>PUFA01000016.1:780000-5780000 GCA_003508835.1 Eonycteris spelaea
TTGCCCACCACCTACCTCCTGAGTGACTCACTCTGTATCGTGTGACTCACTCTGCTGATGCATCTGCTCTGCTGTCTTGGAACTAGTTTCCCTAGCAGCCCTGGGGGCTAGGTCGTACAACCTGAAGTACAGGGGAATGGATGCTCGATATGGTGCATTTTCACAAATGGGAGAGGAAAGAGACTGAGAAACCAAGTATGTTTCTCACAAAGCTGTGGCAAGCTAGAAACATGCCTGCATGCATTTGCTCTACCTGTTTCTCTATATTAATTCTCCTTTTCTCTCACTCTTAGTTCTGAGATTGTCCCGCTCTCAAATTAAAAAGCAGTATTAGCATTAAGTTTTTGCTTTGGGGAAACCCGGTAGCATTCTAGATTAGTGAAACCATATAAGAGAAAGTACTGAGGCACTGGTCAGTGTCACATTTGTATGGGAGAAAGAAATTCAGCCCAGTTACAGCAGAGAATATGCCCTTTCCTCTATTTCACAGATTGCCTGGCCAGCCTTGCTAAACCGATTATACTGGTCCCTTTCTACTCCCTATAGGGTATTGCATTTTTATATTTCGCTTTTCACAGCTCCATCAGTTCCAACTAGATCATCCTTGTCATGCAGCCACATACCTTTCGTTCTTTTTCATTAAGGTGAGACTCGCATGGCAAAAATTAACCATTTTAAAGTGAACAATTCAGTACATTCACAATGTTTTTCAACCACAGCCCCTATCTAGTTCGAAAACATTCTCTCACCCCAGAAAGAAATCTTGTACTCATTAAGCATTTCCCTGGTCACATGCTTTTTAAAAAAATTAATACTTTCTTCACCTCTAATATTTATCTAATAAGTTCAGGAAATCTATCTCCAAATCATGTGATGGGTAAAATAAAAAATATAAATCATTGCTAGTATATTTACTTTAATATATTCTTCTGATACAAAGATATCAAACAAGATAGAAATATTCAGAAGTAAAATCAGCCAAATAACAGGATTCAATTAAATTCCACATTGATTTATGAGCACCCACTATATATAATGCTGAAGGAAAGTAGGGGGTTTAAATTCACATTTAAAGCATTCTAATAGCACTAAAACAAAATGGAAAGGGCTCTTAATGCCTAGCTTCAGAAATCAGTGTTTCTTCTGTCACATTCTAATGGTCAAAGAAAGTCATAAGGCCAGGCTAGACTCAGAGTGGGGAAATAAACTTCATCCCTCAATGGGGAGAGAGTAAATATGACATTGCAAAGGGGTATGAACTCAGGGAGCTGTTTCATTAGAGACTATTATTGTAAAAATGTACCATATATATTCTGTAGTTAATTCTTCCCAACTGATTGCTCTTCTGTTTGTGCAAAGTCCTAGGCACAAGGACCTCCTTAAGTGTTCTTTGGAGAGCAGGAACAAGGCACCATTTGGAGGCACTGCTCTGGTGCCTACAGTGGGTGGATTACGCAGGGGCTGAATATTGTTTCGATTTGCGTGGGTTACACACCACCTATAGTCATCAGCATACTCCATTGCAAGGCTTGATCACAGCCCATATTTCAAGTGATTTGGGATCCAACCAAAACACTCCAATTCTAAATGAGTTTAGAGTGGAAACAGATGAACATTTAAAAAATACTTTTTTTCTGCAAGAATATGTCTAGAAATAGACTCTGGAAATAAGTGATGTGGGAGCAGAACTCACATATTTTTCTAACTATTAGAAGGGCAGAAGCTCCAGTATAATAGTGTTTCACTGACCATCATCTTTCCTTGGGTGATTTGTTTCTTTCTTACATACCAATTCAGTAAATATAACCAATGGCTGTGATATGACTAGCTCCATATGCTTAAAGTATCTCTTTCTCCAGCACCTCTGTGTATCTTCCAAGGACATGGTCACCTTTTCCTCTGTGCCCACCCCCCTAAGCTACAACATGTATATGATATGATATTACTCATGCATTTTCCTATGTCAGTCATGGGAATGTATCTTGCAAACTCCCAACCACAGGGAAGAATGACTGACCTAGGGCTCCAGCTGCTACACTCTAAAATCCGTTGTTGATTTGCTCCAAAGCCATGCTTCTCACGGTTTGCTCCTAAAACAAAGACTTGATGACTGAGCATGACAGGAACACTAGGGCAGACCCACATTTGGGAGACATGACACTCCTCTGACAGGTGACTTAGGCTCAAGGACTCTCCAGTAACCTTGCTGTACTTTTCACCTAAACATCCTTCCCTCTGTTGCTTGGAGTCAGACTCACATTGCAATATTAAAGGCCTCCGAGTCTCATTGGCTCTATCCCCATTTTCTCTCACAGGAATTTCCCCTGATAAAATTCTTATATTTTTAACCTCGTGTTGGCATCTGCTTATCAGGAAACTGAACTAACACACTGCTCTGCAAATAGACTGTGAGCTCCTTAAGGGAGTATGGTATGTTGTATACATCTCTGTATTCTCACTTTGTAGTACACTCCATGGTACATAGTTAATGTTCATAAGAGTCTTCTGAGTGAGCAAATTCCAGAACTATTTTTTCATTGCAATTCAAAATAATAATTAACGTTAGTTGATATTCTGTGGTACTGGGTTAAGTGCTATACAAGAATTATTACGTAATCCTCATAACAACCTTTATTATCTTTATCTTAGAAATGAAGAAACTGAAGCACAGAGAGAATAAGTAACTTGTCCAAATCACATAGCTAGTAAATAGTAGGAACTAGGACCTGAACTCAACATCAGGTTCTAGAGAACATACCTTAGTCACTAAAATATATTTCTCCTATGTTCCAGCCACTAGGAAAGAGGATGAATAAAACATATAGTGATAAATAAGAAATAGTTCCAAATTTCCAGATCCAGATTAATAGAGACGGACACTTTGTTCATTCATTAATATGTTGAATGTCAACTATCTTTCACAGAAACCACATAAGCCTTGGAAATTCAAATTTTGAATAGGGCATTGACCCTCTCTTCAAGGAAGTTACAATCTAGGAGGGAGAGGGGCAGGCGGACATACAAGGCCCTTCACTGTGGTTAATGCCAGGCAGGAGGATGTATGGGGTGAGAGCCAGATGTGTAGCTTGCAAAAACTGAGAGTGGGAAAGGAAGGAAGGCATGGACAAGGACGGCCTCCCTGAAAAGATTATGTCAGATCAGAAACCTTATGAACCAATAACAATCTATATGAAGGAGAGGGAGAGTGATTTATGAATTGAGGGAAGGGATGTCTAGGAATTTGCTAATTTGACTGAAACTTGAATGATGGTCAGAACTTAAGGAAGATGGTGAGAATGGACATTGTGAGTGGAGATAAGCAAAATATGTAAAAGCGTGGGAGTAGGACCTTACATTGCGTGTTCTCTAAATAATAAGTGTAGATGAAGCACAAGTACAGGGAAGAAGTGAACAGGATGTGATATTTGAAAAACCATCCAAGTTCATTGTTGAAGGGTTTGAAAATCAGTGTGAGCAACCTGGATGTTATACTGTAGGACCAAAAAGCCATGGAGTTTAAATTGTGTAAAAGCATCATCTGATTTGAATGGAACAGTCTAGCCCCAAGGGTGTGTAAGGGTGAAAGAGCAAAAATAAACCTTAAGACAGAAAGGGAAAGGAGAGCCTTTTATTCAATGCCCATTATGTGCATGGTCAAAGGTTGAGTGTTTTGTTTATATTCATTTATTTAATCCAAAAAATAATCTTGTAAAGTAGAAATTAATGCCTTTATTTTACTTGTCAGAAGGCAGCTCGGAGAGGTTAACTTATTTCCTTAAAATCAAATAGTAAGACAGAAAATAGTAGAGCTAGAATTTAAAACCTGGTCTGACTTCTGCTCCATGCTCTTTGCCTATATTATACCATCTCTAATCCTGAGAAGAACTTTGAAATTGTATATTTGTTCTGTTAGCCATTAAGATGGCCAACAAATGTTTATTAATTTCCTACTATTTGCCAGGCCATACTCTGGTTGCTAGGACTATACAATGAACCATACAGGCAAATCTCTACTTTGGAGCTTACATTATAGTGGGAAGAGACTGATATTACACTAATAAAAAAAAGAGATAATATATTAGGAGGTTATGATTGTCATAAAGAATAATAAAACAAGGATAAAATGGATAAAAATTGAGTATTTGGAGGTTATAATTTTATATTGTGTGGTTAGGAAAGGTGTCATCTCAACAGAAACTTCAAAGAAGTGGTAGAAAAACGATGTAGATTTCTTAGAGAAGAATTTCTAGGCAGAAGAAACAGAATATAAGTGTGTTTAGGTAGGCACTTATTTGACATGTTCATGGAACAGCAATGAAGCCAATAATGCAAAGCAAGTGAGCTAAAGAGTGCTAAGAGACAAGGTCTGTAAGGTCACAAGGTGGTAGAACACATAGGCTCTCTAATAGAGAAACCCACTCAGCCTTAGCCCTAGAAAGCTTCAGGCCTACTTCCTTCCCAAAGACAGAGTGTTCTTCTAAAAGTTGCACAGCACAAAGGGCAGAGTGGAATACATTTCTGTTGGCCATTCCTAAATAATCTCATCTCATTCTTCTAAATTCATAACTCAAAAATGGCCTGAAGAAGGAGGGAACGAATATTTAGAGACCACAAATATTAAAAATGAAAATTAGGCTAAAGGAGCAACTATAATCATTAATTGAGTGTAAGGAAGGGAGTGGGGATGTTGAAACTTAGAAGAGAGTAAAATTATGTAATATTGTTCTCTGAAACAATGGAAGAGTAAATTGACTTGGCAAACGTTGTATGGCTTCACCTGAGGCCTGAGGTAATTTAAAGATAATCAAAATCATGGTTTTGAGTTTTTCTCCAGGTACATTCATCTGCTCAGGTACAATTGAAAACACTTATCCTCAGATAGCTGGATTTATCCAGAATTGGGGTTTTTCTAGGAAGTAAAATGGAGGGAAGAGGGTAGTGGAATCAGAAGTGTACAAAAAGGAATGATTGTAAAGATAAACCATAAACTCTAAGGTGATAAGGAAAGGAAATAGGAATATAGGAGGGAGAGAACACTGAAAAGATATGAGGGTCAATGGTTTGAGTTTCTAGTAGGGGGGTCACAGAAATTGTAAAAGTGGGGATATGGATGGAATTCACTGAGAAGATAAAGATTATGCAGGTATTTTTCACATTTTGTCTTCTCTGAAAAGGGAAATGTAATGGCATCTTAGATTCAATAAAATATGGCAGTAATTGATAAGGTCTAGGGTATGACAATGAAGAGAGTTTCTGAGGAGGTGAAAATAAAAGAACTGAGGCAACAGGGCATTAGTATATTGAATGTTGAAATCATCAAGACCATTATAGGAAAGCCTTACTTGATTGACTTGTTTTATGCAATGAGACTAAAATACATCCATCAACAGGAAAAGGTCCACAGGACTCATGTCAATTGCCGTGAAAAGTCAGTAATCTGCCTGAGTTCCAAATTAGTGCTGAAGATCTTCACTCTTGAATCTATTAAGATACCTAATAAGTGGCTACATGGAAAGTGCTCTGAGCTGCCTGCAAGAAAGATGAGATGCTACCTTAGTAGATAGTATGGTGATGAGTGGCCAGTCACGGATGCTATACATAGTTTTATTACTGATCTAAATCACTTGGACAAAAGCCATTAACTTTTTCTTGACCACAAGCTTCTCCAGCCTGTACAATTGTGTACATCATCGCCCTAGTATATTAAGAGAAAAACAAGATCATAGACTTAGTTTTTCCATACTCTGTATGCACATAGTAGATATTCACTCCATAAATGTTTGATGATGATGATGACGATGATGATGATGGTGGTGGTGGTGGTGTGATGGTGGTGGGAATAAAAGTGCTGTATTTTCTCACTTGGAAACTATGTATCTTATTGACTAATTACTAGTAAGCAGGTATTTGTAGCCCACCAACTGTAGACAGAGCATAAGAATGAGTCTCAAGTTGTGGTAAGGTAGATGAAAAGAAGTGGAATCTCCAAAAATAGAACTGTTAAGGAGCCTATACATAGGAATAATAGGAATATATTTACATACACATGCATGCAAACACACACACACACACACACACACACGACACACTTTCAGACACACATGAATCTGCATAGTCACAAGCACCAACATGCACACCATACTCCACAAAAAGGAAAGGCACATGTAGAGTAATCCAGTCCCATTAGTGTGCTATTTTGTGAAGGGACAATCCCTTAAGTTATAAAGTCGTATATGAATTCCTCTTGCTTATATAATCACCAAGGCAAGCTTGAAATAATGACTTCATGTGTCTTCCCATGTGACTTCATGATAAAAGATAATGCACAGCTGATAAAACAGGTGGACCTTGTGCAATCTGCCCCTTATGAGAGTCACTTCTCAAGATAAATTAATACATTTCCCGTTTGCCTGGAGAATACTTGCTGGTGGTGTTTGCACTTACAGCATTTATCCCAAAATGACCTGTGGACTACAGTCCTAACCTTATCCCCAAAGTTTGCCATGAAATATTTCACTTTTACTATCATTTCCACATCACTCTAATATATAGATAGTTTTTAAAAATAAATGACATCAATCTATTTATAGCATTCTGTTTTTAGTAGTGGTATTTCCATTTACAAAATATAGTAATTCTTGATTGCCAAAAATGTCAAATCCTAGAAAACATAGCAGTCCTACGTGTGATATTAACATCATTCTCCAACAGTTGTTAGCCGAAAATTCATTTGAAGAATCCAATTTATGTATATATTTCTGTTACATTAGGATTCTGTTTAGAAATAACTCCAAGAACAGTTTTTATAGTTTATTTTCACATTGAAAACCAGTCAGATTTGCTTCAATCTCAAAGAATGTGTTTCTATAAAATTAAATTAACACTTGCAACAAGCTGCACTATTTTTTTTAATGGATAACTGGTTAATAAATTGTTATCCCAGTGACCACTTTAATCTCCTACACAAAATTAGCTAATATAGGTCTATTTTTCAGGGCCTGATCAGCCCTGGGTAGTATCAAACAGAGTCTCAATCTTCTCGAGTCCTCTCCTCTTTCTTTCTCTTTCTTCTCTTCTCTCTCTCCTCTCTCTCATATGCACATTCCTCTCTCCCTTTTATACACATATCACACAGCACACACAGACACACATGCTAGGTCCTTTAATACGTTTGAGGAAGTTTTGAATGGGCCTTTCAGAACACAATGATGACACGATATGCTCCCACATTAAATTCAACAACAGAAGAAAAGAAAAAAGAAAAGAAAACAATGTTCCTGACTAGTCATGAAGAGTAGCACGTGACAACTTCTTGACAAAACTCTAGCCTGTCTTTCAAGGGTCACCCTCATATAAACAATCTGGTTGCAAGGTCCTTTGAGGACTATGTCTTGCAGAGACCGCATGGTACAGCAGGGAAAGTGTTAGAATACCCACACCCCTAAATTCTGAATGACTCAACCACTGAACTTAATGCACCCTTAGTCAAGTGTTTTATCTCACAACCTAGTATAGAAACACACATACACAAACCATTGTTTGTGTATGTCTTTAAAATGTTTTATGATGAAGTATACTTTGTTGTGTGAACATAGTTGAGTGCTTGACTACCTTTGTCTGATTTTGCTCAGCCAAACCAAGATGGTTTCATTACCATCTAACCATTCCTATGTGCTCTTTTAAACAATCAGATCATAATCATGACTACTAGGGGAAAATATGTGATGTGAAAACACTTTTTCAGTTATTAAAGCACTTTGATAGCCTTAAGGCAGATGACCCTTCACAAATAAGTGGGATTGATAGCATTGACAGCATCATGCTCATTTTACAGATGAGGAAACTGAGGCTCAGAAAAACAGAACAACTTATCAGTCAGATTAAAACAGTAACCCTGGCTTCCATTCGGTCAGTTTCTTTGATTCCCTGTAGTGCATAGCATGATGTTCTATGTTTGGCAAAACTGAGCACCAAGTCTTCTGCCTGGCTCTGTGTTTTTATTGAGGTCTATCAAGGCCAGTGCATTGATTTCACTGTCCACTTGAAGTGAAAATCAAATGGCAGGGGCCAACTTCTTATTGAGATATGAGGAGGAAAGAGCACCTGTTGCTTGGAAAGAGAGCCTGAGATTTGCCAGGGTAATTCAGTATCACTACAATGGTGGGAGCTCAGGAAACAAGGTTAGAATTAATATCAACTGAAAACCAGTTTTCCTGAAATGATAACCTCTTTTCTAGAACTCTGGCCCCAGAGCAGGCTTGCACTGGGTTTTACATGGAGAGCCTCGAACTGAACATGACCATTAGAAGGCTATGATGCACAAGAATTACAAAATGAAATTATGGTATGTCTGAGGTCAAGCAACAATGCTTTTAGCAGGGTGGAGTGAAGACAGAAAGGCTTTGAAGCCATACATATTAAAGCTGGAATCCTGATCATGTCACTCATTTGCTTTGTGACCTTGGGAAAGTCACTTCCTACCCCTAACTTTAGCTTCCTCATCATATAATGAAGTGTTATAAATATTATAATATTCCATGTAAAGAGAAAAGCCTGGCAGAAATATCAAGCATAATATTTTGCTTAAATCTGGTGTTCATTAAATGGTACCTGGCCATAATATAATACCCTACATATTTTTAAGGTCTAATTGTACCAGTCATTTCCACTGAAAAGTCCTCCCTGATCATGCATGTAGAATTCAAGTCTCCATCCTTTGGGTTCCTACAGGCCCTTGCACAGAATTCTGACCTTGTACTTACCACTCTATATGGTAAATTATGACATGGCTGTATCTGGTTTTTTCAGCATTGTATCCCCAGGGCCTGGTACATATTAGGTACTCAGTAAATGTTGAGTAAACAAATGAACAGTGTCTTTCTTCATAGCCTACAAGCTTTCCAAGAGCAGCTACAGGAACCAGGCCTGTTTTCTGCCTATTAATCAATGCTGAAACCCCAGTAACCAGAACAGTTACTATGGTTGAATGACCAGAGTCTGTATCTCTAGCACACTGTCCAGGACCTGAAATAGAATGAATAAATGTTCAGTGAATACTGATGGAATGAATGAATAAAAAAATGGAAACATTCTTCTTGAATTGTTCCTTTCACTAAATAGGCAAAGTCCATCTGCATGGGGTGTAATAGGAAACTAGTCAGTAACTAGAGGATAGGTGTTGATAAGAGATAGTATCAGGGCTGCATAGTTTCATCCACATGAAGTCAAACCTTAGATATTAGAGTTGGAAGAATGTTTATAGGCTACCCAAGTCATCTGATGCTGGTGCGACTTCCTCATGTTTTTTCACTTAAATATATGGGCTTTTATTTTTCTTTCCTTAGTGCTAAGAGCCATGGGAAGCCATTTAAATATTTTAAACAGGTTTACATTTTTTGGAGACAAATGTTGCTGCAGTATTTAGAATAATTTGGAGGTAGACACAACCCAGATCTAAGAGTATCACTGAGGAGGCTAGTCCAATAGCTCAATGAGAAATAACAGTAATTTGAACAGCAGGATTGCAACAGAGATAGTGAAAAACATACATATTCAAGAAATATTTAGAAGGTGAAATCAACAGGTCACTGTGATGAATTATATTTGGAAGTTAAAGAAAGGAATGGGTGATGGTACCCTGCACAGAGGCGCTCTACATCCACACCATGAGCCGACAGCAGCGTGAGCCACATACATGAGACATGCACTCCATAATTCATTCTGGAAAATAGATAATTATAGGAGGTTGTCAGATTCAATAGGCAAATGCTGGTGAAATAAAAACAACAAATTATGTGAGAGCTGATATTTGTTCAGGCAGACATCTGTCTTCTGTTAGAGGATTTAGAGATGTTTTTCAACACAAAGTTTTAAATATGGCTCGAAAAAAAACTTCTCATCAGCATGGTCTGCAGGGGAGCCAAATTCCTGCTTTCAGTGGGTCTTCTTACACTCACAGGGCTGGTCCCCACAGCTATTGAGGGGAGGGAAACAAGAGGCATCTTTAGGTTGAGAGACAAACCAAGCTTCCTCCTCCTCAGAATGCACTTTCTGCTTCTGTGAGACCAGAATCCACAACACCTCCCCTTGTGCCCGACGCATTCATTCCCACCTCCACAGCCTTGAACACTCTGTTCCCACGGGCGTCCTCCTCCCTCCGCCTCGCTTCTCCAAACTCATCTTTAAACTCTCAGGTTCTTCAGAAAAACTTCCCCAAATGTTTCATCCTACACTGCTCTCCAGCACTCCCCCAACCTGGGATCCAACAACACGTGGCATCTAAGCTGCGTGATCTAAAACTTGATCATGTACTGAAACTTTGGTAGTAAGAGAAAATAATAATGCATTCATCAGAGAAATGGATCCTCAATCACAACTCTGCTACTTTCTGGCTGTGGGGACTTGGGCAAGTCGTAAATATCTCTCTGAGCCTTAATTATCGCCTTCATAAAATGAAAATACTAACACCTACTCACAGGGCTATCTTATAGGTCAAATGAGATAATGTATGTAAAACAGCACTCAAGATACACTTCAGGTTGAGTTTAGTGCTATCTACTGACCTCATCTAAGTATATCTTATCTTCTCAGGAGCAGGTTATTATATATTCTCTCTTCCTCTCTCCCTTGGAATAGCAATCTGCTTAGTTGCATTCTCTTCTTTTTTCTCTATCCCACATGTAAGATAGGCTGGTCAAAGCCACAGGCCACTGAGGGTCCTGAATCAGCACCAAAATGGATTTGGTCTTGCCTATTCTGTTCAATGGGGTTTCTAAGGAGGCCAGGGAGAGGGTTTCACAAAAGGTGAGGACTAATAGAAGATTGAAGTAGTGGCTTCCCCTGAAAGGAAGTCAGGGTCCAAGAATTTGAATTATAAATTAGGTAGAGGGCAGCAGGACCTAGGCAGTAGTAGTTGGTTCCTGATATCAGGTGGCTTCCTGAGGCTGAGGCACAAGGCTGGCTATGCCCCCAGGTGGCTACATTAAACAGGGGTCAAACTAGGAGAATGGAGTAAAAACCTTCAGCAGATTAGACCAGACGCTAGGGCATTACTAGAATCCTACCCTAAGGGAGATCTGATCTCCCTTAAATTAAGACAGAATGATCATCCTCTGGTAAAGATTGGTCACCCGCAGAAGTGAATCTGAAAACTAGCAAGAAACAATACTAAACAGCAGAGTTCCAGGCAGAATGAACCCTTTTCTCTTCAAGGTTCTCTTGTACTTTGTTTCTTCGATAAAACTATAAACTCTATAATTGACAAGCTAGAATTTAGTTTATAAGGTCCTGTGTACTAATCACAGTGTAAATCCTTAAGCCAGGGAGACCTGCCCTGCTACTTGATAACAATGTGGTCTTGTTCAGTCACCTAACCTATCTGAGGTTAATTTCCTCATCTGTTTAATGGGGCTAATAAGATGGCTTGCCCTGGTTATTTAATTGATATGGGAAGCTTGACATGAAATAGTGGATATGGAAATGATTTGTAAACTGCAAAGCATTAGAAAAATTATTTTTATTCATTATATCTCATCTTTCAATTGAAGCTACAAATCCACCAGGTACAAGCTCTTCTTTATTCATCATTTAATAGTTATATCCTAGGGGCATAAAGGAGAGGACCATTATTAGTTGAGATGCTCTTATGCCAGACACTATGCTGGGTACCTTACATGCCTTATATAATTTTGTTTAATTTTCCTAATAACTGACCTTTTTTCTCTAGACCTGGCTGACTCCCAGGAAATAACAGACACTCAGTAAATATAGTTCTACTTTTCATACTTTGCAATTTGAATGATATAGTTAGAGAATAGAAGTGACACGAGAGCTATAATTCTGTTAATAAGTGACAAAATGCTAGTGACCACCAAGAAAGCAGGCAGTGGGTACTGATTCTCTTTCTAAACATAATCTCATCATCTATTATAAAAAATATCAAATTCCTGCTCTTAAGCATGACCAAATGTAGACGGTGATTCTGTTGCCTCCAGAAGCCTCCTGGCCACAAGATGATGTTTTACTAACACCCACGTTCAAGCCCAAGAATGACACAGAAATTTAGATATGCATCTGTATTTTAGCGGGAACTTAGGGGAGATTATATTTCCTTTATTTGTAATTACACACAAATCAGAATCAGAAAAGGTTCTGCTTCCTCCTAGTTCAATTTGACAGTTTTTGATGTTTGACTTTACTATCCTGGCCTTTTTAATTCCTCCTCTACGTCAGCACATAACTACTGTTCGGCCAGTTGGTCTCTTCACTGCCAATGCACATGCCACAGTCATACTGAGAACTGCAATTCCTGCTAACTTGTCTGACTACCTCTGCTTGGCTCTCACAATCTATTGTTCTTAAAGTTACAAATGTGTATTTCTCATAGTCAAACCTGCTCATGCCCTCCTCTACCCTTACGCAGCCCCCATCATCTACACGATCAAGACAAAATTCCTTAGTACTTTAAGCTATCCTTCCTGTTTCCTACCTCTTCTCCCATGGTTACAATATAAACATGTATACCCATGCAACAGTCACACATTCAACTTTTATTGACAAACTGGCAGTTTTCTGAACCTTACTTGTTTTTTCTCACCTTTGGGCTTTGCATAAACTGATAAATATGCAGGTCTTACATTTCAAGAGTCAGTTCTAGCACTATCACCCCAAGGAAGGCTTCCCTGATCTCTTGCTCTGCAGCCCCCAACCCACCTTTTCCAGGGGTGAGTTGGTTTTCTTCCTCAGTACTCTCAGAGACCCCATGACAGCACTTACCTCTCCATGTGGTAGATCTTTGGTCTTTGACAGGTCTGGGGCCTGCAGAAAATCCTAAGGTTAAAATATAGACTGCCTAACTGAACTGCTTCGTTATAGATAAAGTAACTGAGGATGAGCAAGGTGAAGTGACTTGTTCAAGGTCTGTGACTAGAACCCAAATCACTTGATTCTTAGCAATTACTCCAAACACTGAAGATAATGAAAAGAGGAAGGGAACTCTCAGGACAGGATCTCAGACACAGCTCTGCACAGAACTGGTTCTTTCACACATAGTGACCCTCTGATACATCTATTTTAACCATCTGCTCTTGTTACTGTTCTACAGAGGAGGCTGCATTTCTGAAAGTCCAAGGACCCCAGGATGAGTGAGGGTAGTACTGAGATTCCATGCACATCTCTGTCTCCAAGTACAATGCCTCACCCCATCACTTAGCATATATTTTGCCCCTACTCGAACCACTCAAGACCATTGTAACTACTGTAGGAAAAATAATCCAAGAAAAAGGGGAAAAAAGATTTCCAACGTATATAGGTAAAATGATTCTGTACTCAGCTACTGAATGTGCATCACTAAATGGAGAGCTGAACGAAAGTCAGGAAAAGCAGATGAGATCTGTGTTTGAAAAAAAGCCCTATCACCGCAGTTCCCACAGACATGTACACAAATGTCATGAAATACAGGTTGCTGGGAACCATGATGCTAATTAGGGCAAAGATATCTCTTCCAAGACAAAGTCAGGTGCCATTGCCATGTCCTTTAAAAATTACTTTTGACCTTCTATGATAGTTTTCTGTAAAAACTTACATTTAAATGTCAGTATTTCAATAAAATTACCTCACATTTGTGCAGTATAAAAAATAAGAACAAGGGTTTTTGCAAAATCAGACAGAAGAGGCTCTGACACTTTTGGCTTGCCACTTATTAAATGTATGGCCTGAGCTTCTGTGAGCCTTAATGTTCTCATTTGAAAGATGAAGACAATGATAATGTCCTTTAAACCCATCATGAGATTGAAATATGGTGTTGGAAGTAAAGCGCCTGGTACAGGATACAATTTGTGATAGATCTCTTCCCTGTACCTCCTCTGCAAATTATAATGTTCCTCCAAGTGGTATAATAGTATTTAATCCTCATAAGAATCCTGTGAGTCAAACAGGACTAATGCTATTTTCTCATCTTACAGAAACTCAGGAACTCTACATGACTTGCTTAGAAGCCTCCAGTTAATAATTATGTAAACTGGGAACTAAACCTCGGTTTTTCTAGTCCATGTTGTGTTCCATTTATTCATTCAACAAATATCCACGTACTAGCTTCTGTGAGTGTGACAGTGAGTAAGACAGACCAAGTTCCTGTCCTCATAGAAATTCCTCTTGACGTAATAGGTTCACAGAAAAGGGCATAGGAAATAGCCGTAGAAGGCAGAGATCCCTTGCCACAGACACTGTAGGCAAACCAACTATAAGCAAGGCATCACAGCTCTTGTGTCAGTCCCCTGGCTGCTAAAGTGGGATCCCAAAATATCTGGCTGGAGGTGGTACCACTTGTCCAAAGTTAATGATGTGCCAAAGGGCCAATTACATGTCACCGTAAGAACACAACAAACCCTGTTCCCTTTCACCACCCTTGGAACAGGCTATGATGTTACTTTAAAAATGTTTCAATGTGTCTATAGAGCTATTTTAGCATTCTCTTAGTTATACCAATCAACACTTCAAAACAAGAGAAACTTGGACATATGTTCTTCCTGATCATGCCTCACATTGAACTAAAACAGTCTTAACACATTAAAAACACGAAGGAAGTTCTTGCTACTTCCCCTCACACCTCCCTGCCTCATGACCCAGTTTAAGGACTGATTTTACTTGGCTTACGCAATGACTTGCCTAATTCCCTGCCCTCACATCTCTTCCCTCCCTAAAACGGGGCTCCTTGATTCAATCTTATTCCTGCAAATATTTAAGGATCCTTATTTCAGGAGGAGTTCAGGAAAATTAGCATCAAATCAGCCTAATCTAGTTCTATGTCTTAATTCCATGTAATGTCCAGGTGACTAGACAATTAAAATGAGCTGTGGCCACTCTAGCCCTATTCCCTGCACTTCCCCTGCAACATCATGAGCTTTCTCCATACACTCCTGCCTTCACCCAGGGCCTCAGCTTCTCCCTCCATTCTTGGCCCTGGGACTGCTAGAGTGTTCCTCTGCTCCAACCCATGGCCTGTCACAGTCTAGACATAATTTGCCTTTCCAGACTTGCCTTTCCATCTCCTTCATAAAAGTCCTGGAAATAGCCAACACGCTCTTCTCCACCCCCAATACACACATATTTCTTTATGTCTACATTCATATTTCCCTCTACCTGAAATAATTCCATCTAACCTTTTTCTCCAGAGCTTCTAATCCATTCATTCTTTGAGGATAATCTAAAATATGCCCTTCCCCATGTCCTCCAACTGGACAAATAAAGCAGGAAAACTGTCTAGTGTGGTTGAAAAAGTATAAGCTTTTAGTGTGTAATCATATTTGTCCCTGGCTTTGTGGTCCTTGGGAAACTCAATGAACTCTCTGAACCTCAGTTACTTCCTTATAAAATGGTGGTAATACTAGCAACCTCAATTGATGATAATAATGTTGAGTATGGCACATTTCAGGTGCTCAGTAAATGACAGCTATTGTAATATAAGAGGGTTGTGCACACACACAAACAACTGTCAAAGGACTTGGAATGTGATATGTACCAAAAGATTCCAGAATGAGGAGAATTCACATCTACTTGTCAGGCTCATGGAAGCTTTCTTTAGGGCAAAGCATTTGAACTCACTTTAGAAATAAAATATCAACACAGAAAGACAAAAGGAAAATGTACTCTAAGAAGAAACAGCGGCATGAGTAAAGGCAGACAGGTGGAAAAACATGGGGCCTAACTGGATGGTCAAATTACACAGGTTGGCCTAAGCCAAAAGAGAAGAGAAGAGTAGTCAAGATATATATTGCTAGAAATGGTTTTGCTGGAAATTCGAACTGTGTCATCTACGTGGACAAATGGCAGAGTGAATCTTTACACAAATCTTACCACCACCAGAAAACTTGGAAAACAAACCAACACTCCTCTGGCATGGATCCACGAGAAGGTTCCAGTGAGAGCAATTTGGCTTTTGCCAGCATTCATAAAAGGTGTGAATAAGATTCAGAACTTTTAGTACAGAGGGAGAGCTCAAAGCACCCCCTTTTCTTTAAGACACAGCAGTCTTTTTGGGCTTTATTAGAAAATTCTCGTGCCAGCTGTCTCTTTTCTCTGACTCACATTCACACAATATGCCGCTCTCTTGTTTCTTGTCAGCACTGCGCTCAGATACTAATGAGTTTTCGGGAATAGAAAACCCAACGGAATATTAAAATTGGAAAGAGAAGCTCGTTGAGTTAATTTTGCCGAAGTGCATCACAACATACTGTGATGTTGTAAGAATGACTATTCAAATAGAAATTCAGTCATGAGAAAATTAATTAAAGAAAACGTTATTGCTAATATTGCTTTTTATACATATAGATATGCGGAGACACATAGCTATTTATTGGCTCCAGTGTTAACAATAATAAAAGTAAAACATTTATGAAAATCAAATGTTCAAGACCTCTTGCCGAATTGGTGTTAAAAATTTTTAATTAAAAAAAATTAACTATTATTCCAAAAAGCTGTTTTAAAAGACAAATTTCCCCATTCCACTCCTTTGCTTAAAACTCTTTTAATAGATCCAAGTCATCCTTCAGAAGCAAGTAACAGTCTTCAGGACCACAATACTCACTGTATGGCTTCTTCTCATTTCACCTATTTACTTCTCTCAAATATATTGTATTCTTACAAATCTCCCTGTCTTTGCATATACTGTTCATTCTTTGTGTAACATTCTTTGATCCTTTTCAGAGGCAGCTCAATGTCACTTCTTTCTCCCTCTGCTAGAGAAAGGGACCCTACTGGGTGTCCCCATATCGCACTGTGCTTAGTTCTAGTTAACAGCAAGCACTATGCACCTACAGAATGCTAGAGACCATGCCAGACACTTGTATACATTATTGTCATAGTTTGTTTACTTGGCTGCTCAACCGCTAGACAGTACATTTACTGATTGATTAAACATACACTATACAATAGCACTGTGCTCAATGCCGGGGATCAATGGTGAACAAGAACATCATCCCAGCCCTCAGACAGATTAGAGTCTAATTATAGAGATAATTAGTACATGTCCTTTGAGTAATAATCTCTATACTCCTTAACACCTAAATTTTTTTGAATGAACATATAAAAAGTGAATGAATAATGGATGGATATGGTGTTTCCATACTATGGAACTCAACTGGAGCAGATCCCAGGGCATAAAATTAAAACGCAATTTGATATATCAGTAAGAAAATTGAATTTGAAATCGAAAGCCTGACAGTTTGATCCTAGTCCTTAGATTTACTAAATGTGTGGCTTTGAGCAAGCCTCTTAATCTCTGTAATCTTTATTTTTCTAATTCCTGAAATACTAACACCTATTGGTTTAGAAATAACTCAGAATTTTCACTCTTGTCTTCATACCCAAGGAATAGAACCACAAAGAACACAGTTGGAATATCATTCCAGGAGACACAGCTTTTAGGGCCAACTCTGATTAATTAATTGGCAGTTGCTTTCTGGAGCATTATGTTGAGAAGGATTCTGAGACTGAATCTAGATTTATTAAGTATTGTAACCAATTAGCAGGGACTACCGATGACGATACAAGAATGGCTATCTACGTAGCCAGGCATTTACTACCTCATAGGCATTGGATATTCATAGAAAACTCCTAATTAGATGAATGATATAAATCTGGGTACAGTACGGAATGGGACAGAATGGAATAAAGAGCAAAGAAGAGACTCACAAACTGGCTAACTAGACCATCAGAGAGAATCGACCTTTTCACACAACTCTGATGCTACTTAATGTGCCTTCTCTTATAGTGGTCTAGGCATATTTTTTCTTCTAGACTGTGAATACCTTGATCCTGTCATATAAGATAGGGTTAATAATGTTTGTTAGATGAATGAATGAATAAATGAATGAATGAATGAATGAATGGACATAGAGCACTTTTGCTTCTTCTCAGTTTAACCTTGGATAAGTCATTAATGCAACATATCAAACAATAATTTGATATGAAACTCAACAGTTTATAATGCACATTCATCTCCATTAGCACATTTGATTCTTACCACAACCCAGAGCAATGGACAATGGTATGACTATTTAAAAAATAAGGAAGCTGAGGCACCAAGATTAAGTGGCCTTGTTTGTTTTGATCATATCTGATCATCAGTTTCCTCATCAGTGAAAAAAGAAGAGAGAAACAAATCTCTATTTGTTTACCTCGCTGGTTTGTAGTAAGTTTCAAACCATTGCAAACTAAACAACACTGTTTAAATACAAGGCAAGATATTAGTAATACTTTGCTTGTTGGGAACTCTGCATTTTTAACTTATTTCATTCTTACAAAAACCTGAAAAAGTGGGTTTTATGTACAAATTGTATTAATGAGGAAATAAAGGCTCAAGCCCGAGGTCACTAAGCTATTAAGGGGTAAAATTACTATGTGTCTCTAAAACCCATACTCTTTTCTCTAAACCCTATGAACTGTTTTTCAACAGACTTCTGTTACAATAATACATTCTTTCTTTTTATTTTCCCCCAAAGACTAAAGATATTAGCTGTGGCATATGGCATGTATAAACACATTTGCTTCAAAAGGGACAGGTTGTGAGCATGCATGTGATTCTTCACGGAACTACACAAATTTGGAGGGGAGGGGTGACCATAGGCACATGAGCATGTGTACCAGGGGTTAGGAAGATAAATTCCTCTGGATCAACATGGCTGGGACTGGGCTTGCCCATGGGTTTAAAGCTGCACACGGAATTTCTGGGATAAGCAAGAGGCACAAAAGGCCTGTGAAATGCCACCTATTGAAACGCAGCTCTCACAAAATAATCCATAGCTCCCTTGTCTCCTCCAGGCCTGCAGCACTGGGCTTTGTTCCTGGGTCCACAGATGAGCCCTTTATTCTACTGTCTAAAGAGGAAAATATGCTTCCCGGAGGCAAGAGGCTTGGGTCTGAGCTTGACTTTTTATCAATCATGTAAATTTAGAAACAATCCGTTTGACTTCGTATTCATCAGAGTCAAGGGTGTATTGTGTTCCTTTGGTCCCCTTTGTCCTTAATCAACAGTCACTGAATAGCCATATTAATTAATAAGGCTGAGAGACATTTTGCCTCATTCTTCATCATAGTGGATAATTAAAAGTCCCGGTAATAAAATAGCTGCATTCATAATTTCTATAAACCTATTATAAAGCAATAAACATGATTATAGAGTAGCTTCTCTTACTCTCCCAACCTGCCTTCACTATTCTTGCATACTTCCATAAGGTCTTAGAATTGTACAGGGAAGGACAGACTATCAAAAGTTTCACATGGTAACTTTAGATCTGATCATTCAGGACATGAAATTAACATGAGAAATCAGACAAAAGTGTTCTTGAGAAGAGAGAAGAGACACATTTGAACTAGGACTGTGATAAGGTCTTATAGACCTGGAACTTCTGCCTCTTTTGGGTTTTAATTTCAAGGAAAACTAAAAGTTTGGTTCTTAATTGGACTGGAAATATCCATCATAGGTTTTAAATGGGATGCTTTGACATTTTTGGCTTAATTCAATTAAGCAAATATTACTAAGTATACACTGTGTGTTGAGTGTAATATGTCAGAAATGTTGAGATTAATCAGAAAGAGTGCCTGCCCTCTAAGAATTTGCTATCGAATGAGATGGAAAGTCCCTTAAACAACCAACTTAGATGCAAAGAAGGTCCTTAAGTTAAGAGAAGGAAGAACTCTCCACTTAAAAAACCTTTTCTAAATCATGTCTCTCACTCCTTAACAGACTAGATTGAGTTTCTTCTAGATACTCCAAACACATTCCTGCATTTCTCCAGTAATACCATCTATTATAAAATGCTTATTTAATCCATAATGAAGGAAAGCTTCATTATAACAGCAACTAAGTTTGTCTCAGTTCACTATTCTCAATGCTGGCACAACATGGGAACTCAGTAAATAGTTACTGAATCAATATCAGCCAACCATCCTAATAAATGTAATAACCTTAAATAGACAAAAACAAAGCTGTAGAGGATACAACTTTTCACAAACATTCACTTACTTGACTTGCAGCAGCTCTCGTCCTATTTATTTTTAAAAGGGGGGGGAATGCAAAATAAGGCAGTGAGAGGACACCATCAAGAGTGGCTTACCCTAAACCTACCTATTCTTCCCACCACAACACACCTCTGCTCTGTTTCCCCCTTAAGTCCATCCTCTAATTAAGAGTTTACCTGGGCTCTAGCCACAAAAGATTATTCTTTTTGGAGTTCCCACACTAAGCTCAACACTCAGAAAGTAGATATTTCCCAGCTGATATGTGCTTCTTTTTTATTCCTGTTGGATTTGAATCCTCAGATTCTCTCTCTCTGGCTGCCACTTGAAGACAGCTTTCTGGTCTGTCCTAGACTCCCCAGCACCTTTTTGCTCATACTGGACTCACAGTAGCCTTCATGATTGCTTAGCATAAAATTTGTCACACATTCTAAGCCCATTACTCCTTAGAGCTTTAAGTCCTATTTCCTTGTCTCTGTCACAGGGAGACACACACATATACCCTACACAGAGTAGGTGCTCATTAATTATGAATTACCTTTCATTTGCAATGTCCTACCTGCAAAATCCATCCTTGTATAAATTCTACCCTTCGAGGAGTCTATCCCCCTCCCCAAGTTCAACTTTCATTTGCTTTTTAACCACCAGCCGAAGAGCTTCTATCATGAAAAGGTTCTCACTGACTTCTACGAATGGCACTTTGCAACAGTTCTTCAGTGTCCTTATTTTATTTTATTTCTTTGCATCACTCCAAATGGTTGAGCAATCTCTATTTCAAAAGACGCTCTTTGACAATTAGTTGCCAAATGTTGCTTAGGGATTCAGCAGGGGATGGAGAGAGGGATATGTTCATTGTCTCACTTGTGACGATGGTGTCATGGGTGTATGCTATATCCAAAGTTATCAAATTGCACACTTCAAATATGTGCAGCTTATTATATAACAATTATATTTGAATAAGGTGCTTTAACAGTTTTTTTTTTTAAGTCAGTTGGGAAATTAGTCTCTCCCAGTTTTCTTCGTATTTGTCTAACCATTTCTTCTGTTTCCACCCTATCTCAGGGGATGAATCTAGTTCTGGCTTTCAGCTTTAGCTGCTTGCCTTTTCCTATAATAAGAGATTGGGCCTATCTACCTATTTCTGAGATAGCAGCCAAACAACTAATTAGAGATGAATTACAACTTGTACATATGTGCCTGGTATAGGTTTGTAAAATTACCTTAACTTAGTGTATATGAAAGAAAGATGTGTATCACTGTCAACATCATTAACATCATCTTTGTCTTCTCCCTTGCACCTTTCATCACTTTGTCACTGTCATTATCATCATCACTACATTTATTAAGTGCTTGCCATATGCCAGGATCTGTCCTAGACATCTAGCTTCTCATTTAATCTTCACAACTACTAAGGCTACAATTGTTATACCCATTTTACAGGCAAGGAAAAAGATTCTTGGAAAAGTTATGTAACTGACAAAAGCTAAAAATGAGAGAATACCAAGATTAATTCATAATCATTTAATTTCAAAGATCAAATTTTTAACTACTATGTTATATTATCAGGAGCTAGACTACTTTTGTTTCTCTGTCTTCTTTCTCCATATAAAATATCTGAAGATCACAAACTAAGAGGATCTATGAAAATAGGAGAGTGGGAAGTATTTTTATAACTGTTGGAGAGCTTCAGGATTACTTAAAAGGGGTACTTTATTTCCCTTTCCCCTTAATACAGAAATACCATGTATTGTTTCTATGAATACATTTCTAGGGACAGGAAGCTCATAGACAGCCTATTAAGATAGCCATCTTCATCACTGCAAAGCTCTCTTTTTTATCCCCATAGGAGATCGAATCTTCTTCCCAGCAGTCTGCTTCTGTTCTCTTGAAACATCCAAAATGCACTGGCACTGTGACAGGCTTTTAGAATTTTTAAGATTATCCCTTGAACCTTATCTCTAAATTAACTAGTCCAGTTCTCCTTGGCTAATATTTAACCACAACCATGTTCTCTCTAAGTCAGAAGCAGCTCTACACACTCCCTCATTCCGTATTCTAGTCAGGTAATTAGTCCTTGCCATGGTTCTGGTCCCTTCCCTGTTCTTGTCATGAACATCTATCTCTGTCTGCTGGCCTGCCCCTTCTCAGAGTTGTATCTCCGTTCCACAGCCATGATGTGAGAACAGGTGTAACTACTTGATCCTAGAGAACAAAGAGGAACAGGCTTTGGTGAAACTCTAAGAAAGCAGATGTCTCAGAAGATTTCAGGGGAGAGGACGTTGTCATCTCTGAAGCTCCTGTGTATGTAGGCTTCTTTTGCTCTGGAAAAAGCACTGAAACAACGCAGGCAGGGTGCTGACCTGTATTCCCCAGCCTTCTGCCTAGGGTCTGTTCACCACTTAATTTCTGTGGGTACTGTCTTCCCAGGTACTCTCTCCCTCTCCACAGTATCCCACCTCCATTCTTATGCCCCTCCTCCAAGTTCATTTCAGACACATGTCCTTAGATGACCTGGCTCTACATTGGTTGTGTTTGACAGACCCAATAACTCCATTCTCACTGTTGAGAATTATTCCCTCCTCATTCTCCCCTGGATGTGGAGGCAAAATGGACCAGCCACTATCTTTGGTCTTCCTTCTCCTGTTAAATTCCTGCTTACTCTATCTTCTCCTAAACTTGGCCTTCCAAGCCTGCCACACAATGATGGAGTTCATTTTAATCCCTTGCTGGACCATATCCTAACTAAATAGTCAGAGCTCCTTATATGCTAGTCTAATTTAAAAACAAGGAATTTTCAAGGTGGAAAGGTTTAAGTGACTTGCCCAAGGTTAAAGCTTAAAAGTGACAATGTTGGTATTTGAACTTTTGTCAGGTCAAAAAAGCCTTATAAAACAGATATTTTACTATCCTGGTCAAGTTACATTTTGTCAAAGTCCTTTTGTAAAAGTGCAGTGTCCAGGACTGAATAAAATTTAACTTCAATTTTTTTTATGAACATATTTGTATTTGAGTGTACTGAAGTACAAAAACATCTGTGCTGAACCAACAAGAAATTACTTAAGTTTTATTGAAAATGCAATGACATTTCATGCCAGGTCTTTTAAAAATAAAAATTAAAAAATGATATATAAGAAGTATAATAGCTTCCTCACCAAGGAAATTCATTTGCAATTTGAGGTAAAAAGTGAAATCTAATTTTATAACCCTGTTTAAGTAACCCTCAGCACTTTCTACTGAGGATTGTTCTTCCTCCTGTCTTCCCAAAGGGCTGGTTAGACTTAGTCAATTTAATTTTGATAACAATTTCCTGAATTTTTCCTGTATTCCCAGCCATAAAGAGAATACATGTGTCTAGGGCATAGAGGTAGAAAATCCCATATTATTAAAAACCAATGAATGAAAAAAAAATAATACAATGCATATTCACTCCAGTGACAACAAAGGGAAGAGCACCTTAACACCTCAATTACCCTAGGAAATGCTATCCATCAAGGGGTTCCCTCTATATTAAAAGTCAACAGCTTGAATAGAATGACTGCTAATCTACAACTACATTTGTGTAAATAAGACACAGTGAGAAAGCTTTACTTAAGAATATTCATCGCTAAAATATAATACAGAGATGAGCTATTCAACTGCAACACAATAATTTGGATGAAATCAACATGTCATTCATTCAATAGTCTAAATCTGTTTTAGAAAATTATATGCCCATTTGGAATCTCAAAGAACTCCCAATAGCCAAAAAAATCTTGAGAAAGAAAAACAAGGCCTCACTGTTCCTCATTTCAAAATGCATTACAAAGCTGCAGTAATTAAAACAGAATAGTACTGGCATAAAGATAGATACAGTCAGTGGAACAGAATAGAGTACAGAAATAAACCCTCATATCTAGGTCAAATGATCTTCAACAAGAGTGCCAAGTCTACACAATGAGGAAAGGATAGTCTCTTCAATAAATGGTGTTAGGATAACTAGACATCCATATGCAAAAGAATGAAGATGAACTCGTATCTTACACCATATGCAAAAATCAACTCAAAATGGATTAAAAACCTAAAAATGAGACTAAAAAACACCTAGAGGAAAACAGGGGGAAACTTCATGACATTGCAATGGGCAATAATTTCTTTGACACCAAAAGCATAAACAATAAAAGCAAAATTATACAAATTAACTATATCAAACTTTAAAACTACACAGCAAAAGAAACAATCAATAGAGTGAAAAGGCAACATATAGAATGGGAAAAAAATATACAAAAAAATACATCATATAAAAAATAATACTCAAAGTTTATAAAGAACTCCTACAAATCAATAACAACAGCAAAAAATTTTTAAAAAGACTAAGTAACTTGAAGAAGTATTTTTCCTAAGAAAATATAAAAATGACCAATGACCATTGACCAATGACCAATGACCAATAAGTATATGAAAAGATGCTCAACATCACTAAGCATCAGGGAAATAGAAATCAAAACTACATTATTACTGCACACATGTTAGGATGGCCTCTATAAAAACAAAAACAAAAACAAAAACAGAAAAGAACAAGTGTTAGTGAGGATGTGGAGAAATTGGAATCCTTGTACACTATTGGTTAAATTGTAAAATGATGCAGGTGCTATGCAAAACAGTATAAAGTTTCCCCCAAAATTAAAAACACACTTCCGCATAATCCAACAATCCCACTTCTCAGTAAATATTAAAAAAAAAAACCCAAAAAACAAAAAAAAAACAAAAAAACCTGAAAACAAGGTCTCAATACCCATGTCTATTGCAACAATATTTGCAATAGCAAAGATGTGGAAGCAACCGAAATGTCCATCAATGAATGAATGGAAAAGAAAATGTGGTATATACATACATGCAATGGAGTATTAGTCAACCTTAAAAAATAAAGAAATCCTGGCATATGCTAGAAATGGGTGTACCCTGAGGACACTATGTGAAGTTAAAAAGTCAAGTACAAAAAGACAAATACTGCATAATTCCATGTATAAGAGGTACCTAAAGTAATCAAACTCATAGAAATAGAAAATAAAATGGTGGTTGCAAGGGGCTGGGGGTGGAAGTGGAAAAAACAGAAAATTGTTATTCAATGGATACGAGTTTCAGTTATGTAAGATAAAAAAAATTATAGAGATCTGTTGTACAACAATGTGCATATAGTCAACAGCACTGTACTATACACTTGAAAACTTTTAAGAGGATAAATTTCCATAATGGGCTTTTTACGACAATATATATAAAAAAAAAAAAACCTGTATACAACTCATGATGCTCAGCACTAGGGCTACAACTATCAAAAAAGTAATTTAAGGAATCAAGGCAGAGATCAAGGTAGGCAGGGATACAGAGTGAAAAACAGCAGCAGGTGGGAGTGTAGAAGTCATTTCAAATAGAACATCTAAAAAGCTGTAAGAGAGAGCCTAGTGTATTGAGCCTACTATATACAGCTTACTGTTGGTAGACAATAAGCCAAAGAACAAAACCTTGCAGGGATGTGTAGACTTTGTTAAAGAGTATGGTCTTTATCCCATAGGTAATTAGAAACCACTGATCTATTTTATATAGGAAAGTGTTATACACTGTCAAGAGTCTCTTCTATGGATAATGTTGTCCCAAGATAAGGCAGATAATAAAAATAGATATTATAAGAGTATATTAACAATACACATTTATATTTCACATCTGTACAGCTTTTCTAATGGTACCAGACTCCAAGAGGCAAAGCGATTGCCTCATTCAACTAGTAAGTGACAGCTCTTGTCTCCTGATGCTTTATTACTGATCTTTTCTTTCTCCCTGGGCACAACTACTCAGAGAGGAGCACTGGATTACTAACCTTGTCTGGACTGGTACTTCTGTGCTCTGAGCACAGATTTTGGGATATAAACCATAGCCCAGAACAACTCTATCTTTGCTGTGCTTCTTATCTCCTCATAGAGCCAGGGTTTTGACTGAATAGCCTCCTGAAAATTCATTTCTTCTTGCTTCCCCATATAGCTTTATTTTATTACCAAAGTGACGCCTTGGAAGTTCCATATTTCTCTTTCAAGGACACAGAGGAGAGCAGCATAGTATTTTTCCTTTGTAAACAAGGCTGCTCCTCTTCTTCATTGTTCCCTGTGTCCCCTAAACAACCTCCGTCTGTCTATATTTAGCTCCTATTGATTCTCACTTAATTGTCTTGTTCCTCCTAGACTCTGGAAAGTACTTCACCTCTGTAGAAACTGAGTGTACGTCTACTTCCTCTGATTGCATGGATAAATAAACCATAGAGATGTGCAGCATAAACACTCGATCCTGCTCTTGTCCCCCGGAATCAGTCTCAATAAAGAGACTGATGGGGGTAGAAGTAGGGAGGTAAGATTCCTGTTTATAAGGATATTGAACTGAGAATCAAGAGACCCTGGCATGAGTCCCAATTTCAGCTTGTCCTAGTGGTACAATCTTAGATGAGTCACAGTTCCTCTGCAGACTCAGGTTCCTTGTCTGAAAAGCAAAGGGGTTTGTACTAGGAGACCCTAAAACACTTTATATTTCCTTTCACAAAGTATATTTTATGTTGCTTTTATATCCATCGCAAAATATCAGCACAATGTAAAATTATAAATGAATAAAATTTTGAAAAAGTACTTTATAAATCAAAAATACCTTCACAGATGTACTCATTGCTCTGATGATGTTATGACTGAATTCCTGGATATCCACAAGCCTCCAAGAACTTTGTACCTTCATGTTAATAAAGAATCCCAGTTTTCTCCCTATCCTTGCTCTGATTTAGCTATGAGGTAAAGTTATTAGGAAAATAAAGTTAACCTGGCAGAACAAAGAGGCCATCTCAGCCTTGGACAAGCAGAGTGGGAAATCAGATTTAGGAAGTAAGTTTTGGCATTAGTCAAAGGAAGGAGAAAACAAGCTCAGTTTAGAGAAGTGCTCAGTCATCGGTATCTGGCTTGAGGGAAGTGGTCAAGGAAGGGTTGAAAACCATTGGACAGTGGGGACACCAGCCTGTTTGGCTGGGGGCTGGGAGGGAACAAAGAAAGTTTTGGAGCTTATAATCAGCTTTGCTATTCCTGTATCGTGGACCTTGCTCCCTTAGGGGAGACCACTGAATGCACTGAACTCCGGCAACTGGTTCTGAGATTTGAGAAACTTTTGACCACTGGGATGACCCTGTGTGAGAAAAGAGCCTTAGGAATGAAAAGTCTCTTACAATTATTATTATCATGATTGTTATTATTATTGTTATTATTAAAACTTCCTCCATTGCCTACTTTTCTTGACTCTTCTCTTTTCCACATCCATTTTTTTTTTAAATCTTTGCAGTTAAGGCTTCAGCTCTTCTCAACACAACCCCTTTCTCTAGTATTTTCCTTATACAGATTATTTTGCTGCATTAATTGAAATAGGGATCTAGAAAGAAGGAACTGAAGGTTCTGCTCTACCCTTGCCACTACGAGTAGGCTTGAGAACTTTGGCATCAATATCTGAGTCTCACACTACTAACATGTCACTGACAAAAAGTCCAGCAAAGATGACTCGGATGGGGATGGGTCTGGAGGCCAGTATATTCTGGAAAGAGTAGAAAAAATTTGAACAGTAATAGCTCCCCAAAAGAACTGGGGTCAATGTGTAAAAATTTTATAAAAACATTGGCTGAAAAAAAAGGGAAGAAATAGGAGCCAGGTGGGTAGAATAAGAATTAGGGGAACAAACCAATTCCAGGGATTGCTTCCTCCCCATCCTCTTTAGTCCCTGCAAAACTGATGACCTCAGGATTAATGCACTGTTCTAGGAGAAAAAAAAAATTCTGGCCTGATTCCTACAGGTATTATTCTCCTGGGGGCCCAATTGAGCAAAAATGATGAGGCATGATTTCATGAGTCTCTGGGTAGAGGTGAGCTATAATATTTGAGCTTTGGGGTGATAACTGTAATCGGGCCATTCTAGCTGAACCAGTTAGAGTGGGGTCTATGAATGGCAATACCTAAATCTTTTCACCCCATGCTGTACAACCAATTAACTTAGCAGAATTGATGGACTGGCAAGACAGAGCTGGAAAGGCAGCTGAAAAAGCAAATGATACATCTTTGAAGGAGATCAAAAGCCAGGATAGTGCTCCATTAAGTTCATGCTCCCATTCCAAAAAAGAGCCAAAAACTACACCCAAAAAACCACCTTACACATATACTCACCATTCACTGAGCCTCTTCTTACCCTTTCCTACTCTTGACTTTTGGCCACTATCTTTGCCTTGCATCCTCTAGATGTTTGCTTTCACTGTATATTACTCTTTTTATTTTTTCTAACTTACTTCTCATTTTACTGCTACTATAATTAATGATAATAACAGATATAATTTTTTAGATAATCTAGCTTGTTCCATGGCTTCTTACAAGTGATGGTATTTATTTAAATATTAGACTATCTTTTGACTATGAATTGATTTTGGTGTTAGCTCAGTTTTTCAGGCAAGGAACTAAGGCTAGGAGAGAAATAGTACCTTGTCTCAAATCACACACATAAAAGTGGTAGAGCCAGGTTTCAAAACAGATCTCTCTGACATGAAAGCCCATGTTTTCCCCGGAGCTGCATGTCTCACTAATGATCTTTTTCTTCTCAATAATAAAGCTGACAGTTCTGTTTCTCCTTGTATGTGATGTCACCTCCTCAGGATGCCTTGGCTGACACCTGAAGTCCCATCACACCAGCAGTGCTCCCCCATGACCCTCCTCATTCCCATCTTCTCCAGCCTGGCAGGCAGTTCTCAGACAACAGTAACTGAAGAGCTAGAAATTAAAGGAATTTAAGACAGATTTTGTAAGACAAGCTGCCTCTTCTGTGAACACATGATGCCTGTCTCAGAGCAGATGCATTTTTGGTTGCTGCCTAACATGGGGTTGTGGGGCAGGAATCTGGCATTGCCCCAGGAGATCTTCCTTTTCTCATCTTACAGCAGTGCGTTTTTTCCCCCACAGGGCTGCTGGTCTCATGAGTAATGAGCAGTTTTATTTAAGCATTAAAAGTAAAATTAATTCATGTATTGGTCCAAAGAAACCCAGAACAGGGTCATGCCTGACTTGGTTTCCAAGGAGAAAAACTTATTCATGATATGTCAGAATTCAGCTCTCGTTAGACCCACACATGTATGCAGGCACGCACACTCGCTCACACAGACGCACACACCTCCCAACCCTGAAGCTATTTTCTAAGAAAACCAGATGAAGAGAATCTTCGTTACCAGAAGCAGGAAGTGAGTCAATGCTGGGTAGAACAACTAAGCAGACAGTCCTAGTAGGAGGCCTGCCAGGGCATTTGAAAAACCAAAGCAGCGCGCTCAGCCTCGGGGACCTTGGAAACCATTTTATCCAGCACTACTAACACATAATCCAGAAATTTAGAATATTTCATTACTTTAACATTTTGAAACAACTCAAACAATTAACTCTGGATATTTCGCATCTGATTAAGAAATGAAATGTGTATAATATCAATCTTAGATCATATCAGGTAAATGAGTTTGAAATAAAATATAAGTTCATTTCATTTCAAATGATACAGATGAAACGGTAACTTTCTATCCAGATTTAATTTTCTTCCTGAACTATATTTTGGTTAAAGGAAATATTTTTGTTCCCAATTCTGGCCACTCTGCGGGACCTCTGTCAATATCAAGTTTACAATGAAGGGCCCAGATGTGGATGCTAGTAGGGAAAGAGTAGAACAGGAACTTCCTCTCCCTCTTTCTTGACACTCTGTTTCTATTGATATAGCAAAGGATATTTAATAATGGACATGTTAAAAAAGGGCATTGTATGTCTAAGGCCAAGCCACCATGAACATGCCTCATCTAATCTTGGAAGCTAAGCAGGGTCGGGCCTGGTTAGTACTTGGATGGGAGACCACCTAGCAATACCAGGTGCTGTAGGCATGAAAAAAAACAAAACAAAACAAAACAAACAAACAAACAAACAAAAAAACATTGTTAAGACAACAGCAAAGCTTAGCCTAGTCTGGTAATTAGTAATTTGCAAAGGTAAGACAACTGACAGGGCACTATCAGGAAGGGCAGGTTGCCCAGTGAAGATATTGACTGGAAACTGGTTAGAGATGAAACAGAAGTGGTCACCTGGGAATGGCTGATGAAGACTTTGACTGCCATGTCTACAAATAGAAAATTAAATTCTGCAGATGAAGAAAAAATGCTGGTTGGGTTTTTGGAAAGGGATCGACATGATACAATTTGTGTTTTGGACAGCTCATACTAACAAGTCTCATACTAACAGACTTGAAGGGGAGAAATTGAAAGTAGGGAAAATAGTAAATTGGTATAATAATCCATGCAAACTTCATGAGAGTACTTGGTATTCCCAGTGTATCACTGCTGTGTGTATTGTCAGGACCTAAAATATAGAATGTGCTCAGTAAATAGCTGTTATGCAGAAAAGTAACATCCATTTATGTACAGGAGGGAAGTGAAAAGAGAAAGGTTGGATAGAGGGTCACATTTGTGCAAAGAGAGCACATTCACCCACAGGGTTCCAGATAACATTTTTTTCCCATCATTATCCAGGCTGTGCCAGCTAGCTGACTAGATTAAGCCACTTTTTGTGGAGTATTGATCATTTCCAGATCCCTCTACTTAGCATCGTTGTGCATATATTATCTCATTTAATCTCTTTTTAAAAAGTCTCTAGTATTAGATTTTGTTATCCCCAATAAATGTGTGAACAAAGTGAAATATCTGCTGCAGGTCATGTAGCTACTAAATTGCACCAGATTTTGATCACAAAACTGACTCTAAAGCCTATGATTGCTCCACTATAATGAGAGGAACATGAGTCACTTGTTTAATAACCAGGGGACTTTATATATCCCATTTCCATACACATTCCAAGAGAGGCTTCTATCTCACAGCCTCCACAAACAATAGCAGCAGACTTTGAAAATTTGTGTAAATGTGTTTTTAATAAACCACATCAAAATTTTCTATATGCCTTAATAAGCTTCTCAGGAGGCCTTATTAAAGATTAGATGTTTTAGAAAGCCCCCCATTCCTAACTACTTGACGATGCATTAGCATTTTAAATATCCCCCAAAATCATGAGTAAAAAGTCATATTGTTGACTTTGGCTTAATGAATATAAATGCTACCCCTTCCCTCATGAAATATCTTTGGAGGAACTGCCGCAAATACGGAACATGAAGTGGACCCAGAAAATCCCCTAAACAAAATAGATTCTACCTAGCCCTGCTGTAAAGCCTACCTGTTATAATCCTACCCTTTCCTTTGCTTCAGCCCTCCCTTGCTAAAGTTATTTGAAAGTATATTACTTTTCCACTCTGGAAATGTTTTACACTCTTTGTTTCTAATAGGGCTCTGGAAGTAGCAACATAATATTCTTTTTCTTCCAGATGTTGCCCTTTCCTCTGTAGAAAATGAATTTCCCACCTATTATTTCAAAGTACCCTGTCAGATGGTGTCCTGCTTATGGCCCTGGTGCATCCCCAGCACGAAGACAAAATGTCTCTCAGGGATGGAAAACAACGTTCAATCTAATCCATGTAATTGCTTTAAAAATGTCCATGTTTTTATTAGTAGTCCTTCTATTGCTGTCAGAGGATGATTATACTCTTTTCGAAATGTCTCTCTTATTTTCCATTTGCGTTGAAAAAATATTTCGATTATAGAAATATGCAGTCGAGTTAGAAAGACAGTTCTTATTCATCTACAACCAACCCAGAATTTCAGAATTTTGTGGAACCAAGAGAAAAAATAGATTAAAATTTACTTTTGACAGAAGTCATAAGAAATAAAAAGGTTGTGAGGGAAATTATGTCAATCAGTTGTGTCTACAGGATCATAATTCTGTGCTTATTTTATCTCTAAAACAGGGATAATAAAATTCATATTACAGAGTTTTGATGAAAATTAAATATTATACATGAAAATGCTTAGCATGATTCTTGGTAACTAGAAAAATTGAACAAATACTATTAATAGTAGTAGTTGTTGTTATTGCTGCTTCTATTTCAAGGGAAACATTAAATCTTCATTCCTTTTTTATCAAATGCTTATTGATCATATATGACATAGTCCCCCATGGAAGATTCTATCAATGTGGTGAGAGAGACAGATAGTAAACAGTTAACTATTAAGTAATGTGATATCTATTACAATAGAAGTATTTAAGAACTGCTCTATGAACACATATGTAGCAATTTAAATAATACCTTCTACTTACATAGAATTTTACAGTTTTCAAAGCTGTTGTCTCACAATAACCATTTGAAGTAGATTTGGAATACCAAGTTTTATATATCATCATCATCATCATCACCCCACCACCACCATCATCATCATCATCCTGGCAGCTACCATTTGTTACATGACTACTATGCCAGGCCTGGGCTAGGAGATTTGCATATATTATGTCTCATAATCATCACAAGAAGCCTACAAAGCAGCTACTTTGATCCCCATTTTATCAATGGTGAAAGTAAGATTCAATGAATTTTATTGACTTCCCTAGTAAGTGATGTAATCCGAACATGGAAACAAATCTGTGTCCAAGTCATGGTCTTTTCTCCAATCACAGTCAATCACAGTTGAGTTATAGACATAAAGCAGCTCAGAGAAAATTACATTAGGGATCAGGAAGAGGAAATTTTTTTCTTAATGTGATCTAATATATCCCATCTTGGATAAATAATGCAAAAGAGAGGCTGACAATTAATACTCTGATCTCTGCACTAGATATGGAAGTCATCCTTATTCTAGTTCTGTCCTACTGGTTGCCACTCAGCAAAGCTAGGGCATATCGACAGATAAGTTTCATAAACAAGTGGCCTTTGGAGAAGTTATTACACCAGCTCAGACAGCCTATAGTTGAATTTAACATTGACGCTGCCAATTCTAGCATTCAATCTTTGAGAAATTATATTGGCCATCCAAAATATAGAATAGACAACTTTCAGATGGCTGCCAACTAAAACCAAATGTTTGAACAAGCTGCTAGCCCTCAGACAGGAAAGCTAAAAGTGTTAAGGAAAACCCTTAATTACTTTATTGCAAACTAAATCAAGACAAGGAGAAAAAATCCTCATTATAAACCTGATAGTTTAGAGATGGCCCACAATATTCTCTCATATTACTGACGACCACCTACCCTTGTTTCTGCAAAAGTTGGCTCTTGGAGGTAACAATTATGTTGCTTAATTTGACCCCCATAGAAAGTCTTAAATGAGAAATTTCTGCTAGGGAAAACAAAAAACAAAAACAAAAAAACAAAAAAAACTTACTCTTTAAGAAATTAGTATGTGTCTTCCTCTCTGACAATAAGAACTATGGAAACTATCATAGGTTAGTCTTCAGTGACTAGGGAACTTATAAATTGACTTTTCTATTAATTCATAGCAACTACGTTAATTGTAAGGTTAGTATTTTTTCTTTATTAATATTTCTAGTAGGGCTCCATTTTTAAAACAAGAGATAAAAAAGCATTTATTTTTAATGATTTTTCTATCATTTTATAAATAAAGGATACAGTCTCATTTTTTTTTCAGATCTTACATTTATCATTAGTGTGTGAACATCATTCATTCTTTCAAACTCTTACAATATACTATGTTTTTTTCTTTCTTTTCTTTTTTCCTATGCTGAACACTGTCTCTGGCTCCTGGTAGTGGAGAAGTTAAACAGATAAAACACATTGTGACAATTACTACCAGTACTGCAATGTGATAATTAGTACAATTATTGGCAAGCTGTACAAAATGGATATCAAATATGTCTCTTCATATCCACATGAACTGCAGGCTAGTTTCCTTGGTGGGTACAGTAATGCTGACTGATTAATGTGGCTTTCTGAGATGTATCTCAGAACTCAAGTACCTCAGAGCTCTGACTGAATTAAGAGGTTTTAGATCTGTACGAATCACTATTCAAATCTCCTTAGAAAGGTCTCTCTGTCTTCTGCAGTCCAAAGATCTCTCTAGCTCTGCATCCTGAGGTGTTCCCTCCAGATCAGACATAAAAAGCTCTAATCATCTAATGCAGACAACCACAGGAGACAGCTTCTGTGTCCCCAGCCTGGATGTGAGCCCTCAAGAGATTAGGTTTCATTTACTTTTACACAAAACATCTGTAATCAAGCATCTAAATTCAACTCAGTTCAATAATCATGTATTAATCTCCTATTTTTTTCCTGGAAGCACAGAATAATTAAAACACCCTATTCAAAGTTCAAGACTAGTTGGGGAGACAAACACTTAAACAGGTTTAATATAGTGTGTGAAATTATGGTGATGAGGGTATGTCCAGGGTGTTTGGCCCATGGTAGGATTCATAATTTGGGAAAGAACTTTGTTGATGCTGGCCAGTGAGGGTGGGAGGAGGCAAGGAACAGAAGAAATAGATGTTGGGGAATAATCCAATTATCTATTTACCATCCAATGTACAATAAATACTAAGGTGGGGCCAGGGTAACTGAGTAGAATTTTGTCCCAGGGACCCAATGTGGCAAGAGAGTAGCACAGACATGAGAGCCAAGCAGCAGGGGAAGCTGAAATCAATCAGGGCGGTACAGAGAGAAGATTCTGCTTCTCTAGGAGATGGGACTGACTTGAGGTCAGTGTCAGAACTCACGTCAAGCAAGTTGGGATTCAGACTTGAGCACTAGTCTTACCCAGTCCCAGTGATGAGAGTGCTGGACACTGAAAGTGAGGCAGAAGTCCAGCAGCTTGGGGTAGAGAAAGGTCCTCCAAGAGCATGCAAACTGCGGAGGTTCCCCACTCACTCTCATGCCCAGACACCGAGGACTATGTTTATAGCAGCAAGATTAAGTTTAGACACCATCTGCTAGTAGTCTGAGACTAGTAATAAGTGTCTTGTTTAGAAAAAAAGATTGGCATAGGGTCTTGATCTGAAAGCCTTGAGATTGAAGGAGTATGGAACGGATAAAGGCAGCGTCAAATATAATTGCTGTTGAAACATTTTTGAAGGTCTGGAAGAAGCGGTTCTCACTCTCTTCTATCAAGACAAAGGGGCATCGTTCTTTTCTCGTTTGCCTGAAGCTGTCAGCAAGAAGCGCCACCATTCACTGCTGTTTTGCAGCTTGAGCGGCACATAGCTGTTGTAATAGAAACTTGGGGAAGTAAAGGACTTCGCTCCGTTCTTCTCCATTGTACTTCCCTCATCTTCCACTTATATGTAGATTTACAAATTATTTTTCTCTCAGGAGAGCCACAAGGAACCTGTCAGAAATATTCCAGCATATGCAAATCCTAACTATGCAGACAAAAATAATCTTTGTTCTGTTCCTCATGTGCTCTGTGGGAGTTTTGCCTTGTTCGCATGATTGATCAGTTTGCATGTGACTTTTCAAAATCACTTTTCAAATGGAGATGTGAAGCAGAACACAAGGGTAGGGGTATGTAGGCCTGGGCTGGGTGAAAGGGCACCCAATCCAGGATCAGCCCTTTCAACAGCTTATGCATATTCTTCCTGCACATATCAGATGGTCACTATCAGTTGCAGGTTTGGTAGTCTCCATTATATGGGCAACAAGAGTTAAAATCCCACGAAGATAAACTGTACTGTGAACGGGATCTTTTTTGTTTTTTGGGTTGTTTTCTTTTTTTTTCTGGTTGACAGTATTTCTATAACTAAGTACATTAGATGGTATGTAAACCTCCAAAGCCCTGCCAGGATCCCTAAACATCCACAGGTTCACTTCCCTATAGTCCAGGAGTTTGTGGTGTCTCTGGCCCTTCCTACTGGGTAACTTCTGCACTCTTCTTCAGAAGTGCTCTCCATATTTAATTTCAAGGAAGAAACTCCATCACTCTAAGTTCTTCAAAGAGGTGTGTCTCCCTCTTTTCCCAGCACAGACACAATGTGTTCCTTGAATAAACCATATAAAAGATAATCCACCACCACAAAGCACTGTTCTAAGAAAGAATTACCCCAAAATATTACTTTTTCTGGATTTTATCTCCTCTTGTTCTTCATCTTCACCTCTACTACCTTTGCTCACACTTCATCACCTCTTACCTGTATTACAAACTAGTCCTTTAACTTGCTTCCCTGAGGCCATTGTCAATTATCTCCTCACCTTTCTTCCCCAACTTCCTCCTCCTCCACTCCAAACTTCTAATTCATTATTTCATTAATAGTGATTTAAAAGTGCAAATGTGACTTGCGAATGTGACTTGTAATTTAAAAATCACAACCACCCTTAATCAAATACTAAGGATGAGAAGAGAAAAGGAAAATAAGCGAGTTTTGAGCATCTGGAATTTGTCAGACTCTGTGCTAGATCCTATTATATACATATATATACATATACATATATACATATACATATACACATATACATAATTACATATACATACCCTATAACCTCACAATAATGCTCTCAACATAATAAGTGTTATCATTCTCACATTTATTGTGAGGAACTAAGGTTCAGGGATGTGCTTACAAATTTGCCCAAGGTCATATGGCTAGTAGATTCAGAACAAATCATCTGAGATCTATAGGCACATATCAAGTTCTAAAGTTTGCCACTGCCAATTCTATGTTCTGGAGACCAGAGATAAATTAAGATTTCTGACCATATCTGACTCTGAGAGGCCCACAATGGCAGAAAACATTCAGAAATAACAGTAAATTCAAAATGCAATGTAGAAAAGTTGCTGTAAGGCTGAGTGGCTCAAAGTCAGGGTTTGAACTTAAGGTCCTTCCAATTAGACCACTAGTTGCCTATTTTTTTGCAAAAGATGAGAAAACTGTTTAACATTAAACTTTCCTCAAAGACTTTCATAGTTTACATAATATTTGTATTTTTATTCTTCTAAAGAACTATGCAATGGCAAAAAAGTTTACAATTAATTCAGTTAAGGTTTTTGAAGGAATTTACATTTTATTAATCATAACAGCAACAATGTCTACTTGAATCCATATATCTTGTGAGATTATACTATCGGTTCCATGGACAGTGAGTTAACAGCCATATTTGAACTTGAGACCCATCTGCAATAACCTTGGATCCTTAGCCCATTCATTGGAAATGAGTCCTTTGCTTATAAGCTCCTCTAACACCATATGTCTTCCAACAGGGTTCTGCAGTGTCGACAACTAGAGAGCCAGGGTGAAACACGCTTGATTAAAGGTCAGGTAAGCATGTACCTTGGTCAGACTTTGGAGAGTAATGAAAAGCCTTTGGTCCCTTCTCTAACCCATCTGGACATCCATGCACAGGATAAAAAAGAAATACAGAGAGAGGGAACTACCATTTCTTAGCGTCTTCTCTGTGTTAGCCACATAATTTATAATCTAAATATTAAGCCAAGTCATGTGTTTAAAGCCTTTTGGCAAAATCTTGCCTCCCCCCTTTTCGTGTGATTGCCTGCCTTTCCTTTCCTTCACCCCATTTATCTTCTTCTCTCTTATTTTTCCCAGACATACTTTGCTCTTTTATATCCCAATGCCTTTGCTAAAGCTGTTATTCTGCCTGGAAAATGCATGACCAGTTTCCATTTTTTATCCTGCTAAACCTTCTCATGCTTCAAGATCCAACTCCTCTCTGAAGCTATCACCGACCTACGAAAGAAGATTTCTTTCATCTATGCTCTGGTCACACATGATTTACCCTTCCTTTATAGCACTGAGCACACTATATTATATTCATTTGTTTATATATGTGTCTTTATCACTAGCCTACACTCTTTTGGTGGCTGGGAATGCATCGTATTTCTCTTAAATCCCCAGTGTGTACTACTGTGCTCAGAACATAATATGCACTCAATAAAAGGTGACTGTATGAATACATAAGTAAACAAATGTATGCTTAATAATCTTTGGTTGAATGTGTCAACACTGACTCTCTTCTGAAATTGTCTGCTTCATGTTTGGAGAATGCATTATAGTTTCTGGTCCTGTCATTTGTCACTTTCTAATATACTCATAAAAACACAAGATATTAGAGTTGGAAGACATTTTAAAGGCCATCTAACCAAATCTTCCTACTAGGGCAAAAATCTCCTTTCTGTTATCAGGAGTCATTCAATCTTTGATTGAATTACTTTTGTGATAGGAGTTCACTGCCTTATATGGTAATACAATCATTCTTTAACAATATTAACTATTAGGAATGTCAAACAATATCTATCATTTCTTCCTATTGATACTATTCTTACCCTCTGAAACTATTTACATAATATTTTCTCCTTCAAATGACATCCTTCCAGCTATCTAGTAAAAAAAATTGAGAAATTAAGCAATCAACTTGCACAAAGCATTCTGGGACCTTAGAATCCCCCACTGATATTCTGGGATCAAAGCTGAGGAGGCACGATTTAGCAGCAGAGGCAGCTGGCAGGAACAGTCAGGCGTTCAGTGACCAAGAAACTGGCAAATGTGGCTTAACCTTAGAAGGCACCAGGAATTTAGATGATAAAGAGCAACAGAGAGAGCTTAGGTGGCTCACTAAGCTGCCGGCAGGGGAGGCGGCATAGGCAAAAAGATGGCATTTACAAAAGCAGTCCAGTAATTTAGAAGGATAAAGTGCAAAATGGGATATAGTGTGATAAATGTGAGGCTGGGCATGTAGTCAGTAAACCGAGTGTCAGAGAGGTGGTGGCTCACCCAAAGTTACATAGCTAGACAGGAAAAGAGGCTGGTTCTAGGATCTTCTGGGTTCCAGTCATTTTTGCTAGTCAGATAGTCCTTATACTGTCTTATAACATCTCCCTGTCAGCTGCCCCTTAGTACCAGCCACAAAGTGATGATTCAAAACTGATCTCTTAGATTGAGTTTTATTTCCTCACTGAAACCTTAACATTACAGTGGCCTCTCCGTTACCCCTCATGGATGGCTCCTAAAAACAGGAGGACTTGAGTCAAATTTCCTATCAGAGGCTCACCCAGAGCTACTGTACAACTCTCTTTTCTAGGACACACAGGATTAACAACCACCGTGAGTAAACACATTCTTCTTTAACTATATTAGTTACCAGTTAGTTTTATGGATATGAAAGCATTTTTAAAGATGATTTTTCCATATCTCTCCTCCAAACAGATTGTGTTAACTTTAACTTCAGAAAAATCCAATTTCCATTTGTTCTAAGTTACTGGGAAGCACTTATTTTCCTCCTTTTATAACACCTATACAATCTCAGCCTTTGCTATTAAAAGGGATACAACAAAAATAAAGGTAGGACAGGCCTCTTGACAAAATTCATCCCATGACACAAAATGTAACCTTCCCAGTTTCACCTCTTGCCACAGCCCTGAAGAGCAGCCCCTAGGGACTCAATCTCCTCCTGTTCCATGTTGAAGGTCTTAGTATGACTAATGTTCCTAAATGATTCTCTTTTCAAGGTTGATGAGTTGAGACAGTAGTGACTTTGCAAAGTTCATATAGCAAATCAACATCAGGAGAGACATTAGATGCTCTGGGTTTTGCCACTGCTTTACCTTGAGCCATGATACTCAAGAGAGCTGCCAAGAAAGTGATGGAAAATAAAATGATAGATAGATAGATGATAGATAGATAGATGATAGATAGATGATGATGATAGATAGATAGATAGATAGATAGATAGATAATAGATAAAATGTATGCCCCATGAGAGGCTTACCTGGACAAATGATTCCTACATTGTGAATTTAGGCAACAGGTTCAATACAAACATAAAAGAAAACCTCCCATCCCACAGTAATGCCCAAGGTCCTCAAATAAATGGAACATTTACTGTTCCCAGCAGAGCTGGTGTAAGTGACTGCACTAAACAAACAGTTATTTTCTGGGCAATGTGTTTAACTCACTCCCTGTTGATCATTTTCTTGGGGGTCATTCAATCAGCAGGAAAGCTTGGCTGTCAAATATTCCAGAAATGCTCCTTTGACACAGTGATAAGCAAGACATTTGGGTTGCTTTCCATTGGCTGATCTAACAAGAATCACTCACTTTTCTTTGAGATCCTATGCAATTATTTATTTCTGTTTAGGAAAGAAAGAAAAAGGTATCTTGTCTCATAATCTAAGAGTAGTTTCAAACATTCAGTAGGTTTTTTTTTTCTTTTTCAGACACACAGAAAGAAATTTAACTAGATAATAAATATCTATTAATGTTCACTGGTTCTCTTTTAAATTAAACTGTAGGAAGGTCACCTTGATTACAACATCTCAGATACATTCTCAAATAGCTACAGGCTTTGGTCTTAATATCCAGAACCCATTGTTCTTAGGGGAGAAATGACCTGGAACTTGGAAATCAAAAAGATGAATATCTCAAGAATTAAATTATGCTATCTTGTTCTCTCTTGCCTTTGCTGATCATTCCTGCCTATGTGAGTTGTTTCCATGTTTCTCTAATCCTTTTCCATCATTATATAGTAGAATGAGCATAGACCTTGTCATCACAAAGACTTTGAATCCTAGCTATAGTACTTGTCAGCTACCTGGCTTTGGATGTGTTACTAAACCTCTTTGAGATCCAGGTTCTTCCTCAGTAGAACTTGCTAATCTTTATATATATATAATGTGTGTGTGTGTGTGTGTGTGTGTGTGTGTGTATAAACAGAGTTTAACACAAGTCTTAGCATAGAGTATGTAAACATTACTTTTCAACAAACATTACTTTTCTTCCCCTTCTGCCCACCATATTGGCCACCACGACATCCAGAGGTTCTTCTCAGAATAGAGCCAACCTATCTTCAGGTATATGATGCCCCGGTACCCCAATAACCTTCTTCCCTCTTACTCTGCAGCTCTCCTCAGAGCTGGCTTTCATAGTTTTACATCTCAACTCCTCTAATTTCAGTCCCTCAGGACTTTGTTTCCTTATCTTAAAAAAAAAAAAATGTTACCTATGCTGTAGGTTTGCTATGCTATGAACATTAAATAAATGGAAAGCATGTTGTGGAGAATCGGACCCATCACAAACAAACTGTAGTTGTTTTCAACTAATCGCTAAGAATTCACTAGGGTTCCCTTGTCTGATAAGTCTAAGCCTAAGCTAAACATAAGAAGCAGAAAAAAACTTTATTTCCTGAACTCTAGAACCTCACAGTCAGGAACAACAAATTAAGTGCTAACATGTACTTGGGGAAGGGTCTAGAAATGCATTTAGAGATCTCTCCCCACAGTGTATTCAGTTCTAAAGGGGCTTCAGTGTGCTGTAAATCATAAAGGACAACCATGCTGGATTCATAAAAGAGTTTTGTTTCAAAGCAAAAAAAAAAAAAAAAAAAAAGCATTTCAAGTTTTCAAGTGAGTCTAAATGTCATATGCAACTCTCTGCAGTGATAGGATCCCCTCTTCAACATCCTCTAGAGGGGACAGAGTGCTCAGTGTCTTGAGAGACACCCAAGTCCTTACTGAATTCTTCTGACTGCTGAAAAGCACAAGCTCAAAGAGAACTATAAGATGGCACTCTCTACATTTCATTCACTTAAGTGGCTTACTATCCCCAAGACAAATCTTTAAAAGGGAAGATTAAATTTCTTCAAAAGGTAAACTTAAAATGTAGAATTTAAAAAAAGAGAAGAATGCATTATCAATACTATATGCCATTTACCTTGAATAATATTCTCTATATTTTAGCAGCATTTTACCATTTACAATCCATATTTTTCATTTAAGTATATTATTTGTGATCCTAAGAAAAACCTTGTGAGGAAAGTAACTTCATCATTTAAAAATCTATTTTTTACATTTTATATTTCTTTGAAATGAAGTTGTGTCTTACAATCAACATAGTATCTTTTCTTTCTTGAAAAGTTGATAAATCAATATAAGCCCTATTAAATTGTTGTACAATGCATGCATATTAATATCAATTTTTTTTTTCTTTTTTAGAGATACTGGAAGCTAAGACCCAGATAAAGTCTTTAACCCAATAATCCAGAGCAAGAGAGTAAAAGGATCAGGGTTGGAATTCTTAAACCTCTTTTTCACTATCTAGCTCTGGTCCAGACTCAGCAAGCAGGACTGCTCTTCCTAAAGGATAATTAGAGCCTCCCCAAGAAATGTAACTGGAAGAACCACACTGCCAACCATAAACATTCTTTAACCTATTCCCCAAATTTACATCTTTGTCTTTTCTTTTTGGCTATATAAGCAATCCTTGACACAACACCATAATATCTATGTTGTATGTGTGTACTATAATTTTGTGCCCCATTTTATTCCACAAAGGATTTGAGGTGACCTAAATAAATATAAACCATAATACTGTAAAAAATAAAAGAAGACAATATAAAAACTAAGATTAAGAAAACAGGTCAAAGCTTGAGGTAAGGGAATCAGAGCACGATTGGATAAGCTGTAAGTGCCCAAACAGAAGATACTGTTAAGTCATGAACTTGGCTAAGAGTTTTCTGACAGTCATAGTCAAAACAATGACTTGCATACTCTGTGTATAAAACTTACCGTAACTCATCTAAGGAAGAAAAAAATTTCTTTCAAAAGAGCTCATGTGAGACTCTATGCAGGGAAATTGATAGATGTCATGAACAGGGATCTCAGTAAAGTCCCTAAGAGCAAACATACATAACTTTTTTTGTTAGGTCATTTTTTGCAGTGTTCCTAGATAAAGTGTGAAGACAGTGAAAGCCAACTGTATAACAGAAAAATAGTCCAAAACAACCTGGTTCAAGTACATTATTTCCTGATGATAAGTCTTGATTCAGTAATAATTCCAATTGACAGAGGAAGAGGTGGACTGTCCACCATCCCAAAGTATTATTAAACTGCGTAACTCATTTTGTTAATAATAGAGAGTTCACGCTGAAATTTCTGGCAAGGGTCTAGAATATAGACATTGTGTATTCTTGTCTGAGAGAAGACTCATATGCTGAAAACAAACGTGGCCAAGGTCTACAGACACTGAGAAGCCTAAAATGCCTCACCTATCAGTGGACATCCCATATCCATGTGGAGAACCTTTTAAAGGTGAGGGCCAGTGGCAGGATCTAGAAGTAACATTTGCCTGCTAATGACCTTTAATACGTCAGATATTAGTTTTTGAACTTACCCAGGTCAGACCTGGGCCCTGAGAACACAGGACATAGAAAAAAAATTTTTTGATAAAATAGTGAGGACAGTCTATCTTAGGAAGTCTTATTATTAGTGGCCTAAAGTTTGAGGATAGGGTGTTGAGATAAAGAAAAACACTGAAGAAAGGGAGAGTACCACAATAAAGGGAGAGGAAGCAGGACTTGGTGGCATAATGGGAAAGAAGAGCTTTATGATTAAACAGTCTTGGCCTTGTCCTGCTGTTTCTCTGGATATTCTAAGGCTCACACACAGCTAATGCATGGGAAAGCCCTCTGGCAAAAGTAAAAGTTTATATAGGGGTTGCCGATCTTTAACTTTAGCTCCTTTTCAGCTGTTTTGTTTTATTTCTCTAATTGCTCTATGTAGCCTTTTTGAAATGCCTTCTTACAGAACTGACTACATAGTTTGTGAGGCCCAGTATGAAATAACAATGTAAGCCTCCTGTTCAAAATTATTAAGAATTTTCAGAGGGCAAGAACAAGGCATTAAACCAAGCATGGCACTCTTCTAAGTGTAGAGCCTCGTGAGACTGCATTGGTTCCATGCCCATGAAACCATCTCTGGATTCCTGCCATCACTCATTGAGTACTCCTGAATAGGTCATTAGTACTCCTTATTAGTGGAAATATTTTTAGGCATTGTTAAATCAGTCCTTCTCATTCTTCCTCTTTCACGGTGATATCTGCCCATTGATTCTGACAGCAGTGTATGCTACTGATGATGATGATTGTAGAGAGTAAGCATGTTAATGAAAATGAAAATGATGATACTTTAAAAAGCTTGGTCAGGGCCAGAGGACCAGATTTTGAGGAGCCAGGTCAAGATATAGACCCTAAGAGGAATACTGAAGTGTGGAGCAGAAAGGATGCCCCCCCAAATTCTATGTTGTCTCATGATTTGGCCAAGAACTCAATGGTGTTAGAACTTCATGTTTAAAAATGAGAATTAGTGTTTCCTGAAACTAAGTGAGAAGCTAGCCAAGGAAACTTATCAAAAGTTCCTTATCAACTAGGGAAACATCAAAAAACTGACACATCAGAAAATTCTGTCTTGAGTTTTAACAAATCCTTAATTTTCTTTCTTTCCACTAGTCTGATTACTATATAGTCTTTTTTTTTTTTTTACCTCCAATAGAGGCTCTGCCATTAAATCATAATGTGGCCCTAACCTTCATTTACCTTTTATTAATCTCACCTTTCTGTAAAACAGGAATATTTTGTGCTGTTCTACCAAAGACCAATTGTGAGGATCAAAGATGCAATACACATAAAATGTTCAGAAAATATTATTAAGGTAACATAAATCTATTGCTGACACCTCCCTATGACATTTAGGCCCTCTTCTTTTTCACTTGGAAGTTTATTTTTAAAAGGTAGCTATGTAGCCATTCAAGGGACATTAGCCATCAGTAAGCAAACAGAAGACAATTTGGAGAAATGGAAGAATGGAAAAGGCATTCAAAAGCTCACACATCTGGCCTGAGTACACCAAAGTCCATCCACGTCACCCAGAAGGTTCAATGCTACCAAAAATCTCAATTCCTCTCTCCTGTGCAACCCAACTGACACAGGGCAGGCTCTGTGGTAGATCATGTGCTGGACACTGGAGGTAGAGATGATTCAGACACAGTCTCTCCTCTGGGGTAAGGGGAAGATCATGGTCCAAAAGGGGCTTGCTTAGCACAGGAGTAGAAGGAGGAGGTTGGGTTAGGATGGAGTGGTAGAAAATTGTACCATTGAAGCTTTTAACCAAGTTCCTTTGAAACAGATCCAGCATTCACAGAGCATACATACATGAGTGTATGTGTGTGTTATGTTCCCATGCACCCATGGATATTTTTATGTGTGTATATACCTATTTGTGTAAAATCTAAGAAAAGATAGAGGAAAAGTTATGAAAAGGAAAACAGAAGTGTCAAATGATGCCAAATATGCTCACTACAGAAAATTTAGGAAAACACTAATGCTAATTATTGACTCCTTTCATTCACTCATTTTCATTCAGCCAACCAGAATTTACTAGGCACCAGCTACGTGCAAGCCACTGAGCACCAGGAGGAATACAAAGAAGAATACTTAGGCGCAAATCTTGCCTTAAATATTGGAATCATTTAAGTTTCTTTCCTGCCTACTAAACTGTAACTTCCTCAAAATCATAGGCTTTATCTGTTCTGTATATTTCAATAAAAAAAATCTGCGGAACTGAACTGATAATGAAAAAATAGAAATGTTATACTATGTATGTTATAGAATATTTTGTTCAATCCCCCATTCTCCAAAAGGGAAAAAGCCACAACTGCAAAGATATATGCTACTTTGCTTGCTCCACTGATTGCCAGGACAAAATACTACAGAACGAGGCGGAGAAGGCTTCCAGTCAGGCAGATTAATCATGGACTTCCACTAGTCTCTAGGAGGGACTGTTTCAAAACTGACCCCACTTACCTTAATGAGGATAGGATGTCCCAGTGGGGTAAAATATAGAGAAGCTGCCAAATTTGCTTTAGTATATCATACTCACATTGGCACGGCTCACGGAATTGGGCTAATTGGGAGTTCATTTTCAGTAAGCAAACCATGGTGTGGGCCATCTATAACAGAAACAGACTAGATTCCAATGGATTATTGTGTGAACCCAGATAAATGCTCCATCTCCTTGGGGCTATGAGGGCTAGTGGCCACCAGGAATCACATTTGACTCTCCTACAGCTTGCTCCCAGCCAATCTAGGGCCAGTGGTCTCTGACAGACAGTGATGAAAGGCTTAGTGAGAAAACATAGATCACCTTAAGAACTGAATTCATAGGAAATGGGCATTTACTGAGTACTTCCTAAGTGCTAGGCACTATATTGAGTGTTTCATGTTATCTCTTTTTAATTCTCTAGATAACCTTAACTGCAGTTTAGATTGAGAAAACCAAGGCTTTAGAAAGATTAAGCAATTCTTCTGTCACAGTTGGAAAGTAGGAGAGCTAGAAATGAATCCCAGGTCCATCCATTAATGAAGTCCAAAACCTTTCCTTTTTGGAACCTTCAGGCAATGCCAAAGTAGTCTGTTAGTGCCAAATATTTTCAATTTATCTACATTTCCAGACTTAATACATAGTGAAATAAATGCAAAACAAAACAAAACACCAAAATCCTGACAAATCAGAAAATGTTTAATACTTAACTTGAATAAACGTTTATGATAATGAAAGGATTAAGATGCACAAAATGTTAATATTTAGGAAAATTAGACAAAATTGTTTTTATCTGTTGCGAACCCTGTTGAATATTTAATGATCTGATCTGTGCCTGCCATGAAAGGCAAGAGGGATCTCTTCCTACATCATGCTGCATTTCTGGAGGTGGCTTGAACCATCGCCCACGTCTTAGGAATAACATGATATCTCCCCTGAGTTCCAGAGACATTTATATCTCCAGCAGACAGGTCGGCTCATCTACCAGATGTACCACATGACTTTGTATAAAAATGGGCACATTACTGCTTTTCCTCACCTCAAAAATCTGCCTCTCTTCCTATATTGCTTAACCTTTTACCTGTTATCTGGAAATAGTGCCATCTTCTCTTTATTCCCTAAACACTTAAGAATCTTTCCAAACACTGCTCTCAGTCTCTAAGCCCTTCCTTAAATTCAAATTCTATCTTTGAAATACATATGTTGCCTTTAGTACTACAAATTTTGGAATTTTATATTTTCTGTGATTTTTTAAAAATTTGATATTTATGATTATTCAAATAATATTTATCCCCATATTCAACTGTAAATTTCATAGTAGCAGAAACAATTATTTTTTCTTAACATTTTATTCTGTGCACTAATAATAGTGCTTGATACATACTAAGCATACAATAAATACATGTAAAATACATAAATCTATTGCCTCCTTGCCACCCCTGTTAATTCTCATCCTCATGATTTTTCAGCTGAGTTATACCAACAGTTTCCTGGCCCATTCAAAAAGTCATCCTCCATTCTGCCAGGGTGAACTTTCTCAAGTGTATAGCTGATCCCTGATAATGTTCCGTCTTTTTTTCCCAAGTGAGAGCTAATTCAACCAAACAGCTTACAGTTTGGTGCAGCCTTACCTTATAATGGAAAGCAACCTGTACAATGAAGTAAGAAAACTGATGTCTGATGTCTAGTTGACCAGCTAAGCTTATTTAGTATATTCTGAAACTTTTAAAGTCACAAACTGTCTTAAGAATCAGCTGAAATATATGGTTTATGTAGAAATATGCATAAAAATTTGAATACAGTATCAGTATCTTTTTGGATATGAAGCTGAGTTCTGATCCCATGATAAGGTCCCTGACTTAGCTGTGTGGCCTTGAGCAATCATTTTACATTCATGGCTGTGGTAACCTCTTCTCTGAACTTCAGTGGAGGATGCCATTATTACACTGGTGTCAGAAGCCTGGAGCTCATGAGCTCTTGAAAGCCTTCTCTTCTTCTGTTGTTGTTCATTACCTGATCCCTGATCCCTTCTCATATTCTACTATTCTAACCCTCAAAAGGACATTAGGGGCTTAAAATTCAAAGTGAGCTCTCTTCTCATGTTCATTATTACCTTGTATTAGAACAGAGGGACATGTATCAGTCCTTACTCCCTTAACAGCATAAAATAAATGTCTTATTAACTTTTTATATTTTAAAAATGCTCAGCATGTTATATTTATAAAATGAGGAAGTATTCAGTAAGTATTTATTAAAGTCATACAATAAATATTTAGTGAACACTTATATGCCAGGCACAGTTCTAGGTGCTCGGGAAGACATCAACAAAGTAAAGATCCCTACCTTTGTGAAACTTACATTCTAGCAGGAGAAGACAGTCAATAAACAATAAACATAATTTTAAAAAGAAAATTATATTGAAGTTTAAGAAACATGTCCAGGGCAGATGCCATTGAGGAGAAATCTGAGCAAAGACTTGAAGGAGAGGAGTTAGGGGCAATATGGATATCTGAGATAGGAGCTTTGCAGGCAAAGAAAACAGCCAGTGTAAAAGCTTTAAGGCAGGAAAGTGTCTGGCACGTCTGAGGAATAGCAAAGATGCCAGCGCAGCTGGGTCACTATGAGCAAGGGGGAAAGTAGTAAGAAATGAGGAGAGCAGAGGTGTGATATGATCCAACTTGTGTTTTAAAACAACCACTCCAGTGGCTCTGTAGAGAACAGACTGCAGGGTAAAAGCATAGGGCCAGGAGAAGGTCACTGCAGTAATTCAGAAGAAAGATGGTGGTGACTCAGACCACTTCAACAACATTCGCAGGGCATCTACTGGGTTTCTGGCTCTCTGAAGCTATAAAGAAGGTAAACACTGTCTCTAACTTAAGAAGCTTACCATAACAATTAGTTCCTAACCTGATTTTCCAGCCTCATGTCTACCACAGGACTCAAGCTCTGCTCCTCTTTCCCATCCCAGCACACAGGACTCCAGCCCAAAGTGCTCATTATTTTCCAAATACACCATGCTTTCTTGTGCCTTTGCAGACTCTTCTTCTTGCTCAGATACCCACCTATCTGTCTTACTAAGCTCACAAATTTCAACTTCTTCAAGGCTCAACTCAAATGCCACCTTTTCAGAGACATTTTCCCTAATAGCCTGTGCAGAATTGGTCACCCTCCTCTTTCTCTAGCATCCTATGCATATCACTTACCTAGGTCTATTAAAAACTGATTCCTACTCAGCTGTAAAATACAGATACTATGATTTATCCGAAGCCTATAACATCTAGCAAGAGTCTTTGACTTCATTGTCTTTTTACTGAACACAGGGAAGAAAAGAGAGCAGAGAGAAGAAAAGGGAAGAGGAAGAAAAGAACTAATACAAGTCACTTTTGAAAGGTTGACAACCCAGTCTGGAAAAACCACAGTTCAACACGGTCCTTTTTAAAGAGACAACTTGAGGCTAGCAGAGTAAAAATCGCTCGGGTTCCAGTCACATTTCTCAGCAAATGTTCAGATCCAGAAACAGCCTTGGGAACTGGAGTGGATGACATAGTCAGTGGGAGTCAATCACCTATAAAATTCTTCTAATCAGAACAGGCATCTGGATTACTTGATCAAATTCAAGAAAGGACTTGTCAGTGTTTGGGTCCTGACCTTTGGAGACTACTTGAGCTGTATGTCCTGGGGCTTGGGGATTTAAACACGCTGAGCAGGACAGTGAGCAATCACCTCGCTGTGGGGAGTAACTCAGCACTGCCTGGACCTGGCACTCATAGCACTAGGCCAGGGAGGACCAGGACTGGGAAGAGGCTGGGAGGTTCTGGAAAACTAGCCAGGCCTGGTCATGGTGAAGAATAAAGCCTAAGCTAGGGGGCAGTGGGTAGGGAAAGGGGATGTCAATTTCTGCACTGACTGACTCACTCAAACTTCTCTCACTTAATCCTCATAACTACACTAAAATCTAGGCGAAATCATCTTTTATATACACATAAATTGAGGCACTGGGACAGTAAGCAACTTGTCCAGAGCTGTATAGATACCAGGTAGAGCCTGTATTTACACCTGGGTCTCTCTTCAGATCTCTTTTACTCACAGAATTGAAGTAATTCGTGTGGCTGCTCAGCTTAGGAGTCCGGCTCTGTCCTGGAAGGAAACTCAAGTTCTAGACATGGTTCTGTTCACCTTGCTACACGACTGAGGAGAGATAATTTCTTCTCTCTGAGCCTCATTTTTATCATCTGTTCATTAATAATTAGGACCAGGTGGTCTTTAAGGTCTCTTCAAACTGAAATTCTATGATATCTAGTAAGAATTTTAAAGATGCTACTTTCTTCTCTCGTTCTACTTAACCACCCCCCCCCACCATCCCTATACACACCCACATGCCCTCTTAAGAAGCAGAGTATAAAGTCGTTTTTAGACTATCCAGTTTAGAAAGGGCAGTTTGACAAAGGGTAGAGTCCCTAGGCACTTATCGCTGTTGATTCACTCAGAGCTACATACCTCCCACTACACTTAACGTCTTATCTTCTTTGTTTCTGACAGGAAAACCTACCCTCCACCCAGCAAAAGAGAACTGCCTTTATCTTCCACAATTCACTCTTTTTAAACTGTATCTTGGGGTTTCAGTTGCAGTAAAGAACTCTATTCAGCATGTAATTGGAGAAAAATATAATGGAAATATTGAAATAAAAATAATATTCCCCCTAATATATTCATTTTAATTGTTCCTTTTCTCCTTAACAGAGTGAGTGGGAGTTAATCCCTTCTATTTCAGTTACATCTTCTTTAAATGACTGGGATTTAATAATGTGCTATTTTGTGAGCAGAGTTTTTTTTTTCCTTTTATTCCACCCTAACTCCCTTATGTGAAATCACATCTGGGTTCAAGTTAAATAATTTTATTGTTTCTGATATACTTGATCATAAGCCAAAGAACAGTAAGTATTCTACTTATGATCCAAGTATCCTTATTAAGTTCTTATATTAAATAAAAATTTCTGGAATGAGTTGAAAAAATAGTCCTGACAACAAAAGCAACCTTTTATAAAAAGGTATTAAGTTCTAGAGATGATGTAGGATTTTTATTAAAAAATAAATAAAATAAAATAAAAATAAAAGAGCAAATTGAAACAATAATTCTTGTGGCCACAATACTCTGGGAGATCACATGACTCTAATTCTCACGATAATATCATAAGATGAATATTATTTGCTCCATTTTATATGTGAGGAAATAGAGGCTCAGAAAAATTACATAAATTGCTTAATCACCTAAGTAAGTGGTAGAACCTGGCTTTTAGACATTGGTTCCAGAGAAAAGGTTGAAGAAGAAAAGGGGCATTGCTGGAGAAGAAATTTTGTTTTCTTCCAAATCCTCCATAATGATCAAGCTCATTAATCACCTTAAGAGACAGTTGGCAGTCTAAACTCTAATATTGGACCCCATTTCAGACTATTTGCATGATAGTTACTAGAAAGGACAGGAGATATTGTCCCTTCAAAGCCTGGGAAACCCTGGGATCCACCAGCAGATCTGCATAGGCTATGGGGTAGAAGGCAGGCTCTTCCAAGCAAGATCTGTCTCAGATAGGCCGGCAAGAATATTTCTCTGGAAAGGGTGAAACTTGCAATACTTAAATGGTATCACTAGTTCTAACTCTGATGCAAAAGAGGCACGTTTGAGATACACACACACATACATACACAACATACACATTACTCACACTTATACACACACACACAAAACCATACATACTACATACACACACATACATAAATCCACATATAAAACCACAAATACACATGCAACATATACACACATACACACACTATATGGAGAATAAAATATAGGAATCAAAAAGGATCTGACTTCACATACTGCTGGAGAAAATGCAAAATGGTACAGTCACTTTGGAAAACAGTCTGGCAGTTCCAAAAGTTAAGCATAGCTACCATACAAACCAGCAATTCCATTCCTAATTATATGCCCAAGAGGAAAAAAAAACATTTGTCCATGAAAATTGTACATAAACATTCATAACACCATTGTTCACGATAGCCAAAAAGTGGAAATAATGACTACAGTATGGCATTATCCAAATAAAACAATATTATTTGGCCATAGAAAGAAATTAACTACAGACGTATGCTATCGTACGGATGAACATTGAAAGCATTATGTTAAACAAAGAAAGCCAATCACAAAACCACATACTGTATGATTACATTTATATGAAATGTTCAGGACAGGCAATCCTACAGACATGGAAAGTAGATTAGTGGTTGCCTAGTGCTGAGGGTTGGAGAAAGGAAATGGCTGCTAATGATACAGGTTTTCATTTAGGGAGTTATGAAAATATTCTAAAACTGATTACAGTGATGGTTGCACAACTCTGAATATACTTTAAAACACCAAATTGTATATTTTACATAAGTAAACTATATGGTGTGTGAATTATTTCTTAATAAAGCTGTCACTGAAATAAAAGAGAAAGAGATCTGATCAAACCCAGATCTAGCTGGTATAAGAATATAAATCCTAAATTCAAAGATCTGCCCGACATTGATAATTGGAGCAATATTGGAATTAAGAAAAATATGAAGTTAAATCCATATGAAAATACAATACTGTATATGATAGGAGGAAGTTGTGTGAGTGCTTAATCTCATCTTAGTGATTCCAGTGATGAAGTTTTCCCTAAAGAAATGCCATCTAAATTGAGGCCTGATGCATATATGACAGTTAGCTCGGAAAAGGAAGAGAAGAAATGGAACAGGAAGAGTATTCCAGGCATAGGAGGAACACGTACAAAGTTTGAGGTACAAAAAAGAATACCAGAACATAAGATTTCTATAGGTAGAGAAGGGGGACGAGACATGCTTAGTGGAAGGAACAAATGCGGTGTGTAAGAGTGTAGGCTATGTATCTTCAGAGTACACACAAAGTGCATGGTGGGGGAGCAGCTCAGAAGATGACACCATTGAGTCATTCTTAAATACTCTGACTTGTGCCAAAGAACTGAAATCAGGACATGGACATGCAAGAGAGAACAGATTGACTAAAACTAAGGCTTTGTGCTGGATTATATGTAAAGTCAGGAGATAAGATAGGCTAAAGACTTCCTCACCAAACAAAATGTGACCATTGGAAGAACAAGGCCGTCCCAAATGCAGGGAAGGAACAGTACCATTGAAGAGCATCAAAAAGGTCTTTAAAGAGTCCTTTAAATAAATTAACAATTATTTCTGAGTATCTGCTTTCTGCTAAAGCCTATCTAGGTACTGGAAGTACAGCAGTGAATAAAATAAAGACTAACCCCTCTAATCATACCTTAGAGTGCTTTCACATCCCAAGGCTAACACTTATAATTATAATAATCATTGGGCAAGAAGTAGTATTTTCTCTATTTTATTGATAAAGGAAGTAAAGCTCCATGATATGAAGTAATATAAGACAATAATTGCCACTATTTCTGGATACATTACTATACATCAGGTGCTTCCAGTAAGGTGATCTACCTGCATTCTACCATATCTTCAAAACCAATCTGAAAAATAGGGCATTATTATACACTTTTTACATGAAAAAACAAGGACTCAAGTCAGTATCAGCTGGGAACTGAAGTTAAACTGTGCCGGAGATATTCTATTTGCCCCTCTAAACACTCTTCACCCTTCTCCGTCCTTTTCTATGCTTGAGATGGCCGACCTCTGTGGATTACATCAACTGTATTCTGTGCTTCTGGTTTTTGTTTAGGTCTTCCAATTGGGAAGTCTAGCAATAGATCAGAGGCAGAGGCAAGAAGGAGGGAAAGGTCAGAGTATTTATTTCCCAGGCTCTCTTCCTGTAAAGTCAACCAAGGATGCCTATTTCTTTCTCTTTTTAAAAAATTATTGGGGTAACAATGGTTAATGAAATCAAATGGGTTTCTAGTGTGCAATTCAATTATATATCATATGTTATCGCATTGTGTATTCACCACCTGAAGTTAAGTTTCTTTCTGTCACCAAATATTTGGCCCCTGTTACCCTTATCTACCTCCTCATCGTCCCTCTGGTAACCACTAATTCACTGTCTGTGGCTATGAGTCTCTGTTTATTTGTCTTGTTTATTGTTTTCAGTTTTATATCCCACATATGAGTAAAATAATATGGTTCGCAATTTTTTCTGACTAATTTCACTTGGCAAAATAATCTCATGATCCATCCATGTTGTCACAAATGACAGTATGGCATCTTTTCTAATGGCTGAGTAATATTGCATTATGTATCCGTACCATATCTTTTTGATCCAATCATCTATCCAAGGAAACTTCTAAACCTAAGCTTATTTCTGTTGATAGGTCACTGCTACTTTCAAAGCAGCCAACTCTACATAACACTCTCTTTCTAGGTTCTAAAAATTTCTCCCTTTCTAAGGATGGTGACAATTAAGATGCTACTAGCCCAGGTTCTTGTACTATCCTTTGTGGTTCTACGTATCAACCATCCTTAATTCAATGGCCCTTTATAAATAAACCTTCCTCTAATTTGCATGTGCCACCTGTTTCCTTTTGGAAACCTAAATGAGTCCTCTAATTTGCATGTGCCACCTGTTTCCTTTTGAAAACCTAAATGTGACACAGTCCTGTGAATCCAAGAATCTACATGTTCCCATTCATTTGTTCAGTCTCTCACACATTCAAGAGGTGCTGGAGTCATTTTAAGATGTAGCACTACCTCCCCAGATGTATCAGATGGGAGTCTTAGCTGTCTGAGGCATGATTTCTCAGCACCCTCTGGCTTTCCTCCCTTGGGAATCTTATTTGGGAAGTCCAATTCCCTCAGGCCTAGGTCATGAGTCCTGACAAAGAGACCCCATGACCAGAGACTGAGAGTCTGGAGTTTTTTAATCAGTTTTAGCCACAGAAGTTTCCTCTAGGTGTTTTTGCATAGTGTAAATTAAAAGAAATTTATCTGCATTTCTGGCTTAAGACCATGTAAAGTCCTGATTAGTAGCATTTTCTATTTCCACTATATGCATGATTATTTCAGGCTTCTAATGGTTTAAAAAACAATCCACAAAATTTAATAATTTTGAAATTTAATAATCAGTTACTGCAAGCTGATAGGTGTGGCTCGAGGAGACCACTGCCACTGGTGAGTGACGTGGTTACAGGCCCCTCTGTCTCACCTCTTAATAAGAATTTGATTTTTGGCCATGACCTATATTTTCAAATGCCTCTCCCTCTGTCACTCTCAGTGCCTCTACTGATCTCAATAATACTCTGGAAGGTCAGAAAGATAGGGTACATTATATCCATTTTAGTAAGAGGAGGAAACCGAGTCCCCAAAAAGTGATGTGACTCACTCTACATAGCTTGACAAGAATTTTTTTTAACAATATAACAAATTATTTATTTTATTTTAAATAAATTTTACTTTGATTTTTCACAAGTTTAAAATTGTAAAATTTCTAAAAATATAAAAAACTCTAAAGAAATAAAAATCCTACCATGGAAAGACATCAGATAACAGTATTAAATGTATGTGCATTAAATATGTATGTAGGTTTCATACTAATATAACAATTATATATAGTATTCTACCTTACTTTTAACTTTAAACAAGATCAGCATTTTCCCGTGTTATTGCAAATACCCGGAAACTTTTTTTTTTAATGCTTGTATATATATTTCATCATGTTGACTCACAATAATTTACTTAATAATTTTCCTGGTTTGGGACATTTAGGTTGGTTTGAATTTCTAACATTATCAACTATAATATAATGAATACTTTTGCATACAAAGATTTTACTGTAATATGAACTTTTTAAATTAAATCTCAGAATAGGTTGCCAAGACTAGAACTCAGAGTTTTCGATTCCTATTTCTGATCTCTTTCTACTCCATTTTCCAACTCATAATACTAAACTACATGAACATTTTAATATAATGCCATTGTAAGTTTTCATGTAAATGTGTGGATTTTCTTAGTGATCCCTGTTCTGTAGTGGAAAGGGAGCACTCTGAAACTTAAATTCAAACATAGCTTTTGGTATTATTACTTTATAGGAAAATATTCAAAGTTAATTGGTAATAATGTTAGCGTTACTGATAAAACTAATTAGAGTATTAGTAACTATGCCAATTTGCTTTTTGTGGACTTTAGTTTCATCCTTCCAGCGTTTACACATGGTCTTTATTCCATTCTGTCTTTAGAACTGCTTCCCCAAGTTTTCACTTTTGCCTCATCATTTATGAATTGGGTAACCACTTGGTCTTGGTTTTCCCAGGAAATTCACAATTTAAAACTAAAGTCTAAATTTCCATATACCAGGGAACCCCAGGAGTGTTCGTCAGGAGTAGGTAATAACTTGGGAGTCATCCAGAACTCCCCCATTCTTTTACATTCACATCTGGTCAGTCACAGAGTTCATTCAATCTTCTGTTAGCTCTCAAATCCACCCACTTGTTTTCATCACTCTGTTACCGCTGTAATCCATTTTAGCTGTATCTTAAGGTATTGTGAAAACTCCTAAACAACGCCCTCCTCTCTGAGACATACTCTATTCAGCAACAAGACTGATTTTTCTCAAGGGTCGATCTGACCATGTCCTGCTCCTGGTTAATCCCTTCAATTTCTTTACATTGACCTCAGAATCAAGTCCAACTGTTTAGCCTGGCTTACAAGGCTCACTTCAGTTTCACTCCTACCTAACTTTCTAGTCAATTTCTCCTTAGAATTTTGTGCTCTAATCACATTGGTCTTTGCTCATCGAATTGTAATGTTCTTTCTCATCTCTTGGCTTTCAAAGACATTCTATCACTTTACACATATCCCCACCTATTATGATCACTCCTATTCATCTTTCAGCTCTCAGTATAAATAACATACCTAACGTCTCTTATCCTTGGAGCAGATTAAGTCTTAACTACTATATAGCATGCTAAATACTTTCCACAGCATAATGAATACCGATGTTGTAAAAGTTAGAATCACGTATTAAATATCTACTCCAGTAGAGTATGAGCTCTATGAAAACAGTGATCATATGTCTTCTGTCACTGTTTTGGTCTAATACTTTTCATAATTCTTGGTCCATTGTAACTACTCAGTAAGCATTTATTGACAAATGGAAGGAAGAAAGGAAGAGAGGGATGGAGGGAGGGAGGGAAAAAAAAGAAGGGAGGGAAGAAAGTAATAATGATCGCTCAATCAGTCCTGGGTGAAAGAAACAGTCAGGAAATTTATTGAATTAATAAGACCTTGAGACCTTAAAAAGTATTTACACATTCATTTCACATTTGTTTTTCTAACATCTCTGTGAGAAAGTATTATCATGCTCTTTTTACAGTGAGGAACTGGGGCTCAAAAAAGTGGTGTCAAGGCTCATCATGTTTGTTGGGTGAGAGGACTGACCAACCAAATTGATGCAGCCAGGCTCCCTCCCTGCAAGCCATGAGGTTCCCAGGCAGCCTTAGCTAGCATCAGGGGCAGCCCCAGATACAGCACCCCAGGTGACCTTAGATTCAGTGTCCTATACAACCTGTAGATTGTGATTGATTATAGTACTTGGCCTTAAGCCATTATTATGCACCTTGGTATAAGAACAGCCCCACCTGTGCAGGCTGGGAGGAGCTGGAACTGTGCCTGTGCCTTCCTGTGTCCTGCTATGCCTGAATAAAGCTATGTCGCATCTGCCCAGGCTCCTCGCATATTCTTCCAGCTGCCAGAATGGCTCACCCCAAGCTTCAGCACCCTGCACCTGCAGAACAATATTATATCTTCTAGTTGGAATCCCATTTCCTTAACTTTCCTCTTGTCCCATTTTCTCAAGAGCTAGCTGAAATACCACCTGCCCCCTAAACTTCTCCTTTTCTCCTCTATGGTCCTATAGTATCATTTTCTTCCTCTTCTCTTACTGCACAGCACACTTGATGTTCCTCCCTAATGGTTCTTTGCACGGTGCTCTTTCTATTGTACCTTTTCATATTTGTGTTTCATTCTAGCCTCTAAAACACACACACACACACACACACACACACACAATTGAATATATAATCTAGATCAGATTAATATGTATTAGCATAAAGTTAGATGCTCAATAAAAATGTTAATTGAAGCTATCTGTAAGATTTAGTCTGATCTCTTCAATCTACTATAACGAACAAGTCAGACAGAGAAGTAACTTCAGATCTACCAAAGGTCACGCAGCAGCTTGCTGCTTCCTGCTTCTTTGTGCCTCCTTCCTCTACCCACCCAAGCATGGAATATGAGAAGAACAGTAATCTTGGAGTCCTGAGGTCTTGCTATGCCACCACTTACTCTTTGTGTAAATATCTGAGGCTTAGTTTCTGCATAGGTGATAACAGAGATATCATTTGTTTGATAATGCCACTTCCCAGCAGTGCCTGGCACATAACAGTTTTAGCCTTTGACAATGTTAAAAAAATATTAATGAGTTATAGTTGGAGAAACTTGATGCTACATAGTCTCAACAACCAACATCCTTAAAAAGTCTAATATGTAAACAGAAATAGAGTGAACTTAAATAGACAAAACACTTCTGAATCTTCTAGTTTCTCCATCTGTCATTAGGTTTTGTGAAGGTTATCTCCTCAAGGCAGGACAGCCTTGAGCGACCATATATTTGCATAATGGCTTTTTAGTTGCTTCTTTGGCTCATTTGCTTTCCACAACTAACTGATTACCAAACCTATGCTAAGGCCTAAAGGCATCTTTGCTTGGATCAGTTACAGGCCCCTATGACAGGTGAAGAAAAATGTTTATTTCACCTTAAAAAGGTGAAGAAAGTTTGTTTTTCTCATTTGGTATATATTTCATCTAGGAAATTTAGGGTTTTTAATGTTTGTTAGGAAGTAAAAATTTTTCCAAGGCCTATTTGATTAATAAAATAGGCAATATCCCTCTACCAGAAAAGTATCAGCCCTTTCTCTTTTTGTTATCACGGTTGCCTTGGTGTTGGGTAAAGTGTAATAAGGAAGACACTAAAGAAGATATTCTAATATTGGGATCTGTAAGATATTTGGCAGTCTTGAGTTAGGCCATTGCCTAGAATCCTAAGTTGTGATGAACTCTTCAAGGCCAGTAAAATGTAATATTTTGTGAGTCAAACAGTAACATAGATTTCTTTACATTACCCTGGGAACATTTAGGATATGGCCACTGGAAGATGGGTTCTAGTACAGATAATCAATATAAGGAATGGAAAAGTCCTAGACAAAAAGCACTAAAGGGCAGAAAGACTCTTTAGAACAAATCAGTAGCAAGGAAAGTAACAGTTATGACCAGTGGAGATCAGTTAATAAAATTCTAAAATCAAAGCTGCATTTGGGAAAAGATCTTTTCTGTCACATTCATACTATATCCCCGATATCTAGAATAGTGTGTGGCACATTAGGGTGCTCGATAAAGTCCTATTAAATAAACAAATATCTAAACATCCAGCTTAGGGAAAGGAGACTATGAAGAAATGTGAACAGCTTTGCATTCAAGGTCTAGGGATAGTTAAGTAAAAAATAGGGAGTAAACACAAGTAGTACCTTGTGCCTTATGGGCTTGATGAACAACAAAAATATCCGTTCTCAAACTTTAAAGTCTTTCAGACCATGAGGGAAGCCCAGTGACTAGATAATGGCTGCTGCTGAGAGCCTGTCAACGTTGGATATGAGTACAAGCTTAATTCTACGGCATTATAATATAAATGTAAGGACTCATTAATATTTCAAACTCTTGTCAAAAACCCTGACAGAGGGGACCCAAATGATAGTCCATAAGAAATCAAACAAAACAAAATGAAATAATTAAAGCTTAAGGATATTCAAAAGCACAGAAAAAAAAAGAAGACTCCGAAACTGAACATTTGAGAAAAAGGGATAGTGATTATTGTCGCTGTGTAGATTCCAAAACAGAGCCTGGTAAAAGTAGTACCATGTTATTTTGAAGGTCTTCGTGAGCTAATCAACAGTGTTGTCCTTTTCTTGGCAAGGTTTAAAGTACACATCTACACATACGCCTATTAATTGAGAGATGCGCACTATTATTGGGCTGAGTTCAGAGACTCAAAGCAAAGGTCTACCCCTGGCCCAGATCCCATGGTCAAAAGGAAATTGAGGAACAGCAGTATAGTTGACTTGATATAGCAAAGCAAAAATCAGGCCCAGGGGGATATTATTACAAAAGTTTTCATCATCATCATCAAATGCCTAGTTTTTACAAACCTGAGCTTCTCAGCCAGCATTTATAAAAAATTGCCAAGTATTGTTTATAGATAAAAGCACAATTCAATATTTATGAATTGCTAGTTTTCTATAAATATAGATATTTTGAGACGATCTTCTCACTACTCATTAAAATTTGAACAGGGATCAAAGCTAGAATAATATTAACAATTCTTTCCATTTGTATAGTGTTTTAAATAATGCTATTAATAATAGATGACATTTATTGAGCACTTACCAAGCGCCAGACACTTTACATGTAAATTCTCATAATGAATTCAGTTCAGTTCAACAAGCATTCACTTAACACCTACTGTGTGATAAATGAATAACACTGAGTTCCTGTCTTTAAAAACTCTTATTTTGGTGCAATCAGTATTTGTTGAATGAATTAATAAGTGAATGAATAAACAAAATAATTGGTTTGTATAGCAGCGTAGGGGAGTAAAAACAGCACAGGCTCCTCCTCCCTTTACCATCTATAGTCTTTAGAGAGGACTTACCTCTCTTAGCCTCAATTTCTTCATCTGAATATCATCATCATCATTACTATTATTGAGCAATCCTATCCAACTCTCATCCCCACTATAGCAATGGGACAAACAGAACTTTAACATCCACGAAAACACACAATATCTATACAAAAACAACACAAAAAACAAGCAAAGCAAGGAAATCTACTAAACTATAGTTCCCAATGCCCCCTAGGTTACTGGATAACATCTCTGCTCAGGTTAAAAAATAATAATAATTAAATAAACTTTAATTAAGCTTCCAAAGGTACCATGACAAGCGGTAAACAGGACAGGAAGTTAATCAAATAACAAACTTCACCTTTCCTCATAAGAGAATGTTGGCCACTCCAAACAAACCTGGAATCATGTTCCCTATTTCAACATTAAAAAAAAAAAAAAAAAAGCAGTACCTGGATCCTAACCGAGGGCCAGCCAGAAACTCATTTCATTATTTTCAGTGCCAGTGAGGCTAAGCTTTATCCATGCAGCAGATAAACCTCAGTCCTGGGTCAAATTAACCAACCTGAAAGAGATCCCATTCTGTGGTCACTTACCATTTTGGTCTGCTGGTAGATTTCACCATAGGGGCCATCCCATCTCTATAAAGACTCTTGGTTTTGAAGTTAACAATGTTGAAAATGACTCTCTGAAAAAGAAAGAGGGAGAAATTTATCAGAAGACTATGCTATGTAAGTTGCTACCTCCTGATAATTAGGACTGGAAACAATGAGCAGGATTCAAGGAATCTATATGGACTAGTGAACAGTATAGTGAGAATAAAAGATGCCCACAGAAATTTAATGTGTTTGTTCCAGCTTAGCATAGTAGTTATTGACAGACTCTGGAACCTGGAAATCTGAGTTTTAATTCCACTCTACCACTTTCAAACTGTGTGACTCAGCCAAGCTACTAAAACTTTCTATGTCTCACTTTTATAATCTAGAAAATAGAAATAATGATAACCTAGGGTCACTGATGAAAACAAAATAAGTTAATATATGTACAGTGTTTGGAACCTTATTTGGTATGTAGTGAATGCTATATAAGTTTTGGCTATTATTAATCGCTATCTCTCTAGGCTGACCTAGAATTTGCATGAAAAAATATATTATCATCATCACAGTGATAGTAATGCATTTGAATTTCAACACACTAAAGATAATAATTGAGTGCAAAATTGTTAAGAACTCTGAAACTGCTCAGCAGCCCTTTGACTAGGACTTCCTCCAGATATATGTCCTCTTCTGTACCCCCTCTGTTATCCTCTGCTAAGGGACAGGGGTTCTGGGCTCAACCCCAATTTCAGCATCAACTTACAGAGGCATAGGTACTTGGGTAATTCTCATTTGTCTCTAGGTTTCACCTTTAAAATGGGGAAGGGTGTTCTAGATAATGAAAGCCCTTCAGGAAGGTAATACAGTTAAAAAAATCAGGCCTATCTTTAAATAAATTTGTCTATACTGGAAAGAACATATTGGGAAAGAGAAGAGAATTGGGTTAAAAGATACTAAATGACCACTGAATAGTCTAAAAGACAGAGAAAGAGGACCAGACAAGGACAGTCAGAGAGTTGAAGAAAAGGAAAAGTTTCAAGAGGTTATCATAGACTATTTTTCTATCCAGAGGGGAGCATCAAAATGCATGTATTATTTCACTGAACAAATGTTTATTGTATGACATACTATATAATATATATAGCCAGGTATTTTACACACTTTTACAGTGTTTAAATATTCTCCTATACTACAATAAAAAATATTAACATCTCCACTTTACAGATGTGAAAACTAAGGCTCAGAGAGGTTGACTAACTTGTTTAAAGTCATGCAATTAATAGATGGAGAGTTGATATTTGAATCCAGTGGATAAAAGATAAGATGTCCATGATCTCTATCTTTGTATTACTCACTAAGGTTTTAAAATTCCTAACTCTGATCAAGTGCGTTTTCCAAAATAAGAGCAAAAATAAGTATAATGGCAATTTTTCAAGCTCTTAAATTTTTTTGTTTTTTTAGAAGAGAAAATCAAAACCATTTCCTCTGGTCTCATACTAGGGACTACCGTGAATTTTTTGTTCTATGAAATAAGCTCTTAGGAATAACTCATGTTTTTCTTTTTCCTCAGAGACCTAGCCATTGACCCCATCTCCAGGCATTTCAGTTTCAGCCCTCCCTTCTGTCATTATATTAAGTCATCAAGAATATCTAAGGCTATTCCATTATTAATAACATGAACCTGCCTGTTGTCAGTTTCAATTACTTTTTCCAAGGTCCTGGCTACTGTCTGCTTTAAGAAAATCAATATCAAGGGGACAAATGGCCTTTGAACCTCACAGGGCTTAAATCTCCCTTCCTCTTTCTTCTGAGATTCCAGGCATCAGATCCATTTCTAGTGAACCTGGAAGCCATACTGCAATTTCAGGATCTAGATTAATATTAAATGCAGGGGAAAATCTAATACAGAAATAACATGCAGATGTGAAGCTGGAAAAAATAAATGAGAAAGTAGAACAATTATTATTAATATCCTATTCTGTACCAGGAAAATTTCCCAAGCGTTTTAAATATGCTATATTTTTAGCATCTCTATCCATAAGCAAAAGCTGTTTATTTTCACCCAACTTTAGACATGAAGCAATTGAAGCTAATAAAGGTTAACTGGCTTGTCCCCTCAAAATCCCAGACCTATTAACTGGTAGAGCTAGGATTTAAATATTAAGTGTTCTGACCATAAAGATCATACTTTCTCTACAACACTACATGCAAAAGGAACACCATCTCTTATCATTCCCCATCCATGCATTTTCTACTTATGTTTTCCAGCCTATTTAGCAAGGTAGCATGTGGCTGTGAGAACCAAAGATATCTGGAAGTAGGCAGTGCAAAAAATCTTGGCTTTCCATATTTTACACTTAAATATGGAAATGGCATCCATAAGGTAATAGTAACAATAACTTAAAAATAACAACTTTTGAGTACTTTCTGTGTATCAAATCTTTCACATTCTTCTTAATATTTCATTATCAAAGAAGGAAAAATAGGAATTAGAAAATATTTAGAATTGGATGACCAATTTATCACTATATATTAGAGCTTGTGGCATGTAGAAAAAACAGAGTATAGAGAAGTTAAATTTTAGCCTTATGCGTATGTACTTGAAAAGAAGACTGAAAAAGAAAGTTCTAAGTACTCAACTTAAAAAGAAAGAAACAAATAATTCACATCACAGAATCCCAGAGAAACAAAACCTTAGAAGCATTTGGTATCTCTGAAAGGGGGGTATCAAGCAGGGAAGATCCAAAGTCCCTACGAAGAAAAATTAAGTCTACAGATTCTTTCCCTCACACCAACAACCTAAGTGACAAGCACATCACAGGAAACAAAGAAAAGAAATATAAATGATTGCCACACAAGAGCAGGGGCCAAATCCTGCCTGCTGCCTGTTTTGTATTAAAAAAAAAGAAGAAGAAGAAGAAAAAAAAGAATGCTCATTCATTACGTGTTGTCTGTCTATGGCTGCTTTTGCAACATAACAACAGAGTTGAGTAGTTGTGACAGAGAATTGAAAGCCCAAAAAGCCTAAATTACTTCCTGCTTTTTTCTTTATAGAAAAAGTTTGCTGATCCTTGCTTTAAGAGCAGGAATCAAAAGTGAGAGAATAAGAGGGCTATTTTCTTTTGGTCTTTGTAGTATTATTTGATTTTTAAAATTATGTACATGTATTTATTTTCATAAAAATTAAATTTTAAGTATATTTTTTTAAAAAAGAAAAAGAAACTACTTAACTTATTTTATGAGGATACTCTCAACTTGAAGCAAAAATAGGCATGAGAACTGGAGAATGGAAAAGTATAGATGATAGCCCTGTGTCAGTTATAAACATTTATTAAAATTTTTTAAATAAAATATTACTGATCCAAATCCAGTAGAATATTTATACACACACATAGTATATCAGTACAAAGAAGACATATCATAAAAATGGAAGGATGATTCAACTTCAAAAAGAGCTATAATGCACTTCATCCTATTGACAAATTAAGTGAAAAATACTAAATTATCAACAAATAGGTATAGTAAAAACATGATAAAATTCAACATCCATTTAAATTTTTAATCTTTGAAAGCTTGAGCTAGAAGAGACTTCCTTTGTCTTATAAAGGGTATCTATTAAAAATTTACAGCAAAGGTTTTTAATGGTGAAATGTAAGAAATACTCCTTGTAAAGCCAGAAAACAAGGTTGCCACCACTATTGTTGCTCTAGTCAACACCATACTGAAAATTCTAGTGCAATAAAATTAAAAGAGGCAATAAAAAATATGCAAATTAAAAAGAAAGATGTAAAACTCATTATCCACAGATGCCATGATTGCCAATATATGAGAAACTAAAGAAAACTTTTAGAGAGTCCAAGAAAGTCAGTGGATTTCATGAAAAACATACAAATTTCAACAATGAATGTATAAAACAATGGACCTATATCCAAAAAAATATAGAAAGAGCACAATTTATGCACATCAGGAATAAAAAAGAGAACACAAATATAAACAGGAAAAATATTTAGAAGTTTATTGTACTAAAAAGATATTATGCAATGAATTTGCAAAATTAGGGAAAAGAGCGAATTCTTAGAAAAAACAGAAAATACCTTACCAAAACTGATAAAAAATACACAAAATCTGAGTAGTACTATTAAATTTATGAAGGCAATTAAAAACATTAAAAAACTCTCCTGGGAAGAAAATGCCAGGCCCAGACAATATCCCTGGTTAAGACTTCCAAACACTAACAGAAGACAAAACACCAATTTTACACAAATTATCCCAGATAGTTGATAATGAGGGAACATTTTCCAGTTTGTTTTATGTAATTCACATAACCTCGATAATGAAATCTGAAAATTATATTGCAAGAAAGTCTCTTTGCAAAATATCTAAACAAAAAATTAGCAAATTAAATCCAATGGGAGTGGGAGAGAAAGAGAACAATAAACTATGTTAATTTAATATACTCTAGAAATGCAAGCTCGTTTTGATTCTAAAATTAATCATTGTAATATACCATATTTTTATATTAGTTTATGTAAAAAGGTAGAGAAAAAGCATTTGACAAAATGTAACACTCTTTCATGATAACCAACTCTTAGAAAACTGACTATAGGAAAGATCTTAATCTGATAAAAGACACCTACCTGAAGAAAAAAAGAAACCAACAGCAAAATCATGCTAATTATGAAAACTTTAAAGCACCTGCAATAAATCTGGGAACAAGAAAAGAATGCCTGTTGGTGCTATTGCCGCTCCTATTAAATTTTGTCCTGGAAGTTCTAGTCAATGCAATAAAGTGATAAAAAGGAAGGGAAGAAATAAAACTTGTATTATATACAAAGACAACATGATTGTGTATGCAGAATACTACAAAATAATCTATAAACTATTAGAATTCATTGATACAAAGAAAATATTAAAAAATCAATTGCATATCTCTATACTAGCAATAAATAATTAGAAAATAAAATTTTAAAGTGATACAAATTATGATAGTATCAAAAATATCAAATACCTATAAATAAGTTTAACAAAAAGTAAAAGACCTTCATACAGAAAACTATAACATATTACTGAGACAAATCAAAGGGGCTTAAATAAATGAAAAAAAAATCATACTCATCTGTTGAATATTCATCATTGGAATCAATTAATTCATTAAAATCTCAGCAGGTGTCTGTGTATGTGTGTGTCTGTGTGTTAGTATAAAATTTGATAATGATCGTAAAATTTATATGAGAATGTAAGGACAAAATATAGCAAACACAGTTTTAACAGATAATAAGTTATTATAAAGTTTTAGTAATTAAAACAAGGTGGTTTACATCGCTACCGATTATAAAATATATCAATGTATCAGAACATGAGCCTAGGAACAGATTCACTATATAACAGAGATGACATTGCAGATCAAGTTATGAATGGTGCTGGGCCAGTAAGGGCCAATGAGTCACCTATACGGAAAAGACATCAAGTTAGATCCCTACCTCACATCGAACACAAAAATGAATTCCAAATGAATTAAGAAATGAAATGCACAAAGTCAAACACAGCAGATTATTTTACAGACTTAGGGTACATAAGGACTTTTTAGATAAAGCATCAGAAGCATAAGCCATTTGGGAAAACAGATATATTTGACTTCTTTATAAATAGTTATTATATCAAAATATATCATAAACAAATGAAAAGCCAAGCCAATGATTAAAGAAGACATGCATAAACTCTGGGATAGAAAAATATTAATACACAAACTTATAAATAATTCCAATAAATCAAAATATAAAGGAACAATCCAATACAAAATAGGCCAAGGATATAATCAGACACGTTATAGAAGAAGAAATGAAAGGTTTATAAATAAATGAAAAGTTAATCCTCACTAGTAATTGAGGAAATGTAAATTAAGAAAATAGTGAAATACATTTCTTACCCATCAAAATAGCAAAACATGAATAAACCTGAAAATACCAAGTGTTAGTAATTTGTAGGAAACAGTGATTTTTGAACATCATTGGTGAGCATGTAAAATAGAATAGCCTCTTTGAGGGGAACTTGACAATAAAGATAAAGATGCTTATAACCTATGATCCAGCAATTCTACTTCTATGTGTTCTTCTAAAACATTTTGCACATTACATAAGGAGATATATAAAAATTCATTGTAGCATTGTTCATTTGTAATAGCAAAACAAACTAAAACCATTTAACTCAGAATGAGAATGGGTAAATTGTCATCGTTAATACAATAGACTGCTATTCAGCAATTAAAATGACTAAACTGGAACGACATTTATCAATACAGATGACCGTCCCCCAGAACTAGGCTTAATGAAGAAGGTAAGCATTAAAACAGAAAGTAGCAGTATATTTTAATGTAATACATGTATATATAATAAAAGTATAAATCACACATGGGAATAATATCCATTAATTTCAGGACTGTGATTATTCTGGGAGAAATCAAGAGGGAAAGAGAGAGGGTTTAGCTGTACCTATAATGTTATATTTAATGCTATATATAAAAATCAACAAAAGAAAGCAAAATCTATAGGCAACAAAATGTTAACATCTGATTCATGTTCATGGTGGATCCTTAGTATTTTTATATTATTTTATGTTTATACAAAAATTTTCCCTAATTTAAAAGTTTAAATACCTTTAATTCATTAGGAATTTTAGTATGAAATATGAAGAAACAGCATAACATTTCTTTCCAACTGGTTAATACGTTGTTCCAACATCTTATTGAATAAGTCATCCCTTTCCCTTCTAATGTCAAATGCCACTTTTTCCATGTAACAAGCTTTTATATGCTGGGTTTATGTCTGGACTTCCACTTATGTTTCACTGATTTATGTATTTATTCTAGTGATAGTCAGCTATTGTTTTGTTAATGGTAGTTTTATGTTATGTTTCATTTTACATTAGGGCAAATCTCTAGTCAATGTTCTTCTTTTACTGTTTCACATGGCTTAACACCTAGTGATCTTTTTTTGTCCTTTATTGATTATTTTCTTTCATGATTCATTTTGTTTATGTTCCCCTACAATTTCTGAAAAATTGTATTATATTTCATAACAATTCCTTGAAATCTTTCTTATATTTTTCCTTCTTTCTGTAGTAATTTACAAAACATGTACCCTAGTTATACTCTACTAATGGTTATATTTAAATTTAAAAATGAATTTGATTTCTTAGCATGAGTTTTTATATGACTGATGTCAGTAACTCCTTCGGAGACAACCACTTATTACTCACCTATTCTGAATAATATAACACAATGGGAGAAAACTGCTTGGTATATGTCTGGCTACACGTTTTAGTCATGTGCCACCATATAGCTAGGTTAATGTAAGTTGGGTAGAACTGTACAGAAATTGAGGGTGATTTTGTCATAACATATCAAAGCTAACATAGGTAATATGAAGCTGAGTTGGGGATAAAATCTAGGTCTCTTTTTTCTTTCAGTCAAATCAGCTACTTTCCTTTAGAGCCATACTCTATGTTTTTATGTTGTCTATTCTGAGCCTAACCTGAGTCCCAGTACTGTGGAAGAAATACTGGAGTTCCAGGCCTACCTCTTCCTGTGTAACTCTGACCATATATTATCATCTGAGTCTTGTTTGCCTCATCTGTAAAAATCATACCTATTGGTGGAGTTGTTGTTTGGATTAAATATAATTGCTAAGCTGATATAATCAGGAACAATAAAAAACTATACACATGTATATGTATATAATCATGCATATATATATGGACATACACATATACTTATATGAACATGTGTGTGTGTGTGTGTGTGTGTGTGTGTGTGTGTGTAATTAAGTTAAACCTCCTGCCCAGGAAGAACCATTAGGTTGCCACTCAAGTTCCTCAAAGAATGCCAGAAAATCCTGAACCTGATATATCAAAAGCATGAAGTCTGGCATACAGATAATCACTTGATGAAAAACAAATCCTTATCTATTATAAGCTGATGTTCAGGAGTCACAGAGAACCAACAAAATTTGTTAATAAGCTACACCTGTGTCTTGTTAACTGGCAATTGTCAAAATCTTCATACAGACACTGCAGTCTGATAGAGATAATGCAGAAATAGCTTACAGATTGCACATTAGAAGATTCTTCTCCCTCTCTGAAAGCTTGTGAGAAGGCAGCCAAGAAGTAGAAGGGGAATGGAGCATAACATTCTCATCAAGGGAAGTTTAGCATATCAAACAAGGGCATTAGCAACATGACAGAATTAAAATAAGATCTTTCAAGGAGACTTTCTTCTCCCTATAACTCAGAATTAATATCCACCAGCATATAAACAAACAAACAAAAAATGCCTCTTTTCCTCAGTCTGAGAGCATTTCTTACAGAAAGTTTTGTTCTAAATTTCATTCATTCATTCAAGAAATATTCATTAAATGACTTTATTTAATAAACAGTTATAGGACTCTTAACTCTGCTAAGTGCTAGGATTATAGAAATGAGTAAGACCCTTTCCCCTTAGGGAACTACATAGTGGGAGAAATAAACATGTAACTAACACACAGGAATGAAATGCTGAGGTAGCCTAGTGGAAGGAAAGCTGTATCCTTACTGATGAATGAGGACTGGTCAGGTAGGAGAGATAGCATGGAAGATATTATAGTCAGAAGGAGCAACAAGAACAAAGGTTCAGTGGTTTGTGGGGTTACAAGTTGTTCTTTGTGGATAAAGCAAAGAATTCTGGGGCTAGGTTGGGTAAAAGATGAGACTGTGGCATTAAAAGGCATGTGAGCCATAAGGAGTTTTAATTTTTACTGAAAGTAATATGAAGAGGCTATTAAAGAATTTTAAGTGTAGATGTAAAAGGTTAAGATCTATTTTTTGGAAAGAGTACCCCAAAATTGACATTCTGTTCCCCTCTCAGGATGATGGAAAGGTCAAGGAGTCTGGATAGATTACCAGCTGCCTGGATGGCTCCAATCCTAGGTCCACTGTCGATTCCCCGAGAGAGTGAAATTGCTACATTTACCAACTCCATGTTTTCTTTACCCAGAGGTGTTACAGAGCGAATAGGACAAGTAAGACAACAGGTGTATACACGTTTGATTTATTGAATGGGCTACTCATCAGGCATGGAGGAGGAAGCCACAGGTGTTTTTTTTTTTTTTTCAGTGCCTCTGAAATTTTCAAACAGGAATATGTTTCCATACTTAAGCAAAACCAAAATTCCCTCTCTTATTTATTCATTCAGTACCTCTCTTAACACAGACTTAACACACCGTGATTGGTCCCATAATGCTACCCATTTTTGGCTGCTATTAGTTTTGTATACTAATTGCTTTCATTACAATATGGGGAAAGATTTCGGTTCCTGGGTTAACCTTGTTTAATTTTGGCACAACCTTTCCTTGATGAGACACTTAATACCTATCTTTCTTACAAATACATACATCATATGTGTAGATTGACTACAAAATTTTTCACAATTCTTCTTTCTACTCTGTATCCACATTCTTTGGAACATGATTTTGCTGCTCCTCATCAAAAGGTGAGCCTCTTGAATCTGAGCTAACATTGCATTTGGGTTTGGCGAACAGAAATTGGTGGAAATGACAGAATATCAGCTCTTAGCCAAGATCTCAAGAAGCTTTGTGCAATTTCATGTTCTCTTTCGAAATCCTACTACCAACATTTGATCAAATCCCTCCTACTAGCAAATAACTTCAAGTTTCAAAACTTGAAGAAAACTTTAAAAAAAAAATGTTGATCAAATCAAATGACAGATAATGACAGACCGTACTGAAGAGAACCCAGTTGTTCCAGCTGAAGCCATCCTAGACCAGCCTACAGCCAGCTGTCTTGCAAACATAGGAGAGAAGCTAGCAGAAATCAACAGATTATCTACCTAGTCCAGAGCTGACCACCAATACAGAAGAACCCCTCAGCTGACCCATGGACTCATGAGCATTAATAAGTGCTTATTCTTTTAAGCCACTGAATTTGAGGTGCTTTGTGATTTAGCAATAGCCAAATAATAAACTATGTAATGCTTCAGTGATCAAAACTATGCAAAAACAGAAGAGAGAAAGAACAAAAGAAAGGAAACATTAAAAAGAAGGGGGAAAAATCACTTACATGTGGAATCTAAAAAAGCGATACTCATAGAAGCCAGAGACTAGAATGGTGGTTACCTGGCGGGTGAGAGAAAAGAAGAAATGTTGGTCAAAGAGAAAACTTTCAGCTATAAGATGAATAAGTTCTGGGGAGCTAATGTACAGCATGGTGATTATAGTTAATAATATGGCATTATATGCTTGAAAGTTATAAAGATAGTAAATCTTAAATGCTCTCACTACAAAAAAAGAATCATGTGACGTGATGGAGGTGTTAGCCAACACTGTGGTGGCAATCATACTGCAGTATGTATGTGTGTCAAATCAGCGCCTTGTACACATTAAATTTACATAACGTTATATGTCCGTTATAACTTAATAACTTCAGGGGAAATTTTTAAAAGGAAAGAAAATAAATTTTAAATTTTTAAATGTAATTTCACATTGTAGTTTGTAGTTATACTATTTGTATCAAACTGACTTTGATTTTCTTCACTATATTTGTAATTGTTTGATACAAGTGAATTCCTTCTTAAATACTACATCTACGTATTATCAAAAGGCTATTTAAACTAATATACATTTTTAAATCAATTTTTCTCTCGATTTTCACTCTGTAACTTTAGTAGTTGGAAAAAAATCAGTTCCTGTCCTTTGGAATTGTGCAGTTTGTCTGGGTTCATGGGAGGCGAGATGATATGTTATAAAGCAATGTCAGTTTCTTTCTTTTGACTTACCTGTAAAATAAGAAGTTTGGACAAGATTAATCTAGTCTTAGGAGGCAGAAAGCTGAGTTCAAATTCTGCCTTCAACACTCACTATCTTTGTAAACTTCAGTGTGTTTTATTTTACCTCAGTTAAACATCCATAAAATCAGGATGGTAAACTTTACCTATCTGAAGGCTCAATCTTCACCTAGATAGCTAAAGCAAATATCCTTCTGGGGTCTTCAGCTCCAAGATATAGGTTTCTATGGTTCTGTTTTTATTAAGTACTTATTATATACTAGACACTTTACCTGTAAAATCTCTTTAATAATCACAACAACTATTGAGAGAAAAATCTTAATGTTCCCATTTTACAGAAGAGGAAACTGAAGCTCTCACAGAAATTAAATAGCTTGCCCAGCATGGTGCTGAGAAGTGATGCTAGAACCAGGATCTAAAATCAGGTTTATCTGACACATAAATTGGAGCTCTACAGAATAAAATATACTGTATCTCTCTTCTCAGTACTGGACAATCTAGGCGAAACAAAGAAATAGCAAATTCCTCTCCTCCCACTTAGAATCATGTTGCAAGTTAAAAAACAATACTGGAAAGATCTGTGCTTTCAATCTCCTCTGAAGACAAAGATTTTTTATAAGAAGCTCTTGACGAACAGCAAACAGCACAGTGGTAATTCTAAGAGAGCTGCACTTGCTTAGAAAGGGCTTTTCCTTTTCCCAAAGCACCTGGGAATTATGGGATGACTGCTCTACAGCATGGCTTATGGCACTGCTTTCCAAAGCAGAGACCAAGTGACTAACTGCTATCAGACCAGGCGCCTTAAGTTATTTGCTAGCAGGAGGGAGGCTTATACTAAGCCAAACAAATTCTCTCAACCAGTTCTCCTAAGGCCAATGACAACTGCTTATAAGCTACTGGTAAGATAGAGGTCTCCAGCCAATATGGGGCTATAACCAGACCCATGTTCCATTTTATGGTTGGGGTCAGGGCCAGAATCTACATAAGAGTTCAGTCTGGAGCCGCAGTTAAGATTCACTCCACCTAAGGAAGGAACCAGTCACTTCCACAACTAGGGGACAATACAATAAACAAAATATTTTATAATTACTATGTGAAATAAACATGTTTTGAAAACTTAATGCAACATAATCCTAAGCATATGTACAATATTACTGTTATGTTGATACATTTTTAACACCCATTTTCACCGCTTTAGCTAGGCTCAGTTTGAGCTTGTATAAATTCAAATTATTAGAATCCACATTCATGGAGCTTCACTTTAGAGCAGTTTTGGAAACCTGAGAATTGGAAGAGATCAATTTTAAATGGAAAAAGTGAGAGTATCTCGTGGATTGCAAACTGCAGATAAAATGTTTCCTTATTAAAGGCTGTTTTCTCCAACGAACTTCAGAGAACACTAAGCTCGCCCCTTTGTTTAAAGATAATCACATTTTCCTCAGAGTGGTTCACTGGGGCTTTACCGTGGACATGAATTTTTCATGACTGATTGATTGAAAAAACAATGCCAACAGAGAATAATACAAGTGTAGGAACCTGTCTTACAAGGTAGAGTTAAATTACTCCAAGGGTTAGAGTGACAAACCCAGGTGCTGCCTTCAACTTAGCAAGTAAATTGACAATTACAAATCTGTTGAAAAATGAGAAAAATCAATTAGGGAAAGGTTGACTTGTACTAAGAAGTAGTGTTTGCTTTATTGAACACCCTTCAGTAGACTTTGGAAACAAACAGAGAAAGTACTATGGGAAAATGCCTATCTTTGAGAGGGGGATGGGAGAAGGTGGAATGGGAAGACAGTTGGATTAAGAGAAAAGAGACCTGTCTTCTCTCCCTGGTTTATGTCACTGAATTATTATTTGACCTTAGGAAGATTACTTTTTATCTCTGATCCCATATTTTCCCATTTCTAAAATAAAGATAACAGATAAGGTCCAGAGTCATGGACTGAGGAGTTTGGACAAGGTAACACAATTAAGCCAGGTCAAAGTGAGAAGGGAGACACTAGGGTTTATACATAATTTGATTGATTAATTCCTTATTCTTTCGACAAACATTCACTGAAATCTGCGCATGTACACAAGAGTATTTTATGCACTGGGAATATACAGATAAGGGCATACATTGTTCTACCTTTATGCAGTTTACATTTTAGTAGGAGACAAAAACGCACAATTAAGTAAAGTAAATGTATAATGCAGTATCAGATAGTACTAAGAAAAATAAAATAATAAAAGGTTAGGAGAGAGAGTTGAAGATAGTCTATGGTCTGTTTGGCTTAAAATTATTATTACTTTATGTATATTGGTTAAACACCTACTGAGTTTCTTTAAAAATCTTATAAACATTTTTCATTTTTCAGATTAACCAAACGTAATAAGAAAAAAAACTTAAAAATCAGGTAGCTTTCTATTTTGACATCCTTCAGATAGGGGATGGACGAATTTGCTTCGCATGTTGAGGATGATGATGCCACACGTGAATGAAAAGGATATAAAAAGGCTTATCATTCACATAATGAGAATTTATGGGCAAGGTAGTCTCCCAACCTGGTCTGAAAATGGCTTGAGAGAGCAGGGAAGGAGGCTCGCTTGGAGTTTTATGGTGATTAGGGACTAAGGCCAGGTTGAGGATTCTTAAATAAACAAACCAGAGCATACGCAGTTTGAGCTTCCTGCCAGTGCAGAAGAAGGTAGCTTTGTTATAAGCTTTCTTATAAGCTTTCTCAAATGTGTGGCAGAAGGGTAAGGAGGGGTGGTCTTGAAAGATGCTAACAGTCAAATGTTAAAAATGGAGTGAATTTTTTGATATACTTTCTAAAGATGATACAGCTTATGTAGGTAAAACAGAATGAATGGAACTCAAGTCTGGTTTCTTTCATTTAGCTCCAAAGTCCATGTTTTTTCTATTTTTACACCGTGGTAACTCAAACGGAATGAATTTGTAATTTTCCTTCAACGGGCCTGGTGAACTGTGTCTCTAAAAAGGAGTAAGGATATGATACTATGCAAAAGAAACTTGAGAGATGGTAATATGCTGGGTGTTTGGACGGACCCTACTGCATAAAATAACTAAGACAACTTTAAAGGCTCTTAAAACAATGGGGGAACATGGGAGAACTAATAAAAATATTAAACATATCAGGCCAAAATTTACATGAATTTTAGATAGAGAGCATTTGTTGAATCTGGTGAATCTGAGTTTCGCAAAATAGAAATTGGCCTTCAAGGCTGCCAAAGCAGTTGAGAATTAAAGACACCATAGAAAAGTGAGACTAAAATTCTACGTGCAATTTATATTCAAGTCATTCACAAAATTCAAAGATGCTCATATACAGGGTAAGTTGCTAACAAACTAAGTAGAATAAAGCATCAGGGAAGTTAAAATGCTAAGTGGAGATTTCAATAGTCACACAGTGCTGCAGAAAGAGTTTGGAGTTCTGGTACCACGAAGTTTAAAAACCTTGGTAAATACTACACACTATTTGAGATACAGAAGGGCTATGCCCTTGCAGTAAGGGCAAGTCAAATATATACCTGAATCTGAATACCTGAAATTCAGCCTTGACTGGATAAAGATGATCTTTCCCAAAAGTTATTTGCCTGCCTTAAGAAAAATTGAATCCTTTCAGGGGAAAATAATATCAATAGAAGCATCTACATATTTCAAACACAATATTCTGCATCAACCAAATTTACCAAACATGTCAAGAAATAGAAACAAATGAATGAAAAAAAGAAAAAGAATCGTCAGATTTGTATGCAATCATGAAATACCCCAAATAGCCAAAGCAATGTTGAGAAAAAAGATCAAGGCCAGGGTTATCACACTTCCTGACTTCAAATTATATTATAAAGTGACAATAATCAAAACACCATGGTATGGCAGAAAAACAGACACACAGACCAATAAAACAGAATTGACGGTCCAGAAAATAACCCTCATATGCATGGGCAAATAATTTAAGACAAAGGAGCCAAAAACATAAATGGAGACAAGAAATACTTTTCAATAAATGGTGTTGAAAAAATTGAAAAGACATGCAAAAGGATTAAACTAGATTGTTATCTGTCATGGTATACTGAAATTAACTCAAAATGGATTGAAGGCCTAAATATAAGACTGAAAACAGTAAATTACATAGAAGAAAACATAGGTACTAAACTCATGAACCTTGGTTTTAGAGAAGAACTTATAAATTTGACCTCAAAGGCAAAGAAAGTAAAAGCAAAAACAAATGAATGGAACTAAATTGAACTAAAAAGTTTCTGCACAGCAAAAGAAACCATCAAGACAAAGAGGCAACAAAGTGAATGGGAGAAGATATTTGAAAACAATGTTTCCGATAAGGGGCTAATATACAAAATATACAAAGAACTCATATAGCTCAAAGACCAAAACAACAATCCAATTAAAAAATGGCAGAGATGCTGAACAGATGCTTCTCCCAAGAAGACATACAAATGGGCAACAGACATGGAAAAATGGTCAACTTCACTAGCTGTTAGGAAAATGCAAATCAAAACCACAATGACATACCACCTCATACCTGTTAGGATGGCTATCATAAACAGGACAAGTAATAACAAGTGTTAGAGTGGTTGTGGATAAAAAGAAATTCTCATACACTAATGATAGGGATGTAAATTGGTGCACCACTACAGAGAACTGTGTAGAGGATCCTCAAAAAATTAAGAATATAATTACCATATGACTCAGCAATCCCCCCTTGCGGGTTTCTACTCAAAAATATTGAAAACATTTATCGCTAAAGATAAATGCATCCTGATGTTCATAACAGTTCTATTCATGTGACCAAGATATGGAAACAATCAACGTGTCTTTTGATAGATGACTGGATAAAGATGTGGCGCTCATATACAATGGAATATTACTGAGCTATTAGAAAAGATGAAATACTGCCATTTGTGACAATATGAACAGATCTTGAGATTATCATACTAAATGAAGCAAATCTGATAGAAAAAGTTGTAAACCATATTATTTCATTCATAATTTGGTTATAAAACTGAAAGTAAAAAACAAAACAAACAAACAGAAACTCATAAACATGGACAACAGTTTAGTGGTTGCCAGAGGAAGGGGGAAAGGTGGGTAAAGGGAGTCAAATACATGGTGACAGAGGGAAATTGGACTTTGGGTGTTGAACATACAATACAATATACTAATGATGTATTATGGAATTGTATACTTGAAACCTATATAATTCTATTAACCAATGTCACCCCAATAAATTTGATTAGAAAAAGAAAAAAGAAACCTAATCCATATATTACCCAAACATTTTGGGTATCAACAGGAACTCAAAATCACATAACTAATATTTCTTTAAAACATAAAGAAAAGACAGAAAAATTTACCAGAAAAGTGGAATGTAGACAAAGGCACAAGTGGAAATCCAGAAAAAGAGAAATTCAATAACCGAAATAGAGTTTTATAAATGGGTTTTAATAATACATTAGATTCAGAGGAAGAAAGGAATAGTGAAATAAAAAATCTGTAAATAGTCTAAAACCACATCAAAGCACTGAAAGAACATATGATTTCTGTAACTCCTCCAGAGGCAGCAGACAAGAGTCCCACCACCCTTACAACTCCCATGGTCTCATCAAAGCTAGTGGGTGCATACAGTTCACACAGAAGATGCCCCTTGAATACCAGACTATGGTGGCCAGGGGGAATTGCATTTCTGGTCCCCATAGGTCTGAAAAAGTTAGAAAGTTGAAGGGACAACCAAGAACTATTGAGAGGTTAAACAATAGGTTCATCTTCTACATGGGGCTGCTCCTTGAAGACTGGGAGAGAGAGCTGTTTCACCCCAATACATAGAAACAAACACAGACAGTCAAGTAAAATGAACAAAGAGATATGTTTCAAGTGAAAAAAAAAAGATAAAAATCTAGAAACATACCTTAATAAAATAGAAATGTTACCTGATAGAGATCAAAGCAGTGATCATAAAGATGCTCACAAAACTTGAGGGAAGAATGGATGAACATAGTAAGAACTTCAACAGAAAGATAGGAAATATAAGAAAGTACCAAACAGAAGTCAAGAGATGAATAATACAATAACTGAATTGAAAAATATGTTTATTCTAGTGTACATGTAACACCAGAAGCAAATTTCAACAAATTTCAAAGGAGTTTATTTTCTTACCACAGTGGAATTAAGCTAAAAATTTAAAAAAGAAAGTCATCTTAAAAATCCCCAAATGTTTAGAAAGTAACCAATATACTTCTAAATCATTCATGTACCAAAAAACAAATCACAATGGAAATAAAATATTTTCAACTTCACGTACTCTCACGTACTGCTGGTGGAATAGTCACTCTAAAAACAGTTTGATGATATCTAATAAAATTAAACACACAAATACTCTATGACTCAGACATTCGACTTCTAGTTATATATCCAATATATGTGCACCAGGGGCATGTACAAGAATATCCTTAATAGCTGAAAAGTAAAAATAAAAATAAAAATGTCCACTAAAAAAGAATGAATAAGAAAAGTTTGGCATATACATACTATACTATGCAGTAATGAAAATAAATTAATTATGCAAAAATATGCATGATTCTCAGAAGCATAATATTGAACATAATAAACCAGAAAAGTCAGACACATACACAAAAACCTGTTATGCAATTCTATTTATATAAAGTTTAAAAGCTAGAAAAAGTAATCTATAGTATTTGAAGCCAGGATGGAAAGTACTGATTGGAAGGGGAGAACAGTGCTCCAAGTGGTGGTTACATATTGTTCACTTGTACAAGTTCACTAAAGTTTATACTTATAATTTATAAATTTTCTGTTCATATATTCAATAAAATATTAATTAGTAAGTAAAACCATTTTATTAAAGTCATAATAATAAAAATAATTAAAACACGTGGGATGCAGCTAAAGTAGTGCTAAGAGGGAAATTTGTAGCCTTAAAATGTGTATATATAATAGAATAAAGGCTAAAATCAAAGATCTAAGCTTATCTCAGAAAGCTAAAAAAAAATAAACACAAAAGTACAACAGAGTAAGTTAAAAGAAGGACACAGTAGACATAAAAGCAAACATCAATGAAATAGAAAATTAACAAAGAATAGAAAAAATTCAACAATGACAAAGTTTTTCCTTGAAAGGTTAATGAAATAATAAAGCCTTAGGAGGCAGTTTAATAAAAGGAAAAACATACAAATTAACACTGTCATGAATTTAAAAGAGGAAAAATCACTGCAGAGCCTAAAGTTACAAGAAGTTAAGATAAAAATACCTTGATAAAACTGAAATTATTTTAAAAAGATAAGATGACACTGATAAAACTTTGGTCAACACATTTCAAAATTTAGAGAAAATTGTCAAATTATTCAAAAACACAATATACTGAAACAAGTAATTAAAAAATCTGAATAAATTTTGTATTTGTCAGGCTTCTGCTGAGATTATGACACATAACAAACAAGTCCAAAATATCGGCAACCTTTAACAACCCTGTTTATTAGCCTACGGACTAACTATAGCTCTGTTGAAGTTAGCTGAGATCAGCTAGAGCTGACTCCCACACTTCTGGGTTGAGTTTAGTCTGCCATGTACTTCCTCAATCTGGAATCAGCAGCTATCTGAGGATAAATTCTTCTCTGATAGATAACAGAAGAGACCAAACAAAAGCACTCTAACATATTTAAAGCCTCTCTGCTTGAGTCACATATTTTAATAATCCATTTGCTAAAGCAAGTTGCATGCATAAGTCCAGCACCAGTGGGTCAGAAAAATATAGTACTTTGTTCCCTCAAGAAGGAGGCAGTGCAAAAGGGCATGGTTTGTAATTTTATTAAGCAAGGGAAAAGATTTAAGAAAAATACAATGAAATCTACCAAAGTACTATATTTATTAAAGAAATTAAATTTGTAATTTAAAACATTTCTTTAAAGACACTCTAGACCCAGGTGGCTTCACTAGAGAATTCACCTGTTCATTTTAGAAAGTCTTTTAGAGAAAATATTTAAAAAGAGAACTCCCACCAAATCATACTTTGAAGCTAACATAACCTTGGTACTAAAACCTGGTAAAGACATTATAGGAGAGAAAGCTAATAGGCCAGTGTCTTTCATGAACATAGACACAAAAGTCCTAAACCAAATACTATCACATAAAGCCAAATTGGTTGTGGTATAATAGAATACTATACCTCAATAAGAAAAAAAGAGGCGATTGTTAAACCGAATAATATGTATAACATATGGTTGAATGAAAGAATCCATGTTCAAAAGAGTATACAGAGTATGATTCCATTTATAAAAAGTTCTAGAATAAGCAAAATAATCTAGGTTGACACAGTATCTATTACCTTTGGGAGGAAGCACCAGGCGGTTTTCTGGGTAACTAGCAATGTTCTATATTTTGGCCGGGGTAGCGATTACATGGTGTATTTGTAAAAAAAAAAAAAAAATCATTGAGCTATTCTATAGACTTGAGATTTGAACATTTTATTGTATGTATGCTAGTCTTCAATTTTAAAAAGTTTGCAAAAAAAAAAATCGCACTAATATTTATGACTCCCTGAGGAGATTCTAAATATACAGTTGTTAATATTTCTTCTCACTCTAAAAATTTGTGATTCTACTGCCAACTTCTACTAGTTGATTAGAATCCTTACTATGTCTCTTTAACAACAGTAGAGCAACACTAAAAACAGCACTAAAAACTTTTGATAATATAGAATATGTCTAAAAATAGCTGCAACAGCTTAAGTGAGAAAAACACTTGAAAGACCATAAATTAAAATCGCTGTAGTGAGAGGTAAACCAGTGCTTTAATTAGGACAATAGCATATTTTTATACCAGGGGCCAACAAAAAAACCGAAGCTGAAATATTACAAAGCCAAGTTGGTAGACGAATATATGATATTTCAGTTCTAGAGGAAAGCTAAATCTAAATGTCAAATTATGTAACTGAATGTTTTACCCACTATAGTTTCAAAGGAATAGAAATGCCAACAGCAGAGTTCCTGAAATTTAGAGACATACACTTTATGACAAAGTGGAAAAAGCACAGAATTGAGAGTGTGAAAATCTGTGTGCTAGTCCTGGCTGTGTCACTTATTAGTTGCATGAGTTTTAAAAAATAATGTAAAGTCTCTGAGTTTTTGTTCCCTCATGTATAAAATTGGTATTAATAAGATGCACCTCTCAGTATTACAGGGAGACTACACTTAGTGCAGTCTACCAAATTATTATTATATTAACATTATCATCATTATTATTATCCATTTACTTTGATGATTTTTGAAGCGCTTTAATTTGGTTTTCTAAGGCTCTTGTCCCAACAACCCAAACTATTTGGAACATTTGAAAATCCAAATGGGTTCCTCTGGGGAAATGAAACTACATGCTAGAGTTGTATTTTAAGCATATACTTGTGGAACACATCACAGGAGATAAACTGAGGTCATTCTCTTTCCAAAACAGAACAACTCTCCCAAAAGAAAACATTTCCTCTGAATTTCTCCTTAGAGAAAAGTGAGAGACTACTACAAATTTTGACCAATTTAACATAGCTAAGTCTTTCCAAAATGATTCCCTCTGCCATTTGTGACATACCTATAAAAGCTCCTCAATTTTTCATATTAATTTTGTTTTTTCACATCTAAATACCCTTTTGAGTTCCATGTCATTAAGTCAATCTCTCCAATATCATGTTCCCCAGCTTCTCTAGACTAAGCTCTCTATTTCTGCCAGACCTGGCTCACCAACAGCCCCAAACATAGCTCTAGAATGCTTCTTCTCCACCGTCAGCCTGGTTCACTCCTACTCATGTTCTGAGACTCAGATGAGGTGTCATTTCCTCCAGGAAGCTTTATTTAATCCTCAAGCTCACATAGGTATCCTATGCTTTCTCTGCAACCTGTACATCCTTTCACAGAAATTATCCTGCTACAGCATTAAACAATTATTTGTTTGTCTATATCCTTCCTCCCCTCAGCTGAAAAATTCTGAAGGATAAAACTTCTTTTTATGATTTGTATCCTGCCATTCAGTAGGCTCCTATTGTATGTTTGTGCTAAATAAGTGGATAAAATGAATTAGTGCATAAGTGAATTCATGAGTAAATAAAATAATTAAATGTATGGTATGCATTCATTCCAGCCTCCATGCCCTTGTTCTCACCATGTAGGTCCCCCTGGATTGTTCCCTTCCACCTACCCAAATCCTATCCTTCATTCAGTTTCTGCTAGTGTCCTTCTTCTACGTACGAGAGTATAAGCACTGAGGATATAACAACAACAACAAAATATACCTGTACTCTCGAGGGCTTTACAGTAGATTACAGAAAAGGTAGAAATAAATAGTTGTGTATGACTAGGATTTATCTAGCAGAGTGAAGCAATGGAGCTCCTCACAGGAGAGGACCAATAGCAGATCAGATATCTCTCTAAAGAAGGCTCTTCCTGATCTAAGACTTTATGGACATGCAAGATTTCCAGGTAAAGGCTAGAATTGGGGATAATGTAAAACATCTCAGGTAAAAACAAACAAACAAACAAACAAAAACTTATAGAAGTGTGAAATAGTATAGTATAGGGGAGGAACAAAGAATCAAAGTTGGCAATAAAGTTAAGTGACCTCTATAGAACCAGAGTCTAGTTAGTGAGAAAGATAAGACTAGAGTCCTGGCTTCCTAATTCCAAGTCTGCTACTACTTCCATTACCCCAGAAAATATTATTAGTTAGATTGTGTATGACTATTTTCTATGACTTTCTGATGGAAAATGCCGAAGTGTGGCAATTTATCTCTTTACATAGGGGCCTCGCCCCCAAGAACACCTTTCTCAGCAGCTGTGGCAGATCTTAAGGAGATTTTAGCAGTTTACTTGATGGCTCAAAGGTTGTCTTATAGCAAGACATCTATCGAGTGTTAGAATTGTATGAAATGTTCAAAACTTCATAGCAACTTGGAGTCCTAGGAGTGATTCAATGAAGCAATATAAACAAAGCCCAAACAGCACCAAATAATGAATTCCTCTGACAACATATCTTTCTGTAAAGAATGGCATCTCAAAGCTGCTGAAAGAAACCAAGACCCTCAAAAAATGTTTCAATCATCTCGATTTTGCCAAAGTATCCAAAAAAAATCAGGCCCCTACTATAATACACATTCACTAATGCCTACTAAGAGTTAGCATTCTGTGTTCATTAGCATTGTTCCTAACAACTATGTAAATGCTAATATCTCTTAATCTTTCAGTTAAGAAAACAGAGAGACATCAAGTGACATTCATGAAGTCACGAAGCTTGCAGAGATGGAGCCAAGATTCAAACTTGAGTCTGTCTGATTTGAAAGCCAGTCATATTTTTGGTAACTCTAATTATGCAGTTAAGCAGGTCCTCTCCATCTCTCCGCCTGCTCAAATTTTCTGACTATGGTTGTGGGATCATGGAGAAAGTCTCAGACAAAGGGTCAGAGGACTCTGGTTATTTAACCACTGCTTTTCTGTGTGACTTCATATTTCCATTGATAGGAGTATGTCTAAATGATTTCTAAGCCTTTAGTAGTTCTGACAGTCTGTGACTCTGAGATTTTAAAATATTCTTATATAACAACATCCCCATGAAAAGGTCATGGCCCTGTGAGTTGCCTGTAGTGGGCAGATATGAGGATAAAACCCTCAGAGAAATTGAATTGAGTTCTCTGGGCTTATCAAAGTGGAAAAATAGGCACCTAGCTGCCAAAAACTGAAGGAGTAAGTCCTTGGGAGATGAACTTAGTTAAGGCAAAGGCTCTTATGCATCAAAACTGTCAGCAGCAGCCTCAATGTCACGAATGCAGTAAAGACTCAAGAAAAATATGTTGTTGGTTTTGCTGAAGATGACAGGACTTTTCAACCAAATGCTACATTAGAAGTCCACATTAGATCTGGACTTAGGGTCAAAAGACCCAATATCTTACCATAGGTATCAAAGGCTGGTCAACAATTTTAATGGTTCCCTTCCTGCCTATGTACAAGTCCAAAGTTATTCCATAAAAAACTAAGGCAACTCATCTCTTTAACTCAATTTAACTCTGGCTCTCACCCTCTGGCTTTTCTCATTTTTGTTTGAACCCTAGTTTCTGTTTCATTATCTCCCATTTGGACAAGAAAAACTTGCTTCATTCATTTAGTTTTAAAACATTTATTAAAGAGTTCATGCTACATGTCACATACAAGCTCCTCAAAGTCAGTGAAACTTATAAAAGATCTGAAGGATGAGTAGGATTTATCAAAAAAGGATTAGGGGCAGGAAACTGGAAGTGGTAAGGGACCAGGGAGGAGGAGAAATTTTCAAACAAATAGAAAAGTCTGGGAAAAGGACACAGGTTAAAGAAAAAATGATCAAGTAATTAAGAGAAGTTCACTATGGCTAGAATGCAGAGTATGCTGGGGAAGTTGCAATGGTGAAGCTGAAAAGGTAAGCACAGGATGTCAGTGGTTGTGGGACAGAGGATTCTGCCACCTACTAGATATCAGACCGCTTTCGGTAATAAAATCTAAATAATAAATAAAATAAAATACAGGACCATGAATAATAATAATAAAAGATGAAGATAACATCTCCTACTTCCTGTAACCCTTGTTTTCCAGCATTTAATAGGTACTTAAACAGTCACTGAATCTGCATCCTGGAATGGAAAGGAAGGATGGGAACGAAAAAAGCCTGAGAGAGTAGGTTTGAAAAGTTTCCCTATGGAACATGCAAAGACAAGAAAAAGTGGATTTTTGGAGCTGTTTAGGGTTTCTTGTCCAGCATCCAAGGAGATGACAGGGCCAGGTTCAGTTCAAGTGCCCAAGTCCTGGGTCAGTTATGCTTTCCTAAAATTCAGGGCACAGAATCACCCCAGCAGCTTCCTCATTTCTCATGCTGGGAGTTCTGCACAGAGCCCTAAGAAAGTTGTCAGCCATGAGATTCTTTCCCCTTCAATGCAAACACACATGGCACAGGCATATGATTCCCATCTAGATCCACCCCCGACTTCCGGCCAGGAGGCTGCTGTGTAGGCAGGACCGTCTGCCTTTAAATTTGCCAGCCTAACCTGGTACCCTGAGCCAGCCCTCTTCGAGCAGTAACACACAGACTTGCCAAAATTCACACTTTCACAAATTCCTTTCAGGGACCTATTCACCTCTACCTTTTCTATGCCCTGTCAGAAGAGGTTGACCTGGGCCAGGGACAAAATTACTCAGACCAAACAAATGGGTATTTATTTCTGAAAGAGAACAGGCAGCCTTTCCTTTAATCCAAGGAACAGATGCAGGCCCAGGAGGAGAATGGGCTGAAAGTCCCACCCATCACTCTAAGGCCATAGGGCCAGGAATTGTTATTTAAAGCAACAGACACACCTCCCTTAGGACCCATGATTGCATCAATGCCCAGCCACTGCAGAGTTATTACCATCATCATCTCTGCTGGATTCTAAACCCCAGTCAAATTGGCAGAATTCCTTCTATTTGCAAACAGATTGCAAAATAAGAACCCCAGGAAGGATGCAGGCTGGCCGGGCTCCAAGTACCTTCAGCAGCAATCATGCTAAATCAGGGCTGCATCCTACTCTCAGAACAGCAGCAGGTGCTGGCACTGCCTCCCAATAGCCCTGGATTACTGGGGTGCTTGGCCTCTCCTCCCTCCATATTCCCTCATGGAATAAGCAGTCTGGTCAAAGGGAGAGGCAGAACTTCCTTTGAAATTATAAGCATCCTAAACTATTCATGTGTTTCCTGACATGCGGGCTTTATCTTCATGACGGGAGGTGTGGAACATAACACCAATAGAAATTTTCTTTGACTTATTTTCCTCTAAGGTTCTAAACTTTCCATATCCTCTCTGCCTTAGTCTGTCATTCACGGCCCTCTGCAATCCAGCCACTTGTGTGTATGTCCAGCCTTCCCTCCTGAATTGATCCTTCTTTTCCTGCCCATAATGCTTCATTCAGTTCTTGTTCACTTATCATCAAACACAAGCAAAGGATAAACCAATAATAACAATGGTCACTGCCATTTACTAAGTGCTTATTGTATAACAGGCTTTGTGATAATAGCTTTGCATGTATTTTCTAGCTTAATCCTAAACAAAACAAAGCAAAATAAAAACAAAAACAAAACCCAAGAAGTAGGTTCTATTATTATCCCCACCTCATATTTGAGAAAACTGAGGCTCAGAGAGTATGTAAGTACCTTGCCTAAGATCATAAAACTAGGATGTGAAATGTCAAAATTGAAATATTATTGCTTGAAACAAGTTTTCTGAACTAGATCTTACTGTCCCCCTTTTACAGACGAGGAACATGTTTAGAGTTTTAGTAACATGCCCACAATCATATAGCTTGTGCAGACTGGAACTCCAAATAAAATGTGTCTCATTCCAAAGCCCTTACTCTTAACTGTTACTACTCATCTGCAAAATGGGGATTAAATTAACTACCACCCTCTCTCAGGGAAGGGAAAGAAACATTGGTCTCATCTAACTCAGTGACTCAAGTAAGACTGTGTCAATGAAAATACACTGTAAACAGTAAGACAATATTTGAAGTTAGTTACAATTGATATTACTTACGTCATATGTTTTATTAACTTACTTCTGTAGAGGACTTGCTTTTTCTTCCTTTCTAAAATGTATGTATACCTTTTATTTCTATTTTTGTCTTTTCACACTAGCTAGGACTTCTGACACATACAACGATGAATGGGAGTGGTGAGAGCAACAGCCTTGCTTTATTCCTGATCTTAGGGGGATAAGACTCAGTTTCTCATCATTAAGTATGATATGAGTTATAGGTTTTTTGTAGGTATCCTTCATCAAATAGAGAAAATTCCCCTCTAGTCCTAGTTTTTTCCTTAATAATGGATGTATTGAATTTTGTCAATTTATTTTTCTTTAGCCCATTGATGTGGTAGATCGAATTAATTAATTTTCAAATATGGAAGAAGTTTCACATATCTGTAATGTATCCCCCTTGGTTGGGTATATAATTCTTTTTATACATTGCTAAATTCAATTTAATATTTTGCTGAGGATTTTTGTATCTATATTCATAATAGATACTGGTCTATAGTTTTCCTTTCCTATAATGCTTTTATCTGGTTTTTGTGACAATTTGCTTTTTATCATATAATGACAGTAAATATTATTGTTTTAACTTCCTTAGCAATTTGTAAACTTCCCTAGAAATAAAAGTCTAGAAGTCAAGTTCCAAAATCTAGCCTGTAGTTGTGGATGTTGTAAAGGGAGAGAGTGTGGACTTTGGAGGTGCACAAACGTGGCTTTGAATCCCTGTTCTGCCATTACTGTATGACCTGAGTCAGTATTTAACTTCAGCAGATTTCTGTTTCCTAATTGATAAAATGGGAAACAATAATTTCTTCCTTGCAATGTTATATTGAGAATGTAAAAAATAAAACAAAACAAAAATAGGGCCTAGATACATGTCATTAAAGCGTAATGAAACAAGAACATCTTTGTGTCATTATTTTAAATATCTAATTTGATAAATTTGGAGATAAGTTTGTATGTTTTTATAGATCCAGAGGTCTCCCTTAATAGCCTCAATATTCCCATATGGTCCAACATAATTTTTCCAAAACACAAATCTGACCATGTCTCATCCCTTTTAAAGTCCTTTAAAGGGCTTTCCATTGGCTTCAGGATAAATTCCAAGTGCTTTAACATGGCAGCTGGTGCCCTATATGATCATCCTTGCCTATCTTTTCAGACTCATTTATTCAATTTGTTTGATCAAATTCAGCCATGGAAACAATAGCTAGTTAATTATGCTGTTCTGCATATTCTCTTAATATGTCTTTTTAAAACTCTGTGCCTTGTTAATTATTTTTTTTAATACTCACAACTCAACTTTGGTACACACCCACACCCCCTCCAGGAAGCCTTTGCTGACCCCAAGTTATGGTTAGAAACTGCTCCTTGGTTTTTGCATTACCTGTGTTTGCCTCTCACAACTTTAATGACTGTAATTTAACCATCTGGGCATAATCTCTTTCTCCCACTAGATTGTGAGTTCCTTGAGGACAAGGACCATGTCTTTCATTTGTGGTACATAAAGGTGATCAGATAATGTTTGCTAATTAAAAAAAATTAAAGGTCCACAGATGGCTTTTGCATCAAAATCCAGTAAAGTGGATTTTGCTAATGAATGTCCCTCAATTTGTAGCATCATTTCTGTTAGGGGCTTTCAAATTATTCTTCTCCAGAGGAAAAGCAAGCAGTTAGTTTCTTATTGCAAGATGAACCTTCTTCTTTTCTTCCTCCCCCATTTTCCCCCTTTTCTATGTATAACAAACTGAGTAGTAATTATGAGAACATCTACACTATAATTATTGTAGCATTTAACTTTGTATTGACATCTGTAAAAGAAAGAACTCTAGAAATTGATGAACAATGATGTTTTTCCTACCTTTCTTTCAAATGCACTTTTTTACTTTAAAAATATCATCACTTTTGACACATGTCTTAACAGTTTTGAAATATCTAGATTTTATATTTTGGGGGGAACACCTGAAACGTAATGTATTAGAGTGCTAGACTTGAAAGGAAACTTAGAGACTATTAATTTGATTCCTTTACTTTACATTAGCGAAACAAGTTCCACAGGGGGCTGTGACTTACCTAACATTACAGAGTTAGGGGAAACAGTGGCAGTGAAGAGAAAACACCTATAGGCTTCAGAAGATCTTGAATCACATAGCCTATCTGAGGTTCAGTCTCTCAGTCTATAAAATGCTGTTAATAATGTCTGCCACATAGAATATTGTCAGGATTATGAGAGTTCACATATGGAAAGCACCCAACTGACCTAACACATGCTGATTTTACTTTATCATAATACTTACTACTACTATTTATTGTAAATACAGGCTAGAATCTAAGGCTTCTATTCTTTCTGCTATACAATGTGCCTTTTAAAATAAACTCACATTTCTACCAAAGAAGATAGTACCCAAATCCATGAGAGAAAGATGGGGGTGGGGTGGGTAGGGAGGGCACTGAGAGAGAAAGAGAGAGGGCGCGCGTTGCAAGTGGGGGTGGGGAAAGGAGAGAAGGAAAGAAGGAAAGCAGATTTCAGCTTAAAGAATTAAATTCGGTATAAGTACATTTTATTGTTCGATCTAAAATTCCATAGAGATGAACAGTCATGGACCCCAGTCTGAAGCACTTAGCTAGAAAACCTGAGGGAATTTATCACCTGAAGAATCCTTGACATAGGATTCTGAAAAAGACAGGCAGGCACTGAGGAGAGATCCGGAGGTCACCTGGTTACAGATGGTTATCATTGCCCAATTCTGCCTATAATATAGGTAGGTGGGTGAGACTTGGAAAATAGACAGAGGTCACAAAGAAATTTCATCCTGATCACACCCTGAACCACTTAATTTTTATCCAAAGCCCAAAGTGGCAGGTAGGATGAAGTATATTTTAGTTCTGCTATCTGTCAAAATGATTCTCTCTGTTGTTCCCCTCAATTAACTCCATGCTCTATATCTGAAAATATGGGAAATGCCTAACCATTAGGGTTATTGAGAAAATAAAAATTAAAATAAGTCATGTATATAATGGTACTTTTTATATTATAAATCAATTTACAGATGTCAGACATTATTATTAAAAATGTTTTTCAGAATTATTTTCAACAATGGACTTTCCTCAAATGTCAGCATATCATGAAATTAGGACCTAGTCTAAACTCTTATATTTATTATAACCTTATATGGCAAGATATATAAATATTAAATATTGACAAATATGTATATTATCCTTATTGAACTTACTAAATTTTTAGTAAGTTACACTAAATTTACTAACTGCACTGACATTTCAGAGCATCTTTTACATGCAGAGACTATCCTAAGTGCTTTATAGATATTAACTAATTTAATCCTCACAATGCTATAAAATAGTACTGTTGTCTTCATTTTACAGAAGGAACAATGAAGCTAGAGAAGGTAACCAAAAGTTATTTTTATTAGAGCTGATACATGAACCCAAGCAGTCTGGTTCCAAACTCAACTTGTACAGCAAACTACACTTAAAATTATTTCATTTTAATTTCTGATGTTACACAGGCATTTTCTTTAAGTTTCTCTTTAATTCAATCAACTAACATGTGTAATGAGTTACATACACATTATAAGAAATGTGCCTATTTCATAAAAGGAAATCAATTCATCATTTATGATGTCATTAAAGGAGATAAGAAGAATATGATTAACATTTCTTATGATATAGTTGATATATTCATCACTGGTCTCAAAAAATAATAGAAATTCATTATTCTTATTGGCACACCATTGAGGTAGGTTCAGAATTCATCTTTCAGGCCCCCCTTACCAGGTTAGTATAAGGCTCTTCCATCCTGCTTGCTAAAATTTAATATTTCTGCCTCCTTACCCCCAAATTTATATGTTGAAGTCCTAACCCTCAATGTGATGGAATCAGGAGGTAAGACTTTTGGGAGATGATAAGGTCATGAAGGCACAGTTCTCATAAATGGGATTAGTGCCCTTACAAAAGAAGTCCAAGAAAGTTCTGTTGTTCCTTCTGCCATGTAAGGTTACATTGGGAAGATGGCCATCTAGAAGGCAGCAGGTCTCATCAGACACCAAATCTGCTGGTGCCTTGATCTTGGACTTCCAATCTCCAGAGCTTTACGAAATTTATTTCTGGGATTTTTAAGCTACATAGTCTATAGTATTTTGTTATAGCAGCCCAAACAGACTAAGACAGAAAATTGCGACCAAAAGTGTAGTGCTGCTATAGTAAATACCTAAAAATGTGGAAAGGGCTTTGGAACTGGCTAATTAATGGTCAAGGTTGGAAGAGTTTATAAGCATATGCTAAAAACAAAAACAAAAAAAAAAACCCTACATTGCTGTGAAGGACCGTTAAAGGATTCTGGTGAGAGCTCAGAAGGAAAGGGGGAGAGCTACAGAGAAAGCTTGTCTGCTTAGAGGATACCAAAGTGTTTATGAACAGAATGTTGGTAGGAGTATGAATAATAAAGGTCATTCTGATGAGGTCTCAGACAGAAATGAGGAACAGCACATAGGAAACTGGAAGAAAGGTGATCCTTGTTATGAAGTGGAAAAGAACGTAGATGAATTGTGTTTGTGTCCTACTGTTTTGTTGAAGGTAGAACTTGTAAGCAATAAAATTGGTTATTTGGCTGAGGAAGTACCTAAGCAAAGTGTTAGAAGAGTGGCCTGGTTCTCCTAACGATTTATGGTAAAATGCAAGGAGAGAAATTACTTAAAAACAGTCTTTAATCAAAAGGGAAACAGACTGGAAAATTTGGAAAATTCTCAGCCTATTCATATTGAAAAGAATGAGAAAGAAGCTTATTTAGGAGAGAACAAAAGCTATAGTCAAATTTGATAAGAAGATTAGTATGGATCAGCCATCTAAACAGATGCCAGAAGCTATTGTCCAAAACAATGGAAGAATGACCCTGAATGTTATCAGATCATTGAGACTGCCCTTTCCACACAAGCCCAGAGTGCAAGGACCTGCAGGACAGAGCAATTTCAAAGAAGGGCCTACCCTACTCCTGTCTCACACTGCAGTTCCTGTCATGATCTCCACTTCCCATATGCTGCTCTTTTAGTCTGCCTCAGGTATAACTCCAGTGGGCCAAGGTGAGACAATGAACAGCATCCAGAAAAGTATAGGGTGTTGGGGGAGGTGAGGAGGGAATTACCACCATGTAGATTTTGAAGGATGGATTAGGCCACCACAGAGAGCCGCCACTAGGCACTAGATGGTGGAGCTGTGGGGAAGACACTGCTTCCAAAACCCCAGACCAGTAGAACCACCAGCTGCATGTGATTCCAGCTCATGAGAGCATCAGAAACACAACTTCATGCCCTGAGACCTACAGCTTGGGCTGCATGCAGCAAAGCCATGGAGGTGGGGCCACCCAGAGCTCTGGGGACAAGGCCACCCAGAGCCTTGGGGGCTTAACCTTTGCCTCAGTGTGTGCAGAAGGTGAGAACTCTACCCCAGGAGGCCTGAAGAGCAGACCCTCAAGTCTAAGATTATTTTCTAAGATTATGTACTTGCTGGGGACCTGTTACTCTTTCTTTTTTTCTATTTCTCCCTTTTGGAACAACTCAAAATGGGCTTCAAGGTTATTGGAACACAGGTAGTTTCTGTCTCTATGACCTCATAATTTGTCATTTCTGTTATGTGTTGTGTTTGTTTTTTTCATTCTTCTCTTCTTCAATAGCCTTTTCTACTCAACTACTTGCATGTGAACATCATAGCTTTCACAAAATGATGGCTTCTGGCCCAAATCAACCAGACTTTCTAGATGCTTCTCATGATCAACCAATGAGTTATCTAATTTCCAGGGAGAGAAAATGTGACTGGTTCAGCTTGGATCAGGTAACTACTTCAAGTCTTCTCAGGAGTTGAGATTGCATGATACACAGGGTTGTCTCTTCTAGGCTGTGACAATCCTTCTAGAAGGGTATATAGGGAAAGAGAAATATGATGGATATCTCTAATACAGGATTATTTTCTGAAAACTTAGTATTACTATTTATTTCCTATTTCTGTTGGAATTGTCTTGAAATCATATCTCTGATTACACAAAGACTGATTATCTTGTGGGGATACAATTGTCCAATTATTCATCACTCATAATCATTTACTGTTTGTCCCATTTTTTCAGATGAGAAAGTGGAGGCTAAGAAAGTTTAGATAACTTGCATGAGGGCACAATGAATTCAGATCCTCTACTCTCTCCACTATACATATTACCTCAAATGTAGAAGATTCTCTTTGAATGTCCTCACAGTTCACTATTTTGAAGTATGAACATTCAGTACCAGATAAGGCTGAGAAGGAAAAATTTCTCTGGAACGAGATTCTCATGTACTCTTGAACCTGGCTATTTTATCGTGTATTCTCTTTTGACGAATGGAATTTCAATATATGGCAAATCTATCACTTTTCCAAAGGTTTATCCAAAAACCACCGTCTCTGTCACTGATTAAATTCTACCCAGCATGCTGTCCCTCAGCAAGGAGATATAACTTAGTCTATTTGAAAAACTCCAAAATTGTCTGATGAGGTAAAAGAACATACTTGGAGAGAAACATACTTGGATTAGAATTCTGACTTCATCATATATAATCTCTTTGGTCTCAGCTTCCTCATTTGTAATATAAGTGAAATGACTGATCCCAATCTAATAGGGTTAATGTGAAGATTAGAGACAATACAAGTATAATACCTGAAACATTAAATCATATAAATGTATTTATGTTCCCCAAATTTATTCCTTTAGTGTTTATGTGTGCTAGTCTACTAGCCTAACAATTCACTAGATTCTCTATGTGCGTTGCCGTTATCCTTCAGAGATGCATACCTGCCTCTAGAGCCAGCCATTCTGTTTGCAGGAAATACAATGTTACTTTAACTCCTAGTGAGGACTTTCAAGTGGGTCCTAGCCTACCCATAAAAAAAAAAAAAAGAATTTAAGAACCAATTCCCCAGTCTGATGAGAAACATTATCTGTGCTCACATACTTGTGTTACGACCTAAAATTAAAAGCTATGTAGCTTTCAATTTTATTATGCTTAAGTCATTTAAAGGGACAAAAACAGTATAGCTACATTTTCTATTGATTATATTAGGCACAAACATACATGTCAAATATTTTTACTTGTATTTGGGTGATTTAAAATGTAGATACAACTATGGCCATGCTACCTGAACAAGCCCGATCTCGTCTGATCTTGGAAGCTAAGCAGGGTTGGGCCTGGTTAGTACTTGGATGGGAGACCACCTAGGAAGACCAGGTGCTATTGGCATAAACAATAAAAAAATAAATAAAAAATAAGGGATTGTAAGCTGGCAGGGTCCTTGCAATCTGTGAGGTCAACCAAGGGTTGCCTTGCCTAAAACATAAAAATAAAAAATAAAAATGAAATAAAAATAAGATAAATAAAAAAATAATTATTAAAAAATAATAAAATATAGATACAAGAGGTAGTCGTTAATACCCATGTAATTATTGGTAAAGTTTACTATAACAAAGTTATTAGAGAGTTCTAGAAAAAAGCAAAATGTAAGAGAAAGTATGCTCTCAGGATATTATATTTTAATAGGTGGTTAATCAACGCCCAGAGAAAATAAATACATCCTAGATCACATGGCAAATAAATATAGAACTAGGACTACATCCCGTCTTCTTCCTCTTTGTCCAGTGTTCTTTATACTAGACGAAGGACTGATAATAGAACAACTTTTTTTCTTCTAACATTTGTACTTAAAGCCTAATCAGATCGAATACTTAGGGATAGATGGAGAGAACAGAATGAAAAAAGATAGCGTGGAAACAATGTATAAGATGTATTCTGGGAATAGCAAGTAATGCAAAAAGGCTGAAGTTTAGTCTGAAGTCAGAAGGAGACTAAGACAATACAAAGGGACATTAACTCTACTGAGCACTGTGTACTAGGCCATATGATAGACTTTCTACAGTTTATGTTATATGTTAATCAGAGAGATGGCATCCAGGTTATATTTCTCAGACTATGTATTACTTGAGTATAAAGATGGACCATCTCTATAGGCTGGGTACATGAGAGTTGAGTACAAACTTACTGACAGGCTGATATCAATCAATTCAATCAGATTACCACTGAAAACTACCTGGGAAGGCACACTATGAGGATGAGACTAAGTGTAGCAGGAGACACAAAAGGCAAATAGGTAGAAAACAAGTTCTAGCCTAGGTTCAACATCCTGTGTGAGCTTTGACAAATTACCTTGCAAAATAATTTAATTGCTATAGTAAACCCTTTCCTACTGTTGATGGCAATGCTCATTATGTAGTTCAAAATTTCTTATGTACATGGATATCTTCAAGTAGTAGGTTGCAAATTTTAATGAGAATAGAATCACTTGAGGGGCTTGTAAAAAATGTAGACTCCCATGTATATCCAAAGAACAAAATATGTTGATACAGTGTGTCTAGAGTGGGGCAGGAATCTATATTAAACAAGCACCTTTAATAATTCCGGTATTGATGATTCACAGACCATGTTTTAAGAACTACCTAATTCAACATATTCCCCTCTTTGCCTTGGCTACCAGGAAACATCACTTAGTTTTAAGATTATTCTTCCTTTCATTGTTTACCTCTGGCTATTTTATCCTTGTTTCAATGTGGGTTTTTTGTTGATGTCTTTTCATTGTTTTAATGTAAATATAATACCACTTCCAGAAGTGGCAGACACAAATAATAAATAAAATTATAGGGTTTTTGGACTTTTCTGGAACACAAAGTTTGTCTTAGATGACCTTTATGTGACTATCAAATCTAATAATTTCATTATTCTATACTGTAAACAAATGTACTACCAAACTCAATATTAAATATTAAGGACCTACACATACCATGTACTGTGTTGGTGAAGAAAATGGACTCATGAAATTAAGTGCTATAAAAAAAAATGGAGCAGGGCACAGGGAATGAATGTGGCGAACGAAGTGGTAGTAGAAATATTTCCTTTATTAAAAACAGAGGTTAAAAAAATTCTCACTAGAAGATTAGTTATCAGTAAGGATTTATATGAGGGGGTGGGGTCAGCCAAACATATCTGAGGAAAGAGTATTACAGACATAGGGAATAGATAGATACAATGATGCCAGGAATATTTAAGAAAGAGCAAGTGACCGATGTGGCAAGAATACGGTGAGTGAGGAATGAAGTAGTAAGGTCAGAGAAGACAGAGGGACAGATTAAGTAGTTTGTTCTAAATTATTTTAAGATCCTTTTATTCTGAGTAAAGTGGGAAGTTATTGGAGAGTTTTGAGCAAAGGCATGACATCTGACTCATGTTTCAAACAGATTATTTTGGCTATTGTTTTAGCTACAGACTATAGGGAGGCAAAAGCAGAAGCAGAAAGACCAATTATGAGACTATGACAGCAATCCAAAAGGGAGGTGATAGTGGTTCAGACTCAGGTAGTATTGGTGGAAAAGCCAATCGGATTTAAAAGATTAAGTGTGGGAGACAAGAATTTAAGAGATATAGGGCTGCTGTTCAGATGTTGTTCTAACTGATCAGAAAATGCTATCTAAATTGTGGCCATAATCAATGGAAGCATATAAGCCTCTCTTTAATATATTTATATAAAACAAACTTTGAAGGATAAGCAGAATTTGATTAAGAGAGAGAGATTCTGATCCTATAGAATTCCTTTAAGCCATTAGGTTGATCCTGCAACACACACAACTCTATGACTATCACAGAATTTCTGGCTCAAAGGAGAAAGCACATACTGTTAAGTTGGTTCTTATTTATTTATCATTTCCTATGTGTCAGACACTATTTCAAACACCTCAAAAAATACCTCAGAAAATAAAATAACTTCTGTAGTACACATTATCATTATTCTCCATATTATAAATAAGGTAACTGATGCTCAGAAACATTAAAAAAAAATGTGTCATAGGTCATATAGTGAGTAAGCTCGGAGCTAGAAATTTGCAGCTAGGCTCTGAAACTCTCACTCAATCACTATACTATATTAGCTCTAAAAACTTCTCTAAGCCTCCAATTTCTCAAATGAAAGTTGGCATAATAATAGAGTCTACTTCATAAGATTGTTACAAACATAATTAGAATGATTATTTAATCCTCAATAATAATAAATAGCTATCAGTATTATCACATGATGTTATAGTTGCTTAAAAAATTATGACCATTATTTTTGTTGAGTCCTCACATCATTATTCTCATTTTACATAGTAGTAAATTGAGACTCAATGATGTTTAAATGATTTGGCATGTTACAGAGGTGAGGGGAAGTATTCAATTTCAGAGCTCATGTCTTTAAGGTCTTTTTCCATTCTTCTCATTGTCTCTAAAGGATGAAGGATACAGAGATAATCCAGTGCCAATAGTTACAAGAAGCACCACTTAAATGCCTTATTTAAAAAAAAAAAAAACAACCTGTGATTTAAATGGAACCTACATATGAGAGTAAATAGCTTCCCCATTTATCAGCAAAATCCAGTTCCAAAACATAATAAAAAATAAATCTTATGTTCAGGAGCAATAAAAATAGAAACGACCCCCAAATAAACTTAACTAAAAATGAAGAACCTGCATAAAGTTACTCAAAATCTAGTATGGAAAGAAAAAGATGAAACACACCATGTTCCTGGATAGAGAAAATATTATTATATGTCAACTCTGCTCAAATTCTATAGGTTTAACACAACTTCTATGAAAATGCCAAAGATATTTTTAGGATGTAAAAGAGTAATTCCAAAAATCATCTTTTAAAACACAAGATAATAGTCAAGAATACTTTTTAATAAAAGGGGACTTATGTTCAAATAATAAAATATATTATAAACTTACAGGTGTTAAAACAACTAGTGGTACAGGAGAGCTATAAATGGAACAGTACAGAAAAGTCCTGACGAACTCATTCATTCATTCATTCATTCATTCATTATCCAACAAAAAATTTACTGAATATCTATTACATGGCAGAAACTATTCTAGGCTCTGTGCATACAGAGAAATAGGAAAATTAAGTTCCTATTCTCAAAAAATTTATATTCTAGTGGTCTACAATAAGGAAAGAATTAACCAATATGATTTTTAAAAATAAGCTTCTCATGGAGAAAGAATAAATTTTCAACAAAGATGGTGAATAACTGGCTAATCATTGGAAAAAAAGTGAGGTTAAGTTCCTATGTTTAACTTTGTTAACTAAATTAAAGTAGATTAAAGACTAAATGCAGAAGAAGAAGGAAGAAGGGGAAAGCACGGGAGTGAAAGGATAAAAAAAAGCCTTATTAGAGCCCTTAAAGAGAATATAATTGAATAATCAGTTATATATTCTTAAAAGAAAAGGATATTTCTTTGTAAAAAAAAAAAAACAAAAAAAAATAAAGAAGTAAGACACAAAGAGAAAGCTTTATGGATTTGACGATTTGAAAATCAAAACTTCTAAATGTCCAAAATACTATAAAGAAAACCAAAAGATAAATAACACAGAAAAATACCTGCAATTCTGTAAAACAGAAAAAGAGTTAATTTACTCAAAATAAAAACCTGTCACTTAAGAGAATATAAAGATGCTACAGACTGAAGAACAATTTTGCAAAGTGTATATGAGAAAAAGAACTAGTATCCAAAATGCACAAGGAACTCTTAAAACTCAACAATAAGAAAACAATAATCCAATTTAAAGATGGGCTAGAGCTCTAAAAAGGTATGGCACTGAAGAAGATGTGGATGGCAAGTAAGCATATAAAAAGATGTCAACATCATATGCCATTAGGGAATTGCAAATTAGAACCATGATGACATACCACCACACACCTATTAGAACGGCCAAAATCCTAAACACTGACAATACCAAATGCTAGATGTGGAGCAACAGGAACTCTCATTCATTACTGCTGAGAGTGCAAAATAGTACAGCCACTTTGGAAGACAGTTTGGCAGTTTCTTACAAAACTAAATGTATTCCTGCCATACAATGCATCAATTATGATCCTTAATATTTATCCAGTTGAGTTGAAAACTTATGACCATACAAAACCCTGCACATGTGTTTATAGGAGTTTTATTCATATTTTCCAAGACTTGGATACAAGTAAGATGTCCTTCAATGGGTGAATAGATAATCTATGGCAATCTATACAATGGAGTATTATTCAGTGATAAAAAGATATCAGCTATGAAGTCATGAAAGACATAAAGAAAACTTAAAGTCGCATTGCTATGTGAAAGAAGCCAGTCTGAAAAGGCTACATACTGTATGATTCCAATTATATGGCACTCTGAAAAAGGCAAAACTATGCAGACAGTAAAAGATCAATGATTGCTAGGGGTTGGGAGAAGGGAAAGAGAGAGGGATGATAGGTGGAGCAAAGTGGATATTTAGGGCAGTGAAACTGTTATTCTCTGTGAAACTATAAAGGTGGATACATGCCATTATACATTTGTCAAAATCCATAGAATATACAACACAAAGTGAATCCTAATGTGTAAGTGAACCCTACTAATAGACTTTAGTTAATAATTATTTTATCAATATTGACACCTCAATTGTAATAAACATACCACATTAATGCAAGATGCTACATAATAAGGGAATTGGGGAGCAGTGGCAAGGGGCTATATGGTAACTCTGTATTATTCCCTCATTTTTAAACCTAAAACTGCTAGAAGAAAAAAAATTTATTAATTTTTAAAAAGCCCCCACAACAACAAAATGAGAGAGAGAGAGAGCGAGAGAGAGTGAGCGAGCATGCGAGCACAAACACAGGAGAGATGCAAATGAAAAAAATTAAAACAAAACTATAAATTGCCATTACTCTTACTGAAAATGTCTAATCTAACCAGTAAATAAAGTTAAATCATTAATAAAAGATTGCTTTTTAGGTTTGAAAGTAATCAGAGAGAGAAAAGCTAGCACATTTATAGGCCTCTGGGGAAGATAGAAAAAGGCAAAACTTGCAGGGCACTTTATTACTGTGGCTCAGAAGCACTTTAAATATACATAATCTCAATTCCATATCTGGAAATGTGGCCTAACAAAAGAATCATGGCGAACACAAAACCATGTATTACAGTACTGTTTATTATAGAACTTAATTGTCCAACTTGAAAGAATTAATAAATTTTTGTGGATCGAAACAATTTTCTGAAATTCCTTTAAAAACTATTATGCAAAAATATTTAAGATGTGAAAAATATTTAGACTGTATTGCCAAGTGGAAGATAAAAGGGTTCATAAAATAGTTCCATATTACCTAAGAATGATATGAAAAAACATATGTATATAATTTTACATATGTATATAAGAATTCTTAAGAAAAAACATGAATATAATTTTACTTTTTTAATCTGTATATATCCCTATAGCTAGCTAGCTGTGGAGAGAAACAAGTAAAATTATACCAACATGCTAACAGTGGTTATTTCTTTTTAATTGGGTTATGGGCAGTTTTTTTTTTCCTTCATTTTAGTTATCTATATTTTCTATAATTTCCACAAGTAATATGTATTGCATTTATAATAAAAAAAATATAATGTAGTAGCTAAGAGAAAAGGTTCTGGAGTTATTCTGGCTATACTTTGAGCTACTTACTTTGCCTTTCTAAGCTTCAGTTTGAACCTATGTAGAATAAAAATATTAGTTATTTTGAGGAATAAGTGTGATGATGTCTGTTAAATATGTAAACATAGTGCTTGTTCCATAATAAATGATCAATAAATATTAATCATATATCATCATCATCATTATAAAAGGAGCTGAGGATTAAGTGACAGGACCTCTATTGAGACATTATATCCAGAACTGAGAGGAAGTGAGAAATAGGCTTAGACTTTCCACAATTATACAATAAAACAATGGCTAGCCCAACTGGGCTTTTGATTCTGTGACCATAAATGTCTCAATGCAAATTAAGAAAACAATCTCTAAGCAAATCCAAGCAGACACAAGAGCAGGCAGAAGTCTTTGTATTGCTTCAGTTATACAGTGATAATTAAAAGCAGACATTTGAAATACCCACTTCAAAAATCTAACACCTTTAATATAAGGTAATATAACACTGAACTTTGTAAAGATGTCAGTTTCACCTAATAGTATAATTACTGGTTATTTCTTGCTGTTATGAGGATTTTTGTATAGATATAATTTTACTTCCATTTCTAATTCTTTATGTCAAAAAATAATTTAAAACCACATTAAAAAGTCAATTAGTTCATTATAAACTATAATAATATCTTTTTTTCATTTCCAGATGAGTAACTGTTCAGTGCCATTGGGCAAATGAAAAGAAAACTGATTAGCCAACAAAATGAAAAATGGAGGTAACTCATCAGTTTTGTGGAGTGATCAAAAAAGTTTTTTTGAACTTATGGAAACCTAGAATCAAATTCCAGTAAGTCCCTCTTCTATATACCTATAACCTTTACATAGCTGTGTAATCTTGGGCAAGTTACTTAATCTTCCTGAGCCTCAGTTTCCTCAAATGTAAATTCAGAATAAAGCTTCTGTTCATCCCACTATTAGTACCTGGAGACCACATAAATGCATTAGTTTATTGGTAGGTATATAAACATGGGATATTTAAATGCAAAAGATGGTCATGATGATGATGATGATGATAAGCATGGGATGTACTATGTGTATTCTTTAAACACATAAACTTAATCCTTTTAATAACCCAAAGAGTAGGAAACTGAAGCACAGAGAGTTTAGGTAATTTTTACAAGATAAAAGCTAGTAAGCCATACCAAAGGCAGGCAATCTAGGTTCATGGTTTGTATTCTTAATCATTAGACTGTAGAGCCACTCTGTTGCAATTAGTCTAATCTTATATATGAAGCTGTGTTCCTAAGGCATTTGAAAATGCATTGTCTTAGATGTGTCTTGCTTGTGCCAAATTAATTTTTCCTTGTGATATGTGATTCCGCCTACTTTTTCCAATTTGCCTCGACTTCGTGAAGTGAGCTAAGATCTAGAGAGAGAGAAGAAAGAAGATAGAGAGTTGAGGTCTAATTGCCTTCAAAGGCTATGTCAACACCATACCTACTAGACTTGATTTAGGAGGAAATGCAATGTTAGATTTTACCCTGATTATTAAAAATAATGATAACAGCTTTTATTTATGAAGTATACATAGACTATACTAAGCACTTTATATATATGATCTCATTTAATTCTCATAATAATTCAATATAATCAGTATTTCTAGCCTATGTTACAGTTAGAAAAACTGAGGCTTAGAGAGGTTAACTAGCTTGTCCAAATCTGCATAGCTAGTAAATGGCAAAATGAAGGTATGAATGCAATTTGGTTCAATCCAGGTGCTGTTAAACATTATCCTGTTTCACTATCACACCAAGATATGTGGAATTTGAGATGGAGCTGGATATAGTGAGCCAGGGCTGGGAAACTGATTAAGGAGGGCCATGACCACTGAGATCTAGAATAACAGGAATCTATCATGTTTAGATCTACATAGAGATAGACCACATTAAAAAAACAATTGTATAGAAAAGAGTTTTACAAACCCAGATAAGAAGTCAGAAATAGTTTGTCCATGCCTGACTTTGCATTAGTATCTTTTTTTAGTACAAAAATATTTGACTGTAAAAAAATAAATAAATAATCCAAACAATAAAAGTAGGAAAAAAAATAAAATATGGTTCAAATGTCTAAAAAGAAACACTTAACATTTTAATGTAACACTGATGTATATTTTCTCCAAAGATAAATGTTTTGTCACCTAATAAAAAATACAAAGCATTTTGCCAGGCTATTTTAGACTCCTCCAAAATATTATCTTTTCCCTTCTTTTCCTGATTCTAGCTTATATCTTGGGTGGCTTAATAGTAGTGACCTAAAGAAAGTAAGAAATTTGCAGGGGAACCTGTCCCTGACTGAACCCGAATCAAAGATACTAGGTTTACCTGTTGGTAAATAGTTTCTTTGATGGCTAAGCGAATAAAGGAAGGAATGAATGTGAGTATGGACATCATCAATCTCCATTCAACCTCTAAGTTGTCCAGTTAATTCAAACATAGGTTTTGGATTCATGCATGGTAAGCTGCTGTTACTTCAGAAGTTTATGTACTACTTCCTAAATATATAAATATATCTGAAAACATTTCCATTCTGTTGCCACTATCACTTCTCACCACTTCTCTTATGGATTATTGTACTTGTCTCTTATTTCATACTTTCTAATATATCCTCTACTGATACCAGAGTGATACTCCTAAAATGAAAATTTCTGCTTCTTATCCTTCCCATCGTCAGCACCCAATTACAGTGTCTGGTACATAGCAATGATTGAAATACTGACTGACTAAATGAACAAATGAAAAGAAACAGCAAGAATACAAATGTGTGGTTGAAAACAAGAAGTTTCTTTGTCTCCAATATGAAGATAACAAAACAGCCTACATTACATGGTGGTTGTGAGCACTATATAAGGTAGAAATAAATTTCTGCTTCAGTCAAATTGAGTAACAGAAACCAGATTTATACCTCTGCATGAAGAAACTAAAACACTGGACAAAATATATGAAACAATGGCTTTCAAGACATTGGCAGTCAGGCAATGAAGGACATTGTTCATGGAAATGTAGATGATAGGACCATTAACATTTGGCAGTTTCCTAAATAACTGAACATTCATCTGCCACCTGACCCAATTATTTCTTTCTTAGGTATTTACCCAAGAGAAATAAAAAATATATATATACATACAAAGATTTGTACATGAATGTTCATAGTAACTTTATTTATAATAACTAAAATCTGGTGGGGGCTCTCAAATGTCTATCAACAGATGAAAATATAAATAAATTGTGATATGTCTATGTAGTAGAATATATGTATATATATAAAAAGGAAATGAAATATTGATACATGCAATATTGATGAATCTCAACATAATTATGCTGAAAGAAGCCAGATAAAGAGTATATAGTACATCTGAAACTAATATAAATAATATGAATATCAACTGTAATTGAAAAATTAAAAAATAAAAATATATTTTTAAAAAGATTACATAGTGTATAATTCCCTTTATATAAAACTTTAGAAAACCAAAAACTAATTTATGGTGAGTTAAAGATTAGTAGTTGACTGGAGAGGAGATGGTTTCATAAATGTGCATACATCATAATATCAAGATGTACATTTTGAATATATATGATTTATTTTATGTCAGTAATACCTCAATATAGTTGCTTTTAAAAGTGATAAAGGACAAGGTAAAAAATATAACATGGTGCCTATCGCATAGTAAGTACTCAATAAATGTCATTTATTATTATTATTAAAGTACAATGAGATTAAAAATTCCATCAATTACACTATTAAAACTGGCATCGGATTTCCTTTCATGCTTGGGAAAATAAATAAGTTTAGGTATATGTAAAACCTAGATGGCAAAATCCTAAGCAATAAAAACAAGATAGTTGTAGGGTTCAACATCAACAAATGAGGGGAATTTACGTTTTACACCCAAGTAGATAGAGAAAGAAACTACAGAGATGGTGGTAAGCATAGATAAGGATAATTACATGCAGGTAGGAGGCTAATAATTCCCTTGCGTTGGGGTGATTGAATAATATTTTAAGACAAGAAGCTGTTTGGTTTTCATTTTTTTGTGATGTAAGTCCTTTCTCCAATACTTCTAACTTTAACTCTATTATACTTAATAAATACTTTAGGAGAATTGTGGTGTTGGTTTTGTGTAATGTGTTTATGTGTACATCAGTTAAAAAATATGTATGGCTACAAGAAACAGAAAAATAATCACAATGTATTAAATACAGTAAAAGTTTTTGTTTTCCTCACATAAAAGAAATCTGCAATTAGGTACTCCAAGAATGGCATGGTGACTCTACCATTATCAAAATCTAGTTTTTTTCTATTTTGCTACCCATCATATTCAGCCTGCTACCTCATGATTCATGATAGCTACTCAAATTTCATCCAATATGTTCTATATTCCAGCCTTCAGGAAAGAGAAAGACATAATATGCTATGACTTCTTTTAAGGAACTTGCTTCCCAAAAGACGCACACTCTTCTTACATTTCTCTAGCTAAAAGGCAGTATGGAGATTGCAGTTTCTCTTCCTACCACCCCAGGAGTGATGCACACAAATAAAATTAGGGATTTTACTATTAAAGAAGAAGATGAGAATGAAAAGTACAGTAGGCAATTAGCTATCTCTGCCATAGTGTGTGAAGTGAGAAAGGAAATTTTGCATATGATTCGATACAGTGTGAAACAGAAGTAATACATACAAGAACCCAGAGGTAGAGGTGACCATGAAAATGTGAAGTCTTCCCAGAGGAAAATGTACAGAAGTCTAGTACAGTTCTCAGACTGCCACAGGATGTAGAATAACAGGTGTAGAACAGGAATTTAAATTACCCTTAGCAATGCCTTATTAGCTGAGAGACACTCCCTCACCACCCCACCCCAATACATAATTATCATCTTGGTTATAAAAATACTTTGGTGAGGAGAGTGGCTCAGAATAATTTCTACACTAGAATGAGAGCATAATCTTACTAGTGCTGTCTCTGAAGTCATCTCCACTCTGAATTCGTCAGGATCTGCAGAACCGACTTGATCCCTCCTGCCTTCCACCACATCCCAGGACCAAATTTATTGCCTGAAATTGGGAATTAATACTATATCCCTATCCCTTAGCACAGCTTCTGGTATATAGTAAGTGCTCATTAAATACCTGTAGGCTAAGTTAAATTGAAAAAAAAAATATCTATCTATCTATCTATCTATCTATCTATCCATCTATCAAGATGTTAAACTTAGTAATCAGGAAACCACGATTTCAAATGACAATGAGATGCCCTAACAACCCATCGAACTGATGAAAATTAGAAAGCATGATAATGTTAAGGGCTGGTAAAAATGCAGGGAAAATAGCACTCTCATATACTACTGGTGAAGATGTAAACTAAGAACCCATAATGACATAACCTATGTTATAACCTATGACCCAACAATCCCACTTCTAGGTATATGACTTGGGGAAATGTTCACATGCAAATAAAAATTATCACAAACAAATGCCAGTGCAGCAATATTCACAATGTCAAAAACTTGGAAATTTCTTTAATACCCATCCATAGGGAAATGGGTTTATAATATGGTATTTTCACCTGATGGGATAATAGCAAAGTGGTCAAGTTTTCTATTGCTCACTGTATTATCTTCTGGACATACTTCTACACCTACTTTGTATTTAGGTGTGGTCATATGATTATTTCTGGCCAATTACTCATCAATGAAAATGACAATTCTGTACTGAAGCATTTAATTGCTTGTGTGAAACCCTACAGCTTTCTTTTTTCCTGCTGTGGTAAGTGAGGAGGCCTTGATTCTCAGATGGTGTGCTGCCAAGATGGTAAAGCCTTTTTAACCTGGGCCTGAGTGAATATGAAGAGCAGAGCATGCCACTGATCCATGCTGGTTATACAGCAGGAGTGAGAAATGAACATTTGTTGTACTAAATAACTGAGATTTGGGGGACCGAGCTTATCCTAAGAAAAAAATAATTAAGAGGCATAGACTAGAGCATAGCTAGTGTCAGTTCCCAAAACTAAACAGTCCTCAATAATATAACATTGAGATAAAAAAGCAAATTTTAGATTAATTTGTATAGGATGATATTTTTATAAATCCAAAACATACACAAATAGAAAAAATACTAGAAGATTTTATATAGATATAAATCAATGATATAAAACAGTACAAAATGGACAAGAAGGAAACACCCCCTTTAGTGCATGAAAATGAGAAATGAGATTTGCTTTTTTTTTTTTTTGAATAAAATGGATATCTATAGCTACATGTATGTGGGCAGATAAATGTTGTTCCCCCATAATTTATGTCCATACCCAAATCCCTGGAACTCATGAACGTTACTTTATTTGGGAAAAGGGTCTCTGCAGAAGTAAATAAGTTGAAGATTCTGAGATAAAATCATTTGGATTACCCAGTGGATCCTAAATCTAGTAAGTGTCCTTATCAGAAACAGAATAGCAGAAAACACCCACAGAAGAGGAGATGATGATAAGAGGACTACAGAGACTGGTGTCACTAGTAACTAGCCCAAGAAGCCAAGGAACACCTGGAGAAATGAGAAGCTAAAAGAGGGGAGGAAGGAGTCTCCCCTAGAGCCTCCAGAGTGAGAGTGGCCCTTGATTTCATGTTAACTTTACACTTCTCATCTCCATTACTCTGAGAAAATAAATCGTTGTTGTTTTAAGCTACCAGTTGGTGGAAATTTGTTGCAGTAGCCTGGGAAAACAAATATAACCTGCAATGTCCCCTTTCTTTAAAATAAAAATACTGGAAGCAAAACAAACATGGAAGTAAATATTAATGGCTTTGAATTCTGGGTGGGAAGCAAAGGTGTTTATAATGTTGATCCTTGCATTTTCCTACATCCTTTCAATTTCTCACAATAAAAATTTTTTAATGAATTATATGGGTTACATTATTAAATAAATTATAGTTAGTTGTCTATCTCTCTTAACTGTTTTGTAAATGCTTAAAACCCTGAGAAAAGAAACAATTTGAGTTCTTCGGTAAAACCCCATTATGGATAATTCATCATTACAAAGACTTTTGAGGCCCTTGACAACTGACCTCCATCTCATCTCCGAGTCATTTCCTATATTCTACAACTTCCTGAGACATACTTCATGTTCTAGATTACTACAGTTTGACAGAAAGGAAATTTTTAAGTCTTCTTATCTTTGCTCCTATTGTTTCCTTCACTTAGAATGGCCCCTACTGCCTGAGAACTCCACCTTCTTCTTTTAGAACCAGTTCAAATGACACCCTTCAATGAAGCCGTCCCTGATGCTTTAGATAGAACTAATTTATTCCTCTTTTGTGTCCCTTTCACATATAGTTCATAATGAATTTTCATATTTGTTACTTCACTGTCTGTCTTTGCCTATTTGTAGAGGTAGTCAAAACTCTAATTAATTATATTTACACCCCCAATAACTGACACAGTGCCTGACACAGATTAGCACCCATTGAACGTTAACTGAATAAATACATGAATTAATGCCTTTATTTCATAATTCAGTGCTTCTGACCCTGAACTTCTGTATGTTACAAACAAACATAATAAGCTATTGTTAATTTAAGGGAAAGGTCTGCAGAAAGGCAAATCAACCCAGATAGACCCCCAAAGTAATTTCTCTCCTATAGTATTAATCATCAGAGAATGCCTTCTTAACCTCTCCATCATAACAGAAGAAAAAAGGAAAAACTAACTGCAGAGTTGCTTTGTCAACAGAAAACTCATCTCACTTCTTGGCTATGATCCCATATCCACTGCACTGGGTTCAGCCCTGTAACCAATACTGTAAATGGCATCCTGAATCACTCTCTGACAGAGCTTGGCACTATCTCCAGCAGCCTGACCTACAACTTATATTCTAACAAATTTGAGCCATTTTTGTTTACATTATTAGAAGGAGATAGAGAAAGAGAATATACTAACTATTCCTTTCCACTTGGCAGCAAGGTTGTCTGGAGGACTTCTCAAATGCCCATATTTTAGAGGACATTAGAAAGTGCTAAATTTGTGAGTCTTGGAAGAGTAGGCATATAGGAGTGACCTTAGGCAGTATAGAACAAAGAGAAAATCACATTATCTAACTGCATCCCTCCATCTTTACATCCACCAAGATGGTTAATGTGTAGCTCCAATTAGCTTCTCATCTACCCAGAAGTCTTCACTGACCATTCTTATTTATTCATTTCTCAACACTTCTAACATTAGTCTCAATCTTTCTATATATCCAGTGCCTATCACAGTAAGTGGCACACAGTGGGAATCTCAGTGGAAATATGTGTTGAATGAATGAAGAATGAATGAATGAATGTTCACACAGGCCTTATGTCAGGCATAAAGGAGAAGAAAGGAGAAATATTGTCAAGTTGAATCCCATGTACAAATATAATCTCAAAGATTTTATCCATAACTTTCTCTTGCTATATCAATAGTTTTCAATTTTCAATTTTTCCTTTTTTTAATGAAGATAACTTGAATACAATAAAGCACAAAAAGTTTAAGTATATAGCTCAGTAAATCTTTACAAATGTCTGCTTCCTAAAAAAATATAAGAATCTATGATCATTTAATCTCACTCCCTTCTACCTTTTTACAATTGCCAAATATATTATTTCTATCTGTTATGACACCCAGAAGACATTATTATCACATTATTTTAAATAACCAATACATTTACCCTTTTCTATTTTCTTCATATATTTACCCTTTTCTATTTTTTTCCCTGTCCCACAGTTCTGAGAATTTTTGAGAATTTATGATGTTCATTCACTGATTCAAGAAACTCAAACAGGATAATTCAAGCATGATAAATACAAAGAAAACCACCCTCAGGAACTTCATTGTCAAACCACACAAAAACACCTTGGATCCCTTTTCTTCAGAAACCTGAAGAACTTCTTTTGGGACATTTGTGGTGCAGGTCTACAAACAGTGACTTTTCTCACACTTACGTGTCTCCATTTTTGAAGGATATTTTCACTAGAAATAGAATTCTATTTTTTTTTCCTTTGATCACTTTAAAGATGTCAATTTATTGTCTCTGATTTTCATCACCTCTACTGAAGGGTCATCTCTGTTGCACTTTTGAAGATTATTGGCCTTTTATCTAGAGCTGTTTTAAAATTTTTTTCTTGTTTTGGTTTTTTCAATTCTCCAAGGGTAGATATGAGCAGTCAGTCTAAAGTTTAGAGGAGACATATCTTCGGGAATCATTAGCATATAGGTAAAAAGTGGAAGCACAAGGGAGTGAATGAGATTATTCTGGGAAGAGGAGGGAAAAAGAAATGAGAAGGAAAGAGATATATTTAGGAGGCAATAAAGAGAAGGTGGAGTCCATAACTGACAGAGAATGATCAGAGAAGAGATTAAGGAGTGTGTGATACTTGAGAAGTGAAGAGAATAGAATCATAAAGAAATACGTAAACAACAGTGTCAAGCAAAGTAGGGTTTAGCTATATGAGTGCAGAAAGGCATTCTTTATATTGGCCAAAATGGAAATCACTGGAGAAAATTACCTGCTGTATGACTTTATTGTATTTGTTTCCTATTGCTTTTATGACAAATTACCGCAGACTCAGTGACTCAAAATAACACAAATTGATCGTATTACAGTTTTGGATGTAAGAAATTCTAAAATCAAGGTGTTGACAGTTTGATTTTCTTCTGGTCTCTAAGGGAGATTCTATTTTCTTGCCATTTCCAGTTTCCAGAGGTAACTTGCACTTGTTGGTTTATGGCACCTTCCTCCATCTTTACGGCTAGAGGCACAACATCTTCTCCTCTCTCTTCCTCCCCTCCCCTTTTTTTCACCTATCTGCTTCCATCATCATATCTCCTCTGACTCCAACCCATCAGCTTCCTTCTTCTGAGGACTTTTGTGATTACATTGGGTTTACTTGGATAATCCAACATGATCTTCTCATCGCAAAATCCTTAACCTAATTACATTTGCAAACTCCCCTTTGCCATGTAAGGTAACATATTCACAGGCTCCAGGAAATAGAATGTGGACATCTTGGAAGGGCTTTATGCTGTCTACCATAACCATGTGTCTTGGTTTATGTGTCTTGGTCCCCTTATTTGTAAAGTGGGTATAATTATACTGATCACTCTAGGCTAGTGAAATAATTCATTTAAATTAAATCGAACTCTGATTCAAGGTAGACAATCATCAACAAACAGTGGTTGAAATTGAATTTTAATTTCTCTGCCACTGGTGAGAGAGAGATGATGGAGGAAAGGGATGTGGTTAAGAGCAACCTCCTAGCAGAGGAGGTAGTGGGTACATTCAGGGCAGGATTTCCCAGGAGCAGAGGAAAAGGAGACTTTGCTGTTTTGAAAAAGGAAGCAAGTATTCCCTAACAAAAACCTGAATGTCTTTTGGCAAACTGTCCCCCAAGAAAGGAAATTAACAAAAACAAACCTAAGGGGGAAAGAAGCCAGAGCAAGAAACAACCCCATGCGTAATCATCTGGGAACCTGTAGTCCCTTGATCTCCAGAGGCCTTCCAAGAACCTAAGAATTGCTAGGCCAAAAATGATTAAAAATAAGGAAAGCAATATTCTCTTCTGTTTGTGATTTGTTTTCCATTTCAAGTTTCAGTTTCACTTGAGCAGCTATAATTCCCTAGTGCAGAACATTAAATTGGTTAATGTAAGTATTAGTGGAATAAAGGAGGTGGGCCTATGGACTAGGAGTGAAGAGATATAGGTTCCAGTTCTAACTCTGCCACTAAATTACTGGGTACTTTTTAGCAAGTTTCTTCTTCTTTAAGGGTCCCCCACGTATAAACTAAGAATTAAACTGAACTAACATGCCATAAACTGTTTTATCACTGGCTCTTGCTTTTTGTTTGTTTGTTTTTGCTCTTGCCTCTCTGTCTTTCCCTCAGAGATTTCATTTTCATTACTAAATCATTTCTATGCTAACAATTTCCAAATCATGATATCCTCTCATTAGCAATTCAAGTTGTAGCTTCAACTATCCACTTGTTATGCTTACTTGGCCATTTTGCCACACCTCACACTCAGCACGACAAAAACTTTATTATTCTAATATTCACATCCATTTTTAATTCAATGTGCTTACCTATCTAATTTTACTTACCATTAGTTCCAGTACCTTTTACCTCATGGCAAGTAGATGGCCAGTCACCGAATCCCACCCACTCCTTCATCCATCTCAATATTTCAAGTGTCTTTACTTTGTTTATGTTATCCCAGCCTCTATGCAGTACCCTCTCTCCTTGGACCACCTTAGTGTAGGGATCTCAACCTCCATTATAAATATATTATAAATTATTATAAATAGGCACGCAGTGAAATCGTCTTTACTAGTAAGGGAAGGAACACAGTTAATTTGATGCAAAGAACATAAGCAATGAAGAAAGTTGGGTCCTAAATCTGACTCAGAAATTGGCTTACTGTGTGACCCTAGATAAGCTACAAAACCTCTCTAAACTATAGTTCCTCCATCTAAAAAATGCACACATGAACTTTCACCATGCTGTTTCCTTTGTCTATCAAAAATTCATTTATCTTTCAAGAATAGCCCTATTAATGCCAGTTACATGAAATTTTCCTATGTTTCCCATCATACCGACAGTTGGAATGTGATTATTCTCTCCCTTCACAACCTGCTTCTCTATAATATCAATGAGTCTATCCTCTATTACATTTACTTGAGAATATATGTATCTATTTCTCCCACAGACTAGAGACCATGACTGTATCTGCATTGCCTTGCTCATTACTTGTCAACAAAGAGGTGAGACCAGGAAATGTTCAATAAATGAATATGTAATCTTGTAGAGAAACCAGAAATGAAAGAAAAATGGGGAAATTAGACATCCATGTTTTATATTCATTGTGATATTTCCTATTTGGAACCGAGAATGTAGCTACATAGCCTCCTTTAAAATTATCTTGAAAGAAAAAAAAAAATCCCATGATATAAAAGCATTTAAATGAAGTTTGGAGTTTCATTTGTCTTTTAGACTCCAAGTCTAATAAACCTATTTAGCATTTCTATAGTATTTAACATTTCCAAAGTACTACTCAATGTTAATTAGCTAATCCTAATGTTCTGTAAGGCAGGTCAATATTATGATCCTCTCTGAAAAGTTAAGAACATGAAAATTCAAAGGTATTTTGGCTTGTTCCCCTTTCAGAATATAAGATACTGCTGAATGTTTTTACAAATATAAAGTAGTATTTTGGAATAGAAATTAGCAATGTTTAGAAATTAAGCAAAGGAAGTTGAGTGGAATTCTTCCTTTCACTATGGAGCAACGTGTAAAAGGCAAGAAGGGACCTGGGCATGACTCCTCAGCTAGTCATTTCAGGCCCAAATAGTCTGGCTTCTTATGCCAGGAAGGGACTCAGGTTCAGGCAGGTAAACTGACCAAGAAATTCAGCACAATAGATACCAGTTTATGGGAATAAAACAGATCTCAGAGCACACCTTTGTGTTGGTGGATTGCGTTAGATGACAGGCCTCTTGGCATGATCAGGATTGGCTCAATGACTGAGGAGCAGTGGAGGTGTAAAGCCTGAAGGTCAAAGTTTCAGCAACTGCAGCTAAGGGGCTTTTGACAAGAGGCTGGCATACTTTCCCCTCAAGGTTGCATACTAGGGCTATAGTTCCACTTAGCAAAAGAAGAATAGACTTGACAAGGTTCCACTTGGTTATCTCTCTATCATGCCCTTCTGTCCAGAGCCTTCTCACAATTCTTGGTGTGGAACATGCAAATAGCATGGTAGATGACATGGAAAATGATAGAAAATCCTTCTCTCCTAAAGCTGAGTTTAATGTACAAAAAGCAGGAAATGGTTATTCATCTCATGGGCCATATATAAGTCCAAGTAGAGAGGGAAATGTAAACATCAGAGAGTAGTAACTAGGTCAAAGCAGCTCTTTTCAATTAGAAAGATAAGTCTTTGACACCTAAACATAATACTAAATCCATTCATTCATTCATTATTTCATTGATTAACTCATTTCCTGAGTATATTGTTGAACAATTCCTCATAAAGAAAAAAGATAAATAGGACACCATTCCCATACTCAAGGCATTTATAATCTAGTTCAGGTTCCTCAAAGTATGTATAAAAGGCCAAATGCATCAAAAATACCTGGGATGCTTTTCTAAAGTGCAGTTTCTTAGGTTTTCATTGCTTGCCCACTAACTCCTTGACAATATACCAAACCTGACAACCAGAGAAAGTGTTAAAATAACTCCATTTCCAGTCATGTGTGTAGGGACAAAGAGGGACCCAGGGGATGTCAGTGAAGTACAACAAAAAAAAATCCTACCACATGCAGATTTTGTTGCTGAACTAAGTTTTATGTTCAATTCAATTCCAGTTTGGGACTAGGGAAGGCTTTGAGCTTTTGTCAAATAAACCATCTCCACCAATTTTTCTGTGTTACATTTAATTTGATCTCTGAAGATATATAGCTTCTGATTTCCAAACATATATTCAACTACCTGCTTGAAATATAAACTTTATTGTTCAATAGGCATCTCAAACATAATGTGATCAAAACAGAACTTCTAATATTTCACTCCCAAAGTGACTCTGCTCTCAGCCTTCCTTGTTTCAGTAAATAATACCATCATTTACTCAGTTGCTCACATAGAAGTCTAGGAATCTGGGACCCCCCACTTTCTCTCAAACCACACCTAAGTAAATCATTTTAATACAACCTCAAAATGTATGCACATTTTATTTCCCTTCATCTCTATTTTTATTACTCTTATCCAAGCCACCACCATCTCTCTTCTGGCCCCCTGCAATCATCTCCTAACTGGTCTTTCCTGTATAAAGCACATTCTCCACATACCAACCAAGGTGACATTTTTGTAAACAAAACTGAACTCTGTTGTTCCCCTGCTTTAAATCTTCTGATGGCTTCCCATCATATGTAGAATAAAGCCTGAACTTTTTACCTAAGGCTATAAAGGCTTAGGAGATCTAGTCTTTCCCTAACTTTCCAACCTCATTTCAGACCTCCCTTCCCATCACGTACTATTCTCTCACTTCTTTTGTTTGTTCTTCTGAAGACACAAAACTTATTTTTCCTTTTAGTGTCTATTTCCTTGCTATTATCATTGCTTGCAACAATAATCCTTTGGGCCTTTTCTAAGACTAGGTTTCTTTGACATTTTGGGTCTTAATTTAAATCTTTTATCCTTAATGAATCCTTCCATGAGCACCCAAACTAAAGTAGAACTAAGTCTCTCTGCACTTTATACGTCTTAAAAAATTTATATTTGCTTATTGTCTCCTCCCATTAGAATGTTAGGTTCATGGGAGAAGGAACCATGCTTGTCCTATTCAAAATTATATATCTAGTGCTTGAAACAGTGCCTGGCACATAGCAGGTGCTCAATGAATGTTTACTGAATGACCAAATCTATAAAATAAGGATAGTAATTCCTGCCTCACAAGATGGTTTAGAGATTCAATAACATGTAGAAATAAATGCTTGGCATGAAGTAGGTGCTAAGATTAATATCTGTCCCACTAGGTTTTCCTACTCAGCTCAAGCAGACGTTGAGCAAAGTCTTTGCTTTTCAGTGCCTCAGATCTTCATCTATAAGATGAGGATTTAAAACTCCTACCTTGCAAGACTTCAGAGATTAAATGAGACAGCATGTAAAGCACCTAAACATATTAGGTTCCCATCTGCCCTTAGTTGTCCATAGATCAAATGGGATAGTTGATAGGAATAGTGCTTTATAAACAGTGAGGAGCTATTTTATTGTAGGTTTGATACACAGAGATTTACAGATAGACAGATGAAGTCAGAATCATTAGATTCTGGCTGTCAAATAAAATATGTTTTAAAATATAAATTTTGGACTCTTTAGAATCAAACAGGATTCTCCCTGCCAGCAAGCAGCACAAGGCTTTGCCCAAAGCCATTAACACCACACAATTCATGCTTGGCAAAGCCAGCCCTTATATTGGCAGATACAATTTTCAATTAACAGATGGAGATCTGGCTCTTGGAGCATTTTGGGGCAGGACTCAGAGGTACTTTGCATAAAACACTTGAGCACCCAGTAATCCACTGGTCATTGCATCCTTATTTCCTGCATCTGCTAATTTAGATGGACTGCACCTGCTATCTAGGCAGCTACTACTCTTCAAAGAGGAGGAAGGTGTATCCCTCATGGCAGCACCTATGATATTTAACATTTTCCCATTGCATAGGCTTCTATTTAGCTAGGAGAACTGGATTATTAATTAGACTTTTCCCTACAAATGCATGTGGATTTCAATGATGAGAAATGATGCAAATTCTGTGCCTTCTCTGAATGCAAAACCCGATTATCAACAAAGGCACACTTCATGAGCTTCTATTTCTACTGTAAAGAGCCAATCTCCACTGGGCCCTATTTCAACAATTATTTAACATTTATTGAGCACCAATAATGCACTGGGATCACTCTCTCTTTAATTGTGTCATTAATGATCCACCAAACTCCTGTGGGTGATGGGAAGGAAGAGACACAAGTTAATTATCAGTGTGGCATTCAATCTGAATCAGTTAAATTGCCTGAATTATTGAAGTTTAGCTACTCAAGTAAAATTATTGAAGTTTAGCTACTCAAGTGACCAAATTTCTACAATGAAAACTAGGACATCTATCTTGTCTTTAAAAAGCTAAAAGGAGTAGAGGAGATACAGAAGAAGCTCCTTGTCAGTTCCTAAGGTTAGGAATTTTCTGAAAAAGCATAATCATCATAATCCAAGTCTAAAAAAATCATGCTTCTTACTCATGGGACTAACTTGAGCAAATTCGGCAAATTGCTCTTGTGTGATTTTCTCCTTGAATTTAAATCTTGTATTTAGAATTGGTAATGGCCAAGAGATAACCCCTCTGAACCACTTAAGGCAGATCGTATTGTTACGGTTGGCCTTTATCTGGATAATCAAATAATAAAGTCAAACTGGCAACCAAAGGCGAGCTCCCAAGCTAACTCTAAAATACTTTCAATGTTATTTGTTCAGTAAACTGCAGAACATTAAATTTCTATATTAAGTAAATTATAAGGAAGAGTGCACTTTGCAAAATTAAAAAGTTCTTGGTTACTTTATCTATTATTCCTCTGGGAAAGTTTCCAGAGTGTGCCTTGTGCAATTAGATAACTTTTTGCATGGATGGCGGGTAATGGGAAAAGGTTCTTAAGGCTCAGCACATGCAGCGCCAGAATTTCAACTGTAAATCCATAGCTTATTTCTGAGCCCTGAGGCATAAATCTGTGACAACAAGCACCCAGTTCTGAGATGGATTCGCCTCACATTAGGAATATCAGGAAATCAAGAGATGAAATATGTGAGAAAGGCTGGAAGAAGCCCATCAAGATCATTTGGTCCCAAGGTTTCCACATGGGGCCCTAGAGGGCCTTAAAAGGTTCCAGAGAATCTTCTTAGGGTTTACTATGCTTCAAATCTCCTGCTGATCTCTTCTACATGCTGGAATTCTCTCAGATTCCTATTATAGAAAGAGTTCTCTAGCAAAACATCCTTGAAAATCAATGATCTATGCAGGTATAGACCAAAGAGCATTATAATTTGGCAAAATTCTGACATGATTCTTTAGTTGTGTATCTTCATTCTCTCACTACGAAATCTCAGGCAAGCTGCTAAAGATGTGTTTCATCTGTAAAATGGTGACAATACTATGGCAGATATTAGCTGGATGTTGACTGATACCACTTTCTCTTTCTGTGAAAGACTATACATGCCTTGCAGTTAGGTTGTTCCAAGTGGAAGATATTGTCCAAAGGAGTATGGATGAAAATAACTTATGCCACTTCCAGGCTTAGACATAATATCTAATATACAATCATCCATATTTTCTTTTCCCTGTCTTCAGTGACCTTGAAAGCAATGGACTGAAGAGGACAGCATCCTAAAATTGAGGGATATTGGATCCCTGAGTTATCACTTGAAAGACAATCACCTGTTGTTACTTTCTGACTCAAGTCACTGTGTAATGTTTGTGGGAAATAAACCTTTATCATGTTACGCTTCTGGTATTTGGGGCTAGCATTACTTATGCTAACTACCTACCCTCAAATTTTTAGGGAACGATACACAAAATATATGCAAAAGAAGCATAATGCACGTCATAAAGAAAGCATTCAACAAATTATTGTTATTAATATTATATCTTTATTAGAGAATGTAAAACCGAGTTTAAGTCCCAGAGCAAACTAGAAGTGGGGTTAGGACTGGAAACTAAGCTGCTCTCTCCACTAACCCAGTCTTCATTCCCTGACCTTGGAGAAGTCCAACTCCTCTCTGGGCTGCAGCTCCTGCCTCTTTTACATAAAGGAGTTTGTTCATGCATTAAATCAACAAATATTTACTGAGTACCTACTATGTGCTATGTACTCCTATTCTAGGGTTTGAACATACACTTTGACCAAGACAAACAAGGTACTGTCTTCATAAAGGTTACATTCAAATGAGGGGAAAAAATAAACAAAAAAAATCAAACATATATTCAAGAAAATATAACAATAAGAGAGTAACTAGGTAGCTACTTTAAACTGGATGGTCAGGAAAGACTTCACTGAGGAAGTAACATTTAAGCTGAAACCAGAATAACAAGAAGGAGCCTTACTTGTGGGTGAAGAGTTTTCTGGGTAGAAGGCAGTAAGGTCTTAGCTGGCCTAACCTTACTGACAGGCCTAAAAATATTTTTCATTGAAGCACAAACTCACTCTCAGTGGTTCTAGAGATGGAATGGAATTTCGAGATTTGCTTCTTTAGCTTCCTTTATCTGCTTTCCTCCAGTAAGGTTGAGTCTTGCAGTTTCAGATCTGAGCTCAGCTCATAGATCTGGGGTTTACTGACTTACTTTACTAACTTTAAAAAGTGACATAACTTCTCCAAGGCTCAGTTTCTTCATCTGTAATATAATAATAATGCATATATACCATACAAGATTGTTGTGAGATAATGCATGTGGCATCCTTATGGTGGTACCTGGCATTAGCAATGCCCAAAAGCTGAGAGAGACAGGGATGTTGCTAAAGTTATACAGGCAATATAGTATGCAGCTGAATGAAAGCCAAACTCATGTATTCTTACTCTCTAGATCAGAGAAAGCATTTAGAAAGCAGCAGCATCTAGAAACTACTTCCCTGCTTGGCTATGGAACCCTTTATAGCTTTTTCACTAAAATATACAATGTGTCAGGAAGAATTTGCTAAGAATATTGACAATGATATCATGCATGTAACTTAGCCCATCCTGCTATATGACCCTGTATGTAATTTAGTTAGTCCTTATATCAATGTCTTACTTTTTAGGTGTCTTTAATCTCTTCTCTACATTTAGTTTGGAAATCCTTCCAGATCAAAAACAAAGAGCAGAATAAAAAGGATTGTTGATTTCAGCCAACCCATCTCATCTCTCCGTTAGCCAGTTCCCTTTTCCTGCTTCCTTGGGTGCCTGTTTGATCCATACAACACCCTCTTAACACAGGTAGCTGAGATACATACTATCATCTCTGTGTGGCAGATGAGAAAGCACAATAGATTGGGCAGAGCTGGAACTAAATAAAACTCAGGTCTTTTGACTCCATACAATCTTTAGATCCAAAGTATTTTGAGGGAATGATCTCATACTTTCTTGATATATTTTTCATTTATTTAGATTTCTCAAATCGACACCAGGACCTGAATGGTGTAACATTTCATCTACCATGAAACTGTTTTGACCTCCTGCTCTCAGCGGAATTAGTGCCTCCCTTATCTATATTCCAATAATTTAGAACTGTGGCCTCTATAACAACTCTGATCATACTCTGTTGAAATTATCTATCTTTGCATATGTCCCCTACCAGACCATGAGTTCCGTTGCTATATTCAGAATCCAACTTCACTGTTCAGTACATAGAAAGTACTGAATTATGGAACTTTTAAAAAGCAGGTCTCCTCTACCTAGCTCTTTCCCCTCTCCTCCATCCTCACGCCCTCCATTCTCCTTCTTCTCCCAGCACTGTTTCCTAATTAACTCCTACCTAAGCTTGAGATCTCATCTCATACGTTTATCTTCTCAGATGCCATCCCTGCAGCACCTTCCTTCCTTACATATTTTTATGACATCATATACATTTATAGTACTTTAAGAGAGTTAATTATCTTCAATTTATTAATACAATTTTTAGATAAATTTTTGTGTCCCTTCTGGACTGTGAGCTCATTAAGGACAGTGTTATGAGCTCAATTGTGCCTCCTCTTCAAATTTGTATGCTGAAGTCCTAATCCCCAAGAATACGGCTGCATTTAGAGTTTGGGCTTTTAAAGGTATAATGAGGAGAAAATGAAGTCAAATGGATGAGCTCTAATCCGATATGACTGGTATCCTTATAAAGAGAAAATTAGTACATATACACATATGCAAAATTAGTACAGTATGTACAGAGGAAAGGCCATGTAAAAGAGAGAAGATGACCATCTACAAGCCAACAAAAGAGGCCTCACAAAATTCAATCCTGCCTACACCTTAGTGTCAGACTTTAGCCTCTAGAACAGTGAGAAAATAAGCCACCCAATGTGTGATAGTTTGTTTAAGCAATGCAATCTGTGATAGTTTGTTATGGAAGCCTTAGCAAACTAGTTCAAACATAAACTATGCTTGCTTTTTATTTATTGATATATTCCCAGTATGTGCCTCAGTGCTTGTCACATAGCAATCCTACAATAAGTATTTGTTGATAAATGAATGAAATGTTTAAATGAATTTATTTAAAAAGGTGAGGCAGTCGTTTTTGTTTGTTTGTTTGTCTGTTTGATTGATTTGGTTCAAGAGCACCGAAAGTATCACAAACACTTGAATTTTACCATTAACGTTGAGTGAGGCAGACAGTAGCTTAAGGCAATGACCTAAGTCAAGTCAATCTAGAACCCAGGTTCTGGCAACTTCAACTTCACCAGAGATCTGATCTTGGTCTTTTCAGCTTCAGTAATGTCCTCCACGGTGGAATTAATTACTAACATGATATACTTTTATAAATTCTCGGTTTTCTATGTAGTAGAAGATAACAAAATATACAGAATATACTAATATATAGGGACAAAATTATGGATACAATTTTATGAAAAAATAAGCTGATTATTCTAAAGCTTATATATAAAAAATTACATCCCAATTAGTTAAAGTGGACATGATATCAGTGAGTTCCCAGTCTCTGTCCTAATCCAAATCCGCTAAATCTAAGTTGAGTTCTAGTGAGGAAAGGTCTCAGACCTTATGCTGCCTTTTAAAACTATTTACAATTGTTCCCTCTTATCCATAAAAGTCATGAGCAATGCATAAAAAGGACATTGGCATGAGAGTAAACTCTGGTGCCAGTTCCAGTTTCTGCCACTAACTTGTTATGTGACTCTGGCCAAGTTATTTCTTCTATCTAAGCCTCAGTTTTCTCATCTGTAAATGAGCTGTTTATAACCAATAGCCTCTATCTTATATCTCTTGATACCTTAAGTCATGATGGATCATGCCCAAACTCCTAAGCAGAGAATTTCTTCAATAAAAGGTGCATCTCCCCTGCACTTTTTAAATCTCTAACTTGCTTTCCACTAAGTGTCTCCTGTACTTGCTGCCTACATACCTTTGCATGAAATAGTTTCCCTAATTATCCATCCAAAGACACATACTACTAATCCTTTAAGATCTACCTTACACCACACCCATTCCAAGAAATCCTCTTGCCTTCCCCATTCTACATTTCCTCAGTACACTGCTTGCTCCTCTGCTGAGTGAGTGGTCAGTTCACTTAACTGGAAATCAATTACTTGTTTCCATGTCTATCTCCCTTTTAAAACAAACTGTGTGGGGACTAACACATTGCCTGGCATGCTGAAGACACCTCATCAAACTGCTAGTTTAAATGAAGACTTACTTCTCTTTCTTAAAATATTTGCCTATATTAATTGAAGCATTTTCTTTGCAGAAAGAAAGCAGTAGAATGGTCCTTAGGGAAGAGAGAAACAGCTTTCGGCAGTGGCTGCCCTGATGGTGACTGCTTATTCTGCACAGGCAGTTTTCATAGTCTTCCTTCCAGTCTGCCAGGAGGCATAGAAGCCTCTGGAAACAGTGGCTTAATCTAGGGTTGCTGGCAGTGGTACCCATAGCACTGAGAGCAGAAAAAAAATGAAGAAAGATAATGTAATATAAAAAGCTATTATGTATTGTGTGCCTAACACACCCCAAATAAAAGCTGAGCACTTTAGATGTTATTCCTAGTGTCATAACTTATCAATAAGACTATATATTGTCCCTATTTTATAGATGAGGCTCAGGAAAGTTAAGACTTACTAGAGGTCACATAGTAGTAGTAGATGGAGTTGGGATTCAACCCAGGTCAGGCTGGTCTTTTCTCTAAAACTCTGCCACGGTCTTCAGAATTTTGTGGTTCTCCTTTCCCAACTTCATTCTCCACTCCTTGTCTAGGTGACTGCTTCATTTCTAAAGAGTTTACACTCAAACCACTCTAAGTTTGTCCCTTTTTAGAATGTTTTCACTTTAATCGTGGTCTATTAAAGATAGAAAAGCTTTCAAGGCCCAAAGGAATCAATCTTATATGATGGAAAAAGTAGCACAGAGGTGTAACACAAAGAAAACCCACCTCTGACCCTTGAGGTCTGAGTTCTAGTCTCAGCTCTGAAGTTAAACAACTATGTGCCCTTAGGCAATTCACTTTCACTGTCACAGTCTCAGTTTCTTTGCCAATAAAATGAGGACAGAGAACTATGTGATTTCAAAGAGCCCTTCTAGCTCTGGCATATTAAGGCAATTAATCAAACAGGCTTTTGTGGGTTTCTGCACAGAAATGTACTCATTAAATATTGCCTTGTTCCTAAATTGGGAATGGCTTCCACAAAGAGAAAGCAGAAGACAATGAATGGGTAATTATAATGAGTGTAATTAATAAAAATACAATTATTATTCATGCTGTGTCATGTATGGTCCATAGTACAAGGAAGACTATATTCTGGGAGAGGGTGGATGGGAAAGAGATCCAGTGACCAAGGACTGGTCCTCAGCATGCTCGGTCTTTAAAGAACATTTGACATGGGTGATCATTCCTGCCTTTCTTACAAGTTTTTTTTCCCTTGGCTTCATGTCATATTTTCCAGCTTTCCTCTAGCTCTCTTGTCACTGTTTCTCAATTATATGTGTTGGTTCCTCCTTCTTTTCCAGACTTCTAATGCTGGAAAACCTGTATGGTTCTTCTTTCTTCTCTAACCACACTTGCCACACTTGCTCCCTAAGTAATTGCATCCATTCTCTTTAATTTAAATATCATCTCTATGCTAATAAGTCCTAATATATATTTTAAACCCTAAATTTCCCTCTGGTTCCAGATACTCACTCCAACTACTTACTTGTATGTCTTGGATGTCTAATAGATATCCCAAATTTATCATGTATAAAATTGAACTCATGATCTCCACCTCCCACCTCAGTGTTTTAAGTGTTAGTAATGGAACCACCTTTTACCAAGATGCTTACCAAGGCTGAAACCAAGGCACGATCCTTGATTGCTCTTTCCCTCACCCATTACATTTACTCCATTAGCAAGTTCTCCTGACTTTATCCAATTCTTTCCATCTCCACTAACACTAATTGGTCCAAATCCCTATCATCTCTCATCTAGATTAATGCAAGAGCCTAACTGCTCTCTCTGATTCCCTGTATGCTGCCCTACTCTCACTTAAAAATGTATAACAGATCATGACATTCCCTTGCTCACTGGCTTCCCATCAGTCACATACTAAAATTTAAACTCTTTAGTATAGCCTACAAGGCTCTGTTGACCTGACCACAACCGATAGCTCTGATTTCATATTCTGTTATCTGACTCAATTAATTCACTTTAGCATAAGAGCTTCTTGCTATTTTTCAAATATGTCCAGTTTATTTCTTCCTGGGCCTTTATATTTGCTGTTCCCTTTGTTTGGAACATACTTTCCACAGATTTTTACATGCCATCCTCCTCATTTTAACTCAGTTCTCTATGAAAAGTTTACCTCCTCAGAGAGCAAGTCATTTTCAAAATGAAGCATGTATCAGTTGGTGACTAATTCCTTTCCTAATACTGCCCAGAGTTTAACCTAAGAGATAGTTCTCCTGAGCATGAATCCTTTCAAGGAGCCACCTTTCTGATGGTAAAGTTCTCACTACAATGAAGAAATAGGGTCACTTAAGAATATGGGTGTTATGGACTAAATATTTGTGCCCCCCAAAATTTCTTGTTGAAATTCTAACTCCTGTGTGACTGTATTAGGAGGTGAAGCCCTTATCAAAGACACTCCAGAATGCTTTCTCATTCTTTCTACCATGTGATATATATCAAGAGGACAGCAATTTATAAACTAGGAGGTGGGATCCCACCAGACACAAGTCTGCCAGCACCTTGGTCTTAGACTTCCCATCCTCCAGAACTATAAGAATGTTTGTTGTTGTTGTTGTTGTTGTTGTTGTTGTTGTTGTTGTTGTTGTTGTTTAAGCCAGCCAGTCTATGGCTATAGCAGCCAAAATTTTTGTTATAGCAGCCCAAATAGACTACAATGCTAGATATACTTCTTCAATCTTTGGAAGTATAAAACAGTTATCTCATTTTGATTCTATAAAAACGATATGAGAACAGACATTATGAGTTAACCAAAAAGATCCTTCTAAAATACTCCCCCAAATATTAAGGAGGGGGGATGGAGGGAACCCATCTTATATCTCTATATTTCAGAAAACTAAGACTTTTCTATTGCTTCATTCAAATTTTTCTCCCACTCAAAACAGAATCTTTTCTAAAGAGGAAAAAACCTGCTTCCTAACTCCTGCTTTGAATGGATGCTCTGATAAACCATGGACACAGGCATCTCTGCATGCCTCTGAATGTTCCAAGAGACCATTAATCCAATAAATTATATGCACGGAAAACAAGTGACTGATTAGCTAGGCTGATTTGTAGATGTGTTTCCTAAAGCAGATGAGTGTTATTTTCAGGCAAGCAAATGGCTCTTCTATCACCTTACATTTTTCAAATACTCCCTCCTCACTAGCCCCAAATGTTGAAAAATAAGACACTATCAGCACAGCAACGAATGCCAAGAATTCCTTTTATGGTGTTATTTCAATTTGCATGGCAAATGTAAATTCCAAGCAAAGTGACCTTGGTTATAAAAAATAAAGAGTCAGCATCAGGATTGATGGGCCCCACTATTAGTATTTCATTCTGACAGGCAAGAAAGAAGTATGTTGATCCTGAACATTTGTTGAGATGTGGTTCTGAATACAGGCCAAGTGGGAAACACCTTCCTAGCATGAATAATTTCCATCTAAACAAAAGCTTTGTTGATACCGGCAGCTGACTAAAAAGAATAAGTACTTTCTATCAAGTCCTTTAAACTCAAACCCTGACATTGAACTTCATCTGATTGACCTCAAAGCCATATGCACAGGAGACTTTCAATGTATACCAAAGAATCAGTGACTCTGGCATGGAATGATGAACAGTTAAGTTCAGCAAGAAATACTGTAGACTATTGACCAGGGCACATGCCCATGTCAGGATGACTGAGTACAAGAACCAAGCTACAAAAACGCAGGGGATGTCACCTTTGCCCTAATGGCCAAAGTGGCACATAAAGTGACTCAGATTGAAGAGTTGGTGTTAGGTACAGGCAAAAGGAGCTTACAAAGGAGACTGGGTGTCCTTTGTTTATCTATCAGAGTGTTTCTCTCCTTCCTGCCTCACTGTGCTCTCCTGCAGATCCTCACCCTGTGTGCATATCTTGCTCTCTGTTGATAGTCAACAGCTTCACACTGAGTCTGTTCTTTGATAGTAAGCCATTGATGATAGCTTGTCAAGACTTTGTTTCCTCAGTCTCCGCATTGAAGACGAGCTATCTGCAACTTAAACCCAGAACCAGGCTCTGTACCTGAGTGAATCAGACTAAGTAGTAAATCTAAGAAACCCTACTCTAAGACTGGGATTGGGGAGGGGCCTATCATGGGATCTGCTATCCTAATTCAATTCTGTGAGAAATAGCATATGAATCAACAACATACTGGTATTAGATTCAGAATGCTCAATTTCTACTAAATGTTTCTTACATGCCAGGCCCTGTGAGTTTATCCTCCCAATTACTTAATAAGGTAGGCATTATAATCCTCATTTAAGTGATGGGGTAACTGAAGTTTACAAAAGGTAAGGGATATGCTCCACTGAGCTAACAGACAGCTGAACACTGCAAATCTTAGTGTCCTCCTCAGTACACAGGAGATAATACCTTCTTTAGAGTGTTGTAAAGAATACCAAGAAATAGTGCTTGGTGCACAGGGGAAGTCCTGTTTATCTGTACAAACTCATATGTTGCTACTTTCTCCATTTTGACCATATAGAACTACATTCAATTGTCTTCCTTCTGACTGGGACACTTGCTCCACTTCATTCCTTGTCCCAATTCTATATATCCTCTAGGTCCCATGTCCATTTCTTCAGACTTGTCTCTCTCCACAATCTTCCCCACCCCTTATTATCCACTCTACCACAATCAGTACTTCACTATTCCAAAACTGATGACTAGCCTCTGCTTGAATACCTTTGCTGACAAGTAGCTATTTTCCCATGAAACAGTTCATTTGATCTCTGGTTAGCATTTTATATTTTTAAAAATTGTTACTTACACATAATCAAGAACTGGCACAAAGATTTAGGTACAAGTATGTTCACCGCTTATAACTGGGAACTTAAATGGCCATAGAAAGTTTATTACATAAATTATGAAAAATCTTTACAATGGAAAATGATAGAGCTCTTTAAAATGGTGATATAGATCAACAAACTGAAATAGAAAGATATTCATTGATCTATTGATAAGTGAAAAAAGCAGGTTGTAAAGGCTAATACAGTCTATACAGTTATAGCATTTATGAGAATATTACCCATACTTCTCTTTTGCAAATGTCTCTCTTCATTACAAGGAGAGGTATTCCTTGAGGATAAGGCCTTGCCTTATTAATTCTGTATTTATTTCAACATGCCTTCAGTGAGTACCATGTGTGAGTACATATGTTAAGGGCTGGAGGCTCAGACACAATTGAACACTTTGGTCCATCAGTGTCTACTACAGTTCTAGGCACAAACCAGCTTCAGGAAATACATGTTAAATTACATGCAATATACATATGATGTATTATTAAACTGTACACTTGAAACTTGTATAATTTTATTAATCGATGTCACCCCAATAAAATTAAAGAAAAAGAAAATTTTAAAAATTATACTGAATTAGATTTGAATGTATTAGATTAAATAGCTTTCTGTAATTTTGGCTACTAGATAGGATTTTAGTAGAAGGCAAAGGGAATTGAACTGAAGTCAGATCAACACATGAAAAGCAGCTCTGCCACTTATTACCTATGAGATTACTGGCAAGCCTTAGTTGCTTCATTTACAAAATGAAAATAATACTGTTTACCTCACAGATCCAAAGTGATTACTAGATATGGTGTGTAAAACTTATTCGCACAATCCCTCCAATGTAACATGTTTAATAAATGACTCCAAAAGAACAGTAACTCAAAAAGCAAAGAAAATAAAACAAACAACAAAAACACTGAACCTGAAGACCTAGCCTCTGCCAGGAACTGGACTTGATAAGTGAAAAAAGCAGGTTATAAAGGCTAATACAGTCTATACAGTTATAGCATTTCTGAGAATATTACCCATACAGAGAAATTAAACCATCTTTCCAGCCAATTAAAAGTTGGCCTCTTGCTCTTCCAGGGATTGATTTGCCACTATCATCGCAAGGACTGAGGACAAGATTGATACTGTTTCTCCGTGTGATTAAAGGACTGACCAAGTGCTGGTATTATCTAGACCAGTTCATAGAGGTAAATTAAGGATATCTACTTTCTTTGGAAAGGGTCATGTACTCACAGGCTGTGGTTCCCAGGCTCCCACTGACATTTATTTTTGGTGTGTTTAGGATGACCGAGCACTGCGTTTAGGGTGTACCAGTTTACCAAGCACTGACAGGTTTCCTGAAACATGGGATTTTCAGTGATAAAATTAGAGTCCCAGGAAGGTAGAGATAGTTGGTCATTCTAGGGAGGCTAAGGGTTCCCCAAGAGAAAGCATGATAAAGGCATGCATTATGTCTATGTGGGGCAGATGGTAGTAAAACACGTCTATAGACATGGCTAATGTTAGCCACCTGGACTAAGCTATAGATCTTTCCATCAGGATGTTCCCACCCCCCAAACCACACCTTTTTCTAGTGCCTTGGTCTGGAATAATCATTACTTTCTATTATTTTTATTTTTAATTAGAATTGATATTCAATATTATTATTATATATTAATTTCAAGTATACAGCATAGTGGTCAGACATTCATATAACTTACGAAGTCTAATTAGTCCGATTAGTCTAATACCCACCTGGTACTATACATAGCTATTACAATATTATTGACTATATTCCATATGCTGTACTTTACATCCTGTGACTATTTCATAATTACAAATTTGTACTTCTTAATCCCTTCACCTTTTTCACCCATCCCCCAACCCTTTCCCATCTAGCAATCATCAGTTTCTTCTTTGTATCTATGAATCTATTTCTGTTTTACTTGTTCATTTATTTTGTTCTTTAGAACTCACATATAAGTGAAATCATGTAGTATCGTCTTTCTTTATCTGACTTATTTCACTTAGCATAATAACCTCTAGGTCCATCCATATTGTCATAAATGATTTCATTCTTTTATGACTGAGTAATATTCCACTGCATATATGTACCACATCTTCTTCAATAGTCTATTGATGGGTACTATTTAGGTTTCTTCCATATCTTGGCTATTGTAGATAATGCTGCGGTTAACATAGGGGAGCATATATCTCTTTGAATTAGTGTTTTGGATTTTTTTTAAATAAATACCCAGAGGTGCAACTGCTGGGTCATAAGGTATCTCTATTTTTTTAATATTTTGAAGAACTTCCAAAATGTTCTTCATAATGCTGTACCAATTTGCAAACTAACAGTGCATGAGGTTTCCCTTTTCTCCACATTCTCACCAACATTTGTTGTTTTTTGATTTCTCGATAGCCATTATGAAAGGCATGAGGTGGTATCTTACTGTGGTTTTAATTTGTATTTCTCTGATGTTTAGTGGCATTGAATATCTCATATGTTCATTTGTCTGTATGTCCTCTTTGGAGAAATGTCTATTCAGTCCTCTGCTCATTTTTTACTTAGATTGTTTGTTTTCTCATGTTGAGTTACCTGAGTTCTTTATAAATTTTGGATATTAACCCTTATCAGATGTACCATTAGCAAATATCTTCTACCATTAAATAGGTTGTCTTTTGTTTTGTTAAGGGTTTCCTTTGCTGTGCAAAACTTTTTAGTTTGATGTGGTCTCAATGGTTTATTCTTTCTTTTGTTTCATCAGAAAAAAAACATTACTAAGATCAATGTCAGAGAGTTTACTACCTATGTTTTCTTCTATGAGTTTTATGATTTGGGGGTCTTACATTTAAATCTTTAATCAATTTTGAGTTTATCCTAGTATATAGTGTAAGAAGATTTCATTCTTTTGCATGTATCTGTCCAGTTTTCCCAACACCATTTATTGAATAGATTGTCTTTACCCCATGAATATTCTTGCCTCCTTTGTCATAAATTAAATGGCCATAGAGGTATAGGTTTATTTCCAGGCTCTCTATTCTGGTCCATTGATCTAGGTGTCTGTTTTGATTATTATATCCTTGTAGTATAGTTTGATATCAGATAGTATGATACCTCTAACTTTGTTCTTTCTTAAGATTACCATTGCTATCCAGGATCTTTTATGGTTCCATATAAATTTTAGGATCATTTGCTCTAGTTCTCTGAAAAAATGTTATTAGTTGTTGGGTTTTTTTTTTTTTTTACATTGAAACTTTTTATTCGAAGGTGAGGTCACAACATCTACTATTAATGGGGCTCAAATGATTTTTAAGTTTTTATTGTTGAGAGGGATAACACCATGCATTTTCCAAGATACTATATGCAATGAGCTATAATTTCTATGTAAGTAGCTTAGCCACATTCTTAACTACAGTTTATTTACTTTAAAATGGAGAAACAGGAAAACCAAGAAAGATTACACAACCTTAGAGCTATACTAAGTTATTTTAAAGCAGGGGCCTCAGAGTCATCTCATAATGAGTAAATTTTCATTGTCTGCCATTGATAATTTGATAGGGATTACACTGGATCTATAGATTGCTTTGGGTAGTATGGACATTTTAATGATGTTAATTCTTCCTATCCATGAGAACATGCTTCTATTCATTTGTATCTTCTTCAATTTCTGTCTTCAATGTCTTATATTTTCTGATTACATGTCTTTTACCTCCTTGGTTAAATTTATCCCCAAGTATTTTCTTTTGGATATGATTGTAAATGGGATTGTTTACTTAATTTCTCTTTCAGATAGTTCATTATTGGTATATAAAAATGAAACCAATTTCTGAATATTAATTTTATATCCTGCTACTTCACTGAATACATTTATCAGTTCTAATAGTTTTTTGATGGAATCTTTACACTCTTTCGATATAGTATCCTGTCATCTGTAAATAATAACAGCTTTACTTCTTCCTTTCCAGTCTGGATGCCTTTTAATTTCTTTTTCTTGTCTGATTGCTTTGGCCAGGACTTTCAATACTATGTTGAATAAAAGTGTTAAAAATAGATATTCTTGTCTTGTTCCTGATCTTAAGGAAAATACTTTTAGCTTTTCTCCATTGAGTATGATGTTAGCTGAGTTTGTCATATATGATCTTTATTATGTTGAGGTATGTTCCCTCTATTCTCACTCCGCTGAGAGTTTTTATCATAAATGGATGCTGCATTTTGTCAAGCACTTTTTCTAACAATCAGCAATGTTTAAATCACTCTGCAAAGATTGTAGCAGATAGCCTTTGTACCAGAAAGCCCTGTTTTGGAGTACAGGTTCCACTAGTAACTAGCTTCTGACTTTAGAAAAGACATAACTACTTCAAGCCTCAGGTTAAACATCTCCAAGAATTAAAGAGCTCTATAAAACAACCACATAGATATGTCATAAGAATTAAATGACTAACAAACATAAAACACATAGTAGAATAGCAAAATTCAAACTAATTCTATATATCTACTGATTGGTTTTCTCCTGAACTTGTTCACTATTTTCTGTATTCATTATAATTATTGGTAATGAAAATAATAATGGTGATTATGCAGAATGTTGATGAATTTAATTAAAAATTCTAAGCATATATTTCTGTGGAAAGCAGACTGTGTCACAGTTGTATTGCAACAGATTTTTAAGAGACAGCATATAGGTGTTTGTATGCACACAGGTGAAAGAGAGATGAACAACCAAGAAATTTCTGAACATACCCAGTAGGTACCTTCCAATTCAGAGTAAAGGCCACATCTCTATTACATGTAACAATTAATACAGCTCTATACAGCATGAACATAGCTATTAAAAAAGAAAAAAATATAGAAAACTACTGGGAGCAAATGAATCAATATGTTATTATGGTTGTATTTAGATGGTGGTTTCTTTTCCTTCTTGGTGAATTTTCTCAGTATTCTAAAATGAACATGTTCATTTACTTTAATAATTTTTTAAAAAAGCTTTTCATATTCAAAGTCCCTTTGAGAGCTATTACCATTCCTAATTGACCTCTACCTAGCTCTCTATCCTTACTTATCACTCATCTATCACAGAATCAAACTCAGAATTTAGAAGCATTTTTAAAATCCTTTTTTAGATTAAGGCACTTTCAAATGTGCTAAACCATTTAAACTCAAAATAACCCTCTAAAAAAAGATACATTCATTCACCATTTTATGGGAAAGGAAACCAATAGTTAATACCCCTAAACACACACTATATACTACACACACTCACTTGTGTGCACACACATGTGCGCATGCACACACACACATCACTTCTGTATTTCCTTAGTTGATTTCATCCATTCTCATAGCTTTATATAGCATATGTATGTTAATGACTTTTAAAGCTTACCTCCAACCTTAGCTTCTCTCCTTCCTTCCACATTTCCCCATTATGAGTAGCACTACCTTCCACCCAGATGCTCAAGAGGAAAAAAAACAAGAGTAACTCTTGATTTTTCCTTTTGACATCTCACACATCCAAACTATCTATCATGAATGGTGCTGTTGTAATCTTGCTGTCAGTGCTCTCTGTGTGGCAGGTACTGATATGCTGAACCTCTTGGGTGGCCAGATGTGGGTTGCAGCTAGAAGATTCTACAGAGAAACCATTACAGCGCAGTTCCTTTATATAAGTATAGGAAAATCTGGCTAAATATGTACAGTATCCCTCAGATTCCGCCCCCCATTGGTGACACTCCGCAGCTCCTTATTCCTAGTATGTCCTCACCCAGTAATCTCTTCTTGGGATCAATCCCCATTAGAAAGCTCAAGCTAGACTACCTTTCATCATTGTATATATATTTCGACCATGAGAAACCCACAATTCCTAGCCCCTACAAAACTAGTGGAAGTCAGCGATGCCCCACTGTCTCTCGAATCACCTACCTTCATAAGTTATTCTAGCCAGCTTCCCAAATACATAATTCTGAAGCAAGAAATAAGTACCAGCATTTAAGATCCAATATGTCCCCAAACTCTAATACACATGTAAAACTCCAAGGAATTCCAACTACACTTTGAGGACAGCCTAAAAGGGGCTGAAAAGTTTTTGCAGCTCAGCAAACTTCAGAACAAGGAATGAGAAGACAGTATTCCCTTTGTGTAGGCACTCCCAATCTCCCAATCAGAGGTCTTCTAGGATCTACCTCACTTGCTCAAGATGCTTCCCTAGGCCAACTTCTTATTACTTCAATGACTCTGCTCTGATTTTTCTAGTCTTCTCTGTAGTCTTTTTAGGTAAGTTGAAGTCCTCAGGACCAATTCAGGCACCATTTGCAGATCCTAAAGAGATGTATCTAGCAGACCTTTAGAATGTGGGTGAACCTACTACATATGGACTCACCTTTGGACCCTTAGGTGAAATTCTGAGACAAGAGGAAATGTCCTTTTAACATTTACCGTAGGATAATCAGGCCTGGAGATAGAGGAAGATAATAAGCAAAATTTTAGACACATTGAATTTGAGGTGTCTGGGACTGTTTCCAGTGTATCCGTCTAGAGTTTGCAGCTGCATATGAGTCTGGAGAGAGAGCCTGGCTGGAGATGAAGATAAAAGTCATTAGCATATAGATGGTATGTGACCCATGAGAGTGGAAAAGAGTATGAAGTGAGAAGACTGGAGGACTAAAGGACAAGCTTTGGAAACACCAAAATTGAAGGACTTCGAGTCCACAAAGGCGATGGGGAAATGATGGTCAGATAAATAAGAAAAAAATAACAAAGAAATATGGCACTCATATCCTCATTTCCCAAGAAGTGTAAAATACTCTGTTCTCTTCATAAAGCAGGCTCTTACTGACATCTCATGAGCCTTGTCTAATGAGGGCCCAAAAAGTGCATAGGGGTTGTTGGTCTAGAGAGCCAAGTTGATACTATTTAAAATTCCACTGTGTTCTTCAATCAGCAGAGACAGTGTGTCATTTCCATCTTTGTAGCAAGCACTAATGATACTTACACAGATGACAAATGTCTTCACTGGTGAAAAATTAATGCACCACAATAATTTCCCTACCTGGGGTTAATGAACATGTCAGATGCTGAAAATGAGTTGTTTGAAACTAAATTACTATAATCTATATTTAGAAGATTGCCAATGGGAGTGAGAAGAGGAGGGGAGTTCCGGGTGTGTGGGTGGATACATTTAAAATTCTCTTTACTTTTGCTCTTAATGTGCACCAGGTCTTTAAAATGCTTACTTGTTCAATAGTCTCACATAAAGAAAAAACATTAATCACGTATTCTGTAATGTTGACTAGAACCCTCCTAAACAATTATTTTGGTCATTCATTCATTTATTCATTCAATAAATAAACATACTGAACACTCGTTATGTGCCACTCTATTATGTACTAGGGAAAAAGAGATGAATAAGACATAATGGTTCTTGACCTCAAAGAGCTCATAACTATGCATAAAAAATATAAAATCACAATTAACTGTATTATAATAGTTTGGGCAAACATGAGGGGTGGGGGTTGTGGCTATACAGAGATAGACTCCCTATTCCACCTGGAATACTTCTGGAGGTTATGATGCTTCATATTGAATCCTGAATAACAAATAGGTTGGACAAGTGGGAAGAAATTACAGCAGGCAGAGGAAAGGAGTTGTACAAAGACAGAGTTGTGAGCCATTGAGGCTGTATGGGAAACTGAGTGCTTTTACAATGTAGAACAGCACTCACATTTAAAAACACATTTAATGAATTTACTTTATGTTTGTTGACAGTAGAGTATAAAGGAGAAATTGTGAGCTAGGTTGATCTGCATTCTTTTTTTTCCTTAAAAAATTTTTTTTCTTAAAATACAGCTAACATACAATATTATATTCATTTCAGGTATACACTATAGTCATTCAACATTTATATACCTAAAGAAATGATCACCATGATAAGTCTAGTAACCATCTGACACCATACAATGTTATTATACTATATTGACTATATTCCCTATACTGTATATTGCATCCCCGTGATTTATTATTACTGAAAATTTCCCTCTTATTCCGCTTCTCCTTTTCCCCTCATTTTTCTTTTTTAAATTCAATTACAAATAGGTAGTTACAAAATAGACACAGGGATATTAAGTACAGCACAGGGAATATAGTCAATAATATTGTAATAACTATGTATCATGCCAGGTCGGTACTAGACTAATCGAGGGATCACTTTGTATGTTATATAGATGTCTAATCACTATGCTGTACACCTAAAACTAACATATAATAATAATATTGAATGTCAACTGTAATTGAAAAATTTTATAAAAGGAGGGAGGGTGGGAATCAGACTGATCTGCATTCTAATTCCAGCTCCACCCCTCCACTACTTTTGAGATTTTGGACAGTCTCTCTAATCTCCATAATCTCTCTAATCCTCAATTTTCTCATAGGTAGAACAGAAATAAAGATCATTAACAGAGTACTATGTGCTAAGCACTTTAGAATTATCTAATTTAATCTTCAAAACCACCATGCGAGCACTATTATTTGGTCCATTTTACAATGAAGAGCTAAGGCAGAGACGTTAAGTTAATTGCCCAATGTCAAATAGTGGTAAGTAGTAGAGCCTGGATTCCAACCCAGTAGCCTGACACCAGTCCATGTTTTCTTAACCATGATACTGCGTCTATTATATAGGATGGTTGTAAGCCCATGCATGTAAGGTGGTGGTTAGCACAACACCTGATAACTAGTAAATATCTATAAAATATAAGTATAAATAATACCTATATGCTTATTACTTTGATATGACTGATAAGAATTATTGCTAGTAATTATTATACTGCAGTTGCTGTGCAGGTCAAAAGAAAGAGTAGACTTGAACCACTTATAAAACTAAACTAATAAACAACCACAGAGGATTATTTTTTGATAATACCTCTGAGATATCAGGTCATGGTACAGAGACACTAAAGAAACAGCATGAGCTTTAAATCAGACAATACTGAGTTTGAAACCAACCTCTGCCATTTAGTAATATGTAGATTTGTGTACATCAGCTCAAACCTCTGGGCCTCATCCCTACCATGGAAATAATAGTAATGATAATTAGCATAACAATAATAATATTCACAGCATAGTGCTATTTGAAAGAGTCAATAAGATAACTTCTAAAAAGCATCTAACTATAATACCTGGCACAGGTTAGCTGTTTGAGCAATGGTAATCATTTATTATTATTATAATAGTTATAAAATCATTATCATTTTCATTATAACTTAGGTCTCCTGTGAAACAGAAGTAAACTCTTCAGATAAAAATACATGTTTATTTTTTCTAGAAATTCCTGTGGGTGATAATTAAATTATGATTTTCTGTGGTTTGTGCTCTATTTCAAGTCCTTAATACAACTTTTTTTTTTTAAACACTGATTGTCTTGATTGTCTTTATTTTCTGTTTTCACCAGCACAGAGAGAGGGCAGGAAACAACAGAATTGCCTACTTAAAACAAGATGTCTGCATGAAGGAGCAAAAAAGAAATCATCCCTCCATTTTGACAGATCAAGTAATTTTATCTACCATGGGAGAATCAAAACTGCACCAGTACAAGAATCTTAGTGAGTGTAGGAGTTATAACCGTCATAAATGACATTTTTTTATTTCCTTTGAAAAATCCTCCTGATTTATTACATTTACTTAGAAATTGTCACAGCTTTTTCTTCTGAGACATTTCCCCTGTCCCCTCCAATATTCATTCTATCAAGTGAGAGAAGTGGTGGTGTGGTGAGAGCAGACAGATCAGAGCACTAACACTCCAAATGAGTTCTGTTCAGGCTGAGCTCATATTGAAAAGTAATTTTATTTCTTTCTATCTACCCACATCCTATTCATAGGAGGAGAGGGGTGGGAGTAGATGAGTAAAACAATGTCTCTCCTATTTAATAATAACAGAGAGATATCAGCTCCTGTGAAATCATTTAAAGATTGCACATGCACCCTGGCAAAGCATGAAGCCAGGTAAAGCCCTTACTGCCAAACAGTGATAGAGTGAGTGCTCCATGGCTCGACGACTTTGTATGTGCTGTACCTTCGCCCCAGCCCCCTGCCCAACACATACATTTACTACGTATCTGTTATATTTCAAATAATATTTTTCTAATTAAACTTTTTCCAATCACTCTCAGATTAGCTGGCTGTTCTTTAATAGAGAATATTTATAGAGAGCTGCATGCCTTATAGTAACTATCACATGGTATTATAAATGTGTACAGTTGATCCTCGAACAACACAGATTTGAACTGGGGCAAATTTTTTAAAAATAAATACAGACGGCCCTTGCTATCCACAGGTTTTGCATCCGCAGATTCAACCAATCGCAGATCAAAAACTGCATTTTCACAATCCCAACTGCTGTTTCCCAACTGAGGATTCCCAACCACAGGTGGAACATACTGTTTTAGATCTGCTGATGGTTGAATCCACAGATGCAAAGGGCTGACTGTGGAGTCAAAGTTATTCACAGATTTTAAACTGCTCAGGTCAGTGTCCCCAGCCCCAGTTATTCAAGGATTAATTATACTTGCTTTCTAAGGTAGTGAAGCAGCACAGTGAAAAGAGCATGGACTTTGTCCTCCAGGAGATCTGGAGTGAAATCCTAGTGCTCTCACTTATTAGCATCAGCAAGTTCCTGAACCTTTGGACCTTGTATGTAAAATGAAGATAATAAAACCCCACAATGTTGATAAAGTAAACAATAAGGAAGCAAGGAAAAGAACCAAGAGAAAAGCATTTTTTAGTAGTTGGAAGTAAAGACCCCTCTGTTTACCATGCTTAGACTCTCCTATATACCTACTCTCTTCTCCAATAGCAATAGGTAATTCAACTTTTAGTGCTTAGCTCAAACATCATGTGTCTAGAAAAATTTTCCTCATCCTACCAGAAAAGATGAACCCTTCATCCTCTGGGCTTCCTTAAAAACAGAGTCTGTCTAACTTGATCGCTGATATATCTCTAGGGCCAAGGGCAATTTCAGATGCTCAATAAACAGTTGATTGAGAAATGGATGAGTAAAGGGTGAGTTAATGAATGGTTAGTTGATTTTCAACTTATCTTCCACTGTACCTAGCACAATGCCTCCAAAAAGATGAAGCTCAAAATGTCCATTAAATGAATAGACATCGATGTAACTCCTACGCAGGCTCAACCCCAACTCTTTCTTCCTGCTGCTTTTCAAATTTACTAGATAATAGAGTCTTGCCAAGGTTTTCTAGACATAGAAATGTTCTCCTTTGGCTACAACTGAGCCAAAGTTTTGCTGGAACAGATGGACTGAGCTATAACAAAAAGCGAACTGGAGCCAGAAGCTCTGAGAGAAAGCCGACACCCTACTTGGCATGGCAGGAGGGAGACAAGCTGGGTGAGGCATAAAGACAGACATTTATACCTTTCAGAATGCTGAGCTTTGGCATGCATGATCCTGTGCAATTTTTCAACCTGGCATAGTGCCCTGTGGAGCCACCCAGGTCCAGCACAGGATAGGATGGTTAATAACTAATAATAATTAAAAAAAAAAGTCCAGTGGGTATTGCTGGCTGAGAGAACTAAGATTGGGCAGGAGTATAATGTGTTCCAAAGATCCACCACCATGTGAAAGTCAAAGCCTTCAGTGTTCAATGGGCTATATAGACATGACCCCAGCAGTATGAGTTCTTAGGATAGAGAAAAAAGTATAAACTTTTATTAATCACAATAAAAATATAAACTTTCTTTGACAGAATGTATTTTTGTATTTATATGTATTGACAAAATACATATAAAATTTACTATTTTAACCATTTTAAGTTGTACGATCCCATGACATTTAATATAGTCACAATTTGTAAAACCATCATTAGTATCAAGTTCCAGAATATTTTCATTGCCCAGAAGTAAGCCTAATATCCATTAAGCTCTCACTCTCTATCCTCTCTGACCCTTGGCAAACATTAATCTGCTTTCTTTCTCTTTGGATTTGCCTATTCTTGATATTTCATATAAATGAAATCATGTAATATATGCTATTTCATGTCTGGCTTTCTTCACTTAGAATAACATTTTTTGAGGTTCACTCATGTTGCAGCATGTATCAGTCTATTGTTCTTTTTTATGGCTAAATAATATTCCACTGAATGGATACACTAAATTTTTGTTATCTTTTCATCCACTGATAGACATCTGAGTTATTTCATCATTGGGCTATTGTGAAGAGAGCTGCTATGAGCATGTATGTACAAGGTTTTCCTTGAATACCTGTTTTCAGTTCTTTTAGGTATATATATAGGAATGGAATTACAGTGTCATATGGCAATTCTATGTTTAACTTAATAAGGAACTACCAAAATGTTTTTCATAGTGGCTGTACCATTTTATAGTCACCAACAATATATGATGTTAACCTTCTTTTTTAAAAGTTTCCATGTATAAGAGCTTTACACAAATTTTCAAATGTTATCTAACCATCAATTCTATAAGGAAGGTACTATTATTATCTCTTTTTCTTTTCAAAATGAAACTAAGGATTTAGTAATTTGTCAAAACCCAGGTCTCTGTGGCTAGAAAGCCTGGACTTTGTGCCACAAAGTTAGACTTCCATTCAAGTCCATGTGTTCTGGCTACTCTCCAGAAGGATGTTAATAAACCCTGGAATATACTACTAGTTCTGCCTGTCCGTACCCTAACCCAACAAGCTGTGGGTCTTTTGAGTCATACTAAGATTTTTAAGTATTCTATTTATTAGGTGTTTTCATAGGTAGCATCAGATTTAATTACCATTCTATATATAGAAAAATTAAGGTAATGTAATTTATTCAAAGTCTCACAAAGTCAGCAGCACAGAAGAGTTTACTAAAGTCAATACTCCTGCTCTTCATCCCAGAAAGATCTGTGAGGTAGTAACCAAATTTAATGAATATCCCAGTATTACCTTTAGATATCTTTAGAAATCACCATGAGGTCAGCTTTTAAAAAGCATAATCCTTTTTACAAAGAAACTCTTATGAAGGAGAACTTCCACTTTTGGCCAAGTAATGTAGCAGGGAATAGATTTACCTCTTGCCTTAAACAATTATAAAATTAAAAAGAAACAAACAAACAAACAAAAAACTCCATGAAACAATGGTTTTCAGGTGTTAGAAAGCATCCAGAAGAGGAAAGTGATGCCTAATAGAGAGTAAATAAACAAGGTGACCCTATGATTGCCCAATTTACTGTTTAAAGAGAGTTTCCAGGTCACAGCACAAGACAGGTGAACCAAAGTGGATCCTCAGGCTCCCCTTGAGTCGAGAAAATGAATGTGGAAGCTTGGAAAGGCCGAAGTTGCTAGAGTTCACAGGGTCCTCTTGAATCTTCATTTGAGTACGTGTGTGTGTGTGTGTGTGTGTGTGTGTGTGTGTGTGTGTGTGTGTGAACTACCCAAGGGTGGGGAAAGAACCACTGGAAAGCAATAGTCAGAAAAAAAAGCCTCAGAGTTCCTGCAAAGCTGGGAGTAGTTCACATTACCAATTGTGATGGTTAATTTTATGTGTCAGCTTGGAGGATGTTTTTGGATGAGATTAACATTTAAATTGGTGAATTTGGGGTAGAGCAGATTGCAGACGGCTCTCCATAATGTGGATGTGCCTCATTCAATCAGCTAAAATTCTGAATAGAACAAAAAGCAGGACAGAAAGCTGATATTTGTTAAGCACTATATTCCATGAACTTTGCCAAGTGTTTTATTTATATTACCTAATTTATTCCTAACATCCCAATAATATAGGTATTATTATCCTCATCTTATGGAAAAGAAAATTGAGATTTGGAAAAGTTATATAATTAGTCAAATGTCCCAGGACTAGGAGTATTAGATCTGGTGTTTATACTCAGATTCTGACTTCAAAGTCTAGGGTGAGGCACAACAACAACAACAACAACAACAACAAAAATAGCCCCAAAAATCTATTTAGAGAAGAGGAAAACCTCCAGTATTATACAGGCTGATCCCATACGTTCACATATGTAACCCTTCAGGATCACAAGTGCCCCTGAACATGGTACTAAGTCAAAACTTTTCCAAACCTTGTCCCAGTTCAGATTGTGTTTTGAACTTAAGGCATCCTTTCTTATTTATATTGTAAATATACGTCTCAATCAAAATAATAAAGTAATATCAACAGCTATCATATGTAGAGTATTTCTATGAATAAGGAACTCTGTTGATCATTTCAGACATATCATCTCACTTAAAAAATAATTTGGCAGGTTTCAATATTTTCCAGAGTAGCTGTGGGCCTGAGTCAAATGGGCAGTTTTCCTGGTAAGTCAATACTTTATCACTCCAAAGAAGGTTTAGGTTTCATTCATGTATTTATTTACAGTTTTTTCTTCCGGTAGATATTCACTAAGGATTAGCTTAGGTGTTGCTCCTAGATCTGAAGCAAGAAATTCTACTCTTTTAGTTTCTCTGGTACCAGAATCTGATAGTTCAAAACCAAATAAAAAGAGCTAGTTAATCTGGAACAGTTTGCATTTACTCTCAACAACTCAGCCTTAGCCTATTATTCACCCGCACCTCTCTATCCATGGTCTCCTGCTCCTGCTCCTGGACTTGTCCCTTACTGAGCCCTTCTATTAAATATTTCCCAAGTTCCCATTCTGTCAACACACAGGAGAAGATACAGCTATAATGAGGGTATAAGAATGAATCAAACATAGTCTCTGCCCTCAAGGAATTTAGTCATTAGGAATCACCTTTAACCCTTCTTTTCTTCTTTACCTTCATCATTTACTTCTAAGCATCACCACATCCCATCTGTACATGTCCTATACATTGTTCATACTCAAACACTTAGTTCCATCTCATTACCACTGGCACAAACAGGCTATTTCACTAATTTCCTTCCTAGATTTCATCCGTTTCATTCTTTATACTAAAATCGGAATGATCTTAATAAATCTTGTAGATGACTATAGGATGCCCACAGTTAAACCTATCCAATAGCTTTCCAATAACTATAAGAACAAGTCCAGACTTCTCAGTAGAATTTTAAAGCAGAGGAAATTTTATTTCTGAGGACTTCTTATTGCTTTATCTTTTACTGGTCTCTCTTCCTCCCCAAACAAACTCTTTTCTTTAGTCTTATCAAATCATTTGCATTTTCATATGTTATGTAAACCATGCTTTATCATGCCTCTGGACCTCTGCATGGGCTATTTCCACTGCCTAGAAAGGTACTATTCATTCATAAAACAATTTCTGAATGATTGTTATTGGCTAGTGCATCTGAGAATATGATATGGTTTAGATATGATACTTGCCCTTAAAAAGCTTGTCAGTGGTAGTAGCCCATTGGGGAAGGTCCCAAGTGTCTTCTGTCCTGGTTCCTGCATGTGCTTCATTGTGTCCTGCATATTCAATTATAGAAAGTACAATTTATCCTTTCCCATGGTATTGCTGCCTGTCAGCTGGATGAATGAATAAAAACTCTCAGGGGATGTGATTTCTAAGCAGTGATGATTTCTTTTTAAAGGCCACCTTTACCCACCTTGAAGAACTGTTTTAAAAGTCATGGTGCCCTTTGATGCCTTCCTGTAGGACAAAGGAACCCAGAGCTTATCTACATGTAGATATTCTATTAATACGTAATGACTCTTAGGACAGGAAGGAAATGGAACTACATTCCTTTTTGGACATTTCCAACAAAACTGAAGGAGGAAAATGGCCTCATCTTAATGAAAGAGTCTGCTCTTGGGAATGTGTTTAAGGGAAGGTTACAGAAGCAATCTTTGAAGGAATATGGACAAAGCACAATTCATCATTTCTTCCAAGAAAGTGATTATCAGGAGAAAGGTAGCTTTAAGGCCAGTTCTGCCCTGATACATAAAAGATTCCATTTACATTTCAAGAAAGGATAAGAAAGAAAACTCTTCAATGAGGCTATTTTATACAAGGTCTTCCCTGCAACTCCCAGACAAAGCCCGACTCTTCTTTCTTCTAATGACATTTGCCTCTTTCCTTGTCCATGCCCTCAGACCATCTAGCAACAGAAACATCTTCCCTTAAAACACATTCTCTTCCCTTCTCCTGGAAACCTAACTTTCTAAAGCACAAATTTCATTGTTTGTTTCTGGATCCCTTTAGTCATGTCTCTCTATATATTGAAAGAAAGTTTAAGCTCTTCAACATAGCATTTAAGGTCCTCCGTACCCTAACACCAGCTACCTCTGTAGTCCCCTTCTTGTTGTAGGCTCTAGGCACATCACTATTAGGTGCTCCTGTTCCTCCATTTCACATCCTATGCCTTCATGCTGTTGCCTCTGCCTAGAATACTCTGTCCCATTACTATGCTAGTTATCCCCTGTTTGCGCTTCCTGATCTGTTTTCTACTTTTCTCAGTGTCCTATGTCCTGAAAGGCCAGGATACTGACTTCCACAGACTATATCATGTGGGACCCACTGTCTTCTCTCTTACTATTGGATAAGAACAATGGAAAGCACTAGCAACAGACTGGAAGGCAGAAGGAAAAAGAGGTTAAGATATTTATTCTGTCCCTCCCCCTCACACCAGCCACATAAGAGAAATGTTAGCTACAGTTCTTAAAAGATTTTGGTCATAGCTTCCTTTCCTTATCTCTTCAGTCTTTGGGATAGTAACCGTTTTTACTATTGTTAGTCCCTAGATGCTCTTCCACTCCTGACGATGTTCTTCCACTCCTGACGATTCTTTTAAACCTATACTCAATAGTCTATTTTAAAAACTCTCAATTATCTTTTTGAATATTCCATCTGTTTCCTGCTGAGAATGATTTGGCATACCTTTATAACCTGGATAATCCTTCCTTGACTTTCAAATTGTTCCCAGAAATCCTCAGAGGTAGGTTTCAGAATCAGTTGTTTCCACAGATCCCTACTTACACTGCTCTCATATACTTACCACATTGAATTTTTAACTGTCATGATAAAATAGAAATACCATGAGAGCAAGGACCTTGTCTGTATCGTCCATGCTATTTCTACAATAGTCAAAATGGTATCTGGTACATTGTAAGTATTCAATAAATGTTTAATAAATGCTAACTTGAAAAAAAAAGTCTGTATTCTATATCCTAAGCATTTGGCTCAGAGAAGGTGCCTCATGAATACCATTTGAATTAAAATTTTCTTAAAAAGAAGGAAGTAAAATTTTCAGGGGTAAGTATGAAGAAGAAAAAGAAATATAATATAAACCAGAATATAAACCAGTTTAAGTCTAATAATACTAACACCCATTTCTTCCCATTTCAGGAGAGTTGAAGCCAGAGCAAAGAAGCATTTAGAAATGAGAATGACACAAAATCATAAGGCTAGACAAATCAAAACAGTAAATTTCTACTGAGTGCCTTCTGTGTTCCAGGCTCTGCACTGGTGGCATTCAAATAATTATTATCCCTATTAATTCTCTTAACAACTTGGTAAGGATGGTATTTTGACCTTTATACTATAAACAAAAATATTATTTTTGTGGATAATACAGCATTATCCATGGTGGTCAATACCTGGAAACAACCAAAGTATCCTTTCATAGATGACTAGATAAAAACGATAAGGTACATACATACAATGGAATATTACTCAGCCATAAGAAAAGATGAAATACTGCCATTTGTAACAACATAGATGGATTTTGAAATTATCATGCTAAGTAAATTAAGTCAGAAAAAGTTGAGAACCATATGATTTCACTCACATGAAGAATATAAAAATGAGAGCAACAAATGAACAAGACAAACAAACAAACTCATAGATATAGACAACAGTTCAGTGGTTACCAGAGGGAAAGGCGATAGAGAGGAAAGTAGATAAGGGTAAAGGGGGGTCAAATATATGGTGACAGAAGGAGATTTGACTTTGGGTGGTGAACACACGATGCAATATACAGATTATGTACTATTGAATTGTACACATGAAACCTATATTCTTTTATAACCAATGTCACCCCAATAAATTTAATTTAAAAAGGTAAGGAAATCGTTTTTGGAAGTGTTAAGTAATTTATTCATGAAGAAACAGCTAGTAATTGGAAAAGCAAAGCATCATGCCTATCTACAACTGTCTGGCTTTAAGTATAGTACCCTTTGGTCTCAACATAAGAAAAGAATCTTTGCATGTTGTTCCCTACTATCTTCAAACTGTTAAGAACTGTGAAGGGTCTGAGATTTCACCCTACTTTCAAGCTAACAAAATAACTGTCATTGTCTCATGGATACTGGCGGAAGATATAAGACTCCTGGGTCACAGACAAAGGACTCACAGTAATAGCAGTAGCTAGAGTGTCAGTATTTGTACTGGTTCCCTGAGCCTCACTTTCCTTGTAGCACTGCAGAGAGGGCCAGATGATAACTAGCACGCCAAGTAGGTGGTGTTTCAGAAAAAATTCCAAGCTAAGAAAATCTGAATCTTTTATACTGTACAGTAAGCACACCTGTTCCTTGCTCCAGTGGGAGACAGTATCTCTATCATCCAGGGATGATCACTATATAAACATAGGAGAAAAGATAGTTAGAAGCAAAGGCAATCAGTTTCTTTTTGTATGTGAGCCATATAAAAACATGAGATATACATGCATTGTTCCTAACACAAAATTCCTCTCTGGCCTCTGTAAATATTTCTAGTGACAAGGATCTCATCATCTCTTTAGGACACCAATCTAGTCAGATGGCAGTTGTGGTGTTACAAAAGAATTCCTCACTGGTTGTTTGAAAAGAAAAAATGAGATAAGGCCTGGTACAAAGCAGCCATTCAGTAAATATTCTCTTAATACTTCAAATGCTGTGAGGTTAGTTGTCATTTAAGTAGAATCAGCTACTGAATATCTTCAAGGAGGATTCTGGTTGTTTGGGCCCAACATTATTTCCCTTAAACCATTCTTATAAGGAGGCTTTACACCAATCAGATGTTTTTTACTTGGAACAAAATATACCTTTCATTCTTTAAAAGCCAAGGAGTATAGGAGATACATCAGGTCCCAGAAGAGACTATGAAATAATTCAGAGCCCAGAGGCAAGCAGAGGAGTCATTCTACCAGAAAGTTTTAGTTGGTTGCAAAGTAACTAAGTAGAAATACCCAGCAGGTACAATAAAATTTGGAAATAGAAATTTAATATATAATTAAAGGGAACATGCGTTCCAAGGAATTATTACAATAAACTTTCTGTAAAGTTATACCAAGTAAAAGTACTTTCTTTATACATTTGCTCAACAGCCTTTACAACTAAATATGGTAGGCGATACTATTATTTCATCTTCATTTTATGACAAAGGTAAATGAAGATCAGTGAGATCTAGTAATTCATCTAAGATAAAGTGGTAGGGCCAAAACTCTGGCTCTAAAAATGTGTTTTTCCACAACAGCAGGAGAGTGTAGAAAAAGAAGAGGACCAAAGTCATGAATCTTTAGGAACACACACCAAGAAGGAAGGCAAGGAAAGGTAGTGGAGTCATGGAAATAGAAATGAGAGAGGTGCAAGGTTTAAGCACGGTTGTAGAAAGCACTGCTCATTTGTTGAGCTCTCCCCCATCTGCCACCGAGTTGGCTGCAGGGGAAGGATGGAAGGCGGTGGCATCAGGAACTTACAATGGGATACTGAGTTGTCAGAGCAAGGGCCAGAGGAGAGGCTCTCTCCTGGGCAAAAGTGCTGGCAGTATCCATTGTTTCTCTATTGAGTCCTCCTCACTTTCAGTGTGCGGACTCAGTGCCTCCACAGCTGAGACTTCATCATCATCATCAAATTAGATAACAAAGAATGCTCTGCCCAGAGGATTTTTCTGAAACTCCACCTCCCCCAACTCTCAGTTCCACACAAGTTTTGTCGTCAGTGAGTCAGGTGCTCCTTGCTGAGCCAACTCCAAGACTCATGCTAGTGGCAGCTGACTTCAGTTTCTGGCACAGGCTCTTGAGGCAACAATAAGCACAGCCTCTGTGGATTGCTTGCTGAATCTTAACAGGTGGCCCTTGAGGGCACAGGCTAGGGCTAAACTTGGCCTGCAGTTGGAGCTCTCTCAGAACTGTGCCACTGGACACTTACTACACAAAGCCATGCTAGTAAGACCGGAAGACTTAGGAGCTTCCCTTAATACATAGAACCAGACACAGAAAGGCAGCCAAAATGGGAAGACAAAGAAGCAGAAACCATATGAGAGAACAAACAGAGATCCAGGAATAATGGAGTCAAGCAATCTAACAGATGCAGAGTTCAAAATGCTGATTATAAAGATGTTCAATGGACTTAGGGGAAGCGTAGATGAACTTAGTGAGAACTTTAACAAAGAGATAAAAAACATGAAAATGGAAATAAAATTAAAAAAGGGAACCAGTCATAAATAAAGAACATTTTATCTAAGATGAAGAGTAAATTAGAGGAATCAACAGAGTAGATAAAGAAGAGGACTGAACCACTGATATAGAGGATGGGGAAGCCGAGGACATTCAATCAGAATGGCAAGAAAAAAAGAAGCCAAGACTGTAATAATAATTAAGGAGCCTATGGGAGACAATTAAATGTAAGAATATTCATGTCATAGGGGTACCAGAAGGAAACCAAGAAGTTGAACAGTTATTTGAAAAAATAATGATGGGAAACTTCTCTAACCTGGTGAAAGAAATAGACATACAACCCCAGGAAGTTCAGAGAATCCCAAAAAAGAGGAACCAAAAGAAGCCCACACCAACACACATTATAGTTAAAATGCCAAAGGTTAAATACAAAGAGAGAATCTTAAAAACAGCAAGAGAAAAGCAGTTAGTTACCTACAAGGGAGCACCCATAAGACTGGCAGCTGATTTCTCAAAAGAAACTATGCAGGAAAGAAGGGCTTGGTATAGAATAGTCAACGTGATGAAGATCCAGGATCTATGACCAAGAATACTTTATCCAGCAAAGCTATCATTTAGAGTCGAAGGATAGATAAAGAGCTTCCCAGACAAATAAGCTAAAGAAATTTATCAACACTAAGCCAGATTATGGGAAATTTTGGAAGGACTTCTTTAAGAAGAAAAAACATGTATCAAAAATATGAATAAAGAATGGTAATAACTACATTCCTATCAACAAGTATTTCAAATGGAAAAGAATTAAGTGCTCTAACCAAAAGAAAGAGTGGCTAAATAGATAAGAAAACAAGACCCTACATATGCTGCCTACAAAAGACCCACTTCAGATTAAAAGACACACACAAAGTAAAAGGAAGGGGATGGAAAAATATATTGCCTTGATGGCCCTAGAGAGTATTGCATTGAATGAAATAAGTCAAATAAAGAAAAATATCACATGATTTTACATATATGTGGCATCAAAAGAACTAAATAAACAATAAACAACAAAAATGGAAATAAACTTATAGATACAGAGAATATTTTGAGAGCTACTAGATGGAAGGGGATTTGGGGGGAATGGTGAAAAAGGGCAAAGGGATTAGGAAGTATAAATGGATAGTTACAAAATAGACATGGAGATATATAGTATAAGAAAATAGTTAACAATTTTGCAATAAATATGTAAAGGGGAAGGAGGCAGTAGATTTAGTAGGTTGATCACTTTGTGAGTTATAGAGATCTCTAATCATTATACTGTACAACTAAAACTAATATATTATTGTATGCCAACTATAATTGAAAAAAACTCATTAAATTGTACAGTATAAATATAAGCAACTGTCTATTTTATTATATTTCAATAAAGCCAGGGGGAAAAATGGGCAACAAACCTGAATAAACATTTCTCCAAAGATATAAAATGGCTAACAAGAATAATAAAGGTGCTTAACTTCACTAATCATCAAGGAAATGCAAATCAAAACATCAATGAGATATCAACTCACACCCATCAGAATGGCCACTATCAACAACAAAACAAAACAAAACAGAAAATAACAAGTGCTGGAGAGGACATGGAGAAATTAGAATCCTTGTGCACTGTTGGGGAATATAAAATGTGTAGCTTCTATGGAAAACACTATGGAGGTTCCTCAACAAGTTAAAAATAAAGTTACCATATAATCCTGCAATCTCAGTGCTGGGTATATGTCCAATAAATTGAAAACAGGATCTTGAAAAGATATTTGCATACCCATGTTCAGTGTAATTTTTCTCACAAAAGCCAACAGGTGGAAGTAACCTAAATGTCTAAATGTCCATTGACAGATGACTAGATAAAGAAAAAACATACAATGGGATATTTTTTTTCAGTCATTAAAATGAAGGAAATCCTATCATATGCTACAACTGGGTGAACCTTGAGTACATTAGGCTAAGTGAAATAAGCTAGTAACAGAAAGACAAATACTGCATGATTTCGCTTTTATAATGTATCTAAAGTAGTCAAACTCTTAGAAACAGTAGAATGGTAGTTCTCAGGGGATAGGGATATGGAAGAAGGAAAATTGTTATTCAATAAGTATAGAGTTTCGCTTTGCAAGATGAAAATTTCTAGAGTTTTGTTGCACAAAAATGTACATATAGTTAACCTTACTGTACTATACACCTAAAAATAGTAAGATGATAACTTTTCCACTACATGATTTTGACCACAATAAAAAAGACATGAAATAATGCAGATTTATTGAATGAATAAAAAATCTTTTTCATACCAAAGAAATTCCAAAGTCTCTAAGATATAGCAGGGAGGGTTCCTATTATTTATTCCAAAATATGTGCCTATATAAAATATTCCTAAATGAAATAAAATAAATGCATTAAAACTGTATTTAATGAGAATTTTCATGGTTAGCTTCTTTATTGCTTTTTTGATGGAGATTTATTTTAATTATTGGTTACAATATTAAAGAGGTTATATATTAAAAAGATACATCAACATTTGAAAGAGTCTTTAATCAAACTTCTTCATATCCTTTGCACAATTTTCTAAGTGAAATTATTTTTAGCCTTAATATGAAAGACTTAAATGTTGCAGAAAATCTAAGGTTTGGAGTTGCTTTGTTTTTGTCATCATCACCCATATCAGGACATCTGAAATTTTTGAGATTCTATGGCCTAAACTTTTTGGATAATATGCTAATCTAAAGGGAGAATAACTTCCTAGGCAAAAGAAAGAGTCCAATCTTTGCATTTGGGTTACAAAACATAACCTTTGCTACATACATGCCAGGTATCTAAATCATCTAGCCATTTACTAAATTAGAAAAATATGTCAAAAATATCATAGCCCTCAGTAATAGCTTTCAATAATAGCTCTCAACTGAACTCATTTTTTATTCATGTAGGCATGGTAAATTAGTGCAATCCTTTTGATATTTATATAGAAAAATATAAAAGCAATAACAACATTCATACCCTTTGACATAGTGATTTTAAACTATTTCCCATATTATTTCTTAAATAAACAGAAGATTAAAAAGCACTAAATAACCCTAAATATTAGAACATGTTCAATATCTATGTTAGTTTTTTAAAAAATCAACTTACAACAAAAAGAATGAGGAACATTATGGTACAATTATGAAACTGAATAGCCTCTGACTACCAAAATTGTAAGTGCAAAGACTATGAATAAAATGGAATATAGGATGACATTGGGAGATTATAAAATGTTCTGATATTAACTAATAAAGAGCAATATGTAATCTTGCATTTCTATGACTGCAGCCATTTAAAACATGTATACATAAAGAAATGAGGTAAACAAAATATAAAATAAAAGAAAACACCTAAATCTCTGTTCATTTAATAATTCAGAAGATCATCTCTTCAGGCTCTGGCCAGTGACTTCAAATACTAAGTTCTCTACCAGCTCAGGTTGAAAATCTGACAAAAACAATTATCACTTCAGAGTTGAAAGAGGGATTTAATTACCTTTCTTGTGCTTGACTTTAGAATTATATAGGGAGCTTCAAATTGGCTCCATATTCCCTCCAGCTAGTTAATTCATGTCAAAGTTGTGAGACCTTGGGCAAGGTTGTTAATCTCTTTTAATCTTAGTTTTCTCAGCTATAAAATGAAGGTAATACCCACCTCATGAGAATTAAATGAAATAACACATTAATGGCATCTAATATAGTGGATACCAGCCACATAGCAAAACCTCAATACATTTTAGATGAATGACTGAATTAACTTTTAAAAACTGTTGAATAAATGGATGAATAAACTAAAACAAATTAAAATTAGAAAGGATATCTTGAGTTCTAGTTCTGAAATATTAGCTGTGTGACCTTAGGCAAATAACTAAACTTTTCTGAGCCTCAGTTTGCTTACGTGTACATTGAGGGGGTTGAATAGAAAGATCTTTAAGGTTCCTTTTAACTCAAATTCTACAAATTATACATCAATGACAAGCGTGATATTAGCATCTCATGCAAAAAAAAAAAGGATATATGTTGTTTCCTTTTTTATTATAGCTGATAAGATAACCCTCAGTTCTTTATAAAAGCTCTCAATAAGCATTTCCTTTATGCCTCACTTTTAATGAAGTAGCCCAACCTACTTTATTAAAGTTTTGACTATTTTATAGTTAATGTTAGAAGATTTTCAAAAAAACATAGACTAGAGGAACAATCAGCCTGTCAGCTTATAGACTCCTTCATCCTATCTTTTCACCATGTGTGATTCCATTGAGATTTTAAGTATTGAACTAATAGATACCTAAACTGAAAAAGGTTGGTGTGTGCTGACAAAGATGTGGTGATGATGTCAAAACATTCAAAGATTCAGTAATCCTTACTGTTCAATCTTCATCAGTCTATTAGTTTTTGCTATTATCTGTTCCCATGTTTTCAAATCACTGATGCTACTGATGTATTTGAACTCTCTTCTGATATTAATGTACTTATAATGCATGATAAACATTTGTACCCATTATTAACTTGATCATAAACAACTTTTAAGACCCTTAATATTTTCTATAAAGGCTCTAACGGGTAAGAATTACAATACTTAAGCTGCAACTGTCATAACTATGAGAGGCTAGGTGCCATCAAAAAAAGAACATGAATTTTGGAACCAGATATCTAAATTTCATTCTGGCTCTCTGCCAGTGTAGACTTGTTTAAGTTATGGGGAGTTATTCATTTGTAGCACAGACAATAAGATGCCAAACACATAATGCTGTAAAGATTAAATAAGAAAATTCATATCAATTATATAAGGCAGCTCTCAACATTGTCAGGTGCTCAATTAATGTTCACCGGTGAGTTGACTAGATTTCTATTAATTACAACAATATCATCATCTTATGCCTTTTCCTAAAATAATCCTAGTAATTCTAATAATGAACACATATTTTTATCGCATAGCTAGATAGTAAACATTTTAGGCTTGGAGGTCGCAGTTTTTGTTGCAACTATTCGGCTCAGACAAAATAGTGTGAAATCAGCCAAAAACATAACACATAAGAGAACAGGCATGGCTATGGTACAATAAAACTTTATTTACAAAAATAGATGGCCAACACTTACACCAGTTTTCTGACCCCTGCTATAGTACTTTGTAAAGCATATTATTTATGTTACCTTAGTTCATCCTCTCAACAACTTGAAGAAAGACAGGCTGACTACTCTTACATCCATTTTACAAATAAAGAGAAGCAGGGAAATGAACAGACCTGTCCAAGACCTTATAGTAGTAACATATCTAGCACACACAAAAAAGTGGATCTTTCATTTGTGATTAAACATGCAACAATATCCCATAAGTAAAACTCAGGATGAGTAAAGGTCAAAGCATTTCCACTAATAAGCAGGTTTGTGGACTATTTGCTGGAACATAATCTTTGAAGTAGTAATGTCCCCCTGCTGTTAGTTTTATCACCAAACTTCAAGCTCTGTGTAGCAGTCTGGTACAGGTAATAGGGAATGATCCAAAGGTACAGTGCCCTACTAGTGAGTGCCTCATCACTAGAAGCATTCAAACAGAAGTTGAAAGCCTCTATCAGGAAAACTGCAGAAGGGATCATGGCTAGGGAGTGGGAAAGTTATACAGAATGGTAGTTGAGGTTCTGCCCAGAACTGAAACCTAGATTCCTTGGACACAAAATATGAATACATCAGATGTTTTAGAAAGATCATTTGAGATCAAATTATGTTCCTTTAAAAAAGTATCCAGAAAAAGAAAACCATGAGTCACAGTTTAAATGCACAGATATAAATATATGTATTTGCTCTATTATTCACCTCATTGCTTATTACTTCATTTCAGACTCACCACAATCTTGCAAACTAAATTCAATTACTCTCATTTTACAGGTGAGGAAGCTAAGAAAGTCAAGTAATTCAGCTAACAAATAGAGCTAGAATTCAAAGTTTGGTTTCTTGATTTCTAGTCAAGTACTATCCGTCCTCCTAAGTCTTTTTCATGCCTGTACTAAGCTGGTTTTCTGACACTACCTATTACAAATATTGCTGAGAGCTCAGTAAAACATTTAAACTTAGACTCATTTATAAATGTCACCACAAACATCCTGACTTGAGAAGAAATCTGAGCTCCTATATATAGAACTGACAAACAAGTGAAGGGAAAGGAGAAACTGTGGTTCGGTGCCCTTGGAGGACCCTTTTAAGGTTTCATATGACCAGGAAATCAGATTAGCTACTACAGTGGAAGTCATGGCTTAAATTTCTGGGTAAAAATGAATTATGTATTTTTTTAATACTTCACTAGCTTGACTTACATAAAAGTATAATCCAATTGAGGATTCTGATAATTGTAGTCCCAAATCCCAAGCGCAGTCAGCAGACTGAGCAAGGAGAAAAATGGTCATCCCCTGAATAATGAACAAAAATCCATGCCTGGATTCTGTTTCTATGGATCCAGTTAAACATATTTTGAGTCCTGTTCTCTGACAAATCAAATTCATGTCTAAATGGTTTGTAAAATGAAACAAAATGATGATTCTACAGATGAAAGTGGTCAGAGCCACAAAGCAGTGACTGTCACCATGAACACTTATATTACTGCAGCAAAAAGAATTCTACCACTATTTAATCTTATAATTCTCAGAAAGGCTTTGAAGTCCCAAAGGACCTGTCCAATATGCAGCCGAACCTGTAAAATCTTCCTTACTTAACTGTCCTTAGTTTCACTCCTCTCGCAAATGAAGGCCTCAAATGGCCCTATGTTTATGGCACTAGATAATGATCAATTATAGTACAAATAACATTTTATTCACAATACATCCCCAAATGGTGGATTATAATTCTGCTAGAAAACTTCACTAATAATGATGGATATGTACTCAAAAATCTCTAAGAAATAAACTATATATATTATAGATTATATTTGCTAGTTCCTGTGCTAAATACTTTACAGCTCTCATTACTTCTTCTGAAATAGGCATAACCTTCCCTTTCTTACAGATAAGGAGAATGAAGCTTAGAAAAGTCCAAAACCTTGACCAAGATACATAACCAAAAAAGTAGCAGAGCGAGGATTAGAACTCCAAAGCCTATATTCTTTCTACCATAGCCTCTAAGCTGTCTATGCCAGACCTAAAATTCTATTATTTTATAATATTCCCTTTTGGCCCACTAGCAACTACCTCAACAGCTATTGTCTATTAAAGAGACTGACCATCCATTTATCCCTTTACTTGATCACTGGGAATATAACATATTTTCTGCCCATAAGGAGCTCATAGAGTGAAAGAGAGGAATGGGGGTGCATCGTAGATGTAGACTATTCCTATCACTGCAAAAAGTCATATTGAACAGTATTGCTATAGATATTTGGCTTTGGGATAGCTAGTTGGACATCCTTTCCTCTGGATGTGTCCAAATGACAGCTGTGTCCAAATGACAGCTGTGAAGGGTATATAGTTAAACAGAAAACTATGTTTCTCAGAATGACTTTTTGTTTGGTTATAGGTTAAAGTTGGTCGAAAGATCAAGTTACACATGATTTGGAAGATGAAAATAAAGCAGCAGTCTCTGCAGATCTTTGCTTAGACATCAGACACAGATATATCTTGGCACTTCCCACCTTGCTCTTCCTCTTTCCTGCTCTAATTTCAGCTCTTTTCTCTTACTTCTGGTCCTGCTGACTGGATAGCTTAGACCAGCCACCAGATATTTGGGAGCAGACCCAGAGAATCAGCAGCTACACAGACGCAACAGCTTTCCATGGCTCTTTATAAGATCACCACCCACTGTACTGTCTCACTCTGATGCCTTGTTTCTTAGGTTGACGGGATGATGATGCTTCTCTGATCCCCCAACTCTGATTGTCACTTCCTCAGATCCTGCTATAATTATGTAATGTCTAATTCCTTTAATGAAACCCTTGTCCCCTCACACTTATAAAGACCTGTTCCTAATACAGTATCTTGACTGGCACAGCAGTCATTCTAAGAAATGATAGCTAGAGCTCTGTTCTGAGGGTGAAAAGACTCAGTCAGAAGTGTGGTATTGCTGAAAGAATACAGATTTAGGAGTCAAACAGACAAAGATTCAAATCCTGCCATTGCTACTTCCTAGATGTTTATAACTTTGAGCAGATTATTTTATCTGTCTTTTTTTAATCTCTAAAAAGGAGATAACATTTTCATCTCAAAGAGTTAATGAGAGTGTAAAATAATAAAATGTATAGCAAGTACCTAACATAATACGTGCCAAGTAAATGCTGAATCAACAGTACTGCTACTCCTTTGCCCTACTAACACTTAGTCCTGAATCCGTCATCTCTTAGGCACGTGAATTAGAACAAATGAACTCAATCTTCATAGATTCAGGTTTCTCCTTAGAGTCCATCATAGTGTCTGAAGTGATATGTGCCTCTGGCTCCTGAGTAAAAAAATAATAATAAATAATAATAAACTGTAATCCAGTTAATCTAATCTCAAAGTCTGGATTTATTAAGGATTAGGCTTTCAGTAAGCTATAGGAATGACTTTTCCCTCATTAGGGGAAATTTACCTAGTTGTTAAAATTCACTTCTCTCAATATTTTTATGCCATTCTTCAAATATTTTAATATCTCCAAAAAATTAAAGTTATCTAACTCTAACACTTGGAGGAGACAAATTGTTGGTATGAATCAGAGCATCAAAGCCTCAAATGGTTTTTGGTAGGAGCAGTCCCTGGATAGCTGAACTACTAGTGTACATGAGACTCAGGCCAGGAAATGGCAAAAGAGTTAAAACTTTCACACACTAGCTTTACCACTTTGCCCATTTTGCATCTCAAGTAATATGAAGTGGTCAATTATGTAAGCACACATACATATATACATAGAAAAACCACATAAAGAAAATTCATAAGCATGTTAATTAATATGGGTTCTATCTGAGTAATAGAATTGAATGATTTGTCATTTTCTGTTTTCTTTGGAGGTCTCTATGTCTTTCATGAGGATATGTTATTTTTAAATTATAAACAATTATATATTTATAGTAAAGTATTCAGTTTTCTTGGGTTTAAAATAATTAGTTTAATAATTACAGTTTTTTTTTTTGTTTTTTTTTTTTAGGAAATCAAATACCGGGCTTAAATTTTAGCTCTGTCACATATTAGCTGTGTAACGTCAGACAAGCCCATCAGCATCAATTCTCATTTCTGTGAAATTAAGCTGATAATATCTAACTCATGGGATTGTTCGGAAGATTAATGTAATAATGTAATTTAAGTTCTTATAACAGAGCTTGACACATAGTAGGGACCTAATAAATGGTGGTACTGGCATGGTTAATTGAGTAGCAGTACTTGTTGTAGTAATTGTAGTGGACTACTAGTAGTAGTAATAGAAAAGTAAAATAACAAGTATAACAACAAAAACAATGACAACAATAATAATAATGCTAAAGTAAGAATGAATTTTAGAGATCAGTTAGGCCAACTGTATCACTTAAGAAATTAAGTCTGGAAGAGCTAGATTAGGATTATACCATTTGGTGAAAAAAATCCCTTCTCATTCCTAATCTTGTGCCTTTATATCACACAAAATTTAGATTGTAGAGAATGTTGATTTAACATTCAACAAACATATTTTAAGTCATTGATGCTAGATGATCAAGACAAGGTCTCATCTCTGATAGCATTCAGATTCTAACAGATAATCAGGCCCATCCATAACTGTTTTGAAAATACTATCAAAGGTTATCACAGAGGTATGAAAATGTTAGTGTAACCACAGAGGAAGAAAACTACTAGGCCTGCTTCTCTTGGGGCAGGGAACAGAGAAGGGTCACAGAAGTGACCTCTGAGCCAGGTCTCAAAGGAACAAGAATACTTTAAAAGAAAAATAAGAGGAAAAGGAGCACTAAATGCATTGTGCTATATGTGAATGAAGACCTGAGGCTTGTGGGTGCATAATTACATAAAAAAGAGTTTGATGTGGATGCACCAAGGACAGATTCATTTATTCTGCTGCTCTAAAACACTATTTGTTGAGCACTCCTTTGTACTTAGGCAATGTGCTAAGCTAACCAGGAGGTATACTAAGGGCTCTGATTGCCAAGCCAAAGAATTGGACTTTATTCTACAGACAATACAAACAGTAGCATTGTAAGACAAGGAAGAATAAGATCAAAGCTTCTCTTCTTGTTCTTCTTCTTTTTTAAAAAACCCTGATTATGCTACTGCTGACTAAACAATTTCCCCTGGGTAGAACCTAGACATTAGGGATTAAAAGTGTGACTGGCATTAAAACAAAAAAATTCTCTAAGAGCTATAGCTGAAATTGAGCAGATCTTTCTGGAGCATTTCATTTTGTTTCTGGCACTGTGACAGCAGGAAAATATCAACCCCTCCTCATTGATTTTCCAGTGGCAGTAGCAAAACTGCACTTTGAGGAGAATGACCTCTGGGTTGATTAAGATTTGAAAAATGTTGAATTATCCTATAAATTCTGGCTCAACCTGAAGAGGTGCTAATGTGATTGGAACTCATGCAGTAACTGTCAGAGCCAAGAGATAGATCTAAAATTCATGTTCAACAATCCTGCTTTACCCGTTGGGCCAAAACCAGTTTTTAAAAGTGGGAAGCTTCTTCAAGAAACACAAGAACATAGGGTGAGCCTGTTCCTACCCCTCACTGTTATTGCTTCATATTTCAGGCACATCATGAGTGGTTAATATTTTAACACTTAAATGAGATATAAACCCCCTTTTTCTCAAAAAAGATGAAAAGAAAAAAAAGAAAAATGATAAAGGGGAAAACCCTGAAAATTCATTAAAAGTTTCTGAAATTGAGAATTTTCATGGCAAAGATATATGTGATGCTAGGAATTCACTATATGACAGCCTAACCTTCTTTCTGCTCCAGCATTGCTTAAAATTCACCAGGTATTAGCATTTGTTCCAGAAATAAGTTCACCTCAGCAAGGAGAATAGACTGAGTCAATGAGCAGCTTCATTTATTTGCAAACTCTGCTTTTCAATCTTCAGATGATCCTGGACCCTTGATACAGAAAATCGGGTATTTATTATCATTCTGGTCTCTGCCTAATGCTTAGCTTCAAAAAGAATAAAACTTCCTAAATCCTAAAAAGAAAAATTAAGCCAAACCATCAATCTTGCCTGTTCTAGAGTGACATGAAGAGAAAAAAATGCCAGACACAGCTAACCTTTTATGACAAGCCATAATAGAGACACATTTGCTATTATAGAGGTGCTGTTTGATATGACCTTAATCCATCTCTTGGGAGGAAAAAGGTATTTGTTTTCATACGTTTGAACAGAAATATTCATATACATTAAGAGGTCATTAACATGAATTAAGCCCAGGCATAGGTTAAGATACAGCTTTTAACATGATGCCGACACACATGTATTGTAATGCAATCATTCAGGTAGAGATATCACCTTGAAGAAAGGAGACAGGTCTTTTTTCTTCAATAATTATATTCCCAGTAATTGGTTTAATGCTTGTAGTATGTTATATTCAGTAACTAACTAAAATGTCTGAATGAGATTGAGAGAAATACAAGAAAAAGGGGAGTAAAGAAAGGAAGTGAGCAAAGTTGTAAACATATTTTGGAAGTAATGTCAAAATTATACTAAAATATTTTTATATATAGATATACAGATATATGTCTATCTGCAGATTTATATCAGTGCCCCACCCACAAAGCGTAATTTCATAAAACAGAGCATCCTTCCATTCCCATTCTTAACTAGAAGAAGGTAGGAAGACATTCTGTCTATTCTACTTCCATTTTAGCCCAGATTTGGAGATCCAGAGTCTAGATTAACAAAATTATCATTACCAAAAACTGGACAGCTGCTTCTCTGCTGCACTAGTGCAACTTTTTGAGAAAATACTATCTTCCCTTCATGACTTTCATCTATCTTCTTCTATTTGTCAGGAACTTATCTCCCAGAGAACAATGCAGAAAGAAGATATGAGAGGACTGTTGTTAGCACAAAGCATCTTGGAATGTGTGTACCCCATACTTCCGAAGGCAAAGAATAGATGCCAGAAACAGGGAACCATGCAAACAGGAAATTATACTGTTCTATGTAACAGAGACTGTATTTATAGGTACCAGATAATGAAGAAATAGGTAGAGGTGCGTGTATGAATGTGTGTGGTGTAAAATAATCTGAAAGCATCATAGATAGCCATGCAAAAAAAAAAAAAGTTAAATACTGTGAAATAGAGTGGAAACTATGCAGCATTATTTTTAATGGCAAAATATATTTTTTAAAAAGAAACTATACTCCACATGATAAATAAATAGTGATACATTCTTATGCTTGAGTATTATGTACTCAGAATATTTAAGATAAACACTGTGAAAAAAAAACATAAATACTCAAGATAAATGCTGTGAATAAAACATAAAACTATATGTATTGCGAAATTTCAAATTCTTTCATGTAAATCACTTTCTGCTCCCTCTCCACCTCTTTACTGTTGGCAAACTAAATATTTGAATTTACTTCTTACAGAAGGAAGTCCATCACTTCCTCTTTCCATGCAGCATCTGACACAATGTTGGGCTTCAATAAATAGTTGCTGAATGAGTGAGAGAATGAGTAAACACAGACATGCTCTAGGTCTCTTCGGAGGAGGAGCTCAATAAGGAATGGCTGCTGTCAAAGTGTATTCCATCAAGAAATCGTTTTTTGGGCGGATCAGTTGTTTCTCTATTTGCCCAAGATACTATAGTGAGGACAGAGGATAGAAACTATAAAAATGAGTGTGTACATATTTTATGTGTGGTGGGTATTTTATGTGGTTAATTTCCCTCTCAGATCATTAGAGGCCAGATTCCCACAGAAGTCAGAACCCCGGTCCCTTGCAAGACCTTTCTTTTCTGTGCTAGGGCCTTCTCTAATTTCCAAACAACTCATGATGATACAAATACTCAGCTTTTCAACAACACACAGGTAAAATTGCTAATCCAGAATTGGGTCAAGAGTATTTAGGTCAAAAACAAGTTGGTTAAGATGACAGATTCTCAGTAATGAAGCATGCCAGTCACGTTATCCTCCTGTGTCTTTATTTTACTTCAGCCTCTCCCTTAAACTGGTTTCTTCCCATCAGTATTTAAATTATGCTCATGTCTCTCCAATTTAAATAATTAGCCTTCCTTGACTCCCTGTCTTTCCCTAGCCAACAACTAGCTCTCCCAACCTCCTTAAAAACTCCATTCATCCATCTATCCACACATACACCTAATAAATTGATTTGGAAGCCTACTACATGTCAAAAATTGAGCTAGGTGGAGGAAGATAATAGTGAACAGAATAGGGAGACTCTTACTCTCATGAAGGTTACTTTTTATTAACAGGAATACAAACAAAAAGAAAAAAGAAAAAGAAAACGAAAATATCAAAGAGTTACAGATACTGTGCAGAAAAGTAAAATAAAAGTACAAAGTACTGGGTGGTTAGATTGATCTGGAAACTCATCACTGAAGAGATGACTTCTAGGGTGCAATTTGAATAAAAGAACTAAATAGGTAAAGATCCAGAGAAAGAGCATCCTAGGTATTGAGAATATCTAGTGCAAAAAGCTTCAGTAGAGAAAAGCATAAATTATTTGAGGAATAAATTTATCAAGGCAGCTAGAGAATAGTGGGCATGAACAAAGATGAGATTGGAGAAGGCAGAGGCTTGATGGTATAGAGGTGTGTAAGCTAGAGTATAATGTTTAGAATCTATTAAATGTACAATTGCAAGCTATTAAAGGGTTTTAAGTAAGGGAGCAACAGGATCTGATTTATATTTTCAAAAGATTACTGTGGAAGCAGGGGGATGATATGGGAGATACTGCCATAGTTCAGGTAAACAATCACAGTAGTTTCAATGACAGTACTGTTGAAGTATGAAAGAAAAAAGAAATAGATGAAATGGGATATATTTTGAAGATAGGCTTCCTGGTGGATTAGGTATAGAAGCTAGGATTACAAAAAGAAGAATCAATGATAACTTCTAGATTATTTCTAAATAAAGTATAAGGTAACTTCTTAAGAGTGTGTTATCTATCTTAACTTTCTTTTACCACTTATTTCTTAATCCATTACTTTATAACTCGATCCCAAACAATCACTCTTCTTAAACTGCTTTTCTTAAGATCACTCAGGACCTTTTACAAACTTATAGGATTGTTCTAAGTGCTTGTCATGCTTGAACTCTCAGCAGCATACAATAGTGACATTTATTTCCTCTTCACTTAACTTCCTAGGTTTCTTCTTCCTATGACTGCTCTTTTTTGGTCTCAACTGTGTATTCCTCTTATTCTGTGTGATACTTAAATGTTGTACTTTCTTATAATTTTGTCCTTGACCCTCTTCTACTGGGTGATGGCATAAACACTTATGTTTCAATTACCATGAATATATTGAATATATGCATTAAATATAAATCTCCAAAGCAGATACTTCCTCTGGGTTTCAAGCAGTGTATTCAACTGCATTATGAACATCACCCTATGGTTGCCTTGGATACGTTTAACACAATATGTCCAAAATGCTCCCAAATATAAAAATTTCTCTTCCTCTTTCAGTCTCAGTAAACAGTATAACTCTCCATCCATTAATCAAAGGCAGACATCCTAAAGAATCTTTGACTCCTTCCTCTCTCTTATCCCCATGTCTAATTATGAAATATTAATTCTATCTAGAAATATTTTTAAGAGCCTCCTAACAGTTCTCCCAGCCTCAGATTTCTCCCCATCTAATCCATTTTCCACACCGCAGACAGAATTCTATTTCTAAAAACAAAAACTTGATCAAGACACTCTCCTAAGTAAAATTCTTTAATGCCTTCTCATTGTCATTAAAACATAACCCAGACTCTTTAACATAGGCTTTAAGGCTCTGCATGATTTAACCCTTTCTTACCTTCCCATTCCTCCTGCTTCCCATTTCTCACTTCCTACCTCCTACCCTTAGTCTAAGTAACAACTACGGCAAACTAACTTCATTCTTTCTGAAGTATCATGCTTTCTCTCTCTCTCTCTTCCCACTGATCTGGGTCACTCCCCTGTTCCCTTCCATTTATCTCGCTAACTACTTTTTATTCTTTAAGTCTAAACTTAAAAATAATTTCTTGCCTTAACACCCCCTTGTATGAGTAGGGGCTCCCTTGGACTGAAAGTTGATCCTCCACCCTCAAAATTTATATGTTAAAGTTCTAACCCCCAGTGTGGCTATATTTGGAGATGGTGCCTCTATGGAAGTAATTAAGGTTAAATGAGGTCATAAGAGTGAGGCCTTGCTCCGAGATTAGTGTCCTTATTCCAAGAAAAACAAGAGATCTCACTCACTCTCTTTCTCCATGTGTGTACTAAGGAAAGGCCATCTGAGGACATAGTGAGAAGGTGACTGTCTACAAGCCAAGATAGCTCTTACCAGAAACCAAATTTTCTGGCACCTTCTAGCCTTTATAGTTGTAAGAAAATAAATGTCTGTTGTTTAAGCCATCCGATCTGTGGTATCTTATTATAGCAGCTCAAGCAGATGAATACATCCCTATACTTATCATAGCACTTGTCATAAGGTGTGTAATCACCTTCTGTAAGCACCATTAGACTATGAGAACCACGAAAGTAGTGATCCTGTATACCTTGATTATATTTAAATTTCCAAAGTACCACAGTTTTGTTTAATTAACTGATTAATTGAAAATAATGAATTAGTATTAACAATAAATGTATTATATACTTGAACGTTGTTAAGAGAGTAAATCTTAAAGATTTTCACCACACACAAAACAATGGTTATTATATGACATGACGGAGGTGTTAGCTAATGCTATGGTGGTAATCATTTTGCAATATATAAGTATATCAAATCAACACATTGTATACTTTAAACTTACACAATGTCATATGTCAATTATATTCCAATAAAGCTGGAAAAACTAATGATTTTATGCCGGTGTGCCATGGGTTAGTGTTGCAAATGTCTGTGTGCCTTTAATAATTTTTTAGTCAATTTCTAAGAGTTTCTTTAAAACAAAACTTAAAATCTCTCTGTATATAAAATAATGAAAATAAAATAAAATTTCATATATATATATATATACATATATATATATATAAAATCAAAGCAATGAAAGTATAAAATATGTATATAAAGACCTGATTTCAAGATCTTTTCTTCTTTTTATATATTGGTGATAGTTAATTTTATGTGTCAGTATGGAGAGTATTTTTGCATTATATTAACATTTTAAATGTTAATCACTAAACTCTGAGTAAGCAGACTACCCTCCATCAGCCTCATCCAATCAGTCAAAGGCCTGAATAGAACAAAAAGACCAGCCTCACCAAGCAAGACAGAATTCTCTAGCAGACTGGTTTCAGATTTTATCTGCATCATTGGCTTTCCTGGGTTTCTAGCTTATTGCCTTTTGGACTGGAACTGCAATGTTAGCTTTTCTAGGCTTCCAGCCTGTCAGCCCAACTGTAGATTTTGAACTTGCCAGCCCCTCCATAATCACATGAGCCAATTCTTTACAATATATCTTTCTATATTTACACATCCTATTGGTTTGGTTTCTCTCGAGAACCCTGACTAATACATATACACACGTTCATAGGTGATGAGAAAGAGAACATTACTTCTGAGATGATATACTTCCAAGGCAAAGTAGAACTCTCTTGCAAAAGAAACAAATGAACTTAATTATTCTATATCTTAAAAAAAAAAAAAGTCAATGCTTTTCAATGAAACCGGAAAGAATAATAACTTTGAAAAAAATATGAATGCTCAAATAGCTTTGGTCACTGTATGAATTCAGCTCCAAGAACATTACAGACCCCCAATGCCTGGAAAGTGATTTATGAGACCCATCTGGAAGATCAGTTTGATAGTCAGATGGAACACATCAAAATGAAAACATCCATATAATATGTGTTCATAATAACCCAGGCCCTTATTTCAATGTGGCCAACACATAGCCAGTTGCAAATAGCTAAGCCTATACCAGGAAATTGCTCCATCCTTTACACTTGGCTCATCCTGCACTCATGTTACAGACTTTCATATTTTTGAGGTCACACTGACAGTTCAGAAACCCCATTTAGATACTCTGCTTATTTTTGACTTATCAGATTCCGGCCTTCTATTCTGTTTTACAAGTGGTTCTGCTCCTTGCCCTGATTTCAGAGTTATAGCAGCCTCATCTCCTACCTTAGACTTCAGTGCATCCAGGACTCTTACGCAAGTAAATAAAATCTGTGCAATGGAATAATAATTCATGGTTCAAAATATTGAAAAACAAGCAAAAAAGAAAAACTAACACAAGCAAAAAAGAAAAACTAACACATGTGAAAATACTTATTTTTTAAATTCTGGATAAATGTTATTAGCAAAATCTGTAATTGTAAAGCATTTAAGAATCTGTAAAATACTTTTACATCTATGTCTTCATTGACCTCACATTAACTTTGTGAGGCAGAGAAGGAAGAGGTGACTCTTATTATAATCAGGGGAGGGAACTAAGGCTCACAGAAAATAAACACACCCCTAATACCAGGTTAGTTACATACGGCAAGGGACCTAAAGTAAATCTTCTCATTCTAAATCTATTCCTTTCTCATTCCCTCTCTTCCCTCTTCTCTCTCTCCTCCCTTCTCATTCTCTTTCTTTTTCCCATCTTCCCTCCTTCCCTTCCTCCTTCTTTCTCTCTCTCCCTTTCTCTTTCTTACTGCCACAAACTGTCAAACTAATGAGATTGGTACCAAAACTTTTTGTTTCAACAGACATGTGACTTCTCAGCACTGTTGCATACCATGAAATGATGAGATATAGTGGCTATTTTCAGAAAATTATGCAGTTCACAACTAATGAGGATTTTGGAGAAGGCATTAATCAGAAAGTGATACTTTAAGTGATCAATGTCATACAATCCATCTAAAACCAAGATCCAAAGAGGAAAGGTACCTTTGGGGAAGAAAAGAAGGAAGAAATGAACAGTGGTGACTGGGAGCATATTATTTTTATTTCCTTTGTGAATATGGGTGCAAACACAACCCAGAGACTTTGAAGAATCTCAGCTGAGAAATAAAAAAGACAGATAATACAGCTACTGGGGATTACATGGTAAAGCAGAAATCAGATAGGCCTACATCTAATGTCTTGCTCTGGTTATCAAAAGAAAACCAAAACACTAATTTGAAAAAATATATGCACCCCTATGTTTACTGAAGTGCTATTTACAATAGCCAAGATATGGAAGCAACCTAAGTGCCTATCAGTAGACTATTGGACAAAGAAATTGTGGTACACATATATGATGGAACATTACTCAGCCATGAAAAACTGAAATTTTACCATTTGCAATGACATGGATGGACCTTGAGGATATTATGCTAAGTGAAATAAGCCAGACAAAGAAAGACAAATACCATATGGTTTCACCTATATGTGGAATTTAAGGAACAAAATTAATGAACAAACAAAACGAAAACAGACTCATAGATACAGAGTACAAACTGGTGATTGCCAAATGGGAGGGGCGTTAAAGAGATGGGTAAAAAGGTGAAGGGATCAAGAAGTACAAATTGGTAGTTACAAAATAGTCATGGGGATGTAAAGTATAGCATAGGGAATATAGAGTCAATAATTTTGTGATAACTATGTATAGTGCCAGGTAGGTACTAAATTAATTGGGGGGATCGCTTTGTAAATATATATAAATGTCTAACCACTATGCTGTATGCCTGAAACTAATATAAAATGATATTGAATGCCAACTCTAATTGAAAAATAAAAATTAAAAAAAATAATAATAAATAAAAAAAAATAAAATCTTGCTCTGAGGTTCACTAGCTTTGTGACCCTTAAGTTATTATAATTGATTTAAAATCTTGACTTCTTCATTTGTTAAAATGCATTAATATCTACTTCAGAGGGTTAATAAAAATTACATAAGAAAACAAGCTATACAATCAATAAATGTTACTTCACTGCCTCTTGATGACTGTTACAGAGTTCTTTGATACAATTTCAGCTTTTCCACACAGGAGAAAATAATTATTCCAAATCCCCCAACTGATATAGTCAAGCTCAAAAGGGATAGGTTAGGTCTGAGAGACAGAGGTAGGGGCAAGAAGAAAACAGACAGATGTATGAGGGCACCTTCTTTCTAAAACTAGGTAAATAGTTCTGTAATATTTTCTACAGATAGAGGTTTGGATTCCTGAGTACTAAAATGCAAGGAACTGTTGTTCAGGGGTCCCTGGACCCTTCTGCAGGCCTCTCTATAGCTCACTGAATCCAAACCTGCTTGAATCTCGCAGATGCACAATACAGGCCAGGGGCACAAATATACCTTTCCCACATGCAGGTAGGGCAAAGCCAAGAGACGAAGGACCGGGCCATGTTGTACTCAGATGGCTGCATTTCTAAGCACAACTAGAAACCCGAATGCAGCAATTTATTTTGAGTTTCTGCTCACACTGAAAACAAAATGCTCTTAACCTTCTTCCCGTGATATTTCCCTCCAGCAAGTTTTAAAAACCTAACATTGTTTTGACCAGCATAATCATGAGGTCCTGGAATTCCTCTAGATACATATATGAGAAGACAAAGACCAAAGATGAGGTAAAGAGAAAGCACTTTCTTTGTGCCAAGGTTTATGCTAGGTATTATATATAGAAAATCATTTTAACAGCTCTGTGAGTTAAGTAATAGTATCAAGTAAACAGAAGAGGCTAGAGTTGGGACCAGCTAAAACTGACCATGCTCTTCCTCTATATCAATTGCTGCCATCAACTGGTTAGAAAGGAAAATAATTTTAAAACCATAAGAAGCCTACTGGGCAATGTGCAAAGTCAGTGTAACTAGATTCTAGCTCTCTTGATTTTCCATATTTCTCCCAAGCTTTATATATCTGAACAAACTTCCTCCTTTTCCTGAATTTATATGAGAATATATAAAATGTAAATTGAACTAAATAATCTGTAAAACCCCTGATACTTCTGACAGACTAAGATCCCTCACATCTTATGTGATGATGATGATGATGATGATGATGATGATGATGATGATGGTGATATGATGACACCATCAATGACAATGAAGACAATGGCATTGATGACAATTGCATTCACTGCCTTTATTAAATGCTTACTATACACCAGACCCTGTACTAAATGCTTTATAATGACCTAGATGGCCAAAGGAGGAAAGTTAAAACAAAGTATTTAAGACCGATAATACATTTTGTATAAAGGGCTGGGGTAAAAGGACAGCAAGGACTTCTTAAGCAGCTGAAGTTCTAGAAAGAATGTATAAAATACAGTAAATCAAAAACAAATAGTAGTTCGATGTAACTAGAGGAAAGGCACAGCTCTTGAATGTAACCTAAAGAGTTAATTCTTTATCTTATAGAAAAGTAGGGTAATTGAAAAGTTTGAGCATAATACTGACATGACCAAATTTGCTTTTTAGAAAGATCATTTTGGCAATTATATAGAAGACAAATTAAAGAAGAACAAGCAATCTAAATTAGGGATAATGGAGGCTTGAATGAGGGTAATTGCAATGTGGACATGGGAAAGTAAGTAAATTTAAGAAATAAAAACCATGCAATGTATTAACTTTTTAGCTACTCCAATATTAAATTACATTTGTAAAATACCTAGTGGTGAGTTTTCTAGACCCATCCATCAATTCCTTTAGTTCATTCATTCATTTTTTATATACTTAAAAATGTTTTTCAGGTACCTATGTTTTACTGTTTTTTTTTTCTTTTTGCAAAAATAATCTGCACTGGTGAGATCAAATGAATGTCTCCAACTATTTATACTCACACCCAAACATGCTAGAAACTTTCTCACCAATATGCTTTTAATCTCACAACATTCTCTGCAAGGAATGTTCTTATTGTCCATTCTACTGGGCAGTAGATGCAGAAATGTGAATCTAAACCTTATAAGAATACCTAGGTATGAAATTATAGATTCAATAGGTTTTAGCTTATAGATCGTAGTTGAAGTCATAGGAGTTGAAGATTATGAATTACAAGAGCAGGGAGATTGAGCGAAGAAGAGAGGATGAACCCTAGGGAATCCTACGCTTAAGGGTCCTCAAAAGAAAGAAAAGTCAAGAAGGAGAACAGGAAGTAGATGGATATGTGAGAGGAAAACCAAGATAGAATGTTGGCAGAAAAGATGGGGGAAAAAAAAAAAAAGAGGAGTAATTGACAATATAAAATACTGGATATCATGTGAGATGAGATTATAAAAGATGTTTCAAGGTTTATCAAGGAAGCATTTTCAATAGAATGGTAGATGTCAGAATGCAATATGTTGAAGATTGAAGTGAGGAAGTAGATGCAGTAAATATATGCAAATCTCTCAAGAATTTTGGCTATAAGTTCATACAACTTGATGGTGTCCTTCCTTACTATCTCACTATCTCATTATTATTCAGTGAGGTTCAATAGGTAAAAAGGTTGGAGTACCCAGAATAGAGCCTAGCACTGAGTATGGATGGATTTAACACTTGATATTTGTATGCATTCGGTGTTTATTTAACAAATATTTTTTGAATGTTTACAAAATTCCGGGCATTGTTCTTAGCAATGGGAATACAATAATGAGTAAAAACAGATATGGCTTTGACCTCAGAGTATTTATGGTCTATAGTGTGTGTGTGTGTTGGGCGGGGAAGAAGACATTAAACAAATAATGATAAAAACAACAGCAAAATTACAAAAGAAAGCAGGTTAAATTAACTGTATATAAATATGAATGAGGAGGGTCCCTCATTCATATTTAGACTGGATTTAAACAGTCAATGCCTTGTGCTAGACCTGAGAGTAAAGCCACAAAATTCAAAAAATAAAAGGCTCACTGAGATCTCTCCATGGTTTTGTTCTGAGCCTGTGTATGTGTTCCCCGCCTGCAAGGGTATCTGGCTCATCTTTCACTGGATCTTGCCAAATGCAGCTGAGATTCAGTAACTCTGCTGATCTCTGGGCCTGGCTGCAACCACTAGGATTCTAGTTTGCCTGGTCTATGTCAGGCTTGGAAAAAAAAATATGTGAAAAATGTAGGGGAAGCACCATAGTGTAGTAAAAAGAATACCGACTTTGGTATCAGGGAAACCTGATTTCAAGTCCTGGTTACTCCCTTTCTGTGTATGTGGCCCCAAACAGGCCACTTATTCTTTTGAGGGTCAAATTCTTCACCTGTAAATAAGGAAAATAATTAATGCCCACCCTAGTTTACAGCTTTGTTGAGGACTTTACAGCATTGTTGGCCTCCAGATTGAAAATAAAATCACAGAATCAGAATCTCTTTATTAGGAAAGATCATAAAGGCCTTTGGATCCAATTACAATATATGTGAAAACATTCTGGAAAGCAGGATGAGTGATAAAAGGTGAATCGGTGAATAAATTATCCCTAAAGATCTATATATTCTCTTCTAAGACCGTGAACATAAATATGTATATACATATTTATAGAATTAGTATGCAAACATATATTCATGTACATAAATCCACAGAGTATAGCACATTATTAAATTCAATTTAATAGGAAGTAGTCCATTTCAATTATCAATTTTATGGCTTGGTGAATAAATGGGAAATACAAGAGAAAAATTTAAATTGCACTATTCACTTTATTTATTTTGATAAGATCTATTGGACTGTATTGTTAATTATGTTTCTCAAATACTAGCAATGGGGCGTGCTCTTGTAAAATTTTAAAAATCATTAGCAACATGCATATAGGCTTCTGAGACATTCTTTAAAGTGGCAATATCTGGTGTGAGAGATGATGAGACCAATTCCAAGAAAGAATCACATCTGCCAACATGTATGCATTGAAGATCTGCCTACCCTATTAAAACTTATAAGATCAATGAAACATGACCAAGTAATCTATGGAAAAGTTAATGTGCTAGTCTCCGTGGAGCTAAAGACTTGAGTGCTACTACTATAAGAGCAAGTATCTTTAAGAAGCCACAAAGAACTGTGGGCAAAAGTACCAGTTCTGCAAACACAAAAGCCTAGGTTCAAATCACAGATCTATATCACTTACTGAACTTGCCTCTAACTCAGCTTCCTAATCTATATAACGAGGATGATAATAACACCTACTTCACAAGGCTATTGTGAAGAATAGGTAAATGTAACAGTATTTAAAACAGTGTCTGGCACATAGGAAGTGCTCAACTAATGATAGTTGTTATTTTTATTTTGGAGGAGTAATCAATTATAGTAATAAAAGTGATAATAACAATAGAGTTCACTTGAGTCTTAGACATCATCTATTGCTATTCCAAACCTATCCTTTTTTAGATGGGGAAACTGAGGCCTCAAAAGGGAAAATGATATATGTGAAGTCACAAAGAAAGTTTATAACAAGACTGTGATCAGAATACAGGCCTCCTTACTCCAGATTCTGGTCTCTTTCCTACCTCCTCACTAGCCCAACTCTGTCTCTATCCCTCTCCATTGATAAATGCTATATTATGTCAGAGGAGATAGATGGACTCTATCTTTATTAGAATACTTTTTTTTTGTCTTCATCTCTCCTACTATATTGTGAGCTCCTTAACAGAAGGAATGTATCTTACTTATATAAGATTACACAGCACCTAGCAGAGTGGTACAATGATAAGTAGCAATTGATTGTTTTTGATTATTCAAAATAAGAAAAAATCAGATAGCAAGCATGCTCTGGAGTTAGTAACTGGAGTCAGCTTCAATAATAAGTGACTGCTAGAGGTTTATTAATTAGAGATGATGTTATAATAGAAAGAGTATTTTACTTAATGTTACAGAATCTGGATTCTAAGCTTGGACCTGTTAATAACTAGGCAAACTTGGGTTGAAGTGTTACTTAAGCATAGGGAGAATGAGAGAAGTTTGAGAGTAATAAAATTAGAAATATAGGTTACAAAGAACTTTGAGATTCAGGCTAAAGAATTTGAACTTTATCCTTAAAACAAGAGAGAGTGAGAGAGAGATTTTAAGGAGGTTAATGACATGATCTGGACAATATTTTAGAACTATCACTCTGACAACTAAGTGAAGAGAAAATTAGAGAGAGAAAGTCTAAAGGTCAGAAAAGTTACTTCTTTTTAGCAGATTAAAATACTGATGCTTAAAGAAAGAAGTTAAGTGAAAAGAATTTGCTGAAAGTCAGAAGTAGAATTAGGACTAAAAATCAGATCATAGGATGCCAAAAACTGTGTCTACCTACAATACTCCATTACGCCTCATCAGGTAGAGGATTTAAAGAACATGTGAAAACAGGGAGTTGCATGGAAGAATATTCTGTACAACCCTGCCTTTGGGGATTATATAATCTGGTTAAAATAGATTATCTTTAGATTTAAACTCCAGGGTTTGATGTAAAAAATATCAACTTTCCAATAATGAAAATTTTGATTAAAAAGATATAGTCTTTGTAAAAGACATAACAAATGTTTTACTAATTTTATTCAAAAGAATCATATTTTATTATACTTATATAATAACCAAATTAAAAGTTAAAAATTTTCTGGTCAGGTTGGAATAGAAGGTAGACTCTGTGCTCACCTCCTGTTGTGACCACATCGAAATTACAACGAAACTACAGAACAACCATTACTGGGAACTGCCTGAGGTATGGGTGGACAGAAGTCCTACAATTGGGGACATACATAAGAGGCTACCTTGAGAGTGATAGGAGGGATGGAGACACGAAACGGGCTGGTTTTCACAACTGCATGTGGGGATTGAGAATCGGGAGGAGTATCTTTGCTACAGGGGTCCCCCTTAAGGAGCAAGGGGTCCTGGATCTAACTGGGCTACTCAGCCCAGGGTTCCTTCCAATGCCAGGAAGAGAAGTCCCCACAACTTCTGGCTGTGAAAACCAGCAGAGATTGTGGCTGAGTTAATTGAAGGGCTGTGGGATTTGCAGACATTCCTCTTAAGGGGTCTGTGCATGGACTTACTCAATGACAGACTTGCTCACTCTGAGCTCCAATGCTGGGACAGCTGTTCAAATGGCACCAGGGACTTATGGGCTAGAGGGTCAGCTTTCTCCCAGACAGAAATGCTGCTGGAATCCATTGTTCCTTTATTGAGCCAACCCCCTCCCAAAGTGCAGACACAGGTTGCCATCATATCTGAGTCTCCATTTACTTAGCTAACAGAGGTTGTCCCACCTTGGTGATTCCCTAAGACCCTGCTCCTCCTTACTGTGGGCCCATCCAAGCTGCCTCCAGTGATTTTATTCCATACAAATGGCTTGTCTTGGCTCATGCTATGGACTTTCCTGAAATCTCTCAAAGGTTCACATAAACCCAAAGAAGAAGCATCTGGCCTCAGAATGCCCTATACCTCTTGCTGAGCAGCCTAAGCCTGGCACTACTGGCAGCCAGCCTCAGTTCCTCACTTGGTCTCTTGAGGCACCTTAAGCCCAGAACGAGTGGCAGCCATCTGTGGATTGCTTGGTAACTCTTGCCAGGCAGCCCTAGGTAGTGCACAGGCTGCTACTGAACTTGGCCTGCAGCTGGGTCCCTCCCAGGAGGCCTTGGGCCAGTATGCCCAGGGCCCAGTTTCAACCAGAGTCAGAGCACCATTCAGTGCTGCATCAGAGGACCACACACCCGAAGGGCAGACTAGGCAGGCACTGGAGCCCTGCTAAGGTGAATCCTGCTCCACAGAGTCAGCCCCTCACCAATCAACCCAAGGGTCCATCCCTCCCATCAATGTGCAAACAGCAACCAAAGCTCAGCTACAACAGGAGAGTACACAACCCATAAAAGGAACACACCTTAGCACCAGGCTCAAGTGGCCAGGAAAGACTGTGCCACTGGGCTCCACAAGACACTTACTACATTAAAACACTCTACTAAGACTGGAAGACTTAGGAACCCTAACTAATACATAGAAACACACACAAGGAGGCAGCCAAAATAGGAAGATGAAGGAACATGTCTCAAGTGACAGAACAAAACAAAAGGAGACAAGCAATCTACTGGATACAGAATGCAAAACTCTGGTTATAACAATGCTCAATGAGCTTAGGAGAAGAGTAGATAAAACTCAGTGAGAACTTTAACAAAGACAAAGAAGACATAAAAATAGAGGTAGAAAATGTAAAAAAGAACCAGTCATAAATGAAGAATACAATAACTGAAATGAAAAATACATTAAAATGAATCAACAGGTTAGATGAAGCAGAGGATCTAACCAGCGATTTGGAAGATAAGGCAGCAGAAAATACCCAATCAGAACAGCAACAAGAATAAAGAATCCAAAAAAATAAGGATAGCTTAAGGGGCCTCTGGGACATCAGCATAATTACATTCACATAATAGGGGTACCATAAAGTGAAGAGAGAGCAAGGAATTGAAAACTTATTTGAAGAAATAATGCTGAAAAACTTCCCATAACCTGGTGAAGAAAATAGATATACAATGTCAGGAAGCTCATAAAGTCCCAAACAAGATGAACCCACAGAAGCCCACACCAAGATACATCATAATTAAAATGCCAAAGGTTAAAAACAAAGAGAGAATCTTAAAAGCAGCAAGAGAAAAGCAATTAGTTACCTACAAGAGAGTGCCTGCCTACAAGATTGTGAGCTGATCTCTCAATAGAAGCTTTGCAGTACAGAAAGGATTGGCACAAAATATTCAAAATGATGGAAATCAAGGACCTACAGTCAAGATTACTCTACCCAGCAAAGCTATCATTTAAAATCAAAGAACAGATCAAGAGCTCCCCAGACAAGAAAAAGCTAAAGGAGTTCATTACCACCAAGCCAGTATTCTGGGAAATGATGGAGGGCCTTCTTTAAGGACAATAAGCATGTATCAAAAATATAAATAATAAAATAATAACTGCATATGTATCAACAATTACTTTAAATAAAGACTTAAATGCTCCAATCAAAAGATAGGGTGACTGAATATGTGAAAACCAGACCCTTACATATTGCCTACAAGAGATTCACTTCAGATTAAAAGATACACACAGACTGAAAGTAAAGGGATAGAAAAAGACATTTCATGAAAATGGAAATGGAAAAAAAAATCTGGGGTAGCAATACTTACACCAGACAAAATAGACTTTAAAACAAAAGCTATAACAAAAGACAAAGAAAAACCTAGTAATTCCACTTTTGAGTGTTTATCTGAAGAAATCTAAAAGATATATGTAGTCTATGTTCATTTCAGCATTATTTAAAATAGCCAATTGTAAGTAGATTGTATGGTAGCAACCTAAGTGTCCATCAGTAGATAGATAAAAAAAGAAGTGGTACATATATACAACTCATTCATAAAAAAAAAAAAAAATGAAATCTTGCCATCAGCAAAAACATGGATGGATCTAGAGGGTATTATGCTAAGTGAAATAAATCAGACAGAGAAATAGAAATATATTATGATTTCACTTACATGTAAAATCTAAAAAACAAAATCAACAAACAAAACAGAAACAAACTCATAGATACAAACAACATTCAATGTTTGCCAGGTATGAGGGGAGTTCAGAAGATGGGTCAAAAAGGTGAAGGGATTAATAAATATATAAATTAGGAGTTACAAAACTGAGGAAGTAAAGTGCAGCATAGGAAGTACAGTCGATAATACTATAATAACTACATATGAGATCAGATGGGTACTAGGTTTATCAGGGTGATCACTTCATAAGTTATATGTCTAATCACTATGTTGTACACCTGAAACTAATATAATAATATATGCCATCTGTAATTGAAAAAAATTTAAAATATATTTTAAAAAGAAAAGAAAAAAACATTTAATTACAAATGTGATATGTGCTTTGAATGTATCGGGTAGTATGAAAAAATAACAAAAACTAGAACAATAATAAAAACTCAGGCTTAATCACTGGAGTAATGGACAATTTCCTTAGGGATAGTTGATGTTCGAGCTAAAATATAAAAGATTTTAAATTACTGATGGGTCATGCATTTCAGGCAAAGAGAACCACCTAAATCCTTCCTGTGCCTAAGGTACATCCTCCATTCAAGGAACTAAAATGATACTGAAGTGCTACTGACTGGTTTCCAAAGATCATGGAGGAGCGAGGTATGAGCCAAGTCTAGAAACTCAGGCTAGTGCTAGTTCATTAATGGCATTAAGGCTTTGTTAAGGAATTTTGATTTTGTCCAAAGGATAATGGAAAGGCACTGAGTCCTTTCTTTAAGCAGGAGAGTGACACTACCAGATTTTTAAAATTTTAAAACTATCATTGTAGCTTTATCATAGATAATGGATTAGAGATTAAGAGTGGATGAAGGAAGATAAGACAGGAGGCTTTGATTAGGAAGGCAATGGTAAAAATGGTGATGAATTTGAGAGGTAACAGAAGTAAAATTAGCATAGTTATGTAAGTGATTGCAAAAGTGGACTTTTGTGGAATATTAAAGCAATATACAAAAATATTAGTATTATAATGTTTTTCCATGTGCAGTGTTTTCCCAGATAAAAATGTTACTTTACTGGGTCATCTGTAACTGGTGGTCTACTATACAGAAAGCATTGTATTCAGGGCTCTGGTTGGCAGAAGTCGAATGTAATATGTGCTCTACTTTTACAAAGTTCATAATCTCAACAGTTTAGTGGTTAACAGAGAGAAGGGTGGGAGGAAAGTGGTAGATAAGGGTATAGAGGATCAAATATATGTTGATGGAAGATTTGACTTTGGATGGTGAACACACAACGCAATATACATATGATGTATTATTGAACTGTACACTTGAAACCTATGTAATTTTGTTAATCAATGTTACCCCAATAAATTTAAAAACAAGTTCATGATCTTATAAAGGAGATGCAGTATTACCTGTTATTTTGATAACAATTCTCTGAAATAGGTAATACACTTCCCATTTTACAGCTACAAATGCTAAAACCTAGAGCGCTTGTTAAAGTTGGCTCAGCTAGGTAAATGCAGATTCCCAGCGTCATTCACTTTTCATGATTTCCCCAGTGCTTTGTTTGCTCTCAGAATGAAAAAGGATGCTCTCTGGATGCCTGCTGATTCCTTCTGGGACCCAATGCTTCCCAAAAGCATCTATCTAACAAGGTAAATCTCAAGCAGTCCCTTTGGGAGCTTTTACTTTTTGGTTGGGCGTCAGCAACATGTTGTGCAGTCTATCCCAATGAAGAAAATAAATAGATTAAGTCCTTTTCTTCAGTATTCAAATCCCTTCCCACATGACTATAAATTTAGGTGAAAATTCTCTTTGAATTAAAAATGGAGACAAGGGCTGGAGTATGGAATATCAAGACTGAGTTAGCCTACCCCACAGGGCGCAGACGTAGAAGGTGATGAGGCCCATGCATGGAAGATACAAAGCCTTGCTATTGAAAGACTTGTTATTCAAAGTGAGGTTCTTGAACCAGCAGCATCAGCATCACACAAAAACTTGTCAGAAATGGAGACTCTCAGGCCTGAAGGCAAACTTACCAAATCAGAATCAGCTTTTACAGGATCCCCAATGACTTGTATACAAATGAAGTTTGAAAAGCACTGACATAAACTACACCCAAAGGAATCTCCACATCAGATAGCCCATATGGCCTGAAATTCTACTAGTCCTGGTATTCTTTCTTTTAGAGCTTTGGTCTTCTTTGATTCTTCCTTCTGTAAAAATAAAAATTTCTCTGGCTTTAGAACAGACTGATCATGACCAAAAGGCATGGTACATGGAGTCAGACATCTGTGTTGGCATCCAAGCTCTAAATCAAGGGTATGGATTTGGGGATATTGCTGAGATCTCTGAGATTTTGAGTGATTTTGCCTCACTCCAAAATACTGATAATAAACAAGCTTTGTCAAACCTAAATTAGTGGGGTTAGAATAAAAGAAGATAATGCATGCTAAAGTGCTCTGCATTTATTTGTATAGAATGCAATTATTGTTGATATTGTTACTATCAAGAATAATTGCATTCATTCATTCAATCAGTAACACAGCTGTAAAATGAGAATCTACTCTGTGCGAGGGTTAAAGAGGTGATTAAGACAGCTGTTCTTGACCTCAACAAGAAATTCTCAGGCTTGTGGTGAAGAAGCTACCTTATAATTATCAGTGCCCAAAAAGAGGAACAAAGCAATGTTAGAATCCAGGAATGTTGGTGTTCAGGCTACTGTTAGTTCTCACCGTCATAAATGCCAAGAAAATGTGGTACATTTTGGTGAAAAGTATAGGAATTCTAGAGCTTGATGGGCAAGTTGGAATATCGACTATACTACTTCCCACCTTGGGCAAAAATCTTAAACCTTTTTTAGGCCTTAGCATTCTTGTTTGTAATAACATCTGTATGACTGAGCTTATTTGAGGATAAAACAGATGTGAAAGGTCTAAGTAAACTAAAATGTTAGCTATTTATTCAAATATTCAAGTGTCTATTCTGTGCCCAAAACACAGTAGTCCCTAGGAAAACAGAGATGAAAAAGATTCTGTTGCTGTCCTCAAGTGGCTTCTAGTCAAGTGCAAGTTGTAATAAATGCTCAAGAAAGAAAGTCTAAATCTGTGTGACGAAATAAGAAAAACACAATACCTTGTCTGGATGGGGTCAAAGTGTTCGAGTCAGGAGAGCAAGCTTGAGAAACATACTGCATCAATACAAATGTTATCAAGAATTAAAAATATTTCCAAGAGGAAAAAAGAAGAAATAGCTCAAGCAAAAAGAGAAAGTATTTTGAGTTAAGTGTCCAATAAGGCAAAACAAACACATAATAACAATAATTAATATTTACTGAACACTTATTAAATACTAAGCATGGTGATACATGCTTTACATGTATTAGTACATTTAATATTACCTGTATTGGCTTATTCCTTGTGGATTGCATGGAAACACTCATTCCTTGACTTTCTCTGCTATCATCCAACTATGAAATTCTAGATTTGTCTGCCAAGTTTCAAGATAAACACTATTGGTCTTATTTTAAATTACTTCCCTCCTGCCTTTCCCCTAAGCACTTTTCAACGCCCACCCCACCTCCAGTTCTATCGATATGGATTCCATATTTAGATGTACTATTCATTTTTCTCATATTTAAAAGTGGTCCAAGAAATGTGTCTTTCAGTGCAATAACTCCTGTTTTGAAATCCTTATCTGAGCCAAGAACTTATTTCCTTCTAAGAGAAATTCTTATGCAGATAGATTTTACTCTCAAACAATATACAGACATTTAAAAAAATCTAAGAGCTCTAGGACACCAGAGCCTTAGACTTTGTTTTCCCAATTTCAAAAATATAGATGGAGGTCCAAGAGATGATTAGATTTTAACCAAATTATCTTTTAAATAAACTGTTCTTCAATGGGCCCACAGCAGAACATCTCTGAGTATTACAACAAAAAATTTTGCTATCAATTTCATTGGAGGAGAAAGAAGTCATCAAATTGTGCTTCTCCAAATATCCTTAAAATATGTGGTTTCTGTGTCTTCACAAATAGACATGATCTTCAGAAAAAATCATTTCCAAGTTCTTTTTCTTTTTTGAATAAAGTTCTTAACTAGGTCATGCTAGCTGTTTGAATTTCAACGATTTTCAAAAAAATATTTCTCTGATTTTGAAAATTGAGCAATTCATTTTTGATCAGAGCAACTGAGTTAGTATGTACCATTGTGATCCAGAACTGCTGCTAACCTCAGTACTGGAGATAATCAAAAGTTCTGTGTCTCTCATCAAAATATAAGACCTAGACGTAAGTGGTTTGAATCTTAAGTTCTTTAAGCATACACCTTGCTATTTCATGTCTTGTTTTTACACATGTCCTCCCCTCTCCCCTACTTTAAATCCCTTAAACTGGCTAACTTTTAAATATCCTTCAAAAGTCAGTTTAAGTGTCATATCTTCCAGGAAGCCATTCCTGATTCTCGCCCTCATTACTATACCACAGACCAAGTTAAAAACTCCTCTTCTTCTTCCCATAATTCTAGTGTTGATTTTTGTCAGGAAAGAAATGTTCCTATATTGTTACAGTTGCAAAGGTAATGCTCAGTAATCTCCAATTTCTTGTCCCCTCAAGCACACAGACTACATTTCTTAGCATTCTCTGCAGTCGGATAGAACTATGGACTGAGTCTAGCAAAGGGAAGAGATGTTCATTTACTTCATCCGAACTCAATCTTCCACATTCTCTCTCTTCTCTCATCTGCCAGTTAGATGCAGAGATCTGGGTCCCTGATTGACACTGGGGCTGAGTTCCCCTACTAACACAATATGTTATAACTAAATGAGAAGTAAAGTTTTATATTAAGCCACTGAGGTTTGGAGGTTTTTTGTTGTGGCTTATATTAACAGAGTAATCAAATGTTTACTTGTCTGTCTTGCCTTCTAGACTATGAGGTCTTTTTTTTTTAATTGTATTAAATTACAGGTTTCAAGTGTACAACTCAATAACACACTATATGTGTGTTGCATTGTATGTTCACCACCAAAGTTAAATTTCTTATTATCACCTTATATTTGACCCCCTTTACTCTTGTCTACCTCCCTCTTTCCCCTCTTTCCCTTTGGTAAGCACTAAACTGTTGTCTGTGTCTATGAGTTTTTGTTTGTTTGTCTTATTCATTTGTTGCTCAGTTTTATATCCCATATATGAGTGAAATCATATGGTACTTGACTTTTTCTGTCTGACTTATTTCGCTTAGCATGATGTTCTCAAGTTCCATCCACACTGTTGCAAAGAGTAGTATATCATTTTTTCTAATGGTTGACTAGAATTCCATCATATATATGTATCGCATCTTCTTTATCTAATCATCTATTGAAGGACACTTCAGTTGTGTCCATGTCTTGGCCACCATGATTATTATGCTGCAGTAAACACTGGGGTGCATATTTCTTTAGGAATAAATATTTTCAAATTTTTCAGGTAGATAATCAGAAGAGGGATTTCTGGGTCAAATAGTAATTCTATTCTTAATTTTTTGAGGCCCCTCCATACTATTTTCCACAGTGGTTATACCAATTTACATTCCTACCAGTGTTTGATGGTTTCCTTTTCCCCACAACCTCTCCAACACTTGTTATAACTTGCCTGTTAATAGTCACTCTAACAGGTGTGAGGTGATATCTCATTGTGGGTTTGATTTGCATTTTCCTAATAGCTATTGACGTTGAGCACCTTTTCACATATCTCTTGGTCATTTGTGTGTATTCTTGGGAGAAGTGTCATGTTTTAAATGGACTATTTGTTTTCTTAGTTGTTGAGTTGTATGAATTCTTTATATATTTTGGATACTAACCCCTTATTGAAGGTGTTGTTTACAAATATCTTCTCCCATTCAGTTGATTACCATTTTGTTTTGCTGATGGTTTCTTTTGCTGTGCAGAAGCTTTTTAGTTTGATAGACTAGGAGTTTCTTGAAGTCAGTGTATGGGTTTTATTCATCTGTTTCCGTAACATTTAGCGGCTTTCTACCAGAAAGTAAGTGCTCAGGAAATAAGTATTTTTTCTAGGATGTTTCTCGCAATTATTTTTCCTTACTTGTCCAGTGAAGCTACTGGTAATTTTTGGTTTCTCTTTTATTTAACAGGACAAAGCAAAGCTCTTTAGTTTTGCCTGAGGCAGGACAAATAAATAAATGAACAAACACCATGTAAGTTATCTGGAGCTTACTGAAGCTCAGTTTTCCCAAGTCAGACATGAAAAGATGATGGAACAGAATATCTATGAATTACATGAAGATCAATGACTTTCACATTAGAAATCAAATTGGTAGAAAAGATGTCCACAAGCTAATTAGAGTAAATAATGCATATCGTTTCAGAGACAATTCAAGATTAAAAGCACAGCCAAGCTCTCTAGCTGATTAGTTAATAAAATAGGCAAGATCCCTAATATCAATGAGAAATTACCTTCAATATTTTGAAATTAGGTACTGGTACTGATCAATACCAATTTGCATCCCAAGTCTTTTCCCTGCCTTTCTCTGGCCTGTTCTATACCTCGGGAGGCACCTGTTTGAAACACACCTCCAACAACACTCTATGGTCTGCTAAGGAGCCTGAATCCCAGACTGAGATGCTTGGACTCTACTTAATAGGTGCCAGTGACCTGGACAATGCCATCTTTAAGGACTAGAAGATTCAGTATCTATAAGATATATTCCCAACCCATCTTCAGCACTAGCAGTTCATTAAATACAAACTCATATTTATTTGTATCTACCTACACTTATGAGAAAAAAACACACACACACAGTTAAATGGGACCAAATTCTTCACTTAAAGAATGATAAATCCTGGGTTTTCCCATACTCCTCTCTTAGAGATGGCCCTCACCAGGAGATAGCCATTATTAAGAAAGCCACATTAGTCTTGCCTCAGGCAGAATGCTTTGCTTTGTCTTGTTAAATAAAAGAAGAAACCAAAAATTGCCAGTAATTTTACTGGGGAAGTAAGGGAAAGTAATTGTGAGAAACATCCCAGGCAGCCCAGTGAATAATTAATAGCACAAGACAGACTAAGGCTTGAAATTAAGAGTACTTATTTTAATTGAACACCTGAAATGTTATATTTATACAAAGAAAAAATGTGAGAGAGATGAACTGATTTCTGCTCCAGCAAGGCTACATATGTTTGTGCAAAATCCTCATCTTCAGGGCTCTGTCTTCTTCTGTAGCTAGGGTAGCCAGTGCTTTAAAACCTGTGGACCTGGACTAGTGGTTACCAGAAGGAAGGGAGATAGAGGAGATAGACAGAGGTAGAAGGGGTCAAATTTGTGGTGACAGAAATCTAACTATGGGTGCTAAACACACAATGCAATATATATACGACATACTGTGGAATCGTACATTGAAATTTATTGGATTCTCTTGATCAATATCAATCTAATAGTTTTTAATAATAATAAAAATATTTTAAGGGAAAATATAAAAAAATAAAATAGATAATGTTAACACTTTCAAAAAAAGAACAACCTGTAAGTTTACAATGCACACTATATTTACAAATGCCCAAGAGGTCAAAAAGCTCTTGGGCTTAATACAGTCACTGAGGCAGAGGGTAGGGGCTCTCAACACCATTTGAGGGGAAGGAACAGAGTCAGGGGAATGAATGATCTGCGCCTGGTGTTGGGGTGGAGTTGCTTCCCAGGTGGGTGTAAGGTGTGGTGAGGAAATGACACCCTGGGAAGGAGAAAAGAAGATAGGTAACCAACTAACCTGCAGAGTCAGCTTTATCTTGAAGCTAGTAAAACTCAAGCTTGGTGTGTGTACAGGAAGGTGCTGGGGGTAGAAACTGCCTGCTTTCATAGGTCCCTTTTGAGGACCTGGGATGGGCCCAGGTAATGTGGTTTATGAATGTGAACAATCAAAGCAAATTTGAGATTACTCACTGCACAAGATGAAATATCCAAAATTGAAGATTCATGTGAATAAACCTTGATAGAAGTTTTCTCAAATTTCAAAACAATCCTAAAATTTTATATTACATTACCACTAATGAGTCATGACACCAAAATAAACTTGTTAAAAACCATCAACAACAAAAAATATTTGATCAACTATTCTAGAGGAAAAACTAAATTACCTTTTTCTATTCTGTTATTAGAAAATTATATTACAAAATCATAGTCATATGAAGAAGAGATCAAAAAGTATACAGCCAAAAATGCAGGGAAAATTATTATAGAAGTATATTAGGAATTAATTAATAAAAATATTATGCTATTTTAAAATATTTTGTGATGTCTATAGCATTAAAAACAATTTAATAATTTGTAGGATTTAAAATATTTTTAATTTATGATGCTTTTCTTTCTTCTTACTCAATACTAGCTTTCATATTTGTTTTTTTTAATGTCATATTATCTTAAAGTAGCCCTCCAAATTGAACAACATAGGGCCCCACAAATTTGGATGCATCTCTGCTCACATGCATTCACCACTAGCAATGTTAGATTCCTCTGCCAGTGTCCAGCCCAACTCAGAGTTCCTCTCATCTCTACCTCATCAAAACAGAGATGGGGAAAATGGCCATGGAGAGGAACTCTGGGGCTGAAGCCAGCATAGGCAAAGCATCATGATATGATGCAAAAGGTACAGTGTTTCTGTTTGATGGAATTATACTTGAATCCAACTTCTTTCATAATTGTTGCTCATCTGCTCCTTATCACCTTTGAGAAAAGTGAGGCTCTGTAACCCTTGGCAAGCTCTTGAACTCCAGTGAGCCTCAGTTTCCTTTCCCCAGGATGATAAGAAACAGATGAGCTAACCACTGTTAAAGAAGCATTTTATAAACTGTAAATTGTTGCACATAAGAGTATTAGAAGTAATTTGGCTGAAACCATATGTAGTAGAATTAGGACTTCTGGCCCAAAGCACAAGCCTGTTTCCATTATACCATGTCATCTCCCCCAAAAAACTACACCCTGCCTGTGCCTCATTCATGCTGATGGACATGGGGGTATTCATGAAATCAAAATTTAACCTTTATTTTCTTTCTGCTCTCCCTAACCACATAACCCTGCTGTCATTCCTGATGGGCACAATCTTATGCCTCAACTTATTTGTTTACATCATTGGGGAGGTAGATGGGTTACCTGGGGCTGCTGGCTTCAGGTTGACAAAGACTTACATAGTACTTATGGTTATTTTTTAAGTCTCCGTCTTTCAGAAATATATCCTGAAGTATTTATGGAATAAATTATACACTAGAGAATTTACTTAAAAATAATACAGTGGAAGAGGATTTAGAAAGAAGTGAGTCGAAATAAAAATGAAAAATGATTGCCTATGAGTTGATCATTGTTTAAGATGGATTATGAGTACACAAGGTTCATTACACTATTTCTGTTTATTTTTGTATATACTGGAAATTTGCCAGAGTAAAAAGTCAAAAGAAAAAAAATGAGTTATTGCATTCCACTCTAGATGCACTTGGGGCTTTATTCCAGCCCTTTCTCAATTTGCCTCCTGGCATCTATTGTTTGCTCCATTTATTTTCAATTTTTGTGATAACTATATAAGCCAAAAATCATTATAGTGTAGCAATAATATTAATAATAATAAGAAAAGCCTCAATTTTTTGAAGTGCTTCTTCTGTGCCTGTCTCAGTACACAGTAATTTTCTTTCATTGTCTCATTTGATCTTCATAAGAACTCTCTGATGTATGTATTAGTATTTATTTTATGGTTGAGGAAACTGAGGTTTAGGAAGATTATGTAACCTGAGCAAGGTCTATAGTAAGTGATATATTTAAATATTGTATCTTAACCACTACGTTAACTGTTTTCCAGATTCTGCTTTATACTCTAAGAAGATGTCAAGCTACAGCAGGAAGCTGGAAGTCTTATAGAAGTTAAGGAAATGGCTCTCAGTTTTCTGTGGCATCAGACATCAGATCCGAAGAATACACATTACATGTCCTGCTTATACATGCTATGTTGTGCAAGCCCAGAAGGACTCACATTTTTCCTTTTATGAGCTTAAATCCAAAATAAGAGAACACAAATGTCAACAGATGTAATGAGGCATTTACTTTTTGACATAAGAAGGAAAAGAATGTAACAACAATAAAACAAGCAGAAGGGAAGAGAGAAAAAAAGTACTAATTTAACACTGCCTATACTTAGTACTTGATATATGCAATGTATTGCTATTTACAACCCCAAGTCCTACAGAGTAAGGTGGACCTCATTAAGTAAATTGATGTTGGGTTCTGCTGAGTACTTCAAAAGTGGACATTGAAGGGAATGTGGGCTAGTACCTGAAAAGATCTGAATATTCTGCATAATAGAGGGAATATTTGGAATTTAGAAAGGGAGAATAACCTGGGAGGAGGGGAAAAGGCACCAGAAGAGGGTGAAACTTCATAAAAGATAATGTGGACAGTGAAAAAAATCCCTGGTGGCAGAGTAGCTAATGGATTATTTTTAGTTACTGACTTTTTTCCCACATGAAAACTATGGAGTAGCTTGCTTGTGAACCTCAGGGTACTACAGTATAAGCACATGGCTTCACAGACTCATAGTGGGGTAAAGGGGAGAAAAAATAATAATTTTGAGCTAGTCACATGACTACAAAGCTAGATACTCCAACATAATTCCAGATGGCTAAACTTGGCTTCTCATATAGCATTTTTAATAGCAGTGAGAACACCACAGGGAAGTGAGGGAAGGGGAGAAAAGGATCAGAGGTCCTTGTAAAATACTGGTCTGCTGTTTCAGGCTATCTGATTAGAACAGAAGCAGAGGCTGAACCAGCTTAATACACCTGAACTGCCTCAGAGGCTCTCCTGCGTAGAGTGTAAACGGCTAGGAAGCTTCTGAATCTTCCATCTATATCTTCCTCAATTCCAAGAAACAGATTCCAATTAAGGTGCAACATATTTGATATCTGCAGGGCAAAGCTCTACCACCAGATCAGAAATAAAAGCATTTTCAATTTCCCCAAAATAATGGAAACCTATAGTACCCCACTCATTGGATTAAGTCAGCTGAAGAGACTCAGAACCAATCTGGTTCACTTTGAGCAGGAAGTAGCAACCTTATTCTTCATCCTCAGCCTTGGCAATTTGCTCTGGGTTGGCCACTATGAGACCATCTCCTACCACTTGGATATTCATACTAACAGTGATTTTCCCACAATTTCCAAGTCATTCTGGTCAGAGATTTTTACAAAATACCATTGGATAATTCTTTATGAGCCACCACAGACAGGGCTGATGTATCTGCTGGGGTTAGCAGAAGAGTTAAATTCCAGATCATATTTTCCAGACTAAAAGAGCTCAGAGTCCATTCCAATTAAAATCTCATCTCTTACAGCCAGTTTTTCCAATTGTATTCTCTAGCAGTTCTAGAGTTTCTTTACACTCTAGGCAGAGATGGTCAAACTTTTCCTGTAAAGGGCCAGATGACACATATTTTTGACTTTACGAATTATACAGTCTCTGTCACAACTATTTAACTCTGCCATTGTAGCATACAATAGACATAGACGATTCATAAGTAAATAGGTGTTGCTGTTTTCCAATAAAACTTCATTTACAAAAACAGGCAGTGAGACCTTACTTGGTGGGCTGGAAGTTCCAGTCCAAAATCAGATCAGGGAATAAACCTACTTCAGAATAAAGATAAATGAGAAAAAAAAAGAAAAAAAGAAACAGGCAGTGAGCTGGATTTGGTCCACAGATCATAGTTAGCTGACCCCTGCTCTAGGTTGTTGGTAGAAAACGGCCTCATGCCTTTGATTGGTAGCTTCTTTCCCTCATTTATCCTTAATGATATTCTTCAGAGTATGGTGGGCCTCAGCTCCAATATTCATGACTTTCTTAAAGTTTAGAGCATTAATAAGGAGAACCACAGAATCCTGAATTGCCAATTTCTGCCACAGTGAAAGCTACCAAGGTTCATACTGAATGTTAGAACTAGCAGAATGACATGTGAATTGGCATCCAGTTCAGCAATGTAGCAGTACAGTGAAACTCACTTTTCCAGCCTTATAAACAATAAGAGATACTCCTGTGCATGTTTGCACCAATCTAGATTTATTCTTGGTGTCATTCTTTTTTCTTCCATCTCACAACACTCAATTTTTTACTGATGTGTTCAGCAGTCTTGGAGATACCTTTTCCTGCATAGCACATATTTTGTCCCTGACATTCAGGGAATCAAAGACCAGTTGAGACTGGCAGCTCTAAAGAGATTTTTTTCCATTATAAAAATCTACCTCAATAGAGGAATCTCTTCAGAGTCAAAAATCCCTCTGGCAATGAATCTTGAGAACAGGCTTAGTTTTGGCCTAGGTTTGTGGTACCCAGGAAGAGGCAGAGCGTGCTACAAACAATGAGTGGTGTTAATTCTTCTAGCTAAAAAAATTTAAGGACAGATATCTCTAATATTCAATTTAAAATTGTCCATGGTACAATATAAACCTACTGCCTATTTCTCGAAATCTTAAAATCAGCTGCAGATTCAAATACATATGTGGGTGGAGTTTTGGATAAAACAACTAATTTAGTTCAGGTTCTCATCATTTCTTCCATCAGGGCCCTACTGGTTTCCCTGCCACACTATTCCTATCTCTCTCCAATTTATTCTTCCTGCTAATGCCAGAATGATTTTTTTTTTTTTTAATGAAAATCTTATCATGTCATTCCTCTGCTTTAAATCCTTCACAACCTCCTCTTGGGCTTCAGGAAAAGTCCAAACTTTTTAACGTGATATTCGAAATCTGTTCTTAATTCTATAGCCGAGTGTTCTGCCACTTCTTACAGCCCATATTCTGACACAGTAAATATTCTCAGCTTCTTGAAAAGAGCATATTCTTGTTCATCTCAGATACTTCTCAAATGGAGTTTCCCTTGCTTGGAATGTTTCCTATTAGTCTTTGTGTAATTGCTTATCTTTAAGGCAAAGGTCATGTATCATTTGTCCCGAGCTGCCTTCTCTGACTTTTTTCATTCAACATTATGTTTGTGAGATTCATTCATATTGCTGCATGTAGCTATAGACCATTTATTCTCACTGCTCCACAGCATTCCATTGTGAGACTCTAACATTAATTTATCCATCCATTCTATATCCATTTTATTGTTGATGAGCGTTTGGGTACTTCCCAATTATAATACATATTGCTGCTCTGAACATGTCTTTTGGTAAATATAAATATGTATTTCTGTTGAGTACACACTAAGAGTATAATTTCTGGGTACCAAGGTACATATATATTCAGCTTTAGAAGACATCAGCAAAGAGCCTTCCAAAGTAATCACACCAACATAGAGTTTCTTTTAATTGATGAAGTATGTTAAGCTCCTAGAAAATCTCTATGTAAATACAAAGTACTGTTATTAACTCAATGCCTCATTTGCACAAGATCATCTTGTTCCACAGCAATTAAAAATAACATCTTTGATTAGATGAAATCAAATATCTACTGGGATTTGCATTTATAATCTAGATGTGTCACATTCTTTTCTCTAATCAAAATTAGATTTTGACACGCTTTCAAATGTGTCACTGAAAAGACAAATGTTGGTTCGCTGTTTTTAAAAGCATATTAGGTCATATATGTTCAGAATGTCAACACTTTATTTAGAAATGTCCTGGTGTGTCAAGTTATTGGAAAGGATACTGACACACAAACCCAATATATTCTCTATCTCCATTATACATTTTGCAGTATTCATATATTTTTTAAAAATCTGATCCACCAATCCTAGAATTTATGTCATCATGAATGTTCACTTCTTTGTGTTAATTATTTTAAATTTTAAATTTGTTATTATACTAATAACAGTACAGAAAAAAGGCTTAAAATAAAGAGAAAATATGTTACATAAAGAAAATAAAAATCACTGGTAACCCTACTTTGAACAAAAATTGTTAAAACTTCAATATACATTCCTTTCAATCTTTTCTACATATTACTATAATACATATGTATTTTTCGAACAAAAATAGAATCGTATTATACATATATTTTACCTGGTTTTACTTTTTGTATTATATAAATCTCTCCACACCAATTTATATAAAGTTTTAAAGCTCAAACAAAATGGTATAGCATGTTAACAAGTATTTATCATTTTAAGCAACAGATCAATTCCCATTCTTTCACAAATATTATGAAAGCATAGAAAGCCCACAGTACTAGATTAGATGCTATGAGTACTGGTATCACGTCACTAGAAAGAACATCATTTTAAGGCCTGGGTGAGCTGAATCTGAATCTTGGCCTTACCTCTAAGTAGTTGTGTTACCTAGAACCAGTTACTTGATATATCTAAACCTATGTTTACTCATCAAAAAATGAAGTAACAAAATATACTTCACATATTTGCCATGAGGATTGGAAGAAATAATATATACGGGATTCTTGATATGATAACTGACACATAAAAGGTATTCGATAAATTTGCTCAAATCTGAATCTGTGGGAAGCACAAAGAATTAAAAGAAACTGTCACTATCCTTCAGGAACTCATAATCTAACAGCAGATTTGGGGTGATTATATAAATCAGTAAAAGGAAGAAGTCCATTTTCACTAAGTGCTATACACTTTCACTTTTACTATAAGAGGTAGCACTGCATAGGGAGACTGAAATGGAACAAGGTGTTCCTACCCTATATCATATACTTGGGAGAAGCTTCTTTCTTACAGAGACTTCTGGGAAGGTTGCTGAATCAGTAGAGCAAAGGTCTTTGAAGTTTTGATGGGAAGATAGGGTAGATAAAAGCAGAAACAAACAAACGAAAACTGTCCTTTTATAGATTTCAGCTGTTTGCTATTTTGCAAACCGTACAGATTTGAATTCTACCTTTAGTGATTGTCATTCTTTTCTCTGGGAAGTCACTCAGATGGGCCCTTTGGTTGGACAAGAGTAAAGCAAAGATCCACTCTGACCTGAAAATATTTGAGAGATAATGACTAGATTGAGAGCAATTTCTCTGTATAAAAACATAAAAGGTTACCTATGTTGTAGGTACAAATATATCTCAGAAGATGGTTTCTTTGGAGAAATGTGTTTTCTTTGGAAGAATTGGAGTTGTGCTGTGCCAGCAAATTGCTATCTGCTCTGGTGGTGGTGGTGGTGGTGTGTGTCCACATGTTAGCTTACAGAAGAAGATGAGGGGGAAAAAAGTTTTTATGGGGAACTTTGTGGAAAATAGGAAGCAAAGAGTACTGTTTCAGGTCCCAACAACAAAGTTAAGGCACAATGTTGACGAGTGGCCATTCTGTCCACTTCAAAACATATTCCCATCTCACTCTAGCACTCCAAGTTTTTGAAGGCCTTGAAGGTCTACAGAGACAGCAACACCCTCACATTGACATTGGCACATGCCCTCCTCTCTGCCTAGACTTCTCCGCTCTCTCCTTTAGACTAGCTATCTCCTCATCTTTCAGCTTTCTTTTTAAATGACTAACCCTAAATAAGGTCTTTCCTGAGTAATGTCTATCATCACATCTCATACAACTTTATTCTTTTTCTACATTGCACATATCATGATTTATTATATATTCATTTCAATGTTTATTTACATATTTTTCCTATTATTCTGTATGCCCCATGCTAGCAGAAATATATCTGCTTGTTGTTCCTCAAATCAGTATATAGAATTTTAGCTGGCAATTAAAAATGTTTACTGAATGAGTGCATTCATCCAATCCAGTCTTGAGCATAAAAAGTTTCTTTGTTTACTATGTTTATTGTCTCTCTCTTATTATAATCAATTTATGAGATTCAAAAGAGCAAATATTTTTCAGTGATGTATTTCTAGCACTCATTACATTGCATGATGCATAGTATATTCTCAATAAATATTTAATTTAATAAGTAAATAAATGGGTGTCATGTCCACAATGATGATGATTCAATTTCTTCAAGTTATCTTCTTGGTTAGAGAACATTTACTTGTAGGAACTGGAGACCAAGAGGAGAAATATATCAGAACCCATATGGGGTCTAAAGTTGACAAACTGGTTTGAAAGCACATGTGAGACATCCACTTAAGGGCTTCTGAAAATGTCTTATTCTTCCTAAGGAAAACTGAGTGCTCTGCACAGGACAAGAACAAGAACTCTGGGTTGTCTGTGTTATTATAAATTGATTTATATCTGGTCACTGGAAAGACTTGGTAACTTGGTCCTATGCCAATTCTATAAAGTAGCTATTATTTTCATTTTTTAAATTAAGAAACTATAGTTTGGTAAAATTAATTAAGCTCCTACAAATCACCACACATCTAGTTAGTGGGGAGCTTGTGATCTGAACTTGGACTTGTCTGTTTATAAAACCTATACTTTTTCTAACACGTTCTTCAATATTTACAAGAGAAGGTTATGTGGACTAAATATGTCAAATGTTCTGAGTCAATAATATATGCTGTTGATGTTTGGGAGGGGAAGAGATTCATTCTGACTGATATAATTTGACCTGAACTGGAATTATCAAGAAGGATTACAACCAATGAAGATAGCAGGGAAAGAGGGAGTATAAAAATGGTGATAGTGGAGTAGAGAAGATGCAGTGAGACTTCATAAGATAAGCAAGGATGTATAATAGGGTAAATTGAGGAGTCTTAAAGAATGACCACCTGAAAAGTAGATAACAGTGAGTATCCACTCAGAACTTGAGGATAAAAGGTAAATGAAACTGCAAAACATAAGATTAAAGAAAAAAGTCTTAAATGTTAACATTCAGAAAAGCATGTTGATCGCATATCACAATAATTAGACCAATAGTAGAACTCTTGTAAGCAATAATAAGTACTAGAAATGATTTTTCAAAGTAATAAAAGAAAATTTCTGCCAGTTTAGAATATTCCTAATAATCATTCAATAGTTAATGGAACATAACAACATTTACCAGCTACATAATAACTAAGAGAATTTATCATCAATATATCCTCATTGAACATACTAACAAAGGATTTACTTCCACAAGAAGAAAACTTAAGCCATAGAGAAAGACAGGGCTTCAAGAACAAAAGTGAGAGGAAAAATATGGTAAAATATGTTGGCAAATCTGTTTTCTAGCAGTAAATATAATAATAACCTTCTATATGTAAAAAAAAATAATAATTAAAATTCTTAGGACAGAAAGGGTAGTTCAAAGAATAGTTTATTTAGGCAAGCTCGGATTTCCTCCTTGTTCCCAGGAAGAGGATAAAGATATTAAATAACTCAACTTTGTTAGGAAAAACACCTGGTTAAGAATGTGTTACAAATTTACACTTACAATTACAAGATTATAAATAGAAATTGTGACTTCCACAACAGGAACAGGAAAAAAAAATCAATTGAACTTAAGGGAAAAAAAAGTGTGAAACTCTTACTCTTACTCCCCTTTTCTTCCTGAATAATTCAGTCCTAAAGCCATTAGATGGGGCAGTAGAAGTTAGAAGTCCAAGGCTGTAGTGAGGTCAAGGGGCCCAGAGTCTAGTGTCAGAATCTGAGCAAGATGAGTTCATGGGAGCATGGGGGTTGGGTGCAGCTTAGGTTAGGGGACTACTTGTTTTGCTTTTTTGCATTCTCTCTCTATCCACTGGGAAAAGTTATCAATCTTCCTCTTCTTGGTACTTTGGGGTAAATGGATTGGCTTTCTGGTATTATCTATAGGAAGTCAAGCCCCTTATCACATACAAAACTTTTCTAAGTTAAAATCATGATTTTCCCATTTAAAGTGACTACTATCTTCTAATTTTCTCTCAGAAGAAAAGCATTAGCTCTATTCTGTAGCTATTGGGGCTATCTGAAAAAGAAAAAAAAAAACACTTTAAATTTTCACTCTTTTATGCTCACTTCAAACAAGTTGTAGTGGCATGTGCTTTAGACTATGACCAAGGAATTAAATTACAAGTTTGCTAAGTACTTAATTCTGCAGTGGGAACAAAAGACAATAAAAATCTGAGTTTGAACCTTGGGGAAAAGGAGGCTTTAAAACTATTAGAAATGTAAGCAAAATGTAGTTTACCTAAATTAGTAAATCTTATGAAAATTATTAGAAAAAGTGGACCAGTAATAAAAAGTCATGGTAAATGGCTCTTGCAGATATATATGTTTTTAGTCTGAAATGATTGACAAATTGTTTGCAAGTTTTTACCTGCTGAATTGTAAAATAGCATATCTTATATTTTACTTCCTGCTTTCCCCTTCCCCATTTCTAAGAATGTTCACACATTGAGTTATAGTTAATATCTAAGATAGTCTAGGTACTATTTTCCCAAGTTTTCAGCCATAAGAACAGACCCCAAAAGGCTAAGTGATTTGTGCTACATTATTATTATTTTTTTATCCTCACAACTACTGCATGACTATACTACTGACTCCATTTTATGTGTAAGGAAATTTAATTAGCCAGCTAATCCATGGTCAAGGTCACACAGAATCAGAAGGTAAATCAGAATAACTTTCTATCTACTAGACTCCATTGCCTTTGGTCTATCTACGAGCATCACTTGTGTTGAACTTAATCAAGTTTAATCTCCTCCACATAGTTACCTCTTAGATAAACCACTTCCTAATTATAAATAATCATTAAAGTTAAGTTAATTGTCCTTAAAAAGAAAGTAAAAATTGTTGTATCTTCTTTTGGTGATTTGTACATTATTTTAATATGAAAAAAAGGAATAATAAGCATAAGAGTGGCTCAGCAGGAGCTCAAAGCTCCTTGGCTAGGAATTGAAAACTCTTGTGCCTTCTCCATGAGGGCAGAGCTGGTTACAAGGTGCTAACCCCAGGCTCACTCAAAAACACAAACTAAGAATAAAGAACAATAGAGGACAGAGAGACAAATGGAACAAAGTTATGTTTCTAAAACTCAGGTTTCTATCCACCATTTCACCCCTGAGGATCTACCAAAGGAACAAAAAGGATCCTCATTCATTAAACGACAGTCACTAAGCACCTGAGTTAGACAGGAAAGTTGGAGATAAACAGTATCTGAGTCCTTGAAACTCTCACAGGCTAATAGTAGAGAATTATTTTAATGCAAAATAATTAGAAGAGGTACTCATTCCAAGTTGATGAGTATCCTGGAAGACTTCTTAGAGGAGCTGATACATAGGTTCATGATTGAAGTGTCAGCAGGAGTTTGACATGAGATAAATGGGAAAGAAGGGAACAGCAAGTGCAAAATAGACTTGTGAAAGCATGTCACATCTGGTAATGACCATAAGCAAATGTGGTCAGAGGGTAATAAGCCTAACAGAAAGTAGTACTCAGGAAATAGCTTTGTGACTACTGTTTAATGAATGAGGATCCTTCTTGTCCCCCCTGTCTACAAGGTCCTCGGGATGAGACTATAGCCAGAAATCTGAGTTTTGGAAACCTAGTTTTATTCCATCAGTCTTTCTGTCTTCAATCATTCCTTTGTCCTTAGTTTAGGTTTTTGGTTTGCACAAAAGCCAGTTTCCCTCTATGGAGAGAATAAATGTAAGACTAGAGTCAGAGAGATCAGTTATTAAGAGGTTCTTCAATAATCCAAATAAGAGATGGAGATAGTCTGAAGTGAGATGGTGGTAGTGAAGATGGATAAGGAATGGATGAGAAATATTTGAGAGGCAAAATTTGCAGAATTTGGGTGACAGTGCAGCAAGCAATACTCTTTTGTTGTTGTTATTGTTGTTGTTGTTGTTGTTGTTTGTCTGTGGAGAAAATGGCACGTTTTACTGTCTCCAGGGGTCAGGGAAGAGAAACTGAGCTGAGCTCTAGCAGAAAGCATGATTCCAGTAACTCTAGCAAGCTCCCTGAGCAGTCACATCATAGGGATGCTTGGATAGCAACCATGATTAATTATTTTCCTACCTGAGGCTTGGGAGGAAATTTCCAGAGAGAAGAAAAAAGAATAACAACAGGAGGAGGGAACATAATATATTAATGATGATAATATATCTATCTGTCCTTTTTTGGAAAAATTTAGTTGTTTGGAGAGTGAAACAATGAAGTGCTTGCTAAAAATTAAGTGTGAAAATAATTTTATTGCTAGAAGGATTAGGAAACTTTGGCAAATTAATTGAAGAGAAACCAAGGCAGTAAGATATAGGAGCTCAGAGGATCCAGATTCCCCTAAAAACTCATCATAGGTCTCATGGTAGACCTCCTCAAATGGGGATGGATTCAGAGAAGCAGACAGTATGAGGAAGATCACCTTAAGCAGTATGAATAGAATCTAGAAATGTTTGAAAACAGAACTGTTTGGTATTTTTAGGAAAATTAAGACCAATCTATAAGGTTTTTTCAGTAATGAATATCTTATTTACAATTGCATCCTTAACGGTTAGCACAGGATATAAAACAATATAATACTCAATAAATTTTTCTTAAATGAACAAAAAAAATTTTGCTTTACATGGGGAGTGATAGAAAATGGTGGTAAATTTTGAAAGTTACATTGTAAAGAGCCTGGAGTGTCAGGGTAAGGAGCATAGTTTTCCTTCTGTGGGCAAAGAATCATTAACAAATATAACGAAACCTTTCTCAGTAGGACTGCACAGGACTAAGATTCAACTATAAGAGATCATGAGTATCTTGCTAAAACTTAACAGTAGTTAGCTCACATTTACTGAGCAGATACTCTTTTCCAGGCTCTAAGCTGGGCCTAAGGAATAAACCAGACATAATCCTACTCTCAAAGAGCTCATGCTTTAGTGGGAAAATCAGGCATATAAACAAAAATTACAATGTAATATGCAAAGCACAAGAACAAAAAAATTGCTGGGAGCTGAAAGTGGGATGACTATTCCAAGTAGAGGGAATATCATATGTAAAAACACAGAGGCATTTACAAATAGATGATTCTTGTGAGTTTATGAAATAGTAACAAATTCTAGCTGAAGCAAAATGAAATGTTAGCCTGAATGCATATCTATATACCTATCTATATAAAATTTATGAACAGTCAATTTATTTGAGAATATATTGAAGTTTCCCAAGTCACTTTTCTTATGAGCAAGCCTGTGTACACTAGAATGTGGTTAATGGTACAACTTATTTTACACAACTTTTAAAATGTAAAAAAATATTGTCTGACAATATACTTCAAAAATCTTTATTAGATTTTAAGTGTCAATGCCATCTCTATCTTTCTGCCTATGAACCAGTCTTGGTTTCAAAAACTCAGACTATGAGGCTGGAAGAGAAAATCAAGTCCTATCACTTTATTTTCTAGAAAGAGAAACCGAAACTACAAGAAGAAAAGCACTTGTCCAAGATCCCACAGCAAATTAGGTGTACAGCTGGTTCTGAAAAGCAGTCTGTCTGACATTCTGGCTTACATTAATCACTACAAGTACAATAGCAGATATTCCTACATCTATATGTCCTTAAATATGACTACACCTGGAATTTGAAACTCAGAAACAATGCTCTATTTTGATCCCAACTCTGCTTCCAACTGAAACAGCTAAGGATTCCTTGAAATATGCTCTATTTCAAGTTACTACTTTAGTTTAAAATAATCTTCACCATTAGCATAATTTCTTAAGGTAGGTATGTCCAGAAGAAAACCTCAGATAAGAGATCTAAGTTTGAAAAATAGCTTTAAGATTAATATATGTGCATTATTCAGAACTCTCTTAGCTGCATATGACAGAAAACCAACAACCAGAGCCAGAGGAGAGAAAGAGTAATCAGGGGAATCATTTTATAAACTATATAAATGTCTAATCAATGTATTGTATACTTGAAACTAATAAAATAAAATTTTAAAAAATATGTATTGCCTCTTATAATTAGAGGGGACAAATTGAAAACCTGAATTAAGGACTTAAACAACGCCCTCAAAACTCTCTCTTTTCCTCACCTTCAGATTTTGTCTCTATGCTGGCCTCATTCTCTTAGTATTCTTCAAGACAAAAGAGATACAATTATCAGCATCTCTAGGGTTCTACCCTTTATGTCTTATAATCAAAGAGAGAGACCTTTCCTTCCTAGCTTCAGAAGGAAAAGTTCTAGAATGACTCTGACTTGTCTCTCCAGCATGCATCACTTGCCCACCCCTGAACTTATCACCATGGCCAGGGGGACAAGGGACCATGATAGATGAGGCCAGCCAAATGGCAGTCTCTGTTTATGGAAAGTGGAAAATCACAATTGAAAACCACATTGGAACCACAAGGTATGAGGGAGGAACGACTTCCCAAAGGTAAAAAGGTATTACCAGAAGGGAAGAAAAAATTCTAGCAAACTAAAACAGCAGATGTCCTCTCCAAATGGGATTTATGGTGAAGGTTATTTAAACTAAAATGGGAATTTGAAATAGAACATATTTAAGAATGAGGTAGAAAAATTAAAATGCATGCTATTTAAGATTCAGTCGGGACATGTAAGATGAAAAATAATTAAGACAGATGGGGATTTAAAATTAGGTATATTTGAGGTAATTTTGAATATATTGTTAATAGTTAAAAGATAGGAATACTATTTAAGACTAAAGTAGTGTAGTTAATGTGAGGATATATAAGATTGATTGATATGTACAACAAGGATTGTTAAAATAAAAAAATAATATTTATAAAATAATTTAAAACTTGATTTTATTGAGTTCCTTGAAGAAGTAAACTATATATTAAATGTGATATATATGTATATTTTAAATTAATAGTATAAAACTGATGATATATATTATCACAATTTTACAGATGAAAAAACAGGTTCATATTCAGGAACGGAGATGCCTAAAGTTACATATCTAGTGACTGACTGAGGCAGAATTCAAACCTAGTTCCTGCCTGACTCCAAGGCTTATTCTCTAAAATACTGTGTTATATGAAAATATTTTTAATGAAAGATATTTATAACTGAGAGAGAATTTTTGACATAGAGAAGTAGCAGCAGTAATATTTGGGATAAAATTAGTTCATTTAAGATGGAGGGAATTATATGATTCATATGAGGTGCTGAAAATTTGGAATAGTTACGACTATATTCACTGTCTCAGAAGGCATCCGCAAATTCCCTCAAGAGCTGTGCATAAAGCAAAAAGTGCTTACATGTGATGCAACATCATGGAAAGTAACTGCGTTTCTAGTGAACAGGAAAACTGATATTGGTGTGGGATCCCCAGAGAACTTTTCTGGGAGATGGCAATTACCTTTAGGAGTTGTTGCCATAGACCCACAGAAAACAGGTGCAGCAAGTTGCATGAAGGTTTTCCTTGAAAATCAACCCATACTTTTAAATTTACTGCATTTATCATCTTTACCTATTCATTCCCAGAGGGCTAGTCCTTCTCTGTTCAGTGTTTATATTTTCTGAATTCTTATAGACAGTGTCTGCCTCATTATTCAGTACTCCAGCATCATCTGAGTCAAACTGTTCATCTTAGGTTTCTTGCAATCCTTTCTCAAAAAACAGAATGTAAATTTTACTTCAGAGATTGAGGGGGTACTTCAAAATAATTTTAGAATGCAGATTACCAGCAATCCCAACAGACTGGTCACCTTTCTTGGCTGCCAGCTTGATCTACACACATGAATCCTTTCCTAGAGAAATCGTCTTCTGGTAATACCTTTGGTTTCAAACTTAAATGTTTGATATAAGAAATTGCTTCTTTTTCTTGGCTAGAAAAACCTTTTTCAATTTAGGACTCTCTAAAGGGAATAGTTAAGAAAGAAAAGACTAGTTTGCAAAATCCAAAATCTCTATTTAAGTCCTGGTTCTACCCAGGCTCTAATCTGAAGCCAGAGATAGAATTTTGAAAATCATCAGTTTATAAAGGGCCATTGAAGCCATGACATTAGATAAGATTCCTCAGGAAAAGAGGTGAAGTGAGAAGAGCAGAGAGTCCAGAACAGAAGCCCTAGGAACACTAATATTTAAAGGTTGCCCAAAGTACCAATGAAGTAAGACCAGTCAAAGCTCTAGATTCACTGTAAAGTCTTGCACAAGTGGTTGTAGTTCTCCATATACCTGGAGAAATTAATTACTATTCCTGTAGATATTTCAGAAATGATTGATGGAGTTATTTATTCATTTATTCATTTAATATATAGTTTTGAGAGCCAACAAAAAGCAATATTGTTTCAAAAAGAAATTTTTTAAAGAATAGTTTGCTGCACTAAAGTGAAAATATTTGGCTCAATCCTTGAAGGAAAAGATGAGGAATTTATATAACAGGAATAATCTTCAAGGAAAGAATAAACCTTCCAGTAAATCTGCTCAATTCCAAATAGGCTCCATAAAAAAAGAAAAAAAAAAGTTCTAAGTCTCACTAGGACAGACTCAGCTGCAAAGCCATCTATATTGGTTTTCCATTGCAGTGTAACAAATTACCACAAACTTAGTAGCTTAAAACTGTTATATTAGTTCACAGTGCTGTGGGTCTGAAATATGGCATAGTGTGGCTGGATTCTCTGCTCAAAACATCGCAAGGCTGAAATCAAGCTGAGCCAGAATTGGGGGAAGGAGGGAATTTGCATCCAAGCTCATTCTTGTCGGAAGAATTCAATTCCTTGTGGTGGTAGAAATGGGATACCTATTTCCTTACTGGTTGCACCTAGGGGCCACCTTTTAAGAGTTCATCCACATTTCTTGCCATGTGGGCACCTCCATCTTTGAGCTAATAACAGCATGTCAAATCCTTCTCATGGTACTTTGACTCTCTGACCTCCAGACTCAAATGTAAAAGGCTCATGGCACTAGGTCAGGCCCATCCAGATAATCTTCCTATTTTAAGATGGACTCATTTGAGCACTTAATGATATCTGCAAAATCCATTTTGCCAAATAACCTAAGATAATCATCTAAGTGATTTCTCATCATATTCATAGAGTCCACCCATACTCAAGCAGAGGGAATTACCCAAGGTGTGTATATTACCAGAGGATGGAGAGAGTATTGGGGAGCATCTTAGAATTCTGCCAACCACACTATTCTAAAGTAGCAAAAATTGAGGCAATCACTTTCAAAATTTAGCTTGAGCACATATAACTTTAATGAAGATTTTTTAGTTCATCCCGTCTTCCAAACCAGATAGGAATAATTATTCCCAACTTTTGTTAAAGTACCTGAAACAATATAGTACACTGACATTTAAAATGTCTTCCCTTTATAGACTAGGAGGTTCTCAGGGCCAGAGACTGGTCTGATTCACCTCTATACCTTCCATGTTCAGTAATGGGGATTGGCATAGGATGTGTGTTAAAGACTATTGTTGAGTGAATGAAAAATGATACCACTATTGGTGAGCCTGAACATTGCTCTCTTCGAAACAACTCAGAGGGATAGCTGGTGGGAAGGCAGGGGCGACTAAAAAAAACAAGTGCAAAAAATATTGATGTCCATAGACATACAACAAGAGACAAACTTTTGGATAACTTCTTTTTCTTCCTTTTCTCCTCTTCTCCAATGCTAACCCTAACATTATGTTCTGAGTTCCAATTTTTCCAATCTCTGCCAGGACATCTTCAATACCCTATCCCTCATAAATTTTCAATCATGTGCCCTCTACTGGTTCTTTCACCTCAGTCTAAAATATTTTCAATTTTCCTTCAGCCCAAACCTTCTGTTTGATTGTGCTTCCAACACAAGTAAAGTCCATTTCCTCCATACCTGTCATCTGGATAAATTGATGAACCTGTCTCCAGTCTTGCCCTACTCCAATTCATCCTTCACACAGATGCCAGAATGAATCTTAAAACACAAATAAAAATATGTCATTCTTATGCTTAAAACTCTTTAACAAGTTCCTATTACTTATTGGGTCAAGGTCAACCTCCTTAATATGGCATTTTAAACTGTGTAATTTGTATTTCTGGGGGATTTTCTGTGATTCCCTCATCTGTCATTCCTTCCCCCACTTCGACCCTATAATTACATGAGGGCTCAGTAGTCTCTGAGCACACAGCATGTGCTTTTGCCATTGTCTATATTTTCTCATGTTGTTTCATCTACATGGAATGTCCTTCCCTGCAGTCCTCACAGGGAGAATTAATTGTGCCCTCTTTATGCACATGATCCTATTTTAGCACATCTTACGTAAAACATATTGTCTAATGCAAACTCTCTGATTCTGTATTAAAAATTAATTTCCAGAACAAATAGGATAAGGATCGTCTTTAAAAAATGATCACTCATGCATTCATTCCCTCCCTCAAGTATTTGCTGAGTGTTTTCTCTGTGCCAAGCACTGTGCTGTGTGTGCTGGAAACACAGAAGGGAGCCCTCCCGAGGTGCTCAATGGCACTAGTTTCTACCACATCTCACTGCCATTAATATAGTCAGGCACATAGTAGATGCTCATGTGAGAGACACATGTCAGAAAAATCCTGCTTAAGATGAATTAGCTCTTCCATTTTTGTGTTTGTACCCCAGCATCGAGCAATGAGCCTGGCAAGCATCACTGCTTAATCAATGTTTATGAATGGAAGATGAATGATCTTACACAGATAGAATGAGGCAGCTGAGGCCACCAAGCAGAACTTTTTCTTAAGAGATATTATCCATACAGTGTCACCATTCGTTGACACATTCTTTAACATGTGATTTTTAAATACTGTTATATCCCTCCTAAGCCATTAACAATGAAAAAATAACACTATTAAATTCCAACCAGAAGTTGGCAAATATTATGCCACTAATATACCTTTTATGATGATTCTTACACTGGCAGCAGATATACTCCAGAATCAATACAGCTACCCAACTACCAAGTTATGGTATGATAGGGCAACTAGCAAAGATCTTTTTCAGAAATCTTCCTAAATAAGACCCGTGGCCCTCTTCACTAGACCCTACCTCATCCACTTCAATCAACTTCAGCTAACAGCAAGGAGAACAATAAATTAAATAAAATAGAATCTTTCTCATGTTTTCAGGGCAATAAAGTTAATGATATGTTACCACTAAAATTTCTCATTTTCTTTTATGTCAGAGTTTTACCATAAATGAAACAATGAAAACAGTTACAGCTTTCTCAAATATGCCCAATCAGATAAAGAATATTTAATTATGAGGGTGTATGAAAATTTCAAATATTCTTCAAACCTTGTGCATAGAATCAGAGAAGGAGTAATGGATATTAAATTCAATCTAATGTATTTTACAGATAAGGGAACTGAGGCCTATAGGGGGATGGACTTTCCCAAGGTTACATAACCAGTGGAAGTCTAGAATCAAAGTTTGCTGCCTCCCATATTGGTTCCTTTCAAGACTTTCTAAATTAAAATGACCATTCCATGGGCCTTCAAAAACTTATCAGTGGTCATAAAAATTATTTGGCTCTTTTTTATCCCAGTATCCTCATTCAAAGCAGCTAATACAAAAGAATCATTTGAGAATAAATAAAATTCTAATGTTCAACTTTCTTCCAGATCCTGGAGATGAGAAAATCAAATAAAATTTTAAGAAAATACTACATAAACTAGTGGAAGAAGACAAAATAAATCACCCATCCAATCAATAATATTCCATAATTTGAAGAAAAGGAGGGAATCCTCAGAGCACTGAGCTGGCTGAGACCAATCAAACTCCTCATGGAGATGCTCCTCAGCACAGCTACTATTCACAGTTCCCCCAAATTTACTATATGTCTGAAGGTAAAGGGAGGCTGATCCCAAGTCAATATTTGGAAGCAACTTCTTAATCATAAGAGGAGCCAAATAAATGTTGAACAGGCTGCCTTGTGAGTCAGGATTTCTCATAATTAGAGACAACCAGGCAAAGGTGGGGCATTACAGAGGAGAGTCTATCCATTCGGTAGGAAGGGCTCTGTGCATATATACTCCATGATTTTCAGTAACTTTTCCAATCTTGGGATTCTGTTATTCCATGATGGAAATTTAACAGTAATAGATAGATTGTGTTGGAATGGGTGGGTGGTTCTTGTGTTCTTCAAATTACACCACATAACAAATCTCCTACATTGCTTCTTCGAATGAATTCAATTCATTTAGGACTTAGTAAGGCAATGTAGATGATATTTGTTGGATGTTGGGGAGGGAGGTGAAGGTTATAGAAGTGAGTATGAATGACATAGTCCCAGTCACTAAAGAAGTCTGAGTCATTTGAGATGCTTAACTGTACAATAGAAACTGTGTAGTCGTTCTATGTTTCAGATGTTATCAAAACCAAAGTAACTTGCTTTGGACAGTATGACATTCTGGACTGAGCATGAATTTATTATCTTGCTATACAAACACATATAATCATATTGGCTAAAAATTATGGTGTGCTTTCTTTGTGCCAAGCTCTGAACTCAGGCATTTTCTGGCATAATCAACCTTCTATAGTAGAGGGGTTAAGTAATTTTTCCTAGATTACTTAGCTAAAAAAAATGGTTACAATCACTGGCAGCCTGATACCACTAAATTTTCTCTTCTTCTTTATGCCAACACTTACATATGTATGTATGTATGTATGTATGTATGTATGTATGTATGCATGCATGTATGTATGCATGCATGCATCTACCCTGATGTCATGAAGTACAAAGAGAAGAGCAAAGAATTCAGAGAGAGGACGAGTGAGTGTCTCATCCAGACTCTATCACTTACTGTTTGTGTGACCTTGATAAAATCACATAAACATCTCTAACTCTGAATTATCTCATCTGTAAAACTGGGGTAAAAATATCTGCCTAACAGGTTAAAAAGAGGTGCCATTTCAAAAAATGCTTTATAAAACATATAGCATTTTAAATATTCCGTTACCATTGTTTTATCTGATCTATAATCGTTATAATCTTAATACCAGCCCCCTTCTACCTCCTTTAAACTCAATCTCAAATATATATCCCAAATTTGAACAACTTATCACCTTCATCGCCTCTCCTCTGTTACAGAATGCTGAAATAGTCTCCACACTGGCCTTACTACACAACTCCTGCCTGATTTTCAGTGTATTAAAAATCAAATATGTCTAGCTTCCTATTTTGCTTAGAAAAAGTCTACATTTCTTTCTGTACCATAGAAGGTTTCATATTTTCTTACCTGTCTCATACTCTTATGTGCTAGCCTCTTACACCTCACCTCACTACTTTCCCCTTACTCACTGTGTCCAACCACTCTGGCCTCAGTGTTTTTTAATATGTCATATCTCCTAAGGTCTTTGTACCGGCTATAATCTATGCATACACTCTGTCCTTAGATCTTCCCATTGGTCACTCCTTTCCATCAGTCAGGATTCTGCTTATGTCACCTCCTCAGGGAAGCCTTCAGAGATTATCTGAACCAGAACAGTCCCCTTCCTCCACTTAATGAGTTAGTCCCTATCCCTTATCTTGCTTTCTTTTCTTTATAACATTAATCCTAGACAGTGAGGTCAGGAGTTTGATTTGTTCACCACTACATTTCCAATTGCCAACCACAGCCCACTGGTTCACACTCAGATTATTCTTTCAACGCACATAACTCAAAGTAAAGATATAAATACTGATGCCCTACTTTTCTTTTAAATGAGCAGTCCATCATTTCTCCTCTTCCTAGTCTTTAATTTGCAACTCAATTCACTGAACACCTGGTGAAGTGCTGAGTGCCTGGTGAAACTCAGGCTAAGATTCCCCTCTTTGTTTTAGAGAGGAACTCTTTCAATTTTAAGCCAAAAAAAAAAAAAAATTTCAGCAGATCCTTACCAAGTCTTCTTTTCTGCCTTTAAATCTTCACTCGATTAGGTTTTTAGAATACTGGTCACTATATGCTTGAGTAGCTCAAAGCTCTTTGGTCATTCATTTAGAGATGTTCAAGAGGCTCTTTGAGAGCCTCTGTTTATTGAAGTGCATTTTACTCTTGATTTATTATAACTAGATTTATTGAGACATTATAGTTAACTACTGCATTTTAAATGATTTCCAAATTTTTTTTCTCTCTTTTTTCCCTGCCAATTTCCTGTTGCAAGACCTTGAACAAGTCATTTCCCAATCTGAACCACAATGGCTTTACCCACTATAAATCTGTACTAAGATATGTTATAATCTAATTCAACTCTAGATAATTTTACCTTCCAATATTTCCCCAAACCTCCATTTAATTTTGGTAAAAATTTCTTTTCTTGGTTTATCAAAAAATACATAACTTAGAGCTTTTATTGTTACAGTTGTTAAAATTAGCAGATCATAAACAGCAAGCTTTAGAGGCTACAACAATTCCAAGAAGTCCTTACATAACACCTAGCATGACTATAAATTTCAGCATGACTATAAATTTCAGTTTCCATTGTACTCTTCAAAAGTAGAATCCATGGCTTAAACATTTCTATTCTCCAGTGTTTGTCAGTCATAATATAACACCTGCTATGTGAAATGAAGTTTATCAATTAAAAAGTATGATATGAAGGAAAATCATAAATTTGGAGTATAAGTTTAAGAAATTACACCAAGACAAGTTACCTAAACTCTCTGAGATTCATATTTACTATGATTAATAAAACTAAATTCTTGCAGAAACATTAGAAGGATTAAATTAGATGAGTGATATGGACCTATAAACTAAAGTACTATATAAAATGTTAACTAGGGTGATGGTGATATAGTGAAGGGGCTGGTTATTTTTAAGTTTACAATGGTAGGAAATTATTGAGTTAGGGAGGGTCAAAAAATTTGGGTCCTAGCCCTAGTTCTGCTAGTCACCTTCCCTTTCTGAGCCTTGGCTTCTTTGTCTGTGTAATTAGCCAGTTGGACTAGATGAATGCTAAGGCTATTTCCAGCTCTAATATTACATGACAATAGCTCCTTAAGGTAGAAACTGTCTCTTTCATCTTTGTGTCCTCACTGCCTAGTACATAGCATGTAATAAGTGTTCAAACTGATGGTTTGAACTAAACAGAACTGTGGATCATAGAGAATAGGGAAGAGGGACAGTTTCAACATATGTAAAGAGGTAGAATCAATAATATTTAGTGACAGACTGGTAAAAGGGTGAGTGGGGAACCAGGCTGACTACATTTCAAATGAAATGGATGCCTTTCACCAGATTCCATCAAGAAGAACCACCAGCGACTAAATAATTGTCAACACATCCTTAGAAGGATCAGTTTAAAGAATCTGGGTTACTTAATATGGAGAAGAGAATCCTCAGAGGGGAATGGATCAGCCATGACAAGCTCTTCATTCAATAAATAACTTAAAGCTTAGATTAAAAGCATTAAAGACTATTTCATGCCACTTCTGAATAGCCCAACTTTTGTGATATTACAGGGTTAGAAATTCAAGAGTTATCAGCTTTGGTTGTATTGGTTCTGAGAGAGGAGCACAGAATGTGACTGAAAGCTAAGAAGAACCTCATAATGTGACATGTATAATTTCTGAACTTAAAGATGTGATAGATGGTCTGCTGGAGTATATTTGGGGTGTTTTTCATGTTAAGAGTATTTGGGACATATTCTGTAGATATCAAGATTCTCCAGAGAATATGGAGTTTGTGGCAACAAGGCTATTTGAAATGGGGCTATTCTGAGAAATCCAGGAAAAATGACTGGAGTATAGAGAGATTATCTATTCCAATCCTGCCATTCAACTGATATGAAAATGGGGAAATTTGTTCAAAATCACATATTGAGTTAATGGCAGAGCTGCTATTAGGGGAATTAAAAAGAAAGGAAACTAATATTCTTTGAGCGTCTATTATGTGTCAGTTTGTATTAGGCAGCTTTACATATATTAGCTCAATTGATGCCATATAAACTGGAGATAGGTTTAGTAGCTTCATTTTATAGGCAGAGAAACAAATGTAGAGAGTTTAAGTAACTTGTCCAAGGTTATATTAACTACAGGTTTCAGAATCAAAATTGATCCCACATTGGCCCATGGGGTCAAATCCTCAGCCTGTGTTTGACACTAATCTATCCCCCTATTACCATGGAGAACATATGTATCCTGGTTTTCCAAGACAGTCCTAGTTTATGCAAATTATCTTGGCATAATTGTTAATATACCCATCCCTTCACTCAAAAATTTCAGGTTTAGTAGATAAAGCATATAACAAACCTATTTTTTTTACCATGAATTTAAAAATGTAAATATTTTTCACTCTTTTTTTAAAATGAAATCTGGGGACCCAGGAGCTGCTTGCCCATGAAGTTTCCTTTATTACTAATGGATCTTCTAAGAAAATTGATTTTCTTTTATGATTAAAACTTCCTCTCATCCACAGTCAAAAGTCCATCAGTAAAGAAGACAATAATCAGAGAAGAGAGACAGAGAGTAATTAGTCTAAGAAAGAAATTCTGTCTAACCTAATTCTCAGACTATAAACAAACCTCAAGCAAGGAAAGAGCCACATGTCAATTTTAGAACCATTGGCTCAGAAGACATTGGGAAGATTATAATGGACATTGAATCAGATCCTCATTGCAATTAAGTACACACAGAGTAGAAATAATTAACATCCAAACAGCACTCTAGTTACTAAGTAATTTCATTCATTTATGAATTCATTCATTTTTCATTCATTCATCCACAAAACACTTAGTGAATCCTATTCTGTGCTGAAGCTAAGCTAAATATTGTAAATTCCTGGGGGCAGAGGCTGTATTGGCCTTATTTATTGCTGATCGCTAACATCTGTCACAGTGGCTGACATATCATAGGTGCTCAATAAATATATGTTGAATGATTATGAGCAAATGCAAAGATTAATATGAGATTGTCCAAAAATTCACTGTCTAGTAGAAGAGAAAGACAAATTAAATCACAGAATGTAATCCCATAAGTATGTAACAGAGGGAAACCAGGGAACTCTGAAAAATTGAGAAGGCAATTAAGACAATCTGGGCCAAAGAAAGTTTCCTGGAGGAGCTTATACCTGGGATGAATTTTGAAACAGTAATTGGCTATATATACTCTCACTTGATTATAAATACAACCCAAGATGTAGATATTGTTACCATTTTATAAAGAAACTAAGTCTCAGGAAAGCTAAGCAAGTCCAAGGTTACATTATGTTCATTAATATACTCCTTTATATTCCTAATTTAGCTATAAGGAAGTCGCAGGGTGAGGATAGAGACCTTTGTTAAGAATTACAAATAATATAGGAAGACTTTTTGATATTTTGGGACTGAAAAAGAAATTCTAAGTCTGAGTACACCTTTGACTCTGGAGAACAAAGAGAAACTAAGTCAGGGCCAGAATGGAGGAATCTTTAAGAGAATGATGCAAAGATAACTTTAACAGTGCATGAATGCATTCTTTTGTTCCCAGATCAGACATTTGTTGAGAACTTAAAAGTATCAGGCACTGTACTATGTAGAGGCACTGAAGACATAGAGATGGAATACCTGTCTCTGATTTCAAAGAACTCAATGCCTAGTAAGATAATAGAGGCACATACCACCAGAAGAATAAAGGAGAGAGGCTTGGGAGTTGATATCCGATCCAAAATACCAAAATAAAATCATTTTTCCTATGTGGAATTATCATTAACTTACACATAGAAGGTCAAGAATATCAGGATATGGGAATACTGAAGATAGCCAGTGAACTCTATAATGAGAGAGACCATATCAAACTAATACTTGTATCATATCCCCAACAACTGTCAACTCCACCTTCTCCTGGTACCTAACTCACAAACAGGCACTGGAAATGTTGTTAATAAGGCTTTCTAAAAGAAAGAACAATTAACAAGTGAATGAATAACAAGTAACAGATCAAGGCGTGCTTTCCCTCACAAAGAACACCAACATTTCAGTACCAGCCTTTAATGTCTTAAATTAAACTAATAAGGTGGTGTTAGGTAGGCTAGGTGTCAGGTAGATAAAATATTGAGCCATTATAAGAAAATATAGTACCTTTTTCACTCTTTCATATAGGTAAACAATAATCACCAGCTCTCACTGATGCCTTATCCCACTCCAACACACACACACACAACACACACAACACACACAACACACACACACACCTGTGTGAGACATACAGGCTGACTCTGGCTGCCAGGAATTATGAATAATTCCCAGTGGGTTCATATAATTTTATACTAAGTGACTTTGTGTAGGTCACTTTCCCACTTTGAACCTATTACCTCATCTGAAAAATTTTTAGAATAAGAGCTGCCTTACCTGCCTTACAGGGCTGCTGTGGGGATCACATGAAATAAAGGACGCTAAAAAACTGTAGAATATGCCCTTCCCCCACGTCCTCTATATCAGTAAATGTGGCCATCATTTCTATATTCCCAGTGACTTGTGTACAGGGACCGCTGGATGACTTTTTGTCAAATGAATTAATGTACACTATTATTATTCTAGGCTGTCAGGAGAAGGACAAAAGGAATCCAATAGCCTCATCTAGATAATATTACAATTCCTAGGAAGTATTTAGCTAAAAACTAAAGAGAATGAAGCCTACATATAAAAGAGGTGGTCTGGTAATAAATCACACATTTACATAAGCTATGAATCATTCTCATAATTAGAAGAAATAATTTTCCTATAAATCAAGGCCCCGACAGCTGTGAAGGTCTGATGTTTATCCCCTCAAACCGTCTAATTATAGTGAGAAGATAACAAATGATTCTTCTTGAAGGAGAAAAAGTCAAAGAAGGAGATTTTAAGGGACAAGCACCACTAAATCAAATAGTTTAGATGAATGCAACAGAGAATTGAGATGACTCCCAATGACTCATCTTTTTGCTTCAAAACTATGTTCCCAGCCTTAGTAAGGCATTTGGTGGAATAGCATTTTGTGCCTGAGAATGGAATTTTCATATCAATCCCAGGTTTATATGTCTGAATTATTGACATTTCTGGGTAAACAGTGGCTTCTCAATCAATGGTCTGCCTGTTTTCCTGTGTGATAACATTGTAAGAATACCTCAAGGGTTGGCGTCTATTAACTTCAACCTTTGTGAGAATGATTTTAAAGAATTTGGGTGCCCTAAAATGAGCCACTACCACCCATATGAGGTAGAGAAAAAAATCCTCCTAGCCTAGGCATAGGGAAATCTGGGCTCTGGGTAGCAGAAGATTCAAAGGGTCTCAGTTTCGTCCTGTCCAAACTTGCATTTTACAAATGGAGAAAGTGAAGCCTTGGGGGTGGACATGGCCCCAATTCCAAGAACAAAAATGCAGAAGTAAAACTTTACCAGGAAGAATCCCAAATTTCATGCTTCTTCAAATCTCCCACACTGCCTTCCATTACACGATTTGAATCTGTTTCCTTTACATCAAATAGATAAGGTATTAGAGGGCTTCTAGATCCATAACTCTATATTGGTGGATAGATACAGAACAAATAATTCTTTTATTTAATATTGCCTTAATACCAGTAATTCACTGGTTAATACTACTAAATCTATAAAAACTTACATATCCTAATCTCATTTTTTTCTTTCACTAAAATGGGGTTTAATAATAGCTTTGCTACTGAATTGTTATAATAGTTAAGTGATATAATGAGAGTAAAAGTGCTTTGTAGGCAATAAAGTAACCACAGGATGATAGAGGAAGAGGAAGAAGAATCTTTCCTCCAGTCCAATTCTTTCTCCTTCATTTGTTAAACTGTGTGAAAGAATATCTCTTTCACAGGAATCAAGATCGAACTGAACTCACAAATAAAACAACAGAAGAGGGAATAAAATCCATGAGATCAGAATGCAGCCTCATCACTTTTGTCTCTTGGCAGGTTTTGTTAACCAGCATCAGAGGGAAAATCGACAGAGGCAGTGAGTGGGTCTCTCTCTAAAAAGGCCCATCCATCTGGTGCAACACCAAAACCATCAGCCTCGTAATTAAAATGCAATTGCCATCTCCTGCTGTAATCCCAGGATGGCCATTCCATCTGCATGAGATATAGGGGGAAAGTACCATTTTTTTGCACTTTTCTGGCTCCATTAAGTTTATCCTCTTTCTATTAATTAATCTAACTACACTAGGGACTACTTCTTACTCTGCAAATCAGGGTGGCACAAACCACACACGGGATGTCTGAAATGGCATGATTTTTTAAAACTTGGTGCCCCTTCCCATTACAGGAAGGCTTAATTACTTCTGACTAAATCTGTAATTAAAATATATCAGTGGAGCAGATTCACCTGTGTGTGTGTAGGTGTTGGCATGCACGCCCGTGTGATGGGGAGAGATGAATCACCCAGAAAGCGTGCAGAGAATAAAATTGTGCTAGGTGGCAAGATGATTCTCAGGGAGGACTTGAAAAGTATAGTCAGAAAATGTTGGAGATATATAGGAGAAATCCTGTTAACTCTTAAATTAGGAAGAAAAATTATAGCATGTCCAACAGCAAATCATGACAGTGAAAGCATTTGCTCAGATGGAAGAAAACTAAGGTAAGAGGTGACAGGGAATGAGAGTGATTGAATTGTGAAGACAGCCAAAAGTAGAAGAAAAACCTATGATGAAGGTAACCCAAGGTTGTAGTTAGAAAGATAATGTAAGCCAAAGAGAAAAGACAAAGCTAGAAATGGGAAAAGAACTGAAAACTAGGATAGACAAAGCTATGAACAGTGTGTGTGCCTGGGTTTCTGCTTAAATGTTGTCTAGAATATGTTATGAGGTTAGGCATGAAGGATCAAATGACATATTTTAGACTGAAGTGCTATAAGAAAAAAAGTACTGAATTATAAGAAAATAGGCATCCAAGACTGGTTCTGCTATATATAATTTCTCTGATCTTAGATAAGTCACTTCCCTTTTAGGCCTGTTTTCTTATCTATAAATTAAGGGCAATAATACCTATCTCATATACTCAGCCACTGTGACAGCTACACAACTGTGATGGCCTCATTTACATCAACTATATGACAAACAGTGTGATGCAAAATTACTATGAAACCTGAATATGGCTTGAAAAGAGAAAGCTTTTTTCAATGAAAAAGCATATACAAATGCATTATTCTTTTAGTTTGCATGGCATTAAGCTATATACTTTTTTCTGAGTTTCCTCATATTTAAAGTTAAGGTGTTAGACTAGATGATGTTTTAAGGCATTTAAACTCCAAGATTGAATAGTGTTATGACCCATTTGAACTTCATTCATTCATTCAATCAAAATTCAACTAGGCCCCAAGCCAAAAGCTAAAAATTAAAAAATAATTGAGATATGTTTTTTCCCCTAGTAACTAATGGTTGAGTGGACTTTATACTACATATGGCTCTTCTAGGTAGGACAATTGGTGCTTTTCAATTGTATTTTTCCAGATCTTGATATCAAGAACAATGACTGAATTTTAGCACTTTAGGCAAGTAGAATTATTCTGAAAGTCTTTAGATTGTTTTAATAGGGAGTACTGGGCTGAAATTCAGAAAGACTGGGCTGTAGTCCCAGCTTTATTGCTAGTCACTATTAAAACTTAAGTCACATAATCTCCCATGGTATCAGCTTCCTACTAATATTCCAGGTGAGTGGGCCAACCCAGGTGATCTCTAAGCTTAAAACTTTGGGGAATCTATATTTTAGCCAGTCTATTATCAAATTCTTTTCAATTATTTCACAATATAATACATACACACATATACTGTGGCAATACACACTCATACCAAAACTGACCACACTTTTTCTAACATCTCATAAAGCACCCCTAAGTACCACAAAGAATTGATAATTCTTCCTAAACCAAATAAAGGTGTAAAAATGAAATTCATAGAGAGATTAAATTACCATTAAACCAATTCTTTCAAACTCTTTTGTCATAATTTTCATTTAAATTGCCTCTGAGAAATGAATTCACTAATTTGAGTTTTTCTATGTGTTTTCACCTCCGTTCACACTTCCTTCTTACTAAATATTTCCCATTCACTTTCCCTTTCAATTTTATTTTCAATAAAGCAGATTGGCAGAACCAAAGGCCCCATACAAGAGACGAGTAGAAAATAAGACTGGATGTAGAATCTCAACTATGATACTTCTAGTTATGCATCCTTGGGCAAAGGATTTAACCACCCCTAGTCTCAGTCTCTGTATCTATAAAATTGGAACAATAAGAATTACTCCACAGAGTTACTTAAAAAGTTGAGGAATATATCTATAATTTGCAATACAATTTTTGGTACATAGCAAGTCTTCTAAAATGTTATTTTTTCTCACTACACCCCCACCCATAACATAGTCTATAAAAAAAGCTTTTCTGGAAAAGAATATTTACTTAAACTAAAAATTGTGTTCTAAATATATGAGTACTAGAATAATATCTATATCAAATATGCACTATAGATAACCTTGAAATAATACATTAGATTACACTAACTCCATATACTCATTAAAGGGACAAACTTGAGAATTTCTGGCAAACACTCATGTCAAACACTCAATTACAATATCCAGTATTTGAAAAAGACAACTCAAATAAACTAATTTATTATTCATTCCTTGAGATTTCTGTCTTCTAAAAGATTTTGAATTTTCTTAGCTTAGCTGCCATTAGAAGTGTCATGACTGAGTAGGTTATACCTTCAGCTTTTATGTATATATCTAGTGTACAAAATGTTTACCTATGAGAAATATATAGTATTTTTGTAAAATCCTAGTTTAAAAATATTTAAAGATGAATTTCAGTCTTCTATTTAGAGAATACACATAATAATCCCTCCTAGAATGTAGGGCTAGAAAAAAACTTCTTTTTCAGCCAATAGATCTGCTTCCTTTCCTCAAAGAGAAGAAAGAAAAAGTCATTATGTTACTTCTGTTTCAGTATCCATAAAACTCAGAGCTATGTCTAGTTTTTAAATGTAATAGCTATCTCATGTTTAAATAATTTTTGTCCCCATGAGTACTTCCACAACACCATTTGCACTATCTCCATTCAGAATCTTTCAAATGGTTTATTTTCAGTCTTTCTCCTCTTCAAACATTCAGGATCCTTAAAAGAATCTGAACTTCTCCTTCTAGGAAGATGGAGTACATATATATTTCCCTAATGATCCTGCTAAGTACAACTAAACATCCTTGACATTATGCACCAAACAACCATAAAAACACTCTTAAGTGTGAAGAAAACCAGAAAACTAACTAGCGACCTTGGGACTCAGAGAATGACACCGGGGTAAGTTCTGTGAGTTTTCTTTTTGCCCTGCACATGCTAGAATGGGCGCTAGAGAAGCCAAAACCCCTGAAATGCCAACAGGTACAAACAAATAACTCCCCTCCCCAAAAGAAACAGTTTTCTTTAGACAAAGGACTAGAAAAGAGAAGGCCTAACCACACAGAAAACTTTTAGAAAATAAATACTCTACTACAGCCAAATACCACAGAAAAAAGTTGTGGCCCCACTCCCCTATGCCAACAAAGGTCAAGTGAGGAACCTAGATTTCAACCTTCTCCAAACTGTAACAAGGTTCCCTAACCTCACTGTCAGTAGTGTCTGGAGACACAGAGTAGGAGATGAGATTTTCATCACTGCTGCATGGTAATGAGCCCCCACCTATCCACTGTGGTTTCAGTAAAGACAGAGTGGGGTACCTGGCCTTTTAGTCATTCTGGCTCAGTGAGCAGTCCTTCCTCCTCCCAGCTGGTGTGGTGTCAAAATAGTTTTGTGGAGAATCATGACTTTCAGCATAGTCCAGACCCTCACCCAAAAGTAACAAGGGCTTATTTTGTCTGCTACAGCTGTTGACAGAGACCAAGTGTTGAACGTGGACTTCTGCTTCCATCTGGCAGTAAGAAGGTAACAACATAACCCTTCCCCTTCCAGAATATTGTCTGAGAAAACCAGCCAAAACATGATCTCAGGTGTCTATAACATAATACCTAAATTTCCCAAGTTTTAATACTAAATCACTCATTATACCAATAACCATCAAAATTTCAAATGGGAATTTTAAAAAGACAATCAATAGATCCCAATGTGGAGCTGACAGATATTTAGAATTCTCTGACAAAGATTTTGAATGAGCCATCATAAAAATGTTTCAACAAACAATTATAACATGCTTGAAACAAAAACAGGGAGTATCAGCAAGGAAAGCAGCCTCCTCAGAAAAGAAGCAGGAGATATAAAGAAAAATTTTTTAAAAATTAATTTTAAATACAATAATTAAATTAAAAAACTTGGTGGATGGACTAACAGCAAAATGGAGAGGATAGAGAGGAAACATCAGCAACTGGAAGATACAACAACAGACATTATTCCATTTTGAAAACAGAGTGAAAATATACTAGGGAAAAAAGTGAACACAACTTCAGGGACCTATGACAAAATACCTGATATTCATGTTATCAGAATTCCAAAAAGAGAGAAGAAATACACAAGGTCTGAAAAAGTACTGGAAGATATAATGGCTGAAAATTACCCAAATTTGACAACAGAGATAAACCAACAGGTTTAAAAAGCTAAACAAACCCAACTAGAAAAAAACTCAAAGAAATTAACACCAAGACACATCATAATAAAACTTCTGAAAACAAAGACAAAGAAAAATCTTGAAAACAGTGATAACACCTTTACCTATATAGAAAAAGCAATACAAAGTATAAAAATATTCTCATAAGAACAAGAGGGAAATGGTCTATTTTTATTTCTGAAAGGAAAGAACTGTAAATCAGAATCCTCTCTCTAATGAAAATATGCTTCAGAAATGAAGGGAAAACCAAGACACCATAAATAAAGAAAAACTAGGAAAAGGTGTTGCCAGCAGACCTATTCTAAAAAATGGCTAAAGGAGTTTTCTAAAGATAAAGGAAACATTAGAGAAGGAGAAAAGAAAACTGTAAGCAAAAATGTAAGTAAATATAGATTTTCCTTCTCTTCAGTCTTCTAAAGTAAGTTTAATGATTGAAGCAAAAATTACAACACTGCTTAATATAGCTCTAAATGCACTTAGAGGAAATATTTATGACAATTACATTGTAAATGGGGGAGGGTAACGAGTGTAAAAGGAAAAAAGGATTCTACACTTCATTCAAACCAGTAACATGATGATACCAGTAGATTGCAATAAGTTATGTATATAACGAGCAACCACAAAAAAAACTCTGCAGAAAGGAATACACTTAAAAACACTATGAAAAAGTCAAAATGGAATTCTAAAAGATGTCCAACTATCCTATAGGAAGGCAGGAAAAGTAAATATAGATATAAAATTTTTTTAAAAAAAATAAAGAAAATGACAAACTTAAGCCCTAACAGGAAATAAGTACAGGCATACCTTATTTTATTGTTTCACTTCATTGCACTTCACAGATGTTGCATATTTTACAAACTGAAGACAACACCCTCCACCAGCAAAAAAGGTTATGAGTTGCTTTGTTGTGATACTTACTTTATTGCAGTAGTCTAGAACTAATCCTGCATTTTCTTCAAGGTATGCCTGTACATTAAGTGTAAAAGATCTAAATATATCAAATAAAAGATACAGATTGATAGAGTGGATGAGAAATCATGATGTAACCATACAGTGCCTATAAGAAACTTACTTTGAATATAACAACATGGGCAGGTTGAAAAAAAAAGAATGGAAAAAAGATATCATTCAAACAGTAATTAAAGCAGACTTCAGAGCCAAGAAAATTACTAGAGACAGAAGAACATTATCATTATTATATAAATTAAAATGTCACTTGACCAAGAACACATAGTAGCATTAAATGGTCATGCACCAAACAACAGAGCTGCAAATCTATGAAGCAAAAAACCAAAAGAAAAAATGGAATAGAAAGAAAAATAAAATGAGAGAAGAAATAGATAAATACAGAATTATAGTTGGATATTTCAATAATATAATAACAGAAAAATAGCATAAGTATATTAGAACTCAACAATGCCCGCAACTTACAGTTTCTAAAATGGACATTTATAGAATACTCTATACAATAACAGTAGAATAAACATTCTTTCAAGCATATACAAACATACATTAAGATAGACAGACCATCTATTGGCCTATAAAATAAACCTTATCAAACTTAGAATTGAAATCATACAGAGTATCCTGTTCAACCACAACAGAATTAAACTAGAAATCGTTAGTAGAAAAATTACAGGAAAATATCCAAACACTTAAACACTAACAACAAAGTTACAAATAATCTATGGGACAAAGAGTAATTTTAAAGGGAAATTTTTTAAAAATACATTGAACTGATGAAAATAAAAATAGACTTTTATCAAACTTTGGGACACATAGCTAAAGCAATGTTGATGGGAAATTTCATAAAATTAAATGCACACATTAGAAAATAAGAAAATTCAATAAGAGCAAAAATAAATGACATTGAAACAAAAAAGAATAGGAAAAAATTTGTGAAACAAAGACCTGGTCCTTTGAAAATAAAATTGATAAACCTTTCCCAAAAATGAAACAAATTAAAGAGAAAAGATACAAATTACTAACACCAGAAATGAAACAGGAATGTATTACTACAGACCATGTAGATATCAAAAAGAAAACAGAGAATATTACGAACAATTCTACAACCATAAATTTGACAACTTAGATGAAATGGATTAATCCCCTAAAAAATACAAATTACTACAAATAACACAATATGAAATAGATAATTTGAATAGCCCTATAACTATTAAGAAAATTTAATTTGTAATTTAAAAATTCATAAAAAATATCTCCAAGCCCAGATGATTTCACTGGAGAATTCTATCAAATGTTTAAAGAAGAAGTAACACCAATTCTATATAAACTCTTCCAGAAAATAGAAGAGGAATAAACACTTCACAATTTATTTTATGAAACCATTATTTTAATCTGATATAAAACTAAAACAGACAATGTAAAAAATGAAAACTACAAACCAATATCTCTCATAAATACCATGCAAAAATCTTTAACAAAATATTAGCAAGAGAATGCAGCAATATATAAAACAATTATATACAATAACCAAGTGGAATTTATTCAGAGATGATTCAATTTCCAAAAGCCAATCAATGTAATTCACCATATTAACAAGTTAAAAGAAAAAAATCACATGATCTATTGTTGAAGAAAAATTAGACAAAATTCAACACCCATTTATATGAAAACTCTCAAAAAAACAGGATCACAGAACTGACTCAACTTGATAACAATGATGGAAAACTGTCAGGTGCTACAAGTAGCAATAGGAATGCAGAGGGAATAAAGGAAAAGATCCTGTACTCAAGGCATATGGACATAAAAAATAGGCAATGATACAGTATAAGAAGAGCTACGAAAGTATATAGGGAGAAATCTTGTGATGATTTAGTTGATGATCATCTAATCCAAACCCAGGTTTTAAAGGGAAAAAAGTTCACCAAGAGAAATGAAAAGAAAGGAATTTCTAGAATGAAAGAAAAACATTAGTAATGGCCCTTAAGATAAGCATCGACAGGTAGCATGCTTATCAAAACATGATGGAAAATGAGGAGCCTTGAAGCAGCCCAAGTTGCTCAGACTTCAGTTCCGCAGGAGATGGGGAAACATTGCTTTGTTTTAAAGCACAGGAAGGATTTGAACAGAGTTGAGTTTTACAGTATTAAGAATGTCCTTAGGGGTATGAAAGGTCAACATTAAGGAGTCAAGGAAAGGAAAGAGACCTATCTCAATAGTCCAAGTAATAGATAATGATGGTCTGAATTAAGGCATTGGGGGCTGCTACATGTTTTCTTCCCTATATAGACTAATCTCTGGGTTTCTGAATCCACATTCAAGACTGTGTGTTTCATGTTCTGTGGAAGATAGATAGGAAAAATAAGTTGTTCCCTGTAGTCTTAAAGACAAACCTGTAGCCAGAAAAATGGGAAAGTTGGGCAGAAGCTGGAAGATTTTAAGCTCAATTTTCAGTGTGAGACAGCAAGAAAAATAAAGGATTGCATATTAAAGACCAATTCTAATTATCTATATGAACTTGGGAAATCAGTATGTCTCTGCAAGCCTCAGTTTCCCCTTCTAGAGGATGAAATAATAAACCTCATTTTACATGGGTATTATGAGGATTAAATGAGATGATATGTGTAAATGTGTTTTGTTAACTTGAAAAAGCATGAGAAATTTTAATGAACACAAATATTCTCCTGTAAAATACTCTTTTTCAGATCATCTGCAAAACTGCCCTTGGAGCTGATATATTTCAAACTTGCTAGTTAGCAACTTTTTTCAATTTTTGTTTGATTGTTTGTTTCTTATTTTCAGCACCAGCAAGGATATATATAAATGGAGAAGACAAAAGATGGAAGAGAGAAGAAAGCATAGCTAACATTTGTAGAGCACCCACTATGGACCAAGAATCGTGCCATAATTACTCTCCTGTTTTATTACCATGAAAATCGAGTCAGGGAAGTTCAGTAGCTTGTCAACTTCACATAGCAGGAATTCAAAGAGAGCTGGATGTAAGAGCTAACACTATCTTACTTTAATTCTTTTGCCTTTGTTACCACACCAAACTGTTTCATTTATAGGAGCTATACCTAGAAATAAATTAAGACCATTTAAAACTAGTATGAACCTGATGTGTGATGATCTAAGTGGTAACACTGGGTCCTTGGTGGCTCAATGTTGCCTAACACGGTGTCTAGCACATAGTAGGTGCTAAAACACCTATTTTTAAATGAAAGAGAGGAAAAAAATGTCAAATCAATAAATGAAGTAGAAGTCCTTGAATTCCCCAAATTCTTAATTTTCCTGATTGCCTAATCTCTCAAATTATTTCACCATGTGTAAATACAGGTTATGTGCTGAATAAATAACACTGAATGAATAAATAAATAATGCTATTTCTTTCTTTCTTTCTCTTCTTTCTTTTCTTTCTTTTCTTTCTTTTCCTTTTAGTTTTTCTTTTTTTACTGAAAGGTGGGGTTCTAATAGGAAACCTTACAAAAAAGAGAAGATCTCATTATTGATCTTCACACCTTAGCCTCAATGACATACCTTAGAATGTATCCTGGGAACATTTTGGAAAGGAAGAAAAGAGCAAGCTATAGGATAACAGGCTTTTCAAACCAAAATAAGTGAGTGGGAGGAAAGAAAAAATGACAAGGAGGAAAAGTTGGAGTCACTGAAGACAAACTACGGATTGTGCTGATTTTATCCTGAGTCCCAGACAGCATACTGCAGAGCAATCTTTATCTGTACTGATGTTCTCTCACCTTGGTGAGTTCTGATAACAGTAGCAATAAAATATCAATCTATAAATTTCAAAGGACTTTGACAATCATAATCCATTTCTCTTATAATGATTTCAAAAAATAGGCAGGGCAAGGATCATGATTCCCATGTTGCTGATGAACATACTGAGATTCAGGGGGAAAGTGAGAAATGTATTACATGTACAGCTAGAAAATGGCAGAGCTAGGATATGAACACATGTTTATCATATAGAGCAGTGTCTACCACAGTGTACAGCCATATCTATTTGAAAATGGGCAGAATATTCTTTTCTTTCTCCTTAATGTTCTTTTCCTAGACTCTGAGAAAGCAAAAGAAATGCACTGGATTCACTAACAGAATAGCACTGTGTTTTCTCCTGCTGGGGGCCAACAGCTTGAAGGCCTCAGGAATTGGGTCAGAGCCCGTCTTGAATTCTGGTGCATAGTACCAGAAGGAAACAGGTTGTTTTATAGAATTCTATAAAAATATAAGGATAATTATATTCAAATGTTATGGTGTGATGTGGTATACTCTCAGGAGACCTGAATTTAAATCCTGGTCCAGCTATCCACTCATTCTTTATGATTTCCTTTAAATACAGTAAGCTCTGAAATAGTGTGATATTTGAATGTAGTCTGCTGTACTTGTCTTTTTACATGTTGTAGTTTACTTTTCCTAAAGCATCTCCTATCATTCTCCCACTCTGTCCCTAGGCTTTGATTCAAAGATCTAGCCAAATCTGACCACCAGAAAATTTAATTTAATTTTCATGCCTCCATGTTTTTGCTTATGCTATTCACTCTGTGCCAAAGGGCCAACCTACCTGCCTGCTCCGTAACCCACTCTTCTCTATAGAAAATTTCTATCCATCCTTCGTGATCCTTGCCAAAAGAAACAGAAAAACAACTAGAGTCTAGGACAAATAACCTACATGTATTATTTCATTTTAATCATAGCATCATGGAAGATAGGAATTAAAATATCCATTTTTAGATGAGGAAATAGTAACTCAAAGAGGTTAAGTGGCATTGCTTCTCTTATAAACTTAATAAGTAGAAGACATGAGATTTAAATCAGGTATGTGCATCTGACAGGAAGCAGAAATAATGAATGGGTAGAAGCTATGGTGAGACAGGTTTCAATTTAATATAAGGAAGATTTTAATGGCCATCAGATCAGTCCAACAATGAAGTGGACTGACATTCTAAAAAAAAAAAAAAGTGGGTTTCCTATCACTAGAGGTGTCTAAAAAGAAACTGAATAGCTACTGGACAAGGCCATTTTAAAGGAAACTCCTATACTCTAAATTTTCTTCTAGCTCTGTGATTCTATGTCAACATTCACGTGGGGCCGGGGGGGGGGGAACCTGTTCAGAAAAAATTCTTACTTACCCAGAGAAACTTGGTTATTCCTTCTGAGCAAAACATCCTTTACAGCTTCTGTTAGAACTTGACTTTCCTAGAGAGAATATTTCTACAGAAAAAGGCTAGATATTCCAGAAGTATGTCTTTTTCATGCTATTTTCCATCAACCCAGATACAAGTTTAAAGAACAAATTCTAAGAAAATTGGATGAATTTGTGATGCCCTCTTGGAGAACGATTTTAAGCTCATTCAACAATGGTTCATATATATACATGCTATCTTTTCTCTCTTTGTTTTAGCATATTTAGAACTGCTGATGTTCTTCAATATTTAATACTCTCCACTTTATATATAATTCAGGTCGAATTTAAGATAATTTACCTACATAAGTTAAGCATTTGTCATTCTGTTCTGCCTATTGAGAATATCTTGATCAAGTGAGCTCAGTGGGGTGGGCTTAAGTAGGCAGGTTTGTAGTGAACTGGTCAAAGGGACTGTGAAAGCAGTAAGCCAATGCTTACCTCCAGGTGACCTCCTAATGATAATAATGAAATGCTGCCCATACTTGGCCTAGTACTCTGTGAAGTGTGATATATATCTCCTTCTGTTTAAGGCAAAGCAAACCTGGTAGAAGAATTAAACGTGGTCTCGGAGCATAACAGAAATTGCAGCAGAGCATAAAGTACCAAGTCAGGACCAAAGAAGATTAAGTATCTAAAAAGGTTAGTGTAATGATAAAGACAGTCACTGAGGCAAAAGGCCAGGAATTGATTCTGGTAAGGAAAAAGAATTTGAGGCAGGTGATGCTTCACATTTCAGGGGACCATGAACTAAGTAGTGGAAAATGGATGCTGCATTCCAGGAATAGAAACAGTGGTAAGTTCTGTGCAGGCCAGGATTGGCCAAGGTTTCTTATGAGAGGCTGTGTAGATTTCCACTTATCTTCCTGGACAAACTGTCTCAAATTTTGCTGGCTTCGTATGTTATGCCTAATCTTTAAATGGCAGCATTCTCTGTTGCTCTTTCCTAGGCCCTCCTTTCAGCAAGCATACCATTATCATTCATGGTTTAAACATTTATGGTTCCCAATTTTGTATCTAATTCCTTATCTTAATTCTATATATTAAATTCCTGTCCCATATAGCCAACTCTACTGTATGTCTTGCAGGTACCTCAAATTCTACATGTCCAAACTGAAGTTCATAATTTCTCTTCAATCTTATTCCTCCACTGTGTCCTACCTTTAGAAAATGACAACACGACGTGCATAGTTGCACAAGCCAAGAACTTGGCTGACATTTTCCATAACTTTTAATTCACTCTCTACATCTAACTCATCACCAAGTTCTGTTGATTCTACCTCCTAAATATATCTCAGTCATTTCCACTTTCCTCTATCCTATTGCCAGCCATTTTAAATGAACTGAGTTTGTTTTTATTTTTGTTTTAACTTGTCGTTGGACTTGCTTCGCATATCAGAGAAAATCATGACCAACAACTCTAAAATTTTATATCTTGGCGATTTTACCTCATTTCCTCAGTTTCTATCTGGAAAATCCTGGGGAGTAACCGATCTGTTTTGCTTGCATCAACTAACAGTTGTTTAAGCAGCTCTTTCCAAGCCGTATGGCTAGAGTGGGAAAAGGTGCATTTTTAAGAAGCTAGCGAGCACCCTGAGGAGACAGTACTCTAGCTGTACACTACATATATCTTCTAAGTTCATTTCAACATGACATAACTAAAAAAAAACAAATTCAAAAACAAAAACAAAAACATAATAAGCACAAATACCTGATTAAAAGAATGAAAAAAGAATTGAAGTTTAGTTTAACTACCTACTATTTATATAATTTTGGACCAATTATTTTACCTTTCTGAGCCCCACTTTCCTCAGCTATAAGGAAGAGAAAATATCTACCTCTGAAGCAAGTAGAGTTGAATGAACTAACTTAAGACCTTCCTGAGTACAAATGCTATGTCTGTATTCCCAGCACTCCACACAAAGTAGAGGCTCAGTGAGAGTTGAATGAATGACTGCTGGAATGTTGGCTCATTGAAGATAGCCAACCCCATCCCTAATGCAGTCCTAGTTACTTAGTGCTTAGTTCTTATTACGTTCATACTCCCAAAGAGGCACACAGTAACATTAGTCTTCAACTGCTTGAAAAATGCCTCTCACCTGTTGTTTAGGTCGTCCCTAAAGATAAAACCAGCCTAGTTGTAACCAAAGCTCTGAAAATATCTAAGTCGCCCTTCTAGCTCATACACACTAAATTACCAAATAATGTGAAGGTAAATGCAAAAAAAAAAAAGGAGCAAGTTCCAAACTGACCATCTTCTCCTCCAAAAAAAAAAAAAAAAAAAAAAAAAGAAAAAAAAGAAAAAAGAAAGAAAGAAAAAGCATTAAGGTTGTAAAGAACTAGAAAAACTGCACTGACTTTGAAATGCCAATTTGACCTTATCTCTGAATACATATCAAGTTTCAGTCACTTATCTTTTCCAGAAGAAATTATCATGATTCAAAATCAGAAGACTGTGAGTATATGCAAAGGGCCAATGTTTAATGAAACACTAGTGAAACCTTCCCAGAAAAGGCTGGCTTAGTCAAGTTAATCAAATCTCTTGTGAAAGCAAATTTGCTACAACAGCAGCTGCCATTTATTGAGCACCTTCTAAGCAGCAAAGCCAGAAATAAAATCCAGATCTTGTCGGATGCCAAAGCTCATGCTCTTTTCAATATGCAATATTGCTTTCTAATCAAAGCAGCTCTGAAATTCACTAAAGGACTTTCCTGTGATTATATCTGTGTTTGTTTCTACCACATGCAGGTTTAGTCACTGTATTGATAGAATTGCTGGACTTCAAGACTCCATCACTGTGTAAGTGACTCAGTAGATTCGAGAAGCTTCCCAAGCAAGGTAGGTAGAGCTATTAAATCAGGCCTGTATCATGGCTTCATTACATTCAGCAGATGTCCATTTCTATTTCCCTGACAATTAGCTATGAATGAACTGTGGAAGTACACAGCAGATCTCCAGTGCACAGAAACTTAGAAGAGCAAATTAATATTTATTGAGCATTTAGTATGTGTCTGGCTTTATATTTGGCACTGTACATATATTTAACGCCCACCACAACTTTCTGAAGTAATTATTATCATTTTACAGAAGTAACTGAGATGATAAACAAACTTCTAAGTGTGAAAGGCATCACTGGAAACTAGTTTATTATGCCTATTGAATCCAAGCTTATCCCTTCTTTCAGGGGAAGATCTGAGTGTCAATAAGGAAGAGGAAAATGGGGCAGATAATTAAAGAAGGCAGATCCTAGTGGCAGGTAGGTAACTATAAAGATAAGGAAAGGACAGAGTTCCTGAGACGTTTCATTAGTCATTGGCATTAACAGCTGTAATCAAAGTAGATTTAAAAATGAGAGACACCTGATCACGTCTGATCTTGGAAGCTAAGCAGGGTCGGGCCTGGTTAGTGCTTGAATGGGAGACCAGCTAGGAAGACCAGGTGCTATAGGTGTAAAAAATAAAAATAAAATAAAAAATAAGGGATTGTAAGCTGACAAGGTCCTTGCAATCTGTGAAGTCAACCAAGGGTTGCCTTGCCTTAAAAAAGAGAGAGAGAGAGAGACAGACAGACAGACAGATAGACAGAAGTTGATATCCAAGCTCAAACACTGATTATTTGCAAAATGTTTTTCACCCTTCCCTCTCATGCACCAGGACTCTGACCCTATACAAAACCCCAGATCCTCAGAAAGAGAACATGCCTCCAATTATCTCAATCCTCTTTAATGAGATCTGAGTGGGAAATTTTAGCTAAAGAGAAATCAACAAGGAGGGACAGACTTTAAGGAATAGGGCAGAGATGGCAACCTCAGCTCTGGAATATGAGCAGAAACGTCTCAAGAACAAATGAAAGGTAAAAAGAATAAGAAAAAAGTTAACATAAAAGAAAAGAACATTTTTATTACCTATAACTGAGGCAAAAAAAAAAATGGCACAGAAGGAGTGATCATGACTGAGCATACGAAGCTGTGATAACTCTGTAGGTCAATAAGAAGGGTGAGTCATGGAGAAGACAGCTCTATAACCAGTTTTTACTTTCTGAACCTTGAGCCTAGCCAGGTTGACCTTCACTGGTCAGTATACTGATTAGAGGTCCAGAGTAAAACATTTTAATCTTGCTATCATATTTAGGAAACTATATATAGCATGTGGGAGAGACCCTATTACTGGAAGTAATAAACTCATCAATCCGATAAGTTTCTTCCTCTCTTTTCTATTTCTACCAGCAAATGAATAGACTGCTCCTGCTCAACGAGTTTGTGAAGATATGAATGTTATTTTACCTGTGTAGATATGAGTCAATATCACTATAAAAAAAAAACAGACTGATAATGATTTTTTTTTTTAAAGATGAAATGACACTACTAAAGATGGTGTATTTCTCTTGGGATCATAACTTTCCTTTAGAAATTTAGCTATTATGTAGCCTAGGTATTTGTGTAATCATTTTCTTTCTACTCTCTCATATAACACATCTAGACTGCCAACTCTGTGCTATGAGATGTGTTAGATACTAGCGTACAATGTGAAGGAAAAAACCTAGTCCTTGACTTTGTAGAGTACACAGTTTAATAGGAAGAGAGAGAAATCATATAACCACACAAATGTAAATGACAATATGTATTAAGAGAGTGCTAGATGATTTGAGAGCTTATAATACTGGAATAATTTAGAAAAAAGCCAGGTTTCTCTCAGAAAGTGCCATTTCCGTGAGATCTGAAAGTTGAGTGGAAATAATAGACAAAAGATATGCTTATAGGTGTGGTAAGAAAGCTTTTCAGTTAGAGGGAGCAGCAGCACAAAATCCCTGAGTTAGCATGGGGCATTCTAGAAAGTAAGAAGGCCAGGGTGAGTGGTGCACAAGAGAAAAAACATGTGAGAGGAAAATGAGATGTGGACAGGGGCTCCCTCTTGCAAGATCTTGTAGACAGACCAGTATATTTTCCAAATTTTAGTCACTGGGTTCTAGCTTCATGATTTTGAACATATCTCTGTATCATTTTGACAGATATATTTTGTTTAAATCAACCCTATTTTGCTTTACTTAATAAATTGCTAGGCTGTCACAGTCCTTTTTTAAAGTCCCAAGCAAAGGGGTTTTCATACATGCTGGGGTCTGAAATGAGGTAAAAACATTCCAGCAGCAAGGGTCAGAGGGAGAGACTGCGAAGGTAGAGATAAGACTTTGGGAAACAGGGTCAACACTCTAGCCCTGCTCCCCTTCCTTTAGAGCTTACTTGGTCCTAACCTTAGTTCTTACAGGATAGTTTAGGGTGTATTTTAATTAAAGGTGTTCATTTCCTCATAACCTTCACCCAAATCTTAACAAAATAATATCCACACAAGCCGAAATCCGAGTTTAAACTCCCAGTGCTAAGAAACATAATAGAGTATATGAGTTATAGCTTTTGACTCTGTTGGTCTATTCTTGGTTTTGTCATTAACATAGTGAATATCCTTGCTTTGAAATTTTTAGTACAACTTTAATATACTTTAATTGTCATTTTTGTGATATTAATTGTCCTATTAAAATATAATTTTCAAGGAGTTAAATTTATTTACTTAATTAGAGGTCTATTCTCTCCTCAATACATATATTCTAGAAGTCAACTCACATCTACAAATGGGGGAGGGGTAGTAATATACCCCTTAGCATCATAACATCTAATTATAGGATTGCATTAGTGCACTCAGTACCTGTAATCACATAAGATTTTATCTAGCATCAAGAAATCCTGTGCTGATCACTCAATACTGAAAGCATGAATGTCAGGATAGACCATGGTTGATTCTGACTCATGCATAGGACCTCTGATTTTGGAAGAAAAAACAGGTTTGGAGATCTTGATGCCATTATTTGACTAGTGATAAAGTATAAAGATTTCCAAAAATAACAATAATTATAACAATAGTAATAATTATGACAATAATGTACAAAGACATAGTATTATACTCATGTTTTATTGGTTTTTCAAATACTTTTCATAAAAACTTTTTCCTTTGATCCTGACAATGATAAAAGCAGAGCAGACATTATTAGTTTTTCTTTATGAATAAGTAAAGGATCAAAAATATTCATATTTGGGGGAGTATCTGGAAATATACACAAAGAATATAGGCAAATCTGAGAAGAGTACTATTCCTAGTACTTCCTGTAAGAAAAATTATGGGGCCTTGGGAAGCCATTGAGACTCTCTAGCCTCAATTTCTTCATCTTTATAGATGAAGAAATCTATGGTTTAGATTACAGACCATGGATATAGAAAGAAAAAACAAGACATTGGATTTCACTGCAGGATGGAACTATTATGGGTAGAACAGGGCCTGGGCCTCCCACAGACACTTGTGCATAAGACAAAGATTACCACCAGGCCCAGACTGAAGATGGAAAGGTCCGTTCTACTGAGACCCCTTAAAATGCATCAGAGAAGAAGGTAACATGATGGAGCACAAAAATACAGGCATTGACATCAAACCAAAGCCAATCCTAAGAGAGTCTCAGCTCTGTTACTTAGGAGTCATTTGGCATTGGGTCTTTTGATCTTCTGTTTCTTTATCCAAAAATGAGGATAATAATGTATCTCTGGCAGCGATGCGATGAGGGAAAAAATAAGTGTATGTGTGACATGTACTACAGAAGTTGGCAAACTTTTTCTGTAAAAGAACTAGAGAGCAGAGACAAAAATCAAGTATATTATATAGGTGCCTTTGTAACAAGAAAGAAACATTATTGGCAAAATATAAAATATAATAATAACAAGTTCTTTTTTTGTAATACTAAATGACCAGAATAAAACTTTCAGGGGGTGATAACATTTCACTAAATTGGAGTTCAAAGCTGGTGTTGCCTATCATCAAATCAAGTGCAAATATCCATCTGTAAAAATCATTTTTATTCAAGGGCATATAAAGACAGACAAGCTGGATTTAAACTTGAGGCCACATTTAATTACTAGTCTATTACAGTAATGGCCCCCAATGAATGGTGATCCTGTATTCATACCCTTGCTTAGTCCTCTTCCTTTGAATCTAGGCTGGCTCTGTGATTTGCTTTTAATTAACAGAATGTAGCAGAAGTGATGCTGTGCTAGCTCTAGGCCTAATTCTTAAGAAGGCCAGGCAGGTTCCACTTTTGCAATCTTGGAGGACTTAAGCTACTATGTAAAAAGTCCAGCAACTCTACTAGAAAGATCACGTGGGAATGACGTTAAGACAACAGGGAGAGAAAGAGGCCCATTTATATTAACGTACCAGCTGAGTCTATTTCAATCATCAGCCAGGACCATCTAACAGACATGTGAGTGAACCATCTGAGGTGTTCCAGCCCCAGCTGAATCTGAGACCTGACCACAGCCACATGAGAGAGCCCACGTGAAACCAGAAATGCCCAGCTGAATGTAGTCAAGCCAGTCACAAGAAATGTCAGTTTTTTTTAATTCAAAAATTAAATACACCTATTGTATAGTTGATATACAATTTTATATTAGTTTCAGGTGTACAATATAGTATTCAATATTTATATACCATATAATGTGATCAGCATACTAAGTCTAGCAAATACCTGTCATTGTGCAAACATCACAATATTATTAACTATATTCCCCTTCACCTTATTTACTCATTCCCCATTTCCTTCCCCATCAGCTTGATCTGATTCTATGAGTCTGTTTTCGTTTGTGCATTTGTTTTGCTTTTGATTTTTTGGTTCCACATATAAGTGAAACCATACAGTATTTGTCTTTCTCTGCCTGACTTATTTCACTTAGCATAATACTATCTAATCCACACGTCGCAAGTAGCAAGATTTCATTCTTATTTATTACTGAGTAATAAATATGTGTGTATACATATACATATACATATATATGTTACTCATATATATATGTATATATATATATACAAATCTTATTTATCCATTCATCTATCAATGGCCATCTAAATTGCTTCCATAATCTTGGCTATGGTAAATAATGCTGCATTAAACATTAGGGTGCATTTCTGAATTAGCATTTTTGTGTTCTTGTGATAAATACCCATAAGTGGAATTCCTGGGCTATATGATAGATCTATTTTTAGTTTTCTGAGGAATCAGTAGCTGCACTAATTTGCAGTCCCAACAACAATTCACGGTTCCTTTTTCTCCACATCCTCACCAACATGTTATTTGTTGACTTCTTGATAATAGCCATTCTGTATGAGGTGGTATCAATAGCCATTCTGTATGAGGTGGTTTTGGGCATTTTCCTGATGATTAGTGATGTTAAGCATCTTTTCAAATTTTCAAATGCCTATTGTCCAGAAATGTCTTTTCTGGAGAAATATCTCTTCAAGTCCTCTGCCCATTTTTTATCAGATTATTTTTTTTTTATTGAGTTGTATGAGTTCCTTGTATATTTTGGATATCAACCCCTTTGGAATATATCATTTGCAAATCTATTCTCCTATTCAGTAGGTTGCGTTTTTTGTTATTGTTGTTATGGCTGGGTTTTTTCTTTTATTATTAGTTTCAAGTATACAGTACATCAGTTCTTTATATAATTTATAAAACAATTCCCCTGACTGTTCTTTCTCTCCTCTGGCTCTCTACCTAGCCATTACATTAATACTAACTGCATTCCCTACGCTGTGTTCCCCATCTCTATGACCATCTATCAACTACTAATTTGTACTTCCTTAACCCTTCACCCCATTCTCCCGGTCTCCCACTCCCCTCTCCTCTGGCCATTGCCAGACTGTCTTCTATATTTGTGAGTCTGTTTTGATTAGTTTGTTCTTTTTGTTCCTTAAATTCCACATATAAGAGAAATCATATGGTATTTATCTTTCTCTGTCTGACTTATTTCATTCAGCATAATAACCTCTAGGTCCAACCACACCATTGCAAATGGTAGGATTTCATTTTTTTTAATGGCTGAGAAATCATCCATTGCATATATAAACTATAACTTCTTTACTCAATCATCTGTTGGTGGGCATTTAGGCTGCTTCCCTATCATGGCTATTGTAAATTGTGCTGCCATGAACATAGGGATGCATAGATCTTTATAAATTATTGTTTTGGTTTTCTTTGGATAAATACCCAGAAGTGCCACTGCTGGGTCAAAAGGTATATCTATTTAAAATTTTTGAGAAATCTCCATACTGTTTTCCATAGTGGCTGTACCAATTTGCCATCCCACCAACAGTGTATGAGGGTTCCCTTTTCTGCACATCCTCGCCAGCACTTGTTCTTTGATTTATTGATGATAGCCAATCTGACAGGTATGAGGTGATATTCATAGTGGTTTTAATTTGCATTTCTCTGATGATTAGTGACCTTGAGTCTCTTCATATGTCTTGGCCATTTGTATTTCCTCTTTGGAGACACATCTATTCAAGTCTTCTGCCCATTTTTAATAGGATTTTTTATTTTTTGTTGTTGAGTTATATGAGTTCTTTATATATTTTGGATATTAACCTCTTATCAAATGTATCATAAGTGAGCATCTTCTCCCATTCAGTCAGTTGTCTTTTTGTTTGATGATGGCTTCCTTTGCTGTGCAAAAACTTTTTAGTTTGATGTAATCCCATTTGTTTATTTTTTCTTTTGTTTCCCTTGCCCGAGGCGATATGTATTATGGCTGTTTTAACCCACTTAATTTTGGAGTGGTTTGTTACATACAGTGCTTGGCAAATAGTAAACTCCCTTTCACATACAGTTGTTCCTCTTTTTCATCACCACTACCCAGACTCTAAGGAAATCATTCCATTACTTAAAATGGCTAACAGGCACCCAGAACCAAATGTCCCAAGTAATCTGAGATATATGCCATACTACAGATCCAGCTCCTAGAAGAAACAAAAAGTTCCCCTGCATTTACCAGCCCCACTTGCAGTTTGGTTGGGGCTATGGACTAATTTTGGCTAGTGGATTTGAGGAAAATTTACCTGTATTATATCCAAACTGAAGAAGTTAAGAGCCAATGCACCTCTTCTCCTGCCACAGAACACAATAAAGCCACATGTTGAGATGATGACATCAAAAGATGGAGGGGCCTGAGTCCTCAAATAGATTTGAGCCCCACTCACCTATGTCAAACCAACACCTTTTTGGCTTTATACCTAGATTCTTCTGTTTTACTGTACATATAAACTATTTATTAAGCTTTAATCTAGATTTCCTTGGGAAGCTTCTGTCAGTTTTGTTATTATTGTTGCTTGTTCTATTTTTACTTTTTAATAAAATATAAAGCATATAACAAAAAATTCACTTAAATATATAGGCAATTATGTTTTCACAAAATGAGCACACTTGTGTAACCAGCATGCAAATTAAGAAAGCATATTACCAGCATCCAAGAACCACTCTCCACCTTGCGCTCTCTTCCAATAATTTCCTGAGTAACAACTACTATCATGACCTCTAACATTAGAGATTAGTTTTGCCTGTTTTGGAACTTCATAAAAACTGAATCATACAACACGTACTCTTTCCTGTCTGGCTTCTTTCAATCAACATTGTTTGTGAAATCCATCAATATTGTTGGATGTGATTAAACTTATAATTCCCACTGCTGTGTAAAAAGTATGCCATTTTATAACAATATTATAACTTATTCACTTTAATACTGTTGGACATTTAAGTAATTTCCAGCTTTAGGCAATTACATATAGTGGTACTGTGACTATTCTTGTAGGTCTTTTTGTGAATTTATGTATGCATTTCTATTGGCATATAACCAAAAGTAGAATTGCTGAGTTGCAGGTTTCTACTTGTTCAGGTTTAATAGGTACAGCTAGTTTTCCTAAGTGAATCTATCAACTTCTATTAAGAGTGTATATGACTTTTATTGTTCTACAACTTCACGAAAGTTTAGTATTTCAGTCAGTTTTTATTTATTTGTCTGTTTGCTTATTCTGGTGAGTATGTGAGGCTACTGTTTTTTTGATTACTTCTGACTCAAAGAAAATTTTCTCTAAACCTAGAGTTGGACGCTAGAGGAAATACAACTGAGAACTCAGGTACTTATGAAAGGGAAAAAATATATATTGATAAATGTTTTTATGTTCTTGCCCTTGTATTTTATTATTCTTTAAAGGAAATCTCTTATTATTAGATAAGTATTTAAGAACTTAATTAATTCTCACAACTAGTTACGACTTTAAGAATAGACATGAGATATACTACAAGAATTCAGAATTTTAATACCTTATCTGTTCATGCCAACAACCCAAGAGCTAGGAGATACGGGTTTCAGAATGGCCACATATAAAATAGTATGGAGGTTCTCAAAAAACTAAGAATTGATCTATCATATGATTCAGAAATCCCTCTACTGGGTATTTACCCCAAAGACTTGAAAACCCATATCTGAAAAGATATTTGCACAATGATGTTCATAGCAGCACTATTCACAGTGGCCAGGACATGGAAGCAACCGAAGTGTCCTACAATAGATGACTGGCTAAAGAAGCCATGGTACATATACAATGTAATAATACTCATCTATAAGAAGAGATGAAATACTATCATTTGTGACAACCTGGATGTACCTCAAGGTAATCATGCTAAACAAATAATCCAGACATAAAAAGTTGAAAACCACATGATATCACTTATATCGGGATATAAACCTAAAAGTCACAAATGAACAGGACAAACAGAGACTCAGGGACATTAGCAATGGACTAGTGGTCACCAGAGGGTAGGGGGTGGGGGAGGAGGGAAGAGGCAGATAGGGTAAAGGGGATCAAATATAGGGGGGTTAGGGGAGGGTGAATTGGGTAAAGGAGATCAAATATATGGTAGCTGAAGTAAACTGGACTCTGGGTGGTAATCACACAATAGAATATATAGATGTCAAATTTTAATGTACACCTGATATTAACCAATGTTACTCCAATAAACTTTAAATAAATAAGTAAGTAAGTAAGTAAATAAATAAATAAATAAATAAATAAATAAATAAATGTGAACGATCACTACCTTAAAAAAAAAAAAAAGAATGGTCACAAATAACAGTTACTTTTTAAGCAAGTCATTTTTTTTCCTCAGCTTTGATTTAGTAATCTATCAAATGGAAATAATAATCATCTTGCAACTTCACATTATTTTTCATTTAATCAACAAATATTTTCTGAGTTCCTATTATGTGAAAGTTCTGGGAATACAGTATTGAGTAAAAACAGACCAGCCTCCCTTCTTATGGAATTTATAGTTTAAACAATAATTAAAGACACACAAATAAAAATAAAATGTAAAATTAAGTTGTAATCACCAGAATTGCAGAATCAGAACCTCATGCTAAGTGAAGTAAGTCAGAAAGAAAAAGTTAAGAGCCATACATATTATTTCACACATGTGGGATATAAAACTGAAAGTAACAAACAAACAGACAAACAAAAACTCATAGACACAGACCACAGTTTAGTTGGTACCGAAGGAACAGGGGGAAGGGGCAGAGATAGATAAGGGTAAAGGGAGTCAAATATATGGTGACATAGGAAATATAACTTTGAGTGGTGAACACACAATACAATATACATATGATATGTAACTTAATCGTACACTTGAATCCTATATAATTTTATTAACCAATGTCACCTTAATAAACTTTATTTAAAAATTTGTTTAAAAAGAGATCTTATGGATATAATTCTCCAATCTCTTCTTCGAAGATACACTAACCATGAAAGGCTGTTTTTTGAAAAGCTAAAAGTTTCAGGTAAATAAGAAGTGGCAATATTATGTTATATATTTTCAGAAAGATAATCAGATGTGGTTATTCTCCAACGTTTACAATCAGAAACTAAACATAGCTTGGGCTCAGCATCTATGACCTCTAATGTGGCTCATGGTAGAAAAATTACTAGCAATATCTCATTAACCAAATAAAGCAGGCTCAGATTGTGAAGTTGATAGGCTAAAGGCTGAGGTGGAGCCCAGACATTTAGAAAAGAAATATATTATTGGCCCACAGTACGAGAGGCATCTTGGTCTCTTAGAAAATTACCTTATTTAAAACTAGCTTGGAACCCAGACCTAATTTGGCTTTTATTAGTTGAGTGATCTTAAGCAAGCATCTTGTTTTTCCTGGTCTGATTTTCCTCATCTTTAAAATAAAGAAGTTGGCCAAATAATGTTTTATGGCTCTGATTTTCAATGACTCTACCATAGCTAATAGAAGAGATGGTGTCTCTTTATTAATAAACAAAAATAGCACCAGAGAAGCAAAAAGTCTGATAGATATGGGTTCAATTCCTTGCAACCTCCTAACTATGTAACTTTAAGCAAATCACTTATCCTCTTAGATCTAAGTTTCTTCATCTCTAAAGAGAGAATAATAATGACTATCTCATATGATTATTGTGAATATTAAAAGAAATGAATTACATAAAAAGTAGCAGGCATGACAGACAAAGTTCCCTTCCCTTCTCCTTGGTCTGAGGATTACTGTACCAATCACAGACAATTTTAACCTTCTGATGGCATGATTCACTTAAGCCAGCAATTACCCTGTGTCCCAACCCAATGTTTCTACTAAGACTTGAGGATATCAGAGAGAAAGATGTATTCTCTGCTCTGAGAATTTACAATCCAGTGGGGTATATGGATTAGATATACAAACAGAAGGCCAAATACGATACACATTAAGTGTGGTGTACCAAACTGTGCTAGGATTGAAATAGGAGAAAAATACACTTCACGATGAGGTGGTAGGGGGAGTGGGGATCAAAGAAGACTGCCTATAAAAGCTGTCCTGGAAAGAGGCCTTGAAGGATGGGTTAAATTTTGACAGCCAGAGATGTGAAGTGAAGCATAAGCAAAGGTAAGTAGGTAGGAAAGTGTAGAACAGATTAATTTTAGCTGGAGGATAACTAAGTATTTTTGAACAATATTGAGTACCTCTATATATCAGACCTTGACTAGCATTTATATGCATTACTTCATTTACCTGTGAGAAAAATTTTATTATCCTAAACTTTTAGATACTTGTAAAGATAAATTATCTTATCCAAAGTTTTCACAGCTATTTAATGGCAGGGTTGAGTTATAAAAACAGATAAATGATGAGAAATGAGAAATTCAGCTAGAAATAAATATTGGGATGACAAAAGGGAGCCCCCTAAATGTGAAGGAGAAAAGTTTGCATTTTTAATTTAAAAGTAAATAGGGGGCCATTGCAGGTTTCTAAACAGGAAAATGGCATGCATGAAGATTCTGTTACCTAAGGAAATGGAGTAAAAAGCATAATGTTTAAAAACTTAGACTTCATAGCTAAACTACCTTGTACTGAATCCCAGTTCTGTCACTTACTAACCATATGGCCTTATAACAAGTTACCTGTCCCTTAGTTTGTTTCCTCATCTGTAAATAGGGGTATGATAGTACCTACAACAGAGTTGTGGGGAGAATTAAAAACATTAATACATATAAAGTCCTAGAATACTTACTGGCAGATAGTAAGCACTCAGTGAATGTTAGCTGCTGTGGTTGTGGTGGTTGTTATTGTTGCTGTTGCTTTACAAAAGAAACTTTTAGGACAGAATTCTTGTAACCCAATCTGACAATTCAGCCTTCTTCTATTCAGGAATGAGTGAAAGGTTAATAATACATTGTCAACAAAGGCAAGCAAGGGTTGCTTGGTGAGTTAACAGCAACAAGAATCCACAAGGAATGTTTAATCTAGTTAAAAAAATAAGTAGCTCAAGTCATAGCACCATCCTCTAGTTTCTATCCATAAGAAAATTAGTACTTGAGTGCCCTTAGAGGGGTCCAACATGGCAGAGTATGCATGCCATGCACACTGCAACCTCTGACATGTAGCAGAACTAGAAAATGAACCCATATCTTCAAAGTCCAACACTAGTGTTCTTTCCAGTAGAAAACTGAATTTCCTACATAATATTCCAGAATGGAGATTTCTCTTTATTCAGACTCTTCCCATATTCATCTAAATTAATAATGTTTTGCTGTAGCTATTATTCTTTTTTATTAAATTTATCGAGGTGGCATTTGTTAATAAAATTATATAGGTTTCAATTATACAATTTGATCATACATTTTCTGTATATTGCATTGTGTATTTACCACCAAAAGTCAAATCTCTTCCATCAATATATATTTGGTCCCCTTTACCTGTATTTCTGAAATGCATGAATTGGTACGGTCCCTGAATCAAATGCCAGTGAACTCACCTGGAGGAGCCTTTTCCTGGGGCTCAAAGAATCTGTGCTCATCTAGTTCAATGATCAAGTTTCCAATCTTTTACAATTTGACATTTAGCCTTCTCCTATGTACCAGCATTGATCAAATCCAAAGGAAATTATATTACTTACTAATGTGAACCAGCTCTTCAAAAGCAATGATTAAAGCATAATGTAAAGAAAACATACACTCAGAAAAAAAGAATATTCTAAGTTTTTCACTACAAAAATAATAGGCTAACATCTACTAGAGATTCATGTTTGCATTAGACAGGCCAGAGTTAGTATCCTGATTTAATCACTGTGTGACCATAAACAATTTGCTGCACCCTTGTAAACTTCAGTTTCTTTATCTACAAAATTGCAGTAATAACACCTATATCAGAGGATTCAGGACGAGAATTAAATAGCAAAATGTAGGTAAAGTTCTAGTATACAGCAGGTCTTCATCAAATAGTAGCCATTATATTGACAGGAAAATATGAGGGTCTGCTTAAGATAATCACGCTGGTTAAGTTATACTTTCTACCACTAAATGTAAGAGCTTTAAGAAATATCTCCATTTTGCTAGTACTTTACAACTCTTTTTATCTATTATTTAATTTTCACACAATCCTTTAAGGACAGTATTATTATTCCCATTTTACAATTTAAGAAGCTGAGGCTCATGGAAGGTCAAAGACTTTCAAAAGGCAACTATAATTGTCAGAAAAGAACAGGCAAATGCAAAAGACAAATACCTCAAAATCTCAGTGTCCTAACAGAGAATATTTATTTCTTGCTCATGTAAAATCTATTGCAGGTCTCAGGACACCTGTCTTCCAATGGATAACTCATACTCTATCAAGAAGAAAGAGCTGAAATGTTATGCAGAGCTTTCCCCTAACTCAGACTGGATGTGACACATAACACTCCCCCTCCTAGTCCACTGGGCAGGACTAGTCTCATAGATGCACAAACTGCAAGAGAGTTGAGAAGTACGGTCATCCAAAAACCCAGAGGGGAGAGTAGAATCAGATTATCGGACAGCACTAATAAAGTCCACCAAAGTCACGATGATAGGATATGGTGAAGTTAGAGTTTGAATTCAATGTTTCTATTCTCTATTTTCAATATTATATCTATTGTATCAAAGCATCTTCCACTGTTTAAGAAGTCTGTTATTTTTTATTTTTTAAAAGATAACGATTAAAGAAAAATAAAGACACTCTCAGGCTTTTTGTGATTTACTCTTCACCTCTCCATACAGCAAGGCTAATGCACTGCTATTGAAATTCATTGGCTATAGTTTTGAAAAAAAAGACAAAGTATGGTATACCTTCAATAAAATAAGCCAGCGGAAATTAAGGTAAATTCAGAGCCTACATATCTGCTGATTGACTGTGAATATCTTCCACTGCTATAACTTCTCCTGTGTTTACAGACTCATCCGGGAACACTCCCTTTGTTAAAGATATTTCAATTCAATAGTCTTCTTTTGACGAGTGATTTACATTTCTTCTTAGTTTATAGGTGTCATTATAAATATCTGTTTCAATTGCTTTCCAACTTTTCCTGCCATCTTGTAACAACTAACTACTTTACTGATACATTCATCACTCAACAAATATATCCTGAGCACTTACTGTATACCAAACACTCTGGTGGGCCTAAGCAGGGTTGCTAATATATAGTATTCAGGGTGTGCCTTATACAAGGACCCTGTTATGGGCTAAGACAGATCCAATGGAAGGGGTATGTTTTTTTCTAACTCACACAGAAGTTCATTAGGAGCTAGCTGCAGCCCTGATGCCGGGATTTTGAAATGGATATGACAGCATCCTTATATCTAAGGATCTCATAATGTAATGGGGAAGATATATAAATATAGAATTATCTACAGAGTCATCAATGTTATTATAGAGAAAAGTCCAAGGTGCTATAAGACACAGAAGAGGACCTTCTAACCTAGCCTGGAAGATCAAGGGAAGTTTCCAAAGGAAATAACAACTAAACTGAGCTCTAAAATGAGTAGGTGTTAAAGGAATACTTTTAGGTAAGGAAAGGGTATGATGTATCCCAGAGAAAGGCAACAATCTTGAAAAAAGAACAGAGGAAAGAACTATCATTGCATGTGAGGAGATACTGCAAGCAGTATAGTAAGGTTAGGATCTAGGAGATAAGGTGAAAGAGGAAAGGGAAAAATCAGGGACAGATAGTGAAGTCTCTACAAACTAAGGGTGATTACATAAGGTCGGACATAGGAACCATTGAAGAAGATAAAGCAGGAAAGGACATATGATTAGATTTGCATTTATAAAAATCATTCTAAACAGGGGGTTGGGGGAATGCTGTGTCTAGAACTTTCGTGTAACACCATTAGAGGTATTTCAAAGAATTTGTTAAGTAATCCAAATTTTCAAAGCAGAGAAGAAAAAAATAGCTTTAGAAATGTTCATGTGACTCTCATTTCGCTAGGCATAGATGCCAGGTAGACAGACATTCCTATCAGTGATTCAGATCTCTTTTCTGAATGACTTTATATAGCTCCTGCTTGTTTCATATAATAAAAATAATTGAAACATAAATTTTAATATAATAGGCCACATTTCAACAGGTTTTATTTATATTACCCCTGCATAAGGCATTATTTATGATGGTGCACATACATCTAATTTTGATGTTGTGAAGGTGACCCAGGCATGCTGGGTAGAGATGGGAGCTGAGCCAGCGAAAGCATTTACACATCACCTGAAGTGTGTATTACAAGCTCAGCTTCGCATGAAGGACTATTTGGACCATGAAGAAACTAAATTGAAGACAATGAGAGTAGTACTGAACTAACATGTCTAGTATTAAGGCCCAAATTCCATTCTCAAATGAAAATACACTCAAAGAAGGAAAAATAACGTAAATTCTAAAACTCTTAGGAGGTTAAGGTGAAAAATACTGAGTGTCAACAGGGTGGAAATGGACACCTCCTGGTAATAGCAGCATGGTTACATATATGATATTTAAAAGCTGAATTTTCAGTTGACACCAAAATGTCTTATCTTTTCTTCCTCAGCTGAGTTTTTGCTAAAGAGAATCTATAATTTAGTGACAGGAAAATGAGGGTCTAGATCATAAAGGCAAAGGAAAATAAGAGTCATTCATTCATTTATTGAATAAACATTTATAAAGTTCCTCATACAAGCCAGGCACTATGCTATGAGCTTTCACAATTACTGTCTTATTGAATAGAAGAAAATCCTCCTACCTCTATTTTGCAGAAATAAAACTGGCAGTAGAGTTTAAGACTGGTAGAAAGCTGATATTTTCTCCTTAAGCACCAAGCACCAGTATTCCACACACAAAAAAAGGGAGACTCACTTTTATTAAAAGTATTCAATATACTAACTTTTTAATGACTTAATAACTTTTTTGGAAGCATTTGAACTATAAACATATATGGACTAGTTTAAAAGGCAAATATACCATGGAAAACAGCTGCTACTTTTCTTACCAACTTAATGGTGAATCAGGTACAATTATTTTAATACTTGTTATAAACTCTATCCCTTTTTCAGTGATTTAGCTATTTTGCTATTTACCCAGGTCATATTATTTATTTAGCCATTCATTCATTTCTTCTACAGACATTTGCTTGGTGTCAATTATACGCCAAGCTCAGTGCTATGGACTAGAGTAAAACAGAATGTCCTCCTGCCCTCAAGAGACTCACAGTTTGCAAGGGAAATCAGACAACTAAACAGAGAATTAGCACAGGAAGTGCTAAGTGCTATGACATAAGGATGTTCAGGGGGTGCTGTGTAGCATACTCAAGTTACATGCATCAGTCTGTAAGTCAATATATCTGAAAAAACTTTAGGCCTATAACTATAAAAAATTTCTAACTATAAGAAGTTCTAATATCTAACACACTTTCAAACAGGCTTTTATCATCCAGTCAATCTTTCTCTGGGTAGCTTTTTATGACCTAGTATTCCATGATCCCAAGTCTTCCTTCATTCAACTAATATTTAATAAACAACTACTGTATGCCACACTCTGTACTAGGCACTGAGGTGACAAAGCTGAATAAAACAAAAATGTTCTCTTCTCTCATGAGCTTGCATTCTAACAAAAAAAAAAAAAACACTACTGTAGTCTTTAAAAAATTGCTAAGTTGTGTTACTCAATATCAGTAAACGACTTGACTTTTGTACCTTGCTGTATGTGTGACTTTGATCAAGTCATTTCACCTCACTCTTCCTTGGTTTCTCATCTGTGAAATAAAAATAATATTTTCCTAATTCATTTCACAGCATTGTTTTAAAGATCAAGTGACATAATGAATGTAAAAGCACCTTGAAAACTATAAAGGGATGTGAAAATATAATGAATTTGTTATCCTCATGATTAAGTAGAGTCTGGATTTAATTACAAGTATGAATCACAATATAGTTAAAAATAAATGCAATTGCATTACTTTCTAATACTTGTAGTGACTAAAAGTAGGCCAATATACTACCATTTATTAAAATCATTTGGAGGCTCACGTGAAGGCATAGATATAACAGTGTTCATACTAATTTGTGCAAGGAGATACTTATGAACTACTTAAAAACGGCTCTCTGAAAGACCATAAATAACCATCTTGCAAAGAGGTGTATACCATTATTTGCTTTATAAAGATGTTTGCAGAGAATATGCAAACATTGATCCAAATTATTTCTATTTTCATGCCAACTGAAACTATATTAATGTGTTTCCACCATTCTGATTTTGGAGGATGGCAGTGATACTCTATAGCTGAAATAAAACAGAATTTGTTATCAGAATACCAAACTAGCTCTACCATTTGATGCCTATGGTGAGTTCCTTAAATGATAATCAGCTTTCTAGTCTCTAAATATGGAAATAAGCATAGCCACATGACAAGTTCATTGTACAAATTAAGTGAGATGGCACATCTGTAAGTGTGTTTAGCCAGGAGAACAATTTAAAGATATTAAGTGATATTCACATCATCATTTTTAGTGTATATATATTTAACTCTACTTCCTTAAATGATGCTCAAAGGATGAGCTACTTTTCCTTGATACCTGAGTTCATCTTATTTTACAGGTGAAAAAATTGGAGGCTAAGAAACATAAGACCAAGATATAGCACAATACTAGGAATTAAAAAATGTAGATTCTATTACTGTTTTCACCATCAGTGGTTCTGAAGCCCTATACAATCGCTTATCTTTTTCATTCCTCAAAATCCACCTTTGAAAAATGAGGCACACACTCTTCTAGAACACTTGACAGGCATCAAAGACACAATATGGAAAGCAGCAACTCTGGTTTTCTCAGAATTTTTTGCCAGGTCTGAGTCAGATTAAACATCCCAAAAGGAATTCACGAATCCAAATGAGACCATTAAAACCAATCCAGATGAGTCTATGAAACTGAGCTTGTCAAAGACTAAAGGACTGAAAATGGGAAGCAAGGAGTGAGGCCTAAAGAGTTGAATAGTAGACAGTTTTAGAAGTTAAACTGTTTTTGTTTTTGTTTTACTCTTTAATCTAGTCCCTTGGCTATTAGTGTGAGACAGTCAATAGAGGAGGGTGAAGGTAGGGGCATCAGTGGTATTTAAAAAACAATCTGAAATGCAGACATATAAGGTCTTGCTTAGCCTCTAAGCACTTGAACAAAGTATAATCTACTATTTCATTGACAATGCTTGGTCACCGTTGGATAAAACTGGCCTGATATCGCTATTGATGTCTCAGTCTTTATTCTAGTAATTTCTAGAAGGCCCTGACAACCCAATCACTGCTCCTGCCTGGTAATACCTAACTCCCTCCTCAGATTAGAACTGTTTTATCCATAAGGCACTACACTCACAGTGCCTAAAACCTAGAGGCTTTAAAGAGCCTATGACAATGTTTTGAGACCTGAAAAAAATATTGGTTCAAAAATAAAACAAAACAAACTTACAAAACAAAAAAATAAGCATGAATTAAATAGTTACAAAAATGTCAACTAGTCAATTGAAATTCAACTCAACATTTTAGAGAGAGATATTACTTTGATATGAGAGGTCAGTACATTTTAATGATTGATAAGGTGAATGGTAGAACTCAAAAAGTAAGAAAACCTAGGGCTTTCAAAAGTCCTAATAAGGTCCTACATTGGCATCCACCTTGGCTTTACCTCTGGATTTTGGATATACTGTTTTGGATATCTTATCACTCCTTTATTAAGTCTGTACTCAAACATGACTTAGACTTTGGGTTTCTAAATCCTCATGCCAACTCCCACTACTGACCTGGCTGCCTGACTTGATGCCTCCTCTAGAGACCCAATCTGATTTCTAAACACAAATAGCAGCATTCCTCTCCCATTCTGTCAACTGTTGATAATTACAAGGAATGCTACCTCCTAGCTTTCAATGGAGAAGTTCACTACTCATTGAAGAACATTCATTCACTTTATACAATATATTTATAATCTCCATAAATGAAAATTTGTTACACTGAGAACTGCCAATAACTGCCACAACCTGATCATACTTCTATTATTGCTCTATTATATTGAATTAGGTTTTCTGTCTATTATAATTATCTGTTTATCTCAGTGTCATCATTCACCAGATACAAGTTTTTTAAGCACTCTAAGCCTTAGTTTTCTCATCAGTGAGCTGTGAATGATAATAATACAGGCATATTTCGGAGATAATGTGGGTTCAGTTCCAGATCTCTGCAAAAAACAAATATGAAATAGAGCAAGTCACATGATTTTTTTCTCAGTGCATATAAAAGTTATGTTTATACTATACTGTAGACTATTAAGTGTACAATAGCATTATGGCTGAAACAACAATGTATATATCTTAATTAAAAAATACCTCTTTGCTAAAAAATGCTAAGCTATTGAGCCTTCAGTCAGTCATAATCTGTTTGGTTGTAGAAGGTCTTGCCTCAATATTAATGCTGCTGACTGATCAGAGCCGTGGTTGCTGAAGATTGGGGTGGCCATGGCCTTTTTTAAAAAATAAGACGACAATGAAGTCTGTGACATCAATCAACTCTTTCATGACAATTTCTCTGTTGCATGTAATGCTATTTGATACTTCCAGGTTCTAAAACTTTTCCCATATCAGTAATAAGGCCATTTCCTCTTCTTATCATTCATGTGTTCACTGGAGTAGAATTTTTCATTTCCTTTAAGATCTTTTCCTTTGCAGTCACAACTTGGCCAACTGTTTAGCACAAGAGGCCTAGCTTTGGGTCTGTCTTATCTTTCAACATGCCTTCTCACTAAGCTTAATCATTTCTAGTTTTTGATTTAAAGTAAGAGACATGTGACTCTTCCTTTTGGCTGGACATTTAAAGGCCATTATGAGGTTATTAATTGGTCTAATTACAATTGTTGTGTCTCAAGGAATGGGAAGGCCTGAGGAGAGGGAGAGAGATGGGGGGACTGGCTGGATAGTGGAGCAGTCAGGACACAATATTTCTCGAATAAGGAGCTGTCTTACATTGGTATGGTTCATGGCACCCCAAAAACAATCACAATATACCATCAAAGATCACTGATCACAGATCATGATAACAAATACAATAAAAAGGAAAAGTTTGAAATATTACAAGAATTATCAAAATGTGGAACAGAGACATGAAATGAGCAAATGCTGTTGGAAAAATGATGTGAACAGACTTGCTTGATGCAGGGTTGCCAAAAACCTTTGATTTGTAAAAAACACAGTATCGCAAAGAACAATAAAGTGAAGCACAATAAAATGAGATATGTCTGTGTTATCAACTTCAAGGTTATCATGGGGAGTAAATGGAATAATACATGGAAAATTTCTGGCACATAGAACAATGCCTGGCACATAGAAACTCCTAAATAAATATTCTTGTCATTGTTGTATATTTTTATGTTTTTTTTTTCAAACTTTAAAATGACTAAGATTCACCTTAGAGAAGTTATTAAAATAGTTTTCTGAATCTCTAGAAATTCTGAATCAGTAGGTGGGAGTGGGACTCAAGAATCCACATTCTTAACAAGCTGACAGGTGATGCCAATGCTGCTCTGAGAACCACATTATGAGGACCACTGCAATGTACAGAGAGCAGGGACTGTTTAATTTCCTCTCTGTAACTACATGCCCTAACACTGACCAGTGCTTGGAACAGGGTCTAGATGGCACACAATAGATGTTCAATTACTATTTGCTGGGAAAAAAAATAGGTAAGGAGTTATCTGTGCCCTCAGATAGTTCTTAAAAGATGTACATAGAAAGACAAATAATTATACATGCCACATATAACCAGGTTGGTTACTGAGAGAGGCCCCATTAAAATAGAGGACTTGAACCATTGATGACTTGGCTTGGCATCATATGGAGAATTCTTTCTCTCCATCTAGTAGTATCAGATATAAGTCAGCTATTCTCATAAGTTCTAACCACTGAGAACCTATGTGAACAAGTAACTGTAGCTACCATATCACCTGAAGTGACTGACTGATACATTTTTCCTATTTCCCAAAAGAGTCTTACCCATTGCAACCCTCTACCTCAACTAATTAACTTCTAGCCTATTTTAAACTTTAGCTTAATGGTCACTTCCTCAGAGAAACCTCTCTGTGTATCTAGACCATGTTATAACCTGTCATATCCCTCACAGTACCTATGCTTTATTTCTTGCACCTGGTTTTTTATACCTATTTATCTGTATAAATATTTGATTAATGTCCACTTCCCCTACCAGACTATAAGCCCAAATAACTGTGGTGGGTTTGTTCAACTTATATTCCTACCCCAGCCTAGCACCTGCTTCATAATAGAGTCTTAATAAATATTTCTTGAATGAATAAGTGAATCTTTTTTATGGTCCCTGACTCATTTCAAGTCTGTAGGAAGCCCACTCAATTACAAAAAGATCCTTTTACCCAATCCCTGATAGTTTCTTCCCCTACAACTAGACCAAGATTTAGACATTTTTCTAGCCATTAGCCATCATCTCTCCCTGTGTCAATCCCGAAGGACCTTACTAATACAATGTAGAAGCACAGCACTGACATTGACCAGATGCCAGTAACTATAAGTTCCTGGACAATACCCACCATTGAAGTACTTCTACCATTAGTGTCAGGCCAGTACATTCCTTTAAATTGTTGTGCCACCTCAGAAACATGGGTAATGGGCACCAAATGCAGTAGACATTTCTGTGCATGTCTGTCATTTACAGCCTCAGATATGAACAACTCATCCTCATCTGTCCTCCACTCCTCATTTCTGACTTGTCCTAAAGCTAAAAATATTGACTTTGCTATGTATTCAGCTTGAGAGCCTCACCTCACACTTGGGACATTATAAATGGCACTAGCTTCATATCTCTGAACTGCCTTTTCTTGACAATGATTCAGGATATCTCTCTAGTTATGGTAGCTCAAACTCTTTGGGAACTGTTCTCGCTCTTTTTATTATGTCCACTAAGATTTTAATTCAGCACTTTTCACAAGAATCATACTCCTACTTCAGCTCTCTGAGTAAGATACAAACGCCTAAATTAATTGCTTGGCTACCAGTGATAAGTGGAATCAGATTTCACTTTCCAGACTTTATGATGTGAACAGGAAGCAACTCTCATGGGGGTAGGAGATCTAATTAAGTCACCAGTCTGTACACACTAGCCTTCATCCTACTAGCCTCATTTGCACATCTCCTTTACTACAGAGCTAAAGCAGCTAAATGCTCAGTAACAACATAGAATGAGTAATGATACAAGAACTCAGAGGAGGTCTTGAATCTCACAGGGCTGCATTAGTCATGGGAAGATACAAATTAGGGTAGATGGGACCTTCAGTATATTCATATGTTTGTCCTTTCAGCAAACATTTAGTGAGCATCTTGTATGTTCCACACACTCTATTAGGTATTGATTATAAAGACATGAATGATAGTTCCCCTCTTCTAAAGCAGATTGCAGCTGGAAAACAAAAGAGAAAAAAATAAGCAAATGAGACTACTTAAAACTAAAAAGGTTTGCATAGCAAAGGAAACCATCAACAAAATGAAATGACAACCTACTGGATGAGGAAAGATTTTCAGCAATGATATATCCAATAAGAGGTTAATTTCCAAAATATAAGGTACTCATACAATTTAACAACAACAAAAAAATCAAACAATCCAATTTTGAAAAATGAACAGAGAACCTGAATAGATGTTTCTCCAAAGAGGACATACAGATGGCCAACAGACATATGAAAAGGTGTTCAATGTCACTAATCCTCAGGGAAATGCAAATTAAAACCACAATGAGCTATCACCTCACATCTGTCAGAATGGCTATCAACAGTAAATCAACAAACACGTGTTGGTGAGGACGTGAAGAAATGGCAACTCTCATGTACTGTTGGAAGGATTACAAACTGGTGCAGCCACTATGGAAAACAGTCTGTAGGTTCCTCAAAAAATTAAAAATAGAACTACTATATGACCCAGCAATTCCAATAGCCAAAGAAATCCAAAACATTAATTTGAAAAGATATATGCAGCCCTATGTTCACTACAGTATTATTGCAGTATTATTTACAATAGCCAAGATATGGAAACAACCTAAATGTCAAATAATAGATGATTGAATAAAGAAGCGGGGGTACTTATATACAATGGAATGTTACTCAGCCATAAAAAGGAATTAAATCTTGCTATTTGCAACTATATGGTTAGACCTACAGGGAATCATGCGAAGTGGAACAAAACAGAAAAGAAAGACAAAGACCGTATGATTTCACTTATGTATGGAATCTATAAAACAAAATAACTGAATGAACAAAATAAAAACAGACTCATAAATACAGAGAACAAACTAATGGTTACCAGATGGAAAGGGGTTTGGGGGGACTAGTGAAAAAGGTGAAGGAATTAAAAAGTACAAATTGGCAGTCACAGGGATATAAAGCACAGAATAGAGAACATAGTCGATAATATTATAATAACTATGTATAGTGCCAGGTGGGTACTAATTGGGGTGATCACTTTGAAAGTTATATAAATGTCTAATCGCTGTATTGTACATCTAAAACTAAGATAATATTGTATGTCAACTGTATGAACTATTAAGAACATTCTACTAAAATAGGAAAGAGAAAGAAAGAAAAGGAAAGAGAGAGAGAAAGAAGGAAGGAAGGAAGGAAGGAAGGAAGGAAGGAAGGAAGGAAGGAAGGAAGGAAGGAAGGAAGGAAGGAAGGAAGAGGAAGGAAGGAAGGGAGAGAGAGGGAGAGGGAGAGGGAGAGGGAGAGGGAGAGAGGAGAGAGAGAGAGAGAGAGAGAGAGAGAGAGAGAGAGAGAGAGAGAGAATGAGAAGGAGGGAGGGAGGAAAGAAGGAAGGAAGGAAGGAGATTATAGTCCAGTATGGAAGACAAGATACGTGAACGAGCTAATAAAATAAGAAATTATGAGATAAGAGCAACAATAAAAGAAAATTCAAAATGTTGAGATTATACAAAAGAGGAAATCACTGTCTAGAGACTCTCACTGGAGGTAACAGCAGGACTTAAAAGGAAAATGGGAATTGGAAAAATAGATTATTCTAGGCGTGGGGAAATAATATAAACAAAGACTTAGGGGTGGCAAAGTATTTGCTATCATGTATACAGGGGAAACAATAAAGAAACTAACTTGGCTGATTGGCATTCAGAGGGTGAAGCTAAAGCCATCAATAGATGACCCTCTGGAAATCACTTGAATTCTAATTTACTGGCCATTTTTCAGTTGTGTTATGAGGACAAATCCAGCACCCTCTCTCCTGACAGATGCTTAACACTCTCCATTGTTGCTCTCTCCTTCATCATACCATAGCGATTAGGAGTGAGCGCAAGCAGTCCACTTCTTTGCCTGACCTATGTGACCAAGGGCAGAGGACAAAAACAAGCAGTTTGATAGAGTAGAAAGAAAGTACGTTGCAGGTTCATATCGACTCACTTGATCACCATGAGTGACGATGAATTCTGATACAGTTTGTACTCTTCTTCCTGGCCAGTCATAGGTCAGTCAGTTGTGTCAGGGCAAGCCTGATAAATTAGCAAGAATTGTCCATACTGGATTAATACCACTGTGACAAATACGCTTTGGCCTAAAAGACACTCTGCACTCTTTACGCAAAAGACAAATTTTCAAATTAGATTTACTACAGGTTAGATATAACATAACTGAAAAAAGAAACTAGAAATCACTTATTCTAATCTCTCCCATTTTACAGATAAGGAAACCAAGGTCCAAAATTAAAAGGGACTTGGTTTAATTCACATTGCAATACAAGGACAGAGTATGCCTCCTCAGCCCCTTTGCAAGTGTTCTATCGATTTTATCATATTGGAAGTGTTTGCCCTCTGCCCAGCAAAGGAACATCTGTCCCTTGGAAATGCTCTACACAGAAAGCAAGTAGGTTATACCTCAGAGTCAGGATGGGCATGCAGAAATGCACAGCAATGTATGAGGAGTCACAGCACAGGACTCTTGCTGACAGAAGGAAATTTAATTTGGGGTGATGAACAAAAACGCAAAATACATATGATGCATTATTGAATCGTACACTTGAAACCTATACAATTTTATTACCCAATGTTGCTTCAATAAATTTAATAAAATAAAATAAACCCTGATCATCTGAAATCCGTCCCATAAGCTTAATCTTTGGAGTATTTAGGCATTTTCTCATCATTTTGAGTGCCCCATTAACCCTTTAGATGCTGAATTCATCTATATGTTCACAACGACCACTGATGACTATCATCCATAAACTGGACAGAATGTTAAAAGTGTAAACGTATCAGGGGGACATTAAGATTATCAAGAGATTTAGCGAGGGAGGATGACACAATGGAACAAGTACAGGATTTAGAATCAAAAGTCTCTGGATCCAGTCACACCTCCACTATCTACTACATGTGTGGCCCTGCACAAGTGCCTGAAGTCTGTCATGTCTCAGCTCAATTTTTCCATCACATACCTCAGAGTTGTAATGATTAAATAAGCTTAAATAAAGTGCTCAGTTGCAATGAATCTTAAAGATATTGGTCTATTAAAGTCTTCTTTCACTTGACTTCAAAAAACTGGTATTTGGTTTCTTTTAGACCTAGCCAAATTTCCCTAAATTTAAGACTATGATAACTGAGCAGTGAAGGAAATGGAAAAGGATCTGTTCAGAGAAGATCTACCTGAATAGGCTAATTTCGATCTTTCCATTTGACTGATGTCAAGTAAAATGAATATACTATAAAGTCAGGTAACTTCATCTCATAATGAATGAATCAATTCATATAGTTTCAAGAAATCACACACTATTAGGCATTAAACACAAAAATGAATAAAGCATGGTCCCTGATCTCAGCTTAAATTCACATACAAGGTCTAAGTGGGTTCTTATCTGTCTTTCCCATGGCTATACCCCCAATGGCTAGCCACATGTCAAAGAGCAAGAGATTCAGTCAAGCTGGACAGGCTTGGGATGATGATAAATATTATCATTGCCATCATCATGAAGACAGCACTAACCATTTCCTGAGTGCTTACTATATGGCAGGCAATTGGTGTGCCCTGTATTATTTAACCTTCATAGTAATGCCACAAGATATAAGTGGACTGTGCATTTTGTACAACTCTGTCTTGCCTCTTTACCATACCCCCCACCCAACATTCAAGTTTTGGTATTCTAAGCACACACATTCATCACTCCACTACTACTACTATTAATAATAGTGCATACTTGTTATATGCCAGGTTCTACTCTACACACATTAATTACATTGACTCATTTTGTCCTCACACCAATCTATCAGGTAAGTATTGTTAGTATACTCATTTTATAGAAAAGATAAGTAACTTTACCAAGGTTATATAACCAGAACCTGGATTTGAACACAAGCAGTCTGGAAGCAAGGTCTGATTTTTCTGCAAGTTCTAGAGGGTGAGAGGAAGTAGGAAATGAATCACTTCAATCTAAAGCCACCTGGAGTCCTGGACATAAGATTCTAGTTACAGATGTAGTTAACATTCTTATATTTGGCCAATGGACTAACCACAGTGTGATCCTGAAATATTTCTATGGGCCTTAAAGGAGTCCACATGATCACTCCAGCCACAAAGAACATTTTTTTTTTTTCATTACCAGAGATACATTAGGGTGTCTTTTTCTTGACATACTCTTCTCTCTCTGGCTGGAAAACTTCTAATTATCCTTAAAACACCACCTCCAAGAAGCTTATCTTAATCCTTTCTTTGTAACTTCGTAACAATTTATCCAAACCCTTCTTATAGCACATATGACACTAACTTATAATCACTGGTTTGTTCATCTTTCCCACAAATCTGTGAGCTCCTCATGGGCAGAAACCAGTCTAATTCACAACGAAATCACCCTAAGATATCAATAGTGGCTGGGGTAAGACTGAATGGTTTTACGAAAGGATACAGGCTTTAAATTTAGTGAAACCTGGTTTGACCCTGGCTGAAAAACTTGCAACTACATCATAACTTATTATTTTGTTCTCTCATCTATAAACTGAACATAATAATATCCACATTGCAAAGTTGCTTTTAGGAATAGATTTACTCATTCAACTGATATTAACTGAGTGCCAACTATGTGCCAGGGACAATTCTGGGTGCTAGGAATATAGTGGTGAACAAGATAGACAAGATCCTGCTTCCTTGGAATTTATATTCTCTTGTAAAACACAAATAATAAACAAATATATAAACAAACAAAAAATATGATAAAGATAGGTCTTATACAGAGGATTAAAACAGAATTATATAATAAGGTTATATACATAACTGCTTTAGGTAGTCAGGGCAGGCTTTCAGAAAATGACATTTCCTGTGATAGTGACAAGGAGCAACGAGAGTGAGTACCTTTCAGACAAAGAAACTGGCTAGTGCAAAAAACCTTAAGACAGTAATGAACTTGATAAGTTTGATGAACTGAAAGAAAGGCAGCATACCTGGAATAGGGTAGGTAGAGAATGGTACCTGATTCATAGTAGCTATTACTCTCAAAAGAGTGATTATATCGTAGGAATATCGACTAGGATTGGATGATTAGCAAATTACCCAATGGATCCCCTAGAGATTTATAGTGAATAAAATATTTCTTGAATGTCAGCTACCTGCAGGGCATTGTAGGAATTGAGTCTGATGCTCCAAAAGAACTGATGAAAGAATGTCTCTCCTTAGTCATAGTTTCCTACCCAGGCCAAGCTTTTGCTCTCCTAAGAGATATCAGGAGAAGCTCTTGCCCTGCCTGGCAGGAGTGGATACTCTGGCTGAACCCTGTGTCTCCTTATCAGAATCCCAAACTCAATGGTTTATGGTCGAGAGACCTAAATAGTATCCCAAAATAAATGGCTTAAATTCAAATCATAAAGTTTGAGGTAAAGAGAGTGACCCAAATGTTAGTTCTATTGATTTATGGGAAGAAAAGAGCTTTCAGGCTTTTGTTTCTGTTTTTACTTATTAAATGATTTCTTGCTAAGTAAGGTAATTAATTAGAATGATCTTCCTTTGAAAAGTGTTTTTTGTTTTTTGGTTTTTTTTTTTTTTTTTTTGAAGAACTGAAAGTTTAACATCTATTGAAAATGGCTTTGTACTGTCTTCAAGATAAAGTCCAAATTCATAGTTGGGACAAAACTCTTCATGACTTAGGCCCGCCCTACTCTGCAATCTCAGCTCTCACCTACCAGCCACATCATCGTGATAAAACGGTTGCTTGATATGTGCCAGATGTTATTCTAAATGTTTTACATGTTCTACCTCATTTATTTCTAAATAACCCTACAAGGTAGGCCCTCTTATTAGTATCTTCATTTTATAAATGAGAATATTGAGGCACCAAATATTAAGTAACTTCATAGAAGTAGTGAGTAGTTCTTACAGCTTGACTCCAGAATTTATGTTCTTAACCAATGGACCCATCATGAAATTACTATCTCTAGAAGGTACCATCCTCTTTCCCACTGGTGTGTTTTATGTCAGGAAAGGATATAAAAAAGGTTTGTCAAATTCCTTCTCAAACAGATAAAACATCGCTGCCTTTCTGAAACATGCCCTAATCTCTCCCAACAGTATTAGTCACTCAATCTTGGTAATTTCACATTATTTTCTATATACTCTATTATAGCACTTGACACTTTACATTATAAGTGTTTGTTTATAGAAGTCTCTCCTACAAGAACTATAAGCTCCTGAAAAGCTGAAACTGTTGTCTCCTTGCTAATCTCCAGAGAACCTATTGAGGGCCTGACATAGAGCACTGACCAACACACACACCCTTCTTTACTTCAATGTCTGGGGAAGATGACCTCACCCTCACTAACCCTATCTCCAAGGAAAAGAGGTTCCCTGACTTAGATCAAAACAGGACCTCAGAGCAAGGGCTACCCTGGTGATAGAAAGAATGCTTAGAGTGAAAGACCTGAAAGGGTAAGAGAATCTTTTCATCTTGCAATGTAATCTCTTCTCTCTCATGTAGTGGAAATGATAAACAGGCCTTCGGTAGCCTTCAGTTTAGGCATCAAAAATGAGGGCTCATGGGAAGAGAGCAGAGCCAAGTTCACCTCTACTTTACCTAGATTTTAATGTAAAGGGTGAAAAGGAGGCTTCCTTACTCCCTGGAAGGAAATAAGACAGAAATTAGGAGTGCAGGCTTCAGTAGAGAAGAAAGAGCATGCCACTGGCCTACAGTGTCTCCTGGAAATCTAGTGTGGCAGAGTGCTTGGCTACATGAAGAATATTAAGCTCCTGGTCTTCAGGATTAGCAACTGCTCAGTGAATATCTATTAGGTGAACAAATGGACTCTTGCTGTAAAGCAAGACCTTGCTTTCACAGTAAAGGGAGACAACTTTCATCAAATAATACTATCTTACTGAAAACTCTATGTTAAACCATTAAACAAGATATAAAGAGAACGAACCACAATATCTGATGAGTCTGGCCCATTCTACTGCTGTTGTCCTTGATCTTACATTTGCACTTTGTATACCTTGGGATGCATACATCAGAGATATTTCACATGAATAAAAACAGAAACTTCTAAACTGTGACCAGAACAATGCATTAAAAGTTGTATAATATAAATCGCCTTTGTTTAAGAAGAGAAAGGAAAAAAGGAGCATTTAGTCATCTATGTTTACTGACTGTTGGGAATCTCCTCTCTTAGGACAGTCAAACACAAAAATAGATATGCGGGTACCAAAGATGCCAGTTTCCAGCGGCTTTTTATTCACTACCAAGCAACAAATTTAAATGCATCATTTAAAAGATGCCTCATCTCTAGTGACAAATAAATGCTAAAAAAGACAGTCAAATGAGTGTTCAGTAGAGGATGACAAAAGTTTGGAATATAAAGTGTTACACAATTCTTTCCATGAACAACAGTTACAACTGGGCAGCAGTTATTTTGACCAGAAGAGAAATGTTTATTTCCAAGTCTGACACTGTACACGATATCTAGTTGATTAGAAAGAGCATTTACTGTGTAAGCCTGTACTGAGTTCTTAAAGGTAAAAGCACTAGTGGAAGTACATTTTCTAAAATCAAATCAGGCAGCAGCAGCCAGATATACTGATAAAATGGATGTACTGTACTTTAATTTGGCATGATTTGAGAAGACAGCAAACATTAGATTAATGATATTATACTTGGACATTATTTATCCTTTCATTTAAGTAACACTGGTTGAGCAACAGCTAAGTGCCAGCTCCTGTGCTAAAAATCAAAATACTCAAATAAAACCTGTCCCTGACCATCAGAAGCTTGCACATTAGACATTCTCCATTTAACTAACTTAAATTTAGTGTTTTCAGTCCTCAAAAAGAAAAAGAATCCAAGTGCTAAGGGAGAACTCTGTTCTCTTTCTCCATGGCTATTCCTGAGGGGCCCTGGCCCTAACTAGTGGAATGTACTAGAGACCTATATATACCCTATAACTTAGTACTACCCAGTTGTCAAGCCCGTGAGCACCAAGTGTATACATGAAGAGGCCTACTCATACCAAAAAGTGAGATATGGAATTAGGCTTACAGTTCTGAGCTCAGAGTTCAGTGCTCAGTACCTGGAAGCAGGAACCACTTATTCATTCATTAATTGACAAACATTAAGTGTGTTTTCATTATGCTGAGTCCTGTACCTCCATTTACCTACAGCCTTCCTTCTACTGTCCCCACAGGTACCCAATTCTTTCCATTCAAGTTATGCCAAGCTCTTACTTTTCACTTCAGACACCAATCAGAATTCCTATGAGAGTGAAGCCCTGTTTTAAATCTTATCCCATTTTATTGAACAGGTTAGGATACTTCTTATCTATAACTATAGCCAGAATGATGAGATTGCTAACCAAAAACTATGCAAATAGCTTTGCTTTAACCCAGAAATATTTTAGTACTCAGCAGATAGAAAAAACTTGGGATGCATCTCTAGATCTTGGTTATCAACAATTAGGCTCCTGGCCACCTGTTGCAAAGGAGTAGACCTGTGGCAGCAAGTCTGCACTGTGTAATCCTGGCCTCCAGGTCACAAGTGACTGGCTGAATTAGACTAACCATATTTTCTCCACTGGGAAATAGAAATTAGGAGAGACAACTGGTCTGGGTGTGTAGCTCCTCACAGAGTGATTAATTTTAGAAATGCTAAGGAAGTATAATGCTTGGGGCTTTATGACCAATATGATGTAGAAGGTAGATTATAAAAAAGAGAACTGTGAGATTTGGTGAAGAGGAAGTAGAGAGAGCCTGTCTGGAAGGTAAAACAGAGAAGAATGACTCCAGAATTAAGGAACAAAGGGAGTATCTAATAAGTTTCAAGATCCTTCATGAGGTATATCTACACTTTGGTATCTTTTAATAAGCGATGTTTTTACCTTAACCAGCTCTCAAGCTAGTTTGGTTTCTGGCATTTATAAGTAAAGAATTCTAATTAATATAGCACCTCTGTATAATTTAGCTTCATAAACTTGTAGTGTTTCTAGCTGTTCTAAGCTCCCTCTTCTCTCCTCATGGCAAGTCTCTGAAAATTAGTATATCTAAACCTGGATCATTCATTCACTTAGTCTTTTGGAAACATTTACTATGCATCAGATATTTTGCTAGATAATAGAGATAGATGCCTAAAATATAATCCCTGCCCTCACATTGCTCATTGACCTGTAGACAAATAAGTAAGCAGTTATAGAATGGTTGGGGTTAAAAGAGTACTCAACCATACAGTTGTGGGAGCACTAAAGGTTTAAGTGGCATCCAAAGATTTACCTAGTCAGGAAAAGATTCCAGAGTAATTGACATTTATAAGATGAGTAAAAAAAAAAAAAAATGCTAGACAAATTTTAAAAGAAGGGGGCAAGAATGTTTTTCCAAGGAGGGGAAATAGAAAATACAAAACAAGGAAGTTAGAAACCTTATAGCTGGTAGATAGAGAACAATGAGTAGATCTTTGTGGCTGGAGCTTTATATGTATATCACTAAAAGGAAGGGAATAAGTGGTAGGAGAAAAATTAGAGAGTAGATAACATCTAGAGCTCTCTATAGGAAGCTCCAGATTTCGAGCTTTATTTTCAATGCTGCAGAGTCACTGATGAATTACGGACTGAAAAGTTATAAAATCAGATTGCTATTTTAGAAAGATTATTGTGTTAACGATTTGGAGGATGGATTGCAAAATTGGAGTGGGAGGCAGTAATGAGGAGAGAAAACCATAAACACAGGAAGCCTAGGAAGAAACCTAAGTGAGTTGAAAAGAGGTGAAAATCTAAAATAAGACTGTAGTGATGGGATTGGAGAGTAGGGAATGTCTTTAAGGAGATAATGAAGAATATAATCTGTGGGACTTGATGTAACTGGACATTGGGATGACATAAGGAAGAATCTAAATAGACTCATGTTTCCATATTGAATGCCAGCTGGGAAGATGACACCCCAAATGAGATATGAAACAAATGGGGAAGAGCAAATGTAGAGAAATAAAGAGTTCAGTTCTAGACCAGTTGAACTTGAAGTGTATGTGAAATGCTCAAGTGTACAAGTGTAGTACGCAGATATAAATTGGGGTGTGGCTCCCAGCAGACAATTAAGGGCTAGAGATAAAAGTTCTGGGATCTTGCCGAAACTCTAAAATATAATCATATATAAGATCATAAAAGGAGAGTATATAACATCAGCAGAGTAGGGGGTGGGAGAAGAAGCCTTGAGGGAAGTGGTACTTACAGACCAAATAAAGGCACATAGGCATAAAAAGGGCAAAGTATGCTTTGGAAAGAGGCAAACCCACTAATATGGATGAAACTACAGTAGAGTGAGAGAGAGATGCAGGATATGAGATTGGAGAGGAAGACGGGGCCAGGTCATGATAGCCCTTTATGCCACAATATTTGGTACATAGTAGGGCTCAATAAATATTTATTTCTTAAATGAATAATGAGGGATTACTACTTGCTTCTATATATGATAAAAACTACTGAGAGATTATACTTGCTTCTGTATATAAAAGCTACTGAATATTTCTAAGTAGGGATTTTACTTTACTCAACTTAAATCATCATCATCATTAGCATCATTTTCCTTTACACCTGGATGGGGTGTTATTTTAAAAAGTTCCATAATTCTTTCATTTAGAACTTGCAAAAACTCTGTAAGATAGTTCTTTAATATTCTTTTTATAGATGTATTGCTGAGGCTTAGAGGGGTTAAAGTAGTCAGCTAAAAAAAAAGCGAGTGCAAGAGAATCCTCAGATTCTCGGTTTCTGACATCCAGTTCAGTCCTCATTTCAGTATAGTACTGACACCTCTCTTAACTAGTTTCCTAAAATCACATAGTATTTTGCATTGGAAAAAATACATGCATCTTCCTCTTTGATAATACATGAGTTCACACGCAGATAGCATGAATAGATATCTGGTTTGAACTAGACTGAGAGGTTTCCTGAGACTCGGGACTTTCAGTGCTAAAACTAAAGCAGTCCCAGACAAACCTAACAAGTTGATCATCCTATCATTCACTGTCTTCCTGAAGGGAGTAAATGTAATAAAATTATTAAGAATATGAGTTCTGGTATCAAACTTCCCAAGTTCAAATCCTGGATCTACCTTAAATAGGAAAGTGACTCAAATTACTCAAGTTTTCAGAACAGCAATTGTCTTATCTATAAAATAGAACAAAAATACCTAAATTTTATAGATTAAATAATGTATGTAAACATATAACTGAATACCTAGCACAGAGCACTCAATTGATGACTCCAAATTTCTCACTTCACACGTGTTCTTTCCTCTCTTCTCATAGACTGACTGCTTTTAAACTACACGTGGGCTAATATTTTTATTTTTTTGATTTTGATATTGTTAGAGGAATTTTGTGTCTCTGGACAGTGACTCCACTGGGATAAGAAACAAAGGATCCCTGCATCTAAATCTCTGTACGTGTTTTTGTTCTGAGACCCTACGCTGTTAAAAGCAATGCACTGGGCTGTGTTTAAGTTTGCCTCACTTGTTTTGTGACATTAGGTATGTCACCTTATGTGAGTTTAAGTTTTTTCCATCTGCAAAGCAAAGAGATTTGACAAAATGATCTCTAGGGTCCCTTTTTACTTGGATATTTTATGTCTCCATTCCCTAGACTTCACTAAAAGGGTGACAAAAAGAACCAACCCCACTCTAACAACTCTTTTAAAGTTCTAAAACCCAGAAATCAAAGTATGAGAAAAACCAAATGATTTTTGTGGGAAAGTCACAAGCCTAAAATGAGTGTGCTTTTTCCATATCAGACATAATAACTACAATTCACTATATGCCTACTTAGTACCAGGCATTGTTCTTATTGCTTTATTTATGTCATTTTTACATAATACCATAATTCTCACAACCTTGTGAGATAGTTATTGTTATCCCCATTTTAAAAATAAGAAAACGGAGGTTCTGACGGGTTTTATAATTAATCAAAGTCACACATCTATCAAGAGATGATTGCAGAGCTTTAACCCAGATGTGTAAAATTCAAATGCCCAGAGTTTTCCTATAATGGCACATTGATGATTATCTGTCTCATCCCATAAGAGGCTCTCACTTTAAAGTAGACACCAGAGGAGATATGAGCATGATTTCATAATGTCTTAAAGAAAACCTACACACCTACTCTAATGTTCTAACTCAACATTATAATTAAAGGAAAAAGGTATATACATATATATGTGCATGTTGTGTGTGTGTGTGTGTGTGTTGTGTGTGTGTGTGTGTGTAACTACTTCAACTTTAGTTAAGTCCTGCATGGAATAGAGCCCTTTGTTACTTTCCCATAATTGTAGGAAAACCAACATTTTCTTGTCAGCTTGCTCTCTTTTCATTATCTTTGTAACTTTCACTTCGGTCATGGGAACTGTGTCTGGAAGCAAAGCAGATCGTAAGCTGTCTGAAGGTAGGGAGGATCACGTCTGGCTTGTTCAGTACTGAATGATCAGTACTTAAAACAATGGCTGGCACATAAAACATTCTCAAGAAGTAAAGTTTATTATGTTGTGCTGCAGCATAGTCTGGTTTATCCTATTACATCATGAGGCTGAAATTCAAATTCAAGTCTTCGTGAAAACAAAGCTTATACCGTTTTCACTGTGTAAAAAGTTAGCACAATTTGACTGCCTTGTTACTCAGAAACACCCCTTCTTCCAATTCATTCTATGCTCATTAACTAAGTAAATGTAAAATTAGGTGCACTGTTTTTCCAAATTAGAGTTAAATTGCATACCACTCCAAATGAGGACTATGCCTTTATAACATACCACAAGGTAAGAAAAAGTTACTGGGCCACTTAACCCTGTTACTTCACCTTCAATTCAATTTAGTTAAGTATACTTTAATGAAGAAAGGAGAATCAAAAATTATTATTTGCTGAGCACCCACTCTATGCCAGACATTGTCCTGGAAGCCTTGAGTAGATTATGTTAATTAACCTTTACTGTTTCCAAGGTCACCTCTAATGGCACAGATATTCAAACCCAGGTCTATACATTTTGAATCCTGTGCTCATTTCACTACTCCCTTTCTATGCTGCAGGGGTATAGTCTCCAGCAATTGAGTAGAACAGTTACTGGACCCAGACTTCTCATTATATCATTATGAATTCCAAAAAAATCAATTTCCAATTTTCTGCCCTTAACACAGTTCTCATATTTGCTAGGGAATGTATGTATCATACTCTCTTCAGGCACTGTTGTTTCTGACATTCCACAATGATGTTCTGCTAGTATTCCAACTCCTACCTCCCCATCTAGTCTGTGTATAGGTCCAGGAAGTTACTACAGACTCTTAAACTGGCTTTCTCCCCAGTTAGTGACTTCTGAGCCTGCTTCATCTGAGAGCTTCACCTTCCTCCATACATATACTTCCAGCCAGGCAACGCAAGGTCCTGGGTTCCCAGTATCCTTCTGACTCTGGCCCTATGAAAGCAGCATGTACCTTTAAACTAGTCATGTTCCATGCCCTCGCCAGTTTAAAAAGCAAGTCACAAACACGAATGCTTAAAATTGGTGATTATCTAAACTCTTTATCCATACTCACAAAATGGTCCTTTTTCCAGTGGTCCCAAACCTCCTTAAACTTGTGTTCTTGTTTCCATGTTCCTTTCTCAATAGCCCAGCTATAGAGAACATTTAAACACTACCTTATGGGCTGGATCAGATGACTACTAAGATCTCGTCTTGCATAGAGATTTTAAGAGTCTGGATTATGAAGTCAAAATTTTCTTAGTGCTGTGGTCTCCAATTTATTCTCCTCTCAGCTTTGCTCTAATCTCTTCAACTCCTTAGGATTACCTCTATCACAAATATCTCATCAAATTTCTATGTGCCTGCCTGCCATATTATCCAGATTTCTCTGGGATCTTATATGATTCTTGAGCCCGTGCCTGCCTGCTTCAGCATTCATGCATTCCCTCAGATGCCTGTCTGGCTAGGTTTCTGGTACTGCTTTACCTTAACCTTTTAACATATTTCTATGCTCCTGACCTTTGGCATTGCTTTTACCAACTGCCTAGCCTCAACTTTAGCCCTGCGCAGCATGGAGCCACACTGCATGCTAAGCATAGAATTAATTGAAAGCACAGAATCTACAGACCTGGGGATTTCACCAAAGGGCAGGATCCATGGTGTCTAAAGAGGGGTCATATTTCTAGAATGCTCTACCAACTTTCTAAGTATAATTACAGTTGTAATCAACATTTCTTGAGCACCAAGTAAAATGCTTTTATCTATTGCTATATATTTGTTAACTTATTAAATCCTTACAACAACCCTGTGAGTTAGGCATCATCACCATTTTACAAAAAAGAATCCACAGCACAGAAATATTCTATGGGAATAGAAGTCACAATGCCACAATATGGCTAAAATAATAATGTTCTTAATATAGGATTTGATGTATTTCTATAATTGATTAGTTTGAAAAATAACTTAAAGAACAAATAAAAAACAGATTTACATCCAAATAGAAAAGGATGCAATATCTGTAACCCCAAAAGGTACTCCTGTCCCAGGCTATAATGCCACCAATTTGGCTCATATGACTAATAGAGCCAGTTGCCTTTGCTCTTGGCCTGCTCCACATAGGCCCCTCCCAAAGCTTTGATTAAGGAAGAAAACTTTCCTGAGAGAGACTAAGTCTTCAGTCATGTGTTTGCCAGTAGTACATGACCCAAAAGTATGACATTCCTAGACAGAGGAGGTCTGTTCTTTGCTCAAAGGTATGCATGGTAGCACTTGATCAAAAAGTATGCCCTTCCCAGACAGAGGACTACTCTTAGGTCAAGCAGGTATGAGAGCCCATGTTTGCAGAGGAGGACCTTTCCAGACAGAGGAGTATCTTGCAAGAGTTTATGAAGATGAACTCCTCCTGCGAGAATCTCCACCTAACCTGGCAAGATGTGACCTACTTTGCGCAAAGGTCACATTTCAGTTTTCTGGGAACCAGAAACAGCAGATCACATCATGAAGCTGACAGTACTGCTGATGGGAAAAAGTTACACAAATGGAGAATCAGAAGAATCTTTATGTTTGAGACAATGATAAGACTGGTTTAAAATATTACTAAAATTAGAAATAGGCCAAGCTCCTCTTTCTAGATGTAAGAAGAATGATACAGATAAAATTACTAACTGTTATTAGGATTATAAATCAGTGTTCCAGTAGGATAATAAAAAAGCTATTAACTTCTTTACCTAAAAAATCCCCTAGCCTACAATCCCAGGTAAAAATCATCTAATGCCATATCTTAATTACATAGCTATTATCTTCATTCCCTGGTACTGATTTGGGGTGACTAGTAACATAAAAAAATTAAGCAATTTGGAACGAATTGACTGCTTTAAGAATATACCCTTTGATGCCTTGTCTTTCTGGATAGTGATACTTTTTATAAAATGACAGACAGTACAGGAAACAGTACATTTTAAGTATCAAATAAACAGTTCAGTGAAACAGAGTAGAAAATCCATAAACTAAACCAAGTGTACAAATGAACTTATATATTAAAAAGACAGCATTTGAAACCAGTTGGGAAAAGAATAAATTAGTTAATAATGGCTAAGAATATTTGGCTAATCATTAGGCAGAAAAATGTTAGAACTCTACCTTATTCTGTGTACAATAATATAAATTACAGGTATACTAAGAAAAAAAAGAAAAGAAAAGAAACCACGAAAGTACTAGAAGAAAATTGGTGACTATTCATACAATTATGTGGGAAAAAATTATAATATTAAATCAGACAATTTAAAAGACAAATATTTTAAACATCAGTAGAAAAGAGAATAAAGTTTAACAAAATGAGAGAGCAAGTAAATTAAGAAAATTATTTACAAAATATATAACAAGTGATTATATGACATTTATATGCTACCTTTTTGTCTGCCATTGAATTTTTTGGTACTCATTTTCTTTTACTGATTTGTCTATCAACTTTCAATGTAATTAGGTTTCAGAAGAATATATTTTAGTGAACAATTTTTTAATTCTTTTTTTGTGGCTATAACTAATTTTCCATTCATTATAATCTGCAACATACTTATTTAGCTTTTCATTATATTGTCATTCTACTTTTAAGAACCATTATATCATCATTCTACTTTTAAGAATGTTTCTAGTGTTTCAGTTTCTTAACCTACAGCACAATTGGTAAATAAACTATCAGAAAATAACAAAGAAAAAGAACAATAAGTACTTAAGCAAAAAGGAAGGAGCGGTTATTGTGGTCATGTCTCAGCAAGAAACTCCTGAAGGCCCCCTGGTATTGCTTGAGAGAGCAGCATTAGAGAGCTGAAAGTTTGTATGTTCTATTTTGTTTGTTTGGTAGGACAAAAATCATCTAAAGTTTTGCATATGTTTTATTTTTACTTTCTGTACTTTGAATAAAAATTAGTAACATTAGTTTTTATCAAACATTATACATAATGATTGGAAAACTCCATTTTTTTCTCAAGATGAAAAAAATGGAATCAAACCAGTAATTACTATCAATGGTAAAATGAAGGAAAATTATGAAAAAGCAACTGACCAAGGGAATTTAAACTTAGATAGAAAATATTCAAATTCACCAGTAATTAAAGAAATGCAAAAATTTTATTAAAACACATAAAAATACTGTTTTCACCAACTGATAAAGAAGCAAGACAGTAATTATCAATTTTATCAAGGATGCAGAAAAATATTTATTTTCATTCAGTGCATGGTGAGTATAAATTGACATTTCTAGAGGGAAATTTTAAAATACATATTTTAAGTCTTTTAATATATAAATTATTGGACACAGCCATTGTACTTTTAGAACTTTATTTTAGGGAAATAATTAAAAATGTGCACAAATGAATTTGTATAAGGATTAATTATAACCTGTAAAATACTTCTTTAGCTTATAGTGTCGATTATAGCACAAAATAACATAAAAGTACAAATAACCAATTTACATTCCTACTAGCAGTACATGAAGAAATAACATAAAAGCACAAAGAATCAATTTACATTCCCACCAGCAGTATATGAGAAAATGTAAATTGGTACAGCCATTATGGAAAATAGTATTGGAGGTAAGTTCCACAAAAAATTAAGAATAGAATTACCATATGACACAGCAATCTGTCTTCTAGATATCTGCCCTCAAAATATGAAAACATTTATCCATAAAGATATATGCGCCCCGATGTTCACTGCAGCATTATTCACAGTGGCCAAGACATGGAAACAACTGAAGTGTCCTTCAATAGATGATTGGATGAAGATGTGGTACATATATAAAGGAATATTACTCAGCCATAAGAAAAGATAAAACACTGTGATTTGCGACAACATAACTGACTATTGAGATTATTATGGTAAATGAAATAAGTCAGACAGAAAAAGTCAAGAACCATATTATTTTGCTCACATGCAGGATATAAAACTGAAATCAACAAACAAGACAAACATAACTCATAGATGCAGACAACAGTTTAGTGGCTACCAGAGGGAAAGGGAAGAAGAGGGGAAGTAGATAAAGGTAAAGGGGGTAAAATATGTGGTAATGGAAGGAGATTTGACTGTGGGTTCTCAACACACAATGCGATATACAGATGATGTATTAATGAACTGTACGCTTGAAACTTATATAACTTGATTAACCAATGTCACCCCAATGAATGTAATTTAAATAAAATAAAACTACAAATAACATAACCAAAATTTCAAGAGTGTTTACTTACTTACTAAGCAATATAATATAGACGTCAAAAAATTATGATATAGAAATGTATTTATTGACATGGTAAGATATATTTATTGACATGGTAAGATATTTATGAACAGATTTGAGAAAAAAATTATAAGAAAAACATAATCCTAGTTTAATCCTAGTTTTGTAAAACATCATTTTTATCTAAATCTGGAAGGATATTTACTAAAACTTTAATTATATATAAGTGAATGGATTAAGGAACCTATGTATTTGCTTCTTTTTGCTTATCTGTATTTTTTATTTTTCTACAACATATATTTGTTTAATTTCAAAAATTAATTTTTAAGAGCATATTAGTGTATGATAATCTAAGAAACAACAGGATATGCAGGGGGATTCCATTAGTTCCTGAACCAACCTTCCACAGACACCTCAAAACTCCTCCCTGGCAATCTTTTCTACATTTGTTCAAGGTCTTTCTGTTTTGGCCAATTGACCCTCCAGGCTAACAAGGTGCACCCTTGACTTCCTTAGCCTTTGACTCTTGCTTTGCCTCTTGAATTCTTACTCCTGAATTTCACAGAAGAAAATCTATATTACAAAGTCCCCTTGGCACATTCCTAGGAGCCCCACATTTATATAGAATCCCTGAAGTTTTGATTTTTCTGGGCTTGCCTTTCTTTGGCATGGCCTCCAGTGGCATTCAACAAAAAAAAAGTGAGTGAAGGCTGTGAATGGCCAAAGAAGGGTTGTGGGAAGGGGAGCCACATGACTTCAGCTGGGAAGGATGAGGTATGGTTTGGTGAACTGGAGGATGGAGCGTAAAAACAAAACATTTCAGATCTGCAGAGTGGCATGAGTAGAGATATGATGGGAGGTAATAGCAAGTAAACCAGCCACTTGGAGTAGAGGATTCAGAGTGAGGGGGTGTACTGCGAAGTATGATTTTAAAAATTGAGTGCAAAATTTTCATGATTTAAATTTGAAAAGTGTTTGAACTTTATTATAAGCGATGAGCCCAAAATGGAAGAAAAGCTAATAGAAAATAAAGGCAGGCCAAATGTCAAGAAAAATTAGATTAAGTTTAAATATTACAAATATATATATATATATATATATTATATATATATATATTTTTTTTTTTTTTTTTTTTTAACTAATGCCCAAACAACTTGTATGCAATTTAAAAGCTTTTCCCAATTTGGTGTAAATCTACCTTCCCAGATTAATCTCCTTTTACCTTCCCCATAAATTCTATCTATTATGTTACAATTAGTCAATCTTTAAATATATCTTTTCATTCTTCCCTGTCTATATATTACTACCTCTATTTGAATTGTCCTTTTCTTACTTTTCCAAAAGGAAAAATTCTATTTATCCTTCAAGGCCCAACTGAAAATGTCACCTCCTCTGTGAGGCTGACCACCCTGATGATGCCAGGCAAGGGTAATTTCTGTCCCTGTATCTCTTAGAATCTCTTCATTCAATTATTTCAGCACTTGGCATCCTGTTATGATTATCATGAATATGTTTGTTAATCCTTCCACCTAGACCAGTACCTCCTAAATAGCCAGGATAATTATTTGTTCATTAGAGATGATCATTTGTTCATCTCTAAATTCCAGAACCTAGTGCAATGCCTAGTGACACAGTAGGTGCTCAATAAATGTTTGTAAAATGCATAACCAGTTAGAAAAAAGATAGATACCATCTAATAATTAAATAAATTGTTATAGAAAAACAGTTTATTTGAAAATAAAAATATGAAGGAATTAGAAATGTATCATTTAATGAAATAATAAATGGAAAATAAATATTTTAATTGAACAACTTTAATTGTAATATCTTATTTTCTTTAATTTTTTACTAATTTCTACATACCCAGAGTGGGTAGTATTATTTAATGTACAGAAAAATTTAAGTGTCATTTTAATGATTCAACAAAATTAATTTTAATTAACAATGCCTTTTAAGTTCTTAGCCTTTTGTGTAATGTTAAGTTAAATCCAATCTTCATAAATCAATTAAGTCCTTAGCACAATTAACAGATTGACATTTTTCTTATTAGAATAAAGCTACTACTAAAGGGGGTCCAATTTTCTGACATAATAATTCTACTGTACCAGGGTATGGAAGAAATAAGGCTTAGAGAAACGACCAAATAAATGGTTCCCTATCTAAACTTTGCCTTTTGCTTCATACAAAACAAAAACAAAGCAAGCAAATGTTAAAATGTAGTTTCCTTTTTAGTAAAATGGGAATAATAACAACATACATATTATAAAGTTTACATAAAATTTATATGTGACAATGTATGTAAAGTACCCAGGCACGTACTTGGATCAAAATGGAGCCTCAATAACTAGGCTACTGTTATTACTTAAGATACGGAGCTCAACAACTGTATGAGCTAGAATTTTCCAAACCTGAATGGTATAATTTAAGCTTTGGATTCCCAAGGGCCAGGCAACCACCTCATCTGCATAGAACTAAGATCTTCTACCCAGGCTCATTGGCTGACAGTAATAAAGAGAGAAAGTGGTCAACTGGCATGGCTCATTTTGCCCCAAAACCCAACCACAGCGTTTCACATGTCTTTGTTTATACCTGACCCCCAGCCAGCCCTGTCTCTCTCTAGTCTACGTCTCTAATTCATGACTCCACAAATAAGCTCTGAACTACTCTTCTCCAGTAAACTATGCACACCTAATACCATCTCTCTTGCCATTCTTGAGAACAATGGGAAGGGCATTAACCCAGTGGAAAGAGTGATGGACTGACTGGCAAGGGTCTAAATTCTAGTCCCTGCTCTAATCCTTATTAGCCTCTGCTCTATCCTTCCTTACTCAACTCTTTCACTTTGCTGTAGGTATAAAAAACCAGAAGTTACATACTAGTAGAGAGAACAGGAAACATGCAATGGTATGAACAGAGTAGCAAGCAGTTTTAAGGATTAAGCTGTGGGTATAATAAGGCAGAGGAAAAGCACATTTGGGATTTTAAACAATGTCTGACTGCCTGTTATAAGAAGGAGCTAAGATTACTTTAAGGAAGCTAATGTAATAGCAACAGTGCTCTGGAATATAATGGAGCTTTTCTGATAAGGTCATCTTTGCTAAAGCCAGAGAAGAGATAAGGATAGATCAGCCCATGAAAGGGATAGGTCTGCTGGTCTCTTTCAGGATGTCACACGTGTGTAAATTTAGTGTGCTATGTATTGCCCCTTTGCCTTCCTTGAATGCTCTAGTTATTGATGTCCTGGGTGCTACAGTTTATACGCTGCACAAACAAAGCTGTTGTACAGATAAATAAACCATACTTTTCCATCCTTTGGTTTCCTTATCCTTAAAGAGGAGAGAGTAAAATAAGAGTCCTAATATCACCACAGCAGAACTAGAAGATGTAAGATTCGTCCAACTTCACAGATTAGTGAGGGGTTGAACTGGAATTTGAACTCTGATCTCTGTTATTCCAAAACCATCTATGCTTTTGAGTGCCTACCATGAAAGATTATTAAAAGAATTAAATAAGACACATGTAAAATATTACCATTGTTTTTGGGCATAATAAGCATTTCTTAAATTATGTCATAAATAAAAAACCATTCATTTATTTCAAAAAAATATTGTTGTTTTAAATTTACAGTTATATTTATTACCAAACAAAAGCAAGTAATATCTGAAACATCAGGAAAGAAAAAGGGTTTATAGCAAATCAACTTTGAATACAAATCAAAGATATATTAGACTTTAGACTTGCTATTTATAAACTTAGTCTAGTATGGCTACTCTTAGGGTCATATAGCCAAGTTGGCATTGTTTGCTTATTAATTAGGCAAATGTTTATTGAAACTTTAATATATGAAGGCCCAGAACACGAAGATTAATATGACCCCAATCCTCCTGCCCTTAAAATTTTTGTTGCCAGTATAAGAGTGTGTGTCAACATATGAAGGGTTATGGGAACACAGAGGAACTTAGTAGGTACTCATAAATACCCAATGGGTATTCAAAAAGTATTTATTGAAAGAATGAATTTATTAATCTCTTATATTTCTCATTTTCATTAGGCCATTCATTCAGGCAGTTATGATCTGAATAAAGTTTCATTGGATTTAATCACATTATAGATTACAGGATCATGAATCAGACTTAGAAGATTCAAAGCCTGGCTCATCCACTTACCAACTGTATAACTTTGGGCAAATTACCAAACCTCCCTATTTCTTAGTATTATTATCTTATATAATGGGAGATCCATAATCAATCTCTATGTCATATTCAAGCATCCTGAGGTTACAGGGAACTAGAACTTCCCATATTGTGAATGGGAATAAAATTTCTCCCTTTCATTTCTTACAAAATATAGAAAGAAAAACTCTATCTTTATAAAAGCATGGCTTTCAATAATGATGGCTTAAGTTTCTGGGGTGGTCTATATATTTTTTTGGTTGATTTTCTCTCAGTACTACACCTACCAATACACCCTAGACATAGGGTGCAACCACACCCCCTGTAGCACATCACTGGAAGTCGGAGTACATGGATACAACCAGCTAATTTATTTTAGCAAAAATAACCTGGATACACTGTTTCATACTAAAAAAAAAAAAGAAAAAAGAAAAAATCACTGCATATATATCCTTATCTGTCTCAGAAAGAGTAACATAGTCTGTACCAACACTTTGTACTTCTAATTTGAAAAAGAATTTTCAATTGTGTACATAATTATTTTTTGGACAAGATTTGCTTGCTTATAACCACCTTCCCATTATGTTTATAATTAAAATTTTAATTTTCTTCCCACACAGTTTGATGGAAAGCTAAATGTTGACTGTATACAGAAAGGGAGGGAAAAAAAAACACGACAAAACAACACAAAATAAAATTGGTACCTAGCTTACAGCTTTGGGTTCAAACTTGCCAACATTTGGAATCTGTAAACTTTGTTTATTGTGTTGATATTGCTATTTTAAATCCCTGTATGCAGAGTTAATTATAATTGTATTCTGAATAAAATTTGCTCAGTAATAAATTTGCCCCTAACAGGATTCACTGCAACAGTTCAAACCAGTATTTTCCCAGGTCTCACACTTTACCCTAGGTCTATAGAGATGAAAATGCAACCTATAGAATTAGAAAATATTTGCAAATCACACAGCTAATAAGGGGTTAAGATCCAAAATATACAAGGAACCCATGCAACTTGATAGCAAAAAATAACACAATTAAAAAATGGCAGAACCAAAATAGACCTTTTTCCAAAGAAGACACACCAATGGCCAGCAAATACATGTAAAGGTACTCAGCATCACTAATCATCAGGAAAATTCAAATAAAAACAGTAAGATATCTCCTCACACCTGTCAGATGCAGGAGGAGGAGAGGGGAAGGGGAAGTAGAAGGGAGGGAGAGGTGAAGGAGGAGGAGGAGGAGGGAGATATACAAGTGAATCCTTGTACATAGTTGGTGAGAATGTAAACTGTTACAGTCACTATGGAAAACTGGGGATGTTCCTCAAGAAGTTAAAAATAGAACTACAATATGATCTAGCAATCTCACTTTTGAGTATATATTCAAAGAAAGTAAAATCACTATCTCAAAAAGTGTATCCCATGTTTACTACAGCATTATTCACAATAGCCAAGGTATGGAAACAACCTAAGCATCTATCAACAGATGACTTTATCAAGAAAACGTGATACATATATGAAAATGTCACACACACATGGAGAAGATTATTATTTAGCCTTAAAAATGAAAATCCTGTCTTTCGTGACAACATAGATGAACTTGAAACGCTAAGTAAAATAAGCGGACAGAAAAAGACTAACAGTATATGATCTCACTTACATGTAAAATATTTTTTAAAAAAATTCAAACTCATAGAAATAAAGTGTTTGCCAGGGGCTGGGAAGTGGGAGACAATATACAATGGAATATAAACTTTCAATTATATGATGACTAAGATCTGAATATTTAATATATAACATGGTGACTATAGTTGGTAACATTATATTATATAATTAAACTTTGCTAAGAGAGTAGAAAAATGTTCTGACAAAAAAAAAGAGTAAATATTTGAGGTGATACATGTGTTCATTAACTCACTGCAGGGAATCCTTTTACAATGTACACATACAGCAAATCATGTCATTGCACACTTTAACTATATCACAATTTTATTATCAATTATGCCTCCATAAAGCTTAAAAAAAGATATAACAAGGATGGTATGGTGTCACACATGTGATTATGTCACATTATATAACACTGTCATGCCAGAACTCATTCTATAGAAACTCCTTGCTGGTTTAATGAAATAAGCAGCCATGATGGGAAAGTTCATGTAGGCCTAGGGCAGCCTCCAGCCAACAGCCAACAAAAAGCCAGGGCCCTAAATCCTATTACACGTTGCAGAATTCTGCCAATAATCTGAAAGAGTTGAGAAGATTCTCTCCCTAGTTAAACCTCCAGATAATAATGCAGCCTGGCCAATACTTTAATTACAACAGCCTTATGAGATCCCAAGCAGAAGACACAGTAAGCCATGTTTGAACTCCTAACCCATAAAAACTGAGACAATAAAGATGGGTTATGTTAAGCTACTTTGTGGTAATTTGTTTCGCAACAACAGAACTAATACAGAGTTTGGTAATGATAGTGAGGTGCAGTCCTAACAAATAACCAAATATATGGGAGTGGCTTTGGAACAAAGGAGAGGGTCAAGGCTGGAAGAATTTTGACAATCACAATAGAGAAATCTAAATCTTATCTTTCATAATCAGATACCACAAAAATAATCTCCATCTTTTGTTCCAAGAGATAGGGTTATCAAGGAACCGAAGATACCTCTTAGGATAATTTTTGTTTTAATATGCTAGATTCAAAGTATTAGGACATGCATAGAGAATGACTACTCAACTATTCCTCTTTGATCTCTGAGTAACCTTCTCACGTGTAACATTATTAATTTAAAAAAATGTTAGGACAGTACTTTAGAATTCACAAAACCATCACATAAACACAATCTAATTTAAATGAAAACAATCTTGTGAACCTGATATTAATGCCCCATTTTCCAGACGTGGAATTAAGGCTCAGACAGAAAATAAGAGCTTTGTTCAACTTCATAAAGGAAAATAAAAGGGGACATTCTCCTCCGCATGAACACAGTTTCTAGCATGCAAGAATCAGCAATAATTTAGAGAATGAATGAATGAATGTCTTGTTCCAAGGGTAGTACTATTTCTATTATAGCAGCACCTCCCTGAAACAAATTAGAATTTAATTATGAGTATCATAAAAATAAGAGTTCTATAAATCAAAAATTGAGTTACATTAAATTACTTGTGCACCTACACATACACCAGAGTTTCCCTTGCCTCTGTGTCTTTACTCATCCAGTTCTTTCAGTCTAGAAACCCTCATCCATTCTTCACTTTTTCCTCTCCTCCTCCTCTTCTTCATTGCCTCATTTCATTCCTACTCATCCTAAAGCCCTAGCTCTACCTCCCTACCATCCCTAGTCTGTGTCAGGGGCTCCTTTTCTGTGCTCCTAAGCCTCTGCTGCTTCTCTCTATTATTGCCCTCATTTCACCAGAGAGTAACTGACCATTTATTTGCCTAACTCCCACTCAAGACTATTAGCTCTTTCAGGGTAGGATTCATGTTTTATTCATCCTTATATCACTTATACCTAGCACAGTGTCTTTTCATAGTATGCATGCATCTATCTATTTATCCATAAATGTTTGCTTGCACTAAACTGACTAGAACACTACATTAAAAAGGCTCTGTTCTTTGCCACTAATTACCAGGGGAGTGAAGAGCAAATATCTGAATTGAAAGTCTGCACCATGTTGCTAAACACTCCTTTGGCAACCCAACAGGTATATATAATGAGAAAAACAGCACAAACACCAGATTTTAAAATATTAGTCCCCATAACAGGAACTAGTTGTTTGTAAACTTCAGCTCTGTCAGAGTTTCCTTCTGCTTCTGGCCCCGATGCTCATGATCCAGCAAAGCAGAGACTTTTTTTTAATAATCAAATATAAAAGAGGCAAATTCTGAGGCTCTAAAATTTCTCATGGCAAAAAGAAAATAGGAAGAATACTGCTAAATATTTGATCTGGCCATATTATTTCTCATTTTAAAAGCTTTTAGTGTGTCCCCATACCCCACAAAGAATAAGCACAACCTTATTCCATGTAACCTGTCTCACGTCTCACCAGGCTCCACACCCCTCTTTTATAACATATAATCCATATATTAATGTTTGTTTTCCAAGCAAATTAAGCTGTTTCAGACTACTATATCTTTCCTTATAACCCTTTTCCAGCATAGAATGCCCTTGCATTCCTTATTTAAGCACAACAAAATCTTCCTTTCTTAAAACAATGCTTCCTCTGGACAGCGCAATACCCCAGTTCTACCTTTGTGCCCCACTGTCTTCTGTTATAATACTTTAATATTATCTGTGATACTATAGGACATCTATTTGTGGATTCTGCAATCTCCACACAGAGCTCCTCAGTGGGCATGCACAGGGTTTGTCTCATTTGTTTTTGTATTCTTAGCACCCAGTACAGATCCTAGAATAAAGCAGGCCTTCAGAAAATGTTTGTGAATAAGTGAATCAGCAGATTAGTGATGACTATGAAGAGACAAATGTTCAAAGTTCTAGAAGGGATTAGAAATGCCTTTCTGCCTGAGATACAGTCAGAATCTAATCTATTATTATCTACATTTCAGAGGCAATACTCTGGAGTTACTGCCTAAATCAAAGACTTTAATTCCCCAATCCTTGACCAACACCTGCTCACTCATACTCCCTACTCAGACATTTGAGTCATTCCCCATTTGTGCCTATATCTTTCTTGAGTTTAAAATTCAATGAGCAGGCATTGACCACCCACATATGCCACCAACTATACTAGGTACTAGAGATTTAGCAATAACAAAATATAATGTCTCCTCAAGGAGTTCCCAGATGGATGATATCATTAAATCACCACCGAAACAATTTATTATAATCCCAGGACACTGAGACACATGGTAATTTATCAATTTAACCAAGACACATAAGTTTGTGAGGCCAGGTTGTGATATAAAAAATATATGGTTTAACTATCTTAGAAATATGGGTGAAATTAGGATGTCTTTGAGATGGTATTTGCGCAGAGGTGCAAAGTATACTCTAGATCTGCCCTCAGTAAATCATTCCTATTCTAGAGATACTGTAAAAAGATGTATGCATATAAGAAACAATTATTACCAAAGATGGAAAGGATATTTTATTATTAGTTGTGGCTTAGGTCATCAATCCCAAAATAGAGTATTCCAATTAATTTCAAATGATTAGAAGGAGCACCCTTTTTTCCTAATCTTGTTCAGCAAGATTTAAATCAAAGCATGATGTGAGGCCTACTCATTCCACTGTTTCCAACCTCTAAGCATCTAGATATTAATTTCCAATCTTAAATATGACTAAAGGAAAACTAAAACTATAATCTAAGAAGCATCACTCTACCCTGAACCTAAAATAAAGCTTGCATTCAGGTCACTAGGTTCTTCAATAAATGTTAATTCTCATTTTCACTATACCATAGCTGAGCCTCAATAGAATTACCTATGGTTGAAAACTGCATAACTGATAAAACCATAAGTTCACAGAGAATCAATAAGTAGAGTATTTATTTCAGCAGTATCTTAGGATTTCAAATGGGCATTTGTGGAGGAAGCACAGAAGTTGTATCCAAATTGCCAAAAATGTATACCAATGGAAAGAATAAAACATCAGTTAAAATGGCAAATATGTAATATTTCATATAATCAAATTTATAATTACATGGAATTGAAAAATATAGCTATGTCTAAACTTTTTAAATGCTGATGACAGATGAGCAGTATCAGTCCCAACCTAATGTGAGAATCTGATCCACATTTAAGATTAACTGAAACTCATTGACAGATGCAAGAGAACCCTGTGTAACACTGTACACTTCTGTTTACTTAAATAGGAAACAGCTCACTCTTCCTTATTTTTCTTTATCTCATGTCAGCTAGATCCCACAAGACACCTATTTTGACTCTTATTTGGCAGATTCTCTCCTGAAATAAGAAGAGGTGGGATGTTCCTGTGTATATCTGCATGACCCTGACTGAGATACAAAAGTATTTCCTTGCAATATTCTAAAGCAGTCCATATGACTGTCTCATATACCAAAATTGAGGTAATTACTTGTTTTCAAATTAATATATAATTGTACTAAGAGCTATATATCGTTTGACTCAGTAATTCAAATTCTGAGAAACTACTGTTAAGGAGATACGACAAAACGAAAATGAGCATTTATCAAGATGTTCTCTACAATAGTATTTATAGTAGCAAAAAAAAATGGAAAGCAGCTAAATGCTCAACAGCAGGAAAAATAAAGAAATTAAATAAACAAACAAACAAACAAACAAATAAAGGCGTATTCATAAATGGAATAATTATTGAAATAATGTTCACAAAGAATAGTTATCATAGGAAAAATTCAGAATACATTATTTAATGAAAAAAGTAGAACACAAAGTTATATGCAGAGTGCAACATATCAGTGTAAAAAACATGCACAGAAAAGGAGAAAGAAAAGGAGCCCAAAACAAGGGAACTACTTATTTAATCAATTGCTCACTGAATAGAAAGGAAGGAGAGAGAGGAAAAAGAAAGACACTAAAAAATCCACAGGAGTTGTCTCTTGGTGAAGAAATTAAGAGAGTTTGTTTTCTGTTTTCATTTCTTTATAATTCAGATATTTTACATTAAGGAAGTATAATCAAAATCAATAAACAGAAAAATTAATATACAAGAAAATATTAGTGTAATAAAGACAAACCTATCATTCTAATATCCTCATTGAAACCTCAGTCCATTTCAATATCATCCCACAACTGTAATTATCTCTCTATGAATTAGTGTTTCCATTAAAGGGATAAATAAGTGTTAAATAATTAATGGATAAAATTTAATTCTTAGAAAAAGGATATTCATAAAAGATCATCAACTGAGAATTAAATTAGAACTGAACAACAGAAAGAACTCTGGAAATCCCCAGAAAATAATACATATGCTTCTAAATAACCCATTGGTCAAAGAATAAACTGCAAGAGATATTAGAAAATATTTTAACTGAATAACGATAAAAATAAAACATATAAAAATTTATGGGATGTAATTTAAACATTGCCTATTTATAGGAAAATTTATTTAAAGAGAAATTTATAGTTTCTAATGACTATATCATAAAATAAGAATGGTCTCAAATTAATAACCTAACCTACATTAAAAAAATCAGAAAAGAGCAAATGACACTCAAAATTAGAAAAAGGGAAGTGTAAAGACCAGAGGGAGGGGAATCAAAGAAATAGAAAACAAACAAAATAAACAGTAGGGGAAAAAAGCAATAAATCCAAAAAACAGTTATTTGAAAAAAAAATTCAATAAAATTAACAATTTAGTGAGGCTGACCAAGGAAAAAAGGAAAAGACACAAACTATTAAAATCAGGACTAAAAAAGAGACATCAACATCAAACATACAGAAATAAAAAGAATTACAGGCAATATTGTGAAAAAAAATTTTGTCAACAAATTAGACAACTTAAATGAAATTAAAGAATTTCTTGAAAAATACATTGAATTAAGAAGAGACAATCTGAAAATAGAACTATATTAAATAAAAAACTTAATTAGTAATTTGAAATCTTTCTACAAAGAAAATCCCAGGCCCAGATAACTTTTCACCAAATCTATAGAGACAATAGTCCTTCACAAACTCTTTCATAAAAGAGAGGATGAGAGAACACTTCAACCAGTTCCATGAAGCCAGTATTACCATAATACAAATGCTAGACAAAGACAACACAGAAAAGTACAGACCAAAATTCCTCTTGAACAGAGAAGAAATCTTAAGCAAAATATTAGCAAAATACATCCAGCAGCCTGTAAAAAAATTAAATACCATGATGAAGTGGGATTTATCCTAAGAATTCAAGGTTGGTTTAACAATTAAAAATAAAGTAATAATGAATTTTCTAAATAGATAATTTATCTAAATAGATACCACAAAAAAACATGGCAAAATCCAATACCCATTAATTATCAAAAACTAGAAACAAAAGACGACTTCTGTCAACCTGATAAAGGGCATCTATAAAAAGTTCCCAGCTCACATGATATTTAATGATAAAATAGTAAAAGTTTTCCTCCTAAAGTTAAGATCCAGGAAAGACATATGCATTTGCAACTTCTATTCCATTCTAGCCAGTAAAATGAGGCAAAATAAGGAGATTGATTAATTTTGTATATTATGTATTATATATCTGATTCAATAATAAAACTATAAAAATAAATTTAAGAAATGGTAGACTTGTACATTGAAACTTGCAAACGTTGCTGAGAGAAGTTTACAATCTAAATAAATAAAGAGCTATTCCATGTCTGTACACTGAAAGACTCAGTATTATTAAGAGGGTAGTTTTTCTCAAATTGATACATAGACTTAACACTTTCCTTATCAAGACCTAGCAAGCATTCTGTAGAAAATGATTAGCTGATCTTAATTCATACGGAGATCCTGAGAGCCTAGTGAAAACGATTTTCAAAAAGAATAAATTTTAAGAATTGACACTAACCAATTTCAAAACTTAAAGCTACAGTAATCAATAGTATGAGGTATTAGACTAGGATAGGCATAGAGATCAATGAAAAAGAATTCAGAGTTAAATAAAACCATATATGTAAAATCAACTGATTTTCACCAAAACTGCTAAGGCAATTCAATGGGGAAAATACAATATTTTTTGACAAACAGTGCTAGACCAAATAGATATCTGCATAGAGAAAAAAATAAACTTAGATCTTAATCTAATATCACACGTAAAAGTTAACTCAAACTAGATCAAACTATAAAACTCTTAGAAGAAAACATAACAGACATTCTTCATCACCTTGGGTTAACAAAGAATTCTTAGATATGACATCAAAGCACAATCCATAAAAGAAAAACAATTGATAAATTGTACTTTACCAAAATTCAAAACTTTTGCACTTCGTGAACAGACAAACCCAATACTGGGAGAAAATATTTGCAAATCACATTTCTAATAATGGACTTGTATCCAGAATATATAAAGAATTATTTCAACTCAATAATAAGAAGTCAAACCTATTAAAAATGGACAAAAGATTTCAATAGATATTTTACCAAAGAAGATACACAAATGGCTAATAAGTAAATGAAAAGTTGCTTGATGTCATTAATAATGAAAGAAATGCAAATTAAAAACATCATGAGAAATCAGTTTGATTGATGGAAAAGCTTCCTAAAAAATAAATATAAATTTGCCATAAGACTCGGGGTATTATTCCTCATGGTCAAAAACCCACACAATACAAACATCCACCAACTGGTGAATGGATAAACAAAATGTAATATGTCCATACAATGAGATATCATTCAGAATCAAAAGGGAATTAACTATTGATACTTGATGCAACATGAATAAACCTTAAAGACATTATGCTAAGAAAAAGAAGCCACATGCAGAAGACTACATAATATATAATCCTATTTACTTAAAATATAAAGAAAGGAAATTTATAGACACAAATCAAATCTGCAGTGCCCTAGATGGGCTGGGGAATGGTCATAAACTGAAAATGGGTACAAGGAAGCTTTTTGGGTGGTAGAAATGTTTTAAAACTGAAAATTGTGATAATGGATGCCTAACTATGTTGATTTATTTATTTTTAGCCTGTTGAGTTATTTTTTTTCAATCATTGAGTAGAACATTTTAAATAGGTGGATTTTGTGGTATTTTACAAATGTGCCCCCAATAAAACTTTTTAAAAGCCTAAAAAAAAAGGATAATCAACTGAAATTTTATTATGGTAAGTCTAAAATTCACATTCATACATAGTAGATGCAAGCAATGAATCAAGTAAGGGAGTGTGATAGGATCAATCCACCCTGGCAAGAAGGAATATTTTGTGACTAACTTTGGGTAGAATTTCTAGTTTACTGTGATAATAAGAAGCTGCCTGGCTTTTAGTCTGTCTTCTTATTGTTTTAGAATTCTCTTTAGAAATGCACCCCTTATTGCCTGTACGAAGGCAGACTACTACTATAACCCCTTTGTTGGTATAAGAAAACTGTGGATATTCTATCATTTTTGACTTACAAATAAAGCAGTTCAACCTAATAGAATTCTTACAAAGGGAAATTTGACAACATTTATAATTAATAACCTACCTATCCTTTAATCTAGTATTTCTTTTTCTAAAACTTTATCCTACAGATATAGTTTTGCTCAGATGTAAAATTACTTTTGTATAAGCATGTTCATGTAACATTCTTTATAATGGAAAATACAAAATGCCCATACATAAACAAATGTGTTAAACAAATTATAACACATTCCTATAATGAACTACCATGCAAATATTATAAAAAGTAAAACAACTAGTTTAGTTACATATTATGATGGATAGGTGTAGTGGTTGAGAGCAAAGGCTCCAGTGCCAAACTGTTGCTATTTGAACCCAGCTCTACCACTTCACTTGTAAGCGTTACATAACCTCTATGTTCCTATGATTCCTCCTCTGTAAAATGGAGATAAAATATATCTCAAAAATAGCTCTGATAATTATACATAGGTTTTTCTTTCCATGTAAAAACCTTCAAAAGGTACCTGGCACATAGTAAGCATTCTATAAATAAATGTCAGCTATTTTCATTCCCTACAAAATAATTTGTTAGGTGTAAAAAAGTAAGGGTGTGAAATTAGATGTATAGTATTACATTAAAGAGTATGCTTCCTAAAAAGTAATTTGTACATGAATATTACATATCTGAAAGGATATATAAGAAACTGGTTTCATTCATTGCCTCCAGGGAGGGGAACTGGATAGCCAGAGGTCAAGACATATACCATTTCATATCGTCTGAATTTCGTTAAGTGTGTTTTCTTTAAAAAATTAAATTCTATATTTATTTTGTAAAGTGTCTATAGTAGAGTAGCTTTAAACTTAGTTTAAAGCTGCACTGTCTCAACTTATTTGTCTACAAAACACTTCTTTCAAGGAACACCTAAAAATTATCTCGTGATCCAAGAGGACGTCATTTTGGAAATGTCACTGCAGGCTATAGAGAGTCACTGAAATTTGCAGAAGAAGAGAATGGCATATTCAGAACAGAGATTCGGGACTTTTTTAAAAAAATAATGTTCTCTTTGGAACATGATAGATAACTTCTTTTATTGAATATCCAAGTCTGAAATGCAATTACTTTATGGCATGAGTGAGCAAGAGAAAACATGTTTTAGAATGCATGCTTTGAGAATAAAACTAAAGATATAAATACAGCTTTTGTCAGTAACAAAATATTTGTGACTTTACTAACTCTGTAAATAAGTCACAGTCCTAGCAGGATTATAATAGTGATATCTTCCTTATCCAGATCCAACTACATTTCCCTAGGGGACTTAAAACTGGATTTTCAGTTCCCAGACAATCTCTCAGTGTTTGCTCTCCCAGAATCTCTCGTTCCTATCCCTGCTCTCCACCTCAGACCGCCATTCTAGCTTGTATCTTCATTGCACCAGCAAGGCAGCTGCTAAGCACAGAAAAGAAGAATTTTAGTCAAAATCCCATTGGTAATAAGTGGTGGAGCCAGGACAGTCCCAAAGCAATCTGCCTCGAGGAGCTCATGACCTTACCCACTACAGTACATTCCTGCAGGAAATGTTAGTGTCCTCCTTCACATGTAACATCATACATCAGCTTTAAGACCTTCAAGGATCTTCCAAGATGAAAACCTTCATCATTCTAGAGTTCTAGAGTATGTTAGAGAGAAGACATCTATTTTCTACTTAAACATTTTGAACTCTTAAATAACCTTGCTGAGTATTTCATTATGTACAATGAAAATAGAAAAAAAAAATTGTGCTAGCCCTTAAGTCAGTGTTTCCTACACAGTTTCTATTATACCAAACACTAACAGTTCTTAAGGCAAAAAGGGTGTCAGTGATAGAATACATTTTAGAAATACTGGATTAGGCAATGTTAGCCCATTTTCATTCCTACCAGATTTCTCAAAACCTTAAAAATGCTCATATTCATTGTGACTCTCCCAGAGGGGGACAGAGTATAAAGTACTTATCATAATCACTAATAGCACTCAGACTAGCGTTCTATAGCAAGCAATTGGGAAACAATCCCCTTACGAAAACAAGGACAGCTTTTAAAAATGAAAAACAAGTGTGCATATTACATGCATGCACTCCTGCTTTTCCCAGTAACCCATACTTAAGTCATTACTCGTCAAGTATTTACTAGGTACAAATTACTATTCTGGACACCTACTACTACCGAGCCCTGGTATGTATACTATCCTATTCAGGTGGCACCAATGTCTGCCTGAATAATGTTAAGTCAATCAACTAATAATTAATAGAGCTCTTCATCCCAGGCAAGCTACTTGCTAGGCATTAAAGGTACACTAAATGAACCTGACATTATCTCTGGCTCAAATAGTTTCCAGTCTTGCATTAAATACAGATATTCAATAAATAATTTCAGTTAGTGATATGTTGCAAGGGTGAAAAAATTCCGCAAAAGTACAGGATGCAATAAATTAGTTAAAATTTGCCAGGAAAAGAACAGAAGAAAAGATCTTCAGCCAGAAGGAATTATACATTTGGTAGGACCCAGTAAAAGGAGAGAACATGGCATATACACCTGGAATAATCCAGTACAACTGGAGCAAATACAGGAAAAGACATAGTGATGCCACATGCTATTATGTCCAGCCACTCTCTATGGCAAAGCCATGGTGTCAGGTACAACAAAGAAGGCAAAGACAAGTGGGTGGCACCATCATCTCTCCTCAATAAGCTTGGAGGCCATTGAAAAAGATGAAGGGGAAAGGAAGAAACTAACTTTCACTGAGTGCATAACAATGATTAGGTCTTAGCTATGTGCTTCAAATACATTAATTTATTTAATTCTTACAATGGCCCCCTAATGGTGGAATCATTTCCCATTTTAAAAATAAGGAAATAGAGGATCAGAAAGATTAGGCAAATGACTTCCCCAAAATGACATAGCTAGTCAGTGACAGTGAATTCCAAACCCCTGTGCATAGCAGCTACTTCCCGAGTGAGCTAAAGGTAAAGACAATAGGAATCTGGGTGGGAAGCAATAGGAAAGGAGAGAAGGGCAAAGGTAAGAGACACTGAAGATGGCTTGTCCACTGAGGATCTGTCTGTAGGAAATAAAGAGTCTGTTCTGATCCCCGTGGACTGAGATGTTCTGGGGGCCAGGGGATGGGAGGTGGGCAGCAAAAACCAAAACCAACCAAACAAAAATACTTTATCTATAGAAGGAAAACATACTTTCTAGAAAGAAGTCCTTTAAGGTCTGTGGGAACTCAAATAAAGCGTAAAATGATGGTTGTGTGGGGCCAGAGGTGGTGAAAATAGGGAGATATTAGTCAAAGGGTACAAACTTTGTTATAAGATGAATAACTTACAGCATGGTGACTATAGTTTATAATAATACTGTACTGTATATTTGAAATTTGCTAAGAAAGTAGATCTTAAGTGTTCCCAAAGAAAAATGTAACTATGTGAGGTAATGTATATGTGAATTAACTTGATTGTGGTAATAATTTCACAATGTATTTGTATATCAACTCACATTTTAAATGTATATAATTGTACTAGTCAATTATACCTCAATATAGCTGGGGAAAGAAATTGCTAACATTATCATTATGTAACTCAGATGCTAGCTGAGGCATCCTTATCTCTTCCAGATGCAGGCAAAATGGACTAAGTTCTCCCATACTCTGCCTGTACTTTCAGACTAAGTCCATATGCCTCTCCTCTAAATTCTCAGAGACTTGGATCTTCAAGGTGCCTTTACCTTTCAAGGGCTGTTTCAGCACTTGCTGGCTCTATCGAATCATATCAATCAGAGTGTGAAATTCATCCCCTTCATCACTTTTCTCTCTTACACACAAACCCACACTTCCACAAACCACCTCATGAATTTGCCAACAATACGAAAAACCTGGAAGTTGCTGGAATGGGCCATGTCAGGTGGTGCACAATCTTATTCTACCTCAGTAATTTGACCTGCTCTCTATCCTCCATTTCTGACTCTGTTTACTTCTATTCCTTTTTACCTTCTGAAACAGAGAAGCAATTTTGTCATCTCTGCTTAGGGACAATATATTACCCTTGGCATTTCACTATTCATCCCAAGAAGTTTATCCAATAATATTATCCAAACAAATACAAAGCTCCAATGAAAAGTAAATAAGATTTTCTTTATGTCCTCAAAATTACTATTATTACAATCTAAATGGTAACTCTATTATTTATTTGAGGACAGATCTCGTGCTAAGCACTGTGCCAAGTACTTTAAAAGCATTATTACATTTAATCCAATTTTGTACTATGACAAAATTATTGTTTTATCTCCATCTTACCTATTAGAAAATTGTGGGCCAAAAAAGTTAAATAACTTACAGAAGGTCACAAAGCTAGGGAATAGCGAAGTCTGAGTTTTTATCTAGGATATCCTGGAGGTACTTTCCCCCACCAGCATACCCTGTTTCTCGGCCTAATGGAAAGACTCAAATCGTGAGGGGATGGATAAGGGCTGAAAAGGAGATACTAAAGTTCTACCAAAATAGGAGAATAAGCTAAATTTCTAGACAGGACAAGCAGTTTTCCAAAAACCTTTTGTTAAGTTCTTAGGTTGTGATGATTGATCTCCTGTGTGACAGTTTCCTAAATTGCATGTCACCCAGTTGAAATGTATAGTTTGATGGGTCCACAGAAGATGGGATTGTGGGGGAGGGGAGAAGAAAAACCCTTCAAAGAAGCATAAAATTTAATTAAGGAAAACATTAGATCAATTAAGACTAAACAGTAGTATAAAACACTAAGGTAAAACATGTATTAGTGTGACATTTGCATTTTTATGAAGTATGAATCACAAAGAAATAATATATGCAGCTAAATTTCAGTTAACTCCCTTTTAAAAGTCTTGTTACCATGGCAATGCCAAGAATGAATTTTCACAGGATGTAAGATATGGATTTTTTGATTTCTTAAAAGCAGTTTAAATAAAAACTAGCAACAGCATGGCCTCTTTTCATTTCTCTTATATGACCAAGGGCCACTGAAAATAAGAATCACCTAGACATCTATTCTAAAAATTACACAGAAGAAAAAAATACTAAAAGAAAAACTGGATTCTCTGTTATATTTCTTTTATTTTTTAGCCTCTGGTATATTTTTAATAGGTTCATTCAGAAAGCAATCCTAGGAAAACATTCTAATTGTGAGAGAAACAAAGGAGACTATTATCTTCTTGGCATGCTCTATAATCCTACCTCTGCCGGTTCAATTAGGAAGTTTTTAATAACAGCCACTCTCATTACTGAGATTAGTTAAAATTCCACTATAAAGGCTATCTTTGACACCAGCAGCTAAATGATTCGCCTTCTGAATTCCAGATCTAAGAAAAGTTGCCCTAGTCTCTAATGAATAATAGGGGATCGAGGTTTCCAGGCTACAAAAATCCTGTTGTGGCGAAAAAGGCTGAAACCTAACTCTGAAATCAATACTGTATTACTCTCTCCACAGGCAAGAGCTGCTGGGTCAAGAGAATCATGAAAAATTCATAGCGGAGGTGGCCAAGTCATCCATAAGATAGAGAAAATGATGCTGCATCTAAAGATCCCCTGAGCAATCGAAAGCACTTTATAGATTTCGCTGTGGATAAGTGCTGGTGTGTTTCATCTGGGTGTCTTAATGCTGCTGCGATCTTATTTTTGACAGTCAATGAGGATGTTTTGATCTATATTTACAGGGTCCTATTTATGATAATTCTTAGCCTTTTAACTGCACTTGGATGTTAGTAGTCACAGGGACATGGCCTGAAGCTGCCTCAGCCTTGAAGATTCCCCACGACTGAATCTGTCTTGACTCAGTCTTTGCTCCCCCACACTTCTCAAGGAAACAAGCCTTTGAGTGTTAGATTCATTATATTATTATTATTATTATTATTATTATTATTCAGAAAATAAAATTCAAAAAGGTAAAGTGAGATATTCAAGATCTCACAGAAAGTGAGAACATGATTCTAGCTCAGATATTTCTCAATGCAAATGTCCCAAAAAAATTCAGAAAGCAAGTTTCCTTAACCCAAAGGCCCTTAATAATAACATTTCTACACTTTCTCATTTAAGAAAATTTAACTGTACCTGGTAAACCCACTACATTCATGGCACTACAGCAGCAAGGCTCTGCATAGGCCCAGGCTAGGGCTATTGTCTCTGGCCCTTCCAGTCCAATTTACATTCTCGTATTCTCATCTCTGTTTTCCACCAACTACCTATACGTTAAATACAAAATTCCTTAGCCTGATATCCTACCCATGCTTTGAACTGCAATTCAAATTGTACTCCATGATATTCATATGAATAGGTCATTAAGATTATTATGAATTTTCACTAATATGTCAACACTCTCATGTCCTTGACAGCCATCATGCCTTTAAGAAAGGCTGGAGAATTACAGTGTTCTTGTTGTCTGGCTGTCCCACTTTTTCCCAATCTGAAACCCTGGAACCAACTTTGATTTTTGATAAATAACTAATTTATCTCTCTATGACTGCTATTTAGGATAAAGACAAAACTTCTCAGCCAGAATCCAAGCCTCAGATTTCTTTTACTTTTTTTTTTTATTTCAAAGCTTTTATTGTTGTTTTAATAGGCATTTTTGAAGCAGTTTTATGTTCACAGAAAAACTGAAAGGAAGGATCAGAGGTTTCCATATAAACCCACAAACACATACTCTCCAGCATTAACAACCACCCCACCTGAGTGGTATATTTGTTACAACTGAACCTACACTGATGCTCATCACCACTCGGAATATAGTTTACATTAGCATTCACTCTTGGTGTTGTACGTACTATGGGACTATGTTTGGAGAAATGTGTAATGATATGTAACCACTATTATAGCATTGTTCAGAGTACTTTCACTGCCCTAAGAATCCTCTATTCTCTGCCCATTCATCCCATTCTCCACCTCACCCAACAGCTGATGACCACTGAACTTTTTACTGTATTTATGTTTTACCTTTTCTAGAATGTCCTATAGTTGGAATCACATAGTACACAGCCTTTTCAGATTGGCTTCTTTCACTTAGTAATATGCATTTAAGGTTCTTCCATGTTTTATAATGAATTAATAACTCATTTCTTTTATAGCACTGAATCATATTCCATGATCTAGATATATCACACTTTATCTATTCACCTACTATAAGACATCTTGGTTGCTTCCAAGTTTGAGTAATTACAAATAAAGCTGCTATAAACATCTGTGTGCAGGCTTTTATTTGAACACAATTTTTTTACTCAGTTGGGTAAATATAAAGGAGAGTGATTGTCAGATTCTATGACAAAAGCATGATTAGTTTTCTAGGATTACAACAAACTGTCTTCTAATGCGGTTAAACCACTTTGTACTCCCCACACCAATAAACGAGAGTTTCTATTGTTCCAGATCCTCAGCAGACTTTGGTGTTGTTTAGGGTTCTAGGTTTTAGCTGTTGTAATAGATGTAGAGTGGTATTTCATCATTGTGTTAATTTATATCTTTCTGATGATATATGATGAAGAGCATCTTTTCACATGCTTATTTGTCATCTGTATATCTTCTTTGTTGAGATATGAGTTCAGGTCCTTCATCCATTTTTTTAATTGGGCTGTTTGCTTTCTTATTGTTGGGTTTTAAGAATTCTCTATATATTTTAGATAGAAGTCCTTTTTCACACATACCTTTTGCAAAAAGCTTTCCATTTCATTCTCTTTTCTTTTTTTCCTTTTTATATTAAATCTTTTGGGGTGACATCAGTTAATAAAATTATATAGGTTTCAAGTGTACAATTCATTAATACATCATCTGTATATTGCATTGTGTACATAGCACCTAAAGTCAAATCTCTTCCCATCATAATATATTTTACCCCCTTTACCTTTTTTTACCTCCCCCTCTCACTCTTTCCCTTGGGTAACCACTAAACTGTTGTCTGTGTCTATGAGTTTTTGTTTGTCTTGTTTCTTTGTTGCTTTCGGTTTTATATCCCACATATGAGTGGAATCAAATGGTTTTCAACTTTTTCTGACTTATTTCACTTAGCATGATAATCGCAAGATCCCTCCATGCCGTCACAAATGACAGTATTTCATCTTTTCTTATGGCTGAGTAATATTCAATTGTGTATATGTACCGTATCTTCTTTATCCAATCATCTACTGAAGGTCACTTTAGTTGTTTCCATGTTTTGGCCACCATGAATATGCTGCAATGAACACATGGATACATATATCTTTATGGATAAATGTTTTCAAATTTGAGGGATAGATAGCCAGAAGAGGGGTTGCTAAGTCATATGATAATTCTATTCTTAGTTTTTTGAGGAACCTCCATACTGTTTTCCATACTGGCTGCACCAACTTACATTCCCACCAGCAGTGCATGAGAGTTCCTTTTTCCCCACGACCTCTCTAACATTTTTCACTCTCTTGAGTGTCTTTCACAGAGCAGAAACATTTAATTTTAATGAAGTCCCTCCAGCTTATTAACTCTTTCTTTCATCACTAAACCCAAGGTCATATCTAGATTTTCTCCTACATTATCTTCTAGGAATTTTATAATTTTGCATTTTATATTTAGGCCTGCCATCCATTTTGAGTTAATTTCTGTGAAAACCGTACGTTCTGTGTCTAGATTCACTTTTTTGTACATGATGTACAGTTGTCCCAGCCATTTGTTGAAGAGACTATCTTTGGTCCATTGTATTGCCTTTGTTCCTATTCAAAGGTCAGTTGACTATATTTGTGGGTCTATTTGTGGGACCACTGCTCTGTTCCATTTTTCTATTTGCTTATTCTTTTGCCAATACCACAGTCTTGATTACTGTAGCTTTACAGTAAGTCTTGAAGTTGGGTAGTATAAGTCCTCCAACTTTGTTCTTCTCTTTCAGTATTGTGTTAGCTATTCTGTCTTTGCTTCATTATATACATTTTGGAATCAGTTTGTTGATATCCAAAAAATAACTGGCTGGGATTTTGATTTGGATTTCACAGACTCTGTAGATCAAATTGGAAAGAACTGACATCTTGATGATATTGAGCCTTCTGATTATGGATTGTCTCTCCATTTATTTACTTTTTTTTTTAGTTCTTTCATCAGAATTTTATAGTTTTACACTTTCCTTCATACATATCTTGTATTTATTTTACTAGATTTATACCTAAGGTTTAATTTTTTAGAGTGCTAATGTAAATACTATTATGTTTTTAATTTCAAATTCCACTTCATTGCTGGCATTCTCTTACATTTTAATTTCCTATTTTCTACTATATTCTTAAAACATTAAAAAATTATTTTCTTTATTTGTTCCAGATACTTAAATGAGCCCTGTGCATTCAACAACGTTCTTCTGTAAGCACCATTCTCTTCACCTGGGGTTTTCTGCCCTTAGTCTCCTGGATATCCTTTTTTGCTTTATTGGAGCCTTACCTCTTCTAGAAGGCATTTTCTGGCCTTTCTGGCTATGGTAATCACTCCCCCTCCTATAAGTCTACCACATCTCTTTCAGCCATTAATTATCCACTGCCTTAAAAACATTCTACTTTTCAGGGTGTCTTTAGTCTACAGCAAGACTACTGTCTTCTTAAAGCCAAGATTAGCTGGGTCTCACTCATCATTAAGATTACTGAAGTGCCAAGCAATGTGTCAGGTCTACTAACATTTAGTAAAGTCATTATTTTTTTACATTTAGAAGTCATTTACTTTGACTTTTTCAGCCCAGCTGCTATTTCTCTTTTCTAAACTCTCTGGGCACTTTGGGAATTTAGCATGATCTTTTATTGTTTTGTATTTGCATCTTGAACAAAAGACAAATTTAACCAGCAATCTCTAGAACAGTCCTGATGGGAACCAGTAATCACTGTGGTTGAATTACATGGGGGAAGGGAGAATGCCTACCTTTGAACATTTTGAAAATATCTGGGTTAGACTTATTCATTTGTCAAATGCCTTTTATGTGTCAGGTTCAGTGTTAGGCAGCGAAGCAGATACAAAAATTAGAAAAGTCTCCCATCTCTACGGGGGTTCACAGTTTAATGAGAAAGCTTCAAAAGAAATATTGGGGCTGGTTCTTAAAAAGGGTAGTAACAGTTCACTAGTTAGTGAAAGAAAAGGGGAGGCATCAGTATGAACACAGATCTGGAGTTTGAAAAGGAATTACCTATTCTAATGAACTGCCCATATTCATAATACAGAAATCTTTTAAAAAATCTTTTCCTACTTCATATTTTCCCATCATATTCTGGATTTTTTTGTTTTACTTTTATAAAAGAATGAATTAGAAAGTCACTGGCACCAGAAATTCCTCATTCATCACAAGCCTTTTCATAAGCATTTACTGCTCTTAATGGGCAGGGGGAAGAGGCCTAGAGAGCCTGGAGAGGTTGTTAGGTAGGTCTCAACCTCCATGGGAGAAAGGCTACATTGTTACCAGACCCATCCAGGCCTCAACCTGCTGTGTACACTGAGAGGCTTAATCCTACAAATTGCTTTAAAATATCCAGTCAATGGCACCACCAAAGCAGAAGGCATTCTAGATCATAAAGGGAGCCAAATAGAAAGAATAAATGAGATTTTTCACACTGGGCACCTCTAAGATGCTGTGCCTTTTGACATCTGTTTGTCAATGGCCTGGCCAAACTCCAAATCTGGTGATTACCCTATTCATCACTAAATGCATCTAGTGGCCTGAACAAGAACTCAAAAAATAGGATTCTTTTGTGTATCTTCTAATAATAATGGCAATAAGAAGAAGAACAATTTTTGAAAATCTACACTGTAATATGTTCTTTATATATATTATCACATCTAATTATCACAACAACTCTGCGAGGTAGGTAATTCTTAGCACACACACATCTTCCTCCACCACCGTCACCATTTACAAATGAGGAATCTGAATTTTTTTTAAAACACTTTAAATATATTTATTTCATAATAATTATATAAAAAATTGATTGGTCACCTTGGACAGATGCTAACAAACCAACTAATTTTTGAAAACTGATTAAATAAAAGAGAGAACTAAGCCTTTATCAGGCCTCACCTATTCCAAGTGTCCTAGGGTTACCAAAGTGCTGATAAGACTAATAAATGAAAGTGGAATGATAGGATTTTTTTTTTATGGTGACATTGGTTAACTAAATCCAATAAAGTGTAGAGCTGTACACTTTAACAGTAAGGCATACATATATTTATACTGCGATGTTCACCTCCCATAGTTAGATTTCTTTCTGTCACCACATATTTGACCCCCTTTACCCTGTCTACCTTCTCACTCCTCCCCCACCCCCTACCCTCTGATAACCGCTAATCTATAATCCATGTCCATGAGGGATCTGAATTTTAAAGGGCAAGTTTAAGAGTAAGTTGCCCAAGGTCACATGGCTAATAAGTGGCAGGCCCAGGATTTGAGCCTAGGCCTGGCTAGCACTGTACCACTGTCATTTCTACTATACAACATTGCCCTTTGTGAAGTGTTCTTATATTGTCTAATGTTGGAAAAGGTCCATATGTAACCAGGACTACACATTCAAGGATAAGAACCATGCACAAGACCAAAGGAGGAATGAATGTTATATCCCAGCAAAAGTCATGACCAGATCCAGAGAGCAATTTTGAAAGAAACTAGCATGAATATGTCAGTTTCCTTTCTGTGTTTATTTTTAAGTTTTTATCATTATGTTTTCTAGAGAAAAGTAGTCAATTAGAAGGGATTAAATACAACAAAAAATGAAGAGAGATTAGACAAGAATAAAAATAACAGCCAACTCATTAAAAAGGAAGTTGAAGAAAGAAAAAAAGGTAGAGATAGATGGCTTACTAATTACTTAAAATTATATGAATTCAGTAGGTGTGAACCAAAGGATAATGTACTTAAGAAGCAAAACAATTCCATCACGGTATAACAGAAATGAAGTGAATTAAAACCAGAGGACCTGAGTTTGAGTTTAAGTAATGTTTTACCACTTTTTAGCTCTATGACCTTAGATAATTAATTTCTGTGTGCTTCAGTTACATCATCTATGAAATGAGAAAAATAATATAGTCTTCCTTTTCAGTTATGAGGATTAAATATAATAGCAAAAGTAGTTTTTAATAAATTCTAAAAACACACAATTTTCCATTATTTTTAGTATTGTTGACCTACGGCCTTGAAATAGAGTAGATTCACAAAAGCAAGGCATTTAGATTGAAACTACCAGTAAACAGGTTCAAAGCAAGTTGCAAACAAATGCATGGCATCAGAAAATTAAAAGTCAAAGAGATAAAGTTGGTTAGAAAAGGAGGGGGAAAAAAATCCTAAAATTTACTGAGACCTTATTAGTGCCAAGAACTTTCAAAGACAATCTTATTTAATAGCCAATACCTAAGGGGTATGCATGTAATGGGTGTTATTTCTCTTTATTCTACATAGACGGAAACTAAAGTTCAAAAATATAAATTTACCCAAAGTCACACAGCTAATAAGTTTTGGAGTTTTAATTCAGGCCCAGATTTGAAAGACTCCAAAATCCGTACTTAAGAGGCAGTAATTCTTGAGCTGGGTCCTAAAGAAAGAGCAGGACTGGCATGGCATTGCATGGAAAACAAACTAAAACCACACCAAACCCTAGTCTGACACATCATTCAAGGTCTGGCAGGAAAGAAATGACAAAATGAAACAAGATAAACAAGAAGAGTTTAATAAAAAAAAAACAATTTACAAGTGTGTGAACAGAGTAGGGAAAAATCAACCAGGGATAATGAGATACCCTAGTTTTAGCAATAGCAGAAAGCTGTTACCTTTCTTTCATAGAGGCTGAGGCTTACCTAAGGCTCTTTAGGCATGAAGGATCATGGGGTGAAAGTGGTTACCAAAACCTGGAAAATCTAAAGTGGTTACCAAAACCTGGCTTTAAAAAAAGAAGAATATTCCAAACTCACTCTTCCTCCAACTTGTAATCTTCCAGGGTCTCTTGCTTGTACTCAACTGCCATCCAGAGCATAAGGAAGCATACTGGTTAAGGTCATAAAGGTCAGCCTCTTAAGACCATAGCAGAATGGGAAAAGAGTAGAGAGTGGATTTGGAGGGGCAAATGAAAAATATCCAGAACACTAGTGAAATGGCCCAATAGATTTTTAGGTATCAGCCATATTCTTAGAGGTGGACTTTTACTACTACCAAAAACTATGACTACAGAATTGAATACTTTATACTGAGATCAAAATTTAGATAGGGGATAGATATGCAACTTTAAGTAGAAAGGGAAATATATTTCACCTCCAAAATCTAGAATTCGACCTTGTTTTTGATCTAGTTTCCCAGGAAATATTTTTCATAATATATTGGATGAACAGAGATTGTTGAATGTAATGATCATTTTACCTACTACTTTCCAGTATTTTATAAATATTTTTTTCATTACTTCTGCATAGAGAAAGATGTCAGAAAAATATTGTTTCTGAGAAGGTAAAAAAGGCAGTGCAAATAAGGATTTACGGTTTGGCAAACTCACTTCAATTTTTTGAACACCTATGAAAATCATACAAATCTATGATAAGTATTTCATTGTAGTGTGTGTGTGTGTGTGTGTGTGTGTGTGTGGAAATGGTGATCAAATCCATTCATTAAACATTTAGTGTTTGAAAGGCTCTGTGCTGGAAAATAGTGAGAAAAAGACATTACATCGTATATAATAATAGACTCAAAATGGATTAAAGACTTAAATGTAAGACCTCAAACCATAAAACTTCTAGAAGAAAACATAGGCAGTAAACTCTCTGATACTGCTAACAGTAATTTCTTTTTGGATATATCTCCTTGAGCAAGGGAAACAAAAGAAAAAAATAAACAAATGTGACTACATTGAACTAAAAAGATTTTGCACAGCAAAAAAACCATCAACAAAATAAAAAGACAACTGACTGATGGGGAGAAGATATTCGCTTGTGATACAATCAATAAAAGGTTAATATCCAAAATATATAAAGAACACATACAACTCAACAACAACAACAACAACAACAACAAAAATCCAATTTAAAAATGGGCGGAAGACCTGAACAGATATTTCTCCAAAGAGGAAATACAGATGGCCAATAAACATATGAAAAGACGCTCAAGGTCACTAATCATCAGAGAAATGCAAATTAAACCACAATGAGATATCACCTCACACCTGTCAGAATAGCTACCATCAAAGAACAAGTTTTGGAGAGGATGTAAAAAAAGAACTCTCATACACTGTTGGTGGAATTGCAATTGGTACAGTGACTATGGAAAACAGTCTAGAGGTTTCTCAAAAAATTTAAAATGAATATACCTTTTGACCCAGCAATTGCACTTCTGGGTATTTATTCAAAGAAAACCAAAACACTAGTTCTAAATGCCCATCAACAGATGATTGGCTAAAGAAGTTATGGTTCATATATACAATGAAATATTACTCAGCCATTAAAAAAATGAAATCCTACCATTTGCAATGACATTGATGGACCTAGAGGTTCTTATGCTGAGTGAAATAAGCCAGACAGAGAATAATAAATACCATATGACTTCACTTATATGCAGAATCTAAGGAACAAAAAGAACAAACTAATCAAAAACGGACTTACGAATATAGAGGACAATCTGGTGACAGGTAGAGGGGAGGGAAGTTGGGGAACTGGGAGAACGGGGTGAAGGATTAAAGATGTACAAATTAGTAGTAGTTGATAGATGGTCATGGGGATGGGAAGCACGGCATAGGGAACGCAGTTAGCATTAATGTGATGGCTACATGGAGGCCAGAGAAGAGAAACAGCAATCAGGGGGAGTGTTTTATAAACTATATAAATTTCTAACCAATGTACTGTATACTTGAAACTAATTAAATAAATTTTAAAAAAATATATAGAAATATATTCCCTGCAGGAAGCTCATAGTCAAGCTATACTTGTTGCTGTTGTTGTTGTTTTGTCCTATTCCCATAAGTAAAATACTTAATTGTGTAGGAAAAGAACTAAAATTTATTTCTGTTTTCATTTTCACAATGTTTACTAGATGAAGAAAATCATAGTGCATAGTAGGCATTCATAGTTTTCATTGAATGAGTGAAAAATACATATCAGAATCACAGCGTGTGAGAAATGGAAAGTATTATCTGTTGTTTAAGGCTTCTTCCCTTTGATCATGCTCTTTTTTTAATTTAGAACACCTTTCCTTGCTATGATCTTGACTAACTCCCACTCATTTTGGCAAGTAATCTTTGTAGTGAAGTATATCATACATATAAAGAAGTGTACAAATTGCAAAGCATATCTTGATGATTCTCTCAGAAACTAGCACACTCATATACGCAGCCCTCAGATCAAGAAACAGAACAAAACCAACACTCTAGAAGCCCCTTTCCAAGTACACCCACCTGCCAAGGGTCGTCACTTCTTTTTTTCCTCCACATAGACTTGGTATGTCACATTACTTATTGGGTACCTTTTATTACACTTTTTCCAAAAGCACATTGCATCTAATTATAAAGTGTTCTGTCAGATCTAAATATTTTATAATACTGTTAAGATAACATTAATCTTTAAAGAAAAACTTTTATAACTTCACATATGGATATCACCATAACAGGTTGACTGGTTTGCAAAACAAGTGGTAACATTTATAGATAAAAGGAACAGTACAAAGAATTAAAAACACTGCATACAGAAAGTCCTATATTTAGACTTAACATAATAAAATGGCCAGGGAGAAAATTTACATAAGCATTACTAAGGCGCGCTTGAAAGTTTCTCTGACATGACATTAAGTAGAGAAACTCCTAGTGATAACATGACTCTTTTTGGTGCTGCAGGCATGTATGCTGCGAATTAACATAAGCAACTGGCTTACTAAAACAAATTGTGTGTGGATACCAAGTACAAAATCTTCAAATAAGAACATTCTTTCTTTAGGTTAAATGTATTGTTAATCAATATAATTGTTCCAATAAATTTATTTCACCACATAATTGGTTTTATTTTATAAAAACTTCACCACTATTCTGACTTTTATACTATAGGTTATTTTTGTCTGCTTTTAACTTTAAATGAATGGAATCATATAGTATATACTCTTTTGTGTCTGGATCCTTTCTCTCAACATTATTTTTGTGAGATTCTTTTGTGTTGTTGCATGTAGTTATTGTTCATTTATTCTCAGTGCTATATGGTATTCCAAGATATAGGTATAATTATAACCCAACTTATCGGTTCTACTATTTTTAGTCATCTGTATAATCTCCTAAGCCTAATTATTACAAATACTGCCATCAGGAACACAAAAATGAAACTAGACAACTTTCTTATATCATTTACAAGAATGAACTCAAAATGGATTAAAACTTAAATATAAGACTCCAAATCATAAAACTCCTAGAGAAAATATAGGCAATAAACTCTCTAACACTGCTCTTGGTAAATTTTTTTTTTTTTTTTTTTTTTTTTTTTTTGCTTATGTCTCCTCAGGCAGAGAAACAAAAGAAAACATGAACTGGGACTACTTCAAACTAAAAAGATTTTGCACAGCAAAGGAAACCACCAACAAAATGGACAACCTACTGAATGGGAGACGATATTCACCAATGAAAAGTCCAAATTACTTTTAAAGATTCAGTTTAAGCTTAGTTTTTTGTTTTGGGGGGTTTTTTGGAAGCATTTTCTGATGACCCCAGGCTTTAGTTGCCCTTCACCTGCGCTGCTGCACTATATTTCCATTTTTGCATACCTCTTTTATATAACTAATTTGCGTTTTATTTCTATCTTCATCTCTTTCATACAAATGCCTTAAAGGTAAAAAGTATATCTTATTCATATTAGCTCTCCTAATAGGGCCTGGTACAGAATGGGCACTAAGAAAATATTTGTTGAATAAATGAGTAAATTACATATTTCAATCTTATCCTCTGTTCTTCATATAAAAATACTGAGACCTAGAAAAGTTAAGTGCCTTGGGAAAAGCCACTCAACACATCAACATCACAATGGCATAGCTGGAGTTAGAGTCTGAGCCTCCTAATCCATTGCTCTTTTCACTACATTATGCTGCTTTCCTTAAAAATCTTCAATAAATCTATAAAGAAGTTTGATTGCACTTCTCCCTTTCAAAGGGAAGACAAAAGAGGCAGTATAAATCTCCTGATAGCTACTGATAAGATTATATAATTCATCTATATGCTGCAACAGAAAACCCAATTAGAAGAAAAACTATATTTTAAGACCAACAAATATTTAAGACAAAATAGTTAACCATGAAAGAGCCCTTGGAAAAACTCTTATATCCCTAGATCTATACATTCCAAAATGCTGGAGATGGTCTCGTTTTATAAACCCCAGAAAATTCTCTGAGTTACTGGATGGTATACATCTGATTTTAAAAGATTATATAGAGACATGAAGAGATGAGACATCTGCCAGATATGCACTGTCAGTTTGTAGTTATGACCTAATGTTGGAGAAATCTGCCACATAATAGCCTACTATGGAGATTTATGTTGAATTTTATAAAGCACCGAAACAAATTCACTGAGAAAGGAATGTATTAAACAGAGTCAGGCATAGCAGAAACACAGCAGATCAGCACAATTTGAAAGGAAAGGGCACTTAGATGATTTGGTTTCTCTCTGGGAAAATCTAGGATTCTTGTGTAAATTATTTAGACAAAAATAATTTTAATCAATAAATCCTTTTCAGTACTGCCTATATGCAAAGCACTAAGTAGAATACAAGGAAATATAGCAGGGTTTTGTTTTTTGTTTTTGCTTTTTTTTTTAATGATTGCCTTATCTGAATTTTTTTCCTGTCTTTTTTGAAATATAATAGACAACTAGTTGCCTGCATTTACATTGTACAATTCAATGAGTTTTTTTTTTCAAATATAGTTGGAATGCATCACGTCAGCCTCTGCTGTACACCATATTAATCAGAGATCCAAACAACTCACAAAGCACTCACCCAACCAAATCTAGTACCCCTCTTCCCCTCCATATTCATTCCAACATTAACCATCTTCTCCATGCTACATGCTACATCCCCATGTCTACTCTGCAACCCACCCCCGTACCTCTCAATCCTTTGCCCTCCTTTCCCCCCGACCTTTTCCCATCCAGTATCCCTCAAAATATTCTCAGTATATAGGAGTTTATTTCCGCTTTTGTTGTTGTTGATGATTTTGTTCTGTAGATTCCACAGGTAAATGAAATCACACAATATTTGTTTTCTCTATCTGACCCAATTCGTTCAACCCAATATCCTCTAGATTCATCAAAGCAATATCTTTTTTCATTCCCTTCCTTTTAGTTTGTGTGTGTCTTTTACTCTGAAGTGAGTCTCTTGTAGCATATGTAGGGACCTTGTTTTCTTAACCATTCGGCCACTTTATCTGTTGGTTGGAGCACTTGATACTTTTCCATTTGAGGTACTTGATGATAGGAATGTAGGTCTTACCATTCTTTATTCCTATTTTTGATACATGTTTTTCTTATAGAACTCCCTCCAGCATTTCCTGTAATACTGACTTGGTAATGATAAATTTCTTTAGCTTATTTTTGTCTGGGAAACTCTTTATCTGCCTTTCAACTCTAAACGATAGCTTTGCTGGATAAAATATTCTTGGTTGTAGATCCTGGGTTTTCATCACATCGAATACTTTGCGCCAAGGCCTTTTGTACTGCACAGTTTCTTTTGAGAAATCAGCTGCCAGTCTTATGGGTGCTCCCTTGTAGGTAGGTAACTACTTTTCTCTGGATGCTTTTAAGATTCTCTTTGCATTCAACCTTTGGCATTTTAATTACGATGTGTCCTGGTGTGGGCCTCTTCAGTTTATTGGTTTTGGGGACTCTCTGAGCATCTTGGAGTTTTATGTCCGTTTCCTTCATTATTTCTTCAAATAGCTGTTCAACATCTTGTTTTCCCTTGGGTACCCCGATGACATGGATATTTTTACCTTTAATAGTGTCCCATAGGCTCCTTAAATTATTATTATAGTCTTGGATTCTTTTTTCTTGCCATTCTGATTGAGTGTTCTTGGCTTTCCCATCCTCTACATAGGTCATTTGATCCTCTTCTGTATTCACTTTGTTCATTCCATTTAATATTCTTCTCATGCCAGATAATGTGTTCTTCATTTCTGACTGGTTCCCTTTTATAATTTCCATTTCCATTTTTATGTTTTTTTTTTTATCTTTGTTGAAGTTCTCACTGAATTCATCTACCCTTCCCATAAGTTCATTGAGCATCCTTATAACCAGTGTTTTGAACTCTGCATCAGTCAGATTGCTTGACTCCATTATTTCTGGATCTCTGTTCTGTTCTCTCATATGGTTTCTGCTTCTTTGTCTTCCCATTTTGGCTGCTTTTCTGTGTCTGGTTCTACGTACTAAGCAAAGATTCTAAGTCTCCCGGTCTTATTAGTACGGTTTTATGTAGTAGGTATCCAGTGGCACAATTCTGAGAGGTACAGCTGCAGGCCAAGTTTAGCCCAACCCTGTGCCCCTCCAGAGCCACCTGTTAAGATTCAGCAAGCAATGCACAGATGCTGTGCTTATAGTTGCTTAAAAAGGCCACACCAGAAACTGAGGCTGGCTACCACCAGTGTGGGTCTTGGCACTGCTCAGTAAGGAGCACCTGGCTCACTGAGGATACATCTAGATGTGCCTTGGGTGGAGCCGTGAGTTGGCGAAGACAGTTTCAGGGAATCCTCTGGATGGAAAAACCTCTGTTATCCAGTTTGATGGAGTATCTGCTATGGTGGCATTAAGTCCATGCACTGGGAGCGGAGAAGGCTCAACAGAGGAACATTGGACACCACCAGCACTTCTGCCAGAGAGAGAGCTTTGCCACAGCACTCACTTAGACAGCTCAGTGTCGCCCTGTAAGTCCTGCACATCCAAACCAGCACTGGTGCTCAGAGTGAGCAGGTCCGTCACCACGAAAGTCTGCTCACAGATGCAGCCTCTTTAAGAGGCATCTGCAGCTGCCACTTCCAGTGCTGCAGCCTCCATCCTACTCAGCTGCTGGGGCCAGGGCACCCTCACATCCTTGCACCATCCTACCTTCTGCCATTGCAGGGTGATTTCTTAGATTTCTCCCTATTTGTATGGCTTATTCATCTAGCTCCCAGGCAATTTTTCCTTGCTGTTTGCACCTTGTTTCTGACACAACTTTGATTTGTTTGCCAGAGGGATGAACAGAGCCTCTATCATCTATGCCATTTTCCCCCCTCCCATCATAGTAATTTTTCACCATCTGACATATTTTATATATTTACTTGTACACTGTCTTCTGACCCCACTAAAATACAAACTTCATAAGGCACAATTAATTAGTGTGCCTCTAAAGTTTATGTTTTTATTTTTTCTTTTTTATTATATTAGTTTCAAGTATACAGTACAGTGGTTAGACATTTATAATTTATGAAGTAATCCCCCAATTACTCTAACACCCATCTGGCATTACACACAACAATTATAATAATATTGAGTATATACACTATGCTATGCTCGAAATCCCTGTGACTAGTTTATAACTACAAACTTGTACTTCATCCCTCAACTTTTTCACCCAGTCCCCAACACATCCCCACCTTCTGGCAATCAGCAGTTTGTTCTCTGTATCTGTCTTTTTTCGTCTAATTTGTTTCTTTTGTTCCTTAGATTCCACATCTAAGTGAAATCATACAGTATTTATCTCTCTCTGACTTAATTTACTCAGTATAATAACCTTTAGGTCCATCCATGTTGTTGCAAATGGTAAGATTTCCTTTTAATGGCGGAGTAATATTCTACTCTATATATATGCACCATAAATCCTTTACTCAATCGTCTACTAATGGGCACTTAGGTTACTTTCATATCTTGGCTATTGTGAATAGCGCTGCCATGAACATAGGGCTGCAGAGATCTTTACAAACTAGTGTTTTGGTTTTCTTTGGATAAATATCCAGAAGTACAATTGCTGAGTCAGAAAATAGTTCTATTTTTAATTTTTTCAGGAACTTCCAAACTGTTTTCCATGGGGGCTGTACCAATTTGCAATCTCACCACAATATACAAGGGTTCTCTTTTCTCCACATCCTCACCAACATTTGTTGTTTTTTGAATTGATGATAGCCAGTCTGACAGGTGTGAGGTGATATCTCATTGTGGTTTTAATTTGCATTTCCTGATGATTAGTGACCTTGAGCATCTTTTCAAATGTCTATTGGTCATCTGTAAGTCCTCTTTGGAAAAATATCTATTTAGGTCTTCTGCTCATTTTTTAATTGGATTGTTTGTATTTTTGTTGTTGAGTTGCACGAGTTCTTCATAACTTTTGGATATTAGCTCTTTGTCAGATGTATGATAGGCAAATATCTTCTCCCATTCAGTTGGCTGCCACTTTGTCTTGTTGATGGTTTCCTTTGCTGTGAAAAACCTTTTTAGTTTGATGTGGTCCCATTTGTTTATTTTTTCTATCTTTTCCCTTGTCTTGAGTGTATCAGGAAAAAAAAATACTAATAGCAATGTCAGAGAGTTTACTGCCTATGTTTTCTTCTAAAAGTTATGGGTTCAGGTCTTACATTTAAGTTTTTAATCAATTTTGAGTTCATTCTTGTATATAGTGTAAGAAGGTGGTCCATTTTCTTCTCTTTTCTTTTTCTTTCTCTTTTTTTTTTTTGCATGTATCTGTCCAGTTTTTCCATCACCATTTATTGAAGAAACTGTCTTTACTCAACTGTATATTCTTGCCTCCTTTTTCATAGATTAATTGACCACATAGGTGTAGATTTATTTCTGGGCTCTCTGTTAGGTTCCATTGATCTCTATGTCATTTTTATGCCAGTACCATGCTATTTTGATTATTATAGACATGTAGTTTGATATCAGGTAATGTGATACTTCCAACTTTATTCTTTTTTCCATATGCTTCCATTTATTTTTATCTTCTTCAATTTCTTTTTTCAATGACATAATTTTCCAAGAACAGGTATTTTACCCCTTGGTTAATCTGATTGCTAGGTATTTTATTGTTTCTGGTGCAATTGTAAATGGGCTTGTTCTCTTAATTTCTTTTACTGACAGTTCATCATTGGTGTATAAAAATGACTTCTGGATATTACTTTTGTATCCTGCTATGTTATGAATTCATTGATCAGTTCTTTGGTGGAATCTTTAGGGTTCTCTATGTATAGCATCATGTCATCAGCAAATAATGACAGTTTTACTTCTGCCTTTCCAATCTGGATGCCTTTATTTCTTTTTCTTATCTGATTGCTGTAGCTAGGACTTCCAACACAATGTTACAAAGAAGTGGTGAAAGTGGGCATCCTTGTCCTGTTCTTGATCTTAAGAAAAATGCTTTTAGCCTTTCTCTGTTGAGTATAATGTTAGCTGTAGGTTTGCCATATATAGCCTTTATTATGTTGAAGGTATGTTCCCTCTATTCCCATTTTGCTGAGAGTTTTTTTCATAAATGGATGCTGGATTTTGAACGCTTTTTCTGCATCTCTTGATATAATCATATGATTTTTATCTTTCAATTTGTTAATGTGGTGTGTCACATTAATTGATTTGCAGATATTAAACCAACTTTGCATCCCAGAAATAAATCCAACATGATTATGGTGTATGATATTTTTATTGTATTGATGAATTCAGTTTACTAATATTTTGTTGAAGATTTTTATATCATTGCTCATCAGGGATGTTTTCTTTACTTTTACATTCTTTTAATAACCCAAATAGCCTAAAGTTTTCTGTCATCACACCTTCATATTTATATATATGAAATGTATCCTGTTTTCTTTTTTTTTCTATTTTATTCATTCATCCTTCATTGTAAGGTTTTTTCCTTTTTTCTTTAAATGTTTTATTTTTCAATTATAATTGTCATTCAACATTATAATAGTTTCAGGTGTATAGTGGTTAGATATTTATGTAACTTATGGAGCGATCCCACCAATAATTCTAGTATCCATCTGACACTATGCAGTTATAATAATACTGACTAAATTCCCTATGCTGTACTTTACATCTCCATGACTATTTTATAATCACCAATCTATACTTTTTTCTTTTTTATGAAACTAAATTTAATTATTTTAATTTTAATTTTTCAATTAAAATTGACATTCGCTATTATTTTAGATTAGTATTAGGTGTATAGCATAGTAGTTAGACATATAACTTACGAAGTGATCCACCCAATTAGTCTAGTACACACCTGGCACCATACATAACCTTTACAATATTATTAACTATATTCCCTATGTTGTAATTTACATCCCTGTAAGTATTTTTTAACTGCCAATCTATACTTCTTAATCTCTTCAACTTTTTTACCCAGCCCACCAACCTCCCCTCCCATCTGGCACTGGATTAAACAAAATAAGGAATATAAATCACCTAGTGAAGTACCTGGTGAATAATAGGCACTCCTCCAATATTAGTTCCCTATTCCCAAATCGAATAATTTTTCTTTCAGAATTACCTGAATAAGTATTTTCTGTATCACATTTATAGCATTAAGCCAAATCCTTTTGTTAATTACAATATTACCTGGACATATTATTAACAATTCAGACAATTCAATTAACTCTCAGGCTACTAACTGGCTCTCGAACACTGAAATAACATCTTTATAACAAAATAAATATTGCCTATTCCAAAAGTACTCCAATCCACAATAACACAATGTTTTCATTTCTGATATCTATATAGTTGCCCCCAATCTTCTAAGGGCACATTTGTCTTCCCTCATGTCGTAGAACATTAAACACTTCCAGTATAAAACAGGCAATCTGTGTGTGGATTACACAGATTCTGTTTAACCCTCAGAATTCTCCCATCTCTATTAGTACTGCCAAGAGGAGATTTGGAAGCTAATAAAAGACATATTACTGTTACCTTCCGTTTTCTTATTCTCTTTCTCCATCTCACATTCTCACAAGAAATATTACTACTAAATCCAGAAAAGGCATTGCTAGATTTAAGTCCCATTGAACCTCCAGGGTGTGAACAGTTAATTTTACTTACTATTTGGCTTGCTAAGGCCATGCCAACCTTGGCTTCTATAAGTGATCGTCATAGTTCTAGTAGTCTATTGCTGGTGATTTTTAAATATTCTTAACCTAGCGCTCTATAATGTAGCCAAACATAACTCTGCATAACCAAAAGATCACAGGCTTTGTAATTAAAAATATCTTGACTGTGCAGTTACTAGATACAAGAACTTAGACAAATTACTTAATCTTATTGTGCCTCAGTATCCTAGTTTGTAAAATGGATTCATAAAACCTACTTTGCAGGGTTACTGTAAAGATTGAATGAGAAAATCATTGAAATTTACCTACCCACAGTGCCATATACATAGAAAATGCTCAAGAAATGGGAAACATGATCATCATTATGATCACCTTCAATATGTCATGCTATTTTATGCTTCATTCCCTTTGTTTAGGCTATTCCCTTTGTCTAGAATGTTCCTCTTCCTACCTTCACTTAATGAATTCCTTTTTATCCTTCTGAGTCACTTCAAATGTCACCTCCTTTGTGAGCTTCTCAAGAACAAAAATTATCACTTTTTAACACTGTACCCTATGGCTTATGCAGGGCCTAAAATATATGATCATTTGGGTACCTCTTGATACTCCATTAGACCATTTAATATATAGGCAAAAAGAAAGAATATTCTCCAAACTGTTGACAGTGGTTCTCTCTTTAGCTGAGATTCAGAATGGAACCTACCCCTGTGAAAAGATCTGACCAATTAACAAGCCATCAGAATAAAAACTAGAAACCAAAAATACCAGACATAAGACCAGTATAAAATGAATCACAGTCAGGAAGTCTTGCTAATGTCTTCTAACAGGCATCTTATTATCAGAATGGGAAAAAGATATAAAGTTGGAAAGGGAAAAGAACAGTAATTTGAAAAATAATGATAGCAAACATAATTGTGTGACACTATTCTACATACTTTATGTATTCTACATACTTTAAGACATATATTAAATCTTCTCAGAAATTTAATAATTTTATTTTACAAGTGAGGAACATATAGAGTTTGTGGATTTGCCTAAGGTCATAGAGCTAATAAGTGGTAGAGCTACAATCCAAATGCAAGAAACCTGATTCTTGTTCCAAGAACTTTTATTTATTCACTTACTCAACAAACACTACTGTGAACCTACAAATGCCAGACACTGGGGTAGGCATGTAGATACAAACATGAATAAGAGACCCTCAGCCTTCACAGAGTGGCATACTAGAAGGGCGGATGAATAAAACAATACAGTAAATGTTAAAACAGAAATTGGCTAAGTACTGCTTTAAGAGGTGTGAGTAATTTTGCTGGGGAAGGTCAAGAAAGTTTTCACCAGGTCTTTGAATTGAGCTTTGAGGAATAAACAGAATGAAGGCTTGAAATGGGTGGGGATGGGCATTTCAGGCAACAGGTTCAACATGACCAAAGATAGAAAGTACATACGTGCACGAAATACACCATGAAAACATGTCAGTTTCACATAACTGCAGAATGAAGTCCATGAGCATAAGTAGCAGAAGAAAGACCAGCCAATGTTTCTCTAGCAACATCAATGGGGCTATAACCTTTGAAAGAACAAGACTGTGGAGCCTGATATTCCCAAGGTCTCATAGGAGCACATATAGCAAGCTATATTTTTACAAAAACAGCAGAACAAAGCTTTACTTATTAGATAACTCACTTCAAGGTAGCTTTTGGTAAGTTTCAGGTGTTATTCTTGTAATAGAACCCTGTTGCCAAGGTGATGGGGACTTAAACAATGAAATAAATATAACTGCAATAAACATGTTCTGAGAAGACAGCACCGACTGCAAGTTCCCACTGTAAAAAAATAATTCAAGGTATGGAAACAGCTGAACAGTCTCTTTAAGGTTAGTAGAAGCTCTCATACTACAGCATAGAGGGTGTAGATCTTCAGATTTTTCTGCCTCAGAGAGTTCGTGACTTGAGAGTGCTGCTCAGCAGTTTAGTATGCAGCTCTTGCACAAACAATAGGATAGTATCTCTTATCCTACTTACTGCAATGTCCTTTTTTTACTTAGCAGAACTTAAACAACAATTGGCATTCTAAAGATGGAAAATCAGTCTACTTCAGCAAAGAATAATACAATAACATGTTCTACTATATGGTCTCTTTCCATGAATTTACTCCAGGAATTTACCTACCAAAGAAGATCCCAAAGAAGACTTAGGAGGAATATGTTTTTATGATGGGAAAGATTAAAAGCTTTATATTCACCCCTTACATATAACTACTTTTTTCTAGAGAATTTTCCATATATCCCTTTTTCTGAGGGAAGATTATAACCTTTATGTATAATCCAGTGCAGGTTGCAGTACCTGATAAAAATTGCACTGTTTTGTAATCATACAATCCAGTCCCGGTTTCATGTCTGATTCTAACATGTTCTAAACTTGTTCTCTCATATAACAAATAAGATGTATTTTACAACTTTGTGTGAGAATTATATAGCATGTTATAAGCCTTTAGGACAGTCCTTGAGGTGTTATTCAATAAATGACATTAATTTTGCTTATTTTTTGTGGTTGTTGGTATTGCTATTGTTATTATTCAAGTAATTTCTTTTAACTGCCATTTAAAAATAAAGGAAAAAAGACACCAATTTCAGAGATTCTGGACAACAAAGTTGAATCATACTGGGCTTTTAAAAAAAGAGATACATTTAAGTGAAAACAATTGTTTGAATCAAGTGTTAATATATTCACCTTTTATTTTTCACTGTTAGAATGTTATTTTGTATCAACTACTGTAATAGCCTTGGATGGCCATGCATCCATATTGCTAAATAATTCAGGGGTCTACATGGGCATTCTCAAACTTTATCACCACAAAATGAAATAATCTGTTTATAAATGTGAGGATGCCAAAATTAGAAAACGAAATCTCATCACATAAGCCTGAAGCACTTCTTTCTCATAATGTTTCCAACTGTGATGGAATCTACGTGTCCATCACTGCACTTATTCTTTCTGCTTATATGCTTCCCTATGATGTTTAATACATTTCTACCATAGATGCATTTTAAATGATAAACAAGGCCAGCAAAAACTGTCTTTCCTTGCTTACTTTATCTTAGAGACATGAATTATGTAACAGTAGATATATGGTCAAATAAGTGGTGGTTAAATGGCATATTTATTCTGCATTTGCTAAAAAATATTAAAAGAAAGTCCTTTTTTTCTGTTTCACAATTTCTTACCTTTTATCTGGCCACTTCCTAATATGCACATAATGTTTAACTTTTCAATGATATTATTGCTGTTGTTTTTGATGATGTTATTTTGTAAACTGATGTATTGTTACCATTTTTGATTACCTGTAGGTGCCAGGACATTGAGTCACTCTCTTTACATTCATTATTTAATTTAATACTGACAAGTATCGTATACAATAAATACTATTATTGCAGCTTTGGAGAGGTTAAGTAATTTTTATGAAGCCACACTGCTATTGTGGAGGCATGTTGAACTCAAGGCCTAAATTTCAGGCATTTTCAGGATCACATGGTCATATTATGTGCTTGCATATCAATTACTAAGAAATTTTTTTAAAGAAAAATTGAAAGGAGCAACTAGAGTAAATTTTGCCTTGTAATATACTTTAGCAACGTTAACCATATTAATAATAATGTATGAAAATACCTTAGAGGAAAAAAAGTTTTAAAATTAAAGAGTGGGGAAAATATCTTCCAGTAAAGACAGAAGAGGAACTAGATTTTGTTTTCTTGACCGAAAACGAATTATAAAAGGCAAAATATGTGAAATACAGTTTTAAAGACATTGGAAGTCAGGCAACAAAGTAGAGCAATCCAAGCAGGAAAAAAAAAAAACAAAAAATGACAACAAACAAATAAAAACAACCCTACATTTTCCCACTCTACTGTCTTGAGTTTTCCTATAGCAAGGAAGGAGAAAACCCAGGAAGATGTCAGGAGTGCCTTAAATTGAAAAGAATCTGGAAGCTCAAGAAAGCCGAGATACCTAGAGTTCACAGGCCGAGTACTAAGAGGAGAGAGCTGCACAGAAAGAGAGCTTTGAATAATCTGCAGAGGGTTTTCTCTTGCATTTTCCCCTGAATACTAATCAGCACACGCATGCATGGAAACTACCTGCAGAAAGGACAACCAAAAGGATGAAAAGAAATAACATTTGGTGTTCTCACAGGGCCAAAAGTAATTCCTGTCTTCACAAGCCAGAGCAGAAAACCTCATAATGTTGGGGTATTCGAAAGAGTACTCAGAGAAGTTTTGTCTCAAGAATGACAAAGAGTCTAGGATTAAATGCTGCTGATAACATCTAACAAAGTTTATAAGAAAGATCTGAAAGGACCAAATGTTTATTAACAAGTAACTGCATCCCAGAACAAAGCTCAAAAATATTTATGTGAATGTAAAAATATCCAGCATCCAACAGGATGAAATTCAAAATGTCTGGCATTTGATAAAAAAAATTACCAGGCATACAAAGAAACAGAAAACTATGGCTGACAATGAGGAGAGAAAAATCAGTTGATCAAAACTGACTTAGAAATGATGGAGACAATAAATATAATCATAAAGATATTAGAAGTTAACTGTATTCATGTGTTCAAGAAGCTAGAGAAAAGACTGTGTACACTAAGAGGTGACATGGAAATAATTTTTTAAAAAAAACAACTAGATCAGACTGCTAAAAATAATGTCTGAAATTAAAAAATATATATATATATATATATATATGAGATAGGATTAAGGCAGATTATATAATACATTTGGAAAGATTAGTAGTCTTAAAGAATTAGCAAGAGAAATAACTCAAATTACACAGAGAGAAAAAAAAAGACTGAACAAAAGAGGAATTGAGTATTAGTGAACTATGCAACAACTTCGAGTGGCCTTATATTAGGTAAATAGAGTCCACAAAGTAAATGGAAGGGAGACAGAAAAAATAATGTAAAAGAACTGGCTGAAAGCTATACAAATTTGATAAAGCAATAAATACACAAATCTAAGTTCAACAAAACTCAAACCAAAGAAATGAGGAAAAATTATATCAAAATATATCGTAATCCAATCGTGTAAAAGTGGCATTAATCTAAGTAATATCTTTTTGGATACGCTGCCTCCAGCAAAGGAAACAAAAGCAAAAATAAACACATGGGACTACATAAACAAAAAGCTTCTGCACAGCAAAGGAAATCTTCAGCAAAACAAAAAGACAACCCAATAAATGGGAGAATATACTTGTAATTGATATATCTGATAAGGGGTTTATATCCAAAATACAAGAATCTCATACAACTCAATAACAAAAACATGAACAAACATGGGCGGAGTATATGAAAAGACATTTCTCCAAAAGAAGACATACAGTCAGCTAGCTAACAAGCATATGAAAAGATGTTCAGCATCATTAATCATCAGGTAAATGCAAATCAAAACCACCATGAGATAGTACCTCACACCAGTCAGAATGGCTGTTGTCAAAAAGTCAACAAACAACATCTGTTGGCAAGGATGAGAAGAAAAGAGAATGCTTGTGAACTAACATTAGAACTGCAAACTGGTGCAGCCCCTATGGATAACAGTATGGAGGTTCCTCAAAAAACTAAAAATGGATATACCATATGTCTCAGCAATTCTACTTCTGGGTATTTATCCAAATAAAATAAAAATAATAATTTTAAAAGATATATGTACCCCTATGCTCACTGTAGTATTATTTACAATAGCTAAGATATGGAAGCAACTTAATTGCCCATTGATAGATGAATGAATAAAGAAGACGTGATATATATGTACACTGGAACATTATGTGGCAAAAAAAAAAATGAAATCTTGCTATGTAAACAACATGGATGGATCTAGAGGATGATATGCTAAGTGAAATAAGTCAGGCAGAGTAAGACAAATGGTGTATGGTTTCACTTATATGTGGAATCTAAAAACAAAACAAAACAAAACAAAAACAGAGACCAAAGGATGGTTACTTAAAGTGAGGGGGTAGAAAGATGGTTAGAAAGAGGAAGAGGAATATAGTCATAATATTGTGATAAGTTTACATGGTGACAGATAATTACTGGAATTAGTGTAGAGATCACATTGTATGGTATATAATTTTGAATCACTATACTGTGCACCTGAAACTAATCTAACCAACATGATTGTATACTTTTTTAAAAAGTATACAACTATACAACTATATTTTTTAAAAAAAAACAATGATGAAGAAAAACCCTTCGAATTAGCCAAAGGAAAAAAGACACATCATATACCCAGTAACATTTTTAAAAAAGATAGCAAACTGCTTATTGAAAACATGCAAGCCAAAAGCAAGTGAAGCAACATCTTTAAAATACTGGGAGAAGGGGGGACTCTCAACTAGAATTCTGTACCCAGCAAAAATATCTTTCTAAATGTTTTTCTAAAAGACTATCATGTACATGCATGACAAAATAACTCAGCACCAACAGACCTGAACTACATAAAATATGAAAGGAAGTTCTTCAGGAAGAAAGAAAGATTTTTATAACAGATAAAAATCTATCTAAACAGAAGTATTAAGAGGACTGAAAATGGTAAATATACAGGTAAATATAAAAGACATTTTTTCTCATTAAATTTCTTTTAGATTATTGACAGTTTAAAGTGAAGCGCAACAATGCATTGCAGAGTCAATAACATGTAGAAATAAAACATATAACAACATCCACAAAGCCTGGGGTGGAGGGTAAAACTGGAAGCATACTGTTGCAAAGTTCTTATAATACACATGAAGTGATGTACTATTTGAAAAAAGACTGTGATAAATTGAAGATGTATACTATAAAGCTTAAAACAACCATAAAATAATAAAACAATCATAGGTAATAGTCAACAAAGGAAATATAATGAAATCATTGAAAATAATTTACCAAAAGTGGCACAGAATGAAAAAAAATTGAGCACAGAATACACAGAAAACATAATTTTAAAAAGTAAAAGGGTAAATTTTAATTCAAGTATATATATAACAACATTGACTTCGAATATCTAAACACTCAATTAAGAGGCAAAGATCATCAGTCTACCAGAATCCCACTTTAAATATAATGACACAAGGAGGTTTAAAAGATAAGAAAAGATATACCATTCTAACACTAATTCAGAAAAGCAGGGCTAGATATATCAATACCAAACAAAATAGATTTTAAGGAATCTACTTCTGTATCACAAGGGAAATAGAAGATTATTTCATCTTGATGAAGGGCTCGGTTGATCAAGAAGACATAAAAATCATAAAGGCTTATGTAATAATGGAAATGGAGTTATAAAACCCTGAAGTGAAAGATTGCTTAGATATGACACCAAAATCACAATCCACAAAAAAGAAATTAATAAATTATATCATCAAAAATACAAGTTAAAGCTGGCAGGAAGTACATGAAAATCACACATTTTATAATATATCAAGGCTATATTAAGAATTTTCATCAACATCACTGTCATCAAGGACATCAATCAAAACCACAATGACATATCACCTCGCACTTGTTACAATGGTTATGATCAAAAAAAGCAAGAAATAACAAGTGTTGGCAAGAACATGCAGAAAAGGAAACCCTCATGCCCTAGTGGTGGGAATGTAAATTGGTGCAGCAACTATGTAAAACAGTATGGAGATTCCTCAAAATATTAAAATAAGAGCTACCATATAATCCAGCAATTCAACATCTGGGTGTTTATTCAAAGAAATAATAACTCAAAAAGATACAAATATCCCCACGTTTATTGTAGCATTATTTTAATAGCTAAGATATGGAAACAACCTAAGAGTAAATTGACAATGACTGAACAAAGAAAATGTGATACACAAACACACACATACACTCATACACAATGGAATATTATTTAGCCATAAAAAGGAGGAAGTCTTACCATTTGCAACTACATGGATGGACCTTGAGGGCATTGCGCTAAGTGAAATATGTCTGACGGAGAAAGACAAATACCATGTCATCTCTCTAATACATGAAATCTAATATGTACATATAATGTTCATAAATTTATATACACATACATATATGCACATGCACACAGCAAGCTCGTAGATACAGAGAACATATTGGTGGTTACCACATGTGGGGGGGGGTTGAGGAGTGAAATGGGTGAATGAAGGTAAAAAGTACAAACTTCTGGTTATAAATTAAATAAGTCATGGGAACATAATGTATAGCATGGTGACTACAGTTAATATTGTATTGCATATTTGAAAGTTGCTAAGCGAGTCAATATTAAAGATTCTCATTATAAGAAAAAAATTCTGTATGTTTGGTGATGGATGTTAACTAGCCTTACTGTGGTGATTGTTTCACAATATATACAAATATCAAATCATTATATGTATACCTGAAACTAATATAGTGTTGTATGTCAATTATACCTCAAAAAAAGAAGTTTCAAGATGCGATGCTAAGAAAATAAACAACCACATCAAAATGTTTAAAGGTTTAGAATATAGATTTTGTCAAGAAAGATATACAGATGGCAAATAACTTCATGAAAGAAAATTTCACCTCATTAGTCATTAGGAAAATGCAGATCAAAACCCCAGAGAGATACCAATGTACACCTATAAAAAGATCTAAAACTAAAAAGACTAGCCCTACAAAGTGTTGGTTAGTATATGTTGCAACAGAAACACTGCTGGTGGGACTGTAAAATGGTACAACTACTTTGAAAAGCTCTTTGTATCTATCATTTGACACACTTATTCCACTCCTAAGGATTTACCTATAAGAAATAAGAGAGATTTGCATAGAAATGTTCATAGCACTTATATTTGTAAAGGCTCAAAACTGGCAACAACCCAAATGTCTGTTAACTGGTAAATGGATAAAAATTGTGCTCTATCCATGCAATAATACTATCTGGCAATATAAAGAAATATATTATTGCTACATGCAACAATATTGATTAATCTCAAAATAATTATGTTGACTGAAAGAAGCCACATAAAAAGAGTTCATCATGTATGGTTCCTTTTATATAAAAATCTAAAAAATGCAAATCAATCTGTATTGTCGAAGCAGATCAGTGTTTGCCTAGGTATAGAGTGGTAGACATGGAGGGACAGGAGCTTGAGGAAATTTTGGTAAGGGAATATGACAAAAAAACTAACAGTATTCTCTTTTTGAAATTGATGTCTTTGGCTCAAATTCAGTGTGTGCTACAATTCTGACAGCTTACTATAAAAATGATATTACTCTTAGTTAACAATATTAGCTATGGATACATTATTAATAAGATTTTCACTACAAAATTGATGCCAATATAATGAAAATCCAACATTCAGTATTTTGGATAAATTACAGAAATTGAGGAGTTTCTAAAACAAATTTTATGACTCTAGGTGCTGAACACTAAATCTAATGAAGCCGTAAATTCAGAAGCATCTCCTCCATGCCAAGTAAATATTTTCTTGAACTATGGTATAAAACTTTTGTTAGATAGAAGTAATTTGCAAATGTTATTACTTACATTTCTTTGGTAGAATTACATCTAAATTAAAATGTTTTTAGAATCATAGAATCTATTCTTTGAAAGTGTTGTCTATTTCCAAACAGAAAACCTGCACTCATATTACCATGTTCCAGATTTTCTATCAGAAGTTACTACATATAACTCTAGTTCAATCTAATGGTTACCCTCCTTCCCTATATTTCGCTACAGCTCCAACAATACTAATAGAATTTGTTTTTGTTTTTGTTTTACTCTAGACTTTTTTATCTCAATGGGTGCCATCTTTACCCTCCAACTGGCAGGTGACAGCTCTTTGCTCTCCCTCTTCCTTTCTAAAGCCAGAGGGCACCATTTTTTCCCCTAGAGAGTGTCATCTTCTCGCTCTTCCACTGTCATGCTCGACAGTGTCATTTATCTCCACGAGGAGAGATTTTACATACATCTGGTGTCCAGTTTTTAAGTCTGGTGCCTTGGTTTTTACGTCTGGTGACCTGGTTTTTGTGGCTGCAACCCAGGCTCTGGAGGCCAGAGAGGCTTGCATTCCGAGGTCCCATGAGACTCTAACAGACAGTTCTTGGAGGACTACCATCCCCAGGGCAATGCACCTTAGCAGATAGAAACACAAAGCTCCTATTTCCTTGTCTAAGAGCTTTAGCCTGAGGGGCTGGCTTCCGTGTGGCACACTTCAACAGGCCAATGGAGGGGCTTCCAGGGAACAAAGACAAGTGGATGCAGTCTTTGCACTCTCCCTCTACCTCGTTCCAGCTCACTTATATTTCCCAGATAGGAGCATATACCCTTGTCTGGTGCCCTGATTTTTGCAGCTGCTGCCATATATACATATACACATACATATATACACATATGTATATGCATGTGTATATACAATATCTATTTGGGCAAATTTTAAATTATGCAAATGTATATGTATATGTATATATGTATATGCAAATGTCCAAAGGTCTGGCTCCTACTCAGCCTGAATCTAGGTGCTGATTGAGATTCCCCCTCTTTGGGACTTGAAAACCCATATCCAAAAAGATATTTGCACACTGATATTCATAGCAGCACTATTCACAGTGGCTAGGACATGGAATCAACCGAAGTGTCCTACGATAGATGATTAGCTAAAGAAGCTGTGGTACATATATACAATGGACTATTACTCAGCCATAAGAAGAGATGAAATACTGCCATTTGCGACAACATGGATAGACCTCGAGATAATCATGCTAAGTGAAATAAGCCAGACAAAAAAAGTTGAAAATCACATAATATCACTTATATGTGAGATATAAACCTAAAAGCAACAAATGAGCAGGACAAACAAATAGAGACTCATGGACATGGACTATAGGCTAGTGGTTACCAAAGGACTATAGAGTAGTGGTTACTAGTGGGGTGGGGAAGGAGGGGAAGGTAGACAGGGTAAAGGGGGTCAATATAGGGTTTAAGGGAAGAATGAAGTGAGTAAAGAGGATGAAATACATGGTAGCTGAAAAACATTGGACTTTGGGTGGTAAACACACAATAGAATATACAGATGTCAAATGATAATGTACACTTGAAAATTATATAATTGGATTAACCAATGTTACCTCGATAAATTTAATTAAAAAAAAATAAGATCTCCCTCTTTGGGATACGGACAGCCTGAGAGCTATTAACTGAACAACCTGGAGCTATTAAAAGTAAAATAGGCTGCTTGTACAATCACCAAGGTTCAAGAGACAACCAAGAGCTAGGGCAAGGTTGAACAATAAGTTTTATTTCTTGCATAAGGCCAATCCTTTAAGACTGGGAGAAGTGCCTGTTGTTTCACCTAATACATATAATAAGCAAACACAGAGAGTCAAGCAAAATAAGAAAAAAGAGGAATATTTTCCAAATGAAAGAAGAAGATATAACCTCAGGAAAAAAAAAAAAAAACCTTAATGAAATGAAAATAAGTAATTTAGCTGATAATGAGTTAAAAGTAATGGTCATAAAGATGTTCACCGAACTTGAGAGAAGAATAGATGAACACAGTGAGGACTTCAACAAAAATATAGAAGGCATAAGAAAGTACCAAATTGAAGTCAGAGAGCTGAAGAATAACTGAACTAAAAAATAAACTATATTTATAAAGCAGAAAAATCAGTGGAAGTAAAGACAAGGCAATGGAACTCATCCAATCAGAGCAGCAAAAAAACAAACAAACAAACAAACAAATAAATAAATAAAAATAAGAATGGAAAAAAGTGAAGATAGTTTAAGGGACTTTTGGGATAAAATTGAGTGGACTAACATTTGTATTATATTTTTATCCCTTAAGGAGAAGAGAAAGAGGAAGGATCAGAAAACTTATTTGAAGAAATAATGCCTGAAAATTACCCTAACCTAGCATAGATGAAAAAGGGGTTTACAGAAAAGTAACCTCACAGAGTGATGTGATCATAAATTCCTAACTGGGCAGATCATGGTGGGTAATGATGTCCCAGACATATAATTTCTTCAGTAAAAGCTTTATCTTTCCTTAAGTAAGCCCTGACCATTGTTTCTGTGATCTAGGTTAACACACCTTTGAAATGCCTCTTTTCAAAACAATTCAAGAGAATACATAATCTTGTTAACTATCCTGTAATTCAATCTCCATCTCGTTTTCTCCCACCATCATACAATCTTTTTTATGTTCCCTCCTTAATACAAATGCATAAAAGAAGCTAAAAAATGCCATTCTGAGAAGCAGTCTTCTCAGTCTGTAGAAATATTGCTTCCAGGTGTATGCTCTGTTTGCCTCAAACAAATTTTTATAAAACTTTCTACAGGTTTGGACATTCTTAAGTCAACAACAGGAAAGGAAACAGACAACCAGATCCAAGAAGCCTAGAGAGTTCCAAAAAAGATGAACCAAGGAAACCTGCACCAAGACACATTATAATTAAAATGTCAAAGGTTAAAGACAAAGAAAGAATCTTAAAAGCAGCAAGAGAACAACGACTTGTTAAATACATAGGATTCTCAGCTGATTTTTCAGTAGAATTTTTGCAGGCCAGAGGGAAGTAGCATAATATACACAATTGCTGAAAGAAAAGACTTCCAACCCCAAACAGTCTATCAGGCAAAGTTATTCAGAATTGAAGGAGAGATATAGTTAAGGAATATACAAGGTGAAAAAATCCAAAATGTGACATCAAAAACATAAAAAGTGGATGGGAGAGTAAAAATGTAGAGCTTTAGAATGTGTTTATGCTTATGTTGTTAACAACTCAAAATGGACTGATATAAATAAAAGTTGTTATATGTAAGCATCATGGTAACCACAAAGCAGAAACTTATAGTAGATACATAAAAGATAATGAAAAAAAAAAACTTAACAAACTTAAATACAATGAAGCAAGACTCAAGCTTAAAGTTGATATTCAAATTGCCCCAATTTTTTCCAATTCCAACATAGAAGTTGGAGACAGACAGCAATGGGCTTGAAGCCCAATTCCATAAAGTGTATGATGCTAGGCAAGTCATTTCACCTCTTTGAGCCTCAGTTCCTTTGACTATTAAATAGAAATAATACTACTTATAGTGTTTGTGAGAACTTATAACATCTATAAGGCATCTAATATATCACCTGGCACACGGTTAACACTTAATAAATTTATAGATATCATTATAATCAATAATATATGTATTGCAATTGAAAAATTCTCTATTATGCATTTTTCTAAGAGAACCAAGGAAATCTGTTTCCATGTTAAATAGATCTCAATCTACCAAACCACGAATCTCATTTGCATCACTCATTTTTGTTATTGGATTTCTAAAAGGGGTACTCTCCACAAATGTATATTTCTTTAAGTAAAATAATTTTAATAATGAAAATAAAAACCTGATGTCAGTCTGAAAGCAAATTAAACCAACACATCCGTCAAGTAGATTTTTCTAAAGCTGGGTGCCTGTAGAAGTCAATAAAATTGGTCTTCTCATTCATCTGTCTTTATTTATTTTCTTAAAGAGAATTAGCTCCTTGAGAGCTAGGACTCTATTGTATACATCCCTGTATAATTCATCCCTAGAAAATATACAGCACCTCAGAGGTATTCCAGAGACATTAACTGAATTACTGAATTGAAAGTTTTCTTTAAACAACTTAAGAAGATGGTTTATATAATTATATGACTACAACTTATAATACTACTAGGCCAATGTATGAAAAAGAGCTAAAGCTTATTAAGTGTTTCTGTACTGTCAGTTAATGTTTCACATATATTATGGCATTTAATACAACAATCCTACAAAATAGATATTATTACTATCTTCATTTTATAGATAAGGAATTGGAGTTACCATGAAGCTTCATATTTAATTGTCTCAATTACTGAACTAATTAATTTACTCAAGGGTATACAAATGAGTCAAAATTTGAACTCGAGAAGTTTAACTCAAGAGCCTGAAAGAGTAACCACTATGCTATAGCTGCCTCAATTTTGATATAGTAGAAAGCACCTCATACTCAGAATAAATAGGGCTTCAGTTCTTGACCTCTACAACTAATGTTTTGTGAACTTAGTCAAGCCTCTCTACACTTCAGTTGTTTTATTTGTAAGATAGAAATAAAAATGCTTATTTCATAAATATGAAAACAAGAAAACAGTTCTGCAAAACTAATAATATCTGCATATGAAAGCACTTTACAAATTATTCAGATATTACTAAGGAAGCTTTCTGGTCACCTTAGCATACATAGATTTATCCTTAAAATATATGAAAAGATAGGCAAAAAAAAAGATAAGAGCTAATATTATAAGGAAATAAGAGTATGGAATATAATTTTGTAGGCCAGTATGAAAAAATTACCATTCAGAAAAAGTTAAAGAATTAAGTTTTAAATCTGTGTAAGCCTTCAGAAAGTTTTATAGTTTCTCCACTCAACATTAATAGAAAACAACCCCATTCCAATTTAGTGATACCAAGTTGAACTATAAATAAAAGTAACAGTGCCTTAAATTTGTATGCATAAAAGCTCTTTCAAATCCATTTTCATTTCACCTCTGCAAGATAGATTATTAATATTAGTGAGACTGAATAAAAGAAGAGTGAAGAAAAAAAAAAAAAAAACATCGAAGACCAAAGATGTGGGTTTTTGTTCTGCTCCACCTCTTACTTTGTGGCCTGAGCAAGTTACTTAGCCTTTCTGAACATTAGTTTCCTTATCCATTAAACAGGAATAAAGTTAGTGTATTGTGAAGATGCAATGACATGATTTATATTAAGCACATTGTAGATCAAAGCCTGTTTTAGAAATTCAATAAACAGTAGTGGTTATTATCATCATTAGTTTATACAGTTGAGTAAATTGAAGCCCCAAACAGAACTTGTTCAAGGTCACACAATTAGTACATAGAAAAATAGGACTGGTATTTATATCCTTTAACTCTTACTACAGAAATTTTCTATTTCATTAAAAATTATGTAACTTTGTATTATTTCCTTGCCAGAGAGATATAAAATATTCATTTTCACCTAAGAAATAGTTTAATTTTAGCTCCTATGAGATAATCTTAATTCACACAGGCTGTTATTTACTATATGGTGTCCACATAAGTTGATTTTATATTGGAATGCTCACCTCGGAAAAAAAAAACAAGCAGCCGAAGTAGAAATAATTGTCAAGTCAATCCTGGCTTGCTTATTATTGCAGAAATAAATTGAACTCTGCTCTAGCTTTTTGACATGTAATTCTGATACTAATAAGTTCATATCCATTTCTCTTTCCTCTACCTGCTAACAGGAAGCATTTTGTAATGGTGTGTCAGAAATCTACCAGTAACTGCCTAATGTTTCCCTTAAAAAGAAAGCTACTGTCTGTAATAGCATCAGCAGTTGTTGACAGTTTACTGTAATGAGGGACAGAGCACTGAAATGGCTCTGCTATGAAAATAGAACACTCTCACCTAAAAGCCCATTCCTGTGTTGATTAGAAGCACAATTATCAGTGACCATGTTACTGGATTGCACATCTGAACCTCAATCTTGCCAAGATAGCAACCAAGCCATACACTGTTTCCCTAACTACCCCAATAGGGGAGGCAGAGGCAGAGTTTCTTTTGTTATACAGATGTGGGTGTTTTGCTTTGTTTTGTTTTGTTTTGTTTCACATTATGGAAAAGGTAGGGTTTAGGACATTATAATTGTGTCAAAACTCAGTGTTATATTGGGATGGTTGGTGCTGTTATATCATTCATCCTCTTTATCAAGGAATGCTGTGCTAAGTTCCCTCATCTGCACTGGAAAACTATGATCAAGGAAATGGAGATACAAATGTTAACTAAGATATTATCCCTTCTCTGAAGTAGCTCTCAGTCTAATGAAAAAGACAGACATGCAATGATCTTTACAACATAGTGTGCTAAAAGGACAGGCACATAGCTGGAAGGTGAATAGAAAATGATCAGGTAAAATGAAAATAGAATCCTTGAATACATACAGATGGAGCTATATGAGTAAAGGCGATGGAAGAAGGAAAGCCTCTCAGAGAAATAAAGCTTTTACAATATAGTTAAAACCTAGTGGAGCAAGGATGACCGAAGATAGAAAGGTACAAAGAGGCCAACTTGTTATTTTGAATCCTGCATGTTATTTTGAGGGATTGGGTTTTATCCTGAAAGCTGATTAGAAGCTGGTAAGTAGCATGATCAAATGTGTGTTTAAAAAAGTTTTCACCTTATATGATGAAAAGAAGTTCAAATGCCAATATGTGGACTAATCCACATGACCATTGGCCCACAACCCAAAAATGTAAAGCATAGTATTATGGTTTTATATTAACATTTGTTGGAAAGAAACCAACTTTTTTTTTTTTCCATTTGACAGTTCTTAATAACTGTTCATTGAGCTATTCATGGCAACTTGGTGAATCTATGTGCTTCAGAAATCACAATGATAGAGAAAAGGAGGGTAGAGAAAACAGTGAATAACTGGTTATCTACCATGTGCCTGACACTGCATTAGGTATTCTGAATATGTTATCATTTAATCTTCCCAATGAGATGTCTTACTACGTCTACTTTACAGATTTGTAAACTGCGATTTGGAGGAATCAAATTGCTCAAAAAGCTAATGTGGTACATACATCCAATGGAATATTACTCAGCTATAAAAAAGAATGAAATCTTGCCATTTGCAACAACATGGATAGACACAGAGGGTATTATGCTAAATGAAATATGTCAAACAAAGACAGACAAAATACCATATGATTTCACTTATATGTGGAATCTAAAAAACAAAATAAATGAGCAAAACAGAAACAAACTCATAGATACAGAGAACATTCTGATGGTTTGCCAGATGGGAGGGGGATTGGGGAATGGGTGCAAAAGATGAAGGGATTAAGATGTACAAATTGTCAGTTATAAAGAGTCACAGGGATATAAAGTACAGCAAAGAAATTAGTTTAAAATATTATAATAAGCATGTATAGTGTCAGATGTGTACTGGACTTATCAGGGTGATCACTTAGGATGTTGTATAAATGTCTAATCACTATTTTGTACACCTGTAATTAATATATGTCAATTGTAATTGAAAATATTTTTTTAATTATTAAAAAAGATCTATACTCAGGCTGTCAATCTCCAAAGCTTTTACTCTTTTCACTATACCACTTCACCTTCCTGGAAAAAGGTGAGAAAGGAGTGTAAGGTAAAGAAGGGGCTGTACAGCCACTGTAATATACATGAGTATATGGATGCCAGTGTTGCTCTTATCATTAGCAACTACTTACATTTAAATGCTGTGGAAGGAATGTCTGGATATGGGCATGAAGAGGTAAATAAATCCTTTCCACAAAAATAAAAATGTACAAACTGGACAAAGTTGTTCAAAACAACCATTTCAGGTCTCTGGAAGTTCAGCAAAGGCAGACAACAGAATAAGAAGCAATTATTCTTGAAAAATTGTTAGCGCTTTGGATAAGAATAACAGAAGTCTGCAGCCTTCTTGCTTTGGGCTATTCCCATCCTACTCCCCAGCTCCACAGATAAGCACTATAATTTTACCAGGGTGTGGGGCTTATCATGAAACCCAGCAGCTTTCTACCAGAGAGGCAGATGTGATTTAGGACATAGGCAAAATCCCACAACTTTGTCAGCTAAAAGTAGTGAACTTGATAGAAAACAAATGGGGAAAGTTGATAGCTTTGCTAGTTTGAGGTTTCAGTTCCAACTGAGGCTATGATGAAACAGTTAAACACTGAAAGAGATCTCAGAAATGAAAAGGCCTGAAACAATCTTGCCACATCTCCCGCCTCCTGGCTCACTGGGTAACTATGAGCATAGATTGGAAGACCTGAGAGAGGCTAGCAAAAAGTAAAAGCCAAGGCAGACTGGAAAACTAGCTACAACCCTGGATGGGCTCCCCAATCCTCACAATGACTCATTGGCAAGAGGGTGAAAGCCTTAAAGGCTTGAGGTATTTGAGCACAAGTGTTACACATATCATTGGTTGATCACTAAGCAACGCAGACACAGAGGTGACTTACAGGAAGCCAAGGTAAATAAGGAAAATAAAATGTGAAAGAGCTAAAATAGTCCTTAAAGTAAAATGTATAGCTCTAAATGCTTTCTTAATTAACTCTATGAGGGAAATCCTTTCACAATGTATACATATATCAAATCGCCATGTTGTACTGAACACTTTAAATATCTTACAATTTATTTGTTAATTATACCTCAATAAAACTAGTACAAAATGCTTTATTAGAAAGAAATCTAAAATCAACAAAGTAACCTACATCAAGAAGCTAGCAAAAAACCAGTAAATCAAATACAAAATAAGCAGAATATGGGAAATAATAAAAATCAGAGTGGAAATCAATAAACTATAAAACATAAAAACCATAGAAAATCAATAAAACTAAAATTTGACTCTGAAAAGATCAAGAAAGTTGATAAAGCTTTAGCTAGAAACTAAGCAACAAGGAAAAAGAAAAGACATACAGCTCTAAAATCAGTAATGGAAGCTGGAACATTGCTACTGATGCTACAGAATTTAAAGACTATAAAACAAAAAGAAATCTATGGGCAGTGAATACACAATAAAAATATATATATATATATATATATATATATACATATATATATGACATACTGTTGAATTATACACTTGAAACATATTGGATTTTGTTGATCAACGTCACCCCAATAATTTTTAATTATTTAATTGTTAATTAATTAATTAATAATTAAAAATAAAAGTTTACCCCCTACTCCAGTTCATGTAGTTCATGCTGTTAGTTTTATCACCCATTTCTATAGGGCTTGATGGTCTCTGACCCATGGATTCTACAGTATCATTTTCCTAAATACAGTTCAAAAGAGTTGTAAAAACTCATACCTTAAGTATTACTTTAACTGTAATTTCTATATCCTTTTCAAATTTAAAGTTTTTTTCAGAAGTCAATAAAATTCAACATTTATTCAATGAATATTTACAGAGTATCTAGTTTTCCCAAGTATTCTGTTGACTGCAGCAGATACTGTAATAAATAAAACAGTGGGAGATTTTATGTGTATACACACACACACACACACACACACACACACACACACACATAACATAATAATCATGACCTAGTGTATTAAGACCTGTAAAATGCTATGGGAAAAAAAGAAGAAATGCCTATATCTTCCTGAACAGCAGCCAAAAGTTGATATCATGAACTAGCATTGAATAATGACTGATGATCATCTGAATGATGATCTGATGGAGAAGAAACAGAAAAGAATTTCAGAAAAAGGAAGAATCCTCTAAAGAAATATGAGTGTGCATAGCCCAAGACTGTTTCTATCCACTACTCATAAAGTTCTAATAGGTGGAATGTAAAGCAAGCCCACTAATGATAAGTATTCATAAAATAAGAAGCAGGTTGGTCTTTTTAGAGTTGTTTAAAATCATAGAACACAAGCCTTAGAAAGTCCTGAAACATCTTTGCATCCAATTCTTTTACTTTTAGGTGGTAAATTAAAGCTAGAAAAGAAAGAGACATTCATTTACCCTTCCATTTATTGATGATCTATTTTTTTTTTATGAAGACATTGGTTAATGAAATCCAATAAATTTCAGTTGTATACTTTAACAGTAAGGCATATATATGTTACACTGTTTGTTTACCTCCCATAGTTAGATTTCTTCCTGTTACCACATATTTGACCCCCTTTACCCTCTCTACCTCCCCATCCCTCTTCCACCTACCCTCTGGTAACCACTAGTCTATTGTCCATGACCATGAGTCTTTGTTTGTTTGTCCTGTTCATTTATTGCTTTTAGGCTTATATCCCACATCTATTTTTAAAAGCATCTATCTACTTTGAAAAGCCTAGCATAAACCCATCCTGACCTGTTCTCCCCAGAATGAGCCAAATGAAAAATCAGATCTTCAGCTCAATTCTCCTAACTCCCCAGTCCATGCTTGCCATTTCTCCTCTAAACAACTTTGGGCCCAGTGGAGAAGAAAAAAATACACACACACACACACACACACACACACACACACACACACACACACCTTAAAAACTTTCAACCCGCCTTAGTTTAGCATGTCTTAAGGCTGATGAGACAGAAGGAGAAAACTCATTACCTGGTAATAGTCTATCTACCTAACATCTGCAGACTACTATTTTCCAAAAAAGGAACTAAATCACTATTAAATGGTACAATTACACTCTCTGAGAGACAGTGAGGTATCACCACAAAATTTGATAATCAAATCTTGTACAATAAAAATACATCAAGCAGTAACCAAATAATGTCAAGTCACAACAAAAGCGCAGCACACACATCAATATCATGATCTTCCTTACTCAGTACTGACTTTGTCTATGGCATTTATAGTGAGCTTTTGACATTTGAGTGATAACTACACCAAGATAAGAAGTTAAATTATCTGGGTATTAGCTTTTCTTAAGCAATAGGCATTGCTGAAGCTGGGATTAAAAAATTATTGACAACTAACATTCTTTTAAATGCCTCAGAGATTTTAAGTTTCAGGCCTGAGGTATGGAGGATGAAAGTCCTTATGGTCCATTTAATCCACTGATGTCCATTCTGTTTCCTACCAAAGAGAAAGGACACTGTTAAGTAAGTCACTCCTAGAAGGGTGTGGAGCTGGGGACCAGATGAATTAATAGCACTTGAAAAAAAGAGCACAATGTTGGTACCTTTCATGAATCAATTGGCATAATCATTAAAAAGAAAATTTTAAACTTAAATTTTAACAATTTCAGAAAATAGTGGTACGCTCACCCCATGAGTCCACATTTTACTTCAAACAAAAGACCTATATATTGAAAACTACATGACGTTAATGAAAGAAATTGAAGAAGACACTAACAAACGATAAAATACTCCATGTTCATGAACTGGAAGACTTAATATTGTTACTGTGTCCATACTACTCAAAGCAATATACAGATTCGCTGCAATTCCTATCAAAATTCCAATGCATTTTTCACAGAAATAGAACAAATAGTCTTAAATTTTGTATATAAATATAAGAGACTCTGAATAGCTAAAGCAATCTTTAGTGAGAAGAACAAAGCTGGAGGCATCACACTCACTGATTTTAAACTATATTACAAAGCTATAGCAATCAGAACAGTGTGGTATTTGTATAAAAACAGACACATAAATCAAGAGGAGAATAGAGAGCCCAGAAATAAACGCACATATATATGGTCAATCAATTTATGACAAAGGAGCCAAGAATATACAATAGGGAAAGGACAGTCTCTCCAACAAATGGTGTTGAGAAAAGTGGACAGTTATGTGCAAAACCATAAAACTGGAGCACTATCTTATACCATATACAAACTTAAAAAAATTAACTCAAAATGGATTAAAGATTTGAATGCGAGATCTGAAACTATAAAACTCCTAGAAGAAAACACAGGTAGCAAGCTCCTTGACATAGGTCTTGGCGATGATTTTTTTAATTTGACACCAAAAGCAATGCCTTGATTTTTGCTTAACTCCTGCAGGACATTTTCACTGAATACAGAATTACATCTGGAAGAATTATGGGTTAACAGTTCTTTTCTATCACTTGGATGCTGAAGCACGTCCTTCTGATTTACATGGTTTCCGATGGTAAACCTTACATAATTCAAATTGTTTTTCCCTGTAGGTAATGCATTTTTTCTCTGGTTCCTTTAAAGCTTTCTTTTTCCTTTACTCTTCAGAGCTTGCAATATCTTATTTGAGTTTATCCTGTTTGAGGTCTATTCAATCTATAGGTTTGTGTCTTGTCCAATTTAGGGATTTTTCAGTCATTATATATCTGAATACTTTCTCAGCCCCACCCTCTTACTTCTCCCCTTCAGGAATTCCAATGATACAAATATTAGATTATCTGTTATATTCCCATATGTCCTTGATGCTGTGTTCATTTTTTTCTATTTTTCCTATGTTGTTCAGAATAGATAATTTTATGTTCTGGATTCAAGTTCACTGATTCTCTCCTCTGTCATCTCCATTTTTTTAATCCAATCATTTTTTATTTCACTTTTTTATATCTTCAAGGTTCTTTTTTGCATCTTCTATTTCTTTATTAAAACTTTTTTTTATTTAAGTGTGTCATAATAGCTTGTTGAAGTATTTTTATGATAGCTGTTTTAAAAATCCTTGTCAGTTAATTCTAACAGCTGTCATCTCAATGTTGGTATCTGTTGGTTGTCTTTTGTCTTTCAAATTGAGATTTCCCTCATTCTTGCTATGACAAGTAATTTTTTAATGTAATTTAGACTTTTTTTGTATTATCTTACAAGACTCTGGGTCTTATTTAAGTCTTGCATTTTAGCGGTCCTCTTTTAATGTCACTCTGGTAGAGAAAAGGAGGGATGTCACCTCATAACTACCAGCTCTGGGTAGAAGTCCAGGTTGTCCACTTACTCTCACATCTGGAAGGAGGAGATGATTCCTGTTACTCCTAAATGGGGGTGAGAGTTCAGGCTATCCACTAGGACTTTACTGATATAATTCTGTTACTGTATAGTTCCCGAGCCTGTGGGTGGTCTGTGTTCTTTACTCTACAGTTCAGAGTCTTCTTATGTTTGTTTTATATGTAATGTCCAGGGTTTTAGTTGTACTCAGTGGAAGATATAGGGAAACTATGTCTACTATATCTTTTTGTAAGCACAATTTCAGCATCTCTGCTTTAACAGCTACAAGTCATTAAATGGTGTGTATAAACTGAAAATTAAAGAAGCAAACATGACTTACTTATAAACCTCTCTGAAAGACCCACTGCTCTCCTTTTCATCAAAAAACTTTTGTGTCGGTCATTGGCTTTGCCAAGCAAGGGTGAAATTCTTGACTTTTCAATGTGAAAGTCTTTCTCTTCAATTTTCAGGAAATATGTGATGGTGAGAAGATTGAGCCTACCAGTAAGTTAAAATTTCATTTAAATTTCAGAAAGCAAGTGGCTTTCTTCTGCTTCGGTTTCTCTTTAGTAAAGGAGGAACAGTAAACTATTTCTTTTTTAAGAAAATAGAGCTTCTAGAATCAAAGATTCAAATGTAATCATCTATTAACTTAAGAGTCAAGATGATGTTTTTCCTTGGTTAAAAAAACACATATAATACAATTATAATGTTTGTGGATTGCTCTCACCAGTGATTACATTTAAAAAGCTCCATGTACTGTTGAAAAGCTTGGCCTCTCACTTTTGATGCTTATTCAATTTAGGTCATTGTCACTGCCTGTCCTTTTCAAAGATTGTTCAATACTTTGAATTTTAGTCATTTATTCGCTCCTTCATTCACCAAACTTACTACTTTGTATCAGAGGAAACAGCTAGGCTCTAGGGTAGAGCCAGCTTCATGGGTATGTGACATGTATAGTAGCACAGAGCTCTGTATTCAGAAAGGCCCATGTTTCATTTAATGCTTTGATGTTGCCATCTTAAAATTCTTAATAATATTTAACAAGGGGCCTAGCATTTTTATTTTGCACTGGGACCCACAAATTATGTAGCTGATCCAGACCTAGGAAGATAGAGGTAAAAAAATTAAATCCATCCTCAAGAAGTTCATAGTCTCAGAGCAAAGACAGAAAATTTCACCATAATGTATTAAATGCCATGACTGAGGGATTATAGGAGCACAGAGTTGGTAACTAACACAGTCAAAGGGCTCGGAAAAAGCTTCTATGTAAAAATGTCTGTGCTGAGTTCTAAAAGCTGTACCAAGTCTAAACTGATGTTCATTCTTTATTTTCACTGACAGTCCTCTTAACCATTAAATTAGAATTTCACCTTCTTATCTATATACAGTCATAGTTCATTAGTTCCAAAGTCCCAACATATATTTTGGGTTAAAAAGAGAGAGACAGACAGATAGACAGGCAGACAGACAGACATGTACTAGGCCTCTGGGTTTAGACACAAATTCAAGCAGAAAAGGCACTGGCTAGAGAAGCAGATCAGCCTGGGAGGAAAATATGGTTACCCCCAAAAGAGCTGAGTCTTATGTCAGAAAGGAGTCAGTACCAGGGTATTACTACAGAAATAACAATTAAACACATTCGTTTTATCAACATATCCATTTTTTCAAGGGGTACCATTCAATTCAAGTACTGAAGAAACCAACATAATAATAGTAATGAATAATAATAATAATAATAATAAGTGTAATTGGTGCTATTATATCCTAGTATTAGCTCATTCAATCCTCACAATAAGCTCATTTTAAAGATATATAAATAAGAATTCATTAAGTCACAGTCCCTAATATAAAGTAGCAGAAATTCAGGGTGGGAGGAGTGGCAAACCAACCACCAATTACATTGTGTAGTATCCACAATGTGTTCACATCAGCAATAGAAGCTATTGGGAGTACAGTCTGGAATTAAGAAGAAACTTCTCAGAAGAGATTTTATCTATATCTTAAAATAATTTGTCAGCCAGGCAGAATGAGAATTAGAGAAAGGTCTTTCAGACAGAGGGGACAACATGAATAATAAATGAATCATCAAGAATGAATTGTAAGTTTCTAGTTTGGGTACTCAAATAGACAGTGAGTGGTATAATGAACTAAGAAAAAAAAATGAAAAAGGATACAGACTTTGGGAAAGTATAGACTCTTTTGTACAATATTGATGTGGAGGTGTCTGTCAGGCACCTGAAAGGATGGATTGGAGTAAAACCAGAGTTGAAGATCAAAGAGTTATCAGTATTTAGTTTGTCACTCCATGGAAAGCTATATGCAAGCTAGCTGAAATCCAAAGGTGACTACAAAGGTAGGGCAGGTTGCAAACAGTTTGGGCCATTCCAGATTCACAAAGAAGAATAACAAGAGTTTCTGACAGTTTATCTGCTTAGACTTCAGAGCTTTCTCCATACATTCAGCAAATCAAAGCCTATGGAAGTTTCAGTGCCTTTTCCTCATGATTTTATTGCTTTTGTTCTGCCAAAGCAAGGCTTAGACTAGCCATGAAACTTTGCATAAAATTTAAATATCAATCTCTCATTCCTTTGGCAGTAGATCAGCCAAACAACCCATAGCTTAAGACTCATCTAGCCTAAGATGTTCTGTTTCTAGTACCCGAGTTTCATTTGCATAAAGATCTTTTTCACTTTCTACATCTGTGTTTTATTTATATTGCAACAGCAATATTTATAAGTTTATGTCACAATAAGTTTCCAGTCTAAATTTGGGTCTTTTTTAATTGTTCAGCAGTTAAAAACCACATACAAAGAGTAAGAAAAAAAATCCAGGAAGAAATTCCTCAATATGAAGCTCATATGAGAAGTTTTCACATAAACAAGTAAACATGTTATATCACATCCTATAACGCTGATGCTAAAACACAATGAATTATGAAATATGACTATCCCACTCTGCAACCAACTTTGCAATCTTAATAAAAATACAGATATGTTTGGCTTTATTTAAATTGGCATGATGATATGATTTAATTGTTTTTAATACTTATTTCACTATTAAATTGAAGCTTTTGGCTATCATATCAGTTTTATAATATTTATTTGACTAAAATGAGTTTTTCCTATTCAAGACTGGCTTTAAGGATCAAATCAAGTACTGTCTTACCTTTGTCATCTTCCTTTATCTAGTCCTTGACCTTACTGTCCAATAAAGAGATAAACTTTCATAATAACTTACCTGTATCTCTAGTAATAAACTTATTATCTTATACATTGGTTTACAGATTTTTATGTATTTGATTCATTGCTAGTATATATTCCATGAGTACAAAGAGGGACTTCCTTATATAACTGCTTGGGTTCACAGTAGATCAATAAAATGTTTGTTAAATAAATGAAACTACTCTCTCTAGCCATATTTCTCTTTTGTCAACCATTCAGTTATTTGTTTACTAATAAAAAACATTGCAACAGCTTTCTATGGTGGTTAGAGAATCGTTTGAACTTGACTAAACAAGTAACATTTAGACGGTGAGTGTTACTGCCTTATAATCCCAACTAATTTAGTTTCCTGAGAAGGTTTACTCCCCTCATGTTTATTTGCTTATCCGTTTGTTTCACTCACTAAAATGTAAGCTTTACGAAGCATAGGGACATCTTTTTTCTTTTCTTTTTATCATTATATCATCAGTGCCTAGCACAATGCCTGACAATATAATACGTTCTTAAAACTTCTTGATTAGATTTAACTAATATTTTTCTAAAAGTAAACCATATGACAGGGTCTTTTACATGTTCATTATTTAATTAAATTTCAAATGAATTTAAACAATAATGCTTTGACGTACTATTATTTAATACGCAAAATAAGACTCAAGTTAAGTAACTATCTGAAAGCCAATAACTAGTAAGTAGTTATTATTAAGCCTAAATTTAAATTCAAGATTATTGGATTCTAGTCTCCCTTACATGTTGCAATCTCCCAATCTAAGCATTGATTATATACTCAGATAAATTCAGTAAAAGGAAGTAGCTCAGCTTCTTTGCTCTCAACTTTCTCCCATTCTTTTTAGTAGAATAGAGTAAATTAGGCACAATCAATTGACCAAAGGAATTAAAAAAAAAAATCAGTTAATATCAATCACATGCAGAATTAAGTTAAATATCATGAACAAAACAGCTGTTTTATCAGACATATTTTTTTAAACAAGACACAATAAATATTATTGCATCATCAAATGTTATATTTTATAGATTAACTTTTACCTTTGAGAGAAAAGGGGAATGAGAATTAAAAGGAAAAGAATATCCTTCCATATTTAATTGCCATTTATATCTGGTGCATTTACAGACTAATATTTTCACTTAATGACACATTTAACAATATATTTCTAAATGTTGAAAATTCCTGAATTATATCAAAATCACTTTATTTTAGATACTACAAATTAAAAACCATTTTTAAATTTTTATTTCAGTCATCTCTTTCTACTAACATATAATAAGGTATCAACTTCAAATGTAATTCTTCTATACTCTTATAATTCAGTAGAGCAACAAATCAACGAGACAATTGTAATTGGTATAAAATTGCACTTGATACACTAATTTTTGAAAGCGAAAGTTGTGTGCCAAAAGTCTATATACAGGACATTACAAGACAGGCAAGCAAGGCTCCCAAGATATTTGCATTGTGGGAGAGGAAAATGAGAGAAAAGGAAGCTACATTTAAAATGAAAATAAGAGCAGACCATAATAAATGGGCAAAAGAACTAGCATGGAAATCAGCAGGCCTGGGAAATATGCTCATTTCTACTATAAACTAAATATGAGACCTTGAGTTAATCATTTCATCATTCTGACCCTCAGGCTTTGGGAAAATAAAGAGTATAAAGGCATTCTATAAACATAGATAAAAAGGCTAAAAGGCAAAACGAACACAGTATATGAGAACATTTAGCTGTCATAAGTGGCTGGACTTCTGACTGTCAGCTAGTAACTTACCTTCAGTGAATCTATTTCTTACCTAATAATACTTCACAGCTTTACTGTATATATTTAAATAATTAAATAATTAAAATATTGTAAAGTTCTTTATGCAACTACACATTTTTAATTAAAGAGAATAACAATGTTACTCTAAGAGTATAATTTTCAGATGATAGTAAATGTGAAGACCTCAAATATGAAGAAACAACAGTTAAGATTACTTTAAACTCTGAAATTTTGTGACTCCATGCTTTGCTTAAAAAGCTGCAGGGGCAACGACAAAATTCAACTCTATTCATGCTATTAGAAAATTAGGAGTAGAAGGGAGTGTCTTCAATTTAATAAAGAACATCTATATTTAAAAAAAACTAGAGGTAACATCTTATTTAGAAGTGAAAGACTGGATGCATTCTAAGATTGGAAATAAAGCAATCAATGTCCACGCTCATTGCGCCTATTAGACATTGTACTAGGGTCATAGCTGATGAAATAAGACAAGAAAAAAACAGAGGCATAGTGATATAAATGATCAATTCCTAAAAGACATAACTGCCTATGTAGAATATCCCAAATTGACAAATAAGCTACTAGAATAAGTGAGTTTAGTAAGAATATAGAAAATATGGTCAGTATATTATTATTATTATTTCTGGCAATGAACAATTAGCAACTAAAAATGTAAAATAATTTCATTTACAATAGCATCCAAAAAGAAAGAAAATACTTAGACAACAATCTAACAAAATATACGTGAGATCTGTATATTAAAAAAAAAAAAAACTAAAAACAAACAAAATAGTGATGAAAGTAATCAAACAAGACATAAAGAAATGGCAAAATATACATTGTTTAAGTATTGGAAAAAATGATATCATTACAATGTCAATACAATTCTAATTAAAATCCCAGCAGGACAGCAGGGTTTTTTTGTGTGTGTAGAACTCAATAAGCTTATTTTAAAAGTTACATGAAATGTCAGAGAAGCTAGAATAACCAAAATAATTTTTTTAAGTGTAACAAGTTGGAATAATTACACCATCTGATATCAAGATTTACTATAAAGCTATGGAAATCAAGATAATATGGATTGCAGAAAGAATAAGCCATATATTTCAGTGGACAGAACAGTTTAGGAAAGAGACTCAACATATATATGGCTGATTAATTTTAAAATAAAAATGCAAAAACAACTCAATAAGAAAAGGGTAGTCTTTTCAACAGATGGTAATAAAATAATTAGACATGCATACATAAAAATAAATTAAAAACAACTGCAAAAAAGCCTCAATCCATAGTTCACACCTATGTAAATATCAATTTAAAATGAACCATAGATCTAAATATAAAATCCAAAACTATGAAAATATAAACCCCAAAGCTATAAAGAAGAACACTTAGGAGAAAATGTTGTGACCTTGAGTTAGACAAAGATTTCTTAAAATTAACATCAAAGGCCTGATCCATAAAAGAAAAACGTGATAAACTTGACTTTAAAAAAATATAAACTTCTTCAGTGAAAGATAATGTTAAAGGAATGAAAGGATCAACCAATGTCAGTGGAAAATTTTTGCAAAATACATTACAAATGACTTATATCCAAAACATAAGAGAAATACTTAAAATTTAATAATAATAAAACAAACAACCCTATTTAAAACACTAACAAAAATTTTGATCAGATATTTAATCAAAAAATATATACAGATAGTAAATAAGCACATGCGAAGATTTTCAGGCATCAGTCATTAGGAAAAAGCAAATTAAAAATCACAATGAGATACAACTGTCCATCGATTAGAATAGCTAAGATTAAAAAATACTGACAATACCAAGTGCTGACAAGGCTATGCGGTAACTAGGGCTCTCGTACATTGCGGATGAAAATACAAATTGATACAGCCACTTTGGAAAACAGTTTGGCAGTTAATTATAAGTTAAACATACACTTAGAGCATAAGACCAAGCAATTCTGTTCCCAAATATTTACCCAAGTGCAGTTATAACTTATATTCACAAACACAAAAAAGTACAAGAATATTTATAGCCACTTAATTCACAATTGCCAAAAACTGGAAATATCTAAAAAAAAAAAAAAAAAAAAAAAAAAAAAAAAAAAAAAAACCCTTAGCTGAGAAGACACACTGTGGGAGCATTTGCCACTTTCTAAAAATATCTTTTTTTTTTTTTACCTACCCCTATTTATTGTCTTTCTTCTCATGATAGAACATAAGCATCTCCAAAATAGAAGGACCTTGTCTGTTATATTCTGTGCTGATTCCTGAGTAACCAGAACAGTGTCTGGCATATCATAGGTATACAATAAATATTTGTTAAATATTAATGATAAGAAAAGTAATATTTGGAGGGCTTTCTATGTGTCAGGCAAAAATTTCAATAGCTTTGTACAAATTATTTCAGTTAGGTAGGCAACTGAGAGCATAAAATATCTTGCCCAAGGTCACACAGTACATAGTTGAATACAAACCCTGACAGCCTGACTCCAAACCCTGAGCTTAATTCAAATGAGGAAATGTTGGAAGGGCATTACAGGAAAGAGCAAAATGCAGGGATGTGTGAAACAACATAGTCTCTGCAGGAAACTACAAGAAGGCCAATAAGTATTTATGTCAAGGCAGGCTAAATAGGGCCAGATCATGAAGAGTACCATATGCTAAGCTAAGAAGCTTAGACTTTACTCTAAAGGTAACAGGGAACTGTTTGAGGGGTTTAACAGTGGAATGGCAAGGTCAAATTTGCAATTTACATGGAATACTCCAGCTCCAGTGTAAAGAATGGAATTAAACAGCATAAGATTCTGTACAAAACTACATGTTGGAAAACAACTTCCACAGTCCAAGGAACAAAATCAACTGAACTTAAATGGCTGTAGCAGAAATAGAAAGACACACAAATTCAGGTAATAATTTTAAAGGTGGTAAAATCAAGGGACAAATTTGATTTTGTCATCTATAAAAGAAAAATACTAATAGTATTAACCTCCCTGAGTTGTTGTGAGAATTGAATACAAAGCATTTAGCACAGTACTGGCACAGTATAAGTAACGAATAAATGGTGGTTACATTAATATTATTATTACTATTTTTAGATATTGATCCACAAGAAAGGAGTCTAACTCCATGTTTCCAGTTTGAACAACTGCATGGATAATAGTAACATTCACTGGAATATGGAGTAGATAGATAGAAGAGGCAGATTTAGAGGATAAGATAAAGAGCTAACTTTTGCAAATGATGAGTTTGAGATATCCATGGGACATTTAGTGGTAATATCCAAAAGGCATTTAAATGTAGGAGTTTTTATCTTAGGAGAGATTTTCAAGTATAGCTAGAATTGAGAATGTGAAAAATAGATATAACATGCAATGATATGAGATGGAATCATGGTTGTATCAATATTTAAGGAGTTTGTGCAAGAAGAAAAGTCCATGAAGAAGATTCAGAAGAAATATAAACAAAGAGATTTTAAAATTTTAAAGTAACTGAAGAAAAAAAAACTATTTTAAAGTAACTGAAGAAAGTAAAATTTTAAAGTAACTGAAGAAAAAGAAACAATTTATTCTAAATGTATAAACATCTCAGTTCATAAAACAAAGCAAGAAATTCAAGGAAAAGTATCTCATTCACTGTTGATGAGACAGCATAATAGTATAAATTTTCTGGCAGCAATTCAGAAATATGCAACGAGGATCTTTAAAATATTCATATCCTTTGGCCATCAATTCCTCTCATAGGATTTATCTTAAGGAAACAAAACGAAATATAGATAACACTTCATGCATTAAGATGTTCACTGCGGTGTTATTTATACAACAGTTAAAGGAAAAAATCTTTATGCCCAAGAGTAAGGAAATGGTTCAACAGTAAATAGCTATTGTACAGCGATATTTATGAAGTTTAAAATAATATAAAATTGCTTTGTGATATTGTTCTGTTTATTTTAAAAAAAGACATAAAAAAAGCATATGTGGTCTAACTTAATTATGCTCTAAAAATAAAATAGAAAATGAATAAGCCTACAAGTAAATATGCCAAAAAGTTAATAGTATTTGCTTTTGATAGTAAGATTATAGATGCCTGAGTGGGTGGGTATGCTTTTCCTCTGCTTCTAACAATTAATATTTTTCAAAGTTACTACATTGAGCATTGGCTACCCTTATAACCAGTAAGGGGAAAAATAAATTTAAAAAGGCATAAAGAATATAAAGGAAAGAAAACAGTTTAACATATGAGACATATTTTAATTTCTCTTATTAGCTAAAGTTTTATCATAAGTATTTAAATAGGATAATTTGCTTTCACATCACATTAAGGTTCTGCTGCATTAATAATAATTTCCAAATAACAATATTTAATACAGGTTTTTCAGAGAAGAAATTACTTTTCAATAAAGGTACCAGGTTATTCAGTTTTCATAGATTCCGCAAATGCACTATTTAGCCACTATTTTTGGAAGTTAATATATCAATCCTAGAATATAGCACAGTATATTCCCAAGTTTTTATCACTTCCTAAAAACATCAAGAAAAATAACTGAAAAGCTAGACCTATTTATACAGTATATTTGATGCTGTGATTCTTAACATTCATTTAATGAAATCAGCCTTTGATGACTAATATTTCTTTTGCCCACTAGTACCAAACCCTACCTAAATAAAGCTCTTGACGAGATTACATTCATGCAGGTCTCATTTTGACGGAAATTGGAGAGATGGAAAAGGATTAGAAGAGACATTATGAAAGCAGACCCCACAAGTCAAACTTAATAGTAAAATCATTCTCTTTCATGTGGACAATCATAAAAACAAATATCCTGTGAGCTAGAGATATATATTGTATCTTTCCAGCAAATCTTTATCCCTTCTTGTGACAGATTTCCATAAATATATAATGTGATTACAGCTGATGAAGCAATGGCCCACAGAAAGAGGCTGATAAAGCATCAGGCTTCAGGAAACTAGATAAACATGTTCATGATTTCTAACTGTAATGAAGGTAGGACAGCACTGGATATGAAGATAAAATCCAGAGAGACAGAACAAATATTGTTTCCTCCAACTTTAAAAATAGGGATCCATAAAATAGCACCAACTCTCTTATTACAGTAATTCCTTGGAAAATAGTCGTGTGAATTGATAGACAAGATTGCAAAAGAATCTGCATGAATTCAACATGTAATATGAAAATTATAACACTCTGGCAGAGACATTTTAAACAACCAACAACAACAACCATACCTGTAAGCAAACCAGAGGAGCAAAGAACAAGATACTCTGAAATGTATGAAACTCATCTAAAAGACTATCTCAGGTAGTATAAATTAAGAAAAACATTTTCCCTAACTCTCTAGTCATCTCACCTCCCATCCCTTCTCCTGACCAGAGGAGCTATATAAAGATACTTTTTTAAGAGTAACATAAACAAAAGAGAAAGAAAAAGAAAAACTGAGCTAGAAATCTAATGTTGGCCAAAATTAAAGAAACACTATAATTTTCAGAGCCACTATGTCTTTATTTAGCAAAGGATATATAATGAGGATAAATGATGCTGTTGTTTGAAAAGTAACACGTCTCCCTGCTTAAGAGTTAGTGGATTCCTGGATGCAAGAGGCAAGCTAAAAGATGTACATATGCTAGACATAAAGAGGAAAAAAATATAACCCCCTTTGTGAATCTAGAAATTCTGGCAGATTATATTACTTTCATGAAAATGTGAATTGACTATATTGCTTCAGAATTACTGTTTGTTTTTCAGTAGTGTGTGTACGTGTCAACCCTAAGTTACTGACATGAGACAAGAACACCAACAGAAGAATGAGCGGTGTGTGTTCACCTCATGATAGCAGAGGGATCTTCACAGGGGACTAAAACTTAGGGACTCAGTCTAATGCATCTGGATAAAGCTTCCTGCTGTGAGATATTCTCAAGACTCAGACTTTGGAAAATGCACTTTAAGAATTAACTATTGTCTTGAAATAAGCTGGACAATCCTAGAGACAGGTATAGGTTTTCCTAAGATGGGTAGAGGGGAGAAATTGTTATTCTTACTATGAAAAAACTGAAAGAAAAAATCATCCATGGGAGAGAAGTAAAACCAAGAAGCAAAACTAGGAACTAAAGTTTGCCCTTGAACAGCTCTCTGTAATATTTAACATTTTTCCCCACTTCTCCTAAAATGCTGAGACAAATCATATTTAACTAATAATGTTCAGAACTCTCCAACACGTTGAATTCCTTCCAGTTAGCCCATAAACTTCAGTAAACATTAACATAAACCAAGCCCTGTGTCACCAATGTTGTAGAGAATTAAGAGAGTCAGTAGTAAAGTGAAGTGTCTGTTCCTGCACCCTCTTCTGCTGAAGACAATGTGCCAGGAACAGCACTGTGTCAAGGAAAACCCAGAGTCCCTAAATTCTAGACACTGACACATGCCTGACACATGATTCAACTTGCAGTTGACAGAAATGGAGAGAAGCAAGCAACCAAGTGAAAGAGAAAACAGGATAGACTGACTTGAAAGGGTAAAGTAAACTCCTCACTTTCTCCCAAAAACATACTAAAAAAAGATGACACTGAAGGAAGAAGGCAGAGGTATAGCGCTATGCTTTCAATTGCTTAAAAGAATCATATCATTATGTGTACAAAGTTTGTGCGGAGTTTTCCATGACCAGTTGTCTTAATAAAACAGAATGATAACTGATTTCTTGGGATTAAATTTTTATTATGGTTCATTCAAAGTATATGTATTTAGTTCTATTTTCATCAATATACTCTCTCATTCAAAGAAGATTTGAAAAATATTATAAAAACATACAGTCAGAAAATGTAGATGAAGAAATCATGGTTAAAGAGAGATTAACATGACTGGAATAAAAGAAAAGTCAATACACAGAAACACAAGCAAAAACGTTTTCCAAAATCATTAGAGAGGATTGTAAAATTGGCTCTGGGTTTTCCAGCAGCCAAAGCAAAGGGAAAATACTATGAATTACAAAAATTACATTGTTTTTAATATATAAACATCATATTGTATAGGAGAAGAAAAGCTCTTTCTGAAATTGAGGCCTGTGAAAATGTATAATGACTCGCAGGTAATAATAGAGAGAACAGTACTCTATAATAAATACCGTACAAGTCATTTTCTGTGGTTCCTTATGGTGTTCTTCGAGGAAGCTTAGCAAGTCACACTGTTTCAATCTGTAAAGAATACTTTTTGTTCTCATATAATCTATTTGCATTATTTAATAAACCTTTAGATAACAAAAAACAGCATATTATACCTATTTCGCTATATCTCTCTAAACAAATCTATGCCATTGGTATAGACACACAAGAATACATTCCTAATACAGTCATTATTTTTTAATATTTCTAAAATAAAACGAAAGTGTAATCTTCTTACCAAAACCACACTGAAGATTTCCACTATTTCCCTCACCTGTGATTCTTTCACATTTTCGACAGTAAAGTTGAACCAGACTCGGAAGCGTGGGTTACAGGTATCCGGCCTAATAAACAAATCATACTCAAACTCAGAGACCTGGTCCACCCGTCCAAGGTTACCTGGTAATAAAAATTAAGAGAACCAGATTTTAATAAAAGTTCATGCAGCATAATGGTATATGCATTTAAATGTTATGAGCTCTGACATTGACAATTGTCACCATTCAATACTAGTAAGTACAGTACTCACGATCTCTAAGGCTGCCAACTGTGAATGCAGCCCAGGATAAGAAGAGGCTTTCCGCCAAGCTGTGGTACAAGCAGCTTTTCCAGTCCTCATGACCCAGCAGATCTGTTTGGGTCTTTGACAGACTGGAATGCTATACAGAGCTGGTGGCAAGCCTCAATAAAGCAAGTATGAATCACAGCCAAACTTCAGTTTCATAGTTCAAATAACAAGGATAATAATATCTTATGTATTTGTATTAAGCTTTATGGTATATGAACCACCACTAATATATTTAATCTTATTTAACTCTCAGAATAGGGCTATGCATTTGTACTATGTTTCATATATCTCCAAATTTATTTTAGAATATGTTAAATAATATGTAATTAAAAAATTAGTAGTTACTACATTCACAATCATGAAATTACTAAATTCACAATCATGAAATTAATTTCCATTTTCTACACCAAGAAAACTATTACATCAAAACGTATAAATTTAAGTGCGACTTCCATTCTTTGTCTCTTCTCCAATATTCAAATGAACAGTGAATTGTCCAAAATGCTAACAGTAGGATGGGATATAAAATAAATCAAAGAGTCTGGTGAATTCCCAAACCAGATCACCAATAACTAAAAAAGAATAAAAATGTCTACAGACATTAACGAGGTAATTGATTGAGATGTCAGTATTGTATTTGAAGAGCACAGCAGTATGCTGCTTTAAAATATGCTCTAGTGACTTTCTCCAAAAAGAAAACACTCGGAATTAAACTTTAACCATATATGTGGCAAAGTTTTAATTTATTTCTTTTACTAGTTCTACTAACACCAATTTTGGGGGTTTGTTTGTTTTTATGGGTACGATAATAGATGGGAGCACTAAGCTGGGAATCAGCAGACCTGAATTGACTCACTGCACAACAATGGGTAAGTTATTTACTTACTCAGGACCTCATGTGCAAAATGAGAATATTGGGTTTTCTAACCTCTCAAGTACCTTCCAGTTGTAACACTCTATGTCTGCCTGATTATAGGATTGATCAGACAGTGATCCCAGATAGTAAGATAACCCATCTCAAAACCATACTAATTAACCTTAGAGGGATTTTATCTAATCTCATTAAAATTTGGCCTGAGAAGCTAGACTTATTCTTCCTTCCAGAACCAGAACAATCCGTTACCTACAGTTAAATATACTCACATTAAAAAGAAAAAAAATGCATTGATAGGGAAGTACAAACATCAACTAATTAGAATCAAAAACTTTATCTTTATTTGTCTAGTTTCAGTTGCCTCCATAATACCCAAGAAGATTCCTCAATAAATTGGTCCTTTCAACTATTATCATCCAAATATATTTTACTAAGCCCTGAGTTGTAGAGGCAGAATACTTATTACACGATGGCCCTGACCTTGAATGAGAAGATCTAGGCTCAAGTTTTACTTCTGCCTCTTAACTAAGTTAGAAAATTCACTTCACCTTTTCCAACCTGTTTCCTCAGCTATAAAGTAAGATCATACTAATAGAAACATGGATATTTATCTCTAAGTTAACTAATATGAATATTAATTTCAATTAATATATATAATTAATATAAACAAATTTTTCAATAGAAAACAACATTTCCTGAGCATTTCTTCATGCCGCATACTGTCCTAAATGCTAGATAGACTTATTTAATTTTCACAAAAACCCTATGAGGTAGGAACTATTACTATCCCCATTTTACATATAAGGAAATCAAGGGACAACATACAAAATAACTTATCCAAAGTTAATAGCATGCAAGCAAGTAAGAGTCAGAGTTGGGATTTGAATTCAAGCAATATGACTAATCACTAGACTAACAATTTCTCTACTAAACAAAGCTGGTTGGAAACTACAGAGATAACATAAGTTGAAAGTACATTATAAGTTATGCTTAATAAAATTACTATCCTGAAAACAAAAAAAAAAGTGAAAAGGGTTCTATTATGTCTGACCTCTAAAAGTTCATGAATAAAAATTAAATGTTAATGGGCATTTCAACATTCAAAAAAAGTTCTTATTTTGTTTTACATTTGGAATACTATAAATGGGTTTTAATAAATAAAAACATCTCTTAAAATTGTTCCTGCATATAGTACTAATAATATACAATATTTGTCTAAAATTTATAGTTTCAAAATGATTTGATACATATACACATGCACATACAAAAATAACATCCTTTATATTATTAAAGCCTCATCATGATCCATGGAGAGTAAACTGAGACTCATAAATGTTTAGTGCTTGCTTAAGTTCATACTTTAATGCACCAGGGTGAGACATTGAAATAAAGACTTCTGACTCTATTGTGTTGATTTTTGGAATATACCACAGCTACAGCCAATTCACTTATTCAGTCATTCAATCAATTATTCATTCAAAAAGTGCCATGCTATGTGTCATAAAACAGAACAGATAGTAAATCAAACATATGGTTTTTGTTATCACTAAGTTTACAGTCTCATGTAATATTAAGCATCTGGCCTTTGTTCTTCTGTAACTATTCTGTTGACCTTCCTCACCATTCCTCTGAGGAGTATTATCTCTGTTTTCATGTGTCAACAATGTTGTCTTCATATTACCTGTAATATTTCAACAATGTGCCAATTTACGGTTTTTTGTAAACAGCTATTTGAAAATAAGCTGACATGCCCCTATATCATCTGGTTCCATTCTATTTATATATTTATATAAAGGCAATAAAGGAAAGCAAATAGGAATCTAATATATAAGAAAGACAATACAAAACAAAAAATAAAATGTAGATTTTAGACACATATTACAGTAATTTATTTGTGTTAACTATAAATGGGCTAAATATTACAAATGGTTCTGGATAAAAAACTTAAACTATATATTGCTTATAAAGACTGCTTTATCTTTAAGAGCACATAAAAACTGAAAATAAATGTACAAGTTATAACAGAAAAGCACTAGCAAAAAGAAAGCTAATTTAGTTGTATTTATATCAGACAAGGTAGGCTTTAAATCAAGAAACATTACCAGAAATGAACAAGGATATTTCGTCATGAAAAAAGGTAACTCCATCAAGAAGATATCAAAATCTTAAAAGTATATACATCTAATAATAGATCTTCAAAATATATAAGTAAAATTTGACAAGAGGAGAGACAGACTTAGAATTATGGTGAAAATTTTTAATATACCAATACCACTAATTGAGAAAAAAACAAGAAAATATTCAGAAAGGATTGAGACAATTTGAAAATATGATTAATAAGGATACCTAGTTCTAATTATAGAACACTGGCATTTATAGAACTGCAGAATATATATTCTTTTCAACTGCATATGGCACATTTACCAAAATTGTAATGTGCTTGCCCATGAAGTGTCTCAACAAATTTCAAAGAAATTTATACTACACCATATATGTTCTCTTATCATAGTAATAGTATTTTAAACTGAATTATAATTAATATATAAAAATCAAAATGTATGAGATTTAGCTAAATTCATTCTAAAATGGAAATTCATATATATACACATACATACACATAGATGTAAATGATTTTCATTGATTTATACCTATAGCTGAAAATAATTATCTAACCTATTGTAAGAAGCTAAAAAAATGAGCAACACTTTCAAACAAAAGGTAGAAGGAAATAATAAAGAAAAGAGGTTAAAATCAGAAATTTTCTTTTCTTTTTCTTTTTATTCCTACAGCACCTGATATTCGTAGGTGGTCTCCCACCCAAGTACTAACGAGGCCCAACCCTGCTTAGCTTCCAAGATCAGATGAGATCAGGCGTGTTCAGCGTGGCATGGCTGTACACTCCAAAATTATAGAAATTTTTAAATGTGCCTATAGAAAATTTAAAGTGTGAAAAGTTGGTTCTTCAAAAAGGCTTTTAATACTAACACTCTAGGCAAGTCTCATCCAAAAATAAATAAAGAGAAAGAAAATACATATTATTGATATAAAGGATTAAAAGAGAATAGCAAAACAGATTCATTATACATAAATAAGCAAAAAAAAAGAGCAATATAGTGAACTATTTATGCCAATATATTTGAATAATAGATGAAATGTACAATTTCTTATAAAAACACAATTTGCTAAAACTACTATTGGCAGCAATATAGAATGTGAATTATTCAATAATGAGTAGATAGACAATATCCCTAATTTAAAACTTTCCCACACAAAAAAATCTGGTCCTAAATGGTTTTACTCTAACTCTTAGAAACTTATAATAAAGATAGCCATTCTCTAACAAAATTTAACCAAGGGGGAAAAAGAAATACTGCCCAACTCATTTTATGAAGCCAGAAAAACACTGACACCAAAACATGACTATATTATTAAAAAGAAAACATAGAGGTGAATCTTTTTCCTAAACCTAGATGTAAAATACTAAACAAAATCCTAGCTAATTGAATCCAATCCTGTATAATAAGAGATGACAGATCATGAAAAGTTGGCATTATTATAAAAATGCAAGGCTAGTTTAACATTTAAAAATCTTTAATCCAAATAATCACATTAATGAAAGAAGGAACAAATATGTGACTGTCTATAAAAGAAAAAGTATTTTATAAAAAAAGCAGTATCTCTACTTCTGGTTCATCCATGTTAGAGTAAGTGTTAAGAGACTAGTCCCATTGTAAAAAATTATAAAGCTGGAAAAATACATGAAACAACAGTTTTTCAGACATGATACAACATGATACAGCAATCTCTGAGAGAAGAGACACACAAAAGATGACCTCAGCTCCCACACTAGTACTGACTCCATCAGCGAGAAAGTTCCCAACTATGGCAGGAAACCAGAGCCTGACCTGACTAAAGATATTTTGTGTGTTAAACATTCAGGAATCAAATATGAGGCTGTCGAAGCACCTAAAATCTGTGGAGTAGAGCACCAGAAAGAAGGAAAGAAGGAAACTATATATGGTGGTGGTAGTAAGAGGGTAACACAGAAAACTCTGGGATCATTTCCTGTATGTCTGATTTTATTATCATACCATAATCAAATATTGTAATCCAATCTGACACCTTTGTATTTTAACTGAGAAGTAAAGTCCATTTACATTCCTGAGTTAATATCATCTGGCTTTTCCTAATTATTCCACTTTTGTTATGTTTCTTCTCCTATCTTCTCTTCCATTAATCAGGTTTTCTTTATTTCTCTTCTTCCTCTCTGCCAGTTTGGAAGTTCCTGTTCTATTTATGTTCTATTAGTTATTATCCTTAAAATTTTTAAAGATCATTATCTAACATACCAAAGTATAAATTTAAATACCGCTACCTTCAAGAACCTTAGAATATCACTCCTCTTAAAGTATTCTTTCTCCCTAGTTATTTTTAAGAACTTCTCTTTTACTGTACTATCTGCAGTTTTACTGTTAACATGTCAGGAGAGGTGACTTAAAGGATTTGGTTTTGCTTATTTTTCTCAGGTATTGTACTTCCTGAATCTGAGATTCCTATCTTTCACAAATTAGTACTTTGCATATTGTCTCTAATTTTTTCTTCTGAGATTCTAATCTTTCTCATTCTAATGTCACTTAACTTCTATATATTTCTTCTCTATTCATCTCTGTGCTATCTCAGTTTTGTCTTCCACTTGATCTCTCTTCACTGTGTCTAACAGATATTTAACCCAACTGCAGAAATTTTAATTTCATTGACTATATATTTCATTTTCTGAAGTTCAAGTTGGTTCTTTACAAACATGCCTGATCTGTTTTTATGATATCTTCAGTTGGCTTTTGAGTCCTCCTTTTATGTCTTTAATCATTTTAAACTTATGTGGTTTTAACTTCTCTTTGAAAAGTCTAGGAATTTAATTTAGTGTTTGTTGAGTTTGCTACCTTCCATCCACACTACATTGCTTCCTTGTGAGTTTTATAATTTTCAATTTTAAGCTCATCTATACTGGAGCTTTACCTGTAAGAATCCTTGCGCTGTCAGTATCAAGGACATGATCCTTCAGGGATTTTGGAGTTTTGAATTTGTTTTTGGTTCTTCTAGGCACTCCAGGAATATGTCCATCCTGTTACTACTTTTTATATTAATTTTTTTTGTTTTGAGAGGATTGCACTGGGACAAGAAAATGTGAAAATTTAAAACTCAAAACCATGGCATGAGACCACAGTTACAAATATTAGGAGAGACCATGTGTTCTGCTCTTACATATTGGCAAACTCATAAGCCTCATTAGACAGACACAGATTTGAACCCTAGCCCTACCATTTACTAATTTTGAAGCTTTGGCAAATATTCTAACTGTTCTAGACCTCAGTTTTCTTGTGTCAAATGGAGATAAAAATATTTTATTTATAGTATTATTATTAAGATTAAATGATAACATGTATACAAATTATCTAGTCAGTGCCGAAGCCCAAAAACATTGGAGTCATCCTTGAGTCTTCTGTTAATGTCATACTGAATAACTAATCTATCAAGAAATATATCTAGAATCCAGCCACTATTACTTCCACAGATATCACTTTGATCCAAGCTACTATCTTCTCCTACCTGGGTTACTCCCTTCTGGTCTCTTTGTCCCCCTGTAGTCGATTCTCAACAAAATAGCCAAAGTGATCCTTCCAAAACATTAGAGAGCATGTCACACCTTTTTCAAAATTCTCATGGGGTTTAGCATTTCATTCAGAGTAAAACCCCATTTTTAACCCATTTCCTGTTTGCCCCGAGAAAACACGCCCTCGGCGCTTGCGGTTGCAGCATTTACACCGACCTGGCGGATGGATTACAGTCCTAACCTTACCCCCTAAATTTGCCATATTTCTCCAATGCTTTTTAGAGAATTACATCAAAACAGGGCTGAATCAGTTGGGACAGCTCATTTGAACAGAAAACAGATGCCAAATGACCTGAAAAAAAAAGGATTACAAAGAGGACAACTGTACCTAAATCTATGGTGAATTTACCGCACTGCAATGGTGTGACAAGAAGGAGGTGACAATGTTGCCAATATTCCACAATGATACTGTGATTGACGTGGACAACAGAAATAGAAAAAAAAACTAAGAAGCCATGTGTCATTGTGAATTATAACAAGAATATGGAAACAGTGGCCTCGGCTGATCAAATGCTCACTTTTACCCAACTGAGAGCAAAAGGCACAAGTTTTGGTATAAGAAATTCTTTCACCACCTTTAAACATTACACTGCTAAACTCCTACATCCTGTTCATAAGGACAATCCTGAGCACACAATCAGCCATGTGAACTTCAGACTGACAGTGACTGAAAGAATGCTGGAAAAGCATCACAAGCCAGGGCAGCAACGTCTTTGAGGTTGTCTTTGCACTGATGATGTCATTCCTCTTCGCCTGTCTAGAAGACATTTCCCCATGAGCTACCATTAACATCAGGGAAACAGAATCTGACTGCAAAGTTTGCTGCTTGTACAATGACAAGGATGGCAAGGAGATCCAGAGAGAAATGCAATATTTTTGTATGGAATGTGATGTCCAACTTGGTGTCGTTCCATGCTTTGAAATTTACCACACGCAGAAAAAAAAATTATTAAATACTGGTCATCATATACATTTCTGTTACATTAGGATTAGAGAGCCAAGTTCTGTTTAGAAATAACTCCAAGAACAGTTTTATATTTTATTTTCACATTGAAAACCAGTTGGATTTGCTTCAGCCTCAAAGAGCCTGTTTATGCAAAATTAAATTACCACTGGCAGCAAGCTGTCCTTTTTTTTTCTAAATAAGAAACAGGTTAAAAGATTCTATATGATCTGTCCCCCCCACCCCACTTTCAACTGTTTGACCTCATCTCCTACTATACTCATACAACTTGGCCTCACTATTTCTATGCCAGGCACACCTCAGCTTTAAGAGATTTGCAGTGGCTATTCCCTCAGCTAAACTTCTCTTCCCCCACATTTCTATAGAGATGACTCCCCAACATCCTTCAAGCTGTTGCTCAAATTTTCTTCCTCAATGAGGCCAACCTGACCACCATATTTAATGTTGCAAAATACTCTTTTCCCACATTCCTGATTCTTCTCACCTGCCCTAATTTTCCCACAGTACTCATCACATTCGAGCATACTATAAAGATTATTTATTATGAGTAGTGTTTTCTCCTGTCCTCTCTGGTAAGAATGTAAGTTCAGGAATATTTTTCCATTTTGTTTACTGTTGTATATCCAGCACCTGTCACAGTGTCTAGCGCAAACTAGGTATTCAACAAGTACTTGTTGAATAAATGTATAAGAAAAGAAAATGCCCCAAATTCTTAAGCAATATAAATGACAGAGTTATAGTGGCTACATTTGAAGGTCTGTTCTGTTCCAGGCCTTGTGCTGGTCACTGGGAATACAAACATGAATAAATCAGTCCCTGTTTTCATGGAGTTTATAGTCAAGCCAGAGCAATAATTACACAAGTGGATCATTTCAATTCAAAACATCAAGTGCTCTGATGGAGAAATTCCCAGAACAACAACATCCTAAGATGCTGTGCAAAAGTGAGTTATTATTATATCTACAATAGAAAAACGTAAACTAGTCCCAAAAAAAAGCTATGAAAATTTCCAACAATAGATCTTTAAAAATGTAAATTTTTTTCTGTATTTGTCCATTGAATATTATTTTCAGAAGTTAGTCCACTTAAATAGTCTATGTACTTGACCTCTAAATGTTGGCTTATTTTCTTTGCATAAAACTTACACTATATAGTTCACTTGATTTTCCAAAATAATGAGGTGCATATTTTCTTCTTTATTTCTATATTCCAGGAATATAAAGGAGCTCTCCCTCAAAAACCTCTCTCTGAAGAGAAATATATAAGCTTTCTGTTTTCAAAAAGAAAAAACTGTATGCAAAAAAAATGTATTTCTCTTTCTGCTTTCTAAAGGGCTCTTTTTTATTAATTTATTTTTTCATCAGATCTGTTATCTCACACTAGAGATTAAACTGAAAAATATCTTAAATTAGAGGAAGTAGATAAGGAATGATAGATACTTTAACTAATATTCTGAATTAAAATGCCCATTGGAACGGGTGAATTGGGATCTAGAGGTCTTTGCAACTGACCCTCTGCAACCTCTTTCAGCTTTATGACTCTTTGAAAGAAGGAAACTCAAATTATACACCTGAGTAACACTGGAGTATTTAAAAAGATTAGGAGCCCCTGGAAATAAAAAGGAAAACTAAGAACCTCATTATGCTGGAAAATTAGCAAAGGTCATACAACTCTCCTATTCTGTCCAGCCTATTAATTTCCAAAATTTCACCTTCTAAAGAAAAGTAACCACTCTAATTCAAGTAGTCAGGTTAGAAAGATTCTCTCAGAAAACAAAGTGCTCATCCATGTGAGAAAAATGACCTCTTTCTGGATATCATTTAGTGCCCTGGATAGAGCAATTTACCAAATAGTACTTGCTTCCCTAAAGGAGTTAATCTCTCCTGGGCAGATCCACTTTTTCCTGAGAACATATTTGTTTTCTTGGCTCACCATAAAAAAAAAAAAATTAAAAGGCTTTTAAAGCTGTGCATCTGCCTGATCAAAAGACTAGAAAGGCAAAGGGACAGAAATCAATGTAGTCATCTTACATCACTACAGTGTTGCTGCCTCTATATTCAAATAACCACCAACAATGCAGAATCATAATTAGTCCTTCCTCCAGAAAATATTGAAAGAAAAAGCTTGAAAATGCATATTATTACAAAGTCATCAAATTTGTATGGAAGCACAAAACACCCCGAACTGACAACACCATCTTGAGAAAAAAGAACAAGGCTAGAGGAATCACTCTGCCCGACTTCAAATTATACTACAAAGTGACAGTAATCAAAATGGCATGGTATTGGCAGCAAAACAGACACATGGACCCATGGAACAGAATTGATAGTCCAGAAGTAAACCCATATTTATACAGGCAAATAATTTTCAAAAAAAAGCCAAAAGCATACAGTGGAGAAAGAAAAGCCTCTTCAATAAATGGTGTTGGGAAGACTGGAAAGCCACCTGCAAAAGAATGAAACTAGACAGCTGTTTATCACTACACACCAAAATTAACTCAAAATAGATTAAGGACCTAAATATAAGACCTGAAAAAATAAAATGCATAGAAGAAAACATAGGAACTAAACTCAAGGACTTGGACTTAAAGAGGAATCTATGAATTTGACCTCAAAAGCAAAGGAAGTAAATGCTAAAATAAATGAATGGGACTACATCAAACTAATAAGCTTCTGCTCAGCAAAAGAAATTGTCAACAAGGTAAAGAGACAACCATCCGAATGGGAAAATATATATGCAAGCAATGCCTCTGATAAGGACCTAATATCCAAAATATACAAAGAACTCATACAACTCAATAACAACAAAAAAAACAAATGATTCAATCAAAAAATGGGCCAAGGACCTGAACAGACACTTCTCCCTAAGGGACATACAAATGGCAAACAAATATATGAAAGGATGCTCAACATAGCTAGCTATTAGGAAAATGCAAATCAAAACTACATGAGATACCAGCTCACACCTCTTAGAATAGCTATAATCAACAGGACAAGTAATAACAAATGTTGGAGAGGATGCAAAGAAAAAGGAACCCTCATACACTGCTGGTGGGACTGCAAATTGGTACAGCCATTATGGAAAACAGTGTGGAGTTCCTCAAAAAACTAAGAATTGATCTACCATATGATCCAGCAATCCCACTACTCAGTATTTACCCCAAAAACTTGAAAACCCATATCCAAAAAGGTATTTGCACACCGATGTTCATAGCAGCACTATTCACAGTGGCCAGGACGTGGAAGCAACTAAAGTGTCCTGTGATAGATGATTGGCTAAAGAAGCTGTGGTACATATTTAAACCTAAAAGCAACAAATGAACAGGACAAACAAACAGAGACTCATGGACATGGACTACAGACTAGTGGTTACCAGAGGACTATAGAGTAGTGGTTACTAGTGAGGTAGGGTAGGAGGGGGAAGATACATGGGGTAAAGGCGACCAAAATTCGGAGTGGTGGGAGGTAAAGTGGGTAAAGGGGATCAAACATATGGTAGCTGAAGGAAACTGGACTTTGGGTGGTAAACACACAGAATATACAGATGTCAAATTATAATGTACACCTGAAAATTATGTAATTGTATTAACCAATGTTACCCCAATAAATTTAATACACACACACACACACACACACACACACACACATACACAATATATATAACAGAGAGAGGAGACAAACAATAAAAGTCTTGCTGAAAAAAAAAATAAAATGCATATTATTGCATGAATATCCTCAAAAATACACACTCTCTAAGAATAAAATTAAAACGAATACTGAATCCAGTAATAAGTATCTCCAAACACAGTGATGCAGTAATACATTCTGGCTACCAAAAGACACTAAAGAAATCTGGTATCTCTTTGGTTTAATCACTAAATGTTCACTGAGCACTTGCTATGTAGCAGGCATTCTGCTATTCACTAGTTATTCTAATTCGTTAGCATGTAATAGTTATTAAAAGCATAGTTGTTAAAAGCACAATTATTTATAGTTATTAAAAGTGAACCCTAGATTAAGACTGCCTACTCCTCTTTAGATGTGTGGCCTTGGACTAGATACTGTGCCTCAAATGTTCCAATTGTAAACTCATAAAATTGTTTAAGGATTAAATGAGATGGTGCATGCAGAAGGTGAAAACAATTTCCAGTGCATAGTGAATAGGGTGAAAGAGGCTATCGATCAATCGAGGAAAACTAACAAATAAGTAATTATAATAAAACACAATAAGAATCATAGTCAAAATATGTGAAATGTGCTATACTGATATAGAAGTGAAAAGCCTAACCCTACTAGGGGTTGCAAGGCTGGCAAAGAGTACAGAAGTGAGAGACTTGAGTTATACTTGAAGGATGTATAGGAGTCTTCCAAATGCCAAATGGGAGAAGGCAAAAAGAGCATTATGTGAAAGAGCACAGAGCAATGAGACAGGAAATCTAGGCTAGGGAATTGCCAGTATAGTCAGGGTCCAATAATGCAAGGAATGCAGGACATGAAGATGAAGAGGTAAATTAAAGAAATGTGGAGACATTGGAAGATTTTAAGCAAAAGAGTAGACATCAAATTTCATTTCTAAAAGATTTACCTAGGAGTAGTATAAAGATAAAGTGAAAGGTTTATAGAAAATTTGAGATAGAACAGTAATAATACAAAGAAATATATTGCAATGGGTCAAGCAAGAAATGATGAGGACTCGTGTGAAGTAGTGAGAAGGAATCCACAGTATTTGTTAAGGGATAAACTCTTCTTCCCCTTGATAATATTATTTAAATGTCTGATTAACTTTATGGGAAAGAAGGGACAAAACAGTCATATTAATGAAAAATAGTAATATTGAAATGTCCTTTCGGCAAAAAAACATTGAGCCTATCTTTGATATATGTTCATCATCAACAAAGAACTTGAAGAAAGGTTGGATGATGATTTGGCAGGTTTGGTCTAGGTAACCGAAGGTCCTTCCAACCAGACATAGATTGACTGAGAAGCAAATGAAGCTTAAGCTTTAATACTCCACATGTACGAGGGCCCTTATGAAGACTAGGAGTTGCAGAGAGTACAGTATGAAAGGAAAGCAAGACTTCTGTGAAGCATTTCTGGTAAACAGCCTAAAGAGATCTCAGCAGAAGGGATGTGAGTCCCCAAAGTGCCAGCAATTTATTATAATGTCCTTTCTTTATATTCATAATTTTGTACAATTTTTCTTAAAGAAGACCCTCTGAAATTATATAAGCTTCAGAGCATAGAAAACTTAGAATGGCCCCTGCTTCCAGCCCTGGGCTTCTGTGGCATTAAGAAATAGAGCTGCAGTACGACTTGTGCAGTTGAGAGCATATTTTCATCTTGATCTACAGGAATTGATTTTCCAAGTAAACAAACAATATTATTTCCTTAAAATATATTAGGAGCTATTAACTAGCAATTAAATATTAAACACAGATGAATAAATAATGCTTATATCTCAACATTCAATGATGAATAAAATAGATATTTGAAGGTTGAGCGACATTTTCAAAGTCATTCTTCTTCAAAGAATAAAAATACTTTTGACATATACTTTTAAATGTATGGACTGTTGATTAAAATGGCAGCCAAAAGATGGTTACAGCTCTAAATCTATCATTGATTATCTTTGTGACCTTGGGCTTATGACAGGATTACTGTCTCTTGTAACTAAAAGATTCTCACATTACCTTCTTTGCTTCTCAATTAATCTTTCTTACTCAGTCTGTAACAACAAACTCCTAAGTGGTCTTCATGACTGTATTATCACATAAAGTCCCCTCTCCCATTCTCATATGTTCAATTTCTACCACACAAAAAAAAAAATGCAAAATCAATCTGCCACAAAAATCCTCTATAATTTGTTCTTTTAGACCTTTATCTATCATTGGAATTCCTATTTCTTTATACACAGATTTATTTCTGTTCCACAACCATACATTGTCTTGGCACATTTACTCAAGCTATTCCCATAGGTTGAAGCCCTCTTGTTATCTGTGGCTTTTTATCAGAGCCTTCAAGACCTTGGTCAACCACAACCTCTTCCAAGATAATTCCCCAAAATTAATCATCTTCTTAAATCATTTTCTTTTTCCCTCGCTTATAATGTCCACCACATGGCAAAGTGGGTAAGGACTCTAGCAGTTAATCAGACACACATGTTTCAAGTCTTTGCTCTACCACTCACTAAGCTGCATAACCTTGAAAAAAGGTATTTAACCTCCATGAAATTCAACTTTCATTTACTAAGTGGACCATGTGCATATGGTGTCTTATATGCAAGCAAACCAGCAGAAATTCAGTGAAGAGGAAGCAGAATAACTCATCAGGCTTCCAGGTCTAAGACTCAGAGTTAAATCTGCTTACCAGAGAAGCCCAATTTTTCTCAGTCAGTGGAGTGAGGATAGAGTAGAAATGAGGGGTAAGAGACCACTCAATGGCTTTCACAACTAGTAATAAGGTAACATTTAGTTTCCCATTTGGCTTTTTTCTTTGGGACTTAATATTCTCAGCAAGTAGCCCAAGAAAGGGGGAGGACTGAATGGTATGGTTAATGAAAGAAATTCCACTCTAGACTAATAAGAGTGTGAGTCACTCTCCTTTGCTCTTATTTCTAATGGAAATGTTCAAGAAGTATTTCCTGAAAGTAGGTAAAATTATATATGAAACATCTTAATTCTCTTATTTGGAAAGTAAACTAACCAACTTTTTTTTCATGAAATACTCACTTAAATATTTGTTGAGTATAAATTAGGTTAACATATAATTATTGTCATGGTTATGACAATAAACAATACAGACACAGCCCCTGTCCTAGGGTTCTTAGGCGCATGTGGAGAAGACAAACATTAATTGAATCACTTCAAGTATGATAAGAGTTACAAAAAAGAAATATATCCCTGGTATAGTAGAAACATACAGTAAGAGAACCTAATCTAGTTTATAGGATGAAAGTAGATAACTCTTGTTACTTAGTATTATGGATTGGTTGTGTCCCCACCTCCATCAAATTCATATTTTGAAAATCTATCCTTTAGTGTGTCTTTATTTGGAGATTGGGCCTATAAAAAGGTAATTAAGGTTAAATGAAGTCTTAACAGTAGGGCCTGGATACGACAGGATTAGTGTTTTAATAAGAAGAGATATCACAGAGCTCAAGCATTCCTTCTCTCTCTTCCTCGCCCTCTCTCCTCCATCCCCTCTCTATCTCCCTCTCCCATTCCTTCTCCCTCCTCCCTCCACTTGCACAAAGAAAGGCCATGTGTGGACACAGTAAGAAGAGGGCCATCTACAAGCCAAGAAGAGGGCCTCACCAGAGACTGACCCTGCTGGAACTTTGGAACTCTGATCTGGACTTTACAGGCTCCAGATCTGTGAGAAAATAAATTTCCGTTGTTTAAACCATGCAGTCTATAGTATTTTGTTATGGTTGCCTAAGTAGAACTTAGAATCTAAAAATAGGGCAGTAGGAAGAGAAGCACTTGCTTTTATTATTTACATAGCAAAGTAACATTTCTTCCTCCTTTCAGAATATAATAGACTCCATCATGTGAGGCTCTAGGCTAATGCTTAGTTTACAAGAAAGATGTACCTTTGTTAATATATGTATCTCTCTGGATTAATCGTTGTCACTCCCAGAACATTTGGTGGAGCACTTGAAAATTTATAAGTGTTAACAAATGCTTGCTAAATTCATGTCTAAACTTTTACTGACTATAGGTCTTTTCCAATCAATAAAGTGAAAATGTATCGTTAAGGTAACAGTAAAGTAAATTATCCCAAATCCCAATGCTTTATAACAATAATCATTTACTTTTAAGCCTATAGCTTTGCAAACTGAATATGGCTGATCTACACTGGGCTGGGCAGCTCTGCTTAGGCTGCAGGTAAAGGTTGGGCTTGGTTCTAGTGCGAGGTTGCATCAAGGTATCTTCTAAATGTCTTCCATCCACCTATTTTCATGCAAATCATCAACATACTAAAGCCAACCCAAACTAGACAAAGCATATTTAAAGTCTCCTTTGTAATCATATCCATTAACATTCTTTTGACCAAAGAAAATTAAGTGACAAAACTGTAAATGAAGAAAGAGGGAAGTTGGGACTAGGGGAAATGACAGATGATGTGGTCAGATTTTAAAGCACCTTATAAGCCAGGCTGAGAAATACTGGAGTGAGGTGATATTAAAGAAAATTAAATAGGAAAGTAATATGTTAAATTCTCAGAATTATACTCAGCTGGTAGAGTAGAAGAATAACTGGCAGGGCAGGGGTAGGGAGTTACTGGCAGAGTTCAAATATGAGATGATAGAAACCCAAACCAAAGCAGTGGCAGTGTGAATGAGAAGATGAGGATGTTAACAGATTTGTAAATAATTCACTTATCTTTTGATTGAAGGAATACAAAGGTCAAGTCTTTCTGAGTTTCAAGTGACAGAGACTCTACTCCAGTCAACTTAAGCAAAAATGGGAAGCTGTTAGAAATAAAAGAAAAACTTCAGAACCCAGCACAACAAAGACCTCAGGGATAAGTGCTCTTTGCATTCTTGCTCCTTCTCTCATTGATGTTAGTTCACATTCTCTTCTACTGTATACGAACTTATACCACATGAAGGAGTAACAGGGCCACAAAAAGCCCCAAATCACATTCTTCCAGCTGCATGACCCTACAGGTAAGAAAGTGCCTCTCTCCCTATTTACAATAGTTTTTTTTAAATCTTGAGGAAAGTTCTGATTGGTACAAACTTGGGTCATATGCTCACCCCATAACCAGTCAAGTGGCCAGGATACCATAATTCATTCTAGTTACCTGCTGACACCTTAAACAAAGGTATGTAATCTGTTACCAGTAGCAGAAGTAGATGAACATATATCATCCAACCAGCCACATCAATTTCTATCAACCACAAAAAAAGTAAGAAACTAGTTGAGGGTGAATAGTTGAGAGTTCCAGCTTGGTGACTAGCTCAGTGATGCACTAACTAAACAGGTAGTACAGGAAAGAAGGTGGTATTAAGGAAATTTTTTTTAATGTCAAATTTGAGGAATCTATGGATCATTTGAAAGATTATATGCAATAACCACTGATTTTTTTCTTTGCACAGGATGGTACTATAGTATATATGTAACGATAGCAATACCTGATTAGAAAAAGTCTAAAATTTCATTTCTGTATTTCAAATAAAAGTATTAAATCCAGGGAACTTCTCTTTCCATAGTAAAGACTACTTGAAAATAATGTTCTAAGATTCTCCGAACACACTTTGGCAGAAATTTGAGTCAATTTGAGATTCCAGAAATATCTCTTGAAATGCATATAGTCGGCACTATGTTTATAAAAGAGTAAAACAATGCTGCATCTTAGGTAGACATAACAAGTATCTATCAAACACAAGACGATCGGCTGTCCTGGCTGCAGTCTGTCACAGAGATTAATAAGCCATGAAGCTTTCTGCTTTCTCAGAATATCAGGAGCACTGCTTACAAACAGAAATTTTGTTGATTCCATCTTGGAAACCAACAGTCCAAATCTTCTGAACAATATGCAGGTATCTCACAAAAACTCCAAGTATTTGACACTACAGAGTTTCTACTAAGCAGACTTAAACATTTTGACATCTTATTATCTACAACCATATTCCCCAAGGTGAAATAATGTTTCCTGAAACTCTCCATTTTGTGCTTCAATTAGATATTTACGGCAACAGGGAAGGGAAAAAAAATGTACTGAAAAAGGGGTTTTGCATACCCACTCAAATCAAAACTGATAATTACCTTGATGCAAGAATAAATAAATAAAGCCTGAGGGCTTTATTAATCCCAAAGTAATTTTCAAGTTGCACAAAATGTTCTTTCTCCATATATATGAAAGTTTTACCTCTCCTGCCCTATACATTTAGTCTTCATAAAATATTCAACATGTTGCTTCTAAACGTCAATAAAAAGTATCTGTTACTGGAAGAAGGAAAATCCATTTTGCAAAATGATAGGAAGATTACCCAGCATAATTATAATTAGCAGGGGGAAAAAGGCACAGAAAGAGAGACATTAAGCAATTTAAAGATCTTCTTAAGTCACACACTGTGTTTTCCTACAGAGGATTTTTAAGATGACCAATTGACCGTGAGGGTCTTAGATAGTCCTGAGGCAATATAAAAAATAAAATAAATTTTTTAAAAAAAGGTCAAACATTCTGCTAAAAGGCACTACTATCTTCAGAATAATAATTTATCAGCCAGCTTGCAGCATCTCCTTCTTTACAGCTATTGGTCCCAAAGGAAGTACACTTGAGTTTAGGCCACTATTACTTTATAATGAGTTTTGCCAGGAATGATACAGGAAACAAATTCGTAACTGCGTGTCATTCTCAACTCAGAAACTTTAGCACAGGCTTTTTCTTTTGGTGAGGAAGAAGGGGGAAGTGAGATACAAAGGAGAGAGAGGAAAAATGGAAAGAGAAAGGAGCCCTAACAATAAAGAGCCATCTTCAGTTATGGTCCTAATAAGCAGCCAAGAAGAGCGGGCCCTCAAGAAGACTTAGTTCCAAGTATAGTTTGGAAGATTCCAGGATTATCCAGATCATCTGTCCATTCACAGCTCAGGAGCCTTACCCCGCCCCAGTTAGCTCTATAAAATGCTGGTTTCAAAGGGGTGGGCTTGCCTCTCTGATTTAGGCTATTAAAAATCTCTCCATGGGTCACTGATTAGCAACAAAATGTCAAATGTTTCCCTATCCACCTAGGACACCTCCATATTGCCTGTTCACTTAGAGAAGCCTAATCTGCCTCTCTTCCTTCAGAAAAAGTATACCCATGATAAATGGGGGAGGGTAGAGAATTAAACCTTATCTAAGAACTGTCAATAATCTGTTGTTGGAAATATATGTGAATAGAAGTAGCAGAGACAATCTTTGTCTTTCAAAGAGGCAGTTTTTCAAAAAGAGAATTACACAAAGTGCTCCTCTGTTTTTCATCAATATGCTGCCAGGTTTTAAGATACTATTTTTCATCCATATGATAAAAATCTTGACAAGTAAGCAACAGAAATTCACTAATATACTTGCAGCTGCATTGCAATCTATATAAATTCTCTAAACAAAAACAGCCAAAGAACAGCCTGGCCTAGCAAATTTTTTCATCATTTGAGCCTCACATCCAAGATAATTAAGAAAGAATTTATATTTCCACTAAAAGTTTTTGACAAAACATTTAAATTTTTAAAAATGAAAACCCAGATTAGAAGATAAAGATCAATATGTGAATTTCAAGAGCTGAAAAACAGGAAAGGAGCTTTTTCTCCAACTTCATTCTTGAGATCAAGAAAAAAAAGAATTTTTGATTATTTTATTTCTAAAAAATGTAAGTGTGTATGAAGGGGGAAGGGGAAAGAATTTGATGTCAGAAAACTCAATCTAAACTCCAGCTTAACTAGCAGCAATATGTATTTAAGGGGAGTCCAAAAGAAGAGAGATTATTTCTATCATACAATGAAGGGATGATAAATACTTAAACTAAGACAGTGGTAGTGAGAATGGGGGGTGGGGGGGAAAGGACATAAGTGGCATTTTCGTAGATAGAATTAATGGGATTTTATTAATGAATGAAGGTGAGTAAGCTGAGTATCTTCCATCTGCTCCTCCAGATCCATTCTCCATCTTCTCTACTCTGTTTTGTTCTCTATAAGGTTGATCTCTATGGACTGCCCCAATGGGCTGCCTTCTAACTTCTAGTTAAGTTTGATTAACAGAAGGCGCCACTCCAAAAATAAAGGACAATAAAATAGTGAAGTTGGAGTTATTGTTCCCTTGGCTCCCTCATTGCTTGGTCACAAGTTGTTGGCTGTGTTGTTCTACTGAACACCACAGCTCCTGTCAGCTATCCCTCTGCATTTAGTTTTGCCTACAGCTCCTCATAACCACATCCTCTCCATTTCCTTTAAGGCCTAGGAGTGATTATAGCTCTCTGTTACTAGCTACCCAAAGGCCTAAAATCCCATGTTGATTTCCCTAAATCCTACCCACACTTTTATATATTATCCAAAATTACCTAATTTAAGCAAGCCATCTTGCCATGATCCTGACCAATAAAGTGGGACAGTTTATAACCATAAGGCACTGTGCAAAAGGTTCATTCACTTAGTTCCTTTGTAAGCTGAACAAACTAGGTCAGATTGTCTGTCACACAGGAAGTAAACCAATAAATATTTTCTGAATCAATTTAATACAAATTGCACAGCTAAGACTGAGGGTCAAGTCCTATTTAAATACTTGAAATCTAAAGAAAAATTAAGAGATGAGTTATGAAACATATCAATTAGACATCTAGGATTTATATAAGAACATATAAGTAATAAAAGAAGTCAATCATTTCTAGAAGCTGTTTGGTACATTATTAAAAATATATTTTATTCAAAAAGAATTCTAATTACATATAGCCCTTTATAAATATGAAAAAAGAAAGTATTAACCTTCAAAACTCATAGTTGAAAATTATAAAAGTGAAACTAGGAATTCTATGGCCAAATGAGGAAATAAGCAAATTCTCTAAAAAGCAAATGTATAAACAACACAAGGTAACTTCAGTCAGATTAAAATCTGACTTCCCATAGGAGCCAAAAGAGGCCAGAAAACAGTAGTATGACATGTTCAGAAAGCTGAAAGCAATTCGCAACAATTATATATCCAGCAAAACCATCCCTCAAAAGTCAAGGAAAAATAAAAACATTCCCAGATGGATAAAGACTGAGAGAATTACTTGCTAACAGACATGCCTTGTAAGAAATATTAAAGGAAGTCCTTCAAGCAGAAAGAACATGATACCAGATGGTAGAGCCAATCCACAGTAAGAAATGATGAACAATAGAAAAATAAGAATGTGGATAGAGATTATGTTTTTCTCATTTCTTCTCCTCTCTAAAAGATAAGATTGTATAAAGAAATAATTACAACACTACATTTTTGGATTTTTAACATATGTAGACATAATACGCATGACAATAATAGCACAAACAAGAAAAAAAGAATAGGTTATAATAGAGAAAAATTTCTATTATAGTTTATAAGAAATAGTTTTTAGTTTTCTTAACTAGATTGTGATATTTAAAATACAATTGTAATCCCTCGAGAAACCACTAAGTAAAATAACTCAACCTATACAGTAAAAAATAGCAGGAAGTAGGGACAGGGACCAAAAAAAGACAGAAGACATATAGAAAGCATACAGCAATATGAAAATATAAATTAACTATAACAATAATTAAATTAAATGTGGATAGTTGAAACACTCCAATAAAAAGGCAGAGATTGTCAACTGGATTATAAAAAAAGCAAAATCCAACTCTACATTCTGTACAAGAAACACAATTTATATTCAAGATACAAATAGGTTGAAAGTAAAAGATGGAAAAACAAATAATAAACATAAGACATAAAATTACTATGTTATTATCAGACAAAATTGACTTTAATAAAAGAAACATCAAGTCAAAGGACATTCTCAAATGATAAAAGGGTCAATACATTAGTAAGATATAAGTATTAGAGATGTTTTTACACCTAATCTCAATATACATTCAGCAGAAACTGACAGAATTTTCAGGAAAAAAAAAACATTTAAAAAATTATAGCAAATGATTTTGCATCCTCACTCTCAATAATTGATAGAAATATTATTAGAAATTGGCAAGGATATAGGTTTGAATGACACTATCAACTGACTTGACCTAACTTACATATATAGAATACTTCAACTAATGACTGCACCATATACATATTATTTTCAAGGACACATGGTACATTCCTCAAGGTAAATCATATTCTAGGCTATAAAAAAAAAACAATTTGAAAAGACTAAAATTATAAAAGAGAATTCTCTGAAAATAATGAAATTAAAATCAATGAAATGAAAACTGAGAAATATGCAGTTATAAATTAAACACAGTTTTAAATAATGAAGGATCAAAGAAGAAATTAATGGAAAGTAGAAAATATTTGAAACTTAATGGAAATAAAAAACATATAAAAATTTATGTGGCTATTTATAGCTATAAATTCCAATATCAAACAAGAAGACAGTTTTCAAATCGATAATCTAGATTCCACTTTAAGAAATGAGTAATGAAATTAAACAAAACACAAAAATGTGCAGAAGAAAAGAAATAATAAAGCATGTACCAGAAGTAAATAACATTTTAAGATAACAATAAAGTCAATAAACCAAAATTTAGTCCTTTAAAATGGGGGAAAAATGAAAAACCACTAGCTAAACCAGTAGTCAGTAAATTACAAACTGACTTATAAACCAAATCTGGACCACTGTCTGTTTTTATAAATAAAGCATTATTGAAACACAGGACACTATACACTTACATATTGTTTATAGCTACTTTTTTGATACAATGGCAGAACTGAATAGTTGTGAAATCATCAGGCCCACAAAATCAAAAATATTTAGTATCTGACCCTTTACAAGAAAAAAAAAAAGTTGCTATCCCCTGAGTTATAATGAACAAGAAAAAAAGAGAAAAAAACAAGTTGCCAAAATCAGGAATGAAAAATGATACATTGCTACTGACCCTACAGAAATTAAAATGATCATAAGGAAATATTATGAACAATTATATGGCAATAATTCAACAATTTAAATAAAATTTATTGTCTCTATAAAGACAAAAATTACCAAAACTATCTCAAGAAGAAAGAAATAATCTGAATTCAACTGTAACAAGTAAAGAAATTGAATCAATAATTTTAAATCTTCCTGTAAAGAAAAATTCAGGATCAGCTGACTTCAGTAGTAAATTCTATCAAATAAATAAAGAAGAAATAATACCAACACTTCCCAAAATCATCTAGACAAAAGATGAGGGAACACTTCTTAACTCATCCTATGGGGTAATATTACACTGATACCAAAACCAAAAAATGACACCACAAGAAAACTACTAATATCAGTGTCCTTCATAATCACAGACTCAAAAATATTTAACAAAAAATTCACAAACTGAATCCAGCAAATTATCCAAAGGATTACATACCATGCCTAAGTAGGATTCATCCCCGGGATGCAAAGTTGGTTGCATATCCTAACACCAATTAATATAATATGCCATATTAGTACTTTTTATTTTAAAAAATAAATTTATTAAATGTATGTATATAATATATAAATTTTAATAATGGATCAAATACCAGATGAAGTATCAATAAAATTGACTATTGAATTCCTCTTCTTCAAATCATTTTATATTACTTTGGGTTAAATAAATAAAGGAAACAAAAAATGAAAACATATCTTAACACATCATAATAAAAATTAAGGTACTTCAAAAAATTTCCCATTATATCAACTATGGGGTTATGAAGTTATCTTCTTTTAATGCATAAATCCCAATTATATATTTAAGTACTTATATTGAAGATCATACACTGTTCCACTGTCTTCTCTGCTTTCGCTGGAACAATCTTTTCCCATTTTATGAAATTCATCCTCCAAACTTCAAGCCCACTTCAGTGCTGAGCTCGCCTAGTATTTTTAAAGTGTAAAACCATATGAACATCAGAATAAAGAAAAAGCACTTGACAAATTCAATACCCAATGGTGATCAAAACTCTCAACATACTGTGAATAAAGGATACTTCTTCAACCTGATAAAGGCATCTATATAGTACTGCTGACATTATATATAATGGATAAGTACTAACAGCTATCCCCTAAGATAAGGAACAAGGATGATAACTCTTGCCATCAATATTCAATATTTCAGTGCTAGTGCAATGAGACAGAGATAGAGATATAGAGACAGAGAGATAGAAACAGAGAGATAGAGGGAAAAGAGGAAAAGGAGGAATAGGAGGGGAAGATAAAGGAAGGAGGAGGCAAGAGCTAAGATGAAGGAAAGAAAAAAAGAAAGGTATGTATATTGGAAAGGAAGAATTAAAGATGTTCTTGCTCACAGATTACGTGATCTTATATTTGGAAGACCCCCAAAGAATCCAACAAAAAGTACAAACACTAATAAATGAGTTTAGTCATGAAATTCGAGATCAATTATAAAATTTAACTGTATTCCTACAGACTAGCAAAAAAAAAAAACAATGGAAATTGAAATGAGTTAAAAATTCAACTCAGAAATATGAAAAAGAATTAAATATTCAGAAGTAAATTTAACAAGAAAAGTACAAGACTTGTATACTGAAAAATATTAAAAGTTGTTTAGAGAAATTAAAGAAGATCTAAATAAATGGAATTGAAGGGCCATTTTGTCAATATTCTAGTCTGCCTCCAAATTAATCTGTAAACTTAATTCAATTTCTAGCAAAATCCTATAAGATTTTTGTTAGAAATTGACAAGTTGATACAAAAATCTGTATAGAAATGAAATGGCCTAGAAAAGCAGTTTTGAAAAAGAATAATAAAATTAGAGGATTTGCACTAATGTCAAATATTATTATAAAGCTACAGTAAACAAAACATTTTAGTGTTTGCACAAGGATAGACATATAGATCAATGGAATACCATTCATATTTGAGAAATAAATCCTTTTATTTAAGGCAAATCGAGTCTTCACAAATATTCAAGTCCATGTGATGTGAAGAGGATAATCTTTTCAAGAAACTTTTCAAGTGCTGGAAAATTGCATGTCAACATCAAAAAAAAATCAGTTACACTCTTATTGCCCTTAATGGACAATAATGTCCATTTCCTATTCCCTGGAACCTGTGAATATGTCAAACATATAGCAAAGGGGACTCTGAAGGTGTGATTAAAATAAGATCTTGATATGGAAAGATTATCCTGGATAATCTATGTGGACTCAATGCAATCACAAGGATCCTTATAAGATAGAGAAAAAGGGAGAAAAAATTAAGATTCTACATTGATGACACTAAAGAAGGAAGAAGGGCACATGACACAAAGAATGTAATATACCTATAGATGATGGAAAAGGCAAGAAAATGTATTCTCTTAAAGACCCCATAGAAGAAATGCCCTACCAGCACCTTTATTTTATCCTAATAACAGTGCCATTTCAGACACTTTTCTCAAAAACTGTAAGATAACAAATTTGCATTATTTTAAGCCACTAAGTTTGCAACATTTTTATACCAGTAATAGAAAACTAATACACTTACCTAACAAGACACACAAAAATTAACTAAAATTGATAATAGACATATAGTAAGGATCATAAATTTTTAAGAAGAAAATGTGAGAGAAAAGTTTTGAGATCTTAGGTTGAGGTTAAAAGTTGTTAGCTTTAGCATCAGAAGGAATTCATTAAAAAAAAAAAACAGTGATAATTGGATTTCATCAAAACTATATGTCTTCTCTAAAAGACACTATTATGAAAAGATATAAAGAAATATGAAGAGATAGAAATTATTTTTTAAAGAACCAAATAGAATTTCTGTGGTAAAAAAAAAAGTGCAACTAAAATGGAAAACAAAATACTAAAAAAATATCAACAGCAAGGCAGACAGATGAAAGAAGCAGAAAATTTGAGGATAGGTAATTGAGATGTCCAGTTTGAAGAATGTGGGGAAAAGATGAAGAAAAATAGAGACTCACAGACCTTTAGGACACCACCAATCACAACAGCATGCACATAATGGGATTCTCAGATGGCAGACACAGAGAGAAAAGGACAGAAAGAATATTGGAAGAAATAATATCTGAAATCTTCTCAAATTTTATAAAAATCATTCAAGAGATTCAAAGAAATCCAGTAGGGTAAACTCAGAGATATGCACTTAGATCTATTACAATCATACTGTGTATGGTTATATGGCCAAAAACAAGAAAAGAACTGGAAAGAAAAGTAACTCATCACTTACAAGGAAACCTCAATAAGATTAACAACTGATTTCTCATCAGAAATAATGGAGTCTGGAAAGCAGTAGGATAACACTGAGAGCTGAAAGAAAAGCTTTCAACCAAGAATTCTACATCGGCAAAACTTTCCTTCAATGAAGAAGAAAGTAACACATTTCCCAAGAAAACCAGAAACAAAACAGAGGGAGTTTCTCACTAGCAAACCTGCCTTACAAGAAGTACTAAAAAAGAGTCCTTCAACTGAAATGAGAAAGGACACCAGATAATACCTTAAATCCACAAGAAGACATAAAGTACACAAGCAAAGGTAATGAATTAGATAAGTCTATATTTAGAAGAAAAAAAGAAGAAACATATTTTGTTTGTAACTCTTTTCTATCTGAATTTTAAAATAATTGCAAAAAGCGATAATCATAAATATGTATTCATAGACATGCATGTATAAAGATTATATGACAATAACAGCACAAATAAGGCAGAAGGAACAAAGCAATACATAACCAAGTTTTTGTATTGGAACCATAAGATTAGCCACAGCTATCTTGAGAAAGAACAGAGTTGGAGGCATCATGCCATGAAACTATACTACATGGCTACAGTATTCAAAACAGCAAGGTACTGGCTTGAAAACAGACACCAGTAAAACAGAATAGAGAGCCCAGAAATAAACTCACACCTATATGGTCAATTAATCTATGATGAAAGAGGCAAGAATATATAATAGAATAAAGACAGTCAATTCAATAAATAATGTTGGAAAAACTAGACAGATACATGCAAAAAAAATGAAAACTAGACAACTTTCTTACACCATGTATGAGAATAAACTTAAATAGATTAAAGACTTAAATCTAAGACCTGAAACCATAAAATTCCTAGATGAAAACTTAGGGAATAAACTCTCAGACATTGCTCCTAGTAATATTTTTTCTGATATATCTCCTCGGGTAAGGGAAAAAGAAAAAATAAACAACTTGGACTACATCAAACTAAAAAGGTTTTGCACAGCAAGAAACAAATCATCAACAAAACAAAAAGACAACCTACTGAATGGGAGAAGACATTGCCAATGATACATCCAATAACAGGTTAATATCCAAAATACGTAAGGAAACTCATACAACATGACAACAAAAAGCAAAAAATCCAATTAAAAAATAGATATGAATACACATTTCTCCAAAGAAGACATACAGATGGCCAATAGACATATAAAAATATACTTAATGTCACTAATTATCAAGAAAATTAAAATTAAAATCACAAATGAGCTATCACCTCACAGCTGTCAGAATGGCCACCATCAGTAAATCAACAAGCAAGTATTGGTGAAGATGTGGAGATAAAGGAACGCTCATGCACTGTTGGTGGAATTGCGAATTCATACAGCCACTATGGAAAACAGTATGGACATTCTCCCAAAAATTAAAAATAGAACTACCTACCTTATGACCCAGCAATTCCACTACTGGATATTTATTCAAAGAAATTTAAAACACTAATTCAAAAAGACATATGCTCCCCTATGTTCACTGCAGCATTTATTACAATACCCAAGATATCAAAGAAACCTAAGTGCCCATCAACAGACAATTAAAAGAAGAGATAGTACATACATGCAAAGAAATATTACTCAGCCATAAAAGAATGAAATCATTTGCAACAACATGGATGAATAGGGAATTATGCTAAATGAAATAAGTCAGACAGAGAAAGACAAATACCATATGATTGTGCTTACATATGAGAACAAAATAAACAAAGCAGAAACAGACTCGTAAATACACAGAACAAACTGATGGTTGCCAGATGAGAGGAGGGTTGGGACTAGGTAAAAAAGGTTAAAGGGATTAAGAAGTAAATTGGTAATTACAAAATAATCACAGGGATGTAAAGTATAGCATAGGGAATATAGTCAATAATATTGTAATAACTATATGGTGCCAAGTGGTACTGGAGTAATCGAGAGGATTACTTCATAAATTATATAAATGTCTAACCACTATGCTATATACCTGGAACTAATATAAAATAATACTGAATCTCAACTCTAATTGAAAAATTAAAAAATAATAATTAAAGAAAAGATATGAATAGTAAAGGTAAAATTCAAGAGAATTATTTTCCTCTGAGGAAGGAGGGAGGATATGTGAATTAGTAATAATAAATAGAAAATCCCTAAAATACAATCTAAAGCAAATATGCAAAATTCTAAGGTCCAATAAGATATTAAAGTATTAAAAATAAGATTTATAAACATTACTATAAAAAAGATAACTCAATATATATTAATATAAAACATATTAAGTGTATTTTTTAAATTCTTGGCAAGAAAAACAAATCAGTGTTAGGTTAATTTTAAATATGATATTTTGAAATAAACCCTCCCCCTCACTCCCTCATTCTGCTTCAAGTGTAAATCCCTACTGTAGAATTTCTCTGTATCTCTGCAATATTATTCTATCGATCTAGAATTCCTTATCTATTTAATCAAGCTGGAAATTTTATACTTCATAAATATTCAGCTAAATGGCAGCTCTTTTACATAGCTTTTTCCAATTTTAACAACCCACCTCCAGGCCAATTAATTTTGTAGTATAGCTCTGTGCTACCTCTATCATGAATTTTAATCATTCATTTGCATCTGTAAATTCTCAAAAGAATCACATTTGATTCTTCCCCAAAACATCAAGAACTTAGCACATGGCCTGGTAATAACAGACACTCAGAGAATATATTATATATGATAAAATGAACTAGAACTGCTGAAGGAACATGGCTATCCATGTCAATCAGTCATATGCCTATAGGAATAAAATCCAGGTGTCTGGATCCTGTCATCACAGAATTCTCATTTACAAGCGGCATGCACAAGAGAGAGTCGTTTATCCTTTTCCTCAACTCTTAGCTCATTTCTTTGTTGTCCCAGGCCTATCGGTGTCATCCCTCTGCCTTCCACTCTTCTAAACCAGAGATTTCAAAGGCCACAAAAAATACACCATAAATCTCTTCATAGCAATTTTATTCATTTCTCCCAGGTCAGCCGCTATACCTTGGGGCAGCACAGCCTTACAACCTGAAATCTGAGCCTGATGTCTACTGGTGTTTCCCTAAGTGTCACAGGCTATTTAGATTAGTGGCGCCTCTGGGTTCAAAGACTTCATAGCTACATGGCTGTTATTTCCCATTGGTGGGAAGAGACTAGTTCTTTTGCTCTATCAACAGCACATGGAGGCTGACAGGTTACCACTAAAGCCTCAACTTGGAGACCTGGCACTATTTGTAGCTCTGTCTTTATCTCACATATCATGGGTCCAACAAATTTCACATAATAAGGAAGAATAAGAATAGCTCACTGTTACATAGTACTTATTATATGATATATGTATATCACTATATATTACACTCATTCAATCTTTATAAGCAGACCAAATGATGGGTTTCTATTATTACTCTCTTTTTTACTAATGAAGAAAATGAAACAGAGAAAATTATTTTAATGTACTCTGAGTCATGTAGCTTGGAATTAAGAGGTATGGCCTGTCTTTACTCTTCACCAAAATGTTACATATTAAGTCAAAAGAACTAGGTAATTGTTTTCAACTCATGTATACATATCTAAACGGGTCATTTCTCATCTTACAAGAAAAAAAAAAAGAGAGAAAAGCACAATAAAAAAAGGGCCTGCAAAACAGGATCACAATATATTAGAACTAGAATACTAAAAATTTTAAGCACACTTTTTACAAATGAACTAAGGTCCTAAATGGGAAAGGGGACTAATCAAGGTCATATCATGATAATCATTGGAATGTCCTTTCGTACCCTAGTTTGAAAAGCCCTCTATATCTTTTAGTAGGATATATATAGTCTTAGATTCCTGCCTTAGAGTACTTCTTAGTTTCAGTACATGTCACTTCTGGGCAAGCTTCCTCTTTTAATGCAAATCTTGGGGTTCCAGTATTTCTATTCTAGGCTATGCATTGTAAACACCACATTAAGCTGTCTTCTTCATAAAAATGTCAACAAAATGTTTTGTATGTGGTACTAGGATGATTAGGGTTGACAAGTTGAAAGCAGTCACTCCAGGGACTTACTCTAGGTATCAAAACATTATATGAAATAAGTCAATTTTAAAAAGTAAAAGAATGTTAAACCTCATGGAATGTTATAGCCCAAAGAGTGAAACTTAATATATGCAATTTTTTAAGTAAAAGAAATCAAAGAACTAAATAGAGAGATATATTCTATGTTCATAAACAGGAAGACAACATCGTCAAGATGACAGTTCTTCCCAAATTAATCTATAGAATCAATGTCATCCAAATCAGAATCTCAACACAATAAAGCTGGAGAAAAGGGGAATTAAGTACTGATAAACGCTATCATATGAATGAAGCTTGAAAACATCATAGTAAGTGAAAGAAATCAGTCATAAAAGACCACATACTGTATGAATCCATTTATATAAAATATCCACAATAAAGAAATGCACAGAAATATAAAACTAATTAGTGATTGCCTAAGGAGGAGAAGAATGGAAAATGACTGAAAATTGATACAGGTTTTCTTTGGACGGATTACATAAATGTTTTAAAATTATTTTTTGGTGATTGCTACACAAATCCATGAACATGCTAAAAGCTGTACAATTTAAACAATAAAGCTGTTAAAAGAAAAAAGCCTGACCAAGTAAATGACAATTCAGACAGAAAACATCCTATAATAATAGATCACATATGCTAGAGCTAGGAAGATAGGAACCCTCTCTATCCAGATCTATATTCCAGAATTGGGCTAAATTACTCTAGGCCCTGATGAGGAGGAAGAAGTCCTATAGACTGAAATACCATGGCTTTAGAGTTAGACCCAGGTTTCCCTGTTCTGCCGAGTACTTACATTATGACTATGACCTCATTTTATTTGTCCATAAAAAAAAACAAACATAATTTGCAGCAAGAGGTTTTGAAAGAATATACATAAAGCATCTAGCATTGCTCCTTAAGCATAGGAGAAATTCAACAAATCAAAGCGCTTATTATTTTTATTCAGAACTTTGCTGAATACCACTAATTACCCACTTATACTATTAATATCCTGTTTCAAGATGGAGATGATACCAACATATTTTGAGAGTATATGCAATGGGGATTCTAATCCTACTGCAAATTCTACAACCCAAATTGAACTTCAGCTAATAACTTTTTAAAACTATTTGCAAGGGTTTTTTTTTTTTTTCAATCCTATATACCACCTGCTCACAACTCAGCCCCCTCTGTAGCTTCCCATTAGGAAGAATGCCAAAACAACAAGCTAGAAAGAAATGTCACAAAAATAAGTATTGCCACAGCATACCTCTCAGAATTACTAAAAATCAAGAAGCATAATTCCAGAGTAGAGGGGAAATGCCAGGAAAAAAAAAAACACATTTCCTCAAGCGAGACCCATATAAGTTATGGAAATAGGTATCAGGAATAAAGGACCACTCTTTCATATTACAGTTCATTAATCAATCTCAGAAAGATTGTCAAATGTGAAGGCAATATATTACATAAACCTTTATCTATCTCAATGATGTTTTTCCAAAATATTCCAGAAAACATAGGTAAATGTTTTTCTGATTACATATAAATAACAACATATAAATAAATACCCCAAGTCCACCATGCAGAGAAAATTTTTGCTAATATCAGCAATACTCTCTTCATATTTTTTCTATAAATATTCGAGTTTTTACATGACTGAGATCAAACTATGTAAAAAGTGTCACAAATTTTTTTCACTTAATATTATATCCTATAGATAGGTATTACCTATCTACTCCTGCACAATAAATTAACTCAAAACTCAGCTTCTTAAAACAACATATATTTATTATATCACAGCCTCTATGAAATAAACTCTTTGCTACCTTGGGTTTCTGCTGAGAAATGATCTTCAATCTTATAAGCCCTATTCTTTCATTGAGAGGATTGATGAAGCACACCCTGAAAATCTTTAGAGAGCCCTCTGTCTAACTTAGTACACTGGTCCTTGAACTTTCTTAGTTTCAACAAAAGATTTTACAGTCACATCCTCAGTTTCATCTCACGACCAAGTTTTTATGAGAATACCCTGGCTTTTCTCTTTACCTGGAAGAAGTAATTTTAGAATCACTTGTCACCTGGAAAGGCTGAGAATTTTTTAAACCATCAAGTCCTGGCTCCTTCATGCCTAACAGTCCTTTTAGTTCCTCGCTCTCTTCTCACATTTTACTATTAGCAGCAAAAAGAGATCAGGCAGCACCTTCAACATTCTGTCTAGAAATTTTCTTAGCTACAACATTCAGCTTCTCTTAGTGCATTTTCTTCTTTCCATATAACTGCAATGACAGTGTTGCTAAATGTTCCATCACTACATGACAAAAATCTTCCAGTTTCAATAAGATTTTTTCCACTTTCCTTTATGTTTTCAACTGAAGTATTCTCAAAGATAGACTTATTTCTTCAGTTTCTCCAGTGCTATACAAGATTTCACTGACACTCTACTTAAAATCTTGAAATAATGTTAATAGAGAGGATAAAGAGGTCCAGCCCAGCCTGAGTATAGAAACCTTTTGAACATCTCACCCATGGAATCCAACTGTAAAAAGAGAAAGGAGTTTGTACAATGTAATAAAGTATAACCTCACCTAGACTCACCTTAATAAAGACCAAAACCAAGCTCGAACAAAAACCTTAGGAAAAACAGTGTTTGGAGGTTGAGTCCTCTGTTAGGATTCCAAGATCATCCCCAGGTTTGGTAGTTCACTAGAAGGACTTGGAGGACTCAGAAGAAAAACTCACAGTTATAGTTTATTGCATGAAAAAGACACAAAGCAAAATTCACGGAAGCTCTAGACCCTCAGAAGGAAAGCTGACATTCGCCATTACATTTTTTACATAAACTATCTAGACAAACTAGTATTGTTTTCTGTACTAGCACCAAGCATGCAAAACATCCTTAGCAGAATAGTCCAAGGAGCCAGCCAAGGGTCAGTCACAAAAAAAAATAAAAATAAAAATAAATGCCCTTCTAGGTAATACGCAAGGTTTAAGAAACTCATGATTGCTGTGTTAACTCTTTCTTGCACAAGTGCCAAGTTAAAGAGGCTGGGGAAACCCTTTAGGCTTTCCTTGTGCTTTTCAGAGCCTACAACTAAGTTCACATAAGTTCAAGACGATTAACCAGTATTTGAACTAATAGTAAATCAAACATCATCTATTTAGGGGATAAAAACAGAAACATAATTTCTACAATATATCATTCACAATGTCCAGTTTACAATAAAACATTACTAATTTATAGAGAATAAAAAGGGAAAAAATGCAGTTAATAGAGATCAAATGCAGTTAATAGAGATGGCCCAGATTTTGGCTTCAGTGATCAAAGAACATATTATAAATATATCGAAATAACTAAAAAGAAATATTTCAAAGAATTAAAGAAAGATAAGATCTTCAGAATGAATAGAGAATCTCATATAGAAAACTGTAATCTATAAAAAGAACCAAATGGAAATTATATAATTAAAATTTATAATATTGGAAATAAAAAATTCACTGAATGGGCTTAGCAGCAGATCAAAAATGTCAGAATAAAGAGACATCATTAGAAAATTTCTGATCTGACTCAGTAAAGTTGAAAAAAATTAGCAAAGCTTCAGAGACTCACAGGAAAATAGCAAACATGCAATAATAGTTTTGGAAAGAAAAGTGAATGAGAATGTGGCAGAAACAATATTTTAAGAAATAAGCCTTAAATTTTTCCAAATTTGAGAAAGACAATAATTTACAGATTAAGAAGCTTAGTAAATCCCAAGCAGGACAAATGCACATATTCAAAAAAAAAAAAAAAAGTCCAATCTAGACATATCATAGTCAAATTGCTTAAAACCAAAGATAAAGAAAAATTCTTAAAAGCATACACATAAGAATGACTACCACCACGCAGCAGAATAATAGTTGAGTTCTCATCAGAGATAATGATGATTATAAGACAATAAAATAATATCATTAGTGTTAAAAGTATATATTATATATAGATATACACACACACATAGATATACACACACATATATAATCATATCCACCCATAATTCTAATGAAAATATCCTTCAAAACCAAGAATAAAATAAAGGTAATTTCATACAAACAAAAACTAAGAGAATTCAGTGCGAGAACATGCAGACTTGACTATAAGAAATGATAAAGGATGTTTCTGAGGTTCATAGAAACTCCTACCTACAGAAAGAAAAACCATATGTAAACCAGGATCTACAGGAAAGAATGAGGAAAAGTAGAAATGATAGAAAATTGGTTATATTATTGGTTTTTTTATTTATAATTTTCTTAAAAGCCAACTGACTGAAGCCAAAATATTAAAGTTGTAAAGTGATGTTTATAATGAACAAAAAATAAAATAAATAACAAGAATACTCAAAACATGGAGACAGGGAAGGTAAATAGAATTGTACTATTATAAGATTCACAAAGTTTTGAAATGTAAAATGGGAAGCGTGAAGTATTAAGTGTTGAGTGTGAAGTCAGAAGCAGGAAGTATGACAGAGTAAATGTGAAGTGTAAAGTGGTACAATATTGACTCTAAGAGACTTTGATAACTTAAGAAAAGATGTATATCATTAGCCTTAGAGCAACTACAATAAACAAACAAACAAACAAACAAATCTAAGATGCTAACATAGAAAATAAAAGAAAATAATAAATATACACATATACATATGTAAACATATACATGTTAAATGCTTACTGTGAAATTAAATTTCTACCTCAGTCTAGCGCAATTTCAAAAGCCCATTACAATTTCAGCTAAAATCTCCACCTTCATCATACTATTAACTTCCCAGAAATAAAATCATGTCAGTCTACTGCCTAAACCTCTTCAAAAGTTTTACAGCGAACATCAAATGAAGCACAAAGCCTTTACTGCATTACCTAGTACCTGTCTACCTTCTTAGTTTCATCATTGCCAGTCTTTTACCTAAGGCACTCTCCTTGCATCAAGAACTTTTTCCATGTTGTCTCCATCCCTGCCTCCTCATGGGTGCCTCCTTATCTTCTAGATTTCAGTTTAAAGGTTATCTCATCATAGAAATTTTTCCTAACTACCCTAATAGTTTCCAGAAATTTTCTATCACTGAATTATCTTTGTTTCTTTCATAGTCCTTCTCACATCATGCAATTATAAATGTTTGCTAACTTCTTATTGACTTTCTCCCACTAGACTTTAGTTCCTCAAAGTAGGAACCACATTTTTTGTTCACTCCTTGCCTACCATTGTACATGAAACATAGAATATACTCAATAAATATGTATTAAATAAGTAACATATGTAAATACCTATGACACAAAAGGATCTCAGTAAATATTCTCTTTATGAAATTATTACAAGCAATGCTAATAAAATTTGCAAGCCCAGTAGCATCATGGATGTGTTCTCCTGAAGAATTTTCATCATTTGTCTTCCTATTTATAATATGCTGGTATCACATCTTAAAATATCAAGAGCACAGTTTGAGAGGATTCCTTCTGTAGAAGAAATAGCTCCAGTGGAGCCATGTTTATACCTCAGCACTAATAGATTTATAATAGAAAAATATCTGCTCATTTAGATTTATAATAGAAAAAAAAACTTACTAAAACAGTTTCTTGATAGAAAAGTTAATATAGTAAAAACCAGCAACTACACAAGATTGACAACCTATAATTGATAGTTACCAGAGAAACCAAAGTGTACATACTTAAGGCAGGAGCAAAACATAGATCATACACAAGAGCAGATGCTCTTTAAACTTTTAAGGGTAGCCAAATGGCAGTTTTTGGAGAGGAGAAGAAAAAGAATAGTTATGGTCTCCTAATTATTATAAATCACTTATAGAAATGACTAAACAAAACTATTGAAAGGGGAAAAAAAGACAGATGCTTTACACAGCTTCATTGGCAAGCATTATATTTGACCTTTATGTATTTGTTTGGAAAATAAATCTATTCTTTCCTTTCTTATCCCAGGTTTTTATCACACTTCATCTGAACTGTTTAAATATTCTCATTACTGGTCTCCAAGATGTAAGCCTTACCCAACCACATACATGGAATCTCCAAATTGCCTTAATGCCAATTTTCCTGGTAAAAAGGGAAAAGGAATATGGTATAAATTCAATAGATATAGTCATAAAACAGCTCTATATCAGGTATTGGCAAGTCTACTTAAATTGAACAAGTAATTTAATCTTACAAAACTCTAATTTTCATTTTTTGATAATAAGAATCATTTAATATAGTTACATGAAGGAAAAATTGTTAGGGCATATGTAAAATCCTTGAACAAGGTAAGGCACTCATCATTACTTGTTGCATAAATGAATGCCATCCAACCAAATAATGGAAGTCCACTATCTTCTACCCCTTATTTTTATTCAGAGCACTCATCATCATATTAAATTTAAATATATATTTAAGTTACATATATTTAAATATATATTACATATAGTTATATGACATGTATTATATATAACTATATAATACAAAAACATTTATAACATTTAAACATATATTTATGGACTAAAAATATATATTATACACTATATTATGTATTTATTAATATGTTTATAAAACTATCTCTTCCCACAAATATATCAGGTCTCAGAAGGCAAAACTTTATCAGTTTTGGTGACAGCTATATCCATAGAGTCTAGAACACTATCTGACACATAGCCGGTACTCGAAATTTCTGGCTTTATTTCTTCAGGTAATGCTTATCTACTACAGAATTAAGTCTAAACAGATTACCATGGCATAGAAGGCACTCCTTACTAATTTAACACTAAATGGTCTTCTAGCTTTTCTGACCATGCTCCTCCATGTCTCTCAGTCTTTAGGCACACAAAGGTACTCATTTGCTTCCTTAAACGTAAAATATACTGGAGTAGTCTAAGAGAAATGATACTTGCTGAACTAGGAATTGATGAAATAGGACTGAAGAGAAGCAGACAGAATGCTGAAATGCTCTGAAGATAAGATCAATGGAAAATGCCAATAGATTGACTATCATGGGTGAATGAAAAGGAGGACTAGTTGACTGTATTTCTGGCTTGAGAAACTATGAATAAAGGAGGGAATGGGCTCAAGAGGGAAATCTAGAATTACATTTTAGATATTATTATTTTTCAGATATCTGTAAGAATTCAAGTGAAGACATCAAACAGACAATTGAACACATAGTCAGTCAAGAGAGGAGGTCCACTTAGGAAATTTAAATTTAGGAATCATTAAATAGAAAGAATGAAACAAGAGAGAGAAAAGAGAAATAGATCCAGAACCATGAGCTGAGAAACTTTAACTCTTATGACCTGAATAGAGGAAAAGGATCCAACAAGAAAGATTGGGAAGGAGCAGCCTGTGAGATTGAAGAAAAACAGAATGAACTCGTTGCAGAGTCCAAGAAAGAAGACTGATTAAAGAAGGAGAGAACAGTCAATGATGTTGAAAGCTACTGAGATTAATTACTGTGAAGACAGAACTATAAATTTAGCCACATAGCGGTCGCTGATGATTTTGACAGTTTCAGAGGAGTAGTGAGAATGAAAAACAGATTGGAATGAAATAAAGAAAAACGGGAAGCAAGTGAGTAGAAACAGTGTGAGTGTTCAAAAAACTTTGCTCCTTCAGAACACAGGCACTTTGCAAGCTGAAGAGAAGGATCATCATCATGAAATTTCAAACAATGTCAATATTTTTCCAATTCATTATAAAAATGATTTAATGTACAGAGTACTCTTATTTATGTTTCTCCCATAGGAAAAAAAAATGAAACTTTTTAAAGTTCAATGACCCACAGTTCGAACATAACTAAGGTCTTCCCACAAGAAGAGGAAAAAAATTAGTTTTGTGCAAGGCACTTTAATTTACATATGTAATTCATTTAAAATTCACTCACATCTGTGAAGTAAATATGATTTTCTCCAGTTTAGGTGAGAAAATGATTTTCATAGAGGTAGTAACTTGCTCAAGGTTACAAACTCAATGGTATTAAGAGAGCTAGACTCTAATCCTTGCCAAGAAAATGCTAAAGTTTCTGCTATGTGATACTAAAAATTAACTGCCAGCAGTTAGAGGAATACTCTAGCATTTTTACTCAACTGTATTTTAACATTTTGAATTTCAATTATTCACTTACAGATTTGTGTCTCCTCAATGCCCAGTAAAAATCTTGACAATAGAAATTGCCCTATTTATATTTGTGTCCTTGTGTTCCTAGTATAATACACGACTCACAACAGAAATTCAGTAAATATTTGGTGAAGTAAAAGTTGAATGAAAGAATACATATGAGAATTTCAGTGGTGTGTATCTTCTATTGTCCCAGCAGCATAAGTATTAATTCACTCATGACTGTTTCATTGTATTGTCCAATTAGTACTGCGAATTCAATATAGTTCACCAAATATTTTCTGGACACTTGTTATCTTAGTGATTTCATTAGATTTTGAAAGGTAAAGGAAATGAACTCTGAAAATAATTAAACAAAATTTCTGTCCTTGAGATCTTCATATAAAAATAGGAAAATAAAAATAGGTAAAAATAAAAAGGTAAAATATGATAAATACATTGAGAAGAAGAAGAAAGACATTGGGCTAAAGAAAAATTGAAATGAGACTTTAACAGAGTAGTAAGTATTAGGTATAGTCATATACACTGTCCCAAACAGTATATATGAAATCTTAAACTGAAATCTTTTAAGCATTAAATTGAAATCTTTTAAAAAGATGTGTCACCCTAAAATACATGAGAATTTTCATTTAAATTTAAATCCTTTAAGTTTTTCTGAAAGACAAAAAGGAAGACACTAACAAATTAGCAAGATATATCACATATCCAAGATAAGAAGACTATTACGAAGTTGCTATTATTTCACAAATAAATGCAATTCCCACCAGAACCTCAATGTCATTTTTTTAAAAATAAACTGACTCAAAAATTTATCTAAAAAGCTAAATAAGTGAGCAGAGTGTAAAATTCAGGACATGGAGGAAAAATGATTGATACCCTACATATTCCTGAGGTACATCTACAGAGTTTCTAACTTTGTATCCCAGATTTGGGGTCCAGGAATATGCATTTTAGTAAGAATTCTAGATTATTTTGATTAGGAGGTCTAAGAACAAAATTTTGTAAACCACAGACTACCTGTAGGTGTATGTGTGTGTTTGTCTGTGTGTGTGTGCACGCTCATCTAAGCTATAATAAAGGAATCATCATAAAAATCAGTAGAAGAGAAAAATTATTTAACAAATAATTATGAAAATAGCTACTCAGAAAAATTTAAGTTAGAATTTCAGTTTACAACATGCATCTACACAATTTTGATAAGAATTAAAGAACTAAACATATGGAACAAAACCATAAAAATACTAGAAGCAAATAAGTATATATTTTTTCTGATTTCAAAGAATTTAGATGGATTAAACAAAAACAATGGTAGGAAATATAAAAAGAATCACCAATATATCTGACTACATAAAAATATGTAAATTCTTTGATGATAAAACATGTCCATAAAATTAAAATATATCAACTAAGAAAAATACTGGCCAAAAGAAAATTAAGGCTTCATATATTTTTTTTTTATTAAATTTATTGGGGTGACATTGGTTAATAAAATTATATAGGTTTCAAGTATACAATTCAATAATATATCATAGGCATATTGCATTCTGGGTTCAACAACCAAAGTCAAATTTACTTCTGTCACCATATATTTGACACCCTTTACTCTCATCTACCTACCCATCTTCCTCATTTCCCTCTGGTAACAACTAAACTGTTGTATGTGTCTATGAATTTTTCTTTGTCTTGTTCATTTGTTGTTTTCAGTTTTATATACCACATAGTCTTAAACCATAAAGAGCTCAGATATACCAACAGAGAAATGCTAAAACTCCAACAGAAAAATGACATGAACAGACAATTCACAGAAGCAGAAAAGCAAATGTCCAGAAATATTTGAAATAAGCTCAGCCGTACCAATGATCAAAGGAATCCAAATTAAAACAATGAAAGGCCATTTTTTGCCTATGAAGATAATGAAAGGTTCCAATAATGATTGTTCTCAGTACTGGCGAGTATATAATGACTGTCTCACACCATTTGTGTTAGTTTAACGTGGTACAATCTTTTTGAAAAGCAACTAATAGTAGTAGACTTTAAGGGCTCCAAAAAAAATTCAGATCCTTCGAAATTATAATTTCACTTTTAAGTACAGTATTCTCAGGAAATGAGAGGAAAGACAAAAATTTACATATAACAATGTTAAGTGCATTATTTGTAATAACAGTAGCCATTAAATGTTCAATAATAGTGAAACTACTAAATAATTCCAATCACCACATAATATTCTGTAATATGGGTTACTTAAATAATCTTTTAAACATTTAATGACAAGAAAATGTTCATGGTATAATGGAAAGTGAAAAGCACAAAAAAATTTTCACTCTTTATAAATAATCTCTACATTTTTTAAAATTTTGTGTTTCTGAGTTTTCTGGAATCAAAAGGAAATGTGCAATTAACAGAATTTATTTCTATGTTGTATAATTATGATTTTTAATTACAGATTATCTTATTTGCTGTACAATATCTTTTACATGTTTCCAATAATGAGTATATATTACTACATTAATATTTAAAAGTGACTTAAAATTTGAACCACATGGTTTGGTCTTTTTATTCTTTTATTATATTTTGAGCTTTGGTAAAGAAAGTTCCTAAATTAGCTTACCACTAAAGTTGCACAAAATGATGACAGAATTGTGATACATCTTAACTCTCATTCAATTCTCTTCTAATATTAAAGTTTTTCTAAACTTCAAAAAGATTAATGTTTTTTAGAAGCCAAGATTGTAACTATATCTAGTATAATTAAAAGATTACATTAGTTCTCATGAGTCATTATCAAAAGGTAAAACAGTAAGTATATATTTAATTATCTTTTTTTTAAAAAAATCCTGTTCCTCCCCACTCCTGGAGGTGCTATTAATCAATAAAATGGCTAAAATTCATGTCACCAGGAAAAGAATAGAATCTGATATATGACCAAATTAAGTAATTAGAAAATGGACAATGTTTGGTTGTACTTATGCTATGAAGAGAAAATGTTATTTTACTCTTGAGCCTTAAAAATGAGATTAACAGGTGTGAGATGGTATCTCATTATGGTTTTTATTTGCATTTCTTTAATCAAAACCACAATGAGATACCATCTCATACCTCTTAGAAGAATAGCTATTATCAACAAGACAAGTAATAACAAGTGTTGGAGAGGAGGTAGAGAAAAAAAAAATCCTCATACACTGCTGGTAGGACTGCACATTGGTACAGCTACCATGGAAAGTGGTATGCAGGTTCCTCGAAAACTAAGAATTGATCCACCATATGATCCAGCAATCCCTCTACTGGGTATTTACCTCAAAGACTTGAAAACATATATCAAAAAGATATTTGCACACCGATGTTCATAGCAGCATTATTCACAGTGGCCATGACATGGAAGCAACTGAAGTGTCCTATGATAGATGATTGGCTAAAGAAGTTGTGGTACATATACACAATGGAATATTACTCAGCCATAAGAAGAGATGAAATACTGCTATTTGCAACAACATGGATGGACCTCGAGATAATCATGCTAAGCAAAAAAAGCCAGACAGAAAAAGTTGAAAATCACATGATATCACTTATAGGTGAGATATAAACCTAAAAGCAACAGACAAACAGTACAAACAAGAAGAGACTCATGGACATGGACAATAGACTAGTGGTTACCATGGGGGAAGGGGAGAAGAGGAGGCAGATGGGTAAAAGAGGTCAAATATGTGGTGACAGAAAGAAATCTAACTATAGGCGGTGAACACATGATGAAATATATATATATATATATATGTATATATGTATATATATATGTATGTATATATGCCTTACTGCCAATGGGTGTGTGTGTGTGTGTGTGTATATATATATATATATATATATATATAATAACATGCCTTACTGCTAAATTGTACACCTGAAGCTTATTGGATTTCGTTAACTAATGTCACCATAATAAAAAAATTAATTAAAAATTAATTAAAATTAAAATAAAATTAAAATAACAAGAGCCATCCACATTGTTGCAAATGGCAATATTTCATCTTTTCTTATGGCTGACTAATATTCCATTATATATATGTACCACACATTTTCTTTATCCAATCACCTTGAAATTATCATGCTAAGCAAAATAAGTCAGACAGAAAAGTTGAGAACCATATGATTTCACTCATATGTAGGATGTAAAACTTAAAGCAACAAATGAACAGTACAAACAAACAAAACTCACAGACAGGCAAGTTTTGTGGGTACCAGAGGAAAAGGGGGAGAACAGATAAGGGGAAAGGAGGTCAAATACACGGCGACAGAAGATTTGACTTTGGGTGGTGAGCATAATATATAGATGACGTATCACTGAATTGTACACTTGAAACCTATATAATTTTATTAACCAATGTCACCCCCAAAAATTAATAATAAAATAAAATAACAAAAACTGCCTTAATGGCTGTTTTAAATAAAGATCTAATGAATTAAACTTTGTAAAACAAATAAAACAATGCTTGGCACATAGTTAAGTACTCAACAAAAGTAAACAGTGTAGTAAGTATAGTTTAGTTACCCTGATACTCTTCACAGTATTATAAAATTATTCGCTGTCAAATAATTACTAATACTTATATTTAAATTTCTCTAACTGTACATGTCTTTAATTTAAAATCTTAAGCTTATAAGTTTATTCTTACAGAAAAAACATGTCATTTTTATTTCACTATCTAGTTTGTTGAAGAATTAATCTGCATGCCAAATGCTTCTCTATGAGACATCTATTCATCTGCTGACTGATATAGTTAGTGGTTAAGTTCTTTTTATGTAAGTTCTGATTACTTCCTTTATGTGGGTTAGACTGATAATTCAATATTAACATTTCGAATTCAACCAAAGAAACTTTTTATATGACAATTACAATATTATATTCAAAGGTCTTTGTACTAAACATTTGTTATTTCATTTTACAAATTCAGGAAGCATTTTATTATATTTCAAAGATTTCCAGCTTTTTTGTAAATTGAATGTTAATCCCCCACAGAAAATGTCAACAGATACTTAAATGTTTGGTTGCAGATAAAATGATAATTCATATTAATCCTTCAAAATCATAGCTACTTATCTTTACTCTGGTACCTAAGAAAATAGAATGTCAAAAAACAGTTCTGAAAATAGAGAATTCTCATCCATTCTCCATTAGCCTAAGGTTAAAAAATATATAATGGTCCTGTAAAACAATGAATTTAGATTCTCAAAAAGGGTATAAAATGAATTACTGTATCAGTGGTGCAGAATGTGCATTGCAAATGTCTCAGTAAAGTTAATTTTCATTAAAAGCACCCTTTGGCCACACAGAGAGCTTTAAAATATATGACTTCCTTTGTCACTCTAATAATTAGCCCTTCTTCACTATGGAAAAATAAAATGTGATCAGAAGCTTTAAAAGCCAAGACTGTAAAGCAAATAGAAAAATCCACAAAGTCAACTTTGGGAGACTTTCAGAATAATAATTTCTGAATTGAAGTACAGTGGTTGAGATAGTCTCAAATAAATCCTATGCCTGGAATCAACAATACCTTCCTGATACATTTAAACTTACTTATGCCTATAGTCCAGACTCCATAAATACTCTTGTTGGAAAGCTGAGCATTTTAGCACCAAGGCCAGAGGCACACAAAAAATCCATTCTGGGACCCACTCTTTTTTAAATATCATACTCTACAAAGTCATATGTGAAGACAATAATAAAACCACAATACAGTGGGAAGTGAAATCATTCAGACTGAAGAGTTTTCTCTGTTATCTTTTCACTAGGGAACAGGGGTGCTGGGCAAGAAAGAGATCAAACAGTAGTAAGAATCCTTTATACACATTACCTAATTTCATTCCCTAATTTCATTCCTTATAAAGCTGAAAAAAAACCATGGCTCCAGGAGGATAACTAATATTCCCAAGATCACATAAGTGTCAGAGCTAGTATTTAAACCACAGCCTGTCCGATTCACTAGCTCTAAACACAAACTTATGCTAGAATAATGGCGGGGACATACTACATATTCAATATTTTCAAAGAAATGTGTGGGGATACATTACATTTACACAGAATATAGTCTTAGTCACCTTTAAGAATACCATAACACCTTTCATTTCTTTGTAGCAAGCATTACTGATGGTCAGCTATATGGAAACACTGCTAAGTATGAGGGGGTAGAAAAAGGTATAGGGTAGAGGAGGAGAGTATAATAAGAGATATGATTTTTGTCTTTAAAGAAGCTATAATCTAACAAGGGAGACACACATGTAAATAAGAAACAAAAAGGAAGCACAAAATGAGAAAAATGCTAAGAGGCAATTTTTGTATTATGAAAAGCACAGGCTTAGGTAGATGTGAATCCTAGGTGTATCCTAGAAAAGATGTATGATATTAGGCAGGTTATATTTCCTCTTGAGCATGAGTTTCCCTCATCTATCAAATGAAAATAACAGTTAACTCGAAGAAGGTTATATGAGATAATAAATGTAGTGCAACTAGCACATATTAAATCCATAACTACTATTGTTACTATTATTGGCAAGCTGTGATCATGGAGGAGGTGTGATCAGTTCTCTTTTCCAGAGAACTGGTTGGTACACTGAACAGATTCAAGAAAGTTTTATTCTAGAAATGACTAATGTTTCAGATTTAAAAGACATGTAAAATGTTTAAAGGCAGTTTATTAAAAGGAAGGGAGGGAAGGAAGGATAATAGAAGGGGAAAAGGAATGAAGATAAATTCTAGAATGAAAGGAAAAATATAAAGGTATTATGGAGCAAAAGAGATGGCATCATCAAGGTACAATAAATAGTCCAGACAAGTAGTCAAAATGGTCACACGACATGAAAATGTAAAGAACTCTCAACTGTTAAGTCATTCTAAATGTGTTTTAAGCAAGTTGTGATCAGTATACACTATCTCCTTGAGTTTCTAGTACTTATAATCATGTCCACATACTAAAGGGTTTAAATAGTGGCCCAGATGGACACAGAAAATAAAATGACACCAGCTTCCATCACTGGCTTAGAAGTCTCTTTATATATGTATAAGTTGAGAGGCTGGCAGGAAAAAAAAGGATGGAGGGTAGGAATGGAGAAGCGTGTGGTTAATTATAAGCAATATAACAGATGTCAGTTCTACCATATCTGCCACTCAATAGCATTAACTTATTTTAACCTGTTTGTGTGTGTAACAGACAGACTCGTAAGGTAGCCTTCATAGTCTCCAATCTCTGGTGTTCACACCATTGTATGAGCCCCGCAACCTAAGAATGGGTGAGACCAGTACTTTCTTCTAACAAATAAAATACTGCAAAAGTGGAAAGATGTATGTAATTACAGGTACCTGATTACATGATTATGTTACATAATATTGCAACACCCATACCTCTGTCTCCCTTTCGGAGAAATAAATCAGCCATAGTGGGAAGTTCCACATGACAAGTAACTGTGGACAGCCTATGGGTGCTGAGGGTAGACTCCACTCAACATCCAGAATGACACTGAAGGCTTCATTCTTATAACCACAAGGGATTCAGTGCTGCAATAACTTAAACGACCTTGGAAATTGATCCTTCCCCAGTCAAGGCCTTAGAAAGGTCTTCAGCTACAGCCCACACCTTGATTGCAGCCTCATAAGAACTTAAACAGAATACTCAGTTAAACCATGCCCACACTCTTAATACACACAAACTATGTGACAAAAAAAAATATGTGTGTTGTTTTAGTGCTAAGTCAGTGATATTATTTTGCAGCAATAAATAACTAATACAGGGAGTGAGAAATCAGACAATTAGATTTGTAAGAGCTATGTCTAAAATAAGTCAATAATGCACCTGAGGATTTCACATATGAGAAAAGTACATGAGTGTTATGATATCTACTCTATACATTAAGGTCCTTTACTGTTTCCTTTTCTGGTCTCAGTTGTATTCCTAACAATTGCCCAGAGAAGTAACCCAATTGAGGCATTACTAATATGTCTCCCCTATACCAAGCAAAGCAGCCCCTGTATAATTGCATGAAACAGGCAATTTCTTCAAAAACATAATATGAAAGATGTCACAGAACCATTGTCCAAAAATGTGTCTTCAAGTGGCTTGTCACAGTGTTTGAAATATTTCCATTATAGAGTCATTCTTCTGAAAATAAAACCATATATCTTTAGAGATACTTTTTGAGAATAAAAATATCCTGATGAAGAATAACACATTAGATCTTTATCGTCTACCAACTTTTATTGATTTAATTTACCATATACTCATTGCTCTAGCAAAGCCCTAAGAAAATGGAACAAGAAATTTTTCATTCATAACTGAATGAATGAACAGACTTGATAGACAGATAGCATTTTAGGTTATTTTATAATTTCTAAACAACCTTCATAAAAAACCTTCATAAGATAACTTATTTAATAAAATATTAGATATAAATCTCCTAGGACAATGTCTGCCTATAATTTTTGCTTAACATATTCATTCACTCTCTTCCTTTTGATCCTAAAAAACATTTGATTCCCATTTTTTTAATGAGAAAACTAAGTAATAGACTATAAATGACTTGCCAAAGATCACAAATTTAGTTAAATTACAGAGTGGAATCTTAAACCCAGGGCCTCAGACTATGAACTCTGTGCTCTCTCTACTATTGCCTCTACTAGTTCAGAAAAGAACATTAACTTGTAATATGAAAGTCTAAATAACATTCTCCATTCTTCTTCAAAGGTATATTTGGTATTTTAATTTCCTTGCCACTTAACAAATGCATTGAGCATTAACTAGTATTAATTAAACAGAGCTTTATAAGAATTCAGAATACTACTTCCAGGTCTGCTACTTGTCAGCTATAGGACCTTGGAAAATTCACTCTACTTTTCTGAACTACAGTTTCCTTATGCCTAAAATGAAGGTGAAAATAATGATAATGATGATGATGTAACATTTGCCTCAAAGTGTCATTGACAAAACAATTTAGATAATGAATCTGACAAACCTTTGAAAAATGAGACTTTAATATTTTACAAATATGAACAATTGCTATAATTATAATAATTATTATCAACTAGGTGTCAACAATTATACTATCTTAATTAAACCAGTTTTTCTAATCTCATATCAACTAAAAGATCTGAAAATTAATATTTCCAATATTGTATTTGCTTTAATGCTGCTTTTAGGGAACAATAGATAATGCTATAAAAAGAATTTAAAGCAAAGTGCTGACTGCCTATTCTAAGACGTGTGGTTTAAATTCATGCTAGAAAATAGCAACTTTGGACTGCTCTTCAACTAAGATGTGTTCCTAATCTCTTAAAATACTGTGTTGATAAGCTTTACATAGTTGGGATGTTTTTTTCAATTAACACTTATAATTTTGCAATTTATTTACAACTTCTCATAACAGACTCCTGCAAATATGAAGCCATACAGTCTTTTATATTAAAGTGTAATTTTAAATGCATTCATGTTCTCTCATAGAAAAACTGTCAATGTGTTAGTATGAGCCTTTCTCTAAATATAGTACACAATGAATGAGATTAATAAGGAAGGGCAATGAGTAAATTAAAATTATTTACTTAAGTAAATTTAATGTTTATTATAAAATATAACTTTACCTATATGCAAGTAATACACACCATAATGGCCCAGATTCATGACAGGGAAAAAAAAAAAAAAAACATGTATTCAATTCATTATATTTATTATATTAGAAAACACCGATACATTTGTTAAATTACCAAAAGACTGACTTACCAAGTGATTCATAAAATTGGATTCCATCTTATTCATGAATTGTAGTGTTGGACTAACTAGAGTAACTCGCTTAGAGTAACTGTCTGCATAGAGACAACATAATTGTTATTTTTATTTCTTATTACTGTGCATCATGGATAATGAATTCTTTTAGGGGAAAGAGATAAATAATTTCCATTTTCATGAATTGACTAGTTTTTATATTTGTTGGTAAGATTAGAATCTATTGATACATTTTGCAAATAAATTAATAACTATTTGAAAATCATGGTTTTCACCCCTTACATTTGCTTTCAGGATAATAAAGTCAGAGCTTACACTGGTGTATCCACAGACATAACAAACCACAACAAAATTTTGTAGCTTAAAACAACAGTGTTTGTATTATTTCCTCCAATTTTGTGGGCTAACCCACAAAATTGGTCCATCTGGACTCACCCTTGATAAATATGAGTCCAGAGTTCAAGAGAGAGGTCTGTACTAGAGATATAAATCAGTGTCTAGATAATCAGATGAGATAACCAAGTAATCAGATGAGATAACCAAAAGGCATAACTGTAGCTAGAGAAAAGGTACAAGAACCGAAACATTCCAGAGTTTAGAAAGTAAAGAAGGGAGTGAAATATATGATAATAGAAGAAAATTTAAGTTTGGGTGGTGAACACACAATGCAATATATATATGATGTATTATTGAATTAAACACTTGAAACATAAATAATTTTATTAACCAATGTCACCACAATAAATTTAATCTAAAAAAAGAAGTGAGGTGACACCAACAAATGTAAAGACGTGGCCACTAAGATAGAAAGAAAAATAGGGAGTTGGTATACATCTTTGAAGCCAGGAAAGGTAATATATCAAAGAGGAAGGAATGGGAATAGTCCAAATGGGTCAAATCCTGCTAATAGAATTATAAGAATATATGATGAGAACTGTAATTTAGCAACCGAGAGGCCATTAACGACCATGAGAAAGCAATTTTGGAGGAAGGGTATGGCTTTTGAAAGCCTGATTGAATGGGCTCAGGGAGAAAGGTACTAGAATCAGACAACTCTTCCAGTATTTTTTTCTGTAAAACAGAACAGAAAAAAGGAAGAATAGCTGATGGGGAAACTACAATTTTTTAAAGATAGGAGAAATAATTGTATATTTATATGCTGATAGAAATGATATAGTACAAAAAATAATAATAATAAAGATAGAGGAAGAAATTGCTGAAATAATAACTTTGAGTATGAGAAAAAAAATGGGATCTAATGCACAAGTGCAAAGGTTAACCTCCAATAAGAGCAGAAAGGGTTTCTTCAGTGAGAAGGAAAAAAAGAATATAGAGCATAGATTTAAGTGAGTTGGTGGATATAGGGTGGAAATTTGTAGAACTGCTCTTCCAATTGCTCTCATTTTCTCTATTTATTGATTGTACATTACCTATCAGACACTGTGCTAGGCCATATGGACACAAAGACAAAAAAAGCATTGTCCCAGCCTTAAGGATATCTCTTGTTTGAGTGACAATAGATGGGGATACCCATAGACCCAGATAGGAAAGTCAGGAGGACAATCAGGATTGAGGAGGTCTCCTAAACTTGGGGCACATCAGATTTGTGGTGCCTTTCAGACAACCTCCTTCATAATTTTGCACAGAGCTAAATTTACTTATAATTGTATATGATCAGTTAATAAATATATCGTTATAACACCCCAAGTCCTCTATTACTATTAAAATAATTTTAAAATGTGTGCACATATATGTGTCATTCCTTCTATATTCTGTCCATCGGGACTCAGAATTCAAGTAATGAATTATTAGTTTAAGAATGTCACTCACATAAGAGAACTTATTATTTCTAATACTTAAATATTAGAAGAAAAAAGCATGTTGAATACATCAGAAAAATATCCTTTTCCTAACATAGTAGGAGCTAATTTATGTTTCTGACATCATAGTATTCAGATAATTTGCACATGGGTATGATTCAAGTTAGTAGTCTATAAAAGATTGCTAGGATATAAAATCCTGTTGTATATTATGGTAATTTACCTCCACATTATTTCATTGTTATAGATTCTAAAGCTCTCACTAGCTTCTGAAAAAAAAACATGCAGTGATAATATATGGTTTGTTCCCTGTTTGCTTTCAGAAGTAAAAATACTAAATAAAAATTAACATGGAAAAATCTGAACCTAATAGGCAGTTAGGCACTTAAAGAGAATCAATCAGTGTAAATGTGAACAGTTATATGCTACCAATAGAATAATACTACTGAACACTACATTTTTATCGCAATAGGTTTCAGCTACACAGGAAAAAATGCTAAAAATTCTTTCCTAATAGTATCCAATGACACTCTTAGGAAACCAAGGATGTGTTGGACAACACTAGTGCTGTGGATATGCAGTTTCTATTAAGATTTGATAGAACTATTATATCAGAACTATGAACTTACAGGTCTGTAAACCAAAGTCCAAAAGGAACATTTCCCATTTCCCCAACTATTCCCCAATGCCTAACTGCTCTAATCAGATAGTTTATGGTCAAACTCAAATGATGTCCTCTAATAAATCATAATTAATACCAGCCTCAAAGTCCTCATATGTGAGACAGGAAAAAGGAGAAGAAATGGTCACAACCTGACAGAATGCAATGAACAATTGAGGATTCAGCCTTGTCCATCTCAGATGACTAATGCTAGGAAGTTAGAATGAAATCCCTCTGCCAATATTTAAGGATGGTAGAAAATTTAAGATTGTGTGTGTGTGTATGTATATCACCAGTGATTTCTCAAATTCATGTCTGTCAAGCAGATTAGCTGTTTCCAATTATACCTTCCCACCCCATTTTAACTATTTGATTTTCCATTGGCTACTTCAATTCCATAAAAAATATTAGTTTGTTTCTAAACCAATAATAAACTATCATTCAACATAAAACTGATTTCGTTCCAAATGTTTGACCTATCTTACATCATTTAATCTTAACCATTTCCCTCTCTGTAAGGTAGGTGTAAATTTTACTTCCAGATGAGGAAAATGAGGCTCAGCTAAGTAACTTATACAAAGTCACACAACCAGTAAGTAGCACAAACAGAATTTGAATTCAAGTCTGCCTGACTCCAAAGCTCCTTCTACTCTATAACTCACAACTGTATACTAGATTCTGTTTCAAGTCCATTAGGGAATTAAAAAGAGGAGTAAGAAATAATTTATGCCATTAAAGGGTTATTATATTCTAGGAAAAAGTAGCTAAACTACAAAGCAGAATACTATATACTATGAGAGAAGTTTAAATAATTGGTTTAGCACAAGGAGAGATCACACATCTGATCATTAATTTCAGAAAAGGTTTTATGGAAGAGATGATATTTGAAATAGGTCTTAAACAATAAAATATTTTATCAAAAGGTGAAAATTTGGTAGTGAGAGTAGGGGCCACGGAAGGACAGAGTCAAAGGACTTTCTAAGAAAATAATGAAGAAAAACCACAGCAAAAACATGTTTAATATACAATGAATACTTCAGATTGACTACAGCACTGGATAAATACAAAGGAAAAGCAAAGGAAAACTAGAAACAGCAGCTGATTCCATACCAAAAGGTCTTAAATAGCATATTAAAGAACTTTTATTTCATTCAGAAGGCAGAAGGAAGTTACTGAAAGCTTTTGAGTAGGGAGTGATGTGATTCAAGCTATGCTTCAGGAAAATAACTTGTGCAAAAGTACTCTTTTTACATACAGAAACAAAAAACTAAAAAATAGTATATACAATATATCAAAATGGTAGAGGCCTGAAGAAGGAAGGTAAATTTGGAAATTATTGCAATAGTCCTGGCAGCCTGAACTAAGACAAATGAAAATGGAGAAGGCGGAACAGTGTGAAATCCAAACACTTCATCAAAACACAGAGTTAGTAAAAAGCTTAGGTAAATCAGAATCCCTTTAGCACCACATCTTCCTAGGTGGTCTCCCATCCAATACTAACCAGGCCCAACCCTGCTTAGCTTCCTAGATCAGACAAGATCGGGCATGTTCAGGGTGGCATGGCCATAGACTAAGTATATAAATCTTGTACATAAGCAATTCTTGCATATAATTAATAGTCAATGAGTATTTGTTGAGTGAATGAATGTTCAATGAGGAAACCGAAACTCAAGAAAATTTAGAACTTTTAGACATAGACATTGAAGAAGTACATTCATTGTGCTGCTTATATATATATAATCATTCTGGCTTAATGCTAAAATAGTCACACTAAAACAGTTATAACTACATTTGCTAAACTGTGACTATATGGGTATAGTAGTACATCCAAGGTGGAGTGAAAGAGAGAAATATCCATAGGAGTTCCTCTGAGCATGACTCCTTTCAGCAACTATATTCTGTGACTGTTAAGAGTGGGAGCCACAGGCTACATGCATGAACTTGTACATTTGGAGACAGCTGTGATCCTTCAATAATGTACACCAAATTTACCAACATGCATTGAAATAGATGCATTCATCAACGTATTTCCTACCTAAGGAGCACTGACATGCGGGTGCAAGGCTAGGAGAAAAGAGTGCAAATTCATTCATAGGTGTCTCTACTTAATCTGCGAACACTGATATTAGGGAGACAGGCACTGGGCTAGCTGGTAATTTTAGAAATGTCGACTTTAGGGAAACTGTCGAAGTGTCTGAACATCGGATAATCACTTAGGTGTTTAAAATCCATCACTTATCCTTTTACACAAATCATCCTTTTTTCTCATAGGTTTTCATGATAAATGTCCATTTTCTACACTTAGTCTCATTAATTTTCTACTCATTCATTCCACATTTACTGCAGAGCTACAATGTGCCATATACTCTACCAAGCTACATCACAGGAAATAGAATCTAAGAGAAGCATTTGTCTTCCAACAGCTCAAAGTCTAATGGAAGAGACCTATACATAAATAAATTATTATAGTGCAATGAGAGAAGTAGCTATATGAATCTCCCATATAAAAGATATGGGAAAGAAGCCAGAGCCATAAGATTTAATAGACCAAAAAGTTCATCTTCTGCAAGAACCTTAAAAAACAGCTGTAGAAGGATCAGGTTAGGAGAGAATCACAGAGTTCTAGAATGTTCCAGCTCCAAGGGAACTATAATTAATTATATTTTTAAAAATCTACTTCTCAGCCACTGTGTCAGGCTCTGAGGATACACAAATAAACCCTGGTCCTCACCCACCTTCAAAAAACTTACAATCCATTAGGAAAGTTCATGACTACTCAAAAGTAGGCAGAGAATTCTACACTTAAAATCTATATAATTTTATTAAACCAATGTCACCCCAATAATTTAATTTAAAAAAAACTCTTGCTTTCAAACACACTCTTCTATTATAAACACTGGAACATTTGATCAACAACTTATTTCTGCAGAGGCACGTACAAGCAGCACATGACAAAACTGTCTACTCCCACTCCCTTCCATTCTCAGATCACATTTCCTAACACCACCCCTTTCTCCCAGGTCAAAATAACCACTGCCTCTTTGGTGACTCTATCATACCCTATCCAGACTCTACTCACTTGTACTTGATTCATTAATTTATTCACTTTCTTATTTAATCAGCAAGTTTTTTTTTTTGAGCACACATTATGTATAAGATACTGTACTAAGTTCTAGGGATATAAAGCACTCAGCAATACAGAAACAATCTTGTTCTCATGGAGCTGATACTCTAGAGGGAGACATAATAATCAAATTAAAAAATAAATATATAACAAGGCCAGTGATGATAAGTGACAAGAGCAAAAATAAATTGGGTAAGAGTGATAGGAAAGATGAAAAGAGTACTATACTGAATGAAATAAGAAAAGTACCATGTAAGTATCTTGGGGGCAGAGCATTGCAGGCAGAAGAAGTGCAAAGGCTCTGGGGTGAGAGTATATAGAATATATTTAAGAAACAGTCAGATGAGAGATAATGGTGACTTGAACACCATCAGTCCCTGGAGCTTTTTAGTGCACTTACTCTGACCTCCTTGACATCAAGAACTGATCTTAGTTACTTCTGAGTCCCCACTGCCTAGAACAGAACCTGACATGGTAAGCACAATAAATATTTGAGTAATTAATTAATGAGGATTCAATCCTCTTCTCTCTCTTGGTAGATTCACTCCCTGGTATTACTGATGAATATATGCTACATCTTTCACTGAGCTTTAAGCTTTTCTGAAGACTATGCTGGGGGTATCTTTTCTTCTTCTTCTTACCATCCCTCACTGTGCCTATATAATATAAAACCAAAAGAAATAAAATAATTGAAGAAATATCTTGGCATGGTGTTTTGATAGCACCTGGAATAGGGAATAAATAGCAGAAATTCTAGGAAATCAAAATTCTCTGAAATAAAAAGTAGTATAAAAATATTAAAAAGTAGCTATTTCTTGGAAAAGGCAAACACTCACATAATTCTATCACTGCATCCTTAACTCTCGCCTGTACCATTTTAAGATACAAATCATACTGCCACAATTAGAGTATGCTTTCAGGATCCACAGCTGGGCAGAAGAGAATGATCCCAGTGAGGGTAGCCAGAGGGGTTGATATATAATGCCCAAAACCAAAGGATGCTGAGGCATAATTTCAGCTAGATGTGGTTCTAAAAGGTCTAAGCTGTAGGCAGTAATACAGTCCAAGCATATTTGTCACTTAATGATTCCAGGAAATCTGTCTATTCACATCTGGATCTCAGCCAAAGCTGAGAAGTAAATTTGGATATAGACATGATGAACATTAGGCCTCCCAGCCCAGATTCCCATCAAGAGGGAAAGTATTCAAGACAATACCCTAGGCTAAAAGAGATACTAATTCTAGGCTTCAAAGCTAGGTGACTAGTAAGACTATAGCACAGAAAATTGCTGTCAAGAAAGAATCCAGTTCTGCAGGTTATACCAATGTAAATAATGCAGGAAATGCTAACTCATAGACTAGTGACCAGGGTTTGTCTCTCATACATGAAATAATAAAGTCTAGCTGGCAGCAACTCTAATACTACTCTGGCCAAGACTGGCTCAAGGATGAAGCATCTTGGGATGAAAGGCAAGGTCCATCAGCAGTATATCTAACTGCTGGAAAGCAGGAAGAGAAAGGTAAAGGTATGGGAGGCAGCAGTTCCACAAAATAGAGATGTGTTAAGCTGGAAGAACCATAACAGACCTGCAAGCCCAACTATATTAGAGATATCCATCATTCCCCCTCTATGCACAGCTCCTTCTTAGAGAATCTGTCCTACCCAAAACCTTGAAAAGGCAGTGTTATATATCCAATGACCACTCCCCTTGGCCACAACTGACCAAACCCAACCTGAGCTAATAATATTTTTCTTCTGATAATTGATCATTTGGAATTGATATATGACTGAATTTACTAGATTATGTTGAACAGGCCAAAAATCAACGCTATGGCAACTAAAAGCCACAGTAAGCTGGGAACACAGGGAAAACAGATTAGAATATGCAGGCTCAGACATATATGAAAAAGGAAGAGGTTACCTGACAAGTTTTTAGTTTCCTTTATGCCTATGCATGGGTTAAAAATGTTTGTTAGTGACTGAGAATTCTTGGACAAAATCTCCCTTGAAAAAAGGCTTGTTCTTTGGAATTTTAGGGATCTTTAATAACATGTAATTCTCATTTGCTATGCTATTATTTATAGTCCTATATTAAATATTCATATTCAATTATAATTATAGTATCCCTAAATGCTATCAAGTTATACTTTAAATATCATCCAATAACTCAGGATCCACAAATCTCAAGAAGAAAACACAAAGAAAAGTACGTACCCTTCCCTTCAGCAATGGGCATCCAAAATTTACTTATAAAATTGTTTCCAATACTTTACCCTGTTTATATGTATAAAAGGTTAACATCTAATTCCATTTACAATGCTGATCCAGCAAGAAAGAAATTAATTTGGCATTAGGGTAGTAACATCAATTTCCCATGTATCTGAAGTAATGCATTTACTGGAAAGAGATTAATATCAATTCCATAAATCATTCACATGCATTTTCCGGAGTTTGAGACATCTGAGTAATGTCATATGTGTGAGCTGATATCACTTTGTGCATACTCTATTCATTAATCAATGCCTGGGGTTGCAGAGTAGTTGTCAGGAGAAAATATCAAACTTGGAAAAGGATCAATCTTCCTGTTCTTAATTTTCTGTGACTTGTTTTAGGTAAGGTAAGCCAAATGTTGCCATAAATGCAATGACATTGATCCATACTGGCAGCCAGCATTTTCAGAAAAAAACATTTGGTCAATTATCTTCCTAATGATGACAACTACTTAATATCCATGTGATAAGAAAATGTGTAAATGTCAGTGTAAAGATTCTATTAGGGATCCTCAAAAAAATACTGACTAAAAGGAGAAATGAATCTGAACCTCTCCTATAAACAGCAGCTCTTCATAGTTACTGTTTAATTTCATAATCACAATCTGAATTGCTTTTCCCTATATTCATCAGGGTGTTCCAGAGAAACTGAAAAAATAGAGAGTGGGGCGGGGGAAGGGGGGAAGAGGGAGGGAATGTGTGTGTGTGTGTGTGTGTGTGCGCGCGCGCGCGTGTGTGTGCGTGCATGCACACACACATATATAGAAAGAATTTCATTATAAGAAACTGGTTCACACTATTGTGGAAGCTGACAATTCCCAAGATCTGCAGCTGGTAAGCTGGAGACCTAGGACAGCTCACAGTGTAATTCTAGTCCAAATGCAGGCGGGCTCAAAATTCAGGAAAAGTCAATATTTCAATTCAGCTGAAAGCAGGAAAAAACTGATGTCCTAGCTCACAGTACTCAGGCAGGAAGAGTTCCCCCTTATTCAAGAGAGGTGCAGCCTTTTTTTCTATTCAAGGTTTCAACTAATTACATGAGGCCCACACACATTAGGGAGGGCAACCTGCTTTACTCAGTCTATCAACTGAAATGTTAATCTCATGTAGAAACCCCTTCACAAGCATAACCAGAATAACGTTTTACTAAATGTCTGCGTACTCCATGGACCAGTCAAGTTGACACGTAAAATTAAACATTGCAGAATCTTAGAGATCATCTACCAATCCCCAAAACACAGCCCCAAATTCCTCCATATACAGAATGAAAAAAACAAGACTCAGACATATGCGCTCAGAGCTCCTAATATCCAGTAGATATTAGTTGTTTTTGACCAATTGAATATCATAACCTAAACTTAAGTCTTTCATTCCAAGTCAACTGTGGCTAACAAAACTGCAGAAAAAAGAAAGTATGTGATACAGTGGAAAGAAATCAGGCCTTTGAGTCAGACAAAGGTCAAATCCTGACTCTGCTGTTTACTAATCGTTACTTAAATTTTGAACCTCAGCTTTCCATCTGAAGTACAGAGGAAATAGTGTCTATTTCATGGAATTCTTAGGAAAATTAGAGATAAAGTATAGAACATTTTTTGTGTAGTACCTGGGGTATAATAGATAGATACTCAATATTTCCCTAACTATCCTTACCCTGTTCACTTTCAGAACACATGGGAGAATTCTACTTTTTTCCCTCTTGAAAACAGACATAGTCATATGATATTTTGTCCAATACAATGTGAGTGGAAATTATTTCTAATAATTTCCAAGGGGTTCTATGTTATTTTAAAATGACTTGGCTTTCCTGACTTAAAAACTTACAGAGAAATTTCTCTCTTGCCACAAATTACAAAGGATGAAGTCCTTACATTTTATAGTATATTAATGAAGAACATTTTCCCTACCTTCTACCATTTCCTTATAATAGCAGTATTGTCAACTATCAGGACAGACTTATTACTCTATTTTAGTGATTAAATCACACGCTCAGAGAAGTTAAGTGAGTTGCCCAAGGCTATATACATAATAGTGTCAAGTCTCCTGATTCCTAGGCAAAACCAATCTGTGAATAGGAAAAAAATACCACACTGACAGTAACCAGTTTTACAAGATAGTTTATCGAGTTGTTCATTTGTTATGGTGTTTTGTATATGATATCCCACTTTCTGTTTCCCCCACACTGGATACCGGCCCCCACTACACACACACACACACACACACACACACACACACAAACACTCTTCTCTAGACCCTTTGAATTCTCTTGCCTCAGAAGGTAATTTGAGTATGAGGCAATAAAAAGGCAAAGGTAGCCTCTAACAGTTTTCTTCCTCACCTTAGTCAGGATTATGCTAATAGAAAGAGGAACTTCCATTAGAAACAGATGGGGATAAATCATCCCCCACATTGGGAAAGTGAAAGTCAAGGATCCCATGAGTGGTGGGAGAAACAGGTGCTCCCTAGCAGTCCTCAGCAGGCAATGACTGTGCAAGGCACCTAGGAAGGAAGAACTCTGGGCACTTGGGCTCTGTATTTAGGCAACGACCCATAAAGATCCCCTTTGCCTGCTTGCAGTGACACAGTCCACCTTCAAGATGCTGCCTGGGCTTGGATGAGGAGGATGCCATAGTGCTCAGACATTCCAAAATCAAGAGGGTCTTATCACATTTTCTAAGTATCACATAAGCCTCTTGGAATCTTATGTAACTTTAGGGAATGAGAAAGAGCCTCAGTGAAGATCTCTATGAAATGGAGACTCAGAGTCAGATGAGTTAGGTTTAAATAAACTAAAATAATTTGACATTTTTGCTGAGTGTATGAACTACATACAAACAGGCCAAATCTTCCTAAAAACATATACTTAACTCCCAATTTCAAGCCTATGACATTTTCCTGACTATTCCTAAAGGACTGACTTCTCCAAATCCACTAATGTCAGCCTTTCTCCATCAACTTCTAGAAAATCCAATTATCACCTCTGTCAATGAGAAACAAGATATGCTATGAAGACACATGATTAGCTTTCCCAGATCAGACATTCAAACCCTGCATAAGGAGTGAGTTAAAGCTCCATAAAGTAGTAACAGGTATATTACCATCTACTTACCTCAAGGGTCTCAACTTCCTGTTTTATAAGCTAATAGGGACATTGGACTGGTTATTTGCTTGTACTTCAACTTGGCAATGCTCAGGTTGTCATAAATAAGCCAGCAAGTTATCAAAATTGAAAAAACAAGAGTGAACTAAGGTGCATGAGCACAGGCTTTGAGGTTAGGTAAGCCTGGGCTGAACTCAGGATTCTGCCACTTATTAGCTGCGTGCAGTTAAGCAGATCGCATAACTTCTCTGAACCATAATTTATTCAATATTCTTTCCCAAAAATAGAAATAAAATGCTTGTCCTACTTTTTGTCCAGGATTTTAAGAGGCCAAAATAGATGTGAAAACATTTTGTAAGGCATAAAATGATATAAATATTAGGAATTGTTACAGTTTTTATTCCATGACAACAAAAACAGGAAGAAGAAGATAGAGATGGGGAGGAGGAGTAAAAGGAGGAGAAAGAGAAGGAGAATTAGTGTTGACATTTATGGAGCATCCACTGTGTTTAGGCATTTGATACATTACCTTATGTGATCTTCACAACCATTCTATAAGCTAGTTTATTATTCTACATATTTTAAAATGAGAAAACTGAATTTTAGAAAGGCTAAGTGCTAATTTTATATATCAACTTGGCTGAGCTACAGTGCTTAAATATGTGATCAAACATTATTCTAGATGTTTCCGTGAGGATGTTTGGGATGAGATTAACCTTTAAATCAGTACATTCTGAGGAAAGAGAATAACCCTCCATAATGTGGGTAGGCTTCACACTATCAGCTAGTGAAAACCTAAACAGAACAAAGACTGACCTACCCCCCAAGCAAGAGGAAATTCAGCTAAGAGACAACCTTCGGACTTGAACTGCAAATATCAAATCAACAAAGATCTCTCCTAGGTTTTTAGCCTGATAGCCTTCGTAAAACTTCAGTATCAGCTCTTCTCTGAGTTTTAAGCTTGCCAGCCCATCCTGCAGATTTTGGACTTACCAGCCTCCATAATTTCATGAGCCAATTCCTTAAAAATCTCTCTCAATCTCTCTCTCTCTCTCTTCTCTCTCTCTCTCTCTCTCTCTCACATATGTATGTGTGTGTGTGTGCACATATATCCTATTGGTTCCAGTTTTTTCTGGAGAATCTTGAGTAATACAGTAAGTAACTTCAAACAAAGTCACTCAAGTAGTAAATAGTAAAACTAGAACTCACAACAAAATCTGTTTCCAAATTTAACACCCCACTAGCTATACAATTTCCCATTAAGTATCTTTAGGCAATATATATTAATATATTGCAAAGCACTATACTGGTACACTGATTATGTGCCAATAATCATATAAAGAACTCCCCATTTACATAACATTGTAAAACTGTTTCAATATATCTTTGATAAGTGAAATTGACAAGTAAGTTGATAAGAGAAAAGGCCATTTCTTTCCTATATTGGCACACTCTTCAGGAATAATTATGAAAATTAATAAAAGTTAAAAACTGTCTGTAATTTAAGTTTATTGTACAGGAAAGTTTTTTATTTTTTAATTAAAAATTAATTTAAATATTTATTTCCAGCATGGAAAAAATAGTGCAAACAAATACATATGCCCTTTGATAAAGAAAATGTGGTACAGATATATAATGGAATGTTACTCAGCCATAAGATGAAATACTGCCATTTACAATCATATGGCTGGATCTTGAGATTATCATGCTAAGTGAAATAAGTCAGGCAAAAAAAAGTGATTTCACATCTATGTGGGATATAAAACTAAAAACAACAAACAAACAAGACAAACAAAAACTCATAGACACAGAACACAGTGTAGTGGTTACCAGAAGGAAAGGGGAGAGGCTCAGAGGTACATAAGGGTAAAGGGGGGTCAAATACATGATGACAGAAGGAGATTTGACTTTGGGTAGTTGACACACAATTCAATAAACAGATGATGTATTATCAAATTGTACACTCAAAACCTATATAATTTTATCAATCAATGTTACTCCAATAAATTTAATTGTTAAAAAGCTAATCATTGAAAGAAAAGAGAAAAAATTCTGGTTCCTGCCCTCAAGGAACTTACACTTGCAGACAATAAATCTATATTCCATAATAGAAATATCAATAAGGTTGTAATGGAAAATTAAAAGAGAGAAAAGTCATATACAGCTGGTAGATGATAAAAAACTTCACAGAAAAGTAACTTTGGGTGTGGACCTTAAGGATGGGTCTGATTTCAATAAAAATGTGGAAAAGAATTCCCAAATAAAGAGACTATCATGATCAAAACCAAAATAACAAGAATTCAATATTGAGTAGTAGGAAGAAAATGAAAATGTATATATGAGAAGGATCATATAGGTAAAGTATGCATTCTCAACATGGGTAATATCTGGAGAGGCAAAGAAACTTTAGATATTATAATGATTTGAGGGGCCACAGTATATAAAAAGATATATATTATATCTGTAGCATTAAAATTTTGTGGAAGGGGGAGGCAATTAGAAAAATAAAATGTCTGAAAAGGTTTCTTAGCAGAGTGATAATGAAAAAGAGGTTAAGAAAATTTGAATTAGAATACCTGGATTTAATCGGTGATTGGGTAGAGTGGCAAAGAAAGGCTTAGTTAAGATGACTCTGGATGACAAACTATTGAAATTTTTAAATTTTTTTAAATTAAAAAGAAGTTGAAGGGCTCTTCTGGTTTGAAGTTAGAACATGATAAGTTTGGTTTTGGGGTGTGTCCACTCTAAAATACAATAGAACATTTAGCTAGAGATATAATCAGTTAGATTAAGATATAGGATTGGTGAATTGAAAAGAGTTCAAAACTGATATACTTTCCAAGGCAGTGCTATTCAAAATATAACCTATAAATTCATGCTGGCCTAAAAGTTGTTTATCATAGATCTGCTATTAAAATAGGTTCAGTATGATACTTTAATAACTATTTGCCATTCAAACGCACAATTGGGGTACTTATCTAGTAAAACAGGGTATAAACCATTTGGATGTTGACAAATTCATATGGTGAATTGCATGTTGCATGAGATATTGTTTGATTTTGAGAATGTGCCCATATGATGTCACTTTACTCTCTGAGTTTGTACTTTATTTTGGGAAATTATTGTTTAAAAATTTTTTTCTTTCAGATAGGGCTGAGCTTTTGAATAAATGAAAATGTCATCCCTCCCCGCCCCCTTATTTTTTGCTTGCTACAGAAAATAAGAAGCATGAAGCATTGTAGTTAGATAGTTCTACAGAACAGAAGGCATTAAATCTTAGCTCCACCATGCATCAATGCTTACCTTGAGCAGGTTATTTAAACATGGAGCCTGAGTACATCTTTAAAACAGGTATAATAATATTTACCCTACAGGGTTGTTGTGTAGATTAGAATTACCAAAAGCCTAGCAGATAGTCAGTGGTCAGTTCTAAAATGTCAAGGAATCCCAGGGAGAGAAGTAATTCATTTTGTGTGTGTGTGTGTGTGTGTATGGATGGAGTGGAATGGAGTGGAGTGAGTATGGGAGGTCAATGAGGAAGATTTTATAGAGGAGATAATACAGGAACTGTACCTTAATATTCTTCCTGGAACGTTCTTCCAGATAGCATGGTTTTCTCCTTTACTTCAGTTCTTTTTTCAAATATCTTCTCAGTGAGGTCTATATTAGCTACCCTGTATAAAATTTCAACTCTTTTCCCCCATATTTCCTAATCCCCAATATGCTTTATTTTTTTCTTTTTAGCAATTACTGCTATCTAACATATTATAAAATTTACTTATTTATTTGTTTTTATTTATTATCTGCATCCTCCAATAGAATATAAACTCTATAAAGTTTCTTTTAATCTCTGGTGCCCAGAACAATGCCTAGCATATGATAGGTGCTCAATAAATATTTGTTGAAAGAATGTATGAGAAGAGTAGAACATCACCAGATGAAATTAGTTATACATGCATGTATTGTATTTTTATAACTATTGACCTCAAATTGTAGGATGCAAAGTTGAGGAATTTAGCATGGGCATATTGATTTATAGAAAACAAACACTTATCCAGCAATCTTACTTTTTGAGTTTGACTGAGAACTTGGGTGGGAGGAGAGAAACCTTTGACTAGCCAGAATAATTATTATAAAATACATGCACTAAAGATCATACACCTTACTCCTCAGAAGAGATACTTAGAATTTATTTCTTATTTAGACATAAGTTCTAACTATCTTGATAATATGGGTTTTCAGCATAGGAAATCTGTGGGTGGGGTGGAGCCTGAGGGGATAGGAATACTCTTTGGTGGGAAATCAAAGTTGACAAGCTGACAGAGGGAGGAGGCAGAAAATATAAAAGTAAACAATAAAATTTAAGTATGTAACCTTTAAGATATCTGTTGTTTATCATCAATGTAAGATAAATTATATACAAGGTGATTTTAGACTGCCAGTGAAAATAGAAATGTCTCTGTATACCTATTCATTTCATCTTTTTCCTTATAGTCTGGTTTGTGTCCTCACTACTCTAGCAAGATAGTTTTCTGAAAGATTGCCAGTGATTTAATCACTTAATTTAATGGTCTTATTTTAGCTCTTGATTCCTCTGCCCCATAGGACATTTCTAATGATTACCCTTACTTTCTGGAACTCTTATCCCCTGGAAGCATTGACTATACCATTCTTATCCTCTGCCCCCATATCTGACTGACCTGTCTTGCTTTCATCCACACATGACCCTTAAGGCATTCTCTAAGAGTCAGCTCACCCATGTTTCATCTTTATAAATCTTGAATATACATCTAATGATTCACCATCCATTTATCCATTGAGAATTATTATTATGTTCATTAAAGATCTTGAATCTATTAATTTCTTTCTATCTTCCCCTTTCATTCAAACCACCAACACCTGTCATTAGAAACTACTGTTTCTTTTGTTTCCTTCCATTCATTCCTCTGCCCCCATTATCCATTCTCAACACAGCATCTAGAGTGATCCTTTTAAAACTCAATTTGGGTCCTATTTCTGTCCTATTTAAATTACTGAATTGTCTCCCATGAATGTTAGAATAAAATCCAGATTCTTTATCCTGACTACAGTGGTACATGATTTAGTCCTTGGCTACTTTTTCTGACTTCATCTTTTGCCATTCTCACTCTTCCCAATAATGCTTTAGCCACAGTGACATTCTGCCTCTTCATAGAGCAGACCAGATTTGTTTCTGTTTGAAGCTGTTCGATCCGGCCATTTTTTCTTCCTGGGATACTCACCCACCGTCTTTGCATCTTGACATTCAGAGCTCAGCTTACATATTGCTTTCTCAGAAACCTTCTCTGATTAGGCAGTCTAAAGTAGCCACCTAATCACTTTATCATGTCATTCTGTTTTTATTCGCTGTTTATTTACTTATTTATCTGCTTCCCCTTCAATAAAAACAGTGACTTTGTCTATTTGCTGTATCACCAGAGCCTGACATAGTAGGCATTCAATAATCATTTGTCAACAGGATGAATGAACAAGTCTGTGGCAGATACTGTGGGAATAGAGATAATAGTAGTAATTTGTACAGCAGTAGTTATTAGCCTTTCCTAGGTTACAAGCATTTTTGAGAATCTGATGAAAATGACTATGACTTCTATGCATTTATGCATTTATGTACACTCAGTAAAAGATTGCCTAAAAATTTAAAATGCTTGATTTCTTGAGTAGTTACTCTTTGTTAGCCACTTTACTAGTATCCCTGGCCTCTTAGAAACTGTGGAATATACTTTTATTTAGTCATTATCTTTATATGATTATTGGCACATAATCAGTGTACCGGTATAGTGCTTTGCAAAACTATGTGTGGCTAAGAACTTAAAAAAATTCTGATGCGATGGCTCTGTAGCAAGCAAAAAATAAGGGGGGCGGGAGGGATGACATTTTCATTTATTCAAAAGCTCAGCCCTATCTGAAAGAAAAAAAATTTTTAAACAATAATTTCCCAAAATAAAGTACAAACTCAGAGAGTAAAGTGACATCATATGGGCACATTCTCAAAATCAAACAATATCTAATGACTTCAGCGTAGGCCACAGGATACAAACTCAGCAGAGGGCCAAAAATATTCTGTCACAACATTATGACATTTCTACATAATTATGGTTTGTTTTTAAATTTTTTGTATAAACCAGACTTCCCCCCCAAAAAAATCTGGGCAGCCCTTCAGTCTGCACACATAAGCTCTATTTTAAAATGTAAAAATCTGGTCAAGAGCACAACTCATTTACCAATGTGGCATAAACAACTAAGCATAACCTAGCTCAGGAAAGTACTAGATCAGTAACAACTTAAGCCATTAGTGTTAACTCTGAACATTAAAACAGAGCTTCCACTAAGGTTCAGCAAATCATGCCCAACTACTATGAGCTATTAGAAGCAGCAAGTGGTGAGTTGAAGTCTAGCCCCACTATTTATAGGAAACTCAAGGAATCACTGAGCAGCATTTCTTGCCTCCAACACTGAGGCATGAATCAATCAGGGATGAGTCAATAAAAGAGCCCATGCCAGGTAATTCAAAAAAAGAAGGTATTACAGGAAACTAGTTATAGAAATGTTGGGTGAGCTGAAAGGACAAACAGGTGAGAGTGGGGCAACATAGAGATTAACAGCAGCAGGAATTCTCTACACTCATAGAGGAGCAAAGGCAGGAGGCAGCAATATCCTAGGAGCCAGGGCAATCCAACAAAGTCTGGATTACAAGGAAGGGTCTGTCTGGCAAAACCATGAAGGGGACATAGCCACTGCTGGAGACGATGCCCAAAACAAAAAGGAGTAAAAATACCCAGGCTTCTAGCTTCTCCCTGCCTTTCAGCCTCCTGCCAGAGCCTCCTATTAGCGGAACCTAGCCAGAACCCAGATATAATTAGACCCTGGAAAGCATAATTTTCAGGGGGTTAGCTCCCTGCAATATAAAGAATGGGAAATGAAACTAGCTGCAAACAGATGACCTGCACGACATATTCCATACCTTCAGAAGGCAGGTCTATTCGAAAGCTATATGACAACCCACAATTTGTATGGATTTTTCAATACTAGAGTATACGATCAAAGTATAACTATTTTATGGAGACTGAAGAGTAAAAACACACACAACATTCTCATTTTGCTCATTAATGTAATTTTAAAATTTTTATTTATAAGTAGGAAGCAGTCGTAATAAAAAGTTAAAAGCAAATTCTAATTGAAAATGTACCATTTGATTATCACTTAAAAAACTACTTATGTCTTAGATCTTAAACTAATATATACTTAGACTGTAATCACTCAAGTAGTACCTTAAATCTTTATTGGATAGAGGAGGGCTATAACCAAACTCAATCAACCATAATTAAGTGATACATCCCTCTTTTTGATGAATGTCACTATTAAAGCATAGGAAGTTTGTTCATGTGTACTGGAAGTCTCCTTCAAAGCAACGTGTCAGCTGATTTGAATAAGCAGTTGAAGAGATATAAAAACGGGATTTCAATAAACATGGTCATATTTCTTCATATTCTTTCCCAGGTCTTTAGGTTCAGGAATGTTACTGTACGAAAGGTCATCATTCATAGGGGAAAGTTATTTGGGAATAAAATATTTTACTTCTTCCCCAAAAAGGAGGCAGAGGAAATAAGAAAGAGAAAAATATACAAGGCAATACATAACTATGCATGTTAGATATAATTCAGTAAAGAGGTCAGAATTTTTTTAAATGAAAACACTACTAAAAAGAAGTTCAGCTTGTTTCAATTATAAGTCAGAAACAAAGAATAAAATTAAATTATTCACCTACAGTTTAAAGCCACCAATATTTCTCCAACAGAATTTATACACATGGTGAAATACTCCTTTATATTTCATAACTGTGTTGTTATCTCCAAAATGTGCTACTTTTTTTTCTCTAAAAGAAATAATGGCCTTGTAAGTGGCATGTTCTGGAATAAAGTGATAGTATTAATAAGAAAGAAATTTGCATCAGATTTTATGTTAAACACATTGTTAAATAAAAACATTTGGATTTTGTCCTGAGGACAATAGTGAGTCATGAAAGATTTTACACAATAAAGTAATACGAACAGATGATTTGCATTTTAGCTTTGGTGGCATTGTTGAAGATGGAGCAGAAAGAAGTTGTGCCAGAATTATCACTTGAAGTTGATTGCCAGATGTTATGCTATGTCTATTTTATATAGTGTCCCTAATTTGCATAATAATTCTATGATATAGTTATTTATTTTCCTAATTTTACAGATGAGTAAACTTTAAGTGATATCATCAGCATGACATAATGAATAAAGATTATATATGACTCCAGGTCTGTCTGAAACCAAAACCTGTGTTTTTGTATTATACTACATTGCATCTTGTTTTGTTTTAAGTTTATTTAGCATAATATCCTCTAGATTCACCCATATTGTCATAAATGGCAGGATATTTGTCATATATGTCATAATGTCATAAATATTTCCTTCTTTTTATGGCTGAATAATAATCCATTGTATATATGTACCACATTTTCTTTACCCTTTTATTTGTCAAAGGACATTCAGGTTATTTCAATATCTTGGTTATTGTGAACAATGCTGCAATAAATTTCACAAAAACAGAGAATTACAATTGTCAGAAGCTGGGAGGAAGGGGAAATGAGTTGATGCAGGTCAAAGGGTACACATTTTCAGTTATAATAAGTTCTGAGGCTATAATATATCACGGGTTCTCAAATCACATCATTTCATATTGATGAGATATCATAGGAACTTAACTCTTGTTTATATCAATTAGCCTGTGGTAAAATTGATTTCACTACAAGATGTTTCACTTCAAGTCTCAGAACCTATAGACAACTCTAGAGGAAGATGTACTGTACAGCATGGTAACCAAAGTTAATAACAGGGTATTATATATTTGAAAGTCGCTGAGAATAAATCTTAAGCATTCTCACCACACACACAAAAAAATTAACTATGTTAACTATGTGAGGTGAAGGATGTATTAATTATCTTGATCTTGTAATTAGTCTAAAATACATTTATATGTATATCAAATCATTACATCATACACTTTAAATATATACAAATATATTTGCAATTATTCCTCATAAAGTTAAAAAACAAAGGATGTCATCCATTTAGAGATCTAAAAAAAAGAAAAGTTTAGGTGAGACATTAAGCTAAAAAACTGATTTCTAATGTACTTATGGGACATTTTCATACTGTGCTAAGAATGAAGACCACTTCTTTCAAAAGAAAATATAATGTTAATTTTTCAAAATTACATAAGTAAATGTAAATTCCATTGGAGAAATTAAAAGTTTTATATTTTCATTTCCATTATTTTAAATAGTATGTAAATAACTAATCCATAAATTTCTTTCACTGGTCCTCTTTCTTGCAACAGTAATTTTAAAAACATATTAAATCTCACAGGATAACCAATTAATTTGAAGTGTACATTACAGTGCTCTTCTCATATTCTATACACGTATACTCATATCATAAAACAATACTCAAATTGCATATGATGGCAACCATAGTATTTATTTGAATTACTTATTTTATTTTTTTAATCACTTATTTTAAACAGGTAGAAATTTTTTTCATTTTTCTTTATCACAAAAACTTTTCCTATTTATCTTACTACCTAAGGAGTAATTTTCAACAATATATCTCATAAATATGTCATAAATTGACCCATAATAAGATAACATCTATACGGAATTATTAAAAGTATGGCCTTTGGAGCCAGGATAGTCACAGTTCCATATTCGGCTACACCGTTTGTCAGTTATGCACTTCAAGGTAAATAGCTTTATATCCCTGAGCATAGTGTTCTCACCTACAAAGAGAGATATAATACCTCAAAGGTTTTTGTGAGCATTAAATGAGATAAAGTATATATATTATTTAGCACAGTGTATGGCAAACAATAAGCAATTAAGTGATAATTTTATTGGTTTCTCTCCTTAATATTCTTGTTGTTGTAAATGTTAAACTTTCATTTAAAATGTAAAAATATTTTATTAATCTTAAAATCTCTTTATGAAGACTATCTATCCTCCCTTATTTATTCACATATTTATTGAGCTCTTGATAGTACACTAGGTGCTAGAGAACAAAAATTAATAAGAAACCACCCCAAACTTCATGGAACTTTTAATGATAAAGAAAAAGAAAGACTTTAAATGACTGCAATGCAATAAGGGTTCTCACAGAAGAGTCTAAAAGGTACCTGTAAATAGAAAGATAAAGACAGCCAAACTTGCCCAAGATGTACTGTTTCTCAGAAGAAGAAATGTTGGACTGAATTCTAAATTAACATTTTACCAGAGAAAACAGCATCTTCAAAGTATGAAGGCTTGAGAGAAGCTGGGGGATTAGGGAAGAGCAAACAATTTTTTATTGTTTACACCTACAGCACCTGGTATACCTACATGGTCTCCCATCCAAGTACTAACCAGGTCCGACTCTACTTAGCTTCTGAGATTAGACTAGATTGGGCACATTCAGGGTGGCATGGCCATAGGAAGAGCAAACAATTAAATATAGCTTTTTCATCAAAGCTATCAGAAAGTTAATCTTTCCCCATCTTTTTGTTGTTCAAATTACTTCATTCAAAAAATAAATACGCTATTAATTTAGTGCCTAACTTTGTAAGCATTCTGCTCAGTTCTGTGGGAGAGCAGGGATTAATCAGACTCAGATTCTGTCTTGAAGTAGGTTATAGTCTAATAGAAGAGAACAAAAGAAGTTTTTATTTTTTAATTATAAAAAGTGTCGCATGTCTCTAGAGAGATAAAATTAGAGTGGTGTGGCTATTTTCCCAAGGGAAATAATATTTACAGAGAGGTGTATAGGGGAAAAACAGATTAGGGATTCATAGGAGAGTTCATATTTGACCTGCAGACCTTATTTCTCATAAGGAAAAAATTAATTATCCATCAGCTCAAGGCTAGGCAATGTGCTAGGCACTTTACATATTCCACAACTCTGAAAGAAAAAAATGCTTATGGAGGCTTATCTGAAAGCAATATACTTCATCCACATGAACTAATACTCCCCATTCATTCTCTGGATCTATTAATCACTTTACTCCTTCTCAGCAGTCCAGATGCACCTACAGAATCCTTCTCAACAAAGCATACCAGGCAACCACAGCTGGTAGCTCAGAGTTAACATGTAAGAGAAAAGCCCTCACACTTCCCTGTTTTAAATCTGAAACAAATCCTTGAATTAGATAAAATGAAAGTTGCATATGTCAAACGATTTGTTTCAAGTGCTAACTGAACTGTTTTCACAAAAATGCCCATTAGCATTACATTGAAGGATGTTACCAAATGCACCCCTATGAAATATATTGCTGTAAAGACCACAGGGATATTGTTGAGGATACTGTTAATCACATTTCAAGTATGCTTTAGGAAGCCCAATAAGAAGAATTTCTATTAGATTTTAGTACCTGTTTTTTTTATCTTATGGACACTGTTTTTCTCCTGGAACTGGCTGCCAGAAAACTCACGGTTAAATTTGTAATCTACCTATACCAAATTTATGAATCTCATAGCATGCATTTTATGTATTCACGCAGCTAAATTTTCTTTTGCTATTTCTCCTTTCTGAAATTTCCTCATTATCTATTTTTTAAATAGTATTTTATAAATATTTTGGTAAAATCGCTCAATTTTTTTAAGCAATGAAAATATTTTTTTAATTTTTCTTTAATGAAGATATAAGACAGGCATCATTCACCTTTAAAATATGAAAAAACCATGGCTCTGTTTTCAATTCAGAATTTGAACTGCAGTCTGACTCCAGAGGATGTCACTTAACCACTCTACTATACTGCAAGCCTTACGTACTGCTTGTACAGATTCAGTTGATATAAATAATCATTCATACATTTGGGGGGAAATATGAATTATCATTTGGTTACTTTGTGGTCAGATTGGGCAACTTATGTACCAAACTTTTCAAAAAGGAATGGAAAAAGATAAGTATAGTTAAGGAAAAGGTGTTCTAGGAAAGGAATCTAGATTATTTCATACTATAGGTAAACCAAAAGAATACATAATCTTTAAAATGAGGGTAATTCCTACTTTCACAGAGTTATTATTGTAAACAGCCTTCATGTCTTTGACTGAGGTATAAAGAATTCAAAAGGCATTTTCTAGGCACCAAGTATATCCTGGACTAGGCAACAGTAGTTGGTTGATTCAAAGAAAGAAGAAACATTGTTCTTAATGATGTGGACAGTGTTAATATTTGACCAGAAGGACACTATAATACTGTGCTATGGGTTGAATTATGCCCCACCAAAATTCATACGCTGAAGTCCTAACTGCCAGTACCTCAGAATGTGACCTGACTAGGATATAGGGTCTTTACAGAGTTAATCAAGTTAAAAGAAGGTCATTAGAATGGGCCCTAGCTCAAATGTGACAGTGTTCTTATTTTTAAAAAAGGTGGGGGGGGATATTAGGGACAGATGTGCCCGATGTGAAAATGAAGGCAGAGATCAAGGTGATGCTCTGCAAACCAAGAAACAACAAAGATTTCTAGCCAAACGCCAGAAGCTAGAGGAGACTCTTCCTCACATACCCTTAGAATGAACCAAACCTGCCAACACTTTGATCTCACACTTCTACCCTCCATAACTGCAAGACAATAAATTTCTGCTGTTTAAGCCACTCAGTTTATGGTTCTATGTTATGGTAGCCCTAGAAAACTAAAACAACATGGGGAAAAAAAGAGCAACGCCCTGCATAAACAAGTTTTCAATTGTTGATATAAACAACCAATGTTCTTAGGGTTCAGAGAACTGGCATGTCCATTCACACACGCACCACACACATACACCATACACACACACATAACTAAGAAACAAAAACAACTGGTTATTTTTCAAGTAAAAGTATCTTAACTTAAAAGTTATCTTTCTCATTAATATTTCCAACATATTCTGAATACCTACTATGTCCTATTCAGAGTATGAGGCCCAGCGTATAAATTTACCAAGATACAATCCTTACTAGATAGGAATTTACAATCAAGTCCTGACCTCCCCTTTTAGAATATCCAAAGCATATATTCATTATGATGCAATATTACTTTTGCTCTCGTTTGTGTTCAATTGAATTTGTTCTCTCATTACTTCATTATAGAGAAGTATCCTGTCTCACAAAGATTAAGTTCTGTGAGCATGTCATACAGAACCAGATACATGGTAGACATTCAAAAATTAATGATTTATCATATAGTCAAATTATGTCCATTTTGTCCCAAAATAAATTAAATCTGGATAAGTACTTTATAAAATATAAAATACTGTACAAATGTTCATTAGTATTAACATTAAACCTCTAATCATTTATAGCAACAACATAACATTTCATTTTAAGTATTTCCAAGTTAATTCTTTCAAAATTGACTTTTCCCTGACAACTTGCTTGATTCTAGTGAAATAAGTGGGTTGAATCACACAAAATGGTCAAATGGAACAGGATTCCAAAAGAACCTCACAAGACAAGCTCAAAAGCAAAGGCAATTAATACACTCACCACTTTCAAAGCAAGCATCAAATATAAGATGTCCTTTCTTGGGCTGTCCACAGTATCCAGTTGGAAACACCATATATTTGCTCACGTTCCCTCCGATGGCATCATCATTTCCCACATCACTGCCTATTTTTAAAAAAATTAGCTCATGTTAAACAAAATTCAAAAATAACTTAGTAATATAAGTCAAATTAGATTTTTATCATTAATTTCCCTCCTCCTCCATCCTTTTTTGCTAACCCAGGCAGTAAGGAATTAACTACATATTATGGTAGAATACAAAGAAAATGCATTTTGAAATCAGAAAGATGCAGGATCAAATTTCATCTGTACTAATACTAATTCTCTGTGATGCAAAGCAATCAATTTAATCCCTTTAAGCCTCAGTTTCTCTCATCCATAAAAATGAGAATAGCAAAATCCATATTTCAAAATCATGCTATAATATGAAGATATGAAAAAATCCAGAATGACTACTGAAATCCACAAGATGTACATTAAATTGCAGCAATTACTTAATAATAATGGTAATATATTTGTCACGAATATATAGTTAATCATTTTGAATAAAGCAATAGTTCTATAACTAGCATAACTACCTAATGTTCTACCAGAAATGATCTGAGAACCAGTGAATTAGCACAAAAGTTATATTTCCTAACAGGAGCTTTAATTTTTAAAAGATTTATAAATTTCATTTCCACATAGAATGTAGAAACCTAGAAAGATTTTTCCTTCCACCTTAACAAAAAATATCCCAGAGACTGCCCTCATTCTGGCAGTCAGATGGGACTGGACAAGACCAACAAGCAAACTTGACCTCTCAGTGACTACACAGTCCAGGCCAACTGTCTGGCCATAGGTGCCCCTGAATGAGGCCGCCCTGCATGCCCCAATACTTCCCATAGGTTTATCTGTTTTATTGCTTAGTACAAATACTCTTGGATTTATTTATCAATTTAAAAATATACACAGGTAGTGGCTGACCTTGGCCTGCATGATATCCCCTCCCAAGAGGCACTAGAACCAATAAAATAGGAGGCTGGCTTCAGAGTACCACCCATTATCCCCACAAATGGAACACCCAAAGTGTGGTCTCAGCAGGCACCAGAACCTGCTGGGAGAACCCCATTTCATGGGGTAAGCCCCCAGCACAGCAGTTCATATGCTACAGGCAAGTCAGCCTGATAGTCATCAGCAATTAAGGCTCAACTACAGCAAGAGGGCACACACAACCCAAACAAGGATATTCCTAGAGTAAGGATATACAGAAGAAGCCACCTCAAGACTGGTAGGAGAGGATAAGACACTGAATGGGCTAGTCCTACACCTACGTGTGGTGGTTAAAAACCAGGAAAAATATCTCAGCTGCAGAGGTCCCCCAGGGGTCTCAGCTCCACACAAGGTTCCTCAGCCCAGGGTTCTAGTGCCAGGAAGTGAAATCCCCAGAACTTCTAGCACTGAAAAGCAGCAGGGATTGTGGCTTACTGAAACAGAAGACATCTGGAGTCCCAGACATTCCTCTGTAAGACCCCACCCATGAACAGACTCACTTGCTGTAAGCTCCAGAGCTGGGGCAGCATCTGGAAAGGTTCCAGGGGCAGTCAAGGAGGAACTGTATTGCCTGGCTTCAAGGCAAAGGCTAGAGGGGCAGCTTTCTCCCAGACAAAAGTGCTGGCAGAATCTAGTACTTTGTTGAGTCTTCCCATCACCCAACCTGCACACACAGATGGGCATGATATCTGAGTCTCAATCAACCTAGCTAACACTGTTTGCTCTGTCCTGGTGATTCCCTGAGACACTCCCCACCCTGGCCCTACCCAACTTGCAGGCCCACCCAAGCCACTTTCAGTGGTTTTTCCATACAAATGGCCTGTCTTGGCTCATGTTGCAGACTTTCCTAAAATCTCTCAAAGGTTCACAAACCCCAAACTAGCAGCATATGGCCTCAGTGTACCCTGTACCTCTTGCTAAGCAGCTCCAAGCCAGACACTATTGCAGCTAGCCTCGTTTCACAGCTTAGCTTCTGCCAGGCACCTCCAAGACCAGCACAAGTAGCAACCATCTGCAGATCACTTTGTAGCTCATATAAGTGGTCCTGGGAAGCAGTTAAACTTGGTCTGCAAGAGTGCCCCTCCCAAAAGGCCCCAAAACCAATACATCTGGCGGCCAGCTTCAGAACACACTAGTGCACCACCCAACCACCTTCACAAATAACATACAAAGGGCAGACTCAGCAGGCACCATGATAAAGTGAATCCTGCTCCAAAGGGTCAGCCCCTACACAACAGCATCTCTACTATGGTCATGGCCAGTCCTCACAACCAATTAGCCTGAGGGTAAATCCCTCCCATTGAAATGCCAACAGAAATCAAGTCTCAACTACAACAGGAGAGCACACACAATCCATACAAGAAACACTCCTAAAGTACCCAGCTCAGATGATCAAGAGAGACTGCACCCCTGGACCCCATAGGACACCTACTACATAACGCCACTCTACCAAGACAGAGAGATGTATGTAGCAGGTCTACCTAATGCAAAGAAACAAATATAGAGAGGCAGCCAAAATGAAAATACAGAAAAACATGGCCCAAATGAAAGAACAAAAGAAAACTTCAGAAAAAGAACTAAATAAAATGGAAGCAAGCAATCTACCAAAGACAGAGTTCAAAACACTGGTTAGGAGGATGCTCAAAGAACTCAGTGAGAACTTCAACAGAGAGATACTAAGTGTAAATAAAGGACACAGAAACCATAAAAAAAAAGTCAGAAATAAAAAATGCAATAACTGAAATGAAGAATACATTACAGGGAATCGACATCAGATTAGATGAGTCAGAGTTCTGAATCAGTGATTTGGAAGATAAGGTAACAGAAAACAATAAGAACAGCAAAAAGAAAAAAAAATGTGATGAGGATAATTTTAGGGACCTCTGTGACAACATCATGTGTGCCAACATTCACATCGGAAGGGTACCAGAATGAAAAAAGAGAGCAAGGAACTGAGAACCTATTTGAAGAAATAAGGACTGAAAACTTCCCTAACCTGGCAGAGGAAATAGACACACAAGCCCAGGAAGCACAGAGAGTCCCACATCATAATTAAAATGCCAAAGGTTAAAGACAAAGAGAGAATCAGCAAGAAAAGGGCAGCTAGTTACCTACAAGGAAGCTCCCATAAGACTGTCAACTGATCTCTCAAAAGAAACTCTGCAGGCCAGAACAGATTGGCATGAAATATTCAAAGTGATACAAAGTAAGGACCTACAACTAAGGCTACTCTACCCAGCAAGGCTATCATTTAAGGAGAGATAAAGACCTTCCCAGATAAGAAAGAGTTAAAAGAGTTCATCACCATCAAATAAGTGTTATAAGAAATGATAGAGGGACTTCTTTAAGAAGAAGAAAAAGAAGAACATAAATATGAATAATAAAATGGCAATATCTATGTACTTATCAATAATCACTTTATATGTAAATGAATGGGTTAGAAAACAAGATCTATTCATATGCTATCTACAGGAGGCCCACTTCAAATCAAAAGACACAATTGATATTTTTAGAACATTCCACCCAAAAGCAGCAGTGTATATATTCCTTTCACATGGTCCAAAATAGACCACATATTAGGCCACAAAACAAACCTCAATAAATTTAAGAGGCTTGTGTGTCTTCTCCCACCACAATTGCATGAAACTAGAAATCAATTACAAGAAAAAAACTGAAAAATACACAAACATATGGAAGCTAAATAACATGCTACTAAACAAAAATGGGTTAACAGTGAGCTCAAGGAAGAAATCAAAAGATAAATCAAATGAAAATGAAAACAACAATCCAAAATCTACAGGACACAGAGCAGTGTTAAGAGGGAAATTTGTAGCAATACAGGCCTACCTCAAAAAACAAGAAAAATCTCAAATAATCTAACCTTACACCTAAAGGAACTAGAAAAAAAAAGCAAACTAAGCCCAGAGTGGGGAGAAGGAAATAATAAAGATCAGAGCAGAAATAAATGAAAGAGTTTTAAAAAATAATATAAAACATTAATAAAACCAAGAACTGATTCTTTAAAAGAACAAACAAAATTAATAAGCCTCTAACCAGACTTACCAGGAAAAAAAAAAAAAAGAGAGAGAGGGCCCAAATAAATAAAATCAGAACTGAAAGAGAAGTAACTGACACCACAGAAATACAAAGGACTGTAAGAAAATACTGCAAACAATTATATGCCAACAAACTGGACAACCTAGAAGAAATGGATACATTCCTAGAAACATACAATCTTCCAAGACTAAATCAACAAAAAACAGAAAATCTGAACTGACCCATTACTACTAATAAAGTCAAATCTGTAACCAAGACTCCCAACAAACAAAATGCCTGCACCAGATGGCTTCACAGGTGAATTTTACCAAATATTTAAAGAATTAATGCCTATCCTTTACAAACTATTCCAAAAAAATTCAAGAGTATGGAAAGCACCCAAGCTTATTCTACAACAGCACGATTACCCAGACAAAAACATTACAAAAAAGGAAAATTATAGACCAATATCCCTGATGAATATAGATGCAAAAATCCTCAACAAAATATTAGCACACCAAACTTAGCAATACATTAAATATTGGGGGTTGTTTTTTTGTTTATCTGTTGAGAGCATAGGAAATATGATATATTTTAAATTTATCAAAAGAACAAATAGTATTTTTACATTTACAATTTAATGAGATAAACAGATGTGACATACGAGAGACCAGATAATAAAAGAAAGCAGAGCACCACAAAAGATGCATATACTGACATAAAGACAGAAGAGGGGGCAGGGAGGACTAGAGCCTATAATGTTAATGCAATATAAATGGTTGATCATTTAAACACATAAGGCTGGAAATGGCAAGTTATTATTATCAAAGAAATCATATCTCAATTGCATTACACATGTACATAAAACCATTCAAAATGGCGTTTACAGTAATACAAAATCATCTAAGGTGACATGGAATAATGGAATAATGATTGTTATGGAACAAGAAATTTTAATTTGACTGTGCATTTTAAAGTTCAGCATATAGCTGTTTCACCCACATTTTGAACCCAAATTATTTACTCTAATTTTAAAATAGCCCCACATTTAGCTAAGGCAGCATGAATTAATATCAAAAATTTAGATTTCAAAGTCACGTAAATCTGAGATTGAATCCACCTAACTCAGATATATATATATATATATATATATATATATATATATATATATATATATATATATATATATAGTGTAACCTTTTTTTAAGAAACTTAACCTAACTTATTTGAGCCTTTTTGCTTATTTTGTTCTGAAGGTTACAGAAAATATATGTAAATCACTTAGAATATATTATTTACTCAATAAGTAGTTGGTTATTTTTATTATCATCATCATCATCATCATTAAGACACCTGTATCTGGAAAAAAAGTATATTTATTTAACAAAAAGAATAAAAGATTTGATTATATAAAATAAGAGAGGATTCAGAAAAGGAACAATTTAAATTGACATTCATAAAGAATGTCTTAGTGAAAGTATTTTATTTTAAATAAACACTGAATACCATTATATCCAGTTAAATTATACACTATAAAACACCATTATTATAGTGTGTAAAATATTTGTTTCCAAACACAGAGATAGAGATACACATCGAATTTTTTCAGTTTAAGGAAGTTAGAGACAAAAAAGAAAATAAAACAACTGAGCTTTATCTTTAAGGAAATAAAGATCTAATCCTATTGTTACTATTATTTACATGTTTTTAAAAATACAACATCAATAACATATTTAGTAATAAAATTTATGAGCATATTTTGTGGCGGAAAAAACAATGAATGATATATATCTAAATATGTACCTAATGTAACGATATAATTATATCTTATTTTATTCTGATAAATAAGCCTGCTGAGGCATCTAGAAATAGACTCTAGGACTGCACAAAATTTTTGACATTTAAGTGAGTTATGCAGATGATGGATGTGAAAAAGTCTCAATTTGTTTTATTTTCACATGGAAAACTACACAAAAGTTACTAGCAATTCATATTGGTCAAATGAGGGGAAAAGCTTATTAATTAAACTGACCTTATATAAAACACTTTTTTCCACCTCTTGGGCTAAAACACCTTAGGAGAAGTAACAAATTACTTCTATGTATAAGTGACATGCAGTTAAAGGAATCTGTCAAAAGTTCCATTATAAAGCCATATTTCCAAGGCTTCATAATTTTGAGAGAAAATTTCATTGAAGATGAGACTTAACCCACAAATTCTCAGCCAAGAAAGTAAATCTAAAATTCCTAATGTAGGGTATTTTAGGAAAGAGAACCTATTGATTGGTGGATTTGATCTCAGTCAACTACTGCCTACTCTATAGCTTCCTCCTAGCATTTTATAAAATATGTTTGTTCTCATTCAAATATATTTACAAGACATACTGAAAGGATGCAAAAAACAAAAACTTTTTAATAATTTCTTAAATGTATATATCCTATTTCTCTCTAGGCATATGCATCTATAATACAAATAAGATGTCTAGAATTGTTAAGCTACAATCAGTCACAGGATGTTTCAATTACCAAATATGTATGGAAGATCTATTTTTGCACTTACTCTATTTTGTGCCCAGAACTAAGGATACTATATAAGAAAAATAAGCTATAAATCAATCTATTGTTTAATAGAAGAATAAAGATATACTAACAATTAATACACTCAAAAAGCTGACTATCTGGTTAAGAACTATACTGAAAATAACAAAATACATAATGAAAAAAACATATTTCTGTAAGAAAGGAAAACTGAATACAGGCAGTATAGTTTGGTGTCATGGGGTTTGTAGAAATATGGGCCTAAAGCTAAATCCTTGCTTGGCTACTTTTTAAGTGTATGACCATGGATGAGTCTCAATTCAGCAAGCTATGGTCTTGGACCTCTCTATTTTCATCCTACAGCCTTTCAAAAGAAATAGTTGGCCCATTTGTCCCTAAATGAGTGATTTGCATCTAATTTCCAAATATTTTGCAGTAAATGATCTCCTGCCTCTGATCTTACCAAGATTCTACTTATATTTACTCTATTTTGTGTTACAGCTAATTACATATGCCTAATGCTCACATCCCACTTAAACACTAACTTTCCACTTATGTGTTAATCATGTGCAGAGAACTATATATTCTTTGATTACTATCAATAGGAACACCTGCATTTACTGTAGAACTAGAAAATGCTAAATATAAAGCAATATCAATAAATACTTGTTGAACTGAAAATTCAATTAAAAAGGAATTTCTTCTAAGTATAATTTTCTATTTTACCAAATGAGAGTAATTTTTTTAATTGCCTCCTGGGCTTGGGTATGGGGTTATTAATTCATTTAACAAAGTATTTATTTAAGACTCTTATGTACCCACTATCCTATGTTCTAGTAATACAAATATAAATCTTAAAACTTCCTGTCCATCAAGGATATTAGTGGAAGAGGCAAAGCAGTAAACCACTACATTATAGTATAATGTGATAAATACTAGAAATGTGAGGTAAGCTCAAGGCACTCTACAAGAATACAGGGTAGCAACATCTAAAATTTCCCCACAGAAGACTTTCTGAACCACCCTTAAAATATGTATAAAAATTAGCCAGGTGAAGAAGTCTGAAAAGAAATTCCAGGAACACTTTATATAGAAGAACAAGGTAGCAGTGTGTAGAGGGAGACAGGAACTAGTTGATAGAAGGCCTTGTATGGCATGCTAAGAAGTTTAGCTTTTATCCTGAAAGCAGTAAAAATCTACCCCTGAAGGATCTAAAGCTGGGCAAAGTACAATCTAGCCTTGAGGCTCAGAGCCCAAAACATTTTCACAGAGAGAAAAGAAGAAAGTTGCCTCTGTGGTGATGACTTGAGCATAATAGGTCAAGTGGTGGTAATTGAATGAGGTAGTCAGAGGGCTAGAGGAACAAGGAGTCTGGGATGCAGATTTGGAGACCATTCTTCCACATAGACTGCACTGTTTCATGAAGACATGATGATGGATCAGCCTTTGGAGAATTTACATATGTAATCTTGTCAAGCTCTACAACTGCATTCTGGTTCCCAAATTAGACTTGTAATTCTAAATGAAATTTTAATTTACATGCTAAAAACAGAACCCTTAAAAACAACATCTGGCTGGTTTTCCTAATCTATTTCTGCCAGATTCAATATTCAAAGAGTTCCAGCACAGTGTTCCCAAACCACGGCCTATCAAAGGTCTCTGGTGGTTCTCATTAATCTCCCTCAGTATCTCACTCAGTATCCACTCTGTGTCAGGCACTGTATTAGGTGCTGCAGATCCAGAAATTAATAAGATTTAGGATATTCTTCAAGGAGTGTAGGCAGTGGAAGTGGAAAAGTAAACAAAAATTATTTTACATTCTCTGATAGACATGCACACTGTACAATGAAGACTTAAAGAAAGAAGTAATAAACCCCCCATGTTGGGGAAAAGTAAGGAAAGAACCCAGAATGTTTTTCTAGAGAAAAAGTAACAAGTGACACTTGATTGAGTCATGAGTAGGTGCCTATCAGGCAGCCAAGGTATGAAGCTCTAATTCTAGAAAGAATAGGTTGTTCTGAAATAAAAGGCCCAGAGATTGATGAGGATAGCCTAGAGATTTACATAAAATTAAAACTGTGGAGAACCTTACATGTTTATTAAAACTGTGTAGTTTATCTCATAAACAATTGAAATTATAAATAATCTTAAGTAGTAAAATGTACTTTGTACAATAAAAAACCCTTCCAGTAGTAGTAAGGATAATGGATTAGAAAGGGGCGAGGTTATTAAGAGGCTGAAGCAATAGTCTAGATGAGAAATGATGAGAGTAAAAGCAGTGGAGATGAAGAGTACAATAAAAATGAGAGCTATCAAAAAGGCTTGCTGAGTTATTAGGTATTGTTACTCTCCTAATTCTTGTACCCCGCTCTTGGAAGTACATTTCTCTTATAAATGGATCAAAGATTATAAGTGAATGTAAGTGAAAAGATGATAAAAATCAAGAAATAGTAATTTTCAAACACAGCAATATTAAATTCTCACATTTCCCAAAAATATCTGGTCACTCAAAGAAGTTTAAAGATTTTATTCAAGACTTAAAGAAATAAATGCTTATTGCATAGTTTTTTCAGATATTTCAAAAATACAAGGGCTAGCCATAAGCATTAATGTTAGACTCAAGATTCAAACAATCTTCATAAGCAAAGATGTTAGGCCAAAATTAACAAAGACAAAAATAGAACCTTGCAATAAGCTTGTGAGGAAAAAAAATCAATTGCACAAATATGAACCTAGCCTCGTGGAAGGAAATGTGAAAAAAATCTCAAAGTTTTGGTTAATCGATATTACAAAAAAAATCAACACAACCTATGAAAACATTGGTAGTAATTATCCTGATCGCGTAAAATATAGGTTTTAATGAATTATGTACTGCTGATCAGACTACAGTTGAAGCACTTTTGGTCCTTCTCAGGCATCACATTTTAAGAGAGGCACAATTTAGTATTTACATAGGAAGAGAATCATGACCTTGTTGAGTCATCCAAAACCCATATCCAGTGAGGAGAAACTGAAAAAAATAAGTGACAGTAACAAATTCATTTTTGCATCCACAACACAATATTCTTAATGTTTAATAAATAATGAAAACAAAAAAAAATCTGAAGGGATATTTATTTCTTTAAAAAGAAACAAATAAATTGTAAGATGTAGCTTCTATTCTCAATAAGCTTATCCTAAAGTTGAAAGGATTTAATCAATATATGTGAAATAATTAAAGAATAATTATTTACACAGTAACAAACTATATTCTGTACAACATAAAAAAAAGGTTGGGATTGGTGAGAGAATAACCAACTAAAAGGCCTCTTATAGTTGGGAGAACTTAAGTTATGGATAGCTTTTGGTTTTAAAAATTTCATCAACTGACTATTTTGATAATACTTTTGTTATTTTGGGGGTTCACTTAAGTGATGACATCTTTTTTTCTACTTTCCAATATATATGTGGGAAAATAAACTTAAAGTGCAATGGCTAAATATCTCAGGTAATTTCTATACTTCTGGCAAAGAGGTTAATATTCAAAATATATAAAGAACTCATAAAACTCAACAACAACAAAAATCCAATTAAAAAACTGGGCAGAAGACCTGAACATATATTTCTCCAAAGAGGATGTACAGATAGCAAATAGACGTATGAAAAGATGCTCATGGTCACTAATCATCAGAGAAATGCAAATTAAAACCACATGAGATATCACCTCATATCTGTCAGAATGGCTATCATCAGTAAATCAAAGAATAAGTGTTGGTGAGGATGAGGAGAAAAGGAAACTCCATATACTGTTGGTGGGACTGCAAATTGGTACCACCACTATGGAAAACAGTTTGGAGGTTTCTCAAAAAATTAAAAATGGATATACCTTTTGAGCCAACGATGGCACTTCTGGATATTTATCCAAAGAAAACCAAAACAACAATTTGGAAAGATCTATACACCCTTATGTTCATGGCAGCACAATTTACAATAGTCAAGATATGGAAGCAACCTAAATGCCCATTAACAGACAACTGGGTGAAGAAGTTATGGTTCATATATACAATGGAATAATACCCAGCCATTAAAAAAGAGGAAATCCTACCATTTGCAATGACATGGATGGACCTAGAGGCTATTATACTGAGTGAAATAAGTCAGACAGAAAAAGGTAAATACCATATGACTTCACTTATACACAGAATCTAAGGGAAAAAAAAGAACAAACTAATCAAAAACAAACTCACAAATATAGAGGACAATCTTGTGATGGCCAGAGGGAAGGAGAGTTGTGGGGCTGGGAGAATGGGATGAATGGTTAAAGAAGTACAAATTAGTAGTTGATAGATGGTCACAGGGATGGGGAGCACAGCATAGGGAATGCAGTTAGCATTAATGTAATGGCTAGGTGTAGAGCTAGAGGAGAGAAAGAGCAATTAGGGGGATGGTTTTATAAACCATATAAATGTCTAACCAATGTACTATATACTTAAAACTAATAATAAAATAAAGTTTAAAAATAAATAAAATTAAAAGAAATAAAATAAAATCTCATTTATCCTTGAATGTTAACAAAATTTAGAAATAATCAGATTTTATAAAACTCCTCTTCAACACTTCAATATATAACAAGTTTTTCCAGTTTCCTCATATTGCATAACAAAGTATCTTAAATAGAATACATAAGTTATAAAGTTTAATTGCTTAATAAATGATTAAATGATAGAATACATAGGTAGAAGCTCTCTCAAATTATGCTTATGTCATTTCAATAAGTTAAAAAGATATGAAAATTATACATACTGAACTATAGTAGACAAAAGGAATCAATCAGAATTCAAAGTAGAATTTGGTTAAAATCAGTAAAAATAGCTATCATTTATTGAGAATTTATGATGTGTGAGATATTGGGTCAAGCATTTAACATATTATTTCATTAACATAATAATAACATAAATGATACAATAATCCCACAGGATTATTGTGTATGAATGGAGTAGTTCCTATTCCTTTCCTTTTTCACATGAGAGAAGTGAGGCTCGGAAATGTTAAATAAGTTTCCCAATATCACACAGATAACAGAAAAGCCATAACACATCCAGCTCTGATTTCAAAATCACAAAATGCATTCATGCATTTATTTATTCAATAAGTAATTGAGTACCTATCGCTTACCAGGAACAATTCCAAGTGTAGAGACAGTGGCAGACGTGACAGATAACATTCATTCAGTGACTTTTATAGCTAATATTATGAGCACCAATTACACACAAGACATTGTTCTTGGCACTTGGGATACCACAGGAAACAAAGCAGTCAAACATCCCTGCTTTCATAAAATTTATATTCTTTTTGGGAAAACATTCAATAAATACGTAATAATACTGTGGTAGAGATGATATAATGGTCCCACCAAATTCAATTTCCTGTCTTCTCCTGGGTACAAAAGCTGACTACATTTCTCAATCTCTGTTGCAGCTAGGTATGGCCATATGACTGAATTCTAACCAAAGTAACCGTAGAAAAAAGAGATTATGTCACTTCCAAACCTGCTTTCTATACACTCCTCTACATTCTCTTTCCTTATTCACCAGTCAAAAAGAGAGAAGGAGAAGACTCTAGCAGATGGAAGAGTCATATTAAGGAAAGAGCTTAAATCCCTGTATGTGCATGACCCTCCAACAAACACAAAACTATGTCCACAGTAAGAAACAAATCCTATTGTTTTAAGTTTAATGAAATTTAGACTTAATCTGTTATAACAATAATCCTACTCTTTTTTAACACAAGTATGACAGGTAGTGATAACTGCTATGAAGAAAAATAAAATAGGTAAATGAGAATGAGAGGGAAGGAGGTACTATTTCAGATATAGTAGTCAGGGAAGACCTCCCTAAAGAAATGGCATTTTATCTGAGACCTCAGCAAAGTGATAGTGTGATTTCTGTGAAGATCTAAAGAAGAACATCACAGGTAGAATAAAGGACAAGTATAAAGACCCTGAAGCAGAAGCAAACTTGTAACATTCAAAGAACAGAAAGAACTAAGAGAAATTAAAGGTGTAGTCCTATTATGAGTTTAATTGTAGGCTTTTGATACAAAATGGAAAAATGATCCAACAAGTTAACATAATCCTCCTTCAAAAATATCACTGAAATAAAGATGTGTAAGAAAAGTTCTTATTTCTTTACCTATAACAGTGGTTCTAAATCCTGGGCAATTTTGTCCCCCAAGGAACATTTGGCAATGTCTGGAGATATTGTTTTGTTTTGTTTTTTATTAAAATTATTGGAGTGACATTGACTAATAAAATCAAATAAGTTTCAAGTGTACAATTCAATAATATGACTATACATATACATATATACATATATATATGTATATATATATATATATATATATTGCATTGTGTGCTCACAATCCAAAGTTAAATTTTCTCCATCACCAAATATTTGATCCCTTTTACCCCTATCTACCTCTTCCATCCCTCACTTCCCTCTGGTAACTACTAATCCACTAGTCCATGAGTCTCTGTTTGTTTCTCATGTTTGTTGCTTTCAGTTTTATATCCCACAAATGAGTGAAATCATATAGTTTTCAACTTTTTCTGTCTGACTTATTTCACTTAGCATGATTATCTCAAGATCCTTCCATGTTGTCACAAACAGCAATATTTCATCTTTTCTTATGGCTGAGTAATATTCCATTATGTATATGTATCACATCTTCTTTATCCAATCATCCAATCATCTATCGCAGAACACTTTGGTTGCTTCCATGTCCTGGCCACTGTGGATGATGCTGCTATAAACATCAGTGTGCATATATCTTTGTAGATAAATGTTTTCAGGTTTTGAAAGTATATACCCAGAAGAGGGATGGTTGTGTCACATGGTAATTCTATCCTTAGGTTTTTGAGGAACCTCCACACTGTTTTCAATAGCGGCTGTACCAATTTACATTTTGACCAACAATGTATGAGGATCCCTTTTTCCCCATAACTTCTCCAACACTGTTATCACTTTCCTGTTGATCATAGTCATTCTCACAGTGTGAGGTGGTATCCCATTGTGGTTTTGATTTGCATTTTCCTGAGACATTTTTCATTTTCACAACTGTGGGAGATGCTACTAGCTGTCTAGAAGGTGGAGGCCAGAAATGCTGCTAAAGAGTATATAATGCATAGGACAGACTCCCACAACAAAGAATTATCTGCTCCAAAATGTCAGTAGTAGCAAGGTGGAGATGTAACCTAACCTAATAAGGCAAAGGACGGCTGCTTAGAAACCAAATTTTGTATATACCCTGAAAGGTGAATAAAAGTTACTTTGGTGAACAGGAGATAATGGTCCAAGCTAATGGACTTCCAGCCCAAAGGCCAGCAGGAGAATATATCAGACACCACAGGAGAATTGATTAGACAAGAGCAAGATATATGAAGAAAAGCCAACAATGCACACCCTCCTCCTCCACTCAGTAACGCTGGCCTTCTCATTCATTCCCAGGCCACTGCTCATGTTGCTTTCATAACAAAGGCCTTCCTACCTTGAGATTAAGTGAAAAGGAAATTTTAAAATTTAAGCCCTTGCCTTAAGAGCTTTATTATTCATTCCAAAATATATGGTTCCATAAACACATACCAAGATCAGCCAACAAAATGGCAAAAAAAAAGGCCAAAACAACCTCCTTTCCTGAAATTTATCCAGAAGCAAATAGTCTCTTCTCAATCCAGCAACCTAAGTACCTGCTTTGAATTTGCAAGGATAATTTAAGTATTTTTTAAATGGTTTTATTAGGATCTATAAAAGCAATCTATTTTCTATCTACATCCTCTATAAAATACATCTGACTTGCTAAAGCTGGGGGGAAAAAGGTAGTGAGCAGCTTTCAAATGGCTGATATAAGGTCTCTCTTTAATTCCAAGGAGGAATTAAATCCTTGTATTTAATTTTCTCTTTTAGTTTATCTGTTATGTCCTCTTGTATAATACCAATGCTTTTAAATCACTATATTTTCTATGCTTACTCTCTTTGCCATATCTTTCCTTTCTACCACATGCTTAACCACTACCACCTTAATCAAGCATCATCCCTAAAATAGTATACTATGCTTTAGAGGTTTCAAAATCATTTCTCCCCGAGGTCCTTAGAAAAATACTATGAGATAGGCAAAGTATTATTATTCCTAATTTGTGACTAAGACTAGATGTCATCTATACCTCAAATTTCTGCTTTAAACTTTCCTCTTACCTTCAACTTCAATAATTTCTCTCTTTCCTTCTCTACCTCCTATCTCCAGTTCACTCCATTATTCACACTAGTCTGCTACTATGACTCCTCTTTGAATGTCTCCAGTCCCTGTTCCTTTCTCTTTTCCAAATACTTCACACTTTTGTCTAAGTCCTCAGCTCTTAGAAATAACATAAGTAGAAACCCATCCAGGAAAAACTCAATGGAATATACTAGAAGCATTCCAGGGTCTTCAAGAAACTCCCTAAGAAAAAGGTCACCAAGGTCAAAAAAATGGGAAAAAATATCCTACTAAGGTAGAGGAGCAGATACAAAAATCCATGGCATGATGTGTTCCTTTCCATTGTTATAATCAGCTATGTCTTCAAGTATAGCTGACAGGCAGAAGGTATACTAGAAAGAGCCCTGGTCTTAAATTAAACTTAGGTTCATATCCCTTCTGTGCCACTTATTGTGTGATCTTAGAGAAAGTCATTCTTCCTTCATGGACTTAAGTTTCTTTATCTGTAAAATAAAGGACACTGAAATAAATGACCTCAGTAACTTCCACTTATAAAAGCACAATGGCTAACCAATTTAAAAAATAGATTTAAGGTAAGACCTGTTGTGCATCTTTATTTTATTTAATTGGTTTGGTATATAAAAAAGTGTGTAATAAATGTTTGCTCAGCAACTAGGGAACGGGTCAGATAAATAATCAACATCTCTACCAAGATCAAATGGAATGATGTTAAATAATCTTAATATCTTAGTGAATTCTAACCCTATTGGTTCTAACTGTAAACGTCATCTGCTAATGTCAAGAGATTTTAGGAATTCAAGAAATAAAATGGAAGAGTTCTTCATATTTCCAACACTGTTCCTATACCTGACATGCAGCAAATATCACAATGATGCCTAAAGCCACATTTTGATTCCCAGAAAACAGAGCAGGCAGATCCAGAGGATGAAACAGGGGACCTGAAAGCTCATGTCAGAATGTGCTTGTGGTCTCCTGGGAAACTCCTCCAGTTCAACAAGCTAAAAATATCATTCTACTTCACAGACACTATGCTGATATATACTATTAAAGGTTGACAGCTGCTCTTTAAACACACTTGCAAATTGGTAAACCTCTGCAGTTTTCCGCTATAGTACAAACCTGAAGAAGCCTTGGATTATGGGTATCCTTGTTTAAAAGTGTTACTGCTGATGTTTCTTTATAGCTAGTATTTATGTGAAGTAACATAATATAGTAGAAAAAGAAATGGCGTTAGAGTCAAAGTGACCTATGTTTCAACTTTCTACTCTTACCATCTGATAATTGTATGACCTATAGGAAGTTCCCTAAGCTCAGTTTCTGCTGACTGTAAAATAGGGATTAATACTACTGATCTCATATATTTTTGTTACGAATTAAATGAATAATAGATTGTCACTAAAACAGACACCAACAAATAACTGACCGTATTTGGTGTTCAAGAAATACTCTTACAATAATTATAATTGTGATAACATATATAATTTGTTGAGAACTACAGCTAAATAAGAGTTGTGAAAAGTACAGTTAAATTATGTAGGCTGCACAGAGGGCAGTAGTAAGAAACAGACAGAAAGGTATGGTAGTGTCAGATCAGTATGCCAGGCAAAGTTTAAATTCCAATATGACATACTGTTGAACTGCACACTTGAAACGTATTTGATTTATTAATGCCATCCCAATAATTTTAATAAAAAATGTTTAGAATCCATATGGGGCTTATTAGAAGTAATAAGCACTGAGTGGATTCTTGAATGTGAGGAAATGGTCATTCTTATTACTGACCTTTCAGAGTCAAAAAGTGAGAAGAGAAGAAGCATGCAATGCAATTCTGGATCTTTAGGTTCCAGAAATACAAGTTCTATTAACAAAAATTACTGAATAACTACCATACATAAGGTAGGCATGGTGACAGGTAGCACACTGGACACATTCTTTTATTTATATATATAAATATATTTACATATTTATATATATTTCCCACTAAATACCAGCTGCTCTGAAAAATGCTAAAGATGCAATGGTAAATGAAACACTGTTCCTATCTACAAAGATTTTATAGTTAAATGTAAGAGATATAAAACTAATCTTATTTGACCTCCTGGCTCAAAATATTCCCTGTTTTTTCCATCAGCCTCTTAAATCAGCCTTTTTAGTCTTTCTTTGTTACTCCACCTTTTTCCTCCTCTTTCTCAATCTGGTCCTTAAATTTCTGAGTTCTTCAGACCCTTCTTCTCTTCTATAAATTCTACCAAGTTTGCTCTGGATTATGACCAACCAAAGGTATAATCCACACTCAAAAAGACAAGAGTCAATAAGATCCTGGATAATATTAACAGACTGTAGGAAAATTCAGGAACATCTTCAACAACAAGAATCACATAAAATCATAGTATGCAACACACAAGGGCAAAATGTGGATTAAAAGACTATTAGGGAATGAGTATATCAGAACAAGATTGAACAAAGAAAAACCCAGGACCACAGACAGCTCACCACCCTTCATTCCTTGAGTTCCTCAACACTTGAAACTAAAGAGAAAATTAAGAAAGCAACATTTTTGGACTGCTTAATTTGTGCTAACTGTTATGTAGACTTTTATATATTATTTCATTTAATCCTATTATCCCCATTTTAGAAATGGGGAATTCGAGACTTAAATAACTAGGCCAACATCAAGTTGCTATTAAATCAACTCAGATCTAATTTCTAAGGCTCCTGCTCTTTCCACTAAATCATAAATTCATTCATATGCAGTTCTTTACCTGAGCCTCAGGAAAATATAAATTGAATTTGTTTCATAATATTTCTCCTAAAAATACAATCATAGACTATTAGAGCTAAAAAAGCCTTAGTGCTATTTAGCCATCAAACACCTTCTCCAACATTGTAGGTGATGAAAATGATGCCCCAGAGAAGTTATGGGACATATCTAAACTTAAAATATACTGTAAATCTCTCCTAGCACACTTGAATTTTCAGCATTGGGGCTGTAGCATATATAGAGGCATTTGATACAGATACTTCAAAAGGTTTTTCAAATTCAACCTCAGCACAAAAACACATCAATGAGAAAAATAATCTCTGCTCTCTACCCACAATCACTTTATGTTAAATTTTTCATCAAAATGAAAGCCAATTAAAGAGACTGTTGTGTAAGAAATTAGTTCTTTTAAAAAGAATTAGCTGGGTTTCTAGTCAAGATGGAGGAGTGGGTAAATGCTGCTCATCTCCACCCAAGACCACCTCAAAATATTAACTAAACTACAGGAAAAAAAACATCATTGAGAACTGAAATCTACCAGATGCAGAGTTCAAAACATTGGTTAAAAGGATGCTCAATGGATCTCAGTGAGAACTTCAACAAAAAGATAGAAAACATAAAAAGGGAGAGAGAATACATGAAAAAGAACTGGTCAGAAATGAAGACTATATTAGAGAGAATCAACAATAGATTAGATGAAGTGGAGGATCAAGCCAGCGATTTGAAAGATAAAGTAGCAGAAAACACCCAATCAGAACAGCAAAAAAAAAAAAAAAGCCAAAAAATGAGAATACTTAAAGGTTCCCCTCTGGGACAATGTCACACATTAACAACATTCGCATCATAGTGGCACCAGAAAGAAAAGAGAGAGAACAAGAGATTGAGGATGTATTTGAAGAAACAATGACTGGAAAATTCCCTAACCTGGCAAAAGAAATAGACACATAACCCCAGGAAGAACAGAGAGTCCCAAACATGATGAACCCAAAGAGGCCCACACCAAGATACATCATAATTAAAATGCCAAAAGTTAAAGACAAAGAGAGAATCTTAAAAGCAGCAAGATTACAGAGGTTAGTTATCTATAAGGGAGCATCCATAATATTGTCAGCAGATTTCTCAACAGACACTTTCTAGTCCAGAAGGGGGACTGGCACAAAATATTCAAAGTGATGAAAAGTAAGGATCTACAACCAAGACTACTCTACCCAGCAAAGCTATCACTTAGAATTGAAGGACAGATAAAGACCTTCCCAGACAGGAAAAAGCTAAAGGAGTTTCTCAACACCAAACCAGTATTACAAGAAATGTTAAAGGAACTTCTTAAGAAAAAAAGATGAGGAGAAGGAAGAATAGGCAGAGAAGAAGGAGGAGGAAGAGGAGGAGAAAAGATCAGATATATAAATAATAAAATGGCAATAACTACATACCTAGCAACAATTAGTTTAAATGTAAATGGATTAAATGCTCTAATCAAAAACACAGGATGGCTGAATGGGTAAGAAAACAAGACCCTTAAATATACTACCTACAAGAGACTTACTTCAGATCAATAGACACACATAGACTGAAAGTAAAAGGATGGAAAAAGATATTTCATGAAAATGGAAATTTAAAAAAAGCTGGGGTAGCAGTACTTATACCAGATAAAATGGACTTCAAAACAAAGACTATAACAAGAGACAACAACAAGAGGCAAAGAAGAACTCAGTGATTCTACTTCTGGGTATTTATCTAAAAAAAACACAAAACACTAATTCAAAAGGACATATGCATCCGTGTGTTCATTTCAGCATTGTTTACAGTGACAGAGATGTGGAGGCAACATAAGGGCCCATCAACAGATGAACAGATAAAGAAAAAGTGGTACATATGTGCAATGGAACATTACTTAGCCATAAAAAAGGAGTGAAATCTTGCCATCTCTAACAGCATGGGTGGACCTGAAGGGTATTATACTGAGTAAACAAGTCAGACAGAGAAAGACAAATACAATATGATTTCACCTCTATGTGGAAACTAAAACACAAAATAAATGAACAAACAAAAACAGAAACAAACTCATAGATACGAAGAACATTTTGATGGCTGTCAAATAGTAGGGAGGTTGGAGGTTGGATAAAGAGGGTAAGGGATTAAGAGGTACAAACTGGTAGTTACAAAATGGCCATGGAGATATAAAATATAGCATAGGGAATAAAGTCAATAATATTATAATAACTATGTATGGTGTCAGATAGGTACTAGATTTATCAGGGTGATCACTTCATAAGTTATATAAACGTCTAATCACTATGTTATACACCTGAAACTAACATAATATTGTATATCAACTGTAATTAAAAAATAAAAATTATTTAAACTGAAAAAAAGAATCAGTTGAAAATGTCTAATGTCATTAGACTCCAATTTAGACTGCTTCAATGGTAACTGCAGCAGCTGTCAAAATAAATGGCCATATCCATGAACAGCACACTAAAGGCATATGTTCCATTTCTCAAAGTTCCAAAGATTTTCAAGAAAGTTGCTTTTTCATAGAGCTAATCTCTTATATAGAAGGTAAATAATCAGCCTACATCCAGCTGTGAAAAAGCTTGAGCTTCTACCAAGTGAGCTGCCAGAGGCCACGCACATGCCACATTAAGCAGAAGACAAGCATGGGTGCAATATTCCAAGTCAGCAACAGAGTCACTGAAGAGATAATGAAGTTAACAGCTGTAGGGTTAGCATTTGGAGGATTAGATTTCCAGAGCAGCAAAGAGAGACAACAACGCCTATGAGAGATTTTCCTTTGCTAATCAAAACATAGGTTTTGTAAACAAATATTCTTCAATTGAGAAAAAGTAAGTTTAACATCATAAATAATTAGACAAAAAAATTTTTTTAGGCAAAGTATCATCATGTTACACCTTCACAATACAGTATAGCATAACTTTTCTTAAAATATATATAATTGTATCCAAGTTTTCATAATTCAAAATTTTAATAACTACCCAAATAGAACAGAGGCAAAGTTTACAAATATGCTTAAATCTTAAGAATTAGTCTACCCTCTGCCTGAAAAAGAACTTCTATATATCCTTGAGAAATAAAAATTACCTCTTTGAGACATTCTCCCTGACTTCCTCCATCTCATATAATGATTACATAGACATCCCTTTTCTGTACTTCCACGGCATCTTATGAGTACTTTTATCATTGCAATTACTGCCCTATACTATAATTGCATGTAAATTTATCTATCTTCCCTTATTGTAACCTAGGAACACATCTTCATGAAATTTGTAATTTCAGTGACAAGCACAATACTGTATATAAAATACATGCTCAATACCTATTCAATGAATAATTAAATTGCTAATATTTATTAGATCCTGCTATAGGATATCTTCATATGAATACCCAAAAGCCTATTTTGTACTGGCCATGTAACAATATTTCCTTCTCACAGGAATATTGTGTAATAATGTTATAATAATTATCTTTCAGTAAAAATAGCTGAATGATTTCACTGAGGGAAATAAAAGTGTAGCAACACTTCACTGCTGACGTTTCTTTGTTCAGGAATCGTGACTGTTTCCAGAATGTTTCTCTAATCCTTTTAGAAACAAATTTGTCTTTCGTTTTACATCTAATGTAATTTAGCCTGGATGAGGTCCTTTGGGACCTCAATATGGGTGGATTAAACCATATGGAGACTGTAAGTAGATTTCATCACCAGTCTGTAACCTTTGCCATAAGAAGATGAAAAGCTCTTTCTTTGAAACAATCATATGATAATCGTCATGGTGGTGTGGCTTGAGCTGAAGGCAAAACCTTTCTGTGTTGACACCTAACAAGCAGCAAGCCAAACCATGCCCTAGGTCCAGGATGGCTATGAAAGAAAACAAGCAGCAGAGGAAAGCTGAAAACAGGATAAATAATATCTAAATATTTGGGAGCACCAAATTTTATTAGAAATAAAAGGATGTGTGAACTCCTTCTTATTTGTCTGTAAGAATAGACAAATGATTCTTAACAAGTCATTGTAATTAAACATAGATCAAAATATGGTCTGTTCCAAATAAAAGAGGCATCCATAATTTCAGCCAATCCTAAAACTGAACCACGGTCAGACATTTTTGGGATTAAGGAACACAATACACTACAATTATGAGAATTATTAATATGGCTAACAATTGAGAATGCTTTTAGAAATAGAGTGCAGATGCAGAACTAGATATATCAAAATAAAAACAAACCAATTATTTATTGAGCCTTCATCTCATTAAGAGAATTAGCTTTAAATCTGCCTAATCCCAACTCTCTCAGTATGAGTGTAACTTTGGTTTTGCTTTTAGAACCCTAACTCATAGGATTTTGTGAGAATTAAATTAGATAATGTATATAAAGTATTAAGGTAGAGTATGTAGCCATTGTTACTTCTAAGTAACAATGATTATTTCTAATCTTGGCAGATTTTACTCATTTTAAGATAAGAGAAAACATGAGCGTGTGTGTGTGTGTGTGTGTGTATGCATGCACGCACATGTGTGTCTAACTTTATGTACATCCAATTAAACGGAATAGTTATATGGAAAGAAGTTTTCTTCACAATTATTTGGAAAAGAATATGTATTACAGTTATTGTTCTTAAAACATCTTATATGCCTAAATATGTGTAATCATTTATAAATGCATAAATAAATAATAAATAAGACATATAAACACAAATAAGTAAAGCTCAAAGTCACTGTGACATAAGAACCCTCACAGATATCCTGGTTTCTTCTCTTCCCTCAGTCTGCACTTCAAAAAGGTGCATCATTAGAATGAATAATTTATATTTTCATGGTCATAATTTTTTCCAAAGTTGAAGCAACTATTCAATGTCAGAGATATTGATTTAACCACCCATCACTTAATCCAGTTATCTTTAATACTAATCCTAGCCAATGTTTACATCGACCCCTTTTATCAACTAATAACCAATATTTATCATAGTTGCATAAAGTATATCTCAAATGCTAAACATTTTTACTGTCAAGGTGTGCTGTGGTTATGGAATAAAGAACTGATGACACATATACTTCATATTTTCCCCTCTGTGATCCGGTAATGTTTCATTCAATTGTGGTCCACGGACCAGTGCTGATCTGTATATTGTCTGAACTGGTCTGCAACAAGGTAAGAATTGAAATAGAGAGTGTTTAGAAATTTGTATAACAATCTGACAGAGTAATTTTATTGAATCTATTAAATCTAATTGAATCTATTGAGCTTATTTTTTAAGATAAGCTAAATGAAAATATAGCTATTTCTAACATTAAAATATGTGTTACTGTGTGTATACACATGTGTGTGTATACTGTATATGCTACTGGACATGTGTCAAAAGAGAAAACACAACCCAATTTCCTCCAGCAGCACATGAAAGCTTGGGAAATGGGCAAAGGCAAAGAGAACCTACAAGGAACTATTTCAGTGTGTGTGAAATTCTTGCCTTGAGACTTCTTCATATTCACATTTTCTTATAAGGTAATCAAAAATATCATGTTTAAATATAAGGCTCATAATATTATACAGTTTTCTACTTGATTCAATAGCTATAATGTTTCTAACCCTTCTTCATGTTAACAACTAAAAAGATTATTTCAATAAGAACCATTCTACCCATTCTGAAGTTTTTCTAAGTAGCAAAATAATCACTAATGACATGACAAAAGTTCTTTGTTTAATTCTAAAAAATACTTGACCAAACATATAGAAGGCTTAGAGTCATTTGATTTAATTGAGTGCCTAGTTGGTGTAAGACAACATAACAAGTGCTATAAAGAACAGAAGCAAATATTTCTCAAGTTCTTTTTAATCTAACTTTAAAGCCCCTCCAATCTATGACTTATATTTAAAATCTGAAAGAACTACTAATTCTACCAATCTTTATTCCAAAAAGAATATAGCCTATTTGTAAGAAAACAACTGAAGGTATTCCCACAGTTGTTTGTTTATACTTCATGACCCTAATTAACATGAACTGACAGCTCATGCCAGACACTCTTCTTTCATATATGTTATTTCCTTTAAATCTCACAAAATGCCCTTAGGTCAGAATCATTATCTTCATTTATAAACCGAATATACTGAGAATTACAGCATTAAGTAACTTGTCAAATGTCATTTAACTACTAAGTAGTGAAATTTGGATAACTTTTTGTTAAGAAAGTGTCTCAAACTGGACAATAATAGCTTATTATGTATTACTAGTTAATAAACAGTATTGCATGAATGATTTAAAAGTTTATACTTTTTATCTTATTATTACTAACCATTGAATTTCATCATTGATAATTACTGCATATACATATATATTGAATAGTAACCAAAAGACAGCAAGTCATAATGGTTACATGCACAATAGAGGAAGATGGCCTGGGTTAAAATCCCAAGTATGCCACTACAGTAGTCGTTTGACCTTGGATAAGGTAATTAACAGCACTGTGCTTCAATTTCCCTATCCATTAAGTAGTGATAATAACAGAACCTACTTCTTATAGTGTTTATGAGGAATAAATAAGTAAATATTAGTAATTTAAAAAGTGCCTGGCATGTGGTATTATATTAGTGCTTGTTAAAGATACATATATATGTACACATATATACGCATGTATGGTTTTAGATATATATATATACACAAACACATCTATGCATATATATGTGTATATAAATATATACATAAGTATATATCTCTTCATAAGTGTTATAAAGAAAAACAAAGGATAGTAAAGGGGATAAAGGAATAGAGATGAGTTGTTATTGTTGATAGGGTGGTTAGGAAAGGCCTCATTAAAAGGAGTTTTGAGTAGAAACCTGAAGGAAATAAGAGAGTGAGTCATGCAGATAACTGAATAAAATGTATTCCAAGAAGGAAGAACAAAAGCAAAGGTCCTAAGGTGGAAGTATGTTCAGTAAAGACAAGGAGATCAGTATGATTTGAACAGACAGAACAACAGGAATAGGTAGGTTAATAGTGGAGATATAAGTGAGATGATGTGGCATTTATCTTTTTCTGTCTGCCTTATTTTACCTAGCATAATGCCGTTGAGGTTCATCCATGTTGTTCAAATAGCAAGATTTCACTCTTTTGTAGCTGAATGATATTCCATTGTATACATATTTACATATATGTTATGTGTTATATGTATATTTGTGTATATATGTGTGCATATATATGTGTGTGTGTATGTGTGTATGTTTGTGTGTGTGTGTGTGTGTGTCACATTTTTTAAATCCATTTATCCATCGATAGACATTCAGGGGGCTTTCATAGTTTGGACATTGTAAATAATACTACAATAAGAGTGTGAGTACACATATGTTTTTGAGTTAGTATTTTCATTTTTTAAAAAATAATATCCAAAAGTGGAATGTGGAATTATAAGATTGTTCTATTTTCAATTTTTTGAGGAACCTCCATACTGTTTTCCATAATGGCTGAACAAATTTACATTCCCAGCAAATGCACAAGGGTTCCCTTTTCTCAACAACCGTACCAACACTTGTTACTTCTTGTCTTTTTGGTGATAACCATTTCAACAGGTATGAGGTGATATCTCATTGTGGTTTTGATTTGCATTTCCCTAATGAGCAGTCATCTTGAGCATTTTTTCATGAATTTGTTAGCCATGTTTCTTTAGAAAAATGTCTATATAGATCCACTGCCAACTTTTTAAATTGTATTGCTTGCTTTTTTGCTATTGAGTTCTATGAGTTCTTTATCTATTTTGGATATTAACCCCTTATCAGATGTATGATTTGCACATATTTTCTCTCATTCAACTGGCTGACTTTTTATTTTGTAATTTCCCTTGTTGTGTACAAACTTTGTTTCCCTGCTTAATTTTTTAATTAAATTTACTGGGGTGACATTGGTTAATAAAATTATATAGGTTTCAAGTGTACCATTCAATAATATGTCACATGTATGAACATTGTGTGTTCACCATTCAAAGTTAAATTTCCTTCTGTCACCATGTATTTGACCCTCTTTACCCTTATCTACCTCCCTTCTCTTTCCCTCTGGTAACCACTAAACTGTGTCAATGAGTTTTTGTTTGTTTGTTTGTTCGTTTGTTACTTTCAGTTTCATATTCCACAAATTTCCCATCTGTTCCTAGACTTTTGTTTGTAGGGAGGGTTTTGACTAAAGATTCAGTCTCCTCTTTCAGATTTTATTTCTTCATGATTCAGTCCTGGTAGGTTGTATGTTTCTAGAAATTTATCCATTTCATCTGGATTGTCAAATTTGTTGGTGTATAATTGTTCATAGCAGTCTCTTATAAGTATTTATTTCTGTGTTGTTCGTTGTAATGTCTCCTTTAACATTTCTGATTTTATTTATTTGATTCTGTTTTCTTTTTTCTCAGTGATTGTAGCTAAACTTTTGTAAATTTTGCCTATCTTTTCAAAGAACCAATTCTTAATTTCATTGGTCTTTTCTAATGTCTTTTTAGTCTCTTTTTCATGTATTTCTACTATGATCTTTGTCATTTCCTTCCTTCTACTAACTTTGGGCTTTGTTCTTCTTTTTCTAGTTCCATGAAGTCTAAAGTTAGGTCATTTATTTGAGATTTTTCTTGTTTTTTGATGCAGTATTTATCACTATGAACTTTCCTCTTAGAACTACTTTTGCTGCATCGCATATTGGTATGTTGTAATTTCATTTTCATTTATCCCAAGTTGTTCAGCAGCATGTTGTTTAATCTCCATACATTTGTGAATTTTCAAGGTTTTTTCTTGTAATAGACTTCTAGTTTCATATCATTGTAATCGAAGAAGATGCTAGATATAATTTAAATCTTCTTAAATTTATTAACAGTTGTTTTGTGACACATGACCTATTCTGGAGACTGAATCTATGTGCACTTGAGAAGAATTTATATCCCATTGGTTTGGGTGGAATGTTTTATATACATGATAAATTTATCTAGTCTAATGTGTTATTTAAGACTAATATTTCCTTATTGATTTGTCTGTCTGAATGATTTATCCATCAAAATAAATGGGGTATTAAAGTCCCCTACTATTAATGTAATACTGTCTCTTTCTCCCGTTAGGACTATTAATGTTAGCTGTATATATTTACGTGTTCCTATGTTGGGTACATAAATATTTATAAATGTTATGTCTCTTGTTGGATTGATCTATTTACATTATGTAATGCTCTTCTTTGTCTCCTATTACAGTCTTTGTTTTAAAGTCTATTTTGTCTGATATAACTATTAGCTACCTCAGCTTTCTTTTGGTTTCCATTTGCACAAAATATCTTTTTCCATCCCTTCACTTGCAGTCTAGTATAATTATATCTGAAATGAGTCTCTTGTAGGCAGCATATCAATGGATCTTATTTTTTAAATCTATTCAGCCACTCAATGTCTTTTGATTGGAGAATTTATCCCATTTACATTTAAAGTGATCATTGATAGATATGTGCTTATTCATTTTGTTAATTTTTTTCTGACTGTTTTTTAGTTCCTCTCTGATCCATAATCTTCTCCTGCTCCCTTCCTTTGTGGTCTGATAACTTTCTTTAGTGGTATGCTTAGATTTCTTTCTTATTATTTTTCGTGTATCTACTATAGGCTTTTGCTTAATGGTTACCATGAGGCTTGCATGTAACATATTACATTTTTGACAATCTATTTTAAGCTTATAACAACTTATGTCTGAACATATTCTAAACCTCTGGATTTTTACTCTCCCCTCAATCTTTTATGTATTTGATGTCACATTTACATCTTTTTATCTTGTGTATCCCTTCATTAATTATTGTTATAGTTATTTTTACTACTTTAATCTTCACTAGCTTTATAAGTAATTAATCCACTACTATTATTATATTTTTACCTTTACCAGTAAGATTATACTTTCATGTGTTTTCTTGTTACTAATTAGTGCCCTTTCTTTTCAGCTTAAAGGAGTTCCTTTACTACTTCTTATAAGGCCAATTTAATGGTGATGAGCTCTTTTAGCTTTTGTTTGTCTGAAAAACTCTTTATGACTCCTTCAATTCTCAATGATAACCTTTCTAGGCAGAATGTTCTTGTTTAGAAGTTTTTCTTTCAGCATTTTGAATATACTGTGCCAAAAGTACCAATACATTTTTTAAATAGATATTATACAAAGTATCCTCTCTGACTACAACAGGATGAAATTAGAAATCAAGAACGAAAGTAAAACTGGAAAATTCACAAAATTATGGAAATTAAACAATATAGTTTTAAACAACCAATGGATCAAAGAAAAAATTACAAGGGAAATTAGAAAAAACTTAAGGACAAATGAAAAAAAACACAATATATCAAAACATAGGACACTATGAGAGCAGTGCTAAGGGGAAATCTATGACTATAAATGCGTATATTTAAAAACAAGAAAGATCTCAAATCAACAATCTAACTTTAAAATTTAAGAAACTGAAAAAAAATAACGTGCTAAACTCAAAGCCAGCCAAAGGGGGAAGCAATAAAGATTAGAGCACAGGTAAATGAAATAAAGACCATTAATGGGACTAAAAGTTGGTTCTTCAAAGAGATCTACAAAACTTACAAAACTTTCACTGAATACTAAGAAAAAAAAAGAGAGACAACTCAAATGACTAAAATCAGAAATGAAAGTGAAGACATAAAACCTACCAAGACTAAATCACAAAAAAATACAAAATCCAAATAGGTCTATAACTAGTAAGAAGATTGAATCAGTAATCCAAAATCTTCCAAAAAAGTAAAAGCCCCTAGACCTGATGGTTTCACCAGTGAATTCTAGCAAACATTCTTCTCAAACTTTTCCAAAAAATTAAAGAGGATGAAACACTCCCTCTCTCATTCTATGAGGCCAATAAAACCCTGATACAAAAGACAAAGGCACTGCAAGAAAATGACAGACATCAATATCTGTTATGAACACTGATGCAAAAAATCCTCGACAAAATACTAGTTAATAGAATTCAGCAGCATATTAAAAGGTTTCTACACCATGACCAAGAAGGATTCCTTCCCAGAATGCAAGAATCTTTTAACATATGAAAATCAATCAATGTAAATGCCACATCAACAAAATGACAGAGAAAAAGCATATGATCATATCAGCGGAGGAAGAAAAAGCATTTTCCAGAATGAATAATCTTTCATAACAAAAACATTCAACAAGATAGGAATAGAAATAAATTACCTCAACATACTAAAAGCCCAAATGAAAAAAACCACAGCCAACATCATAATCAATGTTGAAAGATGAAAAACTTCTCCCCTAAGAACAGGAATAATGCAAGATATCTGCTCTAATCACTTCTATTCAATATAATATTGAAAGTTCTAGCTAGAGAAATTAGGCAAGAAAATAAAATAAAATGCATCCAAACTGAAAAGAATTAAAATTGTGTCTGTGTATATTATATGATCTCATATGTAGAAAACCCTAAAGATTCTTCTCAAAAAGTTATTAGAACTAATAAATAAATTTAGCAAAGGAGCAAGATACAAAATTAATTGAAATTCAATAATGAACAATGAACACTCTGAGAAGGAAATTACAAAATCCATTTCATTTACAATAACATTTAAAAAATAAAATACTTTTAGGATTAATTTAACCAAGAAAGTGAAAGACTTGTACAATTAAAACTATAAAACATTGCTGAAGAAATTAAATAAGACATAAATAAATGGAAACATATCCGATGTTTATGGACTGAAAGTCTTAATATTGTTAAAATGTCTATATCACCCAGAGTGATCTACGGATTCAACGTAATCTCTATCAAAATCCCAATCACAATTTGTAGAAATAGAAAAATCTATCCTAATATTCATAGGGACTCTCAAGGCACTCCAAATAGCCAAAACAATCTTGAAAAAGAAGAATTAAACTGGAAGTCTCAACTTTATGATTTCAAAACTTACTACAAAGCTACAGTAATCAAAATACTGTGGTATTGGGAAAACAAAACAGGTATATAGACCAATGGGATAAAACAGCCCAGAAATAAAACTTCATATATCTGGTCAAAAGATTTTTGACAAGGGTGCCAAGACCATTCAATGGGGACCTTTCCCACAAATGGTGCTGTCTTTTCAACAAATGGTGCTTTTCAACAAATGGTGCTGGGGAAATCTGAACATCTACATGCAAATACATAAAGTTGGATCCTTAACTAACACCTTAACTAACATAAACAAAAAAATTAAATCAAAATGGACAAAGGACCTAAATGCAAGTCCTAGAATAATAAAAAGTAGGACAAAAGCTTTATGACATTAGATTTGGTAATGGTTTCATGGATATGACACAAAAGGCACAGGTAACAAAAGAAAAAATAAATAAATTGAACTTCATTAAAATTTTATAAATGTGTACATCAAAGGCACTATCCATAGAGTAAAAATGCAAACCACAGGATGGGAGAAATTTGCGAACCATACATCTTTTAAGGGATTAATATCCAGAATATAACAAACTCAACAAGAAAAAAACAACCCAACTTAATGAAAGCATGACAAGTGAAATAAGTTAGATAGAAAAAGTTGAGAATCATATGGTTTCACTCATATATGATACAAAACTGAAAGCAACAAACAAACAAAACAAATAAAAATTCATAGACACAGACAATAGTTTAGTGGTTATGGGAAGGAAAAGGGGAAAAGGGGAGATAGATATAGGTTAAGGTAAATAAATATATAGTGATGAAAGGAGATTTAATTTTGGTTGGTGAACACACAATGCAATATACATATGATGTATTACTGAATTGTACACATGATGCCTATATAATTATAATTAACCAATGTCATCCCAACAAATTAAAAAAAAAAAACTTTTTCTTTTTAGTTCAAGCAGGATCTGGCTCAGATTTGGGATTTTTCCTTTCTAGCCTGTGATCTTATCATTGGAAATCCATCCTGCAAATAAGATACCATCTACAAATAATGTAATGGTTAAGAATTAAGACAGACCTAAATTTATGTCCTTCATGTGCCATTTACTGAGTATCCTTGGGCAAGTTATCTCATTTTATTAAGTTTCAGATACTCATTTATAAAATGGAAATAATATCAACCTGATGGGGTTGCTATGAATATTAAATAACATAATGTATGTAAAAGGTTTAACACATTACCTAAGACACTATAAATGTTCAAGAAATTTAGAAAGAAGAGTAGTAGAAGAAGTAATAATAGTAGTAATAGTAGTGATTATTGCTAATGTTTATTTCTGAGAATGTTTTCTAAGTGGCTAAATATAAACAATGTCAGGAGTGTAAGGAACTTTAGAATCCAACTATCCTTTCCCCCTCTACTTATTACAACAGTCATTTATTAAACAATCATTATAGAAATTGTCCATTTGGATACTATTTGAACTGTAGATAATAAATTATCTATCAGATTTCAAAAGAATACATTATGATAAATGAAAGAGTTAATCTCCATTTCTCTAATATAGACTCTAATTTCAAAATTGATATTCAAGCTCTGGAAAAGTGTTCTGGAAAAAATTCAAACATTCAAAATAGTTATTAATGACTATAGGCTAAGATGATTTAGATTTAACTGCTTTTTTTCCCCACTAATTAATTTAGGACATTAGTCTTTGTTTTTATTCATAATTTAAGTGAAAAGCCTAAACGACTGATTATGAATATAAAACATTTTATTATAAAGAATAAGTTAAACAATTATGTAATAGTTGACAAGGTATTAAAAAGAGCAAAAGCTTTAGAAACAGAGAAACCTGTGTTCAAAACCATACTGAGTACTTACTATGTGCATGACATTGGGCAAATTATTTTACCTCTCTCTGATATCATTATTGCAATTACTACATTATTCTCAGATGGACAACAATAAGAAAACCCAGCTCCATAGAAAGAATATGCCTCCTGACAACTGTCTTCAAGCCAATGCTCTCTAGGCGAGCACGTATATATACATAGCACAGCCCATCCTATCATGCTTACTGAATTTTGAAATACAGTAGTCCCTCCTTATCCATGGATTTACTTTCTGTGGTCTCAGTTACCCATGGTCCGAAAATATTAAATGGAAATTTCCAGAAATAAACAATTCATACATTTTAAATTGCATGCTGTTCTAAGTAGTGTAATGAAATCTCATGCCATCTGCTCCATCCCACCCACCCAGGATATAAATCACACCTTTATCCTGTGTAAGGGGTAGCGGGGGAGAGACCACAGTCACATAACTTTTTTATTAAATTTTTTGGGGTGACACTGGTTAACAAAATTATATAGGTTTCAAGTGTATAATTCAACAATATGTCACATGTATACTGCACTGTGTTCACCACCCAAAGTTAAATTTCCTTCCATCACCAGATATTTGACCCCTTTTATCCTTATCTAATACTCGGCCATAAGAAAAGATGAAATACTGTCGTCATTTGCGACAACATGGATGGACTTTGAGATTACCATGATAAGTGAAATAAGTCAGACAGAAAAAGTTGAGAACCGTATGATTTCACATAACTTTTATTACAGTATATTGTTATAATTGTTTTATTTTATTTTTAGTTATTGTTGCTAATCTCTTACTGTGCCTCATTTATAAATTAACTTTATCATAGGTATTTATATATAGGAAAAAACTTAGTATGTATATATATATAGGGTTTGGTACTATCCACATTTCAGGTATCTACTGGGGGTTTCAGAAGATACTCTCTGCTAATAAAGGAGACTCCCGTATCTTCATTGTGACCCAAGACTGAGATGCCTCATCTTGCTTATTCTCTCTTTGGTCATCTCATCAAAGGCCATCCGGGCCCTGATTTTTGGTGACAGAAAAGCAGGAAGTGAAGAAGAGGCATAAATAGAAAGCATCACATTGATTTTATCACACAAGACTACAAGCAAACTAGCACCACAATCCTTTTCATATAACTTCTTCATTGTCATAATCTCTTTTTCCTGTGTATATATAATTAAATGATGAATTCTTAAAACTACAGACAGGAGAACAAAAAACAAAACATACCCAAGTAATGACTTTGAGTTCTACTAAAGAGCCCCTTTTCCAGGGTCCAATAAGCACTATGTTACCAAGTCACCTATTGTACAAATATTAATGTAAATATCCAACACCATACACATCCTAAGATAACTATAATGCCCATGTCCAGTCTTTCAAATAAAATATATTAGCATATTGCCAAGCAGTCATGAAATGACAAGAAGGGGAAGGATAACAGCGAATAGGGTCTCTCTTCTCTAGCAGCTTTGCTTAGCCAATAGTCAATTCTACCACAAGGCCAAAGAAGTATCAGCTTATTCATTCTGTTCCTGGTTATGGTTTTCTTAATTTTTTTTTTTTCATTTTAGAAGCTATACGTGCTAAATAAAGGCATTTGGAAAGCAGAGAAGAGAAAATTCAACTGGAGCCCTATTAGTCAACTACATACTTGTTAATAATACTTGTGGTGTTCTTTCCCATTTTTTAAATTCTAAGCAAGGAGTTATATTTTTACATAATTTTTCTTATCCTACATAAACAAAATTGTTATCATTTCTGCCTCTAAAATAGCATAAGCATATTTTACATTAACCCAAGCTCTTTAAAAATGAAAATTTTAACAAATGCATAAAATTCCAGCAAGTTCTAGTTTTCTTAACTATCCTGCTATTCTTATTCCCTGCTATAAATGATGCTGCTGAAACCTCAAAGCAACACAGAGAGACAGCATAGCATGGTGATTAAATATGCAGACACTGGTGCCAAATTTCAGAGTTCAATCCCCACCACTTCCACTTAGCAGTGTAATAGAGAGAAAATGTCACTTTTCTGCTCCTCAGTTTCATCCATTTTAAAATGAGAATGAGAAAGAAGAGAATGATATAGTACCTATCTCATGGGGATCTTGTGAGGATTATGTAAAATTTTAAGAACAATGCCAACACTAAGTAACCACTTAGTAAGTATCAGCTAATTCGATAATATTCTCTCTCTTGCCTCCTTCTGCTTCCAGCTTTTACTTATTTGGGATTATTTCCTTTATAGAAAATTTTCAGAAGTATAATTACTGAGCCAATGAGTATAAACAAATTTAAGATTCTTGATAAAATTGCCAAATTGCTCTCTAAAAAAGACTATACAACTAATTTATACAAAAAGAAATATATGAGACTATCTTAACAAATTTAAGGCATTAACTTTTATTTCATTTTTGTTAACTTCATGGGGTAAAAATTATACCAGGCTTTGATTTAAATTACATTTATTTTATTACTAATAAGGCAGAGCATTTTACCATACTGCTAATTATATTTATTCTTTTATGGACAGCTGGGTATACAGTTTTCAAGGGATTTTCAAGAACATGGAATACATTTTATCTCCAAGACCCACTAGCAATTCCTTGCAAAACTATCACAGCTCAAAAAAAGAGTATTTTGGGAGCACTTGTATAAAATTAACAATAATTTAGAGTATTATACACATATACACATACACACACTCCACTACCTTCCAGGTTGTGAGTAGTTCAATGTATATATATACAGAAGAATAAATTTCGGCAGTGAAATGTTTTTAAATATTTATCATACAAAGTCAATTCTATGATTTTAATCACAGTACACTGTGATTCTGCCAAAGATTATCAACTCTCACTCATTCATTCTCACGATATTTTGGCAGAGATTGTTAATTGCCTCCCAATACTCATTTTTACCTTCTTCTTTAATATCATAACCTTGGCTAGTATGCCAATTATAATACTACATTTCCAAACCTCCCTTACAGCTAAATGTGTCCAGGTAATTAAGTCTGGTCAACGAGATGTAAACAGAAGTTTGGGGTGGGTATTCCTAGCAGACTCCTTTAAAAAAGAAGGAGCAAGCATCCTATTGTGCGTTCTCTCCTTCCTTTTTCTGCTTCCAGCTTGGAATGAGGAAATGATGACATGAGAGCCAGGAAAAAAGAAGACTGAGTCTTTAAAGAAAAAGTGGCAATGTCAAACTACCACTCAGCTGCCTAACTCTAAACTTAGTTTACATGACAGAGATATAAACCTCTGTGTTTTTACCCATTGTTATTTTAAGGTTTTCTGCCATATACAGCCAAAACATAACCAAACTGATACATGTGACCAAAAAGCATTTACATTGAACTTTGGATAGCAAAATCATAACAGTATGCAGAAATGTGGGCTGTCTGAACTAGGAAGAATATTTGAATTCAGTGTAAACAGGAAAAAGGCTGAGAAATTTCTTGGTTAAAGTAAGAACAGTAATTTTAATGTGTTTTCATTAAGAAGAAAAATGCAGTAATTAATTGAATCCATCTATTTTATTTATTAATAATTTTAAGTCCACTGTGTATCTTTCATTATACTTAGCATTGAGGGTAAAATTACAGAAGTGGGTTTGCTCTAGGTGAAGGGTGTGTGAAGATTGGGAAAATAAGACCAAACAGAGAAGAATTACAAGAGTATTTATTTATGCAAAATACATTATTCATTGAACAAAGACTTAATGAACACTTAATATGTGCAAAGCTCTATTTAAAAGTAATTTCTTTCTAGAAATATAGAAATGTTTATCAGAAAAGTGAAGTGGGGCTACTTAGGAGAGTCTTCCTATAGGAGACAACTGGCATGCTAAGCAATGTGGCAAACATTAACATATGTTAAATATTGATAGCAGGGTTTCAGGTGAATTATTATTCATACTTTTCAGTATATTTGAAATATATAATAATTAAAAGTTTTAGAACTAAGTCTTATGCTAAACTTTAAAATAAATGACGGATATGCTTCCACTAATTTACAAATCCAATATTTATCAGGTACTACTATATGTCAGCACTATACTAGGCATTAGGAATACAAAGATAAATAGTTCAAAGTCTCTGTCTTCAAGAGGAACTTATCAACAGAGAAAAACAGAGACAAACAGATAATTACATACAGTGTGGCAAGTGTTGTGACAGAGGCATGCTTACATGCAACAGAGGGTATTAGGAGTTCAGGGAAAATTCCAAGAGAAGATATCTCTTCTTAAGGTGAGTTTTAAGAATAAGTGAACAAATGAATAAGGAATCTTAAGTCCCTAGCAAAAGAAGTCTTAAGTTCAAAGGATTAAAATTATAAGACTAAATGATAAGTGAGAGGATAAGAAAGCCCTTCAGTGAGGCTGGAGCATGGCATGTGTGTGTGTGTGTTTTGTGGCAGAAGATGGGGCTCAAGAAGTAGGCAAAAATGAATTACGTCCTGGAAATGCCTTCTATGGTATTCTAGTGTCTTTAACATTAAAGTTATAGGGAGAAACTGTGGGGTTTTTAGCAGAAAAGCACCAAAACTAAGTGTGTGTTTTTAGAAAATCACTCTGACTACAGTACGGAAGAAAAACTGAATATGCAATGACCAGAATTAGGAACACCAGCACAGTAAGAAGTCTAGGAGACAAATGATGAGGGCCTAAACTGACAGTGACTGTAGCAACAGAGAAAAGAAACTAGGTCTAAAAGATATTTAGTCTTTTATAAATTTGATATTCAACAAAATATTCATAGAATGAATAATGAAGGAATGAACAAATCAGTAAAATAAAAATTAATGATTAGAAAAAAGGTATTCAGAAATTAGATACAATAAAATTTGAGATGTGATCATCTGAAGAAGGTAAAGGATAAGGAGGGTAAGAAGATTGCCAAGTTCCTAATTTGGGTGACTGAGTATAATTAACTTCAAAAGAAAATATAAAAGAGAAAGAGGTTTATGAGTTCAGCTTTGAACATGTTGAACTTGACACACCTAAGGACATCTAAATATCCTACAGGGAGTCAAAAATATGAATCTAGTACTAAGGAGAGAAGTTTGGGCTGGAGACAAGCCTGTTAAGTCATGCCAGGTTGTGGCATCCTCATTGTGAGAAACGTGATAGACCATTGGGTTTGATCTCACCACATATCAGGGTTTGTTTTTATACAGCATATCTTTTGACACTTTAAAGTGGGCTTGTGTGTGAATGTGCATACACTCATGCATGTGTAAGGTTTTATGTTGCTGTCATTTATTTAGACTTTATAAGAAATCAAACAGAGAAGTGTTAGTGAAAGATATCACCCAGGAAGACCTAATTAGGACTTGAATAATAGGACAAGGAATCTACATTTGAACTAGTTGGTAGTTAAGAAGTACTAGGCTAGAGTAGTGACATTTTATTTTTCTCTTAAGTTTGCATAGAATTGGACTGGTATAAAAAGGAAATAGGGCAGCAAGATTAGCTTAAAAAGTTATCCCATCAATATATCAATAGTTTAATACTTTCAAAAAGAAAAAATAATCTGACTACAAGCAATCATTAGGCTTCCTCATCTTAAGAATTTAAATTTACAATATTATTGACTACAGTGCCAGGAGGGTACTAGAGTCATCAGGAAGATCGCTTGCTAAATTACATAAATGTCTAACCACTATACTGTACACCTGAAACTAATATAAAATAATATTAAATGTCAACTCTAATTGAAAAATAAAAAATTAGATTTATTTTTCTTGGAGCAAACTAAAGCAAAAAAAAATTAAAGGCAAACAATACAACAGGAAAGCACATGTTTTAAAGCCAGAGAAGTAGCTACGCAAGTTACTTCACTTCTGAGCCTTAGTTTCAACATTTGTAAAACTGGAGTAATAATACCTACCTTAAAAAGTTGTTAATTTTGACTAAAATTTTTGAAAATATATATGGTAGCATTAATAAGTACAAAATATTTCCTCCTAAAACTTATGCGAAAGTCAAACAACATGGTCTCTCTATAGCAATAGATCACATAAATTTTTAACAGCCTAGAGTTAGGAGTGAAAGATGTAATTAAAAGCTGTGATAATCACTAGCTGAACTGAACTCTCTCAGTCAGTTCCTAAGCTATAATGTGATAGTAAGCTAATTTTAAAAGCTACATAACTCCTTAGAACTATTAATCTCTACTCGGTTGTAAACTCCTTTAAGGAAGAAGATGACTGTTATCTGTCTTTTATCTCCTTGTCCTGGTATAAAGTAGCAGTGCTGAATGAATGTGAAAATGCTACAGAAATTTACTACATTAAGGTACTGTATTATTTAACGATAAAAGTTGATTCAAGTTTTGAGCACTTTGTATTCTAAATACTTCACCTGTATCATATCACTCAATTTCATAAAGTTATAATATAAGTAATATTGTCTCAATTATAGAGGAAGAAATCAAGGGCCATAAAAGTTAACTACATACCCCAAGATCTGATGGTTGGTCATTCAGTGGCAGAACCAAGATCTGAAGGAAAAACAGCAATTGGTAGCAGTGTACAAGGCTGCCACCAGCCCATAAGGTGCCTTTGTATGAATTAGAAACAATTGCTCTTTGGGGCACATACAAGTCTTTGCCAAGATACAGAGGCTGGCAGGCCAAACACAAGCCTAATTTTAGCTTCTGCTCAGCCTTTGTGTGTGACCCCTCTCTAAAGTGAACCAACTGCACAACTATAAACAGCAGCTCCGGTGTAACAGTCTCATAAATGAACTGATAACGATTCATCTCATCGATTAGACCTGTGATATTCAATATAGCAGCCCCAAATTTAATATTCAGTTCCTCACTCTCATTGGTTCAATAAGTACATGAGGCAAGCAGCTACCACATTGGACGGGGCAGAGAGAGTAAAACATTTCTATCACTGCAGAAAACTACTTTGGACAGCACTGATTTAGAGTATACATGCGAGAATATTAGAATATTTTAAAATAATGGGCTTGAATTCCCATACATATGATCTATCCCTATCATCCACATTTATATCTTGCATTCCTAAGATAATTATAAAACCATCTACATAGGATGAGGATTTTTTATGATATTTTAACATGATTTTATTGACTTTTCAGTGTACTATGGATCGAAGGAATCATGAGGAGGGAGTAAGAGATATAAAAATATTTGCATAGTAGAGAAATAGTGATTATTTGTAGGAAAACTGAAAAACATGAGTGGAACAAAACTATTCAGAGAAGAAAGACAATTATTTTATAAGTAATTATTGTTATGGCATCAAAACTTTTTAATTTCTTTATAATACTTGCAAGAGTCTGTCTTATGAAGGCACCTTAGGCAGACTCTTCAAAACACATTTTGGACAACAACTTGAACTCAAAAAGAATATTAGACAAGAGAACTATAATACATAAAAAAGTTTCATTGCTTTTAAGTTAGTGCTACAAAAACATGTAGACAAGTTACAAGAAGCTCAATGAGGAGAAACAGAATCGTTTCTAAGAAAAAAAGATACTGATTTAGGAGAAAATGTTAATAAATAAATGTTAGTAAAACCAAGTGATGTTTAAAAGATCACAATAACTAAATATAAATAAATGGAGGATACAAACTTTAAAGAAAATGTTTAGCAATGATACAAAGGCACAAGGGTATCATTGGACAAATCTAATAATTTAAATGAGGACAAATTTAGAAGAATTTTAAAGACTAGATTTCAGAAACCAGTATTTATTTTCAAGTGTGGAAATAGCTTTCTTCAGTTGGTAAGTGGCAGGAGCAGTGCACATTACTATATGCACTGAATTTAAATAAATAAATAAATAAATACTAAAAAAAACCTTAGAACGGGATTCTGGTACTGACGACCTAGCATTCTATTTTTAAATTTTTGTTCTCATAATGCTATAATATATAACCTTTTTCTAGAAATGGTTTTCATGACCCTAATAGGATATATCAAAGAAATAAGCCAATAAATTTCCTCCTAGAAGGAAATAATTCGTGCGCTGATGAAGTTCATTCAGAAAGAAGTTCACACTTACTCCTACAATCCTCTCCAATATCCACCTCCTCATTGAATTCTTCTGACATTTTATTTTTAAATACATATGGTGTAAAATTTTGAAGGAAAAAAATGCTAGAGTAGAAAAAATAAACTTAATAAAAAACTAGGAAAAAAAAATACATATTTAAATTTTAAACATTTAAATCTGTACAGAAGTCTACATGATACACTGGCACATTGTTTTTTTTTTTTTAATAAAAGTGTTCCATATCTTAGAGATTCTAAAGATATAAAATGATGTGGTAGTTGCTATAGAAACTATTCTCTTTTAATGAAACTCAGATTAAATAACTGCATAAAACAAATTCAAATTTGAAATGCAATTACTATTCTAAAGCATATTTACATATTTGATTTTATAATGATTACAGAAAATAAGATAAAATATTAAGAATACCTTTTACATGTGCAAAACCAATGGCAGTTACAAACTTAATTGCAACTATGCCCTTAAATACAATAGTGTTGGGTATAATTAAATTCTATTTTATAACAAAAACTCATACAATCTCTGTACCATTCTATTGCTACTTGGAAAAGTGCTAATTTTCATGCAGTGAAACATTTCTGAAATTTATCATTTTGTATAATAAACGGCATACATTCAAGGCAAGTATAAAAGATTCCCTAAAGGATTACCTACATTATATCAATATTAAGAAAATGGTGAGCAAGTAACCACTAAAATTCCACAGCAGGTGACCTGACATAATGGACAAGAAAGGTTCTACCTACCTAGTGCTTTCTCCTAGCCTGCCAGGGCCAAGGTCCAGACTCCCAAAGGTTGCATACTCCTGTCTTACCATTTGCTGTAGTGGAAATATCATGGACTTGGGAATCAAACAGAGCAAGCTTCATTCAAATCCTAGCTCTAACAGTTAGAAGTTATGATATTTTGAACTAGAGTTAATCTCGTTAAACCTGTAAAACAAAGATAATACTTGCCTTACAGGATTGATGCAATGATTAATAATATTTTGTGCACAATGCCTGGCATGGTTTCTGCACATAATTGGTGCTCACTGCCTGAGAGCTTCTATTATTATTACTACTACCACAATTAGTCAGTACTACTGCTGATGCAAGTACTACAACAAAGTAAAATCACGGTAACCTTTCTGACTTTTGTTTCTTTAACGGGTTTGCAAAGTCTTCCTAATAGGTGCACTGAAAGGCAAGGTAAGGATGCCAGTTGTGGCTCTTACATAGAACTGGCTGGAATTAGGCTGTGGAGCTGACCTGCTCGGGCTTTTCACAATCCCCTGCTTATCTCACCAACTACTCTGTCAGACACATGAGAGGAGACAAACAGGCTTCATTCTGGAAGAGCTCCACAGAATAGAGCCAACTAAGAACTAGAATTGCCCATTAATTAGCTTTTTGAATTTAAGAATTTTTGTTCATTCTTTTTTTCTTTAGACAGGCCTTCCCTGACCACCTATACTCTTCTATATGAGCATATGCATATGTATAGCACTTTTTCCATGTATTTTGCATTGTAATAGATTGATTGCATTACTAACTCCTATTAATAACCATCTACTGCATAGGAACCCCTCTTTCTCCAGAGGTATTCTTCCAAGAATCTTGCCTTTCCATTTCAACCTGGGCCAATTCATCCTCTAGGCAGGCTGCTTATCTTTCAATTTCTGATTTTCCCTCACAATCTTCTGGGATTGGATCCACTTTTCTCTTTCTTCACATTCTCCCTAATTTTGCTGGTATATATCCTCAAGTAGCTTGCTGAGATAGGCAGGCTCAGAAATACAAATTCTGACTATATGTCTGAACATGATCTTAATCTATCCTTACATTAATTGAAAATTTGGCTGGACATAGAATTTCATGCTGAAAATAATTTCTTTAGGAACTTCAAAGGCACTGATCTCCTATTTTCTGGTCAAAGATACATAAAAAGAATTCCAATTCAGTGTTGTTTACAGTAGGCAAAACTAGAAAACCTAAATGCCCATCAATAAGGCAAAATTAAATAAATTATAGTATATCTATACTGTAATTCAGTCCTAAAACATGATAATGTGAAAATATGGATTCACAATAAATAGCTAAGTGTTTTCTTAAAACTGGTTATGAAAGAGTATACAGACTTCATTTTAGTTAAATTATAAATAAAATTGTACATTCTTTATACACATACAAACACATGGACAGACACACACACCACATATGCATGGGTAAAGAAATAGAAGGATATACACCAAAATATTAATAGTAGTTATAGTAAAGAAAATGTATTTATGTGTAGTTCTCTTTCATTCACATTTTCTGTACTATCTGACTTTTTAACAAAATGTATGTGAACTGTTAAAAAAACAGAAAAAATAGTATACAATAGAAGGGTTTCTTTTTTAGGGGTAAAACATTTTAACACAAATTTACCATGTTAACCACTTTTAAGTTGAAAAGTTCAGTAGTATTAAGTATATCCACATAGTTATGAAACAAATCTCCAGAATTTCTCATTTTGCAAAACTAAAACATGGTCTATTCCCTATGAATAATTACTCCACATTTCCTCCATTACCTGGCCTTGGTAACTGCCATTTTTCTTTTCTGTGCCTATGAATTCACTATATTAGATACTTCTTATAAATGGAATCATACAGGATTTGTCTTTTGTGACTGGGCATATCTCATTTAGCATAACGTTCTCAAGGTTCATCCATGCTGTAGCATGTGACAGAATCTCCTTCCTTTTTAAGATTGAGTAATATTCTATCTTGTGTATGTATCATATTTTGTTAAACAATTCATTTGTTGAAGGACATTTGAGTTGATTTCACCTGTTAGATATTGTGAATAATGCTGCAATGAAGATGGATGCAAATATCTTTTTGAGACCCTTCTTTCAATTCTTTTAGATGTATAAATAGCTTTAAACTGGGGGATGCTTATATAGAAACATAGTTCAAAGCTTGCTGAAACTTTTATGAAGGTGAAGGCGGGTAGCTAAAAACTACTGTTGGATTAAGTACAGAATAGACAACTGTAAAAAGACTTAAAATTATAAAAATCCAGAAAGATTCTTTACACAGCTTGCTTTATAAGTGTCTTTAAATTCTTGCTCAACTTTGAAGGTAAACTTGGAAAATGTAGAAAACATTATATGAACATATATCCACAAGTTTTAACTGACTTTTCTAATTAACTGACTATTGATTCAGATTGTACTAGATAAGATGGAATATTAACTCATTTTCATTTAAAATATTTTATTTGTATTTTGTATATAATTGATAAATATTAACATAATATTTATATAACAATATAAATATATTCAGACTGCCTGAGCTCAAATCACAACTCCACTAATGGACTTAATGTTTCTATGCCTGACTTTCCTCATAAAGATAATAATGGTGATTAATTCATAGAGTTTTATCAGACAGATAAGCGTGTGCTGTTTTAACTAGGTAAACCTCTATACCAGTTTCCCAACCCAACCTATAAACAATCTAATGCTCTAATTATAAATTAATCCAAGAAATGTATTCTACCCTTTGCCCCTTTTATCTATTTTGCAATCTTTGCCAGGAAGATTTTCTTCCTTATGCCTTCCTTAGAATTCCCTTTTAATAAATTGAAATAATTTGCTCAGAGGAAGATGCCAGACTAGGTAAAAGCAGGGCTCGTCTCCTCCCAGGACCGCATTGAAATTATAACCAAATTATAAAATAATCAACATGGAGAATCACCTGAAGTCTAGCTGATTTTAACACCTATGTCTGATAATATAAAGGAGCCACATCGAAGCTGGTAGGAGGGGTAAAGTCGAGAATCGGGCTGGACCTGCACCCGCGGATGGTGGAGGATCTCCAGGAGGGAGAGCGAGACTGCAGAGGCTCTCCTGAAGGAATGAGGGGCCCTGGTCCCATCTGGGAACTCCTCAGTCCAGGGTCGCAGCCCAGGGAAGAGGAGATTCCAATAACTCTGTAAAAACCAGAGAGGATTCCAGCCATCTGGGTGAGATGGAAGGAGACTGAAACCCTAGACACCTCTTTGAAGGACCCGCGCACAGGTTTTCTGACCTGCAGACACTCAGGACGTTGGCTGTAGATCAGAGGCTCACACGGGATCCATACCAAGAAAGTCTGCCTTACCTGTAACCAGGAGGGCTGGAAGAGCAGCCATCATTGTGCCTTAATCCAGCCTCCCTACTGGGCAATCTACAGACCCAGCCAGTTTGACTGTGCAGACCCCTCCCATAGGGCCATTAGGAAGCATCGCCTGAGGGGATCAGCCCCCTCCACTCAAGGTGCAGATCACCAAGGGCTTTTGTTGCTGGATGGCTGCCACACCCTGCACCCATTCAGGGCCAAGCATTCTCAGCTGGTGCCTAGTTCCGTGAGCCACATTTCTGAGATAAGGTCAGGCAGATCACTGCTGCCAACAAGAACTTGGGCAGATCTTGGGGATCTCTGGGCCAGTCCCAGACAGCAGCTGGTTTTGCTGTGATCTGAGACCTCTGCAGGAACGTGCAGTTACCAAAGTTGCAGCAAGACTGAGGCTGTTTTGATCTGACTGCCCCACCCTACCTACAAATTGCCCCAGGCGGCCCATTGACAATGAAGTGCCACAGCCCTGCCCTTACCCATCCCCCAAGTCCTACTCCCACATCTCCCAATCCACACAGGCAACAAACTTTGGTGAGCACAGGGCAGGCTCTGCACAGAAAACAGTGGCAAGAGTTGCAATAGTGCATCCAGGGAGCTCAGGGTTCTGTGGACTGCCGCAGACGGCAGTTAGTCTCATTGTGATCTGTGACTACAGCTGGAACACCCAGGCACAGAAGTTATAGCAACACTGAGGCTATATTGGCCTGACAGCCCTTGTCTCCCTGAGGTCCCACTTCACCCAAGCCACAAAGTGCCTGCAGCCCATTGGCAGGCCTCCCATGCCCTGCTTGGCTCTGGGGTTGTGCAGTCTGCACAGGCAACAGACCTTGGCTAGTGCAGAGACCACATTTTGGGGAAAACAGATGTGGACAGACCACTGTTGTCTGTATGAGCTGCAACATCTCTTCAGGGGATTGCCAGGGTCTGTATGGCCTGCTGGCCCTTGACATCCTGAGCTCTTGCCTCATCCAATACACAAAGTGTCCACCACACGTTGATATAGGAAGCTGCCCCTACCCTGGGGTGGCACATTCAGGCCCAACATGGGCAGCAGCTGACCTTACTATGATTGGAAACTTGTATAGGAGCCACAGAGACAGCATGGGCATGTAAACTGAGACTGCAGTGGGAAATTTACTCAATAGACCAAGGAGACTCCTGGGTCCCTGCACCACCCAACACACATATCACCCAGAGGCTCTTCCAATTTCAGAGACTTACAAAACACTGACAGGCAGTGTCAAACCTGGAGGAGCGCTGGTCCTTATGCTCAACTGCCCTAGGTCAGGGACAGGGAATAACCGACTGCTGCCTACAGTGCTGTCTCTTCCACTTACCTATAGATCCAACGTAGGCAACAACCATCTGTGGATCACTTTGTAGTTCCCATCACGTAGCCCTGAGCAATCAAAAGCAGCGGATGACCCTTGCCTATGGGAGAGCCCCTCCCAAGGGGCCATAATGCATGTGGAGGCTGGCATCAGACCACAATAGAGTAATTCCTGACTAGTGGTACACACAAAGGGTGGCTGCAACAAGTACACAAGCCTACTAGGGCAAATCCCACTCAATGGGGTCAGCCCCTACATAGCAACTCTTACCCTGTGAGTGCCACCAGTTCCCACAATTAGTCGGCCTGCGTGATAATTCCACCCACTGATCTACTAACAACAGCAAAGTCTTGGTGACAACAGAAGATGACACATAACCCACACAAAGATCACGGTCAGAGCCCCCGGCATAGGCGATCAGGAAAAGTGCGCCACTGGGCCACACAGGACACCTTCCACACTAGGCTGTCTGGCCATGGCTGAGAGATGAAACAAATATTCCTGACACATAGAAACGAACACAGGGAGGCTAATAAAATGATAAAACAAAGAAACATGCCACAAATGAAACAACAGGAGAAAGCTCCAGAAAATAAGCTAAATGAAATGGAGGCAAGCAACCTACCAGAGTCAGAGTTCAGAATAACGGTTATAAGGACGCTCAACGAACATCCTTGATGAGCACAACGAGAACCTCAACAGAGAGATAGTAAGCATTAAAAAGGACATAGAAACCATAAAAAAAAAATACAGATAAAAATGAAGAATACAATAACTAAAATGAAGAATACACTAGAAAGATTCAACAAAAATTAGATGAAGCAGAAGATCGAATCAGCAAATTGGAAGACAAGGTAGCAGAATACAACCAACCAAAACAACAAAAAGAAAAAAGAATTTTAAAAAATGAAGATAGTTTAAGAGACCTCTGGGACAACAAGAAGCATAACAATATCCAGATCATAGGAGTACCTGAAGGGGAAGAGAGAGAAAAAGGGATTGAGAATCTATTTGAAGAAATAATGACAGAAAACTTCTCGAACCTGACAAAGGAATTAGAATATAAGTACATGAAGAACAAAAAGTCCCAAACAAAAGGAATTCAAACAGACCTACACCAAGATTCATTAAAATTAAAATGCCAAAGTTCAAAGACAAAGAGAGAATCTTAAAAGCAGCAAGAGAAAGGCAACTAGTTACTTACAAGGGTACCTCCACAAGAGTCTAGGCTAATTTTTCAATGGCAACTTTGCAGGCCAAAAGGGACTGGCAAGAAATATTCAAAGTTATGAAAATCCAGAATCTACAACCACGAATACTCTACCCAGAAAGGCTTTCAATTAAAATGGAAAGTGAGAAAAGGACCTTCCCAGACAGGAAAAAGTTTAAGGAATTCATCACCAACAAGAAATGTTAAAGGGACTTCTATAAAAAGAGAAAGGGTAAAAAAAGAAAATAGAAAAAACAAATACAAATAATAAAATGGCAGTAACTATGTACCCATCAGTAATCACTTTAAACGTAAAGGGATTAAATGCTCCAATCAAAAGACATAGGGTAGCCAAATGGATAAGAAAACAAGATCCGTGCATATGCTGTCTAGAGAGACCCACTTTAGATCAAATGACACTCACAGACTAAAAGTAAAGGGATGGAAAAAATATTTCACGCAAATGGAAATGAAGTAGTAATACTTATATCAGATAAAATAGACTTTAAAACAAAGGCTATAATAGACAAAAAAAAGGGGGGGTATTAATAATGATATAGGGATCAATAAATTGAGGCTATACCCTAATACACATATATGCATCCATCACAGAAGAATCTGCATACATACACAAAGCAATTATTGACTGACATAAAAGGAGAGATAAATAGTAATACACTCACAGTAGGAGACTTTAACATCCCATTGACACCAATGGACAGATCCTCCAGGCAAAAATTCAACAAGGAAACAATGCACCTAAAAGATACACTAGACCAAATGGATTTAATAGATATTTTCAGAGCATTTTACTCCAAAGCAGCAAAAGGAACAAGTCAAGGATGCCCACTTTCACAACTCCTCTTCAACATTGTATTGGAAGTCTTAGCCACAGCACCAAGAAAAGAAAGAGACATACATAAAAGGCACCTGAATTGCAAAGGAAGGAGTAAAACTCTCGCTATTTGCCAATGACATACTATACAGAGAGAACCCTAAAGATTCCACCAAAAAATAGTTACAAAATAAATATTCAGAAGTCAGTGGTATTTTTATACACCAATGATGAACTTTCAAAAAGAGACATGAAGAATACAATCCCATTTACAATTGCAACAAAAACTATAAAATACCTGAGAATCAAATTAACCAAGGAGGTAAAAGATTTGTTCTCAGAAAATTATAAGTCATTGAAAAAAGAAATTGAAGAAGATACAAATAAATTGAAGCATATACCATGCTCATGGGTAGGAAGAATCAACATCATTAAAATGGCCATACTACCCAAAGCAATATATAAATTCAATGCAATCCTTATCAAATGTCAATGGTATTTTTCAGAGAGATAGAACAAATAACTCTAAAATTTATGTAGAACCATAAAAGACCCCAAATAGTCACAGCAATCTTGAGAAAGAAGAACAAAGTTGAAGGTATCACACTTTCTGATATCAAAATAAACTAAAAAGCTTCAGTAATCAAAACAGCATGATACTGGCATAAAAACAGATACATTGATCAATGGAAGAGAATAGAGAGCCCAGAAATAAATCCACACCTATGCACTCACTTAATATATGACAAAGGAGGCAAGAATATTCAATGGGATTCAGACAGTCTCTTTAATAAATGGTATTGGGAAAACTGGACAGATACGTGCAAAAAAAGAAACTAGACTACCTTCTTATATCATACAAGAATAGATTCAAAATGGATTAAAGATTTAAATGTAAGGCCCAAAGCCATAAAACTCCTAGAAGAAAACATAGGCAGTAAACTCTCTGATATTGCTAACAGTAATTTCTTTTTGGATATATTTTCCCGGCCAAGGGAAACAAAAGAAAAAAATAACAAATAGGACTACATTCTAACTAAAAAGGTTTTGTACTGCAAAGGAAACCATCAACAAAACAAAAAGACAACCAACTGAATGGCAGAAGATATTCACTGCTGATACATCTGATAAGAGGTTAATATCCAAAATATATAAAGAACTCATACGACTCAACAATAAAAAAAATAAATAATCCAATTTAAAAATGGGCAGAAGGCCTGAGCATATACTCTCCAAAGAGGAAATACAGATGGCCAATCGATATATGAAAAGATGCTCAAGGTCACTAATCATCAGAGAAATGCACATTAGAACCACAATGAGATATCACCTCACACCTGTCAGAATGGCTATCATCATAATATCAATGAACAATAAGTGTTGGCAAGGATGCAGAGAAAAGGGAACTCTCATACACTATTGGTGGGATTGTACCACCACTATGGAAGACAGTATGGAGGTTTCTCAAAATATTAAAAATGGATATACCTTTTGACCCAGCAATTGCACTTCCGGGCATTTATCCAATAATAATAATAACAATAATAATAATTCCTAAAGATCTATGCATGCCAATATTCATGGCAGCACAATTTACAATAGCCAAGATATGGAAGCAACCTAAATGCCCATCAACAGGCATTTGGATAAAGAATTTATGGTTCAGATATACAATGGAATATTACTCAGCCATTTAAAAAAATGAAATCCTAACATTTGCAATGACATTGATGGACCTAGAGGTTACTAGCTGAGTGAAATAAGTCAGACAGAGAAAGATAAATACCATACGATTTCACTTATATGTGGAATCTAAGGAACATAAAGAATAAACTAATCAAAAACAGACTCACAAATATAGTGGATAATTTGGTGATAAACAGAGGGGAGGGAGGTTTGGGAGGCTGGGAGAATGGGGTGAAGGGTTAAAGAAGTACAAATTAGTAATTAAAAGATGGTCACGAGGATGGGGAGCACGGCATAAGGAATGCAGTTAGCATTACTATATTGGCTAGGTGAAAAACCAAAGGAGAGAAGGAGCAATTAGGAGGATCATTTTATAAACTACATAAATGTCTAACCAATGTACTGTACACTTGAACTAATTAAAATAAATAATAACAATAATTTGTTCAATTCTGTTTCAAAGGTAAAGCTCACTGGATTTGACAAGGGCTCCAGAGTCCAGCTCTTGATGTTAAAAGTACTAATTAAATTCACTGCAGCTAAAATACTATTTTGTGTCTATTGTATATTCTTTAATGTGATAATTTTTTAAAGAGAAAAGAATCTAAAAATAGTGAATGGCATTAAGATGTGTTTAAAATTAAGTAGTTTCCAAACTACATAAAACTTAATAAAATTTGAATGTACTAATACTTTGAACGCCTACTTTGATCATAAATATTTTATTTTTTCCATTTTTTTCATATTTAAAGAAATTCATGAAGAAAATATTTTGAAATATTGTAGTATAATCATAAATCAGTTGTAGTAACTTGATTTTGCAGTATACATGTCCCCATTACTTTCAGTCCTTGAATGCAAGTTATTCTAAAGCAAATGAACAGTAAAGTTCAAATACTTCTGAAATCATAAAAATTGTACTTCTGAATAGATTCCCTCATTATGCTTTTACATTTAAAAGTAGATATCAAATTTTAAATATCATAATATTATGACTCTCAAAACAGTTTTTTAAAAGACTTGATGAAAAATATAATAAAATAAAATCCTAGGAATGTATCAATGACAAGACTCCAATGCCATATACTACTGAAGCTTGAAAGTCATATATAAACCACCAAAGTAAGGGAAAAAATTCCTAAATCACACATGACACAATTCTGAGCATTTATTTAGTGTAAGAGAATACATATAAGAAGCAAACACTACTGAATCAATGAATAAGAAAAAGTCACATTCTGTATTCAAAGGACTTGTAATCTATCATTAAAAAACTCATGCACTTGTTATTAATGAGGTAAGTTTATCTGTAATAATGCATAAAATGTTTTAGGTGCTCAAAATAGTAAATGAAATAAATTTTTGTTTTGTTTTGTTTATTGCCCATACTCTAGCAAAAAATTTTAAAAACTGCAAATTTTAAAGCTAAAGAAAACCGAGTCCAAATAATTTGTTAAACACAGATAAGAAAACTAAAAACCACAAAAAATGAAATTGACCAAGTAAATAACATTAATATATCCTGTTTTTAAACCTCTTCTGTGGAATCCTGATTTTTAGCACCACTCTCTTCTGAAAACTTCACTAAAATGACAGGAATAAAAAGAATTTAAAATTACAAAAACCCAAAGTGGGAGGAGGAAAGGAAGTGATGGCAAAAAAATTTTGAAAGCTGAAAAGCTAACGGGCAAACAGCAGTTAAAACAAACAAACAAACAAACAAACAAACAAAGCTCAAAATTATGATGGCAGTAGAGCAAAGTCCAGAAGTAGGATGATTCTCACTATAAAAAAAAAAAACAAAAAAACAAAAGACAAAAAGACAAAAAACAGAATCCCTCTAAAAACGGAAGCGCAGATGAAGCTAAAAGCAGGAGGACTGAGTGCTGGCTACATGAGAAAAATCTCCTCTTCAGATCACGTCCCTCACCCCCGCAGAGCAGGGAAACTGCCTTTCTCCTATCCTGGCAAAGAACCATTTTAACTTTCTAAAAGTTTTAATATTTCCTGGATATGCTACACAACCCCAAAATCTCAGTAGTTTGGTACAATAGTTTATTGTTATTCAGATATGCAACTCTATAGGGAAGCTCTCTACATACTGGCCCTAACAGCACATGCTTCACATAATTGCCATGGAAGGAATGGGTCTAACAACAATAGTTAAACACTTCTGCTCAGAAGTGATGCACATCACCTCTACTTGCTTTTCATCAGCCAAAGCATATCACGTGAACACATTTAACTTCAAAGAGAGAGGGAGAACTAGAAATATTTGTGAGAAGCATTAATGTTTACTATATTGGACTCTGAACTTAAATACTAGGCAACACTGAAAGCTGGAAACCTTACTAAGACTGGGAAGATTATGTGAGAATCAGTCTACTAAATCTTAAATTTTCTGGCCCCATTCCCTCACCATCAAGAATTCTTGCAGCCCAGCTTTTCTCCACTAGGCAGAAAATTAAAGGATTCTTTTCTGGAAAAAATTACTTTTCAAAGATAAACTACCTATGACTACTTAGAAGATCCCACAGAGAACAGCCCAGCCTAATTATCCTCTCTTCAGTCAATAAGCTTTACAAACACAAAAGTTCTAATCAGCTTTTTATTGCCTCACTTTTCAATATATGAGTATAGCCAGAGATCACCACCAGACTTTTTTGGAAAGTCTCTATATAACACGAAAATAAAAATGAATAGAAGAGAGAAAACAGAACATATAGAAATAAAAACAATATAATGAAAGAAAGAAATGTTCATTATACATATATGCATGTATGTCTATAATTGGTATAAATGGTATAAAAGATGATATTGCATAAATGAAACAAAAGCAGGGGATTATGAAAACAAATCAGTCAAAGAACAAAGGGCATTTGGATAAACCTGGGACTCAGAAGAGAAGTCTAGGATGGAACAATCACTGTACAGATAGAAACAGAAGACTAAAACTATGGATTTGATGGATTATTCAAGAGAAGGACATAGACCAACAAGAGAGAGCTAAGGGTAGAACCTGGCAGCACTAGGATAAAGAGAGGTGAGTAAGACTGAGAAAACACATCTAGACAAATGTAGGTAAAATCACTCATTCTATCTTTTACCAGCACTTCTTACCCATGTAGAGTACTATGTGCTTAAAAAAAACATGTTATAGAAGCCAAGAGGGAACTGATTCAAAGATAGAATAAACAGAAAGGGCATGAGAAACCTGGAGTTGGTAATTAGGATGTAATTACTGACATTAAAGAGTGCATTTTCCTTACAGTAATAGATGTGGAAGCTGAATGGTGACTTGAGGAAAAGAAGTAAGGAAAAAGAAATCATAAATATAGTTGTTCCCCCTTATCCATGGTTTTGATTTCCATGGTTTCAGTTACCCACAGTCAATCAAGGTCTGAAAATAGTAGTAAGTCTTAAATTGTGCACCATTCTAAGTAGCATGATGAAATTTCATGCCATCCCACTCCGTCCTTCTGGGATGTGAACCATCCCTTTGTCCAGCCTACCCACACTGCATATACTATCCGTCTTTAGTCACTTAGTCATCCTCTGGTTACCAGATTAGTTATCAGATATTTCAAGAGATAGAGACTATATTCACATAACTTTTATACAATATGTTGTCATAATTATTCTATTTTATTATTAGTTATTGTGGTTAATCTCTTACTGTGCCTCATTTATAAATTAAACTATATCACAGGTGTGTATATATGTGTAGGAAAAAACAGTATATATAGGATTTGGTACTATCTATGGTTTCAGGTATCCACTGAGATCTTGGACTGTATTGTGGATAAAGGGGAGCTACTGTATAGACTGTTTCAAGAAGCTTAGCTATGACGAATAGCTAAAGGGGATACTTGTTTGAGGAATGGATTTTTTGTTCTGTATATAAGAGACACTTGAGAATGCTTACATACCATGAGGAAAGAGCCAGTAGACAGAGGCCTTTCAGAACACCCTTTAACAACTCATGTGTTTTCTGCTCAGTTTTTCATAAAAGATTGCATGCTTAAATATAGTATCTATTCTTACTTATAGTAGTTTATCTCTTTGAATGTAATGACCCTTGACCTTTGATACTTGTTTGATTTAATAAAAACGGTTGTTATTATACCATATTTTATAACACTGAAAAATTAACAATGCTGTTTATTCTCATAAATACTATTTATTTACAGATGAGTGCCTGAGGTTTAAAGAGAAAACAACTTGCCCCATACTAGTAAATAGCAAGAGTCTTATGAAAAACAAGATAGTAAAAGTCCAATTTCTCCAAATGTCTTCTATTTTTTAAGTTTTTAAAATTATTTCTCAGTTTCTTGATCTATAATATAGGGCAATAACTACATTTCAATGCTGTTGAGAGTATTTTTATATGTGTATGTATGAAGCACGAGATTAGTAGATTAGTTAAGTAAATATAGGCCTTACATATAGTGATCATTATACTTTTGTCTTTGATTACACTGCTAGCACAAGTTTTTTTATTAAATTTATTGGGGTGATACTACTTCATAAAATTATATAGGTTTCATGTGTATAATTCAATAATACATCAAATGTATATTGCATTGTGTGTTCATCACAACAGGTTAAATTTCTTTCTGTCACCATATATTTGACTCTTTACTCTTATCTAATGCTTTTTAAATTATATCCCACTGTTCCTCTATTAAAGATATTCCAGATACTATAAAAAATAACAGATCCTGGAACAGATTAATTTTTTAAATTCTTTTCATTTAGATATAACATACATACAGAAAGATACACAAATCGTAAGTATCAAGGCCAACGAATTATCACAATGAATGCACTTACCCACATCAAGAAAGAGAACATCCTCAGAACCCCAAAGTCATCACATCGCCCCTTCCCAATCATTATTTCCTATTCCTTCCCAAAGGTAAATCTTCCCTGACTTCTAACACTATAGAGTAGGTTTTTACTGTTCCTGTACTTTATACTAATGAAATCACATGACATACACTATTTTTCATCCATTTCTTTCACTCAACATTATGTAGCAGTGGCCCATTCATTCTCATTGCAATAGAGTATTCCATTGTAGTAATATTCAACAATTATCAAACTATTCTACTGTGGACAGTTGGGCTGCTACAATTTTCAGTTACTACAAATAATACTGCTATCAAATTCATGAACATGTCTTTTGATGCACATACATACACATTTGAGGGAAGGGTATATACCTACCAGTGGTATATACCTTATAGGGTATGCATATGCCCAACTTCAAAAGATGCTGCCAAACTGTTTTCCAAATGGTTGTACCAGTTTATATTCCCACCAGCAGTGTATGAGAATTTTGACAGTTCTATTATCATACGTGGTAGTTCATTCTGCAAAAATATTTTTCCACATTTCAGTTGTCACATTTTATTTTTTTTAATAACCAACACGAATTTGTTTAAAAACAAACATTTTGCTAATTTTCTTCTTTATTGAATCTCAAAGTCCAGAAATTTCCTACTAAACTTAATAAGTTAACTTATTTATATGATACCAATGTCCATAGTAAACAACAAAATGATACCTATTGTTATCTATGTATTCTATATGTATCTCGTACCATCAGTTATCTGTTATTCTAAATTATAATCTTTCTTTTTTCATATTTCTTTGTAAGAAAATGTTTGTTTGATACCTGGAGTGCCCATCTAACATCATTTATCCCCCAAAGTCTACATAAGATTTGATGGGTTGGTCATTTATGCCTTTAGAAAACTACTTCCCTGCTGCTAAAGGAAATAATCTATGTACCCTAGGGGAAAAAAAAATTATAAATTTATTTATACTATTTAATATTTGCAGTGCTTTGTTTATACTCCATGCTGAATCATTAAAATAACTCTAATGTTATTCACAATGTCAAGAAGAGGCAGAAAAAGTGTCTCAATCAAGAGTTTTGAAATAATATATTTCATTCTCCAAGAAACAAGACTTTTAGCCAAGGAGCTTAGAATACTGTTAACTCTTTTACATTTGCATTATAATAAGAGCTGAACTATCTAAAATAGTTCTTCCTAAAGGCAAACAATTTCAGCAGTTTTTAACAATTAGGTGGCCAAGCTGACACATCTTTAGAGAGATGAGATTCAGGGATCTGTTACCAGTTTTCAGAAAACAAATCAAATATATTTTTCAATGCTTCTAGAAATGTGAGAAGCTATGTAAATAGCAATGTAACAACAAAATAATGCTGAGCTTTCTGTGTTTGGTGTCATTCATCTAAAATATGCCAAGCACATATAATATATATTCAAAATGTCCATTGAGTTCAAACCTTGTTCAAATACTATACAGGTACTATTAATTTGATTTCTTACCATGTAACTTTTTGCATTTGTTTAACAAACATTTATACTATATGCTTAGTACTGTTGTAAGTACTTTGCAAATATTAACTCAATTAATTGTTAAAATAATCATAGGAAAATAGCTAGAATTTGAACTTAGCCAATTTGAGTTCATGCTCTTAACCACACAAATAACTGGAAATGTATATATAAATTTAATCAAAATTATTAGCCCCTTTTTTCTTGTTAATGATAACATCCGAGCTATACCTGACCTTTTAATCATTTACTTCAGAGAAATAATTTTTGATCATTTATTTAAGGTAAGAGAAGTATATATGAAGACTCAAAGGCAAAAAATAGTCTTTTGCTATATGCATATTTGGCTTGTTTAAAACAGTATGTCATCAATTTTATAAATATATTGAGAAAATATGAAAGTACACATATCTTTGAACAATATGAAGCTTCTTTTTAAACCGTTTAGAACTATAAAACCCAGAGGGAAAAAAATAGCTTGAACTTGTTCTCTAATTATTCTTTAATCAAGGATGCAATTCAGATCAAGTTTTTATCTGCCCATTTATTTAGTCTTTTCTAAGCATATAATCTCAGAGTACCAACTGGCAGCTTGTATTACTCTGGAGGGAAAGAGGAAATAAGAGAACTGAAAGGTCATTTTGTCAATTTCCTGCTCAGACATTTTATTTTCCCTACATTTTCCAGGGCTTTGCAAAGCTACTATAGAGACAGGGTCTTGCTAAAATGAACCTTTTCCCCTCAATAATATAGAGCATTTCTGCCAAAATGAAAATACGCTGATGCCATTTGGGGGGGGGGGATTTCATTGAGATATAATTGACATATAACATTGTCTTATTTTAGGCATACAAACATAATGATTTGGTATATATATATATATATATATATATATATATATATATATATATATATATACTGTGAAATAATTACCATAAGTCTAGTTAACATCCTTCACCACACAGTTACAAAATGTTTTTTCTTATGATGAGAATTTTTGAGATCTACTTTCTTAGCAACTTTTAAATATATGATATAGTATTGTTAACTATGATCAAAAAGATGTGCATTACATCCTGTAAGTTAATTTTTTAAAAAAGAAAGCCTGCCTGCATAAAGAAAAACAAAAATGATCCAAATCTTTACTTTCTTGGTCTTATCAGATTTCCACTAATAACAGCCCTGCTTTCTTTGGCGGTTTCACTATTAACATAAGTAGTTCTAAATCAAATACATCTAGGATCATCACACATTAGCAGAACAACCCAAAGAACATCTGAAAACACTTTGCTTCTGTGGCTATAAAAATCATTTCAACTCTCAATGCTCTCTAAACTCCAACCCAGTTTCTTTAAAAGTACTAGGAGTAGTAACTGCAAGAGAATTAGTATTAGTACCAGACTATATTTTAAATGTCCTCAAAAGTGCTTCCTTCTCCATCAAGCTACAGCTGAAATTTACATTAGATTAAGCTACTGAGTATCCAGATAACACCACAAAAGTGCCTTAATGATAACTTATGTATGTATAGTACTACACAATTAATCATAGAAATAAACTTGTACTTGTGCCATTTATAACAGAAAGTGAAACTCAAAGAAGTAACCATACATGCCCACAATCACACAGCTTGACTGCTACCACTTAAATCCTCAACGAAGTCTAGTATAAATGCACTGCCTCAATTCTCAAGTAGGCTAAAAGGAGCAATAGATGATTGTGCATCAACGTAAACTAATAGATTAATTTCTAAAAATAACAGCATATGACAGAGCTCTGAGGGAAGAGGAGGAAACCCATGTGCATTTTAAACGTAAAGAAGGCTGATCTATGGGAGATTTGCAGCTTGATGCCCTGCCCAGGAAGAAAAGGCTCTGATGGGATATCATTAATGAAGTATGGTTTGGGCAGTCAGGGACAATTAAGGGGACAGGCCCAGAAGAGGCATGTTATATAGATAAGTAGCTTTCACAGCTTAACCTAGGCCTATAGTGGTAGTTACACCATCTACAGTCTAGGCTTAGTTAGTACTTTTATTTCTACTAGCTCAAGAGCTTGTTTCTTTTCCTCACAACACAAAGAGGAAAGGGCAGATATTAAAATTTCAGAACTTGCTCAAACAATTCCAAATGTCATATCAATAAACTGCCTCCGCTTAGACCATTTAAAGGAATATCAGAAATTCTAATTTCTGTTGTTAAATTTATTTTTCAGTTACAGTTGACATATAATACTATATTAGTTTCAGTTGTATGACATAGCAATTAGACATTTATATGCCTTACAAAATGATCCCCCCAATAAGTCTAGTACCACTAGACATCATGCATAATTATTACAATACAATTAACTATATTCTCTATGCTGTACTTTACATCCTCATGACTATTTTTATAACTAGCAATTTGTACACCTGAATCCCTTTCACCTTTTTCACCCATCCCACTAATTTTTTCAGCATCAGTTTGTTCTCTGTATGTATGAGTTTGTTTCTGCTTTGTTTATTCATGTGTTTTTTAGATTCTACATGTAAGTGAAATCATATTATTTGTTTTTCTCAAAACCATTTCCTCCTCTGATTCATTCATTTATGTCAATGAATCCCCAAGTTTAAAAATTCAATCTTTTTTATCCCTTTCTCTCTCCTCTCTGGAAAGATATATAGAAGGAATAGCAAAGGACTTTGGAGTCAACTGGATCTAGATAATTCCTGTTTCTATTTCTTACTAGTTATGTGAGCTTAGGCAAGTTATCATGCCCTTTCTGCACTTAAGTTTACATGTCTATAAAAATAGAAATTCATCTCACTTTGCAGGATTTTGTAAGACTTAAATATAATATATATATATATATGGTACCTAATAAATAGTGAGCACTTATAAATACTGATCAAGCAACTTCTCTTTCTTCATCACATTCAGTTATCAAGAACTACAGATCTTTACTTTGAAATGTACCCATTGTCATCACCTGTACTGGGCCCTTCTTATTTAAATTTCAAGTTCCAGGTTTCATCTAATTCCTTACCCATCTGGGGCAATGGCCACAAAAATGGTCAGCCTGTCCAGAGGCCTCTGTTTACGTAGCATACTAGATCACAGTAGCACTTAAACTACTTTCCATCAATTTGGAGTCACAGAACAGTTCACTCCAACCAAGTTCTTTCTGCCCACTTTCCAATACTCACCTTCATCCCTATGATCCTTTACAATTCCCTTGGGATTCTCTCAGAGTAACTTTGGTATAAATTCTCCACTGTCTCTACCCTTGTGTAATCACTCTGCTATATTACTCTACCTTCTAACACTAATATGATCTCTAGAACTTCAACTGAAAAACTCTCTCCAATGCCCTCATACTCTTCATTAATGTTTCTACTACTTCCTTACTCTAAAATCACTCTCCCCAGATGACACTATTCCTATACAGTCCTCTTAAGAAGAGGCTGCTCATTTTTTTCTTTATCTAAGATATCCGAAATGAGAGGAAGAATAATATTTTCAACTCCATGTTTGCTTACAGCTAGATTACTATTCCAACCATATTCAAAAATTTTTTCTCTTTTGGAGGCCAAGCCATGAGACCAAGTCATCCCTTCCATACTGACAAAGAATTGCTATAGAATTCCTTGTCACTTCTTCACTGAGTGCTGAAAATATAATGATAAATATAATGACAAATATAACAAGATGTTGAATGGAACATATTGTTAAATAAAATACATTAAAATTAATTTACCTATTTTTTACATTTTAACACCTCTACTAGAAATTTAAAATTACATTTGTGGATCTCTGAGTGGTGGTGACTATGTCATACCAGAAAGCCTTTGCCCTACTCTAAAAGTGGCACCAGCTACTCAGCTCCAGCCAATAGTGAACATCCATCAGTGCAGGCGCAGTTCTGCTAAGTCTCCTGAATATTCAAAAGAAGGCAGAAATGCATACCTTTATGTGATATCTCCCTATTTTTAAATGATTGATAGTCAATGTAATTTAATTAATTTATTGTTTATATGCTTCATAAGCCCAACAAAATATATCTGATAGCTTGATCCATCCCCTGTGCTACCAGTTTACAACCACTGGTCTAAGAACTCAATATGACATGGTGTAATGAAGAGAGATATGTTCCAACTCTTTCCTGATAGCAAGAATTTACTTTGTTGATAGCCATTGAGATGAGAGAAGATCACTGCCACTTTCAATATACCTGTTGTATAAGTAAATAATTAAAGGTAAGTTCTTTGTGTACAGTTATCATTTATTCCTCCCTGTCATTCCCAAACAAGACTCCATTAAACTAGCCTCTGATAAATTAACTGGAGAGAACAATCACAAGTTTCAGTTTGAATAGGTAAGTCAAATGGACCAAAGAAAAATGGTTTTACCTTTAGCTTATACTATAGCCAGTCTGTGAAAAGACACAAAACCCCTACCTAAGTCAGCCACATTTACTTGACCCCTTAACATTGTCCTAGTTCTGACTCATAGCCATAGAGACTGTCCACAGAAGAATAAACTGGAGGACTGGTGTGTGAGAGACAGAAAAGACCACCAGAGGCCTTTCGCCTTAATGCTAACATATTTTGATTAATAGGGCATCCGTAACAGACAGGTAAAGCCTCAAGTTTCTTATACTCCTACATTCTGTATGAAAGCCAAATTTAAAAATTTTAAATCTTATTATAATTAAGGTTACATTCCCAAGACCCAAGGAAGCCAATGCGAAGGGTAATTGGAGGTTCTGCTCACAGGTCCAGTTAGACGTTCTACTCACCCAATATTGCCTTGTGCCTGATAAAAATTTGTTTATAATCTAGTAAGGGAAAATGTGTAAAATTAGAAAAGGTACACAAAATAACTTGAATACAAGTAAAAAGGTGATAAAGTGTGATGCAAATAAAGCTTAAACAGTTTGAAATAATTATATTTCTTTTATTTAAATTCCACATAGCTATTTACGTTTTTCAAAATGACTAATTAAAACTTGCAAGGCAAAGAGAACCACAGCTTCAGAATTAAGAAATATAATTCCCTGATATATCCAAGGGTTGCTTTACTTTTCATCAGAAACTGTTTTCTCAGACTCAGAAAATAATATGTAAAGAAAATGGATTTTAAGCCCTGATCTATCATTTTTAAAACTATAAAGTATTCAGAAGTCAACTTGATTTTTAGGAATTCCATATGCATAAGTATTTTTTAAAGTATATTTCCTAGACTATTTCCTCACTTTGGCACTAAATATTCATAATACCCAAAATAGCTGGCAATACACTCAGCAGCACATTCACTTTGGACCTAAAATGCTGAAGAACCAGAGACTTCTTTGGCCTGCTAGACAGATCATATCCAAGTAATAAAAGAGAGAGAGAGAGAGAGAGAGAATGGCTCAAAAAAATAAAAAGGAAGGAGAAAGAATCACAGATGTAGGGTTTATTTCATAGGCCAATCTCTTGTATTTAACTAGCGCAAGGCAGGAGTAAGCAAAGCCTGTAGCTAGAAAATCAAGAAAGCTAAAGATTAAATGTTTACAGATTTTACTAATTCCTAGTTTCTTTTAAAAAGAGAATGGACTGACACATAAAAAGATAAAGAGCTTGAAAAATTAAAATCAGCAATATAAGAACAGTTAGCTGGCTGGACAAAAACAAAAGGAATTTACCTATTCTCCTGACAATACTTAACCCTCTGTTTGAAAACCAATTTTACTGAAACTTCTAAATTTTTAAAGGATGCATTATTCAGAGCAGATACTCTCAGGATAACGATGCTTTGTTACTCTAATACTAAACAAGAAAGCTCATTCTCACAGTTTTTAAAAGGTGTTTTCATGGGTGGTTGGCAACTTTTGATAAACTGAATGAGGAATAACATTAAAATTATGTATCCAAAGAAAATTTTACTTCATTTAATCAGGACGACACACACTTCAATGTAAAGTTTACTGAGAACTTAGTGCCAAATTCAAACTACTCTGAAAGTATAAATGATAAAGAAAAATTTCTCCTTCCTCCCCTCTCCTCAAAAAAATAATTTGACCCCTGGGAAATCTGGTTCACTTCACTAGCCACAACATTCATTGTCTCAGAACATACCACTTCAGATTTGAATTTAAAAAAAAAAAATACAATACCTCTATCATCTATTGAGTTCCTTAATTGAAGAAATGCAATCAATTAAAAAACTACAGATCTAATCACAATATAAAAACCTCCAAGTGACCAAAAAGTAAGTAAGTAAGTAAATAAATAAATAAATAAATGAACAAACAAACAAACAAATAAAGATAGGTAATCAGTGTAACACAACTTAAAATCAGTCCTAATTCTGGCAAATATTGATGCAAAAAGAGAAAATTCCTTTTTTAAGACCTTACTAAATCAGCTTCTAGGAATTAACAAAAAGAATAAATTAGATCATGATTCCCTCCTCAGAATATAAGAGAAAGGTGCTTTTACAAAGTTGAATCTTTGACTACTTTTATGTTAAATTGAAATAAAAGATCTAGTCTCTTCAGAGGAAAGAAAAATTATCTGTCCCCTTTATTAAACCACTTGGTACTTCATTCAGTTCTATAATACGAGTGATGCTGAGCTTCAAGTCAAAGACCCCACAATACTAAGAAACCTAAATGGAGATAAGGACTTTCAGTGTTTCATAAGAAACATTTTAACAATTTTTATCAGGCTGCGAAAATTTTACTATCATTTCTCATAATTATTGATATTCTTGTGATGGTACACTGGTAATGACATTAGTGAGATGGGAAGTTAAAGTATTACTGCTTTGGAGAATATTTCCATTTTAATTACAATTATTTTAAGTTCTTCTTAATGTATTTATGACTAGGACTCATGTTCCACCCATACACATTTATAAAGTTGCTTTCTTCCAGTACCTGGAGTAGCTACATGATCAGAGAGGCTCTTTTAACATATATGGAGCTGCATGTCTCAAGGAATAGAAGGCCTCAATAAATCCAATGAGTTAGAATTTCTGCTCTATCATATACATTACATACACCCTCACAACTCTGTTGAGTAAAGGATTAATATCACCATTTTAATAATAAAAGACTCAGAGAAGCACTATTACACAGCAAGTGATAAAATTGGAATTTTAAATCTTATCTGTTTAATTCCAAAACTCATGTCCCATTTACTGTGTCATGTTGTCTAAAGAGACAGACACCTCCAAATGAGGTTTTAAATGAGTTTGTTCCATCCCAGTTCAACTGTGTCTGTATTATATTCAACTAGGAAATTTTGTTGGTAAAATGTCAAAAGCTTCTGCATTTTTCCCTTTCATTTCTGTCAACACCTTCAGCTTCTAGCCTAAGTTCAAATATTTAAACCTAAAATTTATGGATTAAAAAATGTTTTCATTCATTTGGTCCACAAATAGGTATCAAATGCCTGCTATGAAGCAAGCATGTGCTAACTGCTATTTTAGTCCCTACTACCCATCACTAAATTACTCAATGAGTGTATAGAGATGTCTAAAATGAGAAACTTCATTAACTCCATGATTAATTAGAAACAAATGAGCACTTTTTAATACATTTGTCTAAAAGCTAAGATATTTATTACTTCTTCCTCTAAGTAAGAAAATTTATGTTATTTTAAGCTTTATTATGTGCCATCCCCTCCTATCAGTAATGAGATTTTTTTATCTAGGAAATAAAGCCAGGAGGCAGAGTGAAGTAGTTCTATCAGTATGGACTTAGAGCCTGACGGACTTGAGTTCTAGTTATAGTACTTATTGGTTGTGTAGCCTTACCTACACCACTTAATCTTTCTGAACCCCAATTTTCTCATATGTAAAACTGCGATAATTATATCAATTTGCAAGAATTTTATGAGAAATTAAACAAAATATACGTAAAGTATCGGAAAGAATTGAGGTACTCTGCAAACAGCAAAAGACTGGCTTACTGAACTAACTGTTTTTAAAGGACATTACTATATACCTGATGATTTATTAGGACATTCATTATTATGTACTGAAACGGAATTGGGAAATTTGGGTTACAGTTCTGGCTCCTCTTCTTGCTAGTTGTGTAACCCTGGGTAAGTTCACTTAACCTCTAATATTCGATTTAAAGATAAAAATCCACACTTCCCTTACTGTACACTACAATGTTATGCATGTCCTTTCTACTAACACAGGAGCAAGAATGGGAGGAATCTGGGCTTTGGAATGAGAAAGGCTTTCCTGCAACACAAGCCTGAACTAATCACTTATTCTCTATTTAAACTACCTATGTAATCTTAGATTCTTTCTTCAGGTCTATTCTGAGGCAAAATGAGAGAAAGCAAACAAAGTAAACTACAAAGAAGCTAAAAGTATATATGATGGACTGATGAACAAATAATTTAGAGAACAGAATTTGCTTTGTGCCTGCTCTAGCACAGATGTTATTAGATCAACCCTTTCTGCCAAGTTATTTCTACTTTGAAGATGTCAGATTCTTAAATATAACCTCATTACTAACAAATGGAGGATTTCTTAACCTGGGTTTCTGGAGATGGACATTATCTCTTGAAATAATTTTCAAATTTTTGTGTCTGCACATGGCAAGCATTTTCATGAGAAAGAATTTGTTGTATTTTCATTATATACTGGAAAGAATCTATGACCCCAGAAATGTTTAAGACCAGTGGGGAGGGGAGTAATATAGTAAGATAGTCCTTAGTTCTGTTAATAGATGAGCAATACTAGCAATGTCCTGAGTAAGTTTATTCTCTCATCACACAGCTTTCCAGTGCACGTGTTGCTCTCTCAGCCCTCCATTCCTTCCCTGAGCTAGTTCCTTCTTATCACTCAAGACTCATGTGTCCTTCCTCTAAGAAATTTCACTGAACTACCATCACTACACCACCACCAGGCTGAGAGGGAACCATTCTCTTGCCTCAGAATTCTGTGTACAATTCTATCATTGCCTGGATGATAATTTTCTAACTCTTCCTCACCCACTAGGAAGAGAGCTTAGGGAAGGCAGGGAATTTGTTTAATACTTCTCTGAATTTCCAGAGTTTTGCACAATGCCTGGTACATGATAGGTATTCAAAATATATTTTTGAATGAGTAATTTTAAAAATGAATAACACTATCCACAACATAGTGATTTTCCACATAGCCATGACACAGAGATTAATATATTACAATTAGCGACTTCTAAGACTCCTGAAAAAAGGCAAGCAAACGATAATTGTTGGGAGATTTTTTTTCCCATTTCCTTCTAGCAAAACTCGGAGATTTTTTTCATAACATTGTTGAAAGTCTTTATTTAGAAATTTCCAATCCTGTATAAAAGTTTCCAATCCTATATAAAATTCCAGGAGTCATTTTGTGTTTACTTGTTTTGTTTTCCTTCAGTTAACATGCAAGTACATTATCTTAAAAGCCTGTGTAGAGACTCAAATATTTAGAATCAATAGTTCTCAAAAATACATGACAAATAAAAACAACCTCCTGTAGAGTTTGAAAAAAAATATCTCTTTTACAAATTCCATTCAATAAATGAGAAATATAAAAAAGTAAAAACTATCATATTCCTACGTGGTGAACACCATCAATGAATTATTGCAAGTTTTCATACAATAATTTTTATAATCAGACAAATCAAATTCAGCTAAGAATAAAATTTTTCTTAAATCAATACTAAAATTAACACCTACTCCATTACTGAAATTTAACAATAAAAATATTCTGAAACTTACATAAGACAGTGCTGTTCTAATGACTCAAAAACAAAGCTGTTACTTTAACACTATATATGTGCAAAATTTTTACATCCTTCTGACCTTTTTAATGCATATAAATCTCTAGTATCTCTCATTGAAAGTGACACTGAGCCAAGATACTGAAACTGAAGCCAAATGCAACATTCACAGATCTCAGAAATACAGACATTATCAGAGGTCCTTAGAAGAAATAACCACATGAGTGTCATAGAAACAAAGGTGTTTCTGTCCCAATATTTTTGGGATCTTTAATAAAGCTATGGTTGCTGATGTTATAGAAGATATAAAAGTGACAAAAAATAATTTGAAATTTTAAAAATATTTTCAAAAAGGATAAAATTATATAAGTCCACATTTCCTTTTCCGCAATCCAAAATCCCTAAATCTCTAAAACAGTAATATTTTTCATAACTTTGGTGCCAAAACTAACTTTTCAGCAAAACTGAACTTAAACTGATGTGAAGTTATTTATAATTTTTATTCATGTGTTTAATTAAGGGTACTCTTCCATACCCCATTGGGTATTATGTAATCAACAATATATATGCTCACACACACACCAATTAAGCAACCATCTCTTTGGGAATGTAAGACATTGTGCATTTTCCATTCCTTATCTCTAATCCTCACCAGAAAAGTAGGTGTTAACTAACCTCAATTTACAAATAAGCCAAAAAAGCTTAGCTAGTTTGCCCAACTACTAACAAAAAATAGAAAACATTACCCCCATGACTAAGGCTTATAAAATTTCAAGATTCTGCTTATAGATGATTTCACTTAACATAAAGTTGTTTTCTTAAAGACTTATTTATTTCACAAACTTATCAAGATACAGGACATTTTAACATACTGCATCATTCTAAAATTTCTGGGCTATGTGGGCCTCCATTAAAGTACCAAACTTGGCAATATAGGAAAGCAAATCATTTTACCAAATAACTTCAAACGAAAACTTTTTTTATCATAGTTGGAAAGGAATGAAAATAATCTGAGAAAATGAAGGGGGAGCCAGCTAGTCTGAGACTAATACTCCTTATTTAGTTAACTGTAAGATTTCCTTTTTATTATTATTATTAATAGTCAAATTGTTAGAGGAAGAAAAATGCTGATATTCATGTCCTGATTTTAAAGTGCAATATTTAAAAGAAGAAACTTCCTTTTACCAATATGACCTTCTTACAGAGCTATCTGCATGCTTGAAATAAAAGGATCATGTGTCTCTTTACTCATCCAAGATATTCCTCAAAATCCACCTCATGTAAGACAGGTCCCATGAACATAGTTCAGATAACAATTCTACATTCTCCAATTCTTGGTGTCTACCTTTCTTCAGGTAGCAAATAAATCATATCGATGAAGAAAAATGAAAAATGAAAAAAGAAAAAGAATGTCTAATATTAATTACTGTATGTTTAAAGCTTGTTTTATATGTAAAATATATGCAATACATTTGAATTACTTTATATTCAAGCTTCAGGGGAACTGAGAAAATATTTATTGGGCTCTTCAGATATATTATCTCTGGTATTCACAACTATCCTGCAACTATCATCCCCATTTTATAGATAAAGAAACTGAAGTTCAGAATATTTGAACCCAAAGTCTAGTAAGTCATAGAAACAGAATTTAAACAAGGATCTGTGCCTCAACTCTTTCCACTTCATGTTTGCTAATGTAAGCTTAAAATAATATTTCCTTCTGAGCAGGAATTTTCATCATGGCTATTATTTCTTTAGTAAGTAGTATGTTGCAATACAAACAGAAAGCCAAATAATAAATCTGGATAATGCTAAAATAGCCAAAAAAAAAAAAACTACAGTCTTATACTAGTTGTGCGCAGATCTTGAGCAAGTTGCTTAACTTCTCTGTGCCAAGCTTCTTCACATAATAAAGATAATACCTTAGAGAGTAGCTATAATGCTAAAGTAGATTAAGACATATAAAGCACTTTGTACAATGTCTGGCACATAATAAACACTCCATAAATATTAGCTATTGCTATTAAGATGAGAAATCACCAGATGGACATATTTTGTACCAGATGACTCCAGCCAGCAATTGCTGGACACCTAATCCGAAGGCAGTCAATCCCACACTGGCTTGTGATATATGATGACATGATCTGGTGGGAAGAAGATGATGTGTTCAGTCAGATTCTCTCTCTTGGGAATCTAAATTAAAAGATTGAGCCTATTAACAGTGATTCAGAAGTTAAATGGTTTGGCTCCTACCTTGATTAATTTTCTCTCCTCAAGGTTACCAGCAATGTTAAATCTAGTTTTTTAGTTGTCCTTTCTATGTCACTTGGCAGCATTCAATCTATGGAGTAGGCAGTTATCTTGAAACATTCTTTTGGTTGTCCTCTTATCTCTCTGGTTGTACCTTCTCAGTCTCTTAAGAAGGCACTGAATTATCACAGCTACTTGACATTTCATCACAGGCCTCTTCCCCCCAAACTCTTCATTCTCCCTCTAGGCAATCCACACTTATGACTTCAGTAATTATCTCTATGCCAACTCAGGCTTTCCTGGCAAATTAAACTGACTTATCAATCTCTCCACTTATTTGGATATCTCAAAGATACCTCAAACTCCTTATGTCCAAAACCAAATTCATGATCTTCTCTCTCAAACATAGCCAAGATCACTTCCAGTACTCCCTATCTCCGTAAAGGCACCACCAACTATCCAGTTGCACAAATTAGAAAATTAGAAATATGCCTTAATACTTCTATCTCCCTCGTCCCCATCTTTTACTGAGTCCTATTAATTTTATCTCTTAAATATTTCTCAATTCCTTCTTTCCATCTCTACGCTACCTTTTAACAAGTCTCCCTATATCCATCCACTCTTGTATCTTCTGTACTCTTCACATGCAGCCAGGATTATTCTTTTAAAGATTCTAATCCTGTCATGTTCTCATTTCAAAGCCCTCGATAGTTTCCTATTATTCTTAGAATTTTTGACCAAAATGTGTGTCATAGTCTATAAGATCCTGCAAGATCTGCTTCAGCTTACCTCTTTCCTCCTCTTATTGCCCTACACGCAGCCACACTTGTCTCTTTTTAGTTCCTTAAACACAGTATATCATGTTTCTTCCTACCTTGGGGTCTTTACACATAGTTCCCTCTGCCTGAACCACTCTTTGCCCTTCTTTTTATTTATTCAATCACTATTATAGCTCAGCTAAAATATCACTTCCTCAGAGAAAGCCTCTTGAATCTCTGAACAATATCAGGTCATTCAGTTATTCATTTAATAAGTATTTATTAATAATCTAAGAAGCACAGTTTTAGACATGTGGGGATTGATAAACACAAAAAGACTCTTGCCTTCCTGGATCTTACATTCTAGTGGAAGAAGATAGGCAATAAGCAATAAAAATAATAAGTAGATTAAATAATTTCTCTAAAGTCAGTAAGTCTATGGGGATGAAAAAAGAAAAACAGAAACTTTCCAGTGCCTAACTTGGCTCCTGGCAGATAGCTGGCACTCAATAAATATTTGTTGAATGGATGAAATAATAAAAGAATAAACATGTTCAAGTTATGAGGGAGCTTAAACTATAAAATGAGTATAGGAAGTACTTGTTGGAAGAAGCAGATGCCATGAAAAAAAAGAGAAAACATTCAGGTCTTGAGAGAGAATGGTCTCTTGAACCATTCTTGATGGTTTCATAATTTCCAGTTCCAGTCACTGTATGGTCTTACCATAACCACCACCTCCCTCCCCGAACCCCAAGGGTTGGATAATTCAAGTAGGTCAGTCACCCTTATAAACAAAATACCTAATCAGGACACATATACGAAACTATATATATCACTTCCATCACCCACCACCACACATCTCCCCAAAGCCACTGCCATTTCTATACACAAGAAATATCACTTGTATTGAGGCTCCAGTTCTTCAGTGCCCAGCCCCTTTTAGGGACAAACTCCCTCCCACATACACAGGACTGTAAAAACTCTTGCTCTCTTCTACGACCCTGTAAGAGACTTAGGTCACTATCTCTCCAAGCCCTGCCATATCCCAAAGGAGTCCCCTCATGAATAGGACCCTGGGTCTCCCTTCTGGTCGTTATTCTTGCACTTTAAAGACTCTTTCAAACACAGATATGTGGATATACACCTCTTTTTAATTCTGAATGACCTTCAAAATCAACCCATATACACTCACCCTAGGCTCTAGCCTCCTTTGATATAGGGGTCTGAAGGACTGGTGCTCTGGGTATCCCCTCAAACCTCTTGTCCTTTAAGGACCCATTTGAGGATTTGTATACTTTCTCTGTGACTAGGGGTCAAAAATACTTAGTGTATACCTCCCTTCCAAAGCACTGTCTGATATTAAAGTTACACTCCTCTTACACACACCTGCCTTCTCAGAATCAGAGACCCTCTCCAGCAAATTATGCTCCTTTGGGGAGCCCCCCATCTTCTCACAGGAGTATGTACACTCCAAGAAGCAGCCTACCGCTATGATTAGCCCCCATCACAGGTGCCCTCAGGATTGGAGTCCTTTGTCTTCCCTGGGGTCTCAGCCCTTTCTGGGCCCATGTTCACTCCGGAGTTGCACACTCCCCCATACACCCCTGCGCCACCGGCACAACGAGGTTCCTGCCTGCCACTCAGAGGGGTACGCACCTCCCTTGACCCCTGACCCCGAGGTCATAGTCCTATCGCGCAAACACCAGAAGTGCCTTCTCGGGATGCGGACCATGCTCAAGTTCCCTGTCCCCTCGGGCCCAGGACAGCCTTGCAGCCTCGGCACTTTCCCTGGTCGATCGCCCCCACAGACCTGCCTCAGGCGCCGTCTGGCTCCGCTCCGCCATTTTTTGTTGTGTCTTTGCCTCTGAGTCCACACGAAAATCGCGGGGCAGTGGGGAGCGGGCGATGGGATCAGCCAGCTGACAGAAGCTCCCTCAGGAAGACGCGGCGCGACGGTTGCCACGGCAACTGGCAGCCGGCACGCCGGCGAGCGGCGCGTGGCGTGGGGCGGGACGGGGCAAGATAGGAGAGAGCGTAAGTCCGAGGCCCCGCCCCCTCGGCGCGAGCCCGCTCAGGGCCCAGGCGCCTGCTGGCCGGGAGCTCCTTCGCGCTCGTCTCGGACAATCTAGCCTCCGCGTCCTGGCAACTGAGCATGCTCGGCCACCTCTGAGGCCCAGGGACCGGGTCTGCTAGGATGGCATTTCTCCTGTCGCTTACGAGGGTCTTCGTGCAGACCACAGAACCGGATAGGATGGCTCTTCTGTGGTTGATACTCAACTGTGAGAGCTTGGCATAGGTTTGATTTCCAAGCCCTTCTTCCCTGATGTACCTGGCCTGGTGGAGGTGCTGGGTAACATGTCTTCAACTGAAATGCCCAGAGAATCAAGTCTGTGCCCACTCCACCCCCAAACACTCCTTCCTCCAACCCCCAACTCAAGAAATGGCTTATCTTTTGCTGGTGTGTTTCTCAGTATACCTAGGATGCCCTTTCCCATCTCCCCCTGGTAGATTCACCACTACTTTCTAAGACCAGGCTAGAACATTACCCTTTCCTGAACGGCTGTATCTTTCCACAGGCCCCTGCGCATCTCTGTCAAGAATGTAACACAGTGCTTAAAGGCTTATATACTTCTCTTTTCTTCTATTGTCCGTGAAGCTCCCCTGATGCCTGGGCCAGGTCTCTTAATCATTGTATACCCCATAATACAGCATAGTGCTGTTACAAAGTAAGTGTTTGTGGAATGAGCAATGATTCCTGCACATTCCTACCTGTTTTACTGAGCGCTTAATTTTTTAACAAGTTCCTTACCGGGTAGCCCCTACTCCACAAAGGCTCACAGAGCAAGGAAAAAAAGATAATGGCTTTGATAGAGATATTTTAAGTGCTATGGATCTTAGAGATGAAATTCTAAATAGGGGCAAGAGGGCAGTAATAAGTGAAGATTTCAGAGAAGAGTGGATACTCTACCTGAGTCTTGAAGAATGAATAAGCTGTCTGTAAAGGAAAGGAAGAGTGTGCCAGACAGAGGAGCACCATAAGCCAAGACAGAGATTGTGGAGATCAATGAGCAGTAAAGCTACAAGTGGTCCAATATGACTAGAGCAAAAACCAAATAGAGAAAAATGTCTCTAAAGAAGTTCCTGTATAGTTAGGTAGTGTCTTCATTTGGGTTCCCCAAAAGCAGAGCCTGAGGCAGGGACTCAGGTTCTGGTTATTTCTTTAGGAGGTAAATCAGCACCGCCCCACCCCCACCGCCGCCACCCCCACTTTAGGAGGGAAGTGGGTTGGAGAGCCAAGGAAAGTGTGTTACCAAGTTGATTAGTAGACAACTGGGCTTAATCTCATTAGAGACCCTCTGAAGAACCATATATAATGTGTCCCAGCATTGTCCCACTAAAGAACAAGAAAGCTGGGTCATTTATCTCTTAATTTCCATCCCCACTGGCTGAAGGTTGTCTTCCATCCCCCCAATTTAAAAGCTTTAACATTTCCTGGTTATGCTTGCCCAGGGCTAAGCAGCCTTCTAGAGTTTGAGAGGAAGCCTTGAGGCAGAAACGCAAAGAGACCAGAAAACTTTTGGAATCAGTTGCTGGCAATGTGAATGGAATAGTTCATTCACCTGCAATGAAATTAGGGATAAGGTGTGGGCACCAAAAAAATCTTCTGTAGAAGGTTACATGAAACTAAACATCAGAAAGATCCCTCCTCACATTTGAGCAGTTTAAAATTCACAAGCCATGTCAACACAACCATCAAGATAAAAATACATAGGCTTTCACAAATCATTCCTAGTAACTGGTAAAGATTATGAAGGCTGTTGGAATTTCAGTGTGGGAGAGGTCATTGAGAGCTGAGAAGGACAAAGGAGATTCATTAAATACAGAAAAGTGGACAAGAGAAGTGTGAAGATCCAGGTTCTACTCAAACTCTGAACTTAAAGCTTTATAATCTTGGGAAAATCACTTATAGTCTTTGAGTCTCAGTTTCCTTTTCCAGAGGAAACAAAGGCCCTGCCTACCACAAAGAGTGCTCTAAGTCACAAATGGATGATGACTAAAATGCAGTTGACAGGTATGAATCCAGTAAATACAGAACCCAACACATATTTTTTCTCTTAATGAAAACATTTTAATTAAATTTATTAGGATGACATTGGTTAATAAAATTAAATACGTTTCAAGTGTACAATAATACATCATAATATGTTGCATTGTGTGCTCATCACCCAAAGTTAGGCTACCTTCAGTTACTTTATACTTGACCTCTTTACCCTTATCTACCTTCCCCCAACCCTGTCCCCTCTGGTAACCATTAAACTGTTGTCCATGTCCGTGAGTCTCTGTTTGTCTTGTTCATTTGTTGCTTTCAGTTTTATATCCCACATTTGAGTGAAATCATATGGTTCTCAACTTTTCTGTCTGACTTATTTCACTTAGCATGATGTCGCCGCAAATGGCAGTATTTCATCTTTTCTTGTGGCTGAGTTATATTCCATCGTAAATATGTACAACATCTTTAGTCAAACATCTATCAAAGGACACTTCAGTTGTTTCCATGGCCTGGCCACCAAGAATAATGATGGAATGAACATGGGAGTACATATATCTTTAGAGATAAATGTTTTCAAATTTTGGGGGTAGGTACCCAGAAGAGGGATTGCTGGGTCAAATTCTACTCTTAATTTTTTGAGGAACTTCCATACTTTTTTCCATAGTGGCTACATCAATTTTCATTCCTACCAGCAGTGTATGAGGGTTTCTTTTCCACAAACCTCTTCAACACTTGTTATTACTTGTCCTGTTGATGACAGCCATTCTAACAGGTATGAGGTGGTTTCTCGTTGTGGTTTTGATTTTCATTTCCCTAATACCCAAAAAGGTTGAGCATTTTTTCATATCTGTTGGCCATTTGTATGTCTTCTTGGGAGAAGTGCCCATTCAGGTTTTCTGTCCCTTTTTGGGGGGGGGGTGTGGATTTTTGTTGTTGTTGAGTTGTATGAGTTCTTTATACATTTTGGATATTATTAGCCCCTTATCAGAGGAATTGTTTGAAAATATCTTCTTCCATTTGGTTGGTAGCCTCTTTGCTTTGTTAATGGTAGCTTTTGCTATGAGAAGATTATAGTTTGATACAGTCCCATTCGTTTATTTTTGCTTTTACTTCCCTTGCCTTTGAGGGCAAATTCACAAAATTTTCTCTAAATCCAAGGTTCATGAGTTTAGTACTCATGTTTTCTTCAATGAAATTTATTGTTTCAGGACTTATATTTAGGTCTTTGATCCATTTTAAATTAATTTTGGTGAACTGTAACAGACAGCAGTCTAGTTTCATTCTTTGCATGTGGCTTTGCAATTTTCCCAGCACCACAAAGAAGCTTTCTTTTCTCCATTGTGTGATGTTGGCTCCTTTATCGAATTATTTGCCCATATATATGGGGTTTATTTCCGGGCTCTCAATTCTCTTCCATTGGTCTGTATGTGTGTTTTACTGCCAATAGCATGGTGTTTTGGTTATTGTCACTTTGTAGTGTAATTTGAAGTCAGGCAGTGTGATACCTCTGGCCTTACTCTTTTCTCACAGGATTGCTTTGGCTATTCTCCATCTTTTGTGCTTCCATACAAATCTGATGATTTTTGTTCAATTTCTTTTTTTAATAAATTGCATTGGGACTTTGCTTTGATAAGGATTGCATTAAATCTGTATGTTGCTTTGGGTAATATGGCTATTTTAATTATGTTGATTCTTCCAATCCATAAACACAAAATATATTTCCATTTGTTTGTGTCTTCTTTGATTTCTTTTAATAATGTCTTATAGTTTTCAGTTTATAGGTTTTTCACATGCTTCATTAAGTTTATACATAGGTAATTTATTCTTTTTTAATTGCAAAATGAATTGTTTTTTTATTTCTTTTTCTGAAATTTCATTGTTAGTGTGTAGGAACACTATGGATTTTTGCATATTGATTTCATATCCTGCAACTGTACTCTATTTGTTTATTGTTTCTAATAGTTTTTTAGTGGAGCCTTTAGGATTTTCTATATAGAGAATCATGTCATCTGCAAAAAGTGACAGTTTGACTTTTTCTTTCTCAATTTGGATACCTTTTATTTCTTTCTCTTGCCTGATTGCTCTAGCTAGAACTTCCAACACTACATTGAATAAGGGTGCTGAGAGTAGACAATCTTGTTCCTGATCTTAGAGAGAAGACTTAGTTTTTTCACTATTAGTTATGATATTAGCTCAGGGTTTGTTATATATAGCCTTTATTATGTTGAGGTACTTTTCTTCTATACCATTTTATTAAGTGTTTTAATCATAAATGGATGCTGTATCTTATCACATGCTTTTCCTGCATGATTTTTATCCTTTATTTTATTTATGTGGTTTATCACATTAATTGATTTGTGTATGTTAAACCATCCTTGTGCCCCTGGAATTAACCCCACTTGATCGTGATGTATAATTTTTTTAATGTATTGTTGTATTCGATTTGCTAGTATTTAGTTTAGGATTTTTGCATCTGTATGCACTAGCGCATTCTAGAATAAGTCACTGAAACATTCCTTGATCTCTCTTCTGAGGCAGCATCTGTGCACATACTGGAGATAAAGAGGTGAACACTAGTTTTTAGGCCCTCACAGTCCAGAAAGGGAGAGATTTAATCAGTAATTAAAACCCAGCATGATCGTGTTTTGATAGAGAAAAGCATGGGAGGCTGTGGAAAGCCCAGAGAGAGGAAGAGTATACAACCCAGCCTGGTGTAGATGGGATAAGTAAAGAAATGCTCAGGGAAAGCTTCCCAGAAGAGAGAGCATTTGATTTTCAAGGGCAAGTAGAAGTAAGCTGGGCAAAGAAAATAGGGTACCAGGAGAAATGATGGTTGAAACAACAGAAAAAAAGCATGGACAAAGAAAAAGATAGTGTATCTGAAGGCAAAGAGCAAGGCAGGAGTGACTGCATTGATATGTAAGGGCAGATTCTGGAGGACTCATATGCAAGACTTGATCCTGTAAGTGATAGAAACCCATTGACAAGTTTTTAAGCAGGTCAGAGACCTGGTCAGCTGTTCTGGTTGCTGTGTAGCCAGTAGATTAGATCCAGGAAAATCAAAAGTCTGTGTAGTAAATAATCTATAGAAGTATATGTACCACATAGAAGGTTCTCATCAAATGGTAATTTGAAAAGTGAACTGACATGTTTGTGTAGATTGGTGCTATTCAATTCATTTCAAATAAAATTTAAAAATCAGTTTTTAAGTCAGACTAGCTACATGTCTAGTGCTCAGTAACCACATGCAGCTAGTGGCTACTATATTGGACAATATATGTATAGAGCATTTTCATCACTGCAGAAAGTTCTGTTGGATAGCATGGATAAATAAATGCCAACTGGGTAGAGGAGATCAAACACCTGGGAAAATTCGTGCTGACAGGTTTAGGCTTAGTTCTGCGTGCCAGCTTCTCTTCAGGGACTAGTACAGGAGGGAAGGTAGACTTCTTCACTCCTGCTGGAGTCCTCAGAGACTTCCCTTTTGTTGAAAGTCCTCAGAGACTTTTCCATGCCGTGAAATAACATGGCATGGGAAGTGGGATAGAAATGTCCCCCCACGTGGACATTTGGTTTTCCCTTGCTACCATTCAGAGTGTCCCCAGGAGTTCTGCTTCCCCAAGTATCTTCTGTGGTTTTTTCTCCATAAACAGCTACCCACCTACCACACAAGACAGGGTGCCTTCCTTCTCACAAAATATTCCCTGTAAGATTCACCCGCTCTATCTGTAAACATTTATTAAAATTATACCTTTCATGTGCCTGGCACTGAGTTAGATGCAATATGGAATGAGAGAAGTATTCAAGTTATAATCACATTTCTCACATGCACAAACTCATTTAATTCTCAAACCAACATTGTAAAGTTGGTATTGATGTTATCATTCTGTACAGAAAATGAAATTGGGATTCAGAGAGTTTAAGTAACTTACACAAAAATTGCACAGAGAACAGTGGAACCAAGGAAGGCTGGAATGATATTAATAAAAATTCACCTGTGTTACCTCACATCATTCACATCCAAAACCCCATGCCTTTGATGTGTATAAATGAATTGAGTAGAAAAGATTAACACAGAGAAATACAGTTTACAAATAGTTTCCAAAGAATATGGTAAGAGCAGCGACCTAGATATTCTCAGAAAAGTGTAAGAGCATTAAAGAAGGATGCCCTCGGTGAGCATCAGGAAAGCTTTTTTGGAGGAGTTGACCCTTGAGCTGAGTATCAAGGAAGAGGAGGCAGGTGGCGAGCCAGATGAAGTGGGAGGCGAGGTGGAGAAGAGAGGTGAAAATACTTTTTAATCTAGCTTGTCATTTGTATTTCTACTTTGCTTGTTCTTTGGCCTTCTAGAAATGTCATCAGCCTTTTCTTAATTGACTTCTAAGTTTTGTTCTTAAGAAAATACCTTATGCCAAGGCTATAAAGAGTTATCCTAGAATTTCTTCTTAACCTGGATAAAGTATTGAAATCTTAGAACATGACTAAATTCAACGGAAAGGAAAATATTCTGATGTTGGAAAGAAGACAGAAATCAATGATGCAAAGTCATTTGTCCTTGTAGTTTTCTCTGCCCAGAATGCTCAGATATCTGCCTAGCTAACTTACTTCAGTCAGGTCTCATCTCAAATGTTAGAGTACTGGAGAGGTAGCCCCTGGCAATACTATTAAAAGATACTTCTTAGATATTTTATAGTTTTTATAGTATTGTGAATGGTATCTTGTTCTATAATTTTTTCTGCTTGCTTTACTCATGTAAACAAATGTTATTGATTTTCTAAGTTATAATTGTAAAATTTAGTGAATTCTCATATTATATCTCATAGTTTGATTATTTCCTTTTTGACCTATAGGAAAAATTAACAGCAAAACGGTAACTGTCTCTTCCCTTCCTACGCTTTTAATGTATGTCTTTTTTCCTATATTATTGCTTTAGCCAGAGCTTCTAGTATTATGTTAAAAAGTATTTTATAGCTAGGATTCTTGTATTTTCTTCATATTAAAGGAACTGCATCTAAAATGTTTACGTTAAATGTGGCTTTTGACAGAAAATCTGCCAAATTGAAGAAGTTTTCAAAGAATTTTGTTTTCTTCATTAATGTAGTGAAACAAATTGATAGATTTGCTGATATTAAAATATCTTTGCATTTCTGAGATAAAAAATATTTGATTATAGTTTTTTTAATGCATCGTTGGATTCAGTTAGCTATTTTATTTAAAATAGTTATATCTCTATTAGAAAATAAAATGGGCCATATAAGCCTAGAGAATTTTAGGGAGAATTTTTTTATTATTTCAAATTCTTTAATGGTCATTATTTTGTATTTTTCTTGAGCCAGTTTTGAGGTTTTGTATTTTTCAAAAAATAAATTAATTTTATTTGTTTTAAGTTTTTTGAAGTTTTTATATTATTTTAAAATCTCTTGTGTCTGTATATATTTCCTCTTTTTATTACGAATTTGTTTATTTCTATTTTTTTCTTGATTGGTATTACCAAAGATATATCTGTCTTATGGATCTTTTTAAAGTTTTTTTCTGCTGCTGCTGCTGCTGCTGCTTTTCTCTCTCTGTCTCGCTCTCTGTCTCTGTCTCTCTCTCTGTCTCTCTATCTCTCTCTGTCTCTCTCTGTCTCTCTCTCTCTCTTGCTTTCTCTCTCTGTCTCCTCTCTCTCCCTCTCTCTCTCATTTTCTACTTTCTTTCTCCCTCTCTCTCTCCCTCCTTCTTTCCCTCTCTTTCTTCCAGTTAGTTATAGTTAAGTTCAGATACAAGCTACAGGAAAATCCAACATTTCAGTGGTTTAAACAAGATAAAATATTTATTTTTTCTTAAGTTGAAAAAGTCTAGAGTTGCTTCAGGGATGTTAATGGTGCTCTAAGTGTCAGGGATCAAATTATGTCTATCTTGATGTTCCAACTTACATTATTTCCATCACAATCCAAGATGACTTACTGGAGTTCTATACACTATGGTTGTATCTCAGCCAGCAAGAAGGAGGAATGTCTTTTAAGAACACATTACCACAAGTTGCACATAAAATTACACTTACATCTCACTGAACATAATTTCTCATAAAAGCACTTGTAGCTAAGGAAGGGATAGAAAATGAGTCTCTATTATGGGCAGTCGTATGCCCAGATCAGAACTTGGTGTATAACTGACAGGGCCCAGTGCAAAATAAAAATATGGGGCCTCTTGTTCAAATATTTTTATGAATTTCAAGATGGCAACATCAGAGCATTAAACTAATCTTGGGTCCCTCCAAGCACTGTACCCTGTGTGACTGCATGAGCCCATGAACGTGATCTTGGCCTAAGGTTCTCTAAAAATTGGGGGTCTCAATTTAATAAAGGAGAGAAGAAAAATTATTGAAAGACAATTGGAAGTTTATGTCTCATTATTTAATTCAATCATTTCTGTGTTTATTTTTTTCTTCCTGTTTGCTTAGAGTTTAATCTGTTCCTCTTTTTTAGTTCCTGAATTGAACATTTAGTAAATTGGTTTCTTATTTTCTGAAAAATATATTGTATTTTTCCTTCTATGTACTTGGATAGGTATTATTAGTATTGCTGTTTTACAAATGAGAAGAATGAGAACCAAAAAGTTGACTATGATAAGCTCAAAGAGCTAATAATTGGCAAAGTTGGGATATTAGCCTAGGCAGCTTGTCCCTGGATTTCATACTTTAAACTAGTAGAATGCACTACCTCTCTACATTGTATATACATTTTAATTGCACCTATCACTTGAGTTATCATTTATTTTCTTATATCTCTCTTTCCAATTGTGGGACATATGAAATTACAAATGTGCAGGTCTCCATTATAGTGTTTATAGATACACACTTGGGTCATAAAACCATAAAAAACACATACAATTGATCATTATAAAATAAGTAGGAAACTGTGATTAGGACAAGGCACACAAAAGGATTTTTAGAGCAGCTACAAAAGTTCTGCTGATCTGTTTGATGGTTAAAAGGATGTTTAACTTATAAGAACTCATAAAGCTATACATTTTTGTATTTGTGTTTCATTTTACAATAGAAGTATTTTAAAAGAAATATATTATTTCTGTTCAGGAAAACACCTCCATCTCAACCATTTTTCTTCATATTAACACTCCAGGTTTAAACTGCTTATAATTTACTATAATAATTGTCACTATTTAATAAGTTTCATTCTCACAATACCTCCATGAGACTGGTTTTATTTCCACTTTACTAGCCAGGAAGCCGAGAGAGGATATATAAGTTGCCTGATATAACACAGCTAGTAAGTAGTAGAGTTGAGGTTCAAAACCAGGCTTGATTCTTAAGATCATGCTCTTCATCAATATATTCCATAAGCTCCCACCCTTTTCCATATTAAACTTTCAAATCATATCAATAACATAAAGGCAGCCTGATTTGATAGACAGAGTATATTACCAATAATGGTGGAAAGGGGGGGGTATCTGGATGGGTCAGACTTAGTATTGGCTTGAGGAAATTCACAGCCTAGTGAAAGAGACATTGTGGAAATTTAAGCTGAAAAATTGTCCTCTTATTAGCTCCTACTGCTAAATCAAGGTAAGTGGTATCATTAAAGAGAATGTAATTGACACCAAGCTGGATAGCAAAGAAGAAGAGCCATTGACAGCTTGTCTGGTGGATATGAAATACAAACTAGGCTCAGGAGAGCACCAACGGTTCTTAGGTTCTTAGCATGGTAATACCAGGGGCTACTGTTCTGAAAGGTGCAAGGATAAACACATGGCAAAAGAAAGAAAAGGCTGTCTCTCTGGTAAATCTTGATTGTCTCCAAGAGACATGAAATGTCACACCGCTCACCTTTGGTGAGATGTAATTATTTCTTGGGTGAACTAATGAGGAAGTCAGAAGTGCTATCTTTCTCTTAGGAATAGCAATGACTAAGAAGTGTAAAAACTGAGGGAAAACTGGCTCAAACCAGTGTATACTAAGGTCAGAGAGGCAATTATATTTCTTCAGAGATGAGGAGTAGAATTCCCAAAGGAGAGAATGAAACCATGGGCCTCAGGGACTTGTAAGAAGATAGAGGTAAGGGGAAAAAGATCACGGAAATTAAGAAAGAAAAAAAGATCCCAAGGATAGACATTCCCACATAGGCCACCCTCTCTTTGAAGGCCCAAGTCAGGGAAACTTCACTTTTTCCATAAAAGAGACTGCTGAAGATGATGCGTTCCAGTCTGTTTCTCCTACTCCTTGCTAAGAGCTACTTCCATAAGGAACTTTGTATACTTTGTGTAGTTCTTTATTTGGGTGAGATAAGGAGGACAGAGGGGCCCAAAAAGGGTCAGACTTTACCAAACCCCTTAATATTAGTGACTCCGATGGAGCTGTGACTAGAGAATGCATTATACCTATATATAAATTTATTTTTAAGAATTAAGATATTACACTATGTATTGTTTATGCTGTAGTTTCTCTGCTCTCTGTTAATTCATGAGAATTTTTTCATGTCACAAAGTATTCTTTGAAAACACTATTTCTGTTGCTACGAAATATCCATCTTAGGGATGCATCATAACGAATTAAACCATTTCTTTCTTCTTCTATATTTTAGTCAGTCAAGTCCTACTGTTTTTGTTGTTATAAATAATGCTGTGGTGAACATCCTTGTAAATATATCTTTGATTATCATCTCTGATCACAACTTGGTTTCGATTTCTAGACATGAAGTCACTAGATCAGAAGAGGTGAACTTTTCAAGGCTGTTAAAACACATTGACAAAGTGTTCTCCCCAAAGACCTCATCCCTTTATGCTCCTACTGATAGGTGTGCAAGTGCATGTCACATGATACCCTTCTCAACATTCTGGCTATGATATTTACAGGAAAAATGTTTTACCCAATTAGCCAAGGCACATGAACTGATAGAGCTTAACCATCTGCCAAGAAGAAATTTGAGAAGTTTAGTTTAAACATGGAAAAGCTGATAGCACTTGTCACAGATGGGGCACCTGCAGAAAAAGGGGAAATTTGTTTTCAACATTTTATTTCTATCAGGAGAGAATGGTTGTGTATCACAGGCTTCATGCCTCTTTCAGAAAGAGTATGTAGTATGAGCTAGCTGTGCTGAGTTATCTGTGGTTTAATGGAGGAACAGATCAAGTTCTCCAATTTTCTTCATGCTCATGCCTTACTTGACACTTATCTATATGGTATTTGGAAGAAAACAAAGTAAGGTATAGACAGTTTCTTTTAATGACATCAAATGATTTGATTGTTTAAACTTATTGAAGAACTAAAATAAAAGACTGGAGCTATAAGAGTCTAAGACGCACATTTTGCTAGGTTCCCCACTGTCATTAAGATTAGACTTTCTTACAAATGTGACAAATACCTAAACACAATAAGCTTGAAACTGTAGGGAATAAAACACGGCTGTTGCTGACTTGTTCAAGAAAATGAAGACACATGAACGTGAGACCTAGAGCCTCATTTTCCAGTGCTCAAAAAGAATGAAACATTTCAGAGATAGTTACATGGTAGAAATGGAGTGACAATTTCAGAAGATTCACGGATGATAATGTCAATGAACCTAAATTTTCAGAATTGCTGTTGGAGTGCAAATATTAGGATATGTCCAAATTAATAAGCATCTTTTCTCTTAGTCTTAAAAGGAAATGATTGATATGAAAGTTATCTTCCAGAAAAATGTCACAGTATGCCTGAAATTGTGAATGCTAGTGTATAAATCTCAGAACTATCTGTAAATTTATGGCTATGTAATGAAATGGTAGACCATGACTTTTTTCATAAAATATACCAAAAAAAAAAAATCCCTGGATATCACAATCAGTGATATAAATTTGAAATTAGAATTGAGATGTTCTCTGATTTATAAACATAACAGCTTTCAAGAATAGTTCAACCTGATAAAACCTACATCCTCACTGAGTTGATCAAACTAGATCAAGACAAGTACTGGGACTGGAACTGTATATATTTTTCTAATTAATAAATATGATTATTTTTTCCAAAACATTCATATTACATTTTAATGCATCTCAATTACATATTTTTGAACAGCCTAGAAAGTTTACTTTTCCATTGTCATATTATAGAATGTAATATATATAGGTAATATATTATGGTAGGCACAAGTGTTGGAGTACAATAAGTCTAGGGACAAATCCTGGCTTCATCAAAGCCTAAAGTTCTCTCCCTGGCCTTTAATAGCCAACATGACATAGCTAGGCCTGCTTTTCCCATCTTAACCTCTTGCTTTATTCCTCTTCATTCACCATGCTCCAGCCACTCAGGCTCCTCACTGTTCCTCAAACCCTCAAGCTTGTTTCCCCTTTGCAGCCTTCATTGTTTCCTCTGCTTAGACTGCAATTCATATCTTCACATAATCTGCTCTCTCACATTCAGGTCTCTTTTTAAATGACACCTCCTCAGAGAAATCTTCCCTGATCACACATTCAAAATAGCTCCCACCTTCGGTCACTCACTACCGCGTTACCCTGATTTTTTCTTTACTATCTAAAATCATAAACTCTATTTAATTATTTGCCTACTTATTTTTGACCTTCCCTTATGAGAGCAGGAACCTTACCTGGTTTTTTCCCAGCTGTATCTCTAGCAGCCAGAACAGCTCTGACACATAGTAGGTATTTAATAGATATTTTTAAATGTATGATTGAGTAAATGTATGAACAAACAAAAACCACGACAGCTCTCTATACCAATATTTGGAGAGTAAAAGAAGATGCATCTATTCTAAACTTGCAATTGAATTGGGTATAATCAAAGAGTTCCTAGAGGAAGGTAAAATGTGAACTGAATTTTAAAGAACAAGTATGGAAGAACAGAAGGATCCTAGGTAAAGGAAACAGATGTGAGGAAGGCAGGGTCAGAAAGAACACAGCTTAAGTACTCAGGAAAAGTCAGATAATCTGGGATGACTCAACAATAAAGTGAGCAGCAGAAAATGGGTTCTACGTGGTTGAAGGAGTTGAATATAGTCTCTGAAGGCCTACAAATGATTTGAGCCCCAAAGATGTGAAAAAAATCCTCTTTCTAAATGCCCCCAAAGATGATCAAAATAATCTAGACTATCCTTCCAATAGAGTTTCCAGCAATGCGGGAAGTTAAAAATGTATATTGGGGAGTCCTCTTCCTTAAAATTCTTGGTGTATGCCCTGTACACCTACCTTGCACACCCACTCTCCAACTAAGATTTGGCAGCTTACCCATCAGGACATCTAACAAGAACCATAATTAGAAACCACCTTCTCTGATGGGATTAGAGATAGATTCTGTATGATGAGTTTGTGTCACATAACTACATTTAATAATATCCAATAATTACTGTTGTCGCTATATGTGTCTTGGCAGATGTTTTAAGTGGTAGCTCCCCCTCTACCTGCCCCACAATAAACTAATTGCAAAAGATAAAATTTTGAATATGTATATTTTCATTGCTCCTACAGTTGCCATTTAAAAGCTACATTTCTTCTGCATTTGGAGGGAGATAAGGCACGAGTTGCTTTGCAGCAGGTAAAACGGTCCAAACAAGAAACCGCATTCATACCCCAAGGAGTTTGTAATCCAAAAGCAAGAGTGGGCATGCTATGGAACACTGCAGAACAATACCCACACAATACAGGCAGATGGAGTGGCATATGGCCACCACAGCTGGAATGCTTTGTAAACCATCCCCAAACTGCTGCTGGTCTTTGAACACTTTCCCAGTTCAAAGTACAGAACACCATCCATTATTAGCAAACTCTAAAAAACCAAATGAGATGTTTAAAGTAGCTTTGAGTAAAGGTCATCTTCCTAAAGTGTGCAGACCAAAAAAAATAAAGCTTTTTGACAAGAGGTAAACTATTGCCCATGCACATTACTATTCACTCTCAATGGTAACGCATTTCGTATCCTTGTTGTCAGAGGCAAATACAATTTATTGACTTTTTTCCAATAAGATGTAATTAATCAATGCCTAAATGAAAATCTTAGGTAAACATTATTTGGGACAAATAGGAAAGACTTTAGGAATTATTCATTTGGCTTATATTCATCAACCATTAATATCCTAGTATTGTTATTGCCTTCTTTGTTGCTAACATTTGGGGACAGTAAATAGAGAGGTAACGGATTTGATAGAAAAATCAGTTTTTGATTTCCAGAAAGTTACCTCATCTCTCTAAACTTCACTTTTCATAATTATAAAACAGGAGTAATTAATTGCATCTATTTTACTAGATGGTTTAGAAATTAAATGAGATAGTATATATTAAGACATCTCCTAAACAAGCAAGCATTGTACAAAAGCTTATTATGTAATATTCATTGTTTCTACGTTCTAAATTCCATGGAAGCTCTTCAAATGATCTTACAAGCATTTTTATTTGTTTTTTAAATAGATTTTACTTTACGACAGTTTTAGATTTACAGAAAATTTGAGAAGATAGTATATAAAGTTCTCATATACCCTGCACCTGGTTTCCCTAATTATTTGCATCTGATATTAGTATGGTACATTTGTTACAATTACTGAACCAATGTTGACATACTATTATTAACTAATGTCCAAAGTTTATTCAGATTTCATTAGTTTTTTTCTAATGTCCATTTTCTTTTCCAAGATCTCATGCAGGATACCACATTACATTTAGTTGACATGTCTTTTTAGACTACTCTTTGCTGTAACATTTTCTCGGACTTCCCTTGTTTTGATGACCTTGACAGTTTTGGAGAACATTGCTCAAGTATTTTGTGGAATGCCCCTTAATTGCAATTTGATGTTTTTCTCATGATTAGACTGTGGTTATGGTTTTTGGGGAAGAGGATTGCAAAAGTAAAGTGCCATTTTTATCATATCATATCGAAGTATGTATTATTGATACGATTTATGATATTGATGTTGGCCTTGATCATCTGGTTGAAGTAGTGTTGCTTTTTTTAATTAAAAATTATTGGGGTGACATTGATTGACAAAATCTGGTAATTTTCAAATGTACAATTCAACAGTATATCATATATATATTGCATTGTGCGTTCACAACCCATAGTTAGATTTCCTTTAGTCACCAAATATTTGATCACTTTTATCACTTCCTTCTGGTAACCACTAATCCACTGTCTATGTTCATGAGTCTTTGTTTCTTTGTCATGTTTATTGGTTGCTTTTAGATTTATATCCCACATATGAGTGATATGCGGTTTTTAATTTTTTCTGTCTGGCTTATTTTACTTAGCAGAATTATCTCAAGTTCCATCCATGTTGTCATAAATGGCAGTATTTCATCTCTTCTTATGGCTGAGTAATATTCCATTGTATATATGTACCACATCTTCTTTATCCAATCATCTATCGTAGAACACTTCGGTTGCTTTCATGTCTTGGCCACCATGAATAATACTGCTATGAACTGCAGGGTGCATATATCTTTGCAGATAAATGTTTTCAGGTTTTTGAGATAAATACCCAGAAGAGGGATTGCTGTATCATATGGTAATTCAATTCTTAGTTTTTTGAGGAAACTCCATGCTTTTTTCTATGGTGTGTACCATTTTGCAGTCCCACCAGCAGTGAGTGTATGAGAGTTCCTTTTCCCCCACAACCTCTCTAATACTTGCTATTACTTGTCCTGTTGATGATATCCATCCTAAGAGGTGTGAGATGGTATCTCATTGTGGTTTTGATTAGCATTTCCCTAATAGCTAGTGAAGTTGAGCATCTTTTTATATGTCTGTTGGCCATTTGTATGTCTTCTTGGGAGAAGTGTCTGTTCAGGTCCTCTGCCCATTTTTTAATAGGATTGTTTGTTTTTGTATTATTGAGTTATATGAATTTTTAAAATATTTTAGATATTATTAGCCCTTATCAGAGGCATTATTTGCAAATATCTTCTTCCATTCAATTGGTTACCTTTTTGTTTTCCTGATGGTTTCTTTTGCTATGTAGAAGCTTTTTAGTTTGATATAGTCTTATTCATTTATTTATCTTTTACTTCCCTTGCCTTTGAGGTCAAATTAATAAAATTCCCTCTAAGACCAAGGTCCATGAGTTTAGCACCTGTTTTTTTCTATGCAATTTATTGTTTCAGGTCTTATATTCAGGTTCTTGATTCATTTTGGAGTTAATTTTGGTGTTTAGTGATAGACTATAGTCTAGTTTCATTCTTTTTGCATGTGGCCTTTCCCAGCACCATTGTAGTAGTGTTTGTTAGGTTTCTCTACTGAAAGTCTTTCTCCTTTTCTTTACTATGTTCTTTAAGGGATGCCATCAGATGCAGCCTATACTTAAAGAGTAGGGAGTTATGCTTCCCCTCTCTGGTTTTGTGTTTGACAAATAAAAGCTGTATTTCCAATGGGACAGAGCTTGTCCACATGCAATAAGGAATATGGGGCTAAAAGATATTTCCAGAGAGCTCACTCTTTTTTTGGAAGAAAAACTACAGTAAGAATAGTTTTCTATCCTATCCCTTGAAAATCATAGTCAGTTCTCATTTTTCCTTCAAGATAATTTTTACCTTAATGGAAAGAAAGTCACTTTGTTAGATTTGCCATTGAAAGTTTGAGGGGGCCTGTCCTCTTTGTATAGTTCTGGGGTTTTTTTTCCTTCTTCAGCTTTTTTTTTTAGCTGTACCTTCTTTAAAATGAGAGCTCCTGCATTCGTTTCTTCTTTTAGATTTTCCACTATGCTACTTCAAATATGTTGCCTGTATAATTTTCTGAGATAAAAAATTAGAATCCAATCTCCTCTCTGAGGGAATATTACCTTTGAAGTTCAGGGAGGCGTCAGAATCAAAGTGGAATCTACAATTTACTTCCTTACAACAAATTCTGGGAAGATAAAACTAACAAGATACAAAAGGAAAAATCTGTTTCAAACTGATAATAAAGATGTAATGAGTAGAAATAAAAAAACATGAGGAAGTCATGAATAAAAGTTACTTGGTTTACAACAATTGCATTTCCCTAAACCTCAGCATTTCTGTAAATCTCAGCCAAAGTATCTAAATCTCAAATGTCTGATTCAGCCTTTCCTGAGCAAATTTTGTTTCTCAAGTATTATACTCTGTGGCAAAATAAAAACATAGTAAACATATAAATGCACACAGTAAAATCTGACACAAGGAATTTAGGTGGACTAAGCTAAATCATTAATATTTGTTTTAAAAGAAAGCTTTATGGAGGCAGGTAATATTTTTCTAAAGATAGTCATGTGGATACCTAATTCTTTCCATCTTCCGTATCAAGAAAGAAATTTCATATTCAGCTAACATATTATTAAGACAATTCCTTTTTAAACAAAAAATAATAAAAATTAAAAGCTTCCTTAGTCATAAGCAATACAGTGTAAAAAAGAGAATACTATAAAGACCTGAATTCAAATTCTAACCTCATCGTTTACTAGATTTATGACCTTACCTGAGTTATTTAACTTTCCTGAATCTTAGTTTCGTCATCAGTAAGACACACTAGACCTACCTTGTGTATCATTATGACAATTAGATATAATAATGTAGGTTAAATGCATAGCAAAGCCTGCTTAATACAAGCAGGCTCTGAATTAGAAAGAGAGAAGGAAGATACTATTCTGATCCTCACAATTTATAATCCAGTGGAAGAAAGGGAGATCAATGAAGGAATAATCAAACAATAAATTACCAAAATTATGAAAATAATAAATTCTACCCAGTGGCTTAGAAAAAGGTAGGTTTCCCTGAGAAAGTGATGATTGAAGTAAAAGAAATCACTATAAGAGCTGAAAAAAAGATAGGCATTAACTAAATAAAGCCCCAAGGAAGAGCATAAAGACAAAGGAAACAGAATATGCAATGTTTCCTGGTGAGGGAGATGATGTTGTTTTCAAGGAAGTGAAATAGAGTGCAAGTTCAAAGGTCTGTAACCTGGGAGAAGTGGCAGGAGCTAGGACAGAAGGGCCTTTTTAAATAATTTGGTCCTTGCCCCATAAGTAATGCAAAACCACTTTGAGCAGAGCAGTGGCTTATCACGTTTTTTTGAAAGGCTTGCTCAGGCTGCTGTGAGAATAGACGTACAGGGCAGGAGAAGATACAGGAAAGTCTGAGGAGGCCACAACAGTGGGCTAAACAGGGGATGAGAGGGGCACCAGAAGAGTAAATCTAGGCACACAGAGATCACGAAGCGATAGAGCCAGAACTGGCAGGTCCATCTTCCTCCAAATTTAGTGTTTTCTAAATTTATATGTTATAATAAAATACTAAATGCATTCTGCCAACAACTAGGCTTACAAGAAATAATTAATAGAGTTCCATCTTCATGAAGTTCAAAGAGAAATGGGGAAACCAGACACTAAACAAAACAAAACTGAACCTTATGGGGCCTAGGCCTCATAATGTTTAAGGGGAAAGGCGTGTTTCAAATTGCTGAAGTATCTTGGACACTACATGGCTGGAGAAAGTGGTGCTTATTCTGTCATGGTTAGTAGTAGCTTGGTAAATTTTTTTGTTGTTATTAGATTTACCTTGATTAAAAATTTGTAACATTTACTTGACCAGAGGACAAATAGACTGTGAGATGTGAACCACAATTTATATAGTTGATTAAATGTATTTTCTTGCCTTTTACAGGTTCTTTTCCTCTGGAATATGAGGAGGACACATAGGGTGATGTGGGAGAATACAAGATCCCATCCTTCTCCTCTAGATCCTACCATTGTAGATTAAAAACAGAAGTTGTTGAATTGTGAGAACTGGATATAGGCAAAACCCCACTATAATCAGTACAAGAGCCCCCAAGATTGTTAATGAGTCTGTTTAAATTAGCACCTGCTCCTTGAAGAGTTGGGTGTAAGCCCACTGGCAGCCAGGACCATTGAATCAGTGAGAAGGAAATGGGAGTGAAGGGAGAGGTCTACATGCCATCTTGTGAGTTTTTTCTGATAGTCTTTGAATTAGTATTTTGTTTTTCTGTTTATTTTGTGGCACTCACTATGTGCAAGAAGGTGGGCTAGATACCAGAGGAGACATAAAGGCGAGAGACAGAGTCTTGCCCACAAAGGACTCACACAGAGGGACAAGATATTTACACAAGGACAAAAGCCCAAAGAATATGTGGGGCAGCACAGTTCAGCATGAGAATACTGACCTAGGAGTGAATAATGGTACTGCCACTTTCTACCTGTGTGACTTTGGGCAAAGTCACCTAATCTTTCAGAGCTTCAGTTTTCTTATCTGGGAAACCAAAATGATTTACTACTTACGAGGAGTAAATGATAGTCATGAGTGAAGGGGTCAGCATATCACTGAGTGAACAGTAGATGCTCAATAATTGAGTTGACTGCAAAATCAAAGTGCCTGCAAAGAAATGCCAATGAAACGCTTTGGAACTTCAAAGGAAGAACGCATATCAGGAAAAACTTCTTGGAGTGGCATCTGAGATGGACCATACAGGATTTGTCTGATGTCAAAAAGAGACAATGCAGCAGGCAGAAAATATTCTCAGGAATGGCATAAGCAAAGGCATGAGGACAGGGAAAACTGGGATATTCCAATTGGTAGATGTGTTTTTGCTGGGAAATGTAGTTATATAGATGAATAAGTCAGCCTCCAACCTCAGTAAGCTCATAGTCTAGTGGAGAGACAGACATAAAACTGAGATTGAAAGCAGGGTGACAACCGTTGTGATAGAAGGGCACAAGGGCTATGGGAGTCCAGTGGAGGGCTCGAGCTAGGGCTGACCAGGTGGGAAATGGCTGAAGATGAAGAGATAGGGCAAGATTCTAGGTGGCAGAGAAAATGCTGACTATATGGCCCAGGCTCAGTAGAAATGCCAGTCAGAAAATCATTCTAGGCACACAGCATAGGACCTAGGAGTGAAAAACATTCTGAGAATGAAAACTGGTTGGTAGCAGTGAATGAGTAAGAGAGGTGACCAGGAGCAGGAATCAGAGAGAAAAATGGAGGAATTCTAAAACTTACAGGTAGAGACATTTAGTGTCATGAAAAAACCTGGGGTCAACTGTAAAAATAAGTGGCTGAAATGGAGGAAAGGCATCACTGGAGATGAGGAGTTTGAGGATTGGTGCGATTAAGTGATTAAAAAAATTTCTATTGGTCTCTTTATGACTCAAAGGGCAGAGACAGAAGGAAGACTATTCAGAAGAGGTCTATGAGCCCGGTATAAAAATCACCCAGAGAGGTGGGATTATGTCCTGGAGGGAAGTAGTTTGTTTTGGTGTTTGAAATGTACTGCCTACTTAATATTAAGTACCTGCTCTATGTCATTCATGTTAGATTCATTATAGCATCTCTAATGGTGTTGGTTAGGATATTAGTTAGATTGTGACAGAAAGGTCCAAAATAAGTGGGCTAAATGAGATATGTTTATTTCTCTGTCATTAAAAGTCTGGGTATATAGTCCATGACTACCATGACAATACACTAAAACTTATATAGTCATCCACGTTCCAAGGTCTTTCTGTTTTGCTGTCCTGCCAACTCATAAGTCAGATCCCACCATAAACATCTGCATTCCTATCAGCTGGAAGGAAAGGACAGTGAATAGTGTGACCACAGTCACTAAGAGCGACCAAGATTCAAGGGGAGGAGAAAAAGATTCCCCTCTTTGTGAATAGCAAGTTCACGTTGCAGATGAGCAGGTTGGTTGGGAAATATTGTTGTAGCCACATTTGGATAATACAATCTGCCAAACATTATAATAAATGAAATTTAATAGAATGCTACTTAGCTTAATGAATATGAGTAATCTGCAGATTCTATTCACTTATTTCATTCATTTTAATCCACCAAATGACCATTTAAAGTAGATTTATTTAACACCCTCATTTTACAGAAAGTAGTTAACTTCCCCAAGATCCCTGAGACAGTTGTGGAGCTGGGATTTGAACCCAAGCTTATCTGACTCCCAAGGTTGTGCTCTTTCCTGGTGTGACAGCCTCTCATGAAACCTGACATCCAGAGAAAATACAACAAAAAAGAAAGACGCACTTTTCCTATCAGAAGGACTCAATAAATATTTGTCAAATCAAATTGAATTAAATAAAACTCCTAGAGGAGAATCTTAGAAACAAAATTCGAAAGATGTGTACAAAACTAAAGTTAGCTTTGAAAGAAACTCATTAACTAGCTAGCTAATGAAACTCTATGTGAACACTGTTTCTTTATTCCCTGGTATCTAGACAATAAATATTTACTTTTCAAAATTATTTATTTCCTGATGCATTCTAAGAGGATTCAGGCATAAGCATTAGATTAGAAATGTCAATAAAATGAAATAATAATAGAAATTTTAGTTATTACATCAGCACACTGGAAATACCCAGTAATGGTAGCATTGCCACTAGTAAGAGCTATGGACAGAGCACCTTGAGAACTGTCATTCCTGGCTCTGCTTCTCACCAGCTGTGTGAACTTGGGCAGATCACTGAGCTTCTCTGGACCTTTTACCCTTGCCAGTAAAATGAAGAGGACCTCAAGGACCTCTCTAAGGTCCTTCCCAGCACTAAAACCTACGTGAAGACTGAATACTCTTTTTCTTACTATTTCCTGCATGTCATGATTGGTGTGAGTTATTTTCTACTACTAAGCAATTAATTATCGAATCTATTAAGTGCAAACTGCAACTGTTAAAGAGCAACTAAGAATAGTTGAAACTGTTAGAGCAAAGGCTCTAATCAAATGTTTCTGAACATATGCTCATTGGCTTACTCGAAAACAGTGCTTATTCATTGTTCTCAGTTAAATCTCATGTGATGAAATATTAGAAAATGTACAAATTCTGTTATATCCATAACAGTCAATGACATTACAATGTAGTCTCATTCTGATAATGGAATATACCATATACTTCACAGTTAGGTAGAGTCGGTCTTTTTTTAAAAGGCACCTCTGTGAAGCTTCAATGTTTAGTCTTTTACCTTCTAACTTCTGCTTGTTCTTCAAAACCCAATTCTGGAATCATTTTTTTCCAGGAAATCTTCCCAGACCCTCCCTCTCACCTACCTCCTTTTCTCCCAGGCTACTTTCCATGCCCTTTCTCTGTGCTCTCACAGTCCCTGGTACCTCTCTATGTTTTACTATTTGTTATACTGTTAGGTTGTATTGTCACTGCCTGTCATTTCCTTACCTGTGTCCTCTCAGGGTGTGATCTTCGTGAGGACAGAAGACAAACCTACTACCAGTGGTATTAGCATGAGCCTTAGACGTAGTAAGTGCTCAGTGAATATCTGCTGAATGAATGGGATTCCTTCCTTCCATTTCAGAAGATGTTGATGATGAAGACAATAGATGCTTTTTCTATCTTACGTAAAATCCCCAAATTTCTCAAATATTTATACCTTTACACATGACTATTCTTCTGTGGATGTGCATAGTTGGAGACTTTTTTGAATATTCCCAATGTAGAAGAGAAAGGAGAAAGAGAAGAAACTTGTATTGAGTGGTTACTTTACATACTTTTTCCATTAACATTAAAAATCATCTTCGTAACAACCTATGTATAAGTACTATTATCACTATTATATAGAAACTGAGTCTCAGAAAGATAAAGAAACTGGAGAACAATCAATCACAGAGCTCCTGATGACAGAGGTGGGATTCATCTGACTCCATCTAATACCACACTGCCTCTGCAGAGAGAAGAGGGAGTCATGGGGACCCTGGAGTGTGGGAGAAGTGGGGTTGGATGGTGGGGTGGGGTCTCACGCTCTGAACCATCTGGCATGTTTTAAAATCAATTTGTCCTCCTAGTTGCTGCTTACTAACTCCGAATTTTAGCGCTTTACATGAATGGTAAGCAAACAACGTAGCTAATAACCCCTGTTCCTCCCCCAGTCATTATTTGAGCCTTGGAGGTACAGATGCTGTTGTTAAGTTGTTCTCATTAAGAGAGAAATAGGGCGGGACAGGGGAGGTGTGTGACAAATCAAATCGTCAGGTCCAACCAACCAGATAAACAAAGAAACACAGGTGCCCTTATAATTAAGGTGCATGATGAGCTTGTAATGCCTTTGTGTGAAGATTCAGGACTTTTAAAGAAAAATAACATTACTCTTAATACAAGAATTGCCGTTCAAAGGAGGAAAGTAAGTTTCCATGCTCTTACTAATTGCTTTGTTATATGAAGTTGACTATCCTAGAGCCACAAAATGACTTGTAATTATAAAATTATCACAGATTCTATTTTTGGTTTGTATTGGGAAGGAATATAAATTAACATTATACTTTGGAGAATTTAACGTAAACACTTGTTTTAGATAACTAATACTTTGCTGATAAAATTAATATTTTCATTATATTTAATTTAATATGTATATTTAGCCTAAAAAATATCTTCAACTGATGAGAAACAGTTTGGGGTTTTTTTTCTCCTGTAGCATGGTTCTTAATCCTGGTGATTTGCTCTTTTTATGAGATTTTTCATAAGTAGTATTACCTGAACATATCTGATTATAAAATTGAAGCTATTTTTTTTATCTGTGTGGAATTTTTCAATTATTTTCAAAAGACCTTATTAATCCAGAGAATACATGACACAGTAAAGTACTAACTACACCAGATCCTTTTCTTTAAAGAATTCATGGCTGAACTGATTTTTTTTAAAGTTAAGACAGAAAGAATTGGTATTTTTTTGTATATATTGTGTCTGAGTTTGACTTCTGTTTTAGTTGGATAAGCACATGTAAATGCTATGTGGGTTTCTTTTATATGGGGGAAGATTCATACTATGAATTCTGATAGGCCATGTATTTACATAACCTTTTGGCATTAAATAATGATATGTTCAGATCTTAAAATAAAGAACACATACTTAAATCTTTACATTACTGTAGAAAATAACTTAAAATTTGTAATTTTGAGTCTATTGCCATGCCACCCTGAACAAGCCGGATCCTGTCTAATCTCAGAAGCTAAGCAGGTTTGGGCCTGGTTAGTATTTGGTGGGAGACCACCTAGAGGTGATTCGAGTAATAAGAGCAGAACTTACTATAAAGGTTGTGCCTAAATTATTAAAAATGATATGTATCGGATGTGTATATCTGTCTACCTATCATCTATCTATCTGTCTGTCTATCTGCCTATCATCTGTCTGTCTATCTATCTAATCTGTCAGTGTGTTAGGCTAAGTGCTTTAAGTACCTCCTCGCATTTAATCCTCACAATCACACTATGATGTGAGAATTTATCTAGCTGTGTTAACTTGGGCAAGTTACTTAACTTTCTTCATCTTAAACCTGTTTCCTTATCAGCAAATATAGGGATGAGACTACATACAGAGTGCTTACTTAGTACAATGCTTAGCACAAAGTAAGTTGTCAATAAATGTTAGTTATTATTATTATTACTGTTTTTAGGCTTAGAAAACCCAGGTAACTTGTCCAAGATGGCATACCTTAAAGAGGGCAGAGCTAAGATTTGGAACCTAGGTCTAGTTAATACCCTAACTAACTACTATGGTTAAGACTATGTTCTTCACTGTGCTAAAGTGTACTGAATTCTTACCTGCTAGCCCTTGCCGTAGTGCTTTGTTCATTGTAGGTATATTGATAATAATCAGAGGTAGTGATGTATTCAAACAAATCTTAAATCCAAAATGAAAAAAAAATACTTACTTTGACATTTAAAAAAATACACAAGAGAAAAAGAGAGAGAAATAAAAATCACTCATAAATTCTGTCTTCTAAAATAGCCACTGTTGCCCCTTCAAAAACAGGATCATTCTGAGCATACAATTTTGTGACCTGCTTTTCTCACTTTGAAATATATTTGTGAGCATCTTTCTGTGTTGATAAATGTTGATCGACTACATCATTCTTAATGTCTGCAGAATATTCCATTGGATGATCAGTTCCCTTTGTTGACCGTTAAAGATTATTTACAAAGAATGCTAATAGAAACAATCATAGAGCTAAGTCTTTGAACAAGATAATGATTATTTCCTTAAGATAAATTTACAAAAGTAGACTTCTTGGTCAAAGGATACCAGTTAGTAAAATTTTGAGTTGGTATATCCCTATCTGCCCAGGAACAAAACTCTTTGTATTACATGGTCAAAGGATAGTGAGAAAACAGCTCTTTTAGCCATTAGCGATTGTTCAATTTAAAAGGTGAACTAAGAATTAAATCATTTAAAACGAATTAAATAATTCATGGAAAGTACACGTAAGTGCTCAGTAACCAATAGCTATTATAATAAAACCAACATCAAATTTGTTTTGTCATTCTAAATTCTTTTCCTACCTATGTCTCCTTTTTACTTTATTTGGGTCTATTTGAAGGTCTTAACGGATCAAGTCCTAAAAACACTGATTTAAGGTAAAAATGTTTGTTGGACTTCAGTTACTCTGTGGCCTTCTAAACCACAGAAGTATTAGTCCGGAGGTCAGTTTAAGAAGCCACGGAATAACTGAAGTCCAACAAACATTTTTACCTTAAATTGTAGTGCACAAAAGTCTTGTTCATTTTGTTTGGGGCTTCGTGATATCGACCTTTATCTCCATTTTTCACTTTGGACACATCTTAGACACCAATCAACTGGCCAAACATGGCTTAAAGGATCCACTTAAGGGGCCCACCTTCCCCGCCAGGCCACTTTCCAAATATGTCTTTGCCCAAGGTAAGATTGATTCTAAAGGTTCTAAACTGGTCACGATTGTAAAGCTTCAGGGCCTAACGGTGTTTTGCCAATAACATTCATCCAAATGATGTTGGGTTTGACTGCAAAGAAGTTATCTCATTTAAAATTTAAGCATAGGTAGCAGTATTGGAGGAGAGAGAAGATTTATTCGCCCAACTTTTTGAGCATAGACTCAATGCCAAACCCGGAGCTAGGCACCAGAGCCACGCTGGGAACTTCACTCGCAGGGATCGGTCCTCCGTCGCCCACGCGAGGCGCCCCCTAGAGGCGGCAGTGAGGGTGGCGGTGGCGACTACGGCGGAGGTGGCGAAGCAGCCGCGCCGCGCTGAGCGGGCGAGCAAGATAGCGAGCGAGCCGGGTGCGACTCCGTGGACATCCTCCTGCCTACCGCGCCCGCTAGGCCTCCGCCACCTCTGGCGGGACCACGCGGCGGAGAAGATGCGCCTCAAGAACCAGGTAGCCGCCCCTCTGGCCTGGCCGGCACCCCGACGCCCCGCCCATCCTGTCACGGGCGTTGGCGGCCGCGCGGGCACGTGGCCGCGACTCAGCTGCTCTCGCAGTCCAGTCCCGCCACCTCGACTTTCATGGAGGGGTGGGGACCCGTGAAGGAAGGAGTCGCCCCCGCCCACCCCCGGCCTGGGAAATCGGCGACCTTTTCCGCCGTCCGTGTGGCGGCTCTGGCCGCTAGGGGGTCCTGGCCTTCCCCTTTGCCCGCTCCCCTAGACTTCCAGAGCCCCAGGGGAGACAACCGAAACCTGGATCGGCGTGCGCCTCCTCCCCCGCGACTGTCGACCCTTCAGGGCGAACAAGCCGCCTCCTCGCGCCACTCCCCTCCGCGCCTTTCCAGAGCCGCCCTCAGAGTAGCTTTGCTGAACTATCTGGTGGCGCCAAAAAGTCCAGGCGGCTTCAAGCGAGCGGGACCCCAGGGTGCTAGGCGAGCGAGAGCGGATCCTCAGGGTGTCCCCTGTGTGACTCCCGCTAATTGTCGAGAAGCGGCATCCTCCAGTGCTTTTCCTCCATTACAGCCTGCTGTGGACCTGGGATTTGGGGTATTTCTAGATGAGATTGAGAGGGCGCTTCGGTTGCACTGAACACTGCTCTTATTTAGTGCAGGAAAAAGGAGGCTCAGGTGTTGTGGAGGGAATATTTGTATGTTGTATCTGTTGTCTCTCTTCGGGCTGGGGATTGTCAAACGCTTAGAATTTAGTAAACACGGGTCCTGAAGTCTTGAACATGCCAGAGACAATTCGTTTGCAAAAGGGAGCGAACCTCCCCTCCCCCAACATATGTTAAGGGATTTAGGGAAACCGAGGGGAGGGACTCCCAGAAAACAACTCCAAGGTTTGGGAGAAAATGAGACATATTGATTCCCAAGATGTTAGCTGGTATGCTCAAGGGTGGTAATCCTCTAAAATCTTCCATCTGAGGAATCAAATACCCATTTCCATAACACAGTTTGGCACCAGCCCTGTTGGTTCCTGAAAGGCCTACCTGTGCTCCTTACTTAGCTGCTTTATTTTAGTAGATCTTAAAGAGCTGCCTTACATTACCCTCCTTCATTTGTGTGCTTGGTTTTTTTTTTTTTTTTAATAATACTTGCAAATTGACACTGAACAAGCTTTAACCTCAGTCATTTCAGAATGAGTTTGATGTTTTAAGTGAGATGTGAATGGAGCTCCATTCATGAGGGAAGTAGTCTGTGTGAAGTGTTTTGTAAATGTGAGGGGGCTGAGTTTAAAACACTGAATAAAATTAATGTAATGAGGAATCAAAAGGTTCAATCCAGATGTTTGCCTCCTGGCTTCTCCAATAATTGACAGTGCAATGCTGCACTGCGCCTCACCTTGTGGCTCTTGGGTAGAGTGGACTGTGGCACTGTTGTTGACCACGAGCAAGTGAACTGTTCATTTTCTAAAGCACTAACTGGTCCTTGGGGCTGATGGGTTGTGACTCACCCACCTATACAGAAGATTTTCCCTCTTTCCTAACGACATTAGAAATATGAGGGATTTACATGCAGGTTTTTTAGTTGAAGAACTTGTAAGTAATCCTCTTTAGTAATCATTAGCATTAGCCTCTGAAACCTTTGCTTGCTTGTTAAGATAAAGTACTTGGGTATTTTTGTAACAGGTGGGGTTGTGAGTCTGAGCTGGTGGCCTCCCTAATTCCACTTCCTAGTGCGTGTTTGAATTAACAGAACACTCTTTAACATTTGTATAGAGGTGATATAGTTTAGTATGAGGGATTTTAATTCAGATATTCTTGATTCAGGTTTGATCCCACCACTTAGTAGTTATATGACCCTGAATAATTAATTTCTTATTCCTCCTTCCCACCCACCTCACCATTTGGTCTTTTATTTCAAATAGATGAATGGGGATCGTATGAAGCTTTGACATGAGAATTAAATGGAGTACTGTATATGTACAGTGCTTAGCATATGGGCACTCAGTAAATACTCCTATTGTTAACCATCCATAAACAGTAACTATTACCATTACTGCTGTTATATCTGCTTAAAAATAAGTACCTATAGTTGGGGAGAGACAAACTGCAAAATGGCACAAGCAAGCCCTCTGAAGTGATTGAAATATGCTATATCTTGATTGGGGTGTTGATTGTCAAAACTAATCAAACTCAACCCTTAAGATCTGTGCATTTAATTAAATGTGCATTACATCTCAATAAAATTAATCGAAAAAATTAACTTCCAAATGTGTTAAATACATATCTTTTGAGAGGTGTGAGTTGACCTACCAGCCTAATTCTTATAATCTAGTCATTCACTTCCAGAGGCCCCTCTGCATATATGCGTATCTTCATTAATTCATGTTGGGTCATAGGAAAGGTAGAGAGAAGGCGCTCTAATTTATCAGATTGGTTTCAGGACTGATGGTCCATGGAGAAGAATGATTGCCTTGTGCAGAGATTATATTTCATTTGGAACTTGCATACGGTATTAGTTTTTACTAGTAGGTTTTTTGTTGTTGTTTTTGTTTTTTTTTTTTTGTTTTTTTTTTTTTTAGGCAAGGCAACCTTTGGTTCACCGATTGCAAGGACTTGTCAGCTTACGATCCCTTATTTTTTTGTTTTTTATGCCTACAGTACCTGGTCTTCCTGGGTGGTCTCCTGTCCAAGTACTAACCAGGCCCAACCCTGCTTAGCTTTCGAGATCAGATGGGTTTGGGCTTGTTCAGGGTGGCATGGCTGTAGACACTACTAGCTTTTTAAAAACTAGATTAAAATGTTTTATTTGATCCAGGACTGCTCATTTGCATAATATATCTATCCAGTAAGCACCGTTCCTTAAGGTCAAAGTGATTTTGCATCCCTTTCCTTGCTTTCAATAAATTCTCCCATTGTTGCTAGTTAAGTGAGATACCTAAAGAGTTTTTAGCCCAGTACCAGGCACATAGTAAATGTTAATACATGCTACCTGTTATTATTAAAGTTGGTATGTTCATATACATATTTCTTTTGGAGGTCAGAAATCAACACTGTATAGATTTTGATGTCTAAAGATGTTATGAAAGTTTTTGAAGTGGAGACAAACCAATAATTCATAATATATAAAATTAAAATCTCACTTATTCAAACATAATGGTCATAATTTTTTCAATATTAATTCTTAGGAATACAGGCAAAATGATAGAAGCAAAACTTTTTGAGAAGCAAAAATATATACCACAAAGAATATATTAACTTGTTTACTCACAGGGAAGCTTCATGGACCCTCCCTCAAGCTTTTTGATTCTAACTTGAGTTCTAATATATGCTTAGTTCTTTAATTTCTCAGCCTATGGCAGATTAGAAAGCTTGGTAAAAAGGAGACAAACCAGAAGTTTTCAGTAAATATTAGCTGGAAGTGAGGGACACACAAATTACAAAACTAAGATTGTTTCTGTTTTGTTTGTTTATTTTGTTTTTTTAGAATTCACATATAATTGAAATCATATGGTATTTGTCTTTCTCTGACTTATTTCACTTAGCATAATACATTCTAGGTCCATCCATGTTATTACAAATGGCAAGATTTCATTCTTCTTATGGCTAAGTAATATTCCATTGTTTACACATACCACATCTTTATCCATTCATCTATTGATGGACACTTAGGTTGTTTCCATATCTTGGCTATTGTAAATAATACTGTAGTAAACATAGGGGCGCATATATCTTTTCAAATTAGTGTTTTGGATTCCTTCGATAAATACTCAGAAGTAAGACCTGAGAAATCAGTCTTAATCTTAGTTAGAAGCAACAATTGATTTAGAAGACTTAACAATTGTAGATTTTGTTGGCAATTTTAATATTCTTTTTTAAAGGGATTGCATATGGTATACTCTATTTTAAAGGGGGAATAGCATATAATGATGCATTTTAGAAAGATTTCCATCTCATGTGATGCAAATATAAACTTTGGTTTATTAAGAGGCAGGTTTGGTTATCTGGAAATTTTCATAATATGGAATGATTTATTCCCTCATGATGCCACATAAATGAGGTATCCATTGACAATTGTACTTGTTATTTGTGATTGGAAAGGGGATTTTAAAAATTGCATTCTTTTTGAGACAATAAATGAGATGATTCATACATTGTATATTAGTTTCCTAGTTCTTCCACAAATACCACAGACTGGTGGCTTAAACAATAGAAATATAGTTCCACCAGTTCCGGAGGCCAGAAGTCCAAGTTCAAGGTGTTGGCAGAGTTGTTTTTCTGAGATCTGTCTCTTTGGTAAGTTTCCTCTAGATGGCTAACTTCTCTCTCTGTCTTCACATGGTCTTTTCTCTATGTTTCTGTGCCCTAATCTTTTTTTTTATAAGGATACCAGTCATCCTGGATTTAAAGGCCTATCTTCAAGTACAGTCCATAGTCTGAGGTTCTGGGGATTAGGACCTCAACATATGAATTTGCGGGGGAACAATTCAGCCATGGTATTTAGTAAAATGTTGTATTAGGTCTTTCAGAATGGCTCGGCATAATATATGAAACAAGATTTTAATTCTTGTTTTGGAACAGTTCAATTTGGAGCTATATGTCATAGTGCAGTGAGAAACCCAAACTATACATCAGGTACCACACACACACACACACATAAACCTTTTATGTGTGAGGTTGATTACAACTAAAGCAGAGTTAGAGTCATTGTCCAAGTTATGTTTAATGTAAGTCTGGGTCCACTAAATATCATGCTGTTCATTGATTGAAAAAGATGGCAGTGCTGTGGATTCCTAATCTTTCTGACTGAATAGCAGAAAGGTGATGGAAGTAGGAAGGTATGGCTTTCTGGAAAAACCCACTTAACTCTTTGATACCTTCATACCTAGTTTCATCATTTGAGCTCTTCGTGCGACTCTCCAGGTATCTCTACAATCGTTATATTAACCTCTCAATGCATATATTTTACATATTCTTTACATATTCAAGCCATGTATTTTTGGACCCAAATTTGCTGCACAGGCAACCTTTGTTCACTACAATCAGATAGTTTATTCAGAGGTGTACTAAATTGTCTATTCAAGGTTTATTCTCCATACTAGTTTGAAGTTCACCTCGGCCCTACATTCATGCATCAGGATGTGATATTTTATCTAAAAAAAATATGTATCTAAAATATGTTGTAAAAAATGGCTCTCGAGTGTATTATATACATTTCTACCAGTTTGTGCTAATTTGCACAACCTCTGAACAACTGGCAAAGTAGCACATGTTGACATTGCAGTTGTCGCAGGGTTCCTAATTGTTGTAGGAATTTTTACATTTTATTAGTGTACTGACAGTTTACAGTTATCCTCAATATGTCAGTTTCAAACACTTATCTATAGTACCAGCTTGATGCTTGATCTTATATTTCCTTTAATAAAAATGTTGTAGCTTTTACATTTAATTATAATGGGTATTAATCATCACTTATATGAGTTTTCGCCTACGAGCACATTTGGAACAAATTATAGTTGAGATGAGGCTATTAGATTTAAAATACGCAACACAGCTTTCTTTTCTCAACTTTTAAATTTTCCATTAACAAAAACTTACTAATGTCATTGAGCCACTTGAAATGATTTCACATGATTAGATAATTGATTAATTTATTCATTCAGTGAATATCTGTTGAGTGTCCAGTAGGGGCCAGTCCAAGTTGTGGATGCTTGGGATACACCAATGAACAAAATTCAAACATCCCTGTTCACAGGAACACAAGAGGAGATAGACATTTAAAATAATCATGATAAATAAGTGTATTTTATATATAAATATTTGATATATGTACATCTGGCATGTTAGAAGATTATAAGTGCTGGCATAGGGGGAATAGAATGGGAGCAGGAGCTTGGTTGGGAGTGGGTATTGAGAAGATGGTATTTGAATAAACTTGATGGAGGTGGGGAAGTTTACCTTGTGGCTATCTGGACAGTAAGCAGAGGAAACAGCCTGAGGAAAGGCCCTAAGACAGGAGTGTACCTAGAGGGGTTCAAAGAACTGCAAAATGGCTAAAGAGGAATGAACAAGAATGATAAAAGATGATAAATCATATTATAAGATTTGCATGCTTAAAAAACATTGTCATGGTTCATTAACTAATGGATAGATAGACACTTAGCTTTTATACTAAGTACATTGTAGGTATTCTGCAAATGCTTGTTGAATGTTTCTTTGGCAGATGAATTGGTACTTACAAGAACTGGTCCTGAACCACAATAGAAAATGGAATAGACTTATAGAATTGTTGCTAATTCTGCAACTGGCAAAAGTTAGAATTGAAGTTGGGAAAGGAGAAGGGCAGGAAACTAACATGGAGATGCTGATGTGTAGGCATCTGAGTCCTGCCTGACTATTGTCACGTTGACCTCACTAGGTAATTAATTAATTTTTCACTTAGACGTAACCATTTGGTACTGAAAAATTCCTTTCAGTTTGATTTTTGTCTTCATGATTTGAACTTTTAACCTGAAAGAAAAAATTCCAGTGTAAGGGATACACTGGAATTTGATTTGAAAATTTGGCATCTGTTAGTCTTTGGAGACCCATATTATAGACTGGCATTATTCTTTCTTATTTACTTCTTATAGGCTGGATCTCATAATTATTATATATGTGTATTTTGTTTAGTTTACAATGTACTGTTAAATTTTTTTTTCGTTTGACCCTCACAGCAATCTCTGTGAGAGGTGGACAACCCTATTTACATTTTAGATTGGGTATCTTTCATTTGATCTCTATCTAGAGCACTCTTTATTCTTTTCCCATCCTTTCTGTGGCTTGAGAGACTGATCTTCATAGACTGCATCAGTGAACTCCTTTGCCCTCTTGCTTCTAGAGAATTCAACCAGTGGGGATACTGGCAGGATATCCTAGGGTGGAAAGAGAGTGAGTTTTGGGTATTCTACCCCAGCTCCCTCTTTCTATCCTACAGCTACAGCTTTCTCTCTTTGGGCTCTCTCCATGTCCAAGGGTTGGTATTGGGTTTCTACTATTGGTAGTCCCAGGGTGTTTCATCATCCCTTGATGAATTTCCTTTATTAAACCTAGCTCAGTTTTACTCTTTGAGCGTGCCTTCTGTTTCCCCACTGAGGCCCTAACTGAGACAACTTTAAAGATGACAACATAAAGAAGTTAGACAACTTGTTTAACTTGTAGAAATCTATTAAATGATGGAGTAGAGACTTGAATCCTGGTCTAATGACTCGGAGGCATAATCAATTTTGAATACACCTCAAAAGAATATATTCCAACTGGTGGATACTGTTTAAAAACCTTTCTTCTTTAGTCTCCAATTAAAAGTTATTGCATGGCATATTATTGATTGGTATTTCCTCAACCATGGAAAGGCCTTTGCAAAGAGTAGAGCTCTTTAAAAAGAAATGCTATCCCCTTCCCAAAACAAACACACACCTGAAAGTGTTGTATTTTCATAAGAGAGGTATGGAGACAAAATCAGGAAGGCTGTTTGCTTTTGGTTATTTGTGGTGATGAAAAATAGGGGCAGTGTGAAAAATTAATAATCTGTGATTTCCCTTTTTCATCTCTCAAGTGGTCTGCTATAAAATCCTCTTTACTCTTTGCCTTATTTTCCAGTCTCTTCCCCTTCAATTGGTCACCATATCAAACAATGTCTCTAAACTTAGATCTGACCCTGTCATCCCTCTGTCCCCTACTACCCACAAGATGAAGCCTGAGCGTATTGGTTTGTCATTCTCCATCTACGTCTAACCTCATGGCCCTCCTGTATTCATTTTCTTAGTTAATGGCACCAGTGGACCTAGGCAGAAGAATCTTGAGGAATTATCCTAGATCCATCCCTCGACTTTACCATCTGCATTCAGTACAAGCCTCTGGGTCTAGATAATCAACCTGATTCCTTTAGTTATATAATATTTATTGAGTATCCTAATATGTGCCTTGTTTAGATATGGAGAATGATACAGGCAAAAATTGCTGTCATTGCAGAGCTTACATTTTCTTTGACTCTATGTTTCTCTGATTTTTAAGACTTCTGAAATGGAAACTCATTTTACAATAAATGTTTTTTTAAAAAACACCTAACCTAAAACTTAGTGAGTTGTGATGTGCTTATCATTGCCTGTACATGAGCAAACTTAGTGAAGCTCATAGCAAATATCTATTCAACTGTCACCTCAGTTCAGTTGTTTGCATTTAGAAGACCCATATACAATTGGATTTTGACTTAAATTTGGATCCCTGGTTGTCATTTAAAATGTTTAAAAAAATAGCCAAAAAGCACATGAAAAGATGCTCAACTATATTAGTCATTAGGGAAATGCAGATCAAAACCACAATGAGATACCACTGCACATCTACTAGCATGGCTATAATAATTAGAAAACAGCAGCAGCAGCAACAACGAGACCCAGAAATTAACAAGTGTTGACAATGGTATAGAGAAATTAGAACTTTGTACATTGCCGGTGGCAATGTAAAATGCTACAGCCACTGAGGAAAAGTCAGTTCTTCAAAAAGTTAAATATAGAGTTACCATATGACCCCCACAATTTCATTCCTAGGTATATATACCCAAAATAATTGAAAACAGATATTCGGGTACATATAAACACATGTCATGGCAGCCTTATTCACAATAGCCAAAAAATTGGAACAGCCTAAATGTCCATCAATGGATGAAAGGATAAACAAATTGTGGTATATACATCCGATGGAAAGGAATGAAGTTCTGATACGTGCTACAATGTGGTTGAACCTCTAAAACATACTAAGTGAAAGAAGCCAGACACAAAGGTGACAGGTTTTATGATTCCATTTATATAAAATATTCAGAATAGATAAAGCCATAGAGTCAGAAAGCAGATTGGTGGTTGCCAGGGGCTAGGAAGGGGGAAAATGCTTAATGAGTAACATATTTTAGTTGGGAGTGATGGAAATGTTTTGGAACTAGAGGTTGTGTTTGCACAACATTGTGAATATACTAAATGTCACTGAATGGTTCACTTTAAAATTGTTAATTTTATATAATATAAAAATTCATCTGAGGGAACAGACAAACAAGACAAACAAAGACTCATGGACGTAGATAACAGTTTCATGATTACCAGAGGGAAAAGTAAGGGGAGGTAGATAAGGGTAAAGGGGGTCAAATATAAGGTGACAGGAGATTTAGCTTTGGGTGGTGAACACACAATGCATATGAAGTATTATTGAATTGTACACATGAACTCTATATAATTTTATTAACCAATGTCACCTCAATAAATTTAATTTAAAAATTGATAACTAGTTATATCTAAGAGTTAGGAAAATAGTCAGGTTATGTCATTGCTAAGTCAGATTGGAAAGGTTAGGCAGAGGCAGTATTTGTTACTGTTCCTCCAAAACTTGATGTACCTTTTCTTGAATAAATTATTACTTTGACTCATCAAATTTAGTGACAGGTAACATTAAGTAGTAATAAAAGCCCTCTAAATAATTTTTTTTAGAATTTCACCTGAATATAGTGTTAAAAAATATTGTCCTATCATGCAAAAATGAAATAAAAGTTATTGTATGCACTGAAGTTTGCCTGTTGTATACCATTCTGTGCAGTTAAAAACGGAATAAACTGTCAGATCTCTTTATATAGATCCTAGAATTTCAGAGTTCAGAGATTGGTATGACCTTTTCATATCTCATCAAGGACTGTCATTTAGGCACCTAACATCTATATGTCAAAAGCATTGCTTCCAATAGAAGCTGTATGACTTTTCATGATACATAATCAAATATAAAAGGGAGTCCCCCTTCCTTTTCCACCTCAGCCGGTCAGAGTACATCAGTTTGCCCACTAAGGAATCATGTGTGGTGTTGCCCTTTGTAGCTAAATCAGAGCACTGGTAGCAGAGTTGCTACTTGCCTAGAGCAGGTGGATCCAGGTCTAAGATCCAGAGCAGTTTCTAGGACTTTGTGAAACAGTCTCCTACTATTAACTATGTGGAGGTGGGCCTGGGCAGGTTGTAGCTGCGAATATGCTAGACTGAGTCCTCTTCTAACCGCTGCACTGCCACCAGCATGATCTCATTTGCAGGAGTACTCTCCCACTGTCCTCAGCCAAGTCTCAAACAGGTTTCAGAACTTAGTGGCACTGTGAGCTCATGTTTTTACACACTTACAGGCCCAGACCCTGGCCACCCCACACCTACTCCATCTCTTCTTGGATCTGGTTGGATAAAGCTGTCTGCTTACTTCCTATGGAGTGATACCCTGAGTGTCTTGTAGCATTTAAGCATGATTTATACTCCTCATTAAAGGTAATTTTTCTTCTTTTTTCTCTTGTTGGAGAAAAAAATAATGTTTAATATCCAGCAGATCATATTTATACATTAAAAACCTTTGAATAACCAAATGTAAAAGGAACCTCAATATTCCTTGACATCTTTTGAGATTGTGCTATCAATCCTAAAATATCAAAAGGTCAAATTTAGCATGGAATATGAAAATCATACTCTGCTTTTTGTGATACTCTGCTTAAGTGTCAGTGACCAAAAGTGATAGAGAAGATCTTTGTATGATAGCTTCTGTTTTTTCATAAATTATGTACATATTTAGTTTTCAAAGTTTGAATCTTAGGTGGGCTTGAATAGTGGAAGTTTTCTTTGGCATTCTTTTTAAAATAAATATCTTTAGACAGGGTGTATACTTTCCTGTAGGCTACAGAGACCAAGGGCGCCTGACTCCTTTTTATCTTACTCAGGTCAGTTTACATATTTATTTCCTGCCTAATTCTTGCTGTCATTTAAATTTGTAATTCCCAACATAGACTCAAGTTTTAAAGTTGTATGTAATTATACATGTAATACCAAATACTTTAATAGTAGCTCTAAGTTCTGGGCACTGTTTTAAGTGTTTTTCTATATTAACTAATAGAAGCTTCATAAGACTATTAGGCAGTGTAGCCAACCATGGAGGTGTGCCATTCAGATCTCCTTTCAAGAGCGAACTCACTTTATCTGAAGGAGTACAATTAGATTCCAGCCTCCAGCTTCAGTGCCTTTAGGCCGTGCTTTTCCTGGACAGCCCCAGTCAGTGACTGAGCACAGTGGGGACACTATTGCCTGACTGTTTCTGCCCATTGTGGTATCTTCTCTTAAGGGAAGTCTTTATTCCAGAGCTCCCCTTGGCATTGGCCAAGGCTGATCTGCATCATGGTCTGAGTCCATCCCTCTTCAATTCGACTTCTCCTCCTGTACTTTCACAATAAACTAATAAATTTCTTACACTCCTGACTTTATCTCAATGTCTACTTCTTGGAGGATCCAATCAATATAGGTAGACACTATTATTATCCTAATGGTACACATGAGGAAACAGGCACAGAGATGTGACTCAAGCTCCCACAGCCAAATGAGTTTCAATGCTCTTAATCATGTTCTTAACAATTATGATATATTACCTCCTCATTCTAAAGTTTTTATTCATCCAATTAAGTACACTTTGTATCCCAGAAACTCTGCTGGGTTCTGGGAATGCGGAGATGAATAATATAGCCTCTCATCTCACTGAGCTCATAATCTAGTGCAGAGAACAAGGAAAATAAGCAGACAGTTTCCATCTTTGCTCTTAGCGTAATGATGAGATGTGTGCCCAGTGCCATGGGAGTCTAGAGGGAAGGAACCTCATTTGTGTTATTTCTCACTCCCTCTACTCTTGGTATGGACCATCTTTCTTCCTATACCCCTGGCCCATGCCATTGTACTCATCTGGGATGTCTGTCATGTCCTCTGACCTCCCCAACTGAGCTAGTTATGATTGCTCTGTATTCTCATAGGAACCCTCTGTTTTACAATACCACACCTACCTTAGATCATGTTTGCTGGCCTGTCTCCTGTTAGTCTGTTAGCCCATTGCCTAGTGGCATGCCTAGCTAAGAAAGTGTTTGTTGAAGAGAATCATTTGTTTGCCTGAACTTTCCAAGTCTGTGAGTAGAAAAGATAGTCGTAAGAGAATGTACAGAAGGTGAATAGTGGTGGTTATGACAGGGGGTGGGGAGAGGTAAATTTTATCTGTGTCTTGAAAGTATCTCACTTTATTTCCTTTGTCATCAGCAGCAAACTTGGATTCAGGGATGTTTTTCTACCACTTTAAAATTTGGGTTCAAACATGGATGAATGCTTTTTATCTTGTTGATAATACAGATATGTTAAACTGATATTTTTATCCAGCCAGCCATCCATCCATCCTTCCATCCATCCATCTTTCCATCCATCCATCTGTCCATCCATCCATCCATTTATAAGTCTACCAAGGCATATCTATGGAATATTCTTTGTGTGTCAGGCACAGTACTGTTCGTACAGTGGTGAAGAAGAAGCATAGTCTTTGACCTTGAGGAGCTTTCATTCTGACAGAATAATTGGGCTCTAAACAAATACAACCTGAATGTTCCCTAGGTTCCTCCAGTTCATGGATCTTAAGCGAGGTCACTTTAAATCTTTGTCATTAAGTCCAGTCGATCAATATTCTCCATTGTACCAAATGGCTTGCTCTTGGTTCTGCCCCTTTATTTTGTCTCTCTGGGCATCCTCAAAGGCATTTTTTTTTCTTTTTGAAATGAAGTAATGTATATTATTGGTTCATGCTTGGTAGTTGAGTAAATTTTTTTATAAATTGAATATTATTATCCTTGTCATTACATATTAATATAATCATATACTATGCCCTGATTCTTACACTTTTGCCTTTCTTCTTCTCCGATGTCTCTTTTCACCACATTTCCTGGCCATTGCCTGCCGTTTTGCATGTTACTTTAGAGCTACTTGTTGGAAACACCTACATGATGTGGCCTGTTGGGCTATCAGCTTTATCTGTGGCCACTGTCTCTAGATTTCTGTTCATTATTGGCATCTACATTGGATCTACTACTAAGTCTTTTCTACACTCATTTTACCACCTAAGCGCCTCTCTCCCCACAAGACCTCTTGGAACCTCTGTTCTTTCTTCTGTCGCTTGGAGTTTGTTGCCATTTTTCCTACCTTCAGATCTCAGGTGCTTTCCTCTCTCCAATCAGTAGTGAAGCATTTCTTCTTCTTTTGTCTATCCCCTTTTGTGGCAACTGAGCTGAAGGAAAGTGTGAAGAACCAGGAGGTGGTTCAGGAGAGCAGTGGGCAGTCTGGGCATGGACTCTGGGGTCACAGCCCCACTAGGCTGCTCACAGGCTGTGTGACTTAGGGAGGTGCCTCCCCTCCCCCTTTTTTCTCGACTCTGAAAAACAAAGGTGATGACGCAAACCTCACAGGTTGTTGTAAGGATCACATGAGATGAGATATCAACAAATGAAGCCACTGTTGCTATTTTTATTCTTCATAGAAATGGAACAATCAGAAGTGTAGAGTAAGGTTAGGACAGATTATTTATATTAAAGAAGACTGGAATAAGTTCCTTATCAAGTAAGAAGATACTCTTTGGATTAAGTGCCACACTGGAGTTCAACTGCCTGATTTGATTTTGGCTGCCATTGTTTGCTAGCTGTGCAGCATTGGGCACGGCAACTTAAACTCTGTGTACCTCAATTTTATAATCTGAAAAATGAGGGTAATATTTACTGCATAGAGTTATCGTGAGAAGCAAATGAAATAACCCCTATTAAGTGCTTATTAGCACAGTGCCAAGCACATAGTAAAGCTTCTGGTAGGTTGGTTTATTTGTTGTTACTTCTATCTGATACTTATAAGTATATATAGTGTAATTAACCACACTAAAACTCAGAGCTTTAAAACAGTGTTTATTATTGCTCATGAGTATACAAGTCAGTGGGTCTGTTCTTTTGATCTCAGTTTTGCTCATGCATGTATTTGCAGTCAGCTATAGGGCAGGTAGGTGGCTCTGCTGATCTTGGTCGGGCCCTCACGTGTGTGGGATAGACAGGCTATAGGCTGTTCCAGTATGGCCCTGACTGGACTCACTGGGCTGTTTTCCATGTGGTCTTTATTCGTCTAGAAGGACAATCAACTTTTGTTCACATGGCAGTTGGGCAGGATTCTGAGAGAGAGAGAGAGTGAAAGTAAGCAAGAACTTACACAGTGGGATTTGCACTGCATCCTGTTGACCAAAGAAAGTCACAAGACCAGCCCAGATACAGGATGGGGAAATAGAGTACATCTCTTGATAGGAAGAACTGCAAAGTCACATTGAAAGGGCGTGGATACTGTAAGTATAAAGATTGTAGCTAATTTTGCAATTGCTCTACCATACTACTCTTATATATCTTCTAGAAATAATAGAAATGAATATTTATACCACATATCTTTTGCCTGTAACCACTGAATCTTACAATGAGACTATGAGTTAAGTATTTTTGAGCCTTTAGTTAGGTGATAGATACCATCTTAGGCACATACTTCTGTTTAAAGTGTTTCTTACCTTGCCAGCACACATTGATTACAAACATTTGGGCAGTAAGGTTTCTTCAGCCTAATGCTCTTCAGGGGTCATATTTACTTTCATAGTTTAATATTCCACCTTTATGTAGGAATATTGATATTCAAGCCTAAACCTCCCAGAGCTTTGTTTTTCTACATCTAATTGCTTTTCATCCAGTGCTTCACAGTTGTCACATGATCACCTCAAACTCAGCATGCCCAGATGTGTAAGCAGATGTGTTACTTTAAAATATAATTAGGCTGATAATTCCCAGTAAAAATGCTATGAAAATACAAAATGCATGAAGTAATTGTTTGGCCCTACTATGACCTTTATGTATGACTTTTAAACCTTTAAAGTTTTAGAGACACTGTAAAGAGACACTGTAATTAACATTCTGAAAAATACTCTCCAGACAAAAGCATTTCCTTAATCTTGGGTTGGTAGGTAGGGTCTTGGATATAGATTGGGTAGCCGAGTTGCTTAGGAAATTTCAGTTTTTATTTAGGGTTTTAGTGGTGATACTAAATATAGCATGCCCCATTTTTCCTTTTCCCTCAAACTGTCTCATTGATGTAACATGAAACCAAATAGAACAGTGTCGAACAGCTTGAAAGAGTGAATATCATGTGTTGAAAAGGAATATCACAGTATCACCTGATAAAAATAGCTTATACCCTCAGCAAGCAGAGATTGGTGCACTCTAGAAGAGTGCATGTTTTTTAAAGGTTTTATTCATTTTTTTTTTTACCCCCAAGAAATTCATAGGTGTTTGCAAAGTGCTGCCAAGTAAGAGATTGATGGATTGGGAAAAAAATAACCTTTAAACTTGGTGGTAAAGTAATTCATTCTTAAAAAGAAGCAGCAGAAATGTGGTTACAAAGGCTCTACTTTTTCATGTTACCAACCATATATGTTCATATTTCTGAGGATTGAGATAGGGTTTTGACAAAGATAAGATTTAAAAGCCTGGAGAGGAAGGGACCATGTTATTTATTTATTCAACAGGCATTAATCAAGGAACTATTCTACCTTGACTATCCAGAGAATACAAAATTAAAACAGATATGGATCTTCAAAGAGTTTCCTACTATGTAAGAAAGGCATAGTTGTGCATATGAGCATGCATATAAATATTACCATGTTGAAGGGACAAATATCATCAGAAAGATAGATAAAGTGATATGGAGTTTGTATGTTTTGTCATTTATTTATTCTGACAAAAATTGAGTACTTCCTGCATCCATGCACTGTGGTAGGTACTGGGGACATAGCTTACATTCCAGCAGGACATATAAATAACAAGCTAATGAACTATTAAATAAAATAATGCAGTTTCAGATCATCATCAAATGCTACGAGGAAAATAACATAGGCTAAAGGGGATAAACCTGGTGAATGTCGTCTTAGGTAACTAGTCAGGGATGTGTAGAGGTGGGGATGGGGAAGTGAAGGTCTTCCTGAAATAAAAGACTAGACATGAGAGAAGTGTGTTTGAGGAAGAGCAGTCTAGTTAGGGGTGGGTGAAATGGGGTAATATGGCTCAGGAGAGTTGGTAAACTTCCATCTTCTAGTATTTTGAAGGGCTCTCAAGTGGGAGAAGGCAGGATCAGGCTGGGGCCTGTGGCTGAAGGTTTCAGGGGTTAAAATCTAGGCTGTCTGTTAGTAGAGAGTAGAAGGGTTTCTGGCACTATGTGACAACATCATGGTTAAGTGCATGTGAATTCCACAGGGGGCAGGAATGATATCTTTTTTTGTCTATCCCAGTGCCTGACACATAGTAGGTGATCAAAAGTTGATTTTTTAATTGCATTCCTGAACATTACATATGTGTAGTTGTGTGAAATCCATGGGTCTTTTTGCAGGTATTCACTTGATATGGCTCTGAATCTAAATGGAAGTTTACAGATAAATTTTCCCCAAAAGGATGGCCTATTCTGTTTTGACATCCCTACGTGGAATGAATTAATAGTAAGCTTTTTCACATTTCATAGACATTTTCTCTTTCTAGGATCAGAGAGTGGTTTTGTTGTCCATAGAGCTGTACCTGATTTAAATAGGGCATGTAATCTAATACTTACTTATTTCATTTATTCACAAACATTTATTTATTTCAGAGAGAGTAAGTGATTTATATAAGATTTCACAGACAGTAACCACTGAGGCCTTGTGGCTCCACGTCCATGCTCTTTCTACTATATCCTGCTGTCTTATGTGAAGCAGATTTCATTTCATGCAAGCTCTGTTTATGGACCTCTGTGTCATATTTCGATTTCTTTAGCAGAAATAGCATTTTATCAGCCAAGAGGACTGTGTGCTGTTGATAGAGACCAAGTCACTGCGCTGATGAGGACACCTCTCTTTTTGTCCCCTGGTTAATGAAGTCCTTCTGGACCTCTCTGGTCCCCATTATTCTCTTTTGTCTCTAGTTGCCTGTAGCACTTATACTCAGCACCTACCCCTTCTTACACCTACCTGGTTTCTTTATTGTTTCTTCTACTTGACTCTTGTTTCCTTAAATACATCGTATGTTCTTCTAATCCAAGAGCTGCATTTTAAACCAAGAACTCCATTAGTTTTTTGTGCATCACTAAACACAGGTGCTTATGAACTACTTGTCTGATTCAGAGTCACTCATGAGTGAAAGGAAAGTTACAGTGAATTCTTTCAGGACAGGGATCACATCATCAAACTTATTTGTGTTCCTAGCCACCCATATCTGGCCCAGAGTAGGCGCTCAATAAATGTGTTTTGGATATGTGGCCTTGGTTCCCCTACACTCTTGCAGTTTATTCTTGGCATCTCTGTTTAGTAGTATTCCTCTTAGTTGGTGATATTATTTACTTCACCATCCTTGAGGCAGCATCTGGGGCTTATTTATCTCTAATAATCGTAATAATAATAACAGCTTGGTTTTTAGAGTTATTAAGATGTGCTGGGCATTATACTAAGTACTTTGCATGAATTATCTCATTAAACCCTTACAACCAGCCTCTGAACCCAGGCAGTCTGACTCCAGAGCCCACACTCCTAATCTCGGTTCAGTATTGCTTTATACTGACAGGGGGTCAGCCCTCATGAATTTTTGGTGAAGGCCAATTAAAGGCATTACCTAAGTATTTTAAACAATTCTAAATCCTTCTATTTTAGTGTCAGGGCTGTTATTAATATCTTCTACGAAATTCTGTGGTTTTTCTTATTAGGTGAAATTGCTAATTATTACAGGGAATAGCTAGACTAAGCTAAAATTGATATATTGCTGCCCCTGGCTTTGCCAGGCACAATATTCTTTGTTTTCCCAAGATTTCTAGGCACTTTCAATGTGGTTGGATATGGAAGGACATGTTTTATGTAAATAACGGTCACTAGGATGGAGGGGATAGCAATTCTTGGGACAGTATTCCCAGTTTTCAGGAGGTGCAATAGAATCACAATGGCCGGAGAGGGCTGAACCTGTATTTATTTTTCTGAGTTCTCATTTAGATATCTACTCATTTAACATTATTTGACAGTAGGTCCTTCCTGGGGGTGGGGGGGGGGGAAGGCATGGGCTCTTCGACGGGACTCTCTTCCCCATTATTTTCATTTTCCTCTTAAGTGACCTGTGCTTTGATAGAAAGAATATAGAATATGAAACTTCCACTTCTGAATGGTGAGGATTTCTTCCTCTGTAAATAGTATATACTCCACCATAGAACTTTTGGTGGAGTATATGAGATCCAGATTCCTAACTGTGGCCCACAACATCAGTATCATCTCAGTCTGCCTTTTGGACCTACTCTCAGATTTTTCCACTCCAGCCTCACTGGTTTTCTTATCTTGCTCCAGACTCCCAGATGGTTCCTGCCTCAGTGCTTTCCCTCTCTACCTCCTCCTTCAGACCCTCAGGTGGCTTCCTCCTTCACTTGGCTCAGGCCTCTGCTCAAATGACCCCTCCTCAGAGAGCCTTCTAACCCCAACTCCAGAAAGGTCCCTCTCCCTCTCCTGTTCTGTCTATCCCCCTTACCCTGCTTTATTTACCTTATACTATTTAAATTGCTACATAAAACTATTTTATTTTCATTCTGATTACTTTTTGTTCTGCCTTCACTTGAGTATAAGCTCCTTGAGAGCAGAGACTTTGTCTATCTTGTTTCCTTGTCTCCTCAGTCCCTACAGTGGTGCCTGGCACATAGTAAGTACTCAAACAGTATTTCTTTTCGTGGCTGTAAACATGCCTAACATTATCCATTCTACAAGGAATGAATAGTCTTCTTCATTTCAGCTTTGTAACAATTCTTTTCCTGGTTATACATCTTTTAGTTTTACTAATTTAACCAATAAAAGTTTATCGGATAACTTGATTACAGAGACTCAGAGTCAAATTGCGGTCCATTGTGGTATACCTTCCTAGGGACTAGGTGACTGCTCTTCGGGGTAGGAATTGTTAGGTGTAGCCTTATCATAGCAGCTGATTTTTAGAGAGGAGCTAAGGTAGGATGGGAAGAAATGGATTCATGTAGATGAAGAGAGCACAAAAAGCTTTGTCTGAACATGAGGGGGGCTCTGATCAAGCTGGACAGGCAAGGGCTACTGAATGCCTTATACTCACTCATGGTGTGACCTTGTTCAAGTCCTTTGATCTCCTCTGCATTTCAGATTCTTTGTTTATAAAATGAGGCTCATAACTGGGGAAGTGAGATGGGAGAGGGACTGCCTACCACATAAGGGTTGTTGTAAAACTGTTGAGAAAATGTATGTGATAACAGTTTTTATCAAGTGGCACTCACATAAATTGACATAAATGCATATAAAGTGCTTGGCACCCAGAAAGTGCTCAACAAATGGTGCCCATTATCTATATTAAAATTATTAAATCAATTTTGGAAGTGATTTGAAACACTTATAAAGATTTGGATGTCTTGGTGTTAATGATTAGCTTTCCTTGAATTTAAACAAACTAAACAAACTGTTGGAATGTCTTTTGCTCCTGTTTGTATTTAGTAAGCATGTGAGGGCCCTTAGGATAGCAAGAATCTGGACTCTGGACTCAAGACAGAAGTGAGTTCAAGTCCTGAAGTGAGTAAATCCAGACAACATGGACTAGTGCCCAAACCTAATCTTAGCCCATACAAGTTTCAGTTTCCTTTACTTATCAACTTCCTGTTCATCATCTGAAGGAGGCACTGTGGCCAAAATGCCAAGCACAAGAGAAGTAAACTGTAGCCTGGATAATTTACAGATGCCTTTTGTGCACCTGTGAATGTGAGCCACTGAGCATTTCCTCCCCAGCAGAGGCATGGTCATGCTTGCTCCACACAGCCCTGCTTGGCCTTTCCACTGTTTTATGAGACAGATGCTAAGACCCATCAGAGCGCTCACCATCAGATTCACTGGTGAGTGAAAAGAGGCTTGGATAAGAAAGAGCTACGGAAAAGTCATGTCTCCCTTTAGCTCATCAAGGGGGTACACAGGTCCTCCTTGTCTCAGTAGTTAGACCCAACCTATCTGGAAGGTTCCTCAAATCTGTGTCTTTGCAGTTGCTGGGAATGACATACATATTATTGTTATCCCCACTTTTCAGATGAGGAGACTGAAGTTTCAAGAAATGAAATAACTTTTCCAGGTACCCAAAGTAGGAAGTAGAGATGAGCAGAAGGTAACTGGAGGTCAACTGATATCATCTGACTCCAGAGCCTGGGCTGGGTTGCCACTCTCTAAGATGGTCTGCCATCTCTTAGACTATGAACCCTTTGGGAGGAGAGACAGCTCCTATTCACCTTTAGTCCCCATCATCCCTGATACCCAGCTCAGTCAATGGTTATTAGATGAACTTTTCAAATCCCCTCTGTATGGATGATGCCCTAACCTATATCTTGAACTGCTAGGTGGATGGTTCCTACACCTGTGCATTGTACTCAGCCCTTTGCCCAGACACCCAGTCTCCCTTAGATCCTCACAGTACATGGGAGTGGAGGGTATTACTCCATCTTTACAGAGGAAGAAATATTCTCCAGTCTTTCTTAGTAAGCAGTGGACTTTAGACATAAACTCAGGGTTCTTAACTTCATATTTGGTCATTTCCCCTCCTCTGTATCTTTAAACTTTTAAGAAACTTAGAAATTTTGTGGATAGGGGCAAGGATATTTGAAAATTTCTCTTTTATTGTTTAAAAAAAGCTCACCTTAATTGTGAGGCAAAGAAGCTATTTTAATTTCTAATACAGACACAAATGCTCTATTGATTTTTTTAAAGCTACAAAAACCCATGTCCCTCTTTTTGTGAATAATCATTATTATTAGGTGTTGTGGTCTGCAAGATGCTAAATAAGGTTTCTAGCTAAAATGCTTTGCAAAAAACTATTTCAATGCAAAATCAATACTATATGTGAAAAATTTATAAAATGATGAATTAAGGATAAAACAACTCCCTGCCTATTGGTAAACACACACACACACACACACACACACACACACACACGTATGAAATATTAACACACACTGTTAACTTTTGGTCATCTGCTGGAGTTTGAGGTGTATTGGCTTTGTAGATGAGGAAAATGTCAAGAGCCTTGTCTGAATATAACCAAACTGGACATGCCATGGGTAACAAAGGCCTGAAGTACTTAGAAGAATAGAGCTCTAAAACTGGGCCAGACTCGGACTCCAGGCAAGACTCTTGCACTTCTGTTGCCTTCTGGACATCTTCAGTGGACCATGTGAATAAAACTGTGAGCCGGTATTTGTCTGATTGTGGTTGCCAGGCATGCTGGGTCACCATCATGGTAGGGAGGGCAAGGTGAGTTGGGTGGCCTGTAGGCCAGATAACACATTTTGAGAGGTTATACTCATAATATACTGAAGATTAAGGGTTATGGGACCATCGCGTATGTGTAGTGTGGCCTGGCTGGGCTGTGCTCCTTTAGTTTGTGGCTGAAGCTAGACAGATTCTTTTGTAACACTTATGACTTATTTTATAGTTATTTGTATTTTTGTCTTATCTCTGAGTTCCTTGAGGAGCCAGTCTCTGATCAGTTTGTTATTTTAACTATCCTTTATATACTCCAGAGTAGGCATTCTATAAATATCTATTGAGGATAATTCAAAAAACATTCAGAAGAAGATCAGGTACAAAAACGTTACTGATAATAGTGGCAATAATTTCTGCCATTTATCGAGTACTTTCTATATACCAGGTGCATTATACACATTTCTGATTCTGGTCTCTTAACTCAGCAACCTTTTGGTAAACGTTTACTGAGGCTGATTGTATGTCAGGTCTTGTTTTGGCTCAGGGATTTTCTGGGATGAAAGGGACCCAATGTGTGACCTTGAGGAGTTCATGGAAAAGGATAAAGGTCCTATATGTGACCTGAGTGCTAAGAGCAATGGAAGTTCATGCAGAGTGACCTAATGACCTTGAGGAAAAAGGTGCATGGGGAACTGAGTATTAAAAATAAAATAGCAATTTGCTAGATGAAGACATTGGAGGGCAGGAGGAAGAATGGGGCAATCTAAGGAGAAGGAACAGGAAAAACAGAGGTGGGAAGATGGGTTTATAGAACATTAATTAAGCAAATACAGTGAGCACCTGCTTTGTGCTAGGCTCTGAGTATACAGTTATGAGCAGAACCTCATGAAGCTTATAACCTAGTTCAAGAGATATACATAAATAATAGTAAAAACCACAAACATATATCTACAAATGGTATTACTGCTATGAAGGAAAAGAATAATGTGCTAAGAGAATAGAACATACTTTGGATTTGGCCTTCATGAGAAAGGATATTTAAGTGAAGACCTTATGGAATAATCAGGAAGAGAGTGGGATAAAGTGCATGCCAGATGGGAAATGCTATGTGAATGTAAAGGCCCTGGGGCAGGAAAGAGCTTGGCATGCTTGAGGGGCTGAAAGGCCACCATGGAGACAGGCAGAGGCAGATCACATACGTCCCTATAGGTGACATTTTAGGGACTTTGGAATCTATTCTTTATGCAAGGAAAAATGACCGTAAAGTTATTTTAAGCAGGGGAGAGGCATTCTCCCCCCTTAATTTTATTTTGAAAAATTTAAAACATACAGAAAAAAGAGTTTTAAAATAAACTCCTGTATACCCACCATGTAATATTGTTATAATTTTATTGGATCGAAGTATTTGATTTATTTTAAAATGCTCTGGCCTCTTTGTAGAAGAGATTTAGAGAGGAAGAAGAGGAGAAAGTGGGAGTCCTAGCCATAATCCCATTGCTTAGTGCATTGGCAGGTACAGAAGAGTGCAGGCATGGAGGCGGACGCTGCACAGGTGGCACAGGAACCGGAACACAATGGGTTTCGTGTATCATACCAGAGTATATGCTGGCCAAGCGGGTACTGAAGGATTTCAAATGAGAGTATTATGGTCAGTTTTGCATATTCCAAGGGTCCTAGAGTAATAATATTTGGGGGAAAGAACTGACATGAGATAGATCTAGGGCTGAGAGCTGAGTCTGGAGCTTTCCTTTAGTGCCTATAAGAGAGAGCATAACTGTGCAGTGTAGAGCCATGGGGAGTAGGGATAGAAAAGGAGGGAGTGGATTTGAAAATTATTTAGGGATACAGTGCCTAGCCCAGAACAGTTGCTTACTCAGGATTTGCTGAATGAATGAAAGTACAATCAGCAGGACTCAGCGTCCTGGTGATGAAGAATGAAGGGATAAGTTATAAACTGTGAGTCAGTCCACCTCTTTGAGCCTCAGTTCCTCATCTGTAAGATAGGAAACAAGAGACTACTTCTTTTATTAGTTAGTCAAGGTTCTCCAGAGAAAACCAATAGGATGTGTGTATGTATATATGTATTTATATATATGTATACATGCATAAAGAGATTTAAGACAAGGAATTGGCTCATGCTGTTATGGAAGCTGACATGTCCCAAGATCTGTAGTTAGCAAGCTGAGATCCAGGAGGCTGATGGTGTAGATCCACTCCTAAAGCCTGCAGTCTCGATACCCAGAAAGATGCTTTGGTTTGTGTCTGAAGGCAGGAAGAACCAATGTCCTAGCTCAAGGCAACTAGGCAGGAGGAGTTCCCTCTTACTTGCAGGAGGGTCAGCTTTTTTTTGTTCTATTCTGGCCTTCAGCTGATTGGAAGAGGCTCACCCACATTAGGGAGAACAATCTGCTTTGCTCAGTCTACTGATTCAAATGTTAATCTCACCCAAAACACCCTTACATACTCAGAATAATGTTTGACCAAATATCTGAGCACCTTGATGGCCCAGTTAAGTAGACATAAATTAACCATCACATTTCTAATGCTTGTTTGGAAATAGTGCATGAGTTAAAAAAAAAATACTATATCAATGTAAGGGAGTGTCATCATTTACTCAAAGGGAACAGGTTATTCCTTAATAAAAATAGCTTACATTTATCTAGTGTTTTCAATGTACCAGTTACTGTTATTTTACTTGACTTGTGTCACTTAATTCTCACAATGACTGTATCTCTCTTTTACCCCTTGGAGGCGTTCGTGTCTGTAATGGCAACTGCACAGACTGTCTGCACTGTGACACAGTGAAGGGGAGCACAGGCTCTGGAGCCAGCCTGCCCGGTTTTGAACCCCAGCTCTATCACTGGCTCTACTTAGTAACTTAGAGACAATTACTAACTTTTCTGTGCTTTAATGTCCTCTTCTGTGAAATGGGATAATAATTGTAAAGTGCTTAGAACAGAGCCTGGCATTTAGTATATAAATACGTACCATGTATGTATATATGTATAGATAGTATTATGTATGAATGTTGTCATGGTGGTCGTGGTGACAACAGTGACGCAAAGAGCAAACTCATGCCTTCATGGCCAGTGATGTAACACTGTTGTGTGGAGCAGTGAAGAATAAGTTTGTAAGGAGTGGTGGGTGAATGGAGAACTAGGAAGTGTCTTCTTAATGTAAGGGCATTAAAATCTGGGAAGTTAAAAACACTGCATGGGCCACTATCAGTTTTTGACCTCTGGTCTGCTATGTGCCAAGCTGCATGATGAGTGTTTTACAATGGTTTTCTTAATAACCTGCTAGCATTTTACAGATTCATTTTACAGATGTCAAAATTGAAGCTCACTTACCAAATACCAGAGGGAACTGGGTCTGAAAAAAGAAACAGGCCTGACTCCAAAGCCAGTAGAACTTTTTTGACCGTATTGTACAGTCTAGAGGTTCCTGGTGAGTGGAACTGGGGCAATGAGTCATCCTACAGTCCGTTCTCAAGCACTGACCCCTTTGTGGATGTGCTCTCTCACTTACCTGTTTTTCACACTGGCAGAGGTAGGCTAGTGAAAGAAGGAAGGTGACCTGTATTCCTTGCCGTCTTTCTTGAACGTCTTCAGGGCCGTCCCTGTGCAAACCCCACAGCCTTTGACAGTGCTCTTCCTTCTCCATTCTCATGCCTAACACGTGAGCCTCTGTTAGTGGCCATGCAGGTTATGGCTGTGTTTGTGTTTGCGTTGCTCATTCCATCGTGAGCTCAGAGGCTAAGGACCTTACTCATTTCCAACCCTTGTGGCCCTAGCCCACTGGCTTCCATTGAGTAGCATCTGCTGGGTCTGAGAGATGGTCATTGTCTTTCTCTCATCAGGTGGTAAACTTGGGATAATAACTGTCACAGGTTGGATTCCTTGGGAGGAAGTCTCTGGGATGTGAACTAGCGTATAAGATGGAGTGCTCTTGGGATCATCACCAGGGGAGGCAGAAGGAGGGAAGGAAGCGGGATCAAGTACAGTCTCTGAGGCCTCAGACAACCTACTTAGGAGCACTGAAGCTGGGATGGCCCTTTAAAAGTTTCCTGAGTCAGGGTGAGGGTGCTGGGTCTTTACACCTTATATTGACCGGTCACTGGATGTGGGGTGTCCCAAGAAGGGAGTGTGTATTTGAGAGAGACAGTTCTCTTCAATCAACCGAGGGCTGTCTAGGGGCCAAAGTCCTTCAGTCCTGCAGGAGGAGCTGAGTGGCTCATCACGGCCTCCACTGCAGTAGCAACTTCACAAGGTTAGTAGAAAGCTGACACAAAAAGAAATACTGTAAAGTGCTAAACAAATGTAAGGTTTTAGCTGTTAATAGTAATATTGTTGGGGCTCAGTAAATATTTTTTTAATTGAGTCTATTTTCTTAAAATAGGTTCTTAGCAAGAATCACGAAGTTTGTATATGCCCTTGTTTTTATTCCTCTCACTTCCCCAAAGATGCCCTTCTCCGTCGCTCTTTTGTTATTAATCTTGTCTTAAAAGTGCTTATGCCATCCTATTTTAAAACCTCTAGGGTTGGTTTGATTTGATTTCCTTTCCACAGAAATGACTGTTCTGAACTCGACCTTAATCTGGGATGGTTAGAGCAGCTGGAAGCACTTTCTTGAAACTATCTAATCTTCACATTTGTGTTCCATATAGGCTCCGAGAAATTTCTAAGTCCTAGCGCAGTTTTTTAAACATTGCTGCATTAACTATTCCTAATCAGTGAGGTTTAATTAAATGTAATTGAGGGCCGCCCCTAGCATTTCCAGCTTTGTACTGAACCCTGGAGTCAGTTCTGTCAGCTTTTAGGGCTCGGACATGAGAAAACCTTGGCAAAAGCTGTCAGTGTGAAAGATGAATGTTCCAGAGATCAAGAGTATTGAGCAACTCTGAGTCAATTCCAGGGAACAGCTGCTTGTAGAAAGAACTGTGTATGGGAGTTCAAAGGTGTAATACATTGTTGATTTCATACACACACACACACACACACACACACACACACTCACTCACTCACTGATGTAGTCAGGCACTTATTTTGTGAATTTCATCATCATATGATTTCTCTCAAACATATATGCATGTGCAGATATTTCTAACTCACAAATCTCATGTGTCACTCCTTTGCTGAAATACTTTCTGTCGCTTCCCTTAACGTCTCCACCATAAAATCTAAAGTCTTAGCAGAGCTCTTTTAGTTCCCCGAATATGCCAGGATCTTTTATGTGGCTTGTCCTTGGGCCTGCCATTTCCCTTCTCCAAAAAGCCTTCTCACTGCCTATGCATCCTTCAGGTCTCAGTTCAAATGTCACATAATTTCCATCAGGCAGCCTTCCCTGGCTTCCCACAATGCCACAATGGTGCTTGCTTTCCTCTAAAGACAATTAGCTGCCAGAGGAGGGAAATGAATTCACGGACCTGTCAGAGAGGTGAGAGGGTCAGGGTTGGAGAGTGAATGAAAGAAGTTATATGCAAAGCCATTTTACTTAAAACTTATATACTGTAGAGTCAGAACTCAGGTATATATAAAAATGTGACTTAATGTATGTGATATTTGATTTCATTCTTCATTTTAAGAAGAACCAAGAACCATCTTTTGATCCAAGGATTAGAAAAGCTTTTAAGGAGAGGCTTTCTGACAAATAAAACTTTCCCCTGACTGCCCTCTTGTGGAGGTGCTGAAAGAGCCCAGAGACAACAGATTAAAACATCACAAACCTTATTCCCCAAGTTGAGAAAACAGTGTCCTGTATTGTTCATGGTTCTGTTTAGTCAAGCTACCATATGTAAATAAGTTTAGATTTTTAAAGACTTAGAGTATGACAAGACATGTCCCCAAACTGAATGTAGATTCTCTGGCGAATCAAATGGTCCTTCAAGAACGTTAGAATACCCAAAGTAAAGGTTATGACTAGAATAGAGAGAAAGGCTATGTGTGATTAAGAGAGGTGTCTGGCAGATAAAGTGCTAAAGCTTTGACCAGCTTTAACTAGTATATCTTCACAAGCTGAAGGAAGCATATTAAGGCAGAATACTTTGTTTGTCTTAGACCAGTGGCTCCTGCCATGAACAAGAATTACCTGCTGAGCTATGTTAAAGCACTGATAGATTCTAAGACTTTCACCCAGACTCTGATTCAGTGGATCTGGGTTGGAGCCCCAAAATCTGCATTTTAATAAGTACTCTATGGTGATTATAATGATGTGGACCTCACATGTCCTGCAGGGGATAGGTTTTATAGAGCAGTTACAAACTCCTCTCCACCCCCCACCACCACTAGTACAATTTTGTGTAGAAGTCACAATTTCAGATCTTCATTGTCCCATGAGAGCACTCTTTTTAAACCTTATGCTCTGATATTTGGCTTGAAAGACATGGTCTTTATTTCTGTAATGGGATGGACATTTAGAATTAGCATTCGATCTACAACTATGGAACAGGCTTTCCTTTCTCCTTTTCTCCCTCCCTCCCATTCTTCATATCTACCTACTGTCTACCTAATTGTCTGCCTACGTGCCATTGAACCTACCCACCTATGCTTAGTGGATCAGCTATGCTCTGTGCATTGTGCCTAGTGAACCACAGGAAGAGCCAGCTTATTAGAACAGGGGAAAAGGTGAAAGGCACTGGCCAGAGCACTGTTACTAACATCTTCCCAATTTCTGGGCAAACTAAAAATCAATTGTATTGAAATAAAAAGAAGAATGCTTACTGAAATTTTTTTAGAGGTTTCTGAAGGTTATTTTAAGACCAAACTGGGCAGCCATGTATCTTAATTTTGTATTTTATAAAGAACCTGCTGCATTGTTGACACTCCTGAAAGGTCAGTAACAACTTGTTTGATATTTCGAGTTAATTGTGAGTCTCTGCATGTTTGCATAGCTGAACCTTTATTGCTAAAGGTCCCTTATAAATGTTGCATTGCCCTCAGTGTTTGGGGCCGCCTTGAATGCCTTGTACACCAATGGAAATGCATTTGTTGCAGTGGAAAGGCATTTGATTTAACACAGTGTAGTTCATTTTATTTTAACCATCAGAACATTTTTAAAAAACAAATTTTATAGCTTTCTGGTTATAAAATAAACATGTTTAAGTGTTAAAAATTAGGAAAATATAAAATAGTATAAAGAAGATAAACCACCCATAATCTTCTTATCCAAAGGTAATGACGGTAACAATAAAAAATGTTCTTTAAGTAAGGCATGCTTACTAGATGTCAGCCACTGTTGTTAAGAAGGGTGATATAATTCTAATTTTATAGATTTGGTAACTAAGGCCTAGAAAGGTTAAAGAACTGCCCTCTTAAGTGGTAAGTAGTGAAGCCTGGTTATAACATTCTGTTTTTTCCTAGTTCCAAAGCCAATACTCTTTTTTCTGCCTCTCCCACATAACCACTGTTAACATTCTAGTATGTTTCTTCCAAGTCTTTTTTTATGCATATTTTTTCATGGCTGAGATCATACTGTGAACATAATTTTCGACCCTCCCGTTTTCACTTAACATAACAGCATAAGCATTTTCCTTATATGATCTGGGTCTGCTTCCCTCTCCGACTTCATCTCACCTCCTTCTGCCTTGCATGTTACACTCTAACTACACTGACCTTCAGTCTGTTCCTGGAACAAGCCAAGGACGTTCTTGCCTTGGGACCTTCGCACTGGCCATTCCCTCCTGTCTCAACTCTCAAACGGCTAGATTTTTCTCATTCTTTAGGCTCCAGCTTAAATGTACAGGCTTTCTCTGAATATCTGTCTCAGTTAGGTCCTGCTCTCTTTCTTAGCCCCTTGTAAGTTTTCTTCATAGCACTCATTACAACTTACCATTAATTTATTTTATTTGCTTTTTTCTGTATCCTCATGTCACCTTCATCTTTGTAGGTCTAGCCTATGCTTATACATTATTCTGTACTGAACATTTTTATGTATAAAACACTTTTAATGATGCTTCTTTCACAAAAGTTCAAGTACTGGGTTAAACTGTAGGAAAAATTGTAAGGCTCTTGCTACATAGTACTGCAAAAATTTCAGGCTAGCAGCCCCAAACGTATATAACTGCAAGCTGAGTGTGAGGTAGCCAGTCTCACTGCACCCTTGCCAACATAATCAGTTTTAAAAGTCTTAGCTAACCTTACATTTGTGAATCCATAACATCAAAGAAGTGGTTTAAAATAAATAAATTAATTAAATGGTCAAAAATAGAAAAGTTTTAGCTATTTTGATAGGTGACTCAGATGATGCCTGCACATTATAGGTACCCAGGACATTTTTGTTGAATGAATAAAGGAATCTTATGGATAAAGGGATGATATCAAGTTGACATTTGGCCAGAGTTTCAAGAACAGCCAAATCCTTTTCCTGTGAGGTCACACTGAGAAATGTAAGTACAGAGAATGATGACAATCAGAAGCACGCAGACAGGTTCCATCTTCAGCCCTCATCATCTGAGATGGACCTTGAAACAAATTTCTTTTGCTGGTCTTAGAGGCAGCCAGAGCCTAAAAACAGGGTAGCTCCTTGTCCCCTTTCTCCTATATCTACATTGGAATGGTGAGGTAAAACCTGTTCAGAACAAAAGACTATTTGCCCTATCATTGCTAGTACAGACGTGTCCAAATGCCATTTCAATATCATCTCCTTGACAGATGAGGTACCATTTTTATTCACATATATTAAATTAACAAAGACTTTTTAAAATGATATTTAATGATGGCATAGTAAAAACTTTACCCTCTGAGACCATGATCCAATAAAAAGCTCTTGAACCTGACTAGATTTACACCTTTAAGCTTCTTCATTAGGTGGTCAGTGAAGGGGAGACAGATATTGAGACCTCCCTTTATCAGTATTGTTTTAATATTCATATTTTAAAAATAGTTGTAAGGTTAGATATTTTCCATTTTTGTTAACTAGTTTTAAGTTCTCTTTTGGATAACTGTTCATGTGTTATGTCTGAGTATATTAATATTTTTTATAATACATTTATGTGAGTGCTTGAAATAGTAAAAGCAGTAATCCTATTTTTAATTTTATTTATTGGGGTGACATTGGTTAACAAAATTATATAGGTTTCAAGTGTACAGTTCAATAATACATTATATGTATATTACATTGTGTGTTCACCACCCAAAGTTAAATTTCCTTTTTTCACCATATTGACCCCTCATCTACCTCTCTCCTGCCCCCTTTCCTCTGGTAACCACTAAACTGTTGTCCACGTTCATGAGTCTCTGTTTGTCTTGTTCGTTTGTAGAAGCAGTAATCCTTTTTTATATTTTTTCAGCTCATCTTCCTTATAATTTTTACTGTTTAAGAAGTTTTGAATTTACATGTAGTAAATTCTACCAATATTTTTCCTTGTTAACTGCTTTTAAGCTTAGAAAAATCCAAGACTGGATCAACAGTTACTCATATTTTTCTGATTTTATGGTTTGATAAGCATGTCTTGTTTAGAAGGTGCTTTTTTAATTGTATAAAGGAACATTGAAGTTGTTTGAGTTATCAAAACCTGATCCGGTGGTTCCTTCCTCAAAACTGGTGTGAACTTTTTTCCAATTTGGCTTTTTTAAAAAAATAGATTTTAAAATGAGGTATAACGAGATAAGCTTTAAAGGTATTTCTTTGTTTAGTTTCTTGGAATCATTCAGCTTTTTTCATGCTCTCCGTGCTATCTCCTGGAATAGTATGCAGAGGAACCCTTTAGCATACTAATATAATAAGGATGCTTTTTATGGCTTAAGAGATCTTGGGGATCCTTGGGAAATTGTTCAGCGACTGTCTGCAACAGAATTAAAGTTTTTAAGCCAGAAGCTTGCATTCTATATAAGAAATACATTTTCAGAGCTCTTCTTGCTGTGAGCTCTCCCATCCCCTCCCTCCTGCTGTCCTGGAAGTGTTGCACCCCCCAGATAATTGGATAAGGGCCAGTGTTCCTCTGTTGTTTGCTTTTCAGAGAGGGGAGGTTGTGTATTATAGTCTGAAAGGGATGGGGGCTGCTGTAACATGAGGGCATTGTCTCAGGGGCTCTGGAGATCCAAGGCCAGTCCTTCATTCTCAGCCCCTCAAGTCATTCCTTGGCCTTGGCTATTCTGCAACTAAAGGGAGAGATTTCCAAATAGCATTGATTGTTTTCATCTATTTTTTCCAAAGGAAGAATGCTAGTACCAAGGAAGAGGGTGGGCATAGAGGGGCAATCAATTATCTGGGAGCTTAAAACTAAAGAAGATGAACCCACATTTTAAGGATTTATTTTACCATTCATTGTTTTCCTTATGTAAACCCATTGGGGTAGGATATTCTTTTCTTAATCACTGTACTGATTTGGATACTTCAACAGCCAACCAGAATTGGAATTCTGAAACGTGGTTTATTTTAAATCAATGTGTTTTCTTATTTAAAGCAGCTTGATATAATGAAGAAGCAGAGGCAGAGAGAGGGCTGGGGATTTAGCCATAATGACACAGCTAGTTAGTTACAGAGCAAAGCTGCTTGGTGTTCATGCCTTCTACTCCCGTACTGTCCATTACCTCTTTTCTCACAATCTCCAGAGCAGTGTATTTTACAACTTTAGCTATGAATAACAAACAGCATATATCTCCTAAATGGTATTTTTAAAAATATTTGTTAAAATAATCTATTGAGGATAAATATATTTTTATTTTTGTGAAATTCACCTTAGTGATATGAATTAAATTGTAACCACCTGAAGATCCTAAACTTTCTATATGAAAGTTGCTATGGGCCAAATTGTGTCTCTCCAAAATTCATATGTTGAAGCTCTAACTTCTGATGTGACTCTATTTGGAAATAGGGCTTTTAGGAGGTAATTGAAGTTAAATGAGGTCATGAGGTGGATTTCTACTCCATAGGATTGGTGGCCTTAGAAGAAAAAGAAGAAGAGAGAACTTTCTGTTGTGTGAGCATACTGCTGATGAGAAAGCATTTGCATCTGCATGCCAGGAAGAGCATCATCATCAAAACCCATAGCACTCTGATCACAGAATTCAAGCTTCCAGAAAATAAACGTTTGTTTGTAAGCCACTCAGCCTATGGTATTTTGCTATAGCAGTCCAGGTTGACTAATACAAAAGTTTTATTGTCTTATTAAACTCTGGTTCTTAGACCCAGGAGACATTCAAATTACAAGATCATTGAGGATGATCTGTGTTTTAGAAAAATCATTTTCATGGTTGTTCCTTTGATGCTGTGGGTACCTTTTGTGCATTTGAGCTTGAGCGCTTCAGAGCACTTGCTTTACTTGTAGAAAATAGCTTATTGTTGACTGGAAATATCTTGGCTCACAAATGGAGCTGGTAGATGGAAGCTGGCCTGTCCTCTGCTGAACCAGGAGTAAAGGATGCTTTAGCATTGTGATGTCACTACAGCCAGAGGTTTACTGGGCTGGGAGCTAACTTCTGGGTTCCTTAGATCACTTAATTAAAGGCAAATGCACATAATATCTGAACAGCATTATTGGCTGGTTTTGTCTTCCCTGCCATGCTGAGTTATTCCTTAACATTGGTATAAAACATTTGAATCGTGGGTTCTTTTTAGAAGGCCATCCAGCTCATTCCTTCTCCCATAGACCAACTCTTCCACAAACATCTCTAACAAAATTCTGAGCCTCCTATCTTCCCCACCACAGAGCTGGTTCCCTTGCATTGATGGATTCCAGCTGATGTCAAAATTGGAAACAAATATTTAACAATGCAACCTTAGACAAAGTATAAGATCTAAAAATGTATGGCCTTATGCCTCATAAAGTTTTTGGAATAAAAGAATGCCAACTGCTGGTCTGCAGGTGTTAGCAGAATGGTAATGGTACTTCCACAGTGTGAAACACCAAATGTCCTCTACCGCTGAGGACGGACAGGCTCCTTGGATCACTCAGGGCACTAGAAACCAGGAAACAAGAAAGGGCACCCACCCACATAGCCAGCCAGCACCTCTCATATCCTCCCACAGACCTTGTTTTTGTTAGACATTAGAATAATTCAGTTAAACCTTAGCGAGCAGCAGTGATGCTTCAGATCCATTCAAATGATTGTATTTGGTTCCTACTCAGGGTTGGCAGTTACTCTGTGAAGTGGGCTGGGTGCACCCATAGCCCCATTTCACAGCTGATGAGGCTGACCCAAAGCAAGTCTTGAGGGTTCCACAGCAAAGAAATTTGAGCAGTTTTGTGACTACAAGCCACCTTGAAATGAATCAGCAGCTCAAATTATCTGGCACACTACCAGGCACTGGAATAAAAAAGACAATCAAACATTGTCCTTGGCCTTGCAGAACTCTCAATGTAACAGGAAAGAAAGACCCATGCACTAGTCATTATAATGTGACAAGTTGCTGTAATAGTGGAAAGGAAAAAGAAACTGTAGGAGCAGAGAGGAGGTACCTAATGCAAATTCTTAGAAACTGGCCAAATTAAGTTAGAGAGAAACCATTGTTGCCTTTGGAAGTCTTCCCTTTCATATTCCAAGACGATCACCATAGCTTCTGTTTGTGATTTTAAAAAAATGACTTTTGATATGTTTTTGAAACTTTATTTAATTTCAACATTCTCTCAAGTGTTGGCTTCTTAAAAACATCTTTCTGACCCTTTCTGTAGTTAGAATGGGCTGGAGGGGTGGGTGGATTTTTTTTCAGGAGATGCCACCAGGGATGGAAGGGTGAGCCCAGGTACAGGAGAACACAACTGCTGGTCAAGACCACCTGCAGAGGAACAGCCGATGGGGAAACTTGTGTCCAAGGGACTTGGTTGTTTAAGAGTCATGTAAAAACCTGATTTGGGGTCCCAGCATGGAAAGCATAATAACAATAGGGATTCTGAGGTTGGTGTTTGGGCATCAGACAGGCAGGTGGAAGTTATGAGGTCTGTCCACAGGAGGCTGTTGGAAAGTGTTGGTGCTGAGATCAGTAGGAAATGGCAGAGACCAAGCAGGCTCAATCAGAGGTTATGGACATCAACCTGCCTGAGCCTCTATTTCCTCCTGTTTAAAGTGGTAGTGTTTCTGTCAATCTCGAAGTGTTGTTATAAGGTATATATGAAACTTATATATATGAGGGCACGGTCCTTGAGAAAACATGGCCTTCCCCACCTCTCTTTCCTCCCCATACCCACTTCCCCTACCTTTTTGCACTATTCTATTTCACTTTTTAGGAGTTAGTAGTATATAGAGCTATCTAAAGTGTGCCACTGAAGCTTCTAAGGGAGATGTGATACAATAACTTCTAAGACACTTGGTCTGGCATTGTCATTTGAAAAAATGGAAGGAACAGTCTGTATTAGTCAGAACAGTGAATTACTATAGCAAGCAACCCTCAAATCTCAGAGGCTTAACACAGTCAAGGTTATTTCTCACTCATCAAAGTTCAACATGAGTCTGCAAGAGGCTGTGGTCCACAGTCAGTCATTCAGGGACCTAGACCCCCTGGGTTCTCTCTTGTACCCTCTGCATCTGCTTGGTAGGCAAGGAAAGAGAGAAGATGGAGCATTGTATAGAAATTGTTTAGGGACCAGACTTAGAAATGATCACTTCCACTCACATTCCAAAATGCAACTGTGCTCGCTTCAGCAGTACATATACCCAAACTCAGTTACTCAGCACCACTGTGGTCTCACTGGGTGGCCAGGCAGAAAAGGAAACAGGATTTGGTGGACATGTGGCAATCTTTGCCCCATGACCACAGCTAATTCCAAATTGGACAAATAATTGAAAAAGTAGTAAATAAGCATCTCTCTCTGAATCTATGCAAACAGAGTCCAGTGACCCCTAATTTGGAATGTCCCGTTGGGTGGGGTGAGGTACATTCAAGCCAGAAGCATGCAGAGGACCTTCCTCTCCGAGATTCTTGATTCAGTAAACAGCAGAGACTTGGAGCTGAATTACCCAGCCGAATTTCCGGTGCCTGAAACTGAGTTCTTGGAGTAGAAATAGAACGTTGAATTTCATTTCGTAAATTGTTCTTCCAGTTTGACGTATTGGAGATTTTTAGCACGCACACTCACACCTGGCTGCCCGCCACCTTCTGCCATTGCAGATATGCTTACAGGAAACCGTAAGTGGATCTGCTTTTGATGCTGGCAGCATCTTACTAAAATGCTTTTGCTGGCATCATGGAACAGGAGCAGAATTCAGCTGGGACCAATAATGAGGCTATTTAGAAAGTTCTTTCCTCCACCCCCTGACAAGGCAGATGTGGTAGGGATTTTTCCACTCCCATTCTGTCGATGGTGGCCGAAATTAGTTCAAGGCCATCAAAAATGTTTAGACCTTGAGAGTTGAAACCCCAGACCCATAAAGAGGACAAATCCTCTTTCTCCCACCTAGCAAGAGAAAAAGAAAATCACCCCAGAGACTCTCAACACAGAGTTTTGTCAATTATTTGTTCTGTTGATAGACTTAGGAAAAGCACAGCGCTGTGTCAGTCGGAAAGAAAAGAAGTATTGGCCTCCATTAAAAATATCTCCAAATAACATACTGTGGCTGATCTTCTTTTCCCCCTGAAGTCATGTTGTATTAAAACAACATTTTTCTATTATCTCATTTAAAATTCCCAGTCATTATTGTGTGAGGTAGGGATTTCATGCTTTATCCTCATTTAATAGATAAGACTACTTGAGGTTCAGAGAGATTAAATGACTTGCTTAAGGACTATAAGACATGAATTCAGGATTAATACCCAGATCTCTACACTTCCAAACTCTTTCACTAGACCACATGAGGTTTTATCTGCTTATGCTTTTTGAGGGGATTTGGAGATCACACCAGCTCATTATAACTGACTCTGTCTGTATGTTGATCCATTCTCCCATCTGTCCAACCACAAACTCTACCAAGCATTGTGCTTGAGATACAGAGATGAATCAGGCTTTTTGCTTCAACAAGTTCATAGCTTAGTAGGGGAGATGGGCATCTAGATCAATAAATAATGGATACAATTTTATGTGAAGACAGGGTATGATGGGTATGTATGTGAGGAAGGAGCAAGATTGGACACACAGTGAAAGCATGGTCAGTTCTTCCTGGGAAGGTCAGTGTTAGTCTTACAAAGGAGGTGACATTTGAATTGAATCTTAATGACCGTCAAACACACAGGGGCATAGAGGCATCCCAGGCAGGGTACCAGCTGTGTAAAAGCACAGAAGCGAGAGAGAATGTGGCCCATGTAAGGATTTTTTGACATACTGTGGAATGGTTTTGGAGATTGGTAAACCCTAGAGGCCACCCTAGCAGCATTGCTAGGATAAAAGTGAAGAATGATCATCTGTAATGCTTATGTTCACTTTTGTTCCTGGGAACATAATCACATCTCATTTCTCTAAACTTTGGGGATGTTTTGGGTCTGACCCACACAATCTAGCCCTTGATTATGTTCTGTTTTTCTTCTCCTCAGTAAACCTGGGCTCCCTAGTCTGATTGAGTTGCTCAAAGATGCTGAACTATGTCACATTCTTGCTGCATCCCCTATCCCAGTGCTAAGAACAGTACATTGGGTGCCAAGGAACTGCTTAGTGATTTTAAAATATTCAGAAGGCAAGTAGTGAGCTTAAGGGGAATGTTAGCAGAGTGTGGCATTGTGAGAGGGAAAGCACGTGGCCTTCAATTCAATTAGGTAACCCAGCACTGTGTCTGTCATGGGGGACACAGATGAAGATGGTTTCTTGCCCTCAAAGAGCTCATGGTCTTGAGTGGAAAGCAGGCATGGAAGACAGTAATTGTGATTTCCTTAGGAATGGAGTCATCTGAAGAACAAGTTCTGTGAGAGGTCAGGTAGGGAACTGCTCGTTCTGTCCAGGGAAAATTGGGGAGCTTTACTGTCTGCTGTCAGTCAAATGAAAACTCCCAAGGCAGGGGATTTGTGTGCCTTGTTTAGTGTTGAATCCCTAGTGTCTGGCATATCGTAGGTGCTCAATAAACATTTGCTGAATGAATTTATAAGAATTACTACTCGAACTTGATTTTAAAGAATGAGTATATGTTCTCTAAGTTGAAGAAGCAGGGGAAATTGTGTTCCAGGCAGAGAGAATAGCTTATACAAAGACATATTCAAAAGTGTATATTTTTTATTTACCTTAACAGTTGTTTCCCCAAATATAATTCCAGAGGGTATTCTTGTACGGTGTGAGTATAAAAGGACTTCCTGGATAATAGACTTTTTTTTTTTCACCAATGCTCCTCACACATTGCTATGCTAAGTATCTTAGCAAGGTTGTCCTCATATGTCAATGCAGGAATTAAAAAAAAATAGTACCTACCTTATAGGATTATTACAATATTGAGTTAATGAATGTAAAGAGCTAAGACTAGTGCCTGACACAGTAAATGCTCAATAAATAGCAGTTACTATATGAAAGTACTTTGCAAATGAAACAGAGCTAGCTATAGCTTTCTGCAACTTCACAATGAGAAAAGCAGATATATGGAAGCTTTTTTTAGGGAAGGTTGCATTTTATTAATTTATTCAACCATCATTTATTATGAATTAGATATGAGCCCCATCCTCACGGAGCTCAAGGCTAGTAGGAAAAATAGACATGCAAAAGAAGACAATGAACTTACATATATTTGTGTCATGAAATAATGTCCTATAGACTTATGAAATCTGTTAGATGTCTGCTGCATACCCCTTCATAGACCACTCATTGAAAATCTCAGCAGAAGAGGGGATGGACATTGACTGATATTAATCAAGGAAGCAACATGGTTAGGTTGTCATTTTAGAAAGGTCACCGTGGCTGGTAAATAGAGTTCAGTCAAAACTGGAGGTAAAGATATGTTGATGATAATAATCCAGGAGAGAAGCAGACTTGAACCAAGGCAGTAGCAGTGGGTATAAGGTGGTTGACAAGACTCTTGAGAAGCTTACAGACAACTTTTCTTGACTGGACAGAGGTATATGTTGAAGGACAAGATCAAGACACCAGGTTTATTTTATTTTCCAGCCCTCTCTGGGTTCTTGTGAAACCTGTGATGTCACCACTAAGCCTCTTCAGTGTTAGTGTTGTACTTTGGTTTCTGTATGTAAAAAATGATTGGGAAGTAGATTAATTGTGAAGCTTGAAGGTAGGTAGAAAGTATGAGAGGAATAAACACTGTTATTATATGTGTTTGGGAAGCCTCAGAAACTGAGGCATCCCATTTGGAATTCTGAAGAGCAATTACTAAATGCTTTGAATTAGATGTAATAGACAAGGAAGCTTGGGCCTAAGGGTGGTAGATTGATACTAGAACCCAAGTTTTTGATTCTCAATTCACTTTTTTCCTACTATAGTATCATTTAGACTAGATTAGATTGATTTCCTCACTGGTTGCTGAGTTCCTCAGAGCATTCCAGGAAGTGCATGAATGTGGAGTGAATGTGTAGTGGGGCCCACTTTTTTCACAACCAGGAGAGCAGCACTGTTTTATTTTATATGCTAGGGATTTTTGTAAGATTTTATTTAGAAAAAAATCACCTACTGTAAAAAAAAATTGAAAGTAATTCCTCTGAAACTACAAACTGGCTAAATAGCCTGATATTCCTATAGTGCAGGTCTACTTACTCTCCTTCTAAACGAATTATATATTGTATACATACATACATATGCACACATACATTAAATATTAACTGTTAGTGTCTATATAGGTAGTAACATTAGATAAATAATAATTAGAATATACAATTAATTCTCTTAAGCACTTGTAATTCCTAGAGTTTTTCCTGAGTCCTGGTTACAAAGAATATGGGAATGTGGGCAGATGATAAATTAGTACTCCATACTATAACATCAGCATACCCTTCTATTTTCCATACCTTTCATATCATCCAAGCCTTATTGATTTTTCTATAACTGAAGGGCTCTTCAGCTATAAAAGCACAAATTCTGTGTGCAAACCCTCACATCATATTCGCTAAATAAGGTTGCAGTCAGAGCATTGTCATCTCTAGCCATAAAACAATGTCTTGAAGCCAATGAAAGCTCATGGCTTCAGTTCAATGGATTTGCCCTGGAGAGCGACTTCTACTTTAGAGTTTCTGATTTTAGTCACTTGAACATATCTAGAAAGAAAAAGACCTACCTTTGGCAGAAATTTCTCATATCAGAAAATAGATTCTGTGGACGGGTAGATTCCAAAAGTTCATTTTGAAAGTTCATCTTAGCTCGCCATGTGAATATATTCATTTTACTTTAACAAATATTTCTTGGGTGCCAACTATGAGACAGCCACTGTACTCAACTAGAGGAAACAAAGACAAAATAAGAATGGTCTTCACCCTGGAATATCTTGAAAACAACTCAGAAGACAGACCTGTAAAACAACTCTGGTGATACTCCAGCATGAAGTCTGTGGAAGGAGGAAGAATAAATGTCTATAAAAGCTCAAGTAATGAAGCAACTAATTTTGCTTCATGAGGTTGAAGCTTTGAAGGATGAGTATAATATTCCAGGGAGAGAAGGCATTTCAAAAGGAAGAAACAGCAGGAACTAAGGCATGGGGTAGAAGGGACAAACGATACGGGAGAATGAACTGGCATGTCTGGAGCTGTATATATAGAGCGGAATTTCCCAGCAGGGTCAGGTAGCTTAAATGAAAGCCAGGTTGTAAAGAGCCTTCAATGAGTAATTGAACTTGATATAAGGAGTAAGGATCATGGAAGAATGTTTAGGCAGAAGAGTAACAGAACATAGGTTGAACCATATGAAATTGACAGTATTTGTCTGCTGTTTCATGTGTTTCAGAAAAAGTAGTTAACATCATATGCTCTATAGTATATTGCCTTACATGCATTATCTCATTTAAGCCTCACAACTTCAGGCGTTATTATTGCCCATTTAAAATAAGGCAATACTGAAATTCAGTGAGTGTCTGGACTTAATCAAGGTCCTGGTCAAAGCCCTTCATTCTAATGATTTTACCCAACCATCTCCAGTTATATATTTTATTAAAATCACTTTGGTGATCAGACTAGATATTGGAACATAATACTAATCTGCCTCTTCATTGGAGGCAGATTTTAAAATCTCATTCAAAAGCTTGATTTCCCTTTAGCCAGTATTTTTACACTGTGAAATAAGTTGAAAATTGGAGTTAATCTTACTAAAAATTTTGTTTGCTAATTAAAAACTATTTATTTATAGACTCTGACATATTAAAGCTAGCAGAGACTTCAGAAATCATCTAGTTTCATTTCTTATTTACTCAAGAAGATTCTGATCCACAGAGAAGTGATTTGCATAAGGTCATAGAATTATTAGTGGTAGAGATAGAACTAGCCTTAAGATTTCCTGGCTTCTCCTGGCATGTTCTCTAGTAATTTTAAATGTATCTTACTGTGACACTGGAGTCACTGTGTTTAAGAGCCATTATTCTTTGGTATAACCCTTACACATGGAAATGTGTAAAGCTTCATGTCAGGTGGATGGCACACTTTGGCTATCTGCTGATACCAAGTAAAAGATACAGGTGGAAAAAAAATTGTCTTTTAGCTATCCATACCTTGGAATTGGCACACATAGATTATGTGGTCTTACATGATGATAAATTTTTAGCAGTGAAGAAGTTCATTGAAATTACTTCTAAGCCCTTATGAATTTTATTTCCCTGTGCCTTGAGGTACCCATGTGCTAATAGACAATAAAGAACACATTTCAAGCAGAAGTTTGTGTATTATTTGAGTTTTGAAACCTTTAAGATAAAGAGTTTGAAAATTCCTAAACAAGATGGAAGTTTTAATGACATGCATAAGATATATGACGTACACAATTTATATTCCTAGGGTTATAGAAGGCTAGCAAAACTTTTGCAAGCATTCTCATTTCATTGACAATGTAAAAACAATTAAATGTGATGATTATTTGACTATTTTATGATCCATTTTATGGATTATGAAGTTGGAAAGGTAGGTATCAAATAATAAAATCGGTAGATACCAATTTGGGAGTAAAGTTGGAATTCTTTTTTATATTTTTCTTTAAACTGTCCAAAGAACCTTAGGTTACACTTAATATAGTTTGTAAAACCCTAATGTAGATGTTAAAAACTGTTCTTTACTCTTCTCAGTAAGGGAGCAAACTGAATAGGGAGGTCAATATCAATAACCCTTTTAAAAGAACTTAAGTGTAATTTCTATAATAACCTAGGATTAAGGTGACTTGATAAATAAAAATTTTATATTTGTGAATAATTTCAGAGTAAGACCAGGGCTTTTCCAGGGACTGCGATTTTATAGGAGACCAGCATCATTATGGTTGCTTCATAATATCATTATTTTAAAGGAAGATTAGTATGAAATACAAATTTGTAGCCTACAAGGTTTGGGGGGTTATAAAACGTCTGTTCAAAAACCATACATTAAAAAAAAAATACTCGTCTTCGTTAAAGATGTGATCCTTTTCAAGGAGGTATTTTGAACTTGAAGCTGGTGTTGCTAAGGAGTTGCTAAGGGAAATGAGCTACTCAGCACTAATGTGTAACTTTACTCTTCTGCTGAAAAGTAGTTAAATCAATCTCCCCCCACCCCCACCCCAGCTTCAGAGTCAGACAGGGGAAGAACTAAAAAGGGTCAAGTGGAGAGTTGCCTCTTTCTGACAGTTATATAGCATTCCTCTCTTGTTTTTCACGTTTTTTCTTCACCTCCCATAGAGAAAGGAAGCAACTTTCCTGGACATAAGAAGGTTGAAAAGGTAAACTAAGGTACTGAGCAGGGCAGGGCTTATCATGAATGTAGACTGTCCATGGCTAAGGCAGAAGGAAGTGTCTAACCACTGAGAGAAATACTTCTGTTGATGACCAACCTCAAGAAAGGGCTTTTTATAATAACTCAACACTAAGAGTGACTCGATAGAGTTATGTATTAATGAAAAAAATACCAAGTAATTGTGCCCTAAACATTTGGTTCAAAGGTTTTTCTAAAATATTTGGAATCAATTATTTGCAGTCTTTTACTGAGTGACCCCTATGTTCTAGATACTGATATTCTACATGCTGGGGTTATAAGGCAAATAACACACAATTTCTACCCTACAAGTTCACAGTACAGCATGAAAGTGACAAAGAACTAAAATTAATTGAAAATGATCTGTAATGGAATTGTTTGAAAATTGTTGAAGTTCAGAATTAAGCTCACAGTTGAAATTTTGATCAATAAAATTTGAAAAATATTTGGAAAGATTAATGTCATGGGGCTTTAGTAGTGATGCCACACCTGAAGATCAGGCACTCTTTCCTCCACTTGTGGATTGAAGGAGGGAATAGCACACACAAAATAATAGCAGGCAAAAGTATGCTCCTTTTAGTTTCAGGACCGGATTCTATCATCACCTGGTGGCAGAATAATGAAATTGCAGGCATAGGTAGTTGAGTTTTTCTGTTGTTATTGTTTTTGGTGTCAGCAAATGTCAACAACATTACTCAGATGTTGGTTTCTCAGCATAGAATAACACACAGAATAAGAATTAATTTTTTTTTAGATCTACATTTTTTCTATATAAGGTGGTATTTATAGTGAAAACAGTGTGGACTAAGGCTGAACACAAAATTTTGAAACCTGAATTTGCCCCAGACTAGCTGTGTGATCTTCAGGAAATCACTTAAATTCCCTAGTCATTAATTTCCTTATTGGAAATCTTGAAGTTATGAGATTAAATGAGATTTACCGGCAAAGTACCTACTGCAATGTTTGACACATAGTGAATGCTCAATAAATATTACTTCTTGTTCATTTTATAAAAGTACTGACTGAATAAGAGGTCTGTTCTCTCACAGTCATCATATCATAATATTCCTATATTTATAACTTTTGAAAAATGGAAGAGGTTGGACTAAATTCAGAGGAGACTTTGGAGGGGTCTAGTTCAAATGAACTATCTGACGGTTTCCCCTTTCAGCCTCCTCCCTCACTTTTGTTCTTATATGAAATACCCTGCATTTTTCTAGACAAATCTATCACTCTTTAAGCCTCACCTCAGTTCCAGCTTCTTCCATGAAGCCTTCCCTCATCACTGCCATCCTTACCAATGACAATCCATTTTTTAAATTTTTTAATTTTTCAATTACAGTTGACATAAAATATTATATTAGCATCAGGTGTACAGCAAAGTGATTAGACTTTTACATACTTTATGAATACAATGAAATATTACTCAGCTGTAAAAAAGAATGAAATCTTGCCATTTGTGACAACGTGGATAGATCTAGAGGGTATTATGCTAAATGAAATAAGCCAGACAGAGAAAGACAAATGACAAATACCATATGATTTTGTTTATATGTGGAATGTAAAAAAAAAAAGAATAAATTTCAGTATTTTATTTTGATACTATTCTTATTTCGATACTATTACTTTTAACATTCTTCCTTACACTACTAGGATCATGCATAATAATGAAAGCTTCTTTTCCAACCCGGTTATAAGCTCTTAGAACGTGGGTACTATGATTTGTATATTTCTTTTTATTCTTCACACTAAGAATTTAGCACTGAACTTAACCCATGGGATTAAGGAAACATTTATTTGAAGCAGGTATTTTTCATTAGAACTGGAATTGACTGTTCAGCCTTTCCTCATTATTATTGCCTTATTCTCTAATTGTTTTGAGAGTATTTGAATTGTATCTTCTTCAACATGATTGAATTATCTTGTAGCTAGATACCAATTCATACAGTTTTTCCCTATTCTCCATGTTAATAATAATAGCTACCATTTAGAGTGCTGCCTTTGCCAAGCTTATATGTGTTTTAATTCTAGCAACAAACTTAAGATTAGAATTATTATGCCCATTTTTACAGATAAAGAAACTGAGGCTTAGGGAGCCTTGCATGTTATTTTCCCCTAAAAGGAATTCAGTGACCCCTAGCTGAATCTAATGAAATGGGCCTTGGGATAATATGGGTAGTGATGGTGAGTATTAACTATTGATCTGAGTGCCTCTGGAGCTAGGCTCTGTGCTGTGCAGGGCTCAGGACATAGACGTTCATTCAACCAATGTTTGCTGAGCAGCTGAGCTGCTCTATGTAAGAAGTTTTGCCAAGTTTGGAAGAGGAAGTGGGAATTGAAGCTTGGAACTCAATCAGATATTCATCCTGCCTTATAAGATTTTTTGTTTTCCAGGTTTAATCCTTTGTCTCTCTCTAACTCCAAATTTACAGCCTGGCCATAATGATAGATTAAATGAGATACATTTTGAGGACATTCCTAGTTGAAGCACATCACAAAGAAGTCTGTTGGTCAATTTTAGTTGAGAAAAATTGAGCATGTTTTTCATCCTCCCTTTCCTTTTTCTTCTAGTCCATGCCTATCTTCTTTATTCATTCAACAGATATTTACTAAGCATATTCTGTGAAGTGATGGAGGAAGATCTTACTTTTAGATGAAGAAGACACCTTTCTAGAAGAATGCTTATATATAACAGTTGTCACTAGTGTGATATTGTGTAAAATTGTGCATGTCAAGTACCTAGTGCAGTGTGTAGTATACAGTAGACTTCTAATAAAAATAAAAATAGCAGTTTTTATTTGCACTTTATAAGTCCTATTATTTCTTTATTTCTTCTTTTCCTCCTTTCCTTCCCTCCCCTTTACATTTCCTTCCTTCACTTCCCTCCTTCTACAAATAACCTTCCTTGCCTTTTATAATACATCTATGTCTTTTTTCATAGTTTCAGAATTAGAAAGTCCAAAATTTAAAAAATTCTATGTTGAATTATTTTCAAAAACTGTGATTAAACACAAACACTGTATCTTTTAATGGAATGAGTAGCTACTCTATACTTCATCTACTCAGTGGCCTTTGAAGGGTAAAGATTTATCTGTATATTAGATTTGTCTGCAAACAAACTTTTGTTTATTTCTTTTCTTTTTTTAACTTTTGGTAAAGCTCACCTGAACCCAAATGAAAAGGCTCTCAAAACCTCTTCATGTAGGGATCTTCAGAAATCTCTGTGTTTGTATGTTGTCCCCACTGAGTTTTCTTAGGTTATGATGGAGGATATATTAGGGAAAAGTCCAGATAGGGACTCCACCTAAATGAGATTTTCTTTTGGGGGTGGGGGCGGGGGAGGGATAACTGTATATTTACCTTTTTCAGAATTTACTTACGATAAAGCAGTTTTCTTGTCCCTTAAATTCTTTTTACCAGAAAGATGTCCTAGTGCTTTAAGAGTACAGTCAAAGGCACATTGATTCTGGAAAAGACGTGCTTTCAGTTGCTGTTCTAGCATAAGGCTTAGTAGTATGGAAAGAAAACTGGAAGATCAAATGTAAATCGACCCCTACATTAGTTTACCTGCACAGGTGAATTCTTGGCAATTTAAGTGGACTAGACAGCCATTTGTCTACATTTCCCCACATAGTAGCATTCTTCTAGCTCTTTCCCACAATCCATAGTAAACAAAAGTACTTAGGAAAGGAAAAGACATCACATTGTCAGGTCATATATCTCTAAGAGAACATCAACAGTGGATTCCTGATCCTTCTGGTACACCCCATGTCAGTCTGGTGCATATTTCTTGTCTGTGTGGTATGTTTGTACTTTCCTATAAAATTCGATTTAATGTTTCTGCAGGAACACAAAAAAGACAAAAACAGCACCACAATTCATCAAAGGAAAATTACGCTTTAAATTTTGTCAAAAGCCCTTAAATTTCATATACAACTGTCTGGGCATACTGATTGTATTTTCCCTAAAGGAAGAAATGCCAGCAGTTTAGGTTTATTTTTCAAAGGAAGAGGAGAGGATAAAAAGAAATTGAACCACAGGAAAATGTCAGGTCATAGTCACTGATGACGCTATTTAAATTGTGTGCCATAATCATATTAGGCAGAGCGCATGGAATTCCTGATTTGTGCATGGCACTGAAGAAGGACCAGCAATTATCTGCGTGTGTGTGTGTGTGTGTGTGTGTGTGTGTGTGTGTGTGTGTCTGTTTGCTCTACCTTCCCACCCCATTTTGCTAATTCAATTCAGGGGCAAGAAGAGGTAATCCAGACACCCAGAACAGGAGGAAAGGTCTGCAGCTGTGCTCGGAAGGACTGGTGTGAAGAGGCAGGCTCAGTCAGACTTGGAATTTTGTGCTATTGCATGTGAATGCTCTGGAACTGCCCTAATCGACTGAAAATGAGCCGGCTACGGTCATATGGAACAGGTCTGTTTAGCCACATCTCTGGGTAGCATGGCAGATGGTAGACCGTCAATGGGTGGTATTGATTGGCTAGATTTGCCTTAGGGTAACAAGACTATGGGTCCTTAAAAACCAGCTTTATCTTATTTTCCTTTGTGCAGCTACTTCGTACAGTTGTGGCTTTCTTTTCTCACTTCCCCAGCCCCCAATATCTCCTTTTTTTCCCCTTTTCAAATCAAAAACCTTCCTTGGTAATCAAAACAGAGAGGTTACCTTGAGATAAACACTCTTTAAATTATCACCAAGGCAAGAAAACTCGAGAATATTTTATTTACTAGGCTGATTACATTTTAATGTTTGAAGAAAGTGACATTTTTTAATTAGTGTTTAAGACATATGGTGAGTGTACAAATTAGCTTATTTCATACAACCAGAATTTGATGAGAGCAACTCCTCCTTCTCACTCCCCAGTTAAAAATTGTCACTTGAAACTTAATATATTCGAGGAGGTTAAATGATATTAAGTGATGCAGCCTTGACTTAAAGATGAAGGAGACAGTCGCTGTTGTGTGTAGCAAAATGTTGCTTGGATAGGCTGGAAAAATCTAGTATCGACATCCGTGTTTGCAAGAGGATGTTGGAGTTCCAGGGCTTTAATTTTGTCCTGTCAAGAAAGCAAAATCCCAGGTATCTGTGTGTATTGGTTTCTCTTTTAGATACGAGGAAATGTAGAATGGTGCTGACATGCTCTGTAAGTAATAAAATCCTCCTTAAAAATCAGGCCATGTAACAAAGTAAGTGATGAGATTTATTTTTGTTCAGATGGTTCTTTATCCTTTTAGCATCCCCCCTCCATCACCTGGGGCTTTCAACTTGGGACATTCTATATATTTCTGGCAGAAGAGCAGATTAATTGGTATAGAATTGTACAAAGGAGACACCAAGTTAGCTATACATCCAAAATAGTATGCAATGGAGATGTTCCACTTCGAGGCAGATCTTAGGGGTAAAGAAAAGCAATGGGGAGAGTTATGTGATTAGTTTGCTCTTCTGGTTGTTTATAACTATTTGTATAATTAGGTTTTTTTTAAAAAGATGTTTAAGATTTTGTTTTTTGTATGTTTTTTTTCCAGTGTCTACTTTTAAGCTTTTGCTTATTTCCTATCATGAAAGACCATATCAAATGAACCTTATGTTTTACTTAGAAGAAAAGTTATACCCTTAAACTCTTGCCTCCATCTTGTATGTGCTTTGCCCATATGCATATTTTTGAATTGAGTTTTTATCACTTGAGTCAATATTTTTCTCTTTTTGCTATAGAAAAATATTTCCACAGAGTTTTTGATTTTCCCCCTTGCTCTGTGTTGATTGGGTTTTCCTTGTTCATCCTTTGCTGAATGAAACAAAGCTTGTTTATGTTTTATTCTTCACAGTTCTTGTTAGAATTGGTGCTGGTGTTTTGTTTTGTTTTCTCACTATAAGTCAAGAGAAGGAATTTTATTTATTTATTTTGACAAGATATATACAGAGAGACAAGACAAGATGCCTGTTAGGATGCTGGCGTTTCTCATGTCACATTCTACACCCAAAAGCTATTCCAAGGGGGGGAAAAATCACAATCTTTTAAGATGGTTCATTTGAATCTGTGCACTCTACCCACCTGGTGGTTATATAGTGAACTGTTACTTTAAAGAGTAGTTTAAACACCAGCCATGTTTGGGGCAGGCTGCTCTTGCAAAGAGAGCAGTACATATAACAGGAGTCTACTGTGTGTGAGATAAGGGAAAAATTCAGCTCACTGACTAGAGGTTTTAATGTGGAAACTCTAGGGAAATAATGTATTGACTGTTCCGTGGCGCGCAAGAAAATTGAAGAACCCTTTGCAGACGGAGTGCTTTGCAAAGGATTCTATCTGTTTCTCTTAAAACAAAATCTGTGTCAAGATGTTTGAAATCAGCAGGACGCTTAATGCTGCTTTGTTAAATAATGAGGTAATATTTTGTCACTTTTTTCTGGGCAGCATCTGTTTTTTTTTTTCCCCCTCGCTTCATCCACCCCCCCCCCACGTTTATGAAGGATTCTTTTTTTTTTCTTCTTTTTCTTTCTTTCTTTTTTTTTTTCTCATGGAAGTCAAGGAAATACAATTCATGCTTCCATTTCTGTTCCTCTCTTTCGGTGCTTTTGGAGAATTTGGTTGTCTTTTTTATTTGCAGTTTCAGCCGGCTGCTGTTTCCTAGCCCATTGTGCCACGTAAGGCTTCTCCACTGCGCGGAGTAGGTAGTTATTAACGCTGAATTGGCTTCTGGTACAGTCCATCTGGACTCTGTGTGGGAAAGCTGGCTGCCGGCGACTGATGCTGAGATATCTGCAACCTTTGGGATGTGTGCATGGTGGCGAGGGGCTGACTGATATGAGATTACTTCTTTTAAGGGAAATTGTTATTAATGAGTCAAGAAACTGCTCATTTGTGGTAAGAGGGATACAGTGGCGCTGGCAGCCCCACAGTTCTGGGATATCATTTTTAGGTTGCCTTAGCTGCTTGAGTAAGACAAGTTTCTGTCTGTGGTGGTGGAGGATTGTGACGGAAAAAAAAAAAAAATCATGCATGACTGAGAGACTCGCCTGCCTGATTCTTGAGATAATATATTGAGAATCTGTTGCTTTACAAATGTCACACCACTGATGTAGCGGTCAGCCCCTCACTCTGAAAGATGAATGGTACTATTGGAAATGCAATAATAAGGTTGACTTTTCCCAACAATAGGATTCTGCCTTTGTCTTTAGAGAAAAGGCCTCTAAGGACATTTGTGCATTTGTTTGAGGATTCTATTGAAAGACTTTGGAGTAGAGGTTTTGGGAGAAGTGATCAATATACAAAGTGCATGGATTTTTTTCGCCTAGCAAAACCAACTAATTATTTATGCTGTAATATACAGTTCCTATTTCAGAAAAGTGGCCAGGATGTCTTTTAGTATACAAAATGTTAATTTATGGCTCACTAAGTGTGCTGAGATTAGTAGGGGTGGGAGAAAAAAGGTTTTAAGAAATTGTGACTTTTATAACCTCCAGAGAAATATATAGTAAATATTTTGTTCCGAGTGAGCTCTTTTTATTTATGTTTGTCAGCTTGTGTTCATTTGTGTTTACTTTTCACAATATTTTCATGTTGGTGAAATTGCACTCAGAGTTTCTGTTGTTGATTTGGGGCACCTGTACTTGTCCTGTGTGTGTATGTTGAGCTCTTTAGAATACTTAATCTGTGAATTCATCCTTAGTACACAGTTCAATAGATACTATAGCACTATTGTAACTCATAGGACGCTACATTTGCTAAAGAAATTATTTAAAAAGTTTAATTTAGTATTGTCTCACTTAAAGGAATTGTAGCTTTAACATTTCCACTTTTTTTGTTACATGTATGTTCATTTCTAATTGCTGAATTTATTTCATATTCAAATCTAATAGTTCACATAGAATACCCAATAAATATTATTTTATGCTGTATCTGTATTTTTAAAAATGTGTGTATATGTACGTGTGTGTGTGTTCATGAAATAGCTTGTAGAGCATAGTTTTAACTTTTAAAAATGTAAAGGTTATTTTCTTTTCTAATAATTTTTTACAGATCCATTTATTCTTGGACTTTGAAGCCCAGAGTATTAGTATGCTTTCAGCCAGTGTTTCTACATTGCCTACTCCCATCTCACTGTTGATGCCAACCAAAGATTAAGATTATGTTGAATTATGTCTTTAATAGTACTTGTAACCTCTGTGTATTGAGGAACATATTGATTAAGTTATGAGTTAAGTAAACAGTGATAAGTTGGTCTTTTGGATAGAAGTAAAGCATAAACTCTTCAGGTAAACCACTTAAAAAACCCAAACCAGAACAAAAAAGCATACTACAGAAGGCTTGGTAGAGTAGAGGTTATGAAATGTATCATATAGACCCACAAACTGTGTATATCAGCACACACTTGCTAAGTGTCTCCTTGCAGGTCTTTTAAGGGGCCAAAGAAAAAAGACATCGTTTGAAGGACAAGAAGCAAAATCACATGTTCAGTTAAGCAAGATGAGCACCGGTTATGAAATGAGGCTATTGTCAAAAACATGTTTTACCTTTCTCTATAGCAGTAGAGAAAGCAAAGAGAAAATTGCGTTTTGGTGAATTTTAAAAAAATCAGATCATGCCTCTATCCAAGTTGAGAAATAAATTCATTTAAATAAACCATTCATCATTCCATGTTTTGAAAAGCTCAGACAGAAGGCAGAAAGGTAGAGGCTGACAGCTTCCCCCCTCCTCCCTACACCCCAGCTTTTTTTCTTTTTTGTTTATTAGGAAATAGTTTTCTGAAGCAAACTTGTACAAACCTGGTTCACAGAGCAAGCACAATCTCAAACTTGCTTTCTTTTGAAACACTGGCCATCTTAGCCGCAAAAGGAGCATTACTTACTGAAAATAAGCAAAATAAAGTTAAATGTGGATGTATTAGCACATTAAAGTGCTTTTGTTGTATCTTTAAGCCTAGAGGCAGATCATTAAATATGCATTTCGCTAGAAAGCAACTGTCGAGAAAGATAAGGTGGTTGAAAATATTCTATACGGGAAAAGCCCTCTGTCAGAGGGGTGGGGTGGTGTAGCCCTCCGGACAGGGCAAAGGGAAGACACTCCCACTGTTAAGGTTTGCAAGCCGCCAGGGACCTGCAGTTGTTACAGTACTTTTGAGCTGGGAGGAGGGAAAAGGTAAAAATACAAGTATGGCTGTTGTTGCTTCAGTCTGGCCTTAATTACCAGACACAAGAAGCAGTTCAGAAATCTGGTCTCTGTTGTTGTAGAGGTCACCAAATCATTAACATCGTCAATCTGGCAGTAGCTAATTTAAATAGCACCTGATGTTGCAACGCCTCCCTTCGTTTCCCCAGCCAATCAGATCCTGGCTTCGGCTGACAGATGGTCCCATAAATGGATGTAAAAAGGGGAAGCTTCGAGCCAATTTCAGCAAGGCTCTGTTCAGTTGTTCTTATCTACATCCTAGAATCGGGGGTTTCAGCTCACTGCTCCTTTTCTTTATTTTTTCTTTCTCTCCCCTTCAGTCCCCCCAAATAATTGATTTACTTTACAATCATCCACACTGTGTTTTGTGGATCTTAAAAATATATAACAAGAGTAGTCATTTAAAAATATATATTCTGAAACCTTTGCAAATTTTAAGAGAAGAGTCGAAGCTCTGCGAGACCCAATATTTGCCAATAAGAATGGTTATGGTAGGTATGACTAGATTTATAATCTGTTGTTTGTGTTGCTGGAGGGAAGAAAAGCATCTACACCTTGACCAGTCTTATGCTTGCACAAGAGTTTAGTTCTCTGCTGCTGTTTGATTCCTACATTTACTATCTCTTTTGTGTAGAGAGTGCGGGTAGGTCCTTTTATTGAAAAGCAGTGGGGAAATAGATTGTCATTTTTATCAGGTCATTGTCAGTTTTCCCTTCAACATAAAGGCAGAGGTGGGGGGAAGGTGGGCTGCTTGTTTGTTGAAAGAGGTTGTATTACATGAGACCATAATAGCAAAAGAAGGGATTTTTTTTTTTTTTTTTTTGTAAGGGAGAGAGGGTTTGTCTATGTGCCTGGGTTTTGTGGGGCAGGAGGTGGATGCAGCAGGGTTAGGAATCTCTTCATTTCTGTACTGGAAATTTAAACCCTGAGAGGCAGCTTCTGGATACTGAACGTTGAGATGGGCAGTTGTGTTTCGGGGGACTGCGCAGTCAAAACGGCAAAGAGAGTGTTTATTTGGGCTTCAGTAAATGCTGCATCTTGTATTTCAAAGAGTTTCCTGTCATGACCTCATAAAAAAGAGGAGGCGGCTTTGTATGTGTAGCGGTGCCTGGCGTGTTGAGTTGTTGCTTCTTTCTCTGGGCAGCAGCTCTGTAAGAAGGAATGTCAGCTTTTACATAACGTTCCTTTCCGCTTTTGACACTCTGTGTAAGGGTCCATCTTCTTCTGATCACAGATGGAGTGGAATGGCTTGAAGATGGTAAGTGAAAAGAGGAAGGCAGCTTGGAGATTCCATCTGATTGTGTGCGTGTGTGTGTGTGTGTGTGCGCGCGCGCGCGTGGATGGTGGACTGTGCATTGTAAATCACTGTGCAGATTGTTGGTGTGTGTGTGTGTGTTATTAGTATTTCTCTTTTCTGAAAACTAGAATCCATCTCCAAGTGTAATGGCACTGCATGCACACAAGGCACACACACTGCCTCTTCCGTAGAACACATATTTTAGCCAAGCAAGGTTAGAGTCTTCTTTGACAATCACAATGTCACCGTCACTGTTGGCTGGTGGGTCCACCGCCTCTGTGAGCTTTCAACGGAATTACACGACTGTTAAAGTTAAAGGCACATTTCTTTTTCAGTCTCTTGCTAGAAGTGATGGGGAAGGCTGGGAATGAGGGGTGGAGGAGGTGAGGTTCAGTACCAGCAGATGCAATTGTGAAACAGGAGTTTTAGATGTGGAAGGGGAAGTGGAAAACCTTTCTGCCAAAGTAGTAAATCTATTTTTAGCATCTTTTTTTTCTGAGGAAAAAAAAAAAGGAGCAGGGAAACTCCTTGAGTGGCGCTCCTGTCGCCTGATGTTGACCCTGTAGATATGGCACAAAATGGCAAGATCAGATGCCACGAGTGCCCACTTTGACTTTGAATTTTCACCAGCAATAGCTTTCACAGGGTTTCAAAGCCGGGTAAGGGGGGAGGCTGTAAATTCATATCTATCTCACTTATTTTTTTCAATAGAAAAGCCTGGGGAGGACTTTTCGCTCTGCATAGATGTTATAACAAAGCTGTGGTCTTTTTCCCATTCTTAGAGGATTGCCTTTGTCTGGCTGCTTGTTTTGATGGGTGTAAAACAAATAAGATTAGACCGAGCAGCCCAACTGAAAGCGATAGCTGGGAGGAAAACCCAATGAAAGGTTGCCGGGGAAACGAACAGAGGAAAAGCCGAGTAGGGAGCAGGTGGCTATCATGAGAACACACTGCAAATAGTGTAAAAAAAGGAGGGGGCGAACAGGACCTCGATTATCTTTGCTGTTCTTTGTGGCCGGCCCAACTTTAATTATTCTTTATAAATAGGTGTTAATTACATTTCTAACTCTGGCTTACAGTGATTTTTAGAAATCTATTTTTAAGCATCTGTTCTGTCTCTCCTGTTTTTTTTTCTTTTTTCTTCTTCTTCTTCTTCTTTTTTTTTTTTTTTTTTTGGTTTAAAAAACAGAGAAGGAGAGGGGGAAGGGAGGGTAGAAAATCTTGCGCGCTCTCTCTCTCTCTCTCTGTCTGTCTCTCTCTCTGTCTCTGTCTCTTTCTCTCCCTCTCCCTCTTTCCTCCCTTTCCCTGCTGTGAAATTGTACGTGCAAAAAATCGCAAGGAATCCTACGAGGCCATTTGAAAAAAAAAATGTAGATTATATTGAATGAAGTTGACGGAAGCATAATAGTGAATCCCACAGCCGATAGATTCTGTAAATGATTTCTTAGAAATTTCCAGTAAATATTCATCCATAGGAGAAATATAGGTAGAATAGATTTACCCTAAGCAATGATTTTGTGCTAGGTGATATGATATTTTGTTTAAATCAGTTGTTGATATTACAGTTCCAGGGACTTCATTGTATCTCCCTTTTAGATCCTGAGTAGAAATTACTTTTAAAAATAATAAATGAAAAACTATATTCTAGCCTTTTGCTTCGCCCCCCTCTCTATATCTCCATCCACAGGATCCATCTGGCTGCACCCTTGAAACCATTGGTCCTGGTTCTGGTCTTAGCATAAACTGAGTGAAAAGCTGATTTTTTTTCTTTTCTTCAGTGTTTCTGAATGTCTGGGACCCATGCATGCACTGGGTGACAGGTATCTCTTGCGTTTTCTCTAAGTGTGCTTTACTAGTAGTCTCTTTTTCTCATGATGGTGGGTACCAGAAGGACTGAAAGGTATAGTATTTAGGTGAATAGGAGGTAACATAAAAACAACTGAGACGATGATCTGTTACTGTTTCTTCCTGAGAGACAAATTTGACACATGATCAGGTAGCTAATTCTAAACCCCAAAATGAGTAATTAAAAAAACATTGACATGCATTAAAAGGTTAAGAAATATATTTGGCTTTGTTGAAAGTACTCTTAATTTTTACCCTCTCCACTGCAAATCTCCGCACCACCACCCCCGTTCTTTTTTCCTTGCAGATGCTTCTTTTTGTTTTGTCTTTTTGTTGAGGGATTTTTAAAAATTTGTTTTGACTCTTGAGGTGCAAATAAATGAAGTTTTTTTTTTTGTCATACACTTGAACCTTGCTTTCATACTTGATTTGTAAACATGTGTCGCTATTAAAAATAGAATAGATTTTTTTAAATTATCTTACCTGGTTTTTTTTTCTGAGAATTTTCCAGCCTTTTTTAGATAGAGGGAAATAATTTCTATAGGTACTGGCATCTTAGCTTGGGTTGTGAAAAAGACACGTGATTCTACTGCTGACCTTTCTTGCTTCTTTGTCTTAAACATATTAATGCCTACCACCTGCATGGGAGGTGTGCCTGTGTGGGAGCACAAGGCTGAGTGCGCATTTATTAAGAAATGAAATCGATCAGAAATATTTCTGCAAAAGACACCTGATTCATCACTGTTTTAATGATCAGAATGTCCGTACATCTCATTGTAATATAGTGGCTAAATCATTTAATATTAAATTTTGAAAGGGTAAAATGAACATAGGTGGGGAAATAGCTGAGACATTCCTTTGAAAATTATTGACTTACAAGACCGTTTTAATAATAAAAAAACACCTAGCCAGTAACTTCATCATTCATTTGTAATTTCAGTCCCATTCATTCCTAACTGCCATTCATTCAAGTCATCCTCCTGACCAAATATAGATGAGCTTGCTTCTGTTTGATACTTTTCCGAAGCCTGAAAACTTTTTCCTCTCCCTATAACCTTTCCTTGGTCCTTTGAATGTTAAAAGATTTTGTTATGAGAGGAAGGCCAGATTTTGTACGGTAATAACAGTAGAATTTTTTTTAAAGAAAGAGAAAGAAAATGAGGTACGTTGCATTTGCATTTTAGTTCGGATTTCAGTCTTGAAATAGGATTTGCGACATGTTAGACTTCAGATATTTTGAACTTAGCATTTCTATTGGGGATAATCTATTTGAAATTTCAAATCTAGAAATTGCATGAATGTTGCTTTGTGTGTATGTGTTCAATATCTCTGAAAGAATTTTTGGACTAACCACACGGTATTTTTCTCAAGTAAGTTATCGGGAACAATGAAAGGGTTTCCTCAGGTCAAGTCCTTTTCTTTGGTTTTATTTCTTCCCTTTGCATTTATTTCCTTATTGTGAGTAGATTCCCTTCCTATATGTAGATCACATGCTATTCCTTCCATGAGGAGATATGCTGCTTCAATTAGCCCATGGCATCTTAACGCCTTATTTTAATTAAAAAATAAAAGAAACAAATTATCTGTGTATACTGCGAGTAAGAAATGGCGATCTTGATAGCGGTCACTATGCATGGACAGAATATTTTGGCCTTGACGAATTTCTTCATCAGTTTCAATGATCTGTGGCGACCAAGCACTTAATTTATATGCTTGGACACTTAATATGTACATTTGTTGGTGAGCTGGCCAGCAGATGCTAGACACATGATTGCGCGCTGGCAAATGCTGCAATGCAGCATTTTTCCCAATGTCATTGGGAATTTTGGGAGTATGAAGGGGCATAAACATTCTTAAGCTTTTATCTTACTATTTTCCAGTAGATGGGCCATGTCATACAGAATTGGCTGGTTCCCCTTTTGAAACTGGTCAGCTTTTTATTGCCCACTCTCCATTCTCCCATCCATTCGAGACACATGTGGAAAGTCTGTATGTGTGAGAAAGGGAGACTATGTATGTATCAGTGTATGCATGTGTGTTTCTAAGATCCTGCACCTGCCTTAGGCTTTCCTTATTTGGTATTACCAAATGTGTACATACATATTTGCAGTATATGTGCATCTAAATGGAAAGAAAACTTAACTGGGCTGGCTTCCCATAAGAAATGACTTCTCACAAACTCTTGAGAGTTCTCTTATTAGAAAAATACAAAACTTAATCAAAAAAGGGTATATCCAGGCTCTGCAGACTTCCATTAATAACCAAACACCTTTCTTTAGTTTCGACTTGAGAACTATAAATGCGCAAATCCAGAACCATATTTGTGAGCTAGGAGCTGCTCTTTCGATCAAGGAGCAGGGTTCAAATTAAAAAGTATGTGTATATGGAAGGAGAGTTGTTTTTGCTTTGGGAGTATTGAAACCTAATCTTTAACCATGGGTGAAAACAAGGAGGAGATAGGATGGCTGTGTTAGCATCTCATGCTTTTTGTGAGTTTGTGTGTGTGTGTGCGTGTGTGTGTTAGGAACATCCTTGTACTTTTAAAATTTCAGCGTATTTTAAGGGTAGAGGGCTTTTATAGTTTAGTAGCTTTCTAAAAGTAAAAAGAAAGGTGATCTGTGGGTGGGTGGGAGTTGTTACAAGCAGTAATTGTCATAAATTAGCCATCTAGAAATGGAAAAAAAAAAAAGGCTGGAAGATAAGAATGGAGAGGGGTACCAACACGTAGATATGCACCTTGCCGGTATAAGAGATAATGAGTGATAAATTTGAACTAGTGCAGTGTGGGATGCCCGATAATTTCTCAGAACCTTGACTTTGCAGGTTCACTACTTCCTTGCTTGCTTGTTCACACCTTTAATTATATCCAGTTTGGGATGCTAGCTGGGGGCACCAAAGACAACCATTTTGTTTGTTGTTTACCTCATTAAGTATTCAGGCAGTGTACTCACAATAGCTTTGGAGCATCAGTGTTAGAAATCGAGCGCTTTGGAAATGTAATTGTTACAAAAGAGCAAAAATGAGAAAGCAGTCAGCCAGCTAGCTTGCTTTGGATGTTCACATCCACTCTGCTTAATGGTAATATTTATGCTGTTCCTCGTACATTCATTAAGAAATAACTTACGTAGTGTCAGTGCTCCTAATAGGCTGGCGGCTTTCTCTCTATTTCTCTATCTCTATCTCTTTCTCTCTCATCTCGTGCCCTCCCTCCACCCCCCAAGATTTTGCCTTTTGCTGGACCATTTCAGAACTGGCCATTTTTGCTTTGGGGAAGATCATTATTCATATCCTCATTGTATCTAACACCAGAGATATTTCCCCCTCTCAATCCAGGCCCAAGAAATGCCATAATGGAATCCTTAAATAAATTTTGGTTAATAAAGTAGTGAAAATGTTGAAGAAATAAGGTCAGGGTAATTGGTGTTCTTGCGTTTTCATTTACTTGTTTTGGAGAAGGCTTGCTATGTTTAACCACAAAAGTAAAATGCAACACTAGTATATGTGACTTTTTAAAAAATGGACAAAAATTACAAGTCATAAGTCTCTCCTCAAAATAACTAACCTTGGACAATTTGCTTGAAAATAACATTTAAACTTGAGTTCAGTTTTTAAATTATTTATTTTAAAGCTTTAAACATGTAATTCATAAATATTTTTTCAGTAAGAAGTTCAGTTCTTTTTTTAGGGTATGAGGAAGCAGAGAAACAATTCCAGCCAAGATGGCGAATTCAGAAAAACACACCACAGCGTAGAGGTTTCTCTCCCTTTGCACTTTGCTGTGTTGAATCCACTCTTGCTCATTGTAAGGATCAGTTACCTTCTATTGTCTGGTCTCCTGTAACCACTAGCCCTTGAAGCCATTTTGCCAACTGTATTTATAGTAGAGGCTAGCTATCATTTTTATCGGATGAAGATATATTGAGTTCTTACGTGCATTTCTTGAGAACATGGAATTCGAGGTCACCATTTCTTTTTCTCCTGACACTGATCAAAAGACGTAATTAGAGGCTAAGTCTCTGTGATCGGGGATAAATTTGGGATGAGGGATTTTAAGGTTGAATGTTATACAATAAGGTTCATGTCAAATTATGAAAAAAATGTGTTGGAATGTTTAAGTACATAGACGATTTTCCTTTTATATTTGTGAGAGTCTAGGCATGACTCCAAAAGATAGAGATAAAAGTCTTCTGTACATTTTTATCTATAAGGTTCCACGTATCCTATGTTCACTCTCAGGAAAAAGTAGTTGGGACTGTTGGAAGGAACTTGTCTTTCCATCAGCTGGCTTTGGAGTTTGGCTAAAACCCGTTAATTTTACAGAGATAGGAATGCCTTGCTTCTGATAGAGGTGATTCTTTGAAGTCCTCTTACCTATGTCGGCCTCCAAGGAGAACCTGAGAAGGTAGTAACCCTCTCGTCATGCCCCTGTGCAAACTCTTTGTTAGTGGAGCAAAAATCATAGAGTTACTTTGTCATGCACACTTAGATACTGCATTCAGTGTGTGTGTGTGTGGTTGTGTGTGTGTGTGTAGCAGGGGTCGGGGAGTAATAGATAGACAGCCATGACCCCAGTACACCCTGGGATGTACCAATAATGGTTTCTCAAGTAGTCTGTGTTTTCCTAATTTGCCAATCTAAACCCTTTAGAGTTTTGCTTTCTAATTTGTACATGAAAAATAACAGGCCGAGTTGAACATTTTTTTTTTGAATGCCCTCTTTGAAGATGCAGTAGTAGTAAATACAGCTTTAATGATAAACTTTGGCTCTAAGTGCTATTTAAAAGGCTGTAGTGGAAGCCTGAGAACTTGCAATCTTTACTAATGAAACTTTCATTAGGAAAGTGCTCACTTAAAATGGAGTAAACGACTAAGTCCCTGCAATTTGTGATTTTGACTGGATTTGACCTATCCTTTCTCATGTTACTTTCTGCAGCCAACCACACATCTAAAATTCTGGATATTGTACATGTCTTCAATATTAATTATCTCTGTTGATGCACTGGGTACAGACAGTACGATTCCCACAAGTCCAGATTCTTACTGTAACACCAAAACAAAAATGATATTTATGAATAATATTGGGAAAGTTGTCCTCATAGTAACCGTTCCCCAAAGGAAGCTTTACAATAAATGTGCATTTATTATTCAGGATATTAAAAGGGAATCCTTAGCTTTTACTTTTTAATTTGAACTAAAATATGTAAATTGGTTTTATTTTGGAATTTCTCTGTTTTAGGTGGCTTTGGGGGAGGATAACTTTCTAGCTTGATTATATTTTAATCGTCTCTGTAGTATAAAAGGTTCTAATCCGGAAAACAACCTGGTTATTGTGATTAGGACCCAGAGGGCCAGTGTACAGATAGGGCTAAAACACATTATATCCACTTGTGCACGTTTAGAAGAATTAGATTTGCTTCTACTAGGTATCACTATTCCCATATCCTTGTTGGCAGAGCCAGCTCAGAGGCCAGAGAACCATGAGTCTGCCTCCAGACTAGGAGGACCTGCATAGTGTGCCTGTACAGGCAGCCCTCGGGAAAGATTGTCTTTGTCTTAAGAAACCTGGAAGTGCAAAGTGGATTGAGGCAGGTGGATTTGGGTTAGAATCCTGACTTTTCCATTTAGTAACTGTGTGATCTTGGATGAGATACTTTAGCTTTCCGGGCCTCAATTTTCTTATCTTTGGGATGGGGGTGATCATTCCTGACTCACAGGATTTCTGTGAGGATCACATGAGGAATAGTGTTAGAAGTCACCAGCCACATGCAGGACCTGAAATTTAAAGGCGTTTAGAAGACGTTAGGTCTCTTTCAGTTTGTCAGTCTTTCTGCCCATACTAGATGTCCCGGGGAGAAGTGATATCGCATGCTGCCCTCATCTTGGGGTAGTGTGTGTGTGCCACACAGTGACTTTTAAACAGTTCTTCTCTGGAATTGTGTGCTTTAAGGTTTCTGCATTTTTCTAGGGTTTTGCAAGGTATATCCACGATCACCTTCGAAATTAGAGTGAATTTGAGATTTCATCATTAAAAGAGAAAAAAGGTGAACACAAAATTTAATTGGTGCTTTTTTTTTTTCAGTTTCATGAAAGAGTCTTAAGAAATTCAGAAGTCAACCAGAAAGAACATAAAGAACAGGTTAAGGTTAATTGATATGGTCTCATCTTTGCTGTTATATATGTATAACCATGACCCCCATATATAGTAACCTGAGAAATAACTTTGGCCCAGAAACCAGCTTACTTTGGAGCTATTTTTTCCCCATCACTACATCAGCTTTTTTTGCCTCTATCCCTTTTGTTTCCTCAATAGGCTGAATTTTGAAGTTCTGTGTCTCAAGGAGTGGTGAAGAGGTTGAGGCAAAAAGTGGCTTAATGAGATTTTTCTAACTTGCCATCCGTTTTCCTTCTCCTGCTTGGTAAGGCAGGATGATGGATGGCTTTGGCAGTGCAAACAGCTCTAAAAGTGATCAGATTGACTGAAGAGGTGTGGGAGATGTGAGCAGAATGCTGGCCTCAATTTATTACCCTCCCATTTGAAAGGAAAAAAGAAAAAGGAGGAAAATCAGCACTAAGTCTTGACGTAGTTGTTGATCACACATACTTGGGAAGGGATAGTAGGTGGTGTCAGGACAGGTGTTAGGCCAAGCCTAATTTTGTACCTTTTCCCCAAGGCTCCCCAAAGGGGGTAAATAAACAGGCACATTAAATAAATTCACAAATCATTTTAAAATGGGACCTGTTGCTATCACCAGCGAGGACAAAGAAATAACACAAGTTGTCCCCAAAGGGGTTCAAGACTTAAACTGAAAACATAGCCTTAGAACACTGTTTTAATGTCATGGATTTTGAATTTCACTTCATACGATCATAGGAAGGATGTGAAGGAGAGTCATTTTAATTTTCATTCTTAAAACTAAGAAAAGGGGTTCTAAATTGATCTAATCCCCCAAGTGCCATTTTGCAGACCCTATGCTTTTATTTTAAAAATACCTTTACTGTGAAACAGACAATAGAACTTTTCTCTTTCCATGTGTATCTATTTCAAGGCTTCACCAAGGTTCTTCTAAGGATTTTGTAAGCAGCCTGTGTATGTGGTGTACAAGCTCTCTGGAAGAATTGTGGTTAATTTTTAGAATGTGTTTTTATGGACAGAAATATATCTGTGGAAGAAAGGGGCTTGGATTTGGAGAAAGAGTGGTATAGAAGATGTTTCTGCATATTTTAGCCTAGAAAAATATCACACTTATTAATGAAGGACCAAAAAGAGATGATTGGGTAAGTGATTTGAGCAGGTGAATGGGCAGGGGGGCCAGTGGATATTCTTAGTATCTTCTTGTTAAATAAGTGTTTATATTATTTTTTAAAAATGAGGATTCATCCATATTTAAGCCAATACTTGACTTTCAGTTCCTTCCTCTTTATACCTCTGGCTGAAGGTTATCTGCCTTAAGACAGAAAGCCTTTTAGCTTGGAAGAGTTTTAGTAAAAACTCTTAAACAGGTCTTTAGTTAATGAATTTTGGAGACATGGGCTTGCAGTTGGTATAATCTTAAAGTACTCTATCTGAACTATCAGGCTGTATGAATTGTCCAAGAGCAAGTTTTCATTGCTAGAACGTCAGCTGTTCCCAGCACAGTTCAACTGTAATGGACCTGTGACCATGGAGATCATTTCTCATATTCACTTAGCATTATGTCATTTTTGCCTAGTTTGATCTCTTTAATGTCATTAGGGCAGGACCTAGTAACCCTGTTTTACAGAAAATAAAGCTTGATCATCTGCCTTACATGTTTCATAATATCAGAAGCCCTAGCTCCAGAGTGTTTGGGAATACATTCAGCTTGGCCAATGTTTACTTCTTGTGGGGGAGAGGGGCGGGGAGGGGTGATCGGGAGAAGCAGTTTCTTTTCTAGATCAAGTTTTTCACTTGGTATCAGCAAATACAATTGTATGTCTATTGTATATAAACCATATTCTAGGTGCCTCATGGAATGTGGCAAACAAACTCTAATATAGTAGATAAGGATAATGACTGGCAGAAGACAATGTGTCTTGGCAGTGGAGGTACAGTGTACATCAGAGGGAGGCATTAATTCTTGTTGGGGAAAGCAAACAAGGCTTCACAGAGGAAATGCCATTTGAGTGGAGCCAGGAAAGATGGATAGATAGAAAAATTGGGAAAAGGGAGTATTCCATGAGGAGGGAAGAGTATGAGAAAAGGCATGGAGATAGGAACTTGTTTAAGGAATGATAAGTAGTGTAGTGTGAGTGCAGCTTAGGCTAATGTGTAAAGATAAAACTAGAGAGACAGGTAAAAGTTACGGTTTAGGAAGTTTAGGATATTTTGACTTGATTCTGATTTTGTTTGAATTGGTAGCTATGGAATGTCTTAGATCAGAGGACTATAGTTTCCTGATTGTTTTTGCAGGGTCAAGACCCATCTTTATTGAGTCATGATTCCGTAGACGTTGAAGTCACTCTAAAGATGCTTCTAAATTAGACATTTTGGCATTAAAGCATTCTTCTGATCATAGTATAATGTTATGATGATGCTCACTGGTGAAGTCACATTGAAGATTATTGTTCTTAGGGTTACAGTGCCAAAAAGCAGTACGAGGGAAAACACTGCCTTTCTTTCAGATTGTAAAGAAATATACCATTTGAGAAGTACACTGCATTCTCTCACCAACAGGTACTACTGCTTATTTTGTGGAATAATGTGTGGCCAGAGAGAGGAGGGTGGTGGTTTGGGAATGAGCTTATTTCCTCCAGCATAGAGAAGTACCCATTCAGACTTCCAAGTGCTTATACCAAGCATGTTTGTCTCTCCTGGTAGTCTGTAAGCACTGGAGGGCAGAGATCATGTCAGATGCTCTCTTATTTCAACACTGAGCTCATAGTAAGTACTCAGCAAATGTTTATTGAATTGAGTCATCTTATGTTTTTTTAAGTTCCTGAACTACAGTTAGGAGACTTGTGAGTCTTGGATCTGTTTTCAACTTGTGGGAACCTATTAGTCTAAGTCACCTAACCTTTCTGAGTTTCAGTTTCTTAATATATAATATTGAATTAATACAATTTCATAGCTTGATGAGAGGATCAGTTAAACCATACCTTTGATACTCTCTAACAGATCAGATACAGTAAATTTCTAAGTTCTGTTTTTACCTGTAATTATTTTACTGGGTCTTGACTAGAATTTGAAAAAAAATGAAAATAAAATGATAGAATGCTAGAATGAAATGAAAGAGAAAATATCAGTGTCTGGTACTTAGTAAGGGTAAGTATTATGTCATGAAACTTTTATTTCCATTACCTATGTTCTGAGTTTTGAATGAAGTTACTGGTGTTCAATATATTTCTTACTTTTTTTGTTTTGTTGGATTATGGTTAGTAAAGTGTGAGAAACACTGTTGTAGAAGATAATGAGTTCTGTATTATCCAAAGGAGAAAAAAAATCAACTCTTTTTAGAGCTATGCAATGTAATAACTCTTATCTTCCTAATTATTAAAGAAAGGATGACTTCTGATTATTTTAGATTTAATGTGGAACACTATATCCTAAATCTTTGAAAGTTGATATCTATATTGTATATGTTGAGGCTTACTCTTAATCAAAATATTTATTAACTAGCAAACCTTATTCCTTGGTCATGCTACCTAGCTGTACCTACAAAGTAATAATAATAATGACAACAATAAGTAGTGGAGGTGACCTAGAAGTGAGACTAGGAATAATGAAATTAGCTTTTATTTCTTGAGCTCTATAAGTCAGCCTCTGTGCCTTACATACACCATCCCTTTTAATCTTTAGAACAATCTTAAAAGGTAAATGTTAGTTTTCCTGTTTTATGGATGAAATGACTGAAGTTTTGAAAGGTAAATCAAGGTTATACAGCCAGTTATTGATTGGGCCAGGATTTGATTTGAACCCAGGTCTGTCTAATTCCAGAGAAAAATTTAAAAGATTCAGTTCTAAGAAAATGTATTAAAATGCCTACTGTGTTAGCATTGTACTTCTTAACAAAGATAAGTGGTTCAGTTGGTCTCTGCCCTAGGTAGTTTACTACTGCCCTTGAGGTTTTACTATGCATGAAACTGGGTAACATACGATTTAATCACAAAAGGTCAGGTGCAAAAATTATCATGCTGTGTGTTTTATTTTGGAAGTACTGACAAAAAATTGCTTGACACATAGTAAGTATTCAATAAAGATTTATCGAATTAAGTTAGATTAATTCAATTGGATTAATTCTCACCTAGGGATTGAGGACAAAGTGGGAGAGTACTGGGGAAACTTTGTGCTAAAGAATGCCCTTAAGTGCGGTGTGGAAGATTCATGTGTCCTAAAGCCATTCAATGCCTTTGGAACAACTAAGACTGGCAGCAGAAAAAAAGCCAACCATAGCTCAAGAACTCAAACTATAAACTTCAAGTTTCATTCAGAAAGAAGCATTTTCCTTCTTTATATGAAAAGAGAATCCTGTGGCAGAGACATTTAGAGTGGTAAAAACAGGGTAGGCTTCCTTAGATTGAATAATAATAATAATTATTGTTGTTGTTGTCATTGTTATTTTTACTACCACTTCCTAACCTTGTAACTATAAGCAAGTCACATGATCTCTCTGAGCCTCAGTTTCCACATTTGTAAAATGATTTATATCTCCTAGGATTACTGTGAGGATTAATAGATCCAGTTGATAAATACTTACTAAGCCCTTAGTATTTGGTGGCCTCTGAGGATTTAGTAGTAAAGGAGACATAGCCCCCTGCCCTCAAGGAGCTGAATGTCTGGAGAAAGTGCTGTGAGAGTGGAATTCGGAATCCTACCACCTGTAAAGGGCACTACTGAACAGATGCAACACCCTGCAGTGTGCCTTGGGATATGATTGTCATGCATGTCTCATTTGCATCATAATAAGTTCAAGTTTATTGAGGTGAAAGTGCTGTGATATTCATCGTTTTATCTCCTCCTATCCCTGGGCCCCAGCTTTTGCTGTTGGCACAGTGTTACCTTACAGAGTCATTGCTCAAGGAATCCAGCCCAATTCAGCAAATATTTACCAAGTTGCTCAGGGTACTATGCTGGGAAAGGGAGAATAACATTTGCTGAACAGAGTTAAGTTTAAAACAACTTTAGAGTACAAAAGGGGAACAGTATCATGAGGTTGTGATAAACTACACTAATGCTAAAATACCCATGATCTATTCAGAAAGAAATATGGCTCCAAAGAAAATTTAGCAGTTAGCCTAAAAAACTAATGTATTCTTTCTCTCTCTCAATGCTGTTTTATTTTATATTTCCTGGGGAACCACTGTATTTGCTATAGGCACACAGTTGAGATGTGTTCTCAAAGATGGCTACTTAATTGATTGGTGGCTCAGGACTAAACCCAGACACTTTTACCAGGCCTAGAAGACCAAACCCTCTGGGGCCTGGCTTCTGCCCTCCATTCTGGCCTTCCACCCTGAAGCTTTCTGCCTTCCACTAATCTTCCTCTGTGAAACTCTGCTGTGCTTTTCTGTACCTTTGCTCAAAAAGATCCTTTGGTCTCAAACATCATTCTGCTTTTCTTCACTAGGAGACAAACAGGAGACCCATCTCACCCAGGAAAGTTTCCCTGATTCATGCTGGGTTAGAGCCTCCTCTGTTGGCACCACCAGCCTCCTTCTATCATTGGTCTTCCACACTACAGAATCAATTGTTGATTTGTCTATGTTTCACCACCACCTCAACAATGAAGACTGGGTCTATCTCTGAGCCTGGTTCAGTAATTAATTGTTAACTAAACGATGTGGCTGTAAATTGGTAAGGCTCTCCATAATGGTTTCCCATCAAGTTTCCTGCTAACCTCTAGCCTATGAGAGGGGTGTTGGACCCAAAGTCCCCTTGTCATGTAGCCTGGCTTTGACACTGCTGTTGCTCACCAACTACAGTTCTGAAACTTGGAGTTGAAAATCTTGAGTATGTCTATTTACATGAAAATATTTCTGATCACCATGACCCACCTGTACTTCCTCAGTAATTCTTCCTTCTAGACTCCTTTTTTCACTTACTGTCTGTACCACACAGTTACAATAACAGCAACCCTTTATAGTGCATGTGTCCAAAATAATTTTACTTAGATTATCTCATTGAACCTCACAACAACTCTAAGAAGCAGGTATTTTTACTCCTATTTTGAAGAAAGAGCACCGTGTAGCTTATATAACTTATATAAGGTCACATCTAGGAAATGTCAGATTTGGAATTCCAAGCCTAGTCTTTTTTATTCCAAAGCCCATATTCTGTCTCCCAGTTTGTATTACTCACCTCTTAAAAGGTAGGGAGTAAAGAGAGTCCTTTATCTTAGTGGTTGTTAATAGGGACTTTAGATTAAGACTGCCAGAGTTTAAATCCTAACCTTACCAGTCGTGACCTCGGGCAAATCACTTACTCTCCCTGTGTCTCAATTTCATCATCTGTAAACTAATGTTGTTACGAGAATTTGATGGACCAATGAATATTAAGGACCTAGAACGTTTAATGGCATATAAAGTGCTAATGATCATCATGGTTACCATACAATAATATTGACTTGGGTCCCATTTTTCAAATATTAATTGAATGTCTTATATATGCCAGACACTGTTGTAGGTGGTGGAGATTCAGCAGTGACTAAGACAAGTCCCTGCTCTCATGGAGCTTTTGTTTCGCAGGGGGAAGACAGATAATAACAAAAGTAAATAAGTAAATTTCAGTAAATATTATATATTATGTGGTATTCTACAGTTTCACATAATGAAATGCTATTAAAAAATACAGTGAGATAATAGATTGGAGAGTGGGACTATTGAATACTTGTGGACACACAGTGAGGTCGCCAGCAGTTCAGCCAATATCTTGCTTCTACTTCATGAGCTAAAGCAATCAATGTTCTGTTATGAAAGGCTGAGCTTTATATGTCCAGCTGCTGACTCTCAGTGTAACAGGCTTGCCTGGCCTGCATGGGGAATGGGCGGTCAGCCCTGAAGTAGCAGGAAATTAAACTATTGAGTTGAGGTGTCTGGACATTAGGAAAACTCAACAAGGAGAATTCATAAATAAGTCAGGGGTCCCATTCTATTTCCTTATAGTTGAGACTGTAAAATGGGATAAATGTCCCAAGAAATTCAGAAGGAAAGTTTATCAGATATATAGTTTGCAAATATTTTTTATCGTTCCATAGACTGTCTTTTCACTTTGCTGATGGTTTATTTTGCTGTATAGAAGCTTTGTAGTTTGACGTAGTCCTACTTGTTCATTTTTCATTTTGTTGCACGTGCTTTCGATGTCATATTCAAAAAATAATTACCAAGGCTCATGTCAAGGAGTTTTGTTCCTATGTTTTCTTCCAGGAGTTTTATGGTTTCAAGTCTTACATTTAAGTTTCTACTCCATTTGGAGTTAATTTTTGTGAGTGGTTTAAGATATAGTTCCAGTTTCATTCTTTTATATGTGAATATCCATTTATCCTAACAGTGTTTATTTAATAGACTGTCTTTTTCCCATTAAGTATTCTTGACCACTTGTCAAATATATTGACCATATATTCTTGGGTTTATTTCTGAGCTCTGGATTCTCTTCCATTGGTCTATCTATCTTTTTATGCCAGTACCGTACTGTTTTGATCAGTATAGCTTCAAATCAGGAAGTATGATACCTCCTGCTTTATTCTCCTCTCTCAGAATTTCTTTGGCTATTTAGGGTCTTTTTGGTGTCATACAAATTTTAGGAGTGCTTTTCTACTTTTGTAAAAAACACTGTTGGAATCTTGACAGAAATTGCATTGAATCTTTTGATAGCTTTTGTTAGTATTTATATTCTAACACTATTAATTCTTCCATACCATGAACATAGGGTACCTTTCCATTTATTTGTGTGTGTTTTTTAATTACATAAATGTCTTGCAGTTTTCAGTGTAGAGATATGTTACCTCCGTGGTTAAATTTATTCCTAAATATTTTGTTGTTTTTATGCTGTTATAAATGGGATCGATTTATTTCTTTTTCAGAAATTTTGTTCTTGGTGTATAGAAACACTACTTATTTTTGTATGTTAATTTTGTATGCTGCAACTTTACTGAATTCATTGATTAAATCTAAGTTTTTTGCTTGAGTCTTTAAGATTTTCTATATATGAAATCATGTTGTCTGCAAATACAGACATTTTTACTGCTTCCTTTCCAATTCTGATACCTTTGTATTTCTTTTTCTTGCTAATCACTCTAGGAATTCTGGTATGATGTTTAATAAGAGTGGTCAGAGTGAGCACCCTTCTCTTGTCCCTGATCTTAGAAGAAAAGCTTTCAGCCTTTCACCATTGAGTATGATGTTAGCTGTGGGCTTGTCATATATGTCTTTTATTATGCTGAGATATATTCCTTCAATGGTTAATTTATTATGAGTTCTTATCATGAATGGTTGTTGAATTTTGTTGAATGCTTTTTCTGCATTAATTGAAATGATTATATGATTCTTTGCTTTCGTTCTATTAAAGTGATGTATCACATTGGCTGATTTGCATATGTTGAACCATCCATGCACTAGGGTGTGCATTTTAGATATTGGTCATTTATTGCAGGATTCACAGGGAGAACAAATTTATGCTAAAATGTGTGAGTTACTTCTCATTGGGTAGCCTTCAGAAAGGATAGCAGATAATCTCACAACCCAGACTATAACATCCCAGTAAGATTGTGGATGCCAGAGGAAGATAATATTTGATGTGTTTCAAATCAGTATGGTAGGCACTAGAATAGCCATTCTCTGTCACAAAGCCATGTTAACTCCATCTTCCTGGAGTCGCAGGCCCTTAGAGGCCTGAAGCTCTGTGAAGAAAGGCACTTGGTAAAAGGACTTTTGAGTCTAAAATTCCTGAGTTCAGTTCTTGAGTCTGCTACTTCCTAGTTTTGTACTTTCTTGTATTTACTTTCGAATGTGTATTTTCATAGGTCAAAGTCAAAGTATTTAGGCCAACGCTCGTATACTAACTGGAATTATAAATAAATCTACTTGATACTCCAGTGTGAGCAACTGGAAAACATTAATTTTAAAATATAGATAAAAACCTTTATGTATTTTTGTCTCCTCTTTCCATTGTTTATACTATTGCATCAAATTAGATTAAAATCTTAAGATTAAAAAAAGATAGTACAGTTTATTCTCATCTTAAAGCTCCTTTGTTTTCTGTAGTGATGTGTAGGCTTAAAATTACTTAAACAAACTCTCCATCAAACACTCTTAAGAGTAAAAGAATAATTGTCCAAGCATTTGACAGCACACTTTTCGTGTAGAGCACTGGATGAGCCCTAAGTATTTTCTTCCTCTTGTGGTTAGTGGCATGTTTGTCTTGTGATTCTCTAAGAATTTATTTGACCTCCTTGGCCACTAGTTCACATGTGCTTTGATCTTGATGCCTGTACTTATCTAAAATAAACAAAGCAGGAAGAGTAAAGAAAAGGCCTAAGAAAGGGATTTTAAAATATAGAACCACACGTTCCTCTTATGGTTTTCTCAGCACATTGCAGAGCCAGGTGAGTTGGGAAAAAGGAAGTCCCTTCCAATGTCCCTACATTCCCTCCCTCTAAGCTCTCCTAGCACCCAGCATCTGCCTAAGATCACTGATTGATTCAGTGGGCTTTGGTTGAATTCTATCTGTGTACTGCATGCTGGGAACAAGAAGTCAACCAAAATTCAGACCCTGCTCAAGGAGCTCTTCCAGCCAGTGGGGAGAGAGACAGGTAAACCATGATTGAACTCTGAGTGGTGAGTGCCACGACAGTGGAGAGAGAGGAGGTGTCCAAGCCTGTGTGGGTCAGGGAGGTGGGCTTCGACTGAGTTTTACAGAATAACAGGGTTATTTAAATGGTGGTAAGAGAAACTTTAGTAGGGGAGAGGGAGCACACCTGGAAGACATGGAAGGTATATGCATGGAAAGGGCAATACCACAGGTTGTATGCAGAGTGTGGCACTTGCCTTAATGCATTTTGGAACTTTGTTTACAGATCTGTTGTCTCAGGCCCCAAGACTGAATTCCTACAAGCTAGGAATGCAATACCATGAAACTCAATTATCTAACAATAATAATACCTTTAGTCTATGCCACATTTCTATGAACCGTATCAATATAGGGAGAACAGACTCAGAACCAGTAAGTAATATGCCCAAGGCCACACAGCTGAACAAGGATTTGAACTTGGCATTCAGGCCCTAATGCCTGTGTTCTTAACCATTATGTTCTTCAATAGATTTTTAATAAGTGTTTGGATTGATTTGGATTGAATAGATGTAGAAGTAATTACATGATAATGTATTCATTCGTTTAAAAAAATAACATGTCAAGCATGCCAAGCTCCGACAGTTGTTGCACCAAAATATTCAGAATCCCTATTGGCTTTGACTTCGGCTTGTACGACTTGTAGAAACTTTCACAGGTGTAAAAGTTCTGTGGGGCTCTTAACCTCCAGACTTTAAGCTATATTCAGACTCAAAGCGAAAATGAAATATGAGTTTAGGCCTGAAACAGAGAAGATCAGAAGTAGATGGAATGTGAGAGTGAAGAAAAGAAACAGGAGCTGTAAAGATGACCTCGGCCTTAAAAAACAGCCTTTTGGAGTAGCATGAAAGAAGTTAAGAGAAACAATAACATTAAGAGCAATATAGCTTAAAAAGATGAAAGTGCTCATATTTTTAAATTGATCTCATAGAGGAGAGAGATGAGATAGGTTTATGATGAGAGCAGAGGGTGGGGAACAGAGCAAGTAAAGTAGATTTAGCTATGGAGAGCAGGTGAGTACCTAGAGAGCAATTCATTCATGCATTCATCCATTCTACCAACAAAACCTGGAGCTCTGCGGTGGTCCCTGCGATTATAAATGAATCAAACACAGTGCCTGTCCTCAAGAAGCTTACAGTCCAGTGACAGGGACAGGAAGATGGAGAGTCTCAATCCTGTGTGGTCAAAGTCTGTGATGGAAGAAGCGTGTGTAAGGGACAGAGGTAGGGGCCGAAGTAGGGCGTTGGGAAAGGGCATGTTAGGCCTGATGGAGAGAGAAGGAGGGCTTTCCAGGCCAACAGGAGGGCTTGTGCAGAGTGTGGCACTGGAGAGAACCCAGTATGTTCTGGTTTGTCATTGCTGGCTGCAGCATGATGTGTCCCAGAGTGTGCTTTCCAGGACTAATGGAGGTTGCGGTGGCCAAGGAGGAAGATGGGAGTCAGTGATAGGAACACCTCAGTTTGGATTTCAACTCTGCACCTTATGAACAGGGGCTAGTCGCTCTCCATTTGCTCCTTCATTTTTAGTTTGCTCACCTGTAACATGCAATTGATGTGGACACATAGGTGAGCCAGAATCTCACCCATTTCTTAGCATCTTCACAAAGATTAAACGGGATGTTTGGTGTGAATGTGCTTACAAAATTTCCTAAATCTAGCATGTGATTTAATGAAGTCTTTCTAGTGGCTTTGTAAAGTTCATCTCATTTCTCCAGGGAAATAATACTTGCTGTGTTAGTGCTGCACTTCCCACCACATCTTTCCAAAGGGCCCTGAAAAATCCTCTTGAAGTGCATTCACCATGTAACTCCCTGGGGTCCACCTGAAGGAAGGAGCAGTCCGGGTAGAGGGTAGACCAAGAACAACCCCTGCTCTTCCACCCTGAGTAGGTCCATGTGGAAAGCCAGACATGCCTTCTGCTATCAGTATAGAATGTACTGTGGCAATTTACTGAAATTTTCCATGAAAAGAAGAGGGTTTCCTTTCTGGAAATCAGAAATCCCAATGACTGCGCTAATTACATACATCGAAGTTAACCCATTCACAGTAGAGGGTTTTTTTTTTTTAGAGGAATAAGTGTACCAGAAATTGTGTCTGTAAGTGTTAAAAATGGTGCTTACAGTATTCATTTTTAATAGTTTGCTCTATCCCTACCCCTTTGCACTGTATTTTCCTGACTGGTATTATTGTGAGAACTTAATAGTTAATGTTTGTGAAGCATTTTGAAGATGAAGGAAATAGCTATTGACATAGGTGGTGAGTAGTAACCTTTTAGAGTGTTCTTTTCTATTTCAGAAATTAAATTCTGAGGATAATTTTTACTGGCTCTTAGATTAGTCAACTTTGCCACCTGCACCACATTTTTTAATGGGCATATATTTTCAGAATGTTACATTTTGGACAAGGGGAGTGAACATGTATTGAGTGCTTACTTGTGCCAAGCTCTGAGCCAGAAGACTTAAATTTGTTATTTTTAATCTTCACAGCACCCCTGCAAGGCAGAAAGAATTGTTCGAATTTTTCAGATGAGTAAATTTAAATCGCACCTCAGCAAGTCTTAAGTGGCTAAACCAAGGTCAAGTCTGGAGCTGGTTTGCAAACCCAGATGAGATCAACTTCAACCTCATACTCTTTCCATTACACCATGTGGAATTTTGAATTGAGATCTTTCCTATAAGACATTTATGTGTTAGTATTTACTGACTAACAGCAGATACACAGCTTAGAATGGTTTTAATTGGATTAGGACATTTACTTTCTCTAAGACTACTGGGTTGCATTTTATGGTGATGGGAACTTTTTCCTCAGACTTGGTGGTTTAGGAAAGGGCACAGAATTTTGTTTCAGGCTTGAGTTCAAGTTGCAGTTTTGGCTGAATGACAGTGGACACTGCCCAAAGCCTCATTTCTCCATCATGTGCAGGGTGACTACATTTCTTCAAGTCTAGGTTTCCTCAGAGATAAATGGGGCAATTAGAGTTACCTGCTTTGCAAAGTTGTGGGAGAATTAGGTGATACGTGAAGACACTTCTCACCATTTATTTTGTGCCAACTGTTGGTAGTATTGGAAGGAGTTAATGGCAATCACATGCCTAAACATTTTCCTGTGTACCCCAAAGCATTTCTAAATAAGCTTTATCACAAAATCTCTACTTCTTGAGCCTTTGCCATGTTCTGAGTAAGGACTTTGCTAGGCACTTTGTATATACTTCCCCATTACCACATTTATGACATTATATAGTAATTACTTACTTACTTATTTATTTACTTCCTTACAGACAGGAACCCTTTTCTTTCCTTATATCCTTGGCATTTAACATAATGGCTTCTGGGCCATAAAAGGAACTCATTACTATTAAGGAACTTAGCTTGGCTTTTGTTTCTTTGTACTGCTTTTCTTCTTTTAAGAGCTAACTAACTTCAGTTGTGGGAAGAGACTGTTCAAATGAAGCACTATATTATCATTGTTAAATCATGACTTATAACTTGCTTTAAAATATACCTGTACAAAACAAATTTGCACTCATTTGACACCAGCTGATTCTGAGTATTTGTTGGCATTTCACTTTTTTTCCGGGATAAACAAATATATATATCAAAAGTTGGAAGAGTTTGCCAAGAAAATTTACTTTGTATATGTGATTTCAAAGGACAGGGTTACCCTACTCAAAGAAGTAAACTCTTTTCCATATCTTAGTGTATATAGAGGTATCATATCCAAATTATTCTTAGGGACATAGTAAATTAGTTTTGAAGGGCCTGAGAATTATATGTTATACAGTTTGAATTTTAATATAAAGGTAATAATTTTAAAATGTTATCATGTGTTTTTAAAAGTATTATTATTTCTGAATTTTTTAAATGCCGATTTGACTCTTGCCCAATTAGTATGAATTAGTAAAATTTCAAAAGCTTATTTTTGAAAAACACAAAAGATTGTAAAGACAGGAATATGAACTTATTTGTTCTCTGTTCTAATCCAAAAATTTATGTTGTTGTTATAGGGCAAACCATAAAAATACATTTAGTAGGAGATTTTTAAAAGGAAAACAATGAGGAAATTGAGGTAAAGAAAATTAAGAGAATTTAAAAATAAGATAAATTTAGAAGTAAAGTTTGTGTTTTAAAAAAAAATCAAAAGTTTGCTGCGAGATCCTTTGCTCTTCCTTTACACACAGAGCGCTACAGATTTGGCACTCATTTTCCTAGCAATATGACAAAGAAGGGACTCAATGAATTACAAGACGCAGAGTCCAAAAAACAAAAGCAAACCCATCGCACAGAGGACAGAGAATATTATGGTTCATTTTCATAATAAAATATTTGCCTCAAAACAGACAGAAATATTCTGATAATTAGTATTTATGATTTTATTTTTTGCCTCTCCACTTTGCTTCTTGTTCATGAGATTTTAAATAAATATGTATTAGGATGATTTCCATATGCAGGAGTTAGGGGAGAGAGAGAGAGAAAGGGGCTTACAAAGCATGGCATGGAATGCTGCTTGACAGTGTCATACATTCACAAGATGTCCTTGAAGATGGAGCACAGAACAGAGATCAGGGAATTTTGGCAGCTGCAGTTGGGAAAATAGATGGCTGTTGTGTGATTGGGCAGATCCTGAAAGCAGGCTCCTGCTCAAACCATGTAATTAAGAAAAGTGGGAGCTTTTGTCCAAGTGCAGAATGTTCATAATATCAGAGTTTGTCAGCAGGAGCTTTTAGAATGGATCAGTACTTTTCACTCCCGATCCAGGGAATGGTTTTCTTATAAATCATCTTCTCTCCTTGCTCTCCTCTCGAAGGTTGCTGCCAGGCGATAAGGCAGACTTAGATTGTGACCTTGCTAATAATACACAGTGATTTAGGTGAAAAGGAAACCAAACCAGAGACTGTTTCAAGAAATGCGATTTTTATTCATCTGGGTTCCTGCGTGTCCTCTAATGTAGGAAAGAACCGAGTGTGGCCAAGGAGAGATTCTCCACAAAGTCTCTGGGAAGGAGATGGAATCATTTTTAATGTTATGGCTCCAAACTGGTTTGAAGGACTTACCATTTTCTTTTAAAAATAAAAAATAAAAAAATAACTTGCTTTCATATTATAAAAGTACTATATTTTCATTGAAAAAAATGGAAAATAAAGATGAGACAAGTATAATAATCATCTCTAATCCTACAATTTATTGTTAGCATTTTTATTTTTCCCACCCACTCTGTGAATGTTTATATAATTGAGATGATCAATTTTTATTTCACCTTCTTTCTCCATTTGTCATTTCCTTATGTCATAAAAACCCATTTTAAACATAATTTTAACAGTTGCAGAATACTACATCATAAAACTGTACAATAACTTACTTAGTCATCTCCCGTGTTGGGTCCTTAGGTTATTTTTTTCACTCTTCCAAATACACTTTTCTTAATATATCTTATTGTGCATACTTTGGGCCTACAGAGTTTTGGATTCTTTTTCTAGGCTTCAGAATGGATCGTTTGTTCCAAAACTATAAACATAACACTCAGAAACATCGTACCAATATATAATTCCACCAATAATGATGAGAGAGACTATGTCATTGCACTTAAAGCTTGGCAGTCACAAACCTTGAATTTCTACATTCCCTGTAAACATGTTGTCCACAGAAAATTCAAAGACACGCTTCTCACAGCTCAGGGTCTGCATTCTCATCAGCACAAATTCATCAGTCCAGCTTTACTTGCACCCATCTGCCTTCCCAGAGGGCATCCAGGAGGAATGGTAGTCCAACTACCTTTCTGGGGATAAAGTTCTCCTATAAGGTCAAAAAGTCCTTTTTCCTAAAGTTTCTTTCTTATAAAAAAAGAAGAAAGAAAGAAGGAAAATAAAAAGGAAGGAAGGAAGGAAGGAAGGAAGGAAGGAAGGAAGGAAGGAAGGAAGGAAGGAAGGAAAGAAAAGGAAGGAAGCCAGTGAAGGAGGAAATTAAAAATAAAATTTCAAGTATGATAAACCAGTTTTTAAATTTAAAACACCCTATCAGAATGATGTTCAGGATCTTTTCACTAATGAACACGTAGATATAACATGAGGCCATGAATGGTCCATGGGTCTCATTTAGCATGGCCACTTACACATGCTTTAAGTTGCTGAGAACTGTTTCATTTCATTCAGTACCTTTAGCTTCAGAATGCCCCCAAATAGGTACTCCCCCTTGACTTGCACAATTGGAAGAGCCGTTGGCACTATACAATAATTCTTAACAAAGAAAAGGTTGCTTTGTACAGATTTTTCTAGATACTACCTCTATTCATCCCCATTCTCTTCCCACCTCCATCCTAGCTATGTTAAGAAAACAAGTATTATTTTTCAAAATAAAAAGTATTTTATGTAGCTTTCTGAAGAATTTAATCTGAGTATCCATAAAACAAATTCAGAGGCATGACTTAATGCTTTAGATCATGATATAGATATGGAATAACACAGTGCTTTTTACAGTTGAATCTCAGTGAGTTTGCTTACACCATTAGCTAGGCATTTTATAAATACACAATATTTATGTTTACATGAATTGTGCCACTGGCTATTGTTTATGTACATAATCAGAATACAAGTCAGACTTAATCTGTGGGAGGTTTTACAAATGATTCATTAATGTTCTTTGTGTGAAAGATGAAGATAATATATTTACCATCATAACTGGTTCCCATCCCAACAGGTACTCATAGCTTATTATTAAGCATTTTGATATTTTGTCCACATTAAACATTCAGAGTTTAAGGGCTTAAAGGGTAGGATGGGAAAGGAATTGTTTTCCAGGGCTTTTTTTTATATTATTATTGGAACTGATATTTTTGCCGGAAGCCTGAGAGCTTGCCCACAAAATTGTACTTATATTAAAATGAAAACATTTGTCTTTTTCAAATATGCTTTTAATAAAGAAAGCTTATTAAAAGTTTGAGATTGTATTCATTTAGTGGCCATTTTGGAAAAGGGACTGAGTTGGGAGTGGGCTGGCTGGTGGGGGAAAGGTTGGTTGCCTCGTGTTTGTAATGACCTGGATGATCAAGCAATCTCCAAGCTCTGGAGAGTTTGCTGTAAGTCTGTTCAAACCAAATACCCAGGGGTTTTACCAAGGCTGTCCCAGGATGTGCACACCAGGAAATCATTTTAGGCCCAAACTGAAGCCTTAAAGGAACATTATGAGATATAAAGGGGGCCAGTAATTTATTTAGGAAGAGAAATGTGTGTGATGTGTCTGGGGAAGAAGATTAAAAACTTGATTTTCTGTGAATTTGAGAATAATGCCTAAGAGAAATTAAATGTTGATTACACTTTTCATATCCATGCTGGCCCTGCTATTTTAAGTATTAATGCTTCTTGTTCTCTCTAGTGGCTGCTGATTTTTTAAAAAGCCCTAACTGCTACCACTGAGAATACTTTCAGCATGCCTGGTATTCACCTCCAGTGAAGTAGATGCTATTTCAGAGGAGGAATGCCTCCAGCTTACCTCATTTTACAAACAGTCATTCGTTTAGGACATGGACATTTAGACCTGGGCATTTAGACCGGAAACAGGACTGTCAATTCAGTGTCAGAATAGCATTGGACTAGTCTGTGTGTATTTCATTTATGTGCTTTTGCAGAGGATGTGGGTCATCAGAGACATTTTAGAATGGACTGCTTAAAAGAAAGGGATGTATACAATTGATTTTAATTAATTATTTGTTTACCTACCCTCCTCTCCCATCTTCTCAACTTGAACCCTCAAGGGCAAGAACCAAATTATTTTTGTTTCCTCAACTCCTAGAACAATGCCTTGATCTATAACAGCATCCAATAAACTTGTGTTGCATCGAATATACTTGTTTTAAGGATATGCTGAGAATTTATTACCATATAACTTCTTAGAGTAAATAGGTCTTTCAGGTTATCTGTGCATCTGCCCAAAGATATTATTAAACTGTCAGCATGTTTTCCCCAGTTGGAATGAAATATATTTTTCGAGTTTTCTAGTTACCTTCCAGCAGAATCTACAGAAACTTGGTTTTGGGGGACATGAGTGTAGGCTTAAGCCCGATTCCCCTAATCCAGGGTCTTTGTGAGTCATCACAATAATTTGGTTGGGAGGTGGGTTATTCTCAAGTTCCTTTTCCCTTGAGTGGTCAGATAATTGATCTCAGCCCTTTCTTTGAGGCCCCATTAATGACATGTGTTTCCTTCCCAATTGAATCAAAACCAGGGAAGCATTGTGTTTAGAAAAAAAATATTAACCTGAAGGGGCTTGAGTGAATTAAAGCCTCTTGAAAAGAATGAGAGGAGAGTATGGACTTGATGAGCTGATGGACGGAACTTTAAAGAAATATGAAATTGGGGGTTTGTAAGGACACTTTTAGTATCTTTCAAGGAGCAAGAAGAGAAGTGAGGAATTATTCCTAAAAATAATATCTGTCTTGAGGAACACAGAGCCTGCTGTGTAATTTTCTAACTTCAGGGATTTATTTTTCAGACTTTTGAAAGGCAGATGAAATGCAGTAGTTTGGGCTGTTTCACCAGAGTCTAACACACTGCATGTCAGAACTTTATAAGGGTTAAGTGGGAAAAGCCTACAAAGAGAATTAGGACTTTTATTTTTGTTCTCATGAATAATTTAAACCTATTTCTTTAATGGTTTAATGCAGTGACTGCCCTTGGTAAACATTATTCTTCATGCTCTTGGGAGCACTTGCTCTATTACATAAGGGTTAGCCTTCATACATAAATTTTGAAAAGTCCTTCCAACATGGTAAAAGAAAACACCTTTAAATACTCATTAAAATATTTAATAAAATACCTGTGTGCCTCAAATGTTCATACCTGAGACATGTTTGCAATCAGTACATTCCTTTAGCATCTTTCTAGTTTCTGGGAATGCTAACATTTAGAGGGCACTCAAAGTAGAGGGGACAGTATTTAGAAAAATTGTATTCCTTTGACCTTTTTGGCTCTTTTTTTTCTTGATTCTTTTGCTTGAGTTGAGAATCGAGGCCTTCTCTCCACCAGAAAACCAGAAGTTGCAGACTGCCGGGAGCCCCGTGTTGGGCGTACAAGGGCACTGCACTAGGCTCTTGGATGATGAATGTCAGTAGTGAGTTCTACAGCAGGGCAGGTTCCTGTAATGTAAACTTGTAACCTTTCATTTGCCTTATGAAATAAATCCTGAAAGTGTAAACTATATTAAGGTACATAAATGCAAGACCATACAGTTTATTGTCAGACTGACATTTTTATTGGAGCAAAGACAGGATGTGGTGTGGCTGACAGGGCTGGTGAAGGGGCTACTTGTGATATGGCTCTCTGGGGCCCTTAACAATGAATGACACTGACCTCAGTTGTAAGGATCAGCCCTGTAACTCTCTAGCCTGACTTCCCCAAATGAGTAAATGAAAGCCTTGTAAAGAGTGGGGACAAAGGGAGGTATAAGAAATTTATGAACTAATGAAAGAAATATTAAAGGGGGTTTTAAATACATTTTTAGTACTTTAGTACTCAAGTACATTTTTAGAATTTTAGAATGGACTAAATACTGCCAACATGCTCAACTGATAGTTCTCCCCCACCTTGTATGAAGAGTGGGGTGGAGGTAGGTGAATAGGAGGGTGAGGGAGTGGGATTCTAAACTTTCCAATCAAGAAGTAAAAAGAGTGTTAGTCTATGCAGAGGTCCTCCAAAAATGTCCCAGGCTCGAGTGGGAAGAATCGATTTAGGGATTCAATCTGGAGACAAAAGACTGGCTTTAGCGTATGTGAAATGTTTCATGCGTGAATTTTTTTTCTGGGGAGAAAGGGCAAAGGCTTCAGCAGGTTCTCTAGGGGATTCATGTCAACCAAAGTTTCAGCTCTCCTCCTTCAATGAATAGCTCTTAAAATCTGCATTTGAAATACTATCCAAATGTATGCCTGATATATAATAAATACTCAGTAAGTGTTCTGTCTTCTTTTGTTATATGTAAAATGGGAATGACAGTAATACCTTATCAGCTTGTATTTCACAGGGTTGTTTGAGGGATCTAGTGATCTATTGGACATGCAAGGACTTTCATTCAACACTCTATCCAGAACGTGCTGTCAGGGCTTGTTCAACATACAGGAGATATAGTGATAAACAAAACAGATGTAGTTTCTCTGCCATGGAGCTCAGAGTTCCTGTTTCCATTCTTTGTGAAACTGTTAAGTGCTCTACTCAGGAAAAAAGCATGGAAGTAAACACATCTCTACACTTCTATTCAAGTGTTTTTCTATGATAAGCCCACCCCTCACCCCCTCCCATCAAAAAAAAAGAAGTGAGCCCTCATCCATGTTTGAATGAGTACAAGAGTACTCAAGTGAGATAGTATATAGACCTGGGCTTAAGTCCCATCTCTGCCTCTAACTAGCAATGTGACCTTAGGCAAGTCATTTCTCCTCTCTTGTCCTCAGTTTCTTCATCATTAAAATTACAGGGTTGGGCTCTATGGTCCCTAATGTTCTCTGATATCTGTCATGCATCAACACTGTGAATTCAGTGAGGGTCAGCTTCTTGTCTGTGTTATCTCTGTATCCCCTGGCACAGTGTTTGGCACACTGGGGTTCCATCTCTATCCATCTAACATACCCAGATCTAACCATAATGGAAATAAATCCTTTTTTACGTGCTTGTGACCTGACATATCCAGAAAGTAGTGTCGTAGATACCTGGGGTGCATAACAGAGAGGAAGGTGATGGAAGAGTTCATTAGGGCTATTGAGAAGGACCCAGAATTGTGGCAAGGGAGATGCCATGAAGGGTAGAGAGGGTTGGCTGTTTTTTTCAGGAGCACCCTGAGAAAGAGGCTGACCCGGCCTCTGCTTCTTACTCCCCCTCCACAGAGATAAATGACACTGACAGATAATCCCACAGCTGCCTGTCTGAGGCCTTCTCTCTTGCTTTTGTTGTATATTTTGCAGGAAAAAAGTGGTGGGAGGGGTGAGGTTAATGCGCTGAGTGTGAGTAATTAGTCATTCAAACCATCGACATTTACAATGACAGGATTTGAGTGCCTACGTTATTGTTCACTGCTCTAAATAGTTTATCCCTGAAATTTTCTGCCTGTATAATGTTTCTTAAAATATATCATGGGAACATAAAAGATTTAATGCAGTGCTTTGTACAACCATTAGAGTTTGAAGTCAACTGAACCTCCTCAATGCTCTGTCCTGGATGCTGACTATAATTCTGTTCTTAATTGCTGTTCAGAAGAGAGAAGGAGGGCAAGTCAAGGGTTTGGAACCTGGTCAGCTGCAAAGTTGGCTGTAAGAGCCACACAAATGTTTCATTAAAATACAAATGCACCCTTGAATAACTGATTTATTTATTTGCAGTGAAAATTGTACTGTTAGAATATCAAACACCGTAGGCTGGGGAAGCAAGCGTTCTGATTTTGCAGAGCCAGGCTCTGTGCCTATTGGAGGATGTGCTTCCCACTAACACACATGCTTACCTCTGGTCTCTTTCCCAAGTAGATTTTACAGGTGTCTTCTCTTTAAGATTTATCATGTAACCCTGAAAGCTGTAGCTTCATATTCTTGGGTTGATATCTTTCTATTTTGGCAACTTCTCTTATTTTCCAAATAATAGTTTGAAATCCTCTTGGTTCACTTGTATGTCAGATTTTATTCTGATGTTTTACATTTCTGATTCTTTTTGTAAGCCTGTCTTGCATCCTAGGATGCATCATTAAGACCAGTAAGGGGTCTTATTACACAAGGTATATTAACACATTTGCAAATGTTTCTCAGCTTTGGGACTGTACATTTTTGTTGAGAAAACTCTGTGTGCATGCGTATTTTTATCAGTTCTTTCTGAATGCACAAAAGGATAACTGTGTAGTGTGTATGCAGAGAAAAGTGAGCTCCATCTCCATTAGGTGAGAACGACTTGGCCTACGAGTAGGTGTGTTTCGATTGGACTAGCTCAGTACCAAACATTGCATCTCATGGCTCCTTTTCCAAGGTTTGGGCCCGTTTCAGATGGTCTGATGTACAGATGGGGCTCAACTTCAAGAGTCAACATATATTAGGAAATCCACGTAAGATGTAAGGAGATCCAGAAAGCTGACGGAGGAACTGAAATTACTTTGCTGCAGATTTGACACCTCCTAAACCTTACTGGAGCAGGGAGACCTGTGAGATGTTCACCTGGACAAGTGGCTGGCTTTCACCACATGTGTCTGTGAGGTGAGCATCCAATGAACAGAAGATGAACCTGGCTGTCAGGTGACCTTTAACAGTCTTGGTCCCACAGAGTCACAACATGTTTAGGTATGATTTACATTCTTTCTCATACTGCATCATTAACACGCAAAAAGCTGCCACAATGCAGGATATTTTCCAGGTATTTGTGGGAGAGCCTTAAGAAGGGTAACCTGAGAAAGATGGAGAGCAGGGAGGGTGCTCTAAAGATTATAGGACTGGCTTTTTTGCCATTAAATCAAAATGTAATAGTTGGGCAGCTCTGTGGTTCTGCCAGCCAAGCCTCTAGAATTGGATAAACTCTGTTTTTCAAGTTCCTTATCGAGTTGGCAGTGCTCTGTATGTTTGTTGCCTGGACACCTGACTTACTTAAGCAGTGAGACGACACAGCAAATGGAGGCGCTGCACAGACCCAGGAGGCTGGACTACTTGGCAGAGCAGACGCCTGCCTCCCAGCCAGGAGCTGCAATGATGCTCGACATCATCTCCATTGGCATGACCCCTCCCCTGGGCACAGCTCCCTCATTTTATCCTGAACCCTTGCCTCCAGGGAAGAACAGCTGAATAGGCTTTGCTGGGTGCAGTTTTTATCAGTGCTGAGGAGAGCTTGATTTAAGATTCTTCTCAGGAGGTCTTTACTTTTTGCTTGCTGTCTGGACTAGCCTTCCAGAATCTCATAGTTGACCTGAATCCAAGAAGAAAGTTTCTGGTGATATGCTAAAAGTTACTTACGTGAGGGAAAAGAATCTTAGAAGCTCCCATCATCCTCAATCTGCTTTATTTTCCTGATGCCTCTTGGGTCTTCTTTTTCTTGGTTTCATTTCCCACTTGTGATCATCAGAAGAGGAAACAAGTGGAGTATCACTCACCTGTGTAGGGCATGATGAGGAATAATAGTTATGATGACTCTAAGCACTTTACATTGTAGGTACTCAATTAAATACATATGTGATCTCATTCTGAAGATAACCCAGCATGATAGGCTTTATTCAAGTTTACAAAGAGGAAACTGAGGCTTGGAGTATTGAGGTAACCTGTCTGAGACTGCACAGCTAATAAATGATAGAACTAGAGTCTTAAGTCGACCATTGCCTTGCCTAAAAACTCATTCCTTTTTTACTATTCCACTGTTTCTGATGAGAAAATAAGTTAAAACAAAATGAAACCAAAAAAGAGTCTCTGAATGTTGATGAGGATGTGCAGCATTGGAACTTTCATACTCTGTCAGTGGGAGTATAAATTGGTACAACCACTTTGAAAAACTGTTGACAGTATCTAAAGCTGAACATACATACACCCTATGACCCCAAAAGTAGACTCCCAGGAATATTTCCAACAGAAATGTGTGTGTATGTACACCAAAAAATATGTACATAATACTTACAGCAGCATTGTCTGTAATAGTTAAAAACTAGAAGCAACCCAATTGTTCATCAACTGTAGAAGAGAAAATTAAGTTTGATGTTTTCATGCAATGGAATTCTATACAGCAGTGAAGAACAACTCACCATTATATCTAATAATGTGAATGACACCCAGACACAATGTGTGAGAAGACATAAAATAGTATGAATGGTGTGATTCCATGCTTAAAAAGTTCAAAAACAAATAAACAAAATCTACGAATTCGAAGTCAAAATAGTGTTTACCTATTATATTAGTTGTTACAAGTAATAGTGATTACCTATAACGGGAACATGAGGAAGGCTATAGGGATGCTAGTCATGTTCTACTTCGTGGTGTGAAAGGTGGTTTCTCTGGTATGAGTTGTATTCAATTTGTAAACATTTTTTGAGTTGTACCCTTAAGATTTGTATGCTTCACTACATGTGTATTCTATTAAAATTCCCCAAGAAGCCAAATGGTAATAATAATGGAAGCTACTAGTTATCAGATGACTGCTAATCCTTGGTTTTCTCGTTTATAAAATGTGGAGAATATTAGAATATGCCTCACTGCCGTCTTGTGAGGAGTCAGTGAGAGAAGTCACATCAGGTGATTGGCAGAGTGACTTTAATAAATATCAGTGATTGTGGTTATGTTCCCACCGCTATTCCGGTGCTTTACCTACATCGTGTCAGAGGATCCTTCCTACCACCTAGCAAGGCAGACAGCATTGTTCTCACTTTTCATATGAGAAAAACTAAGTCTCCTAGAGTTTAAGTTTCTTCCCCAAGGTCACACAGCTAATTAATAGCAGAGCATGATTCCATTTCCAAGCAGTTGATAATCAATTTCAGAGGAAACAAAAGCCATGTCACGAAGGATGAGTAAGGGATAGTGGTAGGACAGGATAGAAAAGTGGGACTGATAGGCTGCATTTGAGGCCAGGAAAATTGGGTGCAGGCCCAGACTCTGCCCCACTTTCCCATAATGACAAAGACATTGCTGGATGTCTCCGGAATTCATCTCAAACATGGGAGTTTTGAACTAGATTTTATACCCTTAAGTGTTTTCTAGCTCTGAATTTTTGTGAATCTCCATGTTCTTCTACCATACAGGGAACCTTCATGAGCTTAAGCCCGTTTTCGATGTAAAACCTCATTCTAGTATCACCTTCTCAATACTTTCCCTGAATCCGCTATCTTATTAGCAGGGTTGATTGCTCTTCCACTATGTCTATTGTCCTACAAGCCATTTGTCTGTCTCTGTCTGCCATAGACAGTAAGCTCTGTAAAGGTAGAGACTAAGATTTATTAACCTCTTTATTCCCTTGTATGCTGCCTGCCTGGAACAGTTCACACATTTGTTTACTTAACTATTTAAATCCAGGGGAAGTCCTTTTTGAGTATGTGCGAGAGGACAGCCTCAGGATGTGCTGGATGTAAGGTGAAAACCTAAAGAGAACTTTTTCTTCTTGTTTTTTATTAGAGGTCCAGGAGAAACAGTAACAGAGTGGCTGAGTCAAAATATCATTAGATGACTTCGTAGCTCACCAGCATGTGCTTATGAAAGTTTGATCAGTGATTAAGCATCAGTGAAAATCTAAACCCTTCTCATATGGAATGGCCCTACTTAATTTAATGTCGTTTTACTTTATGAGATAGTTAATAAACAGGTACTGTATTTGATCTTGTGAGTGTAGCCCTCTATATTTAGCTTTTTCAGCTTTAATGGAACTATAATTTTAATCATGATTATTACTTTACATTTTAATTATAATTTGGTATGGCTTAAGTATACATTTCTGAGAGTGATTGTGTAATGAAAACAGGAATTAGCTTTTCATTAACAAAATAATGGGAGAGTTCCCACTGCATTCTAGTCTGTGTTCAAAATCTATGGGCTAGCCTAAAAATAGCAAGGGGAGTTTAACATTTTGGTTTAAAACATGCTTCTAAATTGGCTATGCTCACATCCCAGTCTCTTTTACTCCATTTTGCTTTATCTTGTTTCTTTTTTTTTTCCAAAAAACGAAATTAAATTAAAATTTTAAAGAAACTTTAATTGTGTCTTTGAGATTTCAAAAGGCTATTTTTATGATTTTTCTGTTTGTTTAGATAATTAGCACCATGGAGCCTCAGGTGTCAAATGGCCCGACATCCAATACAAGCAATGGACCCTCCAGCAACAATAGAAACTGTCCTTCTCCAATGCAGACAGGGGCAGCCACAGATGACAGCAAAACTAACCTCATAGTCAACTATTTACCCCAGAATATGACCCAAGAGGAATTCAGGAGTCTCTTTGGGAGCATTGGTGAAATAGAATCCTGCAAACTCGTGAGAGACAAAATTACAGGTATGCTCTTCTTCAATATTCTAGGCTTGGGATTTGCAGCTATGTTTTTCCATCAGATGTGCAGACCTGAGCAGAAATGCCAGGCATGGTAAGGCACCTGAGTGTCTGCAGCATGGGTCCTGCACTCCAGGATGACATGGGCACACAGTCATAAACTCATATGTGTATGTACACCACAGAAAACCCTCCTGCAGATTGGTAGGATTGGGAAGCAGATTTAGAATTTGGAGTTTTCTCATAACCCTTTAGTTTTATCCCCTTTTATTCTTAATCAGCTACTCCTTCCCTTTGTTCTTTAGTTCTTGGTTCTGCCCTCTGCCCTCCCTGTATTCCAAGCTAGTTTTTATCTGCCTGTTCCTTTCTTCTCAAATACTTGGTTTGTGTGTGTCCAGTGTTCTTCCATGTGTCTCAGACAGTGTTTCTAAGGGGGCCAACTGAGGACTTATGGAAAGAGGTCAACCACAGCTGCCCATTGTCCCTGGGGAAAAATAGGCCCTAAGGATAGCAGATAATTCTTAAAAGAAAACTCTACGGTGGAAGGAAATGCTTAATGAAGATCTGCATTTGAGGTATTTTACTTTATTTATTTGTTTGTTTTGAAGATATTCTTTGAGAAACCAGACACTTTTTCCTCGAAAGTGAAACAATACCCTATACAACTTCAATACTTGAGATTTTTAGGTTCTAATTTTTTTTTTCCTAATCAACAAGCATTCATTGAGGACCTAATGTTTGCCAGACACTGATACCGTAATTCTTTGCCAGGGTTGTGTGCATGTATGTGTGTGAGGTGGGATGGGGGGATTTCTCTGAAATATTTTTGGATATGAGAATATTTTCTTTGAAAAATATTGGGCTATGTTGTGATGGCAGTGAAGCGTCTGCTCTCTGGTATTTCACTCCTAAAATCATTCACCTTTGAGTATTTGTCATTTGAGTGTTGACTTTTATTTCCCTTTCTCTGAACAGTTTAATTGATGACAAACTGGCCTATATAAGAAAAAGGAAACTCTATAATTAAAGTAGGGAGATAGATATATCATGTTAATTTTAAATCAGAGAATCCAGTGTATATGTGTGTACATATGTTCTCTGATTCTTCTAATTTGCTTGTTAATTTGTCCCCCATATAAATTAAGTACTTTGCAAAACCATAAAACTAAAATACCTTCGAAAATATGTCACATAACCCTCCAAACATAATTTTCTCATCTGTAAAGTTGGAAAATAATACTTATCTCAAAGGGCTTATTGTGAGAATTAAATGAGAGACTGGATATATACTGCATAATACAATGCCTATTGCATAGCAGTCTCTCAATAAGTGGGGGATGTTATTAGTATAGATACAGTTAGTACATTTCAAGGAGAGTGGCTAGAACAGAGAAATTTTACTAAGTCTCCAAATAGGGCCAGGGCTTTGATGATCTTACCTCAAAGCATTGGATCTTCCATTTGTTAAGAGAATTGCCTATGCTCTCAGAAAGCCAGTGTTTAGATTTCTGAATAATCTTTATATAATAGGATGATAATTCAAACCAAATTAAAACCAGTTAACCATATGATTTTTCCTCCCACTCCTGTATAGAAAATGTATCTTTGGCGTAGCCTTACCTTCTAAATAGAGACTCTGCCAGCTATATTAGTGAATATTATTAATCACCTTTTCAAAAGAGTTCCCTTAGAATTGTAGTGAGATTTTTGAGGAGTACTGATTCATGGTGTTGTTCCTTGTTTTCTAAAGATACATGTTTAAACAAGCAGATTCCTTTACTGAAAGAATGCTAATTTGGTAGTTCACCGAGTCGATTTGAATAGGAGTGACAGCTTCGAAGACAGCCTTTAATTTGGTATACAAAACCAAAATTGTCAACTTTGGTTTGTTTAGCACCCTCTCCAGCACAAGCAGAAACATACAATAGCATCTGAGCTTAAAGAAGAAACTTATGGGTTGAAAGCAGAAATACAATTCAGGCATAAATTTATAATTATACATTTTTTAAAAATTCAGGCCAAAAAAAAAAAGAGAGAGAGAATTTTATTTGCAGAGAACTTATGGGAATGAGCAAGGAAATACAGAGAGACCAGAGATATTTGCCCTCATTTGCTATCAGTGTTTAATAAAAGTAGAACTTGTGGTTGTAAAGAGTGCTTATTAAATTCTTCATTTACACTACCTAATTAATTCTAGCATTTTAAATTAACAGTGAAACTGGTCCCTGCTGTACCATTCCATAGATGCAGCATATTTCCTCCATCCACCCGTTGTTCAGGTTTAATTGGCTACGCTCAAAGACAGAGGAGAAGGGAGAGATAGGGCTGTGGGGAGGTGGGGAAGGAGTGGGAATCGCTTTAATGGGAGACCCTCTGAGGCCTGCATTTGAGGGTAAGTGATAACACAGGCTGGGAAAGGTGAGGTATCACACCAGGCAAGCTGAAAGGCTGCTGCTGGTGGTTCAGAAGTCAGGGTAAATGACATCATAGGTATTTTTGTTGCCCTGATTTTTAACATCCCAGTCCCCCTTTTTCCTTCAACACCTCCTACATTTCTCAATGCATCTCGATCCTGTGAAGTTTACAAGGAGTTCTAAATATCCAGTGGGAGGGTTGAGGGGTGGGAAGTGGCAGAGATAAGAATTCAAGATTAAGATTTTCCAGCCCAAACCACTTTTAAGAGAATGTAATAGATTCTCTTAGAAGGTTCTAGGTTATCAGGTAGTTAGTTAGGTAGGTAGATAGGTAGGTAGGTAGGTAGGTAGGTAGGTAGATAGATAGGTATGTAGGTAGGTAGTTAGGTAGGTAGGTAGGTAGACAAACAGACAGATATGAAGAGAGAGAGAGGAAGAGAAAGAAAGAGAAAAAGAAAGTCTATGGTCATGCCACCCTGAACAAGCTGGATCCTGTCTGATCTCAGAAGCTAAGCTGGGTCGGGCCTGGTCGGGCCTTGGATGGGAGACCACCTAGGAAAACTAGGTGCTGTAGGCATAAAAAATTTAAAAATAAGGGATTATAAGCTCACAAGGTCCTTGCAACCTGTGAGGTCAACCAAGGATTACCTCGCCTAAATAATAATAATAATAATAATAATAAAAAGAGAAAAAAAGAGACTTTTTATTGCTAGTGTTGCCAGTAGGCTGGATTCACTCCTGACTGTGGGTTGTCAATGTATTCTTCATTTGAGAACACAAAGAGGAAATCCAGGCATGGATGTAAGTGTTGTAGTGCTGAGGACATAATTGCTATCATTTATCAAGGTCTTACTGTATGCTAAGTACTTGCTAAGCCCTTGACATACTTTATTTCCTTTAACACTGAGAACCGGCTCCATTTTCTTGGATAAGGACAGTGAAGTTTTGTGAGGTTAAGTAGCTTGCCCGGGCAAAATTATTAATGACAAAGTTATTAGCAAACGGTAGAGCTGGGATTTACCCCCAGTTTTCAAAAGTATGATCTTATCCAGAAGCATGTGCTGGGTCCCCCTCCCTGTGTTGAGGAAGGACCTCTGCCTAACCCTCACTCATAACCCAATGAGGCATTGTGTTCCTCTGAGTAGTGGTTGCTGGCTGCCCTCTGGAGAGTCTATCTAGTATATACTACAGCTTTAAACAAGACTCTTGTGTATAACGGAAGGCAAAGATAACAATATTTATCTTCTTCTGGGGATACAACTCATCCTTCAGAGTAGAACCAAATTTACTGAAAGTGCCAGATTTAAGATTCTTTTACAATGCTTTTGGACATCTCTGTTACTTATCTTCTCAGGCATATTAGATTTTCTTTTTCCATTTGGGAATGGACACTTATCAGGATAACCTAGGTACCAGGGAGGAAAACAAAAACAAAAACAAAAACGTGTATCCCAAGTTATTTTGTGTGCAGCTGGGGACACATGATGCCACTGGAAGCCATGTCCTTTATCTTTCTCCTTCGTCCACCTGCAACTTCTGCTTCTGAGAAAGGGAAGCGGACTGTGGCCCACAAGGATTTGTGCAACCTACAAACTCAGGCAAAGAACACCAATCCCCCAATAGAAATTATAATATTCCCATGGACTTCAAAGAATTGAATTAGTTTATTTTGTTTATTTTTTTGCCTTTTTGTTTTTTTCAAGCTTTGAGATTGCATCACTGAGTCCAGGTTCCTAGATGACCAGTATTTTAGGGGAGGAAACATATGGCTTAGGCAAGATAAAGTTAGGTGGTTCAGGGTATATCTTAAAGCCAGCAGAGCTGGAATGCTAAATTGCATTTTTATAATTGTCTATTTTATATCACCCCTCTCCAAAATGAATAGAGAAAAGAAAAAGAAATTAACAAAGAAAAATTCTGAGAAATGATTAGTGTATAAGATATAGTTTTGATCCACCTGTCTAGAGTGTGTGATTATTTGCATTACAGTGATAAAAAATAATTATAATTTTACCTAATGTCATTCTCCAAGTACTCATAAAGTACAATTTTTTAATTTTTATTTTGTTTTATTCTATATTAGTTTCAGGTATACAGTATAATGGATAGACGTTTATATAGTCGATGTAGTGACCTCCCCAATTACTTTAGCGCCCATCTGTACACATAGCTATTACAATACTATTAACTGTATTCTCTATGTTGTACTCTACATCCCCAGGACTATTTTGTAACTACTAGTTTGTACTTCTTCATCCTTTTACCTTTTTCACTCATCCCCTAACCTTTTTCACCCATCCCCCCAAACTCCCTCCCCTCTGGCAATCACTAGTTTTTCTTCTGTATCTGTGAGTCTGTTTTCATCTGGTTTGTTCCTTCTGTTCCTTAGATTCCACATATAAGTGAAATCATATCATATTTATCTTTCTCTGACTTACTTCACTCAGCATAATACCCTCTAGGTCCATCCATATTGTTGTAAATCGTAAGATTTCATTTTCTAATGGCTGAGTAATATTCCATTGTATATATGAACCATAACTTCTTTATCCAGTAGTCTGTTGTTGGTCACTTAGGTTGCTTCTATACCTTGGCTCTTGTGAATAACGCTGCGCTGAACATAGGGGTGCATAGATCTTTCCAAATTATTGTTTTGGTTTTCTTTGGATAAATACCCGGAAGTGCAATTGCTGAGTCAAAAGGTAGTTCTATTTTTAATTTTTTTGAGGAACCTCCAAACTGTTTTCCATAGTGGCTGTAACAATTCGCAATCTCACTAACAGTGTACAAGGGTTCCCTTTTCTCTACATCCTCGACAACACTTGTTTTTTCATTTATTAATAAAGATATCACCTCACACCTGTCAGTAGTGTAGTTTTTAGGAGTATTTTTCTCTCCATTTTAGGCAAGTGAGAGCTCTGAAGGGTTGGGGGTTAACAAAAGGGTGGTCTAAACTGAACATTATCAATTATAAAATTAAGTATATGTAGTGACCAGTATATGAAATAGACTATAAGGGCTATGGATGTCGAGAAAGGGTGAGGTCTGTGTTAGCTGGAGCTATTGGGGGAGGTTTGAAAGATTAGTTTAAGATTTAGGTAGAGAGAAGAAAAGCAAAGGAATAGAGCTAAAATACCAGTCTAAGAAAAGAAGTCTTTTTCATTCCTCTGTGGTTTGAACAAAGGAAGTAGAGGCAGATGTTCCTTCTGGAAGTGATAGTCTAATATGAAGAAGCATTGCCAGATGAAGTTAAGCATACCAAGAAATTAAGTTGATTAGAGTTGCACCCCAACCAAAGAAACGACATTTCCTGAGCGCCACCTCTAATCCATATCTTCATTTCTTCCTTTATAACACATGACTTTGGCTTAATTCGTGTTATCATTCAGTGGGAAAAGCAGCAAAAAAGACCCTTCACTACTGTGGACAGCAGGGTGAATACTTTGCCACTGCTTTTGTGTCTAGAATCATATCTCTGATTAAAGGGGCTGACTCAATTTTGATTTGGTGACATTGAATAACTTCCATTCTTTTTTTCTGGATTTGGGAAAGTGCTAATCATCCTGTATGTCCCTCTCAGTAGATGAGATGCGGGACATGGGCTATGGCGATGGGGGGAGTATCTGTTAGAGAATCGAGGCCACAAGGCATTGCGTGGAATAAGTTTCTTGTGTTGAAGAGGGAGAGGAGTGTGAGGGTTGTGTATCGCTTTATGTTACCTTGTATACTTTTAAGGAACTAGATTTACAGGGACTTTGTGGGAATTTGATTGTTTTACTTCTGAGATAACTTTATAAACAGTAAAAGGCTCCTAAAGCGTGAAAGTGCTTTGAATTCACTCCTGAAATATGCATTCAGCCCTAAGGTGAGTTTATTGGCATAATTTCTTACAGCACCCAGCAAAGACAAATAAAGATGATAGCAGCAGCTTTTGTGTATTTGTATGTGCCTTACGTGTGTTCTGGGTACTATTTTAAATGCTTTAAAAATAATAGCTAATTTAAATAAGTAAATTGATGCAAACAATATATCCAACAAGGGGTTGATATCTAAAATATATAAAGAACTTATATAACTTAATATATAAAAAAAGACAATTAAAAAATGGGCAGAGGACCTCAATAGACATTTTTCCAAAGAAATATAGATGGCCAACAGACACATGAAAAGATTCTCAACATCACTAATCATCAGGGAAATGCAAATCAAAACCACAATGAGATATCACCTCACACTTGTCAGAATGGCTATTACCAAAAAGACAACAAATAACAAGTGTTGGTGAGCATGTGGAGAGAAGGGAACTTTGGTTCACTGTGGGCGGAATGTAAATTAGTGCAGCCACTATGGAGTCCCCCCTAAAATTCAAAATAGAACTACCATGCAACTTAACAAGTCCACTTCTGGGTAAATGTGAAGAAATGAAAATGTGAAGAAATGAAAACACTAATTCAAATTATGCACCCCATGTCCATTGCAGCTTTATTTACAATAGCCAAGATATGGAAGCAACCTTTCTATTCATCAATAGATGAATGAAAAAAGATGTTGTGTGTGTGTGTGTGTGTGTGTGTATAAATATTACTCAGCAATAAGAAAAAATGAAATCTTGCTATTTGTGACAACATGGATGGACCTAGAGGGTATAATGCTAAGTGAAATAAATCAGACAGAGAAAGACAAATGCCACATGATTTCACTTATATGTGGAATCTCAAAAACAAAACAAATGAACAAACAAAACAAAACAGACTCATAGATACAAAGAACAAAGTGGTGGTTGCCAGAGGGGATGGGTGTGGGAGACAGGTAAAATAGGTGGAACAAATTAAGAGGTACAGACTTTCAGTTATAAATAATTAAATCATGGGGATGTAATGTACAGCATAGGAAATATAGTCAATAATAATAATAATTTTGTATGGTGACAGATGGTAACAACTTATTGTGTTGATCATTTCATAATGTATAAAAATATCAAATCTCTGTTTGTATACCCAAAACTAATATAATATTGTATGACAACTATAACTCAATTAAAAAGATTACTTTAAAAAATAAAAAATAAATAGTAAATTAGGGTTTCTTGGAGATTCCTAATAATAGCCAGTGTTTATTGAGCACTTACTGTGTGCTAAGCATTATGCTGAGATCAGTAGATGGAGTTTTGTGTAATCCTCAAGACACTCATTTTACAGGTAAGAAACTTGGAATTAGGAACAACTGAGTAATTTGCTCAAGTTGATTGTGCTTCCAAATAGGGAAGGTGGACCTCGAACCCAGGGCTGACTTAATTGTGAGTTGTCCAATTTATAGTTTATCTTTGGCAGTTTCCTAAAAATACTAAACTGATTTCTCCCCTTTACAAACCAACTCAGCTTTATTACCTAAGAAAATTCTTAGTCCAGAAAAAACATAATTAGGATTCGTAATCTTTTTGTTTTGGAAAAGAGCACACTATGCATTTAAAAATAATAAATACCATTTTTTTAAATTAAGCAGGTCACTATTTACCTGAACAAGGAAGAATAAATTTGGAGTGGTTCTTAGCTTCAGATTTTCTCTCTCCACAAAATACCCCTCCTTATGTTCTTTTTTTTTGTTTTCAAGTACTATATTGAATTGGATGCTGCCTTAAACTTAAGCATAGTTAAAACCCAGTCTCAATTATGCATATCCAAGAAAATCCCAAGATATTGATTAGCTAAATAAACTTTTCTACATACACATCAGTATGTATTCATTAGTAAAGCAAACAGTAGAGGAAATAGTAGCATTTATCAGTACATTTTGTTGCTGATTTAAAAAATGTGCTTCGGTACAGTGCAAAGTGTCATCTGAATTCGGAGGAAAATCAGGTAGATTTGCATCTGTCATTTTATTTAACACCTCTCTGCAGTCATCTTATGCATATTCCAGGAAGAAGAATAAAAAATTTCAATTTAGGGAGGAGCAGGTTTGATTATTGTTGGGGGCAAGTGAAAAAAGTGAAAATTTTTAGATATGGAAAAGATTCGACAGCCTAATGAGGTTACAAAATAGGAGAATACAGGTTTGCTTTATTAAGGGGTACTTGAAGAATGTCAGAACATTAAGTGCAAACAGTAAACCATGTAATCATTGTGCCTCTTACACACCCATCAAGGGCAATCAGAGACCTCCCATCCTTTCTAATTAGGACAGGTTAGCAATTGAGTGACGCTGTGACATTTAAGGTTTGTGCAGACACATTCTTCTTCTGCCGGCATAATTTTTTTCCCATGATGGCAATAGTCAGGATTACAGACCAGGTTCCTTTAGCCCCCTGGTTGTATTCCCCATCATCTTCCTTTCCAAATCTGACAGTTCTGCCCTGCTTCCAAACTCAGATACCATAGGAAAGTATTCTCACATCCCAGGAGAGAGATCTCAAAGGATTTTTACCTGGGATGTGAATCAGGCCTGGGTATTTTAAGGGTTTTCTATTTCTGTACTTGAGCTGACTGGTTCACAAAACCAATTCCCTGTTCACCCAGTTTCCCCTCTTCTCCCAACACACACACACACACACACACACACACACACACACCCACACACACACTAACTCACTACCCACCCTTTTCTGTAGAATGACCTGGTTGATTGAGACTAGGAACTAAGCGAGAAGGTAATGTCAAACTGAAATTTCTACACATTATCTAAAAATGTAATTCATCAGCTTCAGGGTAGGAGGAAAGTGCTTTCTGAAATGTGTTAATGGGAAATTCATTTTTTTCTTGTCTTCTGTGAGGTACGGTGGTGGTGGTGATTTCTTTTTTCAATCTGCTCCCCCGCCCCCATTCCACATCTCCCTTACTGCTCTTAACTGATGAACTCTGTTATGTCTTTATTCCTTATAAGAACTAAAGATCTTTAAGTTGCCTTTTCGTTTTTTCTACAGTCTCAGAATTGAGCTTTGATGGGAGAAAATATTTCTGCTTTGAAGGAAAGATAAAATTCAGATAGAGACCATATGTTTGTGTAAAGCTTTTACATTTGTAAAACATTTTCAATCAGCCAACAGTATTTATTTAGTGTTTGCTTTATCAGACCAAATAAGTTATTCCCTTTCCTTCTCTTCTCTTAAATTCTATAACAGGATCTGTAAGGAAGGCAAAAAGGATAAAATGTAATTTGTGTCCACATGTTGTAACTAGAAAGGTCAATGTGTAGGGAGGAGCCAGGACAAATTATGGGGCCTACAACAGCCTGCATGTCTGATAGAGGCAGGGAGCCTGCTTATGATGCATATCACTACACATCCACCTTTGCTGTTTTGTGGGCTTTTGACTTGTTTTGTTTTTCACCATGGCCCAACTCACCCTTCGTGACCCTGGCTGTTAATTTCATTGGAATGATAGCACAGAAGGATTCATAATAATGAAATGAAGTTGAAGGTTTGATGGAATGCCTACTATTTGTCAGCTACAATATGAGGCATATTATATATGTTATCTCATTGAAACTTTATATCAGTTATGCATTATCAATGGTATTATCCCCATTTTACAGATAAGAAGACAAGGGCTGGAGTTCTTAGAACAAGCATCAAATAGGCATTAGCCTTGAACTTGGGAGAGAGTAGATTGCATGATGCCAGTCCATATAGAGGAAGCAACTGAGCCAGGCTTCAGAGACATCTTCAAGGAATAGTGAATAGAACAATCAGGACTACTTTATGGCTAAGTGTTAGTACCCACTTTGTGTTGATGAGATAACTGAAACTCAGAGAAGTTAAGCAAGTTATGCAAGGTCACAGTTAAAAAGCTGTGGGACTGATTTGAACTCAGATCTGTCAGACTCAAGATAACCTGACCTAACATAGAATAAATAACTTTGCTAATAAATAACCTGACCTAACACAGAGGGAGGTGGACCATTTGCAGACTTCTCACGGCATCTGTGATTTGAGAATCATTGCTTATCTTGCCGAGGTCATGCACAGGTTCTGGCAGTGACTCTCTTTCCATCTACTTCAGTTTCTTATTGACTTATAAATTTGGTTTCCTACTTGGCCCCTGTTTTGTAGTTGGATGTCTGGTGACATGTGACACTTCATCTACAATATGTGGATACAGCTAGTTAGGGTAATTACTCTAATTCTTATGACCACTAATGGAATTTCTCATCACAAATACCTTGAATCAAATTAAATAATTTTATTGGCAGTATGAACATAAAATGTATAGTTAATACTCCTTAATATTTTTCCTTCATGTTTGTTTCAAAGGCTTTTATATTCAGTACTTCCTCTGACCCGGCTGAAATAGCCAATATAGACAAATGCCTGTACTCACTCTAAAGATAAGGCCAGTGCAGCCCAAAGAAAACTTAAGTCAAGAGCACTTGGCTTCTTATTCTCCCTGCTATTTCTTCTTCTCTTTTTTCTTTTCTTTGCTTGTTTTCTGTCCTGCCCCCTCCTTCTGCCTTCTTATTTATTAATATACCATGTGGCCCAAAAAGGATTTGAATTGATTGATAAAATAATATGGAAAAGAACTAAAATTAAAATAACCATAAACTCTTTTAAAGCAAGGTGGAGAGACATGGGTGTAGAATGGTAAAAGGAGACCAGAAGGAAAATTCGTAAGCTAGATGACTTGTCTGAGAAGTAACAGACATCTAGCCTAAGTTTTCTTTACATCAAGGAAAACATGATGGTGACAACTTTGATCCCATCTCAACTGAAGCAGGATCCCAGCCCTACCCCTCTTCCCACCACACTCATATTAGCCCACAGGCCTCTGACTGGGGACAGTTGCCAGCTATAATACAGGATGGGATATGAAGTCTGAAATCACATGTGTAGAGTTTTCCTTTTCTCATCTTTCTTGCTTGAACCCATGTTGAATTGATTGACTTGTTTTTCATTGCCAGAGCAGGCAGTGACACAGAAAAACTGCCTGAGTGGAGTCCCTGTTCTCACTAGCATGCAAAAAGAGGTATTTTGAAGTAGGCTTCCTTGCTTGCTGCCCTGAACTGAGGTGTCCTGGCTTCCCCCTGCCCTCAGACGCTGAGGTTGGGCACTTCAGTCCTCTGCCTGTCTTCTTGGTGAAGGTCGCTGCACTTCTTGGTCACTCTCACTTCTTGGTCCTGACTCTGGAAACTAGAACTAGTCCTCTGCCACCTTTTATTTCCTTGGTGCCCCTCACCAGTTAGCAGAGCCTTACTAATGAGACAGACTACCCTCTGAGCACAAAAAGAAATAGAGCACCACCGAAAGCACCACACTGCCCAACACACACACGTACGTACACGCACGTGCACATACACATACACACAACCTCAAGACTTCTGTGTCTAGAAATACTAGACACAGTGCAATAAACTAACTAGAGGTGAGACAGACTTCAATGAAGTTCTGTGCCATTCCCCAGCCCCCACTCAGATACACAATTAATTGTGTGTGCATGGCCTTACACAAGTCACTTTATCACCTTGGACCTCCATTTTCTTAATATATAATAAGAAGATAAATTCTTATCCCACCTTCTTTGGATGGTACTTGTGACCTCAAATCAGGGGATACGTGTCAAGGCACTCGTAAACTGAAGCAATCTGTAAATGGGAGGGGCCCTTTCTGGCTCATAATTGCTTCTCCCTTTTCACTAAGGTTCCTACCTCTGGCTAACAGATGGTAAAGGTAAAGTTGATATCTGATCCTGATTCAGGCCTCAGTTATATAATTTCAAGTAGGAAGTAGGAGCCAGCATATGATGAAGGCAGGAGAGTGGAATGGGAACTTAAATTTATTAAGCACTTGTAGATGCCAGTCGCTTTGTATTTGTTATCGCATTTACTCCTGACCACAATCCCAAGAGATAATGGTGAGCTCCCTTCTTCAGATGAGGAATCCGAGGCTCATGGAGATTAAAGCAACAGACTCAAGGTCACACAGCTGGCAAGCAGCCAAGCTGTCTGTGTCCCCATGTCTGTCTGACCACATACTGCTGCCAGTTGGGACGAGAGACTTTCTCAGAGGGTTCCCACATTCTTGCTCTTTCATCCTGAGTCGTGAACATGGCTGTATAGGATGGAGTCCAATAAGCCTTAGAAATAGCTGCACTGATCATGAACAACAGTTTAAGTGGTTCTGGAAGATTGTAAATGAAAGCCTTTGGTTCAATATTTGAAAATGTCAGGATGATTTCTGGGATTGCTTTTAAAATCAGGCCACTTTTATGAGTGGCAACATGATAAAATGGAAGGATCCACCAATTTCTCATTCTAGCTCTAGCTGTGGGACTCTAAGTGGATCAAACAATTCTGTGCCTCAGATTGTAGTGCATAAAATAGGGACAATAACACAGCTCTTTCCACCTTACTGTCTGTTGTGACATCAGATGAGCTACTAATGTGTAGTAAGTCGTTAAGTGCTTATACCAATGCAGGATATTACAGTGGTCACCCAGAAGATAGGACATTGTAAGCAAGGATTTATGAGGGTAAAGCAAATACTAACCACCCATGATAAGCTAGCTTTGCTTTCTAGTCTACCTTCCAGATGTTTTGTTCAATTATCTACATACATCTCAACAAAAGCTGATTAACTCTCTCAGACATCAGTGTCTGTTATTGATGCTCAAGCTGATCAAATTACAATGCCACAGATCCTACTTGTGCCGTTAATATTAGATTTTGGATTCCGGTCTGTAATGAATGATTTTTTTCCTCCACGCATTGGAAAAATTGGTTAGCAGAGTTCATAAGAAAGTTTAATTAGCAGGACTGTTTGTGAAAATAGCGGTTGTGAGTCATGGAGCAGAATGAACTAACATTTCTCAGGGTTGAATTTGTTCTTCTGTTCTTGAGCAGCCGCTTAGGATCCTCGTGTTTGGGAAGCTAGTGTATGCATGCTGCCCACTTAAACTGCACCGTGTAATAAACTAATGACCAAAAAAAAAAAAACCATATTTTAAAAGCCCAAGAGGAAGAAGAAGTGTAGGGTGTTTGTGTATGTGTGTCTGTGTCGTCCAGGGGATTATTAGGGACCTACCGTAGTCCAGGACTGTGGTAGGCAGGATAGCTGAGTGATAAAGAGCTTGACCGCCTGCATTTGCATCCTAGCTTCACTGCTTACTGGCTGTATAACAGGCAGGCAAATTCTTACCCTTCCTGTGCCCGTTTTCTCATTTGTAAAATAGGGATAGTGGTAGGATTATTGTTAGCATTAGTATAAGTAAAGCACTCAGAACAAGCAGCTGACATATAGTATTGTAATTCTTCCTGCAGTTCTGTGAGGTAACGGTATTATTAGCCTTATTTTGCAGGTGAGGAAACAGGCTCAGAAAGGTTAAGTGACTCACACAGCTTCTAAGTAGCCGAGCAAGATTGAATGCATGTTTGTTTGATACCAAAGCCTCTGCTTTTTAAATTTTATTTTATTATTAATTTCAAATATACAGTACATTGGTTAGACATTTATATACTTTATAAAATGATCCCCCTAATTGCTCTTTCTCTTCTCTGGCTCTCCACCTGCCACTACATTAATGCAAACTGCATTCTGTATGCTGTACTCCCCATCCCTGTGACCATCTACCAACTCCTAACTTGTACTTCTTTAACCCTTCACACCTTTCCCCCAACCCCTGCCCCTCTGGCTACCACCAGATTGTCCCCTATATTTGTGAGTCTGCTTTTAATTAGTTTGTTCTTTTTGTTCCTTAGATTCTGCATATAAGTGAAATCACATGATATATATCTTTCTCTGTCTGACTTATTTCACTCAGTATAATAACTTCTAAGTATATCCATATTGTTGCAAATAGTAGGATTTCATTTTTTTAATGGCTAAGTAATATTCTATTGTGTACATGAACCATAACTTCTTTATCCAGTAGTCTGTTGATGGGCATTTCCGTTGCTTCCATATCTTGGCAAAGCCTCTATTTCTATCTGTAACACTATACCACCTCTCTGGGTCATATGCCTAGTTAGTTAACTATTAATAATGTTCTATGTGTGCCTGCATGTGTGCACCTATCTTTGTGTGCTCTGCTTGAGTGTCCATACAGTCACATGCAATTGTGGTTTATTTTTTCCTTGGGTCTTTAGTTCTTCTAGTGAAACTCCTGAGCTCACTGCACACTGACACATAGTGAACTAAAACAAGACTTATACAACTTGTACCAATGTTAAAATGTGTGCTCAGATGTCTGACCCCTCCCTACTATGCATCTCTGTCCTGTGACTAGGTCATTCCAGAAGCAAGTCTATGCGATGTCTTCTAAGAAACAGAATCATGGACTATCACAGTGAAGAGACCTTAGGAGTATTCTCTGGCTTTGTCTCCTTGTTTTCTGCTATTTCTCTTCTGATATTTCAGGAACTGTAGCTCTAAGCTGGAGCCCAGACCCCTCCCTCACCTTAGAGTAATTATACCTTAGACAGTATTCAGTCCCATTTCAAAGAGTAATGTTCATTTGGAAATCCCATTTAAAAGTCTTTCCCCAAGGTTGTTTAATAGGTAATAGATATTTTTTAAAGGGGTCCTGTGACCGAACGCGTTTGGAAAACTGAAGTGAACCAAGTTAGAAAGGGGTTTCTTTTTATCACTGCTTGTCTGAGTCTGTGTTAATGTGCATTTTAAATCTTAAAAGGAATGGCATAATATGCATCATTCATTACCCAGGGAAGCTTTATTTTCTTCAGCATTTTGTGGACTACATGTTTAAGCCAGGAGGAAAGAAGGTAAGTGGGTAGAAGGCAGTTTGGGACAGTTTCTACTCAGTGACCTCATCTCTTTTGTTAAGAAAGAGATGGTGTCCTGTACTGCACATGAGTGGGCAAGTAGAGGCCTTGGAAAGTCTTACCAACTCCCAAGAGAAACAGAAAAAGGGTGTTGTGGCTCCATCTCTCTAGCACCAGCACAGCTGCATCACGTGCTAAGCATTTTTGTTGAAAATTATTGAGTACTGAGCATGTTCTGGGCATGAGTTAAATTATGTGTTCATTTGATTTTCTGATTGTCAGGGTGACATTTCATTTTCTATTGCCTAAGAGAGCTGATCGTTGGAACATATTTACATTTTATGATTTTCACACACATTCCCGGGCACTCCTTCATTGTCACCTCTCCCAGGTACTTGATTCATTGTAATGAGGCTGGTCACATTTGCATGGTGTAGCCATTCCCCCAAGAAGCCCGTAGCTTTAAAAAAAAAAAAAAAGAAAGAAAGAAAAGAAAAAAGAAAAGAAAAATCAAAGAAGATGGTTTCCCTCCTCCATTCCTACTCTGCAGACCCATTTCTGTGTGAGCTCTTTTGATCTTGGGTTTTTATTTATTTTGTCTTATTTCTTACCTGTGAGCTAAATGGCAATGGAGAGAGAAGACATACTTTTGTTTCTGTTTCTTTTCCTTTTCATGGATTTGGGGAATTTCTTTTTTAACATTTGGTGGAACTGCAATGAGCTTTCAGACCATGGTACTTTCATGCCTGGGTCTTTACTATCAGCGAACCCCTTGACAATAGGAATAAGGGTTTGTCTCTACATTTCACACAGCTATTAGTGGTAAATCCAAGGCCAGAGAACCCCAAGCTCTTAATTCAGAAATGACACACTGATATAGGTTTCAACGTCCTTCTCCAGATCATGGTTGACATCTTGACTTATCTCTGCACAGACAAGTTATTTGTCTCACTTCCCTTGAAATCCATGAATTTCCTTTTATTTTGAATACAAGCAGTTTTAAAAGACTGATATTCAGTTAATATTTGTGATGCGTCTACCTTGTGCCAAGACATCTCACATAACTTATCTCATTTAATCTAAATCCCAACATTATATCACCTTCCACATGCCCTTTATGAGAATAGTATCCGATGAGAGTTCTGGAAGCCGTTGTCTTGATGCCTAAATGCAACAGTGTCTTTCACTCACAGACATTTCACCCACAGAGTCTCATTTGCCAAAAGGTTAATTAATTACACTGCATGTAAGTGGCATTAACCTGATAACTCTTTCTACCTCTTCTTCCTTTGTTGTTAAACTGTCATCTAACATCAGCTGCATTTCTGGAATCACCTGTTGGTTCACTTTCTTTCTGAGTGGAAAGTCGTATCTATCTGACATCCAGACCTTTGTTTCATGTGAGAGTAAGCCAACTGAGAATTAAGAATTCTGGTTCATTTTTCTGGCTTGCTGAGGGTTTGCCAAATCCTCTTCTTTTTGTTTCAACCCTTGTCAGAAAAAAATATATTTTTAAATGTGTGACTATTCTTTCCTGTCTGTAAAATACTCTGAACATAATTTAATTTCATGTTGCTTCGATTAAGAATCTTTCATTGCCCCAGGATCATCAGTTTGAACACTTCTTTTTGTATAATAAATGCTGAGGGTGAGATAGTTGTCATGAGGCTTCTATTGTCTCCAGTACATTACCTAGAATATTTTTTCCGTTTAGGTTTTTTTTAAACTAATACTTGATACTAACTTTTTATCTTATGAATCACCTTTCTTTCCTGAACAGACAGAAGAAAAATAAGGTTCAAATTATTTCAGTTTTTTCATTTGTTGAAGTTTATTATTTCAATGTATAAGAGCTGTCATTTGGAGCAGCTTATTTTATAGGACAAACCAAGAGAGATTTAAAAGACTCCTTTGAGAATTGATTAGTTGGCTTTCTTTACGAAATAGTGTAGCTTTGTAGCTGATCCTTCCTGCTTTGGGGACTGATGGAATCACTGTGTATACTTAGTGAATTTCCGTGTGCTTTACCCTAGGAACAGAGGCATTGTTTTACATCTACTTGAACAGTTTGGTTGATACGTCTCTGAAATCAGAAATGCTATTAAAGCCTCTATGGGCTTCGGAGCCAGATGTACTTGTATCTTGGGATCTGAGACCTGTGGACATTGGTCTCCTTATCATAAATAGTAGTGATAATACCTACTTTGCAGAATTGTTTTTAGGGTGGTAGATGAGATGATGGAAATAAAGCACTCAAATATAACTTAAATGTTCTCACACACACTAAAGAAGAGATAAATATGTATTAACTAGACAGGAAGAATCCTTCCACAATGTGTATGTATAGCAAATCATCATGATGTACACTTTAAATTTCTTACAATCTTATTTGTCAATTTTACCTCAATAAAGCTGGGAGAAATAAAGCACTCAGTACAGTGACTGGCACATAGTAAGCATTAAAAAAAATAACTATTTTTGTTACTATTCATTTGCTTGTTGAACTCATTCATTCATTCAACAGAGATTTATTGAAAGCCTACTATGTGCCAGACATTGGTCATACCAAGATTAATAAGACCATGTTCTTGCCCTAAGGAACTTAGAGTCCATTGAGAAAACATTCAGTTCAAGTTTATATTGAATGCCTGCTGTGGGACAGGTGCTTTGCTTATTGCCATCTTGATGCCACATGATGTGTTCTCAACCTCTGGGAAATTACATTTACTTAGGAAGCCAGAATGTAGCCTCTGGAAAGAACCAAGTACTGACTTAACATAATCTTAAATACTTTCGGAATTCAGAATAAGGAAAGCTTGGTCCTGTCTTTTTTTTTTTTTTTAAGTGAGGCAACCCTTGATTGACCTCACAGATTGCAAGGACCTTGCCAGCTTACAATCCCTTATTTTTTTTTAATTTTTTACACCTATAGCACCTGGCCTTCCTAGGTGGTCTCCCATCCAAGTACTAACCAGGCCCAACCCTGCTTAGCTTTCGAGATCAGACAAGATTTGGCTTGTTCAGGGAAGCATAGCCATAGACAGTCCTGTCTTTTTTGATAGTATTTGTTGTTGACAGAGAGCAACCACACTCAAAATTTCAGATACCTAAATGACTCCTGAATCTCTGCCAGAAGTATGGGGAGATCTCATATATGCATCTAAGCATAGATTCAACTTAGACACAATATTTACAATTCAGATTGATAACAACCACTGGCTTCCTGGAAGTGATGGCTATAACCTGAGTGGCAGCCACTCTCCTCAAGGGATAGATGCTCATGCTGGAATGGTCTTCTCTGTATTTTTCCTAGCTGTTGCCTACCAATCTTTTCAAATTAGTCTCAGCTCGGGTATATTCTCCAGAAACCCTCTCCTCTTCTCACTGTCATAACACTTAACCATACTCTGCTATCATTTTTGATTCATAGGTCTTACTTTCCTACTAGACCATTAACTCCTTGCTTCTTCCTTGGTCCTCAGTTTCCGAATCTGTAGAAGAGACTTGAAGATGATTGATACTTAGGGCCTTTCCAAGGCTGTTATTCTGTAATGTACTAGATCCAGTTAGACAGACACAATCAAGTTGGAAGACGGGAATGGAATACTTTGAGATAATATTGGAAATAAAATGATAACTTGGAGATAGTAGTAGCAAACTCAAGCTCTCTCAAGGTCTCAGGCACACTGTATTGTATCAGGGCAGGTGTTTAGCACACAAATGAGCACACATTCAAAAAACCAGGGAACAGCAGAAAGTACACAGGCTCTAGAGTCAGATGGTTCTGTCTTCTGTTCTCTAGCTAAATAACCTTGGGTATGTTACTTCTTCTTTCTGGGCCTCTGTTTCCCCTTTTGTAAAATAGTGATAAAAATGTTGCTTCCGAGGTTGTACATATTTAATAATGGTATATATGTAAGGTCCTTGGCCCATACTAATTGCTTAATAAATATTCTCTAAATTAGGATAAACCAAAACCAGTTAGAAATTAGGATAAACTGAAACCAGTTATGAGCATTGGATCTAAAATAAATATAATTTAAAACCTTAGAATTTTAGCACTAGAAGGGAACTTAATGGATTGATCTTGCTAATTGTTATAGGCTCTCCTGATAAGATGTAGATTTGGCTTCATGTTTGCTATAGTTCTAGTCATGGGACCTTATCACCACACCATTATAAAATTATTATTAGAAAGTTCTTCCTTTTATCAAAGCAAAAATCTATTCCTTAACTTTCTTCTATTTCCTTATTGCCATTCTCTCTCTTGGGTCTCCACATAGTAAGTCTACCCTGCCTCCGATGGCAGCCTTTCAAATATTGGAGGGAGCTTTGAGTACCTCTAGAGTCTTCTCTCCTTCAGACTAAAGCCTGCAGATCTTTCAGAAGTGCCTCATGGGACCTAGTTTCATACCTCTTATTGACATCCTCTGGACACAGGAGAAGCCCTGGGAAAATATTTTGCTGCTCTTTCCAGTCCCTTTCTGTTTGGTATAAGGGAGTTTGAGAGTGGTTAGGAGAATGTAAATATGCATGTGAATAGATAATATTCATTTATTCATCCAACATTTACTGGATGTCCAACCATGCCATGGACCCTTTGGTAGGTCTTGGGGGTACAGAGATGAATAAAATACCATTTTGTCTTCAATTACCCTCTTTCTAGTGAGGAACAGAGACACATTAAGAGATCATGTAGAAAAGGTGTGTCAGTGAGAGTGTTTTGTCTGATTGGTAACACTGAGGGGAGGGGTCAGAGTGATTTTCACACATCTTACTCAGCAGTATGGTAGAATCAGCTTGAAGAAACCAGGGGGTGCCCCTTTCCTCTTTTCAGTCATTTGACAAGCACAATGATGGATTGCCTTCACGTTCATTTGTGCCGTTGCTCCAACACTCCAAGCACACTCCTACCTCAGGGCCTTTGCACTTGAGATTATCTCTGCCTGGAATGTCCTCCCCTCAGATGGGACACTGGCTTCTCTTTTCCCTCAGATATCTGCTCTCACATCACCTTAGTCGTAAGGCCTTATCTGACCACTGTATTAAAAAATTTTAATCTCACTCCCCACACTGCCTTTCTCCTTTCTCTGATTTATTTTCTCCCTAGAACTCACCATTATCTGACAAACTTTTATTTGATTTATATGTCCCTTGCCTTATTCCCTCACCCCAATCCAGAACATAAATTCACTGATGGCAGATACCAAGTATTTTTGTTCTCTGCTATGTTCCCAGTGAATGAAACTATGCCTGGCACATAATTAATGCTCAATGAATATCTGTGGGGTAAATTGATATGGTGCTTGGATTTGACCCTCAGGTTGAAATCTCATCCCTTAACAAGAACACTATCAAAATTCTACTCTTTCTTCAAAGCCCAACTCAAATGCCCCCACCTCCAGGAAGTCTTCCCTACTCTGCTCAGTTAGAATCAGTCTCCACTTCCTCTCTGTTCCTTTATATAGCTTTAACATGAAAATCTCTGATACATTTATTATTTTTGCTGAGCTGTAATTAATTCTTATATTTATCTTTCTCTTTTATAATAAGTCCCCTGAAGGCAGAAACAATTTCTAGGTCATTCTGGGGCCCAGTCATAGTATCTAGCATTTAGTAGGTGCCAGTTATATGTGGAATTTGTGTTCCTATTGCATCATGTGCGCCAATGTAAAAGAAAAGCATCAGAAACATTCTCCATCTTCAAGGAGGTTTGGGCCTTATGATGAGACCGCATCCTCATAGGCAAGAGTGTAAGGTGGTATCTAATGGCACTAGGGGAAGGAAGAAAAGGAACCAACATCTACTGAACACCTGTTATATGCCAGGCACTTTATGTGCATTATCACTTTTAATTATTCTAACAACTCATGAAAAAAAAGTAATATTAAGCCCATTTTACAGATGAGATTATTGCAGCAGAAAAGGGCAAGGTAGGAATGCAAAATTTAGAGATGTAAAGAAATAACATATATTTAAAAAATTCTGAGAGCTTTCGTATCATAGCTTCCCTTCCTGTGATTCTAGGTTAGATGTGTAGGTTAGATGTGAGAATAAAACAAGAAACCAGGTGCAGGGAGGTTACTATAACTTAGCCAGTCACACGGCAATAAGCTGAAGCTACAGTTCTTAAAGTCCCCAGGCAATGCCAATGATGCTGGTATAGGGACCACACTTAAATTATTAAGCCTTTAAACCATACTTAGTTTGAGACAACTGTGTGAACTTCCAACAGAAAATAAATCTTCTGACTGCTTGCCTTTCCTGACATTGAGTTTGCAAGAGAAAAGCCAAGACTCAGACAACCCAACACGTGTAAATACCAACAGAGGTGGGTGGGGAAGGGGCAGAGCCATGGATACTCCAGGATCTCAAAGCATCCCCAGTTGGTGTTGAGAAGAGGAAGAGACCCCACACAGCCTGTGTGCTTCCCCTTGAGTCCTTACGTGAAGCCAGACACTCCACTGTGCCCTGTAGAGAGAAGGCGTGAGCCTGGAAGTCACAGATCTAGGTTCATGCAAATCCCAACCCAGGATCCTGCTTCCTAGTTGACTTTGAGCAGGTTATTTAATTTATCTTAGCCTCACCTTCTTTATCTTTCACACAGGATTAAATTAGGTAATCTTACTGGGCTATTTAGTATAGTGCCCGGCATAAAGTAGGCACTGAATAAAAGCTGTTCTTCTTCCACATGCTAATATAGTTAGTTAATCTTCACAGTGATCCTTTTGGTTGTTTTTCCAGATAAGGAAACAAGCTGATGCAGCTTAAATGACTTAACCAAGGTTAGACAGAAAATATGGTTTTGATATGCAGTAACAGCCACAGAGCTCTCTGACCCTCTTTTCGGTGAGTTCAGATAGATTTCAAGGCATCTGACAGTCAGGAAAGCCACCCCAGGACTGGCAGGGAGGTGTCCTGGGATGTGGAGTTGGCTGCAGTTAACCCAGCACGCCGATTACCACCAGCAGGTGATCTTGAGTTGACTGGGGATTTTATCATGTGCTTCGAGAACAGAATTTCAGCCTGAGCTAGGGGTTTTGACATCCACAAAAATTCCTTACTCAACTCAGAAGTTTTCATCAACAGCAGCTACCCATCTGGCTGCCCCCTTGGGGGTCTTTGCAGATGAGAGAACTAGCTGTTAGGTTTCTGGAGAATGACGATTTTTGAAGACAGAAAGAGCAAACTGTGCAGGTTGGCAGTGCAGAAATGCTGAGATTCCTTCCAGCCAGCCTTGCAAGGGGACAACTTCTCTGCTGCTGTGATCAGCCATGAGGATATCACATTTGGAGTCCTGCTGCCCTAACTCCCTGGACCTCAAAGGCAAGGGGAAACAACTTCTATTCAGAATGACTGGGAAAATGGGGGGTTATAATCCGCTATGATGGCAACACTTCCTAGAGTTTGAATACAAATTTAAAATGCTTAACAGAAACCATTGAAGATAATTTACTGTTTCTTAGGTGAATCAAAAAAGGCTCAGAGGTATTTCAGGTCCTCGAAATAGTTGTCAATAACATTGTAGTTCAAATGGAGTAACTGTGGTCATGGCAAAGGGTACTAGATTTGGAATCAAAAGATCTAGACCAGGGGGTCAGCAAACTGTGGCCCAGAAGCCAAACTAAGCCCACTGCTTGTTTTCTAAATAAAGTTTTATTGGAACACAGCCACAGTCATTTGTTTACATATTATCTATGGCTGCTTTCATACTATAATGGCAGAGTTGTCATAACAGAGACTGGAGGACCCAGCAATCCTAAACTATTTACTGTCTTATACATAAAAAAATTTTGCCAACCCCTGATCTAGACTAAGATCCAACTCTGTAGTATAGGGCAAATCACTATTTTCTCTGCGCTCAGTTTTCACATCTGTAAAATAATTTTCTCCCACAGAGTTATGAGAATCAAATGCTATAGAATGGGTAGGAAAGCACTTTGGAGTCTCAGAATCTGTGGAAAGGTGGACAGGGACGTTTTTTTATTGTTCATTTGAACTGTGCTGGAGGAGAACCCACCCAGGACATTTTTGGTTTACGTTTTATTTTCCAGTCCCTGATGTTAGTTTATAGGCGTGTCCTCTCCTTTCCCAGGTGCTCGTTCCCTACTTCTTCTCTCCCTGAACTTAAAAATATTTTGGTCATATGCTTCCAGAAGTGGAGAATTAGCACAAATGTGTTTCTCCATTTTTTTCACAATATTTGTTGTGTTCAAGGATGCAACTTTTTATAAGCTAGTTCTTAGGGGGAAGACGTTAGATATACAAATTATTATAACAGAACAAGATGCTGCCATGTCATAGGAGGAGGACACATTGTTGTGTGTGTGCATGCACGACTTATAAAAACAGAAATATTCAGGTTCAGATTAAAGAAAAGCTTGTTTGAAAACCTTTTTAACCCCAAAACACTGAAGTGCCTTAAACTATCGCTATTATGTATAACAGTTTTCCCTTGGAAACTGCTATCTAATTTTAAGTTTCTATTCCAAACTGCCAAGAATGTATTTCCTGCCGATGCATGGTCACTGGAGACCCCTCACTAATGCCTGCTGAACAGGACTGTCGAGGCCTGGTCACATGTAAGGGTTGTAGATCACCGGGGCATTAGGGAGCCAGCTACTCACCATAGGTTCTAAAGTTTGTAGGCAGTCTTCATTTCATAGTATTTTATCTTTTCTCTACTGGTTTTATTTTTTCTTTATTGATGGCTCAATCAACATAACATCAGCGATTTAACCTTTTTATTTGTTCAACTTGCTATCAAAATAACTTGTAAATCGAGAACAAAAATAAGGTTTACTCTTCTGTTCTGAAAATACTGTTGCCGTATGTATATGGTCAAATCTTGCTACAGCTAATAAAGGAAGATGTAGTTATTTGGGGAGAAAAAAAGAAAGAAAGAAAGAAAAGTATAAGGACCTTATCTATGTCTGGGATACAGATACACATTCATTGAGCTCTAGGCTGCTGACTGGGTCCCCTGGGCTCTCCCAGCATGGTGGATCTCTTGGCCCCCTTGGAAATAGTGTTGATATTCTTCATGACTGTGTTTCATCTATATTTTTCTATGTATATTTAAATATAGAACTACAGATCCATAATCCATCACAAATGTATGGCCACCAAAATTGACATAAAATTCCTCATTTTACTCTCCCCAACTACTAAAACGGTTCCTGAAAGAAATGAGGCTTGGGTTTCTATATTTTCTACCTCGGGATTTAATCCTCTCTAGACTGTTTTAAAAGAGAATGTTTAGTTCCATCGAGCATTTTTTATTAGACTTAGCTGGACTCCTCCTGTGATGGCAAGAAGCACATGAGGAAGCCTATACGTGAACTAGGCTAACCACAGGTAGTTTTATTATGCTGCCAGTTTATCTCGATCTTTCCATTCACGGGCAAGTCTTTCCACTTCTGTCCTACTCTCGTTAAATGCACTGCTCTGTTTTAGAGTTTGTGGTTCATTATTTTATACAAGGAGAATCTCCATTCTTTTTTCCTCTTCCTTTCTGAAACAATATTCATCTCTTTTTTAGTTTTCTCAAAAACACACTCAATTCTTGATGTTAAATGCAGCCGCTCCCTAAAGCTAGAGCAGCAGGTAACGAGAACACAGTTGTGCTAATTGCAGTCAGGTGCTAATGTGATGGTGGATTTGGGACTGATATAGGCAAGCGGGTAGATATGACAGAGTCTTTTCCTTCACTTGCTCTTCAGAACCTTCCTAGGACCTGAGAGTGTTTTCCTCCCTCCTGAAGCAAAGGTCTAAAATAAAGATAAAATATAGAACGTAAAAATCATAGACATTATTTATTTTAGACTTCTATAAATACGTGAATAATTAGAATAAACGATAGTATATCAGGGAACATGCATCACTGGTAGACATGATAAATTCATCCATATATATTCCATCAGTACAATGAATCATGCACCATTTGGATGTAAGTCCAATGTTTGTGGTTACGCAGTGAATGTTTTGGCTATATTTCTTCATATACATTTTAATTTTATACAAACTAAACTTAGCTGGATAGATTAATCAGCCATCTGACCCATTTCCTAGAATTCATACTTAAGGTTTATTATTGAGATTATTGTTTCAAAAATGCCCTTTAAGGCAGCTCAACTTGATACATGACTGTGTAAAATCAATAAACATAAAAATATTTTAGTACAGCATTTTTAAGGCTTCTCTAATATACAAGGTAAATAGGACTGATAAATTTGCATGATGAAGGTGGGTTTAATTAAGTGAATTTAGTTTGGCTTGATGAGGTGGCGCCAAATTTAGGATAAACGATATATTTTAACCAATGAAATTAGTCTCTCGTGTTTTGGGGTTTGCAAAAAGTTTCTCAGAACATGTGGCAGGGTCTTATAATTCACACAAATCTCCCTCTCGCTCACTCTTACTTTTCTAGGTACACACACAGACAGACACACACACGTCCACACTGCAAGCACAGTGAAATTGAAGGAGAAGGTCCTAGCAGCCGGAGTGTGCTCAGCATCCTCTCCTCCTTCTTCAGTTACTAATTCTGGCTGATGAAGGGAATATCTAGCAAAGTCTACCCCTGCCCTGTCTTTTCCTATCATAACCCTGTTATTTGAAAACACTACGGAATATCCTAATGAAAAATATTGTTATTTGGGGTTTTCCATTTGGGGGATAAAAATGCAGTGGAGTTGCCTCATGACTCTTTGTTTCCGTTACATGAAGGTAACAAAGTCACCCGTTTTCTGATCCAGAACCCAACTTGTTTTCCCAGGTTCCCTCCTACAACCAACACAAACACAGACATTTACCAGCAAAACAGAAGCTGTTGGAAAGATTTTTTTGGCTGCTGAAATGGGCTCCTGTCACCAGGACATGGCAGGCTTTTTGCTGTATTGTCTCCCAGCCCTGGCCCTGTACTCCAAAGAGAGCTTTATGTAATCAGTCTTCCCTGACATGTGATGTCCTGTCATCTTCCTCCCCTTCAGCTCTGCTGCCGCCCACAAATCAATAACATTGCCTGGGAAGTTCAAGTTGGTTTTACAGCCACCCTGAGCTCTGTGTTTCTTAAAGGGTACGTCAGAAAATGTAAAGTTTCCTAATGATATTTCTGGCTGATGACACATGGCAGAGCTGATGGACTATTTATAATCAGTGGCACGATCTCAAGCACATTATTTTTATTTCACTTAGGGGGGAGCCCTGTCACTTGCCACCTCTCTTTGCAGACAAGTTGATGCCATCTCCACCTAAAGTAGCTAAATCCTCTTTGCAGAATGTGTCTACACACTACCCTTTGTGTTAGGCGCTCCCCAGTTCTTCTCCTAACCCCTGCCCTTTCTTTTGTTCTTGGGCTTGGGTGGGGGGGATGATGAGGACAATGAATGATTTGTAGCAACTGCTTTAAATTCTGGCCATGCCTTCACTATAACATCTCCAGTCTTTGCTGCTCAGATCCTACTACATGCCTCTGAGTGTGGGTGTGGCTAGCATAATTGAGGCAGCAGACATAGCTACTGCATCCAGTGTTTGCCCCAATTTTACAGGACTGAGCACAACATAGCTGTCTTTTGTTGAGCAGCTACTATGTTCTAGGCATTGTGCTTGGTAGGCATTTTATATGCAATATCTCATTAACCCTCTCAAACCTGTCTGTGGCAAGTGCAGTTATATCCAGAGAAGAAATGTGTGTGTGGGCGGGAATGGAGTGGGGGAGGGGGGGGGGAGAAATAGGAACTTAAATGACTTGTTTCCAAAGTCACACAGCTGATAAGGAAAGCCCCAGGACTCCAGTTCAAGTGTCTTCTCACAAATGACACTTGCTATCTTTCCACTCTCCTGTCCTGCCTCTTCCCCATTAAGTGGATACTTGTGTATATATGGTGTAGATGTTCAGGGGCTTACCCATTCCCAGCTTGGGCAGCTCCTGTGAGTTTAAAGCCTGACCAGAGTGAGAGATGAAAGAATTCAAAATTTCTCAGCCTGGGGACAAACCCTGGTATAAATGGAACCATATACTAGAAGAGGGTTTGGACTCACTGCAGTGGGAAGTGTTACCTCTATAAAGATATTGAGCTCTCTCTTTCTCTCTCTCTCTCTCTTTCTCTCTTTTTTAAAAAATGTTTCCACAGGACAGAGTTTAGGGTATGGATTCGTTAACTATATTGATCCAAAGGATGCAGAGAAAGCCATCAACACTTTAAATGGACTCAGACTCCAGACCAAAACCATAAAGGTAAGAGGTGATATGCTGGCTCCTGATTCATGAAGCACTGGTTAAATTTCATTCCTTTGAACTTATACATCCAGGCTAGGAGGGAGCTGGAAGTCATGTTTTTTATTTACTTAAAAGACATTTACGGGGACACAGATCATTACAGAAGAGTGAGATGAGGGCTGAGTACAGGGGAAAGACCATGAGTTTTGGGACCTCCAGTCCTCTAGAGGGCAGATGGGGTGTCACCTTCAACGTCATCTAGAAGGCCTGTGAGCCTGAGTCTGCAAAGATGGCCAGAACAGAGCTATGAAAAGAGGCCAAGGCAGGAAAGTTGTTCCAGGCAGAGGGAACAGCACATGCAAAGCCATGAAATGTACATAAACACTGTGAGTGGGAACAGCATTTAGAATAGCATGGCCTAAGCCTGGAGAAGGTGATGAAAAAATGAGGATGGAAGGTGGCTAGGAGCATTGTGTACCAGGCCGAGTAGCTTGGCTTTACCTAAGGGTGGAGAGGACCCTCCTAACCAAGACTCAAAAAGAAAAAATCAGTTGTTGATAAACACACTAGTTAATAGGGACAGGTACTATAAAATTGATAGGGACATAGTAAAGGAATGACAGAAAAAGTAACATTCCAGCCATCTGAAGATAATCAGACTGGTAGATAATATCTCAGGAAGAATTATGTCAAAAAAGAAAAACGGTTACCCAGAGCCTACTCCTCCAGGTGGAGGTTTCTGTGGCTGGATTTTCACTCTCCGTTCAGACTTCACCTTGCGGGGATCCTTCAGGAGATGGTGCTGCTTGCTTTAAGGCCCCCTTCTGACAGCCAGTGGGGAGCTCCTGGATAGAGCCTGCCTCCTCCTCAGCCTCCCTTTCCCTTCTTTCCCACCTCCAGGCAGCATCCTGTTTGGGGGCAGCTGCCAGCCAATTAATGAGTCCCATCCTTCATAGCCTATTAAACCATGGGGAGGTGTCTCCTGGGCTCTCTTATCCTCACGACAGCAAGTCTGATGCAAAGTAGGACAGAAGAGAAACCTCTCCCGGAAAGGAAATCTATAGCTAACGCTGGCTCTCAGTGTCTGAAAAGACAACCAGAACTTTTGAGTTCAACAGAGCTACTTTTTCAACATCCAGACTGACAGAGGAGATTAGTGGCATAAAATAATTTTAGTTAGGAGGTAATCAAAACAAAAATATAACCAAACCAAAACAAAACACTTCTCTTTTTGGAATATATTATGTGATTTCCTTCCTTCCTTCCTTCCTTCCTTCCTTCCTTCCTTCCTTCCTTCCTTCCTTCCTTCCTTCCTTTCTTCCTTCCTTCCTTCCTTCCCTCCTTCCTTCTTTCTTTCCTGTCTTCCTTTTAAGCAGCTTTATTTTTTCAATTGAGCTTAGCTTGTTTTAAAAGATTATTGCTTTCCTGATCTCATACAGTCTGTGATACACAAAGACCCCAAAATGGCTTGATTCAGGTTGGCTCAGTCTCTGTCTCTATGAGTTCTCTAACAGGGAAATGATAGAGAGTTGTTTAATTATGAGGTAGTCCTCTGAGAGGCAGAAGAATTAATTTCTTTCAAAGGAAAAAAATATCTATCTTTGTGCTTTAAGATGGGAGGCCCTTGTCACCTGACTCTTTGATGAAGCCACACCAGGTTGAGAGCTGTATTTGTGAGTTTGATTGATTTTTCTGTGCTGCCCAATTCAGCATTAGAATGTCAGACATTTACTCTTTCCTTGATGGACACCCTGACCTTGAAATGAGAAAGATACTTTTCTCTCCTCTACAGTTTTCTTGAAATCCAAACTTCCCTCAAGAGCTTACGATCAAATCATTAGCCATCTATTCTGCATTTTTTTCCTTAAATATTTCATGAAGCTGTTGGCATTTCCCTAAAGACTGAGTGGACCCAGCTTTTCTGATCTCAGAACGCACCCTGGGCTGATCGTGCCTTTGGAAGAGTGCTTTGTCTAAGTGGGTCTTAGAGACAAGGAACATTGATTATTTAATTTCTGTGAGGAGCCAGTCTGTCTCCTTCCCTTCTCTGTATTCCTTTCCTCATCCCCCACCCACCCTGTGCTCGCCCTGCATCAAAACACTGCCAACACATTTGCACCCAGCAGTAACGTGGGCTTCTGAGGCACTGTGGGGTTCAAAATGCATGATGCCACGGCTGAATCAATAATTTCCATTCTCTACGACGAATGAAAATTTAATGTGCAAACCTGGGGATTTCAGCCCTTTCATTAAAGCAGTTTATTTGCCATACTAAAAATTAAGTTTGAGTGATGGGTTCCTTTATTAACTTTTCTTCCCTTTCCTAAAGGGACATAGTGTTTAAAGTAAAAATCATATTAAAGGAGAGAGAGAAAAAAAAGCAAACCTTTTTCATGTGCTGTTAATAGTCTCATCATTTATTAATTTTTACAAATTGCTTTTCTGCCTTTCAGGCCACTGTTTACTTCGTCTGCTTCAGTTTGCTTTGATAAGTGACATGAGATTTATCTCTCTACTCTGACTCCCATGAAGAAAGTGCCTATCTAGAAAAAAACAAGTATCTTCTTTGGAAACATGCATTATAGAAATCCCCTTGGAACCATTTAGTACATGTTTGCAAACTATAGTCAAGTTTGTCCCTTCTTCCCACATTTATGGAACATTTTTGGAGTGTATGGAAAGCACTACTTTAAATGTCATGCACAACATAGATGCAGGCAAATCAAGAGTTAATTCCTAAGCTTTGAAGGTTAAGGATGAACTGCTAGATTCAGAGGTTGTTCTGGGAAGCCCTGAGGGAGTAGTTGAGACCTTAGTTAGCCGAGAACAATAAAAAGGGCAGCTATTCTTTAGCTACTGCTGATGGTTTAAGCCCAGATCCTTGCGGGATGTTCCCATTGTTCAATGGAAACTGAAATCTAGATTTTTTTTAATGCCAAATCTCCCAATTTCTAAAGGTTGGATGCCACCTCACAAAATTTTAAAGCATTATGTAGGTGATCCAAACAAAACTTCATAATTGACCTGTAGACAAGTAGTTGACAGCCTCTGAACTCAAATTTAAAGCCATAAACACCGTTTTGCTGATTGAAAGTGAATGACTCATTACTGTGCTTCTAGTAGGAGGTGCCCACAAATGATGATTCTCTCTTAGCAAATATTAATTTCCTGTTATTAAGGGGGATGTAACGTTACCGTATACGAATACCGAGGGTGTGTGGAGGGCAAGGACAGGCCTCTCTCCTCAAGGAGAATACAATCAAAGTGTAGACACAGCACCAAAGCAGAAAAAAGGCACAATTCCTAGGTATGCCCGCGGAGTCATGTGGATGACTTACAGAGAGAACTTGCCTGTCCAGAAAAAACAAGTACCTTTTTGGAAATATGTCTTACAGAGATCTCCTCAGAACCATCTAATACGTGTTTATAAACACGTGACTGCTGAGGAATTGTTCTTTGGATTATAGTTTCTTTGGTGGGAGAACGTGGCCAGGTTCCCACCACTCACCTTGGAGATCAGGCTCAGAAGATGAAGTGACTTGTCCAAAGCCACATAAGTAGCCAGCAGTTGAGCTGGGTTGGCATCCAAAGGTTCTGTGAAAGATTCTGGCAGAAGAGGAGCTGCTTAATATGTGACCATGAGCTTGAAAGGAAATAATAATAATAGTAATGCTACCTGATAATGAGTATTTTCTCTGTGTCCAACACTATCTAACTCCTTTACATACTTGATAGCATTTAATCCTTGAAACATCCTTAGGTCTGGGTGCTTTATACACATCAGCTCTAATTCTTAAAATAGTCCCAAAAGGAGGTGCTGTTTATACAAACGAGGAAACGGAGGCCCAGGAAGGTTAAGAGACTTACTCAGGACCACACAGTTGGTGGTGAGATTTGGAGTAAGAAAATATGTTGTAAAAGGAGCTGTGGCAGTAGGTCATACATATTGGAATGTCACAGCAGCACATGCATTTTGTGAGTGTGTGGGAGTGTATTTGACTGCACACACACCGGTTATACTCCCTGCATGGGAACAAGATAGTAAAAGCAAACAAATGAATTGTGTGTCTCCTTCAGGCTCTTTAGTAAACAGACTTGTGGTTTGGGGCTTCTGCCATCAGCCTGGGCACAGTCGTGACTTCAGATCGTTTATTCTTGGATCCCTGCTTTCCAGGCTCTGTGCTAAATCCTGAGATTTAGGTGACGGAGAGATGGCAGTGCCTTGGAGATTCTCCCATCTGTGTCATCAGACGTGAGGCTTACATTGTCTAGCCTGCCAGAGCATCGTGGCTCCCCACTTGAGAAACTGGGTCTTTCCTTTCCTAGCATTACAACCCTGAGCCCAGTGGAGATGCTTTGCCCCACTTAGGGCTTTGGGGGTATAATTTGTTTGGTTCTGAAGCCCTCTCAGCTCCAAAAGAGCAGCTTCTGAATTTGCACTGTAATTCCAGCCTCGTATTAAGAAGTACTACGTTGCATCCAGTTGCAGTGATCGAGCTCTTTGTCGCATTAATTAGAAGCAAAGAAAATTAGATGGTTCTGTCGTGCTTCAAAAGAGGGATACGTTTACCCAAAGCTTGGATTTGTGTTCAAATTACACTGAGAACCTTCAGTAAAAGTGATCAAAATGGTATGTGAGGGTTTGGAATCATCCCACTAAAACTTTCAGAGCAGTGGGACCCCTGCTGGGATTTTAACCTAAATTTGAAGAGTAGGATTAGAGAAGTGTTCACAGCACTGCCTCAGGAAGCGTCTGTCTCATAGGGGACACAGATATGCAAAGGACCAACTCTAATGCAGTGAGATGGGCAATCACAGGGCTACAGGGTTTACGTTTGATTTGGAGGGGGTGCGGGGAAGTACGGAGCTGTGCAAGTGTTGAGCAGGAGAGAGGCCTCGTCAAAGTAAAGTTCTAGGAAGGTTCATCTAGCAATGGTGTATCACTTGGGTGTTTGATGAATGAAACCAGCAGTTTGCGGGCTTTTTATCAGCATTAGACATTTGTTTTCATTAGTTCTATTGGAGGCATTTTACTCATTTAAAACACAAGGCATACTTATTAATAAATTATTTGGAAAACGCATTACCATATAATGAGGGCAATATCAGCCATTCCCAACTCAATACGGTTACCACTTTTATGTATTTCCTTTCTTTTTTCATTGCATTACATGCTTGCAAATGATTTTGTTCCTTGTCTTTTTCTGATAATTGCATTAAGCTATTACTCAAATTATTAAAATGTGACTTTAAGTAAAACGTTCCCAGAACACAGCTCTTACGCAAATTGGAGGTATGAGTGATTTCAGGACTCGGTTGGGAATGAGGGGACAAAAGGGCTGTCCCTGCCACTCGGTGAACCCAGGAGGGTCGGCACGCAGTCAGGGGAGGGAGTGATAGAGGAAGAAAGAAGCTTTATCGTGAGACAGCAGCCAAGCTCCAGAGGGAGCAGGACTAGAGAATGGGAAGGTACTCGAGGGAAGGCTTTTCAGAAGGAAAAACTTCCCTCCTTTGGGAAGGAGAGGGTGAGTGAGTTCCTTATTCCAGCCTCTCTGTGCTGTGATGCTGCTTAGCTGTTACTCCATTTTCACTTTATTCTCCTAATGATGCTAAGGGTGCCTCCAAGGGTTCTTTCTACACCTGAGTTTTGCAGGTTCCAGTTTGCCCCTCCTACTTCTTTCTCTTACCAGGGGTCATCAGGGAGCTGTGCCTCCCTCTCACCCCCAGCATCCACCTGCCTTGCTAAAGGCCTCCATTCCGCTGAGGCATCTTTTCTTTGCACTTGGCATAAGCAATTATTTCTCCTATCACTGTTCTTAATGCTTCCCAGAGAGTTAACAGATCATTTTTTGCTGACGGATATCACCCCTCCCAGAAATAATAGACTGCCTCTCTCAGTCCTGTTAATAAAAAGGCATTTTTCTCTCCTCCCCCATCATGGCTATAGTCAGAGCCAGTGTGGGAGCGCTTCGCTGCCAAGGTCAGCAAGGGCAGCTGGATCACGGAATCTCCAAGGAGCCAAGAGAGGGCATGTGGCAACAAACTGGAGACCCATTTACCCAGTTGTACCAGGCTGCTCTCTCTCTCCTGTGAGAGATTCTGTTTGGCTGCTGTGCTTCCCAGGCCCCGTTAACTGCCTTTGAGTAAATAATTTCAGATACAGGGATAGGAGTTTGAGAGACAATTTCCCTGCTCTGTCTGCCCAATGAGGTTGATATGATTCCAGTATCTTAAAGGTGATTCCACAGTGTCCTGTGTCTGCGGGTCCAGGTTGGGAGGACACCTAGGTTTTCAGAAGTGTGTGGGATGGGGCTTGGGGGCTTTAGCAGTCTACAAGTGTAAAAGCAGTCAACAGTGTGATGTTAGCTGCTTAGAAAAGGAAGTCAGCACACCTTGCTGTGTTAGGAGACTTGTAGACTCCAGATCACAAGAAACGGTGGTCCTTTCTCATCCGCTCTGGTCAACTCACCCCTGCTGTCTTGTGTCCCATTCTCAGCTCCACATTTTTGAAAGACCTAACGCTAAGGGTTGTCCAGAGGCAAATGACAAAAAGAGCAAAGAGGGTGCTCCACTCACATATTCACCCCATAATGGTTGCTTTCCAGTCTCTAGGGGAGAAAAAGTCTGCAGTGAATCTATAGCTCAGATTATTTCAAGAATCTGGGAAGAGAACTTTTGTAGCTATCAGGGTAGAACATTTGCCTTGGGCAATAGTAAGTCCCTGATTGTCAAAAGCATTCAAATGGAGTCTTTAGGGATTTTGTAGGAAGAATTCCTATACCAGACTGGAGTCTGACTAAATGATCCTCAAGGTCCCTTCTAGCACTGAGATGCTATAACTTTATGTTGTTTCTGGGTGTTCTGTTCAGTGTAGTAGCCACTAGCCACATACTGCTATTTGAATTTAAAAGAAGATGAAATAAAATGAAATGTCCAGTCCCTCAGTCAAACTAGGTAAGTTTGAAGTATTCAATAGCCACAGGTAGCTAGTGGCTACTATATTGAACAGCACAGATCTAGAACATTTTCATGATCCCACAACGTCCTTTTGGGCAAGGCTGTCCTAAAACATCAATGGCCCTGGGGAATAAAGAATCACTTCTCCATGGTTATCGTGAAGTCCTGGGGCAAATCAACTGGCCTATGGAAGATCATAGAGCCACATCCCTCTTCCCTTCCCCCTTGTTATGGAGCCAAAAGAGCTCTGAGTTAAGATGGAGAGTCAAGTCCCAGCTCTGTCAAAAGCTACTAGGATGACCTTGGAAACATACTTTACTTCACTGGACTTATTTCCTCATCTGCAGATTGGTTCCTTCTAGCTCCAACATTTCAACTAATAAGATATTAGAGTGTGATCTTTTCAGCTTGGTAACAACAATCCAGGGAAATAGCGGTTTGTGCCACATACACAGCTTTTATTCCACGTTAGGTTGGCATAACCTGTGAGAAAAATCTCAACTTGGAATCATTATCCAAGCTTCGTCTTAGTTGAGCTGTGTGACCTTGGACAAGTACTTGACTTTACTGAGCCGGAGTTTGTCATCTGGAAAACAGAAGTAATAATATCTCACTTATATGTAATCAGGATTTACCTGCTCAAGTAATGCTCCCCAGAATGAATATGACAGTGGATAAGGTTACTGCTAAAGTGAAAATTACATGAGGAGAGGGGATGACTTGTTTCCATCTATGTGTTTCAGAGACGTGTAAGAAAGTAAAGAATGAGTCTGAGTCTTATTAAGCCTCAGGGAGCATATAAAAGGCTTAGTATAGTGGCAAGAATTATGGAGCTTGCAGGTAGCCACAGCAATTTTATCAGTCTTTCATAAAGCAGGAGTCAGGAGTTGCAGTTTAGTGAGGAAACTGAGTGTCTAAAGCCCTGAGTCTGAGACCAGCTCTTGTACCAAAGGCCATGAAACCATTAGTTCATCTCTCCCTTCTGGGGACCACTAGATAGAGAGTGAGATTCTTGTACTAAGTAAGCCCCCTTGCTAATTTAATGGGCTTTTGAAAAGAAGTTGTAAAGTGCATGAATCTATCACCACACCATTTTTTAAAAAAGAGATACTTATTCAGCCTACTGTGTGCCAGATATTCTCCTGATATTCTTGGATACTTTTCAATTCTGTGACTCCTTCTAGCTCCTTCTTCACATGAGAGTCAGCTCCTGGGGAAAGAGCTAAAATTTATTGCATACAGTATATTGTACATTTTCACTTCAATTCATAGAGCATTTATGCAGCTTCTTGCCTGTGTAAGACTTTGATGCCACGGGGGGTCTGCAGAAACCACCACAATGCTCAGACTATTAAGGCAGATGCAGCGTTAGCACAGAAGGCTGTGATGGCAGACGGGGTGTGATAGCTGCTGCCATTGAAGTGTGCATCACCCTTAGAGTCCAAGGAGAGAGCAGTCATTTGTGTTGGGGCTCTTGGATAAGGCAGCATTCAGGCTGGGCCTGGAAGGATGGGCAGTTCATTTTGCCATGATGATGAACAAACAGCAAGAACAAAGACATAGAAGTAGAAACCTTCAGCGCAAATTCACTTTTTTTTTTTTGTTTGAACTGAGACCTGGTGCGCCTGAGGGGTGAGCAGGAGAGGATAGATTGGGCTGGATCCCAGAGGGGCCTTGAATGCTCAGGTAAGGGATTTGAACTTCCATAACAAAGTATTAGAGAACCATTGAAGGTGTTCGAGCAGGGAGAAGTGACACATTCAGAAATCCCTTAGAAATACTACTATCAGGTTTTGCCCCTTATAAGAGAATATCGTGTATCAGGTGGCAGGTGGGGGAAGTTATGAGGAGTCACGCCATATAAGCTAACACCTGTCCTGCCTGTGGGCACTGCTGCAGCCGCAGGCAAAAGGGTAAGCCAATCCTTACAATCGAAGCTGTGGTTTTCAGAAGCCAGCTGGCTTCTTTCTTCTCTCCCTGCTCTTGGAGGTAGGATAAGAGGTCCCTAGGAGGGTTGCTCCTAGAAGGCCCTGGCAGCACCAGAGTCTGTTCTCCTGGTCTCTTTGGAGTGAATGGCCCCCAGGGATCTGTATGCTCTGGGGAGTTTGTGCTCACTCAGAGTAGGGTGTTACAGCAGGCTGGGGAAAGTCTGCAGCCTGATCTGAAATGATCAGTCTCTGTGTGTGTTTCCTCTGCTAGATCAGGAGTCCTACATGTCAGGGACCATTGTATTATCTCTGCGCTCCTGGTGTCTAGCATAAGGCCTAACTCATAGCAATTACATCGAAACCACTATTTATTGAGCACTTACTGTGTGCCAGGCATTGTGTCCGGGAATCCTATATGCCTTAGCTTGCTCGACTCTCAAAAATCTCTATTAGAAAGTTTCTAAACTATGTTATTCAAGTGATGCAGGTCAGACAGGTTAAGTGACTTATCTCAAGTTCACACGGCAAGTAAGTGGTCAGGATTTAAATCCACATCTCTCCAGCCTCAAAGCCCTTGCTCTTAATCTCTGTTTCCTTTCCATTCCAGAATAGATGCATAGTTTCAGTTAAGGCAACATAAAAAAGAACTTCCTATGGAGTGGCCCATCTCAAAATACAGTTTCCTCATACTCTAACTTGTACCTATCGGTGAGACCCACAAGATAAGAGGTGATGAGGACAGGAAGGACACTCCTAGTATGTGGAGCTAGAATAGAAATAAAAGGACAGAAGCTATGGGGGAGACAGGTTTGAACTCAGTAGAAGCCTCCTACTTTGTAATAATCAGTGATGGCCAGTGATGGTGTAGGATCTTCCTATCCTTAGAAATATGTAAGTCGTGTGGCCAGCTGTCTTGGATCCTGCCCACAACTTTTGAGGCCACTTCTAGCACCCAGTTTCTGTGAAGCAGATTTCAAGGATAGTGCTTTCTACTGGGATCACTAGTCTCACCTGTCACCTTTATTTCCTCTTGCCATGAACCGTGGTTGTAGAGATTAGCAGCTCTGTGACTAGAATGCTGAAATCATGAAACCATTCAGTTTACGGCCATGCCACCCTGAATAAGCCTAATCCCATCTGATCTCGGAAGCTAAGCAGGGTCAGACCTGGTTAGCACTTGGATGGGAGACCACCTAGGAAGACCAGGTGCTGTAGGTGTAAAATAAGTCAAATAAATAAATAAATAAATAAATAAATAAATAAATAAAATAATGCATTCAGTCAGTGATAGAGGTCTGTACTGTAATTCAAAGGGTCTCAACAAATGACACCTCTTTTTTCCACATCCAAATTCTAAACCAATTGAGAGATGAGATAAAAGAGGAAAACATATGGAACCCTGAGGTCATCATTATTACTAATTAAGGCCCAAATTGATTCCATGGACACAATGATTTTCCTAAATTGGAACCCCATACTTCGACAGACTGACAATACCCTGTTACAGGCGCTCTGGTCCCCACAGGCCTCCCCATATGATAGCGTAGCCTGCTCCCACAGAACGTAGAGCCTAGAACAGAAAGTGCGCTTCCGGCTGGCATCTGGCTCCCAGAAGGGAGGAAGCAGGCAGCATCTGAGGCTCACATGCCCATTTCCTTTATTGAAGCCTATTCAGAGCAGCCACTTCACTTCCCGGGAAAAGAGGGAGGAAGGGGGTACAAAGAAGCCTAGACTGTGACTCCAGGGGCCTCCTTCCACATGAAAGGAAACACTGAGCTGAGAGTGGGAAGTGAGTGCCCCTGTCAGGAACAGGCTTCTGCATCACACTCTTCATTTGTTTGTTTAATTCCCTCACGGATGTGGGGTCCTTGAAGCAGAGATGCTCCCGGCCCCCAGCACAGGGCCTCATGCACAGTAAGTGCTCAGGAAAGGGAGGAATGAATGGAACTCCCATCTTCTAATACCAGTGGTTTCCTGAAGGAGCACCTTCCAGGGCAGAGAAGGATGCCTTTTCCTCTCACTTTATCCTCCTCCTGACACCCGAGATCCTACCTTTATCGTGTTTTCTAAGTCCTCTCACTTTTCTGTACCGTGGCAGATCAGACAAGGGGTGAGCTGTTGCCAGATGATTCAGGTAATGTTTTTTCCCAGGCCATGCTGTTCCTCCTCCCTGCCCGGGCCAGGCCCTAGCTGTGAACAGGTGAAGGAACCTGTGTATGCTGTGTGGGAAGGGCCAGCCCCTAGCCCTGGTCCTGCTGCCCCATCTGAGGAGAGACATGCCTGCCTTACCACCTTGGTGAGAATCACTGAGAGCAGCTTCATAAAGTCACATGGGAAAATAGAAAGTGCTTTGTGGATGCGAAGCAGTGGAATCTATAGGCATGTGCTAGCAAAGATGCATGGCAAGGAACTGGTAAACGATGATCCAGACCCCCCCACCCCAAGACTGACAGAGTACCTCTCTAGGCACTCATTGGTTGTGTGCTAGATGTTTACTTGTGTGGTAAAATTGAAAAGTGTGCCTTAAGTCTGAGTGCTAGAGTCCCAGGCTGGCCCACAAAACCTGTATAACTCATCACATAATCAATCGTATTTACCAAGTATCATTAAATTCTAGGTATATGCTAGACAAACGTTCAATCTATTATCTCAATTCTTTACAATAAACCATCAACGGAAAATTGTCTCCCCTTTTACTGGTAAAGAAACTGAGATTTACTGAGATTGAATTACTTGCCTAAGGTCACACAGCTAGTGAATGCTGGAGCCTGCTCACAGTCAGGGCTCAGAGTTCCATGCTGCATTTCAGCACTGTCACTCTTGAGAGGGTATGGTTGCTGTGAGCCTGCAGGGATGGAGAGAGATGTGGAGTTGGGAGGGAATGCAGATCTTCACTCAAGAGCATTTGTAAAGTCAGCCTGTTCACCATCACTTGCCTTCAGGCCACCCTTCCTCAGAGAAAGAAGCGTGGCCAACCCACTCCCTGCTCTCTCTGAGGTAGACCAAGATCGGTGCTGGCCTAGAAATGCCAGTCTTGTCTTTAGAGATTCTGGATGAATGAATCAGGCAGGATCCTCACAGTCTAAGGCATGGGGTTCTCTAGAGTGCTGTCTCCAGCGCTGGAAGCCCCAGGCTCTAGGCCACTGGTTCAGTGGGTTAATCAGCCAGCAATGCCTGACTCTTTGCAGGAGCTGAAAATTGGGATTTTTAACAAATGTTTCACTCTAACAAAGGGTTTGCCATTTGTAGTTGCTCAGTGAGGATTTAATAAATGTATGAAGAAACTTGAAAAATTTAGATACTGGGATGAGCATTTTAGATATTAAACGTGTGAAGATTCTATTACTGTCATTTTGGCCATTTCCTACTTCTACCGATTTTCTGGATAGGGGACTAAGAGAACAATAGACTTACGGTTCCAAATAGAGGAGAAAAACTAAGCAGCAGAAATTAGACTTGGTAGAGAATGATCAAGATGCTGTTCACCTTTGGGATTTGTTGCTGCTCTGTAACTGGGGTCTGTCTCTGGAGATCTATAGCAATATCTCTCCTGGGCTGAGATTCTGCCTGTCAGAATCATCTTTTGAGGAATTGGTTTGGGTTGTATCATCTACTTTCCAGTGCCAGCTCCTTTTACCTAGCTGGTCTGTTTCACTCTGCTCCCCTCTGTATGCCAGCTCTGTCTTCCCAGAACTCATGGAAATCAAGGTCGTTACTATCTGTTGAGTTTTATTGGGTGCCAGGCAGGCACTACCCTAAGTCTTTGACCTCCGTCTTCTCACCAGTCTTCACAATAGAAGAGGGATGTCATCAGGCCACCACCGTGTTATACCACCTGTCTCACCACTATTCTCACTTCAGGTCTGTCTTCTTCCTCACCCTTTAAACCCATAATTAAAGGGAGATTAGTCTCTCCCTTCTCTGTGTTCCAGTTGCACCTATACATAGCCCTGGAATAGCACACGCTGGCAGCATTGTGATCATTGGCCCATATGTGTAGCCTCCATTCTTCTGTTTCATTCATTTGTTGAGTACCCTCTGTGTGTTATTATTGCACCCATTGCAGTTGGAGGTCCTTTCAAGCAAGATGTCATGCCTTCTTCTTGCCCGTGTACTCCTCAGCATACAGCACTGTGCCTCAGGAAATGTTTGCTAAGAGAAGGACTCCACATGATTCTAGCCCTAGAACAGCCTTTTCAGTCCTTCCAACCCCATACATTGTGATTCCGTGCTTAACTCTCAGTGATCCCCCTTAATTCTCAGGAATCCAAACTTCAGTTAACTCCACAGAACCATTAATGTCAGCATTATTCACTATGATCTGTGAGGTTCATTTATTCGTTCAGGTATTGAGTACTCAGTGAACATCAGGCTCTGTGCTGGAGCCACAGTGATGAATAAGATACAACATACAATCCATGACCTCAAGGAGAGCATCAGACTAGATGGAGAGATGGTGCATCAAGGTCAGAACAGGTTAAGTACTGTACGTGCAGTTCATTGAGAGCACCTCTGGGTGAGGGAGGTTTTAGGAGGAGGTAAGATCAGGGAAAGTAGTTTGAGAAGGTTGCATTTGAGCTGAGCCTGAAAAAGTAGAATTGGACCTGGGAGAAGTAAGTAGAAAATTTTTCTCCATGAGTAAAGGCACAGAAGTGAGAGGGTATGTTTTAGGGAAACACAAAGATCATTTAGATTATTACCTTGTCAGGGTGAGACCAGGGAGACCATCATTACCATGGACCTATCACTATATTTTTATTTCTTTCTCCTTCCTCATGCCTAAAAGAGTTTTGCAGGGTTATAACCCAAAAGCCTTTGTCCCCTAAAGAACAAGGGTAGGAGAACCTTGTGTGGATTGATGCCCTGTCCAGGCAGTCACATAGGGTTCCCAGTCTTTCACCCCACCACCCCCCAAAAATGCACATACAGAAGCCCTTCATGTAAAGGTCCCTGTGCCTGTCAGCGTGTGCTGGGAAGGAGCCTAGAGAAGCTGCCCATGAGAGTCTAGAAGATGTAGACACTACAGGTGGGCTGCCTCACTTCACTGGCGGGAGGAGGCCAGCAAGGCAGCTTAGTCACATCATTTTATCTGTTGACGCAACATCTGTTTGTAGGTTTGGAACCCATTAAAGGACCAGGCATCTCTGTCTCGGAAAGGGAGCGAGTGCCATGGCAAAGGGGTCTGCTCAGTCCTCATTCCTCTTTGCTAGACCCATTCTCAGATGCAAGGTCCACTGCGCTGTTGGCGGTTTAATTCTAATGCCAAAGATCCAGTTTAACCCGTACAATTCCTTTTGCTCACATGCTTTTGTGTGTTCACAGTGTGTGTGTGCATGCATGTGCGCACACACACACACACACACACACACACACACACACTTACCTCTATAGTCTTAGCCTGTCTTGTGAGTTGGTTATAGATTAAATAAAACTCCCAACTGAAAAATGCTAAGGCATATAGGTCCCTTCCTGTCCAACGTTGTCAGATGTGCTCTGAAATAACTGTTTTTATCATCTATTCTGAGCCATAACTGCCCAGAAATAGCTTTAGCAGGAAAGTGCTTTTGTTAGACTAGCTGTAAATTATATTTCAAACGTCTGATGTTGTTTTCTTAAAAAAATAAATAAATAAGTAAATGAAAGTCTAAAATTAATGACTGCTGGGGTTTGCTTTGCTTGTGTGTGCTGGTACAGATTTGGCTTCTTGCAGATGGAATTTCAGATCTGTTTACACTTCTGTGTTAGCTTTTGGGGGGGTAAGCAGTTGAGAGATCCGGGAGGACAAATTTACAAAGTCGAACTTATTATAAGCATCAGTGAGGCTCACTTCTCTCTCCTCCTGCCCTCTCCCTCCCTCTTTTCCACCTTGCCCTCATTTTGTGAATTGTGGTTTTATCTGCTCCACCTCCAGGTTCAAAGGCAACCGATTCTTGCAGATGTTATGACAAGGTCACATATCCAGTTTCACAAGCAGATGTTCATTCAGCCCCATTTCACCAGCACTTTGTCATTCAGTGAGAGCAAACCTTGTGGGAACAGATTGGAGCAACACAAAGGATGGGGCGTAAAAAATTTTCTAGAGAACGTGATCACTCTTATGTGCTCAGGAAGAGGGGCTGAGGGTAGGGAGGATGGCAAGGAGAGAAATCTGCAGAGCAGAATTTCATGAGGTTTTTTTTTTTTTTGGTTTATTCAAAGATTATTATGTGTTGGATACAGTAAATCATCTATACTCCCACATCCAGGAGGTAAATCTTCAAAACTCTAAGCGTGGGCAGTTCTACATTTAACAGCTGCCATACAGTAGCTATTTTGTTCTGCACTTACAGACCCTTATCTGTGCATTTGTTTTAAGTAATCGTCAACTCTCTTATTGTTCTTCTATTGCTGTTCTCCTGGTCCTCATTACTATTACAAGAATAGCAAAAAACCTGAGCTCCCAAGTTATTTACACTGACACCATGAGTTAGAATGATAGGCACTGTCATCTTAGCTGTTGACTCAGTCTCTACTCTGAGGGTGTTGCCTATAATGGATTTAACTCCTTTTGCCTTTTCCTAGGTCTCATATGCCCGTCCGAGCTCTGCCTCAATCAGGGATGCTAACCTCTACGTTAGCGGCCTTCCCAAAACGATGACCCAGAAGGAACTGGAGCAGCTTTTCTCACAATATGGCCGTATTATCACCTCACGAATCCTAGTTGATCAAGTCACAGGTTAAGTGTTTCTTTGTCATTTCTTTTCATTGTGTCTTAGTGTCACCAGCCAGTGCCCTGTGACCCATAGGCGCATAAGGGTAATGGTTACTTAGGATAAAGTATATAGGTCATGAGTAGAGAGATTTTTTATATTAAAAGAAAGACTTCTCAATCAAAGGCCCAAATTTAAAATGGGCCATCTCAGGAGGCAGGAGATCTCCATTCTTGGAACTGTTCCAGCAGCAGCTAAACTACTTGGGAGGGTTGTGAAGAGGACTCAGGTATCAAGGTTGAGAGTGGGTCTCTATGACCTTCAAACTCTCTTCCAATCCTTAACCAGGAACATCACATTCATGTGTGAAAAGAATCTGTGTGTATAACCCTAGCTCCAAAGATAGGATTATAGAGTTGAGGGATCCTCAGACTGCCTCATTTCACATGTGCGGAAACAGAGGCCCAAAGTAGGGAATCTGACTTGCATCCAGCCAGTTAGTAGCAGTGTAAAGATATGAACCCAGGATCTGGTATTGCACTATTTTGTCCACAATAATGAAAGGCAACCACCACCTCTCAGTAAGAAATGTAAGGCACCCTAGGTTGCATTTTTAATGACAAAATGCTTTCACCTACTTCTGACTTGATCTCCATTTAAACCCCCCTTCAGGAGCAGTTCAGCATGTGCTTATTATTTGATTCATGCAACAAACCCTTGCTGAAGCCAGCTATCCCCCAGACACTGTGTAGAGGGATATAGGGACCAGGGATGAAGGAGAAACAGTCCCACCTTTACAGGGCTCCAGTATGATGAATATCTGCTAGAGGCTGTGCAGTACACTGTGAGAGCTCAGAAGAAGGCATGCTGTACCTGATTGGGATTGCTGGGAAGGCTCCACTGAGGATGTGATATTTGAACAGGGTTCTGGAGGTTGACTTGCCATTATCTGGCAAGAAGGAGGGATAGAGCATTCTCGGTGGATAGGATGTATCTTATGGCATAGGTTATTAGGGTCTAGGTATGGAGTCAAGGAAAAACACAATCTGTCCAAGAAATATCTGGCAGTTCAGCATGGCTGACATGAGGCTCAACAGGGAACTTAGGGACAGATCGTCATGGACATTAAATGCCACTTCAGAAAGTCTGGACTTCAACTGTATGCACCATGGAGCCATGGAAGGGTTTTGTGGGTTTTGTTTGTTTGTTATTCTGAGTTTGGAGTTGGGGTCAATGAGGAACAGGTACCATGCACAAGGCAAAAAATTGAAAAGGTACAAAAAAGGTATAGAAGGTATTTTTAAAGGATGTAATGTGGTAAGAGTTTGCTTTTCAAATAGATTAATTAATTGCTAGGTCTGGAGGACCCACTGGAGGACTAGAAACATGACAGTAGATGATCAGGGAGACAAGGACCAAGCAAAGCAGGGCTAGAGGTGACAGCTGTGATAGATGCCTGTATTTTGTGGGTGGTAGTCACCTATCCAGAGCCACAACAGCAGAAATGCAGGCGGGTTCATTTTGATGAGTAAGAGAGATTTGGGGAGCCAGGCTCAGCCCTGGCCCCACTGATGGGCTGACTCCCCACAGAATGTCCAATGGGGCTCAGCCCATCTCTTCCTGGAGAGGTTTACCAGTTTGGTTTGTTCACTCTTGATAAAGGCTCTTTCTCTTTCCCCAGGAGTGTCCAGAGGGGTGGGATTCATCCGCTTTGATAAGAGGATCGAGGCAGAAGAAGCCATCAAAGGGCTGAATGGCCAGAAGCCCAGCGGTGCTACAGAACCGATTACTGTGAAGTTTGCCAACAACCCCAGCCAGAAGTCCAGCCAGGCCCTGCTGTCCCAGCTCTACCAGTCCCCCAACCGGCGCTACCCTGGCCCACTTCACCACCAGGCTCAGAGGTTCAGGTAGGCATGCCCACACACTTTGCTACATGGGTCCAGAGCTGGTCAAGGGCCAGGGAAATCCACGGCCCTGAAGGATCAGGCAAGGATAAGAACCTCTGCACTCAGGATCACTGTGCAAACAACAAACTCCCTGCCCGGCCTCAGTTTTCACTCCCATAAAATAAGATGATTAGAGCTGAGGCTCTTTCAAGCCCCCTTCCAACTTATCACCATGACTGTGGTTAAACTTCAGATTCTTTGGTTGAAATAAAATTTCTGCATTTAACCAAATAAGATGGCTCACTTTTCAACAAGAGTTCATCACAAATGTGACCAGCAGCTTCGAATAAATCTAAGGCAGTGGCTTTAATAAAGTCAAAGAAAAGAGTCAGGAGGCAGGTCCTTGCCAAAGAGAATGGGTTGGCCTGTACTCTTCTTTCTTCTGCAGGTGACTGCTAGGTTAGGGACACAGGGGTATGCACTTTTGGGTTAACTTTACTTTGACTATTAAGTCATCAGACTGTGGGGAGACAAGGAGGAGGATTTTGTCTGAGCCTTATTAGTGTCCCTTCAGGTACTCAATCATTCAGGAAGCTCCTGGGGCAGTGGGGTTTCTCCTTTTTCCTGGGTCACTTCCAAAAGACAGCTTTCTCTCCATGAAGGCAGTCTGACCTTGACTGGACTCTATCATGCAAGTGGTAAGAATATTCTTGACCTACCCATAATAATTCTAAATAATTAGTTCATTCCGCCCGTGTCCTAACTTCCCTTTCATGAAAGGGTTCTTCTCCTTTTCAAACATCACATGGGAAGATAGTCAGCCCTTCCATCTGGCTGCAATAAGAAGACAAAACAGCCTCCATCACATCCTCCCATGCCCTATGAATGGAAACGGTTAATGATTTCATGAAGAGTCCAAGTCATCTAATTTTTATTTTGTGTGAGAGCACATGCAGTATTTATGTTAAAAAGCCTTTCCAGCAGGCTTCTAATGGTGGAAACTATGGTTACTACTTCCCCATGGCATGGATAGCTCGTCCCCAAGTAAGGTACTAAGCTTGAGGGAGATTGTAACATAATGGTGGTTTGCTGGGAGGTGCTTTCAGGTTGTAAATAGTACGCTAATTTTTTAAAATCTTAACCCCCAAACTCCCCTCACCCCCTAAAGATGTGTATGGTAAGAAGAGTTAGTTAACGTAGCTAGGCTAAGAGAAAAGACTCATCTGGCGTGCATGGTGTGTGTGCGCAGACTGTTAATCTGGAGCAGAGACCTTTATTCACAAGTTTAATTATAATAAAATGCGAACAACTTAAGAGGCTGCCTCTTTGTAACAGTTCTACGCACAGTATAAAATAAAATACACATGAATGTTCTGAGAGGTGGGGGCAGTGGGATTAATTCAAACTTTGAAAGAAAGGGAGATTCATCAGACACTTGCTTTAAACTCTATCATTGACCTGAACATGAATTACTTGTAACAGGAGGCAGGGAAGGGGGGAACTACTGGTGGATAGACTCCTAAGCATTGGGGAAAGTTGTCGAGCTTTTCTTCTTTGAAAATGGAGCATTCTTATTAATAGTTCCATTGAGCGATCTTGCCATCTGTGAGGCATTAACCCAGAGACCCTCCTTCTCTTTGCAGGCTGGACAATTTGCTTAATATGGCCTATGGCGTAAAGAGGTAATTAAAACTCCACAGATTGCCAGATGTCCGTGTTGGCACAGACTGGGGCTAGAATTTTTTTTTTTTAATTCACTAACTTTACTTTTTTTTTTAATTCTTCCTTTTTCTTCCACCAGCATGTCAAATTCTTAATTTTAATTTCGGACCTCAGTTGGTTTTGTTTCTTTTAGGGCACACAAAGTGTGTTTGTGTGTTTCACTTTTTCTTTTATTTGCAGGTGGGCTTCTCCTATGGTTCAGGTGCCACAGCTACCGAGCTCTTGATAATCTGGTCCTCCGAGCGGCTCCCCCTGAGTGGGAAGGCTCTGACTCTGCCAGCTGATTTTGCAAACTTGCAGAGCAACTGTTTTGCATTAGCAATGCCAAGATTCAGTTAAGAGGGCAGATTCCAGCAAATCAAAATTAGAACATTTTGCTAATCATGGTTGACAATCTTATGATTGTCAGTGGAAAAATTAGATTTTGGACTACCAGCCCTGGCCAAAGCATGAACAAATGCGTGGATGACCTTCTGCCTTGTGCTTCCCCTGCCTCCACCCAGTGCTTTTCAGGGCACAGCCTGAGAATGAAGTGTATCTGTGCGCACCTCAACCAGGGTTTTTTTGTTACAGGTTTTAACAGTTATTATAAATCCTCCCTTGATTATCTTTGTATGTGTGTTTTAAACTTGCTGTTTCGTTCACTTAAAAGCCTGTTTGTCAGGTCAGGGGTTCAAATAGAGTCAAGGCTTTTGGGGCTCTCTGAATGTAGTCACAAGGGTCCAAACCTAGTCTCAAAGCTGAATCTCAGGAAGTTGAGTACATTATGTCACTGTGTCCGTGAGATTCCCAAATGTGCTTTTGATAAGCTCCACTGAGCTGGTAGAAACATAGCATCTTCATCATCCTGCTCGGTAGAGCTGCAAACTTTAATTCCCCTTCCTACAGTCAAGGCAGGAGATGTGGTCTTTAATAGTCCACATTGCGCCCCCTGTACGAGGCCGTTCTTTTACCCCTTGGCCATGCATGGTAAGTACCCTGACCCTGGAAAAAGGCACACAGTGGAGGAAGTAACTTGACTGCAGACTCCACTCTCAGAGCAGCCTCTCAAATTTCCATTCCGGTACCAGGGAGTGAATTACCTCCACACGTCTAGCACACCGATTGCCTGTCCCCGTGCATTTTACATCTTTCCCAGCTCTCTTTCCCTACCCTTGCTCCTCTCTAACTTTAGTGAAGTAGCACCAACTGTTATAAAGAGGGAGATGCTTATACGTAGGTGAGGCCAGAGAAGACTCAGCAGCTGCATGTGTGCTGCCACCTCCTCTAGTGTCCCTTACATGTAAACATCACAACTTGAGAAGAGCATTCATTCTATTTTCCTATTAAAAACCAGAATCTGGACCCAGAATCCTTCCTACCAAAGTGCTCCAGGTAACCATTACCAGCCAGAATTAAAACCTCTTTGCCGACCCTGACTTTGGCCTTAACACAAATACTTAACTGTTCTCTACCTATAAACTGAAAGAGGTCAGTTCACCCGGAGGAGAAAAGGTTGAGAAAACAGTCTTCAGAAATAATGCACGTAACAATTAAACATGGATTTTTCCTTTTAAATATCTGTACAACGATGTTTTTTGGTTTGTCTTGTTATTCGTTTTTAAGCAAGAGAGGAGGTTGACTTGATACAAAAAAAAGATAATGTCGATTGAGTTGTTATGTTTAGCATATCTTCAGCAGCCATTTGATTATCTAAATTCTAGATATAGAACTTTCTTTCATAGGACTTTCAAATCTCCAGGAATATTAGCATATTTTTAAAACAGCCCTAGATGATACTTTACCCCATTCTTTTCCTCAGTTTTTGCTTCCTCTCCTTCTCCTATCCCCACTTCAGGAAAAAAAAAAAAATGAAAAGCAAGATACTAGTCAATGTACAGGATCCAAATCCCTATATAAGTTTAATATAAAGCAAAATGTTAACAAATATTTTTTCTGCTATCGACACTGACAACCTAAGTGTTTCATCTGATGCATCCATCATGAATCACACATGGATATATTTTATCAGACAGTGAATAGAATCTGAAGGGTTGTTTTTCTTTTCAAGATTACATAAAAACTGAGATTTTGAAGCCAAATACAAAAGTAGTTGTAATAGGGCAAATAACAGTTTTCTGCCTTTCCAATGTACAGTGAGTGATTCAAGATATATGAATGTACAAACCACTTGAAATCTTGCTTCTGTGATGCTTAGAAATGAATTCCAGATAATATAGCATCAAGGAGTGACTCATCTTTATTATTATTACTTGGAGGTTTTTTTGAAACTCTTGAATAAATGCTAAATTAAACGTGAGCCACCCATCTGATGAACAAGACATGTCTGTTCATTCTCACGTTGTCTCCATCCTCAATAATATCAAGAGATCTTTAACAACCATTAAGAGAAGGGACTGCAAAGATGGTAGACTTGAGCACTTCTGAGGCCATCCCCTAATCTGCCTTAAAAAATAAAATTTCCCAAGCATTGGCATCCACCAATGTTACTCACTTATTCAATCAATAAACATTTTTTGAGTGCTTTCTTCGTGTCACTATGTCTGTGACATTCCCATTTGTGGTCCACCGAATAAATAAATAGAGCAACAGAATGAAAGAAATGGAGCCCTTTTCCCCTAAAGCTCACTGTCTATTGTGAGGAGGGAGGATAATGGTCAGGTGGGATACCCTTTGAACACACACCGTGATAGAACTATGATAGAGCCTTGTTCTGTGAGTTCCTTGTGGTTTTTAGGAATTGACCTAGGCCTTTCTCTTGGCATATAAGTGCCTTAGCCAGTCTAGCCATTCCCATCAGAAGGAAATACCACAGACATTAGCTTTTGCATTTTGTTTTTTAAACCATGAAGACTCTCCTGCAAACACTCACTCAGCCCTCTGCCCCGTGTCTGTGTCTGTGCATCTCTGTGTTATCCTTGGTCAGACTGATGTCTGGACCAGTCCCCCCATCTGCTTGTCCCCCCAGGTTCTCCCCAATCACCATTGACGGGATGACAAGCCTTGTGGGAATGAACATCCCTGGTCACACAGGAACAGGCTGGTGTATCTTTGTCTACAACCTGTCCCCTGATTCCGATGAGAGTGTCCTCTGGCAGCTCTTCGGCCCCTTTGGGGCAGTGAACAACGTCAAGGTCATCCGCGACTTCAATACCAACAAGTGCAAGGGATTCGGCTTTGTCACCATGACCAACTATGATGAGGCCGCCATGGCCATCGCCAGCCTCAACGGGTACCGCCTGGGAGACCGAGTGTTGCAAGTTTCCTTTAAAACCAACAAAGCCCACAAATCCTGAATATCCCATCCTCAATTATTAAAATATATATATAAATATATACGAACAAAACACACGCGTGCACACACACACATGCATACACACACACAAAAGAGAGAGAAACAAACTTTTCAAGGCTTATATTCAACCATGGACTTTATAAGCCAGTGTTGCCTAAGTATTAAAACATTGGGTTATCCTGAGGTGTACCAGGAAAGGATTTTATAATGCTTAGAAAAAAAAGAAAAAAAAATATCTTTGATGCATTGAATGTTCTTTCATAGCTGTCGTTGTTGAATATAATATACATAGATAGCGATGTGCAGGGATTTTTACCCAGCCAGCTAACTTTACTACCTTCCTTGAAGGTGGGTCTTTTTAAGATGACCATTCGCTCATTTGAAGAAGAAAAACAAAAAACAAAAAAAAAATAATAAAAATAAAACAATTTTTACAAAGTAACGGTATTCAAAGAAAGAAAAAAGATTCTTCTTTTTTTGTCAAAATGTTGATCCAATCAGATCGGTAAAAAACCCCCACGCAAATTAAAGAGGAATAATAAAAATTGCAAAAATGAAAAAAAACTTTTGCAAATTTTTTTATTTTTCCTTTTTTCTTTTATATCATGTGAACTAAAACAGTCTTCTGTTAGGGGATGGGGGCCAGGGGGATACCTGATGACATTAACAATTTAATAACATTAACATTGTTGCCAAAGAGGTGGTCTCTTTGCTGAAAATGGGTTTCAAGAAAAATCTATTTTTATAAAATATAAAGAATTTTTACAAGAGAATCTGGATTTGAGAAAAAAATATTTTGACTGGCTAATTTAGGGGAAATTGACAACTTTGTCGCGTTCATACTGCACTGGTAACTTTTTAGAGATCAAGATGTGTGTTTTAAACTGGATTCGTAGACTGTTTTTTGAAGGATGGGCTATAAACAGATGATCTTCATATCTTTTCATAGCATGTAATAATAATAATAAAATTATTAATTACTAGGGGAAAGGAGTGTTCGTTCTACCCAGGGTACCACAGTTCCCCACAGTCAAAACCCAAAAGCAAGGAGATGAGTTGAAAGACAGTTTTTCTTTAAGTCATCAGTATGGGATGTCAGCAGAACAAAAATTTAAAAGATTAATTTTCCTTTTGATCTAAAACTTCCTTAGTTTGAGCAGTAGGTGCTACGAAATTATTTACATATCTTAGTATCATAGTTAAATGTAATGTGTTTAGGAGAGGAAAACAAAAGATACATTTGCTTTCAATTCATTAAGGAATTTTCAAATTCACTTTGTAGCCCATGCTGATAGAATTGGGCTGTGTTGGTACATTTGAAACACTGTTTATGTTGCTTGAAACACTTATTTATTTAATCGCTGATGTGATGATGCCTATGGCCCGAAGATCAAATATAGCTAGATTGGCTAGACTACTTATTTGTTTACTTAAACTATGGGAAGAAGCATATTATTGTGTCATTCTGTTGTGTGTGTATGTGTATATACAATATAAATATATATATATAAAGTTATTTTTTCTTTGGGTTAATTTATTATAAGTTGTAACACTTGGCTAGTTTTGTTTGTATATGTCTTAAAATGTTTTCTTATGATATTTAAGTGACAGTTAAAGAGGTATCAAGGTAACTTGTGTAGAACTATTGTTTGATATATTGTCATGTTTGTTGTGAATATTTTTTCTTACTGCACAGTAGAAAAATAAAAACAACTGGGTCTTTATTTTAATGTAATTCAGATTGGTGAAAACAAAACAGAGCTAAGGGAACAAAATGACTGAGGGAGCATTCTCCCACGTCCAGTGCACTGAGCATTTTAGTATGTTTGTGCTTTGTACGGTTATATATTTAAAACAAAAACAAAACAAAAAATACAAGGGTTCATGCTCTTCCCTGGTAATAGAAACAGTTACTCGCTATGCATAATCTAGTTGATAGTTAAATTTGCTATTGCTTTTCTTGTCTTGTTATATAAAATCTTTTCAATACAAGTTTAGTCTTAATGGTAATAAAACGTTATGGTTATTTATAACTTGTGCTTATTTTGTGCGTTTTTTCCCATGCTGAGCCCACTAAGTGCATGTAGACAGAACTGTTGTTTTCACACTGAAGAGGCAAACTTTGTAGTAGTCGTCGTCGTGTAGACAGGTAACGAAAACCAAGGCTGCATCATAGGCTCCTCCTTTAAATTTTTTTTCTGTTTTTTTTCCTCTTTTTGGTTTTGAGAAAAAAAAAAAAAACACCAGATTTCAATTCAGAGAACACTCGTTCAACATTCAGGGAAACCTTTTTACATCATCTGCTATGAATGAATGCAGTTTGCTGGCAAAGTTTCTGATGCATTTGCTAAGCATTAGTGGGAAAGGCATGCCAAAATCTCTTCTCTATAATGTGTTCACACTTGGGGGGAAAAAAAAGGAAAAAAAAATCTTAGGACCAGGCAGTTGTATACTTTAGTTATAATGAATGACTTCATGTTAACCTTGCTAGTTTAGATAATTTCTGAGGGAAAGTGTTGTAAATGTTTTTTTCCCATAATTCTGTTGTGTTTGAATTATTTGTACTTTATCTGTCCAGACAATAAATGAAAGTGTGTAGAATGGATTTGAGCTTCCCAGATTTTTAAATGTGTTCATTCAAACTTTTTTCTGGAGCACTTTCAGATTCCCCCAATATTTTTTATCATTAAACAAACAAACAAACAAACACAAGAAGGTAGAGTAAAATTTTGTTTTGCTAAGTTGTGAAGTCAACTCAGTATTCAAAAGTCTTTGCCCTATTTCCAGACTACTAAAAGAGTTGTCTCTAACCAGCAGCATCAGCACCATCTGAGAGTTGTTAAAAGGCAGAGTCTCAGTCAGATGTGAATTTATACTTAATCAAAACCCCAGGTGAATCACTGGTACTTCAGAGTGTGAGGACACTGCCCTAGCGGATAACAAGCTGGCACATTTGGCATTATGTTTGGCATCATGATACATTAGTGCCTCTTATTCATTTATAAGCATACTTGTGACTTTTCAAAGAGTAACCATTTTCAGGCATCAATTGTGTGGTGTCTCTACATGCTCTCACCTTGTTCATCAGCAATCTAGGAGAAGTAGATAACACTATCCTCATTTCACAGATGATAATACTGAGGCTCACTGAGATTAAGTAACGTGAAATAGCTAGCAAGTCTCCAGCTGGGATTCGAATCTGAGGCTGAGGCTATGGCATAGCATCTCAGCATGAGAGGCAAAGCTTGAGCCATATTAAGGAAACAGACCATTTGTACTGAAAGTGACAGCTAAACAAGAAAGGTCACCTTTTTATTCTAGCACTCATTTTTGCTTAGAAGCAGCATATTTGGACTTTCTTACCTTTGAATAGGAACTCGAGCCAAGGATTTACTCATAGTATAAAGAACATGATTTAAGTTCAACCTAGGGGGGAAAACTACCTAAGGTATCATGAAGTCATAGTAAAATATGCCCTGAACTTTAAAGATGAGCTTTTTAGTGATTTCCTGATAGGATCATTCATTGATGATCTACTGTCTGTCTTTCATTTTCATTTTCTCACTAATTGAAAATTCATAATACCCCATAAAACATCACTATCCATAAACTGACACTTGAAGCGGAAATACCCCCGATGAGGCAAATGAAGGTATAGTAGATTCTCTTCCATTTCTCATTAGCCCCCTTTTTATTATTATATTAAATTACCTCAATGATTGGGATAATTAAATTCAGGGCAAAGAATGGGATTTAATTAACCAAGCTAAATATTAAATCTCCAAGTGAGCCTGAACTTCATATAGTTGAACTTACAGGTTTTTATTTTAGTTTTATCTTGCAGACAAGCCCCTATGTTGCTTTTCTGAAGAGAACTGGGCATTAAAACAAGTAGTTGCCCCCAGGAATAACAGAGCTTCACAAACATGTATAGAGGGTCTAAAAAATATTGCTACCAAACCCTATAATAGTTACCACCAAATTATCACCACCCGTGCTCCTTTAAAGGTGTCATTTTAGTGCACTCAAGTGAATGGATACATTATTTTGTTGGAGTTGAGTGAAGAATCTTACAAGTTCAATGAAGTTCATTCCCTGGCCTCCGACAGATCTATGTGAAAATTTCACACAAAAAAATCTATAAGATTTAAATATTTTTAAATAGGTTTTAAAAATATCTATAGAAAGATAGTCTACTTACATTATCTTGGCAATACTCCAACATCAGCACAACGTGTCTGCCTAATATCTAATAAAATCATTCATCTAGCTGCAGGTGTAAGCCTGTTACATTAGATCCCAGGTAATAGTAATATAGTTTCTGTAGGTGTTTCTGAGAAAGATCTAACGAATCATAAGAATGCAGAGATGAATTAATTTATTTAGGATCCTCCGTACATTTGTGTGTTGGATGAAAAATTGCATGCCAGACAAGGTTAAAGGCATTTACTTGGTGTTATTCTGTCAAGGTGATAGTAAGGGAAGAGTATAAAGCCACATGCCTGTGTCTAACCATCTCGTATCATCACCACCAGCATCAAAAACACACATCTATTACAAAAGATCAAACACTAAACAAATGATGGATACAGCCAGAAATTTTTATCAACTCGGGATCTGTTTAAAATTTCTTTCAGCCAATATCATTATTTGTTCATTTGTAAATAAAACACTTTAAACCCCAAAGAACAACATTTAAAAGTACATTTTGAAATTCATAAAAGTCTCGGGCCTCTACTCAGTTGGTATATTGAGTCTGGCTATGTTGTTAAAATTTGGTATTTAATTGCTTTGCCATAGATGATTCGGGAACTTTCAGTTCTTGTTTTTGCCCTTACTTTCTGTTGATACTACGCATGTGTTCCTTACAGACTTAAATGTGCAAACATACAGAGGCAAGCATTTGTACAATTGAATAGAAAATGGCGTTTTTTACTTACCCTGCAAATTTGAAAATCATACCTGATTAAGATAGCATTAACAGCAAGAATGTGTTTTCTAAATGGAAAAGTCATTAAAATCTAAAATTTGGCCACTCTGCCTGGATTTATTCCACATCCTTAGCAAGAGCTCACGGAACACAGCCACACTGTATAATATCCTTCAACCCTTCACTGCCTTTGTTCTATCCGGAAAAAGAATAATAAAAGGAAATTACATTTTATTTTCTATGAGCTAAAATCAAGTTTTAATATTGTCCAAAAATGACACATACCGTTCCTTTATCTTATTAGTTTTTTGGCATATTAGGTAATAAGATAATTTCTCATGGTACAGTATTTATGTAAGAATCATATTTCGCTCTGTACAGATCACTTACAGAAGTGTCTGTTAACAGGAGAGAATGATGCATAATCGGCACTTAAGATTAAAATAGACCTGAGAACATAAAAGTGTTCCTTCAATTAAAGGAATAGCATTTCTCCAGTCTCATCTTTTTTGTTTCCACAGCAGAATGAAAACTGGCTTAAAATCATCCAACCCCAGGTTAATTACTAGAAGGCTTTGCAATACAAGTCTCGCTTAATCTGCTAGTGGTTCAAATGCAAAATGGACTCACAAGCCACTCCAGGATGCCATGTAATTATTTTAAACAGTTTCTAGCAAAGTTCTTGAGGTTTGAGAAATTCTTTCTAGAAAGAGCAGTAGCATTTATTAAGTCTTTTCAAATATGCTAGGCACACTACAAGCATTTAGTCCCTCTGCCAAGTCAGTGAGGGGTATCCTTTCACACTGAGCGAAAAGAGACTCAGATTTGGTAGCTTGAGCAAGTGAGTAGGTGGTGAAAACAGAACTCAAACCCAGGCCTGTCTGACCCCAAAGCCCCCAGTTTTACCACCCTGGCTATAATTAGCTTATAATTAGAGCCAAAAGAATTACCAAGCAGTCCTCACCTCAATTAAAGGTAGAGATGAGTCCAGTTATGTAAGGAACATGGGAAAGTACATTAATGCAAAGTGTCTGGAGCTAAACCCTGCCCAAATCCTTAATGGAAAAACAGATTCATAACATTGGTTTATAAGCAAATTGAAAAAAAAAAAAAAACCTACAAAGATTTTAAACAACTGTTGCTCAGCAGTGTTTGAAAATGAAATTATTTGTTGACAGATCTATTTAAACCACCAAAAGTCATCGAGGTAGGAAAGAGCTGAGTATAGAACCAGAAGATAAGAATGTTTAAAAGCTACCTGGGCCGCCCTTGGAGCTGGCCCCATGGGTCTCCATAAGAGATGAAGGCTTTGTGTAAACCAGTATCACCTTGGTGACAGCTCCTTTCACTGTGTTGCCTCTGAGTGCTCAGAACAATCCAGAGAGGCACGTAGTATAATCCCCATTTTACATCTGATAGAAGTTTGTACTGTATGTATGTAGCAGAATTAGAATTTATCCCCACATCATCTGGCTCCAATCCAAGGTTCCTCCAGTAAACCACACTGATGGCCCTTCAATGTGATACCCCTGCTTGTTGAACACCCACCTACCTGTGAGATAAGGCAGGGTTGGGGTGGAGGAACCAGCCTAAGACTTGTAGACACTAGAATCCTTTCTCTGAACATCTGCCATATGCCAGGCACCGAGCTAAGGACAACAATAAATAAATATATTCAGCTTTTTTTTCCTTCCACCTATTTTCTGCATGATAGAAAACCAAAAAAAAAAAAAAAAAAAGGAATGAAAATTTACAGTTTTGTTACAAAGACAAGAATTCTAAAACAATGATTTAGCTACACCATGTTGTTTCTATGCTGGAAAGAGAATTTACTGAAAATTTTGAAAGCCTGTGGGGAATGAAAGGAGTATTCTGGGCCCAGAAAGAAAAGATAATGTGGTCTGGTGGAAAGAGGACACACTGGTGATGGACAGTTCTGGGTCTGGATCCTTGGACCAATTGTTTAATGTCTCTGAGATTCGGATCAGAGGAAGGAATAGAGATAAAATATGTCAAGTTCCTGGCACTGGATGAAGAGTAATAGGAATTAAACAGTAGCCAGAAAGAATTCCCAGAGCTAAAGAGCTTGGGCAGGGCCCTCTGGCAAGGGAAGTGGGTTTGGTAGTTTCTCTTGGTGTAAGGAAAGGAAAAACTCCTAAGTGGGGAGGGAGGACTTTGTCAGGATATGTGTGGCAATAAGCTCTTGGAAATCTCATTTGCCTCGTGAAACTTGAGCTGCTTTTGAAATACAATAGTAACTGCAGGCACACACTAACAGACACTCTGATTGCCCCTCAGCAATCAGAGACCCCATTGTCCCTCATCTGATGGCAGGGTACTAGAGTGACTCAAGCCATTCCACCTCCTCCCTGTGATTCTTCAGTGATGCTCCCTTTACCAGTGGTCCGAGTCTCCCTGAATAAACAGTTCAAATTCCAGAGAGAAAGAGCATGTTAGTCCTGGTTTGTCAGGTTTGCAGGCTGCTAGCACCAATTCTTCATACAGACCAACCTGGTCAAAATAGCGAAAGCCTAGACTGGAGTCAGGTGTTATACAACAGGGTCTGCTGGCAAATAATGGCTTGAGGGAGTTACCGTAAGGACGGGGTTTGGGGTAGGGCAGGCAGCCTCAACAGCCTGTGCAGTACAGTGGCGAGTAGCTAGGCAAGGTGGAGCTGAGTCAGGCCTTCCTGGAGTTGGTGGAGGGGTGGAGGCAGGTGCGAAGGAGCTTAGTAGCCAGCAGTGCGAGGACAGCAGAGGAATGAGAGAGAAAGGATTGGACACTCAGGCTGAGGCAGAGACTTCTTTAGGAAAACAGGGTACCAGAAGGCTTTTGAGCAGGGAGGTGAGGCTTCTTCATTCATAAACAAATACCCAAAACAAGACTGATATCCCCAAACTCTACTCCTTTTGGCACAAGAAAAAATCATAAGTTCTGTCTCGCCTAAGATGGGAAACAGGTCCAGTTAGCCATTGGTAAAGGGCAGCCCTCCCTGCTTGCCTCACATTCAGCCTTCATTGCCAAGGAATTAGCAATGGAAAGTTCAACCTCCTCATTTGACTCCTTGGGAGAAAAGGGGCTTTGGGTTGTTGAGCCACCACCCCATCTCATGCGACTACCTCATTACCCTATTTCACAAACATAGGACTCCTCTCCTTAGAATGTCCTTCCCTCCTCTTCCAGGCCCCATTTTGCTCAAAGTACACACATGCACCATCCCTGTGGCTAATCCTACTGGTTCAGCTCATGATTCACTGCCTCCTGGGAACCTTCCAAGACCCCAGACCAGGTTAGGGATTCCTAGACAATCCCACATCCCTCTGCTTTCCTCTATCACAGCACACTTCACACACCACATTTGTGCCACTACATGCATGGCTCCATGGGGACTGAGAAGTCAGACACAGAGCCTGCCTTGCAAGAGCTCAAAGGTAAGCAGGGCATTAAAGGGCAAGATCAAAGCTAGAGGGTGTTTGGGGAGCCCAGGGAAAAGAGCAGTCAATTCTAACTTTCGTTTGGGGTGGGGTGAAGTTGAAGTGTAACAAAAAAGGCGTCCAAGAGATGTTCAGGAATCAGCTGTATCTTAAAAGATGAATCAGACTTGTAGAGACAGGCACTGCTGCACGGTCAGGAGCATCACACTGAGAAACCATGGAAGTTGACTCGGGGACCAAGAGTCAGACCCCTCAGCTCTTCCCCTTAACTTACCGTGTGACTTTGGGCAAGTCACTGCACCTCACTGGGCCTCAGTTTCGCAGAAGTTAAAGAAAGGTGTTAGACTAGATGGTCTCTGATGGTCTTGTTCTTGTTTACTCCTAGACTCTTATCTTCCCTTTTATTTTTCATGGAGTCAGCAAATATTCGACTACCTACCACCATCATGCAGCATGATGAGGACACAATGCGGAGACAAAAGAAATGTTTGTATACAGCTAGGGGTGAGTGCTGTCAAGGTCAAGTGCAGGCTTGTTCTAACAGTGAGTAACAAGGACACCTGCCCAGGGGAAGACAAGGAATACCTTGATACTGTGCCATTTGAACTGAGATCTGAAGTATGAGGCAGCTGTGTCTCAGCCTAAGAAAAGGAGGAATAGCATGTGCAAAGGGCCAGAGGTAGAGAGGAGTGAGGCTCAGCTGACAGTAGCCCAGTGGTTCAACAGTGGAAGTGGGAATGGGGCTGAGGTGGAGTGATAGCAGGGACCTGATCACCAATGGCCTTGCAAGCCATAGACAGGATTTGATCTTTACCTTAAGAGTAATGGAAAGGACCTATATTCCAGCCAATGAATCGTCTTCTCAGCCTCAGTTCACTCATCTATAAAATAAGGATAATAAAGTACTCACTTTATAAGGTATCAAGAGGAACAAGTGCATTAATACCTGTCAAGTGCTTAAAACACAACTTGACATATAGTAATATCTATATAAATGTTTGGTGTTATTACTATCGTTATTATTCATCTAACTAATTTCCACACATTCCTCGCATACAGTCTCTTCTGGAGTTCCTTCCCTGACCTCGCAGACCAGATTATGCACCACTCCTCTGGCCCCAAAGGCCTCGTGCTTCCCTCTCTCACCCTGCAGGGTAATTTGCTCCTATCTGCCTTCGCTCCTAAACTGTGAGCTCATCAAAGGCAAGGACTGTGCCCTATTCATCATCACAAGGCTGAGCACGAAAAGAATATTGGTGAAGGTACTCGGTACAGTAAGCTGAATAATGGCCCCTCCGAAGATGTCCAGGTCCTAATCCCTAGACCTTGAGAATATGTTACTTTACATGGTAAAAGGAATCACACAAATGTAATTCAGTTAAGGATCTCAAGATGGGAAAATTATCCTGGATTATCCAGCTGATCACAGGGTCCTTATAAGAGTGAGGCAGGAGGATCAGTTAGTAGCAGATGTGATAATGGATGCAAAAGTTTGCAGTGATGTGAGGAAGGGCCAAGGAATGCAGGCACCTTCTAGAAGCTGAAAAAGGTAAGGAAATGGATTCTCCCCTGAAGCCTCCAGAGAGAACACAGCCCTGCCCACACCTTGACTTTAGACTTCCGACTTCTAAAACTATAAGAGAATAAATCTGTGTTGTTTTATGCCACTACATTTGTGAAAGTGTGCTACAGCACAATAGGATATTAATGTACCAACCACACATGAAGCAGGAGTTAGGAAGAACAGTTGTGGGGAGAAACTAATGCTGAGGTCTGGTCACCCCTGAACCTCAGCATCAGTGAAGCAAGGGTTGTGTTCATGGTGGCCCATCTACCCACATGTCTGTATACCCTCATCCAACTGGGCCCTCCAGAAGCAAGATATCACCACCACATGAACTTCATCCCTGGGCTCTCACGACTTATGGGTCGAGAAGCAGAAAAAAGAAACAATGGGTCCAAAGAAATCAATGGATGGCTTTTCTGGGCACCATAGGTTAGAGGTTGGAGTATAAAATAGAGTAATGGGGGGGGGGGCGGTCAGGAAAAAACACTGGCCCAGGAGACCTGGGTTCAAGTTCCAGCTCTGGTGATTTTGAACAAATGATATACTTCAATCTGACTCCTTCTCTGTGTTCCAAGTCTCACTCCCTCCAACCAATCAATTACCAAACTGTTGATTTTACCCCTGAAAACTTCAAATTTATTCCTTTCTCCCCCTCCTCACAGCTGCTATCCTAGTTTGGATCTTATCATCTCATTCAGAGACTATTAACTGGATACTTTCTACAGACGTAGATTCTGGCACTAACCTCATAAGAAACCTCCCCTTCTAACCGTCCCCTCGGCCAGAATAATCTGCCTAAAACACTGGTCTGGCCAAATTCCTCCCCTGCCTAAATCCCATCTGTGGAGTTCTTTCTCCCAGGTGATAAGGTCCAGACACCTGAACATGACCTCCAAGGTCCTGCAGCATCCAGGTTCTGATGTCTAACTAGCCTTACCCCTCTCCCTGCCTCAAAACTTGCGGTACAGTTACGCAAAACTACTAACTGTTCCCCAACTACAACACAAACCTACCCATATTCTCTTCTTCCTTCTTAACAGAACTCTGATTTGATTACGGCAACAAAACATCTTTCAGTTTCCGTTATAGGTAGAAGTGGCTACATCACACAGCTCTGGCCAAGGAGCTATTACAAGTCCTTGGTGAAGCTTCCCCCTTGCAGTGCTGATACAATGTTGCCATGTTGCAAACATGACAGCAACAGCCAAAATGCATGGATGGCGGATTAGAAATACGTGTGGTGCGGAGGTCCCCAATGGCATCTCTAAGCTGCCACAGCAGCTCTGGGGTGTCTCTTCTGGACTTCTTATTACTTGGGAAAAATACATTCCTTACTGCAGAGCTTCCCAACCAAGAACACATTCTTGTTAATGTGCTCATTCTATTTCCACAAACCTCTGGGCAGCCGAGTGGGGTCCTGGGCCGTGAAATCAAGGCATTCATAACTGGCCCCAAACAGCCTTTCCCTCTACCCTATTGAGACAAAAACAAAAAAACAAAAAAATAATAATCTATATTTATGCTACTATGTGAAAAAGTTAGACAACTTCGCCTCACTGGTTTAAGTTTATTACTTTTTTCCCCTTGCCCACTGACTGTGCAATGGACCCCCTCCACACACACACACACACACACACACACACACACACACACACACACACACACACACAGAGTTTGACCACATTGATGAGGCCCATATTAGTCTTTAGATCTATGCCAGATGTCCAAAGCTCCCTCTAAATGCCTGCTGTCCCCACTGCTAGGAGTTCCACCCCAACCTTTCTCCAGATAGCCATTGCCGTATCACTGCCTCATCAGTCTGCCATGCATCACAGGATCCTCTTGGTCTATCCATCCAAAGATACTGATCTATCTTTGACCTCTAATGCTCCCCAGGGCCTCAATTCCTGCCCCACTGATTAGAAGAATTCAACATCCTCGCTCACCTCCAAATCTCCAGGGCTCATCTCTACTCTCTCATTTTCTTTCTTACTCTCAGTCTGTATCCTCCCTTTCCCTTATCCCACTTGGCCAGAGAATGAACAATCCTAACAGAATTGCTTGGATCCCTAATGATTCAGTAAAATTATTTTCTATTTTCCAGGTCCTAGTTAGAGTGGGCTAAGAACAACTTTATCTAATGCTTACAACTAGTGCTCCTTATCTTAGAGCCTGTTCGCTAGCTTGGTCCTGTGTGTCAGACTCCCTCCTCACACACAGTGGTGTCTTTTTCTCTCTGCACCCTCTTGTCCTCATTGTAATCTGGCTTCCAATGCCCCCTATCCCCATGACCTCAATGCCCATTCAATCTGCTTAGGTATGTCTGAACTTCAAATACGAACCATCCTAGTTCTTACTCGTGGGGTCTATACCTGGGGATGTGAGCTAGACACCAGAAGAGCATGGAATGTATGTAGCGTCCTAAGCTCTTGCCATAGAATGAATGATGAAATTCTCTAAGCCTCAGTTTCCCCCTTTGTAAATGCAGGAGCAGGACTACCTGATCTCAGCTTCGTTGATCTGACACCTGAAGAACCCCATGGGCAGGCTCGAGGCCCCAGAATACATTAGAACCAGTCTAGGACCCGGGGAGGGGTAGATATGATGGGGAGAGGAAGTTTTCAATCAGGTGCTGAGCTTTCAATGCCAAAAAATTTCCCACAAACAAACCCACCCCAGCAAAGGAAGCTACTGTCGGCTGGCAGACAGCAGAAAAGAAGGCGGGCATGAGGCCTCATTAATCTGGCAAATGTGGGATCAGTTGCAGATACCCCCAGCCCACCCACTTCTCACCATCTGCTGCTGCCGCCGCTGAGCTGAAGGCATGCGGCTCTGGTGGGAGTCCAGCCTGAAGCCAGCAGAAGAGCCTGGACTCTAGACTACCGGGCAGCCTCAGCAACAGAGACCTGCACGTCTCCTCAAGGCCAGGCTCAGGCCCCGAATACGTCTCCCAACCCTCATCCCCACCCTCAGTGCAATGTCACAACCCTCCATAAGCTCTGCTGTGGAAGCAACTGAGGGAGACGCCCCAGCACCCTGAACAAATATTAAGCAAAAAACAACTAAACTGCATTGATTGAGCGACCACCATGTGCCAGGCACATATCTTATTTACTCCCTTAACTCTCACCAAGACTCTGTCCAAAACTAACCTGTCATAATTCTTGATCTCAGTATGAACACAGGTGATCTTTCCAATATCCTGGCTTCTCAATTCCTCATCCTCTGCTTCTCCGTCCACCTCATTTCTCCCTCCCTGCTCATTTCTTAAACCCTAATTCCTTAATTTCAATTTCAAACACCCCTTTGTCAACATCTGCTGCCTATCCCACTCCCTTTAGTACTTGGACTCAAAATAACCCATCAACCCTCGAGGGTCTTCGACTCCCCTTTTACTGTTCCTCCCTCCCCCCACACGCACAGGTGTTCACTTCCATTTCTATCTAGTTTATATTCCATGCTCTCACATCTAATGCTGCCCTCGCTACATTTTCATTTTCCTTGCCCCGTCTTTATTTTATTGTACTCCTGTCTCAACCTAAGTTCTCCAGCGATTCTGTGCCTGCACCTTCATGGCTGAACCTGGCAAGAGAAAAATACGTATTAATGTTGACCAGGTTCCCTAAATTTGTGACCACTAGGCCCTGAAGCTGCCTGAAGGTCATCCTATATTCCTCTAGTTCTTCACTCTCTCTCTCCTAGATGACATTTTTCTGTTTTCTCTTTCTTCAGACCACCAGTGCCTCCTCCCCATCTTCATTCTCAAGCGAAGACTCTGCTTCCTGTTTCTACCTTTCTTGCCATCTCAGTTTCTTCCTTATCTTTTTGACCTCGAAATGTTGGAGGCTGGGTCTTTGGACCTTTTCTCTCACTAGGTTCACTCCCAGAATCACTCATCTCCTGTGGCTTTTAATATAATTAATGCTTTGAGGACTCCCAAATGTATTGCCAGGCACGATCTCTCCCCTGAACTCTGGAGATGTATATAACTGTCGCCAGGTTGACATCTCCACCCGACTGTCTGAAGGGCATCTCAAATTTCACAGGACAGGAATCAGCTCCTTTTTACCATCCCAGCCACCTGCCTGCTCTCTTCCCCATTTCAGCAAACGGCAGCACCCCATCCCTCAAGCCAAAGCGAGTTAAGGGGAGTGACGCCCAACTCCATTTGTTTTTCTTCTACCCTCTGGAGAGTCTCCCTATCGTGCGGAGATATGTGTCTGTTTTGTTCACTATTATAACCTCAGCTCTTGAAAGAATGGCCTTTGGCATGTGTTTAATAAATATTTGTGAAATAAATGAATAATTAAGTTAATGGTATAACTTGGTACCAAGTCACTCATCCATCTGTTTATTCAATAAATAAAATACAGTAGAACCTTGAACAACACAGGTTCGAACTGCATGGGTCTACAAATATGAAGGGTTTTTTTTTAATTTGTTTGTTTGTTGGTTGGTTGGTAAATATATAGTCAGCATTTCATATCCCTGGGTTTCATATCGACATATTCAACCAATGGCAGATCGACAATGAAAAAACTATTTTCAATTTACAGTTGGGAACGTGGATGTGAGGGCTGACAGTATGTATTGTTCTATAGTATTTCATACAAAGGACTTGAATGAACATTTATGGATTTGGGTATCTGCAGGGGTCTTAGAACCATTCCTCCATGGGTACTGAGGGATGACTGTTAACATTTTAGGGGAGTCAAAAGCTATGTGGGGATTTTCAACTCATGAGCATTGGTGCCTCTAACCCCCACATTGTTCAAGGGACGACTATAATTACAGATGTGATAAGGGCTGGGAAGGAAGGCCCTATGGAAGAAAATAACAGAGGGTTTCTACTTAGGATAGAGATCTTTTCCCTGAGAAAATGACTTTGAAATGAGACCTGAAGATGAGAAGGAGTCATTGTGGAAGAGTCACACAAAGAATATCAATGCAAAAGCCCAGAGGTGAGAGAGTTTGATAGGTTCTAGGAAACAACAGATGGCCGGAGGGGCAAGAGAACAGTGCAGGAAGGGACAGAGGTGCCAGCAGACATGGGAGAGCAAACCAGATCTTGCAGGCTGTTGCAGACACTGGTAAGAGAAGTGGATCTTATTCTAAGGTCACTGACTTCATTTATCTTTGCAACTTTCTAAATAAAGAGTGCAGAGTAATGTTAAGACCAGAGGCTTATGCTGTATGACCTCTAGCAAGTGTCTCTCTCTCTGAACTCCACATCTACAAACTAGGGATAACCATTTCTGAACTGATTACCTTGTACCATTGTCTTCAGGTTCAAGTGAGACTAACCAGAGATCTTTAAAGGTATCCTTGCCAGAGTTTGAAGGACATTTTAACCAGATTATTAAAGACGTGGGCCAAGCAAAGGGAAAGCTAGAAATGGTTTGTATTTAAAGAGGTTAACTGTAGTTAAAATCAGCAAGAGCTGTTCTGCTATGGTGCAAGTTAAAAGGCATTTCCTAGCAATGCCTGAGGGTTTCCAGCCAGGATGTTGGCTAAATTCCTGGCATTTCAGAAGGCATGTTGAGAAGTAACCTACTGACAGAAAAGTACCTGGAGCTTGGAATCCTGTCCCATTAAGGTCACAAAGTTAGGGCTCACTTTGCCTGCTCCAACCCCTGCCTTGACCACTAACTCTCACCCCACCTTCTCCCTCTGCTAAGTCTTGCTACGCCTCAACTCTGTGCTCAGGGAGAGTGAAATATAAATCTAAGGAAACTGTAGCCACTGATGCCTTGAGGTCAGGACTGCCCCCAAGAAGAATTACAGGAGTAGGACTTCTCGATCAGGCTGGCCAGTCCCATGTACCTTGGCAACTTGAGAGAATCAGACTATAGTTCCAGGTTAGCACTAGCTGGACAGAAGCGGCTACAGGTAACTGCAGCTCCTCCTCCATTTTCAGACAATTGCCCAAGGCTGCTCAAGGGAAACTGAAGCAGTTCAAGAAAAAGGCATAGACTTTCACACACTAATATGGCCGGACCTGGCTCAGGCATGGAGTTCGGGAGCTCAGAACAGAGATAATAATGACGACTACTTTTGCATGAGTCCAGATCAGGAGTCAGGGGCTTTCATACATCTTCTACAATCCTCCTAAAACCCCTTTGAAATACATAGTGCTTTATAGATGAGGAATTTGAGATGCAGAGGAGTCACATGACTCTGCAGAGCAGTTGGGATCCTAGCCCAGTCTGTCGGACTCCAAAGTTTATATCCTCTTTCTGCCAAGTCTTACTACCTCTCCCAGGGACATAGAGGAGGGTACTTTTAAGGCACCTTTGCAACAGGAGGCTTTGTCCCTCATAGGTGAAAATTTAAGAATATTTTATCATATTGTTGGTAGGATTTAATGACTTATAACACAGGCTAGCACACAGTGAAGGTCTAGGAAATGCTTGGTCCTAGTCAACATTGTCCTTGTTGTGATCATCATCATTATCACATCATCATCATCATCATCATCATCATCATCATCATCATCATCATCATCTTCTAACCAAAGTTCCTTCCTATGCAGCTTGTACCTCTGCCCTCAAGAAACTCAAAGTTATTCCTCTCCCATTTGAATGAAATCCTTTAGTTAAGACAGTAATTCTCCAAGTGAGGTCTCCAGACAAGCAGCATCAGTATCACCTGGTAACAATAAGAATACAAGTTTTCAGGCCCCATCTTGGGACCTACTCAGTGATTTTGGTGCATGCTAAAGTTTGAGGATCACTGAGTAAAGCTATCTGCTATCTACTATGACAGATAACTTCTCCTACCCAATGGCTTAATACCTAGTTTATTTCTCATTCACAAAAAGCTCTAATGGGTGTTCCTGATGGGTAAGAAGCTTCCACCCAGTGGAAATTTGTTGACCAAGCTCCTTCCATCTTGTGGCTCCCATCCTCTACAGCCCTGAACTCTTCTGCATCTAGTCAGCAGACAAAGAAGAAAAAGAGGTCACACGTTGGAGGTTTCTATGGGCTGTAGAACACAACAGAGTCTGGGACTGTGGTCAAGGTATGTGCTCTGGAAGAAGAGGAACCATGTAGAGATTTTGGCAATACAACAATGACCACAACTGGCATTCAAGTCCCTCCATAACCTCACCACTGCCTACCTTTCCAGATTCATCTTCTGCCTTGGTCCCTTTCACTCTAAAATCCCAAAGTTTTCCAATTGTTATGGTACCCCCAGCACTTCTATGCATCTGTGCATACAGTTTCCCCTGCCTGGGTGCTCCTGCCTCACTGGCTCTCTCCACCCCCATTCCCACTCTCATCAACTAGTGAAACTGCTCAGGGTCATGCCTCGTATAAAGACCGCTCTGGTCTTCCCTAACTCTTGACCATATGGGAGGACCCCTGGAACTTGGTGATTTGCCCACCTCCATAGCAGACCAAGAATTCTATCCCTTTTAATTTCCTCATTCCCCATCTTTGTCAGTTTCCATTTGCTCGTTCGTCTTTTCTAAGAACTTCTGATATGCTGTGTGGCTGCCCTTCTTCCAGCCCCACCCCACATACATGCATGCACTAGCTTTCCTTTACGGTGACACAGGCATTGTGGAAAGAGCATGGGTTTGGGGTCAGACCTAAGTTCAAATCCTGACCATGCCACTTATTGACCTTGGAAACAGTTGGTTTCCTTTTCTAATAGAGACAAAAGCAACCTTGATGGGTGCTTGAGAGGCTTAAATGAGAAAAGGTATGTAAATCACACATAGTCAATAAAGAAAACCATTTTTGTTGTGGTAGTCTTATTATGGGCATATGTCTAATCTTCCCTACTAGACTACCAGGTTCTTGATGGGAAGAACATGGTTTCTTGTGAACATTGACTCCCCAACCCCACAGCTAAGGTAGTGTCTGGAACCTAGTAGATGCTCAAGAAATATTTGTCAATGAGTATCTAGTTTTGTTAATATAAAAAATATGTATTCTGATATATGATGGGTAGCACTGACACACCAAATCAAAGTTTGACCCATCCTCTCTAAAACCGGCATCCAGTTGTTACCATTTTGATACACACCAAGCACTGGGTGCTTTATTAAAATCCCTCAAAGTGACTTCCTCCCAGCTGTCCTTCGGGCTGCAACCAGATGACAAAGATCTGAAGTCTTTTCACACAATTACTAAAACATTCTTTTTGCCATTTCGAACTATCTGCCTATGTTAGGGTTTAATTATAGGAAGAACGTGCTCTCAAATTGGGTTGAGTTGCATTGGGGAAGGGAGGAGCAGGTAACTATCCTTTTCACTTCCCTGAAAACTGTTGCTGGCCAGAGAACCTACAGGTAAGACTGGGCTAGTCAAATAAAGCAAGTGACACAAAAGAAACTCCGAAGCCTCTTTGGAAAGAAAGACAAGGTGATGGAGCAAGAGTCTGAAAAGGCCTCACTGTGGTGAAAAATCCTTCGGTGTCTCTCCAGGGCCTCAGGACACAGGTTAGGAGGCTTGGCTTGCCATTCAAGCCTTCCAGGATCCATGCACACTGCCAATCTCTGCAACCTTGTCCTCTCAGCTGTCACTCCCACTCTGACCACTGTGTGACCCATTGACTTGTGCACCTCAGAGCTCTTCCACTTCTCTCTTGACCAGGGCCCGGTTTTACTTCGTCTCCTGTGTCGTGGCCTAGATGAGCTGGTCTCATCTATCAGCCAACAAATATTTATTGGGGACTGCTGTGTACCCAACATGCTTCTAGATACTGAGGATAAAGCAGTTAATAAAACAGAGAAAATTCCCTGGCTTCAAGAAGGAAATAGACAATAAAAACGACCACATAAATAACAATATAGTCTTGTAAACAGTGATAATTCCTTTTCCCTTTTTGCTAGGACTAGTGAGTAAAAGTGGCAACATAAAATTTGTGCTTAATTCAATGTGTAGTTTCTGAGACATTTTCCTCTGATGTTCTAAAGATTCAAGGAAACACCACACACCTTCCCCTACTATTGCACTGAAACCCATTAACCGATATTTATAACACATTATATTGTCCTTCCAACTAAATAGGGAGCTGCTTGTCAGCAGGGACAGAGTTTAATTCTCATGAAGGCTCTAAAGACTATCTGCTGAATGAATCAGGAAAAGATTGTGCCAGTTCTGGGCTGTCTGTTTACTGACCCTTAGTGAAATTTTCTCAACACTTTTTAAGCCTTCAATTATTTTCTGCCCTACAAAGTTTCTGTTGCTCTTGCAGTGGGCCCGTCCTGGTTTCTAAAGGTGTCTGCTAGGGATAAAGTCCCTTTGAGCTGAGATCCCCAATGGCATTATAATGTCCTAGAAATAAGTATGGCTATTTTCCAACCAACTCCGTGAAAATGATTACTGCAAGTGTCATTATCTAGTGAGTACCTTCTATTGCCAAGCATTGTGCTAGCCCCTTGACATAAAACATCTTTCTGATAAGTAAAAAATTCTCCTTTTTAATCCTCACAGCGCCAATAACTGTGAGAAATACATGGAAATTACTAGCTGCTATCAATATTACTGTGTCTAAAACTACCGTTTTCCCCTGCATTAGAACAATCTGAACATTGTTAGGCAAAGACATCTAAGCAATTTTAAAATTATTTGAGTCATGACAGAGAGACTCACAACTGAAATATTTACCTTTCATTTTCAGGTGAGGATGTTCCCAGAGATGGAAGATGTGACAAGTTCCCGCATCGTGTGAGCATCAGAGAAAAGTTCCCCTGACAAGTCATGTGCAGAGATGGGAACCGCTGATTAAGGAGAGGATTAATTTTACCTTCCCAGTAGTTCTGCCAGGGAGATACTCTTAAATGTGTAGCGTGGTGCGGCTGAAAGTGTCCTTTGAGGTCTTCTGCTTAGCTCCTTTGACTTCTGAATGGGGAAATAGAGGCCTGGAGATCAGAAGTGCATTTAGACCACTGCCTTACACTCCCCACTCACATTTGTCTCCAACACTACAGTTTATGAAATGAATAAAACCGAAGAGGGTGTTTATATCTTGATTTATCCATTCGTGTATTCAACAAATATTTATTGAGTATACACTATTTTCCAGGCACTGTTCTTGGCACTGAGGATACAGTAGTAAACAGAGCAGAGAAAAATCTCCGCTCTCTTGGAGCTTCTAGTCTAGAGAGAAGTGGGCCCCCAAAACATATACGTACATACATGACTTGCATAGACTATTAAATGGTCACGAAATTTAAAAGAATAAAGCAGGAAGGGCGTAATGAGGGCCAGTAGGAGAGGGAGTGGAAATTAAGTATGATAGTCAGAGAAGGCCTCACTTAGAGTGATAGAAGCAAGGAAGGGAGCCATGTAGATACCTGGAAGACAAATTCCAGATGGAAAGAATAGCAACTGTAAAGGTCTGGTGTGTCCAAAGAACACTGAGGAGGCCAATATGGCTAGAGCCTTGTGAAGCATAAGATTTTGGATTGAGTTCAGAGACATAATGAGGGGCTAGAGAAGGGTGCAACATATCCTGAAGGTTCTCTACCATCCGTGGTTAGTTCCCTCTCATTTTCATTCTTCTTGATGCTGCTCCCTCGCCTTCTGGCTTCTGCCTAGGTTTGGGCAATGGGAGGCACTGGCAGGAGATTAGAGAGAGGGAGGGAATAAAAATCAGGGATACATCTCACTCTCTCTATTTTAAGTGGTATACCTAGCCAGAGCAACAGATCTCCATGGCTTCTGCTCCTACCAGAGAAGCCTACAATGATCTAGACTCAGGTGGGGCAGCTCCAGCCCTTGGGCTCTAGTAACAGGGCCTCCCCCATCATTCCACAGCCCTAGGGGAAGTGGCAGTCCCCCTCATTCGCTAATCTCAGAGTTGCCTCACCTTCCCTTGGTTGCTCTTTCAGCTCTTCTGATGCCTTTGTACTAACTGCCTGGGTTAAATGATCTCCACTAAATTACCTGGTGTAGGTTGCTTTCCCAGCTGGACCCTGATGGATATGGGCTCCATAGGCCCCTGTAAGATTTGAGCTTTTATTCTAAGTGGAATGGGCAGTCATTGAAGAGTTCAAGCAGAGGTCCATAAAGGGCTTTGAAAGCCTGGATGAGGCATCTGTGTTTCCATAGTTTTTCTTGAAATGAAGACATCTGTCCGAAGTCACACAAAATTTGTGAAGGAACAGAGCCCTTGTGCCCGCTGCTCTGCTCTCCATTCAGTACTCAATAAATGGCACTGAGGATCCATTAAAAGCAAAGACGAGGAAAGGTATTTGCATATTGTTCAGCAGTTTTGCCCAAGACTCCAACTCTTTGAAGACCTTTGGCGATCAGGAGAGGAGATGACACTATACTGAGGAAGCCACTTCCCTGTTTATTCCCCAGGAGTGCCAGCAGAGAAGGAGAAAGAAAGGTGACCCCTGGGGAGCCCTTACCGTACCTAGACACCCTGCCAGGCAATTTCACATCCAATGGCTCATTTAATCCTGCAAGGACACTATTCAGTGGATATTATTATCTTTATTTTGCAAACAGAGCTTCTGAGTTTCAGGGAAGTTAGGTGACTAGTCCTATTCCATCTACAAATGGATCAAGGATCAGTGCAACCCCTCAAGGTGGCCACCAAGACCGTGGAATGGAGTCTTTGGGCAAGGTCACTGGACAAGAGGTCAGGTCTTGAGACTAAAAGTCATTTTGCCTCAATTTCCTCATATACAAAGAAGGAATAATATCAATGATATCCATGTCAAAGGATGGTTTTGAGGGTTAGAACAAGCTACTGCATGATAAGACTTTGTATATTTTAAAACTCTTAACCTGGGGTCCATGCTTGAGCTTTGAAGTCCATGAATCTCTTGAAAATGATGCTAAAATTTGTATGTACAGGCATAGGTCTGCTGATCTCCCCCACTCCCCACACACAGAAATCTGACTTTCTTCATCACTCTTTTAAGCATCTTTGCTGTGTGGATGATGATTCTATTATTTGAGGAAAGGCTTTTTCATACAACATGGGTCCCAAGTGCAAACCAACTAACTACTGTGTAGACTATGTACTTTGGACTTCGGGGACCATCCAAGGGATTTTCGAGGGTAACTTTGATGACTTGTGACTTTTGCCTCACAAACTGTCTTTAGAATCCAATCCCTGCATAAGATGTGATCCCTCCTTGTAAATTTGTGGCAAGAGGGTTTGGGACACCCAGCAGCCAAAGTTGGTGGAGAAACACCATTTGAGACAAAAATAGCAAGGACTACAATGTTAATAATGATAAATGTGCTATGAGTAATTGTCATTACTTGCACGTTTACTGACCACCCACTTTGTGTCAGGTGTAATTCAAGAGTGAGTTAGAGAAGTTCATGACCCCGCAGAGCTCATAGTGATGTAGGGGTAAAAGCCATATGTAGTTGGCAGGTTTCTTGGAAGAAGGGGGCTATGAGCTGGATGCTACAGGATGCTAAGGAATTTTAACAGGTGATGATGATAAAAGGACTTGCCAGGCAGGAGGGAAATCTTGAGCAAAGACATGGAGTGAAGAAAATAGCAGGGCCTGCTTAGAGAATGCTTAGCTGTGACTGGATACAGGCCAAGATGTTGGATGAGCAGGTAGAAAGCTGAAGACAGAAGTAGGGCCTGGCTATAGAGATATTCAGTGTCCTCCAGAATACAAACTTCCTCTCTGTCCCAATTTCCACAGCTCATTCACCTTTCTCTCATTCACCCATTCCAGAGCTGAATACCTATAGATGCTTTGGGAGAAGGAGATCCTTAATTGTAGGTAAAAGCAAGACAGACTTGGATTCTAGTCTTGACTCATCTATCATCGAGCTGTGTGACCTTGAGTAACACTCTTCCCCTCCCTGAACCTCATCTCTTCATCTAAAAATCAGAATAGTCATAATTTCCAATAGTACCCAATATGGTATTTGGCACTTAGTGGGATCTCATCTCATGTTAGTTAGATTGGGCTCTAGTGAGCATCAATTAGGTGATGTGATGTGGTTAGAAAGGCCAAAAGTCCTGCATTATTCCTGTGGTCATTGACCTTGAGCAGTTCTCACTCCATCCAGAGGCAATAGACTCTCAGCCCTCTCCATTGCACTAAGCTCTCTCTGATGCAACGGAGACAAGAGGGAGATTCATCAATGGCCTGGACTAATGCCAGACATTGGAAATCTCCCAGTGCATGCTAATGCCATCGACCCTCACCGAGATGTGCTGAATTTTTAAACAAGCTTATTTGACTCTGATTCACCTCTGGAGAAAAGAAAGGTTATATTAATAATATGAAGAAATAGCAGGTACAAAGTCATTCAAACAACAGCAATTCTCCCCAGGCTTCAACTTTCACAACTTCTGTTTAAGTTCAGGTGATGTGCCCTCTTAGAGAAGCCATCACGCCATCATTCACCCACTCGATTCTCTAACAAAGGCTCCCTTTGAGCAGGCCCTGAGCTGGGCCCAGGAAGCACCAAAACAAAAACAAAAACAAAAACACAGATTAGACTCTGCTAAAGGAGCTGCCAGTCTAGGAGCAAGAAAGGGATAGAATCATGGACCCAGACAACTGCGACATTAAGGTGTGATGGGTCGTAGGATGGGGAAGCCAGAGTGCTTTGGGAGCCAGAGAAGAAGAGAACTCACTACCTTGAGGTGAGCAAAGCCATAGAGGTTTTGAAGACATCAGGCCCACTACAGACTGGGCCCAGCTACAGCCCCAGGCCTCCTTTTCTACACAACTGCTCACACCATCTCTACCACCATGCCAATGATGCAGCAGCCTTTCTTCTGCACCAGGCCATTTCATGCCTTTACAGTCATGACAGTCATATAAAAAATAAGGCTTGGGAACCAATGAGTAAAGCCCTTTTCTGTAAGAAAGTTCTCATAAATAGATGCTTGAGCTGGATTTTGGGGAATGACTAGTAGTTCATCCAAGGAGCTGTCCAGGGGCTTCATGTGTTTATGTGGATAGGAAAGAAAGCACATGCAGGGAATGGTACAGAGTTCAATGCAACTGGAACATAGGTGAATGTGGGAGGATGTGGGAGTTGGAGACAGGGGCAGGGTCATGGTGGCCAAGGGCCTTGGGTGCCAGGCCAAGGAGTTAGGACTTTATCCTACAGGTGATGGCGAGCCCTTCATGGGCTGTAAGCAGGACAGCGATTTGGTTAACCACCATAATGACTTCAGGGTCCTTGAAGTAAGTTCAGAAGAGGCTAGGCTTCTATAAAACCAATAGAGAGAAAGCTGAATTCTGACCTAAAAGCAAGAATATGAATTCCAGGCCTGAACAGAGCCTCAGCCAGTGAGGAGTCCCTCCTCCTGCTAGCCCTCAAGAGGCATAGGACTTTCCAAGGTCATTCTTTCCTGACAGCTTTTGATGTCTCTAGCATTTCTCCTCTACTCTCTTAAACCATCGCCTTTCGGCAGGTTCTGCGCCAAGGGAGATTTGATGGCGAGCAAATGGCCCACTGGAGAAATATGAAATGCTTGTGTTTCTTCAGCAGGGAAAGCTGTTGGGGTTTTTTATTGTCATTATTATTATTTTTCTCTGAGCACGAACAAGTGACAGCACATAATAATATCATTTATTCTAACTTGCTCTTGCAAATCAGAACTTTTTAATATTTTCCTTTCAAATGAAAATGCCATTTATCATTATCAAATGAAGTGCTAATGAAAACAACACGTATAAGAAACACATTCACACAGCAGAGCATGATGGAGCACCTTGTCAACAGTCCATAGTCTCGCCGTTAATTTGATTTCTGCCAAAAATCACTTAAGTGAGACTTGGAGATTTGTTTTTTCTCAATGCTTCAGGCCCTTATACTGGGGCCTATTTATTCCCCTCTCCCAGAAAGGCTCTGAAATCCCAAGCCAGTTTTAATCTGACTTTTAATGGAACTTTCATTGATTGCATGAGGGATGTGTGCATGTTGGGAGCTTGGAGTTATGCTTGCCTGTCTGTGTGTTACTGCTCGTTTGGCTGGTGGACTTTGGCTGTGTCCTTGTTCAGATATGTGTCTGTTTGTGTACTTCAATCTAGGTGCGATTCTGCAGGTAAGGATGTGCTTGCGTCCTTATGCTGTGAGGACAGTAATTATGTCTATTTGTTCCCCCACTAGGTCCAGAATCTAGCCCATTACCTGACACATGGTGAGCACTCAATAAATATTTGCTAAATGAATGTTAAGAGAATGTGTCTGCATGTCTTCATGAGCCATGTGTTTTTGTCTGTATGGGTTCATATCTATGTGTTTTTATTTACGTGTGTGGGACCTTCAGGGCAGGAAACATCCCTGAATCTCTAGTGCCTCATACAGTACCTGGCACACAAGGGGCACACAGTAAATATATTTTGAGTGAATATGTTTATGAGTTTCCATATTTTTTTAAATTGGGATAAAATTTACATAACATAAAATGAACCATTTTTAAGTATATAATTCTGTACACACACAATGTTGTACACCCATCACCTCCATCTAGTTCCAAAACATTTTGATCACCCCAAAAAGAAATCTTGAGCCCATTAAGCAGTCACTCCACATTCTCCCTTCCCCCAGACTCTGGCATCCACTAATAATAGGCTTTTTGCCTCTATGGATTTACTTGTTCTGGGTATTTCATATAAATGGATTCATATAATGTGTGACTTTTGTGTCTGGCTCCTTTTACTTAGCATAATATTTTTGAGGGTCTGCATATGTGTTTTCACATCCATGTGTAGTTAAGTCCGTAGGTGTGTATTTACGTGTGGGGTATTTGGCAAAGTGTGTCCCTAGGACCTAGCATAGGGCCTGACAAAGAACAGCTAGGCAATGAAGAAAACTTCTCTCGCCATTCTTTCTTCCCCTTCCCTGTCTGGGAACCTTTATAGCAATTTGACATTGCTGAGACGTTTTTATTCTGTTTTACAAAAGTATCGGTCCAGAACATATTGGAAATGGAAAAATAAAAGGCCCTTCACCACAGATAATTTAGAGGACATGCTAATGAATGGTGTCTGTTAAGGAGTGGGAGCAAGAGGGTGCAGGGATGCCCCCAGCAAGATCATTGATGACAGGGGCCATGTCTGAAGCTTCTCTGTGTCCTTAGGACCCCTGGGGGAGGAAAGGTTTGGAACTCCCGGAGTTCATCAGGAGTTGATGGTCCTGAACAATGTCAAGACTCTCATAGGATGCCAGGAAAGGTACCTTAGTCTGTCTGGGTTGCTGTAACAAAATACCAGAGCTTGCATAGCTTAAACAAAACAAGACAAAAATTATTTCTCATAATTCCAGGAGACTGGAAGTCCAAGATCAAGGCATCAGCAGATTTGGTGTCTGGTGAGAGCCCGCTCCCTGGTTCATAGACAGCCACCTTCTTGCTGTGTCTTCACACGGAGGAAGGGACAGGGAGCCCTATGGGGTCTCTTTTATAAGGGCACGAATCCCATTCATGAGGGCTCTGCCCTCATGACCTAGTCACCTCTCAAAGGCCCAATCTCCTAATATCATCACATTGGGGGTTAGTTTTCAAAATATGAATTTCAGAGGGACCCAGACATGCAGCCTATAGCAAAAAGTAAAGACGAAAAGCTGGGTCCAGAAAGAAAGCAGGATCTGAGTGTAGCGGCTTTTGACCACAGTGGAGTCCAGCTGTGTGCTTCTTTCTCCATCTTCCTCCAGCTTTGTCCTTGCTTTGCTTCAAGCAACAGAATAGTACGAGCTTCTATGGAAACTGGGGGTCACCATGGGCTCCTCCCTGTCCTTCAGCTCCCCACATTTAATCCGTCACCAAGCACTGTGATTTCAAGAGGCAATATAGTGCGGGGTTGACAGCATGGACACTGGAACCAGACTGCCCGAGTTTGAATCCTGCCTCCACCACTTACTAGGTATGTAACCTTGAAAATGAATATACTCCTCTTTGGGTTATTGTGAAAACTAAGTGAGTTATACTGTTGCTTGGCATATGGCAAGAGTTCAGTGCTCATTGCTATAGTTATTGTTATTATATTGGTTGCTTCTGCTTCCTAAGTACCTCCTGAACAAACCTGTTTTTTGCTCTATTCCTTGTACCACTGCCCCAGTCCAGGCCACCACTATTTCTCCCCAGACATGGAAATAGCTTCCTCTTCAGTGGCATCTCATTTTCCATGGGATTGTCCCTTATTCCACTCTGGACCTAGAATGCTCCCTCTGAACCATGAATCTGACCATGTCATTTTCACCCATCAGTGGCTCTCCACCGTCCCCAGAATGAAATCCAAGCTCACAGACATGACTCAAGGCCTCTCATGATCCACCCCTTTCCTACCTCTCACAGCCTCAGCATTTGCCACAATTGCCTTTGCCTTCCATGTGTCAGCCTCATGAGCCTTTCTCAGTTCCCCAAATGGCTTTTGCATATTCTGAGACCCCTTCTTGGGCTGCCATCCCCAACTCCTTTGTCAGATCAATTCCTCTGCTTCCTTCAAGTCTCAGCTCAGTAGTCCTCTTTCTGAGATGCCGTCCCTGACTCCCCAAGCACAATTAGGAGCCCCTGTTCTCACAAGCCTGTGCCTCCGTGACATAGCACTGACCACACAGGGTTGTCACACATATTTGCCTCCCCAGACTCTGAGCTCCTTCAAGGCAGACTCTAGGCCTGACCTAACTGCATAGCTGCTCGATAAACTCATATGAAATGAGAATGAATTGGAACCAGCCCAATATTGCATTTTTAAGAGCCAGAATGCAGAATAAAGTGGCTGGATCCAGCTTCTCCAGGAGAGGCTCATGCGTGGGCAAGGGGAGCATGAGATGTTCTTTTCTCACACCATCCTCTTCCTGCTGCCAACCCCTCCTAGCGCGTGAGTCTCGTGAGTAGACTCCAGATGGGATGGGCTTGGCAGTGGCTGCCTGGCTGAGTGCCCATCACCCGTGGGCACCCAGGAAACACTTGCCGAAAGGAGCTGAGCACCACCCAAGCACTGAAGCCCTCCAACTTCTACCAGGGGCGTTGAAGACAGGAGTAGGTGGCAAGCAGAAGGTGGGTCGCCTATAGCTAAAATATCGCTGGGTCTCAGTCTGCTCCTCTATGAAATGGAGTCATTAATCCTCACCACAGTGGTTGTCATGGGAAGTCGAGAAGATCACAGATGGGGCACATGGTGAATACTTTCTGCTTCTGCTCAACCCCTGTTAAATATCTCGGCATCACCAGGTGAAGAGAGGGAGGGAAAGTACAATTTTGGGTAGGATCCCACTTTGATGCAGCAGAGTTGGGAAGATTCTCTGTACATGCACAATAACTTCTGAAGATTGGGCTTGTTTTTCATTAGTAGTGAACCTGGGTACTGATTTGAAACGGTTAGCAAGTAGAGATAAACAGTTAAAAAAACAGGATTGTGCGTATATGGAAAGGAATTGAACTGAAATAAATATACTGGAACTGAAATAAATATACTGCTGCAAACAATAGCTAACGTTTATAGAGAGTACTTACTATGGACAGGAACTGTGTTAAGTGCTTTGTATGTATAATCTTATTTAAGCCTCAAAACAGCACTATGGGAATGTATTTATTATCTGTTATTGTTGTTGTTATTGTTATTCCCTTTTTACAGATGAGATAACTAAGTCAAAGGAAGTTACATAGTTTGTTCAAGAATTCATTAATGCAGAGCTAGGATTCAAACCCTAAGCTATCCAATTCCCAAGCCTTGCTCTTTCCATCCTGTTGTCATTGGGCTTTAGACCTACACCTGCTGTTTTATACTCTTCAGTGTACCACTGGGGATGAAAACCTGAGAACTACATTTTTCAGGCTCCTGTGGCAGCCAGGTTCCAGTTTGGTTCTGCAATTGGAAAGCACACATGGGCCATAGGAAGGCAGGAAGAAAATTGAAGCCATTTTAGGCTTCAGTCACCTGTGAGAGTATGGGCTCTCACAGTAAGGATCGTAGAAGCTATACTGACATCGAGAAATGTCTGTGGGGTTGTAGCCTTCATTTCTCCCTTTTACTCCTCAAGACTGAGTGACAATAAAGGCTTCCTTTCAGTAACTGATTTCTGAGTAGCACTCCCTTGATTTCCCCTTTTGCTCTCCAGCTATCCAATAGCTTTGTAACAAAGTGTCTCTGTTTGAAATACCTAGAAGGGTATTTCTAACAAATACTGGCTGACACAGTATTGCTCTTTTTACTCCTTCTCAGAAGGAATAGCCAGTTACTAGATCAAGATGTCAGCTAAGCAGGCCGAGGGCAGGGCTGAGGCCTCTGTCGGACACTGGAGCTCCATCAGGGAAACTGAGGCAAGCATCTATGGGTCAACATCAAGAAAGGAGGATGTGGGTCAGAACAGCAGGTATCTAACATGTTAGGCTCGGCTGTAAGTCTAATTCCAGAATCCACCCACTATTAAGGCCGAGACCCACAGCCATTCTCCAACATAAGGATGGCTCAGGGCTGAGGTGATGTAAGAGAGCCCTGGGACTGGCAGCTAAGCAGGCTAGGAGATGCAAGGCCAACAGAACATCTTCTTCCTGCTTCTACTGCCCCTAGAAACTCATATACTTTGTAGTGACTGTTCTTTTCATTTGGGAACTTGACTGAAAAAAAGCTTTGGAAATTTGACCAACTTGGTTCCACATTCCTAACCAGCTAGTTCTGTTAATTGTTTAGCCCCTGCCACCCAAGCCTTGGTCTCTTTGCTTATAAAGTGGGAGCTGTCGTAGCCCACTGCTCAAGTATGAGGATTGAGTGAGATAATATATGTAAAGTACCTAGCTCAGCTCCTAGACCGTTGCAGATGTTTAATAACTGTGCATTCTCGCCCTACCCCCTTCTGAATCACAAGCTCTCTCATTTAGGTATTTAACACATCCAGTATGTGTGTCTCTCAAGCTCCATTAGAAGGTCTGGGAAAGTAAAGATCATGTCATAACTTCTTTGCCTTACACAGAGCATCTAGTTCATTTAAAAATAATAGTATACTTTTAATAATAAATAAACCATCACATTCATAAAAATTAAAAAGAAGGAGATGGGGAAAATATAAATGAGGCTTCTCCATTCAGCCTGAATATGGCAAATTGAGAAATATTGAAACTTAAGAATCTGTTCAATTTATTTTAGTATAATTCATTCCTCTTTCCCTACCTTTCCCCTTTCTTCTCTCGCTTCCTTTCTTCCACAGATGTTTGTTTTCCAAGCCTGGAGACATAAGGATAAATAAGGCATAGCCCTTACTCTAAAGAGTCCAGATTCCAAGAGTCAGGCAGACATCATGTGGCAGATGTCCACAACCCATAGGTGCATGTATGAGGCATCGATATATATGTCCATAACAGAGACCAGAGCCATGACAGAGGGAAGCACAGTGATGTGGAGGCCACAGAGAACACCTGAGGATCCCAGGGAGGCTTTCTGGAAGAACTTCTGTGCCGGGGCATAATGGAAAGGTGGAAAGGAACAACGTGCAAGAGCAGGAGTGGGAAGGTACAGTAAAAGGAGTCAAGCACACTGCAGGTCAGCTGTGCGTTCCAGGGTGACTTGTGTACCCTCTACGAAACTCAATTTCCTCACCTGTAACGTGGGATAGTAATACCTGCGGGGACCAGTTTGTCATGGGTTTCATGGCAACACAGAAAAGACCTAGCATAAAGTAGGTTCCTCCCACCACTGTGACAATGGCCTTTCCTGAAGGAGATAGGAGCTCAAAGTTAAAAGTGTGTGGAGCCAAGATACCGCTAGAAGATGCCTTGCTGGCTTCTGCAAGTGGAACAAAGACTCCTCACCTTCCCCAATGAATCCCCTGTCTGAGCAGGGCTTATTGCTAGTACCAAACAAAGAAAACAGTGACTAATGAAGACGCCAATCCCCCGCCCCCACTCCAACACACACATCCCTGAGGTTAGAACCACCCAGAACACAACCAGGCCAAGAGATTCATCAGAGTTCCGTGAGCCCCTCTCAGCTCACACCTCCACTATTTTTTTTTAAGATTGGAATGCCACAGCCCAAGAGGAAGCCATCCCTGACTTTCTCCCTTTTCAAACTGAGCAAGTTCCTGAACTTGTCAAACTGCAATACAAAATTATGAAAAACAATCGTAAGTGAAAACTCCAGTTATTAAAATGTATGGGGACTAATTACTGATCTGATGATATTCTGAATAAAAAGAAAGAGACATGCTTGGGTAAATGGAAATCTTTTAAAGTCATTAATATACATGTGTTTATTTTTCCTCATCCACACTGGAAGCTGCAGTAGGGCTGTATTGTCTAGCAAATTAGAGGGGGTGACAATGCCATGTTCACCTCCATGTGTGATGTCCCTCTGCTCAGGCTTATTAATTTCTGCCAAATTAAAAGGAGGACACCCTCCCCAGCGCAGACCACAGTAATGTGTAATGCAAATACGAATGCCATTAGGAAGGCTTTGCTGGCAGAGCCTGCACACAGGCCCGAGTTGTTTCAGCCCAGACAGGAAACTGCTGGCACAAAACCATCACCTGCAAGGGGAGCTCTGCCAGGAGGGGCAACGTTCTAGTCCCAGAAGGGCACCCTCCCCACCTGCCACTCCCTCGTTTTCCCCCACAGCCAGTCCTCAAACTATCCGCATAGCACAACTGCCCTACAAGTTCATTCCAAAATAATTGCCACCTTCCTGAGCCTTGAATTTCCCATCTACATACTGAATATTCTGGTGCCAGGAAACTGAGGGATAGTGAAATCTGAGACTCCAGAGCCAGGCAGACACAAGGTCTTGGCTGTGTGAGCCTGAGCTGTGTAACTTCTCTGAGCCTTCATTTCATCAGTTAAATGGGAACAACAGTCAAATAAACATCATGGGGTTGTCTGAGGATCAAATAAGATAATCCATGCAAAGCACTTAGTCAGAGCTTGGCTACAAAGTAGATCTTTAATAATTTCTCAGCTACCGTTGTTGTTATTGCTTTCTCAGAGTTAAATCACACAAAGTATGTGAAAGCAATAAACACAATGTCTCCTCAAAATATTCTCTAAAAAAATGAACAGGCTCTAAAGTCACTCCCAAGATCTCACAGACGTATAGGCTGGGCTGGCTCACTTTTGACTACACTCCCTTTCTTCAGATTCCTGCAGAAACCTTGGGCTGGAGGCTTTGGCATAAAGGTGTGTTTAGAACACGTTTAAGTATCTCTGCTCATGTGTGCAATTCCTATCCTACAATGCCACATGGTAAATCTTGCCCATCGCTTGCTGTGGCCTCCTCTAGGAAGCCTTCCTGATGGCCCCTACAGCCACCTCTGGCACCTTAAGTTGTGGTTGTTCCTGCAGATGACCATCTCCCCTACTTGAGCGTGACTGCCTGGAAGGCAGGGCCTCTGGCTTATGCAGCTCTGGGCACCAGGGCCTAGCACAAGGCCCAGCCCTGGAAAATGAACAGAGGAGTTGCATCTGCCAGGCATTTGCTCTGAGCCAGACTCTGGGCTCACCAATTCACAAACACAATCTCACTGACTCTCATAGTACTCCTAAGGTAAGAATCATCACACAGTCTTACAGAGGCTCAGAGAAGTCGAGTCCCTTGCCCAAAGTCACATCACTGGTGAGTGGCGGAACCCGATCAGACTCAGTTACTGTCTTCTTCCGAGCTTTAATCACTCAGAGCCTAACCTCAACCACTACTGCTGAAAGCGGAGGGGAGGGAAGAAGAGAAATTGCTTTACTTACCCCTTTCAGCTTTGACTGGGGCAGGAACATTGGTTGGGAAGCTATTCCCAGCATCCAAATGAAAGATGACCACAGCCTCAGCAGGGCAGGGGGAAGGATAACAAGGGGTGGCATGGGGAGATGCTTAGGAAAGGGCACCTCTGGGATTTGTTCACTTGTCGAGGGCAGGAGTGCTGAGGGAAAGGGGTGAATGGATACAGGTGCTGTTATCAGAAACGTAGATGTGAATCATCATCACCATCAACCTCATAGATAGAAGGGATTTCATGCCAGGCACTGTACTAAGTGCTCTGCACACATGGTGCCATTCGGTCTCACAGCAACCCTGTGAGAAGGTATTATCGTCCTCCTTTTATAGATGAGAATATGAAGCTTCCACGCAATAGCCTATTTAGGACAGTTTACATTAAAATGACTCGAACCTTATAAAATATTTTACCGGACCCTTTTAACCATGAACTACTCAGTCTCTCTCCCTGATATAAAGAAGTTGGGTGTCCTGTGCCCCCACTTTTGCCCCAGATTCACAATTCCACCATCCTGGGAACTGTCCATCCTAAAGCATTTCCTAGGTACCTTTCTCAGCAAGTTTAGTAAAACTATCCACAAATAAAACCTGGAGGCATCCGGGAGTTCTCGAAGGGGGCAAGCAGATTAGCATCCCCTTAGCCCAAAGCGCTGATGTCCACCAAGGTCATCATTCCACTGCTCCTGAATAATTCCTGACTTACCCACCCCCCTACCCCCAGCTCAAGGACTCACTGTGGCAGCCTGGGCATCAGGCTCACAGCTACTTGGAGCCCAGCCCCTAGAGAGCTATCAGAATTGGGTAAATGCAGCTGTTCTTTTGAAGGAATAAGTTGAGGGCACTTAGCAAATCAACTTCCTAATGAATCTTTTCAGGTCTGGATGGAAGCCGTTCCGTTACTATGGAACTTGGCTTGATTTGGAAATTAATGCGGTAATTTACAGCCACTCTGCCAGGCAAGAAGATTAAAAGAGGAAGAGAGAGAGTGAGGGGAGAGAAACCTGCAGTGGCAGAGTCTTAAGGGGCACCAGCCAGGGGCGTGTCTGAAGAGCTAGGCCACAGAAGGGTGGCTTCTGCCAGGCTGGGCCTATGTGGGGCACAGGCAAAGACACTCCTCAAAGCAGATCTAAAAGCCCAGATCACAACTTCTCTTCTATTTAGGGATTTTATATATATTTACAGATACAAATATACATTTGATATATAAACTTATAAATATGTAAAAATATTATATCTATAGAAAGAATAATAGAGGATAGATAGATAGGTAGGTAAGTAAGTAGATAGATGATAGATAGATGATAGATAGATAGATAGATAGATAGATAGATAGATAGATAGATTTTTCATTACTGCTTTTCCCTAACTTTCAGGATTTACTTCCAAGTATCGCTATATTTGCCATGTCCCTAAGTCACCAATGCCGTATGTCACTATCATAAATGGAAAACCAATATTAATTACCAGAAAGAGAAATGTAAAATTAATAACATGTAAAACAAAACAAAACTATCAAATTCTAGAGAGCTCCTTGGCTGTCAGAAGTCCTGAGTCTGAGCTTACTCCTATTGGGAAAAGGCAAGAATTAAAGAGATGCTCCAGACATATTTGTATAAAGCCAAGGTGTACGCACCTCTTGATATAATCAGACAGATTGAAAGAGGAGTTAAATGGAGTCTACTCTCTCACTGTGTGAGTCAGTGCTGTTTAATGCTATGACCTTTCCAGTTTATTTATTTATCAAACATTTACATAGCACATACTATGTGTCAGAGGCTGTTCAAAAAGCTTTTAAAGAAATTAACTCATTCAAGGCATTTAATCCGAATAATAACCCTCTGTGGTATTGCATCATTCCCAGTTTAGAGAAAGGAAACTGAGGCACAGAGAGGTTCAGAAATTGCTAAAGCTCACCTCAAACCATCTTACATATCACCTAAAATCATGTGTGCTTTGGTGAGTCAGAATGGCCCAGGGCTCCTCCAGCCACTGTTCTGTCTGAAGCGGCAGGCACATGGCACGGGGCGCTGTCCAGACACAGAGTTCCAGGCAACCACAGCGCCCAGACCCAGCCAGTGGTGTTCCCGTAGGCCACTCCTCCAGGGCCCTCTGATGCTTTCCATCTGAGTCTGAGTCTGTGTTCATCTATGGCTGGTGGATGAGAGACAGATGCTAATCCAGAGAAGAGTCTCCAGAAGGAGAGAAGAGAGCAAGGAGTTTCTGTTTGTTTATTGGCTGTTTTAATAAAGACAGATAACACAAATCCCTGGAGCTGTCTCCAGTAAAACTATTCTTGAAAGCAGTCACTGAACAGTAGTGCTCTGAGAACCGGTCCAGGGCTCCAGTTGGAGATCAGGTGGCTGAATCTGAGGAGGCGGCGTGTTCCCTTGGCACAGGGGGCAGCAATGGTGGTCGCAGATGGGGCCTGTGTAGAGACAAAGGGCTGTCTGCCCAGGGCTTCTGTGACCAGCTGCCTCTGCGAGTGCAGCCAGGTGCCCTCAAGAGGCCCACAGCAGTTTTGCCCTGGATAGTGCATGCCTTGTTCTGGCCTCGGGCTGTAAGATGGACTGCAACTCTAACCACAGCCCTGTGTAAGTGATGGGAGCCCTGCATCATTATTATGATAATAAAAGGGTAGCAGAGGCAATGTTGTGGAAACTGTTCATATATTATTCTCTTTTGCCTCTCCAAGTACATGGGCTTGTCTGACTAATGTGAGCTGAGCATCTTCCAGAAGGAATTCCAAGAGAAAGATGAAGTAATATGTAGCCTCTGACATTTAAAAAATATATATTCTGGCTGGAACGAAAAGCTATATTCCCCCGACTCCACCCAACTAGCTGGAAAGGGGAGGAAGGGGATACTCCAAAGGAAGGCCAGATTATCAACAAGAAACAATATGCAACCTTTCTGCAGATTTGGGTTGGAATGTGAGTTAACCTGAGACCCTATTATAATAGTTAACATTGGCCGAGAACTTCCTTTGTGTCAGGTCATTCATTTGCCAAGTGTTTTATATGCATGGCCTTATTTAACCTTCTGTATAATCCTGAGGTTGGTGCTATTATTATCCCTATTTTATGGATGAGGAAAGGAAAGAAGGTTACTTGGCCGAAGTCAGATATCCAGGAGGCAAGAAAGAAGAGATTTGAACACTTGGTGCAATTTTTCTAGACTATAATAATTGCCCCCAAGAAGCTTTCGGTCCCCTTGGCTACCACGACTCACCTCCCAGGAGCAACCAAAACACCTCTTAGGAGAGCATCTATCTCTAAGAGAACATTCTAAGGCTCCTGCCAGTCAAGGATTCACCCAGGGACCTTCCCATGAGAATTTCTGTCCAGCCCTTCCCAGGTCCTGGAGCCTGTCAAGGTTGTAAAGGCGATTGGAAATGCATAGTCCCCACATAGGAAGATGTGGATTGTGGAGGCGTCTGACTTCTCTGGGCACCTCCCCAGACCTTAAACAGACCAAGAACCTGCTCCCACGTTCCTATTCCAGATCTATAAGTAATACAGATCATACACCTTCACCAGAGGCCAAGGTCTGACTCCTTCCCTAGGCAGCTCAGTGAGCTCTTCAGTTGCCAGAGGCTCCAGCACCAGTCCTCCAACCCCACACCAACCCAAATGAGAGGCGCCACTCCCTTCTCCCCGGGGGTTTAGCTCACAGGTCAAGCAGGGCCTGGCTTTTCCTCTTTGACTCCTCAGACATTAAAGAAGGCCCATCTCACCTCTTCTCCTTTCCCCTGCCTGTGCCCTCCAGACCCAGCCCCAGTTGAGAGAGTTGAGGCCATGTTCATTTGCAAGCCTTGCCCCTGGAGTACCCAGAGCTAGCCTCTCCTCTCAGGCTTTGGGCCAGCCTAGCTCTGCTACCGCTTGCTGCACGCTGTCTTCTTCATCAGTTAAATAAAGGGCTACAGCCTCTGAGATTTAGCACTTGCTGTTCCCTCAACGGGAAAATCCTTCCTCTGCTTCTTGATCTGGCTAACTCCTATGTCTTTCTATATTCATCTCATGTTATTAGATCCCACCTTCTATCTTCTAACTCCTATCCCAAGTTGGACTATATTCCTCCATAATAATGATTGTTTTATTAACTGACCACACACCAGGCACTGTTCTAAGGACATCACATGTATTGACTTACTTAATTCTTGCAGCAACGTCATAAGGTAAACGCTATTACTGTCCTTATTTTATAGAGAAGGAAACTGAGAAATAGAGGCGAAATGAATTCCATAAGTTCACCCCCCCCAAAAAAAAAGTGGGAAAGCTGGGATCTGAATTCCTGCATGGTTCTCATGAGTGATAAAAAGTGTGATGAGGCATGAGGGAAGCTGCTTGCCTAGTCAAAATTTCTGTTTTGGTATATTATCCCATCCAGGAAGGCCCAAGCAACATTTTTAGCCAAATGACATCTTCTTATTTTCCAGACGATTTTATTCCTCAGTAAGGATCCCAAATCCAGCTTTCAAGGCCAAACTCTCAATATCATAGTTCTTTCTGTTGTCACTGTCAAATTACCAGCAATTCACCCCAGAACAGAAGTCCTAGGTATAGAGGCACAAAGACATGGGACAGAGCTGTCAGAATACTTGGGGGTCAATATCTGGCACTGTGTGATTTTAGACAAGATTCTGCTCCAATTTGCTCCCTTGTATAATGAGGTAACAGGTGGGCAGGATGCGAGCCCACACATCCAGGAGGACATTTAGAGATTACCAGGCATGTCTTCATTGACACTAAGCAGAAAGTTTTACCCCCTGGCCACATCAAACACCTTCAAGTTCCCTTCACTTCCTGCTGAGACCACACACTGCTTCCTCTGCCTGGGAGTGCCCCTCTATTCTTTGCTTCCACGGCCAGTCCCTACATTACCCTTAAAACTCAGAGCAGAAGTCGCCTCCTCCCTAGTCCATCTATTTTTGCACTCGGTGCACTAGAGTATAATTTATTGATTTGAACATCTGTTCTCCTGCCACACTGAGAGTTCCTCAAAGGCAGGAACTGGATTTTATAAAATTGTGTTCCTGGGCCCTAAGTCAGTATGTGGCTCATAGCAGGTGCTCAGTTGGTATTGGATGGATTAAATCAGATGTGATTTAAAGTCACCCGCTGATGTTCCCAGTATATTGAAATAGTAGGACTAAGACTGGAACCCAGTCCTGGGGTCACGAAGTCCCGCATACCTCCTCTCCCTGCTGCTGTTAGGAGTAGCATAGAAGAGACATACTGGGAGGGGAGGGTGTCCAGATGAGCTGCTTTCACCACCCTGCCACTGGGGCAGGGGAAGGCCTGGGGAAAGGATGGTCTCCAGGAGCCAGGGGGCCTGCGATGGGTCCTCAGGATGCCTGAGCTTTTGTTTGCCCATGCTGGCATTGCTGCCCTCTTGTTTCCTTCCCCTTTCCCCTCGCAGCCCCTACCCGCCCAGCCCCTGGCTTTCTGGGGGCTGAAGTCAAGTCACCTTTCCGCCTTCTGCTGCCTTTCCCAAGATCTCTATAAATACAGTGAGAATCTGGCTTTCTGAATGAGGTGGGTGGAGACAAAGACAGCCACCCACCCCACGCCTGTCTAATGCCCAGTTCATATTCCTGCTGCGACTGTATCTAAATTTGCAAATCGTCACCCGCGCCCCACCATCATGTGTCATCTTTTATGCATGGCCACCTCTGCCGTGCTGCTCGGCCAGTTGCTACGCAACCAGCGAAGGCGCCGCGGGGGCCTGACATTAGTGAAAGCAAATTGACCAGAGGAGCTCTCATCCCGCATGCAAAGCAGCCAGGGCCTCCCCGAGCCGCCCTCTTTCTATCCAAGGCCAGACCCTTGGACCACAGCCTCCCGGTCTATGCTGCAAACACTGGTGCTCCTACTCCTCCAGAAAAGGCTGAAATCTGGCCAGTGATAAGAGCCACCTCCAAAGGGAAAGGAAGCACCAAGTACTTTCAGGGTCTAAAATTCTGAATCTCCAGTGGGGTGGACACTGGCGCTTGCAGGGAGGGAAAAGAGCTACTATTCATTGAGTGCTTACTATGTGCTAGGAACAGTGAATAGTACAATGCAAAAAGCTCTCACTTCCTGGATTCCAGCCCAGCTCCACCATTTCTCAGCTATGTGGTATGCATGCAAATCATTTATCAGGACTGAGACCCAGCTGCTGAATGAGAATGTCCTCAGACGTCTTGAAGAGCGATAAAACGCTGGATAACGGGCTGGAGAGAGAGAGGAAGGCCATTAGAGCAGCTGGGGTAAGAAGATGAGAGGAGGGAAGTGAGGAGGATGCCTAATATTAAAGGCCTCTGGGTCTCCTGTGGGGAAAAGCACAGGAAATTAGGAGCTGGTAGTTCTGGTCTCCCCTTCTGCTGAACCCCTCATAGCACACACCTCCACAAAATTGACCTCACAATTTCCCGCTTGAGTATACACTATTTTGCATTGGCAGGCAGCAAGTTGTGCTGGGAAGAGCAAGGTCTTTGGAGTAGATTAGAACTGGCCTTAAATTCTCAAATTCTGGCTCTCACCTTTCCAAACTATGTGACTATAACAAGTTACTTCTGCCTTTTGAATTTCATGTTTTCAATCTAAAATAGGCATGTTGATACCTACCTCATGGAATTAAATGGCGGACATATGCAGAATGCCGTTCTTCTCCCCTAAACTCTTCAAAAGCTCCCAGTTGTTGGTGACCTCCATTCACCTTTTCAGACTCTCCCTTCCCCACTCCCTGTACCTCTACACATATGCCCAGGCTTCTGCTTCTGCATGGCACACTTCCAAAAACTGTTTACTTTTTGAAATCTGATCTGCCTGTTAGGGCCCCCAAAAATAAAATTCAGCTCTAATAGATGAGCCTTCCCCACCAGACCATCCACCCATCCATTGATATTTCCCAGCAAAAGAGGGAACAGAGAACCAAAAAGTCATACACACACACGCACGCGCGCACACACACACACACACACACACACACACACACACACACCACTTTTTCAGTGGGGAGATTGGGAAGATTTCTCAGAGCTTATAATGAGATCTCTCAAAGCTCAACTGCCTGTTGAGAAATGCCATTCTGGGCTCCTGAAACTTCAAGGCTACACTTACTGAGGTTGGATGAGCACAGGGGCAACCTCACAAGTCATAGCTCGCTCAGTGACTTACTAGGTACTGTGCATGGTTCTAGGCACCATAACACTTTGGTCTTAATCAATGTTTAACACGTCACAACCATTAATCAACGAATTCACAACTATTTTAACATATTGACAATATCTTTAATTTTCATCCAAATCAGTGAGGTAGATATTAACCCCACTTGCTGAGGAGGAAACTGTAGCTCAGAGAGGAAAAGTAACATGCACAAGATCACACAGTGTGTTGATCCTGATAACACTGGGGCTGGCACACAGTTCTATGTGAAAATGGGCTGTGAGTCTGTAATGTATGGACTCATCTATATCACCAATCATTGTTAACACTTCAGGCTGATGTGCCCATTTTTAAAGCCCACAAATTACCAGGGCAAAGCCTTTCCCAAACTCAGAAAAAGACAGTATGGAGGGTGCAGAGAGTACTAGCTCAGCTGTGTGTCTCTGGGCAAATGGCTCCATTCCTCTGAGTCTGAGTTTCCTCTCTGAAATGGAAGGTAAGATTATCTACCTATTCCCTTCATCGGAATGTCTATTCTAAAGGGCAAAAACGATACAGCCACCAAAGTGTTAAACTATCAAGTCTTGTTAGGTATTAGTAACCCCTCAATGGCATTCCTCCAAACCAAAGGTTTACAACCTACTTCTGACACACGCATTTCTTTAATTATTCAATGTTGAGAACTGTGTTGTCATTGTTTTTAAAAGGAGACATGCCAATTGTATTGCCTTCGTGTTGTATTGAAAAGCATTTCTTCATTATTTGGACTAATTTCCAAACAAATTAAAAACTGTTGTAGCAGTCAAGCTCTGACTGCTCCATCTATTAGATTCAGAAGATGGCAAATTCCTTAAACACAGATATAAACAATTCTGGTAACACAATCTGATTTTATAATTTTTCTGCCTGGAAAGGCAAAAGTTCTCCTTCCCACTTTCTTTGCTCTCAAGTTCCTGACTGTTCTCCCACTTCTGGCAGATTCTTGGTTAAGGAAAATTAGATCTGTTACCTGGGATTCTGTTGCATATGCAAAGATGAATCTTTTCTTAAATGTTCTTTGATCACAGAGATGGCCTGGGAAGTCAAGAGGTTCCTTTATGATTTGCCTTATTGATTCCTGCTTCTTGCCCAGTGCACCAATTGTAAACACATCTTCATTAGGGTCCAATCACTCAGCAAACCAGTGCTGGTCAGCAGCCTACGGAGGCCCCACCCTATGCCAGCCCACAAGACAGACATATCCTGGGGATGCTCAAGGTCTAACAGAGATGTGAAGCTGAAACAGGTGAAATAAGGAGGAGCAAACATGTATGTAAGAAATTATTTAAATGCAAAAGAGTTGGTTAGACTGAGCCCCTTGTGACATGATGGGCATAGTAGATGGATCCAGGTCTAGTCTATGACCAAGATCAGAACTCACTCTGGGGCCAGGTTTATAGCTCAATATATGGCCAAGATCAAACCTGAGGTTGGTACAAAGGTTGGGGCTCAGATTGTGACCAAGATCAAGGCTCATACTTTGACCAGTATTAGGGTGCAATCTGTGGCCAGGATCAGGACTCAGTCTGTGGCCAAGATTAGGGCTTAGTTGAGACCTGAGGTCCAGCACCAGTTTCTGGCTAGAGCTAGGCTCAGCTGTGGTCAGGACCATGGCCTAGTTTATGACAGCAATGAGATTCATAAATGATTTAAACCTAGGATCTGTTCATGGTTATCATAGTCTAGTCAGGGAGAGGGTAAGCTGAAATTACCAATTATTAAGAGTTGTGAAAGAGGGTAACAGGAAACAATAGGAACACAAGAGACAGCCTGATCATCCAATCTGGGGTGGGGGAAGCAGGGAATACCTTCCAGAGGTATTGGTAATGATAGAACTATGATGCCAGAAGAATCTGAGCAGCTCGATTTCAATGTATTTTTTTGTATCATTGTTTTGAGTATGTGGCCTCATTCACATTGTGGTTCTCATTGTTCCCAACACTCTGTGTTTATTTCAGGGGACACTCTTGTTCTTCCTTTGACCAGCAAGGTCTTGAAGAACACAGTCTTCTTCAGCCTCAGTACTTCTCATCATTTCCTGTCTACTGTTCAGCTGCTCTGTCTGACCCTGACACATTTGTTTGATTGGATGCACTGGATTTCTATGCAAAGATCCATTTTTTCCCTTATACTACTTATCTTCATCTTGTACCAAAAGGATGTGTACAATTTCCCTAGGTTTAGATCCAGTAGCCTGCAGAGGAACAGAATGGTGAAGAAAATCAGACAATAAAATCAGGGAAACCAATGAAGCTCTGTGGCCTCAGGCATATCATTCAATTACTCTGAGCATCAGTTTCCTCATCTGTTAAATGGGGCTGAAACATGCCTTGCTTGTATTGCAGGATGTTTTAGACACCCAGTGGGAGAACTGATGTAAAAATACTTTAGAGATGGAGGGGATGACAACAAATCTCTCAAGGAGGAAGGAGGCAGAAGTTTATTTCTGCTTCATGGGATCAATCAATCTTCACTGGGGCCCTAGGAGGTAAGATCTATGGTCTCCTGTGTCTGTTGACAGCCCAGGAGTGTGGGGGAGGGGATTTCATGGCTTCTGAGCCACTGCTTTGGGCCATGAACACAGTTTTTAGGCCCATTTGTATATCAGTGTATGTGTCTTATATTTGCTTCCTCAGAGCAGACTCTGAGATGGAGATTCATGTGCAAGTGATTTTTTTAAGGCAAAGCTTCCAGTAAAAGCCAATAAGGAAGTGCAGAAAGTAGGACATAAAAAGGAAGGAGCCAAACAGGTGTAATCTCAGGTAAAAGTCCTACAGAATGTAAATCCTGCAGGGGAACTCTGGAGTGTAATTTGTCCCAACTCAAGGATGAAGCTGAGTTTTCACTCTTTCTTTCTCTTCCAAAAACCAAACAATCATTGGTCAGGTCCCAGACAATTCTGGCTGGCTGTGATAGTAGGCTAATACAGCATTCAGTAGGCTAAGTCTCCTAAAGAAAAGCCAAAGTATTATTGTAAGCACATGAAGTGAGGGGGTGGGGAATCAAGAAACCTGTGTAGAGCACCAACATTATCTGCTAGAAGTTTCCCATTTGTGTTAGTTTCCCTGGGCCTGTGTGTTTATTTCCCAGCTTCTTTGGCTATCCCTTCTTATTTTCTTGTAAGAGCTCCACTGTATCCCTTAAATGATGGATTTCGCCTGCTTAAAACCCTTCCCTAGCTCCTGACTGCCTGAAGAATAAAGTCTAAGTCTCTTCACATATTTAGAAGGCCCTCCATGATCTATACTCTGCTGACCTCTCTAAACCTCATCACTCACATACCCCCTCACTCTACCCCAACCATGAACTTGCTGAGTATGGGGATCATAATAGGGTTCCAGAGAGTCCTCAAGCTCCTTGTAGCCCAATATGGAATACAGAGATATGACAGGAAAACCCAAGAGTTTGTGGGAATAGAAATTAGGTACATAACCCAGCCTGGGTTCAATAAAGACTTCTCAGGGGAATAGATATGTTGTATATAGACAGGGAAGTGGAAAAAAGAAAGATCCTGGCAAGATTTGCAGCACAAGGGGGAGGTGGGAAAATGTGTAGGAGCAGACCTGGCAGAGAGTTGTTACAAATTAAATATCTGTGAATGAATTAAATGAATGAGTAACTATACAAGCATTGCATAGCCTAGGCTTTGAAATTCTTCAAAAGCCTTGATTCCTGTCTCCCCATTGAGAAACCTCCAACAAGTCATTTAACTGCTCTGAACCTCAGTTTCCTCATTTACAAAATGTGGCTAATATAAACGTCTGAGATAATGGATATAAAAATCCTTTTTATGCTGCAAAACTCTGTTCACATATGAGTTTTCATTTATTCATTCATTCAAAGAATATTTTTGAATTCCTACACTATGTGCTAGAAATCGATTTATGAATAGGAATTAGATGGGGACTCTACTTGGAGGTAGAGAGAAGACATGTTTAGGAGAGGAGACAAGAAGACAAGGAGAAGAGAGTTTAGGTCATAATGAGACAAGATGCTATAATTGAGATCTGGGAGCTCAGAGACAGCTTCACTGATTGTCATCTAATGAAGACAGTTTCCCAGAGAATGTAAAATTTGTATAATTTTGCCCTAAAGTTATTAAGTGGGGTTTTGCCAGATGCAAAAGGAGTCTGGATAGAGGGAACATATATGGAGACACAAAGGCATAAAAGAAAATTGTGGTTAGACCATCAGGTCTGGTCTAGATAGCGTAGTGTATATGGGATGGTGTTGGCCCATAAGAGGGAATTGGTAAGTCTCTTAAGATCAAATAATATAAAGGAAGTTTGAATACTTTTCTACAGGTAATGGGGACCTTCTTTGGCATGAGAATTATAGTTACATGAGATGAGATAGATGAGCAAAGCCTATTTGGGACCCAGGAAAAAGAGTTGTGGGAACCCACACCTTAAGAATTGGAGAAACTTTTGGACCTCCATAATCATTACTACCATCACAACCAAGCTTTGGCAATCTCCCCCTTTGACAACTATCCAGTATGGAAATACCTGTTTAGATGGTACTTGAAAATGTTGCTCCTGCACATCATGACAGTCATTATACAATGTCTCCCAATGACCTTTACTTGGTTATTCTATTTGTGTTTCTCTTGGCAGAGTATAAGATAAAATACCTTCTGATTAGTCTTGAATATCCCCCTGAAGAGGTCTTTACCAGTTATCTACTGCTGTGTAACAAATCATCCAAAACTGAGTGGTTTAACACAACCATTTCTTTAGCTCATGATTTTGTAGATTGGCAATTTGAGCTATCCTCAAATGGGTGGTTCTTCTTCTGGTCTTGGCTGCACTTATTCATTTGTTTGTGTACAGCTGTGGGTCAGTTAGGAAGCTCTGTCTCTGGGAGTTAGCTGGCTATCAACTGAGGGTGATGTGATCAACTGAGCCACATACGTTTCATCATCTAGCAGGCAAGCCTGGATTTGGTCACATTATGGTCATGTCAATGTTCTGAGAACAAGAGCAGAAGTTACAAGGTCTCTTGAAGTCTAGACTTAGAATTCTCACAAGGTCATTTATTCTATTGGCCAAAGCAAGACACAAAGCCAGCCTAAAATGCACTCCACTTCTTGATGGGAAAATTCGCCAAGTATTGTGGCCATTTTTGCAATCTATCCTAAGGTTTATGAACTTTTTTCCTATTAATCCTGGCATGTGCAAGAAGAAAGAATGGAGAACATTGCAAAGAAAGTTTTATTGTTGTTTATTAAATGATTCCTGATAATCATAACGTATACTGAGAGCATGATAAATTCCTGTTGTTTATATATTGTTATATTATTATATTTATTATTATTATTATTATTATTATTTATTGGACACCTCCTATGTGCCAGAGACTGATCAAATAATGATGGAAAAGGCATACATGGTATTTGTTTCTACAGAGTTTACAGTCTAATAAGGAATCCATTTAACAAGTAACTATAATAATTTGATAAGTATTATGTCTAAACATTTTATAACTTTATTAATCTTTTCCTTTATGATTTTTATCTTTGGAGTCTTGACTTTTAAAGCCTTCCACAATCTCAAGATCAAATAAGTATTCATTTGTCCAAATGAATTTTGAAAGAAGGAAGGTGGATCTCTGGCTGGAGACCTTATCTGGGTCCCCAGGGAGCAAACCTGGGTCTAGCCAGAAGGCTGAGACCAAAAGAAGGGAAACCCAAGTTCATCTCCAGACCTAGGTCTTGGCCACTCTTAGAAAAAACTGATGTTGTACTCCCTTCACATTGTGTCACCTCCTCAGGTAGATACCATTATAGGGAAGTTAAAGGTCCTAATTTGGTCAGCCTAGTCTTGATGTCGACCCAACTCCAGGCTGTTTTCTCTTACCAGATTTCTTATTGAGCTCTGCTCACAGGTGTTGTAATGCACAACCTGATAGATAACTGGACCTTTCAGCAACATTTGACTGGGTTTTGTTCAAATATATACATACTTATATAGTAGATAGATGATTGATGGATGGTAGATAGATGATAGATGATGATAGATAATAGATAGATGGATAGATAGATGATGGATGATGATAGATGATAGATAGGTAATAGATGGATAGATAGATAGATAGATAGATGATAGATATATGATTGAAAGATAGATAAATTTGTATATTTTTCTTTTTTACATTTAATAGTGTATTAGGAAAATTTCCCTATGCTGTTAAAAAAAAATCTACCCTGGGAAATAAAGAATGAATAAATGAATATTAAAATATCATAAAAGAGAAGTTGTTCATTCAAGTACCTCTCCTTGGAGAGTCTCTCTACCCCCAACTCCCACTGCAATGAAGCTAATCAGCACTGGGCGTAGGGACAAGTACCCTCTCTCTTACTCCCTCCCTCTACTTTTATAGGCATTGGATTAGTATTTCCTTGCATCATAGTGATAAGATAGGAGACCTAGATTTTAGTATTGGTGGCCTGCTGTGGTCTAGGAATGCAGTCCTGATGAGCTTCGAAGAAAGCTTACCCTGCAACCCAGCTCAGGTCCCTAGTTCTTAGTGTCGGGGCTTGGAGTGAAAACCTTAGTTAATAGTAAAGTATGTTTGGGCCTTCATGTCAGTTTGCTGGACCCCACCCCATGCAAGTATATTCCAGATATATTGAAGGGAGGAAAGGAAGAAGGGGAGACTTCAGCATGGTGGGGTTCAGCTGGTCCTGAGTTCCTCACTCATAGCACTAGCTAGCAGCAGGCTGGTTTCACCAATATTATCCACACCTAGCATGGAATGCTATAAGAAGGAGGCCCATCGTATTCATGTATTTGTTTAATGATTATTGTCTCTTATGTGCTAAGCCCTCTTCTAGAATATGGGGTTACAGCAGTAACCAAAACAGACATGAATCCATGTCCTCGGGAACATCCATTCTGATGAGGGAGTAGACAGTAAAGGAAATGCATAAGAAGACAAAGCTGAGGAGGCGATGAGGAATGTCTTGGGGCGGTAGTTTTGAATAGGGTGGTGAAAGGAGGTCTCATGGAGAAAGTGACAAATACTGGGAGGAGGTGCAGGAGAGATGACCATAGGGGTAACACATAAACGAAGAGCAGAAGTGAAGAGGAGGTAGTCCATGGAAAAGGAAGTACACCATGCAGGAGCCCAGAAGACAACACCTAAGCGTATCTGAGGAGGCCAAGGCAGGTGTCCCAGGGAGGTGATGGCTGAGAAGGGACTTTAGGGATGAATAGGAATTTGCCCAGCAGGCACCAGCAGAAGGGCATTCTAACAGATAAAAAGGTATGCAACACAGGAAGCCATGAAATGTGTCTTAGGGTAACACATGAAACCCAGACCCAACAAGGCTTAGTGACTCACTCAAGGTCACTTAATGATAACATTTAGTAAGCTCTTACTGTATGTCAGGCTCTCTTAAGTTCTTTCTTTGTGTCAATTGCCTTAATCCTCACAACAACCTTCTAAAGTATATAATGTCCCTAACCCTGTCGTACTAGGGGGTTAAGAATGCATGCGAGGTAGCACAGCTTTCAAGTAGTAGAGTCGAGGTTTAATGCCAGTGGGCTGGTTCTAGAAGCTACACAGTCTGTCTTTGCAGCCCACTATGGACCCAGAACTACGTACTCCTACTCCACTGCTGTTTCCCTGGCTTCTAAAGGTCAAAGTTCATTTGGTCCAGCTGATCACATTGTGCTGAAGTCTCCCCTCCCACCCTTACCATGTCCTTAGACTGGTAAGACACGAATGTCCTCATTCAACAGGCTAAGCCCCTGAGGTCCAGAAGAGGTCAGGGTTCAGCCAAGTTCACACAGGTAATAAGGAAGATCATTTCTGTATCCCAGGGCATGAGGCCATCTGGCTACCTCACAGTAATTTTCTTTACACTTACATTCCTAGGGTTTATCCAGTCTACTGTTTATCAATATTTTTTCCATTATGGCCTACCTAAAAAGTCTTTTTAAGCATTTTTCTCTCCTAACTTCTCCCCCTTCCCATAAAATTTTAATAACACAGATATACTGTATATCTGTATATAGTCTGTGTTTTATACATTAAAAAAGAATTAGCTTTGTTCAACTCCCAAGAACCAATTTTTGCCCTCTTAGGGGCAATATTGTCCCTTTTGAGAATTCATGCTCTAGTCTAACCTTTTCATTTTACAATTGACGAGACTAATGCCAGAGAGGACAAGGGAATACCTCAAGGTCACTTAGCTCAGACCCATGCAGTCAAGAGCAGATCTCAGAGTTCCTGGCTCCTCCACTCCACAGTGCCTCAAATATAGCCTTGGAAGCCTTTATACCTTCACCCACATCCTTACCCCTGCCTTTCCTTCCCCATCTCAGGGCTCCATCCGAACTCAGGCCCTCAACTTTCTAAGAGCAAGGTTGTCTGCAACTAAGAATCCAGATGCCTCCTAGACTCAACCATGGGCCAGTCCATCAGGAAGCCCAACGCGTCATCTGGGGCTTCCTTCATATAGAGCCAGCATGAAGGAGCAAGCATTTCTCAGCTCAGGTATCCACCATGGGGCCAACAGATCACACCACAGCTTCCATGGAGGTTCATTCCTATCACCTTTTTCAAATGCAAGACAAGCATAAAACTACTGCGGCAATGAACAACAAAAAAATCAACTTAGAAATAATTAAACAGCAAGGCAGCCACCCATAATGATATTCTGCAGCACACTTTGGGGACAGTTTGCTGCAAAAGCACCCGAGCACTCCGGTTGTTTAATTAACATTGAAACGGTAGTTCCACAAGAACTAAAAACCCTGTTAATTTATGTGTCTCTTAATGATGCTCATTTAAATACTGTCAACTTTCTCTCAGTTTAATATTCATGATTTTTAGTCATTAAAACACCATGATCAGCTGGGTGTGGGGGCTACTTATATACCCAGAAACACAACAATTTCCAAATTCCTACCTTTCCATTCCCACCCCCAAAAGCTCAGCCCCTTAGAGAAACTAAACCAACGAGGGTGCTTTTGAGGCTGTGAATAGGGCTTTGAGTGTAGTTTTATCATTTACTGCCCGCTTCCCTTCAGAACCAATTGGGTCTGCTCTCATTGTCAGCAGTCACAGGACTGGGGAGCTCAGCTGGCAAATGCAGCCTCTTGATATGCACCAGGAGGCCAGGTTTCAAACCGCAGGGTGTTCAGAAGTATTCCAGTCAGGTCCAGGAGACACGAGTTACCCTGCAATGCATTTCTGGAAGGGAGGGACATTTAGGACTGATCAGAATAAGATGTTGATAAGAGGAGGAGGCGTGGGGTGCAGAAGGGGCTGTGGCCCTTGTAGCAAACATGCAGAGCTGATGCAAGGCCCCACACAGGGGCTACACATGCACAACGCACACACGGATACTCACAGACTCAGCACACAAATACTCACAGACACACATGCAAACTCTGTAAGAGCATGTGGAAATCAATAAGGAGAATTCAAGTCAATCCCATTCGAGATTACCAGATTCTGACAACAGCCCACACACTCTGCTGGGCTTTGAAGATTCCAAACTGATCGAGCAAGAAAGAGAGACAAATGAATGAGCGAGGATTACAGGTCATTCATTATGAGATTAGAACCAGAGTAGATGAGGGTCGAAGGTGTTGGAAGCACAGAGTAAGGGGCGCATGAGCAGGAAGCGTGGCTGGCATCAGAACACCCTGCTGGCAGTAGGCATTTCCTAAGGGCTGGTTCTCGTCCCCTTCTCGATATCGCTCTCTGTAGGACCACTTTACAATACGGATCCTGCCTTCAGTGAGCTAAAATCCAAGTATGGGGGTCACTCAAATCTACCAGCATCTCTTTATTCATACACCCTTTCCTTAAAGCAGACAGACCACAGTAAGTGTCACGGGAGTTGACTGAAGCAGGGAACAGAGCATTGACTTCAACGCTGCCAGAGCTGGGTTCCACTTACCATCCTTATGCCCTGGACACAGTCAGTTAATAAATAAATATGAGCCTGAGTTCCTCATCAACAAAACTGAGATAATAGTACCCAGTACCATTTTTATTGAAAATATCTATTAATAGGCATTTCTTCCTACTAGAATATGAGCTACCTCTCTCTGTAAGAGCAGGAACAATATCTGATTTATCTCTGATGCATAGCAAGGTCTATATATATATATATATTAAACTTAACAGAACTGCTGACCTTGCAGGAATGTTGTAAAGAATAAATGAAAAAACTATGTAAAGGGTACTTAGTAGGTTTTCAATTAATTACCAGTGACTGGGGAGGGGATCAAAGAAGGTTTTGAGAAAGAGTTTGAAATTAAAGTGGAACTTGAAGGGTGATGTGAAGTGGGCCAGAGAGAGAAGCATCTTAAGTTGAAAAAGCGGAGTGCAAAAAGAGCCTGGCCTGGAAAGCCCAGCCCTGCCTGTTTCTTTCTCCCACATCTGGTTCCACCCACAGACCTCCTTGAACACATCATGCTCTCTCATAACCCCTTTCTGTCCTCAGAATAGTCTGTTCTCCCTCAATTACCCGGCTAACTCCTATTCAGGCTGCAAAACCTGGCTTTGGAGTCGCCTCTTCCAGGAAGCCTCCCCTGATTCCCAACCTCCCTCTGGTGCCCTTTCTGGGCTCCTGCAAGCCCTCTGTCTCAGCTTCATCATGTCATGTGGTCATCTCTGTTTATATTCCTATTTTCTCACTTAGAGGGCAAGGCCTGCTTCTGAATCATCATTGCACACTCAGTTTCCAGCACAGAGCCTGACATGGAAAAGTTTTGCTTAGTGACTGAAAGCAATCTGAGTAGGAATGGTGATTAGAGAATGCAGCCCTCAAATACACTGTACACAGAGAAATGTCTCTAGTGGCTACTTGGGCCAAGTCACCAATTCCCAGGCCAAACCAGCTTGTTCTTCTCTCCCCCCACCCCAGTCCACCATGCACTCATCACCCACAACGGGGTCCTATTGTTTAATAGAAGTCTGTTCTATTTCTCCATCCTCTTTGCTTCTTCTATCCCCATTCTCACTGCCCCAGCTCAGGCCCCACCAGCTCTCCCAGCCCTGGGCTGCCACTCTCAACCCCACTGCGATCCATTCTCTATACATAGCCAAGGAAATTGAGCTAATAACCAAATTCTTCCTCAGAAGGAACTCTAACTTCTCAACCTGACCCCAAAGGCCCTTTAGGATATGAGTGCTGCCAACCCCTCTACCTCTCCAGCTGCATTGCTCAAGCCTGCTGGCTACAGTCATTCCCTCCCTCCTCTCCAGGCCTCTTGTCTACTGTTTTCTCTGCCTGAAAAATGTTTTCCCTCCTCTCCTCCCCTTTTTCCAGATAATATCTCTTTTTTTACTTTTAACTCTTGGCTTCAATGTCACTCCTCTAGGAAAACTTTTCTGATCCTCAGGCTGTGCTAGGACCCTCCTATTACCCTGGGTCTCTCTCTGGGACACTTGTCAGCGCATTTGTCAGACAAGAGGGAAGGTGCTCAGGTGGTCAGAGCTAACATTATGGGAAGAGAGAGAGCCCTCTATAGAGTCTTCTCTTTCCTGGCTTTATTTCATTCTTAGCAGTGGTTCTAAGCAGACTCTTACCCAGCCCTTCACACGCAAACACGTCCGTGTGGGCTTTGCCAGGGGAGGGGGGCTGCCGAGCAACAGCGCCTTCCTCCTGACCTTCTGCCTCTGCACGTTCCCGTGACTCATTGATGGAAAACATCCACCCCTTCCGGGCCTCTTCCTTATTTCATCACTTTAATAAATTAAGAACAGATTGAAAAGCAGGAAACATTGTCTCCTGGGCCCCAGCACCCACATTCCAACTCAATTACAGGATTTGTTTTTCAGGTCTGGCCAGAGGCATCTGTGATGCGGCAGAAAAAGTGAGACAAAGAGTTTAAACCAGGAGGCCAGAAAAGGCAATTCAGATCCCGGCTCAGTCACTGACCAGGGACCTCAGGTAAATTCATTCACCTCTTTGAGCCTCCTCATCTGTGTCTAGAAAATGGGTGATAAAAATGACACATTCTTCACAGGGTGGTGGGAACATGTCAAATGAAGTAGGGAGTGTAAAAAATGCTTCGTAAGTGGTCAAGTCCTAGACCTTGTGAGAAATAGATTGTTGCCAATTCTCTTGGTTAAAGATAAGATGGCATTAGGGCCACCTCCCTTCTAATAACTTAGCTTTGGGACTTTGAACTTAAAACTCCTAAGTTCCTTGGGGAACAATCTTTGTTCTCTCATTCCTTGTAACAACTAACACCAGGAAGACAGACTTATGAACCTTTAGACATATAGTTAACTGCTGTTCTTGTTGTTTTCAGTTGATAGCCAAAGTGCTGTGGTTTGGGGGAAAAAAAGAAAAAAGAAAGATCTAGGTCTGAATGGAAGCTTGGAGACATAGCTTTGTTCTTCACTGTACTAGTTGACTTCTTGCCAATTGCATCACTGGTGTGGCTTGCTGTTTCAGTTTCTCCATGTATAAAATAGGGGCAGAGGGGGAATGAGTTAATAATCCTTGTCTTGATAACCTCACAGTGTGGCGATTAAGGTTAAATTAGATCTTTTACAAGCTATTAAGCTCTATATAAACATAAACTATAGTTAAAAGGATAATAATAATTCAGTTATTACAATAGAGACTGAATAGTGATGCCAAAGAAGAATATTCCAACTAGATGATAGTGTCTCCTCTTCTTCTGGGACAAGAATTGCATGGCTTTCTTTTAACACCCCTACTGAGTTCCTTACAATCTATGATATTGGAAGTTCTTCCTTCTCTAACCCAATTATCTCATGCTTTATGTTAAGCCATTCTCATTTTCTGCTCTTACTTAGAAAGGAGAATAAGGTCACCATATCCTTTAAGAAAACATTCACCCAATTTAAGACTATTCATAAGACACACTTCATCCTTCTAACATGCCATCTTAGGAGAGCACATTGGAGACAAGCAATAAATTCTGTTTTGGAAAGGTGGGTCAGAGGTGCATGTAGATCTTTCAACTGAGATGCACAATAGGCTGGCTGAAAATAAAGTCTAGAGGTTCAACAGAGTGCTGTGTGCTGAAAATAGTGGTTCAGAAGGCCTCAGAATAAAAGTGGCCGCTGAATAGCTTCAGTCTTATTAAACCACTCTCTATTTCCTGGCTGAACTATTCGCTCTCATGCCTTCCTGCATTTGCTCCTGCTCTTTTCTCTGCCTAGAATGACCTCTCCTCCTTATCAACTCATGAGATCCTATGCATCACCCCAGAGAGGCCATAACATTGCTAGATATTTTACTCACCCTTTAAATAACATGTTACAAGCTAGCTTCTATGTTCCAGACATTGCACAAAGTGCTTTGCTTACTCTATCCTATTTAGTCCTCACGATACCACTAAAGTATCATTACTCTCACTTTACAATTGAAAAACTAACTAACCTGTCCAGAGCTATGCAGATAGTTCGTGGTAGAACTAAGATTCAAACCCAGGTCTTCAAATAACATTTCCAGATATAATATTGCTACAAGATTCTGCCAACTACTCCAACAGCAAGAGATATAAGGCAGGGGTAGACTAGCTTCCAATTCTGAGACTCAGCCTCAGATAGCAGCCCGGGCTGAATTTAGGACAGAATTACTTTGGCTTGAGGTTGAGTTGGCCAGGCAAATCAGCTGGTCAGCAGCCAGGGCACTCCTTTGCTTCAAGAAGTCTGTCTCTTTAGAGGTCGGCCTCCCATGGAGCTCTCCATGGTACTAACATGACTTCCATCTGGCAGCCCTGAAAGCCTGACACGTTTTCCCCATAGGCACTACATAGGTTGTAAGGATGGCATCTCAGCCATTTCTCAAGCATGTACCCCATTTCCAACCTTTAACTTTGATTTTCCCTATGCCAGATACATTCCTCTCAGGTACTTTGGCTCGGATTACACTGGCTTCCCAATATGAAAAAGCCATACTGGCTTTCTCAGGAAGGGTTCTTGGGTCCTTCCTATGTATCAGGCACTCTGGTGATGACTTTTATGGGTAATACCACTTATTACATACTAACATACTACATGGTTTACTTATTTATTGTATTTATCATTTATTGTCTCTCCTCCACCACTAGATTATAAGGCCCATAAGGGCAGAGATTATTATCTATCCACCAATTTATTCCCAGCAACTAGAAAAGTGCCTAGCACATAGTAGGTGGGTGATAAATTGCTGAGTGATTGAATAAATTACCAGGTTATAGACAAACAAAAATATAATGTGGAGCATTAAGATTGCATTTCATATATAAAGATTTAGGCAAAATTACTTCTCATGGGTATTTCTTGTCCCTTCGAGATCCAAACTCACAGTAGACTCTGGGAACTGAAAGGTTGGAGTCAGTGTGGATAGAGGTCAGAGCTAGGTACAGAGATGTGGGAAAATGATGTGCCTTTGTTCACCTACCCATCAGTCTCAGAAGAACATAGTTACAGTATTTCAGTCCTGGGATCATTGAGACTCTTTGCCTTTAAAAAGGAGAAATGAGACCAAAAGAGAGAAAAGGACCCCATTTGTTAGTCACAAAAGCTTTTAAGGAGTTTACTATAGTGAGAATAGGATGAACTCAATGAGCTCTACTCTTACTCCTGTGGTCTAATGCATCCAGGCAGCAGAGCTTCATCTGGAACCACAGTTAGGACTCAGTGTCTGAAGAGAGGCATTTCAGTCTGATAATAGGGTTCAGGTTTGTGGCTGGATTTAGGGTTCAGTGAGTGGCTCCAAATTAACTAAAACCATGAAATTAAATAATATACACAAAGTGCTTGTACCAATACTTGATTTCATTTGGTGAGATGCTTGATAAGTTAGTTCCTCTTCCCCTCAGATTAAATGGAATTCTATACAATTTTTTAACTTTCACTTATTAACCCTCTTTTCTCCTGGACTCATTTCTCTTCTCTGAGGAGCCCTTCTGGAGGAGCGTGCATTGGGAAAGATCTTGAACAATAAATTAATTTTGGACTTTGTCTTAAAGATTATGAAGAACAGGAGAGTCAGGGACAGACTCCAGGACTTTGAATCTTGGTCTTTTTGTTACTGTCCTCTACTCTGTTTACTAAACTCTGCTGTAGTCTGCCCCCAAATTTTTATATTATCAAGTCTTGGAATTAGCAGCATGTTTTCTTAAAAAGTTCCCCATTTCTGCCTCCTGGGAACTTCAACTAATAGGCAAGATAGAGTGAAAGGGATGGAGGTTATCTTGCCACCTGAAACAATAACAACAAAAAAAGATAAAATATGTGAAACAATGGTTTTCAAGAAAGTGAACAACTGGCAACGAAAGACAACAACCCTGAGAAATAAGACAAGCAAGGTGGACCTACATTTTCCCCAGCTTATTGCCTTGAGAGAGTTTCTAGGCCTCATCACAAGGAAGGAGAAACCAAGGAGAACCCGATGGACTCCCTGAGTTGAGGGGTCAGGGCTAACAGTCCAGGGGGAGCAAGGCAATGAGAGTTCACAAGACAGAGTACTGGAGAAAGAGAGCACTACATAGAGAGAGAAATCCAGAAATCTGTGGTTTCCCCTTAAGTCTTGAGAGCACATGTGTGAAGAAACTACAAAATTTCTGCCCAGCACTCACACAGGGTGAGAAATAGTACCTGCTCCCACCAGCCAACTTGAAAAAAAAACAACTCATAATTCACAGGGCATTGGGTAGAGTATTCAAAAGGATCTTGCCTCCATAATGGGGAATAATTAAAATCAAGACCCCAAAGGATCAAACTGTCTCTATGTAACTTGACTTTACCTCAAAATGAAGCTTAAGAATATTTAAAGAAATGCAAAAAATATCAAGTTCACAAGAAAGTAAAATCTATAATGTCTGGCAGCCAATCAAAGATGACCAGGCATGCAAAGAGGCAAAAAAAGTATGACCCAAACTGAAGAGAAATATCAATCAGAACTGACCGTAATTAACACAGATATTAGAATTAGGAAATGAGGACATTAAACAGATATTATGATTATATTCCTGGGTTTGAAAAGTGAAATAGAGTCATGGAAGATATAAAAAAGACCCAAATTAAGCTTCTAGAGGTGAAAATGACAATCTTTGAGGTGAAAAATACATGGATTGATTGGATTGGATTGGATTAGGGCAGATTAGACCTTGAAAAAAATAGGTGAACTTGAAAAAAGAGAAATAGAAACTAATGTGAAAGATGGAAAAAAAAGGAATTTTAAATTGAGAATATTATCAGTGGCCTGTGGGACGACATCAAGCAACCTAATGTATGCATAATTAGAGTCCACTATGAGGAGAGGGAACAAAAAAATTATGAAGAATGAAGAAATCACAGCTGAAACTTTTTCAAATTTGATGAAAACTATAAATTCACAGATCTATGAAGTTCAATGAGTCCTAAAAACAAGAAAATTGAAGAAAACTACACCAAGATATGTTGTAGCCATCGGCCCCTGAAAGACACACAGACCACCAGAAATCAGTGAGTTATAGCAAACACACTCTTTATTCAGCCAGCTGGGTCTGCCAGGGGTACGCAGACCCAAATTAAGCAGCCCCGAAATGTAGAGGTACAGAGTTTTTAAGCCCTAACCCCCATTCTTCATTCTGTCTGAACACAAAAGTCTATTTTTCTTCTATTTACTAACTGTCAACCCACAGGTCGGTTGTGCAAGCAGGGGTACAGAAGCAGAAAGCTTATTGTTAGAATGTTATATTCCTATGGATGATAGCCAAGCAGTAATTTTCTAGCCAGCAAATATACCAAAACTAGATTTCTCAAAACTAGTAATAAAAGAAAATCTTAAAAGTAATCATTGGGAGTGGATTATGTATGAAGGAACAAAGATAAGGTGAAAACAGATTCTCATCAGAAACCATGTATGCCAAAAGACAGGAGAGCAGTATCTTTAAAATATACAAAGAAGCTGTCAACCTAGAATTCTATACCTAGTGAAAATATCTGTCAAAGAGAAAGAAAAGTAAATCTTTTACAGACATACCGAAGCTAAAAGAATTCACCACCAGCAGACTAGCACTATAGAAAAAATGTTACAGGAAGTACTTCAGTCAGAAGAAAAATGAAACCAGATGAAAATATGGATGTTCATAATGGAATTGAAAAATACCAGAAATCTCAACTACATGGATAAATATATAAGATTTTTTAAATTATTGTTTAAATCTCTCTAAAAGATTATTGACATTAACGGGCATAGAGTTTCAGTTTTATAAGATAAAGAGTTATGGAGAAGGGTGGTGGTGATGTTTGCACAGCATTATGAATTATTTAATACCCCTGACAGTACACTTAAATATGATCATGATGGTTAATCTTATGTTATGTGTATTTTACAACAATAAAAATAAATTTTGGATAATTGTTTAAACAAAAATAATAACATATTGTGGAGTTTATAAGTAAAATGTGTGACAACATTAGCATAAACGTTAAGAAAAGGGCAAGTGGTAGTATACTATTGTAAGGGTCTCATATTCTGTATGAAGTGTTACAATAGACTTAAGGTAGACTGGGATGTGAAAGATGTGTACTATAAATCTTAAAACAACAACTACAGTAACACACCAAAGAGTTAATAAATCAACAAAAGAGGTAAAATGGAGTTATTAAAAATACTGTCTATTCAGAAGATGATAGACATAAACCTATCCTGACTCTCCATCAAGAACTACATAAAATATAAATGGCTTCCTGCCTCCCTGGGCCTGTTGAAATCACCATCTGAAGAGCACTCATCTCTCATACCTGGATTCAATCCTCAAAGCCATCTCCAAAGTAGATAGAACAGTTATTGTCTCCTACCACAGATTAGGAAACTGAGACCTCCTGGAAGAAGGTATGCTCAGGTCAAGAGCAAGTTAACAAATGAATCCACGATCTCCTTTGTTGCAAGTCAAAGCTGCTTCAACCAAGCCCTGAAACAGACTCCTCCCTTCAGAAACTCATTTATTCCCACCTATCCTCACTCATCTCACTCTCTCTCCCCCACTCTCTTTCAAAAAGAAAAAAGAAAGAAAGAAATATAATTTGGCATGAATTAATGATGAGCCTGCCTGGCCAATTACCAGTACTAAGTGCTCTCCCGCTGGGAGCAGCTCCCACAAAGCACTAAGTGATGTGGGCTTAGCCAAAAGGGCCCCGCCCAGCCAGGCCCACAACCCTCCTGGGTCCAGGCTGAGAGGAAGCAGCTTTCCAATTAGCTCATGCCAGACAGACTGGCTTCTCCGCACAGCAAATTGGGTTACAGAGCTCTCCTCCAGCTGGCCTCCTTGTCTGGTCCCCACCCCACCCCAGCAAAAAGAGAGCTAACCAACTATGAGGCTGCAGGTTTTTGATATCCATGGAGGGAGGCCTGCACAGACCTCAGCCCTGTCCCACTAAGGTGGCATTCTATAAGCCAGTAGATGTGCCTATCCCAGCCAGATAACAGCCTTAGAGTCCTGGAATCCAGGATCCTAGGCTAACAGAGGAAACAGTGATCTAAGCCTATACTTTCACCCTGCCCATAGCCACCCCCATTAATAATAAAGCGAAGAGTTAGGGCTTCCCCCAATGCTTTTCTGATTTTCTCTTTTCTAGCACTTCAAAGATAGCCCAGATGTCATTTAAATCTGGAGACAAACGCTGAAAAGAGGGGAGCCTTGGTTCTGACCATGATGTGTCTTGGACCAGGTGTGCCCTCTTTCTGGGCCCAGAGCTGGCACCTCCTGCCCACATGGCCCTAACAAGGAGGGCCTGGTGCGCTCTGCTGCGCCCTCTAGTGGGCATTGCCGCGTTACAGCACTGAGTGTCCTGCCACAGAAAGTGAAAATACAGGCCAGCGCCTCACACACAGTTCATGCAGTAATTTCACAGACATTGTCACACTTGATCCTCACAATAACTCTGGAGGGCAGGTTGATTAAGCGCTGTGGTTCCCCATTTTAGAGATCAGGAACCTTGTTTGAACAGGTGAGGAGAGAGGTCAAAGCCAATATGAAGCAGAGCTGTCCCGAAACCCAGGTCTCTCTCCAACTCACAGCTGCACTAGGGAATGTCCTCAGCTCCCTTTCACCAACAGTGTGTTTTATTTGCCTGCAAGCCTGAGGGTTGAGTGTGCTTTCTTATATACTGTAACCCTCACCCTTACACCTCATGCACACTGTGGTTTGTTCAGAGCAATAGGGAAAGGTCCTAGCACAATGTACCCACATAGCTATCTAGCACCTCTGATGATCCAGGCACCAGGGACTCCAAAGTAAATTAGACAAAGTCCCAGCCCTCAGGAAGTCTACAAGCTTGTTAGGAAAATAAACAGTTAATGACAACACTGTGTGAACAGTACAAGGATGGAGGCGCCACAGGAGCTGGAGGTATCCAGGGCAGAACCCCGCCCAGGAGATAAATGACACCTGACCCAAGCAGAATTTACTGGGCATAAAGAACCATAAAGAAAAGAGAAATCCCAAATGTCTTCAGGAAAATTTTCAGTCTGGCCGTAGCCTGGAGCATGAAGGTGCAGAGAGGTGTGGGGTTGAGATGTGGCAGGGCCAGATCATGAGCCTTTCTGTACGACCAGCTGTCTAGGTAGAGACAGTCTGGGTGAGCTCCCTGAGAGGTGGTGGCTGCAATCCCACAGCTAGGTCGGTTTATGGCCAAATTATCCCCATCGGGGAGCTAAGCAGAGACAAGGCCTCTAGGAGTAAGCAACTGGTGATGCTGAAAAGTGTACCCAGGAGAATTCAGCTGAGAACACTTCCCATTCCCAAGAGGTCAAGGGGCCCTGTTGTTCCTCCTTGGTGAAACCCTGAGATCACGCTGTCATCCATAATTCATTCAACAAATGCTCACTGGGCCTCCTGCCTGTGCCAGGCTCTGAGCTAAGCTCCAGGCATAGAAATAAAAAGATATGGTCAGGTTTGGGTTTTATAAAGATGACACGGGCAGAGAGACAGTGGCTGAAGCCGAGGGCTGGGACAGAAGGATTAGTTCTAAAAGGAGGCAGAATTGGTAGGGCTAGGGGCCACCCGACTGACTATGGGAGGAGACACTCATATCTTGCTTTTTTAAATTGCTAAGCTCTGCTAAGTGAACCTCTCTTGCGGGCAGATATTCAGTAAATTAAGAGGATTCAATAAGTTAAGGTAAATGAAAGGCCCTGGTACAGACATTCAGTAAACATAAAGGCAATACTCAGTAAGAGTCTACTGTAGCTGACTTTCTACATGACACAGTGAGTGAATAAGTGAATGAGTAATAAATGAGAACCACAGAAGGCTCTCTATGCCCTGCCAAAAGTTATGGGGAGACTCTATCCAGAAGGCTAGCTTAGTGGTATATGTTGCTTAGAATAGCCCTGGGGGAGAGTAAATCTCAGGGGCTGCTTTAAGGCTTGGGGTCCAGCTTTCCCTCCTTGGAGGATCTAGCCTTTGTTCTTTGGCTGATGTCAGGCAATGGAGGAGTGACATGTCTTACCTGACTCTGAGGAGCCCACATCTCTGGAATACAGGTTCGGACCTGGCTGTCCCATCCTCACTGTGCAAACCTCAACAAATGAGAAGACAGCATGTGAAGAATGGGAAAAAATCTCAGGAGAGTAACTGACATCACTTTGTTACCTGTGGCTCTGCGCTACATATATTGTATCTAATAGCTCAGTAATATAGCAATCCTGAAAAGAAAGGAGTTGTATCCACATTTTACTGATTAGGAAACTGAAGCGTAGAGAAAGGATACAACCTTTCCTAGGTCATCCAATGATATCCTGGGTAAATTTATCTATAATTAAACTCCATCAATTTATCTATAATTAAAGCAACCCATTGTAGAAAGTTAGAAAAACAGGAAAAATGCTTATAATTGCCTCATCCTAACACAGTAGCTATTATTTTGCAGAGCTCCTATATGTTGGTACATACTTGAGGTTTTACTATTCATAAATTTGTCTTATATTTTTCCTTATTTTACATTATATCATAAGCATTTTTCCAGGTTACTATGTTGCCTTCAAAACCATTATTTTTATGGCTTCCAACTATCAACTTAGGAGTAAACACCATACTATATCCCATGGTTGGGTACTTAAATTTCTTCCAATAATTTGATATTATAAATAATCAGTCTTTTATTTAGCAGGATTACTTTCTTAGGGCAGACTCCCAGAAACGGAAATATGAGGTCAGAAGATATCAACATTTTAAGACTTTTGCTACCTTGCTGCAAATACCTTTCTTACGGGGCTTTTCTACTTCACTCCTCATGTCTGGATGCCTTCTTTACCTCTCCCTCTCTTGAGACCTCCTTGCCCAGGCACACTTCTCTGACCCTTAGTCTCCTTATCTGTGAGATGGAGCTAATGACCTTCCCCTGTTGACCTCATAGGCTTGAGATACAAGTGATTTAGAGACCTTACTAGAACATCACAAGTTATACTCTACAGCATAGTAGTGATACAGCTTAACCTCTGGTGCCAAACTACATGGGTTTGAAGCCCAGGTCTGCCACTCAGAAGCTGTGAGACCTTGTGCAAATTGCTTAACGTCTCTGTACCTAGTTTCCTCGCTGCAAAACAAGTGTGGAGCAAGAGCTGCGGTCATTATAAAGGTGACATCTGATGTGGGAGGCAGCACTAGCAGAAAAGCTCCAGCATTCCTTTCTATAGGGGCTGCCCCAAGAGGAGTGAGAGCTAAGTAGGTGCCCAAAAGACTGACTGTTTTTGTGGAAACAGCTGATCTAGTTCTAAGGGCAGTGACCATTATTCCCTTTGTGCAGCCTGCACAACACAGGGTCTGGGTCTTTCTGCCTCACCTCGCCCCCACACCCACCCCACTCTGCCCTCTGGCTGCTATGGCCCAATCTTATTCTTTTTCCATCAGGCTGCCTAACTGACCAGAAAATGCAAACGCATCCCTAAACGTGTGCAACTGCTCCCCCCATCTTCCTCCCCCACCCCCCTTCCGGGAAGCCGGGCCCTAGCGCCAGCCTGACAAGCAGCACTTAATTCTTTATTGAAAACCATTAGCTGGAGTTCAGTTCTCTGAGCTCCAGTTTCAAATTACCCACAGGAAACACCAGACCGAAAGAGAGTGGTTTTCAAGGGCAGAGCCATCTCCTCTAAGAGGCTGGCTCCAGGGCCCTGACTGTGGGGACCTGTTTATTTTGAGAGACAATCACAACAACAACAGCAACAGCAGCAAACATTTCAACTTCTAGATGCATAAGAGCTGACACACACCCTCCTCCTCTTCTTCTCTCTCTTTAACAATAGGCTAGTGCAATAGGTCTGGCAGGAGGTATTAGCACCCCATGATGGAAGAGAACACTAATGGCCTCAGGGTCACGCCAGCAGGCAGGAGTTGAACTAGGCTCCAGCTCCCTGCCAGTGAGCCCATGACTTTACTGTCACAACACTTTATAGACCACCCACGATGGGGCCTGACCTGCGAGAGGCATAGCAGGGGGACAGGTGAAGGAGCTTGGAACCCTGCCATCGATAAGCTATCAACTCTGATTAGAAGGGAAACCTTAAAAAACAGCCCTACCCAGGGCCTCAGAGACCCTAGTTCTATCCTGGGCCCGCCACTAACTGCCTGGCACATTGCAGAGTTAATTATTATTCATAAGACATGCAGGGAGAGCTAAGACTAAGGGAAAATGGATAGAAATCTGTCAAGATCTCTAGCCAACCTGAAAGGAACTTCATTCATTCATTCATTCATTCATTCATTTTTAACTGCTTAAGGTCACCTATGTGCCAGGCACTAAGCAAAGTACTCCACAAATAGTTCCCACTGACTCCTAACAGCCTTTTTAAGTAGGTATTATTACTGTCCCCATTGACCAATGAAGAAAGTGAGGATCAGAGAATTTAGGTAACTCGCTGATGATTGCACATCGGTGGTGGAATTTGAATTCAGGTCAACCTGACTTCGTAATTCCCACTGCTTTTTTGTTACCATTATAGTTACAGTTCTGCAAACAACTGCACAGTGACCCAACAAGAGCACAGAGAATAAAGGCTTGTGTGGGTCTCTGGGAAGGTTTCCCAGAAGTGGCAGCATCCAAGTTGAAAGATGGGAGAGACTTGGCTAAATGAAAAAGGCAGGGGAGAAAGTTTCATGAAGGAGCAATAACACAGGTCTGAGTTAAGCACAGAGGGTACAAAGGCACCCTGCCCTTCGGGGTGTGCAGCCCAGGAGAGAGAGGGAAACATGTCAAATGACTTAGTATTTGAGGCAAACTGGGTAAAGATTTTTATCCAAAAACAAAGAGCTTTCTGCCTGTGCATCTCACCTCCTTCTCACAGCTGCCCGAGAAGCATCTGAACAAGGAGGTCCTTGGCTGTGGGAGGGAAAGAGCTTTGGCCTCAGAGACCTGGGGCCTGCCTCCCAGAGCCTGTACGACTTACCATGTCTCTGAACCCGGGTTTCCCCTTCTCTACAAAGGGGCCGCTAATACCCACTTCCCAGCACTGTACGTGATTGTACCTGAGAGTGAAAATAATAGAGATATTGGGTTTTATTTTAATTTTACCTATGTGGGACATTAATAACTTGCCCATGGATATATCCAGAAAATACTTGATCTGAAATTTGATCTCAGATCTGGTGGATTCCTCTGCCTCTCTGTCACTTCCACCACAGATCCTGGTTTAGCCCTCTTGAGTCTAATATGTTAAGCCTGCTCCTCTGCCCACAACACCCCTTTGAATGGATGAAGACAACAGCTGTGTCCCCAGATCTCCTCTTCCCATTCAAACTCTCCCAGATTTCCACCCAGTACGATTTCCCAACTCTCAATGGGGTTTAGCTGCCCTTGAGAAAGAAAGAGGAAAGAACAAACAATATGAGTTCCTAGTGCCTCGACCAGATGTGAAACATGACCTGCTCAGAACCAGCAGCCAGACACTCAGCAAACTCCCTATGGAAAACAATAGTCACAGCCTGTTTGTCTCTCCCAGCCCATAAAGTGCCACGGCCAACCTGGACATCAGCTTCGAAACCCAAGGGACCTGACTCCACCCATCTCTTGTCTCTTCCCTGCCCTTATCTGAGCTGGATCCATTTTCTTAGCCACCGTGCTGAACGTGGTGCACCTTCATTCCGGAAAATGCTGACCTCTGCTCCAAGCCGCCTTGCCAGCAGTTTCCCAGACATAGTTCAACTGTTTATTTATTTATTTTGTGTTAGCAGAGAGGAGAAAATCACATCGGCCTAAAATGAATACTAATGAAATGCCTTCGTTAGCTTCTTTTGTGATAAGAATGAAAACTCGGATTTCCGCAGAATTGCAAGCCCTGTTATTTCTTTCCTTTCCCCCAACCTTTTTTTTTTATTTTTTGCCCTTTCCTCTGATAGGAAGATTGAGGACAGCAAAGAAGGAGACTAAAGCCATTTTATTTAAAAATCTGCATTTTTAAGGGTGCCTTTGTTGCAGAGGGACGTGGCGGTGCAATTTCTCTAAACCCACTTTTCTCAGCCTGTAAAGCAAATGTACCTATTTGTCCTCTGCTGCAACAATGCCAGCTGCATTCAATCAACTGAGAAGCTGCAAGCCATAAACCTTCTTCCCCAGCTGGGGGCGGGGGGGTGAGTGGGAGAGGGAGCAAGCAAGAGAGGAGGCACACCATAAAAATTCATCAGAATAATGTAGGGATGAGACGCACTCCGATCACCGGCAAGCAATCAACCAATCACTCATCCCATGGCATTTACAGCACGTCTCATTCCCCTGTTCCTTAAGGACAATTGATTTTTCCTGATTCCATTAGCATAACGGCGTGGAAAATGTCTGCAGTGCAATATTTCTGGAAAGTTCCAACAAGTAGGCTGGGCACTGGAGTGTGACCATCTCCATAAAAGCTTCCTCAGGCTCTGCGGCAGACACCACCACAGTCACTGCAAAAGGCCCAGAGAGAATGGTACAGTCTCCCAAACCTGGGGGCCAAGGGCACCTCGGGATGTCAAAGCAGGTGACTGGCACCAATATGAAACCCCTTATCTTCTCATCCCTGAACACAGAAGCATTCTTTTCTGCAAGATGGGGTTCTGTGGAGTAGTAAGGAACAAACAAAGCCCATCCAGTCCAGGAGGGACTGTGTCACAGATCCCGGGTCCACTGGTGGCTTCTGAAGCTCCTGCTTTAGGAGCTGAGAAAAGAATTCTTAATGTGATTATTCCTTTGTGTGTGAACAGGAAGCTGCAGGGATGGGTGCCCACGAGCCATTATTCTACTCCTCTGTCAGCTGGATCCCCACTGCTTTCTCCACGGAAACAGTGTATGCATGAGGGAATGTGAGGACTTTGGGGCCATGCAGACCAGTGTTCAAATTCTGGCTCTTCTTTTTATTTTGTGTGTGGCCATGGGCCCAGCTAATTACCCTCTCTGATTCTTGATTTCCCTTTATGAAAACTAGAGACCCCATTACTTCAGAGGTTGTTGGGAGAATTAAATGAGAATGTGAAAAACATCTATCATGGTGCTAATGCATACTGACTATTCGACAAGTCAAATTCTCCTCCCTCCTTCCTTCTTTCTCCAGATTTCAATTCCCTCTTGTCCACCTGCAATACAGCTCTCTCACAGTGGCAGCTTCAGCTGGTCAAGGTGGTGAAAATGTCCAGTGCCAAAGGGAAACATACAAAACCCAGAATGTGTTCATCTGCTCTTTCAAGTGAGATAAAAACCTGGTTCTACCTTTTAGTATGTGCTTGGAGAAACTCCTTCCTCTTATTCAGTCTCCTGAGTCATCCTCTTGTCTCTTCTCTCACCCTCTCCTCTCTTCTCACATTACACCAGTGGGATCTTCTGAAAAATATACAGGTGACCTTGTCGTGCCCCTGCTTAAAACCCCTCGACAGTTTTCTTCAAGATTCAGCTCAGGCTTGGCCTCCCCAGGAAACCTTTGACCCCATGACCCCGTGCACATCTCACACTTTGTTGCAATTATCTGTATCCATGTCTCCTCCGACCAGGACAGAGGGCTCTCTAAGGGGAGGTTTTCCAATTCTGTGTCCCCAGCACCTCTCACAGCACCCAATACTCAGTGTTTGTTGTGAAAACCATCTTACAATGGAAGTGCCAATCTCATCGATTTAAGGCTCTAGGCTTATTTCAGTGTTTACAGGCTGCGTGGGTGCTGGCCATGGTCCTGAATCTTTAAGAGTAGCGAAGAGAAGGAAGAAAGAAACCTCGGATGCAGTGAAAACTATCCATATCTATTCAGATAACCTCTAAACAGCCTGCCTTTGCAGAGCAGAAGGAGGCCGGCCTCATTTACACATCATGCATTGAGCTAGGCCCTGGCAGTACGAAGATTAACCAGATACTATATTGGCCCTCCAAGGGGAGGCAAATATGTGAACAGAAAATGGCAATCTAAGGAGACATATGTTATGGTAGAAGGCAGCCCAGGGGTCATGATGGCATAGAGCAGGGAGACCAGGATGTGAGAGTGCACACTTCTCTCAAGAAGAAGGATTCTTGAGACTTAAGTTCTGGTCCTGACTCTGCTGTGAATACCCTGCTTGAGACCCCAAAATTTTCTGGATCTCCATTTTTCTCATCTGTCAGATGGAAACAAAACCTGACTGTCCCGTGTCACAAGAGTGTTCTAAGAATTTCAAACATGATGTCTGGGAATCTCTTTGCAACCCTTTTAATAAAGTGCCTGCCTTGGAAGTCTTCTAAGGTTCCGTCCAGCTTTCAGTGCTCCCTGATCAAGAGTTAGCTGCACTGACCACTTCTACTTCCTCACCTCCTCCAACTTTCTCCTCAGCCTCTTCCTGGGTGGCTTCTGGACAGATCACTCTAACTAAACAACTCTCAATAATGACCTTATGCTGCTAAACCCATTTGTATTTTTCTTTCTTTTTTTCTCCTACTAATATTTTTCATTTCTTATTATACTTGATCTCCTAGGACTATATTCTTTGCTGTCAAGCACTTATCTCAAGACATAGTTATACATTCCTTGGTGTGACTGTTTTGTTAATATTTGCTCCCCAACTAGGCTGTGAACTCTATGAAGTTAGGAATTGCATCTGTTTTTGCTCACCATTGCAGTCCCAGGACCTGGCACAATGCTCACAGGGTGCAGTCTCCCCCATAAAATAGCAGGAAGGCAAGCAATGTGCCCAATGTGCCCAGAACAGGCCCGGCCATGTCCGGCACTGACTAAAACACTTACAGAGACCTGGACTGCCCTGGAAATCCCAGAGTTAACTCCCCAGTGCCAGAATTTCTGCTTGATGGGGCTTGGACATCTGAGGAGGCCTCTGCCCTCTTGAGAGACATGGAGGGTAAGATGGGGACAGGCATGGTGCCCAGCAGCATCAGTACAGAGTTATCAAGAGGTAAGTGTTGTGGGATAAACTCTGGGGAGACCATTGAGCCCAGATGCCTTGCTGCATGGAGAATGAAAACCATGGCCAGAGGGTAAATGCAATTTAAAGTCTCCCAATGAGTTAGTGTCCTCCATGGCTCAGAAAGAGCAAGAGTCGAGAAGTGTGTGCTCTCAAATCCTGGTCTCCCTGCTCTAAGCCATCATGACCACTCTCACATCCTGATCTCCCTGCTCTATGCCATCATGACCCCTGGGCTGCCTTCTACCATAACATATGTCTCCTTAGATTGCCATTTTCTGTTCACATACTTGCCTCCCCTTGGAGGGCAAATATAGTATCTGGTTAATCTTCGTACTGCCAGGGCCTAGCTCAATGCATGATGTGTAAATGAGGTCGGCCAATGTTTCTTGAATAGATACTGAATTGAATAGATTGGGGGAGTGGATGTTGAGGTATAAGAAAGCTGACTGAGAACCAGCAGAGAACCCCATACAACCTCAGAGCCCCACCCAGCTTCAGAACCCAGGCATGAGAGATGGTCGGTCTCAGACCTGGCTGTCCCCAAGATCCAGCTTTGGGCTCCATGGTGAAATCTCTGACATAGATCTGCCACTGAATTCCTGCTGAATTCCCAGCCTGTTTACCCAGGAAAGCGAGAGCCAACCCATACCCTCCTAAGAATGACAGAACTTCAGTTTGTGATTCTTCCTTACAAGTACACAAATCACAGAATACATCTGCATTTGAAATCCAGGGAAATTAAGGTTCTTTCATCTATTCTATAGGGAAGCAGAAACAGAGGCTTTGTAGTCAAAACCCCCCAAAATGATTTCCAACTCATCCACTTATAGCCGTATAGCCTGAGTCTACAGTGTGGTTTACAAAGATATAGAAGCTATTAACTTTGCCTTCAAGGAGCTTGCAATCTAGAAATAGTAAAAAGACATGTCTATAAGAACTCTAATCCCAGGTAGAATGTGATTAAATGCCTCCAAAGAAACAGTGGGGAGGCTCACAACCAACTGGGTTCAAAAAGCTTTGTGGAGAAAACAGCCTCTTATCTGAGTCTTGAAAGACGCATAGGATTTTAATGGCAAAGAAAGGGAGAACATTCTGGTGAAGAAAAAAGCGGAGAGCATGAGGCACCTTCCTGGAATGGGAAGAGGTAACCCTGTTGGACGAGAGGGTTTAGAGTACTTGGGGAATGTAAGTGGGAGCTGAGACTATAAATTTAAATTGGGCCAAAATAAAGAGACTTAAATGTCAGTTAAATACCCAGAGAGGTTAAATAACTTGTTTGAGAACACAGAGTCAGTGGAGGGTCTGGGACTGGACTCCAGTACTCTCATCTTTAACATAAATAATGACACAGCCTTTGGCAGGGGCAGGGGGCTGTCCCATTGTCAAAGCACATGGAAAAGAAATAATCAGAATTAGTGTGGCTGGCTTTGGGGGAAGGAACTTAGAAATTCCAACTAAAAAAAAAATGTGAATTATTGGATGAAATCAAGAAAACATGTTCTGCCCCACATCTCTACAAGTGGTATATTCTAATCATGCCTATCAAAGCCATGCTTAGAATAACTCCCTTCTGTGAATGAACACAACCCTTTGCCACAAGCAGTTCATATTAATACATTTAGTATCAATTAAACATCTGTATGGCAATTTTTTTCTTTATAAACATTTACCTTTGTTAAGACTTTTCATGGAAAATGCAAAGGTAAATTTTGGGCCAATTCATAAATTTTGAATTATCACAAATTGTAAATTTATGAGTATAAAGAAGCCAAGTTTGGAACCAGGTTGATTGATTGAAATATTCAGCAATTTAGAATGTTGTATCAGAATATTTCAGCATCTCCCAGGTTCTTGCAAATCAGCTTACCGGAATGGCAGCATGGGCTCAGCCAGACTCAGGTCCAAGGACCTGCTCAGACACTGCTTGGCTGTTTGACTCTTTGACTTTCATTCCACATCTCTGGGCTCATTTCATACTGTGAGGATAACATAAATGAGATAATAAATTCTGATTTTATTACAGATCTCATAGTCTAGAGATCTGCAATGAAAAAACAACAACAACAACAAATAAAATAGGATATCCTAGCTCTGCATGGAGGGTTCCAGGTCATTGTGTATTGACAGTATGCTTACTGAAGTCACCTTTTCTTCCTGCCTCCCTGAGAGGCACTAAGCTTGCCCTTTTATATAAGTTATCTCTTATTATTGTGAGATAGGTTATTATGTCTCCATTTTACACAAGAGGAGACTGAAACTCAGGTTAATAACTTGCCTAAGGTCATATGGCAAAGAAACGGTAGATCCAGATTCAGACTGACACCTCTCTAAGGGTAAAGCCTTATAGACTCCATCTCTAACTTACACCACCTTTCACTTGAAGCCCAGTGAGTGTCACCATGGAAACTTAACCTGCATATCCAACTTGGAATCCCAAGATTGCAAGGTCTTTCTACAGTGGGGTTCCAAGAACCTTGGGGGAAAATGGTAAAGGGAACATTGAAACTGATGTTGACATAAGTCCCAAACTAGAACTAGAAATAAAGGCTGTCTTAACCCAGGATGGAGGACTGAAGTGGAAGAAAGATCATCTGAGGTAAGAGAAAGTTGAACAAAAAAGTTGAAATACAAATGTTTCACTGGGGAAAATTAGGAGCCCTGGGCTCCTAAGTTTGTATAATCTGGGGGTGCTCCAACTTAGAACCCTGGGGTTGCCATTTGTGGCTATGTCGTCTTGGGCAAGTCACCAGTCTTTCAAGCCTTAGTTTCCTGATCTGTAAAATGGAGAGACCACATCACTTGGTTACTGTACATACAGCAGGAGCTAATGTATTAGGGCTGGAGTAGACCTTGGTCTCCATCTGTACAAGGAACCTCCTCCCAGTTCTGATGCTTTGCAGTCTTATAACTCAAACAACTTCCTCCATCCTCCTGTGACCACCCCACTTAGGTGCAGCCCCTCATGGGCCCCATCTGTCTATTCCATGGAGCAAAAAGTGACCTCAGGGTCATCAGGGAAGAGGAGTTTGTCCTCCTGCCTTCCACTCCTCCCACAGAGCTAAGGATTCCAACATACTGGCTATAGAAAACGCCACCCCAGAGCCTGTGCTAGGGGCCTGGTACAAACTCCAGCACAACCACCACCAGCTTTAGCAAGTCACTTCACTCATTCAAGTCTCAGTCTCCTCATGGTGATCACGATCTCTACCCCAAAGGGTTTTGGTGAGCATGATGGAAATCCCAGCACAGAGCAGGCACCAAGGACAGGCAATTTTACATTCTTTGTTATGGAGAAGTACACTGATAGAGTTTCATTAGGGTAAAAAAATCTTAACATTCACTTTAATTCTGAGCCCCGAAGGCCTTTAGCAGGGCTGACAACTTCGTCTGGAGGATGGTAAATATTTGTCTATTTCAGAGGCAGCATTTATCTTCTTAGGCGCTCGTGCCAGTCCTCGTGCTGACAAGCCACTTGTTTATTTATTACCCTAATAACAAATAGATTGTCAGGCCCAGAGGCTCCACCACACACGCCATCACTGAGTTTGGGCCTGCTTCAAGCCCCAGCCACCCAGGCCCCGGCTGGCTCTAAAGAACCTGGGGAGCTGGGGGAAGAGGGCCGGCAGTGACCTGGCCCTTCCATGTCCTGCCATTTATTTCTCATTTGTTCTATCCGAGAACTTATATCCGAGAGCTCTATCCTTATAGAGCTCACATTTTGAGCCTTGCCCGGGATGGCCCTGGGCTCTGGGGAAGAACCACACATAGCCATCGTCCTCAAAGGGCTTGCATTCTAGAGAGGGAAAATGATGATGTTAAATAATAAAACAATAACAATAACATACATAGTAGCAGCAAACACCTACCAGGGCTGTGTGCAAGTACTGTATACATACTAACTTATTTGACCCAACCAACAGATAGACACTATCATCCCTATTTTACTGATGAGAAAACTGAGGCACTGAGAGGTTAAGGGACTTGCCCAAGTTCATCTCTATAAAAAATCACTGCAATACAAAGCAAAGGGTCGATACCAAAAACCAAAAATTATAATAATAATACTACACATTTTTTGGTGACAACCACATGGCTACCTAGCTATTCCAACCACATGCCAGGCACATTCTCCTTGGGGCCTCTGTACTTTGTTTTTCTCCTAGAACAGTCCTCCCCCAGATATCCACCTCACTCACTCCTTCAAACCTCCATTCAAACATCGTCTTTTCAGTGAGACTGGTCCCATTTATAGTTGCAGCCCCCACCTGATTCAACCAACCCCTTGTTTAATTAACTTCCAGAGCACTAACCACCAACCGTCATACTACATGTTTTACTTCTATTTATGTCCACCTCTCCCCACTAGAATGTACCTCCATGGGACCAGGTTTTCTCCCGTCTCGTTTTCTGTTGTATTCACAGCATGAAACGCAGAGCCTGGCACACAGAAGGTGCTCAGTTTGCTGAATGAATAAATTGCACCTTATAATTTGAAGATAGCATCTCTGCAGCCCGCCCCTGAACTGCCGGCCTCCCTCAGGATCCAGTCCCTGGGTCTCCCTCTTGGTGACACACTCTCACTGGGGGGTTTTACACCCTCCTGTAGCTTCAGGTTCTTCCTCCCCTGAGGACTCTGGCATCATTATCTTTAGACCAGAGCCCACTCCCCAAACACAGTGCTGTCTTACTCCCGTGCCTGTCTTGGGGAAGCTCCCTCTACCTGAAATGTCTGTGCTCCTCTCCCCGCCCTTCACAATCCAACTCGGATGTCACCTCGTCCATGCAGCCTTCTCTGAGAGGCAAGGAGAGGGCATTGTGAGGACCTGGCACAATAAACATTGAGGCCTATTTGGGGAACAATGAATCTCATAGCTTCAGGGTCCCTCACTCAGGGCTAGGTTCCTGGAAGCTCCTGTAGGTGATGAGCTTACACTGGCTTTGAGAAGATGGCATATAATTGTCCATGGCTGGGACCCTCACTGTGACCTTCAATAAACAAACATAGCACCTGGACTCTCAGGAGTTTATGTCAGAAGGTGCCTGATGCCTGAGAGTGTGCGTACTTCCAATTACATGATACACTGCAGAGGAAAAGGCCTTCCCAATGCCTGAAGCATCACCTCCTGCTGCTGATCACAGAGGTGAGGGCTCCAACAGTGATATTGGAGCTGGGTGAGGCACCATGGTATGGTAGGTAAGCCCACTGGACCCTAGAACCACTTGTCTCACTTCTCTATCGTATCCTACCACTGAGACCTTAGACAAGTTACAAAGTATTATTTGCCTCAGTGTCCCCATCTAAAATAGGAATATTTATTACAACTACCTCATAGAGTCATCGTGAGGACTGAATGGGTTATTATATATAAAGAACTTAAGATATGGTAAGCACGATTTCAGTTTGGGTTATTGTTGTTGTTATTCACACATTGGTTTGGCAGGAGAAGACCACAATGAGAAAGAGCAATGACAGGGCATTGCTCCTCCAGGAGGTAGTGGCCTGTAGGGGGTGACCCTAGAGCCAGAGCGAGGCTCCTCTGAGTCGTCCTTCAGGGCTCCGCTCCAGCCTACCTTTTCAATTCCCCAAGGAGCCCTCCCTGACACTGGGCCTCTGGAGGTCCCATGGCAACCCTGCCTCTATCATGACCCCATACTGTCATTATCTGTTTACGTACCTGTCCCCAATCCAGGCCGTGGACTCCAAACGGCAGGGCCCACCCTCATGCAGCTCTGGAGCCTCCAAGCTGCCAGGTATGCAGTACAGGTTCTATAACTAAGAGGTGCTCCCAAGCCCTCCCCTGCTACTGCCCATGGCTGGAAATCTAAAGCTTTTAGTGTCTGCCTCCAAGCTAGGCCCCAGGGAAGAGCCACACCATCCCACGTTATCAGACCTGGACACCTTGGAGAAAAGGCTTCTGTTACTTTCAGGTACCAGGGCCTCCAAAACTACTGTGATTGTTCATGACCTGGAAGTCAGGACCTGGGAGGAACCTGGGGTGTTTGTGTAGCGGAGAAGGATGAGGAAGGGCCCATTCCCTTTGAAAGGCTATTCTGGGTGAAATTAGAAATTTCAACCAGCTGAACCATTCAGGAGCCACGTACCATGCCTAATATAAACTCTTTACTTGCTGGACAGTAAGAGGGCTGAGAGTCCTGCAGGTAAGGCCAGAACAGCTATTATTGCCAATCAGTATAAAAATGTTTCAATATTTTGGTAGTCAGCATGGCTCTATTGGTGCAGCCCATCCTTTAGACCTGAACACAACAATGAAGGAGACCCAAGGCCTTGTCCTCCAGGAGTTTACTACTCAGTGGAAAACTAAGGAACAGACAGAGAGGTAAACACCAGTTACCACCCAACAAGACAAGTGTTGTAAAAGAACTGCATGCAAAGGTTGATGGGAGTCCAGTGGAAGAGGACCTGCGCTGTTTAGGAAGGGGGCGGTATTTTGTTAAGGCCTTGGAGCTTTAGACAGGTAGATGAGGAGTACCCAGCACGGCAGGCAAAGTGAGAACAGCAAGGGCAAAGGCCTGGAACCTGGAATGTGTGGGGGATGCGGAGGGAATGGGACCAGCAGGGCACGTGAGAGATGATGGAGGAAGGATAGGTCAAGCTCAGAGTGTGTGTGAGGATTATATGCCTGACCAACAAATTTGGAGTTTTATTCAGTTGGCAGGAAAAAAAAAAGCCAAAAGTGTTTTTTTAGACAAGTGAGGTACATAGCAAAAGAAAAGAAAGAAGAAAGAAAACTGATTCTGGCTTAAATGTGGAGGGTGAGTTGGAGGGAGACAGGTGGGAGGCAGGGAGGCCAAGCAGAGGCTGCTGCAAGGCCTCCATCAGAGAGGATGAGGGCTGGGCCAGGGTGTGGAGTGCCCAGTGAGGTAGAGACTAAGGAAGCTGGGAGATGTGAGTGGACAGCAGCATCTCAGAAGAACACTAGCCACATTAGGCCAGACTCAGCCAACAGGAATAGCTCATCTTCTAGATTGAGGGAACCTTAAAGGCATCTGAGATCCAAGGGGAGCTTGATAGGTGAGGCATTTAATCCTCATGCATTTAGTCAACAAACTGGGGAAGATTACTGGTGGGTCCCCACAGTACGGTTTCCAGGCCATGGCTATCTAGCTAAGTACCTGTTGTAACTCTTAGACCTTGAAAAAGAAAGGGAGAAGTAGTTCCAACTCACTGAAGAAGGTTCAATGACTATTTATCTTTTCAACAAGGGGACTCTGTGGGTCAGACCAGTTCTTTGGGGCCCCTGGATTGTCATTCATCAAAGAAGAGCTGCCAACAGTGGAATCTAAAGGCAGAGTGCAGGAAGATTTCTGGGCCAGGAGTCTTGCTACTGCTACCGCTAATTGGCTGTGTGACCTTGGGAAAGTCAGTCCCCTACCCCTTAGCTTCTGTTTCCTTGTCTTTGGAAAAGGACCTTTCGGCACTTCACCTGAGGATAGCACCTCTGTTCTTGGCCTATCTTCTGCTTTGTGATAACAAGCCAGCTACCCAACCCTTCATCTGGCATGCAACAAGAGCAGCCATTAATTAAGCACCTATTGTGTGCCCAACTCTGTAAAGGAACTACACACACACACACACGCACGCACACACACAATGCAGACAGACACTATTACCACCATTTTAGAAATGACAAAATAAGACTCAGAGAGGTTCAGCCTTGTTCAAGATGAAGGGCAAATTTGGATTTAAACATGGATGCTAACACGTACACGTTTTCTGCAAGGCCATGCAGGCTCCTGGGTACAAGAATGCAAATGAGTTTCAGAAGGACTCAAGATTCCTTGTCACAGTCAGCAAATTAGAGGGCTCTTCCACTCTCTCGGTGCATTCTCTTCCTCTCTGAAATATTCACAAACCACCTGAAATGACACACTAACCATTCACCTTCTCATACTTTAAAAAAACTCTTTCTACTTCCACTGGAAAATGAAAATATAATTATTACCCCACCTCCTTATTGTTCTTATATTTAGTGGTTAAGAGTTTAGGTTTTAATTTTATTCAGATCTGTCACTTACTGGCTGTGTGACCTTGTGCAGGTCACTTAACTCTTCCAGGCCTTGAGTTCCTCATACATAAGCGAGGATGATATTTATCTCCTCCTCATAGGATTGTAGTTAATCCATGTGTAGCATTTAGCTCTGAGCCTGATCCACAATACTGCTCAATAATAACATGGTCCACGGCACAGATTCTGGAGTCAGATTGGCCGAATTACAATTCCAGCCCCACGACTGGGTGACCTTGGGCAAGTTATTTAACCTTTATGTGTCTCAGTTTTCTTGTCCATAAAATAGGATTCTTATAGAACCTACCTCACAAATGGTTGTGAAGATTAAAGGAGTTAATACGTGTTAAATGCTTGGAAAATATCAGGTGCGTCATCAGCATTCAATAAGAGTTGCCTATAATTATAGATAATCCTCAACATCTATTGTAAGATATACTTCAGAAACCTCTTTACAAATGCGTTGAGGCTTACACAAATATCTGGCACCCTACAGGAAATAATTAGAACAAGGCAACTTAGATAGAGGAAGAAAGGAAGAAAAGGGGGCCTCGATTGAGGTTACCAGGGTTAAAGGGCCAGGTAGATTTTGGAACGGAAGGTTGAAAAGCAAAAGGAATTCATGGCAAGGTGCTGGCTCAGACGAAAGGAAAAGACTCTCTCTTTCCCCTGCCTCTCTCTCTCTCCTCCCCTCTCTCGCCCTTTCACCTATCTGCCTCTCTCTCTCTTTCTCCTTCTCCTTCTCTCTCTCTCTCTCTCTCTCTCTCTCTCTCTCTCTCTCTCTCTCTCTCTCTCTCTCTCTCTCTCCCTCCCTCCCTCCCCTCCCTCCCTCCCTCTCATTATAAGAATAAAATAGAATGATGATGTGTGATAGAAACTGGCTGGCTCTTTATCAAACCCTTGTCCTCTTCTTCCTGGGCATATGGATATACTATACTCCCCAGTCTTCCTGTCATTAGAAAAAACCAAATGACTGAATTCTGGCCAATGAAATGTTTGCAGAAATGTTGTGTGTCACTTCCTGGCCTGATGTGCGAAAACCTCCATGTTCTTTTCCCCTTCTGCCACTGGGTATAGACAGCAGATCCACAACATGTAAGGAGCTTGGGACTCTGACTTGCCACTTAGAGAAGAACTTCCTATTAATCAGGAACTGCCATCTGGACTTGACCAGAGGATGAAATAGACTTCTATAGCGTTTGAACCATTATATTTCATGGATTTGTTTGTTGCAGCAGCTAGTGATATCCTAAATAACGCTAATGTTTGCAAAGAGCTTAATACTGTTCTGGAACACTCAGCTCATGGTAGCCAAGAATTCAGGAGTCCAGAAAGCCCAACCACACTGCAAGAGATCATAAGATTTCAAAGTTTACGTTGGTTCCAGAAAAAGACTTTCGTTCCCTGTCTTTTCTAAACTCACGAAAGCTCAGAGAGGCACATCATGGCTCTCTGAAAATTAGAATAAATAATTCCCATCTGACAGGTTGACCCTGAGGAATAAAAAAAATAATTATAATAACTACCATTTTGTCAAGAGACTTATTGTGCATCAGGCATTTAACTAATAGCTTTACTATATTATCTTATTCTTTCCCCCAAGCACTCTAAGAATCCCCCATTTTACAGATGAAGAAATTGAGGCTAGGAAGTTAGTAACTTGCCCAAGTCACACAGATAGTAAGTAGGTAACCAAGCCAGGACCTGAATTCAGGTCTGATTGACTACGAGCCAGAATCCTTAACCACTAGCCTTCCTTGGGTGAGGGGATGGCCCTCCAGGACCCATCTCAGGCTGACTGTTTTTTATACAGGACCTTTAGCTGATAAGGGAGGACAGTTAGGTCTGTGGTCACAAGGGCCAATAAGTTGAGTCTCAGTGCAAGATTTTGGGTATTGCTGGCTTAATCCATCTCTCTAGCCTCAGCCCCATCTTCAGTTCCTGGGACATGGCCAGCTGCTACCAAACCAGCATCGGTACAGCATGTAAAACACTGAAAAGAAACTAGAGGAAAACAGCTAGCTCAGCAATAGGAAGTAGGTAACTTGTCACCCCACTCTCTTTACCCCATGCCCAGACTCCCAGGAACCAGCTGGAGGTTGGACCCTGACTTTCCCCACAAGGTCACCTTCATGACAGTTCCACCAGGGCTCCGGCTGGCAGCACCCGCCAACGCCAGGCCGTGATGGATTACTGCTCGCTCTGGCTACTGTTCACTGCACAATCCAATCTAGGAGACACACATATTTCTCAATTCAGGGACTTCTTTTATTTTATGAAAAATCAGCCGGCCGCTCAGGCATGAGTAGCTGGGCTTGGCAAGCACTTGGATTTTGTGAGCCTCCTCTAGCCCTGTTGCCTTCCTGAATTCTCTTCCTCTGCCTTAGTCTACCTATTGCTCACTCAGCCCTGTAGAGCATAGAACGAAGGGGACAGGTTTGGGAGTTATATAGTGCTGGGTTCAAATCCCACTTCTGTCACTTATTCTCTGGGAGATTTTGCACAAGCCAGTCATCCTCCTTGAACCTCAGTTTCCTGATGCATAAAGTAATGATGAAATTACCCACATTCCAGAGTTATTATGTGGCATAAATGAGTCATGGGTGTAGAATTCCTGGCACAGTAGACAGCTCATCTGCACCTACTATGCATAGGAATTTATTTAATTTCCTCTTCTTTATCTCCATTCTTTCTTCCTTTTTCTTTTTCTTTCTTTCTTTTTATTTTTATTATGGTGACATGGGTTAATAAGATCCAGTAAGTTTCAGGTATACAATTCAAAGGTAAGGCATATACATATGTATGTATGTATGTATGTATGTATGTATGTATGTATGTATGTATGTATGTATATACACACACATTGCATTGTGTGTTCACCGCCCATAGTTACATCTCCATTCTTTATCACTTGCTCTTCATTTTCTCTGACCTCTGCTCAGCTTCCTTCTCCCTTTTTCTCTCTTCTCTGCTTCAGTGTAGTTCATGTGATCTTAAAACTTCCAGAGGATGTCCCAGACTGCTCTGTTCTAAAAGTTAGAGCAACTGTTACCACAGGCCTCTCTTCACTAAGTTTATTCTTTATTTTCTGCTTTTATCTGGACATCTACAGTCTAGTGTTGTCATTAGGACAAAATCCTATGCCTCAGACAACAGTTTCTGAGACTGTGCCACTGACTTCTGGAAAGATTGATTCCATTTGTCGCTACCCTTTTAAATTCTAGTAAATCATTGTTCCCAGCTCTTCACCTGCTCTTTATACTTAACCCTTCTAATTTGAATGTGATACCATTTCCTGCTCAAAGAGGAAAGAAAGTATTCTCTTGTGGGAAATGATCAAGAGACTATCTTTACCAGCCTGATTTGTCCCATGAGCTCGAGTTCCCCACCACTTCATGGATCATTTGAGTCATCTTAATGATAAACTTTTAAATGGGCAGAAATTGAAAAACATGGGTGGTTAAGTGTATAGTCAAAGCTGAATTAGTGCTGTAAGAGAAGATAAAAGGTGAGCAAGTCTTTATAAGACATCGTTAGGTCTCCTTTTGCTGATGCCAGAGACCCTGGATCAGGGACAGCCACACCCTGAGCACTGACACCAGCAGCCAGAACAGAATCAGAAGCTCTGAGGTGCCTGACTTAACTGTCACACATGTCAACACCAGAACTCAGCATCTTCCCAAACACCCTTGACTTCTCAAGTGGACCTTCCCCACTCAGATGCCTACCTATTCTTCAAGTACCACAAAATCTACCTTCCCCTTTCCATCCACATTGCCTCTATCTATTCCCATCATCTCTCACCTGGGACACTGCACCAGCTTCCTTCCTGCTCTTTTAGCCACCCCTCCCCCAGGCCTCTCTGCACAGCAACAGTGATCTTTTACAAAATGCAAATCTGACTATGTCCCTTTATACCTGAAAACTCTCCTATGTCTGTCACTATTCTCAGACTAACCAGCAAATATTTTCTATAAAGTGTCAGTATCTATTTTAGGCTTTGTGGGCTATATATACTCTGTTGTGGGCTATATATACTCTGTTGTGGGCTATATATACTCTGTTGTGGGCTATATATACTCCTCAACCGGGCCATGGTAGCAAAAACAGCCACTGATAATAAGTAAACAAATGGGTGTGGCATGTTTCAAGAAAGTTCTATTTACAAAAACAGGCAGTGAGTCATATTTGACCAGCAAGCCATAGATTGCCAGTCTCTGTGATTTAGACCAACTCACAATACCCTGAGTGACTTGGCCACTGCCTCAAAGAGGGCAGCCTCATCACTCACCACGCAATGCTGTTTGTGTTACAGTCCAGCCACACAGTACCCCTCGGCTCCCCCTGACAAGCCGCATTTAACAAGCCCCCACGTCTCTGCTCATGCTGTTCCTTATGCCTGTAACTTTACCTCACTACATCCTTCTCAACTTAGAAGTCTCTCAGTCTTTGAAGAGGTATTTGATAGTGTCTACCAAAATTTGAATTTTGAGTAGATCCAGATGTTCTGATAGAAAATTACTTTCAAGATATATTAATAAAGCAAGATAAAAAAGATTGTGTATAATAATCTCATTTGTGTAAAAAAGGATACACATCCATCCATACACACACACATAAATGCTTGATATATAGAAAGCATCTGAAATTATACAGAAGAAATGTAACAATGATTTCCTCTGGGAGATGGAACTGCCGTTGAAGCACTGGAGCAGGGTTGCCAGGTATGCTTATAAGGCCTGGGTACTATGCAAGCCCAGGAGGAGCCATATATCTAGACGACAAAGGCAATGGTGTCCCCTGGAGTTGTCCAATACAACAGCAGCTCTGATTTTGGAGAGGAAAAACTTTTTATTGCCTACCCTTTAATACTATTTGAATTTTTACAACACCAAAGCCTGGAAGCTGAGAGTCAACCTTGATTTGAAGACTGCACTATAGCTGTCTCCCTGCTTGCCAGGCTATAAGTCTTTCAAGAAAAAAAAAAAAGGTTACTTTTTTTACAGTGTAAATCACGCCATCAAAGACGAGTAAAGATACAGAGAAAACACAGATTAATCTGACTTGAAGCTCAATCTTGCCAGAGAGAAAAGCAAGGAAGAGTACTTAAGCAAAGGGAACAGCAGATGCAAAGGCATCAATGGGTAAAAGAAGTCGCATACCCAGTAAATGTTCAGAGTAATATAGCGAAATAAACTGCAGTGTGCAGGTGGGTATTAGATTTAACAAACAATTCCTCAGACCTACTGTATGCCAGAAAGCATGTTGGACAAGTCATGGTCTTCTGTGATTCCAGTGCTCTCAGGCAAAGAGGGAAGATGAGAACAAGTTCAGATTCCCTTAATATAAGGTAAAAATGTTGTTGGCATCCTGGAGGCCAGAAGCAAGAGACAACTTCTGATGGGCACGGGAAGAGAAGGCTTCATGAAGAAGGTGGCAGGTAACATGATGCACAAAGGTACAGAATTTTACCAGGCAGAGATGGAACAGAGTGGGGCAGAGGGAGTGACATTTTAAGCAAAGGAAGGGAAATAAGAAAGCCCAGAACATGCTCAGGTTGCTGGAGCATAGAGCCACATAAGAGGAAGGTTATAGATGAAGTGAGCGAGGTCAGTTGGCTAGATGGGGTAGGCTTTGAACAGGAGGCCAAGGATGCTGGCCTGTTGCCACGGCATTGGTAGTCTGGGTTTTCAGCTGACATTCTCGGAAGCTGAGGGTCATTATACAGGACATTAAGTGACTAATGGGCCCATCCCAGTGCCTTGTGCAGCCCGGAGCACAAATGTTTTCCAAATGCTGTTTTTATCTCTTGGCAACAGCAAGGCCAAGCCCTCTGAGCTAAAAGCCCTTGCTTGCTGCAGTTCATTCTCCTCTCTGCTGCCTATGGCCTAAAACCCTGAGAACTGTCTCCTCATCATTGTCACCACGGCCAGCCCCAGCTCAGCCTAACCTTCCCAGAAACAAAGCCAAGCCCACACCTGCTCTCTCTGACCTCATTTCTTTCTTACTAATTGATCAGAGCACAATAATAGCAGGCAGCAGGAGGACTAGTCCCTGATGGACAAAGAGCTCAGGAGAGAGCCTCAATTATTAATCCTGCACCAGCTGCTGGAGCCAGCAGGCCTCCTGGGTGCCCAGAAGAGTAGCCTGTTCCCAGGTGGGAATGGGGTAGTGACTGAGTCATACCCCACAGCTCCTAGGCCACATCTGGAGACTCCGGGGCAGCAGGATCTGTTGCCTGGACTGATGTGTGGGGAGACCTGCTGGCAATCTTGGCAATGTTGAGAGGCAGGCCATTTTGAAGACCGTGAGAACATCCTTCTACTTCCTTTCTGCCCATCTGTGGATGATGTTCTTGCTGCCTCCCATTCCCAACCATGCCCTCTGGACAGAACCAGAGGGAGAAAAACAGCAGAGAGTTTTTCCAGCCATTCTGGCCAGGTCCAAGCCTAGTATCTCCCAATTTTTCTTTCCATGGTTCAAGTCTTTTCCCCATGGTTCAGATCAAGGTCTTCCTAGCCATAGTCAAACTTCGTACCCAAGCTTCACCTCCTCCAGGAAGTCTTCCCTGACCACTTCTGCCCTCCCTGGCTCAGTTCTCTGAATTTCTTTCACTCTGAACCGCTATATGGAGTCCACAGGATTATAGATGGTTTTTCAGTGTTCTTTAATGCCAGCCACTGTAGTCCTGTAAACTTTGTAAGGACAGAACACCGTCTTCTCCTTGTTTGTGGAAAAAAGAAAGATGTGGAATCAGGAGCCTTAAGAACAAAGGTCAAGCCTGGCCTTTGCCACTAACAAGCTGTGTGACCTCAGAGAAGTCTTTCAACCCCTATGAGCCTCAGGTTCTTAATCTGCAAAATGAATAAGATAATCCCAGCTTCCAAGTAAATTGTGACAGGCCAGTGGGGCTGTGCTATCCATGCCTACTGACCAGGACCTCCACATCCCCTACTGGGCCCACTCACCCCACTTCCCCAAACACTCCCAGAAGAACCTTTTTTTTCCTAATTAAAAATGACATAAAACAATGTGAGTTTAGATGATTTACTGCACCTACCATGTTGCTGATGTCACTTTGGGGGAAAAGTCCTGACCAAGATGGGTTCCATGCTCAACAAAGGGGTGCATAATAATACTACCTCTTAAAATGAGAGTCCCCAGTAGAGAAGTCAGGCATGATCCTGGACACCTTTTATAACTCATTAGGCTTCAAGAAAGGACTGAGAGATGTGGGAGCTGAGGCAACCATCCCGAATTAGCCCAGGTCCTAGAGTCATCAAACACATGTTCAAACCCTACTTCTTCTTTGAGAGCTGTCAATTCCCCTCTAAGATTTGATTTCCTCCTCTGAGGATACTACTACTTTGAAAGGATATTAAGAAGGAAAACGATCTCTGTAAAATGCCTGGCATATAGTGGACACTCAATAAACAGTAGATATGGGTTTTCGTTTTGGGGTGTTTTTGTGGGGTTTTTTTTTTTTTGGTCAGCTTTCTTGAGGTGTACTTTACATACCATAAAATTCACCAATTTAAGTGCGTAATTCAATAGTCTTGACAAATGTATTCAGTTATGGAACCACTAAAACAAGCATAATATGAAACATTTCTACCACTCTTTCCATCACATTGTGCTTATGCCCCCTTTCAATCAATACTCTTCCTTCATTCATGGCCGCTAGCAACCACTGATCTGATTTCTGTCCTTATAGTTTTTCTTTCCTAGAATTTCATATAATGAAATAACACATTATGTCATCTCTTCTGTTTTGCTTCTTTAATTTAGTATAATACCTTTGAGACTCATCCATGTTGTTGAATGTATCTGTTCATTCCATTTTATTGATGAGTTGTTTTCCATTGTATGGGTGTACTACAATTTGTTTATCCTTTCATTAGTTAGATGGCCATTTGGGTTGTTCCTATATGTTGACTATTATGAATAAAGTTATTATAAAGGTTAGCTACAAAAGCCATGGTTATTATTCACTATGGAATCATAGAAAATCAGAGCTGGACAAGTCCTCAGAGATCACCAAGTCTAACACCTTCGTCTTGAACATAATGAAAATGACACTTCGAGAGAAAAATTCATGGTTTAGCTCCTTTCTGCTCAAAGTGTGGTCCATAAATCTGCAGCATCAGCGTTACCTGAGAGCTCATTAAAAATGTAGGATCCCAGCCCCTTCCGCTCGACTCTCTGAGCCAAAATGTGCATGTTAGCAGGATCCCCCAGCTGTGTCACAGACACACTCATGTTTGAGAAGCACTGGTCTAGCAGACAAGAGGTAACTATGGGACTAGTGCTGTCATTTTCTCAGGTCAGACCTGCTTTCTCTAAATCACGATTGGTAGTGGGGGTAGTGGGCAATGAGGGTTTGAGACTTAAGTTTCTAGAAAACCCTTTTCATCTGGCATGGGTCTGGCTGGTCTAGCTAAGGGCAAAGCTGCAGCTGCCTCTGTAGCCTCTTGGGGTCAGGGGGCCTCTTGGTGTCTGGGTCACCTTGGCTCCCAGAGGGTATAGACTCCTTAATTGAAAAATCATAATTATTTATTTAAGTAACAAGGCTGTGGACATGCAGCATTAATGACAGTCATGTGGCCTAGGTTGAGGGAGGCAGAAAGGGAAGGCAAAGAAATGCTGGGTGGGGCTTTCAGAGCCCAGAAGTGTTCAATAAACTCAATCTTCCACAGACACTCCTTAACTGTGTTAAGTCTATTAAATAGATACGTGTGATTATAAGCACACTTTCCTTAAACTGTTAGGGGAAATTATTATTACTTAAATTATATAATAAGATTTTATGATATTAAATAATAGCTATAAATTATTTCCAGTGTTAAGTTATAAAACAATCTGTCATTCTCATTAATGGGTAACAATTTAAGGATGGTAAGTTTAGAAGTGAAAATAACATTGCTAGTCATGAAATTTTCTTTTCTTCTGTAATTAGCTATTACAGTATGTTTCCCAGCTAGGAAACTAACAGACTGGTTCACCCTAAGATGAACAATCAACTAGCAAATGTAGAGCGCAGAGCCTCACGCTCTAAGAGGGAAGGTATCACTGACATTCAGATGTTTGCTGAATGTCCGTGATGTTTTATTAACTTAAAGCAGAGAGCAGGAAGACATGGGTGAATACTTGCTCTCTGGGAGATTATAGTCTAATGAGGGTCAGGGATAAATCTAAGACACAAATAAATAACCATACAAAGCAGTCTGCCCATGACCAGTGAGGGGCACCAAGTGTCAGTGCTGTGGCTGAAGTCGTTAGGCAATACTTCCAGAAGGAAATAAGACTGAGCAAGGCTATAAAAGAAAGAAAAAAAGAGTAAGCACCAGAAAGGGAGAACAGCTTGCGCAGAGATGTGGTGAGAAATACACAAGCTGCAAAACTCCTCGTATGGCTAGAGTATGGCATGGAAGAGGACAATGGGGTGAAATGAGTCCAGGCATGGAGTTGAGAGCCAGTACCCAAGCCGGGCTAAGAAGGCAGAGGCTCGATGTGATCAGATCTGTAACTTAATCTTAAGAAATTTATACACCTATAATATTAAATCCAGGAAAAGGCAATTTGCTCACGTGGAGTATAGTCCGTGTGTTATAATCACCTGGTTGCTTATGAGCAGTGCAGATTCCTAGGTCCCATTCCAAGCTCGATTAATTTAAGTCTCTGGAGCGACACCTGAGAATCTGCTTTAGTTTAAGAATGCTGATTTTAGTTTTGTTTGAGAACATTGATTGTAAGCCCCTCATTTTCCAGAAGACTAAATTGAGGTTTAAATGGCAAATGAATTTCTCAGAATGTCATATAACCAGTAAGAGGCAGATCCAAGACTGCCAGACTCCAGAGGCCATTCCAGGTCTCCTCCCTCACCAGATTCATTGGGGATATATTGTATTTTATTTTATTTAACAAACATTTATATAGTGCCAGATACTGTGTCCTTTAGATATAGCCATAGGACAATTCGATCCATAGTCTCCCCAAGAAAAAGCATTCTGATACTTTCTGCTTACCCTTCTCCACTGGCTACCCTCCAACTTTCTCTCCCACTCAAGCCTCTCAACACAGACCAGCCGAGACCAGTTTGGATCAGCTTTCAGAAGGCCTTGCTGTTGCTATATAGAACATTAATTGTTCATCTTAAAATTTTCCTTTCATTTTTGGAGTTAGCAGTCTCAGAGCCTAAACTTTTGGTCCATGGACTTTACCAATAGTTACTCGTGATTATTAGAAGACACATTTTACTTCCCTTTTCAAAATGTCTCCAGGGACCCTTAAGCCTCCGCTTTAATACATAAACTCCTATGTCTTTACCCTAAAGTAAGGGTTAGCAAACTCAGGATTGTGGGCTGAATCTAGCCTGATGTTTCTTTAAAAAAAAAGAAAGAAAGAAAGAAGAAAGAAAGAAAGAAAGAAAGAAAGAAAGAAAGAAAGAAAGAAAGAAGAAAGAAAGAAAGAAGAAAGAAAGAAAGAACATTAATGCTTCTCAGCAACCACTGGACCCAGGTGATGAGTGTCACATGAGCAGATTAGTAGAGAAAGGAGGAGTCAGTCTAATTGCATTTCATGTCCCAGAACACAGAGACTTCATTAAGGGTCAAATTTTGCAAAACAATTATAACTTCTCGGATGCAATCTTCCTTGTCATGGCCTGCCCTCCAGCTCCAGACACTTGGAACTCATTCCCACAGCTAGGTTGGGCTGAAGGAAGGCATGGAAGTATACCTGCTAATGCAGGTGGACCTGCCTTCCATATAGGAAAGACCTAAAATACAGAATCAGGATTTAAATAATAATAACCTACTCATATATAGCATTTACTCTATGCTAGGCAGTGTTAGAAATGTTTTACTTTTTTAAATTAAATATGTTGGTGTGACATTGGTTAAGAAAATTATGTAGGTTTCAAGTGTTCGTATCAATAATACATTGTATGGATTTTGCACTGTGTTCACCACTCCAAGTTAAATTTCCTTCCATCACCATATATCTGACCCCTTTGCCCTTGTAACTACTCTATGAGGTAATGACCATTATTATTACTACCACTTTACAGAGAAAAAATGAAGACCCAGAGAGGTTAAGTGACGGGCCCTGGGTCTTCAGGCTAGTGAGTAGTCAAGCTAAGAAACAAGCACAGGCAGTCTGGCTCCAGATTCCATACTCCTGACCACAATGCTAAACCCACTGTATGCCACGCTCTGTGCTGAGAACTAGATACAAAGATGAACCAGAACAAGCATCAGGGGAGATCACAGTCTAGTGGAGAGAGATAGCCACTAAGACAGAAAATAACAGCACAGCATGATAAGAAGATCAAGGATCTTGAAGCCCAGAGAAGACCCCTCTCAATACAGCCTGGAGGTCAGGGAGATATGCTGAAAGAATGAATGCCTGGGCTGCCCTTGAAAGATAATCATCTGCCAATAATTATTCCCCAAGAGGCAAGCATTAGCATTTCCTGTGCCTGGACCAGCTCTGGTCCTGATAATCCTTTCCCCTCTTAATTAGATCTGTATACTTCACACCCAGATCCTGCCCCTGATGAGAGAAGATTCAGCCAAGTCCTCCTTCCTGGATTCTGTATATTCAGGCCCCACTAAACAGTCTCCCAGACTTGCATCACCACTGTATGGAAGAGATTTTTTGAAGTAAACCTAACAAAACACAATACATTTATGTCCCCCAAACCCCAAACACAATGACTCTCTCTACTTTAGGATCTTTATGGAGAAAGGAACACACATGGAAACTGGCTTAATCCAGCCACTGGAGGATTTCAGCAAAGGAGGGGCATGAATCGAGAAATGGACTTGAAACCCTAGGTTCCTGCCTGTGTAACGTATAACCTCAGCTGTGATCAGGAACAAAGGACAGCACGTCTTGGCTCAGACAGCCTGGGCAGCTGGAAGCATCCTAAGGAGCGTGCCAGTGGTACTAGTCTCCCACATGGAATCCTTTGAGTAAAGACAAAGGTAGAGGCGATCCATTTATTCGTTTGCAGGGGCATCCCATGCAGGTGAGACCTCCAACCCATTTCTGGAAAGGAGATTTTATCAAGCACCCCAGGGCCAAGTACTGAACAGAGAAAAATACCAGTACTTCTCCCCAAGGTGATGGGGAAGTCCAAGAGAACATGATTTGGGCCTGTCTTTCAAACTTACATTTATGAAGAGAATTCTAGGCACTAGAAAACTGGGGGTTGGCTAGAAATGAAGAAGGGGGATGACTCTGAAGCTCCACTGAGATTCAGCCTCTGGGCTCATCACTTCCTCTGAGTCTTGGTTTTCTCATCTATGAGATGAGGCTAATCATCTGTGATGGGCTCATCGCCCCAGGCTCCTCTCACAGAGCTGTTGAAGGAATTGGATGGGATAATGGCTGTGAATGCTTTTTGTAAAAGAATTCAGGTGCAAATGTGAGTTTACACTAACAACCCTAGGTTTGCCTTCCACTCAATCACTGATCCCATCCAGGAATATAGTCATGTTTTGTGTTTGCTCCTAGCATTTTATTATTATGGGAATTTTTTACTTTACACCATTTCTGTAAGGTAAATGGAAGAGTTATCATCTCACTCCATAGACAAGAAAGCAGGGGCCAGGAAGTTACTCAACTATGATCCAGGACTTTTTCTTCGCATCGAGCTCTATACAGGAGAATAATGATTAACATATATATTGCTTTAGCACTTTATAATTAACTAAGCACTTATACTTGTTTCCTCTGATCATCCCCACAACTCTGAAAGGGAGCAAAGTTGCCCCCACCTTCATTTTATAACAAAACAACGATGCTTCTAAAAGCGGGAGTAACAAGCCCAATGCCACACAGCCAAAAAGAGCCAGAGCTGGAACTCAGCCCTTCAGATTCCAGATTCATTGTCTGCTTTTCTCCACTGTTCCAGCTTAAGACACTCCTAGGCAGAAATTTCTTCTAGTCAGTAGTTTCAGAAGTTAGGAGATGGATTTTGGCATTTGGTGCCTGACCTTGATTGACCTTGTCTTTTTGTCTTTTGAATCTTGAATGTGCTAGTATAAAATGAATGACTCTCCTTTGCAACTGCACTGGGCTCCACATAGACTCCATCACTACCTCTGTGACACTTTAATGCACCTGCTCATTTCCATGTTCCTTCTTCTACTAGCCTGGGAGACTTCTAAGGGCAGGGACTCTGTCTTATCCATGTGTGTCCCAAGTGTCTACACATAAAAGTTTGCCATAAATGGCTTTATAATATTGAACAGGTCCCTCATTTCTCTCTACTCCAGTTTTCCTGTCTATAAAATAAAGGCGATGATCACCTCTAAGTTTATTCTAGCATTAAAGTTATTTGACTTTATGAGAACAGTGTTCTCTCTACCTAAAAAAATCACACTAACCCTCCAGTGCCTGTTGGGCTCCCATCTGCTCTCTGAGGACTTCTCTAATATCCCAAAGGTCTCTGGGGCCATTTCCTTTCTTGAAATGCCAGAGGAGTCACTCTGTGCCTTCACCATTCTTTAGCCCACACTACTTCATCCATTTTCTGTTTCCCGAATACCTTGTTTTCACACAATGAATGGTGTAGCTTATCTCCACAATTGGATTGTAGTTTGAGAGCAGGAGCTGTATAATACCCTTATGTTTTCACTTCTGATGTGCTAAGTGCTGCCCCAGATTCCATGATTAGGAATCAGGAGAGCTGGATCCTACTCTCAGCTTCTTTGCTAATGCTCCGTGTGACCTCAAACAAGCCACTAGACCCCTGAACCTCAGTTTCCTTCAGTATAAAATGGGACTAATACTGCCTCCAGAATTATTATGAGCATCAAATTAGATAACTGACAGAAAGCACTCTGTTAACTGTAATAATGTTACAAATGTAAGACTGTGGTAATGTAATTGGTATTATGGTACAGTTGTTATTAAATTTACTTGACTATGGAGAAATAGGAAGCACATGCATGTATTCATTTGTTCAAAAAGTTTTCTAGACACTAAGATAGGTTCCAAATAAAAATAAAGGGGAACAAGACATGGCTCCTGCCCTTGAAGGCTCTCTGACTGCAGGAACATCCTAGTGAGAAGAGCACTGAATTTAAAGTCAGAGACTTGAGTTTGAATCTCAATTCTGCCACTAATAAGTTGTGCAACCTTGGGTCATGTCATTTTAACTCTCCTAAGGCCAACTTCCTTTATTTATAATGAGGAAGGTGGAGCACATCATGCATCCCAGCTATGAGAATCTAATGTTCCATAAACATTAAAAAAAAAAAAAGCATGGCATCTTTTAAAAATCTAGAGGATCTGTAGGGGTAAAGGGAATAGATGGTTAACTTCTGAGTGGCTGCTGTCAAGCATAGAAATAAAAAAGTGCAGCATGACTACAGTAGAAGACACTGTCCTCGAATAGTGCATCCCCTAAGCACCACTGAACCCTGGCCTGCCTGTGTCCTTTATCGAGGCCGTGAGGCAGAGGCCGTTTCAGCACCACGGACAGCGCCGCGGTGCTGCCCCCATGGCCTGGAGCCTAAACAGGCCTTTCCACCAACAACCAGATGTTCCTGTTTTCTCAGCCAGCTTAAGGCTAGAACAAACCTTTTCAACCAGGGTTTATCAGAGTTTCTAAATTACATACTGGGAAGAAATTTAATTGGTTTAATTAAGAAAGTTTATTTCATGGTAATTCAGTTTTGTTATGCTGCAAGACTTAATGTGTCCTCTGGTGGGAGCGTCTGTTATAAATATTCATTGCCTCACTCAAATACCCTCTTCTGGCCCTAATGTCCCTCCCTTACCCCACAGAGTTTGAAAATGTGTCTGAAGAATATTGAGGAAAGTGAGGCCTTCGTGAGCAAGGACACCAGGGTAGGACAAGGTCAACTAAATTCAGTGAGGAAGACATAGAAGGTTGGAGCTAAAAGAGACTTTAGAGATAGAATGTGCTACCTCACATTTTACAAATAGGGAAACTGAGGCCTGGAGAGGAAAGAGCATGTCACACACTTAGCCGATGGCAGAGTTGGAAATAGGGATCAAGTCTCCTAACTTTCAATCCACTGCTCTTGTCTCCAAAATTCTAAATTCTGGCTATTTTCAAGCTAACTCTAAAGATAATCTGGTCAACATTCTTACACACAGAAGGAGAAACTAAGACTTAGACAGGGGTATGACTTGCCCTAAGCCACATACAGGCCTATCTACCTCCCACCTGCTGTAGGATACCCCAAGTCTTGAGAATCATGCAACTTCTGCTGCATTCCTCCAGTGAAAAGCAGTTCACTATTATATTTGTACTCCTATGCTACTTGTATAACAGGATAAAATTAAGATTTGACATTGCCCTTCTTTGAAGGAGCTTACAGTCCAGTTGGGCAAAGGAAATAAAATGAAACTAAGAAACAAAATGGTGGTAATGAACACTCCTTATGCATTGCTCAAATATATTCTTCATAGTTTCCCAAATGTGTCTCCTTATTTCATGTTTTTTGTGCCTTTGTACATGGTAATCCTTTCCCAATGCATCTGCCTAGTCAACTGCTCATTCTTCATAACCCCAGAAAATCTTCCCATGCCTTGCCTGGCACACACAACCATAACTAAGTCCCTCTCTGTTCCATGCTCCCACTATACTGCACCATCCTATCTCATAGCAGTTATCACATTGAACAGTTCCTTTTTTACTTGTCTGTCTTCCCACCAGGGTAAACTTGAAATCACCAGTGCCAAGAACATTGTCTGGCAAAGACTTAGAAGCTCAACAACTAGAAGCTAAATGGATGCGTATGAAACTGATTTACCATGGGTTTCAGTTCATTGGGGTATAACCCTGGAATAGTTTTATTTTTCCAATAACTGCTACCAGCAGTGCTCTGTTTAACCCTCCCTTTTCCTCTGGGTAGTTGGCTGCCTTAACAAATTCTCAGTCTGAGGCTATAACTTCTCAGTTACTTTCCATTATTAGAACAGTCTCATTTGGGTTATTTCTATCTCAATCTTATTTCCTTATTATTTTTTATTCTTATGTTTGATTCAAAACTCTTTCTATCCCACCCCTGCCATTCCCTGCCTCTCATCCCCACTATCTTCAACCCAGTTCAAGCATCTGGCCCTAGTTGGAGGAGGCAGGGTCTGCTCTCACTTATCTCCCCTCTCTTCCAATACTCTGGTATCAGGGTGCAATGAGGGAGGCAGGAGGTAGCAGGCTCCTGGTGTGATGGCTCACAGTGAGATAGTCTTCTTACCTGCTTTGTTGTCTGTGGGATCTGTATAAGTAATGGGGAGGCTCCCATAAATGCTGCTTCTGAGGGCTCTCCCCAAGCAGCTCCTGGTCATCCTCACTGAGATTTGCCACATCACTGACTGACACCCCTCCATTGTGGTCTCATGATTCAATTCCTGATGCCCCTAACTGCATTATGTCTTTAATCTCATCTAATTTCTATAGGCTTCCACAAAGGCTTGTAAGAAAAGTCCAGACATAACTGGGAAAGGGAGGATGTCATGGCCCCTTTGGTCTTGCTAAACCACCATTCATCTCTCTTCAACTATTCTGCTGCTATACCAAACAGGATCCACTCTGTACCTCACTCTTTCCTGAACATTATTTCCTGAAACCAAGGATAGCCCAGACCAATTCCCAGGGCGATCAGAAGAAACTTTCTGGATAAAAGAAAAAAAAAACAGTCTGAAGCTGAACTTTAAAGACTGGACAGAATTAGAATTTCTGGGAAAATAAAGGTAGTCTAGGCATGGGGAAGAGGAAGAGGAATGGTTATGACATTTCACAGGAGGTAGCAGAGTGTTCAGTCCATAGTGGACACTGAATAAATAACATGAATTAAACTGACCCACTTGCAGCTGGAGGGTCTCTCAGAAAACAAAGATAAAATTGCAGGGACCGTGCAGCCAAACAGACTGAATTTAGATCATCACCCTCCATTAATTTCACATCTTCAGTAAGTCATTTGACTTCTCTAAGTCTTTAGTTCCTCATCTGGGGGAAAAAAAGGGGATGATAAAACCATTTCTAGGATTGTTATGAGGATTAACAAGGTGTATGGCACACTGTAGCTGAGAAAATGCCATGTGGCCACCAAATAGGCTTCTTTCCCTCCTGGCACACAGCTCGACTTCACTTCCTAGTTCCCATGAGGAATCATGGGATTGAACTTTGGCCTAGCCAATGGATTGTGCAAAAAGTGAGATGCGCCACTTCCAGCCTTGGCCATAAATTCACCAAGCACCTTCCATGCTTCCCTCATCCCTGCCAATGAGGCTGAAAGGGAAAGTCTCCAGGAAAGTAAAGTTAGAAAAGAGCTGCTCCCAAGAGACACTTCACCAATTTCTGACTGTGTGGGGCAAGAAATAAACCTTTGTTGTTTAATCCACTGAGCTTTGGAGCTAGTGCGTTTCAGCAGCAAGCATTAATACCTCAACTAACACACACATAATATTTTTACTTCACTCTTTAGTTTATAAGCATGTTTATTTATTTATTTATTTATTTATTTATTTATTTATTATTTATATTTATTTTTTATTTATTGTAATTGATCCTCATAGCACCTTTGTGAATGTGGTATGGAGAACAGAGATTACTTCTCCATTTTATAAGTAAGGAATCTCAGGTTGAAACATGCTGGTGAATAGAGTATACCACTAATCACACACAGGCAAGAAAGTCACACGACCAGGACCAAAACCATTATACTTGACTCAAGCCCCTCTTACCCTGCTGGACTCCATTTACTTGTTCTATGGGCCACATACCCAGCACTAGGCTCCTTGTTCTCATACAGGCAAAAGGGTAATAGTAATTTTAGGATCAGTGACAGGACACAAAGAGTTAGTAATTCCTGAAAAGGCTCATGCACAGGTAGGTAGACCAGACACCAGACACTAAAACCAGATGAGGTGACATCATCACTGATTCAGAAGACCATGCTATCACCACAGAAAGATCTAGGAGATATAGATTCTAGTTCTAGCTCTGTCACCATCTTGCTGAATGACCTTGGGTAGGTCACTGAGTATCTCAGGACCACAGTTCTGAGGTAAAGTCTTCAGGGTAACTACAGGACTAAGAGGTTAACTTTGTCCCAGTGGTCTGGGGCCCCATGGTTGCAGGGTGGGCAGAGAGTGCTCCACCTCCAGGAGACCTTGAGGGTCCCCTCAGAGGCCCGCTGCAAGTGGGCCAGCTCCATCCCCCTACTCTACGCAGCTGCTCATGCTTCAAAACCCCAGTCAAAAGGCATCTGTCACCAAAATGAGTGGCCCACCATTCCAGCAGGGAGCAAGATCTGGGACCAAATGGTGTTTTGTCTAAACAATTGTTTCCAACAGCAATTCCCTTTCCAGGATAGCTTTTAAAATTATTATTATGCTTGTTCACTAATTAGGTTGAGACATAAATATTTCCAATGTACAGATAACAAATACTTCCATCTGAGGGAATCAGCCGCCCTCAGACTATCAGCCCTGGTGAATCTCCACCTGCCATGGCTGGAGGGGCTGAGAACCAGGGGCTACAACACAACATGAGGTCCCAACAGGGGAGGGACTTGAAAAAGACCACATGCAGATTGGAAGCAGGGCCAAGATGCGAATACAGGGTATCTTAACCCTGAGAGTAGTGTCTAGCTGGTGACTATAACTAGTACAATATTATTATCATATTGTCATTACTATTATTGTCATTTTAGAACAGACAGATCTAGGCTTGAATCCCGAATCTCCACTCACTAGCTATATGCCCCTCTTTAAGTCTCAATTTTCTCATCTGCAGAATGGGTGAATAATTCTCATCTTCTCTGGAAAATTAAATGAAAAAAAAAAAGCTATATAAGTGCCTGGCCTTTAGTAAGCAATGGATCATTCTCAATTAACATTAAAAAATAGGTAGGGAAGGTCCAGAAGAGAAAATAGCATTGTGGTTAAGAGCCCAAATCCAGAGCTGGAATTGCCAGCATTTGAACCCGGCTCCCCTAGTTATACGCAGTGTGCTCTTAGGCAAGCTACTTAAGTGCTGACGCCTTGGTTTCCTTTCAAACGGGGATGATGGTGGCGGTGCTGGTACAAACATCAGAGGGTTATAGGTGCGCATGGCAAGTACTATAAAAGTGCTAGTGATTACTATTTTCAATTTTGCCTCAAATTTAGCTTTCAAAGAATTTTCACATCAGCCTCTCATTGTGGTCTGGAAAATGGGAGTGCAAAAATTATTTTATCTATTTCATAGAAAAGACAGGGAGACTCAGAGAGGCCTAGTGAATTGCCTAGGTCATCACACAGTCAGGAGGAGGTGGCAGAGCTAGGACTTGAACTCAGGGTTTCAGCTATGAGTCCTGAGCAGTTCCTGGCCTCTGACAACGGCAGCCTCAGTTGCAGAGCAGAGCAAGGAGAGAAAGGCTCCCACTCCTCTCCTCCAGCCCCACCCAGTTCTGTGCCAGGCACCCTAGTGGTTGAAAGTGGGCCTAGAGAGCACATGAACTGAGAAGATGAGTGAGAACAGGTGATGCAGCACGGCTAGCTTCTAAAGTGGGCAGAGGAAAGAGAGGGGAATCAATTTTAACTGGATTGATTTCACCTATAGAGCCATTAACTTAATGCCTCCCACTTGGTTAGGAGCAAAGCCAAGCCCAGCTGCAGGTGGTTGCGGCCTGCTGCCTCTGCTGCTGAGAAGGTGAGAGAGAAGAGGGGGTCATCTTGAAGGAGGAAGCCAGACTGGCTTAAACAGGGGTGAGACACAGAAAGGAGGCATTCACCCTTATGGTTCTGCACCTTAGGCACCTCACTTGCTTCACCCTAGTCATGACTCTAAGCTGAGAAAAAGCCCAGACTAGGGATCAGAAACCCTGAGTTGAAGTCCTGGCTCTGCCACTTGTCAGCTAACTTCACTTAGGCAACTAGTTTTCACCATTTCCAGAAATGGAGGTGAGCATCCCTACATTGGAGGGTTGAAAGGGTGACATGAGGACTAGATGAGAGGTGCTGAGCTCTCACAGTGGGTGTCAGACTTTAGTGACCACCTGCTCCACAAACAAGGAGATCTCCTCTCCACTCCCTCCCAAGATCAAGACAGACTGAGCTCAGCATCCTCCTCCTTAGCTATGCCCCTCCATAACCCAGCCTGCTTATTCACACTAGCCCAGCCCCACGCCCTTGCACAGGCTGCTCCTCCCTCCTTGCCTTCACCCTAGACCACGAAAACCGTGTCATCCCTGAGTCCCAGTCAGCTGCCTCTCCTTCTCTAACCACAAGCTCCTCCTTGCACCCCCTTTTGGCTCCACGGACACATATAGACCACTTTTGCCCCTGAACCATCTTCTGTTTGCTGGCCTTGGGTCTCCAGCAAGAAGAGTGGTAGGGTCTGAATTGTATACCACTCAAATTCATGTGTGAAACCCAAGACCCATTGACTGTGTTTGGGAACAGGACCCTTAAAGAGGAAGTTAAGGTGAAATAAGATCATAAAGGTGGGGCCCTAATCCGATAGGACCGGTGTCCTTATAGAAAGGAAGAGACACCAGGGGTGCTCACACGCAGAAAATGCCTGTGAGGAGGACACGGCAAGGGAGGCAGCCATCTGCAAGCCAGGAAAAGAGGCCAGAAACCAACCTTGCCAGCACCTGGGTCTTGAAATTGCAGCCTCCAGAACGAGAAAATAAAGGTCTGCTCTTTAAGTCACCCAGTCTGTGTATCCTGTGGCAGCCCAGCAGACTAATATAGAAGGTCTGTGTCACATTTCGTTTGTGACCTTGGATGGTAACTTCCTTTCCCAAGACTATTTCTACAGCTGATAAAAGGAGTCAGCTCTTCTGAGGACAAGGCAGGATTGTCTTCACAGAGACAGTGGTAGTCAAAATTGAAAGGAGCTGGTAGGAAAGATAAAAACCAACAGAGGAAGGGTTCCGACAATGCCACAGAGGTTTGAAAAACAGCCCCCCGCCGAAATGCCAGGTAAGGTTAGGTCTGAAGGAGTCATGTGTGCTGAAGCTTGAAGCAGGCAGGGCCAGGACATGGGGGAGGGGCCTGCTAAGGGGCACACCAAGGGTCATACTTCCTGCTGAGGGCAGACGGAAGCCATGGAAAGAGTCTTGAGCAGGGCAGTAAGCGTGGTTTGTGTTTCAGAAGCATCCCTGTCGCTGGCATATGGAACCTGGATTGGATGTGCGGGGAGGAGAATAAGCTGGAATCTCTGACATGGGGTGGTGGTCTGAACTAGTGAAGCAGGAGGTGGGACCAACATGTGGGTAACAGAGTAGGAAATGAAATGGACCAGATGTGGTACTTGCCTGGATGCAGGGAAAGGAGCAGGGCGTGTAGCACCCCATTTTCTGCTTGGACAGCTGCTGGATGGGGCTGGCCTAGGGTGGAGAGAAGCCTGTGGGATGTGAAGGTGATTTTAACCATCGTGGGAGGGGCTGTCATCTACTTTCAGCACCATTCAATGCTAGATACATAACGTGTTTCAATAAATGTTGGCTGATAAATAAATGTGAAGAAACAAAAATGGCAAGGTTATCACCTTGGTCTAAACAACAATCTTAGCCCTCCATCATGAAACTGGCAATCTCCCGAACTACCTCTTTGACCCTCCTGACAAGCTACACCCTAGCAGAACCAGAACCAGAACTCAGATTCTCCTAGGTAGGGATTGTGTGCTATGGGCAGGATGCTTGCACACGCAACATTTATTTTAATCCCTGCAGTTACCATCCTAAGTAGAAAGATCAGCCCCATTTTAGGGATGAGAAAACTGGGGGCTCAGAGAGGTCCAGTAACTGGCCTAAGGCCACCTGGGCCAGACTCCCCCACTCCATCCCACGTCTTCTTGTTTCCTTGAAAGCTATGAACTCTTCACCTTTAATAGAGAACAAGAACAAATTCCTGGAAATCATCTGCTATACCATTTGGCTGGAAAATATTTCTTTAAAAAGATATCCTGTCATCTTCTCCTATTTTCTTCATATTTCAGAGTCTTGGGCCACAGTTTTTAACTTAATTTGCTGGAAAATATAGCCTGGCCATGTGTCCTTTCACGCTGATCTGAGGCACAGCTCTCAACCACAAATTATTTCCACTTATCATTAGGAATATTCATTCATCGCATCCTATCCAGAGCTCAGTTATCCCCCCTGAAACATGTAATTAGAATAAAATTAGAAGTTCAGAGATTCAGAACTTCCTCCTTGGCCAGCTCTTTTATTGTCAGATGGGAAAACTGAGGCTTAGAGAGGGGAAGGGACCAGCCTGGAGTCACACAACCACTCGGTGGCAGAGCTGGAACTTGAAACCCAGTGTCCCAGCTCTCCATTCAGCTCTCTCCCCATAGCCCTTGCATCCTCTAAATGAAGTCAGAAACCACATTCTGGTCACTCTTCTGTGGGTCAATCCATTGTATCCTTTGGGATGGATTTTGTGTGTGGATTCTGCACGGTTTGATTCCTGAGGATTTGAGTTGTCCACCAAACTCTTGCTTCTGAAAAACAACAACAACAACAACAACAACAACAACAACAACAATATGTAGCAGCAGCACATGCTGACGCCAGGGTATAAACAAGTCCAAGGAACAAGAAAAGGTGAGTGAAAGGGAGCTGAAGCAGTTGAATAAAAAGGCAGGAGTCAAAGATCAAAGAAACAAATGAACCCACATTTTGGAACCTCTATTCTTGCCAGGAACCATGCTAGACAAGGGGCATTCATTTCTTCATTTAATCCTTATCTCAACGCTTTAGGGTGATTATTGCTACAGTCAGCCCTCTATATCCACACGTTCCACATCCACAAATTCAACCAACCATGGATTGAAACAGCATATTTTGATACACAGTTGGGAATCCACACACGTGGAAGGCTGACCGTATGCATTGTTCTATGCCATTTTATATACAGGGCTTCAGCAGCCACAGATTTTGGTATCCTTGGTGGTCTGGAACCAGTTCCCCTCAGACACTCAGGGACAACTGAATTCCCATGTTAAAGATGAGCAAATTGAGGCTCAGAGAAGTTTAAGTAATTTATGCAAGGTCACGGTGCTGCCTACGATGGAAGTGATCACAGTCTGTCAGACCCAAGTACAGCGGTCAGTCTGTTATGCTTTGTTTTCCTTGTGCACAGGCCATAAGCCCTTGAGCAGGTCTTTCCCTCTGTGGGCATCAGTGGCCTCATGTGTAAAATGAAGCAAATGTAGCTCTATCTTTGGAGAGGTCTAAGGGAAAATAGAACAATAAGAGGAACAACAAGAAGGAGGCAAAGGAGCACTGAGCCCCTCTGCCCAGAGACCAATAGAAAACTGCTGGTCAGAGCAAAGGTGGGATTTTAAACATTTCCATTACCATTCTCCACCCTACCCTCCACTTTAATCTGGCTCAAGCCCTCACAGATTTCTCCTTGGGGTCTTGAAATGTTCCCTCACAAAGGATGGGGTCTCTAATGGCCTTCCTCTGCCCTGCACTTGGCTCCCAGACTTTTGAAGCCCTCACTGGCAGCCAGCAACAGACTCACACCCTCCCTTCCTGTTAGGGAGGCCAGGAAAAGACAAGGAAGGGGCTAAGGAAGCTGGATCTGTCCCACATGCCTTGTGAGCAGGACCAATTCACCATTATTCCAGGTACTATAATTTTAGTCAATCAAGTGCCTGCCCTGTTTGAGACCCTGTGCATGGACAGAAAAATACTAAACTGCAAAGAAAGTTAACCTAGTTGAGTTTCAGTTTCCTCATCTGTCAAATGGGGACAAACCGCCTCATTTAATCCACTCGCAATCCTATAAAGTAAGTATAATTGTTAACCCCACGGAAATTCTGCCCAGGTCATAGGAAATGCTCAGTAGACTGGAACTAGTCATTACACAAAAGCACACTCTCTGCCCTCAAAGAGCCCCCAGCTCAGCGAGGGAGACAGGTGTACCATTCATGGAACAGTTCTGTTCTGGGCACTGCATCTACAATATTTTTAACCTTCACAGAATTCTACAAGACAAGTCCTAGCATCCCTCCATTTGACACTGAGGAGAAACAGGCCCCCCAGAAGTAGAGGCAACTTGCTTCAGGCTACCTAGCTAAGAACTTGACCCTAGGATTCCAAATGTCTTTTTTGGCTCACTCTGTTAAAAAGCAGACTTCAAGAAGCCTGCAGCAGAAGTCCAGGCCAGGGTCTGTATATCCATCATTAGTCCTTTTGGAAAATCAAGATAAAAATCTGGAAGAAACCAAGCCAGGAGAAATTCCCAACCAGCCACTGGGGACTGACCCAGAACCTCTGAGCAATAGAGGCCCAGGTACAAGTGGATGGCCCAGACAGAGTGCCTGGACAACTTCATGGAGTTTTATAAGCAGCCATTAGGGATGGCTGAGCTTCCTCCCGCATGACCTGTAGGAGGACTAGGGAAGGTCCAGAAGGAGGCGGGGCCACAGTCCATGTGGCAGAAGGTAAGACCTCGCCTGCTGGTGGTGAGATGGAGAGGAGGGGATGGCCCACCAACAAGCACCTAAAAGACACCAGCATCTTCACCCTTTGGGGAATACAAGTAAAATGCCTGAGGCTTGCCATCCTGGAGGATTCGTCTCCTCCAGGGGAGGAGGCCTAATCACGGGAGAAGGGAATAAATTCTTCTTTATAACAACCCTGTGAGGCAGAAGTTATCACCATCCTGATGGTGAGATGAGGCAACTGGCTCAGAGAGGGGAAGCAATTTGCCCCTAGTCACTCAAGTAATGAACCTGAGTCCTTTACTACTTACCCCTCTGAGGCATGTCCTTGGCTCCTCCTTGTAATATTCTCTCCATTTTAGAAGTGGAGGAGAAGTAACAGAGAGGCCTCCACCACACAGGCCTATGCTCTGGCTGCCTGAGATTTACTTCCAGAGCTTCTTAACAGTACTGATCTCCAGGTGCTACCCCTAAAGATTCTGATTTGGATTGTTTGGATGGGGCATGGAACCTTTTTTTAAATAAATGCTGAAACTTATTCTAATTTGCGGTGGTGGCTAAAAGCAAGAGGACTCCCCATTAAAATGATCCATGACCCCCATCTCTACCCCAAGGCCCAGTGAGGAGTTAAAAAATCCACTCCCACAATAAGTAGAAGACAGGACTTCATCTCTTCCATACAGAAGCTTTCTCTAGATTCTGTGAGAATTCAGATTTAATTATTCTCTGGCTCACTAACTCTAGGAGACTAAGATTCTATGATTCTGTGATTTTGCCCAGAGAACTGGCTAAGCAGGGGATGGAGGTGGACTCTGCAGTTTCCTGCTAAGGAGTGAAGAAGCAAACAGAGTGGGCCTGGGGCAGTAAATGCAGCATTGCCCATCTGTTATATCATTTGACCAGCATCTAGCTCAAAGGGCAGCACAGCATAGGTGTTTAACACTTGTTGAGTGAATAATGTATTTATCAGGATTACAGCAGTATGTATCAGGAAATGCAGCTGAAACGTGCTAAGATAAAAAGGGGAAGGAGATTCTGATGACTGGGCCTGGGGAACCACAGGAGAGAGGGCCTCAAAGCCACCAGGGCTCTGTCACCCGTATCGGTCTCTCTCTGCATATCAGCATCATTCCATCCAAGAAAGACACAGATTTCCCCATATGGCCAGAAATTGAGACCTACACCTCTCAAGCCTTACATCCAACAACTCCCACCATCAGAAAGGACTTAGGATTTTCTTCCCTTCACTCCAGTTTGAAAAATCCCAAGGAAAATCAATGGCCCAGCTGAGTTAGGAGCAGACTTTCAACCAAGTGGGTGGGATTACATAGTACAGACTCAATTTGTTATGATTCAAGCAGTTACTCCTATTAGTGACTATTACAAAAAAAAAAAATGAGTGTTTTCCATTATGTAGCACAGTATAAGTATGGTCAATTTTGGTTTTTTGTTTGTTTGTTTAAAGTAATTTGCACTGCGGGCGCTCACGCGCAGGCGCGTGCTCACACACACACACACACACACACACACCAATTTTATATTTTCACATTATCTTACTTGGTCTTCAAGACAACCATGACTGGGGATGGTAGAAGAGAGACATTCCTCCCTGTTTGACAGGTAAAAATCAAAGGCTCAAAGAGGTTAAGTGGGGCCCAAGGACACACAGCCAAGTTCCAGGGCTGGACTAGACCTCATGGCTTCTGACTCCTAGCCACATATTTGACAAGCAAATGGATAAATAAAAAACAATAGTAATAGCTGCCACTTACTGAGTGCCAGGAACTTTACATAAATTATTACATTAATTCCAACTACCCTATAGGTATTATTTTCATTCCCATTTTATGGGTGAGGAATTTGAAACTCAGAGTTGTTGTGCAGCTTACTTAAAATTAGCTCAGAAAGCACGGGATTAGATCGCGATGTCTCCAATGTGAAAACCTGAGCCCTTTCTTCTGCCACATGCTGCTGAAAAGCCATAATACCAGTACCATATAATTTGGAAAATGTCAAAAAGTTCCTCAGCTCAAAACCCTCTCCCTCATTGGCTGGTTACAAATGCATGGCATTCCTTCCGATTAATATAATTCTTTGAGTCCAAGTCCACCCCTGTTCAAGAGCACACATTCCAAGGAAAGGGTAACCACTCTAAACCACTGGTTCTCTCAGTGTGGTCCCTGGACTGGCATCACCTGGGAATTCATTAGAAATGCAGTCTAGGGCCTCATCACAAGCCTACTGTTATGAGTTCAATTGTGTCTCCCTCAAATTCATATGCCGAAGTCCTAACTCCAGTACTCAGAATGTGACTTTATTTAGAGATAGGATTAAGGTTTAGTAAGGTCATAGAAGTGGGCCCTAATCCAATATGATTATGTCCTAATAAGAAGAGGAGATAAGGACATAGGCACACGAGGAAGAAGACCACGTGAACTTACCAGAAGAGGATGGCCATCTACAAGCCAAGGAGAGAGGCCTCAGAAGAAACTAACCTTGATCTGACTTGTAGCCTCAGAAGTGTAAGAAAATACATTTCTCTTGTTTAAGCCCCTCATCTGTGGTACTTTGTTATGGCAGCATGAGCCAACTAATACACCTACTACATCAGTAATTCTTGGGCCTAGCAGTTGGCGTTGTTAATGAATCCAGTCCTCTAGCGATTCTGATACATGCTAAAGTATGAGAACCACTGCTCCAAGCCATATCAGATATTTACACCTCTTTATTGCTAGGACGTATGACTATAACCCTAGACCTGGCTTCCGCTATGGTTCTAGCCTGGTGGGCACAGCTTGCTGAGAGAATGAAGTCAAATTCAGATACAAGCAAAGATGAAATATGGAGAGGGTGAGGGGAGAGAGGAAGATAAAGAAAGAAAACACAGAGATAGAATGAACTATACGACAGTGTTCAAGTGCGTAGAAGGCCACTCTAAGATAACCCTGGCCAGCTCATTCTGAAGTTTTGACACTTAAAAGTCATCTTTGTCAGTTTCACATCTGTAAATCGAGTATATGCTCCCAACAGATAAGGCCTGGTTCATTTTCCTGACATGCTCCACAGCCGTGAGCGCTAGGATCAGGTGTCTCTAAGTAACTGTTGCCTAATGAAGTTTTGCAAAGTCTCCTCCCCCTCCCCAAGGCCAAGGCTGAGTGCGGCCTCATCAGCTCTTGCCTAGATCCCTGCAACGGGCCCCTAACTGGCCTTACGCATTCAACCTCTCCTCCTCAACCCTCCACCCTGCAACGGAGTGAGCCGGTTAGTCCCCCGGCACTTTCTGACCACATCACTCCCCTGAAGAATACTCTCCAATGGCCCCTCACTGTCTTCAGATCAAGATCAAGATAATTGGCTCATCGCCTGAGTCCTCACCATCGAACCCCTGCTCCCCTGGGCCGGTGCACCTCTTAGCCCCAGAACCCGAGGCAGAAACCAGCTTGCTGGTCGCTAAATTTATTTTGCTTTCCTTCTAGGACTACATCTAGACTATATTACCCAAACTGCCTTGCAGTTAGATGTGTCCACATGTTAAGTTCTAGCCAATACAATGGAGGAGGAAATCACGTGTGCCACTTCCAAGTCTGGTCCGTATAAGCTTCCTGTATGATCCCCTACACTTCTTTTTTTCAACATGCTTAAAGTTTATTTCTTAAGAGTTTCTTTTATAATGGCTTTGGCCTAAAAACATATTGAAAATAGATTTTCTTAGAGAGCAAAAAATAATTTTTTTTAAATCAGACTACTTCAAATAACGTTTTACACATTGGTCAAAAAACTAGACAGCAGAGTTTCTCACTACATCAATGGTTAAGTATAAAAAAAAAGCAATTGTCAGTTAGGACTTTTAAAAATTTTCTCAGCAAGAGGATTAAATTGTAGCCTGGGATCCGTTCACCTTTCTACTTCAAAAACATAGGTAAAAGAATCTAACATGTTGCCAAAGAACACAGTCCCAAGCCGAAATCTACTTTTCTTATCCATCTGCTAACTGGCAGTCAATGCCCAGGGTGACCTTGGAAGCCACACGGAAGGTCATAGAGCCTCTGTTGACCTGGGTTACTGGCAGCAGTGAGGCACAGAGTAGCCCTCCTCCCCCACTGCCACTGATTGAACTTTACTTTATATTAGCAAGAAATTAGCATCTATTGTGTTAAGTCATTGACCTCTTAGAGTTCTATATGTTACCACAGCCAGCGTTAACCAGAAACTACAGCCTTGGTCATTCCAGTGCCCTTTGGGGACCTCTAAAGAGACTTGCTATGTCTCTCTGTTCTTTCTGCTTCATCTTCCTATCCAATCACACTCACCCTTCAAGTCCAGCTCCAATGTCACCAGCTCCACAGTGACTTCTATCACTGCCCCCACCCCAGGCTTAGTGGCCCCTCTTCTCTCTGCACTGTGGAAGAGCTAACATCTATTGAACGCTGACTGTATGTCAGGCTCTGTGCTCAGAATTCACAATCATTATCTCTTTGAATGCTCAAAACCATGTGAAGTGGATGCTACCATTCTCCCCATTTTAGAGATGAAGCACAGAGGATTAAGTGACTTGCTCAAGGTCACACAGCAAGTAAGTGGCAAAGCTAGGATTTCAACTCACATGAACTGACTATAAAGACCCCATTCTTAATTGTGTCATAACACTGCGTTCACATACCCCCATTACTGTTCTTACACCCCATAAGAATTTTTCCTCTGGTGAGATTTTTAAATACAAATTAAATAAAATGTGATCCTTTAATTAGCACAATTTACAGTGAGCAGATTATGGTTGGTTATCACACAGTGGAGAGGAAGAATCTGCTACAGGGAACCAGTGGAGGAGAAGGATGGCGGCTGAGGACCACAATGTCTTTTGGACACTTCCTCAGAGGGGCTTGGCACTCTGTTACTCCAGCAGCGGATGGTCAAAGAGAGTGGAAGGTGAGAGAAGTCTGCCCTAGTGACATTGCTGGGGTAACAGAAAAAGGCTATTCCTCTTGAGCAAAAGCATGAGGACATCGCAGGCTGTATTTGCTCTGTGATGTTCAGATTTTACAACCATACCCTTATAGCTGTAAAAACACCTTTATTATTGACATTCCGAAAGGAAATAACTTTGTTATGGTGAGTCTGAAACTATGTAGCCCATTGAAACAATTGCCTCCATTATTCCATTTTTTTATAGCACGAGATTTCTTAGGGATGCAGCGCCTGCTACTTCATAGAACATAGCACATGACTAGTGTTTGGCAGAATATCTATCTCTCCTGATTGAGCTCCCTGAGGAAAAGGTCAGATCCACTGCTGGGACCCCAGAGACTAGCACAGAGCCTGACATACAGCAGAGCCCAATGCCTGTTTGCTATGTGCTGCTTCTGCTGCCACCCACTATCCCTTCCAAGAACCCACCCTTTATTTCTCTTCTCTGTCACATCTTTTGGTCAATGTGACATTAACATTGCCAGTTGATCTGATCCACCATGATCTATCCGTCTCCTGCAAACGGCCTGGCTTATTGCAAACCAGCATTGCCCAAAGCCCATATTCATGTGAAATCACAATGCACACCATCACTTGCTGCCACCATTACCATTGCAAAACTCTTAGCAGCCCAAAGAGACCTGGGTTCAAACCCCAGTTCAACTTCTCCCTAGCTCGAAGGTCCTGGGCAATTCATGCAACTTCTCTAAGCCTCAGTCTCTTCGTCTGTAAAATAGAGATGATAATATCTAGTGCACAGGGCTGTTATGAAGATTAAATGAGATTACCTAAAGAGCCTGGCATCATACCTGGTATATAGGCTTTAAAAAGATGGCAGCTGTTGTTTATCCATGTTGCTTCCTCACAAAAGTCCTCAGAAAGAAGCAGAGATGGTCCTGGTATTAGTTTATAGAAGAAGAAACTGAGACACAGGGAGCCTCGGTGGCGAGCCCTGGATCACACAGGTCCTACAGACCCTATGAGCCCCTTCCTGCTTCAGCACCCAATGGGCCTCAGAAGCCCACTCAAGGAAGGAAACAGTACCCTGTAGGAAGGGTAAGTGGCTTTTGTGGTGGCCGAGGGTTTGGATGAGCCAGCTAAGACTGCGGACTTTGGCCTGTAAATTGGACCTGCCCTTTGCTTCAATTTCTCTCAAAATGCCCAAGGCCCCATTAACCATGGGATGGCATTTCCTGCTCTGGCCACTAACAGCACCACAACAAGAGTGAGGAGCACTGGGCTTTACTTTCTACTCCATATGTTAGCAGGTATGTGACTTTGGGAAAGTCACTTGCCCTCTCTGAGCCTCCATTTCTCCCTCCAGGGATAGCAATACCTACCATGTGACGTTATCCAAGGATCCAACAAACTATTGCACATAAAGTACCTAATACAGGACACAGGACCTGGTCCACACAGGGGTGCTCAGTAATCAGAGACTGCCTGATGATGATGATGGTGGTGGTGATGGTATTGATGATGATGATATAAAACCTTTCCCCAGTAGAGTGGGACCAAAGGCTCAGGAAGATATGGGGCCAACCTGGATAAACACTGAGATTTACACCCTGATGGCTCAGGGGACACTATTAGAAACTAGGTAAATCCAAGTGCCAGTGGATGCTATTGTGCCCGAGCCCTGCACTGCCTTCACCTCTCTCCTTCAAGTCCCTGAATAACATAAGAACCCAGACAATAATTAGGAAAAGGATGGCTCAGCTACACTGGTTTTTATATGAAGCTTTGGTTCCAACCCAGTGCTTAGAACTGGGCTGGGCCATGGAGAAGTCTCCTCCATGTGAATGAGCTAGACCCTTCCAGTCAGAACCTAAGCAGGCTCCCAACTGATTATTCCAGTTCATTATCAAACCCAAGTCTTGGCTTTTGGTGACCCAGCCCTCTGGACCTGGGGAGGAGACCCAGAGTGATGGTGAGAGGCTGCCTGATGCCTAGAGTAGTGTGGCTGCCCTGGGGGGAAAATGCAAGCTGCCAAGGATCCAGGGAGCAAGGCAGACACAATCAAGAGATGAGCTGGGACTGCAGCCGGGGAGGGGGCGGGGAGCCACACCCCATGAGCCGACCTTGACAAACTTTGAATTCTTCAGACGTCCCCAGGCCCAAAAAGGACCCTTTGAAAGGCATTATTTCACTTTTTCACACTCTGTCTCAGGAGCGTACAATCAAGTTTTACAGAGGCTGCATGATGTACAACGTTGCAACAGAGTGAACACAGAGCAGACGTGAGAATTCAGGTGTCTTATTATTACACCACACATTAAAGAGATGTGCAAAATTTTAAAAGATGCCACTCTTCTCACTTAATGTATTTTGTCTTAGAAACTGCAGTTATTTTTCATTTAAAATGTATGATTTACATTAACACAGGTTCATTATATCATTTTTAAATGAATAAAATATAATATCTACGTTGTCTTAGTTTTAATTTCTAATCTGGTAAACATCTATAGCTGTAACTCACATAAACGAAAGTTCTTTGGGATCCTGAGACTAACATGTTTGATAACCACTGCCCTAGACAAACTCATGTACCTGTGTCCCAGAAACATGAACAAGAATACCTGCAAAAGCATTGTCTTAGCGAAATAGTCATAACAGCAAAAACTGGAGACAATTCAAATATCCACAAACAGAATGAATAAAATAAATTATGGTATAGTCACACAATGAAATATTATGCAGCATTGAAAATAAATGAACTATAGCTTTAAAAAAAGATAAATTTTAGAAACATACATTGAGTAAGATCAAGAGGGGTCATGGAAGATAAGCTGCATCATGATATCATTCTTATAAAGCTCAAAAACAAACTAAAATAAATATATTTTTATTATTACACTTATTGGGATAACATTGTTAATAACTTATATTTCAGTGTACAAACTTTATAATATGTATACTCTATTGTGTGCCCACCACCAGAAGTCTAGTCTCTTCTGTCACCTTGTATTTGACCAGCTTTACCTTCTTCGTCTTCCCTCCAATCCCTTTTAAACTAAACCTATTTAGTTTTAAGGACACATACACACGATAAAACATTTTTTAAGCAAGGGAATGATAAATACACAATAGATGCTCTTGGATGGAGGCTGAGGAAGGACTGAGATAAAGGAGGAGCAAATACAAGATGAGCTGTCATTGATAATGTTCTAATGCTCAAGTTGGGTGGTGGTCGATGGGTAAATCATTTTATGACCTTCATAACTATATATATGGCACATATACTCTTTTATATGTATAAACATATTATTAAAAAATAATAGAACCCCTAGTACCCAGACTGTGGCTTCTAAATACCATTTCCCACTAAAAAGAAAAGAAGGCCATAGATAAGCAGCATTTTAAACCAGGAACCCATCGAAGTCCTTTTTCACCCAAAGCCTTTGGAGATCTGGGGTAGGAAATGTACAACATGGAATATCTGGTCATCTTACAAAGCAAAGAAGCTAGCAGACTATGGAGGTCATAACCAAAAGGACTCAGGAGCCAAGTTGAAGAGGCTCCCATTAACCAAGGATGGGATCATTTGAGGAACAATAAAGGGGAAAAAAAACTGAAATGGATTGAAACACATCACATTTATTTAAATCTATGAGCTCATAATGATACAGAATAATCTCACTGGTCATCTTTGGGTAATGGATTATTTTTAAAACTGAAAATAAATGGAAAGAATCAAGCATTTATCCTACCTTTCCTGTATCAACTGTACCTCAGGGGATCCAAATAGTTGATGATGATTTACTCTTTATAGAAGTGCAGCTAATAAACAAAGAAAAAGTATAGAATTAGTATATCACTACTGTGCAAATTCTGAAGAAATAATGGATCTAGGCAATGACCATCAATGGCTGCTAACAACAAAAAGAGACATGACAGTTAGACATTTTTGTGCCTCCTGATAAAAAGTTCACCTCACCACCTCTGAAGTATCCTTGCCCAAAAATCAAATCTGATGAAGCCTCTAGATTTAACTGGTGATATATAGGAAATACAGGTGAACATATTAAATGACACAATGGGACACAATCAGCAAAGTCCACATGTGGGAACAGAATGAACAACCCAGTTCCTTCAACAAATAAATAGCTGGGGGAAAATAAGAGGAGGGGTAACCTATAGACTAAAAGAGACTTAAAAGACACTATCAGCCAATTGCAACATATGGAACTTATTTGGTTCCTGAATCAAACAAATTGTAAAAGAAATAAAAATATGAGTTACCTAGAAAATTTGAACACTAACTGCATACATAGTCCATGATCTTAAGGAATTTTTTTGTTGTTGTTATTTTTTAGGTATGAGAATAACATTATAGTTATGTACTTTTTTCCAATTTTTTATTGTGGTAAATATACATAACATAAAATTTACCATAACGGTTCAGTGGTATTAAAAACATTCATAGTACCATATAACCATCACCACCATCCATCTCAATAAGTCTTCATCTTTTAAAATGAAACTGAAAACTGAAACTCTATACACATTAAATAATAGCTCTCCATTTTCCCCTTCCCCAGGCCACTGGCAACCACCCTTTGACTTCTGTCTCTATGATTTCGACTTCTCTAAGTACCTCATATAAATGGAGTCATATCATATCTGTCTTTTTGTGACTGGCTTATTTCCATAGTTATATTTTTTAATGCACTTTTACATTTATAGATCTGATGATATGCTATATGGGCTTTACTTCAAAATAATCTGGGGGTATGGTCGGGTGAGGAGAGTGGGCAGGGGTAGAAGAAACAGGATAGGCCTGGGTTGATAATTGTTGAAGCGTGGGGGGCTTCTTTATTCTCTCACATATTACTCTCTCTACTTTTATATGAGTTTGAATTTTCCACAATAAAACATTTTGTAAAGAACGAAGGTAAAATAAAGATATTTCCAAGCAACAACAGCAACAAGAGAAAAGACAATAGAGAAGGAGGAAGGAATTACAATTGCTTAGCTAGAGGATGGCGGAGAGCAGGAGGAGCAGTTTGGGGGCAGCGGTGACGAGGTGGCTTCTGAGCGTGCTGATTTTGCGATGCCACACTCTCTTATTTAAATATCCAAGCAGAAATCGGTGCATCTTGGAAAAATCATCTCTGGATCGTTTAAGGGAACATCAAACCTAAACAAACAAATCAACGATTTCCAACATGCCACAGAGAGCTCCCTCCTCTATGCTTCCTATCCAGGAAAGCAGCTGTTTATCTTTTCCCCGTGTTTCCTGCCCGTAAGCCAGTTCCATATCTGCGACAAGCAGTTTCTCCAGTCCCATGGTGACTCAAATGTGATGCAGCATTTGGTACCTTGGAAACCAGAAAAGAGAGGAGACTTTGACAGGAGGCTAGGAGGGCAACTCAGAGTAAACCACTTCATCTCACCTGACAGAGGGAAACTGAGGCTCAGAGGGCTGCATTAGCCCACCAAACACAGAGCTCATTCATGGTAGAGCCACCAGCAGAGCTCAGGGTTCTCAGCTGACAAGGACTGAGGTAGGAAGGCAAATAGATAAGTAGTATTTTAAACTAGTAACCTATTGAAGCCCTTTATCACCCAGGCCCTCTGGTCACCCTATGGAAAATCCGTAGCTTCTAGCACCACTAAACAATTCAGGTCTATGGGGACTGAGATCTGCTGGACATCAGCACTTGGGAACCGTCCCCCACCACCACCACCACCTCTCATTTCTGGCCCTCTGCTCTTACAAAGTAGAGCTTCTCCCGACCTCATTTCAGGAAGCCCCACCAGCCATCCAGGCAGAAGCCAAGGGACCTCCTTGATGTCATGTCCCAGTCCCTCACACCTCACAAGGGTCCATCCATTCATCTGTCCATCCATTCACTATTATTTACTGAGCGCCTGCCATGTACCAGGCACTCTTCTATTGTTGGGAACACGTCAGTGAACAAATCAGACAAAATTCCTGCCCTAGGGGCGCTTATGGCGTAGTGGAGGCAGAGAGATAACAATCCTAACAAGTAAGTTCATGATGTGGCATGTCAGAAAGTGCAGAAAAAAACGAGGCAATAGGGATTGGGGGGGCTCTTGGGGGAGCAGTCAGTCACTGGAGACCATCTCTGCAACCTCACTGTCCCACCCAGGCCTCATCTTCTCTCTCCAGGACCTTCGTATTGGCCTCCTCGCTGCCCTCCCTGCCCCCACCTGGCCCCCTCATCTCAGAGTCAAGTTCATCTTGCTCAATCACAGATCTGGCCATGTTACTCCTTGACAAAAACACTCCAATGACTCCCCACTGACTACAAATCCCTTGGGAACCTAGACCTGCATAGCGCCTGCCTATTCAGCCTCATCGCCCACCATTCTGCCCTCCAACCACACCAGGGACTGTGCCATCCTTAACTCTCCTGCTGAATTCAGCAACAACCACCCTTGGCCAGTTTTCCTCTCCTTACTGATGAATCCTGCCCCAAGATAGCCTGAGAGCTATCTACAAAGGTGGCAAAAGACCAGGGACCATGGGCTCTGCCTTACACTGGGCTTCTTAGAAACAGACTCTGAAGCTAGGAGTTGTGTGCAGAAGGCTTATTAGAAAGTGCTCTCTGGAGTCACACCTGTAACTGGGCAGAGGGACGAGCTGACCCACAATGAAGTTTAACTGATATCTCAGCCAAATGGGAATGGCCCCTCAGAATTGTCCCAAATTGAGGAAAAAGGGTTGGGCTTTTATATCCCTGCATCAGCCAGTCATTAGTCATGGAGATGCCCCAAGACAAAACATACTCTAGGAAGAGGCAGTTCCTACAGCCAAGGGCAATTTCCAGTGCACCACCAACAACCAATAGTCCCAGCAGCTAGGGGATCGTACACCAACCCTGGAGAGGGGATCTAAGTAAAAAGCCACAGTGTCCACTACAGCCTCTGACAGGCCTGAGTTTGAAACATGCTTCTGTCACAGCCGTGTGATCTTTGTGGAGATAAGAATAATAATAGCCTCTGCTAGGAGAGAATTCTGTATAAAAATGGCAGCTAGAACTTTAATGCTTATCTCTTCTCCCTCTCTATACCCTGTCCCCTTAAAATGACAGTAAGGAAAAGAGAAGATATAAACCCAAGGGACAGAAATAAAGGAAGAGGAGTCATTAGTGGACGAGAGAGTTCAATAAATTTCTCTAAGACTGAAAGGGGATGTGAACGGGAGTGAACGGACTTATTTTGCACAGTAAAGGAAGCCACAAGACAAGCTAAGCTCTCATGTTCCACCATCGACGAATGAGCACCCAGACTCGCCATTCTCTCTACACACTTCATGGGCCGAATACCCCTGTGCGATGGGACATTCCTCGGAATACCCGCCCACATCTCCTCCAGTTAATCTGTCTGCTCTCCCAGAAATAATTGTTTATTCCCGAACCTGTTTACGCAGTTATACTTGCTTTTGTAATTATGTGATTCAATTTAATATTAATAAACCAATATGATTGTGAAAGGGGAGTTGTTTTATCACACTATGATGAATGTCTTGAGACTCAGTGAAGGCAGATTGCTATTAAAAAAAAATGTTCAGATGAGTTACAGACAAGCAATTGTAACAGATTGGGAGGAAATTATATAAATCTTGAAGGAACCTGCGCTCAGATTGTTCCATAGATTTATTTAAGTTTTTAGCTGCACTGTAAAGAAGCCAGACCAGAGATGGTAGACAATGCTTTACACATTGAGGTTTGTGTAAGAAAGGCCTTACAGAATTCCAGTGAACAGACCCACACTCAAAGAAAAGAAATTAAGCATTCGTATGTTATAGATTAAAACAAGATACTTATATAATGCGTTTTCATTTTTAATGATTTCTTGCATGAAACAATTTTTTGATTAAATAAACTGAAACTAGTTTCTACCGTGTCAGACAAAACTTACAGAAGATGTACCAATGAGAGAAAGCCAACTGCCTCACAGAGCCAGGAAGGGGGCAGGGAGGTAGAGATGAGATTTTGAGGCTAGAAAGTGCTGAAAACAGGAGGGTTAACTGAGAATCTGCCTAGTGGAGCAGTCAGACACCACAGCCCTTTCCCTACTTTGTAAAGAATGTGGCTATATAGTCAGTGACCCCCCCCAGACCTATCAGTATGCACTAGGCTAAGAGTTTTATGTATATAAACTCACCAACCTATGTGGTAGCATTGTTATTAGGTCTAATTGAGGCACAGATTAAGTGACTGTCCAAGCTAGGGAGTGGCAGAGCAAACTCCAGAATCCATGCTCTTAACCACATCCATCCTGCCTTATGGGAGAAATAGAGCAGTCCCAAAGAAAAGAACTCTTTTTTTACTTATGTGTTCCCTACCAGGTCCTGCCTAGTCCCCCTAAAGGGAAACAGGCTCAGCTGCCTTCACAGACATCCAGTGCCAGTCATCTTCTTGGACCTTTATCCTTAGCTATGGACAAAAGACTAGGACCACGAAACATTAGAAAAACCTCCAACATGAGGAGGGACAAAAAGACCACAATAAACCAACCAAACAAAAGAGAAATTGGAGGAAACAGATTAAGTCAGGGAGCAGGAAGGGAAAAAACTCATTAAGTAATATTCTCAGAGAGCTAAAAAGGCTATCTATATTATGGATGGGGGAACAGAATTAATAAGAGCTCTTGGAAATTAAAAATAAAAATAATTCAATAAAAGGATTGGGAGGATAGAACAGAAAGAAAGACACAGGAAATAAGAGAAAAGGGACCTAGAAGATGAGTCCTAAAAGACCAGGATCCAACTCATAGTAGTTCCAGAGAGGAAACAGAGAGAAGGTGATTATTAAAGAAAAAAAAAGTTTCACAGAATTAAAAGATACGAGTCTCCAAATTGCAAAGGGCCACCCAGGGCTGAGCACAGTGAATGACAAAGTCACCAACATGTCACACATATTGTGAAATTCCAGAATTCCAAGGATAAAGAAAAAAATCCTTTAAAAAGTCCAGAGGCGGTGGGGGGGGGGGAAGGTGAAAGGAAGTTACATATAAAAGGAATCAGGAAGCATGAAGTTTCTGAACAGTAATGCTGGGTGCTAGGTGCAACAAAAAACAGTGGAGCAGAGCATGGATATTCTTTCCTGAAGGAGAATAGTTCCCAACCCAGAATTCTATGCTTAGCTGAATCAGCGATCAAGTGCAAAGACGGAATACAGATTAAGTCCACATACATGAAAATTTTCCACCCCTGCCCAATTTCTTAGGAAGCAACTGGAGTTTCCAAAAGAAGGGAGTTAATCAGTAGAGACAGAGGCCCAAGAAGCGCAGGCGTGGGGAGAAAACCCCTGCAGACAGCTGGGCAGCGCAGTCTGGGAGGAAACACCCCTGGGAAAGGGAGCCCAAGACGGAATATGGAACACGATAAAGCCTTGAAGGAGGAAGAGACGAGATGAGAGGTGGAGGGCAATTCTGATAGGGCTTTTGGGGAAATGAAGAGTCCACATTTTCTTGGTAGAAATGCTGATCACTGAGTTACCTAAAAATAGTGCTACGAATATTCTGGGCAGATGGCTGGGGTTGGAAAACAGCTAACTTCCTTATTTATTCCAACGGGAAGACAATAGGTTATGTTTGAAGTTGGTAAATTAAGAAATAGCTGTGTAAGCATATTACTTTGAAATAGGTAGGTAAACATCAGAAAACACAGGTAAGAAAGGCTAAAATTGTTGTTACCAGGTTGCAGAACTGGAAGGATGGATTGAGTGAGCAAGGTATGGCTATTTTTCAGTAAGTCTGTTGATTTGCATCTGGCCTTGGCTCTCAGATTTCCTAAGGCATTTTCACATGCAATATCGCATCAGTTTCTTCAACAAACTTCCTTGCAGAGAGACAGGGAACTGCAGCCTAGACAGGGGCATTGACCTCCCAAGGTCACACAGCCAGGTCTGGTACCACCCCCTCCTTCCCCCGACTCCTTGGTCCCCAACTCCACCCACAACCCAGGCTCCAAAACCCCGATGACTCGCCCCACATCCAGTCTGGGTCTCCTAAATTGGCCTCGCAACGGTCATGTAGGCGCGGCCGGATTCAGCCGGCCACTGCCCCTGCGCCGCCCCTCGCTTCCACACTGTCCTTGTGAGGACACGCGGGAAAATCACGCACGATGCAGCAGCGCCCCCTGCCGGAGAGCCTGTGCTCCACTCCCAGCTGGCCCGCGCCAGCCTCCGGGAAAAAGGTTGTTTGGGACTCCGCTAGCGTGGCTTTTAAGGCAGGCTCCGACCAGGGCTGGGCCTACTCTGGACCTCCCATGGCCGGGGGGACACCGTAATGGCCGTCTAGGGGCTCTCTCTAGAATCACTGGACACGTCAGCCTGGGACTCCCTCGTTGCACAGACGCTGGGGCTAGATCGGGTGACGACCTGCCCAAGGTCACGCAGTACGTCCGTGGTACAACCAGGACTGGGACCCCCACCTTCTGTGGAACCTTCCAGGGGGTCCACACCTCCTGGTGTCCAAAGCCTCTCGTTCTGGCCTCTTGGACTCTGGGGAAGAGCCAGGGACAAGGGGAGGGAGTTGGGGTCCCACCCTGTTGGCACGGACCTCTGGGTGACCTTGTCCAGGACCTCTCTCCACACCGAGGACTCCGTCCAGCTGTGAATACGTGACCTCCAAGGGTCCTTCCGCGTCGAGTCCGGAACTGTGTTCCTTAAGCAGCCGCTCACCTAAGGCGACAACGGTGGCCACGGCTGACCCCTGCTGGCCGAAGGAAAAATCGCTACGCCAGGACCGGCTGCCACCACGCCCCCACCTCCCCCGCCCACCTCCTACAAACGTCCTCACTGTGCGGTTGTGAAAGGGTGAGACCCTCCCACCCAGCGTGCGTATCAGCCGACTGCGGTACCTCGCGCTGCGCTCACACCGAGAAAACAGGCTCAGACAGAGGCCTGGACCGGCATGAGAGGCCTAAACCCCCTTCTCAGCTGCAGTTTTCAGATGAGGACAGACCTCCACCGAGTCTCCACAAGGGAGCCACGTCTTCCAATTTGTCTTCCATAAGACCAGTGCATGCGACGCTCAAGGACCAAGGTTGGGACTCCAGAACCCAACGCCTGGGTTGGAGTCATACCTTTATCACTTCTCAGTTGTGAGACCTGGGGCAAGTTACCAAAACTATGTCTCAATTTTTGCCACCACAAAATGGGGATAATACCTAATATATAGACACGTTATTTATGTGAACTGATACCAATTTCATCTAACCACCATTTTCATTTAACCACATAGCAAACCTATTATGAAGTAGTAGTTATCCGCATTTAACAATGAGGCTCAGAAAGGTTAATTAATTCAATCAAAGTCATACAGGAAATAAGTGGTGGAGCTAGGACAAAAATCCAAGTAATCTAGCTCCAGGATCGCCACTCTTAACCACTGTATTATGCTGGGTGAGAACAGTGCCCATATTATAAGATTTTGTTGTTTATGAGTTGATACATGTGAAGTGCTCAGAATGGTACCTGACATAGTAAGCCCTCAGTCAGCATTATTACGATTGTTCACCTCCTGTGTGCCAGGCACTGTACCAGACACTTTGGATACAGCAGTAAGCAGGGCCAGAGGGTAGCCCAGGCCCATACATGACCACTGGCCCGAGTGACTGAGAAAAGTGCTAAGCAGAAGTAGAAGTCCCGTACAGACTAGGAGACAAATGCCTCAGCCAGGGCTGAGGAAGGCACTCGGCCCAGGTGGCATCTTAACTGAGCCTGAGAGGTGAAGGATTTGCCAGGCAGAGGTGAGATGGGGTGAGAGCCCCCCGTGGCAGCGGTCCTTTGCATCACCACCTAGAAGTTCTCAAGTCCTCTGTCTAAAGCTGGGAATCACCGCAGGTTGGTTTGGACTCACAAGACAATTTAACTTGGTTGAAAACACCACTCTCATAGTCCAGGGAAAATCTTGTTGCCCAGCGTGAGGCCTCAGGGAGGCGAACTCTAAAAGGGAACCTCAGGAAGCAGACAACTCAACCCCATCAGAAGTGGCAAGAGGTTAGAAAGCCACTGGCAGGCAGTTTGTGTGCAGGGAGGATGGTGGAAGGCCTCCCACCGAAAATAAGATTGCTCTTTCAAAATGTCCTTGTTTCTGACACTCGAGGGCTGAACGGATACCAGCCCCTCTCCCCTACTGCCAATCAGTTCAATCAGATTGCTTTCCTACTGGCTCCTGATTGCAGCCCAAGCTTGTAGAAGGGGAATTTTAATCGTGTGGGGAGTGAGTCTAGACTTCAGAGCCCTCTTAAGGAGAACAGCCCTTTCCAAGGAAAGAAAAGCAACAGACATCTGTTGAGCCCCTCTCTTGCGTCAGGCCCCTTAGTAGGTGCTTTACCTGTACGGTTGTTTTATCTTTAATCCTCGTAGCCGCCATGTGAGGTAAAGGTAGGATTTGCTTTCCTCCATTTTACATGTGATGGAACAAGACTCCAGAGGCAAGCACAAGTTACTCCAGTCACAGGGGCTGGTGAGCTGTAGAGGCAAGTTCTGAACCTGAGTCTGGGTGACATTAGAATGGGGACCTACTCTCAACCACATTCCAGTGCTTCCTCAGAGAGGTCCCATTTGGGGGATGGGGGAAGATCACAGGGAAAAGCGAGGAAAGAAATGGTGGAAGAGGGGTTTTTACCAAGACAACAAAGGCAGAGAAATGCGGGTTAGGAGCCAACATCTTCACCAAGGTCCTCATTGTCTCCCTGAGCCACACGAAATCAGCAGGAGGGCTAGGGCCTCCTGCCTCTGTAGGGTATTTTTAAAACCACCCACCTCTAAAACTCCTCTGTTCCTGTGCTTTAAAGTTCCTCTGGAAGTTGGAATAAATTTGCCTGTCTTTTCTCCTAGACAAATGCAGAGGAGGAAAACAAAAAGAACACGCATTTTATGAGCACAAATTTGGGACAGTGACACCTCCAATCATCATTTTAGGGCATGATGAAATACAATAATTAGGTGTCAGGAGGATTCTATGGCCACAAGAATAGAGTCATCTCTGTAAGAATAAAAAAAAAAAAAAAAAAAAAAAACCCACTCTCTTTCCTCCCAGAAGGAAATCTGAGCAGCGGGGAGAGGGAGGAGATGCAAACCACAGCCGCCAGAAGGCAGGGCACAGCTGCTGTTAGGGCACAGGGTAACGGAGGTCAAACAGGGGTCGTCCCATGAAGGGCGGGTGGGGCTCACAAGGAGGACGGATGTGAGTAATTTTGCAGCCTCAGTTTCCTTATCTGTGAAAGGGGAATAATTATATCTGAAGCCAGGGTGAGGATTACATGAGATAATAAACCAAGTCCTAGGCCAGGGCCTGGAAGGTTCTTCCCACTCGACCTTCCATGACTGGCTCCTCCTTGTCAGCCTTCAGAGCTCACATGTAACCTGCTCAGGGATGCCTTCCCTGACCACCTAACCTGGAGGAGGTGTTCCAGTCCCTTCCATCTCAGCTTCCTACGCAGCATAGAGGGTGAAATCACTATTCGATGTTACCTCGTTTATCTGTTCACTTGCCTGTTGTCTGCCCTTCCCATAAGAAGGTCAGCTCCGGAGAGCCCTCCTCTCTCTCATTTGGGACGAGAGTGCCCCCAGCATGTGGTAGGTGCTCAGTTCAATTCTTGCTGAATAAATGAATGAATGTGAGATACGTAGGTCTCGATACATGTTAGCTTTTCTCCTTCCCTTCCTCACTCCACTCTCTTGCCTCTCTTCTTTAGCCCAGACTCCAGGGATATGAGGAGGAAAGTAGAGGTCCTGCTCCCCTTCAGGGAAGCCCAGTCTGGAGCGTGGTAGGTGGGTGAGTGCTGTCTTGCAGGTCCTCATATAGATATTTTACATATTTTGTTAGATTTATACCTACATATTTCCTTCAGGGGATTGCTAATATAAATAGTAATGTATTTTCATTCCAAATTCCATTTATTAATTGCTGATATATAGGAAATTGATTGGTTTTATATATTATCCTTGTACCCTATAACCTTGCTATAATCACTTACCAGTTCCAGGATATTTTTTGTTGAATCTTGTGATTTTCTACATAGAAGATCATGTCATCTGTGAAAAAAGACTGTTTATGTATTCCTTTCAAATCGGTGTATCTTTTGTTTTCCTTTCTTGTCTTGTTGCATTAGCTAGTACTTCCACTATGATGTTGAAAAGGATGGTGAGAGGGAACATCCTTGCTTTGTTCCTGATCTTAGCAGAAAAGCTAGTTTCTCACCATTAAGTATGATATTAGCTGTAGGTTTTGTAGATGCTCTTTAGCAAGTTGAGGAAGTTTCCCCTCTATTCCTAGTTTGCTGGGTTGTTTTTTTTTTTATCATGAATAGCTATTGGATTTTGTCAAATGCTTTTTCTGCATCTATGGATACGAGCATGTGCTATTTCTTCTTCAGTCCTTTGATGTGATAGATTATATTAATTGATATTTAAATGTTGAACCAACCTTGCATGCCTGTGATAAATTCCATGTGATCATGGTGTATACAAACCTCTTAATATTTTAAAAACATTTTTATTATGAACATTTAAAAATATATATAAAAAGTATCTATATACAAAAGTGGGAGTATATTGAACCTGCATGTGCCTATTTCCTAGTTATCTACCCTTAGCCAGTCTTGATTCATCTACATTTCTACCCATTAACCCTCTCTCCAACCCCTAGGTATTTTTTTTATCCCTAATTCCCTATTTTTTTATCCCTAAATGTTCAATGCATATCTCTAAAAAATATAATTTTTCTTTTAAACAAATAACCTTCACCTACCTTAAAATTTTAACAGTTTATTGGTATCATTAAATATTTTTAAGTAAACTTTTGAATTGATGTATAAAACACATACAGAAAATACACTAATCATAAGTGTATAGCTTGACGAATTTTCACAAAGCCTACCACCTGCGTGACCAGGGATCAAAACACAGAACCTGACAGCACCCCCGGAAGTCTCCCTTGCCACAGAGTAATTCCACTGTTCTTCAAACCCTAAGGTCTCAGGGATACGGTCAAGCCAGGGCCAGGCCCGTCCTACATCTCTACGACCCCAGCTCTCAGAACAAGGATTTCAGATTGAAGCAATGCAACCAAGACCTCAGTGACTTCTCCCACCAGCTCAGGTAGTTGCAGGTTTTATGCATAGATCTTTACATACTCCCTGTGTCCTTTCATCCCCACATTGACCTTGTGACGTGGGCACAAGAGGGCAGTTCATTATTCCTCCCATTTTACAGATTGAGAAACTAAGGTTTGGAGAGGTGGCGTGACATGCTCAGAGTCACACAGGTAGTTAATAATCAGTAGAGACAAAAGAAGGAGCTTGGATGTGGCAGGACCTTTATATAATTTATGTCATGTAAACCTCACAACACCCCTAAAGGAAGCTGAGGCCCAGAGAGTTTGGTAACGTGTCCGGTCACATAGCTAGTGAGTGGCAGAAGCTGGGATCTGAACACAGCCTGCTGGAATCTACAACCCATCCCCACCTGCCCGACCACGGGGCCACCCGTCCTCAGTGTGTGAGGCTGAGCCTCGTGCACAGTGGCTGATGGCCCCTGGCCCTTCCACTGGGCTCACCCATCCAGTTCTCTTCAACACATCACTGAGCACCTCCTCTGCTCAGAACCACACAAATGCAATTCCCGGTGTCCAGTACCAGCCTTTTCTCAAGCCCTGAGGTTTGTGGACCAGAAAGATGATTCCCACCTTCTGAACCCCAGAGGCAGGCAGAGAGGCGGGGGGAGAGGTCTCCAGAGCACCATTTGTCTTACAGCCTCCGCCCTCTCTCCTCTCCCTTCCTTCCTCTCTGTTCCTTCTTCCCCCTTCCTCTGCCTCCCATTCCCTCCTTTTCCCTTCACCCCCCACCATTCCTCTTTCTCTCCGATTCTTCCCTTCAGTTCCCTTCAGTTCCCTTCCCTCCCCCTCCACTCTCTCCTCCTTTTCTCCCCCTCCATCCCACAGCCACCCCCACGCACCATCCCTGTTGACAAACTTTCTGACTCTAGTGCCTTCGACAAGTGAGGGGACATTTTTAATTTAAAGTCGAGCCTCAGAAGAGAAAGATAAAGGAGGAAGGCGGAAGTTAAAGTGGCTCCCGCACCAGGGTGTTGGTTCTGCCTCCCAGATCAGCGCCAGCAAAGAGGCCACTCCGACACTGCAATTCTCTCAGTTTCTTATCACCAGCGACCTGTGACCAGCCCTACGAAATACCAGAGGGGAGAAAAAAAGCAAGAAAACGGATGAGAAACAGGTGTGGGAGTAGGTCTGAGGTGCGTGAGTAATATCACTTAATTTTAGCCACCTCTAATTTTCCATCTTGTCATCACATGCAATTTCTTCTTCCCTCCCTTCCCTATTCCCAGACGAACAACAATTTCCAAAACTGTGGCTCATTCCAGCCTTATCATACAATAAATCTGTGGGCAGCACACTTCTCTCATGGGAGACACCAAATAAGAAAGTGCGGTGACATGGAGGAAAGGGAGACGAGGGGAGCTTGTCACCTTTAGTTACGAGTCCTTCAATAAGTTATTTAGCCCCTGTGGGCATCAGTTGCCTCATCTCTAAAGTAGGGATAGATAGTAGCCGCATCATGTGCTTGAAGATTAAAGCAGTGAATATGTATAAGGCCCCTCTAGTGCCAAGCATGCACTGATTGCTCAATAATCTTATCACGATGAGCAGCACCCCCAGGTGCGGCTCCTGTGGTAGTAGCCAGGCCAAGTGATATTACTCACACACCCGGGGGTCGCAGAGCCACTATCAACACACTCTGGCTTCTCTTAGATTATGCCCGCAGCTCACCTTTCATGCCTCTGGGTCTTACCTATGCTGTTTGCCTGGAGAGCTCTCTTCTCTTTCTCCTTTTGGAGAACTCCTGTGCATCTCCAAGAGCCAGCTCAAATGTCACCTCCTCTGTGAAGACTTCCCAACTCACAGACTATTAGTCTCTCTCTGGCACAGTGTGCAGAACCTTGACTTGAGGAAATAAAAGGGCTTTCCATGTCCAAAGTGCTTTAGAATCTGCCCAGCCACTTCCAGGGGCAAGTGGTCAATGTGTTTCCAGTATGGAGATCAAATATGAAGCCCCAAGAGGAAGACGGCCATTGGTTGTCAATTCCTTGACAATGTTCTACCACAGGTAATCCCAGAGGACCCACTGTGAGCCAAGGACCCAGGACAGAGTCTTTAAGTTTTCATCTACAGCTGAAGAATTACTTATGTCAAGAAATAGTCTGTACGCAACATTCCAAACCACAAAAATGTTCAATGTTTGGAAGAAAACAGGACTCACAATATTCTCACCCCTAGAGTGTCTATGTTCTGCCCAACCCAGCTTCTAAGACTCAGAGAAAGAAGACACAGAAACACAGCAAACCGAAGCTAGATTAAAGCAAGCTGCCACCAGAGCCAGTAAAAACCAGCCTCCATTCAGCGTCCATCGGTTGCTGGAACTTTCCTTTTCTTATTTCATGTCATCCCTTTACGGCAGGGACTATTACCTGCTCTCCAATAAGAAAACTGAAGCTCAGAGGGGCGAAATGATTTTTCCAACCTCACAGTCAAAAGTGGCAGATCTGAGACCACAACCCTGTTGTGTCTCAGGGGAAAACATGCCTTTCCCTCTGGCTGGCTGCCCTCACGCAACTGAGGGCCCATGACCCGCCCCACCTCTGTTGGCTGGGCTTCCTCCTGACTTTCTTTCCCTGTCTCAGGATACATTCATGTTCCGAGGTTATTTATGAGCTCGCCATTAATCAGGGATCATCGGTCCACACACATATATTCTGATTTTGCAACAAAGTAAAGAGCTCCCATATATTCAAAGCTCTGTCACTTAGGCCACCTCTAATACTCAGGTGTCAAGTGAATGACCACAGACATGCTGGCCAGGGGTTCAGCGAGACTCTAGAGAGGACTCTTGTGAACAAGAGAAATAATCATCTGCTACACATCATAGCAGCTCTGTAATGGGGCCACGATAAGGTTGACAACAGGAGAGATACTAAATCTTATCCCTATAAAACTCAGGTGAAAAAGGTGACAAATATTTCAGCCTTCTGTCTCAGGTTGTGCTATTAAAGAATCACCACCTCTTTCAGCCTTTTTCCATTTGTTGAGATCATATCCAACATGGGAAACCTCTCCCAGGTCTCTAAGGCCTTCCCCCACATCCTAATGACAACAGCACATAAAGCCCACCTCCGCCCAGCCTACATCTCTCCCCCACCACCCACCTGACATGGGAAAGGTTTTCTGTGGCTGGAAAGGCGTTCGCTGTTAGATGGCAGCTCAGGTAGAATCCATTATATCTAAACATCTTTCAGTTGGAAACCTCCTGCTCCGGGGACAGAGAAATTGCTCAGGGACTGTAGAATTGCATGGCGACCGAGACTGCCTTTTTATTTTGTCATTTACATAGAGCAATGCACAGTGTACACAGGCCTCGCAAACAAGCACGAATCCGCAGGGAGCGAGCCTCACGTGAGACGTTGCTGACTTCCCTGCCACGCCAGCTGGAGGGGAAGGCCATCCCAGAGACAGGGAACGAGTCTATGAGACCCCGGTCTCCTTCTCGCGGTCCCCGGGGAGGCTTATGATTCCTGTTCAGTGGCATCTGAGCTTGCCCGCTGCCCACACCAGCACTGCCAGCTGGGAGCGCTCTTGAGTCTCCGCTTCCGCAGCTGCTGCTCTCATCCATGTGGGCCCTGGACCAGACCAAGGGAAAGACTTGGACACTGCTGTTCCAATCCCAGCTCTGACAGGTAATGGCTGTGTGATCTTGGGGAAGAAAAGTGCCCTCTGTGAACGTTGGCTGCTTTAGGTATAAAACCTCTGGGCACCAGGTTGCCTCAGTTCTCATTTATGGGTTTGCACCGAGCACCTGTGCTGTTTTCTTTAGGAACCTGAGAGGAGTATTTGCTGGGTTAGAAGACAGCTCAAGGTCCCTGCTCAGAAACGCTTCCCTCCACTGAAGACAGGTGGCTGAGCCCAGCTCCTGCCTCTCCTGGGCACCCTTTGTCCCCTTTCTTTGGTTCAGTCCTTACTACTGGTTTCTGAAGCAAAAGTTTTCTTTACCGGTCTTTTTCCCAGAAGGTCAGTGCACCTTCGTGAAGACTGGAATCCAGGGAGCCATCCTAACTCCAACGCCAATACCCACCTAAGAACTGTAGCCCGTAGAACTGGGTACACACTATGGCTGGGCCCTCATCTGAATGTCTTGCACGTAGTATCTCATTTAATCCTCAGTGTGGCCCTGTGAATAGGCAGCTGCCTTTTACAGATGAGGAAACTGAGGCATAGGGGAAGGAGTGGCTAACTCTCCTGGGGGAATGAAGGAAGGCATCCTGGCGGAGGTGGCTTGGGAGCTCTAGCCTGCCAAATAGAGAAGAAAGGGAGCGTCTTCCACGCAGAGAAGACCAGGTTCCACGCATCCCTGTCCCTAACCCCCAACCTCTGCAGCCTAGTGGTTGCAATTCATAAGGTTGTTTTTAAAGTTCAGATCTCAGGTCGTGAGCCAGGCGCTGGCAGAAGCAAAGGTTCTTACCCAGGTACCCCTTCACTTATCAAGCTGGTGCAAGCTGAAAACACAATGTCTCCCAGTCTCTCCCAATGCAATTTCCAATTTATGCAGCTGTAGCATAAATTACAAAAAAATTTCCTCTGACCGGGAATAGACTATTTCTAATCCCTTGAAGCAACTTCTGCCCTCTCCTGAGGGGGCTGGTCTCAAGTCCTCAGGCCACAGCTCTCGCTGAGCCCCAGGCTGCTTTGCTGGAGAGGGGAAGCAGCCTGCCCCACCTAGCGGGCACACTCAGAGGAGAGGGCCCAGGAGGGGCAGGGCAGGGCAGGTGCAGGCAGTGATTGAGAGAGGCCCCACTTCCCGCCCACCCAGGGAGGAGCTGGGCCCAGGTCATTCCAACAGAGAAAGGGATGGGGAGCCCACAGGAAAGGCCTGGGCCTGCACACAGGGTGGGGTGCTCGGCCCCCCAGTCAGAGCAATGCAACAGAGGCAGGGACCTCGGCCACAGGGTGTGACCGTAGCAGACCGTCTTCTGCTGCTCCTGCTGAGAGCTGAGTTTGGGGCTCAGGCGGGGGTGGGCCTGATGTCGCGACCAACTGCAGGGCTGGAGGAGGCCTTGGGAGAGGACGGTGCAGAGGGAGATGGCGGAAGGAGGGGAAGGAGCGTCTATCAGAAAAGGTCTCACTTGGCTTCTCGTCCGCCCCCAGCTTCCCTGACCTCTGACTCCTTATAATTCCTAAAAGTGCCTGAATGTATTAGAGCTTTATCCCTTGGGTCAAATCTGCCAAAAATAATGGGGTCACTCTGCCAGATTAGATAAATCCTTAAATCTAGCAGCTTAGAAGTTCAGCTCCTTCTCACATTCCTGGCTGGACAACCTTCGCATGCTCATTCGGGTCCCAGGTTCCTTCTACATTGTGCCTCTTCCCACTGGTAGGCCCTCGGTACACTCTCCATTCAGCCAAGAGATGGAAAAAGAAGGTCGTGGAGGATTCCACGGGAAGTTTTACGGCCATGCCTGGCGGTGGCCTACATCGCTTCCACCCACCTTCCGTGGCCAAAACTCAGTCCGACGCCACAGCTAACTACAAGGGAGGCTGGGAAAACAGTCTGTGTGCCCACAGGAGAGGGAAATGGGTTTGGTGAACAATAAGCCAGCGTTTGTCACTAGATCACCTCTTGGCACTAAAAATCACAGAACCTCATAGACCCATAGAATGTTAGGACCATGAATTCGGAGAATCCTAAACATATGAAATCATAGAACTTCCAGGCCCCACAGTCATAGCAACTTGAAATAATACAATCCTAGACTCTGAGGAGTTGATTGTGGATATATCTGTCTCCTCCATCAGATATAAGTTACCTAAGGGGTGGGGGATATCTTCCACAACTCTGTATCTCCTCAGCACCCACCACACTAATAGTGGTCATGCTAATAGTGGTTGCAGACAGGGATGTGGAACCTACTATGTGCTCAGCCTTATTCTAAGCACTGTGAATATTTAAATTCATGTACTTCCATACCAAACAACCCTATGAGGTAGGACTATTATTACCTTCTAAATAACAGATGAGAAAACTAAGGCAGAGAGGATAAAGAATTACCCTGGGGTCAACCAGCTAGTAAGCAGTCCATAAATACTCATGGTGTATAAATGTTGAACTAATGTGACACATTGCTATCTAAATCTGACTGTTTTCCTTTCACTGTATCTCTCAATTGCAAAGGAGAAAGACAGTAAGTTGTCAGGGCATAATTGAAATATAAAAGAGACCCACAGATGGAGAACAACTCATTTTGTCATTTGCTCCCCAAACTTCTCAAATGAATTCCCTATCACAATGGGAACATTGGCAGGGCCTCATTAATTTCTGGGAGGGAGCTCGAAGCGGGAGCTCTGGAAGGGCTTATCCACCCGCTCACTGAGGAGGCCTTGCCGGCTCCATCTAATTAACAATAAACCAGACGCCCCAACACAATCCGCTTCTACATCTGTAACACGCTGACAATCTAAAAATGCCAGCCTCCTCCTTGTGTGTCATCTAAATGTCACTGACGACATTTGATGCAATTCAGAGATGAAAGTAAATCCAATATTATCACTGACTAAATAACGACAGGCCCAATCAGGGGGCCCCAGGCCCCAGAGCAGGACAGGGACAGGAGGCGGCCCAGCAAGAAGGCACGGCATGCAGTGCCTCCGTCATGAGCCACCCCCCAGCTGCTCACGGAGAGGAAACTCCAACTTGCTGGCCCTCTCTGTTGTGAGGGTCAGGACTTACAACCGCCAAGGCCACCTAGCTAGTCTGCAGAGGGCTGTATCCCCTTTCTAAGCCTCAGTTTCCCCACCCAGTAAGGGAGGAGGGGCAAAACATTGCCTCTGACGAAGGATTGGTGCTGCTCTGATGTTAGCAATGCATTTAGTCAACTCCTATTACTGGGCGGTTATTACGTGACAGGCACAGGTCTAGGTGCTGGGGACACAGCAGTCTTTGATTCAATCATCCTCTCCACTAGACTATAAGCATCATGAAAGTAAGTACCAGCTCTCTCTTGCTCACTTTGTATCCTAGCCCAGGCCCACATGGGTGCTAAGTAAGCATGTGTGAAATGAGTGCATGAATGAATTCATGCCGGCTTGTCTGGCTTCCCACTCGCTTGGGAGCTTCTTGGGAGGCTATGTGGTCCTCAAAGGCAGGCATTGGGTGTCATTTCCCTCCTGGTGCCCAGTTCCCATCAGAGTGACGATAACCTTGACGCAAACTGCACCACTTCCCACTATATGTGATGCTCTTGGGTGGCACCCAGTATCAGAAACACCTCCGCCATAGGCTCAAAATGAACATCACTAGTGAGAGGTAGTTGGACAGCGAGTGCCTCCCGATGCAACTCTGAGAAGGACAGAACATCACTTACTCAGTGTTCCAGCCACGGTGCAGCACCTGAATCTAATCACAAGGAGACGTCAGACAAGCCCCCAAATGAGAAACATTCCATTGAAAAAAGACACAGGGGGAGGAGGCAGACTGAATCTTCAACAATGTCATTGTCATAAAAGATGAGAAATGTTGAGGAACTGTTCCAAGTTACAGGAGACTAAAGAGAAATGACAGCTAAATACAATGTGTGTCCTCCTTGTGCGTCATCTAAATGTCACTGACGACATTTGATGCAATTCAGAGATGAAAGTAAATCCAATATTACGCTGACTAAATAACCATAGGCCCAATCAGTGGGCCTTTATAGCATGTACTAGAGAAAGAACATCCTATAAAGGACATTACTAGGTAAACTGACAAATTGGAATACAGTCAGAATTGATGAAAGATTAGTATTGGTTTTTTTGCTGCTGTAAAAAATTATCACAAATTTAGTGGCTTGAAATAACACATTTATTTAGGACAGGAACATCTTTGGGGTGTTATTCTGCCTATACAGTTGATAATTGATAAGTATCGTATCAATGAAAAATTTACTGAAGTTGATAACTGTCTTGTGTTTCCAGAAGAAAATATCTTCTGAAAATAAATACTGAAGTATTTATAGGAAAAGTGTCACAATGTATGCGACCTAATCTCAAGTGGCTCAGGAATAATAAATAATATACAGGAAGAAAGAGTGAAATGGGAAATGATAAAGCAAATATGACAGTTTATAATAGGTGATTCTGGATAGAAAAGGATATGGTATTCTTTCTATTAGTATCTCTTCTGTAAATTTGGAATAATTTCCAAATTTAATGTGTGTCTGCACGTGCGTGTGTGCACTTGTGCGTGTAAGTGTACTGGGTTCTCAATGAGTAAGATTGCCAAAGAGCTGAGACAGGAGGTTTCCTGTGTATTGGTTCCATCTCACCATATAGATCGAGGATGTAGACAAGAGAGAACCCCATGTCCTGACCATGGCCTTCAGCCTCCTCCTCTGACGATCACAGATTTCCTCTTGCATCTCTCCCTTAATCCACACATGATTGCTCTGGTTCCTCAAAACGGCATCATAATTTCTTCCTTTATTAAGCAGCTAGAGTGTACTGGGTCCATCCCTATGTCATTTTATTTAATCCTCACTACAGCCCTTCAAATTAGGTGCTAGTAGTTCCTCTTACAAATGGAAAAATCAAAGGCTCAGAGAGTCTAAGTGATTTGCTTACGGTCACACAGCTAGAGCTAGACTTCAAATCACGTCTATCTGACTCTAAAGCCAGGCCCTTTCCCGCAGACAGCACTGCCCTGCCCTCCAAGTACTGATTCAATAAATATTCTTTAATCACCCACTCGGTGCTGGGCTCTATGCCAGGCACTGGGAGTACATGTGCAATCCACCTCGCCCCAACCTCCAGGACTGTATGATTTGGCCAGAGAGGCAGGGCCAGCGCTGAGGCGGGGCAGGTAGAGGTCAGAGTCAGTCTGGTTTCCAGAGTCTGGCCCCCTGACCCTCCGATCTCAGCCTCAGCCAGAAGTTGTCCTGGAACCGTGGTGGCCGTGCAAATACGGAAGTTTTTTCCCTCATCCTCAGATCGTGGAGTCAAACCTGGCACAGCTTTCAGCTGGTTCCCTAGGCGAACGTCTGAGGACACTTTCCTTTTTAGTCGAGTCTCTGCTGCCCTCCAGTGGGAAATGCAGAGATAACAGGAGGAGAGGCTTCACCCGGAAGTTAGGGAAAATCCACAGTAACTGAGCCCCTCCATGAGCTGATTCCCATACTTGTAAATGGAGAGGCCTGGGTTTGAGGTTCCCGTCGTGCAGGAGTCCCTCAGCTTCAACAGGATCAATGCTCAACTTTTCTCAAGTCATACACTGAGTCAAAAAATTAACCCCAGACAGAGCCCTGTAAAGACTGAGAAGCGATGAAGTTCACAGCCTGAATCTGGCCTTATCCATAGCCTGAGTTCTGAACTTGTTTAGAGACTGAACCCACCCTCAGAACCCCACCAGACCTTTACCATTTCCCTTGCCTGCTCCCCAGTTGTTAAACACTGCCATTATTAAAAATTAAATTAAATACATTTACAATTAAATAAGCTGTGTAGAAAAACAAAGGGGATACTTTCGCAAAATATATTACTTTCTAATCATTTTCTTACATTTTGCTCTTCTCTGTGCTCTTGAGGTTACTTAAACCTACTGAAAATAAGGTACGAAAGAACGAATTGATGATTATGCCAGTTATGTGCGAGGGTTTGGGAGCTGCCATGAAAAGGTGAAAGGATTAAGAAGAACAGATTGGTAGTTACAAAGTAGTCATGGGGATGTGAAGTACAGCATAGGGAATATAGTCCAATAATACTGTAATAACTACGTACGGTGCCAGGTGGATTGCACATGACTCCCAGTAATTGGGGATCACTCTGTAAATTATATAAATGTCTAATCACTATGCTAGACATCTGAAAATAATATAAAATAATTTTGCATGTCAACTCTAACTGAAAAATTAAAAAATTTAAAAACATGCATCTACTGTATCTCTATGAAGCAAATACTGTATATAATGCTTTCACTGCAGATCTTTCCTCAACTCTGTATTCAGGGACGTCACATTAGTAGCTTGAAATCAGCCATATGAGACTATTTACACCACAGACATTGGCAAACATGATGAAGTTGGGCTCAAGTTGCTGTTTCAATGATTGTCTAGACCCGTAATCAGCCAACAATAGCCAATGTACTATTTTCGCATGGTGACCTAAGAATGAGTTTTACATTTCTTAAATACTGATAAAAACGTAACAAAGGAGAACACACAACAGAGACTGTACGAGGCTCACGATGCCTGAAACGTTTACTGGTGGCCCTTTCTAGAATTCCTGGCCTCTCCTCCAGACATAAGAAAGTAATGGAGAAAATGTTAATAATGCAGCTTATTAACACATTAGGTCTGTAGCTGTTACATCGTAAATCACATAAAATATTGAGGAAAGATTTCTCCAGCATTAGAAACTACTATCTAATGCAGAGAAAAAAAAAAAAGAAGAAGTCATTCACATCATTGACAAACAGGTGACATTCCAAAATATGCAGTGCTGAAACTGGAAGAGGTTTAAATTTAATGACTCTAATTTGTGTGTGGTTTAGAAAACCATTTTAGAGAGATCATATATCAGATTTAATGACAATAAATGTATTTGGAAAAGAGCAGATCGGAATGCAACTCTATTTGTCAAATTCTGGTTGAATGCAGATATAAAGTTTGGCAAAAATCAATGAAAGTATTCTGTGAAACCAAGGCTATATGGAGTTTACAATAAAGGATATTGTACATTTTATTATTATAAATGTTGTGTTACTCATATCAGTAAAATTTATGATAAACTTATGGACACATATATATGCATGCATTTTTTGAGAGCTGATTGTCAAAATTTTGCCAGCACACCACTGCCCAGCAGCCTTCGAATACCCCCAAAAAGCAGCTCTATGCCTCATTCTGTAAAGACTGGTTTGCCCATATCTACCAACATCAGCCCCCACTTACCATGGACCTTGCCTCCATTTTCTCACTTCCCTTTTTCTAGATCACCCGCCTTTCAAAGTTTGGATCTCTGTTTTACTTTCGCACTAACATTTCCATCTCTGTCTTTTTGCTTCGCCTTTCAGGATATCTCCTCAGATTCATCTCATAAATTCAATTGAGTTTTTCATTTATACTTTCAAATATTTGAAGTCTAAGAGTTATTTCTTCCTTGACCATTCTTTCTATGGTATCCTGTTCTTTAATGGATTCAATAACTTCTCTTGATTTTCTGAAAATACTCATGATAGTGTGTTGGATTTTTAGTTTTTATCTCCCTACATACTGTTTCTGCCAAGTAGCTTTTATTTGTTTATTTGCATATTCATTTGTTTTGTTTTGTCTTAATCTTTTCTACTAGACATTTTCCTTGGCTCTCTGGTGATCCTTTGTTGTCTTTATGTGAGGCATTACTAAATGAACCAAGCTCCTTGAGAAATGTCTGATTCTTGAACTAGGGCAGAGAAAAATAGTAGATGAGCCCAGTACATTTCTTTGTGACAGAAAGTCTCCAAAAAAATGACATAATAATGGACACAGAACCAACTTGAAAGCGCTTCCAATGGATAAGTCTAGAACAAATTGAGTAAATATAGATGATATAGATATAGATATAGGTAGATAGATATCTCAATAGTAACAGATTATAACTCATTGATTACAATAAAATCCATGAGTCCCCATTAATATAACTTTATAAATAAATTATGGAAGAAAAGAAAGCTCTTCCTTATGGTACTAGAAAACGAACTACTAAAAAATAAGAAAAATGGTGAAATTAGAAAATTACCACCAGATAACATCATGATAATTAATTCAGGCAAAAGCCATTGATGATGCTACAACTAGTGAGTGATAGATACTTATAAATTATAAAGGGAAAAACAACTCTACAATGGAGAAATCTGGCAGACACCTCCCTAAATAGGTGATTAATGTTAACATCACGAGCTGTGGGATAAAAAAAAAAAACAACAACGAAACTGTGTGCCTACCGATAGGATCCACTGAGAAGAACGTAACATCATTTCTGTGATGTTCCTGCCAACAGTGCATAAATCTGAAGGAAACTTCAAAGAAACCCAAACTGAGGGGCATTCTGCAAAGAACCTGTCCTGTACTCTTGAAAAAATGTGAATGTCACGAAGGCAAAGGAAGACTGAAGAACTACTGCAGATTTAAGGAGACTAAAGAGACATGACAACTAAATGCAGCACATGATCTGGACTTTCTGCTCTAAAGGACGTTTTGGCACAGTTGGTGAAATTTGAATAAGGTCTATAGATATAATGGCCCTGAATCAATTTAACTTCTATGCTAAAAAGATGTCCTTGGTTTTGAGAAACACACACTAAATTACTGAGGGGTAAAGAGGTATCATGTTCAGTAAAAAAACAAAAACAAAAACAAAAACAAACGAAACATATTAGGTGGATTTAGAGAAGAGCAGACAGGAATTTTGCAATTTTTCTCTAAGTCTGAAATTAGCTCCGCCCCCTTCCAAAAAAAAAAAAAAACACTGATTAAAAGAAAATATTAAAAAGCTGATCAGAAGCTGTGTGCACATAGGTCATGCTTTGTTGGCAGTGTGGGCGGGGGCGGGCAGGGGGCGGTCTGACTGGGCCATTCGTTTAGGTGCCGCCCCCCTCCCTTGTATCATCTTCCCATCTCCTGCCTAGAAGTGTCTGACTGGTTCCAGGTGGCAGGTGTTGAGTGGGGCAGGGAGAGGGGTGCTTTGCTGGGGATTCAACATTCAGGATGTAAACATTCACTTAATCTTCTGTTTTTCCACCCTCAAGTCCCTCCTCCCCCCAGCCCAGAGACCCTTTATGTTACTTTTCAAAGAATAAACCTCTAGTCTTGTGCCCAAGTTGGGAGAGAGGTCCTCTGGCCGCAGGGGAAGGAACCGGGGAGTCTAACTGTTCTCTGTTCTCAGCCCCACCTATTTCTAGAAGTGCCTGAGCCTTTTCGGGGTTCCACTGTAAATCCAGTTGCTTGTACAGCCCCTTGGGGTGTAAGATGCAGTTTTCCCACGCCTGTTGAGTCAATGTCTGCCCTCTGCTCCCAGCTTCCCAAATGCCGCTGCCTTCATCTCCTCACCCGTTCTTTTGCCCCTGTGGCTTTAAAGATTTTAATGAAATCTGTTTGCTGTCATTTTAGTGGAGTTCCAGAAAAGAGCATGTATCCAACCTGTCGTCTTTAATTATAAGTCCTTTGTTGTGTTTTCTAATCCTTCTACAATGACCTCACGTTTCTTGTGCAATTTTCAAAATATATTTAAGCACATCAAAGAGTTAAATATTGTGAAACCATAGCAAACAATTCAAGAACAGGATGCTCATCAGGTTTCTGAGGGAGGATAACTAAGCTCTGAGAAGGAGCTGCGGAGTGTAAGAAAAGTATCCTTCTCGGATTCAAATTTCACCGAATTCTAGAGCGCACCCAAGCCGAAGGCCTTCTTGGAGCTGAATCTCAGGGGAAGCCAGGCAGCGACCACGGCTACAGCCAGGGAAAGCGGCGGAGGCGTGGGGGCGGGGGAGCGGGGTACTCTACGCCCAAGCCAAGTGAGAGCCAGGCTTCCGTTCCCCGCACCAAGACGAGGTGAGAATAGATTTAGCGGGTTAGTCAAGTCTAAGGCTGGGTGCCTCGGCTGGTTGCCTGCAGACAGAGCGCCTCCAGCGCTGGCACCACGTCTGCATGCACCAGCGCTCCCCGCCAGCTGCGTCCTCAGGTGCGCGGCGGCGCGGGGAAGGGTGGGGCCCGCGAGCAGCGGCCTTTCCATCTAGAGCCACACGGGGGCAGCAGAGGACAGGCGGAGAAAACCGAGAGGGTCTTGGGGACGGTGGGGGAGAGGGTAAGAGACTGGGAGGAAGAGGGATCGAAAAGACACAAAAAAGAGATGACAGAAAAATGAAGGGGGTTGGGGGTGGGGAAGAAAGACAGACAAGACAGTGAGGGCGAGCCTGGAAGTGCCAGAGCATAAAGGGAGACAGCACCACTCACAGGTGCAAGGTGCTGCTGTCTCACGTTGTGATAGTATTTTGAGCCCATTTCAGAGATGAAGAAACAGGATGAGAGATGACGTGGTCAGCTGTTAAGTCACAGGATTGGCACTAGATAGATTACTGGCTGGATTATTTCATTCCCTGTGCCTTGCTGTCCTTTCTTACCGACCTCACAGGGTCGTTGTGAGAATTAAATAACATACGTAAAGTGCTAGAGTAGCACTCCACACATGGTAAACACTCGGTACACACCAATTATCATTACTATGCTTTTATTGTTTAATCCTCACAACATGGAAGCGCCCTTGGTTTCCAAGTTTATGGAGCGCTGCTGAAAAAATTCTCCCACATATTATAATTGGGGAAACTGAGGCTCAGAAAGACTGCAGGACTTACTTAGCACATGGATCTAGAGCCAGAGATTACCAGAACAAGATTCGAAATTAGGTCTTTTTACCCTTTCTTCCATCATGCCTGCGGCCTCAGCAGGGGTCAGAAAGTGCCTATTCAGCCCAAGTTGCTGAAATTTGGTTCCACACTTTCCTGTTGAGTGCAGCCTGGGCCCAGGGGCGAGGCGGGGCGGGTTGCCGCCATGGCGGGGGCGGGGCGGGGGGGAGGGGAAGAGGGTAGGGTTAGCACTTTGTTTTTCTCTCAAGCAGCTGACTGACAGGAATGAAAGGACAGAGCTGAATGGTGGTGGACATGCTTACGGTCCCTGATAGGGACCAAGGGAGAAGACCCTGGTCCCTCACACCCAATTTGTCTGTCTGCCAAGGAGAACCATTTGGACAGTGAGCACCCACCGAGGGCACAGGGCAGGTGCACATTAGCACAGGAGGAGGGCCGCACCTAGTTTCCAAAGTCTGGCCTCCAACTGAAGCTGGGTGCCCCTGGGTCAGGTCCTTAACCTCCACCCCTGCCCCACCCCTACCGCCCACTCTCTTTACCTACAAAATGAAAATAATAGATCCTTCCTCAACAGGGCTGTGGAGGATGGAATGAGGTGACCCATGCAAAGGGCCAGCCTGGCGCACAGGATGCTCCCAGCAAGGAGTTCTGTTATTGTTTCCATAAAAGGAATAATAATTCTCTCACAGGGTTATTTCAAAGAGCAAAAAAACGATGGGTGTTCCAGTGTCTCAGACACCGCAGATGCTTAATAAATGAGCCTTAAATGGGCTCTGCTTCCAGGCCTTGTGGTGTTGGAAGCCCCCATGAAGATGCGCACATTGCAGTACAGGTAGGTCTTTTCAGCCAATGATAACTTGGAGACAAAACTCCTCACAGCCCCCAACTACACACCTCAAGAAGAATGTGTGTGTGAGATGGTGAAGACTTCATTAAAAAGTGAGCTTTTGGCCAGCCCCTGCTGCCCACTGGTGACCAAATGCTCCTCTCTCTTTGTGCACCACCCTCACCCCCTTGCTTTCACTCTCAGCATATGACCCCAGACCCTGCCTCACAGTCAGCTGTGACTCAAAACACATGACCCCCAGCTTCCCTCTTCACCAGATGCCAGCATCCTCCACCATCCTTGCCAACAGGCAAACAGACCACCATGAGGTCAGTGTTCTGATAGCAGAGACTGTGGCAGCACCAAGGAGGGGCTAACTCAGCCCGGTAGGGCTGGGAGGGCTCCCTGGAGGAGGTACCACATGAGCTGAGTCTTGAAGTATTGGAAGGCATTTGCAAGACCTAGACAGGGGAAAGCATTCTAGACAAAGGAAACTACATAGAAAGGTAGCAAGCTGTGAAGATCAGTCTGTTTAGGGAACCGTAAGTGGCTTAATGTGGCTGGGACAAAGGAGAGGGTTCAGAAGAAGGACAGGCAGGGATAGGATCACGAAGGAGCTCCTGTGCCAGTCTGAGGCATTCACACCTCCTCGGGACCCAGTTTTCTCCTCAGTGGAATGAACGTGATTCGTAGATAGAATGTACTAATGCAAGAGAAGATCTTTGTGCAACATCTGGCATTGCAATTTTCCTCAGGGAATGGTATCTACTTTATCCTGAAAACCACAGGAAGTAACTGCAGGATCTGAAACAGCACAAGAACATGGTCAGCTTGGAGCCTTAGGAGACGCCAGGGAGGAGGTTGCTGTGGTCAGAAGGGAGATGTTGGCTGCCTGGAGTCCACGTCCCTTTAGCCCACCCTAGAGGTCACCTGCATAGTTTCCAAGCATGTCAACAATCTCTTATGTCTCTCTGCCTAAGAACTTTCTCTAGTATTGGAGTCTTCTCAACCACTTGCAGGGTGGGCCAGAAATGCTAAGGAATTAATGCCTTGGGAGCAGTCCTCATCCAAAAAGGGTTGGGGGTCGATGGATAAAACCTCCTGCTTCCTACCCCTCAGTGGGACGGTTCCAAGGAATGTTCCATGCAGCCTCTCAGACAGTCCCCAGTAAAACTGAGCTCCAAGTGATGCCAGAAGTAATCCACTCATGCACATATATCTTTTGTCAGCTTTTCTGCCATTTCCTGTCTCCCTTCCACATTCCTTCACTACGCCTCCTAGGATCACCTCCCAAATAAGCTACTTACACCCAAAATCTTGTCTCAAGATCTACTTTGGGTGAAACCCAAACTAAGCAGTTAGTAACAGAAAGGGCCCAGGAAAGCAGACCTCAGAAGGAGATTCTAGAATTCAGTCACTCGCCAGTCAGATGGCAAAAAGAATCCCATTTCTGGTGGTAAACGAGATGCTTTTGCAGCGTCACAGTTCGTAACTATAGCCTGTGGTGGACTAGGCAGGTAAACAAGTGGAAAGAAAATCAAAGACTAAAATAGTTCCAGCACTGGAAAGCTATGGAAGCCATGGTAATTATAAGGATTGTGGAATTGATTTGCTTTTGTTACCTGCCACAGAAACCTTGAAGAAAGAGAATCTATCAGGCTCAGTTAAATCTACTATCAACTCAAGGCATATTGTGAAAACTAGAAGGTCTCTGTGGCACAGTATAAAGACTCATCTCCTGCAACTGGTGGGCAGACTGTGCCAAAAATCAGTCCAAGATTTGATTGTTAGCATGACTGAGTTACAGCCCCAGTAAGTCTGGGCTAAAGTCAGAGTCCCAGCAGAGCAGACGGCCATGAGACTAGGGATTCAGACTTGAGAACCTTAGATCCCTCACATTCTCGTGAGCCCTCTTGGTTGGCACAGATGCCTCCCTTCCCCTCATAGGGAAACATAGCCTCCCACAGCCAGGTGACCATACAGAGTCCTCCCCTAAAACAAAGGCCTTCCAAGATAATCGTTGTCTCCCTTCCCACCCTGCCCCGCCATCCATGACATGTATGCCAAAAACGATGGTGTGCTCTCAGCATGGTTTGGTAGGGAAGTACCATCGGTTACATGGGAGGTAACGGGTCACTCACCATCAGAGCTGCAGGAGCTAATATATGCCAGGAGGAACTGAAAGATTATATACAAGAGTGTATCTTGAAGGTGTGGGGTCATGATGGAGGAAGAATGTAAGGCTGGATAGAAGATAGTTTACTGAAGTGGGTGCTCCTGTCACTCAAGAGTCACAACCCGGCAAGGATGTTCAAAGTCAAGGCCAGTCTTAACACATTGCTAGAATAGCTCTTTGAAGCTTAGAGATGACAATGGCCTACAGTAAATGAGTGGAAATACCATAGCTGCCTCGGCAGAGTGTATGGAAGGGGTCAGAAAGCTCAAAGAAGTGGGCATGCTAGAATGGATTTCTGATGGAAGGCCAGACAGCCACCGACTGATTATTCTATAAGAGGGTGAGAGGACACACTTTACTAAGTGAATGTGCCCTACAGAATAATAATAATAACTCAGGGGTGGCTTTCCTCTGTAAGGGAAGCCAATGGTAAAGATGCATCTAGGGGAACGGGGCTACCTAGTGTTAGTGGGAAGATAGAATTCTGAACTACAAGAGGCCAGGTAGTGGCTCTTAAACCTCAGGAGCAAGGTGGGGGTTACGGGCAACAAAACTGGAATGGTAACCAGAGCCCCTGACACACAGGGATATGTGGTGATGGCTAATAGAGCACAGTGTTTCCAGAGATGAGATAGATGGGAAGCCACCTAGAGTGTTGGCTTATAAACCAAAAAAAAAAAAATATCAAGAGCATGGAAACAGAAGACTGATAATCAGTTGCTATAAGGAAAATCATGGTCCCTGTCTAGTTTCCAGGCTCGAGCCAGTTCTCAGATACAGAGTCCATTAATTGAAGGAGAGGCCATGTCCCCAGTAATGCCTTATAAATATCTATTCCTTTCATTTTGTGTTGTATAATCAATGGCCTTCTCCACAATTTCTATGTGCTCGGCCTCAAGCACAAGTTTTACTACACATTGTACAAGGCTTATTATAGCTCTTCATGAATATTTTTGTGTTCTAATGTCATCTAAAATAATAAAATATAATTTAGAAAACATCATGGAGAGAAAAGAAAGAATGATGAGTTGATCTTCTTATGTCCATGCTTTCTTTTAGATTGCATGGTATTTAATAAGTTGTCATTAACTTTCAAAATTTGCCATACTGTGCACACAGCTTCACTTGCCTGAGACTGTCTGTTTCACTGATATACCTACCTTCTGCAGCATTTTTAATAGATAAGGTGCTATTGGAAAAATGGATCCTTTTTTCCATATGTTTTTTTTTTAAATCACATGTTAATAAACACTTTTAAAATTTTTGAACTCCATAAAAGTTCAGAGAAAGATTGTACAAGGCACAAATAAGGGTTTGAGATTCATATCTTTGATTTTCACCTAAAATACACCCTGCTTACCAAACAAAAATATTGCACCTCAAATTTCATACCTTGTTTTACTGTTTTAAATTTTAAACACGAATAAAATCTCCAAGAGGTCCCATACAGTGACAGAACTAACTCAGGTTCTGATTCTTCATCTTTACACTCACCATGCTATTATCACTTATTTCGAATCTGCTGTTTAAACACAGGAATACATAGTTCCACAGAGGTTGGAACAATAACAGGTCTTAAGCGAGCACCAATGATTCCAAACCTTTATAATCTTACTCTTGAAACAAATTCATGTGGCTGAGGCTGCATATGTTGGAGGCTGACTGTGCAACTTGGTTTCCTATGAATTGACTGCTTATTAAAGGATAAGCAATTTAAAAAGTGCTCATTGGGTTCCAGCTCCAGTTAAGACAGAATAAGCACCTTCCACCTAGTCTTTCCCATTGTGTGCAACAAAAAATTCCCAGGAAAAAGAACCACTTGGAGACTCTGGGAACTCTGAAAGGTAAGTAATAGCAGGAGGGTTGGGGAAGGAAACCAGACTTGAAAAATCACTAATCCAGGGGTGAGTTTCCTTTCTGTTTACTCCTCCAATATCTCCCAGCCTGGACTTACAGGCAGCTTGAAATCCTGAATAGCACACCCAGAACTATTATTATTTTAATGGTGAAAGACTGAATCTTCCCCCTAAGACTGGGATAAGGCAAAGATCTCTACTCTTGCCACTTCCATCAACATTAGTAATGGAAGTAAAACTATCCCTGCTTACAGACGACAATTACCTACATAGAAAATCCCAAGATATATACCAAAAAAAATCTTCTATAACTAATAATTGAGTTAGCAAAGTTGAAAGATACAATGTCTGCATACATATCAAATGTACATCTATACAATAACAAGGAACAATTAAAAACCATATTTTTAAAATAGCACTTACAATTATCCCCCCAAAAAAGAAATACTGTAGATAGCTATAAATATAACATAACATGTTCAGAACCCATATGCTGAAAACTATGAAGTGCTGCTAAAAGAAATGAAGGAAGATATAAATGGATGGAGAGACATATGTTCAGGAGTTGGAATAGTCAATATAATTAAAATTTCAATTCTCTCTTGAAAATGAAACTGATCTATAGATTCAACACAATTCCAATCAAAATCCCAGCAAGAGTTTTTGCAGATACAGACAAACATCTTTTTAAAATTTATACAGAAAGCCAACGGAACTAGAATAGTCAAAATAATTTTGAAAAAGAAGAATAAATTGGATCATTCATAGCATCCAATTTTAATATTTATTATAAAGCCACAGTAATGAAGACAGTTGGTATTAGCAAAGGGATAGATATCTAAGTCAATGGAACAAAACAGAGCCCAGAAATAGAGGCACACAAATGTGGCCAATTGATCCTTTGACAAAGGTGCAAAGACAATTCAATAGAGAAAGAACAGTCTTTTCAACAACTAGTGTTGGAACATTTGTTCATCCATATGCAAAAGAATGAATTTCAACCTAAACTTTATGCTTTATACAAAAAAAATTCAAATGGATTATAGATCTAAAGGCAAAGTATAAAGCTATTAAAATTTTAAAAGGAGAAAATCTTTGTGACTTTGAGTAAGGCAAAGAGTTCGTAAATATGATACCAAAACCCAATTCTTTAAAAATTGATAAATCGAACTTAATGAAATTTTAAAACTTTTAGTCTGTGAACAATACTGTTAAGAGAATGAAAAGACAAGCTTTAGACTAGAAGAATATGTTTGTAGTCACATCCAACAAAGCTTGTATCCAGAATATATATAGAATGCTCAACACTCAATAAGAAGAACAAACTAAACCCAAGGTGAATAGAAGGAAGGAAATTATAAAGATTAGAGTAAAAATTAATGAAATAGAGCATAGAGAAAATAAAAAGGAAGCTGGTTTTTTGAAAAGATTAACAAAATTAACAAAACTTCGGCTAGACTGACTGAAAAAAAAAGACTGAAGATTCAAATTATTAATATCGTAAATGTAAGAGGGGACATTACTACTGGCCTTACAGAAACTTTTAAAAAAGGGTTATAAGAGAATACTATGAACAACTACATGCCAATGCATTAGATAACTTAGGTGAAATGGTCACAACTCTAGAAAGATGCAAACTACTGAAACTGACTCAAGAAGTAACAGAAAATCTGAATAGATCTATTACAAGTTAAGAGATAAAATTAGTAATCAAAAAACTACCCACAAAGGAAAGCTCAGGCCTAGATGGTTTCACCGGTGAATTCTACCATACATTTAAAGATGAAGCAATACCAATTATCCACAAACTCTTCCACAAGATAGAGAAAGGGAGAATATATCCAAACTCGTTCTATGAAATTAGAATTATCTTGATACCAAACACAGGCAAAGACATCATAAGAAAAAAAACTACAGACCAATATTTATTATGAATATAGATTGCAAAAATTCTCAACAAAACACTAGCAGATTGAATCCATAAATACACAAAAAGTATTATATACCATAACCAAGGTGAGTTTACCCCAAGAATATAGGTTGGTTTAAAATCCAAAAATCAATTAATATAATACACTATGTTAATGTAATAAAGGATAATATCATATGATCAGCTCAACTGATGCAGAAAAATCATTTGACAAAATTCAACACCAATTTATAATAAAAACGCCTGACAAACTAGGACTAGAAGGGAACTTCCTTAACCTAATAAAGGGTATCTAGAAAAAATGCACATCTAACATCACATTTAATGGTGAAAGACTGAGTGGTTTCATCCTAAGATCAGGAACAAAACAAGGTTATCTGGTCTTGCTGCCCTTTGTTAACATTTTAGTGGAGATTCTAGCCGGAAATTTAAGTATCAAAGTGAAATAAAAGGCAGCCAGATTAGATATGTTTATAGATGACATACTCTTGTATAAAATACCTTAAGGAACCCACTAAAAAATTATCAGAAAAATAAATGAGTTCAGCAAGGGTACAGGATGCAAGATCAATATACGAAAATGAACTGCATTTCTCTACATTTACAATGAACAATCAAAAATTAAATTAAGAAAGCAATTTTACAATAACATCCAAAGATAAAATATTAGGAATAAATTTAACAAAAGAAGTACAAAACTTGTACTCTAGAACCTACAAAACATTGTTGAAAGAACTTAAAGAAGACCCAAATAAATAGAAGACATTCATGTCATTTATCAGAAGACTTAATGTTAAGATGAAACTATTTTTCAAGTTAATCTACAGATTCAACACAATCTACATCAATTTTCTGACTTCTCTGTAGAAACTGACAATCTAACCTTAGAATTCACATGGAAATTCAAGGGACACAAAATACCCAAAACAGTCTTGGAAAAGACTAACAAAGTTGAAGGACTCACACCATGCAATTTCAAAACTTACTATAAAGCTATAATAATCAAGACCGTGTGGTACTCGCATAAAAAGGCAAAAATCAAAAGAATAGACCTGAGAGTCCAGAAATAAACTCTCACATTTATGATTAATTGAGTTTTGACATTGACAAATGGTATGGGGACAATTAGATATATCTACATGCAAAAGAATAGATTAGGACCGTTATCTCACACATATGCAAAATGGATCAGACTCAATGTAAGAACTAAAACCATAAAACTCTCTGAAGAAAATGTAAGTATAAATCTGCGTGACCTTAGTTTAGACAATGGTTTTTTAGATGTAACACCAAAAATACAAGCAACAAAGGAAAAACAGATAAATTGTACTTCATCAAAAGTGAAAACCTGTGCTTTGCAAATTAGCTGATGAGGGGCTTATATATAAAGAATTTTTACAACTCAGCAAAAAGACAACCCAATTACAAATGGGCAAAGGACTTGAATAGACATTAATACAAATGGCAAAAAGCACATGAAAAGATGCTCAATAACATTAGCTTTCAGGACTATATAAATAAAAGCCACAATGATATACCACTTCACACCCACTAGCGCGGCTAGAATTAAAAAGACAGATATAAATGTTGACAACGAAGAGGAGAAATTGGAACCCTATTACATTGTGGATGGGTTTATAAAATGATTGCTGCTGCTGTGGAAAATAGTTTGGCAGTTCCTCAAAAAGTTAAGCATAGAATTATAATATGATGCAGCAATGCTACTCCTAGGTATATACCCAATCAAAATTAAAATGTATGTTTGCACGAAAAACTTGTACACAGATGTTCATAGCAGCATTATTCGTAATAGCCACCAAGTGCAAACAACTCAAATGTCCAACAGATAAATGGATCAACAAAATGCGGTATATCCATTCCGTGAAATATTATGCAGCAATAAAAAGGAATGCAGTACTCATCCATGCTACAACACGACTGAACCTTGAAAATATTACGCCAAGGGAAAGAAGCCAGACACAAAAGATCACATTGTATGATTCCATTTATGTTAATTTTTCAGGACAGATAAATTCATAAGGAAAGAAAGTAATTAGTGGCTGTACAAGATTGGAGAGTGTGGGCAAATGGGTAGTTGCTAACGGAACAGAATGAAATGTGCTAAATTTGATTATGGTGATGGTTTCACAACTGTAGGAATATACCATTGAATTGTACATTTAAAATAGGTGAGTTGCACAAAATATAAATTATATCTTAATAAAGCTATTATTTTAAAACAACAGCAAGAAAACAAATAACTCAATTAAGGAAAACAGGCAAAATATTCAGCAAAGAATACATATGGAAAAATAACTACATGAAAAGGTCCTTAAGATCATTAACCATTAGGGAAATGCAAGTCAAAACCAATAAGATACCACTGCACTACTCTTAGCATGGCTTAAAAAAAAAAATAAAGTGAGACAAACCAAGTCCTCTAATATGGCAACTCTCATATGTTGCTGGTAAAAATGCAAAATGGTATAGCTCCTCTGGAAAACGGTTTGGCAATGTCTTATAAAGTTTAACATTCATTTACATTATGACGTGACAATCATATGCCCAAGTGTTTACCCTGGACAAATAAAACCTTATGATCACACAAAAGCCTATTCATGCATGTTTATAGAAGCTCCATTCATAATTACCAAAAATGAAAACAACCTAAATGTCTTTCAACAGTGAATAGATTAACAAACTATGATGCAACCAGATGATTGATATATTATACAAAGAAACATATAAATATATTGTATATATGTGTATATTATATCTGTATATACACATGTGCATACACATATGCACACAATTTAAATTCAACAATCACTGCCAGGATTGTTTAGAACTTTGACCACCACTAAGAGTTTTTTGAGGTGAGTAATATTTTATCCCTGAGATTGTTTAGAATTGCTGGGCTATCATGATAATTTAAAAAGCAGACCAACTGGAAGTCAATATTATTATTGTTTTAAGTTCTCTGCAAACAATGTTCTACTCTGAGAAGGAGGGCTCTCGTTACCTCAACTCTCTATGCTGTTCTGTTCTGTGGTTCTGGAATAAAAGCCTTAGACATAGAGAAACTGATTCTGGAAGCTAGAAATCAATGGACTGAAAGGTTCAAGGGGTATGAGTAGGGCTCTGACCATGTCTGCTGTAGACAACCAAGTCCTGGTTAAACAAATCAATTCTGAGTACATATGTATGGTTAAATAAATAAAATAAATAAATAAATCCCCAATGAGGGCAATTGGGTAAATCTTAATAAGTATTTGGTATCAGGTAATATAAAGGAACTATTTTTAATATTGATAGTGTATTAATGATGTTGTAGTTCTGTTAGAAATTGTCTCATGTTTTAAAGATGCATTCTGAAGTACTTCATAGTGAAATTTCACAGTATCTATAATTTACTTTTAATTCTTCAAAGAAAAAATTAGACAAAACTAATACGGCAGATATTTATAATTATTAAGTTATGTAATGTATACATAAGGATTTATTGTACTCTTCTCTCTACTTTCTTATATGCTTGAAATTTTTCATAATAGAAGGTTTTTCAAAATGAAAAATACACCAGAAAATCCCAGAAATATTAAGTGTCTTAGTGCCAAAGCCAGTGAACCTTCACTCGAAAAAGATCCCACAGCTTTATCGTAATACATCTCTGGATAAATTTGAATCAAAGAAAGCTTGGAGCATGTTAAATTTTGTCCTGTGGAAAGGAAAATGGAAAAGCAAGTAACATGCTTTATCAAGCTTCCACCCTAAAATGCTAAAACGATGATTATGTGGGGCTGAAATGGACTAACATTCCGCTATACTGAAAGTTTGGTTTTCCAGCAGGCAGGCCCTATTCCCCGAAGAAGCCTGTGGACTGGCTGCAGGGAAGACATCAACTCTCTCTTTTTTAAGGCAGTGTGACATGGGTGTCAGTCACTTGCAGAGAGTAGAGTCTTGTCATATTCCTTGACCTATAAGGTGAGGTCATAACGGCCATATAGTTTTCACTTTGTTCGCTGGAACATATGCTCTTGGAACCTTGGGTCAACATGTAAGAGGCCACCATGACAAATGGCTACACGTAGGTGCTCCAGTCAATAGTCCAGCTGAGCCCAGCCTTCTCGCCATCCATGCGAAGGCACCAGATGTGTGACTGGAGCCATCACCCTCCAGACCAACAAATCCATCAGCTGAAGAGATTTCCATCAACACTATATGGAATAAAAGAAAAACCCAGCCATGCCTTGCCCAAATTTTTGACCTACAAAATGATGAGATAATAAAATGGTTATTTAAGTCACTAAATTTGGGGGCCATTTGTTATGCCGCAATAGTTAACAGTAACAGGAAGCCAGAAGGTGTGACCTATGATGGGCAGTGGCAGATGCAGTTTTTAATGGGCCCCGAAACTTTAAGAAGAAAGTCAACTGACCATGTGTACCAAGTACAAGACCTCGATAGGGACTTGCATAGGTGACGAGTCCTGAACTTTAAGCTCCGTTGGTATCTCTAGCCTTGGGAGAGGTGAGACTGATTCTCAAAGTAGAGGAAAATGGAAGGACTTTGCAGGCAGAGGGACATGAGTGGGCAAAGAAGCAGGAAAGTGCATGGTTCATTAGGTGACTCTAAGGAGCTCAATGTGGATAGAATGAAGGGGAGATGAAGATGGACCAGTGGGGAGACAGGAGAAAAGCCACTGATGCTAAAGTTTCAGGAAGTTGAGGGCAGGGACAGGGACCTACCTGTACAGGTGGGGAGCCCTCAAGTTTAAGCCCCAGGACAATGACCTTTATAAGATGCAAAATTTTAAGAGAATGCCTTTAAGAGGCTAGCCTTCTTTGTATGAGGTGAGAGGCAGAACTCCAAAGTCTGAGGTCTCAGTGTCCCCAACCCCCAAACCATGGCCTCCACTAAAGGAGCCCTGTGGCCCGTGGCCAGTAAGGGGAAGTGCATGGCCACTTCATCTCTCTCAAGGTCGTGCTGCCATCCACATGCTGGTTCTTTCTGCTATTTGGTGCCCACACCTCGAGGCCCCATAAGCCCCTCAAACTCTACATGTTGAGCACTGCACTTTTTTTTACCCTCCAATCTTGTCTCTACTTCAGTAGTCCACAACTCTGAGTGTCACCCACGAGTCACCTAGCCCAGACACCTGAGACTCAGCTGTGCCCCTACATTGTATCAACAGTAGAGAGTCTGTCTCCCAGCAGTGCTTAAGCCAACCTCTTCTCTCCCTGTCCTTGCTCCCACTGATCATTTTTTGGTGCTCTGTCTCTCATGGCTTCTCTTCAGAGGGCTTCAGCCTTCCCCCTAACAATCCATGCAATCCCAGTGCACATCTCACCAGGCAACACTGTCAGTGGCTCCCAGAACCCTCCCTCTGAAACCAGGCCCCTTAGCCTGGTGCTCCAGGTTCTCCATGAGCTGACCTCTGACTTCCATCCAATATCACAACCTGTCCTCATCTACTCCCTCTCCACCTGCTTCTCCAGAGGGAACTTTCACTCCCTCACCCACTTCCTGCCATGGAACACAATGCTGCCCCTCACCAACACCCTCAGGACTCAGCTTCAGCCTCACCTCTTCTCAGAAGCATCTCCAGAACCCACACTCTTCCATCCAATGACTCTTCTCTGTGGCCCCTTGCTCCAGACAGGGCATCTCTCATAACCTGTAACACTTTAGAGAATTTATAAGTAGAACTTGCTCCAGTCACTTAATCCCTCTGAGCTGTTTACTCTTCTGTGAAATGGGCAATGCCTACACCAAAGGATCTGAGGATGATAATAATGAACGCCAAGTGAGTAGGCACTGAGATGAGAGCTTTTTGTACACGATCTCAGTTAATCCTCACAGCACCCAAAGAGGCAGACAGTACTAACAGCCACCACTGAATTGAGGAGGACGCTGAGATGAAGCACCCTGCCTAACTTGTCTTTCTCTTGGCAGTCCTCCCCAGCCCCGGGGCCCTGATCATCAGTGCATCCTCCTTGCCTCCTGGCCTCACCACACTGAAATTTTAGAGGGCAGGAATGGTGCTTGTTTTGCACATTTGTGTATCCCAATCTCCTAGAACTGGCTTTGGCATACAATATGTACTTAGTAAACATTTGGTGACTGAAGTAATCAGTGAATGAATAAACCCAGCCAGCAACAGGGCCTGGATCCCAGCTCTTGGCTCTTTCTCACCCACCATGCAGGATCCTGTGTAGAAGGAGCTGAGTGCAGGCCCTGGCACACAGTAGGTACTCAATAGTGTGTAGCTGTTGCGGTTGTTATGAAGAAAGAAAAAGAAGAGGCCGAGGAGAAAAATAATTGAGAAACAAATACCACTTGGTGAGTCTGTACCTCCCAAAAGTGGGAGCTCCCCCACGGTGATCCAGGCCCAGGTCCTCCTAGTGCCTAGGCCAGGGTCAGCTACAGCAGACTGAGGGAGAGTTTAGGAATAAACATGGACAGTAGAGGTCAGGAAGGGAACTTCCATCCCACCTTCTCCTTCCCTCAGAAAATTGGTGATGTCCCGTCGTCGCTGTCATCATCACCAGAGGTGTGAGCGTCTCCAGCGACCAGGGAAACCCACGCTCCTTCCAGCGCGGATCCCAGCGGAGCTCAGGCCCCAGCCGGTCCCACCCGCGGCGGAAGCTCCCAGAACCAGAGTCGCCTGTTCCTCCAGCCTCCACGCCACCACCACTCCATTCTGCCACCGGGCAACCTGGCTTGGGCGCCCTGGGTTCTGATTATGGCTCCTCAAAGCCTGGATGTAAGGCTCTGGGCCGGTCACTGTCGGTGTCTGAGCCTCGCGGTGTTCCTGACTGCGGGCAGCCGGCAGTGGAGTCTGGGGTGGGAATGGCTGCAGGACTTTGCCAAGCGTCAAGGCTGAGACTGATCGCCCTGGATTTCCATGGCAAGGCCCGGGCCAGGGTCTGAGACGCGCCAGGTTGGGAGGAAAAGAACGTGGGAAGCTTACTACTCTACTCCCTCGAGCTTCGACCATTAGAATCATTCTGAGCTCTGCCCAAGATGCTCGCAGCGAGGGCTGAGTGAGGCCGTAGTCACTCTGAACTCTAAGGTCCTGGCTGCAAGGGAGGCCGGTTTCGCAGAGTCCTCACTATCTGCCAGCAGAAACCGCTTCAGGAGAGACAGGAGTAGCCCACGGGGACAATGGGAGGAGAAGAGATTTAGGACCCCTAAATGGTTGGACAAGTCTCTAAACCACTCTGGACTTCAGTGTCCTCCTCTGTGAAATGGAGCCAGTAATAACCCTGGATTCTTCTGGGTTGCTGTGAGGATGAACTAAAATAATAATCTTGAGGTCTACGTAGCTCCAGATGTCTTGAAAGTGAGTTACACAGGCCCACAGGCTTTGGCATACAGTTTGTGCTGCTGTCTTGAGCACGGGCAGGAACCAAGGAGCCCCAGGAGACCAGTGTAGGTCCCTCCCCAACACAAGAAACCCAGATGGGTCTCAGGTTCCGCTTGGGTAGGATGAGGGCAGAGGCCGGGGAAGGGGCGGCTGGAGTAGAGGCCTCCGGAAACGCGGAGTGGGAGCAGGGCACAAGAGGCTTTAGAGGGCGCAGCGGTGAAGGGCAAGAAAGTTCACACTTCTGGACGCTCCCCGCGTTTTCTCGTGTCTCCCTCTCTTCTGAGTAACTCTTCCCTCCTTCCTTTCTCCTCCCTCTTCTATCCTTCCTATCTCCATTCTCTCCGCGCCCCATCTCCCCTGCCCCTGTTTCTTCTCTCCTTCTCCCCCCACTTCCCTCTCCTCGTCACCCTCGCACTTTATAACCAAACAGCCAAACCCCTTTCCAATTAAAGTGGAATTAGGCAACTCAATCAAATTAGTTCCCTATTAAAGCCCTTCTTTATTAAACCATTTTCTTGTCCTGCTATTAAGTTTCACCGCCTGGCGGAACTCGAGCCGGCTCCAGAAGTTTACCTTGGGATATCGCCGGGGCCAGCCTAGGGGAGGGGGCGCCGTTTCTCGAAGAGGGGGACGCACCCTGTCGGGAGCCGGACGATAGGGGAAGGAGGGTGCCGGCTGAGAAGCCGCTAATTTGTTCGGCTCCACGCGAGAAGGGAAAGGAAAAGGGATGCAGAGTGAGGTCTGGGGGGAAGGCACGTCCTCACCTCCACTCTTGGATTACACTGTTTTGGGAGACAGCAGCACCCCACCACCCCACCAATACTCCCAACAACCCCCCCCCAAATAACTCTTTGGGAGAACGGTCGCAGCCTTCGCTGCCCGGCTGCCAACTCCGCCGTCCTTGGTTCCAACCTGAGTAGGGAGGCGCGCAGTGTGCGACCGGAGCTGCGTCCCAATCTGCGCGCCGGGGAGAGCGAGAACCTACTGCCAACTTCGCAAGATTCCGGAGGAGGCTCGCGTCCAGGGGCCCAGAGCACTGGCCAGGCGACCCCGCCGCAACCCGCACTCCCACGCCGGGAGCCGGAGAGTCGCGGGGTCGCTGATGCGCAGCGCGCGCCGCTCCTCCCGGACTTCTCGGCCGCTGCGGTCGGCGGGGCGCTCCCAGGCGCCCGGATCTCCGGGGGTCAGAGCACCAGCCCGACTTTGGTCGAGATTTTCCCAGGCACCGCGGCAGGAGCGGGAAATCAAGACCTTTACAATCTGGCCGCAGGAGGAGCGGGAAGGGATTGGGCGTTGTTTTCTTAGAAAATAACATTTATTTCTAGCTCATGTCTATGCAAAGGAAAGCACAAAGTGAGCCATTCTGTGCAGCAGCGTTTCCCGCTGCCAGCCCTTCGGCCGGGGCGTTTGGCGAGTCCCTGGAGGCGGGGATGGGCCCTCGGGCGGGCGCGTCTGGCTCAGTCACACGTCGCTCTGTTCCTGCTTCAGTGCGCACCTTGACCGCTCCTCAGGGAGAGACCGGCCTAGGCATGAGGGGCGGGTGGGCGGGATTGGTCCCGAGTTCACAATATATTTAATCTGTAAAACCTGAAAAGTACAATGCGCGCATAGTCTCAGTTTTTCCATTTTGTCCTTTTTTTTTTTTGCTTGTTTTTGAATATTTTTGTCACGTTAATACCGAGGTCACCTACAAATTACAATTAATAACTTAGAATTCCATTTTATAACATTATACACTGGCTTGTATATATATGTATAGATTACATATAGATTTATACATGTATAAAAACTCACACTGCACCAAGGAAACCCATGCTTATCGCCATAAGCAACAAAGAGCGACAAATACCGCAACGAGGAAAGTGCACCTTAGAACTTGTTTCCTTTTTTTTTTTACAATTGATATCGATATATGTGTCCCAAAGACTCGACTCAGTGCCAAGAGATTTATACATCCTAAATTTATATTTGTTAGAGCGAATATTTTAAATTCTTTAAAGGGGGGGGAGACACAGAAGACAGACTTTTGGACTATCTTGCCATCCATTTGAGCGCGCGGGCAGGATGGGCGTAGCTAAAGGAAAGGCAGGAGAGTGCGCAGCGGCCACAGCCTCTGGATTCCAGAGAACTGTCGCCCGCGGAAAGGCGGGGGAGCATTGGGGAGCGGGACGGGGGATAAGGATCCGGGCCGCGCACCTTCTCCGAGAACATCTGCGTCTGTAGCTGCTCCCTCTGCTCAGCTCTCCCCACCACCCTTCAAAACAAAACTGAAAACCACCTTGAAGCGAGAGGACCCCAACCGGGTTGCAGAGTGAGCACCGGGCGAAGAGGGACCCGCGGCCCGCGGGAACGAAGCTGAGGTCCCTGCTTGAGAGCCGCCCGGCTGCGGGCCCCTCGCCCTACTGTTTCTCAGGGGCGCCGTTGACCATAGGCCCGTACAGGCCTCCGCCGTAGGTCGGCTCCTTGTGCACAGCAGCGGCGGCGGCCGAGCGGTCGCGCATTAGATCGCTGAAGGCGTAGTCCATGGGCGGGCGGAAGCCGAGTGTGGGCACCAGGCCGGCTGTCGAGTAGGGAGCCATGAAGGCCAGGCCGCGGCTGTGCGCCGCCGCCGCCGAGTAGGCCAGGCGCAGGGGGCTGAGGCCGAGGGGCGCGCCCAGAGGGTAGGCGCCCGCATCAGCGCCGAAATGACTGGCGTTGGGCTGCAGAGGCGAGAAGGCCGAGCGGCTGCTCAGCGAGCCCAGCGCCCCAGGAGCCATGGCGCCGGCCAGCAAAGGTCTGTGGTGCGGGGTGCGGCAGGGCCGGCCTGCAGAGGCGCGGGCAGCCCGGGTCCCCCCGCGGCGGCGGCGTCGACGCGGCCCGGCCACCCGTCGTCCGCAGCTGCTACTGCTCCCACCGCGGCCTTATCAGGGGGTGTGGCGGGGCCGAGGCCAGCCGCCAGGCCCCCGCGGTGGTGGTTCAGCACCTGCTCGATGGCCTGTACCACGTCTCCGCCGCAGCCCTGCAACACCAGCTCCAGGACGCCTCGCCGGTGGCCCGGGAAGACGCGCGTCAAGATGTCCAGCGGCGTCCGCTGCCGTGGACCCGGGCCCCCGCCCAGCCCTGGCGCGGGTGCGGCCTCTGCCTCTTCTTTGTCAGCCTCCGAACCGGATTCCGAACCCAGAGGGCTGGCGGAGCCCGGGCTGTCTTCCTCGGCACCGCCTCCGGGGCCAGCGCTGCCCGGGCAGCTGCCACCTGCCTCCTTGGAGGCCCGGGCTAGAGGCGACCCTGAAAAGGACTCGCCATCGCCGTTCTCAGAGCCCGAGCCCGGCCGCACCTCCGGGGACGATGTTCCGGGACCCGAGTCTGCGCCGTCGGGTGATAAGGGCTTCCCGGGCGGTGGCCCTGGGCTGCCCGGGCGGCCTGCCTGGAGCAGCGTCTTGGGGAACAGGTCAAACTTCTGTAACTTGGCCTCTGGGAGGGAAGAAAAGGGGATGTGAGGAGCAGTAAGGAGAGGGGAGGCGGCCGCACCCACAGCACCCGAGCCCTTTGCATATCTTAGTTTCCTTTCCCTCTGAGCCCCACAACCTTCATTCAGTGGGGCCCAGTGCCCCCCTTTGTTTTTAATCCACCATTCCTTTCCCTCTGAGCCCCTACAGCCCTGTCTCTCCTCCACTGTCCCCATGGAGCGCTCTCTTTCTGTACCCAGAGCCCTAAACACCTGTGCCCTGTAAACTCAATGTCCAGTGCCCTTCTTTCTACATCTGTGCACCAACACGTCCACTCTTATCCCTCTTCCTAACTCTGCGCTGTCCTGGAGAAGTAGCCTGGCTTGGGGTTCAAGCAAGAACCAACATAACTTCCACCTATGTCACACAGGATATAGAAGAGCCTACTCCACCCTTTGAGATTCCCAGGACCGACCCAGGCCTTGGTGCCCTCAGGCCCTGGGCAGCTTACCTGTAAGGACACTTTGGGCATCTACAAGATCCCAAGCCTCTCTACAAGCAAAAGTAGAGCCCTAATTCTAAGCTGCCCTTTACAAAATTTAGATCTAAGTTCTTCCCTCTAAACTGAGAGGACCCCAGAAGGCCCTGGCCTAATTTCCTCCCTCCCCAGAAAAAGCCAAGGGAGTTTTGAAGAGGGTGGAGTCAGGCAAGGAGTAGAAGGGAAAGAAAAGGGGAGAGAGGGAAGTGAGAGAGCGCATACTCTGAGAAACCTGGGACCAGTGGGGAAAGAAGCTAGAAAGAAGGATCAGGGCGCAGCCTGCGGTTGTCCGGTGAGCATTAGGAACACAAGAAAAGGAATCATACAAGGAAAAGGAACAAAATGTCTTCAATACTTAGATAAAGTGATGAGGGACAGGGGAGGAGACTTGGAGAGGTTGGATTTCTCAAGAGAGTTGGGACGGAACAAGGGGAATCGCTGCATGTGATGAAACAGAGAATGAAAAAAAAATAAATATAAATATAAAAAGACGACGCGGATTTCCGCGCTGCGAAGACCCAGCGAAGTGAGCAAGTAAGCTAGAACTGTCCTGTGTCTGGGTAGAGGAGATAAGATTAAAGCGTTCACACTTGGGCCCGCGCCGAAAGAAAGGACAGTGCAAAAGCTTCCAAAGTGGGGAAGGGAGAGTCTGTGTGTCTATGCCCCCAACCTGAGGCTGGGTGCGCGGTGAACTCAAGCAGTCGGAGCGTTTGGAGAAGGGGATTCTACTCAGTCAGTCCTGCCCCAAGTCTCTGGGCCTCGTGCGCCTGGGCTGCGTCCCTGCTCCCCTCTGCTCCCGGCCAGGCCGCGCTCTCACCTGAGCTCCCGGCGCCCGCTGCGCCGCCTCCGGTCCCGGCAGGCGCTGCCGCTCCCGGCCCCCCGCCGTCGGCGGCGCACACCGAGCCGAAGACCTCATAGGCAGGTCGCGGCGGGATGATGCCGTTGGCGGCCGCCAGCGCCAGGCCCTCGGCAGTGCCGTAGAGAAGCTGTAGCTCGCGCGCCTCGTTCTCTTCCTGTGCCTGTTGCCTGCGCAGCGCCACCTGCGCCGCCATGACGCGCTGGCGCTCGGCGATGAGCGTGCACTTGGCGCACAGGCAGTCCTTCCAGCGGCAGTAGCGCTTGTGGCCCTTGAGCGCTGACACCACCCCGTGGTTGCGGCAGCGTGCGCACTTGGGGGTCCGCGGGTACTTCTCCGCCGCCCGCAACAAGAGCGGCGGCGCCCGTAGCAAGCCGCCCGCCACGCTCACCGGTAGCGAAGCGGCCGCTGCCGCCGCTGCCGCCACCGACGCCACCGATGCCACGGGTGGCCCCGTCGCTGTCGCCGCCGTCGCCGCGCTGGGCACGCTGGGCAGCTCGGAGCGCAGCTCCATGTCAGGACCTGGCGTGGGAGACCGTGGGAAGGGAGGAAGACGAGGTGAGGCGTGCGCGGTGCGCAAAGCTAAAGCGCACCCTCGAAGAACCCAGGCTTAGAGAGGGAAATTTTGGCCGCGAAGGTTTGGCTACAGGTTGCCAAATTTCTGGGAGAAGGTGCCTTCAGAGCCCCTTCTAAGGCCGTTTCCCCCACCCTACTCCCACCAGAGCTCTTACATCTGATTTACGCGCTGGGTGTACGATTTCGTTTGAATCCGTGGTTCCACTGGAATTTTTATTTAAAAACAAAGTTTGAAAGTCACTGGTTCGGATAGATAAAGAGGGTTTGAAAAGAAAATATCCCCCCGACCAAAGCTCAGCTTAATTGGGGTGAGACGGGTAGAGACAAATATTTGTTTGCTGAGACTCGGATTAGAGAGAAAATTTTGACTCAGCAGACTGCTGCCAAGAGCAAAACAGGAAAATCCGAGGCGAAATGTCCAGTTGTGTGGAAGGGTGAGGAGTAGGAAAGAGGTATCAAGGCATAGAGTTCAGCTGGTTGGGCCAGAGTGTGTTGTGTTTTGTTTTGTTTTGTTTTGTTTTCTGGTGGACTCAGGAGAGTTCGAGAGAAAAATCAGCAACAGAAAGAACTGCTCTAGGAAGTGTTGTGAGGGTTAGGAAACTACTCCCTCAGGGGCAAAGTTAGGCCCAGGGGCTCAGGGACCCGTGGAAATGTGGGAGCCACAAGCTCCATAGCGAGGGCCTCCGGCGAGTGGGAGAGAAAATGGGTGTGCAGCTGGGTGCAGGAGGTCTGGGGAGAAGGACTAAAGAGAAAACTCAGCCGAAGAAAGTTTCTTTGGATAGGCAAACCCAGTCCAAAGATAAGCTACCTCGAGGAGCGAAAAACTGCTGATACGGCGAATGTCTGGGTCCTAGGGTTCACACGAAGGAGAGGGGTGTGAGTGAAAAAAAGAAACCTGCAGGCATAAGCTGGGGGTGTGGATAGAGTAAAAGCTGTGGCAAAATTTTCAGCCTTGTAGGAGTAGCTGGGGAGGGGAAAAGTATCTTGCAAAAGTTCAGTGTTGCAGGAGGGAGATCCTTTCTGCTGACCACCTCACACTACTTTTCCGTCCCCATCCGAATTCTCAGACACGCCCTCCCCATCTGGGCCCCGCGGGACCCGCTCGGGAGCAGATTCTCGCGTTCTGGTCCCAGAGTTGGGTTCCAGAGACTAGTTGGCCCAGCTGGCAGCACTGAGGCAGGGGAATGGCCTCGGAACTGGTTCTGAGCGAAAGCAGATTTCTATATGCACCGAGCCCCAGAAGGCCCAAGCAGCCCACTCTGAGCTTCCGCTGCGGCCTCTTCTAGGTCTCCTGGTCTCCACCAGCGCCCGGGTCCGAATCCTGGTGTCACCGCCCGAGAATTCTAGACATACCTCCCCCCGCCACGCGCGCTGCGTCTTTCTTCAGGCCCCTTGAGCTGCAGAGTCCCTAAGGCCAGCATGGCCCGGGCCTTGGGCCGCCTCCCCTGCCCTCCCTGCGGCCCTCAACTACCTGCCTTGGGCTCGGGGATCCTCCTCCTCCGCTGGCGCTGCACGCGCCTCCCAGCTCCGCTCGCGACGCTGGCGCTCTTGGCCTCTTCCCCTTGCCCCTTATCTGACCACGTCACCCGCCTTCGGTCACCATGTCCGAACTTCCGGACCCCCTCAGAACGCTGCGTAGTCCAACCCTGAGTCGGAAATCGGTGTGGGGGTGCTGTTTAGGGACCGGCTGGCTGGAACCCGCGACCCGGCCCTCGCCGTGCCGCGTCCCCTCGCGGAGCGCGTCGGACGCTGTGCACAGCCGGGCCCCAGTAGCCCGGCGCTGCCAGACTCTCAATGATCCACTCGCCGGCTCTATTGTTGCTCCTTAGGGCTCCATTAGACAGAATTGGACAACAATGTGGCGCCTGCCATTGGCCAGGGGAGGCAGACGGCACTCTGATTGGCCGGGCCCGCGCCCGGGGAGCCCCGCATTCTACAGTGTCCGAAAGATTCGAAACTCCAAAAGCTCCACTGAGTGCCTCGGGGAGGGGAGGGGGCGCGCCAGGGAAGGAGTGGAAAAAAGTGGGCAAGGAGGAGCGTTGAAAATATCGTGACAAGTAGTTTCCGTGCGCCCGAGAGCGTGTGAATTGCGCCTAATTACCGTGTCCGGTGCGCCTCTACGTAGATGTGTGTAACCCCTCGGCTTCTGGGGCGCGGGCTCGGCTGCGCGGCTCTTACTGGCCGGGGGCGCTTGGCAAGGCCGTCTTTCCCATGTGGCCCTAGCGGCCGGGGGCGACATGGGGGCAGGTGACAATTCAATTACCGCGGCCGGGGTGGGGGTGGAACGGGGGTAGAGAGGGAGGGTGTAATTGGCATAAATGCCAAGACGATTTCTCCTGCCTCTTTCCGGCTCTTTTTCCGCGCGCTCCCAGGTCCGATGCATTTGGGGTATTTGGGGACTGTTGTTTTGGTTTTTCTCCTGCCACCTTTAAAATGCAGGTCCTTTATTTTGAAAGTCCTGATACGATAGGCGTCACGGAGGGTAAGTGTGGTTTACAAGGATTTTCGTTTTTAAAGTGGTGCCGGAGAAATGAAATGAGATTGCGCTTCCCGTCGCCGCCCGCCGCGTCCCTTGCGCTCTGCGCCTTTTCCCTTCCCGACCCTCTCTAAATCCGTCCCTCTGCCCCTCTAACTCTTTCTTTTCCTCACTCTGCAGCATCTCGATTTCTTTCCCATGGTGGTGGGATTCTTTTCGTTGTCGATGTTTTAAGTTAATGGTTTAATTGCTTTTAAACGAAAGTAAAAATGGACATCCCTGTCTCCCCAGATCTTTTTGGACGCAGGACGCGCACCCGTCTGTCGGTCATTTGGGCCGGAGACAAGGTCACCGCGGCCCCCAAGAGTAGTTTTAACTTCCGCCTAACTCTCCTGTTCTGACGTCACGGCCCTGAGATACAGCTGTCTGCAGAGGAGGTAACAGGTTTCGGATTTTGTTACCCTTTCGAATGGAAACATCTGGAATTAATGCCGCGGTCCATGGGCGAGATCGCCTTGGGTTCTCTAGCTGTGTTTCTCTGTACCTTTTCTGTCTTCTAATGTTCTCTCACTCTTATTTTTGTTATTTACTTTTCTCTCTCGTTCGGAGTAAATACAGTTCGTTTAATTAACAAGAAAAATGCGTTATCACTTCGTTCTCTCTCCACTCCAGGCCGTTTGTTTCCGTGTTCTTTCGAACTTCCAGGGCCACGGGGGTCAGGCCGGAGTCGTCGGGGGCGCGGGCGTGCAGACTCGGCCCAGGGACCTCGGGACGCAGGCCCTTCCGTCTGGCACGACTACTGGGTCTTGCCCTGCCAGCTCAGCCTCCTCTGACGCCACGGGTTGGGAATCAGGGAGGAAAGCGCGATGAGCCGGGCCCTACAGCAAAAGCTCACGCGGGTTCCTGCGGGAAGCCAAACCCGAGAACCAGGCAGGGGAGGCGGGGCAGGAGGGACGCAAAAGACGCGAGGAGAGCTTCTAGAAAGTGGACCAGGCCTGCGTGCGGGCGCGCTGCGACCCGGACAAAATCCATGACAGCGATGGAAACCAGGCCATTTGCTCCTGGCAAATTCCAGCCTGAGAATGTGTTTGGGAGAGAGAAAGGGGTCAGCTTCCGTAGGGTATCCCGCGTGGAGTGAGGGTAAGAGAGTGAGTCTGGGATAATCTGTCCTTTAGGAGTGTGGGACCCAGACTCCTCCTCCTGTGAGGTTATGAGGTCAAGGAAATCTATGCTTTAACTGCACCCCGTCAGCGGGATCGGTCGGGAGAGAGGACTGCAGCCAGATCCTTCGTGGGGCAGCCAGACGCCTCCTTCCAGAGCTATCTTGGACCAAGTTTTCCAGAAATTATTTTAAACCCCAAACGAAATGAGCCATAGAAATCAGCCTAACTTTCAGGGGCGGTGGCCCGGACACCCCTCTTGGCGCTTGAGACCAAGCCACTGTGAGATTCCTTCATTCTGGTTCAAGTGAACCTGTGGGAGCCAGGGGTCCAGCCAAGGGTCCAAAACGGAGAACCCTGAATTCTCTCGTTAGTGGGTAAGGAAGCTCATTTCCTTAGGCGAAGGGAAGGGCACATCCTGAAACCTAGCCCAACCAGAGAGAATGTGCCCACCACTAGAACGGGTGCCTCTCCTCTCCATCTTCCTTCCTTCCTACAGCCTAAGAGTTCCTTCCGGTGTCCTGAGTTCGAAGTGTGTCATGGAGGACGCCGAGTAACTTCTGGATGGAAGTCACTGCACTCACCTCCCTAGGCCGTTCTGGGGCTAGTCCTGATTTGGACCGAGGTCGCAGAGGGGAGCAGGCCGGAAGAGGTGGTCGGGCTGAGCCCCTGGCTTTGGGGAGAGCATGCGCAGATTGAGGCAGTAGGGGTTAACTATCCCCTACACACAGCAGAGTGTGGCTTCACAACTGGACACACAACCTGCAAGTGTGACCTTATTCTGCAAAGTCTTGGACACACCCTCACACCTGCATGCAGTGACTGCACAGGGAGCACACTCACCTCTGAGGCTACCCTCCCACCCAAGAGGACCCCATTAGAAAGTTCCATTGATCTCAGAGTGCTCTCATAAGCTTGTCCTCATCCTGGGACATCCACTTGGTGAGTGACCTCTCACCCAGACGCCCACAGACTCCCATCTCGACTGAACACCGAGACAGGCGCATATGATCTCTCACGTGGGCCCTCTCTCCTCCATGGACCTAACCCTACTCCAGGGCCCTGCATATGGCTGGACCCTGGGCAGAGAAAGCCAGATAAACGAAGCGGCAGAGGGCAGAAAGCCCGTCCTCACAGTCACGCACATACACGCTCACTCACGTGTATCCTCTTAGCTCAGGATCATTTGCTGACGCCTCTGTTGTGTCAGGGGCTGGGGGCCCCTGGAAAGTGATCCCAGCCATGAAAATCCACCTCCACCCACGTTTGCTACTGGCCTCAACCCCTACCCACTCTCCCTCCTAGGTCCGGCAGTGGTGGGGTCCAAAGGGACGGCCTGGTGGAGACCGGGGATGAAGCTGGGGTTGGGGGTTGAGGGGGTGGGGAGGAGGCTGGAGGCGCAGCGCGGTGGCGCTGAAAAGGAGCAGGGCGGGGGGCGCCAATGGGGGACCTGGGAGACGTTGACTTTTGCGCTGTTTGTCCGCAGCCTCGGAGCAAGCAGACGCCATCTGTTTGCCGGCTGCAGCGCGTCGCGTTTAATTACCCTCCCGGCAGCCTAATAGAGATGATATTAAACTAAATCTTTCTGACATTAAAAGTAATTATCCCCAAACCAGTGGCTCCGGGACGAAATCGCCCCTCCCGTCCCACCCCTCCCTTGGCTGTGCCAGATTCCGTCGGTTTGGCTGAAACTCTTAACCAGGAAGGGGGTGCGGAGAAAAGGGGGAAGGTGCCTTGGGAGAAGGAGTCTGTGCGCGTCTCCCCAAGCACGCTGTTTCCCGCACAACCACAGACGCTCCTGTACGCATGAACGCGCGCAGGGATACGCACACACCTGTACACACACAGACACATCGCGACAGCATTTTCCTCCGAATCAACTCTCGAGCCACGTTAATTAAGACTCTCAGCCGCGGGAACCCCTGGGCGGACAGGGAGAAGCACGGCCTGGTTTGCTGTCCCCGCCCCTGAGCCTGCAAAAATGGCCCTTTTTTTTGGATCCGGCCAGGGCCAGGCCTAGGGACACGGACACTATTTTGCAGCTAGAAACAACTTCTCTCGTGACGCTAGACTTTTCCAGAGCCTGCTGCGAGCGGCCCCGCGCCTCGCGCTTCCCCTGCGGGGTCTACTTAAGTCGCACCACCCTCTGCAAGGCAGATCTCACTGTTCCACTTGGCAGGTGAGAAAACAGACTTGAGAAAGGTGAGGTGACTTGTTCCACATTTGACGACTGGTAGGGGACAGGGCAGAATTCGACCTAGGAGTACCAGGAGAGAGCCCTAACCCGAGCCCAAATTCTGCTCAGTTCTAGGCGCGGGCTCGGGCGCGCAGTGTCGGACGGATGCTTGGCCTGAGGCCCCTCTGCGCGCACTCACCCTCGGGGCTCATGGGACACGCTGTGCTCAGCCTCTTCCCAGTCCCTCGATCCCCCACGGGAGGCGTGGGCCTAGGAGCAGCAGAAGACGGGATACCCAGGTACCCGCGCTGAGAGCGCTTCCCGAACCCCTAGCGCAGAGCCCCAAGGCCGCAGTCCCCCTTTGGATCAAGCCCGGCGCCTGCAGTGTGCGCGCGGGAGAGGCCAGGCTTCGTATCTACACGACTTTCTGGTTGGGGCGCATCTGCGCCTGGGACAAACGCACGGAGAGTGGTGTCCCTCGCCCAACTATTTGCATCTATTTCTGAGCGCCTACTGTGTACCCCCGCTCTGACAAATGCTTGGTGTGTGCTGTTTTGCCTGGTACGCAGTCCTTGGGGGAGGAGTGACGTTCCACGTTTCAAAGGCGAATCTCCCAAGGTCCAGCGACACGTAACTTACTCGGGGTCACAGTGCTGCAGAGCCTCAAGGAAGATAGGAACCCAGATCGCACTCCCACTCTTGGCTTTTTTCTTCTCGCCTTCAGTTCCGGGCGGGTGGGATCTGACCTAGAGCCTTTCAGTGGGTTCGATTTCAACCAATTCACCGCTCATTCGCGGGAACATAAGAGATCGGGCCATTCCTTCATTCCTTCATTCCATTCATGTTGAGCACCTAGTAGGTGCCAGGCTCTTTAAGGACCCGAGATGGGCCCTTAAAGAGCCTGGCTAACTGGGGACAGTCACCTACCTCAGTGAGAACGGGGATGAGGTGGGAATGGGGAAAGGAGGGTCTAGGAAGATTTCCCGAAGAAGGGGACCCCTGACCTGAGGCCTCAGGTTTCTCCAATGGAAACGTCATTATTGCTTGTTCTAATAAAACAAAACATAAAACAGTGTAGACAATTCAGCAAAGTATATTTGGAATATTTTTTCTGTGTACTAATATTTTAAAAATGTACTTTTCATCACTTGCTTTCTATTTACAAATATGACAAATATTGTTTTCATATTAATATATTACATAATCTTTTTAAAAATCGCTTAATGTTTTATGGTATGGATGTACTTTATTTGGCTGATTTCTTATGAACAGATATTAAGTTGGTATACAGTTTTTGCTATAATAAACACTGCTACAACGAACATTCTTTGTGAATTTGTCTTATTTCCTTAGGATAAATTCCTAGAGATATAATCGATTGTTCAGAGGCTTTTTAAAAAAGACTTTTGATAGTTACCAAATAGCCCTCAGATACTAGTGTCAACACACTCAACAGTCTTCAGTCTTGCTGATCTTTTTAATTATTGCTCATTCAAGCAGGAAAAAAGAATTTTTGTCATTGTAATTTGCATATCCTTAGTTACTCTTCAGTTTTTCTTGTTAGTCACTTGTGTTCTTTAAATCTGTATATGTTTTTTGCTTATTTTCCTATCATATTCTACTTTCCTTATTTGAATTAGCTGTTTATATGTTAAAGACAATAATATCCTCTTATCTATAACAAATGCTGCATTTCTCCATTTGTTTTGTTTATCCTGTTTTGTTATTGTATACCAAAGTTGAACGTTTTAAATATAACCACATCTGTCATTCTTTAAATTATAGATTCTATTTACAGCATCATATTTAAGCATTTTTCAAATTTAACTTTCTAAAAGCATTCATATATATTTTATATTAGCACTTTTTCAGTAATTATATTTGTAACTTAAGTTCATTTGAAATTAATTTGGTGGAAGGTGTGAAGTAAGTCTGTAACTTAATTTTCCCAAGTGATTAGCCAGTTGTCACAGCACTACTTAATGATCCACCTTTTCTCTCACTGACCATACACCATGAACTAAATTCTCAGGTGGCCGTAGGTCCGTTCAGCACTTTCTGTTCTAGGGAGCTATTTGCTTTTGAACCAGCCTTGCTCTTTTAATTATTGTAGTTCTGTAATACTTGGGAGGGCAAATTATCCTTCTGATTCTTGATTCTTCTGTTTCAAAATTCTCATGGGTATTTGTGAAAGATAATCTTCTGAATAAATATTTTAGAATTTTCAAATCTGGTTTCCAAAATAAAGTAAAGACAAAACTCTTTCAAAATTTGACCTGACTGCCTTTAGATAGAAACTAATTTGAAGGAGATTACGTATCTTCCCAATGTGGGATGTTTCCATCTGGGACCAGGTATGACTTTCATTTATTCATGATTTCGATGTCCCTTTGTAAATTTTGTTTTGTTTTTATAGCTCTGTTTCTAAGCGTATTTCTTGGTATTTTATGTAGCTATTGTGAACGTTATCTTTTCACCCATTACACTGTATAACTGGTTATGACAGAAACATAAAGTTACTGATTATGATATATTATCTCTCTATCAGCCTCCTTTCTAACCCTTCTCCCCTTTACAATTAGTTCTCAGTTTCCACAGCTGAGTTTGAAAGACACAGAATTGATTAGGCCAAGGAAGGGAGGGAGAGAGAGGAGGTTCTGCTCAGAGAAAACAGTGCAAAGGCCCAAGTGATTTGTACGTCTTCCTGCAGCTTTGGGGGTGGTGTGCACCCACAGGGTGGTCTTCTTTAAATCTTCCTGTTCCTGGCTTCCATCTTCCAAGAGGGTCTTTGGAAACAGCTGATTCCGGAAATCAGCCCTGGGCCAATGCACACAGACTCTGAGCTGTCACCCTGCTCTGTAACCCCGAGTGAGTCATTAGCCCTCTTTGGGTTTGCCTCTGAGGCCAACCTGGAATGTGATTGCCTGAGGAAAGGCAGTGGCCAGGCCCCACATGGGGTGCGGCGGAAGAGATTGTGAAGAGAAGGGCATTAGAGCTAGGCTCCTGGGCGAGGTCAGCTTGGGTTTGAGTCCCCACCTCTCTTGCAAGTGTGCCAAGGGACCATCCTCCTGCAGATGCAAACTCTCAGCTTGTAACCCCCAGGTCAGGGATGGGGCTATGTAGTAGAGACCAATGCATTCCAACAGGCCACACACACACACACACACACTTACTCACACTCTTGGTGTCTTTCCCTCAAAGGGTTCTCCTACCTTGACTTCCACCACTACCACCGCCCCACCTCTTACTCCCTCCAGCCCCCATTCCCTGCTGGGACTGGAAGTCTCCTTCCAGGCTGTGTGTGGTGTGTGAGTTCCAAGCTGCATGACTGGCTTAGGGCTCCATACTGGTTGGCCTGGTGCCCAACATGTTAACTCTCTTTCCCAGTGGGTTGTGGTCTGGAGAGGGGTCAGGAAGCTGGCTTACAAATTGGCTTTATAGCCCCAATGGGTGGTTTAGACTCTAGGTTTGAGGTGGCACCACATGTAAAACACCTTCTCAAGGTTCCCAGTCCCAGGCCAGTTACCTGGAAAACAACTCACCCAGCCCCCAGGATGCTCCACTGTCTCTTGTCAGAAGCACAATAGGCACATGCTGACCCTGCAATCTCTCCTGAGTGCTTCTGCATTCTGCCTTCTGTGAAGCCACACACAGCCATCCATCTTCATCTCCAATTCATATCGGAGGGAACTGAGGCATAGAGAGGACATAACTTTCCCAGGTTCATGCAGCTAGGTCGGGGAGGGATGAGAACTGTTCTTTGCATTTACAGAGAGAATGGTTGGAGCCTAGGAGGTGGAGCTGAGGCCACTTCCCCCACCCCCAGTTCTTGGAACTGAGCCTCTGAGGATGTATGTGGGGGATGGAGGAAGGGAGCAATTCCTTTGGTGTTTGGAGCCTCTTTCCTTCAGGGCTTCTTCACTCCCTTCCATGTACCTATGACCCGCCCTCTGCCCCTCAGGACTGACCACACTGTGCTCTCACTGCCAGTCAAGAGTCTGGCACCACCCTGAATGTATCTTCAGCATCTTTAGTCATGGGGCCTGACTGACCTGAGTTGGAGTCCTGCATTGGTCACATTTCCTCCTATGTAAGATGGGAGTGAAAATTATGCTTTCATGGGGTCGTTGTGAGGACTCAATAACACAATTCATGTGAAGTCCTTCTCAGGTAGTAAATACTCAAGGTATTCTGGGTATTATTATGTGTCGGGCAGTTCCTGAATGAATGAATTCTCTTTGCCTTCACTCCAGAGAAGGAAAACCATTCCCTTCTCAGTATCTTTTCCGCATCCATTAGGAGGAATACTGGAGCTGGGAGCTAATGACAGGAGGTACCTCTGCTCTTGAACCCTAATGTGAAAACTCCATCCAGAATCAGAATTCTGATGGATTTTCATGGCTTGGAGCCCTTTTGGCAGGTCTGGGGTACTCCAGGTCTCAGAGGGACTCTGGACTATCTTCCTCCTTAGGTCATCTCACCCACTATTTACCACCCTCTCTAGGGGCTCCATTAACCAGAAAGTTCACCATGGAGCATATAAGGCAGTACACTACATCAGTCAAAAAGGAGCAGCACAGCCCAGAGCCCATCCTTAGCCTCTGAAAGCACACTGACCTGTCTCTTTTCAGGGCCTCCACTATTTGGGATACCATGGCACTGTTGTCCTAGTGGGGCTCCTCAAATTCCTGGGCTGGGCTCTGTCCCCATGGCACGGGACTACTTTTATTCCAGAGAACATGTTCTTCCCTCTGTGTCCATGACCTCCATAGCATGAAAAAACTCATAAAATGCACCTTCTTTTTTAAACAAAGGAACTAAGACATGTAGGTGATAGCTGTGCAAACCAGTTCCTCGCTGCTGCTCGTGTGGTTAAAGGCATGAGAGAAGGGAGGCCTTGGTCAAGTTGTTTCACTACTCTGGGCCTTAGTTTCTGATTTATACAAGGAGGATGGGTAGACGTGCTGCATCTGGACATGCTCTGAAGTGAGAAAAGGACTGTGCAGACCCAGTTAGGAAGCTGGTTATTCCTAGGTAGGGCACTCCATCCAGGTGAGGCCTTCGTGCCCATCTCTGGAAATATGGTAAAGTTCTTTGCCTCCACACCTGGTTCCCCTTACATGTGCTTCCACTTAACCCCCTAAAACACAGAGAAAAGTTTCAGGAAGACTCTCCTTGTTGCCAACTCCTTGGAAAAGTCCTATGCAAATGTTACCAGTGTGTGCCCAAGTAACGCAGATAACATTTCCAGGGCCAGGAGACCTAAGCCCAGAGGGGCAGGCTCTACTCTGATCCTATAGGATGCCTGCATTTTCTAACTCTGGGGTCTTAGACTGTCAGGTGTGGGCAGGCCTGCTTATTACAGTGGACTCTGGCTGGAGCTCCTAGGTGGGGTTCATCTCTTCCCAGAAGCCTTTCTGACCTCCTGGACTGGAACTCCTCTAGCATTGACCGCATGGCCCTGAAAGTGGCCCCGCCCCAGCCTGGAAGTTTTGGGCCAAGAATAGAGGCTGAGAATCCAATGTTTAGCAAAAAGCCTAAATGGTGAATGGATGAGTCAAAACTGACCTAATCTCCACAAGGCAAAGGACACTGACCTAGGATTTAAATTCAATGCTGGCTTGATGAAAATGTTAGCTGGAAAAAAATATTTGCTTTGGAGACAGAGTACGTTATATAGTAGCTATGAGATATTGGGTGAATGAGTTCACCGTAGTCTCAGTTTACCAGTGTACATAACAGGGATACCTCATGTTCACCTCATGGGTAATTTTGTAGTTCACTCATTCATATAACATTTATTGTCTGTGCGCTGTGCCAGACCCAGTAGGGACAGACCTGTCACAGTCCACAGGGGGAGACTTCTGTGTAAATAATCACAATAATGTGATATGTGCTCTGCTAGGGGCAAACATAGAGATTAGAAGAGGCTCCTAACTTGTGCTGGGCATTCCACGAGGCTTGCTGGAGAAGTAGACTGGAGTGGAAGTAGCCTGAACTCTGGAGCCAAACTGCCAGTGTTTGAATCCCAGCTCCTTGGTTTACTAGCTGTGTGACCTTGGGCAGATCACCTCATCTCTTATTCCTCAGTTTGCTCACCTATAAAGTGGGGATAGTAATGGCTCCTGTGTCATAGGGTTGTCATGTGGAGTAAATGAGTTAATACGAGTAGAGCACTTTGTGCCTGGCATACAATAAACATGACATAAATGTTCACTATATTATCAACAGCTTTTTGTCAAGCACCTATACATTGCCAGGCCCACGCTGAGGGACATAACAACAATAGGATTGACACAGACCCTAGCCTTGAGGCGTTTATACCTCAGGTAAAATCTGAACCAAGTCTCAGAAGTACAAATTGTCTCTTATCTAAAGGGAGGCTGAGAGAGCAGAGGGCAGAGGAAGGAACTTGGGGGTTGCTGACATTTTAAAGACAAGCAGAGCAGAATAACTCTGCAGAGGAGACAGGGGGGCCTTTCAGAGAGGTGGGAGGGAAACTAGAGAAGTGCAGAGTCTTGGAAGGCAAGGGGGAGGGTGTCAGAATTTGTACTCTACTCCGTCATCTGTGGGTTAGACGTGACAGCTACTGAAGCGGCTCAGGAAAGGCGGCCTCCTCAACGAGGGAAAACTGAGCAGGCACGAGCTCTGGGCTCAGTTCCAGGGTGGAAGCTCAGCTCTTCTACCTACTAGCTGTGTCTCTCTGGGACAGTGACATAATTTCTCTGAACCTTCAGCTTTCCTAGTTGTAAAATAAGGACACTAATAGTAGGGACCTCGCAGAGTAATTCTGAGGATGGTGGAGAGGACAGAATGCCTAAAGCCCTTAGCGTTATACAGCGCTCACCTAGTACTCAACGCCAATTCCTTTAGCTGCTCAGCAGCTCCAGCTGGTTTTGCTCCAGCTCCAATTAACTAACGGCTTCTGTAACCATTGGGCGCATGACTGCTATGTGCCAGACCCTGGGCTGGCTCTGGAAATAAACAGATAATTATGATCTGGTCTCTGCCCTCACAAAGTTCCTGAATAAGATGGATGTTATAGATGGAAGTGACCAGCTTATTAGCACATGGATATGTTTAAATTCAGTTAATAATGCCAAAGTTACTGTGTGCTTACTACGTACTAGTCATTTCGCTAGGTCTTGAGGATATAAAGTGAGTCAGACCCTTCCGAGGGCTCACAGTCTGGTGGATGAGGGGTGGGGAGAGAGGGTGGGGGTTGGAGGGGTGGAGGAAGAGCATGTGAACCAAGAGATAGAGTTTGGAGTGACCCAGTGCTGTGAGAAGGGCAGCACAGGGCTCAAAATTCACAGGACAGACACCGGAGCTGGAGGGTACGTGGAGTGTGGCAATGATCGGGGAAATTTCCTTGGAGGAAGTCAAGTCTAAACTGAAAGGGAAGGATGGAGGGTGGTAGGAGTCTAGTTGTGACAGAAGAGCACTCAGGGCAGAGGGAACAGGTGCTTGGCCAGAGGCGGGAGCAAGCTAATGCTTTCTTCAGGAAACTTTAGATAGCTCAGGATACGAGGTGAGGTGTTGAGGGCATGGCTGGAGATACAGCTGGGGGGAGGAAGGAGCCAGAGGACAGGGGTTTTACATCTAAGCCAAGTTTAAATTTTATTGGAAGGGCAACAGGAAGCCTCTAAGGGGATCAAAGCAGGGGTGTGGCATGATGAGGCATGTGCTTTAGAAAGCTTTTTCTGGCAGCTGTGTGGAGGGAGACTGGTCTAGAAGAGACGGGACTGGAGAAAGGGTGATTAGGATGTGGTTTTATAATCTGAGACAATAAAGGTCCGAAGACACGTCAGTGGGATAACAGATGAAGGAGAAAGGAAAGGATTTTTGGCGATGTCAAAGAGATAGAAGCTACAGAACCCTTCTTAAATCACTGCTTGTGCTCAAAAATAAAAGGCATTGCTTAAGTTCTGGCTCCTGATACACTGGGAAGTGAGTCATCTTGTAGAGATGAGTTTTCTAAAAAAAAAATGTGGCTTTACCCCTTTTTGCATCACCAACATTTAAAAAATGTTGTATTACTGGAATTATTACTTCAATGCCTTAGTAACATGTCATACTTTCTTTGAAGGTGGCATTGCATTGTTGAAACACAGCAGGCTTGGGAGTCAGGCCTGGGTCCCAAACTCTGCTCTGCTCTTTATTTGCTGTGGAGCTCAGGCAAGTCACTTCACCTCTTTGAATCTGTTGCTTCTTCAGAATGGTGTCAAGATCACCCACCCTGCAGGGGTGTTGTGGGTTATATGAGGTCATGCATGTAATGATCATCCTAAGTGCTCAGCCAGTTAATCTTCCTCCTCCTCCCTTCTTCCTATGATGCCCCAGGCTTATCCTTAAGGACACCAGTAACAGTGACACTGCGTAGGGCTGTCTTGACCTTCCCCAAAGGGCCCTAGAGCAGTGCTCCTGGACTTTTTATGTCTGCTTTTCACATTTTCTGTGTCTTCCTCCATAAACTGCCACTCCTCACTGCTGTCATCACCACTCTCTTTTCCTGTTTTAATTCTATGAGTTTGTAGATCAGGTAATAGGTGTTCCATCTGCTTTACATGTTTATTATTAACTTTTAATTCATTTAATCTTTACAACATTATCAACCAGGTGCTATTATTATCTTCATTTTATAGCAAAAAAGCTGATGCACAGGAAGCTGAAATGACTTCCCAGGGTCACACTACTAGGTCACACTACTAGGAAGTGGAGTGGCTTGGACTAGGCAACATGGCTCCAGGGGCTATTCTCTTAACCACACATTATATCACCTCTCAAAACTGACAACCATATTGAATAGTGTACAAATTAAGAGTTAATACACTGAAGACTGGAGAGCAAGTCTCTTTATTGGTGTTTCCTTTCAGGCCAAACTTTCAAAATACAGCAGGGAGGAGCTGTCTGACCAGATGGGGTTATTAGAGGTCATCTTTCAAGCAGATTACTTGATACAATGGAGAACTACTAATGTAGAGGGAGATGGAGGCAAGAAAGCCTAGTCGCTGTATCTCACTCTCTTTGGGGGAGGGAGGGTTGCAGCTCTTTCAGATAAAAATGTGGCTTGATAAAAAAAAGAATGGACAGATTCGACTTCCCAATAGTCTGATGTTGTCTGCGTGATCTAAATATTGGTTCTTAATTTTCTGGTGTCAATGGAGCCCATGAAGAATGTGACCAATACAGATTTCCCTTCCAGAAAAGTATACACTTAACTTTTTGTACACAATTATAGGGGATTCCAAGATCCATTCTTGGACATGAAATTTAGAGGTTCTTAAACCTTTCAGCTGTGGTCCTGAAAATCAGAGCCCAGGGCTTGTGTCCTGACTCTTCTGCTAACATTCTGTGTGACAATTAGGCAAGCCAGTACCCTCTGAGCCCTATGTGCAAAAATGGTATGATCATCTCTGCCCTGCTTCCTCACTTCAGCGGGCTATGATGATGAGTGTGGTAAACGGGAAAGTGCTATCTGAAAGTTATCAGGACACTGAGGTTTAGAGAGGTTATTCACCTAAACGTCACACATAGCTATGAAGTGGCAGAATCAAGGTTCAAGCTGGAAGACACGAAAGTCTCTAGAGAGAGAGTGTATGTGTGTGTATGTGTGTATAGTCTCTCTCCTAGAATTTTATAAAGGATCAAATGAGATAGTAAATGTTAAAATGTCATGTAAACTGTAAAGTGCAATGGCTATTTGAGTTACTCCTGGACTGAACTTAGGATTCCATGTCACAGCCACCTGTGGGAACTAGGACTGGGTGGTGAGGGGCTGGTGGAAGTGTGTCGATCAGTGATGCTGCTCACAAAGACAATAAGACCCTTTCCCACAGCCAAATAAACAACCTCCGTGCTTTCGGGGAGATCTGCTAAAGCTCTGTAGCATCTTTAAAACCCACCCCATGGACTAGCACACTTGGGTCAGTGGTTCTATTTGGGAGTAGCATCTTAATGCAACTGCAAACTTATTTTATGTTTGTAATGTCACCAAGTAAAATTTATAAAAACCTAAATCCTATTCTTCTACATTAAAAAAGATCCCATAAAAGATGCTCTTGGCCAACTCAGACTCTGCATGCGTACGTTTCAGAGAAGAACATCTCTGTGTCCCAAAGAACCAGTGGTGCCAGAGCATGGTAACATCACAGACCAGAAACCTCCCCCAAATTGCACCTTCTGAGAGGCAGTGGAAACTGGCTCTTAAACCTTCAAACTAATGTTCCAAACAACTGATACTCCAAGAAACCCAAAGGAGCAAACTTGAATGGGGGTGGGGATGACAAGGAGCCCTGGAACTTTAAACTGCTGGGCATAAGAACACCGAGCACATAAGCTGGTTGACTTACTGTGTCTGGAGGCTGGGCTGTAAAGCCCAAGGAACTTTAAGTGTAGGAAGAAGAACTGCAAAGGGCATTGCTATTTCTGCGGTGATCACAAGTCATGTAATGTTTTTCACAGAGCCTAACTTCATGCAAGTCATTTTAATGTTGTTTGTAAGAAAAGGCATAAAACTGCTGTGGCCTCATATTCTGGAGCTCAGAAGACCAGAGCGACATGGGTGAACAGTGAGAATGAGCTGAGGTCTTTCCCAGCAATGGGGCCTGTAGAAAAGGATTTCATAGGACTGAGCAAGGAGAACCTTCCAAAGCAGGGTTGAAAAAGGATGTGTAAACTCCATACACATTCAAGTACCATTTAATAACTTTTATGAAATTGGTTTCAGAGTAGTCTATATTATTGGAATACAGAAATGGATAGGGGAGAACAATATGATGAAGTCAAACCCAAATCAGATGCAACAGGTTAAACATGAAAGTGAATTCAGAGTCCCGCCCCTCCAACCCCCACCCACACCCTTGCTGCTCTTCCTGAGTATGGCCTGAGTTCAGGGCTGTAGCTTCTCTCTGGCAGCTACAGAACAAGGTCTACCTGGAAAAAGAAGAGCTGGTGCCCTAGTGCATCTATAGCATTGGAAATGACTGAGTTGTGGGGCCACTAGGTTAAAAAGTAGGAGTGGGGCTGGGGAGGAAGTCCTCAGGTTAAACTCCCTGCAGCGGGTCTCTTCCTCCCAGACTCCCTGGAGAGACCTCTGGGGCCAGAGAAGGCCTGCACCTAGGCAGGCACAGGATTAGTTTCTTCTGAGAGTGTTCAGAGGAGATCCCTGGTTGGAGTATCAGAGAAAAGACACAAATGGAATTTTCCTGGCCAACACCTACTTCCAGGCAGAGGGAAAATGACCAGGCATATCTCAGGCTTCAATTAATCTTCTGAGAACCCCCTGATTTGGGCCAGGAAAAAAAACAGCACTTAGACTCTTTTTTGGACAAGTACAAAATGTTGAATCAGGATCTCAACCTCTAGGTTAGGGACAATAGATGAACCAAAAACAGATATGGAGAAACATTCCAAGACTGAAATCATTGTCAGTGAAGGTATAAATAGTGCTTCCATGAACTAAACTCCAAACCCTAAATACATAGATTAACAAAAATCCACATTTTCTAATCATCCCAAAATTATTACGTGTGGGTTCAGGCGACACATGTCTTCTGAGCTGAGTCCCCACGTTTGCTCTCTTAAATATATGAAATGAGAATTTTCAGAGTGAGATCCCTTTCATTTGAGATGGAAGTCCAATATCTAATATTAAAATATTAAAAGAATGAAACGGTGGAGCAAATTCTTTATCATAGTTGCGCTCAGAGGTTAAGGGGCAGCTGATCAGATTTTGGCCATAGACATGGGGTTTAAGACACCAAGTAACAAGGTCCAAATTAGTGATGGAGAAGAGGGAGAGAAAAGCAGGAGAGAATTGTGTTCAGTGTACACTGAAGGACCAGCAACCTGGGAACTGGTACCCATGAGGTTCCAACTGCCCAAATGTAAACCTAACAGCAGCTTCCTGCAGCCAGGCCGGATATTGAAGTCCTGGTTCTGGTCCTCTTCACACTATCTCAGCATTTACATAGTGCATTTAAACAGTTTCTCATGCTGCAGTGGAACAGCAAATACCTCCTAGAGCAGTGGTCCCCAACCTTTTTGGCACCAGGGACCAGTGCTCCTATGAGAACCTAATGCTTGTTGATCTAGGTGAAGCTGAGGCGGTGATGCTAGTGCGGGGGAGTGGCTGCAAATACAGATGAAGCTTTGCTCGTCCACCGCTCACCTCCTGCTGTGAGGCTTGGCTCCTAACAGGCCACGGTACCAGTCCGTGGCCCGGGGTTGGGGACCCCTGTCCTAGATGGAACCTGGAGACCCAAGGCAGCAGCAGTAACTAAATATCTTGCATATATGTCAAATGCAGTCCTCAAACACAACCTTACATCTTAGTAAAAGAGGTCAGAAAGTACCAACAAAAATGATATGCTTTTTTTCCTCCTACAACGTTTAATCTCCATGCCAAGAAGTCCCATTTGATTTTTTTTCCTCCTGCCTCTTAAAATTAGGTGACAAAGTAGAAATCCAGTTACGAAAATAAAAAGGCAGAGGTATATGAGCCCTGGCTCAATGTGACATATCAAATACACAGCATCCTGGTGTCTTAGGACAGACGGAAAACTATCCTAGACATTGTGGGGGAGAAGATGGGCACTGGGGAGGTAAAAGTCCTATTTTGTGATCACTCACACTGAACAGTGCATTAGTCATTGAAGGAGGGCTAGGGGAAGGGATAAGGGTGGGTGGCAGAGTGTAATTCTCTATAATGAGGGTTGGGAACATACACTCGTGGATGGGACATTTTAAGTAGCTATGTTTATTATTACTTGTTTTTTCCCAGCAATCTTGCAAGAGGCAGAAGTGTGACATTGAATTGAGTGAGACGAGCGTGTAGGTGTGTTGGCAAAGAGCCCTTCTCCTGATGCAGGCCTCTGGCTTGTCAAGGAATGGCTGGTTCCACCGCTGGGCCGTGTTTACTCTTTTGCTTCAAGGAAAAGGGTTTCTTGAGGGAACAACTTTACCTCCAATAAGGATTTATTTGGGTCCAGCTGAGTTATCTAAAAAGAGAGAAAGCACATATTCAAAAGACTGGAACAAGCATTGTCACCACATGACAATCAGACCTTCTCCATGTTCACTGATTTTGAGCCTACCATGCACTGGCAGCTGTTACCTTATTTCCCAGCTGTTACCTTATTTGATCCTCAGAATAACCTTGTCATGTAGGTGTTGTTATCCCCATTTTATAAGGGAGGAAACCAGGGCTCTCAGAGAGGTCGAGTCTTACAGTTTAGTGGAAGAACTAGCATTTGACCGTAGGCCATAGGTTCAGGAGACCAGACCTCTTCCTGGGCAGGAGGAGGTTCCTTGCCTCTTGTACAGCTCAGCTTGGACAACAGAACAGAAGCCCCTTAGGAAAGGATGAAGATTAAACAACTGACTGGCATTCCTGGGGACCGCTCAGCTCCTTTGTTAACTCCTGACAGCAGGGAAGGCCTTTTTGCTTGATGGGGTAAGAACTAAGCCTTTGGGGCCCACCTTCCTGTTACACCTATCTGTGATAAACTGCAGAACTCCCACTCCACCAGGCCCAAAGGTGAGTATCTCTTTGGCCGAGGGGAGGCTCCCTAGGGAGGCACATTATAATCTCCTTGTTGGGAGAGGGGCGTGAATATTTACTTTGAAAAAATGAGTCAATGTCATGACATGACCTCATGTTTTAGAAATAAAAAACATTATTTTATAATATGATCTACAGAGAATAAAGCTGGACAAAATCTTCTTGGCTTAGTTGGAATATGCTAATCATACAGGGATCCTAAATTAGGTTTATGACCTCTCAGGGCAGGGGCAGGAACACGATGTGGGTGTTTCCTGAATCCAAGAGTGAAATAAACAAAAAGGACCAAGAATTTAAAAACATCGGGACATATTGGTTTAGTGGAAAGGACAGTGGGCTTTGGGACCAGAGAAATTTTGGTTTAAATCACAGCTGTGTTGGCTATTAGCTTTGCAGCTTTGGAGTTCGTGTCAATCTTATAGGACTGATGTGAGGATTAAATGAGAAAAACATATAATTAGCACAGTGTCTAACACAGAGCAGGTATTCAATGATGGCTGCTGTGTGCGTGTGAGCAACTGTAAGGGTGGATGAACATGCAGATAAATGGGGTAGCTCTGAGTGTGTGTGATGGGAGACGGAGGCGTGTGCTCTGTCAGATACAGGAGCTCTGGGCCCTTGGGCACAGACTGCAGCACCTGAGGTAGGCAATCTCGTCCTCTGCTCAACTCAAGCCACATCTAATGAGATGGCGCTGCTGTCTTCTAGTGACCTGGAACAGGCCCTTTACGGGGGGCTGCGTGTCACAGGCAGGCTGGTGAGCTAAAGGAGGAACACTATCTTCCACTGTATCCAGATGGAAACCTGGTATGCCCAGGAGGGTCATTAAGGAGACATATCCGCCTCCAGAATCCTCTCCACATATAAGGAACCCAGAGCAAAGCTGCTCTACTGGTATCTCTTGGGCTCTGGGCAGATGGGCAGGCAAGGCGGTGGGGAGGGCCCAGCCTGCTGTCTGTCTTCCAATGCACTGGGGGGCAAGCTGCTGGCAAATGTTTACCCACTTCCCCAATTAACGTACAACACTGCGTTGGCTTCTGTCAACAAACAGAGCTATGCTGCCTCTACTTCTGACTCACTGGCATTTTTCTGCCCAGCTGCTTCCGCTATTGTTCTTAATTAACATGCCAGAGCTCTTCCGGCATCTTCTACTTTGTTATTTGTGGTTTGTAAATATGATGTTTGCTGGGAGAAACCATAATCATAATAGTGCCAGAGCTGTTATATACTGGTGGAAAGATACAATAGGAAGCAAAAGATGCTGAGAGGCTGAAACGTCAGGCCCAAGTTGAACCCTACCTGAATTGTCAGAACGCAAGGTTAGAGGTTCAGAAAACACACCCAGTTTCCACATGAGAAAACTGTCCAACAAAAGTTAAGTGATTTCCCCTGTCACTTTAAGTGGGAGAGCTGGGACATGAGGAGGAAACTAAAATTTCTTGAACATCTGTTACATGCCAGGCACTTTAAATATATTATTCCTTTTAATCCTTAGAACAACTATGCAGGGTAGATGTAGATGACAAAATTGAGGCTCAAAGTAACTACTACCACTTATTCAGGGCCACATAGATAGTAAAGTCTCGCTATACAGTGTAATAGTTAAAAAGAGTGATGCAACCTTTGATTCAAATCCCAGCTCTGTCACTACCTATATGACTTTGAAGAAGTTATACAACCAGAGAGCCTCAGTCTTCCCACCTGTAGGATGGGAATAATCACAGTTTCGCCTTTATAGATTGTGGTGATGGTTAAATGAAATGATGTTGGTGAAGCGTCTGGGCCCGAGCTAGTAGGTGCTCAGTCGGTGGTAGCCATTCCTGGCTGGAATGCTGCCTTGGGCAGGGGCCCTGGTCTGTTTAACCTCAGAGTTGGAGGTCTAGCCCCAAAGCCTCCTGGAGTCCAGGTCTGCACCAGGCTGCCTTGCTTATTTCTATCTCAGCACCCAGCAGAAGTGTTCCCTTGTCCCTTAATATCTAGACACCCCCCTTGATAGCTTCAGCGGGACTGTGCCATCAGTGGACTGCTTCTCAGCAAACACGGCTATGTTGGGGCTGTTCCCTCTGGTGCCTCAGATAGTAAGCAATTTTTTTTTTCTAAAGGTCATTTCAGACGGGAATTTCAAAGTGAACAATTAAACTGTTCTGTTTCTATTCTCATTTGCCTGACGTGGACAAAGAAACTGTAGGGAACCTAAGGGGATGTAGGATACCATATGTCTGCCCAGCAAGACAGTGGCCATACAGTGAAACCACCCTACAGTGCCCTGGGCCCCATTCAGGAAGGACATGGAGCATGTCAGGAGGAACCTCCTGGTAGGGAGGAGCCTAAAAATCATGTTGTCTGAGAAACAGCTAAAACGTGGGAGCTGTCTTCCTGGAGAGAGGGCACTGAGAAGTGGTAGTGGCGCAGCTATAGGGACGGGAGGGGCTGTGTCAGTCCTCTTTGAATATCTGAAGGACTGACAAGTGGACAGAACAGATGTTCTGTGCAGCTCCAGTGTGTAGAGATTGGTGAGGTAAAATCACAAAGCAGCAGAACTCAGCTGGCCAGAAGAACTTTTTAACAGAGAAGCACCTGCTGGTGTGGCTACCACTGCTTCTTTTTCTTTTACTCCCCCCACATCCTATTTTCTAGTTTCTTCTTGTTCTTCATCATCATTATATCATGGCAACAACTATCATTTACTAAATGCCTACCATGTTGCTGGAACCACGTTAAGTGCCGTAACTAGTCCTCAAAACTCCAAGTGAAGTAAGTATTATTATTTGCCATTCTACAGCTGGAGATACCATGGTTATCTTGCCCAAGGTTGCAGACAGACTAAGGTTTCAAACTCAAGTCTGCTGACTCCAAAGCTCAAGACAACCAGAATGCTTCTGGCCAACATGTGAACAGACTACTTCGGAGAAAAAGAGGTGATAGTGAGGATAGGTGTGAGTGTACTCTCGAGTGTTCCTAGAAGCATCCAAATAGAGGCTTGTTTGAAGAAGATGGTGATGATAATAATAATAATAATGATGGCTAACGTTTATTGAGCATTTACTTTACACCAGGCATATTCCAAGAACTTTATATTTTTTAAAATAATTTATTTTTCATAATAACCCTCTGAGGTAGGTTATCTGAGGTAGGCATAATTATTCCCATTTTACAGATGAGGATACTGATCCATGAAGCAGATTAAGTAATCTGCTCAAGGTCTCCAAGCTATTAAGGTCAGAGCCAGAATGTGAATCTAGTCAATCCAGCTTTGGAACCCACACGCTTTAGTCACGAGACTATTCTGCCAGAGATGTTGCTGAGAGTTGGATCCACACAGAAAAAAGGTGGATGAGATAACCCTGAGGTTGTTTCTGACAGAAATTCGGATATGAGATCTTCACTTTAAGAATGGCAAAAGGTCAGGGGTCATGAAAAAACTCTTGAAATGTTTATAAAATACGAATACAAAAACCCAATCTGAGCTTCTGTTCTGCCATTTACTTGGGACTTTACTGAATTATTGACTTTATAAATCAACAGAGAAACCCACCCTTTGGGACTCCTTTGGGGAGGGGAGGTATTCTCAGATAAGAGGTATGGCCTGACTGTCTATGTTAGAAAAGGAAAGTCAACCATCTTGATATTTTATTCATTATACTTAGGAAACTTGGATATATTTTCTCAGTAAATTAATAATGCCAAACAGTCCAACCCCTTCATTTCACAGTTGGGTAACCTGAAGCTCAGGGAGGTCAAGTGACTTGGCCCAGGTCACATAGCTGGTAAGGCACAGAGGTAGTACTCTGCCCCAGAGTTTCTGGCTTTTGAGATTCTTTCTAGCCATACCACTCTGCTTCTCATTTCTTTTTTTAAAAAATACCTGAACATAAACATAATACTACTTGACTGGGAACTACCTGAGGGCAGGAGCTGAGTAATACTAAAGATAACAGCAGCAGCAATGTATGCATTATATTTTATACTTTACAAGATATTTACACAAACATTAACTCACAATCATTTAGGGTAGGCATTATTATCAATCCTTTTAATTTTATTTAATTTTGCTAAGGCAATGCTTATATTTTGCAGTTGAATAAAGAAAAGTCTGGATCTAAAATTTTCACAGTTAGAAAAAATGCTAGGTTCAACAAATGATGCTGAAACAACTGAGTATCTACATGCGAATGAATGAATCTAGAGGCAGACATTACACCATTCTTAAGAATAAACTCAAAATGGATCACAGACTTAAATGTAAAACACAAAATTACAAAATTCCTAGAACACAGTGGAAAATCTAAATGACCTTTATAAGGTACAATGACTTTTTAGATATAATCCCAAAGGCACAATCTGTGAAAGAAATAATTGATAAGCTGAACTTCATTAAAATTAAAACCGTCTGCTCTGCAAAAGACACTGTCAAGAGAATGAGAAGAAAAGCCACAGACTGTGGAAAAATATTTGCAAAAGACATCTCTGATAAAGAACTGTTATCCAAAACATACAAAGAACTCTTAAAACTCAACAATAAGAAAACAACCCAATTAAAAAGTGGGCCAAAGACCTTAACAGACCCCTCACCAAAGACGATATGCAGATGGCAAATAAGTATGTGAAAAGATGCTCCATATCATATGCCACTGGGGAAATGCAAATTAAGGCTAAGATACCACTACACACTTATTAGAATGGCCGAAATCAGAACACTGACAACACCAAATGCTGGTGAAGCTCGGAGCAACAAGAACTCTCATTAATTGCTGGTGAGAACGAAGACTGGCAGAGCCGCTTCGGAAGACAGTTTGGTGGTTTCTTACAAAATAAACCATATTCTTACCAGACGATCCAATAATCACACTCCTTGGTATTTACCCAAAGGAGCTGAAAATTTATGTCCACACAAAAACCTACACACAGATGTTTACAGTACTTTTATAAATAATTGCCAACCTTGAAAGCAACCAAGGTGTCCTTCAGTAGGTGAATGGATAAATAAACTGTGGTACATCCAGATAATGGAATATTATTCAGTGCTAACAAGCAATGAGTTATCAAGCCATAAAAAGACATGGAGAAATTTTAAATGCATACTACTAAGTGAAGAAAGCCAATCTGAAAAGCTACATACTATTTGATTCCGACTACTTGACATTCTGAATAGGCAAAACTATAGAGACAGCAAAAAAATCACTAGTTGCCAGAGGTATTGGGGAGAAGAATGAATAGGAAGAGCACAGAGGATTTTTAGGCCTGATATCTGCATGATACCAATAATGATAGATATACGTCATTATATATTTGTCCAAACTCATAGAATGTACAGCACCAAGAGTGAACCCTAATGTAAACTATGATTATGAAGTCAATATAAGTTCATTGACTGTAATAATTGTACCCTTTTGGTGAGGAATATTGATAATGGGGGAGGTTATGCATGTGTGAGGACAGGGGTTATATTAAAACTAACTCTCTGTACTTTTGGCTCAATTTTGCTCTGAAAAAATAGTCTTTAAAAGAAATACACTAGGTTGGATTTTTTTAAGGTTCCCAATGTATTTTAACAGCTCATGGTGGAAATACACTGCAGTAGTACTTGGAAATCATGCCTTAGGAATCAGGCCCACTCTGTCGGTGAGGAAATGAGACCCAGAAATTTGATTTGCCTACAATCACACAGCATAATTGGCACAAGCAAAACCACAACCAAGCCCCCTGACTTGTCTCCCCCACTTCCCACAAGGGGCCTAATAGGGTTACAGTCTGCAGGTTCAGTGTGAGAAGTTGGGAAGCAATCAACCATTAATGTTTCCCAAAATGTATTCTTACTTTTAGAGTAAAATTTGCATCTCAGAAAAGTTCTAGCATCTTCAAAAGGAGAAAAGCTCTGTTCTCACATTTTCTCTGGTATTTGCCTATTCCCTTCTGTTGACCAACACAACCACTTTTTAAACTGTATACTGGCAGTACTGTGGGCAGAGGGAGCCCCGCACAACCTGACTCACAGGAGCAACCCTTTGCCACACTGGCAGGAAATTTACAAGCCTTCTGTAGCCCATGCAGAGAACAAACACTAGAATCTCATCCATAGTCCCTCTCCTCTGCCATGTAAAAGACAACCAGGTCCCATCCTCTACATCAGACACACCACAATAAAACTTCCCCAAGTATACGAAAATCCACCCCTTCAGTTATGGACCATCTCCTTCTGCAAATCCTTCTTTACCTGTCAGCCCTCAGCAAGCTCTCCCTCCTCCATATTCCTCTGTACTGATGGCCAAGGCTGTACACTATTTAGTGTTGTCAGGATGTAAAAGGCCAGAACGTATACGCTCTAGTTCTGGCTTTAGTGGTACAATTTTGGACAAGTTGCTTTTCTTCTCTAAGCTTTAATCTTTGCATTTAAAAAAGTGTGGGGGTTAGGGATTCAAATCCAATTTTTAGTTATGTCAGTAAGATGCTTAGAGCTCCAATTTCCTTCTCCATTGGGTGAGAAAGTGTTGTTGTAGGGGTTCAAATAGTCATCACAGAGCCTGACACATGGAAGCTATCATGATTTGATGCCTTTTTATGTCTAGTAAATGTCACCTGTATAGTGTGAGCTCCCCAATGGTTGGAATGGTCAAAGTGTGATGTAGGGAGGGAGCCTCGGGTTGGATTCCCACTGCTATAACCTCCTAGCTATCTGATGATCATGGGTGGTACTTAACTTTCTGGTTCGTTGTTTCTTTATTTATAAAATTGAATTTTGCTGCCCAGAATTGCAGTGAGTATTCAATAAGGTAAAATTTATAACTTGTGAAGCATTTATTTTACACTCATGTTTCCACATGGAGGGACTATTGGATGCTCTCTCTCTCACAGAGGGTGAGAAGAGACCTGTTTGGTGAGTGTGGGAAAAGAATCTGGAGCCACCTTGTTCTCTTGTTACAACATACAAGGGGCCTGTGGTGTCCAGCTGTGCCAAGGACTGGGTGGGCAAGTCTGTAAGTTAGGGCAAAGAATACATCAGCAAGACCCTTGACTGCAGTTCCCAAATCACAATCTCTGATAAGCCTTTTCATTAACAAAGGTGATATTTTTATTCCCACCTGAGTCCTATGTCTATCCTTTAATTGGTCTTATGTCTTCCAATTAGCCTTGAACTGGTTAAGTGAAAAGTTATTTAATGACCCTTAAAACCTCAAATACCCCATAGCACTAAGGAAGTGCTTAACAATTATGATCTGAGGTAACTTGATACAAGGGTCATAGCTCTTTTTTTTCAAAGTCTGTTTGGCCTTGATTAGAAGATGAGACAGTCACCCATAAATCAATTATAAAATACAATTCTCCTCCATAATGTAAAGCTACAACAAAGCTTAAAGAAATGCTACTTTAAACCCAAGTTACTTGAACACCAAATAAATGTGCTAATAAACTTCCTTTTGAAAAAAGTGCACATAATAACAATGACTATTTTTTTTATAGCTTTCAAAGCACTTCCCTATACATTACCTAAACTACAGAGCTATCCTAAGAGATTGGGCTAATTTGTCCTGATTTTTACAGATGAGAACACCAAAGCTCAAATTGTGAGGCAGCACAAAGGTTGCACATGTAAATTCCCAGATTATAGTAAAACTGAATATATCTGCTTTTGGTTTGGTTCAAAATTAGCATTTACTATCAACTTGGAAGAACAACTAATCTTTTTGCTATGAATAAACCTATTTTGTTAGTACTCCATTAGAAAAATACACATATTAAATATTACAAGTTTAAAAAATAATTATTAATGTCATCACTACCCAAAAGTTACCATTTATTTGACATTTTATACATTCCTGGTACTATACTAGTTGTTCTCTATATTATCTAACGAAGTGGTCACAACACTCCTATGAGATAAGTACTACTATGATTCCCATGTTATAGATGAATCTTCTGAGATGAAAAATAGAGGACTTGCCCAAGATTACACAGTTAGGAAAGATAGGGCAGAATCTGCACCCAGGTTTGTGGGCTTGCAGTCTGTATCTGATGCATTGCCCTCTCTTGCCTCTTAACTTTTGCTCCTACTTCTAGACAGGGGACAGTTAATGTGACTAGCTGGCTTTCCCTTGAGCATAAAGAAAGCAGACACTGTTTACTGTGTCCTGGCTCAAGCCCCTGTTGTGGTCTGGGCTTTGTTGTTCCCCACAGGCTATCTTTTGTTACTGTCACCTTGGTCCTAATTGCTAATTGCCTATTTTTTTTAGACACCTTTTGATGAGTTGGGAATCCCTAAAGAGGGCAGTCATACCCTCAAACTATCAGAGGGAGAATTTAAGAGCTCATCTTCTGGTCATGTGCTGATCAGGGTGTGAAAAGGCTTTTGTAACTGTAAAGTCTATCGCAAGCATAAGGGATTACTAATCATTACCACCATCATCGCCACCATCATCTACAACAACGCCAGTTATAGCTCCTAGAAACTTTCCCTTCACATTTGCTGCAAGTAGTGATGGAACCCAAAATGAATTTCCATCGTGAAAGGGTCCACTGTGGGACTACTCTGACTAATTTCTAGCTTCCTGTGTAGTTTCTGGATCAATGTCTCACTGAATCACAGGAAAGAAGTGGCACTGGGACGAGGGTTTCCAGAAAACAGTGACAGATGGTCCACTGTTAAACTGTGGTAGAACAACTGGGGTTCCAGAGAGTAAGGCTGGGTGGGCTTCTCTGGCTGCAAAAACAGGGTGCTTCCAAGACATTTTATTTCTTTGATTTTTTTTTTTTTAAGATAGGAAGAAGGGAGAATGAAAAGTTAAAGGAAGAACAAAGGGAGAAAAGACTAAGGTGACAGAGGTATAGAAATCGTATCTTACAGGCTGTTCTATCTGTTCTTTGTTTTATCACATTACAATAATGATAACAGTTAACATTCATTGGGAGCTTGCTAGGTGCTAACTGTTCTAAGTGCTTTATAAGCACTACGCAACTCTATGAAGGGGCTACTATTACCTCCACTTTAAAAATAAGGAATAAAAGCTCAGAGAGATTATATAACTTGTCTAAGATTGTACAGGCAGGAAGTGGATGAGCAAGGATTTTAAACTAGGTCTGGCTCCAAAGTCTGTGTTCTTTATAACTACAGCGGAAAAATTTAGTACTGTCGTCACACTCTGGACTATTAAGTCTCTTGCTGGAAAGGACTGTCCCCTTCATGTAACCCCACAACAGAGTATACAACCTCAGGCATTTGGGCATATTTTATTTACCTTCTCCTAAAATATCACAGACCTAGTGACTGTTAGAGCTGGAGGGGTCTTTAGAGGTCATCTCTGTAACAGATGTAGACAGAAAAGCCCAGTGAGTGGAAAGAATTTATCCAAGCTTACTGAACATTCATGGCAGATCTGAGAGCAAATCTGGATTCTTCATTCCCAGTTTGTGCCTTTAGATGGCCAGTTTAATGGGGACACCAACTCTAAAGTGGCACATTGTCAGGGAGATCCTAAACAGCACACAAAAGATGCGACCCTCTCGTTGCATTGGTATCCTTGATGGTGGCTTTGGTCACTATACTATTAAACAACAAAGTTAGTGGGGAAGGCCCGGAGGGAGTTGAGGGGCTTCTCTCAAGAGGGGTAAGGTGGGGGCAGAAAGGGAAAAGCCTGTTTAGTCTGCAGAGTGAACATAAAAGGCATTAAAAAAAATACAAAAAGTATAAAAAGAATGAGAATAGGCATGCCTCCTCATTCTGGAAGCCAGTGCCTAAGATTAGTTCCTCTTGGGCTCTGGAAAATATGGTTTGAAATAAATAAAAGGAAGTCCTTCTTTACAGAGTGCTCTGCAAGCTCACTGTACCTGACAATGTAATACAAGATATAGGCAAATTCATAAATGAGGATTCATGAATGCCGCAAGATGCTGGCCTCCTCATCCCTGGGAGCAGCCACAACCATCAGGGCTGGGATGTCTCTGACTCTGAGCAATCTAGTATGGTTACCCCAATGAGGCACGCAAACATTTTCAATGTGTGCAGTAATCTGAAAAAGGTCGGAAGCACCAATCTAGGGACATGCCTTACCTTCAGAGGCTGCTGTCATAGAGGGCTGCAAAAGGTCCTTGTATAAAAGGCTCTTAGGATACCTGATAAAAGATTGGTCCATAATACTAACTACCGGAGAGAAACCTGTTAAGTAGTTAATTTCAGAACTGCTACCTCAGCTTTAAAACCTTCTGAGAAACTCTGACTACTGTTTGCCCAGAGCTTCACCACTGGACATGGATTAAGTACTAATTAGGGAGGTGGTAAGAAAGAGCACTAGTGGGTTTCAAATCCTAGTTCTGCATGTATGCTCTTGAGCAAGTCATTTAACCTCCAGAAGATTCAAATTTCTCATCTGTAAGCTGGTGTCTATATCACTCAACACCTAATATGCTCTAACAGGCCATTTCTCTCTGGGTCTCTCCTTGACACTGCTCTCTGAGAGGGAGCTGAACAAAATACCTAATCCTGTCTCTCCTCTACTTAAAATTCTTAAATGGTTCCTTAGGGCAACAGGATAGGCCCCTTTTGCTTTGGCCTCATTTTCCTAATTTGTAAAAGGGTGGTGTTTTTGGCAAGGCTCATAGAAGCCTATAATGGAAGACAAGGCTGAAAAGACAGTTTGGAGATAGATCCTGAAGGGCTCGATGTCTTATTAGGTTTTAACTTCTGAAAAAACTTTTGTCCCTGGCTTCAGAGAGATCTGGAGTGGCATGCTCGATGTGCTCTTCAGGCAGAGTGGCTAGAGAGAAAGTGAGCATTTTGAATGGATTTTAATACTCAAGCAGGGCCATGGAGCTGGTGTGTGTATAACTCCGCACGCAAACACCACTCAAGAGCTGGAGCTTTGAACAGGAGTTAAAAGAGTTGAGTCCCTAACGACATACAAAAGACTTGCCGGTGTGATTTATTCTGATGTATTTACTTATCCAATTACCAAAACAGCAGGAGATCATTAAATTTTCTAGTTACCAGATGAAGCACGTTCAATATCTTAAATGTTACCAAGGCTCTCTCTGAGCTATTTTGATATTACATTTCATCTGTCCAAAAGCTTATGAAACTGGAAAGTAAGAATCATGAACAGAGCAGGTGTTTTCTTTGAAGGCTGGTCCAGCAGGCACCTGTACAATACCAAACTTATACCAGAAACTCCCAAACTCTCTTGAATTAAAAAAAAAAAAAAAAAAAAGTACCATGATGAGAAACAAACGTATTTAGGAGAGAAGATGCTAAGGAAATGGTACTTGAAGGTGGCTGGGGATATGCATTTTACCTGGCCAGACTTTTCTTCATGCTCATTTTCCATGAGTTCAGTCCCCATGTGCACAGAGGGTCTGAGTTCAGAGGAAAGGACAGGAAAGGGAACACGCATCCTATGGAGACTGCAAACCTAGCTCCTAACTCTAGCATACTGCTTCGGACTACCTGTGTGATCTTGGACAAGGCACTCTGAGCAACTTAAAAGGATAGAACTGTGTCTCCTGTTTCTACGTTTCCAGCTTCCAGCAAAGAACCTGGTGTGTTATATGCTCTCAATAAAAGCTTGCTGAATAATCAAACCAGAGAATGTACATTATGGAACAATGAAAAATTCAAAGGAAGCCTTAACTCTTTATTTTAAGAGTTAAGTGGCAAAACAGAGATATTTATTCTATTTTCTTAAAAAAAAAATTGTCATATAAATGATACCTGGGGCTAAACCTTTTGAAAGGGTGGTCATGGTTTAGCCCCAACATTCTTTCTCTGAATACTACCCCTTCACAGACATTATGCTCCAGTCAATGGAGCGGTTTGCTATTCCTCAAATATGTCTGGTGCTTTTCCTCCGAATCTTTTCTTTTGTTGTTTTCTCCCTGGACTGTCCTTCCTCCCCTGTTGAAAACTTATATATTATTCGAGGCTCACCTCAAATGCTACGTCATCCACAAAACCAGGCCTAAGCCAGAGCCTAAATGAATCTCTCCTGTTCCTTGTAACACAGTTAATCATAAGTGGCATCTTGTCCTATCCACTGGGCCATGGGCTCCTGGAACACAGGGGCCATACACGTTCACTGTGGTCTGTGCCTATTCCACTGCCCTGAGTGTGGTCGACCTATGTTTGCTGCACTAATACCTTTGTTTCACCTTAGGATCTCAGACAAGGTGGCTGCCAAGGTCAGTATTTAAACTGAAATATAGACACTGGCACAGCAATCTTGCCCTTTACTAAAGCGGCACTCCTATACCTTGACCAGGTAAGGCAACCCATTTCTGAAGGATCTAGCTCAAAGGATCAGCTTCAGTCTCACACTGAGTTATGTCTGTTGTGCCTCTCTGGCTATTTCGTAATCGTTTGTCTATGAGTCTGTCTCTCCAGTTAGGCTGAATTCTGAGAACACATAATGAGGTTTCACTGGCTACCTATCCTCAGGGCCTAGTACGCTGCTGGAAACAGCGTGAATTCCATAAATGCTGAAAGACTGACCTACTGAATGGCTGAATGAAGCCTTCCACTCCTTGCTACAGCTCCACCAATCCAAAGAAAGGGTGTCAGGAGGAGCTATATCTCTAGACCTCTTCATTCAGCTTCACTCCTACAGCAGGCAGAACTTGTCAGTGACATCACTAGCAGCTCATCCCAGCTCTGGACTCTCTCTGGCCCTTGGCTTAGTCAGTCCTGCTGCACAGACATAGGGACTGACAGTAAGTTTGCATCAGTTTCCTTTCAGAAGGGACAGATTTTCCCTTGCTTAAACTGCTGTTGGAATTGGCTAATTAAAAGGATTTAAAAAATCTTAATACTCTAAACAGAGAAAACTGGTTCTGAATTATTAAGCAACATTTTCAATGCATTTGAATAACCTTAAGTGACTTAACTGCCACCTGATCCTAAGCTCTGGCTCAGATAAATGAATGTGAAATATTGTCAAAGCCCCAGCTTATAGGAGCCTCCAGCTACAGTAAATAAAAGCTTAAGTCCCCATAAACTGCCTGGGACAGAGACATTCTCATATAAAAGGAGTGAGAGAAGATGATATTAAATAAAGCCAGTGGGACCAGGAAGCCAATGGTTTTGTTCCAGTTTTCAGAAGAGAGTGTCAGTGGGGCAGGTATTTTCTATATCCAGGTCATTTAATCACAGATCACATAGTAACAGAGCCAAAAGAAGATTAGAAAGCATTTGCTTTAATCTCTTCATATTTCAGATGAGGAAAATAAGACCCAGAGAACTATGTACCTTGCTTGAGATCACACAACAAATGGCTGGAAGAAACCAAGTTCTGCCCCAGGATGCCTGGCTCCCACCGTAGTCCCCTTCCCACTATGCCACATCTCTGAGAACATCCTGCTGGAGATGTCAAAATGAGAGGCTGACAAACTAACTGGCTGTTAAAAAACACCTGAAAATTTTCTCCAGAGGGGTGACTTCTAGGGCTCAAATTCTAGACTCCACGGTTTTCCCACCAGACTTTTGAGTTTTCTCCCTAACTATAGTGGGGAGAGGGAAAATAGGAGGGAGGATGGGGGACGGTGGGAAATGAGGAATAAGTCAGGGTAAATGTCACTATAATGTGGTCCTTCTCTTGCCTATCTTCAAGCCATGAGGATACCATGAGTTTCTGCCTGGTGAGGTGGAAAACACAAAACTCAAAACCAAACAAAACGGTGAATGGGTGAATAGGTAGGAATATATTTTTCCTCTCATTTATTTACTAAACAATTATTTCCTGAGTGTCTACTATGATGTCAGAAACTGCCAGGCACTGGGATATAACATTGAACAAGGCACTATCTCTGCCCTCCAGGAGTTTAGAATCTAGGACGGATGCAGATAAGAAACCAACCCACTGCAATTCAGAACAGTAAAGGGCTACCATAGGGAAGAGGGCAGCAGGGGAGCATGAGGAAAGCAAACACCGACTCAGTCATAGGGTGTCAATAAGCTCCATATTTCTCTTTCCTTCTTGTTTCGTTCTAATATGCACAACACTTTCCTACGATCCAACTATTTTACTGACTTATACTTTCATATACAATAAATCAGTATTAGTTGCTTAGTATGTGCCAGGCACTGTACTCAGATGAATTAGACAGACCCTAAATAACTTCAGACTTGATGTGTACAATTTTTTTTTAAAAAACGAATATCTTACCTTTCATTTTGTGACTATTGTAAACTTGGGCCAACCACTTCTGCTTTTGTTGTCTTTTGGTTTTCCTAGGTTTTGATCAAGTTACTTTCCTTTTCTTGTTTTTTTTCATCTATAAAATAGGAGTTTTCTCTAGTTCTCACAGGATAAAATACATGCATGAGAAAGGCCTGTTCACACAAGGCTCTTATATACAGCCAACTACAGGAAGGTAAGTGAAATAAATTGGGAAATGTGAAAAAAATCTTCAGGTTTGGGATTCAGCCATTGACATTAAACCTGGAGCCCTGAAGTACTGGTTCTAGGTGAGGAGCAGGGTGTGGTCAGGGTGAGGGGGCTGGGGCTGGGGCTGGAATTGGCGCTGCAGCGAGGCCCGGGGGATCTGGCATGTTGATGCATGTGCTAATGCACTCTGGAACTCCAGCACTGGTTTTGAAAATTACAAGGAGTGTCTAGAAAAGGTTAATCTGCATTTGCAGTTGTTTGTATTTACAATGGGATTATTATACAGACTTTAAGTGAGTAAAGCGTGTCTGCAGAAGCACCTGGAATACTGAGCACAGAACTAATGACTTTTTTTATTTATGGCCAGATGGAGCCACATTAGATTGTATGTAGAGCCTTTAAAAGTTCATTCGATTTCTGATATAGCAATTTTGAATGGTTTAGTGCTTTATAAACACCTTATAAAATTAAGTTCAGGGCAAAGTAAATAATTTTGTAAAGGTTTATATCAACGTACCTATACACAATCAGTAACAGTTACTCCATTTTATGTTCAGCATGGTATGAAGAAAGGACCTGGGTTTTGGGAATCAAATACTGGTGATTATTAATTGTGCAATCTTGAGAAACTTAAGCTCTCCTAACTTCTGTGTCCTCATCTGTAAAATAGGGATCAATATTTATCTTTCAGAGAATACACTTGATTGTGCATATAAGGGTCACCAAAATAGTTTTATTCATTGTCATCAATCGCTACTAGTTCAAGACCTTTATAAATAGATTAGAAAGGGGCAAAGGCAGACTTTATTAGGATTCTGAATTCTAATCAGCTTCCACGAAAGGGCTGTAAACACCTAAAACATGTTTTAAAAACTCCTTTGTGTATTCCTTTGATCTGGTCAGGGCATACAATAATGGTTTTCTTATATAATACCACTGGTTCTTACAATACTTCTGCGGGTTAGCAAGATCCTTTCCTCTCCTTGCCATCAACTTCATCATAATAGCTGAAATATACTGAGCATTTACTATGTGCTGGTGCTTTATAAGCATCACTTCATTTCATTTTTACAAGAGCCCTGTGAAGTAGGTACTATCACTATCCTTATCTTATAGATGAAGAAACTGAGCTACATAGAGGCTAAGTAATTTGCCTAAGATCAAAGAGCTAGGAAAAGGCAGAGTTGAGATTCAGTCTGGGACTCCAGAACCCAGTCTTTTAAACCACAACCCTATATGTCTCTCCACCACTCATCTCCTTCAAATCTGCTCCAGTCACTGCCAGGGGCATTTTCTGGTGCTGGCCACTCTTACAGTTTAAATTTCTTTATCCTCTGTTAGAAAGCACCACCTAGACTTTCTCCTGGCACCTTAGACTCAATAAATCCCAAAGTGAATCTTCCTCCTCATCTGTCTTCCTTGATTTCTGCATATAAAATACCATCTCTCTAGTCATTAAGGCTGGGAATCTCCAAGTCACCTCTGTTAACTTCTTCTGACTCTCCCTACTCTGACATAGCTAGACAATCATCAAATCCCATTGATTCTTCCTTCCTCCTGATTCTGCTTCCTTTTCTTTATCCCTATTGCTGCCATCCTAGTTCAGATTCCCACGGTCTGTTGTTTTGTGTATTGTAACAGTCCTATCTGGTCTCCTTTTCTTAGGGTCTCCCTACTCTAATCCTTCCTGATAAAAATAATCAACAAGTTTGAGACAGTAAAGGCAGAAATGTCAATCAAAAGATCTAGGTAGAGCCATTTCTCTGTAATTTATTAGCTATGTCAATCTGCGTTAGTTATTTGGCAGTTCTAAACTGTATTTCTCACCTTTAATACAAGGATTAATATTCAACTTTAACCAGTTGAAATTTCCACTAGAATTGGTTTTGTGAGGGCAAGAACTTTGTCTAGCCCATTTACTACTTTATCTCCAGTGTCTTGTGCACAAGAGGTGCTCAAATAATATTTTTTGGGTTAATGCATAGAAAATCCTTGTTATTTTTTTCAACTCCTATCTCATTTCCCTCCAAGCCCAACTTCACATTGTAAATTCCATCACAGCAAACTGTATGCAATTCCCTAAGCATATGCTGGTTTATAGCCTATGGTTTTGTTTATACTTCTGCTTGACAAATGGCCATCATTATTTTTTTAATGTATTTTTAAAAAAATGATAAACTATAGGATGCTGTAAAAATAGTAGAGTCCTCTGTATCCGTTCCCCAGCTTCCCTCAATGGTACCATCTTACATAAAACTATAATATAATATCAAAGTCAGAAAATTGATATTGATATGACATTAGTAACTAGGCTACAGGTCTTATTCACATGGTTATATGTATTAATTCATGGATGAAAATTTGTAGCCAGAGGCTCTTAAGAACTTAATCCTATGTTTTTCTTAGGAGCAATGTTTGAGTATTTGCTAATTTTGTGTCTGTGACAACTTTATAAAACATAACTGCTGTGAAAAATGAGAATTGACTGTACTTTTCAGTTCTAAAAACCAATAGCTCCTCACAGCCTACAGGATAAAATAAGAGTTTAGCAATTTCTTAACCTCAGGTACATTGCTCGCCACAATCTGCACTACTGACACAATAGACATTTATGTTCAGCTACATCTGTGCACTCTTCATGTTGTGCCTAGCTTGGTAGTATGTGCCTTGTCCTGTTAGGGTGATATTCTGCCTTAACTCCCTTACCAGAGCTGGCCTGTAGACGAGACCATGTCACAATCACCATGATACCCTACATAGTGTGTGCTGTCCATTCATTTATCCTCCATTCTCCTACAATTCAGTGAGTTTCCTACTCTGAAGTAGTCCTGTATAGGATCTGTGCCAGAAACAGGGGGTGCAAAAGCAAATAAGTCACAGTATAAGCTGCTACCCTAGCTTAGCTTATATACAGAGCTGGCCCTGGAGGACCCTGACATAAACAAGGCAAAAATCTCCATGAAGAAATAAGCCTGACCTCTCACCCTAGAAAAAAACACCCATCAACTAATTCAGTAGTATTTCTAACTATGAAAGAAATGTGCTGGTCTGGGAAGACATAAGGCAGACATTAAACTCAAATATTTCTAGTTACTAGTTAAATACCACTTTCAACCTTTTATCACTAGGCATATAAGGCACACTGTCTGATATCCTTACTCAAAAGCTGGTAGTTTCCAAACAGAGATTCTTTCCAAACAAAGATTCTTTTTCCTCTTGAAACCAAAACATAAAAGAAAAATCAGAATCGGAAGGAGGAAGTAGGGGCAGGGATTGAAATAATCACCATTACCATTATACCAGTTTCCATTATTAAATTCTTACTGTGTTAAATGCTGTATGTATTAAACATATTACATTTACTCTTTCATTTAGTGCTCACAACAACCCTTGGAGTAGGTATTGTTAATCCCGTTTTACCAAGAGATTAAGTAATTTCTCCAAGATCACTCAATGAAGAGCTGATCCAGAATGTAAGGCCAAGTGTATTCGATTCCACAGCCTATGAGTGCTCTTATTTCAGACGACAATGCCTCTGAAATGTGATTGAAAAGAAGGAGTGTTAAATAAATCATCCTTACAGTGTTGATTTATATTTGCTTATAAAACAAGCAAGGAAAAATAAATACCAACAACTCCCCCTTTATTATAAGTAGCCAGGTTGAAAGTATTCTCCTTCTGTGAGGAAAAGTGGCCCCAGCCTTGAAGATAGCTGCAGGGGCTCTCAGCACACCGCTGCAGGCTTCCGGGCGGGTTTATACTGAATATGTTGGCATCCTAGGAACTAGGAGATGACCATGTCCAGAGACTGTGCTTCCTTCAGGTTCTCTTGAAAATCTCCTTTGAAAATACAGGGTTAACTGGTACTTACTAGTATTTTTTCTGAGGCTACTTTTACGCTTTTGCTACAGGACTAAGTTCTGTTACAAGTGAAGGTGAGAGGCAAAATCGAACGTTTACAAGTTTCCCATTTTACAGAGTTTCGCCTGCATATCCACTAGTAAATGCTGGAACTGAATTTGACATGTGAATATCTTAACAAACAAAATTATATGGGCAGAGAAAAGTCCATGCAGCAGGCCAAATGGCTTTTCTTTTGAAAAGCTTGGTTGTAAGTTTGGTCCTTGGCTGACATTTGGGAACTTACGTGTTTTTTGGGGGGCTGGAGAGGGCGTGTTCCCAGAACTGATGAGTGGCTCACTATATGCCTAAACTGTTTGTGGAAAAAGAGTTTATGCTGCACATCTGATTTTCTTCTGAGATTCTGGAATTTTGGTATGCACCAGGCAGAGGGTACCTACATAATCAGCCTCCAATAAAACCTTAGGTATTGAGTCTCTTATAAGCTTCCTTGCTTGGCAACATTTCACACGTGCTGTCTCAAATCATTGCTGGGGGAATTAAATACATCTTGTGTGACTCTCCTGGGAGATGACCCTTGGACTTGGAAGCCTGTTTTCACCTGGACTTCACCACATGTACCTTTTCTCTTTGATGATTTTGCTTTGCATGCTTTTGCTATAATAATTCATAGCTGTGAGTATTACTATATGCTGGGTCCTATGAGCTCTGCTGGGGAATCACTGAACCTTGGAGTGGACTTGGGAACCTACCTCACATGGTTGGTGTTCGAAGTGGGATTCAGAACAAAAACCTGATCTGACTCATTTGAAATATGGTGAAAATACTGCCTGGGAAAAGAAAGAATGAAGGGCAGAGAATGACAAAGTTTTGGTGCCTGGGGGATACGGAGTCATTTACCCATAGTATGAGACAGCAGCTGAGCTGCTATCTGGTTGTGAGAGGTAAAAGGTACCCATGGAATTTTCAAATGATAGGAGACTTGGCTTGCTGGCTCTCCGACTGCTTTGGGCTGTCCTGATTACAGTGAGGCGGGGAAAAAGTGCAGCTTTTTAATGCCTTTGGTTTTCGTTCTCTCTTTCAGGTGGCGAGAGAAAGGGTCACAAAGTCCCCAAAGGTGAGCTTTGGATGTCCAGAACTGTTAAAAATTTGCACTGTCCTCTCCTTCAAATAGGATAAGAAAAAAGTGAAATCAGTTTCCAGGGCTGGAGCACAATTTTAGATAAACTAGAGAGAAGAAAAGGGAGACAATCACTTTAGCCATTTCTTCATCTCTGCTGTAGTGGCCAAGTACTGCTCACTCCCCCACTCCCCTTGTATTCCAGCAGAGATCGTTCCTCAAGCAACTTTAACATTAACCCTGTCAATGCTAAATTTACTGCCAGGTGTTTGAGTAATTCTGCAATGAGAAAAAAGGGGAAAAATTTTTTAAAATAATGATTTTGTGTTTTGTGGCTGTTGCATCTGGATATATAGTAAAAATTAATATAAAACATCATATGCTTCTAGTTTCATAAATGCGAGAGAAATCATCCCAACCAGGGAAAGCTGCAAAGACAAAGTGTTAGAACACAATTTTCCTTGCTTTTTGCCACTGGCAAAATGCGTTAGAATTTAAATTCTTTGAGTATTGGAAACAGAACAAGTCTCCAGAGCTAATGATTTTTGCTAATTGGAATTTCTGGAAAAAGGAAGACAACATGGAAAAGTGAGGCAATCTCCAGACAGAAATACACCTTGGGTATTTTAAAAAGGTTTTTAGTTTGCTAATGAGTCTTATAAAATCAGATGTCTGACCTTTAGGGGCTGATGATTTTCCAGTGTGACGTATATTTTTGAGTACATAAATTTGGGTAAGACCAAAAGGGATTAGGAAAACCTTGCTTGTCACTTGAATCTGGAACACAGCTGTCTGGCTCTGCAGCACCTTGGCTTTGCTGCTGCTGAAGAAAAGTTGAAACCCTAACCCCACGGATACTAATTGCCTGAACCTGTATCTAAACTAAAACCTGATACTGTCTGCTGTGAGCTCTTTCAGCATCAGAATGTGCTGTGCTGAACTGAAAGCAAGCACAGGCTCAATGAACAGGACCCTGAGTCTGGGGCCACTGTAGATTTAGGACACTTCTCTGTGAACATGGAACATGGATGTTGTTTGTGCCAACTGGGTCACATACTAATGTCCACAGGAGAGGGTTTGTTTTTAGATGGAACCATCTAAAATCAAACTGCCGATTGCTTATATTTGATATAGAGACTGACTGCATTCCTAACTCGGATTCCTGCCCAAAGCTACAAGTTGGGTGAGGGCACATCACGAGGAGTGTGACCATTCTGCCCACTCCTGACAGATGGACTCTTGACTTCCTTAGGGAGATGTTTCACTGTTGTCGACTTGTGTTTGACTTCCCAGGTTAGTTGCAGTTTGCAACAATGGACTGAGAAATAATTTGACGGTACTTACCTTTCTTCTGGTGCACACACCTTAAAAAGACAGCTGGGTTTTTAAATACTGCTGTTTTCAAAAAGGGCTGCTCACTGGATAAATGAACAGGATGCAAGGGGTGGGAGATGATGTAAACTCATTTTGAAAATGTTTTATAATTCAGGATTTTGTCCTATCCAATTCCTAAATATTATGTGTCTTTCTGGTTAAGTTGTATAAAACTGATTTTCTATAAAAATCTTTTGTCTTGTATATACAATTCTCCCAGAAGGAAGGACTGTATGAGAGTATGGGATAATTTAAAAAAAAACAAAAGTAAAATTATGATTGCTAAATGGGACACATTGATTTTACAACAAAGGAGAAAAATAACATAAAACAAAATCCTGGCACCCTAGGGAGGGGAGGATGGAAGGCATTAAAGATCTTTGCTTTTTAAAACTGTTCCTGGAAACTTTCTCCTCTTCCTGAAGGAAAATTCCCCATGCTGCCTTCCCAAGCTGTTGCAAATGCTTTGAATTCAAACTGATTACTGAATCTAGAAGCACACACGACAGTGGTGTCTATGAGACGGAAGGGGGTGGGCCCCAACCAGTACACTTCCACATGGAACACCTCCAGATGTTGTCTACGTGCATGAGGTGAATGGACTGGTGTCAGGGACAAACAAAACTGTTTGGGACTGACTGCCTTGGCCATCCCTCTGAAATTGAGGGCTGAATGAAATTATTTGGACTAACTGAGAACCCAAGGGTGGGAGGTTAGTTACCACAGTGGGCCTGACTAATATATGTCCTGTTTGGGGTGCTCTAACAATTGGGAACTTTGTTTCTAGGTATACCACGTGTGCCCTCTGGGACTGTATTTCTTGTGTGTGCCCTGATATCATGACAATGCCTCGGTCCTGGAAGGTGTTCAGGTCAGCTTTAACTTAGCCTGAACTGTGTTGTACTTGAATGGATGCCTTAGGCCAGGTAAAAAAAAAAAAAAAAAAAAAAGATTAATACAGAAACTTAGGGAGGAAGTCACCTGGCTTTCTAAGACAGACCTTAATGGTTGATGGGATTTGTTTTAACTAGCTAAGTCCAGGATCCCTAAAAAGCATAACTGACATCAATACTGCAGGCTATTCTCACCTTGTGTGTAGGGTCACATTGATCATATTTTTTTTTCTGTAAATATGCCTTGGTCAAGTGCAAAGGGGATGAAATGGCTATTGACATGGCCACAAGGTCCAGGAGCACCATGGGTGGAGGGGATGGTAGAAAACGGGGCTCTTACCCTGGCCTGTCCTAGGTTCAAGGGGCAGCTACTGCCTGGGCCCCCCACCCACCACCATCCTGGGGGTGATGCCACCCAGTGAGGCCAGACCTGAGTCACATGAGAGAATGTAGAAAAGTGGGTTTATGTGTGTTATTTTTTGATTTTTAAATGTTGCTTCTAGTTTTTTAAAACAGCACATAGATACTGAATCCAAAATGCCACTGATTGTTAAGATATTCTTATATTTAATAAACTATTAATGAAGTAAAAAGCAAAAGGGGTGATCTGTGCAGAAAAGAGTTAACACGTCAGGCTTTACTGATATTCTTTAAAAGGCTTGCTTATATGGTTGGCTGGCTCTGGGAACTTGGTTTTTGAGAGGGTTCCCACTATTCTTGGAACTGATAAGAGTAACTCACTAAGCCTAAACTGTGCAAACAAAGTTTATGTTGAATATCTGCTTTCCTTCTGGGATTATGGTATCTTAGTATGTGCCAGTCAAAGGGAACCTGCTTCTGTGATCAGCCCCCAATAAAAACCCTGGGTACTGCATCCCTAAAAAGCTCATCCTGTGTGACTCTACTAGGAGGGGACTCTTGGAAACTTTACTTGGTTTCCCCTGGCCTTCACCCATGTCTGTTCTCTATGCTGATTTTGCTTTGTGTCCCTTTGCTGTAGTAAATCCTAGCCGTATTATTAGATGTTCACCCTGTGAGTCTAGTAAATAATCGAACAAGGAGATGGTCTTGGTGACCCCTTGACACATTATATAAAAAAGTTTAATGTTTAGAATAAAAAGCATAGGCTTTGGAGGTTCAAATTACAATTATATCAGTTACTATGTATATATGTATATTACTTACTGTCTCTTGGCCTTGACTGTCTTATTCGTAAAATGGGGTTACTATCTATGCCTTAGGGTTGGTATAAGGATGAAATGAGAGAATACCTGCTGAAATGTCTAGTGCAGGGTCTGGCACAGAGCAGGACATTAATAATTGTCAGTTTCTCTAAATGAAAGTTGGAAAGGCTGTAGGAACCAAAGAGGTCACCAAATCAGCTACAAAAATTTCAAAGAAAACTTTCACATCAGAGGACCACACACTTTTGGAAGGCCCAACTCATCTTGAACCTAAGCAGATAATTGTAGCAATACATTCTTGTGAAAACCTCCCTGGTAGTCACTTTTTCTTGTGAAAACCTCCCTGGTAGTCACTTTTTCATGCAAGCCCAACTAAGAGGATTGTGTTTTATGGAAACAGTAACATGAAGGGAGGAAGAAAGAATAAGCTTCCTTAAGGGAAAGTATGACTGAAAATGAGATGGTGTGGCTTCCTCCTGTATGCAATGCCCTGCCCAGGGGCATGTCCAGTTGGTGAGCTATGTCATTCCTTTCCAGCACAAGGTCAACACATCTTAAAGTATCACACGTCCTGAGTACCTACCATGTGTCATAACCTTGCCCTCAAGTCAGTCACCTCACTTGAATTCTACCTCACACATGGTTATTATCATCTGCCTTTTACAGGTAAAGGAACCAGTTTAGAGAGGTTATGTGACTCGCTCAAGGTCCACCTGATAACTGGTTCTTTATATCATTGTGCTGTCTCCCTGTCTGACTGCCAATGCTCAGAACACATTTTTCCTGCACTGGGGGGCTGCAATAAATGGTGGACTTTCCTCCAAGAAAGTGTGTTATAACACAAGTGACGGAGAGCAGGTCACCCTCATACTAAGAATGAGGGAGGTGTCTAGAAACTTATTTTTTAAAGGCCAGAGACAGGTCAAACACAGTGACTTGCTAGAGAAGGATCAAAGAGACTCAGCATTACTAATCATATGGTATGGCCCTCTCTTGCTTATTAAGTGTTTTCATTATCACTTTTGATCTTAACATCACAATATATCTGTGAGAACACATGACACGATCCTCACTTGAAAGATGAAGTAACTGAAACAGAGAAAAAGAGAAATGATGGACTCAGTGTAACTCAACAAACAGATGGAAGTGCCAGTGTTGGGACAAAGATCTCTCTGACTCCAAGTATTGAGGGAAAAGGAGAAGCTATGGAACCATTTAGCAAAATACTCAGTCCAGGTGTCAGTAGGTTACATACAACCATTTCTCTAATCTTCTCCTTGTTGGCTACATTTTTATCAATCTCATTGTAAGTACTGCAACATCCTTGACTAGTCTGCCTTCAGTCATATTAGTCTACCATATTAGTCTACCTTTCCATATTAGTCTACCTTTCCAGGCTACCAGGGAGATAGAACAGAAAGAATCAACACCTTTGTATTTAATTTCTACTTCCTAGTTATATATGATCTTGGTCAAAACACTTAATTACAGTTTTAGTTTCTATATCTGGAAAATGGAAATAATATTTGCCTAATATAATAGATTTTGAACATGGGTTTGAAATCTGCTTCTTTGTGCTTTTTATTTTTTCACCTATAAAGTAAGGATAATACCAATCTCACAGTGTTGTTGTTAAGATTCACTTAGATTATACCTATACAGTGCATAGCATAGCTGACTGACACACAGTGGGAACTCAATAAATGGTGAACAGCATTATTATTACTTCACAGGTTGTTTTTTGATTTATTCATTCAACAGATATTTATTGAGCTTTAATTAGGTTCCAGGTACTGTTCTAAGTGTCAGGTAAACAGCAGCGAACACAAAGTTTGCCTTCAAAAAGCTTTCATTCTAGTAGGTGGTAGACAATAAATAATTAAATATCTATAATGTCAGATGGTGATTAATTCAGTGGAGAACAGAAAAGCAGGTTAAGAGGCATAGGAGTTGCCAGCCTGGCAGGGTGGGAAAGGTGGGGGGCAGGGAGGAGGGAAGGAAGACTTATTTTATATGGGTTGGTCAGAAAAGGCTGCTGTGAAAAAGCATAATTTGAGCAGAGACCTGAAGGAAGTAAGGGCATGAGTAATATAGATATCTAAAGGAAGAAAGTACAAGTGCAAGGCCCTCAAATGGAAAATGTTTCATGGTGTTTCAAAAATAGCAAGGAATACCAGGGTGACTGGATAAGATTGAGTGGCATCAGAGAAATGCCAGGGAGTCACTTCGGGAAAGACCTTTTGAAAACTCTGAACTAGAAAGGGAATCATTACAGGGGTTTGAGAAGAGAAGTGACATGAATTGCCTTATATTATATAAAAATCACTTTGTTTTTAGAAAAAGACTGATGTGGGGGAGGGCATGGGTGGAGGCGGAGTGGTCAGTTAGGACACCATGGCAATAATCTGGACAAGAGATTATAATGGCCTGGACTAGGGTTAGTTGTGGAGGCAGTGAGAAGGAGCTTCGAGACCTATTTTGATGGTAAAACCAACAGAATTTCTTATGAATTGGATGGAGGAATGAAAGAGGAGTCAAGGATGAATCCAAAGTTTCTGGCCCGAACAAAAAGAACGAAGTTGCCATTTAATAAGAGGAGGAAGATTATGAGGGGAGGAGGTTTCAGATGCTGATCAGACATAAAGGAGAGATGATGAGTAGGCAGATATATGTATAAATGCCTGGAGTTCAGGAGAGGGCTTGGGCTAGAGACATACATTTTGGAGTTGTAACTGTATGTATGACATTTAAAACCACAAGACTAAATGAGATCACCTAGATAATGAAGGTAGAAAGATCAGAGGACTGACATTTATTGAGCACCTGTGTGCCAGGCAATGTGAATTTGTAAGTTACAGAATAATGTATGGGTAATTATTCTTACTTTGACGAAAACCAAGATGGCCATGCCAAGCCAAGCTTCCTTGTTTCGTATTCTAGGTTTTAGATAATCCCCCTTCAGCCTTTTCTCAGAACTTTACCACACAAACCCCATATTTCAACCAATTTGGTCTACATTCCACCATCTATCCATGCCTTGCACATTATATTAGCTTCCTTCCTTAAGCTATCCTGGCTTCTAGAATGTTCTCTATCAGCCCACCAAAAATCTTATCCATCTCAAAGTTGGTTCACCTGCTACCACCTTAACAAAGCCTTTCTTGGTCATCCAGGCCAGAAGGGATCTTGGCCAACTCTGATGTCTATTCCCTTTTTGTCTATCTTAAGACTTACTGCATGAGCTGCAATATGAGGACTGTTTGTATGACGCCAGGGTATTCTCAAAGGCAAGGACCATGCCTTACTCTTTAGTGATTAGCACAGTGCCTAGCAAAATAAAAGTTTGTTAGATAAACAGAGTGTGAAATACAACTAAAGTGTACATTTTACCTACATCTGCAATGACCTGGGAATAGGAATTACAATGTGAAGAAACTGGAGATGATGAAATGTTTCCGAATAAAACTGAGCTTCAGCTACACATTGAAAGTATTTTCTAGATGGCAAACTACTGCACTAATTTATTCCTTACCTGGTTGAGGAAGCATGACGGCATAAGGGTTAAGAGCACAGACTCTAGAGTCGCTCACTTAAGTTTATACCTGGTTCTGATATTACTGTGACATTGGGCAAGTTACTTAACCTTTTTTTTTTTTTGGCCTGAGATTCCCCATCTCAGTGAGGATAGTATGAATATTCGCCTTTGGAATACTTTTTTGGATTAAATGATATACAGGGCACTTAGAATAGTGACTGGTATAGTAAGCTCTCAAAAAAAAACTATTACTAAAAAATATCCTGAACATTTGGTTGTTGAATAATCATCATGATCATTATTACTTTTTATATTCAGACAGTATCTCACAGTTTACAAAGCACTTTCATATATATTGCCTAATTTGGTCTCGGAGAAGAATTGATTATAGCTATTATACAGAGAAGAGAGCTGAGATGTAGAGAGAGGAGAGAAGAGAGCTGAGATTTAGAGGGGGGTGTGCCTTGCTCAAGGCGCAGAACTAAAAAATGATCTGATTCTCAGCCCAATGTTCTCTCCTCTGTAGCACTGCTTTCCCTCTATTTCAACTCCTTGGTTATTCCAAAGATGAAACAGAGACTCCTTTACTATGACTTTTCAGACTGATTCAGTGAAGGCATCGTTAAGGCATTGGATGTTTCATCTCAGTACTTAAAAACAAATAAAACTTACAATTTGGAAGCTAACACACTTTTTAAACAAAATAAATAACCTGAAGGAATATAAACCACCCATTTTTTCCCCTTTAATTAGATTGCTGCTATGACAGATTAGAGTTTTACATTTAGACCTATTAAAGAAACAGTTATATTGTTCTTTTAAACCTTTTGCTATTTCATTTCTTTTGTTGTAAATATTATGTAAACAGTTTATCAAATGACTTCAACTCAACCCATAAACTCAGTGTCCTGTGGTCAAATATTCCAGGAGCATTTTTCCTTACCTCGTCATTTTTGAAAATAAAGCCATGGAGAGGCCTAGGCAGCGGTTTGGAGTGGTCATTAACTGAATGTATGCGCTCAAGCAGGTTATTTCACCTCAGGCCCTCACACCTCCCACCTGCTGAATGGCACTAATACCATCTCTGTCTTGCTACCTCCCAAAGCCCATAAGAGGAGGAGTGAGATAGCTCTGTGAATGCATTTTGTACATAAGATCTTGGTTTCTTTCAGTCAAGTTTATTGTGGCTTCATGGTGAGATACGTGTAGTGGGGAAGTAATAGGAAGAAGCAAGAAGAACTGAATAGGAAGAGCAGATGGTGTGAGATTAAAGGGTTTTGTATGCTTTGGTAAGGAGATTGGACTTTTTTCTGTAGGCCATTAGAACCACTGGAGGTTTTTCAGCAGGAGAGACATAAGGTATTACCAAATCTATGTTTCTGAAAAATATTTGGGGAGACAGTGGGGAGGATGGGTGGGGGGTGGGGTAGGCAAGATTGGAGTCAGGAAGATGAATTAGGAAGCTACAGGTTTAATCTTGGCTATGAAGAGCTGGGCAGTGATATGGGTGGAAGGAGAAAAAAAGAACAGTTTTGAAAGAAGTTTAGAGGCAGAATTGATATTGTGACTAACTAGATATTAATTGCATTCTACTCCAGAATCACAGTTCTTATTCTCTAAATCTTGATCATTTAGAAACTGGAAAATCTCAAATAATTAGACATGGCGATATAAAATACCTGAAGGGAATGGAGCAAGCTCAGCTTTAACATGTATTTCACTGATCAGGTGCTTCATCTTGCTTTATCTTGAAAATGTAGGTTTTAAGATATAGGTAGTTCAATGGCATTAAAGTTTTTCCTTCTGGTTCTGTTTTTTTTTTTTTTTAAATCAAACTTAGTCTAATATAAATTGAAAATCAATCCCATTACAATATTAAAGGCATTAGTACATGAAGTTATTGAAGTACAGAATATTTTTAAATATTGGTGCTTGGAGCTGAAATTTAATGCATTTGCTAGGTAGTATCTAATGTTGATTTTCTAGTTCTATTGTCCTATGGCTCTAATTTTAAAGTGGAACTCTAATCTATTAACAGATTTTAAAAAGGTGTCAACAATCTTAAAAAGCAAAGGCAATAATAAAAAAAAACCTTGGGTTTTAGTGTCAGCCCTGTGACTTAAGGAATGTGCTTAATTTTACCATGCTTTGATTCTTCTATGTGTAAAATGACGGCATTGGCCTTGATATCTAAGATCCTTTTCAAAGATGAGATATTATGATGCCAATAATACATGCATAAATCTGGGTTACAGCATTTGGATATTTTTAACATAAATATCCATCACAGCTCTAGAGAAAGAATTCACTTTCTTTAGCTATAAGCCTTTTCTCTTATTTCTGACTTTCTTTACTTAGGATAATTACAGCAGATAATATTTATTCTGTGGTAGGGACACAGAAGTTTACATTCACTTATTTAACTCCTATCACAACTCTCTGAGCTAGATATCATTATTTCTCTTTCAAAGGTGAAGAAATAAAGGTTGAGCAGGGCTAAGTAAGTTGTCCAATGTCATACAACAGGTTTATGATGGAGTGGGATTCAGATACAGGTCTAACTACAACCAGAACTTTTAACTACGCGATTCTGTTTCCACTCACCCAACATCTCTCTGTGCAAGGTTCAGGTCAAGTTTATTTCCTTTATAATGTCTTCCCTTATTACTGCGGGGTGATTATCCATCCTTCCAACTGTGGGCACAATCTGTAATGCATTTGCTTTAGACGCGTGTTTCACTAGAATGTGAACTCCTCAAGGTCAGTAACAATTTCTTTTATTTTGAGTCATTAGTGTCTGGTATGAAGGTTGGCAGAGTGGTTTCTCAGCAAATGTTCTGCTCCATGCAAGAACAAATACATGAATGAAATGCAAATTAAACTATTTATATTTCCTTGTGGTGGCAGATAGGATTACTTGTGTTGTCAATGAAGTCAAACGTCACCCAGCAGTAGCTTCTGGATACAGGCTGTTATGTTCTACAAGGGTAAGAACCAAGCTGGTTTTTCAGCACTGTGTTCCCAATGCTAAGCTTAGTGCTTAGGATAATAAAGGTGGATGGGTGATAGAGGAAGGAACCTGTGTATCCTAAATTTGTAAGGACTTCCCTTCAGTTCATTTAAACAAATCTTTACTGAGGGCCTACTCTATGAAAAACTCTGTTAGAAGCTTGCTTATACTCTGCTCCATTAAATAGAGAGAGAAGGAAAAAATTTATGAGTTATAGTTATGGAGGAATAAAAACCTAGAAAGCTGGGAGGAAATATAAATATTCAGTTCTTTGTTTTAGAATACATATAAAATTTATGATACTGTATTTCTGAATGCATCTTTATCTGTTTTGAGGGTTCACAGCTATAGATCTAGAGGGAGAAATGTTCTCGGGGCAAGAACAGAGGCTGTGTGATTACATAAATGACAAGGCACACAGGCCACTAGTCCTGAAGCTAACCTGCCATTTCCATCCTCCTTTCCTGGTATTCACCTATTATTTTATAAATAGAAAGACCTCACCTTCCAGTTGTAGGTGGAACTTCTCTGAGTGATATGGATATAAGTAGAAAACCAAGGACGGTGGAAAGGGAAGAGCTGTGGGCTAAAAAGTGAGGGAAGAGTGGAAAGAAGGGGGAAAGATAAAAAAGTAGAAAGGAGAAGGATGGGAAAAGAAGGAGAGAAAAGGAAAGAGGAAGGCTAGGGGATATTAACAAGCTTATTATACTGAGTGGCTGGGGGCTGGCAGGGTGAGTGGTAGTGGGGGGTCAGTGTCATTCCTCAAACTTTAGGACTCAACTACCTCACAAGCACCTACCCTGCAATGCCAAGTAAGAACAATGGGCCGTTGATGCTCACATGGCTCTAACATATCAAAGAGGCAATGCTTAACGGCCAAAGCCCTGGGAATGAACACGATTTCTTCTCTTGGTAACTGTTATTAGCAAAATGGAGAACAGAATAACAAAAACAAACAAACAATGTTCTCAGCATCTTGACAATCGGCTTTTCTGGGGAAGGCCTGCATCTGCTATTTTGGTTGTCCCACAGTGCTCAGTTCAGTGGCAAACCCATCAGACATTTAGTAAATAGTTGGACAGCTGGGAAATCTTAACATGAAGTATTGTTTTGGTTGGGGGGTGGGGGTGCAGGAGAAAGTTTAACAGGTCCTTCGGTGAGAAACCAGTCTCTGCTTTGTGGAGAAAAGGCTGAAGACACAATAAGACTCCTAGAGTTAAGTCTTATGTTATTTGTTATTAAAGAGGTGAGGTCTTAAGATGTGCTTTTTAACAGTCTTTAGTTTGGCTGTAACTTAAGATGACTTTTACAAATTAGATCCTAATCCTTGCAGACACAGATGGCTGTTACAGAATAGCCTTGCAAAAACACTAGTCATTTGACTTGAAGAGCATTCAGGGAAGGATGAAGGACCGTTAACTCTCACCCCACCCCTGGCTCTAGGAGGCCGAACAGCCCTGGGTGGGCTTTCTGACTTTAGGTCTGGGTCTGGAATCTGGGTGGGCCGAGGGCATCTGTTCTTATTTGGAGCAGCCTAATTCACTCTGGAATCAGAGAGTTAGGCTCAGACCTGAGGTCATTAACATTCAACAACAGTAACTGAATGCTTAAATGGGTGAGGCACCATGCTGGGAACTTCAGGGCAGATAGACATGAATATGATATGGGCTGTCTCTGTAAATGATTATAGAATAATAGGACAAATGCTAAGAGAGAGGAATGTACAAACTGCAGTGGGTGCACAGGTAAGCGGCTCGGGAGAAGGGGAGGCCTTCCCAGAGAGGAAGACATTTGAGCTGGGCATTAAAAGCTGGGTTCAGACAGGCCAGGAAAAGCAGGGAGGGTGGATAGTCAAGGAAGAGAGAACAGAGTATGAGAAAGCACAGAGGCATGAGGGTCTCTGGAGTCTTAGCGAATAGTGAGTAATCTCATATCTCACAGTGATGGAAAAGGTAATGAGAGGCAGGATTTAAGGTGAGAAAGGCAGTATGGACTAGGTTAGGAAGTTTTGAAAAAAATTCAAAGGGGTCTGTACTTATGCTAGGGCAGCAGGGAGCTACTGAAGAGTTTTTAAACATGAAAGGGATGATCAGAGTGGGATTTTAGAAAAATCGCTCTATGGCAGACAGTTTCAAGTTGACCAAGGACCATAAAATGGACCTGTGATGGATACTGGGAAGCTCCTGACTCCCCCTATAGAAAAGAGCTTTTGGTTAGACTTTCTCTGGGCAGTTGACAAACAATCTAAACTAGCCTTGGGATGGGGATGGAGGTAGAAATGGAGTCAGGTGTGAACGGAACACTGGGAGACAAGACTGTTAACCAACTGAACAGTGCTCTTCAGTGGTGTAAAACAGAGGGTACATGATTGAGATCTAAATCAAGAGTAAATTTTCTGTAAGAATAAGTGACTGACCCTCCATTTAGGGCTAATCCATACTGGCATTTAACACAATCTGCACTGAAAGGTACCACCGTGACTTTCCACAGTCCACGTTTTACCCTGTGGGAAGACCTCATTAATACTGATCACAGAACTGAGAACCTTTTAAGAGATTACTGCCTCCACCCCACCTCCAGTAGTCTGGTTTAAAAGTCAATTTGAAAGAAAAAGAAAGTTTAATTTAAAGGCCAGGAAGGTCCTTAGACTCCATTTCTTCTACTACTTCCATTTTACAGATGAGACCCAGAAGGGGAGTAAAAAAAAACCAAGGGCTGGGATCTTAAAAGGTCTCATCAAAAGAAAAGAAAATTAGTAAATATGCATGGTGATAAATGTTAAATAAACTCATAGTGGTGGATCATTTTGCAATGTACACAAATATTAACACATTATGCTATATAGCTGAAACTAATAAAAAGTTATGTCAGTTATATTTCAATTAAAAAAAATAAAACAAAATAACAGTTGGGAAAGACTAATTTGGCTCTTAAGTTTTTTAAGTTCTCCAAAGTGAGATGGTCATTATATAACATAAGTATGAGAACCAGGCTGATCCTGAACCCCTTGATGGCGGCTTTTCCCCACATATTTAGAATTCAACTTCAGTGTCAGATTTAATGGTAGTTTCTTACCTGGCTGTGGGTCCACAGAGCATGTGCATGCATGTGTTCCCTTGTCCATGTTGTGCATCTCATAGTATATGAATAAATAGGAAGAGTTTGGAGCAGTAGGGAAGGCTAGTAAGAGGGAGGCCAATGGCCAGAATCTGGGATTCACTCTAGTCTCCTTGATTTAGATGGAAGTGGTAGGATCCTCACGCCACCTATGGCAATTTTGGCTGAGTGGTGGAGCTAAACATACCACTGGTTTCTGTCTTTATCCTATAAATCTGGTAGCCAATCTGATGGACTAAGGTAAACCTTAACAAAATTTTTGGTTTTGTGCGTTAGATAAAGTTCAAGTTACTATAGCTCATGTTACTAGATCATAATGAAATCCCAGAATATTAAGATTTTCTATGTATCTTTAAGCTAGTCCAAGCTCTATCCCATATAAAGTAGGAATACTAGAAATGAATTCATCTCCATATATATCCATTATGGCTGAAAAAGAATCATTCAGTAGTGTTGGGTTACATCCAATGATAAGAAAATCACTACTTTACAACACAAGAACTTTTCCTTTCTTAGAAAATACTTTTTCTTACATGGGACCAAATGTGCCTCCTATAACTCTCAACTCGTCGGTTCCAGTTCTGTTCTTGGAGCCTCGCAAAGTCAGATCCCTCTTTTTCATGGCAGGCCCTCAAGGAGCTGAAGACAACAATCACATTTCCCATGACCTTTTCTTCTCTAGAAGAATGTTCCTCAAATGATATGATTTCTAGTTCCCTCACATTCCCACCAGCCCTGCTCCAGACATGCTCGTTTCCTCAGGCTTCAGCGCAGAGTTTCAGCATGGGGTCTAAAGACTCTTTCAAGGGTAATGTATCTTAGTACAGAGTGGATCAGGGCCCTCAAGTTATCCTCTTGTTGGAATTATGGGATTAAACTTCTCAAAATGCAGCTAGGTTTTTGTTGGCAGTCATGACACATTGTTACTGTATATTCAGCTTAATTCAACCACAATCTCTACTAAAGCATCATCTTTCCATCCCAAACTTGAGCAAATGATTTTCTAAACCTAATGCAGGAAATCTCTTTTACTAACTCTTTATATTTCTGTAAATTTCTCTAAGTTCATTTTTGGTTATTGTTATAGTATTTTAAGGTTTTCTTAAATCTTATTTTTCATGATCTATAAATCTGATAAAATCTTCATTTAAGTTGCTAATAAGCATGGTAAGAAAGAATTAAATATAGAACCTCTTGTTTCCCTCTAGGGAGAGGGAAGTCTCTTGGTCAGCACTTTCTGGACACCACCATTTAATCATCAATGAATCTACCTAACTATAAATTTCTCTCTCTACTTTGCTCCAGAATACTAGGAGAGACTATTAAATATCTTGCTGAAATAGTTACACAGTGAATATAGGTCACCTTCCCTGACTTTCCAGGCTAATAAGAACTATCAAATCACAAACATACTCTTGGTTTAGCATGACTCGTTCTTAGTAAACTGATAATCATTAATTCTGATCTAACTGTTAGGCTGTTTAGCACACAATTTTCAGGTCTACTGAGGGTTACAGAGATTAGATCTTGGGAAAGCCTGTATGAATGCTGGAATAGGGGAAATAGCTAGGAAGGGAGAAATGCCTAGTACCTGATTTCTTACATAGGCCACTGGGGCACATGTCTGTTGGCCTGGGAAGCCACACCTTCTCCAAAGGCTGCGGAGAGAAAGGTGTGCAGACCAATGAAGACTTTCTGAATGTGTGGTCTTGTAGCAGGCTGTACCACAGGTCTTTCTTTCCTTGGACTACCTTGTCCAGCAGCCCTAATGATGGGATATCGCCCGCCTAGACACACTTCCCAAGATAGGCATGGGGAACTTACGTCTCTCCTAGGAAAGGTACTCAGTAACTTGAACTCGTCCCATGGAAATCCTTTGGATGCTACAAAATCGAAGACAATCTGGAGCTTATTGCTGGCCAGGAAACGCCGCTCAAGGAACTCGCCACTGGGGGTTCGGATCCGCAGTTTGCTCACAGGCTCAGCATCTCTTCCTTTGGCTCTGAGGCAGGGCCTGCTACTAAGGAGAGCCGGATGCCTAAGGAGGTGCAAAAAAACCAGGTGTTAGACTATGTGATGGATGAGATTGTGGGGAGTGGGGTGAGAGACTAGAAAAAAGCTGCTGTCTTCTAGAAACTCATCGGAAAGTTATTGCTCATTTATTAACCAAGCCTAATGCTTGAACAGTAGAATCATATTTTTCATTTTCTTAATATTAGCCCAACAGGCAATTAATTAAAATAAATCCCACCTTGATGACACATATTATTAAACTGATAGGTGACTCCATAGAAAAGAAAGGTAATTTAAATTTTTTTTTTTAACTGAAGGGCTTGGGTATTTGTAATTGAGGAAACAGGTATCAAATACCCAGTTGCTTCCTCTCTAGGATATGACTTAAGGCTATTAGAAGCATTTACAACACACACACACACACACACACACACACACACACGCATGCACACAAAACTATGTATATTTGAAAAACATGCATTTCCTAAGTAGAAATGACTTAAAGTTGTAGAATACTCTGTGTGTGTGTGTGTGTGTGTGTGTGTGTGTGTGTGTGTGTGAAATCAAAATGGAATGGAAAGATTCTGTGTGGGGTGATGAAAAATTTTTGGAAATAGATATGGTGATGGTTGCACAGCACAGTGAATGTAATTAGTGTCACTGAACTGTACACTTAAAAATGATAGAAAAGGCAAATTTCTGTTATATTTTGTCACAATAAAAACAATGGAATAAAACATAACAGAAAGAAATTGAAATTTTAGATTTATTGGAGACAGGAGTCCATGGTCCTTGCTACTAACCTGCTGTAGAATTTGGCCAAGTGCAGATTGCCAGAGATGGCCCCAAACCTTCATTTTACAGGTTAAAATAAGGCTCAAATAGGTGGAGCAAACTGTTGGGAGATATCATGGCTAGAGTTGTGCTTGAACCTAGGTTTCCTAGTTCTCAATCTACATGTAAAACAGTGTATTACACTGTTCCACACCTGCCATATTCCATTGGAAGGTTAGAGGGTCTCTAGCACTCTGGGAGGTTCCTTAGGTGCCTGGTATTAACATGCTTAGTTTCCCAGTTACATTCTGTTCCTGGTTACTTTGACATATCAATGCTCCCAATTTGTCAGCAACAGAAAAACAAAATTTACTCCCAATTAATCCACAACTATTATAATCAAGTAATGTGAGTGAGAGAAATTGGAATTTATGTTCTCTAAGTCCTCAACAGCAATTTTCAAAGTTGGTGTCACTCTTCCAATTGAAGGAAAAAACATTAAAAGACTATTAAAAAACTCTTAGGTTAAAAAGGAAATACAAATCTAAACTACAGAATTTCTAGAAAATAATGATTGTTGAAATGCTTCATATTGGAATCTATGGGATTCACTTAAAACAGTGCTCAAAGGAAATTCATAGCCTTAAAATCCTTATATCATTTAAAAAGAAAGAATAAAAATAAGTTAATTAAGAATTACACTAAAAAAAAGAAGAACTAGGAAAAAACCCCTGATAAAATAAATGGGAAGAAAGATGAGAAGAACATAATTAATAAAGCTAAAAGTATAAAGGAATGTATTTAAAAAAGAAGGAAAACTAGTTAACCAATAAACAAGCTGGTTCTTTGGAACATATAAAGTTCAATAAATAAACTTCCACAAATAAAAAGACACACATAAAAATGGTAACTTATAGAGGGTGGAGGAAATAGCGTGGCAGAAGTGACAGTATTTTCTGAATATGCCTTTTTATATTTTTTTACTTCTGACTTATGTAAAAATATGTTTAAAATAACCAACCAAAAAAAAAAAAAGTTTACCCAGACACCAGTATACACAAGAAATTAATTTCTATGTCATTCAGGAGAAACTGATTGGTTCTAATGCTGAAGTATTTTCTAAAAAGCATTAAAAATTTCTGCAGCATACAGAGAAAGCTAGTCTTTTCTAGGACTTTGAGGTCATTTTCCTTCTGCAGGCACTGGATAATACCACTACCTTACTGAGGATTATAAAGATGGGAATTATATATATATATATGATATATGTAAAGTTCCCAGTGTGGTGTCTGATACTCAATAGGCGTCAGTTAATGGTTGCTTGGGTTGCACCGGTTACATAGTCTTACACTCTCATTTTTTATATGAGGAAGCTGATATCCAGACATGGAGACATAAGAAATACAGTTCAAAAATTAAAACAGACCGTTAAACTATTTACTTTTGTTTTTTCTTGATAGCATAAGCAGTTTATCTAATATTGGTGTTCTGGGTCAACAATGAGTTTAAACTGAATATTTCAAATATTAAACTATTTTAGTAACTGTCATATATTAATATCCCAATGAATAGGTGATCCTTTGTATATAAAAATTAAATTCCAGGTGTACTTTGTCTATCACAGTATTCCCTATACTGTATCATAGTTATTTGTTTACTGTCTGACTTTCCCATTCTGTTAGGGTGTGGAAACATGTCTTATTTCTTATTCCAGGTGTAGTGCATAGCACAAAATAGATGCTCAATATATAATTCATAAGAGACAGAAAAAACTAACATGCTAACTAAAATAATGCTTGTGAAAGTGCTTAGTATGGTAATAAGCACACAGCACGTACTCAATGAATGCTAAAAGAATCTGAATCTTATGGGCTCTACTTCTAGTAATCAAGAACTGATCATCCTGAATTTCCTTTCTCTGAGGTCTAAGTCCCACCAGCATTAACTTTTCAGATTAATTTTCTACATACATGTCCCTTAAGGGCCAACTAAGAGTAGCTTGTAGGGGTAAACTCTGGTATCAGAGTTACATACTTTTCTAAACTATTAAATGAGATCATTTGACTCTTTCTCTCTAACACTGAGGGTTCTTCAAAACCATCTTTGAAATTAAAAAACATTATTCTTGATTATAAAGTAATAAAACTTATTGCAAAAAACAGACTAAATAATAAGAAAAGCATTAACATCAATTTCTACATTTACCACCGAGACAGCCACTGCTATCTGTCATTTGAGTGTTTACACCATTTTTTAACCATTTTTAAGTATATAATTCAGTGGCATTAAGTACATTCACAATACTGTATTACCAACAATAACCACTATCTAGTTCTAAAACTTTTTCATCACTCCTAAGAGACACTCTGCATCAACTTTTCATGCGTATTTTTATGCAAATATATTTAAACCTTTTTTATAATTTAATCAGTGCTATATTGCATAAAGCTTTATCCTTTGTTTAAAGTCATGTATTCTGTCACTGTTTTAAAGTGTTTATTGAATATAACACCCATATGAAAAAGCACACAAGTTTTAAGTGAACAACGATAAATTTTCAGAGTGAACATACCCTATATAACCAGCACCTGGTTGAGTATCTCAGAAACCCTTTTGCCTCTTCCTGAGAATTACCTTCCTCAAAGTGAATCAGTATCCTAACTTTTAACAGTGTAGTTTAAAAAACTTTAATCTTTAAATTAAATATAATGTAGTAATGTAATTAAATGTATAGTTAGGGAAAAGCTTTGCGTATGACACAGGCTCAAATCCTGGCTATTAAGCACATGACAGTTTTTATGAACTTCAGTTACCTCACCTAAGAAATAGGGCCAGTAACATCTCCCTTGTATAAAATGCAGTAATGTTTATAAAACACTTAGCAAGTGCTAACACATGGCCAGCACTCAATTAAGAAGGGCCTAGCATCAAACCTCACGCTGTAACACTGTGCTCAACAGATGACAGTCATTTTTGGTGTTATCACTATTATTCCCTTTGCACCTACTTCAATCAAAACTTAATGTGATATTTCCTGGTTTCTCCTCCTGTTCTTCCCTTAATCCACCTGTCTGCTTGCTTTCTGTTTTGACATTTCCCTGTACAGTATAACAACAGATGTACATTATTGTCTGAACTCAACCAATTATACTACAGAAGAATAAACAACAGTAGCTCATTACCCTATTCATTGTGCAGACAATGCCTGCTCCTCAATGCACCCAGTCTCCAGGGCTTTCCCCAGAATGAAAACAGACCTCAGATAATCCATACCAGTGCTCCAACATGGGAAATAATGAAGGGATGTTAGGTAAGTCGGCAACCTTGGGATCTGAATACCCAAGTTTTACTGGCAAAAAAACCCAAAACTACATCAGTAGTTCAGTTTTAAATATAGTAGCTAAAAACAAAAGCCTCGTATAAGTAAAATAATGACATAAAAGACACCTATTCTCAAATAGCAGCCTTAGTAAACACTATTGTTAAACTTCAATTTACTTTGCGCAACAAATATAGTTTTTATCTGTATTAGTTCAGGTTTGTAGCAAAACAAGGAAGCCTGGTATAAGTTGGAAATATGAACTAATCTTGGACTTTTTGTTTTATTAAAATATATGAATATCCAAAGCATTCACATCTAAAGGATGAGAAATGGGGACTTTTCAAAGTGAAATTAGGCAATGAAGATATAACCCAGAAACAGTTTCTACACAATTACATTTTTTTAAACAGGAAGGATAATGTACACTTAACACTAGTCTCTTACAATAAAAATCAAAGAGTGGCTTAATTCACACATATACACACATGCACTCACACATGCACATATAATTACATGTACACACACACTCTCTTCTAGGCTCTATGAGTAGCCATAGCCTAAAGCTAACATTAATTAATTTCATGAATTCTTACTGAGCACCTCCTATGTGCCAGGCATTGCTCTAGATGATGGGATGCTAGCAATGAACAAAACAGATTTTTAAAAATTGTGTTTACATGGAGCCTGTATTTTAGTAGAATGGGAGAAAGACAACAAATACAAACATATATATATAGTTTGTCACATAGTTTGTCACACGGTGATTGAGTGCTATGAAGAAAGCACAGGGTGCTGGTACAAGGGAGAGTGGGGTATAACTTGAACCACTGTAAGCCTTAATAAGTAAATACTGTAAGTCTCAGTGAGCAAAGACCTAGAGGAGAGAGGGAATCACATGGACATTTAGATCTGGGAGAAATATTATAGGCAGAAGTCAGAGTAACTGGCAAGCCCTGGTGTCTGGTTTGACTGAGGAATAGCAAGGCAGCCAGTGAGGCTGGAGCAGAATGATCAGAGCAAGGGGGAGAGGAGCTGAATTTAGAGAGGAATCACAGGAGCGGGGTGATTAAATCGTATTTGGCCTTGAGTAGCCCACGTAATGATTTTTTCCATTTAAAAATTGAGGTATAATTTACGTACAGTAAAATTCATCCTTTTAAATGTATAGTTCTGTGTTTTGATGAATGCATATTTGCATAACCATCATCAGCAATAAAGATAAAATACAGTTCCATGCCCCCCCAATAAAAAAACTCCTCCATTCCTAGCTCCTAGCAACCTATAATCTGTTTTCTGTCCCTCATTTTGCCTCTACTAGAATGTTACAAAATGTAATCATAAATATCATATGAATGGCTTGCTTCACTTAGTGTAATGCACTTAAGATTCATCGGTATTGTTGAATGTATCAGTAGTTCCCATTTATGGCTGAGTGGTATTCCATTGTATAGATGTACCAGAGTTTGATTACCCCTCTAGTTGAGGGACACTTGAGTTGTTTCTAGTTTTTGGTGACTATAAATAAAGGCACTACTATGAGTATTTGTGTTCAGCTTTTTGTATAAACAAAAATTTTCCTATTTATTTCACTTTCGTGAACACCTAGGGATGTGACTCCTAAGTCATATGGTATGTATATGTTTAACTTTATAAGTACCAAATTATCTTTCAAAGTAGATATGCTAATATTAATGATCCCATCATTAATGTATGCGTTCCAGTCGCTCTTCATCATTGCCAGTACTTGGCATTATCCTTTGTCCTAAAAAAGCCATTCTAATTGGTATGTATCAATTGTAGTTTTAGTTTGCATTTCTCTAATGACTAATAACACTGAACATCTTCTCACATGCTTATTTGCTCTTGTGTATATCTTCTTTGATAAAGTGTTTGTTTAGATATTTTGACCCTATTTACACTTGGGTTATTTGTTTTATTATTGAATTTTGAGAGTACGTTATATATTCTGGACATTAGATATATGATTTTCTCTCAGTCAGTGGCTTTTTTATTTTTTAATTTCTTAACACAGTCTTTTGAACAGCACAGTTCTTAATTCTGATGAAGTCTAATTTAGATATTTGTTATTTTATGGATTATGCTTTTGGTCTCAGGTCTAAGAAATTTTTGCTTAGTTCAAGATCATTAAGATTTTCTTCTAAGACTTTAATAGTTTTAGGTTTTATGTTTCAGTCAATAACCCATTTTGAGTGAATTTTTGCATGTGATGCAAGATATGAATTGAAAGTTTTATTTTGTGTTTTTACATTTTTTGCATATTTAATAGTTGCAGCATTGTTTGACCATATATTTGCAGGTCTATTTCTGAACTATTCTGTTTCATTGATCTATGGGGGCTATCTCTTTGCCAATTCCCATACTGTCTTGATTATATTAAGTCTTGAACTCTGGTAGTGTGAGTCCTTCAACTTTCGTTTTCCTTTTTCAAACTGTCTTGGCTATTCTAGTTCTATTGCCTTTTCATATAAATTTTAGAATCACTTTGTCAGTTCCTAAAAAAAATCTACAGAGATGTTGATTGCAATTACTGTAAGGATTTTAGCTTCTATTTTGAGATAAGAAGCCATTGAGGGTTTTTAATGTGATATAATGTGCCAAATGCTTCTAAAAAGATTTATTGAAAGATATATAGGAAAGGCAAAAACGAAGGCATGGAGTCAAGCTGGGAGGCTACTAAAGTAATTCAGGTCACAGATAACAGTGGCTTGGACGAGGGTGGTAATTATAAGGTTAGTGTTCTGCAAAAATTTGAAGTGGAACTAATAGGATATGCTCATTAAATATGGATTTGAAAAGGAGAACTCAAGGGGGATTCCAAGGTTTTTGGCTCAAACAACTGGAAAGATTTACCACTTATTAAGATAAGGAAGAGTGCAGAAGGAGCAGGTTTGGGTGGGAGGCTAAAACACATAAAGTTTGTGATGTCTGTTAGACATCTCAGTGGAGATGATGGGCTAGCAATTAGAGATATTCAAGTCTGGAGTTTGAGGGAGGGATGAGCTGAAGATATTAATTCGTAAGTCAAGTATAGACAGTATTTAAAGTCATGAGACCACATATAATCATCAAGGTAGAATGGATCCCACATGGGAACGATTGGTCTGACCCAATTCTGCAGCCATTCTCTGCGCCTGGCAACCAATCGTTCACTAGAGAGCATGGCTAGCTTACTAAGAAAATAGCCACACTGCTGGATAAAGTAAATCAAGGCAAATGATCATATTTCTTAAACCACAATTCAAATATATGACCTTTGGGCTGTTTTTGGATATAAAGAACAGTCAGTAGGTTGTGATTTAGATACTATAAAACTAGAATTTCTAGTCTATTTTAATGGTTCATGACGGTATCAGCAGAATACTTCAAATTGAAACTATCTAATAAATAGTGGATATATGGTCTATAATTTTAATAAAATATATTTATGTATCTGTACCTATCTTATTAAGTTGCTATAAAGATTCAATCAGATAATGTCTGTAAAGTACTCAGCACAGAGTTTAGCTCATATTAATTTCTCAATAGATAGTGACGATTAATTACCCTTATGGCCCAGTGCAGTGGTAGTTTCTTTGTGACAAGAAGCAACTTACATAAGGTAAAAACACAAATTATAAAGAGCGGTTTTACTTAAATAACCGATTCATGGTCCCACCTTCATTCTTCAAGTGTGAAGAAAAAGGTAAAAAGAATATCAAAGAGGATTCTAGTTCTGCTTTTACCAGGCAATTAGTAGGTAAGAATTTTAAAACAGGCTTTTTAATCCTGCTATGATTTTACCTTCTTCATCTGTAAGATTGTAATGATACTATCGTCTTACCCATTTTGTAGGATGGTTGTGAAGATTAAATAAGAAAACTGAAGGGACGTATCAAGCCTTCTAATTCTATGCTCTTCTGTTCTCTCATCTATAATATTATCTAAGATTTTCTACTTGAGAAGCCACCAAGATGTAAAATGAAACAACTTTGGGTAGACAGGTAAATACGTAACTTTTTTCTTTTCTGTTTGAGGGAACCAGCAGCAAAAAGGAATAGCTTTGTGCCCATTCTCTCCCACCCATGATTTTCCAAAGCCTGGCCCTTTAATTTTAGCCTTATCTCTGATTTTTAGACTGTTTTAAATGTGTCCATTTTATTGTTCCCTGAGGAAGATCTGTGCCTTTCCCCCTTGTTCATTATTTCCCAGCTCATGTCCTACCTCTCCCCATCCATCTAATCATCCATCTATTCATCAATCATCCAAAATGCTCTTCTACTTCTGTCTTTAACTATCAAAGTCTTGCCAATCCTCCAAAGCCGCCTCCTCGGTAAACTCTTTCTTCTTGCCTTCCTAGCCAAAAATCATCTTCCTCTACATATCTTCAGCAGTCTGTGTTACTTTAATGGTTTTTATAATGTGTTTTGTATTCATCTACCCTCTTGTATTAGACAGTGAGCTCCTTAAGGGCAGGGACTATGTGTCATACATAAAGTATATTTTCCATAGCACCTGATTTAGTAATTTACACGCAGAGGAGATTAACAATATTTGCTGAATACTAACTGATTAAAAGCACTGGGAGTCCAAAATCTTAGCTAAAACCTTCTCTACTTACAAAAAGCTCAGTGGCAAAAAACAGTGGTCAGAAAGGATTTCTTAAAGGGTGTGTAATTCATACCATAAAATCCATCCTTTAAACTGGAATACCAAAAAAATACATTATTTAGGCCTTTGCAGAGATACTTTTACTAAATTGTGCTTTGGCCTTATGACTTTGAATTCTATAAAGTTATATGAAACTTTTAAAAATGACTTGCTATTTCTATTATAGCTATTAGGTACAGCTCCTCTTGAAGGGGAACCACAGGAAACACTGCTTTAAGGTCTTAGTGCTGAAAAATCTGGGCATCTTTTTTTGAGAGACTGGCCTTTATCTGATGTTAATGGACAGAATGAAACTTGTAAACAAACATATTTTCCTTTGGTTTAGCCCAAGAAAAGCATAGAAAAAATTTTGTGGCTCACCTTGAGCAAATGTATAGAACCCTATCACATGTATTTGGTGCCTATGCTAGATTATCTGTTGTTGGCATGTTAATTTTACCTTTGCCTTTATCTTCCTTTATTTACCCTTGTCCTGATTACTATCTTTTTTTCTCTTTTTTAATCAATTTGAATTACAAGTCTTTATATAAGTTACTTGAAATCCATTTTGGAAAGGATAAATACATGTATAAATTAGAAAAATGGGGAGATTTTTGTTGTCACTTCTTTGTTTTTCCTTCGGAACAGTCTTGAAGCCTTTCCCTTTATCATGGCCAAGGACCAGATCAAAATGCATTTTGAGGTTTTACTGATTTCACTCCAACAGTTACCACACAGCAAAATGAGGTCAATCCCCCAATCACTGTAACCACGGTGCCTTGAACTATTCAATGCTTCATTTTTCTTAAGGATTTTGAAATACTAGAGATAAAATAATAAAACCGCTCTTGTTACTCAATGCAATTATATGGGTTAGGACTTCTTGTTAGAAGGGAAGGCAGTGTTACTCTGAAAAGTCAGGTGACCTGGCTTTTAGTCCAGATTAGGTGTCCAACCAGTTTGGCAGCATAGGCGAACTGTATAATCTCTCTGGGTCTTAGTTTCTTCAGAGGTTGCACAACACCAACTTTTCCCGAAGAGTTGTTTGTTGTATACTAGTGTGCTGAATGAAATAGGTTAACTGGTGCTCCACGAAAAAAAAAAGGGGGGCCAAATAAGTCTGGTTTAAGACTGAATTAAATTAAGATAAATAGAAGGTCATTCCTTAATGGTGGGATTTATAAGAGCTTTTGATTGTGACTGTCTAGGGAAGGAGAGCAGAGTATGTAACACTATCTGAACTTGGTTTTCTGGGAGCGCATCAGCAGGCAAGTGCAAGTAACGACTAGCTGCAAAATGTGAGTTGTCTGTGGGTAGGTAGATGTGGTAAAAGGGGCAAATATGTTGTGACAGAAATAAATCTAACTATCGGTGGTGAACACACAATGCAAAACATATATGATGTACTCTTGGAAAAAAAAAAGTTGTCCTGCCTCCTCGTGCCCCATCCTTTCACATGTTTATAGCTGGAACATATACATTGAGGTATACTGAAGATGTTTCTGGAGACTTTTATGACAGGACAGGCTTTATATATATTTATAAAGAGAAAATTTTAGCCCAGGCTAAATAAGGTAAATTATTTAAAAAAGTACATATGCTACCAAGCTCGAGATCCAGAATATGCAGTTAATTGCATATACCTGACATTTAGCATGTATATGGTTGAAGATATACTATTAAGAGAGAAAGTATGTGTGAAAGAAAGCATGAGAGTGAGAGTCCTAAAATTTCAAACTATGGTTGTGGAAATAGCCTAAAAGCATAGTGATAAATTTTTGTGAAACTGCACACGATTCCCATAGGCACATACAATGATATATGGCCTTGTACTGGAATGAAGTGAAAGAGCATGAGCTTTGTAGTCATAAAGACCAAGGTGAGAATCTTAGTTGTTCTCATTTCTATGCGTGACTTCTCAATGAGCTTCCATTTTCTAACTGATAAAGGAAATCTCTAATTTTGTAGTTTGTTTTAATGGTCAATGAGTAAGCACATATAAAGCAGCTGACAGAGCAGTTGAGACATGGAAGATGTTCAACAAAATATTTTCTACTTTCCACAACTGAGAGGCTTGAGTGTACAGAGACTAGGATTTGTCAGGCACAGTATTTTGCAGGTATGTGATAGGCACTTAATAAGTGTTTGAACATGAATAAACTTTGATTTTCAAACAGTGAAATATCACACATCTTTCAACACCTAGCTCAAATATCACTTCTGCGTTATCTGATTCTCAACGCTGTAACTGATTTTTACTTTGCCCCTGAACTCCCTAAGTATTTTGCTTTTATTTCTCATATGTTATTTTGCACTTTTTTCCTTGATTTGCTGTTACTTACAGATATGTTGCATCTTTTCTACAAGATGTAATCTCTTCTTGCAGGTAGAAAATATTTTATTATCCTTTGTTTCTCTTTTAGTGCTCAGCACAGTTCTTATTAAAACAAAATCTGTTATGAGTAAGTACAAGGTGGCATCCTTGATTGAGAATGATGACTAATGGAGCTTTCCTCAGCCCAAGTTAGGCCCCCCGCCCCCTGGGCTCTTCCATCACTTATTAGATGGCTTCCTCTTATTACAAGTGAATCTTGCTCTTAATTTCATGTCTACAAAAAAGTTCTAAAGGTCTTTTTCTGCAAAGCCACTCTAGGAAGTCACTTGATACCCTTTTTCTTTGTTCTCACTGCATCTGAGGCAAATCTCTATAATAACTTTACATATGGTATTGTAAACCTATTTTTATAAAACTGAACTCCTGGAGGGGAGGACCCATGTCAGTATCCCTACCTCCTAACAGATCGGGGCACATACTAAGTATTCAAAAATCCCTTTTTTTAAAAAAAGTAAGTGAATGAAAAATTCTCTATATTGTTATAAACATGACATGAACTCAGGGAGGGGAAAAGCAGCCAAGCTAAATGAATTTCCCATATTTAGGGGACCAGAGTAAGATGCTGTAACTTACAGTATCTTTCAGTGGGTAGAGTGAAACCTGGGAAAATGGCTGAAAATAAAGTGTTGGTATTCTTGGGATGAGACAATACCCAGGAAGGATGGGAGTATTTGTCAGGCAGGAAGAGGGGAAAGGAACTGAAAAGAACATAAAACTATAAATCTAGTACAAGGTGAAGTTCCGTACAACAGTTCAGGAATGATTCTTTAAAGGAAAGGTTATGTCTTCTATACAAAATGAATCTGGAAAAAGTTGTTGAGTCTGGAAAAAGAAGTTGTAAGAATTATTATTAACAGCCTCGTATCAAATGCAATGGAAACAAATCTAACTTTTGAATAACTTTTCTAAAAATTATGTCCTACCTCACGTTCCTCTTCTTGTTCTTTGCGAATCTGCTCCAAACGAAACTGTTCTGCCATCTCTCTCTCGTGAGCTTCCCTCTGTCGATAAAAGAGAAAGGGAGCCAGCACTCAATAAACACTGATTTACTTAAAAAAAAAGAAAAAAAGAGAGAGAGAGAGAAAATAGCTCATCCCCAGCACAGCTCAGAGATACACTGTGGTAATGGAAGTGATGAAAGCGTTTCTTTTTGGAACCAGAATGGAAATGAAAGCAACAACAAAGCATAGCTCTCCAATCATGCTGAGTAGAATCCTAGTCAAACACCTGAGTGGCTCTGGGTAGATCCACTCAAAATCTTCCTCTGATCTTCCTTTCACAATTGTCCAGCTCTGTTCACATCAGTCTCTATCATGCATCCATGCTTTCTGACCCCTTGCTGCTAGCATACATTACTGTGTGTCTCCTACCTCTCTTTATCCAGTAAACATATAAAACCTTTTCTATGAAACCCTCCCTGGTACTTTCTCACTTCTTGGCTCTCTAAAAAAGCTAGAAAAAACTTTCCATGAAACTTGTGTTCACTAAACTCATAGACCTCAGTGCTTCCCTTAAAACATTTAGGACCCTTGCCTAAGTGTTATAGCTACCTGTGTTCTTGCCTTAATCCACTCTACACATCATGAGCCTCCTTTGAGGGCAGAAACTGGCTTATTCAGTGCCCCCTCCATCCAATGCTCAGTACAGAAGCAGGTTGTCAAGAAACATTAAATAAATCGGCGGTTCTCAACCCTGGCTGCACATTAGAATCAACTGAACAGCTTTTTAAACATTGCTAGGTTTTAACATAGATTCATTAAAAAAAGAACAAATAAAAATAGATACTAGGCCCATTTTTGTTTTCATTTTCATGGTTCTCACCAAAGTACTTTGTCAAAATGAATTATACTTTAAGGACCAGAGGTAGAATTATATTCTTTCTGTTAATTGAATCTAGCTTCTCCAATGCAAACCCAATATTCTTGGGGATCAAAGTGCTAAAAAGGCTGGCATTTAAATAATGAAAGACCATTTAGAATTGAGTTCTTTATCCCAGAAGTCCCGTGACCAAACCTACCTTTGCTCTGTCAGCCTCAAGTGAAAGCCGATAGGCCTCATCTTGCTCTCTCTTCACATTTTCTCTGGCTTCACGTTCATCCTTAAAAGAAAAGATTCAAATGTGTTTTACCATATAACTTTTTAAAAGAAAAAAGTAATGACAATCCTCTTGTTATACTCACATGTAAATTTCTGTAATTAAACACGGCACTTCTAAAGTGTATAGGATATAAATGAGCAAACAAACTTACTAGTAGCACAGTGTACAGTGAAAATGAAAATGTTTGAGGCCTAGCTCTACCACTTTCAAACTACGTGACACTGGGCCAGTTATTTAACCTTTCTGGGTCTCAGTTTCCTCAGCTGTGAAATAGAAATAATATTGGGGTTGCGAGAAGTAAACACACTAATATGTAAACTGTGTAGTGGGACACCTGCCACTTAGTTCATTTTCGTCATGATTACTTCCCTCCACCTTTCTCCTGATTTTTCTTAAACTTGGAGACTGGCAGCGAAGCAAGAGTTTGAAAGCAAAATACCCTGGTTAACTTCAGTCCACACCATACCACACCACTAAAGCCTGGTCATCAAATAAGTATTTCCTCACATTTATACTCATGAAGTGTGAATAACTTAGAAGTTCTAAATTGAAGGTCTTTTAGAATATTTTTAGCTTTTGAAGTGATTATGCCATCTGCCTACATTTAAACTGTGATTTCATGTGAAATTAAGAGTTTATTCAATACCAGAATTTCTCATTTGGCAAATTCTGAAATATAGCCAATATACATGTACTTAAATTTAATAAATACCCACACCTATTGACATTAGAGTATAGATTCCCTTTTTGGTCATTTTGCGTAATAGGCTGAATCATACAGTTACCAATGTTTGACTTTTTAACCTATAAAAATGGAAATTCCATATGATTTTACTTAATACTTTGTAACTTTTGGTCTTTTTATCAGTACACGCTTGCTCAAGGCTGAGTATATGCTCAAAACTGTCTTGGATGCTCTCCCTAATACCTGTTCAAGACTAGCCTTCTCCCTGAAGCCTCATACTCCTCTTAGTTTCAATGATTCAACTAATTTCACAATCTCTGGTATGAATAGTAACATTTCATTGATTCCAATCTCTTAAATAAAGAATTAGGAAGATTTAGATATTTCTGGTCTGAAGCTAACTGCTATACTATATGTGATGAAAGGGTATGCTAGGGAAAATATATATTGGAACAAAATACCAGGAACAATGTTTAATCTAACTGAGAGATCACTCAGACTGCAAAACAATCAGCATAATTTACATTTCATATAATATTACACATGAATAAAAATAGGGTTTAAGAACTTCTACTTAGAGACTTGTACTTAGTCATTAGTATTTATATTTTAAGGAAATAGGGCATATTCCTTTAAATATATGTTCACTAATTCTAATTGAGTATTTCTCACTTTAGTCTATACGCTACGGTTTTACTATGATCAGATGCAATCAGCATGATAGGACATATTTTGTGTATTTCTGTTATATTTGCATTTGCCAATTCATTACTCTATAAACTCCTCCCCACACTCACTATACAAGTTTGTAGAGAGCAGTCACTTCATACTTGATTTGGCCATGGCTGATCTATATTTGGTATATAATATCTTTATTTTTTAAGTCACTGAGGAGAGGTAATAGGATTAGCAGACTTGTGTTCAAGTCCTAGCCCTGCCAGAAGCAAGCTGTGTGTTCTTGGGTAAATAATGTCTCCCTTTCCAGTCATGTATTAAAGGACTGAGTTTCTAAGGATTCTATGCCTCTCTGGATAAGCCCATCTTTCTTAATTTAGATATCCCTAACATAATCAACAACCAATGGAAATAATCTTATCTTTTTATATTTCAGTGTGGAAATATTTAAGATGTTTAAAATTTTAATTTTATCTTACTTTCCTGACCCCGCCCCTTCATGTTAGTTTAGATTTCCCTTGTAACATTCTGTACTTTACCTTTAAGATATTTATCACAATTGCATTATCATATAATTATTTATTTAATGTGAGATTCCCCCATGACACTCTAGGTATCATAAAGGAAGGGATCTTATCTTTATTATATATCTCTGTATTCCAAGTGTTTCACACAATGCCTAACTTTTGAGAAGTGTTTAATAAGCATCTGTTGAATAAACGCATCATCTTTCTAGGCATAAAATATTTAATGTCTGCAGTAAAAATTAAGAAGGAAAAAAGATATAGCTTATTCACAAAGCAGCCCCATCTGAGTCAATGAAATTGACTGGCTGGGCAGAAATGACCTGTTATGACACTATGTACACACAACAAAGGAACCTTCTGAAAGCTACCACAGCTGGAAGCCCTTTGAACACAAATATAGTTTATAATAAAAGCATTCTAAGTAAACAGCTCTGTTTAAAAAGAAAAGACTGTTGCAGATATGAAAGGCCATTAAATACAGGGATCCCTGCCACAAAATGTGGCACCTGTTGTGAGAGGACTTCCTGAACCAGCTTGCTTACTTGCTTCCTTCCCTTCCTCTCTTTGCTTTTCTCCCCGCCCTCTCTCACTGCCCTCTCTCAAATATTCACCAAGCACCAATTTTAGAATAAGGCATTGTGCTAGCACTGGAGATACAAAGGCAGGCCAGCTGAATGGGGGAAGACATGGATCATCATGCTCGGACCACCTTATCATTACTTTATGGAGTCTACTGATTTGCTGTGAAGAGTCCAAGGTTTAAGTTTTATAGTATTTTCTTTCTGTTCTTTAAATAATGTCACTTTCTCCACCTGAAAGACTTTCTGCTCCATCAGTTCTATCACTCAAAATCCTACCAGTTTTCATATACTTGTAGAAATATAAGAGATGAACGTGTTCAAAAGAGCCACCATACAGATGAAGAAAATGAAATCATGTGAAGGTAAATGATTTACACAAGACCAAATGAATGGCAGAGCTTATGCCTGAATACAGGTCTCCTTACAGCTTCTTCCCCCTACCCACTTTATCACAATCTGATGCTCTTTCCCTTGCCCACAGGCCCTCCCTCTCCACCGCAGACAGAAGGGCATGCTCGTGAGGATTTTCCTAAACTCATCGTGTTCACAGCTTTTTGTGTGTTGGCAGTTGCTTGTGAATGGCTATCATTCTTCGTTTCTGTCTCGTAGATTTTATACTTGTCTCTCCAAGTGTCCTGTTCTCAGTCATCTCCAATTTGGGGGTTTAGAGAACACTGCTTAAGCTATTATTTCCATATTATGCTATATGACTAGATTTTAAAGAAAATTCCAGGTGCTCTATAAATTTGTTCTTATAACCTGTGGATGAGAAACTTCTGTCCTACAAATACTGTCCTTGAGGAAGTTCCCCTTGCTAAACACATCAGACAAAGTGACTAGAAATAAATGCTGATTGTGTATAGAGGTGAGACAGCCAGACAATCAGGCTCAGAAATAGGTCTCAGGTGCTTCCTGGACTATGGCTTGGGCTGCTTAGTATGAGAATACTTCTTGTTACACTAGAATGAGAAGTTGCTCACAACTAGTAATAGCCGCCACTGGGCCTTTCATCTCTAGCGTACTTGTCACTGCTCTCATGCTGCTTTGCACTACACTCAACTGTATTTTTGTCTCACTGCTCTTGATCTGGCTGTAAGCTTCCATAGGGGAGGACTTTGTTATCTTCTATAGTCTAAGGTACTACTACCTTATGTACAGCAAGCATTCAATAAATTTGTTAGATGAAATGACATTATCAATGCTCAACAGTTATATACCTGAAATTCTGAAGTCTCTAAGTATTCTTCAGACTAGTAATTTTTATGTAAGTATATTTCCTATTCAGAGTATCATAATGACTTGTTAAAAGTGCTGGAATTAGAATTCAAACCTTGTCTTTCTCTCCCTAAAAGCCTATGTTCTTTTCCCCACTGTAGCACACTAGGTAGTCGGTATAATTCTATATTTCTGAGAAAATAGCCGTTGAATCAGATTTCACTACAACCCATTAAAAATAATGAAAACATTTTATGAGCTCTCAGATGGTTCCAATGAGGAACTTAACCAGAAATGAAATTTAGGTGTAACTTGTTATTCCTCAGTAGTCTTTAAAATAGTTAACATCAGTTAATTCCCAAAAGAAGAATTCAAAATTCTGAATTGTCAGACTGAAGCAGGCAATAGTGGTTAGGCTTAAAGTTTTTTAGCAAATGCAAACACAAATACATATATACATACACACACACATATATATACAGCATTTATTGGTTGTTCTGAATGTCCAGATTAGAATGTATATCCTGCTCTTTGCCCAAATAACTAGGAACTTATAAACAAAAAAAAAATGGCCCTGATTTTATTCTTAAAGAGTTATGAACTAAGATAATCTGAAATTCCTTTGATAAGAGATAATAGATAAAACAGAGCAAAATATTAAAAAGTATTACTCAGCAGGTGAGAAAGAAAGAAAAAAGAAAGAAATTCCTAGATACAATAAAGAGGAAACTAAAAAGCAGAGCTGTAAAGTAGGAGGTAAAATACAACTTGACAAGGTAGGTTATTCATCCGTGATCAAAGGCCCAACTGGACAAGAGGATTTTATTTTTGACCCGAGCAAGATAGGGAGTTGGAAAAGTTATTGTGGGATAACTTCGGCAGTCTAATATAAGTATAATTAGAGTCTGGAAGTAGGGTATAGGGGGAGAAAAATATTTTAAGAAATAATGGCCAAAAATTTTCAAATTTGATGAAAATCATAAAGCCAAGAATCTAAATGAATACCAGGCCAAAAAAAAAAAAAAGTAGATTAGATATACCAGTGACTGACGGGAGGGGTAAGGGAGAGTTATTGCTTATTAGACTGCCTAGAATCTCCAGTTCAGTGGTGAATAGAAGTGATGTGAACAGATACACCCTGCCTTTTTCCTGATCTTAGCAGGAAAACATTTGGTCTTTGACCAGGAAGTAAAATGTTAGCTTGTCAGTTTTTTATAGATGCCCTTATCAGGTTCTACTCTATTCCTATTTTACAGAAGTTTCCATCAGGAATGAATTAACTTTTGTCTAATGCTTTTTTTGTATCCACTGAGATGATCATATGGTAAATCACACTAATTGATTTTCAAATCTAGGGCAAGAGAAGGAAATAAAAGGCATCCAGAATGGAAAGGAAGAATAACTCTCTTTACTCACAGATAAAATAATTAGAAATGTGGAAAATACTATGGATTCTACCCAAAAGCTATTAGAATAAGTAATTCTGGTAAGGTTGCAGGATATAAAATTGATATACGATAAGCAACTGATTTTCTGTACACTAGTTACAAATGATCAGAACTTATAATTAAAAAGAATACCACTATAATAACATTTAGTATATGAAATACTTAGGATTAAATTTGACAAAAAAGATGTACACTGAGAATTACAAAACATTGGTGAGAGGAATTAATAAAGACCTAAACAAATGAAGAGATATATAATTTTCATGTTTTAGAAGTCTGTATTTTTATATGTCAGTTCTCTCCAAGTACTGTACAAATCCAATATAATTTTAATAAAACTAAAGTAGTATTTTTGTAGACATCAACAAACTTGTAAATACATATGGAAATACAAAGGGCCTAGAAGAGCCAAAACAACTATGAAAAGAAGAACAATGTTAGAGGATTTACACTACTTGATCTCAAGATTTATTATAAAGCTAACATAGTTGTATATGGTATTGGAGTAAAGGTAGACAAAAGAATACTGCAACAGAATAGAGTGTGGATATGGACCTATGATCAACTGAGTTTTTAATAAAGATGCAAAGGCAATTCAGGGGGAAAAGGACAGACTTTCCAAAAAATAGTGCTAGAACAACTGGACATCCATGTCTCTCTCTACACTCTCCCCACCGCCAAAACAAAACAAAACAAAACAAAAAACACTTCAATCCACACTTCATACTATATATAACATTCAATTCCGGAAGCTAAGCAGGGTCGAGCCTGGTTAGAACTTGGATGGGAGACCACCTAAGAAGACCAGGTGCTGTAGGCATAAAGAATAAAAAAATAAGGGATTGTAAGCTGACAAGGTACTTGCAATCTGTGAGGTCAACCAAGGGTTGCCTCGCCTAAAAAAATAATAACTCAAATGGTTACAGACCTATAAAATCTAAAGCTATAATACTTTTAGAAGAAACATGGGAGAAAATAGTGACTGTGGGTTAGGCCAATATTTCTTAGATAAGACCCAAAAGCACGATAGATAAAAAATATCTAAAATGGACTTCATAAAAATTAAAATCTTCTGTTTTCTCAAAATAATTGAAAGTGATAAAAAGCCACAAACCAGGAGAAAAATCTTTGAAAATTATCAAATAAAGGACTTGTACCTAGAACATACAAGAATGCTTAAAATGCAAAAATAACAAAGAACTCAGTTTTAAAAATGGGCAAAAGATTTGTACACTTCACCAAAACAGACATATTCATAGCAAGTAAGCGCTTGGAAAGATACTCAATCTCATCAATCATTAGGAAAATGCAAAATAAAACTACAACGAGGTACTATTACATACCTATTAGAAGGTCTAAAATTAAAAGACTAACCTTACAAGGTGCTGACAAGAATGTGGGGCTACTGGCACTCGCACACACTGCTGGTGGCACAACCACTTTGGAAAGCACTTTGGAACCTCTGTCCTAATAAAACAATTCCCTTTCATGAGATTTCAGAGAACGAGAATGGTGAGATATTTTCAGGGCTTTTACGTCAATTTTAAGGCAATCATACTAGGTTTTGGAGAAACAAATTCTCTAATGGAAACCAAATATCAGTCAGAGACTCAAAAGAAGAGGTTTGCACAGAACTGAGTTCCTGAAGGCAACTCACACGAAGTGGGTTCCTCTCAGGACCCAAGAAGTCAGTACTGAAATGCAAAGTTAGAGACTGCCTAGTGTCATTTCCAAAACAGTAAAGACAGAGGAGACGGGAAAAAAAATGACTTGGTGAGAACTAAAACTACCCATTCTTAGCCTAGTCCACTTGATTTTAGTAAATGAAAATGATGATGGTGATGGTGGTCGTATATAAGGTTGATTCAAAAGTGCAGACTGACAGTCTTTCCACTGAGGACAAGGGGCACCTCAGTATTGAGAGTGATTCAAGCAAAATTTGCAGTTTTGTTTCAGTGACTGACAGGAACTAAGCTCAGGCAGTTACCCTGCATTCACAAATTTTATAGCCATTATATCATCCAGTGGCTACTGGAGACTAGGCTTGCCCTATATGTTAGTAGCCCATTTCAGATCCAGGATAGCTAACAATGAAGGAAGCACTGGCGGGGAGGAGTCTGTTGAAATATTGCATTTCGGTAAAACTGAATACACAAGCATTCTTTGTGTGTGTAATTTGAGCTATTTTGCTGTTTTTAAAACTTGTTTTAAAAAGTCATTTATGCAAAATTTCAAAGTGCAAACATTAAATTATCGTTAAAAGGTAGCATTGTTAATGCTAGGTGATGGCTGCGTAACACTGTGAATACGCCAAATGCCACCAAATGACGCACAGTGAAACAGTTAACTTTATATTATGTGACTCCTATTGCTATTTAAAAAAATTACTAGAATGAAAAGATATAGTAAAATTGCTGTATACCCATATAGTGGAATACTACTCGCAATTAAAAGGAAAGAATTATTGACACATGCAACAACACAGATGAATCTCAAAATAATTATGCTGAGTGAAAGAAGCCAGACTACAGGGAATACATTGTATGATTCAATTTTTCATAAAATTTGAGAATATGCAAACAAATCTATAGTGATGGAAAGATCAGTGGTTGCTTTAGAGGGTTGACAGAGACAGGAGGAAGGGATCACAAAGGTGTATGAGGAAACTTTTGAAGAGGGATGGGTATGGAGATGTTTACTATTTTGACTATAGTAAGGGTCTCACAAATGTATACATATGTCAAAACTTTTCAAATTATACACTTTATGTAGGTGCAGTGTATTATACATCAATTATACATCAATAATAAGTAATATTAAATAATACTAAACACTAATATGAAAAACAATATGAGATAATACTAAATAATACTTAAAAAAGTAATGTATGGAGTAAACAGCAGCTTGAACACAAGTGAACAGAGAATTAATGAAGTAGAAGTAATCTGAAGAAATTAACTACAGAGAGATACAGAGGAATAAAATATGGTGAAGAATATAGTTGACCCTTTAACAGTTGACCCTTTAACAGTGTAGGGGTTAGCTCCCATCCTCACCCTGTGCAGGAGAAAATCCTTGTATAATGTTTGACTCTCCCAAGACTTAACTATAGTTGTCCCTCAGTTTCTGTGATGGATTGGTTCCAGGACCCCTGTGGATACCAAAATTTGTGAATGCGCAAGTCCCTCATATAAAATGGCCGAGTATAAGCACACAGTCAGCTCTCTGCATTTGCAGAGTCCCAACCACAGATCAAAAATACTTGCTTTGATCTGCAGTTGGTTGAATCCATAGATGTGAAACCCAAGGGTACAAAACCCAGGGATTTGGAGGCGTACTGTGTATTTACTGAAAAAATCTGCCACTTGGCGCCGCACATTCAAACCCATGTTGTTCAAGAGTCAAATGCAATGAGAGTGTCTAAGATGTATCTGCTAGGAATTCTAAAAGAAGGGAATACATATATCTGAGCAATATTCAAAAAATAGTGGTTCTGAATTTTCCAGTATGGATGAAAGATAATAAGTGGCCAAAAACCATTTCAAATGGTAACCTCTAGTTCTATAGAACCTACTAAACTGAATGAATGAATAAATCGGTTAAGATTACCACAGTCAAGGAGTAGAGTTTGAATGTCACCTCAATTGAAGAATATCTGCACTCATTCCTGCCTCTGTTGACCTAATAAGACCTTGGATGACTGGGTTGTAGTAACAGAAACAGCACTTAGAACCCTGTTAATCAAAGTGTGGTCCAAGGACAAGCAGCACTGAAATCAACTGGAAGTCTGGCATAAATGTAGATTCTTGGGCCCCACTCAAGACTAAATCAAAATATTTTAATAAGATCTCTAAGTGATTCCTATGCACATTTAATTTTTAAAAAGCACTGCTTAAGAAGACCATATCAGTTTTTTAAGCAGGGGATCTTACAGAAAACATGAATCTCTTTGCTTGAAAGTAATATATCTAACATTGCTTAAGTGACAGGTGGTGGGATGTTATTTTTGTTTCATGAAAGCCATAAATGGGAAAGTTCATCCACATTGGTGCAGAAGAATGGTTAAATACTAGAACCAGTAACTAATCTTTTAGTAGCCAGGCAGAAGTTTGGGAGATAAGACCCTGCTTTGGAATAGAAATCCCAAAATAGGTTTCCAAATGGACATGTTGGTTGCTCATGTAGGAACTTGAGCAATCTATTTCTTCTCCAATATGACAGCCCAGTTATATGTAAAGTCCAGCAAAATGTCCCAGAGATTTTTTGGTTTCTGGTTGTGTGCATGCAACAAAGATGATGTAATGGATTTTGATAAAATCTGAATATTACGTTCTATGGCCACTTTTCCAGTCAGGATTCCTTCCTGAAAGTAGAAAGATAAGATAGGAGGAAGAAGCTTACTTTCAATCATAGGTCAGCAAACTGTCTTTGGGCCAAAGCTGGCTTGTGGTTTGTTTCTGTAAATAAAGCTTTACTGGAACACAGCCATTCCCATTTGCGCCAATATATCTATGGCTACTTTGGTGCTACAACAAACAGTACAGTTGAGTAGCTGTGACAGAGTAGAGTATATGGCCCCCAAAGCTGAAAATATTTACTATCTGACCCTTCACAGAAGAAGTTTACTGACCCTTAAAAATCATTATAAATGTTGGTTTCAGCCTTTTAAACTTTTAACGCTAAGTAAATAGGGAATAAAACCCTAATGAGATTTAAAGTTTGTGAAGATCTAGGGAGAGCGTCAAGAAAAGGAAAGGTCAAATGGAAAGAGTAACTAATTTATTACCAAAAAAAAAAAAAAATCAGAAGCCATAACCTAGCTCTGACATTAGTGTGAAATATTTAAAGTCAAAGGTCTCACAGCAGCGTATTTCAGATTTTACATGGGCTAATAACAGAAAGTGTTGAAAGGGATTTCATATCATAAAGTGATTTGATTAAATATAGAATGCAAGAGAAGTACATACTTGGACAGGTTTCTAGGGATCTAGGAAAAGTGGAGAAATAATTTCTAACTCTGGACACATTTGAACTTAGAGGCTCAGATAGAGAACTTTTTGTCCTAAATCACTGGGGTATCTTGGCCTAGTATCAGGCAATGACTGTTGTACATCTATTGTGAGTAATACACTGGGCCAGGTATTATGGGAAAAAGAAATATATTAAAGCAGTCTCAACTTTAAAAATCATGTTAAATTTCATCTCAAAGGAAAAAAGGGACAAAGAATATATATATCCTGAGAGAGAGAATTAGATTTTATAGTTATATACTGCTGTTATCAAATTTCTATTGTTGAAAGCATAGTGTCAATAAAAGACTTACCTTTCTAAAATAAAAACCACTTCATGACACTCCTCTTTTCTAACTTTCAATGATTTCCCCATACCTTCAGGATAAAGTGTAAACTTCTTAGCACAGTTGCTCCCATGTACTGTATCAGTGTCATTGCCCACTTCCCTCCTTCCACATACCCTATGCTCTAGCCATTCGAGCCCTCTCACAGCTCCCTGAACAGACCTGGCTTTGCATGCTTCTCTGCGTTTGCATATCTTTTATCCTTGGTCTGGACTACTCTGCCTCACTTCTACTTCAGGCTCAACTAAATTGTCTCGGCATTCACAGGTGCCCTTCCACTTTTACCTGAGTTGAATGGCTTCACTTCCATGTTCCATTCACATTGTGTTCTTCTAATTATATATTTACATATTTGCCTCTTCACTAGACTGAATACTTAGAGGGATACTGTCTTATTAATTTCTGAATTTCCAACACAACTTAACACTGCCACGTTGGCACTTGTTAGATAATAGTTAACATTAATGCATGCTTACAATATGCCAGGCACTCTTCTAACTAGTTTATAAATTATCTCATTTAATCCTCACATCTACTGATGAATGGAGGAAAGAAAAGAGGTGACTATAAATATAAGAAGAAGGTGACTACATATATAAGAAGAAAGTGTAAGGGAGCCAAGGAACTAGATCTAGAAACTGTCATGAATCTCAAAAGTATCAATAGCCTTTGCGAGCTAAGTGCTCTTTTTTACTTTCCTCTTGCTACCATTACTGCCATTACCCCCATTTTGAGTTCTGAGATTTATAAGATGGCTAGAAGTCTTGAGAGAAATCAGGCAGGGGGGAGTAAGAAAATACTTCTACTGAGGAAAATTATTCTCTTGCATAGGGGTACTGGATTATTCCTGGACAACCCTGCATGGGCGACAATTTTCTCTTCAGGGGATTCTTCATGCTGATGACTGGGCATAGTGCCTGTACATAGTAGGCATTCAGCAAATGTGGATTGAATTGAAGTGGGAGGGCAATTTCTAAAAAAGACAGGTCAGTCCTTGGCAATTTTGTAGATTCAGTGATGTAAAAAAAAAAAAAAAGTGAAATAATTCAAATATTTGACAATTTAAAGACAAGTTTTCTAAGACTTTCCAAAGCTAAACTGATCATTTTATTTTCTGAAGTAACAGATTAGTGTGGGAACATAAGAAGCGGATTTTAGCAATTAAATTATTCTTATGGGGACTAAATCATTAGGCACCAGAAAGATGTAAGAATTTCCCTTTATTTCTTCTTTAGTGTTTGGGCAGTGAAAGATTTTTTTTTTTTTAAAATTCTCTACATGATCTAATTAGGATAGAACTGGAGTTCAGCTATTTAAGATTTTATTTTTGAAAATTTCTCAAGCTATAGAATATTCTTGATACATTAATATTTCTTAAGTATCAAAATTAGACATTACTCTAAAGAAGATATAAAAATGGCCACCATCATTAATCATTAGGGAAATGCAAAGAAAAACCATAATGAGATACCACCTCACATCCACTAGGATGGCTACTAGTTATTAGAGAGATGCCGGGGGTAGTGTTGTGAGGATATGAGGTCAGAACCTTTGTATATTGCTGGCTGGAATGTAGATGATGCAGATGATGTAAAAACGTTTGGTGGCTCCTCAAAAAGTGAAACAGAATTACCACATGACCCAACAATCCACTTCTAGGTATATACCCAAAAGAAATGAAAACAAGGACTCAAACAGATACAAATGTTCACTGCATCATTATTCACAAGAGCCAAAAGGTGCAAACAATCTAAACATCCATCAACAGAAGAATGGATAAACAAAATGTGGTATATCCATATGATGGAATATTATTCAGCCACAAACAATAATGAGGTACTGATATATGCTACAATGTGGAGGAACTACATGAAAAGTCAGACACAAAAGTCACATATATGTTTCCAGCTGTGTGAAATAGCTAGAACAGGCAAATTCAGAGAGAGAAGTGTTGCCAGGGAGTGGCAGGGGACAGGGAGTTGGGAGAGTGGCTGCTTGATGAGTATGAGGGTAATGAAAATGTTTTGGAACATAGTTGCACAATACTCAATATACTAAATATACCATTCAATTGTGCACTTTAATGTTATTTTAGGTTATGTGAATTTTGCCTAAAAAAACCAAGTACCACAAAAAGTACAGAAGGAAGTGAAATAAGCTGCTGTCTTGATAGCTACAGAACCAAGAACTAAACAACAACAAAGTTCTCGACAGTGGAAGAAGGGGGCTGCGTATTTTTATCTTTCTGCACTTAAAGTATAAATGACAAGGGCACTGCTTGAAAAGATGTTTTAAACTGGCATTCAAAAGAAGTGCTGCCTGACAGCACTGGCTCCATCCATGGTGTACTGCAGGCGGGACATGCACCTTCCAGCCGAACAACTGGATTCTAGTCCTCCTTCCATTCTGATGGCGGAACAATACAGGGAAAAGGTCATGGGCTGCAAACACAGACAGACGTGGTTTGAATTCTAGGACTGCCACTTAACTTCTGAGTCCTTAGGCAAGTTCTTCTGACCTCTTTCATCTCTGATCAGTTTTGTCTTTAAAATGGGAAAAATACCTCCTTGCTGGATGATTGGAAGGATGAAATGAAATGATGAATACCTATCACTAAGCATAGTATCCGGACTGCAGTGGGCATCTGATAAATGTTATTCTAATCGTCACCACCACCATCATCATCCTAATAATATTAATCTCCTTCCTTCTAATAACTAGAGTTGTAACTTCAGGTCAAACAGTTGAATTTCTCTGAATTTTTCCTAAGGATGACATGGAGAGAATCTGAGGCAAATCACAGCATTTTTTTCTACAGGTAAATTGGCAATGGTAAAGAGGAAGCAGAGGAAGGTTCACAAACACTTATATGAAAACAAGCCTCAGTCTCTGAGGCATCTTCCCATTGTTCCCTGGCTGACTGCTGCGCTCTACCCAAGTCACTGTCTCTGTCCCAGGGCTCCGATAGGCATCCCAGGGCCAAAAATAAGAACATAAGAGGTCCTAAACCCAGATTACACACCATACGTGACTTAGAAGAAAAGCAGTATTACACTGTATGTTTTACAAGTCTTGACAAAATTCCTATTTTCCTCATGACTACTTTGATTTTTCTGTAATATCGAATTCCAAAAGGCTATCTCTCCTTATTTTTCCTATCTGTCTGGTGTTCCTACTCTCCTTACTACATATGTGCTTAGTCTGCCTTTAGGTAATCACATTCCTAGTTGCAGGTTGTGAGGGCTAATAGAAGGGAGGCTCTTTAGCATGAGGGCCCAGGGTCAGCCCCTAAGTTTGCTCTACTTTGGGGTGATGCAAGATGTGAAAATTAAACAGAGGAACACATGGTGAGATGGTGCTCTGAAATGTACTAAGGTTCCAGACTGGAGGGAATGATCATTTTTCTAATGGAATCGAGAATGACTTAGGCGGCTTCATCCATTCTGTGGTAAGAATGAATTCCCCAGCCTTAGGCCTAATTCATCACGGTGGTTTCCATTCTGTAAAACAGCTCTCATGAATCAAAGCTACCATGAACTAAGTCATTGCAAAAGAAAATGGTAGTACTTATTAATAAATAGCCTTCTCCCTGTGTTTTTATCTAAGACTTTTAATCCTTTAAAGTCTTGTATTTCAAAGTTTACAAAGCACTTTCACATGTGATACTCACAAATAATTAGGTTGGCAAGAAAAGAACTTTTATCCCCATTTAGGGTGAGGAAACTTAGAAAGTTTAAGTGATTTTCTCAGGGTCACATGGCTTGTCAGAATTCAGGCCACGTGGTACCTCATATAGAGCTCTTTCTGTCATCTCACTTCTCTTCAACCTACATCCTCATTTTGTTTCTACCCTTCTAAATTTTTTTACTTCCAAACACTGTAAATATAGTCCTTAAATCAATGTAGGAGATAATCGTGGAATGGTTTTCCTGGAAATAAACTGTTTCCATTTGCTGCAAGGAATAAACTATTTCTACTTGCCAAACAAACTGAATAGGGAAAATAAATATAGGTTTAGTGTATTTCATTACCAACTGACTCTCCACAGAGAAGAGCAAGATGGTAAGAAATGGATATGAATCTCCAGCCTTGTATTTCCTTGAAGGGCTGTCATTATCTATTTACATGTTTATTTCTCTCTCTAGACCCTAAGTAAATTAAAGAGATTTTTCTTTGTTTATTTCTGTATCCCTAGTTCCAAGGAGTGCCTGGTACTTTGTGGATCCTTAAAAAACAAGGCATGAGCATTTGGCTCCAGAGGCATTTGCATTATAAGTTTATATTGTTAAACTGATTTCCTGAGAAAATCATTAATGAACTGTTAGTGTTCAAAAAACAGTGAAATAAGCATTATGGCAAACCTGACACTCAACGTTCTTTCAGGTTACATACTTGGAAGAACAGGTTTGATACCTATTATACCGAAGACTGAGTCTAACTATTAGACTAGCTGGTTATAGTTTAAACTTTAGATATTGAAAGTTTTAAACAGAGAAATTTTGCTTTTTAAAATTATTATCTCCATTTTATTTTAAATTAAATTTATTGGGAAAAATATTGGTTAATAACATTATACAAGTGTACAATTCCATAGCACATCATCTGCATCTTGCACTGAACGCTCATCACCCAAAGTCTAGTCTCCCTCCGTCACCATAAATTTGACTCCTTTATCCTCTTCATCCTCCCTCAACCCTTCTTCCCTTCTGGTAATCACCATACTGTTGTCTGTGTCAGTAAGTTTATTAGCCAGAGAAATTTCAAGATAGTCCATTGCAGGACTATAAAAACAGAGAGATGAATTCACAAGTAGCAAGTAACTTCCAAGTCCTAACTGAGACTGTCTTGCTTTGCTAGAATGTAAGTCTCTGGAATTTCCGGTGGAGATGTTTAGAAAAGATTCTTTTTCATCTGGTTAGAAGTGGTATGTGGGAGTGAGTTGAAAAGCTGGATTTAAGACTGGTTTGCTAATTTCTTTAGTGGCAGGATTTCAAATGATGAATTGCTGTCTCAGTGTCTGCTTTGGAGGAAGCAGGCTAGCTTGTGAGAGTTTATGTTATGGCTAAACCAATCCAAGGGAGGATGTAAGTATCTGCTGGTAACCTAGAATGAAACCTGCCCATTTGTCAAGCATGATGCCTCAGGTTCAGACTCTTGTCATCTCCTGCTTAGACTATGGAATTAGCTTCTTAATTGGTCTCCCTTAACTGGTCCTTCCCCATAAAACCAATTCATTCACTTACATTTTACAAAACACTTATGCACACCTACTATATGTTAGGATTTTTGTGTTAGAAACTGGAAGCAATAAGATGAATAAGACACAGTATCCTTTTCTCACTAGTTATAGGAGAGAGATGAATAAGCTTGGAAAGGAAGGCAATACATATGAGGATCTATTACGGGTTAATCATTTTACTTATACTGTTTCTTTTCATTCCCACAATACTGCAATGGGGTAATACTATTTCCATATGACGTATGGGGAAACTGAGACTCGAACTGGTTACATAATTTGCCTGTAGTGTACAGTTTGTCAGGGGCTGAATGAGGTTTTATACTTAGGTCTAACTGTTTCTAAAGCCTATGTTCCTTTCACTAAACCAATGGTCTCAAATTTTAAGATACATAGGAATCACCTGTCATATAGAAAACTTATGAAAACAGATTCTTTGGCTCATATGCAGATTCTGATTCAGTAGATCTAGCATTGAAACTCAAAAATCTGTTATTTGTTACAAACATGTGCTCAATGGGACTACACTTTATAAAGCACTGTACCTCAAAAAGAAAATAAAACCAGAGGTAAATTACAACACAATAAGTAATATAATAAAGATATGAACAAAGTGATGAGTAAATAGTATAGTCATTAGAATTAGTTTTCTAAATTACAAATCTAATCATGTCATTCCCTTATTAGATGATGACTACTCACTACCCACAGTTTAAGGTTTACATCTATAGCAAGGCACAGAAGTAACTTCAAGATGTGGCCCTAATGCATATTTCTAGGTTCCTGTCTCCTCTCCTCCCTGTACTAACACCTCCTTCTTGCCTTACTGAATTACTTCTCATTGCTCACATGTCCCAAGTCATTTCACATCTTCAAGCTGTATCACATTTCTACACTTTTTCAATGTGCTTCCTCTTAAACCAAATGATTATATCCTACTCATTCTCCCAAACTCGGTTTATATTATTATTATAAAAAATATTTTGTAAGTACTTACTAGATGCTAGGTACCAACTAAGCACTTAGATATACCAACTAACTAATTAATTATCAACTAATTGAAGAAACTGAGGCACAAAGAGAATAAGAGATTTTTCTCAAGGTTACATAGCTGCTAAACGGCAGAGTTAGAATTTGAATTCAGGCAATATGGCACCATAAGCTCTCAGCCACTAACTTCCAGTTGTCTCCCATGAAACAGCAAGCAGCTCTTAAGCAAGGACTCTCTTTCAGTTAACCAGAGCCTAATTCAAACCATCTCTCTCTTCAGATTCCTCTAGCATACTCCCATCTCTTAATCTTCTCATCTCTTAATCTTCTATTCCACTTGTATGTGGACTATGTCTCCCTGTTTTGAACCTAATTGTTCTCTGCTTGCTTCATGAACTGAGGTTTCCTTTATGGCTATAAGTGGCAGGCTCTCTGAGAGTAGAGACCGTGTCACTCAGTGTAGCTTGGCACAATGGCAGGCACTGAACGAAATTTTGTTGGACTGAAATTCAGAACAAGCATTTTACCAGCTAAACTATGCTCAGGGGTTAAAGAGAAAGCACATGAATGGGGAATGGGTAGTTCTTCCAATGTGAAATGAGGGAGTAAGTGGGCAAGTATGTGTTAATTCCTCTCTTGACAGAAGCTGTCATTTTGAGAAGCAAATATGAAAAAGCTCTTAAGCATATGAAAGACTGTTCTCATGGTTGTCTGGTCCTGACTTTCAAACTATAATTCTGTAGTGTGGTCTCCTAGTAAAAAAGTAATTAGCTACAGCTGTAAGTTTAAACTCATATTTGGATTAAAAAGCTGTCTAGGTTTCACCCCCTTCCCAGATAAGGGATGTTCACACTTTGAGATGGTTGCAAAGCTGAATCTTAGTATGGCTTTGCATGAATAAACTAGTTCAGGACTGCGATGTTCTTTGTCTGAGTTACATCTGGAATATATGCAGTGAATAGATTCCATAGACTGTATTCTTTGCACTTACATACAGTTACTCTAGTCTAACTTTTCTCAGGGTAACCCTTTACAACTGCTAAAGCAATATAATCAAATATATACACATGCACATGATATAAAAGCCTTATGAAAAAAGAATTTAAGGAAGCATTTTTCTAGCAGAAATACAGAGGATTTTTTTTTTTTAAAGAAAATTGTAAATTGGTGCAGACACTATGGAAGACAGTATGAAGAATCCTCAAAAAATTAAAACTAGAACTACCATATGATCTAGCAATTCTACTTCTAGATATTTATCTGAAGATAATGAAAACTTTAACTTGAAAAGATATATACACCCATATGTTTATTACAGCATTATTTATAATAGCCAAGATATGGAAATAACTTAAGCGTCCACTGATGAATGAATGGATAAAGAAAAGGTGATCTATCTATATCTAATCTAATCTAATCTTATCTATCTTTCTATCTATCATCTATCATCTATCTATCTATTTACCTATCTCTCATCTATCTATCTGTGTATATACACACACACATATTTGTATACACACACACATACACACACACAAATAGAATACCATTCAGCCATAAAAAAACAATAAAATTTTGCCATTTGCAACAACTTGGATGGAACTTGAGGGCATTATGGTAAGTGAAATAAACCAGAGAAAGACAAATACCATATGATCTCAGTTACATATGGGATTAAAAAACACAAACTCATTGGTACAGATACAGAGAACAGATAGGTGTTTGCCAAAGGTAGGGAATGGGGGAGGGAGGAAGGGTGAAATGGGTAAAAGGAGTCAAAGTTTACAAACTTGAGTTATAAAATAAATAAGTTATGGGATATAATGTACAGCTTGCAACTATAGTTAATACTGTATTGTATATTTGAAAGTTGCTAAGAAAGTAAACTTTTGAATTTTTATCACAAGAAAAAAAATCTGTAACTGTGTATGGTGATATATGTTAACTAGACTTATTGTGGTGATCATTTTGCAATATGTACAGTACCAAGTCATTAAGCTGTACATCTAAAACTAATGTAATGTTGTATGTCAATTATACCTTAATTAAAAAATGTTATTTAAAAACAAACAGAATTCAAAATCATTTGAAAATCTTTCCCCCAACTCTCACACATCTACTGGATGTCCCATTACAAGAGAAATATTTTATTTTAATTAAGACAAAAATAATATTAAAAGGAAAAAAAATAACAACAAAAGCCTGCATTCTTAAGCAATCTTAGCAAATAACATATAGCTTCCAGCTTCCTCAACTGTAGAATCAAGTTAAGATAAAATAATTTTCAAAGTTCCTTTCAGTTCAGCCTAGAAAGTAAAAATAGATAATATTTATCTATATACTACTTACTAAATAGTAGGCACTAGAGCATGCTTATATGTATTATCTTATTTAATCTTATCTTATTTAATTTTCAAAGTATGAACATCAAGTAGATACTATTATTATCCCCATTTTATATATGAGGAAACTGGAAACTGACTCAATAGGTCAGAAGCCAGGAATATGCATTTTCAACAAGATCCCCAGGTGACTGTGGTGCTAACAGCCAGTGCAAAACACTTTTCGAGAACTGATGCTCCAATGGCTGCAGCCTATATTGGTAAAGTTAGCAATAATCTCAACTACTATATATAAAGTGAGATGGTTTTTCCAGTTAGTATTAGACTTGGGAAAGTTCTTTAATGCTCCGTGCCAGTTTCCTCTTCTGTCAAATGGGTATAAAAACATTTGTCTTGAAGAATTATAAGAATAATGTAAATGGCCCAATCTTATGCCGAAGAGTAGGGATTCGATAAATGTTAGCTATTATCATTGGCATCCAAATTAAGTTAGCAAATGCAAATAAAAGACAACAAACTTTTGCTAAAGCCCATTAAAAAGTCAGTTCTATGGGCTATTTATTTTCCTTGCTTTTAATCTTATTTTCTAAGTGAACGTACAGTAAAATCGATTACTTTTGGTATATAGTTCTCTGAATTTTAACACAGGTACAGATTCACGTAACCACCACCAAAATAGGATACAGAACAGTTCCATCATCCCCCACAAAATCCCTGCTGCTATCCATTTGTAGTCATACTCTCTCCTGAATGCTAACTCCAGCAAGCAGCGATCGGTGTCCCATCCCTATAGTTTTATCTTTTCAGAAATATCATATACCATACAATGAAATTATATAGCAGGGGTCCCCACCCTCTGGACTGTAGACCAGTGCTGGTCCATGGCCTGTTGGGAACATGGCCGCATAGCAGGAGGTAAGTGGCAAGCAAGCAGGTGAAGCTTCATCTGTATTTGCAGCTCCTTCCCAGCACTAGCATCACTGCCTCAGCTCCACCTCAGATAATCAGGCATTAGGTTCTCATAGGAGCACTGGTCCCTGGTGTCAAGAAGATTGAGGACCACTGCATATAGTATGTAACCTTAGAGGCTGACTTCTTTTACTAAGCATAATATCTCTGCAATACATTTAGTAGTTGTACATATGAACAGTTTGTTCCTTTTTAGAGCTGAGTAGTATTCCACTGCACGAACGTAACACGGTTTACTTATCCATTCCCCCACTGAAGGTGAATTGAAGGACACTGAAGGACATTTGAGTTGCTTCCAGCTTTGGCAATTATGAATAGAGCTTTTATAAACATTCATGTATAGGTTTTTGTGTGAACATAAGTTTTCATTTTTCTAGAGTTAATAAATACCGAGGAATGAGATTGCTAGGTCATGTTTAAGGGATGTTTAACTTTCTGAGAAACTGTCAAGCTTTTCGGTGACTAAACCAATTTACATTCCCATCAACGATCAATTGAGAGTTCCAGTTATTTTATGTCAGTCACCTTAGTGTTTGTTCTCCCTTCTAACTCAAGGGTAATAAGCATCCCTAGTCCAAGGCCCCAAAGCTGTGATGAGTATTTTAGCACATGGGTAGTGAATTGCTTCAATAAAACAACTGTGCACAGTAGAGAATTCCAAAAGCAAATTCTCTATTAGCTTTCCCTAGTCTGATAAAAATTTCTCTAGGACATTTTCCCATATATGTCCAGATATTAACACAGATACACACAGAGACACACACACACACACACACACCTCATCACCACCACCACCACCATCACCACCATCAATTTAGAAGTGTGAAGTGTGAAAAATCATTCCTTCTTTGCCTTGACTAACTTTGGTGTGTTTTCTGGTTAAAATGGTCTGCAAAGACAAGATGGATATAATAGGAAATGGGAGGTATATATGGCTATTGTTGAAATGAAGTATCTATCTGAAATTAGAATCTTTCTAATTAATCAAGTTGTCCCCATTTGATTACATATATGTGTGTTACTTTTGGCTGATGATGTCGTCTTCCACTCTAGCCATCTCTTGAGAAAAGTACCCTTGTTTCACCTAGAAGACACTTCTCCACAAGTACACCTGCTAAAATGTTGCTTTTTTTCCCCCTCCAGTTTTAGCTTAAAAGAATTTTCTCTGATGAGGCCTTTCTTTCTAACTTTGATAGGTAAATTTCACACTTATCATGGGAATTATACCATTATACTGGAATCCTTCATTTGCATCTCACTGAACATCTAAAGGACTGAGTCATCCTTGTACTTACTACTGCTTAGCACAGTGTGGGCATGTAGCATGTCCTTAATAAAAGTGTGTTGGTTTCGGGGCTAAAGAAATGAATTATGGTGGTTTACCTGGTGGACGTCTATGTATCATCCTTTAAGACTCAATGTTTCTTCCTCTAAGAAGTCTTCGTGTCACCTTGCACCTTGTACTTACTTCCATTGCTGTGTTTGCATACTATATTGCAATTACTTGTTTGCTGGCATGATAGGTAACTGGACAGGGTAAGTGGAGTTAAGGCAAATTTTAACTGGGAGAAAAGTGCCAAAGAATTCTCAGGATCTCCCACAAGAAGCATAAAAATCAGAAAAAAGTAATTTAGAAAGGCAAAGGTGACTTGTTAAAAATACTAATAGTAGGCAATTGAATTTCTCCTCCTGCTATTTTTCTATATGAATTCTCTGCTTTATATAAATTGGACTAACATGACTTCAACTTCTTTACACTTTTTTTTTTACAACTTCTTTATTATTTTTGCCATACTTTCCCCACGTTGTAATGCTCTTTCCTCTTACTTCTGCATGCGCAGACTGTTCTGTCCTTTCCAGTACCAGATCAAATCTAAACTTCTCACAGAAGTCTCTCCTGACTGTAAATATCAGTCATTCTGAATTCTTCTAGGTCATATAATAAGCTATTTTGTTCGGATATGCTTTAGTTTTCTAATTGTTGATAGTAAATTCCTTAAAGGAAAGTACTGTCCTTTGCACTTAAAAATAAATAAATAAATAAAACTCTCCAGAAACAACCAGTGGTAGGTCCTCAATCTGGTAACAAACATATTCAAGTATAGGTAGAATGTACGTGTACTTTCAGCAACAAAATTCCTTCTCAAAAACGTAGCCATATATTGCCTAGTGGGAAAGAAAACTCATAAAAGATATGACTGTCTCCAAAGATAGACACTCAAGTAGTGTAATATTTAAGATATGAACAGTTTCTTCAGAACCTTTTTAAAGAGCTTGCCTTAAGAGAGTTTCACTTAACAATTTCTTTAGTTGTCTGTCAGGTTTATGACTTTGAGAAGGTCTCAAAAGCCTTGAAAAGACTTTAGAAGAAATAGAAGATTTTAATTTTTATTTGGAGAACATTAAGATAGCTACTTTTAAAACAATAGTACACAGAGGAAAATACAATAACTAGATATATCCTCCCCAAAAGCTAGCTAATATTGCATAGCTAGAAAAGTAAACATACTTTGTTAGACTCTACTGTTACTAAAAACAAAAAGTGGACAGGTTGGGCCAACTATTTAACAATGACTGCTTTTACAGTGATAAATGTTGACAGCCCAAATCAAAAAAGAATGCATTACTGAGATATCATCAATTGTGCTCTGTCATTACAAGGCAGCTCCACCCAGTCTAAGCTTGTCAAAAAGTGTTACTGTAATCCATGAAGAAGTCCTCACCTCAGGCAAAGGAAGGAAAAATGTGAAGGGCTGGCTCTGAACAGGTGTGTTGAATTGTAATGCTAATGTTCAGTCATAAATCTCTTTACATTAGTTTCATATATGACAAATTACTAACTTCTACTCTGATGTGTTATGCATGGATGAACAGATCCATCAGCAGGCACTTTAAGAGCAACAAATGTAAAAAAACAGGGTGTGGATATAACTTTTTAACAGTGAGCATTATTCCATGCACAAGAGTAGACAGTTATGACAAACTTTCTTATTCTACGTGAGTGAATATGGTATTTGGGAATCTGTGAATGTCTGACCTACTCTTCAGGTCAGACCACTCTGATTTTACCTCATCTTGTTAAGAGTGCTGCTTCAGTTCACCCCATGAATCTTTAATGTACACGTAACTCAGCTTTATAAGGAATCATGATGTATGAAAAATACATAGGTGTATATTCTGGCTTTGAACAGTTGTGTGATTTTGGGCAATTTATTTAACATCTAGAATCTTTAGTTTCCTCCTTAATAAAATGGGGATAATAACTATCTCCTAAGATTATCACGAAACTAAGAGATTATTTACAGAAAGTATCTAACATGGTGCTTGGCACTAGCAGACAGTCAACACGTTTGCTCCCTTCTTTATTTCAACTGATATCCTAGATTCCCTAAGAGGTAAAAGTTTGGAATTTAAATACAGAGTAATAAAATGCTGAGGATTAAAGCTCATGAAAGCAGAGCTTAAATTTTTCCATTCTATGTCAGTGTTCAGTAGTGTCCAGCAAATACTGAGCCCAGGAATCAATAACTTCTCATATTATCAGCCCACAGCAATCTCTCACTACTCTGTACTCAAAAGCACTGAACATTTATATATGTATTTTTTTTATTATGGTAAAATATACATAATATTCAATTTACTGTTTTAAATAAACAATTTAGTGTTATTAAGTACAATCACAATGTTATGCACACCATCACTATTTCCATAACTTTTTCATCACCCCAAAGAGAAACTCTATACACATTAAGCAATAAAAGCTCAAACCACTCCATACCTCTATTTCCTGCTAAGCTCCAATCTATTCAGCTTTATGAATTCGCCTATTCAAGAGATATTGTATAAGTGAAATCATACAATATTTTGCCTTTTGTGTCTGGCATCTTTCATTTTAAAGTCTTCAATATTCATTCATTTGCAGCATGCATCAATAATACTTCAGTCATACCTAGAAGTGGATTGCTGGTAATTCTATTTTAACTTTTTGAGGAACTGCCAAACTGTTTTTCACAATGTCTGCACCATTTTACATTCCAATCAGCAATGTACAAGGGTTCTAATTTCTCACATCATTGTCAACATGTGTTATTATCCATTCTTTTTGATTATAGCCATCCTAGTGGATATGAGGTGGTATCTCATTGTGGTTTTGATTTGCTTTTTCCTAATGACTAATGATATTGAGCATCTTTTCCTGTGCATCTTAGCCATGTGTATACCTTTTTCAGAGAAATGTCGTTTGACCATTTCTGAATTGTGCTGCTTGGCTTTGTGGTAGAGGTGTGGGAATTCTTTACATATTCTGAATATTAAACCCTTATCATATGATTTGCAAATATTTTCTTCCATTCTGTGGGTTGTCTTTTCACTCTCTTGATAGTGTCCTTTAACGTGCTGAAGTTTTTAATTTTTTTAAGTCCAACTTATTTTTTCTTTTGTCTGTGCTTTTATTGTCATAGTTAAGAACCATTGCCAAATTCAAGGTCTTGAAGATTTTCTCCTTGTTTTACCCTAAGAGTTTTACAGTTTTAGCTCTTAAATTTTGGTCTTTGATCCATTTGGAATTAATTTTTGAATATGGTGTTGCTTAAAGGTTCAATTTCACTCTTTTGCACCTGGGTATCCAGTTTTTCCAGCACCATTTGTTGAAGAGACTGTTCTTTCCCCACTGAATGGTCTTTGTGCCCTGGCTGAAAATCAACTGAACATACAATGAGGGTTATATTTCTGGGCTCGCTTTTCTATTCCATTGGTCTATTACATCTACCCTTATGCAGTGCCACACTGTTTGATACTATAGGTTTGTAGTGAGTTTTGAAATCAAGAAGTATAAACCCTCTACTTTGTTCTTCTTCTTTTTTTAAAAAAAATTGTTTTGGATATTTGGGATTCCTTAAAATTCCATATGAATTTTAGAATGGGCTTTTCTATTTCTGCCAAAAAAAAAAAACAACTTTGGGATTTCATAAGGATTGCATTGCATCTGTAGATTAATTTGGATAGTGCTATCATCTAATAATTAAGTGTGAATCCCATCAACGGGAGTGATATTTCCATTTATTTCCTAATTTCTTTCAGCAATATTATTTTATAGTTTTCACTGTACATAGCTGTACATAGCTTAGGTCTCCCTGGTTAAATTTATTTAGGTATTTTATTATTCTTGATGCTACTGTAAACAGAATTACTGTCTAAATTTTCTTTTCAGGTTCTTCATTGCTAGTGTATAGAAATACAACTCATTCTTTATTTTATATCCTGCAACTTTGCCAAATTTATTAGCTCTAATAGGTATTTTGGGGGGAGTGTGTGTATGCACACTCTTTTGGATTTTCCATATATAAAGTCAGATCTATGAAAAGAGATAATTTTACTTCTTTCTTTCCAATTTGGATTTCTCTTATTTTCCTGCCTAATTGCTCTGTATAGATCTTCCACTACTATGTTGTATGGCAGTGGCAAAAGTAGGTTCTTGTCTTGTTTGTGATCTTAGAGGGAAAGCTTTCCAGTGATAGTTTCACTATTGAGGTATATATATATATATATGTTAGCTGTGGGTTACTCATACATGGCCTTCATTATGCTGAGGAAGTTACCTCCTATTCCTAATTTATTATGTGTTTTTTTATGAAAGGCTGATGGAGTTTGTCAAATACTTTTTCTTCATCAATTCATCAGTTGAATCTCATTAACATTAGATTTCCAGATTCTGTTGTATAATAATATGAATGCACAATATCTGCATGCATATTCTCAATTTATTCTTTCATTTTAATTTGTTTCCCATAATTTACTTGATTCCTTTAATACTGAGCACAGATACTGGCTCATGTGCAAACCACCAATTTTAGAAAAATTTATAAGATAATTTTTAGATAAAAAAGTAATCCATAATGTTTAATACTAATAATAGTTTATAAGTTAGAAGGTAATTGATATTGTTTGCAATATTTCACCAAGGGTATTTATATTCACTTTAATGACTTCTAGTTCAGCTGCAGGGTAGCTTTCATATGCCACTTCTTTATTTTTAATACGGAAATTCCAACAAAAGATTATTAAGAATAGATACAAATGCTTGTTGGCTCTTTCAGTTATGTCAAAATGTTCGTATCAAACAAGGATTCAAATTATGGAGGGATTTCTCATAAAGGGCTACTTTAAGCTCTGTTAGACTTTAGTCAATGAGTTTATCATACTCAAGTTATGAAAGTTTGACTGTTTAACCTTGGGAGATAGTAGTAAACAGATTACTAATTCATTCTTGGGTTGCCCTTATTTTAAAATGTTTATCTTCATGTTCTGTTGAAGCCTTTGGGGATGTGAAGTATCCTCTATTATATATAATTGATTTCTTTCACTGAAGAATGAACTATCAAGTTTTTGGAAAAAATCAAACTTGATGATTAAAGCCATTAACATTAACTGTGTTAATTTTTTTCTTAAAAATCTTGAGAATTTAATCTCAAAATTTTAAACTATGATATTTTTAGCTTTAAAAATAGGATTAGGATAATCAAGAACAAGGCCCTTACATTTTTACCTTAATTATCAGTGTCATAGACAGTTTTTATCTCATGCCTCATCACAAAAACTTGTGTTCACACCTTTCCCTTACATCAGAGGATCTCAAATTTTAGTGTGCAGCAGAATCAGCTGGGAAGGTTTATTAAAATACAGATCGCTGGGTCCGCCCTCATAATTCTGATTCAGTAGGTCTGGGGTGAGGTCTGAGAAACTGCATTTTTAACAAATTTCCAGATGACACTTACTTGAGACAACTGATTTAGACAGCTAGTATACCTGTCTGAGAAGAAACATCTTAGACTCCTCTTCCATTATTTTAGGAAGTCTACTGGAAAGATGTCTACTTGAAGCTGCCTAAGATATAAGCAACTTTCATTCTCTTCTTCAATTCCATATCAACATTTGAGGACTACGTTATTACCAGTTATTCACTTTAGTAAAGAAGCATGTGGACTGATACTCAGGTACAATCTTTTTCATTGAAATAGCCATGATCTACCTTACTGAAATTAGACTTTTTAAAAAAATTGATTAATTAAACAGCTTTATAAGATATAATTCACATTTCATACAATTCACATATTTAAAGGATATGATTCAATGGTTTCCGATATATTTATAGATATATACAACTACCACCACGGTCAACTTTAAAATTCACTTCAAAAGGAAACCGCATACCCTTTAGCTGTTACCCTCCTAGCTTCCAACCCACTCATTCTTCCCACCAAATCCTAAACAACCACAATTCTACTTCCTGTCTCTACAGGTTTCTTTATTCTTAACTTTCGTATGAGTTGGAGTTACATACTGTGGAGTCTTTTATGACTGGCTTACAGCATAATATTTTCAAGATTTATCGGATAGTACAGAATGTCAAACTTCATTCCTTTTTATGGCTGAATAATATTCCATTGTTTGTACATACCACATTTTGCTTACATATTCGTCCCTTGATGGATATTTGGGTTGTTTCACCTTTTGGCTATTATAAATAATGTTGCTATTAACATTCATGTACAGATTTTTGTATGGACATATCTTTTCACTTCCGTTAGGTATATAATAGGAGAGAAATTGCTGGATCATATTGTAACTATGTTTAATCATTTGAGGACAACTGGACTGTTTTCCAACGTAGCTGCACTCTTATATCCCATCAGCAGTCTATCAGTGTTCAGTTTTCTCTATATCCTCACCAAAATTTGTTATCTAGCTTTCTGATTTTAGCTATTGCAGTTGGTATGAAGTAGTATTTTGCTTAACATTTGCTTGATGACTAATAATGTGGAATAACTTCTCGTGTACTTATTGATCATTTGTATATCATTCTTGGAGCAATGTCTGCTCAGATCCTTTGCCCACTTTTCAGTGAGGATAATCCATCTTTTTGTTATTGAGTTGAAAGAGTTCTGTATATATTCTAGATATAAATCCCTTATCGGATTTGCAAAGATTTTCTCCCAATCTGGGGATTATTTTTTCACTTTCTGGATGGTGTCCTTTGAAATATGATTTGTCACTAGCACTAATTCTACCTCATCTTTCTACAACTAACTCAGAGCTTATAAAATAAGCATTACTGAGTTCAAATTTTCTGGAAAAAAAACATTTTTTGGTCCTTGGCTTTACAACTCTGAAGTTCTTAATAATCAGAGGTTTTTAGATTACTCATGGCTAAAAAAATAGTACATATTAAAAAAACTGAATTCATTTACATGTTATAAAACATCTATTATTTGGAACCAGGCTAAAAGTAAAAACAGATTGTGACTACTGTCATGTAGTGAAAATTGTTTTCCTCCTTATCCCTTCTTTGCCAATAGCCCCTCAATGGAGCAAAGCACCTCTGAGTCCCCAGTATATAGTCCAGTGCTATATACTTGATAAATGCTCAATACTTAGAAAACCAAACTAATATCATTAATGAAACTATCTATAAATAAAGCTATGTCAAAACACTGCTCATATTACATATACTTCCTGGTGAGAGATTGAGCAATTAGTGATATGAAGTTTAGTCCATTTTGGGTCACTGAAGAATGACTCAGAGTATGAAAATGGTTTCGGTTTGGTTTTATTTAATAAAAGCTTTATATTGTATGCGCATCTCTGGTTGCACTAACATAACAAAATCATTGAAGTGATGGATATAACTGGACCAAAGTTAAATTAAAATATATTCAGGCCTAGGAAGCCATCCTCCAAACCTGTTCATGAATTTGATTTTAACAGCAAGCTTATGATAAAGTCTTATTTAAAAATTTTTAAACAGTAAAGGCAAATTTCACAATTACAAGGAATAGTATTTCTTGTCACATTCAGCAGATACAAAATCATTATGACCTATGCATAGTCCAAAAAAAGTCTTTGAACTTAGAAAAATTATTCTTAGGAAATGTACTTATGACCTGAATGATAACTTTCATGAAGGCACTCTAAACACAAAGAGAACTCCTTATCTCTTGCAGTTAAATTTCAATAAAAATTTCAATTATGTGGAGCCTTGGATTTTTCCTGTAACATTCACATTCAATTTTGTGCTCAGTATTAAAGGACTTAAAGTCAATTTCTTTACCAATGAATTATGAGGAACACAAATTAAGATGAAAGAATGAACTGGGAATATGCATACGAATATTCATATTGTACAGCATAATCTGTAAATCTAGTACTAATGAGACTCAAGATTTAAGTGGCTGAAGAATGTGTTTAGTGAATTATTGTCAATCAATGCCTCTTTTAGGATAAGTGTAATCTTGAATGGTAACACATCTACTATTATAAATTCCTAACTAAGTACAGTACTTCATTATTTCAAAATGTCACTGTCAATTTATAGAGTAACAGATAAATATCTTTCCACCACATATCCAATTACTTTCCCTCAGAGTAAATGAAACACTATTAAGAAAAATCACAAACATAATGTTTTTACAGCAATAAAAGAAATATAATGAGCATTAAATTCTGAACTAGTTATAGCACTCCAAATTTTCACATTTGTTAATGTGGATAGATCAGGTTTTATAACATTGCAACTGAGTATTTTTTTAAGTAACATTATTTTATGTTAATTTTTCCAAGTATTCATTTACTCAATCATTTGACAAACATTATTGAATGCCTACTTTGTTCTAGGTATATTGTCAGGGGATAGAGTTACAATTGTAAATACAATACAATGCTTGTTTTTAACAAACTTATAGCCTAATGCAAGATAGAGACAAGTAAATAAAGTAAAATACAGTAGTACAATGTTATATTAAAATCATCTACATGTTTTGCATTTGTAATAGCTAAAGGCTATTGTACTGAAAACACTCATTATACCTGGAAACTTTTTATCATTGCTCAGAAATCAAACTTTCCCTTGTTTATTCTATGGAAATCTGTTTTTTATAAAACAAACAAAATTAAAAAGAGTAATTTTGTAAATATTTGTGAACTTAGCATCTCAAATTAACAAATGCTCATATTTGTTTTGTATTTTATCTTAGAGCTATTTTACAAATCCAGAAATTTCTTGACTGATAAAAGCATTAATGATTACTTGAGATTATTATAGGTCCCACTAGCTATATGATCTTGGCTAAATTAACTAAATCCTTTTGATCCTCAGTTTTCTCATCTAAAAAGTGGAGATAATAGTACTAGCCTGCAATAGATTATCTTCCATATGCCTCTCGGTATCCATGCTCCACCTAGCTTTTTGTGCAGGGAGGTTCTCTTGCCTTTCAGCTTCTAGTTGGGTTAGGTCAATAGCTGGTACTAGCAGGAGATCAGAGTGTGGAAGGAAAGCAAAGCTATTCCCTGGTTTTCTCTCTACCAGGTCACCAAGGGCTAAATATACCCCTTTATAGACACAGTCTTCTCCATACACCACCCTCTCCTAGGACTTTAAGCCTAGGGGTGGTAAAGGACTCGCTTTAGCCCTAGTCTGCAGTATCCATTGTTGACTTCCAAAAACCCTTCCCATACTTTAATAAACAGTTCCCTTATTAAACTCTTTTCAAAAAACCCAGTTTGAAAGTGCCATCTGTTTCCTGCCAGAACTCTGTCTGATTCACATACAACTTCATGGGGTTGTTTTGAGGATAACATGAGATGATAAATGTAAAATGCTTAGCACAGAGCCTAGCACATGGTAAATATTCACTAAGTGTTGGTACCATTATCATTACCAATATTGTAGTCATTATATTTTATTTAAGGTTTCATGCTCATGTCATTTATACCACCTGAATATGTTTAGGAGACTGAGAAATTCAGAATTCTGGAGATCTACTAATTCTCACAGTGCTTCAAAAATATGTTCAAATGTAAAATGTGTTTGTTGCTAATCAATGTCAATATTTAAAAAGAGAAAAAAAGATCTTAAAAGTGAGTGAAAAACCCATATAGTAGACAGGATTTCCTGGACTATAGTTTCTTCTGTAAACATGCGTTGGAATTCATTTCCTGCAAGTTGACCTTCTGCCACCATGCCAAATTTAGCAAAGTATAAATGTCCATAAAGTTAAACAAATTGTTGGGTCGTGGGGTCATGAAAAGAATGGACTGAAAGGTAAACTGAATGGCATAAAAGTCCTTGACTAATCTGGAAATGCATCTTCATCATCCTTACTTATCAATCATGACATAGGCAAGCATCACCATCTGACAAATTATCTCATCAAAATCCTATTAAGGGTCTACTTAACCTTTCACCTTACCTCATCCTTTATATCTTCCTGTTGTTGGGCTGTGAAGATCTCCATTGCAGCCATGAGTCTCATCATTAACTCATCCACTGTTGTGTTACCTAGCAACACATGGAGATGGCCAAACTTCACATTATTAGTTATTATAAAATGTAAATTATTCTAGAATTAATCAGTAAGAAATAACCACAGTTTAAAATAATACAGACTATATGCTATTAGTTAAAATTCTTTCTTGTTTTCATTGAAAAGTGTCATACGTTCAATAAGAAAAAGTAAAGCAGTATACTGGCAGTTGAAATATTAGAATATTTAGATTTGAGGGAACAGTCTCTTAGTAAGAGAGATTTTCAGCACCATAAATAAGAATGTCCAAGTCATGAGGGTTGAAAGTTCTTTCAAGTTACCTAATAACACTCGTAACAACTACCATTTGTTTATATGCCAGTGATTAGGCTAAACACTTGATATATGTTATCTCATTTAATCTGTACAACAATTCTATGAAGGTGTCATTATGAGTTTTATTTTAAAAAGAAGGAAAATGAGACTTAGAGAACTTAAGTAGCCTGCCCAAACAAGGTCAAGCTGGTTAAGTGGTGGGGCCAGGAATTGAAACCATATGAGTCTGACTCAAAGCCTGTCCTGTTTGCCACCTCAATACACTGTTTACTTAGTATTATTTCTTATCACTAAAAATTCTTTGGTGAAACAAATGGTAATTCAATTTCTGGAAAACACTGATTTCTTTTTTTTTGACCAAGTGATATTTTCCCCTTTTAGCTATTTCAAATGGCTATACTATAACCTTTATGAAGAAGGTATTTTAAATGCTATTTTATTCCCTGTCAAATCCATAACAAATGTATAGCACATGCACACCATTTTCTGAATGTGTTAAGTCCTGTTATTTGCTTTGGGTGCATCTACAAGAGAGAAAATCGTGAGTATACAAAGAGATATAGCTCTTCTTTCATTTTTTCAAACTTATGGGCAAAAGAGTCTGTCCTTCCTTAGAGCCTGAGAGGGGTCTTCTTATTCCATTAATAAAATGGCCACAACTGAGATAACAAATAGCTAGTATCCTTGCTGGTGTTCTTCCAGAATAAAGCTTGACTAACATAATCTTTCAATGGTCCTTTCCCCAAATTTTCTTATGACCACTGGTAGCATAGGGTTAGGGAACATCTATGATCCTTAGCAAAAAAAAAAAAAAAAAAAAAAAAAAAAAAAAGATCTAACTTGGTTACATTAGCACTACTTTCCCAATAAATAAGCTGGAGAACAAATATTATGCTGGCGTCATATCATGGTGCAGAGAATACAAAATTGGTTTTAAAGTCATAGTTCTAATCCTAGTTCCACTAAATTATATGATCTAGTACTTAGAAACTGTCTAGCACATGATAAGAGCTTAATAAATATTCACTTAGTAAATGAATGGATAAGTCAATGAGTGAGTGAGTATAGCTCTGTAAGGATCAATTTCCTTATCTGCAAAATGAAGATAATGTTACCTCTATAGGGTTCTTAGAAGGATTAAAGATAATGGAAAGTGCCTGATATACAGCACACACACAATCACTGATAGCTATTATTAATACACATGACAAATGGTAAAAAGTTTAGGATCGCCTTCAATGTAGATTTTGTTACTGGGCAAATTTTGGGTTTCCATTTCTTATTTGTAAACAGTAGTAGTAACTATGACTCGAATTATAGGGCATGACTACTTTATGGAGGGCACTGGAATCATCAGTGGGAAAACACTATAGTTGTAGAGGTGACTATAGATTGGCCCCTAATTTTTAGGCTTAAGCCACTGCTTATCGATTATGCTTCAGCCCTAAGTGTAAGGATTCACTGCCAAAATGGACTTGCAGGTACTTTATACCTAAGCCCTTAATGATCTAAGATGAAAAAAGTTACAAGTTAATGCAATTCAGGGGACATTTATTCTTCAGAGCCTTCTTATGTTGGTGTCATATCATGACACCTGTAGTGGTTTTCAAACTTTTGATTTTAGAACTCCTTTATTAACTGTTGAGATCCCTAAGGAATTTTCATGTGGGTTATAATTATCAACATTTACTATGTTAGAAATGAAAACTGAAATATTTAAAATACATATCATTTTTTTAAAAGTAATAATAAACCCATTATATTAATATAAATACATTTTTATTTAAAAAATGACTATGTTACAAAAGAAAGTTTAGTGAGAAGAATGGCATTGTTTTAACATTTTTTTTTTGCAAATTTCCTTAATGTCTGGCTTAATAGAACACAACTGGATTCTCATATCTACTTCTGCATTCAACCAATTATAATATATTGTTTTAGCTGAAATTTATGAAGCAAATCTGACCTCATACAGATATCAAAAAAAAAAGTCACTTTTTTTTTTTTTTTAACATCACCACTGATGTCATCAGAAAAGTAAGCTGTCAACCTAATGGCAATAAATACTGTAAGTTCTTTTTCTTGGAGTGGCAGACTCACTTTGTTCATGCTAGAGAAAATGTATACCAGGTATAGTTTGTCTGTCAGTAATTTTCAATCATAAAAATTTTCTGTCACAAAAAAAAAAACTACTAGTTTGGCTCAAGCAACCACACATTATCTATTTACCCTATGCGATTCATTCCCCAAGCAGGTTTTCTTTAACATTATAAAACCGAACGCTCTAGTTATAAACATAAAAAACTAGAGGTTTTATTTTATTTGAATTTTAAAGGCACTAAAATTTACACCCCTTGCCCCCATTATATTATCTGCTATAAAACTTTTGACCTAGACAGGGGCAGAAATTAAGTATCTTACACACAAGCTTTAGCTTGGGGCACTTGAAGCATCTTTTTCCCGATGGCATAAAGAAGGTATATTGTTTTCAATTTAAGCTTTGCCATGAATAAGGTAATATTTTATATGAATCCTTGGGGTACATTAGTAATGGTTAAAAAAAATCATTCACTTATGTTTTTGGTAAAGAATGTAAAGACGGATTTTTTTTTTTTTTTTGTCAAGTTTAAATTCACAGGTATCCTATAGCTTCGTGCCTCAGGGATGCATCCTAGTCACGGATTCACACAAATAAGGGGGAACGACTGCCACTGCAAAAAATTCCATTGCAACATCCAGTCATTGGTTTCCCTAGGTAACTAAAAATAAGCATTTCTTTCAACTAATCAACATTGTAGCAAGAAGTCTGTCTGCCTGTCTGTCTACATATATATGAAGTGTTATATTTGAGAACCGATTATGACTTAATTGCTAGTTTAGAGAATTTAGCAATTCTGAACATTTATCATGATTATCCTATGTCCCAAGGGCTGTGCAATTTTATTAAGACCTTTCTGTTGGATTTTCACACAGCTTATTTCATTTTTCATAGCACCTATTCTTTTTTGAAGCCGTTCTTCTTCAGTAAGTTCTATATTTTAAAATGCAAAGATATTTACAAATATAGACAATTGCTATCAGCTTTGATGGTAAATATTATAAGGTTACACATACAAAGGAGACACTGTACTCCCCTTGTGACATGTACTTTACCTTGTATCACATTTAACACTTCATTGGATGATCGCTTCCCATAATAATCAGAAAAAGTGGAAACTGATCTGTTTTTTGAGTCCGAATGGTTTGTGCAACAACACTGCCAAAGTGTCTATTGCACATTGTGAGAAATCTAGAATGAGACAAAATCCAAAGTAAGTTTCATCTCAGAGTTAAATAAATTTACGAGTATCACAACAAAAAATTCAGTGAGTGTTAAATTAGTTATGTTAAAATTAGACAGCTTGTCTGGTATCAACATGTAAAGTCTTGCTGTACTGAGTTTTCAACTATGTCATAAATGATACAGAAATGATTATCATATAGAAAAGTGGGCAGCACACCTAAATGCTGTCTGGGGCTGACAGTATAGTATTCTTAGTCTTAAACATTGTAAGCTTACTACTTTATACTATGCGAAAACAAACAAAACGAATTTTAAGAGAAAAGAATTTCTCAAACAGACAAATATTGCGTGATACAAAGTTAAATTGACTAGCATCACCCTAATTGAAACAGGATTTAGCAACATTTTCACAAGTTTTTAGAATCAAGAATTGTAGTTTAGAATTGTGTTTTCTCCAACAGTAGCAGGTCTTCTAGTTTCATACTTAGTATGGGATAAAAATAATAATTCTAAGCTTTTGACCAAAAAAGCTCAGAGATATTAGCATACCGAAGTCTAGCATTAGTATTCTTAACACGATCTGGAATAAATGAAAAAACTGATAAAGCTTTTCTCTTCTATTAGAGGAGTGTTTGAAATTAGCATTTCTTTCAAGAGAAAAGGGTAGCTTATGATATGTTTTCAGATCTGATGGTAAAAAGTAAATGTCATAATAATAATGAATTATGAAAGACCAAATGCAAATATAGAATGCTTTAATAAGATCCAATTTAATAAAGTCTGTAAAAATAATGGACTTTTAATAACACAGGTCACAAAAGGCAAAAAGTGGAAATTCTGGGGACTAGCCATTGGTACTGGCTTATTAATTCTTAATTATGTTCATGAAAGGCAACTTAAATCATGTGTTTTCTTATGCCTTATGGTAATATTTTAGGTAACAACTCCTCTGAAATGTGTGTTCTAGCTGATGAGCAAAGTCCCGTAGTCACATGCATTAGAAAGTAAATCTATTTAAAAAGACAAACGGCATTAAAACGTCATGTGCTCAGATTCATTTGATATCCAAATTCAAAACAGAATCAAACCTCTTAATTTTTAAAGCCACTATATTATAGAAATTCATCCCAGAAACTTAGGTGACTCCTCCACAAAACCTGTGCTGTGACTACATAAAGTAAACCGTGTTAAGGGCCACGAGAACTGTCGGCAAAGGTGTCAAGACAAGTTAGCGCCTCTGCAATTAAGTTCATTGGAGGCAGGCTCCTACACACATTTAGAGCAGCAATAGCCAGACCTCATGCCAATCTGAAATGACAAGGCCTTAAGAAACCCATTGTTGGCCATGAAATATCAGTGCCACTATGAAAATTCAGATCTTCGCATTCCACAACTATTAGGGGATAAAAGGTGTTCAAGCAGCCTAAGCCTCCATACCAGATTTCACACCCGTATAGCTTTAGTTTATCAATGGAGATGTGTAGTTCCGGAGACTAGAAAGTTAAGATCTCGTTTTTCTTTCCACTTCTTACTAAAATATCTGAAGTCAGTCTTGACCCTGATCTGATCATTGACAACATCTGATATAAAAGATGTCAAACAACCATCTGGAATGCCATTTCCTACAAACGGGAGAAAATAAGTCCGTGTTGCTTTCACACCAATGGAGTAAGTAGATATCACACGGAAGATGCCCAGCACAGAACTAGCCTCATAAATGATATTAAATACTAGCTAAATAAGATATTCCCAAAAGGAAGGAAGGAAAGGAAAGGAAGAAAAGAAGGCAAGCAGGCAGGTGAGCTGCCTCGGTGGTTTCAAGAATTCAAGGCAATTTTGTCTGGAAATTGTGTCTTTCCCAAATTCTCTTTTGTAAAAATGAGCTAAAAGGAAAAATAATTATGAAAATCTAGCTATCTGATTAGGTTTAAAATAATATATACACAAATTTCAAAACTACACAAAACTGCAAAGACACATTAGCCATTCAATTAACCATAAAAAAAACAACAACAAAAAAACAAGTGAATAGTTTTCTAACAGGTATTGACAAATCGTTTTAAATTCTGGAGGCAGTTGAAAAATATACAGGGATCATGAAGCCAGTTGATGCTTTCTAGTGGCCTTAACTAACAATATGTTCTAATCAAAGAGAGACTATGTTAAAATTTTAATTAATCTGATTAATCTTCCTAAATATGAATCATGTTTACTTTGAGATTTTTAAATTGCAATCATCTAGAGCACGCAAGGCCAATGGACAGCCCCAAATTCTTACTTGTCAACTCCTTCCATTACAATTTATAAGAACCTTATAAACAGATATCATATCTTTCTTATGGCTGGAATGCTCTGCTTCTTCCTCTAAAGAGCATTTGCAGCAGAAAGTTAGCATTCATACTACATTACCAGCAGTAAAAATCCAATTTAAAATATTAGAACAAAAATAGACATAGAAAAAACAAGTTGTTTTAAGAGAGAAAAAAATGTATTTCTCTTAATTGTGGTATTTTCTTCCTTTTAAAGAGATAAGTGTGTATCTAGTGACAGCACCAAAGTTGTCAACCTAACTGCATATGGTGTTCATCAGGGTGAGGTGTCATAAAGGGATAAAGGGTTTCTGAAGCAACTGGATACCTGTAATCTCAAACCCAAGTGGGAAGCAATGACAACTGTTCTGTGGCAAGGAGAAATGGCTTTGTTTTTTAATTATAAAGTATTTTAATAAATCAAATGACCTACTTATCATAGACCTATTTGAGGAGGGGGAATAATGAGTTGCTTAATTGATCCCCAAAACCAAAAGCTAAAGTGACAAATTTGAAGAGACAAAGAACAAATGCCCTCACTAAGGGTAAAATGAGAGAGAGGAGAAGGGAGGAGAAGAAGATAGGAAGGGTTGAGAAAATGAATTAAAGAAAATGGTTAATCACAAATCTGGTAAAATAAAGCAACTAATTTGTTCCTGGGGAAATAGAGGAGTTAGGGAGTGGGAAGTCTCAAACTTTGGCCTTGGTAAAGAAACAAATATAATTAGTAGCTCATATTCACCAGTTCTTGCTATTAGAAATCTAAGATAAAATATTATCTTTTAATCTAAAGTTCAGGAAGAAAAATAAGCAGAACATCTAATGGCTAGCATATATTAATCATTAGTAAAATTTTCAGTCTCATGCTCACTTTGGCAGTACATATACTAAAAAAATTTTTAGTCTCTGGAGCATAAATCTTTTCTAACTTGCTAATGGAAATCAGGATTACTAATAAATCAGATATGAGAAAAAGTAATCTCATTTTAATTCGAAATAGGATATAGTTTAGTTTCTTCAAAGTCATAATTTATAACTCATTGGCTTTTACATAAGTTGTACTTCAACATAAAATATATGTACCAAAAGAGACACAGCAATTAAGTGGGAAGACGATGGAATTCCACAAACATTTACTACTTCTTACTCTAGATAATGTAAAAGAAGGCACATTTGATAAAAAATGGATGCCACAAAACTGTGAGATTTCCTTATTATTACATTTCAGTGTAACTTCTATAAGTTTAAAGGAGCCTCAGATGTAAAGTGGGAATAACACTTATCTGTAAAACACTTATATTCTTGTATGATACAGAAAGCACTCGAAATTGTGCTTAGAATATGGTAGGCCCTTAAAATTGGTAGCTATTTTATTATTATTAATTGTACAATAACACTGAACATTTTTATTATAATTGTTTTCAGGATTAAAATGATAGCTTATACTTATGGGCCAACACTGAAAGATTTTTTTGCAATAGTAAGATTTAGCATCAAAGAACTGATAACTAAACAAAGGAGTCATTGGTTTTATTTTCATTAAGAGAATGAAAGGCAGGTATTGATATTTGGAAAATAAAAAATACAATTACAGATGTTGCAGCTGTGTAATACTACCAAAACATTACACATTTAAAAGTAGACATGAAGCTCAAATCACTATTTTCCTTTTAATACATTTATGTTTAGTAATGTTAATTACTTTAAAACCAAGAATTAATATCAAAATTTTTGGCTGCTTACCCGTGAGCCATTAAACACATTAAATATTTTTCTGATAATGTGCGAACCATTTCTCCAAAAGAAGAGTTTACTGAGCAGAAGAAACTCACGTTCGACAGTGCTATGCGTCTTCTCAGTATTACCGAATACTCTGAGACAAGTTTTTGTATATCCTTTTTTAGGGGCAGCTGCTAACCTTTTATCACTCCTTTTGTAGCCACTTTGTTTTAAGGAGACTCTTCCCTTTGAAACAAACCAAACTAGTGGTTTTTTGCTATCGTAATAAGCCTTATTTCTTACATATATTCATCCATATGTCCACGGTTTGTTCAATCATATTTATGTACATGGGTAGGAAAACCAGAAGATAAGATAAAGGACCTTCGAGATCATTTACCTATTTGCCAACTGACAATTCTTTCTTCTCCTTTCCCCTTTAACAGGGAAATTAAAGTTAAGGCCCTTTAATGTGTAAAGTGAGACTTATGGAGCTGTTAGCACTGTCAGGCATAATCCAAACCAGGCCCCAGAGAATTTTGTCTCCTACAACATCATTTCCACCAGTCCGCACACCAGTCCCACTGTCCAGCTCATTTCTGGAGTTCCCATTAGGAACGACCTTCAGCACTCCTGGCACATGACCCTTCGTCCTTTGACAGTAGCTTTGCTTTTTGGAAACAGTCCTAAATCTTTGGTTCAAATTGAGTTAGGTAAACAAAGTACATGGGGGACACTGTCTATTCATGCAGTGATCTTGAAGATTTCATTGCCTAGGAATCACCTACAGTTTTGTTTTGTTTTGTTTTGTTTTTAAAGGCAAGTCCCTCAGCCCCATTTCTTCAGATTCTGATTCAATAAATCTAGGGTAAGGCCCAGGAAACAGCCTTTTTAATAAGGTGACAACCCCACCCAGGTGATTCTCATGCAAGTGGTTAATAGACCACACTTCGGGAAACCCTGCTTTCAGGACATATCCGTTTTCCTTGGAAGGCTTTATAGTATCTCTGAAGGAGTTTTTAAAGAAGTTATCGCCAAAATGTTTTGGGCAATGGGCAGCTTCACTAGACCAAGTATCTAGTCTCCTGAGGTGATTAACATGTTGAAGATGTTAATTCTCACCTGCTTCACTTGTATAGGTGAGCTGCAATCAGATGTGAGACAAATACCTCTAAAGTCTGTGAGCTCCAAAAGATGGAGGAAAAACACAGCAAGGACGGGGAGGTTGCAATATAAAATAAGTAATCAGGGAAAGTCTCACTGAGAAGTTGATATCTGATCAAGGACTCAAAGTGGTGAAGGAAAAGGGAAACACACACCTACAGGAAGAGAATCCCAGGCAGTGACAACAGCAATACAAAAGCCCTTAAAGTTGGAAAGTATCTAGCATATTTAAAAGTAACAAGGTTACTATAGCAGAGCAGCATAAAGCATAAAAGTAAAAATTAGTAATTTTAACTGTTTCTACATGGTAATAAACACCATAACAAGGCCAAAAGATTAATGATGAACGGGGGGAAAATTCTGAATTTCAAACCATAGAAAAGGGGCTAATTTCCCTAATATATAAAGAACTCTTACAAAACAATGAAGAAAAGATCAGCAAAAAATAAAGACAGCTTCCAGAAATGGAAACAGTAATAGCTCAGAAAAATGTGAAAAGATACTCAAAGTAACTCAGAATGAGTTAACTCCTAATAAAGCTACATTAAGAAACTATTTGTTATCTGTCACGTTAGTAAAGATAAAAAAAAAAAAACTTGGTAATACCTTGCCTTGACAAGGTCACAGGGAAACAGGCACTACATACTCTACTAGTAGGAGTGAAACTGGTACCAACTCCCTTGAGGGCAATTTGTCAATATCTATTAAAATTAAAGATGCACATATACTCTTAAACTAGTATTTCTACATCTGGAAATTTAGTGTATAGATATATTTCCATGTGGAAATCACCTATGTGCACAGTGAATCACTGTGGACTTATAACAGCAGAATATTGGACATAATTCAAATGTCTACCAAGTAGAAATTATTGCAAGTAGCATAATTTTGTGGGAAGAGCAAAGGCTTTGTGGAGTCAAAACAAATCTGATTTTGTCACTTACTGGTTGTTTCTTTGGGTACCTAGTTGTTTCTTAGTTTTCTCATCTGTAAGATGAAGATAAGGATACCTACTTTTAGAATTGGTCTGTGGATTAATAAATATTAGGTTTTTTTCCCTTCCTTTTATGTGTTTCAGAGTCAAAGTTGGTTTTTCCTTTCTCCCCTCTGCCCCTTGAAACTTTAAGGATATGGCAAAATAGTTCCTAAAATAAGTTATAACAGCAATCTCAGACTCATATCATTAAAAATGGAGTTATGCTTAGCACCGTGCTTGGCACTGTGTATTATTGTGTAACTTCTACTGTATATATCAATATCATCATAAGATAAAATCATGCCCTATTCTAGGGTAGAGACTTGAAATAAAGATATGTATTTTTTCATGTTGTCATGTTCTCTGATTTTTTCCAGCTGAAAAATTTGGAAGCTTTGTGATTTTATTATCAATAAAAAATTTTCAGCATCATTGATTTCAGAGTTAGTTGGTTTCTCTTGGAACTTTGGCATTTCCTTATGTGTTTGAAAAGAACTATCATTCTAATGGATATAAAAATGTGGGAGAACATTAGTAGAAATCTCATACATAAGACGAATGTCTTTAAAAGATAAATGACCAACAGCACAGAACATTAGCACTTCAGTCACTCATCAAAGCTTTCCAGCAAGAATCGATTACAACCCAGCACTCAACAAAGGCTCACTCAAGACAGCTAGCTGATGTTTGACAGAGTTGAATGAACACACTGCCTATGCAGGCTTTTCCTCTAAGCTGTATACCTGTTATGAGTTAGATCATCAAAAAGAAGTATTTAAGAACATAACATCTAAGCTTCCTAAAGAATACTGTTACTGAAAAAAAGATTTAATACAAAGCCCTCTGCTTTTATAGGGGATTGTATAAGAAATAATCTGTTTAAAACAATCTGTCTGATGTAAAACAACAGTAGAAAATAATTGTCTATTATGTTACTTAATGAATCTCAAATAGAAAATCATGGAATAAAATTCTCCTTTAAATTCACTGCTAGGAAATCTTGAGATGAACGACTCCTTTTATGAGACAATGAGAACTATAAGTGATAAACTATAAACTCTAGGGTACAGTACCTGGTACATAATAGAATTTCAATAACTATATATTGGATGAATAAATGAATAAATGAGTATATGCCTATCACATTTCCCTTTTTCTTCTTAGCTGACAGAATTACAGAGCTGGATTCAGTGTCTATGTACAAAAGTTAAGTCAACCCAGGTGTTTATAAATACTCATTATTTGACACTTTTAATTGGTTTTTCTCTGATTTTATTTTTTTATATTCCTGTTTATTATGGTATGTATTTTTGGGTAAGCAATTATATCTACTTTTAAGGACAATAATAAATGCTAAATGGAAAAAATAGACATAAAAATATATATACAGGAAAGAAAATAAAGGGAGCAAGAATGTTTTCCCAATTCAAGTCAGTATATACATAATGCTTAATGATACTTTATTGGATAAAGAAATGGACAGGCAGTAGAATAAATGGCACAGTAAAAAGCTAGAATGGATGATGATAGAAATTACTATCATCTGAGAAATCTGCATCATTAAAGACAAATATAAACCTTGATTTTCAAAAAGTACAGGCCAGTAAACTTGACTTCAGTCTCTTACAAAATCTAGAGAAGTCACTTAGACAAATGCTGTATGAAAACTTAGAAAGAACACGGTAGTTTTGACTAGGAGGCAGCACTAGTTATTAAGAACACAACAAGCCTAAAGAACCAAGAGGTTACAAGGCTGAGAACTCATAAGCATTCCATATGCTTCAACTGTCTAGAATTCAGTAAGGTGTATGATACGGTGTCTCAAAGTCTCCTTCAGGATAAGATTCAGAAATATAGGTTAAGTCAAATAAACTCGTTGTCACCAAGAAATTGAACCTGTAGAGTGCTACCAAACTGAGACAAGTCTCGAACAGTTAACACTTAGCTTTGTCCTGTCAACATTTTCACAAATGTCTGTGATAAAAAAATCACACACACACACACACACACACACACACACACACACATTGAGCATTCACTCACTCAGTGCCCAACTTTTGAAAAATCAATTATCCCAGTTAATTCTAAAAACAACTCTGAGGAATGTGGTTTTTACTTCCCTTTTCCAATACAGAAACTGCAACTTAAAGGGTTTCAGCAACTGCCCAACCTCACTAAGGTGGCCTAGGGGCATAGCTAGAAGAATTCCAATCCTAGTCTGACTAAAACTAAAGCTTATTCATCCTCTTAACTGGTATGTTGTCTGCATTCTTATAACATTCGATGAATAATGAGTATTATAGTAAGAAATAAAAGTGAAAAAGATCAACACAATTCTTGCCCTTATGAAGCTTATATTCTAGTGAAAGAATTAGAAAACTTTTTAAATAAGCAAAAGTAATGGTTTATTGTGAAAAGTTCTAGGAGAGTACTATAAAAGAGAATTATGGCAGAGAAGCCTTCTCTAGAAAGGTTCATCATGACTTTTGGAAGAGGAGACATTTGAATTGAGACCTGAAGAACAGAAAATTAAGGTCATTTCTGTCTGATGACTTCTGTTTTCTCAATCAGCTAGTGAGGGCAGCTGGGGAGGGAGTAGAGTGGGATGTGAGGTGTTTCATGAATGAAGAGTAGTATGAAACAGACATCTCACCCAGGGAATGAAAACTAACTGGAGAATCACATGTAGGCTTACTCAGTATTATTGTGTATTTATTTGAAGTTTATTTTTTTAAAACTCGATGTCATTTCTCCAGCAGTGTTCAACTACAAGTGAAAGGGAATAGCTGGGTTCAACAAAGTGAGTGCAACAGAGGAAAACAGAGGTGATGGAGTTTAATCTCTTACAGGAAGTGATAATGATGGACCTTGAAACCTAAATAGGAAAGGAGGGAAATGAAGACTGGAGACAGGAAAGGTGAATGAAGTAAAGTGGTGGGGGAGTCAATAGATTGGATGGCACGATGAGAGCAAAAACTTTAGCACTGGTGATACTTGACCAAGTAAGTAGGACGGGAAGTACTGGTCAGAGCCAGGTGTTTGAAATAAAAATTTACGAAGTATCATATTTCCTACTGATGACCACATCTAAGTGTGGTAAATAAGGAGAACCAGAAAATTTTTCTGGGGTTGGATATGTCTAGGGACTGAAAGAATTATCAAGAATGATACAGGAGTAGAGATATAAGGAGTTAAGGTATTATTTATGTGTGATGAAATTTGGGAGAGTTAAAAGAATCTGAACTTCAAAAGATCTTGTCGATCAAATGCATTAGTAGAGACAGAAAGAAATCTGGTGTAATAACTTAGAACATAGTTCTGGGCAGCCCCATACCTGAAAACCGGTAGGCTGTCTTAGTTGCCTACCTGAGTTCAATAGGAATCAATAAAAAACTTAGAGAACGAAACCGAGCCTAGCACCAGAAGAACCTTTCCTGGAGCACAGTGCTCGATTCTGGGCACCTTTAGAATGGGCTGTCTAGAAAGCCTATAATATGAGGAACAATGGAAAGAAATCAATATTCTTGGTAAGAAAAGGGAAGAAGACTAGGACAAACAAGATAGCAGTAGTTAAAGTGATAAAGGACTATAATGCATAAGAGAAGTTAGGCTTATTCCAGGTAGTTTCAAGGTCAAAACTAGAACCAAAGGGAGAAAGTTGCAGAAGCTCTCCACAGGAAGCAAAAACCTTTTCCAGCAGCTCAAAAACATACTGTGCTTTCATTTCTGTCCTTAGCAGTATTCAGGTAGATAGTGTAGTAATATCAGTAAAGCATATCACAAGCACACCTCAGAGATACTGCGGGTTCAGTTCCAGACCTCTGCCTTATTCCCCAATCCCAGACTAACAGATATTTCCTCTTTCAATTGCTCGTGGTTTGTTTAGCAGATAAGATCATTAAGATTATTGGGCACTAAAACCTCTTTGAGTATCTACGGGAGACTGACAGGTAATTACTGGAAGAGTGTCAAAGTAACCAATTTCCATAGGTGGGTTTATATGACTAAACTAAAATGTTTCTTTTATCTTTTTTACTATAAGCATTCTGGAAGGAATGTGCTACTGATTTAAAAAGCATAAGTAATATAAGTAAAATCTCTTCAGAAACAACCAAGAATATAAAAATTATTAACGCTGATCAAGCAGATAAGAAAATAAATAAATCTCTGGAGATCTTTTCAATTTCAGGCAAGAAGAAAAGCTAAAGACATGATGGGGCATATTACTTTCTTAAGAAAAAAGATATTACATTTTGGAAATGTCTTATTTTTAGAACTCGTTTCGTTAGATAACTCACATTTTGTAATCTATATAAATGTTGAATCAAGTACCTCTGGCGGTCATATTTATTTGAATTTGTACATTCTAAAATAGTAGGATAACTAGCTATTGGAAGCGATCATTTGCACATAACTACACAGGAGTACAGAAGCCACAGAACAAGAAAGGATCTGGCAAGAGAGCACAAAGAGGCAAAGTCCTGGTATTAAGCTCAAACTTTGTGTATCTTGAGAAGGCAACGATTCTTTTAATTCCGTGATTCTCACAATCAAGATACCTAGGATGCTCAAAGCACAGAGTGTTTAGAAGACCAAGGACAATACCAATAGAGTAATAAGAAAGGTCTAGTGCATGAGAAAAATAAGATTTGATAAAAAATATATATATATACAATGCTGTTCTTTTGTTTTTGTTTATTAGATTAATGTTGAGGAAAAAATAATTTTACACAAATATTTTTATACAATGCATATATTCTCGGGCAGTTATGATTACAGAACTTGGTAGTAGTGTGGAAAGTACCGACGGCAGAGTAAAAAGGCTTGGAAACTGGGAATTTAAAATGACCTCAACATTTTTAAAAGATAATCATCTATTTTAAAGAGAGTAAAGAATGTATTATAAACAGTTTAGCCATCATCTATATACAGATTGCCTTGCTCTCAATCATAAGAGGCCATCACCTTTTATCCTTTCCCTCTTTCCCTTCCTTTCAGTACTATTAGGAAACTATTCACAAGTGCACCCTTGGACAATGCTGAGCAGTAATTATGACTTGCTGACAAAGAGATATGAACAATTACTGAGCCCATTTTGAAACCCTACACTAATAAAGTCATTAGATGCTGCCCTTGCCATGATCCTTCTAAAAGCTTCTGAAGTTACAAGAACACACGGCATTGTTTGCAGGGACAATTGCTGCTGGCAGAATGCAAACCTTGAGTTAAACCATGCTGCAAATTGATCTTGACATTCTGTTAAGACCGCCACTAAAAATCAAAAGCAGAGGAGAAAAGGAGAAAATGAGTGGGTAGGATGTAATCATGGAACAGGAGGGGTTCCTCCTCACCTTCTCTCCTCCCTCTTCACAAAACAAACCAGGGAGAAAATGACAAACTCTCCTGGTGTTTTGGAACCTTTATTTTAAAGTATTAATTAAGCCCTTGACCTGGGATGTTTAGGATGACAATACATTTCCTTTAAAAGTACTGGAAGAAAAATGTAGCATGACAGGAATAAAGAAGTTTGGGAAAAATCATTTGGAAGTGAGACACTGAAGACTCCTTGGAAATCTTAGTTCCCTGACCACAACATGTCCATCTGTTTTTTTTTTTTTTTTTTTTCCCCCAGCTACTTCTGCAGAATCCAGATTTGTTCCTAGGGTAGCAGCTGGGAATTAACACTTCTTGTGTCTCCCATGCAGACCCCACACCTGGGCTATATTGCTGGATTAAATGGGAGGGCAGAGTTAGAGTAACATGGTCAGCTAGGCTCCAGCCAGGCATGAGCCACTGACTAGTTTGGAATTAAGGATAAGTCACTGTGAATATAACTAATTACTGAGGTGGAAAGTGCAGGTGAAGACAGCTTACTTAATAAGAACTTTAAGTCAATTAACTCTTGCCAAATATTAAGTAATGCGGAAAACTATCATTGAATATTAAGGCTAACAAGTACCTGTCAGCACAGCAGCAGAAGTTTACAGTTACCTGAAATACTGCACCCAAAGGTATACGTTTAAAAGCTAATATTGACAGGCGATAGAATTCTGTCTGTGAACATTGGCACTAACTATATATACAAAATTTAATATAATGCTATGTACATGTTATATGTAACTTGTGTCACTGTCAGCAATTCCTTGGGAACTGTTTGCAGCTACTCTGAACTGTGTTTAGAAATAATGTGCAATTCCCAATTTAACACTTTGTAGTATGTACACTGATGTGTGAAACATTTGCACCTCTGGAACCTACATATAGCAACTCATTCTTTAGCACTCATAGCTGGCTAAGTACCAGTTAGCATTATCTAACTAAATTCAATGTTTAAGTTTTCTAGAACTAGATAATCTAAACCAGTACCTATACTAGATGGGCTCATGGAGACATGTACCTTGTTGGCCTTCCTGGTCAGAACCAGGTATACCCATTAATCCAATTATTACTGGTAAAAGTACTGGGGTTCACTGTGCCATCTATGCTATGTGGTTTTCCTTGATGAAGCAACTTCAGCCAGCAACCCACAGCTTAATAATGAAGGCACACATGTGCCATGTTCACATGCACCCAGCAGGTGTCTAATAGGTCGAATAGCAAGAAGCAAATAAATGCTTATTGTGCTAGTATTTTATATAGTGCTATCTATATTTAATTCTAATGGTGCCCAAATGGAATTTGCCTGGCTGCTGGACATGTCTTACATGTAGCCAGTCTAGCATTCCGGTCCTATGGACATGTTTACTTAATCAATGCCACCACCATTGTAGAAGATTCAGAGTACCATCCCAGAATGACCCAATTTGAGAGGTCAGTTTGTTTCAGGGGTATCACAGAGACTTGGTGAGTCTGGGGATGAAACACAGGAACCACTGGATTAACTCATCTAGGTTGGATTTTAAGCCTCTTTTCAGATGGCCTGTAGGTTCCCGGGACACATGAATATAGGCCACAGTATTCTGGGCTGCTACTAGAGAAGGCATGATACCAGTCATGGTCAGTAGAAGGCATGGAACCCAGTCTGGACGTTTTTAGTTCATTCTGTAAGGAGAATGAATTTTTGCTTTATTAGTCCCATTAATGACCATGGGGGAAGGATCACACAATTAGAAGGCTACAGCATTTTCAATGCTCTTTCCACTGCACAAGCTGGTTTCTCCTTTTTTTTTCTTTCTTTCTTTCAATAAGTCTATTAGAGATTGTTTGTTTATTTATCACTATAACACTTACTTTTAAAAAGGCACTGTGTAACACATTGAGATTATAGACAAAGCTCCCTTGGGGAGCTGACAATGTAGCAGGAAGACAGACAATAACCATACAATGTAATGAGTGCCATCAATACAAGTTAGTATAGGGATACTATGGGAGCATATGGAATGTGCATTTTAACCCAGAAGGAGGTTAAGAGAAGGATGGAGAGAGGCAGGGCTTCTGAGAGGTGATACCCGTTCTGAATTTTAAGAAATTATTCTTTCATTCACTATAAATATACTGTGCTAAAAAATATTTTCATTATATTAGTTAAATCGATGATAGTTTTCTATATGTTGCACATTCAAAAGAGCATCTGATCTCCGTTCCACTGTTTGCCTGTAAGCATATGCCAATACTGGGATGAATCATTAACAAAACAATTTCTTGGACTCTGTCCATCCTAGTTGGTTGACCCTACTCCCCACTCTGGTTCATACCAGATAGGAATATATTAGCTGGTCAGATTCTTCTATTTTTTTCTCTCCTCCACAATTATGTAAACCACTGACCCTTCGTTTAGATACCTAATAATGAGGTTTAAAATGCTAATATTCTTTTGTAAGAATAGCAAATATCTATAACCCAATAAACTAGGAATGTTGCTAATATAAAAATCTCTCTCTCAAAAAAAAAAAGAGTAAAATTCTGATTTCATCTGTGTGTCTTCTCTTTCAAGTCCTTCCCTGGGCCTCCAGGAAGAGTAACTCACTAGAAAGTTCATTTATACTCTCAAAGCGCCTTGTACATACTCCCTATTACATATTAGCTCTTATGTCTGTCTTGCCTACTAGACTAAAAGTGTTTTGAGCATTATCACTGTATCTTTTTCAACTTTTCATCCTCAGTACACAGCACCATTCCTCGTTCTTATTAAACATTCAGTGAATGTTTATTCAATGAATAAACATGAAGGAAATTTACCCTTCTTAAGATATTTTTTAGCCACTTCCAAAAGTGATTTATTTGTAGGACCTCCTTGTTTACTAATATCTACTTATTTTTAGCTCTTTCATCTCTTTCATTTATATGATTCAATACTGAATCCAAGTTCTTTCAGGATCATTGTTCAGATAGATATTTAGAAATTATATCCTCTGGCACCTCTCAAGTCTAACAAGGGCTTTCTGCTGGCTGCTTGAAGAAATAATAGCCCTGAAATCCAACTAGATATGGCATCCAACAAGATTGTACAGAATTTTCCAAGAAAGAAACCTTCATTTCAATATACAGTACTGAAATTATAAGAGCATTCTTAGGTGGAAGTGGATATAATACATTCATCTGCCAAATGCTTATTGAGTTTCTTTGTACTAAAATTTTGTGAAAGGCCTTGTTTAATGAGACAAATAAAATGAATAAGCTCTTCCAGAAGATTATAATTTAGTGAGCATGTACAATATAATAATCATTACATAATCATTACAACTAAAGTCTGATGTCTCAGTTCACATTTGGAATATTCCAAGACAAACCTAAAAATTATCCTAATGCATTTTATATGAATATACGTTGGTTAACTTAAATATTCAGCTTAGAAAGTTATTAGAATCATCATAGGGGTATACAACAGTGACATTCCATAGAAATCTGTTTCTTTTTTTTTCTAGTTTATTAGTGAGATGAAATTTAACTTATAAAACAACTGACATTCTAGCAACCCTACCAAAGTATTCACTTAGTTCAATATCCTTCACTTGTCTTTTACACACATGAGAGATTCACAGTAAACTGTGGAGGATTAATGCTTCTGTAGGTGTAATCAGAGTATTTGTCAAGCAAAAGTAAATTTGCTTGGCAAGTCCCTTCCTATTTGGGGCATGAATGTCTCCCAGCTATCATATTAGGGGTAGTCCCAGAAAACCACTAAGAAAGCATCCAGACTAAATAGCTTACAGGCTCAGGATTCTCAAAATTTATATGCTTAATTTCAATTAGGCTAGCCAGATATTGGACTAGACAAGCCATCTACCAGAAATTTATTTCCAAACTTTATATTTGTTATTTTAAAAAAAAATCACAGATAAAAGGAAACAGGAATAATCTTATTTGTGATGCCCTGAAATCTCTTCTAAATTTCCACATACTAATCTGTCCCATTTTAACTCTCTGGTAATAGGCAAATGATAGCACAATAACTTTTGATACATAGCCTACTGTACAATAAATATTAGTGCAGCAGTCTTTTACTGAATTGAGAATAAATGTTTGAGGTTTTGTTACTCAGTGTTAATATCTAATGAATGATGCAATCAATTTTCATGACAAATACCTCTGGATAAACATGATGATAAAATCCAAGAGAGATCACAGAGATGGAATTCAATTAATTTTATTTAGGTGGATCTATGATAGGTGGTAAGGAAATTGTGGCTGAGCTAAACCCTCTTCCGGGGGGCAATAAATAAGCCTAATTAATTAATTCTCTTATAATTTTATATATTAAAAGAAAATACACTTTTACACTCTTTTAGGAATATGCTATTCCAATGAATCTTCATCTGTTTGTAACATATTTTTTCTCATTTGCCTTAACAGTAATAATGAGGAGCTATACACGAAAAGTAGCTACATAATTCTGTTATTTTGTAGAAAAATGTAATACCTTACCTTAAAATAGTTATTAATTTATAATATGGATAGAATTTGATTTTAAATAAAGATGTCAAGTATCTTAAATTACAGAAATTATTACATTCTCTTTCTCAGCATTGCCCTGCTTGTTCCTATGTTTATTAAATAAAATTCCTAGATATTTCTATTTTCAATCTTTAATATCACTTCTTTTTATTTTCATGACGACTACTTAATAATGGGATGCCACATTTTAAGAAATGTAGACTGAAATATCCTATCATACTTCACTGTCAGTCCAGCAATTCACTGAGAAATAGCTCTAAAGCCTTAAACAAGGGCTTTATTTTGTGTTTTAAAAAAGTGTCATAAGGAGTTAATAGGACACAGCTGTACTGGCTCTTTCTAATAAGCAGCTTCTGTCGCTTTGGTCACCACAGGTGTCTCTGTAACCTGCAAACTCTTATTACTAGTGTATCAAAGTTGTGCTACTTAACAGACTTCTTTAGTAAAACATAACAAAGCAATTACATGGCTGTTGATTGCCAGTCATAAAAAACCCTCAAACACTGTTTTTCAAAAGAAACTACACTGCAATTTTTTGTCATTGTAAAATAAAAGGAACTAAGGAATTAAATGGAGGATAGAACAAAATAACAGCAGGTAGCCCGCTGAACTTAGCCACTACAGATGGTTTAGAAATAGTGTTTCCTTCTCCATCAAGTTGTGGATAAAAGGAAAGGAGGAGATTCCTTACTGCCAGTGAATGGCAAAAGATTTAGCCAAGTCTCCAGCCTATGTATTTTGCCTCATGAAAGACCTTCGATGCTGCATTTTTTCTGTTTTTGGCACTGCTTTTCATCACCTTTAACTGAGTGTGAATAATAGCCTGATTTAATTTAAACAAATACAGGTGCTAAAGGTTCTTTATTTATGTATAACAGGGAACATTTCCAAGGCAGAACGAAGTCATCCTATGAAATTTCCTAACCATTTGCTTAAAGAAATGAAGTATTAGATGAAGAAATTGCTTCAACATTCTTTTGCTTCACATTTAAGAAAAGAATCATCTTTTTTTTTTGGATTCAGATTACACGAAACAAAGTCTGAATGATGAGCAAAAATTCAGTGAGCCATGAAATAATAAAAAGACAATTCAGACGATTTAATTTCTAATTGTTCTATAATCATTTAAATTAGCTAACTACAACAGGCTTGCCTTGGAATGAATTAATTTAATCTTTATTCATAAACCAGTAGCCTGTGATTATGATCGTGTTAACACACCCAAAGTAGCATCACAGGATGTTATGGCTGGCCACATGTGTAATTAAACATTATGAAATATGTTTCAGATGGAAAATGGAAATAGGTAAAAATATAAAGAATTATTCATCACTTACAGACATTAAGATTAACTAAGTAAATTCATCCTGACAGCTAGGAAAGGGATTTTTTCCTATTGAGAATATGGATGTGTGCAAAAGAATGTGTGCAATAAAGCGATTACATCAATTAGCATATGCTAGAGTTAAGCTATTACCAACTCCCCTGGATTGGTCCAGAATGTCCTGCCTTCTTCACTAGAATTATTAAAAAATAAACTTACTACTAGGATTATATGTTAGACTTCTTTTGCCTTTTCAGAATTATTAAAAACACACTTTTCTCTAAATGCTCAACAACATATTACAACATTAGAACATACAGTACACAGAAATGTAGTATATATCTGTCTTATTGCAAAAAATTGAGAACAATGTCTTTTGGTTTTGGTTTTTGGGTTATTCCTAAATTTAAGAATTCTTTATCAGTTTGAGAATTCATAATGGTAAATAACTGCATAAGTTAGCTACAATGAATAGCTTTTATCTAATTAAATATAATGGTAGAGAATTTAATGCTGAAGATGAAAATGTTTATGATAAGAAACCAAATACAATGTTGACTTTTTTAAACAACAGAAGCCCAACTTTAACTTGTGAACAACAATATTACCTTGCTCTGTTGGCATCCTTTGTCAGATCCCAAGCCCAGGTTATAAAATTTTGGCTCAGATAAGAAACAATAGATTCAGCACAAAGCATTTGTGAGCAGAACACGTTGGTTAATACACTTTCATCATGATGGAGGTAGATAGCAAGAAGCTTTCTCTGAAAAGAGAAGAAAAGACTGATGAATTAAAATATCCATGAATGTAAAATTTCTTGAATTTTGGAAAAGTATAATCAGTAAATATACATTGAAGACAAATATTAAATGCTATTCCTTACATAGAGTAACTGACGCACGAAGTTCCTAAAGCATTTACTAATGTGAATAAATTTGCTTCCTTACACGCTAAAGAGGCTAGGATGATTATATTCTATTTTATAAACTATGTCACAAATTCCTGTTTATATGTGCAAGCCTATCTCAAGCAGAAATTGCAACAGAATTGCATTTTCTATAAATAAAATAGATTTACCACTATTCACATTTAATACGTACTTTATATGTAAAACAAATTAACTTTGAATGATTCAACTAAACAGAGAAAAAAATACTGATTAAGCTTGGATGCCAAAATTGTCTTTTACATATTTTTAATGTTTTTAACCTGAACACTGAACAGTCTCTCTTCTACTTGAAAGGAATAGGTCTGAAATAAAGTTTTGTTTTAGTTCTACAGATAATTTCAAAGCCCTTAATGTGTTCCCAGATAGAAGTCCTTATTTAAGGACATGTAACATCTAATTGCCATTTAAAAGGATAGAAAAATGTTCATTTCACATGAATTCTTTCTAGTTTATATTTCAGAAAATTGTCCAATGTAGTTTCTCACAAAGAATATTATTCTTTCCCTTTTGCCTGATAAAACTTGCTTTCAAAATGGCATTTGTTCTCTTAAAGGTATTCTCTGTCATAGTTGGGCATTTGATAAAATAACTGAAACTAAAAACTAAAATTGAGCAACATAAATTGCAACATATCAGCTTTGATAACAATGACAATTAAAGTTCCTAAATTGTTATTGACAAACTTCTTGGTGCTGCCTTGTAGAAGAGCTGAGTTTAAGAAGAGTCAATTACCAGAAAATGGAAAGATAAAATTTTATGGTAAAGAGTGTACAAACCAATCTCTGCAATTTTGGCAAAGGAAAATTTTAAGGAAGCTTAGGGTCTTTCTCTTCACCTTAAATAAGGATTTGATGATAAAAACTTGTGTGGAATACTAAATGAAAGAACATTCATAGAAAAATATAAGGTACATGTTGATGAACAGTTAATGAAATATGATGGGATTATCCAGATAAATAATCCAAATTATAATAATAAAAAAGTAATCATTAAAATATTTTCTTCAAAGGTGAACTTTGTACTAGATGAGGGTAGCCAGAGGCACATAGGTAGATTAAGATACCAAAAGCATCTACTGTAAAGAGCAGTTACACACACATCATCTACTTTTGTCTCCAAAATAAACCTATAAAATAGTGTTCTTAACTTTATTAGCGTTATGAAGAAAAATAGGTTTAGAAAGGTGAATTGTTCTAAATTCCACAACTAGTAAGTAGTATATCTGGGACTGGAACCCAGATTGACTGACTCTAAGCCTAGTGTTCTTTCTTTGATAGTAGCAGGACAATCAACCATACTGCAGGCAAGGCTTAGTGTGCTCATAGACTATGAAGGTGCCAGACTGGCTACCACTCATACATCAATACTTCAGGGGCCTCAGACACAGCGTGTACTGGGAATACGCACAGGATTCCCATGTATAAGTAGTTTGGCTACTCCAACAGTAGCTGCTTACATGTGTCAGGTCATTTATTTATTCATTCATTAAGAAGCATTTATTGAAATAAGCTTTGTGGCAGGCCCAGCAGGAAGCAGTGGTGATAAAATGGTGAATAAGAAAGACTAGGAGTTTCTTCATCTATAGATAACAGGAGCTGGCATCTAGGAAGTTTGTGATCAGATACATTGTTGTAGAGACACTTGTCTGTTAAATTCCTACTCATCCTTTAAGGCTCAAAGCAAATGCCTCAATGAAACCCTCCCTGATTCCCTTAGGCAGAGTTAAGAGCTTCCTTTTCCAGGCTTCTATATCTCCTCAGTAGTATTATAATTGTTTACCAGTTTCCCCTCTAGACAAATTCTCTCAAGTGTGAGGATTGGGTCTCTTTCAATCTTCTTTGCATCTCTAAGCTAGCATAGGTCTCGGCATGTTTTATCAAAGAAACTTGGATGCTCCCTGGCAAAAAGACACCAAATGGCAGAAGCAATGCCAAATCACTTTTAGTAAATGAATCTAGAAATGTGCTGTTTTAAGAAAAGGAATGTGAACCTGGCAGCACTAACAAATTCAGAGCTCTTCTTAGGAGCCCTCTAGCTGAATAGACAGAGGGATGTCAACCTCTAATTCTGCTTGATCGTATCTCAGCAACTACATTTAATGAGACACTGGGAACAAGAGAGCAGTCCACTTTTAAATCAGCATATTTCCAACCAAACAATGGCAATGGTTAAATCTTTAAAACGTCTATTTCTCTCAAGAACACTGCAATGGAACATTTAGACTTTGGGAAAGAGATTAGCGATTTACATTGCTATCTCACTGATTTAATTTAAATGCTCTTCCAAACCAAATACACATGTGCCGGAGAGGCTGGTAAGAAACCCAACATGCAAAGTTCCCTATAAGTACAGCGACAGTGTTGACTGAAACTAAACTTGGAAATCCAGGGCACTAATGCACAATATCAAGCAATAAAACAGCATCTCTTTGGCAATATTTAATTTAAAAAAGAAGAAAGAGGCAGGCGAAGATCAGGCACTGTCTGTTTTGGAGGATCAACCATTCTGCATTTCAAAGCATCGGTCCCTGCAATATCCAGGTTACTGTGCTAGAATCTCCACTATTATATCGCAGTTGTGAGAGGGAGGGCAAAGATGTGTTTACTCAGTGATTAGGCCCTTAGAATAAGCCTCTAGCTCCTAGAGAGACAGCTCACCACTTATTCATTTGGGCCAATTCACAAAGCCTAGGAAGATTAAACATCCATGCTGAGAAGACAAGCGAATGCAGACGGTGAAAAAGAAATAAAAATTCTTTAAAAACTCTGAGATGACTTCATTATTTTTCCACAAGGAAACTTTAGGAAAGTGTTTAGTTAGAGAAAAACCCACATTGACCTCTCTCTAAACCCTTAATCTTTCCTTTGTGGTGGTATTGCTTTGTGGTAAGCTACTGGCTCGCCTCGCCCCTCTTTTCACTGGAATCTGAGAGAAAAAAGGCTCTGGAGAAACAGTTTTCGTTCCAGGGACACAAACCCCTGACACTGTTAAACATGAGATGCCAGGAAAACACACTTAAAAAAAAAATCTCTCTTTAAGCTTTAAACTGTGAGAAAGAAGATGATAAAAAGAGTATCAGAAGAGGATCTTCAGGCTGGGGTACTCCCATAGTAGCTTTCAAAAAGGGAAATAGAATAACCTTAAAATAATCTTTTCTCTCTAATTTAATAAATTTTCAACAAAAATTTCTCCTATTATTATGACAGTAATAATAAGCAAAATATAAAGACTCTTAATAATATGCAATGCTACTATATTTGGGCTACATAAATCTGATTAAATTACAGGCAGAGCTAACTAAATCTGACTCAGATTTCTGATTATTTTTTTGAGTTCAATTAAACACAGGCCAAAAATTGAGAACTGGGTTCAGCATATCAGAAAACTGCTTTTATGAAGAAAGGGCATCTAGTACATAGAAAAGGCATAAGAAAATGTTTTGTTTTCCATTACTATAACCATTTTTCCCTTTGGCCCATTAATAATTCAGTTCAATAACATTTACAGAGTGCCTATGTGTTAGGCACTGAGAATATAAAGATGAATAAAACAAAATTCCTTGGACCTTAAAGAGTTGGGGGGAGGGTATATATGAAGAAGCAAAGATTTAATTACAGTACCATATGGTAAGGGGATATGATTGGGGGCATTAAAAACACTATATTTTATTTGTTCTTTCTAATTTGGCAGACAGTGTATAAGTCTGGTAGAGATGACAAAGGCAAGCAGCACAGCTCTACTCTTCTCAGACTCCTTTGTGATCTAGGTTTTGGTAACACAATGTAAAGTCTCCTGGTTTTAAAGGAACAGAAGACTCTGTGCTAAACCTAGTGTTGACATTTACCAGCTGTGTGACAATGGGGGCAAGATGGCTATTGTAAGAAATGTGGATAAAGTAGGCGAAGTACCTATTTACAATGCCTTGCCCATAGTAGGTGTTGAATAAAATGTAGCTGTTAGGATGAAGATTCCATGCAAAATAAAGGATTTGAAAGCAATTCCAAGAGAAACAATAGTCAGGAAAATGTATTAATGATTATGCAGCTCCTTCAGTTCTCCTACTTGGCAGCATTCAAATCAAGGAGCTAAGGTACAAGTTGATGCTTAGGAAATGCCAAGTTGACAGCAACCAGTGTGACTTGGCTTTGAGCAACAGTAGCTATGTATTTAAACACTTAGAATCACAGAATCATAAAGCATTAGAGCTGGAAGAAATGAGCTGGCTATGTTTCAAAATAAGTCAAGCATAGAGCGGACACTCAGAAAATATTTGCTGATGGACTGAGAAGGAAGTTGTCTAGTTTCTTTCTGAGCACCAGAACACTCATAATCTGTACATTCAATGATTTTAAAGTTGATATGACAATTTCTAGGAATGGTAGTTTTTCAGTATAATAATAAAAATAAATATAAAATAATTTTCTTTGTGTAAACTGGGACCTGACTTTATTTCTCCCCTTCCCATTTCCCTTCTTCTTTTCTATCATCATTATCATCACCATAATCGTCAGAATCATTATCGCTATAATTCTTTTGTTTTTAAGTTTGGGGATAGTTTACAGGTACAAATTGATATGCCAACACAACAGTAAACACTCATTTATCCTTTACCTAGACTTATTAGTTATTAACATTTTGCTATATTTGTTCTCGTTCTTTTTATGCTTCTTCCTAAATCATTTAAAAGTTGCACACATCATGACACCTCCACCCTAATACCTTAGCATCTGTCTCCTAAGAAACAAGGATATTTCCTTATATAATCATAACATCTTTACCATTTCCAAGACATTTAATATTGTTATAATAATATCATCTAATATGTCCATATTCAAATGTTTTCTGTAGCCGTTTTACTCATTGTATTCATTCCAGGTTCTAATTACGATCATTCCAGTACACTGCCCACTTCCATAATCCTGTTCCTGCTAGGTCCAGGCCAGCATCCAATTGTGACTCAAGATAAGTACACGATTAGGAAAAGAGGAAGGGCAGCATGAAGCCGCATTGTCTGGGTTCAAATTCCTGCTTTGCCACCTCCCAGCTCTATGACCTTGGGAAAGCCCCTTCATTTTTCTGTGCCTTGGATGCCATATAGCTCTGGAGGTCTGAAGCCTAATACTTTGTTTAGATGGGAATGTTGATATGAAGGCTATAACAGCAGTGGCCTAGGATCTAGGCATGATCATCAGATTGGCTGCTTCCTTATGAAAGTGATACTTGGGCTAAATTTTAAAAGCAGGTTATAGGAACTGACTTCTTTGTGACAGAGCTGAGTTTTAAACTTAGGTGCTAGTGAGGGAAAAAAGAGTGAAAGAGCAAAAGCAAAGAGAAAGTTTAAGAAAGGCCCAGTGACATCAATGGCCTGATGTGTTCGAAGAATTCCAAGCTAGTAATTTTGTAAGAGTAGAACCAGAGTGCAGACTGATTTGTGAAAAGAATCATGACACTTTGCCTTTTTTGTCTCCCAAAGCTGAATTTGAGGACCAGTGGGCACCAATCAACTGGAGAGGCTCCAAAAGGAAACAGCCAGCTACTGAAGATGAGGGGATGTCAAGATGGTATCTTTTTCCTCTTATTTCCTGAAGCAGATGTTGGGGTAACACTTTGAAATCTTGAGGACACAGATGTATTTGAGTCTCACATTGGGAGAACCGTCATATGGAAGTCATAGGTTAAACAAACAAACAGCCTAAAGTAAAATCAAACTCTCTTCATAAAATAAGCTGACTAATGTTTATTGGGTACAGAGCTTTATTGGTTTTCATTGTTCAGAGTGTAATATCTTTGAGGAAGAACAACATGGGACTATTACAGCAAACTGTAGAGAGGCAGCAGGCTCTTTGAGGAGGCTGGCAGAGGAGTATGAAGACAGTAGGCAGTTTCAGGCAAGACTAAAGATCTCATCTCACTGGTTTTCCAGGTAAACACTTAGGAACAGTAACAATGACTGGACAAGCAGGCACACAAAAGAGCAGGCAGGATCTTTCTGATCCTCTACTCTTCTCCTCCAAGAGGGATAACCACCCCCAATTGGCAACATGAGTGTGAATGTGAAGGACCCACTTTGAAAGGCATTGGTAAACAAACACTCCTCTTTCCCACTTTTAGGCCACTGAGGACGAGAAAAAGAACCTGCAGCCAGCCTATCTATCTCATCTGTTTCTATATTCTAGGGGGTGGGGAACCAGAGCAATAAAGAATTGAAGATAAATTAACAGTAATTTTACATTTAAAAAGTATTGATAATAATGCATCTTTCCTAAAAATCATAGGAATCCCACTGATTTGTAGGTACATATGTCCAGTAACTTTCTACAACTGTCCAGCAGATTTCAAAGTAGAATGTGGTAAAGTATAAAAACAAGCTAAGCTGCATTTAAGCACATAGAATTGTAGTAATTGCTAGTAGTCCCTAAATATTTTCCATTTCTTCCTTAGTGAAGAAATCTCTTATTTATTTTTTAAGTTGTATTAATGGCTGACCGAATAAAGATTTCTCAGCATTTAAACAAGTGTGGCTAAATAACTAAGTTCTGGCCAATGTAAGCAGAAGTGCTAGTATGAGCTCTAGCAGACATAATGAATCATGATATAACCTGAACTGTACCACACAGTAGAGCAACATAACAGAAGGAACCTGAATTTCTGACTCTGTGATGTGCCATACCAGCCCCAGACAACCTCTGGACTGAAGGGAGAGAGAAATTAACTTCTATTTTGTTTAAGCCATTATTATTTATTTTTCTGTTACAAGCAAACCAACCCAACTCTAATCTTACACAGACTAATTATAAGAAACCCTTAGTTGTACATAACAATGATAGCCTATGGAACTGTATAATTAACTCATAAGATCTAAAGATATATTTATAGATTATTTCTTGGCCCATCAGAAAGATTCTCACAGCCTCCACTGGGCCCTGAATTACACTGTTAAGGGATTATAACTGCCACTGGTCTAAGGCAAATGGTCATTAGAAAGATCCATCTTGTATATCTGTTGGTGAGAAAAGGAGACCCTATTTTTAGAAGGCCAAGTAGAAACCATGACTGGATGAAGGGAAAAGAAGACATGGAGGTTGCTCCTTGGTGTGCATTCAGTCTAGTCTTCACGCAAAGATCAGGGAGGGCCTTCACTGCTAACATGTGGTCCAGTCCATGAAATATCCATATCCGGAGAGGACAGGCTATTGGAATTACAATAGTGTACATAGTGAAGCCTTGTGATTGGTTCAGGGATTTTTTTTTGTTTGTTTTATGATCCATGTTACCTATCTATCTACACACATACATAATTTTTACAAAAAGTGGCATAGTATATACACTAGTATGCATCTCACTTTTTTCATTTAACAATATATCTTGAACATCATTCCACATCAATATATATGAAGTGGTTTCATTCTTTTTAATGGTCACATAGTTTTACACTGAAAGAATGACATTTAAGGTATTTCCAATTTTTTGCTATTATAAACAATACTATAGAGAATGTCCTTGTGTTCATATATTTCTCTTATTCTTAAGTATATATGCAGGAAAAAATTTGCTATTATGATAGGTGAAAGTAATATATTAGTATAGTTTCAACATGTATTTCTTAATTAAAAAAATTTTTATAAAAGGTATGGAGAATCTTTTATATTTATGAATTGTTTTACTTTTCTGTGAAAATACCTGCTTATATAGCTTGCCCATACTTGGTTGTTGTCTTTTTCTTATTGATTTTTGGAATTCTTCATAAGTGTATATGCAAGAGAAATTAAGTTTCCAAAATCTTTAATAAAGACACTATGTACTACTTAACATCAGAAATACTTTGATTTTCTTAATACAGTTATTTATAAAAGACTGTAAATGTCAAGACAAATATAAAACCAACAGATTCTACTGTAATGCTTTGCAGAGAAAAGAAAGGCCAGAACACATTAGTGTAGGTCTATGACAAAAGAAGTATTATTTTGCTTTTTAGGAATTCCAAGGAAAGTGTGGGAGAAACAGGATACTAAAAGATATGTAGTATTAAAAAATACACAAAGCTAACAGGCTGTGAAATTTAGGAGATAAAAATTTTGTACATTATATTGTGCTATTACTGTACTATGATTTTCTAATCATTGCCTGATGCTTCACAACTTCGTATATATGTACACATATACAGTTGCACAGTCTCATGCCACCAATTTCCCCCTTTCAATCCATCCTACCAAACTGCTACCACACTTCTTATTCCTATATAGTCATGCGTTGCTTAATGACGTTCTGAGAAATGCATTGTTAGGTGAGTTCATCGCTGCGGGACAATGGAGGGCACTATGCAAATCTAGATGGTATAGCCTACCTCATACCCAGGGTTAATGGTATACCACAGTCACATAAGCAGCTCGTCGTTGACTGAAATATCATTATGCGGCATATGACTACAGTATAGCTCTGAAGGTGTCACTCTCTTCAAAAACTTTCAAAAGCTAACACTGCCCAACAACAGAAGTCTTAGCTAGCATTCAGGGATTTCCATGATGAAACCTCAGTGTACTTCTCTATTTTAGCTTTATCTCCTTCTGCTCCCCTACATGTACCATATAAACCAACTGAACAGGCCTATTAATGTGTGCATCTGAATAACTTGGTTATTATGATTCATTATTCCAAGGTGGTTTAACTGCCAAGATATTTTTATCTCCATTCAAGAGAAAATAAAATGGAGGCTTATATAACCAGTCAGTATCAGAGCCTAATTTCAAGTCTAAATCTGCCTTTCAATGTTCATCTACTATAAGCAGTCTTAAAGATGTTTCACAAACATTTCAAAGATATTTTACATATATTAATATTTTGTTAAATAACCTTGTGAAGTATGAATTACAATACAAAATTTTAAATGTAGATATTGAGCTCAGAGAAGTTGAGTAACTCAGTTAATAGCATCCAGCTAGTAAATGGGGAGCCAGAATTTAAATATAAGAATTTTAATTATTACTCTTTTTACCATACCTCTTATTTTTAAGTGAAAATGTTTACAATTAGTTATGAAACAGATTTCTTGAATTTACACGTGAAATACCTGGAGATCCAATTCAGCTTTTTATCCTTTTAAAATAGGTAATATGAATAACAAATACTTTCTAGGCTGGGTAGGGCCCTTTGGGAGAAATGATACAAATATGGATAAAGTACATTAATGGAAATCAGCCTTGCTTTTGATATTTTAATAAATTTTATCTATATAGCTTTTCAAATATAGTGAAATGGTTCTCAAAAGGATAGTGAATAGCCATAAACTAAGAGCATTTTATACGGCACCATATCTTAAATTTAACAAATTTTTAATTCATTTAAAAGTAATTTTAATATGGACACTAAAGATTTTTACCATTTTAATTAGGTAAATGTGATGATTCAGTTGGAGAATTAGAGGCAAATTTTAAATATGGTACTGACAATGTACTGTTTAGTGTTACTATCTAATTAAAAGACAGCGTATTTGATATTGTTGCATTTATGTAAAACGTATCAACTTCTTTACTGATATACATATTTGGAGGTGTTTTTACAAATCACATTTAAAAGTAAAAATATTTATAGTGGCTATATTCAGTTTTGGGATTATGTGGTAACTAATTTTCTTCTTTAAATATATGTGTATTATAATTATTTTCTACAATTTATTATTTATATAATGAAAACATACTTAAGAAATTATATTAGAGTCTTAGTTCTTATCGCACACATGTGCATATAAAATTACTCTAAAAACATTGCCTGCCTGTAAGGAATTTAAATTGAAAAGAAAACAAAATGACAAGATGAACAGACTGAGCATATTTTCCAAAGCACAAATAAGTTTGCCCAGTTTTTCTGGATGGTGGAGTGCTAGAAACTCACCAACTACAGATGTGGCTTCAGAGTTGTGTACAGCTTATTTTTCTTAAAAAACAGTGATCACTGGTGGTACTTGATTTCTTTTAACATGAGGAAGTAGACATAGCACTACTTTCAAATGGGCTGATTTAAAAAATATAATAAAACAATAACTAATAGACACTGTTAAAGCAAAGCATTCATTTTGAAATAAGTGTTCATAGGGGTTCTCAAAATTCCCTTCTGGAACTGTTCTTAGAGCTAGTTCATGAATTATATGAGAAAATCAGTTTTGTTAATTTACAAACATTTCTCAAATTTGTCCAAAACTGCTGAACAGCATCTTAGCCACACTGCTGGGCACATTTATGGGAAGCAGCCCATTAAATCTTTTTAAAAAAACCATATAAAGTCAATATTATCATCATGATCATCTTTATTCTTCCCAGATTAGAAACAAGATTATTACTCCTATGGGCCACAGAGTTATTAAGTGGGAAATCAAGAACTGAGTACTTGTTTCCTTAATTTATGTGTAATATTTGGAAATAGCATTGGGTCTGCAATCAAGATCTAAGGAAGTGTAACAGGATTACTGATATCAAAGCCCAGTGTTCCGAGGGGATGCTGGGAAAGGAACAATCTTTCATGTAGGAGATAAGCTTTGGCAATGGGATTCTTATTGCTGTCGGTTTTTAGTTACTACAAATGTCCCCACCCCCCTGGCCATGGACCCATTAGGAACTGGGCCACACAGCAGGAGGTGAGCCCCCGGTTGAAGAAGCGAAGTTTCATCTGTATTTGCAGCCACTCCTGAGCGCTAGAATCACCACCTCAGCTCTACCTCAAATCATCAGGCATTAGATTCTGATAGGAGCGCACCAGTCCCTGGTGCTAAAAAGGTTGGGGACCATTCCTCTAGGGTGTTTTTTGTTGTGAAGATAATCCAATGGGTAGCAGGAATGAGAGGTGGGGCGGCTAGACCGAGAAAAAGAACTTTCTTTAAGAAACTCCCAGAGAATCATGATATGGCCAGTGATAACTCTTCTGCAACCTTAATTAAGAAGGCTAACCATTGTTCTCACTTATCTAAAGATGAAAATAAGCTTCAGTCAACATATACCTTTAAAATGCTAGGTAATACTGGGAATCACAGTGCCCTCCATGCCTTGGACCTTGCTGATCTTTTCAGCCTCAGGCCCTGCAATCCAACTCTGTGTCTTGCATTTTTTGGTCTCTAACTTAATTTTTTGGCTTGTAGTTCCCTCATATTAATCTTCTTGTCTTTGCTTTAGAACTCTGTTGTTGTTTATAATTCTGTTATTTGCCATAGCATTAGTTCTCTTTTAAGATTCAGGTCAGAGATACCTCCTCAAGAAATCACTCTGAACTTTTAAGGTAGATGAAGTACCACTCCTCTTTGCTTCTATAGCGCATTAAGCTATGTAGTTCTGTTTATATCGTGTCATCTTCCTACTAGACTGTGAGCATCTCAAGGGTAGGAAACCTCTATATCCCAGCTGACATGTGATATTTATGGCTTTTAACTGAATGAGCATCCTAATAGTTAAGGGAAAGGGACTGGAGGTCATAATGCTCATCAACCCATTGTCAAAAGTCAAAACTTTGTCACAATATACTTAAACACAAGAACTTAGGATACCTGTTTTACTGAAGTTGGAGCTCTGCTTTGGACAGTCGTGTAAATTCCTCATGAAAAAGGCAGAAAGAACTATGAGCACTCTCACCACCAAGTGCTCTCAAATGAAATCAGTTTGAAGCAGTTTTCATTAAGATGGATTGAATGTGGCATCGTGAGAAACACTTTATCAAATGTAGTGTTTTACTTAGTGATTAACTATATACCAGTTGATGAAGCTCCCCAAATCCTTTGTAATCCCACCACTCCAATAAACATTTAATGAGTATATAAGTTCAAAAAGCCTAGCAGAGGATTTAAACCTTCAATCTTGTTTTTATTTACTCTTGGAACTCAATTTCTCACTTCAAGTGAAGAATGCTGGTGCTTGAGGCTCATCTGTTGCCCTGGTAAAATTAATGTGCCTCTCACAGTTTAAATTAAACATGTGATATTTAAGATGAAAGAAATTTAGTAAGAATGTCATAGTATCGGTCACGCTCGCTTTAAAATATTTGAACATCAGCAAATTATTTTCTTGAAAATGATTCATTCAGGAGTTTTAAAAAATAATATTGAAAAAGATTTGTTTTCGTATTTCTCAAATGTGAAATCTGAAAAGTAGATTGAAGTTTGGTAACTGAATCCTTCAGTACAGAAGTTAGCATTGGAAACTGAAGTATGGTGGTACAGCATAAAACATACTTAACTGTGTTGGAACGTCTGAGTTCTTATTTGGCCTCACTACTTATTATTATGTGTCTTTGGGCAAGTCATGTAGCTTCTCTGAGCATCCTCATCCCTACAATGGCAATGCTGATTTCATACTGGTTTGTTGTGGGATTCAAATGAAATATATAGGAAAAGGTTTTATAAACCATAGAGTACTATGTAAATCCAAAGTACGATTTGTATATTTACATAGTACTCTTTAATTAAAAAGAGATATGCATAATTTTGTTGATGACCATAATAAATGTATCTACATAGATTTAATTTTAAATAATGTATCCATTATGTGGATAAATTTTACTTCAGTTTAGAGTAATTCAATAATAAATAAATTGTTGATTTCTAATTTGGAAAAGAGAAATGAAGAAAGAAGACAAGAGGAGAAAGATAAAGAGTTTAGGAGTCCACAGAGGTCAGTGGATTTTGGCATGAATCTAATACAAAGTAAAACATTTAATTAGAAGAAGTAATGATTTTTATCTGTTAAAAGACCAACACACTAATCAAAAACAATCAATTGTTTCATTAGAAATACCCAGAAATTAATAAGCAAGAGTTTATGCTCCTCTGGGGATCATTAATCTGAATAAATTGAAATACCAATTTACTATATAAGACAATTATAATAAAAGATGTTTTTTGTCTAACATACTGAAAATGTAAATAAGTTTCTTCCTTTAAAGTTATAATGTTTAAGATACACACAGTGTATCTTATAGTAGCTTTTAAAATGAGATTTAAAAGATATCTATGCCTATTTTGGAGTTACAGTTTTAAGTAACAAAAAGCCCTTTTCCAGTTATTTCAACTGCTTAGCAATCTTGCTGGAAAGAGACGGACACATCCCAAATACACTCTTATCAAAGAATAAATTTAAAAAATATATTATTTTAAAGATATAATTATGTACCCTTTCAAATATGTTTATATCCAACAAGTGACTGTTTACATACAATAACATGGCCACACAATGAGAGGCTCACAACTATTAAAAATCCTATTATAATAAAGTACTTAGCATTACTTACACGGCATTTTTGCAAAAAAAGTTCAACTTGAATTGAACAAAGCTTTTAGACCTAATATCCACTTCTCAGGAAATACAGAGATAGAGGAACAAGTTAAATAATATCATAAGGAAATAATCACACAAATCCAGAATTTGGAACAATGTGTTAAGTCATCTAGCATGTTTCTTCACAAAGCAAATGTCACGTGAAAAAAAAAGAGGAGAGGAGGTGCTTGCTTAGAAGGGATTTAAGAAATCTAAAAACCAAATATATAATTCATCTTCCTTGCATGTATTGTGGCCAAAAAAAAAAAAAAAGTTAAAAAGACATATTGGGACAATTGGTGAAGTATGAATATGTACTATTAGATGATATTTGGGAATTATTGTTATTTTTGTTATATGGATAATGGTATTACGATTATGTTGGAGACTATCATTATTTTTGAAAAATGCATGCAGATGTTTTTAGGGATAAAATATGATGATGTGTGTTACTTTGAAATGGTTTAGCAAAAAATAATGAACACACAAGGGTATCCTAAACATTCACATGCAGTTTAAGTTTTAATAATTTCAAACGTTTAACTGCTACAAACAAAAAAAAAATCACATGAGAAACTTTATATTTCTTTTACATTTATTATTTGAATTTTGAATAATAAATTTTAAATTTATTTTCTGTTCTAGTAAATGTTTGCCATTTCAGTAAGAGAGGAACTAAAAAATATTATCAAAATAATTTATTCATCAAAATCACATATTTAAATAAGCACAAAAAATATAAATAATTAAATTTCAAATGCTGTTCTTTTATAAGTGAGCAGCACTTATAAACTTTTTAAGTTATTAAGGCTTAAAATTCCATTAAACTTTTAAATACTCTGAATACAGAAGAAACAAATACAGAAATTTTAGTAATTATTAAATCTAGGTATAGGGAACTTGGGTATTTATTGTATTACTTTTCCTGAATTACAATTGTTTTAATATAAAGTTAAAAAATAAAATATAATAATGAAAATATTAAAAGGTAAAAATAAGCTGTTTTGACAAAGTTATAACATGACTCAATTATGTACTAAATATGCACAAATGTACTCACTCATTGAAATATACAATAAAGTTATGAAAAAACATATCACAAAGTTAACCTTTAATCTTTGTTAGAATATTTTCTTTTAGCTTTTCAGTGTTTTTTATAAACCCGTACTTACAAAAACTAGAAATGTCTTATTATAAATATGTATTTCTTCAAAAATAACATCCACTGTATACAGATTTAAGAGTTTAGAAAAACAGATGCTTAAAACGGCATTTAGAATGGCCTATTCCACTACTCTTAGGATAAAGAACGGTTTATGCTTTTATTTCTTAATCTACTTCATTAAACTAAGTGATAGCTTTAAGTTTTATCACTAATTATTGTTTTGGAATTCAATTTTTAAAATTTACTTAAAATAAAGTAAGAGTTGAACAGAAACTAGAAACTAAAAATTTCAAGGCATCTCTGGACTCTGTTCTAAAAATACCTTGCCCTCTTTAATTCCAATAACTTTCCCCCTATTCCATTGATACGCTATTCCTGCCTCTGTTTTTCCTTCATTCATCAAACATAGAGTATTTACTATGTATACGGATGCAAGGTACACAGTCACTGCTATAAAGAAAATAAAATCTCTTGAGAAGCCCTGTATATAGAGAGAACGGATAATTACAAGTGATGTGTTAAGTGTAGCAATAAGATAAGCAGAGGGTATCTCTGCAAAATACCAAAGGACAGGGTGTGGTCAATGTGACTGTAGTGGAAGAGTCAGGAAAAGTTAAGTCTCAGAGGAAGAGGAAGAGTCAACCAGGTAAAGAGCAGGACGAAAGGCATTCCTTACAGTGTTAGGAAGCATGAAAAAAAGAGTAAGATTATGGAGAAATACAAACAGTACACTACTGCTAGATTTATTAAGTGTAAAGCAGTGAATGGGAAGAGGCAGGAGCCAGATTACTGAGGCCTGGACTGCTGTGTCATTATGTAAATAGTGATTTCATAGAACCTTCTTGTTTAAAATGTATCTTCTCAATTTTTGTTATAAACTTCAATCTCTTGGTTTCAAGATTACAAAACCCATTTCTGTATATAAGGAAGAATATTTTTGTTGTCTAAAATGACTTTTGGGGGAAAATACTTTAGTTATTAAATATATACTATTAGATGGAATAATCATTTTGGGAAAAGACTGAAGAACAAATCCTTTAGCAAGAAACTGTCAATTATATAAATAAAAAGAATACAAACAAGTAGCTGGGTCCCTTCTACGCATGTCTGCCCTTTTTTGCTTCCCTACAAAAAACCCTGTTTCAGAGCTTGCCAAAGCCTTCTACATGAGACAGTAGTACCCTATCATACTACTACCCTTCTGAAATGGGCATCTTGCTGATGATTAGGTTGGTAGATGAACCAGAACAAAATCAAGACTTCAGTCTGAAAAACAACAGAAAACACTAAGCATTGCCTCAGGCCTAGAGGTAAATTTATAGGATGCACTTTTACTCAGAAAAGGTAAGATTGCACTTACATCTCGGGCTTTCACATAGAAGGCCTCTTGAAAAGCAGCTTCTAATGAGCCAATAAAAAATACAGGATGACAGTCACCATATCTATAGAAAAAATTGTGTCTATTAATTAAAACATTTCAAATTATCAAAGTTTCACAACTTTATCCAATAACTTAAGCAAATGTTGGGGCTAATGTCTCTTAAGAACAGACCAATCATTAAAACATTTCTTTAAAGTTCTGGCAATGAACTTTATTCATTTTTGGAATTCTTCTTAGAAGAGTATCAGTCTATACTGATATAAAATAAGTATATCTAGCAAATGTATTTAATAAGTGCCACGAAACCATGCCATTTATAAGGAGCAATTCCTGGTTACCCAGTTTCATAAGATTTTCCTAGTTACAGTATTCTTAACTTTCCATTTTAGTTCTGGAAGTCCAAAAGAGGGGGCAAAAAAATGGTATCCTGCAAAATTTCCAAATAATTACAGTGGAAAACAGAACAAAGAGAAATATCATTTACATGAAAATTTAGGGTTAAATATTCAAATCTTTATAAACACCTTAGGGAAATCTCAAATGCATATAAAATATATTAGACTCTTCGAAGAAAAAATGCTAAATGATTCTGAAACAAATATTAAAATAAAAAACTTACGTTAAAAAAATTTAAATTATCTTTTTATGTAATATCATTTTAAAGGACATTTTGTTTTTCCTAGGATATATTAAAAAGTATTATACTACAACCTAGTCCTTTGGGAATATAGTCAAGATATTAAATTATTGTGCTTCAATAAAGATATAAAGATAAGATAAATACATCTCTGAAATAGCATCAATGGTTTATTAGTTATCTGACACTGAAATATACGTGTTTTACTATCAAGACTAGATAGATTGATAAATGTATCCTTGGAATATTTTAAGGAGAAATTAAAAACAATCAACTTATGATTACAATTGCTCCAGAAAAATCACAGTAGCATTAAAAGAACATCAATTTTATATAGTTAAGGTCCTAACCCTACCTTGAAGAAAACTCTGCTGTAAATTGTAATAAGGCATCTCCTTCATTTTCTGCGTTTTCTGGCACTAAAAAACAAACAAAAGAAAAAACAAAAACAAAAAAACAAAACAAATAGACACAAAAAACAAACCACATAACATCTAATCCCACATATAAGAAATATATTTAATCAATAAAGAAGAAATAAAATTAAATTTTAGCTTCTGTGATATATCTGAGGAGACATTTTAACTTGATATACATTAGAAGATTTCATCAAACCTTAAAAAAGAAACTTAAAAAAGTTCAAGCTCATAAATTTTGGAAAATCAACTGACACAATTCTGCTAAAAAGTATTTAACATATATGCCAGACATCAATTAGAATTTCAATGTTTTCTTGAAATGACATCTTGTGATTAAATTATATTTAAAAATCTGAAATTATTTTAAAGACCTTAATAATCCAAAAAATAGTCAATTTTATATAAATATCACATCTATTTCTGTCCACAGGAATTTCCTAATTTCAGAGTAAATAAGCCATTTGACTGTTTTTAAAGGTCATTTTGCATATAGCAAGCACTTGTGATTCTGTAGTATGCACCTTACAAGGTGGAAGTGAGGAAGATGGCACATTTAGTTTATTGTTTTTCTTCCAAAGATGTGTACCAGTGAATGGAAAAGTAATATTACTACTCTCAAAACTGAGATCGCCAATAAGATGTGGGGAAACAAGTACAGTCACGGAAAGCACACTTATTTGTTTATCAACCTCTAGGTTTAAAGAGACAAATTCATAACTAATTATACATGTGAAACCGAAGTTATTATTCCCTTTCAGTTTTAATAAAGTTTACTAAAGCACTGGCAAATGTTGGGCTCAATAAAATCAAAACTCAAGAGGCTCTGGTTCTAACAAATATATTTTGTTATATTTTATCTCTCTAAACTTGAAAGTCAGAAAGACATTTTCAAGTTCACTTTTCTTCATAAGTTTTGGCACTAGGAGGGAGAAATATAATGCTGGACCCAAAGAGCTATTAATACTCACTCATTGGAGATTTTCTCAGGGCAGATGACGCCATGCCAAATACTTCACCATCATCCACCCCAAATTCGGAAGCATCTTCAAAGTCATCTCCATCGCTATCACTAACCATATGAACATCGGTGCTTTGCTATATAAAGAAAGTCCTGATTAGTTTTATATTGACTTTAGGAGATCAAATTCCATTATATAAGTTATATAATCACATTTAGCATTATAAAAGTTTTATTAAAGAAGAAGCCATTTGCTAGAGCAAAGCTCGATATTTTTCAGTTTAAGGCTTACATATATTTCTAAATTTGTGATGATACCCCTAGACTAAAGGTTAGAGACTGAAGGAAGATGAAGGATGCTTATAAACTTAACGAAGACAGGGATGTGTGTGTGTGTGTGTGTGTGTGTGTGTGTGTTTTATCCCTAGCCTATAGTAATATAATTAAGTGCTCAACAAATATTTGCTCAATAAATGGGGAGATAGGCACAGTAGGAGAGATCAGAGACTAAGTAAGCTATATGAGTCTTTCTTAAATCTATATTTGTCAGGTAAAGTAATGGTAGCATTTTTAAACTTGGCACTTCCTTACTGCAATGGTTCTCAAATTTCTCATTAGTGAATATGGTACACTATCTTCATAGTGTTATTAGAAGATAGCATGAAATACACTATATATGAAAACTCTTTGTAAACTGAAGGCTATTAAATATGAGATGCAATAATGATACTTCTATTAAATAAACATTTGTTGAGAATATGCTACTATATACTGGGCATTGATAAACATGTTCTGCTTATTTTGTTTTCGGCAACATCAGTTGAGATTTAAGGTATTACAATTAAAAACAACTTCAGAACTAGGCTGCTGATCTCTAGATTAGAATGGGATTTCAAATATACTGAGACTTAAAACATTCAAATAGAGTTAGGAATACTGACAAGTATTCACACCTTGGATGAGAACAGGGTTCCAGAAAAGTATCTGGCTAAAAGTCTGTCTGTACTATGAGCAACAAATAAAGTCTACAAAGACAAATAAATGAAATTTCTATCTTTTAAAATATGGCACTATGTACTCGTGAATGGGGAAACTGGATCCCTCAGTCTATGCAAAAGAGCCTAAATCAGAGATAAATATTTGCCAGAAAAGCATGAAGAGAAACTTAGAATCAAAGATTCATAAAACTTAGCTATAGGGCATGTTAGAGTTTGTACAGTCATAGAATCATAGATTTTAAAGCTGGAAGGGATTTTAAAGATCTCTCATCGATGTTTTCAAACTTCTTTTCACAGGGTTACCTCCTCCACCCAGCCCCAAGCATAACATTTTATAAAACTGCAGTGCACGTAATATATAAAAGTAAGGCTACTCTGGCTAATGCAGGGAGAGGACACTGTGTAGCCTAATGCTCCTGGGCGGGGCCTTTTCTTCCTCATATTCTTTTGACAGATGGTGTATCTTTAAAGGCTCTCAAAATACTGTGGAACGATTTTAAAAATTACTGATCTGGTGAGATTTATAGCTCCAAATGAGGAAGCCAAGACATTCACTCCAACTGACTCAGTAGGCTTAGCATTTCCTCCTTAGGCATAACCAAGCATTAATGCCCACAACTGCAACATCTTCCTTCATAAAGAGAGTCTTCCCAATAGTATGAAGAAAGTAATGAGCATATACTTATTGGAGAAATAAAAATGAGTGGCCCTTGCCCTAAGCTGTCTATCTGCTCTTCTGACTGTACCATTATTTCTCACAGGAACATTGGTTCTACTTGTGATTCTAATCCTACTTCAGTGTTTTCCCTTGTAGAGCCAAGATCCTCTCCTGATTTTAGCAATGAAACACCTTAAAAATGCAAAACCCCTTCAAATGTCAAAGCAGTGAGGGAGCCTTCTCTGCAAAATAACACATTTACTAACACCACACTTGTGCTTGAATTCCTGTGTGTTTCAGGCAGGCAAATATCTAGAGTATGAGGTTCCCTTGGACTTTGAGGCTCAGTTTTAAACAGGTAAAGGCTCAGGATCTAAAAGGTACACCACATGTTCCTGTTGGATGCTTACCCAGGTTCCTAGACAAGTGGAAAGAAACAAAGGTCCAGTATGATAAACCTTCTCACACCCTCTATCAACTAAACTATCATCTCAGCCTTCACTTAGTCTTGCCTACTACTCACCCCTATCAGATTGAGGATTGATGGACACAGGAGTGAAAAGAAAGGGACTGTTCTACATATCATCTTTTCTTCTTCACCCCTTTTACCTTACCCCCATTTTCCTCATTCAGTTTTCAATCAAATAACAGCCCCTTTCCATAACATTAGTACTTCACCTCCTACTAAGACGGTGATTTAATTTTGTGCCCATGTAACTTATCGTTCATTTTATCTTCACACAGTATAGAATTCCAAACCTCTTACTATCCCAGAAAGCAAAATTCTACATCTTCAAAGGGAGGTATCTAAAAAGCCGATTTTGTTGAAAAAAGTATATTTCAAATATGAATTATTGAAGTATCTGCAAGAATGAGCTACTTAATTATGTATAAGGAACTCCCAATCTCTTCACATTTTCTTATCAGCCATCTAACAGGTTAGGAAAAGCTTTTTCTAAAAAATGAGATAAACAATCTTTTTTTCATTAATGTTTGCTGATGAGAATAGATAATCTCTTGGTTCATTCATGGCTGCCCTAAAATTCTTTGAATTCAGAGGAGTTATTTGTTCAGAATTTTAAAAACAGCTAAAAAAATTGTGATTCTACTTTAGCTGTTTATTATACTCATTTATTCCCTTTATCATTTAACAAACACTTACAAACCGCTACTAAATACCATTCTGTCTGGATCTGTATGAAAGATATAGACTATGTTCTCTTAAAGAACACCATACAAAATAAAAAGATAATTATAATATCTAGTAATAAGTGTTATGACAGTAAGTTCAGAGGAGAGCATTTAATGCACTGGGAATGGGAGGATCAGGGCGAACTTCCTAAAGGAAATAATAAATAAACTGTTTGAGACAAAAAATAAGAACTCACACATACTTGGTACTAAGGCAAACTTATAATTGAAGTAGATATTCCTTTCACTAACTATTTATTATGTCAAAGCACCAGGTTAAAAGCTATGGATACAGAGATAAAACATGGTTCCAGCCTTCAAGAAATCCTCATTCTAAAGGAAAATATGTTTAGTTGCAAATAAGTCTTTTTCAGAATAGTAAGAGATACAATAAAAGTATAAACAAAGAAGAATAAAGGAGAGAACGGTCAGTTACTCTGGGATCAGGGAAGACAACTGTGCAAGGCTTCACATAAGTGCTAACATTTAACCCATATCTTAAAAAAAGATATCAATGTCGTGGAGTGTATGTAATGGAAAACTGGTGGGGAGGGAGCTGTATGTACTCTAGACAGAGAAAAAACTCAGGCAAGGAATTGGGTATTTTAAAAAATCAATAAAGACTTCAGAAAAGCAAACTGAATCATTAGCTCTATGTATGGGAGAGAAATGTGGACTGGCAGTGAGGACAAAAGGTTTGACGGACCTAGACTGTAGATGGAACTGGACTGTAGCCCTTCAACTGGCACATTAAGGTATCTGGACTTCATTCTGACGGCAACAGAAAAACCAGTAAAGGTTTTTAGGCAGAGGATTGTTCAAAAGAACAACTCTGATGGCTCTGCATATGTCTATATGTGGGGTAGTATGGCGGCATATGGAAGATTAGACCTGAAAACATCAGAAAGGAGACTTACTTCAAAGTTCCCAATGAGAGGACTTGAGAGCCTATACTTGAGCAGTAGCAGTGGGAATTGAATAGAGGGAACAGACTTAAAATATACTTCAGCAGAATTGATAAAAACTATTGACTAATTATATTTGAGGATGAAAAAAATGGAAGAGGTAAACACAACATCATGATTTGGATGACTTAGTAGGTAGATAAGGTCAGATTAGGTGAGGGAGGATACTGAGGCCAGTTCTTAAATAGTATAAATTTGAGGAAGCTGTAGGACAACCTGGTAAAAACATCCAGTAGGAAGCTGGAAAAAAATCTTCTTAGCAGCTTAGAAAAGAGGCCCAGAAAAGTTTTAGATTTGGAAGTAATCAGCAAATAAATAATAGTTGAGGTTACTGGAATGAATAAGATCACTCAGTTAAAAAATTAAAGCGATAAGGATAAGAGAATCTATAATTATATATTACATACATGAATATGTAAGTATAAATATATAAAATATTAATATAAAATATATGAATATGTAAACATTTCATTTAGTGAAAGAGAAATGGTAAAAGAGATGGAGAGATACTTTCAAAGGTTACAAAGTCAATCGAGAGAAAGAATCTTAGAAGCAAAGTCTAAGGAAATTTCAATGGAGAAGAGAACTGTAAACAGGTTTAGTAGAATGAGAATTAAGAAAGAGATAGCTATGGTATTATGACAACAACAACGAAAAACACAACAAAAGCCTGAATTAAAATCAAAAGACTTGGCATTGAACAGTCTTCCATCCATCTTATGTATGCCTTTGCATCCCCACTGTAGAATGTGATTAATATTGACCCACAAATGTGGCTATGAAAATGAAAAGAGATGGTGTAGTGTGGACTTCTACAAAAACAATTATCTAACTATAATAGTTATATTCCATTTTAGTCATATGGTAGAAAAAAGCCAAGTTGTAGTGAGTTAACAGAAGATGAAGAAACAGAGTCATCTAATATAGATTACTTTATGAAGCTTGGCTGTGGGGAAAAAAGAAAGAAAGATGAAGCTAAAACTTGAGGGGAAGCCTGGTTTGAAGGAATATTTTTTTTAGGATGAGAAGACTGGAACATGTTTTTAGGATGAAGAAAAGGAACCAATCGAGAGAGGGAGGGTAAAATGCACGAGAGACCCCTTCTACCCAACCCATGTTGCTGGAGAGATTAGGGGTAAAATCCAGGTAATGCGCAGAACATAAACTCTAAAAGCAAGAAACTCTCAACAAACAAAATAGTGTAATGAATTTGATGCTAATATGAAAATAACCTTATATGAATAGAAAAATAAGGATCCTAAAAATCTTGATGTATCAGATCGATTGGAATAGTTTCAAAGAATAGCAAGTCCCTCAGCGACTGAAACAAAGATTTTGGCTTGGGTTGATGATAAGCATTCATATGGGTGAGGAGATAGATTTTGGGGGAGACATGGTAGGTGCAGTTTTGTAGAGAGTGAATCTGCAGTGGACATTCACATAGGCATGTTGAGGAACTGGATGACTGACTATTCAGCTTGTTTGCCTGTAGTTTAGGAACCAACAGTATGTAGCATTGTACCACAGGCAGACAAGCTAAATAAGTGTCTCACCAAGTTTTAAAAATTGGAATAAAGATTTTTGGCAATTATCTGCATTCACTTTCATTTTTTTTTGTTAGGTACAAACCCCTTTATGGAAACATTGTTCATGGCTATATTCCCAGCACTTACACTAGCACCAGGTGTAGAGCAGGTATATAATCAGAATTTATTGAATACTGAATGAATCTTTTGTCACTTAACCCAAAACCTAAATATCGCTCTTCTCCCACAGATCCTATCAGTTACCAGTCCTATAATTTTCTCTCTAAAACATTTCCTGAATCCCTATACTCCTCTCTTTCCACTACTGATGTTCTACTTCAAGATGTCATACAAGTGCAATATATTCATATCTGATTTCTCCGTCTGTATCTAGCCCCTGCTAGCAGCCAAAGTGCTCTTCTCTAAGATGTAGATTTGGGAACAAACAAACAAACAAACACCCCCAAACCATTCCCCACTGAAGTCTTCTATTGCTCCCCAGAGTGCAAGTTCTCCATTAGACATACAAGACCGGCTCACCTTAGCCTCATCTTTTACCTTTGTCTCCCGTTTTATTCTGCACAAACACCAAATGGTACTGCTCTCTCCCCATTTACTAATCAGATCATACTGTGTCCTCTGAATGGAATATCATTTCCATGTTTCTTCATGTGGCTGTCTGTGACTCATTCTTTACAATTCAATTTGGATGTTAACTCCTGTAGTTTTTCTTCTTTTATTTTTTAAAGTATTCATTCACATATATTTTTTCTATGGCTGGTATGTGCCAGGCAGCACACAAGGTATTTGGGCTATTGTGAGGTGGATACGGCAGACAAGGCTTTTGCCTGCAAACATTCTTGAAGATTATACCACACCCCTATATTTGTGCTCCCCCGAGTATCTGGTGCTTACCTCAATTTTCTCATTAATTATACAATATGAAATTAACAGTTTACAGTCATCTAGCACATAATGAACATTCAATAGATGTTTCCTTAATTGTTATAATGGTTTTAACATTAACTATGTTTAAAATTTGTTTTTGTTGTAGTTGTTATTCTTGGGGTATTCCTCCACCATTAACTAAGGATTAGACAATTCCTAAGGAGTCTGGGTCCAGAGGGTCCCTATACTGATTCACTCAAGTAGTTGGGAAGAGGATTAGTAAGATAAAATATTGGGTAAAATGGTATGGGCTTTTTAAAGGAAATTAACATTTTTAGAGGCTCAAGAAAATAGTACTGTAGTATTTGTAGTGGGGGGGGGGGGAATCTTCTTTCTTTGTGGATTTCTAAAAAAAAAAATGTTAAAAACCAAAGTAGCAAATTATCATTTTCATAGAATGATCATAGACTAGAATTTCATTTATGCAGTCTCATTTCTGTTTCACATATTTAAGTGACAGAAAGACACATTCAGAGGAGGGCTGGAGAGGTGTTGTGGCAGCTTCCATAATATGTCCAAAATAAACAGTCAGTTTCAACAAAAATTAGCAGCCATATTTTGCATAGAATGTAAGTAGAAAATGGTTTTACTAAATCAGCCTAAGCCTTTAAATACTTGGATCATGCTCTAGCCTGAAATACACTGGTGTAAATAAACTTTTTCTGTGCTATTATGACCTTTGTTGCATATACTTTTTATGTCATGGTAATGACCTTTCCTAGCACATAGTAGGAGCACAATAAATGGACAACTTTTCAAATGGATAAACTGTAATGTTAAGGCTCACTATCCCATTTCCTTATAACCAGTCATAATTGGACACACGTAGCCATGGAAAAGATATTGCCTTTTAAAATCATTGAGACTCACAAAGACAGACACAGGCACATCACACACATGAACATGTTCAATCCTATCTGCTCCTTTTCTTTGTTTCTATAGCACCCTGTGTGCTCTAACTGCTATCATTTATTACATTGTTATTATTATTATCTATTACCTTTGACTCTGAGCATCTTGATGTAGGGACACTGTTATTCATTTTTGTTACCTAGTATCAAGCACAATGCCTGACTCAAAGGTGTACCAACTCAATGAATTAAAGGACTTCAGGATCAATCCTAATAAATGTACTCAACTATATAGTCAGCAGCAAAGAAAATCCCTTTGTTAACCTGACAGTTCTAAGTAAAAATAATTTCAACCAATCCACCCAAAATCTGTCTGTTGAAACATGAAACTTAAAGAAAAAAAAAAGAGCACATTAGGAATAACCTCGCATGGAAAGTTTCTGCCTTCAAGAATTTACTGAGACTTTATTCACACTACATTAACTTTATCTATTCATTGCTATGGCAGATAAAAAAGAACAGGAAGTGGGCAGGTGGGTGGAGGATAGGCCTTCTGTTCATTGAAACGCTGGTAAATGGGCTTACCTCTTCGGACTGTTCCCGGGTCTGTGCAGGTGAAGATCTTCTTCCCACTGTCAGCCGATGGCAGGGATAAGAGAGTCCTGATTCAGCAAGACACATCTGCAAAAAGCAAAATCCATCATTTGTAAATAAAATGATACCATGTCTCACAAAAGGATTTTACTTTTTGGATATTTTCTATTATTTCTGAAGCTAACTTCTGAAAGACCACTCTAATAACCCAGGTATTACATTACCAGGGAGGCTCTAAACATTTGAAATTTTTCCATATGTGGGATTGACAACAGTAAGGCTATTATTCATTAGACAATAGACTGGGGCTCCAGGAACCGCTAACAAGCCTAAAATAAAGCTATCATATACATCCCCTCCACCACCTGCATGTCTGTTACCCTCCTGATTATTAGAATATTACCTCACTTTTCTAATTCCCAGGGCAGTACTCTGTAAATCTTTTTTGGAGAGTACCTAATGGAGTATTTGCTGAAAGCATTTTTAAAATAAGTTTCCACACATAGTAACTATGTCATTTACACTTTAATCAATATTAATCCATAATTTCAGATCATAAGTATAGACTATGAATCTATAATGCATGTAAAGCACCTAGCACAGTACCGGGCACACATTCAGTTTACTGTTCTTATTACTCTTAAGATCTAAAACACTACCCAAAGAACCTGCCTAGTTTAGACAGAATATACACATACATATTTTAATTAAAGCAATATATATATTTTAATTAAAGTTTATAGTAGGTCAGATATTAAAAAACTATTTTGAGGTTTAAATTAAATTTGGGCAAATATGAGTGCCTATTACTTTTTTCTACATAGAGAAATTAAAACACTATTAAACAGACCACAGATAGTGTTTTGCCTTGTTGTTCATGAAATAAAACATATGTGTATTTAATGTAACAATGATATAAAGTGAAGTTTCTTTTATTATTATTGGAAATAAAATAGGATATCCACTAGCACACTGAAAGCATCCATTGCTAACTTTTGGAGATGTGTGAATTAAACGGATATACAAGGAAACCAAAATATCTGTAAATTCATAGGGATAGCCAAAGACACAATAGTGGGTTGGTCATAAAAACTATTCAAACATGTGTTATAATCAGGCTAATTACCTGAAGACAAATACTGGAATGGAAAATGCAAATGTCAAATAAGTACCGGGTATTTTCTATCATGTGAGGAGTGTGCTGCCATATAGATTGTACTGAAAAAAATCACATGTATTTGATTATTGTTTTATTTAGTCTGATTAAAGATTTTTGTTTTTGCATTAAGATCTTTTTGGCATCGTACTTTACACATGTTAAAAGACCTGATTAACTTTTTTTAAAAAGCAAAATGCATTGATTCTGTCATTTCTATTCAGTCATATTCATTAACATGATTGTCACAATGAGCTCGATTTATTTCATTTCAGTACAAATAAAAGCAAAGTTGGATAAGAAGCACGGGCTAAATTTCAAGCCACGTTACCGTCACCATATCCTCCTCCCCCACCCTGAAATCCTCTGGTAATGAAATAGTAATGATGGTAAATGTCACTGACAATCAGAAGCAGTGTAACATAATGAAAAGAAACCTTGACCAGGAGCCAGAATAATCTTGATTCAAGTACCACCTAGCTTCCTGATCGTGGAAAAGTCATTTCTCTAAGCCAGACTTTCTTCATTTATTAATTATAGTGAGTAATCCCTGCCGTAACTGCCTCAATGGACTTTTGAAAAGGTTAAATGTGATAAGGTAAAAGCTGGCTTTGAAACTATACTGACACAGGCAGAAGAGCTGTTATTATTTCATATATCATTATTTTTAGGGCCTAGAGGAGAGAAATGGTGATTAACGTCCCACTGTGACCTTTGCATATAGCCCAATCATAGGAGGAGCTAGAGGAAAGCAGTCACTGTAAGTATGGCTGACTCCTTAATGGGTTTGTCTCTAGTTATCAACATTAACCACCAGCATGGCTACTAATAATTCCTGAGGATAAGAGAAGAGTTTTGCCTTTTCCAGAATGTCTTATAGTTAAACTCAGACAGCATGTAGTCTTTTCAAATTGTTCACTTTCCATTAGTAATATGTATTTAAAGTTCACCCATGCCTTCTCATGGCTTAAGAGCTCATTTCCTTTCAGTGATGAATGACATTCCATTGTTTGGATGTACCACAGTTTATTTACCCATTCACCTACTGAAGGATATCTTGGTTGCTTCTAGGTTATGGTAATTATGAATAAAGCTTCTATAAACATTTGTGTATAGTTTTTTGTGTGGACATAAGTTTTCAACTACTATGGGTAAATACCAAGGAGCATAAATGCTAGATTATATGGTCATGCTTAGTTTTGTAAAAAACTGCCAAACTGTCTTCCAAAGTGGCTATGCTATTTTGCATCCTCACCAGCAATGAATGAGACTTCCAGTTGCTCCACCACCTCTCCATCATTTGATGTTGTCAGTGTTCTAGATTTTTGGCATTCTAATAGGTGTAGTGGTATCTCCTTGTTATTTTAATTTGCAATTCTCTGATGACAAATGATGTGAAACATCTTTATATGCTTATTTGCCATCTGTTTGTCTTCTCTGATGAGGTGTCTTTTAAGGCTTTTGACCCATTTTTTAAAATGGGTTGTTCATTTTCTTATTGTTGAGTTTTAAGAGTTCTTTGTATGTTTTGGATAGTAGTCCCTAGTCAGATGAACCTTTTGTAGATATTTTCTCCCAGTTTGTAGCTTATCTTCTGAGCTTTGAGGTTTGAGCTACTCAAATCTCAAATTTATTCTCTATCAAAATATTAACTTTCCTAATAGGCTTTCTGTGAGGATACATTTGCCAGAGTAGATAGTCCATCTGTTAAGGAATACTCCTAAAATCTATTTGAAGTTTTTTCTTTTCTTCTTATACAGGTATTTACTATTTTATTAGGAACATATTAACTATGCTAATAATTCTCAAAGTGTAGACTACAGACAGAGGGTTCTTCAGATCATTTTAGGAACTCCACAACGTCAAAATAATTTTGATAATATACTTAAATGAAAATTGACTTTTTTCGCTGTGTTTTCCACACTGATGGTGAAAAAGCAATGATGAGCGAAACTGTTGGTATATTAACATAAATCAAAGGAGTGGCACCAAAAATGTGAAGTCTCCAGGGCCATGGATTCACTGTAAAAATGCCAGTTTCACTTAAGAACATCCCTGTTGAATTAGTAAAAATTAGTGCTTTTAATTAAACTTGATTCTTGTGTACACATTTTTAAATATCCTATGTGATAAATGAGAAACATGCATAAAGCACTCCCATAGCATAGCAGAGTAGAATGGCTGTGTTGAGGAAAACACACTTTTGTAATTGTTTGAGTTGTATGCTGAATGAGCTACTTTTTTCATGGAACACTATTATTACTTAAGTGACTGGCAGACAAACTTTGGTTATTAGGATTTAGGTATCTGACAGGATTTTCTTCCAAAACGAAAGAAGCAAGATTCACTTCAAGAAACAGGTCTGATAGTATTAATTGCCAATGACAAAATTTGAGTTTTCAAGTAAAAATTAAAATTTTGTTAAACTACTAGTCATTATGAGCTCAACACCTTCCAATGCTTAAAGATTTTTCTAATGAGATTAGTGATGATATTAACAGATGTAATTTTTGATATCATATAATGAATCCATCAACATTAAAATTTGCATAACTCAGAGGACCCATACTCTCCAAATGAATGAAGAATGCATAGTGTTATAAAATGATGTATGGGCAAAGGATCTATTCAAAATGTGAGAAACCAATGGCTCTTATTGTATCAAAGTACCAAAAGCACATGGTATGGCTTCAGATACCACACTGAAACTAACCTTTAGAAAACTACCACTTGTCAAATTATTGTTTAGTATCAAAGAAGAATAACCACAATTATCTGGGGAAAAAAAAACTGTTAAAATACCCCTCTCTTTCCAACTACAGATCTGTGTGAGGACAGATTTTCTTTATATACTTCAACCAAAACAATATATAACAATAGTTTGAATGCAGAAGATACAAGAATCCAGTTGTCTTTTATGAAGTCAGATACCAAAGAAATTTGCAAAGTGTAAAACATCATTTTACTCATTTCATTTTTTAGAAAATTACTTTTCTATAAAAATGCACGTAATGGATTTATTGTGATCTTAACATTTATTGTTTTCTCAATATTAATTTTGAAAGACCAATGTCTATAGACAGAACCCATATAAATAAAGACCCTTTGTGGGTCTTTGATGATTTTTTTCACAAACTACAATTCAAAAGGAGTTGTGAATTGCTGAACCATGCAATGTATACAGAAGAAACTAATTTTTATAAATAATGATGGCAATTATTTGAAGATAACCGAGAAGCCCCAAAAGCACAGTTTTGTCAAGTTTTAGAATTATCTCAATGTTTCCCTTTATATAATTAAGAAAGTATATAATGTTTTTCTTATAAACAAATATTAAAATTAAATATTAGAAATGTGCAAAAGACAACTCCTGTAAACCATCAAAAATTATCACTGGCTATCTCTGACAAGTCATTAACACAGTATTGTTATTTTAAGCTTATCTCTCAGGGTGTTTTATAAGGCCCTTTCTAATAATGCTTTCTTTAAAAATATGAATTAGTTCCTGAAAGTATTTGTTATTTTCTAGCCAAATTTTAGCCCTCTCCTAAATACACACTTGCAGCCTACTTTTTTTCCTTGTAGATTGCAAAGACTACAACATTTTAAGAATATTGAACTAGAATTTAGGAGACTGAGTTATGGGACCATGGGCTTGTCATCAGGAGCGTTAATATTCTCTTTTACAAAGTATAGAGCAACCCTTATGAATGACCTCTCAAATGCCTTCCAGCTCAATGGACTCTGAACGTAATATGTCACTAAGACGATTCAGTTCAATCACCTGCAGGATCCTCACCCTGCATGTGACACACTTAATAACACAACCTAACAATCTCAAATGACAGCTTTACTACCTGTATCTTTTAAAAATCAGTTTGTAAAATAAAATTCCCTTGTATTCTAAAATAAAACGAGAACTTCTTTTAAAACCATATTTCAAGATTGTCATCACCCTGACAAGGCACCAGCATAATTAATTACATCCAGGTTGACAATGTTACTAGGCACCAGCATTTATCATGATCATTGCAATATGAAGAAGATAGATGGATATACACCCCTATAACCACACACACCCTACACTACACAGTATCCCTGCCATATTGCTTATTGAAGCATAAATGACCTATAATAAACTAAACATATTTTGAAGTATATAATTTTTTATATATATATACACACACCCATGAAACCACACTGTATTTTTAAAAATATTTTAATAGTTGCCATTATTGAGAGTTTATATATATTGGTATTATACAAAATATTTTATATGCATACCCCACTAAATTCTTACAATAACCCTGCCAGACAGGTATTATTATTAATCCCTATTTTAAAGATGAGACTACTAAACCTTACACAGATTAAGAAGCTTGACCAAGGTCACACAGTTACTGAGTAGTTATTCAAAATTCAAACTCAGGCAGTTTTATCTCGGAGCTATTTAAAAAGCATTCAAACAGCTATTAAGACCCCCTATGTGTTGTCTTATGGTCTAATAATCAATAACTTTCTTTAAATTAATTAAAACAGCTACTCCTATATACCATCAATTTGTCAGGAACTACATATTAAGTACTTAATATATGGCTATCATACATGACAATCCTGTCAATTAAAGATAATCATGATTGCACTGAACACAAGACAGCCTTAGAGAAGTAGAATAACTTATATACCATCAATCAACTCTAAATGGCAAACCAGATTTGACTCCAAAGGCCATGGAGTTTTCAACTACATCGCATTTCTGGCTGACACAAAGTCTTTTATGAGTAAGGAGCCCTTAAGATGACTGCTGGATCACCCCTTTAAAATTTTCAGATGCTCACCATTCAGCTAGACAGGTTATTAAAGTAGTTTTAAGCCAAAATGAATCATGAGGCTGAGTTTCATTTACTGCCAACCAGAGTGCAAATCAAAAAAGCTTATTTATTCACAATCCAAAGTTGTTTTTTTTTTTTAATCACTTATGTACTAGAAAAGTCACAGAGCTTTAATTTGTGGCAGGTTGAAGCAAGCTTATTAAGAATGTTAGTTACCAAGTGCACATCCACTTGTCTGGACTAGCCCACTGCCACATTCTTGTAGCAGGGTTAAATAGCAGTTTAGTCACCTCATAAAAAAGCACACTGTTAAAAAGGAAGTGACTAATAATAATCTGGAACGAAGGAATATTATAAGAGATGTACAGGTCAAGATCAATTATCTACAAAAACTGTGTTCTCTGCCTGGCCTTGCTGTGTTACAGTCTCAATTGATTTAAGAAGTTGGTAAGGTTTAATGAAATAAATACCAACAGTAACAAATTCTGAGGCTTTTCGCTATGTACATAAATATGAATGCTATCATGTAAGCAAGCAGAGTTAGAAGAACCAAAGACGGCTGCTATAGATGGCTTCATTTTAGCCTCATAAGATATTAGAGTTGGGAGGGTCCTTAGAATTCATCAATTCTGGTATCCCAACCCCACATCTAGGGGTCTTAGCTGAGTTAAGTGCTACTGCCATACCTTCCCTGTCAAGCATCTCCTGATCCATTTCAAACTGGCAATGAGACTCTCCAGGAAGAAGTTTATCAGCAACCTACTCTTAAACTTTTATCAGTAGTCCTGCCATCCCTGATTCCAAATGAAAGGTAGTTTCTCTCCTCACAAGATCTAGTCTAACCCTCCCATTTAACAAGGGGGTGGTGGAGAGTGGGGGGAGAGACTAGATGTAGGGAGGTAATATTGTTTGCCCCAAGTCACACATCAGCTTAATAATAGCACAAGCATGTTCTCTTAACTCCTAAACCGAGGATTTTCTACTAAATAACCTTAACTATGTTCTTCAGGGATGTTAAGTTAGCTGCAAAATAGTAATAATTCTCTTGGTTTAATTATCTCAAATTTCTTTTAAAAATATTAGAAAATATATATGAAAGTAATTTAAAATGCTCCTAACTTGTTTTTGCTGCTGTTTCTTTTAATCTGATGGGATTCTTTAAAACAAAAATCACTTGATGCTACGTTTCCACGTTATAATTGTTCACCCTCATGCTTCCTTGCAGTGATCCAACATTATCTTGAGTTTTCTATCAAAAAGAGGTTGCTCAACACAAGTATTTTTTTTAAATCTTCCATTGCATCCCAGAACTAAAATCATATCATAGGGAAATGAAGAATTGTCCAGTGTAACTACATATTTATAAACTAAATATATAGATAATAACATTCTCAGATTATTTGATTTTAGTGTGTACACCAGGAGAGCTTCTGAACGACTTTAGAATACTAGAATACTTCTGAAGAGTGTTAAGTTACATAAGAAATATAGCCCTAGTAGACCAGCCTAATGTTGCCTACTGGAATAGCTTCTCTCACACCTATTTAGTGAGAATGGTCACGTTTACTTAAACAAAGATATTAGCTCAGGAAGGCAGACAAGTTGTTATTTGCAAGGGAACTTTAAACCAAAGAAGGTATTCCAGCTGAATCAAGAGTTCTGTTCTAAAGTCAACTTTTCTGCATAGAGGCCAATAATCTATGCCGTGAATTAAAATGGTACTTGTCTTTCAGTTCCTGTCACTACTATTTGTCATTTAGTTGCTTATGAGCACCCTCTGGTGGAGGGCAGAAGAAGGAAAAGAACTTATCAAATGTATTGCTTCTAACCCACAAGACTGGTGAGGGGGCAAAAATAGTTATAAACATGTGCAGATTTCTCTTGACTCTGCCTTTCTTTCTCATAATTACTTCATAATTTAGACCTAGTTGCTGAATAAGTAATATTATCCATATAGTTAGTTAACCCAGAATCTAAAACTAATCATTCAATAAACATTTATTAAGTTTCTAATATACATCAGGCACTTGCATGCAGACAATCTGGCTTGGATCCTGGCTTTGATATTTAGTGTCGTTTCTCAGGGAAGTTGCTTGACCTCATAAGACCTCAGTTTTCTCATCTGAGAAATGGGAATTACATCTTTGTTGAAATTAAAAAGATGATACGTAAAAAAGTACCTAGCATAGTGGATTTAATTAATTTTGAAACTTAAAAAAAAAACACGCGACACTTCATCTTTGGCTCTTTGCCAGAAAGAAGGATTATCACATAGGTGCTTTCAGAGGCAATGCCCAATTATTTGTCTTTAAGAATTTAAGCCTAGATGACAGATTGGTATCAGTTAAGTGTTTATTGGTGTAAGTGTTTTATAACTCCTTGTCAACTACATTTAACTTAATTAGTTTATGTTCTGAAACATACACAGAACAACCAAATATACTACTTAATCTTTTCAACACCAAATATATCCAGAAGATGCTTACCAATACTTAACAAAACACCGTCTTCCTAGGTGAACCAAGAGCTTGTGCGACACTCTTCTTAGTGTCACCCAGTAGAGAGTACATTTAGATATATTCTGGCTCTGAGTATGTCTAAGAGGTCATCTCTGACATTCACTACCTATTAATGAATGAGATTTTTAAAAGGATATGTTGTAAGTGATATCCAAAAGTGGAACTTACTAGAGGTTTCCCATTTAATTCCTGTGAGGTGAACTTAAGCAAGACTGATAGGAAAACAGGTTATTGGGGGCAGAAGAAAGGAGTGATCCTACCTGTTGCAATGAGTTTGGGAAACCAGTTAAGCCCACTGGGCACTTTCAGTTTAAATACACTTACTTAACTAGCCTTGAAAGCTACTTCTCTCACCATCATTAAAGCAAAACAACTATTGTTCTTTTATGTCTTAAGGCTGCAGGCTGCCTTTTATGACTTTTCCCATCAACGCTGCCTGTGATATGATTCCATGCGTGTAAAAATACTGGTGGGCAATACCAAAATACTGTACATAGATAAAAGAACCTGGGTTAAAATCTTAAATCTGCCTCTTATTCATTGTGTGACCTTGATCCACCTCCCTTTTCTCAAGTTTTATAATCTATAAAATGAAAAACAAAAACAAAAACAAAAACTGGACTAGATGATTTCAAAGTTCTTTTCTCTCATTCTAACAAATGTTTCAAGGCCACATAACCTGGCCCACCTTTCCAGTTATTATCCCCTACTATTTTTTTTTAATATTGTATTCAGGTTTGTTCGTTCATAGATTCAAAAATATGCCTTGCACTTGCCTAATCCTAGACTTTTTTGCTCATGCCATTACTCTTGCCTGGGTTTCCCTCCCCATTTTTTTCCACCTGTTTACTTCATAGGTATGTTCGGATCATGTGAGAAAAGTAAGTAAAAGCACTTCACAACTCAGCTCAATCTCTTCCTGAAAGTGTTCTATAACCTCACCAACTTCAAAATTTTCTGTTTTCTAAAACACCTGGACCTTTTGGTAGTGAATCATACCCAGTGACACACCTGTACAAATCTTCTGGAAATAAACACCTTTGAGTTTCCCAGGTGGGAGCTGAGTAGAAGGAGGCAGTGGGGAGTTTAGAGGCAGAGGTCTTATCTGGGAAGCTCAGGGTCTGGGTTAAAGGAATAAAGCCTGGACAAGGAACTGGACCCAATGAGGGGAAAACCAGAGATGTAGGGATTAAAACTCTGGTTGCCTACATCATGGAAGTCTGCCCAGGCAATGGCCCTGTATGGCATTTCTGTCACTGAGGAAGAGGTAATCCTAAGAAAGGCAGTGACAATGCTTCAATGGGTACAGTGGATCAGGGGAACTGTTGTTCTAGAAGGTGAGAGAGAGAGGCAGTGTCCCACTGAATAAGGAAGGAATATCACCCCAAATTGCAACCCCATTTGTTGCATTTTTTTTTAATATATATAATATCTCCTGAATCATTTACACCTACAAGGAAGTTTCTGAAAAAAATCTGTCACTGAAAGGCAATTGCTCCGGCAATCAGATGTCACTATACTTTCTTGGAGAAGTGTAAAAGCAGAGTGATTATGAACTTGGACTCCAAAGCCACACTGCCCTTGTTTGAGATCCTGGCTCTGCTGGCTAATAGCTGTTTATCTTTGGACAACTCTATCTTCTCAGTGCCCCAATTCCTTCCTCTACAAAGTTTCTAAGTCATAAGATTATTGTGAGGACTAAAGAGTATGTGTATGTGTGCGTATATTTATTTACACATACACACATAGTTAACGGCAGAAATTTTGCTATATAACTCTGGGGAATAGGCAAATAAATAGTATTAAACTTATTTTAAGTCGAGTGCAAAATACCATTATTCACTCAGTTAACTAATAGTTACTGAGCATCCACTATGTGCCCAGAACTCAGATGACTGCTAGGGATATAGCCAATGGTGAACAGTTTCTGCTTTGATGAAGTTAATGGTTTCATAGGCTATAGGTTTGTGAATAAAGTGTAGACCACGCTAGCTCTATTTTATTCTGTTACATCTAATCTTTGTTCTACCGTTAGTAAGAATGTCCTTGGTATGGTTTATCACAGACCCATTCAACGGGGCGGGGTGGGGGAGGGGAGGGGGAAGAGACTCATTTTCACCCAAGATCACAGAGCTAATAAATACAGCAGAGTCAGGACTAACATATGTGGACTCCAAGTTTTTTTTGTTTTGTTTTGTTTTTTAATGACATCACCTCTACTTTAAATGTAAACCAACCTGGCTAGCTTGTTAAGCCTCTGATTTACTGGATGTGGGAATATGAATTATGAAAAAAAATGTAAAGTTTCTAGATGTCATTAGATTACCTGATATCATAACTCTATTTTAAGCATAGGATGAAAAAAAAATAGTCATTTATGTTGCAAAATCTCATCTATTTTTTTGCACAGTTAGCTTCTATAGCTTAGAAATTTGTTAGGAAAAGTGACACTTTAATTTTACTATACTCATGTCATTCGAATTATTTTTTAAGTAAATTAAATTATACTTTAAAAATACTGTTGTCAAAAAAATCATAATGGATGGTGCTTGAAGAACAGACTGCAAAAGATTTATCAAATCTTCCCTGGGTCCTATTCCACTCAAGAATTATAGTGCTTTTATACCTCTCCAAGGATGTATATACCACAGTGTTGATATAATGACTGAATTCATTTAGCTCATTAACATATATTATCCTGTTTCATATGAGCCAACCCAATCCATCGTATACCTCTCAAAGTAACTGAAAACCAAACTTTAAAGCGTCTTTCTAATTGTGAAAGGGTACTTTCCCAGAAGATAATATAATTTTCTATACACTACTTGAGATTTCATATCATACTGGCTTACCAAAACAAGAAGCATGGAAAAAAATTTGTTAACAAAACTACTTAAACACCAAAAAGAAACCATGTGTTGAAATTTTTTTTTAAAAAATGCATGTCTTCTAACAATTTATATTTCATGATAATTGTTATTGTTGTTACTGTTTAATTAGGCCCTATGAAAATATCTCTTGAAAGATGTTCAGCAGTTTATGTTAAATGGGTGAAAAATCTATCTTGGGTGCAGTGTGTTCAGGTTATAAAAGCACCAGTGCTTATTTTATCTCCCCACAAAGTGTTGCTGAGATAATTACTGCTGACAGCTTTTATTCAAGGTTCATTTCACTTTTTCTGCTATTTTTCTCTGGGTAGAAGTTCAACAGAGCCCATGGGAAGCCACACCCCTCACACCTGTTAGGCTTCTTCATGTTACTGAGGGCCAGTATGGACATGTCACTTCAAATTAGCATTAAACCAGGGCGCTAACTGTGACAATTACTTATCACAGGTTTAACTAAAAAAAAAAAAAAAGTTTCTAATTCAACCACAAAAACAGTGTCACAGAATGTAATTTAAACCTGCAAAAACAGGTTGCATAAAAAAATATTCAGAGAGCCACAGAAAAAGTTCCCAGGGTTGAACTTTGTGTTATATCTGAATTATGCAGGAATGTTCTGCAACTGAACATTTCCTTTAAAACAAAACCAAACCAAAAAAGGTAAACGAGGAAGAGCCAGCAATTATACTTCACCAGCAGGCAATGGTGATGAGTGGGCCTAAGTTTTATTCATGGTTCTCTAGAAGCTTGAATATTTGACTCATTTTGTTAATTCTTTTGTCATGTAACTAACTCAATAATGAAATTCCCAGCTAAAGCAAAGACATAGCTCTATAAATACGTAGAAAAGAAGCATTGTCTCCTAATATTTGTTTTTTTTTTAAAACTTGGAAACCAGGAAATTATCATTAGAGAGGCTAGATATTAACACAAAGAGAAAAAAGAAAAAGGAAAAACCTCTCACTGTTGAATGTGTTTCAAGCTACTTATTATAAGCCTCTCTGTTTCAAGTGCAAAATAATCTCAGAATTATGCCACCTCTGAAAGACCTGGAATGGTTGGAAGTGGTTAATGTGGACTGCTGTGAGGCTAATTGTGGATCTTAAGTTAATTACTCTCTCCTGATAGAAAATTTTAAAAATAAATAAAATGGTCTTTTACTCCATTTTTACTTCAAGGAAACACTGAATAATGATGGCTAAGCTCTGGAGACTTCACTATTTGCTGTGGTTATTTAGATGAAGATTCAGAAAGTCTGGAAAATAAAAATGTCCGTTTCATAATCAGCGCTAATGTGCATTAACAGAACAACAGTGAATAGATCTGTATCTGCCACAACATGCACGATTTGACTAACAAATGCCCAGTGTTCATTACCTGGTCAGAGTTAAAAGGCATTCGATGTTGTTTCACACACACACACACACACACACACACACACACACACACACACTCACTCACTCACTCCCCCTCCCCCTCAGCCCCCCATCTCCAGCAAGCTGGCTAAGAAGATGCAAGCCAGAGATGGTAAAGACTGGCTTTGAAACAGATTCTAGAAGTATTAAACACTCATGAAAAGAAAAGGACAAAATAATTATGCAAAGCAGGAATTCAACAAAAAAACTGCTTATTTGCAGGCAATCATATCCATTGGTAGATATATGGTAACTTTGGCATGGCAACAATTGTATTATCTTAGCAGTTCCACAAATTTTAAAACCATCATATACATGCGTAATGAAATGTTAAATTTTTCTCAAGCCAAAATACAGAAGCGGTATCTTATGCAATAAACAAAAACCAAAACGAAACTAAAACCTCAAGATATTTTTCTTTAATTTTCTAACAGTTAAAAAGTCATTTATTAACAAGCATATAAAGCTGACACAGAAAATAATTTTTATAAGAACCCAGGATCTTATCACAATAAGCCTCTTGCCTTATTCTATAATCACAACATATTCACAGAGAATCAAGACAAAATTTTAAGTTAGAAAGGTGCTTTTACCTCAAGCTGGCTCCTCATTTTAAGTTTGATAAAGAGGTTCTGCTAGTGGAAAAACCTCATTATTTTGGAGAGCTACTATATTAATCAGGGGTGACTTCAGCTCATCATAACCACAGAACCTTCAAATATGCAAGGATACATCTCAAGCCTGCTTTGTATGCATAAAGAGTACCAACTAGCCATTTGGCACATGTCTAGTCAATAGTGGGATGCCATTTACCCCACAACACTGTGGAACTCTTTGGATAGCAAACATAGGAGCTCTGAAAATTTTCCAGCAGCATCTATTCCTTGGCAAAACTCGGGCAGTTATGCTAACAGCTTTGGTCTCAGCACAAGGACATAGTGCTACTGGGCATTTTGTCATGGCTTTTCCTCCTGGGAAAAATAGAGTCTGAATTAATGATACCAAGTTAGGCACAACAGCATAAATGGGTATTATGTAGAAACCAGAAAAAAAGAATTTCACCTTGCTGGTTAATCCATGCCTGGCCTATTCCAGGCAAGTGATTTTTCTCTTTCTGCTCAACTCCTATACTTACTGTGAAGCTCTAGAATTCTTGGTTTGTGGTTCTTTTAACTTTGCCTGTGTCTTTGTCTGTGTCCGTGTCTGTGTTTAGGTATTGAGACCTAAGGTCTTTGAGGACACAGCCTGGATCTTATATTCTCATTTTTAGCCCATAAGGCTTACTTAGTAGGTTACTTTGATAGGCCAGCCACACGATGTCTATTACTTGAATTTAAATGGATACTTTCCCTACTTTCCTTGCCAAGATAAAATATAAAATGTACTTGTAATTTTCTAGAGAAATAAAAATCTGTCTAGGGAATAAAAGAAAAGCGTGGAAATCAAATCATTTCAAAGTGAAATAAGAAGTACTAAAAGCAATCATCAGAATACTATCTGATTGATCTCCATGTCTCAGTGAAAAGTATAAGGTTCAAAAGGATTCTGACATAAGATGGCAGATTAAATTTAATTTAGTAGTCACTGATGACTTGAAACCACTAGTCAAAATAAGCAAAACATGGACCACTCAAATTTAACATTAACATAATTTGAATTTATACATTTTTGATAAAGGCACACCAGTTTCATTACTTAACATTTTTAAACAATTAACTTTGCATTCTATGTACTTCATCTTTGGATTTCATGGGAATTAGAGAAATTCAAATGTCATTTCAACTTTATTGTGTAAGATATAAAAGCTCTTAAATTTATGAGGATGCCTATTGTAGCTAAGAAAAACGTTTTTAGATTGGTATAGAAACTATCCAGTAATGTACATAACACACAGAAATACTTTAACATTTTAAATGTCTCCCATAAGAATAATTATATGCTAGCATTATTTTACTATTATATTTTTTAGGACTTATACTCAGGTAAATATAAGAACCAGTAAGTAATCCCTCTATATATGGGTATATATGTTTACTTACTCGTTCACTAGTTCTTGTATGTAACACCCCTTACCCCAGAATAATCTTTTGTATTAAAAGTTAAAAAACAAATAGAAAAACCCTCAAATCCAATAAACTTAAAAAAAATGATACATGATAAAATAATGCTCTGTTCCTGAGTTAAGCATGTCTTCAGTGAACAGATTCCTACCTACAGTACTTATTCAATGTCCCCAGAAAACTAGTGTAAAATGAAACTAGTACTAAAGTGTTAACTCTTCAAAAGGGAGTAATGTTGTATGCTAATTATGTCCTATTTTACAAAAACTAACCAACCTATAACTTAGGGCTAAAAAAATTTACTGAAAAGTACTATAGTTAAAACAAAAAAGAACTTTTAAGGTGAGTATAACCAAACTAAAAAGTCAAAAAAATTTTTCCAGCGGCTGGGAATAAAGCATTTTATACAACATTATTTTGTTCAACATATGGTAATAGTGTTAGAAATATTCCTTCAAATATTCCTTCACAAATAAAAGAAAATCTTTGGAGATCTGTAAGCAAGATGAGAGCAAAAAATGATTTGAGATTTTTTTTAAAGGACACATAAGGCTGTCATTCAGGAGCTGTATATTATTTGAAATTTACCTATTTTTAATTGATCCACTTCATTTGCTTAAAGAATTATATTAGTATTATATAGAATCTGAGAATTTTAGAGTTAGAAGAAACCTTAGAGTTGGGAGAAGGGAAGATGGTAAAGAGAAAGGCAGAGAATTCCAATATTTATTGAGAATCTACTACCCATGAGATACTTTAAATTCATCCCCCTACTTCCCATTAATATAAAGGCTCAATGTGGTAGGTATTATTGCCCCTGTTTCAGGAAACATAAGTCCCAAGAGACTATTTGCTCCTTGTGGAGTTAAAATTTAATTCTGATTCAAGGTGTTCTGATTCTACAATCTGTATCTCTTCACCCATATGAAAGAAACTAAATTTAATTAGCCAGGAAATCCATATTCATTAACTCATTTAATCCTAGAGCTGCTAATATTCCCATATGACAGGTGAGGAAACATAGGCTTAGCAAAATTAGTAAATCTGTCTAAAGTTATTTTTAAAAGATCTTTATTACCTGGTCACAGGCATATTTCTAGTATAACTCATTTGTCAGCTAAGAAAGCCAAAGTCCAGAGGATTTATATGACTTGCCCAAGGTCAAACAAGCAAAAAATTATGGCCTATGAACTCTTTCCCAACTAAAATGACATTCAAATCTATTTGACAGGACCAAAATAACACACTCAAATTTCCTAACACTAAAACCTTTACTCAGAGTAGTTATAGTCTGGATGAAAACAAAACAAAACAAAACAACCCATGCCATAGCAGTCTTGGGGGAAGTCTGCTGGGAAAGCAGGATAATGAAGCCATCCTCTTGTTTTGCCAACTCAGGAGGCATTCACCAAGGTTGGATCCTTGGTGCTTAAGAACCAGTAGGCTGACATTCTGGATACAGACAGACAACTAAGGGGCAAGTGATAATGATCAACTCTCTACTACAGTAGGGCTTTGTTGAGGATGCTGTGGGAAGAGAATGCTCTCCTGGGGTATCTTTCATAGTGTATAGCTGCACATAACCGGGAGCAGTGGTAATCACAACTGGGCTCAACTAAGGGGTAGAATGGAGTTTCTGCTCTCACTGTCTCCCAACTATACTGAACCTTATTTGTATTTAGTTTGCGTCTCCTCAGAGCCTCAAGTATCAACTAGCTTAGAAAATGCACCAAACTTTAACTAGTCTATACCAAGTAAAGAACATTTGAAGACTTTGCTAGTTTATATCCATTCATTTTAACTGTGACATTTGAGGGAAAATGTTCTACTTTGACTAAAGGTTAGAAATTTTCAGAAAATTTGGCTCAAGTTAAAAAATTTCTCACAGATCAAAACACAAACGGCATTGTGTTAATGAACCAGAAAGGCCACGTGGTTGGTTCCATGGGAAACATTCTGTAGACAAGTCCTAAGAATGAGGTTCTAGTCCAGACTCCACACCTTTCTAACTTTCTAGTGTTCTGGCAAAGTCTATACCTCTCTGAGGCTTGGTTTCTTTATTTGCAAGTAAAAATAACAACTTTCTGCTTGATTAAAAAGACCATGAAAGAAAAAAAGGAGTTAGTTTGTGAAAACGACTTTAGAATTGAAAACGAGACGAACAGTGTTATTTCTTCAACATTTACCAGGCTCATCCTATACACTATGTAACATCAGCATTATCACATCTTTAACTTTTCATGTGTATTTACCCTGTTTGCCTTATAAAATCTCAAAGTAAAACTCAATGACATATAGTAAACAGATATGCAATAAAAACATCTATTAAGCTGATATTGATGACACAATAAGAAGCCTAACTAGTCAAAGTCAAATGCATTTGAACTCTTCTCTCTACACAGCAGCAAGATCCTGTGGCTGACTTGTCTTAACAACAACAATAGAAGGAATTCACTATACAACATGAATTTGACCCCACACATCTTTTCACACTTTAAAGTCTGACAATTCCTCATTGTTCCTGGGTCGGTCTTCTCCTCCAACAGCCTCATCAATAAATGTCAACTACCTGATTTATGCCTATGAATACAGAGATGAACAGTATCTCTGCCTTTGAAGGGCTCACAAACAAGTAGTGAAATGTACTTGTACATAAGAAGTATAAATAACTAATTTTACCAATGTGGTAAGTCCCTTATAAAAGCTTTGGAAGGAAATGTCTAACTTGGCCTGAAGACTAAGAAACAACTAGTTTAGTGTTGGAGGGCTGGACTGGTAAGGTACAAAATGGTGAAGAACACAGGTAGAAGGGGAGACATAGGTCAGATCATGAAGAGTCATATATGTCCCATTAAGGAGCTTAGACATCCTATAAGCCATGGAAAACCACAGAGAGATTTGAAGAGAGTAAATGATACAAATGCATTTAACAAAGATAACTGCAGAAGGGAGGATCAACTAGGGAAAGCAAGAGAAGGAGACCTGAAACAGGGAAGGCAGGATAAAATGATATGAGAGCCTGAATTATAGCAGCAATGGCAGAATGACAAGGAAGACAGATCAATAACCCAAAGAATAAGAAGTGAAATCATAATAATTCTTGCCATTTGTTTGCATAATCCAATATCACAGCAAAATTTAATAAATATAATCTTCAGTAGCAAGAATCTATCTGCTTGGGTATAATCATACCAATTCCTTACATTTACTTAGTGTGTTATATTTTAAGGTGTATTTCCACGTATCTTACTTGAACCTCAAAATAATGTTGGATAATTGTAAGAATAGAAACTGAAGCTCAGAAAGATTTATTCATTTAATCAATATTTATTGAGCACCTACTATCAGAAGGCATCAGATATGCAACAATAAGCAAAAACAGACATCTGCCCTGTGTAACTTACAGTTTAAAGTGGGAAATAATGACTCATATAAAATATAAAATCATAACTTGGTAAATGCAATGAAAGAATGGCTTCTTTGAAGAAATGATTGAGTTGAAAGAATGAGTAAGAATTATACAGGGGAGATCGCGGGGAAGGCTGATGTTCTAGGTAGAGAGAACAGCATTTGCAAAGGCCCAATGATGGTACTTTAGAAGAACTGACAGAAGGCCAGTGTAGCTAGAGAACAAGAGGCAGTATAATATAAGACAACACTGAAAAAGTACGCAGGGATCAGACTACATAGGGCCTACTGGGTTTTAGTAAAGATTTTGGTATTCATTTGGGAACATTTAAAAAAGGAAATTAGTTGATCAGACTTACTTTTTTTTTTTTTTTTAAAAAAAAGGATTAATCTGATGTGGCATGGAGAGTGTATTGAAGGGAAGTGAAAGTGGACATGGGAGCACAGTTTGCAGGCTTTTTCAATAATTCAGATTCAAGAGGTTGATAGCTTTATATTAGGGTGATGGCAGTGCAAATGGATAGAAGTAAATGAATGAAAGATACAGAGAAGCTATAACTGACAGGAATTGCTTTGGACAGGTCAGCAAGGGAGAGAGGTATCAAGACTATCTTCTATTTGGCTTGTGGAACTGAATGGATGGTGATGTCATTCATGGAATTAGAGAACTTTAAAAGAGCAGGTATAGCAGGGAAGAATATGAATTCAAATTTGAATATGTTGAATTTAAGGTCCTTTGGGACCTCTAAGTGGTGAGATAAGAAGGCTCTTCTGGAGCTGACACTGGAAGACCGGGTGAGAAATATAAATTTGTGAATCGTCATCACAGTGGTGATCATTTAAGCTGTAGGTGTGATGAAAATGCCTAGGAAGAACATACAAAGAGACAAAATGAGTACATGGAACTGAGCCCTAAGGAACTCCAATATTTAGTGACTGGGTAGAGAAGGATGAGCTTCAAAGGAGACAGAGAGGAAGAATACAATAGAGACAGGAGAAAAACCAGGAGAGTGTGGTATCCTGGAAGCCAAGGGAAGAGCATTTCAAAATAGATTTCAATAGGGTCGAATCCTGCTGAGAAGTATTTAGAATAACCCACTGGTGATAACTACCCAAATGCCTGCCCCCAAAACAGTGGCATAAATGAATAATGTGAAATATCCACTTAATGAAATATTATAAAGCAATGAGAATAAATGAATTGTAATGAACTATTTATATGAATAAGGATCAATATCAAAAATATAAGGAAGGAAGGAAGGAAGGAAAGAGCGAGCTATACAAATAGTAATGTACCATATGATTCCATTTATACATGGTAAAACTAAACTATGGTTTTATCTTTTGAATGAAGAGGACATGAGAGGAACTTCTGTGATACTGGAAATGCTTTCTTAATCTGGATGCTAGTTATATGAGGGTATTTACTTTATGACAATTCCTTGAGCTGTATATTTATGATTTATACACTTTTCAATGAAAAGGCTTCTTTTTTCAATGCGCTAAGAAGTCAAGTACAATGAGGATTAAAAGCCTACTTGGTTTAGCAACATGGCAATAATTGGTACATCAAGAAAACCTACTCTGGTTGAGTTGAAGGTCAGAGTGGTGTGAGTCAAGAAATTACTGAAAGAAAAAATATAGAGATAGTTCCTATAGATACTCTTTTTGAATTTTGGCTACAAGGAAGAGGAAAGAAAGTAGTAGCTAAAGTCAAGGAGGATTTTTTGTCTTTATTTTTATGGTACATACAAGTGTGTTTACGATGAGTGGCTTTTCGTGATTCTTTCTCTACACATTCTGATCAGAAACCGGGATTGGGCTAGTGGCAATACTCTAAATGCTAATGTAAAGGAGCTTCCAAGTTCTAATCCTGTTTCCGTGATCTTGAACAAGTTCTTAAATAGCCATAGTATCTTCCATTGTCTAAAATGAGAATAACAATATAATTTCTGGAGTTTCATGAATCAATTAGTAAACCCTCAGCTAATATTGCATTAGAGATGAAAAAGACTAGAATGATGTCACCGTCTCCTTCTTGGATGTTAAAAGCTTATGAAGCTTGCTAACTGACTCTAAACCAGCAAAACTGAAAGAAAAAGAGAACTGGCAGACATGATGCTCAGAGTGGTTACACTTCACAGCAAATTCTAGAAAGATCTAGTTTCCACTTCCATCTCACATTCCATGAAAGTGGGAATTATGGCCACAATGAATGGGCATGCTCATCCCTGAGTTACTCCACAGTGAACACTACAGCATGGTGAGGAACACAGTCGATGGACAGGCTTTCACAGACATCCTTGTCATCGATCTTCCTTCGCTATTATAAGAGGCACTGGTGAGGTAAGGAACTCTATTTTACCTAGGTTCAAATACCACTGCCACTGATTAATTATGAGGTCATGTGAATATGCCTCAGCTTGCTCATGCATAAAATGGGGCAAATGATAACTTTGCCTCATAGGATTAGGAAGATTGAGTTATACTATTATATGTACATAGCTAAGACATACATAGTAAGTGTTTTTTAAGTGCTATCAAGTGTTATCATTATTCTCAGAGAGGTCTAAGATGAGCTTAAGGCAAAGGGACCAATCTTATGGGGACAAGGCGATTCTTTAAGGAAAATATCTGAATGTTCATAATAGGCGTAGGAATGTTCATAATAGGTATAGTTCATAATAGGGAACTATACTGGGAAAGGGAATTTAAAAAACCTTCAGATTTAATAAGGTTCATAAAAAAATCTCTATGGTATAATGGAAAGAGGTAGTCTTTAGCGTCAGACCTGAACCAGTAACCCCATTTGACCGTTTCTTATCTGTGTGTTGGACAAGATACTAAACTACTGTCAGCCTCAGCGTCTTCATGTGTAAATACGGAAATAATAGGATCTACGTTTCAGGACCGACTAATGGGAAGATTAGGGATAAAACATATAAAGTCCAGCAAGTGCCTAGAACAAAGTAGGATAAATGAATATTGTTACTGATATTACTGTTTTTATTAAAACAACAAAAATAATAAGAATAGAGGTCAAGAGAAATCATTAAATTTTATCTAAACTTTTTCGTACTTCCTAGGAGTCAAGTCACAAAGATATTCCATATTCAGTTGTAATATATTTTGTACTAAAATAACTAAACTTCAATCTCTGAAAGTTATTTTAGTGTTTGCAGCAAAACTTATGATGTTGTACTGCAGAAGGCTAATCTTCATTAAATTATTTTTATAGACTTTATAATCATCTGAAAATAGATAAAAATACAGGCAAGAACTATTATGAAATTTTTGAGTTTCTGAATTCAGGGAATCCTCCTTCCTTCCTTCCTTCCTTCCTTCCTTCCTTCCTTCCTTCCTTCCTTCCTGTCTTCCTTCCTTCCTGTCTTCCTTCCTTCCTTCTTTCCTTCCTTTCTTTTCTTTCTTTTGGTTGGTTTGCTTACTTGTTTTGTGCTGTTTTAGTAACAATTAGAAACTGATATTTATCAGTTCTAAAACACTGTGAGAATAATATGGCCTTAAGACCTCAGCAGATGACTAAATTTTGAGAAAGAGCCCTAAGTGGATAACCACAGCACAGAAAACATGTCATATAATAATGTAACTCTTAAATACTTATCTTCTCTCTTGCTTTTTCTCTTATTTAGTATATCAAAGCAGATGATTAATGATTAACTATGAGAAGTAAGGAATGCAATGAACACCACTGGGTAACACAGTGTTAATAAAGGTCTAGTAAATATCATTTCAAAATGTCATATTTGTTTGTCACTAGTGAAGGTTACCCTTTTTTTGTCTGAATTTCAAATATTTGAATTTTATGAGAGTTGAGTTTACATCTGCTCTAAATGAGACTAAAAGTTAGAAACAAGTAACACAAATCAGATCTCCAGCTTTTCAACTGCAAACCTAATCCAAGATAACCAATTTGATTTTTGAGGCCAAATACCTCTTCTGAGCCCTCATTCATGTGCTAACCATATGCTTGTTCATCTATCATGGCTCACTAGCAATTTAGAAATTTTCCATCTCTTCAGATTCTCAAGTTACTTCTCTATTCAGCTCATTCTACTTGCTTCCTGTTTAACTGTGAATTACATTTAAATTTTAGGGGTAAGATATTTAAGTGCTTCATACCTCCCTTTAGATTAACATGGTTTAATTTGGGTTAGTGTTCCTGCTTCTTCTTAGTGTTCTTCTTTTGGCCTCTTTTCAATAACCATCAAGTACACAGACAGTGGTTTCCGGCTCTCAAGGTATCCCACACTTACACATTATTAATGGAGTTCTTTCAGAATTAAGACTATTAACTCTCCCAGCTTAAAGAGTCTAGTGGGAAAATCTGACTTCTTAGGGTGTCTGCGTTCTTTCCAGGTAAGATTCTATTTTTTCCCAATTATCTCTTGAACTGCCCTCACCCCCACCCCAACCATGCTCTACCATCACACGTGTTTTCTTCTGAATTTGATGCACTTTATATAAGTTGCAATTTTGGAAACATTCATTTTTAATTATTCCACTGTTGAGAATACTGAAAAAAAAAATCATCAGAAAGTATCCAAAAAAAGCTGTCTCTAAACAATAAAATGTTGAAGCAACAGTTTCAAATGAGAAAATGATACACAGAAATGAAAGATAACTTCTAAACTTTGAGATGAAATAGCTAGCACGGTTCACCAGCAAATCAGAAGTCAGGTGAATTTACTCATTAAGGAAGTACCTGAGCTCATCAACACTAACAGCTTAAAACGTCCAAATTAATTTGTTACATATGGCTGGAGAACATCTACTGGTTCTTTAAAGTTTTATTTGTACTATCGGCCCTGTATTTTCTAACCTGTCATAATTAATTCAGTCCCCCTGCACTTTGAAATCTCCACAATAATAAGAACTTTATCAGGCTGGTGTTGGTATGAAGTGGCACAGCAAACCGAAATCCCACTGGGAGCAGTCCACAGACTTCTCTTCTAAGCAGCAAAAAGCTGTTATCATTTTCTGAATTACAGGAACTATAAAAGGACACTCTACTCAAGCTGCCGCTGAATGTCACCTGAAAAGCAATCACAAAAGGGCTCTGTCTTGGCTTATCTCTGAGCTCTGTCACTACGGCAACCAGCAGGGAATAAGTATCTGTGGGTCTATGAATTTCAGAATCCCATAAAAGCCAGGGCTAAAAAGGCATGTGCAGCCTCTCAGAGATTGACTGCATTAATACATTAGCAAATACTGTGAAACACTGGATAAATGTCAGCAATTATGGAAAAAGCGTCTAATAACGATATTCAGTACCTGTCAAACCCCCGTGAGGTTTGATATGTAACTGCCACTCAAAGCTGTCTGTAATTTTATCTCTTTTATACATCTGAATCCACAGCATTCAAATTTGTACTTTGAAAGTAATAAACTGTAAAGCAGTTTATTCCATGTTGATCACAACTGTCAACAAACATACAATAAAAGAACAAAAAGACTTTCACTGGCTGTGGGAACAATCAGTACTAACAATCTCTTGTAGATGTTTATCAAAAAACCGTTATATATTCTACAATGTAGAATATTAAACAATGTCATGATGTGGGGCAGCAATTGATTTGAGTATTGATTAAGTCACCTTGAGCACAAAAGGCTACTTATCTTGCATAAATTTTCTTTTTAAGCCTTCCCTTTGGGTTAGAAAATTTATAACAATTTAGCCAACTAGACACAGTTGCAAACATTCTCCTCCCTCCCTTCGACTCTTTCTGTGCATCAACAAGCGGCATGGCATCTTTGTTGGCTCCAAAACAGGCTACAATGCCATCTTCGCTACCTTTCCCAAATAGAGAATTATAGGCAACTGATTGTATTTAAAGCCCAAGGGTCTATCTAGAAGTGCAGCTTAAGCTAGGAACACTACTCTTCAGATTCATATTTCCATTGCTCAAGAAAATGACTTATTAAGAAATCTCATCACATATGTTACAGCTGTTCAAATGCAACAGACAGCATGTTAACTTGCAAACACAAATGCCAGAGATTAAGTAGTACACATATGTATTATAAACAACCTTCCATTTCTCAGTTACAGAATAGTGTCAGGTACAAGGGTTCCAATAAGACCTTTCTCAGTAACAGAGGAAGAGCTTGGTTTCTTGAAAAAAGAGCAGGGGTGCCTCTGAAGAAAGCAGAAATATGTATTGGAGTATTGGACTAGCGGTTATTTATTGCAATTTAAAGCTAATCTCTTGACTTTCTAGTGCTACATTTAATATAAACACAAAAAACAATTGTTTTATTTTGTGCCTAAGGCTATGTGAGGCACTTAAGACACAAAGATGAATAAAACCTGCTACCTGCCCTCAACGAGTTCATAGTCTCATAGAGAGGTGCATGAAATAAATTTATTACAAATATTCTTTCAAAGAGCTAGCTAGAAGGGAAAGGTAGTTTAACATTAACCCTCAGAAAAATGTATGATAATAGATAGTAACTGTATTCTACTTTATACTATTTCCATCAGAATTATTTACTTAAAATCTACCATTTGGCTCAAATGGGAACATGTATATGAAATATGTTTTGTAAACTACAAATCAGTATATAAATGCATCATAATATACTTACCTAGCACTAGGTTAAGTAACTGTGATATTGCTGCTTATTCCCTGCCACATTAATAATATGGCTACTATTCAAGAACACACACACACACACACACACACACACACACACACACACACACCCCCCCAAAGTGCTGGAATGAAAATTCACTTATATTCAAAAACATATAAGAGCTAACCTAATAAAGGAAAATAAGGCAGATTTTGTTTCTCTGTTTCTGCCTTTTATTCAAAAACTGAAACGTTTCAAACCTGTATGAACGCAATTCTGGAAAAAATTAGACTGGGTATTTTAAAATTGGAACTATTTTGAGAAACAGAACACATGAAATAGCAGGGTACAAGAGAAAGAATACCGGCATGAGTAAGGCAAATTCAAAATGGATTACTGTTCTGCATTTCACCTTATTTACCAGATATGGTTTCAGATTAACATGTTCAACCTAAATCACTAGTAAAAAATAAAATTTATTGAGTTCAGTTACCTATAATAAAATGTATCCATTTTAAGTGTACTTGTTTTGACATATATACTTTTGTAACCACCACTACCCCAATCAAAATGTTAAAAATTTCTATCACTTCTTCAAATTCCTCTGATGTTTAGATGTAAGACTTCTTTATATAACCTGGATATAGGCCTTTTGCCAAATATATGTTCTGCAAATATTTTCTCAAGGTTTATGGCTTGCCCCTTCCCTCTTCTTTATAAGTGGTATCTTTTGAAGAGCAAAAGTTGTAAATTGTGATGTAGTCCAAGTTATCAGATTTTTTTTCTTTTATGGTGAGAGCTTTAAGTGTCTTAAAAAAGTTTTTCCTGCTCCAATATCTTAGAAGTTTTCTGCTATATTAACTTATAATAGTTTTACACTTGTAGCATTTACATTTGGGTTTATGATCCATTTTGAGATAATTTTTGTGTATGGTATAAGGTAAAGGTTGAAGTTGTCCTTATTGATATCCAGTTGTTTCATCACCATTTGTTTTAAAAGAAGACCATCCTTTCTCCATTGTTATTTTGGTATCATCATACAAAATCACTTGACAGCATAAACATAGATCTATTTCTGAAAAATCTATCTATTAACCTATACGTCTACTTTTATAAAAATTTCACATCGTCTTGAACATTGTATTATTTTTTGAAATCAGGCAGTATAAGTCTTCCAACTTTGTCCTTTTATAAAATTGTCTTGGGAATTCTAGGTCTTGCACATTTCCATATAAATTTTAGTGTTACCTTGTCAATTTCCAAAAAAAAAAAAAAAGGCTACTGATTTTTTATTGGGATGGGTGAAAATTCCAGTTCTAAAAGGTTCTTTGGTGCTATGTAGTAACATTATTTTTGTATATTAATCTTGTACCTTGTGACCTTGTTAATTGTATCTGTCACTTTTAGTAGCTTTTTGTTGATTATATTGGATATACAACCAAACTACTAAACATTTTATATGAGAATAAAGACAACTTACATAAATTACAATTACATAAATTATAAAAATGTATAATTTAATTTTGTTTTGGTCAGAGAGATATATTCTTTATTTCAATCCTCTAAAATTTATTTATGGTCCAGGTTATGGTCTATCTTGGTAAATGTACTGAGTAGGTTTGAAAAAAACTTGTATTGTGCTATGTTGAGTGAAGTATCTATAAAGTATCTGAACAAGGTGGCTGAGAGTGTTGCTCAAATCTTCTACCTTTATCTGTTCTTTTCCTATAAATTGCTGAGACAGGAATGTGAACTCTCTAACTATAATTGTAGACTTGTTTATTCTTTTGGTCCTGTCAATTTTTACTTCATATATTTTGGAACTGTTATTAGGTACACATTTAAGATTGTTTGTCTTCTTAACAAGTTGTTCTTTAAATCATTACGAATGTCTTTCTTTTGTGCTGGTAATATTCTTTTTCTGTGTCTTGTCTGTTAATATGGTCATTACAGTTTTCTTATGTTTAGTTTGCCTGGTAAATATTTTTCCGCTCATTTATATTTACCTTACCATTGCCATATTTAAAGCATGTTTCTTATAGCAGCATACAGTTGAGTCTTGCTTTTTAACATTCATTTCAACAACCACTGTCCTTTAATGTGTAGATCATTTATATTTACTGTAATTATCAGTGGTTGGATTTAAACCTACCACTTTGCTATTTGTTTTATATGTATTCTATCTTTGTTCCTTTTTCTTTTTTGCCTTACTTTTAAAATTGTTTTTAAGTATTCCATTTTATCTCTTTTAATTTTATTAGCTATACATTTGTGTGTGTGTGTGTGTGTTCTAGTTGTTGCTCTAAGGTTTATAATATGTATCAATATAACAGACTACTTTATACCACTCCATGTATAATACAGGAACCCTACAGCAGTATAATTCTACTCTGCCTTTTGTGTTATTGTCATATATTTTACTTCTATGTATGTTCAAAACTCCACTTACTTGCTATTTTCTTTAAACAGTTATCTTTTAAAGAAATTAAAAACATAAGGAAAAATGTTATATTTAATCAATTTTTACATTACTAGCTCTCTTCATACTTCTACAGAGAACCAAGTTTATTTTGTTATCATTTTCTTTTTGCCTAAATAACTTCCTTCAATATTTCTTGTGCAGGTTTGCTAGCACCAAATTCTCTCAGATTTTGTTTGTGTGAAAGTATTTTGCCTTCAGTTTTGAAAAGATTATTTTCACCTAATATAGAATTCTAAGTTCTCATTTTTTAACCTTTCAGTACTTTTAAAATATCATTCTACTGTTTTGTTTGGCTTGCATCATTTCTGATGAAAATGATAGTCTATAATTGTTCCTGCATGTAAGATGCATTTTTCTATTCTGTATGCTTTCAAGTTTTTCTCTTAATTACTTATTTTCAGCAATTTGATTATGATACTCCTTAGAATAGAATTCTTTGTGTTTACCTTTCACATAGGGTTCATTTAGCTTCTTGGATCTATAAGTTTTCTAGTTTTCTTCAAATATGGAAATTATTCAGAAATTATTTCTTCAAAATTCCTTTTTGTTTTTGACCTCCGTCTTCCCACCCCTCATCTTTTCTCTCCTTCTAGGACTCCAACTGCTTGATTTTATCTCAGAAGTCGCTGATACTTTATACATTTACTGTTGACATTTTTCTCTCCATGCTTCAGTTTAGATAGTTTCTATTGCTACATCTTAAGTTCACTAGTCTTTTCTTTGACAGTTTCTAATCTGCTGTTAAGCCCATCCAGAGGAAATTTCATTTCAGATATCAATTTGTTTACCTCTAGAAGAACACGCATATATTTATTCTTTCCTCATTGAGTTCGTTTTTCTTTAAATCCTTGAGCATATTCATAATATTCATAATAGCTAAAGTCTCTATCTGCTAGTTTAATTAAATCACATCTATGCCTACTTCTTTTGGTTTTCTCTTCTGGTTATGTGTGAGATTTTCCTACTTGATCATGTATGTATAGTAACTTTTAATTGGATGCTGACTCTGTTCTTTTGGGCAGTTATCTGTTAAGCAGCTCTTTCCTTCTGAAAGTTGTTTTTAACCCTTTAAAAGGTCAGTCCTAGAGTAGCCTTTATTCTAGGATGAGTTTACCCACCACACTAAGGTGTAATTCTTCTGGGGGTATCTCCTGAATACCCCATGTATTCACTGAGGTGTTCTACTATGTCTGGTATGTACTCACGATTCCTAATTCTACGTGAGCTCTGAGAATTGTCTGCCTTACAGCTCCTAGTTAATTGTTCTTTTTCCTGGCAGTTTTTTTTTGCCCAGCCTCCTGGAACTTCACCCTTTGCATGCAGATTGGTATTCAGCTAAAGACTAGGGCAACTCGATGCAGTTTTCTGGAGTTCTCACTCTGCTAGTACTCTGCAGAGTAAACTCCAGTCTCTTCGAACCAAATAAAATCATCAGGTTCCACTTTGGTTTCTTCTTCCTGTTCTGGGATCCAAAAATGGCCTCCAAGCAGAATGTCAGACTACAACACAGCTCATTTATTTCTTCTTCAGAGTCCTTACTACCCATTGCCTAATATCTGACCACAGCTGTTTCACATATTTAATTCAGTCTTTTAGATGTTTATAGAGGGAATACAATTTCCACTGCAGTTATCCCATTATGGGCAAAAAAAGTAGTCTAGGAATTGAAATTTTGATAAACTGAAATCAAGATTCACAGCATCAGATCTTAGTGCTTGTATATCTTCTCTGTTTCACTTCCATGTATTATCCCTCATGACTGAGTAAACATGTCCTTGAGTGCTTCATCCACCTCCTGAACTTTTCACTCTCTCTGTTAAGGGTACAGTCCATTTCACAACTTTTCATTCCTTTTAAACTCAAACTGCCTTCTACTTCTTTCAAAGTTGTTCTTTATGTCTGTTTAGTCTTTGCCTGTGTTATTTGTAGAAGACTCTATATGTTGACAAGGGCAATGACCCCTCTGAAGCTACTGAGTCTCACTACCATCAGAAGCAACATTATCTATGACCTTGCCAAATACAGAAAAAGCCAGTGAAAATGTCCAAAGTTTGCCTAAATTTGTCTGACCTAGGACAGGCTAACAAAATAATTTAAATAGCAGATGACCCTTAAACCATCGAAGAATGCTTCTGATTCTGCATGTGTATGCAATATAAAGAAGGCACTTACTCAAGGGAAAAGGAGCTAATGTTTGTTGACTGCCTACTAAATGCCAGGCATCACACCAGGGATTGGAAAACTTTTTCTATAAAGGACCAAACAGTAAATATTTTAGGCTTTGTGGCCATGGTTTTGTTGCAACTAAACATTTCTGTTGTTACTGGTAGTAAAAGCAGCTGTATACAATACATAAACAAATGAGTATGACTGTGTTCCAATAAAACATTATTTACAAAACCAGATGTGAGTGAGATGTGGACTGACAGTCATAATTGCCAAACCCTATATTATTTATGTACTTTACATATTAAGTAAAATCATATGAAACTGCTAATAATCACTTTGTCCTTAAAAACGGAAATTTCATGTGTTCAACATATTATGTTAATCAATTTAATCTTCACAATAGACTTTCTAGGATGTTAACATCATCCTCATTTTGCAGATAAAGAAACTGAAATTCATACATTAAGTAACATCCAAATTAGGGCAATATGGGATTCAATGAACTTGTATTGGTCTGCCCTCTCTCGTGCTCTCTCTCTCTCTCTCTCTCTCTCTCTCTCACACACACACACACACACACACAGTACAAATCAGCTCAGTGTATCTTCTCATTCCTACCTGTTATCTTACTTGCCATTAAAAAAATACTGAGTTTTGATAACTTCATTTAATTAGAAGCAAAATAAACCAAGTTCTCAAACAGTGTATCGAGTTACCATGATCATATAAATTCATCGTTTATGTTTATTGTCATAGATATAAACTTAGTGGAGCGCTGAACAATTCAAATGAGTGAATGCATAAAATCTATGTTTGATCCGCACAGTATACAAAGATGAGAAAAATTCTTACTTCCAATTTCAGAATTACAAAAGGAGAAACACAATACAGTATTCCCTTTATCTCTGACTTTGCTTCTGTTTCAGTTACCAATAGCCTGAAAATATTAAATGAAAATTCCATAAATAAGCAATTCATAAGTTTAAAGCATGCTTTCTGTAGTAGGGATGAATCTTGTGTACTGTCCCACTCTGTCCCAACCGGGATGTCAATCATCCCTTTGCCCGGTGTATCCATGCTGTATACGCTACTTGCCTGTTAGTTACTTGGTAGCTTTCCTAGTTATCAGATGAACTGTTGTGTTACCACAATGCTTGTGTTCAAGTAATTCTTATTTTACTTAACAGTGGCCCCAAAGTGCAGGAGTTAGTGACACTGGAAATTCAAATATGCCAAAGAGAAGCCATAAAGTATTTCCTTTAACTGAAAAGGCATGCATGTACAGGAAAAACCATAGCATATATAGGGTTTGGTACTATCCGCAGTTTCAGACATCCACTGGGATCTTGGAACATATCCTTTGTGGATAAGAGGGACTACTGTACACAAATTAAAATATAATCAGATGTCCCTTTTTCTGGAAAGCGATTTTTTACCATTCCCATTTATTAGCAACATTGGAATGAAGGAAAAACAAAATTAAAAAATGAAAATGATTTAAATAGAACAGAAATATAAACTAATTTCTAAGAAGGCTGAAAAAGGTGGCATAAAAAGAGAGAGATAGGCAAAATTCCTTAAAGAAAGGTCTTGAAGGAAGGAGATAATTGCAATAGGTATTCTAGATAAAGGAACAGATTAAATGCCAGAGTGAGAGAGAGCACCAAATATATTTGAGAAACAGAAAAATGAGCTTTTAGCTAAACTAAAATTTTTATGGAATCACATTCATTTATTCAAGAAATATTTATTGAGCATTTACTTTTGGCTGTATAGGAAAATAAACCTAGAAGGAAAGTTTCAGACCAAAGAATAACGGATTTTAAATGCCAGCATAAAAATCTGTACATAATCAGCAAGTATTGGGTTGTCATGAAGATGAGTAAGCAAGGTTGAATATGATTCATTCTGCACTTCAGAAATATTTACCTTGCAGCAATAGATATAATGATTACAGTGGAGGCTTATGAGTTTACTTAATAGGTAACAACAATGTGATAAGTATGTTGTAATTGTGAGAGTCTGTATCTCCACAGTAGCTTCTGTAAACTGGAGGGCAGGGATCTGGTATCTGAGAAATGTCCATAATTTGACACCCACCCAACACAATGTATGGGGTACAAGTTATAGAAGAAAATGGCCCCCATCTGAAGGGTCACAGTAGATAACATTCTCTCATTCACAAAATCTTTTTTATTTTTATTTTTTTTAAAAAAAGGGAAGGTGGGGTGTGTGTGGTTTTATTTTTATTTTACAAAAAAGACACAGTATGATAATTCTGCTTAGAAATAATCTCATTTTCATTGAATTGTAGTATTTAAGAAGTAGCTTTCTCACTCTTAACACATGCCTAAGGACCTATGATTCTAAAATTCCTAATTTCTCAAATCCTGAATTAACCTTCCTTAGACAATGATAAAATCACAGAAGATCATTAGTAACCTCAAAAGAAAAAAAAGGCACAAAACAGAAAAGTATTAAAAAACTAAAGGATGTTTCCTTCCTAATGTAAGCATTATTAAAACTTGGGAGTTTTATAAACCACATATATTTAAATTTTCTGCATTATAGTAAGGCATCCAGACATAATTCACTCTGTTAAAATCATTTTTACTCTCTGGAAACCAAGAGGTCCTTGTTAAAGTGTAAAATGAGATTTCTGCCTGCCGACTTGCAACTCCTTGTTCTCACAGCTGAACTGTCACAGCATGAAAACATTCCCCTACTGGTGAAGCTTTAGATACCTATTTCCCTGGTGAAAGAGTGCAAAAGGGAACTGAAAGAGTTAGTGACAATTCATACAGTATCCCATACCCCATTAGAGTATGACTACAAGCAAAGGAAATATTTTAACTCTGAAGCGAGATGGGACAGCAATGTTTTAAATGATTGTTGACTTCACTGAGTAATGCTGAAAATGTCAAAAGATTGTAGTCTATCAGGTTCATAAGAGACTCAAGATTATACAAGAATCTAATTAGAAGAAGTCTATTTCTTTGTCCTGTTTGCTAAGTCAAAGGTTAATGAGAAATACACTGAAGAAAACATCTCCTGTGTGACGGCAAAGTAATTTCTCATGAACATAAAAACATAAATGAAAAAGTATTTTAATCTTGTTCTTCATTAACTTCTTTTAAAAAATAGCTTTACTACGGTAAAATTGACATGCCATAAAATTCACTCATTTTTAAAGCGTTCAATTCAATAATTTTTAGTAAATTTACAATTGTACAACTATCACTACAACCTAATTTCAGAACATTTCCATCATTCCAAATCCATTAACTTCTTAATCTAAGATATTTCCATAAACTCATGGAAGCCACTGGTATCTAAAGCTACTATATATTCAAAGCCACACAAATCTCTGAAACCAAGCAGGAAAGGGCGAACTAACCTTGCTTTAACGACCTTTATAACCAATTCTCTACTCTGGCACTGGGAAGAAAGTGTTCAGGTGCTTTCTCTGAAAGTTAAACCAATCTATGTATTAAGTTATGGCACACTGTCTTGGAAAGAAATTAATTATATTTTTGTTGGTAACACATTTCAGGCTGTTTACACAGCTGACATTTCTCAGCTGTACCCAATTCATGCCCTAAGCTGTGAGGACGATCTTGTTTTGTAGCAGATGCCTCCACTTGAATGATTTAAATAAGTATAAAAACACTATTTTCTGCAACAATATAGATTACAAGCACCAGCTTTATGAGTTTTTATAGTCCTAATGAAAGAACAGTTCCATGACATTTCTTTGGCTAGGATCTCCTTAGAAGACACAGTTATAAGCCATTTTTTGCCAAAACTCAAGCACTGGAGCTAGTGGATATCTGCTACAGCACCAGTCAAAAGCAGCCTGGCCCTAAACATCTTTGTTGTATCAAATCATGCAGCTCAAGGCAACATCCTGCCAATGTGGCAACATTTGCTCTGGGGAGATGTGGGCAGGCATCATTTCACAGGTTCTGGGACAAGGTGCAAATATGAATAATGAGGCAAAAAGAATCAAGCCTCTTAATGGAGATTGTCTCTTGTGTTTGCTGTGACTTAGATGCAGCACCAGGTAGCATTATAATCTTGGATATGGCGAGTTTTAGCTGCTTTCCTATTTTCCTACAGTGATGAAATTGCACTAGAACTCTTGGTAAAAATCTAAATGTTTTAACAGTCCTTTAAACACGGGCCTCATATAAGACTGTGTCAACTCAATTCAATGATTTAAAACCTGAAATGTAGAAGGCCCTATGCTACAGAAGAATTTATCATATTTCATTAAATTTGACTATCACTCTTGGAACTGTAGTCTGGCTTCTACAAGTGTAGGATCCAAGAGCAGTTGGCTTTTCCAAATGTAAAGTGCTGCATTTCTGGGCTTTATTACCTGATAGTCTTGTTTTAAACCAGATGATTACTTTTGTTTTAAACATTTTATTGTAGAAATTTTCGGACATATACAAAAGTTGAGAGAATAGTATATAAACCCAAACTACATATTATTTTATTCAGCTTCAACAATGATCAACAGATAGCTAACCTGAATTTATGTTTACATTCCCCTAGCTCCCAACCCCATAGGTTATTTTGAAGCAAATCTCAGGTACCACTTCATTTACTTAAACCAGTCAATTTTTGCCTGTGATCCTTTTCTGAGTTATGTTAATATTAATTATCATTCTGACTCTCATTTGCTGTCTACTTTGTGCCAGACACTACTGTGTATACATATTATTGCTAATCCTCATAAGAATGCTGCAAATTAGTGAGGTAACTGAAGCTCAGAGAACTTAAGCGACATGCTCAGATCTTATTTTCTTGTATTAATGCTATTATTTCTTGTAGGAGGTTACTAGACAATACTGAAAACATTTCTGATTTATGTCTTCTCAGGAAACAGAGGCTATCATTTATGAAAATTACTATCTTATTTTTGTAAAATTAAATGTAGCACATTTTCTGTCAAATTTCTCACTCCAATAGGTGAAAAGAAAAACAAACTAAAACTGACCACCACATGGCCTTCCTCTTCGCCATGGGCAATTAGCCAATAATTCTAACGATATACTGTAATATTAATGTTAAAATCAGTTGTTTAGAAATAAATGTTAAATGTCTATACAAAAACAATATTTTTCTGGAGGGGTTCACTTTAAACAAAAGTTTAGCTATTTTCTCATTAAAGTTTCATGATCCACAAAGTATTTCTCAATGGTACAGTGTTTAGATTGTGGAATAACTGGACTCAAGTGGCATCGACATAAACAAAATGTTTAGAAATGTTTCTGTCTTCCATAAAGAACTCCTTCATATTAAAATATATCACAGCAGTGTTCAGAAAGGGGGGGTAGTAATTATTATCCAGATAGAAATATAATATTTCCTAGAAAATACAAAAAAGGTTATTCAATTCTTACAATCATTATTTGTGTATTTATTATTATAAGATGATTACAAAGTCTCAATTTTTTAGTCTTCTTTAAGAATTAGACTTAACTTCAGAATCCTTAAAATATTCCAATTTTTACTTAAAAAAACAAATGGGTATCTGGTTAGAACAACTGAGATGATAGGTGAAAGTGGCCAAAACGTAATTTCAGTTGACCTCCTTAAATGATAAAATTTACTCTCTTGGAAAATAATAATTACTTAGAAACAGGGTAGAGATAGTAAAGGTTTTAAAATTTATAATAGGAAAATCATTATAAGTCAATATAATAGGTAAATGACAATCTTTTCCAATTTTTTACGGTAGTAAAAATTATGGGTATATTTAAGAATAGCATGCAATTAATATTAACTGTAAAAATTAACTATTTTTTAAAGTACTAGTCTACTATGTGAAATGTAATTTTAAAATTAAATATGTAATGATTGGTTGATTTTAGCATATCTGTAATTTAGGAAAAATATTTTTGTGTTTGGGACATTTCACCTGAAATGTCTGAATATATTCGTTTCATTAAGGAAAAACTTAAGTCAAATCAAGCAGCATTAAGTTTCTCATATTGATATTGTAATATTATCAACAGAATGTTAATCTGCTTAGCTTATGATATCTGTTCTTCAAGTGAACTCAAATTAATATAACTCCTTATTTTCACATAATTTGACTTTTTTCAATGAAGCCTTCAAAGCATTGGTTTCTGCTTATTATCACAGCCAGTTAGACTGAAAGTGGCAAAAGAGAGAGGAGGATATAAAACCGTTAAGTCAAAGGTCACTTACTGAATCATCTGTGGCAGAAGCTGGCCAGCCCTCCCATAACTGATGGCGAACAGGGATACTCGTAAGGTCATACACATTTCTTTTTACCTATAAAAAGAGAAAGTGTGATTAAAATAGGTTACCATATTACTTAGGATAGGTGTCAGTCAATTTATCTGGTATACACTGTACTTCCTCTGTTTTCTTCTAGATTCAAAACAAGAATTTGAAACTAGGAAAGCACAAGTGAGAAAAATTTTGTAAAAAAATCTAAACCAAATTTAAAAGCAGATTCTCAATGAAGGCTAGATGAAATAATAGTTCAAAAAACATCACCCCCTCTGCTGATTGTTTTTAAATATTTCTAGATGGCTTCAAGTTTCTTTTCAGTTAACTTCAGATACATAGTAAGCCTAGAACAGACTATAATTATAAATTTTTATATTCTAATTTTTAAAATGACTCAGGATGTACAATAGTTTAAACGAAGATGTATTTCAAATTTCTAGGTAGGAGAGAGGAGTTGTAGTTTTTGTGTGTGTGTGTGGAGAGGGCAGGAGTAAACATGAGGTTATCTTTACTGTTTGATGTAAGTTTCAAAGATATGAAAACTTATTAATGAAGCAACACAGATTATTTATTTGAAATCATCCCAAATTAAAAACTATTTATAACAATATTTGAGAGAGCTATCCATAAATATACTATTTAGGCCCTTCTTGAAAAAAAAATACAGTAATAATACTTTTATTTTAAATACTGTTAAAGATGACAAACTATTTTTCTCATTATGCAATAATTATACCTTTTGCTTTAAAAAAGTGGGGATAAGTAATTTATCAGAATAAAGTCTTGGAAGGCTAAACTCTATATTATCCAGTAATTAAGAAGTATCATATCTTTCTTCAGTTTAAAATAGGTTACAAAAATTCTATTTTGTTTTGTATTTAAAAAGAAAATAAATTACAAAATCGTAAGAATGGAGAGATTATCTATCTTAACTTCTCGGGTTAGTTATGGGATGACCCTACTATAACAAATGAAGCTAATATTGATTGTTGCACATAATATGTTCAATAACAAGACTTCAATACATAAAACAAGCAGTATTCATTCATGTTCTTAAAATGTAGAAGTCTAAAGTATCAAGTTGTCCAATTACAGCACTTTGTATCACATTACTGTTTATTATACATAAACACATCTAAGTTACCTTTCCAGTGAAATAGAGATATATATTCACTGGGGAAAGGAAAAAACCAAAACACAACACGGAATTCAATCTATTTTTATCTCTAATGTACACCTGTGAAAAAGACTTAGTAAATGAGAACTGAGGAGCTTGGAGGCGTGGCTTGATCCCCACTCAATTCAAACAAACAGCTTTTCTTCAGAGGTTCTTAGTAATGGCCAGTCTACCATGCAGTATTTTGTTTATGGTCAGTCACACCAAGTTTGAAAATTTTCATTAGTCGTTATCAACACAATTTAACCAAATGTAACTGGGCTAACCTCTGACCACTTCCACTAGCTAAGACTATTTTGCCATGCTTAAACATTAGTGCTTTTAAGGAGGAAGGTGTTCAATAAATTCAAAGCATTATATTAATAAAAGAAAGGGAAAGGACAGAAGAGGGGGATATGAGAAGACGTTAGGCCTCAAGGCCAAAAACGTTCCTTTCTTAAAGTTATTTTTCAATTATGTTGTCTAGATATACCAAGCTTCATCAGCTATTTTTAAAGGAAAAAAAAAAGGCAGGACAAATATTTGTATTTGTTTGGAAAGGTTGCAGCAAGGCTATCCCAGCATTGGAGAGTATACACAAATACTGTGAGCTGAGTATACAAACAAGTAACTTTGGACTGGGATTCTTTAAATTCCACCTTAATTCCAAAACACAACAATATGGTATTATGAAATAAACAGTATTTTTCTTCTTTCATTAACTCATCTGTAACTGCACTGAATTGAATAACATTCCTTTGCTATTCTAAGCCTGAAAAGCATGTTCTGGCTATAGTGTTATGTTGGTATAAAGCACAATGCCAGACTGATGTGCTGAACAAAAGTGATCAAAGTTAGAGTAATGTTAGCCATTGCACAAGTATTTGGCTTCATTGTTCTCCCCAGAATGACATGTGTTAAGCAACTTGTCATAGAATAAACTGGTTAATGCAGACAGAACTTGGCTGAGAGGGTACAAAGTAAAGCATATTAGGCTAATGATTGATTGTTCTAATGGAAAAGATAAATTCACAGATTCTGAATTAAATCAAGAGTCTTGTGTTAAACCACAATCACTGAACAACAACTTAAGTAAAACAAATTAGTCTTTCAAAAATAATTCCACACTTATCAGTATTATAACCATAGCAGGTTTTAACATTATATGGAAGAAACATACATGATAAGATAGCAAATGTAGAAAACGGGTGATGGTTTTACTAATGGAGATATTAAAATTCCATTATCTATTTACTGATGGTTTTCTTTCATTAAAATTTTAGGTCACAATTCTGCGGAGAAGGAAAAAATATGAAATGTGCAAAAGTAAAAATTATTCTTTTAAAATATTAAAATCGTCTGAGTGAGAAAATACAGATTCATGATTAAGGTCATCATGAATCAAATGAAGGACACAGTTCTCTCAGACAAGGAAGGGGGCAGAGAGAAGGCGGAAGGAGGGAGAGAGAAAGACTAAAAAGGGGAGGAGAGAAGGAGGGGGAGGAGAAGAGAAGAGGGAAGGGGAGAGATTGAGAGATCAACTGATTGATCTGGGAGATTTGCGAGCACTTGAGAGAGGCAGAAAAGAACACACACAGCCTGGGTAGCTGTAGCTGGTATGCCCAGCTGCCATTATTGTGCTACTTCTGATGGAATTTAATCTTTAGAGATTTGTGTTAAATTCCAGTTAAAGATAAGTGGCACTTCACAGGGTAACATTTCCTGAGGGCCTTTTTGTCTTACACATTTTCTTTGATCAGCATTGGCTCAAGATCATGCTGAACCTTCATAATCTTTTCAATTCTTGTTGTGTATTAAGCTCTAAATCTATGAGATTTCAGGCTGCTAAACTATGCAAATGTTTCAATTAGTTATGAAGAAATTTAATAAATGCTTTGATTACCAGCGAACATCAAAATTATGTCACAAACTATACTGTATTTGGATCAAGTGTTCTAAACTGACATCAGATTTTCTAGTTTTCTAGATTTTCTAAAAGGAGAATTTCATTTCTTCCCCATTGCTTTGGATAAGACAGTTGTTTGAGACTAAGAAAAAATGTAAATGAGATTAACTTAAAATGGTACAGAATTAATATAGCACTGATTGTTTATTATTTGTTTTTCATTGTTAATAAACATCTATATACTAAAATTAATGTAAAATACTAAGCAATGATCTCCACTTCAAACTTCGTATTTCCTCATTATAGAAATTTCATTGATAAAGCACTGGGAAAAAGATCATTTTATTATGACTTGCTCAATATGAAATCATATATTCATTTCTCACAAAATTTTCTTTTGAGTTTCATGGATTTTCAAACAATTTTTGTTTTAATTAAAATTTTATCAGCATTTTTAACAAAAATATTCTTAGGAAGTTACTCTGCTAAACTACATTTTGAGGCTCAGATTTAGCCTCACATGAGTTGTGTAAATTGAAAAACAAAAACTTAGTAGATAACTTTGTCATCTATAATAAAATCATTTCTTGTGAGCTAAATGTTGGTCAAAGTGTTAAAAAAAACATTTCAGGGAATTTTAAATCTCATTCAGGAATATTATACAAGTGAAACAGTTTCCAAAAATAGGAAGAAAAGTCACAAAGTTTAAGGTGTTGTGGCCTAAAGAGAGGTGGAGAACAAGATTTCCAGTCTTAAATTTTCCCTAGCTGTTACTGTGGGCCAGTTGGTAGAACCTCTCTGAGACTTAGTTTACTCAATATTAGAAGAGAATAAAACAAGATCACTTCCTAGTTTCAAAGCTCTAAAATTCCATAGTTTGATGAAAATATTGGAGATCTAATCCTAGGTACATACAGGAAGAGCAAAATATAGCTAAGACAAGTAATAAAGGAACATTTCAACCATTAAGCCTAGAAAATGGAAGAAAAATTGTAAAGAGTTAATAAATACAACACATTAAAAAGGAAAATGTGAATAAGCTCAGGTAAGGAATATAGATAAAATAAACACTTAAGGTCATTTTTTTTTATTGGATGAAGAAAAGTCATTGGTTTTGCTTGTATTACACTAAAAAGTCTAGATTTTTATAGAAGACTAAATAATATTTTCCCCTTATGAGATCTTGTCTGAAAATAAAGCCTGTCATACTGGTTTCCCAAATAACTGTTCCATCGACCAAATATTATCAGTGAGGCTATGGTTTGACAGACTGCTAGTAGCTAAGTGATATAGTTATAAAGTTCTATTAATTTATTTCAACATCTTTAAAATTTTGTACTCAGATCCTTGATTCCTTACATATCAAACATTTTAATATAGCAAAAAATAGAAAATATTTCATTGCCATGGGCTTGCAACAGCTATCACTCTGGTTTCTAGATTTTCTGAATTAAGACTACTATGGCAAATCATAACCCTTACAAAAAGCATCCTGAACCTACAGACATCTATCTCATTCTCTCATCAACCTTAGAAGAAAAAGACTTTTGGTCATATTAGAACCTGAACTTATTCAAATTTTAAATATATCAAACTTCAAACTCCAAGTACTTCCGACTATCAAATGATGCTCTGGTTAAAAGTGTGCTAAATAATAATCACCCTGAACACATAAGTATTTGTGTGTGTGTATGTATACGTATTTAAATCAAAATAAGGCACCCAGACTAGGCTTAGTTCCAGTTTCCTAGCAATCACTGATGCTCTGAAAGGCTTATAGTTAAGAAACCAATCACTTCTGATCCAGACTAGGGTTTGAACACAAACTTCATATCCAAGACTTTTCTTTTTCTTCTACCTTTTTTAAAAAAACATATTATATACTCATTGCAGTTGCACATGAATTTGTTTTACTAAGATGCAAGTCAAAACTCTCCGAAAAATCCTTCCTGAACAAAAAACACTTGAAACCGGATGGTGCAAAGGGAATGAGAAGGTGGCATCAGTAATCAAATGTTAATTAGCAAGCTTTTTTCCCCTCTTCCCTCAGGGCTGGCCTGTGTTGGAGAATTCAAATCAGAAATCAATGCTCCAAGTGTTTAACTATTACTTCTTCTCATTAACCATTTCAAAGACTCGGCAATTCTCTCCTCATAAAAACAGTAACTTGAGACATTTCTTTTTCTCAAATACCATCTTTCCAGAAAACAATGAAGATGTTGTTTGAAATAAACTATAAAACTGAAGTTGCTTTCAATCAGGCTTTGAACTGACTGTATTCTGCTGTTTTAAAAACATCTTTTGGCTCCAACTGAATTCTTCATTCCAACAACTGTAACTAAGTTTTGCTTTGTATACTATACTTGAAAAACTTATTACACCCCTTGTCTGTAAATAAATTTGACAATTAGCATCTTAAGAGATCACTCGGATGACGATAAAACTGATCAAATACAAAAACTGGTTTAAATGCACATAGTTGGAAATGGATTTTAGCCATCCTGAAAAACTACCAAGGATAAAATTTAACACTTTCATTAGAAATATGGTTATATCCATAATTTTATCCTAAAAGTCTGGTGTGCATGAAAATGATACAAAAATTGCAAAGTTGGATATTTAAAATGATTGAATTAACAATCATAAATTTATTAAAATGAATTCATATCTTAAAAGGTTTATCCTGATTTTTAAAAAGAATTCCTAAAGTGTTAAGAAAATGTTTATAGATAAGTAAGGCTGAGTATATTTCACAAAGTCAAGATGCCAGGATATCAAAACGTGGGGGACCCATCGAGTCCTAGTGTATTGGAAATTCTGGGGCCCAGCAATCTGTGTTTTAACAAGACCTCTGGGTGATTCTCACCAAACCAAAGTTTAAGAAGCATTGTTTCAGGATGTGTGAATTAGAGGCTCTCCCAGATAGCCATGCCTCTCTAGTTGACTGATTTTAAAGTTCTGAGAACTCTTGCCTAAAAGTGGCCAGTCTTTTTTGAGAATGAATATGATTAATAATCATTTGTTACAATTCTAGAGATGCTATAATTTTGTCTGGATGATAAAGTGGTCATTTTTAGTCTAAGAAATTAATGAGAGAAGGTGCTACCTCTTCACTACAGACTACACAGCACCAAAATAATGGATAATAATTGATACATAATAATCTTCATCACTGAAAATCTGTGTTCATCTCCAGTTTTTCTGCCTTAAGCTTAACTACTTTCTGCCTAAAATATATATTTGGATATTGCAGTAAAACTTCAAATCTACAAAAAAAATGATTAATCACATTAAATAAACTTGGAAGATAACTGTACACATCAGCAGAATTGAAGAAATGCCCCTAAACACCAGAGAACTATGTCTGAAGCAAACGAAAGATGAAACAGCTTTTATTGTTATTGATTTTGTCTCTCTCTCACAGGCTAGCTGGAATAAGACCTAAAGGAACAGTGTGAGGTTAACCTCCTATCAGTCAGTCAAACCTTGTCCTCAAGGGCAATATTTCCTCTCTATACTTTATGGAAACAGTGAGAGAGCCAAGTTTTTCCAACTATTTAATGACTTAATAGATACAAATTTTTTTTATTGCCTTCAATGAATAAAACATCAGTCACTCAATAAATGCTCTTAAAAATTCCCCTTTTCAAAATCAAGTAATCATTTTATAAGTCTTTGTAGAAAGGAAAACACCAATTAAGTCAAAAGTCAATCCTAGAAATAACGAGAATCATTATAAGAACATTTTTACAGTTTTACTTTAACCTAAAACCATTTTATAAAGTTCAATTTTATGTGCTACTTCAAAGATTGGCTACATAAACCAATAAACATTTGTACACCAGAAATGTTTTAATTTTTAAGGTTGAATTTTAGCAGACAATTTGATATAATGCAGTAGCAATGTACAAGTTAGTCTTAGACATAATTATACATGTAAACCAAATATTTAGCTACAAGGATATTCAATGCAGCCCTGTTTATCATCACACACACGCACACACACACACAAAACTGGCATAAGCTTAATATCTGATAATAGGATAGTTCAATAAATAAATGAAATACTATGCAGCCATTAATATAATGATGTAGAACCAGGATCAGCAAAGCACAGCCCAAAGGACAAATCCAAGTGTGCTGTTTGCTTTTATAAATAATGTTGTATTGAAACACCACCACTTCCATTTATTTCTATACTGTCTATGGCTGCACTACCATGATGGTATAGTTAGTAGATGCAACAGAATCTGTATAACCTGCAAAGCCTGAAATATTTATTATCTAGCCTTTAAAGAAAAAGTTTGCTGACCCCAGTGTATATTATTTTAATGTTACTTAATAACATTAAAGGTTGTTACACATTTTTAAAAAAAACTAGGTTACAAAATTATATACCTTTCTGCTTAAGTTATATGTATACATATACATATATATAAAATATGTACATATGTATGTATACTATGTTATGCACAGAAAAAGATATATGACAAATGTTAAAATTTCCCTCTGTATTATGGGATTAAGACTCATTTTTATTTTCTGTATATCTATCTTTTCTAAATTTCTATTACTTCTGTAAAAAGAAATTTAAAAAAACCTGTTTTTTTAAATTAAATATATATACTTGGAGTCAGAACAACCAGGTTTTCATTTTAGCTATGCCACTAATTATCTGAGTGACCCTGAGCAAAGGAAATGAGAAGGATAGAGAAAGGCAATTGAACATTTATTAAGCAACTTCTATAAGCCAAGAACTAGGTTTTATGTTAACATATGATCCTATAATACCTTTTACATGTATTATCTTCATTTTGCAAATGAAGGAACTAAGGCTTGGAGACAATAATAATTTGCCAAAGGTTACTCCAACTAGTAAATAGTCAGATTAGGATTTAATTTAATTTAGTTCTGTAGTCTAGATTTTTTTCATGACTGTGACCTATTTCCTCTTAGACTGAATTTCTTCTGTAAAATAAAGGTTTGTAATAAGTTACCTTTAAAATTCTTTTCCACCCGACACTTTCATAGTTGTAATATTTAAGAATTTTCTATGAGACCATTTACACTTACTCTGAACAGCAGGCATTGAGTGGTAATAAGAGCGATCAACTATGAGCAAAAGAGATCACTAGATCTCTGTCATGAGATCCAGTGAGCCTTTTCACACCTGTTGTGCTGCAAGAGGCAATGAAGAGCCTGTTACAGACTGTCGATTTGTACTTTTAAGTGCTGTGGAGGAAGGACAACTACCACATCAAAGAGCGACTTGCTATTGTTTCAGTGTTTGATGCTGCCTTCACAATGAGAGGGCAGCCCCTGGTGCCACATACAGCTGGGAAAGAAATAGTAAGATAAAAAAAAAAAATGTAAGGAAAATATATCGAGGTAAAAGGAGAACAATCAGAACAGTAAGTAAACTTTATCCCGTGAGGGTTAGTAAAGGCTCTTCCTCTCATAAACTTTGGCCCAATGCCTGCTGAGTCTCCACCCCTTACTAATGTAAGAACTTTATCTGGAATAAAAGAATATGAAGACATTCACACTATGGGCCTGCTTCCCACTACTTTGCCAATATACAGTAAATCAATTATGCTCTATCTTGTTATTCCAGTTTTCCCCCTCTGAAGAGCTGGGCACTCTTGCCAACCCTTGTTCTATGCTTTTGATCTGGATAAGTGAAACTCTGAATGAGATACTTGTTTTATTTGCAACCTCTGTAAGTTCTAAAATAAAACCATCGATAAGGAAGATGTGGGGGCAATGCTAATTTGCTTTTTACACAACAGCATTTTTTTTGAAATTTTTCTCTCTCTTTCTCCCTCCCTTCCTCCCTCCCTTTCTCTCTCCCTCTCTCTTCCTCTCTCTCTCTCTCTCTCTCTCTCTCTCTCTCTCTCTCTCTCACACACACACACACACACACACACTAAACTACCTGCTCAAATGTTATTCAGTTAGTTAATGCCTAAGTCAGATGATGATACAGATTTTTAAAATTCTTAATCCATTTCTTCTTTCTTCTTAAAAAATGTTTTTTTCTTAAAGACCTTCACTTCTACAGCAAACTTCAAAATTTTTTAAATGCTAACAATCTTACTTCTTTTGGCAAAGACCCATCTTTATATTTTGATGAAGATCGTGTATCCTCTCTCACTCTGGTAGCACCACGCTGATGATCAGACATGATGTTTATGTTTGCTTTGCTGCTTTATGTTGCCCATCCAGGCCTTTGCCTTTCTCTGAGCTGCTGAAAAACGTGGTGGGAACTATTAGCAATGGAACCTCAGTCTATAATCAGATGTCTTATAATTTTATCTTTTCTTGTTAACAAAAAAACGCAAAAAACAAAGACAACAAAGGGACTTAGTGTTGGGGTCTGCCATGAATACTAAAGTGGCCTGGGGGTGTGGCTCATCAAGTGAAAATAAACCATTCAAGTCACTGGTGTCAAGGAGAAAGTTTGGGAACAACTAGGCCAGTGTTTGCATTTGGGGCCCGGAGTCAGAAGCGTTACATTTCCCTTCACTCTACTTAACCAAGGCACCAGAGACAACCTACTTAACCTCTCCTTTGGAAATACTAAGTAATCTCCTCCAAAGCACATCCCTGAGAGAGAGGTATTTAAAGTGTGTCAGGGTAGGTTTTCTGATTCAAACGAGCTACTTTCCACGATCAACTGTGAGCATTACTCTCTGAGAGATATGTAGGTGGGAGGGCAGTGAAGATATTTTAAGGAAAGTAGCTGTCTTGGCCAAGAGCAAAGTTATAAGAAGATAGGCACCAATATTATATACCTAGTTAATTTTAGGTGAAGGACATAGATAGAGTTGGAAACTGGTTCCAAATGACAATTTAATTAAAGCTTATCAAAGTGAACTGACACTATGAATGAAAGTAATACTGCACACCAAACTCTACGGGCTGATGCTGCCAATACTCAGAAGCTCCATACAAGTGGCTTTTAATTAAGGCAGTTAAAATCCCAACCCAAGGATCTCACCGTTAGAGCTGGCTCTGAAATGTAAATATAGCTATTCTATAAAGGAAAAAAAATACCTTAGCATCTTTACTTAATGTATTATTAAGATCTGAAATGTTTTTTAATCACATGATTCATTACATAAGCAGGCAATCTAAATAAACTGCCTGAAATCTCCTGTTAAAAAAAAATTACTCCTATTTATTCATTAACAAAGCTATTCCTTAGCTCATCCCTGCCATAACCTATTCTATTCAAAACCATATGGGAAAGGACATTAAAAAACCGCCACAAACCATGGACTTCTGGTATTAGTGCTACACACTGCATACCCCTATTCATTATTCTACCTCCCTTGTTTAATCTATCATTAAGATTCAGTGACCCTACACTAAATTTAAAGCAGATCCTTCCTTCCTCCCATGCCTAAATTCACATACTTTTCTAGTTGGGGATGCCCTCAAGTATTAACAACTCTACGGGGTTTCTCTAATCTCAGCTCTGAACTATGTCATGCTATAGAACCAAGAAATTGCTGTTTTACATCTCTAACTATGGAGGCTCCCATAAAAAAGGACCATATAATTTACTTAATAAGATAAAGGGAGAAAAATCACTATTTAATAAGTTTTTTTTTTCATTGTACATGGTAAGAGGCGCATGGAGACACTGTCATACGCTGTGTTGTCTTAAGAGTGAACAATACCTAGAGAGACTGCTTCAACTGTATTCACCACAGAATCTGGAGTTTTAAATAGTGGTGAAAATGTCAGGTGTTGACTATCTTAATAAACTGAAAAATAAAGAGAAAAAAGAACCTGTTGATTTAAAAAAACAATTGTTTTGGGGAAAAGAGATTTCAAAAAGTTAGTAAGGTAGTATTTCTAGGATATATTAAACTTGGTTTTCAAATTCCAAAAAAAAATCTAACGTACAATGTGGCAAAATAAAGGATATGGAGTGTGTATACAGTATTCTATCAGTACTAACAGAACTCTTTGTGATGACAGAAATGTTCTATATCTGTGCTGTCCAACAGTATAGCTACTAGCTGCATGTGGCTACTGAACACTTAAAACAAACTTAATTTTTTACTTTAATTTTAATTAATTTTAATTAAAATTGCCACTTGGGGCTAGTTGCTACCCTATTGGACAGTGTATTAAGATTACTTAAGGAAGTAGAGAATTCCCCCCGAGAATTTATCATTTACATGTATTCTGTAACTATTCCTTCAATTTGGGGATACTAAAACATACAGTTTCAGTTGATACTTATCAGGCTAATTTAAAATAACATTATTAAAAGCAATGAAAGTATAAATGTGAAAGATTAATTTAGCACAGTATTTCTACCTTTATGTCTCAAGGGCTATAAAGAAATAAAAATGAAATAAAGCATGTAAGTATATATTTTATCAGTGGTACGTTTTCATGTTGCACCCATCTCTTGGATTTGATTGTAGCAATAACACTTTTGGCTATTGAGAGCTCTTGAATTGTCATTATCCCCCAAAACTAAAAAGAGTTGGTTCTGAATTCAACTTACTGAAATTTACCCCAAACTATACAAAATTCTGATTTGGTTTTATTTTTGCCCTCTGGTTACCTAATGTTAAGGTTAGATGAATAAAGCATGCACGGCTACAGGCTTTCTACTTAACTTCTGGGTTTGCTATTAAAAATGCTGTTTACCCTCATGCCCTTTCTCCTTAGCCTTCATATTTCTTTGCTTCTATTCTTCTATGCTACAGATTTTTCTCACCTATTGTACAAAGAAACTGCGATATATATTTTCATGTAACTTGATTTTGGAATTTTGTCACCTTATGTAGTGAGTTCTTCCAAAATACAATTTTTTCCAATTAAAAAAAATATCGATAATGGCTATATTATAATCATTAAATATCCAAGATAGTCAAATATTCATTAGTTAAAAATGTATGTTTGACTTTAAAATAGCTGCCACATTATATGGGTCTAACTATTCATCAGTTCATTCATTTATTCACAAAATGGTTACCTGGAAATGATTACAATGATTCAGATGTTACTATAATTAATCATGTTACCTGTATACCTGGCACTATTTCATTTAAAAGTGATGGTTCAAAATTAATTTCTTCTTTCTGGGCCAAGGTACCTAATGCATTCATAGGAGCAGAGCTAGAAAGAGACAAGCACAGTGGATACTATAACCACTACCAGTCTCAAACTTAGTCCCTTATTGATTAAATAAGTTCTCACTTGAATAACTACAATACAGCAAAGAAAGTGCTAGCTGGACAAGATGCTGACCTCTATACTCCCTTAAGGAATCTAGTTGGGGAGAAAATATGTGAATAGTTAGTTACAATACAAATATACTTGTTATAGGATTTTTTAAAAATGACTTAATAAATAAATGGAAAACAATACAGATGGCACCAGAAAAAGAGTTAAGAATTAAATATATAACAATTCTGCCTCCTTACAAAAAAGCAGATTATCTCTTTACTAATGCTAAAAATTAGGGTGACATAAAAATATTTTATTTTACTTTTTTAGGTGAGGCAACCCTTGGTTTACCTCATAGATTGCAAGGATCTTGTCAGCTTACATTCCCTTATTTTTATTTTTTACGCCTACAGCACCTGGTCTTCCTAGGTGGTCTCCCATCCAAGTACTAACCAGGCCCGATCCTGCTTAGATTCCGAGATCAGACAGGATTGGGCTTGTTCAGGGTGGCATGGCCGTAGACTAACAAATATTTTAAAGGAAATACATGATGCACTGCTATAAAGTGCTAGGAGAATTTCTCACTGGACTTATAAACAACAGATAAACCTGTTCTAAATTTAACAAATAAGTTCACTGAGAGTTAATAATTCATGAGCATTCATTCAGTTGTCCAGCCACTCAACAAATATCTATTGAGTGCCCACTATAAGGAAAGTACTATTTTGTAGTACAAAAGTCTGCCTTTATCCATGGTTTCACTTTCCACAGTTTCGGTTACCTGTGGTTGGCTGTGCTCTAAAAATATTAAATGAAAAATTCCAGAAAGAAACAACTTATAAGTTGTATTGCATGCTGCTCTGAGTAGCATGATGAAATCTCCCACTGTCCCACGCTGTCCCACCTGTGATGTAAATCATCCCTTTGTTCAGCATATCCATGCTGTAGACACTACGTGCCCATTAGTCACCTTAGTAGCTGTCTTGGTTACCAGACTGACTGTCTTGGTATCACAGTACATATTCAAGCAACCTTTATTTTATTTAATAATGGACTCAAAGAGCAGTGATGCTGGCAATTCGGATATGCCAAAGAGAAGCCATAAAGTGCTTGTTATGTATTGTCAGAAGGTCATTCACCTCATTTCATCTCATCATGTCGACATTTCACCATTTCACATCATCTCAAGCAGCGTGAGTATAGTACAATAAAATATTTTGAGAGAGAGAAAGAGAAGGCACACTCACATAACTTTTACTGCAGTATATTATTATTATGGTTCTGTTCTTAGTTATTCTTATTATGTTGTTATTGTTATTATTAGTTATTGCTGTTAATATCTTACTGTGCATAAGTGTTACCATAGGTATACATATAAATGAGAAAACAGAGCATATCTCAGGTTTGGTAATATCTGTGGTTTTAGGTATCCGCTAGGGATCTTGAAACACATCCCCTACAGATAAGGGAGGTCTATCACGATAACTAAAAAGGCAAAGTCTCTGCCTTCATGGAGCTCACATTCGTTCTATAGTAAGTGTAAGGTGGGCACGAAAACAGGGAGAAGGAAATAGAAAAGAAATAAGTGAACATATAAACAAGATAATTTCTGAATTAGATAAGTTCTGTGAAGAGTGGTATTAGAGCCCAACCCATCATTCTCAACTTTAAAGGGTTGAGTCCTGAATGAGAAAGTACAAATCCAAAATGCTCCACACAAAGAAAACATGAAATGCAAAGGTTCTGTCAGGAGCTTTACATACATGCATGCTTAATTCTTTTGTGAAGTTCAGTGTAGCTTTAAATCTTTCTTTACAGAAAAAGCAACTGAGGGTCCAAACACTCCATGTAAGTAGAAGCAGGATTCAAAAGGAAATCTATGGGACTCTGATGCACTTTTTCTTTTTTACTGTATTGCTATGCTTCCCTAAAAACTAAAATTAGGGAAGTTCATTCTTTTTCATAGATCATTACCTCCTGCCCCATTTCTTGACTAAGAAAGTTACCTCATACTGCTTGCTTACTTGGCTAACTCTTCCTTACAGATTTGGGACAGACTTTAGTTCAACTAGTCAAAATAATCATAAATCCCAAATTACTGTCATGTACAAATTAATAAAGTTTATATGAATAGCTAAGTCAAAGGGATATTTCAGAGATTCTGATCAAAGATATTTTGTCTTCAAAGACAGTTGGGTGTTGTTTGTATGTTTTTGCCTAAGTGAATAGATATTGTCATGCATTCCAAAACAAACGGCAAATGCATTTGATCATATCTTTTGTCATGTTTCACTGCATTATGCCAGTATGGACTAAATTTGAGGATGTCTATTCTTAAAATTGTGACAGCCTGGCAAGCATATCCAATGAGAGCCTGTTATTTCAGAGTATCATTCCCTGACATCCCAACATTACCACTCCTTCTTCATGCTGTATATTGAAAAAGATGATGGGAATAGCTGTTGCTAAAGCAGACCTAGACCCTTATCATCTTGTACATTTTAAGGTAAATCTGGTAAACCTTCTCTATTTGTATATTACGGCTCTTTCATTCATCCATTCAACAAACACTTGTTGAGGGCTTCCTAGTTCCAGACTCTGATAGTCACTTAGAGCAGCTTTCTCAAATCCAAGTGTCTAGCAGCCAGATAGGTAAACATAAATGAGTGAATGTGATGGAAAAACAGCATTCGGCCTTAGTTTTGAGGACGCAATACTGTGTGTAGGGGGCTGTGGCAAACAAGAGAAATGCCTCATCCAAGGAGGCAGCTGATTCTCCAGAAGAGCTGATTGCTGCTATGGAAAATCTGGGGTTTGGTATTGCTAGAATTTTCTGATTCTTTGACAGAAGCCAGAGACCAGGAATCCTGTTTTGTTTTTTAAATGAAAGCCTCCTTTTAAATGTTGGTAACCAGTTCAAATTTAAAATACTCTGGAACCAAAATTAGTAGCCAAACAGGTCTTGTAGTTGCCAGTTTGCAACCTCTGCAGGAAAGATACAAGGAGATAGAAACACAATATCCTTGCCTTCAGGGAAGTGACAGCCCTGTGAAGGTCCCATCCAGAAAGAAATATTCATGATGCAATGCGATAAAGATACTGATAAAGTTTTAGGAGAGCACTAAGAAGAGACAATTAAAATAGCTACGACTATCATTTATTGTGTGCCAGGGCACTGATCTACAACTTTGTATGTTACTACATTTCATGCTCTTATCAACCCTGTGGGTATAGAAATGGCTTTATTATGTAGTAGAGCCAGATTTGAACCCACTCTTTACAAATCAAAAACCTGTGGGTTTTTTTCCAACCGTTATCAGGCTAGGACCCATTGCTCCAAACAAAAATCTTGTTTCTAAAGGTTAAATGATGAACATTTGAAAATGAAACTATTTTCTTTTTCATCAACTTATTTCAGAAAAAAATTTTTTTAGAAATTCTTTTCAAGTCAATAATCATCCTAGGAGACACTTACAAAGTATATATTCAAGATGTGATTTTTAAACTTTAACATTTGAGCTATAGTATATCTTTACATCAAGAGGTCATTAAAAATGCTGAGATCCCAGTGGATTAAAGATTACACGTACCCAATACACAATAAAATTTATTAATTTAACTAATTTATTTAGCAGACATTCAAATGCACTTAATATTTTTTAAGCACTTTGCACACATTAACTATTTTCATAAATTTCTATTTTAAACTGCTTTGCTGAGGTATGACTGAAATACAAAAAGTTGCACATATTTAATGTATACAACTTAATGATAAGCATACATCTGTGAAACTATCCCTACAATCTATGCCATAAACATATCCATCACCTCCCATTATCTTTATTTATTATTAATTGTTATCATTTAGTAATAAGAATACTTAAAATAAGATCTACCCTTTTGGCAAAATTTTAAGTATACAATACAGTATTGTTAACTATAGACACTATACTTTACAATAGGACTTTTTCATCTTGTATAACAAAAACTTAAACACTTAGACTAATACCTTCTCACTTCCTCCTTCCCCAACATGTGGCAACCAGCATCCTACTTTCTGCCTCTATGAATCTGACTATTTCAGATTTCTTCATAGAAGTGGTATCATGTAGTATATGTCCTTCTATGTCTGTCTGTTTCACTTATAATAACCTGTCTTCAAGGTTGATCCATGTTATTGCAAATGGCAGGATTTTCTGCCTTTCTAAGGCTGAATAATATTACTGTATGTATAAATCACATTTTCTCTACCCGTTCATCAATACATGAGGCAGCTGAGGCACAGAGAGGATATATAACTTAACAAAGATCACATAATAATAAGTGCTGGAAGCAGTACTCTGACTCAGGCAGCCTGGCTCAACAGCCCATACTTTTAACCACTGTGCCATTCTGACTCTCCACATTTTACTCTGATTGGGACAAACATGAAAAGGGCAATAAATTACATACCGCGACATATACGTGGTTTAAAGTACATTTAACAGTGTGAACCAAGTGTCTCAGTGTTGTTACAATTTAATCATTACTATATGCACATCAACTAATCACTTTGTAATTCAACAGACACCAAAATAAAATAGTTTGGAAACTATAATATTAAGATAAACCAGGATACAAAGAAAAATGCTTAATTTCATTAGTAATTAAGGAAATACAAATTAAAACAAAATAACATTTATACCTTTCAACTGGGAAACAATTAAAAATATTGAAATAATCCATTGTTGGTAAAAATACAATGTAACATTCATGCTCTCATACTCCTGGTAGGTGAAGAAGTAGGTAAAGCTTTTTTAAGGGGGTCATTTGTCGATATCTATAAAAATAAAATATAACCCTCAACTCAGCCACTCCATTTCTAACTAGCTATCCTAGAGAAATCTACACAACTCACAAAAGAGGATTGCCATGTGTCGTTCTTCAGACTTCTGAATTCCTGAGTCATTTATAATAAAAATATTATTCCTGTACTTTCTGAGTAATTAAAATAAATTTCTAACACTATGATGGAAAACTTATTGTTATACTTCTCAATGTCAATCTGAATGTAAGGATAATTTCTTCATTTCATTTTGTTTACTAAGTTTAGAAAAGTATGGATTGTGAAGCAAATCTAGGCGACATTGTAAATCACAAAAATAATTAATTTGCATGTTTTGGATAAATTAAGATGATCTGATATAGTCACTACCCATTCAAAATTAACACTTGATGTCATGCCCTTTCCCTGCTCTACGCAGCTTTAACCAACTCCCCACCCTACATTTTAAGATAGATCCCACAATACAAAATCTAAAAACTGCATTAGTCATTTCCCCAATCTCTCATAAGTCCAAATAGCATTAGCCTTGTAGCAAGTGTACAGGGACTGAGTAAACATGCAACTGGACACTCCTGAACCCACAATGTCATTTTTATTTAACTCATGGGTTAGGCAATGTCAAGCATGTATCTAAGGGCAAGTTCATTAGTATTTGATCAAGGTACTATAGGGAATCCTTTTTTCCTCTTGCCTACACATTTCACAAAACTCACCATTTTTATAAATAAAACAGAAGGAAGAAGGCAAGAACTGGACAATATGAGAAAGTAAAATAGTTGCTTTAAAAAATATATTTCCTATGCCAGATTTTTCTATCAAATATGATAATAATCACACAGTGTGTTGTTTTGTAACTCTAATGTTGCAACAAAATAGTGAGGTAAAGGAAGCTGGTTACAATTTTTTTAAAGGGTGTAGTTATTAGGCTTTGAATATAAACTTTATTCGTTCAACCATTATATGCCATATGCTTTATATGCTAACACATCCACAGTAACCATATTAAATAGATGGGATTATTTCCACTTTATAGATGAGAATAATGACACGTAAGGACTTATCCAACTGATCTACCTGCTTCTTCACACAATGAACAGTCACAGCCAAAACTAAACTATCCTCACATCCAGCCCTCCCTATTTCAATAAATAATACTACCATTCACTCAGTTACTTAAGTCAAAATTTAGGAATCATCTTTCATTTCCCCCTTAATCTTACCATCTATTCCTTTTAATCCATAACCAAAACAGGACGACCACCATCTCTCAGCTAGACTATTACAATAACCACCTTGTCAGTCTAGGTGCTTTCACTTTTGCTTTCTGCAATCTATTCTACACACAGCAGCAAAAACAGTATTTAAAAAAATATATAAATTATATCATATAATTTCTCTATGTGAAAACTTAAAAAGCATCCTATCATACTTAGAATGATTTGGCTCTCGCTTACTTCTCCAAATTAATAACTTGTTATCCTCTCATTCACCAAGTTATTTGTTTAATGATGAATATGTGACCCAAGCTGAGCCAGGTAAATCAGTGGCAAGAATTCTGCCTTAAGTATGAGAGAGGCAAATTTCATTAAAGTTACCAAACTGGCAGAAAACACTCAGAGCTTTACATAGTAGCCACTGTATCAACACCACTTGGAAAGATACTGACTGAGAATAAAGGTAGTTCAGAAGAAAGCAGAAGCGAGAGATGGACATAGAGAGTAGTGTATACTGGTTTGTACGAGACATATCACTTGTGTTTATTATTATTCTTACTATATGTCAAGCACCATGCTGGCAGACCCTAACAGGATTTGAAGATAAAAGAAGCCTTTTTTCTAGATAGATGAAAAAAATGATGTTTCCTTAAAATGCAGCTACTTTCACACCTCCATGCTTTTCCCTTTTGTTCATGTGGAAAATTCTTACTCATTTTAAAGGTCCACCTCAAATACTGCCTCCTAAAATGGCCTTCTTCAACCCTGTAGAGGTTATCCCAGTTCCTACAACCCTCCAGCAGACTTCTGTTACAGCACTTACTAAATCGTCTTTAATATGTGTGAGTTTACCTCCTTAGAAATCCCACATGAAAATTATCCTTGTGCTATAAGTTGCAATATGATGCTTAGTACATGGTAGGAGTGCTATATTTGTTGAATGCAGGACTCTGCATTTCTTTTTTACATAGGCAGATCTTTATACAAATGCCCACATTTAAGACATACATTATTAGGTACCAAAAGAAAGTCATAAACAAAGAGCCAAGAGGAAAAAGTCATTCTATCTCTATGAAAAATTAGAGAAAAGTTTATAGAGGTAGCGCCTCGGAGCATGGACCTTAACTTTCTAGATATGGACATGGAATGTAAAAACAAAGCAGAAAAGAGCATGGACAAGCAAAGGTACAGGGAGTTACAGGGGTATGTCTGAAGAATGCAGAGCAGCCCTGAATGGTTGGAGCTGGTGGTGAACAAGGTGAATAAAGGTGAGGTTGTTTGTTATTGGCTCATAATAATGTTCAGACACGAAGACAGCAATTAGTATTACTCTGCAAATATTTAGAGGATAGAATCAAGCACCCAATGGATGTTGACCTTAAGTTGCTATAAGACCTTAAGTTGCTATAAAATACTATACTAGATATAATATTGACAAATAAGTAAGACATACCCACTCACTGAAGCTTATAGCAAAAAGAGAGCAACGGACACAATGGTAAACAATTTTCACACAATCCAGGCAATAATACATCTTAAATTATATTAAAAACATGTATTGAGTGCTTACTATGTTTTAGGCATTGTGGTAAGAGCTTTAAATGCTCAACTGAAGATGATCTTCATAATAAACCCTTGAGATATGTCATCATTTCGGAGATGAGAAAACAGGCATGGAAAGGGTGTAAGTGGCTATCTAGCATAAAGTGCTCTATCAGTATAAGAGAGAAAGAGAATGAGTTTGACCAGAAAATTTTCTTATAGGCAGTAAAATTTTGTTGTAGCTGTGGAATTAAGTGCTTGGGTTATGCCAGAAAATAAAAAAGAAATGGTTTTGCTGCCATGAACCCTATAGTCTAATAGCAGACAAGTAAGCAAATACATTACTATAACTATGATCTGTCCTATGAAGGAAATAAACTAGGTTCAGTGACAGAAACTAGCAAAGGAGGGAAATTTCATTAGGTTGGGGGATGGTAGCAGAGAAGGTCTTTCTAAGCCAATATTTCAGTTGAGACCTGAAGAATGAGAAGCAAATCATGGAAAGAGTGTTCTAGATAGAAAGGTAAGAGGTAGGCAAGAGCTCTATGCGTTGAAGTAAATGTGATAATTCTCAGTAATTTCTCAGTAAATTCTACTTTATTTCTACCAGTTGTATTTCAATTTAGTATTGCTAAAAGCACATTTTCACTGATTAATAAAATCATAACATGCAGTTAAAATGTAAAAACACATAGTTAAATATAAAATAGTTGGTAATTGCTATATATTTACAAATGTATGTGCATGGCACATATTTAAAATGCAAATACTAAAAATAGTTTTTATACATGCATTTAAGTAGAGTCTAATCCATACATTTTGGCAGTTAGGACATCTAATAAACCACCATACAGACTGACAATAAATGATCTAAATGGAAATACGTTCTAGAGCTTGGAACTTTCACCTTTATTTCAAAATAAGTAATATGTTAGCTTGAGATAAAATCTAGATAAAAAAGGAAAATCACTTTCACTGTGATATATCTAATAAACATAGTAGGTTCTTGAGAAATTACTTGTTTCATATGGAATTAATTATCATACAGAATTAGGGGTCTTAAAAGATTAAAATAGTATTTTCCAAGTTGAGGAGATGTTAAGCTGTGATAGTATGTAACAGACTGATAACAGGAATATCTAATTAATGTTCTGTAAAACTAATGTTTGAGTATTATTGACAATTAGCTTTATCACTAAATATTAATTATAATTTTTTAGTTTTGTTTCCTGCTACACATTATTTAAATAAGATGTATTTTACAAAAAGGACCTTCAAACGGAAGTTTTAATACTCTGTCATGTTATTTAGGAAATACTTTGACAACCTATCACAGGTTCTAAGAACGTTAGAGCCAAAATTGACCTACAGGATCATCTGGTTGAAACTACTACTCAATACAGTAGTCTCCATAACAAAAATCTCCCTCAAGCGATCAGAATTTTGAGAGAATTTCTATCCTCTCCAAGACGCTCAGATAAACTTAAAGTACTTCTGATTTTCCCATTCTTGCAGTCAGAACATATAAGCACAGAATTTAAGCAAACCAATTACATATAGAGTCCATAGAAAGCCATTCTGCATGGTAACCTGAACAGTTGCTTCTACAGGTATAAACTAACCACATGTTATAGATCACAGACACTATATTCCGAATTCTAATTATTTTTATAAAATGCTTTAAAAAGGAAAACTCTTTCTTAGTTGTGTGCTTCTTTTCTATCAAAATTTGTGATGCTTGACTTTGAAAAATGAAAAGTAGTTCATTTTGTTTTGAAGTATGTACATTGCAAATGCTTATCGGGCTTTGGAAATGATTCAATAGTATTCCTGCATACACGCACTTGCAAACTATAAATTTTTAACCCAAATAGGAATCTCCCATTTTTCTGAACAGCTTCTATCTCTTAACTTTTCCATAGAACAGACAAGTTTTTATTAAAACGTCATCTATTATTATTTTTGAATAAAACATCTGCAGTATTCATGGTATATTAATTCCATTCAGCCAAGAATTTCAATATGCAACTGAGTAGCTGAGTAGCTGACGCTGAGAGATGTACCTCTAGAGATAGAGTGCACTTGCACCTAATTAGAACTGTTTGAAATTTTTCGCACTTTGAATAAAACCAACAAATATGCATGTTGTCCAAATGTCATTTTCTGTCTCGATTTTATCAACAAAATATTTAACCTGTTGTGTAAAGTGAGAGCAGAACTCCAAAAAATAAAAAAAAAAATTATGTTAGTGATTAGCCTACTTACCTCCTTGGTTATAAGAGTGAATCCGATACATATTTAATACATACTTGTACATCTTTTTAAAAGGAATTTAAGGTACTCTACATCATGTAAATTTGGTGTATGCAACATAAAACTTACTCAGCACTTCGGAGAGTAAGTTGCTATTTCTATTCTTTTAACACTAAGTGTTGAGATCTGAACATGGTATTTATCTTCCTCAAAATGTAAAAAGACATTAAAAGTGCTTTAGCGTTTAGATGGCAATAGAAAGCACATAGAATGGTCAGAAAACACAGCATTATTTTTTAAACTTATGCATCATAACTATGGAGAATGTTTTAGAAAAAATAAAAAATCCAAACAACTCGTAACATTATCTTTAAATTTCATTTTATATAAATCTTACTTTTGATAAAATCTACAGGGACGTTAACAGAAAAAAACAACAGCACAAGTTGTTTTAATACAGTAATTTTTAAAATAATATTTTAAGGTCCTAAGACATTATATTTTCATTTGTTGGAACTTATACATCTACGAATAGAGAGAATTAATCAGTTAGTTACCTCTTAAAATGTGAAAGGAAATCTTTCAGCTAATTTGAGTTGGTTCACACTATTGGCTTCCAACTTGGAAACTGAAAGGTGAGTCAATCAGTTAAGCAATGGATGCCAAAAAATTAGTAGGCAGCAAAATCATAGCAGGAGTAGCTTAACAAGGTGATAATGGACAGAAATGCCATCCTTACTGTGCTATTGAAACATGTGTGTTTAATAGTCTTCACTTCCCATAGGCACTTTTTTTGATTCAAACTCTGAATCAGAGAGAAAACTGCAGTCCATGATAATAGGTCATTTCTGAACTTGTTCTCAAAAATACACTAGATTCTGAAATTCAGTTTCTGCCAGCAAAAGCTGGGCAGCAGAGAAATAGGCAGCTGATATATTCAATCACTTATTTATTCATTAATTTAGTAAAGTGTGTTCCTATCATAGGCCAGGCATTGATACAGAAATGAATCTGAAGTTCACAGTCTACTGGGGGTTAGATACACACACCAGTGGTGGGCTGATAAATCGGCTCTCCCAAAACAAAAGGCTGTCATTTGAAGTTTGCCGATTTCCATGGTGTAAATACTCTCACTATGGCTGATTTCAAGGTTTATCAGGTTCACAAAATTCCTGAATATCTAACAATCAGCTTTCTTGCACTGACAGAAATTAGTGCCAGCACTGTAACTAAGAACTTCAATTGAAGTTAACACCACAAAGTTCTATAACAGATGTATATCTAAGTGCTGTGGTTAGAATACTTTAATGAAACTCAATTTCAACAAATGTTTTTTTCTTCTACTACTGTTAAAGCATTCTGTTTGGTTCTATAGAGTATATAAGGATCAGTAAGACAGTCCCTCTTTCCTCAAAGAGCATATAGGCTGGAAGACAGGCTAAGACAATTACATAAATGAATGTACAAGGCACAATATCACTCAGTGAAAATGAGGGCAAAATCAAGAAGAAGAGGTTACATTACAATAGGATGAAGGATTATAGATTTCCTGAAGGATGTATCAGTTGAGTATGGTCTTCCTGAAAATATAGGGGTCTTTGAACAGTGTGAGAAGAAGGGGCCAAGCAGAAGGAGATTAAAGGAACCTTTTTAAAAATAACGAGGCATATTCAGAAACAAGAAATATTACATCCCCACAAGAACAGAATGTTGATTACCATTGATGAACCTACATTGACATTTTATTATCATCCAAAGTCCATAGTTTACATTAGGGCTCACTCTTGGTGTTGTACATTTTATGGGTTTGGACAAATGTATAATGATATATATCCACCATTATAGTATCACATAGAGTAGTTTCATTGCCCTATTAATTTATTTTTTTGTGTGTCTATACATTTGCCTATTCCAAACATTTCATATAAAGGGAATCATAAATATGTGGCTTTCTGTATCTGGCTTCTTTCACTTAGCACGATTTTTTCAAGATTCACCTATGTTGTAACATGTATCTACTTCATTCCTTTTTTATGACCGAAAAATTTCCACTTACGGATATACCATATTTTGTTTATCCATCAAGTGATGGACACTTGGATGTTTCCATGTTTTGGCTATTAAGAAAAATGCTGCTATGAATATTCATGTACACATTTTTTTGTGGACATACATTTTCAATTCTCTTGGTATATATCTAGCAGTGGAATTGCTGGGTCATATGGTAACGCTCTGTTTAAATTTTTGAGGCCAGTTTTCAAAAGCTACGGCATCATTTTACATTCCCATTAGCAATATCTGAGAGTTCCAATTTCTCAACATCCCTGTCAGCACTTATTACTGTCATCTTTTTTATTCTAGCCATCTTATTAGTGTGAAGTGGTATCTCATTCTGATTTTGGTTAGCAGTTCCCTAATGACTAAAGATGTTGAAAAACTTTTCATGTGCTTATCTTCTCCTGAGAAAAGTCTATTCAAATCCTTTGTCTATTTCTAAATTAGGTTGTCTTTTTATTACTGCATTAATAGATCTTTATATTGTCCAGATATAAGTCTCTTGTAATATATGATCTGGAAAACTTTTCTCCCATTCTGTAAGTTGTCTTCTTACTTTACTGATAGTGCCCTTTGGGGCAAAGTTTTTAATTTTGATAAAGTCCAATTTATTGGTTTTTTCATCTTCTTGCTTGTGTTTCTTTGTGTCATATCTACGAAACCTCACCTGATCCAAGGTCACAAAGATTTATTCCTATGTTTTCTTTTAGGAGTTTGATAGTGTTAGCTTTTCATTTAGGTTTTTGATCCAATCAAGTTAATTTCTATATATGATATGAGGGAGGAGTCCAATTTTATTTTCTTATATGTAGAAATCCAATTTTCTTGCCACCATATGCTGAAAAGACTCTTTCCCATGTTGACGTGTCTTGACAACCTTGCTAAAAATTGTCGTTAAATGTAAGGAGTTTATTTCTGGTCTTCCTATTCCATTCCACTGATCTACAGGTCTATCCTTATGGTGGTACCATAGCCTTGATATTTACACAGAATTTTAATTCACTTATCCAAGTGAAGGTAATGACATCAAATTAATATCATTTACTTTTATTATATCTCAATATTAAAAAGATCTTTATGTTTTAGCAAGACTTGTTTTGTTCATACAATTCAGTTTTGTTACATCATATACATTTAAGGTAAAAGTCTACTTTAAGATAAAAAATAAAATTCTTTGTTTTTCAGGACAAAAATCTCGATTATAAAAACTCAAGCACCTTACAACAGAGAGTGACTGCTTATTAACTACTTTTCCCTGTCTCTCTCCCCACCACAAGGTTCATTTGAAGCACATATGAAATATGAAATTCACATGTAATCATCAATTTTAGAACCAGAAATCGTTTGGCCAAGACCCAGAGTAGTTAAATGAATTGCTCAAACTCATATAGCTATAAAGCAAAATATCAGACATTAGAATCCAAGGCTTCCAAATTCCTTTTTAACCACTGGGTATTGATTCATGTAAATCTTTGATCATTAAACAATCATTTAAAAGGCTGTAGATACTATATTTAGTACTGTAAATATGAAGATTAAATGACTGAGATCCTGCCCTCAAGGAGTCTACCATGAGAAGGAAAACAAACACCAAACAAAAGGATAGAGGTACTGCAACAGGTTAAATGAGACTCAGGGATTTTATGCATATTTTAAAGTTCCAAGACAGTTAATATTTTCACTAGCAAAAACTTTGAGTTTTTGCAGTTCCACATTAGGGCAAAGACAAATAAATGCAATACACACACACACAAGACCATTCAAGTATAGATGATCATGAACATAGTGGCAGAAGAATTAGAACTCAGATTCCCTACACCATAGTACAATCTTTCCACTATCACAAACTAGTTAATTGCCAATTGAAAAGTACTATTAATTTGATTAAAATCTGTAAGAATGCATCCCTAGGTTCAAAAAACATTTTTTAAAAAATCAGCTATAACCTTATTTAGAAGAAAACCACCAATCGATTACCTGGCAGATATTACAAATTAAGGATGGCATAAATCTATTTTAAAGCAGGAGTTTTATTCTGCACTTTTTGTGCAAACTATTCTCAGCCTCATTTTTAACAAATAAGTGAGAATTTATAGCCAAATCAGAGAGATCTTCTCATAATAATGCCCCTGAGAGTATATATTTGTGTCAACATTAATACTAGAAATGGTTGAAATACTCAGAAATACTTGGATAACTTCACTTTTGCAAATGCCTTCAGTTAAAAATAACCTCATTTATATTCTTTTTGAATTCACTCATTCACTGAGCACACCTACTCTGTGACAAATTCAATGGTAGACCCAGAAATAAAGACATGAATTCAATAACTTTCCTATTCTTAAGGTGCTCTTGGTCTAACAGGGGGAAAAATAAGTAAACAGATAATTGCAAATGAATGTGATAAATGCTATGACAGACATATGTTCACAGGGAGAGAAGGAACTCAAGAAGAGACACCTAACCTGAATAAGCACAAATATGACTACCCAGATTGAATAATTACCTGGCTCATAACATTTGGCTTCAAATTACTTTTGGCAGTTTCAACAAATTGATTTCTTCTCTTCATAGGATAAAGTTTGGCCATAAGTGAGGTCATTCAAAACAAAACAAAATATGCATAATAGTCTCTAAAACCAGTTCCTGGAAATCTAGCATAACTTTTGAGCAATAGAGGATATGTCTATCAACAACAAAGGTAATTAATTTGAAAATGTCAACATTCACTTAAATTTTTGTCATGTATGCACGTTAATATATCAATCACATTTACATTAGAGTCATGCTTCACATATTGCTCCATTCATCATGTACAAAAATTGATGAATATTTGAAATAGCAATTACTAAAAGAAACTAGGATTCTTAAGACATTTTACTATATTTCTGAAATTTCAAATTCTAGGCAGTGATCCATGTATATGTTATCATCAATAAAAATTTTCACCTGCAAGAAAACAGCAGCCTTTAAAAACACCTTATTAAAATTCCCTTGTGCACAATATGAAAGAAAGATAAAAGAAACATCTCTGATTCAAGAGAAATGAATTAATGTTTAACTGATTTATTATTATTACTACTACTACTACTGCTACTGCTGCTGCTGCTGCTACTGCTGCTACTACTACTACTACTACTACCACTACTACTACTACTACTACTACTAGACATTTCAAACTTACTTCTTGGGAAGTATTTCACATTTTAATCAGGTAAAGGCAGGCATGTAAATGTGAAGTGCTATTGGTAACAGAACACCAAAAAGACTAAAAACAAATGGCAACAACCATGCTTTGGATTTAACACACATAATCTATAATTCTAATGTTTGTTTTTGAAATGGAATTTTTATAAAATTGTTAACAAAAGAATCAGGAATGTCGCTAATTATCTCAATTGATTTTATTTAAACATAATTTCAATCATTTTTTTCCTTCATAACAATTATAGACTCCTTTTATTTACTGTAATAACTTTCATAACATAACAATATAACTACAAAGAAATCATGACAAGTATTAAACTGATAAAATAGAAAACATGTCAGCAAAATAGAATGAAAGAGGCTGAGAAGGTAAATGTGTAAAACAAGATTTCAATTCATCTGAAATAAAGCTGTAGTTTGACATATAGATCTTTAACTTTCCTAAAAACTTTAAGATAGTTTCCAATGGTGCCATCTTAAATAGACGCTGTACTAACAATTAAAATGGCTTAGCTCTGTCACAGAATAAAAAGAACTGTATAAATGGATATATATTAATACTCTGAAATGTGACATATTCAAGAGGTCCAGGAAATATGTAAAATCTAAAGTGGCTTATATTTAAAATCTATTAAATAGAAGGTTTGATCTTTTTTATAATGTTTTCTCTCTCTTGTTTTGCTACTCTCCCCTTTTAACTACCTGCTTGCAAGGCAAGGAAAAATGTACTGCTGTTCTTTTCATGGACAATTTAAAAACAATTCAGATTATATCGTCAAATAGGAAGTCATGGCACCTTGATCTGTAATGATGAAAGAGAAATTACATGCACAAGACAGTCTTATTTAGAACATTTCTTGTCCTCTCACTCCATAGGCTAATCCTGGACTTCCTCTACAGCATACTTTATGCTGCTCTCCCAAAACACATAAGGTTCGTAGTTTCCCAAACAGAGGTTATTTAATCCTAAGTATCTCCCTACAAATATAAGCCTCATTTTCCTTTGTACAGTTGTGTTTTGGAGGGAGAGAATACTCTGCTGGATGTCTACAGTCATTTCAAAAGCTTAACTGGGAGGTTCTTTTCTCACTTCTGGAATTGGTCAAATCACATTTTATTTCTTCACTTTTTTTTTTTAGTCTCTAAATCAACCCTAACAAACACCTGGCTTTTATTCTGATGCCTTCAATTACTTCCAATTTGTAGGCATTTGATTTTCTAGCACAGTTTCTAGAAAATTATTCCATAATCAGTGTGTGAAGAAGCTGTAAAAGGAAAAAGGAAAGATTCTTTCCTTGCCTTCATCTACATGAACACCATACCTCTGGACACCACAGCCTAAGACTCTGCCAGCATTTAAAAAATACTATTTTGCATTCTAAGTGCAGATCTAGTTTGTTTTCCACTGACACTCATAGGTCTTGCCCAACATTACTCTTTTACCTTCTTCCCTCGTTTCCTTCATCCCTTTCCATCAAGTTTCCATGTTCAGTATTATTTCTCCCCCTGCTCTCCCTCCAACCCCCATGCATTAGCTGTAAAATAGATGTAAAGCTTGGTATAAGTCCAAAAATTTTATGATCAAAATACATACTTAGCAAATTGTTTGGCTAAATCTTTCATGTATGATGAAAGATTATTACCACAATTCATTAGCAAATTATAGACTTTGAAATGTAGGCAGACAAATATTTGGCCCTGTATCAATCAATTTGGACCAGCTGGGTAGAAATTCACACAATCCCAGGAAACCCGGGAAGTGAGGTGCTCTTTCATTTTTCATTCACTTGAAACATTAAAGAAAAATTATCATTCTATAAAAATGTCCACTTATCAAGATTTTAGCAGAGCCATTTTAGATTGAGTTTTATTTTCAGTCAATTACTACTTTAGTGACCAATAAACTGATTGTTTTTCTTGTAACTGACTGTGGAAGAATAATGCCTAATGTACACACAGGCACCTTACTATCTAACCATTAAACTCCAATTTAAAAGCTAAAAATTTAATAATGGTTCTAACTGCCCCAAAAAGGTGTGTCTGGGGGTGTACTTCTACATACACTAGGTTAGCCTAGAAATTAATTTTGCAAATAGTCACAATAAATAGTATTATTAACATTCTTCTTCTGAGCCTCCCTAGTCCAGTGAGGTGACCTGTACAAAGATTGTGATTGATCCCATGTCTGTCTGTTTTGGTTAAACTACAAGGGTGTATACAAGGCTGTATATGGGGACAGCTGCACTTTGGGAACAACTTAAAACAAATTTCATCTTAGGGGCACCTAATCCAGTGCTTGGTACAAGACGCATGGAAAAGTCAGTGTCAAAATTAAACAATGCCGGCTTTGCAATGAGCAGATGCTTTTGCCTTGCAGCTGTAAAAACCTTAAAACAATCCAGTACTCTACTGTCTGGTCACGCAATGACCACAAAGCAAGGAATACATTTTGTCATTTATAGAAAATGTTTGCTATAGGCTTTTCAAGTCTTTTTTCCCTAAAAAAAAAAAAAAAAAAAAAAAAAAAAAAAAAAAGTTTAAAAAATAATAGGAATATACTGAGGCTAATAAGTAATATAACCCTAAACTGAGCAATAGGATTTTCTAAAGTATATTTGCCATGCTAAGTTTATATGAAAAAGTATAACTCCTTGACAAGATAATATTAAGTCATATACGAGACACATTAAACAAAAGGAAAATTACCATAAACAAATGTTTTAAAAGGTTATGGCCATAAAATCTTTAGTATTTAGGATAAACATGTAAATAATTTTCTGCACGTAGGCCTTATTTTAACATACCCAGTCTCGCTCTAGCTTATGTTATCAGCACTTTATATTCACTTATGCATCCTTTAATTTACTTGTTCCATTTTTTTTTTCTTCCTTTTTGCTGGGATGGGGTGGGAAGAAGATTATGGAGGTTACTGTTTTTTCTTTATGGCTGGAGATACTTAAAGGTTAAAATATTTCCCAGCTTAGGTACCATGGTATTTCAGCTTAAGTAACATGGTCTATAAAGAAATTGCAGCCTTTTCTAACCTTTACCCTACAGGAGAGAACCTTATCTCTGACATTCAGGAATCTAGGGGTTAATATCATAATACTGAAATAAACTCTTCTTCAGGAGGAGAAAGGCCCAACTACTGAAACCAAAGAAGCAGCCCCACCTAAATAAGTGACTGCATGGTCATGATCAATCAACTTCTGCTAATTGAGGTTCTGGCTTTAAAATAGCTTTTTACCGTACCTACAAGAAAGAGAACCTAGTGGTCTCACCTTTATTTTATATAGTCTACTGCAAAAAAAATTTTTCAGGAAGTTTTTCCTAATGATTCAATTTTTCTTGAAATCCTTTTCTCCCCAAGGATATCAATTCATTAACACCTCATTGCTTAGAAACTTCATTAGATATTTTGTTGGTTGAAGGTTTGAGGATCCCCTTATATTCTTCCCTACCCTAAATTTATATTTCAGTGAACAAGGCCCAAAGTGATGATCAAACTAATAGAAAATAAAATTTTATTTTAAATATCAAAAAAGGCATACTATCACCCTCTTCATTAAAAGCCTTTGAGAAATAAAATCTAAAATATTTTTGTGGCTGTTTTTACATTTCAATATTTTATTTTCTAAAAATGTAATTAAGACACATTGACATATAAGACACATTGCATTATGTCTTTTTAAATAAAATTCTAGGCATTCATTTAAAGAGAGTGGTCAAACTTAGAAACATTCTTTTCCATGAAATATTTACAATTATCATTAAATTACATAGCATTGATATGATTTTGTTGTATTCTTTGTTAATAGCTATAATTAAAATGAGCCTGAATTACAGTATCAGTCATATATGCCATCAAACAAAAGTAAACCATGCAAATACATATCACAAGATAATTAACTTAAAATATAAAAACATACAAAATAGCTGACATGTATTTCTAAATGTGATCCCTTATATGATAACCCACATAGATTAGAATAAGAATTAATTATTTTACAGTGTCAGTATTCCAAATTACATTATTGTACAGGAACAGTTTTAAGGAGAGGAATAACTATAAATTTGAACAAGTCTGCTAACATTTTCCTGTTATTTCATAGTAACTTTGGTTAATAACCAGAATTATGCTAACAAGAAATGTGAAAATATTTTGTTTAGAAGTGTATTCCAACTTAAGGTTATTATTATTTACGCAATTCTAATTTACATTTAATGTATTTTTAATACATTACATATTTTTATGGGACTAGGTAGAAATTTGCAAACATGATGGCTCAAACAAATGGTTTTATTTTAAGTTCATTTTATCCCTTTGGGTTCACTCAATAACATCAATATATTTTTAAAGTATGTATTTTACTCAAAAAATACATAAGTAAGTCACAAACCAAAAGCTAACAGATGTGTGACTTCTAATTAGTTATAATAATCTCTGCTTCAATGCCATTAGAATGAGCCTTTCTTTTCCTTTGAAAACTAAAAAAGCTTTCCTTTGAATTTTAAACTGTCAGGGTGCTTCAAAGTCAATGTACAAAATCTGCTTTGATTAAAATTTTAGACATCTACAGTGATAACTTTATGAAAGGAAAATATTAAATTATAATTATCCTAAACAGACACAGTCTTGTGAAACTAACCCTACATTCATGTTAAAACACAAAGAGTTGAATATAATGAATTTGATTCATCCTCGGACACAAAGCTTCACCACAGTAAACTCAGTCAACTGTTGCTCTTGAGCCTATATTCATGGTGCTTAAATAGCGCACTTTAAAACAAAAAAAACTCCAATTGGCTTTTCATATATCCACCCTCCCCAAAAATAACGCACTTGAAAAACTCAAATGATATGAAAGGCTTCAAGGCCTCTTTTCTCCCTTTCATACCCCTTTTTTTTATTTCTGTTTGCAGTAATCTGCCTTTCTCTTTCTCTTTCTCATTGCTACAGAGCAAGCGAGGAGGCTCAGAGCTTTGAAAAGGGGGCTCAGTGTGTAATGGGTCCACTAGAATTAATTTACTTGCACCAAATCCATTGAGCACAGAGGTTTTTTTTTCCCCCCTCTCTCTCTCCTCTCTCTCTCTTCAAATCATTTGGAGTCGAACGCAGCCCCCAGCCTTTGTAATTCTAGTAAAGCACTTAAAGTGCACAGTAGGTGTTCATGAGGACCATCTGGTCAAAAGCAAAACAAGCTGCTGATTTTGCCTTTGAATAGAATGAAGCAAGTGTGAATTAGTCTCTTCAATTAGCACTATTACAACCTGTCAAGTGCATATTGTAAAACAGGATTATTACAGTATTGGTCACCAGTGCAATTATTTACTCTCTGCCTTTTCTTGCATATAAAAATGTCTTATGTTTATTAGTTTCTGATAACTGAACATAATTTCTCTTAACTCAGGCATTTCAAAACTACCAAGCCACAAATCACATATTATGAAACGTGGTCGGCCAAGTAGATGTTAGAATACACATGTCTTAAGTAACAAAGGACTAAAGCATTGTCCTAACTCTTAACAAAATTTCAATGCTTCTATCTTCTTGAAATGTAGGTAAGGATACTTACATGGGTTAAAAAAAATCTCCAGTAGAGGTTATTCTAAAATACGTTCAGAGGGAGAAAAAGACTTGTCAGTTCCAAATGGCTGCATTGTAAATATTACTTAAACTTATTTCCTAAGGGGATTATTTATTAAGAATCACAGAAAAACCTCAATATTCATAAAATGATCATTACTGATTTGTCCATTTGAAATGACATGACTTCAACAGATCTAGATTATAAAATGCAACTTGAAACTAAGAATATACGTGCATTTTTGAAAGAAACTCATAATCTCCTTTTTGAAAGCTGAATAAAGGCTTGAATTCATTGCCCAGTTGCTTAAGATATATCTTTAATTTTTGCTAAAATGTCATTTTGTGATTTCAAATTTTTTAAAATCAAACTATGATATATGCTAATTAAAATGGGTTCGTTCTAATTGAGCTTACATATGCCATTTATCTTGCAGGAAAAAAAAAACAACTTAAACTTTTAATTAAATAAGCACACAATTTAATTTACCCTCTTGCATATGCATATTCTCAGTTAACCTGCTCTTCAGTTCTATGCCAGCACCCACCCCCCACCCTATCCACACTAGAAAACAAACAAACCAAAAAACAAACAAACAAAAAAACCACTGTACTTAACACATTTACAGAAAGGGCATGTTAGTTAAAAAGTTAGAGTCAACTCACTACCAGAAAATTGCCCATTAGTACGATCTGTAAAAGACTACATATTTAATTACTGTTAATGACCTCCAACAGTAAAGAATAGTTTGAAATATACCTTCGTAAAGCAAGTTGAGAAAGTGCAAGTAGAAAGACACAAAACCCAACAATAGCTTCAAATTTGCAGAATCAGAATAGCCTCATGATTTCATAATTATTTAGCCAAGATTATTTTTAAGGGCTGATATGATTTGTATATTTAGTTCTCTTCTTATTGCTAATTCAAACTGGTGGCTTCCCACTTGACAATAACTAGTATTAGTAATGAAATGTTTTTACTATTCCATGAAAGATATATCTTTATAGGTTGTCGATTTTTCCTTTATTCCCATTAAGAACTGAACCAACATGAATAAAACAGTGAGAATTCTAGGGTAAAGTGAAACTTGGAAGAGGATTTAAATAATTCTAATAGTTATTCATTGTGTTTCTTGTTATAATAGCTGATTCCACACCAAAAATACTTATGTTTCTTATCACTGTTATTTTAAGTCAGGTATGTATGACATCCTTAAGTTGGTATGACATCTACAGAGAAAAGTGGATATTTTGCCCAATAGAAGCTTTGCCATAGTAAGATGGACAACAAAGAATTTGTTTCCAAGAAAAGTTGGCTTGATTTCAGGGACTTTGTACCCTTTTCCACACCTGGGTTTAGGATTTACAGTAGGCAAGTCATTTTTTCCCCTTAATTTAACCAATCCCAAGTGCATTTGTAACCACATATCTTTAATAGTCTTAGAATCACTAGAATCTGCACAATTAACTGTTTAAAAAATCTGAATTCTCAGTGTGGAAAATTCATTAAAATAAGGTAAGCTTGTTTAAATTTTCAAGGAAATTTACTACTTTCAAATGTGATAAGTAACAAATTTAGGACCCAAAAGGACAGAACAATTGTCACAAAGTTATTGTTATATTATTTGATATATTATACAAACTATTTAACATAATGGAAAAAGAGAAAGGATATTTATTCTTATGACTACTTGCAACTCTCCATTCTGACATTTTTATACTATCACTGTCTTTTTCCTCAAGTAGGAGGATAATGTAAGTGGAAAGATTTGTAAAGAGCTTTAAAAAAAAAAAAAACAACTCAATATCTAACTAGCTTAAATTAAAATCTAGAGCATCCAAAAGACATAAGTCATGTATTGTGAAGCAAGAGACCACAGAACAGAATGAACAAACACTTGTACAACTATTGGTTTATCACAACTAACTTGCATGAACATATGGTCACTGAAGAGTTTATTTGAAATACTAACTGCATCTAAGTTTTATTTTCTAATTCAAGATTTTAAAATGTATTTTGTTTAATTAAAAGTTGAAATTATAGTGCCTTTTTCAACTCTATTGCATTTAATAGAAATTTCCCTTTGGAGGAAAATATTATAAAAGCTTCCTTTTAAAACTGTACAGCTTTCAAAAATTAAAATTACCAAAAAATAGTTTATATATTTTTTCACCTACAACAAATATACTACTACACTGGAGACAAAAAAAAATCAGTTTTTTTTTAATTTCTCACTTTTCTTCATATATTGGTTTTTGAATCTCTTAAACAACACTGAAAAGAGATTTCTGAAACTGGTGATAGAAATTGATTTACAATTTAGGATATATGGCATCATTAAGCTTATGTATTATAGCAAAAATTCTAGAATTTATAAAATAGTGTAGAACCATTTCAAGATTATATTTTTATTGTGTTGTAAACTGACTTTCAACAAAAAATGCAGGTACTTAAGCGTCACTGTGGGTTGTTGCATGGCTGTAACATAACAGCATCTTGTGTTCCTGAAACCCACACCCCTCACCTCTCAGGTATTCCACAGTCCACAGCTGAAGAAGAAAGTTTTAGAACTAGGTCTACAGAGTATAATCCTAGGCCTTGAGAGTATAATCCAAGTCCCTTTCCCAATTTGTACAGAATAGAAAAGCCTATGTGTTTTACCTGTCTACTCACAGAAAAGCAACTGATATTAGAAACAATTGCATTTATTTTTTCATGGAAAGTAGCATTTTAAAATATTTTAAATCAACTTATAAAAGCAAAAAAAAAAAAATGAAACAGGATAAGAAACAAAACTCTTGCCAAGAAATACATAGAGAATCTGTCTTTGAAAAATATTTCTGGGACATTTTTCATTTAGAAAATGGTATGAAAAAGATTTACTGTTTTCCAGTCTTTGAAGCTTAAAATATATTTGATAATCTAAATAGCAGGCCGTGGAGAACAGTTTCAGCCAACTGTGGCGCACGATGGCACATTTACAGAATTTTAAATATTTCTTTTAATAATTGATGTAGTCATTTTGAATCATTCTGCATAGGATATCAGGTGTGAGCAGATTGCATTAACGCTGCTTAAACATTTCAACTTGTCAGTATGGCCAACTCGATTTCGGAAATATTTGCAGTATTTTCCCATCGAAACAGTAATAAAGGCAAAATAAATATATGCCACTACTTTATAATCACCGAACATTAATGAATATTTTATGTCTTTTTAAATCTCCCTGTTTAATTTAAAAGGATGAAATTAAGTCTCCTCCCTGCAATATGCCAATTATCTGTAAATCAAACAATAACTTGGCCATTATGCTCCTTTTTGTTAATATAAGAGAAGCTAATTTGAAAACACTGAAAGGCATTTTCAGACTATCAGTTTAATAGTCCTTTCTGCCCTCTTGTGGGAGAAAGTAGAAACACTCAAACTACAGAAACTGGAAATGTTTTTTTAAAAAAAAAAAAAGTAAAATTTTAGCAATGAAAATTCCAATCAGAAAGAAAAATAAAGCAATCTCTATTTACCTCTCATCTGTGCTTTCCTTGATTAAACTGGAGTTATTCTGAAACTAAATTTCCTTAATTATATTCAATATATAATTTAAATTTTACTATCTCGAAGTTCTCAGAATAACTCTGTGTAAAAACAACAATGGTTTTTCAAGTAATTAAAAATCTAAATACAGAGACTAGAAAACCCATTATAGAGGTTAAAAATGAAATGGCAATTAATACACTTTAAACCATGAAGAAAAATCACATAACTCAACCTATGATACAAATTAGAGACCGAGAAAATTTTTTTTGATTTTAGTTACGAGTCAACAAACTATTCTAGTGATAAAGAGAGAAAATAAACTTCAAGCAATGAGTTATTTATGCCAAATTCAGACACTGAAATTCATTGATAAAACATGACAAAAGAAAATTAATAGTCTAGCCATTAATGAAACAATTCATACACTTCTGCAAAATTATTAGGGGAAAAACAACTTGTTCTTTCAATATGATGAGTAATCACTTTAAGCAATGTATTCCAAGAAGAAAATTTATGATTAAATATGATTGATTCTTTATAAAAACATTAAAACAAATGATTGTTGTCTTCACAACTTACAAGGAATATAGTGTCACAAAATCATCATTTCCATGTTTCTAAACACAGGTCCTGTCATATACACATTTCCCCCGCCCCTGGAGATAAATTACTGGCTTTTAGATAGGTGGGGCCACAGGTAAGAAGGCACCTCTTCTCTCTTGGGGGAGGTTCTTTTTTGAAACAGTGGCCCTGGTTGGCCATGCTGAAGAAAAAATATTGACCCTATAAATAGACTCTTTTCAGATATTCTGAGCTAAATGACTGACGGGTTCCAAGAGCATCTAACAAATACTGCCCAAGACTGGAATTGTGCTGCTTAAGAAAAGCCTCCTCAAATTCCTTTTGGAAACAGGCAGGGTACACATTATCAATAATATATTTGAGAGCAACCTTTCAAATAAAATATAAGCATGTTTGAAAATGCATACTGTCAACAGTTTCCAAATTAATATTTTGAATAATTACTATAAAACCATGAAATATAACACATAATAAAGAGCATTTCGAAGCAGGGTTTTAAAGTGACTATTTTAAGAAATATCAAGCACTCCCATTTACAACATCTGTCTTTCTAGGTCAAGTCATTTAATATATCTACAGTAATCATGATGCTCCAGTTAATTAAAATTAAGAACCCAATAATGAAACATAAAGAGAGTTTCCAACCAGAACAGATAAGCCCTCTTTAACAGGGTCAACATTGGCTATAATGAGCTACCTTTATTCCTTAGCTGCGAGACATAACTCACCTCTTGAATGGTACTGCTTCCTGAGAAGTTCAGGTTGTACTCCCGCTGGACTTCTCGGTGGGTGATGATCAGCATGAAGTTTTGATTTAATGACTCCTGCAGGGCACTGAAAGGGTTGAAAGAAAAACAAGAAACTCTGAGATGAACAAGTTCTAGCTTGCTTTACAGCTAGCTGCAAAAACCCCAGGAGTACCATAACCTCCACACAGGCATGTCCGGGCCCAATGTTATCATCTTTTCAGCTCCTAAAGGCAAAAGAGCATGCTGAGAACAACCAAGGGGAGCTAACCTGTTAACTCCTTCTCTACCAAGGTGTTTTTAAACTTCAATTCTAAATACTTGCATACATAAGAATTTTCTGCAAGTCATATGCTATTGTCTGTGTATGTATTTCTTCCAAGAGAATCAAATTGTCAATTATATCAAATTCCGGGTATGTTACAAAAATGTACGCTCAAAGGCTCTTATTCAATTCTAAGTAAAATAGCTATTTTGGAAGAAGAAAAATATGAAACTATTGTTTATTACTCATGAATGTTGTATAAGAATAGAAATATTGTTTAAGTCAAAATTCAGAAGATACTGCATGCAATCTATAGAACTTTACTTGCTATATTAAAATTCCTTCAAAATAACTGTGCTTTCAGTTAGGACTAAGAAATATATAGAATTCAGAAACTGGAGAATTCAGAGTAACATTAAACTCTATGCCAAAGTTCCAAAATTTTAGAAAGTGTCAAAACCATGAAGAGTAAATAAAATTAGCCACATGTATGAAGAAGCATAAGTCATGGTTCTATTTGTTTATGATAATACTAAGAAGCACTATCAGCATTGAAAATAAAAATCGATCACCATTATTTGTGAATAATCTGTATTGCCAGCTTCAAGTGTAATTATGCCATGCTATGGAATCAGGAAAATATTCTGGGTGTGCTGTATGGTTCTGGCCTCATTTGTCAATCTGTAACTATGTGATAAACATACACGCAACATAAGATTAGAACTGTATAGTTAATCTGTTTTCTCTATTGTCTCCTATAGAGTTCACAGGTTAATTACAGACTAAAATTACCTGGCAAACACTAATATAAGGTATGAAATACTATTGATCAAAATCAAAGGAAATGATACCCCACAAAATAGTTCCTTTGTCATTGTCTCCTTAGCACTTAAGCATAAAATCTGGGACAATGCAGATAAATATTGATTAAATAATGAATAAATTGTGAATTTCCAGAAGGCAAGAGTCTCATTTATTTTTGTATCACATACAGCAATGTTGCCTTCTGAAAAACTACCATATGATTTAAGTTTTTGATTTTGATTCATTTATTTATCAACATTAAATCAATGCCTTCACATTATTCCAAGTGTTAAAAAAAACCAACCGAAATACTACATAGTTTCTATCCATAAAAGCTTCACAATCTAATAAAGGTAGACACAGATACATAAACAGCCACAGAGTGATGTAAGAGGTACAATTAAGAAATTGAAAAAAAAAGTACAATGAAAACTGAGAAGGAAGTGTCTACCTCTGTCCCATGAGAGGGGAAAGAGGTTAGGGAAAAGCTTCAAAGGAGAAAAAATATGTAAGTTAAAATATGAACAGTAAGTAGAACCTTAGAGTTATCACCTGTAAGGGATGACATTTTTGTTTTGTTTGGGGAAAAGAGATGGGAAGCACTTTTTAGACAAAGAAATAATATGTGGAAGAACAAAGCATCCATTCATTCTATTAACATATATTTACTGAGTACCTACCAAATGTTTATGACACTGTTCTAGTTGCTAAAGATACAGTGGTAAACAAGAAATATATGGTCCCTGCTTTCATGAAACTTACATTCTAGTAAAGGACATAAATAATAAAGTAAATGGATAAGTAATTTTAAGAATGCTAAGTGCTTCAACAGAATAGTTGGGGAAATCATCTCTGAGGAAGTGACATTTAAATTGAGTCTGGTATGATAAGAAAGAGCTAGAAGTCTGATCATGTAGGTCCTTGTAGACCATAGAAAAGAATTTGGTATTTATTGTAATTACAAAGGAAAGCCATTGGAGGGTTTACACAAGTAAATGGTCAAGATCTGACTTACATTTATACAATATTATTCCAGCTGCTCTGGTTATGGTAAGAAAAGAATGAAGGCAAGATGAGCAGATAGGAGGCTAGTCTTGGCAAGAAGTGATAGTGAATTGGATGGGGGTGGCAGAGGCAGAGATGGTGAAGAGTTGTCCAGTTCAGAAGTATTTTGAAGGTAGAAGCCAGACAACTTACTGAAGGACTGTGAGAGAAAAAAAAAACCTCAAAGTTTCTGGCCTGAGCAAGTAGAATGGAACTGTACTTAACAAAGAAAACTGGGGTAAATCAGGCTGCGTGAAGAAATTGAGAGTGAAAAGTTTTGGATATAATCTATTAGATATCCAAAAAGAAGTATCATGTACAGTTATATATTGGAGCTAAAGGTAAGAGACCTCGGAGTGGAAGAGTTGACAGAGTATAGATAGTATTTAGATTTTGTGGTCAAAAGAAATCACTTAAGAATATAGATTAGTTAGAGAAAAAGAGAGAGAAGATGTAGCCCTGGAGCATTCCAATAATTTGAAATCAAGAAGAGGAAGAGGAGTCAGTGTAAATAAATAAATGAGATCAGAGAAAAACCAAGAAAGTCTAGTATAAGGGAACCAAAAGTAACTGTTTCAATTAGGAGGGCATAAACAATTATGCCAAATGATGCTGAAATATTAAGTGCAGAAAAATGACCATGTTCAGGAAACTGAAAATCTCAGTGTGACCACATAAAGGATGTGTAAGAGTAGTCTAGCGAGGTTAAAACAGCTGGCTGGGTCACTGTTCAATATATATATATAATGAATTTGGGGTGGGAAGTGGTAAGTAATGGAAAGCCTGCTTGAAGTTTCAAGGCCTTTTATAGGTATATCTATTTCACAGATATTCTCCAAATTTTGGCTTCTGCTGTAGAGCTTGGCTAACTCGTCCTCATGTCAAAACATCACACTATACTCACTTCAATCTATGTTCATGTTGTTCTCATCCTTCTTCCCATCCAAAGTACTGCAGAGCTTGTAGACCACCTCATGACCTACCATCTATTATTATAGACCTCCACTTCTCTGAATTCCTATATCATATACTTTATTTAATATGTAATTATAGTATGTCATACTAAAAGGTGATTCAATTCAAACCTATAAACATTTAAGGAATAGCTCTGCATATTCTGAACTAGATACAAAGAATTACTAATTCTTGTTATTTGAGTCTATCTGTGAAGTGCCGTTTTATTCACAAGATTAGGGTTCACATAGGTTAAGAAATTGCCCAAGGTTATGCAGCAGTAGAAAGACAGAACTCAGTCTTTCTATGTTCACATGACAGTGTCCTATCTCTCAAATGGCTAGGCTGCTTTGGGGATAAAAAGATGAATACAACTCCTGTCTGCTAAAAGTTTGCAATTCATTCTTTCTTTCTTGAATTATTTGATTCCTATTATTTGTAATAATACAGGAATAAAAGACATAATCACTGACCTCAAGACAGACTATTCAGAGAGTTAAAACAGAAAATTGTAGAAAGTCCTTTTAAGTACTATGAAGGATAGATGGTAATTTTAAAAGTAGATATGGAGGATGAATTTGAGATATAAACTAGGTTGAACAGAGATAGAGATGGAGAATATAGATAAGGGTGTAGAAAGCAACAAGGAAGAAGCATAAGGGGATGTGAAAAAGGATTTGTAAAAGAGAAAACTTGAAAAACATTAAGAGCCTACGTTATGGGGGCTTCGAATGGCAGGCTAAAGAGCCCAGAATTCCAGAAGTGTTGATTATTATACAGATCCTTCTTTATCTTCACATATGAATCTACGCATATGTTTCATACTTTTAGTGCTTGCCTTCATGCAATTCCTTAGATATGTCTCTTGATATTTACTGGTAAATTTGTGCAATAACTGCAGAAAGGTTTGCCAAGACCAGCACTGACTGCCAAACTACTCTAGAAGAACACCAATTCAGTCTATTTCTACAATTCCTCAGTAGCCCTGGTGGAGGGTAAGTAGGCAAGAAAAAATATTTATGGCCTCAAACTGCTCTGGAGTCATAAGATTTGAATCACTGCTCCACTACTTGCTAGCTCTATGACCTGAAATGTCAGTCACACATTCTTTCAATAGTACTTATTATCTACCACATTCAAGGCCTTATTTTAGGCGCTTAATTACTCTATATTCTCAGTTTTCTCTTCAGGAAAAAGGTAATAATCCTCACTTCATTGACTATGAATACTAAATTTTAGAAAGCCAAGTGGGAATTTTTACTGTACATATTTTAAGGTAATCTGTTATAACTTATTGAAAATAGAACACTTTTGAGAGATATCCATACTTTAAAATCTTTTAATGACAGTGAAACATTAACAAAAGGATCTATGGTGCTTTATGGCAGTTATTTTTCATGTTTTAGTTCCTTTCCCCCACAGGAGTTCATAGAAGATAAAAGCTATTTTGATGCATTGAACATATTGTATATTATGTCTAATGTTATCCAGACTCTCAGTGTCCTTTTTTATACAAGTCTTATTTGGGGTGCATATATCATATTCATGTTCCTTGTGAGAATGGTTTGAAGGAGTATCTGTGACATTAGACTTCAGACTGATTCATTCACTTAGCCATTAATAATAATGGCTAGCCTATAATGAGTTCTACTGTGTATCAGGCATTAAGAGTCTCATGTCAACTTTACAAAGTTATTATTATCATTTATGCTTCACAGATGAGGAAACTGATGTTAAGTTACTTACTTAGTGCTACACACACAAAATAAGTAGCAGTGGTCCAGGTCTAACTCATGATTTGTCCTCTGGGTACCAGGGAAGGGAACCCAGTAAGATCATATTTCTGCCTTCACTGAGTTTACTGAGGGATGGGCAGACAAACTTACAATTCACATATACTACTGTTTGCTAAGAACTCTAATACCATTTTTCCTAAGGTATAATGGAAATATAAGAAGAATATTTAATATTAGACCAAGAAGGCTTTCCACAGAATCTGGCTATGAACTAAGTTTTGTTTCTTTGTTTCGTGAAGTTTTTTCTCTGGGGGAAAGGGGATGTGGAAAGGGAAGAGGAAAGAGTATAGGGAATTTACCATGGTGATCTGCATAATCTGCAAAGACTTTATTGCTAAAATATTATCTAGGCAAACTGATTCTAGCTGCTGCTTAGCAGAATAAATTGAGTCTTAGTGGGTTAATCTAAGAGCATTTTTTTCCCCTAACAGTGTCTTCTAAATGGTTGATTAGGATAGTTAGCCATGGTTAATCCACCTTCAAGCATCCTCTCTTTTACCTTGGAAATGCAAAGTCATTCATCCTACTTCAACTTTTGACCTTTAAAGAAGCTCTGAGGGTGATTGTCAACCAACGTGGGTAGGTGAGAAATAATATAAAACAGGTTTTCTTTTTATATGTCATGTTTTGAATTAGAGGGAGAAGGAAAGGTGTAAGCAAACAGAAACTTTTAAAAAGCCATTTGAATTTTGACTCAATGCAATAAATGTTTTGATAGAACATCTATTCTCTCCTCACCAGTTTTTAATTTTTCATTCTCCATTAAGATTTTCCTTTTAGTTTGAACTATTCACATTTATCAACAAGGAGATGGTTTTGTTTCTACAAACAGACAAGGACCATTAAAACTTCCCATTGCTCTACCCTCAGATACAGACTGAAATTAATATTTAAAGTGTAATGAGAACCACAAGCTTTGAACTAGTGGCTATTTGCAAACAAACAAACAAAACAATAACAACAAAAAACAAAAGCAAAACAAAACAAAAAGCCATATGATACAATAAATGTGAACATTTTGAAGTAATTAGGAGTGCTACACATTTTCACATATAACAACTCATAATTCTCCCAGACAGGTTCTTAATTTTAAAACTGGGGTTGAGGGAGATAGGTAGAATATAAGAGAGAGAACAATAAAAAGTTTAGATAGATAGATAGATAGATAGATAGATAGATAGATAGATAGATAATAGATTGATAGATGATAGGTAGATAGACAGACAGACAGACAGACAGATAGATAGATAGGTAGGTAGCCACTCCCTTCAAATTTTCAGTATTATAACTAAGCACTGATATCTAAGCCACCAATACAACTCTAGAAATAGTTTCAGTCCGACAGCCCTTCTCTGCCTTCTTTTTTGTCCACAAGTCTTGAGCTTCCAGCGCTCTTTCATTAGCAGAATGTCCACCTGTGCCAGAAGAGATCCCATTCCAATTGAGCTGTGAACATTTACAGGAACACAGAAATCATCTGTAAAATATTTCCTTCCAATGAGTTCCAAATTCATTTTAATTCATTGGCTAAGTTTAATATATTTTATAACCCCTTCCAGGTTTTTTATTTATAAGGGGGAAAATAATGTATAGCAAATTTTAACACAAAGGCCATAATAAATAAAGCTACATTTTTACATATGAATATAAAAGCCATAAATTATTAGCCTCTCTCTCAAGTATTGATAAAAGCAACAACGTAAAGAAAATAAATGTAACAGTCTTTACTGTCTTGACTGAGTATATTTCACATTGAGAGAGCATCAAGGATACTAACAGTAATTTAAGGATTTCCTCTCCAGCACTTCCTTGAATCAATAATCTTCTCAAAGTCTTCAGTGGGCAAAAGATTTGACCAGGCTAAACCACACCCCTCCTGTTAAAACAGGAACAGTTCTAGGGGACGCACTCAGTGTTATAAAGTATACATCTATCAAGATTAAACAGCTAGACTTAAAAAAAAAACAACTACAACAAATTCAGACTGGGCCTTCAAGGCTGTTTGGACTAAATATTTGTGTTCTCCCTCAAATTCACATACTAAAAGCCTAATCTCCAGTGTGATGGTATTTAGAGGTTAGGGCCTTGGAAGGTGATTAAGTTTAGATGAAGTAGTGAGGGTGGGGCCCCCATAATAGGATTAGTGTCTTCAAAAGAAGAGGAAAAGAGACTGAGTTTTTTCCTCTTCTGAAGTGAGAACACAGTGAGAAGGCAGCCATCTACAAGTCAGGCAGAGGGCTCTCACTAGGAACCAAATCTGCCAGCACCTTGATCTGTACATCCCAGCCTTCAGAATTATAAGAAAAAATGTCTGTTGTTTAAGCCACCCAGTCCATGGTATTTTGTTATAGTATCCTGAATTGACTAATATAAGGACTTTTAGGACTTCTATATTCATGGCACTCAAGTAAACAGCTGTCATCAGGCTTAGAAATATGTCTGTCGGTCTATAAACACCTGTACACACACATCCAAATGAAAATCCCACTTATTAAAATCCATGGTAGAAAACAATACGCTTTTGTTAAAACATAGAACATGGGGATGCTTAAGAATTGTGCATTTATTGTATGTAAATTTTAGCTCCACAAAAAATTGTATTGGTCCCAAATTTTAACTTCAAAAATATAACACATTTTTAATTAATGTAAATTAAAACCATGAATTTGTTCCCAATGCTACTTAATAAGTCTATATATCCACTGATCCAATAAGGGTTGTGGGTGATAAAATTATACTTCTTAAATCAATATGATTTATGTAGTTACGATGAGTAAAATATTAACACCAAAATAGGGATCAAAATCTCCTGTTTCATTCCTGCTGTGTGGATGCTATTCCTTTTCTTGCACTGGATATTTTAAACAAAAATATAATTATAAAATAATAGGCTTAGAAGGTTCATTTCTAATAGATTTTATTTTTTAAATACGACCTGATAGTGAAGCAAAACCAGCAATTTCTTTCAAATTACTGTGACTTTTTATTATAAAGATGTAAATAATAAACTTGGAATGTGTTGTTGAATTTTTCACTAATATTTTACAACATCTCATTCCAAAAGGCCTTACAAATGTTCTCTCTTTTGTCTCTTTGGGAATATTTTATGATCTACAATGATCTTTTTATCCTTTTAGATACATGAGATTTTAAATTAAAAAGCATGACACATGGCAATTTAAATTTCCATTCTAAACTTATAGTCATGAGCTCTTGTCAACAGAAGACCAAATTTACTATAATTATGGATTATTTACACTAAAACAAAATAAGAAATCAATATGTAAATGTAATGTTTGTTGTAGCTAATGCAGCCAGCAATGACAGATTAGGTTCAAATAGCAATCAGTTTGAAAATCTGGCACATATGTAAATGAGCTAGGGACTCGATGTTTACATTTGACTGTATTTCATTCAGAATTTTTAAATTGTCTCAGGAACAGCGTAAAAAGAAAATGTTAATCTTTCCACTATAAATACAACTTGAGCCCTCATCATAACTGAAACTAGGTTTTGCTCCTGTCCAGCTAAGCTAACATAAGATACTAATGATTCTGAGCTGCAGATTACATCATTCTTAATTAACACTCTGCTACAGTTGTTAACATCCTCCAAGACACCATGTTATCATCACCACAAGTTCTGTAACAATCTTAAAACCACGTTTATCAAAGGTTGGCCTCTTACTCTGCAGTGACTTTTAATTGCTTCTTTTGCTGGCAATTAAATGTCTATATAAACAAACATTTGGTTTCACATAATTCTTAATAACATTTTTCAGATGATTTCAAAGTTCAAGTGTCCTTATGTCTATAATTAGTGTATCAATATAGTGATACATTGGATTCAGTATTAACCAAAGTATATAAGATTAATCAAAATGTGGTAATTAGTGGTGATAGTGATATATTGTGATTTATCAAGTAGTTCATAGCAAAACTGTCAAAATATAATTCTATCCATCTAGACAAAATATGAAGAAAGCCCCTTCAAAATTACATTTACAGATACATTCATTTTTGTTTATTGAATTACAGACCAAGTTAAATCAACCATAGAGAATACCTGCAGTTCTTTTTGAAAGTGTGATGTTAACAAGCTAATCTCAGTAGTCACTGACCTATCAATAGGCAGTAAACTATATAGATGGGTTTAGTACATCAATCCAATTAGATGTGTTGTGATCTCCATCAATGCTTTAACTGGGGACAAGTTTCTTTCAACCAGAATGCATAACTTTAGGAAAATGTCCTCTTCTTAAAATGAGCCACTCTCTTAAAATGTCCTCTTCTTAAAATGAGCCACTTAAAATGAGCCATTTACTGAAACATTTACCAATCCAACACTTCTTAAATTTCACTTTTATAAAGTCTAATAACACTCACTAGAATTAAAGTTGAACAGTAATACAATAATGCAATTGAAACTATAATTATTTCAACTTATTCTTGAGAAACTTTAATAATAAATCAATAAAATACAATATAAATTTATTCTTGAGTTACTTTAAAAATAGTATATCAAATTGTTATCAAAATTGTACTGATTACAATACTAGTGTAACATTTTCAAAGATGAATATCTTTTGTAAAAACAAAAAAAGTTGTTTTGTAAAGCATTTTAGAAAAAAAATCCATTCAGAACATTTACTTGCTTATATAAAGCTTTCTGAAAACTGTCATTTATTAAGGCCTCTTTTCTGTCACACTGCTAAAATCTCACAAATATTAATCAATAAAAAGCCACTATGAAGAAGACACACTCATAGAACCATTTTAAATGACATTGCAGAAAACTTTTCAAAAAAAACCTATTGCTTTTTTCCTAGTGAAAAATAAAAAACTTAGCCAAAGAAGTCCCCCATTGGAAATTGTTCATATCTTCCTGAAGGAGCTACATCACTTCTTCCATTCATTTAAAAGGATTTATTGAGCATCTACTATAGTCTAGTGGGCATTGCTCCTAGTTTACACATGAACTAGGTTGAAATGAGACTTTATGTTGAGGACCAAATTGACTTTGACCTTTTGGGCAATGTCAAAGGCACTATGATGAGTGGTTTGGAGTTAAGAACCATATGAGAGCCAAGTCCTGGCTCATCTATTAACTAGCTCTGTGATCTGGGAAAGAGAAACTAATGAGAACTTGCATTGTGTCAGGTCCAATGCTCACATGTGCTATTTTATTTAATCACACTAGCCCTCTCCAAAAAGCTCTGAGAGGCAGAAATTATCATCCTGATTACTCTGGGTGAAGAAGCTAAGGCCTAATGGACTATTTAACTTCTCCTATGTGTACCTCAGTTCCCTCAGTCACAAAATGACACTAGATTAGATGATTGCTTTAACTCCTTCCAAAGATGACGTCCTAGAAATTTCCTCTCATTCTAACTCAGAGCTCTCGTGGATGTGACTCTTCTTGCATTAAGGAAGTACAACAAACAATGAAATAGCAGGATATGGACAAAAGAGAGAAAAACATTCCAAGGATTAACATTTGTGCAGAGACTGTGAAGTGTTAGGGTAACAGAAATAGGATGAGAGCTACCTGAAAGCATCCTAAGAACGTCCTCCTGATAAATGAATCCCACAGTTCCATGATACTTCTCAGTTATCTCAGTTGGGATAATAGGGGCAGATGACTGTTTAGAATGACCTCAGTAATGGGTGGGAGAGATGAGCGAGATAAAAAGAAAAAAAAAAGGTACACTGCTTGTATGAGTATCAATATACATACCACCCAGACCATGGCATCTCTTAGCTAGAACCAAAGCTAGGAGCACAAGATACTCACTACCACAGTTGCTAGATGGTTACAAGCAGAGATAGAGGAAGAATATTTCAGTCTTTCCCTTATTATACCATGCTTACTGGATATAGTGAAGTGCTTATCAAATGTAGAGTTAGAAGGGAGTTCAGGGATCATGAGAAGAACGGCTGTTCTTTTTTACTTTTCTTCAAGCTTCTACCTCTGCTCATAGGGAGAATACTGTTTCTGCTGCTTTTCCCCACAAAGGAAGAGTCTAAAATGAAAACACTTAGAGCTTTTTCCCCCTTCTAGACTTGATTCTCCCAGGAGAAGAATAGGAAGAGACTATTACAATTATTCACAAGCTCACACGTTAGCTTAGGTTTCCCTGAAGGCACAAATGAGGCCATCAGCTTCTTCTTTCACCTTCTATACCCTAGTATTAAATTCTCTTCTACTTCTTACACTCTGTCACCCTGGACAAAACTTGCCATGAACTCTCTAAGCTGTCTTCCCTATGTGACTAGGCTGTTGAGTGAGGCCTATTGCATCAGTCCATCAGGCTCTAAAGACCCAGTCATAACTCTTTCTAATGCTACCCGAGCATGTGAATCCTAAGATTTAGATCTGGAGTGAGAGGTAAAAGACCCCCACTTATGACTCTAGTCTAAGCCACATGTTCCATCAGGTGCTAGTCTGGCTATTAAAGCAGTTTTGTTTTTCAATTTGGATACAATTTTGTGTGTAAAATCCACTGTTAAGAAACCCAGAGGAAAGGAAGAACTAGTGGCATCACGGTCGCCTAAGAATCTTAGAAAAGCCTCTTTATTTTCTGGTAGCACATGAGGTCCAGGGCAGAAGAGTGACCTGCTCTAAGTCATACAGTGATTCTGTGGAAGGGGTGGAGCTATAGAACTCTTGACTTGCGACTCCTCAGTTACTTCCACAGTTACCTATTGGAAAATATTACTCTCTACCCTCACTTAATTTAAGGCTACTGTCACCTGCTTTCCCACTATTGGTTTTCCAAAGACCAAAAAAAAAAAAAAAAAAAAAATGGCCAGATATTTTTATGCCAGTGTTTTACTCAACTATCACAGGAGTATCAGTTAGCACCCTGAATTTACCCTGCTTTCACAAATAGCAACTAATTCAAAGTCATAGTGGAAAGTAACTTCACAATTCAGAGGCCACACAGGAGGATTACTTGCTTGACTATATGACAGGGCTCAACAACACCTCCAGAGAGTCATGAAAATCTTAACTGGAACCATCCTCCCAGTACAAAAATGTCAAAGTTCAACAATAAACTCCATTACTGCTTGCAAAAGGGACAACTACACACAAAGCATACCTTATTTTCTATCATCTTGCCATAAAAATTAAGAAAATGTATATAATTAAAACGGAGCTGGACCTTTTCATCACTTATTTGAATGTAGCCAAAGCAAAGTTGAAAAGACTTGCCTTTTTTTAACCAAGCCATCTTATCAGTCCTTTTCTAGCAAATTGATCATTAGTAATACCAAATTCCAAAATGTTAAACCTTCTCCAACCAGTATGTTTAAACGTGGTCTGTGGGCTTTGCCACTAGCTATTTCCTTTGCCTAGAGTACTCTTCATTTTAATGGCTCCTCAATCATTTGAGTCTCGGCTTAAATGGTACAACTTTAGACAGGCCTTTCCAGAGCTTACAACCTACAGTAGTTACCCAGTTACTTATCATGTCACTCTCTTTTAGTATTCTGCAAAGCTCTTATTATTATCTGAATTTTTTCTTGTTTATAGTTTGTTTCCTATTCCTACACTCTACCCCACTTCTACACATATTACACTGTAAACTCCATGAAAGCAGGCATCTTGTCATCTTGTTCCTCATTGTATCCCTAGCACCTAGAACAAACACTTAACACATTATAAGATGGTACTCAAACTGTATCTAATAAATGAGTGAATAACTGACATCCTACATGAATAACAGATAGATGGACACTCCATTGTTTGAAAATACTTTAAGATTAGTTTGATAATTAGCAAAAGAACCAATGAAGAGACTACATATGCATGGAACAAAAATCGCATTCCTTAATTAGTCATGAAATTTTTCATATTCATTGTAACAACTGTTTGTGAATTAAGGGCCTCTTTCATGAGGAGATGTTCAATAAGAATTCTCTTACTGTGAAGAATTCTCTTCACAGCTCAGGATCTGATTGGAAAGAAGGTAACCATACCTGAAATAATACTAGGGAAACCAAGACTCAAAGGAAAGGTATTATCTGAGATCACAAAACCAGTGCAGGTCAGATAAAGGACTGACCAGTATGTGACTACAAAGCCACAGTCTCTTCCATTACTCTATACTATGATGGGGAAAACTATAAAGAACATTGGACAAAAATAAAGGCTAAGTTCATGCCAAAGAGTAGAGATTGTCTAGATTATTGCATTTATTATCTCTGTTCTGCATGATGCTTGATATTCCACCACTAGAATTTTAATCCTTAGCTTTGGTCTCTAATAAGAGGCAAATATACACAAATATTTCTAAATTATTATGTTTTGGGCACTCTTTTAGCTGCTGAGGATATACTAGTGAACAAAAAACAAGTCCCTGAGATCTTGTAGCTTTACACTGTAATGAGGGAAACAAACAACAAATATGAATATGAATATATTACTAATATTACTAATATAATGCATTGCAATGATAAAGCATGATAAAGTGAGAGGGTATGACTGAGTGGCTGTTTAGACAGGGGAATCCAGAAAAGCCTCTCTGAGGATGTGACCTTTGAGAAGAGGCCTGAACAAAGTGAAGGAATGAGCCAAATTGATAACTAGTGGAAGACTGTTCTAGGCAGGGAAATAGCAAAGTGCAAATGCCCTGAAGTGAAAGAGCAAGGAGGCCGGTGTGGCCGGCAAGCTATGAGCCAGAGGGAGAGTGATAAAGAATGAAATAAGAGAAAATCTGGCACAAGATTATGTAAGTCCTTTATAGGCCATCATACTTATAGGGCACAACATTTATACCTAGGTTTATGTTTTGTAATACAGCAAGTCCTCACTTAACATTGTCTATGGGTTCTGTGAAATTAAGCAAAATGACGTATGACAAAACCAGTTTTACCACAGGCTAATTGATATAAACAAGAGTTAGGTTCCTATGGCATCTTACCAACTTTATAGTGAAATGATGTTGAACAAAAAAGACGTTATTTGAGGACCTGCTATACAGACTAAAGTTAATCAGATCTCTAGCCTTCTTCAAACAAGTCCCTAAGCAAATTCCCAATAATCACTTTCTCTCTTCAACTCACCACTACCCCTAAATCAGTTTCCTGATCAGTAAAATATGGGTAATAATGCCTATTTATGACTTACCATGAGAAATATATAAAGGGCTTAGCAAAAAGCCTGTCTTCATAAGCGGTATTTATATAACTGTCACTTACCAGATATTTTCAACTTCAAACTTCCTAAAGATGATTATTCTTGTAACTATTACCTGTCTTTTCAGTATTATCTATAATTTGCACTTTGTTGTCAACTATTACTAGCACAGCCCTGAAATCCAGAACGCAGAAATGTTCTCCATTTGCTCCAATCTTCTATTCTACCTTTCCTACTATTTCAAAATCTGCTAGCTAACTTCATTTCAACATTTAATCCTTGGACTCCACCCTGCCTCCCTGCTATGAACTAAACTACATAACACCTAGAAGTCTTATGTTGAAGTTCTAATATGGCTGTATTTGGAGATACTTTTAAGGAGGCAATTACAATTAAATGAAGTCATAAAGGTGGGACCCAATCCAATAGGACTAGTGTCTTTATAATAAGAAGAAGAGAGATCGAAGCTTGCTCTCTCTCTGTCATGTGAATAGACAGCAAGAAACTGAGCCAGGAAAGGAGCTTTCACCAGAAACCAAACCTGTTGAAACCTTGATCTTGGACTTTACAGCCTCAAGAACCAAGAGAAATAAGTGTGTGCTTTTTAAGCTACTAGTCTATGGTATTCTGTTGTAGCAGTTTGTGCTGAATACTCCCACACCCTTTTTGGTTACCGGTCCTTTTTTGATTTCACGTTCTCGAATTTTTCTTAATTGCTGTCCCTCTCCTCATACATCTAATAATATTTGACCCTATTCCTCCTTTCCTTCACTGTCAAGTTTTCTGAAAATAAAAGTAACTCCAATTCCACATTTCTCATTCATCCTTAAAATTTATATAATCTGGCTTTCATTATATTCCTGCCAAAAAATGATCTCAACAAAGTCATCAATTATTTATATGTCAAACTCAATGGCATTTTAAATGACCATCATCCTACTTGGAATATGCAGCAGTATTCTGCACCACTGTACATCTGAGAAAAAAACATATAGACAGTAGTACTGATTTCTCAGGACAGTCTCAGTTCTAGACATATGACTTTGAAACACATGGGACACACATCAGTGATGAGTTCTATTAGCAACTAAGACATGTGGGTTTATAAAATGAGATTTGTCAGTCATCTATACATATTTGGAAACTGAAAGGTTGAGAGTAGATGTCAGAAGGTACAGTAACAGCGACTGCTAAGAACAGAACTTTCAAGAACACTGACATTTAGAGCAGATGAAGAAAAGAGGACCTTCCCAAGAGTGAGTGGCATCTAAGGAAAATTCATGCAAAGAGAAGAATTAAGAAAAATCCTAATGCCTTTAAAGAAAAGGTTACAAGCTCCTTGAGGACAGAGCTTATTTTTATCTAGTAGGTAATCAATAAATCTTTGATAGACTGAATCTTTCCTATAATATGAAAGAAGTGTAATAGTTTTCTCCCTAATTTTACTATGATTTATAGCATAATTTGAAGTTGTGCCATAGGTTCTACTGGAATTGGAATGGTGAAATCTAGCAGCAGGACCTCAATTTTCAATTACTTGATAAAATCTAACGAGTTAGAAAAGTTTTCAAATATTTTCAACTATTATAAAGATTATGATTTAAGAGTTTGCTCTTAAATTTGCAGAAAGTTTGAAATTCTGTTTTCTGAAAAACATAATTTATTTTAAAATAATTCTAAATAAAATTCAATTATAGGCACTCATATCATATAGGCACTCATAATTTTGCTGCTGTTGAGGTTTTTTTCCAGAAAGAAATTGTAAATATAAAATAAGACTCAATTACCAGGCACCCCCTAGTGGCAGTAAAATTAAGTTAAGAAAAAAAATTTTATAAGATAGGTTTTAGAGTTCTCTATATCTATAGTTTTCACCAAACCTTGAAGATAAAATGTTTTGCCAGTAAATAATTTAAGAGCATGTTATTTGATATCTATATTTTACTAAATGACTAATAATGTACTATAACTAAAACTGAATTCACATACTGAAATTTCATGAATATTCTTAAGAATTACAGTAAGTAAAATAATGTATTTAAATGCTCTTCGAAGAGTATATAAAGACAAATTATAAGATTTTTAAAAATCCCATTCTAAAGATAAGAGACTCCAGGCCTTTTGGGCCACACTTCTCTTGCTCAGGCCTGCTTCCACATCTGGAAGTGTACTTTCCCTTCTAATAAAACTTTTCTTTTCTACTGTAAAAAAAAATAAATAAAAACAAAAATAAAGAAGAACCTCCAAAAAGGAAGGCATCTTTGGAATAAAGCTCTGTATATTTCTGTCAAGAATCTGAAAGCCAGAGTAGCTTGGAGTAGTAGATGGAGAGTCAGCTGGAGACTTCAGATTCAGAAGTATTTTTGCTGTTGACCTGGAAAAATCCACACAATTCTTCTAAACACTTCAAGTTTCTCCTCTACAAAATGGAAGTATCATAGTCAGCCTGCGCCCTTGCAGGGTTTGTTATAAAAATCAAGTAAAAGTTGAATGAAAAGGATTACTATTGATATTTATTAGCATACATAAATCATTTGAATTATTGTTCTTCGTAATTTCTACTTTCACATATAATGAACCACTCCTGCATACTGAATTTTTAGAATCACCTGGCAACTAAAAACAATGCTCCCCATTTTATAAAAATCTAAGGCCCTAGCCAAGCTGGGAGGGACTGCAATCCAAAATTGCTCTCAATATCATGATGTCTTTTGTCTGGAGAGACTGATTATAATTACATTACTTTCCTGAGTTGGTTATAATTAATTTTGTTTAAGAGTGACACTATAATACCAATGTTGTCTAGTCTGTTTAAAGAAAACTGATACTTTATAAAGAAAGAGCCTAATGTTTGTCATTGTGCTGGAATTGGAATGGTGGATCTAGCAGCAGGACCTCGTCAAAGTTCTGCACTTCAATTAATGGGCAGTTTATCATCCAACTCCCTTCTATCTTCCAGCATCCACTGACTCATCTCAGAGAAGCAAAACAATAAAACCAATTAAACATCAAACCAACTACCTAAATAAAATATACCATTAAAAAAATCCCGAATCTAATATGAAGGAATGGGATAATTATGCACATAAATTTTCCTATTTTCCTCTACTAATTTCAGAGTTCTTCTAGTCATTTGCCAACTCTAAAATATAACACTAAAAATCATAATTACCTTTTATTTTCTCCCTTTTAGAGTATAAATTAGGTTATAAGTTATAAATATTTCTATGAATTCACCAATTATAATAAAATTCTGCAAAAACAAATCAATTTGATTCATTATGAAGTTTACCACAGTAATTTTATCTGTCTACTATATTTAATAATATGATGTAGTACAGAACTCAATAGGAAATTGTTTTTGGACTCCACTATATAGTTAAGATGTCAAAACAATATTTTTATTTGGTGAAACATAAAATGAAAATCACAAGTTAAAAATAATTATTACCATAGCCTTTCAGGTTCTGCATAAATTTTGTTTTAAACTGTCTTCCATGAAATCAGCATTTCACATAACATCACACACATACACTCATAAATAATCTCTAGTTTTATAAAAAATATATATATATTAGATAACACATTGAAAAAACACACCTTGGCTTTTTAGTTAGACTTAATAAAATGTGTGTTAATATGATGTTTTTATTAGTAGGCAGAGCCTCTACATGTTCCTCCTCCAATTGCCCAGCTACTCTGTGTTTTATGGCTTTTGCTTGGCTTTGAATTTTTCTGTCTTTCTTATTGTTCCAACACAGGAAACAGCATCATTGTAACTTTGTAAAAATTCATAATCCAACTAGGGAAGACTAGTTCTACATGAAGACTCATTCTCCAATAAACACTGCATTTCAGAAGCACTGTAGGCCCCTGCTTGCTTCAGGACTGAGCAACTGTCAATCAAACTAAGGTTGGCCACATGGCAATGAAGAGCATTTCCATTAGCCCAGGAAGACATCTGTGATAAATCCATTTAATCATGCTACTGGAAAGTAACAGATTATAATCAATGATATCTCCTGTCTGTTTATAATTTTGTAGATTACATATTGGATGACAGTGATTACATTCTGTTAACTAACCTACAAAATGATGTTATATCTACCTAGATAACCATATCTATAACTCTATGTTTATCTCATCTGGTGTTTATATTTACATTACTATAATCAGGAGGACAAATACTGTTTGGCAGTTTGTAATAGTGTGCAAATTCCACTTCCCATTAATATATGATCTGAACATAAAAGATAAGGAGCAACCCAAAATATCTTTAAATTATTACCTAAAACAAACCTGTTAAAAAACTATGAAATGCAATTACATTAGATTTAACTTTTATCAGTTCAGTGGTTCATACTTTAGTAAAGTCCTAATTTTCTTTTTGCTACGTCTACCTGTGATGGTATCATCTATAATAAATATATATTTGGTCTTCTTCAACACACAGCTCCTAAAACCCTTGGAATTTTCTAAGTGATATGAGTGATAAAGGTGAAAAGAGCAAGGAGTCTTTTGTTATTCATAACAAGCCCCTTTCAACCACATCTGAGTTTGTTAATGAGGTCACTTTTAGAAAACCCCTCAGGATGGAGAATGATTAACAGGGAACCAACCTTGCGATTAGAGGGTTGCAACTTTAAGCAACCCACATCCCCACCCTCTACACCTCCGGGGAGATGGTGAGTGGGCCACTAGAGGTTGAGTCAATAAATAATAGCCAATGATTTAGTCAATAATGCTTATGTAATGAAGCCTCCATCAAAGATGCTAGCTGAAAGGTTTTTAGAGCTTCCTGCTTGGTGAACAAGAATTTGTCCATGTGCTAAGAGGATGGCATACTTCAGACTTTACAGGGACAGAAGCTCCTTTTGGGATCCTTCTGGATCTCATTATTTTTTTCTTCATCTGGCTATTAATTTATATCCTTTAAAATATGCTTTATAATAAATCTGTAATATTAAGTAGAGAACTCTTCTGAGTTCTGGGAGCCATTCTAGCAAATCATGAAACCCAAGAGGGGTAGGGGGTTATGGGATCTTCCAATTACAGCCAGTTGGTCAGAAGCACAGATGACAACCTACGCTTGCAATTGCTGTGTGTGGGACTGAAGCTCTGAATCTGTGGGATCTGATGCTATCTCCAGGTAGATACCATCACAATTCAGTTAAACTGTAGAACATCTAGTGGATGTTAAAGAATAGCCTGTTGTGTGTGGGGGGAAAAAACCCCACACATTTGGTGGTTAGAAGTGTCCTGTGAGTAATAGTATAGAAAAAAACATGGATTTTTCACCTCCACTACATAAATATAAAGATATTTGGTAGGTGGTAATTAAAGAGTTGATAATACTGAAGTTTAGGGACCAAGTTTCTCTCTAAAAAAAAAAAAAGAATGCGTATAATAAATTATAAACTCTAAAAAACAACTTAAACACAGTTCTGGAATAATACTTGTACTGACAAAAATTATTACTCTATCACTAGCATAATCATGTACTTTGGATCAGTTTACTTTATCTAGCAATATTATACGATTAAATATAAAAATAATTTGCTCATTCTATAAATGTACTGAATTTCATTGTGAAAACTGAAGAAAGAATGAGATCCTCCATTCCAAACAGAAAGTCTTAATAAAAACTTTATACCAAAGAAAATTACAGGCAATATCCTTGATAAGCATAGATGCAAAAATTCTCAACAAAATAGCGAACCACTTCAACAATACATTTAAAGATTATACACCATGAGCAAGTGGGATTCATCGCAGGGATACAAGGATGGTTCAATATCTATAAATCAATTAAGGTGATATATCAAATAAATAAAATAAAGGCTAAAAACCATATGGGCATCTCTACAGATACAGAAAAGGCGTCTGACAAAATTCATCATCTTTTTATGACAAAAACTCTCAACATGAGAACAAAAGGAAACATATCTCAACACAATAAAGGCTATATGTGACAAACCCATGGCTAATGTTATACTCAGTGGTGAACAGCTTTTCATCTAAAATCAGGAACGAGACAAGTTTGCCCACTATCATCACTTCTATTCAACATAGCATTGGAAGTCTTAGCCATGAAATCGGATAAGAAAAAGAAATAAAAGGCATCCAAATCAAAAAGGAAGATCCTTTTGTACTTCATAAGCATGATGATTAGGTCTTCACGCTCTTGTGTGAGATGTGCCTCCCTCAAATCTTGATATGACATTGGCACATTACCTGTCTGATGTGAAAAATAAAAAAGAACAATAGGAAAGGAAAAAGTAAAACTCTTATTATTTGTAGATAACGTGATACTATACCCCCATGATGCAAAAAACCCCAAAGACTCCACCAAAAAACTATTAGAACTACTAAATGAACTCAGTAAAGTTCAGGGATATAGAATCAATATACTGTTGTGCTTCTATACACAAATAATGAACGATGAGAAGGAAAATAAGAAAACAATCCCATTTACAATTGCATCAAAGAGCATAAAATATCTAGGAATAATTTAATGAAAGAGTGAAAAGATCTGTACTCTGGAAACTATGATGAAAAAAAAAGAAAGAAGATACAAAGAAAAAGAAGGATATACCTTGCTCATAGACTGGAATAATTAATATTGTTAAAATCTTGTTACTATATAAAGCAATCTACAGATTCAATGCAAATCTCTATCAAAATAGATGGCCATTTTTACAGAACCAGAACAACTGATCCTAAAATTTATATGGAAGCACAAAAGACCCCAAAGAGCCAAAGTTTGAGGGGAAAAAAAAGTGGGAGGTATTACATTCCCTGATATAAAACTATACTATAAACTTACAATAATCAAAACAGTATGGTACTAGCTAAAAACAGATATACAGATCAATGAAATAGAATACAGCCCAGAAATAACTCCTTGCTTACATGGTCAATTCATCTATGACAAAGGAGGCAAGCATATACAATGGGGTAAAGACATCTCTTTAATAAGTAGTGTTAGGGAAACTAAACAGATACAGGCAAAAAAAATGGAACTTGATCACTTTCCTACACCATATACAAAAATAAACTCAAAATTGATTGAAGATTTAAATATAAAACCTAAAACCAAAACTCATAGAAGAAAACACAAGTAGTAAACTCTCTTTTAGCATATCTTTTAGGATATGTCTCTCCTTGGGCAAGGGAAAAAATAAACAAATGGGACTATATCAAACTTTGCACAGCAAAGGAAAGCATCAACAAAACAAGAAGAAAATCTACTGAAGAGGAGAAATATTTGCAAATCATATATCTGAGAAGGGGTTAATGCCCAAAATATACAGGGAACTCATACAACTTAACACCAAGATGGACATAAGAAGGTGTTCAACATCACTAATCATCAGAGAAATACAAATTAAAACCATAATGAGATATCATCTCACACCAGTCAGAATAGCTAATCATCAATGAATCAACAAATAACAAGTGCTGGCAAGGAAGTGGAGAAAAAGGAACACTGGTACACTGTTGGTAGGATTGCAAGTTTGTGTAGCCACTACGGAAAACAGTATAGAGATTCCGCAAAAAAAAAAAAAAAAAAAAAAAAAATAGGGCTTCTACATGACCTAGCAATTCCACTTTGGGGTATTTATCCGAAGAAAATGAAAAATAATAACTTGAAAAGATAAATGTACCACCATGTTCTTGCAGAATCACGAGTTATAGCCAAGATACGGAAGCAATGTAGGTATCCAACAACAGATGAATGGATAAAGAAGATGTGGTATATATACAGTGGAATATTATTCAGCAATAAGAAAGAATGAAATTTTGCCATTTCCGGGTAACATGGATAGACCCAGAGCATATTATACTAAGTGAAATACATCAGACAAAGACAAATACTGTATGATCTCACTTATATGTGGAATCCAAAAAAACAAAATAATGAATAAACAAACCAATATAGAAACACACCCATAATTATGAGAACAAGCTGATGGTTAACAAAGGGGATGGAAATTTACACACACACACACACACACACACACACACTTCATGGTAAATAAATAAATAATTGATCATCTGGCCTGAGCTGCCTTCTAGGCTTCTTCTTCTTCTTCTTCTTCTTTTTTTTTTTAAATAACAGAGGACAGTATTTTTTGGAGGAAGTAATATCAGCAATATAAAAAAAATTTATGTTTTTTCAAGCTGCATTCTGTAATGGCCAATTAATTTTCCTCAAAGGTATGCCTTCTTAAGCCAATGGAGAGACTGTAGTTCAATTTACTCATCCTCTTCCCTCCAACTCTAGTCCTTCCCCTTCAAATATTTTTAACTATTTTTTACATAATGGAGTTTTGCTAAAAGTTTTTTTGGAAAAAAGATTCCACCATTAAAATCAAACAAACTATTCAAACAAGATAATTTGAAATTTTATATAGTTAACCATTGTTGGTAAGTTAAAACTTCAGCAAGATTTTGATTTGATATGATTTTGATATTTATACAGAGCTGAAAGCAATGTTATTAACAACCACACTTTTTTCTTTAAGAGTCACAGAAAAAGTAAACACCTTACCCAGAATGACTAGATGATGAAGGTGGTGGCAAGTCTGGTGTAAGAACATAAAGACTGTTGTTTTTTGGCAAATGTAGTGATTTTAAGACCATCTGAAAAAGAAAAAATAAAAACAAAATGACTGTTAACACTGTATATTAATTTTTTCCTATAGTTCTTGAAAAATTATCAATATTGTAATTTTTGATTTTTCACCTCTTGACAATTTCCTAAAAGGGTAATGAAGAAGAACTACTGAATCCAAATAATCTTGTTTCTCCCATATATACCATAAACTAGCATAAATAAGAGGTTAAAATAAAATATAAATTCTTTAACTCATGAAAAGATATAAATAGATTAAGAACACAGTTAAGACTCATTAATATCTTCACTGAAGAAGTATATCCTTGCAACTAATCTGCACTTCATTCCAGGATCATTATAGCAAAAATTAGCAATGTAGGTTTTCAGAAATCATTAGACCTAGAAAAGAGCATCAAAAGCATATCAATCAAATAACTTTACAGATCAGGAGCTGAGCCTGAATTGGATAAGTTCTCTAGTAAGTGTTTCTTTGGTCAGTTAGGTCAATTAACTCTTATTCCAGAGAATTTTGTTGTTGTTAAAGTACTGTGGTGAATAAACTGCTCTTGGGCTACATCTGACCTACTATCTTGAGAACAGTACAAAATTTCACAAAATTCTTTGCCATAAAACTCCTTTCATACCTTTCACACTCCCATCTTGATGGTAAATACTTGCTAATGTACTTCAAGCTTTTTTTTTGACAGTAATACACATTAAGAAACATTTTTTACATCTTTACATCATAACCTAGAACATAATATTTATTCAACAGATTTTTACTTAGCCATCTACTCTGTGCCAAGACTATTCTGAACACTGAGGACACAGCGGTGGACAGAACAGTCTAAAACACCTGATCACATGGAGCTCACATTTTAGTAGGAATAAATAAAATAAGTAACCTACATAGCTGAGTATTAGAAAGTGATAATTTTTTGAGTAAACATAAAGCAGGGAAAGGGCATGAAGGGTAAGGGTTTGGGGAGTTATATAATTTTAAACTAGGTGATTAGAGTGGTTCTCACTTGGAAAATATGACACTGAACAAAGACTCGAAGGTGTTAAAATAATCATGAGAACATAAAGAAAATAATATTTCAGAAAAACACAACAGCAAGTATAAACACTTAATAAAAAACAAAGTCCAATATAATTGAAGACAAATGAGCACAGGGAGGAGATAAGTCAAAGAGGTAACAATTATGGTAGGAGCAGAAAATGTGTTGAGTCATTTAGGCTGATGTAAGGACTTTGACTTTTACTCTGAATGAAATAGATTGGAAGCTACTGGAGTGACATGATTAAATATATGTTTAAAAAGAATCACTTTGTCAGCTGTATTGAAAACAGATAGGAAAGGTGTTAACAGAAGAGGTAAAAGTACAAGGAGACTAAAGAAATATACTAAGATAATGATAATGGCTTATGCCAGTGTGTTGGTAGTAGAAATGGTACAAAATAGTTAGATTCTGAATATATTTTAAAAATAGCACCAAAAGGATATGCTGACTAATTGGATATGGTTTATGACAGAAAGGAGTCAATAAAAAACTAAAAGAATTTAGAATGAACAACTGCAAATGAAGACTTCCATTTTGGACATGTAAATTTGAAATGTGTATTAGACATCTGAGTGGAGAAAATAAGTAAGTAGCTGATATGTCAACCAGGAAGTCAGGGAACAAGCATGCATGAAGATATAAATTAGAGATATGAAATTGATGGTGCATATAGATGATACTTAAAAAGCCATGACAATAAGATAACTGAATTTAGTAACGCGGTCACTGGTAACTTGGACAAGAGCACTAGCAGGTTCCTGCTTAGACTGGGCTCAAGAGAAATGGGAGGAAAGGAAGCAAGACAAAAAATATAGACAACTCTTTAGGAGAAGTTTTGTTATCAAGGAGATGAGAGAAATGAAGCAATTTCTGGAAGGGGAGATGGAATCAAGAGAACAATGGAAGAAATGACATCATGTTTGAATATTAATGGTAATGTTCTACTAGAGGAAAATATTGATGATGCAGGAAAGACAAGAAAGAGTGAAGTTCTTGAATAGGCCAGAGGGAATACAGAATGTAATCCAAAGCAAACACAGAGGTTGGGTCTTGATAGCAGATTGGATTGGCATTGGCATCTACAGTAAAATAAAGAAAAGGAAGTAGGTGTTAAGATGTAGATAAATAAACAGAGACCAAGCTGGGAGCTTGTGGAAGTTCTGTTGTGATTGCCTTTATGTTGTGAGTGAAACAACATAGAAAGCAAAGTCATCAGCTAAAAGTGAGAAGTGGGGAGAAGTGTTTTAAAGGTCTAAGGAGAGGATAAGTATAAAACAGCCATTTCGGAGAGTGTGGATTAAGCAGGTAACATACTAAGATTGCCTAGCAATATTAAGGGGCCTGAAGATCATGGTCATGAATTTAAAGATACACCAATTAGCAAGATTTTGTTTATCTCCAGCCATATTTAGCTGTAAGTACAGGACAGACACAGTCACTTTATCCAAGGTAAGGATTTTGGTCAAGCAAGAACCATGAAGCAAGAGTTAAGGCTATATGCAAGAAAACAATTATAATAGACTGTGGAATTTAACCCACTGTAAGGAAGGAAGAGAGGACATGAAAGAGGTAATGATCATGAAAAGATGGAAGAAACAATGAATTCAAGGTCTGAATGGGACTGAAGGATTGTTAGAGTTAGGATATTAAAGGAAGTGAGCTAGAAAGATGAGAGATGGTTGAGAAGAGAATAGACACTTGAAATTAAGATTTGAGAACTGTTGTAATTAAATGATCAGACCACGGGAAGATACAGCTGACAGGGTGAATAAAAAGATATTTGTAGGAAAGAAGTTCAAGGAATTAAGAAACCAAGGTGTTGGAAAGATCATTTACAAAGATTTAAGTTACTGAACACACACATCTATGATAAAGTTAATTACAAATTAGGCACAGTAAGAGATTAACAACAGTAATTAATAATAAAATAGAATGATTATAACAATATACTATAATAAAAGTTATGTGAACATGGTCTCTGTCTTTTGTCCTGTACATACAATGTGGTTACACTGGACAAAAGGATGATTCATATTATGGGTGGGACAGGGTGAGATACTGAGAGATTTCATTTCATCACACTACTCAGAATGGTGTGCAATTTAAAACATGAATTATTTATTTCTGAAATTTTTCATTTAATATTTTCAGACAACAGGTAACTGAAACTACAGAAAGTGAAACCACATATAAGGGGAACTACTGTATATTTTACCAGTTAATCCAGTGATATGATAGCTGCTAGGAAAAAAAAGCAATGAATACTGAGAAGGCTACAGAGAAACAATGTCCTCAGGAAAATAGATTTCAGTCAGAAGATGATGGTGAAAAAAATGTATAGGGAAGAGGTTGATAACAGAAGAAATTTTTTTCTTAAAAAATTAGTTGATGAATTAGTTCCACAGGGCACAGCAAAAGATTTCAGGCATTGTAGAGGAAAAAAGATAAAGACACCAGCTGAGCAGAAACTGGAATATGAGAGAGGGGAGATGTGGGAATCTTAGACTCCTTGTAGTGACTGTCATGAACAGCTGGAAAAGGCATAATAAAATTAGTCCTGATTGAATCATAGCAAATGATAATGTCAAGGCTCAAAGTGTTGGATAGCAAGGTGAAACTGATGTCTAGGAAGTCCTCTTAGCCCTGCAGAGAGAAGCATGGACACCCTGGGCAGGCTGATCTTACACAAGCATAGAACATGAGGAACTCATTCTTGACCTCTCCAAGAGAGCCCATCTTACTAAGCATACAGTCTTACTCCAAGGGCACTGGGATTTACTTTTGATTCATATTAGTTATGTATTAAGTAAAAATAATGTTAATTGCAATACATCCTTACATCTTTCTTTTTTTTTTTGTTTTTTCAATTATAGCTATAACCTATTCAACTTTACAACCCACTAATGGGCTGTGTAACCCAGTGTTTGAAAAAACACTATAGGTGGCAATAATCTGTAAGTTCAGAAATCGACCAGGAGACCCTGAAAGTTCTGAATCTTTATGTCAAATATATGCAAGTTATTTTGAAATTGATCTGTGCTATCTTTATAGAGTTAACATGCAAACAAACCAAACACATGCATATAAACATGGGAGAGTTATTTTTACCTTTTTATCTTTCATTATTTTACTCTGTGGATTATTGATAAATGCTTAGTCTTACCACTTGATCAAGTCATTATTGTCCTTTTGCCATGCCATCATCCAAAGATTTCCCACTAAATCTTCCCCCTCAAACCACATGTGGCATGATTAAATGAATGGATACTTTAAGTCAAGTATTCATTCATTCATACCATGAACAATTATTTGATGCGTATTTTACCAGGCATCGGATATGTAATGGTGAAAGAAAAAGATATGGTCCCCTTACTCATAGTGCTCTAATAGAGAATGCTGGGATTGGAGCCAAATTTTATACAAAGCCCTGTTAGAGAACGTAACATTTAAGCTAAGACTTGAAGGATGGAAAAGAACTACCCAAGTGAAGAACCATGGATAAAGCCTTCAAGGTAGTTTAAGCCTGGATATTAAAATATCAACTCAGTAACTAGTATAAAAAAATTTGATAATTATTTCCGCCTCAAACATCTAAAACTTCAGTTAACTCATTTCTTTCAATCCCAGGTAGTTACATCCGTCAGGTAAAGATGTAAAGAGCTTGAGCCTATTAGAAGAATTAAAAGGCAGTTTCTATGGCTGCAGCATGGAAAGTGAGGGTAAGAAAGGCTGAAGATAAACTTGTAGGGGTGCATAGAGAATAAATAACACATGCTTTTGAAACTATAGTGAGTAGTTTAAATTTTATTCAAAGTTCAATGAAAAACTATGTTTTAACATGAGAGTGATATAAATGGATTTATGTTTAAAAAAAAAAAAACCAACCCTCTGGCTGCTATGTAGAGAATGCATTGGAAAAACCCAAAAGGAAGCTGGAAAAACAATAATGAAGCTATTATTTTGGTCCAAGCAAAAGATGTTAATAGCTTGGATTAGCAAGTGCAATGAAAATGATAAAAAGTGCTCATGGTTGAGATATATATTTTGGAGATAGAATCTATAGGACTTACCAAAGAATTAGGTATTGTTTTAAATGGGAAGAGATTGATGCCCACCTTTTTGGATTTAGCAGTGGCTATATAATGTTGCCATTTATTGGGGAAGACTGTTGGAGAAATGGCATGGGAAGGAAAATCAAGAGCACCATTTTAAACATGTTAAGTTAAAGATGCCAATAAAATATGCAAGTGCAAAAGTGAATTACCAATTTGGATATGGGAATTCATAGAAGTATAACCTGGAAATAAAAATTTGGGAGCAATCAGAATATTGATGGCATAGAAATAGCAGAAATCACCTAGAGAAAAGAGTACAAAGAAATAAGTAACTGAAAACATTTTATTGGTAACATAGACTATGTTTGAATATTAGAACACATGGCTTCAAGGACATTTTCAAAATGATTGCCTTTCTCTTCATAAAATACTGAAAATGCTACACAAGAATGATTCATATCCATAGGTTTCTCAACAAATGAATGAATAAATGATACAGCTATGTAAACAAATGCATTTTGGTGTTTCACTTCTGCCAAAATTGCTGATTTACTAAGTCAGCACTTCTTTTTATTTTTAAATCCACATTTCAATTAGAATAGCCATTCAGCACCAGGGGTCAGTAAAAGACGGCCTATGGGACAAATCCAGCTCGCTGCCTATTTTTATATCGCCTGTGGGTTAAGAAAAGTTTTTATATTTTTAAATGGTCGAAATAAATTGAAAATAAGACTATTGCATGATACAAATTTCAGCTTTCTGTGGCCATAAAGACTTATTGGAATATAGTCATGCTCACTCCTTCGCATATGGCCTACAGCTGCTTTCATGCTATGACAGCAGAATTGAGTCGTTACAAAAGAGACTGCAGGGCCCACAAAGCCTAAAATATTTACTACCTGCCTCTGGACAGAAAGTTTGCTGACCCCTAATATAGCACATCACTAACTTGGTAGCTAAATTTATAAATATCTCGCCTGTAAATCTTCAAATACTGAGAACATCTCCATATGTCGAGTGAACACAAATACAAGCGTTTAAAAGCACAATGCCTACCAGGAGACACTGACAAAGAAAAACTGAACCAAAAGTCGGAGATTCTAAGTTTAAGCCTAGATATTAAAACATCGACTCAGTAACTAGCGTGAAAAAATTTGAAAATTAGTTTCATCTCAAACATCTAAAACTTCAGAGTTATCATTTCTTTCAATCCCTCCCCACTCTCCTCAGTCAGAAAAAAGTAAAAGTGTGTAAAATATTTTATACCTAAGGCTGCTACTGGGTCATTGAGAAGAGCAACAATTACCTTAAAATTGCACACTTTTTAAAATTCTTAAAATATAATTCATTCCATGTACCTGTCACTAGCCAAATAAACAAAGATATATTCTTTATACCATGGAAATTTTCCAAGTTAAAAACTTTTCCTATTATTATCTTTGTTCTATAGTCAATACTTGGCATACATATATATACACTGTGTATTACTTGTTCAGGCCAACAAGTAATCAAACTGTTCAGTAATTATTCCAGGGCACTTACTGACACCCTACAAGATTTGAGAAAAAGCGAAAAGCTCTCAAAAAGAGTACCAAATCACCCCCTATAGAATAGTTTGGAGACAGAAAAGCATGCCATATAGTGTTTTCATTTACATTCTGTATTCCTTTAAAACTGTTATTGCTTTACCATAAAAACACTTTAACTTGAAAAACTTTTGCTTGCTGATTCCTTAACTAAGTTATTATTATCGAATCTACTCCTGTTATGTTAAACCAATTTTTATACATTATTTTGTCAACTGCATAACCTAATTTTATTTCTAGGCAATTAAGAAACTCACACTGTCTTCCACATCTCCAGTCTTCCAGCCTTTTAACAGCATTTTAGACACAGGTATTTGAAGTTCATTTTCTAGAATCTGTTTAATTTCTCCTGTATAAATAAGAAGAGACCAAATATTACTAACAAAATAATGCAATCAACAATTGTCCATATCCAGGGATAGCATTCATATTAGCCGTATGGTGCACAATGACATTTGTCTGATAAATGAATAACAAAAATTTCAATAGTCTAAACTTCAAAACTTGATCAAACAACATGTTGTCCCTTTGAAGAATTCAAGTTTCAACATTAGTTTTGAAAAAAGACCCCACAACTAATTAATTAAGTAGTTAATTAACTGCATTACTTTAAAAAAAAAATAGATATCCTGATTGGGGGTTTTAAGAGAAACAATCTATTCTAAACCAATCAATTGGCAATACCTATATGTGCTCAGCATATGGTAGGAGTAGCTAGTAAAGTATAAAACCCAAGTCATTATAGTATGGGGGAAGCAGATTTTAGAATGAAGATATGGAATGAAGTCTTATCTTAAAGAAATCAAATAACTTGTCTATTCTTAGTTTTTGCATCTGTAAAACAGGGACTAATATTGCCCATCTTCTCTACGCCTAAGGTCCAACGATGAAAGAAAATAACATCCATGAAAGAAACTGAAAAAAATAAAGCCAATGTATATAATCAAGAAGACAATTTAAATTGAATTAAAGAGAAAAAAATGTGTTATATCAAATATGGCTTTGTGAGAGAGATGAGACTTAAAACCAGCTTGAAGAAAAACTGGGTTTAAACTAAACTTGAAGTATAATAACTGGGTTGTGAAGGAGAGCTAAACCAAAGACAAGGACATTATTCAGTGAAAACAAAAGACTTAAAGGTCAAAAGGCAAAAATGAACATGATGCTAATGAGAAACAGCAAGGAATCACAATTTTCCCAGTACTCCACAAATTATTTTTCAAGAATCAAGTCTACTTATAAATCAAGCAGCTAATTTCTGGTACTACAGTTTATCAAACATTGTTGAATCAGAATGTACACATAATTCATACATCTGCTTTTATTATGTTGGTGCTAGCCTAAAATGTGAGATTAACACATAATTCAATTACAATTATATGACTATATACTGAAAAACTGATTATATTACATATTAAAAGATAAAAAAATAATTCCATTCTGATAAAGGAAAAGAAGGGTGGCGGGGGGTGGGGAATTTATGCTACAGAAGTTCTATGGAAACACAGCTGCCTCAGCTAAGCAATGCTACAATCAAACCCTTCAAGACTTAGTGACATTTTTTTATTTTCCTAAAGAAAATTCCTATCTGGGTACTTTGTATAGTGATTAAACTTTATAAAAGGAATTCTGGTTCAAAATCATATTTTAGAAACATAAACTTTTATCAACTTTGGCCTTCAAAAATGTTACTACTGACAAAGGATTGTTCTGTTTGTATAAATACATATAAATACTGCCTTTTCGTTTGTGGCTAAGGTTGCTATTTCTAGAGCTGTACTTGTCTGGAACTTTTACAGCTTTTACAAATCTACCCAGTGCTTTCCCCTTAGACACTTACCCTCACCAGTCAGCATTCAAAACCTAAAAGAAGTTTCTTACGGATAAACAAAAAGATTTTTTAAGTTAAAGTCCCAATTACTCTTTGCAGCAAGTCTGGGGAACATATAAAACAAATAGTCTTTTGTTCCACAGGTAGTGAGGAACAGAAAACAAAACCAGAATCATGACAGCAAACCGAGTCTCACATATTTTAAAAAGTATTCTCTTTTGGTTATCAATTTTTTCTTTTGCAAAGTGGGGATAACTATTGTACTAATACCTCATTGGGTTACTGCATTAAATGACATAAGGCATGGAAAATATTTTGTATTAATGTGTTCAATACATACAAGGGACTCAAAAATGTTATTTTGAGTTGTACTGATTAAGGTAATACACACATAAGCATCTAGCATGATACTGGCCAGCAAAGGTTCTCAATAAACAGTAGTTATTGGTTTAAGAATATCCAAAACAATTTAGAGCAGTGAAGAATGCAGCTAGAATGTAGCCAGTTTCAGAGCTAGTAGTCATACTGGGTCTGCCTGACTCCAAAGATCATAACACAAGATGGTGCTGCCACTACAGTACTCCCTGTATGTTATTGGTATATGCAGATGTCATCAAGAACAGTCCATTGAAATCGCAAATCATATATCTGATAAGAGGTTAATATTTAAAATACAAAGAGAATTCATACAACTCAATAGCAAAAACATTAAATCATCTAACTCACAAAGGGGCAAAGGATCTGCATAGAAATTTTTCCAAAGAATATATACAAATGGCCAATAAGCACACAAAAAGGTGTTCACTAATTACTGCATCACTGATCGTTAGAGAAATGCAAATCAAAAACACAATGAGATATCACCTCATGCTTGTCAGAACAGCTATCATTAATAAGACAAGAGATAATAAATGAGAAAATGGAACCCTTGGGCACTTTCGGTAGGATTGTAAATTGATTGGAAAACACTATAGAAGTTCCTCAAAAATTAAAAATAGAAATACCATAATGATCTAGCAATTCCACTTCTGGGAATATACATGGCAGAAACAAAAATACTATGTCGAAGAGCTACTGGCACCTCCATATTCACAGCAGCATTATCTACAATAGCCAAGATATGGAAACAACCTAAGTGTCTACTGACAAATGAATGGATAAGAAGTTGTGGTACACATGTACACACACACACACATACACACACAGTGGAATATTAAAAACAGAAGGAAATCTTGCTATTTGCAATAATATGAATGGATTTTGAGGACATTATGCTAAGTGAAAGAAGTCAAACAGAGAAAGACAAATCCTGTTTAAATCGAATACGGAATCTTAAAAAAAAAAAAAACCCTCATAGAAAAAGAAAAGATTTATGGTAACCAGAGCAGCGAGTGGAGGGTAAACGAACTGGACAAAGGTGGTTAAAAGGAACACACTTCTAGTTACAACATAAATAAGTACTGGGGATATATTATATGATGATTATAGTTAACAGTTCTGTGTGGTATATTTAAAAGTTGTTAAGAAAGTAAACCTAAGAGTTCTCATCACAGGGAAAAAAAACTTTTATTTTTGGTATCTATATCAGATAATAGATGTTAACTAAACTTATTGTGGTAATAACTTCACAACATATGTTAAGTTGTGATGCTGTACACCTTAAACTTACACAGTGTTGTTTATCAAATATATCACAATAAAACTGGGGAAAAACAGATTTTTTTAAAAAAAGAAAGAACAGTTCATCGATCCAAAAGCATACTTTAAAAATAAAAGTTAATTGGATTATGATTTACATATAGTAAAATTCACTTACGAGTTTGACAAATTTATAAACTGTAATAACCACATCAAGACACAAAACATTTCCTGTATCATTAAAAGTTTATTCGCATCCCTTTGAAACAAAAGCCTATCCCCAACCTCTTCCTTCTCACTCTAAAGATTAGTTTTGTCTGTTCTCTTTTATGTCTGGGTTCTTTTGCTCTGCATGTTTTTGAGATTCATCCAAATTGTTGTGTGTACCAATATAGTTCCTTTTCGTTGCTCAGTAGTATTCCATTATATATTGCAATAGGCAGCTTCTGAAATGGCCTTCAATGCTCCCCACCTCATGGTATCCATGCCCTTGGGAATCCCCTCCCCTTTTGATTGTGAGCTGTACCAAGTACTTCTAATGAAGAGAATACAATAATGGTATTGGGATATCACTTCTGAATTAGGTTACAAAAGACTGTGACTTCCATTTTGCTAGCATACCTCTACTGCCCTCTAACTTGCTCACTCTTATGAAACCAGCTGCCTTACTGTGAAGTGCTCTATGAAGAGGTAGACATAACAAGGAACTGAGGGCAGCCTCCAAGAATGAGGAAATAAGGCTCCCAGTGAAACAGCCCACACAGAAATGAATCCTGCCAGCAACCACATCAGTGATTCCGGAAGTGGATCCTTTTTAGTTGTGCCTTGAGATGACGCTGATTACAGCCCATAAGAAACCAGCTAAGCCATGCCCAGATTCCTACATAAACTATGAGAGCAAATTTTTTTTTAATCATTAAATTTTCAATAAGTTGTTAACTGCAAAAGATAACTAATACATACGGATATAACACAATTTGTTTATCCATTCACCAGTTTATGAACTAGGTTGTTTTCGTTTTTCTCTGTTGTAAATAAAGCTGTTATGAACATTACTCTGTAAACCTTTTTATAAACATATGTGTTGATTTCTCTTAAGCAAATACCTAAGAATGGAACTATATTGTAAGTATATGATTAGCTTCATAAAAAACTACCAAACTTCTTCCAAAGTTGATAGTTCCATCCTGCACTCCACCAGAGTTCCAGTTGTTCCACATCACTATCAACAACTAGAATTTTCTGTCTTTTTAATGTTAGCCATTCCCCAGGGTATGAAGTGGCTTGTCATCATGGTTTCAATTTGTATTTGCTGATGATTAATAACTAATGAAACTGAGCATTTTTTGGTGTGATTATTGTCTATTTGCATATCTTCTATAAAGTGTTGTTATGAGTAAACCTTGCTCTTGATCTTAGGAGAGAAGCATTTAGTCTTTAATTATAAAATATTAGTTCTATGTTCTTCAGCAATGTGCTTTACCAGGCTGACAAAATTTCCTTCTATTCTTACTTTGCTGTGAGTATAATTAAAACAAACAAACAAACAAACAACTTCTGAAATGTGTGTTAAATATTGTCAAATGCTTTTTCCTCCAATTACTGAAATGAACAGATAAATTTACTCATTTATTATACTAACATAGTTAATTACAATACTCAATTATAAACTGTTAAACAAGTCTTGTATTCCTGGATAAATCCCATTTGACCATAAAGGATATTATATATATGCTTATGCATATATTTTATTATATTTTACTGAATTCAATTTGCAAATATTTTGTAAAATACTTCTGCCTCTATGGTTATACGAAATATTGGTTTGCAGGGTTTTTTTCCTGTAATGTCTTTATCTGATTTTGAAATTAAGGTAATGTTGGTTTCATTAAACAAATTAGGAAACAGTTCACCTTTCTCTGTTAATGATTACTAACATTTCTTCCTTAAAAATTATATAGAGTTTACCAGTGAAGCCATCTCGGCTTTGGTTTTCTTGTGGGAAGGTTTTGTCAATGCAATTTATATATTAGATGCAAAGTTATTCAGATTCTTAATTGTTTGTTAGCTGTGGTAACTTATAACTTTAAAATGATTTTCCTAGCTTTTTAACATTTTGTGTAACTTTTAAATATACTCCATATATTTGTTCTTAATGTTGCCTTATAATCTATTTAACATCTAAAGGTATCTTTCATTTTCAATATGAATAACTTGTGTTTTCTTTCTTTGGTTCTCATTCATAGTAGCAAGAAAATTATCATTTTTATTGTTATTCAATTTTATAAAATTATCAATTTAGGTTTTGTTCTTTTCTCTACTATTTATCTATTTTCTGTTTACTGTTTTCTGTGTGTATATATGTATGTGTGTGTGAGTAATTTTTTTTCCCTCTTGTACTTACTTTGGGTTTGATTTGCTTTTATATATATATTAAATTTATTGGGGTAACATTGGTTAATAAAATTATATAGGTTGAGTGTACAATTCAATAATATGTCATACATATATTGCATTGTGTGTTTACCACCCTAAGTTTAATTACCTTCTGTCGCTATACATTTGACCCCCTTTACCCTTATCTACCTCCCCCTGCTACCCCTCTTTCCAACCACTAAACTGTTATCTGTGTCCATGAGTCTCTGTTTCCTTGTCTTGTTCTTTTGTTGCTTTCATTTTATATCCTGGGGGGTGATGGATAAATTCATAATAACGATTATGATAGTGGTTTCACTGATTGGACATATTGGTCAAAACTTATAAAACTGTAGGTTTTAAATACATGCAGTTTATGTCAATCATACTCAGTAAAGCTGGTGTTAACTTTGAGACTCTGAAACATCATGGAAAAAAGTAGTTCCAAAAGCTAATTTAGGTTACACTAATAGAAATGACATGCTTTAATCAAGAAAGAGTATAGACAAACTGTGCTCAATCCAAGGTGGAAACTGAGTGTTACACTGTATATGCAGCACTGACTGCACACACACACACACACACACCCACACCCACACACACACACACACAACCACACACACACTGTTAATTCTAGTCACTATGCTGTACATTATATCCCCACATAGTGGGCATTTTAATTTCAACACCATTCTGTGCAGTATTTATTAAGCCTGAAGTATTGGGGAAAATAGTACCATACTTTACTAAGTGAAGAAATGTCAGAAGAAAAATATATTTACCTGTGCAGTCTGTTTCTGAAAGCAGAGAGAAATCAAAGGAATGGAGCTTACAGGTGGCAGCTCAAAATAAGGAAATACTATAACATACAACTGATACCTCTTTTTTCACATGTGGTTGGTGTATAAAATGTTTTTATTTATAAAATTATAGTCAGAGTTGATGAACAAGGGAATCGGTGCCTTAAAATTAATAAGATCCCATTGCAAAAGTATTTAAACACCCACTAGATGACCCTCAGAACAAATGTGGAAAAGACTGCTTCATTGGTGGCGAGACTAGGTAGTTTTTACAGATCACATCCAAACCCATTCATCTCCATTAACCAATATGTCTCTTTTGTCAGTTCTCACATCTACAAAATGAAAATACAGATTCTGGCTATCTCAACGTAATGTGAAAATAAGTAAGTCAATGAGTATAAAAGGGGAGAGAGAAGAGACAGAGACTGAGGCAGGATTAGGGGAGGGAGGAGTAATATGAACCTGTCACTTGTAGAAAAGGAAAGATTCTATTTAGTTGAACTTTTCAAATAACTGAAGACCACAATCCCAGCTTTATACTCAAGACTGCATATTCCTCATTATTCCTCCAGGGACACCATTATGATTCCTGTCTCTGTGCTTTTCTTGCTAGAATAAACTTTCCGCCCACTTTGTCCACATGATATATTTGACTAACATGTCATAGCCTGGTCCCTTTCTGAAATCTTTCCTGACCACCCCCACAACCCTATGTCTTCCCTTCCCATACTCCCAAAAACCAACTAAAATTGAATTGCTTCCTTTTCCATATCCTCATAGAACTTTGTATGTACTTTCATAACAGAAATTATTTTGTTAGAAAGATCATAAATTCTAGATTCAGTTTAAGACTGAATTTGTTCAGGAATTCTCCTGAGCCTCAGTTTATTCATCTTTGAAACAGAGATAATAATATCTGCCTCACAGCTTTGTAAGGGTTGTAGAGGAAGCAAGTATAGTGAGCACAGTGGCTGGTGGATAGTAGGTAATGTGTATACATATATGTGTATGTCTGTGCGAATAAATTAATGAGCATATGAATGGATAAATGTTCTTTATTTCCATGTCTTCTTCTCCCCTCCTTTCCATATATAGATCATGGAATTCTCTGAAATAAGGTTGCCTTATTTACATATAGCCCAAGAACTTAGCATAATGTTAAGTCCAAAGTAATCAACAAATATCTATAATAAAATAACCTATTCTGATTTTATAAATGTCTTTGGAATTTACTTCCTAATTTTCAGCAGTAATTGCTAAATAGGAGACCTTGGGAAATAAAGTGTTCTTTACTATTATAGTCATTACTGTATGCTTATTCTTTTTTAAAAAACGAAAAAAGTTATTTTAGAATCTTTCAAAGAAAGTTTCAAAGACTGTAGGGAAGAGGAGACTGAAAGATGAATGGCAGAAAACAAAGATGTTAGAAAACATAAGTCCAGACTTCTAATCTTCTCTGGCTTGCTTTGAAGATAAGACAACAGAAGTGACATGAGAGATGAAAGTGGTTGAGAGAACAATAATTTTCAATAAACTTCACAAAAGATAAAGTGAAGTTTAAAGGCTTTCTATAAAATGGTAATCTTAAATTACATACAAAACTGATAATAGCAGGGAGTCAAGGATGAGAAAAAAGGAAAATACTCATTTTCTTTATATGCTTCTCTATTTTAAAAAATTTTTACTTAAAGTGCAGTATTTTAAACTGTGAGTCTAAATAAACATTTCTAGAGCATAAATAAAAATAAACTATGCACCTTAAGCCCACAGTTTGAGATGCTGCTTAGATTTTAAAATTATTTTATATATAATTTGGGGAGCACATAGTTGTTAGCATGGAGGCAACAGACATCAGTTTGCAAGCGGACCAAAGAACAATGTTACTAATACACAACATTTGCTCTTTCTTCCCCAAAAGTACAAGCTATGATCACCCTCTTGTCATTTCATACTCCTAATGTTGATCCGAAGCAAATAAGATCACTACTCTTTCCTTATTTTCACTTGTACTAATAACAATGACAACAGTAACACCAAAAATGAAACAAAAAACCCTCAACTTCTTATATAGTACTTACTACTCATAAAGTGTTGCTACGGCACAGAGGGGTTAAGGCATGCGCCAAAAATTACACAGTTAATCTGAGCTGCAGTCAAGACCAGAAGCTAAGTTTATAAATTCAAGGCAAAAACTCATTTAAATATCTTGAACTACCTGTTCAGACTCAAAATGCACTTGCTAAATGTCTTAACTCTTTCCACAACTAATCTGATACTTTTAAACTAAAATGGTATTCATCATAATAAAAGTAATTTTCAGAAATTAAATTAAAAACAAAAAAAGGGTACATGGTTCAGCTAATAACATACCTACTTTTCTGCTACATTTATGGAATTAAGGTTTGCTGACAGCACTGATTCAACAAACATTATTGGACGAATACCTGTATATTAGGTTAAATCCATTGCTGACCTTAATAATTCCTACCCTCCAGATCACACTACTTCACACTAGATAGTAATTTTATAGAAAAATCAATGTTTTAAAATAATTTTTAAAATTTATTCAAGATAAGAAAACCCAGAAAGAATTTTAATAAAACAAACTGCAGTAATAAACAGGACACTAAAAACATTAACAGACCAATACAATTACCACTAGGTGTCACTCTGATATAAAGTTCTTGGCTGCTTTTAGGCTTGCTTTCATACTTTGTTGAGCTTCCTGATAATAACATGAAAAACTGCATTATTATATTTAACAGATCTCTGAATTTTAATATTTACATATATACAGAATAACAATTTATCCAGTTCCCTAATAACAGTAAGATATTCTCTATCTACAAACTATTTAACAATTATATTGTAGGTCACATAAACTTTAATGAGTATATTTTTAAATGTTTTATGGTATATATATTAATATACACATGCTCATTTATTTAGCCATTAATTTTCTCAACAGGTACTGTTCTGTGACAAAAATTGTACTTAAAGAGTTTAGAGAAGAATAAGACCTGGTCTCTGAGTCTGAGAAGTTAACATTCACTAGAAAAACCTGAAACAAGGAAAGAGTAAGATGTTTTAAAATCCATTTTAAAAGTCTATGTGACATTTATGAAATCACAGGAGATGTATCAACTTAACTATGTCCATGGAGGTCAGGAAACACTTCATTAAAGGGAGATATTCACATGGGTATTCAAAGACAACTACGAGTTTTCTAGAAAACTAAAACAAGAAAGGTCAAATCAAATAGAACATAGGAAATAGGGAACCAGTGAAAGAAACATTAGGACATTTATGTTCTATAAAGATTATTTAGGACAATTATGTAAAATACAGACCAGAGGAAGAAAGAAACTGAAAGAATGGAGATTAGATCATTTATTTTAATAATTCATGAAAGAAATTAATTCCTGAACTGTAACAAGGGGGTTCAAAATGAAGGAAGGATTCAAGTGATACAATTAAAGTAACAGATCAAATGCAGTGAAAGAAGTAAAAGGACAAAAACCTTCCAGCAAGCCCCATATGTCCCTGAGTACAGCTTCTACAGTGATGCATATCAACAACCCAATGGAGAAGGTGTATGACGTAGTTCTCTAACTGCCATGTTATTCATAAGAAAATAACTATAATCCAGAAAAAAAAGAAAAATTTGAAACAAGAGACCAGGAGATAGTGCATATTGTACAATAACAATTTGGTTTACAATTTATTTTGAATCAATTTATTTATCATATATTTGTAACTTTTAACTGTATTTGTTTTCAAACAGAAGGGTGACTGACTGCTTCTACTCTACCATATTTGGGCTTTTAAGATGAATTATAAAGCCAACATTTTACAAAATGTGATCCCTAGAAATTCTATCATATCTTTCTATACCAAAGCTTTCAAATAGTTCCATAGTCATAATCTCCAAATTAAGACAGAATTAAAGTTTAACATTAGCATGTATAATCCAGAGAAGCCAGTGTTTCTGATCACCACCCCTGGAATGAACAGGGGATTTCACTTCAACTGAATGAATCAATAAAAAAGCAGTCCAAGTAATGAAAATATCAATGAACTTCCAACACATAACAAATATTTAATCAACCAAAAAAAATCAGGTCACTTTGAAATAAGATATTATTAACTGCTCAGTCACATGCTATAGAATAGCAGTTAAAATTTATTTAATATAGGACTGCATTACAGTTTTCTTAAAACAGATAAAAACCTGAGGTAATTAAAGATTTAAAAGAAAAAGTATGATATCGCAGTGAGTTCTTTGCCTGATGATAACAATATATTCATCACCAAGCTAAGAAAGTAAAGCCTTTAGTAACACCCAACTTGAGGGGTTCCCTACTAATACATGAAGGATGACTTAGCAATATTAAAAATCCATATGATCAACACCACAGTCAATTCTGACTAAATACTAGTATGAAGATAAATAAAATTATTTTTCAAAATATCAGTAATGGGTTTTGGTGATTCTGAAAATACAAAATTCATTTTAATATACAAAAAGATAAAACCATAAAAAAGAACCAAACAGAAATTTCAGATTTGCAGAATATAATTTAATTGAAAAATTCACTAAAAGGACTCAACAACAGGACTGATCAACCAGAAGAAAGAATCTGTGAAATGGAAGATATGTCATTTAAAATTATACATTCAGAGGAGAAAAAAATGTGAAAAGAGTAAAAAAAGAGTGAAGAAAGCCTAAAGGACTTAGGAGATAGTATTAAAGGACCAATATATGCATAACCAGAGTCACAGAGGAGAAGAGAAAGAAAAAAGCCGAAAGCTTACTTGAAGAAATAATGGCTAAACATATTCCAAATCAGGGAAAGAAAATAGAAATGCAGTTGCAAGGAACATAAAAAATTCCCAAAGGGGTGCCTCCTAAGAAGTCCATAGCAAAACATTTTAAAATCAAATTGCCAAATTAAAGGACAAAGACAATTTTGAAAGCAGAAAGAGAAAATCTCATGGCTTATAGGGAGCCTCCACAAGACTATTAACAGATCTTTTCAGCAGAAACCTAATAGGCCCAGAAAGAGTAGGATGATATATTCAACGGTGCTGGGACAGCTGCGGGGAACTGCCAAACAAAAACGATTACGTCCAACAAAATTGTACTTCAAACATTAAAAAAAAAAAAATAGACCCCCAGAAAAACAGAAGTTAAAAGAGTTCATCAACACTAGATCTGCCTTATAAGAAAGGTTCGTAAGAACTTCAAGTTGCAACAAAAAGACATTAGACAGCAACATGGGAGTAGAAAGTTTGCTGGTAAAGGTAAATCTATAAACAACTACAGAATACTGTAGGCAAATACAGAATACTGTAACAATGGAGTTTAAATCAATCTGATATAGAAGGTAAAAGACAAATGTATAAAAAATAAGTATAGCTATAAAATAGGTTAAAGGATACATAATACAAAAAGATGTAATTTGTGACATCAATAACAAAAAGGAAGGGACTAGAGTTTTATACATGATTGATGTTATTCGCTTAAAATAAATTATTATTACTAAGATGTCTTTATTAAGCCCCATGGTAACTACAAAGAAAGATACTTATAGACGATACACACACAAAAAAAAAAAATGAGAAAAGAATCAGAGCATGACCACAAAAAAATCAACAAACACAAAGGAAAATAGCAAGAGCTGAAAAGAGGGACAAACAGCTACAAGTCATAAAAAATAATTAATAAAATGAGAATACTAAGTCCTCTCTAACAGTAATTACTTAAAATATAAATGGATAACCTCCCCCAATCAAAAGACAGAAACTGGCTGACTGGATTTAAAAAACAAGACACAACTATATGCTGTCTACGAGAGAGTCACTTTAGATTTATGGACACACAGGCTGAAAGTGAAAGGATGGAAAAAGATATCTATGTAAATGATAACCGAAAGGGAGCAGGGTGGCCATATTAATATCGGACTAAAAAGACTGTCAATCAAAAACTCTCACAAAAGAGAAAGAAGGACATTATGTAATCATAAAAGAGTAAATTCACCAAGAAGATGTAACAATTACAAACATATATGTATCCAACAGGAAATCATCCAATATGTGAAAGAAACAATGACAGAACTGAGGGGAGAAATACACAACACTATTACAATAATAATAGGGGATTTCAATAATGAATACAACTTTCACACAGAAGATCAATAAGAAAACAGAGGACTTGAATAACATAGACAAAATAAACCTAACAGACACATGCAAACATTACATCCAACAGTACCAGAATTCGTAATTTTCTCAAGCGCACAAGGAACATTGTCCAAGATAGATGACATGTTAGGTCACAATCAAGTATTAATAAATTTAAGAAGAACGAGGCAGGATATTACTACTGATTTTTAGTTTCATTATATTATGGTTGGAAAACATGCTCGGTATGATTTCACTCTTCTTAAATGTGTTAAGACTTGTGACCTAACATGTCATCTATTCTTGAAAATTCACAAATATGTTTAAATTAAACAACTTATGCTTAAACAACCAATTGGTCAAATAAGAAATCAAAAGAGAAATTAGAAAATATCTTGAGAAAAACAAAAACACACCAAAATTAATGGAATGAAGGAAAAACAGTACTGAGGAAAGTTAAAGCAGTAAATGCCTAAATTAAAAAAAAAATCTCAAATTAACGACTTAACTTTACACCTCAAGTAACTAGAAAAAGTGGAACGAAGTAAGCCCAAAGTTAGCAGAAGGTAGGAAATAAAGATTATTGCAGAAATAAATGAAAAGAGAAAAGAAAAACCAAAGGAAAACTAAGAGTTGATGTTTGAAAAGATCAACAAAACTGACAAACTTTTATCTGAAACAAAGAAGACTCAAATAAATAAAATCAGAAATAAAAAGAAATAACAAATGATGCCAAAGAAATAAAAAGGGTCACATAGACTACTTCATATGTCAACAATGGGTTAACACAGAAGGAATAGATAAATTCTAGAAACATATAACCTACCAAGGCTGAAGAAACTAAATCTAAACAGACCTATAACTAGAAAGAAGTTTGAATCAGCAATCAAAAACATACCAACAAAAAAAGGCAAGCACTAGATTGCTTCATAAGAGAATTCTACCATATTTTTCCCAAAAATGAAGAGAATGGAACATTTTAGAAAGCTAACATTACTCTGATGCTAAAGCGAGACAGAGATACTACAAGAATGACAACACTATTGACCAATATCCCTAATGAATACAGAAATCCTCAACAAAAGACTAGAAAAACAAATTCAGCAGCACATTAAAAGAATCATAAACATTTTGACCAAGTGGAATTTATCTACAGGATGCAGGAATGGTTCAACATGTGAATATCAATCAATGTGATATAACATACTAACAGAATATAGAAAAAACATCCCATGTTCATGTCAATAGATGCAGAAAAAGCTTGTGACAAATTCAACACCATTTCATGATAAAAACAACGAATAGAAACAGAAGGAAATTACCTCAACATAAAACAGGCCATATACGAAAAGCCCTAACATCATACTCAATGCTGAAAACTAAAAGTTTTTTCTCTAAAGATCATGACGAAGCAAGAATGTCCATGCTCACAGCCTCTATTCAACATAGCATTGGAAGTCCTAACCAGAGCAATTAGGAAACAAAAAGAAGTAAAAGGCAACCAAATCAGAAAAGAAAGAAAAAGCAAAATTATCTCCATTTGCAGATGATACAATCTTATAGGTAGAAACTCTAAAAATCTCACAGAACAAACAAACAACAAAAACAAACTTGTTAGAATGAGCAAATTTGGCAAAACTGCAGGATACAAAATCAACAAATGAAAATTAGTTACATTTCTATACACTAACAACAAATAATCCAAACAGAAAACTAAGAAAATATTCCCACTTACAATAGCATCAAAAATAAAATACATACAAATAACTTATCCACAGAGGCAAAAGACCTGTGTAATGAAAACTACAAAACATTGCTGAAAGAAGTAAAAAAGAAAAAGAACAAATAAAGGGAAAGATATTACATGTTCATGGATTGAAAGACTTAACATTCTTACCATGTCCATATTACCCAAAGCAACCTACAAATTCAATATGATCCCTATCAAAATCCCAATAGTTTTTTTTTTTTTTGCAGAAATAGAAAAAACAATGCTAAAATTCATAGAACCACAAAAGACCCTGAATAGTCAAAGCAATCTTCAGAAAGAATAAAGCTGGTAGCCTTACACTTCCTGATTTCTAAACATTCTATAAATTAACCAAAACAGTATGGTACTGGCATAACCATAGACATATATCCCAATGAAACAGAATAGAGCCCAGAAATAAACCCACACGTTTAAGTCAAATGATCTTTAACAATGGTGCCAAGTCTACACAACAAGGCAAGGATAGTCTCTTTAACAAACGGTGAGGGGAAAATTGGATATCCAAGTTTTATGCAAAAGAATAAAATTGGACCTTTTCCTTACACCATACACAAAAATTAACTCAAAATTAAACACTTAAATGTAAGAGCTGAAACTATAAAACTCCTAGATGAAAACATATAGAAAAAGCTCTACAACATTGGTCTTGGCAATAATTTCTTGGATGTGACACCAGAAGCATTAACAAAAGTAAAATAGAAAAGTGGGATTACATTAAACTAAAAATCTTTTGTGCAGCAAAGGAAGCAATCAAAAAAGTAAAAAGTCACCCTGCAAAATGGGAGAATATATCTGCAAACCATCTATCTGATAAGAGGTTAATATTCAAAATATATAAAGAAATCCTACAATTCAATAGCAAAAAAGTAAATAATCCAATTTAAAAATGAACAAAAGACTTGATTAGACTTTTCCAAAAAAGGCATACAAATGACCAACGGGTATATGAAAAAAATGCTTAATAGCATTAATCATCATGAAGATGCAAAACAAAGCCACAATGAGACATCACCTCATATTTGTTAAGATGCCCATTATATTTAAAAACAAAACAACAAAAAAAACTAAAAACCAGAAAATAACAAGTGTCTGCAAGAATATGGAGAAGCTGGAACCCTTGTGCACTATTGGAATGTAAAATGATGTAGCTACCATGGGAAAAGAACATGGTAAGTCCTTCAAAACATTAAAAATAGAACTAACATATGATTCAGAAATCTCACTTCTGGGTATTTATCCCAAAGGTTGGAAAGCAGGGTCTCAAAAGAGATTCTATGTTCGCCACAGCATTATTTACAATAACCAAAAGGTGGAAACAACTTGTGTCCATCGACAAACAAATGGATAAAGAAAATGTGACATATATAGACAATGGAATATTATTCAGCCTTAAAAAGGAAGGAAATCCCATAATATGTCACAATGTAGCTGAACTTTGAGAATATCATACTAAGTGATATAAGCCCAACACAGAAGGACAAGCAGTATATGATTCCACTTATATGAAGTATTTAAAGTAGTCAAATTTATAGAAGCAGAAAGTAGAATGATGGTTGCCAGGGGCTGGCAGGAGGAGAAAACGGAGAGTTGCTATTCAACGGGTACAAAGTTTCATCTCTCTATAAAAAGGTTCTGTGCTGTACAATAGTGTGCACACAGTTAACAAAACTATACTGTACACTTAAAAATTTGTTACCAGGTTAAGGCTCATTTTATAATTTTTTTCTTTACCACAAAAAGGAATGTATAGAAGAATATTTGGGGACAAAGGGATGGACACAGGGAGAAATAACTGGACTGGGAGAGAAATCCAGGCAGTAGGAGGAACAAGTACATAGGCCCTGAGTAATCTAATAACCTATTCAAGGAACTGAAAGAAAACCAGTACAACTTAGACATGGTGAGCAATGAGGAGAGTAATTAGAGGAAAGCTAGAAATGCAGCAGGGGCCTGACCAAGCAGGGATTACAGCCATGTTAAAATATTGGAATTAAAAAAAAAAAAATCATACATTAAACACACACACACACACACACACACACACACACACACACACACACACACTTGATTTTTATCCTAAAAACAATGGAAACTTTCTAAATAGTTTTAAGTAAGAGAACAGTGTTGGGAATGATCACTCTTTTTAAAAGCCTTGCTTTTCTCAGTAATGAAATCAGAAAAGGATCGCCCCTTTTCTGAACAAAGGTAAAATTTAGGAAATACCTGGAATTTAGATTTTGGGCAAAACTACATTAAAATAGAAATTAATACAATTTCTGGTTCTATAACAAATATGGATCAAATAATCCAAACCAAACATTAGTTCAACATAGCTTTTTCATAGAAATCTGGTAGTCTGTCTAAAAATAGCAGGCATACACTTTGAGCTTCCCTTGGAAGGGTAGTACTGAAGCATTTTATCCAGTTGGCAAAGAGAAGGAGTGATAGAAACATATCTTATTTCTGATCTCTCATTAACCATAGTATGAAAGTGAGTGAGCTTCAGCCATAGAGTCTGATATGCAATGTACTTAATAAATATGGTATGTTTTAAGCTCCTAGATGTTTGATTTGCACCTGCCCTAAAAGAGTATCATATACCATTCCACATATGTAAAACAAAATTTAAAAATTCTCAAACTTACCTCAATCGCAACACAATATTTAAAAATAGAGCACAATAATCTGTATGGGAACATAGTTTCAACTTGCTTTTTCTCCCTTCTTGTTGGTAGTCAACTCAAAAGAAAAAAAAATGAAAGCTGAATGTTTATCTAAAGAAACTGTTTATCTGTGAAGGCTTTATAGTAGGAAAAAAACCTTACCAACAGTACAGCTGTCTTCAAGTACCACATCAACATTCCTGTCTCTGTACTCAACCCTGAAGTCCAGCATCCGAGGTTGCCTTTCTATAATCTGCCTAGATGGAATTACAGGTCGAAATGCCGAAGAGGAAGAAGGAGCAGGAGATGGAGCTGGGTGACTTGCTGGATCAAATGCAGGTCCTGATATAGTCTCACCTCCATAGTCACTGAAATATTGACAGAAAGAAACATTATCATCAACTAAATCATTACAGATTCCCACAAAGGACATGCTCCATACTTGGCTTGTATTGTTCTTCCTATCAAATTTACCTACCTGTGTATCAAGGATAACTTAAGTTCTATTCCCTGTATGAAATCTTTCTCAGTGACTGAAGGCCACATTACTCTCTGTCCCATCCTTGCTTTCCTATGTCTATTAGCAGTATCATACATATCATTTTGCATTTAATTAGATTTTTGCCTTATATAGTGATGGTGTTGGTAAAATATCATTTTAAACTCCATGAATTAAGAACAGTGTCTTCTTCATTCACTCTCAAAAAAAAGAATCATTATTTAGATCATTAACCCTACTTTCCACAGAGACTATTTTGAAACTTTACCATCCTTAAATCTCCATTCCTTCATCCCACTCCTCCGTCTTAAAAGATATTTTTTTCAACTTAGCAGAGAAAACAGATGTCATCAAGGGAAAATTCTCTTACCTTTTGGACATCAAATCTACAAACTAACCCACATACCCACTCTTTTCCTCTTCCTATAAAACAGAGAAGACATTGTTCTATCTAAGCAAAATCTAAATCATCTTCTCATTAGCTTTACATTACGGATTGTCCCTTCCTTTTCCAGTATCTTCAACATCTCTTTCTTCTGGATTCTTCTTAACAGCCATTTAAATATGTTTGAATATTTCCCATCTTAAAAAAAAAAAATGAAATTCTGGCTTAGCCCACTTAATAGCTGTCTCATTTATAAAATGGAAAAATTAATTGTATTTGTAAAAACTAAATCAGATAATATATATGAAAAGCTTAGCACAATGCTTGGTACCTAGTAATATCTCAAACTCAGGAGATCTGAAGTTGAACTCATTAATGTTTCCCCAAGCCTGATCTTCCCCCATTATTCTTCATATCGGCACCCCAAGCCAGGAACCTCTGGTATTAGCTTTGACCAGATAATACCAGGAACCTCTGGTATTATCTTTGACCCTTTTCTCTCAACTCCCAAATCAAATCAATCCTTTCAATTTTACCTCCTAAATCTCTTTCTCCTCTGAAGCTGCCACTCTGGTCTAAGCCACAATCATCTTTTGTATGAACAAATGCAAAATCTTCCTAACTAATCTCTGCATTTCATTCCATATCACCACTAGAGTGAAATTCAAGACAGAGATATCCTTATATTATTTTCTTCAATACTCCTTCTTGCTCTTCATATAAATAGTAAAAGTGGCACACAGGGCCCTATATTATCTGAATCCTATCTACCTTCGCATTCTCATCTTGTGCTATGCTATCTCCATCGCTCTTTGCTAACAGCCACATCAGCAGTTCATTTCTTGGGTCTCACAGTGATCCTTCCTGTTTCACGGGAGAACATAGACTGTTTCTTCTAAAATTATTCTTTCCTTCCCACCCAATCCCCAAATTCCATGTTTTTTCTAATTATATTTACCCTTCATATCTCAGACTGAATGTTTTTCAACTCAGAACATATTTTACTACCTCTGACTAGTTCAAATTCTTTACCACTACCAATTACTATATATTTAGTTGTATAATTAATCATTTGCATTTAAGTCTGTAATAGAATTTAAGTTCCACAAGGACAAAGCTGAAATCTGTGTTTTTGATGTCTGCATCCTTTGTCCAGAGCTCAAGATTTTAGATATAGAAGGTATTCAAATATTTGACAAATTTATGGGTAGAGGAACAATAATTTAAAAATGTTTTTTTTCTCTGACTTAATTTAATCATATACATTACTACTTTCTTTCCCTTACTAGGAGAAGTAGAAATGGAGGAAACAAAAGAAATATTTCCAATGAAAAATTGTTGTACATATCTTCTACCACCACCAGAACTGTAAGATTAGTTCTAAAGTATCTTTTTTTTTTCACCTTGCATTTAAGGAAAAACAATGAACTGGGAACCAGAATAGGAACAACAAGAGTGACCAAAAACATGCAAAGTTAAACACTGTTCATATAATTAAGCAGGAGAAAATATTTACATTTACTTCACACTATTGCTCTAATCACTATTGATTTAGTGAATTGTGATCAGTCTCTTGAACAGAATGGAATGGATGGAAGGGAACGGAATGGAACAGAATAGAACAGAACAGAAAAAAACAAATTATCAGTACGTGTCACTTAACAGAAGCAAATACTGTTTCATAAACTTTTGATTTTGGTATTTGTATATGTGTGTTTTGGAATCCAAGTGCTTCTCAGTATAGGTCATAATAAAAAAAAGTCTGAAAATTACCTAGCTTAGATCTCACCAGAGTTCAGAGACTCTAGTAATCATTGATCATAGACAAAAACATACCCTTTCTCCCAGTTGTTAGATTCAAGGAAAGCAATCTTAGAAGAAAGGCATGAGAACAGAGGAACTGTCCAAAGCAGAAAAGAATATCACTGTTAGAATTCAAAGTGAGCTCCTAAGTATCTATGAATAGAATCTGCGATGATATTTCACTTCTCTAAAGACTGTCACAACTTCTCAGAACCCAAAAAAACCACTAAAGTTAGTGGGCTGGTCAATGACTTATTGTTTTCTTAACTCCAAATTTACCATGCTATAGTCTATTCTGTAATGCTGGAGCTAGGCTTCTGCAAAATTATATATTTCGCTTTGGCATATTTTTTCCTGATAGATTGTGCCAATAGGGGACACCAGATAAAGATCAGAAATTAGGAAGAAATGTAGAATGACTTTCTTCTCCCTGTTTGCATGCATTTCCATCAACGTCACCCTGTAGTTTCCAGTCTCCTGTTTTTTTTTCTTTTTCAGAATTCTTATAACCACCTTCTTGACATCCTGTCAGAGATACCAAGTATGCACTTCACAGAGGTCTGACCCTCAGTTCCAAGGAGTCCCTCTGAGCTTCAAAATTCTGTTAATCTCTTTCCCCCTATGCCTAAGAGTAGTAACTTCCTGAAGCAGTTATTATATCTAGCTCACTTCAGTTTTAATTTTTTGCTCTTTTAGTCTTCCACACCTGTTTCACCTATCCTTCATTAAATTCCCTCTTTTGAAATACCCTAGAGTGGTTTCATTTTCCTGATAATGGAGGTGTCCCAGGAAACATAGGATTCAGGAATTGGCTTGACTATGTCTTTGAGCTTCAATGTACTGCTGAGCACCCTGCCAATGGAAAATGGGATACTAGTGACCAAACCACAACTGGCTTAATAATTATCACTTATAGTTAGTTATGATTACATATCTATTAAAACAAGCGCCTAAAGGGAGCAAATGATGGTTTGACTTGACCATTATGGTGGTAATAATGACAAGGACTATGGACTGGCTGCTTCTGATTCTAATGGAGAACTTACAGAAGAAAATGACTACTTAGGGTTTTTAACTTTCAGTGCAAGTCATGATAAACCTACAGAGCTTTCAAACTGGCCCTTTAAAAAGTTTCTTATTTCTTGTAACCACAGCTATAATCCTGCTGAGAATTAGACCCAAAATTTAATTTTGCAGCTTGCATGACTACAGTGAAAGTTGAATATACAACCTTCTAAGTCTCTTTGGTGAAAGTTAAAGCACTGCTTGGAAGGTGTGGGACTCCTAAGAGGTGGAATGGGGGAAGACCTGAGTGGGCTCATAGGAAGGTTAAAATCTGAACCCCTGGAGTCTCTCCAAGCCTCTTTCATAAGCAGAAATGGCTCCGTCTCCCATGACTGAAAAGGTTAGCCTCCCTTGATTGAAAACTGTTAATACTCTTACCTGAGACAGTTGCTTTGAAAGAGGAGACCTACTCTCAAAACTTACCCCGACTATTCCTTATTGCCTCCAAAATCTGATTTAGGCATGCTCAAAGAAAACAAGTACAATGTCTTAACTGACAGAAGATAGCTTATATCCAAAGATAATTATAAGCTTTTCATAAATTATTTCAGCAAAAACCTAGGGATTAGGTATAAAAATGAATTTGAAGTGAATTTGACCACAGAGTTTGGGTAGGGCCAAATACAACATGTTTGCTTAAGCAGCTTCAAGTACCTCTAATAGTCTGCTTGTTGACTGAATGAAACTTAAGTCCCAAAGGAGTCTACATTTAATGAGGATGAAATGCCCAAACTTTCCTGGCAAATGCAGAAAAAAATCCAGATACTCAGAAAATAGGAACGCTCTAGTGGATTTACCATGTGCAACGTGATTATAGATACATACTCCTATTATATCATCCACGAGGTCACGGAGGACATTACACTAAAGCATTCAGAAATACATAAGTAAGGGAATTTGCATTCTTGAAAAACTGTAGTGACTATCTTCTGTGGGTTGGGAATAACCTGGGGAGATGGCATCACTGAAAAAGACTTCCTAATGGACACGATGAGATCCCAGAGTACAGAGGTCAAATGGCAGAATTTAGTAAGAGAAAAGTGGAAGTAATTATGTTCAGGGACAGCACTGACAAAAAGGAGCAATCAAAAGATTTCAACCTGCAGATATCTTTAGTAGTGCTTAATTGAACAAAGCATTTCTAATGAATAAAATTAAAAGTCAGTCTCCTAAAATATTACTTGATCTATAATCAGTAGGCCTGGCTGTCTAAATCCTGTCTTCCCAAACCACACTGAAGAATTAGTCACTCCCAGTTTCCAAACACAAGTTGATTCACGGACATAAAGTCCTCAGCCCCCTCAAAGGCAATGCAACAGAGCCACACATATGTATTGTAAAATTTCCTCTAAGACTTCCCCTAAGAAATCTATAGTCATTTGTTGGGATGATAAAAGGAAAAATCTAATCTTTAGGGGATTACTAGATGCTAATTCTAAACTAATACTAATTCCTAGGAATAGAAAAGTGGAAGATTATGGTGATAAATGAAGTTTTGGCCCAAATCCATTCGCACTTGGTTCAAACAATCTGTCAACCTACCTGGAGTTTTCTCTGAGAGCCTGGATGTATAACTGAAAGAGACACACTCAGTAACTGGTAGACATCCCATATTGGCTTCCTGATCAATTAAGATAGGGTTATTATATCAGGAGAAAGGGCAGGAAGCAACTGATGTTGCATATACTTTCTTTTCTCTACAGTAACTTGCAAGAATTATGGCAAGCCTTTTGCTTTCACCCAGCAGGGCAAACAATATATTTTTGTTGTCTTTTCCTGAAGGTTATGTTAACTCTCCTGCTTTGTCATAATGCCCTAGTCTGACCACCTAGACATGCCACAAAACATTACATTGATGACAATGTGGATCGTCCTGAAGAGTAAAAGTGGCAAGTACTTGGATGCTTTGGTCAGATACATGCATGCTAGAAATCAGCAGATACACATCACAAAAAATGTAGGGGTCTCCCACCTTGGTGAAGTTTCTAGAGTCCAATGTTCAGAAGCATGTCCAGGCGACACAAGGACCGCGTTGCTTGTTATTCCCAACAGTATATAAGATATACCTAAGTTAACTTAGGAAGAATAAAAATTGGGACTGGGAAAGGAAAAAAATAGTTATGTATTAATATACTGGCACCAACCAAAAATACACTGCTAAAGCATTATAGCCCCAAAGATATCCTTGAAAGGACAGTAGTGAAAGAAAAGCCTCCCCAGTAGGAGAACTTAAGATGTGTGCCACAGGCTGACCATTTCCTTTAGACAGAAAAAGAGCCTGAAGTACATATCTACATTGATAGTTAATGTGGTTGGCCAGCTGACCAGGACTTGGAAAGAATAAAAAGGAAGTCTGGGGAAGAAATGATGGAAATGGATCATTTTAATGGACCCCCAAAATTGAATATATATGTTTCTTAGGGTAAATGGTCACAGGCTACCCACTGAAAAAAATGTCTCAACATAGATAAAATGACACTGTTCTGTTGATGCCAATCAGCTTTTTCCTTTGCTATCCCAGGGCTGCTCGGTGCATTAAAATATAATGTGTCCATGCCAGTCAATAAGGGGTGGAGGTTAGGTATAGGCACATCATCAACTCCCCCTCACCAAAGTCTGAATCTGGCTAGAAAACTACTGCCTAAAATGGAAACTACAAGACTATATACAGCATTCTCAGGGATCCAATATGGATCATTTCTAACATGGAGAGGGCAGTGATCTGTTCTCTCTTAAAAAGACAATTTTCTGGATATAAAATTGACTCCGTTGATAGCAATGCTTCTGCTAGCACCGCCATGTATGCATCTGGGGAATGCCTTATTGATATATGACTTCCCTCACAAACACTGGTTCTAACCAAGAAATAATTTCACAGCAAATGTTGCAGCACTGGTATCATTTGTGTATAACATTACCCAGAAGCAATTGGCTAGACAAAACAGTGGATTAGACTGCTGAAGAGAGTTACGGCACAGGCTGGGAGACAACGCCACCAAAGGTTGGTGTTACACCTTACAGGGTGTTTACATGCTTTTTACCAGTGACAAAAACAGTGATATTTCCCATGCTGCCAGAAAACCTGGGTATAGAAATTAAGCAGTAGCAGTGGTTCCTCTTATTATGCCTCATAACTAACCAAATTTTTGCTTCCTACAACTTTTGGCTTAGGTGGTTCAGAAATCATAGTTCCCAAGCATGTAATGTTTCTACAATACTCCCATTGAATTAGAGTTTGAGAATGCCATGTGGCCATTTTGCACTCGTTTTGCTACAGAACCAATTAGCAAAGAATGGGCATTAGCTGGGTTGACTGGTCCTGATTACCAAGAAAAAAATTAGGCTGCTGCTGTTCAATAATAAGAGTTAATGGAAAACTACAATAAATTTTAAAAAGGCAGGTCCACTGAGAATTCGGACTCTTCAAGAATGAATATTTGAGATGACCCACCAGGTAAAGAATCTTCACTATTTGAGGTGCTGCCAGAGGGAATATAGAATAGTGGAAGAAGAAACTGGTAAATATCATTTATGGTCTTATGATCAGTAGTAACAGAAACAAGGACTGTAGCAGCATGCATGTGTGCACACGGATACACACAAAGTTCTCTTCTTAGTTTGCACACTGATCCTATTAACATCACCCTAGCAATGACATCACTGTAACAATGGCATCCAATTTGTTTCAGCATTAGCCATCAGTGTTAGCTCTGGCTGCTTTTAATACTTTAAAAAAATAAAAAAAGCCTCTGCATCCTGTCAGATGTACCAGTATCAGCTGGGCAGGACTTCTTTCTCATATATCAAGTTCCTAGGGCCTTTCCTTTGAGCTTCAAGTTCTATTAACCTCAACTTCTCCTAACCTCTTTCCTTTTTCCCTCTAGTACTAGCGGTGACTTTGTGCCCTTCAGTGGTCAGCAAGGGGCTTTCCTAAGCAGACCAGTCCTGAAGCAGGCCTCCTGGAGTGGGTGCCTTTAACCCAGCTACACAGTCCCGGCTCTGTCCACCCTTCTCAGAAAATATTGCAGCTGTAAGTCTATTCTTGCCCTAGGTTCCCTTCCTCTTTACCAGCAGAACCCTCTCCCATCTGGGCCTGGTGGTTCAGGTGTTTCCTGTATTGATTATATCTAGTATCCTTTTTGCTCTTTCAATCTGTTCCAGTTCTGTATAACTGTTCCCTATATGAAATTCCCTGTTTGAAATTCCTAGTGTGCTTTTTCTCTTTACCAAACTCTAACTCTAAGAGATAGCTTAACATTTCTAATCAGAGCAGCCTACTTGGTGGGGTTGTCAGCCACAAAGAAGGTTTTTTAAAAAGTTAACACTTGAGAATTTTCTTACTGGCAATAATTATTTCGAGAGCAGTAAAAAAAGTAATGAATTTATGTTAGAGTTTTTCACCAGCAATCCAAAAAAAAAAAAAAAACCAGAAGAGAGAGACTACCTGTTAATGAATGATCCTACCAGTTTTGACTAATGTTCAATGACATCCAAAGACTGCAAAGGCAGCCAAAACTGTCAACTCAAAAAAAAAAAAAAGGTATTTTTAAAATTTTACATTTGTGAAGACTACCGTCCTATAATTTTACCTTCTCAGGATTCTTTCCTAGGTAATCAATAATTTAAAAAACAAACAAACAAACAAACAAAACCACTGATTGTAAAGGAAACTATGGAGAAATCTATTATAGATCTAAACTTCCACTAAAGAAGTATTTTTATCCTTACTCAACTTTCCTCACAGAGTCCTTGGAAGGCAGTGAACAAAGCAAAATAAACAAAAAATATGCACTTATTTCAATTTTCAAAAGTCCATCTCATGGAAAAATCTCTAAGTACAAAAAAAATACGTGTTTAAAAAATAAACTTGTCTTCAGTAAAAAAAAAAAAAATTTAAATGCACATCAGAGAAGACAATAAATAGAAATTAATTTGGCCAAAAATAGATGTTTTCTAAATCAGAAACCTGGACATTTACATATTCTGAAAGCATAATGATCAAGGTTTGAAAACAAGCCTCATCTTCTCTAGGTTTCCTCAATGAATTAAACAACAGACAAAGAAGCATATAGCACATCTGTCTGGGTCATAAAATAAAATAAATATGAATTCAGAAATACCATCCATTTAGTCAATGAATAAAGTTACACTCTTAATTCATAAAATTTTAGAAAACCAGCATCTACTCTCTTTTAGAAATTACTTGTAATTCATTAGCATTTCTTTCTAACAATAACTATCTCCAAATTAATTTTTAAGAGGGCTCTGAATAATATGCTGAATAAAGTATTACACCAAGATGTAAAATAGGCATGTACACACTTGATGTTTGTTTATGACTAAATGGATGGTTTACATTTATGACTGCATAAGTTATGTACTTTATAAAGGATTTATTAGCAATATATTGCCTAGTGAAATAAGCCTTGGAGACTGAGACAGAAGATTTGCTTATATTCCAGACTCCATCAACATCATGCAGTGTTAACTGTACCAAGTCATTTCATGCCTTATTCTCTCTACCTGTAACATGAGTGATAATATTATCTGCCTTTCCTTGCTTACAACTAAGATAATAATTTTAACAAACAAAGCTATGGGAGAAGGATATTATCTACATGTATTAAATTTCAACTTTTTAACCCAAAGTAAAAAGTCTTAAGACAAAAGTTGTGACATGCATGGTTTACGACCTTGAAGAGGACAGAATAGTATAAAAGAAAGAGTGTGGGTTTTAAAAGGGAAAAATCCAGACTCTACTACCTACTATACTTGTGACCTTGGAAGAGTCTATATAAACTCTCTGACTTGAATCCTCATCTCTGAAACTCTATGAAACATTTATCTCTTAAGGTTTGAAATGAGTATTAGGAAAAATATGTCAATTACCTAGCACAGTGTGTTAAACATTTTTTTAAATGTTAAGTTTCTTTGCCCTAAACTTTATGGGTACATTAAAAACTATATTCCCACTTTTAAATTCACACAAAAATCTGATATTGAGAATATTTACAAAGCACACAGATTGGGCTCTTCTTCCAAAAAATAATTCGTTTTTTTTTAAATTCTTTTTGATAGCTTTTTTTTCTGTTAAGAAGTAAACTGACAAATTGAGTTAGTTGTATTCCCAAACTACATTCAACTCTACTACAAAAATCAAACGTACAAAACAAAGATCCTTTTAACTGCCTACAAATACCATTCCTAGCACTGTGTCTTCTACTTTTAGTGTTAAGCCTTCGAAAAAGTGCAAAGAGCCCTCTTTCATTTTCCTCTGGTCAGCAGCCATACAAGAGGAGTTTTCAGTTATGTCAAATCCACAGTGATTTCAAAGCTAAAGAAGAAAGTTAGTAATAAGGATACAACTGACTTTCTTCAGTAGACATGATTCATTCCTCTAATTTAACAAGAAAACAAAAACCCACTCTGATGAAAGTTAAACCTCAAATATTATAGTAACCTTATTAGAAATAAAATCACTACTAAACCTCTAATTATAAAATATATTAAGCAAAAAGTATTATCTGCAACAAGGGAGATGAGACGTTTCCAGGGATGAGGGAATTTCTACAGTTCACCCATAGTAAAGACTATCAATTATAAGATATATCCAGTATGTACTCAGAACCTAGCAGCTGAATCCACAAGGGTTTAGCAAGCAAAAATTTTGGCACAAAATGTAGAATAACATTTACTCAAGAATAAAACTGGAGCCATATTTAGCACTCTAAACTTTCTAAACCAAGAAAAAAAAAATGATCATGAGGAGGTTCCTACAATCATCTGGTTTGCTTTCTAGACAAGGTTGGAATTGAATGTTTTTGAAAACCAAAAAAAAAAAAAAAGATCAAACAAAAAAATATTAGTACAGGCTCTGGAAATCTGCCACATTTACTCTGGATGAAACTCTTTCTGACAGTTTTTTTTTTTAATGGGATGAAGGATAAGTGTTATTTTTATCATTGCTTTCACCTAAAAACCATTAATCACTAAGGGTGGCACAGGTACCAAATAGAATTTTGCTTCCTTTCTAAATTTACACAGTTTCCTATAAAGAACAGCACATTTTGCTGTTCATGGTGAATTTTTTGATGTTTATGCAGCAGTACTTTTCTTTCTCTCCAAAACAACCTCATTCCTAGTCTGCTGTTTCTGTTTGCCTCATCTGCACTTAGCAGATCACGCTTCAGTGACTTAGAAATCCCAGCCACCAAAATTGAAGCCAAAGTTTGAACTGAGAAGAGAGGCGGGGAAAGAAATCAAGTAATTAAACTACACTTGGAAGGAAGAATGGTTTTACCTCCTATGACTTTACAGCGTGCTCTTTTAATTCAGAATCAGAGTCTCCAATTTTAAGGAGAATAAAATTATGAATTTATTTTTAATTTATGAAATTATTTTGTAACTATTATAGTTCTACTGGCCTTATCTTTCAATTTTACCTTCTGGCAATGACACAAAACCAGAAGACCATTCCAAATGTTAACACTGGATGCTTCAGGTAAAACAGTTCAATGCTCTGGGATGTTTCATTATTAAAGTCTTTCTCAAATTGTCACAAATTATCATGTACTTAAAAGAGAAATGAAAAGGGAGAAAAAAAGAATGTAATGTTGGAGGTAAAGCTTGTACAGTTTGGTGCCCTAGGGCTACTGAGCTATGTCTCATTTTCTCCCTACCAATGGTTTGAAGGATTCAGTTCCTTTCATTTCATAAATTAGAAGATGACCTTTCGAAGCTTTCTTAAAAGTAAAATAAAACCATCTTTAAAAATGGTATCACATTTGAAATACATAACATTATAAGGTTAAAATTTGGGAATTTAGGAAATTAATACAATAAAAATGTCTGAAAGAATTTTATATTAATGAACTTATTTACCAAAGATCAAATGCTCTACCAAAACGATAAAAAAATTAATAAATATCTCTTTTTTTGCTTTGCTAAATTCTCATCTTACCTTTAAGTACCTTATAACATACCTTTGTAGAATGCCATTTTCCTGGGGTATTACACCATTGATAGCTGCCTGCAAACAGAAAACAGAGAAGACCATTTAAAGACACAGAAAAAATGTTCAAGGGTGAGCTAGAAACAAGTAAACTCTGAAAAAAAATTTTTATTTCTAAATGTTTAATAATACAAAATATTATCTAGTAAGTGGTTCTCTATTTCTCTATAATAAAACCGTATTTAAGAAAAAAACATGTATTTGGCATAACAATGTCCCTAAATTTTGAATCATAAAAAGCTTAATTCCACCATTCTAATTCAAACAAAACACTCACAAAAACAATGTTTAAGGATGTCAAAACAAGTAAAATCAGTACCTTACAGCAAGCTTTTAAATATTATTTTCTTTCTCAAATTGAGAAGAACAAGATATAAAATCACAAATAAAAACTCCAATAATAATTTAAAACTTAACAGGAATAAAATTCATCGTTTCTAATTATAATCATTATTCTTTATGAAAAGCCCATCTAGAAGGAATAAATATAGAGGCAAAAGTTCTTTGATAAACACAACACCATAATTTTATCAGGTTACAAAAGGAAACAGGAACATCACTAGGGCAGTTTTCTTATATAAAACATTCCTAAAATTGGTCTGTAAGCTAACCAGTCACCAATTACTTAGAACACAGCACAGGTGTGACATGATAGGAACGTTTTCTTAAGGCTCCTTAGCAAGCAAGCTATTACTCCTGGATTGTGGGCATTTCACTGCAGGATAATTGAGAAGATTTCTCTGGAGGAAAATAATGTCCTTTACAACTTCGTCTTTGCATCATAACAACTTATTCCCTCCTCTTCCCTCCCCACATCCACATCAAAATAGAAAACAAACAAACAAACAAACAAACAAAAAACAGCTAACACTTCAATATTTTATCACCTGCCTGGAAATCAATTGCCAAAAAGAGTTTGTATATTTTGTGAAACATTAACTTAAACATTTGCCAGAGGCGGGTCAAGTTTACAAAGTTATACTGTTGAATGGAAATAAAGTAGAGTGTGAGATATTTGCTATGAATTTGAGGGTTGTAATGCTCCACTGGGAAAAAACAAAGAACTCCACAGGTTAATACAGACAGTGGATACCATAGAATCCTGACAACTCTGAAAGCTCGATAACTCCTTTGAGGTAAGCAAACACTAAAATCAGTTTTCAAAGCCACAAATTCGTGGAATCATCTCTGCCTAGTGCCAGGTCAATTATCCCTTTTCTGTTGACAGCAATAGTTCCACATACAAATAACTCCTTTGCTAAAAAAAAAAAAAAAAAGAAAAGAAAGAAAGAAAAAAAAAGAAAAAAGAAAAGAAAGAAAGTGGTAAGAGAATGTTCTATGGTGTTGGAAAAGAAACAGAATATCACTTTGTTTGGAAAGATTTTATTCAAAATTTCGCTAGGGAATGGCAAGGTATAAAGGAAAGAACACTAAGGATTTATAAAGTCCAAATTTTGAATCTAGGTTCTTCCATTAATTAATTATTTGATGACCTTACTATATATTCTCTATTCACTGAACCACCTTGAGCCTCAGGTTCCTCATCTGAATAATGAGCTAGTATTACAACCTCAGCCAAACTGGGCTTTTTGTTCCTCAAAGGCATCAAGTTCCTAGGGCTTCTGAAGATTTTATATCTATTTGCAATGCTCATTCCCCATTCTTTGGCTACTTTTCTTTTTTTATGGTGACATTGGTTAACAAATCCAATAAGTTTCAGCTGTACACTTTAACAGTAAGGCATATATATGTTTATACTGTGTTGGTTAATTCTTAATCATCAGAATTGAGGTTTCTGTTAGATATACTTTTTTAAAAACTTTTCTCTGATCAAACTCAACTAAGTAGGTTTACTCTCGCATAGAACACTGTACTTTTCCTTTATATAATTGACAATTATTTATATGGTGGTTATTTATGTCCACCTTTCTTACTAAACTATAGTTTCCATGATGGAAGAAACTATACCAAGTATGTTCACCACCTAATCCCCATTGCCCAGAGTATAAAAGCACTCAGTGATTATTTGTTAAATGAATGATGCTAGAAAAGTACAAAGAAAAGCAACAAGACTTGAAGAAGGCTCAGAGAAAGTTTCTGGATAAAATTATTTCTCAACTGAGACCGAAAAATAAGTGAAAAGTGGTACTAATCTTTGAAAGACATATATATATTTTTTTTATTTCTGCTGGGTTAGAAATACGGATATACTTAAATACTGTCCTAATGATTCAATTTCAGATATCCCCTCCCCGACCCCCAACAACTCAAGTGATCCTGATGCACAGCCAGGTTTGGGAACAGCTATAGATATATTATAGGATACATCTATTTAAAATATTTTATTCTGCCATATATATAGAATACATTATTTCCCCCTAAATACTTATTATTATTTCAGAAGTGACTTAATGTCTAAAGGCATAGATCTTTCATAAGCTCATGTTATTAAATATGCTCAAAGTAAGAACTCTCAAGCCAGAAAGCTGTCATATCCCATCTCCATCATTTACTAGTGTGTAATCATGAGAAAGTTACTTATTTCTGTCTCAGTTCTCTCATCAGCAAAATGGGGGGTGATAATAGTACTTGTTCATTGGGTTTTTTTGACACTTGTTAACATATACAAAGTACTTAAATGATGTTTGATACATATAGTAAACTCCTCAGGAAAAATGAGCTGCTTTTATTCTAATGACTGCCATACTGAAATTTATCCTTATTTGAAATCACAAGTAGTTTTTACTCACAAACCTTTGAAGGCAAAGAATGGAAACTATAAAAAAATAGAAATGTTTTCACTCACAACACTTACCTACTGCAGGTGACTTATTTCTGGAGATGTTTCCTCTCCTCATTATTTAAATAATGGTCTATCACCATCAAAAATACATCATAAATTACAGGTAAGATGATAAGATTAAAAGTAGGAAAAAAGTGAGTAGTTTAACAGCCCTATGACTAACTCTAAACTTAAATTTCTTTTTGTTAACCCAGCAGTTTACTTTTGAAGTAGGAAAGAATTCCAACTGGCAATCCTAAAACATCTCCTAACGGCCAAATATTTGATTTTAACAAGTTCTAATTTGACTTTTTTTTTTTTTCAGGGAAAGAAAACAGAAAGCAGAACAATTTAAGAAATGTAATCATTCCACAATCTGTTCTTAGACAAATGCAAAAAATGTTCACTGAACCCTTCCAAGTACTTATGACTATCAAAATAGGCCAACATGCAGAATTAAGACTGGTGCAGACCAAATAAAAGACAAAAAGAATATGAGGCAGATTCTAAGACTAATAATGGTACCTAAGAGACACATCTTTGTCAAATAAATATCTATGAATGAAAAACCAAATAGCAAACTAGGAGAACCACATAAAAAACTTCTGTGCCACCCCAACCAGATCCTTCTAGTGCTTAAAGGACATGGAGTCCAAATCCCTTAGCTTGGTAACCAAAGCTCCAACCTTCTTTTCTGGCCGTCTCTCAGATTTCTCCTAGAATCATTTGACTCACTGATTTCAGAATACCTTGTACTTTCATAATTAACAAAATATTGTATTCTTCTTAAGATTAACACTGTGGAAACCAAAGCCAAATTTTCTAACAAATTTAAAAGCTGGTAAGAAAGAAACGCATTCAAACCTGACATATATTTTTAAAAAGTAAATTAATTTCTAGGTTCAATTTGTATACTAAAAACATGAAAAAAGACAAAAACATCAGTTAGCAGTTTGAAGAATTTATGGAAGTAAACATTCTACAGTAATCAAGGGAAGACTTTCTGGTGGTTCAGCAAACCCAACAAGCCATATTTGCTTTATATTACAAGCAGCCGCATTAAGGAAAACCAACTTGTTACTAAAGTCCTAAATATAGTTGCTTCATTTTAAGGTTGATGAACATCTAAAATCAATTTAACTTGGGAAGTAGGCTGCAATTATTCTATGCAAGAACTGTGCTAGGTATAGTGGATAATACATGGCCAACATAGCACCAAACTTTAGGAAATCTAGAGAAATAAGATAAGAATACAATATTAAGCATAATACAAAAAGTACCTATCTCAATAAATAGCAACTCCATTCTTCTAGTTGGTCTAGTTGTTATCCTTGACTCCCTCTTTCTCTCACTAATCCCTCCTTCCCCATTCATTAGCAAATTCTGATTGCCAAAATGTTAAAAATCATCCAAAATCTGATTACATTTCATGCAACCACTCTGGTCCAAGCTCTATCTTGTCTCTCCTCCATTACTGTAATAGCTCCTTAACTGATTTCCTTGCTTTGTTGCCCTTGTTCACCTTCAGTGTATTCTCATCACAGTGACCATAGTGAGGCTATTAAAATATAAGTCAATCATGTCAATCCTCTACTCGAAATCTTCCACTGACTTTTATTCTAGGATAAAAAGGCAACATCCTTAAGATATCTTATTCCTCCCTCACTCCTGTAATCTAATTTCATCTCCTCCTCCTTTCCTAAGCCATACTTGTCTTCTTGATAATCCTGGAAAACACCAGGTCTGATTTTCCACTTAAGGTTTGTTGTGATTACTTCTCCTTGCCTGAAATGTTCTTGCTCCTAGATATATGGCTCACTTGCTAACTCCCTTCCTCCAGGTCTTGATTCAATTGTCACAAGCCCACTTTTTCTAAAAAAAAAAAAACTACAGACCCTGATCCAACGTACTATGTATCCTTCTTCCCCATTTCCCCCCTTAGGAATTACCTATCACTTTCTGACACACTATATATTGTCTGTCTTCCCCTATGAAAATGTAAGCTCCATCATGATAGGGATTCCTGTGGTTCACTACTATATTCCCATTACTGACACGAGAGCTTTGCACATAGTATGTGCTTAATAAATATTTTCAGAACTTAGCCCCAAGCTGTGAGAAAAGCACAAGGAACACAGAGAAGCTATTTAGTTTCAGTTTACTGTCCCAGCTGAACTCAGCCTTGCAGTCATCCCAACACAGGTTCCAGTAACGAAACCACCTTGGACTCAGCTTTTCCAGCTCCCAACCAGCTGAGTCACCCTAGGCATTTGAATTGCCCAGCTGAGGGTCCGGACATCATGGAGCTGACATGCTATTCCCACAATGACTTTTCTGAATTTCTGATCCATGAAATCTATGAGCATAATAAGGTGTTTGTTTTATGCCGCTAAGTTTTGGATTAGTTTATTACACAGCAACAGTAACACGTTTTCATATGTAGGATTCAATATCAGAACAGATTCAATTTGACAAGCACAATGATAGGCACTTTCTGTGTGTAGTTTTGTTTAATCCTCATAACTCTGTGAAGTAATTACTATTACCTGACAATTAAAGCAGTTAATTTAGCCTATTAGCCATGATCTTACAGTACACATCAAAAATAGAGTTCTAAATCAGTTTTTTAAGTACCAAGTCTAATATCATAACGCCATAATATTCTCATATTCATCTCTAAAGCCATATTTTATCAAGTCTTTATTTAAAGCTATTTTTCATAGAGACCTGTAATAAGTATCAAGAGGGGTCATTTTGATAATTACGAGGCTGGGAGAGGAAGTAGGTCTAGGGTACTGAGCAACACAATGAACCAATACCCTTCATGTCCAAGGTATTCTCTTTAGCCTTCCAACCAAATATTGAGAGAAACTCATAAAAATTAAAAGCCTCATTGGAGGGTGAGGCAGGGCTCTGCATTAAGCCCCCCAGGTGATTTTCAGCACACTAAAGTTTGAGAAAGACTAACTCAATACCAAGAATCAAAGATGCTCTCTTGGTTTCAAGTTCCAACAAGTATCTTCCCTGAGATGATTTAATGACTTACCTAAGAAGTACATAGTACTTCTTAAACAAAACAAGGCAGAAAGCAAATTAAGGGCTTAACAAAAGACACCCACTCAATTATCCATTGATGCATAGGAGAAGAAAAAAGAGGAGAGATGGTTGGATCATATCCAGTCTACTCTCTTACTATTTGAAAACTGGTTTTCTAACCACAGTACTATTCTCTCTTACAGTTGCAGTCATCATTATTTCTTTAGGTTCTTCTATCATTCTCTCTTTTTGTTCCTATCAAGACAACTCTCTGCCTAGAACATACAATTACTTATATATAGACTTACTTCTAGGGTTAGCACATCACCCTACTGCCCCAAACATTTTTGGTAGTGTAATGTTACTCATTTCATGCAACAGCGAAAGAAAAATATATTAGCAAATGTGAAAATGAGCAGACTGTCACTGCTCTAATGAAACACGTTTCCTCCAGCCACTGACAATAAAAATAGATCCCACAGAGGTAGAGTGGGGTACTCCAAGCCCTCAAGTGACTCACTTCATGTCATAGCTACCACAATGAACTAAGTTATCATATCCGAATGTGAAGGTAGAAAAAAGAAGACAAGAGGTTTTTCATACAAAAGTTTTTAAATTTGGGGTGGGGGGAGACACTTCAGATAATAAAACACTTTACCAATTATTTACCTGAGGAAAAGAATTTGTTTCAGCAAACACTCACCTTAATCACAACATGTAAAAGAAAAGATATAAGAGATGAGATTGATGCCTGTGCCATTTATCAAATAAACCAAGTATGCTAGCATTATTATAATTTAGTAGACATGTTTTTCTATCCATACTTCCCCATTTCTTCTTTTCCTCTCTTCTTCCCTCCATCCCTCTCATTCATCCATCTAATATTTAATGAGTAATTACTCTGTATCAAGAAATGGGTTAAGATGTTAGAAATAAAAGAATAAGTAAGAAATGGTCACCAAAAGTATAAAACTCTTCAAAGAAGACATAGGTGCAAAGTGTCATGAGATTGGTTCTGACAGTGATTTCTTGGCTATAACACCAAAACACAGGCAGCAGAAGCAAAAATAAACACATAGGACTACATCAAATTTAAAAATATTTGTACATCAAAGGACACAATCAACAGAATGATAATACAAATGGCCAAGAAGCATATGATGTTCAACATCACCAATCATGAAAGAAATGCAAATCAAAACCACAATAAGATACCACCTCACACCTATTAGGATTGCTACTATAAAAATAATCATAATAAAATGTGATGGGAAGGATGTGGAGATTTTGGAACTCTTATGCACTGTTGATAGGACTGTAATATGGTACAACTGTTATGGGAAACAGTAAGAAGGTTCCTCAAAAATTAAAAATAGAACTAATGTATGATCCGGAAATTCTACTTCTGGATATATATGCAAAAGAACTGAAAGCAGGGTCTCAAAAAGATATCTGCACACCCATGTTTATAGCAGCATTATTTATAAGAGCCAAGAGGTGGAAGCAACCCAAATGTGCACTGATGACTAAATGGTAAAGAAAATGCATTATATACTTAGAATAGAATATTATTCAGCCTTTAAAAGGAAGAAAAGTCTGTCGCAGGCTACAACATGAAGAAATCTGGAGGACATTATGCTAAGTAAAATAAGCCAGACACATTTAAAACAATAGAGTATGATTCCACTTTAATGAGGCATCTAAGGAAGTCAAACTCATAGAAACAGAAAGTAGAATGGTGGTTACCAGAAGCTTGGGAAAGGGGAAATGAAGAAGTTATTGTTTAATCATTATAAAGTTTCCATTTATCAGATGAAAAAGTTCTGAAGATCTATTTCGAAACTATGTAAATTTACTTAATACTAATGAACCATATACTTAAAAATAGTTAAGATGTAAGGTTATATCATGTGTTTTTTTCCACAACAACAACAAAAATGCATTAAAAAAGATTCCTGCAAAGGAAGAAAAAAAGGAGGGAAGGATTAAAATATATTCTCTAAGAGTCGTTTCCTCTCTGAAATGCCAATAATACATAAACTTAAAAAATACATTGGCAAATTCTTATATTGCTTAATTGGTAGTCTACATTTTTAGCAGAGGTGCTTGTCAAAAGCAGGCGAAAACAATTAGTAATGTATTCATTAAAGACCAATTTACTGTAAAGGCTAATAGCTCTTCGGTTTGAATACGATTTCTAATAATCCTGTGATCTGTGATGTTCATTAGCACTCTATTAAAACTTCTCTCATACCACAAAAACAAACAAGCAAAACAACAGACATGCTCTCTGTTCTCATGGAGCCTAGAAATATAGTAAGTTATAGGGATAAACAAGCAAATATACATAAATATTTCATTAGTCAGCATCTAATAAGGGAAAGAAGCCAATACCAGACAGACCAATAGAGGGACTTCAATAAGGAAACTACTTTGAAGAGTGTTGGGAGACCTTAAAAGGTTGAAAACATGTTAAGTGAAAAAAAGCCAGACACAAAAGGTTACATATTATATAATTCCTTTTATATGATATATCTACAATAGGCAAATCCATAGAGATAGAGAGCAGATTAAAGGTTACCAGAGGATGGGAGTGGGGGTAGAGGGAATGGGGAGGGATTACTTAATAAGTACAGAGTATTTTTATGGGGTGATGAAAAGAGAGCTAGTTTTACACAATACTGAGAATACACTAAAGACCACTGAATTCTACATTTTTAAATGGTTAATCGCATGTTATGTGATTGCACTTTAATTTTTTTAAGAAAAAGGTTTATGGGAGGCAACCTAGAGATAAGTAACAATAGAAGATCCTACTACCTTAACAAGGAAGAAAGTATATTAAGAGTCCATAAACCAAGGCTAACCAGTAGGAATGAGAATCATGGAGGAGACGCTGCCCAGCAGGTGATGAACTCTGGAAGAAGCTGGAGGGACACAAGAGATGGAATCACTGCAGGAGACTCCACAGAGACAGGGAAAGAAGGGGAAAAATAGCCTGGTTTATCACTTTCCAATCTCTTGACATTGACTGTCATTGGATGATTAATGAAAGCCAGATGGCAAGAAAGCTTGGAGGACATACCTTAATATGAGTTAGTCCTATAACTCAGTACAGAGCAGGAGACAGTTGAGAAATTGGCCAATGATGGCAAACCATACACGGAACTAAGTAATACATAGCAAAGGACAGAGTGCTATGACAGAACTTGAAAAGCAAAGATTATATGACTGGGTTAAAGATGACTCATCAACCAGCTATCTATTATCATAAAAAAGATACATCTAAAAGATAATGACATAGAAAGGTTGACAAGAGGTACACTACCCCAAAGAAAACTGGTGTGCCTATTAAACAAAATAGAATATAAAGCCAAAAAACCTTCCTAGAAAAAAAGACTGAAGGAAAAAGGTTCAGTTGCCCAGAAAGGTATAATTCCATAATTGTATATACCTACTAATATAGCCTAGAAATACACAAATTAACACCATTACCCATAAAAATTAAATCCATAATCATTGCAGAAGATTTTAATATACTATATTCAGTCATTAATAAAACAAGCAAACAAAAGTAAAAATTTAGAAGATTTGAACAATTAAAAACATTTGACCTAATGGACATAAAAAACTATACCCAACAACTGCAAAGTGGATATATTTTTAAAAACAGAGAAAAAAAAAGGATCATAACTGGGCCATTATCTATATACGAACTACCATAAACTCAGCAGTTTAAAACAACAAATACTAATTATCTCAGCATTTCTGACAGTCAGCAACCTAGGCACGGCTTATCTGGGATCTCTGCTTCAGGGTCTCTCTCACAAGGCTGCAATTTATGTGACTGCCAGAGTTGGGTCTCATCTGAAGGCCCAACTGGGAAGGATCCATATCTGTGGGTTTTGGCATAATTCCAGTCTTTTGGGGCTGTTGTCTCATAAATTTAGTAACTTGCTTCATCAAAGCCAGCAAGGGAGAGTCTCTATCAAGACCAAAGTTAAAATTCTCTGTATCCTAATCACAGAAATTATATCTCACAACTGTGTTGTATTATACCAGTTAGAAGCAAGTCACAGGTCCCACTCCCACTTAAGGAAAGGTTATTAAACAAGTGCATGAACATCCAGAGGCAGGTATCACTGGGAGCCACCTTAGTCAGCCTGTCACAGGAAGTATCAACAATCTGCAAAGAGCTGAAATCATACAAAGTGCACTCTCCTATAATGGCAGAAAACATTAACAAGTATTACTTTATTTAAAAATCATATGTTTGAAATTCTATGCCTATACTTCTCAATATGTATAAAATTTTTACCTCAAATATGCATTTGAATTCTAAATCTATCCATGTGAATTCTAAATAATTTAAATTTGTTTTAATGTTTCTATTCCTCTGTTTAAACTCTCCATGTGTCAATATGTTTTTTTTTTTTAAATTCTTGCCTAATAATTGATACATCTGGATCTCCTAAGGATCTATTTGTATTATCTGTTTTTCCTGGTCTTCAGTGAATTTTTTATTTCTGATAGATCTTTATTATTTTTCATTGAGTATCAAACATTAAGGATAAGAAATTGAGATATAGTTGAGGCTGAATTGACATTTGCTCCTGGAAGACATCTAGGCAAAAAGACAAATCATCTTATTCTAGTCAAGGACTGAGATTATTCAAATTGGGCTTCATTTTTTCTGCAGGCTGCTATACTTCCAGTTCACCTTTATTCCCTAGGCATATTCCTTAAGAGTCCCAGATGAAATTGTCTGGGGTGTTCACCAAAGCTCTTTGAGAACCTGACCTATACTATCCCTAAAATTAAGAACTTTATAGATGGTTTAACATCAGATTAGAAACAACTAAAAAGATAATAAATTTATATAAATCAGAAGAAAATATCCAAATGAAGCATGGAGACAAAAGAATGGAACAACAGAATGAATAAGAGACACATGAGACATGGTGAAAAGTATTACACATATGCAATTCGATCCCAGACCTAGAAGGGAGAGAGAATGGGACAGAACCCTTAAAAAAAAAAAAGGACAGTACTAATATTTCCTAAAATTGAGGGATATCAAGATATATATTGAAGAAACCCAATGAACTCCAGGTGATAAAAAGAAAAAGAAAGCTACACCTAGGCACATATTAGTTAATCTGCTGAAAATCAAAGACAGAGAAAATCTTAAAAGCATCTAAAAAGAAAAAAAAAAATTTATTTGCCTTCCAGGAGCAAAATTAAGTCCAACAACTGGTTTCTTCTCAGAAAAAAATGGAATCCAAAAGAAAATAAAATGTCTTCAAAGTAATGAAAAAAACTTTCTAATCTAAAATTCTATATCTAGGAAAAAATATATACTTCAATATAAAGTTAGGGGAAAATAAGGTGAAATAAAGACATTTTTTTAAGGTACTTAAAGAGAGAATTTTTTTGTTCATAGACCCACAATAAAGCAAAAATTAAAAGATGATCTTCAAGCAGAAGAAAGAAAATACAGAAAGGAATAAATAGCAACAGAAAGAGTAAATAGAAGGTAAATATAAATGTATATTAATAGTATAAAACAATAATAATGTCTTACAAGGCTTATGTAAAATTAAAATATAATACAAAATATATAAAATACAAAAAATAGATGTCAAAGTGTTGTTCTAATGTCCTTGCTTTGTCTGAAAAGAGATAAACTCTTCATTTACATTAGGTTTTAAAAAATGAGGGGTATATGTTCAACCTCTATCATAATCATGTTAAAAAGAATAATAGACTGTATCTAATAAACAAGAATTATATATCCTTGCAGGATAAAAGGTTAATATATAAAAGTTAACCATTTGCTATAAACCAGCAATGAACAATTAGAATTCGAAAACAAAAACATAAAACTATTTACATTAACACCAAAAAAAATCTAACATTTAGGTCTAAATCTAACAAAGTACCAGGCACAGATAGCTTCACTGATCAATTCTACCAAATATTTAAGGAAGAAAACATCAATCTTACACAAACTCTTCTAGGAAGAGAGGCAACTTTTCTAAACTTGACTGAGTAGTGTTGCCAGATAAAATATACGACCACAATTAAATCTGAATTTCAGATAAATAATATTTGTTAGTATAAGTAAGCATGGAATTTTTACATGCTACATCTGTCAACCCTTTACGAAGCCAGATAACCTTAATACCAAAATATGTTAACAACATTACAAGAAAAGAAAATCATGGAACATTTTCTCTCATGAGCACAGAGGTAAAATACCTCAACAAAACATTAGCAAAGTAAATTCAAAGTAAATGAAAAATAATATATGACAATCAAATATCAATCGCAGGAGTTCAAAACATTAAAAGAATAAAGACAAAATTCCTATGGCCATTTCAATCTATGCAAAAAAAGTATTTAATAAAACTCAAGTTACTAAAAGATAACTGTTTTAAAAGGATAGAAAGAAATTTTATTAACCTGATAAAGAGAAGCTACATAGAATCTACAATTACATCACTTTTAGTTTAAACATTAAAACCTTTACCTATAATAATGGGAATGATTCAGGGATGCCCACTAGAATCATTCCTTTCAACACTATATAAGAGGGCTGAACCAGTATAATATGCAATAAAAAGAAATTCAAAGTATTGGAAAAATATTTTTGAAAAATTTAAAAATGTATCATTTACAACAATATCACAAGAGTTTAAGCACCTAGAGAATATCGAATGAAAAAACTGCACAAGATAACAACAAAGAACCAAAATAAAGTTCTAAAAGACATTAAAAACAAGTTTAATAAATAGAGTTGAGCTATTCTGTTACTGGTTTTGAAGATTTTTTGCTGTAAAAATGTTAATTCTCTCCAGATTCATTTTCAAATTCAATATAATTCAATTATAATCTTGGCAGATTTTTTTGTGGAAACTGATAACCTGATTTTAAATATATATGAATATGCAAATATCCAAGAACTGCCAAGACAATCTTGAAAATGACAAAGTTTGAGACCTACACCACCAGATTATAGACACTTTTTAAAAATTTACATTAAATAAAACAAAGTAGTATTGAAGCAAGGGTAGACAAGTAGAGCAATGGAACAGACCATAGAGTTCAGAAACAGATTCACATATACAGGAATATTTAATTTATGACAAAGATGGCATTACAGAGAAGTAGGGAACAAAATGGTCTTTTCAATAAATGAAAGTAATGCAAATGGCTAACTATGAGAAAAATAAAAACAAAAAGACAAACAAAAAACTTGCACCTATCTCATACCACACACAAAAATTAACTCCAGATAAATTACAATCTAAATGTAAAAGGCAAAAGCTATAAACCTTCTTAAAATTAAAAGAACGTCTTAATGAGTTAAGGAGAGGCAGGAATTTCTTTAAAAAAACAGGACTCAGAAAGCAAATTCAATAAAGGATAACATTAATACAGAGTTATATTAAAACTAATCATTCCTGTCCATCAAGGACCACATTAAAAGAGCAAAAAGGCAAGTCACAGAATGGAAGACAATCTTCACAACTAAGCGAACAAAGAACTTCTAAACAGAAATATATAGGACTCTTGCAAATCGACAACAAAAAGATATAAGATCCAAAAGAAAAATAAGGAAAAGATTTGAGTGGGTACTCAGAAGAGAGCATAATCAAATGGCTGTTAGTAATCAGGGAAGTATAAATTAAAAACCACAATGAAATGCCTCTATATGCCCAAGAGAATGGATAAAAATGTAAAAAGCTGACAATGCCTAGTAATGGCAAGGACATGGAGCAACTAGAACTCTCATAATCTGCCAACAACGATGTAACTGGTACAACCACTTTTGTGTGAGAGGTGGTGTGGTACAATCACAATGTGGAGGAAAGTGGGGTGGGGAGGCGCATTACTGTAAGAGGCTATACTCTAACAAAAGGTGGAAAATGGAACCAAGCCATTTAGAAAGGTCTGCTGTTTGGTGGGCAGAATACATGAATAAGACACTATCCTTAAATTACGTGTTCAATAAAACCTCACTATTTCATTTTCACAGTGTTACCAACTGTGAAATACTAACATTGTGTGCTGTAAACCATAAATTGATTTACCCTCAACTCAGAGGCCTCTCATTAGAGCCTAACCTCAAAGTGCTGACACCCATCTGCTGCCTTCCTCAACACATTCCACAAGAGGAAAACAGGCATGTGTGCCAGGGTAAGTAGGAAACTGAGACTGCTGCTCAGGATTAAAGGCAGTCAAAGGCAACACTCCTTCCCAAAAGTCCATTCCACTTTCAGAGCATTTTGTACTACTGAGTGGAAACATCAGGAAACCAAGAAACTACCCACACACTCTTCTCTTTTTTCTTATTCCACTTGTTTCCTCTAAATCTGGGCAGCTATATTGCATTCTGTAACTGAGCTGCCAATTATTGACAAACCAAGGGCCAGCATTTCAGTTGTTTAAACCTCATGAGCCAAACTATTTTTTGCAAGTGAGTAAAATGAGAAAAAATCGTGCCAAATAAAAAAGCATTCTTAGTAGCTTGAAAGAATTATGAAGTTACAAAAGGAATAACGTTTGATAATTAGAATCTGGCACGCACACACCATCCAAACCTTAGTGCCTTGCTATCTCGCTTTCAGAGTCAGGTAGGCTAGTAGAAGATACCTGCATCCACGTCAGAAATCTACATCAAACTCTGTTTAACTGTCTCCTCATGGCCACTAGGGTGTCCTTTAAGACACAGATATATTTTTTTTAAAAGGTGTCCTAAATTTCTGTGACAATGATTAGATCAATTCAGACTGACCACTTCGACAACCAGTAGGTCTGTTATAAACATTTCTGAGTTTGGCCAACATACATTTTAAAATTTGACCAACCTACTAAAATCTGTTACTAGTTTATCACATAAACTATTTTATATCGTGGCTTTCTTCCAGGGATCAAAGTCTTGCTTATCAACTCCAATGCCTTCTCATCTTACTTTAAAATAATATTTAAAAAAAAATAATTTTTTTAACTAAACTGAAGAACATAAAAAAAAATTGAAGAAATAAACTCTATCCTTCATCGAAAACACTATTGAAATGATGCCAATTCCTCCCAAGTTACCTTATAAGAATAATGAAATTCCAATAGTAATACCAACATTTTGTTTTTGTAAGATGAACAAAATAATTTCAAAACCTATCTGGAAAAAAAAATACAGTCAAAAACAATCAAATCGTTTTTGTGAAGAAGTATAATGAAAACACATTTATCCATCATATATAAAAATATATTATAAAGCTGCGTTAAGGAAAACCACTTGAAGCTAGTTCAAGAGTAGATTTTAATATTCCATTGTATTTATGTACCACATTTACTTTATCCAATCATCTATCGAAGTGTACTTCTGTTGTTTCCATGACTTGTTTCCACGACTTGGCCACCATGAATAATGCTGCAATGAACATCAGAGTGCATAAATCTTTCTAGATACTTTCAAATTTGGGGTGTGGATAGCTAGAAGAGGGATTGCTGGGTCATAGGGTAATCTAGTCTTAATTTTTTGAGGAACCTCCATAACTGTTTTCCATAGCGGCTGTACCAATTTTTACTCAGCCATAAGAAAAGATGAAATACTACCATTTGAGACAACTTGGGTGGATCTTAAGATTATCATGCTAAGTGAAAATTCAGACAGAAAAAGTTGAGAACCATATAATTTCACTTATATGTGGGATATAAAACTGAAAGCAACAAACAAAGAAGACAAACAAAAACTTATAGACACAGTCAACAGTTCAGTCGTTACCAGAGGAAAAGGGAGTGTGGGGAAAAGTAGGAAAGGGTAATGGGGGTCAAATATATGGTTACAGAAGAAGATGTGACTTTGAGTGGTGAACACAATGTATATACAGATGATGTATTACAGAATTGTACGCTTGAAACCTATATAATTATATTAACCAACATCACCCCAATAAATTTAATAAAAATTTTTATAAAAGACTTTCTTATATACTGTTGCTGGGATTGCAAACAGATGCAACCTTTCCGGAAGTTAATTTGATGTAGTACCAAAAGCAGTATAAAGGGCCAGGGAGGGTGATCCCTTTTACTCCAGTAACTTTATCCCTAGGTTCTGAGTTTAAGGAAATAAATAACGATTTTTACATGAGTTTTCTATAAGAATACTCTCTGTGATGTTTACATTGTAAAATATTAGACTAACCAAATGAATAATAATTGAAGGCTGGTTAAATACTACATTCCATGATAGCATATGGTAAGCCATTAAAATTTTATAAAATTTTATAAAAATATGACATTTAAAAAATATATTTAAAATAATTTATAAAAGAATCATTTGGGGGAGAAACTTATTTAAGTCTCTGATTATTGACAGTGTTTATTCATAACTGCGTAGAAAAGACAGGTACCCTATATTCTTCTAAGTTTTGCAAAATGAATCTATATGACTTTTATCATTGTAAAAGAAGAGGTAAGTTTGAAATACATAATTACATTTGAAATATATTTTGCAATCTAAAATGGAAAACCAGCAACTATCTTCCTTTGCCATTTTTATTTTTAATGTAGGGGTTTTTTTAAGTTTTCAAAAATTATATGTCAGGAGAGCATAAGTTATGTTGTAGTAGCAAATAATACCCAATTTTAGTGGTTTACCAGATCAAAAAGTTTATTTCTTGCTCTTGCAAATCCTTCTGAAAGTCTGGGCAACTCTCCAGGATAGCTGTCTTCCATGTGGTAACTCAGTGATTCAGGCTGCTCTAATATTATAGCCCTACCATATGAATGAACACAGCTTCCATCACTGGCCACAGCTTAGGAGAAAAGAAGAAAAGGAGGGAAGGTAGGAGGAATGTCCTGATCTAAGTTCAAAAGGGCTAGAAAAATCAACTATCCCTCTGCCCAGGAAGAAGTAATGTAAAAAGGGATTTGGAGAAATTTATTATAGTATTATCTTTGTCACAGTGTTCATAAGATTACCATAATCCAGAATCAGGAAGTCAATGTTGTAAGAAAACAGAAGCTTATTATTTATTTTCATTCCTCCACATATATTCTATGATCTAGTGGTATTTTAAAACTTGCAGTTTCCCAAGCCACTCTCTTTCAATCCACTATGCTTTTACACCTGATATTAGCTGTCTCAGTAACTTCCTTGTCCTCTTTCAAGATTCAAATGTCACCTCTTTTGTTAAGTCTTTCCTGACTCTTCTCTTGTCTCCTCTCTCATGGGTCTCTCCACAACAAATACAAGATAAATACACAGATATATTCGGTGCCTGGTATAAGCCTCAGTATTGTAGATACTGAGGTCTATATCTGCCTTTCAACTACACATTGGGAGCTCCTTAAGAACAAGGAATCCATCTGGTCCATCTTTCTCTAAACTTGTTCCTGGTACAGTGTTGCAGTTCATTAGATGTTTCCTGAGCAAATGAATAAATATGATCAAAAGAAAACAAGGACACCACTGGTAAGAGTTATCTCAAATAGCTGTAGTGGGTGAATAACATGCCAAAAAATTCATATAGGATCTACCTATAACCTAATTCAAAGAGAGTATCCTTAACAGAGACCAAACAGACAAACAAACAAACAAAATGCCACAGAGATGAAGGCCATGTAAGGATGGAGGCAGAGACTGGAGTTATGCTGCCACAAGACAAAGAACAACAGGAGCCATCAGAACCTGGAACAGGCAGGAAAGAATTCTCCCCTAGATCATTCAGAGGGAGAATGGCTCTGCCAACACTTTGATTTTGGATTTGTGGCCTCCAGACCTGTAAGAGAGTAAATTTCTTTTGATTTAAGACACAAAGTTTTTAGTTATTTGTTACGACAGCCCTGGGAAACTAATACACTTACTATCTGAAACACAAACGTACACTGTGTCAGAAAATATGTCAAGAGTGAAATGAGAAAAAAAAAAACAATATATTTCCTCAACATATAGTAGAGTGGAACTATAATTTAGAACTTTTCAAGTGACAGAAACATTAGCAACAGCTGCCTGAACAGTTGTTACCACTGTCCTGAACTGGCACAGAATATAGCAGTAATGATAGAAACAAAGTGATGACCATGGCACTTCTAAGACTTAGTATCCATTTTGATACCAGAGAGCTTTCTGGATTTCTTCTCTGGGATAATAAGCACCAGGTGCTTACAGTACAGTAGAATGTTTTCTAAACATCCCTAACATCCCTCCTGAACAAGTATCAGCGCTCAACAAATGTTAAATTTAAGTGTGCAACTGCAACAATACTAACAAGGAGACCTCCAGTGTATGTCCCAGCAAGGAAAATCTCAAAACCAAAACTTCACCGCCTTTGAACTCAGTGAACATGTTTAGATAGTTGAATTTTTTTTTTTTAATTAGAGATTTCCAACCTCTTTTCCTGTATTTATGACGCTTCTGATAACCCTGTTTTTAAGAAGCTGTTTCCTCAAGTGGGCAAAATAATATATTTTCATGAAGCAAAGGCAGAAATTTACACTATTTACTCCCTTAGTTCTATTTCTCTCAAAATAGAAAATCTAACTCTCTATAGAAGTCAACACAGGCTTTGAGTTTTGGAGTGCACTTGTGAGGAAGGGGTTGGGTAGAAAACAACTCACTCTACTCTGCCCTTACCATTTCAAATTGTAAGGCTTCTCTCATAATTATTTCTCCTTTCCCAAATATTGACCCTATTCCTGATGCTTATTATAAACACGTTATTCTCTTAACTGGTCTCTCTGCATCTGTCTAGTCTATCCCCTTGCAATCCATCCTACATATTCTGTCGAAGTGAAACTCTTATAACACCACTGTCATTATGTCGTATCTCTAGTCAAAAATGTCTTGGATGAAGTCATGAAATAAGAGTTACTGGGGAAAGATGAGTGGGGGGAATCAAAAAAACATTGAAGTCAACCTGTCATTAACTGGATGATGTAACTGAGGTCTAGAAAGTTATAGTGGCTAAGAGAGTATACCAAAAGGGGCAGAGCCAAAACTAGAAATCGGGTTTCCCAACAGTACTATTCCGTACTGGAGATGAATAAAACAAATAAAAGTTACAACGATTCTATAAAAAGACAATACACGCCAGCTTTCTTAAGGAAAAGTATTTTCATAATGTTAGGATTAAACGCAAGTCTACTAACATTTACTGAACACCTAAAATATGTGAGCTATGACTCTCAAGGAGTTCATAGTTTTATAACAAAAGGCATGAAAATAAATAGTTAAAATATAGTTCTATAACAGAAATATGCATAGGGCAAAGAAAAATCACCTAATTTATCCAGTGAAGGTGTTATGCAGACAGATTTCCGGTAGGAATTTATTCTTTAGAATCTTGAATGAGTATAAAAGACAACGCGGCAAATAGTGAAAGAACTGGGGTAATAACAAATATGAGGCATGCAGTCATAACAGACTATAGCAGCTGCAATTCAGCTTTTCAGCTGAAGAGTAGATGTGAGGGAGCATGTACAGGTGAGGTAAGGGAAGTAGGTAAGGTCTAGGTCAAATGAAGTGCTTTATTTGCTGTTTTCATCATATCAATGCAAAAAAGCAAAATGGCTAGATTTGCTTTTTAGAAAGATCACTCTGTCAACAAAATGGAGGCTTAACTAAAGAAAATGAAGTTGATAGAAAGATTGATTAAGCAGGCTCTTTTCAGTAATCCAAACTGAGACTTAAGCAATGGTAGTGTCATAAAGAGAAAGCTTTAAATTCGCTTAGGAACACAGAGAACCCAGACTTTAGAAATTGGAAGACCTAAGTTCACTCCTTACGAGCTCTATAACTTAGGTCAAATCACTTTACTTCTTTAAGACTATTTCCTAATAGTAGAGTTCTACTATGGAACTGTAAAAATGCAGACACGACCTAAACACAGTGGTTGTGAAAGGATCTAACAAGATTTATGAAAATCAGCAAACATATGAAAGAGGGTACTGAACAGGTACATGAAATGCATTCGTTCTCTTTCCCCACTTCTGACTCTGGAGACAATTAGATATGAGGACAGGAACTGTAGGAGAATACACAGGTGCCTGACTGGTCCATCTGGGCAGATCAATGCACCATTAACTATTGAATATAAAGAGAGAGTATGACTAAGTTTGTGACACGCTGCATTTAAGAGATTTATGCTGCATCCTGGTAAAGTGTTTAATGAGTGATTAATAGAGGAAAGGATCTGATGCATGAAGAAGTCGGGGCATGAAGGTAGTTGGCTATGACTTTAAGCACATTTCTCTAAACCTTACATTGTTCATTTGTAAAATGAAGAAAACATATATCTTTTCTATTTCACAAAATGAAAATAGAGTGTATATATAATCCTCTACATATATTCTTTAAACTGTAAAACATTCTAAAATGGAATGGTATTATTAAAATGCAGGATATTAATTAATAATTATTGAGCAATAACATGACATATTCAGTAATCTTTTGCTAAAGATATGATTAAAGATAAAAATCAAACCAAAATAAAGTTTCACCAACCTAATGTCAAAGTTTACTCTTTGTGGAGATTTTCTTGCCAACTTTTTGTTTTAAAAAGTTTCAAGCTAGAGAAAAGCTGAAAGAATAGTACAACAAACACCAATATATCTTTCATGTAGAATTAATAATGTTAATACTTTGCCAAATTTACTTTCATTTTCTCTGGCAACATACACCCACTTTTTCTTTTTTTAAACATCTGAAAGTAAACTGCAGACATTATGACACCCTACATAATCTCAAGAACAAGGACATTCTCCTACATAACCACAATACAATTAAAACATTAAAAAAAATCCAATATTGAGACTACATTGTATCTAAGATATAGTGAATATTCAAATTTCTCCAACTGTTCCATTGTTCCTTTATAAGTTTATATTGTTTTTGTTGTTATTGTTTTTTATCTAGGTCCAGTTAAAGGTCATACACTGCATTTAGCTATCTTGTCTCTGGGTCTCCTTTTATACAAAATAGTTTCCCCCACATTTTTTTCTTTTTTGCGGGGAGGGGGGCAGAGTGTTAAAGGTCATTAACAATTTTAAACCAAGTATTTTACACAGTGATCCACAATCTGGATTTGTCTGATTGCTTCCCCATGATTAGATTAATTTAAACATTTTTGTCAAGACTACTACATAGGCAATGTTGTTCTTCATGAAATTTATTACATATACATGCATTGATTTTAATTGAAGTCTGTTTCCTACAAAAGAGCTAAAAGGCTAGTCAAATAACTTCCATTATTTAAGTTCAAAGGCAATAACTGAAGCATAATTCTATGATCTAACATGCAAAACAACTTGTGTCAAATATATACCAATCCAGAAACTCAATTCAGTCATCAGCTTTATAAAAATAGTAGAAAACAGGGTTAGGAGAGAAAAACTCCTTTATACTGTGTGCCCTTTAAAATCATAAAGTGCCTTTAACCACCTCCCCAAAAAATCAAATCATAAAGGCATGCTCAACTTTTAGAACATCCTTCAGTATATTACAACAGACTGGTTTTACAGACAGAACTATCTAGGCTAAAGCTGCAGGTACCATCAAATGGTACACGTCTCTTTAAAAAAAATTAATCTATAACTGATATTCAGCAACTGATATCTTTCAAAACTCTGAATTGTTAAGAAAGTTTTTCCTGAGAAGTCCATGTAACCACAGAAAGCCATAGGATAAACGTGTACGCTGGCAGGTGGGGGTGGTAACTAGAAACAGAAATCATTCCGGAATCTCTCTGGAAAATATCTGTGACAAGCAGCTGCTATCACAGATGCTACTGGTTTTTACAAATGTAAACATTCTGAAAAATCATAATTTCTTCAGATTTTTTTATTTTAAAAATTCCTTAAATTTGAAAACTATAAATATATTGCTCTTACTATCAGATTTATTAATACCTTTTTAAAGTTGTAACAATAAAAGTATCCAAGTCAGATTCAAATTTATAATTCATACCAATCTTTCAAATTGTAAATTGGAAGCTGAAGTTTTCAGTATTCATTATCAAGGTATAAACCATTGAAATAAATGTTCATTATTAAAATACTAGGGGAAAATTATTCAGCATAGCTGTGCTATGGACACTCCCTAAGATCTCAGTCGCTGCTTTTTTGATGTGCCCTCAGCGCAAAGAACTCTACTGCAAGAAGTAGAGAAGTTTTTCATAAAAAAAGAATACACATTTATTGGTATGCCACTTGTTTAATGATTGCACACTTTTTATTGGCATTGTGCAAAAAAAAAAACAAAAAAATAAAGAAAAAAAGGAGTTCATTTCTGTAGTAAATAAATTTCCGCTGTTATTTTTATAAACAAACAACAAAAACTCAAGCTGCTGCCTACTCATGAAACACATTTGCTTACCTTTGTTTACAATGGTGACACCAACACCAAGTAAATGACTACTTTAGGATGGCTAGCCACACATTCCAAGTTCACATATTCCCAAACACAAAATACACAAATTCTTTTTGGTATGCAAGAAGTCTGGTATGTACACTTTAGTCTCTTTTCATGTTTATAAGTTACTACTATATCTCCAGGTGTGTTTAATTCAACCAGAATTTCATGTTGGCCTAACAACAGAAAAAGATGTCAGCAAATCTAAGCAACGGAGAAATAGCCTAAATATTGTTGGTCAGATTTTGATAATTCCAACATCTTCGCTTTCAGAGGAAGAGAGCGTGGGGTGTCAGAAGGATGCTCATGACCTGTGAGGTCCTTTTAATAACTATTTCCATATGGCTATCAACCTGTTTATCCCTCATACTAGAAGATAAATTGATGAAACTAGTAATTTAAAAAAACAAGAGGCAGAAAAATCTGGACACATCCTTCTGAAAACAAGTGTATTACAAATCAGATTCTACTATAGCCATTCCAAGATATTTTTAAAAAGAAAAAGAATTTTAAAAAATGAAGGCCTATCAAAAGTTAATCAACATCTAGACATAAAAAGCCTAGATCCTGATTCCCTACAGTTTAATACTATGAACAAATCCATTCCTCAAAGCCATAGCATAACATTTCTGTAAATTTAACTGATTTACAATAAGGGTGACACAGTAAGTTAATGAAGAAGGAATAATATTTTTGAAAATGATGCTTGAACAACCGATATCCATTTGGCAAATATAAAGAAAGAAAGAAAGAAAGAAAGAAAGAAAGAAAGAAAGAAAGAAAGAAAGAAAGAAAGCAAGCAAGCAAGCAAGCAAGCAAGCAAGCAAGCAAGAAAGCTTCAAATATTAATACCATACCAAAAAATTAGCCTCAAAATGGATCATATACCTTAATGTAAAAAGCTAAAACTATAAAACTTTTAGGGAAAAATAGAAGAAAATTTTGTGACCTTCTGTAAGGCAAGAACTTCCTAGATATCTAAAACATAAAAAGACATAAAAGCATGAACAATTTAAAAAAATAATTCCTAAAATAAACTTCATCAAAATTAAAACCCTCGGTTTTTCAAGACACCAATAAAAAAATGAAACACCACAAGAAAAGGTGAAATACTGTCATCTGCAACAATATGGATGGATCTTGAGATCATCAAGCTAAACAAAATAAGTCAAACAGAAAAAGTTGAAAACCATATGATTTCACTCATATATGAGATATAAAACAAAGCAACAAACAAAAATGACAGACAAAGACTCATGTACATGGACAGTAGATTAATGATTGCTACTAATTAGTGGTTACCAGTAAATTAAAGGGAAGTGGGGAGGAGAAAGATAGGTAGTGGTAAAGGAGGTCAAATATTTGGTGATAGGGGAAATTTACCTTTGGGTGGTGAACACAATATGCAATATACATAATGTATTATTGAATTGTATATTTGAAACCTATTTGATTTTATTAACCAATGTCACCTCAATAACTTTAATAAAAAATAAATTTAAAAAAAAGAAAAAATGGTAAGCCATATTCTGAAAGAAAATATAATACATAGATTTGACAAAAGGCTAGTACTTTATATATGTAAAGAATATATAAAGAACTCCTACAGTTCCATAATAAGAAAAACAATCCAAATAGAACACATGAAAGATATGAATTCTTCACCAAAGGATATAAACAAATGACATATAAACATATGAGGAAGATTCACAGGGAATCTCTCTGTGAAAATGAAATGTTATATATATTGAAAGAGGTATTAGTTAGACAGGTGTATAGAAAATTCATTTAACTGTATATTTAAGATCTATGTATTTCAATTTATAAAAATTATAACTAATAAAAATACTCCATGCCTAGTGTTAGCAAAGATTAACTCTGTTGCCTATAAATTGGTACATTAAACAAGTACAACCAGTCAATTCACATCAAATTTGACTGAGCAATTTCACTTCTAGGAATATATTGCAAAGAAACTGTCAGACAAACGTAAGTGTTATTTACTGCACCAGTGTTTCACTTACAATAGAGAAAAATTAAAAAGAGCTTAAATGTATATCAAGAGGATTCATTAAATAATTTATGGTACATCTTACAATGGAATACTACTAAATTGATAAAAAATATGTAACCTGGGTTATTGAGGTTAAGACTGGTACTGACACTACATGTTACTGAAACTGGAAGTCCCTCAAGACCCAGCCCCTTGTACCTGGGTGTTATACTTTTGACAAAAATAGCTCACGATGAATATGAATTATAAGAGTGATAACTATAATTGTACAACCCAACTACAGCATGTCCAAGGCCCAAAGATCTGGGACAGGAATGGCTCTACTGCAGCAGTAGAACAAGATTAAAACAAGGTTCAGTAACAACACATGACAGTAAATTAAAAATACCCATGCTGATAGACTGAATCCTGAATCCCCCTAAAAATATATATAAATTTTGTCTTTAACTTGATGTGCTTTTCTATCACCCATAGGTCTCAAAAAATTCTAAGATATTTGTGTCCCAAAATAGTTTAAGGAAAAGTGATGTATAAATATACGTTCTTATAGATAAGAAAAGGAGAAAAATAAAGACTAGAAGGAAATACATCATAATGCCAAACAGAAGTTGTAGTGTAAGATTATAAGTGGATTTTTCCTTTGTTGCTTTCATGTAATTTTCAAATTTTCCAATAGTATCTACGTATTATTTATGTATTAAAATAATTATATTTTAAAAATATAATTAATAGTAGTAAACTCAGAACAGGCTAAACCTAGCCATACTTTTCATTAGTTTCTTTGCTTTTTAGGTTTTAGTAAAAAAGGAAGAAAAGGGTAAGAATTCTAGGCCTTAGACTAACAAAGAAAAAAGAGAAACAATATGAAGTTATTTGAAAAGTAGCAGTTTAAATTAGCCAATCAATTAATATGAAGAGACAAAAATAGAGAGAATCAAAATCCAGATAGTAAAAGATTTGTTTTAAAAGAAATCATTAAGGTAAAAAGAAAACCCAGATATAAGACATAAAATTCTAAGGAAACCAATCAAAAGCATGGCTTGAATAAATTAATGATTCCAAAACTTCACTGTGACCATTAGTTTCTATTTCCTTTCAATCAGACCTTCATACCAGTTGCTAAGCAATATCCGCCTAAGTGCTGGACTATTAACTTCCTGACTAACTAGGAATGCTGGATCATTACATTTCCAGGCTAAGTAAGGGATCTGGACTCTGTTACATTTCCTGACTGACTAGGAATGCAAGGGGCCTCATCATATTTTCTAACTTACTTGGAATTATTCTGGCCTTCATTTTACTTATTGACCAAAAATGTAAGATCCTGTAATACTTGTCTAAGTATCCTGAGTCTTGTCACCCCAAATAGGAGTACTGGGTCTAGATACAGTGACTAACTGTAGTGAGCCTCATTATACTCACTAAAAGTACTTAACTCTTCCACATTGACCAGAACTAATACTTTCATTCTGATGTAAAACTCTAGATTTTGAGCTTCGAAACTGATGTAATCCAAATGGTGAAAGGCAGGTAAGCACAAAAAGGGGATCTGGGTAGTAATTTCTTCAGAACAATAATGAGTTTCTTCCACTGTTTCTTCATTGACAGGTATTAGATAGCTTGTCATTTGATGTCCATTGTAAGAGAACACTACTTTGTAATTCGAACCAATACAACTTAATCCATTCTAAAGAAGTATTTAAATGTTCCATGCATTAATGAGGAAATCAGTTTTGAATTATGAGTTATCAAATTAAATGTTCTTGATAAACACACAAAATCCTCATCTACAGTCTTACAAAATCAGGCCCGTATCTCTTCTTCTGACTTCTCTTAGCATTCTCTCTCCTTTGCTCATTATATTCTAGCCACATCAGACTTCTAGTTCTTCCCCAAAAGACTGGCTCTCACCTCAGGGGGTCTGCATTTGCTCTTCCCTGTCTCAACAATGCTTTTTCCTTAGATTTTTACACGACTGGCTCCTCATTCTCAGGCGTCACTAAAATGTTACCCCATAAAATAACCCTACCTGAATCCACAATATAAAATGGCCCTCTGTTTTAAAGTCCTGTTTGGTCTTCTTCATGGTATTTATCATTTTCTAAAACTATATTGTATATGTATAAATTTACTTGCAGATAATAGGGCTCCCACCCAACCAAGACTATCAGTTCCAAAAGAACTTTGTATTGTTCACTGCCGGTACATAGTAGGGACTTAATATAATATATTAATTAATTAGTGAAAAAGATAAATTCATTCTGGAATTACACTAGCTTTAGAGAACACCATGCCAGATGTTGGGAGTAGAGATGTTACCAATGCCAAAAATCTTCATCTAAAACCAAAACCTAAATTTACTGTTTGAGCATACTAGTTAGTGATCACAACTGAGTTATAAGAGACTTTGAAACAAATACTGTTTCAAAGTATTCAGAAGCAATTATGTCACTTTTTCCTGCTAATGATCCCATAAACCTCAATACACTTGAGGTAGACACAGTGCCTTTGAACATAGTGGGGGAAAAAAGTGAACAAAGCTGGCTTATATGTTAAAACTGTTTGCCATCATTCAGCAGAATCTGAATCTAGTCTTATGAGATCTAGAGTTCAAAGTTTTGGTCCTTCAGCAGTGTCAATATAATGATGAAGCAAAAAAAAAAAAACCAAAATCTAGTCTGGCAAAGTAGATACAGAGGATCTGAAAGACAGTGTAAATGTGGCAGGATCAATGAATTATAAATTCTAGGATTTTCCAAGCCAGGTTATTAAAGGATATGAGATGGGGTGGGAAAGAGAGATACCTGAAATTAAGATTACAAAGTGATTGATAATGAAAAGGTTAAGATTAACATGATAACAGAAGGTACCTGAGACAGGATAAATGTTTGACAGGCTAGGAGGAAGAAAGAGTTTGAAGTGCCAATGGATGGCATTCTAAAGAAAAGGCTTAATGAGAAAAAGTACAGATATATAAAATCTTGTGGGATTTCCAGGAAACTGAAGTCAACAGTGGCTGCTTAACTATCTGTCATCTGATATTTCCATCTGTGATATTTATTAATTTATTGACTCTCAGGTCCAACTGATGTTTCAATTATGTTATTATTTTAATTCCTTTAAATATCTTTTTATTTGTATATTTATTTACTATTTGCTAAGAGAATGGATCTTTTTTTTATGGTGGCAATGGTTAACGAAATCTAGTAAGTTTCAAGTGTACAATTCAACAGTAAGTCATATATATATTGCATTGTATGTTCACCACCCATAGTTAGATTGCTTTCTGTCACCACATATTTGATCCTTTTTACCCCATTTACCTCCTCCTTCTTCCCCACCCTCTGGTAACCACTTGTCTACTGTCCATATCCATGAGTCTCTGTTTGTCACATTTGTTTGTTGCTTTTAGGTTTATATCTCACATATTAAACATCTCTTTTAAAGCAAGCACAGTGTTAAGTTTTCTCAGTAGAGGGCACTGGAAGGACACTGCAGAGGGAAAGGGCACTCTTGCCGTTTCCAGCTGCAGCGTGAGAAACAGCAGTGGGAGAGTAGGACACCCCAAAGAATTCTGCCCCAGTCATGGGCCCAGAACATGGTTTCTCTGCAATCTTGCAGTCTTGGCAGTGATAATCTTTCCATGGCACTCCAACATGGAAACCAGTGTCCATGGGTATCCTGCCCAATCACCAGTACTCTGACTCCCTCTGTAAGCCCCTGTGCACAGCCTGCTTCTGGCCAGAGGGTTCACATCAGGCTGCCACTCTTTCTGCAAGTCCCCACCCTCCACATACAGCCTGCCTGTACCCAGAGGATCCCCGATTTATTGCAAGACCACTGTGCACCCACACTAATGATTGCGATTTGCTCCCACATCTGCACATCAAAGGGTGCCAATTTCTTACCAAGTGACTACAAACCAGTTCTGGCCTGCCTAAACAGTGACTTCTAGGCAGTGGGCTTAACCACATCTCCAACAAAGAATCTCCTCTAATCTGTCCTCCCTTGGGTACTCTCCCTCAGACCCAGGGTACAATATAGAGTTTCCTCATATCACATATTTACTCATTTATCATAGTTAACAATTCTTTATGTTAAACTTCACCTGTTTAACCTACTGTGTAGTCTTCCATATCCTTACTGGACCCAGACTGTTACATCATCCAAAACAATACTAAAAAACAAGGAGAAAATAAAGCTAAACAAAAATCATGCCCTCATCATAACCTGCAGGAAGAGGATATTGAAACTTCAAAATAACTGTGAATAAAAAAAGAAGAATTATCAAATCCCATTATATGAGCTCCCATGTTCCTGGTCTCATCCCTACCCCACAAAGAAACACTGAGAAGATAGAAATGGAAGCTAGAAAAGAATTTTAAAACTGCTCTAAAACTATTGCCTAAGAGCCTAAGCCCGATCTTCTGAAAACACTAAAAATTGTACAAGCAGAGCAGAGCAAAGGAAAAGGACTTCTAAAAAGCACAATTTAAAGGGTTAGACATGAACTTAAAGGGGCAACCAACCTAAGAAACATATAGCATCTGCAGAGAGAAAAAAAAGAAAAAAGGAAGTGAAAAGCTCCCTTTGGCAATGGAATGGTAAAGGAGAGAAGAAGCAAAATGGGAAATTATAGGTTCTTATAGGACAAAAGAGGATCATAAAGTCAAAACTATCACTCCTCACCAGCCCTTCACTCCCTCCCCGCCTCAACATACATACCAAAACAAACCAAAAACACTAACTGAAGCACATGAACTTTGCTAAATAGACAGAAAAAGGCACCATTTAAAAAAATCTTGTAAAATCACAACATTACCATAAAAATGAACATACACACACAAACACAAATCAACAAAACCATAAGAGCTATTGCAAAAACTCAGGAAATGATTTTTTATAACTATCCTCGGAGAAAAATTCCCTCCCAAAAAATAACCATGAAGCAAAAAATAACTGTAAATCAATACTGCAAACAGTATATTTAGATATACTTAAATAAGCATTTAATTGAGGATTATAAAAGCCCATCTTAAATTAGAGAATTCAAAAACTATGAACAACAACAACAACAAAAAAGGCAGGAAAAAAAAAGACAAAATTCTCTCTGAAATGAAGAATTATAAAGTGATCAAAGAAAATACGTTCCAACAAAATTTAATGAGGGACATTGAAGAAAGGCAGGAAAACAACAGAGAATGAAAATAACATAACAAAAAAAGTAAAAAGTATCAGAGAGAAAATAGTAGACGTGGAAAAGACAAAATAATATTCATATAGTTAAGTCTCTGTAAACAAAAACAAAGCAATGGAACAGAACTAAAATTTAAACTATAAAAAAGTTTTTGAAAATACAAAACGGCATGAATCCATATATTGAATAGCTCACTGGATGCCTGCAGAAAATTAATCCAGATTGATAAATTCTGAGACATATTCTACTACAACCAGTAAATTTCAAATATAAAGATAAAATCCTCAAGGCCTCAGGCAAAGATCAATAGCTTACAAATGCAAAAGAATAACACTGACATCAGAGTTTCCAAACATAAATTTACAGCAAGGCCATGATAAACAGTAGCTTCCCCCCACCCCCAAAATAATGCAATTAAAGAAAGCATGAATCGAAGATTTTATATGCAGCCAAGTTGTCCTTCAAATATCAGGGTGACAGAAAAATAATTTTTAACATGCAAGAACTCAGAGAATTTTGTACCTATCGGCCTTTCTTGAGAAATCTACTAGAGAAAGAGCTTCATCCAATCAATGACTAAGAAAACTTTAATAAAAGGACCATCGATGAGTATTTTAAAATGTATATATAAATATAAACCACTAAAACAAAGGTGGGATTCAGAGGGAAAGACTAATGGATAAATTTAAATGTTTGGGAAAAATATAAGTAATGCAATTTTTTACATAGAAGAAGGAAGAGGGAAAGAAGAAAATAGAATAAGTACATTGACTGCTATATAGGCTTAAAAAAAATACATCAAAATTTATAAATCACACAGTAAAAGGCTAAAAAGAAAATATGGGACTAAGGGTATTTTAAAAAGTGTAAGTATAAAAGTAACCACAAGAACAAAAATATAAGCCTTCTTATATACCAAGAAAAATAATAACTATAAAGAAAGCAAAGAATATACTCATTAAAAGCACAGCACATACAACGAAGCATGCATAATTATAAAATATATGACAGCATTGATCCCAAACATATCAATCATATTAGTGAATATAAATGGACAAATCCATTTAAAAGAAAAACATTTTGATTTGGCTCATGAAACAATACTCAACTATAAACTATGTACAAGAGATATACCTAGACAAAGTAATTCAAATGAGTAAAAATAAAATAAAAATATCAGACTAATTAACAAAAAGAGTGGGAGTAGTAGCCATCTGATAATAGACAAAGTAGAATTCAGGCCTAAAGCATTAAAAGTTACAAAGGTCACTTTTTAATACTAAAAGCCACAATACACAATGAAGATATTACTCTTATAAGTATACATGCATGAAATAACACAGCAACAAAATTTATAAAGAAAAAACTATAGATTTAAAAAGAAAAGAAATAGAAGATCTTATGGATATATATTAAACTCTACCTTCTGGTAATAATAGAGAGCACACCTTCTCTCAAAAGCCAATGAGACATACACAAAAATCAATTACGTTAGGCTACAAAGAAACAATTCCTACAAAGTATAAATGTTATAAATAATACTCTCTGAATGCAACACAATGGAACTAAAAATTACTAACAAAAATTAAAAAACAGAAAGGAACTTGCATCTGGAAACTTTAAAGCCATCTATTAAACATTTCCTGGAGAAAGAAGAAACATAAACTGAAATTACAGTAATTTTAAAAAAATGACAATGAGTCATTAGAGAACTGAAAAGAGTATTGCTTCCAACCTTATAATGGAGAGGGAGAGAATGTAAGTTCATGACCTTTCTGGAGCCCACTGGAATGTGAAGGTCACAGGGCAAACAACTGGCCTAAAATCTAAGATAGGTACATGCAGAAAGAGAGACAACATGTGATCATTGGCTTACTAGGGTAAGAGTTACACTTACTAGGATGATTGACAAATTGGTGGAGACTAGCAATTTACTCAAATTTACGCAAATAGGGGGTTTCTCCATGACCACCACCAAGTGCTCACATAAAAAAACTGGCAGTCCTGAGAAAGTGTCCGCCAAGGTGTGGAACAAAGAGAGAGGAGCAGCAGACACTGGAGGGACACAAAATTCTGCAAAGACCCTTCCATCTCCCTCACAAAACAAAAAGCTTTAATCTGAAGGGAGAGGGCAACACACATTGAAACTTTAGGGCACTGGTGATATCCACGGCAACCAGAAGAAGAGCAAAGGTAGGACGATCTTCTTCCCCTGGAAGTGGGCAGGAAAATATGCTGGGCTCAGAACTATCGCTGGAGAGAGACAGGAGCTTTGAGAAGGCCACAAACCCAAGACCCACGGGTTTAACGCCTGCAGAAGACAAATATTATCATCAGAACAACAGAGAATGCCCTCCAGTCTCCATGGCTAGGCTAGCTAGCATAATAACAAGTAACCTAGAAGAAACACTCCCTCTGAAGAACAGCTCAAAGGGAAAACCAAAAGTTGAGGATAGAGCAAATATTTTTAAAATCTCTAGCAAACTAGTCAACACCCTAAACAAAAGGTATCACATGAAGAATCTGAAATCCTTAGTATACTAAGCAAAGACATTAAAAAAATCAATCTCAAACCAAATTCAACTCAAATTTAGATCAACTCAAACATCTGTGCTAAAGTTTTAGCATAAAGAAAAGCATGCCAATTTCCAGATATAAAAATATTTTACCTTAGTCCCTACAATCCTCAATAAAATGTCCAGTTTTCAATAAAAAATTGCAAAACATACTAAAAGACCAGAAAAAGCACAGTTATGACAAGCAATATCAGGTAGGATACAGCTATTAGAGCTGACGGGGAATTTTAAATCACAATGTTAAAGGCTATACATGAAAAAACGAACAACATATAAGACCGAATGGGTAATTTCAGCAGAGAGATAGAAAACTAGAAATAAAAAACACAAGAACAGAGAAGATGTCTTTAACATATTTATACTAGAACTGACACAATCAAGGAAAGAATCAGTGAACTTGAAGATAGGTCTATAGAAGTTGCTAGAACCTGAAACGCATCAGAAAATAAGATTGGGCTGGGGGATGTGGTGGGGACAGAATAGAGTATCTAAAAATTGCAGGACAATTGCAAAGTATTTTATATATGCATAGCCAGAAACACAGATGAGAAAAAGAGCAAAAAAACAAATAACTAAGAATTTTCAAAACCCACTAAAGAGAGCTGGTGGTTACACAACATGTGAATATACTAAGTACCACTGATGTGTACACTTTAAACTAGTTAACTGTACATTATATGAACTTAGTATCAATAAAAACAAAAAAAGAAAGAAAGAAAGAAAAAAGAATCTGCAAAACCAAACATCCAAAAACACCAAGCATGGCTACAAAAGCCACACACACACACACACACACACACACACACACACACACACACACACACTCCTTCCCTCTCTCTCTTGCTCTCTCTCTTCCCCCCCCCCTTTCCCTCTCTTAAGCAGACCATATTCCAAACTGCTGAAAAACAAACACGAAGAGAAAATATTGAAGGCAGCCAGAGAATAAAAAGGATTACATTAAGAGGAACAAATACAAAAATAGCAACAGACTTCTCTCCAGAAACCATGCAAGCTAGAAAATAACAGAGTGACATCTATATACTGCTGGAAAACAAAACAAAACAAACAAACAAACAAACAAAAAGTCAACCCAGAACTCCATATCCTTGAAAGTATCTTTCAAAAATGAAGAAGAAATAAAAATTTTTTCAGACAAACTGAGAATTTATTGCCAGCAAACCTACTCTACAAGAAATAGTAAAGGAAGTTGTTCATACAGAAGGCTTATACCAGACAAAAACACATTTACACAAGGAAATGAAACAAATGAAAGTGAAATAAAATTATTTCCTCCTCACATTTTATTACTCTAAAATATAACTATCTGAAGAAGAAAAAAAAAGCAGCAACATATGTGTTTATAGCATACACAAACTAAAATACATGACAACAATAATACAAAAATTGGGTGAGAAGAACTGGAACTACAATGCTGTAAGGCCATCATACTACACATGAAGCAGTATATTATTTAAATATAGATTCTGATTGTTTAAAGATTATATTATAAAACCTAGGAGAACTACTAATAAATAATTTTATAGTTGTATAATGACAAATCAATAGAGCAGACAAAATTAGTGGCCAAAAGTTTAATCAGAAACAGGATATTTATATAGTCTCATATATCTCCTCCACAAGATATTTACTAAATACAAAGGGAATAATAGTAATTTTACATTAGAGAAACCTGAGAGACATCTCTTTAACCACACGTCAAAGGTAACATTGCCAGTAATAGGACATATTGATATCACACACCTCCTGTTACACTGAGAAAGGTGCAAAATCATATTGTGGTACTTGTGCCAAGAACGAATTAAGCCCAGTCTATCACGAGAAAGCATCAGACAAATCTGAACTCAGAAATATGCCACAAAATACCTGACCGATATTTTCCAAAGGTGTCATGGTCAAGAAACAAAGAACTACTTCGGAATTATATATATATCAGGGTAGGCTATGAAGACATGAAAACTAAAGGCACTGTGGACCTTAGTTTGGATCTTGAACCAAAAACGTACATTAATAGAAAATCTAGTTAATCAAATAAAGTGTATAGTTTACTTAATAGTATTGTGCTAATAGTATAATACTACTATTGTTTTATAATAGTACTGTACCAAAATTACCAAGAGTACTATACCAATTGTACTGTGGTTATGCAAGATGTTAAGAAGTTTGATAAAGGGTATCAAGAACTCTGCACTATTTTGCAAGTCCTTAACATTTTAAAATGTCCTTACATTCTAAACACCCTGTTATCATTCATTATACATTTTTAAAATATACATCCTCTGAACATTAAATGTATCACTAAGAGAAAAAATCCCAAAATTCAAGCCTAGTATTTATGAGAGTGCTGTCAGACTTGCCATGTCCCTACAATACAGAGCTCTGACTTTAGAGAATACTAGCTTCTAGTACTATACCTCAATTTTGACATTAAGAAAAATATAATAAACTTGTTACTTAAAAAAAAAAGTCCAAATGCCAACATGCTGGTAATAATGTGGCAATACATTAGGGTTACTCAAATAGCTTCAAAGACATCTTCTGTATAGCTGCTAGCAATGGATTTATTAAAGGTATCATGTAATACATTTTCCCAGCTATATCTATCAATCAAAGTTTACACTTACCCATAAAGCATTTCCTTACACACTCTAGCTGGAAGTCATTTTAAATCTTTCGACAATTATTACACATTTTCTTTAAATGTAAGTGTGTGCGTGTGCGTGCGTGTGTGTGTGTGTTTGTGTGTGTGTGTGTGTAATGCATATGTTGGGATGCAAGAAAGAGGAACAATGTAGCAAAGACTAATAGTTAAAAGAATAGGACCACAATAAGAGAGGGATACAAAGCTTCAGAGACAGGTGTCCTCCACTCAAAGAGGCTATTAGGAAATAGAAGGGATTAGACTTAGGTTAGCCTTAAAGTAAGATAAAATCTGGACAGTCAACAAGAACTGGGGCAGGTGAGGGGGTGGGGAGAATCCATGGGAGACCTATGAGCCAAAATGTAGAAACTCTATGGTGTGTTTGAGATTACAAGCTAATTTGGCTATATGAAGTGATACATGCTCCAGAGTTATGGAAGCTCATCCATAATGAAGAGCAGGGTTAAATGGTAGAAGGCTTTTAACATTAAGTTAAAGAAGATGGCCCAAACTCTAAAACAGAGTATTTAAAGAATTCCATGGTTCAATTTCCTGGAACTAAAGTGGGTGTAGACAAAGTATAGTTCATCTTGGAGTATCTTGGTATCTAAAGAACTATGAAACTATATTTACCACTCTTTACCATGTGGAAAGATTTTGAGCTTGGCTATAATTTTTTTTTTAAGACAAAGAGCAAATATGTGTGTTTGAGAGAAACTCTTACACAAAAGAGAAAACAGTACTAGATGAGTACATAAAGAATATTTAAAAATTATGAAACAAAATATTAACAAAAACAAAATATAAGCCAAACAACAAAATCCAAAAATAGGTTACTAAAAGAGAATAAAATTGCTGAGAGCAGATCTTATACATTCTCAACTCAAAAAAATTCTTGTAACTAAAAAGAAAATGAAAATGAAAACCTTGGGAGAAATAAGTAGAAAATATAAAATTTTCATGTGAATATTTTAATTTCCATTTTACTTAAAGACAGAAGTATAGCTAAAATTTTAAAGAAATTATATTACTATTAAGTAGCAAATTCTTTAACAGTATAAATATAAAGAATTATAAAAACAGGAACTTAAACTGCCATATTATTTTTTCTTTTCCAAGCACACAGATTTATGTCAGCTTATCCTTGAAACCAGCAGGAACTGCAAGTCATCATATTTACAGGTGTGCTAAACCACAAACTTTTGCCACAATATTTTGTTTAAACCACTCCCAGTAATAAAAATAAATTAGTTAAATAGCATAGAAAGGCAACGTGCTGAATATAAAGCCATTTTAAAAATCAAGCTAATTGTAGGTTAGCATGTTTTATAAAATATCAAGATTAAACTGCATCTAATTAAATTGAACAATTTTAAAACCATTTAAATTTTTATTTTCTTTTAGTTATAAGTAGCACAAACTACTACTTCTTTCAAAATTAGCATAAAGCCTTTAGCTTGGTCTCACAGGAGTGAGCTGACTCCTTACAATTTCATTTAAATAGTTTAATGTGCTCTAAAATATAGGTTAGATAAGTAGTACCAGAAATCAAAAACAATAAATATCAGCCACATTTCCAAATTTCATTTAACAACGGACACAGTATCCTGCTAAGTGATTAAGAACCACATTGTTACTAAGTCTTAAAGCTTCTGAACCTTGATCCATAGGTTTTTATAAAAGAATATTTGGTTCATGCAAAAAAGTGATTCTAGAACTATATTTCAAGAAAAAAAGAACACAATGTATGGTGCAAAATAAAAAAAAAAAAAGTAAATAAAATAAGCAGAAAGTCAGGTCACATTCAAACTGCTGAAAAATAAACAAAGAAAATCTTGAAGGCAGCCAGACTGAAAGTCAAGTCGCAGTCAGGGGAAAAATGACCTCAAACAGTTCTGATGAGATAATGAAACTACTGCGAGTTTAGTAAATTGAGAATTTTATGTCTGTAAAAACTTAAGTTTTCCTTTGAATACTTAGATTAGATTCAATGTGATAGAAAATAATTTTTTTATACCCACTTAACTACACTTTAAAAAGCAGTAGTCTTTTATCACACTGTTCTCTACTGAGAGGCAGAACTGATGAAAAATTTAAAATAGGTTGGGTTATATGATGAATTTTATGGCAGAATGGCACATCTAGAAGTAAACAGAAGGGGGGAAAATATTTTAAGATAGGAAAAAAATGTACATAAAAAGATATGTTTGTGAAAAATATTTCTCAAAAAGCTACAACAGGTAGTGACCATCTAAATTTCATTAGTGAGATAACGAAATGAATACAATCCTATTCTCTGGGTATCTGATTATCCTCCCTCGTTCCTCAAACCTTATGCTTGCCAGATAAGGAACAGTAATAGCACTAAAAGTCAGAAGTCTAAACAGCAAAGACTTTTCAAATATCCAAGTGATAAAAATGAAAAATAGACTTTAAAAAAGTGTATTAATAAAATCAATCAGTCAAATAAGCATTTATTAAGCAACTACCACGTAGCAAGACAAAATAAGAAGCAATTCCTTTTCTCTAGAATCTTAGATTATATTTAAAAACAAAGCATACACATATTTAAAGTATAGTACCACTAAGTAACTAGAACAAAAGCTCTTTCATTTGAATATAAAATTAGTTGTGAGTGGTAGAAAGAAAAATATAGAAGTTCAGAGAAGAATAGCACACTGGGTACAGAAAAATCTAATAACCTGAAGCCATGATTTTAAAACTATGAAACTTTTTATAACTGACAGATCTGGGTTTAAAATCAGTTTTTACCCCTCACCAGCCATGTGAGCATGGATAGTTTACTTAACGTCACTGGTCCTCAGTTTCTCATCTATAAAATAAAGATAATGCCTACCTATCCACTTTTTGGGACTGCTGTGAAGACTAAATAAAATAATGTATGTAAATCATGATATCTAGCACAAAGTAGACCCTCAATAAAAGATCAGACAGGAGAGGTGAAATGGTGGTCAAATTACAATCTGAGAAATTGAAAAATTCTGTAGAATAATAGGCTTATAGTCCCTTAAAAACAAGTGATACAAAGAAGGCTATATCAAAGGAGGAGAAATTGATATGAGATATTCCTTCACAGTAACTTCTCTTTTGTCATAGCAAGGATCAGTGCAAATATAAGCTAGTGTCTAATGGCCATTGATGAAGGGCAGTGTTCAATGCTTGGCTGCTTTCTGAGGATGACAGAGACTCATTATGTCACTGGTTAAACTAGTTCATTCATAAAACTGCAGGTGTTCATAACACTGTATAAAGTAGAAAAGCAGTGCACATTCGAGGAACTCTACAGCCACAGCCACAGCCACATCCTGAGTAGGGTAGTGGAAGAAACTGTTCTAAGAAATTTTAGGATGATCATTAAGACACACTTCTTCAAAAGTGAAAATTGATGGAATGAAAATATTTAAAGCACCTCAGTGAATCTTAAAATGAGACCGATATGTGCATGATAATTTTCCTTGGGTACAACTCTTCTGTGTTTCCAATTATAAGCTTCTATTAATACAATATTATCTTAAAAGAGTTGAAATTCAGTAATGATCCAATAATACGCTGATTTGTTTCATTTTTGCCTTAAGTTGGAACATGTAGTTAAAGATAAATACAAGTCCTCTGAATAGAGTCTTTCTTCAACAAAACAGCTATGTCAGCAGAGGCAGCAAACTGAGTGCAAAGTTCAAAAATCATTTCCTAAGAGCACAGAGTACTTAAAATGTAATACGGCTAGGTTAATGTTTACTTTTACTTTATTTCACTTAGCATCAGGTTACCAAGTATATGTCAAATATCTTTTCCTGGACCTAGAGTTTATTGGAAATTTTAATTTATTGAAGGAGTTTCATGTACACAGACCTCTGTGAAACGACTGGCATAGCATCTTGTCCTGCCATTATCTACATCATAAAGTTGTTAAAAGGGTTAAATAAAAAACGGTATATGTACAAATGTTTCAAACTTATAAAGTTCTATTTAAATGTTTGCTTTTACTACTATACATAATAGACTGTTTTTGTAAAATCTTAAGAGAAATTAGAACATAAACAGATTCTTCATAAATATTTCATGTATAATCTTGAGTATAATCTAGTCTAAACTCCTTATTTTATATGAAGAAGTTGAGAAGTTCAGAAAGAAGTAACTTGACGTAGGCCATACTTAATAAAATAATGACAAGAGGTTTGAAAAGCCAGGGCTCCTGATTCAAGATTAATGCAAAAGGTTTACCACTATAGTTAGCTGCCTCACATTTTGATTATTCAAAATTAACACTAACCATATAAATTTCTATTCTCCACTGGCCCAAATTCTTCTACACTAAAAGCAGAAAATGAGCAGTGGGACAATTCTAGAGCCCAGATTGCAATTTATAGTAATCACATGTTATGCTCCATGTAAGAAGGCAATCCTCCGGTAAAAATTCTAATTCATAATTTGTAATTCTTCCTTATGTATTCCTTTCTGGATATAAACTGATAATATTCTTCTGCAAGGAAGGAATTCACTATAATGACAATCTTAACTGTAAGTGCAGGACAGTGTAAAAAATGAAAGTCTGAGGTAGATGGAGTGTTACTACAAGCTTCATGTCAAGTAAAACAGTAGTGAGATGCTTCCCAATAGTATTAAAGTTGATGTTACTTTGTTTTCAGAATTTTAGCATACATAACCCAACTTACAGCTGCCTCAAAATTAGTAGAAACAACTGTGGGGGTACTTAAAATACAGTGTTTGGAAGCACTGCTTTGTGAAAGCTATAAAATGAAAATAATGTGCAGAATCAGGGAAAGTGATAATGACTAAAATTCCTGGGACTGAGCTATATTTTCATATAGAATACTTTTTATCTGTGTGTCTATATCTATAAAATAGCTAAAATATTTGCAATCATTTTTTCCGGAGGTTACTCCATTTCTGAGTATAATAATATACATGTATAAACTACATAATGATTTTTCAGTACACTTCTCAAAGTCAGACACCATATACCATTACCTTTTTTTAAGTCCCCACTGTATCTAGAATAAATTATACTATAAGCACTCAGTACTGACAGAATGATTTTTTTGTTATTGGATTTTCTTAAATTCATCACAATTCCAGATTGTGGTGATTATCTCACATTCCTCTAAACTTCTGTAGCAAAATATTCACAAAAACACTGGAGGAGAGATCTAACTGATATGTACAGGGAATTTAAAATACACATATGTCCTAGGTTAAAATTCAAATTACACGAGCTTTTCCATAAGGCCTATAAAATACAGAGCAGTGACAATCATGATTTAGAAACAAGTGTAATAATGCACAAGCAAAACATAGAAAATACCATGTAAAAAGTTCCATGAGCCTAATGAAAAGTTTGCACTAGCAATGAGCTACTCAAAAATCTTTCTTTCATTTTTTTAAAAACCACAATGTAATGTGAGTGTAGTAAAAAAATAATAATTAAAAAAAGAACAGGAGAAATGAGAAAATTTATAGAGCAAGATAGTTACACAGCACAGCAAATCTTCACTGTGGATAAAGTGGATTACTTGTGGAGAAAAGCCTGACTGTAGATATATTTCAGAAGAGAACCAGAGTTTTAATGCTGTGAAAGATAGCCTGATGTTTTTTCTTGGGTCCAACACACTGTAAGATCACATTTCTCCAGAAAGATAACATCAGTGTTTTTAATGCAAGTGCTATTACAGTATTTTCCAAAATCAATTAACTCAGAAATATTTGGAAAACACTTGTACCATTCAATTATTTAACATCATCTGGGAAAATTCTCTTTTTGTAATACCCATAGATTGGATTGAGAAAATATCACAAACCAACGAATGTTTTAACCTTGAAACCTAATGTACATGGACCAATAGGAAAGATAAAGAACGTATATCCATTCCCCCCTAAATGGTAATTCTCACATCAAAGACTTGTAGTCCATTACTCCCAGTCCATAGCCTCCCTTTACTTTATCCTATATCCCTCTCAACAGCGTTGTGCAAGAGTGGCTTGGTGATATTTTAATATCTCATCTAGAATTTTACTCAGCCTCTCCAAAAAACACCCTAAGAATATGCAAACTAAATAAAGCAAGGCCCTTGCTATTGCAAAAGAATCCTCAGGACAAGAAATGTGGGAACATTACTCCAAATTAATTGCTGTCCCTTCCCCAGTCCTCCGCATAGAAATCATGGACATGTCACCTATACCGTGCTTTTTTAAGAGTATAGTACAGTGGTAAAATCATGGATCTGGAGTCATGCCATACAAATACTTGTAAATTTGACAAGTGCCAAAAAAAATTAAAGAAGGGCTGGTTTAATAAAATAAGTGACCTCAAAATGTATCTAATTGGTAGAAATTTAAATTAGTGCAACCATCCTGGGAGGCATATAACTATAAATATCTGAAAACCTAAAAGTATGTATACTTGGCCCAGATATTCAATTATGAATTGAATTTATTCAATATCTTCTAAAAAATAATAGGTTAAGTATGCAAGGGTGTATATATAAGAGAATGTTTTCCACAGTAATGTATATAATAGTAAAATATTGCAAAATTCCTAAATGTCTACTGATTGGTAAAATTTTATGCTACAACCACACCATGAAATAACATGTAAACATTAACAAACATTAAAAAGAATGATGAACAGTCACACTTACTTGGACAGAAAAACATTCATGATAGGTTGTTATGAAAAACTGCAGATTACAGAAGAGTAGAAACAGAACAATCTCATTCGCATTAAATAAATTTAACCATTAATTAAGAGAAAACACCCTGGAATAATATACTCAAAAATGTCAAACAATTACTCTCTCTAAATGATGGGATTAAAGGTGAATATTATTTCTTCTTTGTAAATTTCTATATCTTCTCATTTCATTACAATGAGCATTGGTACTTCTACAAGCTGAACATAAATGCTGTTTATATTTTGAGTAAAAAAATTAACAGTAGTAAATCCACAAAGTACAGAGATAATTGATAGCTGATTATGTAAGTCCTTGTATGGACTTGACTACACCTCCTTATCTAATCTCAGCTAAGTACACACCTCAAGTTTTGACTTCTGAAAATCAGCACTTCTAAATTACAATTTAGACTTTTTTAGGACTTCGAAGGCAATGAGGGATATATATCTGTGCCATCCCAACACAACCAATATTGCTCCGACACTGTTGTACATTTTTAGTTTGCAACTGTAAAGAAATTACAATTTTGTGAATGTGTAGCACTGTGCTGGGCCTCGCCTTTTAAGTTCCTGCCACCTCCCCCAACCAAAGAAAGTTAAACCACTTTTATAATAAACTGCCTGAAGTTCATAAGGAAAACCACAACAGAATGCCACTTCTTTAACAGCTTTAGAAAGAGGTAATCATCAGTGAGGGCCCCAGGAAGTGAGGGGGAAACATCAAATAGAGTTATATTCAGACAAGTTTGACTTTTCTCTCCTTCCAAGCATCTCCACGATACTACAGGGAAGATGAACCTTAATACACAGTAAGAGAAGAGAATTTTCAAAACTATTCAAATTATATAATAATTCATAATTTAATAATTTAATACTATGAACTTCATATTAAAAATATAACATTTAGATTTTATTCATTCAGATTAGATGGGGTATGGTATGCTGAACCATCCATAACAAATGTTAAGATATTCAAGAATTCATAAAATTTAATTACTGGTCAGAAAAAGTACTTGAAATATATCAGACAAAGACAAATATTGTATGATCTCATTTACATGAAGAATCCAAAAAGAAAACCAAACTCCTAGAAACAGAGTTGACTGGTGGTTGCCAGGAGCAGGGGGGAAATGAAGGAAGGTGGTCAAAGGATACATACTTCCAGTTATAAGTTCTGGGAATATAATGTACAACATGGTAGTGATACATAACGATACTGTATTGTATACTTGAAAGCATCTAAGAGAATAAATCTTAAAAGTTCTCACACACACAGAAAAGTATATGAGGTGATGAACGTACTAACTAACCTCATTATAATCATCTCACAATATATATGTATATCAAATTACCATGTTGTACACCTTAAAGTTACACTATGTTATATGTCAATTATAGCTCAATAAAGCTGGAATTTTTTTTTCAAAAGTACTTACCACTAAGTCCCAATTATTCTGTTCAAGCAATGTAATAGCTTCATCAATGTTTTCAATGCCGGTACATGCCTGGAAACAAAACAATAAGAATTTTACATACAACTTTGGGAATGGGGAGGTTAATGAATTTTAAAAAGGTAAAGAGCATAATGTATAATTTAGATTTGAGTAGATATGAGTAAAGCCAAGAATTAAATCCTAGCATATCTGAGCATTTTACACATATAGTTTAGTTTGAAAACTGCTAATTACATAGTAAATTTACATTACACTGAAATGAAAGGCAATAAAATAAAGCAAGAATAGAAAGTATGTTTAAATGTTGAGTTTTGGACCCAAAATGATCTCTAGATCTTTAACTGCCCAGAACATCTTTTATTAAAGTTTCTGATGGACAACATGTAAAAAAATGAATATACCTACCTTGTACAAATAATACAAATAATAATCCATACCTTGCACCTTATATGAAAATAATAATCCATACCTTGCACCTTATATGAAAATGAACTCAAAATAGATAACAAACCTAAAGTAAAATCTAAAATACAAAACTTCTAGATCTGTGCTGTCTAATATGGTAGCCACTAGACATATGCGGCTAGTGAACCCTTGAAATATGTCTCAACTGAGTTAAGATGTACTATGTTAAACACACGCCAAGGTAGAACTTAATACAAAAATAAAAATGTAAAGTATTTCACTGATAATTTTTCTATTTAATACATGTTAAAATGACATTTTGAATATATTGGCTTAAATAAAACTAACTTAATTTCATCTGTTTCCTTTTACTTTTTTAATGTGGATACTAAATGATTTATTTACGTATATGACTTTCATTCTATTTTTGGTGCTACTCTAGAAGAAAAGATAGGAGAAAATTTTCGTAACCTCTACCTACAACAGCAAAACTATAATCCAAAACACTGATAAAATGGACATTAAAATTAAGAACTGTTCTTTGGAAGACACTGTTAAGAGAATGAAAAGGCAAGACACAGACTAGGGGAAAATACCTGCAAAACTCATCTAACAGAGGACTAACCAGAATATAAGAAGAATTCTCAGAACTCAATTCCAACAAATTATAAATAGCAAAGGATTTTAACATAAACTTTACCAAAGTAGATATACAGATGAGAATAAGAACATGAAAAATGCTCACCATCATTAGTCATTAGAGAAATGCAAAACAAGCACAGAGAGATAACACTTCCATCCACGAGAATGGCTAAAATCCAAAGTGATGGTCAGGATGAAGAAAAAATTAGCAACTTTCATACAATGCTGGTGAGGCTGCAAAATGATGTAGACACTTTGGAAAACATATTAGCAGTTTCTTAGAAAGTTATGACACAGCAGTCTCACTCCCAGTACTTACCCAAAGGAAATGAAAACTTAATGTTCATATGAAAATCATACATAAATGTGTGTAACAGCTGTATTCATAATCACTGAAAACATAAGACACTTCCAAATGTCCTTGAACTGTACAGTCATATGATAGATTTTGTGTACAGTCGCACAAAACTGTGGATAAATCTCAAATGCATCATGTTAAGTGAAAGCCAGACCAAAAGAGGCTACATACTGTATGATTCCATTTATATGACATTTTAGAAAAGGCAAAGTTACAAGAACAGAGAACATATTAATGATTACCAGGGGGTTGAAGTGGAAATAGGGGTTGATTAGAAGCACCAAGAGGGAAATCTGAGGGTAAGGAAACAGTTTGAATCCTGAATACCAATAAAAAAAAATTAAAAAAAAAAAAGGAACAATGGTAAATAAGACAACATTAAAAAAATGTAATCTTCAGTTTAAGCTAAATGAAAAGACAAGAATAATCCAAAGGTGCCAACGTACTGATAAAAGCTGCTAAGAACAGTTAAGACAGGGCAGAAGTTGCACAGGACAAAGTGGAGATAAACTACAGGGAGTACAGAATGAGCCCAACAGCAGCAAATAGCAGAAAGAGTAAGCAAAAACACACTTCCTCAATGACATCACTGTTTTTTCCCTCCAAAAAAAGGTGGAGGAGGTAATTTCAAGAGCCCATGCCTCCACAGAAACACCAAAAAACTGAGCCAAAACTGTCAGAATCAAATTGTTCAAAACTCTGGAAAAGAGTCAAAGGTTTATACCAACCAAGAAATGCTGAAACAATTAAATGTGAACCTAAAAACAGTGTGAAAGCTTTGCCTTATATTCATTTCCCCTTCCCCACTCTTGACTCAGTGGCAGTCCTTTCTTAATTATTAAATTTATTTATCGGGGTGGCATTGGTTAATAACATTTTATTAAGTTTCAAGTGTGCAATTCTATAAGACGCCATCTGCATATTGCATCAGTAGCAATCTTGACTACACTAACCCACATTCCAACAGTTGGATGTTGATCCCTGGTTCTAAGAGAGCAGAGTAGACTTTCTAAAAGAATTTGTGTTTGTCTGTTGTAACCTGTGTAGGGCTACGTGAAGGACTGACTCAACACTCTCCTTTGTTTCACTGACTTCAAACTTTCTTAGGGTAGGAAAGCAGCTATAGAGGGCATCCTTCAAAAACATTTTAAGGCGAATGAAAAACTCACTGGAATAAAATTTTATATTCGAACCAAATAATACACAAGCCGAAAAAGCTGGGTAGAGAGTTTCTTTCAGGGCATTGAAAAATACTCTGGGAATTTAGGACACCTACCCAGAGAAGACCTGATAAAACCAGTGGCTCATTTTTAGACTCAACACAAGCCAGATCGAAGGCTAAGACAGTGTTGTAAACAGCCTGGCTAAGCATTAGAGCACCTCAAGACAAAGCAAGTATGCAAAAACTGGAAAAGGATTTTCTTTATTCTCTTTATTTTCTCTTTTCTTTTCCATCTTCTTTTTTATTCCAGGTATTGAAGAAAATCTTTCTCATAACAGTAAGAAAAAGAAATTTCAGAAACTCATATACTAAATACTTGTGTTCCCTCTCCAAAATTTATATGCTGAAGCCCCAAGCCCCAGTGTGATGGTAGTTGAAGATAGAGCTATTGGTAGGTAATTAGGTTTAGACAAGGTCATGAAGAGGGGCCCTCATAATGGATTAGTGCCCCTTATACACACAAACTACCAAAATTGACTTAAGAAGAAACATAAAATCCAAATTAATTTATAACAAGAGATTGATTACATCAGTAATCAAAAGGCTCCCCCCGAAAAAAGCCAAGGGCCAAATGTTTCACTGTCGAATTCTACCAATCATTTAAAGAAGAATTAATACCAATCCTCCATTACTCTTTCAAAAAACTGAAGAGGAAACATTTCCTAAGTTATCATTGAGGTCAGCATCACCCTACTAACTAAAATCAGATAAAGAGAACAAAAGAAAACTAGAGACCAATATCAAATATGGATATAGATGCATATATCCTCAAAATGCTAATAAATTGGAATCAGCTACATATTAAAAGTATCTACCCCATGATGAAGTGAGATTTATTCCAGGATTGCAAAGGTGGTCCAACATAGTGAAATCATTTCACCACATTCTTAGACTGAAGGAGAAAAAAATGTCAGTTCAGATGATACAGAAAAAGTATTTGAAAAATACTTTATGATAAAACATGCTTAACTTATAAATAAAAGGAAACTTCTTCAGCATGATAAAAGACATGAAAAACTCAAAACGAAAATACTCAATGATGAAAGACTAAAAGCCTCTGCCCTAAGATCAGCAACTAGAAAGCCCACATTTTGCCAGTTCTAATACATTATATTAGAAATTCTAGCCAGATTAGGCAAAAAAAAGAGAGAGAGAAATAAAACACATCAAAATTGGTTTAGAAGTAAAACTATCTCTATTCCCAGATGACACTTTAAATAGGTATATAATCCTAAAGAATTGACACGTGTGCATGCACACACGCAGCGGCGCGCACACACGCACGCACACACACACACACACACCTCTATTGGTGCTAATATTCAGCAGAGTTCCAGGATAAAAAATCAACGCAAAAACACTCAGTGTATTTCTATATTTTAGCAATAAACAATCTGAAAGAGTAAATTAAGAAAATAATTCTATTTATGATATGGTCTAAAAGAATTAAATATCTAGATAAATTTAACCAAGGAAATGAAGGATTTCTACACTAAATACTATGAAACACTGCTAAAAGAAATTTTAAAAGACCTAAATTGGTCAAAAGATATCCAATATTCATGGATTGGGAGACTATCATTGAGGACAATGCTACTCAAAGTAATCTACAGAGTCAATACAATCTCTATCAAAATTCCAACATCCTTTTTGTAGAAATAGAAAAGCCAATCCTCAAATTAAATTCATACAGAAGTGCAAGAGGCCCAAAATAGTGAAAACAATATTGGGAGGGGGGAAAAAGAAAATCAAAGTTGGAGGACTCACACTTCCCAATTTCAAAACTTACTACAAAACTATAGTAATCCAAACAGTGTGGTACTGACATAAAATAAACATACACAGCAACATAATCAAATTGAGAGTCCATAAATAAACCTATGTATCTATGACCAACTAACTGATTTTTTAAAAGGGTGCCAAAACAATTCAATGGGGGAAAGAATAGTCCAGTCAACAAATGGTACTGAAGTGACTGACATCCACATGCAAAATAATAAAATTAGACTCCTATCTCATACCGTAAACAACAATTAACTCAAAATGGAATAACAATTTAAATATAAAAACTAAAATCATAAAACTCTCAGAAAAAAATAAGGGTAAATAATCATGACCTTGGATTTGGTAATGGGTTCTTAGATATAACATCAAAAGCATGAACCACAAAAGAAAAAAATGCATATTGTGGATTTCATCAAAATTAAAAGGTTTGTGCATTAAAGGGCATTATCAAGAAAATGAAAAGGAAACTGATATAATGAAGAAAATATTTACATATCATACATTTGATAAACGGTTTATGATATCCAAATTCCATAAGGAATTCTTACAAGTCAGCAACAAAAAGACAAACAACCCCTAAGACTCGAATAGATATTTCTCCAAAGATATACAAATGGCCAACAAGCACGTGAAAAGGTGCTCAATGTCAACAATTGATAGGGAAATGTTTCCTATCTGGATAATCCACCATTGATAAAGTGGGGTATTAAAGTCCCATACTATTATTGTATTGCTGTTTATTTATTCCTTTAGATCTGTTAATATTTGCTTTATATATTTAGGTGCTCCTATGATAGGTACATATTTACAAATGTTATAATCCTCTTGGTGAACTGACACTTTATCATTATTTAATGACCTTCTTTGTATCTTATCAGAGTCTCAGCCTTAGAGTCTATTTTGTCTGGTATAAGTATAACTAGTCCAGTTTTCTTTTGGTTTCCATTTGCATGGAATATCTTTGTCTGTCCCTTAATTTGCAGTCTGTGTGTATCCTTAAAGCTAAAGTGAGTCTCACATAAGCAGCATATAGTTGGTTCCTGTTTTGTATCCATTCAGGTTTTGTTCTTCTGATTGGAGAATTCAGTCCATTTATATTTAAAGTAATTATTCACAGGTATGGACTTAATGCCATTTTGTTAATTGTTTTCATGCTGTTTTATAATTCCTTTGTTCCTTTCTTCTTCTCTTGCTCTCTTCCTTCGTGACTGGATGATTTTCTGTAGTGGTATAACTTAGATTGTTTTCTCCTTATCTTTTGTGCATCTACTATGTGTTTTGCTTTCTGGTTACCATAAGATTTACATAAAACATCTTATACAGGTAACAGTATATTTTAGGTGGATAACAACTTAAGTGTGACTGTATTCTAAAGCTCTATGTTTTCACTCTAGCCCCATTTATGTTTTGATATCATAATTTACATCTTTTTATCATGCATATCAAGTAACTATAGTTACTTTTACTATTTTTGTCTTTTACTCTTCATACTAGATTTACAAGTGATTAACCACCCACCATTACATTAGATTACCCTGAATTTGACTATATATTTACCTTTAATGGTGAGATTGATATTTCATGTTTTCCTGTTATTAATTAGCACTTTATCATTTCAGCTTACAGAAGTTCCTTTAACACGTCTTATAAGGCCAATCTATTGGTGATGAATATCTTCAACTTTTGTTGTCTGAGAAACTCTATCTCCTTCAATTCTAAAGAACAAGTTGGCCAGATAGAGTATTCCTGGTTGGCAGTTTTTCTTTCAGCACTTTAAATATAACATGTCTCTCCCTCCTGACCAGCAAAGTGTCTATGAAATATCTGCTTATAGTCCTATGGCGGTTCCCTTGTACATAACCAGTTGTTTTTCTCTTGCTACTTTTAAGATTCTCTCCTTGTTTGAGAATTTAATTTAAGGTGCCTTTCTGTGGGTCTTTTTGAATTATCTTTAGAACTCTCTGGATTCTGGGACCTGGATGTCTTGTATCTTTCCCCAGACTGAGGAAATTTTCAGCCATTATTTCTTCAAATAAGTTTTGTGCTCCTTTCTCTCTTCTCCTTCTGGTATCTCTATAATGCGTATATTGGTCTGCTTGATGTTGTCTCATATGTTCCTCAAGCTATCTTCACTCTCTTCCTTTTATTCTTTTTGCTGATTAGATGAATCCACTGCCCTGCCTTTGAGTTCACTGCTCTTTTCTTCTACTTCATCTGGTCTGCTTTTGTCGCCCCCGTTATGGAATTTTTCAGTTCAATATTGTGTTCTTCGGCTCTGAGTCATCTTTAGTACTTTTTTATATTTTCTTTGTTGAAATCCTCGCTTTGTTTATACATTGTTTTCCTGACTTTGATGCGCATCTTTATGAGCATTATTTTGAACTCTTTATCAGGAAAATCATTTCTATTTCATTAAGATCTTTTCCAGGTTTTATCGTATTCTTTTGTTTGAAATATATTTCTCTTTTTCTTCATTCTCTTTGACTCCTTGTGTGGATTTCTGTTCATTAGATAAAACAGCCACCTCACCCCACCCTCAGTTTTGAAGGAGCGGCCTCATACAAGAGACCATTTTTTATTTCATTTAGGTTCAATTTCAATGGAGTGGCCTCTTACTGGCAACATTAGCAGTGAATGTTGCATACTTAGAGGTCATAATGATCTAAACAACACCAGATTAAATCAAGCACAAGACAAATGATGCAATCAAGAGATGCAATAAACACAGATGTGTAAGGCTGTCAGAGTAACACAACATACTTTTTTTTATAAAAGTAGAAGTACACTCTAAAATAATGATAAAAGTTAGGAAAGTATATACATAAACCAGTAACATCAGTTTATTATCATTATAAAGTATTATATGCCGTACATAAATCTATGTGCTACACTTTTATACAAGTAGCAATGCAGGTTTACACCAGCATTACCACAAACAAGTGAGTAAAGCACTGCACTACTACATTAAGACAGCTACAATGTCACTGGGCAATAGGAATTTTTCAGCTCCATTAAAATCAGGTCTTCCCTTGAATCTGTGTCACTTGACTCCAATTGTTTTAAGACCCCCAAATAAACTTTTAATTTGCTTTACAGCTCAGATCTTTATTGGCCAACACATATGTACCTATAATAAAGTATAATTTATAAGTTGTGCACAGTAATTAATAACTACAATTAATAATATAGATTATAACAATATACTATTAATAAAAGTGATATAAATGGCTTTGGGCCCATTATTCAGTAAAATAAAGGTTACTTGAACACAAGCACTGCAATACTGTGACAGTCAATCCAATAACCAAGAAGGCTACTAAGTGCCAAATGGGCACGTAGTGTATACAGTGTGAATACACTGGACAAAGAAATAATTTATATCCTGGGTGGAACAGAGTGGGACAGTGCAAGATTCCATCACACTACTCAGAACGATGTGCAATTTAAAACTTATGAATTGTTTATTTATGAAATTTCCCATTTAATATTTTCAGATGATGGTTGACTACAGGTAACTGAAACCACAGAAAGTGAAATTGTGTAAAACAAAACTACAGTATATGTTCCTCCTAGTTCAGAGCCTGGTTCTCAGAAAATAAGATTGCTTTAATACTCAAATCATTTCTCCAACCTTGGATTAATTCCGGTGTCTTTACTCTTTCTCCGAACCACATGCCTCTTAGTAAGAACACTTATAAACTAACTTTCAAAAAACAAAATATGAAAACTTTAGCTAGCAAGTTTCATACATTGCTAGTGAAATTCTAAAATGGTAAACCACTTTGAATAACTGTTGGACATTTTCTTAAGTAGTTAATTAATACATTACTTTATGACCCAGCAATTCCACTCCTAAGTGATTATTCAAGAGAAATAACAATCTTCATAAAAAAAATATCCACAAAAAGATCTGTACAAGAATGTTAATATTAGCTTAATCCAAAATTATCACTAGTAACTAACAACCCATGTATCTATCAATAAATTAGTAGATAAATGAATTATGGTATATTTGTGCCAAGGAATACACACAATAGTAAAAAGGAATGAATTTCTGATACAAGAATCGACATGGATAAATCTCAAAAACTTTATGTTGAACACAAGCAGGAAATATAAGAAAAGTATGCCATATGATTCTACATGGATAATATTCAAAACTAGGAAAAACTAATCTATGGTGACAGGAAAAAAAATATTTGCTCCTGTAGGTGAGAAAACTGACAGGAAAGGGACATGAGGAGACTTTTTTAGGGTGATGGGAGAGTTCTATATCTTAATTAAAGTTATAGTTTCATGAGTGGTCTTTTGTTGAAATGTATCAAACTGTACTCTTAAGATTTGTGCATTTTCTTTTATAAAAGTATGCCTCCACAACAACAAAAGGGTATTAGAGGAAAAAACTTAATGAGTGATAGGTCTCCCTAATCCTATTTCACGTCATGCCTTCATACATTCATTCAATAAATATTTACTGAGCACTAACTATGTTCTAGGTAGTGTTCCAGGTGCTGAGGATACAGCGAATAAAAATATAGGAAACACAGCTCTCATACATGAATTGCATAGAAGATACAGACAATAAACAAGATAGTTAAATACACATGTGGGTTTAAAATAATGATAAATTGAGAATTAAAGCAGGGAAGGGAAATGAGACATTGGGAAGGGATTGAAATTTCTGGTAGGTTGGCCAGAAAAACGCACACTTAATACTTTGGAGCCTATATCTATGACTTCACTCTGTAAGTGGAATATGACTGGATGTGAAATTATGACAATTCTGAGCCTAGGCCTTTAGAGGTATCATGAGTTTCTGCTTGCCCTCTTACATTGTGTCATCATCACAGATGTGAAACCAGGTAATTACTGGGTTATCTACCTAGTAAGAGGATCTCAGAATGACTACACATGGAACATACCTGAACCCAACCTGCTCGGGAGCCAAGTCGAACTAGTTCTGTAAGCAGAGCCACCCACCCAAGCAGCCTAGATCAGTCAACTCAGAGCAAAGGCCTAAATGAGAGTAAATTGTTGTTTTAAGCCACTGAGTTATACGGTGGTTTGCTGCTCAGCAACAGCATTACTGTGGAGTGAAATACTATGTCTGGGGTTTACATTTTTAAAAATAGTCTAGCAATACTAAACAATTATGAAAAGGAATGAACAATTGGTCAATATATTACAACAAAGAGACCTTCAGAATATATCTTTGAGAAAAAAATAATAAAGTTGTAGAAGGTTATGTACTATGCTATCATTTATTCAAGATTGATAAGAATATGAAACTATAAACATATTTGTTTATATTTTTTTACAATGGGAAAATAAAGGATAATTTGTTTAATGTTAAAAAAGAAAGGGAATGGGCAAATAGGAAAAGAAAAAAAGCTAGACTACTTTAACTATACTCTGACTTATAGATTTCACTTTGTAAGCATGTAAATATTTTCACATTATTATCCAACAACAAAAAATATGTTTTAAGTAGTCTCAAAAACAGAGTAACAATGACAGGATTTACTCTCCTGTCTGAAACAAATTTAAAAATCGGACAGGACATGTGAAAAAGAGTTCCAGTCAACTCACAGTTATCCAACTAAATTAAACCTTGGCGGTAACTTCTGATAATCTAGGTCTTTCTCCCTACTACTCTCCAATGAAACCTGGGCATTTATGAGATTGTGGTTTAATCATTTGTTTAAAAGTCTCTCTTCTGTCTCCTGCCTTAAATTCTGATACCTGAAATATAGGAACCATGTTTTAGTCTTCTTTTCATCCCAAGTGCACAAATAATATTTGCTCATATCTAATGCATTTTCAAATTTTACTCAAGTATTTTGCTACATTTAAAGAGCCTTTAATGAATTTTCTACTACTAAGACACCTCATTCTGTAAAATCTTCCCTAGCCTCTAATCCAAGAAAAACTTACTTACCTGTATCTTCTTAGGACACTGTATGTGTGTATATCTCAAAGTTCCTGAGATATATACACACATATTATAATAATTAGTAAGCTATATCCTAATCTGCATAATATTATCTCTTCAAAGATGATGGTATCTTGTTCATTTTTGTAGTTCATTACCTATAACTATGTTTAGAATAACTAGTGGTAATAAATGCCTTTCAGAAGAATTAAATAATGCATCTTTAGCATATGCACAAATTAAAGCATTGTGTATGCACTAGAAAAATTCTGGTTTTATAACAAAAAAAATGTTGGAACATTTGGACATCTAATAGAAATTGCAATAGACAACTATAGTTATAAAATGGGATTTAAAGGGAGGAGAAAACAAGAATATGGAAGGACTCCATTTGCTAACCAAACATGTCATACAGTAATATACGTCTGTTTACAAATCCAGTAGTAGCGACAGATACTCACTACCACAAAATTTAATTCTTCCTGACTTCCTAGGATAAGGACTTACTAAGAAATAGTCTCCACTCCACTCTTTACAGTCTTATTTGCATGGTTTCCAGCTTACTCTCTCAAAAAATTGTAGATATAGGCTACTTCCTTCAAGCTCCTCCTCTGGAACCTCACAAAACAAACTGTGTAAATAAAAACTTAAAAATTGTTTAATTTTGTTGAGGAAGTCCTCAAAAAATTAAGCATAAAATTATCACATGATCCATCTAATTCTGGATGTATATCCAAAGAATTGAAAGCATGGATTTGAACAGATCTTTGCACACTCATGTCCATACCAGCATTATTTACAATATCTAAAACATAAGAACAACCTGAGTATCCACTGATGGATGAATAAATAAACAAAATGGGGTATATACATATAATGGAATATTAGTCTTAAAAAGAAAGTTCTAATGCATGTCATAACATGGATGAACTCTGAAGACATAATGTTAAGTAAAATAGGCCAGACACAAAAGGTCAAATGTTGTATGATTCCTCTTATATGAGGTACCTGGAGTAGTCAAATTCATAGAGACAGAGAGTAGAGAATGCCAGGGGCTGGGAGGATGGAGAATGCGAAGTTAGTGTTTAATGGGTAGAGTTGCAGTTTGGGAAGATAAAAAAGTTCTGGAGATGGGCTGTTGTGATGGTTACACATTAAGCAATGAAAATGACTTAAAGCCACAGAACTGTAAACTTAAAAATGATTAAAATGATAAATTTTGTTATGTAAGTTTTATTACAATAAAAAAAATCCTGTTTAAGATAAGCCCTTAATAACAGTTGTGCTGAGAACTTCTTACCAAGCTTATCAAAGCCAAGTTTTCAAATATCTCCTAGTGGATTTCATTTTGTGATTTACCATCCTAAATACTGAGTTTCCCAGTTATGTTACACATGGCTCTAATAATAGTTGTTTCCTTTTTCACTTTTCCCTATTTTAAGCAAAGATGACTAGTTTCCAAATACCTGCTGATACTAATATACCTACCACCTAACTAAAAAATTGCATCATTATCAGTATCTTTGAAGCCTAAGTGCTACTTCCTAGCTACCTTCTTTTCTCCACTAAGTTAACTACTATTCTGAATTCTGCCTTCATTATTATATCGTTTTTCTTAAGAAAAATCTCTTTCCATGAATAAGTAAAATAGTCACAAAAACTTACTAATAATATTTAGAAAAGTCAAGATGTATTATTCACTTATTCGTTATATTTATTAAGCTCTTACTCTATTCCAGCTTAAGAAGCTCAGAATCTGATAAGAAAAACATAAATAGGAGTGATGGGAGAAGGAGAGGAAGATGGGAAGTGGAAAGAGGAGACAAGGACAAGAAAAAAGCACTCATGTTAGGAAATTTAAAATAACTTACTTTTATTAGAGCATAAATTTATGTCAAAGGAAAAAATTGTAATTAAAATTTTTTGGAGTAGGAATCAAATTCGCCAAGGAGGTAAAAGACCTGTTCTCAGCTCATTATAAGTCACTGAAAAAAGAAGCTGAAGAAGATACAAATAAATGGAAGTATATACCGTGCTCATAAGTAAGAAGAATCGACATTAAAATGGCCACGCTACCCAAAGCAATCTAGAGATTCAATGCAATCTCTATCAAATACCAATGGCATTTTTCAAAATGCTAAAATAAATAATCTTAAAATTTATATGGAACCATAAACGACCCCAAATAGCCATGGCAATCCTGAGAAAGAAGAACAAAGATGAAAGTATCACGCTACCTGATATCAAACTATACTACAGGTCTACAGTAATCAAAACAGAATGGTACTGGCATAAAAATAGATACATTGATTAATGGAACAGAACAAAGAGCCCAGAAATAAATCCACATCCATATGCTCATTTAACAACGGAGGCAAGAACATACAATGGATAAAGACAGTCTCTTCAACAAATGGTGCTGGGAAAATTGGATGGATACATAAAAAAAAGTGAAAATAGACCACCTTTTTACATTATATACAAGAATACACTCAAAATAGATTAAAGGCTTAAGACCCAAAACCATAACACTAGAAGAAAACTTAGGCAGTAATCTCTCTGATATTGCTACTAGTAATTTCTTTTCAAACATATCTCCTCAGGCAAGGAAAACAAAAGAAAAAAATAAACAAATGGGGCTACATCAAACTAAAAAGTTTTTGCATAGCAAAGGAAACATCAACAAAAGAAAAGACAACCTACTGAATAGAAGATATTTACTTATGATATATCTGATAAGGAGTTAATATCCAAAATATAGAGAACTCATACAACTCAACAACAGAAAAACAAACAACCCAATTAAAAAACAGGCAGAAGACCTGAATAGATATTTCTCCAAAGAGGAAATAAAGATGGCCAACAAACATATGAAAAGATGTTCAAGGTCACTAATCATCAGAGAAATGCAAATTAAAACCACAGTGAGATATCACCTCACACCTGTCAGAATGACTATCATTAATAAATCAAAGACTAAGGTCATGCCACCCTGAACGAGCCTGATCCCATCTGATCTCGGAAGCTATGCAGGGTCAGGCCGGGTTAGTTCTTGGATGGGAGACCACCTAGGAAGAACAGGTGCTATAGTGTAAAAAATAAAAAATAAGGATTATAAGCTGACAAGGTCCTTGCAATCTGTGATGTCAACCAAGAGTTGTTCGCCTAAAAAAATTAATTAAATAAATAAATAAAATCAATCAAACAAAGAACAAGTGCTGGCAAGTATGTGGAGAAGAGAACCCTCATGTACTGTTGGTGGGATTGCAAATTGGTACAGCCACTATGGAAAACAGTCTGGAGGTTCCTAAAAAATTAAAAATGGATATACCTTTTGACCTAGCAATTGAATTTTCTAGTTATTTATCCAAAGAAAACCAAAACAATAATTCGTAAAGATCTATGCGTCCCTATGTTCATGGCAGCACTATTTACAATAGCCAAGATATGGAAGCAACCTAAATGTCCATCAGCATACGACTGGATAAAGAAGTTATGGTTCATATACACAGTAATACTCAGCCATGAAAAAAAAAAATGAATCCTACCATTTGCAACCACATGAATGGACCTAGAGGTTATTATGCTGAGTGAAATAAGTTAGACTGAGAAAAATAAATACCGTATGATTTCATTTATATGAGGAATCTAAGGAACAAAAAGAACAAGCTAATTGAAAACAGACTCACAAATACAGAGGACAATCTGGTGACAGCCAAAGGGGAGGAGAGTTGGGGGGCTGAAAGAAAGGGGTGAAGAGTTGAAAGAAGTACAAATTCGTAGTTGATAGATGGTCACAGGGACGGGGAGCACAGCAGAGGGAATGCAGTTAGCAGTAATGTAATAGCTATGTGTAGAGCCAGAGAACAGAAAGAGTAATCAGGGGGATCATTTCATAAACTATATAAATGTCTAACCAATGTACTTGAAACTAATAACAAAATAAAATTAAAAAAAAAAAGAATTGTTGAGGAAATGAAGGAAAGGAGTGACAGATGACTTATCTCAACATTATGAGAAAATTCAGATATATCCAAGGGATACTTCAAAGCAGAGGAGAGGAACTGAACAGAACACCGAGCAGACTATTATTGTCAGTGCTGCAATGGTAAGGAGAATAAGATTTCTAGGCCACCACCAACTTCAGAAAGATGGAGAAGCAGAAGGGCTTGAGCAGCAACAAGACAAGTCACTATCACAGAGAGCACAGGAGGCAGCATAGTGAATTAAAGTGTTATTTACAGTGTACTCTTTGCCTCTCCTACATCAGCTTTACCTGGTGTACTTATTAAAAATACAGGTTTTATACCATTAGATTTTTTAATTAATTAATTTTTATGGTGACAGTGGTTAATAAAATCCAGTAAGTTTCAGCTGTACACTTTAACAGTAAGACATACATATGTTTATTAAAAATACAGGTTTTAGATGCTGCTGGAGACTACTGAATTAGACTTTCTGGAAGTAGGACTCTAGAACATACATAAGCATCTCAGGTGATTCTTACTCTGATTAAAGTTTGAGAACTACATAATGGAAAGTCTTGCCTACCTCCTAATCCCCAGCTATTTTCAGGTAAAACACTTTATCTCAGTGCAAAAGTTTTGTACTGTTAAAAAGGACTACTGAACTACACTATTCAAAGTTTAACCAGGAATGGTTGTTCCTTTTGACATCACTAGTCGGTTCTAACAACCTACATAGATGCTTCCATGGCAATGTGTGCTAAGAAATATAAATCACATCTCTACTGATTCCCAAAATAAATTGACATATGATTCTACACTGATGCAATCTACTCACAAGTTTGTAAATACTTATAAATGTCAAACAGTGCCACAGTGCAAGTGCATGCACATTCTGTCAAATGGCAGTTTAATATTAGGAAATACTATCAGTCGCTGACTCAATTTATTTCTTAAATAACTTTTCTTTAACAGGTTTTCCTTAAAAAAAAAAAACTTGAAATGTAGAAGCCACACCACAATTGAATTCTGATAAGCTATCTTTCATATATTTTCTTCATATAAGTTATGCATACATCCATGCATAGAAATGAACCAGGTACTATTAGTAAACTGGGGGGCCCAAGCCCTGAAAAACTTTAAATATTTTGACAATGCATTTTTAAAGGCATCTCTGAAAATACTTATAAGTATGCTCCTATCACCTATTATAGCGCTTACCATATAGTATTATAATTGGATGTTTATGTGTGCCTCTATTCCCCCACTAGACTCTAAATGCCATAAATGCAGAGATCACTGACAATCATGGTCAGTGTTATTACCCTGATGCACAGCAAATTGCCTGACACAGAGAAGATCACTCAACTAAGATTTTCTGAAAAAATAAATGGCTGAATGAATTGTATACAAATACATTTCTTATGTACTGTTCAAGTGTTTTAAACACATTGATTTAATCTTCTTATCATCCTTATAAGATAAAAGTATCACTGATGAGGAAACTTAAGTTTAAAGAGATCAGGTAGCACATCCAAGTTACTCAGCTACTTGGTGGCAGAACCAGAATGTGAATCTAGAGCCAGAACACCAAAGTATTCAATCTTTCCACTACAACCCTACAAATATCATCAAGGTGGTAATATCAAATAGGAAGAATATCTGTAGCACAGCCTTAGGAAGGCTTGGGTTGTTCCCCAATTTCAAGAAGAGTACACTGTGAGCAAGAGGAGATAAATATCAATCAAACTAATCAAATAAATGTGCCTTAAGTTTCTAACAGAAGGGTACACAAAATATAGGAAAAGAAGTATCAGAAAGCAAGAATTTGTCTATTACTAACCAAAGGAGTTACTATAAAGATATCTTAAAGATACTAAGAGATAGTATTCATGAAACCAATGGCATGAATATTCAAACCCTAGAAACAGAGCAGAAATAATTTCCTAGACTTTCCACAGACTGGATAAACCATCCCCCAAAGCAATCCAGGTATTTTGTCCTGCTTCTATGCTTACCAATCCATGTTCTGATGACCAAACTAGTTTCTCAGGTATCCTAAATCAGGAAAAGGATGTTCTGAATAATAATTACAAGTACTGTGGTCAATGTAGAAATGTCTCTCCCACTGTAAATTGATATTTTATTTGACAAATCAGCCTCCTGTGAATCTGTGATTCTAAATTCATTTCCCAGAACATTATCACTGATGGATATTAAAATGAAAATCAAATATTTAGGTTTGTAAATCAAAAGACCAGAACATGTATTCCTGATAAGTCATCCACACTCTATTTCAGCCACGTCATAAAAAAAAAAAAAAAATCAGAACCTGGCATTAACAACTATGACTCAATCTTAGAATTTTAAAGTTAGATCTTTTTTGCATTCACTTTCAAATACAACAACAGGTAATTTTGCCTATGATACCACAGGCATACAGTAAGCTGGTTTACAAAACTATATAGGCCAATAAAAAGCATTTCTTAGTATAAGCTAAATTTCCACCAAAATAAGCATATGATAACAGAATGAATCAATGCTAGTCTCTCATTGTCCACCATCAATTCTTTTTCACACTTAGCCCACTGGCAAACTGCTTTTCCAAAACTACTATAATTAGAGCATCAAAACAAAAAATCTGAGAGATTTACTTAGCATTTCATCACATTCCACTTTGAGATGCGAGAGAGAGAGAGAGAGAGAGAGAGAGAGAGAGAGAGAGAGAGAGAGAGAGAGAGAGAGAGAACACCAAAATATGACTTGGATTTTAAGCCCTGAAGGCTTAAAGTCCCCTATATGTGAAGCCCTTGAAAAACACAGGTCTCTAACAAGCACTTTCATTTAATTCCATTCTGCCTTATACTATTATTGCTTCATAATGCTATTATGAAATTTTGGAAGCCTCAAACATGATGCCAGTTTTCCGCCAAGCAACATCTACTAAATTTCAGGTACCTATAGGTTAGAAAGCAAAAAACCTTGGTAAAAAGCCCCTAAAGAAAAGAGAATATAGTTTCTGATAGTCTTACAAAACAAAAATTACACTTCAGGATCAGCAAGGGAGCAAGACCTCAGACAACACACCAGGCTTTAAGGTAAAATAAAAAAGTAAGACACAGACTGGGAGAAATATTAATACATATATCTGATAACCCTCAAAAGCATTAGGATGAGAGAGAAAAAAATGACTTAAAGATTGCATGCTATATGATTTCATTTATATCATCAAGTCAAATAATACATAAAATTATTCTACAGTAATAGAAATCAGACCTGTGGTTTCCTGTGACACATGGGGATTAATGGAAGAGACCTTGAGGAAACCTTACTTGAGCAATGAAAATGTTCTGTATCTTTATTGGGGTAATGGAATACAACTCAGTAATTAAAAAACTACATATATATTCATATACAGATGAAACACAAAAGAATTATATTGAGGAAAAGAAGTAAGATTCAAAACACTGTATGCTGTATGACTTCATTTATATGAAAACCAACAAAAGTCAAAACTAATTTACCATGACAGAAATCAAAACAGTGGTTTCCTATGAGGCATGGGGATTGACTGGAACAGAATATGAAGGTATCTTTCTAAAACAATGGACATATTCTAAATCCTTATTACAGTGATGATTAGAGGGGTATATAGTTATTAAAACTCTGCAAATTGTCCATTTAAAATGAGTTTATTTCACTAAATGTGAATTTCACATATATTTTTGTAGTTATAAACAGCAAAATGAATAAACTTTTACTTATTAAAAGAAAAAGGCAGAGTAGTAAAGTTATGAAGTAGCAGACTTGACTTTCCAAATGATTTTAATATTATTTGCCAAAATGTTTTTACATATACAGCAAAGATTGCCATTGTATCAAACTCTTTAATGAAAAACTAATATATAAATAATGAAAAGGCAAAGTAAATTTCAGATAAACAAAAGCTGAGAAAATTTCTCATCAATACATCTTCCTTGCAAGATAATCTACACAGACTGTCAAAAATGGTAAATATGTGGGAAAATACAAGATATTTTTTCTTGCGTTATATATGCTTTAAAAGACAATTAGCTCCTTAAAGCAAATATAAATCAGTTGTGAGGTTTATAACACATGTAGAAGTATATAATATATGACAAGAATAAAACATAAGCAGAGAGGGGATAAATGGAAGTATACTTTTATAAGATTCCTACATTATACATGAAGTGATATAATGCCAGACAGATTGTGCTAAGTAAGCCATGTATACTGTAATCCCTAGAGCAAGAAGGGGGAATGCAAAGAAGTACAGAACATAAGGCCAAGATGATATCTTCTGGTCTCAGACTTATTTAAACTGAAACTACATTTCTAAAAATTTCTTCCCGCAGTATTTTCAGGTCAAGAATGGCCATAAGAATAATCTGTGCAAAATTTAGAAGGCAGAAGAAAAAGAAGCAGGCATTACTGCCCTAAAAAGTTTAGAAACGGCACAGGTGCTACTGTAGCTCATAAACATTGTCACAGGTCTGCTGGATCACCTCACTGACGTGAGGCAGGAGACAGGTCCACAATTTTTCCAGATCTGGACTAATTTTCCTTATGTACATAGATGCAAAAATCCTTAACAAAATCAAATCTAGGAATATATAAAAAGGACAACACATAACCAACTGGGGTTTCTTCCAGCAAAGCGAAGATGATTTAATATGAGAAAATCAGTAAAATTCATGCTATTAAGAATAATGGAATCTTATGATCATCTCACCAGAAGAAAAAAAATATGGACAAAATTCAACACCCGCTCATTTTTTTACTAAACGTATTAGGGTGATGTTGGTTAATAAAATTTCAAGTACACAATTCAATAATATACCAAGTGTAAACTGCATTCACCATCCAAGGGCAAATCTTCCATCACCATATATTTCACCCCCTTTACCCTTATCGACCTCCTTCTCTCCCCCCTTTCCCTTTGATAACCAGTAGGCTGCTGTCTGTGTTTTCGTTTGTCTTGTTCATTTGTTGCTTTCAGTTTTACATCCTACAAATGAGTGAAGTCATGGGTTTCAACTTCTTCCGTCTATTTTGCTTAGCATGATTATCTCAAGATCCAACCATGTTGTTGCAAATGGCAGTATTTCACCATCTCTTGTGCCTGAGAAATAGTTCATGGTATATATGTACCACAGCCTCTTTATCCAATCATCTATCGTAGATTTTTTCAGGTTTTTAGGATAACAATCCAGAAGAGGGATTGCTGGATCATATGGCAATCTAATTTAGTTTTTTGAGGAACCTCCATACTGGTTTCCATAGTGGTTGTAGCAATTTTTATTCCCATCAGCAGTGTATGAGGGTTCATTTTTTCTCCCACAACCTTTCCAACATTTGTTATCACTTCTCTTGTTGATAACAGTCATTCTTACAGGTGTGAGATGGTATCTCATTGTGGTTTTGATTTGCATTTCCCTAATAGCTAGTGAAGACATCTTTTCATGTCTTTTGGTTGTTTGTACATCTTCTTGGGAGAAGTATCCATTCAGGTCCTCTGCCCATTTTTTTATTTGTTTCGTTGTTGTTGAGTTGTATGAGTTCTTTATATATTTCAGATATTAGCCCCTCATCAGAGGCGTTGTTTGCAAATATCTTCTCCCATTCACTTCGCTGTCTCTTTTGTTGGTTTCTTTTGCTATGTGGAAGCTTTTTAGTTTGATATAGTCTCATTCATTTATTTTTGCTTTTCTTTCCCTTGCCTTTGACGTGAAATTCATAAAATCCTCTCTAAACCAAGGTCTTTGATCCATTTTGAGTTAATTTGGATGTATAATGACCGCAATCTAGTTTCATTCTTCTGCATGTGGCTTTCCACTTTTCCCAGCACCAGCACCATTAGAGAATTTCTTTTCTCCATTGCCTGTTTTTGGCTCCTTTGTCAAGAATTATTTGCCCATATATATATGGATTTATCTCTGGGTTCTCAATTCTGTTCCATTGGTCTGTGTGTCTGATTTTCTGCCAATACCATGCTATTTCAATTATTGCCACTTTGTAGTATAATCTGAAGTCAGGAAGTGTGATATCTCCAGCCTTGTTTTTTTTTAGGATTGCTTTAGCTATTTGGGGTCTTTTGTGATACCATACAAATCTGATGACTTTTTTTGTTCTATTTTTTAAAAAAATACCATTGGGATTTTGATGGGGATTGCATTAAATATGTATATTGTTTTGGGTAATATGACCATTTTAACCATGCTGATTCTTCCTATCCATGAACATGGAATGTCTTTCCATTTCTTTGTATCTTCTTCAATTTCTTTTAGTAATATCTTCTAATTTTCAGTGTATAGGTACTTCATATCCTTTGTTAAGTTTATTCCTAGGTATTTTATTCTTTTTGTTGCAATTGCAAAGAAATTCTTTTTTTTCATGTCTTTTTCTGAAATTTCATTTTAGTATACAAGAATGCAATGGATTTTTGTACATTGATTTTGCATCCTGCAATTTATTGTTGTTTATTGTTTCTAATAATTTTTTGGTGGTGTCTTTAGGGTTTTCTATATAAAGAATCATGTCTGCAAAAATCATGTCATCTGTGACCATGTGACTTCTTCATTTCCAATTTTAACACCCATTCAAACTACAAATAGAGGAAACTTCATCAACTAATGAAAGAAATCCATGAAAAATCTACATTAACATCATACTCAAGAGTGGAAGACTGAATATTTTCTCCCTTGGGAATAGGCAAGGATGTTTGCTGTTACCACTTCTATTCGACATTGTACAGGAGGTCCTGGCCCATGCAAAAAAAAAAAGCAAGAAAAAGAAAGGAAAAAGTCATAAAGACTAGAAAGAAGTAAAGATATTTTTTATCACAGACAAATGACTGAATACAGAAAATCCTCGGCATTCTTCAAGAAGAAAAATCTAGAGTGATGACAGAAGTAAATTTATAAGATCACAAAGATATAAATATATTCCAAAAGCCTACTATCCTCACAAAAAATTAAATACAGAATTACTATTTGACCCAGCAATTCCATTTCTAGGTATGTACCCAAAAGAACTGAAAGCAGGGACTTGAACATATGAGTACACTTTATTTATAGCATTGCTTACAATACCCAAAAGGTGAAAACAACCAAAATGTCCACTGACAGACGAATGAACAAAAATGTGGTATATACATATATGAGAATATCATCCACTCTTAAAGAACTTCTGAAACATACTATAACATGCATGAACCTTGAAGTCACTATGCTAAGTGAAATAAGCCAAACACAAAAAGACAAATATGTATGATTCCACTAAAATAAAATACCTAGAATAGTCAAATCCATGGAGACAAAAAGTGGAATGGTAGTTACCAGGAACTGAAAGGTATGAAGTTTCAATTTGGAAAAATGAAAAAATTCAGGAGATAGATTATGCTGATGGTGCCACAACGTCAGTGTACTTAATGCCACTGGTTGATTATACACTTAAAAATAGGTAAGAAGGTTAATTTTATGTTATGCATAGTTTATCACAGTAAGAAAACCCCATTGTATGGTTTCACGTACGAAAAGATTAAAAACAGGTAAAACGGTCTACGGCCATGCCACCCTGAACATTCCCAATCTCATTTGATCTCGGAAGCTAAGCAGGGTTGGGCCTGGTTAGTACTTGGATGGGAGACCACCTAGGAATACCAGGTGCTGTAGGTGTAAAAAATAATAATAATAAAGATAAAAACAAGTAAAACTAATACACACACACACATATATACACACATATATAATGTTGGTTATCCTGGAGCATGGGGAGGTAATGACTAGAAGGAGGCTTCTAGAGTTTTATTTATATTCAGTTTTCTTGAGTGTTGGTTTCATTGATGTGTTCATTTCATGAAAGTTCATGAAACCATACTTTCAGGATTTGTGTTCTTTGCTATAAGAATATTATACCACCACAAAGTTTTGGTTTTTTGTTTGCTTTAGTTAATGACAGATAAAATGATTTTGCTGAGGTGAGAATTTGGATCATGCTCACAAGTAAACTGTCCAGTAAGTCAGTCATATAGAGAGTCTAAAATCCCCACTACAGTACACATTCACTGCATACAATTTATCTTTGACAAATAGAGTATGAGTCTTCTGAAATGGTGATAATGTTGTTTCTATTCAAAATAGTCTCAAAATGAAAGTAAATTTCTATTAATGACAGAAGTAAATAGAAATTTAAGAGGTCAATTGCTTTTCAGTCTTTTGGCTAAGATCAAGTGTATAAAATGAAGAGATGGTAGAAAGCACTATGAAAGTCTCGAAGTATATAGAAAAAATGTCAAGGATACATACTTGTATTGAAAATATTTTTATACATATCAAAGCATTCACAAGGCCAACTGTTTATACTCTCAGTTACATTAACTCTTTAGAAAAATATGTATTTTTTTAAAAAATCTGGTCAGATATTCTGAATTTAAAAGCTCTGAAGGCAAATTATTTAAGCTTTTATTTTCAGTTTTATCAAAATGAGGAATGCTTAACACCATTATGAAATAATAATCTTAATAATATTCCTACACATATCCAAAAATACCTAATATTGCTTTAGAATTAAAACAGAAACAAGTTATTTTGTGATTCATGTAATTTACAGGCAAAAAGCTGAAAGAATGTGCTGAAAAATACTCTTAAGCTCTGACTTGAGTAATAGTATACAAATTTTACCCTGGACATTCAAAAAATGATACTTGAGCGTGTATTCTGCACGTTTTTTTGTGTATGTGAACTAAAAAATTTATTGAGTTGATAATGTTGGTATGGACTGATATCCCTCCAAAACGTGGAAAATTTTGGTAAATTTTACTAGTATATCTTTTAATAATAAAACTAGAGAACAGATTCATTATAAGAGTTTACAATCTCCTTTATATCCACAAGAGGGAGCAAACATTTAACACATTTTTCTGAGAACTTCATTAAATACTAATTTTAACAGAAGACTAGGTGACATTAATTAGAAAAATAATAATAAAACAACTACCAACCGGTATTTAACTCAGTGCCTACCGTGTGCCAGGCAGTATGTAGAAATACTGTGGGTAAAAGATATAGCTCCTGCTCTCGAGTTTCACAGTACTTTAGGCAACAAACTACATCCAGAGATTTGTAAAGATCTTTAATGAGCAGAAGAAAAAAATCATACTTAACTTTTTTATAGAATTACTGTGAACCTTAGCATTCAGTCTGACCAAATATGATGAAAAAAACTAAACTAGTATCAGTAATTTATAGTCTACAACTCTAAGAGGCAAATAATATACATTATGCCACTTATTATATAAAGAATTCACAGCAGGCTCTAAGATACCAATATCTTTTTTCCAAGTAAACACTTATGATCTAAGTTGCTTCATCTCTTTGATTTAGCTTAATCGAAATGTAAGGAAATTAACAATGACTTAAGGGAATTGGGTGCTGTAGTTAACAAAGCATTTCAGGAGAGAAACATCTTTGAAATGTATATGTAAATGATGAATATTAAAATCATAATGCCAACACTGAAAATTCTCAATCACAGCCTATTGGTAACATCTGAATATAGCTATTCTTATAAGACTTAAAGAGGAATTAGTTCCAAAAAGGCATGATGAACTAGGTAGGTGACCTCAAGAAGACTTTTCCAACTAAGTGACTATATAAAAAAGCAAAGCATAGAGTACATTGTTAGGAAACAATGTGCGGTGAAAAAAATCAAGTCTAAACCAAATCAGAACTGGCTTCAAATCCACATTTTGCCACTTACTAGCCCTGTGACCTTAGCAAAGTTATTAACCTCTCTAGGCCTCAGTATTCTCACCCATAAGATGGGAATTACAATCCTTTTGCAAGGTTATTACAAGGACTGATGATAATGCAAATAAAATGCCTACCATAAGAGCTCAAATATTAACTGCTATTTATAGGTTAAAAAAAAAACTCGCATAATTTACCTAGGATTGAAAAATAGAAAAACGATGGGCAAGAATGTCTTTATTTCTAGTAATACTCCTTATCTTAAAATCTACTTAGTCTGATATTAGTCATACTAGCTTTGTTATGATTGGTGTCTCTATGGTACAGATTTTACATCCTTTACTTCCAACCTAACTGGGTCTTTATATTTCAAATGTCCCTCTTGTAAACAATTTAGGTTAGCTTTTCTTTTTTATTCAATCCGAGTCTCTGCCTTTTGATTACTGTTTCATCTATATACATTTAATGTAATCACTGATATGGCTGAGTTTGTCTACCATCTTCCTCTTGTGTTTGTAATATGTCCCAGTTGTTTTTCTTCAGTTTTCTTCCTTATCTGCATTCCCTAAGGTTGAGTCTATTTTTAGTGTTCCATTTTATCTCCTCTATTGGCTTTTTAACTATAGTTCTTCTATTTATTACTGGTTGTTCTAAAAATTATGATATGCATCTATACCTTATCACGCTATTCTGAGTTAATATTACCACATCCCATATAATGTAAGAACCTTACAAAAGAGTCCATTTACTTCTTTTCTTTCAGCAACTATTGTCATATATTTTACTTCTATATAAAATATAACTATATAATGTAGTTGCTATTTTTTAGTCAATTATTTTTTTAAAAAATTGTGAAAAGATATAATTTTTTATATTTACCCACATATATGCTATTTTCAGTGCTCTTCACTTCTTCCAAAGATCCACATTTCTATCTGGTATTGTTTTTCCTCAGCCTAAAGAACTTCTATTAGCATTTCTTATAATGTGCAGGTCTGTTGGAAACAAATTCTCTGATTTTATTTTCTGAAAATGTTTTCACTTTTACTTTTGCAGGGTAATTTTGCTAGATATAAAATTCTAGTTCGATAATTTCTCAGCATGATAATTTATCATCCCATTGTCTCCTATATTCTGCTATTTCTGATGAGAAGTTAACTATAATTCTTGTCAATATTCTCTTCATGGAATGCCTTTTCTCTCTAGATGTTTTTAAGACTTGTGTCTTATCTTTAGTTTCCAGCAGTTTGACTATGATGCGCCTATGTGTGATTTTCTTTATATAAATCCAACTTGGTGTTCACTGAACTTCTCGAATCTGTAAATTTATCTCTTGCACTAAGAACCTGCAAAGGTACTGAAAAATCTTGCTGATAAGATCCACAAAACCAACAGGACATCTCTGGGGATTTTATTTTTAAATAGGAGGAATGCTAGGAGCACTCCAAACAAGAAAAATTAAGACAATTACATACCTATTACTTTGCCATCAATTTTTAGAACATATTCTTAAAAGAAGTGATGGCTATCAATCTTCAGAAGGAGAGGTGTGATCATTATAAACGATGCCAAAATATTTTTGATAGATAATTTGACTTGACAGGTCAGGAACATAACATAGATTTCCTAAATCGTATAGATTTCAATAATAAACTCGCAATATTTCTCTGATTTATTCTTAAAGATACAGTAGTAAAGATGAATGCTACTCGTCACACAGTATCTTTGCAACATGAACACCTTTATCTAATTTCAATTTAATTTGTTTCAATTCAATAAGCACTGGTAGCCTGACATTCAGCAAGCACTATGTTAGGTACTGGCAATACAGAGATAAATATGACACAATTCCAAATCTCAGGACACTCAGAGTGTTAACTAATATACTGACATTCATTTACATATCTAAATGACACAAAATTAAAGTAGCTTATATTCTGATAACAAATCAGGATCCAAAAATTCAATCATACCCTTCTCATCTTACTTTATCTTGTATTTCAGCAAGCTCAAAACTAACTAGTTCAATTTAATATTCAGTGAACACACTACGTGCCAGGAAGTGTGCTAGGCATGGAATACTAAAATGAATAAGATCTAGTTCCTGACTGTAATGAACTCATAAATTAGTCAGAAAGACAAGTAAACAAATGTGTACAAAGTAACATGATAGCTGCAATGACATACGTATGTATAAGAATGAAAAATACAGAACAGAAAGTAACTGTCAGGTAAGTCTTCATAGCAGATAATGCCTATGCAGAGTCTAAAGGATAAGTAGAAGACTGATGCAGGCTATGGGAGAATTGGCAAAGGCAAAAAGACATGAAATGATATAAGTTCAAGAAAATTACAAGCATCAAAGTATCACTATAAAACAAGAAAAGTATAGGCTACATAAGGCCATACAGGGAAAAGTATAGCCTGCATAAGGTCAAAACATAGAGCATTTTTAGCCATGTTAATGAACTTGACCTTTATCGTATATAAGCAACTGAATATGGGATTCAAAAGAAGTTAGGAATAAGGGTGCTGCTTTGGGAGTCAACAGCACATATGCAGTGGACAGTTAAAACCAAAGAAAAGATGATAACCCAAAGAGATGATATGTGATGGGGTAGAGGGAAAGGAAAAGAGACCAAAGATAGTCCCTTAAGGTACATTAACACTGAAGAGAAATATGGAGGAATAGGAGAGAGAAATAAGGAAGAATTTATAATAGAACATAGAGATCAATGAAGAGTATTTTTGATTGAGAGATGTTTGGTAAGATTTTAAATTGGAAATATGTTGAGAAAAGGGAAGCAATAGAAAAGGAGATGCAGAAGCCAAATGAAATGTAAGAAAAATCTGATGTGGAGCAAAGTTGTAGACAGATGATTAAGAGGAGGTAGAGGGATAGAATCAACAAAGATAATATAAAATTCTCCACTTAGCTCAAGAAATTCAAATGATTAAATTTAAAATGAGAGAGGTATGCTTTATCTGCTCATGTAGCATTTTAAGTTACTAACCATTACATACATATCAAATTGTAAGGTGGCTGCATTACATTAAGGTAATACAATGTATAATGTGCAATTAGGGGAGAGGCCATTCTACTTAACCCAAACCTCATTTGGAATATTGTGTTCACTTCCCAGCTCCTCTTTTGAAGTGCACCATTAATAAGTAAGCACATCCAGAGGAAAGCAACCAAATGATAAGAGTGGTGGGAAGAACTGAAAAATTAGGGCTCAGATAGTAAGAGTTATGATAACATAGTTGCCTTTTGTGGTGGAAATTCTGTATAGGTCTAGAGTAAATGATTAAGTTACAAAGAGGTAAACATTTATTGGCTATACTAGCTACCTTAAGAAGTAGTGATCTCCCAATTACGAGTATGATGCCTGGTAGGAGTAGATATTCAATAAATTTCTGTCAAGTGAGTGAAAATATGAAGATAGTATTAGGTAATACATATTTCTCCATATTCCTCATATCCTCACATCACAATACATATGATGTCATTCAATTATCTGTTTAACAAATGAATGTCTGATATACTCTCTCAGTGCACACTTACAGATTTAAAGGAGTAAGAATTAAAGATGCTATTCATTTGTCAAGCATTATTACTAATTCCACCAAAACTCCATGATATTTCTATCTTTTTTAACTCATTTATCTGACCACAATAACAACCAGAAGAGAGGTATTTCTGAGTAAATGCCTTGTTGGGCAAACTAAGAGCATACTATCTGGGATTACTAAAGCAATGGCGGAAAAGCTACCTACATCTGTGACTCTATAGTTTCATACTTTCCCCATGGGTAACAAATACAGCTGTAACTGTGAGATGTGCCCTGCCCAGCATCAGAGTTTCTTGCAGCCATCTTTATGAAGGTCTCCTAAAAAACTTAGGAGGACTGCATGAGAAACTGAGTCCTAGAGCCAGCTATGTATGTCACACTGCCTTTTCTTGAAATGATGACTCTGGATCCATATTAAATCAGTATACCTTCAGGATCTATTCCCTGGAGATGTCAAGGCTCTGCTATACTCACATACACACACAGAGTATGCATAGATTTTTTTTTTTCAAATTAAAATCCTCTAGTAGACATGCCAGGAAAGGATGTGGTTGTTTCTTGGCACAGTAAATATTTTTATTTTAGAAAATTAAATTACCCCTGGATTACAGATAGAATTGATGATCTAATAAAATCTTTAATCTTAACAATAAAAACATACTCCATTTTGGCATAATCCACATTTTAACTTTACATACACTCCATGCATGTTTAAGTGGAAAGACTCATAACTTATTCAGTATTTCTCTGTTCTTAAAACAAATCATATTTAAACATCATCACATCCTGTTCTACTGGGACAATGAAGGCAAAATAAAAAGTAAAAAGTCATTGCAAAACAGATTGTGTCAATACACACAGTAAATGACACATCATCGAACTAGCCTTTCTTTTTGCTTAACACATCTTTTGTACCTTTTCATGTTCCTGATTTTGCCTCAATATTGGTTTAGAAAACAAAAAAGCTATTAGCGCCTCTTTAACAAAATAATACTGTCTTCAGTTTTCAAGTTTAGCACATGAAGTTAATTCCTTACAAGGTTCTACCTTTTATCTTGGTTAGAAAATTGATTAGTTTTAGGAAACCTTTATTCCAAGACTATAACTAAGGGTTTTTACAAAAACTAAAATTTAACTAGTAAACTACTTTAAATTTTCCAGTGACAATACAGACTAAATTTTACCAACAAAATATTTTGATGAAATTCTATGATTACATAATATTACTATGATTGCTACATTACTACCTCCTTGTAATAGTCTCATCATCACTCCTCTAATCCTATAGGCTATAAGAGCATGAAAATATTATACTAAAGCTTACAATTACCCCCAAAGTCATTTTTATTTTGGCAGAACATTTTTTACTCATTATGGAAATTTTCAAGCATATACAAGAATACAGACCAGAGTCAACAATTACCAAGTCTTAGTCAATCTTGTTTCACTCACCATCAGCCCCACCCCCAAAATCCTTCACAGATTGTTCTGAATTTCAGACATCATACCCTTTCACCCATAAATATTTCAGTATGTCTCCAAAGGATTTCTTTTTAAAAAACATAATCTAATACATTATCAGACTTTTTAAAAAAATGATTACATAATTTCAGCAACATCCAATCAACTTTGGCAAAATACTTCTTACTATATTATTCCAAAGTAATCACTAAATTAAGTTTTCATCTAAAATTAAATGTAGTTTAAAACAAAGTCCATGTGTATTAACTTGGGGCTAGCTTGCCTTAGTTAGAATCAATTCTACTAGTTCTGCCACATCATTACTTTTGTTTCAAGTCCTACTACTAAGATCTTAGTAATACGCCAAACTGACAGTATTCCCAGAAAAATGAGGCAAAATTACTTAGCATTAATATAGATTTATACTAACAAAATACTTTGCTGATACTGATAATGTAAAAGTAAAAACTTATATATTAGCGATAGAATAATCTCTTGCTGAAGTACTAAGTGATTCCAGTAGTAACCATTGCCACACAAAGCTTCATGGTAAATCAAGGAATCCCAGTTTTTCTTCTTTCCAGGGGCACCAGAAAAACTTCATTGCTCTTTCTTTTTGTGTTTCACAAAGCTACGACAGAATGAAGGAATAAAAAAAAAAAATGGATGCAGCTTTGATTTGTTTTTTAAAAAGTAACTTTGCAAAGTACAGTACTTACTAATTTTTTCCACTCCTGTAGTCATAATGATAGAGAAAATGAAACACGTTCCCCCATGGGAGGAGGGGAGGAACGAACCAAAGAAAAGAAAGCCACATCCTTACAGTTACTTTGAAATTTCATTTTCTATGTAAAATTTGTGTGAATTATTTATTTACTTTACAAGTTGTTTTAAATCACATAATTTTTTAAAATTCATTTTTAAATATAGTTGGTATACAATCTTATACTGATTAGTTTCAGGTGTTCGATATAGTGATTCAACATTTTTATACCTTACAACGTGAAAACCCCACTAATTCTAGTAATCATCGTCACCATGTGAACTTATCACAATATTACTGACTATATTTCCCCTTCCCTTTTTCACCCATGACCCCACCCCCTTGCTTCTGGTAACCATCTCTTTCGTCTCTGTTTCTGAGTCTGTTTCGGTTTTTTGTTGTTGTTGTTGTTGTTGTCTTTTTTTGGTTCCACATATAAGTGAAACCAAACCATACGGCATTTCTTTACCTGCCTGACTTATTTCACTTAGCATAGTACTTTCTAGATCCATCCATGTTGTTGCAAATAGCAAGATTTCATTCTTTTTCATTGCCGCATAATATTCTAGTGTGTGTGTGTGTGTGTGTGTGCGCGCGCGCGCACGCACACACACACACACACACACACACACCTTTGTTATTCACCTATTGAAGGACACCTAGGATGGTTCCACATCTTGGCTATTGTAAATAATGCTGCAACGAACAAAGGGATATATAGATATACATATATTTTTTATATAATATATAATTTTTTAGATTACATATATACATATACATATATGTGTGTGTGTGTGTGTGTGTGTGTGTGTGTGTGTATATATATATATATATATAAAATCTTTTCAAATTAGTGTTCTTGTTCTTTAGATAAGTATCCAGACATGGAATTACTGGCTCATATGGTTTATCTACTTTTAGTTTTTCAAGGAATCTCCATACTGTTTTCCACAGGGGCTGCACCAGTTTGCAGTCCCACCAACAGTGCACAAGGGTTCCCTTTTCTCCATATCCTTGCCCACACATTTATTTGTTGAGTTTTTTGATAACAGCCATTCTGACCTGTGAGGTGTATCTCATCGTGGTCCTGATGTGCATTTTCCTGATAAGTAATGTTGAACATTTTTTTTTCATGTCTGTTGGCCATCTGCCTGTCTTCTTCGGAGAAATGTCTTTTCATGTCCACTGCCCACTTTTCAGTCATATTGTTATTGAATTGTATGAGTTTCTTATATATTTTGGATATCAACCACTTAACAGATATGTCATTTGGGAATACAGTCTCCAATTCAGTGGGATGCCTTTTTGTTTGTTGAAAGTTTTTCTTCACTGTGCAGAAACTTTTATGTTTGATGTCTCATTTATTTTTTGTTTCCCTTGCTCGAGGGGACATGTCCAAAATAGATATTACACTGATATGTCAGATACTTTACTTTCTATGTTTTCTTCCAGGAGTTTTATGGTTTCGGGACTTACCATTTAAGGTTTTAACTCATTTTTAGTTTACTTTTGTACATAGTGTAAGAGAGTGGTCCGGTTTCTTTCTTTTTCTTTTTTTTTTTTTTTGCATGTATCTGTCCAGTTTTCCCAATGCCACTTGTTGAAGAAACTGTCATTACTCCAGTGTATATTTTTACCTCTGCTGTCTAGATTAGTTGACCATATAAGCAAGGGTTTATTTCTGGGTTCTTTATTCTGTCCCATTGATCTATGTGTGTTTCTGTGCCAGTACCATGCCGTCTTGATTATTATTGCTTTGTAGTATAGTTTGAGATCAAGAAACATGATACCTCCAACTTTGTTCTTTCTCAAGATTGCTTTGGCTATTCAGGGTCTTGTGTGGTTCCATACAAATTTTAAGATTATTTGTTCTAGTTTTTAAAATGACATCAGTATTTTGATAAGAATTGCACTGAATCTGTAAACTGCTTTGGGTTGTATGGTCATTTTAACGATATTAATCCTTCCTATCCATGAGTATGGTATATCCTTCCATTTATTTGTGTCCTCTTCAATTATTTATTTCTTTAATGTCTTATGGTTTTCAGAGAAGTCTTTTGCCTCCCTGGTTTATTCCTAAGTATTTTATTCTTCAGGATGCAACTGTGAATGAGATTGTTTTCTTAATGCAATAGATTTCAGCATATTAATTTTGTATCCTGCTACTTGACTGAATATTACTTATATTAATTTTAGGGTAGATTCTTTAGAGTTTTCTATATGTAATATCATGTCATCTGCAAATAGTTTTAATTCCTCCTTTCCTATTTGGATGCCTTTTATTTTTCTTGTGTGATTGTTGTGGCTAGGACTTCCAACACTATGCTGAATAATGGTGAAACTAGACATCCTTGTCTCATTTCTGATCTTAAAGAAAAAGCTTTCAGCTTTTCACCATTGAGTTTGATATTAGCTGTGGGCTGGTCATATATAACCTTTATTGTGTTGAGATATGTTCTTTCTATACCCACTTTATTGAGCTTTTATCATAAATTGATGTTTAATTTTGTCAAGTGCTTTTTCTGCATCTATTGAGATATGATTTTTATCCTTGGTTTTGTTGATGTAGTAAATCACATTGTTTGGCAGATGTTGAACCACCCTTGCATCCCTGGTATAAATCCCACTTGATCATGGTGTATAATCCTTTTAAGATACTGCTGAATTCTGTTTGCTAGTATTTTGTTGAGAATTTTGTCATCTGTGTTCATCAGGGATATTGGCCTATAATTCTCTTTCTTTGTAATGTCTTTGTCTGGTTTTGCTTTCAGAGTAATGCTGGCCTCACAGAATGAGTTTGGAAGTGTTCCTTCCTCTTTAGTTTTCTGTAATAGTTTGAGAAAAATAGGTACTAATTCTTCTTTAAATGTGGTAGACTTCACCTGTGAAGCCATCTGGTCCTGGGCTTTGTTTGCCGGAAGCTTTTTGATTATTGCTTCAATTTCATTGCTAGTAATTGCTCTGTTCATAGTCTCTGTTTCTTCCTGATTTAGTCTCGAAAGGTTATACATGTCTAAGAATTTATTCATTTGTTACAGATTGTCAAGTTTGTTACATAGTATTGTTCACAGTATTCTTTAACAATCCATTATATTACTGTGGTAAAAACCACATAATTCTTTTTAAGTTTCTTTTAAACTGGTGCTACAAGAAGATGTGCATAGTTACCAGGTAGCTTTGAGGACTCCCTAGCATACCCATTTGAGAATGTGAATATATAAGATTAAGATTATAGACTTGACTTTGGAGTAGAGTACACCTGAGTTCCAAACCTATCCTTGTCATGAATACCTGTCATTAGATAATTACTTAAGCTATTCACATGTCCATTTTTTTTTCCATCTTTAAAATGGAAATAACAACAATGGCTATCACAGATTAGATGATATATAGTGATTAGCTTGGATAATGCAAATAAAACATTTAACACAGAGACTAAAAGAAAGCAATGCTTAGTAAACATTAATTATAGTTGTAATTATCATCTCCAAAATCAATCTGTAAAATGATTACCTCTCAGGTAGGTAATCCTCAGAAGGATCTAATAATTCACTCTACTTACTTATAAACTAACAACTTAGCTTGTTTTAATTTCACAGATGCTGGAAGAAGACACAAGAGTCCTAGGTCAGGGACAAAGTACTTTATTACTCACAGCAATAGCAGTAGCCAGAGTAGCGTCATTTTTTTGGACTGGTTCCCAAGTCCTATTTCCCACAGGGTGATACAGAGTGGGCCAGGTGACAGAATCTACACACACAGTGGATTACATTATAAGAGAGAAACCCTAAGCATGGCAACATGAGTCTTTTAGAATAGGCACTACGCATGCCTACTCATTGGTTTGAAGTGAGAAAGTATCTTTATCTTCCAGGCTATAAGCAAATTTGCTCCGTGGCCTGGTAGGAGACCGTATCTAGGCTGGTCACAAAGAACACCCTTGAAAAGACAGTCTAGAGCAATTAGTGTCTCTATTTATAAGATGTGCAGAAATATGAGACACATACAAGAACTGTCTCCCAACAATATCCACTTCTCACTTCTAACCATTCTGGCTGCTGACAAAGTTTCTCTATAGAACACCACTTCACAGCCACTCTCATTAATGACAGAGGCTGGGACTAAATTGATTCAATTTGTCTCATACGGCATTTAGCTAAGCTAAGGCAGCTATCAACAGGCAGGAGACTGAGGCCTCTTTCAGAATTGATTTCAATCATGTTCCTCAGGGTCCCTTACCAAAATAAGATAAGAAAATACCATAAGCCTTTAGGGTCTACCTCAGAAAGTCTGATGGCTTTCTCCCAAGTTTCTGTGTTAACTTTTTCACTTAGCCCAAGGTTTTAATCCAGGAACAACAGCATGTATTAATTATACAGGCTCTGTCTTGGCCCACAAAGAAGAAGTCTAGGGCAATTTTATCATCTTGCCACAGAGAAGGTGTACCAACAGGCCAGCCTTAGGTTGCTGCTAGGAGGAAAAAAAAAAAAAAAAGAAGCATCATGCTTAGAAATGGTCAGGATGAAACCCTAATGGATATCATCCAACTCTGGTTGGTGAGTTGAGGCTGATCTGAATGCTTTCCAGAGACAACATGTATCACTGATCACTTTGGCTACAAAATCAGGAACAAACTTTGAACCATCTATTTTAATGGAATGACTTCCCTCATAGAGATAACTAACTGATCATGGGTTGTGCATAAATAACAAATCAGTTGTCACTCCAGGGAGCTTCCCCAGGAAACCAGGGATAGCCTCATTTTGGAAAGCTCTCCACAGTTATCTGAAGGCCACAAGACTTACTGGTAGTGTTTCCTTAAACACTCAAAAGTGCAAAAGTCCGAATTTTTAGGATGGAGGCAAGTTAATGTTTGGCTTCCACACAAGTAATACTAACCTGAGGGCAGACACAGTTCACCTAGAAATAGTGAGTTGTTTACATTGTTGGGTCCTTCCAAGTAGGGCCTACATCAGTCTGGGAGGCACTGTCAGCCTGTGTCCCAACAAGGTCTCCCAGACAGGTGGCAGGTCCCCAGTTCAGTTAGAATAGCTGATTCTAATCCTTGATTTTGAAAGGACTAAATGAGGGCAGTCTGTACAAACTGTCCCGTTTGTCCAGGCCACCAGTAATCTGCCCATAGAATCTGCCTGAAGGCTATGGAATTAAGGTGGGGTAGATATCAGGAGGAGTTGACAACTGTTTTGCATGGAAAGTAAAGGAGTTGGAGCCAACTCCTGCTATTTCAAATAGACTTCTCAATAAGGTTAAGGGGAATGACAATCAAATGGAGATCATAGGAGTCTAATGGTAGATTGCAGACCCAGCAGTCAATTAAATTTAATGTGCCTGAAATAGTTTGGAAGAGCTGCACCAGAGCGTTTTCCTTCATGAGCAAGGCTTCAACTGTGGTTCTGAAAGACAAAAAATGTTAATATCTTTCCCTTCCCCAATCTTTCTGGGGTCTAAGGTGCTCCCTCTCCAGGTGTCGAGGTTGTTGCTTTCCCTCCACTGCCACAAAATCGACCCCATTCCAGTAGCTATAACGTCATCTTTTTTCCAGTCATTTCCTACTCACACTCAGGCCTTTCGTCTGGAAATGTCAGGTTCAATAGGGTCAAGGGAATTTTTATAAAACCCACAGAAACCCACTTATGGTTCCCACTGACGCACATGGGCCACGATAGAGAGAACTCAGCAAGCAGCGTACTCTTCTAAGTGGTCATTATCCTTTTGATATAGGACCATGTCAACCCAATGAGAGAATCCAGTTGGCTGAACCAGAATTAAATTTGAATCCCCTACACTAACTTTCGGAGAGCTGCCATATAGAATGTGTACTAACAGGCTGGCCTTGGGTTGATTCTAGGAGAGGAAAAAAAGCATCACGCCCAGAAATGGTCAGGACAGAATCCTGAATTTTCAAAATAGAGCTATAAAGCCTCCCACCCCTTCTGTCCTGATCTTTACTTGGGAAGTGACCAAGATGAGATGATCCCTTTCTGGGTATAGCTGTATTCCCTGACCTCCTTGACTTGCTATAAGGAAGAAGCTGTTCCAACATTCAATACTCCAACATCCACATACCAGATGCCTGTGGATGGTAGGGAGCATGGAGATTCCCTCAAATATCTCAACTACCAGCACACTGTTGAGTGGCTTTAGTGATAAAAAAAAAAGTGCACCATTAAGTGGCCCATAAAACCCAAAAGCATAACACAGATAATTTTCAAAGGCCACAATGGTGTGGCCAGTCACCTAATCTGAAACGAAACACCATAACCAGAATAAAGTGTCAACAGCAGTGAGACACCACCTCTGAGGGAGGTCAGTGGTACAACGTACTCAATGTGCTAAAAGCAGACAGGGCCATCCCATGCAAGGTATTTTCCCTCATTATTTGACAAACAGGTCAATTTTTGGCAGGAGTTACAAGTGTGGCATGCAGTGGTACTTTCTGCATCAGAAACACAGAATCCTTTACTTTGTACTCAGTTTATGATCACTGATGTGCTCTCACAACTGATATGATGATGGAATCCAGGCAACAATGACGGCTCTGGGCAGCACAGGCTCAATCAGAAGCTTGATTCCAGTGGGCTTCATCAGAGAACAAGCCCTTATTGTGGGCATCTACATGAGAGATCCAGGCAATTTTCAGCAACTGTAATTTGTTTCCACAGTTCACAGCTTCAGAGAGAGCTATCTTTAATCTGCCAATCTGTAATTTCCAAGTGGCAGATCAAATTGCTACTAGCAATAGGCCAAGGGTCAGCAGAAATACAAGTTTCATGGAAGAGAGTACTGGCCAGAGGTATAAAACAGCCTTGACTTCAGTCCACTGAACACAGCAACCACATCCATTATCAGTGTGCATTGCTATTGCAGAAGCTAAACAGCCCCAAAAGGTGAGCAGACACAATCAGGTTTCAGCTTGGCTGAACCACTAGTGAACCAGGCCCAGGTTTAAGGAAACCTCTATGAATCAAGGACCCCACTGAGTCAGTGATTTTGCTTCAAACAGTGAAGTGGGAGAGAAAGCTTCCTCCAACAGAAAGGCTGAGCCATAAAACATTATGTACCCCTATTCTCTCATCTCTCAGATAAAACAATGACAGTTCTAACAACTTTGCTTTCTGCCTTCAGAGGTTTCAAATTTGCCTCATTTTACATTTATGTGTAAGTGTACACATGTTTTCAGTGTTGTCTGGACAGAGGCAGAACCTTCTGCCCAGCCATGACCAATCTTAGTACTACCTGTTACAACAGGTGGAGTCTGAACCTGAGTCTGGTGAAATATCCTACCAGAGAGGATATTTGAGAGCTGATGAAAGTTAGTAACAACTAGAGGAATGCTCAGATAGCTGCCTTTGAAACTACTTCCTGGTACTCAGTCTGCAACCACCTCCCTAATTCCTCCTCATTAACAGACAAGAAAGTAGAGAGTCACTTAACAATATGGTCACCATGTTTTCTACCAATTCCCATGAACTATTCACAAATTCTGTTAACTACACCACGAGGCCCTCACCCTTTCTCTTCCAAAAAGCCATGTGTCTGTCAACATTCCACCCTCGTTGCCAAACCTGTTAAGAGCAGTGAAGGAGCTGAGATTTTACTCTACTTGCCAGTTAACAAATTAGCCTACCAGTTTCATGGGTTCTGGCAGAAGACCTAGACTCCTGGGTTGGATAAAATGTTATGACTCATGGCAATATCAGTAGTCAGATTATCAGCATTTCCTTGTGCAGTTCCCCAGTTCCATTTCCCAAAAGGCAACACAAAGTAGGCCAAATGACACCTGCACATACAGTGGACTGCATTACAGAAGAGGATCCCAGAACACTGAGAAAACCCCCAATTTAAATGTATACTATACTCCAGAGGAAGATGCCATCTCTATCTTCTAAGGCTGCTCACTAAACAAACATCCTTGAAAAGACAGAAACAAAAACCGTCAGTGCCTCTGCTCACAAGCCATAAACCATGGAGAACTGTATCACTGGATTGCAACACAGGGTGAGTGTAGAATTCAGATGTTAAGAGCCTAGCACAGTATCTGCCACATACAAAGCAATCAAGATCCAGATGTTAATGCTATTATTCCTCCCCCATTAAACCTAAAATTAGAATGCTCAATTGTGGCTCCATCTCACTTTAACTAGATGCTAAAGGATACAACTAAAATTGACTTTAAAAAAAGAAAACAAGATCAACTACTACTTTTCTCTTAGGAGAAAGAGGGTGGAGAGCCAGGCGGGCAAGAGACAAAGCTTTCCCCTCTATAATCCAGCAAACCAGGGTGAATTACGCAGGGGAAAAAGAAAACAGATGACTGGAACCTAACTCTAAAGCCATTAAGGTGCACATAACCTGCAAAGTTTTCTGTTTTTGTTTACCACGACATCTCATCCTTTCTAGCTCAATTATTCCTCTATAAAAATAAATAAGTATAAAGGAAGATGCAATTATACTGTTAATATTGCCAGGCTACTTCTTGAAATTATCTCAAACTCACCTTAAAACTCAATGGCTAATGATTTTACATGCTAAGCAATTTTGTTTGAAATTAAAATATATGACTTAAAAAAATTTTTTGAGTGAAACCATAATCAGGAAGAGTGACTGACACGTAATGATTCAGTATCAAATTTTACAAAAATCTTGGACTCGAGCCCTATATTTTGTCACCTTACCTTACTGTACCCTCTATGAAAGCTAAACCAGAGGGATGGGTGTTTTGTACTTCTCTATAATGGATCACTTTGAAATTAGAATCCTCAATTCAATAAAACAGTCCAATTTTTATTCTCTCAATGACAGACTTTATTATTCGAAATCATGTCAGCAAATAGTAGATACTTAAAAATACATAAAAATTTACAATTCTACTCCATTTATTCATACCATAATAGTCAATATTCATAATATTCCTTCCAAACTTATCACTGAGCACCTCTTACTACTGAAGGAACAGATGGTTAAGACCCAGGCAGCTGTTCAAAGAGCTGATAGTAGGGGAAAGAAACACGTAAAAATGATTATTGACAATCTGACATAAGACTCAAAAGAAGAGAAACATGTACAAGATGCATAAGAAATGATTAACCCTAACTAGGCACAGATGTTATAAACAAAGGTAGGAAATGGATTTTGAAAGATAAAAGTTTTCCAAAGGGACATGAAAAAAGGGAAGTTAAAAAGACATGGGGGTCATGAAACAGCATTTTCTATCGTGAGCATTAAGTATATATTGAAATAATTTTCCTAAGTCATAAAAAACAGTACTTCAAATCACAAAATCAAAGAATTATAGGAGTAGATTTAACTTCAAAAGGCACCTAGATCAAGCTGTTCTCAAGTACAATCCTTGGAACCGTGGCATCAGCTAACCTGGGAACCTGAAAAAATGCAAATTTGTAGAACCCTCACAAAATCCACTAAATCAGAAACTCTGGGGAAGGGTCTAGCAACCTCTAGTTTAACAAACTCTCCAGGTTATTCTTATGCAAGCTAAAGTTTGAGAACCACAGATTTAGATCAGGATTTTTCAGCACTACTGACACTTCGGGGCAGACAATTCTTTGTGAGAGGAGGTCTTGTGCATTACAGAATGTTTAGCATCATCCCTGGCCTCTACCCACTATATGCCAATAGATGCCTCCCTAGTTGTAATGGCCAAAAATGTCTCTAGACAGTGCCTAACATCCCCCTGGGGAACAGAAATCACCCACTGTTGAAAACCATGATCTCAATCAGGGATCAGCAAACGTTCCTGTAAGGAGCAGGGCAAATATTTTAATTGCAGGCCATGCAATCAACTACTAAACTCTGCTACAGATGGCAAAAGACAATATGTAAATGAATATGCATGACTGTCTTCCAACAAGACTTCACTAACAAAGTACTGAGTACTTTGGCCCTCAGTATGTAGTTTGCTGACCCCTAATCAAGATCAATTTTCTAAATTATAAATGAATGTTCTCAACCCAACTGCTGCCAAGTGACTGTCCAGACTCTATTTGAATACCTGATCTAGTTTAGTCTTCTGTTTTCAGGTAGATATGGCTCTAGGCAGACTTCAATTTTATAGATTAAATAACTGAAACCCAGAAAGGATAAATAACTTTCTCAGAGAACCACAGCCAGAACAAAAAATAAACTGAAAAACTAGAAAAAAAAAAATAGCTCTAGTCAGTCTAAGTACAATGTTCTGAAAACTCCCTCCTCTAAAGGTATGATAATGTTTATGGCATTATATATAACCACATAATAACCTGTGAGGCATTCAAATGTTCTAGTACTTTGCAGTTACTAAAACTGAGAAAGAAGAGTACTGGTTTCAGGGAGGGTGTGGGTGGGGGATAACTTTATCTTAAAAGCCAAATAGTAAATATTTTAGGTTTGTGGGGCATAAAGTCTCTGTCTCAACTACTCACCTCTGTCAATAGAACAAGAAAACAGTCATACACCATAGATAAACGAATGGGTGTGGCTGTGTTCAATAAACTTTTAGATACAAAAACAGCAGCCAGCCAGCTTACCTTAAGTATGCATCTTAAAATTGTCAAAAATGAAAATCACAGTTAAAATGTATTGAATGCTTCCTACATCAGACACCTGTTCTAATCACTTTACCTGGATTCTCTTTTTTTCATATGGGGAAACTGAGGCAAAGAGCTGTGAAGTTATTGGTCAAAGATTACAAGATGAGTGAGTAGCAGAACTGTGATTTAAATCCAAGTGAACTGACCTCGAAGTCCATGTTCTTAACCACTAACCACTATATTCTACATACCAACACCTTATTTTCTCAATGACCAACAACCCAAACACTAAAACAACATGAATTGTCCCTTTAATAAATAAAAGATGATAGTGAGGAAAGGAAAGGAAAGAAAGGATGGTAATAAGACTACTTTCAGCCATAGTACTCAATCTCCCACACAAGATAACCTCTCAAGAAATATATATGATGTTCTATGGATACTTAGTTTGGTCCCTAAACCACAACATCACAAAGGATACTTATCTGTTTAGATCAATACCATTTCTACTTGCATAGTCTAGAATTCTCTTTTACAGAAGATGTCTCTTTGTGTCAAACTAAAAGGCAAAGAAGAGGGATTCAAAGGGGCAGAAACTACTTACAAGTAACTCACCAGCAGTGTCGTGGAAGAGTCCATGTCTCAAGGAGGAGTTGACAGGCAAATGAAAACTTAAAAGTTCCACAGTGATAATCCAATATATGAAAATATATAAAGCAATTTAGGCAGCAAAGGTATTACTAGCTAGATAGACCAGAAGGGAAAACAAAGGCACAATTGTGTCGTCCAGGAAATATAACTGAAAGTAACATCAAAATCACTGCCAAATTAGAAATGAAATAAAGGGACTCATAGTCTATGACCACTGGAACTGGGTTCCAAAAAGCGTTTTTAGCAAGACGGATAAAGTTTTGTTTCTGAAAAAGTCTGAAAGAAAGTATTACTGAGAGTTGTTCCTTTTTTTCTTCACTTCAGTAGAGCTATGATCTATGCCTTTATATCATCAGTAAAAGTAACAAATAGAAAAATATCAACCCGTGAGACGAATCTAAATGGCTATACTACTCTTTTTGCTCCCACAGAAAAATTATAGGTTATAAACATGTATCTTAGAGAAAAAAGAAATTAGCATGACATTAATTGAAAGGTTAAGGAGGGAGAGAAAAGACTCATTTTTGGTTCTTCTAGACCCAAAGTAAGAGGTAACTAATAATAATGAAATGATCCAATAGGAACAGCAATTGTTTGGATAATTATTTTCACATCTGTAAGCAAACCAAATACACTTTCAAATGTTTGTTTGATCAAGTGATTTTTGCTCTACACCTACCACCCCCCCCCAAAATGTTAAAGAATTCTCAATTACAAAAAGAACAAGATTTGGAACTTTCACCTGAATGCATCTCTTTGTTATAAAAAGACATTAAAGAAGAAAAAAAAAAATCTCATGATTCATCAATGCCTGCCTCTTTTCTAAACTCAGGAAATTCCTCTACACCCCCTCCTGGCTCTGGCCAGCCAAAACTGTAGGTGTACTACTCTATTCATTCCTTTACCAATTACATTCTATATGCTAACACTATTTACATTTAAAGCTGATTTTTGTTAGACAATTCCAAATTCTAAACTCACTCGCTCAGAATTCAATTTATAAATAATTGATTAAACAGGATGCTATCATCTTTCTATTCAAAATTTTGGTGTTGTAGCCACTAGGGGAATCAGCATGGCAGTTCCTCAAAAATAAAAATAGAAATGCCATATGATCCAGTAATTCCTCTTCTGGGTATATACCCAAAAGAATTAAAAGCAAGGACTTGAACAGATAGTTGTACATGCTTGTTCAAAGCAGCATTAATGATTCACAATAGCCAAAGCATGGAAAAAAGTGTCCACCGATAGATAAATGGATAAACAAAATGTGGTATATACATAGGATATTATCCGGCTTTATAAAGGAAATTGGGAAACATACTACCATATAGGTGATCATAGACATGCCAAGTGAAATAAGCCAGTTAAAAAGGAAAAATACTATTCCACTTATATGAGGTTCACATTCATAGAGACAGTAAGTAGAACGGTGGTTGCCAGGGACTGGGGAGAAGAAAGAATGGGAAATTATTGTTTAATGGGTACAGAGTTACAGTTTTGCAAGATTAAAAGAGTTCTAAAGATTGACGGTGATGATGGTTGCATGAAGTGAATGTACTTAATGCCACAGAAGAGGACAATTAAAAATGGTTAAGATGGCACATTTTATGTTAGGTATATTTCAACACAATTTAAATTTTGTTTTGGACGTGGTTCCATAGTGTAGCAGTTAGCACATCTGCTTTACACACAGAAGGTCCTGAGTTCACACCCCAGGGAAGCCATGGTCCATGAACTACAGCTATGCCACCCTGAACAAGCCCAATGTCTGATCTCGGAAGCTAAGGAGGGTCAGGCCTGGTTAGTGCGTGGATGGGAGACCACCTAGGAAGACCAGGTGCTGTAGAAATAAATAAATAATTTTAATTGGGAGCTATTTTTATTTGGGGTGGAATGAATCTTTTATAAGACAATTTGGAATATATGTGCTTTGTAATGAGTTCACTTATCTACAAAGTCCCAAACCTATCCCATTAAACCTAGGCTGTAGTCTCCCATCTACAACTTATCCAGTTACAAGTAGTCTCCCATCTACAACTTATCCAGTTACAAGTAATTAGGTTTTATTTAGATAGATCGATCATCAATAGAGAGACTGACAGACGTGTTTGTGTATGCGTATATATATAATTATAGCCCAAGACTTGGAATGTGGACACCTGAGTGATACTGGGTTCTTCTATAACTGAGTAAATCAATTTCCCCACCCAAAAGTGAACATAGTAAGATTATGTTCTATTCACCTATGATTGTTACCCACTCCTCCACTGATTTCAATAGAAGTCCTTTCTCTATTGAGTTGAAATAAAGATAATACAAAATCCTTCTCAAAAGCTTTTCCATATTTAGACATTGAATTTTTGAGAACCTATTGCCCAGCAATAATCAAAATTTGGAACTTATTTATTTTAAAATTTTAATCACGCTTTAAAATCATGTCCCTATCTGCAAAGGCAAAGTTGAGCTCTCAAAATTATTATTAATTTTCACAATTATATGAAGTAAATAGAACATAATTTTACTATGTCCAGTTTTGAGTGGGAAACTGATTTGTCCAGTTATAGGAAGAAACCAGTATCAGCCACGTATCTTCATTCCAAGTCTTGAGCTACAATCAACATAAATTGCCTGGTTTCCAATAACTGAATAAATGCTAATTTTTAAAAGTTAATCCTAAAAAAAAATCTTGTATAAAATTTTTAAAAATTGAAAGAATAATCAATTTTAAAACTAAGTCCACAAGGCAAACTAATCTGGAATCATTTTTAAGAGGAATACAATGTTCCTAAAAACACAAAAACAGCTAATGAGCTTAAGATGTAAATAGTTTTCTAAATAACTTTTTATTCTACCAATAATGTTCTCTTATTTAACAATACAAAATTAATTCTCACCATTTGGCAAACAATTGTTCACTAAAGATGCATAAGCTTTTTTCCATTTTGTAATTATATAATTACACAAGCACTGACATTGGTTTGAAGAGAAAAACTTATTAGAATATATTAATGTGATCAAAGTTAAGTCCCAAATGCTTGTCAGAAAATCTTACTTTGCCTCTAAATACAAGAATCCTAAGTTTCCTGTCGTTGGCCACAATAGGTACACAATAAGTATTAATAATTGTCACAAATAACAAGAAAGCAAGTAGCTACAAGTTATTAGAGAACATAAAAAGTTTGGTGAAATCAAAAAGTTCTAGTTACAGTAAAGCTTTTGATGGCATAAACTACACTTTTTGTTGTTGTCTAAAGCCATTTCTACCTGAACAACAATTTTATAACAGGATAAAACTATTCCTGGAAATACAGAGTCCTTTTTCAAAAAACCACATTTCACACTAGCTAGAACATAATTGAATTGGAGATTAAAAATAAAAAAAAAAAGATGATGATGATGAAAAGATTTAGGCAGGCAAAAAATCTCAGGTTAATCCAAATTCTACAAAACACCAAAATCTCGTGGTCAACTTTTATTTACAGAGCACTTCTTTCTGTCTGAATTTGGAAGTCATGGTATAATCAAAAGCAAATATATGTATATTCCTAATATATAAGATACCACTGGGTAATCAAAATAGCAAAGTCTGGAAATGGCCATTAGAATATTAAGTTGTAAATAAAGGAACTTAATAAATCAGAGAAGGAAGAAGAAAAGCCCAACAAAATCTAAGTGAGGAAAAATATTACCTACTGTGCTATTGTTAGATCATATGCAATGATGACTATGTTAAAGAAAAAGGGGAAAGTCTCCCTGTACATAATGAAAGCGTCTAAGTTAATGTCAAAATGAATTGTTAAAAATATCTCACAATATTTTCTTCACCAAACATCAAAAGACAAAGGTGGTGCTCACAAGGTATTCTAACTCCAAGTCTTTCATGATGTATACAGCTCTACTTTCAAAGGGCCTCCCTAAAATACTTATGTGGCATTGTCAATACAGTAGAGTTCAGTAAGGGGATAACCTTTGCTTATCTTTTATATTATTCCTGGAGAAAGGACACCAACCGAACAATTCAAATCTACAGAAGAGGGGAATCTGCAAATATGAATTGATAATTTCTTAGGCTTGTGAACTGACTGCAAAGATACTCTAGTTATAAGCTATTTGCTTCCTCTTTATCTTCCTACCCTCCATATTTCAATAAGGTATCAAAGTCTTAAATGTTTATTATTCTTGAAAATGACCACGATACCCAGCTACCCTTACTACTTCTTCATCATTCTTTTTGACTCTCTCCTAAATACAACACACCCACAAAACCACACGCTCCACACCCACACTCCATACAACACACTCTCCTCGAGAATAACCCAAAACTCCTGACGCAAAACATCCCATACTTCCAAGCCCACACTTATTAGTCCCAAATTCTACACATTCTTCGTATAATACAAGAAACACAACACAGTATACGCACACAATAACCCAAATACCATAACACCCCTTCTCCATAGAAATCCCATTCAAGCCGTACGTAACACATTCTACACACACTCAACATAGCATATGAATTAACATGTTCCCCCATGGCTCAACACACACAGCCACGTACGGTATAAAAGCCCAAACCACACACCACACACTGCAGTGCTCAGACAAATGCTGGGAAGAAGCCACCCTTCTGGCACCGGGAACCCACGAGGTTGGAGGTGGGAGGGGAACAGGGCCAGATACTTCACCTGAAAATCCGCCAGGATCATCTCCCTGTCCATGTTGGACGCCATGGCGGCTGCCGAGTTCCGCGGCTCCGGGAGCGAAGCGCGCACCTGGGAGGGAGACGGCGCCTCCTGCGGCCGTCGCCGCCGCCGCCGCCGCCGCCGGGCGCCGAGGGGCTGGCGGGAGAGCCGGCGGGCGGGCCGGCGGTGGCGGGCGGGGCAGCGCGGGAGACTAGGAGCTCATGCACTCGGTAACCTTCAGGAGCCCGGGCCGCCCGCCTGCGCCCGGCAAAGCCCGCGCCGCAGCCGGCCGGACAGGGAGGTTGGTCTGGATATGGGTCTGGTCTTACTGTCGCCGGCCAGGATGAGGACAGGTTGCGACAGCGCACACCCGGTTCCCTTCAGCGGCAAGACCGGCGGGGGCGGGGAAACCGAGCGAACGAGCAGGCGGGCAAACGCCACGGCCGCCTCCGCCTCTTCTTCCCGGCCGCCGCCTCCGCCCCTGGTTGGCCAGCACCACGGCTGTCGCACATTTTGCCTGTCATTGAGGTCGCAAAGCGCCGCTTTGCGGCTGCCACGTGACTGCCCTTCTGTCAAGCTCTGGGCTCGCGACTACCCGGCGGGGATCCGCGGGCAGCCGGCGGAGACGCCAACCTGCAACTACCCGAGCTTGAAGTCCCGCAACAGGTTATTCCGGTTTGTAATTAAGCAAAGGCTTCGGGATACCGCCTCCCTCTGGTTGGGGCAGGGATCTGAGCCTGCGCTTCACGTGGTTACATAGTCACACACATAGACATCAAGCCTCACAAACCATCTGCACACTCTGACAACCTGTCTGATAAACAGCACTTCATAAATGTATATTTTCTCTAACAAAGTTTCATCGAAATACAACTTCATGTACAGCCTTTTAACGCTTAGCCTGTCAAAATCAGCTTACACACTCATATTTAATCCCAAACCCCCTGACGCCTGAATCCTCAAACTCTCAGGAACACCGAGGTAACCAGACTGGCGCGGTAGACGTGGGGGCGGGGGGGGGGACATGGAAGCTGAGAAATGTGAGAATATCGACCCCAAGAAAAAGATGAGCATTTTTTGTTAGTTATGAGAATTAAAAACTTCTCTATTCTGCAGCACATTTTTTAAATCAGAGACAACATCTTACAAATAGGGAAAACTTGAATCCAGCTTTGAATATGCTCAGTTTATTTAAAGTACTTTGATAAGCGAAGAAATTAAAGTACTCATCAATTACTAGAAGTTTCAATTTACGATCAGAAATTGACAGGCTTTGAGCCAAGAATAGCCAAAGACTATGTACAATGAAGTGTGACAATTTGTAATTGTCATCCTGGTCGGAGGATGAGTGACAGTGGAATATGTTCAACTTTGACTTGGGAAAGTATCTTCTGAACTGCAATAGAGAATTGACCTGCTCTAGAAAGTGTAAAATCCTGAAGGTGTGAAGTAAGATTCCTGATTTTGTGCTGTAAAGTTAAAATACAGACTAGTGAAATCACCATATAGAATCAAGGCCTGGGTCTTTGTATTCATGAACACAAAGAAGAGCACTATAGTGTTCTAAAGACCTAAATTTATTCTGTGTGTTTAAGTGAAAATAGTCTGGCCTACAAATCTCATGTAATAATCTGCATTTAGACCAGAATTAATTAGGTAAGAAACAGAACCCTCCATAGTCACATGTACTGAAGTGTCTTGTTTAATTGTCATCCCTAAGGAATTCCAAAATATAGCACAAATGTGAATCATGAGGTGAAATACAGTACCAGCAATTTAAGTGTGGCAAGTCAGTTGTCCCATTCATATATGTCACTCTCAGCACAAGGCAGGTAAATAGTCATCTCTAGTTACATGGCCAGGATTAATGCAGCCCTACAAAGTTGAGGTTTTTCTGATGACACGTGGGGCGGGGGGCGGAGGAGGGGAAGCCCATTCAAATCCAATGCTGCCCCTTCTCCCTCTCTTTTCTCCATCTGGAAATTGAAACAATATGGTAATACAGAAAGATGGGAAGAAATCCCTAGACATTCAGGCATATGGGTTCTAGTACTGCTTTCTCAACTAATTAACTGGGGAAAATTGGATGGGTCACTTAGTCTCTCTGGCTTCAGTTTCTGACATGACCATTTCAGGTGATGAGAAAACAATTAGGAAAAATGCATGAAAAACAAAATATTTTTACAAAATGAGCATATAGTTCATAGTTAGCATGTATTTGGCCTGAGTTCTACCTCCATCCCTTAACAAAAAAACTTCTGAGTCTCTATTTATTTATTTCTAAAATGGGGCTTACAAAACTTAACAGGGTAATTGTGAATACTGGTAGATAAAATGCTTGTGAAAACTCCTCAGAAACCTTAAAGCTCTCTAAATGTATCAGTTGCTATTACTCTGTATACCAATTCCTAAATGCTTTTCTCAGGGCCACCCCTTTCATAAAACTTAAGCCAACAGGCCTCCTTTCCTTTCTAATCACTGCTTCCACTATCTTTACAACACGATTTAATGCTTTGATAAAATTTGTAATTTTTTTTGTTTCATCTATGCATGTTTTAATCTTTCTACAAAGATTGAAAGTTCCTTGAAGTTAGTTATAAACCATTTCATCCCATATGTTTTTATATTCACCATAGTTAATACAGAGCAAAGTTTGGGGTATATAATAACAACCAATACTTTTGAATTTATTAATTTTTATTGACTGTCTAGCATATACAGGTACTTTACACACTGTATCTCATTTAATTCTTACAACAACCATTTTACAGAGTAAAAAACTACTCTGAGAGCTTAAGAATCTGCCAAAAGCCATGCTACAAAGTGATTGACCTACTATTCAAGACTAGGTTAAAACTAATACTCTTTTCACTTAACCCTGTTGCCTCCCTGCCAATTCAGCCTCCATGCTGCAAAGTTTGTACTGTTTCTGAAAAGACTAATCCTTCCCTATGACCTAACTCTTCATGGTTGGATACCCAGCATCCAGAGTAATTGTCCACTAAAGGAAAAGGAAAGAAAACAAATACTGAAATAAAATGAAAAATAATTCACCTTTCACTTCACCAGAATACCTTTCTTAAGAGAAACAAATTTCATTTTAAGTGTCACAAATTGAGAGAATAAAAAACACATAGAGATTCTCTATACATTACATGAGCAAAGAAAAATAATTTTAATCTATCCATTAACTCATGGAGCTCAGCCTAATTCAAATACTGCATAGATCTTTTTCTAAAATCTCCATGTTCTTTGATCTTATCATTACCCTTTTAAAAGGAAATTTTATTTCATCTTTGTCTCAAATATGGATAATAAAGTTTTTATTAGGCTATTTAGACTAAATACTCTTAGATTTATAGAATAGTTGCAAAGATAGTACAGAATGTTCCTGTTTACCTTTTATCCAGTTTCCTCTGTTACCATCTTACATAACCATGGTACAGCTATCAAAACTAAGAAATTAACATTGGTACAATACTATAAATTACATTCTAGAGACTCTATTTGGATTTTTACATTAATGTCCTTTTTGTTCCAGGTCAAATCCAGAATACCAAATTACATTTAGTCATTCATGTTTCATCATCCTCCTCCAATCTGTGACATTTCCTTCACTTTTGAAGAGTAGTGGTTTGTCTGATGTTTCCCCTGAATTATACTGAGGTTGTGGATTAGAGGAAGAATACCACAGAGGTGATGTGTCATCATCATTTCATATCATGCACATGATATCAACATGACTTACTACTGGTGGTGTTAAGCTTGATCCTTTGGTTAATCAAGCTTTTTAATAATACTATTCAATTGTTATATAACTGATGAGATTAATACTACTGTAGTGTTAGATCTACACTTAAGTAATCAAAAATATATTTCATCTCATGATTTAATATTCTTTAGGAATTTAGTGCCATAATCCTGGACTCTGTTAAGTAATGAAAAAGGCATAAGATTTGGGGCCTCAAGATCTGAGTTCAAATCTTATATCTACTACTTACCAGCTTTAAGTCACAATCTCTATAAGCCTCAATTCCTTCCCCTGAAAAATGGAGATAATTATATTTACCTTAAAGAGTTACTGTAAAAATTAAATGTGTGCATATTTTATAACCATGAAACACTATACAAATATTAATTGTTGCTATTATGTTTAAGCTTTTGAGTTGCTTACTGGTCATTTTTTCCTACTTTAGAAAAAGATTTTCTGAAATGATGTGAGTACCCATATGAAAAGCCTGCTGAATCTCAGAAATAAAATGCCAAAGCCACAATTATGAAATGATAAAAAAGGTCCTCTGAGGCTACTAGTCTGTTTTCCACCTCTTTGGATCTATAAATATAACAAAGAGGAAGACTTGAAACTAGATAAAGAAATTATAATTTACATATTTACATAAGTTAATCATTCAGAAACTGTGCACACTTAAGTCAATGAGGGAAAAGCACAAAATAATCTGATATTACTATAAGCTTTACAATGAGTATGAACTGCTGAAAAAATATCCAAATATAAAGTCTCTATTTTCAGAGTTTGAAATATATGTCATTACTATGTTAAAAGAGAAACTACTTTCAATATAATACATGCTTAACAGTGAATCTTTCTTGTACATCATGTTAGAATGTAAGCTTTTTGAGGGCAGAGATACTCATTTTTTAATATACTTCAGTGAACTAGCACTCAGTACTGTTAGATTTTCACTGGAGGTACTTTGTAGTGCTTACTTATACTCTCTGAACTAAGACTACAACCTCTGCACTGCCAGTTCTGGTTTACACAAAAGCAGACTAAGCATATATACTTTGGGGCACACCAGAACACAAGTGAACAACCAAAATATTTCCTTAAAGGATTTACTATTTCAGCAAAAGCATTGAAGTAGTCATTATGGGGAAAATTAGAACTTTGTGGGACTTCTTTGCACTTATTTTTTGGGTTTTGTATTATTTTTATTTTATTTACATATGAGGTGAGGTGGTGAGACATCAAAATCTTTTCAGTGCTTACTACCTCCAAAAATCTTAATTCAGCTCTGTATGCATCTTAAATTACCATAAATTCTATTTACTCAGTTATTCAGCAAAATGTATTTTATTTCATGACAATTATAACACACATAACACATGTGTTAAATGAGTTGCATAATGAGTACAATTTAAGAGTCTTCTTCATTACCATATCTTTTCTTAGCAAGAAACCATAATGCTAGAAAGCAACTCTCATAAATTGGACTAATGCCAGTTATATCTTATCCACCAATATGCTACTATAACATTACACCCTCCAGCTATACTAAAAGATTACACAATATATTCCAGAATAATCAAATTATATTATTTATGGTATTTACTGGTATAAATGGAATCCTAAATGTTCTATTTGAAATGTCTAAATACATATAAAAAAAGAGTTAGTTTCTTTTGTTGTAGCTCACACTTGATTCACATTTCAAGTTTAGTTACCTAAGAGCCCTGGCTATCTTTTTCCTCAACAATTCAGTTAAAGAAAACACCGCCAGATTCTAGCCAGTTTCAATTCTCCCTCTACCTACCAGCCAATCTGTTGCTACGTGATTATCCAGATGTTTCTGGTGTGTTGTTGCTAATATACCCAGTATACTTCAAGAAGCTGAGTACAGATGTTGCTTGAGGATATGCTTGCTAGAGGCCAGCACTAATTGTACCACTTGTCATTTTTTGCTTGGTTTCATTTTGACCATTGGGTGCATCACGTAACCGTGTTGGATATTTTTAAGAACAAGAAATATAGAACGTTGTAGTTAATTAATCTTACATATCTGAAAGAAGAAGTTAAAAGTACAGAGTGAACTGGTGTCTCAGATGATTGAAATAAACGATTTACATTTAGACAACTCCCCCGGCCCCTCCCCCACCAGAACAAGTCCCCAACTATGGAGTGAGAACTTTGACAATAAAGAAAAGGCCTCTTTAGGAAACCCTTCCCAAGACATTTTAAATTTTGCATTAAAGTTAATTGCTTTTTCGCCCTTTCCCTTAAAAAATGTAGTATTTCAGGGTTCGAAACATTAAGGTTTCAGAGTTCGTCGTATTTCTTACCTATATACTATGTTTTAGTATTCGTAAAAATCACTCTATAAAAGACTTTTGCTTTTGCTGAGCACTGTTCTTGCTGTCAGTCCGGGTCTCTCTCTCCAACCCCACGGCCACTTCTGCCACTGCGGCCCTGGGCGTTGATCTGGCAGGTGCGAGGCTGGAGCCGGCGGAGAAGAGGCAGAATTTACACAGCGCAAAGCCCCAGAAGACTAGGCAGCGCAGGCCTGGCCGCCGGAACTTCGAGAGCCTAGCGGGGGAGCGCAGAGGCTGGCCCGCTCTCCGCCTTCCAGCAGCCAGCCGCTCCCAGCCTCTAAGGCCTTGCGGCTCTCCGCAGCCGTCTTAATTAACAAGCCTCTTCGCCCTCACGCCCGCACCCGTCGGGCTCGGGGCAGCCGGGGGTTTCGCGTAGCCAGCTCCAACCCGCCCGCCAGCCGGAGGAGGCCGCGGAGCTGGCTAGTGGGAGCCAAAGCAAGAGACGGAGGGAGGGAGGCGGGGAGCTAGGAGACTGGAGAGAGGGAGCTGGGCGGGAGGGGGCGGAGCGAGGGGGCGGCGAGGGAGAGCGCCACTAGGGCTGAGGGCGGGGCGTGGGCGGCGCCCGGCCTTCCCGCTCCCGCGGCGCAGCAACTCCGCCGAGCCTACTTAAAACTCTGCCGTTAAAATGGGGGCGGGTTTTTCAACTCAAAAAGCGCTCAATTTTTTTCTTTTCAAAAAAAGCTGATGAGGTCGGAAAAAAGGGAGAAGAAACCGGCACCGTCTCTGCAGCGGCAACAGAAGCAGCAATTGTTTGAGCTAAAAAAGAAGTAAAGGAGGGAGAGAAGGAAAAGAGCAGAAAGAGGGACAACGCTCAAGTGTCTGTAAGGGTGAAAGGAGACGGGACCAGCGATTTGAGGGGACCAGCTACAAAAGAAACTGTCACTGGGAGTACGGCGGCTCGGAAAGGAAGCAGTGCTATTCAGCTCAGCTTCAGGGCACAGCTGGCTGCGGGCTGCTGCCCTATCGGCGGCACGGGCTAGGGGCACAAGCCGGGGGACCGAGAAAGGTTGGCGAAGTGGCACCCGGTGCCGAAGCTGCTGGGCTCTCGCGAAGAGGGCGGCGGGACTGGCTGCGCCCTGGAATTGTGGTGACTCCCCATACTCAGAGCTTGGCCTGCGCTGCTCAGGACCCTCTTGATCTCTGGAGGCCCTCAGAAAACCGAGAGAGGAGGAAAAGGACGGCGGCGGCAGCTCAATGAGCGTCTACCATAGGAAGTCTGAACTGGCTCGGTTGTAGGCGGGAAGTTACCGGTAGGCTGCCCGGTGCAGCCGCGATGCTGCCGCGCGCTGTCCCAGCAGCTGCGGCCCCGTAGACTCTTCCCGCATCGCTCTGCCCTTCCTTACGCTGCTGGGAGTCCCGGGACCCGGTGGGGCCGGCATGACCCGCTTGCCCGGGGCCCGCCGCGCGCCCGGCCGCCTCCGAGGACGCGCTCCAAGCCTGGCTCCCACGGCCTCTGAGGCTTGGCGGGGCAGCGGTAGCCCAGCGGGCGGGCTCCGGAGCCTTCCCGCGCGGCGTTAGTCCGCTGCTCGGCCGGGACGCCAATAAAGGCTCCTCCCGAGAAGCCAAAGCCACTGAGGAGTCGTTACGACCTGTAACTTGAGGGCCACGGAACTGCTGCTCCCGCTTGCCTTTGGCGATCATCTTTAACCCCCCGGAGTACGTCAGCATCCAGCCACAGCTGCGCTCCCCTGCAGCGGAGGACTCAGCACTACCCCCTCGGGCGTGACGGATGGAGACCGAGCCTCTCCGAGGACCTGCCCCTGCAGTTCTGGCTCCCGCGGCTCAAGTAACCACCGTGAGCAAGGGTGGGTTAACGCCTTTTCTTCCCCCCCCCCCCAAATATCTTTCTTTTCGCGGTATTTTCTACCCTGATCTAGTCCCTTAAGTCTCCGCACGCATTCCTCGCAGAAATCCGCAGTGTAGGTACGTGACAGCTCTGCCTACATTTTACGTCCAGAGTAATTTGCCAGGAATATTTGTGTGTCTGTGTGTCTCTCTGTTGAATCACCAGAATTCTTCATAGGGGTTAAGCTAAAAAGCGAGGAGCGGAGCCCCTCTCCAATGGCTCAGTTTTGCTGAATAATCACGTGTGAATCGAGGGGCGGGCTTTTGGCAGGCTGATCTTACTAGTATTTACTACCAAGCTCTACTCCGTAACCATCCCAGTCTTCTGTCAGTCTCCGATGCCATCATGCAACCTGGTTAGGAGCAAAGGAAAGGGGAAAAAGAAAAACAACTAATTCATCTTTTCCCGACCGTCAGGACCCTAAAGAATGGCCGAACCTTGGGGGAACGAGTTGGCGTCCGCCGCTGCCAGGGGGACCTAGAGCAACTTACTAGTTTGTTGCAAAATAATGTAAACGTCAATGCACAAAATGGATTTGGAAGGACTGCGCTGCAGGTTGGTATCCAGAGAGGTGGGGAAAACAGGTCAACGGTGTTGCCTACGTGACCCGGGTTTCTAGAGTAACAGCTTTTAAACTTTTAGGGGTACAAAATTTCACTGTTTTTAAACCTAGTTGGTTGCCATATTTTATATCTTTAAGTGGATCCAAATCCCCCCAATGACGTACTTTGAACAAACTCGTCAAATCCAAAAACATCCTCTGTATCAAGTGGGTTCCAGGTTTGGTCTTAATTTTTGGAATGTTTTTGTGACGGTGAGGATTTGAAAGTAGTTGTAGCAGCGCCGAGTTTTGGTTTTTGTTTTTTTTTTTTTAAAGACAGCTCTGTAAACACATTATTATGATTATTATTTGAAGTAAATACACTGCTATTAGTGGTTTCCGTACTTTGCTCCAATAATTGATTTTAACGTTAATTTTCTTGACTACTGACGAGGGTGTTTTTCTTTCAAATGCCTCAAGTTTTGACAAACGACCTTTCCTCGTTTGGAATGGGTGGACTGGGCACGGGGACAGGATGTACATTTCACAGTTAATGTAATACCATCCACCCATTCAGGATTGAGGAGGAATAAAAAGTTGAATTTTCTAATCAGAGCTCAGCTTGTAGTGTTTTTGTCTCTGCGGTCATGCCGTGGTATGTTCTAATTTTCAGTAATTAGATTTACAAGCAACAAATGAAACGTGTCCAGCTGCCAAGTATTGTACCTGATAAATTTTTTCCCTCTGAACGTTATCATGTAACTTAGTTGAAAGGCTGAGAACAGAAAAATGGAAAACTAGTCTCAAATGGTTGCTTTATCAGAGTTCTGATGATATTCTTATGAGCTATTCTTATTCGGAAATGCCACACTTGAAACACTGAACAGTGGGGAAAGGGTTTTTTGGGTGCTTTGTTTTAGTTACAAGAATCAGATATTTAAGTGGTAAGAGGTATTCTATTAATTGATGAAGTTCATACAGTCTGTACATTTTAAATCAGAATACACTGACCTTGCAAAATTTTCAGTATTAAGGAAGCTTATGGTAGATACTAAATAATTTATCTTGTTATTTCAGGTAGGTTAAATGGGGAAAGGAATTTTTTTCTTTCCCTACCTAGTCGTTTTTACAGGTTTGGTGATGACAGCAACACCACAGATTTATTTAAAAGTTTCTTATTGAAAACTAAAAAGAGTTTGCAAATCTCACAAAGAATGAGCCACTTAACTCTTATTTAGAATAACATCTTACAGGACTTTTGACGAACAGGGAGACTGGTAGATTAATACTGAAAAAAAAATGTTTTGACAAACATTTTAAATACAATTCTGCAATCTTGTTTATATTAAACATACTTATCAAGATACTAACACCCACTTATTGTATCTTAGTCCTAGTACATATAATGAAACACACACAAGAGTCTCAAGGCTTATTTTCAGTATTTATAATTCTAACTCTGAAGCTGTGTCATAACTCAAGAAAGAACTTTCAAAACAATTTCTAATACTACTATTATTTTCTGTGAGAGATGGCAAATTTCCTTCTACATTTATGTTTATTTAACTCAATTGTAAAAGTTTGTTTCCCTTTCCTAGTGTAAGCTTTTCAATCAGGAAAATATAAAAGGCCTTAATCGTACATTTGCTTTACACAGATCCAAGGTGTCTGTCTCTTATTTTTCCTAGTCCAAGTCCTTAAATGTAGCTAAATCTTTAGAGGAATTTGTGGCAAAAATTAGATTGTGTTAATTTTTAATAACCAAAAAGTGTATTTATTGAAATTCTTAGAAAAAAATTGTGTATCATTTTTACCACTGCCTCAAAGGAAGGGCTAAAAACTACCAGGGTTTTATCAAACAGGGAAGCTTAATATTTTAGCCATCTATATAAAGTGCATTTATAAAATTTATACATTCTAAATAAACTTTATTATATTAATTTGTGATTATTTTTAAAACAAACCTTTTTAAAGAGATAGATCAACTTTGTATGTATTTTCCAATGGATTATATTTAATTTCACAAATATCTGAGTGTCTTTTATGCACTCTATTTATTATAAATTTATATTATTATGAGTATACCTAAATATAAATGAAACCAGTTAAAATGCTGAAATTTTCTGGCATGTTAATGCGACTATATTTTTTCACAACTAAATTATATGTATTGTGTAATTGCATGTTGCTCTATAAGACATTTTAAATTATGAGAGCCTAATAGAGACCTATTAGAGTAAAATATATTCAAACAATGGTAGGTAAGTCTTTGTCATGTGAATTATTTCTGTTGACAGCAAATTTAATATCACATTCTGACTTTTAAAATGCTGGCAGTTTACAAATAGCTATTCCTAAATGCCTGATAATAACTGCAAAAGGAAATAAGATGGGATCACCAGCTGATTATTAGATGAGTTCAAACCACAGACAAAGCTGTTTGTGTCGCAAAATACACATTAAATATCATATTTTCTCTTCTTTTGCTTACTTGAAAATCAGGATGCTAGTTAGAATTTTAAGAAACAGTTAATATAGTAAGATGACTGTTTCATTCTTTTCGAGAACAGTTGTCATACAATCATCTCCTATTTAATACACGAACTTAGTTTTAGATGAATCAATATCATAAGCCACGTTGAACACTGTTGCTTATTTAACACCTTCATAATCAGTAACATTTTAAAATTTCAAGTGAGAGATTCTAAGCACTGAATGTACCTAGTAGCCAATATGAAATAACTTGCAAAGAAAAATAAGTTATAAAAACACTTGGAAATTTGGCGCTATTATCTATTAGGAGAGAACTTGTGAAAATTAATTGTTTAAGGAAATATCAGGTCTCGATTTTTAATAAATCATTTTTACACTAGGTGATGGGGTCTGATAAGTAGAAATACTGCGGATTTAAAGAAACTCACTCTCCTTGTTTCTTTTTAGTGGCTATTTAGAAAATTAATTTTACTCACATTTGATTTTCCAAAGTAAATACCCTAGGTACATTTTATGAGCAAGAACAAGCATAGAGGAAGACTCTTATTTAAATCTCAAATTCCATTTATTTTATTTTAATAAATTCATGAAATTACACAATTCTTCATGGGAGATAGAGAACTGAGTTTTGAGTAAATTTGTATACAGTTTGAACTAATTCTATTTTATTGATCAATTTATCATACTTTGGGGCTGGTTAAGATATTCCATCGGAAAAAGCGCAGTTTCTATGTTTTCTTCTACTTTTACCTTGTAGTACTTTCCTGCCTGCCACTGAGCCCTTCAAACTCCATCATATGGGTCTTCCCAAGTACTTTTTCACCAAAAATAGCTACATAAATAGGAAAGGTGGATATTTAAAAATATTCTTGTAGTAGGAGCACTTAAAGGATTCTAGCTTTTTTTTTTTCTTTTTTTCTAGGTTATGAAACTTGGAAATCCCGAGATTGCCAGGAGACTACTACTAAGAGGTGCTAATCCCAATTTGAAAGACGGAACTGGTTTCGCTGTCATTCACGATGCAGCCAGAGCAGGTTTCCTGGACACTTTACAGACTTTGCTGGAGTTTCAAGCTGATGTCAACATTGAGGATAATGAAGGAAACCTGCCCTTGCACTTGGCTGCCAAAGAAGGCCACCTCCCGGTGGTGGAGTTCCTTGTGAAGCACACTGCCAGCAAAGTGGGGCATCGGAACCATAAGGGGGACACCGCCTGCGACTTGGCGAGGCTCTACCGGAGGAACGAGGTCGTTAGCCTGATGGAGGGAAACCGGGCGGAGGGAGCTGAGAATCTGCAATGAATGTGGGGAGGGCTTTCTCCCACACTGCCTTCTATTTTGTCAGTTAAATGGTTAGCTGTCCTATTTTTAATGTCATTTGTTAAAATTCAGTTTCTTCATATTTTAAAGGTTAGAAGTTAAATCTTCTGAAACTAAGTGAAAATCTTACTACACGTTCTATGAATATATTTAAGCAACTTTTTCACCTGCAAAATCTTGCGTTCTAACATGTAATTGCAAATAGCTATGCTTTCTTCTGAATATTTTATCTTTCCTTGACTTTTTCCTTGTTTCTCCCTTTGCCAGTCTCAATACCCATGTTTAAAAATGGTTTGTCCTGATACTTCTTTTGCCTAATTAAAACACTTTTTTCAAAACAGGACAATGGTTTTTTTGTGTGATTTCCACTCTTCTATAACCTCCAAATAATTTGCCATTTGCTAAGGAGAATTATACTAAAACATCATAATGTTTTAAGTCTTGCCATTAGAAAACGTACCAAGTGAAAAACTAGACATGTTCTGGTGATTCAATTATTCTTTTCTTCCTCTCCTTATGCCTCTACCCAAAGAGTTTATTTGGTGCCTAGTATTTATGCTTTAAAATAGAATAAGAACAATGTTTTTTGAGGATCAAACCTGAAATTATTTCAACGTGAATTTATCCTAATGTTCAATCTTCTCTTTTTCTCAAACTTAAGTTGAATAGTTGAAAAACAGGTTTTAGAAGAAGTGATCTAAAACAAAATATATATTAGCTCTAAAAGCCACTTTAAAAAGAAAATGCCAAATGCAACAATTGATTAAATAATATATTTCCACAAATTATATAATAAGTACACTAAGTGTGACACTGGCTTTTTCTCTCTGAATGTCAGAAATGTAAAATTACAAAATGTTTAAGTTTTAAGAATGCAAATATCAATTTTAGGGGATAAAAAACTCAGCAAGAAAAAAATATATAAATACATATAAGGGTCATAACTAATTTAGGGGCTGCAGTATAATAGAGAAACTTTTACAATAAAATAGGCCACTCCTACATATAGTACTTGATTCCTGCAAAACTTTTTAGTAAGACATTTAAAATATTTTTAAGAATATGTCTCGCTAAAAATATTTTTGAATGAAATAGAAATGTCAAATTTCCAAGAGTATTTTCCAGCATCTACTACTTACTCTGCCACTTTAATTAAAGATTTTCACCAAAGGATTTCAATGTAGTTACCATTTATAAATTTATAAATACTTTATTCATCATCTCCCACATGAACAAAGATGTTTTATGTAAAATTCCCTCCTTCTGCTTCATAAGTTCCCTGCCCTTGCTCCAAAAAGAACAAAATACTTTAAGGTTTATTGAGGGACATGGTTCTGATGCTTGAACTAACAAGGATTGGAATAGTTGCAGACAAGTGGTTTTCAATAATTTGTTTTCCATAATAATATAAAAAGAATACAGGAGGAAAAGTGTAATCTTTTTTATGTGGCACTAAAGTTTACCTTCCCTTAGTTAAGTGCAACAAGACTTCAACTTCTGCCACCTCTAACCACAAGTTACTGAATAAATTTATTTTTGACAGCAACATAAAATTAAATTTAAAACACTTATTTTAAAGCTTAGAAAAAAACAGAAATTGGGGTGTTTTGAAGGGAAAAGTGTTGCATTTGGATTTTAAACTAGAATCAATATACAAAACACACTGCTTAGTAAGCTGAATATTTTCTAAACAAGACTATCACTAAAAAATAAAAACCGTTCTTACAAGTTCCAATTGTAAAGATGGACGTTTCTGCATTTATAATTGAGTTTAACGTCCTTTTCAGTATCCATCAAGTCTCAACATCAAAATTGCTCTTTAGAGATTTAAAATATAAAGGTATAGGACGTTCATACAGCTAAAAAAAAAGTACTTCTGCAGTCATTTAGTTCTCAGGTGGTCAGAGCACAATAAGGAAAAAGGTAGCTCCATCTCTTCAACAGCCTAAAATTTGCTTAGGCATTCAACATTGCCACATTTCTCCGGCTCTTCGCAGGAAATAGCTATGTTAATCTAAGTATTTTAGAAATGAGTTATGTGGTCCCCGCTAGGAAATATAAAAAGCCATTATTCATTCTCTCAAAAACCTCGATGATATTCAGTCAGACATCAATATGCCGAAACCTATAGGATAGAAGAAATGATGCTGCAGAGTTTCATGGCGTCTAATTTGCAGAGAACTAAGGTGAGGAAGGGTCTGAACTCACTCAGATGCGGAGTGAAGCCAGTGCTAATTAACAAAGTGGTCAGAGCTCCAGAGAACGACGTTATAGAAAGGGTGGAGGATGCGAAACAAGAGATGCGCTCTTAAATTCAGTTCTTTACTGTATCCGCATCCCCGTTGGGATACTCAGACACAGCCTTTGCCCAGTATAAGCTGAAACCCGACTCACACCTGGGGGAGGGGGCACTGACTGTACCTCAGTCCACGTCTGGTCCCCGAGCCACTAAGCAAACTGCATTTCACCATATTTCGGTCGTGAATCGATAGTTTTTCTGATAAGCATTCCATATCTTGTAATGGTGTGATGAGCTCGCGCGCGCACGCACACACACACACACACACACACACACACACACACACACACATCACGCTGGGTGATTAATAAATAAAAAGAATTCTGTCCCGGGCAAGCCATCAATTAGTAATATTATAAATTTCTCTTATCGTGTTATCAGACGAACGTTGTGGAATCCGTGGCCCGGGGCTGGTTTCGAAATCTCAGTTCCCAAAAAGGTGCTTTCGGCTTTTGCCGGGGGTAGAAGTAATAGCCCAGAAGTGCTGCAATACCACAGCGCTGGAGTGAGAAAGGGTTGTAGCCTTCCTGACTGCCCTAAGTGACCTTCATCAAATGGCTACAGGAGGGGGGGGGGCGGTGCGGGAGGGGAGTCCCTCTCTTGATCTCTCGAGACCGTTTTGATTTTACACGGCAGGTCCGGTGTGTTTGTGGGGGAGGGGATGGAGTGACACAGATCCACGAAAGGACCTAGTGAGGCAGGAGACAATCTTCCAGCCTGAAACTCAGGGTAAAACTGTGCCCATAGCTAACCCAACCCTTCTCTGGAGGGGCTGCGAAGACATCCTTTTTGTCCCTTCGAAACTCTCCAGACTCCAACTGCAGCTCCCGACTCCCCAGTGAGGAAGCTGGAGCCCAGAGCTCCCTCAGGGCGCGCAGAAAAGCCCGGGGGTGGGGGTGGGGAGTTTCAAAACCGTTAGCTCGCGTTTTTTTTTTTTCCTTTTCCCTCCCTCGCTAAGGTTTCTTTTCTTTTCTCTTCCTGTCCAAATATTTCAAATTTCCGCGCCTTAAATAACAGTCTCCTTTTATTTAGTTAGTTTCCTCGGCAGGTTTGGCCGCCCGCTTGTCTCTGCCCCCCAGCGGGCTCGGGGCGCTTTGGGCACCTCGGTGCTGCCTGCGGCCCCTGCGCGCTGCCCCCGGCCCAGCCTGCGCGGCCCAGAGCTCACGCCCGAGCCACAGCTCCCTCTTGCCGCGCGACCTCGCCTGACCCTGCTCTCTGGGCACCCACAGCCAACTAAGGCCGCCCCCCGCCCTGACGCCTGTCTGCCTCCCAACTCGACCTCCCTCCCTGGACTTTGGAGCCTCTTCGGCTTTGGGGTTTGGATCCCGGTTGCCCTGAAGCGGCGGAAGGGCCGCGGCGATAGGAAAGCAGCCGAAGAGGCTAGTGGCTGGAGTCTCTCCCAGCCCCCACCCTGCGGGTAACCTTGGAGGCGCCCTCGGAGTGAGTGTGTGCGCTGCTGCGCCAGCCGGCTGGGGAAAGCGGGCGCACGGCGCGGCGGGCAGTAGGCGGGAGCTGGGGGCGGGGATGGGGAGCGGGCCCCGGTGCCTCCCGGCAGCTGCGGCGCCCCGGGAGCTGCGGGTTACCGAGGCGGCCAGGATCCCCCAGCCCTGGCCCTCAGGCAGCGGTCCCCAAGGAGGCAGCGGCCATCCCACTGGATGGTTCCGGCGACCTGCGCCTGAGGACTGGGGCCATAGGGAGACGTGGGAGCAGGGGCAAGAGGGCCGGTGAGTGCCTGGCTCTCTGCAGAGGTGAGCTGGCGGCGGGACGCGGCGCCGCGGCTGGAGCAACTCCATGCCCAATGCCAAGGCCAGCACTCCTTCCACCTCCCCCCCGTGACAGCTGAGGACAGCCGGGCTCCGAGCCTCGTGTCACATGCGAGGAGGCAAATGCTTTTCAGGCTTTCAGCCCTTACACTATAAAGGAAGATGCCCATTGATGTTGCTTTTGCCCCTAAAAATTACTAAACGTTCAGGACTGAAAATGCACATTCATTTGGAAAAGACCCTCAGCGTGTAACACGGAGAACTGCAGGCCCACCAGGACTTGGGGTGGGGCTGGGGCGTGCAACACATCTAGAAGGGGTCTTGTTTTTTCAACTCAGAATAGATCCGAAAATCGAATATGGATTTTTAGCGATGCCCAAAAGAATAAAAACTTCCCAGATCTGGGTATTAACTTGGTAATTAAGATTCCAGTGAAATGTTTTGCCATCTGCTATAGAAACATTGCGCGAGCTTCAGGTGTTAGGATGTGGGTCTGGAATTTTCTGTGCTGTATTTAATCCTCAAAGACATTAAATAACAGCATGGTAACACACCCGGCAAGCGAGCAAGGGTTATCCTCGCCACCACAGCACCTGCAAAAGCACAAGTGGAACTCATATTTTGCTTCCTGAGTTCTAAAATGGCTTCTGAACCATCCAGAGGTACCAGCACATACGAGGGGGACCAGGGGGCGGGAGGGGAGTTTGTACTTTTTAAAATAATATACAGATATTATTACACTTCAGCTGTTCCACCTCACCTCTCTCTCCCAGACTCCATCCTCATTGGTCAAGGAAGAATTTTAGTGTAGGCCTATTCAATAATTCTATATGCAGCCTTTGTCTCTTCTCTCACCCCCCCCCACGCCCCCAAAATAACCAGTCAGCCAAAAACATCATCTCTTTGGGGGAGGAAGTTAAAAAAAAATCCCACCGACCTTTATTCAAACTTCCCGTCATTTCTTTTGAGCACTAAAAAGAAATCCTATAAATACCTAATATCATGAAAGAAGAAATAATTTAGCAGGACCTCAAATGCATGCAATTAGTATAATTGCAGTGATATTAATTATCTTTTAACATTAAAATAATGGGAGAGTTTCTGGAATTGATAGGTAAAATGCTCAAAAATCTTCCTTGAAATGTTTAGAGCAAAAGTTTTTGTTCTTTATATTTCATTAGGACAGTAGTTACTTTAAAAAAAAAACTTGACCATATAAAGCAGTATCATGCCAATTTTCTTTTAGTTATATTTCTTAGGTTTTCAGATTAGTTAAGTGAATAGTGAAAGTTTACATAAAACTGACATCTTTTAATGTTAGAGTTTTAACTTAGAAATGCAACCAAATTATCAACTATATTAAAGTACAGTCCACTTCCCTGTTTCTTCTAAGTGTACAGTTTTCACAACTTGCTGGTTAAAGAAGTCTGCCTCGAGTTTAAAATTTATACTTCAGAAACATGATTTTCTAAAGTAAAACATAATTTACTGGTCTTTAGGAGCAACTATTCTATAATTTGGCTATTCTGTACATGGCGAATGGAACAATATCTCCTCCTCTTACATTTTGGAACTATTGTAAAAGTCCCTTGGGCCCAAATAGTTCTTGTTCCAGTTTTTTCTTCAGATATTTTTACTAAGAAGTGGCTGTCCTCAATAATGCAGCAGCATTCTGATGCTCACTCTACTAATGCAAGAACTTCAGAGTAAACGTATACAGGCCATATAAAAAGGAATATGCATTTTTTTCTTTTGTCAAAGTTTGAACAGATATGAATGAATGTTAACATTTGAAGGCCTAGATTAGTTTGCAAATCAGTTATTATAGTGTGGTGATGCTTCGAGCTGAAAATTTTAAAACTTCATAGGTAGAAGAATAAATGGGATCAGTTTGTTAAATTAAGCAGTGTTTGATGATGATGATTAATAGTACAATATTCCCTATCTCTTATTCAAATGAGCAATAGTGTATATTGTGGTATGATTTTCAGCTGCGAAAGAAATATTATATAATAATCATGAGATGCAAAGATAATTGATTATTTCAGAGTCCCTTTTTCAATATTAAGTAAAATATAATTAAAACACAGTCTTTAAAAAAAAACACAAACACTTCACTACACAATCCCCTACGTTTTTAGCTGTCCCTATCTTTTTCTTTTTTACTTTTTGTGTTTTTTTTGCCTCCACATTTTAGGCAATGAACAAAAATAGCATGTAGAAAGAGATTTCCAATTCTCCTTTATTCCTGCTTCCTCAGCCATCTATGAGTTTATTCACAAACATTTCAACTTTAAAAATCACATTGTGTGGTGCCATATCGTAATTATTTCTATTAATTTAAATTTATCATAGGCCTAGGAGTGAAAAAGTATTCAGTCTGTATTTCACTTAAGATAAAGTTAAAAGAGTGTAGACGTTAGGTTGTTGCAAGTGTGTACTTATTTTTTGAATATAAATTAGTTGGAATCGTAAAACATTTAATATTTTGACATATGCTAAGATTTTCAGCATACAGTCAAGATCTAGAAAATCATAAATTTAACCTCTTATCTTTGGAAAAAATTTAATATATTTTCATTTGCCATGCTAAGATAAGACTAATTGTTTTAACTAGTAAAATGTTAAATGTTGGTTTTTATAGAAAAATATGGGTAGAACTATGATGTCAAATCCAAAGCAATGTTATTTTTTAAAAATAAATTACTTCTACTGATAAATATATATTTAATTGTAGTATTTATTTTATAGTTAAATTTTGCACTTGGTACATGGACTAAACTTTTATATGTTTATCTATAAGCACATAGTTGGCATTAGACAGTAATCAAAATAATACTTTGCGGTCCTGTCGTATGTGAGGTTTTTATGTATATGTGTGTATGTTTAAATATCTCTTACTAAAGTTCAGTACTGAACAAATAGACATTTTGAACAAATACTACCAGTTCACATTATTTTTAAGATGTTACATTATCTGCTACAGAAATATAAGCTGATAATTTTTTAGATATAGGTGAGATCATTTTCATTAATGATCCAAAGAAAGATAATAAATTTAAATCTTAGAACCAAAAACACTGATGCAGATCCTAGTTTCTCCTAGGTTTTGTTTCAAATTCTTGTCATGAGGCAAAAATATATAAAAGCCACTTAACATTCACAATTGATGTAATCAAATTTGAAATATTAGAAATAAAATTATAATAGTGACAAGAGAAAGAATGGATATTTTAAATATTTTAGATAGCCAAGTCTGTAGGTTAATTTAACATTAATTACATGATGAGCAATTTGCTAAATAATCCAAAAGCAAGGACAAACAGGATCAGTAAAAGCTATTTGTCTAAGAATTCAAAAGTAGGGGAAATAAGATCAAAAATATTTTTCATTACACCATCATGGGAAAACAAACCAATTAATTTTCTTGGTATGGATAATTTTACAGTTTCCAGTGATGTTTTCTACCATGTCACTTGGATAATACTTTTAGAACACATAGCTAGAAAATAACCACTTACTATTTATGGTCATATTTTAAAATTACATATCTATGTTTTACTTAAGTATAATAGACACACATTCTGTCCAAAAATAGGGAGTTCAGCACCATTCTAAAAGAGTGAGTGGATACAGTTGGACATCTGGACTAGGCTGAAGGGCTATTTAATGTGAAGCCGAGTAGGGTCACACGGGAGAGAACACAGAACTGACCAAATGCTGGCTAATTTGCTTAAAAGTAATCAAAATGGCTCTTAGCTAGTGTAAATTGCCTACAGAACGTACCTACTGGAAAAGCAATAACTATACAAAGACAGTTAAAAGAAGGAATATATATATATATATTTTATATTCAGAGGGACATCATAGATGTCGTGGGAAAATATTAATATAGCAATATAAAAGAAATGTACATTGTAACATTGGCTGAAGATGATTGCTTTAAATTTCTTTTAAAAGGGTTTTTTTTATCATGTCTTAAAGATTTAAAATGCAGTTCTTCAAAATATGATTAATATCTGTAAAATACACATCAACTTATTAATATTCTAATTTTCTAAATTTCCCCAAAATAAGCACCTGAACATAACTTTAAGTTCAACCAGATCCTATTGAAAGATCATGCAATATATCCAAGGATCAGCAAATAAAGTCTGTGGCTTACTAGCATAAAGCACTTTAAAGATCAGGGCTTTCTAAGGAAAATGTTCTGACTCAAATGACCAGGATGAAGATCTGGGAAATTTTTAGTAGCACATTTATCTTCTATAAATAAATAAATTATATTTAGGATTAATAAAGATTAACTTAACATTTCTACAGTAAGGTAATATTTTATATTATTGTTTGAGTTTAAATATATGGCTATTGGGAGGTTTCTCTATTCATCAATAGAACAAACAAGAGAAATCAATCAAAACATAAAATTCAGATATAAAATCAGGTTGGCAGAACAACAATCATATTAAATCAACCAAGATAAAAATTGTCTCACACAAAAATCATCTATTAATTTGGAGAAATGAAGTAGTAAGAAAAATATATTTAAATCCTTTCCCATTAGATTAAAAGATTACTGACTCCTTGTCCAATACTTTAGGAAATAAAATGTTAAGTATTTAGGAAAGGCACGAACATCCTAAAAATTAAGTCGGTCTCTGTTCAGAAAGTATGATACTAATTGATCTGAGAGGATTCTCTGAAGATTTTTTATGAATATGTGTAGCATTTCAAAAGTGCTGAACTATATTAAATTTTGTCATCATCTAGTAGGGCTATTAAATTGTATGAATAGAAAGAAATAAGAGATACTTTAATAAATGCCTTTCCTTTTGGTACTTCATATTTGTAATTATTAATTTAGCTGACAGTAAAAGAGAAAATGAAATTGAGTTAATAAATCAATATTCATTATTTTCTATCTGTATTGCCTAATTTAATATATACAGCCCCTCGTGGAATAGGCTTTATTCTCTCTTTTTACAAATTGGGAAACTCAATTTAATGATGTTGAGTACTTACCCATGGTCACAGGCTAGTAATTTATACCATAAAAATACAAACCCATGTCTTTTTTTTTTTTACTTCATTATATGGGTAGATGGAAAGCATTTCTTGAGGGAAATTACACAAATCAGTCAATCAATAATACTAATTAAAGGACTCATCATTATAGTCACTTAATAGGTTTATGAACCTGGGACAAATTATATCCAAGGTGTTCCACATCTGTAAATGGGAGTAATAATACTTACTTTGCCATGTTATTATAAATAATAAATGAAATGCATATAAATTTCCTGGTACTCAGTAAGCCTTTAATAAATGGTATCTATTATTATGGGGAATACAAAGTAGCAAAATCCATTCTTGACCTCAAGGAACTTAAAAACTATTGGGGTATCAAAGACTTGAAAACCATATCCGAAAAGATATTTGCACACCAATGTTCATAGCAGCATTATTCACAGTAGCCAGGACACGAAGCAACTGAAGTGTCCTACGATAGATGACTGGCTAAAGAAGCTGTGGTACATATATACAATGGAATATTACTCAGCCATAAGAAGAGATGAAAGACTGCCATTTGCAACAACATGGATGGACTTGAGATAATCATGCTAAGTGAAATAAGCCAGACAGAAAAGGTTGAAAATCACATGATATCACTTACATGTGGATATAAACCTAAATGCAACAAATGAACAGGAAAAACAAACAGAGACTCATGGACATGGACCAATAGACTAGTGTTATCAAGAAGGGGGTGAGAGTGAAGGGGGGAGGTGGACGGGGTAAAAGGGTCAAATATAGGGGAATGGGGGAGGGAAGTGGGTAAAGGGGAACAAATATATGGTAACTGAAGGAAAATGGACTTTGGGTGGTAAACACACAATAGAATATAGAGATATCAATTTATAAGGTACACCTGAAATTATATAATCACATTATCCAATGTTAACCCAATAAACTTGATTAAAAGAAAACTATTGGAGTAAATAAAGTTTACATATGATATACATATAAAACAACTGGAATGCAAGGAAAGTATAAGCAAGTACATAGTAGTTGTGCTACAGATTGCACCAAAAACATCAGCCTTATTAGGGAAAATCTAGAAGGCTTATTTTATGGATTTAAATACTATATTGGAAAACTTCTTTACTGAGAAGAAAAGGAAAACCACCTTAAAATTTGACTGTTTTTCCAGCATGTACTCTCTGAGGTTGACTATATTTACACAAATATATCATGTAAACATGGGAAAGTGGCTGCAATAGACATAAAATATTATTATAAAAAGCATACATAAGCAGGTATTTGAAAGTATCTTCATTATTTTGGAATAAGTGACTATGAATAACTCTGATTCAAGTGGGAATAAAAAATACCTAGAAGTTTCACAATCATTACATGATGGGATCCATAAAAGTAGTCAGTGTAGGATAATGAATGAATGGCTTAAGAGTCAAAAATTTTATTTCTACCTCTGGTACTTACTACATATCTCACCTTGGAACAGGCACACAAGTACATTCAGTTTAATAACCACACTTATTAAATATCTATTATATGTGAGGTATTTTTTCTATATGCTGAAATATACAAAGGTTAGTAAGACACCCTTAGCCCTCTAGGAACTAGCAATTTAGTGAAGAAAAAAAAATAATACACAGAGTACAACAGAAATATGAGGCATAATGAAAGCAGAAAAGAAATAATAAATTAGGACTTGAAAAGTAAAAAGTACCTGAGAGAAAACCACTCTATTTTTCAGAAAGTTACTCTAGAAGAGTCAAGTAGAATTCCATTTTCCAACAAAATTGAAAACCAGATTTCCTTTAAAAATCTTTCCAAAACAAAACAAATAAATTGCTGGATAAATATTTTTAAAACATATTTGGATGCAGACTTGCACTGGTAAATAAAGTAACGGGACATCTACAGAGAACAAAACTAGGGAATGTGAGTGCTAATGCCAGCTGCCCTGGGGGCATCCACTGATCCCAAGTATTAGTTTCCTGGGCTGCCATAGCAAGTGCCACACTGGGTGCTTAAACAACACACTTCTAAAGGCTGGAAGTCTGAAATAAGGTTGGTTACCTTTGAGGGCTGAGGGACAATCTTTTCCATTCCTTTCTCCTAGCTTCCGGTAGCCTCAGGCATTCCTGGCCTGCAGATAGTGTTCTTCCTGTATCTGTAACATTATCTTCCCTCTATTGTGTCTGCCCCTGTGTCTTCATTTCTCCTTTTAATAGGGCCCATCCTAATAACCTCATCTTAACTTGCTCATCTGCTAATACTCTCCAAATAAATGACATTCACAAGTACTGAGGATTAAGCCTGCAACATCTTTTCTGGATGGGACACAGTTCAAACCATGATACCTGTTAACCTAAATTTAAAGAGATTCAAAGAGAGGATAAAAATAATGCTTAGGGTTCCTTTATAAAGCTAAAACACCTTAAAGGATAGCACGCTCAAGGAAAAGTTAAATTGTGTTTGTTCAAATATTTTTTCCCATTTTGTGTGTGTGTTGTGTGTGTGTGTGTTCTTTATTGAGTTTTGAGAGCCCTTGTATATTCTGGATGCAACTCCTTTATGCATTTTAAATATTGTCTCTCAGTCTGTGGCTTGTCTTTTCATTGAACCATGTCTTTCGAAGAGAAGTTTTTAATTTAATGAAGTACAATTTATCAATTTTTTTTTCTTTTCTGCCTTATGCTTTGTGTGATCCAAGTAATTTTCACCTAAATCAGGGAAATAAGCTTTTCTCCTACAAGTTTCATATTTTAGAATTTACATTTACTCATACATTTACTTGATACATTCCAAGTAAATATTTATTATGGTGTGAGGTAAGAATTGAAGTTTTTTTCCCCTTGTGTGTGTATATCCAGTTATTACAGGATCATTTGTTGAAGATATTATCCTAACCATGTGTATTATCTTGACATCTTTGTGGAAAAATCAATAGACCATATTTATGTAGGTCTAATTCTGACTTTCTATTCCATACCTGATTTATCTGCCTTTCATTATGCAAATGTTACACAGTCTTGATTACTAGTTTTATCAGTTGAAATCAAGTAGTGTGAGTTCTCCAACTATTCTTTTTCAAAATTAATTTTTTGAAATTAATTTTTGAAATTAATTTTTCTTTTCAGGTCCTTAGATGTCTACATAAATTTTCAAATGCTAGAATTTGCATGTTAAATCTCAAAAATGATTGAGATTATGTTAAATCTATCAATCAATTTGGGGAGAATTGACAGCCCAACAATTCTGAATCTTTTGACCATGAATATCTCTCTACTTATTTAGGTTTAAATTTTTTCATATTAATTTTGCCATTCAGTATTCATATATTGCATATATTTTACTAGACTTACTCTTAAGTATTTCACAGTTTTTATGTGTTTTCATTTCAATTTGCAATTGTTCATTGCAAGCATATAGAAATACAATGATTTTTGTATACTGATATTATATCCTACAACCTGGCTTTGTAAACTCACTAATTATTTAGTTTCTTTTATTGTTGTTTGTAGATTTTTTGGATTTTCATCATACATAATCATGTGTTTATAAATAAAAGCAGTTATATTTTTTCCTCTTCAATCTGTATGTCTTTTATTTCTTTTCTTCCATTACTGCAATAGGTATGACCTCCAACACTTTTGCTGAATGGGAGTGATAAGAGTGACCTCCTTGCCTTGTTTCTGATACAAAAGGGAAAATACTCGATTTTTTAACACGATGCTAGATCTAATTTTTCATAGATGCCCTTTATTAGATTAAGGAAGTTTCCTTCTCTTCTTGTTTGCATATAGTTTATTTTTTTAAAAAAACATATGAATGTAGAATTTATCAATTTTTTCTTTTATTGAGGTTTTTCTTAGCCTCTTAAGAGGGTGAATTATATTTGATTTTCAAAATATTGAATCAACCTTGCATCTAGGAGAAACCCCACTGGTTATGATGAATTATACTTCTAACATTTGATGGATATATTTTATTATTTTTGTTAGCAATTTTATCTGTTTGTTCATGAGTGGTATTGATTTGTAGTTTTGTTTCCTCTTAACATCTGCTATAGATGGAATATTTGTGTCTCTGCAGTATTCATAGGTTGAAATCTAATGCCAATGTGATGGTAATAGGAGATGGGCCTGTGGGATGCCTAGGTCATGAAGTACTACCCTCTGAATGGAATTAGTTTGCTTACTAAAGAGACCCACAGAATTCCCTAGCCCCTTCCACCTATGAACCACAAAGTGGACCTTCTCCAGACACTGAATCTGCCACAGTCCTGATCTTTGACTTCCCAGCCTTCAGAATAGTGAGAAATAAATTTGTTGTTTATAACTTACCCAGTCTATGGTGTTTTGTTACAGTAGCCAAACAAACTAAGACACATATTTTCTGGTTTTGGTACTAGAGTAATTTCTGATCTCATGAAATGAGTTGGAAGGGCTTTATTCTTTATTGTTTCTAACAGAGTTATATACAATTAGTATTATAATTTCCTTAAATTTTAGTAGAATTCCCAGTGAAGTCCTCTGGCCTGGAGTCTACTTCATGGCAAAGTTTGTTTTTTTTTTTCTTTTTAACATTTTTTTTTTTTATTTCCCCCCCCCCTCCTTCGTTAACCACTATCCATTGTCCATTCATGAGTCTCTGTTTGTCCTGTTCATTTGTAGCTTTAGGTTTATATCCCACATGTAAGTGATATTATGTGATTTTCAACCTTTCTGTCTGGCTTATTTCACTTAGTATGATTATTTCAAGGTCCATCCATGTTGTTGCAAATGGCAGTATTTCATCTCTTCTTATGGCTGAGTAATATCCATTGTATATATGTACCAACAGTTTCTTTAGCCAATCATCTATCATAGGACACTTCAGTTGCTTCCATGTCCTGGCCACTGTGAATTATTGCCCTATGAACCTCAGTGTGCAAATATCTTTTTGGATATGGATTTTCAAGTCTTGGGGTACATACCCAGGAGAGGATTGCTAGATCATATGTACATCAATTCTTAGTTTTTTGAGGAACCTCCATACTGTTTCCATAGCTGTCCAATTTGCAGTCCCACCAGCAGTGCATGAGGGTTCCTTTTTCTCTGCATCCTCTCCAACATTCGTTATTACTTGTCCTGTTGATTATAGTCATTCTAGCAGGTGTGAGATGGGTATTTCATTGTGGTTTTGATTCACATTTCCCTAATAGCTAGCAATGTTGAGCATCTATTCGTATAGTTGTTTGCCATTTGTATGTACTGTAGGGACAAGTATCTGTTCATGTCCTCTGCCCATTTTTTTGATTGGATCATTTGTTTTTTTGTTGTTATTGAGTTGTATGAGTTCTTTGTATATTTTGGATATTGGAAGCAGTGCTTGCAAATATTTTCCCATTCAGATAGTTGTCTCTTTACTCTGATGATTTCTTTAGCTGAGCAGAAACTTCTTAGTTTGATGTAGTCCCATTCATTTATTTTTGCTTTTACTTCCTTTTGCCATTGAAGTCAAATGCATAAAATCCTCTTTAAGTCCAAGGTCCTTGAGTTTAGTTCCTATGTTTTCTTCTATGCATTTTATTTTTTCAGGTCTTATATTCAGATCCATTTTCAGTTAATTCTGGTGTGTGGTGATAGACAACAGCCTAGTTTTAATTCTTTTGCTGGTGTCTTCCAGTTTCCACCCATTTATTGGAAGAGGCTTTCCTATTTCCACAGTGTGTTTTTTAGCTTTTTTTTGTCAAAAATTATCTGCCCATGTAAGTATGGGTTTACTTCTGAACTCTCAATTCTGTTCCACTGGTCTGTGTTCTGTTTTTCTGCCAATACCATGCCATTTGATTTACTGTCGCTTTGTAGTAAATTTTGAAGTCAGGCAGAGTGATGCCTCCAGCTTCATTCTTTTTCTCACGATGGCTTTGGCAATTTGGGTCTTTTGTGCTTCCATAAAAACTGATGATGTTTTTGTTCCATTTCTTTAAAAATGCCTTACGGTATTTGATAGGGATTGCATTAAATCTGTGAAATGCTTTAGGTAATATGGTCATTTTAAACTATGTATATTCTTCCAATCCAAGAACATGAAATATCTTTCCATTTCTTTGTATCTTCTTTGGTTCTTTTAATAGGGTCTTATAGTTTTCATTATACAGGTCCTTTACATGTTTTGTTAATTAATCCCAATTGCAAAAGGAATTATTTTCTCCACTTCTTTTTCTGACACTTCGTTATTAGAGTACAGGAACGCTATGGATTTTTGAACATTGATTTTGTATCCAGAAACTTTACTGTATTTGCTTATTGTTTCTGAGTGTTCTTGGGAGTCTTTAGGGTTTTCTATACAGAGAATCATGTCATCCACAAATAGTGACAGTTTGACTCTTCATTTCCTACTTTGGATGACTTTTAATCTTCTTGTCTGATTGCACTTGCTAGGACCTCCACTGTTATAGTGAATAAGAGTGCTGATAGTTGGACAGCCTTGCCTTGTTTCCTGATCTTAGAGGGAAGTTTTTAGTTTTTCACCATTAGTATATGTGGCTGAGGAGCTTGTCATATATGGCTTATTATGTTAAGGTACTTTCCTCTATACCGATTTTGTTAAGTGTTTTTGATCATAAATGAGTGCTGTATCTTGTCAAAGTATTTTTCTGCATCTATTGATATGATCATATGATTCTTATTTTTTTAATTTGTTTATGTGGTATATCACATTAATCAATTTGCATATGTTGAACCATCTCCTGTGTCTCTGGGATGAAGCCCACTTGATCATGGTGTATAATCTTTTTAATATTGCTGTATTCGTTCACTAGTATCTTATTTAGGATTTTGCATCTGTGTTCATGAGAGATATTGGTCTGTAGTTTTCCTTTTTTGTGTTATCTTTACCAGGTTTTGGTATCAGAGTAATATTAGCCTCATTAAAATTAGTTGGGAAGTATTGATCCTCTTCGATTTTTTGGAAGAGTTTGAGGAGAATAGGTATTAAGTCTTTCAATGTTTGATAGAATTCACTGGTGAAGCCATCTGGTCCTGGACTTTTACTTTTTTGGTAGGTTTTAATGATTGTTTCAATTTCCATACTCTGATCAGTCTATTTAGATCTGGTCCAGGAAGGTTGATTTTTCTAAGTACTGGTCTATTTCTTCTAGGTTATTAAATTGGTGTTACATATTTTTCATAAGTATTCTTGTGTGATCCTTTGTTATTTCTGTGAGATCATTCGTAATTTCCCCTCTTTCATCCCTGATTTTGTTTATTTGTGTCCTTTCTCTTTTTTCTTGAGTGAGTCTAGCCCAGGGCTTGTCAATTTTATTAACCTTCACCAAAGAACCAGCTCTTTGTTGCATTTATTTTTCTATTGTTTTTGTTTCTCAATTTAATTATTTCTGCTTAATTTCGATTATTTCTTTCCTTCTGCTGCCTTTAGGCTTCATTTGTTCTTTTCCTTTTTAGTTTTTTATGATGAATGTTAGGTTTTATTGGGCTCATTCTTGTTTTGGAGATAGGCCTGTAAGATATGAACTTTCCTCTTGTGATCGCTTTTGCCGTTGTCCCAACAGTTTGATATGTTGTGCTATCTTATTTATTTCTAGCATCTCGTGATCTCCCTTTTTATTTCTTCTGTTACCCAGTGATTCTTCAGTAGCATGTTGTTTAATTCCATGTATTTTGTTCTTCCTGCTTCTTTTTACAGTTGATCTTTAGTTTCCAAAGCATTATGATCAGAGAACATGGTTGGTATGGTTCAACCCTCTTATATTTGTTGAGGCCATCTCTGTGTCCCAGTATGTGGTCGATTCTTGAGAATGTTCCATGTGCACTAGAGAAGAATGTATAAACAAACAGCTATTTTGGGATTGAACACTCTGCAAATATCAATTATGTCCAGTTGGACTAATGTTCATTTAAGGATGTTATTTCCTTATTGATGTTTCTGTTGGATGATCTGTCCATATCTGACAGTGGGGTATTTAGGTCCCCTACTATTGATAGCGTTTTGGTCTGTTTCTCCCTTAGTTCTCTTAGTAATTGCATTACACATTTTGGGCTCCCTAATTGGGAGCACAGATATTAATAAGTATATGTCTTTTGGTGCATGATTCCCTCTATCACTATGAAGTGTCCCTCAGTATCTTCTCTACCTGTTTTATTTTGAAGTCAATTTCATCTGATATTAGTACCACTACTCCTGCTTTTCTCTGAATCCCATTTGCTTGAAATTCATTTTCCACCCTTTCACTTTGAGTCTATATTTATCTTTAGAGCTGAGATGTTGTCTCTGGAGGCAGCATATGGTTGGGTTTTGATTTTGATCCATTCTGCAACTCTGTGCCTTTTTATTGGTGAGCTCAGTCCATTTACATTTAGGGTGATTAGTGAATATGAGGTCTTCATATAGCTGTTTTCCTTTGCATTCTAGTAGCTTGGTGTTTCCTTTCCTTGCTTGTCCTTGTGTTTCTGTTTTCTTTATTTTGGTTGGCTCTTGTGGGTTTTTCCCCTGGTCCTTCTTGTTTTATGTTATATACTTCAGTCTGAATATCGGCGTGTGGTTACCATTACAAATATGAAAAGGATAGTTTTACGTACAGTCGGTCCATTATCTCTGCGATGCCTTATCTCCATTCCCCTTGCAAATTTGGATATTTGAATCCTCCCCTTTCAGTCATCATTATCTCATTTTGTCCATATATATGCTGAACATTCATTACTATCTTGCTATAGCAAATTTTCTTATTTAAGCTTATAAATTGCTCTGCTCTTAGTAAGAGTTGCACTCCTCTGCTTTTATTTGCCTGTTTAATCACTTTACTCCTAATAATAATAATAATAATAATTATTATTATTATTATCATTTATTTTGTCATTTTGTTTTAGGTGAAACTGACCCTTCAGTATTTCCTTAGTGCAGGCCTCGTAGTGGAGAATTCCCTCAATTTTTATATGTTTGGAGAAGGTCTTTATTTCTCCTTCAAACCTAAAGGAGAGGCTTAGCCGGATACATTATTATAGGCTGGTAGTTCCTTTCATTTAATAGTTGACTATTGATTCCACTACTTTCAGGCTTGTAAGGTTTGTGCTGAAGAAGTCTGACGATAATCTAATGGGGTTTCCTTTATAGGTTACTGTCTACTGTTCTGGCTGCCCTGAGAATTCTCTTTGTTGTTGATTTTTGATAACTTAATTAATGTGCTTGGTGAAGGCCTTTTGGGTAAGATAATGGGTGTTTGTTCTGTTGACTTCTTGAATTCCAAGCTGCAGCTCATTCCTTAGATTTGGGAAATTCTCATCCACTATTTGTCTGAAAATGCTTTCTAGTCCCTGCTCCTTTTCCTCACCTTCAATAATGCCCATTATTCTTATGTTTCCTCTCCTGTAGTATCAGTGAGTTCTTGAATTTCTCTTTCATTATTTTTTCATTCTTCAGTTTTCTCTTCTTCCTTTCTGATTTATTTCTAGATTTCTGTCTTCGATATCAATGATCCTTTCCTCCATTTGGTCGACTCTATTTCCCAAGCTTGTATTTCATTTTCAACTCTTGCAGTGTTTTTTTTTTAATCTCCAGAAGTTCTATTCTGTTCTTTTGAGTTTCAATCTCCTTGCTAAAGAATTTCATTCTGCTCTACTTGTTTTTTTAATTCCTGAAATTGTTGTATGATTCATTTTGGATTATCCCTGAGTTTTTTCAGAAGTACTATCCTGAAATCTCTGTGTCATTTAAGTTGCATGTTTCTATGTTTGTAAGCTTATTTCTGGGATTTTCTCTTTCTTTCTGAGATGCCTTATCACCTTGGTTGTTCATGGTGTTTAATTGGGCTAATAATAGAGCTGGGTTCCTTTTTCTTTTTTTTCCAGAAGATTTTATATAATGGTTCCCTAGCCTTTTGCAAAGAAGGTACTTTTCTTTTGGTTCCAGTAGGTGGCGTCTAAGCCCTTTGGATCTCTGCTTTACATAAAGTCTTAATAATGCCTTATTTTCTTGTAGATATTTAATCATGCTAACAACCCTCAGCCTCAGTTCCTGTCGTTTCAGCAACAGTTTTGGTAGCATTTGCTTAGATTCCCCTGGCTCACAGTGATCGGTCTCAGAGGGATGGGGGACAGGCCCTCTGGGTTGAGGGCTAGGGGTGTAGCTCTGCCTCGGTTTTACAACTGCTGTTGTAACAATCCACTGTTGTTTCTCTGCTGTCCCTGTTTCTGCACTGATGACTAGCACTGCGTGGGCTGCATGGAGCTCACAGCTTTCCCAGGCAGTATGTTCAGAGAAATTGCCACAACTTCTCCCCTCAAACAGGGAGCTCTGGCTGTGAGAGGCAGCTTCTTTCTTTCTCCCAGTCCATGCCTGACACCCAGGGTTCTACTTACTAGCTCTTATGCACAGATCCCTGCTCAGGACATGTTGATGTGCAATTTGGGTTGTTTTGTTGAGTTTTAGATGTTCAGTTTATTTTTATTTAAGGGGAGAGATCTGGGGACATCTCTCACTCCGCCATGTTTAATCCAAATGCAGCAAATTTTAATTTCCAAAATTTAAATTTAAAAAATAGGTGTAAGACTTTAAGGTACTCTATTTTTATTTAGTAAGCTTTGGTAGTTTGGATTTTTTAAAGAGTATGTCCCATTTGTTTTTGTTGTTAAATTTGTTGAAATAAGTTGGTCATATATTTCCTCATTTTATGTCTATAGCATATATAGTTATATCCCTCTTACATTCCTAATACTGGCAATTAATATCTTCTCTCTTTTTGTTTATTTATTTTGGTCAATTGAATATGTCAATGTACTGACGTTTTCCAAGAACCAGCTTTGGCTTCATTTCTCTATTGTTTCTCCATTTTGACATCACTGACTCTGCGCTTACCGTATTTCTTCTTTCTCTTTGCTTTTGGTTTTAATTTGCTCTATTTTCTTAAAGTGGAAGCTTAGCTTATTGATTCAAGACATTCCTTGTTTTCTAAAAGAAACAGTTTCTCAACTTCCCCTAATCTCACAAATTCCAATATGTTTGTTGTGTTTTCATTTTCAGCCAATCAAAAATATTTCTACTTTGTTCCTGACTTCTCTCTGATCCATGGCTAGTTCCATCGTGGGTCAGAAAATTACTTTGATTATTTCAGTTGAGGTCAAATACAACGTCATATCAATAAAATAAAAGGGCTTGATTCACTTATTAGAAAAAGATTTCTGGAAAAAAAAAGTCATCTATGCTTTAAGAGACATACTTAAATTAAGTGAAGTGGAAAGCCTAAAAAAAAGAAATGGGTAAAATTATATCAGTCAAATATAAACAATGAGCAAGGTTTATGATCCTAATATCAGACAGGGTAGAATTATGCCAAAAAACATTAAAATGAGACAAAGAAAGATACTTATATCACTTAAGCTACAAATTAACAATGAAGTATAAAAATTATGAGGTATAATACCCAATTAACACCACACTTCATAAACAATTTTCCTTATAAGTTTGACCTAAAAGAGGTACACAGGAGAAATAGAAACACATTAATTGTCTGATATATAACATATGATTCTTAATCCAACACATGTAATTTTAAGACAGATGTAAGAATAAAAGAAGTCCTAAACTACATAATAATATAGCTTATATATCATATGTAGCTATTAAAATTTACATCTATAGTGAAAAATATACCTGCTTCTCAATGTGCATGATGCATTTATGAAATAAGTCCATAGGAGTTAAAAAAAAACCTCAACAAATACTATAGATTTATCACAAATAACATTAGAAAATTCAAAATCAATAGTAAAACAAAAACCAAAAGTTTTTGAAAACTACAAGTTTTAAAACTCTCTAGCAAATAATTCTTGGCTGAAAGGGAAATACAAATGAAATTGCAGAATTAAAAAAAAGTACGATAATGTATAGATTCAGAATCTAAGTGACATAAAGTAGGATCAGATGAAAATTTATACCCTTAAAATAGCAATAAAAAAGAAAATGAAAATACATGAGTTAATTTTTCAACTCAAGTAGCTAGAAAAAGAAAATAAATCAAAGCAGAGGAAGGATATAATATAAAAAGCAGATATTGAAATAGACGCAGGGAAACTACAATAACTAATAATAAAATTTCTGTTTCTTTGGAGACCAATAAAAATAGAAAAAACCAGTAGCTTACATAATCAAGTGGGAGAAAGCACACATATATAAAAGTAAAATGACGAATGGGAAATAGACATTGATATAGAGAATCACAAAACAAGTATTGAGAGACTACTTTGCATAATTCTATGCAAACACATTTAGATATGTTAAAATGCATATTTCTTGTGAAAATAAAACTTACTTACATTGACCCCAATGTAGATAGAAAGCTTAAATAACCAATTTCTTTAGACGAAAATAGAGAAAATCATCCAAAGAAATATCTCTCAAAAAAGCATGGTTTGACAAGCCAATTTTACCAATCTCTCAAACACAAATAATTCCAATAGCACTTAAATTATTCTACAGCATATGCCAAACTTAATAAGATAGGAAAAAGGGAAAAATATTGTGGTAGATTGAATTCAGGATCTGTATTTACATTCTTTGCCAGGTAAATTTATCATTCTTCCCCCAAAAAGCAGACTATCCTCTCCAAGCTTGTATTTAGGTTCAGTCATTATGATTTGTGCTTAGCAAGTTGATTTATATGAGTTAACTTTTGCTGCATAAACCAACCACTAAACTTACTGGCTTGAAACAAGGTTTATTATTAATATGGTTTGGGGTTGCTAGAGGTTCCTCTCACCTATATGCCAGGTTAGATGAGCTGGATAGTCTAAAATGCTCTTCAAACATTTGAAAAAATGTTCAAGTTCATTCAAAATTAGGTAAATGCAAAATAAAAATCTCACTGATGAGTTTGGTAAAGAAATAATAATTAGGTACAAAATGTACAGTGTACCCTGTTTGAGGCTACGTGGAAACAGTCACTCTATGCTGGTTGGAAGAAATAATGGCATAACGTCTATGAAAAGGATTTGGAAATGCATAAGACAACTACATATGCATTCATGTTTAATCCTACAATTTTAATTATATGAATTTAACCTGAAACTACACCTTCCAAATAGAAAAAATGTGCACAAGTATTTCATTATGTGTAAGTATTGGTAATAGCATTGCAAATAAACATTATTCAGTATATTTATTACATTTTGCTATTAAAAATATTTTGCTAGAGCAAAATATGCTAAATAAATAAATTTGTAATAGCAAAATATGCTAAATATCCTAAATGTTTATCCAAGGATACTGGTTAGAATGAACTGTGACACATTTACACAATGGAGAACTATGAGGCCATTTTAAAAGTTAGGAAAAACTGTATAAACTAATATGAAGTAAGAAGTGGATAAACAAAATATGATATGTGTATACAATGGAATATTTTTAGCTTAAAAAAGGAATGAAGTACTGATACATGGTACATGAATGAACTATGAAAACATGCTAAGTGAAAGAAGCCAGATATAAAAGCCTACATATTGTATAATTTCATTTATGTTAAATATCTAGATTGGGCTATAGAGACAGAAAGTAGATTAATCATTGTCAGGGGCTATTGGAGGGGGAAATAGGAAATGATTGATAATGGGTACAAAGTAACTTTTAGGGGTGATGAAAATGTTCTTTAGATAGCATTGATTGCCAGACAATTTTGTGAATATACTAAAAATAACTGAATTGAACATTTTATTAAAGGGGTACATTTTATGGTATATGAATTATATATCAATTTTTTTGAAAAAAAAAAGAGGGAAAGGCAAAAAAAAAAAACCTCAGACGTGTCTACTGCCCTTTACTTGATGCAAATATGATGATGAGTACAAGTAGGACTTGTTCTTTACATATTTTAATTTATGTAGGTCCTTCTTGGAGTGCTGCGAAGAGGTATTTATTTCCCTTCACAAGAATGGGGAAATATGGTTGTTTTGGTGCTAGCCACGGTAGACATTCAGTAAAAATGTGTTGAATGAAAAAAGAAAGTAGAATGAATGACTAAATTAAGAAATACTATTTTGAAGGAAAAAAAGAAACCTTATTTTGTAACCACCAGTATAATACTTAGTTAGAGAGAATTGTATGAAAATTTGCCGGGTAACAGGACATTTACATGATCTCAAAGTATCACTCCTAAGATTACTTAATCACAAAGATAAAAGGTAAAATAGAGAGATATTCTGGACACCGCTTTAATCAAGTGATCAAACCTTAGCATCACCATAATGGAATAAATTGACATTATGTACCTTCTGATGTGATACAGTTAGTAGTATACAATATTACTTATAAAATTGCTTGCCAAAAATGTGTAACCTGAGTCTAATTCTATGAGACAGTTGGCTAGACTTCTTTAAAAATCAATATTATCAAATGAAAAAAGGAGAGGGAACTGCTATAGATTAAAAATGACATGCAACAGCAACACATGGTCTTAGCTTGGATCTGTGATTGAATAAAAGACAGCTTTAAAGGACATTTTTGAACAGCTAGGGAAATTTTAATATGGACTGCATATTAGACAAGATTAACATATCAATGTTAAGTTTCTTGGGTGGAAATAATGACATTGTGATTAAGTAGAAAAATAACCTTGTTAGAAGATACCAAGAGTCATTTCTATGAAAAGTTAAAAATATTTATAAACCTTTAACAAGATTAATCAAGAAATAGTGAATACAAAAATTAATCACTACAGATATGTAGAGGTTTTTAAAAGGAAATATTATGAAAAAAATTAGTCAGCAAGTTTAACAACTTTAATGAAGAAGACACATTTCCTTCATCTTGAAGAAAACAAATTGTCAAAAACTGAATCAAGAAGAAATAAAAATCTGACCAGCTGAATAGCTTTATAGCTATTAAGGAAATTGAATTCTTAGTTTAAAACATTCCTGTAAAGGAAACTCCTATCGTAAATGACTCCACTGATTAATTTGATCAGACTTTTAAAGAAGAACCAATGCTAATCTTATACAAACTCCCTCAGGAAATACAGGAAGTAGATATATTCTCCAATTCATTTTATGACATCAGCATTACCCTGATACAAAAACCAAGTATCACAAGAAGATAAAACTATAGAAAATCTCTCATAAACATGGATACTTCTTAACAGAATGCTAGAAAAATAGAATTCAACAATATGTAATACAGCTTGAGCAAGTAAAGTTTAGACCAGAAGTGCAAGGTTAGCTCAACATTCAAAGGTCAATTATTTTAATTCACTACATCAGCAGAATTAAGAAGAAAAATCATACGATTATCTCAATAGATGTAGAAAAAGCATTTCCAGAATTCAATACCCATGTATAATAAAAAGTTAAAAAATAGTAATAATATGGAACTTCTTCAACCTCAACAGGGCATTTACACAAAAGTTTCAACTAACCTTATTTCTTAATTGTTAGACTGAATGTTTTCCCACTTAGCTCAAGAACAAGGCAAGGATGAACACTCTCACCACTTCTATTCAATGTTATATTGGTTATCCTAGCTAGTTAAATAGGCAAGAGAAAGAAATTAAAGACGTAGACTTTAGAAAGCAAGTTATTTCAAAGACAAATTACCTAATGATAAACTTTTAAATGTGTATATCATGTATATTGAAACTATAAATATTGCTGATAAAATTTATTAATAGATGGGGAAGTATATTAGTTTCATGGATTGAAAAGCCCAATATCACTAAGATGTCAAGGTTCTCAAATTGATGAATGGGTTTAACAGAATCGCATTCAAATGACTAGAGGCTATTTTTAGTAGAAAGTGACGAGCTAATTCTAAAATTTATATGAAAATGTGAAGTACCTAGAAGTCAAAATAATTTTGAAGAACAACAAATTTGGAGGACTATCTCTACATGATTTCAAGATATACTATAAAACTTCACTAGTAAAAGACATTCAATTTGGAAAGAAAGAAGAAAAATTATCTATGTCCACAGATCTATGATCTTATATATAGAAAACTTTAAAGATTCTACACACACAGGCATGCACACAACATGCATGCATGTGCACACAACTTTAAAGGTAATAAATTAATTCAACAAAGTTGCAGGGTACAAAATCAACACACAAAACAAGTTGCGTTTTTAAAAATTATTTTTATCCTGTATTTTGTTTATGTGGTATATCACATTAATTGATTTGTATATGTTGAACCATACTTGTGCCCCTGGAATGAATCCCACTTAATCATGGTGTATAATCTTTTTAATGTATAGCTGTATCTTGTTTAGGATATTTGCATCTGTATTCATCAGAGATATTGGTTTTAGTTTTTTTTTTTGTGTTATCTTTACTAGGTTTTAGTATCAGGGTAACATTGGCCTCATAAAATGAGTTAGGAAGTATTGCCTTTTCTTCAAGTTTTGAAAAGTTTAAGAAGAAGAGGTATTAAGTCATCTTTGAATGTTCAGTAGAATTTACTAGTGAAGCCATCTGGTCCTGGTCTTTTACTGTTTGGGAGATTTTTGATGATTGTTTCAATTTCCTTACTGTTGATTGGACTATTTAGATTCTCAGTTCTTCATGATTCAGTCCAGAAAGGTTGTATTTCTATACTCTATCAATGAACAAGCCAAAAAGAAAATTAAGATAATTCCATTACAATAGCATCAAGAAGAATAAAACACTTAGGAATAAATTTAACCAAGAAGGTGAAAAGTCTTGTACTTTCTACAACTACAAAAAAATGTTGAAAGAATTTAAAAGGAAAGAATAAAAGAAGATATAAATAAATGGCAAGATATCTTATGGTCATGTATTTGAATATTGTTAAGATGACAATGCTACCCACAGTGGTCTACTGATTTAATGCAATCCCTATCAAAATCCCAAGAACATTTGTTTTGTTTTGTTGTATTGCATTTTTTTTTGGTGGGGGAGGGTGGTAGTGGTGCAGAAATATAAAAACTCATGCTAAAATACATATGGAATCTCAGGGATCCAAATTAGCCAAGTCAAAACTGAAAAAAAAAAAAAAAACCAAGTTGGAAGACTCACACTTCTTGATTTCAAAACTTCCTACAAAGCTGTAGTAATCAAAAACAGTGTAGTATTGGCAGAGGACAGCATAAAATCCAATGGAATAAGTAAACTCTTGCATATATGGCCAAATGGTTTTCAATATTGGTGTAATTCCACTTATATGAGGTATCTAGAATAGGCACATTCACAGAGACAAAGTGGAACAGTGATTTCTGGAAGCTAGAGGGAGTAGGAATGGGAAATGATTTTTTTAATGGGCACAGGGTTTCTGTTTGGGATGATGTAAAAGTTCTAGAAATGGATAGTGATAAAAGTTGCACAACGTTGTGAATGTACTTAATTCTACTAAATTGTATTTATAAAAATGGTTTAAATGGTAAATTTTATGTTATGTATATTTTATAATTAAATAAAAAAATTTTTAATTCACTAGTCAAGAAAAATGTGCTCTTGTATAATGAGAGATATATAATCAGTGGAGCAGAATAGATTTCCAGAATAATCTTATGCAATTATGAATTATGGCCAATTGATTTTCAATAAGCAGACCAAGATAATTTAAGGGAGTAGTTTAGTATTGTTAACAAATGATGCTGAACCAACAAGATATTCACATAAAAAAAGAGAATCTTGACCTGACCTTATACCATACACAAAAATTAACTTAAAAACAGATTTTTAAGGAAATACATGCAAGTCATATATTTGATAAGGGACTTGTATCCAGAATATATAAAGAAATCTTACAATTCAATAATAAAAAGATAGTTGACCCAACTTAAAAATGAGCATAAGGATTTGAATACATATATATCTAATGAAGATATACTAGTGGATAATAAGCATATGAAAAATGCTCAATATCATTAGCAAATGAAATCCACAAGGAGATATCACTTTACATTCAGTAGGTTGGCTATGATAGAAAGAACGATAAGTGTTGATGAGGATTTGGAGAAGTTGAAATCCGCATTCACTGCTGGTAAGAATGCTAAACAGTAGCATCACTTTAGAAAACAAGTTTGACAGCTCCTCAAATTGTTTAAAAACAGATTACCATATGGTCCAAAATTTCTACTCTTAATGTATCTATCAAAGAAAAATGAAAACATATGTCCACAAAAAACTTATACAGTAATGTTCACAGCAGCATTATTCATAACAGCCAAAAAAGTGAATACAATTCAAATGTCCATTAATTGATGAATCAATAAACAAAATGTGTGTATCCATACAGTAAGCAGAAGTGTTAAACTCTGAAGCCCATTTTATCGTTTTTTTAATTTCTGTTATGATTTTCTGGGTCCTATCTGCAAAAACTTTGCCTATTTCATGATCATGAAGACATACTTTTTTTCCTTCTAACAGCTTTAACATATTTAAATTTTTATCCAAGTTGTTGACGGATTGGTGTTGAAGTCTCCAACTATAATGTGGATTTGTCTATTTTTTCAGTTTTATCATTTATTTTTACTTCACATGTTTAGCACATATATATTCAGGATTGCTATGTCTTCTTGGTGAGTTGATAACTGTAGAATGTATTTATTTTTCTGGTAATTTCTTTGCTCTGAATTGTGTTTCATCTGATATTAATTTAGCTATTACTACTTTCTTTTAATTGATATTTGTATGATGACTCTTCATTCTCTTACTGTCAACCTGCCTACATCATCATATTTGAAGTGAGTTTCTTTCAGATACAATACAGTTGGGTCATGTTTTTCAATTCACTCTGCCAATCTCTGTCTATTAATTGATATTTAGACAATTTACATTTAAGTTGCAGCTTAGGTTGCCATTTTATTTTTTATTTTCTGTTTGTTCTATTTCTAATTTCTCTGTTTTCCTTTCCTGCCTTCCTGGGTTAACTGAATATTTTTTAGAATTCCATTTTAATTTGTCTATAATGTTTTTGAGTACATCTCTTTTCATAGTTTTTTTAAGGATCGCTATATCTCTTATATCATATATATGTAATTTATCACAGTCTACTAATATTGTCATCTTATTAGTTTGATGGGAGTATAGAAACCTTGTTTTCCTTTATGTTTCTTTACATTCCCTCTTTATACTATAAATTGTCTTAAATATTTTCTCTACATACATTTACAACTACATCAGTGTTAACAATAGTTTCAGTTATCAAACATATTTTAGAAACCTCAAAAAAGGAAAATCTATTATATTTCATCATATCTTTGCATACTATATTTTTGCCTCAAGATTGCTTATTTTAGTTCCTTTCTGTTTAGAGAAATTCTTTTAACCATTCTTTTAGTGTAGGTCTGCTAGTGACTTATTTAGTTTTCCTTCATCTGAGAATGTCTTAATTTTCCCTTCATTCTTTAAGGATATTTTGCTGGATGTAAGATTCTGGGTTCAGAGTTCTTTTTCTTCTAGCATTTGAAAGTGTCATGCCACTTCTTTCTGGCCTCTATGGATTTTGATGTGAATTTCATTGTCATTTGAATTTTCTGATAAAGTGTTATTTCTTTCTTTCTCTGATTTCAAGATTTTTAGTTTGTCTTTAGTTTTCAAAAGTTTGACTATGATGTTTTGGTTTGGATTTCTTTAGTTTATCCTTTGTGGTGTTCATTCAGATTTTGAATATGTAGGTTCATCTCTTTGAGCATATTGAGGAAGTTTTCAGTCATTATTTCTTCAAGTACTTTTTCACCCATGCCCTCTTTCTCTTCTCCTTCTGCAGCTCAGATGACATAAATATTAGATCTTTTGTTATAGTCCACAGGTTCTGGAGGCTCTGTTCATTTTTTTAATGCTATTTTCTCTTTGTTGTTCACACTGAGTAATTTCTTTTGTTCTATCTTGTAGTTTACTGCTTCTTTCCTCTTATTCTTCTATTCTGATGTTGAGTCCATCCACTTTTGTATTTTAGTTATCATATTTTTTAATTCTAAAGTTTTCATTTGGTTCATCTGTACATTTTCTATTTCTTTCTAAGCCTTTCTATTTTTTTCATTTGTTTCAAGCATATTTGTAATTGCTCATTAAGGTATATTTATGATGATTGCTTTAAAATCTTTATCAAATATGTCTAACATCTCTGTAATTTCAGGCTGGCAGCTATTAATTGGGTTTTTTTTTTTCTTGTAATTCAGTTTGAAATTTTTCTCATTCTGGATAGGATGCATGATTTTGATTGACTCTTAACATTTTGGGTTTTGTGTTATGAGACTCTGGGTCTTATTTAAATAATCTGTTTTAGCCAGTGCTATGGCAGTGGAGGAAATGGGCACACTACCTCATTACTGCCAGGTTAGGGTACAAGTCCTGGCTTCTGATTTGGACTCTGTTGACATGCAGGATGGGGCTATTCATTAACGCTAGGGCAGGAATGGGAGTTTTGGCTCCCCACTATTGCTTCAACTGATACCTCTTTGCTCAGGAGAGGTAGGAGTGCCTCATTACTGCTCCCCAGGTGACCTCCACTGACACTACTGGGGAAGAGGGAGGTAGCCTCATTACTCCTGGCAGTGGTGAATGTCCTGAAGCTCTACTGGACTCCTTGGACACTAACCCCATTATCATTTTTTAAAATGTATTTAAGTATTAATTTATATAATTTAGTTTTTTTCACTTTATTATTAGTTTCAAGTATATAGTACATTGGCTGGACATTTATATAGTTTATGAAATGATACCCCTGATTGCTCTTTCCTCCAGCTCTACACCTACCATGACACTAATGCTAACTGCATTCCCTATGCCATGATCCCCATCCCCATGACCATCTATCAACCAATAATTTGTACTTCTTTAACCCTTCACCCCTTTATCCCAGCTCCCCACACTCCCTTCTCTCTGGCTGTCACCAGGTTCTCCTCTATATTTGTGAGTACATTTTTGAATAAAATTTAACTTTTAAAATGGCTATTTCTAACAACTGGCTCATAAAATTCTAGAAAATTTAACAATCAGCTCTTGTGAGCCAGCAGGAGTTGGCATCATCACAACTCTGTAAAAATGCAATGACATTTGATCTAGCAACTCTACTACTAGGAATCTACCCTAAGGAATTCTAAATTTCTCTTAAATTCATCTGTACAACTGTTTACTTAACATCTCTTATTATGTGTCTAATAGGCATCTCAAATTTATTATGTCTAAAACTAAATCTTTAACTTTTAGTCCATAAAACCTATTTCTTCTCCAGTGTTTCCTGTCTCAGTAAATGGCCCAACATCACTGAAATGTTCAGGTTAATCAGCCTTGACTTTTCCTCTTATACCATCTAAACTATTAGAAAAACCCTATTGACTGCATCACCAAAATATACTACGAATCTGATGACTTCTTACCTTCTTCATCTTGAGCCTCATTGGTTCTGATTAGTTGGTATGTCAATCTATTAGGTAATCACTGTTGCTTTGTCCGGCCAAGACTGATTTACACCTATCTCTGAGGGCACTGAGTCAATTCTACCCGAAGTACCTGAATGAATCAATTATGGCAAAAAGACAATTTGGCTATAATGTTGCAGAACAATCATTTAATTGCTTATGTTATAAACATTAAATAATTCTGCACATATATAGTAGACTAAATCGGCAAAAAAACGAAGAGAAATAAACCCAGCATTTAGTGCTTATTTTCATGTGTAGCATGTTTTCAAATGTGAATTTATACAACCTAAACAAATCTTTTTAAAAAATACATATTTTAAGTATCTAGAGCCAGTTTGTTCTTTTAAAAATACATTAATGCTTATCTATCTTTTTTTTTTTCGCATAGCATGGAACGATGTGATGATATATGCAAATTCATGGTAAATTCCTCTATATGGCAAAAATACTTTTTTTCTAAGGCTCTTTAGCTCACTGCTGATACACTTAAAAGTAAACAAAAGAGAAGACCTGTTTTACACCTTTGTGCCAGTATCCTTTTAAACTTCTGTTCAGTTTATTTCTGATTTCTCTGGTTTCTTCACTAGACCCACTTGAGAATAGTTTTCTTCATTTGAAATATATAGCTGCCAAATAGGACATAGTTCTAAACTTGAAACATTCAGTCTTATAAAAGTTACCCTGACTTTTTAACTGAAATAACTACTTTATATGCAAATGTTAAAAGAATTATAACTCTTTAAAAGAGATAAGTTCTCTCATTTAAACACATTATTGCTGTTCAAGGAAGTTATGTCTGTTAGATGCAATTTATATACAGAATACACATTTGAATGTTACTGTACATGAGGACTGTCATAGGTACTGAGACAGTCAAGAAGACAAACTTGTAATCACAATTTTGCCCTATTTATATTATGTTGTTTGTACTGCTTGCATATCACCTACATACTTAATTTTTTTCAGCCAACCCCCAATACCTCACTCCTACTCACTCCCTTGTCTTTCAAATCTAAGGGTGCTAATGACTTCTTTCTGTCTTTGGTTCTTGAGATTTTCTTTCCTTAAACTTTTCCATATTTCTGTAAAAAGTCTCTTTATAAAACTCTCTTAATTTAGGTCCTTTTGAGCATGCCATGCATTCTAAATGAGGGTTGATGTTAGAAATATTCAGATTCTGGTTACCTATTGATTTGTTTGGGTAAGTGCTTTGAAGGGCTAACTGCTTATCTTCTAAAGTGCCATTTTTTCACCTCCTTTATTCTCTGTCTCAACACTGTTTCCATAATAACTTTATATTAAAATTTAATTTTTTTTACCTGTTTATTTACAGTCTTCTCCAGTAGGCTAGAAGTTACATAAGCATGGACCATGTTTATTTTTCACCATTGTATTCCTTATGATTGGTATATAAGACATGCTTAATAAATATTTGCTCATTCACTTATTTAACAAATATTGAGTGCCCACTGTGTACCAGGCTCTACTTAAGATTCTGAAAACAGAAAAAAAACCAAGCTCCTTCTCTTATAAAATGCATAAATAATTCCATTCCAAATATAAATCTATGGGATATTAATAGCTTACATGAAAAAAAAAGCATTCTATGGCTAAATAGGCAACACTTACACAAAAGCTGAATTGATTTTTTGTTGCAGGTTTTATCAGTTATTTTAATAATCAAATATAAATTTGTAAGAGGAGATTGATACATATGCCCTGTTTCCTAAGCTCTTTTATCAAAGGGCCCCTTTTTTAACGAGCAAAAATAAAGATTTTAAAATAGGCCATAATTTGGAGGGCATGGTTGTTGCTTTGGATTTTTAAAGTGAGTCACGAAAAATTTGACTAGAGGTACAATTTCCATATCTAATCATCTCCTTTTTATCATCCTTTAATTAATTGCTTCAAATATATAACACAAAATGATCGTTATGATTTAAAGCAGGTGATGCCTCTTTTAGAAGATATAACACAAATTTAAAGTTTTACAGTTGACTCATTGGGTGATATTTTATTAAAAACATCTTCAGTATAATGGTTTGCTTCACAAATGGTGCAAATGACATTGAAACAATTGGCCTAATTTCAGATTCTTCCATGTTTAATTCAGGGCAATACTAACATAGCTTTAATCCATTTTACCAACTCACTTGGATAGCCTACTGCACAAACCATATACCTTCTCATTTCCATGCCTTAAATGTTCTTTTCCTCCCAGAAGTCCTAATTCTACCTCCTAATCTCTGTCTTTGAAAAAAATGTATTATTTCTGAGCCTCAGTACCCTCAATTATGAAATAATAATAGCTGTCTCACAGATTAAAGGTCATATATATAATCTTCTCATGAGTGAGAGGTAACAGACAAGCCAGGGGAACAGACTAGAATGGTGGATGTGGTAATGGATTACAGTTGGAGACATCATTAAATGTTCATGTTTAATTAATAGATACAGATGGTTAAATATAGAAATAGGTATATAGATATGTATAAACATGAGTTGGGTAAGTATATACACATATTCTTCTTTGTTCTTTCATCTGAGAGGGCTTAGAGGAAATGAACTCCACATAAGAAAATGTCACAGTCAAGAAGAGCCTAAGGAGACAAGTTAACATGGGTCCTGGAACAGAATAAGAATATTAGGTAAAAACTAAGGATATATGAACGAACTATGTGTTTTGTTAATAATAAATATCTATTGATTAATTAATTATGTCAATGTACTATAATAACATAAGATACTAATAACAGTGATAATCATGTGGATGAGGGGGTATGTGAGAACTCTCTGTACTATCTGTTCAATTTTTCTATGTATCTAAAACTATCCTAAATGACAAGTCTATTAATAAAAAAGAAAATGCCTCTTACAATGCCTGATATGTAAAAAGGTGTTTAGTATATGGTCTCTATAATCAGTTACCATCATTATCAATAATAACATTAACTGATATTTTTCCAGAATGAACCAGTTTATGGTCATGAATATAATCTTATTTACAATAATCATCCTTGTTTCAATGGAAACTGTAGCATAGAGGAGAAACAGTTGAGCTTTAGAGAAAAGCAGACTGAGATTAAAAACCTGGCTTTGAAATTTTACAAGCTTTGTGAACTTTGGCAAGTTATTTACTTTAACTCTGATTTCCTCATTTTTAAGATGAGGCTAAAAATAGCACCTACAATAATTATCAAAATGAAATGGCAATGTAGTAGAATTCACTCATTCTACTAATTTTTATTGAGTGCACACTATGAGGAAAACCAAGAAAGACTTATTGGGGTGGGGCAGGGCTGGGGTGGAGGCAGGGAATAGTAGGAATTTGGTTTGGGACCTGTGAAATTACAGATGCTTATTAGCTATCCATGTGGAAAAGTCAAATAAATAGTTATATATATGAGTGTTTTGAATACTGGAAAGGGATTATGGCTGGAGATACAGTTTAGCCTTACAGTTGTGAGAATGAATAAATTAACTTGAGGGACACTCCAACACTTAGCACTCAAGTATATGACGAGTCAGCAAAAAAGCCTGAGCCAGAGGAACCAGATAGGTATGAAAAAAAGCAGGGGACAATAATGTCACAGATATAAGAAAAGTCCAAAAAAAAGTGTTGAATGCTTTAAAGAGGTTAAGTAAATGAGGAAAGAGGACTGTTCGTTGCATTTGGTTAATACTAAGGTTGCTGATGACGTTGACAATAGTAGCCTAAGTGCAATGATAAGGGCACAAGCTTGACTGAAGTGAGATGAAGAATAAATGGGAGATGAGGAAGAATGGATGGCAGGTGTGATAAGTTTGAGAATTCTGCAAAAAGGAGCAAAGAAATGAGGTCATGACTGAACGTGAGTTTAGTGTCAAGGGAGGGTTTTTAAAGAAGGTATACTAGAACACGTTTATAGGTTTGGAATGATTCTATACCAAGAAAAATTTTTTCACGTACCTAGGTACTTAAAATGTTTTCTGTTGTTGTTGTAGGCTCTCCAATCTCCCGCCTCACACAGTTACATCTGGAAGTCTGAGAGTATCTCATGTGAAATCATGACTAGTCCTACTACCATCTGTCATGTCATACTCTTCTGCCAGACTTCCTTTAGTAAATTCTGCTGACCTCCTACTGCCCATGAAATGATTTAATGATGCTTTTGCACTGCCACTAGTCTTGAGGCTCATCTTGGATATTCTCATGTCTATTCCAAAGGCACCATTTCCTGATGATCCCACAGCTGCTAGTGCCAATATGCTAAAATCCTTTAGGTGCCAAAATAGTGATGGATGGATTTCTAAAGTCTTCAATGGGCAATATTTAGAGCAGAAGAGGACAGAATGCTCCTTCTCCTCACTTCATATTTGAGAATTAAGCAGTGCTGATTGTGACCAAAGGTCTCCTAAAATAATTTCTAAAAATAGTATATTTTTTTCTGGTTAGAGTATCTAAGGGCCTTAAACTTAAGTCCATTAACTGGACCCATTTCCTAGGACAGACCCCATGTTGTATTCCCAATTATTCTTTTCACTGTATTGCTTTTATGACTTTTTTCTGCTCCCCAACCTCATGCAAATCAATTCATGCAAATCCCTAGTTGGCCTAACATTTTGGTCTTTTAAGTTTTTTGGTCTTTTAAATCTCAGAAATAGGGATATAGCTTAAGCTAAAGCTTGAAACCTATCTAGAGTTAGTAGTGTACCAAGCATGGGGCAGTGGGAGTGGTCTGCTCTGAATGAAGGTAATAAGCGGGTAGACTAAGTGTAAAGAATTAAAAGGATGAACATAACTGATTAAAGGTAGATCTGCTTTTAACTGTCACTATGCACCAGCACTTTAAAATCATATCAGTGAAAATACCCCTCTCCCCAAAGTCTTTAGTTAATCTACATTGTAAACAATTGTATGGTTATACTATGAGTTTTAATGATATATAAATAAGCTTCTAATTAACACATTTTTATCATTTAAACATTTATATGTGGAAACTAATTTGGAATCAGCCTCCTACACCCTCAGAGTCAGATACACATTTGTTTTTAGAGTGAGTTCATAATGGCTTAAGTTCACTAAAGATGCTGCTTTGGTCTCTAACTCCTGTGCTACTACATATTTCTGCATTTAAACAGTAATTTTCATGTAAATAATGATAACAGAGATTGTAAAGACAAAGTGAACTTGAGTTTATTCAAATGTCATTTTACATGATTACATGGAGTTCTTATTTATGTTTAAAATTTCAAATTTAAAATGCAAGAGGCATATGAAAGCTGCTAAAATCAATTATAAAAAAAGATGTGTAATTTCTAAAAGTTATTGTGAAATGGGATTTTTGTGAATCTATGCCAAGCTTATACTTTTTTGTTTAAACTTTTCCTATTTGTAGATATGTTGCTTCATTCGAAAGAAACTTTTAAAAATTAAAGTCAATAAAAAATTTCTTCAATTAACAGTGAGTAAAATAAGATTGAAAATCTGGCTATATTCTCTACTGAATATGAATATGAATATGTGAAGAAGACCAGTTTTGATGAAGTCACTGACAAATATGCAGAAGGCTGAAAAATAAAATGTTATTCCTTACTGTAACAGACCAATATATAACTTTCTTTCTCCTTTAAAATAAACTAATTAAAAACTATTAATACTTACTTTCTTTTTCCAAACTGTGATATTTGTTTGTCTTCAACAAAAGAAGATTCTCAGCCCATGAATATATGGTTAATTAATTTATGACAACAGTGCCAAGAATATCCAATGGGGAGAGGACAGTCTCTTTAGTAGATGGTATTTACAAAATTGTAAAGCCACATGCAAAAGCATGAAACTGAACTACTATCTTAAACCATACCCAAAAATCAACTCAAAATGGATTAAAGGCTTGAATCTAAGACCAGAAATCATAAAACTCCTAAAAAAAACATGTCCAAAATATATAAATAACTCATACTACTGAATAGCAAGGATGTGGAGAAAAGGGAACCCTTGTGCACTGTTGATGAGAATGTAAATTGGTACAGGCACTATGGAAAACAATATGGAGGTTTCTCAAAGAATTAAAAAATAGTATTACCTTTTGATCCAGCAATTCCACATCTGGGTATTTATCTGAAGAAAATGAAAACACTAACTCAAAAGATGTATTCCCGTGTTCATTGCAGCATTATTTAGCATTGCCACAATATGAAAAGACCCTAGTGTACCTTGGGATGAACGGATAGAGAAAATGTGGTATATATACACAATGGAATATTATTCAGCCATAAAAAGAAGGAAATCTTTCCATTTGTGACAACCTGGATGGAACTTGAGGGCATTATGTCAACTGAAAAAAGTCGGGTAGACAGAGAAAGACAAATGCTAGGTGATCTTACTTATACATGGAATCTAAACAAATAAAACCTCAACTCATAGATACAAAAATATATTGGTGGTTGCCAGAGGCAGGGGTTGTGGGGTGGGCAAAAAGGGTGAAGGTGGTCAAAATGCATAAAATTCCAGTTATAAAATAAGTCCTGGGGATGTAATGTACATCATGGTAACTGTAGTTAATAACATCATATATTTTATATTTGAAAGTTGCTGAGAGTAGATCTTAAAAGTTCTCATCACAAGAAAAAATTTTCTAACTATGTGTGGTGATAAATGTTAACTAGACTTATTGTGACTCATTTTACGATATACACAAATGTTGAATCATCATGTTGTACACCTAAAACTAAAATAATGTATGAAGATTACATCTCAATAAAAAATATTTTCACTATCTGCATTTATTTTCTGGCATTATGATTATTCATTTTATTTTCTGCTTTTTGCTAAAAGTAACTTTGTCATCTATAGGAAGAATATGTTAGCAAAATTATCTAATTCTGGTGTCATATACACTAAGTACACCACTTCCTATAGCAATCACAATATAATATTTCAAGAATAAGGTTAAGAATGTTCTCCTTTCCTGAACACTCTTTATCTCTGAATTTCTGGTACTTTATTTTTTATATATTTTATTCTGAATCAATCACCAATTTGTACATCTCACAAAATTACAAATTATCTTATCTCTCCCAAATAGACTATAAATTCCATAATGGCAGTTCATGTAATAGGAAATCAATAAATATAAATGTAATAAATATTCCCATTGAATCCTAACCAGACTAAAAACTGAATTTGATTTTGAGAAGGAGAAAGCTTAAGCATTGAAATATAATGATTTTAGATTTAGCTATTCATGTTCTGAGGCAACTTTATTCCAAATGAAAAATAATAATATTATAACAGTAGTACTCTCTCTCTGTAACAGATGTTTCTGGTACCACCCATATCACACATGCACAGCCCATCTCTTGAGTCTAGCCATATCTGTATTAGGTCATTCCAATTCACTTCACATTTCCAGTCTCTTACTCAAATAAGTCTGCATTCCACCCTAAGGCCTTCTCCAGACAGAATGGGAGTTTGCTCAGCCCATTTGGCAAGCACAGCCCAGATGAGTGAAGAATTTAACCCCTATCTCAGTTAATAGAAAGTGGGGTTTGTAAATAGATGCTCCAGCCTCTTTAAAGTGAATTACAAAATACTCAATAACGCAATCGTTATTATATTTGTTCTCCTCTTTCCCTGTTTCACTCTCCTTACTCTCTCCCTTTTGGTTCCTGGGATTACCTCCTAAATAAACTACCTGCCTCCTAAATAAACTACCTGCATCCAAGACCACGTCTATGACTCTGCTTTCAGAGAAACACAAATCGAAAGTACTCTCAATCACTATATTCCAATAACATTAAGGATTTTGTAGTTCTGTGAAAAGGGCAAGCTCTTTCTTACCCTGGAGCTCTTGAATATGCTAGTCCTTCTACTCGTGCTTTTCCCATCTCACTGGTCAGGTATCAACTTAAATATAACTTTATAAGGAAAATCTTTCCTAACTCCTTAGAGCCTTTTGCTTAGTGCCCTTATATTAATCTGTACTTTTGTTCAGGAGTACTTACTATAACTGTAGTTGAGTATTTAATTGGATACTTTAATGTTTAAAATTGGTTTCCTAAATTAGGCTATAAGCTCCATGAAAGCAGGGATGATGTCTGTTCACAATCATATGCTCAGTATCCTAGTAAAAACTCTGGCATCCTGGTGATGTCAACAAATATGTTCTTAGTGCCTATCATTTCTTCAGCACATTTCTAGACTCTAGAAATACAGTAAAGAACAATCAGACAAAAATTCTATTCTCATGGATCTTACATTCTAGGAGGGAGAACCAAGAGAAAACTAAAAAATATACAAATAAAATATGTGGTATGATAGAAGATGGTAAGTGCTATGAGGAAAATAAAATAGCAAAGGGAAAAAGAGAGTGTTGAGGGAGTTGTAGTTTTAAATAGGGTGTTCATGGAAGGCCTCGATTATGGGAAATTGGAGACAACATCTATAAAATATGAGCCCTATCGATATCTGAATTGAGTGTTCAGGCAGAGAGAAAAAATAAGTGCAAAGGGCCTCAGGCAGGAGAATGCTTATCTTGGGGCGTATTCAAGAACAGCAATGAAACAAATATGTTAGAATTAGTAAAGTGAAGGGAAAATAGGAAGAAGTGATATCATAGGTACTGGGGATACTGAGGAAGATAATATATGACCTTAGAGAGTGCTGTTAGGGTTCTTACTTTTACTCTGAATGAGAGGAAAAGAAGCCATTGGAGCTTTGAGCAGGAAAATAATATGATCTGACTTCTATTTTAATACTATGACTACGGCTGCTATGTTGAGAAGGTGGACAAAGACAAGAGTAGAAATAGACCAGTTAGGATGCCTATGCAATAATCTGGGCCGGAGATTAAGATAACTTGGACCAATATGGAAGCAGAGAAGGTAGTGATAATCAGATTCTGGATTTTTTTTTTTTTTAAGAATCAGTAGGATTTGCCTCCAATGTTTTAGGTTTGAGCAAATAGGACTGAGATTGGAAAGACTGTAGGAGAAGCAGGTTTGGAGGTAGGAATGTAAAATATGAGATGCTTATTATATATCCAAGTGGAGATGATGAGTAAGCAGTTGGATATACATAAGTCTGGAGTTCCAGGGAAAAGACTTGGCTGGAGATATGAATTTGTAGGCTGTCACCACATAGATGATATTTACAACCATTAAATTGGATGAGATGCCTGAGAGTATAAGGGTAGATAGAAAAAGAGAGGAAGTAAAAGATTTGAGCCATGGGACCTCCTAATATTTAGAAGTCAGGGAAATGAAGAGGAACCAGCAAAGGAAACTGAGAAGGAGTGGTCAGAGAGAAACTAGGAGAGTGTGTGGAGTTGTGGAAGTTCTCTTCCGATTGCCTCAACTTTTGCAGTCAAATAGGAAGTAAAATTATGAGCTGAAAGTGTGAAAGGGGAGGAAATATTAGAGACCTGAGGAAACAGAAGGTATGAATAGTGCATTTTTTTCCCAGTCCCATTTAGTTTTATGGGTGTAATCAATAGGGTAGAAAGAGGGTTGAATTTAACCATTTTTCCCACAGGAATATGACAAAGTGAGAGAGGTAAGTGGGTTGAAGATGAATGGAAGGCAATAATTATAATCACTGGCCTTGGAGTTTAAATTAGGTAAAAATGTGTGTGAGGTCATAAGTGGGATGAAGGACCAGTAAGTTAAAAGTCTCAGGGGCTTTGAGAATGATCACAGTTAGGATCTTAGTGGGAGTGAGTGGAAATACAGATGATGGTTGGAGAACAGAATGCTTGAAATTGCGATTACAGGAAGGTTTAGTTATAAGTTAAGACAAGATCTAAGGTATTATTATGGTCGTGGGTGGCAGAGGCAGGTTGACAGGAGTCAGGTAATGAAATATATGCAATCTAATGGAGATTATGGTCTGTGGTAAGAGAAAATGACCTGCAATCTGGATTTTTTTTTGTAGTACTTGACATAAACAGAGCCAAATGGCATCACTTATCAAATAGCATTACTTACCAAAGTTACAGAAACTTTTCCAAATAGGACATCTCCAGACAGCTTATACAGGAACACGATGCCTCAGAAAAGTCTACAGGAGAAGAATGAAGAGGGGAATTTTACTGGCTGGCCACTCGCTGTGTCAGGTCCCCTCACTGTCAAAGTTTGCCCCTTACAGAGTTATGCTTTCCAATCACTTGGCGCCTCTCCTGTTACTTTATAGATAAAGAAGATCTCATTACTCTGTGGCGTGATCCTTCATCTGCATCTGGCATTTGTGGAAGAAGTCAAAGACTTCCAGATTCAGTGTGAAACCGCTGGATCACTGGAGCCTGGTCATGGAGGCAGTAGCTGGGGCTGAGCAAGCAGCTGAGGGTAGGAAGCCTGTGGAAAATCTGAGGCAATGCATAAAAAGTGTCAAATACACTCCCAAATCGTGTAACGTATTGCATTGACAGTTCCTCTTAGAGGTCCACAGGTATTCTCAATCTTAACATGTCTAGAATATTTTCAACCTTTTCTATTTATGATATATTTACAGATCCACAGAAAAGTTTTTTAAAAAGCCACAGAGGTAGAAGATAGAAGAAGTTGCAAACACATACAACTTCAAAAAGATTCATTCTAGAAGAATATATAAAAAGCTCCTTCAAATTATTAAAAAGTAGATAACCCAGTTGAAAAGAGGCAAAAGAACATATATTTCACAAAAAGGAAAATCCAATGCCCATAAATACACGAAAACAGCTCAATTTCATTAGCAATCAGGAAAATTCACTTTAAATCATAACGATAATTTCACTTGTGAATAGGGTATAGTGGGAAGAAAATACCAATGTTCTGCTGCAACAACTATAAAAAATTGATAAATTATAAAAATCATAAATTTTAAAAATAATTAACCAAGTATTTATTTTTAAAATTTTCCCTTTTTAAAATGACACACCAGCATAAACACACTTTTTGACATAATCTGATAATTTTGGATTTTCTACAATTTTAAATACTCTATGTTATAGCATTAAGATGTAAAGACTTGCATATTTCACTTTAAATTTACATTGATAAGAGGTAGATATTGTCTTAGTACTGAATATATTTTACTTCAACAAGAATGATTAAATATTCTGAATGCTATCAATTTTCAATTTATTCTCAACCCAACATATTATATATTGAATATCATCATGTAACGATGCAGATGTGATTGGTTGATTGATTTAATGTTTCATAGTTATAGTTTCAAAATATATATATTATTCAAAAATGCTCATGGTCTTCACTAGCTAGCACTTTTGGTTGTTGTCACTTAATGTAAATGTATTCCTTTTGTCAAGTAGTCAAATAAAATCAGAATTTGCATTTATGGAAACAACTCATGCATATAGAAATAGTAAAAGGCACATGAGATTTTTAAAAGGGAGAACAAGTATCTCACAAATTATGTGTTATATTGATCATCATAACTGTATTTTATTGGAGCACAATAAATCAACCTAGAATATTTCTTTGTCAGTTAATTCCTGGTAAATTACTATCTTTTTAAAAATAAATTTATTGGAGTGACATTGGTTAATAAAATTACATAGGTTTCAAGTGTACAATTCAATAATACGTCATATGTATATTGCATCATTGTTCACTACCCAAAGTTAAATTACCTTCCTTCACCATATATTTGGCACCCTTATATACCTCCCCCTTTCTCTTTAGTAATCACTAAACTGTTGTCCATGTCCATGAGTCTGTTTGTTGCTTTCAGTTTTTGATCCCACATATGACTGAAATTGTATGGTTCTCAACTTTTTCTGCCTGACTTATTTCATTTAACATGGTAATCTCAAGATCCATCTACGTTGTCACAAATGGCAGTATTTCATCTTTTCTTATGGCTGGGTAATACTTTCAGGGATCATTTCTATAGTTTGTTACCAAGCTTTCAATTAAAAGCTCAGAAGAGCCACTCCCCCTAAGGAACAGGGACAAATCAGAGATAGAATGAGTCGCACAAAAATTTCAACTCAGCTCCAATGTAGCTCAATTCCAGATTGTACTAATGTGATCTTCATTTTATTTCATTTACTTAGAGAAAAGAGCTAAATATCTCTGAGATAAAATAACATCACTAGTATTCTCCATGGTCCTATTTTATGCAATGTGTACATATAATTAATACATATAATACATATAAAGAGAATTAAATGACAACAATAATGAAGATAAAAAACAACAGAGCTAGAACCACAGATGATCCATATGTTACAATTAGGAGACAGGGACTTCATAATCATTATTACAAAAATGTTTTTTTTAATCAAAAAAGTGAGTTTTAAAATGTGGTGAAAAGGAGGAAAACTTCAACAGTGAGTTAAAATTTATTTAAAAAGAATAAAATGAACAATCCAGAAATAAAAAATAACTGAAATAATGAAATCTATAAATGGGTTTAAAAGCAGACTAGCAAGACTAGAGAACTCAAAGACAAGTCCAATGAAAATATCCAAACTGAAGCACAGAAAGAAAAAAGAATGAGAAAAATAGAACACTATAAAGGCATGTGTACACAATCTAACATACATATAACTGGAGTCATGCATGGAGAAGAGAAAGAAAATGGGGCTGAAGCAATATTTAAAGAGATGATGGTCAAGGACTTTCCAAAATTGATAAAAGATAGCAATACACAGATTCAAGAGGTTCAGGATAAATGTCAAGATAACCACACCCAAATACAATTTAGTAAAATTGCTGAAAATCAAAGAAAAAAACCCTAAAATCTTAGAAGTATCCAGAGAAAATGGAAGCACTCCTTTTAAAAAATAAGATTTCAATTTGATAGCTACTAGCTATATGTGGCCATGATATGGCCAGTTCAAATTGAGATGTATTATAAGAGTAAAACATACCAGATTTGGAAGATATAATATAAAAATAAAGTAAAATATCTCATTAACCATTTTTTACATTGATTAAGTGTTGACATATTAATATCTTAGATACATTTGGTCAAATAAAAACATTATTTAAAGTAATTTTACCTTTTTTTGCTTTGTTAATGTTACTACTAGAAAATTTTAAAAATACATATATGGCTTATTATATTTCTATTGCACAGAACTACCCTAGAGCCATGGTCTCAATCAGGGTTGATTTGGCTAATCAAGGAAACATTTGGCCATGTCTTGAAAATTTTTGTATTTCACAATCTTGGGAAGGAAAGTTACTACTACTGGGTACAGGTCAGGGATGCTGCTAAACATCCTATAATGCACGGGACAGCCTCCACAACAAAGAATTATCTGCTACAAAATGTCAAATAGTGATGAGGTTGAGGAAAAATTCTGCTCTAAAATGACCTTTAATGACTATAATAACAAAAAAATGTGTAACTAAAACTTTGCTAGCTCAAAAGGAGAAGATGATGATAACTGCAGGAAAGGAAAAATAAGGAGACAAAGATTACATGAGACAAACAGGAAATAAATAATAAGATGATAAATTTAAATCTAAATATATCAGAAATATATCTGCTTAAAGGATAAATATTTTCGGAATGACTAAAAACAAGATCCAATTATGTACTGTTTACATACTGTAAAGATAAGAACAGATAAAGGCTTAAAATAAATCCTAATCTAAAGAAAACTATCATGGCTATATTAATGTGGAAAAAGTAAATTTTAAGGCAAGAAGTATTACTAGATATAAATGCAGACATTTGATAAAAGGAACGTATCGCCTGGAAAAGAACATACAACAATCTAAAATTTGTATGTACCTAATAACATAGCTTCAAAATATACAAAGGGAAAAAAAGAAAGAAAAAAAGGAAAAATATGAATAATCTTATATCTGTTAAAGAAATTGTATTCAAAATTAAAATCCTTTCCACAAAGAAAACTCAAGGCTTCACTGGTAAATTATTCCTAACATTTAAGGAAAGAAATATACCAAAATTAACAATCTCTTTCAGACTATAATGAAAAAGTGAACACTTTCTAAATTGTTTTAATATAGCCAGCACAACCCTAGTCACAAAATCTGACAAAGATATTATAAGAAAAAAAATTATAGGCCAGTATCTCCCTTGAACCCAGATGCCAAAATCCTAAACAAAGTATTAGTAAAACAAACCTTGTGATATATAAAAAGGGTAACACATCATGAGCAAGTTAGATTTATTTCAGGAAGCACACATGATTTAACATTTGAAAAATCAATTAATTTAATTTACCATATTAACAGAATAAGAAGGAAAGTAATATGATCAGCAAAAATACGTGCGGCAAAAGCATTTGATAAAGTTCGACATGTATTCTTTATAAAACTTTCAGCAAAATAATTTTTAAAATGCAACTTTAAAAATCTGGTAAAAGTTAACTATATAAAACCTACACCTATGTTAAATTTGAGAAGACATCCATGTTCACTACCATCTATTCAGTATTATATTAAAGGTCTTAGCTAGTGCAAACAGAAAAAATACTTTTAATATATAAAGATTGGAAAGGAAGTAAAAGTTGCATCATTCGCAGATAATATAATGATGTATATAGAAAAACCCAAGAAAAACCTACAAAAATAACTGAATTTAGCACAGTATCTAGACACAAGATTAACATATAAATATAATTAATTGTGTTTCTGTATGCTAGCTATAAATAAGTAAAATTTATAAAGCAATACTATTGACAATAACATAAAAAATGTCAACACCTAGGAAAAAACGTCTAACAAAAGATTTGGAAAAGGGTGAAGGGAGAGGGTAGGTAGATGGGATAAAGGGGTCAAATATCTAGTGACAGAAAGAAATACAACCATGGGAGGTGAACACCCAGTGTAAACATATATATACCTTACTGTTAAAGTGTACGGCTGAAACTTATTGGATTTTGTTAACCAATGTCACCATAAAAATAAATTAATTAATTAATTAAAAAAAAGATTTGAAAGACCTCTCTACACTGCAAACTATAAAACACTGCTTGGAGAAATTAAAGAATTTCATAAACAGAGAGATAATTCACATTCATGAAGGAAAAACAATATTATCAAAATACCAATTTCCCACAATTTTATTATATATTAAGTGCAGTCAATTCAAATCCCATGTTTGAATTTTGTGGTAATTGATAAGCTCTGGTAATTTATATGGAAATGCAAAAAACTCAGGATGGCCTACATAATCCTGAATAAGAACAAGATTTGAAGACTTACTACCTAGGTACAGTAATTAACATACAGTGGTGTTGGCAAAAGAATACATATTTGTGTCCCCCAAAATTCACATGTTGAAATCCTAACCATCAATGCGATAGTATTAGGAGGTGGAAACCTTGGGAGGTAATTAGACCTTAAGAATGAAGCATTCATGAATAGGATTTGTGCCCTCACAAGAAGACACAGGAGAGTTAGCTCCCTCTCTCTCCACTCTCTACCACTTGAGGATATAGAACATCTGCAAATCAGGAAGCAGGCTCTCACTGGGCATGTGATCTGCAGGTGTCTTGATCTTGGACTTCTCAGCCTCCAGAAATGTAGGAAACAAATGTTTGTTGTTTAAGCCACCCAGTCTAAGGTGGTTTGTTATAGCAGTCTGAACTAAGACAGTAGACATACTGACCAATATTGGTACAGAATAGAAATCAAAATTAGATTCACACATATACAGTTGCCTGATTTACAATGAAGTCTTAATTGCCATTAAGTGGGAGAAGGATTTTTAAAATAATGGTACCAGATGAAGTGAATATCTGTTTGAGAAACAATGAAACTTAACCCCCAAATTCATACTATCTATGTGAATTAGCTGTGATGAATCAGGAATCTAAATGCGAAGGCTGAAGCAATTAAGTTTATACAGGAAAACATAGAAGAATATCTTATGGCCTTGTTGTAAGCAAAGATTTAAATAGGATACAAAGAAACACATACTCTAAAATGAATGTCAATAAATTGAACCTCATTAAGTTCAGTTCAATGAAAACATTAGTAATACAGTGAAAAGGAAAGCTACAGTCCACAGAAGATATCTAGAACACATATATCTAACAAAGGACTGATATCCTGAGTTTACAAAGAATGTCTACAAATAACAGAAAAGAAAAAAATAATTTTAATTTAAAAATTGACAAAAGAATTGAACAAGTACTTCTAAAGAAGATATTCAAAGAGCCAATAAAGATCATAATCATCAGGAAAATACAATTTAAAGTTAAAATTAAATACCACTTTGCATCCACCAAAATAGCTAGTAATGAAAAAGACTATAAGGTATTGATGAAGATGTGGATCAACTAGAACTCTTATACATTGCTGGTGAGCATGTAAATTGTATAACTACTTTAGAAAACTTTTGGCAATACCTACTAAACTTAAACATCCAATTATTTTCACTCCAAGAGAATCCACCCAACAGAATTGAACACAAATATCTGTTAAAGAATGCAAACCACACAGCAACATATGTAAAGACTGTTTATAGTACTTTTGCTTTATTGTAGCAAAAAACGGAAACTGCAAATGTTAGAGAATAGTAGAATGGATAAATTGCAATAAAATCATACAAGAGACTACACAGCAATAAAAAAAAAAACTAGTACTATATGCACCAACATGGGCGAATCTCACAAATATTATGTTGAATGAAAGAAGAGAATCTAAAAAGAATACAAGAACAGGCAAAACTAATCCATGGTATTAGAAAGTAAAATAGTTTCTTAGGTGAGAGTTATAGATAGGGAAGGGGCATGAGAGAACCCAGAGTGTTGGAAATTTTCTATCTTAATCTGGGTGATAGTTAAAATGGTGTTTATGTATTAAAAACTCATAATGTTACACACAATTTTGCTCTATGTACATTATGGCTCAATAAAAAATAGTAGTATAGCTACCATTAAACTGTCTGAAAATGTGTCAGATTCAGAACAAAATTTTATTTTATTTATTATTTTTCTAAAAATTTCCAGATAAGTTTTACTAAGCATATGCCCAAGCACAAGGAAGGCAGCACAGAGGAAAGGAAGGTCTTCTGCAGAACAAAATTTTAAATTATAGGACTTTAGCAAAGATACTTTGTGACCTGGACCTTGCCTTTCCAGAAATATTTCTTCATTCTACCAACAGGTTCCTGTTTATTTGCTGTACCTGAATATTTTAGTGTTTGTTAATATACCACACACTCTTGAAACTCTTTGCTTTAGCACATGCTGTTCCCTGCCTGAAATATCCTTTTCATCCTCTTATCCTACCCCAAAATTTCCCTAGTAATTATGCAAAATTTTGTGTTTTAATTCAATCAGTATGTTTCCATGCAATCTCAGGCACTATTAGGAACCTCTTTGCTATGTTCTTTTAGCACCCTATCATAGCATTTTGAAACTGTATTATAACTTTTTGTTACTTGTCTGACTCACTAAATTGCAGTCTTGAGAATGACCATTTTTGTTTTATTTTGTTTTTAAATATTATTAATACATAGTGTAGAGTGTGACATAAATTTGGCACAATAAAAGTTTTATGTAAGTAACTGAACAAGAGAACAATTAGGGAAAACTCTGGTAGGCTACAGCACTAAGTTTCTACATGTTTAATAGTAGAATTTTGGGTTTTTCTATGGTCCACAGGCTCAAAAGTCACAACTCCATAATTCGTAACTTGAACACTACAAGGTTGGCACTAAATTTACTTCCTTCTGGGAAACATTCAAATATAGAACATTGTTTATATTCCCAGAAATACTTTTAGCAGCTAAGTGACTTAAATAAAGGATAGATGATTTTGCTCAAGGCAGGCCCAATAATCAGTAGATTACAATCTTTCCTTAAGAGTAACCATGAGAACACAATGCAATATACATACATACATATATACATATGTGTGTGTATATGTATATATATATACATACATACATATGTACATATATATACATATATATATATGCCTTACTGTTAAATTGTACACCTGAAACTTACTGGATAATGTTAAACAATGTTGCCATAATAAAAATTAAAATAAAAAAAAAAGTAACCATGAGAGAAATAAAAATAGGCAAATCAGGCTAGTATAGCTTGTTTATATGATCACTCATCAGGAATACAAAGACATTAAACATCAGAAGGTATAGAACTAACTGTACACAGAGCATACAAGATAAAGTTCACTTATCATATTAAAAAATTTTTAAACAATCTTCATTTAATAATTAACAAAACAGTATTTTGCTAAAATATCACATACAAAATAATACAGAATTAATTATTTCATACTAAAATTATGGGCATTTGATTGACAATCTGTGCAGGGACTTAATATGCAGCCTAGCTGTATTACTACAGTACACTACAGTCTTTATTTTTAAAAATCATCAAAAGATATTTTCATTATCACAAAAAGGCTTACTGGAAATGATATCCTTCATCCCTCAATTCATTTTTATTTTTTTAATTTTATTTTTTTAATATTTTCATGATCTATGATTTTGTTTTTAATTGTCTTAAGCCTTATGATCACATAATTTACAATTTCATGCTGATTATATAGGTCTATTCTCTACTTTATAGGTCTATTCTCTACTTTATATAGGTCCATTCTGTATATAATTATAGAGGTATATTCTCTACTTTAATCCTTCTAATGAGTTGGCATTATCAACCATATGTATACAGTATTTCTACAGTTGTGTTTTTGAATAACTATTTAAAAGACAATCCTGAATCATAATTGAATCTGCTTTAATAAAGAATTCCCAAACAAAGTTTGCTACTATATCTTGTCACGGTGAATTTTAAAAGCATCTGACCTTATAGAACATCTATAAAATATGAAGTGTTAAATATTCTTTATTTGATATTATAAACCATGATAAAATGCCTATCATTAAGTAAAACGCAGCAGTTTAGATATAGAGAATTTTAATTAAATTGTCATAGTTTTTATTATCAAAAAGGTCAAGGGGACATTGCTACCTTACCTTTAGTCCTTGCCTTTTAACAGGCTAATGAAAACAACATGAAGCAAGTGAGTCTTTCTTCTCTATGAGACACTGAAGGGATTTTCTCAGTATATAAACATATAAATATAACCAGTTATATAAATCTAAATACAAACCCAGTCTCCCACAGGTTTTGAGATGGCATTCACCATTTCCGTGAAAAGATGAACATTACTAATCATATCCAGTTATATCTTTAGGAGGTGAAAACAGTGAAAGCACTTGCTGACCCAAAATTACCATCAAAGTTCAAAAAGCTGATCATATTCTTTTAACCACAAGCCAATCTTATTTAAATCAGGACTGCCCAATAGAAATATTCTATAAGCCATTCATGATTTGAATTCTGGTATATGAGATCAATTTAAATATAGTACACATTTAAAAAAATCATGAGACATTTCTGTTTTGTAGTAAATAAGGGAGTGTCCAGCTATTACTCCTAAGTAGGTTTTTTAAAAATCAAATTTATTAGGGTGACATTGGTTAATAAAATTACATAGGTTTTAAATTATGTAGTTTTCCAGTGTACAATTCAATAATATATCATCTATATATTCCATTGTATGTTCTTTTGAGATAAGCTATCAAGTCTGCCCTTTCTTTAATCTTCCTAATGCAAGCAAAGATCATTTTTGTTCCAGGGATTACTTTTTGGGATTCTCCAAATACTTCATTGCGTCTCTTCTCCCCAGGTGATGTCTTTGTTCTTGTCAGTATCTATGTAAGAAAATTCAAGGGGCTGACCATCTTTTACCTAAAAAGACCATGGAGATTTGGCCCAGTCTTGTGCTTGCCTGTTTTCACAGTGTGGCGCTGAGTACACTTCTGTACAAAAATCTTTCCCTTCTCAGTGTTGTCCCCCATTATTAAATTGCTCTTCTGTCATGTGATACAGAGACTCTCCCTAAATTCATTTTAAAGCAACTTTTAAATTGTCACACATTAATTTAGCAAAGGTATAGTCAAACGTGTTTTCAAGATGTGATTATTGTATTTATTTCATTATAAGCCCTTTCTTAAAATTAGAAATTGAAGATAAAATTTTTAAAAGATATAAATTGGCTGGTAGTCAATCTCTCAAAATTCAATGTAACAGATGACATGTTAAAATCTACAGTAATTGCTTATTTTGTTGTAACTTATATTTGAGATTGCCTCATCCATTATATTCCTACTGGTTTTGATAGTGACCTGATATAATTTTTTTTTTTTACCAGACAATCTCTAGAACATGATATAAAATCTGGTACAGGTTAGTCTAAATAATTTATGATGTTTTAATAGCAGGAAATTTGTTAATATTCATCTACTTCTAGGATTTTAATGGTAATTTTACTCTTGTAAACATAAGGTCAAAAGTATTATTTGGGAATTTGTATGCTAAACCAAGTTTGGAAGAAAATGAACTACAGTAAACTTTTAACAGAAATGCAATTTGAGGATTTAGAAATTCATCATTTTAATGACATAAGAAATAAGCGTTTCTCCTAAGAAGCCACCTGTAACACATTAAGTATAAATCATAGTTTCTCAAGTGCTGTTTTGGGACCTTTATGTTGCAATTCCAGATGCATAAGTTAAGTTGATTAAGCAAGGGTGTTGTTGCATTTGGGGTGAGCAAAAAGAAAGTGATGAAAGACAGGCCTTAAAATAAGTTAGAGGAGAAACACTTTGGAATTTAAACTTGATGTAGAGTAAATGTGGGGGGAAATAACATAAAGTAATTAAGATTTTAATGTGTAAGCAACTACATAGCAGAGGATCAGTAATTTACTGATCTTATTAGATCTATTATTTTTAAATTGTAACATGAAGTTTCCCTCATTTAAAAATATAACAAAAAAGCATCAAAAAGTCTAAATTAGTAGAAAAACTATATATTTTAACATTAAATGTACCATACATAATACAGATTACAATTTTAACCTTAGAGTCTCTTAAAATTTTTACTAAAAATCCTCAATATTTTTAACACTTTTACAATGCTTACAAAGTATCAGTTACTGTCTAAGCACTTTACAAATATAGTCATTAAATCCTTATTATAATCTCATGAGATAGGTACTATTCTTATTTTACAAGTGAAAAAAACACATTGATTTTGGCTGGATAAAACCTCCAACATACTGATATTCAGTAACTTGCCTAAGGTCACAAAGCTAGTCAGTGACAGAACCAGACCTGAACCTAGATCATTACTCTAAAGATTATGATTGTATTTAATACATGCTATGCTGCTTCCTCAATGTCTAATATCAAGTCTTCAGAATATTAACTAGTGTCATGTGTTGAACCAAACTAAAACTGAGTCACCTTGGTCAAAGACAAAATGGAGATGGTCAACACAGGCACATAAAGGAAACTTAACCTAACCTTACAAGAATTTACAGCTCTTAGAGGACATCAGTCAATCACTAAAAGCCAACTCTGTTCATCTCTAGACTTCTTTGTTCCCCTAAATTAGCTACCCTGATCCAAATAAGAAAGTAAACCACTAGGTAACCAATCATCTGAAAAAGCCAAGTAACTTCTGTATTTATCCTATACAAATCCCTCAGTCTGTGAGCAACTCGGAATTCATTACCCCCATAGCCTTTAGTTTTCCAGGTTGCAGGTCAAAAACATAATAATCTCATCTTCTGCTTTGTTTTATTTAGTATGTAGAGTTTGGATTTTGACTCAGAAAATAATAATAGATTTTGAAATTTTAATTAAATGAAATGTTAAAGACTATAAAGGCTAAAGGCATCAATGACATTCTACTAAAATTCCCCATAAACACTTGAATCCCTCATGAAGATCTTCAATGAATGATTACGAAGATTTTACTTGAACATCTTTAGTGACAGGGAATGCATACTGAGGTGGACAATTTTCAGAAATTAAATATTCTTCTGAAATCTACCTCTTTCAAGTTTTTACCCTATTCCTATCTTATCTCCTGTCACCCAAAATTAATCTCTTTTGCTTTTACACTGCTGCTCTTCAACTATGTGAAGAAATTGATTGTTTTAATTTCCCCTCACCGAAGACAACATTCCATTTCCTTCACAACTTCTTCATGTGTACATGGAGTTTTCTCACATTTCTACTTTTTCTCTTCTGGACATGTTCCAAACCATCCTGTATCTTTTAAAGTACCATTCCCAAACCAAACTTCATATTCCAGGGATATCTTGACCACAGTTGAGTAGAAATATTACTTTTCATTCTAAATACTGTTATTATTGACTTTAGATGAATATCGACTTTTTTTAGACAGCAAAAACTTACAGACTTACATCAAGTTTATCATAAAATAAAACCTCTTAAGATTTTTTTCACATATACTGCATATAACAAGCATAATTTACTCATACAGTTGATTTTTAGAAATCAATTCACAATAATTTAATCTGATGATATTGGAGTTCAGTCTATTATTTCAGTTTATTGAGATCTTTTAAGATCCTGATTACCTTATTTATCCTTTGCTTCTTGTTTTTCTCATTGGGATACTATCAATGTTTATCTAAAGAGAGTGATTTAAAAACCAAACATAAAAAACAGCTCTACTACTAGTTTTAAAAAAATTATTAAATATACTGTTATTTTGTTACAGTTTTAGATATACAGAATCATTACAAAGATGATACAAAGAGCTATATCACACACCCAGATTCCCCTATTAATAGCTTACAGTAGTACGATACATTTGTCGCAATTAAGAAAATATAGAATTAAAATCAGAAAACAATCAGATATAGTCAAAATTTTAAACTCATGTAAGAAATGAGGAAAAGCCAAAATATTTGAAAACTTAGATAAATAAATTCCTGGAAAGATCATTTAAGTTAAAAAAAATAGCACAACATACAGTAGAAAACTTTCAGAAACAAATAACATATAAAGAAGATTAATTGGGAATCAATTCCCTCTTCCTTTCCTTATTTGCCCTTTCCAAATGCTAGTGTCAAACAGTAGAGTTCTACAAAATTTTCAGAGAATAGAACATAGAAAAAGAAGAAGCACTAATATTTTTTATAAGGCAAGAGTAACCTTGACAAAGTATCCAAATAAGGATAGTACAAGAAACTTAAAAGACAACTTCACTTATGAAAATACATATAAAAATCCTAAATATTAGCTAACTGAATCCAACAGTGTACTTTAAAAACACAACACGAATAAATGGAACTTAGCTTAATAACATAAAGAAACATTATTGAAATTAGCCATGTTAAATTAATGGGCTATGGTAGATATTTTGGATAGTTTTCTCAATCTTCATTTCTCTCTTCATACCTGGAGTGGTAGAAAGCTTAAAACATTTTTGAAATATGCTACAACATGGAAGACCCTTGAGTACATGATGCTAGTTAATATGTCAATCAGAAAAAGAAAAATACTATATGATTATACTTATTTGAGATACTTAGAATAGTCAAAATTATAGAGACAGAAAGTAGAATGGTCGTTATCCAGGTGCTGGGAGGAGGGAACGATGTGAAATTATTGTTTAATGGACACAGAGTTTCAGTTTTATAAGATGGATAGCTCTCCATCTCCATACCTCTATCTCTATAGCATGTGATGGTTGTACAGCATTATAAATGTACTTAATACCACTGAGTATATACTCAAAAATGCTTAATATGGGTAAACTTTATTTTTTGCTATTTATTATTATTTATGCCTATAGCACCTGGTCTTCCTAGCTGGTCTCCCATTTCAAGTACTAACCAGGCCTGACCCTGCCTAACTTCCAAGATCAGACATAGGGCTTGTTCAGGGTGGCATGCCATAGACCATGGACCATGGCTCCACTGGGGTGTGAACCCAGAACCTTCTGCATGTAAAGCAGACGTGCTAAAGGTACACTATGGAACCACCTCCCAATATAGGTAAATTTTATGTCAAGTGTATTGTACTAAAATAAAAAAACAAACAAACAAATGCATACACATATGTGTGTAGGGAGAGTGAAAGAAGATAAAAAAATAGAAAAACATTAAAAACTAATGAATTTGAGTGAAGGGTATAGAAAATTTGTACTACTCTTGCTATTTTTTTTTAGATTTGAAATCATTTCAAAATAAATTTTTTAAAAAGATATCATTACTCATAGCCATCAAATGTTTTTTTTTTTTACCACTGGTAAAAAAAATGATTAAATAAAAATGCATTAAATAAAAATGATTTGAAGATGAGTAATGAGAAAATGACTACTGAAAGGAGAAAAGAAGCAGTAATTGAAGGGTTGCAAAGTTCAGAATAAGTCAAAAATGAAACAAGATTTACAAATAGTTACATCACCAAAACAGAATTTATAAAAGGTAATTTTTAAGCAATAGATTATGTTGGAAATGGGCTACTAGATTAAAATCTGGGAAAGTTTTAAGTTTTTTAAATAAATAATTCATGTTTTGTAAGTTTTTTGGGGGAGATAAGTAATTCAGAAATGAGGTACAAACATTAGATTTATCATACAGAGGAAAAATTGGCAAAATCTTGTGATGGGTAAGTCATGTCGAATAAAGAACTAGGGAATTAAAGAAGACTTCAAGTTTTAAGCAGAGCTAACTAATAATCCTACACCATAACAGAAAAATACGAAGAAATTAGTTTAGTGCTAAATTTTAAAAATAATGACTGTTAGGTGCTTGTAGAAAATCCAGTCAGAGACATTTTTACACTTCCTCTTTTCTAGTCAGGTTTTTCACTTCACTTTTATCCATTCCCCTTTTCAGCTGCCTTCTTAAATTTCAATGTATTCCTGCTGTACACCTTTGGCTACTTTGAAATTCTCCCTACACACTCATCAAGTTCTCCAAATTCTTCCTTTGACCACTTCCTAAACCCATTGTTCATTTGCCCAAAGAACACAGGCCTGAGACACTTGCTGCTGCAGTGTCTACCCCAAGATATCTCGCAGATTACATCAGTCCTAACCTTACCCCCAAAGTTTGCCACAAAATATCTTGCTTTTATTATTTTTGCATCACTCTAATACATTGATAGTCTTTGGAAACAAATAACATCCATCCATTTATAGTATTCTATTTTTTGTAGTGGTATTTACATTTATAAAACATAGTAATTCTCAATCACTGAACATGTTGTCCTGTGCGTGATGTTAACATTGTTCTTGAACAGTTGTTAGCCAGATTCATTTGCTGAATCTGATTTATGTATACATTTCTGTTACATTAGGATTAGAGACAAGTTCTGTACAGAAATACTTCCCAGGACAGTTTTTATACTTTATTTTCACATTGAAAATCAGTCTAATTTGTGTCAGCCTCAAAGAGCGTATTAATATAAAATTAACACCAGCAGTGAGTTGCACTTTTTTTCTAAAAGGAAAATGAGTTAAAATGATTATATTACATATTTCATCGACATAACTGTTATTACTACAGCTATGGTGAATTGCAATATTAATGAATATATATGGTTAACTATAAAAAATAATTATTAGCTATACCAATTTCCATCTACTATATGAACAAGCTTTATTTTTTAATAATTGTTTTCTGTAATTTTGGTAAATTTCTTTGTTAAAGACTATCTTAGTCTGCTCGGGCTACCTTAACAAAGTACCATAGACTGGATAACTTAAACAACAGACATATATTCTCACAGTTCTAGATGCTGGAAGTCCAAAATCAGGATGTTAGTACAATCGATTTTGGGTGAGAACACTTCCTGGCTTGCAGAAAGCTCCCTTATGGCTGTGTCCTCACATTGTGGAGAGGAGAGAAGAGAAGGGGAGGGGAGGAGGAGAAAAGGGGAGAGGGGAGGAGAGGAAGAGTCTCTTGTTACAAGGACACTAATCCCATTGTAAGGGCTCATCCTCATGATCTCATCTAAACGTAATTATCCTCCATAGCCCATCTCCAAAACACCATTATATTGAGGACTGAGTCTTCAACATATGAATTTGGAGGGGAGAATGACACAATTCAGTCTATAGCAAAGACCTGGTCTATATATAAATTTAACTTACGCTAGTTAATGGGATGACATTTGGACATTATAAAAGAGGGAGCAAGAGATTATTTAAAAGATATCCATTAATTTACAATGAATGTCTCTCTTTGCAACTGTGAATATAATTTCATTATTTAATATTTTCTTTGAAAAATGTTTACAAAGAAAAAACTGATACAAAAATGTAATAATTTGAATATTTGAAATATATGAGTATTTTTATAGTAAATGAATAAAAATTTGATGGTAATTTTATCATATATGATGGTATGTAAAACACTCTCTCTTCTAGTTCTCAAATCCCCATTTTAACATGTTAACCATGGCACCATCTTGTGGATATTTTAACAAATAGATGAGCTGTGCAAACATTTATATGGAAACACGGAAAATGAAGATATTTGTTGAAAAAGAAAAGCAAATGGAAGTTTAAAAATAAAGTTTAAGTATATAAAATAAAATATTGGCAAGTAATCTTCCTCAATCCCTTTCAAAGGGCTTCAGCTATATAAGTAAATTCTTGAACCATCTCCAACATAGTTTTTTTCTTTCTAAAGTATTTCTCCATTAACTGCTTATATAAAATTTTAAACTGACCAGGTGGTTCTGAATACACTAAATGTTTTATTTTAGTATCTATAGTGTACATGTATGTATGTTTACATATATAAATATAAATGTGTGCATATGCTACTGTAATTTTATACTGAATAACTTCAGGATCTGTTCAAAGATGGGGATTGATACAGAGTAGATTTAAAAAAAGGGAAAAATGTTTAAGAAATTTAACTCAATGGCTATGAACCACTTTTTGAATCTAACGTTTCTGAGATAGAAGGAGACATACTGGTAATTGTCAAATATTAAAGAAGACATACCAAAACACATTAATCTCTGACATTATCAAATCAAAAAGTATATATTATTTTAATATGAAGAATTTAAATATTTATAGACTATGATAAGAAATTATAGTAAATATGATATTTTAATTAGAAAAAGTAGTAACCATACAATATTTTAATGACTTCTGCAGAGAGTATATGGAAAAATCATTGGTGTAATTAATGTGATTTTGCAAAAAGATTACTGAGAGTGTTTTTTTGTAACACTTTATTGTATTGTAAAGTTTCAGAATTTAGAATTTACAATTACATTGAAAGCTTTTTGTTTGTCTTGTTTGTTGCTTTCAGTTTTATATTCCACATGAATGAAATCATATGGTTCTCAACTTTTTCTAATTTATTTCAAGACAAACATAAACTCATAGACACAGAAAACAGTTTAGTGGTTCCCAAAGGGAAAGTGATGGGGGAGGTAGACAAGGGTAAAGAGGGTCAAATATATGGTGATGGAAGATATGACTTTGGGTGGTAAATGCACAATGCAATATACAGATGGCATATTATCAAATTGTACACTTGAAACTTATATAATTTTATTAACCAATCTCACCCCAATAAAGTTAATTATAAATGAATGAATGAATGAATAAATGACATTATTTACCATATGACACAAGAAAGAAGGAGGAATAGGATTTATTGTAGACTCTACTATAAGCTAGATATTTAGATATATTATCTAATACTACAATCCTTCCAACAATCTTTTGAGTTGGTACTATTATTTTTACTTTGCAGATGAGAAAACTGAGGCTCTCATTAGTTCTATAACTCACCTAGGTCACACAGCTAGTTAGTAGTCCTAATTTTAACTTAAGTCTTCAAAGCCCAAAATCTTATTACAACATAACCTTCCTTCTTTATAGGTATGCCAAATTAAAATTGTGTAATTTCTCACAAGCAAATTTTAAATGTACTATATTAATATTGTTGCATTTTGAAAAATATTGCACTTTGACATAAGACAAAATTCTTGAAATAATACAATAATATGAAAATATAGGACTGCTTGGTATATTATTATAACATTCTAGATAGCTATAAACAAGAATGGAACATAAAGCAAATTTCCTTAATGGTAACTCTCTTAAGTATTAATATTTTTCTAATCATTATTTTCTTTTATTAAATACTATAGTTTAAAGCTATTTGAGTCCTTAAAAATCAAAAGTACATATATATATACACACACATACATGTGTATATATATAATGATAAGAGCACATAACATGGTATCTACCCTCTTAACAAATTTTTAAGTATAATAGGATGTTAATAGGCACATGTTGTACAATAGATCTCTAGAATTATTAATCTTGTGTAACTGAAACTTGACACCTGTTGAACAGTAACTCCCCATTTCATCCTCCCCCAACCCTGGCAACCACCATTATATTCTTTTGTTTCTATGAGTTTGACTATTTGAGATACCTCACATAAGTGAAATCATGCAATATTTGTCATATATTCTATGATTGGCTTATTTCACTTAGCATAAGTTCTTCTAGGTCCATCCATGTTGTTGCATAGGATAAAATTCTCTTCTTTTTTATGGCTAGATAATATTCCATCGTATGTATATACCACATTTTCTTTACCCATTCATGGACATTTAGGTTTCTCCCACATTTTCATTGTGAATAGTTCTCTAATGAACACTGGAGTGCTAATATCTCTTAGAGATCCAGATTTCAACTCTTTCGGATATACACCCAGAAGTGAGATTGTGGGACCATATAATAATTCTATTTTTCTGAAGAATCTCCGTACTGTTTTCCACAGTGGCTATATACCATTTTACATTATCAACAGTGTACAAGGATTCCAATTTGTCCTCACCAACACTGTTACCTTTTGATTTTTTTTTGTTTGTTCGTTTGTTTCTTTTTGGATAACAGCCATCCTAACTCCTGTGATGTGATAATTCATTGTGGTTTTGATTTGCATTTCCCTGATGTTTAGTCATGTTGAGCATCTTTTCATACACCTTTTGGCTATTTATATGTCTTCTTGGGAGAAATGTCTATTTGAATGCTTTGCCCATTTGAAAAATGGGTTATTTGGGGTTTTTTGCTGTTAAGTTGTAAAAGATCCCTATACCTTTTAGATATTAATCTCTTATCAGATATGTGGTTTATAAATAGTTTCTCCTATCCTGTAGGTTGCCTTGTCACTGTTGTTTTCTTTCTTTGCCATGCAGAGATTTTGTTTCATGTAGTCCCACTCATCTAATTTTGCTTTTGTCATTTGTGCTTTGGTGTTTATCCATATTGCTAGGTAGTTAGGTAACCATGAGCAACGGGAGCCTGAAGGCCCAGCTCTGTAACCATAGGAATGACAACACTGATGGCCCAACCCACAAGGCTGCCCCTAGGACCTCCAGAAAAAACTCATTTTTCAAATAATAATATTCATACATCCTGAAGTACAAGAAAATAAATGACCATAGCATAGTAACCAGTTTAGGCCAGCCACAAACTCTTGTGCAGTAAGAAGTACCCTGATCTTCTTTTCACCTCACCCTCATTATACTATCATTGCAATGTCATGCATATGCCCAGAAGCTCATAAACCTAATTATACCAGACTGAATTCTGAGAACGTACATGCGCAGTTGACAATAGGTTATATAACAGCCAACTGTCAATCAAAATGACCGCCCACATCAATCTGCTAGCACCACCCTTGTAATCCCCCATCATGGCCTACATATAAGACAGACTCCCCACTCTATGAGGCTGCAGCCCTCTCTGGTAAAGCCAGTTTCTCTCTTGAAACGTATTTCAATAATCTTACTTTGCATAAACTTCACTATAATCTGTAATTTTTTTGTTGCATTGGTGGAATGCACTGAGGCCCCCCAACACTGCTGGGGCAATGACAGACTGAGATGGCCCTCAACGGTGACGATATCAGTACATTATTATGTTCCTCATTGCTGAGCCCAATGTTATAAAGCTTTTTTCCTGTGTTTTCTTCTAGAAGTTTTACAGTTTGAGTCTTATATTTAAACCATTTATATGTTTTGAGTTGACTTTTTAGTATGGTGTAAGATAAGGGCTCAATTTTGTTCTTTTGCATATGGATATCTAGTTTTCCCAACATTATTTGTTGAAGAAACTGTCCATCGTTTCCCTGCTGTGTATTTTGGCACTCTTGTTGAAGATCAGCTGATTATATCTGTGGGTTTATTTCTAGGCTTTTGATTGTTTCATTGGTTTGTATGTCTGTTTTTATGCCAGTCATACTTTTTTAGCTGCTATAAATAGAGCTCTATTGCAATGTGTTGGTAAGGTGTCAGGGGAGGGAAAGCATTCTATATTCCTATGATTAAGTCTGAATCTTCTAGTGAGCCTGTGCCTCTGGACAGTGAACTTCACAAGTGTTTCTCAGTTTCTTCTCACCCCTTAGGTGAGTAGCCTGAGGGGGCTGGAGTTTGGTACTTCCCTTCGCCCACTGTTAGGCTCTGATAATATCCCAGTAGATTGGGCTCTGGTTAACCCCCCTTTTTTTTTTATCCTGAGAGCAGGCCCTGTTAAGAACAGAGTGGTCTGGTATATTCAAAATGGTTTCTTTTCCCCTTCCCTGCTGCAAACAAGAGATTTTTCTACAATATTTACTGTGCGAACCTGGCTGAGCTCGAGGAGAGAAATTTCATAACATTGTGGAGGCTCTTCTATGACTGGTTCCCCTGGAGTTTTCATCTCTCATACTTGTCCACATTGAGCCCCCAGCAATTCCTCAATTACAGTTCGGGTTTTCCTACTCTGGCATTTGTTCCTGCTATGTTTCAACTCATGAGCCTCTGTTCTGGTAAACTGTGACTCCCTATAATCATTTGTCTGTCTCTCCAGTCTAGGAGGCAATAGTTTGCCCCGTGTCCTGCTCTCTCTTATGGATCCAAAATGAGTTGTTTATTTTTCAGTCTGTACAGCTTTTAACTTGTTAGGATAAAGTGGTGAATTCCAAGCTCCCTACATGTGTAACTGGAAACCAGAAATCATCACACATTATTAATGGAAGTATATGGTGATATTTCCTTTGAAAAAAGCCTGGGAAAATCTATTAAAATTATAAGTGTGCATATCCTTTAAACCAACACTACCACTTCTAGAATTTATTCTACAGATTTATTCACACATATGAAATGACATGTAAAAGGTTATTCATTGCAGCTGAGTTTTATCAACAAAAGATTGGAAGTAACTCTCAATATTCATCAACTGGAAGCTGGTTATGTTCATACATTCATATGATGAAAAACTAGCCATACAAATGAAATGCTAGCACTAGCTGCTCGATGAGAAGGGAACAAAAACAGAAGGTAGATATTTCATTATCCACTCATTTGTATCTTTTGAATGTTGAACCATCTGAATTTATAACATTTGAAAAATAAATAAAAGAGTTAATCCCCTGCTCCCTAAGCCCTTTGCACCTGCTTCCTTTGGTTACTAAGGACCTTAGACCTGAGATGGGCATGTCTAGGGTAACCATACTCACCCTAGAGATCCATCTACATGGTATGGATGATCTCTGCAAAACAGTGGCACCCTAGTCGCTGGCCTCTATCTACCCCAGCTCTCTGTAAGATCAGCCTTTCCAAGCTCTGGGTGCTCTGGTGTATTAGGAAGGGTCGGGCTTGCAGCCTGCAGTTTGAAAATATGGATTCAAGTCTAACATGGACCCAGAGTGGAGCAGTGTCTTGCCAAGGTCACACAACCACTACATTCTCAGAACTATGTCACCTGCCTCCCAGACTGTGGTCCTTGCTTCTGCACCCCCATCAACTATGTTTGCACTTTGGGAATAAAATGAATGAACAAATAATCTATAAATGTTGGAGTACTTCAAAACTCAGTTTAGACCACTCCTTTTTATAATTCCAGCTTGGACCTCTCCTTGAACTCAAGACATGTTTATCTAATGCTTCCTTGGCATGTTTACTTGGATATTTAATAGCATATCAAAATTAACGTGTTAAAAACTAGGCTTGATATTCACCCTCAAACCAACTCCTCCTGGCAAAGCCATACTTTCAGTAATATAGAAAAAAAAGGTATCATCTTCTGACTCCTTTCTCTCAAATCTCATATTCAATTGGATAGCAAATCATGCTGGCTTCCTCATTAAAATATATTCACTCTTTTATCATTCTTACAATCTCTACTAATACCACCCTGGTCCAAACTGTGAATCACCTCTTATCTTGACTATTTTAATATCCCCCTAAGTGACTATATTTGCTTCTGCTTTCTTCCCCTCATCACCTACCTACCTATCAGACTCTATTCTCAATACACTATCCAGAGTCATCTTCTTAATCTGCATATAGACAGATAATGTCACTTCTCTCTTCAAAACACTCCAATATATTTCATCTACTCAGAGTAAAACCCAAGTTCCTGTTATGACCTAGATGGCCTTCATGATCTAGACTTCCCTCTTTACTTCTCTAACTATATGTTCAACAATTCTACCTTTTGCTCACTCTGCTCCAGCCATCACTGTCTTCCTTGTTATTTCTTGACACGTTAAGTATGGTCCTATTTTCAGGGCCATTTGTATCTGTTTTTTCTTCTTTCTGAAATACACTTCCCCAAGAAATTTACACAGTTACCTCCCTCACTTTCTTCAGGCCTTGACTCAAAAGCTGCCTTCTCAGGGTGGTTTTTCCTGGACAACCTATCAAAATTATCAACCTTTCTCAGTGTTTCATATCCCCCTTCCCTGCTTTAATTCTTAACTTATTCACTGTCTCAAATATATGTGTATCTAAAGATATAATATATATATATTTATCTTGTTATTGTCTGTCCTACCATTACAACGCATGTAGGATTTTCTAAATTTTATTCACTGTATGCATAGCACAAGAACAGTATTGGTGCTCAAGAAACGTTTATTAAATGAACAAATGAACGCATGAAGTGAAATACTGTTAGAACTACCAGTCATTAGTTTTTCCCCCAATACTCTTTTCTTTTTGAGGTATACTTTTATAAAATAAAATACATAGATCTCTAGAGGATAGATTAATAGTTAGCAAATGTATAATCATGAAACTGTAACTCCATCAAGATATAGAACACTTCTATCAACCTAATGTTCATATCCCTTTCCCATCAGTTCTCCTACCTCCAGAAGCAACTACTGTTCTCACTTATCACCACAGATTAGTTTTGCCTAGTTCTGAACATTATATAAATGGATTTATATATATATACATACATATCACACACACATATAGCTTTTGTTATTTCCTACTTGCACTTAATGTAATGTGTAGATTCATCCATCTTGATGCACGTATCAGTAGTTCACTACTTTTTCACTATTGAACAGTATTTCATGGTATGAATATACCACAATTAATGTATCTATTCATTTCTTGATGGATCTTTGGATTGTTGGCTACTCCTTTGCTATCATAAATAAAGCTGATATCAACATTCTTATACAAGTCTTTTTGTGGATATTTCATTTTATGAAAATTTCCATTTCTCAAGTAAATATTTTGGAGGTAAAGTATTAATTATTTAAGAAAGTGACAAATAGTATTTCAGAGTGGCTTACTATTTTATAATTTAATTATCAATGCATAAAACTTGCCAGTTAAGGTTTGGTTTTTTGTGTGTGTTGTTTTCAGTTTTAAAATTGTTCTTACTAAGAAGCAGGTGGCAAGGAAAAAGAATGAGGACTTCGTAATTAGTCCAAGGTTGGAAAAATTTAAAATATTAACATAGTCTCACTGCCTGTCTGAGAACCAGGGTCCACAGTAGGGGGAAAATGATACTTTATATGTTACATATATAATTGTTATATGTAATATATTTATCATTTATATATTACATAATATATAAACACATCTTTACACATTACAAATAATACATAAATATGTTTTATATTTATATTATATATCATATATAATTCATTATAATATAACTAATATGCATTATTATATAAAATATATATCAATACAATATATATTACATTTATGATAATATACATATGTAACATATATTTCAAATAATACACATATAGAAAGATGTATGGTGAAAATATGGATATATGTATAGAGTTTATATTTTTTATATATTTATATATAAGTAAATATATATAAGTATATAAATAATATATAAATATATATATATAAACTCTATTTTTATATATGTGTATATAAGAAACCTCATCGACAGTTTGTCCTAAGTAGTAAAGCCTTTACGTGTATATACATATGTACGTAAAGGCTTTACTAACTGTCGATGAGATTTCTTCCTATGTAAAATGTCTACCTATTTTATGATTAGAGTTATTATGTAAGTTTCTAAACATGTTTCTGGTAATAGAAGTTCCTCAATAAAGGTACTGAATAAATGGAAAAAAATTATTCTAGTTTAGTTCAAATTTATACTGCATAAACTGTTAGTCAGCAAATTTAGGCAGCATTGAGAGGTCATTTATTTTCTAGTAAATTGAAGGAAAAGTGGATTATTAACTATTTTCTTTCAATTATTGACACTAATAATTTAACTCTGGATAATTAATATTCAGAGTTAGGATTCTTTCAAAATATAAACTGAAACTACAATTAACTAACATTAAAGTGTAGACTCAAAAATACAGAATTCTATTCCGTACATTTCTTCCTATTAGAAATCATCAAAAGAATTTTTTTTGATATTTGAGAGAGCAAAATCGTAAAATAAGATCAAATGAGATAAAGTCTCATATTGAGGTCAGGCATCTTAGTTGTTAGTAGCAGGACAACATTTCGTATAGTACGTGGCATATCATAAAATTTAATAAGCATTGCTGAATAGGGAATAGCATCATATCTTCTGCCTTTTAATTTGATATTCTTTTCACTTATATCACACCACCTTGTATAATTCCAAAGTTTGCGAAAAAAGTGTTAGATTTCCAGAAAAAAACTTTAGTTCAATAATGATTAAGTTTTATGTTTTTTCAGTTCTTTTCATAAAACCTTTTTCAAATAGTAAATTCCAATGATAATGAGCCCCACAATAAGATAAGATTAACTTGAATTGTCTTCACTTAGCCCCGATTCTCAAACATAGTAAGTTCTTATTTTTGTGGATCTGTGGGAGAGGTTGTGGTGGGAGGGATAAGAAGAGAATATAGATGGAGAACAGAAGCCATATAAGGAAACAACATTCAGTACCATCAGAGAGATCAGCAGGGCAGAGAGTGGGTCCCTGTATTCTCCTGGCCCTATCTTTCTAGATCAGCCAACAAATTGGGTGCTAACTAAGAAGAAGATTCCTAGAATCACTGTAGCTGTCCAGATTAAGTCTCAATTAAACGTGAAATCCAGAATCATTTCTGTCAATGTCAGGTAAAAACAGCTGCCAGCATCACAGTTAGTATCTGGATGGATTTGAATGGTGTAAGCAACCTGTATCTACAGGCCACTAGCTACACAAGCTTACCTTCATTTCACTTCATAAATCTTACAATATTATGACCTTGTATTTTGTGCAATTAAAAATTTTGGAACCTACTTGTTTCACATCAAAATCAGGGTTTTATCACACTCAAAATAGTCTTACTATAAGACTGTCCAGAAAGTTATCAGTTGTCCCAGGTAGTCACTTAGTTACAAATGTGTGGATTTTTTTCCCCTTTTGACACACTCATCAGGTAGCAGAATAAAACCAAAAAGAGCTCCACTGACAGGTGGCACCATTGTCTCCTAATTTTAAATCACAAACTAAATAAAGACTAATTCTACAGGCTCCTTACTTTGTCAGATTCTTCCTGTGACATATCATAATTTCTACATGAGTGACAAATACTAAGACTCCACTGACAATCGTTTTAAGTCTAATTAGCAACACCTCTAACAGAAAAACAACATGAAACACAAAAAGAATAGCCAAAATATGATTACACTTGTGCAAGTCTTTTAGCTCTGAGTCTCCTTGTTAAAACCAAATTAACACCCTACATTTCCTCTTTTTGGTGTCATAGACTCTAGGATGCACAACTTTCTTCTCCTCTGGTCTTATAACTCTTCCTATGACCATAATCTCGTCTCTTAGGATTTCCCTCAGAAATAGCACAGTGTCTTTAGTTAACTTACATATGATCTACTTATTTTTATACCCATAAGCCCCATTACTAGCCGTCCTCCCTGCAGCCCTTGAAGCGAGGGTACTCATGTTCAATGGGAGTACTTAGGAAGGTGGTTCCAGCAGGGTTGCTGAAGCTTCAGCTACCTACATATATGGTCATTTGACATAAATGAAAATTACATTTCCTTGCCATGCCAAATAGTATGATACAGGCTATCCCTGAGTTTTTTTTTTTTCTTTTTCAGATCCACCAGCTTCTTCCTGCGCTTTTCTCTACTCCTTAGCTGCACCAGGCCTAGGAGCAATCAGGATCTCAACCACTTGAATGGCTCAACAATTTCAAACAAGATAATCTACAGTTCCCAGTTTAAAGGGGGAAAAAACAATTTGGAACAACCCAGTTCAGGGAAAATAGCATCTTGTACCCCCATGTTGCATTCACAGAAACAAAGTTTATAATATAATATATGAAGTGTCAAGTAGTGGCATGCATGTTCTAAAGGCTATAGAAGTGCAGAAAACAGCTGCATAATGATGGATTGGAATTATAAGGAAAAACAGTTTAATTTTAAAGGAAAGGTTAAAAAGGAAGGAAGAGCTAGACAAGAGTATGAATAGGAAAATCAAGACAGGGGTCATAGTGTACATGTGCACATCATGTGTTGGGAGACAAATTTAACTGAAGTCAAGTGGAATATGTTTGCGGAGGCCAGACATTAGAGGGCTTCAAATAACATGGAAGATTTTTAAATGACCAAAGTAGTATTTCACAAAACTTAATCTGACATGAGTAGTTAGAATGGACCAAAAGGGGAAAAGAAAAAACACAGAGAGAGCAATTTTCCAACACAGAAAAGTCATAAAACTGATAGTTTCACAGGTAAATTCTACCACATATTTAGAGAACGACTAAAGCCTATCTTTTTGTACATCAAATCCTCTTGTACATCAAAAGAACACTATCTACAGAGTAAAAAGGCAACATACAAAATGGGAAAAAATATTTGCAAATCATGTATCTGATAAAGGATTAATACCCAGAATATATAAAGAACACTTAAAACTCAACAACAACAACAAAAAACAAAGAACCTCAATATAAAAATGGGCAAAGTTGAATAGACATTTCTCCAAAGAAGATCTATGACTGGCCAATAGCACATGAAAATGTCTCAACATCAAAGATTATTAGGGAAATGCAAGTCATATTACAATGAGATACTACCTCATACCCATGGGATGGCTAATATAAAAAAGAAAAACAGAAAACAAGTGTTGACAAGATGTAGAGAAACTAGGACCCTAGTGCGCTGTTGGTGGGAATATAAAATAGCACAGCAGTGTGGAAAGCAGTATGAAGTTTCCTCAAAAAATTAAAAACAGAATTACCATATAACTGAACAATTCTACTTCTGTGTTTATATTCAGAAGACTTGGAAGTAGGGTCCCAAAGAGATTATCTGTACACCCATGGTCACGACAGCATTATTCACAATAGCTATGATATAGAAACAAACTAAATGTTCACCAATAGATGAATGGCTAAGGAAAATGTGGTGCATACATAATGAATATACATTATTTACAACAGCCAAAACATGAAGGCAACCCAAGTATCTATAATTGATGAATGAATAAAGAAGTGTGGTATAGACACAAAACAGACTATTATTCAGCCTTAAAAAGGGAGGAAATTATGTAATATGTTGCAACATGGCTAAACCTTAGAGACATTAAGCTAAGTGACATAATCCAGTTAAAAAATGAGAAATACTGTATCGAGGGTCCCAAACCCCCAGAGTACAGACTGGTACAGGTTCCTGGCCTGTTAGGAACCAGGCCGCACAACAGGAGGTGAGAGGAGGGCAAGCAAGCAAAGTTTCATCTATATTTGCAGTCCCTCCCCAGGGCTAGCATCACCACCTCAGCTCCACCTCAGATTATCAGGCATTAGGTTCTCATAGGAACACCGTCCCTGGTGCCAAAAAGGTTGGGGACCGCTGTTAACTATATGATTCCATTTCTTTGGAGTACTTAGTCAAAATGGTAGAGAGAAAGTATGATGGTGGTTGCCAGTGGTTAGGGGATGGAGAGAATAGGTGTAGGTATAGACTTTCAGTATTACAAGATAAAAAGTGTTATGAGAATGGATGGTGGCAATAGCTGCACAAAAATGTGAACATATTTATTGTTACTGAACTGAATACTTAAAAATGGTTAAGAAGGTAAATTTTATGTTATGTATATTTTATCAACAAAAAAAAACCCCAATAAGGCAGATCAGGTTACTCAGCTCAATATCCCTTCACAGTTCCCATCACATTTAGAATAAAAGTCAAAGTCCTTATTTTGACTCATAGGGCTGTGGATGAAAAAGGAGTGCTGTAATAAATCGTAAATTCCTAACTGGGCAGGCAATGTTAGTAGTCACGTCCCAGGCCTATAACTTCTTTAGTGAAAGGATTTTAAGCAGGCCCCATCCATTGTTTTTGTGCATCTAGGTTAATACACCTTTGAAATGCCAAAAGTAATAACCCTGGAAGGCATAAACATCCTTAAGAAAGCACATAATCTTGTAATTCAATCTCTGCTTGCTGTTTCCTACCCTCAGGTGATCTTCCTTATGTTCCTTAATTTCAATGCATAAAGAAACTGCAAAACTATTATTCTCTGGAGCATTTTAGAAATTGCTTCCCAGCAATTGTCAGTTTGGGCTCAAATAAAATCATAAAAATTCTCTGCAGGTTTGGACACTTCATACATTGAGAAGGCCCTTCATGACTTGAACCCCCTCTCTTTATCATTCCAACTTCATCTTACTTCTTACCTCTCCCATATTCTGTTCCGCCTCACTAGCCTCAGGGCTCTGTACTTGACACTCCATCTATTGGAGTGCACTCCTCACAGATATAAGCTTGACTCTTTTCTTTTATCTACCTTCAAGTAAGATCCTCGTTGGCCTTGGCAATCCTCCCTAAAATTGCAACAATCCTACCACACACTTTTTATCCCATTCTCTACTTTTCTGTTTACCACTTATAATCTAATGCACAACATAATTTGCTAATTTATATTTATCTTATTTATTGCCTGCATCTACAACCAGCATATAAACTCCATGAAGACAGTTTATATGGTTGCTGTATGTCTGACACAAAATAATCGATAAATATTTATTGAGTTAATGAAAGAATATGGTTTAATAAGTAATAAAGAAGTTAATCTACATTTTACATACATTCAAAATTGTTTAATCTATTTAACCAGTCTACATAATATTTTTCTGAACTGCTTACAGTTACTAAATGCTAGCCTGGGCTTCCTAATTATATCAGAACTCTGCCTGTTTCACTAGATGTTCTCTTCTTTTCCTCTGTGCCATAAATGGGGCTAAATGAAGTTGGAGGCAAAGGCCCAATATATAGAAGTGCATAGACTTTGGAATCAGCAGATACTCCACTTGATAGTGTTGGGTTTTTAACCTCTACGTGCATCCACTGTTGTAAAGATAGTGTGAAATAGAGGAAAATGTACATTGGCTTAGGAATCTGAGAGTCTTGGGTTCCAATGTAGTTGTGACTCAGGAAAGTTATTTAATATATTACACAGTCTCAATTTCCTAATCTATAAAATGAGGATAATACTTTATAGGGTTCTTGTAATGATGTATAGTAAAGCCCCTGACATACAAAGTAACCAGTAAATGTTCATTTCTGTTACTAATATAGGATAGTAACTAATTTTCTGCCCAAGATAACTTGGTTCATTGATAGGTAGGCACCCAGCCTAGGGTTTTTTTTTTTTTTTCATGGCTGCTACTCTCCTAACAAGGCTAGGTTGATTGTGTTTCAATATAACTAATAACCCATATCAGTAGAGACTAAAACCAGAAGCATATTACTATTAGCAAGATTTTACCCACAAATATACATTTCCTAAGGAAATGGAAGGCAATAGCAAGCACTGCCAGCTTACAACATTCCTTTTGCATCCACTTTCTGTTTTCTATTACAGGTGGAATCTCATTTTAATGAATACCATTTTAAACATCTGTTTCTACACAGAAAGGCTATTTTTGTGTTCTAGCAGATGGGCCATAGGGACTGTGTTTTGTTGACTTGACTAAAACAAAATGAAAATTCTTTCTTTATAAGTATTGTCTATACATAAATAAGTAGTTTAATAAGAGGTAACTATTACTTGTAAGTGATATACCCTGACCCAGGCTACTTCCAAGAAAACTGAAAACGGGTTGGGCGGGTGTGTTGAAGACAAAGTGAACGGGAAAGCAAGTGAAAGAAATAGAAAAATAGAGCAAGTCCTCCTTGAGATCTGTTATAAAATCCAAACTTAAGCCAGAACTCCACTTATAAATATAACTCCTCCTCTTTCAGGGCATACTTCACATGTTACCTCCTCTACAAAGCCTTTCCATCTCCCTCTAAACATAAAATTCAGTTTTCTGTCTCCTGTACTCCTACTTGTTCTGATTCTGTGGTAGCATTTACCAGCATTCATCTTATACCTCTAAAGATAATTGTTTTGTGCTCTGTCCCTTTCTCCACCAAAACTGTGAGCTCAGACCTCTAGGATAAAGACTGATTCAACTTCCCATTATCAATACCTAACACAGAGCTTAACACATAATAGGTATTTAATAAGTTTTCACTGAATCTAATATAAAGATGTACTGATATGATTGAATGTAACAATTTTACTTATCTTGGATGCTTCTTGAGAGCAAAAAATATTTCATTGTCACAGGACTTGACATACAGACGCTCATTGCCACGTTACTTGAAAAACATTACTGAATATGCCAAAGTTGGTAAAAACCAAAATCAAACTTTTGACCTTTCTTTCAGAACGTAGATGTACAAATAAATGTACTATACTTTGCTGAATTAAATACTAATAACTGACTAAACTATATTATGTGCCCCAGGGAGACCCTGCTCTTCATTCTCGCCATCACCAGGGGTGTTTGGGGAGTGAGGGCAGTGTGGAGAATAAATGCAAAGCTCCCCAGGACAGGGATTTGGAAGGCCTGGGCACACTGTGAGGTTTGGCAGGCTGCGGAACCAAGCGAGTTACCTCAAAAGGACCAGAGGCCAGACAGGAACTGCGGAAATTGACTCGAGGAGCCTGCTAGAAGCACAATGGAAGGCTTGGTCCCCTTCCCTCAGGTTCCCAGGGGCTGGTGCCAACTAGAGCCACCACTCCGAATGAAGCTCCAGCTTCTCAGCTCCTAGCCCAAAGCTTATCCCCCGGGGAAGGGGTGCTCCGGCTTTGCACGGCCTGCTGTGCCCAGGCTTCCACCTGCGAGGCTTCAGCTTCCGCCAGCAAAGCTCCCGTTTCCGGTTGCGAAAGCGCTGAGCGTGCACCTCCGGGTCAGGCTCACGGAAGAAGGGCGCCACTCTGGCACTTCGCCTTGTTGGTGCCTGTTGGTTTTGTCCTTGCCAGATCCTCTGTCTTTCACACTTCCTGTAAGTACAGAAAGATTCAAACCCTCTGAGAAATATGTCTCCGTTCCTTTCTCTCCTATGGAGATTGGCGGCTTCGGTGGTCTGTTGCAGGTCTGAGTCAGCAACGTGTCACCCATTTTTCTCCCGCGTTTTCTCTCACTCCTTGTCTTTGGCAGCCACTGAGTTTTAGAGATTGGGAGTCAGTGACTTCCCTCTCTGACCTAGAATTCCCGGACGAGCCTGTGCTTTAGTTGCTCCTCTGGTTTGCAGTGAGGAGCCCCTTGCTCTGCTTGTAAGGGAAAGGCCCGAATTTTCTTAAAGGGATGAAGAAAGTGCTAAGTAAATTGAAAATGTGGTTCTGGTCTGGTCCTTCCAACATGGTCTTTGGAATAATGAAATAACCCTTTTTACCCTTCTTTACATCTGAACACTTTCTGGAAAGAAACTAATTTCCTACCATGTGCTAGTTAAGATAAAGGTCAAGAACCTCTCTTTCAGGTACTTATTGCAGGGGCTGTAATGGTAATGAAGTGTAAAGACTTGGGATACAAAGTAACATCTATGGCTAACTTGTTTCAAAATTGAGATTTGCTGACTCCTACAAAGGAATAAACATAGAACATGAAAAAAAGCAACAAATTATACTTATTGTAGTCATGTTTTTCAAAATGCAATCCATTTTTTTCATTGTCAAGAATGTGTATTAAAAGTTAGTATTCTACTTGAACCTCTGTATCCTTGCTTCTGAATTTATGTCACTTATAAATTTAATTCTAATGTGCCTAATGTATAAGAAAAAGGTAGTTCAAAACAAGTTAGGAAGTAATATAAATATAATACAGAGTAAGATGGGCCCAAGCTCACTGTTTATTAGCTATGTATGACTTAATGTAACTTCCTTATCTTAAATTAGGTTTCTCTACAACTAAGACCCCTAGATAAGGATTGGGGGTACAAAGAACTTTATTTGGTTCTTTGTGAAGCATGGTGAGGAAGTGAGACAAGGAAGGGAAGAAAGCCAGGTTACTACTGAGGGCCACTGGAACTACTGGCAGTAGTCTGCTGGCAGTCCTCTGAGAGACTGTAAAGACTAGAATTGGAATGGATGAATGGATAAAGAAGTACATACATACTATGGAATATTACTTGGTCATAAAAAGAGTAAAGTCTTGCCATCTGCAACAACATGGATGGACCTAGAAAGTATTATGCTTAGTGGAGTAAGTCAGACTAAGAAAGACAAATGCTATATGATTTCACTTCTATGTGGAATTTAAAGAAAAAAATAAAAGTACAAACAAAACAGAAACAAACTCATAGATGCAGAGAACATTTTGATGGTTCATAGGAGGATGAAAGGGGTGGATGAAAAAGCAAAAGTGATTAAGAAGTATGTATTGATAGTTGTAAAATAGTCATGGGGATATAAAGTATAGAATAAGGAATATAGTCAATAATATTATAATAACAATGGTTTCAGATGAGTACTAGATTTATTGGAGTGATCACTTTGTAAGTTATATAAATGTCTAATCACTATGTTTACACCCGAAACTAATAAAAAAAAAAAACTGGGATATTTATCTACCAGTTCCTTCCCTCAGTAGTCGAAGGATACTCAAAAGTGTTATCTCTGATATTTCCCTTTGTTTCTTTGTAAACTATAGTTAATAATTAGAGATTATAGCTAGAGTGATGTTAAGTCTCTCTCATAAAAAAAACTAAAAAATATTTGAACATGTTTCTGAAATAATGTGTGATAATAATTAGGCATTTTAAAAAACATTTTTATCATACAGTAATATTTGATTGTGTACACATGAAACTTACTGAATTTTGTAAACCAATGTCACCAAAAAAAATTTTTTTAAATATATATTTGATTGTGATGCCACTCTATTTGTGGAACACATGCTTATTTCCTTTAGTCTACTTCTATTCATGCTAATTGGATGCTTAGCTGTTACGTTACCTGCAAGATATTTCTAATCTGATTTCTTAAAACCCTCCTCCTTCCCCTAGAATTATTTGTCTCCCTACTAAACCATAACGAGAACAAAGACAGTGTAATTTATCCTTCAACAAAAATGTATGAAGCATTGTGACAAACCAGGGAACATAAAGATTAAAAAGAAAGACCTACTGTTAGGCTTTTACAGTTCAGGCTAGGTATAAACCAAAAATTAAACAATAAAATATATTGATACTCTGATAAAGGTAAACCTAAGGTTTTATAGAGGCAAATAGAAGGAATTAATTCACCCTGTCCATGAGAGTCAGTGAAGCATTCCTAAATTAAGCTACTGGAATCAGATTTTCATAAGGCAGCTTCATTTTATGGTGAATATTTTTACTACTTCAGCAAATTTTTTCCAATGGCATTTTGACTAATACATAGAATTTTACAAAATTAATTTTAATTATAATTAATGATTTAATATTGAATAACAAAGTATTTTAAAACATCTGCTTTAATATGTTATGGTTGTATATTATTATGCTTTTCAGGTCAAGTAAAAGGGAATCAATATCAGTGTTGAACTAAACTACTTATATTGGGCAGCTACCATCTTCAAATTTAGAGCGGGCCACACTTCAAAGAATTTAATTATTAAAATGTCAGAAAAGAAAACAATTTTATTGATGTTAGAAAAGCAGGAGTTTCAACAACAACAAAAAAATATGAACCAAAGGCAAGAATTGGCAACAAAATCTTTTATTTAGAAATATTTTAAGAATCATTTCATAAGGTAAATAAAAGAATATCAATGAAATTATAAAACTATTTATTTTAAAAAGATAAGAAAAAGAAACTCAGTTCTATTTTAATAGTAATAAGTTCTTAAAGTTCTGCTTTAAAAAGGATATTGTTAATTATAAGAAGTATGAAGAAACACATTTCAAATTACATATTATAAAGGAATTCTAAAAAGTCAGTTGAAAAGAATACCAGTGCAACATTCTTTAATAAATATTAACAATGTGATCTGACACATGGATGGTAAACTCATTGAGAAAAGCTCGTGGGAATAAAAAAGACTAGGTAAGCATCTCATTATTAAGGTCAACCAACTCTCTTCATGACAATGAAAACAATCATTTCACACTAAAAATGTAATAATATATTTTCAGTTATATGTTAACATTTCTTAAAGGTAATTCATCAGAGTTTCAGAACATAGAAACCATATGATCTCTTTAAATCACAGCATTTAAAAAATGTTTTAGGTGTTAAACAGAAAAAAAAAAGAAAAAGAAACCCCAAGGCATTATATTTAAAGTATGTCATGGAGGATTATGATTTTTAAGTAGTTTAATAAATGGTAGAAATACTTGGGGAGTATTCTCAGAAAATTCATTTACCAAAATACCCCAAAGGGAAAGTAAAAGTCTTTCATCCTTCTTAACCTCTGTGGAACAAAACAATAAACCAAAGTTCAAGAGTCACCAAGTTACAGAAGATGTAGGTTTGATTGTAATAGAACAGGTATACAAAGGTAACGGAAGAAACCTTTAGAATAAAGTAAATAACAGATTTTGGAAGTTACTCAATTTGTTTTAAAAAGCAAAAAGTAGAGCAGCGGCTGTAGAATTTATTTAAGTAAAGCTATGTTCATTTAAATTGGCAAACAATATGAGATTTAAATATGGTCATATTATTGAACCTTTAGAACATTTTGAAAGAATTTCACTCAAATCTACAAAATAATGGGTTCTTATGACCAAATGGAAGATGTCACAAAAGAATCGAAAGTTGTATATGATATATTTAAATTGATAAGTGGCAGGAATGAATCACAAAAGAGTCAGGTTTCTAAAGCAAAAAATAATCTGGAAAAGAAGGAAAGTGTAAATCTAGAAATATGATTTATAGTTAATATTACATTTGTGTTATATCACATTCAAATAATGCAAATATATTGAGAAGAGTAATAACTACATTTATTGGAAAATTCATGACAGTTTTCTAACAAGTTGAATATATTAAGGCTAGAAAAACTTATCTATATATAATCTATATATAAAATATATAATATATATATAATATTATATATTATATATATATATTTTATATAGATAATATATAGATATATTATAGATAATATATATAATATCTATATAATATATATAATATTATATATAGATAATATATAGATATATATTATTTATATATATTATATAGATAATATATATCTATATATTATCTATATAATATATATCTATATGTTATCTATATTATATAGATAAATATTATATAATATAGATAACATATATTATATAATATAGATAACATATATATAATATATATAATATGTATATATTTAAAGAATTGCAGCATTGGGGGAAACACAAACATTTTTGATAATTGTAAAGCATAATTTTTCTTAATGGATTTAAAACTTGAAGGCCAAGAAATCTTACACCAGATTAAAAAAATTAGAAAACTAATAGTTAAGTTTATATATTTTTAATGAGGTGGAATGCTCATTATCAAAATTGAACTTTCATAAGCCTATTCCTTCAAGTACCTTAAGTAAAGTAGTGTTCCACATATAAAGTTGTCAAAATAACTGTTGGTAAGCTTTAGATTACAGTGTTTTTCCCTTGTGTGGATATACACTGTTAATATTTTTTATGTTATTTCTTAATATTCAAAGATTTGAACAAGTAGTCTACAGACTATATATTTGTCCAATAATTTTGTAGGATATACTTTGATAGTTAAAAAGTTCTAGAATTTTCATTATTTAGGCTTTTATCATTGCATTGAAATATATCCTAGTTTGGTAGAGGAAAGTTTCTGAAAAGAACTGTCATAAGGAATATGGACTGAGACTTCCAGACATGCCTTGAGTGAGAAATGAAGGATCAAAGTACACTTCCCCTCTCCCCAAAACTATCAGTTATGCGTGTGACAGTAGTGCACATAACAGGGATTCCTTTAAATAAAAATTTAAGCAGAGTATAAAGGAATCTCATAGTGAGGTTGTAACAAGTCTTTCTGGCAACGGATTATTTCTTTGTTGAAAAAATATTTTAAATAACTGTAGAATGCTTATGACTATTTCTTTTTCACTGCATTTCAAGCATAATGTAGTTTCTACTACACGTGAGCTGGCATTCTCCTCTTTACCCATGTAAATTTGATAAGATGGAAGAATATTTGCAGAATTAGTAGGTCTGTTTTGGAGGCCAGATGAGCCCCAGGAGAGATTTTTTTTCCCTGTCACCTACTTAAAAGACACCTTATACCAATTGGAAAGGGGAGTGAAAATGCTCCCTTCTCTTCTGATTGAACAAATAAGGAAGCCCAAACAAGGTTTAATTAGTTCTGTACTCCAGTTTCACAATGATAAAATCCAAATCATGCAGAATATAAATGGGAGAGAAAAAGTTGGGCAAGGTACCCCTAAATTCATCTCCCCTTGCACAAAGCATGTGTCTAGAGTACCATTGCTTTTGGACATTTCCCCTACCATTGAAAAATACCCCTACAGAGACCTTCCTCTTCCTTAAAAAGGGGAACCGAACCCCTGGGCCATGGACTAGTATGGTTCATGGCCTCTTAGAAACTAGGCCGCACAGCAGGAAGTGAGCGAATGGTGAGCTAGTGAAGCTTCATCTGTATTTGTAGCCACTCCCCAGCGCTAGCATCACCACCTCAGCTCCACCTCAGATCAGGCATTAGATTCTCATAGGAGCACCTGCCTTTGGTGCCAGCAAGGTTGGGGACCGCTGCCTTAAAGTACCTTCTCACCTCTCCTGTGGCTGGCACATTTTAACTCCTGGGTCACTTTCCTCACACCCTAAGACACCCCCAACTTCCCCTCATCCCCTCTATTCCAGGTTGTAGCCTTTCCTCTAATCTGAATCTATGTCTAGGAAATCATGCCTCAGTCATGCAAAGATGCCTTATTATCATCTCTCTTGCTTGTTTCCTCTGCTGAATAAAGAGAGGAGTAAACATCAAGCTTTTTCTTCCCGTTTTCTTTTGTTTATATGTTTTTGATTGCTACTGGATATAAAAATCAGATATTTCTCACTGTGAAGATTAATCTATCAATAGTCCTCATCTGGCATGCATACCATGTTTATATTCTTACTAGCATAATTTTTAGGTATTTTTAGGTTAAAAGAACATCTGTCTCTACTGACCCATTGCAAAACCCCTTTCTGTAAACTTTGCCTTTGTAGATGCCATACCCAGTTGCCTCTTCATGAATCTTAAGGGTTTGTTTTTGTTTTGTTTTCCTTGATTGCAGTAAATAGGAAGTGAAATAAGGGCATTCTGCATCTAGCTCTAAAAGAGTTTACAGTCTAATAGAAGAGATAATCTTCCAGCAGTGGGAGCTCTGGAATTTCCTTCAAGGAAAGTTGCTTAAGAATAGGCATTCTTTGTTCTATTTCTTTTAAAAAATGCCATTGGGATTTTGATGGGGATTGCATTAAATATATATATATATTGTTTGGGTACCATGGCCATTTTAACAATGTTGATTCTTCCAATCCATGAACATGGAATACCTTTCCATTTCTTTGTGTCTTCATTTTCTTTGAATAATGTCATTTTCAGTGTATAAAGAAAGATGAAATACTGCCATTTGAGACAACATGGACATATCTTGAGATAATCATGCATATATATGAAATGTGTTACTTTTCTATTGCTACAAATTTAGCATCTTACAACAACACAAATTTGTTTTACAGTTATGGTATGTGACAAAAACTAGCAGTCAGAATGTAACGACAAGGCTGGAGGCTTTAGAGGCTAGCTTAAAGTAGAGGAAAAACTTTATCTATTACGGAAAAAATGGTGAAGGGAAGAAATAAGTATGCAGAAAACAGAATTTTTTTTTTTTTTACTTTGCCTGAAACTATTTTATGATGTGTCTGGTTGTAGACACTTACTACTCTTAGGAGGAAGTAAACCCCAGTTCACTATTAATCTTGGATTTATTTTACAACTAAGATAAGGTAGGATGGCATTGGGAAATGATTAATATAAGCATTAAGAAAATAGTGAAAACCTCTTTCAAGGCGTAATGATTTTGGAGCTCTTCTGAGGATAAGATAGAACATCTACAAAGGCAAAGTGAAATCTATTAAATGAGTATGTTGCCAATCCTACTTTGTGTTTCTTAAACTATTTTTGTTCACCCCTAAATTTACTTCTAGTACAAATAATAGGATACTTGTGAAAATAGCCTATTTAAAAAGTAACCCCAACACTAGCCCAGCTAATTAACTATTACACTTCCTGATGAGAATCACAGGATAACCAGATAAAATAAAAAGCAAGCATTCAAACTATGCTGGCAGTTCCATTCATCAAATTGTTTAACATTTTCTGGCTTAATGTATACAATGTGTCAAGTTTTCTTGCATATAGGCCAAATTTTGCATAATCTCCATATAGTCATCTCTCAATGCCAAAAGTTTTTGGTGCAGTGCAAGAAATGGTAGCAAGCAAAGAAAGTGTTTATTCTTCATTTGTGCTTACTTTTTTCAGTTAGTCCTTCCTTGTTGCCTTGCTTGTCCAACATGGTTACTGCTCTATAATGAAAGATACCTTCAAAAGCTAGTTTAAGTTATTTGAAAGGTTTTTCTTTATTGTCATTCTTTTTTAAAAAATTAATCTTAAGAATAGAATTTTGTGATAATAAAATATCAAATGGTAAGTTTCAGGTCAGCCTATTGTCTGAATAAATGCATCATTAGAACTGTTCTGTAATAAAACCGTACTTGGGTAACATAGTGATTTGTGGCAGTTCCAAAGTAACAGAAAATAGTTGTCTATGATAGGACTATAGACCTTACTGATAACTATTATTGATGATTGTTTTAACCATATTATCTTAAATGAGGTGTGGTAAGGCCAGATGAAGATTACAAGAGAACCAGAGTTTTACAGTTTGCTATACTCAAACTATAGCTCCCTGGAGAGAAACAGCATGCACTCTGAGAGAGCATCAGGTTTGGTCAAGAGGTAGAGGGAGAGGGGAATAGTGGGCAGGTACCTCTATTTTGGTTTATTTGGGAAAGAATGAGGTGGGGCAGGGTAAGAATGAGGTGGGGCAGGGTAAGCAGGTTTAAGGTTGGCTGGTTTGAATAATTTCAGTGGGAAAATCTCAGAGATTTTCTAATAATTTCTATGGGACAAAAAACTGTTCTTGGTTGTCTACAACCTGGCTTTGGGCAATTAGATGGTGAGTGTACAGAGCCCTGGAGTGTGAGAGCCCCTATAAGGAAGGTAGTTGGGGGTATGGACTTAATTGGCTGCTCAAGAAAATACTAGGCTTTTTAGTCAGGGCCTCAAAACTGGGTCGAGGCAGCATTTATAAAAACTATATCACAACATTGAATTTAAGGAAATCTTTCACATACATAGTTTCGTGAATGGAATTATATGAAACATTTAATGTGTACAGGCATACCTACAAGGTTGCTTGTAATAAGGTGTGCTAATTTTATTGATATGATTATCTAAGGCTTGGAAGTTTCAGATTGTTGTAGAAAGATTAGTCTACTTTTTTCCCCCCTTTTGTTCTTTTGCCGGTGTTTAGGACATTAAATTAATTTATCATCTTATTTGACCATTTCAGAATGTATAATGAGCTTAAATAACATAATCGCTCATTTCATTTTGGAGTTTATTATTAGAATTAGAAAGGAATGGCAGAAAGTAGCAGTACTTACAGTGATAATATTTTATAGTGTTGTAAAAGTGGAGTTCAGTCAATTTAGTAAACCGTTTACCATGGAAACTTCGGGAAAGTAGACAGCCACATTTTAGGTGGCAATCAGAGTACCAATCTTAAATAAAGTGTTACTTTAGGATAGGAGAGATTTACAAACTTGAAATTGACAAACAGTAGCAGCCATTCAAGAGATCTTAAAATAGCATGAGAATGCCCTAATGACTCTCTCCTCCGCTGGCTAAGCACTTAACTTATGCTTGAAGTTTTGCTTTCTATGCCCAGACAGCAGTTATAATTGCTTCTGTGATAGGAACTTAATAACTTCAGAGTCCCATTCTTGGTTCTAAGCATTTGATCCCTTCCTTCTTTATACTTACCCTTAGCTTACAAATCCATTAATTTCTGACTTAAGTTCCACCTCCTCTTCAGTTCTTTGGTATAAACAAGCATTCTTGATGTGACAGATGTGTAATTTACTCTCCTGACAAATGTTCCCTATCTCTGATATTGGAATCTCCAGGCTTGGGATTTCTAGTTAATCCCATTGTCATGACTTTGTCTTTTTTTCTCTTGAAACCCTTTCACTTATTACTTGTCTCCTTGGAAAGCAGCAACATGTATAATTAGAAGGGAATTAGATTTCAGAAATAACACTAATCTCCAGCTTTTTCTTATATTTTCTGTTACGCATTATCAATACCTATTTATGTGATTGGGTTGTAAAGCATCCTATAAGAACGAAGGATCTTTGCTCTTTGTGTTATGAATTATAGTACTACTTATTTTATTAGTTTTACATCACTCAGAAACAATTTTTTGTCCCTTTGGATAAAAATTATATTTAAATACTTATTTTACATTTTCCTGTTGGCTTTTTAATTTTTTTCTGAATGGCCAATAAATGTACCTGGAGTAGAAGAAAAAAGGATGGGCACAATTATAAAATCTAAATTGCATGAGAAATTTGTTTTCCTTTTAAAATTCGAAGTGAAGACTTTTCAGAATAATGTATTACCATTTATTAGTAGTAGTGTCAGTATTATTTGTACTTTTATAATTGCATTATCTCTCAGATGTTTGTTTAAATAAAAGATAAGCACTAACAGTGCTTTGTGAAATTGGTAATTTAATGAAAATAATGCAAATTCCTGTGCTCAATGCTGTAAAAAAACTATCAAAAACGAAAAGCTTTTCTCAAAAGCTATTAAATAAATTAGTGCCCAGCAGAGGATGCTGCAACTGCCTGAAGAAAAGCAAACAATGGCCTCAATGACATCGCACCTTTCTAATTCAAGTCAGGAAAACCAATACCTAAGCACCTGTCCCAGCTGGTGATGCACATTTATTTTTTCATCTACAACCCACTTACCTTTTGGAAGACAGGTTACAATGAAGAGAACCTAGGAAAATACAGAGGAAACTTAAGGGATTAAACTAGAATACCTTAGTGAACGTCAACAGACTATTCCGTTGTTTGTATAATGAGTGTAATAACATAATTAATTAGTAGTGTCTAGTAGTGTCACAATATTCAACATCTTCTACATCCTTAAACAATACTCCCTAGCATGGGGAAACAAAAGAGTGCCCCCAGTGATTGAACAGGTGACAAATATAGGCAGTATCTCTTTCAAATGCACAATTCTGATCTTTTTATGAATGATAGTATGAAAATAAATACACGTTATCCTAAGGTATCCTTTCCAACTTTCACCTGGTTGTTAGTTGATTTCTTCAAGACCTTTAGCACTCTCTAGTTTATTTGTTTATGTGTTTATCTTGCTTATTTCCCTAATATCTAGTGAAGTTGAGCATTTTTCATATGTCTGTTGGCCATTTGTATGTCTTCTTAGGAGAAGTATCTGTTCAGGTCCTCTGCCAATTTTTAAATTGGATTGTTGTTGTTGAGTTATATGAATTCTTCTTATATTTTGTATATTACTTCCTTTTCAGAGGTGTTGTTTTCAAATATTTTCTCTCATTTGGTTGGTTGCTTCTTTGTTTTTTGATGGTTTCTTTTGCTGTGAGGAAGCTTTTTAGTTTGATATAGTCCCATTCATTTGTTTTTGCTTTTACTTCTCTTGCCTTTAGGGTCAAATTTATAAAATCCTCTCTATGACCAAGATCCACAAGTTTAGTACCTATATTTTCTTCTATGCATTTTATTGTTTCAGGTCTTTTATTTAGGTCTTTGATCCATTTTGAGTTAATTTATGTGTGTGGTAACAAATGAAATTTCAGAAAAAGAAATGAGGGAAACAATTCCTTTTGCAATTGCTGCAAAAAGAAGAAAATTCCTAGGAATAAACTTAACAAAGGCTGTGAAGGACCTGTATACCTAAAACTACAGAACATTATTAGAAGAAATTAAAGAAGACAAGAAGAAATGGAAAGGTATTTTGTGTTCATAGATTGGAAGAATCAACATAGTTAAAATGGCCATAATACCTAAAAAATATACAGATTTAATGTAATCCCCATCAAAATCCCAGTGGTATTTTTTAAAGAAATAAAACAAAAAGATCATCAAATTTGTATGGAATTACAAAAGACTCTGAATAGCCAAAGCAATCCTGAGAAAAAACAAGGCCCAAGGTACCACACTGCCTGACTTCAAATTATACTACAAAGTGACAAAATCAAAACAGCACAGTATTGGCAGAGAAACACAGACCAATGGAACAGAATTGAAAAAGCCCAGAAATAAACATCCATCTATGTGGGCAAGTGATTTTCAATAAAAGAGTCAAAAACATACAATGGAGAAAGGAAACCTCTTCAATAAATGGTGCTGGACCCCCGGGTGCACCAGGCCCCGGTACACCAGGCCCTGGGTGCGCCAGGTCCCTAATGTGTACTGCGATCATGTGGGAGATGACGCCCCGCCTTCAGAGATCCAGTTCTTAAGGAGATACGGCAACATCTGTAGGTCAGGGGTGGAAGTTGGGGGTGGGGGTGGGAAATTAAAGAGGGGGCAAAAATAAATAAAAGGTACTGGAAAAATTGTACAGCCAAGTGCTTAGATATTTTTCTAATAGTATCACTTCTTCCAAGTAATATTTGATTACATATTCTTACTATTTCATATTTCATTTGTTTGCACTGACTTTGTACGGAGCCCAATAGCAATCAGTTCAAGATAACTATCTGACAAGGATACAAAGTCATTATTATTTATTAAAGGAAAAGCAGTATATTTTATATAAGATATATAAGTAATAAAGTATATAATTTGTTTTGAAAATTAAGGAGGTTGACTTTTACTCTCACCAGATTAACATATTTGAGAACTTTTTCTTGCTTTTAATGTTTTTCATTCATTAACTAATTTAAGCATTCCAAACCCACTGAGGTACATGTAGTGGGATTGCTAGATCATAAGTAGTTCTTATGTTAATTTTTTGAAGGATCTCTAGTTTTTCATAGCAGCTACACTATTTTGCATTCTCACCAACAGTGTAGAAGAGTTCCAGTTTCTCTACATTCTTGCTAACACTTGCTGTCTTTTTTTAAATGGCCATCCTGACAGGTCTGAGTTATGGTTTTGATTTGCATTTCCCTAAGGAATAGTGATGCCAAACATTTTTTATATGCCTGTTGGCCATTCGTTTGTCTTCTTTGGAGAAATGTCTATTCAAGTGTTTAGCCCATTTACAAATTGGGTTATTTTTTTCACTATTGGGTTTAGCTTTTATATTTTGGAAATTAATCCCTTATGGTTTGCAAATATTTTTTCCATTTTATGTGTTGCCTTTTCTGTGTTTGTCCTGTTTCCTTTGCTGTGCAGAAGATTTTTAGTTTGATATACTCCCATTTATCTATTTTTTGCTTTTAGTGTCACATTCATGAAATAATTGTTAAGACTAATGTCATAAAACTTTTTCCTGTTTTAGGAGTTTTAGAATTTTAGAAAACAATTGTTTTTTGTACATTGATCTCGTATCCTGCAATCTTGTTAAGCTCAATTAATTGTTCTAATTGTTTATTTAAAATTCCACATTTTTCTATATAGATGATCATGTTCTCTTGTGTGTCTTAGTCCATTTAAGCTATTACAATAAAATACCATAAACTGAGTGGCTTATAAACAACAGAAATGTGTTTCTCACAGTTCTGGTGGAAGTCAGATCAAGGTGCCTAGTTTTGTGTCTGGAGAGATCCCTCTTCTTGTTTCTGGCTGTGTCCTCACATGGTGGGAAGACTAAGGAGCTCTGTGGGATCTTTTTCATAAGAACACTAATACCATTCAGGAGGATTTCATTCTCATGACCTAAGCACCTCCTGAAGGCCCCACCTCCTAATATTCATTTGAAAACCAATAGTTCATTGGGCATTAAGATTTCAACATATGAATTGGGGTGGGGCACAAAAACATTCAGACCATAACATTAAGAACATAAACACTTATTTCTTTCTTTTTTAATCTAGATGCCTTTTATTTCTTTCTCATGCCTGATTGCACTGGCTAGAACCTTCAGTGCATTGTTGAATAGAAATTATGAGAGTGGATATCACTGTATTGTTCCTGATCTCAGGAGGAAAGTGTTCAGTCTTTCACCATTAAGTCTGACTTTTTTCCTTTTGTGAATGGCTTTTATCAGGTTGAGGAACCTGACAACTATGATAGCTTCCTTTATATCTTAGGTTGCTGAATGTGTTTTAAATTTTTAATCAGTAATGGTTATTGGATCTTTTCAAATTTTTTCATGTCATTGACATAGATCCATACTGATCATGTGGATTTCCTCTTCAAACTTGTTAATATGGTGAATTTTATTGATTGGTTTTAAAATGTTAAACCAACCCTGTATTCTTGGGATAAATCCCACTTGATTATAATATCTTGTCTTTTAATATAATGTATTCAATATGCTGAAATATTGCTTAGAATATTTTATCTGTTCATGATGCATAACATAGATGCATTTTGCAGCTATGTTCAATTTATAATTTTTCTCTCTTTTTTTCTTGCTCTCACTCTTATCTGGTTTTGGTATCAGGGTACTGTTGTCCTCATAAGATGAATTGAAAAGTATTTTCTTGTCTTCAAATTTTTGGATGCATTTATGTAGAATTAGTATTATTTTTCTCCTTAAATATTTGGTGGAATTTACAGTGAAGCCACCTGGACATGGAGTTTTCTTTGTAGGGAGAATTTTAACTATAATTTCAGTTTCTTTAGTAGACACATATCTGTGTTATCTATTTCTTCTTGAATAAGCTTTAGAAATTTATGTCTTTTAAGGAATTTTCCTATTTCACATAAGTTGTTAATGTATTTGCATAAAATTGTTCATAATATTGCCTTACTATTCTTTTAATGGCTTTAGAATATGTAGTAATGTCACCTATAATTTCTGATATTGGTAATTTGTGCCTTTTTTATTGATCAATCTAACTAGAAGACTTATCAATTTTATGAATATCAAGGTATCAGCTTTTGGTTTTACTGATTCTCTATTGTTTTTGTTTTCTATTTCACAGTTTTCATTTTGACTTTCAATATTGTTTTTCTTTTGTTTACTTTGGCTTTTAATTGCTCTACTTATTCTAGTTTTTTAGGAATTATTCACATTTTTTTCTAATATTGCAGTTTTGGATATAGATTTTTCTTCCCCCCTTCAAGTACTACTTTAGTTCCACAAATCCTGATGTGTTGTGTTTTCATTTTATTTGGGTTGAGTGTTCTCTAAATATCAGTTAGATTCATGACGACACATGGCTTCCAGAGTACCTCCCAGGATCATCTCCATCCCAGTCAAGTCTAAAGGGAGAAGGAGCACGGAGAAAGGTGCTTGGGAGCTTTTTTTATGACATCACTTCCACTCAAATTCCATTGGTTAGAACTCAGTCACATGGCTTCACTTAATGGTATAAGAAGCTGGGACATGTAGTCTAGCTTTTTGCCTGTGAAGAAGAGGAAAATGTATTTGGACGAAGAGCCAGCAATCTCTTTCTGTTTTCTGGAAGAGCATGTATAAGATAAATACTTGAATCATGGGTATACAGTAGAAATTGTAAAGTTATTGGGGCCTGCTGTTTTCTTGGGGGGAAATTTTATAACCACATTCAATTTAATATATGCATGTTCCTTTAGATTTTCTATTATATCTTGAGTTACTTTTTGTAAGTCATTTTTTAGGTACATATAATTTAGTATAAGTTTTGAAACAGTTGCTTAAATTTGTTTAAAGTATTTTCTTTTTTTAAATGATTTTTTATTTTTCAATTACAGTTGGCATACAATATTATATTAGTTTCAGGTGTACAACGTAGTGATTAGACATTTATATAACTTATGAAGTAATCACCCTGTTAAATCTAGTACCCATTTGACACCATGCATAGTTATTTTAATATTATCAACTATATACCTTATGTTGTACTTTACATCACCATGACTATTTTGTAACTACCAATTTGTACATCTTAATCTCGTCCCCTTTTTTACCCACTCTTCTCAACCCCCCTTCCATCTGGCAACCATCAAAACGTTCTCTGTATCTATGAATTTGTTTCTATTTTGTTTGTTTACTTTGTTCTTTAGATTCCACATGTAAGTGAGATCCTATGGCATTTGTCATTCTCAATTTGACTTACTTCACTCAACACAATACCTCTAGGTCCATCCATATTATTGCAGATGGCAAGATTTCATTCTTTTTTATGGCTGAGTAGTAGTCCATTGTATATATGTACCACCTCTTCTTTATCCATTCGTTCATTGAAGAACATCCAGGTTGCCTTTAGATCTTGGTCTTATTCTCTGCTATAACTGTGATTATGTTTGTTCTTCATTTTTAATATTGTTTACTTGTGACTTCTTTTTTTATTTGGTTAATCTTACTAGAGATTTGACAATCTTATTAGTCTTTACCAAAAATCTTAATTTTTATTTTATTAATATCTGTTTTTTATTTATTTCCTCTACATTTTTGGGTTTCTTTTGCTGGTCTTTTTCAACTTATAGTCTGAATGCCAAGTTTATTTTTTTTCGAATTTGTTTTCTAATATCTGCATTTAGGACCATACTTTGTTGCTGCAAGTGTTTATATAGGGTGTTTTTATTATTGGTTGGTTCTATATATTTCTAAATTTCCATTGAGTTTTTAATGCATGAGTTATTTACAATGTGATTTTAAATTTCCACAAGTATGAGAGCTTGAGGGTAGATATTAGATTATTAATTCCAAAGTTAATTGCATTATTGTCAGAGAATGTGGTATATGTAATGATTCTGTAAAACTGTTAAGTCTTGCTTTACTGCCTAATATATACATGTTAAGTTTGAGATATCTTCTCATTTATTATGTTATTAACTCCTTGCAATTTCTTATTCTAATTTTGTGAGATAGATAGTATGATTCCCATTTTTCAAATAAGAACATTAAAATCTAATCAATATAATAAGTAATTATTCCAAGTTTACAGATTTTGTTTTTAATCAGAGCAGACGCAAACTGAAAAAATATCCGCATGGTCAGTTTCTTATACTAATTGCATATAAGCCCTGCTTACCTTTCATTATAGATTTTTAAATGTTCAGGGCAAGGATCCATTCTCATTGAAATGGATTTTTATCCCTCGCTTGGTGCCTAAAACAGTATCTCATACATATTTGGTGTTCAACAGATGTTTGTTAGAGAAAATCTGAGACTGAAATCTGGCAAAACCCTAAAAGTATAACAAATAAGTAATTTCCGAAGACTCAAAAATAAAGCAGGACTTGTAGTACTAGGATAATTGTAAAAATAACCTGAAAACTCCTGGTACAAATGCCTAGTAATTCTGGTTTAAGATACATACATACATACATACATACATACATACATACATACATACACACACATACATACATACATACTCTATATTTATATGTATGTGTATATATTTATATCCTTTATCTATCTATCTATGTATATCCATATAACCTTTAATAGACCTGTCTATACCTAGATATAAATATATATGTTAAAGAATAGATGGGCAGAGGAAGAGGGACCTACAAAGGCAATAAAGATGTAGACAGAGAAAAGGTAGGAAAACCAGGTGAATTTAGGTTACTGATGCCAAGGAGGGAAAGAGAGTGGTCAATAGTGACCTTGAGATTTTGTTTTAATGAAGTTATTAATGACCTTGAAGATAGAGTTGTGAAAAAGTAGAAATTCTAATTGTAAGAATTTTAGCTGCAAATGGTAAGAAAAAGATCAATTGTAAGTTATGGGTAAAAGAGAGTTGTTGTTTTGTTTTGTTTTTAAGATGGAAGAGTCATAACTTGGTTTAAGACTTAATCTGTTTGGCTAGCTATCACTTACTCATTCTTCAGTTTAGGTGTTAACTTTAGGAAACTGTCCCCGCACTTGGTCAAACTGCCTCTGATGTCTTAGCACTGTCAATAGGGTCATTATTATAGAACTTAGAATATTTTAATGAACATATTCATTTAAATGTCTGTCCCCTCCAGAATGTAAACTCAATGATCATGTGTTGCTTCTCTTTGCATCACCAGTTCTTGGCAAGGACTTGTAGAAGATTCTCAAACAGTGTTTAACTAAACTGTGGAGAATTTTCCTTAACTTTCTCCTATGTTTTCATAATGCTAGCATCTGGCACAGTGCCTATCATTCATTCATTAACTATTAATCATTTTTCGAGAACCTGTCATTATTCTAAACTCTGAAAATACCATAGTGAGAAAGACTTATCTTCCAGCAAAGAGAAGAGACAATAGACAATAAACCAATAAGATTATTTATGATAGTAATTATTAAAAACAAAGAAACAGGGTGATATGATAGAGTGCCTTTTGAAACTGAAGAGTCATTACTTTGGATAAAATACTTAAGGGCAGAGTTGAGAAAGTAAATATACTACTTTAGTATATAATGTTTGTAATATATATTGACTAAACCTTCAAAGTGAGAGGGGATCTTAATGATCTCAGAATCAAGTCTTTATTATATAGATTGATTTAGAGAGAAAGTGCAACTTGTTGAAGATATTTAACAAAAATGTAATTTGTCTTTCTCTTGGTAAAGTTAAACTTGGAAACTTTCAGATTCATTATACCTCATTGGAATTTCCCTAAAATATTAATGACACATTTAAACTAGGGACTGGAATGGTGTACTAATCACACCTATTTTCATCCATAATGGAGAATTAAAAAAAAAAAAAGAGGAAGACAGAGATCTTTAGGAGGAGAAAAATAGGTGGCCTATAAACACAGTGATAACAATAGAGAAAGTGCCACAAAGAGACCTGTAACATCTAAATAAAGGAGTTAGGAATTACATATGAATCTTCAAAAACTTTCTTCCTGACTTTTCTAGGATACTCATGATAGAAAATTTGAATATACAGAAAAGTCTGGAGTGGAGAATTATAATTATAAACTCTTACCCCCAGTATAACTAATGTTGATTATTTTCCTCATACGTTTCTCCCTTTTTCTCTTTTTAAAAATTGAGATTATATTATTTATATATTTTTTAAATATTTGAGAAAATCAGAAAAGTGAAAAAAAAAAAGAATGAAGAAGAAAAAACATCTATGTATTTCCTACTAAATAAATATTTTTGGTCATATAAGCCTCAGACCTTTACATTTATAAAGAAATAAAACATTATAGATAAAGTCTAAGTTGGTGTTCTAGCCACAGTCCCAGTTCTCTTGTTTCTTCCTCGAACAAAACTAACATGAATTTGGTATATTTTAATACTTCTGTTACATTAATGTTTTTTTAAATAGTATTATTTTGTGTTTTAATGTGTATAAATCGAATGTAAATATCTAGAAATTGCTTTTTTCACTGAACTTTTGTTTTTCAGTTCTGTTCATGTCATTATATATAGATCTAGTTGATTCATAAGTCGTAAGTGTTAAGCTTGATGAATTTTCACTGAACACACCTATGTAATAGCACCTAGTTTAAGAAACAGAATATTACTAGCACCTCTGAACTCCCCCTCATATCTGTGTTTGAACTTTATGTCTGCCTTCTGTCTAACATTATTTATGAAATTTATTCATGTTGTTGTGGATAGTTGTAGTTATTCTTTCCCATTGTCATAGAATATTTTGTTTTCATAAATTTAGCCTTTTTATTTATCCATTCAACTATTAATGAGCATTTAGGCCATTTCCAATTTGTGGCTCTCTCAAATAGCAATGCTATACACATTCTCATATATATATATTTTAGCACATATATGCACTTCAGTTATGTATACTTCTAAGAATTGTTGGGTCATAGGATACGCATATGTTCAGCTTTACTAATAGTGCCAAACAGTTTTCCAAAGTATTGTACAAAATTGCAATTTCACCAGTGAATGAGAATTCAGATTACTCTGCCTCCTTGGGAACACTCGATATTTTCTTTTTCATTTTAGGCATTATATAAAGTTGTTGTATTATCTCATTGTGATTTAATTTGTACTTCTCTGATTATTAATGAAGCCTTTATATATTTATTGGCCGTTTAGATATTCTCTTTTATGATACCTTATATATTTAGTTTTCATATTTAACAGTTTTTTTCTAACAAATCTAAAGATATTCAGTGTCTCTATTCTTCACCCAATCTAGATAAGGAAGGACTTAGCAATTTTTAAATTACTATTCTATCACTTACCAGTTGTATGCCTTTAAGCAAGTTACTTAAACTCATTTTGCCTCATCTGTTTCTTCATCTGTAAAGTGAGGAAACAATAGCACTTAGCTCATAGATTTGTTTGTATTAAATAAGTTAATATACATAAAGCACTTCAAATAGTGTCTGGAATATAGCATCTGTAAATGTTAGATATTATTATTGTTGCTATTGGTGAAAGGATATATAGCATATCAAGGGGATAGAATAGAGGTCAGAGATAAGCTGACGCAAATATAGCTAATTGATTTTTGACAAGGGTGCAAAGGCAACTCAATTAAGAAAAGAAAGTCTTTTCAGCAAATGATGTTGGAACCATTGGGTATACATATGGAAAAAAAAGAACTTGACCCACACCTCACACCTTATGCAAAAACTAAAATCAAAATGAATCATAGATTAAGAGTAAATAAAAACTATAAATCTTTTATAGGAATCATGGAGAAAATCTTCATGATCTGGGTTTGGCAGAGAGTTCTCAGATATGATTCTTAGCACAACCATAAAAGAAAACAGTTGATAAGTTGGACATTACCAAAATTAAAAAGTTTTTCTCTGTGAAAGCATTGTTAAGAAATGAGAAACAAGCTACAGACTGGGAGAAAATATTTCAAAATCACATATCTGAACAAGGGCTTATATCCAGATGTATAAATAATTCTAAAATATTAGCAAAGATTTGGACAAATCACTGAGGAAGATATATGGATGGCAAATAAGCCCATGGCAATATGTTCAACATCATTATTCACTAAGGAAATGAAAATTGAAATCACAATGAAATACCACTGCATATCTATTAGAATGGCTGAATAAAACTGACAATACCAAGTGGTAGCAGTGATATTGAGCAGCTGAAGCTATAATATATAGCTTGTGGGAAAGCAAGAAAATTCAGCCACTTAGGAAAGCAGTTTGGCAGTTGCTTATAAATTGAAATATATACTTCCTACCTGACCTTACTGAAATAAAACTTATGTTTAAACAAACACCTGTATGCAAGCATATAGTAGCTTTATTCCTAACAACTCCCAACTGGAAACAACCAAATGGCTCTCAGCTGGGGAATAAACTGGTGGTGCATCTATAAAATGGAATATTTCTCAGCAAGAAAAAGATACAAACTATTGATACATGCAACAACATGGATGAATCTCAGTTGCGTTATGCTAAGTGAAAAAAGCCAGACTCTAAAGGCCTCATGGTATATGATACTACTTATGTGAAATTCTGGAAAGGCAAAAGTATAAGGTTGGAAAATAGGAATATAAAATAATCAGTGTTTGTCACTTCTTAGTACTTGACCACTTATAGGCAATGCAAGGAAATTTATTTTGAATGATAGAAATGTCCTATAAGTTGATTATGATGATTATTAAGCACTATATTTGTCAAAACTATAGAACTGCAAATGAATGCACAAAAGTGAATTTTACTATGTATAAATTAAAATTTTTTAAATTAAAAACCTTAGGTTGTATCTGAATATTGCTTCTCTGCTACTTCTCTATGCTCTTTTTTTGAAGCTATATTAGTTTTATGTTATATACTCTTAATCTTTTCCAAATATCATAATTTATCATATTTTTTATTTCTTTATGTAGCTGGGTGAATTCAGTATTATCTTTTATTTCATTAATGATGTTCAGAGTTCACTCCATCTTAAAATTTTTGGATTTTATTTCCAATATTCCTCCTTTGCCTATTTTTGAATTGGTCTTTTATTGGTGGCTCAGGACTCCCTTCTCTCAGAGATTTTGGTAATACAGAATCATTCATTGTATTAGAGGTGGTTTGGTCTAGGTCTTATCTCAAGAATTTTCTTCTTCTTCTTCTTTTTTGCTTTCTCTGTGTTGCTTTTCTTCCTTTGTCCATAGAAGTCTTATCTTATATTTGAGTACAACTACGTCTTTTGAATTTTTTGAAATATAACTTTTACCTATCTTGCTTTTATCATTTAATACTATCTGACATTTCCTTATAGAACTATGCCAGTGATTCTCAACTAGGGACAGTTTTGCCCACCTCCCAGAATACATTTGCTAATGCCTGGAGACATCTTTGTTACAATGCACATGAGAGTCCTAACAACAAATTACCTGGTTCAAAAGATTAATAATATTGAGGTTGAGAAACCCAGCTTTAAATAATTAAAGAATACTGTATTTTTCATTTGTAATAATTTATTTAATTGACTCCCTAATGTGGGGCACTTAGAGGGTTTTTTTTGTATTATGAGTATCGCTTTGATAAATAGCCTTATATGCCTTTTTTGATAACATTAATTAATTCCCAAATTAGACATTTCTGAACCCAAAGAAAACTAAGATCTTGGAAGCTGGAAATTACTTCGGCTACAGTAAAAGTGTTGGAACAAAGTCTTTATCATGTCCTTTCCTTAGTGGAACTTATAATATGTTTACACATAAAAATATTCTTTTAATTTTATGCTTTTAAACCCCTTTTTCCAAATAATATATTCCCAAGTTGTCTTAGGGCCCCTAAGTTCTATACAGCCTTCTGCAAAGTTTTCTACAGCTCACTTCATGCTTAAGGAGATTTCAGAATCTTAATAAATATTTGACTAGTCTGACTATAATTACCTTTCTTTAGTCTTAATTCTTTTTAATACATACCCATGTTAAGAATATTAATATAATAGAAAAAACAGGACTGTTTTAATTTGCTGAACCTTGGTTCAGTTACTTTTCTTATTTGGACCTCAATTTTAACTTCTGTAAAATGAAGGAGTTATACCATATAATTGCTATAAGCTTTTAAAAAATTATTTTTTTATTTATTCGTTTATTTATTTATTTATTTTTTATGGTGACATTGGTTAATGAAATCCAATAAGTTTCAGCTATACACTTGAACAGTAAGGCATGTGTATATTTACACTGTGTGTTCACCTCTTCTAGGCTTTTTAAATGATAAAGCTGAGATATGCTATTATTTCTATATAGCTTTTATTTAGATATGGCTATGATCTTTTACTTGAGATAAAGTATAGATAAAACATTAAAAATTCCTAATATCTTTAAAAATTCCTCATACCTGTTTTTTATTACCCTTATCTACCTCCTTGTAATGATTGATAATCAAAATCTTAAAATGAAAAATGTCATGTAGGAAGACTGCAAGGAACGGTATTGAGAAAATAACAAAAATTTTACAGCTGAACCAAGAAAGAGAAAACTAGATAAGAAAAAAGGAGGTGACAACTGTATGAAAACAAACAAAACTAGGTCTCAAATCCTGGCAGAGTCAGAGAGATGCATCCTAGGCCCAAATCAGCCTGAGGCCCTGTGCAATTCTCAAACTCAGGGTCTTGAAATTTATTAGAATTGCACAGAGGCAGAATTCAGGCCTTATAACTTCCTAGTTAATGTCTTAACATTACTCTATGTAGTATCATTTGATACATTATTATATCATTTAATTTTACCTAGCGGATGAAGATACATGCATGAAATATTTTTTTATTTCTTTGTATAGGTTTATTTAATCACTTAACCTATTTTCTGGCTGCGGTGCTGTTACGTTAGGAATTGGTTTCTTTGCTTTGGCATCAGCTTTGTGGTTCCTGATTTGCAAGCGAAGGTAAGGTTTATTAGAATATTTTACTTTTTGTTCTTTTAAAAATCCAATGAAAGACTTTTCAAATGGTATTAAACTTAAATAACGAAAATACATTACTTCTGTAATTTGAGGTTTGGTTATAGACTCTTTGATTGGAGAGGAAAAGCTTTATATGTTTACAGTAGCTTGAAAGAGAAATCTTAGTAGTGTAATTGTCCGAGTAGTATAAGAGCATCTTCACGCATTAAAATTTTAATAATGAAATCTATTGCATTCTTTAGAAGCATTCATTTGAATGATAATATAAAGCTAGAAATTTTTTTAAATTTTCACTACTAATTAGAGGTTAATTATTTGATCAATTCAGTATTTGCTTTGTCTGATGTAAAAAAATATATAAATTGTACGTCATCTTCCCACACACTCTTCAGTGTTCACTTTCTCAGCAAATGCATACATTATTATCTATCCAATTGCACGTCATAAACTAGAAATTATTCATTTATTCATTCTTCAACAAATATTTATTGGTGCCTGCCATTGTTCTGTAAACAAGTCAGACAAGGTTTCTTTCTCATAGACTTACGGTGATACTGGGAGGAGAAAGATATTGAACAAATAGATAAAGTGAGTCAGGAATGTCTCTTTGAATGGGCAGTATGTAATCTGAGACCTGAGTGGAAAGAAAGAGACAGACATGTAAAGATCTTATGGAAGAGGTATAGCAAGTTCAAAGACCCCAAGTGGGAGTGATGTTACTGTTGGTCAGTAAACAGAAAAGCCAGTGTGAATCGACTGTCCTGAGGGAAGAATAATGATGATAAGACTGAAAAGGTAGATAAGGGGCCAAGTCACATACAAATTTGTGGGCTAAAAGATGGAGTTTGGATTTTATTATTTGTGCTATCAGAATTATTTAAGCAGGGAAATGACACATTATTACCATAATAATAGCTAACATTGAGTGCTTACTTCATACTAGGCACTGTTGTGCTTTATATGTTATCTCATTTAGACTTCATAATAGCCCTATGAAGTAGCAGTAATATTATCCCCTTTTAAAGACTCAATAATGTCACCTAGAGATGGATTACATTTTTATAACACTTCTTAAAATTTGAGGTATAATTTACATACAAAAAATATGTAAATTTTAAATGTATAATGAGGAATTTCAACAAACACATTTCTATAAACCACAATCCCAGTGAAGATACAGAACTTCTCTAGCACTCTGTGAAGTTCCCTCATGCTCCTTTCCAGGCATCACTACCTACCTCCCACCCAGAGGCAATCATTCTAATTTTTATCACCATAGATTAATTTTGCCTATTTTTTTTTAAATTAAATTTATTGGGGTGACATTGGTTAATAAAATTATACAGGTTTCAAGTGTAAGTTCAATAATGCGTCATGTATATTGCGTTGTGGAATAATATAGACTTTGCTTTTTTCATTTAACATAATATTTTTGAGGTTCATTTATATTTTTGCATTTATCTATAGTTCATTCTTTTTATTATGAACAATATTCCATTGCATATACCTGTTTATTCATTCTTCTGTTAATGGACATTTGGGTCATTTCCAATTATTAGCTATTAAGAATAAGGCTGCTGTAAACATTCATGAATAAATCTTTTTGTACATGCGCTTTCACTCCTTTTGGGGAAATACCTAAGAGTGAAATTACTGAATTATATGATTAACTTTATAAGAAACTGCCAGTTTCCAAAGTGGATGTATACTCCAACTGGCAATGTATCAGAGTTCTAATTTATATTTTTAAGAAATTTTTCTTCTCTGTGAAGCCTGAATTTTAATGGAACATGGATGAAACAGAGACAAGTTAGGAGGCTTTGTATAGTCTAGGGAGTGGGGATAGTGTCTTGGACTAATATGGAAGTAGAGGAGATGAAAACAAAAGGTTGGATTTGGTTGGATTGGATGAGGTAAGGAAAAATAAGTGAAATGGCAGAATTAATGGTAACACTTACGTTTTTACTATGAGCAACTGAGTAGTTGATGCCATTTACTGAGATGAGGAGGTAGTTAGAGGAGGGAGCAAGGTGAGGGAGTGGTGATGAATTAGGAGTTTTATTTTAGATGGAATTTTGAAAGCCAATTAGATATCCAAGTGGAAATTTCAAATAGACGGTTGGATGTACATGTATGACTTCAGGAGAGACATCAAGACTGAAGGTTTAGGTTACCTGAAGTAATAGGACTAGGTGAGACTAACCAGGGAGTGATTATTGAAAGAGAAGAACCTAGGCCTGTGCCCTTCAGCCTACCAACATTTAGAACTCTAGTGAAAAAGTAGAATTAACAACATCTGGGAAACATGTCAAGGAAGTCAAAATTATGACATTATGTTCAATGTGCTTAAGAAAAGATGTGTAAGGATAGAGAAATAATTTCTGGGTTTAGCAACATGGAAGTCATTGATGGCCTTAAAGAGTTTTGGTGGAGGAATGGGTTCAGAAGTGTATCTTTGAGTAAAACACAAGAGGTGAGGAAATTGAAACAAATATAGATATCTCTTTTAAGGAGCTTTTAGTGTGTGTGAAGGAGATTTGATAAATAGGCCAGTAGCAGGAAGAGAATGTGGAATCAAGGAAGGGTGTTTTTCTCTAAAGATGGAGGACATACTTGATATTTTCCTTTCTCTTTCCCATCTCCACTAAATTTGAGCCATCACCAAGTTCTGTTTATTTTATGTAATAAATTGCTCAAATCTATTTATTTTTCTCCATTACCACTGCAACCACTTTATCCAAATTATTATTATCCTCCACATAGCCACTACAGTAGGGGTTATAACTGACCCCTACCTTTGCTGTTGCCCTCATTTAATCTCTTCTCCACACTTCAGCTAGACATTTTTCAAATGCAGATCTAATCAAGTCACCCCACCCCCACTATATTATAAAGGACTTCCCATTGCTTTTAGGATAAAGACAAACCGACATGACTTTTAAGTCCCTACATGGTCTGCCCATGCATACTCCCCAATTTTATCTCCCACTTTCCCTCTTGCTTTCTGTGCTTCTGCTATACTGTTCTAATCTGGCCACTGGGTCTTTGGACTTGATACTCTCTAACTAGAATATTCTTACTCCCACATCTCCCTCCGCCACTCTCTACCTAATAACTACTACTATTTCTTCAGATGGCCAATTTCAGTCACCCCATCCTCAGGAAAGCCTTCCCTGACCTCTCTAATGAATTTCCTTTGTTCCATAGTGCTCACACAGTACCAGGTAGCTTTCCTTGATAACACTTTACACACTTGTAATTTTTTATTTTCTTGTGATTATTTTATTAATGTCTGTCTCCCTTACTAATGTTTAAGCTCCATGAGAGCAATGACAGTTCTATGAGGTTAGTGGCTATGCTTTTTTTTCTTTTGCCACTATGCATACAATACCCAGCATAATGCCTGACACATAGTAAGTATTCAATAAATATTCATTAGGTGAATTGAATTCAATGAATAAATGAATAAATGAATCCTAATTGTTAATACCTCATTAAATAACATAATATGGACTCAAATTAATTTGGAAAATTTCTAGTACCTCTGAAAGAAGAAATGGCAATTAACATTATTTTTTTAAATCATTAGCTTTAGAATGACTATTAGAAACTATATTCATTTATACTTAACTATTTTTGTTCATCTGGGGTTTTACTTGCTGATTTATCATTTATTATTTTAAACTCTCTTTCAAAATTGTTTCTGGTTGCATGGGTAATGAAGGGACTTTTCCTTTCTAAGCCATTAGTTTTAATTCAGTTTCCTTCACTTACTTTTGCTAGAAATATTATTAAATATAAAATCGACTATTGGGTTTCATTTTATTTAATTTATTTTGCCATTAAATGCAAATTAATGAAAAGGCTGATTAACATTAAAGTCAATTAATTATCTCACAACCAGAAATAATAGTATCAAAAACTCATGGTTAATCATCAAAGTGGAAATATTAGCCCTGCATAAGAAGTAGCTTAATTTACATTCTATGAATAAAATAGGTATAATGAAATCAGTAACATGAGAAGAGAATATGTTGATGTGTGCTTTTAAAAATAAATATGTAGCAACATATTTATACTGATATTTAAATCCTTATATGTAACTATTGGAAACAAAGTAATTTTCATTGATTTATAATATAATTCATGTTTAATAATATTCCTTATAAAATATTTTTCAGAGAAATATTTAAAAATTCCAAATTTAAAGCAACTGATGAGAGATCTGGGCAAATAGCATCAAAGCTGAAGACTGACTCTCTTTCTCAGTGTGTTTTTATTTCTCGAAATTTTCATACTGGAAGATTCCAATTACAGGTAGAGTGTAATACTTTATAACAATCTTTTCAAATAATTTCTTTTAATACCATGTCATTAGCATAGTCCTCTTTCAAGTTGAAAGACAGAGTATCCACTGTTATTTTTAAATCTGAGGGACAAAATAGCATGAGATAAATTTAAATTACCCAAACTAGTTAGAGTTTATACTATAGGAAACTGAAAAACTAAGTAAAAATGTCTCCTTCTGCAGTTGCTCTACTATATCACTAGCCTGAAAACCTGCATTCCCCATATTGGGATTGTTTACAGGGATGAAGATAAATGGCATAAGAAAAATGAAGGAAAATTGCCAGGCATATCAGAGGAAAGAGGTTTGGAGAAAAGAGGATACTTGGATAATCAAATCTAACCAAACCAACTAATTGAAATTAAATACAACTTAACAAGGATTTATTAAGCCTTCATTACGTTCTAAGCTCTGGGCCCCTTCATTGAGGATAGTAAGATACGAACCCTATGAGGTGCTAGCGTAGTACAAGTGGGAAAGGCAGACACGTAGTTAACTTTTTGTTATGTAAGTGTCAAAACAGTGCTATATGGACAAAGTAAAAGGGAGAGACTAGTAGAAACTTAAAACTAAGACACAGCTAAACAAAACAAATACTTTATTTAATTTTTAGGCAAGGCAGCCTTTGGTTGACCTCACATATTGCAAGCACCTTGTCAGCTTACAGTCCCTTATTTTTTTAAATTTTTACTTTTAAAGCCTACGGCACCTGGTCTTCCTAGGTGTTCTCCCATCCGGGTAACCAGGCCCGATCCTGTTTAGCTTCCAAGATCAGATGGGATTAGGCTTGTTCAGGGTGGCATAGCCATAGACTTTAACAGTCTTATAACATTAATAGATAAATAGCAACAAAGTAATAGGATGTCAAAGTTTCATTACACATCTTGAATACTGAGCTCAAGTTGAATGCAGTGTTTATTCATTTATTTAACAAATATTTTTTGAATGCCTTAAATATGGAAGCACTAGCTTTGGCACTGAGGCTATATAAACAAATAAGACATGAGTCTAGACCTAGATGATCCCTAAGTTAGTAGAAGAAAAAAACATATAAACTAAAAATTATAACATAATGTGATAAGAGCCTCAAATTGAAGAAATTCAGACAAGGGAGTATAAATTAAGAAAGGCTTCACAGACAAAACGATTTTAGTTGGGTTTTGAGAAATGAATAGAAGTTTGCCAGGAGGAAAGAGAGCAGTCTGTGTTCAAAAGCTTGCAGCTATAAAAGGAAGTAACGTTTAGAAAAATGTTATAATGATTGGAGCCCAGGGTTTGTAGAAGGGAGTGGTGGAAAGAGATCCTGGAGGTGACATTGTGAGGAGTCTCATTTGCAATTTCAGGATTTTAGATTTTACCCCATAGGTTCTACAGATCCATTGGAGGTATTATGGGATTATGGTCAAGAGCATAGACAGTGCAGATTAGAATCCTGGCTCTACCACTACTAGCTGTGTAATCTTAGTCAAGTTTTGTAACTTTTCTATGTCTCAATTTCCTCATCTGCAAAATGAGGATGATTTCAGCTCCATATAGTTGTTATGGGAATTGAACAAATTCGTATATAAAAAGCACTTAGAATAGTTAGTGCCTGGCCACATCATGAGCACCATAAAGTATACTATTATTATTATTATTATTTCAGGGTTTTAAGCAGGGAGGTTTAATGATCAAAGTAATTCTAAGGATTATTAGCTCTGACCTTCAAATGAAGGATAATTTGAAATAGAGATGACTTTGAAAAAAAAATATGTTTCTATGTATGCATTTAATATTAATTTAATTTATTAAGTACCTATCACATAGTAGGAATTTTGCTAGATACTATTGATATAATGGTGTCTTTAAATCTAGTGGTGGATACATACAAAAAGGTAATTACAAAAATGTCATGAATGCTCTGATGGAAGTACTAAATTTTAATTAGCTTGTTTATTATTCATTCAACAAATATGTAATAAGTAATAAGTGCTTATGCGCCAGTCAGTGTTCTAGGCAATTGGAAATTTGGTAGTGAATGAGTCCTTGCTCTCATGAGATTTATGGTCTAGTGGGAGAATAAATAATATACAAGTAAACACTAATCATTATTGAGGACTTTTGATAGTGAGTGAAAGGAACCTAATTCAGAAGAAAAGAGTTTAAAACATAGCATGAAAACATAGTATAAAAGAATAGATAGTGTCGACTGCAGCCACAATCATTTTCAGTAAATAAAGTACTCCTTTTTATATTGTCCCTCTTTTTCTCATCTCAGTTTCTGCCTATGTATTGGCCTCTTTCTCTCCTACTACAACAGGCAAGCAGGAGGATGAAAATTTTAACAAAAAATATGGTTTACTATAATATAGATCTAGAGCTTGGTTCCTAAAAAGTATTATTGTGAAATATGACATATATGCAAAGAAACACACACACAGTTTAAAGAATAATTAGTGGAATTTTTATTCCCACCACCCAGAAAAAGAAATTGAATATTATCAGGAACTTTTGAGGTATCCTGAATATTTATCTCTTATATTCCACCCTTCACTGAAGGACTCACTTATCCTATAATTGCAATTAACCATTTATTTGCTTTTTTATGGTTTTACCACAAATGTTATAAATCCTTGAACACTGTATTATTAAATTTTATATGTTTTTGGGCTCCATGTCTAGAATGCTTTTACCTTTTTGTGCAATATTACATTTCTGAGACTCATTCAGGTTGGTGAAATATGCCCATAGTTTATTATTTTTACTATCATATGGCATTCCATTGGATGAATATATCACATTTTATGTTATGGACATTTGGATTGTTTTCAGTTGTTTTTTAAGGAATTTTCTTTAGGGAATTTACCTGACGGTAAAATTGCTGACTTGTGGGGTATGTGCATTTTCAATATTATTAACTAATTCCAAATTGTTTTCTAGAGTAGCTGTATCAATATACATTCCCCCAGGGCTCACATAAGATCTAGGATTGTTCCATATCAAAAAATATTGATATTTTTAGGCTCCTAAGTTTTTGACAATCTGATGGATGTGTAAAAGTATCTCACTATTGTTTTTTCTTAATAGACTTTATATTTTGAGCAGTTTTAAGTTCACAGCAAAATTGAGCAGAAAGTACATAGTTCCTGTATACCCCTTTCCCCTATATCCTCCCACTGTCAACACCCAGAGTGGTACATTTCTTAAATTGATCAACCTGTATTGACACACCGTTATCACCCAAAGTCCATTGTGTACATTAAGATTCACTTTTAGTGTTATACATGCTATGTGTTTTGGGGAAAAATATGTATGTGTGGCATATATCATATATGCCTATATATATTTGTCCAAACCCATAGAACAGAGAGGGAGGGAGACGGAGATAGGGAAGGGGGAGAATGGGGGGGGGGGTTGCGGAGGGAGGGAGAGAGAGAGAGAGAGAAATCCGCCATTATAGTATCATACAGAATAGTTTCACTATCCTAAAAATCTTGGCCTCTGCCTCTGCCTATTCATCCCTCCCTCCCCTCTAACCCCTGGCAAGCATTTTACTATTTCTGTAGTTTTGCATTTTTCAGGATGTCATATAGTTAGAATTATGTAGTACATAGCCTTCTCTGGCTTCTTTCACTTAGTAAGATGCATTTAATTTTCTCCCTGACTTTTCAAGTCTTGATAGCACATACCTTTTTAGAGCTGAAAAGTATACAAATGTATGGGTATAACACAGTTTATCCATTCACTTATCGAAGGTCATTTTGGTTGCTTCCAAGTTTTGGCAATTATGAATAAAGCCACTATAAACATTCATGTGCAGGTTTTGTGTGGACATATGTTTTCAACTCATTTGGGTAAATAAATGATCATGACTGCTGGATCAAATGATAAGAGATGTTCAGTTTTGTAAGAAATTGCCCAACTGTTAAAGTGTACCATTTTGCATTCACACTATCAATGAATGAGAGTTCCTGTTGCTTCACATCTTTACCAGCTTCTGGTGGTCAGCATTTTGGATTTTCACCATTATAATAAGAATATAGTGGTAATTTGTTGTTTTAATTTTCATTTCCCTAATGACATATGACGACGAACATCTTTTCATAAACTTATTTGCCAACTGTATTTCTTCTTTGGTGAGGTGTCTGTTCAGTTCTTTTGTGCATTTTTAATTGGGTTGTTCATTTTCTTATTGTTGAGTTTTAAGAGTTCTTTGTATTTTTTTAATAGTCTTTTATCAGATACATCTTTTGCAAAGATTTTTACACAGTTTGTGAATTGTCTTCTCATTGCCTTGATATCTTACTGTAGTTTTAATTTGTTGTTTCCTGTCAAAAATGAGGTGACTGTCTTAAAGTTCATTGGTCATTATGGTTTTTCTGTTATGTAAAATGCCTGTTCAAATCTCAACTCTTTTTCTATTAGTTTGTCTATTTATTATAAAACTTTAAAAGAGTTATATATTCTGGATATCCAATCATTTGTCAGTTATGTTAATTTCAATATCTTCATACGTTTTACGGTTTCCCTTTTCACTACTTTTATAGTGCATTTTGATAACCAAAAAATTTCTTTTGTTTTTAATGTAACCTTATTTCTCAGCCCTTTCTTTTATCATTTATTTTCCTTACCTACTCCAGAGTCATAAAGATACCCTTCTGTATTTCCTAAGAGTTTTATAGTTTTGACTACATAGGTCTTTAATCAATCTGGAATTGATTTCTGTGATTGGTGTAAATAGGAATCCAATTTCATTTTTTCCTGTATGTTTGCCCAACTGTCTAGTAGCATTTACTGAAATTCTTTTGGTATTTTGAGGGCAACTGCAGTATAGTTTTAGATCAATTTAGGAAAAGCCAATTTTTTATAACATTGTTTCTAATCCATGAACACGATGTTTTGCTGTATTGATGTTATTTTTAGTATCTTTCAATAAAGCTTTATAATTATCTTCATAAAAGCCTTGCAAATCTTATATTAACTTTTATTACAGGAAAATTTATGTGTTTATGCTTTTGCGATATGATTTTTAAGTAAACTTTTTATTTTGGAATAATTTTAGATTGATAGGAAAGTTACAAAGATAATAGAGTTCTTATACATTTTACCCAGTTTCCTCCCTTGTTAAAATCTTAAATTACCATGGTACATTTGTCAAAACTATTACTATTACTATTAACTAAACCTCAGACTTTATTCAGAGATCACCAGTTTTTACATGAATGTGCTTTGCTCCTTCAAGACCTATCCAAGATACCACATTACATTTGTTTCTTTAATTTTCTTTTCTCTCTCTCTTTCTTTGTTTTACTTGAATTTTATTGTTTTGAGAAGTACTGGTCATATGTTTTGTAAAATGTCCCTCAATTTGAGTTTATCTGACTTTTTTCAGTATTATATTGAGATTATGGATGTAAGGAATAATACCACTGCATTGAAATTGATATGTTTTAAAATATTTTATTGATGTATAGTTACTTACAAATGCTGAGACCTTGTGTTCTACTCAGTGAACACTGACAATTGAATGTACATTCCACCAACACTCAAAACAAGATACAGAACATTTTTATCATCTGAAAAAAATCCCTTATGTTCCCTATCAGTCAATTCCTCTGCCCTTTCCAATTAAGCACTTTCTGATTTAGGTCAACAAAGTTCAGTTTTTATACATTCCTAGATTTTGTACAAATGGAATCATATAATAAATTTTTTTTTTATATCTGGCTATTTTCACTTAACACAAGTTTTTGGGATTCACCCATGTTATTTTGTGCATTAGAACTCCTTTCTATTAATATCATAGGAATATATAACAATTTGTTTATTCTCTTGTTGATGGACATTTGAGTTGTTTTCAGGTTTTGACTAGTATGAATAAGACTTCTCTAAATATTCATGTACTTTCAGTGAACATATGTTTTTATTCTTATTGGGAAACTATCTTAGCATGAAATTGGTGGGGCTTGGGTAGGCATACATATAACTGTATAACAAACAAATTTCCAAAGTGGTTGTAACTTATTTCAAAGTGGTTATAACTGATTTCACTCCCATCACAGTAAGGGAGACTTCCAGTTGCTCTGCATCCTTGCCAGTATTTGTGTCATTAGAATTTTTTATTTTAGTCATTTTAATGGGTGTGAATGGTATTTCATGTTCTTTGTTAAGTTTATTCCTAGGTATTTTATTCTTTTTGTTGCAATTGCAAAAAGAATTTCTTTTCATTTCTTTTTCTGAAATTTCATTGTTTGTATATAGGAACACAATAGATTTTTGTACATTGATTTCGTATCCTGCAATTTTACTGTATTGTTTATTGTTTCTAGTAGTTTTTTAATGGAGTCTTTAGAGTTTTCTATATAAAGAATCATGTTGTTTGCAGAAAGTAACAGTTTGACTTCTTCATTTTCAACTTAGATGCCTTTTTTTATTCTCTTGCCTGGTTGCTTTAGCTAGGACTTCCAATACTGTGTTGAATTAGAATGGTGTGAGCAAGCACCTCCTTGTCTTGTTCCTGATCTTAAAGGAAAAGCTTTCAGTTTTTCACTATTAAGTGTGATATTGGCTGAAGGTTTGTCATAAATGACCATTATTATGTTGAGATACTTTCCTTTTATACCCATTTTATTAAGTATTTTAATCATAAATGGATGCTGTATCTTGTCGAAAAGCTTTTTCTATATGTATTGATGTGATTATATTATTTAGTCCTTTATTTTGTTTATGTGGTGTGCACATTCATCAATTTGTATTTATTGAAATATCCTTGTGCTCCTGGAATGAACCCCACTTGATCATGATGTATAATCTTTTTTGGGGGGGGGTGGATAAGGCAACCCTTGGTTGACCTCACAGATTGCAAGGACCTTGTCAGCTTACAATCCCTTTTTTTTTTTTTTTTATTTTTTTTTACTTTTTACACCTACAGCACCTGGTTTTCCTAGGTGGTCTCCCATCCAAGTACTAACCAGACCTGATCCTGCTTAGCTTCTGAGATCAAATGAAATCAGGCTTGTTCAGGGCAGCATGGCCATAGACTGATGTATAATCTTTATGATGTATCCTAATACCAAAACCTGGTAAGGATAACACAAAAAAAGAAAACTATAGACCAATATCTCTGGTAAATATAGATACAAAAATACTAAACAAAATAGTAGCAAATTGAATACAACAATACATTACAAGTTTATCTTTTTACTTTCTGATGATATGCTTTGATGAACAACAGTTTTTTATTTTTGTGAGTCCAATTTATCCATTTTTTTTCTGTTGCTTGTGCTTTTGGTGTCATATCTAAAACCATTCCCTGATATGAAGTCCTAAAGATTTATGCCTATATTGTCTCCCAAGAGTTTAACAGTTTTAGCTCTTATTTTTAAATGTTTGATTCATTGGGAGTTAGGTTTTTTATATTGTGTGAAGTTTGGGTCCAACTTTATTCATTTGCATGTAGATATCTAATTTTCCCAACACTGTTTGTTGAAGACTTTCTTTTCCCCTATTGAATTGCTTTGGCACCATTGTCAAAAATCAGTTGACTGTAAATGTCAGCATTTATTTCTGGAATATTAATTCTATTTAGTTCTATATATTTATCCTTATACCAGTACCATACTGTCTTAATTACTGTAGATTTGTAGTAAGTTTTGATATCAGGAAGTTCTTGAACTTTTTTCTTTTTCAACATTGTTTTGGATGTTTTAATTTTCCCTTTTATATTTCTACCTTTGATTCATTTTTAGTTAATTTTTGTATAAGCTATGAGGTTTAGATCAAAGTTTATTTGGGGGCTACTGATGTTTAATTGTTCTAGTGGTATTTATTGAAAAAGCTATCTTTCCATTTAATTACTTTTGTAACTTTTGTCAAAAATCTGTTGGGCATATATGTGAGGGCCTATTTCTGGATTTTCTGTCTGCATCATTCATCTATATGTCTGTCTCTACCGTCTCTACCACACCACATGCTAGCTGTATAGTAAGTCATAAAATTGAGTAGCACAATTCTTCTAATTACATTCTTTTTCAACACCGTTTTAGCTTTTTTTCTTTTGACTCTCCATAAAAATTTTAAGATAAACTTCTCTCTAACTAGAAAAACTCTTGTTGAGATTTTGATGGAAATTACAATTTGTTAATAGGTAGATTTTTAGTGAATTTATGTCTTTACTACAATTGTTTACACTGATCTGTGTTCTATAACCTTTACAAATAAATTTATTACTTTCAGTAGTTTTTTTGTGGACTCCATAAGGTTTTCTTCATACATAATCATATCACCTATGAAAAACATCATTTTTACTTCTTTTCCAATCTTTATGCTTTCTATTTTGTTTTCCTATTTATTGGGTGAGACCTCTAGTATAATGATGAAATAGAAGTGTTAAGAGCAAATATATATACTTTTATATTCTTAATCTTAGAGAGAATACATTCAGCTCTTCACTTTTAAAGAGGAAGTTAGCTATGGGATATTGGTAGATGCATATTTTTCAGCTTGAAGAAATCCCCTTCTGTTCCTTGTTTACTAGAAGGTTTTTGTTTGTTTGCTTGCTTGTTTCCATGTTTGTTTGTTTTTTATCATGAAGTGGTGCTGAATTTGGCCAAAAGCTTTTTCTGCATCTTTTGAAATTATGAACAATTTCATGGGTTTTCTCTTTTATTTTGTTAATGTGAATTACATTGAATTTTAAATGTTAAACCAACTTGTATTCCTAGAATAAACCTCACTGGATTTGTTTTATTAATATAGTATAAAGAATGTTTGCACCTATGTTCATGAGGGATGTTATTCTGTAATTTTCTTATCCCGTAATATCTCTGTTAGATTTTAATATCACATTTATTCTGGTCACAGAAATGATTGGAAAGTGTTACCTGCTCCTCTACTTTCTGTAAAAATTTGTGTATAATCAGTAATATTGCTTTCCCAAACCTTTTTTTCTAGAATTACCAGAGAAATCATCTAGCTCTGGAGTTTTTTCAAGAGAAAATTTTTGATTATGAATTTTGTCCCTTTAATAGATATCAGGCTATATAAATGTTCTATTTTGTGTATTTTAGAAATTTATCTTTTTCAGTGATTTTGTCCATTTTTCTCTGTTAAGTTTATTGGCACAAAGTTTAAATAGCATCCTGTTATTATCTTTTTAATACTTGTAGAATACTTAGTGATGCACTATTTATTCTTTTCCTAAATCAGTCTTGCTAGGTATTTTCAATTTTATTATTCTTTGACTTTTATTCTTTTCTAATATAAGCATTTAATATTTAGATTTATCTCTAAACACTGCTTTTGTTACATCCCACAATTTTTTATGTTTTGTTTTCATCATTATTCAGTTCAAAATATTTTAAAATTTTCTTTCTTCGTCTTTCATCATATTGACATTTTTGAAAAATGCAAGTCAGTTATTTTATAGATCAAAGCTATTCCTTAGTTTGGCTTTTCCTTGTGATCAGATTCAGTTTATCATATCTGAAGGCATAACAGTGTCTGCTCTTCACTACTGATTTTAGTTAATTACATGAGATGATGTCTGTTCTTCCCCCACTGCATTATTTCTATTTGTACCCTAGTAATTAATAAACAATCTGTGGTAACACTTTGAAACCATTTAAATATCCTTCTTTTCATCAAACTTTACTTACTAGCTATAAAAATTATTCTTGCCTGAGCCAGTCTTTACAAAACTACAGCAAAATGATATTTCCAATTCTACTACTCACATCCACATTTGTCATTTGGCTTCTGCTTTAAGGAAGACACTCTTCCTTCTTTATTTTATTTATTTATCAGTATAGACTCATGGATTTTTGTTTTATTCAGGAGCTTAAAATTTAGTACTGAAATTATTTTGATACTCAAATTTCCCCAAATTTAACCAGTGGGCACTCCTTCAAGATTGTTCCTCTGTATTTTTGATATGTCCCCATAGTTTTGGAGTCCTTACTTCTCATATTAGAGCATCGTTTTCAATAATTGAAAGAATATCCATTTATTAATATCTTTGTATCAAAATACAGTTAACTGTTTCCTTGCTCTTAGAATTTTAAATCACAATTTTTAAAAATGCTAAACAACGTTGTGATGAGCATACTACTAAGTGAATATTTACACAAATCCAAAATTATTTACTTGGCATAATAAATTTCTAGAAGTAAATTTGTTAAATTGCCCTCCAGAAAAATTCTACCTATTTATATGTAGCAATATATAAGAATGCCTATTTTGTCATTCCCATAGTTTGGGTAGAATTTTAATCAATTTGGGGCTTTACTCTGTGATTTCCAGACCAGCAATATCTGCATGACCTGGGAGCCAGTTAGAAATGTAGAATCCCAGACCACATCCCAGACCTAATGTGTTAGATGATGCATTTTAACAGCCCCCCACACCCTGATAATACATAGGCACACTTATGTCTGAGAAGCACTGTTTTTTAATATAATTTATATAGGAGTCACAAACTGAATTGGTCCTAAATCCAGGCAAGGTAATTTCAGCAGCCTGTACTGGCACTTATATTAACAAAAGGTGAAAGTGACAAAGAAGTAAAACTGGTTGTGAAAAAAGTGCTTACATGAATCCAATATACATGTATATCATAAGCAAGCCTTTTGCAGGGGAATAGGACTGTACAGATAAGCACAGGGTACTAACACTTTTCCCCAAGAGCATAAGAGAAAATGTTATCTCTCCAATCTCATCATCTTCACCCACTTCATCCCAAACATTGTTTTTCTAGTGGTCAAAGGAAAACCTGAGTCAGAACCACTGCAGTCAGTATATGTTGTAATGCATACTCTCACACCCCACTCCCAGAGAACATGTTTCAGTAGGGTGTGGTATTATGCCCAAGAATCATCATTTTAACAAGCACACCAGGTAATTCTGATGCCTGAAGTTTGAGATCTACTTCACCACTGCATTTCCCCTAACACATCTGGAATGGATTGTTTCAACAAATGTTTTATTTGCTTCAAAAGAATAGTTGCATTTTTATTAAAACTTTTATTCAGAATTCACTTTTTTTTGCCGTTGTTTTTTAATGAAATGAATAAATCTAGAAACTCTCATTACTTTGTTAGCCTTCTCTAGTTCTAACCAAGCAGCTCTAAGTGAGGATGAAGAGAAGTAGTCCTATTGAACTTTTTTACCCTTTCATTTCCTATCCTGGAGAAACGCCTTCTTGAACCAGACCACTTTCTTTTCAGATATTACCTCAACACTTTCCTGTCAGTATATTTTGGGGAAATAAATTCATATTGTGGGGAAAAAACATTATTCTATCAAAAATTTATTATGTTAAAATGTATTACTCTTATATATGTAAATATATATATATATAATACAAATGTAATTATATATGTTAAAGAAATTACATAAAAACCACTGTTTTTAAATACAAATAACTTTTTTATATAGGAGGAGCAAAGAAAAAAGGAAAGAGCACAAATAAAAGGTACTTTTTCTTAACAATTAGAAGAACTTGCAATCAACTTATAGCAATTCACATCTTAAAAAATTAAATATTTTTTAAAACCATGAAAATTCAAGGGAAATATTAATTTATCAGTATGTGAGTAGGCACATTTTTTTTAGAAAACAAAATTTGCAATATCATATCTTAAATAGTAAAATTTTCATTTTTGTCTCTTATTTATACCTAAAATTTTAATTTTTGTCTCATATTTATGGTATTTAGTCAATACCATATAGTAATGCTGGAGGAGCAAGAGACCTGAGTGATTTATAAATGTTTAGATAGTGGATAATATGTTTTGGTACCTCAAAACATTATCCTCCTACATAATTTTAGAAATCCTAAATATAAAATATAATAAGGTTTTAAACTAGCTTAAAATTGTTACATATTAATATCAAAAGTTAATATGTAAAATATTATAAAAGACATGTTAGGATATTATATAAATGTGATCTTTTCTAAAATTTAACATGTTTTAATACTGTCAGCGTAAGTAATGTAATGGGAGAAGCATGAGACTTAGAGGAACAAAAATCCAGATACAAGTCCATTTTGTATCTGATCTGTAAGGAGTTGTTTCTCTAATTTTCAGCCCTTACTTATGTAAAGTGGTGCAAATAAGTACCGTGAAGAATCACTGAGAGGCTAAATGATATATGGAAGTCTGTCAAACTGCTTTGTAAATTGTAAGGCACTATAGGAATGTTAGTTGTTACTTTTATTAATGTAAAGCCACTCCATAGGCCGTTTCCACTAGGGGCCAAACATTTTGTAATCTGCCTACTCAAGGAGGCATGTTTTTTAAAAATTATTTTTAAAATAAAGTAATATTTAGCTATAAATAGTCAAGAAACTGTCTTTTCTGATTTTAAGGAACATTTCAGAACTGAGATTTCTAGCCTGTTTAGATTCTTCTGTTAAAATAGGTTGATTTTATTTAGAATAGACTTCTACTCTTGATTATTGTAAAAATATTGTTAATTCCCAATTACCCATTTAACATTGTACAGATGATAGCAACCTAGAATTTTCACTATATAATCATACTGTTCATTATGACCTTAAAAAGTCTAAATTTTAAAAGAGAAACATTGTTCTTATAATTAAGATTTGGCTCATGAATATGTAACATTCATAGTAAATCTAATTTTCTTTTACAGCAATTGAAGATCACTCTAAAGATGAATTCTGCCTTGCAACAAAAACAGTCATTTGTGACCCTTCAGAGATTAGCTCAGCAACAGATCACAGCAGTGTTACTTTAAGCTTGTCTACATTACTATCTGATTCTTGTTATAGTCAAAGTGTAGAAGCAGCTGATGACTGGTTTTCTGATGATTCTCTAGTGAAAAAGAGCTCTCCGATGCCTTTTCTCAGGGAACCTCTAATTGAAAAAGTATTTTCATACCTGTCAACCATTCCATTAGAAAAATGTACTGAAAATGTACGGAATACGAAACTTTATGACAATCAAAAAGATGACAGCATTAAGGAAATGTTTTCACAAAGAAATACAGAGGTTGAAATACAAAACCTTCAACATAATACTGAATGACTTTTTTCTTTCGGAAATTTGTATACACTAAAATCATGTATAGTTAAAATTGAACTACCAGCTTCTGAGTCTCTTAACAGGTCCATGCTAATATTGCTTTTTTTGTCCTTTGCCATAGAGTGGTCCTACTTCCCTTGCTGAATCTTTTTTCTAGAAAAAATTACAGGAAGAACTAGAATGATACCATGAACAGTAATTAAGTTTAACTTTTTGAATCTCGTCAAAGGACATAATAAATAATACAAATGTATTTCAACATACAGGAGAAATACTTTTAAGAAAATCTTCAAGCACAAATATATTTTTGAATAAAACATTCACAGCATTTCCTTATACTTTCGACATTTTCAGTTTTATTTCAATGTGGGTAGGGCTGGATGGAATACCTCCCTCAGCTTTTCTGAATTTTAAATATACAAATCATCTACTATTCAAATCTTATTATGTCATGACTTTGGTAAGCAATATAATTTTGCTTCTCTAGGGGAGCCTGGGATACTACGAAGAATCTAGACAATAATTTTCTTTTCCCTGTCCCCTCTGTCTGTTTCTCAGAATAGTTCTTCACGCCTCACCCCACTATCATGAAAATGGGAACAGTTATGTTCATAGTCACCTGATTCAAGCTAGATGAATCTAAGAGACCCTTGGCCAAATTTCTACTATGATTCTCAGGGATTTCTGACACCTATCATAAAATTAACCTTTTCCCCCCTTTCTCCTGAATACTCTCCATGTAATTAGTCCCTTTTTATTTTTTCTCTTGGGAAAAACAACTAACAAAGTATAATATTACTTTGTGCTTAAATTACTCATAACAAAACGTGTGCATATCTTCCCAAGAGATAAATTATACTTATTACAATAAATTTAAAAAAAAAACAAAACTTCTCTTGAATAAGATAGTGGCATTACCCAAGCCTATCATCTCTGTCCCAGGAGAATAATAACAAGGATTAGAGCACCTCTCTCTTTTGAAGTGCTTGGCCATTTCTACACAGTGTGTTTATGGGTCATGACACATCTCTTTATATTCACTCCTAAATCTAAGTAAGCTATTTCAGCTCAAGATTTTTAAGGAACAGGAAAAAAAATTTAACCGGTCTCTGTCTCTTAGTGTTCTTCGGTGTCTGTTTTACTGCCTGTCTCAGAAAAAGAAATCATCTCTCATTTTAGTAAGATTCTAAAACTTCCCTAGGAATTTGAAATTAGAGATAAGAATCATTCTAGCCTCGGTCTGACTAGTGGCTGGAATAGAGGAAACAGAAACCGAGGAGCTATGAGCTGCCTCGTCCCACCTGGTGATTTGGAAGAAAAGAACAGCAAATCTGCAGTGAGAAAGCAACAAAGTATTTGCAAAGTGAAAAGCAGAGATGAGAGATCAGGAGAACATGATTCCTGTTGTTCTATCACTGCTCTATTTCCTTGCTCCAGCCCTTCATGAAGCCTGCCCTTGGCTTGGGAAGGCATGCTGGTATCCTAATTATGAACTCTCCTTTTTGCTTAAGCTAGTAAGATTTGATTTCTATTACTGGCCACCATCCCTGAGGCCTGTTTTTAACTGTTCTTCTTGGCTTTGGTACGTACTCTTGTAATTTTAAAATAAATTCTTTTCGCATAAACGAGAAGGAGTTTTGTTCCTATAACCATAACCAAAGCAAACTAACCAAATTCTTGTCATTACAAAAAAGAAATAAAGAAATCTATGCATATAATAATTGCTATATGGTAATGACATAATAAATTGAATTTATTTAAAACTTAACACACTTGTGTATTAAAATGCTACTCTGTATCATAGGTGTATAATTCTTTTTGAAAGGCCCAATGATCAATACATACAAAATTACAGCAGTCTACAATAATTTTATTTCCAGCATCTGAGAAGAATCTGAGAAGCACCATCCATGCACTGTTGGATGGAATGTAAAATGGCTGAGCCCCTAGGGAAGATGATATGGTGTTTCCTCCAAAATTTGAAAATAAATCAACCATACAATCTAGCAACTCTGCGTCTGGGTATATATCTGAAGGAAATAAAATCACTGTCTCAAAGAGATACCTACACCCCATGGTCACTTTTAACTAATGGAACATTAATTACAATAGCCAATACATGGACATAATCTAATTGTCCATAGACAGATGAATGGATAAATAAAATGTATATGAAAGTGGAATATTAGTTAACCATTAAAAAAGAAGGAAATCCTGCCCTTTGCTACAACATGGATGGACTTCGAGGGCATCAGGCTAAGTGAAATAAGAGAGAAAGGCAAATACTGTATGATCTCACTTGTATGTGGAATCTAAAAAAAAAAAAAAATGAACTCATAGAAACAGAAAACAGATTGGTCAGTGGTTGCCAGAGGCAAAGGATTGAAGTGGGGGAAGTGGAGGAAGGTGGTCAAAAGGTAAAAACTTTCAATTATAAGATGAATCAGTTCTGGGAGTATAATGTACAGCATGGTGACTTTAGTGAACAGTAATGTATATTTTTATGTTGCTAAGAATATATCTTAAAAATTTTCATCATAAAAAATTCTGTAACTATGAGGTGATGGACATTAACTTATGGTGGCAATCATTTTGCAGTGTATATATACATCAAATCATTATATTGTACACCTTAAACTAATGCAATGTTATATTTCAATTATATAGCAATAAAACTGGAAAGAAATATTAATAAATAAAAATTTAAAAATAGCCATGGAGTGGAGGGCATTAATTTATTTAATTTTTTATTTTTCTATTAAATTTATTGGAGTGACATTGATTAATACAATTATATAGGTTTCAAGTGTACAATTCAATAATATATCATATGTATATTTCATTGTGTGTTCACTACCCAAAGTTAAATTCCTTCCATCACCATATATTTGGCCCCCGTTAAGCTTACCTACCTCCCCACATTTCCCTCTGTTAACCACTAAATATTGTCTGTCTATGAGTTTTTGTTTGTTTTGTTTGTTGTTTTCAATTTTATCTCATACAGAGGTGAAATCATACGGTTCTCAACTTTTTCTGTTTCGCTTAGCATGATTATCACAAGATCCATTTATGTTGTTGCAAATGGCAGTATTTTTTTAAATTTATTTATTTAAAAATTTTTTTAATTTAGTTATTTAATTGAAGAAATTATTTTTTAAAATTTCCCCCTATCTACCTTCCCCTTCTCCCCACTCCCTACTCTCTGGTACATACTAGTCTATAGTTCATGTCCATGAGTTCTGTTTTTGTCCTGTTCATCTGTTGCTTTTAGGGTTATATCCCACATATAAGTGATATCATGTGAGTTTCACCTTTTTCTGTCTGGCTTATTTCATCTAGCATGATTATCTCGAGGTCCATCCATGTTGTCACAAATGGCAGTATTTCATCTCTTCTTATGGCTAACATTCTATTGTATATATGTACTACAGCTTCTTTATCTAATCTATTGAAGAACACTTTAGTTGTTTTCATGTCTTGGCCACCATAAATAATGCTGCAATGAACATCAGGGTGCATATATCTTTATGGATAAATATTTTCAAATTTTTGGGGTAGATACCCTGAAGAGAGTTGCTAGGTCATGTGGTAATTCTATTCTTAATTTTTTCAGGAAATTTCATACTGTTTTCCTTGATGGCTATACCAATTTACATTCCCACCAGCAGTATGTGAACTTTCTTTTTTCTCCACAACTTCTCCAACACTTATTATTACTATTTGTCTTGATGATAGTCATTTTAACAAATGTGAGGTGTTATCTCATTGTGGTTTTGATTTGCATTTCCCTAATGCTGGTGAGGTTGTGCATCTTTACATATACCTACCTGTTGGCCATTTGTGTGTCTTCTTAGGAGCAGTATCTGTCCAGGTCTTCTGCCCATTTTTTAATTGGATTGTTTTGTTGTTGTTGTTGAGATGAAGGGCATTTTTATATGCAGATTTGAGGTTTTACTTTTCAAAGCTCCTTCTTTTCTAGAATTTCCTCCCCTCCTCAATTTCCAACCACTCTGGGAGTTCCAAACTCCTTTTTTGACTACTCAGATCAATAAGACTTAGCTTTCCACTTTCAGTTCTAGCTTCCAAGTACTGCAAAGATTCAGGAATACACCCAAGGGCAAAGCCTGTGAAACATATATCTTATTTAATGTAGTTTTCTTCTTTCAAATGTTAAGTCTCCAGTTTCTGCTGCCTTTTGGCTGCCCTTCAGTATATAATTGTTATCTACAGGAGAGTTCATTCACTATTAGTAATTGTACAATTACTGGAACACTCTTTTTTGTGGTGGTAACATTTAAGATCTACACTTTTAGCAACTTTCAAGTTATTAACTATAATTGCCATACTGTACATTAGATATCCAGAACTTATTCTTCATATAACTAGAAGTTTGTGTTCTTTAACTTCAGAGAGCTGTCTTTTAGAAGATAAAGGAGCAAAGTGTAAAATAGGCATATGTACATGAAATAGCCTGGTAAATTCCTGGTAAATTTCAGGAATGCTTAAGATGACTGGAACCTAGAGTTTAAGAAAAAGATTAGTGTCAGGTAGAAGCAGTTTAGGGATTTTGAGTGGGGAGTGATAATACTAGATGTACATTTATAAAATATCACTCTGGACTTAAAAAAAGAAGATAAATTTAAGAATGCAAAACCAGAGGTAGGAGACACTTGCAGTTCCACCCATGAGGTAGAAACAGGGACTAGATTTTACCTTTCTACTTCACTAGAAAACCAGACAAAATATATGAAACAGTATTTTCAGACATGGGGCAAACAGTCAGTACAGGACTATGAACCCTGAGAAATGCAAAACAACTGAAGCAAACCCTTTGATTTCCCCAGCTTACTCTCTGGAAGAGGAGGGAAGAGAAATTCAGAGTTTGGTGATCTTGTTGAGTTGGGGAGACAGAGGTTGGAGTTTTGGCTCTCTCTATCCTTTATAAAGACTTCTATAATCACTCCCTGCATTCAGGCACGGTCAATTTCTTCCTCCCTTGTACCTGCATTTTACCTAGCACTAAATTCAATCGTAATTGTTAACTCTATTATTATATGTTCATCACACTGTATTAAAATTATTTGCATATCTATCCTCTTCTAGGTTATGAACTCCTTAAAAGTAGAGCTTGTCTCTTGTTAATGTTTCTATCCCCAGGACTTAGCACAATGCATAGCATATTAGATACATAATAACCATTTGAAAATTCAAAATTAGTTCAATTAGCTCTACCTCCAAAATATCTCTCAAATTTATTCTCATCTATTGATTTGTTGCTATTCTAATCTAACTCATTATTTTTATCTTGCTTAAATTACTATGATTCTCATAACTATCTCCCTGCTTTTTACTCCTGCCCTTGAACAATTCATTCACTATACAATGTCCAGAGTAATATTTTGAAAGATAAGTCAGATTGTCACAATCCCCTTCTCAAAAACTTCCAATGTCTATTGTACTAAAATAAATACCAAACTCCTGATCATCTCCTATATAGCTTTACATGAAGCAACTCCTTCCTGCCTGATTGAGTTCATTTCAAACCACCTCCCTCTAGCCACCTCCAGCCATTATGGCTGTTCTGTTTCTCAAACACACCACTCTTATTTCTGCCTTAGGCCTTTGTACTTGCTCCTTCTGCTTGTAATGATCTGCTTCTAGAGTTTTTCATGGCTGGCTTCTAAATATTATTCTGATTTAATTCCAAATATCACTTCCTTAGAGGGGCCTTAGCTGATCATCATGCAGAGTAAGACCCCAGAAAAAAAAGAAAAAACCAGATGGTATGTTATTAGGTTGGGATTATCATTATATGTATGTGTATTATATGTGTATATATTACTTATTTACACTAATACCTATAGTACTATATATTCATACTATATATGCTCATACTATACATAGTAAGACAGTTTACTCATCTCAGGGGCAAAGACCAGATTTTGGTTTCTAAAAATTATTCCCCACTCAAAGGAAACAATATTTCTTGAAGAAATGGCTAATTCTGGGGCCAGGGCAAGGAGAGTACAAAGTGAACCTACAAGTAAGCAAGCGCTCATAAATTGATGAACCATGGCAAAAGGACACCTGAGCTAGCTTGAAGGGGCTTCTACTGGTCAAATTAGGGAAAAGTCAAGATCAAAATTAATCGTAGATTAAAACATTGATTAAAAAAGAAATCCATGAGGTATCCATACTAATAACATTAAAAACATTTAAAGGGGATAAGAATAGAAAGCCAACTAATGAATGTAGAAGGAATGATAGAATTAGGAAATATCATTTTACAGCCTCCTTACTAACAATTGATTTATGAAGTCAATGTATATTAAAATATTAGGTTTAAGATTGTTGGGAACATGATATTCAGTCTCAAAGAATCACAGAATCACCCACAGCTTATGTAAAAAAGGAAAGAAAGTAGTTTGCAATGAAAAAAAAATAAGTGATCTAAATAAGTAAACAAACAAACAAAAAACAAATAAAAATGATCAAACCAAGTGAAACCAAATTTATATCACAAAAATGAGACCAATTGACATTAATTTGCCTCATGCCATATGCATTGAGAAGGACACAACTCCTATGTAATATTCCTGCCCCTCCGTTAACCTGAATTTAATCATGTTTAATGAGAAAACAATCAAATAAACCCAAATCAAGGGATATCCTGCAATACAAATAGCCTGGATTCTCTAAAAATGCAGTGTCATGAAAGACTAGTAGAAGGCTAGGGCATTGTTCTTATTAAACAAGACTAAAGAAACATGTCAACTAAATGTAACATGTGATACTTGACTGGATCCTAGATATTCTCTCTCTCTCTCACACACACAGCTATAAAGAATAATATCAGAACAATTGGGGAAATTTGAATACGAACTATATATTAGATAATAATATTGTATCAATGTTAAATATTGTGTGTGTGATAATTTTATTGTGGTAATGTAGGAAACTGTCTTCATCCTTAAGAGACCCATGCTGAAGTATTTAGGAACACTGCATTTCCCACATCTATAACATAGTTTTTAGTCTACCTTCTTGAACTAGATGCCCTAGACATTAGCTGATAATAAAAGGATAAAATTATTATTTTAATAAGATTGATTTAGAAATGATAGGCAAGATGGACTTCAGGGAAATTATATAAGAACTAGTTATAGTGTAATAGAAGAAATCTGAGCCAAATCTTGATATGACACTGGCAGAGGGATAAGCATTACACAGGCAAGAGCAGCACAGGGCTTATTTTGGGATTAAGTCGTAGTCTTATGTAGCAGGAGCAGGGGTCTGGTAAGGGACAGAATGATGGGAGATAAGACTAGAAAAGTAGAGTGTAGCCAGATTGTGAAGGGCATCGAATGTCAAGCTAGGATTTGAACTTGGTTCCATAGGCAATGGGTGCCATTGGCTATTTTTAAACAGAGATGTTTTGGAAAAAAATAGAACAGTATTGAAATTTTTTTCTTTACCCAAAGCCAAAAGTAAAAATTTTTAAGTTTAAGATATAGAAAGTTTTATTTGTTTGGTTGTTTGTTTTTAGGGTCAAAAGGAACTTTTTTTAGAAAAGGGATAACACTCCACAGTGTTATCTCTCAGAGGCAGAGAGTGAGAGGGACAGTGTGAGAGACAGAGTAAAGGCACTGAGAGGGACCAAGATATAGACAGTTTTAACTCTAAAGAATAAACACTATTTCTCTGTCATTTGTCCTAAATTTGGCTTATTTAATTAATTAATATTCTGAGGACCCCATCCCAACCCACAGTTAGAACTGACTACTCTTTTCTCTGTGTTCCCCAAATTTTGATCTTTGATCTTGCCCTTCGATACTTTTCTTGTCTTTGAGCTCTTGCAAGGTAGACACTTGTCTGATTCCTTTGTCCCCATGGAGGCATGCATACAATGGTACAAATGAGTGTGAAGTGTGCGATGATACAAGAAAGCAGAGGGATGTGAGATTGTCGAGTAGTCCCTAACCCAGCCCAATGGTCAAGGAAGGCAGTGAATCATGAGCTGAACAAAGAGAACTAGCCCCATGGATGCTGCATATGAATTTGTGTGTGCTTTGAGCAAAATGGGACTTAATGAGAGAGGGGTTGTTTTTGTTTTATATATAATAGCTTTCTTGATATATAATTTATATATAATTCACCCATTTAAAGGGTATGATTCAAATATGCTATCATCACCACAAACTATTTAGAACATTTTTCATCACCCTGGAAAGAAACTCCATGCCCATTAGCAGTCACTCCCATTTCTCCCACCATCACTGGACCTAGGCAAACGCTAATATATTTTCTGTCTTTCTATATTTGCCTATTCTAGACAAACGAATCATACAATATGTGATCTACAATTGACTTTTCCACTTAGATTAGTTTTACTACTTTTGTCAACGTTAGAACATATATTAGGACTTCATTCCTTTTTATTGGCATTCCATTTTATAGATATAACATTTTTGTTTATCCATTCATCAGTTGATGGACATTAGGTTAGACAAATTTTTATTGTAAATTATTACTGGGCTGATAGGAAAACAAGGTAACAAACAAAGTTATCTGTATAATATATTCTGAAAAGTTACTGACTCTATGACATTGTTCTATATACAAGATAGTTACAAAGCAAGAAGAAACAGTATTATTTATAGCCTTAAACTGAATAATGTATAATAATTTGAAGGGTAAAAAAAGGTATTAAAAACCAGCTGAATATGTGAAAAGCGTTCATCTTGGCCTAATCGATGGCCCAGTTATTTAAGCTCTAGAGTTAGGCTTTCATGGTGCTATTCTGAACCATCAAAGCTGAAGCAAAAGGAAAAATATGCACCCTAGATATATGTTTTTATGGACTTTTAATGATTAATTTTTTTCATAAGTAGATTTTTAAAATATTGATGAGTTTGCTTCCATTAAAACCAGAAAAATAGAATTAGACTAAATTCAGGTTTGGATATAAATAAAATATTTAAACTTAAAATAATGTTATGATTTTTAAAGTCCTAACTTTCAGTTTTTCAATATTTTTTCAACTACTTTAATATTCTGGGATATAAATAACCAGGCTATACTAGCCTCATAAGATTAGTTAAGGAGTCCTGTTTCTAATCTCAAGAACAGGAGGATTATCTCTTCCTCTAGAAGATTTGGTAAAACCTGATACTTTATTTTTTGTGAGTAGACTTTATAAACTACTGACTCAATTTCTTTAATGGTTATGATACTATTTAGGTTTCCAATTTCTTCTTGAGTTAATTCTAGTGACTTATACTTTTCTAGGAAATTATGCATTTTTATGTAAGCTTTCAAATTTACTGGCATAAAGTTATTCATAGCTGTTCACTAATGATTTTTCATCTCTACTATATATGTAGTTTTCTTTCCATTTTCATTCTTAATATTATTTACTTGTTTCTTTGCTTTTCCCCCACAGACAATCTTACCAGGGTTTATTTCATTACGTTTTTTCCACAGAACCAGCTTTTAGTTTATGGATGCTTTCTAATGTTCCTTAATGTATGCTCTCTATTTTCTTCTTTCTTTATTTTTATCCTTTTCTTTTTTTAATTTTTAAAATTTAGTGCTTAGTTCATTAATTTCAATCTCTATTTTCTAATAATATTATAAATCATACAAATGATCTTTGACAAGTGTACCAAGACCACTCAATGGGAAAAGGACAGTCTCTTCAATAAATGCTGCTGGGAAAAATGGACATCCACATGCAAAAGAATGAAGTTGGACCCTTACCTTACACCATATGGAATAATTAACTCAAAATGGATGACCACCTAAATGTAACACCTAAAACTAAAACTCCTAGAAGAAAAATATAAGGGGAAAGTTTCATGATATTGGATTCGGGCAATGATATTTGGATATGACGCCAATGCACAGGTAACAAAGCAAAATAGACACTAATAGGACCAATCAAACTTAAAAATTTCTGTACTTTAAAGGACACAATTAACAGAATGAAAAAGAAACATACAGAATGGGAGAAAATATTTGCAAATTATACATCTGATAAGGGATTAATAATATCCCTTATTATATTAATAATATATATTTTAAAAACTCAACAAAAATACAAATAACCCAATTTAAAAATGGGCAAAAGAACTCAAATAGACATTTCTCCAAAGATGCTACATAAATGGCTAAAAAACACATGGATTTATGCTCAACCTCACTAATCATTAGAGGAATGCAAATCAACACTACGATGAGTTATCATCTCACACACATTAGGATGGTTACTATGGAAAAAAAATAATGTGTTGGTGATGTTGTGGAGAAATTGGAAGTCTTGTGCATTGTTGGTGGAGCATAATATGTGTAGCCACAACAGAAAACAATATGAAAGTTCTTAAAAAATTTAAACAGAATTTCCATATGATCCAGCAATCCTTCTTCTGGGTATATAACCAAAATAATTAGAAGCAGAATCTCAAAAAGATATTCACACACCCATATTCATACAAGCATTATTTGCAATAGCAAAAAGGTAGAAGCAACTCAAATATCCAGTCACAAAAAGACAAATAATGTAGGATTCCACTTACATGAAGTATCTAAAATAGTCAAATTCACAAAGACAGGAAGTATAATGGTGGTTGCCATGGGATCTGGGGAGAGGAAAATGGGAGTTATTTAATAAGTATAGATTTTTGGTTTTGCAAGATGAAAATTTCTGGAGATCTGTTGCACAACCACGTGTATATACTACTATATACTACTCAACTGTGCACTTGAAAATGGGTAAGATGGTATTTTTTATGTTATGTGTGGTTTTTGGCACAATTAAAAATAAAAATAGAAGAGAAAAAAGTACTTTAAGTAGTGGGAATTAATATAATTGATGCAAAAAATACTGGTGCTACAGTGATTATAATAATAAAATAATAACAACGAACACTATTTCCTATGTTCAAGGCACTGTGTTAAGCAGTATGTATGTATGTATGTATGTATGTATGTATGTACACACACATTAACTCATTTAATATTTCTAACAATGTCATAACATGGGATCTATTATTATCCCATTTTACTGGTGACAAAACTGAGGCACAGAGAGGTTAGCTAGCTTGCCCAAAGAATGAATGGTTTTAAGACTTTTCAAACCACTGACAAAGAAGTTAAGTGGATACTTTAGTTGGTCAGGCTCATAAGTGGTGACGACAGGCATAAAAAGAAGTTGGAGGGACTTATAAAATCAGTTATAGGAAGAACAAGTTAGAATTTCACTAATTTTCAGTATTCAAAGCAGTGAAATACTTAAATGATTTAATTTCTGAGTACTCTTGGAATTATATTTTTCATATTTGATGCATATCTTATACATTGACAGGATTGTATACAAAACAAAAGCCATGTATAAAGAACTTGATTTAGCATTTTAAAGGGTAATTTTGAGGTAAGTAAATTTTGGGCTGAAGGCTAACTCTAAATACAAGTATTTTCTCTCCTTATCTGTTATTAAGATAAGATTCACTTGTATCTTTACCACTTCCTCCCTAAAAGAGTTTTCTTTTAATTTGTAATTTGTGTGAAACATTTATTTCCTGGAGCATTTATTTTCTAAAAAGAAATGCCAGTGTTTGTTTAGTAAAGTGATAGCAATACTATTTAAAGTATTTACCAATTGGGTTGACGTTGGTGTGATGCAGATGATATCTTCACTTAGGGTAATATAATACAATAATATTATAATATTATTATAAAATTAATAATATAAAAATATAATAATAAATTAATGTTTGTTAAAATAATACAAATTTTGAACAATATGCATTAAAATGCTTCCAGATGAAAGGTTCGGAGGCATGATACTAATATTTAAGAGACTTGGAAGTAATATTTATAATGATTGTACACAAGCAAATAAAATTTTGCAAAGGAAAGTACCATTTCATTATTGTTGTTGTCATTAAGGGGAAAAAGTACAACACAATATTATATATTCCCTAGGATTATTATACAAAAACATAGCACATAATGACTCGAAGGGAATGGGGAGAAAAAGAAAACACTTGCTGAATTAGGGTTTAGGGATTGTTTTTATTTTAATAATACTTTAGAATTTAACTAGAAATAAATATTAAAATTCTATTTTTAGGCAAGTTAAAAATCAATTTTTTTTTAGCTGGGTACAGTTAACTTTGCCAATGGTCCATGACAAGTTAGTGCTCCCTAAGCCCCTCCCCTTCTTCATGGGGTCTGGGATAAAAACTGAAGATCAGGAGGTTCTCAGTGTGTTGAAGGATTAATTTGAGGCAAGGACTCCCCAGCAGCTGAGGACCTCTCTTCCTCTCGCTGGGGCTGGTGGTGCAGCGGGCTCTTACTCTTTGGAGGCCATGTGGATCATAAGGTCCATCACCCTGTTGCTGTAGCCAAATTCATTGTCATACCAGGAAATATGTTTGAGACAGTTGTCATTGAGGGCAATGCCAGCCCCAGTATTGAAGGTAGAAGAATGTATATCACTTTTATTTAGAGTCGCAGAAAACAACCTGGTCTTCAGTATAGCCCAGGATGCCCTTGAGGGGGCCTCTGATGCCTACTTCGCCATTTCTCGATGTCATTGTATTTGGCAGCTTTCTCCAGGTAGCAGTTCAGCTCCACAACTGACATGTTGGGTATAGGGACATGGAAGGTCATGCCAGTGAGTTTCCCCTTTAGCTCAGGGATGACCTTGCCTATGGCCTTGGCAGTGCCAGTAGAAGCAGAGTTGATGTTCTGGGCAGCCCCTTGGGCATCATGCCACAGCTTCCCAGAGGAACCATCTACTGTTTGGGTGGCAGTGATGTCATGGACTATGGTCGCAAATCCCTCCACAATGCCAAAGTTGTCATGGATGACCTTGGCCTGGGGACCAAGCAGTTAGTTGCTGGTACAGGAGACATTACTGACAATCTTGAAGTTGTCATACATTCTTATTTCACACACATCACAAATGTGGAGGCATCTGCGGAAGGGCAGAAATGGTGACCCTCTTGGCTTCACCCTTCAAGTGAGCCCCAGCCTTCTTCAAGGTAGTGAAGATACCAGTGGACTCCACAACATATTCAGCACCAACATCACCCCATTTGATGTTGACGGGATCTCACTCCTGGAAAATGGTGATGGGCTTTCCATTGATGACAGGTTTCCCATTCTAAGCTTTGATTGTGCGTTTGAACTTGCCATGGGTGCAATCACACTGGAACATGTAGACCACGTACTTGGAAGTCAACAAAGGGGTCATTGATGGCTACAGTACCCACTTTGCCAGAGTTAAAAGCCGCCCTGGTGACCAGGTGCCCAATACAACCAAATCTGTTCACTCAGACCTTCACTACCTTATCCCAGAGTCATAGCTGTGGGAGAGGAGGGTGAGTCTCAGAGTGCTGGACGCCTAGGAGTGTGACCCTCTCCTTTCCTCTCCTCGCCAGGCCACCATCCTTTCCCTGTGCCTCCACATGTCCCCCTGCGCCCCCGCACTATGGTGCCTGCCTGTCCACCAGCCAACCCTACATCAGGGCTGTGTCCCCAGCACCTCCCAAAATCAATCTTTATTTTGCCATGTTAAAGAGGGAAAATATTTTTTATTATTTATATATTTATTTATTTTAGGCAAGGCAGCCCTTGGTTAACCTCACAGATTGCAAGGACCTTGTCAGCTTACAATCCCTTATTTCTTTATTTTTTATGTCAACAGCACCTGGTCTTCCTAGGTGGTCTCCCATGCAAGTACTAACTAGGCCCAACCATGCTTAGCGTCCAAGATCAGACGGGATCTGGCTTATTCAGGGTGGCATGGCCTAGATGAGAAAATATTTTTAAAATTTTAAGAATATCGAAAATAACAGAAAGCAAAATCCTAGAAATACTCTTCAAGAAGTACTTCAAATTGTTTTTTAATATCAAAGAAATCGTTGATCTTGCTCAGGGGTGGAAAAAAAAACAAACAAAAGATGTAGATGAAAGCACTCTTTGATTTGTCCAAAAAGGATTTAGGTACTTAATTCCATATGCGTTTATAACCTTCTGAATTATTTAGTCTTATGTTTCTTGGCACAGTTGAAATTTATAGCTGGTCTTCATAAGCGATGTACGTCTCATTAATAGAAGAAAAGAACAAGAATTGTCACATTAATTTTCTATTTTGAATACTTTTTAAGAAGGCTAATAATGTTTTTTTCTTTATTCAACAAATTTTGAGAGAAACTGTAATTTTTCACTTGTCAAAAAGTTAAAATAGTGTCCTGGATGGAAGTTTTGAATTATGTAATAAACAAGGTCAAGTTTTCAGAACCTTAGGCAAAAAACTGCTGCCAGAACCCAGGGAAGGGAGGCAGGGGACAACAATGGCAGCTACCGTTGAATCTCCTTATTGACCCAGAAAGTTGGTCACTGTCTCCGGTCACAAAGACTGAAGGAGGTGTCCTTTTCATTTTGGCATTCTCTTATGCCTCAGGTGACAACTTCCAGAACTATCCCTGCTCTGTATTTGGGGAAGTGTGGAGTACAGCAGTTCGGCAAGGGGTTGAGAGATGAAGGACACTTGGATTATACCATTTTAGTTTCTCCTGGTGTGATGCCGCAGTGAGGACTTACCTGGAGAAGCAGACAGAAAATTCCCCTTCTCAAATGAGGAGAAATGCAGGTATAGTAAATCTGTTTCCATGTGCCTACAGAGCTCTTTGCCCCTCTTTTGAAATTATTCCTCAGGTTCAGTCCTCACTGTAGGAATTACATGGCCATGACCGTACTAGGCAACTCATTCTCAGCGTCCTTTTGATTATAGCAGAAAGGCTCAGAGTTCACACCTGGTCCAGTTGAGTCAAATTCTTTTTCTCTTAGAAATTTCAGATTGGTATTCAAAGGTGATGAGATTCAACTGGGGAAACCAGAATTTGTCGAATGTATTCCAGAATTGGAGGCTGCTGAACTTTTACGGGATGTCTGTGTCAGGGTGAGGGGCACATCAGGGCCATTTAAAGCCAGACATTCTGAATTTGAATTCTACTCCACCACTTACTTGACATGAAACATCGGGCATATTAATTTCCCCAAAGTTAAGTTTCCAATAAGAAAGATGCAGTTAAGAGTTGTTTACCTTGTGGCACTGATGTGAGAATTAAATGAGATAAATGATGTGAAATCAATATGGTTAGTCGTGGGTAATGTTTTTGTAATGAAATGAATAAAAGAGAAAATGTCAGAATGTGTGACACATAGTAAGGGTTGGCACTGTTTTGTGAAAGTTTGTTTCAGATATATATGTATATAAATGTGAGTGACCTGCATCATGCTGTAAAATATATTTCTTACTATAGGTTGTGGTATCTTTTTTATGTTTAAAACCAAAGTTGTTCAACATATGGTCCAGAGACACCTATATTAGAATAATCTGGATACCTGTTAAAAATACAGATTTTTGAACTCCACTGCCCAGAATCAGAATTTCTGAGGGTGGAGTCTAGGAATCTACATTTCAGCTGCTTTCCCAGGTTAGTATCACACACATTAAAACTTGAGAACCAGTGTTTTAAGCCTATGGAAATTATACAAATGTTAACTATTATATAATTAAACTCTTATACCTTCATTCAAACACTATTTGTAGAACACAACTCTACTAGAAGCTCTGTGGCAGGGATAGAGGGAGGGCAATTAATCTATTGGCGTAATACAGCATCTATAGTGTTCTGGTATCTTGGTGGTCTGATATGGTTTGTTATATTTGAGAACTTGTTTACAAAAGACAACTAACTCTAAGGCAGGAATTCCCAGTCTCTATACCTCAAAGCTTCCTAAGATATTGATCTCCTCAGCTATCAGAAAAGTTGGGTTATGCAAGTCTCCTATATTTATGGCAGTGTGTCATTTTGGAAAGTGCTAGCAAAGGCACAGGATGGTTAACAACTTTGTAACTAATTGTTAAATATAGATTAGAATTCATATATGTCTACCATACCATGCTACCCTGAACAAGCCCAATCCCATTTGATTTTGGAGCTAAGAGGTTTGGACCTGGTTAATACTTGGATGGAGACCACCTAGGAAGACCAGATGCTGTTAACATAAAAAATAGAAAAATAAGAAATTATAAGCTGACAAGGTCCTTGCAATCTGTGAGGTAAACCAAGGGTTGCCTCGCCTAAAATAAATAAATAAATAAATAATTCATATACAGTAATGCCTACTGCTCAAAATGTGATCCATGAACCAGAACACTGGCATCATCTAAAAATTTGTCAGAAATGCAGAATCACAGGCCCTCCCCAGACTTACATTAATGTTTGAGAAGCACTGTACTAAAGAAAACATAACCAGTTAACTAACTTTTAGTATTTTGTAGGTATTATTTTCTGACTATAAAATCATATAATCATTGCAGAGATTTTTGAAAATTCAAAAAGTGGGAAAATTTATCCTTAATTTAAAATGTATTCATACTTTCATTTCCTTTCCTTCTATTAAACCTAAAAATATACACATTTTACAAAATTGGAATCATACCATACATATAAGATTTATATCTTACTCTTTTCATTTAATTCGTCAAGGGTTTTCAGCAGTGCTTTTTAAAAAGATTGGAGTGGTAACTAGTTAAGATTTTCTTAGTATAGATAAGGTAAAATGATGAATGTAGGCAGGCCATAAATGAGTCATCCAAGTCTAGAATGGCAGAGTTAAAAGGGAAGTTAGATATTATTTTGTTTAAACTCTTTAGTACGATTGGAGAAATTTAAGCACAGGCAGCAAAAGTGACTCACCAAAGATAATTTGCTTAGGTAAACAAATTTATTGATTGAACTATTTTTATGTATCAGGACCTGTGACAGGTTGACCAACTATCCAGTTTGCCTGAAATTGTGGAATTCCAAAGATGTGGGACTTTCAGTACTAAAACTGGAACAGTTCCAAGCAAACCTGGACGGTTGGCCATCCTATTGTTAGGCATTAGAAATAAAACAGTTTATGAGATCTGGCCTCTGCTCTCAGGTGGGAGAGACACCTTTGAGAACGTATCATTATAAAATGGTGTGATAAGTACCAAAGAGCTTCCAGACTATAAATGAGGCAAGACCTCTGGGATCCTGAGACCTATAGGACAAGAAGGAAGTTAACCAAATGAAAGCCAGAGTAGGAATGGGAAAGTTTAGAAAGCATTGTAGTCTGAAGGGTCTTTATAATAAAGGACAAAGTAGTGAAAAATAGTACTTAGAATTTACTGAGATTTACTGTGCCAGGCACTATGTTATTTATTATTTATTATTTCCTTTTATCTTCACAACTGGGTAAATTTGGATTTGTTATATAAGTGATGAAAATATCATTGGAGGATTTTAAGTAGAAGAGTAATATAATTGTGTACTTTAAGGACAAAGTATCACTCTGTTAGTTTGTAAAGTGCTTTTAAAGAAAATTCACTATTTCAAAATATATGCTAAATATTTTGAAATATCTTTCTCTTAACATCATCCCCCAAACCCAGTTTTATAAGAAGGATTCCAGATTCCCAATACATTTTAAAACCAAATTTGTCCAATACCTTAACTCTTCTATTCTATTTTCTTCTGTTTCTTTATATGTCTTCTATTGGCTTTCTACAAACATACAAAACTCTGTAAGGAAATTATGCTATTAGGTTTTGTGACAGAGATTCCCTCTGTTGACTGTGTGGCAATGTAACAGCAACCATTTGGCATCCAGCAAAAGCAATTGCTGTGGATCGTCACAGTAATTTTTTTTTCCAGGAAAATCAGAAGCCTTTGCCCCTAAATTGTAATAATTCATAAAACATTCAAATGCATATATGATTCAGTTTTTAAAACCAAAGAAATATCTTTAAGCTTGCAGTCACCGTTTTCAGTGTGAACTGCAAGGATAAAATATTTACACTGATTAAACTGGACAGCTATTTGAATTTCATAATAGTTATTTCCGGACTTTCCTATTATGCCCATAGTCATATAAATGAACTTTATTATCATCACTTACCGGTAATAATTACTCATTAGGGATGTCATTTCTATACAACTTACAGATTGCCTAGTCCATGACAAATTGGCTCCCAGTCACTCCAAGTGAATTCTTAGCAGTGGCTGCAGTGAGAGCTCCACCATGTGGCACTCCGCCTGTAGGACTCTAGTCAGAGTCATTCGCTCATTCCACAAATACCCGGTGGCACCTGCTCTGAACCATCTCTGTGCTTGGAGGACAGATTAATAACAGAGACCCTGATCCCAAGAATCCTTCGGTCAAGTGAAGGAGATATTTGACATCTGAAGCAATACTTCTAACTTGAAGCAGACCATAAGTGTAATTATAGTGGTACAAAGGCCATAAAAGCAAAAGGAAATATTAGATATAATTGAGAGGATTCAGGCAGACATCCTGGAGAGGATACCCTTTGGCCTGAATAGGACATAAATTCCACGATAGCAGGAATTATATTGTCTGTTTTGTTCTCTGCTATATCCTCAATTCCTACAGTTGTGATTGGCACATGGTAAATGCTTAATAAATAGCTACTGAATGAATGAGTAGATTTTGAGATCAAGAATTTCATTGACAGAAAAGGGCAAGGAAAAAGAATTTCCCTTTTGAAAAGGCTTATTCTCAAAAGCATGGAGATTATTACCTTTTATTTAACCCACCTAACCCCTCCCTTGGCTCTCTATTATCTTTAAGATAAAATGCTGTCCTCAGTCAATGTCTCCAGAGTCATATCCATGTATCCCATCCCAAGCCATTAGGGTCTGATGTGGAACTGAACATTCTATGTACCATAAAATATATATGATATATTGTAGATTATTAATGAACATACTGACCTGTTATATGTTTCAAATTGGGATCCATTCAGCTTCAAGTAATAGAAAATTCAATTCACATTGGCTTAACTAAGGAAAGTATTTGTTGGCAAATGTAACTGAAAGTCAAGCAACAGCAGATTTCAGGGCAGTTCAATCAATTGTCATCATCTCTTCAATTGCCCTTCAGCTGTCTCATCTCTGACCACCTGTGTACCTAATCCCTACAACTTAATCCTTGAATTGGCTTCCCCCTTGGACATGAATTAGCAGCTAGCAGAAAGGAAGTTATATGCTTTCTTGTCTATATACATCAGGAGAGAGCATTGTTTATCAAAACCAGTGAATAAAAGTCCCAAACTTGACTAAACTACCCCTGAACTGTTTTCTGTAGTCAGAGGACTGCCAGATATGACTAATTTATATCTCATTTACCCTGCAAATCATTGTGTCAAGGAGGATAAGATTGCTCCACTTGCTTCTGTCAGTCAGAGTCCACCTCTAGCATTGGAGTTTGAGTCAATCACAATGGGTGTGGGGGGGGCATGGTGCAGGGGAGGCATAGCTACCAAAGGAAAATATGAGGAAGGAAAAGGGAAGGTAAATGCTGGATAGGCAAGTAATGAACCTCTAACAGATAGAACTTTTTTGATTGGTAAACATATATCAACTAGTATTTTTGTTGACGTCATCTAGAATTCCTGCTAGCCACAAAAACTACTGGTAGTTCTGAGCTTTCTTTCACCGCAGCCCTGCCACATATCCAGCTCTCTTTCCCCAAGACCCCTTTTGCCCAGCAAACTCTTATTGACCTTTAAGGATTACCCTCCCTGACCTTCAGTCTAGTTAGGCATCTACACAAAACTCTCACAGCCTCATGGTTTTCCTCCAGGGCAGCACTTAAAATACTGCGATGTGATTGTCTATTTCCATATCTAGCTCTCCCACAAGCAGGGAGTTCCTCAAAGACAGTGCTAGCTTTTGGCTGTGAATAACAGAACCTAATGCAAACTGTCTTAAACAATAAGAGAATTAATTATGTCTCAAAATTTGAAGTCTCTGAGTAGGGCAGCCTCCAGGATTGGGTTGATCAGGGATTCAATGGTGTCATCAAGAATCCATGTTCTTTCCTTGTCTCTACCATGTTCATTCAGTGTTTACTTCATCCTCAGGATGGCTACAAAGTTTCAGCTGTCACATAATCCAGAGAAAGAAAGAGAACATTCTCTTTCTTTGGAATAAGGAAACATTTTCCAGAAGCTCTTCAGCAGACTTTCCCTCATCTTCTTGGCACCCCCACATTGGTCACTGGGAAGGGGAAGATATTACCACAAAGAGTTTACGATAATCATCCAAGGCAGGATGGAAATTGATAACTGTTTGTGTTAGTTACTACAATAAGGTCTTTCCGTCACTCTTCATTCCCTGAACTCTGATACTCTGTGGTGCATCTGCCCTTGTGACTCCATTTCCCACCCCAACCTGAAATCCACTACCACGGTCATGCCCTGGACCATAGCCCTACCAATAAATGCATCTCTTTCTCTCATCTCCTATATTTCCAGCCCACTTTCTTTAATACTGCAACTCTAACAATCTTTCAGTCCTATGGGGGCTTATATTTCACTGATGATCCTACCACCTTTTCACTGTCCCTCTACCCATCTTAAATTTCATGATCGATCATTATAATCACTCCCTTGTACACACTCAACTTCCTTCCCTCCTTCATTTCATGATACTTTTTTTGGTAAAACTAGAACCCTGCTCACAGTCAACTCTCAGCTTATTCCGTGCAGCAAGACCCCTGAGTGTGACTGGAGAAAAACACACAACAATGTTGATTAGTCTAATTCTACTCTTATCAGTCTTTACTGCTGAAAGGTAAAGCTGCTCAGCAATGACAATACACAAGTCCCTTTCATCTTTCATTATCCTAGGTGATCTCTCATCAGATTTCCCATCTCCTAAAACCTCCAATACCTCCTTTTCGTATGCTTGCTTTTAGCTGCTTACTCTGCTTCTTATTTTACTGAGAAAACAAAGGCAACTAGAAGAGAACTTCCTTAGGTTCCTACCACCACATCTAGCCACCTAGCTACATCATGCCCATACCCTCTGTTTCTCTGCTAATGTGGATTCACAGTCTGTGAAACCAGCAGAGCCATTGCTCTTTTTGTGCAGGAGATCCCATCACTTCTCACCAACTCAAGGACATCGCCCAGCTGTTCTCCCATTTTCTATCCTGTGTCACCGATACACTTTTTTCTACTAAATCAATGGCTCTCCGCCAGGAGTGATTTTGCCCAACCTCCTCCCAATTTACCCTCCCCTCACCTCCAATCCCCGCCCTCCCCCGGAATGTTTGGCAACATCTGGAAACCGGATGCTTATCACAAATGAGGAGATGGGGAGTTCTACTGCCATCTAGTGGACAGAATGCCAGGAATATTTCCAAACATCTTACAGTACAAAGGACAGCCCTCCACAACAAAAAATCATTCTGCCCAAAATGTTAGTAGATTTGCAGTTAAGAAACCCTAAACTAGATTGCTCTTATAAGCATGTGTGTGTGCGTGCAAACGCACGCACGCGCGCGCACACACACACACACACACACACGTATTTCTTTCATCCATCTTTAAAATCCTCCCCTGACTCTACATCCCCTTCCAACTTCAACCTGAGTCCTGCTCCCCTCTGCTACAAAAGTCCTTAAAAGTCTTATCTCTCTTACTGTGTCTACTTCCTTTCCTCTAAATCTCTCTTAACTTTTCCAGTCTGGCTATGCCCCAACATTCCATCAGGATTTCTCTTGTTAAGGCCACCAATAACTTCCATACTGTTAAGTCCGACAGTCAGTTCTCAGGAGCACATGACTGAGTCGATCACTACCTATTTCTAGCAACATTTTCTTCATTTTATTTCTAGAATCTACCCTCTTCCAGTATTGCTTCTAATTTTAATAAGTCCTCCTCAGCCTCCTTTTCTGGTTTCTATGTCCTGACATCTAAAAGTCCTTGGACTTTTTTCTTATATACACTCACTTCCCTGGTTGCTTCAAATATCATCTATATGCTAATGAATCTCAAAATTTTATGTTTAGCCTGGACCTCTTCCCTAAACACCAGACCCATATATCAAATTGCCTACTCATCTCTTCTACCTGAATGTGTAATATGCATAGTATAAAGCTTGATATATCCAAACTGAGCTCCAGATCGTTTCCCTGAAAACTTGCTTCTTCCTCTGTCTTATTCATCAAGGTAAATTATAACTCCATTCTTCCATTTCCTTAAGGTCAAACCGGGTGTCATCCTTGACTCCACCTTTTCACACCCTAATTTGATCTATCAACAAACTTACCAAGCTCTACCTTTAAAATACTATATATCCAAAATCAGATCACTTACTACCTCTACGTCTATCATCCTGATCCTAGCCACCATTTTCTCTCCCCTGGATTATTGCAATAGCCTCCTAACTGGTCCCCCTACTTCCACCCTTATCTTCCTTCAGTCTGTTATGAATACAGCAAACAGAATGAAAATGTGATATCATAAAGTAGATCATATAACTTCTTGTTCAAAACCCTCCAATAGCTATCCATCTTTCTCAGAATAAAACTCAAAAATTTTATCTGCCCCAGTTACACTCGCTTCTGTGCTGTTCCTGGATCACACTATGCACACTTCAGCCTCAGGGTTTTTGCACTTGCTCTTCCCTCTACCTGAGGGTTTTTGTGAAAATGCAAGGTCTTTGTTCAAATATTACCTTCCTAGAGGGCCTTTCCTGACCTCTCTATCTCACTGATACTTCCTGTCCCTCTTTTCTGCTTTATTTTTCTTCCTGGCTGTTAGCGCCATCTAAAATACTATGTACTTTATATATTTATGTGTCTGTCTGCCCCTAATAGAATGTAAGCTCAATGAGGGTGTTTGTTTTGTCTACTATTATATCCTCAATGCCTAGAACAATGCCTCATACATAATAAGGTTTCTATACTTATTTGTGGAAAGAACGAGCCAACCACAATGACCACTATAGGGAGGAACTGAGACTGATTCTTATCTGAATCTCTGGTGCCCGACAGAGGCACTGAACAGGAACTGGTAAAATAAATGAATCTTCACTGTTGTTTTGAATCTCATATGTGTTTTGGTGGTTTCTAGATTCTGATGGGTTACAGTTTCTCACCTTTCTCCATCCCTCAAATATTCCTGTGGGGAAACAGAGATCTCTCTGAGAACTCTTCAAGTCACTTGGTATCTGAGATTTGTTATTCCTTTTCGCCTTGCTAATTGGAAGTTTTAACCTGAGACCCTGTACCAGCCAAGCCCTGGGTATATATTACATTGTCATCCTGCAGGCTCCATTCCTATAATACCTGTGCTTTTCACCTAATTTTAGGTGTCTGACTCCCTTATCAGACTGATTTATCCTTCAATACAAAAATAATATTTGATTTCTCCATGTCCTTAGTACTTGGGATAGAGCCTGGAACATACTAGGCACTCTATAAATGGTACTTGGACTAAAGTTTTGCCTATTCTACTTTATTTCCTGTCATTTTATACTCCTCATTCTTTCTGTACTTCCATGTAACCACCATAATACCTTAGTAAATCTATTAATAAACATGTCTTTAATGGTGTTGTGATTAAGAGCATAGGCTTTGAAATCCAATAGGCTGAGTCCTGGCTCTAACTTACTGGTTATATGACTTTGGGCAAGATACTTAACCTCTCTAGTTTCTCTTTCTCTGTCAGTAAAATGGAAATGATAAAGCCACAGAAAGTTATGGTAAGATTAAATTCAATAGTGTATACTAAACCCTAGCACTCTGGTATATAATAGCTCAATGAATGATAACAGTAACATTCTATGGCAACAACAACAATAATAATGATAATAACAATATAACAATAATAATATAGCTATGAGTATCTTGAGAGTCATTGACTGTATCTAGCATCTAGGTCCCCTTATTAGGGAGAGAAACAGTGAGAGATGGGGCTGGTGATGCCAGTTGGAACCACATTAGGGATTTTAGCCTTTATTCTTTAGATAATGAAGAATAATCAAGGAGTTATGTAACACCTAAAGCAAAAGCAAGCTAAAGATGATATTTGTGAGTACCGAATGACGAAAGCCAGGAGAGCTGTGTGGGGCCATGGTAAGAACTCATTGAACTTTACAGAGACTGAGATCAGTAATGCATTCAGGCTATAGTTACATGATGTCAGCCTTTCACGTGAAAACGGAAAATTTCAGTCAAACATCTGGTTGTTTAGTCTACCCAACATCAAAGATTTGGCTGTTCTGAAACTTTCAGTTGTTAGGCTGAATGGTTTTGTTTTCATCTTCATCTAAGAAAACTGGTAGACACAATCACTATGATTTTTGTCAGTTTGAGGGTTTTTTTTAATTATAAAAACATTTTTATGACAACATAAAAGGAATTTTTTAAAAGAAACACAAAACCTCCCTAATTCTGTCTCTCTAAAACAACCGGTTTTATTTTTGCATATTCCCTTTATAGCACATAAAGTTTACATTGCTTACTCCCGGTGAACATATATGTTTGTATCCTTTGCACTTAGTGTTATGTTGTAATACTTCAATTTTAACATAATTCATACTTGAAAATAATTACTATATAATATTATCAACTGGTGTACTATACATCTACTGAATTTTAACATCCTGAGATTGTTGGAAATTTTGTTGCCTCTAAATTTTTATTAAAATGAATAACTTTTGTTTGACTTCTTTCTCTAAATAATTTTATAAGATAACCAGTTGAATGTCAAAGTATTTTTATGACTCAATATAGATTTCTCTATTCCAAATTATATTAATTTATATTGATAACAACAATGAATGAGTTCCCTATTTCACCACAATCTTATCAACATTGCTATTATAATCTCAGTGCTTTAAATTTTGGTCAATTGAACCAGTTCTAACATAATAACATGTATATAACATGTTATAATATATTATGTACATAATGTGTATTATATATTATGTGTAACATGTATTTTATGTGTAATGTATTATAATCTACATATGTGCTTATTTCTTCTCCTTTCCCAAAACATCAATGAAAAAAAATGATTTTTTTAAAAAGTGTCAATTCACAATTAGAATATAAAACAGTTGTTAGTGGATATATTTTTAGAAAAAAAGAAAAGTTAGCAGTGTTGAGAAAGCTGAAGTATATGCTGAGGGGAGATTCCAGTGGGAAGCTATAGAAACTACTAAGAATAAGAATAATGTTATCTTATATATCTTAGTAGATGTTGGGCATTGTTTTAAGCATTTATATATATATATATATACTCATTTAATCCTCGCAACATCCTTTGAAGTAAGTACTATTATTTTCACCATTTTACAAATGAGGAAACTGAAGTATAAAGGTCAAATACATATTCAAGGTCACATTGTCAAATTTTAAACCCAGGCAATCTGGTTTCAAAGCCATTCCCTTAACTACTACACTGTACTACCTCTTGAGAAAGGCTCAGTAATTTGAGGCACAGAGTACTATGGAAGGCAGGGGTAAGGTCTGGAGATCGGTTAAAAGTCTGTGTAGAGTGAAGTTAGACTTTTAGGTCCCTTCTCCCAACTCATCCAACCAGACTACTTTATCTCCCTAAATCTCTCAGAGATTTAATATATGGGAAAATTGCACTTGAGAGGCCAAAGCCCAGAGAAGTTAGGCACCATAGCAGGAGGAGAGAAGTGCCAGCCGAAAACAAGGAAATTAAGTGAATGTCTGCTTATTGAATGGTGAGGCCTCTGGTCCCCTTGTTCTACTCACCTTGGAGTACTTGCATAGTCAGGCAGCCATACCTACCTCTGCTACCCAAGGAAGAGACTGGAGAAACTGACCAGTTTCAGAGGGGGGAAAAAAAACCTACAAATACTGATATTTTGGGGTCCCCAGCAAAATGGTTATCTCCCTGTGACCCTACAGTGAGTGAAGCCACCAAACAACAAGTCCCATCTATTCACACAGAGTTTCTGATTAACTTTTTATTATCTCACTACTAAATATGAAGGTCTGCAAAAATTCACCAGATATTTGAAAAAAAAGACTCTAAAATGAGAGAAGCCAAAAGAAACAAACAGGAAAAAAAAAAGGAATTCAAAGGACAAATTAGGGAAGAGAAGAAAAATTTTATATGATCGTCAATGTATTTAGAGAGATAAGAATAGATATTGCATTTATGAAACAAGACTGGGATACTTTCTTTTTTTAAAAAAAGAAAGAAAGAAAGAAGAATGAAAATGAAAATTGAAAGCATGACAGCAGAAACTTTAAAAAAATCAATAGAAAAGTTGAAAATTAAAACTGCAGAAATCTCAAAAGAAAAAAGCAAAACAAAAAGACAGGGTTTTACAGTAGACGAGATAAGAAAACTAGATCAATTCAAGAGATCCAATATCCATACAATATGAATTTCAAAAAGAGAAAGTAAAGAGACAAAAAGAAATTATTAAAGGAAGAATACAAGAAAAAAATTTCCAGAACTCAAGATATGTTTCCAGTTTGCAAAGGCTTATCGAGGAACTGAGCACAATAAAAAAAAAAAAAAAAAAAAAAAAAAAAAAAACTCTGTCAAGATGATTCATTAAGAAACTTCAGAACACTGGGAGATAAAGTGCCACATTCAAGCTCCCAGTACAAAAGTTATTTTCGACCTAGAATTCTGCATCCAGAGAACTACCAATCAAATGTGAAGGTAAAGTTAAGACAGAGACTTAAAAAAAATTATAAAATTTTATTAAAAAAAATTATATATATATATTGCTTCTCATACCTCTTTTCCAAGGAGCTACTAAACAGGATATGTGCCACCAAAATGAGGGGGTTAAAAAAAGAAAAGCAAAGAAAAAAAGGGCGAGCGAAAGAGAAACATGGGATTGATAAAATAGGAGATACAACATAGAAGAGAGGTAAAGAGAATTCTCACAATGATTATAAAGGAGAATCCTAGGGTGACAACTGTTCAACATGTATAAAAGATTGGAACAGGAAAATAGTGGGCTCCAGAACTTACATCTTCAGCAAAATAATTGGAACAGATAAATTATCTGACATATTTGATAATGTAGAAAATCATGACAAAGAGTACTAAGCAAATAAAAAAAATAAAATTATTAATATATCCAGTAAGAAAAGGAAATATAATTATAGTACAGTGCTATTTATCAGAAAATAATACTTAAAATAATTTGAAGTGTGAATTTTAATTAAGTCAAATATTATATTTTAACTATATTAGGGAGAAGAATTTGGGGCCTAGAGTGATGGAAGAAGACTGACTCTCATCTTTCACAATAAGATTTCAAAAGATAATGTCTAAAATTAGTAAATAAAAAAACAGTATAAGCATATTATCTTTTAATGGAACTAAATACCAGAAGAAATAGCTAAAAGAGTTTGGAGAGGGGGTTTGAGGTTAAAGATGGGTAAGGCTGGAGATGACAGGTCTTCGTCATTAGCATTATAAAATTATTTGACTTTATAAATAGTGTGAATATATTGTTTTGATTACTTTTGTAACTGAAATTATTTTTTAAACATTATGTCTTTTTCATTTGAATTTCCTTAATCGAAGATTTTTATCGTGTGTTTATGTGCTGATTGAAAGTTATTTCAACAAATTCATTTATGTATGTGCTAGATGTCTTGCCTGGCACTGGAGGTAAACGAGCAAAATTAAATCTTTAGCCTTAAATAGCTCACAAAGCAGATTGAGCAAGAAAGATAAGTAATCAAGCAGTTATTAAACAGATGACAAGAGCTATAATAGAGAAATATGAAGGGCATTGTGGGAGCAGAAAGGAATGCATATCTGACTGCCTTGAAAGAAGTGAATCTGAGCTGCATCATAGCGGGAGATAATGGAAGGGAGAGCATTCCAGGCAAATGGAATTGATTTGAAAAGGGTTGGAGGTGTCAGCAAGTTTCCTTTGTCATGTTTGTTAAGGCCGCAAGGCAGGATGTGCAGAATGTGGGATTTGCCTCAGCCTTTGTTCCATTTTATTTGGGTTGGGTCAAGTTCTGTGGCCTTCAGTGGACATTTTAAAATCTCAGAAATGTGCGTGTTCTTAAAATGCAGCTGGAGTTCTGTCTTAGAAGTAGATATAGTACAAGCAGCTATAGACAGCACAATGCCACAAAAGGGAAGGCCAGGAAAACACTAAAGTATTCAAATTCTTTTGGTATGTGTGTTCTCCAGTGGCCTCAGCGTGCCTGATTTGCCCTGTGAGGGTGACTCCTGAGTTGTAGGCAGAGTTCCTGTCTTTCAAATTATGAAAACTAAGCTTTTTATCCAAGCCTCTCCAAGCAAAAAACAGGCATCGTTTAGTTATCTTTCAAAATATGCATGCCCAATAGGAAACAGATATTACCGATGAAAATAAACACTAGTGCACACATTCCTTGATTTCCTTTTCACCACCTCTACTACCACCATCCTAGTTCAGGCCTAGATATCAGACCATTGCAACTGAGTCCTGGCTGCCTTCTCCATACCTCCAATCTCTTCCATTCAATCCATTTCTCCTTGCCACCAGACTGATTGTTATTTCTGAAATACACACCTTACCATGGCACTCTTTTGATTTAAAAAAAAATAAAATAAAAAATGCCTCCTCATAGCTTATGGGATCAAGTCCAAACTCCTTTGTCTAGCATTCCACGCCTTCCATTGACTGGCCCCAAACTGTTTTCTAAACACCCTCTCCTAACATTCTTTCATCCTCTCTCTATAGCTACTACCCTCACCCCCACAGCACACATACCACCACCACACATGCAGTGTTCTTTCACTAAGTTTCAGCTTCCCTGAAATGTTATTCTTAGAACACAGTGGACTTTCATGCCATTAAATATTTGCATGTGTTTTTCTCTCTTCAGTGCCCTTTGGCCCACAAATCTTCTCCCTATCTGAAGACCCAGTTTAAATGTCTTTGCTTATGGTTAAAAGCATAATGTCTGATCCACCAGGATCCAATCTAGGCTTGCTACATGTGAGACTTGAGCGACTTACCTAAGCGATCTTTGCTTTAGAAATAGTAATAGAAAATAATAGTATCTACCTTACAGGATTGTTGTGAGACATAAGATAATACATGTAAAACGGAGCTCATTAAATGTTAGCTCTAGTTTAAAATAGTAATAAATGAATAATAGATGAAAAATAATTAAATAAATAAATGTCCTCTTTTCTGAAAAGCTTTACTCATTTCTTCAAGGAAGATTAATCATTTCTCCTATTTACCCCAAGAAAAATTCATCATAAGCAATTCAGATTGCTTATGACATTTACTTTCACATTTCTTGTACTTTATAGAACTTCAGACACATAGAATGTAATCAAAATGATTTTTTGAAAAATAAAGTTATATTCTAAAATTTTTTAAAATGTAATTTCAAAGCTATTAGACTTGGATTCAAATCCTAGATCAGCCACCTACTAATTATGTGATCCTGGACAGGTCACATAATTTCTGTATCTATAAAAAGAAAGATAATATCATTTATCTGACTTTGGATTCCATGATAATTTTCCTTTCGAGGTCCCCAGGGTCTGCAGATAAGCCTACAACACTTGGCCAGGCACACAAGTCTCTCCACCATCTGGCTCTTGTCCAGCTTTCCAGCTTCATCTCCCCCTTCTCTCTTGTACTTGTTTCTTTAATAATTCTGAAATGCTTGAAATTTCCTAAATTGTCCAGTTTTTGAGTTTTCGTATATGCTGTTCATTCTGTCTGAAGTTTTTCTTTATTCATGTCTACTTACTCAATTCTTCATCCTTCAAAACTCATTAAAATATTTATTGAATACCTAATTATATATATTCGATGTCCTCTGGTGGTTCAATGAATGTCTAAATGCCATCTGGAGTAGTCCAGCTACCCTCGACTGCATCAAACTGAAAGATCAGTGCTATTAAGGCCCTTAGAGTTCACTTAATCTAGCATAACACTGCCCAAACTGAAGAAATAGATCGGGAGAGACTACTGACCCAATGTTATGGAGACCTCAGATATCTACTGTTGTGTAACAAACCATCCCAAAGTTTAGTGGCTTACATCAACAACCATTTTATTACATATCACAGTTTTATGGGTCAGGAATTCAGTAGGGCTAGGCCAGTAGCTTCTTTGACTCTACGTGATGACTGAGGTCACCTAGCAGTATTCATTTGCTTCACGCACATGCCTTGAGCCTTGGCAGGAATGGGTAGAAAGCTGGCTTCATTTGGGCCCCTCTGCCCCTCCAGAGAGTCTAAGTGTGATCTCTCCAGCAGGGTGCATGGTAGCTCAAGGCTCAAAGAGACAACGTTCCCTAGAGACAGAAAGTGGAAGTTACCAGTTTCTTAAGACTTGGGCTTGGAAACTAGCACAATGTCACTTCTGCAGTATTCTATTGGTCAAAACGATCATAGAACTCACCCAGACTCCAGAAAAGGAGACATATACCCATCTGTCAATCATAGAAGGATCACATAATTTATAGTCATCTTTAATCTGTCACTGTCTGTCCTCTGGCCACAAATTATTTACATTCTTTAAAAATACATTCACCTCCTCTTGGTTTCTGTGGTGGATGAGGATGTGGTAATGGCAGAGGTGGTACTTCACTACTCCTTGAGGATTTTGTGGTGATTTCAGAGGATGTCATAGGAGCAGGGAGTTTGCAGATTTTGAATATAGGAAAGACAACAAAGTCACTGCATAGTCTATAAATAAGTCTTTGAAAATAGGTGACTTTATAGCTCTTTATGGTCCTGAGAATTGGTTTCAGTCTTTACTGAATGAGGTTACATTGGGGCAGGTGGGGGGGGGGGCTCATCTTTAAAAATGAGCATTAAATATATTTGGAATAGGAAAAAACCAACCAACCAACCAACAAACAAACAAATAAATAAAATACATTCATGTCCTCAAACTCCAAAATTCAGCCCATTACAGCATCAAAATCAGGATTAAAGTCCATGATCTCATCATTTGAACAAGTTCCAGGTGTGGATGAGGTTCCTTAAAGGTAGCTCTAGGGTGTAGCTTCTTGAGCATTGTTTCTTTCAACCTGGTGATTGCTATTCTAAAAAGATGTTATCTTTCCCTATATACCCAACTAATGGTGACTGAGACATTGGCAAGGACAACTAGAAGGCTAAAGTCAGCTAAACCCTTCTCCCTGAGTGAAGGCTGGGCTCAGCCAGGCCCTTTTCCTCTGCATATAATCTCAAAAGCTGCCCATGAGGTCTCTCCAAAAGGGATGTCAGCACCTTACATGACACCTAAGGGCTCCAATAAGCAGTGTTCTAAGAAACAGGAAATGGAAGCCTCCAGTGTTTTAAGTTCTGGGCTTAGAAACTGCCATGTTTTATTAGTTAAAACAGTCATAGAATCTACTCAGATTCAAGAGACAAGGACAGAGACACCATCTCTTAATAGTAGGAGCATTGAAGATTTTGTGACCATATTTAAACTGCCACATAAAGAAAGTTAATAGTAAAGCCAAGAGTTGAACCCAGGTCTTCTGCCTCCAGATGCATACATTATAGCACTTATTCATTCATTCATTCATTCATTCACGATTCAATAAGCATTTCTAGAATATCCCTGGAATATCATGTTAGATGTTGAGACAGGATATAAACAACAAAAAAAGGTATAAACTTTATTCTGGAATAGCCCACAGTCTAATGAGGTCAATAGACATGTTCATAGATAATGCTAGATGCTAACAAAGAGGTATGCCAAATACTAGGGGAACACAGAAGAGGGAGGAAATTTCTACAGTGGGGGAAGAAGGAGTATCAACAGAGCTTCCTAGAGTTGCCTTAGGGTTGAGTTTTGAAAGCTGAAGAGAATTTGCTGAGAAGACAGTGAAGGACTTTCTGCACATGGGCCAAGGGGGAGCAGGGTGAGAGAACATGCTATGTTTGGAAAATGTTGAGGAGTTCATGTGGTTGATGTAGAGGATATGAAGAATATGAGCCACTCAGAAATTATTTTAACATTTTTTCCTGAGGAAGTCCCAGAAGTATAGAGAGAAAGTAACTGCAGACTTCATTTCAACTTAATATTTTCAAATGGATGATTCTAAGAGTTTAACTCCAAGGCTTTCTTTCTATGCTTCTTTTGCAACCCTCTTCCCCCTGTTTCTTCATTAAATCATGGCAATAGAATTAGAGAAAGATGAGATCATTTACTGTTCTATATTTACATTCAGCATATAAACTTGTGTGCAAGGCTGGGTAATGGACTGTAAGTGATGAATATTAATCATCCTTTTCATGCTCAAGACTACACATTGAACCTGACCCTAGTATTTCCTGGAGTAGAGATTGATGTGGTGCAACTAAGAGGTTATTTTACTTGGCATCAGACTCCAATATGCTAAGTCAGTGCCCATTCCACTGCCTGTCCTTTCTGATGCCTTTGAGAAAATTTTTTTTTTTTAAAAAATTTCCTTTAGAATGAAGTCCTAAATTTCCTTTAGAATAAAGTCCTAACAGAAGACTACAGGCAGTTTTAGCTCCTGGCTTTTACTGTAAAGATATTGTAATTACCACAATCACTTTTTAGAGGACAAAATGTTACCGAGAGGATTTGGGGAAGATGGGAAGCAGGAAGACCCAGGATTCTATCTCTCACCACTTAGACAACAATTACTCTAGCAGAATCCTTCTCATATAACTATTGGAACTCTGGAGTCCATTGAGGGTCTGCTTACAATTTCCAGGGGAAGAATTGGAAGGTAAATTGTTGTTAATTTTATCAATTTCAGCTCTTAGCTGGGTAGCTGCTCTCCATCCCCCAAGCCCAGTGGCAGGCAACTGTGCACATGCTTCTAGAGCTTGCACACTGCTTGCGGGAGCCAGGGTAGGCCAAAAGGACCCTGTCCTCCAAATATTAAGATTTTGCGTTCTGATCGCTGATTGCTGCTCCTGATCACAAAGGTCCAGACAAAGGTGCAGCTATTGTTTTTACACCTGCCAGTTTGCAATCCACACAACTAAAATAATTTCTGGGGGATTTAAAGAGCTGATGCCCCTTTTTTGCTCCCCCTTTTTTTCTCTTTTCCTCCTGACATAATTGAAGGGAGAAGTAGACAGTTATAGGACAATAGTTTAAGTTTCCATACCCCACTCACAATAATGGGTAGAACCCGACAAAGATAAGCAAGGAAATAAAGGATTTGACACAATAAACCAACTAGATTTAACAGACATATGCAGAACACTCTACCAAACAACAGTAATATACACAGTCTTCTTAACTTTACATGGGTCATTTGCTAGGATAGACCATATGTTAGGCCACAAATTAAGTCTCAATAGATTTAAAAAGAAAATATCATACAAAATACCTTTTCTGACCACGACAAGATGAAGTTAGAAATCAGCAACAGAAGGAAAATTGGAAAATTCACAAAACTGTAATGTTAAACAACCAATAAATTAAAGAAGAAATCACAGGGGAAATTAGGAAATCCTTAGAGATGAATGACAAACAAAAACACAACATACCAAAACTTATGGGACTCAGCAAAAGAAGTGTTAAGGGGAAGATTTTTAGCTATAAATGTATTTTTTTAAAAAAAGGAAGATAAATCAATGACACATGATTATCTCAATTGAAACAGAAAAATCATTTGACAAAATTCAATACCCTTTCATGATAAAAACACTCAAAAAACTAGGAACAGAAGGAAACAATCTCAGCATCATAAAAGCTGTATATAAAATCCCACAGCTAACATCATACCCAGTGGTGACAGACTGAAAGTGCTTCTTCTAAGGTCAGGAGAAATGGAAGAATGCCCACTTTCACCACTTCTATTTATTATAGGACTAGAAGTTCTAGCCACAGAATTAGGCAAGAAAAAGAAATGAAAGCATCCAAAGGATAAAGTAAAATTATCTCTATTTGCAGATTAGATACTCGTGTTTAGAAAACCCTAAATATTTAAAAAAAAAAACACTTAGAAATAATTAATAAATTCAGCAATTTAGCAGGATACAAAGTGAACACAAAAATCAGTTGCATTTCTATATACTGGCAATGAGCAATTTGAAAAGAAAATTACAAAAACAACTATTTTACAATAGCATCAAAAAGAATAAAATACTTCGGAATTAACTTTACCAAGGAGGTCAAAGACCACCAGTCCAACAAAAACTATAAGAAGTTGCTGAAAGAAATTAAGACATAAATAAACACATCCTATATTCATGGAATGAAAGACAATATTATTATTAAAGTGTCAGTATTACCTAAAGCAATCTACAAATTCAATACAATCCTTACCAGAATCTCAAATACACTTTTTTTTTTTTTTTTGCAGAAATAGGAAAACTTATCCTAAAATTCATATGAAACCTCAAGGGATCCAAATATCCAAAACAATCTTGAAAAAGAAGAACAGAACTGAAGAACTCATACTTCCTGATTTCAAAACTTACCGCAAAGCTACAGTAATCAAAACAGTGTGGTATTGGCATAAAGACAGAATATAGACCAGTAAAATAGAATAGGGAGCCCAGAAATAAACTCTCACATATATAGTCAAATGATTTTTGACAAGGGTACCTAGACCATTCAATGGGGGTATGACAATGTTTATAACAAATGGTGCTAATAAAAATGGATTTATACATACAAAATAATGAAGTTAGATCTTTAGCTAACACTATGTAAAAATTTTAACTCAAAGTGAATCAAGGACCTAAATGTAAGACCTAAAACAATAAAACTCTTTGAAGAAAACGTAGGTCAGAAATTTCACAATATTGGAATTGGCAGTGATTTCTTAGCTATAACAACAAGGGCATAGGTAACAAAAGAAAAAATAGACCATCCAGCAAGCCCTCTTCTGCGTATCTACCCCAAAAGCTTAGAAACACTTATCCGTAAAGATATATGCACCCTGATGTTCATTGCAGCATTATTTATGGTGGCCAAGACATGAAAACAACTGAAGTGTTCTTCGATAGATTAGATTAAGAAGCTGTAGTACATATATACAATGGAATATTACTCGACCATAAGAAAAGGTGAAATACTGTCATTTGTGACAATATAAATGGATTTTGAGATAATCACGCTAAGCAAAATAAGTCAGACAGAAAAAGTTGAGAACCATATGGTTTTTCTTATACATGGAATATAAAATTGAAAGCAACAAACATATAAGACAAACAAAAACTCAGACAACAGTTTAGTGTTTACCAGAGGGAAAGGGGGGAGGTAGTTAAGGGTAAAGGGGGTCAAACATATGGTGACCGAAGGAAATTTGACTTTAGGTGGTGAACACATAATGCCATATACATAAGACATATTACTGAATTATATACTTGAAATCTCTATAATTTTACTAACCAATGTCACCCCAATAAATTTAATTTAAAAAAGAAAAAATAGACAAATTGGACTTTTTGAAAATAAAAAAAAGTGCAACAAAAGACACTATCAACAGAGTAAAAAGGAAACCCACAAAATGGGAGAGAATATTTGCAAATTGTACATCTAATTAGGGATTACTACCCAAAATATAGAGAATGCCTAAAACTAACAGCAAAAAAATGAACAACCCGATTCAAAAATGGGCAAAGGACTTGAATAGACATTTCTCCAAAGAAAATATATGAATGGCCAATAAGCACATGATCACTGGAGAAATGCAAATCAAAACTAAATGATATACCACATCACACTCATTAGGATGGCTACTTTCATAAAAACAGAAAACGATAAGTACTAGTAAGGATGTGGAGAAACTGGAACCCTTGTGCACAGCAATAACTGGAAATTTGTTTAGTAGATATAGAGTTTCAGTTTTATAAGATGAAAAAAATTATGGGGATGGATGATAGTAATGGCTCCATAACAATGTGAATATATTTGATATTACTGAACTGAATACTTAAAAATGGTTACGATGATAAAATTTTATGTGTATTTTAACACAATATTAAAAAGGAAAAAAAGAGTTATAGAGTTGGATGTTGATTTTTGTACATTTTGAATATATTTAATACCACTGAACTGTACACTTAAAAGTGGTTAAGATGGTAGATTTTGTTTATGTGTATTTTATCACAACAAAAACAAAAATGGAAAAAATGTTACCAAGAATCTAGATATGTTCTATTTTAGGTTTCCCAGTGTGTGATGACATTTTTCTCTACTGTGCCTTCATCTAAGCTCTCCCTTCTGCCTAAGTCCTTGGTCTTCAATCCTCCCCAACTGCCCCTAGTCATCCTATGAACTCATGTCAAGATTTTTTTTAATGCTCCCAGACCAGTGTTTCTCAAACTTTAATGTGCATATAAATCACCTGAAGATCATGGTAAAACGCATTCTCATTTACTCAGTCTCAAGTGGGCCTGAGACTTTGCATTTCTAAAGGCTCCGGATAGTTCACTAATGCTGATCCATTGACCACACTTTGAGTAGGAAACCTTTAGGCCAGCAATTCTCAAAATTTTTATCCTGGGACCCCATATGTTCCTAAACATTATTGAGAACCACAATGAATTTTTGTTTATATATTAAAACAATTAATATAAATCATGTTAAAAAAAAATAGCAAAATATAAAAATATATTAAATATATTTTAAAATAATAATATTAAGCCCATTATATGTTAACATAAATAACATTTTTATGAAAAATAATTATATTTCCAAAAACATCTTTTACATTTTTGCCATACCTTTTAAATATCTGGCTCCTGTCTATCAGAAATAGACTGATTCAGCAGGCAGCAAAAAGATAAGAACCTAACTGAACTCAATGACACCATCAATCAGCTAGGTTTAATGGATATCTATAGACTACTTTATCCAACAAGCTCACATGAAACACATTCACCAAGATAGACCACATTCCGGGCTATAAAACATATTTTAACAAACTTTAAAAAGTAGAAATCACACATGTCTACTCTCAGACCACAATGGAATTAAACTAGAAATCAGTAACAGAAAGATGGCTGGAAAATCCCCAAATACTTAGAGACTAAACAGTGAGCTCCTAAACAACACATGGGTTGGAGAAGAAATCTCAAGAGAAATTAAACAATGATTTGAACTAAGTGAAAATGAAACCAAAAGTTATCAAAGGGATACAGCAAAGGCAGTGCTTAGAGGGAAATTTGCAGCATTGAATGCGTATATTAGAAAACAAAAGACAATTTAAAAACAATCACCTAAGCTTCCGCCTTATGAAACTAGAAAAAGAAGAGAAAATTAAGTCTAAGATAAGCAAAAGAAAAGAAATAAAAAATTAGAGCAGAAATCAATGATGTTGGAAATAGAAAATCAATAAAACCAAAATCTGGTTCTTTGAAAAGAACAATAAAATTGATAAGTCTCTAGCCAGACTAACTGTGAAAAAAAGATAGAATACACACATTACTAATATCAGAAATGAAATAGGAAAATCACTAGAGATCCCATGGACATTAACAGGATAGTAAAGGAATACTATGAAAAACTCTATGCCCACATATTTGATAACCTACATAGATGACATGGACCAACTTTTTGAAAAAAACCATCTGCTAAAACTCACATAAAAAGAAATAAATAAGCCTGCATCTATTAGAAATTGAATCAATATTTAATAACCTTCCAAAATAGAAAGTACCATGCCAGATGGGTTCACTGGTAAATTCTATCAGATATTTAAGGAGGAAATCATACTGATTCTCTACAGTCTTTTTCAGCAGATAGTGTAGAGGGACTACTTTCTAATGCATTTTATGAGGGCAGCATTACTCTAATACCAAAACCAGACAAAGGCATTACAAAAACTACTGACCAATATATTTCATGAACATAGACACAAAAAATCCTCAATAAAATATTAGCAAATAGAATCTAACGATGTAATAAAAATAATTATATACCAAATGAGATTTCTCCTAGGTATACAAGGTTGGTTCAACATCTGAAAATCAATTAATGTAATCCATCACATCAGTAGGCTAAAGAAGGAAAACCACATGAACATATCAGTAGATGCAGAAAAAGCATTTGACAAATTCAGCAACCATACATGAAAAATACTCTCAGTAAGCCAGTAATAAAGGGAAACCTCCTTGACTTGATAAAGGATATTTACGAAATACCTACAGCTAGCATCATACTTAATACTGAGAAGCCTGAAGCTTTCCCACTAAAATAAAGAACAAGGCAAGGATATTCCTTCTCATTACTGCTTTTTAACTTCATACTGGGAGTCCTTAGTAATGTAATAAGACAGAAAAAAAAAAAAGAAAGAAAGAAATCAAAGATATACAGATCGAGAAGGAAGAAATAAAACTAACTATTCACAGATGACGTGATCCAAAAGAAAATCCAAAAGAATCAATGAAAAACTTTTGGAACAAATAAATAATTGTAGCAAAATTGCAGAATATAAGCTTACTATATAAAAGTCAATCACGTTCCTATATACAATCAATAAATAAGTAGTATTTGAAATTAAAACTAAAAAACCATTTGCATTAGCACCCCTCAAAAAATGAAATAATTTTGTATACATCTAACAAAATATGTATAAGATCTGTATGAGGAAATTACAAAATCTGATGAATGAAATTAAAAAGAACTAGATAAATGGAGAGACAGTTCATGTTTATAGATAAGAAGACTCAATATTGTCTAGATGTCAGTTCTTCCCAACATGGTCTATAGATTTAATTCAATCCCAAACAAAATCCCAGCAGGTTATTTTGTGCATATCAACAAATTACTTTGAAAGTTTTTATGAAGAGGCAAAAGACCTAGAACAACCAACAGATTACTGAAGGAGAAGAGCAAAGTTGGGGACTAGTGATAGCTGATTGTGAGGCTTACTATAAAGCTACAGTAATCAAAACAGTATGGTATTGGTGAAAGAACAGACAAATAAGTCAGTGATCCCAGATAGTCCCCCACAATATAGTCTACTGATCTTTAACAAAGGAGTAAAGGCAATACAAGAACAATTGGACACTCACATACAAAAATGAATCTAGACACAGATCTTACATCCTTCACAAAAATCAACTCAAAATGGATCACATATAAATGTAAAACACAAATACATATAACTCCTAGAAGATAACATAAGAGAAAATCTAGATGACCTTGGGTTTGGCAATGACTTTTTAAATACAATCCATGCCACACCCTATGAAAGAAAGAATTGATAAGCTGGATTTCATTAAAATTTAAAAATTTCTGCTGTGCAAATGACACTGTCAAGAGAATAAAAAGACAAGCCACAGACTGGGAGGAAACATTTGCAAAAGACATATTTGATAAAGCATTGTTCTCTAAAAAATATAAAGAACTCTTAAAACTCAAAAATAAGAAAATAAATCATGCTCTTTAAAAAAATTGACAAACACCTTAACAGACACCCTATCAATGAAAATATGCAGATGGAAAGTAAGCAAATGAAAGGAAAGTTCCAGAGAAATGAACATTAAACAACAATGAAGTATCACTACACACCTATTGCTATGTCCAAAACTCAGAACACTGACAACATCAAATGCTGGTGAGGATATGGAACACCAAGAACTCTCTCATTCATGGGTGGTGGGGATGCAAAATGGTACAGCCACTTTGGTAGTATCTTACAAAACTAAACATACTCTTACTATACAATCCAGCAATTGTACTCTTTGGTATTTACCCAAATTAGTTGAAAACTTATGTCCTCACAAAAACCTACAAACAGACTGTTTGTGGGGATCTAAAATGGTAGAGCTGCTATGGAAAACAGTATGGCAGTTTCTCAAAAATTACTATATCACGCAGCAATTCCACTTCTGGGTATAAAACCAAAGAATTAAAATCAGAGTCTCAAAGAGATATTTGTACATTGCAGCATTATTCATAATAGCTAAAACACAGAAGCAACCCAAGTTCAATCAAAGGATGACTGGATAAGCAAAATGGGTATATACATACAATGGAATATTATCCAGCCTTAAAAAGGAAGGAAATTTTGCAATATGCTACAACATGGATGAACCTTGAAGACACTATGCTAGGTGAAATAAGCCAGTCACAAAAGGACAAAACTATATGATTACACTTATAAAGATACATAGAGTAGTCAAAATCATAGACACAGAAAGTAGAATGGTGGTTGTCAGGGTCTAGTGGGAAGGGAAAATGGGAAGTTGTGGTTTAATGAGTAGTTTCGGTTTTATAAGATGAAGAGTTCTATAGATGGATGGGGTGATAGTTGCACAATATTATGAGCATTTAAGACCACTGAACTGTAAACTTAAAAATGGTTAAAGTGGTAAATTTTGTTAAGTGTATTTTGTCATTATGAAAAAAAATTGGGAAAAAAACCACCCTGTACTCTTACTTTAGAGTTTAATTCATAATTGCCAAAATTTGGAAGCAACTAGGATGTCCTTCAATAGCTGAATGCATAAATAAACTGTGGGACTTCCAGAGAGTGGAATATTATTCTGTACTAAAAAGAAATGAGTATCAAGCCATGAAAAGACATGGAGAAACCCTAATTGCATATTACTAAGTGAAAGAAGACAATCTAAAAAAGCTACATGCTGTATGATTTCAACTATATGACATTCTGGAAAGGGTAAAACTATGGAGACAGTAAAGAAATCAGTTTGTCAGGGGTTAGTGCTAAGGGAAGAGATGAATAAGAAGAGCACAGAAGATTTTGAGGGCAGTGAAACTATTCTGTATGATGTTATAATGGTGAGTACATGTCCTCATACATTTGTCCAAACCCATAGAATGTGCAACCTCAAGAATGACCAGAACATAAGCAAAGATTACAGTGCCACCGCAGGTTCAGAGTGGAAGCCAAAGCACCACTCTGCTGTGGTTGGTAATGCGGAGGCTCTGTGTGTGTGGGAGCAAACTGCGTGTGGTAAATCTTCATACTTTTTGCTTAATATTGATGTGAACCTAAAACTGGTCTAAAAAATAATGTCTATTAAAAAAATATGTCTCTCATATCTGCTTATGCATTAGATCTGCTGTCAGAGAAAACCACAGCCAGACAGAAGTTTAAGTGATGAAGGCAAATTTTATTCAAGAACTATTGCAATAGGGGAAAAGAGACCCCAGTATAGAACTGAACCATTCTAAATACAAAAAGGACAAGTGGGGATTTATGGGCAAGGAGCAGAGTGGGAATCGGGGGATGGAAAATTACTAAGAGGAAACATCAGGGATAAGGGGAATTCTAGTTAAACCTACTTGACAGGATTTTTGCTGAAGGCAGGCCAAGGTGGTCAGATACTGAAGAAGGGGGATTCCAGCTAAACTGACTCAGCTAGATTTTTGCTAAAATTGAGATAAGTGGGCCAAGCACAGAGCCCAAGGTTAAGGCCCTGAGGGCTTAGAGGAGCCTGGCAGAGTTAGGTCAAAGAGAGTATTTGTCACTGTAATAGTTCTGGTTACTATTTCCAATTTTAAATTATATTTTGTGATTAGGTAACACTCTGGTCTACAGGGCACTTCTCAAGGTTCTTATCTAAAGCTGGGTTAGGAAAAAAGATTATTGAATAACTATTTCCTTACAAAGATACATGTGGATGCCAAAGTCATTCAAGATAAGTCTTCCCCCATTCCCTTGTTTTTACACACTGAGGGAGGAATACTAGGATGAAAAAAGATGTAGTTATTTCCCATAAACTAATACAGACAACTAGTATATGATTCAAACTCTGGCTTTACCTCTGAATAGCCATGTGAAGCCATGTTTCTATTTCTACAAAACAAGAATATCAATATAGACCTTTCAGAGTTCTTATGTGTCTGGCTTAGACTAATACATGGCAGTTATGATTATATATTAAAATTGCATTAAAATATTCATATATGATATATAGATATACTCAATATCATACAATAAGTCCCATTTATTTTATATTGTTACATATATTCTGACTAAGTGAAATCCAGGACAGCTACATGAAGTGGTATTTATTTATTTACTTACTTACTTATTTATTTTTAGTTAAGGCAACTCTTGGTTGACGTCATAGATTGCAAGGAACTTGTCAGTTTACAATCCCTTATTTTTTATTATTTACGCCTACAGCACCTGGTCTTCTTAGGTGGTCTCCCATCTAAGGACTAAACAGGCCCGACCCTGCTTAGCTTCTGAGATCAGACGGGATGGGGCTTGCTCAGGGTGGCATGGGCGTAGAGGAAGTGGTATTTAAGGAGGGTCTTAAAAAATGGCTGAATTTCAACAGAAGGGAACAACACTGCAAAAGGTTAGAGGTGAAAAGCCTAGTGAAAATTGAGGGCATGGCAAATAGGATGCTTAGTTGGAGTTGAAGATAAGAATGGGAACAAATGATGCAAGACCTTAACACCATGTGAAATTTCTGAACTACAAGTCTATGAAAGCTCTCTAATTACATTTTTCATGGCAGTTGTATGGATAACAGATTGATGATTCAGAGGCAAGGGCTTCTTTGTTAAGAAGCTGTTGGTGCAATAGTTTAGAGAAGACAAGGAAAATGGCAATGGGGGAAAGAGGCATGTGCCTGAAATTTTCATCCCAAAGGATCCAATAATTTCACTTTTCTAAGCTAGAGAATTAAGCAGTCATTTTGGGGGAGGTGTGAAAGGTTCTAATATGAACATGGCATAAGTTTTACATCTATTTAAATGATAGCTATTAAGGGGAAGGAAAGCAAGTCTTGGAGAAGAGGTTACACAGCAAAAAAGTTATATTTACTATGGGATTTGAGTGCATTTAAATAAGATAATGATTTTGTAGATTAAGGACTCCAAGAATCCTTTCAGATACTAACCTAAATAGTCTAAGAGCTCTCCTCTGGAGTGGGGCGATGGGCAGCAGCGCATGAAACTCCTTTGTTAACTTGCCTGCCCAGATGGACTCTGGGTTCCATCAGGAGCAAGCCAGGTCGGTAATTCAGTTTTCCTAGGGCCTAGAATAGGGTCTGGAGCCTAAAACAACAACAACAACAACAACAACAACAACAACAACAACAAAATATCAGTGTGTGGTGAATAAAAGGAAGGGAGTCAAGACCCACTTCCTGTCTTCTTGTTGAATGAATACTAGGAGCATTCTCACCTTTCTTGTTGCCTGCCTTTGCATACATTGCTTTTTTGAGTTGTTTATCCACCCAAGAAGAGAGCCTACTCTACCTTAGGCAGAGTGCCAGACTATGCACAAAGGAGGGACAGATGATTCAGCTTGATCAGACTGTGTGTGACAGAGGAAAAGCTCAGAGACAGAGTACCTAGGAGGCGACAAACCCAGGCTGGAGGGTTAGGAGAGACTTCCCTGGGGAAATGAAGTTGAGTCCAGGAAGAACGAGTGGAAATAATGGTTAGCCTGAGGGAGGTAGAAGGTCGGGAGTGGGGAGAAGTGAGTTTCTGTCAAAGCAACAATATAGATAAAGGCTTCAGCCAGAGGGAACAGTCTTCTAGATAACTGAAAGTAGTTTACTTAGTCTAGAGTTTAGAATATGTGAGAAGACAATGCTGCTAATGAGATTAGGGAGGTAGGCAGATTTGTCAACCATTTAAGAATTAATATTTAGTCATAACAGTATGGGGAAGCCCCTGAAGATTTTGAGCAGGTCAAAGACACGATGAGATTTATATTTTAAAAAGATAATTCAACTGTGCAAATAGTGGATTGGATGGGGCAATGGTGAATGCAGGAAGACAGCCAAGAGTAATAGCCGTAGTGTGGGGAAAAAAATAATGGCTTGGACTATGGTGGTGGAAATGGAAAGAAATAGAACATTTGATATATAAAATTGGAAGAGGAATCTCTCTGTGATGTAGGTGAATAAGGAAGTAATTGGATAGATAGGGAGGGTTCATTGGTTAGCTTTGGACTTTATATTGAAAGGATAAAGGGGAAACTAGCATTTTAACCCTGGGAGTTACGGGTTTTTAGATCCCTTGCTGGAAGGTGGTGAGAAGACTCAGAACAGTGCACAGGTAAGAGTTGAGACAAGCAGGGAGGAGAAGTGGACTTGAAGAGTCACGGGAGATAGTTTTCGAAGTCAGGTACCGAACCAACACAGAGAAAAGCAGAAACTAACACAGCCAGAGGCAGCTGTGAGACGGCAGGGGTGTGGGGGTAAGCCAGCCAGAGCTGCCCACGCCTCTCGGCGCTGGGGGCGGGACCAGAGCACGCACGGCGGCGTGACGCAGGGCCGCAGCTGGCCTCGTTCTGGCCGCGGCTGCTGCCTCTTTGAGGCGGAGTAGGATGAGGCCCGCGGCCGCGGCGTCGGCAGGGGCAGCAGCAGCTGAGGCAGCAGCTGAGGCAGCCGCGACGGTCGCGCCCCCACCTCCTGACCTGGATTAGGCCCAGCAGCTCCGTGGCCGCCGCCGCCCCGCGGGGGGCGGGGTGGGGAAGTGCCTCGTCTCCCCGCCCGCCCCCCCCCCACGTCGCCGCCTCGCAGGAGGCTCACTGCCGCGACCCCAAAGGAGCCCGCGGCCCAGCTTTGAGCGCCCACCCCCAGGGGTTGGCATGAGCGGCCTTTCGGCGGCGCCGGGGGGCGGGGAGCCGTCGCCGCCTGAACCCCGGCCTGCCGCCCGACCCCACCTCGCTGACCGAGGCTGACCGCCGAGCGTACGAACGACCCCGCCACTGCTTTCTCCCTTCCCCAGATCACACACCCCAGCCCCAGAAGATGGGGAACTGCCTCAAATCCCCCACTTCGGATGACATCTCCCTGCTTCACGAGTCTCAGTCCGACCGGGCTAGTTTTGGCGAGGGGACGGAGCCAGATCAGGAGCCGCCGCCGCCATATCAGGTAGGGGAGGGTGTGTGTTGGGGAAGAGGAGGTGCGAGGGGTAGAGGCAGCTCTGGCCGAGGTTTAGGGGTCTTTGAGGCTGTCACTGCCGCGGCCTCGACGAGGCCTGGCCTAGGGAGTATTGACGCCCTTAGAGCTGGATCCGAGGGTGATTGCTCCCCACTTCCAGAGTTGGGGGGATCCTTCGCTTCCCCTCAAGTACGGTGGGGATGGTACTCTGTCCTTGAGTTCTGGGATCCGAGTGTGTGATTATATCCCATTGGCCAGTGGCTGGTGGTTTGCTTCTGGAGTTGAGAGTGACATTTTCTCGCCTTTATGTCTGAATCGTGGTCTTTATGTCTGAATCGTAGAGTCTGAGCTGTGAGGTTTGGAGATGATTTTTTTTATCGCACTGCCAACCCTGTTATGGGTTCTGGATGGGTGGTTGCCCCCCACCCTATTTATATTTTCAGGTGTGATCACCCTCTCCTTCCCTCCCTCCTCTCCCCGTCCCCTGTCTGTGTTAACTGGATCTGGTAGGTATTCATTTCTCCTAATTGGGAGATCTTCAAGTGATGATTTTAGTCCGAGGGACATCAAGAGTTACTTGTTTATGTATATATTAATTTTAAACCCCTCCTTCTTTTACTCCACCCCATGACACACCTTTTAAACGCTCTGAGTTAATAAAACTTGATTATCTTGAACTTTGGAAACCTTTAAACCTGACTTGAGAAATACCTTCTGTTACTCGTGGTTCTCCCTTTGACTTTCTGCTAAACAGTTTCATTGCTTTTTGTACAGCAGTCAGCAGCTCCAGATGTGTTTATAAAATTAATAAAGAGTTAAGACCTCTTGAGCAAACTCAAGATAGGTATGTGGATGTTAATCCATAATATACAAATCTTTCCTCTACTTCAATTTTACATGATATCAAAGCTCCTCTTTTTTTTTTTTTTTTTTTTTTTTTTTTTTTTTTTTCCAGAAGGGCTTGGATAGTTAAGTGGCTTAATTTTTTTCCTGATGGGATTTAGTTTTCTAACTGGGCAGTCTCCTTTGTTGTTTCATGGTGACATCATTATTTAGTGTTATTCTTTTCTTATTCCTGTGTAAAGTAGTGTCACACAGCAGAAAAATTTCATGTATGCTGGTTTTCTGTTAAAACCCTTCAGGGGCCTTTCATATATACCAGTAAAAGTCCAGTCTTACTTGTGGCATACATAGGCCTCCATGACTTAACTCATGTCTCTGTATTCCAGGCCTGCCACATAGACCAGAGAGGTTCACACGTCTCTGCTTTTGCTCCAATTGCTCCCTCTGCTTGGAGCCCTCCCCCAAGGTCGGCCAGGTGAACATGTAATCCTCTTTTGAGGACTCAGCTCTCCTGTCACCTCATATCTGGAGCCCCTACATTCCCCTCCCTCCTGCCCCGAATCCATCATTCCCTTGTTTGTGTCCCCCTGAACTCTACACTTCCGTAAACAGCATATATAACACTTAAGTGTTAATTTCCTTGTTTAGTTAGATGTATGTCTCATCCTTGAGGCATTTCCCTCCTTCCAGGGTATAGACTGCTTGCAGGTAGGGACCGTGTGCCTCCTCTCCTGTTTGCTGTTGTATCCTTAGCATCTGGTTCATAGTAGATACTTAGTAACTGTGGGATAAATGAAGACTTATATAGCCCTTGAGAAAAGGGACTATGTTTCTAATGCTTTGTACAATTTCTGGCACAGAAAAGCACTTAAATGTTGAATGAATTAATGAATTTGAATTCGGTATTATGTTTTGTAAGTTTACACACCCATTTCTTCCAAAGAATTGTCACAGAGTCAGTCTCTTAAAAAATCCAAGCTAAATCTGGATGTCTTTCTGAATCTTTGAAGCTAGTAAATTGTTTATTTTCACTCTCCGTTTCCCTCATAAATACTATAAGACTGTGCTTATTTTGGTTTTGTGAGTCAATTTTTTTAGAGGTATGAATTTTTATTTCAAAATCTCCTTCCATGTTCCTTAGCCCCTTTCCAGGCAAGTTGACTATCTTAGACTTATTGCCCTTTTTCTCTATCCTTATAACATAATGTTAAGAATTGTTATTTGCTTTTTCCAGGAGGACTAAATGATAATGAGTTTCTTTGGTATCATGAAAGAACATTTTTCGAAACATGTTATTTGTGACAGTGAGAGTTTTTTGTGGTTGCCCTTTCCTGAATTGAATGACCCAAATGCTGATATGCAAATTTGGTATCAGTTGAAAATAATTTCCTTTAAAAAATGGGATAAAAAGAGAAACTTGTAGAAAAAAATTTTCCTCTGAAGGAAATAAGATTTTTAGGAATGGTTAATTAGGATGACCTAAGAGACAACAATCCAAGGTAAATATTTATATTTTCAGTGGACAGAAGTAAATTTTTTTCCTTAAATAGTATTTAACTAACAGAGGAATATTGGCTTATTTCTTTAAAAAATAGTTCATTTCAGCTGCAATAGGATTAATTTTTTAAAAGGGAATAGCTGATGATAAAGGAACACTGATATTTTTTGTAGTGAGTAACTAAAATGATTTTTGTCTTGTGCAATGTAAATATATGCCAAGAGATCTGTATTGTAAACTCTTTAATAATTTCTAGTTATTTCCTTTTAGCAGGATCTGACAAATTTGTTTTATTTATTTATTTATACTTAAAAAATAAGTACTGTATATTACGGTCAAAGTTTGTAAGAAGAACGTATTTCTCATCTGGGTTTTTGTAGTAGCCAGTCTATTAACTGATCTCCCTTGCCTTCGCAGTAGTCTATTCTTAACTTAGCAGCCAGATTGATTCTAGTAAAACAGATCATGCATGACACCCTACTCAATCTTCTATGGATCCCTTTTTCATCAGAGTAAGAGCCAAATTCTTACAGTGTCCCCTAAACCCTATATTATATATACCTTTTGCCTCCACACATACCTCTTCTACTACTCTACCCGCTGCTAGCTTCCTGTTAGCCTATCTGGCCTCCTTGTTCCTGGGATACTCCAGGACCTTTGCCCTGGTTTCTGCACCTGGAATACTCTTCTCCTAGGTATCACCATGGCTGACTCCCTTATCCCTTTCCAGTCATTACTCGAATAACACCTTTTTAAACCCTCTCTGACCACCCTATTTAAAATTGCAGCCTACCCAACACCCTTCCTTACCGTTCTATTTATTTTTTCCCCTAGCATTCATCACTTTCTAACACAATTGTATTTACTTATTATTTATTGTTTATTATCTTTCTTCTCCATGAAGTAGTAAGCTCCCTGAGGAAAGGGGATTTTTTTTTTTAATTGTTGTTTTACAAATAAATATCTAGAACAGTGCCTGGCACCCATTAGGCACTCAGTTATTGGTTGACTAGGTTTCTTTTAAATAAATTAATATATTTATTTTGAGGCAAGTGCAGTTGAATGTGTTATAAAACCTATGTATATTTCTCTTCCTTTTTTCCTTTATTATGGATCATTTTTAAGGACTCTTAAAAATCAAATCCCAATAATACTAAATATAGGAATGGTTTAAAATAATTATTAATAAAATAGTTGTTTTTTTAACCTGTATATAGTTTATAACAAAATATTTTATGAGAAAGTACTTGAATCCTTAAATAAATGAAAGGAAAGAGGTTAGAGCTTTTCTTGAATTAGAAGATAAAAACAATGAAATTTGGTACATTCTCTACTCTTCCTTCCTGAATGTTTAGAAAGTGTACAGAGGAAATTTGCCCATCAAGGGCAGTCTTTGAAGGGTTGTGAGAGGGAGGATAAGTTGTGAAGGGTAGGGGACTTGAGGTACACAAGAGAAGAAAAGGGCTAGGTAGGTAGCTCAACACAGGAAGATGTGGAAGATGTATGTGAACAGATTGAGGTATCAGTCATTCTAAGACCCCTGTGTTTTATATGCTAATTAAAGAGTGGTACTCTATTAAAAGAGCTTAATATCCACTGAACAACAAAAGCCACTTAACAGTATTTCTGTCTGAAAAAATATATATGTATTTCTCAGTTTTGCAGTAGTTATATGGTTTGAGATTTACTAATCTCTTCCTCCTTTGTGATTAATACATAAAATATTTTAAAATCAGAAGAAAATAAGTTATTGTTAATACAGCAGTGAATGCAGGTAGCTCTAGTTTTGGAGGCAGGTGGATATGAGTTCAAATTTTGTTTGTCACATGTAAAATACGAAGAGAGTTTATCAGATTATGTTCTGTGTTACGGGAGCTTAACAAAATAACAGGCGCTTCATTCACAAATAACCAAATAACATTTTGACATCGAGTTGTGACTGAATAAAGCTTTCTTCAAGATACTTTTTAAAAAAGGCTTGGTCTCTCTTATAGAACTCATTAAAAGTACCCCCCTCCTTAAAAAATCTAGAATATAATAATATACTTATTTTTAAGCATTCAAAATGTATTTCACATATCTTGGTCTTACTAAACAAATTATTTAATATAAAAAATTCCCTTTGCGTGAAGTTCTACCTTTTCATTGAGGTGCAGATTAACTCCAAATTTTTTGATAAAGTCTTCCTTGACCATTTTCTCCCCTCTCTCTCTGATTTTGTTTGTAATATTTATTTGGAAATAATGTATTACTTTTCTAATTAACTCTGGTGCTTTAACAATTATTTTTCCAGTTTATAGTTTCCTTAAAAATTAGAATGATGTATTAAGATTTCAAAAATTTCTTGGTAGAGTGGAATGGCACCTTACACATTATAGACACTTAGAACTGTGCCATCTCCCTCTTATACTGTCACCATTATAATTGAGGTCCTCATCACCTTTCATGATAACCTGATTGACATATCCTCTCCTCCCCATTCATTTCATTCCTTCCTGCTAGATAAATTCTATCCAGATCCAATCCCTTGCTTCTTAATGCTTAATAGTCTTCATGACTCATCACTGAAGATCTCTGTTTTAGCTTTCAAAGTTTTGATCTGACTCCTTAAATACATTTACAGCTTTTTGTAGTCTTGTGTATATATAACCTATACTCTAGTCAGGCTGAACAGGTTGTGTGTGTGTGTGTGTGTGTGTGTGTGTACTTTCTACTTTTCAGACTCTCCCTTTGCTCATTCTGTTCCCATTGCCTAGAATCCTCATCATCCCTTAATTCCCAATGTAAATTTTAGCTTTCAAGATCCAGCTCAAGTACCCCGAATCCTTTTCTGATATTTCCCAACATGAATAATTTCTTAATCCGAACTCCTTTAGCATTTTGTTTACCATTTTCAGGATACTTTCTTTACCTTTGCTGTTTGATTTCAATTATTTATAACAACGTCAAATTTCCTCTACTAGAATCCAAGTCTGATTCATCTTTGCATTACTGGACTGAGCTTTCACATAGTAGGCACTCAAAACTTGAGTAAATGTGAAAATCAGTTGTTGTGTTTTCCTGTAAAAGTGTGAAGTTTTATGGTTGTTTGCTTCTATATAAATTGTTTTCAGAATTCTGCGCTTTAGTGTTTGGCCTTTGTACTTTAAACGGTTCTGTTATTTTTCTCTCCCACATTACTTTTATCTGTATTCAGTTTTGTCCTATCACTTCTAATTTGTAAAGTGCATGAGCTTTGGGAAAATTAATCCCTCTCCATCTTTTCCATTCGAGTTTGGTTTTTGTTCTATGTAGTTCAGCTTGCCTTAGTCTTTGTTGTAGGAGTTTTTGTTTATGCCCGATCTCCCATTCTGGATGTCCTTTTAATTAAGGGTGATTCTTTGCATTAAGAATGTATGCACCATTTGGTGTAGGACAGTCTGTGTGTCACTTTAATTCTAGAGCTAATTATAGGGTAACTTGAGAAGATGGGGTAATGAGTTATTTGGTACATAGGATCTGAGAATTTGACTTTCCTAAAATTTTTTTAGTTAGTATGTTCTAGAAACTTCCATATTTTATTATAAAATTTAGATCTTTTAAAATCTTAATATAACACTTTAGGTAGAATGGTTCTTTTTTGAAAGATCTTCAATTTTATTTGGTTTCTTCTAAATAGAATAGTTGTCTCAGAATGGTTGCTATATGTTTTCCTTGACTTTTCTTCTTCAACTTGTGCCCCTTCTTTCTCTACTGTGTCTCAGCCAAGTTAAAATCCGAAGATGAGAACAGGAGTGAAAAAATGATGATTATAAATGCAATTAGAATTAAATGTTGTATTTCTTTGTCACCTTGCTTCAGCCATTTTTTAATATAATTATCTTCTTGGTATTACCTTCCTTCAAGCAAAGAAGGATGATGCATTTCTATCCTATATTCAAGTAGGTTATTTAAAAATAATTTTCAGAAGTTGATTCCTTACCAATAACTTTTAATAATGAATTTAACAAACATTTATGATATTACTAACATACTCAGAATTCAAGATTTTTGCAATTATGATATAGATGAAATTAAGAGTGAGGTGGTAGAGTCACAGAGAGTGGAAATGTGAGTAAAAGATGTGAGGAAAAACTGGCTTATTTATAGACAGCCAAAGTGTGTGTTTTTAATGACAGAAGAGATTGCCACATGCAGTTGAGAAGTAAAATGATAAGGGAGAACTAAATATATTTTCTGCTCTTGGGGAACCTGACCTTTTGATTTTGACATTCAATTTGACTTTCTGGTAGGTTGTTTTTGAAGTCTTAGAAGAGTTATTTTATTTTAACTGATTAAGGATACTTTGACTTCAATTTAATATGAATGCTTATATACCTATCTTTTAATTAAATAGCCAACCTGGAGTGTGCTCTCAGGGGCCAGTTGAGTAATTATCTTGTTACTTAATCCAGAAAGGTAACTAAGGGATCCGAAAGTGTGGGAATGAAGAAAGCAATCCTCCAGACATAATTATTTATTAAAATTTTCTTAATTTCACATAAAGCTGAATGGCTTTAAGAAGAGTGAGACTTTTATAACTGATCCAGTTAGTTAAAATTACATATAATTTTGTATAACAATTTAATTCTTATATTTGTGGGGAAAAAAGAAGCAGTTTCCCATAAACCGAGTAGCATGGCTTTAAGGATAAAAACCAGGACATTTGATACCTATTTTCTTCTAACAGTCAGCAAGTATGTGTTAGGCACCAAAGGGAAAGAAGAAATGAGTCCTTTACCCCTGAGGAGCTACCATTTTAGTTAAGGGGACAAATTAATGAGTATACACGAAACAGTTATTAATTTAGTGTGAAATAGTATATAATCAAGTATTACACTGTTTGATGTAGACTTTGAAGTTGGGGATCAATTTGTGATAAGGCAGTGAATCACAACTTAGCTTCTAAAGACTTCAAGTGAAGTCTTATGTGAATATCAGTTTTTAAAAAATTAATAAAAGCAAAAGAGCTGCCCTTATTAAACTATTAGGGAGCTTGCAGCCAGAATAATGAGTAAGTGGCAAACATGGAGTTGTATAATCTTAAATAGTTAAAGTGTAATGTATATCTGTAAATCTTTTTATTGTTTATATACAGTAAACATATCTTTAACAGTATCTTAACTGTATAGCCCACTGAACTTTTATATATTATCACCACTATCAAATTAGAACCTATTTCCAGTGCCCCAAAACACTTCCTCATACCACATTCAACAGTCAGTACCCTTTCCCTAAAGGTAACCACTACTTGACCTCTTAATAACCATAATTTTGCCTGGTTTTAAAGTTAAAATAATTTCTTCAGCATTGTTTGTGAAATTCACTTGTGTTTTATATGTATGTGATAGTAGTTCATGTTATTTTTCATTGCTGTACAGTATTCAGTTGTATAAATATACATTTTTAACCCATTCTATTGATGTACGTTTGGGTTGTATTAGTTTTTGGCTGTATAAATCTGCTATGAACATTCCCTTTTTCTGTATATAATGTACATAAGCACCTGTTTATTTTGACTATATATCCAGGAGCGGAATTGCTGGGTAATGGAACAGGTATATATTTAGTGTTTCTCACAACATTTTATTACGAAATTTTCAAAAATAAAGTTGATGGAATTGTTTGTATACCCATATTCCCACCACTTAATTCTGCAGTTATCATTTTGCTGTATTTGTTTTAACACACATCCATCCCTCTATCAATATGTCCTGTTTTTTGATGCATTTCAAAGTAAATTGCCAAGTAGTTTTCCAAAGTAGGTTCACCAGTTTACACCCCTACCAGCAATGTTTTGAGAATTCTGTTTGTGCTATATCTTTTTGTTTGTTTGTGCTATATCTTTACCAGTACCTGGTATCGTTGGTCTTATATTAGACATTCTGATAAGTGCGTAGAAATATCTCATTGTGGTTTTAATTTGCATTTCCTGAATGAGAAATGCATACCAATATGCATACTAATATGTTTTTTGTGTGGAGCTGGCCTCTTAGCATAATATTTTCAGGGTTCATCTATACTATAGCATGTATCAGGACTTCATTCCTTTTTATTGTGAAATATTCCATTTTATGGCTCTACCTCATTTTATTTAGCCATTCATCAGTTGATGGACATTTGAGTTTCCACTTTTTGGCTCTTGTGAATGCTGCTATGAACATTTGTATCCAAGTTTTTATACAGATGTGTTTTCATTTCTCTTGGTTATATACCTGCTAGTGGAATTATTATGTCATATAATTCCATGTTTAACCTTTTGAAGAACTGTTAAACTTCTCCAAAGCACTTGTGCCATTTTACATTCCCACCAGCAGTATTCAAAGGTTCCAAAATTGGCCCATCTTCACCAAAACTTGTTATTATCTTTTTTATTATAACCATTCTAGTGGCTATAAAGTGGTATCTTGTTGTGGTTTTGATTACATTTCCCTGAAAGTTTATAATGTTGAGCATCTTTTCATGTGCTTGTTGGCCATTTGTATATCTTCTTTGGAGAAATGTCTGTTCACATCCTTTGCCCATTTTTAATCAAGTTGTCTTTTTATTATTGAATTGTAAGAGCTCTTTATATAATCTAGTCCCTTGTCAGATATTTGATTTGCAAAAGTTTTCTCCCACTGTGGGTTGTCTTTTTACTTTCTTGATGATGAACAAAAGTTATTTTGATAATATCCAATTTAGTTTTTTCTTTTGTCACTTGAGGTTTTCGTATTGTCTAAGCTTTTCCTAAGGTTTCCTCTTCATTTTCTTGTAAGTTATATTTTTAGCTCACACATTTAGGTATATGATCCATTCGGAGTTAATTTTTGTGGATAGTGTCGGGAAGGCCTCAATTTATTCTTTTGTGTGTGACTATCCTGTTGTTACAGCACCGTTTTTTTGAAAAGAGTGTTCTTTCTTTGTTATCTTGGCATTCCTGCCTCAAATCAGTTATCCATAAGTGTAAGGGTTTATCTCTGGACTTTTCAGTTAAGTTCCATTGTTCTGTATGTCTGTCCTTAATGTTAGTACTACACTAGCTTTGTAATAAGTATTGAAATCAGGAAGTTTTAATCTTCCAGCTTTGTTCTTATTATTCAACATCGTTTTCACTATTCTTAGCTTCTTGTAATTCCATGTGAAATTTAGGATCAGCTTTCAATTTATGCAAATAAGCCAGGTAGGATTTTGATAGGGTCACATATAACTTTTTAATGAACCTACATTGAAGCATCTTTATCACCAAAAGTTCATAGTTTACATTTGGGTTTACTCTTTGTGTTGTACACTCTGTAAATTTGGACAAGTGTATAATGACATGATTCTACCATTATGGCATCATACAGAATAATTTCCTTGTGGTGAAAATCTTTGTGTTCCACGTTTTCATCCCTCCCTTCCCCAGCCCCTGGCAACCAATGGTCCTTTTACTGTCTCCATAATTTTCCTTTTACCAGGATATCAGATATTTGGAATCATGCACTATGTAATCTTTTCAGATTGGCTTCTTTCACTTAGTAATATGCTTTTAAGGTTACTTTAGCGATATGCTCTAGAGGTTTTTCCATGTCTTTTCATGGCTTGGTAGCTCATTTCTTTATAGTATTTTATTGTCTTGATGTACCACAGTTTATTTATTCATTCACCTATTAAAGGACATCTTGGTTGTTTCCATGTTTTAGTAGTTATGAATAAAGCTGCTAAAAACATCCACCTGCAGGTTTTTGTATGGACCTAAGTTTTTAACTCCTTTGGGTAAATAGCAAGGAACAAAATTGGTGGATCATATCTGGTTAAGAGTATGTTTAGTTTTGTACAAAACTGCCAAACTGTCTTTCACAGTGTCTGTGCCATTTTACATTGCCACCAACAGGGAGGGCAAGTTTCTGTTGTTACACATCTTGAGTAGCATTTGATGTTGTCAGTGTTTTGGAGTCTCATCATTCTAATAGGCTTATTTTTATTTGTTTTAATGTGTTATTCCCAGTGTTTCCCACCCCTTTTAGGTGGGACAAGATGGCAAGAGGTGGATGGGGTTGGATATTTCCCTTCCCCCATGTGGAAGGCTAGAGCCAGCTGATTTTGAGTATTAGTTACCCTTTTCTTGATATAGGTTACCAGCAGGTTGGCTGGCAAAGTAGTTTCTCCAGAAGGCAGGCCTTGTTATGAATAGAATGTATGTCAAAATGGTTCCTTTTCCTCTCTCCCTGTTGGAAGCACAAGGGGATTTTTCTCTGGTGTTCACTGTGGGGACCTGAGAGCTCCTAGAGATAACTTACAAAAGTCCCCTGGATTTTTTGGTAACAGCCTTACTCTGATTCTCAGCTTGGTCCTTTTTCAAACTTCACACTTTTTAAATTCTCACTCCTTCCTCCATAAATCACATAAATGAGGTTTTCATCTCATCTTATTGATTCAAAATTTTATATTAGTTTATTAGGCTCCAGAAGTAATAAAATGGCGCTTCTAGAGTCTTGAATTATGTAGGACTATTTACGTTATTGGGTAAAGTCTGTTCACTTTAAATTTTTGTACTTGCTTTTAATCATTTTTTTCTCATTGTCTTTTCCCACTGTCAGATGGTTGTTCATCTGGTGCTAATGTGTCTGCCCTTGTAGTACCTTTTCTAAAATTATGCATAGTGAAAAACCAAATAATTAAACTTGTCATAGTATTTCCTGGCACCTGCCAATAGAGAGATTCCAAAGGCAGTACTTATGAGTAAAGAAACATTTTTACTTGTGAATAAATTATTTGGGGTGTGGATACAGGAGTACTTTTTTTTAATTAAAAAAAATTATTTTAAAAGTTTTCTTGGCACAAATTTGCTTAAGTTACTAAAAGTCAGTTTTAGCAGGAAGTCCATATGCATATGAGAGTAGAAAGACAAAGGAAAGGACCCTTGTTTAATATTGAGGTAAGCTTATCAGTGCTTTGTTTTTGTTTTTTGGGTTTTTTTTATATGCCCCTCCCTTCCCCTCACTGTATTTCAGTATCTGGAATTTTCTCCCCTTACTAGATTTTGTTTCTCAAAATGCTTTATAGTTCTTAAAACATGCTTTAATTATCTAGGACTCCTTATTATAAGATCTTAGTTCTTAAGCCCAATGTAATCTTTAGATTGATGAATATGTAAACCTTAGGTCCACAGATTCCTGTAGGGGCAGAGATAAAACTGCATTTCAATATAACTGATTCTCTTGGTAATCTTATGTATTAATTCAAAAACACTCTCCGAGAAAGGGTCATCCATGTCCTTTGGATGCGCTTTCCATGCCATAAAGAAGGTTAAGAATCCATATCCAAAGTTTATAAAGAACTCAACAGCAAAAAAACAAATAATCCAATTTAAAAATGTGTAGAAAACCTGAACAGATACTTTTCTAAAGGAAATACAGATGGCTAACAGACATATGAAAAGATGCCCAAGGTTGCTAATCATCAGAGAAATGCAAATTAAAACCATAATGGGATATCACCTTCTACCTGTCAGAATGGCTATCATCAATAAATCAAAAAACAGCAAGTATTGGCAAGGATGTAGAGAAAAGGAATCTTCATACATTGTTGATGGGATTGCAAATTGGTACAGCTGTTACAGAAAACAGTATGGAGATTTCTCAAAAAATTAAAAATGGATATATACCTTTTGACCTAGCAATTACATACACTTCTGGACATTTGTCCAAAGAAAACCAAAACAGTCATTCGTAAAGATCTATGCACTCCAGTATTCATGGCAGCACAGTTTACAATAGCCAAGACATGGAAGCAACCTAAATGCCCATCAACAGACAATTGGATAAAGAAATTATGGTTCATATATACAATGGAATATAAAAAAATAAAATCCTACCATTTGCAACAACATGGATGGACCTAGAGGTTATCATGCTGAGTGAAATAAGTCAGAAAGATGAATACCATATGATTTCACTTATATGTGGAATCTAAGGAACAAAAAGAACAAACTAATCAAAAACCAACTCACAAATATAGCGGACAATTTGGTGACAGACAGGGGGGGGGAATGGGGTGAAGGATTAAAGAAGTACAAATTAGTAGTTGATAGTTAGGCAGGAGGATGGGGAGCACAGCACAGGGAATGCAGTTAGCATTTATGTGATGGCTAAGTGGAGAGCCAGGGGAGGAAGGGAGCAATTGGGGGAATCGTTTTATGAACAATATAGATGTCTAACCAATGTACTGTATACTTGAAACTAATTTAAATAAAGAAATTTATTTTAAAAAAAATGCCTGAGAGGTGCAGTCTCTTGAGTTACAGGTTATGAGCTCATATCACTGCTGCCAGAAACCACAAAGCCTTTGGGGTTTGAGCCACAGAGTTCTGATAAAGGTGTATGGTATAGGAATTCAGTTAAATTTTGCTGTTGCAACACCGTTAGGTAAATTGTCAGACCTCATTTAGTTAGGTAGCATGAAATGGGGTCATTTTAAAATGGCTGAAATTCTGAAATCTAATGAAATTAATTTGAAGTATAATTTCTTAGTCAAATGAAAAATTTTGTATCATGGAAAACAGCAGCATCATACATAATATCAAAAATATTGCTAACAGTTTGGGCTTTTACACATTTTTTGGCAACTCACAATAAAAAATAAATTTACACCGTGCTTCAGTTTATAAAAAGAAAAACAAGGTTCATAAAACATTATTGACCCTTATCATATATATGCTGTATATTGCATTTCAGTTTTTAGAAACTCCTAGCTGTGACCCTCTAAAACTGATTTCACAACCCACTGTAGGTAATGATCTGCAGTCAAGAGAACGTTTCATGATACAGAGCCAAAAAGATAAGATTGTGAAATACATTTAAAATATTTGGTATATCCTGCATCTCAAAAAAGGTCTCTTAGGAATCCAAACTACTTTGCCTCTCTGTAAAAGCCTGTTAGAGAAGTGCATACATGTTTATACCCTGGGATAGTCATTAAGATTCTTAAGCTAGTTGCTTTACATTTATTTATTAAGGATTTCAGACTTTATCCTAGAGCAGTGGAAAGCTAGCCATTGAAGGAGTTGGTAGGATTATGTAAATTATATTAGATTTGCGTTTTAGAAAGAGATCTCTGAACAGATTGGTAGAGGATAGGAGATAATGGGAAGACTAGTTAGGAACCCACTGCATTACAGATACTGTTAAATTGGGTGTTGGCAGTAGAGGTGAGGACTTGTGTATGAATTCTGTTGGTATTTAAGAGATAAAACCAGCAGAACTTAGTAATGGGTTGTGTGGAAAGAATGCCCGTCCAGGAGATTAGGATATAGAAACATCGAGAACAGATTGTTTTGGGAGGAGAGTGGCTGTGCAGGGTTATAGGAATAAGGGCAATAATGGGATGTGGATTTGAAGGTATAATAGTTTGTTTTAATGGGAAGACCTTGATCATGTTTATAAACTGATGAGAAGGATCCAGTGAAGAGGTTGAATAGGTACAACAGCAAAATTCTATAGTGTAAGATTTCTGAGGTGGTGGAAACAGATGGAATCCAAACAGAGGTAGTAGGATTGGCCTACATAAAAGAAAACAAAATATTTAAAACTTTTTAATAACTAAGTATTAAATAATAGTACAGTCATATAGTCAGATTTTACAAGAGTACAGATAAAACATCTTACTTCTGTTCTCCAGCCACTCCCATAGGCAACTAATGTAAATATTTTTGTGGAGCCTTCAAGAGATTTTACACACATGCAAGCAAACACACAAAGGGCTCAAAACATATCCTTTGCTCAAAACATATCCCATTATACACAATTCTGCACCTTGCCTTTTTTTCCCATTTACTAATCCTAAAGCTGTTTCCCTATCAACACATAAAAAGCTTCATTCTTTTCTAGGGCTGCATAGTATTTATTACGTGGACCATTATTTAACCAATTCACTATTTGATGGACATTTAAATTGTTACCATTCTTTTGATAGCACCTGTATTTTAAGATGGAAAAACTAACAAGATGCGTACACATGTGGTCGGGGCTGTATATTTGAGTACAGAAGTTAAATGATCTGGGTGCAGAGAGCTAGATGATTCATTTGAGGCCAGCAGATGGAAATTGAGTGTTTAGGTTAAAGAGCCGCTATGTGGAAACTTAACTTCAAATGAACAGGAGTTATACCTTACCTAGGGAAATCTGGCCTGGTCAGTAAGCTAGATGGAGTAGAGGAGTTACTGGACCAGAGTTGGAGACAACAGCCAGGAAAATTCCTGAAACTACATGTTTCGTCAGTCAAAAGTCATTCTCAGAAGAAGAATACACCCTTTAATAGAGAAGGATTAAGACTACTTTTGGTAGCCTCAATTGGGATCCTTTGTTCAAGGTTAAATGGATCTAGCCCATTTGAAGGCAAAGACTGTTTTGAGTTCAGAATCTCTTAAGATGAGTCCCCAACCCCCCCCCAGCAGACCTGTACCAGTCCATGGCCTAGCCCGTTAGGAATCAGGTCACACAGCGGGAGGTGAGCAGCAGGCTTGCAAACAAAGCTTTATCTGTATTTACGGCCACTCCCCAGCGTTAGCATTACTGCCTCAGCTCTATCTCAGATTATCAGGCAGTGGATTCTCATGGGATCACTAGTCCCTGGTGCCAAAAAGGTTGGGGATCACTTGCTGTTTTAAGACATTACTGCTTAATTTCCAAAGAACTTCATTTTTATACCATTGTTTTTCAGTTATAGAACTTGTAATTTTAATCTAAAATAGAAAAATTGATTAAGCCTAATTATAAATTTGTTTGTAGAGTGACTTACGGCACCTTCAAGTGGACATAATTTTTTCAATAACTTTATTGTCTCTGCTGTCACTCACATCATTAGTTACCAAGGGCCAAATATAAGAAACAAACATGAAACAATACATGGAGGTGATAGGTACTAGGGGAGGCAGTTGTTAATCCTTTCTTTGCTGAAAACCATAATCCTTTCTTTGCTGAAAACCATAAATATTCTTCCTAGAAAGAAGCACAGACTTTCGCTTGCAATTTCACGAATTCATGTATTCCCTTAAACCCTAGACCCCGATCAGATTAACAGCCTCTGGTCTATCATCTCAAACTTCTGTTTCTACCTTCTTTCATTGCCTTCTTCAGTATATCTTGTCTGCCACTGCTGGGTCGCCTGTTAAAATATAGTCTTTAGGTTATAACTCTTCAACAATTCCTCAATCCCTGGTACTTAATAATATAAAGGCTAAATATTTAAGAACATTCAACGTCCTTTACTCTTGGAAATTTGACTAAATGGATGTGACAAGGTCACAGCTCATTTGTAACACCAAACTGAGCTAAATTTTCCTGACACGTTACTTAGCATGTTCTTTCATTACAAACTTCTAAACCAAGAGTGGTTTGTGTACTTTAAAAATATTTTTTGAATTTTGTTAATTTATCTTTTTTTATTTTGTTCTACACGTCAAATGTAAAAAACAAAATTAATTTCCATTGACTAGAATACCTTTGCATTCCAAGTTGCATTATTGAAACCAAATATTATTTAGTTAGTAGGTAGTAACTTACTTGCAAGGAACTCTCAAAAGACTATTGCACTAAAATTCACACACACACACACACACACAAATATGTATTAGACTGATTCAATATGTCTTAAAAATGGGGTTAATACATGTACAATGCAGATTAACCTTGAATACGTTATGCTAAGTCAAAGAAGACAGAGACAAAAGGTGATATCGTATGATTACATTTATATGAGATATCCAGAATAGGAACAGGTGGTGGCCAGAGGCTGGGGAGAAGGTGAAGAGTACAGAGTTTTATTTTAGAGTGTTGAAAGTGTTTTGGGGGAGCTTTTGAGACCTTGTTTTCCTAGTGTGTCAGTTTGGCTCAAATAAAATCTTATAAATTTTTAAAAAGCATTTTGGAAGTAGAGATAGTCATTGCACAACATTGTGAATGTACTAAAGGTCACTGAATTGTTCTCTTTAAATTCATTAATTTTACTTAATGTGAATTTTACCTCAGTTTTAAAAGGGTGAAGTTAGATTCAGTTGTAAAAGTCATATTCTTAGTAGAATTAAACATAAATTGTGACTTGTCTCTTTTACTTTCATGTTCTGTTCAGCTTATAAATTAGATTTTCTAAAGATGATTTTTAAAATTAGCTGTTTACTTACTGGTAATAACTTTGGAAAGTATTTTTCTTTTTTATAATAAATTGCAAAATAAATGCAATTACATAGGAATAAAAGCTATAACTCATATTTTCAGTGCTCTAATGCAACTGTAGTTAACATTTCAATGCAACTATTTTTAAATATATTTGTAATAATACTTCATAATATTTTGCATCCTTTTAATTTTTACTTAATGTCATTTTATAAGTATTTTCTCATGTTACCATAGTCTTTAGAGCTCTAATTTTTAAAAGCCATAACTATTCCATTAAGTCTGTATTATTCCCCTACGCATTTAGGCTGTTTCTGATTTACAAAGTAAAATTTTTTGATAGTGATAGATGTAGAGGAGATAGTGAGATGTGTTTGTCATCTAGAAATTGTGCCAAGGACCATTTTATGAAAAAGTTATATGCTCACAGTTTCAGTTTGAAAATAACTTTTAAATAGCTGGCTGATGAATAGACAGCCTTGTTTAGGACAACTTTACATTTGGGTTCTAAGATTAATAACTCTGTAGTAATCTTAACTTTTGCTTATATTTGTACTCCTGAGGGCAGATTAAGAAGCTTGCTTTTTTTTTTTTTTTTGAGGTGCATTACCAAAAGGACTTAAGTACTCTAATAGTCTATGTTCTGCTAGTTTCCATTTCTTTTACTAGTTAAAGCAGTTTCCTAATGACCTGACCCTGGAATTGAGCTTGAGAAAGAATCTAAAGACTGAACCTGATTTTCTGCTTCCAGACTTGTAGGTGCTGACACTTGGCACAATCTGAGTAGTATAGTAGACAAATATCACCATCTCGCTGTTTATTTAGTACAGTCTTAATGTTGAGTTCCAGGGCATTCTTGGTACGTGTCTTAAGAAGACAGCTATAATTTTTCTTGTTTCATATGGTATGGTATGTTACATGGAACAACATGAACAATTAGAAGACAAGTATTAGGGATATGGTATTGAATGAATACTGTATTACAAAATAGAAACCACCTGTGTAGAAGCTGCAAGAGCCCCTCTGACTAAAGAATATAGAAAACCTAATTGGTCATACTAATTTTAGGCCTCCTCAAGAGACCCCGATAAGAGAACCAAATAAATAATCCTATGAGATCCTTACTCCTTTCACCTCCACCCCAAAATATTTTACTAGGCTTCTAAGAAAACTCTCTTATTAAAATGCAGGTTTTTGCAAAACAATTTTCAGCAGATGGTGATGAGACACCTGCATATCCACATAGTACAAAGAATGAAGTTGGACACCTTTTTCACAGCATTTAAAAGAATTTACTCAGTTTTCGTATACCTAAATGTAAGAACTAAGACTCTTAGAAAATATGAGTAAGCCTCTATGACTTTGGATTAGGCAAAGCCTTCTCAAATATGATACCAAAAGCATAGGTGATCAAAAAATGAATAAGGTGGACATCATCAGATTTAAGAATTTGTGCTTCAAAGGACACCATCAGGACAGTGAAAAAGAAAACCCATAAAATGCAAGAAAATATTTGCAAATCATTTATCTGATAAGGGACTGATGTCCAACATACATATAATGAACTCTTACAACTCAATAAAGATAAAACTCAATTTTAAAAAGGATAAAGGATCCAAATAGACATTTCTGAAAGGAAAGTATAAATGGCAGTCAGCGCGTGAAAAGATGTTTAACATCATTTGTTATCAGGGAAATGCGAATCAAAACCACTATGGTGACTATAATGAAAAGTACAAAATAAGATTTGGCAATAATGTGGAGAGATTGAGAGGAACCCGCATTCACCGCTGGTAAGAATGTAAAATGGTGCAAGTGCTTTGGAAAACAGTTTGCATTTTCTCAAAAGAGAGCATAGAATTGCAAGTCTGCTCCTAGCTGTATAGCCAAGAGAAATGAGAACATACGTCCACACAGAAATGTGTACACCAATGCCCATAGTAGTATATTCGTAATAGCCAAAAAGTAGAAACAACCCAAATATTCATCAATTGATGAATGGCTGAACAAAATGTGATATGTATATACAATACAGTATTTTTCAGCAATTAAATGAGGTTCTGATACATGCTACAACATGGGTGAACTATGAAAACATGATTCCGTTTATACGAAATGTCCAGAATAGACAAATCTATAGAAATAGAAAGCAAAGTAGTAGTTGCCTGAGGCTGGAAAATTTAGGAGGAAATGGGAAATGACTGCTAATTGGGTATGGGGTTTCTTTTGGAGATGAAATTTAGAACCTATGTTCTAAAATTGTGATGATGGTTACATAACTCTGAAAATACTAAAAATCATTGAATTGTTAACTTTAAACAAATTAATTATATTGTGTGAATTATATCTTAAAGTATTTTATTAAATGTAGGTCTTTTAACTTTAGTAAGTGATACCATATTTCCTCAGTGCTGAAATATATTTTTTAAACTTTTCAGTGCTTTTTGACATCAAAATGTATTTTAATTGGTGTATACATTTAATGTGCTAGTTGTTAGGATTCAAGAAATATACCTAAAGAGTTATTTTGCAGAATTCTTCCAAAGTTCAGCTGTCTTTAGAGGAAATTAATTTTATTGGTGATAGCCCTGGTTTTTAAAAAAAAATAATAATAATAATAACTTTAAAAAGAGGGAGAGGGTATCTGTTAGAAAACTTAGTGCAGTAAATGTAATAACAGACTTCCTGAGCTCCAGAGCCAACCCTTGGCTGCTATGGACATATTCTTTTTGGGATTAATACCTTTTTTTTTTAAGCTTGTGTCTTTTAACTCTTTAAAGGCTACATATATTCTGACTGGTTGGTTCTGCAAAGAATTCTTGGGCTCATTACTTGTAGTTTTCAAATAGGAATCTTTAATTTGCATCTTCTGTTTAATGATGAAAGACAAATTATTGAAATACATATTCTTATTGAGCTGGTAAAATTCCAAGATAGGGTGCTTAAATGAGAAAAATTCCAGTGTTTTGGGCTGTAGCAAAGAAGTAGTTCCAACAATAACTCATGCACTAAGTCAGAGGAATATATCTTGGCCTACAACTGTCCTGGAGATCTGTCCCACTATAAGCAATTCTTTTTCAGTAAGTGGGTGTTATTTCCCCTCTAGAAACCAATTTTTATTTGGTGAGAACAAAAAGATAGTCTAATTTAGGAAAGAAAATAGTAATGGTGCTTAAGTGACCTTTGTCTTAGGCAAAACTAACCCCAAGGTGCTTTGTTTTAAAGGTACACATGGATTAGAATCAGAAACCACAGCAGCCATTCTCTCCCATCTCTCTTATCCAGGGGCTTCGGGGTTTTTCTAATCTATCAATACAATCATTTTCTCATAACCTCAGTTTACAAATGCCTCTAATTTGCTGCTCAGTGACCTTTCTGATCAGTTCTAATCTAAGAGAAAAAAGAATCTGATTGGTTCAACTTCTTTCTCTTCACCAGTCAGGAGGTGCAAGTCATCAAATGTTGGCTAGCCTATGGGTCTACTAGAATGTATGCCTGTCCCAGAAGTTGACAGATCATGGGCAATTTAGGGATAATAAGTAGGAGCTGTGAGCAAGGTAGTTATCTTCTCTTGTTTACTAATTCTGTATACTCACTCCTACTGTAGCAGATGTAGACATCAGAAGGACAGAGACCTAATCTGTCTTGGTCAGTGTCTCCTTTACCTAAAGTCAATGTCTCCTTTACCTAAACAGCATCTGAAATGTGGTTGGGTGTTCAAGAAATACTGTAATCGGTGCCTGGGCTCAAAATGTGACCTTGATTTCCCTTGTCTTGAGATTAGGAGATGAATAAGCTTATCCAATGACTTGCTGATATTGAATGCCTGTGCTAATAATGCTTACCAACTCTCCTCTAATTAGGATACTGGTTCTAACTGTATGATAAGTGGCCAGCGAATATTTATGTAATAAATGAAAGAAGCTAACTTTTTCATTTCTTTAAAAAACAAACAAACCAGCTCCCTGAAAGCAGTGCTTTTTTCTATGCACATCACTCCGGTTTATAATTTTCTCATTAAATATAACATTATATCGTTTGTCAGTAATGTACAGGGATACTACTGGCTTTTTCCCCCTCTATACCTGTAATTGTATAATATGTATACATTATCCTTTATGGTAGAAACTGCATTAATGCTAATCTTTGGGATTTGGGGTTGGTTGGTTGGTTGGTTGGTGGGTTTGGGTTTTTATTTTTTTGGTCAGGAGTCATTGAAAGTCATTTAGAATATGCATTGAGACCATCTATTCTAAATCCTCCATTTTATGGCCTTAAGTTTCAGTTTGGCAGAATTCAGAGAAAACATTCCCAGTAGGAGACTGCAGCTGGGGAGGGGGTGGTGCCAGCAGCAGCTTGTAAGGCTGTAGGAGAAAATCAGAAGAGCTGACTCTGATTTCCTACTGGAGGAAAGCTTTTGGTGACAAGCTGCATTCTTTAACAGTGACTTTATTTTTCCTTCACCACAAACCAGACTTGTACTATTTCCACCTCAGCACGTTATTTAGGCACTTCCCCACTTCATTGTTTGTTTCTGAAATTGTATCATATTTCCTAAACTAAGTCCAACTTTTAATGCAGTACCTTTCAGATAGACACATTTACACTTTGATCTGTTTCTTTCTTGGCTTGTAAACTCCCTAAGATTGGAGCCCATTATATTTTTCACATTTATCATTTTATAGGTACTTCATTATACATAACAAGCAACTGGAATGAGTCAGAGATTTTTTGTCATGAGAAGGTCAGATCTTGCTTCTTTGTCTGACTGAGCCTGCCTTTTCCTTTGCTCTGCCTCAGTATATTTTGTAATCATTTGTTCCTTTTTTGTTCTGCTCTCTTCCATGATGCTGTAATTCTTTTCCTAACACATTTTCACTTAAAATTTTTTTCTCTAAGACAAATGCTTTCTTGGTTTTTTGTTGTTTGCATGAAGACTTAAGTGAAGTTTTAAAGTATTAAGGAAGAAAAAAATGTTTATTTGAAATACATTTGCTTCTCTTATTGTGAATTACCCCTTTCTTGAAATTTAAACTCACAAGGCAAGTACATGTGTGTCTTCTATCAACGTTGAGGAAATTATAGTTAGATAAGATTATAAGACATATAAGTGTTTGATGGCAATAAAGGGAGGGGGGTGAGAGAGAGTGAGGGTGGTGGGGAGGAGGGGGAAGAAAGAAGAATCAGGAAAGATGAGATGTCTATCTACCTTTGATGACTAGTAAGGTCATTAGAGGAAAGCCCAGATAGGAATCTTGATAGGTACTTTACTTAAATTTTCTTAGGTATTCTGTACAGCACTCTTTCAAGATTAGGTATTCTATTCCTTTCTCTGATGAAGAAACTTGTGCTTAAATGTGTTAAGTAACTTGCCTATGGCTGTATACCTGATAGTGCCAGAGCTTAAATTCCATGAAATGTCTATATTCTTTCTATTACTGTTTTCTATCATTAACCTAGATAGTGGGGATAGATATTCTGAGTTTGAGAAGGATCATGGAAGTAGAAAGAGATAATTAGTTTGGTTTTAGGCATATTGAAGTTCCTGTGGGATAGGTCAGTAGAAATTTGAAAGAGGTGCATTTTAACCAGGTATTATCACTTGGAAAAAGAATCTTGGTTATATATATCGTTTTCCTTTTTGGTTTTATTGTGGGTTAATCCAAATCACTAGCAATTTATTCATAGTATATTTACAAAATCCTGATGGGACTATATGACATGAATTGCAGGAACATGAGTTCTTTGATTTAAATTGCTCAGTTATCCAATTAAGTCCCTACTATGTGCCAGATACTGTGATGAGTAAATAACATACATTGGTAAGTAAAACAAACATAACACCTACCCTTATCAAGTTTATAGTCTAGTGATGAGGAAGTATATTAATCAAACAATGGCACAGATAATCACACACCTTTTTAGCCCAAGCACAAAATACCTCCTGAATTATATTCATAGACATAGAGACAAGGACAATCAATTGAACCCTCGAAGGCACTGGCATTTATATTAACTAGCAATTTAGTACATTGGTGATTTAGATTTTCATAAATTGATTCAATTCATAGTATATCTTTTTGTACTAAGTGCTCTGGTACATTGGAAAGGTTTAATTTGTAAACATTGTTCTTCACAGGTCTTCAAAATCATATTTAGGGTTCACATTTGAGGGGAATGGTAAAAGTAGGTATTTTTATCAGTCATTCTTAAAGAATATGTTTAGCAAAACAAAAAACTATAATCCCAATGTTAGGGCATGTACACTAACTTTATTAGGTATTTAACAATTGGCTAGGGGTTCCAAGAAATGTAAAGAAACACTGTGGTAAGTTAATGGGTGACTATTTTTAGCTTTAGTGGGTAAATTGTTTAGTAGACCATTTATTCATCTGTCCATTCAGTGAGGAACAAAAATAGACACAATTCTTATCATGGATCTACAGTCTGGTGGGGAGGACAAACATTCAAATTATAATTAAATGTAAAGTTATACCCACGACATCCTGTGAAGGAAAGTAAGTTGGTGCATAAGAACCTGTAATAGAGGAGAATGGTTAGTTAGGGAAAATTTCTGAGAAAGTAGAAGTCGTCCATCTGAGCTCTGAAGGAAGAAAAGGAGGTATTTAAACAGAGTGGTGGTGGAGGAGAGCATTCCATGCAGACTGTATTGTACCAATATGTGCGAATGGTAGGTAGTCTGCTAGGAAGTCCAAGGTACTGAGTAGGCACTCACTGTCTAGCACATACCAAAATTCCAGACTCCCAGAAGGAAAGCAGGTGTTTGGCATAAATCGTATTATTTACACAAAGAGCTTAGGCACCATGAAATATCAGTCAGGGAATAGTGAGAAGTATCCTGGCATCCATATCTTTTAAAAATTGCAGTTTTTATATCTTTGTCTACCTTATTCAATGGCTTCTAGATTACATTAGAAGCAAGATTCCATTTCACCACCTAGAAAATGCCATTGGATCTCTAATTACTAAACAATAAGTCATACATCAGAATATTTTAAACAAATATGGCAATTAAAATTAGTTGTGTATGGTAAAAAGGGTGAAGCCACATCCATCTTTAAAATATCAGGTGTTCTTAGTCATTTCCCTCTATGGCTTTCTGAAACGTTGCATGTATACTGAAATTAGAATGTTAAATCATTTTAAATATCTAGATAGTACTTAGAGGGTCCCGGTCCCTTTGGTTTAACAAAAAAATACCATAGAAGACAGTGCACAAATAATATGAATAATTAAAATATAAGGTTTTAATTTTAATATAGATTAATATGTTTCTTCATAGAATGTTCCTTTTCTATTCTGATTTCTGTGTCCTCTGTATATGAAAGTGAACCAAAGAAATATAGCCTCTTAAAAGTACATGCTTAGGGAGACTACTTGTAAAACACTTTAGTCCTTTAGTCCTTTTTGTAGTAGGTGCATACATCCAACGATTTTGGAGTTCCTTATTACCCATAGTTCCTTATTAACCATACCAGTTATCGCAGCGTGACTTCATATGTGTCATATCTTGGAGTAGATGGTAGCATCTCAAGACTGGTCAGCTGGACTGGGACTGAGAGTCAGGAAGGTAGTTTAGACTGGAAAGGTTTGAAAAATCTCAGAACTAGCAGGGTCACAACACAGGCCAAGATGTTTCTGTGTTCAGGGACAAGCCAGAATGTCAGGACCAAAGCCAGGAACAATAATATTAGCTGAAAGTCTTCAAAACAGGGTCATTTAATGATGGGGAGAAAACAGAGGGTTAGAATAACTTATAAATGTTGGTATTTACGAAACTCTTTGATGTTATCTTGTAATAGTGTATCATTACCCTCTAAAGTAGTGCTGTTATATCCTTTATTCAAAGATATGAAGAGATTTGGCTTAAGTCACCACTGTAAATAGCAAGGACTCAAAATCTTTTTTAATTTTTTAGACTGAAAATCCCATATTCTTAGATAAAAGTATTTTTTCAACTGTGTTCCATTGATTCCTAGTATCCTGCCAAGGTATCCTAGGTGCGGGTCAGAGGGATGGGATGCTCATCCTTCTTAGGCCACATTCCATCAGAGTAGCTTGATTTTATATATTGTGATAATAAATAAAATTCCTCTGAACCAAAGTTTTGACACTTAAAAAATCTGTTGATTTAGTAGACTGGGTTAACTTTATAGACCAGGTAGTTGATGAAAGTGACACTAGAGAGCAGTCATCCCAAAGTAAGCACAAGGAGAAACTGTCCTCTGGTGTTTTAAAACAACGTTCTGAGCTTAGGTAGCAACAGAATTTGACCATCTCCCAACCTTACAGGAAGAACCCCTTGAAGTAGGCCACCAAGTGTTCCAATCAAAGAAAAGAGAGGTATGATTAGACTTTATTTTACAGGGGCAATTTAATGATGGATTTGAAGTTCTTTGAAATTCTCCAATTCCAGAAGTTAATCAAATGATAAAACCTTTATTGTAGATGAAAAAACTTTATAGAACCATTTATTAGATAGAAATCCCTTATTTTGATGGCTTTCTTAAAATATCATTTCAATATACTGTTTTTCAAAGTGGTGTAATTGGACAAAACCCAAATCATTTAACTTATAGAATCTTCTTGCTATCCAGCAACCAAGGGTGGTGTAGTGGAAATTACTGGCTTAAAAGGGAAACCAGAGTTCTAATTCCAACATTGTCAGTAATTATCTGACTATACATAGGTGGGCAAGCTTGGGTTGATAAAATGGGAGACTTGGTCTTAAATGAATTCTAAGATTTCTTTTTGAAAAGTTTTACTTACTTTGGCTAATCCATTTCTTTGATTGAATTTTATTTATCTTCAGCTTTATTAAGGCATAATTGACATAAAAAATTGTAAATCCAATTCATTTCTTAAACATTGGAATGCTGTTCTATAGTCATAATATTAAAGCTGCAAAAATAGTAGCTAACATTTATGTAAGGAGTTTTTATATATTTGTCTCATGTTGTACCAGGGAACTTGGAATTTCCATTTAATTCTTAACAGGGGTCCGAGTACTTTGCACATGGAGAAACTGAGGCTCATAGAGGTTAAATAACTTGGTCAAGTTCTTATAGCTAATAAGTGGCAGAGCAAGGATAATCCTTTTGACTCTGAACCATGAAACTTTTTCTGCATTGCAAGTTTCCTAGTAGATATAAAACCTTGAAGAAGTGAATATCTAAACCAGAGATGGCAACAGCTATATTTATGATCATTTATAACTAAGGGATCATGTAACTTTTATATACATCATAAAGCCTGGTTAACAAGTTGTTTTTCTAATGCATAAAATAGAGCTTTAATATACATGTTGCATATAAAATAGTCTCTGAGTTTGAGCTACAAACTGAAAAATTTTGCATATGCGCAAAGCTCATTTAAAAGGAAATATTCATTTTAAAAACTAACTGTTGATAAAGCAAAAAATTGCTTGTAGTAATAGTATAGCTGTAGATATACAGGGCTGAAAGCTTTCAAGTTCTACCAGAGTGAAATGCAGTCAGTTTAGTGCTTACCTTCCTCTGTGAAAGTTAAAAGAATTGACAGTCTTTTCTCACTTGATGGCTGCCACATGTTCACTTAAATTTCACTGTATTCTGTATAATCTTCCTAATTCTCTCATAGGTAAATAACACCAATGTAATTAAGCTGAGGCTAGAGGCAGAGTCTGTCAGTGACAGGGAAGAAGATTGGGGAAGGTTTCCTGTCAACAACCAACTGGACAGGGTAGAATTTAGACCAATGGACCTGTAGAGAAAGGTAAAGGGGGAAAAAAGAAAGAAAGAAAAGACAAAGAAAAAAGAAAGGTAGAGGGAATAGCAAGAGCGAAGATCAGAAAGCATGGGACTTATAGGAAACAGTTAATTTGGCTGCAATATAGATATAGCTCTTTGATTGCAATATTAATGGTCATAATAACTACCATTTATCAAATTCCTGCCATTCCAGGGTTCACCAGCTTCCTTATTTAAGCATTGTAACACCCCTATAAGTAAGGTAGGATGTAATCCAGATCAGTTAAATAGCTTAAACATGGTCACTCTGTTAAATGGCAGAGAAATAACTTAAACCCAAGCTGGATCCAAGAGCCACACTTAATATGTCTTCTTTGCATGTACCATGCACTAAATAAATATTTGGTTGAAAATTATAGTTTTGATAAGCATTCACATGCTTATTATTTCTTAAATGATGAGATAGAAGTATGGAAATACTTAAAGTAACTTAATGTTTTACATGGAAATTTATAAAACTTTGAACTACTGTCATACTTTTAATTTGAGAAAGGATTTACTGGGTTTTGAGATCTTTACTTAAACATTTGTTCTGAATCTCAGAGGAAAGGAATATTTAAAGTTTTATGTTGAACTGTCTTTGATAGGGACTACTGTCAGAAAAGGAGGGTTATAAGGATAAGTCTAACAGGACATTATGGTTTTAAAGCTTAACACAAATTTAGCAGTTATCCTTGTAGGCATTATCTCAGCAATTGCAAATGTTGGCTCTCGTTGTAAACAAGTGTGTAAATTGTAGAGATCATGCTCGATCTTACAGGGTGACTGGAAATAACATTTTCTAATGTAAGTAGTGATATTATGTTAAATTTCCCATGAAGTTTCACACATGGGTTCTATTTGGTAGAGATGTGCTTCAGAAAAAAAAACATAATAGGCAGCTCAAAAATGGTTCTAGCCACAATTAAATTATTAGGTCAAAGATGTACTGTCTTCATACTTCATTGAGATCTCTTATATGTCTCATCAGAGAGATTTTCCCTGAGCATCCTATCTAAAGTAGCACCCCTCATCACTCCAGGAACTTTATTTGGTTTACTCACAACTCCCCATCCCCTCATTTGTTAATAGGTATTCATTTATCTGTTGAAAGAATGTATAAAGAGTATGAATAAAATTATTTCAGAAATGTGAGTAGAAGGAAAGCAATATGTCTAGATTAATACACTTTAATAGCACTATATGCAAGTAAATGAATGTTATATAAATAGATATTTGTCTATTTGATTTATAGCCCTAAAAGCTATGTATCCCACTTGGGAGGAAAGGTGGCCTCATTTGGCTGACTCAATTATCATATCCAAGTATGTATCCAGAAGCCTAAAAGGAATTTTACAAAAGTTTATTGCAACAGTATCCAGTCTTTCCAAATAAATAATAAATTAATTTTAAGATTGTTGTCTATATGGAAAGAAAAAATAAGTTTGCAAATAAGAGTCTATAATGGCCAGTTCTAATGTAAATAATGGTATACTGAGACCGTAAAACTCCATTGTGGCCTACAGAATACTGAATACAGTTTATTAGGTTACTTAATTTTATTGATCTGTCTTTTTGGATATCAGGACTGAATATATCTCGGCTGTATAGTCTTCGTGGAAAAATACTTCAGATTACATTCGTTGCCAGTTTTTCAGTGAATCTTGTGTTTAGATCCTTCAAAGTAGGTCCGATATGCTAAAGTTAAGGCAGAGAAAAACAGAATCTCATCCTACTGGACACTAACCGAGCCTACCTACCTCCTCACCCCCAGCCAGAAAAAGAACAAACAGAACATTACCCCAGAAAACAGATTTTTAAACAATAATCCTTTTCTCCATTTCTTAAAATTTAGGAACAAGTTCCAGTTCCGGTCTATCATCCAACACCTAGCCAGACTCGCCTAGCAACTCAGCTGACTGAAGAGGAACAAATTAGGATAGCTCAAAGAATAGGCCTTATACAGCATCTGCCTAAAGGAGTTTATGACCCTGGAAGAGATGGATCAGAAAAAAAGATCCGGGAGTAAGTTTTGATAAATTTATACATGTTTCAAAGGTCTATCTCTAGGAATTTTCTTTTGGAAAAAAATTATGCATTTTGGAAGTCAGATAATATAATCAGTTCATACAAGAAAATGTTTAGATGAAGCAATTTAAGAATTTTTCTATAAAAATAACAAAATAATGGTATGAATTCTGACCATTTTATATGTTGCTTGTATCCATTTGAATGACAGTTGATTTCAGTTAAAAACACCTGTGTGAGTTGTGAACTAGTACCAACATTGCCTTGTCAGCTAGGAAAGCAATTTGGCAATGTGTCAAGGACCTTCAGGTCTATACCCTTTGACACAGTTAATTCTAGAGATCTATCCCAGAATATGTACCTCACTCCAGCTCCTAGAGCTTAATGCATAAAGATATTCACCATAGTTTTATTTAATAAAAAACAACAGTAGAGGTATAATTAAGTAGATTGTAGTATAAGAATACTTTGGTAGGTTATGTAGCCATTAAAACTGTTTACTAACAGTTTTAGTGATATAAGAAAATCTTATATTCATTCCTGTGGCATAATTTTATTAAGCCTGGTAAGTTGAATATAAATTTTACTTCTGGGGAGTTTTGTCTTCAGAACTCAGTATTGTCCAACAGTCCCCTAATGAAGGCTCATTCTCCTTTTTGGTTGAGAATGGTCTTGCCAGTACAGACATAATCTAATTTACTGTGTTGATATTTGACTCTTTGAGCCATAACACCATTTAGTGCTAGCGGTTAAGATCATAGCCTATTTAGAACACTGACTTTTGAAACGCTGCAGAATTGGGCTGCTTCTTGAACCTTTAGAAGAGTGCAGTGAACTTGAAACTGGGGTTAATGAAGAGACTTTTAGCCTATAGCATCCCAGTAAATAGGCTGAAATTAGTGGTTTCATTTTTCTGTATAGTTATTAAAATGAAAACTATCTTATCCTTGGGCTTAACACTACAAATTTGGTTCAGATAAATAGTTTATTTGACTGTTTCCTACCTAAACCATCACATTCTTCTTCAGGTGCCTTTTACATATAGCTGTGTTATAAGCACCGTTCTAGCAATGGACTTCGTCCCTCATGTGGTCCATTTTTCTTTGCTCTAGTGATTGCTCTCAAACTCTGCAAATTCCTAGGTGACTGAAATAAGAGATTGCGGATAATTTAACATTTATTAGGAAAAAATTTCAATTTACTTCAGTGGTAGGATGACAGGCAAACAATTTTCATCTGTTCAGATTAACACTGTCTTTCTAAGGAGATGATAGATCACTTATCTAAAAGTGCTTTCTGATTTTCTTCTTCACCCCCAACAGGTGTGTGATCTGTATGATGGACTTTGTTTATGGGGACCCAATTCGATTTCTGCCGTGCATGCACATCTATCACCTGGACTGTATAGATGACTGGTTGATGAGATCCTTCACGTGCCCCTCCTGCATGGAGCCAGTTGATGCAGCACTGCTTTCGTCCTACGAGACTAATTGAGCCAGGGTCTCTCATCTGACTTCAAGTGAACCATCATTTTTGGTGGTTTGATCTTTGTCACTGAGCCCAAAGAGCCAGGGATTAGGAATTAAGATCATGCACAAAAGTTTCCTAAAAAAAATTTCTGAATGGCTGCAGATGTTGGGGAAAAGTAGGTGATATTTTAGAAACTTACGGGGAAAAAGTAGGATGGTATTTTTATGTAAAGCCTTGACCCAGTGTTTAAAAATATAATTGTATTTAGATCTTGTTATTGCTCCAGTACATAGGAATTGTGTAAAGTGTTACAGCAGCTGTATATGTTTAAATTGTGTGTGTTGAAGATTAGGAAAAAGATAGTGATTGTTTTTCCTAAAAGAAATAACTTTCTTCTTCCCCTCACTCAAATTCTTTTCTGAAGTTGCTGGTATTTGGGTCAAGGTTTTATTAAAAGCTACATTTTATAACACTGGCACAAAAAAAAAGTAGTTTTAAGCTTGTTTGCACAGTTCTTTTTTTCCATTGGAAATGGAATTCATTGCCTTAGGTCTTTTTAAATAGTGTATTATTATCGTTGGGGCTGGCTCTGTGCTTGAAAACCAGTTTATTTATAACCTGTTATAAGTGCTATATCTGTTTGCAGTTAGGAAATGCAGAATTCAAAGTGATCTCCTAGCTCGTAAGCAAACTGAGATGCACTATCCCTTTTCTATTAAAAAAATGAGTTAATGTGTCGAGAAACCAATTCTAGTAAAGTGGGGTTTAATATTACCCTTCCCCATGTGTTTTATCTAACTATTTTGGTTGTTAATATGGTGATAATTAAAAGTCAAGGTAAATTTTAAATAATTAAGATTTCTGATTTATTGAGCTTGAATTATGCCACGATGCTTATGTAAAAATGAAAGTGGCACCATGGTGAAACTGAGAAAAGTTTCTCAGTTGTAATAATTTTGATTTTTTCCTGTGACTTCCTTCCCTGTTGTCTTGAACCATAGCAAAAGGATACTGCATCTCTTATTATTGTAGTGCTGAGGTTATTGAAGTTATATAAAACACATCTCAGTTTCTGTTTCTTGGAAAGGAAGGTCTTGCTAGCTGACTGATAAGTCTAATAAGTGGGGAGAATTAAGATAATTATATTTCATGTTTTGCACACAAATCCAGAATTTGTATAACTACATGACTTCATAGTTGTGATCTCAAACAAGAAGGAATTTCTCCTTTATCTTTTTCTTGCAGTTAATGTAAGAACACGGACTCTCTAAGCTTCTGAAGTGTTAGAGGTAGAGATGGTCTAGTAAAGATGTAGTTGTAACGTTTTATCCATTTAGCATGTGTTTATTTTTCCTTATGTACTCAGAGGTGATTTATTTGTTGAGCTCAATGATATTACAGCTAAAAAATCATTTATTAGCAAAAGGAGAAGCAATTTCAACCTAACAAATCAGAAATGGTTCTTATTTTATATTGAGTTGAATATTTGACTCTACACTTTTCTACATACGAAACACAAGCATCTTGAAGGTTCTTCATAATTGCATTATAGAGAAATTTAGTATGTCATAAGTGTTTCTTAAAGATTCGACATTTGACTGTAGTATCCATATGTTGGTTAATTTTACTATGAGCCCCATGATGGAAAGACTTAAAGACAAATTTGAGGAAAAAAATGAAAGAAATTAGATTATCAGGTTCTGTTAAATTGTTATATGTATCTTGCTTAAGTTGTTGTTCATTAATTTATATACACCCAATTACATAAAGCAAATTTGGAGGAAACACCTGAAGTCGTGCAATATTTTCAGTGATATTACTTTTTTATCCTTGTGTTTTCTATTTAAACATGATGATGTCTGTGTGTCATCAAGTATTCTAGTCAGATTTTCTTTTTTCTAGATTGTTAAATTTGGTAAATGAACTTTTTTTAAAAAAATCACTTTCTATGTTGCTGTTAGTCTTTCCTTTTTACAAGGCTTCTTTTCACAGAAGTTTGGCAGTAATATTGAAGGGAACCAGTATTGAGCTGAATGCTTTTTTTTAGGTACTTTGTATTCTTTAATTTTGATTTTCACATACCATGTTAAGAACCATCAATTTTGGCTTTTACTAAATTAAATAAAGTTATAATACAGTTGTAAAGGGCTAAAGTTAGAGTTGATTACATAATAATATTTCCCAAGTTATTTTTCTTTAAAATAGACATATATACATTTAATTAATTACTTTTAAATCTCTCGATGTATATATACTTTTGGGGAAGTATTTTTTAGGGCTTGGCATTGAATACAGTCTAATCATAAATTTAGATGCTTAATAGCTTCAGCTTTTCTAAAGCCAAAAAATAAGCTCAGCATATTTAGATTTGAGCAAGACGTGTTCATGCTTGGCCATAGGATTTAAACTGTCTGAAAAGCCTGACCAGGAAAAAATAAAAAATATTCTTTTAAACATAAACCCAGCAAGTTGAAATATTTTCAGATACTTCTAGTTTGGTTTATGCAAACCTTTTCAATTCTAGAAGTATTTTTTATGGAATCGCTTAAGCCAGGTTTAAGACTCTCCCCTTACGTTCATTGTCTACCATGTGATCTAAAACAGTATGATTTTACAGAATATACTGAGCACTGATGTTACAAATTCTGTGTACAAAACTCCTTCATAAGGACGTGTGCATTTTATAAAAGAAACAATAATAAAATAGTCAAGAATAGAGCTGCCTATGGTCCTGAAAACTTAAAATGGTGAAGAGTTGAAGGTGTCTTTGGCATAATTCAGAAATGTATGCAGTTTGGTGGCCTCCTTTGCTTACGAGGGCCTCACAGTCAACTAACTGCATATAAGTGCATTATAACTGACATAATAACCTCAACTAATTTTTTAAGCCTTTAATTTTGAAAGTAGTGAACATGTGACAGCTTTATTTTTGATTAGTATCTCCTGAAGTAATATTAAATTTACTCATCTGCTTTTACCAGGTGAAGGGAAAGAGAAGATAAGTTCATTAGCCCTCCTTCGGTACCCTCTCTATGTAGCTTCCTCTCTCCAATTGTACACTCAACTCGACTTCCCTAAGACACAAGCCTGGTTCAGGATGTCCCCATCATGGGAGGCATGGGCAGGAGAGCCATCAGAGTCTTGAGCGGTCTTCTTGACTGTATTATATTAGTTCTTTGGTATCTTAGCTGAATTCCTTCTTATTCCCACTTGATCTCAGTTTCTAAGTAATTGCCATTGAGGTCTCTGGTTTCTAACAACTTACTCACAAAGGCTATTTGATGCTCCTGCACCCTTCAGAAGTGAATCAGTAATACAGGTTAGCCTGCTTGTTAAAAGTTTGGAACCACCCATTCATCTCTTTAAATACATCCTCCCCACCTTAGGAAGATATCTCAGAATCTTGGTACTTAATAAATGTTTGTTTAAAAGTAAAAATGTGCAACTACTAAATTACCCTCGTTGCATTGAATATAATTCCTGATTGACTACCTGTTAGGTGAGATTTTTATGAGAGCTATAAAAAAAGATCTCTGAAAGAGTTTTTTCTCAGTTCCATTTATGTCAAAATATGTATTTGTCTATGAAACATAAGGGTGTAACGGAGTAATTAAATGATTGTATCATATAAACATATAAAATATGTTTAAAAGTGGTTTAAAAGCCACTTAGAAAAAGATACAGTAAGTTAATTTCATGTATAAGGAAAGTTTACTGGACTATTTGTTAGGTCTGCACATAAAGTATTTTTAACTAGAGAAAAGTAACCTCCATCTTTTCTTAAAAGCTCCTAACAGTTCTAACACATTAAGGTTTATATTGGAACACTGTATAGAAGTTAGTAAATGGATGAGACACATATATTTGGTGAATATTAATTTAAATATACTTTGTGATTCGTTTCTGAGAGCTTCTGAGTCTAAAAACATCCCACAAAAAATTGTTAGTCAACTTAATTTTAACAGTCTTTTTAAAAACCGTACAAGTGTAGCTTAAAAAAAATTTTAAACTAGTTGCTTGTGGATTAGTAAGAGTTTGACTGTCCAGATGCAAGTACCCAGATTTTGCTTTTCCATTTGTTCTTTGGCTGTTTCCAGATTTTAAGGGAATTTTAGGAGGAATACTAACTTTCCTTTACATTTTTCTTGAGAAAAGTTACTGTCCACTGGAAGACTTAATCATCTTTGGATGCTTTCCACAGAAAGTTTTGTTTTTTCTCTGCATGTGAATGAGAAAGCAGCATTATGAATAAGATAGACATTTTAGGCATCTAAGACTGATTATGTTCAAAGGAGCAGCAGCATCTGTCTCCTTTGAACCCGTTCTGTTACACTGCTTGTGGGGGCTCCAGATTTCTAGGCAAAGAAGTTGAAAGTTCAACTTCTAGAAAAAGAAGTTGAAAAAGGTAACTGAGGGTTTGCCTCCAAGGCAAACTGCTTACAAGAAGATTTAGTTGGCTCTGTAAAAGTGAGAAAAGCCCAGCTTTTCTCGGGGGGCCACAGTCATTTAGGATCCAAAAGCAGGTCTTAGGCACTGTGTGAATTGACAAACCTGGACTTTGCTATCAGAAAGGCATTAAGATTGGCTTCCAGCACTACCTATACTAGAGGTGTGAGAATAGGCTCATTCTGCCAATTCCAGAATCAGAGCCAGTCCTTGAGCTTTGAAATAATGCAGAATCATGACCTTCTGTCTATGAGGGTAGCTGAACTCAGCAACTGTAAATTAATAGCTACAATTTTAGAGTATGTAGTGTGTGGGGAAGGAAGGGAAGTTCTTCACAAACCATTTGTCCTCTTGGTCCTTACACTGATAATCACTATGATGTTAATTTGACATGAATATGAATATAAATATTCATTCTGGTAGTGAGACAGGTACTGTCTAGTAGAACCATTTTCAGGTGGTTCATTATTGCAAGTACTGTTCACAGGACTATTAAACTTTGAGTTAATGGCTTTGAAGATATCTTTGAAGTAAGAAATCATGTTTATGGGTATGGCTTTGATAAACTGGGCTTCTTATTTCCTGTTACAAGCAAAGAACCTGAAATACCAACTCATGTTGACTCTAGGTGCCTATGACCTAACATACTGAAGGGAAAATGTATTTTTATCAGCAATTTCACACAAAGCGGAACCAAGGGGTGCTAGAGGTTTTGGGCATGGCACCAACATCCTAAATTCCATGTTTAACTTATATAATCCATTCTTCACATAGCAGCTAAAATAATTTTGAGTAAATTTGATGTCATTTCCTTGCTTAGAACTTTTATAGCTTTTCACCGTGCTGAGAGTAAAATCCAAACTCCTTAACCGAGATAGCTGGTTTTCTGCCTCTCTCCTTTCATAGTACTCTGCCTTCTGGCCTGGTAGGCTTGCTTTTTGTGCCTTCTAAAATGGCAAGTTCTTTCCTGTCTCAGGTCTTTTGGAATTATAGTTTCTGCCCTAGAGTTCGTTTCCCCAGATTGTTCAGATGGCTGGCTGCTTATAACCTCTGGACCGAACATATCCCCTGTTTATTTACTCCATGGCTCTAATTCTTTGTTTACTTGTATGCCTTTTTTATCAGACTAAGCTCCATGAAAGCAGGGTGCTCTCTTCATGGGTGCTCAACAGTTATTAATTGAAGGGAAGGATAAAAGGAGGAAAAAGAGGCCCTCGGCAATCTAGGCATTTCTGTTAGAGAGCGGATCACCATCAAGGAAGTTTCCCATGGAAAATAGAGGTCTTATATAGCAAATTTTTGAGGGTGTTGGGGAGAAGGGCAAAGGCAAAGGTATAAGCAGACAACTTTCTGATAAGCCTTTTCACTAACCAGTACCACAGATGATACCCACTGTCATCCTTCCCTTCACCTAGGAATGTGGCAGGTCATAGTTCCTATATGTCAACTTTGTAAGAAAAGATGTATAGTGGTTACATGTTTTTGTCCTTCAAGTACCCCATGTTCTTTTTTTAGTAATAACTCCCAACTGAGCATATGACACAAGTTGGGACATTTACAGTATCTCTGTCCCTTTCTAAGGCAGTGGTTCTCAGACTTTAGTGTGCATCACATCCAACTGGAGAGCTTCTTAAAATTTGGATTACTCGGCCTCACCCCTATAGTCTTGAATGGGTCCGATGATTTGCATTTCTAACAAATTCCCCGACGATATAATGCTGATCTAGGGAACCACTGGATAGATATTTGAGCCAAGCCAGACTAATCAGAATATCTGGGATTTTTCACGTTGGAGGCAGGAAAAGAAGCCCTTTTTTTCTGATCACAAAGCTGTAAGGATGTGGGATCTGAACTGCCATGTACCCCTGCCATGCAGAGAAGCCAGTTCAAGAGAATCTAACATAGGAGCATAGTCAAGAGATGGAGAAGCATTTGATTCAGTCATCCTGTAGACCAAACCCACCACTGCCTTCCCATAGTCTATGTGAGCCGATAAATTTATCACCTTAATATTTTAGGGGCTGTGCTATTTTCTTTACATAATTTCTTCTTATCCTCAGCAAACCTGTGAAGCAATTGGCATTAGCCGCATTTTATAGTAGTATAAACTGATTCTCAAAGTAGTAAAGTAATTCCAACCAAATTTGAATCTCGTCTGTGCTTTTTTCCATTACCCCATGTAATTAATAGAACTTAAAGTTGATATTTTTAATAGATCAGGCTTTTCTCACTAGGAATTTGCTCACAAAGTCTTTTCCATAGTTATCTGAAAGCTGTAGTCCAGGGGTGAAAGATTTCTGGCTCATGGACTACTTTGACCCACAGATGTGAAATATTCGGCTAGCGAGCCTAAACCTAAAATTCTTTCAGTGCTTTTAGCATCATGTGCTTCTCAGTTTTCCAGTGTTTCCCACCTCTTATACCAAACCTACGCTAGCATATGGTTTGCTACCCCTCAAGCCTCAGTCTAGGCCTGAGCTTCTGCATCTATTCAGGCTCACTTCCCATCTCTGCAGTAGCTGACTGAAAGTCTACCTATCCAGCTGGGGATTAGATCATGCCTTTTTCTTCAACATCCCTTGATTTTATGAGCAAATGCTGTTGCTTAAGAGTTGCCTTTTTTCTTTTGCCTTTGTTCAAGTTAAGACCCTATCCCTACCTCATGATTTCAAGTGGCCTGGAGAAACTATGCCACACGGCTATGTGTTCTAAAGCAGGATTTCTAATGTTTGAGTTATTAGCCAGTACCTTTTCATTCTTAACGAAGGCCCAAGAGTCAATAAAAGGTCCAACTATAACTTGATAATTTTATAGCTCAACTAATAATTTAGCAAATGTGGGTGTTTTGAGTTCAACTGCCTGGCTTCAAATCTTTCTGCTGCATTAATAGCTATGTGATCTTAGGCAAATTACTTAACTCATGTCTCAGTTTTCTCATCTGTAAAATGGCAATAATAGTTCCTACTTCAGATGGTTATGAAGCTTAGAAACATGTAAAGTGCTTAGAATGGCAACTCGTAAATAGGAAGCACTTGATATTAGCTATTTTCTTCTACCCAGAGCATACAGTGTCTGGTGTTCTTAAGTATTTGTTAATGGTATGAAGAGCAACAAAACCACCCAGTCTAGTCATTTGTGAGATGTTAGCTGTGAGGCGTCTGATTAAATTTGCGTGTCGACTTTTAGAAGTCTGTATCAACCGTCAGTAATTGTATGTCTTGCCAAAGGAAGGGCTCTTATATTTTTGTCACTTAACCGTTGACTTTATACAGTGGGAACAATTCATAGATTGCTAATTTAGAAATGAATTTGTCAAGCCCCCAAATGAGACTCCTTGTTTGTGGACTCACCCTGTTGGGCAGTAATGAACCTTGCACCAGATTTCACAGGAGCTATGCTAACCCAAGCAGAAAGGCACTTTGCACACTGGAAAGCTGCATCTAGAGGCAGGGGTGAGACGTTTCCATTTTGCTGCTTGGTGTTCAGAATCTATGCATGTTTCATTTATCACTGAATTAGTGTGATGGTGCTAAAGACATAAGAAAACAGTTGTTGAAAAGGCACAATTAGACTTTAAACATGAAGCAAACAAGAAGACTTGTTCATATCCCAGCACCTTAGAATAAACAAACTTGGGAATATATCCAGAGAAAGGTGTCTTTAGCTCTTATTCCTTTGTTGCATGATTCCAGCACTCAGCAGGCTGGGGCTTTCTAAAAATCTCCTAGTTCCATTCTTCAGTTGTTGGACTCCCCGACCTGAACCTCAGCTGAGTCTTGGGTGACGCTGGTCTTTTAGGGTCCTGCTTTGCTGTCAGGTCATGGCTTGTTGCTGTGAATGATGATAGTTCTCTTGGAAACACTCCCATTCTGACTTGAGAGATAAGGAATAGGGAATCCTGCCAACACATGGGAGAGCTGATAGGAACCAGCACACTGCTGGAAGCTACCCTGCCAGCCCAAGGTCCTGTGACCAGTGAGAGGCAGGGGTAGACTTTCCGTTATTGAAGGCTTGTTCAGATCATGTTACCGGTTGCTACTTCCTAACAACTGAGTTCCTCTGTGTGGCATAAGGTTTAGACTTTCCCCAAATGAGGATTAGTTCTCTCTGGGTGTCCTGGGCTGTCACTGAGGCCCCTGATTGAGGAAACGTAACATTTATAGTGCAGTACACTGGGGACACCAGGCTTTAGCAAAAGGTAGGGAGATATCTGTTGCCTCATTTTGGAGATGAAAACCTAGCAACAGACTTGACCAGAGTTAGAACTGTTGACAAAAGGAAAGAGCCAAATTAATTTTTAGAGGGTCTATGGCTTTCCCAAGGTTACTCTGAAAATGAGTAGGAATCAGGGACTAGAATTCAAGTCTCCTTATTTCTAGGTCAAAACGCTCCACCTGATCAGCTGCCTCTCCAGGGCAGATGTACTGGAAAGGTCTGCACTATTAGAGAAGTTAACCAGAAATGGCTCAAAGAAGACACAATGAGAAGCCCATGATAGAATTTTCACCTTCAAAGTCCTCTGCACAAGGATTGGTGGTGGTAGACACTCAATGTGTTCACCTTCCTTCGCATACATGTGTTTCACAGACTATCTCAAGCTGCAGGTGGGATAAAGGAGACAAAGCCCACTGATATATCAGTCAGACTGCAGGCAGGGTAGCAGACAGATAAAGATGGCATAGGCTAATTAATGAAACCCAACAGGAAATCAGCAACAAACACAAGGAAAAGATCTTGGCATCAATTTTAAAAATGTAAGCAAAAGCACCTAAAATGAATGTTGAGATAAAAGGGGTTTTTTTTTTAATGTATATATAAATTGCTATTCTGCAAGTTGTATATTTGGTATCTATGACCAGTGGTGCTTTTAGACAGCAAAAGATAGGGCTTTAATATGTAGGGGAGCCACAAAAGGCCATCCTCATTCAGTAGCCCGGCTCCAGTTGCCTTCTCACCCTGCCCTGCCCAACAACCTAGAAACAGGCTGGTCTCCCAGCATCCAGGCTTCGGAGGAGATAGAACTTGCAAAGGGCTTGCTCTGTATCTTTGTCTAGTTATAAAATGAGAAATTTTTTCCATAGCATTAGCCCTGACAGTACAAAGTGCAAAAGAGGATCCTGGATGAGGGTTTTCTGCCTTGCTTTGTTTCCCTAATGAGAAAATACACCTAAAACCCATGGCTTCATTCAGTATCAGTCATAGGAGGCTAGTTGACTGTTATTAATAGATTAACCCACCCAGCCACTGGCAAATGCTCAGAAGTGTTTGCTAAATACAGCAAACCTGGAAGGTTGGGAAAGTTGTGGTTCTTTCTTTACAGAAATTGCATTCATGTGTTTGAGGAGTCAGTCACATTTGCACAGATGAATACTTTTACGGTGTACGTGATTTTTCCTCCAGGGACTTGGTTAAAGTACTCCGTCATTAAGTTGTGAATGGTAAAACTTGGTTCGAACTTGAGTTCTCACTTTAACAGTCCCAGAGGTTGCAAATGCAGATGCTTTTAGGAGCCATAAAGGTAATGTAAGGACTTAAAGTAGCCTGTACACTGATGGTCAGCTTGTTGCCTTAAGGGCCAGTGTTGCCAAAGCTTTTTTTAATGAGGCCAGAAACTAGACTTATTGCTAAACTCTCTTAATAACATTTTTAAATGTTAGTAACTATCATGTTGTCTAAATAAAACATTCCTGAGCCATGTGGCTTCTGATCCAAACTTTCTGCCCTGCCTAAGAATTCAAGCAACATATTTTACTGAAATAGATGTTGCATGATCTCTTTTAAGTGTATAAGTTTTATTACTTAAGTTTCTATTTCCTCTTAACTGAAAATTTAAAAACATATACAAAAGGCCAGGAATAACCATTCTAAAAAATGCTGTTGGTAAAAAAAATGTACCTCGGAGTGAAGTACAGATTTCATAAATTATTCCTTTCAGTCTGATGTACAGGATGCAGACTGGTGTCTGGGAACCCCCCGCCCCCCAAACTTCTTGGCACAGAGAGGGCCACACAGCTCCCTTCTGTCAGCATCTCCATTCCTTACTAATGATTTTTTTTCTACAGATGGACTCAAATGTAGAAAATGATCTCACTAAAAAGACATGTTTGATTTTTTTTAAATTGGAAAGGTAGAAAGAGAGTGAAAATGAAGAGTAAGAAGATAATGGGTGTCTGTGCGCAAGCCCCATGCACAACCCCCATCAAAGCCAGAGAGACAGACCCTCCTGAGGGTCCTTCTAGCCCCAGAAGCGGAAACCTTGCTGAAGTTTGAAAAGCAGTTTGGCTTTTGTCTTCGTATAGATGTACCCCAGGTCAGTACGCAGTACAGGTTAAAACAAAGATGTACAGGTGGTCGGTTGGTGTTTTCTTAAAAAGCCAACTATGATCCCATCATTATATTTCTAAGGAAAATGTAAACTGTTCATACATTCTCTTAAACATCACAGTGAAAAACAAGGACCCGTATGTGTGATAGGGCAGGCAGAGGGCTCCACCTGCTCTGTCATTGGCAGAGGCCTTTGGCCACACTGTTGTGAAAATGCCGGCTTTGCTTCTGCACGGATACCCATGTCATGCGTCCCACTGACACCGGTGGGCCCCAAAGGCAGGGCAGGGCAGGGGGAAGGGGTCGTTTTGAAATGTTTCCAGGAGCTTTGTTCAGCTGTCTCTGCCTTCCAGCTCAGGAGCGCTGCACAAAACTACAAGGACACTGATGAGACCATGGATCTGCTGCTATCCTCTAGAGAAGACTTGGCTTGGAGTGTAGCTGCCTGGATTCGAAAGTGTGTCCTTGACTCCATGGAGTAATTCTTGTAGTTTTGCCTGGAAGAAACAAGAAAATCAGACATATGAGACTGCTCCAGGAAGTGCCTTTCCTTCAGTCAGAGCTATGGGTGCCCACCAGTCAAGGAAGACCGGTAGAGGCTTAAATCCCTGTCTCTGCTTAAAGAAGGAGTTGGGCTCTGGCCAGTAGGGATTAGCAGAAAGGGTGTGTAGCCCCTCACCCAGATGCCATGCCCTCTTGGTCCTGTTGGGTCCCAAGGCTTGAGGGAGTGGTTTCAAGAGGTAGATCCAAGGGCTGGAGGGCAGGAGACCTGGGTCTTCACACAGCCCTGCGGCTGGCTTGTGTATTAACCTGAGTAACTCACTCCCCACTTCTGGGATGCCAATTCCTATTAGTAAATTGAAGACGAAGCTTCCCTACACCAGGTGAGAGCTGGGTTTTCCCAGGGACATGGGCCCGGTCTCTGGACTGGCATATGGCCCTTGCCAGCGCCCTCCCTCCCTGCTGCCCGGGCTCCTCCTCCCCTACCCGGGGCAAAGCTCCCAAGCTCACTGGGAGCAAAGGACTGACCGAGGCTAATCAAGTCTTACCTGGCAGTTTCCAAGAGTTTGACAGCCTCTTCGTTTCTGCCTTGCTCCATAAACAGCAGGGCCAGCTCGAGCAGGGCGTTTGGGATCAAGTAGTGGTCATATTTAATCTTCTTTTCACTGTGGGACAGGAGAGGACATGGCTTACAGGCTCCGCATTTGAGACGTCCTTCAGGCTTCTCCTTCCGAGTCTTCCCCAAATGGAAGAATACACCTCGCGCCCTCAAGTGGGCTTTCCTGATCAGAATTCCAATTTGGGAAGGTTCCCACTACCTAGCCCTAGAAAAGCTTGGGATCCACATCAGAGCTTTCCAGGCCTCTGCAACTGGGACCCCAACTCTCTGACAACCTATGACTCATGTCATACCCTTAGCCCACCCCCACCTCAGTCCCCAGCCCCTTTTTCCAGGTTGAATGATTTATTACATTGGGAAGTCTCCTTTCTCCAAACTCGCCCCTCTGACCTAACATACCATGCTGCCCTGGAGACATCCTTTTAGAATCCAGTTCTGCCCTGCCTGGTAGCCTTCCTGGCTCTCTTCTATTTACAGGATAAAGTTCAGCCTTGTAAGCAAAACAACTGGGCCCTTCTCAATCTAGCCCTCCCCCACCTCCCCTACACATAAACTTACTTCATCTGCAACCCTTTCCTTCTATAATTTTACCCAGACAGGGAAGGACCTAATCACTGTCCCACCAACCTCTGGTGTCTGCCAGAGCATTTGCACATGCTAGACCTAAACCCCTCCCTTGCTTTCTCTCCCTGCTAAAGCTCACAATTTAAATGGCATCCTTGAAAAGCCTTTCCTGCTGTCTCACTTTAGACTTAGGTCCCTCCTCAGGGCACCTGCTGTCCTCTCTGCTCTCCTTCAACACAGGCTGGATCATACCAGATTGATTTGCCTGTAGCTTTCTATGTGTAACATTTGCAATCCCCGAGGGCAAAGGCAGAGTTGCTGAATTACAAACCCCAGGAGGCACCATTCACGGGGAAACTCAGTGTGGATGAGCTCCTGTAGTTGGGCAATCTGGTGGCCCTGGGGACAAGATTGCAAGATCTGTGCCTGGCAAGGGTCCTGGCACAGTGTACACACTAATACATGTGTAGTAAATAGAGGAAGGCTAGCGCCAGGCTCTGGAGTGTGCATGAGGAAGCAGCAGCCCTGGAAATTCTACAGAGGAAACCCAGGCCCAGCAGCAGGCAGTCCGGAGCGGAAGCCCCCACAGAAGCACTTACTTAGCAGAGATGCTCCTGAAATTCTCCTCAGCCTCCAGGACCCGGCCCAGGTATTTCAGACACAGGCCTTTCAGCAACTTCACCAAGCACTCATCATCCACTGAGTACTCATTCTCTGACAATAAGGAGTGAGGGAAGAAACCAGGCTTGTTCATTTCTGCAACAATTACTCATGGGGCCCCTACTCTGCTGGGCCCTGGGGACACAGAGGTGACTCACATGGTCCCCAACTCAGGGAGCTCACATCTAGGAAGGAAAGACAGATACTGAGATGACGACAATACAGCGAGACCAGGACTGACTACAGGAAGCCCAGAGGCTGTGGGAGCCCAGAGGAGGCCTTGACCCTACCTGGGGGACAAGGGACAGCTTGGAGGAGCTGCCAGTGAAGCTCAGTTTTGAAAGGCAAAGGTCAGTTAGCAGGGTAGAGAAGTAAGAAAGGACATTTTTGGTAGAGGGAACCTTAACTGTAAAGACTTGTGTGGTCTGACCCAGCCTGGCAAGTTCAAGGGCCTGGGGGTGGTAATCACCTGGGCCCTTTTCCAGCATCTCTTCAGCCTTGGTGATAATCTCAAGTATCCCGTCTGTGAGTTCAGGCCGCTTCCCAATCACAGCGTAGCCATTCCAAATGTACATCATTTCCTGAGGGCAGGGGAGCAAGTCAGTCCTAGGTTTCCACCTCAACGGGGCCTCAATTTCCCCATCTATAAAATGGGCAGCTCAGATCAGAGTATCACTAAAAGCACTTCAGGCTCCTAAATTGGGGGTGGGGAGAGATAATTTACTTAAGCATTTTAGGATTTCCAATAGAACTTAAGTCTATGTCACACGCTCTCTCCTATTCCCTCAAGGCACTGACTGGGCTTAAGTTCCATCATGAAAACCAAATAGGTCCTGATTCCTTTTTCTGCCTTGACTGCTAAGAAGCTCAGAATATTAAATCACATTTTCACTTATAGTAAATCTGTTAGCTTAAATTAGCATTTCCTAAACTATCAAACCAGGTAATAGATGTGAAAGTGGCTTACATACATGAAGTTCCAGAAAGACATTATTATGGTTTTTGTTATGTTCTAGGGGAAGGAATCTAAGTTTAGACCAGAATTTCTCCAAATCATTATATGGTCCCAAGTTAGCAAATGTTCCGTTAAAAAAAGTTCCATGGCCAAATGATTGAAGGAGAAACCATATTCAAGCTTCCTGGACACACCTTGCAGGTTAGCATATAAAAGCTCCAAGATAGTCTACAGTATATAAACTTTGTTTAGGCCAGTCTTCCCCCACTATATTTAAGTACAGAAATCATTTTGTGCATAAATGGCAGTTTACAGATTTCAGTTTCAGAAATTCACTAAATTTTTGGTATAGTTGCTTCCCCTGCCCTTCCTTACAACACCCACCCCATCCCCGAGTTTGATGCTCATAGCTTTCCTGTATATTTTAAACTATAAAATATTTCAAAATCTATTTAGAAATAGTTCAGGATATAAGTTCAAAATGAATTCTATAAAAACTGAACTTTTTGATTTATAAAGTGTTTAACACATTTTATCAGCTGATTGTCATTACTGTTCTATGAAATGGGCAAGGTATAAAACATTCCCATTTTACACATAGGGTGGCGGGACCCTAACCATGGTCACACGATGAGTGAATAATAGAGCCAGGACCAGAAAATGGTCTCTAGAGGCCCATTCTACTTTCCTGGCTGCTTTACTATTTGAATAACAAGGACTTAACAAACGAACCTTCTCTGTTACCATCACGCATGGAATTAGTGTCATAACTGTACTTCAGAGTACAGGCTTTGGAACCAGACTACCTGGGTTTAAATTCTGACTCTCACTAGCTATGCAACCTAGACGAGTTATTTTATCTTTCTACTTACATCTTATCCATTTGTTACGTATTTTATCTTTCTACTTTTATTGCTTATCTATTAGGCCATAGTATCCCCATCTGTAAAATGGGGACACTACCAGCACCTACTCAGAGGGTTGTTATGAACATCAAACGAGGCCATCGGCAATGGGTGTAGGAAGCCTTGAACATGGCGAGTGCCTAATAACAATGTCAGTTATTACCATTGTTATCTAGGAGTTGAATATCACACGAACCCAGGCCTCAGAAAAGCTCGATCCAGTGAAGGGAACAGTGTAAACGACAATTATAATCATGTGACAAGACTGAAACAGACAGGGTGGGAACAGAGACAGGCGAGGGATGCTTCCGCCTGGGGACAGGGGTGTGGGATAGGCGAGGAGGGATGCTCTTTCTGCCTCGAGGTACCTTTAGCCTGGTCACTGGTCTCTCCAACCCACCCTCAGGAGACCAGCACTTTCTCAGAGGCGGGGCTGGCTCAGACTCCTCAGTGTTCCTCTTCTCAATCCCAGGTAAACTGAAATCCTCTCCAGGCCCCTGAGGCCTGAAGGTCTTTCTTCCTCATCCACTTCCCCCCTGGTCCATGGTATCCCTGGCTCTCGGCTAATTCCTACAATTCCATACTGCTGTTCAGGGCTAGTCAAGACTCTCCTACCCACCAGAGCAGGGATCGGCAATGAGATAGGTTTGGGGGAGAGGTAGCGTCTGGACTTCCGGATGGCAAACTTCTCTGTGGGTAGAGATTTCCCAGCAATCTTGAGTTTCAGGCCTGGCACAGCTCTGCAAAAGAGATGAAGAACTTGGGGTAAGGGCGAGAAAAAAGCTGGAGAGAACTGAGTCCCCTGCCTGCCCAGCCTCTGCTTGGTACCTATCTGGGCCTCAGTTTCTCCATCTGTATGATGGTGCTGGACTCACAGCCTCTGGCTATGGTCTTATATCACAGGCCCTGTCCCAAGACCTGCCTAATTCCTCTGGCTAAGCAAGGGACTCCTCCGCACCAGCCGGCAGAGGTGAGAATGTATCTAAGTGCCCCGGGCCTGCTCTGCCTTCTAGTTGTCCCTCCTCCACTTCTAGGCACTGGTTCCGTAGGGCCCAGGGGAAGTCTGACTCCCATTTCACAGGACAGACTAACACCCAGAAAAAGGGAGGAATCTGCTCTAGACCACATAGCTCGAACCTTTCATTAATTCTTGACATGTGAGTTGTGGCCTCCTCAGCTGTTTCCAGAGGCAGAGTAAAACGTGGTATGCAGCTAGGCAAACCTCCACGTCTGAAACCTCACCCACCCAGTTCCATCCCATCCCCCGATTTCTGCCACAGTCACAGGGTGTGGCTGTGATGCTCAAGCCTGAGCCAGCCAAGCCCAGGAAACAGCTGGACCTAGTTGCAAGGTCCCCCTGCCAAATGCCTCCCCTGCTTATTCACTGTGGAACCTCTCTAGGCCTGTTTTCTCATCTCTAAAATGGAGACAATGATATGAAGGGGAGCAGAATTTGTTACCCCAAAATTTGGAATAAGCATTTTTGGGGGTTGCTTATTTTTAAGAAACAGCAGACACAGGAAAAACGCTGAAAACCTACTGGAAGTTGCCTTTCTTGAGAGACATATTTACAAGGGAAGTCCCCGTTTGTAAGGGTGTCTCCTTACCTGTACCAGGAAGGAGAGGAAGAAGACAGAGGCTTAAATCTGTGTCAACAACCTTACCTTTCTTTCCCGTGTTTTACCTGAAAACCTCCCACAACTGACTTGCTACCCCAACATCTTTTGTCCTTAGTTGGAGATGGCACTTAAGGTGATGGCTTGGGCTGTTTCAGAGAGTTACTCAGTTTCCCTGTGTCTCTCCCATGTATACAGGAGGAATACATGTTCCTCCCCCACAGATACGTACCCTCATGTGCTTTCTGGGAGAATTACATGAGATAGAGAAATGGAGATACTCAGATAAATGATAAATGCCCTACGATTGTGACATTGGTGGCCCAGGAAGCATGTCGGAGCCAACCCTCACCACAACTGGAGGAAGACCCTAGGCTCCATTCTCAGCCTGCTGAGGCTGAGCCCTGCACTAGACCTAAACACGGCAGTACAGAGAAGAATAAAAACAGCCGCCATTTAGTGGCTCCAGGCCCTATGTCATGCTCTTTAAATACATTTTTTATTTGATTCACAAAACAAAGGAAGAGTGGTGATGGAAAGGGATGATGGGCACATGGGACAATCCTGGGGGAGGGTCAGGGAGCTTAGGGCCAGGAGAGACGACCACCCCACCACCTCCCTCCCTGATGCCCACAGCTCAGAGTGTCTGTGGACAGAGGCTGGCTGAGGCCTACAACAGGGCTGCAGTGGTAGGGCTCACCTAAACAACTCTACTTCGTCATCCCCAAACGGCTTGTAGTCCTCTTTCTCAAACATGCTGAGGTAGGCGGCCTTCATGTAGATGTAGGTGGCCTGTTGGAGGCAGAGCAACAGTCAGGTGTGAGCAACCTGCCCTCCAGTTACAGCCCCAGACTGGCACAAATACCTCATTTGGCTCAACATAGTAGCTAACATTATCCCCAAGCCCCAGGGGGAAACTGAGGATGAGGAAGCTGAAACGACTTGAGGACTTGAGCTGGGAGTTAAATCCAGGACGGGCCCAAGTCAAAGCAGCTGCCCTTTCCGCTCTGAAGCAGTGGAGAGAATGACTCAAGCAAAAAGCGGATGCACAGGGCAGTGCAGAGACTGGGCTAGAGACACAAAGACAGGGCAGCAAAGGCTCCTGGGAAGCAATGACTTTAGCATGGGCCCTTGAAGGTCAACAGGAAGATTCACAAAGACCAGAGAATGCACCTTCCAGGCCAGAGGAACAGCCTGAGCCGAGCCTGTGTATAACTAGCATACAAATAGCTAGCACAAAGTATGGGATGCGTAAAGGAAGAGGTGTGAGGCTAGAAGAGTGAGCAGCGCCTGAGTCAGGGCTCAGCTCAGAGTACCTTGGAGGAAATACATTACTGTGTACTAGGCACTACATACATCACCTCGCCTGATCCCAAAGACAATGCCTGATGGAGAAGGTGCGGCTGTGCAGACCCCTGTCCCCTCTCCCAGAAAAGCCCACCCTGAAAGGGGCGCCCTTCCCAGAAGTCCAGCTCCAGAGGAGTCTGGCTCTGTGCTGCCCCCCAGTGGCCAAGTCTTGAACCACATCTCCTACCACCTGGGGCAGCTGCCAAGGAACTACCTGCCCTAGCCCAGAAAGAAGTGTAGTGGGTGGAGGAGGAAAAAGGGAGCAGGGCATCCTGGAGTCTAGTCTCTGGAGAAGGTGGTAAACAGCCTCCACCTGGCAGCGCCACCCATGCTGAAGCCCCTGGCTACTCCTAGTTCCACTCTGCCCTCAGCACCTCAGTCTGCCCTTCACAAAATGCGGAAAAGCTGGATTTTGTGGGGTGTGGTAAGAAGAATCTCCCCTTGTTAGAACCTGTTCCCCATTCCATCTTTAACTTCCAGTGTCATTCTTGCTTTCTTCCTCCTTCCCACCCTGGCGCTGAGTCACCAAGCAAGTCATCATGATTTTACCTCCCATCTAGCTCTTGAATCCCACTGGCCTTGCCCTATCACCGCAGTCATTACACTCGCCTCCACACTGTCTCCCTGCTCCGAGCCACCAGGGCTGTCTTTCTACTGTCCTAGTTTATATGGTCTCCTAACCGATCTCCCTGCTCCCACTCCTGCCCCTACAAGCCATTTCCCACACCATTGCCACCCTGATCTTTTTAAGTCAAATCACATCAGTCCTTGAAATCTCATGCTATCCATCACACTCAGGATAAAATCCAAACTCCCTGTCACGGTCTGCAAGAGCCTATCCAGGTTCCCCCAGTTTCCTCTCCAGCTTCATCTCCTCCTCTTTCCCCCTCCCTCACACTACTCTAGTCACACTGGCTGCTGGGCTGTTTCCAGAATACATCAAAGGCACCCAGCTTCTGCGCGGGGGTGCCCAGCAACAGCCGGAGGGATTTCTTAAGCACAAATCTAAGCCACAAGCGTCAAGCGCCCCTTCACTGTCAGAGTAAAGTCTAAACAGCCACTCAGGGCCTCTGTGACCTGATTTTCTGGCTCCTCTTCTGCCATTTCTACCCCATCACTCCTTAAACTCATCCCAGGCCTCTGCCTGTGCTTTCCTCTGCCTAGGATGCCATTGTCTATCTCCGCCAGCCTTGTCTGCTGCCTTCTCCTATGCCTCCTGGCCAGCTCCCCCACACTGAGTCACCAGGAATTAGGGCAGATGTAGTGACTTAAGAGAGTTGTGACATCAACTTCTTAAAGGGTGTTATGGGACCATACTGATGGAAAACAGGTGCCACCTCCCTAAAGGAAGTCCTGTCTCCCCCGGGTTATCTGACTGTTTGCCCATTGACTTCACACATTTATTTTGTATTGCTCTACCAGTCAGACAGTTTTGTCCTGAAGAAGCTTACAGCAAGTGACTTGGAGGGATGGTCCCTCCATAGTCCCCCTGCACGCCCACCCACGACCCTTCATCTGGTGACACAGAACTTCATGGCAGCACCCTGGCTTCTGAGCATTTGCCCTTGCTGCTCTTGGCTTGGCGTGTCCTTTTACTTCCTCCACTCTGCCACCCTGATTCTCCCTCCTCCAGAACTGGGTTCTGATGTCTCCTCTTTCTGCAGCTTTCCTTGTCTTCTTGGCTAGGCTACCTCTGAGCTCCCCTCAGATGCTCCCATTACAGCACTGAGCACACAGTTGTCACCACCTAGTGTCTGGCCATCTCAAGCCGCAAGCACTGGGGGAAACACGAAGGCTCCAACAGGGACGGCTCGCATAGTCCAGACAGAGGGGGATGCTGAGCAGAGGGGCTGATGCACGTGGCAATGGCGACAGGCCAAAGCCCTAGGGCTGAAAGTTGGTGGACTCTGTGACAGCCAAGTGCTGGGGATTCGGAATGAATGAATGGCTAATGCCTAGTTCACCACTTACCTTGATGTTATAAGTTTTCACCTACGCTGGGTTTCTGTTTTGCTTTGTTTTGCCTACATGGCATCTCTTTAATGCCTCCCTGCCCCCCCCGGCACCCCCGCCCCAAACACAAATGTTTCCTTTGGGGACATCACCCCCTTCTACTCCTGATCTGTGAGTTTCCCCACCCCTCTGTTTCCAGGCATCACATGTGGTCTGTGCCAGACCAGTGAGGCTCTATTGTGGGACTTCAGGTGAGACCAAGGGAAGAGGTGAGTTAGAGACAAGCACCCCATGGCCATCCTGCCTGTCACATGGAGAGAACCTGCCTGCACACCAAAGATGTCATAGCGGAGAGTACAGCCACAGATGGAGAAGCCAAGCCCAGGTGACGTAATTTGAATTCCCAGGTCCAGCCCTACCTGAAGTCAGCTGTGCCTAGAACTTTCAGTCACGTGAACCAATGAGCTTTTGTGTTTTAGATCTGCATAATCCAATACAGCGGCCACTAGCACCATGGGACTCTTTAAATTTAAGTTCGAATTAATTAAAATGAAATGACACTGAGCACACCCCGTTTCCCAGTTGCACTGGGAACATTCCAAGTGCTCAGTGTGTGCGCACATGGCTGGTGGCTACCACGTCGGATGTGCACAAACAGAACAGTTCTACCATAACAGAAAGTTCTATTGTGTAGCACCAACTTGGATGGTGTGCATCATGTTTCTGTCCTTTGCGACTAAAAATTTTGACCAACACAGTGTAGTTCTAAAGTTTCTCTGCTCCGAAGGTCTTTAGTTCCTTCCAACCCTGAGTTCCAGTAGGACTTATGGTTCTGTTTAAATTCCAGCTGGGATATCTGTGCTCAGTTAGGGGGATGGCCAGTCTGGGCTGGCCTCGTCCTGCAGTGCCCCCAGCACATGGCGTCAGCTCACCTTGGACCAGGAGTTCTCCTTGCTGAGCAGGTCAGCATAGAAGTAGGCCATCTTCCACTGGCCCTTGTAGGTGAAGCACCACATCAGCTCCCAGTAGCACATGTGATGGAACTGCTTCCAGTGCTGCTGGGCCTCACAGCACTCCTCAAACCTCCGGATGGCCTGCGGGCACCTGCCAGTCAGCCTCGGCAGGTGCACCCCTGGCCTGCGCTCCCCACTCTCTGTGCCCTCTCCACTGGCCCTGCTCCACAGTAGGATGGCTCCTCCAACACACAGTGGTCCAGCCCTGTGCCAGGCTTTGGGGGTGGAGTGGTCACCAGCCTCAACTCTTCCCCCCAAATCTTACATGACCTTGGGCCCAGTTACTGCCCCTCTCTGGGACTCTAACCTTTCACAAAATGAAAGGACAGGCTAGAGCTGTATAATGGAGAGGTAACAGGCAGTGGAGAGTGCTTATTATTAAAGCAATATAATAATGTCTATGTCTCAGAGCAAACTCCAAAGGTTCTAGTAGCTCCTCCAAAGTAACCTGGACCTGGGGCAGCTGTCCTCGTGCCTGAAGAGTCACACCCAGGGTCAGTGGGAGGCCCCAGAACTCCACGCTGAGGAGTCCATCAGGAGCCTTCGCTTAGTGCTACCAGGACTACATCCTCCCCGCTCCAGCCCCTTCAGTGGCTCCCTCCCACCTATGGAGTCTGTCAAGGTGCCAGCCTCGGCCCCTGGCAGCAGCACCCTACTCACCAAGTTCTGGCCGGTCACTATGCCCGGAACAGGCAGGCCGGCCCACCTCCCTGACTTACTCACGCACCTCCCTCTGCAGGAACACTGCAGTCTTACATCTCCCTGTCAAAATCCTACCCCACACGTGCCGTCTCCTCCTCCTCTTCCCAGACTGCTTTGGTCGGAAGGGCCTCGCCCGCCCCTGCTCTCCTGTGAGTTCTCCCTTGGGGCCCTCCCCGCAGCTGGCTCTGTCCCTGAGTATGTCCCTTTGTGGCTGACTTCCTGCTGGCCTGGGCTACCCCGAGGGCTCCAGCCTGGACCCCACTACTCACTGCATCAACGTTGCCTTTAATGGCTTCGATCCGCCCCGCAAAGAACAGGAAGATGGCGCCCTGCAAAGACACGCACGTGGGTCCGTGTGGGTTCACGGGGCACACACAGGCCGCGGTGTCTGGCAGGAGGTGGGGCTTACCTTAGGGTATCGCTTCAGGTAGGGCTTCAAGAGCTTCTCTGCCTCCTCGATGTTGACGTGCCCGGTGCCTGCCGGAGGTGAGGGAACAACACGAGTCACCACCACCACCAGCGCCTGTGATCTTCCCAGCAACCTACTGGGGGCTTCTCAGGGTTTCTGGTTCCCCCTCTGTGAAATGGGGATAATAATTCTTCCATCTCCAGGGTGATGTGAGGATTAAATAAAATAGTCCAGCATACCACAGGGCTCAATAACCAAGAGAGTCCATGCCTGCCAAGGCTGTGCCCAGAACCCCAAGGAGCTGCCTATAGCACCCTTACACCCTCTACAAGGTGGGCACGATCACTCCCATTTCACAGATGAAAAATCTGGGTTGGAACCCTGGTCAAAACTGTGAGGGAGTGAGTGGTCAGCAGGCCAGGCCTCAGGACAGTTGATGTGGCGGTGTTGTTTCTGCTTTCAGTGCCCCATGCCCAGGCTCAGGGGCCCAAGCAGGGTCTGCAGCCCCCCACCATCTTGCCCTTTCCCCTGAAAGCCAACCACACCCCAGAGGTCCCGTATGCGCCTACCTAGCACAAAGGTGAGGAAGGTGTGGTAGCACAGCAGCAGCATGACGCAGAGCACAGCTCGGAAGCTGTGTCCTGAGGCGCCCTCCTCCAGCTGCAGCAGCCCGTAGTCCTGGGGGGCAAGGGGGACCGGCTGAGGCCAGCAGGGAGACCCAGGGAGGGGCAAGGACATGGACGGCACTGGACAGCTGTGAGGGAAATGCTGCTGGCACAGGGGTGGGAGAGTGCTGGACCCCGGAGTCCGGGTCGGCTGCTCCAGGCTGTACACCCCGGGCAAGAGGCTGCCCCTCTCACTGCCTCTCAGGGGAGGGGCAGTGCTGCCAAGGCCAGGGAAAAGGCGTGGGCCCAGGTGTCCTGCACGTCACCCATCCCTTCATTTATCCACTTGCTCAGCCCATGGCGGGCGCTGAGGCCCCGAGCAGCCCCCCAGGTCTGGCGGCAGGAGGCGGAATGACAAGGAGGCAGATCATTCTAATCACAGGCTCAGGGCACAGAAGGGGCATGAGGACTACGGTCTGGGAAGGCTTGCTGGACGAAAAGGCTCCAGAGCCTGGCTGGGGAGGTGCGAGAGGCCAGACCCCACGTGTATCCCGGCCCGCAGCCCGCCTCTAGGTCTATCCTCCAGGATGTTCTCATTCTTTCTAATATACAAATATGACCTGCCTCAGCCCTGCCTCACCCCTTCCAGGGATGCTCTCCTTTCAGGATAAAGATGGGGCCAGAGCTGGTGCTGGAGGTCTCTTCCCTCTGGCCTTGCCGCCCTCAGGCCACACTGTCCCACCTCTCGGCCTTTGCCATGCTCTTCCCTTGCATCATCATCCTGAAATCCTACTGTGACTCAAGGGCCTTCGTAAGAAAACAAAACTGAGGAGGACCCACAGAGTGTCTAGCCAGTGTCACCCCAGGTCTAGGCCATGGACCACAGATCGCGACCAAGATTTTAGAGGTCCAGGGACAGGTATGGGGAAGCAGTCCCGAATGAGGGTCTTCCCTGCTCGGTTCTGTCTGTCCCCCTGATGGTGACCAGGAGAACGCCTCAGGCCTGCGCCGCCATGTGTTCAACACTGCGCGCTGTCTAGGCAACCCTCCTCACAAAGATTGACAGCCTTGGTAGAGCGGACAACCTAGCGGGGCTTTCATAAGACAGTTTGGTCCTCGAAGTATTTCTTGGTATGATTATGCTCTGATCATGCTAAATAATATAGGCGTCCTGTGTACTATGTTTCCTTTAAATAAGTTTAAAGGAGTTTAAGTAAAAAAAATGAGCCACTTTTCAGAAAAATAATACATAAATAATAATAGAGAGGTCCCTGGACATGGCAAAAATTGAGAAACACTGACCTGGTCTAAAAAAACGTCCCATGTTTGACTGAAAAGAGGCTCAGAGTCACAGGGACTTGGTCAGAGTCTCCGGGAGAAGGGGATGCCTTCTAGGCCAATGTTCCTTCTACGACAGCAGGCCTCCTCCACCAGGGAGCCCTCCCTGACCTGCTACCTGGTACTCATGTTCAGGCCCTCAGTAAAACTTCAGTAAAGTGACTCCTTTGCTTTCAGTCCCCAAGGCCTGGTGCACAGTAGGGTTTCCATTGGGCATCTCCCAGATCAGATGATAGTCCTGCCCAGGGGGAAGGGACTTGCTCCAGGTCTTCTGAAGGGAGAAAGACCAGATTCCTGACAACTGTCAGGCTCAGAGAACATGCCCCCAGGCCACCCCATGAAACTGCCCTTCACACCTACCCTAAGCCCAGAGCCTCCATCCTGTGCGAGGCCAGGCAGGGATCACTGGCCCCATTAGCCTGGAGAGGAGACTGAGGCCCAGAGAGGTTTGGGCCATGTGCAGGGACACACAGCAAGCGGGGCTGAGCTGGGACTGGCACCTGGGCCACGCAACCCCCTGGCCCCACCCCATCAACTGAGCTCCTGTCCTGGGGCTGGGCAGGTCAGGGGCCCCAGAAAGCAGGTAGTTACCTTGTTTCCTGAAAATCCCACAAACTCCAGCAGCCGCAGGATCCTAGTAGGAAGCATGTCTGCAGGAACAGAGGCAGGTGAGCATGTGGAGGGGTGGGGGCTGCCCCTCCTACTCCCCAAACCCCAGAGTCCTGGGGGTAATCCCAGGTGTGCAGGCTCTGTCTCTGTAATCCCCTCAGGTTTCCTGGAAAGCCAACTGCTCCTTACAGAGAGCACTATAGTGTGACAGGAGCAGACTACATCCAAATCCTAGTCTCACTACTCCCAGCAGGGTCACCTCGGGCAAGTGACATAGCTTCTCTATGCCTCAGTTTCCATATAAAATGGGAATAATAATAGCCCCTACCTCATAGGTGTGCTGTGCAGATGAATCAAAATAATATATGTAAAGCACATAGAAGGGGACCTGCACATAACACTTAGCTATTGCTGTTCTTATACTGAATCCCTACTTTGCACTGGGGGTTCTGGCATTGCATTTGACCCTCAGAAAGGTCCTGCACAGAAGGAATTACTGACTCTTTTGAAATGGAGAAACAGACACAGATAAATGACAGAACACGTCCAAGGCCCCATAGCTCATTAGAGGCAGAGCCAGTTCTTGAACTGAGGATGGCCTGGTTATAACCTGCTAAAGCATCCAGCGTACTTTGCAGCTTGTATTTCTCAGCACTTGGCCCAGGATTACTGCTCCCATTTTACAGATAAGGAAACTAGAACCCAGAGTGGGGCAGGGACCCTCCACCCCCAAAGCCTGCTCTTTAAATAGGCTTTGCCTGAAGGGTAGAGAGCCTACCCCCACCCCTGCCCCCTGACACACACACACACACACACACACACTTTTAGGAAGGTCCCTAGGCCAGGAGCCTAAATCATCTATGAGCAGTTCCTCCTCCCAGGAGCAGGTATGGCTCTTCTGAGCCTCCTTGCCTTGGCTCCCACTGTTCCCTCTGCCTAGGACCCCTTCCCTACCTGGAAAACTTCCCCCACCTACGGATCCTTCAAGATCAAGCTCAAATACCGCCCCCTCCCTGAAACCTTCGCAACAACTCCAGAAAGGAGCTTGGCTCTCTGCTCCCTGTGGGTCAAGAGCTGTTTTCAGGCCTGTCTTCTTCCCTGACACTGGTCAATGTTTAACCACACACTCTCCAGGGCAGAAAGGGCCCCGACTTATGATGTTTGTCAATTTCCAATGCTATAAATACTGCCACCATGTTGGATTTCAAGCTTACCACCTGAATCGGGAATGCACCCTCTCCCCCACCCCAGTTGTGAGCCCCCAGGCTGGCAATGTGCCTGCTTTATCACTGGGTCCCAGGGCTGGCACAGGGCCTGGCACAGTAGCCCATTAGAGACCACGTGTGTGGCAGGGATGTGCAGGGGAGATTAATCTGGGCCCAGACACTGTGGACATGGGGAGAGGCACGCCCACTCACCAGGTTGAAGGCTCCCACACCAAGCTTCACCCCTCCTTCAAAGTGCCTGTGGTTCTCTCCTTTGCAGTACTGTGAGGACTGTACAAGGCTGTCCAGCTCTCTGCAGAGGGATGCAAAGTCCTGTTTCAGCCATGTATTAGGGGCAGAGTCTCCTTCTGGCTGGGCCTAAGTTTGCCCCCCACTGCCAGCTGATTCCAGATCTCCCTGGTGGTAGATTTATAACAGTACTGACAATCTAGAAAGCCAATATGCAAGGAATTTCTAACTTTACCTCCCACCATAACATATTCCTTGCCCCTAAATTTCAGCCATATCAGGCCTAGATACCTGAGTTGTCCAACATCAGGGCATTTGCTTGTATTCTGCATTCTATCTAGAACAGTTTTTATCAACCTCAGCACCACTGACATGTTAGGCTGGAGAATTATTTGGGTAGGAGTCTGTCCTGTGCATCACAGAATGCTTAGCATCCCTGGCCTCTATCCACTAGATGCCAGGAGCAGCCTCCCCACCATTGTGACAACCAAAATATGTCCAGACATTGCCAAACATCTCATGGGGGACAAAAATGACCCCTGGTTGAGAACTACTGGGCTAACTACAACATTCCCTCTTTTTGGAAGTCTTTCTGGAATCTCTTGGGTGGAATCCAACCCTCTCTCTCCTGGTCACCAACAGTACAGAGCCCATATCTCAGCCTGCCTGGAGCAGGACAGAGGCTTTAAAGATGTACCCGCCCTATTCCCAGGCTATGAGCATCTTCATTCAGTAACAGAGGCCTCCTGTGCCGGGCACTGGAAAGAAGCAGGGAGCAAAGCCACCAAGCTGCTGCCCTCACAGCTCTCCCACTCTAAGGGACAGATCCCTATTTAGTCACTGTGAAAGTGAGGAAGGCCTCAAAGGAGAAGAACTCTGGGGCCTAATCGAGCTGAGATTCAGGGGTTGCTTCTCTGAAGAGCTGACATTTGAAGTGAAAACTGAGAGATGAGAGAAATGAGCCCAGCAGAGAAAGAGTGTTCCTGGCAGAAAGAATAGCGTGTCCAAAGGCCCTGAGGTAGGACTGGGCTTGGCATGTTTGAAGAATTGAGGGAGGGCCCAAACGTCTGGAGCAGAGTGAGGTGGGAGATGTGGTAAGGAAGACGGGGCAGGGGACTCTCAGGAGTGATTGGCAATGCTACCAGCAAGAGGGGTCAGCAGGGCGTGACCTGACATCACTCTGGAAGCTGGTGGGGAGACCAGAGGGGCCAGAGCACCTGTCTGCTTTCCCTCACACACTTCCACAATTCCAGCACAGACCCACAAAGTATGTGGTGTCTGCATACGGCAGTGTGTGCACCCCAGCAATATCTTGAAATTAAAATCACAGGGACATAGTCATATTAAATGGGGAAAACAAAGATGATAAATATACTCAGGCAGTTCAAGTCAACTTTTAGTGGAAAGTGATTTTCAGTGCCAAACTTGAAGGGAAAAAACTGAGCTTTCAGAGCCCTTTTGATTTGGGGATTGCAGATGTTTATGGTACCACGTTGGGTAAAAGGGCTCTCCACCAGTCTTCATCCATAGAACATGGCCTATGCCAGGCCCGGTGCTGAAATAATCTGGTCCTCGGGGAGTTCCCGGCTTGGGGAGGGGTGTGAGTGTGTGGGGACACTATCCTTGAGTACTGGAGCCGTCAAGGAAGGCTTCGCGGGAAAAGGGCGTTTGGACTTTGCTCTAATGGATGTGTAGGGTTCTGGTGCTGCTCTCAAATTACTGTTACCGTGTCCTTCCACCTGCCACTACCGGACACCAAGCTGTTCCCGCAGAATCTGTGTCTTATGTTCCCTTAGCTCAGGGTCAGGCACAGAGTAAGCGCTCAGGGGAACCAACAGAGATACCCCCAAAAACAGGGGAATAATACTCTGGAAAACTGGGGTCCTGGGGGTGCAGAAATCTGCCTGAGGTCACATGGCATTCAGGGCCTCCTGCTCCAGCCAGTGCTCTCCTCCCACAAAGCAGCCTGAGGGCCACAGGGTAGTAGATGCTGTTCCCCAGACTCCCCAGGCCAGCCCCACTCACTTGTAGGTCTGGTAGCTGTTTCGAACTTTGATGCCACCCTTGATGAAGCTCACCATGTTCTCATCCTGCGGGAGGGAGAGATGCTAAGAGCTAGGCCTGGGTGGGTAGCCAGAGGCTTGAGAAGGATCACACAAGGCTCTGGACCCTCCCTGCCTGCCCCTCCCTGGGTCCATCTCTATGAGGGGCCTGGGGGTGGGGTCAGAGGTCAGCCAAACAACACCTCCAGAATGCCCAGGGCTTGACCACAACCCTGCTTTACCAGCCTCACATGTACACATTCTCTGTGCTTGGAGAAGAGCTGGAGGAGATACTCCGTGGTTCACAGTGCCTCCTCTAGGGGGAGGAATTGAGGGGAAGGAAGAGGGACGCTCGTGCTTTTTACAAGCTGGTATTTATCACATTTGTAATTTAAAGCACCAATACCTATAGCCTGCCCAGCAGCTCCACTCCTGGGTGTACAAGCAAGAGAAATAGATGGACATGGGCTGTGGAAGTTGCCCTCGAGAATGTTCACAGCCCCAGGGTTAACAACGACAGCCAAGCACCAGGAACCGCCCAAACGCTCTTCAGCCGGAGGAGGAATGAACAAACTGGAATATTATTACACAGCCACATAAGATGGGTGAAGAAAGCAAGTCCCACACAACTCGAGGCTTTAAGAAGCTTGAAGCCAACCAAAACGTAACAATATGCTGTTCAGACATCACCAGGAAGATGAGAAAACTATTTTTAAAAAATAGGATGGGAGGTGATAAACACAAAATCCAAGCTAGAGGCTGCCCCCTGTGGAGGGCGGCAGGGAACAGGGTGGGGAAGGGCCCAGAGGGAGAGACCTGCTAGCAGTGTTCGCCCTCTATGGGTGTGTGTGTGGCAGGAGGGTGGTGGGGTGGGAGGGCCAGCTGGGGAATTCATGATCATTTGTTATTACGCTTAATACTAGAATAAAGAAAATAAAAGGCCATTCATGGTGCAATTATTATAGTTCATTATGCTGATGAAGGATTAGGATTAATCCAGTTCTAATCACTATAGGTATAAAAAGATAGAAAAACAGCTAACAAAAATAAACAGCACCCCAACGATAAAATTTATATGTGCTTCTCTACCCCAACACACATATTTACAGGATGATTAATTATGATAATTATAACCAAGGCTTTTTGTTAAAATCGTGATTCTACTACACATAATTACCTCTGTGTAGTAAGGAGCATAGGTTCCTAGGCAGCCAGACCTGGGTTCGAATCCCAGTTCTGCCATTTGCTAGCCACGCGACCCTGGGAAAGTGGCTCCTCCCCTCAAACCCTCCCCTTCAAAGGACTGTAAGATGATAAAAACACATGTAAATGTACGTAGAAAGAAATATGCGTTGTGTGTAAAAATGGCACGCCTGTAACATGTACACAAAGCCTGGTATGTTGTGCTACAAATCAACTTTCTGAATGAATTGAGTCAACTTGTTTGCTGAATAAATCAAGTTTACAGCAGACTTTGTGACAATGCCTGGCATCCCATGTGACCCTTAGCAGGAAAACAGCAGTCATGATGTGGAAGTGCATCCTGGTAGCGGATGGGAACATGTGTGCTCAGTGTGGAGTGGGCAGAGTCCATCACCTCTGCCACCGAGCCTGGCCAGGGCCGGAAGTGCTGGGGTGACCGAGCCTCAGTCCTCGCCTAAACTACGAGGGGGCTGATCATGGCTGCTATAGACCCTACTGGCTTGGGCATGGGGATCCACCTTCTGAACTCCCCAGGCTGCTTGTGCAAGGAGAGGGCTCCTACCTGCAGGAAGGTCAGGGCTGCTCTCTGCAGCAGGCATTCTGCGTAGCAGACCTCAGCGTGCATTTCCTCTGCGGGGAGAAAACCAAAGCCCTGTGGCCTCCTGGGACTCTTGGCAGAAGGCCGAGGCCAAATCCGTCTCAACCCCACTTCCCAAAAGGCAAAGCGAGCCTGAGTCAGCACCCTCCCCAGCACCCTCCGCCCAGTCTCCGAGGCCGGGTTCTCTCATAGCACTCAACGGCTGTCCCAAATTAGTTTACGTCTTCCCCCTTGTCTTCCTCCTGTTCCCCCATCCCGCCACCCAGAATGTCAGCACAGGGCCCTCGGCCTGCTCTCTTGCTCTCTTGCTGTGCACCAACACCCCCATGGTGCCAGGCAAGGAGAAGGCACCGGGTTGAACTGATGAAGAAGATTCTGATCTGGGGAAGCCCACAGGCTGCAGGAGTAAGAGAAGGAGACCTAACCCCAGGGAGTCAGGGAAGACTTCCTGAAGAAAGGACATTTGAGTTTGGCCATTTGAGTTGCAAAAGGAATGGAAGGATGAGGCAGGAATAGCTTTCTAGGTAGAGGCCCAGGAGAGCCAAACAACTCAGATATTTGGGGACCCTTGAGACACAGGTGGGTAAAATAGGGTAAGGTGGGGAGAGATTTAGATGGCAGGAAAAGATGAGGAAAAGCAGAGGACCACTGGCAGAGAGCCACGAACACTGGCCTTGAAGGGGTTCCAGATTTGGTCCTGTGGGCAATAGGAAGCCATGGAATGTATGGAGGGAGTGACACCATCACGTGCATTGTTTCTTGCTGGAAACTCTGGGGCTCCTGAGGTGGGCAGGCCCTTTGCACTGAAGAGCCTGAAATTGCTCATGGTTGGCTGTTACTACCTCCCGGACACGTACATATGGTCACAGCACAAAAACGCCACATAGGCTCTGGTACCCCAGACCCTCTCTTCCCCTGCTTTCAGCTGTCTCGTCCCCCCTAGTGTGTCAGCTTCTCAAACCACATTCCTTCCGGGGCACACGAGATCACTACATACATAGACCAGTAAACCTAACCTCACACACAATTCTGAGCCCACCCCGGCCTGCGGAGCGAAGCACACAGACCTTGTGACAGAATTTTCTCTGCTGGACTTCCAGGTCCTTAACAGGTCAAGCCATCGGGTAAGTGAGTCTCGTCTGCTCCCCCTTCCCCTGAGAGCCCCTCCTCAAAAGGCCTCAGGTTTGATCCTTCTGTGTCCCAGCAACCAGGCCAGGGCCCAGCACCCTCAGTGATGACTGGGAGAATGAGTACCCTTCCCGCCCCTCCCTGCATCTGGAACAGGGCCGACTGGGGTCTGCAGGGTTGAGAGGACATCCTGGGTGCCACACCTTCCGTGAATTGGTCCATAGTGTGGCGGTGTACCAGGTTGCTGAAGGAATCTGTTACAGAGGACTTCTTCCGGTGCCTAAAAAGGAAAAAAACAGCCTGAAATCACTCAGCAAAGGTGAGCAAGGGTCCCAGGTTGGGTCTGACCACATCTCCTGCTCCTCCCATAGGACTCCACACACAGTGAACTCCTGGCAACTCCCCCAAATCTAGGGCTTTCTCATACCCTTACCCCTGCTGTTGCCTCTGCTTAGAGCGCCTCCCCCTCCTCCCTCCACTCCTAGTCATCCTTCAGGACCAAGCTCTGGTGTCACATCCTCCAGGAAACCTTTCCTACTCTTCAGCTGGACACCCATGACCCCTTGAGCTTCCCTGCATTGTGCTGAGATATCACTGTCTGTGCCTGTCTCCCCTCTGTGCCTGTGTGGGCATCAGAGGGGCCCAGGTCTGATGACTCCATGAATGGCCAGTACCCAGCACAGAACCTAGCCTAGGACAAGCATGAGTGTGTGCCCAATGAATGATGACCACCCGCACACAAACACTCGGGGTCTATTGGTTCATTAATTCAAGCAGTTCATATGTACTGAACACCAATTATACACCAAGTCCGGTGACTAGTGTCTTCATTCAGTCCCCACACAACCCTATCAAAAAACACACCATTTTGTAGATGGGGAAAGTCGAGTCTCGAGAGAGACTTGCCCAAGGTCAAGTGACAGAGCCAGAATTAAGTGACAGAGCCAGAATTCACCTCCTCCCAATCAGGCCTGGGCCCTGGGAGCCTCTCAGTGAGTGGTTCTGACAACAAGGCTCCTGAGGCAGTGATGACAGGGACAGCTCTTAGCACCTGAGGACACATCTTCTCAGCCAAAAGGAACAGAGCTCTTAATGACATTTTAGGCACTGGAATAAGCCAGAGTGACAGGATAGGCCTCACACCTTATCCCTGCCCACCCTGGGGCCCTGACCTCTGACACAGCAACTGCGCCTCCTTCATCATGTTGCCAGCAAGCAGGATGTCCTCGGGGTCAAAGGTCATCATGGCCTGCATCTCCAAGATGGTGGCGTATGTCAGCGAATGGTACATGCTCTCCTTGGTCCTGCCAGGGAGAAAAGACATAGGTACCTCCTATAACCTCAGAGGTAACTGGCCCTGTGTCAATCATCCACCATCTTCTCTCCCATTCAGCATGGGGAGAAACAGAGGTCCAGGGAGGGGAAGAGACTTACTTGAGATCTAAAGACGTCGGATCCCAGCTGAGTGGCCCTGCAACTTTCCAAATCTGAGCCTGTTTCTCTTCTGCTGAGAAGACTCAACAAAATGGCTGAGCAGGGTTGGCCTGAGGCCACACTTCCCTCCACCCAGGGCTGCCTCTCACCTTCTGCCCCACCTCCCACTGGCAGAGCCCAATACTTGCCTGTGGGATCTCTTCTATCCTCAAGCCCCACCCCTGGGCTTGTCCCATCCTGGTTCCCAGGACTGCCTCACTGGCCTCCCACCTCCTGCCTCTACTAATTCTATCATCTGATCATGTCACTCTCTAGTTCAATCTCTCTGGTTAAACCCTCGCATGGCTTCCACATCCCATGAGATAATGTTCAGGTATGGCACTTCAAAAAACGCAGGCCCTGCCCACCTCTTCAGCTCAGCCCTTCACTTCTGCTTCTGCCCTGTGATCTGGTCACATTTGAGACAGCACTGCACATGCTCTCCTCAAGAAAACCCCACACTTTGCCCCCTCCAGGTTTTGCCCATGCTGCTCCCTTAGCTTGAAATGTCCTTTCTTAATCCCATGTCCCTTGACTCATTTATCTGTCAAGGCCTTAAATACTTCACAGGCCTCTCTGGGAATCCAGGGATCCCTCCTCAGACTGGGCACCTCAGGGACAGAGCCTGTGAGGGACTCATTTCTGTCCTCAGCACTGATGTGACAGGACCAAGCAAGCTTGCCTCAGAAAGCCTTCCCCTCTAGCCTCCCTGCTTCTCCACAGCCCCAGACCTCTCAACTAAAGAGTGTATTGGGGCTGGGGACATTTAGTCTAACAGAGAGCAGCAGGCAGGGAGGGATAGGAACAATGCCAGTCCCTCTCTGTACTTAGAGAAGGCATATCATGCCTGGGCCTTGATTTATGCTTCTGCAAAGTAGGGACAATAATGCTGGCCTGCTTGGGTCCATGTGGGGCTGGCTGGGGAGGACCCTTGCCCGGGACACAGTGGGTGCTGCAGAGGTTCATTCCCTTCCCTATACCCCTTTGTTAATTATTTATGAATTTCCTCAGTTCCAGGTTTATGGTGGGAACTTCGGGGCAAAGAAAGATGGACTAAGGTTTATAGACTGTTCTAGTATAAAATCACATGATTTTACCTGTTTTCCTGCCTTTCTCATTCACAAACACCTCTGTATGTTAAGTTGCTTTTTTACTTCTGGGTGACTCTCAGGTGATAGCATCCTTGGGAGTCAAAGGTTTTTGAAGAAAACCAGTGGTTGGCCGACCCCTCACCAGCTCTGGCAGCTGTGAGGACACCTCCCTGGTCTTTGCTAGAATCACTTTATCTGAGAGCAGTGGCTTGTGGAAAGGAGGCCGCAACCTGCAGTGGGCAGAACTCAGGCTTCGAAGTCTCTCAGCCACAGGTTGGAATCTTGTCTTTGCTCGATACCAGCAGTTTGATCCTGGTGAGTCTTGTAGCCTCTCTGAGCCTCGATTCTCCTCTCTAAAAGGCATGCCATTAACTCTTCTCTCCTAGGACTCCTGGTGGCTTAAATAAGCCAGGGCCATATTGCCAATGCTCAATCAATTAAGTCGCTCCACAGCCAGCCTAGGTCAAGGGTCATTGCCTTGGATCAAAGCTTTCTCCTTGGGGAGGGGTTTCCTGGTAGCACACAGAGATCCAAGCCTCCCCAGATAACTCCTTCCCACCAGGCTTCTCTAACTTGCAAGCCCTTGCCTTTTTTTTCCTCTCTCCCTAAACCCCCACCTCTGCCACCCCAGGCCTGATGCCAAGGACTTGGCCCCACCCTCTCAGCGCCCCCGTGCTGAGCCCAGAAGGAAGGAACAGCCCCACCTGGGCAGCTGGCAGGCAAAGTGGAATTTCTAGTCTGAGGCCTGAAGCCATGGGCATGCTCCTGGGGCTGGGAATCTTAGCCCCTCCCCAGCTCACCACTGAGAAGCTTCCCAACTGTGGTATGGACTGGAATTTGAGGTACAGAGGTATGACAAGTCCCCTGACCTGAGACATTCCAAGTTTAGTTTGCACTCCACAAAGTTCTTGTTTGCACATAAAGCATACAGCCCCCTGGCAGCAACAGCCCCCTCACCTCTGAGCTAGACCCAGTTCTGGGACACCATGCCCACTGGGGTCGTACCTTCTGGACCCAGACCAGCTGTCAAGATGGGTAGGGCACTGGAAGAGCCCTCAGAAGAGCTGGTGTTGGGACCAGGGACTCCTGGGCCACCTGGAGGTCAGCTAAGCCCACAGGCCTCCAGCCCTTCCCTACACTGCCAGCAGCCAAGGCTCAAGCCCTCATCAGTTACTTGTCAGCCATCCTTGTCTCCATCACCTGGGCCTCTTGATTCTGACCCAACACCCACTGATCCTTCTTGGGGTATGAACCCATCCTCCTATCCCAGAGTAAGGTCCCACTTCTGAGGACCTCTCTGGGTGAGGCTGCTCTAGTCTGGAAGGCAGAGGCAGTCCACCTGCCTCCAAGCCTCTTTACTATCTTCCTCATTAAAGCCCCCCCCATCCCAATTCCTGTCCCTTCAGACCCCACATCACTGCCCTGCTCTCTAGCCCAAGCGCCTTCTAGGAGACCCATATCCCCAGTCCACATTCTATCACCCTGCCGTCTCCCATCTGGGATCTGCTTCAGCTCTCCTCACCCCAACCAGAGACCGAGCATCTCTGTTCCCCAAATACACTAGAACCTCCATTACTGCCAGGCCTCTGCACGAGCGGTTCCCTCTGCCTAGAAATGACCTCTCCATCTGGCTGATGCCTCACCCAGCCCATCTCAGCTTAAATGTCACTTCCTTCAGGAAGCCATCCAGAGCTGGCTTTATGGTACATGATCTGTGCAGTTACACTGGGCCCTATGCCCAAAAAGGCTCCGTTCTTGGTTTAATGTTCTGCTACGGCTGTCTTGAAAGCCTTAATTTTTGAACAAGAGACCTCATATTTTCATTTTGCAATGAGCCCCCAAATTATGTGGCCAGTCCTAAAGCCTTTCTCACCAGCCCCTCCCCACATGAACTGTGGTCCCTATATAACTCCTGGCACCCCTTATTGCTTGTTTCAGTGCGTTCCTGCCACACCCTGAGAACAGCCCATGCCTTGCTCAGTCTGCAGCCCCAGAACCTAGCATGCTGCTGGGCACAGCGTTTCATGAAGTTCTGATGAACAAACCAGCAATAGGTGTTCAACCGCCCCATCCCATGGGTCACAGCCTGACCTCATCGGTGCATCCCAGAGAACGGCTCTGCCTCTGGAGTCTTAAATGATGCTACCCACCCTCCCGACCAAACCCTCCCCACCTTCCCACTCTCACTCTGCACTCTCACTGCCCATCCCCGCATCTCCACCCTGTCTTCTCTTCCTGACCCAGCTTCCTGCATACCAGCCACTCTCATCCAGATACTCACTGCCGAGCCTTCCAACCTCCTTCTGCACCCAGTTAGGAACCCCTGCCCAGGAGCCACACAACTGCCCACCAACCCCGGAGAAAGCCTCCAGCCTCAAAGACAGGCTCACCAAGGAAAGGCCACCAACACCTGTCATGCTACTCAGATACTTCTCCCACCTCCTCCCTTCACCCCAGCAACACCAGCCTGGCTCCTCACTCTGGCAGGGGACTGCCTCGCCCCTCTGAGGAATCCCAGGACATGGCAGGAACACAGCCTGACCTTCCTGCACCCCCACACACCCCTCTACCTCCTTCGCTCCCTTCATGGTGGAGGAGGGAGGCACAAGGCTTTCGGCCCAACATAAACTCCTGCACCTGCTCAAGACCTAAGATGGCCCAGGAGGCTGTGGGGTGCGGAGCCAGGTGGGCCTGGATTTGAATCCTGGCTCTGCCACTTACCAATCATAATGACTTTGTCATCAGGAAAAATGAATGGAGTGGCAACCATGTTCCAGAGACAGTGCTCAGGGACAGACACAGCATGAAGTGAAATCAACTAGAAGCGGAGACACCACCACCTGAGGTGACGAATTGCAGGAGCAGCAGAGGTGGGAGCTCTCCGAAGGCAAAACAGGGGTAAAGTTCCCCCGCGGCACAGGATTAGTATAACGAAATGAGACACCGTGCATACAGTGAGGAACAATGACTAAAACCGGACCCCAACATGTTCTGAAGTTTCAAGGGCTGTGAGTGGGGAGGGATGGCCGTCTTGAGCAAGAATTATTTTTCTAGGCATGTGTTTCTCAACAGGTGGAGAGGTATTTTTGCTACCCTCCCCTCCTCCTCCCCGTCACCTCTCCCTGTCCCCACGCACACCTCCCGCCCCCAGACATTTGGCAGTTTCTGGGAATATTTTGTTGGTTGTCACAATGGAGAACAGGGAGTGTGCTATTGACATCTCCTGCTTAGAGGAAAAGCTCTTGAACTCAATAAGAAAGATCCTTTTCCGGAATGGGGAAGAGGTTAGGATAAAGAGAAGCTACACAGCCTTATGTGTGAGGTAAAAGATGGCCTCACGGGAAGACTGGTCTCTGGAGGAGGGAGGGTGAGGCAGCCTCTCATGAGGGTCTGGGTGGGGCGGTGGGGGGGGGGGTCTGATACACTTCGGTACAGCTTGAGGGCCTAGGTGCAGCCACAGCATCTGGTTTTAACAGTTTCTTCTGCTTTCCAACTCCCTTTTGTTGGCCCCATGTCTGTGGGACAGTTTAGCGTCAGACAAAGGTGTGGCCTGGTTTTAGCTGGGCTTCGGGGGATGAAAGGAGACAGGGTAGAGCAGGACAAGCTGAGCAGCTGTGGCCTGGAGCAGCCTGGCCAGCGAGGGAAGGTAGTTGTGTCCTGGGATCCAGGGCCCAGTAAGGAACAGGTAATGCCCAGATGGAAGTGGAGCTACGGAACCTTCCCGAAGCACTAGAAGGGAAGCGGCATGTTTGGTGATGGAGCAGGAAGGGGCTTGGCCTGCTTCAGATGGCAGCCGCACTCCTGCCAGTTCACCGGCCCGCTCCACCTCAAACCCAGGTCCCCTCAGAGAGTGGGATGAGCTGTGGGGACTGCTGCCTGTGCCGCTATTGTAAGAGTATTCGTAATCATCAGGCCCTGGGAGCCCCACCCCCCAGAAGCTGAGCCACTGACCATAGCCTGGAGAACAACGGGTTAGTCAAGTCTAGAGAAATTGAACAGGTCAGGCTTTGCAGACACGGGGGAGGAGGTACCCCCTGAGTCAGTATTTGCTTCTTCTGGGGAGCTGGGGGAATCAGGGGTGGCAGAGGACAACCTACAGCTGAGAAGAGGGGATTAAGGGTGAGCAGGCAGAAGATATGATTAGACCCGTGGCCCCTAACCCGCCCCCCCACCCTGCCTCCCTCCCCTCAGAATACAGGAAGCCAGGAGGTCTCTGTCCAGGCTGAGAATGGAGGATTTTTCTCTGGAGAAGCTGACATCTGGCACTAGCTCTCAGCCAGGTCATCCCAAAGCCAGTGTCAGCAATTACAAGGCTGCTTGGCCTGGACTTTCCAGTTGTCTTTTTGAGTGAGTTCACTCCTGAATATGAGCATACAATCAGCCACGGACCAGCAGGCATTGAGGAAAGCCCCCTGACGAGAAGAGGATGCCCGTCATTAAACAGAAATGGGGAACCTGGAGAAAGCCGAGATTATGCAGGAAAAGAATAAAACGTTTTTTAAAAAGATAATATTCTGTGATAACAACAACAACAATAAGTACTTATTATAGTGACGGCTACATGCCAGGTCCTGTCCTAAAGACTCACATATTTCAAATATAGATATAAAGAAAAGAGTGGGGGGAAAAAAGAAAGAAAAAAAGAAAGAAAGAAAAAGAAAAAAAAAAGAAAAGAAAAGAGTGCACTCGTAAGAATAAGAATAAAAAGTTTTACGGAAAAATGAACATTTGGAGAACAATGTACTAGGAAATTATTCATATAACTACAGAAAAAAATATCAATAGAAGGATTTAATGATAAGATTGAGTTGATCTCCCAAAAGCCAGAGGAAAATAAAAAGATAAAGAATTGTGAATTGGGGGTAGGGGGAGGTAAGAGGCTTAGAAGAGAACTGATTCAGGAAGTCAAATATCTGACTTAAAGCAGCTTAGGAAATGGAAACAGAACATAGAGTTATTGTATGAGAGAATTTCCTAGAACTGAAAGACAGTCTACATTCCAGCACATCACAGTGAAATTTCAGACTTGCAGGAATAAAAGAGAAGATCCGAAACATTTCTGGAGAGGGAATAAGATCACATGCAAAGTAAGAATTAGGGTTCTCGTGGCTACAGTAGATGCTAGAAAACAGGGTACAATGCCCTCAAAATTCTGAAGAAGAGATCATATTAATGCAACTTTTCCTCAGGACATTTTTAGAGGGCATGCTCTAGTAAAATGAGGGAGGGTACAAGAGATAAAAATCCAGGATAAAGTAAAGAAAGAAGCAATGGAAGAAGCAGCTGGGATGTGGCCAGCAGACATGTCTGTCCTCCACGGGACAGGTTTCCAGGAAGAGGAGGAACTGAGTGCTTGCCTGATTGTCTGAGCATTTAGGGAAACTCATCATAGCATGAGCTGATGGAGTGGTTATAAAGAGTTCAGGATTAATGTATAGCAAATTAGACAAATGAAAAAATGAGACCATTATTAACTCCAGAAAGGAAATGTAATCTTACGATGTATGACTTGTCTCTGCAATGAGCATTAGTTACATAGCTATAATAATGTAAACGTTGATTATTGACCTGGCCAAATATTGTGATATGGTGATAAGAGGAGGATGAGGTAAAGGAGAGGGGCAGGGGTTCAAAAAGCTAAATCCCTGTCTATCAACAGATGACATTTAAAAGTGAAAAGTAAAATAGAATGAATTTTATGGTATCTGAATTTTATCTCAATTTCATTTCAGTTTTCGAAAAACTGAACAAAGTGATAAGTAAAGAAAGAGTATTATGCTGTAGCTATATATATATAAAGAATGAGTATTATAAGCATATTAATTAGAAATAAGGTAGTAACCACTAGAAGAAATGGCTAAATGACTGTCACTTGTGCCCTAAAAGGCTTGCGTAAAGGTAATTCAAGGCTTTAATGCTTTGTGGAAAAATAAAGAAAAAGGAGCTGTGTTAGAACTGATGGGGGAGAAGCCCCCAGTAGATTCAGTGGGAACAAGAAATCAAAGTCGATGAGGGCAGAACCTAAGAGGAAGGAAGTCACAGTGACCTTGGGGAGGGTCTGGCTGCTCTCAGTTGTGAAATGGAGAGTCTATTTATGGGACTCTCGGGGTCACGGTGACCCAGGACACTGAAGGAGTTCAGTTACATGGAGATCCTTTCACAGAAGACCTCTGAATCTCCACGCCCCAACACTCCCAGCCCTACACTCACACTTTGGCTAGCACAAACGCACACACACGCACACACCAACCCCAACCTGGGCCTAAGCCTCACCTGGGCTTGAGGTAGCTGAGTGCTTCTGAGAACTGGTTGGTGAGGAAGAGGTCCAGGGCGGTCATGCACTGGTCCAGGGCCTCGTGGAGGCTGCCCACAGGAGTCCTGATGAGAGAGACACGGGGTGTGATGCAGGAGTCCTAACCCCTCTCCTGTCTGGAACGGAGCCTCGCAGGGCCCACCTGACCTCCCTGGTGGGACTTGGGTGCCTGTCACAAGCGCCTCCAGGGTGCCCGCTCTGTACTGGGACACAAGGACATTTGGAACCCACCTTTAAGCGTTCCTGAAGGTAGGAAGAAAGTGAAATAGGGTATCATCTGAGTTCTGGTGGAGGGGGGCCAAGGACAGGGGTCCAAAAAACCCCAACAATAACTTTACCTTACCTGTCACTAGGGTAAAGAGAGTCTTTATGGCCCTTCTGACCCATTGGGCTTTTCTGCCCCCCCTGGGGGCACAGCCCACCCACTAAGTCCCACTTCAGTCCTCTTCTTTCCTCCTCTGGGCTTTCTCTGCCCTCCTTGGGCTGCACTCTAGAACCTGAGTCACTGTCACAATGGGCTGTAGTGGACAGTAGATCTTTAAGAGCTTCCCAGGGCCTCTAATGCTCAAGGGTCACCTTCCTAGTGGCACCTCCTCTATATTCCAGTCCTTACACTTCTCTACAGTTCTTATCACCTTCTGACATATATTTTTTCACTTATTTTTGTGTTTATTGTCTGTCTCCCACCACTAGAATATAAGCTTCCTGAAGCGAGTCTTGTGTTCGCTGCTGTATCCCCCGCATCTGGTATCTGATACAAAGTGAGGTTTTGATAATATCTGTTAAATGAGTAATGAATGAGTCTAAGGCTAGGATTGCAAATCTCTGACCTTTCTGGATTCAGCTTCCCCATCTTAAAATGAGAGATGGAACTAGGAGATCCCGAAAATCCTTTCTGATGATCTTGAGAATGTCTCTTTTCAAGAGATCTCTTTTGAGTGAGAGTAGGTTTCAAAATGGACCTCAATGATCTTGCTGAAAGGAGATCCTTTTCCTCAAAGGTTAGTTAAGAGACAGTCCCTTCTCCGCTAGGTAAACTCCTACACATACCTTAAGGTCCAGCTCTAACGTTTTCTCCTCTGTAATGATACATCAGCAGATTTTCCCATGCAAAATGAAATGTGTTTAGTTCAAAACCGAACTCTGGTTCATTGTCCCAAATCTGTTCTTCCCCAGTCTTTGCCACCTTAATAAATGACACCCTTTTACCCAGTGTCTCAAGCCAGAAATCTGACAGTCATCCTTGACACATCTCTCTCCCTGGCCTCCGTCATCTACTCCATCACTAAGCCCTATCAGTTCTACCTCCCAAACATCTCTTAACCAACACCCTTCTATGCCCAGTGCCCTCCAGTGTAGGCCTCTATCATCCTTACCCAGGTCTGATAGAACACGCCCCCTTCCACTCCTGCTCCCTCTCGCCTTTTTTCTCTCTCTGTTAGACCATTTTATTCTATACTTCATGTCTCTTTGGCACCTCTTGCTCTTTCTATTAGAGTGTGAATAATTTCTTTAGATTTTTCCATTTCACCAATTCTCTCTAGGTGGGTTTGATCTGCTACTTATCCTGTCTACTGAGTTTTCCATTTCATGATTATACTTTTTCTCTCCAGAAATTCCACATGGTTATTTTTCAAATCTACTTGGCCAATTCAGGCAGTATTTTCTCCCCTGCTTATTGTTTCAAGTCCACCTTTGATTTCTTCACACATTTTATTTTTAATTAAATTGTTTATTTTTGATTCTTTAATGTCACCGCATATTTGACCTTTTACCCCATCTACCTCTCCCCTCTCCCCTTTACACATTTTAAACAAAATAATTTATATTCTATATATCATAATTCTAGCATCTTAGACTCTCAGAAAAACTACTTCTGCTATTTCTTACTCCTGGTACCTATCACTCAGAGTGACTTGTTTCCTAGTGTGTTTTGTAATTTTACCACAAGCTCCTATTTGACGACCCTTGTGGGATGAGGATACATTCCCCCAGGGAGGATTTTCACTCACTTTGGCCAGTTTCCATGGGGTGCCACCACTCTGAGTCCACTTAAGTAACTTTTTAAGTTTAGTATTTCCAGGACCACAAAGGCAGTGTGAATTCAAACTCAGAATTTGTATGAGGGCAATATTTCTAACTTTCTAGGGAGCCTTTTTGTCCCCACTGGAACTGTTGTCTCCCTTTGTGGGTGTGTGGATATTTTTTTCTGGTCAGTGACTCTATTTGCTGAGGACACCCTTTGGAGGTCCCAGATTGATGTGGTGGGCGTTGGGGACTAGGTTCCAGCTCTTCGTGCTGTGGCTGGGTAGGCCCACAGGACCTTATTTCCCACCCTTGAACAGCTGTGGAAACTCAGGGTTCTAGGTTTTTGGAATTTGTAAATAATCCCAGGTTGCCATAGCTTCATCTTGTTTACCAGCCCAATTTCAGCACCCTCTTTATTCTTGGTTTGAGAGGATTTGTTACTTCTGTAGGAACTCAGGAATGTATTTTAAAAGAGGTTTGTGGCAACCCACCCAGCCTCAAGGTAGTTTTTTTAAGGGAAAATGGTGGAAGCATTATTTCCCTTAATCTGTCCCTCTCATAACAGCCAAAATTATCTTTTTAAAACCCAAATCTGACCATGTCACACTTTTGGACTTGAAATCTGTCATTGCTTTCTCATTATTCTTAGGATAAAGACCAGGTTCCTTTCAGTGGCCAAAAAGGCCCCACTGGAAGCAACTTTCTCTTTCATGAGGCAGGGATAGTGTCTTCCTTTGAGCCCAGAGCTTAGCCTAGTGACTGGTGTTTAATCTACCTACCTCAGTTGGTTGAATCAATAAAGAGGCAGTGAGCACTTATGGTTGTGGGTGTTTAACTGGTATTCTCTCCTTGAGCCCTTACTAAACCCTGGGAAGTGGGGCTATTACCCCTACCACAGATGAGGAGACTAAGGCACAGAGGAGAGGTGACTTTGGCCAAGGTCACATGCTGAGCATGGGTTCTACCCAAGTTTCTGCCAGAGCCAGTGTCCATCAGCTCAGCCCCAGGGAGTCAAGTCCATTGCCTGGCTTATGTCCATTTCTAAATAATTCCAGAGCCAAGAGCCTGCTTCCCATTTCTGTACACACTCCACAACCACCACCACCTTCACCCCCACCAAGAAGAGGTTCTGCCTGTTTGGCTAACTGGAGAGAAAGACGAATGGACAGATGAATGGACAGACCATGCAGAGGCACATGCACCCTCCTCTGGCAACCCCAGCACCTCTTCTACTTAACTGCAGTGAGGTAGGTCTGAGGTGACCTCTCCAGACTGGGAGCTGCTTCAGGGAGGCCCTGGGGCTAATTTTCCACCACTTTTCCCTCCCACAAATACCCACCAATCTCCAGCTCTGGGCCAGGCCTAGAGACACAGAGTGGACCCAGGCCTGGACCTGCCCTTGTGGAGCTCAGCGTCTACAGGAGCAACAGATGCAGCCAGAAACAGTGACAGCCAGAGCCCTCAGGGCTGTGATCCTGGGAGTCTCTGAGGGCTGAGGAAGCCCAGATGTGAGGGTGGGGCATTCAAGGAAGCTTTCTGGAAAAGATGGCACTGAGTTGAGCACAAGATGGAGAAAGAAGTCCAAGGAAAGGAAAGAGTATGAGCAAAGGGCTAGAGGCATGGCACCATAGTGAGGAGGAGGCACAGGCCATAGGGCAGGGCAGGAAGACAGAGGCTCTGGAAGGCCTGCTAAGTGGAGGGGTAAGGAAGGCGGGCTAGCTGGCTGGGAAGCTCAGGAAGGCTGGAGGCAATGGCCCGATTAGACTTAATAACAACATTAACAACCACCCCATCACCACCAGGAAAAAAACACTTCAAGTTATCTAAATTGATGACTAATTATTTCACTCAATCTTCTCACTGGACTTGAGAGGCAGGCACTCTTATCTGCATTTGACAGATAAGGAAGTGAAGACAGGAACCTAGTCTGCTCCTTCCAGGAGCCTGGGAGAAGGCAGAAATGCTTTCTGCAAAAGCAACCTCACCAAACCTTTTTCCTCTCCTGGCTGTGACCGAGATCCCCACTTCTCCAAAGGTTGTCCCTGTGTCTTCAAGGTCTTTTTGCTCCAGGCCACCTTGCTTGGCCCAGGCCACCATATTTTTGAACTTCCAAGTGGAGGTGGTGGCCTCTCCACTGTGCCTTGGGGAAACAGAATTGGGTTGGGAGGATGCTAAGCTGGATGCAGCACGAAGCAGGGCTGGTATAGTTGGAGAGGGGAGCTGGAGGCTGAAGTGAGAAAGAAGCTGGAGGCTGAAAAGGAATGTCAGGCAGCCTGAAGCCACCCAGTCTCCCCTTCTCTCCCACCTGCCTGTTTTAATCTGCCTGGAACCTGCTACCTTAGTGCATGATGGGTGGTGCAGGGTGGAACTGGGGGATCCTCAGTCCCCACTAGGGACAGAAAACCCCTTGCCCCCTGCCCTGACTCCAGTCAGGGTGAGATGGGTGAGACAGTGAAGGCAGGGCAAGGACATCACTCGTCACTTGGGGAACAGCCTGGAGTCAGAGATTGCTTTTACTCCCTGCTCCACCATTCAGGGGGAACTTTACTTACTTACTTACTTACTTACTTACTTACTTACTTACTTACTTACTTTCAGGGGAGAACTTTGGCTCAGAGGGTGAGGCAACATGTCTATGGGGACCTGTAGCTTCCAAAACGATGTAACCGTGCAATTCTTCACTTCTTTAAAATTACTTTTTCTCTTCTTTTTCTCCTGGATTCAAACTGGGCTTGTGCTCACTTGCTTTTCTTTTATCCTTCTGCATACTTGCACGACCACTCCCTTAATTATTAAGCCCTGAGGTCAGCATCAAACAGTCTTATGAGGTCTGTTGACCAGGGAAACAGAGTTTGGGTCAAACTAAAGATAACATCTTGCAGCTCCACACCCACAAACACAGAAGGATTCCAGTGGCATCCCTTTGAAACCAGATAAAACTACGCCATGACTGACATCAGGACCTGATGCAATGACCAACTGCCTCTTGCCTTAGCCTCTACCAAAATCAGTAGAGCCCAAGACCCCAACTCACTTAGTTATCATGACTAATGAGTTTTCCCCTATATTACCTACCCTCTAGATGCCATTAGCAAGCCAGATCTTTGAGTACTAGCTCACCTGTGTCTTCGGGCTTGGCGCCATTTCTTTAAATAAACCTCCAATTTCTTTACTACAATCCCTGTCCATGTCTCCTTTAGCTTTATGCATGCAGGCAAAATGAACCCCTTGATTTCAGTAACAGTAGCCAGTCTAAATTGCAAATATGATTGTGACTCTTCTTCCAAAGAGTCCCTCTTAGCCGCACATAAAGTCATGTGGCATGGGATGAGGTGGTGTGGCCTAGGACAGCATGGCCTTCAAGGGTTTTGAAAGCAGACAACCTGAACTCAAGCTTCAGCTCAGCAATTCAAGGTGGAGAAACCTGGGAAGATTTTTTAACCTCTATGCACTTTAGTTTCCTTATCAATGAAAAGAGATTGACAATGAAATGGGAGATAATGAATAACTCTGCCTCCAAGGGCTTCTGTGAAGAACAACTGAGACAATGTAAAGCACAATAAAAAGTACTTGGGAGATGTTAGCAATTGTTATCTTTTTCTAAGATTATGTATTTCCATCATCTCTTATCAAGCAGCACTCTTTTATAATGAAGTAACTTTAAAAGTCTGAGTGTACCATAATTCACTTTATAAGATTGAGTGCACATATCCACTCCTGTGGGGCAAACTAGAACACTCACATATGTGCAAAGGACAATTGCATGAGAATATCCATTGTCTGAATAGCAAGACACTGAGAACCACCTCAGTGTCCCTCAAGGAGGCTGAATAAATAGTGGTTTCTACATCAGGTGGTATATCATACATCAGGGCAAATGTGGACCAGAGCAACAAGGGTCTGGAAGGCTGAATCTCAGAAACTGAGTGAGAAAAAGCAAGCTGCAGAATGATTAATGCTGTTGACTCCATTTGTATAAAAATTTTAAAGTAAGAACAAACTATATAGTTTTTAGACTTACATGTATTCAGCAAAAGAATAAAAACAGTTAGGAAAACGACCAAAATTCAGGATGGCGATTATCTCTGTAGAGGGAAATGGGGAGAGGGTCCCAGAGAAGCTTCATTCAATAGTCTCTGCCATGGTTCTTTTCTTTAAAAGAATATGAAATAATGAGGCACAATGTTAATATCTAAAAATGCTGGGTAGCAAGGACATGGAGTTCATTTTATTATTTGCTATATTTTTCCAAAAGCTTAAAATATTTCATAATTTTTAAAGTGGAGATTTAAAGCTCAGTTTGTTCACCACGGGCCTTCATACACATAGCCGGGCCCAGAGCAAGCAAGCCTTGGGGGTGTTTATGGTGGAGGTGGTACTGTTTTGCCCCTGCTCTGCTTAGACCCCACCAGGATGGCACTGACCAGGGGCAGAAGCAAAGGCAGATAGACCTGTGTAACCTCAAAGAAAAGCGGGACCTGGAAAGCATGCAGGGAGCCAGGTATGGTTCAGTATGAGGAAGACCCACCAGTGCCAGAAGAGTGAGCTCACTGCCCTGGAGATCTTTGAGGGGCCAGAGGAACCTGGAGTTGTTGAGAGGACTCGGGCTAGGATCTGAGCATGCAAGGAAGAGGAATGAATGTGGTTTCTAGACTGGGAGTTCAGGGTTCTTTGATAGGTGCCCTGCTCAGCCTGCCTTTGACCTGGAAACCACTTTTTTGGGCCCAGTGGGGTGGCACTCAATCACAGCTGGGCAGAAGAGACAATCGGGCTCCAGACTTCCAATGACCAGCCCAGAGCAGGAAAGGAGCAGCCAGTCTGCCTCCCTGTATTTTCCAAAGTAGAAGTCTAGGGAGAATGAAGGACTTGGCTGAAGTCATCCAACAAAAATGGTCATGACAAGATTCACCAGGCAACCCTCACGCAGGCCAGGGTGTCCCCCAGCCACCCAGCTTCCAAGTCCTCAGCCCAGTATGCACACACAGGCTCTGTGGAGGCCTCCAGCTGACAGCTGGCACCAGCCTAGTCACCTTCCTGTTCATGTTAGCCCTGAGGCCCTTGGTAAATATTGTCCCTGGTGGTGAGGCTCCAGTCAGGGCTGGCACCCCTCCCAGCTCACCTGGGCCGGATCTCCACCCAGCAACCTCCCAGCAGTCCCGGCTCCCAGCAGCCATCCCCTACCCACTGGGGCCTAAGAAAGGCAATAAGTTGTACCATGTCTCCTAGCAGTTAGCAGCTGTCACTGCTACAGGGGCAGCACAGGGATTCTACAGGATTCCTCAGTGGGGTTAGGGTGGGGGTGGACAGAGGAGCCATGTTGAAAGTGGCAACACCCACCTTTATTACCCGGTTCCTGCTGTACCCAATGGGCCTGGCCAGTTCATTTCTTAGCCTTTTAACTCCTCCAAATATCCCTGAAGATCAGGCAGTGTGGCCTGCGGGTGGGGGCTCTGGTATCAGATGGAGCTGGGTTCAAAACCCAGGCCCACCTCTCACTTCCTGGGTGACCTAAAAGAAGTCACTTAAGAGCTATGAGCTATGCCTCAGTTTCCTCATCTGTAATGAAGGTGATAATAATAGAGTCCACCCGCAAGAGTAAACGTCACTAGGGGAAGGCATCTCTGAATGTAGTGATGGCCTGTTACTACAGATGCGTGAAGAAAGTTGGGACCAGAAGGGAGTGACGACCCAGGGTCTCCAGCGCCTCCACGCTCCTTCAGCGAGTTTCTGCAACCCCCTGCGCCGCTCCCGGCGGCGGCAGCACCCAGAGGCGAGCGGAATGGGGGGCGCTGTGCCGCCCCGGCAGGGGGCTGGAAGCCGCAGTGCGGGCCACGGGGCGGGGGCCGCGGGGGAGGCCCGCCCGGTGTCCCGGGCCCAGCCCGCCCCGCACCCCCTAGGCCATCCCCGCCGCGCACTTACCCGGCGGGCAGGGCGCCCGCGGCGCCGGCTGTGGTCATCTCGGAGGGGGGCGGACAGCGTGCCCCCGCCGGACGCCAGCTGCGGCCCAGGTGCTGCCGCCGGAACCCGAGCCCGTTGCTGTGCAGCGGAGCCGCGGACGCGGCTGCTGGGGAGGGGCGCGCCAGGGGCGGGGAAGGCGGCGGGGCCGGGCCAGGCCCTGGGCTGCCCACCCGCGCAGTGGAGCCACGGTCGCCACCCGCCTGCGGATTGCGCCCCAACTCTCGGCTCCGACAGGTGAGAGCCCCCGGAGGCCCATGCCCGGGAACCCTATGTGCGCAGCCCCCAGGGACCGGGAGCGCGCTCCTTCCTCGCACAGCTCCGCCTATTTGGGGCCAGAAAGTTCTTCTGTGCTAGACCTGAGGTCCACCTGCCTGTCACTCTCCCCTCCTCCACTGCTCCTGCCTTGCAGTGGCCCCCGCCTGAGCCCTTCATCATCCTACTGCATTCATTGGTGGGGGGCATTCAAGCAGAGAAAGTCCTGGCCTCCAGAGTAAGGCTTGGATTTTAATCCCACCCACTCGCCACGGTGTGACTGTGTTTGAGGAGACAAGAAAGCAGGAAATAATATGTGGCAGTTTACCACTCACTGCAAACCAGCAGGTCACACTCGCCTTCTCAATAATCCCCATAAATGACATTTTACAGATGGAGAAACTGAGACACAGAGTTCATATGACTTGCTCAAGGCCACTTACCCAGTAAATGGCAAGTTGTGATTGGAACTCAGCCCTCCCAACTGCAAAGCTTACACTCTTGCCGCCTGCCCCCCTTGGTCTCCTTCCCCCTGAATACCCAGTGCCTATGTGGGTGTCACCTATAACACTCCTTGGTTGCCCATTGTGTGCCCAGCCCTGAGGTATGTCTAGGTCCAAGGGTGAAGCCGACCTGGTCTGGCAGAAAGAACCACTGGCCCATGAGGAGTTAACCATCCACCACCCCTAAGTCCCGATGCTCTTAACCATGACTCATCAGAGCACGTGGCTGCCATTAGAGCTGTCCCTTCACAAAGGCAGGGGACAGAAGGAGGAGGGACTCCAGTGCCCATGGATTAGCCCTGAGCTCCAGGATGTTAGAAGAGGAAAGGGGAGGAGCTTGCAGAAGCAGGTGGGAAAAGGGCTTAGACTAGGTCCCTGGAGAACCAGGCAGATTGGACCTGGTGGCAGAGGGGAGAGCTTTAGAAGATTACTGTTTCAATCTGAACAGCCTACCTGGAAAGGTAGTGAGTTCTTTTCCTACCCACATGTGAGCAGAGGCCAGATGCTCACTTGCAGGGATCATCCCACCTCTGGGATTCTCAGATATTGGCGTAGAAAAGATAATTAACTATAACGAGTAGACTATGATAATCCACCATCAACTATAGAAATCCAGATAAAGGAAAATGCTACGTTGGCTGGAGGGGTCTGGGGAAGGTGGGTACACAGTTGAGCCTTGAAGTTTATATTATGCATACAGTGAAGTCATGGAAAGGGTTCACCGTATGGGAGAACAGCATGGATGAAAGCATGGAGGTGCGCAAAAGCACCCTCGTGACAGCTGGAATTCACTGAGCTGGTGAGAAGATCAGCAACATTTGTAAACAGTAACCTGAGTGATGAGGCTGGGGGCTATGCACTCTCAAATCTCTAGGTATTCGCACATGCTGTTACCTCTGCCTGGAACACACCTTTCTCCTTCGTCACTTATTATTCATTCGTTTAACTACGGGTCAATCCAGGAGATTGCAATTAAAAAGCTTCTTTAAAAAAAAAATTTACCAATGTAAAATTACCAGGGGCCTCCCAGAACCTTGAGAGGGACCAGGTGAGTGAGGGGTTCTAAAGCTTTATGCTACATTAGCTTCAAGGCAAATCTTTACTCTATTTGACCAACACTTTTTAAGAACCTGCCATGTGCCAAAAACTCCCACTTACCCTGTGGGTTTCAGTTCAGAAGCTGCCTCTTCCAGGAAACCCTCCTGCCCTGGCTGTGTCCAAGGCCTCCTGGGCACACATTGCCCAACCCCTTAATCATCCTGGGCTGATATCGTCTGTGTGTGGTAGTGGTGGAGTGAGGTTTATACATGACTGTCTCTGCCATCAGACTTGGAGCTGCTGGAGGGCAGGCCTGGCCAGACATCTCTGTGTTAGTGCCAGACTAATCACTAAACACTAACACTGGGCCCAGCATTTTACCATTTCCCTCAGAGTAATGATTACAATAATGACCGACGTTCATCAAAGGCTTATTATGTGCCACAGATGTTAAGTGTATAACAAACATCTCATTTAATGCTCACTTTTAACCACCTTCCTGAGCCTCAGTTTCCTCATCAATAAAACAAAACATAATACTGCCTATTACAGAAGAAGTGCCATGAGGATCAAGATTCACGTATGTAAATGTGCAGAATAGTGCCTGGCATGTAGCACAGTGCCATGTAGGTGCTCTGATGGTGGCAGCAGTGGTGGTGAGGTAGACGCTGTTATTCCCCTCCTTTTACAGATGACAACTGAGGCTCAGCCAAGATAGCAGCCAAGCTGTCTTTGGAGCTGGAATTCTCCCCACACACCATAACACTGGCAGTGATGCTGGAGCCACTCACATGGTGAGTCAGGAGCATCCCAGTGGCCCATCCCTCAGGAGGGCTCCACCAAGCAGTTTCCAGCCCCCAGGAGCTCTGGCCCAGTCCCAACCCTGGGGAGCCTGTGAGTCACCATTATTTCCACCTCCCAATCTAGGTGACCCTGCTTAGGTCCCCTGCCCATCTCCACCTTGAGCTGACAGGAGAGCATCCTGAGTCCCAGATTCCTTCCTCTCCTGCCAGGGGACCTGTTTCCTGGTGCTTTGTGCTTGGGAGATACCAGGACTGCTTTCCCCTCTCATTTTCTCCCCAATCTGCAAGAACATATCACTGGGCTCACTGAATATTTCAATGGCCCTGAAGACCTCCATGGACTGCTTTCACCTGTACCATCTGTCAGCTTAAGAAGACCCTCAATAAATATCTGTTTAGTAAAACCTCCTCAAAATGCTCCAGGAAGCTCCATAGTAGCTTTATGTCCCATCCCATAGGTGAGGAAACTGAGGCTTGGACCAAAGTATGACTTGGACTCAGATCTAGCCATAGCATAATGGCAGGTCTTGAATCTTTAGCCTGTAGAAAAAGCGTGTGGATATAGGGGTCACAGAAATGGGAGCGTGAGCACGTGAAAAGTGATGTGATTGTTGTTGAAAGAGCTTAAGCTGTGAAGTCAGTGCTGCCCCTTCTCTGAACCTCAGCCTTCCCATCTGTAAACCTGGGATAAAAGTCCCAATCTCTCAGGGATGCTCTGAGGCTTATTAAGTTTACTCAGTGACCTCTCGTCTCCTTTCCCCTTCTCAGTCCCCTCCTCCAGTCCTTTCCTTGGCATGAAGCATCCTTGCCCCCACGCCCCCTGTCTCTACCAGAGCATCCTGAGTCCTGGATCCCAGAACAACCCCTCTCAGACTCCAGAGCCCTTTTACCCATAAAGCGGGTTGTCTTAAAGTGAGTGAGCCCTGCCCAGCAGGTTACAGGCTTGGATTCATTAATAATTCACAAGCAAACAGGCTCATCAACAAAGGTCCCTTAAAGAGGTTTGTAACAGTCATGGTTCTTAAATACTCCCTGGAGAGGGGCCCTTAGGCTCCTTGGGCGGGCTTCCTCCTGCCCTGTGGACTCTGATCCCCACCAGCTGTGGAACCTTGGGCAAGTTACTGCCCCACTTTGGCCCTTCGTTCCTGTTTTCCTGACCAATATAAAGAGGAGAAAAGGTTGGACCAGGAGCTCAAGGGCCCTCCCTGCTCCAGGTTCTCAGTTCTGGGATCTGAGCTCTTTTACCAAAGTCTGGTCTCTAAGAGCTGCCCAGGATGGGTCTAAGGAAGGAGCCCCAGTCAGGTACAAGAAACCAAGAACAGTTTGACTAGAAAGAAGAGGTAGAGACCTAATGAGGGGTTTCTGGTATTGAGTGGCATCTTGCTGGGGCTTAAACCTCAGGCTGCAGAGCCAGGATCTGGCTGGACTCCTGGCCCTACCACGTTCCAGGTATGCAGCCCCATGCAAGTCACTAGCTTGAGGCAGGGCAGGGAGTGGTTCAGAGAGCAGCTTTGCAAGCCAGGGCTCGCATCCCAGCTCTGACACCCTGCACTAGTCACTGCATCTCTGAAATGGGGATGCCGATGGCACCAACCTCCCTGGTTTGTTGCAAGGATTAAATGAGGTGATGCACATAAAGCATTTGGAACAGGGTTTATTGTTAGTCTTTGGGCCTCAGTTTCCTCATCCATAAAGCAGGGACAACAGGATTTTTGTGAGCATTAAATAAGCAAATGGACCTGAAAGGGCTTTGGAACCATGCAAGGCTATTCAGAAAAGAGGGATTTCCCCTAAGATGTGCACCCAGACCTGGCCAGGAGCACAAGGACAGCACAACATCCATTGGACACCTACTGCATACCTTCAGGGCAGATGTGGTACTTCACACACTGCTGGTGGGAGTAGAAAGTGGCACCCTCTTTTGAAAGGTCAGTTGAAGTTATGGATCGAAAACCTTAGAAAGGTGACCCAATAAAACCGAGGCAGCAAACTTGTCTTAAGAAATAATTGCGCAGACAAGAGGATTTAGGGTACAAAGATGTTATCAGAGCGTTTTCTATAATAAAGACACTGCTAGAAATAAGCTAAATGCTCATCAGTAAGGAATTTGTTCAATTAATTATAGTGAATCTGTAGGGTCAACTATTCTGCAGATATTTGAATTGTGTTTATAGAGAATTTATTTGCCTGGATTATTGCATGGTCTCCTAGCTAGTTTCTCTGCTCCTATCCCTGTCCCTTACTGTCTTTTCTCCACACAGCGCCAGGCCCATTGAATCAGCTCACATTACTCTTCTGTTCAGAATCCTGCACTGGCTCCCCATGATGCTGAATACACAAGCTAAGGCCTTACCTGGCCACAAGTTCCTGCATGACCTGCACCCCGTATATCATTCTGGCATCACCTCCCTTTCATCTCTCTCATATTCAGCCACACTGGCCTCCTTGCTCTTCTGCAAAATACGTTAGCATACCCCCACCTCCGGCCCTTTGCATTTGCTATTCCCTCTGCCTGAGATGCTCTTCCCACAGAGACTCACTTGATCACCCTCTCCCCTCCTTCAGATCACAGCTCAAATTTCACCTTCTCTGTGATGGTTTCCCCGATCATTCTATTTAAAATGGAACCCTCTCCCTCATACTCCGAATTCCTTTCCCCTGCATTATTTTTTCCATAGCACTTGATATGTGACATCTTGTATATTTTTCTTATTCATTTATTCTCTGTTTCTCCCCATTAAATTCTACACTCCACAAGGGTAGGGACTTTTTTTTTTTTTTTTTAGTTTTGTTCTCTAATATATTTCTAGTGTTCAGAACAGTGCCTGGCACATAGTAGGTGCTCAGTCAATGTTTGCTGCATGCATGAGTTTTCTAGAAGATGGGAAAATATATATTTTTAAGCAGAATATAAAATTAGTACAAAAAAAAATAACCACCTTAGTGACTATGCATTTGAGAAACATGAGGAGGCCCTATTTCCTCATCAGAACTGGAGAGAAGACCTCCCCGGACAGAGCTGTGCTAGTTTAAAGATGATGCTCGTCAAGTTGGCACACAGACAAGGGCAGATCTCCTTGTTCTTACAGATCACCGAGGCAGCAGGGTGGCAGGGGCTGGGGGTGTTCTAGAGGCAGGGGCCCAGTTCAGAGGGTGTCCAGGGGACAGAGGCTGGGGCCAGCGGGATCAGTGGCAAGCAAAGGAGGAGAAGGGTGCTGATTTGAGTGCAATTCTGTGCACTGAGCTTGTGGAGATGTCATCCCCCTTTGACTGGCCTTGGCCTATGCTCAGGGCCAGTGCTTGAATGTGTCTGTCAGTCACCTAGCTATAAAGGAAGTACCCACCCACCTATTTTCTTGGCAAGACAGCAGAGTCACCTTCAGTCTGAGGCTTAGCTGCTCTATCTGGGGGAGAGCGTTTCTTAGCTGGAGCTGAATTCTTACGGGTGTGGGTAGTTGCCAGAGCTCATTCTGTGCGGGGGGGGGGGAATAGGAGAAACCCCTGAGGCTGTGGGAGGGAATGAGCAGGGACAAACTTCATCTCATGGGGAGAAAAAAGGAGTCAAAATGAATGGAGTGTCTGGCCCAGGTCTACCTGGACAGGGTATCTGATGTCCCGCAAAGTGTCGTAAGTCTTAATATAAGTGTCCTGTTGGGGGACATGGGGCAAAACCAGCCACTTAGTTGGGTGAGGGAAGGACTTTACCTGAAAGCAACAGATTTCTGCACTGCTGTTCACCTGAGAAAGGCTGATCTTGGGAAAGGAAAGGAAGGCTTTGGCAGTCTTGGGGGAGGAGAGAATTTTTCCCCTCTCTCCTGGGAAGGAGGGTACTGGAAGACATACATGGGGCCTTCCCAGAAGAAGAAGTTCTGCAGGAAGGCGCCTGCCAGGACAGCTGAGGGGCTTGGCGAGGGACCAGAGAATCATAAAAATCTTCTGTTACTCTTCTCTGCTTCCTATGGTACCTCAAAGTTGCAGCCACATCTTAGTCAAGCTGGTAGGGAATTAGGGGAAGAGTCTCTTTCACCCTTGGGATGGGATGATAAAGCAAAGAGCCTCAGGGGCCACTCCCACTTATGCCCTCCAGTCCAGGGTTGGTGGTGGTAGTCAGGAAGAGCATGGCACTGGGGCTGGCAAAGCCACAGTCTCAAGAGAGTCGTGGGTGGCACAGGCCCCGAGGAATGGAGTACAGAAATTAAATGGAGTCACTATAGTCAAGCTCCTAAATTACTAAAATCAGGTAGGTTGAGAAAACGATTCTATTCTTGTTTTATCTAGCCTGGGAGCTTAAACTTTTGAACCTTCCAGTCCTGCATCAATGCCTGGATGTACGTCACACATACATAACCCTCTGGTTACCCCTTGAAGGACTAGGAAAAGAATGCTCACATATCCAAACCACCTGACATCCATTATTGACACCACCGACCATCTGGAGGATTACTACCTCAGAACAATCCAGAGGCTAAGAATGCAGAACGGATTCTTCTCAAGAACATACTTTTTACTGTAAGAACTTGTAGCTTTTCTTTCTTCTTCAGAACACTCTGGATATTGCCTAGCTGTGTCTCCAGTTTACAACCCCAAAGACCTTTAAATAAGTCTTTATTATTTCTTTCAGGCAGAGCCTCCAAACTTTCTGAGCTGGTTTGACAGCTTCCAGAGGACGCCACGAGGGACTAGTCCCCAGATCCAGGGTGTCAACAGCAGCTGGAGGGCTCTCGGAGAGATAGGCCAGGGAGCTCCAAGTAAATCATAATTTGGGTACTTCATGAAACTATGGCTTTATTTTAAGGCCTGCCAAGTGGTCATATCTATGCTACAACACCCCTGACTCCTACTTGTTTTTAGAGAACTGTTTCTCCTTCCCTTCTGGCCAGCTCCATTGGATAAATGGGAGGTGCATCTTCTTACTTGACCCTACCTCTCGGGACACAGTGACTGGTTGAAGGAAGCACCAATTGAAATATTTCCCTGAGCTTTATCAAACTAGAGGTCACACTGCTAGAAAATCCCAGAGTCATGATTCAAAATCAGCCTGTATGGCTCCAGGGTACTTTTCTCTGGTTTGTCTTCCTGTACTTGGACTGGAGCTTGGAGCTACTGGTAGCCATGCCTTACAACGAGTGCAGAAGTAGGAGAGCATTAGGAGAGAATGGAGCTGACCACAGAGAGAAATTGAGTTGGGAGGCAGACATTTTCAGGGAAAGGACAAAGGCACTTCAGTAACTCAAGTCACAGATTTGAAGGTATTTCAGGAAATGTGGCATACCGTGGCACATTTTTCAGGAAATGTGGCATAATGTGACAGAACTGAAATTGCAAACTACATAATCTATTTCCCATTGCCCTCAAGAAAGAACCAAAAATGTCCCAACTCAGAATCCCTCCATCACTGATAAAGAAGACAAAGGTTACTTGGAGGTTTTCCATGGTATCCTCACCAGGGACTGAGGATCTGAGAGGCTGCAATGTGCCCGCCACACCAGAGCCCTCTCCTACCCTGTACAGCTGCCCTCAGCAACAGGGGATATTTCAGAATCCTGGGAGCAGAAACTTCATTCAGCATCTTAGAAACTTAAACATTGTAGAAACTTGAAATCACAAATGCCTCAACTTGCCAATCTGAGAGTCTTGGAAGTAAAAACTCAGCACTAGCCTCAAGTCCAGATCCAGTCCCAGACAAGAGACCCCAAAGCTGCCCAAAGATTCCAGTTACCAAACTAGAAACAACCTCCCCGAAAGCTTCTGAGAGCTCCTCGATCTCAGGCTCAAACCAGGAGCAGGAATTCTGTCCCCAGTAGCCCTAGCGGTCTGCAGCCTCTTGGCTGGACCCCTCCATTCCCAGGGAGGCCCCTCTCTCCCACAGCAGCTCTGCCACTGAATTACTCTCTCAAAAGCAATATGCCTGCCCATACTTCCCACTTTGATCCTGGTGCTGTCTCCTACAGGAGCATCCGTGAGTGGGGGCTGCTGATACGGCTGGGAAGGGGCCCTATCTGTAGGCGGAGTGGGTGGCAGTTCCCATTGCATAAGATGCATAAGACCATTTCCCTCTTGTAACAGGTCCCGGCTACCTAATCCTGGTGCCTGGAATCCCACAATTGGCTCCCGAACCTCTCAGAATCCCCTCTGTTCAATGCAAACACCTCTGAGGAATTTCATCTCATACCAGTGCAAGAAGGAGATGAACTCCCATTTACTGAACACTGACTGATTATGTCCCCGTGGCCGTCTGTTAGGTCTGTTGCTAATGTGTCCTCACTAGGTCTTCCCACTTCTCAGTTAGCAGCTGAGTAAACTGAGGCTCCCATCGATCAAGTAACTGAATCGAGGTCATAGAGCCAGCAAGTAAGTGGCAGAGCAGGGGCTGAGTGTGCTCCCTTCACCCTCTAGCCATGCTGTGGGAGAAAAGGCAGTGTCATGGGTCAGGGGTGAGGGTAGAGAAGTCACAGGTCCTGAGCTGAGACAATGGAAACCTGGGTTTGTGCCTCAAGTGTGAGAGAGACCTGGTGGGGGCAAAGAATTCTCTGCGTATTTATACCCAGCAAGTTCCCTGAAGTATAAAGGCACACGTGTTCCGGCCCTCACACGCACTCCCTCACACAGGCCCACAGGGGATGCAGAGGTCTCTCGACTTGGTCAGAGTCTCCCTTCTCCGTCCCCTCCTGTCTCTTACCTCCCTCCGCTCATTCGTGATTCTGGGTCTGGGCTCCCAGCCTGTCCATTCACTTCGCAGTTCTTCCTTCTTAGCTTCTTTCCCCCATTCCCTCCATTCTAATCCACACCTTAGCATCTGTCCTAGATCACCACACCAGTCTCCCCTCTGGTCCCTCTGCCTCCCTCCATGCTATGGCATCAGCAGTGTAGAAACATGCGAAACTCAGAAGGCTCCTCGGTACCTACAGGACAGAGCACAACTGGGTTCTCAGAGGCAGGGCAGGCCCTGGCCAGAAACCTATCCAAACACAGCTACTCCTCAGCACCCCAGCCAAGGCACCTCACCTTCCTCAGCAATCATCCCCCCGTGTCCTCCTCAAAACTGAAGCACACTCTAAGCCCCATTCTGTGCTGGGTCTGGGGGACATGGGGGCCCATGTGTAATGTGGAGAGAGAAAAAGGTGACTGTGGCCCAGTATTGAAATCTGCTGTCCCTTAAATCCTTTCTCTGTGGGGTAGCAGGGTCATATGTAAATATGTAAATCCCGCTCCCTAACGCCCTCTAGTGGCCTCCCCAAACACATGCAATCCAAACTCTGCACTGTTTGGGCAACCTGCCTTTCATCAGGCACTAAATCTCAACAATTCCTCCCATTTTCTGCACCTCAGACACACCTCAGGCTTTGACATGAGTTGGTCTCTCTGCTAGAAATACTCTGGGCATGGTTGATTTTACTGTCCATCAAATCACCCTATTTTAAGCCTTACACAGCATTGATATCTGGTGTTATTTGCCTCCTAGTTTAGTCTGTCTTTCCCACTAGAACATGGTCTCCCAGCAGTAGGGACTTGTATGTCTGAAGTAACACCATATCTGCAGCACCCAGCACAGTTGTTGCTAGAACGTAGATATATGCTCAGCAATTGTTTGTCAAAAGACTGAATGAGCGCCGTGAGGGAAGCAAAGATGCTGGGGCCCTGGAAGCCCCTGAGCCTGCCTGAAGGTCGGGGTCAGAAAGAGGTCACCTAAAACTATCAGTGTTACGGGGGTTAACTATTAGGAGTGGAGGTTGGTATTTCAGGCAGCGTGATAGCACTACAAAGCCAGGTGTATTGCTGGACCAGAGTGAGGGTTAAGGGAGTGATGGGAAATGGCCACAGGCTCCCCCTCAAAAACCTTGAACTGCACCATCTAGGCGATTAGAGAGCCACGGAAAGGTTTTGAAGCAGAAAAATGGCATGGTCTGGTTTCTGCTTCAGAGAGACTATTAGCCTGAGAGGATCAATGGAAAGGAAGAGACCGCAGGAACTGGGAAAGTAGGGACTGTTGCAATCATCCAAGGGGCGTGAACAGCTTTGAGAGACATCCAGGAGATAAAATCAGCAGAACATTGGATGACTGGGGTGGAGATGAGGGAGGGAGGTGAGAGGGATGACTCCCAGGTTCCAGGCTTAGGCAACTGGGCGGATGACTGTGCCATTCTGAGATGGGGACACAGGAGGAGGAACAGGTTTGGGGGTGAAAATGTGAAGTGTGATTTGGGGCTTGCCTCATATGTGGTGCTCATAGGACAGTCAGAGGGAGGCGTTGGGAGGGCAGTTGTATTGTCCTTCTCTAGGGGGTAGTAGGGCAAACTTGAGGTCAAGACTGTCCCTCTCTCCTCTCTCTTGGGAACACTTCTAGAAAGACCAACTCATCCAAGAGGTGGGGACAACTGGGGAGGTGGAGGTGACACACGGAAGGCAAAGACACAGCCCTGAAGCACTGACTTTGGAGGATCTGTGGCACATATAATTCCACCATGGATTAGCACTGGGACCCAGGATTTACCCTCACACTGTTGCCCCCAGATGGGGACCACTCCTCAGGGGGATAGTGTGCCTGCTCTCACCCATCGGGGCACACAGGGTGCCCACCCTCTGCTTGCGCAGCGCTGGAGAGGACTAGGTGCGTGAGCGGCACCACCTCTGAGGGGAGGTGCAGCTTCCCAGACCTGACTCCCAGCTCACCTGAGTCGCTCACCTCGCAGGCGGCTCATAGGTCGCAGCACGGTAAGCTGGGCTGGGGAGACCAGGATGCTGGGCCTCAGCCCTTGTGGGATCACAACATGTGAGCAGTTGTGAGAGGCGCTGGGCTCCTCCTCCCAGGCTTTCTGGCCGTTACCCCCGCGCCCAGCAGCCCGCACACTGCTGTCTCCAGCTGTGCCCCCTCAGCTGTCCCTTCAGTGGGCTGTTCCCCACCCGTCCCTCAGTCCCATCCGCACCCCTCGCAGAGTCCCCGTCCTGCCTGGTACCTGCGGTCCCTTTTCCCGGGGGCCGCTCCCTTCCAGGCGGTCAGAAAGGCCATGGATGCTGGCTGGAATCGGAGGGGGGCGCGGGCGGCCTCTCGTGGAGGTGGCGGCGGTAGCGGCGGCTCGGGAGGCAGCACCTGGCCAGGGCGGACGGGCGGGCGGAGCAGGACCGGAGGCTCCTCCCCGCCCCAGCCCGGCCCGGCCCGGCGCCTCCCTGCCTGGCAAGGGCGTCGGTGAACCCTCCCCTGAGCAGACCTGGGGGTCCCAGGCCAAGACCACTCCCATCTAGAGCCTCAAGACTCATGATTAATCAATCTACAAGGAGGAACTGAGGCCCAGGACAGCCAGGGATTTGTTCAAGTCACACATAGGGTCAGGGGTTAGCGCCAGGAACTACCCCAAGCCTCTCTGATCTTAGTCTAGGTCTTGTCCTCCATACATGGCTGAGGTGTCTCCAAAGCCTTTCTCTCCTAAGTACAGAATCTGCCTTGCCAGGGCTGCACCTGAATGGGGTCAGGGGGCAGAGTAGGAGCGCTGGGAGCAGGCAGGGGAGCAGAGAGGTGGGAAAAGCTGTCTGGGCCTGAGAGCAGAGGCTGTTGGCCAAGCAAAGGCACTGGGACATGACTCTGTTCACATATTTCTGATTCCCAGCACCCCTGCAAGAGTTGAATGAGCCACAACCTGTCTCCGCTAAGAAATTTCTTTGAAACCTCATATTTTGCCTTAGGTCATGTGCATTTAAAAGTTTTATTTTAAAGAACTACTAACAAGTAGAAGAATCCTTTCTGGAGCAAAGTGAGCCCCTGGCAGCGTAGTCCTGCAGGCTTCTGTGGGAGGCTCACCTAAGGACGAGGAGCAGGAGAGCATCTCGAGGAGCTATTTGAGAAGGATCACTCCGGCTCCAGCATAAAGGATGGATTCAGGGACCCCTGGAGACTTCCCTCAGTGAAAGAGGATGGGGGTTGAACACAGGGCAGGGGCAGGGAGGCTAAGGGACCACTTGTCTCCTTTTGGGCTGTGTCTGTATCCTAGGTACTTGTGTAACACAAATCCTGTGTCTACCAAATGGTGACTGATTCTGATGAGTCTGAGACATTTTCTAATGTGCCAAGCCCTAACGGGTGTTTTACACAAATTTGTATTTAATTTCATCTTATTAAATACTCATCCCCGTTTTTGCAGTCAATAAAACTGAGGTCCAAAGCTGACTTCCCTGAGACCAAGCTGTGGAGCCAGGTGTTACGCCCAGGTCTTTGTGCCCCATCTGACACTTTGCCCCGGGACCTTGCATGTGGTGGGAGGTGTGCTAGGCATGGAGTGGGAGGCTCAGGCAAAGCAGAGGACAGAACTCTTGAGGACTATCTGGGAGTTTCTCTCACTTTTCCTTGGCAAGCAGCAGAAAAAATACAACCTTTCCCCTTTTCTCTGAGCACTCATGTCATGCATGGTCTTGGCAGATCGACAAGGACCTAAGAATGCTGCCTATCTGACCACAAAGCTAGAACTTCCAGATCTGGAAATTCCAGTTACAGTGCACCCATGGGTCCAAACCCCTCAGTCCACAGGCCTTGTCCAGCTTGGCAGCATTAGGCACTGCAGATAGCCAACTTCATGGGCTCATAAGCACGGCTATCACGGGGACTTAAAAGCCTGGTGTCCTATAGGCCCAGAGCCCAGTCTAATCCCAGGTGGGATTAAAGTCCCACTGAGCCTCTGAGCCACACAGCCAACACCAGTTCTCCAGAAAGTCCTCCTAAAATTCTCTATCAGAGGAATCACTCCCTCATCAGCGATTACATTTTTATCTATCTCACAGCATTTAGCACTATTTTCCAATCCCTACATTAATCATCAGTGACCGTATTAGTGTCACTCTTCAGATTTCTATCTGAAGGTACAGAGAATGTCTCGCATCTATGGCTTCCACAGAGCCTAGCAGCTCTGCTGCGCACAGCAGGTGCTCAGTGTTGAGTAAATGAAGAAGGAACTAAAATTTATCAAGTTTCTATTGGTGGCAGGCACTATGCTGAGTGCCTTTGCATACACTACCTCTAATCTGGACCAACTCTGTTTTTTTTTGAGTCAAAAGCTTCAAAATGTTCCTGAGATCAGATCAGGAGCTGCACTCAGTTCCAGGGTTCTCGAACTTCAAAGCTTTCCTGTTCTTCTTCTTCCCCCTTTCTCCTTCATCTTCATCATGATCTTCCTCTTCATTCTCACCATCATTTGCTTAAAACTATGTTAGGCATTTCTAAACCCTTCATTTTTCATTCTCAAAACAACCCTGTCTGGTATGCCCATTTACAACCCCAATTTCTATAGCTGAGATGGTGAGGCAGAGAATTCAGTAATTTGCTTAAGGTCATAAAGGCTAGTTAAATGGCAGAGCTAGGACTCAACCCAAGCAGATTCAAGTCCATTTCTTAACCCCAGCCCCAGTCTGCCTGCCATGCAAGCTCCTAGAATGCACACAACATTTATGAACCACTTTCCAAAGCTTATCTCGGTTTGAATCTCTAACAACCCCAAGGTAAAGCAGGTTTAATTCTTTGCTTACTCCGGAGCCAGACTGCCTGGGTTAGAATCTTGGCCTCGCCACTCAATAGCCGCATGTAACTCTAGGCAAGTTACTTACCCTGTGCTTCAGTTTTCTCATCTGTAAATGGGGATAATAGCAGCATCTATCAAGAGTTGTTGTGAGGACTGAGAGTTAAGACAGACAAAGCAACAGTACTGCTGGGCACACAGTGTGACATGTGCACCTCCTACTATTAATAGTTTATTCCAGAATCAGTGAAGGATGATGCATTCCGTATCAATAACTTTCAAGATAACTTGTTTATTCCCTTTAACCACAGACATTTTCCTAAAATGTACTACCTTTTCTGTCTTCTTAAACACAGACAACTCTGAGTAAATACCGGCTATGGACCAGGAATGAAGACTTTATATCCATCACTTCCAATCCTCACAACAACCCTGTGAAGTAACTGTTATCCCCACTGAGGACCAGAGGTTAAGAGATTTACCCAAAGTCACACAGTTAACAAATAACAAATGGTAAGGCTAGAATTTAGATCCATGTTTATAAGACTCGAAGGTCTAGGTTCTTTCTGCAAGTCCAGGAACCATCTTAGGAAGCTGTGATGAATCAGGGTTTTCTTTGAGAACATCAGTTCTTGCTTAGGACTGATTTGCTGCATTTGATCTCTTGCGCTTAGTCTCAAAGGGCTGTCTTTAAGGCCAGGTGTGCAAAAGGCAGCGTAGGGTGGTGGAAGAGCAGGTCTCAAGAGCTGAGACACCTGGGCTGGGACCTGGCTTGGTCTCTACTAGGCTGGGGGTCCTTAGTGCCAGGCTCAGAGAAGGTCCTCAATAAGTATTAACTACTTTTCCTTGTCTCTTCATTTCCACAAAATAATCATATACCGCAAAGATATTTTGGTCACTGATGGACTGCATATATGACAATGGTCCCAAAAGATTATAATGGAGCAGAACTTCCTCTAAGAAATGTAAGGGCATGTGGTTCAGGAGAAATATTTTTTCCTCTGTTGTTAGCAGTATCTGTGGGGCTTGGCAACAGATTCTCTCACAGCACCTCAATTTTGAGTGCATAGATGACATCCGTCAGTCAGCCACTGATCTGTTCAACACAGAGAAGCCTGTCCCCAATCACTATATATGCAAAGGGTGCAGCATCCTTTCCAGATCCAGCTTGACAGTCTTCAGAATGTACATGGCTGTACATTCTTTCCTGAGGATCTAAGATCTTGTATGAGGACACAGGTCCTCAGGAGCTGCCTTAACAAGTATTAAGTATCACTAACACTTCAGTAGAAGCTTTCTGTGGTAGTGTGGAGCCAGCCTGTCCCTGTACTTTGGAAATATTTCAGGTTGCAATGATGTAAAGCACTGTTAAGCTTTATTTCTTCCATCAATTCAATGCCAGAGAGAGCCGTTTGTGCCAGATAAGGTCAATGGAACTAAAAACAAAATTTCAAAATCAAATATTGAGCCTCGGTTCTACACCTCTCCATGTTAAACATCCATTTTGTGTGTGTGTGTGTGTGTGTGTGTGTGTGAATACCACAAAGTTCCTTAATCTGACCACTGTTCCAACTTGTAATAGTCCAAACCACATTGCCATGACAATCTCGTGTTCCTTTCTCTCCATCTCAGTTTCTTATTCCTACTGAGCCTCAGGCCACCTCTCACTCCCTGTTAACAGTCACTATCATGGTGATCTATGCCCTACCTGGTCAGTTCCTCCTCAATGTTTCCAATCAATCCGGTCCACATCCCTGTTCATGGAGCAGCACTGACAGCTTTGATGTTCTATTTCTCACTCTGTCAGAGGGTGCGGGGGAAGCTTGTGGGACAGTGTTTATAACATTTACAGTAGTGACAGTAATGTCCTAGCCTTCGCATTCACTCCCCACTCACTCGCTGGCTTACCCTGAGCAACTTCCAGTCCTATAAGCTCCACCCTGGTAAGTGCCCTATATCGGTACACCATATTTCATATTTTATAGCGTATTTTTATTGTACCTTTTCTATGTTTAGGTACACTTAAATCCTTACCACTGTCATACAGTTGCCTACAGTGTTCACTACAGTAACATACTACAGGTTTGCAGCCCAGGTGTGTAGTAAGTAGGCTATGACACCTCTGTTTGTGTAAATGCACTATAATGTTCGCACGATGACAAAATTGCCAAATGACAAATTTCTTATAATGTATCCATGTCAAGTGGCACATGATTGTAACTCAGTCCTCTCAATTTCTGACTCTAGAGGAGACAGAAAGGAGAGGTGCTTTACACTATGAAGCAGAATCCACAGGTCAATTATAGAATGACAAGGTGCTACAGCACTGCAAACTAAATGAGTAGATTTAATAAAACTCACAGGGGAACAAAAAGACTTGGAAGTTAGCCTCTACTGCAGTGGTTCTCAGAGTGAGATCCCTGGGCTAGCAACTTTAGCATCCTCTGGGAATCTGTTAGAAATTCAAATTCTTCAGTCCCCCTCTATACCTACTGAAATAAAAACTCAGGGGATGGAGCCCACAATCTACTTTACCAAGCTCTCCAGGTGATCCTGATATTTGCTAAAGTTTGCAAACCACCCCTTTCTCCTCACTACCTACATCTATCTAATGAGACTCTAAAGCCTGTCAATTCTCCTAAATTGGTCCCCTTCTCTCAGGCCTCAGCCACAGCCCCATTTTAGGTCCTTAACATCTCACCTGAACGACTCCAATAGCCTTTATCTGCTCTCCCTGTCTTACCTGGTTCCTCCTAAAACAATCCTCCAATTACTACCAATGAGATCTTCCTTACACACAAATATTTTGGCCACAAAACTCAACTCTAGTTACACTGAACTATTTCAATACTTGCTGGCTGCTAGCACACTATACACTGTCCTGCCCCTTTGTCTTTATACATAACCACAGCCTCCGCCAAGAATGCCCTGTCCCCTCATCTGTGAGCAAACTCTCAAAACCTACCCTTTGCCTATGTTTTCATGTATCCTTTCCAGAGCTTTGCTGGCACTAATAAATTATTTTTGGTAGCTTTGTGATTTTAAAACTTGTATTTCTTTAATAAAAGGTTGGTCATCTCCCCTATATACTTATCACTTATGATAATATAATAAATAATAGTTGAGTGTTTTCATGGGTCAGAAACTATTCTAAATCCTGGTAAGGCTTAGATAGGAGAATGAATGGGAAAATGTTTTATAAGATGCTATGTGCTACGGAGTGGGTCTATTTCATTAATCATCAAGAGCAGAGATTACCAATTATTCTATTTATGATATTTCTCCTTTGGCTTCTCAACTTTAATAAGAATAGAGAGTAGGGGTTAAAACTCAGGAACCAGTCTCCTGGGTTGATATTCCTGTCTGCCACCTACTAGCTGCAAAACTGTAGCCTACTTAGGGCGCCTCTTCTGTAAAATGGAGACAATAGTATCCATATGTTACAGGGTTACAGTTATGAGGATTAAATGAACTAATATGTGGAAAGCACTATGGCTCCAGCCTGGATCCATTAATATATGTTGATTGTTGTTAATTATCATGTACTGTAAGCAAAAGTTTTTCCACACAAAGTGAGACAAAACATGGAAAACTGGAAAGAGTGTCATGTTTTAGAAACAGAGACACCAGAGTTCAATTCCTGGCTCATCTACTTATTAGCTCTGTGATATAAAGCACGTTATTTTAACTTTTGTTGAGCCTGTTAGCCCATGTCTAAAACAGAGTATTATTTAGGGCTCTTGTGAAGAAAACACACACAAAGTACTTTGTATAGTACTCCACACGTAGTGTGCAGTCAATAACCAATAGCTCTTTTCACTATCAATAATAACATAGTTGAGTTTTTAAAATTAAAATAAATAAAGTTGACTCTTGGACAATGCAGGGAGCGGGGTAGGGGCAGTGACCCCACCATGACACACAGTCAAAAATCTGCATATAACTTAAACTGACCCTCCGCATACACGAAATCCTAGCCGCAGCTCAAAAACACAGTTGACCCTTGAACACACGGGTTAACACTGCATGGGTAAACTTGTATTATAATAAAGCTGTCAACGTTAAATCCTTGTGAATTAGGTATTATGATGTTCATTAGATGAGAAAAATGAGGCTCAGGGAGGCTAAATAACTTTCTCAAAGTCATCCTTCTTAAAAATGGTAGATCGGGGATTCAATCCCAGGACTGTATGATTTTTTTTTTTTTTTACACCACAGTGCCCTCATCGAATCCATGTCATAAAATAACTAAAAATAATAGTTAACATTTATTAGGTATTCTACACCAGGTATTGTCTCGTGTGCTTCACACACACGAATCTCTGCTGACTTGTACACATGCCCCTCCATGGACACAGCACGGGCCTAAGAGCACCATGCAAAACTCCATTTCAAATAGAGTATGTATGGATAGTAAGTTTTATTAGTACTTAAAGTTTATTGTTCTCATAGTTACAGGCTACAACTTGGAAGTTTAAAACATAAGAGAAAATTCTGTAAAGAGAGGAACCTGAACAAGTATCTAGAAGACATGTAAAACTTTGTAAGCAGTGCCACTCGGTTCTCCAGAATATTTATCTGTCCTTTTCAAGCACAGGCTCTGGTGCCAGAGTCAACAACGTAAAATATAACCAATCACAAACCACATTCATCCTACGCAAGTGAGCATGGAGATAGAGATATATATTTATATTTATATAATATATACATACTTTAATATTATATTGGTCCACTGAGATACATATTTTAACAAAAGATAAGAATCTTTGTAATCCAGTTAAACATACACAAGGTTAGGGTACACTTATTACATCAAAAGTTGGTGTTTATAAGTTACAGATATTTAATATTTTCCAGAGATTTTAATTAAAAAAAATATTTTAAAAGCATTTCAAACATCTGTTCATTTTCCCAGTGCAAAATAAGGTTGTTCAAGACAACTTACCTTTCTCCTGAAGTTTAAGGGGAAGAAAAAAAACCCAAAAACACTACCTACCACAATTCCCAACACTACCTTCTCAATCGACTTTTACACTACATCCTTAGTCACTGGATAAGTTTATCAAAATTAAAGCCTTGTGGTTATGATTCAGCCCTTGCTTCACATGTATGATTTTTTATGCTGAACTGTTCCAATTTATAAAAGTAGAAAAAAGTTAGCAGTGTAAGGAAGTGGTTTGTTTGTTTTAAACTGCAGCAGTCCAATCGTGTGTGGAGAGAAAAAAAAGCACCATTTCAAGATGAAATGAATTGGATATTTTGGAATTTATTCATAGGCTAGGTAATAAGTTATTTTGATTTACACAGATCAATACCACTTTGACTTTGTGACCACAGAGACTATTCATTAATTTTTAGGTGCATTTTTCTTTATATTGGTAAATAGGTATTCAATACATTACCTAAGTCAGTAACTAATGTTAAAAAAAAATTAAGGTTACAATTTACAGCCTACTTCACAGAGTATTTCAAACTCAGCTTGTCTGCTAGGTCAGTTTTATAGGAGACAGGCTTTTAACATATGAAGAGATCTGATAACTTGGCAGGTCTCTTCTCTCTAAATTAAAAAAAACAAGATTTTTGTTGTTGTTAGCCTGCCAATTTCATAGGCAAAAAACATGAAGAGAATAAACTATTTTAAAACACAAAGATAGACAAAAATCAATAATATGATTTAATACATGTGCCTTTTTTCATTTGTGTTCAGTGAAAGTTTTTACATTTCAAGTAATTGAGCCTTCATTAAAGAAAACGAAAAAATATATATACAAAAATTTAAAGTACCTTCCAGTTCTAGCTTGCTAAAGTTTCTCCTGCAAAAGTACAAAAAAAATCTACCCTGAACTAAAGAGAGCAGTGCCGTAGGGACAGCAGAATGGCAGCCATGTGAAGATTGCTGCTTGCCTTACACTGATGGGTGTATTTTAGGTGATAACTTTTCTCCACTGTCTAACACTTAAAATGATGGAGAGCTATCTGTTCATCTATAATTCTTTAAATCCAGAAAAAAAAATTTTTAAATATATTTCACACATAGCTTGAACATTTTTATTTAGGAAAAGGTTGAGTCTGAAGCTGTAAAGGTTAAACCTGAAGCATCCCTTCTTCGATAGTGGAGTCTATGTATGCAAAATAGCTTTCCTTGTCTATTAAAAAAAATTAAACAGTATTTTGATTATATGGAAATACGAACATGCACTTTGAATTAGCCAATCTGTGCTATCCTAAAAGAAATAGAACGTTCTTCCCTTTCCCCTTCCTCATCCATTTAAATCAGGGGAGAATACTGCAAACTTTAAGAACCCCACTGGCTATCATCAGAGTAACTACAGAATAAGGGTAGCACAGGGGTGAAGCTATTTCTCTATATTCCAGAAAGCAGAAGCTTGGGTGCTCTAGCTTTACAAGTAAAAGTAGCACAGGCAGGCAAAAGCTCACAGTAAATGCACACCAGAACAGGGGCCTACGTGAAGTTGTCTGACTGGGTTACCGCTTTTACAGCGGGAAAAAAAGAGACAAATCTGAAATGGAGTTTTTTTAAAAAACAAAACCTTTTGTCACATTTATAGGAATCTCAAACCTTTTGTATTCCCATGCTCATAGGTAGTTTTGATACACACTGTAAATAGCTTCAGCATTCAGGAAGAAGAGTATTGTATGGTTGACAAAGGACAGGAGAATTCTTCATGCTTCTGAAATCTCAGATTTGCTGAGTGCAATAGCTAGTTCTAAGTCTTCTTGCTCCTGCTGATTCAGTCGGGCAAGCCTCTGCTCTTCCTCTCTCTCACTTTCCCTCTTGGCCCATTCAATCATATCCTCTTCAGAGGGATACTGCATTTAAAAGATGAATGGGTGAAAAAATAGACTGAGTAAAACAAATAAAAAGAAAAGAATGAAAAGTAGTTTTTACAAAGGAATTAACTACTTGTTTCACCTGAAGGACTTGGGGAATAGTCTTATTGGTTATTTGTTAATTTTTTTTTTCTGAAAACACATTTGGTTTTAAATGTGATTTAATTTAAAAAATTAATGCAGCCTACAGATAGAAAGTCTATAAAACTAAACAAAACATTATTTTTAAAAGTAGAAATGCTTAAAGTGAATTAGTAGATTTAAAAACAGGACTAGCTAGCCTTTTTATCCATTGCAAAACATCTACTACCTCAAGTTCAGGGAGTGTCCTCACATGATAAATCATTTTCAACTTAATCCTACTGGTGATTCTCTACCTCATCCTAACCCTTCGGGTACAGAAAAACTATAAAACAAAGAATATGCTGATTTTGCTATACAGAAAATAAGAGAACCAGGTTCACTAAACAAGATGTGAACTGAATAATTTTTTTTTAATGCATTATAAAGATTTTGGCAGACACTGAGAACTTTTTGGCTCAGTCTAAATAAAACCTTAACACTGGTAATTAGGTCAGGGAAATATTTTTATCCACCCTAACAGTAATCTTGGCAGATTCTAAACAAAAAAATTCTACTTGGTTTCATGTCCTATCATATAGAGGAATATCATAAAATAAATAATGTGATAGGATGAAATGAAATAAATTGTCGGGCTTTAAAAAAAATTATAGCTTTTTTTCCCTTGGGATTAAGGGCCTTTTCAACTTTTAATACTTTACAAATCTTTCATAATGAAAAAAGGAAGACATTTTTATTATGAGGAGCTTTATATTATGCTATATTGAGATTTTGGAGTATGAAATAAACAAAATGCCTCAGCTCTTGTTCACGAGTCATTCCAAACAGGTTGTGACTTGCTGAAATCATATTTAAGATATTAAATGCTATAAAATGTCAGGCTATTTTATATTAAGAGGATTATAATCTCCTAAGAGCAAGTCTGGATTTTCTGCTTGAAACAACTCAAATTCCACCTAATAAAAGTTAGGTCAGGATAAATCTGATACTCCATTTCCCAATAATCAAGATATTTATTCCTATGTCTTTTTTCACATTCAGAAGAAGCCACTGGAACTTAAAGTATAGGTTCAAAAGCTGGGTAGCTCAGTTTAATTCTGACTTAGTTGTATGCAGATTTCTGCTTACCTCCTTTCTAACTACAAATAACTGCAGGGATAGAGGACTAGTTGACTGACCTAATGCTACACTGAGGGACACATTAGGCAGATTGTGGCCAGGGTTCCAAAAGCATCTCAAGGGCTTAAGATGATAAGTGGAAGAAATTCCTTTATTATAGAATAGGCAGAGATAATAAAGGTCATTCTGCCTGAAGAACATCTGGGAAAGTGAAACTCTGTTAGCTACTCCAAGAATTTTACTTCTTTAAAAAGTTGTTTTTATCGGAATAATGATGGAATATATGTTATTGCTTTATGTCCCTCCAGAGTGACAACTCCATAACTAGTTGTCCCATTTTTGTGATATTATAGGCTCTGCCTATGCTGTTATCACAGCATCCTTCCATTGTTTTTACTGTCTGCCTATTTTAGTCAGCTCTGGGAGAATGCAGAATAAACACAGAAGGCTAATGAATTAAGCCCTCCAAATAATTAAAGATTGGTTAACTCTTGACAACTGTATTTATTTCACAAAGCTGACATTTACATTTTAAAATGCTACTACATAAAACCAGAGTTTTACTTTCTATTCAAAAAATCCTTAACCTAATTCTCTCATAAGATAGTTGCTGACTGGTCTCTAGAAATCACCAAAGCTTTATACACAAACACACATACACAATAACAAATACACAAGCTCATTATTGGCATTATTTATCCAGTGGGCAGACAGCAAATGACTAACGGCCCATCATCCATAACAATTTGTGAAATAATACCTGTAAAGATTTTATTTATATTGTTTACCAAGAATAAGGGTTTACAAAACTGGTACATATCAAAGAACTAAGACTACTAAAATCATTTGTGTAATGGAATAATTTTAGAACCATCATAATAGAAGCAAACAGAGGTTTTGGTTGGGGGAAGAATGAATATCATTTTTAGTATGTTGGTAAATTTAGTTGGAATGATGCAAGTTTGATAGATTCCAAAGCAATCTTTGAAAGCTCTTCAAACTGTAAACGGAAAAATTTTCCCCCAAACAGCCCATTCACAGTACTTACAGCACTGAAGTTAGCAAAATTGCTTGGGTCAGCCTCTTTATTGGCAGTGGTAGTAGCGGTAGAAGTGAATGAATCGCAAAACATATCAGGATCTTTTTCTTTGGGGCTATCATTGCCTGGGAAAGGCTGAAATGGATCATTCAGTTTAAAGGGATCGGAAGAATCCAATTTGTTGATAGGTCTTTTCCCTGGATCAAAATCATTATAATTAACTCAACCAGTAAATATGGCAAACACAAACACACAAAAACATGAACACGGAGCATTAAAGAACTGGGAGTGGGGGATGGGGTGAGTGCGTAAAACACATTTTAATATGGTCTTAAATAGCCACATCAACAGTCTAGCCTCAAAATTTTCACAAACACACATACACAGTGACCTCTCAAATACATTTCAGCTCTATGTGTCTAAATGAAAAAATAGCAAAGGGGAAGGGGTTGGGCCAGGTATCCTATTTTTCCCAGGGAGTAAACCTTTTCTTCCCCAAAACAACATGTTCCCAAGAAAAGAGAGAAGAAAGGATATAACAGGACCATGACAAAGAATACAGACAGAAATGGTCTCTGCTTTTATAATCTCAGTTTGACATAGTTACTAATGGCAGCAAGGGCAAATGACCTTTGAAAAATACCAATATTCTGATTTTTTGCTGGATCTATATACATCTGGAAACATGAAATTAAAAATTACCTTGGCAAACCCCACCTAATTTCTGCCATATACAATATATCAAACTGAAGAATAAAGAGAACATTTTGAAGCTCAGGGCCTAAATCTTTGTGGTTGCTGATAAACTAATTTTTGACCAAACAACAGCATACTGTTGCTCATTTGCAAACATGTTCTCAAATTTTAAAGTCTCATACTTATTTTTTTTTGAAGGAAAATAAGAATAGGTGTTAAAATATCTTCGAATATATATGTTTCCTAAAATGTGTTGTTATTATAGCAATCATAACAACAGATTCTCTCCATCACTGTAACAGCTTACAAAAGATGTTCGTATTTCACATCTCAATGAATTCTCCCAGCAGCCCTGTGCAGGTTGGCAAAATTAGAATTGTTGCCACTATCTAACGGCTCAGAAACTACACACTCATGGTCACAGAGCTAGTCAGAGCATATTCAAAATTAGAACCCAAACCTTTAAGCTCCTTGTCTAGTAATCTTTCCAACAAACCATCCTCCTTTCTTTGACCTTTCTATAGGGATACATAACCATTTTGTTGAAGATTCTTAGATTTAGTTAAGCACTAGTATATTCTTTTACTTAGGACTTAAAAAATAACTTCACTATTGGCATCGTACAGGAGTAAAAATTAAATGAGCAAACTGACTCTTATTTGTTTAATATATTCGACTTTGCCCTCTCACAATATATGATATAGCCTACTTTTCCTTAAAGATAGAATCATTTAACTTGTTTGCCTGATTTTCAACAGATAATTGAGTACTAACAATTGTACATGCAATTTAAGTTAAAGAAGAAAAAATAATCTGCCCAAGGAATACCATGGGGAGGTTATTATGAAAAGGCAAGAACAGTAATCTATATCTACTGTGGCTGAAAATTTACCAAGGAATGATATATGATTAAAAGAAGAATGTGTCTTCTCATATGACAGCCTCATAGCACCACAACTGCTCAGGGGATTGCCTTTTTAGCCACTTTTCATGAACTTTATTATCTTAAAAACAAAAAACCTTTCCTTTGTACTGTTCTTAAAATAAAAAAAAATTTTAAAAAACAAAAAATTAAGAATTTGTTCCTGGACCAGGAAAATCACTTTTAAAAAGGAGCCTCTTCTTATGGGAGGTAAAATATTTTTCTTCAAGAAAAATAATACTTTCTTTAAAATCACTATATTGCTAAATTCTGGATGCCAAAAAAAAGCCATATAGTCTCATGGTAAAGAATTTAAGAAAGACTTCATTCACATTTGGCAAAAAAAGAATGGGACTTCGAACTAATCGGAATTAATTAATTAATTAATCCTCTAATAGGAATGAATTAAAAGACCAATGTGCAGGAAACTATTGTTAAAATGGCAATTAATGAACTTCCAAAAAGCAAGGGACTTCATCGATACTTTCATTTTTCCTTTACTGCCTCTCTAAAATGATTTAAAAGTATATTCACTCTTGCTGGGAAAAGCAGTTCACGACAGTTATGCATGCCAGCCTCCTACGCACGTTTCTATAATTTTGTAGTGGGACCACAGGAGATGATAGTGGCAGGCTTCTGTGGTGTTTTTTCACTTGTTTTGCTTAGGGCCCTTTAGATAAGTCTATAAAAAAGGCCCACACAATAACTTAGGGAGAAAAAGCATCTAGCTGATTTGGGAAAAGTACCAACTCTCATACCAGGTGGTGGTGGGCAGGGTCTTGTTGGAGTTCCGACCTTTGGCGGCAGTGCTGGGGGTGTATCTTCACTTTTGACTGATGCTTCCTCAGGTACATTTTTTGTAACAATCACATTGCTGACAGTGCTTGATGCGGCTGAACTAAAAGGATCTTCACTGTTGACCTTTGAAAAGAAAGGTTTATGCATGGTTATATATATTATACCAACCAAAATGTATATGCTCACGTAGCATTTGGAAGAATGGTCTTTAGTATAATGTAGCTTTACTGATTTCAATTCCAAGAGCACTGACAGTTTAACCTTTGCATTCAGGGCCAAAAGGGAGAATTAAAAATTGTTCTATATAAGTAGCGATCCTAATATCACTATTAGACTATACCAGAACAAGTTAACTCTGGATCAAAGGTTTGTCAAGCTTCAGGCAATACAAGACCTCCTGCGGCCATTTTAAAGGGACTATGTCTTCCTTCAAATGAATATCTGACCAGAATGATAAAGAAACACACACACACACACACACACACACACACACAACTCCTCACTTCCCAATACACTTAAATATAGGAAAGATTTAATACTACTGGCAAAGATAATGGCATCTTGAAAAAACATTAAAGGCAACTTGAAAGTCAGCTTTTTAAAGCAAATTGAGTCCATAGAATGTCTTTTTTTTTAATAATTTATTTTTCAATTATTATTGGTATACATGAATAAGCCTTAATGTAGGTCTGAAGATCCTGCTGTTCTGATATGTGGAATAATAAAAGATTCACTTTTCTATAATGAATCAGGCATTACAATTTTAGATCTATTTAGACCAGTGTTTCTCTACAGTAGCACGACTGCATTTTGGCGGGCCATAATCCTATGGTGTAGGGGGCTGGGCAGTGTGTTTAAAGGATGTTTAACAGCATTCCTGGTCTCTATCTACTATATATGAATAGTCTCCCTCCCCAGCTGTGACAACTAAAAATATCTCTAGACTGCCAAATGTTTCCAGGGGTGAGAAGAGCAGGGAAAATTACACCTAACTGAGAACCAATGACATAGACAATTTGACATATACTCTAAATTTACTCTTTTGGCTTCAATAACTGTAGAGCTATATTGGGAAACAAGCAGTAGAGATATAGTGCTGGACTATGTGTATTAGTTATCTTCACACTGGCCATAACGTCCGCAGAACGAAAATCAATTAAACAATGAAGAGAGGATGAAATGAATGCCCAGATTTCATAGCTAATGACCCAGTCAACAGAGGGGAAAATGTAGTTCAATTGGAAGAAATATGTTTAAAAATATTCTTAAAAATAAAGCTGTTGAGCAAAACTGTCAGTAGAAAATTATAATTACCTGTACCGTCACCAGTGTCTTCATGTATAGAAATATGCCTGCCTTGATTATATCTTATCTTTCATTTCTATCTGAAATCAACATTTGCTGTTATTTATTGAAATGAGTTGCAGTGTCTGTGAGAGGGTTATATAACTGAAAAGAAGGATTGCTCCTATTGTAGAAACAATATATTTACCTTCCCACTAATTACTGTGGATTACCTTTGACAATGTGCTGAAGTCAGCAAATCCACCTTCAAATGATTCATTTCCAAAAACAGATGCAAATGGGTCTGTGGCTAAAATAAATAGAGAAATCAATGCAATAGGGAAGAAAGAATCAAATTTTATGTTCTATTTTGGTTGGTAACATTTCAGACAGATGAACAATATCTAAATCCCAAATATTAGTTCCTGAATTTGACTAAAGTCCACAAAGACAGTGAGAGCACATTGATATCCCCACAAGATAGGTATAATCCTTTACATAAATCAACTGGTAAATGATTTAAGATAAAAAACAGGTAAACTAACTCTAAGTAAAGTGTTTAAGGCTATGGAACACATGTCAAATAATATACCTCCTGTGCACCTGGCCTATTTCTAACAAAGACATCAAGAAGTAATATAAGCTAGACTCCATTAATTCCGCATTTCACACTCATCCTTCAAGTCCCATTTTAAATGCTACCTCATCCACAAAGCTTGGAATAACCGAGGCATCTCTAATTCCCACAGCAAGACGTGATTTCTTCCTTCTTTGTGGCACTGAGTATATTCTGGTTTGTACTATGGTTATTCATTGACTGATATATCACCCTTCCTAGATTTGTAAGGTCCCTAAAAACAGGGAATAATGCTTATACAATGAAAAATGAATAGTTAAAAAAACATTTGTTGACCATGTATCAAATCCAAGAAAATAAGAAGATACAGTTTCTACCTTTGGAAAGCTCACAGTCCAGTGAGAGACATATAAACAAACCAAAGCAAAACAATCTTAAATGAGCTATTAGAGAGATATGAAAAACCCATAGTAGGAGTCACTAACTTTTGAGAGAATTAGGAAAAGTATCAAAGAAGCCATTAAATTCACACTAGGTCTTTTAAATAAGAAATGGAATTTGCCAAGTAGATGAAGGTGGAAAAAAAGAAATCTATTCCAGTCAGAAAGCACAGTAATTGCAAAAGCAATTATTTAACCGCTGCCCCATAGGCATGAGAAATTATCTGTTCCATCACAGTGCACTTACCACATGGACTAACATTTCCACTAGAATAAGCTGATCTACTCTGAGATAGGCTGCACCTGTTCAGGCATAAAGGCTACCAATAAAGCAAAAGAATGTTTATAGGAATTGCTGTTTGATATAGGAAAGCAGAAAGAAATGAAGGAGGGGAAAGAGAATTGCAAAAAGAGGGCAAGAGAGAGTAATAAAGAGGCAAAAATAAATTCTTGTCCTTTCTCAACTCTTCATCTTTAAATCAGTTTTAGGACTAAAGTGTCCGCATCCACCCATTTAAATGTGTGTAGTGTGCCTTTACCTCTAAAAATGAATAAACCATGGACGTAAACAGAAGAGGGACAAGAAAGATATGCATTATTTTTGTTTACTTTGTCATCAAGACATTCATGGGGTGGACAAAGTACAGAAGGGTAGGTAGAAGCACAGAGAAAAATTAGTCCTTTAGAGATAGACCAACAACTCTGAGCCCAGAGAAGATGCTGAAAGAAGTTACAGGAAATCCTATAGCTTTAGCTATAAAAGATCATTTTTTTTTTTTATTACTACATATCTGCTGAGTTCCACAGCCTGGGGCCTAGTCTACTCATGGGTGCTGTTTTAGGTTCCTTTCTTTCTCCTCTTCCTGTTACTCCTGATGCCACAGCAGCTGAGGTACAATCAGGGTGCAGCTGCTCTCCTGACTGGTAGAAGGGTGATGATGGAAAAGGAGTTGCACTCATGTCACTGAAGGGACTGAAAAATCTGCTTTGCTTTTCTCTGCCATTGTCCCATAGCTTTTACAAGAAGTCATGTGGCGGCAACTGTGCTGAGTTAGGTCAGGTTTGACTGAAATGTGAAATGTACATTGTGAAAGAAATGAATAAAAATTAATCCCCATCAAACAGCTATCTACCAGAGAATCCTGGGAGGAGGAAGGAAACTTTTTCCCCCTGTGATCCATTTATGACCCACAAGATACTCAAGCTCAAGCTCACAGAAAACCTTCAAAGATACTCATGAGTAATCTGAGGTGTAGATGCTGGTCATTTATAAAGGATTTTCTCAAGTTGGTTTCTAATTCATTCACTCACTCACTCACTCACTCACTGACCCACTCAACCACTCGCATTTACTAAGCATCTAGTATGTTCAAGGCTAAGCACTAGAGATTCAGAGGGGAATAAGACATAACACCTGCCTTCAAGGAATCCATGCATGAACTACATCATATGCATGTACATAATTGTTACAGAATACATGTTAAAACTCAAAGAAAGCAAAGAAGAAGCAACATCTACGTTTATGAGGAAGAAGCAAATAAAAGACTTTACTAAAAAGTTTTCACTTTCTTTTACTTGTGGACAGAAAGGATGTGGGAGAAGACACACACACACACATACACAACACGCATGCACACACTATAAACACTTGCTCGTACACACACTTTTCCATTAAATTTTAAGTGGCCTCAAAGAGACAGATAGTCATGGCTGTGGTTGGTGAAAATAGAGAAAATTAGAGAAGAAACATAAAAAAAGCAGGAGTGAGAATCGTAAATATATGAAGTGTGTTTAGCCTGACTCATCGCCTATAAAAACAAAGACCTACTGACTTGGCATTTTACTACAGTTGGAGTCGATGATACTCTGGGTGCCAAGAGCTCCCTCTATATGGTTAGGATGTTATAAAGCCTTAATTAAGAGTTGGAAAGAGTCTGCATTTTCTCAGTCGAGAGTTAGTAAAATATTCCATGCAAAAAATTTTCTGGCACCCAAACTAATCTCATTTATAATGAAGTGGAAAAAGAACTTTTGCAAGTCAAAATAAAGTATATGTAGAAACTGAGTAACCTGAATTTGCTTTCTTTGGTTTTCTTTTTAATTTGTAATGTGTCTATCCACCGGCAGGAAATGCTAAAAAGACCTCTACATGAGGCACAATATGAAGAATATTTAGTAGCCTTTATCTCTGTCATAACTATGATATTTTAGAGGTAGGAGTGGAGCAATCTATCCTTTAATTTTTAAAAACAAAAATTTGCTTTCATGTTTTTATTTTGAAACTTTACAATTCTTCTGTTCTGTGAGACTGATATTTTGTTGGTTAAACACTAATTTTCTTGGTGAAAAAGAATAGGGATATAGGGATACATATTGGGTATGTAATGCAACCTCCCTCAGTCTCGGTGGTTTGTAGATACTGAATTTTATGAACAAGTAAACTATCTAAGTCAATACATTAAGACCCACATATATTCACACATAAGTTGGGGGAAAACACAGATTTGCCAACTGAACCATAAGAACTAAAAAAAAGTCCACCTTTCATTTTACAAGCAAAAAGACTTCAAAAACTAAGATGAGAAAACGATCTTAGACTAAACGAATCCTTTCTAGTAGAGTTGGTATCTCTCTCTCTCTCCATTGTCCCTATTTCACTTTAAACTAACAAAAGTGTATTACAAGTAACACTAGTCTGCATTTAGAAACCATCAAACTAAAAAGTAGTAACAGTAATAATTATAACAAAAATAGTAGCTACCATTTACTATGATAGAAACCACAATAAATACTTTAACATATTTTCTCATTTAATCTACCCAACAAACCCACAAGGTGTAATTATTAACCTGATTTTATAGTTTAGGAAACTGAGACTAAAAAAAACCCTAAGGAACTATCGATTTTATCTGAATAAGTTCAGGCAGCTGGATTTAAATACTCATGTCTTAATCACAACAACCTCTCTGGACTGTTTAAGTTTCCATTCAATTCAAAATCTTACGACAATGCAGCAGATTTGAAACAAACCATTTATTTACTTCTTCAGAAGTCAACTAGTAAGCCTCTGCTATGTCACAGAAGCTTAGGGTAGGAGAATAGCTCCCAGGTGTCTGCTTAGGCAACTGAGTAGATGGTAATACTATTAACAGACATGGAATATCCAGATGTTTAGTATTGTTTTATATTTTGTAGGGTAAACAACTTTACTTTCAGACATATACCTGTGACACATTAAGTAAAAGACTACCCAATGTATACACATGAAATACGAATAACATATTAAATAATAACATATTATATATAATAAACATTATGCTCATATACATTTGGAACACAGGGCTAATGACTTAGATTTGTGGTTAGCAGTATGATCAAATGCTAAGAAAGACAATTCTGTATGTAAGTCATGTACTAATGGCTTGGCAGATAAAGAGACTGGAGGCAATTTAATATCGCAGTCCAGATAAAACATGATGTGAGCTCAAACACGGCTGAGCAGAAGGAGACAGACTATTTGGGGGTTAAACTGATAGGACTTAGCAATGTACTGGAAGTGAGGAATGATAGAGAAATCTAGGATGTTGGCTGAGGGCCAATAATAGTGTCATCAGTACAGAAAGTAGAACATAGGAGGGGGTAAAGGTTTGCATTTTGTTTTTGTTTATACTACACTTTGAAGAAGAGACTAATTGGAAAAGATGATTATTTCAATTTTAAGTACTGTTGACCTTGACACAAAGGGGACATACCCAGCAGGTAACTTAAAGGTACTGGAGGCTCTGGAGAGAGTACAGAACTAGAGGACTGAACCTAGGAGTCGTCAGGAAATAGGCTGTAGTTGAAGGCACAGGACTGGGCACCATCCCCACAGGAAGTGTGCATTGTGAGAAAAGCAGAAGCACTGAGCTAAAAACAGAACTAAAAAAATAGCCTCTAATCTTCAGCTTTTTCTTCAGGACATTGAGATTATTCTCTTGCTCCTGTTTGAATAAAAGGAGACATCTGTCCCAGATAACTCCTGGGAGCAAGCTATCCCAGGGAACAGAGACCAGCACAATATAGGGCAACAGGAAGATCTTTTATAACATATTAGAGCAGCAGTTCTCTTAAGTGTGGGCCATGAACCTCAGAGGTCTCAAGACCCCTGTACGTAGGTCTATAAGGTCAACATTATTGAAAATGAAGATGTTGTTTATCTTCCTCATCGTGATGGTACTTGCAACAATGGTGGGTAAAACTACTGGTGGGAATCGAGGCAGTGGCCCCAAACTACTGGTTGGTAGCCATTTTACTCCTCACCATCACACACTCGCAGGGGTTAAAAAAAAGGTCAGCTGCACTTAAGAATGCCTGTCCTTGGTGAGTCAAGACAAATTATTAGTTTTTTAAAAAATTAATGACCCGTAAGGACACATCTTTCTAAAATTCTGACAAAATGGGAAACGCACATAAAAAGCACTTCTGCTGAGATGGAAGTATGACGGTTATCAGGAAGAAAAGCATCTCCACGACGGTCTGAGAGAAAAGTTGAACTACCTGCTCTTTTAATGGAATACCATTTTTACTTGAAAGAAGTGACAAACAATGGTTATCCAGGTTTTGGTAGTTGGCAACACCTCCTCCAAAATAAACAAAGCGAGCCTGTCATCTTACGGAAAACAACAGTATTTGTTGCAGATGATAAAAATTCAAGCTTTCGAGTAAAAATTAGAATCTTGAAAATTTGTATCTGCCTCATAAACTTAACATTATACCAATTCTTAGCCTCTGATGAGATGAATGGTGATACTAATAAATTTCAAAAGTATTTATAATGAAATGTGTCAACATTTGGAAGAAGTGTAGGCTCAGTGGGCCAACACTTTCCAATGATCAATCCATGTTACAAAATCATATACGGGCAAAAGATTCATTCAACGTGCAAGATGAACCCATGTATTTTAATTTAACAGAGCATGAAAAGTTCACTGATAGTTTCATATTCCATATTGTAACCAACTTTGAAGAAACTAAAATTTGTTGAATTCTGATATAGTATCAAAGAAGAATATCCACAATAATCTGAAAAGGTTATTGAAATACTCCTCCCTTTTCCAACTACATAACTAGGTGGGCCAGATCTCTTTCATTTCACATATCAAGCAAAACAACACAGTGCAGCAGAGATAGATGTGAGGACCAGCTTTCTTCCATTAAACCAGATATTAAAAGAACTTTGCAAAAAATATATAAGCAATAGTACTCTTCTCACAATTTTTTGGAGTTACTTTTCTTTAAAAAATATTATTTATATTGATATGTAATAAGTTTATTATTGTTCTTAAATAAATGTTAAAGTTTAAAATTTTTCAGTTTTAATTTCTAATATGGTAAATGCTGTGATATGACCCATATAAACAAAAGCTCTGAGGGTCCTCATTAACTTTTAAAAGTGTAAAGGGATCCCGAGACCAAAAAGCTGATGTACTTGATGATCTCCAAAGTCACCACTGTGGTTGCTTTAAATAACTCGCGTCTTCCCTAATCATTTTTTGTTGCTATTGTTGGAATAAGAGCCCCGTGAGGTTGAAATCTGGAGTTATCGCCCTCAACCCCAAAAGTCCTTCCATGGACCTTTTCAGTTTCTTACTAAAATGCTTTCATTTCTTTACTTAACATTTTTCATTTGATTGCTTCCCCTATCTTCCCAGTACCTGTCATCAAATTTTGGGTTCCAAGAATTTCTTAATTTTTTTCATTTACATAGTACATAAGTAAAGAGGCAGGATAATATAGTGGAAAGATCAATGGACATGGATTCAGAAGCAAACTGATATGTGGTTCAAATCTAGTAAACTGTATAAACTTGACTAACTTGATGCTCTAGTCCTCAGTTTCCTGATCTTTAACATGGGCATATTACTTAAAATGTTATTAAAAGATAAATGGAAAATAAAGCATGAAAACTGGATGCTAGAATAACACTTTTCTCTGTCTGTATTATTAAAAGAACCTATCCATTATTTGCGAAGCTATTGTCATCACCTATTGGAAGCCACTAATCTTAAAATTTAGACCAAGAGCCACAGTCGATGCTGACTTTGAAACTGCCCAGCAACACTGCTTTTATAAAGGAAAAACAATTTTTTATTTGTTCTATGATACTGGCTATTCTATATATATTCTAGAAAGATCTTTAACATGAATAATATTGAGATACTGAATAACAAGAAAAGTAGAAAGGGAAATATAAACACTTATGATCATTTTTATCATTAGTAGATTATAATTGGATATAATAATGTAATGATTTTAAAGCCATACTAAATAGGACAAACACATTTAGAGACCAAAAAAAAAAAAAGTTAAAAAAAGAGTAATGTTTACTGTTCAAAGAATTTGATAAATTATCTCCTTACCTGAATCACTAATGATGTTCACCAGGAGCAAAAGGATCATTGTGTGTCAATGCTTCCACCTAAACAAATTACACAAAACCATGACTGAGAGAGGTGACGCTTCATAGCTGAAACCTCATTGCCATACCAAAGAAAATGTTCTTTACAAACTCTAAGTTCATCAAGGAACACAAGGCATTAGGAACAGCTTTCCCTAACTGACATGCAATCTTATTAAATCAAAAGACATATATCATTTTCTAATCTTTTACTGTGAAACATAATATCCATTCATAAAAGTATATGAGACACATGTACAGTTTAACAAATAAGTATCAAGTGAACACATGGAATCACCCCCAAGATACTGCCAACTCCTCAGGAGCCTTCGTGTACTCTCCAGCCATAATCTCACCCCCTCCTCTGTGAAGTAATCATTATCTTGACTTTGGTGGTATTCATTCTTTTTCCTCTCCTTATAATTTTGCTACTTATATAGATGTGCACTATTTTAATTTTCTTTTTGAAAGAATTTTAGATTTCTAGAACAGTTGAAGATATAATACAGGGTTCCCATATACCCTTCACCCAGCTTCCTCTAATGCTAACATCTCATATAACTATGGTACACCTATTAAAATTAAGGAATTAATACTGGTACAAAAATATAAACTATAGACTTTATTTGGAGCTCACCAGTTTTCCCCTTAATGTCCTTTTCCTATTCCAGGATGACAGGTTGCATTTAGGATGCATAGTATTCTAACTCTTAAATATCCTAGTACTTAACATCAGGAAATGCTAGATTTCCATCTTCTAACTGTTATCTAAAAATAGTTTCAGCATTCTTCCCCTTGGAGGAAACATGTGCTTGTGTATGGGGCCTAGGGGGAAGGAGGAAGGAGAGGAGGGAGGGAGGGAGGGAGGGAGGGAGGGGGAGAGAGAGAGAGAGAGAGAGAGAGAGAGAGAGAGAGAGAGAGAGAGATACAGCTTTCTGCTAAAAAAAAAAAAAAAAAAGATCCTGCCACTTTCAAATAAGCCAAGGAAAAATCTGGATCAAGTGGCAAAGGTGAGTGGCTACAAAGAGTGAGACTACCAGAAGCCAGAGATTCCTGCTCTGAACTGTCTTTCTACTTTAGTTTTTAATCGCAGTCAAACAAATTGTATATTTAGGAGGACAACTGAACTTTCTCTTTCTGGCACCAGGCTCTTTTTAAGAGTCCAGCCAAAAAACTTGGTAGACAAGTGAAAGGGATGTGAAAAGTGTTTTGGGATATTTATTTTCCACTCTGACTCATGGCTATCAATGTCATCCATTTCTAATCATCAAGAAATTAGACATAACAATCAAATGTCAAAGGATAATGCAGAGCTCAACTTAAAAATTTCTAAGTAAAACAAATGTATTTGAAAAGAGAAATGTAATGCCCACTGGGACTTAAAGAAGTAATTAATACTAAGGAAGTTTCTGGAACTGAAATTATAGTATTTATTTTAACTGATGCCAATGATATTATAAAACTAGCACACCAGTGTATACTCTGATTATATCTGCTGAATGAATAAACAGCAATCAAAGCTAAGTCCGTATAGCAAAGTAACTTTCCATGGTTCCTGATATAATAGCCTGAATACCGGTGTGAGAGAAGTCACTGACATGATTATTAAGTAACAACTTTCACTGAGTCTCCTCTTGACTTTGAGGGAAAGAAAAACTAACAGGCCTGGTTTTTAATGATAGCTTGTAAGTTTTATGTACCATTATAGAGAGAAATATAAAAACACACCTACATGCATGTCAGGTTTAATTTCTATTCCTTCATCACACACTGTGCAAATACCCTACAAGGCCGGGACAGCATGGGGAACGAGATGAACTATGTGGCTCATGAAGAAATAAGTGGCTACAAAACTCTATGTTTAGTTTGATAATTAGGCAATTTAGTACACAAAAGTAATTTTCATAACTAAAATTTAGATGGTACGATTTTATAAAATTAATGTTCCCAAATCTGCCTACAAGGTCACCTAACTCATCACTGAAATCTCTTTTATATAAGCCATCCACTCCCATCCTTTGACAGTATGACTTAGCACCTCCGCAAAGCTATCATACACTAGCTAGGACAGAAGAAAATACTAGTTGTTCTGTTTTTTAAAATTATATCCCTTTGAGAGCAGAAACTAGTCTTGAGGGAACGGGAATTTCTGGAAGAGACTCATGCCTGGAGCATAATCAGAAGGCTTTTTTTTTTTTTTTTTAAAGAAAAATCACAAAAATCGGGGGTTTTGGAGTTATAAAAAAATGAATTAAATCTTATGGTGAAGACCTTAGATTTTGGTCAGATAGGTGTGAATTCAGTTCTACTATTTACTAACTTACTACCACTTAACCTCTCTAAGCCTCATTTACTTTATCTTAAAAATGGGAATAACAACATGAGCCTCATAGGATTATTATGAAGATTAAATCAGGTAACACATGGAAAGAGCTTAGCACCGTGCCTGACACAGAGAAAAGATTAGATAGACATAGCTGTTATATATACTGCCAATTTGGTTTTATGTTTTTTGTTTTGTTTTTCATGGACAAATTAAAAGCTGTCGGCAAGGGGAGAAAACGGAGAAAAGAGAAAAAGTAAGTAAAACGAATGGCAGAAAAATTTCACCAGGATAGAGAAATAGGAGAAATTTGTTTATTTTTAAATTAGGAAGAGCTACTTTGACTTTCTTGCTTTAAATGATACAAGTGAAGAATGAGAGGGTAGATTAAGGTGAGAGGAAAAGAATTCAGGTTCCAGCCAATTTAAGAAGAATTTGGCCAATGGGTCCACACTGCAAACTAAATGCTGTTTAGTTTGGAGAGGCAAACAGTATCCAGTAGCTTGTGGAAACCACAAATATTCAGTTACGGAGGCATTTGCTCAGTTTTACATCAATGGAAAATACCAGTTGTTGGCCAAGTAGCTCTTTACCAAATACAGTAAGGAAGTAATTCAAGAATATGAAAATCAAGAATCAATTATTCCTTAAAGAAGAAATTCTTAATCTGAGAGTATTAAAAGACAAAATTTTGGTTTCAAACGCCTATCACTCAACTGACCCTTTTTGGATCTGGTTTACTTACAGACATGAAAATTCTGCTTCAAAAAATAAGCCACAAAACAAAACAAAACCCTCCAAAATTACGATTATTGAAACTGGGTGACAGGTACATGACAGTTTGTTAAAATATTTCATTATATTGATTTTGAATGTTTATATATCCATGATATAAAGATTTTGTTTTTAAAGCCTCCAGACGTTAAAGCACTTAGCTGTATGACCTTGGCTACATTAAGTTAATTTTCCTGAGTACCAGTGTCCTTACTGTTAAAATAGAAACACCAATACCTACGTTGCAAGGCTGACGTGATGATTAGGAACAAAGAATGGAAAGTGCACAGAAGTACCTGAATCGTACTATGTGCTTATTAAATAGTGGTGGTTGTACTATGACGTTTTCAACAGTCTGACATTCAATGAGAATTTGTACTGTTTTACAAGATTAACATTCCAGATGCGTCTATAAAATAAGTGATTTTATTTTTCTAAAACATCGATGCTTTTCCTTTTAAACGGATTTTCATGATTTCAATAACACATACCAAACATTTCTGAAAAGCTTTACTTAACACTGGTGTATGGAGTTCTAGTCCTTTATTTTTAATATCCCCGGTGAAATAATATTTGGTCCTTTGAAGGGTGGATTTGATTTTTGGATGACATAAATTATTCTAGTTAATACCAGTAGGTGATCAAGCTGTGAAAAACCACTCTGAATCAAAAACTAGATGGGTTGAATGAAACTAAAAATTTCATATGGCCTACTGGAAATAATCTAAAAGAGGATTCTTTCATCACTGTATATTTCAAGAAACTCCCTTAGAACACTTGTTATCTACCTAACAGTTTAAAACCCTCCTACTTACTGATGTATTACTGCTATTGCTGGCTGCGCTGAAAGGGTCAGTACTTGAAGTGGCAAAAGGATCAGTAGAAGATTGCTTGAAGAAACAGTCAGATGCAAATGGGTCTGAACCTTTGAAAGGATCGCCTCCAAAGGGATCTAAAGAAATACAGCACAAATATGAGAGACTAAAAAATATTACACTGAGTTTCCTGTCACCTGAAGGCATGACGGTTGCCATAATAAATGACATTTTGAACTCCTACGGAAGCTAAGTTAGGCACTTTGTATTATGACTACTGATCATGATGTATAGACAGTTCCACCTAGTTAAATAACTTTAATTAACATTCTTTCCTACTTGTTCATTATTCACCCAAAGCACATCAATAATTCCAACACCTACTACACAAACGTTTCCTGTGTGCTAGGCTTAAATAATTTCTCTAAACTGGTGATTCTAATTTTGGGGGTGGGGTAAGGAGAGGATCACAGATTTCTTTCTGGTTTTGATGAGTTTTTAACCTAATAAACTTATTTTTAAAAATAAGCATATAATTTCAAGGGATTCCATTTCAAGACCCTTAGTCTATGTCATCATAACTAAAGAAATAACAAAAATTTCTAAATGTATTTCTCTCTGTGCTCAAGTATAATAGCCAATAGTTTGTTTTTTAATTTATTATTATTATTATTTATGCCTATAGCACTTGGTCTTTCTAGGTGGTCTCCCACCAAGTACTAACCAGGCCCAACCTTGTTTAGCTTCCAAAATCAGACATCAGACTTGTTCAGGGTGGCATGGCTGTAGACCATGGACCATGGCTCCACTGGGGTGTGAACCCAGGACCTTCTGTGAGCAAAGCAGATATGCTAATCGCTACACTATGGAACCACGTCCATAGCCAATAGTTTGGAAGAGGTTTGGAAAACATAACTAACAAGTACACAATTTGCTTTATTCTAATGCAAAAATCCCAGAAAAAAAATATCTTAAAAAGCCCACATTTAGTTATTCTTTAAGGTGTTTCCTTTTCTTGCACTCATTGGATTAGGCTTTAATGTTACAGAAACAAAAGTTCTAAACCCTGTAGCGGTGTAGCTCATTATACCCATCTAATCCTAGCTAATAAGGAGAAATCAGTGTAAATATTATTAAAAGCACAAACACTAATTGTTTAAAAGTGAAGCTAACAGTTAATTAAGCAAATTCACAAGAATCTACCATTTTCTCTCTGAAAATGTTAGGCACATACAACATCTTAGTGGGGCCTTAGATCAGTTTTAAAACTAAACAAAAAGTCCATTTCCTATAATACCCAACTGAGAGTTCTCATTCTTAAATACAATATAAACTTATAATTAAACAAAATCAAATTTAAGCTAAGATGGACCTTAATAATACTGACCAATTTTCCCAAAAGGATCATCCTTGAAAGGATCACCTGTGATAAAATAAATAAGCAGAAATCAAAATAACAATATTCACTGTTGTGGCACCATTATTTAAAGGGTAACTTTAAACCAATAGCAAAGTTTCTTAAAGCAAAGTTTGTTTTGTTAGCTCCACCTGAAAGCAGATTAAACAATCAAGGCCACCTACCTTTAGGAAATATTTAAAAAAATAAAGAGGAAAGGCAAAACATCAACACATCTCATAAAAGAGGCAAATTTGAATTAGAGCTAACTATAGTTCTTAATCACAAGTTGAAGTTACAGATAGATGGGTAAAAGACAGTCCTGACATCAAGAATTTTACTAACAAAATCTCTGTTCTTCATAATGGTATGGGAATGAGGATCACCCTTACCATCTCAGAAACAAAGACGGTGAGCTTCACTGAAGTAAAAATTCTTATAGAATTGAAGAGTCATAAATAAATAAAACCTTACATTCATGGTCATTTGGTTTCTGACAAGAGTGCCAAGACAATTCAATGGGGAAAGAACAGTCTTTTCAACAAATGGTGCTGAAAACGGCTGGTAACTACAGGCAAAAGAATAAAGCTAGACCTTATCTTACACCATATGTTGCAATTAACTCAAAATGGATGAAAGCCTAAATTTAACAACTGAAACTTATAAAGCTCTTAGAAGAAAACATAAATCTTCATGACTCTGAATCTTAGATATGACATCAAAAGCATAAGTGACAAAAGAAAAAAAAAGATGAATTGGACTTCATCAAAATAAAGACAACACAGAATACATGAAAATATTTGCAAATCATATGTAAGTGACTTGTATTCATAATACATAAAGAATTCTTAGAAGTCAACAGCAAAAAAGACAATAACCCAATTAAAAAATGGACAAATGATTTGAATAATCATTTCTCCAAAGAAGATATACAAATGGTCAATAAGCACACAAAGATGCTCAACAACATTAGTCTTTAGGGAAATAAAAAATCAAACCCACAATGAGATATCACTTCACACCCACTGGGATAGCTATCATCAAAAGGATAGATAATAAGAAGCGTATAAATGTTCACAGCAGCATTACTCATAATAGCCAAGAAAGTGGAAACAACTCAAATGTCCATAAACCAATAAGTAAATAAAATGTGGTATATCCATCCAATGTTACCCATCAAAAAAAAAAAAAAAAAGGAATGAAGTACTGAAACATAGTGTAACATTGAGTAAACCTTGAAAATATTATGCTAAATGAAAGAAGCCAGACATAAAAGAACACATATTGTGTAATCACATAAACATGCAAATCTATAAAGACAGAAAGTAGATTAGTGGTTGTCTATAGCTGGGGCTAGGGAATGGGAACTGACTTCTAATGGTTATGGGATTGCTTTATGGGATGATAAAAAAAAAAAGTTCCAAAATTGTATCTTGGCAATAATTATACAACTCTGTAAGTACACTAAAACCATTTAACTGTGTATTTAAAGGTTCAATTTATGTACCTTTTAACCTTTTATATAGCTCAATAAAGATTTGAGTTCTAATATCTAGGCTCATTTCTGCAAAGACTCTAAGCAAATTATTTTATATGCCTCAGTTTCCCATCTTTAAAACTGATATAAACTGACCTGTTGATTTCACAAAGTGATTTTGGAAATAATAAAATGCAAAAAGAGCTTTGACACAGTGGTATTTAGCACAGTTTATACTGACATCAGACATTTTAATTTAATAAACAAGTTTCTTTAATAAGATTGTAGGCACTTGAAGGGCAGGGAATCAGGCTACTAACCACTATTGCTTCCACTGTGTTAAAGCATGGTGTTGGCACTTTTAGTAAATAATTGCTGGTTAAGAGTGCCCGACTCTCTTTCTTTTGTTCCTTACTCTGAAGAAGAAACATACCCTTTATCAGGGGCTCCGAAGAAATAATCGAAGGCTAAGTCTCAGAATTTAGTTTCCTGAAGAGGACAAATACTAAAATTTGAGCATATAAAACCTTAACTCTCTATTTTTGCTATGACGACCAGGCCCTCAAAACTGAAGCCCTAATTTTTATACAGTTTATCTATTAAAAAGCCTTTTTGGTAAATCTATAATATAAAAATAAGAGTACTTACTGCCAACAAAAGGATCAGACTGGAAAAAATCCAAGTTTGTATCTGTAACTGGATCTGTCAGTGAACTTGATTCTACAATAAATGGATCTTCCTAAAAATAATTTTTAATAAGAAAATTTTTTAGGAACCAAAGTTTTAAAAAGGTAACATTTTAAAATTAAAAAATATGCTTTGAAAAATCAACTGATGGTAATACAGCAAATATTTCTGTGGTCATAAAGTTCACTTAACATATTTTTCCCTTTCCTTAGCTTAAAATAATAATAACCCATTTTGGGAACCAGGGATAAGAACATTTACAGATAAAATTATTTTTACCTCTTTGGAATGTCTGTCACTGTTAAATTCAGGACAAACGTTTTCATTAACAGCTGCAGTCACCACTTCATTTTCATCAGTCACACCAGAAGGCAGTATCTCTGGACTACTTCTCACCTGCAAAATATTAATGCTACATGAACTAACGATGTATTTTCTCTTGGCAGAGGAAACTGAAATTAAAAATAACCAGAAGTTACTAGAAATTTTAAAAAGACAAGCAAAACATATTCATTGAATGGCATGTCTTATAATCTTCCTTGGGAAAATGGCATCTATTGCTAAGCATCGAAGTCCTGAGAACCTCAGGTCTTTCTTAACCACTTCCCTTTGGTCATCCTTCAGCTAGCCTCAAAGTTGTACTGAGTCTACTTCCTACTTCTTTCATAAACCCTTCCCTTCTTCTCCATCCTCTCTGTCACTGTCATCCACTTAAGTATCATTATTTCTAGTCCAATTACTGTAGTAACCTTCTTACTGCCTTCCTGCCTGTAATATGTGCCCTTCCAAACTCTCCACCTTATAGCAGCCAAAGTAGTAGTTCTAAACTGCGAATCTGATCTTGACCCTTTTGGATAAAAATCCCTCAATGGTTTCCCATTGTTTTCTGGATTTATAACAGTAGATTAATAAGGCTTAAGAAGTAGCAGGGGCAATGTCCATTTCCTACCACCCTATGTCTTTGAAGGATAATCTAGTAATTTTATCTTTTGTACTTAAAATAATATTCTATAATGAGTCCAAGACTGTACTATCTAAATAAAACCAAATCTGTTCATTTTACATCCTTAATGTCTCTCAAATTTGGATTCTTCTACTCATCCATCCTGTTACTGCTTAAGTTTAGACTAAAACAACTCTCACACAGACCATTCCAACCGTTTCTTAACATATCCAGTCTCACCCTCCAATCCATCTTCCACATTTTCTAAAAGAAAATTAATTCCTGTTAAATTTTCTTCATTTTCTTATTCAATGGCTATCATACGATAAATTCCCCAGTGCTTCAAGTATGAATCCCATTTACTCTATCTGGCCCCTACTGACCCTAAAAGTGGTCAATTTTATCTAAGTACACATCACATCACCAGGGAATTTGTTTTAAATATATATGTACCTAGTTCCATCTAGAAATTCTAGTTATATGTCTCTATCGGCATCTATATTTTGATGAGGTACCAGAGGTAATGCAGGTGCCCACTGGGAGAGAGCCTCGTCTCCTACCGATGTTCTCTCTACCTTCATTGATTTTATCTTCCGAAAACATCTACAACCCTGCAGCATGTTTCTCGTCGTCACACGACGTTTTCTCTGCCAGGAATAATCCATATTGCTTAAACCTTCTCATTGTGTAGGTCACGTGTAAAGCTGTGCTGTTCCCTACATCCTCTCTGAGCCTCTCCAGCTGTCCTTGAATATCCAATGCTCCTTTGTCACAGCCCTTTTACACAGTGTTACACTACTAGACTGTATGCTGTGTGAGAGGTAGGGTTCTTTTGTTTTTGTCTCTGTAGCTCTCGCATATACACACAGCCAGCACTCTTGTGCATTGTTGGTGCTGGTCTAAATAACTGGTAAATAAATATCCTTAACACTGTGAAATAAAGAATCTCCTTCCTTTTAGCTTGGGTGAGAGTATACAAAAACTGTTTGTAAAAGTTACTATCTATAGAACTACTGCTTTGAAAACATGCTCTATAACAAATACATTGGTAAAATTACATTTTTACACTAGTTAAAACTGTTAGAATTGCTGGATCAGTACCCACTCTACTCTACTCTGGGTAAAAAAAAACAACCAAACAAAAAAAACACCTCAATTGTCCTCAGATGAGGCAGGCCACATTATTTCTCTCAGGTTAATGTCAACAAAACTTTGACCTAAATCAAGTCTTTTTCTGAAGTTGATTATGATGGTTATGGAAACTGTTAGACTCACTGGAGACTCCTGGTGTATGGGCTCAGACTCTAGGTTGCTCTGGCCTTCAGCATGCTCATTCAGGTTGGCTGTTTCACTGCTGCTGGTGCTCAGGCTGCAATAATCTGTAGCGCCATTTACAAGAATGCTGTGTGGGCTACCGCACCAATTTAATTGATTATTATGGTTTCCAGCTCTTTCATTTCCAACAGTTTCATCTGCATCTGTCGACACAAAGCAGAAGTACACAACAATTTATTATTAGAAAGACAAGCAACTACATCACTATACCCCTGGACTTGGTCAAGGATAAATTTGCTTCCATAAGGAGAATACTCTGGGAATGAAGCATGACTTAATGATTTCAGTAATCTATCCCAGTAACTTCTCCTCTTGAAATCCCAAAACATAGACTTGCTTGTTACACCTTTTGAAAGCTCCAAGAATTTACGATTCGAATATCTGCACATGGTGGTTGTTTAGGGTATAATAAGAAAAAAAGGGTCAGGGTATTGGGGAAAAGATAGCAAAGTGACAGAGCAAGAGAAGATTTTGTAGTGAAGCTTTAAAGAGATAAGAGGTTGAAGGAGAGTACACAGGCTTTGGAGCCATCCATACTCCTACTGGGAAAGAGAAGAGCAAAGACAAAGGGAAAATGAGCTCTGGCATTTTATTAATGGGCTCTGGAAAGCAGTCTCTAAATCCAAGCTGTGCCAAATATGCGAAACAAAGGCACTCAGAGTTTTTTGATCCCAATATCCAAGTGACTTTATACTCTTAGGACAATAGTAGGACATAGAAAATAGAATTCAATAAATTTTATATAAAAAAAAATGTTGGGGATCAGAGGCAGGAAAAAGTTATATTAACCTCTATAATAAAAAATAATTTACAAATATCTCAAAAAAACTGAGAAAGTAGAATCAAAAAATGTTTCTAATGAAAAGGAATATTCCCATTTTTCATAAACTATATATTTTAAATATTTGTTTGTTAGCATGCTGTGCTTTTTATTTTAGCAAACATAAAAATTACCTATTGATATTTCATAAATTAAGGCTGTTTACCAATGGTCTTTCTTCCTCATAAGGTTTTTTTTTTTCTTAAGACCTTAAGGCTGAAACCTATTTAATAATTTTCCAGTTATAGTTGAAATACACTAAAATCCCAGTTTCAGGTATATAACTTAGTGGTTAGACATTTATATAACTTATGAAATGATCACCCCAATAAGTCTAATAACTATCTCCCCTAAGGTTTTTAAGTTGCTCAATTTGGAATCTGCGATTTATTGCAGGTCTTTCAGGGTCGTAACCTAAGAAAGAAGATAAATGTAAACCTAGCTCTGTCACCGTCTAGTTCGGTGATCTTAGAATAACCTCTCCAACCCTCTATTCTTTAATCCAAAAGGTAGTAACAATAACCTGTTATACAAAGCTAAAGATATATTTTAAAGAGCTCTGTAAAATGTAAAGGACTACATAAACGATGGACATCCTGTGTAAAAGTGCCTAGCATGCTCCATTTCCCACTCCTAAAAGCAATGATGTTTTCCTCTGTTCCTTTTCCCCTGATTTACCTCATTTTAAAACGTTAAAAACCTTGAGCTCTTTGAGGTAGAGACAACAACTTATTTTTAATATCTAGCACAATGATGTACACTATAAGTGCTTAATATCTGTTCATTTAATGAACACAAGTATTGTGCTTATAAACAGTTGGCATTAAACAGCATATAAATCTATCAAACTTCATTGTATTTAGAATTTAAACTAACGATCCAAAATACTACACACTTGTCATGTACAGCATATACCTTGTACATTCTCTAGTGCTATAGGCTTACAAACTTTTTACTTTAATTCATAGAAATAGACTTTACATCCTAACTCAGTAAATACACACACACACACACACACACACACACACACACACATACACACACACACACACACACGCAGTATATCTGGATAACTCTCTGTGTATATATGTAACATAAATAGACACAAAAATATAAATATACTCAATTATATAATTTATATATGATTTTATAACACACACATACACATCACATACACTGTGAAACACCTTTCATGAAGTAATACTATTCTTACTACATGTAATGCATTCTTATGTTTCCTTTCTCTATTTCATTGTTAAAATTTTTTTTATCATGACCATTGAGTAAATTTTCAATACCTATTACAACCTTGCAGTCAAAAAATTTAAAACCTTGACGCTAAAATAATACCCATCATATAGTGGAAAGCAGTAAGTGGAAACACTTGCCTATCAATTCTATTTAGGACAGTTTATTCCTCACGGTTATTTCTAAGACAATCAGAATCTTGAACAAAACTAGGGCAATCTTGTGTTTGGCTCTTCATGTACCTGTTTACTAAGCCTGTGGTCTTCTTTAGTCTCTGCATAAACTTAGATGATATAAAAAAATCAGTCATGCAACTAATGCAAGCTCTCTGGAAATTGTGCAAGGGAAGTACAAAAACTATCAGAACACCTTCAAAATACTTGGATAAAATAGTATATATTGTATAAGTACAAATACATAGATTTAAGGTCAGAGGTTCTTTGATTTTTTGTTTTGTTTTGCTACAAATACTAGGTAAGAAGAAGAAAATGCAGTATGTTAGAAAATTTTATTTCAGTTATTCCTTTTTCCAGAAAAGCTATAGTTTAAGCTTTAGAGAGCAATGAAAGTCTCAGACTAGTTTATAACCAGATTTTCATTTTTATAGACCAGAGGAATATACTGCCCTCTGTGGGAAAGATACACAAGCCACTGAGTCAAATGTAAGAAAGTGGCATGTTTATTCTTAAGGTTTGGAAGTCAGATTCAAGGATGTAATTCCTCCACAGATACCAAATACATCTGGCACACTTGGTAGTACAGTTTACTGAGGCTATTTTCCTTGCTCACAAACAGTTTTATTTTCTCAATGATAATTTATAATACCCAGAAGCCTTTCTACTTTTTTATTTATGCTCTTTCGTTTGAAAGAAATCTACTTTCAAAAAGTCAATGAAAATAAAATGAAAAAACGAGCTAAAGAGTGGGAGAAATTATTTGCAAATCAAAATCTAACAAAGAACTTATATCCAGAATATATTTTTTTAATTATAATTTAATAATAAGACAAACAACCTAATTTTTAAAATGGTTAAGATTTAAACAGACATTTCGTCCAAGGAGCTATATGAATAGCTAATAAAGCACATTAGAAAAGATACTCGATATCACTAGTCATCAGGAAAATACAAATTAAAAAAAAACACTATGAGATACCACATTACACCTACTAGAATGATTATAATAAAAAAATATAGATAATAAAGTGTTGGTACAAATGTGGAGAAACTGGAACCCTCATATATTGCTGGTCGAATGTAAAATGGTACAGCTACTTTGGAAAACAGTTTGGCAATTTAAAGTTAAGGAAAAGTTAAACATAACTTTATAATATAACCTATTTCATACCCAAGAGAAATGAAAACATATGTTACACAAAGAACTGTATGCCAATGTTCACAGCAGCATTATTCGTAATAGCCAAAAAGCAGAAAGAATTCAAATGTCCGTTAACTGGAGAATGGATAAACAAAATACCTTATGAACATTCAATAGAATATAATGTTTATACATGTACAACATGGATAAACCTCAAAAAAATTATGGTTTCAGTTTGTTCAAATTCAAAATAAAGGGAATGGGTTATGTCCAAAAAAATAATAAATGGAGCCAGTTTAAAAGGAGCTGGGAGCTACCATGCCAGAGAAGCTGCCTTGGCAAGTCTTATGCCTCAAACCTTTGGAATGTTAAAACAGGGCAAAATAACCTTTGGACTGGGCCTAGGGCAATACTGTGTCCCAAAGAACTGTTTGCAAAGATAATAAAAAGCAGTTATTATAACTACTGGACTGAAAATTAAAAACACAGTTTAGAATTAATATCACTATGTTATGTTATCTGCACCAATAGAAATGCCTTCCTTCTATTGAAGTAATTGTTCCCCTTCCCTTTCTATAAATATGCAGCTTTGACTCTTAATTGGAATACTATTTGGGTTTCGGCCTGAATCCATGAGATCCCAATAGCTATTCTTATTGATAGCCAATAAATGCTTTTCTTTTGGTCTGTCACTTTGAAAGGCCCTTTTATTTTTAAGTCAACAGCTATGTGCTCTCTACACTCCTATCTAACCATCCTGCTATCATTCTATAAAATATTGTCCAGTTATGAGGACCTAGCAATAACAAAGCAAAGGATCTATCTGTATACTGGACCTACCACAACATGGCATATGCATCTAATATAAAAAAAATTTTCTAGTTAAAAAAATAAAGGTTGCCACGTAAGCAAAATTGATTTCAAAATGAGCATCACAAAAGGGAGACACTGGGTTATTATTTATAGAAATAAGCAACACTTAGTTGGTATTTATGTATCAAACACTATGCTAAAAGGTCTCAAAGGTTTTGCCTCCTTTAATCCTCACAGCAGCTCTAGGGGTATTTTTAATTCTCCAATTTTAAAAATGTGGAATCTGATATTAAAATGATTTAGGTAGTAAGTGGCAAAACCAGCTCTTAAACCTAAACCATCCAACAACAAAGCCTACACTCTGAACTATAACTCCAGTGATTATCATCGGATGTATTAGATATATGACAGTTTAATTTATGACAGGTGACAAGAAACCGGTTTGCATAAAATGACTGAAAAAGGAATAAAAAAACTAGACAGAGAGAGAAGATGAGAAAATATTATTCACTAAAAGGACGTGACGGCCCATTTGAGTGTTACTTCTCACTGGTGCGAAGACTTACTGAACTGATTTCCTGCTGTGAATTGTGCAGGTGCTGCTGAAGAGGACCCAGCTGAGCCTTCCCTGACTCCACACTCTCCTCCAGTTCTGCTGTCTCTTGCTGTAGGCGACTCAGCTCTTCCCTAGCTTTGGCCAGCTCTTCCTCATAAGTGGAGATCTGTGATTCCTGACTATTTAATTCAGCTTTCAAAGATGAGATCTATAAAATGGAGGTGAGAAGAAAGGGGGAGTCAAAAAAGAAATGTCATTACAATGTCCATAATGCAATATGTTTTCATATTTTTTGATGAAAGGTTTTAATAGAACAGGGTAATTAGGGGCGAAAATGGAGAGTTGTAGACATAAGTACCACATTTTCAACTAAAATTTAGAAAAACAGTATAATAAGTGCCCTAGTTTCCCTAAAGAGGGCCTGTAATTTCTCAATGAACCATGTTCCATTTCCTTCACGTGCCCAAACTATTGATTAGAGTGCCACCTCAGAACAACAAGAAGCAGAGTGTTTCCATTTTAAGCCAGGTATAGATCCGCAGCAGTAAATGGCCAGACTTTACCAGCTGGGCCTCCTCAGCGCATCTCTTTCTGACTTCCTTGAGTTGCTCCTCCAGCTGGGCTTTCTGCTCATCCAGTCCATCAAGGAGTTCTTGTACTTGCTGTTTCTGAGCCTGTAGCTTTTGCAGATTAGTATTCTCCCTCTGAACTTCATCTTGAAGATCCTGAAATATAAGAAAATTAACGTATTTATTCTCTTTGGAGGCAGAGTTGAAGGTTAACAATTTCTAAGAGCCTATCTTAAGGGAAAATACCATCTTGTCTTATTAAGGATAATGTGGTGGTAGATTGGAGGACTCGTGACTTTAAATACAATCTTTACCTGAGGACCTCTTCCTTGGACTCCAGATTTAGATGCCCAAACTGCTTACTCACATCTGATGGGCTTCTCTAATGTATCAAAAACAGAACTCCTGGCATTTCCCCCACAAATCTGCCTTATCCTCAATCCTCTCCCTTTCAGTTTCTCTGGCCAAAAAAATATAACATCTACTTTGACTCTTTCTCTCCCACCTGATCTCCAATCTGTCAGCAAATCTTGTTGCTTCTTCCTTCAAAATATATTTAAAAACTGACGACTTTTCTCTTCAACCTCAGTTTAGGTCACTTATATCTCTCTTGGACTGCTGCCTTCTAACTGGTTTCCCTGCTTCCACTCATGCTACCCTTCAGTTTATTTTCAGAACAAGAGCCATGTTAAAAATCCATGTCACTTCTCTACTCAAAACTCTACATCGCCTCCCTATCTCCCTCACTATGAAAGCCAAGGTCCTTACAATGGTCCTACTTGATCCCATCTCCCAACTTCATTTTCTACAGCTCCTTTCCTTGCTTGCTCCCTTTCAGCCATACCGACCTCACTGCTGTTTCTCAACATGCATGTGCTCTCTTCTCAGGATCTTTCACGGATTATCCTTTCTTCCTAGAAAGTTCTTCCCCCAGGTATCCACACGGCTCAGCCTCTCATCTCTTTCAATTCTTTGCGCACCTGTTTCCTTCTTAGTGAGGGCTTCCCCAGCACCACCACCACTACTCCTAATTCTCCTTCATACATAGTTTATAATTTCATTTACTTTCTGTAACAGCTCTATTGAGATAACTCACATACCATGCAATTCACCCACTTAAAGTGTATAATTCAATGGTTTTTAGTAAACCATTGAATTGTACAGAGTTGTACAACCATCACAACCACAGCGATATTGGAACATTTTTATCATCCCGCAAAAAACAAAACAAAACAAAACAAACAAAAACCATACACATTAGCAAGTCACTCCCTATTTTCTCAAAATCACCACCAATGGAATTGTATAACATGTGGGTTTTTTGGTGACTGTCTTCTTTGTGGCTTAGCATGTGTTGAAAGTTCATCTGTGTTAGCATAAAATAGTTATTTTAAATAATTTTATTAAGGTATTATTTACATACTATGAGATTTGACTACTTTAGGTATACAATTCATAAGTTTTAGTAAATCTATACAATTGTGCAACCATCACCATAATCCAATTTTAGAACACTTGCATTACCTAAAGAGTTCCCTCATACTACTTTTCAGTCAATCCTCATTCCCATTTCAAGACCCAGGCAACCAAAGATCTGCTTTCTATTGCTATAGTTTTGCTTTTTGTAGAAACCTAACATAAATGGAATATGATATGTAATTTATTGTATCTGGTTTCTTACACCTAGTATATTTTTGAGATTCACCTGTGTTGTTGCATGTATAAGCAGTTTGTCCCTTTTATGAATGAGTAGTATTAGACTGTATGAATATACATCTAATGGACATTTAGATCATTCCCAGTTTTTGGCTAATGTGAATAATACAGCACATAACTTATCCTGTTTATGGTTTTTATCCTTCCACTAGAATGAAAGCTCCCTAAGTCCAGGGACGTTTGTGAGTTTTAGTCACTACCGTATTCCCAGTTCCCAGTATGCAACAGAGGTACTCATGAATATTTAGTGAATGACGAATGACATCATAAAGATGTCAGTTCCCTCCTAATGAATGTATACAGTCCAATGAAAATCTTAACAAGGTTTTTCAAGGAAACTCACAAGCTGATTCTAAAACATATTTGGAAAAAGAAATAGCATATAAAATGTAAAAGGACTTACCCTACCAGATATTATGAATTACTGAAAAGCTAAAATAGTTAAGACAGTTTGGTATTGATGCAGGGATAGACAAACAGATCAAAGGAACAGAAAAGAAAATTTAGACCCAAATCTAGGCATATACAGAAAAAAAAAATGAAGATATCAAGACATGACATTAAGACTGATTGGAAGAAAAGAGAACTAGTCATAAATGGTGCTGGGCATACCCATATAGTAAAAAACAAACAAACAAACAAACAAACAAAAACAACCCACAATTGTCTCTAAACCACATCAAACAGAAAACTAAATTCCAAGTATATTATAGACTTAAATGTGAAAGACAAATCTTACGATGTATAGAGGAAACAGAGATCTCAGTGCAGGAAAGACTTTCTCTAAACAAACCAAAAAATTAAACCATTTTGAAAACGCTGACTTTGTTTATTCTTCTGTTTAATGATAAAGACCTTATGCTTAATGATAAAGACTACAGAGATTTTCAAAAAGCACAATGGGAAATTTCTGTACCTTCTGCTTAATTTTGCTGTGAATCTAATTTTCCAAAACATAGAGTCAATTTAAAAAAATACAAAAGAGACCTTGAGAGACATCATTACCACCATGAAACCCAGCAGCCAAGATAAATTATTTATATATATATAAAATATTCCTCTGACAATTAGGGTTCCTCATCTGAACCACGAAAATCATTTGAATGACTATTTTTCCAATTCTCCCAAGAAGGGCACATTACTAGTACCACTGCAGATGTATAAAGAGAGGTTAATTCTTATATATAAATGATTCCATGAAGAATTCGAAATTAGTTCTCTCCAGGAACCACAGGTGAGAAAGAAGAGAGGATTGATAACTCTAAGACATGTGTTGGCAAGAGGTGAGCAGAGATCTCAAAGAGGGTGAAGGAAAATTGTAAACACTAATTTTTAAAATAACCATCTTTTAATAATATACTATTCAAAGGTCCCGAAAATTATTCATTAGAATAAGAAGCTGAGAATAGAAGAAAAACTTAACCACAACTAGGTCTCTTAATATACTGCATGTTATACAAGACAGTATGGCATCATCATCATAATAGCAAACATTTTCAATAGTGCTTACACTGTGCTAGGTACAGTTCCAGGCTGTTTCCATATATTATCATTTATAAGGTAGGTATAATTATTATTCACATTTTACAAATGAGAAAACTGAGGCACAGATTGACATGTAACTTGTTCAAAGTTATAAGTTAGCGAGCCATGGATTCAAACTAGGTTCTGACTCTAGAGCTCAGTTCTTAACCGCTATGCTATACACTGTCTGTAGACTGTCTCACACATCTGTGCCACTATTTTTAAAGACAGGCATACTTCGGAGATATTGGAGGTTCAACGCCAGACCACCACAATAAAGTGAGTCAGACTAATTTTTTGGTTTCCCAGTGCATATAAAAGTTCTACTATACTGTAGTCTATTAAGTGTGCAATAGCATTGTCTTTAAAAACAATGTGCATACTTAATTTAAAAATACTTTACTGTTAAAAAATGCTAACATCATCTGAGCGTGTTGGGAAAATGGCGCCAATAGGCTTGCTCACACAGGGCTGCTACAAACCTTCAATTTGAAGCACGATAAAAGGAGGTATGCCTGCATATGCAGATGCTTCTGTAATTAAATAAAACATTGAAAAATGCTTTCTAAAAAAGGTTTTTATCTTATATTTTCTCAATCAACTGATTAATTTTAAAAGTATATCATGCTGCTTTCTTCAAAAATGTCTTTAAAAAGGCCAATACGATGAATGATTTTGAAAGACTCTTCTGCCAACATTCTAGTCTATGTAATTATAGATTCATAATGGTGAGCTCCACTAGTAATTTTTTTTTAACAGGAAGGCATATATATTTATACTGTGTGTTCACATCCCATAGTTAGATTTCTTTCTGTCACCACATATTTGACCCCCTTTACCTGTCTACCTCCTCCCGACCCCTACCCTCTAGTAACCACTAGTCTATAGTCCATGTCCATGAGTCTGTTTGTTTGTCCTGTTCATTTGTTGCTTTTAGGTTTACATCCCACATATACGTGATATCATGTGATTTTCAACTTTTTCTGTCTGGCTTATTTCGCTTAGCATGATTACCTCAAGATCTATCCATGTTGTCACTAATGACAGTATTTCATCTCTTCTTATGGCTGAGTAATATTCCATTGTATATATACGTACCACAGCTTCTTTATCCAATCATCTATCGGAGGATACTTTGGTTGCTTCCACGTCCTGGCCACTGTGAATCATGCTGCTATGAACATCAGTGTGCAAATATCTTTTCAGATATGGGTTTTCAAGTCTATCATTAATTTATCAGCACTGCCTAAATTTTAATCTTACTTACAGTTAGCTGACCCATATCCAAATATAGGGATATAGCTTTAGATATGCACTTGGCATTGCTCGCTTTCACTGTCCCTACCTTGATTCATAATTGCTTTTTCTGCCTTTGTTTCTTCCTATTCCAAATGTCTTTAATCACTCTATTTCAAAAATATATGATGGTTTCCTATCTGGACAATAAAGTAATATGGCTACAAGACACACCAGAACCTTCCAATCTGGATGCCAAGTTATCCTTCTTCTACTACCTTCTCTTTCTCACATTCACTTGTGCCCATCCTCAAAAGATTCTCTTCTTTCTCCAATAGACAATATACTTCAGTGTCTCTGCGCCTTTTCTAAGCCATTTCCTCTGCCTTGAATGCCTTTCCCCATCACTGCTACCTGGAAAATATTCATTCTTAAGGCCTGGCCATATTTAATCTCCTCTGCCCACCGTGAGCTTGTTTCACCTGTGTTTGTACCTCACCTTTATTATCACACTTACTATATCATGAACTGCTGAAGGACAGAGCTAATGCCTTACCTTTCTTTGAGGTTCTACAATCTAGCACAATGCCTAGCACATTCGAAATGATTAATTAATTATTGACTAATAACTAGGACAAGGATTCTAGTATCTGGGAGAAATTATTGCAAAATATGCCTGAGGGTGACAGAAAAAAAAAAAACGTTATGTTCCTTTAACATGCTGTGAAAAACTTCACTCTCTATTTATATAGCTAAATATTAATACTAGCCTCAAACTGACCTAATGATAAAATGTTTTTTGCTAAATTAAAATACCTAAATTTCTATACTGATTCACTATTTTTATAGCGTTGAACCAAGACTGATCTGACATTTTAAATTTCCATTACACGAAAATAACCTTTACTGCTTTAGCATGTCACTGTGTTTTTAAGCTTACATATTTGTTTTTTACATTATATTATGTGCTAATCTTACTCTTCAGGAAGGCAGAATAACTGCTTCATTTTAACACAGCAGGTTGAATAACTACAACTGTTTAAAATATGCTTATAATTCAACTATAAAATATTTTTAAAGGAGGATTGCCACTTGCAAGTATAAAGTAATTTTATTTTGCCGGGGGAAGACAATTCATTGTAAATACCTTATATCTTATTCTGGACATATTAAGCTATATAAAATTAGTGTATAGTTAATATATAATAATATGCTGGCCTAAAAAGCAGTTTTCAAGAACCCTGGAGGAAATTTTTTTTCCCTTTCCTTTTAATTAAAAATGTTCAGAATGGGAATAGGAAAAGTATGTTACCTATCTCCAACCTCAAATATTATAATTTCCCATCCTCTCTCAAATCTCGAAGAAAAACCTTGGACTAATAATATGTATTCTTTACAATTAGATGTAATTTTGATGTCTCTACTTTTATTGTAAATGTAATAAATATAAAATTTACCTTAAAAGGGTCACATAAATAAGAAAATTTCTAAGACATAATGCTAATTTTTAAAAGATGAATACAAAGGCATATATGGTATGATCACCAATAAATATAAAGCAATTTATGTATATCCATAGAAAATATAGCAAAATGTTCATGGTTCTCTCTAGAATGTGAAATTGTGGAGCTTAAAAAATATTTTTCTATATTTTATAAGATTACTAGAGACCCACATTACTTTTGTAATAGAAAATGTCAAGAATGTCAAAAAATGACAATTTCCACATCAATATTAGTATCCAGAAATACGTGGCTATTTTATTTTGGTACAGATTTGCTTGCCCTGAGACTAAAGTGAAGGCAACAAATGCATATCTGCGCCCCTGCCGTCCCTTCCCCCTTTAACCAGGGCAGTGGCAGATACTCCTAGCAAACAGTATCTTCCACTAAACTAGGCTAATTTCCTCTTCAACTTAAGAGATAGCCCTTTGGGAAAATAAGTGCATGATCTCAGCACTATCAAATGTCATCTCATCAAGCAAATGACTGAAGACATTTGAAGATACCTTTGTAGTTAGGCTCTCTTTCCTTTTTTCTTTCTTTTGCTTTTAGAACATTTCTTTATTAATTCTGTTTAGAGTTACTTTCTTATTTATCTTTCCCCTTCCAGTGTGTCTGAAAATTGTTTCAATATTGTGTTGTATAGCTAGAAAAATGGGTTACACATTTTTTACCCTGCATTTTCTTCATGTAACATTTTATTTCATTCTGATGTAGTTTTATATTTTGGTTCCTGTCTTGAATTATTAATGATATTGATGAGTTTTTCTCTTAAAAGAGACCTTTGTGTTTACAAGTGAACCTAAGATACAGGGGTTTAGAATATGTCGACACTGAAGACCTTAAGGACTTTGAAGATTTATTTTTCCAATGACGTTATCACAATTCTTAAATATTAAGTAGGGTTTGTAAAACTGGACTTTATTTAAGCCTTCTGCCCCTTCTATCTTAGGTGTTTTGCTAGTCTGATAATTTAGAAACATGAAATGATATACGTAAATACATTAATAAAATTCATCAATTGCCTTACTTTCCCTCCAGCTTCTAAATGAAAAGAAGCTAGCTCCATCAATAAAAACTTGCCTGGGAAAAACTTGCCTGACCAAAATTATTTTACAAGTAGAATGAATGGTTCCTGTAAAACTTGTCTACAAGAGACGTATCCTTTATGATCTAAAACGATCATTAACACAGATAACTTTTCTTTTTCTATTACACGAAATTTTATGTAAATACTCTTTTGTTGTAAAAAAAAAAATGTTTAACAGTACAGTTAATTGAATGTTCCCTGGATCATTCCTCCTATCCTACTACTCCCTTCCCTAAAAGCAATACACTGGTCAGCAGTTAATGCTCTATTTTCCATAAGCATGCTCTACTTGCTCACCTGTGCCATCAACAGCAAAAGAAAGAAGGACAACAGCAGAGAATGACAAGGATGAAGTGAACAAGACTACTGAAGTACAATGCCAAGGTTTGTTTCAGAAAAACACCAAAGCCAGTCACATCCAAGGTTCCTCATCCAGGAATGAAGAGATCCTTGACCTGGGATCTTGACTTTATTTAAAATAAAATTTCAAGAAAAGTGTCCTGTTTTCTATAAATCACACAAGTTACCGAAAATAATAAATTTACCCCCATCCCTCCACACCCCATGAAGCACTACAGGAATAGTGAAAATAAAATTTAAACAAATTCATAAAAACTCTTAGTTATATATTATAGAGTAAAATAATTTATTTTAGTAACCCAGGTCAGTTGCGCAAGTAAAGAAGTAACTTAAGTATTAAACATATGAAACATCAGCAACATGAATATATTTGCATTTGTTTCAAACAAAACAGTAAAAAATAAAAGAAAAAGACACAAATTTGTGAGTAAAACATTTACTTATATTTAATTGATTAAAAAAACACTCTATAAACAAAACTAGAAATAATCAGGTACATTCATTATGTTGGCCTAATTCTCAACATGGAAGTTACAAGAGTATTCTTAATATAAAAAAAAGTATCAACTGTACAGCAAGATGATGAAGTCCAAGAACAGAAATGCAGTCTATTAAACTAGGTGGGTGTTAGAAAACCTCACCAACAACCTGTCTTTATTTCCCAATCATATGCTTCCCAGCATGTTCTAACAGCATTAAGCTCATATATCTAATTTTAATTCCACCCAAAATAAGTCATCCCTCTTCATTTAAGAAAAAAACAACTAAGTGAACTAACATTTTTTAAAAATGGACAATTATTATGAATTACTGAATCTCTACTGATATAGCATAAATAACTGGGAGCTTCTTGTGCATAAAGATAGTATGAATAATATGGAAAAGCATGATTCTTCATGACACCTATTATGCTCCCAATAGTTCTGCCTGTGGTTTCTGAGTGTGTCTTGGCCTATTTTTAATTTCATGCACCAAACTAAACTTTATCCATTTGTTGTCAACCGCTTCCTTAAACTTACCTCCATCTAACAATACATTACCAAATATAATAAAAGGTATGATCTAAGATACAATTTCTAAGCTTAAGGAGCTCACAATATAGGCCAGAAGATAGTGGCATCTATATACATATACACTAAACCAGTACAATAAGGTAACATACTGTACATGCAATATAGGTGGATACACTCTTCTGTGGAAGGTTTGACACAAGAAAGACTGGTGTAGACTGAAAAAACAGAGAAGGGAAAGTTTTAAAGAACTGGTGGTTTTTGAGCTGGGCTTTAAGACATGGGTAGAATTCACATGAGCAGGGAGGTAGGGAACATTCTAGATTGCAAGGACAAATGGTATAAGGGTGGGAAAAAGAAGGAGAATTCATAGGCACACAGTTCAGAGGCAGAAAATAAAAAAATAAGTAGCGAAAGAGAAGGGTTTATATCTTATCTTTTATTCTATTTTCTACCTCTAATATACCCAGGAAGTATGACATCTTCCCATCATTAACAGCAGCAGTGAGCAGCAGTCAATATTTTCACATCTGAGAGTCATAATACTAAAATTAGTTTAGGAAGATAGGCAAAAAAAAAAAAAAAAGGTTAAGTATTTGTGATCTGATTTTAAATTTTTAGATGTTAGGTAATAAGGGTGGCAGGAATGAGAAAGGAAAACACTGACGGAAATAGGAAAGTTCAAAATTGAAGCCAATTTTTTTCAACAAGATGAGATTTATTTCAGACATATTGACTTTGAAATGATAAACACCAAAATGCCAACTAGAGATATGAGACTGCTACTCAGGAGATTTGAGGGTCATCAGCATGGATGACAAGGGCTACTGAAACGGAAGGAACTGGGGCAGGGTGTGTGTGTTGAGGGGGAAGTGTGTCAGTCAGTCCCCAGCAAAGGCAACAGAAGCAAAGGGACAGAGTACGAGAATATCTAGGAGAGTGCAATCCAGGAAAGCAGTAACTAATGGATTGGTCCTGAGGAGAAATATTAAAGCACTGTCATATGGGTTAATAGCACACTAAGGAGGATTACTGAAAGGACAGGGAGGAAAAATGGCCACAAAAAAACAACAAATATATGAAAAAAGAGTTTGGTAGCTAATGTGGCAGCAATATCTAGGGAAGAAAAGGTATTTTCAAACTGGCGAGTCCTATGTGCACACAGCCTGAAGTGAAGATACAAGTCACAGATAAAGAGCTTGACAGTGAAGGGAGGGTAACAAGGAGATGACAAAAGGTACAGACACGATTACTAATCAGAACGTTTACTGACCTCTTACCCAGCGCCAATCACGCTTCAGGCACTTTACCTGCATTATCTCATTTTAGTCTCACATCAGCTCTAAGTGTGTGGTATTTTTATTATCCCATGTTGCAGAAGAGAAAACTAATGTGTAGGGCTGTTAAATTACTTAGGATCACAAACCTAGGAAGAGCCAGAACCGGGAACGAATTCAAGTTTGTGTGATACCAAGTTGTTCCTATAAACTTCTCTGCAAAACTGAAGAAAACAGACATATGAGGGTGAATTTCTAAATATTTGTTGACTACTCAGGAGAAAAATTTTAATAAAATTGTGCGCAGGCAGATTAAGGTAGAAAAAAGTATGGGTCTACCTTCTCCCCTTAACAACAACAAAAGCCCAAACCATAAACATTTAAGACAGAAAGGTCTTTTATAGCCTTTTCCCTTGGATTACTTTGGGCCTAATTTCTCTGAAGAACTTGATACACTAGCATTGCTTATCATGAAATTAAATTTGAAGTTAATCATTGGTTTGGACTTCAAGAAAAAAATCTGGAACTGAAAGTTTTCAATATGTAATTCATGGGACAACAGAAAACAAAATTTAGAATTTAATTATATGGACAGTTTCTAATTTTACTGAATTAGGAAGACTATATAAATACAAAACAAACAAAAACAAACTAGTCTTTTGGCACTTTAGAGGTTTTAAAAGTTTGGTTTCTGCCTTGAGATATGAGCCCATATAATCACTACCTATGACTTATAAATATGGAAAAAAAGCAAGAACACTCAGAAAAACCAATTTTGGATTAGGCAGACATTCACTGATAGGTCAAAATTCCCTTCTCCCCTGATGTCTTCATTTTGGCATTTCTCATTACTATCACCATTATAAAGCAGCGTCAAAAAGCAGTGAAGTACACATTCTTTGATTCTGCTATTTATTAATAGCTCCAGTAAACTGCCTTTTGCCAGAGAAATTAGAAAATAAGTACTAGGAGTTGTAGTTACTTAACAGATTTTAATTTTAATTATCCATGTTTCTTAGTCTATGTCTCATTTCCAATGGTTAAATCAGAGTTAATTCAATAGGTAATGAAATCCGCTTATTACCTATTGCCTTGTGCTTTAGAAAATAGAAAATAATCACTAAGATGAAAGTTTTAATTATTTGTAGAAGTCAATTATCTGTGTCATTCTTAGCCTAGTGTCTCATTATCATGAACAATACAGACGTGTATTGGAATGAAATGAGTAATGAACCTATTAATGCAAAGCTTTAGCTCAATGTTCTTTTTTAATGAACTTATGTTCAACCATTACAACTTGATTTGTACCAGTAATGCTCCTAGATGCCTTTCACTTACAGCACCTTATGCAGAAAAATTAAACAATTTAGACTTCTGCCAATTCTACACTTGAGATTTAGCAAAGTTTAAGATTTAACATCACCATACCACCACCACTAAGATAAGCAAATCGTGAAGAAATTTTGACTGACAGCAAAACAATAAGGAATCAAATATTCAAACATAGCTCATTTAGCCTAAAAGGAATCATGTAAATTTTAATGTTTGTCTAAATTGGCTATTTAAATTCGCATCCTCAAAAGATGCATAAGGAAAACCAACATGTACACAAATAACAAAATATTGTCTATCGCAAAAAACTTCGTACTTTTAAACTTAAACATTATCTGGTTAAATTTTGAAGCTGTCCAGTAACTATATCTATTTCTTCAGATTCAGAAAACTTTTGTAGATTATTTTTTCTTCTATTCTTAAAATATTTTCAGCAATAACTGCTTAAACTCTGTAAAGCTCAAAACCTACACAAGAATAACGTAATTGACATACCCCACCCCACCCCCCCACCACAAAGAGAAATATATTAGTGATGATCTCTTGACTTCTGTACCACCTTTAGGAAAACTCTAGTATATATAGTAAATGCAGTCATTCAATTTGAGAATCAATTTCCAACAAGAAGTCTCTCTGGCTTCTTCCTTAATCCCTCAGTAAATCATTCTCCCCACCCTAGCACCATCTACCTGGTAGACAATCTCTCTGGTGAATGTCTCACAGCAAACAAATCAATGCATCTAACAATTTAGAACTTCCACCCATTTAAAACTGAGATAAGCAGGGAAATCCAACATACAAGTAACATGTAAAGAAATGACCATCCGTGAGCTATTAATGGCAACTGCTGCCAGTGCTTCTACTCCCAGCCTCCTGTGTGTGCTGGTGCAGCATTCAGGAATCGGTGCCCCGGTAACGTGGTCACATGCAATGCTTACTGTTCTAATTGCAACACTGCCCGGTCTTCTATATTTTTAATGTTTGAAATACCCCTTTTTATGTCATTTCTCAGTCAGAACTGAGGTTTTATTATATTTTTTATTTGTAAAATGAAGCTCCTTAACATAGCACTTAGTGAAAATAAATGAAATCTCTTTATGCCAAAGTTTAAGATACCCTGGCTACTGAACAACTTATAAAATACTATTTTAAATTGTTCCACATCGTTTCCACCTTACCAGTATTATGAAAGACAGTCTTTTAAAATACTAGGTCTCCTAGCTAACAAAATCTCACATCTATGAAAAAGCAATTTGCATTTTCATGGTAATGATGACGATTTTACTACTCATTTAATTTTACTGCTGTAATAATATTTACATCATAAGTCAAACTTACCTTTAATGATATAATAAGTAGGAAAATATTACCTTTAAAATACTTTCAAAACTATAAATTTATGATAAAAAATAATGCTTTCTCATTGCCATATGATCTTTGCAGGCCAGAATTCAGAGAAAAACAATCATCGTACACAAGATAAATATTTATATCACATATATAAATGTAACAGGTATTCTTTGACCTATTCATCAACATCACAATCACATAGTAAATGACCTATACATTTAAAATGAATTCTCCTAAATCAGAAATAGAACTGAATTGTACAGTTCACATACCTGAACCTCACACGTCCTCTGTTTAATGGTATCTTCTTTCTCCTTAAGGTCCTGTTCCACATTATTCTTTTCCCTAGAAGACCAGCAAACAATGCAAGAATATTTGAGAACATCAGCTACAGCCGGTATGGTTATCCATCCTCCTAATCCTGAATCGCTTTTTAAATACATAGTGAAACATTCAATTTTTAAATGAAGGGCAGATTATTCTACCCTCTTTTAATTATTTATGGAACAGAAATCAATATAAGCTCTGTTTGTTAAAAAAAAATCGCTTTCTCACTAAAATGTGGTAAAAAGAGAATAGATTAAAAAAGGAAGAGGAGAAATATAATCAATGAAACACTCAGGTTTCACTGATCTCACTGTTGCTATGGAAATGCTGTCCAATGAAAATTGCTGGTAAAAAAAGGAGGGGTTGCATCAGCTCTGTAAGCTTAACCCTTAAGTACCACTGTTAAATCAAATGAAAATGGCTAATAGAAACAGTCAACATTATTAAGGTAAAACACATTTACTGAAGTGTTAATTTCCCCTTAAATCACTGGTGTGTACCAATTTTAGAATGAAACATAGAAAATATGGAAAAAGGATTGCCAATACACAGGCCATTAGCTTTATCAAATACATCTGCTAAAAAAGGCTATTTTAAGATCACCAATCAATCTCAATTGATTAAATACATAAAATAATGTAAAATCACATTAGCAATTAACTCTTTCTGCTCTTCAGATCAAACATGCTAAGATCCACCTTAACTTTGAAATATCATTATCTAAATTCTTACAACATGCTTCCATCAGAGCTGGATAGGAATCCTATTTAATGAATCTTAAGCAATCTTAGATTCAGAATTACAAAATAAAGTCATTTCTTTTGATGTAATAAATTTAACTGCCATTTGTACTAAAATTTCTCTCTCTCTCACACACACACACGAGTTTCCTTCACTTTCCTTGCTTTTCTACAAAATAAGAGAAAAAGCCATAGAATTCTACAGTAATACATTTTTGGAAGTGGGGCCAAGGGAGGTAAAAGAAAGCAAATGAAGAAGGGAGGATGGCATTCAAGAAGGAAATCCTCCAGACTAACTACTGCAGTTTCCCCTTAGAGCTTCATGACTACATCTCAGTTTGATCCCAGACATGACCCAAACATAAGCTCAGACTCCATTAAACTGTAGCATAAAAGGAAGTGAGAAAATTATACCAAAGGAGATAACTTAACGGACTACTGCATGCTACATTTATATTTCTCACCTTTTGAGGTGAGATTTTAAACGTAGACAAAACTCAACTGTTTTGGGTATGTAGGCACAATATTTTTAAGATTTATATTGGAGAAAGAAAGCACAAGAATAAAGCCTCTGTATACTGGTACTTTTAGACACTTGAGATGGCCACGGAGCTCACTAACCGTTTGTCAGATGGGTTGCAATGTGGGTCACGATGTCGCGGAGATTTTAATAAACAGTCCCTTACCATACGAATCATTGTTGCAGCCTGTTCTTCCCATACCTCAATCTACTTATTATACAAAGGTCATACCCCACTTTCAATCCTTGTAAAATTAGGTAAAACAGGAAAATAGAAAAACGCAGGAAGAAAACCTAATTATACCCTACAAATTCTGTAAGCTCACTCTTGGAAATTTTTTTCTTTCCTCCTTATGTGAGCAGAAGAGTGTTTTCAGTCCCGCTGCAGCATGCCAGAGATAAGTCACATGAAAAACTAGCCCCTCCCCCCATCTCAAATCTTCGGAGGCATTCTACACAAGGTCAATAGCAATTCGGCTCCTGGTTTCCCACAGTAGACAATAATAAAAATAAAAACAACATTACACGGTATCAAAGATCAGCATGTTTGTATTCAACCCTTTCTGCTCCACTGTTAACTGCTTTACTGACTGTATCTGCTCAGATCAAGTGTACCTGCAGGAAAACAGGGCTGCAAGACAGTAAGCAGGCTTAAAGGAGACCAGACAGAAGAATGGGAAAGCAAAAGAAGGAAGCCTGCTTGGTGAAAAAGGAAACAGATTACAAAGGACTCTCGCTCTAACAAGCATACATCGTCTATGTTTGGGTAAAATGGAGGAAGTTTAGAAAGTACAAATTTCTCTTCATAATTTTGGGTGTAGGTGGGGAGTAGTGGTGATGTCTCCAAAAATCCTGAAAACCATTCCCAATTAAATAAAATATGAGACTCTTTAGGCATTAGTTTTTCTTAGCACTGAAATCAATTAAATTTAAATTTTTGACCTACTTTTACCTAGTAAACATCTGTCTCATAAATTCCTTTTATTATTAAAGCCAAGTAGTATAACATATACTACTAAACAGAAAACTTAAAAAAAAATTAAATTGTCAGTTATATTACTTTCTATAAAAAAATAACATTACAATTGAAACTGTCCTATAAATGAGACTGAAAACCAAATAATTTTATCATTAACTTAGATTATAATTTCAGAGATGCCAAATTGTTATGCTGTGGTATTTCACAACTCTTAACCTCTACAGCTATCCTTCTCATTTCAGGCAAGTAAAAACATCTAAACACATTTAGGGACACTAAGGATGTCTGGCCATATTTCTTAGACTCTCCTCTCTTTCAAATTAACACATATATTTTCTAAAGGTGATAGATGTATAAGTAATACAAAGCATTCTGCTTAACAATAGTAGTTTAAACATTTCAATAAAAAAAAAATAATACTTAGATGCAGTTTCCTAAGAAGCCCACCAATATAGGTGGATAAGACAAACAAAAGATTTATTCTAAAAATAGGTATGTGAGCATTTTGTCCAAAGCACTACTCATCTTGGATGTCAAGATAGGAAATAGCTATTGCCTTCACTTCAGTAACTTCCAGAAAAGGGAAAAGAAATGACCCTATACATCCTCTATCTGAGACTATCTCTCTAGTCCTATTCACTACCGAGATGCTAGTACACCTTGAGGAATCCACAAATACCAAAGCCATAAAGGCCAGGCACAGAGCTTCCTGGTATTCCGAAGGCTGTTTTGGTTCCATGGAAACCAGTATCTGAACCAGCAAGGAGAGCTAGGCTTTTAAAAGCTTAAAATTGAAAACTACATACACCTACTATGAAGTGGTCAAAAGCTATTCACAAGGACTGTTAGGCTCAGGGAGGGACCTGAGTCCATGCAATTCACCTCCATTTAGCCAGACTCTGTTTATGGAGAAAAAGGAGTGAGCCATCTGTCTTAATTTTGATATAATCCCAATATTGTCAGAGCAACAGGATTAAATCATCTTCAAAGTCCTTCCCAGATACAGTTTTATGTCTTGCTTTGTGAACAGAAACATCTATTATTTTCCAATTGGAAAACAATAAAAACTAGAAACCAGTTGAAAACTATAAAGTGTGTGAAACCCATTAAGATATATTTTTCAATCCTAAGGCTTATTTATAAAAATCCATTTGGGCACATTTAACCCTAAAGATTCTCTTATTATTAAGTAGCTTAAATGCCAATAAATCTAACAAGGGAACAGAAAAGCATGCTATTTTCATCAAGTAGTCTTCACTAAGGCATCTGGGTCTTATGGAAAGCCAGAAAAACAGGACTAAAAACTAGAGACCTGGATTCTAATCTAGTTTTGCCCTGAAAGTTTTTCTGACTCTGATTAAGTCACCAGCTTTCAGGGCTGCAGTCTTATTTTTCATTATGCAGATGCTCCTACTATCTTTACTATCTTAAGATTTATAAGGCATGTACAAGATGATATGTAATTAGAAAAAAAGCAGGCTCTGAGCCTATGCTTTGGTTGCTTTTTATTTATAATATTAACATTTCTTATAATTTTAAGTAACACTGAAGTAATTTTTAAATTTGTTAAAGGAAATTATGAGTTACAAAAAAAATTAGAAAACATTGATCTAATATACAGTTGTACAATATGTATTTACTGAAATCTTTGCACATACTCAAAATAATCCAACAACTCTCTACTTTTAGAAACTCATTATACAGTTTTCAAGTCAAACAACTTGGAGTGAAATAGTTCAGAATTCAAATGCTGGTTCCATCACACGTGATCTTAGTCAAATCACTACAGTAGCGGCTATTTGTTCCGGCCATTCTTTCCTTCTTTTAGGGCCCAGCAATCCTCTGAGGAGATGCTCTTTTCCCCTCAACTATCAGCTTTCTATCCATACAGGTCAAATAGAAGATGCCATCTTTTTACAGAATCAAACTCTAAGCAATGACTGGCCAGGGACTGGCTTCTGGCCAAAGTTTCAACTGGTCATAGTACTCCACCCACAGTCACAGGAATTAACACAAAAACAGGCCCACGACCAAAGTTAAGGCAGTCGTAATCTTTAGCTAGGATGCCTTTATTTGGAACTAACAGAAAACTACCACTACCATATCTTCTACTACTACCACTACTACCATTACTATACTACCACCACGACCACCACTACTGATTACAGAAACTAACACTGATTAAGCATTTACTACATGATAGGTGTTTCATGATAAGCAGTTTACACAGATTATCTCATTTGTTCTGAAGAAAAATCATTCCTGTGAAACGATAAAGATGGACGAATATGAGTCCAGGTGCTGCTGGCATCTGTTGCCCCATTTAAAGAATAATAGAATTTTCATACAAAGAAGCTGAGGTGAAAGGCAAGGAGACAGAGTCTTAATAGGGCTGGTTCCTGTCACTTCTGTGATGGTTCATTGTATATTATTAACTTCACTAGGCTATGGTACCCAGATATTTGGTCAAACACCAGTCTGGATGTTGCTGTAAAGGAATTTTTAGATGAAATTAACATTTAAATCAGTAGACTTTTAGTTATTACCTTCCATAGTGTGGGCCTCCAGACTACCAGCCTGTCCTACAGAATTTGGACTTGCAGCTCCCACAATCGTGTGAGCCAACTCCTTAAACTGAAGATACTATCTATTTTACATATCATATGTGGGGATTGTTGAGAGGAGGGAAAGAGAAAATATACAATGGAAACAAATATATCCCTATGCAACTTTCAGCAAATATTGAATCCTACTACATATCTGTCACTGTTACACTTTAGGGGTACAAGAAACAATGAGACTGGTACCTGCCATTAAGAAACTCACAACTCAGTGTATGTGAGGAGTTGGGCAGAAGAGTATTGCAATGCAGTGTACCGGGTGTCACAATAAGTAAATACAAGGCACTGTGGGGACCTGAAGATGGGTACCAAACTTTCCCTGACGAGAGTCTGAAAAGACTTCCTTGGTATCTGTGAAGGAAGGATCATTAATTGCCAAATAAGTTATGTTGATAGTAAATGGTATGTTTATCAACATAAATTAATCCCAGCCTGGGAATGTTTTGTGAAGGAGGTGAGACTTCAGCTATGGAAAGAAGATGAATTTGGGTAGAAAAATGACATTTCAAATAGAAGAGAAAGGTTATGCAAGAAAGCACAGAGGATATCAGCAAAATGGCAGACTAAGAGGTAAACTAAGAAGAATACTTTCGAAATTTAATGAAATACATAAGTCTACAATCCAAGAAGCTCAACAAACTCCAAGAAGAAAAACCCAGAAGACCCGCACAGGATACATCATATTGATGGCTGTTCAAAAACAAAGACAGAATCGATAAAACCAGTAAGAAGAGACTTATTACATAAAAAGGGTCTTCAGTGAGTTTATTGGTGGATTTCTCAACAGAAGAAACCTTGAAGGCTAGAAGACAGTGGGAAAACAAATTTAAAGGGCTGAAAGAACAAAACTGTCAACAGAAAATCCTCTGACAAAACTGTCCTTAAAAAAATGAGAAAGAAATCAAGATATTCCCAGATGAACAAAAGCAAGGGACTTCATTACCATTAACCTGTGGTACAAGAAATGCTAAAGGGAGTCCTGCAGGAATGAAAGAATGTTTCTAGATAGTAACTCGAAGTCATATGAAGATACAAAGATTTCTGGAGGTTTTAAATGTTGAGCCATTTCCTTTATGTGAAAATTAATTAAATTGCCTCCTTATTACCAAATAAATGCACACTATAATCTAGAGCTTCAATCTGTCAATCAGTAATGCCATTCTTAAGGAAGTCATGACTGAGACTTTCTAGTATCAGGTAGTACCACAGATCTTCACATGGCCAGAAGCCAAATAGGTTAAATTATAGAAACAAAAGAGCTCCAGATTCAATAATATAAACAATGCTCTCTCCAGAGCTCATAGTTTCTAATGGTACTGGAACTGAACTAAACTGAAAATACAATTTTTATAAATTCAAAATATATGCTAATATTGCCTTAAGTATTATTTAAAAATCAGTTCTCAAATATGATTGAGGTAGAGATCTATATAGTTAGGAACACATATTCTGACTACATGAATACATAGTTCCAGTATCTCTTCAAACTAGGGAGAGAGTATTCATTCAGCTTACTCCAACCAGTGTTTGCTGAGCCCCTTTGCTGCTCTAAGTGCTGAGCTGGGTATTGGGGATGATGACGATGATGACGATTACTAACATGTACTGAGAATTACCAGGTTCCAAGAATTACACTAAGCATATACATGGTATTATTCATCATTTCCATTTTACAGATGTAAAAACTGAGGCACAGACAATTAAATAAGTAACTTGTCTAAGTCATGTCAGGAGTCAAACCAAGCAATCTGGTTAGAAAGCCTGTGCTCTGAAACACTACACTGTCTGGCTTTACTAGAAATAAGAGACGTTCTGTGCTATCACACAGAGCTCGGAGTCTACTGGGGAAATAAATATAACTCTGTATCATAAGTGAAGTTCGAGAGAAGGAAATTGAATGCTCTCTGAGCTGGGGTTGGTATTAGGGAAGGCTTTTTAGAAAAGACTTGTCCATTCCTCATCTGAAAAATCGAGATACAACTACTTACCCTTCAGCAACGTTGCAAGAATTGAATAAGAATTTATATAGAGCAGACATAGCACAATGCCTAATAATTATCATTGTGATTATATCTATCCTGTTTACTGGCCCGAGACCAGGATAACACACTGGCCTGACAGGATGTAGCTTTTACTTCCTAAGGTTCCTGCTAAAAGGACAGAGACAGGAAGGAAGTGGAAGCTGGTAGAAGATAAACAAATGTTAACTCCTGCCTCAGCACAATTCACCACCACCGCACTAAGTGACTGAAGCAATTTCTCAGTAATTTCGCCTTCTCACTACCGAGAACTTCTCTATTTGAGCCACTTTACTTTCAGAACAAGGGCTCTTAAAAATGGTTCCATGGGTTGTTTTTAAGGGTCTGGTAACTCCTAAAATAAATGCAAAATGTTGTACATGGTTACACATGTTCCCTTTTTCTGGGAGCAAAATCTAATAAAGGTTATTAGATTCTCAATGAAGATCCCTGACACAAAAACAGATTGTCAAAATATGAAAAATCAGCCCACTAATGTCCCTGTAAGAATTAAAAATCCTTTTGTCTATAAAATCCTCTTCTGTAGTCTTCAAAATAAGCTATTATTCAGAAGCTCTTTTGCCTTATTTAATCATTTAACATATGGCTTCTAATCCATCATAAACTTTAAAGGAATTAAATCTGGGAAATATTCTTTTGTAACATACTTTGATTCATTCATTCAACCAACTAACCTATATAGAGATACTATGGTTTCAGGAAATGGGTGCATTAATTTCTATACTTATCCAAATGAGTAAGACATAGCTCCTGCCCAGAGTGAGTTCAAATTCTTAAAATAGACATATTAAAAAGAGACAATAAAATGTGGTGAGTAGTATCATAAAGGAATAAACTCTCTAAAAACATAAAGGAAAGAGTAATCAGTAATCAAGGTTTCAGAGAAGGTTTCACAAAGTAGTGGTATTTAAGCTGAACCTTGAAGCATGAGTGTAAGTTTACAAGATAAAAGGTATGTTCAGGAAAAGAGGAACAGTAGGATCAGAGGCACAGAAGAATAAAATGGGGCATGTTGAGACGAAAGATAAACCCACCCATCATAGGGCTGAAGAAGGCGAATGAAACTGAAATAGATTAGAGTACTATGCTGAACACTGAGAGTACAAGAGCATCTGCTCTCAAGAAACTTTACAGTGTTATATCAGGGGATGATTCTACTTTACTTTGGGAGGTGGATAAGACAAAAGAATGGTCAGGATGCCAAGGGAACACCACAAAGGAAAGTGAGCTAGAACCAGTTGGAAAAGGGGAGTCACTAAGGATCTGAGTTGTACTTTACACTCAGTTGAAGGTAGGATTGTAGGACGGTCAAGAGACTCTAAGCAGAGAGTTAATTAGGAGGTCATAGCAGTGATCTACGTAAGAGATAAAGGCTAAAACTAAGACAGAAATGGTGGAACATACAGGACAGATTTCAACAATACTGAGCAAATTATTTTCTCATCTATTATATAAGTTGAAATAGAACACTGAACAAGCAAATAGTCCCTATGCTTAAAAGTACATAGTCTCATAAGAGATCCAAACAAAAGACAATTATAATAAAGTATGGAAATGTTACAACAAATATAAATATAAAAACTATGTTAGATAGACTCTCATATAAGACTTGACAGATGTGGGGTTGGGAAGTAAAGTAGTCAGAGAAGGCTTTTCTTTCTGGAGGAAATGATATCTAAGGTGAGATTTGAGAATGAGGAGTTGATTAGCCAAAGGAGATAGTAGAAATGGTTTCAAGAAACATTTCAAAGACAGAAGAAAAAAGATGAGAGGAAAATAAATCCCAGGTTTGTAGCTTCGGTGACTAGATGAATGGTGATGTCACTGAGAGAGAAAAATAAAAGAGACAAGGATAGTGGTCAGAGGAAGATCAAGAAGGTACATCCTACTGGACAGTTGGATGAAAACACCAGTAGGCAATGAAAAAAGAGGTCTTGAGCCCGGGCAAGAGAGTCAGGTATTTGATAAGACTATTATATTATATTATATTATATACGACCATTGCTTTTCATTAAGTTAAAAATATCTACTAATTTAATCTGACTGACATAATTAAATCTCCATATAGCAGAAATTGAAGGAATGATATAAAAAAATTAAAGAAAAAAATGGCAAAAAGGCATCCTGCATCAAGCTCTCAATGTCTTGTGTTTTCAGCTAGAAACAATTTGGTTAATTAGAGATTAAAATAATGTCTCATTTTTTGATCAATAAAAGAAACATTCTGTACACAACAATTAACTCTGGGGTTATATACAACTTTCCATATTTCCATTGATTTTGAATGCTCAAAATAAAATATTATTCTAAGAAACACATTCCTTCTTCATTAAGCTTTCCTAAATTATGCAAATTTTTATTTCCCCCATCAAGGGGGAAAAAATAAATCTTATAAAGCACCATATTTATTACATACTCATTACAATTACATATTACGGTATGTTGTTTATTTGCAGGTTTGGCCCCTGGACTAAAATTCAATATCTTTATTTGAAAACTAACAAATAAGAAGAGGCTAATTTTTTTTATCAAATAATAATTTAGTAAAAGCCACAAATTCTACTTAAATTCTTTTTTTCTTGTTTTGTGTTATATACATCAAATCCTGATATATTAATAAGATTTAAAGGCTAAAGAGTAGTACTATTGCACAGAAAAAATTGCTACTCATAATAACAAAAGCCAAGGTTTATAATGAAATCTCTTGAAGACTTGATTGCAACCTCATACGACCATTTATAAAAGAGAATTTTAACAATCATAATTTTAGTACAGGTAGAGGTTCATTATGATGTTACTGGAGTTGACAGATGATGGAAGTTTGCCTACATTGTAGATCTCACCTAAATAAAAGCCTGGGGAAACTATTTTCACAAATGCCAAATCATGCATAAATGTATTATACATTTATAAAATGTGACTACAACCTAAAACCTAATAAGGTTTTGGAGCTCTTTGATTTTCTTAACAAGACGGACAGTCACAAAATGTTAGATTTTTTTTTTTATATGTTGTTAGCTGTGATTCACTAAAAAGACTGCTACTAGTATCACTTAACATTATGGTTACTAGAGGTTAGTGAAAGCTCGGTTGACCAAAATGTAACTAATAATTATAAATGTTTGCACAGGCAAGAAGATTTTACCTATGATGTTCTACTTTCTATTAAAACTCACAATAAAACATTTCATACATTAAATAATTATTGCTAAAGTCAAGCAAGTCCTAGAACATTGGGGTATGTGTCCATTTTCAAAAGCCTAAGAGGCAAAGAAGACAAATATTTTCAAATCTAGCTACTATTTAATGTACATTATACATAAGGCAAGGAAAAATGTTAATGAACCAATTATGGACCATTTATGGACCATATAAAAATGAAAAGTCTACACATCATTATAGATTTAGTAGTCAAATGTTTAGTTCTCCTATTCCTAACCAAAGTAATAAAATGAAAGGCAGACATATAACAGCAAGAACACAGAAGTAGAACTTATACAACCTGGGTTGGGTGCCAGCCAGCACGGTTGCTGACTTGATGTGTGACTCTGAATTTGATTTTTTTTCATGAGTAAGAAAGAAATTGGGACTATATGACATCCGAGGGGTTTTTGGTTTTATTTTGTTTTACTTTCTAGGATTCCAGCATTAGAGGCCTATTTTTGAGCAGGAAATAAGAATTTGGTAGAATTTGGCACAAAGCAGAATATGCTCACAACTAACGATAACATTTAAAAAGGTGCCCAGACCAAGTTTACAGAATGTCGGGTATATTGTTCAAAGAGGTATATGATACTAAGACTGATCACTGAAATTACTGTTGATTTAAAGCAAAACTGTGTCTAGCTGACATTTACCTTCCTAGAATTCATTTCTCCTCTGGCAGAATTTTCATGTGGGAATACCCCTGACCTTCATGTGGTGTTGGTGGCAACCTAACCCCATCACTCCTGCGACGAGGTTCATGAAGAATCACACTATATACATCCCTGGCCACTGAATGTTGCACGGCATTAAGCCAATCCAATCAGGTTGAATCTCAGGGCTTTTGCAGGATCTGCCAAAAGAGAGCCATTCCACTATACTTGAAATTTTAAGTACCTGTGGCTAGGTGTTCTATAGCGCCCCCTACAACATAATGGGAAAGTCTATTTGAGAATGGAACAACCCACTAGAGGGAAACAAGAAATGGAAAAGCGAGAGAACAGAGTATATTATTGAGTGCCAGTATGAAGCTATGTCTTAAGCCATCCCTACCTCTAAGAGGTCTTAGTTTCACAAGTCGACAAATTCACTCTCACTTAAGTTAGCCTTGGTTGAATTCTTTCTTGCAACTGAAAAAACCATAACAACTAAGTCTCTCTACAGCAATCTCAAGATAGTCTTGTGAAAGAGGAAAGGTTATTGCCAAGTTCTTGTCATATAGTCCAGATAAATTATTTAATCCCCTTAGTCTCGATACTATCAATAAAATAAAGTATCAGCCATTATCCACCTCAAAGTATTGTAAAAGTAAAAAAAAAAAAAAAGTTGGTGTAAATCCAGATATTTAAATACACTTTGTAGATAGAAAAATGGTCTCGCTTTTAACAAGTAATTTTAGTAGGTCATTTTTACAATTGAGTATTACCATGAAAGTTTCCAGAAAACAAAGAAATTACAGAACTATCTATAGTACCTGCTATATTTAGATTCAAATCTACTTGTAGTCAAATCTGTTCTGCACAATACCTATGTATATAGACAGACAATTCAAATCAAGCAGTCTAGAGATTAGGTATTAGATCTACTGTTGACAGATGCGTATGGCTTTGGGCAAAATACCTAAGCATCCATCTAAAGTCTTTACCTACAAAACAGAAACAATAACATCCATTCCAAGTCACAAGATTTTTGTGAGGATCAAAAATAAGAACAGTTACGAAAGCCCTTGGCATTGTCTCTGCATTTAATATTCCTCCGACAAAATGTAAGCTATAAATTAATTTCCTCAACAGAACATGCTCTTAAATAATAGATGAATTTCCTACATACATGTATTCAAATATCTAAAGGTGAGTAAAACTGCATTTCATTCATTCTAAGATACACATTTTTCACTTCTGAAATCAAATAGTATCTACAATGATGGGAAGACATTGTTATATTTGGCAGTGATTTTTCTCTTTTGTAGTGGTACATAAAAAAAGTGCATCCTGCAGATAAAGGTGACTTAGCTTTGATGAAATAAGGTACACTCAGTCCCAACTGAAAGCTATGGTACTTAACCAAATAAAGTAGCATTTACCAAGAACAGAAAAGAAAGAGTGTGTGTGTATTACACAGCCAGCTATAACTTAACTTACATACCCTGTAGGTCAACTATTTCATTGTTAAGGGTATCTAGCTCCTTAATAGCAGAGAAATCTGCAACAGGACTTGATCCTATGATGTTCTAAAAAAAAAAAAGTTCACAATTATATATTATAACTATAAAATTATATACAGCAAAGCATTAAAAATGTTTAGAAGAACCACTCAGAGTATTACATATTTTATGGTATTATTAACCCTTTTAATTAAATTAAGAAAACCATATCTATCACAATTTTAAACACAGACACAGTTGTACACTAAGACATTTGCCCTTAAATTCTCTAAAAACTATTGTTCTTTAATATGTACCATCACTACAGATCCCAATGTCTTTGTCCCTTGATCCTAGCCCCTAGAATCTTGCAGTAAAGCAAATACCAGAATTATAACTAATTTACCCTGAAATATAAAGAGATGGATGGTGATTTATTTCATCACCTGGTACAGAGTAAATACACAAATTTTTGTTGAATCTTAGAATTATAATGGTTGTTGATTTTATGTAATTCAACAAATATTTACTTTTTATTAAATACTTTTAGTGTCTACTCTATTTAAAATAAAACCAACTGCTTAGGCATTTTCCATAGTAAATACGATTCTCATCATATATGAAACTATCCTCATATATGACATCCTTTACATCTGGTTCTCTTTCAAAAGTGTCAAAATTGATCTCTGAAAGGCACTTGCAGTTAGAAAATCTAGCTGGATTTATTTTGGGGTCTGCTATTTTATTAGCTTCATGGTCTTCACTGGAAAATAAAGAAATAATCTCTGCCCTGCCCACTTTAAAAATTAAATGAAATAAATATTATATGTGAAGTCACTCCACAAACTTTATGATATTTTATAAATGTAAGCTATTCTTATACTTAACTTCCTCAACAAAATATGCCAGAAAGATGGATGGCCTCCCAATGAGTTGCTTCTACCTTGGCTCAATCTCCTTTGTGAACGACACTGTTGATGGCTTATACAGCTGGCTAAAGTCAGGGCAAAAAGGTAACTGCTTTTTCAAACAGTTGACCTAATACCCAATGCTACAACCAGATTAACAAATAAAAGAATCACCATCATTAGGAAATATTATAACTACTGCCTGAACATGTAAAAACTAAGATATATGAGGACCTTATTAGCATAACAGAAAATTTAGTATTAATACTTATGTTGCTGTGAACATAATGTATGTCACCAACTTGCACAATGGAAGAAAGCTAAAAGTTCACAATCTCCCATTCTCCTCACATTTATATGATGGTTTACAATTTACTAAGCACTTTCAAGTCCATTAGTCAATTCTAAAAACTAATCTGAAAACTGGGTTGTAGGAAGGGCAGATATTATTAACTCTATTTTGACTTGGCATACAGGTGACACTAAGTACCAGCTAATAATAGTTTGATCAGATTTCTGATTAAATTCAAGTGCTATTTCACACCCTGTCTTTTTTGGCATTTGCATATCAAGATTATGTAAATGAAACCACTACCCTAAAAGCCAAAATAATAAATATATAGTAATAAAATTTGGCAAATAATTCCTTCTATATTTCTTTATGCTATACTGTATTATTAGTCCTCAGATGTTTTGTTTTTGACTATCAATACTGAAACTCCTCTATTCTCAACTAATGCTATTCTCAATTTTATATTAAAGATTTGTATCGACTATACCTCTTTAATATATTACTGTGCTTCACTGATACAGACCCTTAGCATCCTAAATTAGAAAATTTACAGTGGATTTCTGAATGTGACAGGTATTCACTAGGATTCTAACTCTGTCTTAACCTGACTTATGAGCTAAGCCTGGCCAGAGAGTCTGAGAGGTGAATAAAATGAAAAATTAGCACTTGGTCTCACTTCTATTGCCAAGAGTACCTTATATCACCTAAATGCTGCTGAGAAATTTGCTATCAGAGGTGCAAGTGTACCAAGAACTCATGACTTCCACACCTCTTCTGTCACTCTAATTCAAAAGCAGTGACTCATATTTGACAGTCATTCACTACTCAAAGAATCATAAATGAGACAGACAAGTTTAACTTCAAACAAGTTATAGGGTGATACCACAAGATGACCTCAAAAGGAAGATTAGTGAACTGTAGTTGGTATATAGTTTGTGTCACTCTGTTGCTGACCCCAAAATTAAACTGCAATACTAAGCAATAAATGACATGCAACAGGAAGCATGGAAAAATTCACCTATATAAAGTTAAGAAGGGCATATGAAGAAAAACGTAGCAGCGTGTCCCCTTCTTTCAAAATATTTTCTCTCACTCTGTTTTGCGCATTACACAAAAACTCCACCTTGATGATTTTAAGTGGATTGGAGAGCCTAGAGAAGGCAAGTTAAAATGCACACAGACCAAGTGACAGACATGTGACAAAAGCATGCTGTTTAGGTATTCTCTCTGCATCAACTTAGCTGCATAAAAAACCTCTCATTTCAAAATGTATCTTGTAATGCTAAAAAGGCATAAAGGAAAGCTCTAACCTTGAGAGAGTGGTTAAGAAACTGACAGTACAAGAAAGGCGAAAAGCAGAGTGCTGCAGAATGGAAAAAATAGTCCAAACTAGAAAAAACACAGAAAGGAAAGCAACATTCAAAAAAGGATTAGTCAAAGCTGCAAAAAAATGCAGTTCTAAAAAAATATCAGATTATAAAGAGAAAAGATTATTGCAAGACAAAACAAATGCTAATTTTAATATTTAAAGTTAAAAATTAAGACAACTGATTAAAATCCCATTTCAATGAACAGTGCTGATATCTGACATAAACAAGGTGTGTCTGTGACCTAGTGAATAGACCTCAGACAAATCTATTATATTAAAAACTCTGTAGAGTAGATACAACTTGAAGTGTTTATTAATGTCATAGAGACATCAATGAACAAATATAATTTGCTTTAGAAAGTTGTCATATCTGTAATTTGTGTTGGTGAGAGATTAAGTAGCAAGGGGAAAAAAACAGTCTCCATAGGTAAAAGAAGGGTGAAACAACACGGCACTCCATAATATAACTGTTATAGCAGAGGGCATAAGCACAGATTTGTAACCTTTATCTTTCTGGCATCACTTTTAGCTTTCTCTACAACTTAGGGAACTCATGTCCTACAACACAAGAAATCTCAAAAAAAAATTCACAAAATGCCCCACAAAAAACTCACAAAAGAGCTAAATGAATATTTATTTTATTTAAAAATAAGGATAAAAACGCTTATATGTAACTTCTGTACTTGGTGGCTATAAATGTTCATTGACTTAGGGAAAAAAAATCCAATTTTGACTTTTATTAAGTTTGTTAAAATGGGATTTTTGAACCTACGTGACAAAATTAACACAAAGCCAAACTATTCTATTGACATTTTATTGAGCACTTTCCTCAAAGAGAGATATATATATATATATAGCTCTAAGGGATCACCACAGCAATGGTTATTTTATAGGTTACAAGAGATTTAAAAGTACAGAGTATGTTTTTTAATAGCAAATAACCACGAGAGTATGCAAGTCCTTTTAAAGATCTATTAAGGTCAAGATATTGTACATGTACTATATACTAGGAAGGGTTTCTAGATGAGGAGAGAAAAATCAAGGCACAACATGACTAAACAATGTAGCTTTAAAAATTTCTGCTGCTGGCCAGAAAGCAAAACCTGTTTCTAGCTGTACAGGTAAGAAATGAGTCCATATGCTCAGGAACAGGTCATCTACATGGTAAAAACCACAAAGATTTCTCCTCAACACAATGTTTTTGTTTTTGTTTTTTTTCTTTAATTTAAAATTGATACCAAACAATCATAATCTCCTAGATTTTGCTTTTTGTATTGTTTTCTGTAAGAGTGAATCACCAAATGAAACATAATTTAATTCTTAAGAGATTTCATTTAAATTTTATATCCTATACATAAAAATAATCCACAAATCCAGGAGGGGAAAAATAAGACCACATTTTTCCAATTTTGAGACTGGAAAATATGGCTGCCATACATGTAATGAATGATGGGATAAACGAGCTGCAGCCCAAGGATGTCATACAAGGCATCCAAGCATATCTATAGTCACAAACTAAACTACAAACAGTATACTGCTCTGTTTCTGGCCACATACATTTTCTCCACTATTCTGTCCCAATCGAGTCTGTCATCTGACATAGCACTTGTTCCTTTCTGTTAATGCATTCAGGTTTTCTTTATTTTGTCTTACCTTCTGTAAACTAGTCCTGTCTGATGGTGGAATCATCTCAGGAGTAAGAACGTGAGGAGGGTCAATGCCCTTTGTTAACTTTTGATTGATTAAGTGGAAAGCCAAGGCAAACTGATCCTTTGAAAGCTTCCCACAGTCCTTTGTGTCACACAATGCCCTGTACAAATAAAACAAAATGAAGATTATATAAAATGCCACAACTAGCATTCTAAAAATCCAAGGAAAAAGTAATCAGTTGAATTAAAAAAAGAAAGTCATAGCAACTTGTGGCCTGCCCAAAACTCAAACATTAGAAGTGAGAGACCAGCTAAAACAAGAGATGGGGGTTGGTGATGCTCACCTTGGTGCTGAACAGGTACCTCTAATTAGGATTGCTTTTTGCATTCTTACCAATTTCCAGAACCACTGCTGAGTAGAAGTTGTGGTAGGCCAAAGAGTCCCAATACTCTCTACTCTCAACATTTTCAACATTAAAAAATGTAAAAAATGAAACCTAAGTTTCAACAAATTTGGTTCATTAGTGGCATTACAATCATTTTAAACCAAGCAAAAATTTCCCCGTCAGCTTCCTTCCTGCATCTCATGGAGGAGGATATAAGGATCACCAAGTCAAAGCAGAAACAACAGCTGCTAATGGAGATCACATGTGAACAAAAGGCAGCAATCTGGAAAGCTTTACAAAATCACTTGAAGACAAACAACAAATGTTCTATCTTCTTTTTCCCTTTTTTTTCCCCCTTAAGCTTAGCTTCTGAAGTCCTGATTTGTTTGAGTCATTGAAAGCAATATGGCCTGATGAAAAGGCTACAGATTATAGTGTCAAGAATCCTTGGATTCCAGCTTTTCTATTATTATTTTTGGGATCTTATTCAAATTTTTAAACTCTCCAAGTCTTTCTTCATCTAGAAAGCAAAGATAATAGCCATTTTGTAAGGTTACTGTGAATTAAAGGCAAAGTACATCAAAAGTGTGGGCATAACACCACACCTACGAGAGCTGCCATTTATTGAGCATGGTACCAAGCCAAGGCACTCGAAAGTGGCAGCTATTAATAGTTATACATATAATCTTCCCCTGTCTTGGAGAATCTTGTTCCTTTTAAGGCAGATCTACTGTTCCCCTTTGTTCTTTTCTAAGTTTCTCTTTCCAACTATAAGGTTCCACTACTAATTTTTGCTGCCTCTTGAAAAACCTCAAGACAACCTCTGGTGTGGTCCTGTGGATTGGCAGCAGGCACACTGTAAAGCATTTTCATATAGGTTATCTCATTTAATGTGAAATTCACTTGGTTTGTCTTTTTTAAGGACCAAGTATGTAATTCCTATGTAAAGGTATAAAGGTATTTATATACCCTACAGAATTATAAAAGTACGCCTTGAAGACACTGTTTTTTTGTATTGTTTAAATTTCAGATTTTGGATTATCCCTTAAAAATTTATCTTTAATGAACTGATATAAATAGATGCTGCATTTTAATATCCTAATAACAATTAACCGACACTGTCAATCTTACAAAACTTTAGGTAACCCATTCTTAAGCTCTGTCTGTTATCCAGAAGAAATCCTTAGTTTTAAATTTTCTCTATAAAGAATTCTGGGAAAAAACTGTTCTATTTACAAATGCCTTTAATAAGAATATACAAAACTAGATTTGATACAAAACTATATGTGTTTTTAAAACCAATTTAAATAAAGTCTTACCAAATATGGGCTAGTAGGGTAGAAGGTAAACCTGTCTTTAGGAAGATTTCACGAACTTCCAGTCCAGACACAAATCCATCCATATCTTTATCAGTTTTCAGGAAGATTTCATCATATTTAGCTTTTTCTGCAGGCGATACAACCCACTACAGGGAAAAGAAAAAAAGGTATGTATATATAGAATTTCAGCGAAAATGAGACAAACTTTGAAGTGTCACTCTTTTAACCCTTTGACGTATCTGTCACAAATTCTGAGCAATTCTACCCACTAACTACTAGCTACGGCAACAATGGATCACATCCATCACACCCTAATCAAAATGCTGTGGTAAAGACAAAATTACAGAAGAAAAATATAGGTCAGTTGAGATTATTTACAGATGCCCATTTTACTCTCTTTTCTTTTTAAGTAATGAGTAAATTCAAGCAGAGTTAACTCTTGACTTATGAATGACCACATTAACATAGGTAACTGGGAGAGTCTGTATAAAACATTCAGATAATTCTCAATCTTCATTTTTCATAGTTTCATTCAGCATTGTTAACTGTAGCCAAGCTGGCTAATTTGCAGACCCTATCATTATTTTCCTTTATTCAACCTGACAAGAAGCAGGTTGGAGGAAAAAAAAGGTCCTTGGACAACCCAAAATTGGATAACTTGAACTCAAAGAATCAAGAGTTAACTAGAGATTAAACAAACAAAAACATCTATTAATTATGCCAGAGCAAGGATGCCAGATTAGCACGGGGTATCTGCTACTTCCAACTTTAATTTGAGCTAGATCAAGGCAAAGTCAATGAAACATCCATATGACCTAAGAAAAGCCAAATGCAGAAGGATTATGTTTTCTGAGATATCCCATTATGCAGGTTCAACCAGAGGGAGCTCTAAATCTTTGATCCCTTTGATTGTTCCTTCTGTTTTCATCAAGCAATCAACTGTTAATGCCATGCACTTTGTTTTTTAAAAATAGTGCTTTAACACTGATAAATCTATACCTGTCTTAACGATGCTTTGGTAGGTAAAATGCCTACAGGTGGTAAGGAGTGGAAAGATTCCTTGGCTGATGTTGAAGTGGGGATCAACTGCATAGAGCCTGATATACTGACCGTTTTCCTCTTAGAAGGTGGCACCAAGGCTGGAGGCAAGGACATTGGCACAGGTTCTTTCTCCAATGCGCAGTATACCAAAAACATGGCCTTCAAAATAGATGAACCAGGGTCATATATATTAAAATGATTTAGCAACATCTACCTATTAAATTGATTACTGTTCAACTTGGTTCAAACTGTCTCAAATCTCTCTTTTTAAGAAATTAGGCTGGGAAGGAAAGGAGGAAGAAAAGAGGGAGAGATAAAAGGAAGGAAGAAGAAAACAAATCAAAGTTAAGCAACTTTTAGGAAGATAGTCTGGGTAGCAAAAATGCACCCTTCAACTAAAGTTCTTGCAATGTCAAAAGGAAACAACCTAGGAAAAAAATATTTGCAAAGAAAGAGCTAATCTCTAATTTTATATAGAGTTCCTATAAATTAACTGAAGAAAAACCAAATCCAATAGGAAAATGGGTATAGAGTATGAACAGATATTTTACAGAAAAGTAAATACTACAAAGGGTCTATCCTTAACATACAAAAATATGTTCACTTTTGCTCACAAGAAAACTGCAAGTTAAAACTACATTAAAATACCATTTCCACCTAATTGGCAAAAATCCAAAGTTTCATAACGTACTTTGTCAGCTAGATGGGGCAAACAGGTACTTCCGTACACTGCTATTGGGAACTCAAACCGGTACTAAGTCTATGAAGGGCAAATTGGCAACATCTACCAAATTTATTTATTTCCCTGTTGTCTCAGCAATCCCCCTTCTGGGAATCTAAGCTCAGATTTACCTGCCCACACAGGAAACACTGTATGAAAACACTGTATTAATTACAGAATTTCTTGCATCAGCACTCAAGTGCTCATCAACAGAAGACTAGCTAAAAAATTATGGTAGATCCGTATAATGAAATATTATGAAAAAAAGGGAAACATTCTGTATCTTAACTGTGGTGGTACTTTCACAGGTATATACAATCATAAAGCTCATCAAATTATATATTTAAATTAAATGCAATTCATTGTACATAAAATAGTCCTCAATAAAGTTGACCGAAAAAAAAAAAAAAAAGCATGGAGCTCTCTCTATAAAAAGATATCCTACATACACTGTTAAACATAAAAAAGTACAGTGTTGAATAGTGTGTTTAACAGTGTGTATACTGTATTGTTTCTGTGGTAAGGGAATAATAATTGTCCATACTTGTTTATATTTGCATTTAAGAAATTCTAAAAGGATAAGCAAGAAACTATAGACTGTCCTAGGATATTCCTTCCATTTTGAATTCAAGGAACCTTTAAGACTTTCAAAAGATGAAAATTTTCCATGACTACCTTCAGGCACATGAAATTACTCAAAGCAACTTGGAACCTCCAGAAAGATTCCAACAGTAACTGGAAGGAAGCTTGAATATTTCTTAATTTTTTCCTTTCATTAAAAATGACAATTCTCCCCAAAAAGAAGTTAGCTTCTAATTCTAAGTTAAGTTTTCTGGGGCTTTCAAATCAGTATTTCTTGAGCACCTAATACAATAACACTGATCCATGATTTCTGTGATTACTAATATCATTTTAAAATAAAAGAAACTAAGGCTAAGAGATGCTAAGTAATTTGTCTGATATATTTTTAGGAAGTGATAGAGTAAGGTTCAAACCAAGGTCTTCTGGTTACAAAGCTCTTTTTTCCAGATTTGATCAGCTTTATTAGGAGTGTACATACAATTCTATAATGCCATGCTCTCCTCTACAAACAATAAAACTAACTTTTAACCACTGGTACCCAAATTGTAGTAGGCATCAGAACTACAGGACAGTTTGATAAAGCACAGATTTTTGGGTCTCGCTCTCAGAATTCTAGATTCAGTAAGTCTGGAGTTAGGCCCGAGATTTTGCATTTCTGAGAAGTTCCACAGGTGATGTTGATGCTGTTTGTCCTGGTACCGCATTAACAATTTGACCCAACCAAGAATTTTCCTCTCTCCATTTACTAGTCAACCCAAAGAACTCAATTTCAGTTTTAGAAACAAACAAACTTTCTATTTCCAAAAGCTTGAAACTCCAGGAAAAAAACCCAATCTGGCTAGCACAACCTTTCGACCAAATTCACATTATATGTAATATTATTAGATTGGCACTGAGCTAAAGAAGTGACTAACATGCACATTAAAGGTCAACATCCCTCTTGCTGCAGATGGGAGTCATTTCCTGGAAAAGTGGACACTAGAAACAAAAAAAGCAATGTCAGCCATCTGCTGCCAATAGACAACACATTTTTTGAAAGTTAAAAAAAATACTATATTACTAATTCCGTGTTGCTTTGAAAATAGTTTCCCTGACAAAACTGAAGTCAGAAATGTTACCACCAAATAAAACTAAGAAAGCAAACAGTATACTGTCGGGTTGTGATTTTGTTCTTTTGATATTGTTACGTTATCCTAATCAAAGTCTGCCATCAAAACAAATACAGCAACTAAATCAAATGACACATCATGCTCATATGCACAAAAAAATCTGCCTAGCAACTCATTTTTAAACTGACTGTACTAGAACAAATGCATTACACAGCTAGGGATAGACACTTAACATTGAAGCATTTAGAATATCTTTTTGATGATTTCAAAATAAAAATATCAAAAATAAATCTAAGCTTACTTCAGGATAGCAAGGAAAAAAGGGATTTCGTTTCACGGTCACAGTCAAATACCAGTAGTTGCTCACTTTTTTTATTTTTTCATTCGCTGTGCTTTCAAGAGTATTTCTCAAAATTTAGCGGCCATCAATTACCCGAAAGGCTTGTTAAAACACAGGTTTTTCAACCCTACCCCAGAGATTCTGATTCAGTTGGTCCAGGGTATGGCCTGAGAATTTGCATTTCTACTAAGTTCTCTGGTGATGTTGATGTCGCTGATGGAAGATTATACTTTGAGAACTAGAATTTAGGAGCTTCATTAGGAGTTTCATTTGCTCATTGGTCTAGTCAATCAATTATATTGTCAGTTATAATTTCTTAAAATAGCAATCTAAGAGAAACATCAGGCATTTCTTGTGTTTTTCGAGTTAATACAAGTTTCCTTCATCATTTTAGTTCAACAAAACGTTACTGAGAAATTTCTAGCTACTGGGCATTGTGCTAGGCACTAGAAATACAACAGTGAAAAGAGTTCTCACTTTTACAACCATGTAAAAATTAATTTCGATACGTGAACATGCTAATAAAGACAAGTGTAGGTCCTTTATAAATTTCCAAGTATCAAAAACTCCTTATAATGAGGACCCAACAAATGCTACTGACAAAAATTTAGATCACTTTCAGTCTAAAAACGTACCTGACAGAAAAATTTAAGACTTAATAGAATGTAAAAAGAAGATAGGTATGAAGACAGAATGCAAAGTAAAATGACCATAAGGCTACTTCTCCAAACTATAGAGTGAGAAAAGGGGAAAATAGTAACTTTATGTTAGAGAAACCTGACAAACACCTCTTTAACCAAGTGATGAAGATTAACATCACCAGTGACAGCATGAAGGCATCACGTACCACTCCCCGCTCCTGATAAATGTGATGAGAAACTCATTTCATCTGTGGTATTCTTTCCAAAAACCCACAGCCCTAGTCTAATCATGAGAAAAACATCAGACAACCCACACTGGGAGACAGTCTACAGGATATAACTAGCCAGTACTCCTCTAGAATGCTATAGTCATAGAAAGAAAGGACAATACTGAGAAACTATCCAGAGAGGCTGAGACATGGCAATTAAATAAAATGTGGTAGCCTAGATTGGCTCCTGGGACAAAAAGGAAAAACCCAAACAAAGTCTGGAGCTTGATTAACAGTAATGTACCAATGTTGATTTCTTAGTTTTGACAAATATACCATGGTAATGCAGTAGGTTAATATTAGGGGAATGTGGGTAAGATTTGGGAACTCTCTGCACTACCTCTGTAAATTTACTTTTCTGTTCATTGAAAACCATTCCAAAATTTTAAATTTACTTAAAAAAAAATTCATGATATAGAAGGCCAGGTTCAGCCCTGGTTGTCACTAACTGTGCTGTTTAGAGGAGCTAATTTATAGGAACTTGTCAAGCTATAAAAATCTATGAAAAAGCATGAGCGTAAGCTCATTTACCAAATACTTAATTATTAGATTTAGAGGCCTTCCCTTTAAGTTTAAAAGCAGTAGTTTCAAGCCTCAATAAAACAGGACTACTTCACAGAACAGGACTGCACACTTGTGTAACTCAGCCCAACAACAGCAATGATAAACTTTGACATTATTATTAGTCAATTCCCTTGGTTCAATACCAATACCATAATTTTATATACATTCTGAGTTTTAAATTGACAGCAGAGAAGAAAATTTGGCTCTTTTGCAAAATATCCCATTAATGCCCTGCCAGAGACTTTCTACTAAGCTAAATGAGTCAGAAGTAAAATTCGGAAAGATATATTTCCGATATCTTATACTCTAGTCATACAATTCATCAACGAGCAAATAGAATACTGGTAATACTCATAGATTTAAAAAATATTCGAGGACATAGAAATTACTTTCAAAATCCACTTTATTTTTGTGTGTATACAGATACAGACATATCCCTCTCAAAAGTCATTTAAGTTGTGGCCAGAACACCCAAGGCATGCCAAGGCCTGACCTTTACACGTTCAGTTTAAAAAAAAAAAAAAAAAAAACTAAAAATTCTGGATTTTTAATTAATCCACTAGGTTTCAGAGAATTTGAAAACAAAAACATTTACATTTGAAAAGAAACGAGAATCATACATTAAAGGTTCATATGGCACAAGAGTAATACAAGTTCAAATCTCTCACTAACTTCCTTTATTCCAATTAAAAAAAATAAACCAACCAAAAATCCCATTTATGTTATAAAAATTAAAAAAAAAACTGATTAAGAATTCTAATGGTAAGTCTCAAACATAAAGATTTAGGTCTAATCGAGTTCGTTAGTAAAATGAGTAATTATTCTTAAAAAAAAAATCCGTATCGTAATTTAATAAACCTTAGTTGGGATCTCTCATCAACTTCAGTTTAATTTTTCCAATTCAGAAAATAAACAGAGTAGAAAATGGGTCTTTAAAACACACAAAAAGCACCGTTTAACCCAAAAGGAAATGGATAAGAATTTTAGAAGTAAGTCTTGAACATATATTCTCATGTTCAATCTAGTTTTGATTAATTAGTAAAATAATATAATTTGGAGAAAAAAATGGTCATACTTCGACAAGCCAGAAAACCAACAGACTATAAATTACCAGAGTACAAAGGAACTAATTATATGATTAAGTACATTATCTTTACATTATTTGGGAAGATAATTTAAAATGCTCAGACTTTAGTTATTACACTGTTACAAGAGTATTTTAAACATTCTATTTCCAGAGAAGAGTGAGATTAACTTTTAAAAATTCAGTTTTTAAAAATATTGATGCTCATAAGTAAAGATAAAAATCAAGAACTTGCAGTTTAAGTTACACTGGCTATGTTGTAGTAATCATAATTTTAAAAAATAGTAATGACTACATTGTCCCACTCATTAAAGTAAAAAAAGATGGAATAAGATACATTGGACAAATTCTACCCAAAAGAATGCTAGCGGGACTATTAATTAATATGCACAAAACTACAAGGAAAATCCTAGAACCAAAAGAACTAAATTAACTGAGTAAAATCTAGAATTTTAGTTACAAAAAATGTTTTAAAATCTTCTGGAGTTATAAGGTGAAAAGGAAAGAAGTGAAAAATAACGTAAAGGTCTCATTTTACTAAAGCCAAGGTTAACAATTTTGTTTTCAAATACTGGAGAAATAAGTATAATAAATACAAGGAAAAGTGTATTAACCTTTAATGGAACAGACATAACAATTTCCATATTAATGAGAGGCAAAATGAATTAATCACAACTTGATAACTAGCAATAACAAGAAACATTTAAAAAGAAAATAATAATGTAAAAGAAATAGATAAGGTGGGAGAATAAAATCAATATATGTCATCTTAAGAGACACCAAAAAAGTCAAATTAGGTATAAATTTAAAACACAGGTATGTGCCACTTTCAAGAGATACTTTTTAAACATAAGAAATATTAGGTAATTCAAATAAAAAAACAGAAGCAGTATTAACATCATACAAGCTGGAATTCAAAATTAAAGGCACTAAGCATGATAAAATTGAAAAGATTCCTGAGGAAAACACATAAAAAGAAATTATGTGGCAAAATGGTTAAAATTAGTAAATATAGGGAAAGTACATGGTATTCACTATTTTAAAGTAGCAATCTCAATATGAATACAAACATGGTGTTTATTCTCAAATTATTATTTTAATAAAGGTTCATTTTTATTTTTTTAAAAAGAGTAAGTTGCCTAGGAGGCTTCAGGGTATATAATGTAAACTGTTTTTATTTGCTTACCTTAGCATATACTACTGTTGATCAAATGAGGATAACACCACTTTCCACCTATCCTAACTATGCTAATACAAATGCTCCTTTGAAATTTTTAATTTTTGTTTTTATATGAAGAAAAAATCCCTCTGCACAGCCAACCAATTGGTACAAATATTTTGTGCTGATATTCTTAACATGAAATCCATTTATAAGAAGCTAATATAGAATCATTTGGTGGTATTGCAAAGTGCATCATCAGCCAAATCTCTTGGATACACCACCTTTCCCCAAAGCATCCCACAAACATTTGGATAATAGAGTCAACCCTTGAGCTATAACTAGGATAACTTTTGTCGCCATTGTGAGGGGGTATCCCCTGCCATTTCCCAACTATCACCCAAATTAAAATTAAAAAGACTAGGGACATAGGTAGGGCCATCAACTCAAGTCACTTTAACTTTCTATTTTTATATATTTTTTTCAAATGTGATAATATGTATTCTGCCTATTACATTTGGCTCTTGGCATATAAAAAGAATAAAATTTATATAAGGGCAAAAAAAGTAAGAACGAAGAGAAACTGAAACATAATAAAATCAATATAATGGATTTACAGAAGTCTACAATCTTCTGAACAGAAAATGCTGACATCCAGAGAATATATGTAAAAATAGGTCATGAACTTGGCAACAAAGAAAAGCTTAAATTTTTAAGGTAGAGATTTTAAAGACCACATTTCTCTAGTCATAATCTAATCAAGATGAAAGTATATGCAAAGCTAATAAAATTTTTAAACTTAACTACTTTGAAATTAGGAAACAGATGATCAAAGAAAAAAAAAATTATCTAAAAACTATTGAAAAAGAGAATACTTTGTACCACTATCTATGAAATTTATAAACCTGTCGAGAAAGTACGTCTTTAAATGCTTTGAATATTCAAGATAATAAAACTGTTGGGAAAGTATGTCCTGTATATGCTTTGAATATTAAAGATAATAAAACATAAAGGGACTTAGTATTCACCCTCAGAAATAACAAAAAGTAAATCAAAAGGAACTAGGAAGACAGAATTAAGATAAAAGCTGAAAAGAATAAAAGTAAAAACATAATAGAAAGGATCAATAAATCCAAAAGATGCTTTTAAAGGAGTGATAAGCTAGATAAAATCCAATTAAACAAAAAAAAATGAGAGGGAGCATAAAACACATAAGTTTTGGAATGAGACAGGACTACAATCACAAACCCAGAAGAGATTAAAAAAATAATGCAAATAAATCTGTGGCAACAAGTTTGAAAGTCAAAGAAATGGATAATTTCTTAGCAAAACAGAGCAAATTTGAACAGACTAATTTCCAAATAGGAGATTAGAAGGGAGATTAGAGATTTACCAATAATGAGTTCATAGTAGAATTTAATCTACCTTTAAGGAAGAGAGGAATACAACACTATTTGGAATTAACTATCCAATCACTAAGAGTAATGTCTTCAGATAAGATATCAAAACTTTCTCTGCCTATAAAGTGAAACTAAAGTGTTATTCATGTTTTCCTTTAATGAAATAAATGTGAAAATCTGGGGGTATATTTGAGGTAAAATTATTCCATTGCAGAAGCAGGTACTGAGATTCTGGTAAAGTTGGGATATAAAAGATAATACTACTCGGCATCATATTACAGTGTATATCCAAAGCATATATTTGTATGTACCTTAAAGTCAAATAAAATGAAGATGACAAAAATATGCATCATCTCTTATCCATTTGTTTAAAAATATTTATTGACTAGCTATAAATTCTAGGAAAAAATATTCATAAAAATCTTAGGGAAATATAGTTTTCCTCAAAGGATGAACTAAAAAGGGAAGTTTCACGTGAGCAAACCATTAAGATGTTGAAGATTTTAAGAGCATTAGGTTACTTACCACTGCAAACTCATCTCTGTCGAGCATTCCATCATGATCAATATCACTCAACTCCCAAACCTTAAAAAGAAAAGAATCGAGGAAGATTACTGTTCTTCCATTTCATGAGCTACATGTAAACACCAAATACATATGTAAGGAAAAAAGTTTTGTCTAATCATTATAATATCTATTTCTCTGAGAAATTTCAATTATGCTGATTTTATTATATCACTATTATATGCCATATTAACATTACTGTAAAAAGTAATAATTCTTAAAGCCAACTATCTTAATGCCAAGAATTCTTTACAAACCTTTTTCTTTTCTTCATCTCAAGTAAGAAAACAATTACATACATAATACTTTAGATAACCACAATGCTTTTTCACAAACTATCTCAGTTAATTTATGCCACAACTATACATGGTACTATCGACTCTGCTTTAGAAATGAGGCTACATGATTTATCTAGGATCATGCAATTTAACCAGTTTTCAATGTGAAGACTTCCAACTAAGTCCATTATTGTTTTCCCTACACTATATAATCTCAAATCAACTAAAAGAAATATGCCATGAATACTGTATTATGAATCTTTAACCAGCTAATAATGGCCAAGACTTACAAAGGCCCTGGTAGATGTGGTTTAAATCTAGAGTAAATTCCATAGCTTTAGACCAGCTATAAAACTGTTATATACTTAAAGATATTTAAGTCATTCAGCAAAATCTTAGTTGGGGCAGGGAGAGAAAGTGTGCTGGTGAGAGAAAAGAGTGGAGATAAGCAAGAGCCTGGTCATTAAATGCCTTGAAAGGAGTTTGGACTTTATCCTATATGCAATGGAAAGCTTCTAAGTAATGAGACATTTTAAGTAAAAAAATAAGAGGATTATATTTACAGCTTAGAAATTTCATACTGACCACACAGAAGAGAAATGATTAGTGGGAAACAATACTAGAAAATGACTTTTAAGTTAATATTTATAGAGCACCTAACTTTTATACAACACTGACCCAGTAATACTACTGCTGGTGGTGTGGTGGTAGTTGTTATTACCTTGGCAGCTAGCATCCAAAGAGTACGTACCAAGAACTGTGCTAAGTACTTTCCATACGTTATCACATTTAATCCTTACAACCCTATAAACTGGGAATCACCACTCATTTTAAAGATCAAAAACTGAAACATGGTTTTATAATTATTTGCCCAAGGTCACGCAGCTAAAAAGTGGTGCAGCCAGGATTTGACCTTGTATCCTCTGACTGGGATTAAAGAAAGGGCTGGAGATTTAATGAAAGCAGATAAGGCTTAACATAAGAAGAATGATAGAGAGGAATTCCTATGGAAACAGCACAAGAGTGGCTGGCAGTAAGGGAAGCCCAGCTGAAGTTAATCATGAAATTATGATGATACCAATCTTTACCAGACTTTCTCAGTAGTCTATATGCAACTATAGAGAAGGTAGTTAATTAGCTTCATGCAAAGCTGAATTATCATCAGGCAGGAAAAAATTTAGAAAACATGGTAAAGGAAGCTAAAAATACCAACACGAAACTGTGGACCACAAAAACCCAAGTTGGATGAAGAAAGAAGCAAATTCAAAAGATGGAGAAAGAACGAAATCTGATATTTAAAAGTCTTCATGAAGTCAAACAATTGCAATAGTCTTGCAAGTATCTAAGAAAGAGATCTAGAAAGACAGGAAGTTCTATTTAGAGAGAATTTATCATTTCAGAGTTGAAACTATTCCTTATGACAAGGCCCCATGATAAAGCCATGATGTAGGTGGCAGATGTAAAGGTCTCTGGAAATCAAGTCAAGGAATTGGGAGGTCAGAGCATATACGCAAAGAAAAAGGATCTACTTAAGGGGCTTATAGATATAGCTAATTTCAAATACACTTTATTAAAAAATTAAATTGGCAATGATTTTACACGTTGTCAGAACACAAAAAAAATCTGTAATAACACAACTTCAGAATAAGATCTGACCATTTTTTAACAATGAGTTATAAGTGCTCCTGGTATATACAAAATTAAAACACATAAAAAGTACATTTAGATTATAATAATATCTTACTCTTCCAAGGATATCCACAGGTAACTTAGAGTTGAGCAACACTGGTTTCACTTTATCACCTGACAGAAATCCATTCACTGGGCTTAAACTATCAAAAATTGCATCATACGTGGCCTTATCTTCAGACTAATATAAAAAAGATCACAAATTAAAATAATGGTGAAAAGGATTTAACTGCAGTTATAAAAATTAAGCCCCCAAAGAACAGACATATTTTTCTAATTCTCGTTTAAAAAGCATTTTCATTTTTACCAAAATATAGTAAATAATAATTTAAGTTTCTCTACTTAAGAGCTCAACATCCCCTCTATTCCTTCTGTACCTGGAACACTATCTTTGCTTTTCTACTGTTAGGTTAGAATCAAAAGATTTCAGTCAGAAGGGTTTTGAGAAGAATACCTTAGCTGAACCCTCTCACTTAAACAGATCCATACCAAGGAAGTAATTTTTATAAGAACACACCTAGTCAGTGACATTCTATCACATTTCAAATGCAAACAAATTTTAGAAAGAAAATCACTATCATAGGAATAATATCAAGTTTCCCACATTTTCCCAGAAACAAGATTTCTTTTTCTTATCAATAACAAGAATTTCCTAAAATCCTGAAAAGTGACTTATATACAAAAAACTATTGTTTACGATTTTCCCAGTCAAGGCCAAATCCCTATACTTTTTAAAATTAATTAAGAGCACAGAGCATACAAAGACAGACAAACCAAAATGGCTGACAAAACTGTACACATTTGTTAAAGGTCTTTTGATATGCTAAATATATAATTCTATTTAAATTATATTTAAAAAATCAGGTAAGATAGCTATAACCAGTGTGGTCTCCAAACAAACTATAAAGCAAAATATCCATTTTCGTAAAAAGATTTCATAATATAATTATTTATTTTAGATCCATAAAGAGAATATATATTTAACCAGAATTTTTAAGCAAGAAATAATACCAGTGGGGTAAACTGCCTATTCATCAAATATTTTAGTTAATACAGGATATGGCATCAATTATTCTTAGTTTACAATATAACAGAAATGAGATTAAGCCAATATTGTCACAAAATGATTGACAGAGCTGTAAGATGCCTCCAAAGATTTCTAATACCAGTATTTCCCCAATGGTGAAAGATGAAAGTCTAGTACAGATTACAATATATCTTGAAGGAGGGAGAGAGGATCATGTTGAAGCAAAACAGAGTCAAGGAGAAAACAGTTACGAAGTTTACTTACTTTTACAGCCCATGGGAGCTCAGCTGCAGAGGTTCCACTGATTAGCAAGGGACTACTGGTATCATGCTACAAAGGAAAATATAGCACGTCAAGTGCTGAAATCCTTGCATCAATAAACAATGACGAAAAAGTGGTCTTTGGATTTAAATGCATTTGTACAAATATCTGGATCTCAATGAACACAGGATGCTACTTTACATTAACTATTTCACATTAATTCAATTAGATCTTCATCTAAGTACAAATGAAACAAAAATTGACTTAGCTGAGTTAGCTGCCTAAATTATTGTGGAGCACTAACTAAAATATATAAGTAGAAAACATATAAGAAGAAACCTATTACAACTGAGATAAAGATATCTAAATGTAACAAAAATATTTATGGCCCTGTTAACTGATGACTTCTTCCCAACACTATTTAAGAAAAGTGGACTGGGACAGGCACCGAACCAAGAGTTCTAAGTTACAAGTACATGAACCTATCAACAACATGCCCAAGTAATTATGTTTATTTACTTGTAGAGTCAGATTAATATATTTGAAAAAATTTTATAACAAAGTTAGACAACATATCCCTATATTAACCCTCAGACTCCATGACTAGATGATTAAACTTAGAAGTACAGAAAATTCTCAAAACTGAAGTTAAATTCATAATATTCAGACCAACTACATTTAAAATACTGAATTAAAAACAAGCAAGTCATAAAACTTCTGAAAAAAAAGGAGTATGATGGACAGAACTAGCTTATCAGATATAAAAACAAATGGCCAAATACGATCACTAAAACAATGTGAGATCACATATGAATAAACAGATCCATGGGAAGAATAGAAAAATCCAGAAAGAAACTAAAATACATATGAGAATTTAGCACATGATTGAGATGGCATTTCGAATCAGTATGAAAAAGATTGATTATTTGATAAACTCTATTAGATCTGTAAAGTAGCCATTTAGAAAAACATAAACTAGAATCCATACTCACACCTTACATCAGGACTGACGTAAATATATTTTTAAAAATCATTAAAAAATTAAATCCTAATAATTAATTTACATAAAAAACAGTGATTTCTTTATGGAAAAAAATCACAAAATCAAAAGACAAATAACAATTGGGGAAAAAAACACTTGCAACTCATATACACAAACGGCTGTTTTCCTAATATACAAAAGCCTCTAGAATTCAATTAGATAAAAGACTAGAAACCCAAGAAAAATAAACAAAGGCTGTACACAGACATTTCAAATAAAGGAAGTGTAAATGAATCAAAAGCATGAGAAAAACTATTTAACCTTATTCCATAAAACCAAAAGGACAAATAAAACCAGTTACATTCCATTTGTCACTGATCCAAAATGACAAGGATCCAAAAGTCTGACAACAGTATGTTCGCAAAAATGCACTCAATCAATTGTTGGTAGGAGTGTGAACTAGTACAACCACTGCGAAAGACAAGTTGATATTACATGTAAAAATTACAAATGCACAAACTTTTGAAACAGAAATTCCACTTCTGAGAATTTACATATATAAATAATCTCTGTACATGCAAAATTATATATATTCAAGGTTATTATCCATTACAGCATTTTTAAAAATAAAAGACTAGAAACAATTTAAAAGCCTATCAATATTAAGTTAAACAAATTATGGTAAATAGAAGCAAGGAAATAGTAAGCAGCTATTAAAAAGAATAAAGAAGCTGTTATGTAATGATACGTAAAGATCTCCAAAACATTTTAAGTTATTAAAATAAGGTAAAGAATCATGTGTAGAGTATGCTACAATTAAAATAAAATCAGGAAACAGGTATATATATTTCTTTATATACACATATAATAACTCTGGAAGGACACACAAGGAACTAATAAGAGTAGTGGTCATTAAGGAAGAAAATTTGGTAGCTGGGTGATAGGGTTAGGTGGAATTTTTTTAAATATAGTAACTTTAATTTTTAAATCATGCAGTATCATTTACTTTGAATTAAATACAATTTAAATTTTAAAGCATTTCTTACAAATCTTGGTGGAGGAACAGCCAAGTTCAAGCTACTCAGTGAGACCTCCAATCCATTCTGGGCGCATGCCACAAGCGCAAAGCAATGAAGAATTCCTGAGAAAGAAAAGTATGAATGATAAGAGCGTTATCTTTCTATCTATCCACCTATCCAACCATCTGTCCATCCATCTATCCATCTATCCAACCATCCATCCATCCATCTATCCAACCATCCACCCGCACACGTACTTATAATCTGAAAATACAAAACAACTCACAATTATTCCAAGGTTTTTATGTAGCAACAAATTTAACAACACATTTGCTTGAAAAATTTGCTTTAAAATTGAGAATATACAGATGTAAATTATAATGTACACCTGAAAATTATATAATTATATTAACCATCATTACGCCAATAAACTTAATTAAAAAATAATAATGAAACAAAATTGAGAAGAGATCTACCTACAAAGATATTCTTAACATTACAAATAGCAAGAAAGTGTTAATATAAATGAAAAAATACTTAAATAAATTGTGATATATACAGATGGTATTGAACAAAATTAATAATTATGCTTCAAAGAATACTTAATGTTAAGAAATGCTTTTTATCATTTAAGTGAGAAAAATAATCTTAAAAAAGGCCTAGAAGAAAATATCTAAATTTTATCAAAAGTCATCTCTGAATTTAAGATTATAAACTTTGAAACTGTATCATTCAAGTGACTCAATCATTGCTATTTCAAAAAAATGACAGAATAACTATACAGCATGAAAACAATTATATAACTGTTTGACTTCGAAATACTTGCAAACCTCTCCCAAAGGTCCTTGGATTTTTGGCATTTGAAGGCTTAGACCAAAATTTAGTAAACATCCTAGCTATTAAATATAATAGACTTAAAAAAAAAAAAAAGGCCAATTTGTTCTTTTGACAGCCTGGAAAGTCTGATCTTCCCTGAAGCTCTCCTCCTCTCCAACAGCATAGCTTCTTAAAGCTCTCCCAGTCCTCCGACCTTCAAGTCTCTTCTGTTGGAGTCAATGCCTCTTCCGACCTTTAAATGCTGGTATCTTAGAATACATTGTAAGCATTCCAACATTAACCCTCTTTCACTTCTCATTCAAGACGAGATTCAACTACTCAATTAGGTAATCGAGTCCACTCTCACAGTATGGACGGGCTCTGAAGTGAAAAGTCCTGCAATAAACTCTAGTTCTACTAAAAGTTGGAGGCCATGGGCAAGTTAAATAAAAATCTTCCATAAAAGGGTGGCTAATACCTACCTAGCAATGTTTTATGAGGAACAAAATAAAACCATACAATAGGAGGAAAGCATCTACTGTCATTTTTGCCAAAAATCCAAGGACCTTTGGGAGAGATTTACAAGTATTTTGAAGTCAAGCAGTTATATCATTGTTTTTGATGCTGTACGGTTATTCTCTGCTTTTCTGTAACAGCAATGATTGAGTTGATAGTGTTGACTGATTGACTGATAGAGTTTCAAAATTTATAATCTTAAATTCTGAGATGGCTTTTGATAACATTTAGGCATTATTTTCTATTTCTCCAATGAAAACACCAAAGTTTTAACTACAGCCTATAAATCCAGCAACCTAGATGTAACAAAGACAATTTAAATTCAATATTAAAAGGTAAATTCATGAAAATAGGAACCACATCTGTCATGCTCACCTCTGTATTTCCAAAGCCTGGCTCAAAACAGGTACTCGACAAATATCTGCTGACCAAGTACACTGAACCCTGGGTGCCCAGATGCATTTAGTGTTCCTATGTCTCCAATGGATCAAATTGGCCCTTCCGCCCAGGAGTTCCAATGGGGACTACAATCTAGCCCTGGAATCTTAATTAAGAGATTCGGTATTCTGACCCTCTCATCAAATTTTTTCTCATCCCTTTTCTGAGTTTGATCCTGCTTCGGCCATCCCCACAGAGTAGGAATTAGCTTTGAGCAGCAGTGCTCAACCGGTATATCAGCATGTAGCAAGCTTTGAATTCAGTCCTGTAGGGCTCTGAAATCCATCCCCAACAAGCAGAACTTCAAGGCACACAGATGGTGCCCAATACACATAATGACTTTCACATATTTCTGGTGAAGGTTTACACTAGCCTGCAAACCACTTTTTATCAGAAGTAAGACCTAGACCAGAACACTTAGGTTTGATTAGCCAAGAATTCCTTTCAAATGTATAAGGGAATACCATCTTAACGCTTAATAAAAATCTACATTTATAAACTCTGTACATGTAAGAAATTTAATTAATAAGATACAAAGAGCAAAATCTCTGAAAGACTGAAAAAAAAATTCCATGCCATTGTTTGATGTGTCACCCAAAAATTTTATGTTGAAATCGTAAACCCCAAAGATGATGGTATTAGTAGGGCCTTTGGGAGGTACTTAAGCCATCAGTGTGGAATCCTCGTGAATGGAACCAGAGCCTTATAAAAGAGGATCCAGAGAGATCCCTAACACTTTCTGCCATGAGCAGATAAAACAAAAAGTCTGCAATCAGAGAGTCCTCACCTGACCATGTTGGCACCCTGATCTCAGACTTCCAGCCTCTAAAAGTATGAGCAATAAATTTCTGTGTATAAGCCACCCAGTCTATGGTATTTTGTTATAGCAGTCAGAACAGACTAAGACAGTCCAGAACAATGTCACCAAACTAATGTTAACCTTGGGGAATTAGTTACTTTAGTGTCTACCGATTATAAGCATTTTCATTGTTATGACATTTGCCTTTGCAAAATCCTAATGTTGGTTTAAAAAAAAATTCTAAAAATACAAAAAACTGCTGGCTATATTTTATTCTCAACCGCTCAAAAAAACTTTTCATATGAATCTTACTTGTTTGTTCAGGACACCTTTGCCATCAGTGTCAGCCAAATCCCAAATCTGAAATTTAGAAAAAAATAAGTATCAATTTGTATTTTAAACAAACAAACAAACAAACAACCTTAAAAGATAAGTTAAATCCCTGCAATTTACAACATCATGCTCTCTGGTAATTAGATTTAAAAATCATAGAATTCAAAGTGGAAAGGAACCTTCAAGATTATTCAGTGAAACCCTACACATAGATACTAAGGCCCAGTGAAGTTAAATGACTTACTCAAGAACATTCAACACATCATGGAAAGAACTGAAACTCAGGTTCTAACTTCCAGTCCAATGCCTTTTTCATTTACCCAGGTTCTAACTCTAAGTCTAATGTTCTTTTTACTAAAACATACTATATTGATTTTAGATCCTTATTAAGGTGATATTCTTTCTTATGGGCAAGTTGAAATAGTTAATGTTTATCTGTAAATAATTAAATTATTAATGATAACTTCTCAGGGTTTTGAATACATATCAATATCACCCATAAAACTTCACCAGGAGATCAAACCGGAGAGGGACTTTCTACCTCTTTCTTTCCTAAGCTTCTCATCCCCCACTCTATTCACCACATATTAAACTCAGAGGAAGTAGAAATAGAGCCAACTTTCTGAGTGGGTGGAAATGTTCCCAGTCTGCACTGTTTCTCCCCACAATACCCAAATGTACTATAACTTCCTCATTTCATCCTACTAAAATGTAATTTGTTTTCTAAAAATCTGAAAAACACCTTACTTTTCAAGAGGGTAAATAACTATACCACAAATTCCCTCCCTCCTATTATTTAACTGCTACTATGACTCAGTTCTATTCTAACTTCTAAGTTTCTTGATATCTTTCTCGATTTGCATCCAATTCATCTACACTACCAATTATTCATTATAATCTAGTTATAACGAACAAATATTACCTTTCCAAGTATCAAGTCGGGAAGCCCTGATTTTTTTAGGAAAGTGGCAGCATCAGAAGCCAATACCCTTCCAGTACTGCCCGTATCAACCTGAAAAGAGATAAACTGTAAGATGATAACAACAAACACAAAGACAAAATTATCATCATTTACGGGCCTTCCTTCATATGATTTGGCAACTGGCTTTTTCAAAAAAGAAATCCTTTGACTAAACTAAGGCTAAGGAATATATGGAAAGCTGAATGAAGAGGGTGCCATCGACAGCACTGGCAATTTACAAAATATTTTTTAATCACGCCCATTACACAAACGAGAGAACTGAGGCTCAGAAGAAATAGAGCAAATTAGTGGAGTCATAGCGTTAACACATATCTCCTGACTCCAAGTCTTCTACAGTTGCTATTTAAATTTCGATAAACTTAACCCAGCAATAGGAGAGAAAGGGCAGCATTTCCTGGAGAGGTCTTTTGACAAATGGGAATAGCTGCATATATTATCTGTTTTTTCAAACATCTTTAAAACATTAACTTCTGCTTTTACACTTACTCTTAGAAACTGTAACACTTTATTAAAAAATCAAAGCAGCTCTAAAACCAGCAGTGATTCCATAATAAACTTAAAGAAATATTTCTAAAAGCTGTTACGCTCCTAAAGCACATTAAGGGAAACACATCACTTTAACTGAGGGAACTTTCCTTTAAGACAGAATGAGGTCAGCAAGAACGGAAAAACAGTTCAAAAAAATGACTCTCACTTCTGTAAAGATTTCCTAAAGTTCTATTTGTAAAAATGGAAAGTAAGTTTTAAAAACGTTATGGGAAAAATAACATGATACTAGGCTATTTGTCAGCTGGCTATTTTTCCAGTTTTTTAAAAGATTAAGTTTGCTGTAAACACATACAAAGCATTCCGGACAGGCCAATCTCAGCAAAGATGCAAAAGAGAAATCCTTTCTTTCAAGGGCTAGAACATGGGATACATCAGGCGCTTAGCAAAAAAGAAAGAATTGCCAAGTCCAAATTTGGGGTAACAAAGAAGTACAAAAAGGGTTGGGAAACCTGCCTCTGGAACTCTCCAGAACTCCTTCTTTCCCTTTTCCCTGACCAGGGGTGGGGGGTGGGGGGGAAGAACCCTACTCCCAGTCTAATCTAAATACAGAGGCACTCAGGGGAACATTAATCAAACTCTTATGAAATATTTATATACTGTATTCCAATGAAGAATTTTTCTATTTTCCATTCTTTTGGTTCCTATAATAAATTAAACATAACCATTTAGTCATTGCCATCTACAGGCAATTTCTGTTGTACTCTGACACCTGCCTAAAGTCTCTGCCATAAGCTAACTAGAATTATGTCTTCAACAAAGAAAGTCAGTCTCAGAGCCTCATATAAAGGACTATAACACTGTACTCTGAATTGTTAACACTTCAAAATAAGGACTTTTGGTAAAGACTTCTCAGCTGACATCACTTAGACAACTTTCAGACTGTAATGGTGGACTAGGTCAGAATTTCCAGCACTCTTTGTAGTCCAGAAGTAGATATTTCATAAAAGCAGACTCCTGATCCAAGATGCAAGAGAATAAGAATTACATAAGATTGAATTAACTACTGAGGAAAATTTAATTATGGTTATTTACTTGGAATACTGTTGCTATTATTTTTAATATTCTCTTTGGTAAAGGATATGTGGGAAAGCCTTTTTTCTTCCAACGCTATCTCTAACCCTCAATTTAATAGGCTCTGTGTTTGTAAAGTGAATGAAATAGTTTTTAATGGTATCTGATTCTGACTCTTCAGAATTCAAAAATAAATCCTTTAACTGAATGTCCTTACCTTTTATGGCAATATAGTTATCACATAGGTTAAGTAACAATTTGGTCTTTTTATCGGGATATAATTGAGTAAATCAATTGTGCAAAACAAGATCTTATTTGAGAATAATTCTCTTTTATTCAGCTAGAACAAGCCACTATTAAGGAACAAGAACTGACTTTATGTGGAGCCAATGTCTACAAAGCCCGCACGAGAAAACAGGCTTGCAGTTGGGTTTTTAAGTTCCCAGTCTCAGTAAAACAAGGTCACTTAGCAGGCTAGGAACCTTCGATATGAGATAAATTCACTCAAATTTATATATACTGCAAGTGAAATTTGGTGGGGAGGGTATTTCTAAGGTTGGATCCTAGCTTCAGGACAGAGAACAGAGGCTGTAAAAAGTACGATCTAAAATTCTTTAGAAATTTCAGGCAAAAATTAATTCTCTGGACTTAAAAGTTATTAAATAGTGCATGTATGGTTGTGTACATTTGCAAGTCACGCCCAAGGAGATCTATAATGGTTAATTAATATTTGCTGCAACTATGTAAATAGCCAGGTCAACTATAATGAGACTAGCCTTTTCTGAGATCATGATCACAAGGTGAGATAATTATTAGCAAAAATTAAGCAATATTTGGAAATAGGCAAATGAGATTGTCTATACCCTCAGGAGATAATTTGATCTACGGTATGTACCCCTGACAGACTTTCTAGCAACTAGGCTACGTTACGCTCTATAAGGAGGGAGGTTAAATTGTAAAAAACTGATAGCAATGCAAACGATTCCTGTCCACATCAATGAAATATTCTGTCTGGAGAATATACATCTCTATAACTCATATTTTCATTTTTACACTTTACTGGTTCTTCCAGAAATTAATGAGTTGAATAAAATCCTTGACACACACTCATTTTACATTTGTATGAGAATGATGATTTTAACTTGGTAAATATTAAACTTTAATGTCTCAAAAACAACATAAAAGTCATTTCCATTTGGTTTATAAACTAATTCAGACGTTTATACTTGGATGGATGGATATATCTAATGTTATATGAATTTTTAAGACAGATATTTAAGACAAATGTTTGGGCTTAATTATCTCTATTTTTCTGAGAGTTTGTCAAAAGTATTAAGTACTCAAATCAGGAGGCTAAAGCACAAGAAAATGAAAACAAGACATGTCAAATTTATCCAATTGGCTGGGAAAATATATTTTATGTTCAAGCTAGGAAAACAAACAAAAATCTTACCTGTCTATAGTATTTTTCATATACAGGATTCCCACTTGATAACTAAAATAAATAAATAATTAGAAATTAAATGCTATTCAATAACTTCTATTAACATATTTGCACTGATTCGATAGATATTTGAAAAATAAAGACAAATAGAATTAAAATATCCTTGATTTCAAAAAGTTTGTTTTTGGGGGGCGGGGAGGTGGGAATGAATAAAGGTAGCTTCATAGATTACTAAGAATTGGGTACAAGAAATAAAGCAAGAATTTTAAAGTTACTTTTGACATCAGAACTCTTTTCCTCATGCAAATTTTACCCAGAAATCCAACATGTAACAAATTTGGGGTGAAATGATTTGGTTAAAGATAGCTGAAAGGCCCAAAGCCTTAAGCATTCAGCCTCTACCCAGGTGCCCAAAGTACCTATTCATACGATTCAAAAACCATTTCAACTAAGTAGTGAATATACAGGTTTACAAAAAGATGATACTGATATCTTCAGATGTGAAATGCTTGTAGGCAGGGAGTGCCATTCAATGTATACCATAATTCAAAGGGTTCTTTGGTCGGTTGATGAACAAATGATGTATTAGCCCGTCCGAAAGATCGTTTAGGAGTATCAGTTTTTGAAGCCTCGAGTTCGCCTGTCCATGAATGTGTAAGAGTGTTCTAGAACCAGAAAAGGAGTCCAGGAAGGCTTCATGGGGGTGATATCAGTGCAGGAATTTGAAATGGGGATGAGGGTGATTCTATACAGAGGTAACAATGCGCAAAGGCGCACAGGCAATAGACAGCTTGGTTATGCTGAAAAGCATCACAAGGAGTTCTGAATGGTGATAAGGAGTAGAGAGATAAGATTGTGAAGTTTTGTATAATACAACTTATGAGGGGCTTCATAAGTCATGGTAAAAGTAAAGAAAAATGAGGATGGAAAAAGGGGACAAATTCAAGAGTTATTAAGTTAGTTCTAGGTGATTATATGTGAAGAGGAAAAGTAAAATGGAATGTAGAAGGCTATTTAGAAAATAATTTCAATGGCCCAGTAAAGTATCTGAACATTGGAAAAAGAAAAGGATATGTTTTAAAGAAAAGTTTGTAAGTTAGATTTGACAGGGCTTATTAAGTAGATGAAAGGGCAGGGGAGGCTTAGTTAGAAATACAAAGATAATGGGAAAAATCTTGAAGCATCAAGCCTGGACCTGTAGTCTTTAATGGGTACAAGACTGGATTATGAAACCAACATTCATTGAGTACCTATTTTGAGAACACATTATGTTAAGTGCTTTATAAATACTTAATCCTTGTGAGCACATATTATCTTCCCAGTTTACAAATGAGGAAACATAGGGTGAAGGCTAATTTTATGTGTCAACTTGGCTACGCTACAGAACCCAGTTGTTTGATCAAATACCAGTCTAGATGTTACTATAAAGGTATTTTTCTAGATGTGATTAATATTTAAATCAGTAGACTTAGAGTAAAGCAAATTACCCTCCATTAATGTGGGTGAGCCTCATTCAACCAGTTAGTTGAAGGCCTTGCAAGAAAAGAATGAGGTCCCTGGAGGGAAAAGGAATTCTGCCTCCAGAATGCCTTCAGACTCAGCTACAACATCAGCTCTTCCCTAGGTCCCAAGCCTGCTGGCCTGCCCTGCAGAATGACTTGCCAGCCTCCACAAACACCTGAGCTAATTCCTTAAACTCAATCAGACCGTGAGAGTGCATGTAGGTGTATGTATGTGTCTCCTGTTGGTTGTTTCTCTGAAGAACCCTTATATACCTAGTCTCAGAGTGGTTGCCTATCCAAGCTTTTAAATGGCAAAGACTGGACTTAAAAGCAGGTCTGTCCCACTCCAAGCTCCATGCTCTATCATAACACCATACTGCTTCCCATATGCCCTGGTTTGCTCAGGACAGTACTGATTTGCAATCTGTTGTCGCAGCATCCCATCCACTTTATCGTTTGTTTCAGATTTCTCATTTTCTTGAATGAACAATTATTAATTGCCACATTAAAATAAACCAAGATGGACTCAGTACAATTCTCTTGTATACATCTAGCTTCTGGCCAAGTATCAGCTAGTAGTGTATAAGTACTTTAACCACCTGAACAAGTGATGAAATCTGAAAAGAGAATGAGTGATAATTCCATCTTTTTTCCCTGATTTTTTTACAGATACAACATAACTAACACCTTTTCAAGGACAGCATGGAAAAGACTCATCAAAAAGTACCCTCAAACACAAGCAACCATGTACAGCTCACTCCTCATAGCCTTTGGAGACAGTGGAAGTATTTAACACTCGTGCACCTGCTGACTATTTGGTGTGCCAGTCAGTACAGTGACATGAGCAATGTTGCAAGACGCACCAGGCTGCTAAGTCAGTGGGAAATTTGAGATCAGGTGCAACTGAAGTATGTGAGAGAGTCAAGTCTGAGAACTCAGGGTGGTTTTGTCATTTATCGTATGTTATAAATCTACAATTATTTACTTCTTTTTGTTGTTTGGCAATCATTTTTTATTATCCAATAAGCCCTTTCAAAACAGAGCTAAAAAAAGACTGTATATTTAATAAAAAATTAAATGTCTTAATTTTGGACTAAAAATAAAGAAAAATGAAGATGGAAAAGGGGGACAAATTCAAGACTCATTACCTTAGTTCTAGGTGATTACTTATATGTGAAAAGGAAAAGTAGAATGGAATATAGAAGGCTACTTAGAAAATAATTTTCTATTCTTTCCTAAATTTCCATTTCTCTAGAAAATGGAGATAATTTGCGTAAAACTTTTGAGGCTATTCAATTTAAAATGGAGCTCTAGTGACAACCCTATTAATGAGTTAACTGCGACTGTCAAATTTATGAATGTTTTTCATATATCCACAGTTAAATTTTTAAGGATAAAAATGCCACTGAATACTAAAACAAAACAAAAAACTTCAACATGGCAATATGAGTGCTCTACTTGCAACCTGTCATCAAATTTAAAGACTGGAATCTTTGAAAATCTGACTGTAAATCCCACTAAGGTCTCAGTATTGAATCTTTCTGAAAACAAGTCCTCTAAAAATTGGTTGCATTTTGTTTAAAATCAGTTGGAAATCTTTAGCTTTGAAGCTTTTAGCAAATACCAATTATTATAAGCAACATTAACTAAGACACTGAAATATATCCCTCAAAAGCATGGGAAGAACTGAACAAATTAAATGATAAAAGCTCAAGTAGTATATAAGATTTAATTTTGAAATTCCATAATTAACACTTTAATGAATTGAGGGAGTTCTGCCAAAAGTCTTCTTATTTTTAATTGGAAAAATTATATTCTGTACTGAAATGAAATAAAATTACAGAAAGCCTATCATTTTGCAGCACCTAATGAAACATGTAAAATAATCATAAATAGCGACAACTTATATGTCAAGATGTTTTACAAAAATATTTGTCAAAAAGAGTACCCTTAAGAGGCAAAAAAACACTACTTGGGAAAATATTGAGACTGATAAACTTATAGTTTTCAATAAGAAAAAAATAGAATTCAAAATATTCTCCATTTAATAAAATTTTTCCTGAGCTAACCAGGTAGTACACAATGTACACAGAAAGAAATTAGCAATTTAAAATATTACTGATTATGAGGAAGAGTCACTTGTAAGGGTTAACAACCCCAAACCATAAAATGTAAGTCTGAAAAACACTGCAGACAATTTTATGAAAATATTAGAACCAGTTAAAATATACTTGAAAATAATTACATTGTTCAGAAAAGTATTAGGGACACTTTACTAGAGAAAGGTATGGCTAAGAAGCTGATAAAAATGTTATTACCAAGAATATTCTGCTTGTGTTTAACAGACTGAATAGAACTGTTTCACTCATCTACCATTGTTTCAATAAAACTCTTTTGATGGCCAAAAAAGACTTTAAAAAACTTACAGAATTTAAAATATTTGCAGTGTCACTTTCATTCTCAAAGATATCCCAGTTTGAATGAAAAATTACAAATTCACCCTATTTCCAGGCAAGGGTATACTTTCCTCAATAAGGAAGAGTTAATTTTTAAAGACAATTCAGTTAAATTTTTAGTACCTAGGGGAAAAAAAATTCATAGTGAAATCCTGAGCTCCAAACTGTACCGTATTAATCATCACATTACAAACTCATTAGGTTACTACACAACACATTTGAGAAGGCATTAGCTCACTAAAGTGTTCTAAAGTACACCTTGTGCTGATTACTATACTAATACGATACAGTTAAGTGAGAATGGAAAAAGCCATCCAAATTGCCAATTCACTCATCAAGCAAGATGACCAAAGAGTGCTTTTAGTGTGTTTCAGTGAAACTGGCTTTTTTTTTTTACTGAAATATAATCATTTTAGATTTTTAAAAGTCCCGTATGCAACACATATAATGAATGCAGAAAACAAAATGTGAAAGGTATAGCTATGGTAACAGTGATTATCTTTGGATAACGGAATTACAATAATTCTCAAATTCTTTATATTACTCTGTATTCTTTGAAAACTTTTTTATAAGCATGCCCTTCTTTTATAAGTAAAATAAAACTATAAAGCTATTTTTAATTTGGGGGAAAATATAAAAATCCAAAAATTTGCTATAGTATGCAAAATTGCATGTGAATTTTTAGCAAATAATTTCTAAAGGAAAACTTTTAAAACTAAAGTTGTCAAATCAAAATCTGACCTTTTAAAATTCTAATGTTATAATTTTAAAATTATTTATTCATTAGTTATATCATAAATTTTTATCAGTTGCCACAAAGTAAAAGAAGGTAAGAGGACTGCTACTTTTATTAAGAAAAAATTATGTAAAGCATGGGTCCTCAACCTCCCTCTCCCCCATCCCTGGCCCCCCGCCACAGACCCTGGCCACAGAGCAGTACCAATCTGTGGCCTGTTAGGAATTAGGCTGCATAGCAGGAGGTGAGTGATGGGCTAGCAAATGAAGCTTCATCTGTATTAGCAGCCACTTCCCAGTGCTAGCATCACCATCTCAGCTCCACCTCAGATCATCGATCAGCAGGCATTAGTTTCTCATAGGTGCACTGGTCCCTAGTGCCAAAAAAGTAGGGGACCGCTATAAAGTATAAATTTTACTAAGAAAAAAGTTATTATAAAAGTATAGCATAGTATACCATCCTACAGTTTAGTAGGTTGTATTATAATTCTCAATCCTTTATTCTACTCTTATGAGAGTATTAAAATCCCTGCCTGCTACCATGTGACTTGTAGGTGTCTCTGTGGGTACCCTAGTTTTGGCTTGGCCATGTGACTTACTTTGGCCAGTGAAAAATGAGAAAGTTCCAGATCCAAGTAGAAGCTTTAAGAGCTACTCTGTGTTTCCACCAGCTCTCTTTGCTCTCTGCCAAGAGAACAGTATGTCATAAATACAGGATGCTCCTTCATCCTGAATCCTGAAAGGCAAAAGATTTGTGGAGTAGAACCATAGCAGATTACTGGGAACCTATAATGAGCAATAAATAAACCTTTGTTTTGTAAGCTACTAATATTTGCCATTGTTTCTTAGTGCAGCATAATCTAGCAAAAGTTTATATACAGGTAATCTACCATCACAGTATACCGACAATAAACAAACAAAAAAAAGGTGGTCTTGGTTATTAGAGAAATTCACAGGTTAATTAAATATTGAGTTGCATCATATGAAATTTTTGGTTTGCTTTTGGGGGGTATGCATGGGAGATACTGGATTACATGACTTCGAGAGCCTATGGTTCTATGTACAAAACGAACTGAAAGTTTACATAGTATTAGGCCTATTGTAAATGGTGGAAAAAGGTAAAAATAGACATCTTCTAAAACATAATGCCAATTTTTTCAATTAATTACAAAGTCATATAATACAAAGAAAAACCAGTGACTAAATTACTAAAATGGAGAGGGGAATGGGTTTGAATATAAAAGAAAAGCATAAAGGATCTTTGTGATGAAACTGTTCTTTATCTTAATTGTGGTCATAGTTACACGAATCAACACATGATAAAACTGTGTATGTATAGAACTATATATATACAAAAACACAAATAAGTATTTTAATAAAGTCTGTAATTGTGCCAATGTCAATTTCTTGGTTTTGCTATTGCACTACAGTCATAGCAGGTGTAATAATTAGCGACAACTGGGTGAAGGGTGTACGGAACCTCTGTACTACATTTTGCTACTTCTCATAAAAGGCGGTGAAGATAACTGTGAAGTAGAGAGAAGGTGGCAAGCCAGACAGAAAGAGCACTGCGTGTATATCGGCAAACAGATACAGCCTAGGTAGTGAAAAAGAGATAAGGGAATAGATTTCATTCTTTCAAATAAACCAATCTTTTTAGTTTTGTTCTAAAAATTTTTTTTAAATGAGTAACAACTGAGTACTACTGAACATAAAAATAAGTGTTATAATGCATATAAATTTCTGGGTAATTTTCCATATAAGTATTTTTGACATATTAACACACAAACTTTTAGCTATTTAGAATTCAGCCTTCAAAGACTCCATTTTTCAAGAGAGCTGAGCAACCGGAAGGGGAACTAGCCCCTACATCCTTTGAATTCCTCCATCACACCCACCATCACTACCCCTTTGGTGGTATAACAATAATTCCTAAGGTCAAAGTACCAAATGAATACGACCAGAAGAGCCTATGCTTTTATACACATATGTTTAAACAATGTGTATGGCTTGCAAGGTAGGTGAGACTAAAATCTTCTGATAGGCTTGTGATGTCTAAAAAAAGACTTGGGTATTTCACAATACAAAGGAAAACAAGGTGAAAACTAATAGTAAACAGAAGACAAGAATTAAAAACAGGAGCTACAGTAGGCCATCCAAAGCAATCAGAACTGTCTGGAGAGTCAAGACAAAGTCAGTAATAAAGAAACTTTAGAAAGGAAAACAAGCTGAAGCTGGGCAGAGAGGATGGAGAAAAGCAAGTCATCTGAGTAGTCCTCACAGTTAGAGATGGCTGGGAGGAGCTCAAGGAAACACAAGCAGCCAACTGAGCTTAAAGAATTCTCTTAGAGAATTCACAGTGTTAACCCTCAACTCTGTTATTTATAACTCATTTAACAATTTAATAAACATGTACTGAATGACTTCTAGGAACAGAACAATAGTTTTAGGTGTCTGGGGTTACAAAAATCATACACGGCTTCTGCCCTCAAAACAGATTACATTCTAGTAAAAGTTGCAATGCTCCATTCTGCAAACATGGTAACATCTCATGTGTGTTCTGTAACAAACCATTATAAACTGATAACAAAGTTAGCAGGCAAATACTCTAAGTATACCGTTCTTTAAAAAAAAAGCTTTCAAAATCTGGATCACTTGTGAAGCCTGCCCACATTATACTATTCAAATTCTTGTTTTGAAAAACAAAGACAAAATAAATCTCTACTCTTTCTGAAGCTCTTATCTTTTAACATTACCCTCTCCTCTTCCTTATCACTGTTAACTTTTAACCTCCTGGTTCTACCTCATTCACCTAAGACTTTGGGACTAGGCTGATTGTCTTCCTCTCCACCTTATACCTCCTCGAACTTGATGACTTCATCACAGACGAGGGCAACCAGTCCAACAGCCTGGATTCTCCTTTCCTTGACCTCCTAAACTCCAATGGCCTCTCCAAAACAGTTACACAGTGCATCGCCAGTGTGAACATCTGTTATGGTCCTCTTCCTCCCATGGTAAGGTCCTTCCTGGCTCTTCTATCTTTACCCCAAACTGCTCTACTTCCTAAATCACTATTTCAAACATCTTGTTCTCCAACCATAACCTCTTCTAAGTTATCATTCTTTGACCTCTATAAGCCTCCTTATCCATGGACCCTTTCATTTTGACTCTGATTCATCAGAGCCTCTTTGCTTTACTTTACTCCTCATTCAGTTTAGATTCTACGATGCATCATTTCAATAATCCCTTGCCAATAACCTATATTCCCATGCTCCTCTTGTCTTTCGGTCACATCAATGTAGTAAATTCCCAAACCTGAATGAACCCAACTATCCTCTTTTCTTTGAGGCTGCAGCCGAAGTCACTCAACAGGAAAGACTGGTATTCCTCTAAATTCATGATCGCTGTATTAATTTGCTAGGGATGCCATTAAAAAAGTACCACAAACTTGGTGGCTCAGAATAACAGAGATTTATTGTTTCACAGTCTGGAGGCCAGAAGTCCAAAAGCGAAGTGTTGGCAGGGCCACGCTCCCTCCTAAGGCACCAAGAAAGGATCTGTTCCAGGCCTCTCTCCTACTTCTCGTAGTTCCTTGGTTTGTGGCAGTGTAACTCCAATCTTCACATGGCATTCTCTGTGTGTGTGTGTGTGTGTCCAAATTTCTCCTTTTGATGAAGACACCAGTCACATTGGATAAGCAGCCCACGCTACTCCAGTATGACCTTATCTTAACTAATTACATTTGTAATTACCCAGAGACCCAAAAAGGATCAGCAATGGAACATTGTTTTTTAGAAAGATAAGTTAAATGATAAAGTATAAACTTAAATATTCTACATTTTAAAATCATACATACACACACATAGTATTTTACAGCTTCATAATCAGTAACATATGTTGAATCCTTATTGGGCATTTCCTATACACCAATTACTAGTCTTCAGCAATTGACAAATTAAGCTCATTTAACCTGATGAGGCACATACTATTATATCCATTTTACAGATGAGGAAAATTAGACATTAATAAATTGAGCAACTGACTCAAAGTCACACACCTATCTAAGTGTGGGCAGCAGTAGTCAAATCCTATAAGTCTGATTGCAAGGCTTTCAGAGTAAACAGTTAGGATTCCTCTCTCACCAGTGTTTTCTTCACCATTATCTTATTAGCATCTTTCATATGCATTGTATCTCTTGAACCTTTATCAACAGTCAGAGAGGTATGTTCCAATTCTAAGACACCTTGAGTTGTATTTAACACAATACAACTTTGTATTTAATACAATATCAAAATAGATAATTTAAAAGAACAGTTTTTTTATTACTTATCCACAATTGTACACATTTATCTACCATTTTTTCTCTAGTATCACAATCAAATGTTAAAAGTGATATTTTGTAGTTTTCACTGTTTTCACCTCCCCTTATTTAAATTAATTTCTATTTTACTCTTTTTGATGCTACTATAAATGAAATTGTTTTCTTAATTTCCTTTGTGAATTGTTCATTGCTATGTATAAAAACACAACTGATTTTTGTGTGTTGATTTTGTATCCTGCAACTTCGCTAAATTAATTTCTTAGCTCTACAGGTGTTTCTGGGGAATCTTCAGGGTTTTCTATGTTTGAAAAAATCATGTCACAACAGTATGGAGGATTCTCAAAAGTTAAAAATAGAACCACATGATCCATCACTGCCACTTCTCAGTGTTTATCCAAAAATAATTGAAATCAGGTCCTCAAAGAGATATCTGTACTCCCATATTCACTGAAGTGTTATTATTCACAATAATCAAGAAGAGAAAATCTGTCTACCAACAGATGAATGGATAAAGAAAATGTAGTACATACATTCAACAGAATACTGTGCAAGTCTTAAAAAAAAATAAGGAAATCCTGTCATATGCTATGACATGGATGAATCTTCAAGAAATTTTTCTAAGTGAAATAAGCCAGTCATAGAAGGACAAATATTGCATGACTCCACTTATATGAGGAGTCAAAGTCATAGAAGCAAAAAGCAGAATGGTGGTTGCAGGTGTTAGGAAAAAGGGAATGGAGAGTTGCTGTTCAATAGATACAGAATTTCAGTAATACCAGAGATCTACTGTACAACATTGTGCTTACCATTAATAATTCTGTACTATACACTTCAAGATTCGTTAAGGGGGAAGATCTTATGACATGTATTATTAACCACAATGACTTTTTTTTTAATCATGTCAACTACAAACGTAAATAACTTTACTTCTCCCTTTCCAATTTGGATGCCTTTTATTTCTTTTTCTTGCTTAACTGCTCATGCTAGAACTTCTAGTACTATGTTGAATAGATGTCAGGAAAGCAGGCATCCTTGTCTTGCTCTTGATCATAGGGAAAAAGTTTTCAGTCTTTCACCATTTAGTATGACGCTAGCTGTGAGTTTTTTATATATGGCCTTTTCATGTTGAGGAAGTTCCCTTCTATAGCTAGTTTTGAATATTTTCATCATAAAAAGATGTTGAATTTTCTCAAATGCTTTTTCTGCAACAACTGAGATGATCATGTGTGTTGTTTTCCTTCAACCCATAATGTAGTATATTACATTGACTGATTTTCATTCTTGCAAGTGTTTCATTGCCATTTCCTGGAAATAGGCCAAAAGCTAGAAAATAAAAGTCATCCTTTTTCAGCCAAATGACAGAACCTTTGGCTAGAAAAATACTATCAGCTTACCTATAATGTAATGTGAAAATATCTGTTACTTTTTAATCCCCAGTTTAGAAAATACTAGCAGTGCGGTTACTTTCAGCCATACACACTCCACCACTTTGTCATTTAGATTATTCCTCTTTTAAAATGCAAACGTTGCTCTGGGGTTGCCTACTCACTCATGCAGACTCTGCAGAGAATTGCCTAGATGAGAAATTGTGATTGCTTAACCTCTATCTGGAAGGTACTAGGAACAAGAATTTCTACTATGGAATTGGAGGAGGGGATGTATAATTTAGGTGCATGAGTACAGAAATATTATTTACCTGGTCTGAATTTCAAGTATTCTGTATAATTACTGGACCATGAGTTCTGATTTCTAGTTAAGAAAATACAATAACTCTGGCTGCAGCACTTACATGAATATTGTACTTGATAAGGTGCTGCTGAGGGAAAAGCAGCCGATAGGGTTAATAATATTTAAAATGAGCTACTTTGCAAAAAGCTTGTAGTTCAGGGTCTACTGGAATATTATACAAATATTCATTATAATATATAGTCTATGAGATTCAGTAGAAGATTCAATATATTAACCTACTAACATATCACTCATTTATTTAAACAATTGCTGATCCACATGTGTTATTCTGCTAGGCACTCCCGATACAGAGATGAACAAATAGGGTAACTTCTTTGCACTCCTGAAACTAATCTTAAGACAGAAAAAAAGAAATTATAACGCAACGGCTAAATACAAAATGTATTTGGTGCACTTAGCTGATTTCCAGACACATAAGTATTCAATTAAATTCTACTTACTACCATTACTACCAGGCAGAAACAAAGTACAAAGAGAAATACACTGAGGAAATTTAAAGTTTTAAAACTTGTTTGTTCATTCATTACTCATTCATTTAGACATCTGTTGTACAGTAGTCCCCCATGTATCCAGTTTTACTTTCTACAGTTCCAGTAATCAAAAGGGAACCAAAGTTCCAAAAACAAACATTCATAAGTTTTAAAATGTGCACCATTTTGAGTAATGTGATGAAAGAAATCTCATGCCATCCAGCTCCAGCCTGCCTAGGATGTGAATCATCCCTTTGTCCAGCCTATCCACACTGTACATACAATATTTTGATAGAGAGACACCACATTCACATAACTCTTATTACAATATATTGTTATAACTGTTCTATTTTTAGTTACTGTTGTTAATATTATTGTGCCTAATTTATCAATTAAACTGTATCATAGGTATGTGTGTATAGGAAAAAACATACTATATATAAAGTTTAGCACTATCCACAGTTTCAGGCACTCACTGGAGATCCCCTGTGAATAAGGGGGGCCTACTGTGTATCTGTATACCTATATACTGGGAATACTAATATAAGTAAGAAACTAGTTTCTGACACTGAGAATTCAAGAGTACTAGGGAAAAGACAATAGCAAACCATTGTGATAAGTACAAGAGGGAGTAAACACAGTTGCTATGGGATCAGAGATACCTAAGGGACACAGAAGAGAAGTCAATAAACATCATGTCTGAATTATTTCATAACAAATTACAATGGGAAAAGTTGAGGAAGTCACAAGTGTTAAAGAAACCAGTCAAACAGTTGCAAGGAGTACTCCTATTTGAAGGCCCCTGCACTTGCTGCTGCCTCTACCTGGTACATATCCATATTCATATAGCTCAAGTCTTATTTCATTCAGATCTCTAATCAAATGTAAACTTTCTGACCACCATATCTAAACCAGTACCTTATGGTATTCTCTTCCCTTACCCTACTTAATTATTATTCCTAGCTCTCATCAATATCTGACATATTTATTATCTATTTGTTTCTGTCAGTCTCCTTCACTAGAAATGTTAACCCAGAGAGCCAGTGACTTTGTCTTGCTCACTATGTATGTCACAGTAAGGCCACCAGTGCTTGGCAAATAGCAGGTAGTTGGTATTTGTCAAATGAATGAAGCAAAAAAGAGGACGAGAAATCCAGGCACAGCAAGAAACACATATGGAAGAAAGGTATGAGAAAAAAGCCATGGCTGGAAGTTCTTGATCCATATCAATTGTAATAGCAAATATATTTACTAACAACTTACTTATGATATTCTCAGTACTTAACTCGGATTCTCTCATCTAATCTTCGCAATTCTATAAAGTACTCTTACATTTTACATAGGAAGAATCTGAAACACAGATTAAATCAAAGCCCAAATTCGCATAGCTGGTAAATAAATGACAGAACTAGATTAAAAGCCATGCAGTACAATGTCACGGCTCATTCTTTTAACCACCACCCAAAAGCCCAGAAAACTGACCACCTTTCTGGATTGTTTCCACATACACTGAAAGAAAAAAAAAAAAAAGACCCACTATAACCGTCTTTGTGCATATCATATGCTTCATATACTTAAAACCCTATATGTGTTACTCATTAGTAGCATTATTAGTTTTTTTAAAAAAAAATATGAACCACATTTACCAAACAAAAGGCTAAGTAAATCCCCCACTTGCGGTTTCCAATTCTGATTCAGAGTATGACTGGGGTTAGGTCCAATAATTTGCATTTCTAATAAGTTCTCAGATGATGATGATAATACAAGACTACTTTCCAGAACTTCTTGCTACATAATCTAAATGTGAATTAGACCTCTTTCAAATAACAGTAGGTTTCTGAACAATCAATGGCTGAACTAGGTACCTTTAAGGTACTGAAAATACAGACACATGCTTCCTCCCAAAGATCAGGAACAAGCGTCTGCTCAGGACACTTCTATTCAACATTGTACTGTAGGTTCTAGCCAGGAAAATTAGACAAGAACAAGAAACAAAAGGCATCCAGATTGCAAAGGAGGAGGTAAAATGATCCTTGTTCACAGATAATGTGATTTTATATGTAGAAAATCCTAAGAAACCCACTAAAAAACTATTAAAACTAATAAATGAGTTCACAAAATTGCAGGATACAAGGTCAATATACAAAAATTGTAGTGTTATACACTTATGAATATAATAAACAATACAAAATGAAGTGAAATGAAATCAATTACCTTCTAATAGCTTAATAAAATTTTTTAAACCTTAAGAATAAATTTAACAAAAGAATTATAAAACTTATACTCTAAAAGCTATAAAACCACTGAATTTAAAAGGGTAAATTGTATGGAAGCTCAAAGAAAGTACCTTAACACCTAAATAATTTTTAAACATTTCATAAATTCAGTACCTTCTAGCACTTATTAAAATTACTTGATTGGTCATACTTCTAAATGCAGATATAATTCAAAAAATTATCAATAATTTTGAAATATGGCATATTTTAAAATTAGCACTAGAAATTAACTCAGAAAATTTATAATTTGCAAAATATGATTTTCCCTCCACCTAGCCTCATGATGAAACTATTAGTACATTAAAAATATTCAATTTTTAAATATTTTAAATATTTAAAAACATGTATAAGTATAAAAGTTGTGTAATTATACACTTATTTTTAAAAATAGAATGTTCTGTGAAGTTTTTTGGTGAGGTTATAAGAAAATAAGTCTTGTCCACCTTAATCTATGAACGCTGGTACTAGTAAAATTCCTGTACTAAAATAAGAAATTAATTGTAAAAAGCTGTGAGAGTATAAAAGAAAAATATCTGCCAAGCACAAAGACAAACCAGGACATTTCAAGCAAGCCTGGCTCAAAGTACAGTCAACAGAGTTAAGTTTTTGAACCGTTCTAAAGTGCCAGATGGTCCAGAATCCACCCCCCAAATATTACAAGGCCCTGCATAAAAGTGTGCCAGAAAAAAATAAAATAAAACAAAGAAAAAACAAAATGAAAAACACAGAACAGAATGTAAGAACAGACTAAGAATGAAAGTGTCCCAGCCAGCAAAAGATGAAAACTGTAAGCAAACTGAAATCACCCAATCTTCTTCAAACTCACAACTTTTAATGCCAATTTCCTGTGCTAGGAACTTTACAAACTATAAATGTCCTATGTAGCCAAATTAAGTACACTTAATTCCTTCACAACAGTATTTTAGACATTATTGCTTCTGAGCAAATTACTGCTGTCTCCTTTGCCAATCAAGATCTTATAACTATAAATAAAAATCACTGAAGTTTAATTTAAAAACTCAAAGGTATCACAGAAAAATAATTTAATTATGTAGTAAGTACCATCTATAACTACAAAAAAGAATTTGGCAAATGGTACATCAACGGTTATTTGCTACACTATTAATTATGATATATATATAAATTATCTGTATGTATAATGGCCTGATTAAGTACACAACATCCATTCAATGAATATATTCTAAAGACATTTTAAAAATGCTATGAAAACCACATAGGAAAACACCTCTACTACTAGGTTAAAGAAAACAGAATGCAAAATCATATACATGCGAGAGAGAAAACATGTAAAGGGAAAAAACAAAAAGTCAATAATTAAAATGTAAAGAATGGGGTAAATGGTGATCCATGCTTTTTCTTGCTGTTTTTCTACATGTTTGAGTTTTCTTTAATAAGTAATTTTAGAAATGAAAATTTTTAAAGTAATATTTAAATGAGTTCTACATATAAAGAAAGTATCAACACTAATAACAGCACTCTATTTACTGTCTCCTATATTCCAACAATGTATATACAACATACGTAAGGAAAAGGAAGTTCAAAGAGTTGAAGAAACTTGCCATGGTCACCCAGAGACAGTGTTAAGTGTCGAGGGAGAATTCAAATCCAGATTTGTCTTTTACTAAGTATAGTGTTCTTCCAGCTAGATAAAACTTCTCTCAGTATTCCTGGGATAGAAATCTGGATACTATGAATATTTTATGCACTGTTTCAGAGTAGTTCACAGATCCTTTAAAGTCTGTCCTTGAAATCCCTTTCTAATGTCCTATGCTCTAGGCTAAAATTTCTTGCTTTATTACAAAGAAAAAATAGAGACTAAATCATAAGAAAATGGATAGTATATCTCCCAGTGCACCAAAATATAATATTCCTATGGTTTTAAGTTGTCCTTTTAAGTACAATTTAAAATGTCATCTGTAGTATTAATCCTGGATACTGTAAATGATAAAAAAAATTAAAAATTGCCACAAAAATTCCACCACAATCACAGGATATGCTACAGCACTTCAGTGCCTTACTTTCCTCACCCTTTATCATAGTACTTATCACTCCAGTCAGTGTTAATCTCCCTAAAAGACAAAAAAGTACTTCAATGCATGAGTCTAGGTCTTATTCTCTTTGTATGTCCAAAGCCTAACACAGGAGGCATTCAGTAAAAGTTTCTTAAAATAAAAGAGGATCAATAATGGAAGCACCTTTAATGCATATGTTTCATATTTTTAAGTATGTGCATAAGTATACCTGTGTTATACCTATAGAATAAAAGATGGAACGAAATTACAAATACTCCTTGGTATTAGTGATCTATGAAAATTCTAACTTAGCGCAACTTTTCATAAAAATTAACAGCCCAGTAAATAACTAAAATCTACCAATAACAAATGTTCGGCTAATGCTGGTAGTTATTATTATCATTAATAGCTGCTACCATTTAAACTGATCCCAAACATTTATATCTATTATTTCACATAATCTTCAAATCCTACAGGTTTAGTCCCCATTTTACAGATTTAAAAAAACAAAACAACAACAACAAAACAGAGGCTAAGAAACTTGTTACACAATCAAATAAAGCCCAAGATCTCCCATTAATTATATCACCCTCTCAACAATGTTCATATCTTGAGCATCAGTAATCCTTAGACCTAGTGGTTCACGCGTTTTATTTAATAAAATAGTTTGTTTCTTATGGAATTTTTCTCTGCTACATGGTATCACCTTCAGCAATAAAATACTGAAGGAACTCCAAGTCCAAGCTACAATGTCCAAGAGAGTATCAGTTTGAAAGTAAATATTGGCATGATGTATACTAACCTAGATAGGCTTAGGTTTTCATGAGTAATAAATTCCAAGAAATTGCAAAACATAAAAACTACTTTTTATCATGTCTTTAAAAATGTTCCACCTTAACTTGGCACAACAATCACTTTCTGGGGATGTGGTCTATGCAATAAGCTGATTTTCATATAATAAGATGGTGTAGTCTAGAATATATATTCAGTTATTACCAAGGAATGGCATCATAATATGTCCTACCAGAGCTATTTTACCCTTAAAAATACAAACAGATTAATTCAATTTATGAGTTGTTTCACTACCGGGTTATAATCCTGGTTCTACTACTTAGCAGCAGCTTGACTTTGAACAAATTATTTCACCTGCGCCTAAGTCTTCTCTTTTTATAAAACAAGGATAATAATGATGATCCAGTTAATAAGGATAAGGATGATCCAATTATCAGGTTGTAAGGATTATTGAAAAGGTCATCAGGTTGTAAGGATTACTGAAAACAGTGCCTGATACATCAGAGTGCTCAATAAGTATTAACTATTGTCATTGGTATCCAAATACGACCTCTCATCCTTCTTCCTCCTCTCCGCTCTGCTTCCCAATCATCACAGAGCCGCTATCTCTGAATTTAATGTTGACTGTTATATAATAACAGAGGAACAATATTAATGTTCATTTTCATCCCTGAAATATTGTCAATGACTGTTTACAGGAAGCAGCACAGAAAATGTGCTTGAGAACAGATATGTCTGGGTTTAAATCTCAAATCTTCCACTTAGAACACAACCCTGAGTAATACAGAAGATGAACTCCTACTTGAAGAAAGGCTGTGAAGGTTAAGTGAAATAATATATGTAAATCATCTAAAAGTACCTACTGCTTATCAGGAATTAAAGAAATGTCAGTCCTCCTCCTTCTCAACAGTAACATAAAAATATTCTCCTTCTAGGATTTCTGCATTAATATTTAGCCCACCAGACAGAATTGTTCCACAACTAAAATAAGACCACATTAAGACAGAAAAATCACACATAAAATTAAGTTCACAATTTCCAGTTGTCTCACCATTTGTTTGAGCTCAATATCTATGCATACTTACTCATTCATGGCTCATGGCAGGTTTAGGAATAAAAATATGAAGATAAACTATTCCCCCTGTCGCTATCCCAAGAAAGCACATACCTCTGAATCTCATGCCTTAGTGGATCACTAAGTTTAAAAAGAACATATTTAAACCAGTAATACTCAATTGAGAGGCAATTTTGTCCCTCAGTAAACATCTGGCAATGTCTGGAAATACTTAGGATTGTCCCAACAGGGGAGAGTACTACTGGCATCTCATGGATAAGAATATTGCAAAACATCCAACAATGCACAGGACAGGCCCTCACACCAAATGATGATCTGGCCCAAAATGTCACTAGTGCCAGGGTTGAGAAACCGTGACCTAAAAAAAAAGAAGAAAACCCATCCCTCGATTTACGCGGCATTTTTTTATACGAGTTTTTTTATACATGGTAAATCTCTCTCTCTCTCCCTGTTTACACGAATGCTTTATACATGGTTTCCATTTACACAATCTCTTTTTATGTGGTTCTTTTTCATTTCCATCATTGGCGATTATTCTTTCTAAAAAACAATAGCTTGACTCAGCAGCATTCAAAAAACCAATACTAACATGCAATTATTAATGATCTTCCCACTCACTGGATGGCAAATAAAAAAGCATGGATGACTACTGATGTTTTGGGATTGGTTTTGCAAATATTTTGCTGTAGAAGCTGAAAATTATACGAGGGAAAAATGTCTTCTTTTTAAAATACTTTCACTTTTAGATAATGCACCTGGTCATCCCCACAATTTAGGACACCCAAAGATAAAAGTTGTATACTTGCCACCAAATACAACTTCCTTAATCCAACCTTTAGATTAAGGCATTATTTCTACCTTTAAGATTAATTATATTTAAAAAAAGATTAACTAAACAGTTTAAATATTTTTAATAAACTTGAAGACAATGATTCACTTACAGTTACAGAAGCCTGGAATAAATACAGAATTTTAAGTTGTACCAAGAATATTGCTTTCACTTTGAGTGATATAAAGCCCACAACTTTAAGCTTGCTGGAAAGCAATACAGCCAGAAGTGGTCGTACCAGGGTGTATGGCTCCAACAACTGAAGAGGGATTAACTGGCATTATTAATTTGTTAAAAAAAATTTCAAGAGGCTCTGACAATTTGAATGTAGATATTAATGAATTATTGATTGATCACAAATTAACTGATGATGAATTAATTCACTTAATATCTGAAGACCATGCTGCCGATGAATATGGCAGTGACCTAGGACCAGTTTCATTTACTGCAGAAAATATATTTACAAAGCTCTTCAATTGGCCACAAAACTGGAAACTGCCAGTTCTAGATATTGATCCAAATACCCAACGAGCCTTAAAATTTCGAAAAGACTTTTAAGTATCAAAGTGAATATTGAAGAATTTATGAAAACTTAGCAAAAGATGGGGCTGGGAAAAGATCATGCAAAAAAAATAAAATGAAACCGAAAGTATACTTCCAAATATTTTGAGCAATGAAGAAAGTGACTTTGAGTCAATCTAAAAAGAGAAGGGTAGCTGCTATAGATTACAGTACATACAGCAAATAAAATTTGTTTTTTTTCTGATTTTTCATTAGCATTTTTTGTGAAAATATGTGAAATGTAGTTTTTAAATTTTATTATTAGTTTCAAGTATACAGTACACATTAGTTAGACACTATATAGTTTATGAAACGATTTTATGACTTAAATCAGCCTATTCCGTTAGTACTTTTTTCATATTTGTAGACTCTTTTTACACGGTTTTCTTCCATGTTAAAAAGAAAAGACACGTGGAATGAACAATCCGCATAAATCATAGACAGGTGTACAGTTACACAAAAGCTTTCCCCAAAAATGTGCTTGCCCAGTGTTCTTGTCCAAATTCTTTATTTTTATTAAAAACATAACAAGAAATAATCAGCTTGATTATTTCAGATGGGAAACTCCTGGTACCATCAAATTCCTATTACAATATCCAATCTAAAGGGGAAGGAAGTGAGGCTTACTTTTCTCTGTATATCTGTACTACATAAAAACAAGTTTTTTAAATAGCTCCAACCTTTATTTTTTAATTGCACCTCAAATTCACGTATTATTTATATTACAAAGATAAGTTTCTTATCCCACACTTCTGCCTTACTTTTATACTTTAAAAAGTTCACATTTATGTGATAGGAAAGCACAGTAGATGGGGGCCAACTTTTAACAAGTATCATTTTTATATATCAGGTTGACAATGACCAAAAGTTTGGTAAAATACTATGTTGATGAAGGTATCAGGGGAAAGACACACTCAAACACTTGCTGGTACAACCTTTCTGAATGCAAATTAGCAACATTTATCAAAGTTAAAAATATCCTTTGGCCCAAAAGTTATACCCACTAAAAGCTAATGCACATACTGACACATATGCAAAAGGATGCTAAAAAGGATATTCACTGCAGCACTGTTGGTAATAACAAAAATTGGAACTGATATAAATGTACATCATTAGACGGCTAGTTAAATAAATTCTAGTATATTTATATAAGGGAAAATGCTGAAGTTTTGAAAATAATGAGGGAAATCTAAATGTGTCAGCATAGAACAATCTAGATCAAATAATCTTAAAGTAGTAATATTAATGAGCCATGTACAACATGCAGCTTACTCAAAAGAAAAATTATACAGTACACATATATATATACATGTGTCTATATATTTATACGTATGTACATAAAATATATATGTATATATATTTTATATATATATTTTATATACATACATACATGTACATCACAGACTATTTCTGGAAATAAATACAAGAAACTGGCAAGGATCTCCAGGAAGGGGGCTGAGGGCCCAGAGCAGGAAGGAGACTTTCACTGGTATTGTTAGAAATTTTTTTAACACAAGTTAATGTAGGCTCTTTTATTTACTGACTGTAAAATTTAAGTCACGAATTCTGAACCTCAGTATTCTTGACTTGAAATGACGACAATAATGGCCTAATTCATTGGTTATTATGAGGTCCAATGAAAAAGGATAAAATGCTTTGTAAATTATAAAGAAGCAGACAAAATTATAAATTAGTCCTCTAAAGGAATTCTCCAAACCATTATTATAATAATCATTATCATTCTTCTGGCCAATTTCTCTAAATTTCTCTAAGGCCAAGTTTAAGACAAAAAGTGAATGCAGATGCAATTTAGAACACAGATTTTTACTTTACCTATAGTTACTGATTTCAATTTAAATGAGTAGATTTTCAAAAACATCATAGAAATACTAAATCAGCTGCTTATAGAAAGAATATATGCTCACTATTGAAATGATGGTAAGCAAAGACTATCACCATGCTATTTATTATAAAACTTTGGGTTTTTTTCTTCCAGTCTTTTTCCTATGCGTGCTTAACTGGGCTAGAGTACTTGTCTAAATAAAATATTTCCACTTTCTGTAATATAGCATTCAACATCCTCAGATTACACAGAATTATTACACATAGTTTTTAATGAAAGCCCATAATATTTTATCTTCTTGATGAGAGTTCAACCATTTTAAAATGAAATTCCAATGTATAGGTTTGCCTAATGAACTCTGCCTGGATTAATTTTTCATTTATTTCTACCAATTCTCCAACTAACCAGATTCTCATTTTCTCTCTCTTTCCCTCCCTTTCTCCCTCCATCCCTCTCTCTCTCTTCCCTCTACCCCCAAAAAACACACCCCTCCCTCGTTAGCCTTCTCTCAAGCTATTTTCCTGCTTTTCATTTCCTGAGTTCCAATTTTACTATGTCCAAACTCACAAGTGTATAAAGTGTGTTTATAATTCTTTGGAGAGCAAGTAAAACACCTTAGATTGAGCTCTAAATCAGACTATTAGTAAGAGAAGAAATTAGAACGATAATTTTGTTGCTAAAGATATGCAATCTCTTTCTGCTACATGTTAGTCTGTTATCATCATTCTGTCTGCAAACAGAGTGGGGAAAAAAAGGAATACACTCTTAGGTTATTCCTGGGAGACTCACTATTGGACAAACCTAGCTGTTCCTAATTTATTTTACCTATGACGACTCCTCCCAAATGCAAAACATTCCAAACCATTTTTAAGAATGGTTAGATATTGCTCAAGAAGCACAGAATTCCTGAGTATACTGGACTGTAATTGCAGGCAAAAATATATACATATATATTGTGCCTTTCTCATAGTAGAAGGTAAAATACGATATCATGTTGAATAAATACTCCTTTTCTGCTTTTGCAAACATGTTGTAATTTTCATACTCTGCCCTGTATTTACTGTCATAATTGTTAAATCAGATCACTAAGGCTATGTTTATTAACACGCACCATATAGTTTTTTTTAAAATGAAACTGAAAATAAAACCAGAAACTGAAATTACAGATTTTCCCTCTAACTTCCCAATTTTCTATAATGCAGTTATATATTACTTGTACAATTAAAAATAAAAGCATTAGAAGGAAAAGTATTTTTATAGCATTTATTGTTTTAGACTATATCCTAGGATTATTTTAATTAAGTCCCATTCCAAGGACTTTCTTATTATCTAAAAAAAAATAGTCCTTGATAAATTAAAGCAAGAAAATGTCAGCATAAAACTGAACTGCTGGAATATTATTTAAAATACTCATATCATGCCATATTTCAATAAAATGTTTATCATCAAGAACACTACTTATACATCCACAATTGCACTGTCAAGATACCATGAAAGGCACTGAAGATTCAAAGACAAAAGGCATGGCTTCCACCCTCAAGAATTTTACTAAGCTAATTAGGACTACAGGGCATATACTGAAAAAGAAAATAACAAATCAAGGGAGCACTGGATATGCCAAGCATCTAATTCACAGAGAAATATACTAAAACTGCTTTTGAAGGCCTATAGACCTTAGTTCAAAATCTTCAGTCTACCACTAATGAGCTTATGTAAATTACTTCCCTCATTTGTACAATGGAGTGTTAGATTAAGTGAAGTAAAATTCCTGGCATATAGTAACATCTAAAAGGAAGTTAACATTATTATTATTATTATTATTATTATTATCAATTATTATTATTATTAGGGATACAGGCTTGAGGAAGAAATGCACAACTAGACAAATATTTAAAGAGAATTATTAATATATTTTTTGTAATCTATCACTATAAGCAAAAATCACAAGATCTTTCTCAAGTTTTACTTTCTATTGACAAGAAAAAAAAAATAGACCACCTAGTGAAAACTGATATTTGAAAACACTAAGGCTACACAGAACTAAAGTACCTGGTAAAGTCACCACTAGATCTATAAATCGAAGAATATGACCTATAAAAAAAAGAATGTTAGTTTGAAAGGTCCTTAGATCAGCTAATTCAAACTCTCTCTCAAACCAGAATGTAAGTTCCATGTTGTGTGTCCAAGCTCCAAGAATTGTTATCTATTTTGTTCATTTCTATTCCCCCAGTACCTAGATTAATTCCCAGCATACAGTGAATGCTCAATAAATATCTGTTGAATGAACAGTAAAGAAAACTGAGGCCCAGAGACTTAACTCAATGCCATGTAGTTAGCTCCTGGCAGAGCTATTTCATTACTCCAGCATTCTAACTCCTCTAAACTAGAACATGATCATTTAGATAACTTATTTTGATGGTGGAGGAGTTGAAGGGTTGGTTAGGAGGTAGGAAGGTGTAGATCAAAACATTTTTCACATTTTCCCCCCAACTGTCAGTTTTGCTTATTGATAAAGGCAAAAAAATCATAAACAAGACAATCCCAGCACGGTGCCTAGCACATAATAGGTACTTAACAGATACCAACCTACTCCAAAACCATTATTATCTCATGACCAGAAACTAACTTCCCATCTGTTTAATCTTTGTAACTGTCACAGAGCCCTTTAGAATTTTCAGTCTTTCATAAGATAGTTATTAATCACTTTCTTCCAGATGGGCACTGAAGGAGGAGAGATGAATTAAAAGATGTCCCTGCCCTGGAAGATCTCTCTTGTGTATGCCTATGTCTGAGTTAGTGGTGGGGGGGGGGGGGGGGGTCTCAATAATGTATGTGAAACCAGGTCACATTGTTATCTGTTTATTGCCTTGAGCAGTTAAAAAATTTAAAAAACATAAATCAGCAAAGTTTTGAAATAACAAGGAGGCACACTGGGTATATTAACACTTAGGAAGGTTCTTTTTCCTGTGCCTTTACAATGTATCTCATTGCCTCTTAATATATTAAAGTCAAAATATTCTAAATGGATTTATTTGAATTGTCAATATAAATGAACTATCAATGTTATGTCCTTTCATATGTGAGACAGTGAAGGCTAATACTCCTGATTAAGTATTTACTCTGTGTATGTTACTATTTAAATATATAACCACAATATATATTTAAATTATTTAACGGTTAATAAAGCTGACAGAGCTTGAAGAAAAGCTCCAGAGATGAGTGCTAGTAAATAAAAACTAAAATCACAGTATTACCCAGGGAGAGAATAAAGCAGGCACACAGCTAAGAAGTAAACCTAGAGAGATCTCCAAGAGGACAAAATTTTCAAGAGGAGAAAATCTTCTGCCGGAATTGGCTAACAGAGCCAGAGAGCAACAGCCTGCCAAAAGGATCTTACAATGCAAGTCACTAACTAGACTCACAAAAAGTGAACACGCAAAAGTTAATGTTGCCATTCCTCAAATTTGAGTGTCAGGAGGACACTTCCAAAGCATGCATCACCAAGATGAAACCACCACATTCCAAGGATTCTTCCCCATTATCCGCATGTCAAAATAGGATTAGTAACACCCAGTATTGGAAAATAAAGCAGTCTTCACATAAGAGTGATAATTCCTACAAGCTGAAGTTAGTTATTTTACCTGAGGCATGTGTTTATATGTGGCTCCTGGGGAGAACATTTTTCACTCAGTCTATCCTACAGTGGTAGGTGAAACACCCCAAATCCTCTTGATCCCAACACAGAAAACTCTCCAGCCCAAATGTATATTCTATTCCAGGGTTAACGCCTTATAAGCACTGACAATCCAGGCCAAGGAGACTACAAGGTGGCAGGGAGATACTACAAGTCAGGCAGGAAGGCTGGGGTGGGCCCCAAGGGGGAGGTACCTGGTCACCAGCTCAAGTGAAAATCAGTTCAGAAGGTGAGACTGGGGTAAGTTTTGGTCAGAGGACCAGAAAGGATAGACAGGTGCATGTCACCTCACCATCCTGGACATGGATGGAAAGATAACTAACTGACTTTCTTTACAAAGAGGAGGAACGAGGCTTCCAGAGGAGTGATATTGAGAGGTTTTCTGGGAAGCCTTACAAGGACTGGGCTCTGAAGGGAGCAGAAAGACAAGAAGAGGAAAGCCCCTGAGAACCAGTTTTGGTGAAAATTCCTCCGGGACGAGTGATCTCTATAGTCGTTCCCAGCACCAAGATTGGTGGGACCATGACACCTGTTAAAAGATGTTTCCCTGTTAACAGCTTGGACAGCGAGCGATTAAGTGCGAATTCACCGGGTCAGAATGGAAGATTTGAGTAGGAAAAGATCATTGTGGGGTCTGACCCAGGAGGAAACCTGATCAGGAGGGGAAGAGGCTGAATTCAGGAAGGGGATGATAGTAGGGTAAGTACTTGGGAAGGATAAGACTTATTTGGAAGCGAGATCGACTGCAGGAATGGAGGGCTTTCATTGGACTCCAGGTGGGGAAAGGCCGGTTTAGAAAGCAAAGACGCCTTGAGCGCCTGGCTCGGGAAGGTGACTCTAACTAGGGGAAGCGCGCTGCCCAGCCCAGGAGGTGAGCCTCGTGCGGGCCAAGGGCTGACCCGGGGGTGAGGCTGATCCGCGCGAGCTCACAAGCTCACCTGGGACAGTCTGGCCTGGAAGGAGGAAACTTCCTGGGTGGGTGAAAGCTGAATGGAGGGAGAGGAGCCGGGCGCGGGCTGAGCCGGGCGCGGGGCACCGGCCACACAGCTGGGGCGCGGAGGGGTGGGGAGACGCAGGGGGAGCCCACCGACCCCGACTGGGGTCGCGGCTGCCAAGGCGGAGCTGCCGGCTCGGGATGGCGCCCTCCCTCCGGCACACACGCACAGGCTCTCGCTCTCACTATCCGCCGCCCCGTCCGAGGCCGAGAGAAACTGCCCGGGTCGGTGAACCGCAGGGCGGTGGGGAGGGGGCCGGCCGGGGACACCAGCCGACCGAGCCCGGCGGATGGGCGGGCGGCGTTACCTGTGTCAGGGAGAGCTGGGCCGCCGCAGCCATGGTGTTTCCATCATGCACGGGAGGGGAAGGAAGGACGGGCGGATGGGGGCTCGGGGCGGGGAGGAGGCGGAGGGAGCGGCCAGAGGCGAGGCCGGGGAGGGCGGGCGGCCGGGCGTCTCCCCTAACTTCGGCAACTTCCCTCCTCTCGCCCGCCCCGCCCCTCATGGCCCCGCCCGCCCCGCGCAGACCGTGGCGGCACCCAAATCCTGGCGCAGGATTTGGAGCCTCCGGATCGGAGCCTAAACCCGGGGCGGCCTGAAAAAAACCGGCGTGGAAGTGAAATTAAGGCGGACGGGCTGTGGAGGAAGCAGCAACGCCAGATTTTTCCATGAACTTTAGGCAGGTCACCTACGGACTCCAAGCTTCTGCTTCTGAAAAATGGGGAGGGGGAAATTATTTTTACCCAAAGTCCAGGTTGCTCGTGAGGACTAACTAAGATAATGATCGGAAACGATAACAATATATATGCCAGAATCTGTGCTAGACACTTTATTTTTGAATTGTATAAATAAAGGAACCGAGTTATTTAAATAAGTTATACAAATGAGGAAACTGAAACACCAATAAGTGTCATACCTAAGGTCAAACAGCTGAGATAGCTGGAATAGGATGCAGGTTTGATTCTAAAACCTCTGATTTAACCGTCTGCTGTTAGGGTGTGATATTGAAAAAGAAGACTTAAATCTTTCCTTCCAGGAGCCAAGATCTAGGAGGGAGAAGGAAGAAATACTTTCCTTGCCTGCTGGCTGCTTGCCACACTTAGATTGTTCAATTAAAGAGCGCAGGGACCTGCTCAATACCCGGCAGCACTCCTAACTCCGCCCATAACCCACCTGGCAAACTCCTCCTACATTCTCAAGACACACCTCAAGTATCACTTCCTTTGCAAAGCATTTCCTGGCCTCCCTGAGTTACACACTCTTCTATTCTTTTTAATGTTTTTTGTCTACCTTATGAAGTCATCATCACCCTAGTGACTGTTTACATCTCGTCTACTCCTGTAGACTGAGAACTCCTCAATGACAAGTACTGTTTCTAATATACTTCTATATCCTAAACCCTAGCATAGAGTATGTACTCAATAAAGGCCTTAATTCCTGCATGTATTAAACATAACACATCCTATACTTTCTCATGTTGCCATCTTCAATTAGAATAACCAACCCGTTCCTTGAAGCCCTCATCTTTAAAGGCATGGTTTATATGCTACCTACTTCAAGAAGCCTTCTAGGAATTCCCATTCCGCCTCTTAGTTACTCTCATGTGTTCCTTATACTCTGCCTGGTTTTAAAAAGTTAACTGCATGCTTTTCTGTACCCAACTGGACTGTACAATACTTGAGGCAGGGTTCCTTAATGACTACATTCCCCTCACAGTTTAGCCTAGCACAGAGTAAGCTCCGGTAAATGTTTTACCCAGAATTGGTCTTCCTTTCTCAGTCATGGTGGCTTCCCACAATAAACCACAACTCTATCAGGCCCACACTCCTGTGCCCGTTATCATAGAAGTCCCCATTTGACCCACAATGAGGCCCAACTGAACAAGACCCAGGACTGTTAGCCCTACCTATGTTTTTAGACTTTTACCACCACAGGCAAGCCTTCCCAGAAATGTTCCCAGAAACTCCTGACTCTGTTCAGACCCCTTTTTACAAGGTGCAGCCATGCAAGTCTGGTGAACACCTGCTTACCAGGAGAGTCTTCCTTAACCTTGTTTTGCTGTTATTCTGTTTAACTCAAGGGAGAAAAAGGGTACTGTTTTGAATTACTCCACCGTGGTGCCTCTATGAGTTATAACCACAACTGATGTTTCCACTTGAATTTTCTATTTTACATTATCATATCTAAGCCTCACAACTCTGAAAGGCAGCAATCACCATATCCCACTCTGCAGATGAGGTAACCGAAGGTCCTAGAGGTTAAGTGATGTGTCCAATGTTACACAGCTCATAACCAAAGTGTATAGCACAGTGGAATGAACAGGGCTTGCTCTATCACTTTCTAGCTGTAGAATCTTAAGGTTGTTATGAGGATGAATAAAACAATATATATGAAAATACCTAAAGACGTAGATGCACAAATTTAGTTAAGAAATTTCAAAGTCATGGAATGAATTACTATCAGGAGTAAAAATTCACAAACCATATGAGATACAAGATATTACTCCAGGGCAAATCAAATCAATGTACAAAATGTTGAAGAAATATAAGGAATGATTGTTATATCATTATTGTGTAACTGACATTAAGTCAAAAACAACACTTATTTATACAGTATTGCTCTTCACAGTTTATAAATGTTTTTACATAATCTAACAACTCCTGGAGTTGAATAGGCACATGGTAAAAGTTTGTTAAACTGAACTGAATGCATAGTTTCATGCATAATTATCATTTGGATCCTCATTTTGTCCCCATTTCAGAGATAAGAACACCAAGGAACACATAATTTGTAAATAACTTGTTTACGTAGGGGTCACTTAAATCAGGTTTGGGCCTCGGTTAAAATAATGATAATTAGACCCTTCAGCAAAGGAATGTTAGCTTAAAATCATGGGAGTTGCCCCAGACCCTCTTCCAGACCACCAATAATTTGTACTGGCTTTCTTCTTTGCTCGTTGGTTCTGGCTTAAAAACTTGACATGTAGTGGGGGATGGGAGTGATGGTCCTAACTCCCCAAAAGAACTAGAACTTCTGGGACTGCATTTTTTTAAATGACACACCAATGACAGTTTGCAAATGCGTGTCCCAGATCTCATCAAAGCACTGGGTCATATCCCACATCTATTTTAGGAGAGTAAAATGTAGCCGATGGAAGATGTGTTATGATCTAATTCACTGTAACAAGAGTGAGCTTCATGGAGCAGATAAAAAGGTCTTAAATTGTTTTTTCTAGGGTCATTTAATGTCTCTGGCTCTCTAAATCTCATATTCCTCATATGTACATTAGAGATAATAATATCTACCTTCTGGTAATGGGGTTAGGATTAGAAATCATGCATAAATGTCCTATCAGAGAGCCTGGCCTGGAATAGATATCCAATAAATGGTAGCTAGAAGGATACTGTTCTTTAAGTCATCACCATTTAACTCTCTACTCCTCAGACAACCTTCCAATTACTAGGTCATTCTGCAGACACATTGGCTGTAAGAAAGAAGTGCCTTGAACAGCTGACACACATATCCCTGTCATTAGAAAGGTAGATAGTCGCTAGGTAAATAAAGCTGTGTTCTTAAATGACTTAAATCTGGATCTGATGACCAAAAATTGCTGCTTTCATATACATTGTTTCATTTAATTCTCACAACAACCCTATAGGGATTATTATTAATTTTATTTTATTGAAGAGGAATTTGTCCAAATTTATAGTGAATTATAAACAGTTCTTCAGATTGAAATGTACTTTTTACTTGGGCATATTCCTGCTGTCCTGCAGACACTGATCACCCGCAAGAGACTTGATGAAATGGTGCTTCTGACCATAAAAAGATGAAGATGAGGCTCTGGATTTATAATAACCCTAAACCCAAGATGATCCTGACAAGGAGATCTTAGATCACTAACAGTTTTGTCATCAGTATTTCATTCCATCTTTCCATCCTACTTGAACTCCCACTCCCACTCCCACTCCTCAATCCACCCTTAAGTGAAACCACAGATATTTTTATTTCTTTATTTTCTGACTTTTGGAGATGACTGTCATATCAGATCTCATGAACACTGCACATCTGTAATGTCAGCATCTAGAAATGCAAGATGATTGATTAAAACTATGAAAAAAAAAAACAACTGTGAGGAGCTCTCTGAATATACAAAGAACCAATTTATTTGAGTGAGACTTTGAGAAAGGCCTTCCATATAAATGGTGCTAAGCTACGCCCACCCTCCCACTCACACCCCCTCCACACACAAAATTATACTACAATTGTAATGGTAATCTGCAGCTCATGCTTCCAAGCTGCTGGTTTCATAAATATAGCCCATTATTGTTCATGTTTGCCCAGGGCAGAAAGAATATGTGAGGCTGCACAATAATAACAATTGTGCTACACAAATAACTGTCCTTGTGCCAAGGACTGAAAAGAACAAGCAGCAAGAGATTTTAAAATGCCACACACACCCAGGGTGTGATAGGACAGTTCAATATTGTCGTCACTGCTAATTTTTCAGGGTATTAGGGTGCCCCGGGAAGAGCCTGAATTTAGAACTGGGAAGGCCCAGCTTGGTCTAGTGTTGGCTCTGCAACGTCCTAGTTTTGTAACTTTGGACAAGTCAATGAACTATATACCAAGACATGGCTTTCTCTCCTGTAAACAGAAGGTAACAACAGCACCTGCATGACAGAGCTATGAGGATGATTAAATGAGGTTTCATGTGAAAGCAGTTAGCCAGATACCTGGAACACAACAAAAGCTAGATAAACTTTTGTTCTTTTATCTTCCTCCTAGAGAATCTTTAGGGGTTAAGAAGCTAGAAACAAAATAGAAATCATTTTTTTAAATCTTCAGTGGTTTTCCAAAGCCTCCCTTAGTGATTTTTTAAATAAAATTGATCTATCCATTAGTAATATTTATTGAGTACTGTAAAGTAAGGGAGGTTATTACCTTTGTGTCCGAAAAGTTTCATTGGCTTCTAGTGAACAAGCAAATGCAGTTTTACACTTTTCCTGTTCATTTCATTTTTCTTTTCTTTTTTTTCTTTCTTTCATTCTTTCTTTTTCTTTTTTCCTTATAGAGGGTCCTGGAAGCTATAAGAAACCAGAAGAATATCTTAAGAAAGAAAATATGTTCACTTAAGGCTGCAGGTCCTTTCATCTACAGATTTCAAAGCATTGTCTCCATCACTAATTACTAGCCCTGCTTAACATGTGGGAATGCTGAGACACCATCAAATTAAGAGGCTTGCCCTAAATCACAAGGCAAGTCACTGGATGAGCTACAGACAGAACAAAGCTGTCCTGTTTGCCAGCCTTGGGCTCTAAAGTAGGGCACATGAGAGTCAACAGAGTCTTCAAGTAATGAGGAGAAAAGTTTGGGGAATTCTGATCCTGTATATTTGAATCGTTATAGCGACAGGACCATAGGCTTTAGAGTCAAATTTGATTTCAAAACTCAGCTCTGCCTCTTCTGACTGCATAACTTCAGTCATATTATGAATTTCATCTTAGTTTCCTTTTCTGTAAAATGTGGGTATTGATTCATCTAAGAGTTTGGAAAAAGTTAAACGATAAAACTTTTCGTGAGAGAACCTAGCACAGTGTCTTGCACTGAGCAGTTTCCATAGGTGGAGAAAACTAAGACAACCCACATAAAAACAAAATGACAAATGTACAACTCTTTCAGTTAAAGATTTTAGAAGCCATCATCACTGTTGTGTCTCAGTTCAAAATAATGACTGTGTCTTGAACATCTCATAACACAAATAGTGGATGCCTTGTTCAGGCCTTCGTTACTTTTCTTCCTTGATTCTGTGCTTTCTTTCATAGGTCAAGACCAACCTATCAGCAAGTTTTGTTGGCTCAACTTCCAATATATGTTCAAAATTCCAATTTTGAACCAGATCTGACCATTCCTCATTATCTTTACTGCTACTATTGCCTCTCTCCTGGACCACTGCTACATCCCTCTAACTAACCCCAATTCCATGTTTGTACCTATATTCATCCTCCTTATCATAGACAGAGTGATCATTTTAAAACATAAATTAGATCTTGTCATTTTCCTGTTTAAAACTCTCTAGGGCTTTCTCATCAGACTCCTAACCATTGCCTACAATGAGGCCAGTTCTTTTCAGGTAAAGTATGTGTCAGCAAAGTACAAAAGAGTGAGTATGTCCTGGGCATGCTGAGATGTTTGATGGAATGGAGCAAGGTAGGAATGGGAGAGGGAGGAACCAGAAGGCTTGTAACTAAAAACCACAAAGCATCACTGAAAGAAATTAAAGACCTAAATAAATGGAGATTTCTCGTGTTTATGGATTACAAAACTAAGGTTGTTGAAAGGCAAAACTCCTCAAATCGATCTATAGATTCAGCACAATCCTTATCAGAATTTCTCTGTAGCAATTCACAAGCTGATTCCAAAATTCATGTGTAATTGCAAGAAACTCAAAATAGCCAATCTTGAAAATGAAGAACAAAGTTGAAAGACTTACATTTCTTAATTTCAAACTTACCACCAAGGTACATAAACCAAGACAGTGTGGTATTGCATAAGGAGAGACATATAAATCAATAAATAGAATTGAGACTTCAAGGATAAGCCAATATATTTATAGTCAATTGATTTTCAACAAGAGTGCCAAAACAATTCAATGGGGGAAAGAATAGTCTTTTCAGTACTCTTTTCTAGGACAACTAGCTATCGACATGCCAAAGAATGAAATTGGGCCCCTACTTCATACCATATACAAAAACCAACTTGAAATAGATCGTTGATATAAATGCAAGACTATACAATTCTTAGAAGACAGAATTTCTTAATTATAAAACTCTAAGAGATATAAATATTCATGACTTTGGATTAGGCAATGATTTCTTAGGTATAACACCCAAAGCATGAGCAACAAAAGAAGAAATAGAGAAATTGTACTTTCATCGAAATTAAAAACTGTGTGCTTCAAAGGATACCATCAAGAAAGTGAAGACAATCCAAGGAAGGGGAGGAAATCATATATCTAGTAAGCAAATTTTCCAGAATATATAAACTTTTACAACTCAACTATAAAAAGACAAATAACCCAATTAAAAATAAATAATTTGAATGGCTATTTCTCCAAAGAATATATACAAATGGTCAAAAAGTGCACAAAAAGATACTCAACATCATTAATCACTAAGAAATACAAATCAAAACCACAATAAAATACTGTTTCATACCCACTAAAATGGCTGTAATTTGTTAAATGGACAATAACTGCATATCCACATACCAAAAAATAAAGTTATTGCAACTGTTGCAATATCCATTGTTAGCAAGGATGTGGATAAATTGGACCCCTCACACATTACTACTGGAAATATAAAATGGTGCAGCTGCTTTGGAAAATAATTTGGCAGTTCCTCAGAGTTAAACATAGAGTTACCATATGCCCCAACAATTGTATTTCTAGGTATATAGCCAAAAGAATTAAAAACATATATCCACATAAAAACTTATATATAAAAATTCATAGTAGCATTATTCATAATAGCTGAAAGTGAAAACCAAATGTCCATGACGGATGGATAGATAAAAACGTGTGGCATACCCATACAATGGAATATTATTCAGCAATAAAAAGAAATAAAGTACTGATACATACTACCACATGGACAAACCTTGAAAACCTTATGCTAAGTGATAGAATCCAGACATAAAAGATCCATATTGTATGATTCCACTTACGTGAAATGTTTAGAAAAGGCAAATCCATGGGGACAAAATAAATTAGCTGTTGCCAAAATCTGGGAAAATGTGGGGATGGGGGAGGTAGGGATATGGGGTTTGCTTTTTTCTTTTTGGAGTGACGAAAATGTTCTGCAATTAGATAATAATGATGATTGTGCAACTCTGTGAATACACTAAAAACCACTTAATTGAACACTTTTTAAAAAGTGTCAACAAAAGGTTGCTGCTACCAGTCCAATGCCAATGGGAGTGCCCAGTCTGAGGTGCTCTAAAGGGAGAACATTTATTCAGGTAAAACACTTTGCCAAACAGGGGAACACAGCCTTCTGACGAACTAAATGAGCGCTACCCCCCACTCACTCCACTCCACCCCATCCCATCCCACCACACCACCCTCTCTCCAAGCAAAGGGAGCGCCACATATAGAAAATGCTCACCCTGGTTTCTGATTGGTCCACTTTTATACAAATGAGGAATCTAATTTTGCAGTTTGATTGGTCCCAATAATACTGTTCTGATCGGTTGGGATCACGCATTCCCACTGGTTGTTATGGAGCTGCTCTGATTGGTCAGTAAAAATGCAGATGAGGCTATAGCTGTGCAGCTTGATTGGATGGAGCAGATCTCAGCTCATTAGTCAAAATAGATTCCAGAAACTCTTTTATAAGCTTAGGCTCAAATGGCAGGAACACGGTACAGGAGGGTTGGCAGCTCAGTCAGTCTGTGACTTTTACTTGATATGCAGTGGGAGAGGCCTCTGTAAGCAATGGCTGCTAGACTCTGATTGTGAATTTCAGGCCGAGTTAACTACAAGGAGTCCTTTTTGGCAGGTACATTCCTTATCAAGGTCAACAAAAGAAAAGTTACGTGTAAAGGATGGAGCAGTGAAGTCAAGGAGCCTTTAGAAAGGTACAGGTAAGAGTGTTGGGGGCCGAAACCATAGCAGAGGCAGTGGTGATAGACTTAAGAGGACTGATTATAGGGATATAGAGAAGGCAGTATACCACAGTAGTTAAAGTGGGTTTTAAAGGAAAACACATCTTGATTCCAACCTCAGCTCTGCCACTTACCTAGTTGTATAATTTGAGCTAAGTTTCTTAGCCTACTTGAACCTCACTTCCCTCATCTATGAAATGGAGGTAATAAAAATAGAATCTACCTCATAGAGTTATCACAAGGATTTGTTCATTAATTTAAAAAATAGTTATTCAGTGCCACTATGCACCATACTCTGTTCTAGGTACTGAAGATATACAGTAGTAAACAAAACAGGCAAAATGCTGCCTTGATTTATCTCATATTCCAATGATAAAGAGTGACAATTATATAAATTATATATAAAAGTAATATATATAATATTCATATATATATAAATTATAAAAATTCTCCTTTTAATTCACAAGATTGTAAAGAGAAAAATATACCAGAGAAAGAAGAAAAATAGATAAAACAGCATATGAGAAAGAAGAGGGGTTGAGATTTTAAGGGTGGTCAGAAAACTCCCCATGGATAAGGAAACATTTGAGAAAAGACTTCAAGTAAATAAGAGTATATATAGGGTGGGGAGCAATCAAAGCAAAAGGAAGTGCAGATGCAAGGTAAAGACGTCCCTAGTGGGTTTGAGAAACATCAAGGAAGTCAATGTGGTTGGAGCAGAGTGAAAGAAAGTGTAAATAATTAAGAAAAGGAGTCCAAGAAGTTATAGCATAGCATATCAAGTGCGGTCTTGCAGGCCATTTTAAAGACTGCCTTTTACTCTAAACGAGATGCAGTTACTGGAGAGTTTTGAGCAGAGGAAGTACATGGTATATCTTAGGTTTAAAAAGAGATTATTTTGACTATTGTGGGGAAAAAGAGATCATAGGTAAACAGGGGCAAAAATCAGTAAATCAAATATGAGATTTTTGCAATAATCCAGATATGATGAGGCTTGGGGCAGGATGTTAGCATTAGGGTGGCAGTGGGTAGAGAAAAGGAAATACTGTTGATGTAGGCAAGAGAGAGACTTCCTGGAGTATAGGAAAAAGGATTGGCTCTTAGAGTACCAAAGAGAGGACTGAGTACGCAGGCATGGATGCAGGTGGTTGGTTATTTTCTAAGAGGGAAAAGAAAGGAGGTGTTAGAAGTTTGAGGGAGGGAAAGGTATAAAAATAAACATATAGGGAAAGTGTATGGACTTTTAAAATAAAATGATTAGCAGATAGCACTAAAGGCCCACTTGAAGTTAGTGGTGATGAATTTGAAGAGTCTAGTTGACATTGTTATGGGTTTTTCTTCATCCCCTTTCTCTAAGGTGGAAAGTTAGATTGTCCAGGATAGGAGGTTTGTGAGGCAAATAACAAAGCAAGAGGAGGCAAGAAAGAAGAGGGCATGTCAAGGGAATGATTATAATTTTGAACCTTGGAATTTAAGTGGGTAAGAGGAGAAGTGAGGACACAGAAGTGAGGAATGGTGAAGAGATGTTGGGATCACTAGCTTGTAGGACCAATGGACAGGTATCAGAGAACTGTTAGAATTGAATCGTTGGAACGAGTGAGCTGGAAATATATGAGAGGTAGAAAAATAAGACAGATTGTTGGTAAATTCTTAATAAATGGAAACAATCTGTAAAATAATAGTAGTATTAAGTCCCAGTCCGTGCTCTCAAAGTGCTCACTGTGTAGTGAGGAAGACAACGCGGAAATGAATACCAAAGATAAGTGCATGCAATGTCTGAGGGAGCCAAAAGGAACTTCCAGGTAAGTGTGAGGTTCAGATCAAGGAAACACCCAGAGAACATAGCATTTTAGATGAACCTCGAAATGGAGCAAGTGCAGAGCTTAGTCTGATAGAGCAGTTAAACCATTGCAGCGAGTGTTCAGAAAGCAGTCGTGGAGCATGGAATGCGAGCTATGGCAGGACATGAGTGGGCTGGAATCAGGTTAGACGATCTTTGAAATACCAGACTAATGCCTGAGCATTTTTCTATAGGTAATAATGAGGTCAGAGGCACCTCATTATTGAACCCCCTTATTAGCATGATATGAAGTCATATTGGTTTTTATATTTTGAATAGTCTAAGGTTACTTTCTTCTCTATTATGTGTTTCAGTCATATTTAGAGTTTTTGATTGTTCTTTTCTGATTTGTTCTTTTAAGATCACTTCCACGCTAGTGCACTGATATTGTTTGTTTGTTTTAAAAAATATACTGCCACATGCCCATTCACTTTCTTTCCAATGGCTTCAACTCCATTCCCCAATGTTGGTAGGAAAGTCTAACATGTGACCTCTTAAGGTTTTGCCGGGAAGGGGTAGGAAATAGGTCAAATATGACCATAACCATGCTGTCCAAAGCATTAGGACCAGTTGAAGTGGATGAGCTGAAGGTGAATAGTTACACCCTCCCAGGGTAGAAGAAGACATAAGGATACAATCTCACAATTGAGGTATTGCAATTTTTCTAAGAACTCAGTATCAATACCAATTATGAGGTCAATCTCTTTGCAAGCTATATTTATGATGTTTGAAAATATCAGAATCTCCGTCCTCACAGACTAACCAGATGAGTGTTGATACCATTACCTTCTCTACCATGTTATTGTGGCTTTGGCCAAGCTCCTTCTGTCCTCTGGACCCAAGGTCCTATCTATAAAATGAGAGTGTTGGATTCATCCTTCTCTAGTGTCCCTTCCAACTCTGGCATGCTCTACTTTTTTATGTTATCATTTATTCTTTACTAAACTCATAACATGTGTCAGGCATTTTTCCAAACACAAGACCCTCCGACTCACCCCTTCTCTCCTTTCTCCAAAATCCTGTTTTGAATTATGTTGGACTTTTCTTGTTTAAAACATTTGAAAAAAGTGCTGTGTTAGAAGGTTTATTTCACATAATACATTTGAAAGACAATCAGGGAGAGGGCTTTGTTTTCTTCCAGCAGCTGAAACAATAAAACCACCAGAATGACATGCAGCATTTTGCACTGCCCTCAAGTGGTAGCCCAAAAGTCTTTTTCCTGATTGCAGTTTAAGGAATAAAATGTGTTTTGAGAAGAGTTCACAGGTGTTTAAAGATAGGAGAGTCTTAGGGGCCTGAGGCTGTCATTGCTGGTATCTCCAGTGTACAAACTTACTCTAATTGCTCCTATCTTTAAAGAGCTAGTATTTTATAACCATAACTCTCTTCAGTCCTATTTCCCTTTCTCCTCTTCATAGTCAAATTTCTCCAAAGTTATCTATGTATTATTTCTCCTTTCTCATCTCCAATTTATTTTTAAACCTTTTGTTTTAAAATAATTTCAAACTTACAGAAGAGTTGCAAGAACACTACAAAGAATTCCCATATACTCCTCACCTAGATACACTAGAAGTTAATATTTTGCCCCAATCTCTTTATTTCTGTACATGGATGTGTATGAGTGCACATACACGATTATATATGAAAGTGTGTTTTCTTCTGAACCATTCGAATTTAGTATTTTTCCCTAATACCCTAAATACTTCATTATGTATTTTCTAAGAAAAAGATATACCTACATACACACTCCCGCCCAACAAGTGTGATGATATAATTCAGGTAATTTAACATTGATATGATATTTATATATAGTTTATATTCAAAGTTCACTAATTGCCTGATAATGTCTCACTTAGCAGTTTTCCCTCCAGTACAGGGTCTGTCTGATTCAGCACCTGATTCCTACTCAGACATTGCATTTAACTATCATGACTTTAAACAGTTCTCTAGACTTTCATTTTATTCATAATACTGAGATTTTTGAAAGTACAGGCCAGTATTTTGTAAAATTTCCCTCTATTTGGTTTTGTTTCATGTTTTCTTATGACCAAGCTGATTTATTTATTTGTTTGTTTGTTTATTTATTGGCAAGGGCATGAATACTACCTATGGGGTATTCTGTCCTCATACCTCACAGGAGAAGAAACATGGTATCACTTAATCCTATCATTGATGGTGTTCACTTTGGTCAGTTGGTTAGGTGGTATCTGCCTGGGTTTCTTTACTGTAAAATTAGCATTTTTTCCCTATGTAAATAATGAGTAATCTGTGGAGAGGTATGTTGAAACAATGTAAATATCCTGTTCCTCTTAATAATTTTGGCCCAAAGGTTTCAATATTTGTTGATAATTCTTGCTTGAATCAACTACTACGATGGTTCAAAATGGTAATTTTGTAACCCTGTCATTCCATTTACATTTCTTAGTTGACATTCTACTGTAGACAAGATCTTTCTCTTCTCTCTTATTTGTATATTTACTTCTCATCATCAGTATAGACTCATGGATTCTTATTTTATTTAATAATTATAATCATTATCATTTTAATGTTCAACTTGTTTCAGATTTGGCTAGTGAGAGCCCTATCAAGCTAACTCTGGTGTTCTTTTGAACATGCCTATTATTTTTATTTGTATTTTTTTAGCACTGTCTCACTTTTTGGTAGAATATGATGTTCCAGGTTCATCTTGTACTGTCTCTGCTTACCCCTGGAAGTCATCTATCTCTCGAAGACTCACCATTTAGTGGAGAATAGGATTTAGGAACAGAGATCCAGGCTCCAGATTTCTCATTGCCACTGAAGTGTAATTGCTTCCGGGCTCTTTGAGTAAACAGAGCCAAGGGGGGAAAATAGCAACTTTCTCTAGTTCAACTATTTTTAATCATGAATTCCCTACTGGTCCCTCTAATTCCAATTCAACACCACAGGGTTCTTTCTCCCGTTCCTTATTTGCATGTCCCTTTTCCCACGGTGAGAACTCTGGGCTTTTCATTTGCTCGATGTTATAATACACACAAAATAATTTTAGAATTGCTACATTTATTTCACTACTGAGTACAATCTACTAAATAGAGTTCAAGATTTGTTTGCAGTTTTGTTCTGTTTTTAGACTAAGAATATATATTCAAAATACTGTGTTTAAAAATTTTTTAGATTTTTTTTTTAAACCTTCAGACTGGTTATACTATTTATTTAAATTTAGTTAGGTTTCTTTCTGTTTATATTCAGTTTTATGATCTCTTTCATTATTCTTGATTCAATTTTCTTTTTGAATGTGTAAAAGCTAGCATTGTCTAAAAGTCAAATCCATACACAAAACATATGGAATGCTTTATAAATTCATGTGTCATCTATATATCTAGGAGTCATGCCAATTTTCTCTGTATTGTTCTAGTTTTAGTACATGTGCTGTCAAAGCAAGATCACCTCCAATTCATTCTTCAACCTACTTGATATTTTCTTAGTCTCCCTAGTTCACTCAAACCACTCTTGTTATGGGTGGAAAATTTTCCAGTAAGCTAGCATTAAGGATTTACTCTGTTTCTGTAATCCGATTGCTTGTTTGATGTTAACCAGGGTGTGGTAATCTGCTCAAAGATATGCTGACGGCCAACTTCTGCTTCTGTAATCTGCTTGCTTGATTGATGTTAACCAGATCTGCTAACCATAATCTGCTTACTTATTCTAGCTATATAAACTGCCTCTAATGGAAGCTCGGGGCTGATCTCCTCTAACCCTGCAGGGTAGAGAGTCAGTCCCCGGCCGGCTAATAAAGGCTCACAATTCAACTCAATTGGCTCGTGGGTCTTGGATTTGATCTCACCACAACATTGTCAAGGTCATCAATTAACAATATTTTCTGACCTTATTTGACCTTCCTACACACTGCTGACCTCTCCAATTTTCTTGAAACACTCTCCTTTCTTGGTTTTTGATTCCATACTCTTCTGGTTTTATTCTCTCTCTTTATAGGCCTATCTTCATTCTCCTTGTCTCTTCGACCATCCTAAAATTTGTTGCACCTCAGGACTCTTGTTTCCCTTCACTTCTTTCTGTATGCTCCCTTCTTAGATGATCTCAACTATTTCTATATCTTCAAATGCTGATTATGTTAGTTACTTCTAAATTCATATCTTCATCTCAGATCTCTTATCTGGTCTCCAAACTTTTAACTGGCTGCCTAACTAACATCTATCCTAGATATCTCACTGACATCTTAAATTTAACATGTCTAAAATAGATCTAATTTTCCTGCCAATCCTGCTTTTCCCAGGCTCCTCCCTCTCAGGAAATGTTACCTCCATCCACATGGTTACTGCAGCCAGAAATTTAAGAGTCATACTTGATTCCTCTGTTTTTCTCAACCATAATGTCCAATGCAGCTGCAAAATATGAAAATTTTACCTCTGAGAATGTCAAATTCATCCATTTCTCTCTGTCTTCACTACCACTACTTCACTAGTTGTCTCTCATCCAGATCACTCATCAGCTTCATAACTGGCCTCCCTTGTATCCCCCACACATTCATTTTCTATACAGTAGCTACAATAACTTTTTTAAAAAACAGTTAATAATACAAACTTATATTGATTGGGTGTTTATTATGTGTCGGGAATGGCAATAAACACTATATATTGTTTGTTTGTTTGTTTGTTTGTTTAATCTTCACAACATCTCCGTTTGGTAAAATGCAATTCTACCTCAGTTTTACACAAACTGGGACACTGAAAAAGTAAGTAATTTACCGAAATGTCACACAGCTGGTAGGTGGTAGAGCTTAGGTTGGACCCAGAGTGACTCTTTAGCCTTCAAGCTTATCTACCACATTGTACTGGATCATGTTACTACCCATCCTCAAATGCTTTCATGGCTTCTCACTATACTGGGACTAAGTCCCCAGTTTCATACCAAACCTGCCGGGTTCTGTGAAGTGCCTCCTGCTTACCCCTCCATACTCTTTTCCTGCTGCTTCCCTTTCCTCGAGCCACATGACTTGTTTTGTTTTTTGTTTGTTTGTTTTTCAACTTCCTTGAACGCGAGATAAGCCCTTTCCTGTTGGCAGGCATTACATATCCTTTACCTTAAATACTCTTCTCCCTGGCTTCTTCTCATTTTCCAGGTCTCACTTGATTATCTTTTCTGAAAGAAATTGCTTCAGCATGCTATTTCTTAAAGTAGCTCCCTTCCTGGTGTGTTCTATCTCAGCCCCGTATTTTTTTTTTCTTTTTAGCCCTTAAGGTAGTTTGTAATTTTTTATTTGTTTACTTGTTCTGTCTCTTCTATAAGAGTAAGTGCTATAAAGGCAGAGGTTGTCTCTCAGTCACTTTTGTATATTCACAGCCTAATACAGTGCCTGATTCATAGAAGGAACTCTAGAAATATTTGTTGAATAAACGTATATTTTCTTTTCCTACTTCATAGCTTCTGTTTACCCTTGATGTCTGCTTCCTCATCTTTTTGGTTTCTTACAACCCAGATCGTATCCCCTCTCACATATTCCTCCATTTAACCTCATGGCCTCTCTCTTAATATCCTTTTAGTCATTGTTTATATAGCTATTGATTGTCTCAATTATCTCATGTTTCCTAACTTGAATTCCTGAGAGAGAAATATTAATTTGTTTAACTCATTTTTTAGGAGCCAGGCCACATTTGCAGGTTGCTGGCAAACTCATAGGTTGTTTGCTTTGGGGTCAGATTCCCAGTTCTGGTCCTAATAGCTGTGGGGGACAGGGCGTGAGTAGCGATGGTCTGTACAGTGCTGCCTTTGCACAGGGCTGAGGATTTAGCAGCCATGGTGATTTATATTTGAGTACAAGTTGTAGCTGTAGCAGCAGCAAATAGTTAATTGGGCCTCACTTAAGGGCTGGGTTTCCCAGTAGTTACTCTCTAGGATAAGGGTCTCAAACCCCCATGCTACAGATCTGTATTGGTCCTGGGCCTGTTAGCAACCAGGCCACACAGCAGGAGGTGAACGGCTGGTAAGCAGGTGAAGCTTCATCTGTATTTATTTGCAGCCTCTCCCCAGCACTAGCATCACCGCCTCAGCTCCATCTCAGCTGATCATCAGGCGTTAGATTCTCATAGGAGCATCAGTTCCTGGTGCCAAAAAGGCTGAGGACCACTGTTCTAGGAGACAGATTTCAAGTTATCTTGAGTCCTGTTTATTCTCCATTTGAGGAGAATAGTAAACACAAATTGAAAACCCTTGCATTTACACAACATTTCAGTATTTGCATCCATCTGGATTTGTACCTCCAGCACCACTGAGAGGCAAAGAATACTGTCTCCATTTTGCAATAAGGAAACTGAGACTCAGGGAGGTAACATGCCTTGCCCAAGGTCCCACACTCACTAAATAAGAGCTAGCACTAAATGCTAGGTCCCTAGACTCCCCTGCCTGGGCTCCTTTCATTATATCTAGCTGCCTCAATTCCTTTCTGAGACTGTCATCGTGAATCACAGCTTAAGGAATTTGTAAAACCATTTGAATGTCCTGTGAAATGTTCTAGGGGAGCTTGACGATGATTGAAGAATCCTGTAAGGCAGCACTATATGTGGGCTCTGGGCTCCCAGTACACTTATCAAGTATCTAAGTATTTATGGAGCACTTACCACATGCCAGGCACTCTGCTTTGCATATACTCTCACAATCCAACTTCACAACATTTAAATGAGGTAGACATTATCACAATCCCCACTTTACAGATGAAGAACTGTAACTGAGATTCAAGAGATTAGGTCACCGGACCAAAGTTTGAGATCTAGTAAATAAATGGCAGTGCTGGGATCCTAATTTAGATCTGCCTGACTCCAAAATCCATCATCCTTACATTACATCTCTTTTTTTCTTCCCAACTGTGACTTAATTTATGTGGTCTTCTGTTTCCTTACCAGCAAAATGGGGATATTATTATCTAATTCATGAGATTATTATAGGTTTACGAACAATCATGTAGAAGAACCTATTCCAGTAAACATAGCAGGTACACACTGTCTTGCAGTTTAGTCTGACCCTAAATCCTTCATATGTGAAAAGAACCAGAATTATCAACTCCAGTGACCTATGAAGAGCAGGATCTCTCTTATAAAACTATCCTGCTGGCAAGTATTCCTCATCCAAATTCTGAAGACATCAGGCCTTGAGGGGACAACAGTTATTCTCTAAGGAAACAGAGAAATTCAATGAACTTCAGAGATAAGAAAGAATCTGCACTCAACCTAGCCATACTGTGGCAGAATAGAAACCAGAAAGTAAGCAATAGAGTTTTGAATCTGTGACAAGCTTAAGACTTTCTCGAAGGCCAGGGCATTTTACATATAATACTTAATCCTACCACAACTTTAAAATGTAGATCTTTTTATGACCTCCATTTTTCAGGCTCAGAGAGTTGAAGTGATCTAGCTAAGGTCACACATCTAATCGAGGTAGAGAAGGAACGGGAGACCAGTTTGGTACCATTGCCCCAAGCTTTCAGTTGTGTGCAGTCTGGAGAGTCCACTAGCAAGTTACCCTGCCCTGCAGCTTTAGGATTCTTTGGATGGAAACTAACTCTCAAGTCAAACATGATCCTTTTACGATCCTGATATCATGCCCATTCATTATTCTTGGGAAAGGAAAATCAAATCTACAGGCATCAGCACGATGGGGAAATGCTGGCTAGGATGGTACTTCCCCAGGTAGCAGTACAGATAAATTTCAACACCTAAACAAATGATGGTAGTGTCATGTGAGGAATGCAAGGGCAAGAATAATAACTAATCTTTGTACAGCACTTCATAATTCACAAGAAATGTTAATATCTATTACCCAATTTGCTCTTCATATCATCCCTTTGGGTAAGTATCATTATTGCCATTTCACAGATGAAGAAACTGAGACTCAAAGAAGTTTATTTAATATGAAGAAACAGGCATATATTGTTATGTGGTCTTCCAGATGCCATTCCCCCTTCTTTTGGTAACTGTACCCTGTGTTTCTTTTGGAGATCAAACACCTCCCACCTCAGCAAGTGATTGGATCAATACGTGCACATGATACATCAGATCTTTGGGCCTCAAGCTTAGAAATTTTGGGGCCCTTTTGTTTAAACTTTTGAGATGGAAGAATTCTCTTAAACCCATAGGTATGAGTCTGAAGTTAAGGCTGCCATCACAAAAAGAAAATATTATGTATAAATTTTAAAACCACAGAAGAGAATTCATCTTAGCCAATGGGAAGCAGAAATGAAGATTAAAAATAAAAAGAATGTATAATAAATGGATAGTAGGACTAAATCCTGACATATAATAGTTACATTAAATGCAAATAGGTTAATCTCACTAATTGGATTTTTTTTTTTTTTTTTTTTTTTTTTTTTTTTAGGTGAGGCAACCCATGATTGACCTCACAGATTGCAAGAACCTTGTCAAATTACAATTTCAGTTCAGGTGTAGAATGGGTGGAACATTCATGAATTTTTTTCTTGTTAAAATTACCTTAATTTCTGAAATAATGTTTGTACAATCTATCAAAATAAAAGTAAAAGAGAATTTAACAAAGATAAAAACAGCAGCTTAAAAAATTCAAATGGATCCTTATTCTGCATGAATTCAGTATCTTTATCAGGTGATATTTGAAAATATGCAACAATTGGTAGAACATATGCCTGACCAATCAGAGCAGACATTGGTAGTAAACAATGCCCATATCAGTCTGGCATCCCTAAAGTATAGATCACCCTACATGCCAGCCCCCCAGCTCCAAGACAACAATGTTCAGAGTCAGCACCTGAAGCCTTGCTCTTTTTTTACAATGGGAAGAGTCTTATCTTATAGAAGCAAGTATGAAGGTGAAGGAAGCCAAAATATGCCACCCCCCAAAATGCCACTTTGGCATAAAGATTATTTTCAGCTAAAAGCACTTGAAAAACAGCAGATAAAAAAGGAGCACTCTGATATCCCCTTTTCTGTCTGAAAACTCCCATGTGAGAGCTTCCCTCCATATAACAGGAAAGAAACATTCTTATCATCAAGGTTGGAAAGTTGAGACAGAGAATTCTGCACAAACAGACCTTGTTAAATAATTCTTATTTTCCTTTAGCCTCCCTGTATATTTTAGTTGTTTTCCACAATTGCCTCTCTTTGTTCTATCTAGTATTAAAAGCATTTAGGTTTTGCCAAATGCGTCTTTGAGTCTTTATTTCCTTATGAGGGCTCCTGTGACACACGAAACTTTTATTAAATAAATTTGTGTGCTTTTCTCCTGTTAATCAATTTAGATTCTCAGACCCAGCCAACGACCCCAAAAGGGTAAAGTTTTGCCTCTTCCACAAAGGCAAATTTCCCAAACCAGAACATTTCAAAGATTGTAAGGCCCAGAAACTACACTAGGCATCAGCCTTCAGGAAAAAAGAAAGAGTTTCGCAGCTCCTCCCTGACCTCAACAATCACCTCTTGTAATCTGGGTGCCCTACTCTTTGACTAAATTTGATCCACACATCCCCTTCTCCATTAGACAGACTCTTATTTATTCTACAAAATTTGGCTTAAAAGTCACTTCCTTCATGACATCTTCCCTGAAACCACCACCCAGAGTTTTGTTCGTTCTTTCAACTAATATTTATTGAGCACCTACTATTTGCAGCCTGGAGCTATCATATGACAGCTATGTCTGGGCCTAACTTACCAGCTAGACTGGAATTAGTCCTTGGTGTACTTCTGGTAAAACAAAAGAAGGAAGGAGTCAGCATTTAATCTTCACAGCTGAGTTTGCAGTGGGTCCCATTATTAACCCCATTTCACAAAAGTGAAAAATGAGGCACAGGAAAGTTAGGTTACTTTCCCACTCTGAGCAGTTTCTGCATCTGTAAAAGAAAGATAATAATGGTGTCCTGTACAATGGCTGCTATGAGGGTTAAGTGAGCACAATGTAGGAGCTCCTCAAATTTATGGGAAAGTCCTTTAGTGGTCTGTAAAGAGCTACATGAATGCATACGATAATAATGTTGTGAGCAGGTGGTACAGAAAAGATAAAGTAAGACCAGCAAACCTGCAAACAAGTAATAATTAATTAAATATTAGGGCATAAAACAGCAAAGAAGGAAAAAGACTTTTAAAAAGTATCTTTATGCTAAGAAGTCTGTTTTTAAGTGCTTGGTACATCTGCAAGAAGAAAACATCATTAACCACAAGTACTCCCCAAGAATTTCTTAGTAAATATTAAGAAATACAGATATTTGAACAAAATAAAATTCCTGGACATACCAAATAAACTGAAAGTGAGGATCAGGTTATACAGAAGCTTATTTACCAACAATTAACTTCATAAACACCATGTAACAATAGTGGTAGTAGCTACTACTTGTTGACTATATATTCGTATCAGGTACTTTACACACATAACTCATTTAATCCCTACAACAACCTCATGAAATAAGAATTATCACTCCTTTTTCACTGACAATGAAATAGAAGCTGCAAGAGGTTATGTGACTTTCCCAAAGTTATGAAGAGCAAAGGAGGTGGGGGAGAAATACAAATCCCAAGTTCATTCAAAAAGAGCAAGTAATTTTGCTTCCCAGATTTTGCCAACCTCACAAACATTTCTCCTTCTAAGCAATGTTATTTGCCTTTGAGTGTAACTATTTTTACCCAGTTACAGTTCATCCTTCCTATCAACATGGACTTCTTCCTTTTTATCCAGAAATGCTCTTTCAGCATCATCTTTCTTCATCTGTTTGTCATTTTTTGGTTTCTCAGCAAAATCCTCTTCACTTCCCTTTTCTTCAGTTCCCCAGATGTCATCTTCCCTTTCCTCCTCCTTTTCCCTTTTCTTCTTGGCTTCTTCTTCCTGTATTCCTTTCTCCAATTCTTCATACAGTTCTCCTACTTTTTTACAACTTGTTTAGAATGTGGAATTTCAAAATAATTTGCAGACAGTATAAATAGTTAATCCACTTTAGAAATGTCTGGCATCTTCCCACACTCTTAAAGATTTCTGGGATGATGTTTATTTACATACACATTTTCAGCATGTGTGTGGTGGGAAAATGTGTGTATATGTGAATGTGTGTGTAATTTGTTCATAAATAAATTGGTTAATTCAACAAACACTGAATGCTAAGTTTGGTGCAAGACAATCTACAAACATTATTTCTGTTCCTCACAGTAAATGTTATTGTCCACTTTTTAGAAGAGGGAACTGGGGTCCAGGTGGATTAAATAACTTGCCCAAGCTTTATCGCTAGTGAGTAGTAGAACTAGAATTAGAAACCAGGTTTTCTGGCTCTGAGTCTGGCCTTCTTTCTATGCCAGTATACCACAGTAACACCATCTTTAAGAAACTCTTCGAATTTGCTTTTGAACTGTGACTAGTAAACACTTTAATTAATTCATAAAGAGGACTCCTTTTGAGTTTTCCTATGTGTTCATCCAGGCTCCAGAATTTTATTCCTAGGACCATCTTCATAGGTTTTTCTTTTCCGAGGGCTTTAAAAAAGGATGTACAGTGCAAACTCCTCTAGGGCTTCAATCCTCACCTATAGCATCTGGGCCAAAAGGTGTTTTACCCAGTCTAGGGGGACAAGGTTAGATTGAGAACCTGCATGTCCAGTTGGTTGGCGCCTGCTAGAATCCTGCTGGGAGCAAATGCTTGGCACCTCTGTAGGGGGAGGAAAACCTCTCTTTCAACGAGCTTCAATTTCTTATGCTTGGGAAGCACTGACTACTATTAAAGTCTGTCTTCACTTCCCTCTCACTACTCTACTCACTGATCTGTTGCCACCCTCCAAACGGCCCTTGCCAACGGTAACCAAAGACCACCAACTCCACCAGCTCCTCAGCTCCACCTGGACCTACAACAATCCACTGAACCAATCATTAGCTCTCAACCAACTCATGTCCTTACTTTTCTCCTTTTATTTTTGTGTCAATCTCTTGTAAACATCCTCAATTCTCTTCCCTTCCCTCTCTTATTTGGGTAAACCCTCAACCTTGGTTAAATCCAATTCTTGAGGCCTTCACCGAAGCAGAGAATATGGATAGAGAAAACATTAAAAACTAAGCTGATTGTTCTCTATTGAAATTCGTTATTACTAAGCTCAAGTGAGCCCCATAAATGCTAGCCAGTAAGCTTACTATATATCTGAGGTTGGTTCGCTCTCCTTGGATAACTATTTCTTACCTGCTCTTCAAACTTCCAACTCATCTTTCTCAATCTCAGACTAAGTTGGTGGCCTTACTTCTTATTTCACAATCAGAAGAAATTTTCCACTATATGGGGCTATGAGTATTACCAGTAGGCTGATGACTTGCAAAAGGTATATCTCTTTTTCAGACTCATATTCAATTGCCTCCTTGACATTTGAATTTACGATAATCATACCTGACTCAACATTTAACAATTATGTTATTCATTTCCATCCCCACTCCCAAAATATGCTTCTCCCTTTTATTCCTTATCTCAGTAACTCCATCCTTCTAGTCACTTGGGTCAAAAACTTTGGAGCCATTCTTTTCACTCTCACTCATATTCCATATTTAATCCTAAATTCCATCTTTCATATCTAATTGCTCCTGTGAATTTTACCCTCAAAATGGATCTAGAACCTGACCATTTCTCTGTACCTTCACCACTACCACCTGCTTCTCTCTTATTCCACTAGAGTCTTTTTTTAGTCCTTATAGTCTTTTGCAACACAGCAACCAGAGTAATATCTTAAACTGTGAGCCAGGCATATCATTTTACTAAAAATGGCTCTGATGGCATTTTACTCTGGGATATGGCCCCGACTACTCTCATACTCACTCATTCAATTCTAGTCACACTGGTTTTCTTAATTTTTCTTCAAGTTATACTCCTACATCAGGGACTTAGCATTTGCTGTTCTTCCTACCCAGAAAGCTTTTCTTCCCAGATATCTGCATGGCTTCCTCCTTACTTCCTCCAAATCTCTTAAATGTTACTTACTCATGAAGTCTCCCCTGACCATCCCCATATAAAAACTCAAAAGCCCCATTATCACAGCCCTCTCTATTGCTTTATTGTTCTTAATCTTTTATCTCACCATCTCACTCATATATATTTACTTCTTTATATGTTTCTTGCTGGTCTCCCTTAACTTAATGTAACTCTATAGAGGGAGAAATATCTCTGTTTTATTTCACTGATATGTCCCCAGCAACCATAACAGTGCTTTGAACAGGCACTTGATAAATATTTGTCAAGTGAATGTATGATTTAATAATAATAGGTACCGTATATTGAGCGCTTGCTACATGCTGGGAACTTATAAGATAGTTGCTATTGTCATTCCCAATTTATAGATGAGGAAACTGAAAATCAGAGAGGTTAAATAACCTTCCAAGGTCATGCAGCCAGTAAATGATGAAGCCTGGATTTGAACCTAAGCAATCTAGCTCTAAAACTCATGCTCTTAACCAATACATAATATTGCCTCAACTAAACAATATTAGATGATAAGCCCAAAGTAAAAGCAAAACAAAACCAGGCTGAAAATTGTAAAAACATCTGATAATTTTTTTTCATGATGACCTCTTCAATACTTCTTCAGAAATATTAAGTATCAGTTCTCTCAAAAAAAAATTTTTTTTTGGTGCCAATGTTTTCTTGGCTCTCTAATCATGAGCTTAGTCTGCCCATTTGGTAATCCAGTGCTAGCCTCAAACCTGCTTGAATGGACCTTCCTGCAGAACCAGGAAGTCTGGATAAGAGGGTGTTACTGTCATGAAGCCACTGTCCCAAATATCACCCGCCCATAAATAGTTCTAGGAGAGCTCAAACCTGGTAAACAGCACTAACACCTTCCTTCTTTGACTAAGTTATCCAACGGAAGTGGATTCAGTAGCTCCCTTCTAGAATTCAGTGAACCCCAACCCATTTGGCACCAGGGACCAATGCTCCTATGAGAATCTAACGCCTGATGATGTGAGGTAGAGCTGAGGCGGTGGTGCTAGCTCTGGGGAGAGGCTTCAAATACAGATAAAGCTTTGTTCACTGCTCCACTGCTCACCTCCTAGTATGCTGCCCAATTCCTAACAGGTCATGGAGTGGTACTGGTCCACGGCCCGGGAGTTAAGGACCCCTGTTCTAGGTTACCACACTGTGAACAGGGAGAGTGACACAGAAGGAGTGTGAGTTCTGACTCAACAAGTTAAAGGCTGTGTGTGACCTTGGGCAGTTTATATATACTCTCTGAATCTCAGTTCCTACATCTGAAAAATGGAAATAATATCTGTCTTGCTGGGTTGTTTGAAGGGCTAAGTGGGATAATTTTTGGCAAGTGCTCACAGAGTCAAGTACAAAGTTATATATGTCCAGTGAGTGTGAGTTCTTCCCCCTTCCCTGCCCTCACAGGGCCATGGGACCAGCAAATGAGAATGACTGTGAGGCTGATTTTTAATGCAAAGAACAGTACACAAATGAGGAGTCAGACATCTAGTATTGAGGTGGGCGGGGGGGGGAGATATCTTACTTTTCTTATTACCCAGGTCTTATTTCCAACCTCTTCAGCAAACTCTTCATCATTTGTAAGAAGGAAATTATCAAAAATATCTGTTGAAATGAAAACAATGGGATTATTAGACTAGGTCATAGGGTTTAAAAATCACCCAGGGGCCTTGCTAAATGCAGAGTCCCAGGCTACGGGCACTTTTAATCAATAATGAAGGTGGAGTGAGGGAATAAAAGGCGATTAATAATATGAGGGTTCAGAATACTGTACTACTTTGGCTGATCCATTCTCAAAAGAAGTTAATTTATTGTTTCCTGAGGTTCTGTGCTCCCCAAGCCTCTGACCACCATATTAGAGGGTTGTAAATAAATTTTTGTCAATCTGCTAGATTCCAAATTGCTGCTCAGGGGCTCTTGCCTCAGCTTAGATTGACAATATCTAATACAATCAGGAAAACAAAGGAACATAGAGAAAATGAAAGGTTTGACAAGAATTTAGATTCTCCACCTTATTTCTGGATTAAAAAAATATATATATCCAATATTTACAATTAAACAAAAAAGTGACTATACATGGTATATAATAATTTCAGTGTTTGTTGATTTAATGATAGGGGAACAGAAGAGAAAGATCACAAGTCATGGAGGCAGACAGACCAGCTCAACCACATACTAGCTGTGTGACTTTGGGCAAGTTTCTCAACTCCTCTGAGCATATCCCCTCCTAAGAAAAGTATTGAAAATAACTTTTTTGCAATGTTGTCATGAGAATTAGAAGCAAAGTAACTAAAGCATAGTCTCTAACAGATAATACTCAAAAACCAAAAATAGTTATCATAATTTTTCAGTATCTGGATATGTTTCAAAGGAGCAAAGGGATGGCCATTCTGTGTGTGTTTTTTTTTTTTTCTTAAAATTTGTTTTTATGTTAGCAGTATACTAAATAAATCGGTAAGTTAATTGTGTAGGAGCAGTTGTGTGGCCAAAAGGTAGTTTGCAGTATGAGTTATCGTATGTTCTTCATCCAGAGTTTGAAAAAAGTTTTTTTTTTTTTTAAATAAGAGTTTTATTTGATTCACATCATTCCAGCAACCCTGTCTCCAAAAGAAAAATAAACGGCAAAATAGCCACTTTGAAGAGATTTGTTTTTTCGTAGCTATTTTAAAATCAATTTTAGTAATTCTTTGTACAATTGAAAGATTTTTTACATTTGGAATTCTTTTCTCCTTTGAGTCATCAGCAGTCTTGGTTAGAGAACAGCTCATTTGTTGCAGTTCTACTCCCATGAGAAACGTTCCTAATCTCCCCTGTTGTCTTCGGTGCCCCTTAACCCCAACCCCCTTACAATAAATGCATGGCTTTGCCTCCAACTAAGAATCAGGACAATGAGGGCCAGTCTTGCTTCACTTACTAGGGGAGTGACCTTGGTCTATTCACATCTTCTCTGTGTCTCGATGTTTCCATCTGGAAAATATAAGAGAATATACCTTCCCTGCTTTCTTCATACAGTTGTCAGAAGAGAAGAACATGTGAGAAAGAGCTCTGTTAGACTGCCAGGCCTAAAAGGATTATTGACTGAAAGTTACCTGTTTTCCTGTGTTATCCCACTTGGATCCTAAAATGGAAAGAATTGAGGTTTGGGCACTTTTTAACTATGGGCTCTTGCCAAGTCAAGTCACCTTTTTGACTTTGACTTCCTCGTCAGTAAAACAGGGATGGTAAGTCCTACCCTCCTAGCCTCATAGGGCTGTGACACAGACCACATGACTTAAGGGATGTCAATATGCTTCGCATCATGGCTTGGCTATATTCATTGCATTTCATGCCATTATTCTCCCAAAAGTAAGAGAAATAATTTTCTTTCGTTGCTGTCATCTCCTCCCAGTCTCTGTCCTGATGAAAGAAAGTAATCACTTCTGCCTAAGCCAAAAAAAAAAAAAGCAGGTGGAGGAGTGGGTTGTATGAAGATCTCAGAACAGACTGCAGGACGGGGCAGGGACTAGGCAGGAAAGTTACCCAGCTTTCTAGGACAGACTCTGTGGGCAACTGAGTTTATAGAATATCTGATGGCTGGAAACAAAATTTGGGGCAGGGCAGCGAAGGGAATTCCCACACATCTTCATGCTGAGAGTCACTAGGCTTTTGCAACAAGGTGCAGGGACCCTGAGGTAAACTGGATGTGCTGGTTGGCTGAGTAGGCAAGGCAGAGGAGGACCTATAAGTGCCAGACCCAGTTAGAACTTAGAAGGAAAGGATACCTGCAAGGGTGATGTCAGCATTATGCAGAACTGTGTCACCAGAAAAAAAAAAAAAAAAAAGGTTAAGAAATGTAGTCTCTCAGGTTTCGTCCCAGACCTGTTGGATCAAAATCTGCATTTTAAAAAGATCCCAAGTGATTTGAATATGCACACACATTTAAATTTGAGAAGCATTCCTTCTGCATTATTTAAATTCTCAAATAGAAAGGTATGCCTGCTCTGAGAGGTTGATAGAACTCAGAGCAATTAGTGCCAAATAATTTTAAAATTTTGTAGATGATCAAAGATACAATTTACAGTGTGTTCTTTAATGTTTTCAGTGAAAAAGAGAGCCAATGTATCTTAAGGAACAATCAGATCAGGCACATTAAAATGACCACATATTTTTACAAGATGCAGAAAGTTTCTATTATTTATTAAGGGACAGTAGAAAAGAAAAGAGATAAGAATGGGAACTTGTGCAAACTGTATCCACATTCTTTAAATAAGAAAATATGAAAAGTAAGATATAATGTATCTCTCCAGTCCGTCCCTCCCTGCCTCCCTCCCTTCCTTCCTTCCTTCCCACCTTCCTTCCTTCCTTCCTTCCCCTTCCTTCCCACCTTCCTTCCCTTCCTTCTTCCTTCCTTCCTTCCTTCCTTCCTTCCTTCCTTCCTTCCTTCCTTCCTTCCTTCCTTCCTACCTTCTTCCACCTTCCTTCCTTCCTTCCTTCCTTCCTTCCTTCCTTCCTTCCTTCCTTCCTTCCTTCCTTCCTTCTTCCACCTTCCTTTCTTCCCACCTTCCTTTCTTTCTTCTCTCCTGAATCCCTATTGTGCATGTGACAATTTATATACACCATCTCCTTGCATTCCTATGCTGGTCTCACTGAGCCAAGAAACCAAGAAAGTAGAAAAATAAAGCGGAAAATGAATGAACCAAGAGAGCTTCAAATAGGGAGTGCCTGTCCAAGAGACCCTTGGCAGCCCTGATCTGTAAAAATCCCTGTTCAGAGACAGATTTCCCTGGCCATGGGACCTTCCAGGATACACCCAAGAACAAATGGCTATGGTTTCTAGATATCGTGTTAGTGGGTATAGTCAATAAAGCATGGACTTTAGAAGTTGACAAACCTTTGTTTGAATCCTATTTTTATCACACACTAGCTGTGTGTTCTTGGGAACATTACTTGACATTTGAGTCTCAATTCTCTCAAATGTAAAATGGGGTACTAATAAGGTATAATAATACTTACTTTGCAGAACTGTGAGAATTAAAGGATGAATAGGTAAAGCACTGATCCTAGGCCAGTGTTTAACAAAAGTGAATTCCTCTTCTCTCCAAGGGAATTCTAAGGCTACATAGATTACAATTTCTAAGAGGCCTCCTGGGCTAAGGCCTTCATTCTGGAACAGGTGCTTAAAGTACTGTCTTTTCTCCTGAGTAGGGAAAGAATCCTCCCCATTTTCAATTAACAGGTCTCAGGGAAGAGAGGGATAGAGGGAACAACTCTAGGAGGGCCTCCGTGTCTGAGCCTTCCTCTTTCACTTCCCATCAGAGCCAGGAAAGATGACTGGCAAAGAGAGGGAGGCTAGGTCAGGACTTGTCATCACGACTGGGACAATCACCCCCAACATCTGTCTGGGATTTTATATTTTCAAGTTCTATGACATCTCTGATTCCCTTCTATCTCCAGAACCACCCCCGAGAATCATGTAGAACCAGCATAGCAGTGTTAAGTACAGGAACCTTGAATTTGGTCTCCCAGAGGCCTGCACTTGGATCTCAGCTTTTCTGCTGACCAGCCATATCTTCAGGCAAATTATTGAACTTTTCTGAACCTCAATTTTCACATTTAGAAACAGGAGATTTCATAGTGAGAATTAAATGGCATTTGCAAAGCCTCTAATATAGTACTTGATACATGATAGGGACTCAATAAATTTAGCTATTGTAATTATTAAGATGAATATAATTAGCTCCATCTTAAAGATAAGCAGTTTGAGTCTTAGCTAGATCAAGACTCATTCAAGGTTTCTGATTTCCAGCCTGGAGCTCTTTCCACTTTGTAGAAAGTTTAGAGGGACTGTTGATCAGTGGCTCTGAACCCAGAGAGCTTTACCTGCCAAAGGTCCAGGCCAAGAACACTGATGTTATAATAGTGACAAATGGTGGGGTCGAGCTTATATTCAGCATTGTCTATTTCTGGATGAATCCATTCCCCCTGATAATTGGGACTGTCAGTGATCAGAGGTTTCCATTTCCCTAAGCAAAGAACCAAAGGGTAAACATGGCATTAGTATTTTTCCATTCTTCTCATGCAATTAGAAAGACCAATCAATTTATAAAGACAATTGTGTATTCAGGCATAAGGATTCAGAGCAGGGTTCCTGGAACTTCTTTCCTTTTCTTTGAGTTAATGCACAAGATTTTTCCAAGTTCCCCTTTCTATCCAGTGGGAGCCAAACGAGGTGGCAGAGACAAATTCTAGTCCCATCTCTCTTAAAAATTTTTTTCATGAAGTTAAGAAACTGTAGCTTCCCAGGGAACATCATCTAAGGATTCTAGCTCCTGGGGCTGTTCTCTTCCTGGTGTGTAGCACAGGGAGCTGTGGCCCAATAAAATCACACTTGTTTCAGTCCGTTTTATCTCTGGATCATTTGATAGCTGATTCCTTTACTTCCTCTAGCTTCTGACATGAGGTCAGGAGTTAGACCTTAAAAAGAAATTATCCTCCCTGCGCCCCTCAAAAAATCTTGGGTTCATTCATGGGCTATGCTTTCCCTTTCAGTAACATCCCTGAAACTTTAGTTTCTGACCCCCGATCATTTCCTATTCTATGTTCCTTTGGCTACTTTCCACCACCTTTAACAAACCCATCGCCTAGGGCTGCCTGGACTCTGCTTCCCAGCGTTGACTTTTACCAGCCCACACTCTCCCAGGTAGGCACAGCCCAGATGAGGCTATAGTCTTATGGCAGCGGGAGGGGGAGGGGGGGAGATGTGGGGAGTTATAACCACAGGATTTTGGCTTCTGATTTGTAAGTTAAAAGTTACATCTCTTGTCTTATTTCTCACACCTCTTAGAAGGAGAGACCCCCTCACCTCATACTTCAGGTTTGGTATCAACTGCCTTTCTCATTCCCCATCCATCCCCTGATTAAAGTCATCTGGCTTCTTGGCCTCTGGGTGTGGGATGTACTCAAAGTCCTTCCAGTCCTAAAACAAAATGAGGACAGATGGGTAGGCTGGGGTAAAACTGGGGTCCAGAGTAGTCAGGCTGGACCTGATTCCCTGCTCTTGCCACTCTCCTGTCCTCACCCCTATGAAAGCCCAGTTCAGAACTTGGCCAACAAACCCAATCCAAGAGACAAAAAGCCTTTAAGCAACTCCAGCTCTTCCTAAAGTTCACTACCACGCTGACCTTCAGGAATTTAAATTCAAACAGGGTGGGAATTTATTTCTGATCCTCCTTTACCCCAATCATGTGCCCCTATTGTCAGAACAGGTCTTTTAGCCTGGGTCCTTCTTTCTGAAGGCCTCTCTTGGTCACCTGCCTTGTACCCCAGCATGCTCCCAGACTTGCATTAGTCCTCTCTTGTACCTCAGGACCCTTTTATTTACCAACACAGTCACAAACAGCCTACCAAGCTTTCATATTTGTTCTGCTATGGAGCCTCCAAAGTTTTGCTGTCTACCTGGCAGTTCATCTTGGTGCTGACCATTTGCCTAGACAAATTGAAGGCTTCGATGCCCAACCTACTAGACTCACAGTCATTCAAACATTGCGACTAGTGTAACAGTGCAAATCTTCACTTCTTTAAAATGACTTTTTCTCTTCTCTCTCCTTGATTCAACTGGGCTTGTACTCACTTGCTTCTTTTCTTTTATCCTTCTGCATACCTGTATGACCACTCCCTTAATCATTAAGCTCTTAGGTCAGCGTGGAACAGTCTTAGGAACAAAGCCTCAGCCTGTTGACCACAGAAACAGAGTTTGAGTCAAACTAAAGATAACATCTTGCAGCTCCACACCCATGAAGGCATAAGGACTGCACTGGCATCTCCTTGAAGCCAGACAGAACTACACCATGACTGACATCAGGACCCGATGCAATGATCAACTACCTCCTACCCTAGCCCCTGCCGCTCAGTAGAGCCCGTGACCCCAACTCCTTCAGCTACCATGACTAATGAGTTTTCCCCCATGTAACCTATCCCCTAGAGGCCATTGAGGAGGCAGGTCTTTGATGCTAGGTCACCTGTGTCTCCAGGCATGGCAACATTTCCTTAAATAAACTTCTACTTTCTCTGCTGCAAACCCCCATCCATGTCTCTTTTGGCTTTGACACATGTAAACAAAATGAATTCCTTGAGTTTTGTTACACTAGGAAAGTTCCCTAGTTCCTGGGCAACTTAGCTGCTTTGAGATTCCTGAAACTAACAGTCTGCAGCGTATCCTGGAGGCTATTGTCTTGATAGAGCCCTGCCTATCTAATTAGTTTTTCCATCTCCTCCAGGTTTACTCTGCAGGAAGCATAGTGTCCTGCAGCCTCTCCCTTCCTCCACGCCCCCCCCCCGCCCCCTGCCCCCAGCCTTCAGGCAACCCTGACTATATCAGGTGTATGGTTCCCACCAGAAGGTAAGTCTTGTGCCTCAAGCCTGCCAAGCCTGGAAAAAACCTAGCCCTTAACTATTCCATGGTGTTAAAGGCCCAGACACTGCACCTTAATACCCTGACCACACCTTCCACCCCCTGGGATTGGAGCCCTTTAAACATGGGTGGGCCACTGCCGCCTTCTCTGCAGGCTTCTCCTTTGGGACTGGATTCCAGTTTCTGGGTCCCATGCTGCCCCTTGCTGAGCCCTGAGCATCTCCCCTGCATGAGGATGACGCTACTCTGACCTGTGGAGTAGCAACATAGCAGGTGAGGCCCTTCATGACTTAGCCTAGTGGTCCCAACCTTTCTGGCACCAGGGACCAGTGCTCCTATGAGAATCTAATGCCTGATTATCTGAAGTGGGGCTGAGGTGGTGATGCTAGCGCTGGGGAGTGACTGCAAGTACAGATGAAGCTTCATTCACTCGCCTCCCGCTGTGAGACCCAGTTCCTAATAGGCTACAGACCAGTCTGGTGAGCAGCCTGGGGGTTGGGGACCCCTGACCTAGACAATGGACCATTCCAACCTCATCTCTCACTACTCTTTACCTGAACTTTATGCTCCCAAAATACTAAACTGCCAATTTCAGTTTTCACACAACCATGTTACTTTCCACCTAACTGTTGAGCCTTTGTTCCTGTTATTCTCTGGGTCTGCAATGTCTCCCTCCATCCCAATTTCCCATTTCTTTTGCTCTAATGAATTCACTGTTTGAAATTCAGTACATTATTAACATTTAAATGCTATGTATTAAGGACTCACTGCATACCAGGAACTGTATTATGTATAAATAGCTCATTTAATCTTCACAGCAGCCTTTGCATAGGTACTATAATAATCCCTGTTTGTGAAATTGACTTTCATAGGAATTATGTTCCTTGCCCTAGGTCTGTTAGTAGGTTCAGGTCTCACATTTAATAAATGGTGGAGCTCAGATTCAAACTCGTATCTGTCTGACCTCAGAGTCTGTTTCCAACCCCAAGGTTAACCCAATCACTCGAGGATTGCCTCCATTCTTCCCAGACCACTGTCTGCACCCTAGCTCAGGCTGGGTTAGGAGCCTCTTTTGTGCTCCCAGCACAAATTACACAGTGTGACCTTCACCTAATGTAGTTGTCTGCATCCCCGACTAGATTCTGAATCCAGGAGGATTCTCTGTCACTGGATTATCCTACTCATAGCTATACCCAGTACAGCTTTCCAGTAAATGATAATGAATCAATGAATATAATCCACACACTCTAACAATACTTTGTTGTCAAAAAGAGATCCAGGCTCAAATCTTGGTTCTAATGCATGTCTGCTTGGACAAGTCACTTTGTTTTCTGAGTGTCTTTCCTTATCCATAAAATAGAGATCATCACACACTGCTCACAGAGGCTGCCAGAAGGATCAATAGATCCTCAGCAACTTTGAGTTGCTTCCCTCTTCTCTCTGTTCCTCTTTGGGTACCAGTATTTAGCACCTCCTTGAGCGCTTGATACCCCCAGTCTCTACTCCATTGTTCCCAGCCTCCTTCTCCCATCCCCACACCTGCTTCCCAGCCAAACATCCTTTGACCTCAGGTTTTGTATCTTCAGGATCCTCTATTTGCCCATGTTCATACCATTTCCTTGGTTTCTGGGCATGGGAGTTTTTAACTTCCTGAAAGGCAAGAAGTTCCAACCATCTTTGAGATCCCCAGCTGCTACTAGCTTGTTGTCGATTTTGACCTCACAAGTGCATTGGGGTGAATGATCAGAGTATATAGATGAGTGTCTTTATTGATCTAGAAAGGGAATGGAGAATATTTGAGTTCCATGTTTGACATCTTTAGCTATCAAGCATTAAATGCACACCTAAAACAGATCTTCAGTTCCTGAATGCTACCCGCTACATAATCACAAACACACTTCACCACACCTCTCATCTTATTTCTCTGGTTAACCCAATAGAGACTCGGGTCTCATACTCCTAAATTCATACTCCTTTGGTCTCCTCTAGTTTCCATCCTTCTCTGATCTTGTCATTCTCTGATCATTCTCTGATCATTCTCTGGTCATTCTCTGATCTTGTCTATTTTTTCTGTCTGTCCCACTAGATTGTGAGTTCTCAGTGGCCATGTCTGATTCATCTGTTGTGTCTGCAGCTTCTAGCATAAGGCCTAGCCTAGAGAAAGACCTTAGGGAAGCCTCTACAGAGAGAGGAGAGAAGAGGAGCTATATATGGCCCCTGTGCAGTCCTGATAGGGAGGGCTTGCTCCTGCACACAAGACCTCCAACGACCTAGGCCCTATAGGCTTCTCTAGACTTAGTTCCTACCTCTCTCCGGCACTCTTCTTGTACAAAACTTCTTGCAATGCCTCCCTTTCTCAAATCTTCTTGACTTTTCTCACATGATTACCTCTTCCAGGAATTCAATCCTACCTAAAATTGTCATGCTCCTTTACAAAACTAATTCATGTTCATCTTTCAAACCTCAGCAGGAGACATCCTCTAGGAGGCATTTCCTAAGTCTCCAGATTGGGGAAGAGGGGTCACTCTCCTTTGCTTTGCTCTTACCTTCACTGGACTGTGAGTTCTGTGTAGCTCACTTGATGCCCAGCCCAAGGCCCAGCACAGAGTTGGCATTTGGTGAATGCCTATTGAGTCGCCGATGAAAACCAGCTACTATTCTCCAGCCTACCCGTCTCTCTATTCTGATCTTACTAAGATAAATCCACACCCCATTTTTAAGCCAAACATTCCCCACTTGTCCTATCACTTGCAATATTTAGCAGTGGGAACTGGGCCATGCCAAATGTTGTTTCAAGAAAGGACCTTATATGCTTTTCCTAGACTTTTGAATCAATTGTTCCTATGTGAACTCCACTAATTTACAGCATTTTTCTAGGTCTATTTTCTAATCTGTAAAATAGAGATGATAGTGCTTCATTTACAGGGGTTTTGTGAGGATTAAATGAGATAACATACATTTAAACGCTTATTCTTCTCCCTAGGCTGAAGACCAGCCCACACACTCATTCTGGATTTGATGGTCTTGTTGTTCTCATGGTATTTCCCTTGGTAATGAAGGATGACCTGTACATTGTTGTTGCCAAAGCCACAGATGTCAGGGCCTGGAAATTAAACCCCAATGCACTATTTTACATCACTGTTAGACAGTTTGCCTGGTGTAAGGACAAGATAGACATAGTCTGTGTATTAATCAGGGCACCAATAGGAAGTCACATGCTCAAGTTTAGGATTATTTGGGGAGAATTTAATAAAGCAACTATTTATCAAGATGATAGGTGTTACTATTTTTCACTTTTAACTGGGAAAATTGTGGCTCAGAAAAGTTAAGCAACTTGCTCAAGGTCAAACAGCTAATAAGGAGCATTGCTGTGATTTAAACTCAAGCTTACCTAGAAAATGCCCCTGGGGCTCTTTCTGCTTTGTGAAAACTTTAGAGGGAATGGTTGATCTGTGGCTCTGAGCCTAGAGAGCTTAACCTGACAATGATCTAAGAATAGGTTTTAACCTAGTTTTTCAGCCTCACCTCCCATGTGATTGCTCTTTGACTATCCTAAATACACACACACACACACACACACACACACACACACACACACAGATGTGCTCTAGACATACTGGTCTCACCATTTTTCTGCTTGCCTTTGAATTTCATGCCTCTGAGCTTTTGCACACACTGTTTCCTTGACCCTCATCATGTTTCCTTCATCTTCTCTGCATATTAAAATATAATTCATCCTTCAAAGAACAATTAATACCTCTTCTCAAAGTCCCCCAAATGGACTGAGTCATGCCATCTTTTATGACCTCATAGCACTTCCCCAAAACTTTTTAAAAAGTATGTCTTTCATCCTGCCTTTTTAGAAAACTATTCACATGCCTGTGCCCCCATCAAACAGAAGGTGAGAGGGTGGAGTAGAAAAAGCACAGGCTTTATAGTCAGACAAACTGGGTTCAAATTCTGGCCTCCCACTTACTTAACTTTGGCAAATCTCTTGCTTCTGTTTCCTCATCTGTAAAATGGAGATGACAAGAGCCCAAATTTGTTGTGTTGTTTGAGCATTGAATAAATAATATTCACATGAAAAGAAAGAAAATTACATTTAAAAATTACTTCAATTTCCCTACTACAATTATAATGTACATCAGTATAAACTCCTTGTTAGATGCATGGATAATAAAAAAACAGAGCTGGGCAAAGACACACATTTTAGACACCCAGAGTGCTGTATAGTTCCCTGTATGAAAGCAATTGAAAGAAAGAAAGAAAGAAAGAAAGAAAGAAAGAAAGAAAAGAAAGAAAGAAAGAAAGAAAGAAAGAAGGAAGGAAGAAGAAGGAAGGAAAGAAAGAATAGAGATGCAGGCAGAAAAAGGGCAAAGTGGTTGAAGAGAAGGATTTTGTTAAGGCTTTGAAGAGAAAGATCTGAAGCTTCCTGGGAAAAGAAAGAAACGTTTAGAGAGGATTTTAAGGAAATTTTGCTGTATGACATGTACTATATCCTTTCCTCTGACTTTGGACAAAAACATTCAGTAAAGTCCACATTCTTCATCAGTGCTTTGGGAGTTAGATTAGTTGTTGTTTGTCAGTCTTTTAATAGCAACCACATTAAACTAGAGTTAAGTAAGAGCCGGACTGCCCCAAGGAATCCTAGTGACATAGGAGGTTACAGATGCAACACCCAGGTGCTCAAAAAAGGTGATCCCTGCCCTCCTGTGCCTTTCTCTCACTGAGGGCAGAAACCTCTTTCAAAGTATAAAGCCTGTTGTAACAGGTACATTTGAAAGTGTCTACACAGTCTATGGCCCTTGTTTCCTTTTCTGAAAACAGAAGAACGTCTCTCTGTACTGTAACCTTGTTAATACCATGTGACTCTCCATGTCTTTGGTTTATTTATATTAACATTGTGTTTAGAGTTGCTTTTTTTTCAGGTCTTTGAAGTGCCCTACAACATAGGGGGATGGAGCTTTCACATTAGGAATTTCCTGTTCCAGGGCAGCATGAGCCTTTTTGCCATCTGCAGTGGTTCTCATTAAGACCTCACAGGGCTGATAACTGCTATCAGAGGGCTTACCGAACATGATGTAATACTCAGATTCATGCATTCCTCCTGATTCAGGGTGGCAGGAAAGAGTTTCACGTACCCGCCACCACAATCGATGCCTTGCTCATGCTTTACTGAAAACTGAACCACCAAGGTCTCATTCTCATTGCTAAATAGCTTAAACCTGGTTGAGAGGGCATAAAATTTGGCATCTTTGCTGGTCTGGAGACCTGGAAGCAGACAGCATAGAATTTTTTAGGCTTATGTATCAGGAACAGAGAGACTCAGCACTTAGTCTCACCAATCTCTGGTATTTTCTTACATACTTACTGTGTGCCAGGTGCTGTGTTGGATAGATTTACACACATCTTATTCAAGTCTTAAGCATCCCTGCAAAATGGATGTTATCTCTACTTTACAAATTAGGAGTCTGAGTCATGGGGAAGTGGCTAGTAAAGAATTGAGATTTTAAGCCATGTTTGTCTGATTCTTTCTTTCCCCTATAGCAAGCACATTGCCTCTGATTTTCAAAAGATACTTGAATATGGTTTGCAGCTTTACAAAACAAGGCCCCGTTTCTTCTGAGGCCCCCTAGGTAGCCAGAATCAGGCTCTGCCGTGCTCAACTGCTGTGGTAGAAAGAGCCCAGCACTGCCTCTTAGAACAACTAATAACCATTGCTAACGTTTAGTGAACATTTCCTCTTTATAAGCAATATGTTTCATTTATATGTATTGCTGCACTTAATCTTCATAATAACTCCATGAGGTGGCCTCTAATAATATCACCACTCTATCATGAAGTTATTGAGGCTATTTCGTTTGTTCAGGATCAATTAGATAAACAACCAGTTTACCTAATTCCAGAGCCTCTATGATAAGACTTTACCTCTTCCTCCTCAGAGCTGTAAGGGATCTCAGGACCTTTCTAGTCTAACTACATCAATTTACAGATGAAGAAACCAAGCTCCAGAGAGGGAAAGGTACTTTTCCAAAATCATATAATCACAGATGACAGATGTATAAGCCAAGTCTTTCAGGCCAGTGGTCTTTTCATTATTCCATGCTGCTACCCAGCTATCTGGTTATGACTATGACTGTCACTCTAACTCTCATCAGCAAAATGTGAATAGTTATTTCTACCTCGTAGGTTTCCTGTGAAAGTCAAATGGGTAAGAGATGTGAGAAACACTTTGTAAACTGTCATAAAATGCAAGGGGCTGTCATTATTTATGCTTGGTGAGGGTCCTACCTTCATGGTCCCATAGCTCTCTGTACTTGCTTGGGTCACACTAGGCTGCAACTAGGTTTATTTCTGTCTCTTCGAATAAGCTTTAAGCTCCTGAGAGCAGGGGCATCCTTATATTCTCAGTGTCTAAGACAAGGTCAGACATAAAAGAAATGCTCAATAAATACATGTTAAATTGCACAGAAGGGTCACAAGTCCTGATTCAGGTGTCTCGAGCTTTATTGCACACCAGACTCTGGCTAAGCACTTTCACATCTGATACTGCATTAGGAGCTGCCTGTGTTTTAACGTATGCTTACTTTCCCCAAACACTTCTAACAAGGCTAAGGTAGCCAGAAAAGACTTCTGTGGAGGAGGGAGTGGGCACAAGGGAAGAGCACTGAATGCACAGGCAGAAGGCCAAGCGTTGAATCACTACTCTACTAATGATGCTCGGTAGCCCAAAACAATCCTCCCTCTCTCTGAGCCTCATTCTTTCCCTTCAAGACAATCAGGAGGAACCTAATGAACCTAAGTGGGATGAGATGTGAGGAGCAAAAACCAAGAAATCATACTAAGAGGAGATGGGTGGCTGTGCAGATTACCTTCAGAGCCACGAAGAAGCCCATGTCCCACGGGTCACTCAGTCTCCAATTTTCTCTCCCTGGAACCAAATTTCCAGAGTGGATTTAAATGAGATTTGAAATGTTCAAGCCGGTTTGTAATTCTCCCCTTTAATAAACATGAAAATGAGATTCATAATGGTAGCCAGGACAGAGAAGATGGGAAATCACTCCAGGGGACGATCAATGAATTCTATTCATAGGACAAAAGCTTCCTCAGACAAAAAACCCTTACTTGGAGACCTTGCCCGCAGAGCTCCCCCTTCCTTCATAATATAATTTGGCTCTTACACGCAGGCCTGTCAAATGAGCATGGCAGGTGATGATTATTAGCTCCATCTAATGTCAAGGCTCAGAAAAGTGAAAAGACTTGCCCAAATGATGCAACCAGCAAGTCATGGGAGTTAGCCCTAGGTCTGTCTGTCTCCACTTGTAACAAGTGCTCCAGGGGAGAGCAACTTTTGAAAGTTATATAAGTGCTTCTTCCAGCTTCAAGTGCAGTGTTGTATAAAAAATCCTAGGGTTGGGAAAGCAAAATAGTCCAGGGGTAATGAACGTAGTCCTGGAGTCAAACCTAGAATCAGATCTCAGCTCTGCCTCTTGCCAGCTGTGTACAGAGCCTTCCTGAGGCCACTCTGAGAACCTAAGAACATAACACGACTCATCTCATGAAGTTGTTAAGATTAATAGTTATAATGCATCTAGGGGCTTAGCTTTAAATACCTGTATCAACGAATGGACATTATTTTTTTTGCAGTTCATTCTCCATTTACTACTTTTTTTTTTAATTCTAAGAAATAGACATGAATTTGGTGATCATGGATAAAAACAATTGTATAAAAGTCAGAATTTTTCCAGTCAGTTAGTACATTCCTGAATTCCAGTATTTACCTGTATACCTTTTCTTTGTCTCTATAAAATTTTCCTGTGGTCAGCTGAAATTTACCATAATCCTGCCTATGTTTAGATTCCACCCATCGTTTTTTCCATTTATCTATGGGGTAAAGAATAAAAAACAATATGTAGGAATTATTTGTGTTTTCTTAGAATCAACAAGATGCAGCTAAGGCTGACCAAGATTTATGGGGACAGTAAGAGAATATCAGAGGCTAACATCAATATTCCTGACATACCCCTCCCTATTTGAGGCCTGAATCTCACCACTTGTGTCCTGCCATGTGGAGTGGCTTAACTATCGAATAGTTGAGCCATTAATACGTTAATGCTCCATTGCACCCTCCTCTATAAGAATTAAGTTCTGAAAACCACCATGAGGATGTATGGTTGAAAGTCATAAGGCATTCTCATAAAAGCAGATAGAAAAATATGGTTAGGGGGACTAAGCTCTTATACATCTTCATATTTAGTAAAACAAAATAATCAAATCAGCTTACCAAATAAAGAGATTAGCAATAGCATTTTATCCTTCTTGAATTAGTAATGATGATATTGAACAATCAATTTCCATTTATCCTTTTTTATTGCTCAAACTTTTTAGACTCTCCCTTACAGTTTCAAGGAGATGCTGATAAATTAGTTTTGCTTTGGCAAAGATGGCATGTAGACAAAGAGGCATTCTGTTTGGAACCTGGCAGTCCATCCAAACATTCAGTGCCTTTCTGATTTTATGCCTCAGAGTTGCTGACTCCAACTTCCTGGGCCCACCGTTGTCCCAGAGTCACAGGACAATTTGACAGCTTGAAAGGGAAGAGGCCCTGGGGGTAGCCTTTGTTTCATCTCCTCCATGCAGCTAAATGTCTATTTCTCAAATTCCACTATCCAATACCTAGGGCTACTGCCTTAACTGCCCATAAAAAAGCCCACATTAACACACATCCAACCAGACCATCCTGAGCTGGCTCTGTCATCTCCTGTTACTCAAATCTGATGACTCAACTACCTCCCTCATGAAGCCCAGGGGGTAGGATTGCTTCCTGTGGTTTTCCCCTGTCTCTCCCTAGATCTCAGTGTTAGATAGGTCAGGAAGTCTCAGTGACTACCTCACTCACTATCCTGAGGCAGGGACCCCAGGAGGTTCTTTCTAAAGTTTCTGTGGTTTGAGTAGAGTGGATACAGTTTTCCTGCCCACAGCTGACCCAACAAAGGATAAGAACTGATGCCAAAGTCAAAAGATTTATTATTGTGTGTTAAGCTCTCATGTAGCTCCCTAAAAATTTCACTTCATTTCCTCCCATGGACAATGCTATGAGATAGGCATTATTAGTTCTGTTTTGCATCTTGTAAGTGGTGGGCCTGAGATGTGAACCCAAATCTGTATCTGTTTGATTTCAAACACTGCCTTTCCTCTGGAGAAGAGGGGTATATAAAATAATTAATAATAATAATAATAATAATATGATGATGATGATGATGATGATGATGATGATACGAAGAAGACGAAGACGAAGATGAAGACGAAGACAAAGACGAAGACGAAGACGAAGACGAAGACGAAGACGAAGACGAAGACGAAGAAGAAGAAGAAGAAGAAGAAGAAGAAGAACTTGACAATCATAATAGCTACTGTTTAGCCACCCTATGTCAGGCACACGCATTATCTCATTACATTCTCTTAGCAGCTCTGGATGAATGTTCTTTTTCCCCATTCAAAAGATGAGGAAAGTGAAGCTCAGAAACTTATCCAAGAGTCCAGTTTGTTTCTAAGTGGATAAGCCAGGCTTGGACCCAGACCTACGTAATATTAAAATCTGTACTTTTAATCCCTATACTATATGGCTTCCCATAGGTCATGTGTGTGAAAAGCCCTTTATAACTCAAAGAATGTGAAGCAAATGTAAGTCACAGTACTTTATAGCTTGTGCTTTACAGTTTATAATTGATAAAGTTATGTGTGTATAATTTGTAACGTTTGTCTTCCCCACAAGACTGGAAAGTTCCACAACTATTTTACCTACTACTGTGTTCTGGTACCTGGCACAGAGTAAATAACCAAAGCATTTGTTAAATAACTGAATAGATGTATGATCATGCCTTTTACCTACACCATTAGATTCTCAGCCTTACAAATGAATTACTTTATTAATACTTTTGACAAATGTTAATTGAGCTTGACATGCATGTAGAAATGATTTTACAACTTTGACCTTGAACTTTATAGTAGGCAAGATTAGAACAGAACTCAGAACTTCTTATAGCTAATTATTTTTCTGGGTGAACAGAAATCAAACCTGACACAAATCAAACCTGACACAATTCAAGATGTCCAAAATAAGGGGACTTTCTTGTTGGGACAATAATGTCATATGGTTAATAAAGTCTCACTTTAGTGTTTCATACTTTTCCTCTTAACATCATAAAAGGCTCAAGCCAGAATGACCCTTAGTGGTCATTTAATCTGACCTCCTCATATTACAAATAGAGAAACCAGAACCCAGTGAAGGAAGTGATTTGCTCACTGACAGTTGTTAGTTGCAGAGCTGAGACTAGAACCCAGTTCTTTACCCTGGCTCTAGGCTCATTATACATTTATTCAACAAGTATTTCTTGATCATTCACTTTGTGGTAGACACCAGGTGCAGACACATGAATCTAACAAGGTCTCCTTAGGGACCTACAAACTTCAGAGAGCTCAGAATTTGTGGAAGAGACAGACAGGTAAACAATTACAATATAGTGGGGCAAGGGAAGTGAAAGGAAGCACAGGGCACGGAAATTCAGGAAAACACTGACTGCACTCACAGAGTCAGGATAGACTTCGGAGAACGCATGCTAAAGAAGGAAGAATTGGAAAAGCAGAAAAGGTGAGGAGCTGGAACCAAACAGAACGACCTGCACATGCAAAGGCCCAGAGGCATGAAACAGCATGGCCCTTCAAAGGAAGTGCAAGCAGTACTGTACGGTTTTTCAGGGCAGAAGAAAGCAGAGTAGACAGGGACCAGCTCAAGGAGAGATCTTACTGAGAGCAAGAGAGCAGTGTATTAATTAACCGGTTGGCTGCTACTGTCTATTTCCCCCTGCTAAATCTTTCCCTTTGAATTAGTCAAATACTCTATGTCTCCAGAGTTCCATCCAACAAAAAGGGACAGGTGTTTAGAAGCTGGCACATTTCGCTGATAAATGCACGTAATCACATCCAAATCTGTAGAGATATAGAAGAACGGAGTCCACGTAACCATGATTCTTCTGTTAAATGAATTTATCTCCACATTGCACCTCCCAGTATGTCTGGCTTACAATGTAGCTCAAATTAAAAGACTGGGCTAGACGCTCACTTCTGCCACTAGCTTCAACAGTATCTAACCTCTCTGAGACTTGGTTTCTTCATTTATAGAAAAGGTTTATCTAACTCCTAGAGTTTCTAGGAGAATTAAATGAAACAGCATGCAACAAAGTGTCAGGCATATTATCAGTGCTCAATTAATACTAGTTGGAGCTGAATCTGTATATATGTGTATATGTAAATAAGGATATACAACATCAAAGGTAAAGAGTGCTAAATATTTTTAGCTTTGAAGGTAAAAGTTGTGCCTTCCCCAGTACCTAGTCCTGAGCCTGAGATAGAATAGGTCCTTTAGAAAATGCCTGTATATTTAGATGGAAGTTCACATTTGCTGCATTTATTCGACATCATCAGATTGTATGTTGCAAAAGAGAACTTACTAGGTACTAAAGCTTATCTCTTCAGGTGCCAACATTTAGACTGCCATTTTCAATGGAAAATTTTTGTAGACATTATAAAATAGCCTGACCTTTTATATAGAGAATCCTAAACAAAATTGAATTACTTGACGGCTCAAGCTCTGTATTAGGCTGTAATATATAGTGGAGGTGTGGGTTTGCTTTACATTTTTTCTGTCTCCACTGTCCCTGTTCTGTTGTGAGCACTCACTTCCCCCTGAGGTCAGTGTGTTTCCCTCTAGCAATCTAGCCAGCTCTCTCATGAGACCAGTAGACGTATCTTATCCCTACTTACCTGCCTGCCAGTTTACCTGTCTGCTTACTTTTTTTCTTTCTGCTGCCATTCTATCTGATGTCTGTCGCATAGACGTAGTCACTCCAATATTTATCAACTGGTAAAAGGCCTTGTGGAGTGGTGAACAGCTCTGGATAAGATTCTGAGCATTTCTACCTATTTTGCAATGACCAAGCCAATCGCTTTTCTGTCTCTGTGCTCTCATCTGTAAATAAAGATAATATTTAAAATCTTTAAAGAAAGAAACATTGTACACATAATTGGTGCTCGATGTTTGTTGAATGATAGACTGGCATCAGGACCAAATTAATTAAGATGATAAAAATAATTATTTTATTGCCATTGAATGGTGGGTCCTCCCTCTAGTGGGTCCTCCATTCATTTTGTAGTTGTCATGTCTAATTATTTATACTCAAGAAGTGCATAGCCACATTTGTTTAAAAAATGGGCATTAATAAGAGCCTATATGCTAGAATTTGAAGAGATCACAAGTCATTAATTTAAATATTTACAGATCCAAGGAACACAGTCTAATGAGACTGGCAAATAGTGTCCGCTTTTCTTATTTTATGTTTCTTGATTTTTAAAAGTAAAATCATTTATCATAGAAAATATAGAAATCCCAGAGAAAGTAAATGAACAGTAAAAACACCCATAAATGTTGACCATATCAACATTTTGATACATTTCAATCCAGCCATTTTTTTCTCCCTGTATGTTAACAATGGCCACTGCTCTTGCCTCCACTTCCCTGCAGCCTCTGGAGAGATCCTTGCCATCAGTTTGTACTTTAGACCTGGAAAGCCCAGCTGGATTGGGCCTCTTTTTTGGGCATCTGTCCAGGGTGATTCTTCTCCAGGCTCAGCATGTTGAGTACCATGATCCACAGATGGTCCCAATCGCTTATCAGTCTGTGGCCTGAACAGCAGGCTGTTCCTTGGCCCTGCTGGGCTGTCCTCAGTGGGTCTGAGCCAACTGGGCACAGAGGCCCTTTGTCTCAGAATGTCTCTGCGGCCAAGTTTTCATGGTCAAGTCTGAGAGCTGACAGAATTAACATTCACACACACACACACACACACACACACACACACACACACACACACACCCTACCTTGTAACTTTTGCATCATTCAGCCCCTCATCTGGATTTCAGTTTCTTCTACCTGATTTTGTACTTTTACTATGACCACTGCCATCATCAGTAGCTCTCCCCTCACACCTATTTGTCACTAATTCAATGATTCTCCAATTCGATCAACAAATCTTCTCACATAATTTAATGTAGGTTGTAGATAAACTAAAGCTTAGCTCTTCAAGTGCCAACATTTTGTCTACCATTTTCAAGGAAAATGAGTAACCCATACATGGTCTGGGAATCCAAAAGCTTATGTGGTCCCTGAGGCTACTGATATTATCACCTACTGGTCACCTGATGCTTGGCAGCTTGCAGCAGTGGTCAATGCATCCTTTATGGAGGTAAGAGACCTGGGTTCAACAAACATCTCTGTCACTGACTCACTGTGTGACTTTGGAAAACCACCTCTCCTCTCTGGGTCTCAGTTTCCCTATCTATACAATGAGAGGGCTGGCTGGATTCTGAAGACCCGATACACACTCTATTTGCTGAGCTGTTCTGTGGCCTAGACTAGTCTGGGAAAATGGTGGAAAGAAAGGAACCTGAATTAAGCTCTGCCATAACTCTACCATGTCATAGTCATAGTCATAGTTAATGACTGTCATGTCATAATCTCTCTCTGGACCTCAGTTTTCTCATCTGTGAATGGAGAGAAGGAGGTTATTTGGGGCTAAGTGAGCTGTCAGGACCTTTTTAGTTCAGACATTCAAAGAATCTAAGATTTACCTTCCTTGAGGTTGCTAAGTACTATTTAAAATATGAGCTAAAAAGACTTCAACTAACTGGACACATGGGAGGCAGTGGAGTGGGGAACAGGAATAATGCAAGAAAATCCACTTGCTATTATACGGTCCTGGGTTCAAATCTTAGTTTTGTCACCAAATAGCTGTGTGACCTCAGACAAATTATCCAACTTCTCTGAGCTTCAGTTATATTGTCTGTAGACTGAAAAAAATAATAACTACTTTGCCGAATTGAAGTGAGTGTTGAAGTGTACAGAGCATCATCCCTAGTGAGCAATACTGTGCTTAACAAAGGTTACTTAAGGCATCAGATATAGTTTAACTGTAAAAACTATAGTTCAAAAGGAAGAAATTCAGTTCAACAGGAAATGGAAGACAGAACAGTTCTCTTAATTTTTAATAGTTTTTATTAAAAGAGTAATACAAGTTCATTGTAAAAAACAAATTAAAAATAAGGAATAAGGGCATCTGAAATTTTATTATTTACCATTTACACTTTGGTATATTTTCTTTCATTCCTTTTTTTCTATGTACAAACATATTTTACATAGTAACAGTTTATACTTTATATATAATTTGGTACCTTTTATATCTAAGCTTAGATCATAAACATTTCCCCATGAGGGTAAAAACTTCCCAAACATTCTGTGGATGTATCATACTTAATTGGGTCCCTACTGTTGCACATCTAAGCTTGTATTCAAATGTTTCCAATCATTAATAACACACCCTCATCTCCATGGACCTTCACTCCAGTTTAGCCATCTACCCCTACATTCACACCTTAGGCCTTATAATCATCAGAAACTGTATCACTTCTGAAATCACAACCAGCCCCCTCCCGCCCCGTGACTGCTGCCTTATCCTCCAATTCTCACATTCATTACTTGAAGTCACCTGTTCTTTGTTCCCCTCCATTTCCTTTCAGTCAACTGGCTCCTTCCTGGGTAACTCTTATAGTCCTTTCTTTTTCCCTTCCTCCTTCCTTCTTTCCACAAACTTTAACTGAGTACTTTCTATGTATTGTACAAGCATTGTACCAAGTACAAGCATTGTACCAAGTGCAAGCATTGTAAAGTTGAAACAGATATGGATCCCTCACCTTGCTCATTCCTTTCAAATCTTTTGCCCATTTACCTTTCTATAAAATTTTCACCAAACCTTCCACATTTACTTTGTATCCCAATTTACCTACTTGAGATCTACTCTACTTCCTCTCCCAGCCAGAATTCTCCAAAATGTAGCCTATACCTATTCTATTCATTTCCTAAGTCGTTATCCATCCTTTAACCTACTATAGTCAGCCTTCCACCATCATCACTCCACTGAGTCAGCAAATGGTCTCATAACTATGAAATGCAATGAATGCTTTCCACACTTTGTCTTACTCGGCTTCCAAACCACTTTTTTTTTTTATTTTAATTTTTATTATGGCGACACTGAATAATGAAATCCAGTAAGTTTCAGGCATACAATTCAATCATAAGACATGTATATACATTGTATTGTGTGTTCACTGTCAAACCACTTTTGACATTAGCTGTGTAACCTTGGGTAAGTCACTCAACTTCTCTGAACCTCAGTTTCTTCATCAGTGAAAAAGAGATAATAGCATCTTCCTGAAAGAACTGCTGAGAGGGTCAGTAAATGTGTGAAGAAAAAAATCGACTGGTACACAATAGGCATTAAACAAAGATCGATTAAGTTCTGACTCATTGCATTTGGTTTTCTTGGTCATATTTGGTTAAATATGAGCATTCTGATCTCTGGAAAGGGTCATTTCCCAGGGCAATTCACTCACTCATTCAAAAAAATATTTTTCAAGCACCTAGTATGTGCCTGGTCTATGCACTATTCTGGGGCTGCAGATAGAGCAATGAACCCAACAGAGAAGCACTGTGTTCTCAGGAAGCAAATCAAATGATGAGGAGAGACAATGAATAATCATACAAACAAGAAACGTATCATGAAAAGTATCCTAAGAAATTAAGCATTGCAAAGGTTCACAAGGGATCTCTTAGGGGTCATGGAAATGTTTTATACGTTAATTGTGGTGGTGGTCACACAGGCGTATACATTTTTCAATATTTAGCAAACAATACACTTTAAAAGATGCATTTTATTATATGTAGATTATATCTCAAAAGGTTTATTTTTAAAAATTAATTCTTATAAAGAATATAACTATATATGAGGAAATTTAATTTCTGATAGGGCAAACAAGAAAAGCCCCTCCAAGGGGACCTTTAAGCAGAAACCTGGATAATTAGAAGGAGTAAACCATGTGAAGATCTAAGAGAAGAATATTCCAGGCAGAAGTCACAGCAAGGACAATGGGATTGAGCTTGGAGTACCTGAGAAACAGAAAGAAAGCCAGTGTGGCCGGAATGTAATGAAGAAGCAGGAGATAAGATTGGAGAGGTAGGCAGGGATTAGATCACAGAGGCTCTTGTAGGTCATGGTTAATAGGCTGGATGTTATTTAAATCCAATAGAAGGGCAGTGGAGGTTTCTAACTCCCAGAATGACTAGGTGCTGAAGGTACATCGGAGAACAATGCTCGCAGGTACCCTGCTCTCATAGGACTAATTTTCTAGTGGGGGAGAACAAAATCACCAAGGAACAAATAAATATCAGATAATGATATACATTCTGAAAAAGGAAAACAAGGTATGACAGAGAAAGATGGGGGGAGGCCGATAGGCTGTGAGAGATGTGGGAGAGGTGATAGGCCTTCCTCCTCGAGGTGACACTGGTTGAGGTCTGAATTAGCAGCCATGTATTGATCTGGGGGCAAGTGTTCCAGGCAGAGGTGATATCAAGTGCAAAGACTCGGAGAAGGGGAAAGATAACCAATGTGGCTTGAGGACACCGAGCAAGGAAGACAATGTCAGGAGGTAAGACATTAAGACCTTAGAAAGGCCCATGGGCCATAGGAAAGTTGTATAACTGGTGTAATGGGAAATCCTTGAAGGGAATGACATCATGAAATTTATATTTTAAAAAGATCACTTTGTTTGCTGTGTGCTAAGTTAAGGATGTCAATATATAATCAACTGAGGATGTCAAGTAGATAGTTAAAATATATAATCTGGAAAAGGTACCAGTTCTAAATATAAATTGGAGGGCCTATATAAGTGGTATTTTAGGCCGCATAGCTAAATGAGATCTAAGAGGGAGAGGAGATTGGCTAAGAATCATGCCAAGTCCCCCAGCTCTGGAGAACTCCAACCCTGAGAGGTGAGCAGAGAAAGTGGAAGCAGCAAAGAAAATCACAGCTGCCTCCAAAAGAAAGCACTTCCTTTAGAATTCTATGCTTTTACCCAGTGACCTTCTCTTAAAGGGAGTACCAAAATTGCAATTCAACTAATATTTACTGATCACCTACCATGGGCAGGATGCTGTGCCAAGTTCTCACAATAACAATAACCATTGTTATAGCCATTTTACAGAAGAAGGAACTGACTTTAGAGATAGTGGATAACTTGCTCAAGGATACACAATTGACAGGTAATAAGCCCAGAAACATAGCCAATCTACCTGACTTCAGAGCACAAGTGCCTAATCACTCTTTAAATTTTTGCAACAGTCTGATAGGGCTGGAGCATAAGGTTCCTGGGAAGATGGAGGGTCCAGGGAACAAGGCACAGGAGATAAAGTGAAAATGTGGGTAGGGCCAAATCAGTCCAGGTCTTGAATACCAGCAGAAGTTTGGATTTGGTTCTTTTAGTCAGCATTTTTTAACCTCAGCACCATCGACATTTTTAGCCAGATTAATTCTTTGGCTATCCTCTACATTATAGCATGCTTAGCAGCATCTTTGACTTTTACTCATTAGATGCCAATAGCACTCCCTCTCACAGTTGTGGCCATTAAAGATGTCTCCAGACATTGCCAAAAGTCCCTATGGGATTGAGTGTGCAAAAGTGGTCCCCAGTTGAGAATCACTGCTTTAGGCACCGGTGGGGTTCAGAGTTTTGAAAGGTGTGTAACATGATGAGCACTGGTAGTGCTCTCTTAAACCTAGTAACCTCTACCATTGTTATGCTCATCATGTGAGAAATTGTATTATCTTTTATTCTGATAAGTTGGAATAACCCATACCACTTCGGTAACATTCCTGTGCAGTCTGTTCATTTTTTGTGAAACAAGTAGATTAAATTGATCATGTGTTCCTCAAGGGCAGTGGCCACTGTGACTTCTTTGTTTTTATATTCTCAGCTCCTAGCAGAGTGAAAGTTAAATGAAAGGGTGAATTTAAAAATTTTATTATAAACATAATGTATTTATTTTAGGGTATCATGCTGACATCAGAGATTTGTCAGAAATCTGACATAGTATAAGACAAGAACCTTTGTTCGCAAGCAAAACAAAGAAAGATGTCTGTTTTAATCTTTTGATCCCCAAATTTTACAAATTGATAAAATGCATAGATTTCATTTACAGGTTTATTTTCCAGATGAGAAAGGCCCACGTGATTTTTGCAGCATCCACAGAGTTTTCCTCAATCTATAATAATGTACTGTTAGGGGGTAACTCAATGCAATTTAATTCAGCATTTATTGAGCTACACCTATGAACCAGGCACTGGTAGAGGAAAAAGAAGGCAGAGTTTCCATCCTCTAGATGTACCTAATCAAAAGAGATGTCAGGCTTACAGACCCTGCTTGACCTTGTTTGTTCTGTCCCTTACCAGCTGTGTGATCTTGGGCCAACCAGGGCTGTACTGTGACTTTTGTAGATCTGAGACAATTTTGCTTTCGCAGGCCTTTTCCTCCATAAAAAAAAAAAAAAAAAGTTTTTAAAGATATATTTATGACTGCATTGGCATAAAGACAAATAACATGCAGGCTGGATTCATTATTATGCATACATTAATTATTATTATATTTTTTCTTCTGATCTTAAAAGACAATGTTAAAACATTTTCTCGGGCCCAATAATTGTGCCTATTATGCCTAACAGATAAGTTGGCTCTGAGGCCAATTACTGACTTCACCTAGTTCTCATTTCCAGTTTCGAAGGGTTGTCATAAGGATCATTTGAAATCCTTAGAAGTTGCATGAGGGTAAACCAGGCCTGATTTATTCTCCACTGTGTACCAAGGGTACTTGACACAGAATAAGCGCTCAAAGAGGTAAATGTGAAATTATCCATACTGTGTCAGAATCCAGTAAACACTTGATAACTATCAAATTTCTCTCACCAGACCTCCTAGGGAATAGCTGAGGATGTGCATAGCAGATACCAGAAAGCTGAATTATATGGTACGAACTCTGATTATAACAGGAATTTGGGTCAGGAAGGCTTGTATGAGTCACTTGGTTCACATACTTCTTAATTTTTTATTTATCAGTGCATCCATCCCCTGGGTCCACTTAATTGCATTATAGCACAGTCTATCACTACTTATACAGACAGGAGAGTGTTGAAAACCATCAATTTTACACTCTCATATGGTGTATTCATATATATATATATACACACACATATATACACATATATATTCATATATATACACACATATATATACACATATATATTCATATATAATACACATACATATGTATATATATATATATATGTGTGTGTATATATATGAATTGACATGTGTCTTTAAATCTTATGCAGATTTAGTTACAAAGCTACAAAACGAGTACATAAATTATGCACCATGTTCTGGAAATCACTGTGTAGTCTTGGGAATTAATTAGATAGGAGGTTAGATCTTTGTAATTGATACACACCCATTTAAGAGTTGAAACCCTGTGAATCTGCGAGAACTTTTTTTTTTTTGTCTAAACACCGTGTATCTGCAGTTCTGCAAGGCTGGCGGGACATTTAAACTCCAAATAGCAGATATCAGAAGGAGAACCATGCAGTCAGTTATCCAATCCAGCCCAGGTCTCCCTCTCTAGCCTCATCTTCCATCATGGGTTCACTGGTTCCTCTCACTCCACTACATCCAGAAGGACATGCCATCTCCCAAATGCACAATACATAGTCTCAAGCCACTGTGTCTTTACCTATACTGTTCTCTTTGGAATATTCTTCCCCTCTTCATTCTGAGAAACCCCTGAGAGAGTAATTATTCCTAGTGGCTACTCTACAGGTGTTAGTTTCTCTTCTATGAGTAAGAAAACAAAGGTTTCATGTTGGTAAGCTCAACTCCAATGCTATTATACCCTTTGGAAGCCTTCTACCTTCCCTAGAAAGAAAGAAAATGAATGCTCTTGTGTTGGGACACCAATTATGTAGAAGCACTATGTTGAATTCTTTGCATTTATCATCTTATTTAATCTTCAGGCTGATTTTGTGTGGAAGAAATTCTCAATTCCCAGGTTAAGAATGTGTGGTTTAAAAGGTAAGTATGTTAGCCAAGGTCCTTTGCTAGTAAAGGGAGCAAATGGGATTGGAATCCTGTTTTGCATGGCTGTCTCTCTCAGGCAAATTGGTTTCATTATTAGAGCTCTCAAAGGCCTTACATTATACCCCTACCCCAACATGGCTCACTGAATGGTAATTTATTTATATACCTCATAATCTGTCTCCTTCACTAAACTCTTGAATCAGAGGCCAAATCTTACTTCTCTGGGTATTTTTAATGCCTGGCACAATGACTGGCATATAGTAGGTGCTCAAAACATATTAAAGGAATGAGGTGAATGATAACAAAGCACTTTGTAGTCTGCAAGCCATTTTCAGATATATGACGTCACTTGATTATAAATAAATATAAGATAAAGCCCTTGCCCTTGGAAGCTAGCAATATAAATGAGAAAACACACTATACACAAGTGGAAAAGACAGTGAACAAAATAGTATTAGGAATAACAATATTATACACAGATATAATGAAATAAATTATCTAGAAGGATGAGGACTGAAAAAGCTTTTTAGACTTGGAGAGAAAACTATCGTAGAGCTCCATGAGGGAACCTACTGGGACATTTTTAATAACATCTTATTTCACCTTTACAAAAAGCCAGTGAGTGATTATTGCTTCTATTTCCCAGACAGGCAACAAAGTCTCTTTGTTTGAGAAGTTAAGTGTTTTGCTGAAGATCACACAGCTGGTTTATACAGAGCCTATTCTATGTTCCAGTCTCTAAGAGCCCTCATCCTCTCTTCCTTTTTTCTCTTTTTTAATGATAGCTGGATTATTCTGTGCCAATATTTTAGGGAATACTAATAATTTACATATTACTCTTTACAGGCAATAAAAACATTTTAGCAGGTGTCTTCTGAATAAACTTTGTGGTGTAGTAGAATGAGTATGTGCCTTGGTTTGGGTTGGAATGTCAATAACTTATTTAGGATGTGGTGTCAGGAAACCTGGGTAGGAATACAGTAGTGAGACAGGGGAGTGAAGAAAGCCAAAAACATACATTATTAAGCTAGTTCCCATTTTAAGCAACTGGAACTCAGTTTTGCTGGGGAACTCTGGGAGACAGTATAGGATGCATTTAGGGTACCCCAGTGAAGGGGTAGGAAGCTAGATCACAAACTTGCCATCTATCATTGAGTTCAAGCCTACTTCTGGTGACATTAAATCTCTGAGACTCCCAGCCTGCTTCTGCACAGTCCAAGTATGTTCTTTGGCCATAAACAAACAAAGAAGCAAAATAACCTTTGGGCAAAGAACTGTAGGTATTCCCTGTATAGTAGAAGTAAATGCCAAAAAAATATGAACAAGAAACCATTAGCATCTGTTGCAGAATGTAATAAGATACAAATCCTGCCTCAACTGACCACTTTATTCTAAATTCAGAAGAAATTTGTTAGGTATTTATTGTAAATCCATCATACACTAGGGTTGGAAAACTATGGTTCAAAGGCAAATCAGCCTGCTGCTGTTTTTATAAATGAAGTTTTATTGGAACACAGTCATGCCATTCATTTACTATTTCGTCCTACATAGGCAGAGTTAAATATTTGTGATAGAGAATGTCTGGTCTGCAAAACCTAAAATATCTACTACTTGGCACTTTACAGAAAGTGTTTGCCAACTCCTATGCTAGGTATTTGGGATGCTGAGATGAATAAGATTATTCTCTTGTCCTTAAAGAGTTTATAGTTTAATGAAAAAGACAGACGACACGTAAACCAATAAATGCAAGAAAGTCTTATAAGTGCTGCAGTAGCTATTCAAACGAGAGAATGGTGATTTATAACCAGTTGGGGAAGAAGTCAAGAAAATTTTCAAAAATGACATGACAGACATTAGCAGAACTTTGGAAGACAAGTAGGTATTTTTTTAGACATAGAGGAGGTAAGACATTCAACACAGAGGGCAAAAACAGTAAAGATGTAATAAAGACCGATGATAAGATGAATTTAGGAAACTAGTGCCATATTTGGAGGTAGGGAGAGGATGGCACAAAAAATAAGACTGGAAAGTAAGGTGTTACATTTTATCTTTTCTTTAGAAATGTAAGTCTACAGCTATGCCACCCTGAATACACCCGATCCCACTGATCTCGAAGCTAAGCAGGGTCAGGTCTGGTGGGTACTTGGATGAGAGACCACCTTGGAAGACCAGGTGCTGTAGGCACTTACAAATAAATAAATAAATAAAAATAAGTAACCTGTGCTAGCTTTAAAAAAAAAAGAAAAAGAAAAATATGAATGGCTCCCACAATCAGTACAGAGGCCAGGTTGAAGGGGACAATATTGGAGTTGATAACTCCAAGCTACTGTAGTGATCCAAGCATGAAATGGTGTGGGCTTGAGCCAGGTGGTAACAGGAGACACAGAAAGGAAAGGCTATTTGTTTCCTGTGCAGATTGAAACACTCCACCCTGTCACAGGCTGACTTCAGTGCGTCCTCTGCGCTCTCATAGCACCCTTGCTCACCTTTGGTTTAGCATGATCGCCCTGGGCAGCAACACATTGTGTTTCCTGACAAAGTCTGAGCTGCAGGAACCATGCATGACTGATCTCTATTCTCAGCAACTGGTTCAGGACATGACACAGAACTGCTTCTTGGAAAAGGCTACTTCCATGAAAAAAGGAGTGAATGAATATGCTGCAAATTTATGGTGGTGTGACTTATCTCTAATTTCGCAAAGTTGAAATGTGGCTGTGTCAGTTCACATGGAGACCTAGACAGATACAAAATGAGGAAGTGGGCATAGGAATTGTTCAGGGGTCCTGATTAAGATAGAAGGCTATTAGGATCTGACAGTGTATCGCTGTTCGAATGGGGATGCTTGTTTATTTATTCCAACTCCTTAAGAAAGCAGGCATATTATGATTATAAATAGCATAAGCCTGTCAAATTCAGAGCTGCTATAATTATCTGGTAGTATTTTTTATTATATTATTTTTTATTCCTTCACAAAATAGCATTTTTCTCATTATAAACACAATGTCTGTTATTTATAGAAAATTTGGAAGACACAAAAGAAATATAATGAAAAAAATAAAATCAACCACAACCCTATAAACTGACTACAGATGTTTTTCTGTATATCCTTATAAACTTCTGGAAAGATATGAACATTTTTTATAAAATTAAAATCATACTATATATTATGTTTAACCATTTTATATATACATATATATAATCATGTGACATCATAATTTTTTCTCTTATCCAAACAATTTTTAATGGCTGTACATCAGCCATTAAAATTTTTTTTAAATGGCTGCATTTAACTTTTTCCATATTGTTGGACATTTAGATTGTTTCTAGGGTTTCACTAGTCCAAACAACATCCTTGCACATAAATCTGATTACTTCCTTAATGATTTATTTCTAGAAGTTCTTGACACTATTTTGTTGTAGCAACTGGAGAACATATATGCTGGTCATGTGAAGAGATAGTATAGGTAATATTATCCACGAATAATTGATAAAATCCAAAACATTTATAAAACTCAATTTAGCTCCTGCTTGGGCCCTTGGGAAATTTTGGGAATCACAGAAGAGTCTCGTTTTGTCACTGTTGCCATTTACCAACTTCCTTCACTGAGGTTGTGGCACCTCTCCCATAACTTTCCTTTCAACTCCAACCCCTGCCATCAAATGGGTAACTTCGACTTGCATGTAAATGAAGTATCTAGCATGGCAGCCTCACAATTCTTTGACTTCTAGGTCCTGTGATCTATACCTCTCCATACACTTCAGCTCTCCACTCCTATGGCTATCCTCTCAACCTTCTATCACCTGACCTTTTCTACCTCTGAAATTAAAAACTCTCTCCAGTTTCCGATTGTAACCTCCATTAGCTCCTCTAAGCCAACCCAAGTAAATACAAAATATAAGTAAAAATTGTATTTCCAGCAAACCAGCTTCCCTTCATCCTTTTACCCAGATTGCCCTTGCTATTTCCACTCTTCCATACTGTCCATATCAGACTAAGTTTGAGCATGTGCTAATTTTGAAGATGCACTTGTGACCAAGTCCTCAAAGAACCTACTGTCAAGGGGGCATCCAGACTCTCTGAACCAGTAAACGCAATGAGGTGTCCCAGACTTTGGTAAAAATTTATTCAGAGTACAGGTGGAGCACAAGAGAATGATGAATCCATTTTATCTGATGGAAAAAGGATGTTTTGAAATGTATAAAGTCTGGGATAGCTGGGTTGTGGGTCTCCACTGGGGACAGTGTAAGGGGAGAGCAAAAGATGAGTGCATTCCTCTTCTCTTTCCTTACAACACTTAGAGAAAGAACCTAGATCTCCTAAAATATTTTCTCTCCCTTCCTCAGCTCCCTTCTGCCTCAAAATCATAGGCACATTCTCCTAAACTTGATGTTTCACTTTCTTGTTCTCTAGCTAGGGTTGAAAGGGTGGAAAGAACTGGAATTTGTGGATAAAATAGGCTACGTCTCATTTTTTGCTTTTCCATACTTAAGCTTAATTTTCTGTTTCCTCTATACCCAACAAAGTACAATCAAGTTTTTGTAGGTTTCTGTCTTTTCTCTAAGAAGCCAATATGTTGTAAATGTTGTTTTATTTGATGCCCAACAACCGTCAATTAAGAAACATGACAACAATAACAGCAATAAGAAAAAGCAGTTGGTGGAAGGTTTAGGAAGAGAAGATAGGAAACCAACAACAACAGAACGCATTTTGAAGCAATTTGCACCTACAATCTTGGCTGTGGAAAAGTTGGAAATCATTTTGTTTAGAAAGTCACATTTCTAAACAGCTGTGTAAAGGAAGGAAACTTCATTTTGAGAAACACAAGCTCTTTTTGTTCTTCCTTTAAAAAAAAAAACTTGATTACTAAACAGTCATGCAGTTACACAAGTTGTTGGTATTGTCTCAGTCTCCCCTTATTGCCTCCTCATTCAATTCCATTGTTCAGTGAGTTTTAAAATCTTAACTCTAAAATGTTAATAAACATAGAATACAGTATTATTCCCACTGTTCATCACTGCAGTCATTATACCAGCTTGTACTCGTTCTATTTGCTTAGTTTTAAAAAGTCTCTTCGCTTTCTTGCCTTTAGTCTTGCCCCTCTCTGATCTGTTCATAATTTTGCTGCCAGAATGATCTTCTAAAAATCAACTTTTTAGTGTAACATTTATGATATTCTAAGTGGCAGAATGAATTAGTCCCAGTTCCTGTCCTGATGAGCTTATGTTGTTTAACGGTTAACATTGTCTCTACCTTCTGATTCTGAGTCTAATCCTTATTTTCTGCTCTGCTTCAGCTGCTGCCTCATTCCACAAGAGGCCAGTCACCAAGGAATGTGAAAATAAGGGCAGATATGTCTTCGACATGTTTAATTTTAGCTGATGATCTAAAGCATGTAGTTTGACACTGGGTGTAGAATGTAGACAAAGTGCTTCGCAATTGGACATGCTCTTAGGAGTCAAAAACTGCCTTTGCTCCTGGTTCTCCCTGATGACCTGTGTTTTGACATTTGAAGCTAAGTAGAATCTGCCTAATGCCTGGTGATCCTAACAAAAGTTAAAACTGATTTAGATAGTGATGATATTGCCTGTGTCACATCCAAGATGTTTATTTACATACAGACAATGTAAATATAACTTGCAGCTGGGATGGAATGAATATGGAGAAAAAGATGTAGATTCTAATTCTGGTTCAGCTGTTTACTGGCTGTATGATCCTGGGCAAGCCACTCAATAACTCTATGTCCCACTGTCCTCACCTGTAAAATGGATGTAGTAATATAAATTGAAGGATTGTTCTGGGGATTAAAAAAGAAAATGTAATGATGATGGTGCTTAGCATAGTCCTTGGAACTTAGTAGGTCAGTTTCAATGGAACACATAATAATTCAGATCAAACAATAATTATCATGTGCCAGGCACTTGGCTAGTTTCTAGGGCTACAAAAATGAGTAAAATTGGGTTCTTGCTCTTAAGAAGCGAATAGAGGAGTAGTAATTAACACTATGTAAATCTTTGGACTTAGGCTGGATCATGATGTTTGAGATCACCAACACTTTTTTTTATCCTGAGACGGCTGAATGGACATTCGCTGAATAATAAGGTTTCTGGAACATCAAGTTTCTATGAGAAAGAAGTGTGTAGTGTATTTTGGGGAGGCCACATACCATAATGAAAAGACAGATGTGCTTATATGGACTCGAATATTCACCAATTAATACTATTATGTACTAGGGCTAATGAATGGGAAAATATCCTGTTTTAATGGATTGAAAGAATTAAAATTGTTAAAATGTTTATACTGCTCACAGCCACCTATAAAGTCAATGGAATCCCTATCGAGATTCCAATAGAATTTTTTACAGAAAAAGAAAAAATATTTCTAAAATTTATTTGGAACCAAAAAGCAATCCTGAGAAAGAAGGACAAAGGTGGAAGCATCAAACTTCCTGATTCCAACCTATTTTACAAAGGTTTAGTAATTAAAACAGTATGGTCTTGGCATACAAACAAACACATAGACCAACAGAACAGAATTAAGAGCCCAGAAATAAAGCCATGCATATATAGTCAACTAATATTTGACAAGGGAACCAAGAATACTCACTGGAGAGAATAGTCTCTTCAATAAATGGTACTGGGAAAATTGGATATTCACATGGAAAACAATGAAACCAGACCCCTATCTTACACCGCTGACAAAAATTAACTCAAAATGGATTAAAGACTTAAATGTAAAACCTGAAACTGTAAAACTCTTAGAAGAAAACATAAGAAGCTTCTTCAAATTGGTCTTCACAATGATTCTGTTATTTTATTTTAATTTTAATTTATTTTATTTATTTTATTTATTTTATTTTATTTTATTTTGATATGACATCTAAAGCACAAGCAACAAAAGCAAAAATAAACACATGGACTACATTGAACTAAAAGGTGTTCGAAGGGTAAAAACTTCCAGTTACAAGTTCTGGGGAAATATAATATACAGCATGGTGATTAGAGTTAACAATACTATATTGTATATTTGAAAGTTGCTAAGAGAGGAGATCTTAAATGTTCTCAGCACAAGAAAAAAATTGTGTGGTGAGGTGATGGATGTTAACCGAATGTGGTAGTCATTTCACAATATATACAGATATCAAATCATATCATACACTTTACACTTATACAATGTTGTATGTGAATTATAGCTCAATAACTGTGGAAAAAAAGATATCAAACAGATCAAGCACGAAAATTTAATCTTACTTTAGATCTTGACCTAATTTGATTAGCTAGTAAGTAGCTTCTCTGTTTAGCTCCCTCATTGATATTCTTTTTCCTAGGCTACTCTTATCAGCAAAAAGAAGAGATTGTACTTGAATAAGCAGAATAATTTTAAAGTCCAAAATGAAATGAAATGAACTAAAAACCTCTCCCTTGACTTCACTCACTGCTATTGATAGCTGATGCCCCACTTCTGTTTCCATTTTAGCTCTTTCGCTTGATGTTTGCATGAGGCTCTTATCTTTCACACCACAATTTTAATGCTATGTCTCCAGGGACCCTGCCCGGACCCCCCAGTATAAAGTAGTCACTCATTGGTTTCTTATTATATCAACTTACTTAAATTCTCTGTAAATTATTTATCAGTATTAGATATTTTTCTTGTTTACTTTTTTAGTATTTACTTTCCACCACCTAATTTAAGCTCTTAGAGAGCAAAGAACCTGTCTAGCTTCTTCACTGTTGCATTAACAGAACCTCTAATAGTGCCCACAAAGAGTAGGACAATACTTCCATATTCTTTCTAGACTCTTAAGTCTTCTCTGACCTTTTCTCCTACTACTTTCTCCTTGGCTCACTGTTCCGCTCACCCTGAACTCCTTGCTGTTCCTTCAAAATGCCAGACTCATGATTTTTTGCATTTGTTATTCTTTGGCCTTGGAAGGCTCTTCCCCCAGGCTTCCTTCTTCACTTTCTTTAGGTCTTTGTTCAAAAGTTACCTTCTTATTCAGGCCTTCCCTATTTGGAAATTTAAAATTGCAGCCCCTACTGTCTGCCTCTTTCCTTGCCTAATTTTTCTCTATAGTACTTACCAATTTTTATACACTACATAATTTACTATTTATTACCTGTTCCCCACCTCATGAAGTCTCTGCTGAGTGCTCAAAGCCTAAAACAGTATCTAGCATAAAATAGCAAATCATTATAAAATGAAGGTTAGTGTGATTAGTGCATAAATGAATAACAGATGTGAAATCTTTTGAAAGTGTTATGTACTATCACTAGTAAAATGATTTATCTTAAATAATCTTAATTGGAGTACTCATGCTTGATTTTCTCACATTCCTGGCACAGAGATCTACATACATGAGTGGCCCAAAGAAAACGTGATTGAGGACTGTAGCTGGGAGCGTACGTTGACGAGTTCACGTGAAGGAGCAGCCACCGGCCCCGCCCCTTCCTGGTCCTGGTTTCGCCCCCGCCCGCAGCGGCCCCGCCCCCGCATGCTGAATGCCTTATAGGCGAGTGACGTCAGGCCGTTTGTTGTCATTGGCAGCTCCCAAGATGGCGTCCATCATGGAGGGGCCGCTGAGCAAATGGACTAACGTGATGAAGGGCTGGCAGTACCGTTGGTTCGTACTGGACTACAATGCAGGGCTGCTCTCCTACTACACGGTGAGTCCTCGAGAGACGAAGTTTCGAACTTCTCGCGGGTCGCAGTCCCTGGATGGCGGGGGACCGGGCTTTTTGGTTGAGGTTGCTAGGCTGGGGGTGCCGCCGTACGAGAGGGTTCCCTCGGAAAGGAGGGTTTTAGGTCTGGGATAGCCAATGAGGGTGAAGGGGATGCTGGTGGAGCCAATAAGTAGGTACTGGCTGTCTGATTTATGGGTTAGGGGCGAGCCACGTTTCTTTTTCAGAGTGGGTTAAATCGTGGTGGGGTCCAGCGAGGTTATAGATGGACGGTAGGGTGGTCGTAGTCAGGCATTATAGCGCCCTTTGGCGCTGGCCGTGCGGTCTCCCCTCGTTATCATGGACTTGACACTGTTCCACCCAGACACTGTACCCCCAGGCCCTGTACACGGCCGCGCCCCTTAGTTCCTTCCAGGGATTGAAGAGCGCTGCTTGGTTAAGTCCATAGGTGACCGGTCCCTGGGTAGCACTAAGGGGTCCGAAATCCCTCCTGTTTGCCCAACTTGAGTGTTTCATTAAAGGAACGCGCTGCTCTAGTTAGCGAGAGGCGAGCGTAACTGACACGTTAACTTTTGAGAGGCGAGGTTTTTCCACACGAGAGTCCCTTGTTAGTGAGGAAAGAATGGATAGTGCGGTGTCTCCTGAAAGTTATATTCTGGGAAGGGCTGCGTTCACTGCTTGATTGTCGTTAAACACGAATCGGTGGCTATGGGCAAGTCCATCTATTGCTGTGAATCTTATGTTCTGACTACCTCCCCCATCCCCGTTACATCAGAAATGGAAGGTGGGTGGGATTAAGAGAAATTACATCCAAAGGTTCATTCTCTGAATGGTGTATAAGTGATAGCTAATAAGGGAGGAAACCGCCTAAAGGACAAAGAAAAAAATGAATTTCCTGAAGGCTTTAGAAAATAATAGAGGACAAAGGACAAAAATATGATTATGGTAGAGGGGTTGGTGTTGAGAGAAGTGGGGACAACTGTATTTATTCGTTCATTTAAAAAATATAGTGCTCCCACTATGTTAATTGTTATTGCTCTAGTCTAGGTGCGTGTGGGTAGGTGTGCATGCTCTTGTGCCATGCGAGCAAGAATCAACAGAATTCAAGACACTGACCATTCCTCCAGAGCTTGTATAATGGTGGTTCCCTTAGTTAATTTTACTGATAGTGACTCTGCAAGGTAGGTATCTAATTTATAAATCTCTAATTTCTTTCCCCATTTTATAGTTTTGGAGTCTGAGCCTCCAGGCTGTTATGTAATTTGCTCAAGATCCCAGAAGTATCAGTAAGTGGCATGATCAGGATTCCAAATGTTTTCTACTAAACTTCACTTTCACTACAAGAAGGACAAAAGTGCAAAGTGTGAGTTACTAAAGACAAGCCTGCAGGAGTAGTAACTATAACTTTAAAGCCATGAAAGAAAGGCAACTGAACATTATATCCCGAAAACTCTGAAATTATGAAATCCCATGGCTCAGATAAATGAAGAGTAATATTGAGTTTCAGTAGATGTGATAATCAGAAAATCCCATGGAACCTTTCCATCCTGTTCAAGGTAATTTCAGTGAGTGGCACTAGGAAATTAAGTTACTCTACAAATCCCAAATTTGTGTGGGTCTACAAATAGGGTCATATTGGGCTAGAGGCCCCAAACTGGGGTTCTTGAAAGCTCAGACAGAATTTTCTTTTTTCCTGTTTGTCTGTCTTCAGTGAAAGCTTTTTCTGCCTTGTTGCCCTTTTACTTTCTGAATACCTTCATGAATTTCTTCTTGTCTTACTGGCTAAATACAGGTTTTTCATAGATTTACCCCCCCCCCCCAAAACTCAGCTTCCCTTCTGAGACTAGATTCTTAACACATCATCCTTGCCAGCAGAAAGAGGTATCATATTTCTCACTAATGGCTATTTAGAAGTTCTTTTTTTTTCTTTTCAAGTCTTAAGTGTTAAAGTATTTGCTTGCAGAGAAACATTCTAAAATAAAGTGATCTTGTGAAAATAAAATAATGCCCAATTCCAGATTAGAGGAGGTCCAGTAAAAATGAGGAAAAGATAGGTATTCACTTAAAGAGAAAGTAGGAGACACATCGAATGTTGGCAGTGAATTCTGTTCACTTGGACATTGTTTCAGTACATTAGGATTCTGAAGGATTTGAAGGTACGTCTTAATGATTTGCATGTGGCTGATAACTTGGAGCTACATCTACCAGGAAGAAAGAGTATCTGAATTAGTTGCACAACTTTTTAAGCACAGCAGTAAATAGCAAGTCACTCTATTCTTTGTTTCAAAAATCACTTGGCTCTGGTCTGTCTCTGTGGTGATTGTCTGTTCTAGGGTGACAGTGAAAACACTTAAATAGATTGGCCTTGTTTTAGGGTTGACCTGTGCTGAAAATTGATATTGGGATAATGTCAGAGTTGGGTTAGTATCACTTAAATAGCTTCGAACTAATAGGTTCACCCAAAGCTTACCTCAGCCTGGATCTTCTCTGGATCTAGGCCCAGATCTAAACCCAAACCCAAACCTGTCCTTTAGGATGGTCTTTTTACTTTATATTTCTTTTGTCTTCATAATCCATCCATCTTAAGTTTTTGAAAAAGAGCTTAATATATTATTACTTTGCCCAATACAGAAACAGAGAAACTGATTACCTCCTTTAGGAAAGTAGTCAGCTCTAGCTCAGTCTCTTCATTATTAGAAACAATATAATGAATGTAATTTAGTCAGCAAACATTTATTTGGGGCTGACTTTGTAATAGGTATTGTACTGTATAATGTTGCAAGCATGAAGGAGAGAGAGTCCCTTCTATCTAGGAACTCACAATCTAGCAGAGCAGATACCTAAACATAATTTCAAAACAATATAAATAAGAGTAGACTGCTATGGGAACATTGCTTGAAAAAAGCCAGAGAGACATTTGAGCCTAGACTTAAAGTATAAAGGTAGAAGAGAAGAAGGGCATTCCAGGCAGTGGGTAATATGCACAAATTGGGAAGCTTGAGAACATTAAGAGGTATTAGAAGGATATTAAGAATTTCTGAGCAGCTCTAGTGTAAAGGTATATTTGGAAGATAACAGGAATTGAGTCCAAAAGATATTTGGAACCATAGATCAGGCCTGGAGATAAAGATCTGTTAGATTACAGCAGAGATTTTGTTAGTTGAAATTTTTATTAGATGAGATGCCCAGGGAGGGTTACAGATATAATTTTGGGAACATTGTGTGAATAGCCAACCATTTATGTGAGTCATGATCACAAAGGAAGATGAGAAGAGAAGGAAAAGTGAGGAAAGTATAGATGTGTGAGGAGTTGGAAAGTGGAGGGGTCCTGCCTTTTGTAAATTTATCATATGCTTATTGAGTACCTACAGTGTGTCAGACACTATGCTAGGAAGAGGGATGAAAATGGTAAGATGGAAATTGTCCATGCTCTCATGATACCTAGAGTCTGCTGGGATGGGGAATGCAGCCAGTAAGAGCTGTGATATGGGAAGTGTAGGATGTGTGGAGGGTATATAGATGGGTTACCTGACTCAGTCTTGGAGGGTCAGGAAAGGTTTCCTAGAAGCAGGTTTGTTATGACCTTAATGATGAGTGGGGGTTAGCCATGTGAGCAGAGAGAGAAGTTTAAACTGCTTGAGGTAGAAGTAATGTTTTTGGAGATGAGTCAGGAGCTTGTCAGTCCTGGAGCTTGGGCTGTGAGATAGGCAATCTTTAGATGAGCTGGAGAGGTAAACAGGACAGTTAATGAAAGGCTTTCTTGGTAAACCATGCTAAGGAATTTGAACTTTACACCAAGGACAGTCATTTAAGTGTTGTAAAAACTTTGTTATAGAAGAAACTTTTGTTATAGAAAATTTCAAACATACATAAAAGAGTATACTAAAATGAATTGCCGTCATCAGGTTGTACAACTATCTACGTATAGCCTATCTTGTTCTGTTGGTATTCCCATCAACTCCTTCCCCCTCCCCAATGGATTATTTTAAAACAGATCCCAGATACCTTATCATTTCATTTGTGAATATTTCAGTATGCATTGCTAAAAGTTAAGGTCCCTTTTAAAAAATATCCCAATACCATTACTACAACTGAATAATAATTATAACTAATATAGTCAAATATTCAGTGCTCAATTTCCTTGATTATCTCAAACATCTCTCCCACACCAATTGGTTTACTTGAGTCAGGATTCCAAACAAGATCCACACATAAAATTGAGTCTTTTAAAATTTACAGGTCCTCCCTTTCTCTTGTTTTTAATTTTGTCATTTATTTTGAAGAAACCAGATCATTTGTTCTGTAGAATTTTCCACATTCTGAATTTTGCAGGTAACATCCTTGTGCTATGTTTAAACATGTTCCTTTGTCCTCTGTATTTCTCATAAACTGACAGAGCTAGAATCTTACTCAAATTCAGTTTTTTTTTTTCCTTTTGGGCAAAAATACTTCATAGGTAGAATATATATCAAGTGACACATGATGTCTGGTTGTCTATGATTTTAAAATTGATTAATAGGTTCAGGTGAATTTCTGTTTTATCATTACAGAGAAATAATCAGGAAACAGGATGTAAGTGAAAGGGGAGGAAGAGTCTGATGAAATCTAGGTTTTTGGTTTTTACCTGGATGAATGCTAGTAGGGAAGATAGGAAGAACAGGTTAGGGGAGAAAGGTGGCTGCTTTGCATCATGTTGAAGTTGATGTAAAGGTGTCATGTATTCTAGAATTTGGGAAATCTGAGTTAGATAAATGCTAGCTTTACACAAACAGATAGTAAAGTGAGAATAATAGCTTTGGATGGGACACTAAGAAACACCATTGGATTAGTTATCTATTGTTTTGTAACAAATTACCTCAAAATGTAGCAATTTAGAACAACAAACATTTATTCTCTCAGTTTCAGTGGCTCAGAACTTTGGGAATGACAGTGAGGTGGTTCTGCCTCAGGGTCTCTCATGAAGTTGCAGTCAAGACATTGGCGAGGGTTGCAGTCTTCTGAAAGACTTGACTTCGGAGCTGGAGGATCTCCTTCCAAGATGACTCTCACAGCTCTTGGCGGAAAGCCTCAATTTATTGCTGGCTGTTGGTAGGTGGCCTTAGTTCCTCACCAGCAAGCCTCTCCGTTGGGCTACATGAGTGTCATCATGGCAGGGCATTCGCTTTATCCAGGAGTGATCCAAGTCAGAGCAAGGAGGAAGCTACAGTGTCTTTTGTGACCTAGTTTGAGAATATCATTTCTGCCTTATTCTTTTCATTAGAAATGAATCATTAAGTTCAGCTCTGGCTCATGGTGATGGGAATTTTAGGCGTGGGGAGGAGAGTTAGGCTCTACTTTTTGAAAGGAGTATCAGAATTTGTGGACAGATTTTAAACCACCACAATCATATTTAAGGGATTGTCAGAGAAAAAAGCCTGCACAGGAGAGTGAAAAGGGAGAGCCAGAGATATTAAGGGGGGGGGGGAACCCAGAAGAATGTGGCAGTCAAGTGTGAGTAGTGAGTACTGTTAAGAAGATTGATGGAATAGATGAAGTCTTAAAAATATCCATTGGATTGGTCAATTCAGACATCATTGGATGCCCTTAAAGCAGTTTCTATGGAGCAGTAGGTGTGGAAGGCAGATTGGAGTGGTTTGAAGAGTAAATAAGAGTTAAATGAGTGTAGATTATTCAGGATGTCTCTGAAAGAGGCAGAGAGCGATATGGAATTGAGGGGAAGGGCTTCTAAGATAGGAGTGTACTTAAGAAATGTTGTAGGGATGGGAAGCAAAGGCCATGTTTAAGAATGAGGATAGAGCCAGGATTTAAGGAGTGTAGTAAAGATTTATATCAGTGGAGTGGCCTTGGGATCTGGAAAAAAGAATAACTGGGGCCACGATAAAGGTTAATCATGTTGTATGAGGAACTGGTTGAGATTATAAAATGTGATTTGTTTAGTCCTTGGGTATGAATGTTTAACTCTTTTTCTCGATTTGTATTGTTCATGTACCATTTTGGAAAGAAAGTTAGAAACAGTGAATTAGTTATCAGGACCACTCAAGGTATTCTTTGTAAAAATAATCATTAGAGAAGTCATGTGTTCTTTGCAATTACATGCTGACTGGTAGAGACTCGTAATGACTTTGCATTTCAAAACCACTAGTAGTCAAAACACATTTAAGTGTTATTTGGCAGTCCTTAGCAAAGTCTAGAAGATGACTAAAATCTGCCATCCAATTCTTGGATTTTAGGTTTTTGAAGAGCTTAAGTATATGTATTTATCTTGCAAAGATGTAAAAGAGGTTGTCCCAGATTCTCCTAGAAAGCTATCAGCACCACTCCCATCAAACAATTAAAAGTGAATGTATACTTTTTAAAATAAACTATTCATGAATATGTCAAATGTGATTTTTATTCAGCTTACATGCTACATATTAATAATCCAAATTAATAAAGTAGCTTTGTAATTGTAAAAAGGAAAAATTGTATCTAATAACTTCCCTGAAAATAAAACAAAGAAACCTCCTAAAATGGTAAGTAGTAGCAGTGAAAAGTATATGGAAATTTTATATCTTTTGTTTTCCTTGAATACTCTACTTAACCTTGATTTTTCCCTATTCTGATATTCTTGAGCTTTGCTCATATAAATCTTTTGGGCATTTAATCATTTTACATCTGTTGTAACTTACAGTATCTCTAGTACTTTCTTTATCTATACAGCAAGCTTGTAAAATCTTTAATGGCAGTAGTGAACATTATAATCTTCAAGCCCTACAATGTGGCACATTGTTCTTATTGTGAATGTGATATCCAAGGTTCTTCAAGTAAAGTTTAGAGATGAGATACAGAGGGCTGTTTTGGAATTGTTGCTTACACAGCCGTGTAAGTTTTGCAGAATATACTAATAGTAAATATATACATGTTCATGATTTATGTAAAACCTGGTTGAGCTTTTATTGACAGTGGTTTTTTAATCATCCAGAGCCTGTCAAACTGTGTGAGATCTTTCGCTTAGTGTGTTATATCAGTTAAGCAGTCAGTTCTTGCTTCTGTTGTAAGCAGTATTGTTGATGGTAATAATTTGGAAGGACAGAAAGTAGAGTTGATCTTAAAAGTGCTACTCCTACATGTGGCAATTGTCATAGGAATAGATTTTCAAATAGTTACATAATTCCAATCAAAGCTAGACAGTGCACAAGTGGTTTAGATTAAGGATTGAATGCCTTTTATGACTTATATAGAAAGACACACAAATGGCCAGCCTAATAGGTTTCCTTCTTATTTGCTTTATTGAAAAGGATTATATTCTTAGACTAGCTTGAACTTCCTAAAAAAGGGGAATATACCTTTTTCATGGAATTGTATAAATGGAATCATATTCAAAGAAAGTGTTTTGAGATATTAATAATTAATTTCTTCTCATTCACACAGTAACGTTAAGATTATTATGGAAATTGATTTTCTGTTTCCTGGAGTTTTGTTCACATTAAAACTTCATGCTAAGGTTGTCCACTTATTTCATTTCTTGTATTTTACTGTTATGGTACAGATGAGTAAATAAAACATCGGGTGGATATTTGCTTTATTACTCTGGCCGCTATCTCTACAGTCTCTCAACCCTCCTCTTTCCTCTGTCACTCATAGAAGATGCCATGCTTTCCAAAGATAGTAGGGTCCATTTGGTAGGAACACTCAACTCCTTGTACCCCCCACCTATTTGTATACCCACTCTCCTTCCTCTCCTTGCCTATGTCCTTTCCTTTCATAGCAGAAGAGTCAGTTTTTGCATGTTCTGGATTCTGTTTGCTCATAGATTTTTCAGAGACCTCAGATTTTCCTCTCTATCTGCCTTCACTCCTCCCTTTTATGTATCTTCAACTTCTCTTTATGTATGGACTTTTGTTGTTTATTTTAAGAATATTAATAACTAAACATCTTAGTTGTAATAATTTTGTATAAAAATTATTAGTAAATTTTTGGGTTGCCCATTGTTTTTGTTCTTTTTTGCAACAGTTTTATTGAGATACAATTCACATATCTTCCATTTGAAGTATATAATTCAGTGGTTTTGTAGCATATCCACAGAATTGTGCAGCCATCTCTGTAATCAATTTTAGAAAATTTTCATCACCCGCAAAATAAACCTGTTTCCATTAATAATCACTCCTCAATGTTTCACCCTCAGTCATAGGCAACCACTAATCTACTTTTGGTCTCTATAGGTTTTCCTATTTTGGACATTTCATATAAATAGAATCATATTATAAAAGTGTTTTTAAAACAATTCTAATATAGCTTCTTTTGTTTAGCATAATGTTTTTAAGGTTCATTCATATTGTAGCACATATCAGCGCTTTTTATTGCTCAATAGTCCATTGTATGCATATTCCACATTTTATTTATGCATTTATTAGTTAATGGACATTTGAGTTTCCACTTTTTGGCTGTTATGACTAATGCTATTATGAACATCTGTGTACCTAAGTTTTGGTGTGGACATATGCTTTCATTTCTCTTGGGTATATACTTGGGAGTGGAATTGCTGGGTCATGTGGTAACTCTGTTTAACCTTTTGGAGAAACTGCCAGACTTTTCCAGAGCAGCTAAGCTGTTTTATATTCCCACTAGAGAGGTGTAAGGTTTCCATTTTCTCTTCATCCCTGTCAGCATTTGTTATTATCTGTTGTTTTGATTATAGCTATCCTGGATATGAAGTAGAATCTTATTTTAGTTTTGATTTGTGTTTAACTTCTCAAATCTTTGAAAGTTTCTTAAACCCTTTGGCACAGCTCTTGTATTCTTGACCTATTTATTCTCTCAGAATTCTGCTTTCCTTTAAGCACCAATATCTAAGAGAAATTTTTAAAGAAAGTCATTTCATAGGCAGTGCTTGAATTTATAACAAGTTTCTCCCTATCTTTTGATATTCACATATTGTATTTAAAGTGCTCTTCCTAGCTAACCTTGGAATCATTTTTAAGAGGTTATTTATTTATTTTTTTTTTTGCAAAAATTTGTTCTAAGCTCCAGACTCTTAGAATGAAGACCCCATCATTTTCTGCAGTCATTTTGTGTGTGTGTGTGTGAAATAACATCATTATTCAGTATTTTGGGCAGTATTTGAGAAACAAAACAAAAATAGAAAATTACATTGAGGTCCAGCCTGTATTAACATGCTATAATTAATTTGCAGGACTTAGGCTACTATTTAGTATTGAATATTTAGCTTAAAAAGGATGTTTGTAAAATTAGAAAGGAAACTTGTGAAAACCCCAAGTCATTGTAGCTGTGCTTAATTCAACCCTATGAAAGTGATTCTCTCCACTGATCTGTTGGCCTGAAATTCTGACTTGAAAATAAAATTGTCCTTTTAAAAAAATAGTGAAAGACCTGTGACTTAACAATGTAATAGATCACTAGATCAAAATGCAAGTCAGCAGTTTTTTACCCATAATTCTAAAATCTCTCAATCTCTGAATTCCAAAAATTTTCCTAAATTAATTATATTGTATTCTCATTTGGAAGTAAAGCCTGTCTTGAACTGTGATTATTTATAGTCTTTTTCAGACTTAGTGTAAATATTTGTTTTATTACAGAAATGTTAATATGCTTGTGAAATTAATTAAATATTTGATAATCCAGATATATGTTCTTCATGTATATTACTCTTCTAAAATTGTGAATTTCAAAAAACAAATTATGCTTTTTAAAACACATTCTGACTCAAAAATCTCAGATAGGAATGTAGACCTGTATTTGTGATCTGGTGACTTAGGGGTCTACATACTGGAGATAGTTCAGAAGGCAGGGGTACCATTCTCTAAGGAACTGCTGCAAGATTTTAATAGGGTGACATTTACACTGTTTAATTCAGCAAGATTGTTGATTTGACACTTTGCCTTTGTGGCTCAGAAAAGCTTTGAGAGAAGACTTAAATTAACCAGACTTATAGTATCTGTAGTAGAAATGCATGGCCTTTAGAGTTAGGCCTGGATTGGGATCTTCCCTCTTCCACTTGCTATCTGTGATCCATGGACAAGTTACCTAAACTTGCCGAGACTTTGTTTCCTCAATTATAAGATGAGCATAATTAAAAAACCCATACTTAAAATGCGAGAATTAAATAAAATTATATTTAAAGTACTAGCACTGTGTCTAGCATGTAAGCGCTCAGAAAATGTTAACAAAAAGCTAAAGTTTATGATGGTATTTGACATATAATAATGTTCACAAAATGTCTATTGTGGTCACTATTATATAAACTAGCATCCCAATTTATTAATTCATAATAAGAAATATAACCATTAAGGAGACTGTGTATATTTAGGCTGATTAGAGCATATACTTTCTGAAAGCAAGCTGTACGGGATGCCAAATTTATAAGTAGAAGCAGACCAAAGAGAGTTGTTTGTTAGAGATATTTAATGGAATCAGACATTGATATCAAGGTGCAGTACGGGAACAGGACAGGTCTAATCTTTCAGTAAGCAAAACGTTACGGTCTTCTGATTTTAGTTTTGTTTGTCTTACTCTTGTTCTATTACTATTAATATTTTCTGATGCTTAGTGTAATTAGTCATAATTAATATAATGACCTCCCTCTGTCCCACTCTTAAAGATGATCTGAATATCTCTGTTTTGGTATATGTATATTTTCTTTAAAGGAAGGCAGCCATCTTCTCAGAATCTTGGGGAGACCCTTAATATCACTGTCACTTTGTGTAGTGACTCAGTATACTTTCCTGAGGCTCTACTTGCAGTATAAATAGACATTAAATCCGCTGCTCGAAATGAGGCTCTTTATAATGGGGGATGAGGGAGAGATGACTTGAGGGATGAATGATGGGGAAAATTCCTCCATTATTGTGGGTCTGTGAGTCCTCCAAGTTTTTGCTGGTGTAGCTTTCCAGCAGCATGATAACATTTTGGGCTATTGAGTGCCCACAAGGCATTAACTAGTGAGGGCATTAAATACTATCTGGATGGTTTAAGGAGTCTATGCTGTCTCATATAGAAAGGAGACTACAGAAATAGGTGTTTTGCTGTCATTTCTTGTTTTGTATTGTTATTGTAAACAGTGCGTCTGTGTGAAATTCTGGCAAGTATTATGTATTTACTTTTATTGAGATATAATTATATCCAGTAAAACACAGATTTCAAGTGTACAGTTAGGTGAGTTTTGACATTTGTTTACACCTTTGTTACCAGTGTCTTAATCAAAATAGGAGCTTCACTGTCATTCTGCAAAATTCCCTCCTGTCCCTTCCCTGTCCATTCCCTGCCCTAGAGCCAGCCTCTTGTGATTTTTTTCTTTATAGGTTTTGCCTAGCAGGTTGACCACCTGTGTTCCAGGAGTATATGGTCAAAGTTGCAATATTAGCTAGGAGTGCAACCTCATATGCTATGGGAATGAATTAACATGTAACTCAATACTGAAGCAGTGTTTACATTAATGTTAAAAGGGGGGAGGCCATTTTGACATTTATCTGCATTCATTTTCCATGTCTTCTACATCCGTTTACTAAATGTTTATTTTTTGCAAAAGTGTAGCAGAGGTGTTGAGTTGGGGAGGGCACAAGGATGAGTCAGAAACCTTTCCTTCCAAGAGAAGAGGTGAGTCATGCACATACATTATTTTTATACAAGATAGAAGTAATATGTACGTTAAGAAAGGTAAGGTGGGTGCTGTGTGTTAAAAAGTTCAAGAGACTTCACTTTTAGCTGTGAGAGATTCAGAGCAAGTCATATGAGACTATTGTTTGATCTTTTATACACATTTAGTCTATTTTAAGCAAAGTAAAATTAACATTTAAATAAAAATTTGTGTCTTTATATAACAGGTTTAAGGAGGCAGTCTTTGCTTTATAGAAGGATTGTAGAATTAGTTTAAATGGCAAGCTAATCTTCTGTAGTAAGTTTTAATGTTTGTGCAGAACTTTTCCAGACACATTTGCATTGTGAAACAGTAAATCCATATTTATATTTACAATTAAACAGGTTTTAGTCAATGGCACTCTATACCAGTGCTGGGTTAGATTTAGTGAGTTAATTCGTTAACTTAAGATACTTTTGAGTACAGAGTATATACTAGGAATGTACTGAACTAATCTTTAAAAGCTTATAGTCTTGTTGGAGATACAGTTCATAATTAAGATATAATTAAGTGGTACTTTGATGCTAACCTTTATTTGATTTGGTGCTTTATATACCATTGTTAGAGATTATTATTACTCTGAAATTGTTTTATGGTACTATTTTTAAATGTCATTGAAAAAATTCGTTTAAATGAGATGGAAAAATATCAAAAATGAAAAAAAGTTTCCCATTTTACTCGAATTATTAAATAGCCTGAATTGGGAATGAATGGGTGTTTTTCCAGTGAATTATGTTTGTCAATGAGTGAAATGCCGGGGAGAGGAGGCTGGGACTGTTTGTTCAGTAGACGTTTATCCAATACTTTCTAAGTCCCAGCCATTAGGTTTTGGAAGATAGGAAGGTAATAATAGTAATATGAAGATAATTAAACCCACCTTCGGTTGGGATGAAGTGTTAAAGAAGTACAAATTAGTAATTGATAGATGGTCACGAGACTGGGGAGCACAGCATAGGGAATGCAGTTAGCATTAATGTAATGGCTAGGTGTAGAGCCAGAGGAGAGAAAGAGCAATTAGGGTGATCATTCTATAAACTATATAAATGTCTAACCAACGTACTGTATACTTAAAACTAGTAAAAATTTTAAAAAATTGCAAAATTTATTTCAACTCTAAAATAAACAAACCCCACTATCTGACAAGGAAAATAGGCATACAAGCCACTATAATACAATATCTAACGAGTGCAATAGCAGCATCCATAAATTGAGGAGAAGAATGCAGTAAATTGTACCTGAGCATAGGAGCTGGAATTTTAATTTTTGATTTTATTTTTTTAGGCGAGGCAGCCCTCATAGATTGCAAGTTTACAATCCCTTATTTTTTATGTTTTACGCCTACAGCAGCTGGTCTTCGTAGGTGGTCTCCCGTCCAAGTACTAACTAGGACCAACCCTGCTTAGCTTCTGAGATCAGACAGGATTGGGCTTGTTCAGGGTGGCATGGCTGTAGACTAGGAGCTGGATTGACAAAGGGTCCACAGAGGAAATGTATGAGCAAGAAGGAGGGAAAATATATGTTTTGTTTTATTTTGTTGCTTGTTTGTTGTTTTGTAGGGGCTGTCTTTGTATTACAACTGAGACAAATTGGGGTGTGTTTGTGTCTTGTGTGTTGGAGGAGACTAAATTGATGGTAGGAGCCATATCTGAAAGAATGTCCCCTTATGAATAGGGTTAGCTTAGGTATAGAGAAAATGGTTGCAGATCTCTGCTATATTTAAAGAAGAAGCAAGGAAAGTAGGTGAACCTTATATGTTTTTTATGCCAGGTGCTGTGCTAAGTTATTTACCTGTATTAACTCAGTACTTGCAGTGACCCTCTGAGAGTAAGTAATATCCCAGCTTCATAAATGAGGGAACTACAGCTTAGGGAACGTAAGTGACTTGGCCAAGGTCACACTGCTAGTAAATTGGCAGGGCTGGAATTCAAAATTCATCTCTCTCAATCCACACTCCATGTTATTTCATTAAATTGTACCATTTATCGGATAATTTATATATCTCTGGATATACTTTTGTTTTTTTCTAGAAATTGTACTCTCAAAAATATTTTTATGCATATTCTTGGGAGATTGAAATAATTTGTACATTTAAATGAGAGATTTCACATGAGTATAAATCCTAAATGGAGAATATTTTGATCTGTTAGTAACGTTACTTTGAAATTTATATAGTCATCTCTTCCGAAGATGTTTTTCATGTGATATATTGAAGTTAAGCTAAAGTATATAGCCAGAGTGTAACAAGTAAGAGACCTACTAGACTGTGTTAACCCCTTTGTGGGAAACAATTGTACATTAAGAAGATTTAAGACTGACATTCAGCTCAGTAGATTTCAGGGTCCTTAAAATAACCTTTTCCTAAGGATTTAAGAAGTGGACAGAACAAGCAACCACTCTATGAATTAAGATTATTATGTGCTGTTCTCTTGAGTGCAGGTTATTGTTATCATTATACCAATCTGACTTGGGACCTTTAAAAGAGATTTTTTCTTAGGCTAGTTTCCAAATAGTCATTTAACAACCAGTTTCAAGTCCCATATTACAATACAATTTTTGCTTGCTTCTGTGATTCTCAGATGAAAGAAAAAATTTCTCTCCTTTTTTCCTACAGGATGATAGACTAGAAGGTTTATTTAAAAAAGAAGTCAGTAGCATCTTTCAGTGATAATTGACCTGTACACAAGGAATTTTAAAGCAATTTGAGGTTGAAATTATATTATTTTCTATTTGTTAGTTAATGGGTGCTTCATTGATAATACCCTGATGACCTGCAGAGATGTAGTGTTACTTTAAGATAATGTTTGTTTACTTTTAACTAGCATATAGATAGTGCTTAATATGATTTGTACTTGTTGTTAGTCTACTGGGATTTTGCCTTTTTGCCTAAAGTAGTGATTGAGAGAATGTGTTTGTGTGGTGGTAGTGGGATCGGTTTGGAGTGAGACATGGTATGTATCTCTATGGATACAAATATCCTACCCTCACATTAAGTGAGCCTAAAAAGGTACATTCTAGAAGAGATTGTGAAATTAATTTTGGCAAGGTAAATATAAAGTGGTTAGTAAGTAGTATATATCCTTCCTATCATTCATTCAGCAAATATTTTTTGAGTCTTTACTGTATACTTTGGTTATTATTCTGCTAGACTTTATTCATTTTTATTAATTTTATCCTCAGTGCACACAGGTAAGGTGTTCCAGAATACTTCAGAGACAAGTGTATTGGGCTGCCTCTGCCCTATTGCTGCCCTAGGCAACACCAGAAGAGCAGGTCATTTGTGTTATAGGTGTGGCCAAGTAGCTGTAGGTGAAGGTTGAGGAAAAAAGTTTTTCTCTGCTTTTGAAGGGGAAAGAGGCAACTGTCTCCTCCCTTTCTGAAAGGATCTCTTTGGAAAGATAATAAACCTAAATCCTAACTCCAGCTTTGGTATGCAAGTAAAATCTCTCCTAGAGCCAGATAGCTTCCTGGGCTCTGTTTTCACAACTCAGAGAACTTTCCAAGTTCTGGTGCTTCTTTTTCTTTTTTCTTTTTTGCTGTGATAGAGAGGGGGTTGAGTACCTAAGGTGCGAGCTGCTCACTTCTTCATGTCACCTTGGGGACTTAGCCTAGGGATCTCTTTTAGGCTATAACCTTTCCCTTCTCTGGGAAATAAAAGAAATTTTTATCATCCTTTCGGATTGAGGAAAACAACAGTTCTTATCCTAATAGTATGTGGAAAAGTTGGAGGACTGTTGAGAAATCCAGGGAAGGTTTTTTTCGCTACAGTACTATAAAGGAAAATAGAATAAGAATATTTTGTAGGTGGTGGGATGGGATGGTGGGTTTCTAGTCTAGGGGTTCAGGTAAAGCTTCACTTCTCATCACTGGAAGCTACTAGTACATATCAAACAAAAACAGAAACACCCCTGATATTCAGTGAATGGCATTGGCTCAGGCAGGTTTGCTTCAGAACAGTGTAGCTGGAGATCATTGGCAGCTAGGACTTTCTGCCTCTCCTCTCTCCTCTCACTGCATGTGCTTTATTTATTCCTTTCTTCCTATAGAAGGCACATGACCTATGGCAACTGTACCTCATATTAGATAGGCAAGAGCTCTTACTCTGCCCAGTAGGAAAACTCCCTGGGAAAGGCCTTGTGGGGTAGTAGGTCCTGTGATTGGCCAGCTTGGTCAAATAATCACCCCTTCAGCACTCACTGTGCCCCCGAGAACTTAGTTACACCAGCTTTATTTTAGTCCCACTTTAGAGCTGAGTGGGGAGAGAATGGGGGAGAGGGCTTTGTGTCATCGTGGAAGAGGAGGAGGGAGGATTCAAGGCTAGCAGAGTGCAGATACAGTCTGGGAGAATGATTTGCAGAACAGACATTCCAAGTCGTGCCTGCTGTGTCAGACTTTGCTATATTTTACATGTGTAACATTGGGTAATTTATTTGATCCTCCTGATGTCACTTTCATTTATAATATGTAGTTTTGACTATACAAGGTCTGTGAGGTTTACTGTATATAACATGCCTGTCACATAGGGGGCATCAATAAGTGAAAATCTGTTGCTGTTTGATGCTGCTACTGCTATTGCTATTAATGTCTCCATCATCCTTTCTCCCAAGTCCTCGTATTAAAAACTATTTTTTTTTTATAAAACACACTTTTGAGAACGTTATTGCCTTCCTCGTGAACCTTCAGTAGCTCTTCGTTAACTATGGAATAAAGTTTGATTTCCTTAACTTCTCACTATTTTTTTTTCAAACCCTTTGGGATCTGTTCCCCACATCTCTTTTTCAGCCTCTTTCTCTTGTGTCGCTGCACTCTGGGCTTGGGTCTGTCAATTTACTTTCCTTCTGTGAATACCTCATATATAAAGTTTTCTGTACCTGTAACTTTGTTGATGTTGTTCCCTTGGCTTGGAATGCCTTTTTTCTACCTTCCCTCCCTTATCAGAATCCTTTTTTAAGTCCTAGATTGGGATTTATTTTTGCTTTGCATTAAAATTGTTATATGCTAGTTTGTGTGTGTGTGTGTGTGTGTGTGTGTGTGTGTGTGTTTGTAAGCATCTAGGCCAGTTATTTTGTGTGATGTCCCACATTCTGGATTTGTCTAATTGTTTTCTAGTTTTATTTGTTTTAATAATTTTTACTTATTTCCATGAGTGTTTTCTAATTCATAACCCTAACAGTGGTACGTACCATCATTGGGGACTGTCTTGCCCTTTTCCTATATATTACAGCCTTATTTTTAAAAGTTGAAGAGGCTTAGGATGAATATATTTGTTGTTACCTTGTTTGAGTTGCATTTTAACTCTCACTGAGTATTTTCAAGCCTAATTATTATTTTTGTGTATTGCTTTGACAATTTTGGAGGGAAGATAAGTAAAGGGTACGGCAAAAGGGCTATTAAATGAATAGGGAATGTTTTTGTTAACTGTGTTTTTACTAACTGTATTGTTAGCAAAGAACTCAGGAGCGTCAACTTTGATTTATCATTGTATTTTTGTTGATAAGTTTAGAATCAGTGAAAACAATTACATAATGTGTTCATAGACTATACTATAGTCAATAAGAAGGCAGATCTTTTTGTACAGACCTGCAAATATCCCCAATAAATATTGTTTTATTTTTTCTAGCTTTATTGAGATATAACTGGCATGTAACATTGTATAAGGTGTACAACATGATATGATATACATGTATATTGCAAAATGATTACCACAAGGTTAATGAACACATTTATCATCTCAGTTATCTTTTTTCCTTCCTTTTTTTTTTTTTGTGGTGAGAACTTTTATAACCTACTCTCTTAACAACTTTCCAAGTATACAATACAGTTACCATGCTGTACATTAAATTCTTGGAACTTAGTTATCACCTAGCTGGAAGTTTGCCTATGGCTCAGTACATTGGATGTAGGACATCGATGATTTAAAGTGGGACAATTTTTTTAAAACATAACTCAATGATATTGACTTGTTTTACTTCTTTCTTTCATAGGGGAGTACAGAAAAATACCAGTTGTTGAAGTGCTAAATATTTTGAAAACTCTGATTATTTAAGGTTTATTTTATTACAAATGACTAAGTTAATTTTAGTAGTATTTACTGAATGCTAACAGGGCTTATTGTGCAGAACATAGTCTTATAGAAATATAAAAGGTAAGCAATATTTCATCAGTAAATATTTTTTGAGCACCTAATGTGTGCCACACACTGTTTAAAGCATAAGTCAGATATAATGCCTACCCTCTAGGGAATGTGCAGTCCTATGGGTGAGTTAGACAAGCTAACTAGCCATTATAGCACAGGCAGTATAGGCCACGACAGGGGAACACACACACAGGAGACTGGGAGCCCAGGGATGGGAATCCAATTCAGAGAGAGGTAAGGTACATGATCAGTGACAATTAGCAAGGCAGAAAATCAGGGTCAGGATATTCCAAATTGAGGAACATTGGATGAGAAATCCCAGAGGCAAAAACGGGACTTTTATGAGGAATTGCAAAGAGATGAAGCTAAAGCATTGTTTCTCAAAATGTGGTCCTCTGTCTGCCTGAGTCAGTATCATCTGGGAGTGATTTGTAAACTCCCAAGTGATTCTTAGCCTTCTAGGTGATTCTCAAATTTGAGAATCCATCCATAAGTGATTGGTGGTGGAGGGGGGGGGGCAAGACTGGGAAAAAAGGAATGATATTACTATAAATTTTGTTTATCTCTAGATGATTCTAAGAACAGTCTGTTAATCTTTTATTCATTGAATGTGTTTGTTTTTCTTTTAGTCCAAAGACAAAATGATGAGAGGCTCTCGCCGAGGATGTGTTAGACTCAGAGTGAGTATTTACTCATTTTTATGAAAACCAATTTTGATGAGTTCAAGAAAATATTTTGTCGGAATCATGGAAGTATAAATTTAGTTTAGCTTTCTTACTCGTTGGGACAGGCAACTAAAGGTCAGAGAGAAAACGTGATTTCTTCAGGGTAACTGCTAGACAGTGCCAGAATCAGGACTAGAACTCATTTCTTTTGGCCCATGATTTGTCGTATTCATAACTTAATGCAGCTACTGATTTTTGTTTAGCCTCTGTTTTATAGCCAGGGACAGGGACTGGAAAATGAGTTGTAATGGTGGTAGAGCAAACAGTAGAAAAATACTGTGAAAAATTCCCACTTTTACCTTCATTCTTCCTGTTCAGTACTATTTAATAATGGTATGTAGCAGTGATGTCCAGTAGAAATATAATATGAGCTATATATATATTTAAAATTTTTTGTAGTAGCCATATTTAAAAAGTAAAAAGAAACATGAAATTAATTTTAATAATATATTTTATTTAGGTCAGTATATCCAGAATATTATCATCTCAACATGTAATCAATAAAAATCATTAATGAGATATTTCACATTATTTTTTAAATACCAAGTCTTCAAAATCAGGTGTGTCTTTTATACTTACGGTACATCTCAGTTCAGACTAGCTGCACTTCAGGTGCCCAGTAGCCACATATGGCTTGTGGTTACCATATTAGACAGGTCTATAGCTCCATGCTGCTTTTAATTGCTTGTTCAGTTTCCACCATTGTCCAAATAGCTAAAGGCAAAAAAGAATGCAGTCTTGAGGATATAGTTTCTAGTACTCCATTGTATCTAAACTAGGGCTTACCTCTATCATAACTAGGTAAATCAGCTTTTAAGTGTAGCCTTTTCTTTTTCAGGATCCTGTTTGCTTTCTTTCTGCCATCTTTTTTCTGTTCCCCGATTTTTAAAAATGTAACTATATTTGGTAAACATTATTGCCTTATATTAACGGTAGCTAATTGGTAGAAATGAGAAATAACTCAGAAAGAAACCAAATTCTAATAGACAAATTTTGGGAACTGAGGTGGAAGTCAGTATGGTGAAGTTGCAGGATAGGAATGAGAGGCCTGTTTTGAACAGATAGAGTATATGTGAAAGCATAAAGATTTTTAAAAAATGTTTACTGTTTGATTCCTTTCCTTTGGTTTTCCTTTTGTCTTCTTGATTTAATTGCTTTTCTAAGCACTGTTATTGACCTCAGTCACCACTCAGTCTGGTGTTAACTGCTTTCTTGGCTTGAGGTAGGCTCAGTAGTGATGCTTTGGCAGAGTTGTATTGAGACAACTCTTTAGTTGAATTAAATCTGGACTTGGGCCACTGTTTCATTGTTACATTTAATGCACTATTTTTCCTTTTAAAAATAGCTGAATTAATTATTAACCCTTGTGACTACCACCCAGATTAAAAAACAGAATTTTTCCAACTATCCCCAAAGACTCTTTATGTGCCCCATTCAAATTATAGCCCTCTTCCTGTCTCCTAAAATAACTACTACTCTATTCTAGTAATCACGTCTTGGATTTGCATTCTTAAATTCTGTATTTTTATCGTGCCCATTTAAAAAACACTTGATACCTTATTGTAATTTATCTCCTGAAGAATTCAGACCCTTTGACCTATAGGAGTTTTCCATTATATAGATTTTACTAATTGTATGCTGTGCAATTCAGCATATTCCTCTGTCTCTGCTTTTCCTGCAAAGTGGCAGCTGGATCCAGAGACTGGATGAGACTCAGGTTTGATCCCTTTGGCAAGACTATAGGTGGCAGTGTGTGTGTGTGTGTTGTGTGTGTGTGTGTGTGTGTGTGTGTGTGTTTTATCAGAAAGCACATAATGTCTGGTTTTTGCTCTTCACTGATATTAGTAGCTATTGATGCTCAGCACCTAGATTAACTTATTTGGGAGCTGCAAAATTATGACATTTTATCATTTTGTTTGGATGACACTTCATCTATTATTTGGTTGCCCAGTAGTATAATACAAATAGGATAAATGCTTATTCCCTTTTACCCAATTTTCAGGTTCATGAATTGACTTAAAACATTTATATATATTCTCCAAAATAATTGAAAGTAGAAACTCGAACAGATATTTGCACACCCATGTTCATAGAAGTATTACTTACAGTAGCCTAGAGGTAGAACCATCCAGTGTCCATTTGATGGATGAATAAACAAAATGTTGTATATGCATACAATGAAATATTTAGTCTTAAGAAGGAAGAAAATTCTGACACATAGGTGTACATTAGGATATTAAACTGAATGAATTGAGCGTGTTATTAAAAGAAAATACTATATGATTCTACTTAGATGAGATATCTAGAGTAGTCAAATTCATGGAGACAGAAAGTAGAATGGCAGTTTCCCGGCTATGGGGGCAGGAGGATTGGGGAGTACTTGTTTAATGGGTACAGGGTAATTTGGGAAGATGAAACAATTCTGGAGATGAGTGGTTGTGATGGTTGCACACAATATGAATGTACTTAATGCTACTAAACCGAACACTTAAACATATTTAAATGGTAAATTTTATGTTATGTGTATTTTACCACAATTAAAAAACTCACACCCAGTTAGTATCTCACAGTTCTGTAGATCAGGCATCTCAGAAGGGTTCTCTGCTTCAGGTCTCACAAGGCTGAAATCGAGCTAATGGTCAGGGTGGGCTCTTATCTGGAGACAATGAAGAAGATTCCAAGGGAGAATCTGCCTCCAAGGATATTCAGGTGGTTGGCAGAATTCAGTTCCTTGTTATAGGACTAAGATCCTAGTTTTCTTTCTAGCTGACAACTAAGATCTGCTCTCAACTTCTAGAGGCTGCACATATTCCTTGTCCTGTGGCCCTTCCATCTTCAAGACAGCATGGCGCATCGAATCCTTCTAGAGTTTTGAATCTCTCTCTGACTTCCCATTCTACTACCAGCTGTAGAAAACACCTTGCTTTTAAAAGGCCTCATGATTAGGTCACACCCATCAGCTAATCTCCCTTTTGCCATATAATCACTCCAGTATTAACTTATCCTGTAGCATAATCACTGAAAATGAGATCCCATCAAATTGAGTTTCTACCCACATTCAAAGGGGAAGAGATTATACAGGGGCAAAGGTCACTGGGGTTGAGGGTAGAATTCAGCCTGCCGCACAACATGACAGAGAAGAACTAGATATACCTGTGTTTGAATTTTATTTTTGCCTTTTGCTTTGTTGACTGGGAGAGGGAAACTATCTGTAGGCTTCTTTGTTTTCTCTTTAAAGAAGGTAATGTAATACCTTTGTAGAATTTGGTGAGGATTAGGCACCTGGCACATAGATGGAAGCTATTAATTAGTAATATGTGTGTGTATGTTCATGTATATGTGCGTGTGTGTGTGTTTTGAGAGACTTGGAGGTACAGTTGACCCATTAATAATGCAGGAGTTAGTGGTGCCAAGCCCCTGGAGCAGTTGAAAATCTGCATCTAACTTTTGACTCTCCCAAAACTTAACTACTAATAGCCTATTGTTGATCAGAAGCCTTACCAATTATATAAACAAATGATTCACGCATATTTTATATGTATATGTATTATGTACTGTAGTCTTTCAATATAGTAAGCTAGAGGGAAAAAATACTATTAAGAAAATCATAAGAGAAAATACATTTATGTGCTGAAAAAAAATCCATGTATAAGTGGACCCATGCAGTTCAAACTTGTTATTTAAGGGTCAACTGTGTTTTAAAAAAACTGGACTGCCATTTGGCTTCCTATTTAAGAAATATTTGGAGAGTTTATTTACAGTATAGGTTTCTAAGTCCCACTCTCTAGACATACTGTTTTAGAATAGGGTCTAGAACTTTTATTTTTAAACAGATTCTCCAGATTGTTATGCAGTCAATTTTGGGAGCATTGGTGTAGGAGAGAGAATAAGAGAGACCTGGGTCTGAATTGCATTCAGCTCCATCCCTTACTAACTTTGGGCAAATTTCTTAATCTCGGAAGAGAACATTATATAACTTATAGGGTGTTGGGAAAGTTTCCCAAGAGACCAAAGAAAGAGGCTAACCATTCCGACATTACATCAAGAGTTTATTTAGTGGACTTACATTATGAGGCTTATCTTGGGCAGTGGCAAGACAACAGGGATAGCCTCTGCATGAAAGGTGCTGAAGAATGATATAAGGAGGATAGGGGTACCTAGGGCGTGACCCACCCTAGATAAGGGAAAAGCGCCTTGCATTTTTGCCTGGGATTGGGCAACAGCCTGTTCCAGGAATCAGCACACACCGTGGGGCAGAAGGGAGGGGTCACTCAGACAGTGTCTGAGGGGATTTACAGGAATCAATCTCAGTTTAGGCCAAGATCTAGCTGGATCTAGCTCCAGAGTCCAGAAATGGAATGTCTCTCCTCTATAAAGGGTTGTTGTGAGTCTTTATCAATTTTATACACACAAGGTTTGACCCACAGTATACATCCATTACATAACTGTTCTAGATGATGATGGTGGTGATAATGGTGGTTACTGATAATGCAGCTGTCATCTAGATTCCAAATGAGCTTAACGAGCTATTACTGACCCATGCCATAGAGCTCTTCTCCCCTCTCCAATCTATCCTATCTTGTGTTTCAACTATACTATATTTCATGTTCTCTCATTGTGTTTCATCATACCTTATTGCTTTGGACATTTTTTTCTTATGGCAAGAATTTTCTGTACTCTTGTCTGGTGAGATCATCTTTTAAGAGACTTTTCAAATGTTGCCTCTTCTGTGAAGCATTTGAAGCATTCCTGATCCACATTTCCCCTCCTCTACCTTATCACAACATTTGTCCCTTATACCCATTACATTTTAACTTGTCTATTTTCCCCACTGCATAGTAAGTTCCCATCTACTGTCTCAGGTGTCTGGTTCATAGGAAGTAGATAGTTATGCTTATTGTTAATTCCATGTATTTATAAAAATTACAAATATGTGTTGGAGAATTTGCCTTTAGTTTGCATACGAAGGAACTATGGAAGTTATCTTAAACACAACATGAGCTAGAGAGATATGATATGTTTTCTAAAAAACAAACCAAAACACCTCTGTGGTTTTAGTCTACATAAAAGGAAACTAGGGAAGGAACCAGTAATTATTGAGGAAGCTCTTATGATCAGGTTCTGTATTGGATGATTTTCACATGTATCCCCATGATAGCCCTGTCAGGTAAATGGTGTCATTTTATTTTACACATGAGACTGAGACTCAAGCTACTTTTAGTAACTTTCCAAAATCACAGTCAGTAAATGGTGAATTTGGAATTGAACTTGGCTTTGTCTCATTCCAAAACTCTGTTTGATTCTTAATGTTACCAGGATCCTGCTCTTCTTGACTAGAGGAGTTAGTGTAGATACTCCAACTTATTGCAAGGTAGTGTAAAACTGGTGGAGGAAAGAAGAGTGAAAAACTGTTTTCATCCCTTTTATTTTATTTGACTGCATTTGTGGCAAAGTGTGTGCCACTAGATGGTGCCCTTGCCTTGATGTAAAAGTAAAATATTGGTTAAGTCCCAGTGTCTAATTCCCCTACTTCCCCCAAAACCCTTGCTAAAAGCAAAATATTGACATTTTTTAGGTAGAATCTGAAAAATGGAGAAGCAGTAACATTAAAGAGGCAGTGTTGGGTAGAGACAAGAACAGGACATATACGAAGTGGAATTCAAATCTGGATTTTGATGATGATTAGCTTTGTAATTTCAGGGAACTCAACTATTCAGCTCTGAGTCCTATTTTCTTTATCTCCCTAGAATAAGCATCATATCATTTACTCATAGAATTATGAATATAAAATTAACATATTAAAAAGTGTCCAAACACAGTGTCTGGGACTTAGGTTCTTCATGAATGGTAGTTACTGTTGTAATTAAAAATTACCATTGATAAGATGAATTTCAAGTTCTGAAGAATTCTACAGGGCCTTAGGAATCACCCAAATAAGGTGAATTTTATTTAACAGAGTTTTAATGCTAAATGTATTATGAGTTTTCAGAAACTATTAATCCATATGTGACTTAAAGTAATACTTTTTACCCAGTCCAGTGGAACTAAGTACTCCATATACCAGTAGTGTTACTCATCAAAGTTGACAGATTCCCTGAGGGATATGTCATCATCTCTTCTCTTTTCCTTTAGTCTATCACAAGAGAAGCTGACAGTGTACCATGGATGGATCATTAGTAGTTTCAGCCCTGACTACTTCCGCTAGTGCCTTATTTACTTGATTCTAACATTTTTTCATATGTTTACATCTCTGGTATAGGGATGCATCTTATAAACATTGACACCTTAGAGTGGATGCAGTAAAGCATTATTGTTAGGTTAATGTATAACCTTAAGACTGTCTTTCCCCCCATCCCCTTAGATCTGCTTTTGTCAATTGTCTTGTCATTTTACCATGAAAAATTATTGATTTCCGTCTTTTTTAATTCAGTAGCTTTTTTGCAAGTAGTCATCTCCTGTATGAATTTGACACTGCAAATGTCCTTTCTTGGGCAAGATGTGAACATTTATTTAGTCTCTGTGATTGGTACATAGCTGTCATTAGTGCTGTATTTTCTGAATGTTCGTAATATTTTATAATTACAAATTAAAAGTTAAATAAAAAAGAAAGTGAAGGAAAAAGATTCCAGGAAATTGTTAACCAAAAGAAAGCTAGGAAACAGTATTAATATCAGACATAATAGACTTCAAGAAAAAAATTTAGATTGTTAGGAAAAAGAGAATACCAAAACCCAATATTGCATAGATAACAATCTTCGACACTAGTGGAATGAGTTAGAAATCTCTTAACAAAACAGTAGCCACTTACCACTTTAGATGCATATTTTTAAATAATTCATTGGTGAAAGTAGAAATCATAATGGAAATTATGAAATATTTAAAGTTAAATGATAATGAAGGAACCATATGTTAAAACTGCATCTAAGACAGTCTATGATTTATAATCTTAAATGAATATATTATGAAATAGATTGAAAATTAATGAGCTAAGTATTAAATTTCAAAAAATTAGAAAAACAGTAATGATAAAGTAGAAAGAAGAAATTAACAAAGGAAAATTTTAGGCCAGAATTACTTATTAATGTAGATGTCAAAATCCTGGACAAAATTCAGCAAACCATACTCAGTAATGTATAAACAAGAAGTATTATGACCAAATTGAGTTTATTCTGGGAATACTAGGATGCTAATTTTAAAATTAATTAACTTACCATATTAACAGATTAAAGGAGGAAAACTACATGGCTATCTGAATAAATGTAGAAGCAGTGAATAAAATGAAACATGCATTCAAGATTCAGCAAACTAGGAATAGAAGAGAGTATTCTTAATCTGATAAGGGGTAAATTTGCTAAAATGCTATAGTGTGCTTAATAACGAAATAGTAGTATTCTCTTTAAAATCAGCAGCGAGACAGAGGTGCCTGCTTTTGCTCCTTCTTTAAATATTGTGCTCTGGAGTTCCTAGTGAATGCTATAAAACAAAAAAAGATACAAAAGGTATAAGGCTTGGAAGGAAGAACAAAATTAGTATTTGCTGATGATATGTCTATAACTGTACTGGAGGTCCTGGTAAACATGTAACAGAAGAATAAAAGATTTTTTTTAAAAAAAGGATTGAAAGGGAGGCATAAACATTAGTATTGCCGATGATATTGTCTACATAAAACCACCCAAAATAATCTACAGAAAAAAAGTTTTTGGATATGAAATCAATGTGCAGAAAATATATAATGTTCCTCTATATGACCTACAAACAATTAGAAAAAGTTATTTAAAAAGAAATTTGCTTTATAATAATGACAAGAACTCTAAATTACCTAGGAATATATTTTATAAGATAAATGCATTGATTTGATGGAAATGAAACTATAAAACATCATTGAAAGACTAAAGGAAGATCTGAATTTGGTAAAATCTATATCCTGTTCCTGCCTGCTAGACTCAATAACATGTATATGTTTATTTTCCTAAATTATAAACACAAGTGATTCCAGTCAAAATTACGCTTAGTCTTATCAAAGAACTTGACAAGGTGATTCTAAAAATAATTTAAAATGGTAAAGAGGCAAGAAAATTTTGAAGAATAAGGAGTTGGGGGACTTGCCATTGCAGATAGTAAGACCTTTTATGAAACTATGGTAATAAAATGACATGGTATTAGTATAAGGAGAAAGCAATATATAGTTCAGTAGCACAGAAGAGAAGGCATAGAAAGAGAAAATAGAACTCCTTATCTATGGGAATTTAGTATATGAGACATTACAAATAGATTCTATCACTCTGTAAAGGAAGCTGAATCACTTGGCTGCCCATATAGAAAAAATAAAACTACTCCCTATCTCATTTTGTACACAAAAAATAATTCCAGCAGTAAAGGTATAAAATGAAAACTCGTACTTATAATAATACATAGAAGGATGTCTTTATGCTATCAGGACACAGACGGATGTCTTAGCACAAACCATGCTAGAAAAGATTGGTAAATTCAGCAATATTCAAATTTTAAAATCTTTGAACAACAACAACAACAAAAAGATACCACAATCAAAAAGGAAGAGAACCCTTGGCTAGGAGAGAAAATATTTGCATTGCATACAACTGACAAAGGGTCTAACATCTAGAATATATAAAGAACTCCTACAAATAAAAAAGACCAAAAAAAAAAAAAACCCCTAAAAGAATACATACACATCAGAAAAAAACAAAGCAAATTGTTTATCACTCTGTTATCACTTAGAACAATGCCTAGACGATTCAATAAATACTTGTTGAATGAATGAATAATGCTTAAGCAGGTGCTCCATGCAGTGGTATCTTCGGTGAGTGGACTGCTCTTGAGCTTTCCCGCTTCCTTCTATATTGTGGACTCCTCTCTCTCCTCTCTAGACTATGTGCTCTTCCAGGGCAGAGTGTATCTTACTCATATTTATATTCCTGGCCATCCTTTTAGTTGCTGTGTCAGCTATCTGTGTCCCAGAGGAGTCATCTTTTTTTTTTTTTTTTTTTTTTTTTTACCATCTTTGGAACCAGTTTATCAGCCCACTTTTCTTGCAAATGGAGATTGGCCTTAAAATAGCCAGACTTAGTTAGGTTCTTCCCCTCCCCCCAAGCCATGAGAACAAAACTTTTTTCTGTCTTTGGCACCAGAATTGAGTCATGTCTGTAGTATGTTTTTGTGTATACTAGAAGAAGAAAGCAAGTCAGGAAATTGATCTGATTGCATAAGACTCCAGCTCCAGTTACTTTCTATCTGGAACCTGGATAGTATGACCCTGGAGCAGTGGGCACCTTGGTGAGCCCAAGCATTGACAGAACCTGAAAGGTTGATCATTTGAAACCTTCAGAAGAAAAATCATGAAGAGTCACTGAAAGATGCGCGCGCGCACACACACACACACACACCACACGTGTTGATTATGTTGACATAATGGATCATAAAAGCAGGGTTGAAATGAAAACCTTTATATTTTGGTGGGTTAGCATACAAAGAACTTTGCTTAATGATAGGATACTATTCCATGTTTGGATTAGCAAGGGGACTTTTGCTTTACGAGATGTAAACAGTAATTAGTATAAACTCAAATAAAGGAAGAGGAAGAATGTTTAGAGGATGACAGCTAGGGGCTATTGGTAAACCTCTAGCTGCCCAAATGTAGAATTTGAAGAGAGGTGATAGGTGTGTGGAGCAAATCATTGAGGGCCTTGTAGGCTAGGCTGTGGTAGATTGACCATATCCCTTAAAGGACACTCTTGAGATTAAAAGGGGGTTCTATTCATTTTTATGCCAAGACAACAGGAATAATCCAGAACGATCTAGGCCAACTAGGTCTTATCATTACCCTATTTAAGGTGAAGAGCCATATCCTACAAGGAAAGGGAGGTTAAAATAAATTGTAGGCAGGAGGCATATATAAGTCTCAAAAGTTTTTTTTTTTAGGCGAGGCAACACTTAGTTGACCTTATAGATTGCAAGGATCTTGTCCGCTTACAATTACTAATTTTTTTTATTTTATGTTTTACACCTGCAGCACCTGGTCTTCCTAGGTAGTCTCCCATCCAAGTACAAACCAGGCCCAGCCCTGCTTAGCTTCCGAGATCAGACAGGATCAGGCTGGTTCAGGGTAGCATGGCCATAGACAAATCTGAATAATCTTGACTGAATAATGAGAGAGGTAGACCAATGCTGGGTAAGGATGTATAATTGAAAAAAATCATTGTTTTGGAAAGAGGGTAAAGACTTGAGCATGTAAATGTAGTTAGAAAAGAGCAGAGAGGAGAAAAGTTGAAAATTGTAAAGTAAGAGACCTAAGGAAAGGTAATAGGGGATGGAGAGGGAACCCTTTTCCATTATGACAAGTAGAAAGGAGACCGGAATGGGTATAGATGCAGGTGAGCCTTTAGGTATGATGGCATAGCAGGTTTAGAGTTCCTACCTGATGACTACTGCTTATGTTTATTGTTGGGGATTCAAGGAAAGTAAAGGTTTTAAATAGCTATAGTGACAGTGGGAGAGAGACTAAAAACAAGACATGCCCCATCACCATTTATAGTCAACATTGTCTGCCATTGTGGCGGCAGCTTAAAGCAGGCAGTCCTAGACAATGAATAAAGAAAGAAAAATAAATGTAAGGTATAAGGATTGAGGTAGAAGAAATAAAACTTATTATTCACAGCAACTTAATAGAGCATACAGAAAATCCAAAAGACTCTACAGATATACTGTTATTAGAATTGATAAGTAAATTTAGCAAGGTTACTGTGTACAGGGTCACTCTGCAAAAATAAATTGTATTTTAATATACCAGCTACTAGTAATTAGAAAGTGAATTTTTAAAAATAGAGAACATTTACCATAACATCAAAAACATTAATTAAACAATAAATATTAACGAAAGGTGGGCAAGACCTCTACTCAGAAAACTAGCAAGATTACAGAAATTAAAAATGACTTAAATAAGTGGTAACTCCAGTTCATTCCTAATCAATATCATAGCATGTGTGTGTGCGTGTGCGTGCACATGTGTGCATGTGTGTGTGTGACTTGTTCAGTCAACTCTAAAATTTATAATGGGCCAAGAATACCCACCTCTGATTCCTGCCTTCTCCATCAGCAAACAGACCAGTAGACTTGGTCTCACCTGCTGTTCTAGGAAGAACCGGTTATGACTATTATGGGGTTGGTATTGATAAATAATTTGTAAAGGCCAAGAGAAAAATGTTGGAGGACTTACTCTAACTGATATCCAAATGTAAAGGCTTCCAGAAGATAATGTAGGAGAGTGTTTTTATGGCCTTGTGATTGGGAAAGCCCTCTTAAGACACAGAAAGCACAACTGCAAAGTTTAACAGCAATACATTGTACTACGTTAAGGTAGAACCCTTCATGAAAAGACATAGTGAGACTGCAAAGGCTGGCAACAGGGTGGGAGAAGATACTTGCCTAATTTATAACCAGTGGAGGGTTTATATCCAGGATATAGAAAAAGCTCCTACAAATAATTAGAAAATGGTAGTCCAGTCTTGTCAGTGAGCAAGAAACTTAAACTATTGCACAAGAGGATAATCAAATGGCCAAAAACACGAAGAGCTCTTCAGTTATCAGGGAACTATAAATTAAAACATTTGAAAGGTACCATTTCTCACCTGCCAAAATGACTAAAGTAAAAAGTGTTAGTGTAGATGTGGAGCCGTTGAAACTTTCACACCTCATTGGTTGAAATGTATTTGGCAAACCACTGTGTCCATTAAAATTGGCCTATGCATAACCTATAACTTAGCAGATTCACTCCTAGATTTATATCTAATGGAAATACAGTATAACAGAAGATATGAATAAGAGTGTAATAGTAGCATGATTCTAATAACCTAAAACTAGAAACAACATAAATGCCCATCTACAATGGAATTGATAAATAAGTTGTGACTATCCATATAAAGGAATACTAAATGTGTTTATAGCAGCAAAAGTGAACAAACTACTGCTATGTGCAACAACATTGATGAATTTTACAAACATTATGTTGATTGAAAGAAGCCAGACACAAAAGAAAATATATGGTATGAATCCATTTCTGTAAAGTTCAGAGACAGAGAAAACTGATTTGTAATGTTAGAAGAACAGTGTATCTTTAGGATGGAGGGAGGGGCTAATGATTAGGAAAGGTTGCAAGGAGAGCTTCTCTTCATTGAACCTGTACATTTGTGATTTGTGTGTATGTCATATTTCAATATAAAGTTGTGTTAAAATGACATATGTAAAATATTTACCATATTGTCTATCTCATTGAAAATATTCAGTAATTGGCACTATTAACTATTCACTGTGGTGTGGTTCTCTGTGATGACAAGATCTAGGTCAGTGCTGTTCAGTATAACTTTGTGCAGTTATATAAATGTTCTGTATCTGCATTGTCTGGTTCAATCACCACTAGCCACATGTGGCTACTGAGCATTTGAAACATGACAAGTGTGACTGAGGAACTGATTTTTAAATTCAACTTATTTTTTATTAATTATAATTAAAAGTTAACTACGCATATGTGGCTAATGGCTGTCATATTACATAGTGCAAGTCTAGGGTATTAATGTGAGGAATCAGTGACTGAAGGAGAATGGCAGTGAAGTTTATTTGAGTTGAACAAATCAAGCAACTGAGAGGCCAGAGTGTCAGATGAATTGTGCATCTGTATACTGAAAAACGCTCAGGGTAATGGCAAGACCTGATTGGGTGGGAGATTTTTAGCTAGGTTCTAAAGTCTTCAAAGAAGCATTTGGATAGAGAGGGGGAAAGTGTAATGGACCAGAAAAGATGCTTTTTCCCAAAATAGGTTGTCAGAGATACTTAGGTAGAAATGTTTCTGAAGCACAGCTTAGGTAATCAAGAGCCATTGACAGAGTTTCAAGAAAGATGTGGTCAGCACCAGCAACAATGCTTCAAAGCAGAACTATGCGATAAAACTAGTAAGGCGTCGTTGGGGACCTGGGAGAGTACAGTTTGTTGCACTGGTGGGAAAGGAAGCTAGATTGCAGTAGTGGATGAAAAGTTAAAGCATGGCCAAGTTTTAAAAAGCGCCTCTGTGAGAACAGAAAGGAAGTAGTAGCTGGGGGAGATGTGTCATTTTGTTTTTATTTTACAAACAATGGGGAATTGAGCTTGAGGAAGGATATAAAAAGTGAAATTGCTTGGTGTGTGTTTGTTTAGTGTGTGGAAGAAATGTTGAGGCTGAGTACATACAGAGTCTGAGGTGAAGAGTAAGAGTCTGGATATGACAGTAGAAAGGTTGTGTCAGATTTGAACAGTCTTGAATAGCATTACGAAGAAAGGTCGACTTTATTTAATAGTTCATGGAGAGCCAAGGGAGGTTTTTAACATCTGGATCTCCTATAAGAGTCTATACTTTAGAACTTTTACTCTGGCAATACCAAGGACTGTAGACTAAGATGTGGCCAGCCTAAAGGCAGACAGATTGTCTTATTAGACAAGAAGAGCCTGAATTAGTAACAGCAATCATAGGATGAAAAAGAGTTGGTGAGTTTGAGATTATAGTTAATAGGTGGAATGAGCACAATTTGTGATGGAATGTGGGACAACATGTATAGAACCTAGAGGTTTCCATCTGAGTTGACTAGGTAACTGGCAAATTTACGTTAAGAGCCCATATTGGGGTGAGTTATATAGCTTTGTTCAGATATGATTGACATACCATACAACTCACCCATTTAAATTATACACTTCAGTGTTTTTGTTATATTCACAGAGTTGTGCAACCATCACCATAATCAATTTTAGTATATTCCCATTACCCTCTAAAGAAACCCATACCCATCATCAATCCCTTCTTATTTTACTCTACCTTCTTGCATCTACCCCAGCATTAGGCAACCACTGAACTACTATTGGTCTCTATGAATTTGCCTGTTCGGACATTTCATATAGATGGAATCATACAACATGTCGTCCCTCATGACTAGCTTCTTTCACTTAGCATGTTTCAGAGTTCATGCGTGTAGAGATTACTTTTTGCTTTGTATTATATTCACCTCTTTGCATGTTTTATCTTTTCCACTGAAATATAAGTGCCTGAGGGACAGGGACTTTTGTTATATATTCAAGAGCTGTATCTAGCACATATTTTTGTATTTAGTTATGACTTAGCAAATATTTGATAAACTAGAAAGTTAACTCAGTTGACCACAAAATTAAGTTAACCAGAGTGATCTGCTCCCACACATGCTTACCCATGAGGTGTGTCTATATTTTCTGTCATGGAATAAATAAGGTACCATGCCATTGGTTCTGGTTCTGCCATTAACTCTTTGTGTGACCTTGGGCAAGTCGTAATACTCTCTGGAAATACTTTCTTTATCTGAAAAGAGGGATAAAAATCCCTCCCCATCTGAAACTAAGGAATAATTAAGATAATTCAGCTGATGGGATTTGTATAGAGTTGTGGGGTTTATCCACACAGCCTCTGAGAAAAAATGAATAAATGTTTGGCTATGTTACCTAATTCGCCTGGGATAGGAGTCGCATTTTTTTTTTTTTTACAAGATAGGTATTTTGTCCCCTTGTGTCTTTTCAACCCCCATTTTCAAGTTTCTGGTTTTGTCTGTGGCACACTGCTTCTTTGTCACCAACCTGGGCATTTTACCTACCTCATGTTCTCTAGCTTTTCTCTCTGGAATACCTAAGACACTTATTCTTAAGGACACTAACCAGTAGACTATTTTGCATAGCTTCCTATCACTTCCCTTAATCCCTGTTTTCTTAATAGGTTGCATGTAGTCGAATGCAAAAACATAAAAGTTTTAGAACCCAAACCCACCCTTCCTGAAGCAAACAACTTACAAACGCAGTCCCCTCCTTCCCCTCTTTTGGAGAATTGTTCCAGCTTTTATTTAGAAAACATATGCAAGGTTTGTATGAATGTCATGTATCTAAATAAATAAAATAGTTCTTGACTTCGAAGATCTCATAGCAGTTCAACGGGAGGAGGCAGACATAATAAACAGATAATCACAGTATAATGTGGAAAGCACAGTAGCAGAGCTATGTACAGTGGTTATGGGAGTGTACCTGGAAGAAGTGATTGGGACAGTGTTTTGAAGCCAGTATCACTTAGAATTTCTGCATTAACAAGTATAACAGAAGCAGCCATATGGAGAACCATGTGTGCTCTTTGAGCCTCACAACAACCTGGTGAGGCAGAGGTTTTTGACTCTCATTTTAGAGAGCAATCTACAGCTCAGAAAGGCTCAGTGAATGCTTCTTAAACACAGATTCTGGACTGAAGCATCTATGTTTGTCCCCTCCCCCTCCCACTACATTCATGCCCCTTAAGCAAAGATAGAAAGTACCCATGCAGAGTACTGCAGTGCCCTGCCATCTCCTCTCCTTTCGTTCATCTTAAGCAAAACTAAAATCTCAGATTCCCCTTTTGTGTGTCTAGCTTGCTTTCAGTGTCATCGGTGCATTGAGCATTTCAGGGCTGTAGCAGTAGTGAATATTGCTGATGTCATTGTTTGCCTTATTGGGATTTTGCTCTTTGTTTCACAGGGAGCTGTGATTGGTATAGACGATGAGGACGACAGCACCTTCACAATAACTGTTGATCAGAAAACCTTCCATTTCCAGGGTGAGCTGAAAGAAGAGATTCTCTCTCTTCATAGTCCCAACTGCTTCTTTCCTTCTCTGTTGGGTTGTTTGCTGGATGACTTGAATGGTTTTGCAACTGAGCCTGCATGAATGAGCGCACAGGAACGTTCTGGATGAAGTGGTACTGCAGGTTAGGCAGGGATTTGTTTCTGCAGTGGATACAGATCTGTTTGAAACGACTGTGGATCTGGCTGCAATTGGAGATTAAAATTTTAAAGGATAAAAAATCAGTGAAGGGAGAGAGTAATGGGCTGCTGCTGCTGCTGGCTTGTGTTTACAGAAGGTTGCTGATCTTCTTTACCAAGGAGTATGGGTCTGCTTCTGCATGAAGAGTCTAAAGACTGATTGTGAAGCTTGCAGTGTTTGTCTGTGTAAACTCAAAATGTAAATTAAATTGAAGCTAGTGGCACCTTTGGTTTAAAGGTTTTGCTTTGCTTCAAGAACTACAAGTTTGCATTCATTTCATCTGCATTTTTGTGTCTTGTGTGCCAGCCGTCATTTCTCTGCTATCATCCTTTTTATAGTTAATAACACTAATGCCATCTGCCACTGCTATGTTTCGGCATTGCATACTATGGTTCACCGGTAGAAAGGGTAAGGTATGTATGATCATTCTCATTTCATCTTGCTTTGAAGACTGTAAAGCAGCAAATAAAAGTTGAATTTAATGATCCTGTCGTATATTAGGAGCACCTATTAACTTTGTTAGTAATGTTTTTGTCATTTTGCCTATCCAGAGTAACCTCTATTTTATGTTTAAAGAAGTCCAAGAAACTTAGAAATGAGAGCTTGGAGGTGTTAGCACTTTCTCTGAATTACAAGTGACAATAACACTGTGATAGATGCTAGATATACCAAGATAAGTAAATATTAAATAAATTAATAGCTTAAAAATGTTTTGGTTATGAAGTTTCACAGTGACCAGGTATGTTATGTGAAGGTTCAGACAGTTGTCATTCTGTTGGGATAGTATATTGCAGTTATTTTCATTGTCCTATTTAAGAAATTGACATGTAGAAATAAAAGATGCAGCTTATTTACAGTAAATACAGATTAATGTACTCAAAAGTGATATCACTAATGCTTTTAGGAAAAAGCATACTTAAAAATGTTTATTGTGTTTGGTCATATTCTTTATTTAGAGCTGTTAAACTAACGATGCTGTCCTGAAATTTTCATAAAATTCCTAAGATTTAAAATCTTATTATGAAAGCCCAAGGCCTTTATTTATTTTTCTTGCTTTTTAAAAATTTTATTAGTTTCAAGTATACAGTACATTGATTAGACATTTATATAGTTTATAAAACGACCCTCCTAATTGCTCCTTCTCTCCTCTGGCTCTCTGCCTAGCCAATACATTAATGCTAACTGCATACCCAAGGCCTTTATTTTTAGGTTAAATATATAATACTGTTTATAAATTAAAGCAGATAATGCCCACACACTGCAACTCTTTTCTTGAAAGAAGTTGAATACTTTAATGCGTTTCGAGTAATAGCTGCTGGATGCAGCAGGTAAAGGCTGCAGTATGGAATTCTCTCTGCTGCAGTTACTAAGGAGATGCCTTCTTTGGACTTCCAGAAGCTGTATTGTTTGCCTCTTTAAAGGAGAGGAGACTCAGACCTCTAGAGCAAAGGCACCTCTATCTTCTGATTTACTTATAAATTATTTATGTTAAACCGATCTCCCCTTTAATAGTTCCAGATTTATGTGGCTTGCTTGTAAGAGAAACAATTCCTTTAATGAATTATTTAAATGACAGGGATAAATAAGGGTTATATGTATTTTTAATATGGATTCTTAGTTCAGAGATTGACATTTATTAGTTTATTTTCTACTGTGATAGTTATGGGAGTCTCAAGCAACATGATATTGTCTAGCTTTATTAAGAATTCGATAAGACTATATGTTCTTGGCAATAATGAGAGTTATTTCACATTCATAAGTCCTTGCTTATAAGAAAATCTCTGAAAGTTTGATAAAAAATTCTCCATGTCTGATAGATCTTATATTCTTGATTAGAATTGAAAGCAAGTTTGGTTGATATACATTAGCATATGTCTTAAATGTATTAAAGTTTTTATTTAATATGCCAGAATTTTTTAAAGCAAATGAAATATCAACTGCTAGATCTATAAAACAAATTCTAGTTCTATCAACTCTTAAAGGGAAAGCTAGAATTTGTTCAGATAACATTATTTATTCAACATCTGTTTTTGACATTATTCTAAGTTCCGGGGATACAATAGTGAACAAAACAGATAAAATTCCTTGCCTTCTTGGCATTTCTCCTCATCCATTCTGGTAGAGGAGAAAACCAATGAACAAGATAAATTAGTAAAATGTAAGTAAATAATGGAGTGCTAAGTGCTAGGAGATAAAAAAAAGCAGGAAAGGAAAAAATGAAATAGAAGTGAGCTGTGTGTGTGTGTGTGTGTGTGTGTGGTGTGTGTGTGTGTGTGTGTGTGTTGGTGGGAGTGAGGAGTTGATATTTTAGAGCGGCCAGGGAAAGAGTCATTGGGATGATGTCTTGTGAAAGTGAGGGAACAAGCTCTGTGGCTTTGGGGGGGGAGGAGGGGAGGACTAGGGGGGAAGTACATCATCCAGGCAGAAGGAACAGTAAGTGCCAAAGAGTGTGCCAGCTATGGTTGGAGAGCAAGTAACCATGGTGCAGGGGCAGTGGGAGATGAGGTATAAGAGGTAACAGGGAGCCTGGTCATGGAGGCCTTATATACCATGGTAAAAACATTGAATTTTATTGAAATGAGAAGCCATTAGAGGGTTTTAAGCAGATGAGTGACATGGTATGATTTTTTAACATTTATCACTCTGGCCTCTGTGTTGAGAATAAAATGCAGGAGGCAGGGACAAAAGCAGGGAAACTAATTAGGAGGCTATTGTAATCCATATGAGAGATGCTGGTGGCTCCCATGGTAGCAGTGGGGGTAGGGAGGCAGTAAGAAGAGGTCGAATTGTGTATGTGTGTTTCATTAACTTTACTGAGGTATAATTAACATGCAATAAGATGTACACATTCTAAAGTTCAGTGAGTATTGACAGATTTTTGCTCATATGACTGCTACCACAATCCAGATATAGAACATTTCTATCACTCAAGATTTCTTTAGTCTTTCACTCAGTCCCCACTCCTAGCCCCTGGCTCCAGGCAACTGCTGATCTACTTTAACTACTGATTAGATTTTTCTTGCAGAGTTTCACATAAATGGGATGATACATATATACTATCTTTAGTCTGGCTTTATTTTAGCTCAGCATAATGCTTTTAAGATTCATTCATGTTGTGTGTATTGGTAGTTTGTTCCTTTTATATTGCTAAGTAATAGTTTATTGTATGTTATTGTATTTATTTTGAAGGTTGAACTGTAGCATGTGAGAGAAAGATAGGAGTCCAGGTTGACACCAAAATTTTTGGCTTGAGCAACAAGAATGGAGTTGTCATTAACTGAGATAGGGAAGATTGCAAGAAGAGCCAATGTGAGTGTGTGTGAGGGGGGTTGGTAAGGGATGTGGGCACAGGAGCTTGTCCTTGGTCATGCTTATAAACAAGTTTTAGGCGCCTATCAAACATCCAGATGGAGGTGTCAAGTAGACAGTTGAAGTGCGGAGTTTAGGAGAAAAGTTCATGCTGGAGAAATAAATTTGGAAGTCTTTGGCATATAGATGGCATTTAAAGTTATGGGAATTTGAGAGTAAGGGTAAAGAGAAAAGAGAAGAGGTCCAAGTAATGAGCACTGGAACACTCCAGCTCTTGTTTAGAGGGCACAGATACGAGGCAGAACTAGCAAAAGAGGTTGAAAGCAAATGGAAGGAAAATGTGGTACCCTGAAAGCAAGAAAGTGTATCTAGGAGGAAAGAGGCATCAGCAAAAGTGCTCCTTCCTGATAGATCAAGTTGAGGGCTAAGAAATGATCACAGGATTTAACAATTAAGAGTCCATTTGTAACCTTAAGAAGAGAGCCCTTTTAAGATCACAGACAGTGCTTTCAAGTCCTGTAAAGGGAAGGTCAAAAATACAGCACTAGGTGGAGGGGAGAATGAGAACAAGGGAGTTTTTGTTTTGTTTTAAATAAGAGAAATAATAGCGTGTTTCTATGCTATTGTCAGTGATTCAGTAAGGAGAAAAAGTTGATGGTGCAAGGGAGGGGAGAATTGTTGGATCAGCGTCTCTAAGAAGGCAAGAGAGGATGGGACCTAATACACAGGTGGGTGGAGCGAACATTGCCTTTGGCTACGGGCTTGGACAGTAGAAACAGGAAAGAAGGTCAAGTGTTTGGAAATAATATGTAATTGGGTTGTTACCCATCACCTTCATTTCCACTATGGTTTGAATCTTTAGCTGTCCTACATATCCTCTATTCTGAAACCTCATTTATTTATAATAAAGAGGATTGGTGCCAGGAAGAGAACAAACTTCCCTGAAGCAATAGGTTATTTATTTTTACAGTGATTCACAGTTCTGGTAACTTGATATTTCAGAATAGCTCCAATTTTAAAGAGATGCCAATAAACTTTCAAAACAAAGTCAGTTTAAATTACTTCATTTTTGAAAAGGCAATAATTGAAATTATAATTCTAGCATGTTAGGGCTTTAAAAAGGTTTGTAAACTATAACTTTCTTCTGTCCTTTTTTTAGAGATATGAAAAAGAAAATAGTTGTCAATTTATCTTTATGAACTGGTTATTTTTTCTTTTGAATAAGGGCCAAAAAAAGATCCATTGTCCTATCTGTCAGCTAAAGTTGTTTGTATATATAGGTTCTGGACTAGACATTTGGTGGAAAGCAGCTTTGGTTTTATACTGTCTATTGAGTTCAAACATTTATTGTGTATAGTATGTGTACTCCCTGTGCTCAGAACTGAGGATATGTAGGTAAATAAGACATGGGCAATGATGTCAAGTGACTTTAAGGAAGTATTTATAATGTAATGTGAAACATGCTATAGTAGTAAAAATATGTATAGGGAACTGAAATAATAGGCAATCAAAAGAGTAAAGTTTTTCTTATTACCAAATAATTCTTTTTATAATAATCAACATTAAAAATCATACTAGCTCTGGAATTTCAAGTTGTTCAGAAATATATAATGTAAAAACTGTGTTTTAGTGGAAGTCACCTGTGGCTGGTCTGATAGCTAACCTTTTCAACTCAGTCCATTAGAGCTCACACATTTTTTAAAATGTAGAATTACTACATATCAGCCCAGTGGTGAAGAAAAGTGTTTAATTCAGAAAAGTTATATCGATCAAGTATATTAGGGCAGCATTGCTCCTACTGCATTAACATCAATCAACTCAGGATGGTATGTCTCATCATTAATCATTCAGAAGAATAGATAGTACATCATTAGACTAACCCATGGTTGAAGCTTATGTTTTCTGCTTTAAAAACAGCCATTTCATCATTATCATTAATAAAAAGATTCCATTATTTTCTGTTCATTATTGACTTTAAAAAAGTTTCCTGCTGCCATTTTATATTTTTGATTTTTACATGACAACCCTCCTAAAATAAAAACAAATAAATAACCATTTAGACTTCATGTAAGGGAAGTAAATCAGGTATAACTAATTCTCTAATTAGATGTTATAAATATAGTAGGTGTTAGTGGGGAAATGCCACTGAATTTATATATTGGGAGTTTTTTGTGTTGTAGGAGGATTGGATCTCACTGGTATACATTTCCTCTTCATAATTAGCTTTCTGTTCAAGATCCTTCTGGAATATTTGAAATTATAATTTTTCCCAAGATTAACCAATGTGGACTGTTTGGCTTAGTAAGAAGATATTAGGGTAGATATTTAGTTTTATTTTTTTGTTAGTAATTTATCTTTTTATCCCACCATTTTCTTTTCCATAATCTCTAAGTAGCAAAATTAATACCTGCTCATTGTAGAAATTTGGGAATATATAGAGTAGTATAAAAATGCCAGTAATCATTCATAATCCTGCCACCCCAAAATAATTATTAATAACATGCTTATGGATTACCTTCTGATTGTTGAGTTGTTTTGGGTGTGTATGTATTATGAAAAATTGAGTCATTCTGTGTAAATTAAGTTTTCAGATTTTTAAATTTAAAATATTATAACATTTCCCTATGAAACTGAGAGTTTTAAGTTCTAAGATTTTAATAGTTAAATAATATTCCATTTTGTGAAATTTTATTTAACGATTTTTTTAGCCATTCATCTATTTTAAAGGCTTTTTTCCTGTTTAAAATAATATTTTATTGAAATCTTTGTACATAAATCATTAACCAAATCATTAGGATAAATTCATAAAAGAATTTGTCAGAACAAAAGACATATTTTTAATATTCCTAAAGCAATGCTCCCTAATTACTTTTAAGAAAGATTGATGATTTTTACTCCCATCTGCTTCATCAAACTCATAGGTATTTAGTATTATCATTTTCAAAGAATGCCAAACCACTGTCCCCCACCCAAAACAAAATTATTTTAATGTGTTTATTTCTTGTTTGGTGACTTGGTCATTTCTTTGTCCATTTTTGTTGGTGGTGGTGTGCATATCTTTTTTTAAATATCTTTTTTGAAAGGGCATAGGGAATAGTCTTAGACTTATTCATTAACTACTATCTGAGAAGTTGCTAATATATATTGTTAAGTAATCTTTTTACCCATTTTGAAAACACATTGCTTGGTACCTGTTAATGTGAAGAGTAAATTATGATATACAAAGAAAAGAATTTTCCTACTTTAGTGTATAATGTGTACCTGAAAATATGCATGAAAGTAGACTGTGTGAGTTGAACAAAGACTTGCTGGTTATAAGGAGGATTTATTCTTATCACAGTTACAAAGCCCTTAATGACACCTTGCCTTTTAGACATAATATTTGTAAGATGTATTCATACATTTTATTACTTTCCTTCAAAAATGAACATGTGGACAATGGGCCAAATCTTAAGGAATTTCCCATTGATGATAAAGATGTACTGTTTTCAGCTTGCTTAATGGTTTCTCATTATATTATGTTTATAAGATTTGTTTATTATCACTCCTATTGACACTTTGATTCTTATTTTTCTTCTAATCAAAAGAGTAGCATAACAGAGTGCAAAATATATTAAAATGGTGTAAAACGTTCATTTGTTGCCAGATAGAAGAAACATCTAAATTTTCTCTGAGGAGTTAGTGTATATTAAAGTACAGATTATATGAATGTTCAGTAGGCAAGCACTACATATGTAAAATGTAATCTCATACCTTGAGAAACTTTGGCAACTCAAAACTAAGTTGAGAGACAGTTAAGTATTACATTGTATATACCTTTGTGACTGTAATAGGAGTACAGGGAAGGAAATGATAACAGTAGTTAGATTTCCCATCGTTTTCAAACTTTTAATAAAAGTATATTACATATGTAGTCTTATTTAGAAGCCCAGATATGACAGAAAAAAGTATAATTCCTCTGACGTCAGAAGATAGCTTAGAGCCCTGCCCAGGCAGCCACTAGCTACTTTGAGAAAATAGCAGTATTCAATTTCATTCATTCATTCATTCATTCATTCATGTCAATAAATATTCGAGTGCTCACTGTATACCAGGCTTCAGGCTAGTTTCTGAGTATAAAGTAGTGAGCAAAGCAAAATGCCTATCCTCAAGCATCTCACATTTTGAAAATTATTATTCTGGAGGAGGTTTCCTGGTTGCCCAATTTCAAGTAGTTCTCTGACCCCAGATTAAAAATACCTGAGTTAAAGCCCTATCTCCTGGTAATGCCTAGACTGCACTCACCCTTATTTTTACTTTTAGACAGCTGACTATTTCATGAATTCTCTAAGAAAATGTTCACTTCTGCGAAGGTCATCTTTGTCTTTCCAGCCTCCTTCATTAACTTTCCATGCAGTCTATGAACATTCGTTCTCATGATCATGATTTAATAAACGTACATGACATGTAACATTGGTCCCAGCATATAAATTCAAGTTGTATTTCATCATTGCATTTTCTCAATATTAAATTTGGAGAACCCTAAGACAGTTTTACTAATACCCTTGAAAAAGAATTAGAATTCAGATAAACCATAAAGAATCTGCATCTTTGTTGTTTGCTAGCTTTATGAGGGCATCTGCCTTGGGTGACCGCCTTGTGGGAGGAATCGGAATCATATAAAAGAGAATTGAGCTGAGTCTTTGCATTTGGGTGATTTAAGTCAAGTGGAGATTGGTGTCAATGAGATTTTTAATCTTGAAGAGGGTGATTATGTTCTAGAAGTGAGCATCTCATGAATAAGAGAAAGAAGTGGGGTAGAGAGGAAGCAAACACTTATTAAGGGTGTAGTTAGTGTTGCGCTAGGTACTGTTATCCTCATGTTATTTGATAAGTATTTTTATTTCCATTTTATAGATAAGGAAACTGAAGCTTTAATCCAAGGAACATGTATAAGAAGTGGCCAAGCCTGGATTCGAACCCATGCTGTTTTCATTGCATGGTGTTGCTTATTAATGCCTTTCCTTCCTTGTTACCCTAACTTCTCTTTTAGTACACACTTCTAACTTAACTTTTAGAAGTTAGTCGTCATGCCTTAGCTTCTTTGCAGCTCTAGCTTCACTGCTGTTTTCTCTTCTACAGCATGCTTCCTACTTTGATAGTAGTTAGTGTTCTCATGCTTTCATGTGGTGTGCTTGTCAGAGTTTCTCCTGTGCTCAGTGTATCTAAGTTCATAGTTGTCACTGCATGGGGGCCCGTGGGAGCAAGGGAACCTGGGACATTGATCAGAAGAGACTAGTGTGAATCATGGCATGAGGTGAGCAATCTGTCACCAACTGTGAGAGAGGGTTGGAAGACTGGCCAAAGAAAGGCTCAGGAATGTTTCCTGTGTGGATTTAAAGGGCAGGTAGTCAAATATGGTTGACCTACTGTACTCTCTTTAATTTTAATATGTCAACTGAGGGAGCATACCCAAGTTGCTGAGGAAAACAAACCAAACATACCTTCTCAATTTTATTCCTCTTATGCAGAGGAAGTCCTGCCTACATAGGAAGCCTAAATGTGGAGCAGAGGGTCACTAGTAAAATGAAGATGGCAATACTGACCTCTAGAATTGTTGTGAGATCAGAGAAAATGCATATAAATACTCAACATGATGCCTGGCAAATAGCAAGCCTCAAAAGATAGTAACTGTTGCTATGATTATGGCGCTGCTGTTTCTGGGATTCCTTTCTCTGATTTTTTTTTAGCCTAGGGTTTGGGCTGGAAATAACCCAAATTAGGTTCTTGAAAATGGCACATACTGAGCATGGTACCAGGGATACAAAGCTGATTCCTTGCTATTCAGGGAACTTTCAGTTTAATAGGAATGACTAGGGGGATATTTACTAGTAAGACAATAATGAGGATAGCAACTGGGTGCAGGTTCTGTACCAAAGGCTTACTTGAAGTTTCTCATTTAACTCTTTCAAACAATCCTGAGAGACAGTTATGAGGAAACTGAGGCATGATATGCTAAATCACTTATTCAGGGTGCATATCTTGGGACAGATAATTACAGTACAATGTAAATACTATAGAGAGCTATGGATATGTAGAAGAGAGAACTGGTGGAGGCAGGGAAAGCTTCACGAAAAATGATTTTGATGCAGGTTTTGAAGACTGAAAAAGAGATAGGGGGTAGGCATAGATAGAAGCAAAAGGAATGAACGTTTACCCAACTTAAGAAGGAGAAACATTCCAGGTAAAGGGAAGTTATATGCAAAAACTTGGAAGTATGTAAAAGTATCACTTAAATTTGAGAAATATAAGAAGTGTAGCTATTTTAGAATAGTACATGGAAAGTGAGAAGGAGGCTTGAGTTTGGTCTGGAACTAGATTGGTGATCAAAGGTCATTCACATACCAGAATGAGAAATTAAAACACTTTTTCTATAAATTAGAGTGAGGCATTGGGTATTTTTGTCAGGGAAAGGTCATTGTCACACTTTGGCTCAGTAGGAACTTTGGCAACTGTTTGTGGGATGCTTTGGAGAGAAGTGAAATTGAAGTAAGCCCAGTTTGGAGCTTACTTCAGAGGTTCTGGAGAGAGGTAATGAGGTCTTGAACAAAGGCAATGAGAGTGCCCCAGAGAGGATAAATACAAAAGATATGTATAACAAGCAGAATTTGGCAATTAGTTGCACATAAGAGGATAGAATAAAAGAAGTTCAGAATCATCCCTGGCTTTCTGGCAGAGTAATGAGAGGATGGTGGCAATTCTTTGAGATGTATTGAGGACTATATATTTTTCACTGCCGTGATACTGGGCCCTACCTGATATGGACGTATGCCCTCAATAAATATTTTTTTGAATAAAAGTGTAACTTTGGATTATTTCAGTGATAAATGTAATTATTTAGGAAAAATATGTTCAGTTGTCCCACTGAAAAAAGCTTCAGAGATTCAGATCCCTGAGAAAAGAATCTTCATTTAAAAAGAGTCACAGACCAGGAACTTAGGCTTGAAAAGATGTGCTAAGATGTGACTTTTACTTGCACAGGTATACTCTGAGTTTTTAAAGGAAAGATTATGCTTAGAAAATGACTGTTAGAAGTATGTAAATTTATGCTTGACCCTGTTCTCTGTGTGGAATTTTTGAGCCATCTTGCAGAACTTTTGAATGAGAACCAAATTGAGTCTTTTTCTTTTAGGAATCTACATTTTTCAGTTAATGAGATAAATTGAGGTCATGCCATAAATGCATGGAACTTTGAATGGATCTTTTCCTCTGTGTATGATTTTGTAACATCATGCATTGATCATTGTGGGTAATAGCAAAACAAAATTTGGAACTTACTGACTCAGAGAATGGAAAGAGAACTTGAAAAATGTAATTAAGAAGAGAGGTAGGTGCTAGAGAAAAAATTCTAGAGATCAACTGAATGTATAAATAACTATAAAAAGAGGGAGGAAAAGTTAACCTGTTTTTATATATTTGGGGAACATAAATGTACTATTTGCAAATGGTTTTAAATAATTAAATTGGTCCCTTTGAGCAGGGATTCTGAATTAGTATATCTTTAATTTTACTTCTAGAGAGCTGCCTCTTCATATGGTTTGTGAATTGTGGATATCATTACTGTATTTGTATTTCTCCCATGAACAAATAATTTATTATGATTGACTAATAACCATACATCTAATTGGTGCTTCATATACACGAAGATATTTTTCCTATTAGATCTAGTAGGGTTTGTTTATTGCCTCATGGGAGAATGGGAGAAAGTAGGCTAGGTTAGTTAGTCTTTCCTTGACTTTTATGACCTTGACATTTTTAAAGATTATAGGTTAATTGTTTTGTATAGTGTTCTTCAGTTTTCTTTTTTTCTGGTGTTTCTTCATGATTTGATTTAATTACATATCTTTGGCCTAAAGATCACAAAAATGATGCTGTGTTCTTATTTCAATTTGTCCCCTTACTGACAACCTTTATTTTGATCACCTGATTAAATAGTATCTGTCAGGCTTTTGCTATTAAATTTTATCTTTTCCCTTCTTAATATTTTGTGGGAAAGTATTTTGAAGCTATGCCAATATTCCATTCTTCATCAAACTTATAATACATATATCAGTAGTAGCTAATGATTTCCTGTTTTACTCAATAGATTGTAAATCTTTACTATCATTATTTATTTTGATGCTTGAATTGTCCTTGGCCAGCTGAATTCCCTTTAAACTTTGTGTGTGTTTTTGACATGTCCCTATCATTCTCTGAGCATTTCCTTTCCTGTTTTCTGGCCTGAGTACACACACACGCACACGTTTATGTTTTAGGTCCATTTTCTGCTTTCCCTCTCTTAGTTTTGGAATCAACAATTTTCCTAAGGAGGCCTATTTCCTTTTAATGGAGCATGGTATTTAGAAAGCAACATCTCTTACTTGGCGTCTAGGCCCTCTCAAAGTGAAGAAATATATGAATGTTGTGTGTGTGTGTGTGAGTGTGTGTATGTACACACATGTGCATCCATATTCATATTTCTATATGTATTATATATGTTGCAAACCATGAGTTTATAATATCTTCATTTCCAATTTATAACACCCCAGAAATCATTTTTCTCTTACCATATTTGTCACTTTATTTCCAATGGTGGGAAACCCTTTATTCTTCTTCTATTTACTTATTTAACCAAATCTTCTATATGTAATTAGTTTTTTGGGCTCTGACTCCTCATGCTGGAATTTTCCACTGTGTAGGTTCCCTCCTCATCCTGCTTCAGGCCTTGATGCCCCATGCCGTCCATGTCGTCCCTTGGCATGATGTACATATGCCTTCTTCATCCTGCTTAGGCTGTGATGTCCTGAACTGGATCATCCACCCATTTTGGTACAATACTTTTAACTATACCACAGAGATCATTTGATTTTTCCCTCTAATGCCACTTTTCTTTTCCAGGGTTTAATCCATGATTCACATTGCATTTAGTTATGACAGTTCTTTATTCTTGTCTTTCATGACCTTGACTTTTTGGATGAATATTAAGTATTTTGTAATACTTAATCTCTCAATTTGGGCTTATCTGATGTTTTCTCATTATTAGAATGAGATTATGTATTTTTGTCAAGAATGTAACAGAAGTGATGCTGTTTCCTTCTCAGCAGATTGTATTGAGGAATATATGATATCAATAAATTTATTGCTGATGTTAACCTTGATCACTGGATTAAGGTAGTGTCTGCAGATTTCTTTATCATAAAATTACTATTTCTCTTTATAATCGACAAATATCTTAGGGGAGATATTTTGAGACCCTGCTAATATCTTGTTTCTCCTTAGACTTTTGCCCACTGATTTTAGCTATCAATATGCCATTAGTGGATCTTACCTATAATTATGTTGTAGTGTTTGTCTAATGGTAATTTTTAAATTTCTCTCATTCTTTCTATACTATGAATTGTAATTCTGAAGGAAGAGCTGTGGCGCCTTCTCCATTTGTTTACTTATTCGATTATTTATGTCACTATTGGACTCTTGGATTTCTTTTTATTCTGTGAGTTACAATCTACTACTATCATTTATTCTGTTGCTAAGATTTTTAGACATCAGCCATTGGAACTCTTTCAGGTTGGCTCCTGTTTCATTTTGACATGCCCCATTTTTTTTCAAGCACTTGTTTCCTCCTCATGTTAGTCTTGCTAGAAGTTTATCAATTTCATTAGTTATTTCAGGTAACCAACTGTGGGCTTTATTGATATATATATATTTTATGTTTTCTGTTTGATTAATGTATGTTGCTTATCTTTTTTTTCCCTGCTCATTTTGAACTTAATTTCCTGTTGTTTTTAGCCTTTTTTTTTTCTAGATATGCATGGCTATAAATTTCCCTTTTTGCATTGCTTTAAACTGCATTCTTGAACAAGTTTCAATATGTCATGTTCTTATTTATGCAGTGCCAAATATTTTCTAATTTCTAGTGAGATATTTTTCTCTGACTGATGGATTATTTAATAGTGTTTTATTTTTAATTTTCCAAACATTGGAATATTTTCTAATTTATACATTTTAAACTGACTTCTAGCTTGAATTTTACTGTGAATTGCTGTGTATGATTTCAGTCCTTTGAAATTTGTTGAAACTTGTTTTAGGGTCCATTATATGGTCAATTTTTAGAAATGTTCCGTGTGCTGCAAAGAATGTCTGTTTTACATTTGTTGTGTTCAGTGTTCTATGTAGGCCCATTGGGTCAAATTATTCATCACGGATTATTAAAATTTCTAGGTCCTTACTGATTTTTGTTTGGTGAGCTATTGGTTAATGAGCAAGATGTATTAAAATCTCCCACTGTGGTCGTGGTGTTTTGTCTATTTTTCCTTATATTTTGTAAGTTTCAGCCATTTGAAAACATGGTATTAGTTATATGTAAATTTACATTTATTATTATCTTCCTGATGACTTGAAACTCTTGTATTTACAAAGTGAGCCTCTTGATCTCTTTTTGTGGTAAAGTCTCTTTTATGTGATTTTAATTACACCACTTTTTTCTGATGAGTGTCTATGGTATATCTTTTTCTATACTTTTATTTTCAATATTTCTGAATTCTTATATTTAATAAGTGCCTCTTGCAAGCATCATATAAAATCTTGTTTTAAAAACTTTCTTTTAATCAGAGCATTTACTTTATTTATGGTTAATTATTGACATTTCTAATATTAAAAATTTACCATCTTACCATACATTTTCTTTTTTTCTTACATATTGTTTCTTTTTTTCTCTGTCTTGTCATTTTTGGATTGAGTGTTCTTTCATTATTGAATTTTTTTTTTTGGCGGTTACACACTTAAAAATACTTTTTAGTGATGACTCTAAAAATTATAGCATGAATTCTCCAGTTGTCAAAATTTAATGTTAATTGGCAATTTTGTCTTCTCAATGAGCGAACTTTAGAATTCTTTGACTCCATTTTCCCTTTCCCAATTTATTTGCAATTGTTTTGTATTTTAATTTCGAATATATTTATTTAAAACGTCACAAGATATTATTACGTGCAGTCAATATACATTTAGTTTTACCCATACACTTATCATTTTGTTGCTCTTCATTCATTTCTGCTTCTACCACCTTCCTTTAGACGTTATTCCTTATGCATGGAGAATACTTTTCAGATTTTAGTGAGTGTCTGCTGGTATTCTGTTTTTTGATGGTCTGAAAATGACTTATTTCATCTTAATTCCTGAAGGATATTTTTCACTGAATTCTAGATTGGAATTTTTTTCTTTCAGTTATTAAATATAGTGCTCTCTTGTCTTCTGGTTCCCTTGTTTCTTTTGAGACTTAGCTCCATTTAACTGTTGCTTCTTTGAGAGTAATTTTTCTCCGCCATCACCATTCCTGGCTGTTTTTCAGATATTTCCTGTGTCTTTGGTTTTCAGTAAATTTTTTTTTTTTTTTACTCTTCAGAATTATTAGGATTTCTGAAATATGTGGCTTAATGTCTTTTATGTTTTGAAAAATTCTCAGCCAGATAGTGCTTCTTTTCCTTTCTCTCTTTTGTCTCTTACAGATGTTCCAATTACATTCATGTTATACTCTTTCACTCTCTGTGTTGCTTACCCTTCTATATTTTCTATCCCTTTGACTCACTGTCTTTTGTTCTGATGAGTTTCTTCTTCAGCTCTTTCTTCCAGTTCTCTAAGTGTGTCTTTATTTGATCCAATCTGCCGTTAAACTCATTAATTTTGCTTATTATATTTTTCAACTTTAGAATTTACATTTAATAATTTAAAAAATCTATATCCGTGGTTCCATAGTGTAGCGGTTAGCATGTCTTCTTTACGCACAGGAGGTCCTGGGTTTGTGCCCCAGTGGAGCCATGGACCATGGTCTACGGCCATGCCACCCTGAACATGCCCGATGTCTGATCTCGGAAGCTAAGCTGGGTGGGCCTGGTTAGTACCTGGATGGGAGACTGCCTAGGAAGACTAGGTGCTGTAGGCATAAATAATAATAAAAAATAGACAAACATAAATAAAATAAAAATATATATCATTTATAAAATAAGTCTAAGTTCCTGTCAAAGTTTTCAGTCTTTTATTGAATGTATTAAGCATAGTTACTTTTAAAATGTAGGGTTTTTTGTTCAGACATCTAGAGCTCCTATTGATCTGTTTCTCTTGTTTCTCATTTATGTGTGGTTTTGTCTCATTGTATCCTTGGTTATCTTTGCTTATGTGCTAGACATTGTATTTAAAAATTATTTATATAAATGATTTAGCAGCTAAGGTATTCCTCCTATAGAAAAGATTTTCATTTGTTTTTGCTAGCTAGGTGTAGAGAGTCACTAACAACATGAGGTTGTTTTAATTCATTTTAGGCATCATGATTTTTCTGGGCTTCCCAGATGACTAAGTAGTTGTCTGAAATTAGACTGTTGTCTCTCACAATTCACCACAATGAACTCAGAATGGATCAAGGACCTGAATATAAGACATGAAACAATAAATTGCATAGATGAAAACATAGGCACTGAACTCATGGACCTTGGACTTAGAGAGGATTTTATGAATTTGACCTCAAAGGCAAGGGAAGTAAAAGCAAAAATAAATGAATGGGACTATATCAAACTAAAAAGCTTTTGCACAGCAAAAGAAACTGCCAACAGGGCAAAGAGACAACCATCGAATGGAAGAATATATTTGCAGACAATTCTGTTTTGTTTTTAATCCCTTATTTTTACACACCTTTGAGGACCCAATCAGAACATGACCTTTTTACTAGGGTCCCTATGGTTGGTGGGCCATGATCTCTAACTTTTTGCCTTTACGGGGCTTTTTATTTTTATTTTTAAATAGACTTTCTCTTTAGAGCAATTTTAGGTTCTCAGAAAAATTAAGCAGAAAGTACATAGAGTTCCCATATACCTCCTGCTCAAAAATACTGACAAAGCTTTTAAGTACACTGCTTAGTCTAGAACAACTCTTCTGAAATTTATAATACTCCCAGGAGAAAAGTGGCCCTAAATACCAGGCTTATTTCCTAGATGTTTGTCTTCCCCTAGATCTTGGCCTGTTAATTCTTTACTACCTTGTTTTCTGGTGCCGTCCACCAGTATTTTAAAATAATTATTCCAGCTTTTCTAGTTGTTTTCAGTGGGTAGGTAGCAAAATTATTCCCTTTGTTGTAAATTGCTGCAAGTAGATTGCATATTTGGAAAGGATAGAAGGGCGAACCTATTAAGGAAATGGCACAACTCAAAATCTTTTCTATTAGTGTCGTGGTTTAAAACTTTTACTTTCAATATTGTAGAGCTATATTGTAGAAAATAAGGTTTTAATTTTTATAATCTTTTATGCCAGCTCGTGATGCTGACGAGCGAGAGAAGTGGATCCATGCCTTAGAAGAAACAATTCTACGACATACCCTTCAGCTTCAAGTAAGAGTCTTTACCTGGCTTCTGGATGGATAGTTCATTAGTTTTCTTGTTTTCTGTGTGTGTGTGTATGTGTGTGTGTGTTTAAATAACTGTGATATGATGTAATGAAAACTTTTAATTTCTGAGGTGCTTATTCTTAACTTTGCAGTGTAATACACTATAGTCATTTTCTTCTGCTTTCTATAGGGTAAAATACTGAATTTTGTCTAGAAACAAGACTGCAAAGCAATTTTGAAAGTGAAATGCTATGTTAAAATGTGCCAGATCCCTTTTTTAAATTTAGTATTTATATTTGATAATTGATATAAGCAAATTATATAATATTGCATTGATAATAGATAAGCGTTGAGAGTTGACCTACTTTTCCTGTTATAGGAGTTGGCCATTAACAGACGTGTCGGGTGGTACCCTTTGGGATGAAAGTGAAAGAAAAAGCCCAAACTGGTTTAAGAAAAGAAGCAAATCTGGTTTAGGAGTAGTTTGAAGTAGGCACTTAAACAATGCCTTGAGGACCCAGCTCCCCCATCTCCATTTCTCAGTTCCAGTTTTTCTGGGTTGGCTTCATTTTTAATTAGGTTCTCCCTTTATAGTGGTAAGATGGTTGCAGCAATTTCAGCCTACCCTCATTGAAACTCCAAGTCTACAGAAGGCTACTATTCTTTCTGGACTGTGATAGGATTAATAGGTTAGTGCCCATCACCTTAGCTTCCGTCATTTTCCCAATCCTGATCAATCGCAGTCTCACAGTCAGTCAGTCATATGCTCCTCCTGGAGCTGGGATGTTATCTACTTTTCCAGAAACACATTACTGATAGGGTAGAAGACTGTCCCTCGACTCCCAGGAAAGTCAGAATAGAGAACAAAAGATGCTGGGTGACAGCAACACCAAATGTTTACCCCGCCATGCCAAAGATAATTTCCTATGTTTATTCTCCAATGAAAGAGCTTATACTGTGGCATATAGAGAGTTTGTTTTGATCTATAGGATTATAGAAAACGGATGTTTTATAGCTCTATTTATCTTTGTCCTATACCAGGAATTGAATAGATTATACAAGGTAGTAGAGGGCATCTCAAGATTGTGAGCTCCTCATCACTTGAAAGTGTTCAGATAGAGGCTTAAAAAATTATATGAGGCGTGATTATTAAGAAACTAAGAAGTAACTATAAGTTGAACCAGGAGATCTATAAGTTACTGTATGGGCTATGCAACTTTAAAAGCAACTTCATAATTTCTGTAGGTTTCTTTTTAAATTAGGCAGTTTTATAAATGACTGTAGCATCATTTCAGCAAATTTGTGATCCAGTGGGAAATGTTTTATTCTTGTTTCAAAAATTTTTTTTTCAATTAGTTGACATTCATATTATATGAAGATAAATGTTTTAAGAATCATATTAAATGAAATGTGGCAGATGAGGTGCCTTCTACAGTTTGTTAGACTGACATTCAAGTCTATGATCTATTTTCAGATTGCTCTTCGAAACATTTCTGCCACTATATCTCTATATAAACCTTCTACTAGAGTACTGCTGCTTCCTTGCTTTCCTCTGAACACATCTTTTCATTTCTGATCTCCACATCCTTGCTCATGATATTCTCTCTCTCTGAAATGCTATCTACCTCCACTCTGCCTTTCACATACTACTTATTTTCTTCAAAGCCCTGTTCAGAACCCACCTGTTCTATGGAGCTTCCCCTGACTTACTCCTCCCCGGCTCCCAATTCAAAGTGATCTCTTTGCTTTGAATGCCACATTCATTGCACAATTCACTAAGTCCTTATCCTATTCTTATTGTTTATCTTTAAAAATATATATAGCTCCTACCTCTTCAGTTAGGATGTAGATTCCTTAAGGTCACCTACCTAATTTGATTCAATTTTGGAATTTATGAGCTTTTGCTAAGAAGAGAACTTAACATGTCTTTGGGAATAACAGAAAGAAAAAAATAACTTTGGGAAGTCAGATTATGAAGCTTTGATATTTTAAAATACATGTAATACAAAAGAGTGAGTTCTTTATATATTTTTCTAAAGTTAATATATGCAGAAGATGGGGCATTTAGAAATATGTAATTAAATGTTAATTTGACTGACAAAAAGGCAAAGATTCTGTTCCTAGAGATAGTGAAGTGTGGTGAAGAACCTGACTCTGGAGTTACCACTTAAATCTTGACGTTGAACTTATTCTGAGTTCCAGTGCTCTCCTCTATAAAATGATGAGAATAAAAGTACCTACTTTTGACCATTAAATGAGTTAAATACAAGTTTGTTGAAATAATGCCTAGCTTTGTAGAAGCCTGATAAATGTTAGCTGCCATTACTGATACTACTCTTACCATTCCCACTCCCAGAACTTGGCATTCTAAATAACACTCAATAATGGTTAATTAAATGAAGAAATTATTGAAGGAATTTACAAACAGATGATAAATAGGTTGTTTCTTCATTGTTGTTTATTGAGTGCTCTGAGATGTATTCTACGCTCTTTTCTATAATGACTATATGTCTAATTGGGTAACTAAGATTAATAGAAAGTTTTTGAGTATTTTTCATGAGTGTTAAGCTACTTCACTAAAGATTAGTTTTTAAATATACATTTTAATTTCTCAATATGTGCAGATTTGTTTACTACTATTGTATTGTTTCCCCAGCCTCATTAAATTTTATTTTTGTATCATGTAGAAAAATAAATGTTTTGTTTTTCTCCCTTGAGGCTCTTGGTTTCCCAAAGGAAATGATTGCAATATAGATGTGTCACCTCTTCCACAGGTAAAGTGGTTTGGAGAAGTAGCCAATTACTTGGGTTTCCCACAAAGAAGGAAAATTCCACTAAGGGCTATTGCCAACCTTGTTATTACTGAGGGAAAATGAATTTCTGGTTTCTAAATTAGAACTTAGGTGTGTTCCTCGGAACACATCTTTTCATTTCTGATCTCCACATTCTTGCTCATGATGTTCTCTCTCTCTGAAATGCTATCTGCCTCCACTCTGCTTCACATGCTACTTATTTATTAAATTAGAACTTTGGATTCTAGGATTCATTTTTTAAAAAATAATTCTATTGTACTAGTATTGGACATTTATCTGAACTCTTGGAAAACAGCTAAACAGATGGTATAGTTTTATAGATGTTAAAGGTTATTCCTTAAACTGCCAGAAATTTATTTTAACTGTTTTCTATGGAAATCTTTTAGAACTTATATATTTCCTGCCTTTATAAAAATAAAGTTGAAATTTTAAAAAATAGTTCATGCTCAATTCAGAACATATAGAGAATAACTTCAGAAAAGTTATTTGGTAAATATTTAAACATTTGTGAATAAAGAACATATTGTCTTTGCCTTTACAGAGCTAGTAAAGGAAATAAAAATCATAATGAGGATTGAATTTTTTTCAACTACAATAATGACATAAATAAGTTGTGCTTCTAAAAAATTTTAAACTAAGTATATAAATAAAAGCAATGGCTTTTCCCACACCCTTACTTTAGAGATGAACACATAGTTCCCATGTGTTAACTTCCTAATCCTAATGTAAATCCTAATGTAAAGTTAGAGAGCATAAAGGCTAGGACATTTAAAATGAGGAGTAATTATACAATACAAAGCCATTTCGTCCATCTTGTGGCAAGGAGCCATTTACTTCTAACCAAATGATGGCAACTCATGTTTTTAATGAAATCTATAAATTGTTTCAGAAGAAAATTAAATGACCAATGTAGATTTTACTTGTAAAAATTGGAGCAGCAGTACATAATTTTAAAAATTTAATGGTGCCACAAGGCTCACATAGAAAAACAACGGCCTTTTGGACCCTTTACTTTCTCTCTTCTGCTTGTTAGACTAGCCATTTTCAACTTTTCTAGCTGTTTATGCTGCTATTTTTATAGCATAATACCTGGCAGTTTATTCATTCAACAGATATTTATTAAGCATCTAATACATGCCACTCTCTGAGTGAGAAAATGCTTAAGATACAGTGGTGAACAAGGCAGTACACTGTACACTATCATAGCCATTGTGGGGTTGTATAGAAAGTGTTCATTCCTAACCTTGAACAAATATTTCTTTTTGTTTATTAATGTACTTAGAACTGCAGATAATTTGCAAACAGTCTCATGGAATATGGTACCCTTGGTCATAAGGTAGGGACTGCTTCTACTTATATCAAGTGGTGTAATTATTCCAGCTGGCCAAGTTTGTGTGTGGAAACAATTGGCTGAGTTTACTTTTGAGACTTTTGGGTACTGGTCAGACAAAATAATGGAGCTACGTATCCTGCTTCCAAGAGTTGTGCAGTAATTTTATGTGTTCCAGTCATTTGGCCTGAGTTGCTGGACACATTCCTAGGGAAACTATGATTTTTTGAAACCTATTTCTTCTTTTTTTCTTCTATTTCTGTCAAAAGTATTTGTCAACTATGAGATGACATCAGAGCAGAATGTGACTTATATGTAAACATTAATGGACTCTCTAGTAGAAATAATATTTTTGAAAGTAGTACATGAATTCTGTGTAAACTAAGTTTTCATCTTTATAGCTATTAAGTAATGGCCTATTTTTTTACTCAATAGACTTCCTGCCATTTTAAAGACTCCCTCCCTCTGAACCTTAGTGGTTTTTTTTCTGATTGTTAATATATAAATGGGATGCAGCAAGAGGGAAATTTAAGTTTAGTTTTTCTTATTTCATAATTGTTTTTAAATTTTTTTCTAGTTTTATTGAGAAATAATTGATATCATTGTAACATATATCACTGTATAAGCTTAAGGTGTACAGCATTTTTTTAAAAACTTGTTAATCACCAGAGTCTATTCTTTATCTTGAACAACAACAACAAAAAAAGTGACCAATTTAATCACTTAGTTATATAGTTCAAAGGTAAGTATTGAAGATCTTTTTGATATGTGGGTTGGTAATCAGTTGTCATATGTGGGTTTAAGGCATTGGTCACTTAATTTCCTTTTGAAACAATTTATAGATTTCTTTAAAAACACTTGAGTTGCCAAATTTGCTTGTAAGTCCTACAGTTTCTTGGGATAAAATGGGTAAAGTTTTCTTGTATTTTGTAATTACTCTTCATTTGAAATGCTACATTTTTTATGCATACTAACTTTATACTAAGATTAGGAAAATGAGAACTGTATGCCTATAACAAATAGTTATCTCTAGTATGAAATTGGACTGCAGCTGTGACCTCTTTAAACATGTAACTAGAACATAGAGTTTTTTATACGCAATTGAGGAAAACTCAGTATTATTGTTAAGAGACTATCATAAATCATATTCTCTATTGCCATTATCTCTAATTTTAACACTCAAGCCTATCAATAAAAACTAATGACTAGAACTTAACTATTTATATTAGACTGTCAAAAATGATAGTGCATTTTTATTTTTGAAACTACTGACCCATGATGATCTTGATGGGAGATTCAGAGGACACTTTTTAAAAAATCTTTAGACTGTCAAAAATGATAGTGCATTTTTATTTTTGAAACTACTGACCCATGATAATCTTGATGGGAGATTCGGAGGACACTTTTTAAAAAATCTAACACTTGGGTAGACACTGTTAAATACAAAGTTCTTGATGATCCCATGGGTCTGTCTGCTCAGAGATAAGACATAAGCACATAAAAAACTGGTAAGCAAGAATCACATAAATAAGTATTATGTTAAATAGTACAGTACATAGAATTAGAGATGCATACTTTTTCCCTCTGGCTTAGAACTGTTTGATCAGCTAATATTGAATTAAGTCCTTTGCTGCTCAGGCACAAAATTAATGTCTAGAAAAGCAGATAAAGGAAAAATTTTAAAGAGTATTAGTGTAGGTTTTTAGACATTGACCTTGTCCATCTAGCAAAATTAATACTTTTCCTTCTCTATCACAGTTTATGTTTGTCATAGAATTCTTTATTTTTAGACTCTATTCCCATAGGAAATTCATTATTGAACGCTTAATATCTGCCAGGCATTTGGATAAATACTGATGATATGATTTGAACAAATTAGATATGTAGACCCTTTCCTTATTAAGCTTGCAGTCTAGTGGTGAACATAAACATTTATCAAAGAATAATGCAAATAAAACAGTCTGATTAAAAAATGGGCAGAAGATCTGAATAGACATTTTTCCAAAGACGACATACAGATAGCCAACAGGTACATGAAAATGTGCTCAGCATTATTAATCCTCTGGGAAATGCAAATCAAAACCCCAATGAGATATCACCTCACACCTGTTAGAATGGTTACAATTATCAAAAAGACAAGAAATAACAAATGTTGGTGGAAAAAAGGGAACTCTTGTGCACTGCTGGTGGGGATGTAAATTGGTGCAACCATATGGAAAACAGTATGGAGGGCCCTCAAAAAATTAAATATAGAACTACCATGTAATCCAGCAGTTTCCCTTCTGAGTATTTATCCAAAGAAAACAAAAAACACTAATTCAAAAAGATTTATGCACCCCATGTTCATTGCAGAATTATTTACAGTAGCCAAGATATGGAAACAACCTGTGCCCCTTCATAGATGAATGGATAAATGTGTGTGTGTGTGTGTGAGTGTGTGTGTGCACAATAGACATTATTAAACTATACAAAGAATGAAATCTTGCCATTTGTGACAAGGATGGACCTGTAGGGCACTATGCTAAGTGAAATAAGTCAGAGAAAGACAAATACCTAAGATCTCTTATATGTGGAATCTAAATTAAAACAAAAAAAGCTAATAGGTACAGAAAACAGATTGGTAGTTGCTGTAGGTGGGGAAAGGGTAGGAGAAATGTATGTACTTTTTTTTAGTTTAAGTAATTGAACAAAAATTTTTAAAAAGAATAAATAGAAAACAGCAGTGGTCGGAGAAATTGACTGCTTAAGGAGCAGTGATGGAAATGGGTCTTTTGATGTGGTGGTTACATGTGTGCATACATTTATCAAAACAGTGAATGGTACACCTAAAATGGATACATTTTGTTGTATGTAAATTCAAAGTTAATTGAAAAGAATGACTCAAATACATGTAAAATTATAGCTATAATGTTTCACATGGAGAGTTGCATTGGTTATGAGAACATAATAGGAAGAATTAACATAGGAGGAAATGATGAGTAGAAGTAAATGATGAATAGAAGATATTGGTGTCAAGGGGACAGTCTAATAGAAATAAAAGCATGTGCCAAGGTCCTGAGGTTGGAAAGTCCAGGACAAATGAAAGAGCTTGAAAAAGGCCATTGTGTGGAGTGCAGAAAGTGAGGGAGTGGAAGGTATAGATGGAGCTAGGAGACAGGTAGGGCTAAATTTACATGCCATTGTTAAAGACTGAGTAATATCAATGAAAACAGTTGAAGTTTTTTTGATTGGGGTGTGGTGATGAGGGTATAATGAAATTGGTTTTGGAAACCAATTACTGTGGTTATAGTGTTGAGAGTGAATTGGAGGAGCTGGGGTAGATTCCAGAAGACTTTACTAAGGAGATTATTGCAAGAAACCAGGGCTTGTAATTGAGTGATGGTGATGGAGAGACACATGAATGTATTTAGAAGGTAAAAATGACAGAACTAGGTGATGGATTGAACGTGGATTGATGGAGGCCTTACAGACTGCTAGGTTCGTGGTTCACATATCAGAGTGGATGGTAGTGTTTTTCATTTACTGATATAGGGAGCTCTGGAAGAGGATCAGCTTTTGAGGAGTGAATGTGGAAAGGAGTGCATTTGATATTGGATATTTTGAAAAAATGTACATAAAACAAACTGATCCTATTTTTAACATTGAGCGCACAAAGCATTTATTGAGCCGTTTGCACTATGCTAGGTGTACAGAGCTACAAAAATATATTAGCTGCTTAGTTTAGTAGTTACGGGTATATATAAATAACCATAGGAAAAATCGTAAGAGCGATAGAGATTGCCCTCCATATCAATAAGTTAATCATTTATGCCTGTGATTTCCTGCATTTTGGATGATTATCTGTCGAGGTCTTCTAAGTCCAAAATTTTATCTAATTTTAAGTTATGACATTTGGATTCCTGAAGCATCTTTACAAGCCACCCACATTCCTTATGGAGCTGTGGCAAAACAGCAGGCTCATAATGTTTCTCTGGATTAATAAAAACTGGCACTTTTACTTTTGTTTATTGATACTGTGCCTCCTCCCTCCCCTCCTGCACCATTCCCCACACGCGATACAAACAACTTTCCGGAAGTAAGCAAAGCAGTTATCAAGATGAAACTTGGCTCCATAGCTGCCAAAATATTTGGGATGGCGAGCTAGAAACTGGTGGGTGTAAAGCACTTTTACGTCTTTGTCTTGGTCCTTAACTCAGTTGCCGCTCTGTAGGAACCACCCGGAACGAAGGCCGGAAGCCAAGCTGAGGTCTCTCGGGCGCTGACCTCCCTTTCCTGGAGGCGGTAGTTGTGTGTCCCAAGGCATAAGACCTGGCGTGGGCACAGCGCGGCCCTCGTTGTTCCCTGGGCTCCACCTGAGGGGACGGCAGGTATGGTGTGGGTGGGGCCAGAGAGCTGGGACCTCCTGCTGCTGCCTGCTCCTCCTGCTTGGTGGCCGGCTCTCTTCACCCTCCACCCAAAATTGGCCTAACCACCAATCGTCAGCTGCTCACTTCTCTTACAGCAGGTGACCCATGGCCAATCGCCAGGGGTGTCTTTGCCAGGAGCAGACAGGCCTAGCCAATCGGTGCGTCCCCGAGGCCGGGGCGGAGCCGGGGTAAGGGTAAGAGGGTATCCCAGGGGACCTGCTGAATCTGGCAGGACAGTCTGCAACGCACTCCGCCCTACAAGCTGGCAGAGGGGGAAGAAGAAAAGGGTGCTCGAAGCGGCCCCGGCCCCGTCCCCTGGAGGCGCAGAGGGCGGGGGCCTCGGCGAATGGCTTTCTTGCTCTCCAGTTTCGAAGTGAGTAGACCCTAAGGGTCTGGGAGAGGAGCTAGGGTCCCTGCTGTCTGCCCGGGTCTATGGGCGCTAATGTCGCCCTCTCCCTGCCTCCTGCTCGCTGCCCTCTGGGTGAGTAGGACGACGTGGCTCCCCAGGCCCTCTCTTTCCCCAGCGCTCTCCTCACTCCCTCGGCCGAGATGAATTGGAGGCTGAGGCTAGGGACCTCCTGTTCTACCGAGAGGTCATTCGCCACCAAATCAGATTGGAGAGAATCTCTTCCTCTTTTTCGATTCATATTTGTGGAACCCAGTTTTCCTTTCGAAAGCTGTCTCAAGATGTTATATTAACACAAAAGTTAAGCTTTCTCTTAATGTGAAAGCCTAATTTCGACCAGTTGTCCATTAATAGAATCTCCAGTTGTAGGACAGGCCAGACATTTTCTGTTGTTCTTTTTTGGCACTGTGTTCTTGCCTGTCCCAATTTGTGTGTGTGTGTGTGTGTGTAATAATTATGGGTATTTTTATTTGTGAGTATATGTCTGAGGTGGAAGGTGGTTTTATGCTTTTTGGGTAGCTTGTGCGAAAACATTGAAAAACTTTGGAATAGTTTATTTATAAAAACTGAAGAGTAAGGTTTAGTTTTTGGAAAGTTGAGTATATTGAATAGGAAGCATGTTTGAATCATGCATTTTTGTGGCATTCATACTGTATAAAAGTATTTTTGTAATGAAAGTGAGAAATATATTGAACTTTTTGCTAATTGGAAGTAAAATTTGATTTTGCTTGCTGATTAAACTGTTTATCTTTTGCCGTTTAGAAAATCAAGAACATATCAAGTAATTATTTCTCCTAGTTTTGGCAGAGAGGCTGGGCAGGAACTAGGAATAGTACTTGCAGTTTTAAAACCTTTTGTAGTGAACTTTACATTGGAAATTCTCATCCACTGTCTAAATCATCTCAGTACATTGCCTGTATTGAACTGAGCAGGTGATAAGGCCCTTTAGTGGTGTTAACATCTCTCATTTACTTTTACTTACTTTTTTTAACTGTCACTTTTTGTCCAGCCCCACAAGAGACAACTTAAATAAAAATACCATATTACCTTTCCTAGCACAGGAAGATATAAACCATAAAAAATCAGATTTTTAGTCTGAGAGCTTAAATGGGAAATAAAAGTAACAGAAGCTGGATCTGTTTCCTCCTTAGTTTGGTTTTCACAGAGATGATACTGTATTTGAAGTGCCCCTCAATAAATACTGGGCTGCAAAGGCTAGCGGTCACATCCACTTTGATGTTTCTAAAGTTCTAGATGGTATGGCGTTTTGATTTGTTTTTTTAATGTGAAAAGATTGTTTTTGGTAAGAATCTAATTATTGAACCATCCCCAGTCTATAGGAGGATCAGCAGGGAATTTAGTTCAGTGTAAGTTTGGTTCAGCCAGAAAAGAGCATTGTGATAACAACCATATTCTGCTGATTGGAAAATCAGGCAGTTGCATGGTTTGCAATCTGTTGCTTAAGAAAGAGGATATCAAGCTTTTATCCTAGAAAGCAAAGTCTAAGATGTCCTTTGGAATATGTGAATTTCCATCAGTATATAAACTTTATAGTGTAGATTGATAACTGATGTTTATGGAGATTTTATATAAAAAGACAGTTTTTTTGATTACTGTAATGTTCTTAGCCTAAAATTATATTTAGGAAATTTTTTCAGTAAAGGTTTACATTTGAAAGAATAGCTGTTAGGCTGAAAATATAACTGAGCCAAGTGTATCTCCCTAAAAGTTCCACCACACACAGGCAATTAGTCATTTAAAACTCTTTTCCATCTCCTTTATTTTCCACGTCCATCACCATGTCCTGTTAAACTCATCTTACTAATGGCTCTTGGATTTGATCTGTTTCTGACCGCATTTTAATGCTTTAATTCAAGCCTTCATCATGTCTCACCTAGACTCCCACAAAACTTTCTAACGATTCTCCCAATCACCAGACTCCCTCTACCTATACTCTTTATCCAAAACCAAATCCCAGTACCTCACTCCAGTGTTTAGCAGTCTGTTCTGGACATCCCTTGCCATAGTCCAGCTGTGTGGCATGTCCTTCAAGGCCCTGCACAACCTGGTCCAAATTTCTCTCTCGGGTCTGGACTCAGCTGCAGGTGCTCTACTCTAGCACTGTGAACCGTTGATCATTTAAAACATGCCATAGCCTTTCATAGTTCTTTGTCATTTCACAGCCTTTCCCTCTTGCTTAGAATTATAATTGCTCAGAATTCTATCAAATGATAAGCCTCCAGGTCATCCTTTAACACACAGCTCCTGTGTTACTTTTTCTTTGATGTCTTCCTTTCTTTAGACAGAGTGAGTTGGAATTACACTTGTCCTTTGAGTGCTGCAACAGCACTTTATTCGTATCTCTAGATTACAGTCTTCGCTAGGTTGCATTGTATGTTTTTTGTTCACATCTGTTTCTTGTATTAGACTCTAATCTAGAGATGAGAGATCTTACTCATCTTCCTATCTCCAAGGCCTTTATCTTTGGTCTAGTGCCTGGCATATAATAGGTGCTCCGTAAATGCTTGTTAAATGATTAAAGTATGTAACTTTATTGTGTCCTAAATGTGCAAACCTTTGGCTTCATTTTACTGGAATTAGGTTTTTCCCTGTGGTTTAGAAATATTTCCCAAGTCACCAAACTCCCTGGTTGCTGCCACACGTGAGACAGGATTGTAGAAAATGTTTAGACACTATGTTATAAATGGTGAGCAGATTCCCAGGCAAGCTTCCTGTCCTCCCAATCTATATGAAAGACTACCAATAGCAGTGTCAGCACAAATTGGTTCTGTGGTAGTGTCATAGGAAAAAGAGTATGTTGATGGTTAGAGAAGTCTGACTGCTTTGTAAGTGGTGAAATTTGAGCTCATTCCTGAAGACGTTAATGATTAATTATATTTGCTATTGTACATATTGTCCTTTGAAGATGATAGTACCTAGCACATAACAGATATTCAATGAATATTTGTGTAATGAAGGCATGGCAGTGGCGTGTGTGTGTGTGTGTGTGTGTGTGTGTGTGTGTGTGTGTGTGTGTGAAGGAAGAGAGGAGGGACACTGACTCAGACTTGTAGTCCTTTCTTTCCATATTGGAGTTCATTTATTTATGGAGACATGTTTAAGAACTTTGCTGCTTTGCTCTATTGACTGTGCAGTTTGTATTTTTTCCCCAAAATGTGCCACTTCAACTAAGTTATTCTGCTTACTCATTTGTTTCTTTGTAGTCTCTGCATTCCAGAGCACATTTTAAAATCTGGTTGCATTAGTTTTTCTCACTGTTTCAAGGTTACACTAAATGATAGAGCTTGCTTGAGTTTTAACATTGTCATACCATGGAGGACTTAGCTGCAGCTGGAACTTGTAAGTTCTTATTGTCTTTATTTAATGAAATTAACTTTTTTCAAAAGTGAATAAGTGGACCCCAGGTTTTTTCAGTATAGTAAGATATTTACTCATCTGATGAACATGGTTATTTACCTGGTGATTGGCTTCACAGAATCCTGGAATTGAAAAGGATCTTGGAGTTTTAATTCATAGAGGATCAGTCTCAGAGAAGCCAAGCTATTTGCCCAAGGTGACAGAGTAGAATAACTAGGACTGGAGCCCTGTGATTCTTGTTCCTTTATTATTTCTAGAGAGAACTGAGGTGCTGCTCTGGTGCTGCTCTTCATCCATTTCACGTCTTACTCCCGAACCCTAGTAATTTTTCTAGTTCAGCCACTAATTTTGGTATCCTTTCAGATTCAGCATCTGGATCTGAAAAATATCTGATACTTCTCTAAGAGAATGTTGTTTCTCATTTGGCCTCCTGCTTTCCTGCCTCTCTGTGCTAATACTAGCCCCTGAGTCTGGGATTATGCCTTTTGTGGTTTTCTCCATTTTTCCTACAGATTTATTACCTGCTTTCCTTTGCTCCTGCTCCAGGAGGCTGACCTTTATCGATTGTGTCATTCTTTATCCTCTGGCTTCTGGTTGGGTTTAGCTGATGGGCAGCAGCAGCAATGTGGAAGGAAGACAAGAAAATCATTGGGGGTATTTATCCCTCTTTCTCCTTCTCTGATTTGATGCATTTCCAGCAGTGGCTATTTCCTACAACTAGAGGGTCCTTTGAGTAGTAGCTCCTTCTCCTGGGTACTGCAGTATTCCTTCTTAGTTTCCTTAACCCTGCCCTCATTTCTGTAGTCACTTGATTAAAGAGAAGTTCAAATGTTCCATCTAATTTGCTGTTTCCAGCAGGGCCCATGCTGTAATACTTTTTTTCTTCCTATCTCTGTCCAGATCCTGCACTCTAAAATGTAACCTCAGTAAAACCTTTCTCATCTCTTAACTTACTCCTTTGAATATCTTGTAATTGCTTATTTTGCCATGCTTAAATCAGTTATTTGTAGACAGATGTTTATATCCTCTAATAGATTTGAAACTCTTAGGCCAGGGTCTACGTCTCCTTCATCTTGGCATCCCCAAAGCATAGTCATGAGAGATGCCCAATGAATAAATCATTATTGTAATGATGAATTCTAAGCCAGAGTAGTAATGTAAAACAGTGCTCATGAGAAGATTTGGCATGAGAGAATGAATTCTTAGAGGGACAAATCAATTGTATTGCCAGCCAGGTCTTTCTTCTTATACTGCCTGTACAGTACAATGTCCTTCTTCCAATTCAGTTTCTTTTTTTCTTAAAAACTTTTAATTAGCCTTAAAAGAAATTAGCATCCATACTTATAATAAATCCTTTATGATAACTAAATGAGTTATAAATGAGTTATTTATGAGTTATGCTCTGACTTTTAATCTACAAGATCTTCTTTTTAAATGCTAATAGGTAGGCACATTTCAGAATTTATTTCATTCATTTATAAAATGTTTTTGAAAACTTTATAATCAAAATTTCAGTAAGGATTATGCTATGAATAAGGATTCTGCAGTTATTTCAAAACTCAAAGTACTAGAACACTCAGTTTAAGGACTCACATGTATAATGTGAATTTCTCCTAGTTATATATAGAACAGATTTCTAGGAAACTTACCTGAAACTTTTGTTCTTGGTAGACCCTTAAAACATTGAGACTTTTTGCTTTCCAGAATGCTGTTAAACTGAATGATAAGCAGTAAACTAGGGTTGGGGAAGGAAAGTGTATTTTTTCCATCTCATACCAGTAAGCCACTCAGAGCTATTTAAATCTTGGAATAACTTAACCTGTGACTTTTAAGAAAGCTATTGCTGGTAGCCTGATCAACTAATATGTGAAAAGAAAAGTTTTGGCTGATTGCCAGTCCCATGTGGTCAAACAGTGCTTTGTTGGGAATGATATATTAGGTGTTTTTGTTTTTTATGAGTGTGCTTTCTCGAATGTTGAATCACGATCATGTTATTGGCAAGAAGGATATGGAGAGAAAAATAAATGTTCTGCTTTGTTTTATTGGCCACTTTTCTTAGCATTTATTCTGGTATAGTGGTGATTGCTAATTTTTAAGTGCCTTTTTTTTTTTTTGCTAGTTTGTGCTTTATCTGTAAATGATGTTATAAATTTGTTATGCTTCATTTTATTTTGCTTGGAAAGGTATATCTGAGCAGCTTCAGGATTGCCAAATTTACTTTCTTAATACATTTTTTTAGCATTTTGTAGATAATTTTAAAAGAATAATACTGATGATTTTGCAAGCTAAAAGTTATAAATATTTAGAAAAATATTTATAATCTGTAGTTTCCTATTTTTTAACATAAAGCTTTTTAATTTAAATAAATGCATAATTATTTTAAAAATTAGACAACATGAATGTATAAAGTAAAAAACTAAAAGAACCCCTGTCGCAAATGTCCCTTCCCTCAATTCCAGTCCCCAGGAATAATATGTGTTTAATGTTTTTTTTTTTCATGTGTTTTGTGTGTGTGTATCTGTAGCAAAATAGCTTTTTAAAAATGTAACTTCTATATTACTCATTCTCCATTTATCATGCATAAGGTAAGCACTCAGTTAACATTACTTGAATTCTGGTGTCTGTTTTATTTCTGTAGTTGGTTTTCTACAGAGCCTATAAATTCATGTTTCATTTTTTTTAATGTTTTTTTTTTAAAGTAATTTGCTGCATTCTGAAACTTCTGAAGCAATTTATGTGCCTTCCAGACTTTTATATCTCTAAAATGCTAGTTACATCCTGTATAGAGAGGGAGACCATATAATTTCTTGGCCCAACTTGGGCACTTTTGAGAGTGAAGGAGGTCGCTAATAATAATTTTGCCGAGACAACAGGCCAAACAGGGATGATTTCAGACAAACTAGGATAATTGATCACCCAGTGTATAAACTTCAAGTTTTGTTTGTTTTATTTAGTTTTGACAATAACTTTTCCTATGACTTTTTTGAAGAAATTGATTTAAATAGAGGAAAATGATACTGATTCCAAACTTTTTATGCAGTTGTTTGAATAACCAGTCACTTTATGGAATCAATATTAATGTTTTGTTCTATAAGTGAGAGAGTTACGGAACAGTGCCAGTATTAGATGAAGAGATCATAAAGAGTAAGCTGTTGTGCTCAAAGTCTTGATTAAAGTTTATGAATTTATGGACTAGTGTCTGTACATGATTCATTTGACAAAGCGATTCTGTTTTTGTCCCAACTATAAGAGCAATTCAAATTTGTTTTATGGTATTTTTTTAAACAGAAACTTAATTTACATGTATTATTATGCATATAATGCATATTTTGTTTGTAAACTTAAAGATGATTCTGTTTTTCAAAGAACTAATGTATTTTCAAAAATAAGATTATTTTATAGAAAAGAAGGCTTTCTTTATATTGTTTACTCTATTACTAAGGTAATAATTCAGTACAATTTACCTTTTGTGATTCATTCATAGTACCCAGTATTTTTCTGAACATGTGGAATTTTTTACTGATTTGTTTTCCAGAACTGTATTTTATCACTTGTTTTGTCTATTGCTCATAGTTTTTAATTACTATTATCTATTATCTTCTTCAGAGTTTAACTTACTGTTTGTTTTCTTAAAGGAACGTTAAATACAATTTATACTTATATACTTTTTTTGATAATAGATCTCTATTAAATTACATTTGTTATAGTATTTAGTTATTATTCATTTTGTTTTTATACATCAAATAAATATTTACTTGAGTGCCTTCTATACATTAGACACTAACTTGTTGAGGGCCTGGGGATACAATGGTGAATCCTGGTTGTTTATGATTTCAAATTATGAAGAGGAAGTAAAACACCTATTATGTTACTTTGCATATAATCATTCATTTTATCTTTCCAACAGCCTTGAGTGGTTTATTATTATACCCATCTCTCATAAGAAAATGGAGATGGAAAATGTAATTTGGCCAGATTATACAGATAATTGGTTAGGAAGTTGAAGATTTGGGATTTAAAACACTATCAGTCAAACCTTAGGGGTTATATTCATTTTCACTATATCAGGCTCCATTAGGCAATTTTTAGATTACATTTTAGTTCTCTTATACCATGAATTCTTTTCGCATATCATTGTGATTTAATAGAAAATTCTAATGGATTTGAATTCAAAGGACTAGGTTGAAATTCTAATTTAAAAAATAAAAACCCACTTGATGATTTGGGTAATAAGTACTTGTAGATAGGGTTAATATCTGTCTGTCTTATTATGTCGTGATAATGAAGTGAGAAAACTTCTAAATTATATAGCAGAGGATCTAATGCTCTGAAAAAGGTTTTAATATATATTATTCATCCATGGTCAATCCATGAGGTTAGAATTGTTCACTTAAAACTATGGAAAAAGGCCTTACTTTTTAGGGCATTCTTGGGATACTTAGCAGTTGTTGGTAAGAAAGCTATAGCTACTGTGTTCTATTAATTTGGTTCTATCAATAGTACTGGGTACTATTAATTTGGAGCCTTAGATTATCAGGACATTGATTTAAATGGAAAATATCTTCCTGAAGGTGTAGTGGAGGAAAGAGTTTAATAATAGTTTCAATTTTATGGACATTTTTGAATTGACGATATTCACTCCAAATGAACTGATAACTGGGTATTCTTTAGGATTAAGGGAAAAATTCTTACCCTTAGAACTTCTCTATACCTCTAAATTCCATTCTTTCTTTAGCTGAAGTGGATTCACCACAGAGATATTAGGGGTTATAAGTGTTTCCAAATTTGCAGTAATCTAAGGAAATTACAGACTAGTATACTCTATATTAAGTCATAATCTTATTAATATTTCTGGTTTCTTTAACACTTTTTTCATCATTAAGCCAACTTTTAAATCATTTGATAAGGGGGCAAAAATGGTGTCTTTTCTCAGAAAACTTAATTTGCTAACAAATTTCTAAGGAATAAAAAAGCCATTAAGTTTGGCATAGATATTTCCTTTTTTGTTTTTTTTAACTTGCTTTGCTGCTCATGTATCTACCTTTCCTCTGTGTAGTTACAGATTTTTCTCTTATTATTCCTTTACTTAATTATTGATAACAGACTCACAGCATGGTAACTTTCTATTCTCTCTTTTCCTTACCTTTATGGAAGATCAGTACCACACTTGCTTTTTTCCAGTCTTCTGGTATCTCTCCAGTTCTTGAATTTTCAAAAATAATTGTAAGTGATTCAATTGTAAGTATGCCCTATACTTCTTTCATTGGATGAAAGTGTATCTGTGATGCATGTCATCTCAAATTGTTGATTGTGAACATAAACTTTCCAAATATTCTCATATTTTAATCAAAACAACATGTCTGCACAGTTCTCATTATTTTAATTATAGGATGTGTGCTTTGTTAATTTTTAACAATCATCTACTTTTGTTGATTCATGCCATTTATTTTTCATTAGGCAGCTTGTTTTCTTTGTTTTTCCTTTGTAAGCTGTTACTCCCTCTTACAAATCTGATAACTTACTCTATTTTCTTGTTATTCTCAACTTTCTAAGAGACTTACATGGAATAATGTCTTTATTTCTAATATTTTTTTCTCTTTATAACATTTTTATTATGTACTATTTTGTTCTGTATAAGAGAAAGCAGTCAGCATGGAGTACTTAGTCCTTTAAGTTTTTGCTGTGAAATAAGATTTGATATGAAAATGATTACTCATTTGTAAATTCCTTTTTACAATGTTGTTAGTCAGCCATAGCCCTTACTGAAAGAGTATTCTCCTCAGTTCCTTAAATTACCCATGTCTTACTTCCTGATTCTGACCTCAGAAGACTTTAGTCCCTTTTACCACCTTTTACCACCTCCACTGTGTATTAGTCTTCCTCTGTCAGCAGGAATTACTTTAAAAGTTCTCACCCTGTCTCAAAACTTGCCTCCTGTACTGTTTTACTAAGAAATGCCTCTCCAAAGCAGCTATAATTCATGTGTATTTTAGAGACATCTCTTGCAATAGTCTTTTTAATGTGGGTGATGCATTCAGTTATGTGTATGTGTGAAGTATAGTGTTTAACGTCTCAACTCATCAGTAGGAATTCTTTTAATTTTGCCGACATTTGTTAGCTTTGAAGTACCTTCTGAGAAAAGTGATGCTATTCAACATAAATATTAGAAAGATAGTAGGGAGTACTTACATACTGTTTTGAGGCAGTTTGATATTCTTCTGCTAGTCTAGATGTTATTTTTGAAATTCTCCTTAAACTGGGCCAGATGTGTGTGTGTCTCTATGTACATATTTTAAACTAGATATATAGTTTAAATCCTGGCTGATATAAAAATCGTAGGTTACTTTTCTTGACTTTATATATGTACTTTAACTTTCTTTATTAGCAAAGTACTCTTGAAAACTGGAGACTATATTGGTTTTAGCATATTTGCCACATAAGTGCTTTTTCTTCTTTACATAGATTTCTAATTTTATGGTTAGATTTGGGTTTGATTTCTATTGAGGTTCTAATTTAACTTCTTTTATATCACAGCCATTTAGTCTTTATTTCTAATAATAGTTATATTTAAATGAATTTGAACAGAAATCATCAAGTTAGAACTATGGCTCATCAATACAATAAATTAGGAAGCATCAGCCTCTTTGGTTCTAAGTGCCAGAAAAACATCACAACCACTTCAATTACTACTGAAGGATATAGACAAAAGGGAAAGACAGATATGAAGAAAAAAGTGAGAAAGTAGAAAAAGAGAAGGAGAATTTGAACAGAAAGGCCAGGGAAAAGTGGTCGTGAAGAAGACTAGTATCGGGGCTATCAGCAGCTGCTGCGTGCTGCAGTCAGTGCCATTACATTCATTCGACTCTGAGCTCTGCGAGTATAATGTTGAATGAATGGCACAGTTTCTGCCTTCGTGAAGCTTTTAATCCTTCAGAGAAGTCAATTAAATATTTAATATGATAAAGTGGGATAGATGTTAGATAATACTAGAAAGTATTTCTGCTTGACGCCCAACCTGTTGTTCTCAAGAGCTACTGTAAGATATCACTGTAAGAAGTATGAAGTTAACACTCTTATCTTAAAGGGTCTGCCCTGTCTGAGTTCTTTTCAAAGGAAGATAGGCCACTGTCAGCATGGTAAAGGATCTTATTGTTTTTATGATCTGTTTTAAAGCAAAACTCCATTAAAAAGGATATGAATAAATATAGTGCCTTATATTGTGAATCGTGAATGGAAAGAGGAATAGTTATGACTTTAAGGAATTTGTATGAAAAATTCTGTTAGGAGGTAATAAGTACCTTGTCTTCTTTGGATACTAATGCAAAGATTAGATGGCTTTCAAAGACATTGTAAAAGTAACTTCTGTAAGAGAGAGATTGGACTAGGTGGCTTTGATTCTATGTATTTTAAGTCACAGTACATAGTGAAAACTTGTATTTCACTATAATTACTATCAATTGCTTGTCCATATTATTGGTAAATTTGACTATGTTATTTTATTGACTGTAGATGGGGCAACTATATATGTAGATTTTCTTAAGTAAACCAAAGACTTATGGATTACTGTGCAAAGGAGTTTAGGTTAGTTCAGGAATTTTAAGCTAATAACTATTGTAATAAATTTGTTCCTATATTCATTACTTAAAGAAAGATGGATTGGTGGGTAGCTCTTTGACTTGGATGTTGTGCCATGTGGAGTTTATTCTGAGGGTACAGGAATGTTGTAAAAGATTATATAGAGGCAGGTCTGAAAAAAGAGCCAAGATGAAGTTCATATGATTATAGCAACATCAAAGAGTTATTTTTGGAGAATTAAATCAGGTGGGTTTCAGATATCAGTAATTTAAATCTAATTTGTTTCCATTTATTCACTCGATAGTGAATGGGATAGTGATTTGTTAAAAGGATATATTAATTAAAATTTTAAAGTGATGATTCTAAGTGGATTCAGAAGAGGGAAAATTCGTAGAAATCACTTTTTCTCCCTCATTTAGATGCTCTACCTTTTATTCAATTTTGAATGTGCCATCGATCTTTTTAATATTTAGCAAAAACAATGTTTTTAGCTGTTTTAACTGAGTATTATAATTAAATTATTGATAATGACATTTATCATATTGCTCTGTGAAACAAAACAGAAACCAAGCCACGTAGTTCTTCTAATATTTGGTACAGAAACATGGAAATAAATTACTCCCTTCTTTCTTAGTATCTCCTATAGAGTATCTCTGAAATGTGATGGATTTATCCTTCCTTTTTTGCTTCTTTTTATTACAAACATTTGTGATGGATTTTATCCTTCCTTTTTGAGTTATCTTTTAAAATGAAGATATTTAACCACAATTTTATAAATACATCTGGATTTTACATACATTGTTTATTATGATTTTTCTTTCTTAAACTTTGTTTTATACATAGCATCTCATTGGTAAGGGGTTTTTCAATACTCATTTCAAGTGGTTTCTTTACATGTATTTAAAAAAAAGTAGGCAGTTTTATTGCCTTTGAATTTGAAAAGGAAAATGCATTACAAGATAATTTTCCCATGGCCTTAACAGGACTTAGGTTTTCAATGTTTTGATTTAGAATTTAAATTTTAGTTTAAAGAAGAGCAACAATAGTAATAGTAATTCATAGTGTTAGTAGAGGTAGTAGCTGCTACATTCATATTAGTAGGACGAAGATGTCTGTACTTGGCAGGTAAGAAAGCAGCAACTTAGAGTGCCACAATATCTTGTTAGTGACTGAGCTGCAATTAGAAACCAAGCTTGCCAACCCATTGTTGTTTCCACAGTACTGTACTGGAGTTCAATCTCGTGTCTAAAATAATGGCTGTGAAATGCTTTAGTAATGATTAAGTTATGCAAAGATGATGAATTGGAGTAAAACAGTGAACTCTGACCTCAGTTTACTAAAACAAGGAGTATGAAATGGATCATCAGCAAGTTTTGACAGAAGGCAGGGAAGGAAAGGTAGGACAAGTGAAAGTCAAGTATGGTATGTGAAATAAAAGCGTGGTATGTTGAACCACACTATATTTCACCCATTTAGTACAGAGTTTTGTGGTAGGGTTGGGATTGTGACATTAGTGGTTCCTGACCCTTATTTCCCTGTTTAACTGCATGACATCTGGGCATGCAAATATTGCAAGCTGGTAGTCTTTCACAATCTCCAACCGTTTTGTCTTTTATACCCAGGATTGATGGTGTTTTTTGGTCAGAGATAATTAACAACTCAAGAGTTTCTTTTGAGTAAAGTTAAAACAGAGGAATTCTATGCTCTTGGAGCTTAAAATTTTTAGTATACTAAAAGTAGGACATGCTAATGGCCAGACTGTTAAACTGAGAAATAAATGGGCCTTCTAAATAAATAAACATTTGCACCATGTCCAGAGTGTAATATTCATGCCAGGGGTGAAAGCGAGTAGGGAACTTGATTAAGACAGAAGTGTTGTCACTTTTACTTAGGGCAGTCTTCTTAGAAGAGGTGAGGATTTTGTTTTTTTCTTTTTTAATTAAAAGAGGAGGAGGAAAACATTAGAGCTGATGAGATAGGTTAGGGAATGGGAGAACTAGTAAGAATATGAAGTTTAAGATTACAAGACTGGAGAAATGGACTTAACAAAAAGGGGGTAAATAGGTAATCTAGCTTATTTTGTATATGTTTCTTTAGCTAAAATATTGTTGCTCTTAGGTGACTAGGAGCCATTATGTGGCTTTTGGGAGAAAAAGTGATTCTGAAGAGCAGAGTAAATCCTAATTTGAGCACCAGCATATACTAATTTTTGAAAAGGGAATAGTGCTAAAAGTTCATGAGGAAGATTAATTTAACACTATTCTTGGAGAATTTAGATAATTTAAATGGACCTATTATTTATGTAAAAGTACTGTTTTTAAAGAAAATTTATCCTTCCTATATGAAGGATAAAGTATCTTTTGTACTATAAACATTGCTTGAGTACTGTTAGATTTATTGCAAATTTTATTTTTCTCTAGGGTTTGGATTCAGGATTTGTTCCTAGTGTCCAAGACTTTGATAAGAAACTTACAGAGGCCGATGCTTACCTACAAATATTGATAGAACAATTAAAGGTATGGCATTAGTTTATATATTGAATTGATAAAAAGTAGCAAATGTTACTGAGCTCGATTTTGAGTAAAAAGTTATTTGCTCTTAGTTTAAAACCCTTATGTGGTTTTAAAACAGTTTCTAATACTTATTAAAAGATGTGGGTGACTTATTCAGAGATCTTTATCTCTAATTATATTGGTAAGTAGTGTGTGTACATACTGCACTTTTTTAGTTGTTAAAAAAGATAAATATTTAGAGATAATTAGAAAATAAGACAAGATTAGATTGTATGAAATAGTAAATTTTAAGTGGCTCTACTTCTAAGGCCTTTTTTTTCCCACTTTTGGGTTGTGGGGGAGTGAGAGAGGTAATTCTCTACTTCCTTTATCATTACTGAAATTAATCATCTCCTTCAATTCATACTTTAAAGTTAATTACAACTAAAGATCCTAGGGGAAAAGAGGAGTGTTGATAAACTTGGATCACAAAGCACAAAAAACTTAGGTTTGAACTGATATTTTTAGTTCTTAAAAGTCATCTTGTTTCTTTAGTTTGTGATTCTACTAGAGTAATTGATCCTGACTGTTTAAATAATTCAGTAGACTTTGACCTGATACAATGCTTGAAAATACAGGAGTATCACCTCTGGAAGAAATGTGTTTAAGAACTAAAATTTGCTTTTCTATGTTTAGTAAATAGATACAATATTTAAAGTGGCTTGATTCTGTAATCAATTTTTTTAAATCCTGTAGCTTTTTGATGACAAACTTCAAAACTGCAAAGATGATGAACAGAGAAAGGTAACTTTATGATCATAATTTCATCTTTTATGCCCAAAAGCTTTTTGGAGAAATAACAGAAGGACCTCGGTGTTTTTAACCTACTATAATAGTGCCATTGACCTATTATTATGATAATGTTGCCATATAGACTTCAAGGGGAGTTTTCAGGTAAATTTCTGTTATGGTTTCATAATTAAACAAAAGGATAGTATACGCAATTTTAGTATAATACCATTTTTTTGAGTACCACCTTCCTAGGAATAAGTTCTTTCCTCTTCAGGTATCATATGTTGAAGGTAGAAAGTTATTAAATTTACACATGGTCACTTCAGGTAAATCTAAAATAAGCATTTTAAAATCAGTGAATCTATAAAAAGGCAAAACTTGTTTTTCGGTAAGGAATAAGAATGTTTTATATTCTTACAAATCATTAATTGAATTATATGAATCTAATTTGAGAGTGCAATTCATAAAATATTGGAACTTTTAATTTAAATATTTGATTTAAATAAAAAAGATAACAAAAAGTACTCCCTTCCTAACCTGCCTGTACTCAGTGATTAGTACATTTTGGTAAACTTCTTTAAATGCAGTAAAAATTATATACTATTTTGTGCTTCTGATTATTTCTATTTAAACTTGTTTTTCACAGAAAATTGAAACTCTCAAAGAGACAACAAATGTAAGTTATGTGTTTGAGAAACTCTGGCTTTACATTAGAAATAGTACTTTAAAATGTTATATATATTTTAAGGTACTGCTGTTAGAAGAGCAATTTAGATTTTAATTTTTATGAATTTTTATAAGGGTGTTAAAGAGTTATATTATTTTCTAAAAGAATTTAAATGAATAGAATAATCCCTCTAATTGAAATGACTTTGGTATGTCATTTTATGTTTCTGGTCTTGTCTGTTTGAGATCCTTGGATAAAAGGATCTCATTCATGCGCAGCATATACTTAAAACATGTTGTGATTTAAGTTTTCTGAAATGCTGGCCTTCTGACATATAATGGTCTACTAGTAAGAGTTGTATTTTGATAAAAGCATTTAAAAGCAGGCAAAATAGTATTCCTTTGATAGAATCCTTTACTGTTCATAACTCCATGAAAGTCTTGAATGGGTGTTTTAGGAATTTACAGTGAGATTGCCTGCTGTTGATCTACGAATTTGAAAGTTAATCAGACTTATATCTCTGGGTTTAAAGTGTTGAAAACCATTTAGATGTTATTCAGTATAAATTAACATTTTTTGGTATTCCTTAATAATTCATAGAGTTGCTAATGATAACTTCATTTGACACTATCAACATTTAAAAACCCACTGGATATCCAGAGAGGTGTTTCTTATATAGTATAGACCTAAACCGTGAACATTTGAACTCATTTTATTTTTAAGCTTTAATATCACATGTTCATTTTATTTAGGACAAGATCCTAAAATCAGTGTTTTGTTTTTATAGAGCATGGTAGAATCAATTAAACACTGCATTGTGTTGCTGCAAATTGCTAAAGTAAGTAAATTTTATTTTTGATTACTTCATTTAATGGCATTTTAAAATTATAAATAGCTGAAAAACTCAGTTCTGAAACATATACCTTTCTACAGTAAATTGTATTGTGAAGTTCCTGATACTATTGGACAACTATTCTGTTTGGTTGTTACCTTATCAGCATGTACCTGTTTTTGATAAGGTAATTTCTGATGTGGCTGGCTAGAAAGGGAGCATGTTTGAATGACTCACCACTTCCTTCCATTTTATCCATTTTCACTGCTTAGAACCGGGACATGCTTTGCAAAACCTTTCACAAAAATGTTTTTCTTAGCAAAGAATTAAATTTCAGTAGACTTCTTTTTCTCATTTATAATGAACAGTATAACCAAGGTATATTTTTTATAATTGTGGTATAGATATTTTTCTGGTACTGAACTACATTAATGAACCACTACTTTAATTGCTGTTCCTTATTCATGAAATAAAATATATTTCGAGTTATTGTCTGTAATACCGCTCTACTGTCCATAATACCACGGTATCCTCAGTGCCTGGAACAGTTGCCTGCCACATAGGGGCCTGATAATTGATTGTAAATTTTAATTGTAAGTTATGTAATACATAATTTTGAATGGTTACATGGTTTAATATTTCCACTATATGTTTGATTTTTTATTTAGCCACCTCTCTGTTGTGCTTGATGATCTATCCTATAAATTAATCTTTGGGTTAGTCTGATTAGTTAATTTGTGATTAAGATACAGGGTTTTTAAATGATATTGAGAGGCAGCATTAGGTTATCTTTAAGAGCATAGACTTTGGAGCCAGACTGGGTTTGAATTCTTGTTCTACCACCTGAACAAGTTCATTTATCCTCTCTGTGCTTTGGTTTCCTCCTATGTAAAAATACAGATAATAATGTACCTGTACTATTACTGGTGGTGTGAAACTTAAATGAATTAGTCTTAGTACCAGGCATATAACGAATCCTAAGTAAGTGTGTGTTAAATTTTTAAAAAATTTTAGGTCATAAAATTTGAAGTGACATTATCACATGTTGGTAAAAATGGGAGAACTTCCATCTATTACCAATGGGAATATTAACTATTATAGCCATTTTGGAGTACTATTCTTTACTGGAAAGTTAATAAAATATTGGCATCAGCTACTTTGAGAGGAATATTCCATCTAAGACCCCCAAAAAGATAAGAAAATAGCTAATTATATACTTTAACTATTTGGGTTTGATTTAGTATTAGTGGCTTAGAGGCAGCATACTGTAGGTAGAATTTTAAGCTCCTTCCAATCTTGATTCTTTCCTTTTAGTTATCACTCCTAAAAGTTTCATTCTGCCCAAATGGTTAGTGCAGTGGTTCCCAAACTTCGCTGCACATTGCAATCACCTGGAGGTTGTTGATAATTCTGATTCCTGGCTCCTGCTCTCAGACATTCTGTTGTAATTAGTATGGGGTATCACCTGAGCATTGGAGTTTTAAACTTCCAGATGAGTCTACTGTACAGCAGAGCCTGGGCACCACCTGTTTAGTGGGATTTTCAGAGGGACTGTATTAGCTCAGAAGACTATTCTTCCTTTGTACAGTATGTAGAGACAGCTAGTGTCCCACCCATGAGGAACTACAGAGCAAGTATGGGGCAGGGAGAAAGAGCAAAGCAGAGATAATCCAGGAGACTCCTACAGCTAGGGACTCAACCAGGTCTTCATCAAAATTATGTGATATGACCATATGCCACAATGCCTATAAGCAAGTGAAATTAATTTTATTAATGTATTTTATTTAACCCAGTATATCAAAAACATTGTCATTTCAACATGTAATCAGTATAAAAATTCATTAATGAGGAAGTTCATATTCTTTCTCTTTTTGGGGGGCATCAAGCCTCAAACATCCTGTGTATATTTTACACTTTAAACTAGCCACACTTTAATGCTCAGGAGCCTCATGTGACTACTAGTGGCTACCAAACTGCACAGTACGTACCTAGATTATCGTTTCAGGACTGAGTTGTCTGACCATAGATACTTTTAAAGTAGATTGTATATTTAAGTTGTCCTTGGATCCTAGGTTTTCTCCCCAGAACATTTTTCTGCATAGATTTTTTGTTTTCATCAGTATGTATTCGTTAATTTCTTGTTAATTTTTTAAAAACAGGCTGCTCACATATAATTTATATACCATAAAGTAGTTCACTGATTTAAAGTGCACACTTCAATGGGTTTTAGTGTATTTACAAATTTGTGCAACTGTCACCATAATCGAATTTTAGCACATTTTTATCACCCCCAAAAGAAATATCATACCTATTAAACAATTTCCTATATTTCTTTCTCTCACTGTCCTTAGTCTCACACCCTTTCCAGTCTCTGGCAACCACTAATCCACTTTATGTCTCTTGATTTGCCTGTTGTGAACATTTCATATACTTAGGATCATACCATAGGTTGTCTTTTGTGACTGCTTCTTTCAGTTAGCATAATTTTTTCAAGGTTCATCCATGTATGAAGACTTAACTCCTTTTTATTGCTGAGTAATAGTCCATTGACTGGATATACTACATTTTGTTTAGTTATCAGTTGATGAATATTTGGGTGGTTTTCTCTCTTTGGCTATTATGAATAATACTACTGCTATGAATATTTGCCTGTAATGTTTTTGTATTTTCATTTCTCTTAAGTATATATCTACAAGTGTTTTACTAGGTCAAATGGTAACTATATGTTTAACTTTTTAAGAAACTGCTAAACTGTTTCCCAAAGCCATTATACATTCTCATTTTCTCCGCATTCTCACCAACATTTGTGATTGTCGTTTTGGTTATAGCCACTATGGTGGTATCTCATTGTGGTTTTCATTTGCATTTCCCTAAGGAATAGTAATGTGAGAGCATCTTTTCATTAGAATTCATATATCCTCTTTGGAGAAATATCTATTCAAATTCTTTGCCCATTTTTTAGTTGAGTTTTTTATCTGACTGAGTTATAAGGATGATTTTCCATATTCTGGATGCAAGTCCTTATCAGATATTGGATTTACAAATTTTTCTTCAAGTCTTTGGATTATCTTTTCACTTTCTTGATACAGCTGTACTTAGATGTATACAAGTTTTTAATTTTGATGATGTCTAGTTCACCAGGCTTCCATTGCTTGTGCCTTCAGTGGCTCATTTGAGAAATTATTGCCTGCTCCAGGATCACTAGGATTTTATTCCTGTGTTTTCTTCTAAAAGTTTTATAGTTTTAGCTCTTACATTGAGGCCTGTGATCCACCTTGAGTTAATCTCTGTGGTATGAGGCAGGGATCCAAGTTCATTTCTTTTCCTTATGCATGTCGTTATCCCCCCAGTGGCATTTGTTGAATCTCATCAAACTTGAATTAGAATTTTCTTTCATCACCTAATGTGTCTGTTTTTTGTTTCATATAATTAGTAAGTGTATAAGTACGTAATTAAGAGAGTTTTCACTAGACTGCATTGCCTCATTAGAAAGATGGGTGTATTTCATGTATTTTGTTGGTAGGCTTGGTTTTAAAAATCCTGGAGTCTGTAATTCTGGTCAGAAGCCTTCCCAATTTATGTGGTGCCGATGTTTTTGTTCACTGTCATATTTCCAGATCTGTCGTGGTGATATATTCAGAGAAGAGAATAGCCCTTGTATTAAGGAATTGAGGTACTTACAACTAGATAAACATATGGTATAACTTAAGTAGGAAGTAGCATTAGATCCTTTCTTTGTTTCATTAGTATAATTCATATTAAATTCTCTCGAATCTCTGATTCAGTAACACTTGAGATGTAGCTTTAGCTGAGCCCCATGAAAAGCAACTGGCGAATTATTTACAGAATAACAACAACAAAAAGAAAGGTGGAAGAAAGTGGGAGGGGGAGATGAGTGTAGTAAGCCTTTTTAACTAATAGAACAAAACCCCTAAAGTTTATAATGGGAATGGATTAATAGTAAGGTGTTTAATAGTCTGTGGGTTTATGTCAATTTGACTCTGCCTTAAAAGACAAATCACAGTAGTAACAAAAATTATTAACCCTAATTTAAAATACCTTGTAAATAACATGCATTATTAATCAAGAACATTCGGGGAGGAGGGATGTTGTTAGATATTTAAGTTTATTTTAAACTATACCAGAATGAGAAGTGGTTGTTTTCTTAGATAATGTAATATACTCTATCAGTAATCTATTGCTTCATAAGAAACCACCCCAAAACTGAGTGCCTTAAAATAACAACAGTAATTTATTCTGTTTATAAATCTACAGTCTGGGTAAGCCTCATGACTAGTTTCTGCTTCATGCAGTGTCACCTATGGTGGCCTGATTGGGTGGCCCAAGGAACTGCTTCCAAGATGGCTCGCTCACGTACCTGCGAAGTTAGCCTGGGGTATAGGTTCCTCACCATATAGTCATTTTCACCACCACTTGGGCTTTTTCGTAGTGTGGTGGCTGGGTTCTAAGAAAACAAGGTAGAAGGTTATGGCATTTCCATGACCTAGTCTCAGAAGTCACACCTATTGGTAGAGACCATCGCAAAGGCCTGTCTAGATTCAAGAGTAGGGAACATGAACTCTACCTCTTACTGGGGCCATTTTTGGAAAATTTAATCTACTACGCTATATAAAATTTCTTAGAAATTCTTTGGAAAAATCAATTTTTAATGTTTAGAAATTAATAAGGAAAAGCTAAAGGTAAATTAAAGTATCATTTGAGCAAGAAACTTTCATTTCAATTTCTCTGTTTAATTATCAATCATTTATTTTCAATGGATTATGTTAAGAATTTCTGAAACTTTGGACATCTAAATATTTAGTTAATTCAGTTTTGCAAATAAAGGGGGAAATCCCAGCATGAATTACATAGACACCAAAATGCAATTATTCTTAGGAATATGCAAAAGATATCATACCACTGTGTCAGAGGTTCCCAAGACCACCCGTAGTTTGGCAATTTGCTGGGAGGGCTCACAGGATACAGCGTATATTTGTACCCACAGTTATAATTTATTACAGCAAAATGATGCAAAGCAAAATCAGCAAAGGGAAAAGGCACCATAGGGCAAAATCCATAGAAACCCAGGCACAAGCTTCCAAGAGTCTTCTCTCAGTGAAGTCATACAGGATGTGTGTAATCGCTCCAGCACCAAATTATGACAACACATGTAAAATGTTTTTTTACTAGAGAAGCTCATTAGAGGCTCCAAACCCCAGGTTTTTTTGGAAGCTTGTCATGTAAGTATTCTCTGCTTTTCACTTACTAAGATTCCAGACTTCCAGAAGGAAAGCAGATCTTCAGCATAAACCATATTGTTTGTTTAAACAGTTTAGGCACAGTGAGTCATCCATATCAGAGTGGTCGGAACCCTCCTGAAGTCGAATTTTCTAGACACCAGCCAAAGGCCAACTTTGCAGACAGGCTTTACTAAGGATAGCTTTCAGGTTTGCTATGGTAATTCTTTTCTGCACATACACTTAAAAAAATCATCCCCAAATCTTCAAATTACTCTTGGTTGACCCATCAGTTTTCGAGTACACTCCATACATTAAAGAAAACGTTATAGATAAATGAGATATAACTTGGCTGCTGTTTAAAACCAAAACCAAATATTGACTTCTGTTAGAACTTGAAAACTTTCCGGTAGTATGCAGTTAAAGCTTTCAGCGGTTTTATTTAAATTTAAATATGTAGTCTGCATAATACTAATAGATGGATTATAGTTGTAGGAACGATAATGTGTTAGTATCTTTCCTTGTTCCTTAAGTAGTAGTATATCTTTGGAGAGGTAAGGCAAAATGGCATATTCGTTAAGAGCATGAAATCTGTATTGGAGTTATGGCTCCACATCCTCTCTCACACAGTTTTCTCATCCGTCCAATGGGGATAATAATAGTAACTACCTTATAGAGTTGTTGGTGGAATATATGGATTAAAATAGTAAATACTTGCCAGATAGTGTTAGCTCCTTCATCATCATACCTTTAGTTATAGTGATTATGTTTTTATTGAAACAAAAATTAGACTATTTAGAAAAGTATTAGTATAATTCTTGGGCCAGCAGTCAGAAAATGGGAAATGGTGTTTATCCTGAGTTTCGAAGGTTAGAAGATGATCGTATCTTTAAAGTACAGTCATAGTTTGGGGAATTTACTATAAAATTAAACCCATAAATAGTCAAGGTCTTCAATCCTAATGTAGTATATCTGCATTTAGTCGTTAGTACCAATGAGACTACACAGTTCAAAAAGATATTTCTACAGTGAACTCAATTAAATGCTTGCATGAAAAAATAATAGCTATGCTGTTGGTATTGTTTATTATACAGCCAGTGATAGAATTAGGTTTAGCTAGGAGTGTACAAATGGAATTAAAAACTTAATGGAAGCAGAAAATTTGTGTTCTAACAGTGTTACTTATCAAGTAAAAATAAGCTTTCAAAATAGGAGAAAAAGTACACAAGTAATTACTTAAATGAGAGAATGAAGTTAATATTTTTAACATTTCTCCTTAAGGACCAGTGTAATGCGGAGAAGCACGCAGATGGAATTATAGTAAGTTTAATCTAATCTTTTTATTTCTCTTCTGCAGAGCGTTATAACCAGTCATGTCAGGAGAAGCCTGAATTTCTACTTATTTTTCAACGCAAATTCCTCTTTTATCTACTCACTGCTTTTTGTTGTTGACTCTTGCAATTTTTCTTGATCTTCTAAAGTTGGCCATCTTTCAGCAATCATTTGGAGGGGAAATGTCAATCTTTAAATTTTTCTACTTGTGGGTCCATCTTGAATCACTTTGCATGTGTTAACTTGAAGAGTTAATCGTCATATGAATACGCAGCTTTATGACTAAATAAGGCATAACTCACAGTGCTACCTTTCTTGTCAAACTTTTTTCTCAGATGAAGGGGGGGCATATATTGAAACATCTTAATCTATTTAAATATGTTTATAGGTTTTTATTATCGTATTTTTAGAGTTTGTGTATTGTGTTAACTGTCATTACTATTGTGGTATATATACTGCATCTTTTGGAACTAGTTGTAACATGAATTCATTGACTTACAGACATTTTCTTATTCTTTCTTTCTTTTTAGCTTTTTACTCTTCCCTTATATTCAACTTCCCCTCTAATAAGAAAATAAATTATTGTTAGTATTTTCCAGCTAGAAGTGAAAATTAGAATTTGAAGGTTTGTAGTTTGAGCTACCCAAGTTTTATGATAACTGAATGGCTTCTTTTCAGACCATTTCTGAAGCAGTTTTTTTTTATGCTAAGACTTTACAATGCCAGCTTGTCTGAAATCTGGAAACTCATTTCATAAATCTTCAAAACTGATGATTATACTTGAAAGGATGAGCATTTTATTTTTACATTTGGGTTAAAATGAAAAAGTTACGTGTCTATATTGTTTGCATGTTTCTTAAGAAAGAGATGAGAAACATTTTTAAAATTTAAACACATTGAAATTTTTATTTCTCTTTTTCACAATGTGAGTTCAGAGTTTGAGCCATGATGATCAACAATTATGTGACATAAATACAATGTAATGTATCTTCCTGAGGTATCCAGTAAAATTGTAAGCTTCATGGAAAAAGACTATGTATGTTATCTAGCATTTCATGGTCCCCAAAGACCCTTAGGAAAATCATGTTGGCATTATTTTTATGTTTTTTTTTCCCTCAAAACAAAATTAGTTTTTATTGTGTTAAAAAAGTTTTATAAATCATACCAAAAATGTTTGATCATTTGAAATTATAAACACCTAGAAAATATATACTCATAGAAAATCTAAACTTGTAGAAAACAAACATATTGGAATCATTTCTTTAGAGACTATAACATTTTTTCTTGAGTTTTTTTTTGAAAAAAAAAAAAGTGTCCATATTTTAGGCCTTGGCCGGAGACTGCTCATTAACTAGCTGTGACCTTAGGCAAGTACTTAACTTTAGAGTCTTAGTTTCTTTCCTCCATAAAGAAAAGTGACTACTTCTACCTTAGAAGGTTTTCGGGAGGTGTGTAGTGAACACATAATAGTACTCTATAAATGTTAGCAATGCATACATGTATATATGTAATTTATTATATGTCATATTGCATGAATGTCACAACAGATTAGGGTTTAGGATTATCATTTGTTTGCATTTCTCAAGCTCTGCACGTTCATTTTCAAAGTAAGGTGTAGAAAGTAATCTGACATATATTAGTCTGAAGTTGATTGATCAAGAGCTGTAGATAAGTGTAGAATAGATGTATTTTCTGTTAACAGCAGCAAAAGTTACTGAGTACTTTTAATATACATGCAAAATAATATAATAAAAGTGTTTCCTTTGGTTGACAAGCCTAATCTCACATTTTATCTCGAAAAGATTCCATTAGAAACATAGAATTCTGGTCCATTTTTCCAAAGTTATTTTATTTCTTAGTCTCTTTAGTAATTTTTCTTATATCATAGATGGGTATAAGGAGGTGATATGTTCTCATTCCTTTGGATCAAAGTACTGATGGTGGGATTTTGCCTTTGTAAAGCACTTGAAGTCCTTTGGAAAAAACCACTACGTAAAATAAGGAATTTATTTTATTTAAGAACAGCTCCAGAATTTGTTGAGACACTTATTTAGTTATTATAGATTGGTTTGTATCTGAAAATAGAATCATAAAGTAATAACCAGAAAGCCCTTAGAGACTGTGTAATTCAGACATTTCTTTGTTGTGCAGACTGGGAAAGTGAGGCCCATAGCAGATAAGAGACTTGCCAAGTCTTTGGTAGAGCAAGAATTCTAAGGAATTAAAATCCCAAGCCTCTGCCTTTGTGCTTTTCCCAAACCTTTAAATCTTTCTCCACTTCACTTAGCTAGATTTTTTATTATTAATGGTTGTTTTCAGAGTTCCTTCTCTAAGGGTACTTTATTTTCCAGTCAGAATATTTATGGTAGGTAGACTATTGTAGTGATAAGAAATCTTGTGTTCAAATCACTTGATTTAAGAGATCTGATTTAATGATTTTAAAATATTTATTCAGAGAGGGAGTTTAAACAATTATTTTTTAATGTAAACTTTAAATGAGAATGCTACAAAGACAATGTCATTATCTCAGTTTCCATTATTAGCTACTTTAAAATTTTTATGAATACCTTTTAGGTTCATTCATCCGCAAAGCATTTCTAATTTCAGTATTTTCTGTTAAAACCTCTACTTAATATATATTTGAAGTTTAGTTTCCCAAATCAAAAAAGCTAAAGAACTTGTTATTTCCTGGGTTTTCTCTAGTATAGTCTTCTAAATGGTGCATCTAAACTTTACTCTGACAAAAGTCTTTGTTTAAAATCTCCCCTTCTCCATATAAAAATGCATAAGTAAGCTATGGAGTCTTGTTTTTACAATGCTATCATGCTGGCAGAATAATTTATTGCCTTAAAATCAGAGATACCTAAACTTTTTTTCCCCCTCTAAAATTGTAACTAGATGTTTGTATTTTTCTAAATCTTCAAAAAAAATCCTCCTCCCCACATACCCCTGTATAGAAGATACATTGCTTTGCCTTATCAACCATAAAATTAGATGCCTGTGCTGTGCAATAGACAGCGATGGAAGGTGGCGGTGGTATGGGATGGAAAGATAAGATCCTAGTAGTGCAGGTACATTAGCTAGTCATAGGTGTAAAGTTTATTAACAATATTCGTGGTGAATTAAGAATTTGAGAAGCACTGAATCGAATTGAAAAGTTATTGTTTATGCTTCCTAAAATCTTCCCATACCACTTTTCAACTCTTTCCAAGTTTTTCCACTTAGCTTTACCTTTCTGTATGACAGAGATTCATTCCTTTTCCCTCCTTACTATGCTTTTTTTAAAAAATAATAAACTCTTAGACGTCTGTATAGAAAAGCTGTTTCATTTTCTCTTTGTATTTTGACCAACATATCTATATAGCTACCATCAGGACTGCTGTCAGAAATGTGGGCAATTTCATATATTTGGGAGGGTCAGCACTGGAAGGGCATTTAATTAAAAATAACTGTAATGTGTTTCTTTATCTCAGAGTACTATAAATCCTGTGGATGCAATATATCAACCTAGTCCCCTGGAACCTGTAATCAACGCAATGCCTTCCCAGACTGTCTTACCTCCAGGTATAGTATTTGGAAAAATGCTTCACAGATTCATTGCTGGGGAAAAACTTAATTTGTATGACTGTCGTCATAGTCTTAAAGGGCTCTTTCTTTTTCTTTGCCTTTTAAACTAAAGGAATAAAAAACAATACAGCTGAAAACGAACTGGAAAAAGATGAAAGTATTTTTAATATTGAATTTTTAAAAAATACAGTGAAAGGGCTTTTGATTTTCAAAGTGAGATAGAAGACAAATATGGTTACTAGGACTTGGATTAGCTGGTGGGACAGGATTTTTGGTTCTGTTTAGCTAGTGACTCAGGATTTTTGGTTCCAAGGAAAACGCTATACCTTGATCTGCTTTAAGGTAACCCAGGAATGTTCTGTTTTGAGGGTATCCTTTATAGCTTTGAACAATACAAATGGTTTCTTCATGGTGTATTTTAAGATAATGAAAAAGAGAAGAATGAAATTTGTGATGTCTACCAATTAAATAGACTTGTATTTTTAAGTGTAGAGGAATAAATAGTGTTTTTTTAAAAAACTGTCAAAGGAAGGCTTAGGACCAATACCCAGTTATACTGATTTCTTTACTTTTTGGTTGCATCCAACATATGTTCTCAATGATGACATAGTTCTGTCAGAAATTGTACTGGAAAAAAGAAAACTCTTTAAAAATACTTTATAAGCATATGAAATTCTGCGCATTTTTATATATCCTTAAGAGAATGAGGTAATGGCTAAAAGAGGTGATACTGTGCCTCATTTCAGATTTCATGTGGTTTGATGCTTAGAAACACTTTATCATCAGAAATGTTCGCTGGTTTTACAGAGCAGTTGTGCTGAGGCATTGGCCTACCATGACTGGGATCTTGATACCCTGCCTGGTGTCTCAGTAATCAGTACTCAGTAGCACATCCACATTGGGTGTAAAAGGGGTGGGATGTCAGAAAGGAGTAGCATGGAACTTGACTTTTAATGGAGTAGTTTCAGAAATTACTGATCTTTAGGATTTTGAGCCCTACACATTGCAGTTCATAGAATTATATTCGGGCTGTTATTCCAACTTATTTCACATGTTCATATCTCCTAGAACCTACTCAGTTGTGTAAGTCAGAGCAGCGTCCATCTTCCTTACCTGTCGGACCTGTATTAGCTACTTTGGGACATCATCAGACTCCAACACCAAATAGTACAGGTACAGGTTTGTATATTTCTTTTACTTCTCATAACTCCCCATTTACATTTACGATTTATGTTTGCTTACTAAGGGAGAAAAGGTTGAAATGTGTGTCGTATATTTCTGTTGGAGATATCAGTTTTACCATTTACAGTTCCATACATGAAGTGGTTAACTTTGTGATTGAACCAGAAGCTTTAGTGATAATATATATTTAAATAATCTATGCAGAGATATTGTTTGTTTACCTTATGATTTATTTCGAAGATCTATGTTGACTTTTTAAGAAAATTTGCTCAAGTTAGACTTGTATACTTAATTTCTTATTGTAAAGGAATCAGAAAATATGCAAGTACAGAAAACAGAAGCTGAAAGTCCTCTTTACTTTTCTGTCATTTGAATATATGTATGTACATATACACCTATATTGTGTATTTTTATTGTTTTTGTTTTAACCTAAATGAGATCTTGTGTTTCTGTGACTTTTACTTTTCATTTAACAGAGAACATTTAGTGAGCTTTCCATGTATATACAGTTAGGTCTATAAAATTATTGTTACAGCTGCCTGAGCAGGTATTATCTTTTTGGTTGTTTCCAAAATTTGCTTACTATAAGCAATACTTCAGTGAAATCTCCTTGTACAACAACTTTTGGCAAGTATGTATTTTTTTAGGGTAGATTTATCAGTCGTTCATATTTTTACCAGTTTTATAGGCAAAAAAGGATAGTTCATTTTAGTTTGCATTTTCATAATTCATTTAGATTTATGGTCTTTTTTTTCTTTAATTTACAGAGATGCTATCAATGTTAGTATTAGATTTCTTGTTTTAAAATGAATTTATGTAGAGTTACCTGTCAAACAAAACTCAAGGAAACACTTTGTGTTTTTATCCCCGTTAATACCTGGAGACCAAAACCAAAACTACTCTTGAGGAGATGGGAGAATGAGCTCCTGCAGTTGCTCCACACATTTCTTTCCTGGGTAGTACTTTTACTGTGTAATAATAAAAAATTACCCTGTGATTTTAGCCCATTTTGCAATTGAAGTAGTAAAAGTGCTGATGCTATTACTTTGAGGTGTCTGTATCTACTGTATAAAATAAGAGCCCTAGCTCCCCACTGATACTTGTATCTATTGTGGGACTTCCAACGCCAGAACTCATGCAGTACGATTATAATCAGAAGAGCTCCTTTCCTAATATTAAAGATAATTATAGAATGGGGACATAGCATTTTTTTTTCATTTATTTAAAAGGCTATGTCTCATTCTATAACATGATTTGTGTTTTTCTTTGTCTAGTTTAAATGTTAATTTTCTTTACAAATAGTGTAAGGACTTCTACCAACTTAACTAAACTCTTTCTCAACTTTAGAAAGGTCTGCTTTGATTGAATCTCCATAATTTCTTCCCCTCTATTACCAACATTGTTCCCTAATTAAAAACCTTTTAACTTCCTAGGCAGTGGGCACTCACCACCTAGTAGCAGTCTAACTTCTCCAAGCCATGTCAACTTATCTCCAAATACAGTCCCAGAGTTCTCTTATTCTAGCAGTGAAGATGAATTCTACGATGCTGATGAATTTCATCAAAGTGGCTCATCCCCAAAGCGCTTAATAGAGTAAGTAGATGAACTAAGTTTGTATTTAAATGACTCCCTGATTTTTAAAAATGGAATTTGATTTTGAGACTGGTATTGACAGACTCCTGTATAAGTTAACTGTTTGGAAAAAGTATAAAAGACTGCTTATATTTAATTGACTTACTAGCAGAGCCAGTTCTGTGAGAATGTTGATTTTACTCTTGACTTAATTCAAATGGAATAAATTAACATCAGCTATAAAAAGATGCCAGTATGGTTCGTGGAATGCTGGGCATTATTTCATTTCTATAGCACCAACATTAGGAGAGGGTCAAATGAGAGTATATATGCTGGGAAGTATTATACAAATAGAGGTTACCATTACTTGTTTTTGCATTAGAGTAGAATAGGTTCTAAATCTGTTTTGCCTCGTAATTGGGTGATCTTGGTCAAGTTATTTAACCTATATAATCCTAAATTTCCTCATTTATAAAATGAAGATAATAGTAGTTTCAACTTCAAGGGATCACTGTGAACATTTAAATGAGAATGTCATTAAAGGGCTTAATATAGTGTCTGGCATGTAACAAACACTCGATAAATGTTACAGAAAGCAAATTAACATTTATTTGCTTTAATGTTACTATGTTTGTTGTAGATGCAATTGGCTTCGTTTGGCGGGGCATGTTTTCTAACTCTATTGCTTTCTCAGGATTTGGTACTATTAGTAAAAACAGTAAGACATTACAAATTTGTAAGACCAGGTGATCACACAACTGAAAATGTGTCCAAGGAGAAAATGAGTTTGAATGGAAACTGAACAAAGGAACCAAGTTTACCTTATGAGACAAAGACATTGCTATGTAAGATATTACAAATTTGGAAATGATAATATGTGAATTTGTAACCCTAGTACCATCAGCCAGTCTTTGGACCTTGAACCTTGATTTCTTTTAATATGTAATATTATGTAGGACTCTAGTTCTCTTGAATAAACAAACTGAGAAATAACAGTATTCATGTATAATTTTATCATATCTGCTCAAATCTCAAATTTATAAGGAAAACAACTATCTGTTTAAAAAGTTTTGTGACTTAGTTGATCAAATTCAGCTTTTAAATGTGGAAAAGGTGAAATATATGCAATCTACATGAATACATACTTTTAAGACATGACACTTCAGTTAAGGAAGAGAAATTTGAACTCAGAACTTAAGGACAATTTTGCAGAAAGAGTTTGGTTTGGTATGTTGGTTTCTTAGTGTATGTAGGCAAATAAACTAATGAGAAACCATTATTAGCAGTTTGCCAGTAGAAAATTCACTTTAATTTTTTAAGTGTTATTTATGATAGTGGGGTTAAAAGAAAAGGACTTAGATGAAAATACCAAAGTAAAGTTACTAATTTTTGAAGTGGTCAGTCATCATTTTATTGAAACAGAATTAAGGACAGTCCCTTCCACTAAGCATTAGCAGTTATTCTAAACAACATACAATTGAATTTCAAAATGGACTCATCTATCATCTAGAAGCAAATGTATAACTTTATTTAGTAAAAGCTTGATATTATGTGATTAGCCTCCTTATACTGATAGCCAGTCTTTGGCATCAGTTTCTGGGGTTTCCTTGAAATTATGAAATAGAAAAATTTTAAATGCTTACCTGGTATACCTGTAATAGGTATGTCTACAAAGTCTCTTGCAGGCTCATAGGCTTTTTCTCTTTTCTCCTTCTTGTAAGCTTCGTTCTCTGTGCTCTTCCTGTACCCATCCCATAACAAATACACAGTGCATGGAACCCCTGCCCCCCATTTGGGATCCAGAGTTAAGTTCTATGTCCAGTTAACCCACTCTGGATTCTTTTTCTCCCTCAGTTTCACTCCTTATATGCTCTATCTAGATTCCCAAACTGGTAGGACTGCAGATATCCAGCACAGTGCTTGTTGACTTTTTCAGTTTTTTGTTTGTTTTTTAATGGGGCTTTGTTTTCCTTCAAACTGAGTGTGCTGGCTCCAGGGCTGTATTGTCTTATAACATGGCCCTGTTCACGTAGTATTTTCGATATGCGGAGGGCTGACTTACCGAGGGTTTTCGACTGCACAGGTGGTGGGCACCCCCACCAGTTAACAGTATTTATGTTCTCTGCCTGTTTTCTGTAGGCACTGAGCTTGTAACACCTGCTGGTCATCAGCTGCTCCCACTAGTTTTCTAACTCTCGGGTCAAGTTTCTGTCTTTTCTTTCCTTTCCTCTTCCTCCTCCTGTTACTTACCCTCCTCTTCCTCCCTCCCTCCATCTTTGCCCTCCCTCTCCCTCCATATCTATATCTGTCTGTCTCCCTCCCTCCCTCTCTCTCTCTGTTCGTCCCCCCTTCCATCTCTCTCTCCTTCCCTCCCTCCCTCTCACACACTCTTCACACGCGTGTGAGCACACGCACAGACACACACACGCATGCGCACGCACACAAACACACACACACAACTGGAAAACTTAAGTCCTTTCTCTGTTAAATTTCTAAAGACCTGTGGTAATGATAGCTACATGTGAACTACGTTATTGAGCAGTATGGTTGTATACATTTATAAACTAGATGACCATGCATTTTGGAAAGAATTTTTGCTTTGAAACCAGGCATGAATTTGAAATGACTTCAGGCTGGTCATTGAACCTCTGAGTATCCATGTGTGATGAGACTAGTCATGTCTAACTTGTAGGGTTGTTATGGAAGTTAGACTGTATGGAGATAAACACATGCAGTGTTTGGACATACTAGGTAATTAGTAAGACTTTGAATTCTGTTATAATTATAATTAAGTTCAAACCTTAAAATTTTTTGATTTAGTTTATTTATGCTCTTATGATTAAATTCTATATAAATTAGCACATTGCAGGTAAATCTTTCCTGTATAAATATAATTTTTGGTCAAGGTTGCTGTTGGTTCTTTAACTATGTTCTTTAAATCTTTCGTCTTGAATGAAATAACTTATGAATTGGATAAATGAGAATTTATCCCATTTTTTCCATTTTGAGCTTTATTAAACATTTCACTTGGCCCAGACATGGTTTCTAATCTGAGTTAGGAGGAAAAACACAGCATAAATAGATAGATCTGACCTTTGAAAATGCATCTTCAATAAGATACATGCTTTAAAGGATTTGGAGTTTTTAAATCAGTTGATTTAAAAGATTGACTCTTATTTTGATGATATATCATATCAAGAGCCACAAAACATTTTGAAAATAATTTTCACTTAGCTCTTTAATGATAATTTGATTTCTCTTTACCCAGGTCTTTTACTCATATCTTCCATTAGCTTTTAAAACTGGCGAAGTAGACATTAGTTGCAGTACCTTGTGATGTGTATACTACTACTGTTTAAATTAGAAATCATATTCTAATATTCTAATATTGGAATGTTCTAATATTCCAATATTCCAATGTTCCATCATAGGCAGAGAACAGAGGATTTTTACAATAGTGAAACTTTTTTCTACAGTACGACAATGGTGGAACATCCATAGAATATGCAGCACCAAGAGTGAGCCCTGATGTAAACTATGTTCTCGAGTGATCATGATGTGTCGGTTGTAGGTTCATAGCTGTCACAAACATACCAGTCTGGTGTGGGATGTCGATAGTGGGGGAGGTTGTACATATGGGAATTCTGTACTTTCTGCTCAGTTCTGCTATGAACCTAAAGCTACTCTAAAAAAATAAAATTTATTATTAAATAAAAAAAATTAAATGAAGGTAAGTAATCAGGGCAAAATATGTTTAAATTAGAATACATGTTAATTTGTAATAAAAGACTAATTATAGGTATACTGTTTTATAAATAATAATATCTGCAGTGTGAGAGATTTGGTTCCTGTTTTTATACTTGATAAGTAAACTATGCCTTTGATTATTTTATTAATATACAAATAATAATCCTGGGTAAGTTATGATCACACGTATAATAATATAAGAAACATTTTTTAGACTCTTCAACCAGCTTCTGATACCAGTTACCATAATTTACTTGTAAAAAATAATATGCTTTTATTTTTTGTAATTTCAAATTCAGTTTTTTAATGACTGAGAAGATTGTTAATACCTATGAGAACTTCTATCAAAGGATCTCAGAAATATAGACAAGACATCTTTCAGAGACCTAAATAATAGCGAGCCATTTTTGAGGTTCTGCAATTGTTGCCAATAATTATGACATATCTACATTCATACATAGTAACAAAATTAGAAAATGAACTCTGATTTTAACTTAGAAGCAGAGGCAAAATCTTATTTTTATTGACCTTTCAACCTGGCTTAATTGAACACATACTCTATATAGAAAGAATATAAGACAGGAGACCTGGTCATCAGACTTTAAAGTTTACAGTCTCAGAATAAGAGCGACAGGGAGAGAGTTGGAAAGCATATATATAGATGTATGTATGTAAACAGCTAACTCCTAAGAGTCTGGTTTGTTCTGTCAGCTATCTCTGTATATTAGTTTTAAGTAGTTTTTATACATATAAATTAGCATCTTTCTATGACTTTAAATTGCTTTCTTAAAAGGCTTACGAAGTTGATTGTTTTTTAGTTCCTCTGGATCTGCCTCGGTCTTGACCCACAGCAGCTCAGGAAACAGCCTAAAGCGCCCAGATACCACAGAATCACTTAATTCTTCCATGTCCAATGGAACAAGTGATGCTGGTGAGGTTTGAGAATTTAACATTATTTTTCCTTAACGTTTGTGTGAAAAAAAAAAAATCATAATACTGGTAGCAGCACAGACTGGCCTAGTTTAACACCAGTCTAAGAAGATCTGTTTTATTTCAGACCTTTTCGATTCATATGACGATAGGGATGATGAAGGGGAGGCAGGATCAGTGGAAGAGCACAAGAGCGTCATCATGCATCTCTTGTCCCAGGTTAGGCTTGGAATGGATCTTACTAAGGTAAGAATCAAATTTGGCATTTGCTGTCTTAATGTGTATGTGTGAAGTCTTAGTGATTGTATGGTGAGTGTGCCTGCAAGTATAGTATAATGATATAACTTCTGTTTATACTTTTGTTTTGTCATAATTTAACATATATATAAATGATTAAATTGAGATTTTTAATAAATAGATGAAATAAGTAAAGCTAGAATAATTTCATAGAGATAGCATGAAAGAAGATTCGGATTTTATTGGGGACAAACGAGGAATAGTATTAGGCTTGGTTAGTAGTGTGGACAAAATCTTAAGTAGTGTAGTGTGCACAGAATCAAAATGAGCAAGAGTTCTGATCTTGGGGTTAGAGGACCTGTGTTAGCATCCTCCCTCTGCTATTATCAAACAGTGTGACCTTGAGCAGGTCCCATCCTCTGTGATCTTTAGGTTTCTCATGCAAAGTGGACACATAGTGACCTGCTTTACAGAGTTGTAAGGATTAGAACAGGTGGTGTATGGAAAATTGTGTGACACACATTGAGCCATACAATTATTGTGGTCCGTGATTTCAAAATCTATAATCTTTCCATTATTCCCTTTTATTTTAAAGACTTGAGCTGCAGGCTTTGTCAGTAGCAAGCTTCATTTCGGTTTTGGATTGAGAGGGCAATTAAGAAAAAAACTAAGCCGTAATACTTTCTAACAAGTGTCTACAATAAAACTTTTCACCCCAAATCTAAACGAGAACATAAACACAAAGATAGCATTAATTTGTGGAACCCAACATACTTGCCAGGAATGTTCTAGGTAAGAGAATATTTGCAGGAGTTTGCTCCCAGAATTTTTTCACTGATGATTAGATTGCATAATTGCTAGAGCAGAATTGTCGCTTCAAAAATTATAGCTTAATTTTAGATGTCAACATCTGTAATATTCTTTTCTACATCTGTTGATTTTGATCTCCAATAATGGAAGACCCACCTAGATAACTTGAACAATACTAGGTTTATTATCTCAATGAGAGATCCAAAAGTAGAGTAATTCTGGAATTGATTAATTTGGTGGGTCAACAATTCAGATAAGGACCTAGGTTCCCTTCGGTCTCTCTGCTCTGCCATTCTCAGCATACTAACTTTCACACTCAGGCTTCCCTCCTCATCATTGCCAAATGGCTGCTACACTTCCATTCATCACATCCTTATACAAATGTGTCAAGAGGCAGAAACAATTTTTTTCATGAATATTTTTTGTTATTATTAGGGCATTTTTTTCCAGAAGTGGCGGCACATCAGACTTTCAATTGAATCTCATTGACCAGGGTGCTAGGAATGTGTCCATGTTTAAGCCATTCACTGCAAGGGAGGTTAAATAAATGGTTCAGATTAATCTACCTTTATCCCCTTGAGATCTGGGAGAATCCTGTGACTTTCAGGGCAACCTGTAGCCTGAACCTGAACTGAATCAGTTCTATTACTAGTGATGAAAGAGATGTGTAGGCAAACCACTGTCTGCTGTAATCAAGTTTGTGGTTTTTACCTCACATAATTTCCTTTGCCAGATAATCCATATTTGATCTATAACCACTAAAGTCTTGTTACTGAATAATATTTTTTACCAAATGTGTTAAAAAAAAAAATAGCTGTTTTAGAAATCCGTATTGGCACAGACAGACAAATGGCTGTGATTGTCAACAGATGTTGAAATTTTGATTCCTTTTATGCATTCCAAAGTGTTATTTCAATAATACCTTAAATGTGTAAATATTCTATTTATAAAGATATTTTCTCAGTTCAGATTCTTTCATAGTAGAGTTATTTTCCAAATACTTCGTAGTGTTTGGAAATACTATTAAGTCACATTCCATTTACCTCACTTGGTCTTCAGAACAACCCTAAGATGCAAACAGGGTATGTAAGTATCCTCGTTTTACAGAAACTTAGAGAAGTTCATTTAATTTTCCAGGGCCTCCTCACACCTAAGAAGTGGCAAAATGAGTACTTGAACCCATGCTGAAGACAAGCTAGCCCAGCTGGCTTTCATCAATATTGCAATTCTTTTTTTTTTTTTTATAAATCAAATAAAATTTTGGTTTTTGGCCTTTTCTTCTTTTTTGAATTGCCTATTCAATTCTTTTGTTCATTTTTCTACTGGCAGTAGTAATCTTGTTGATTTGTAAGAGCTATTTATATACATTAAAGGTTTTTATCCCTGTTTTTTGTTCTTCAGCATTCTTACTTGGTGATTCATAACCTCTGTGTTCTCCAAGAGTGGTAGGAAGTTTCACTAAGTCAGTACGTAAGCTTACCCACCAATCTAACTGTATATAAATTATGAACACACATGTTCTGTAGAAGGAAAATGTTTACTTAAAATTTAAACTCTATAATAATATTAAATGTTCTAAATGTTATAGCTAAAGTATCCCTTTCTGAGTTCATATTCCATGAGCACATTTTATATACTCTTTATACACCCAGCCACACTGGTCAATTTCTGTCAGACTCCATTTCCTGTCTTCATGTCTTTTTGTTCTCCCATCTTCATGTCTTGTTCTTCTGTTTTATTCTCACTTTATTACAGCCTTGCTCTTCTCTAAGGCTCTTTTCTAGTGTCCCTCAGTGACTTGTTTCCCAGCTCTGCCCATGTTCTGGGTCCCCCAAACAATATGATCTTTCCATTTCCTAAACTTCCAGGGTAATTTGAGAATCTCTTAGTATGATATTTGTCACATTCCACCTAAGATTTAATTGCTGGTATTCTCTCATACTTAACCTTTGCCTCCTCCATAGCATTTGAGCCAGGACCTGAATATAGTAGTTATGCAGTAATTACTAAGTTTAAAGGAATTTTTGCTTTCTATAGTGCTCTACTTCCATAAAAAATAATTTAAATCTGATACACATTTCAAAAACTCTTCTTCCATTCTCTAATGAAATTCTTCCTATTTTGGTTGGTTATTCCTAATCTCTCATTCCTTCCTTCATTCTTTCCATATTCAAATCTTTTTTTCTTTTTCTTTCTCCTCTGTTATATTCATAGCCCTTCACATCTTTATTCTTTTCTTCCTTTCATTTAGTTCTTCAATTGTTATTTAAAAATTTCTTACTATGTAATAGTAGCTGAAAGTGTAAGTGCAAATAAGGGTGGCCCTTGCATTCTAGGAACTTACCAATTATTTGAGGACACAGATTCATAAGTAAATAAATTTCTTAGTGCACCTAATGATAGAGAAGCCACAGCAAAGAGGAAAGTGCACAGACACCATCCCCACCCCAAGTCAGACCCAGTTATGAATTCCACATTAATAACAGTTCAGTAAGAACATTTCTCATCCTCTTTGAGCTTCATTTTTCTCCATCATAAAATAGGGATAATAATTTCTTCATAGTAAGATTGTTGTACAGTTCAATAAGATAATGTGTGTGTGTGATGCCCCAGCAAGTAGGCATCCAGAGGTTGCCAGAGTGGCTTGTTGTTACAATGATTTTGGGATTGGGGAGCTAAAGGGAGGTTGCGTGGAGGAAGTGACATGTGAACATTTGGAGCCTCTTCTCTGTTTTTCACCTGCTAGGCAGGATAATGGGCATTTATGAAACACAACAATTTGGGAAGTAGGTATCAAAAGCATGCCTGGGAGTACTTGGTGGGTGTTCTGATTGGGATGAGTTTTGGGGTTTTCTAAGCAGTTCAGCAATCAGTTTATCTGCAGTGAAATTTGATCCTCAAGCTCAAATGTATGTTTTTCAGGTAGTTCTTCCAACATTTATTCTTGAAAGAAGATCTCTTTTAGAAATGTATGCAGACTTTTTTGCACATCCGGACCTGTTTGTGAGGTATTTAACTAAACACAATAGTTTCCAATTTTTAAAGATTTTACTCAATAGCCTTTTGCCTTATAAGATAGATGGACTCCCTTCTGCCTATTAAACATCTCTGGGGAAAAGTGGCATTGAACATTTTGTTTATGTTAGATGCCAAGGTTATACAGTGGTGGTTGTTAGGCAACTAAGTTTAACACTTTAAAACATCTTGAGAGCCCATTAATAGATAGCCATTATGTATGGAGCCAAGTCTATAAGTTTATTTGGCCCAGGGATTGGTAATCACTGAATTATTTACACTGTGTCCTAATGAAGTTCAGTTAGCTAAATTCAGCAAAGCTTTCTGAAATGCTCATTGTTGCCAGGACACTGTGAGCTAGGAAAGAAAAGGTCACAGTGTCTGCCCTTGAGGAGCTTATAGTCTAGTTTCCAGAGTACAACTGATTCATAAATTTTAAATGTAAAACTTGCAATATTAAATATATGTAAAAAGACAGAAGTCATCTAAAAGTGGGATTGATTTATAGGGAGGTGAGTTCACATTGATTTTCAGTGGTAGCAGGAAATTTTTCTTTATAAGGGATTTTTTCTAACCTGTCTTCGCTGATTGCATTCCTTGGCCTTGGTCTGTGTTTACTAAAGCCAGATACAAATCGCTGAGGTTTCACAGTGGGTGGCACATTGGCTGAGATTGATATATATCAATCCTTGAGGAAGATTTAAGAGAATCATTTAATCCATTATCAAAGGGAAGAATTTCAATTAATATGGCACTGTTTAATATAATACATAATTAAATATGAATAAATATTTATTGGTAATATGTAAATAAAGATGCAAAGTACCAGTTATTCATTAGATATAGATTTGAGATTTAAGGATAGTTTTTCTGTATGAGAATTTAGACTTTGAGGTCCCTTAGAGAAACCACCTAAAAATAAAGAAAAGTACAACTAAAAAGCCAGTGGATAAGTTTAAATGGAATTCTAAAAATACTCAATTCCCAAAAAGGAGGAAAGGAGAAATAATGGAAAAGGGGGAAAAAGGGACAAATAAAAAACAAATATCAAGATGGTAGAGCTAATTGCAGCTATATCAGACACTCAATGTAAGTAGCATATGTACTGCATTTAAGAGAACACTGATATTTAGACTGGATAAAAAGCAAGATTCATCTGTATGCTATTTGCAAGCTTGAGATTTTAAATATGAAGACACTGATTTATTAGAAGTAAAAGGATGGACAAAGACAGTTCGTGCAAAACAAAGCGTAACAAAGCTGGTATCATTGCATTAGTATCAAAGGACACTTTTTAAAACAAATATTTCCAGAGACAGATTAGGATATTTCATATGATAAAAAGTCAGTTTATCAAGAATACATTATAATCCCAAATGTGTTATGTACCTAATAACAAAATGTATGCAGCAAAAAATGACTGAACTAAAGGAGACATAGAGAAGTGCACAATGGTGAATGGAAATTCCTCCCTCAAGGAATTGATAGAAAACGTAGCTTCCAGCAGGCTCTGTACCCACCCCTCCAAAAATCAGTAAGGCTATGGAAGATTCAAACAGCATTATCAATCAGCTTGACCCAGTTGGCCTTTCTAGACACTACCAAACAATTTGTATAACATGGAACATTTGTTCATCAAGATAGACCATATACTGGGAAGACTTAATAAATTTAAAATAATTGGAACCATACATGGTATATTCTGAACACAAGAGAATTAGGTTAGAAATCAATAACAGATACATCTAGAAAATTTCCAACTATTTGGCAATTAAATAGTACACTTATAAGAAGTTCTGGAACTAGGAAGACTGGTCTGTGGTACTGGAAACCAGAAACAGTGTTTGCCTCGGGGTGAGGGGCAGGGACTGCTTGGAAAGGGGGATGAGGAAACAGAGATAATAGAAATGTTCGATATCTTGATTGGATGGTGATTAATTAAATGGTTATATACATTTGTCATATTCATCAAACCGAACACTTAAGACTGCTGTGTTTAATTTTGTGTATTACACCTCAATTTAAAAAGGAAGCTTTAAGGTAACTCCTGGCCCTGGGTCTTCTCAGCTTGTCTCAGGGTGGATCGTGCCGAGGCATGCTGGAGCTTGTCTCCTGTCAGAAAGCAGGATGTTAAATACTGTCTTTCTCCCTTGCAGCATTAGTGACCAGAAGGATGCCAGAGACCGAATGGTTCAGGTTGTGAAATGGTACCTCTCAGCCTTTCATGCAGGAAGGAGAGGATCAGTTGCCAAAAAGCCATACAACCCTATTTTGGGCGAGATCTTTCAGTGTCACTGGACATTACCAAATGATACCGAAGAGAACGCAGTGAGTTCTGCACTAATGTTTTTAGTTATCTTGAGTTGTGTAGTGATTCAAAGTTTCATTTTAGGATATTAGGACAAATTAGGATATTAAGGGCCAGATAACAATTATAAAGTGATCAGAAGTTGCTCACCACCCATAGAAGAGCAGTGTTGTTGGGTCAGCATATTTTGAATATAGTGAACAAGGAGAAAAAGTAGCGTGAGATAAGGATAGAGATTTAGAGATCAGGTCATGCAAGATCACATGGGCCCTAATGATAACTACAGCTTATCAGGATCTCATTTTTGCTTTGAAAAGATCATTTAATGATTTTATGAAAAATAATTTGGAAATGGGCAAAAATGGAAGGGGGCCATTGAGAAAGCTGTGGCATTATTCCAGAAGAGACATGGTTGATTCGAGCTATATTTTGGAGTTAAAACTGATAGATAGATTGGGGGAGGTAAGGGAAAAAGGGGGCAGTCGGAGATGAATCCTTGCCTGTGAGCTTCAGAATTGGTTGGTGTCATTTACTAAAAAGGAGAAGATTGGGTTTGAGGAACTCTGATTTGAAATATAAAGTGTGAGGGGTCTGTTAAACATATAAGTAGAGCTGTCAAGTTGGGAGCTGGAATCCAAGAGTCGAGTTCAAAGGAGAATAGAGATGGGGCTTTCAGAGATTTTAGTATATTTAGATAGCACTTAAAGCCCTGGGATTAGATGAAATATCCTAAGAAAATAGTATAGCTAGGGAAGAGTAGGTAACTCAGACCTGAGCCACAGGGCCTTTAGCATTTAGAGCAAGGAAGACTCAGATAAATGTAAAAGGCCTCAAGGAATTGCGGGGAGGGGGGTCCCTAGCCCTCAGTGCCCACAGTCTCTCAGTAATCATAACTCTCCTTGTCTTTCCCTTTTTAAATGACACGTTACATGCAGTCCTTTCTGAAGACAGAGGCAGTATGTGTCTGTTCCTACTTATTTGGTAGACATTGATAAGTGCCTGCTCTGTGCCTGGCCTGGCCCTGAGTTAGGCACATGATCCTTGCTTTCAAGAATGCCTTGGGAGACTGACACAAAGCAGTAATTTCAGTAGTGTAATTAAGTGCCATAATAAAAGTATGTGTCGAGAGCCTCTAGTTACTAGAGTCTCTGCAGTGTCATTTGTGTTTCCACACACACACACACACACACACAAAAATGATGTTATATTTCTTGCAGGAGCTGGTGTCAGAAGGACCAGTTCCTTGGGTTTCCAAAAACAGTGTAACATTCGTGGCTGAGCAGGTTTCCCATCATCCACCCAGTAAGTTACAGAGCTTCTCTAAAACATCCACTTTCAAATATTTTCTCTAAAGAGGGTCATAAAAAGTTCCATAGGTGAGGTTACTGTACTATTAGTTTTATGGCTGCCTGTACCCTCCCAGTTGTGTGAGGGCTGGTTCCTCATACCTGTTCCTTATATAAATTCCTAAGACTCTGTTAACGCCACTGATTAAATATGTATCAATATGTAAGTGAGATATAGTTTCTGTACAGAATGTATATTCCTGGCATTGTGGAGAGAATGCGTGTCCTCAGCATCTTATTTGCTCAGTGCAGAGGTACGACTGGACGTATTAGATAGGCTCAGGTTGGAGCTGGGACAGGAATGTGCTTGCTAACCATAAGAACAGACAGATCTTTTGATCTTAAGCCTTTGGGATTTGCCATAGCTTCATGGTTCAGGGAAGTCCCTGCCCACGTGGCCCTGAATGGTTGCTTGCACTGGGGGAACAAGGTCTCATTCATGGCACTTCTTTTGAGGGGTAAAGGATTTCCCCCTTCGAGCTAGTTCTTCCGGTTAAGAGAGTTGGAGGGGTGGTTATACCTACATAGTGCACTGACTGAAAGCAATTTCTGCAGTTTCAGCTTTTTATGCTGAGTGTTTTAACAAGAAGATACAATTCAATGCTCATATCTGGACCAAATCAAAATTCCTTGGGATGTCGATTGGCGTGCACAACATAGGGCAGGGTAAGTGTATAGTCTTTGGGCATCGGATGGACTCCAGTGTTAATAGGAGAATTTCATGTCATTCTAATATGTGCTGGACACATAATATGTCTAAGTAAGAGGAAATAGCCCCCAGAAAGCCAGGCTGGATGTCATTGTTTGCATGCAAGCATATGTATTGGGGATGAGGGTAGTGGTGGGGTAAAAGGTTGGTTTTTCCTAGATTGAATAGAATATCTGTCAATCAGACAATAGAGCGTGATGGCCAGTTGACACTAGTCATCAGAGTTTTTATCCCTTCTCTCCACAGGCTGTGTTTCATGTCTGGACCATGATGAGCATTACATTCTCACATTCCCCAATGGTTATGGAAGGCAAGTAGAGCTGTGTCCATTTCTTTTAATCAGCAAACAGCAGGACCTGCTGTTCCTGAAGCTAGGTCCCTTATCTGGAAACTTCTGATTTTGCAGGTCTATCCTCACAGTGCCCTGGGTGGAACTAGGTGGAGAATGCAGTATTAATTGTTCCAAAACTGGCTATAGTGCAAATATCGTCTTCCACACTAAACCTTTCTATGGAGGCAAGAAGCACAGAATTACCGCTGAGATCTTGTAGGTATTTTGTTTTGCTTTTCTGCTTTGGTGATCTTCTGCTTCTCCGAAATACTTTTTTGTCTTGAACTATAATTTGTTAGGGATTGACGATTTTAATGATTCTGTCTTTGTAAACTTGTTTCTCATCTTGTGTATCATGTCTCTTTCTAAAAATCTCATTTTTAGGAGACCTAAAATCTAGGTTCAGAACAATCAGAGATCATTAGTGGGAGTTCCTTCCTAGAACTTGACTTGCAACTAGGGAATAGAAAAAGGTCCGCCTAGGCCATCTAGCTAACCCAGATCTGGGGTTCCTGCCTCATTAATGCTAGATTGAGCCATGAACTGGCTATTCTATACTGTAGACACTGTGACTCCCACTAAAGTGTCTCCAAGTCCTCACAGTTCTTTTTTCTGTGTCTTTCTTGGGAAAAACGGTAACCATCACATCTTGGCTTGACTCTCTTTGACGCTCTAGATAGGGTCCGATGAAGACAGCTGTGCAGTCTGGGTGACAGTCAGGTGGGTTCAGAGCCTGCTTGAAGGAGGAAAATCTGCAGGACTTTCTCTGCTCTCAAAGGCTTTATTGGGAACAGTGTTGCATTTGGAAAGACAACTGGTTAACCAGTTTTCCTGAAAGATAATTTAATTTGGATGACAGTGTCAGCATCTAAAAAAATCTTGAGCAGGGTGGGACCATGAACACAAAGATGAAGTTGACTAAAGATCAGTGTAAAATCCAAAATATTGCAGTCAAAATACACGGGCCAAGCTTAGAGGGCAGCAAAAGTCACCTCTACAATGCTACTGCTCCTCAGAAAGGGCAGGTGTTGGAAATAAGATGTCCAGAACAGAGACATGGGCATGCCTGCTTCTTGGAGTTCCTTAGAGGTAATCAGCACCAACAGGAACTGCTAACTCAGCAGAATTCTCCACTAGTCATATCCATAAATAATAGACTACCCTCGAAATTGTGAGCTTAAAAGAGTGCTGGGTGGGCTCTTCAAATTAGGGAATTGAGCATCAGATGAAGGATGTATTAGCTGAGTAGGTCTCAAACTTTTTGGTTTTGTTTATATTATATCCATCAATATAATAATAAAATATAACAAATTTTAAAACAAACACATTTATAAATGACAATAGTATTTTTATGAAAAAGAACTTTCCACAACTTTTAAGAAATTTGTGAGAGTGGCATTGCATATTTTTTGAATTTTGTAAATCTCTAATATACAGTCATGCACTGCATAATAATGTCAACCACAAACCACATCCATGAAAGGACATAAGATTATAATACAGATAAGAAATTCCTGTCACCTAGCAATGTCATACCATTGTAATGTCATAATGCAACACATCACATTCCCTGTTTGTAGTGATGCTGGTATAAACAAACCCACAGTGTATATAAAGTATAGTATATATTGTTATGTACAGTAAATAATACATGATAATAAATGACTGTTACTGATTTATGTACTTACTATACTTTTATCATTATTTGAGTACTCTTTCTGCTTACAAAAAAGTTGGCTTTAAAACCGTGTATCCCATGTCAACAGCCTCATACATGTCATGTTTACCTTGTCTCTTAATTGCATCATTTTCTCTTGCTTGATTTAATCTTATGGTGTTTGTGCAGTAATGTGGTGTATAGGCTTGTAGCCTATATACCATACAGCCTAGGTGTGTAATAGGCTATACCATCTAGGTTTGTGTAAAGTGCACTCTAAGATGTTTGCACAATGATGAAATTACTTAACTACCCATTTCTCAGAATGTGTCTCCATTAAGTGGGGCATGACTGTAATTAACAGACGATGGCTAGATTCTCCTATCTACTTGCAGTCAGTCCGTTGCTATACACTTGTGAAAAATTAAAGTGAAAAGGGAATATAATGTTTTAATACTAGGAAAATAGTTTTGACCTAAGGGTGTCTTCCGAACCCCCAGGGATCTCCAGACCATACTTCGAGAACCACTTACAATGACTATAAATCTGAGATCCTACCCCTTTTCTTTCTACTTTTCTCCTTTTCCCTAAAGCCCTTAAATCATAGAGGAAATTTAAGTTGGTAGCAGGTTCATCCCCCTCTGTGTATTTTTCTCTTCTGACCTCTTTTATCCTCCTCCTGTGTTCATGCTTTATCCCTCCTAACCTGTCCTTTTTTGTGATGGTTATCTTCCCAAATTCCATATCTGCCATATATATCATGTCCAAGTAGGGGCCTGTTTGGACTTCTGAGGAAGGGAAGAAAGGTCAAACCATTTGACCCAGAGGTCCCTTTCAGCCTGAGGATGAAAGCCTGATCTCTAATGTTACATCCTTAAGCAAAATTTTCCCTGACCCTCATTCCAGCAGTTTTTCCTTTGAACTCCAGTGCTCATATAAACTCACCGCAGAACTTACCATCCAGAATCTCATCGGTGATGTCTCTCCCCACTAGGCTGTGAACAGCTTCAGGGAAGGGACTGTCCCAGTCTGCTGTGTCCCCAGCACCCACACTGGGCTCTCTTGCTCATCTTACACTTACCGTTCATGGGATCTCAGGTTCATTAGCATCTTGTTTAGGGCCCCCATTCTTACATTTGGCTTCAGAAATCCAGTTCTATTTATCTACCTTTATCAAAGACTTCACATCTGCTCTTCTTTGTTTTGCTCTGTGTAGGTAGGCCACCCTGACCAGATTCAGATTCTTTGGTACTTTTCAACTTGAGACTAACACAAATGTTTCCTTTTCTGTTTAGTTCTCCAAATGACAAGAAGTCTTTTTGTTCAGTTGAAGGAGAATGGAATGGTGTAATGTATGCAAAATATACAACAGGGGTAAGAACCTATATTTTGCCACTGGTTTCAGACTACATAAAATTGTAGCCTTTCTGTTACTCTGGCTTCCTACATCTGGAAATTTAACCACCAAGGCCAGCTCTAATGCCATCTCTTCAAAACAAGCCCTTTCCTTTCTCCATCTCTTCCCCAGAAGTACAGGTAGTAGAATAGTTTTTAATTTTCTCCTCTCAAAACACTCAAGAATAATATATGTAGAAAAATGCTTGGCCCATAGAAGCACCCAGTAAATGTTAGCTATATCATTAGAACGTGTGGTATGTTTATAAAACTAAGTGCTAATTTGTATTTATGTACACACTTTGATTTTGTATAAGAAATGTATTGACGGCCTGGCACCAGTGATGCAGAAATGAGTAAGATAGCCCTTGCCCTCAGAGAACTTGCAGACAGTACCTATACCTCATTTAAGGTAGGAAGAAGATGGTATGGGATTAACAGGAGTCAATGAACTGGATTTTGGATTTGGAGAATTTAAAATGTAAAAAACACTTCAGCATACTTATCATTAGGATTATTTATGGGTCTAGTTCTCTAAGAGATTATATCATGAGAATGTAGCACAATAGCCACATGGAAAATGTCTGTTGCACTGAGCTTCTACCAAGAATTAAGGTACACACCTGTGTGCAGGCTGAAGATTGCATATAAAACTCATAGTCTACATCATTAATACATAGAGATTTGATTATTACATTTGTTAATAAAAGGTTTCTGGAAAGATTTGACTTCATCCCTCCTAGAACAGTTTGAAGAGTAAAACATTTGTCTACCTGTTCTGTTTTCTAGGAAAATACAGTTTTTATAGATACCAAGAAGTTGCCTATAATCAAGAAGAAAGTGAGGAAGTTAGAAGATCAGAATGAGTATGAATCCCGCAGGTAAGGAAATGACATAACTTGAGGCAGGGTTCCTGCTATGGACGAGTCATAGGCACAGGGCTGGGTTTTGGAGATAGTATAGCAGAGTATATTGGCACAGACTAAGTTTGAATGCCTGGGTTCATGTGGAGCTCCACCACTTACTAGTTTTGTAAACAAGACTGTAAGTTCGCCTCTTTTGTCACCTCTCCTTAAAATATACCTAAGAGGAGTTGTGAGGACTAAATGAGATAAGCATGTAGTGTACATATGATGCTTGGCGTATAAGTACCCAGTGTACGTTGACTTATCACCATCTTTGTGGTTAATAAGAGATGGCAGGGCGGTCCCAACTAAGGTGTTTAGTAAAACACCTTCAGGTCTTTTGTTTGCAAGAACTTTAAAAAAAAATTTCATCCCTAAGTATTTCAGTATCTATCTCTAAAATTACTTTTTAAAAAAACTACAGTGTCATCTTTTAAGAAAATCAATCCCTTAATATCAAATGCCTAAATGATATTCAATTTTTCATTAGTCTTAAACATTGTAATTTTTTTTTCATTTGCCCAATAAAATTGGTATCTTTTAGTGGTTATGAGGAGTTGTGCACTAAAGTTCTTTGTTTAACATATTAGGAGTTTCTTAAATTAAGGAAGGGGACCTAACAAATTACCCACTGCTTGTCTCTAACTTGTTAATATTCTGCTAAGCAGAAATCTGTAGACAACATAGTCTGTTACCACAAGAGGATCTTAGGCATGGCCACTTTTCAAGTCCCTAGGAGTCTTTTACTTGTAAAGTGACGTTTGGACCAGACTTGTCCAATTATTATCTTCCAGATCTTGAGAGGAAGCCAAATCTTTTTAAGCCTCTGCAATTCACCTTTTGACTCTTTCTCTGTTCACAGTATTTCTCCAAGTTCTCATTATTAAATCCAAAGGAGCTTTTCTGACATGGAACTTCACAGGTCCTCTGACCTAATCCTTCGGTTTAGAGTAAAGGACACTCAAGCCCTAGAGAGGTGTACTGACACCCCTAAAGTTGCATGGCTAATTAGATGTAGAGCCAGAAAGAATCCCAGGTCTCAGTTCTCACTGTTCTTTCTCTGCTATTATGTATCATATATCCAGCTTTCTGCCCACATCCCCCCGCCCCACACACACAACTAGCAATAGAAGTACAATCTTCTATTTTTCTGTTCTTTATTCTAGTGCCCTGGTGCCAGCTGAAGGAGATTTAATAAAGTCATTTGACTTATATTGTGATTATTCTGTATTCAGGGTATCTGTAGACTGTCATTCAAGATTGCTAACTCCTGTGTTCATCTAGTATTTAGCACCTCGACTTCTTCTTTTAGCCTTTGGAAGGATGTCACTTTCAACTTAAAAATCAGAGATATTGATGCAGCAACTGAAGCCAAGCATAGACTCGAAGAAAGACAAAGAGCAGAAGCCCGAGAAAGGAAGGAGAAGGAAATTCAGTGGGAGACAAGGGTAAGCTTGCTTTGGGGAAGCCTGTCCCAACTTCCCAGCTGCTTCTCCCCCTTTACCCTGAGCTGTAATTCATTCATTCGTTTCAATGAATTGTTGAAGCACCAAACGTGGGTTTAAGCAAGCATGGTGGTGAACAAGATGAGCCCATAAAATAATATGAAGTATGATGTTATAGAAAGTACACAGCAAGTGTGTAACTGAATTCTCCCCCCCCCTTCTTTTATAGTTATTTCATGAAGACGGAGAATGCTGGGTTTATGATGAACCATTACTGAAACGTCTTGGTGCTGCCAAGCATTAGGTTGGGAGATGCAAAGTAGTTTACACCTGACACCAGGGCAGTAGGCATAATTAAGCAACAGTCTTCCTTTGGGAGAACCTACTTAATACTCCCTTATTGCAGTGGTTCCTATCTCAGGGATACTGGACTTTCCGATGCAGATGAACAATTAAAGCGAGAAAAGCTTCCCTTTTTTCTTCTTTTGTGGCAGTTAAAACAATTTTGACTTCAGTCCTGAGAAAAACATCAGGTTTTGCAAACAAGATGTCTGTTCCTTTTCCAAACCCCAGGCTTCAAAAAGCATTTATAACAACTCCCAGTCTCAAACTCTGCACTCTATTACTGCTATTGAGATATACATCATCTGTTTCCTCGTTCATGTAATCTGGGATATATGTACACATACACACACATATATACATATGTACTTGATGCCAGATTTTTCATAAACACTCCATCTACTGTAAATATCAGTTCCTCTGAGTTGTTTTAGAAAATTAGCGCAATGTATTAAAATCAAGTGTTAGGAAATTTTCATGGTCTCACCTACAATAACTTTTATTTTGGAATTGAACTATTGTATTTAACTCTGGATTACAGTTTAATTATACTCAGTGCTTCTTAAGGCTTCATAAAGTACTTTTTCCAACCTTTTTTTTAAATGTGTTTCTTTTATTTATTGTTAAACTTGGAGCCCATTATTTGGCAACCTTGAATACAAGAATTAGCATTTCGCAAGGACTCTTCTGAATAATGGGAGGATTCCTCCTCTTTGTCACCCTTCCTTTACACCTGGCGTTCTGTCTTTAGCCCCCACTGTGCTCTTCTCCCGCGTCTTCACTGAACTCTCATATAGCACACATCGAGCTACCAACATTTTATCCAAAAATATTTTATTTCCTTAGAGGGTTTGAGAAGTGTTCATTTTAAGTCTCTACCCCACACTGAAACAAAACATAATAAAAAGAAAGCCACAGTAGCAAATGGCTCGACTGAAGGGCAGTACAGAATTATCTTTATTTAAAATACATTAAAAACAACATCATCATCATCATGATTTAGGTATTAGTATTAGCACCTAACACTGAGGCACTAATAAGACATTGATTACATGGGGAGTTTGGATTCAATCTGAGAGGACCGGACAGGCCGGGGCTTCTCAAACTGCTCCGGTAAGCTTTTTGGTCACACTTGGCCCACCCTAAGTTCTCTCTGCCAGCTGCTACTCTAACCCTTGGTGTGTTAGTCACAATTAAAAGGGGGTGGAGGAGTAAATCAAATTCTATGATGCCAGTGCAAAAATTCAGTGGAAGCCCTAAGGCCATAGTAGTGTAACTTCATAAAATACACATTTTAAAATACACAATGCTTCATTCAGGCCAATCAGACTGCAGTTTATTTGACTATTTTATGGTAAGGGAGAAGGTTAAGTGTTGATGTGAAAGCCCTGATATCAGTAATAGGTATGGTAGAATCTACCAGCAGAGGAGAGGTTGGCAGGTAGGTCAGCTGCATCACTTCACAAGCAGAGTTTGAATCCTCACCACAAGGGATAGCATCCTCTTCCAGTTCATACTTCCCAAACCCGACAACCTGAAAGAAGCCAAAGACTCAGGTGAGAAATCTGACCAGATTTGGGCAAAGACCTGTTAGGACCTCTGATAGCAACCCAAACCCAGTGAATGGTAACGGCTAAATGACAGCCCTGGAAAGGACAGAGCTACAGCTTAGTTAACTGTACTCACATGAACACTGAGCGTTTTACTTCCTGGTCCTCTGTGAGCCTTGAACCAGTTGACTAGATCTGATTTTGAGAATGACTTCAGTGCTTCAATCTTATAGAAGGGAAGATAAGGAAGAAATAAAGCTATAAAAGACTAGCAATACACTTTCTGGAAAGAGTTCTTAAACATAACAACTCCCTAGGCAGCCTTCCTTGGTCTGAGCACATCATTTTTATTCTTCCAAGTTTCAGCTTGCAGCTAACCTTTCCAGAGAAGGAAAGAAATGAGCCCCAGTGACATATTTTCATGTTTCATAGCAATGACTAACCCTGGCAGATAAGCATGAGAGGGTAGCAGATGCTGGAATTACAGCTGAGTACACCAAGCCAAAACTCTCAGGTACCTGGGAACTGTACACTCTAGCTTGAGAAAATACAGTAACTGCTGAAACAGGTGAAAAGTTCTAACAGGAAAACTGGAGTGCCTTAAGAGCTGGGCTAAAGCCTCTCAGATCCTCTGCCCCAATGTAATTCACTGCAGAGGGCTTATAGTATCAGCGCACTGGAGAGCAGGGCTCTTTTTTGCAGGTGTTATTACTTTGGGCTAGAAGTAGTCAAAAGACCTACACCAGGAATCATTACATCTGGAGGAGGAACTCCATAAAGACCAGAAGTTTTAAATTTTCTTTAAATTGCAGAACACTTTTTAATCTCCACAAATCTTAAAGTGAACCTCACATACTATATAATACAAAAATAGATCTGCTTTGATTGAAACCGGTTGGGGAGGTGGAGTAAGGATTAGCATCCTGCTCACTTGGCCACCTAAGTTGCTAATGAGGCCAGCGTGGAATCTAGATTCGACTAATCAAAAATGAGCAAGTAAATAACCAAGCCTGGACGACTGCCCCAGGTTTCTCTTCCACACGATACTGATTTGCTAGGAATCATGACTCCTATAAAATCAGGAGTCCCTGTGAGGGCTGTCTTACTCTAAAAACCATGTTATTACCTCATGTGCAAGGCGGTCAAAGAGATACTGCTGTGTCACCACTTCGTTCCAGTTCCTATCCACCTCCTCCCCGAGATGGGTATCCTCACACTCCTTCAGCTTGATGAGAGCTGTGACCTGTTAAACCAAAAGTAGAAATCTTCAGGCATGGCATCACATCCGTTCCCCCAGAACACACCTGGCTTTGTCCCGTCTGGTTTGTGATGGACACGCTCTGGTGCCTTCACTTGGGACTTGCCAGCATGATGGGGAGGGATGAAGCTAGGAAGACATTATGGACAGATTAGGCTGGGGCTACAATGTTCAAGAGCTGGCCGGCACATGGCACTGTTAAGACTGGTGTCTAGTTGTCTTGAGGGCTTCTGTGGGCTAAGGAACAAAAGAGCAGGCCAGTTCGGTCACTCACCTGGGTGTTGAATGCATCTTCAGAGAGGTTTGCGATCTTTTCCTCAAAACTAGAAAGAAACTCTTCTATCTTCTTATCCACAACTTCAGAGCTGAAACAAAACATCTTCAATTAAAAATAATCAGAGACTTGGTCTTCAGGCAAAGGACAGAATTGGGGCTAAGGAATATTTCCAGGAAAGGCTGAAGTGTTTTCTTCCCAGTCCTCAATACTCTCCCCTAAACTGAGGAAGAAAAGAGGGCAGGGAAGAACCCTACCCTGAGCCTCACCTCCAGCCCATTTTCCTGGTACGCACCCCTCCCCAAGAAGCAGTGATAGCCATGCCCCAACCATTTCAAAGCTAAGAACCAACAAGGCCTTGTACTTGGTTCTAGCATGGTAGCCAGGTCAGGCACCTGCCTGAAGAGGTGGAACATGGGCAAGCCCTGTACAGTGACCACAGGACTTGAGTCAAACTCTAATAGAACCATAGAAACCACTGATCAGTCTTAGATCAAGCCATCTATGAACCAGCACTCCCCAGCCCCTACTCCCTCTCCAAAGCTGCGACTAAAAGCAAATCCTATTTGGTCAGAACTGTTAGGTTTAAGGAAGTACCTGTAGCCCTACTCTCCATGCCAAAAATAATAGTTGGACCCATCTACTCACTCGCTTACTCACTTGTATTTGGTTGCCTGAGTCCCAACGGTGACAGAGAATCCTAGAATCCCAGATGTGTTCCTACAGGTAGGGTAGACATGATACCTACAGCCAAAGTGAAAAATTTTATAAGCTCAGGCGGTCACCTGGGCCCTGCCCTCAGAACATGAGGAAAGGGTTTCTATACATCTTTAGTGGGCCTGGAGGTCCTGAAAGATCTATAAATGTGTATGCATCTATTTCATTCTCAGGTTAGCGTGCCCACCCCTCTCCTAAACTGAACGGAGGAGGCTAGTCTAAGATGCAAATTCCAGAAGTTCTGACCAGGAGGTATGCCTAGGCATGAAAGGTCCAGAGGGCCCTGAGAAACTGCTCAGTCAGGATATCCGATAAACCTCAGCATGCAAAGTAAGCCTCAGACTCTTCTTTGAGCTCAGTGCTCTTGCCAGCAGACTTACCCAAGGGTCTGCTTGGTTCGAAGGAAGTCAAAACAGGGCTCTTCCATGTGCATCTGTAATTCAACATACTACCCATCAGCCCAACTCCTAGCAGAGAAACTTCAATTTTTCCCCCAAAAGTGTTCTATACCCTCAAAATCCAGCCTCCCTTACTGCCTTCCTAAATTGCCCTGGCGCCCTGTCCATGATCATATTGGGTGAGAATACTAAATAACCATCTCACCTTCCAATCATAGGTCTCTAATCACACCCAAATCCCTACCCCCAAGCAAAAGGTCAATCCTCATAGCAGGTCAGAGGCTCCTGAACAACTCGTCTCTCCTTTTACAACTTACCACAAGCAGCTCCATAAGAGTGTATTCTTTCAGACTCCTGGTACCTGACTGAAAGGAGAAGTTGGTCAGACCAACTGAAAATCCAGTGGCTTACAGGGCTTTTTAATCAGCTATTCTTGGCAACCACATATTCTGGTATCCATCCCATTTTTCCCATCCCCCAAAAGCTGACCATAACCCTCTATTGCCATACTTTCAATTTTGTTTATACATCTGCCTTCCCACTAGACAGAAGGTCTGAGGACAGGAATCATGATTGCTTATTTGTACTCCCAGCCCTAGCACAGAACTGCAGGCAGACATGGCAGAGAGTCCAATAATCCGTGACCTGCCAGCTCCTGCCCAAAAAACCTAGAGGACACAACCTAAAATAAGTATTTGCTGTTCATGGTCCTAAGAAGGAGTGCAAGAAATGTTTAGGGCTTAATGAAGGGTATCTGGACCTGTTCCTCAGAGAGGATGTGAATAAGAGGGGTAGCCACATACAGGGACTCAAATAAATTAAGAAAAAAAGCCTAGCAGATGCCACACTTGGAGACCACATCCTGGCTGCCCCGGAGAATGGCAAAATAATGCAGTCAGAATAAAAGGCAGGAGGCTAACAGGCAAGGATTTTGCTTGTATGTCTCCAGTCAGGCTCTTACAGGTTCCTCTGACACAGACTCATTTCTATTCCCTCCCACTTTGCCAGAGGAAGAGGCTAAAGCCTGTGCTCCCTGCAAACCCTGTTTAGTCAGCAACGGATTCCCTGTTTGCCTCTAGAAGGACTGCAATAAGACCAGTCATAACCTTTTATCACTTTCCTGTTCACTATGCTCTCTGTGAGGAGGGACGTGGTTCCTTAAAGGAAGCAGTTTGTATTAAAAGCTGATGCTAAAAGGTGATCAATGGAAAGCACCCCAACAGACACGGTCTTAGAATATGAAACCCTATCTAAAAGTGGAGAAGTACTAGTCTCTCGGGGTTCTGAGCAGTCAGAAGCTCTGGGAATGCGGACAGGGCTAAACTGGGCCAGGCCATACCATTTACGAAGTTTTGGGCCTGGTAGTCATTTCAAGGGGCCAGGGACAGGGAAACCACCCGGGGAAGCTACAGCAGGAGAGAGGTAGACAGGGTCTAATGACAAGTTGGGTTCTAGGGAAAGCCTCAGGTCCAGGGCCAGAAACACAATAAAGGAGAAGGTGAGAGTAAGGCCACGTAGCCAGGCCCACACCCAGACCAATCTTCACAGGGCCTGACAGAGAGGTGACTTTCTCATGCAGGGAACCCAGGATTCAAGTAGCAGCTATAGAAGCTCCAGCGTTTGGGAAGTCTGAGATCAGTCTAGACGGGTACAGTTCCCCAAAGTCCTAAAAGTGAGTGGGTCTGTCCACAAGCTAAGGTGGGCTATGGGCCAACTGAGATCATTACGAAGTCCTTTAAGTCCCATTCCACCTCTCCAGAACGGTGTGGAAAGAAAACAGGATTTGAGGACAGAAGAAATAAATTCAAGCCCCAGCTGGTATGACCTCAGGGAGGTCAGGGACTCTGGACCTCAGACTCATCATTCATAAAATAGAGGTGCTAAATCCTATCGCTCTGGTGCTCTGAAACTTTTCATTGTAACTGGTAGTCATTCTGTTTGCTGTAGATTGACTGCTTGGCTCCGTTTACTTTTGTCTCATTTCCAAAACTGTCCTTTTAACCAATGTCGTACTGCTGCCCAGGGTTCTGTTAGGGGAACGTATAGGAATTTCCAGCCGTGCTTCAGTCTCTGTCCCTCTGGACTAGTGTTCAGGTGGTGAATGAAACTCTGTGATTTTAAAAGTATCCATTTCACTGATAGGAGCGATTTTTAAATGTAGTTGCTTCAAGAATACAAATGACCCCAAGCACAAAATTACAGAGGCAACTAACTACGAGAGGGCCTTGAAGATCGTAAGGCCACGACTCCCCTAGGCTTTAGTGCCCTCAAGGTACTGAGCCATGAGAGTGGCTCTATGTAAAGGGGCCAACTGACCTGGTAGTACACAGTGACTTCAGAGTTGGCATCGCCCTTGTTCAGAGCTTTCACTTTGCATAGGTGGTGGCCACTGGGCAGTTCTACCACCTGGAACTGCACAGACATCTCCTGCTCCAGGGGCATGAAGTTCAGCTTGCTGCGAAAGAATCAGCGTGGGTCACTGAGGCACTTAACCCCTTTATCCTCTGAACCCCTCCCGAAAAACTGTGAAAAAGAGGTCAGGCCTTCCACGGTTCCTTCTAAATTGCTTGTTTACATAGTAGCCTCATGAAAACCTACCACAAGAAGTATCTCCATTACGGATTTAGCGACAACTGAGCTGTGGCTCAAGGCCCTGCTGCTGGTAAGGACGCATAACGCCCAAAGAGAAAACTCAAAGCAGTACTCACTCGACAACGTATTTCAGGAAATCCACAGATTCCTAGGAGGCAAAGAAGAAGAAAGTAACTACAGCAGGCTCTCTTGACATCAGTTTCACCCAGAACCAACTAATATCAATATTCAAGTTGTTGGGAAGCCATGGCTCCCATGAGGAAAGCAGACAGAGTCTGTCACCCAAAATGCTGGGTAAGTCATTCACCAACTGGGCTCATCATTCACTGATTTAATCCTGTTTGTTGAATACTAAGTGATAGTCACTTAACAGCTCTTCTTCTGTCCTCCTTGGCACAATGACTATTTCACACACGGGAACAAACTTAACTGTTCAGTTCACCACCACCAGTATGTGCCCTCTAGGACACCTGCGACTGTGTTTGAGAAACCTGGGTCTATTAATATGGAGCATGGCACAGAGCGAGCAGTAGAATAATACTTAATACTAAGTGAATGCATCCTCTCCCCCTCTGGAATTCTCTTTTCTTACCTATAAAAGGAGGGATAAGTAGAGGGGTGTGCTCGTCGTTCAAGTGGTTTCTACCTGGGGCAAAACATGGCACTAAGTCCTCTAGACCAAAAGCCCTTGCTGATAGATACTACCCTGTGCTCGGACATGTAGGCGACTATCCCTGCTCTTCTCTGTGGGCTGAGGCTTTATACTTCTTTCTATGGGCAGAGCAGAAACTGAGGCTGGCGTTGGGTTGTAGGACAAAAATCATAAAGAAAGTGGGGAAGATGCCAGCCAGTCTCAAGAGTGACCATTTACATATTTCATCAAAGGGCCAGTCCTGAAAATCTGGTAGGCCAACGAGGAAGATGGTCCCACAGACACACCCAACTCAATACGTAACAAAACAAACTCCTCATATGCCCCCAATCTACGACTGCTCCTCTTCCTCCACTAACCCACTGGTTCAAGCAAGAAATATAGTCATTGCTCTAGATCCTTCCTTCTCCCTCACCCCCTCGCCATCACTGAGTCTTAGCCATCCTCCATCTCATTCTTTAAGTACTTTTTTTTTCACTTATTTTGCCTACCCTTGGGGCTTCATAATTTTTCACTTCAACTTTCTGTGTGTGTGTGTGTGTGTGTGTGTGGTGTGTGTGGTGTGTGTGTGGTAAAAACACATAACAAAGTTTACCATCTTAACCATTTTTAAGTGCACAGTTCTGTGGTAAGCATATTCATAGTGTTGTGAAACGGAACTCGAGAACTTTTCAACTTGCGAAACTAAAACTATACCTATAAAACCACAATCCGCCTTATTCACCTCTCCCCAACCCCTGGTACCCACCATTCTGCTTTCTGTTTCTATGACTTTGACTACACTAGACACCTCATACAAGTGAAACCATACTTCACGTCAACTTTTATAACAGCCTCATAACTGGCCCCTCAGTTCTTTCTCAATGACAAATCCTCTTTTAAATCCTTCGGTGGTTCTCCATTTCCTACAGGATAAAGCCCGAGCTTCCTAGCTACACACAAGGTTCACACACATGTTCTGCCTAAGTACGATGTGTTCCCACTACCCAGTTCCCACTTTAATTTTTAAACTGTAGTTTCTGCACACAATCTTCAATAAGAGTAACTGACATCATATGTTTAGCAAACCCATTTTGAAGTCCTGGTCCATTACCAGCAGTTTCCTTCAAAGGAAAGTCTTGCCCATTGTCAGAGGGGCCAAGTTCCCCGCAAAACAGACTATGACAGCACTGGCCTGCCAAACCTACAGAGCTTTGGGGGAGAACTAATGTGCTTCCAGAGCCCACAGCAGCATTCATTCAGAACTGGCCAACAGCAACTCACTGTGCTTGTGACATTTCCTTGCACCAGGCCCTCAACGAAGAGCTGGGATTTGAACTCTTTGACAAAGCTCAGCAGAGACTCAAGGGAAAGGCCATCCATCAAAGCCCGGTACTTGTCAATCATAGACCAACGGGCATATTCCAGGATTAAAAGCCGCACATCTCTGTACAGAGGGCAGAAAAAACACAAAGTTTTATTGTAAGAAATGAATCTTGAAGCGAAGGAAGGATTTGGTTAAATTTCTATAGATATGTTTTAAAGAGAGACAATTTCTATCACAACTTAAGATAGGGAAACAATCACCAACAAGCTTTTTAAATTGCATACATAAACTTCTACATAGATTTGCTCACTAGTACAACAACTCACTGATCTTTCTCGGTTGAGAAATAAAATATTTCACGTAAATTGCCAGATGAGTCACGTACCAATTTTAAATTATTACTATTCTTATTTAGAATCTAACATATTATTACTGTAGGCCACTATTATGAATATCTATTCCTGAAGTGACAGTATAGTATAGGTAGTGGCTCTAGGTCAAAATTAGACCAACCCCTACCCCATTTCCCACACTAAGCTGTTTGAACTTAGCAAATCACCTACATCTGTGACTCAATTTCTTCATTTGTAAAAGAAGGGAAGTAATAATGGAGTTTTGGTAAGAATTAGATAAATACATATAAAGTTCTTAGATCTAGCATATTACAAATCTTCAATAAGATGTTATTATTATTACTTTACCATACTGTAATCAAGTAGTATTTAGGAGTTATTGATTATACAGGGCTATTTTTCATCATGTCAATAGTTCCAGGACAAAAACCTCAATTTAATTATTATTTGTTATTGTAGCTTTTATTATGCTCTCTTCTGAAACCTTGGCTGAATTCCAGATAGCTGCAGTTGCTAGATAAATGATGTGTTTAGCAATTTAATTCAGCCACTCATCACAATACCCAACACTCAAATCACCACAGTAAAATCAGCGGCAAGCAATTTTGAGCTACAACAAAGCCAGCAGTTCTTGAACTCTTGTTATTTACTTACGAACTTTGGAAAAAAACACCATTTTTTACACTTGATCTCTAATAAATACAGTAGGTTACTTTCAGTCCTACTTACAGACAGCTACTTTAGCTGGGTTTAGAAATCCTTTAACCCTACAGCCTGGTTTCTTAAACCATAGTATAATTCTAACATGTTTGACAATTAGCACTGAAACTATAGCCTCATTCTCTACCTCTAACCCCTACGAGGGCAAATACTTTCATGCCTTCAGAATATAAGCTGATTCTGTGTATACTCACTTGGCCAGAGTCTCAGGCTTGATGAGGATGTTAAAGTAGGTCTTCTTCAGCTGCTCAGTTATCATTGTGAAGACAGCTGGTGTGGAATTAAACTCCGCTAAGTAGTCAATAATGAGCTGAAACAGTAGCTAAAAAAGAGAAGGAGCATTTAAATGGAGAAGCATAGAAATCCACTAAGTTTTGGAGTTTTTTGGGGGTGAGAGGGTGGGTTTTTCTTCTTAAAAAAAATTATTAGCTTCAAATATACATACAGTACATTGGTTAGACGTTTATATAGTTTATGAAACGATCCCCATGGCTCTATTCCATTGGTATTCATCAGGGCCTCAGCATGATAACAGGCATTGTAGGGGACATAAGAGATGACTAAAAGACCCTCTAAGAGCTAAAATCCTCAATAATTGTCAAATTTGGGTCAATGATTCTTCTATTTTTATAATTTTCATGGGTATTAAACATGTTTTCTTCCAAATGAACTTAAAAATAATTTTATCCACATACCCACTGTCCCTAAATGTGATTTTAATTGGGAGCACGTTAGATTTATATATTAATTTTTGAAGTAATGACAACTTTATATCAAGCTGTCCTATCCAGGAATATGATGAGTCTCACTCTTTATTTAAAGTCTTTTTTTATATGTTTCAATAATAATTATAGTTTATACAGCTTCTACATTTTTCTTACTTATTCCTAGGTATTTTATTTTTCTCAATATTATAAAATAGGAAATGTTTTTTCCATTCATTTCTAAGTGGCTATTGCTACTATAAGAAAAAGTCATTGATTTTGATATACTGATCTTATAACCAGCCACAAGTTATTTTTAAATTTTTAGTGATATCTTAGGTCTAAGAATACAATCACATTATATTATAAAGAGAAATACTTTCTCTTTCTACTTTCTCTTTCCAAGTGTCTTTATTCTATTTCATTTTCTCTTTTGTTTTAATGTAGTAGTCAGAACCTCTAAAAAATGCTATAGAAGTGATCGTGGGTATCACTGGCTTATTCCTGCTTTTAATGTTTAGCATTTCATCAGTTAGTGTAATATTTGCTGCTACTGTTTTTAAATTAAGATTTTCATTGTGTTTAAGTAATTTCCCTCCATTTCTACTTATTAGGAATGCCCACTCAAATTTATCAAATAACTTTTTGGCATTTATCGCTATATTCACATATAGGCATACCTCATTTTATTGTTCTTTGCTTTACTGCATGCTTCACAGATGTGCATTTTTTACAAAGTGAAACCAGCAAAAAGCTTACAGTTTGCTTTATTGAGATACTCGCTTTATTGCAAAGGCTTGGAACAAAAACTGTGATATCTCCGAGGATGCCTATAGTGCTTCTCTTTTGACCTGTGTTATAATTTATGCTCATCAACTTCCTAATACTGAACAACCAATACTTTCCATTCCTGGCACTTGGTTGTGGCCAATTATCCTTTTTGTTACATTTTTGGATTTTATTTTCAAATTTTGAAATGTCTGTATCTATATTTTACAGGTAAAACGGGTCTCTGGTTTTATATATTTATCTCTATCTCAAGTTTTAATAATAAGGCTAGGTAAGCTTCATAAAATGAAGAACCTCAAATACTTTTCTATTTTGTATTTTGAATAGCTCTCCAGGTAATTCCAAAACATACCCCCACAAGTCACAACCACTGTATTAAGCTTTAATCTGTTAGGATCTAAAATTACATTATATGTAGGCCTTGAAAGTCTGACAAAAGTAAAATATTCCATGACGTCTCTTCCTTAGACCAATCTTTGTTCCCTGGGGAGACTGATAGGGACAAGTATATAAAAGAGAGAACTATATACTCTTCACTGGAGTTTTTGCTAAGATATGGAGGCTATTCTCTCTTAGCACAGGTCTAATTTCTGCCAGGTCCTTCCCTCCAGATTTTTTCTTGTGTGAACCCAGTTCCCCAAACCTTAATATATGTTTTACTCAAGAAACCAAGATATAAAATTCATTGTTGGGTATATTATATTACTTCACCTGGCATTTAGTGATCTAACCCTTTTAGCTATCACTCCATATTATTTCTTCTTCTGCTATGAAGTTTTGGACAAAGTGACACTGGAACACATTCCTTACCTAAAGATACACTGCTGACAACTTACGGACTCTGTCTTTAAAAGGCTCATAAACTTAGAGCTGAGAAATAAGACTTGAAATAACAGGGTAGAGTGTCAGAAGAGGAAGAAAGGACACAAACATTTGAGTTCTACTGTGTCAGGCAATGTGCCAAGTACTTTAAATCTAATTGTATGATCTGAAATCAAGCTCAAACTAATACTAAAAGCCAGTGTTGGCTGCAGAGTAACTGACAGCAAAGGGAAGTGAAATCGAGCCTGAAGCACAGGCTGTAGTGTATGTGTTGCTAGTAATTAATCAATATATGTTGCTCTTACGTGTGGCCAAAGTTAGAACAGTTGTCATCAGCCAATTAAACATGATAATCCACATTAAGAAAGATTTCTTTCTAGGTATAGCACTCTATGCACAGGCTTCTATGCTTGGTGCTACAGGGGCAACAAATGTAGGCATCATATTTTAAAGCTCTCTATGAGGAAAACAGAGCACTTATACTTACAGGTAGTTTGTGGTTGAATCCTTTCACTCGAATAATTAAACGTGTTCTCCAGCTACCAGCTTATACTCCAGCTGTGCCACATCTGCTTCATAAGCTGGTTCCGCAAGGTTATGGGTGAGGATATTGACAAAGATGTCAAAGAGAACCACGCTGAGAGTATCAAATACAAACAACATCATTAATTGTCAAGAAACAGACATGAACAGATTTGCTTTGATTTAGAGTAAGAAACTTCACTTTTAGAAAGCTGTTAATTCACTACTGCAGAATGTAAAACTGAATACTAATTGAGTTCAAAAGTAAATACAGCTTGCTTGGGACTTAGTTTCACATGAGTATCATAGACTCCTACTTCCCACAGTGCCCCAATCTTTTTCATGTTAAGCACACATAGAAAATGAGAATATTTATCCTGCACAGGGAAGTAAGTATAAAAGGCATCAAAGACAACTGGCTCTGGCTATTCCTGTGGCCTGGGTTTTTCTGACTGATAAAACTCTGAGGAAAGCGAAGAAGGTAATGCAGTTTTTCAAAGTGGATATTAATAAATGTTAGCATTGCTTGTCATTTTAAGTTTGGATTTTATACTTTAAGGCAAAAGAAAGGAATAATGCACTAATATTTCCTGAGCGCCTCCTATGTTTCAGGGACATTTTATGTTCTCTGACCACCCCACAGTGTTGCTATCTACATAAATATAAAAGTAATTTGCTAAGAAAAGTATACATAATCAGATTCCTTGGCAGTCTCTAAATACATGATCAACAGATCCATGATGAGTTTGAAGAGCTAACCCAAACTCATCTCTAAGTAACTATCTCACTCCAGTAATTCTATGACTAGCCTACACTATCGGCATGTTTTACAAACGGGTACTGGAGATGCAGCAGCCACAATTCCATTTAAATATTTAGTTATCAATACAAATAATTTGTCTTGGGCACAGAAAAAAATACATAAATCAACGAGCATAGCTCAACTACTGATATAGAAAATGACAGACCGATTCATAATGAAACAAAATAATTTTCAATAATAAAAAATGTATTTTCAAGAAAAGAAGACAATTGCTTACTTTGCTGCAGACTTCTGTATCAAAGGTGAGATCAGATGGAAACGTATATATGCTGAAAGAAAAGACCATAGATAAGAAAATATAGTAAAGAGACCTCAAATAGTTTATACATCTGCTATTTACTCCCATTATATTTTTAAAAATGAAATAAACTACTAATTCTTAAATGCTCATTACATTTTTTAATCCTTAAGTGTCTTTAAAAAGTTATATTTACCATTGCAAATAATGTCCAGAAGGCACAATTAATCAGTGGGAAAACCTGATATATAGACAGATACATAAACTGGCCTATTGAATACTCATATTTATCAATAGTTTAGTCCAGGAAAAATGTTTACAGAGGTATACAAGCCAATAACATTAAGGGAACAACCTGATGCTCACAAAATGTTACAGAACCTTTCCAAGGATGCTGAATAAATGTTAAGAAAAATTTTAGAAACTCTTATAAGCTATTCAAGTAAAACCGAGGCAACACCTTCCCAATAAACTCAGGAATCCCTCAGAGCTACAGGGCAGTTATGCTGAGGTCAGGGATATGGATTAAATGCCAACCAAGAGCACTCAGCCTTTGAGTCTATGTTGCTACAGGAAGTTCTGCTATGCATAAAAACTGAAAAAAAAAAAGCAACATAGTTTGGGCCACAATGTTGAATATAAGGATTTTAGAGTCTATTTAACGCTTATAGTATGCTTCCTTCATGTTGAAAAGCAAAACAATAGAGGGAGATCTTTGTTAGAGGAGGTTATCATGTCTAAAAGTAATTTCCTTCAGCATATTTTTATTCTATCTCTTTTTATTTTTTTTTACTTTTTCTTTCTTTTTAAAAATAATGTTCAATTTCCTAAGATGGCCAAATACCTGGCTCTGCTTTCGTTTAACTGAAAGAACATTATCTAAAAAGAATTTCATTTTGGCTTGAATCTTGATTTCCTGGAATCTGTAGTATTTACAAGGATTTCTGTGATAGAACACAGTATAGGTCTGACAGATAAGCCTAGAGAAGGTCTTAAAATGGAAGGGGAAGAGGGAAGAGAGGCAGGTGATAGACATAAAGCAAAAAGGTTGCCACAAAGTAGAGAAAGATTTGTAACACTTATTTCACTCCTTCTAGGGAAGGAAACATTTTACCTTTGGGGATTTTGAATTTGTTGTCTTTCTTATACCACAGGCAACCTTGTGGCGTATTCACAATTTTAACAGGGTATTCTGTCTCAGGGCAATCAAAAGCCTTCAACATGAAGTCCGTGGCTAACAAAAAAGAAATAAGAGTAATAATTCATTCAGGTATTTTAATAAGATTCCCATCAATCTCTTCTTGGTTTCAGAAATCTAAATAACTTCTCTTCAGGAAATGTTTTCCACTGCAAACTAGTAGACAAACAGATATATACATATATACCTATCTAGAACAAAAGTTCTTAAAATAATACCCTTTATGCAATGAAGCATTTTGCTATTTTCCATTCTAATTGATTTTTTGAATGTTTTCACAAACCATTACACTGATTTCACAAGCCTCTAAAATGGGTTGCAATCTGTAGCTTGAAAAACACAAAAACAACCATACAAGATAATGGCGATTCCTATGTAGACTGAATGAAAGGATGAGCTATGATATACAAGCAAAAGCAGAAGCTTCAGAGAGTCCCAAGATCTATATTTAAGTCCTGTTTCCTCCATGCAGTAACTGAATAGTCTTGGACAAGTCACCTTGCCTTTTTGAGCCTCAGTTCTCTTTCAAAAAAGTAAGAAAACAGCAATGCCCACCCCACAGTGTTGCTGGGAAACAAGTATGATTCAAATGGCCCTTTGTAGAACAACGTTCTATACAGGTGTTTTTGTTTTATTAGTTATGTAATATGAATTATGTTTTACACTTGCTATTTCACTGACCTATGTACTTGTTTTCAGCTGGAAGATGAAGATCTGGATTTAATTCAAAATTACTCTTCCACAGTTCAGCCCAAGAGTTTTCAACATCTGTAGAGATGGAAAAACAAACTGATCCAATAAAGCGATGCAAGGTTCTGAATTCTTTTAATAACAAACCAGTCAACAACTGGCCTTCCTGAATCAATCCTCCTTTCTTAGGAAACCTCTGAGTGACATAGCCAGGCACTCTTGACTCTTCTCAAAGTACAGTCTCTGCAGCACTGGTGTTACCATGGGGCTTATCAGAATGGCAGGATCTCAGGCCCCACCCCAGAGCTACTCAATGAGAATCTGTATTTTAGTAAGATCTCCCTCCCTGCACACTGACGTTTGAGGTGTACTTTTCTAAAACATACTCAAAACTGCCCCCGAACTGCCAAGAAACAGGAGTTTTTCACTAGCTAATAAATATAGATAAAAGCACAGCAGAAAATAGTTTCCTGCAAAGAAATATAAATAATTTTCATTTCAAAGCATCTTCTAAAAAATATAGGTATTTTCCCCTCCCATCAGACAAATTATTAAGTAATAAAAATTCCCAGGTGAGTCAGATACACCTAAATGTAGAATACCTATTAAAAATATTTTACCTTCCATACTATACTGAGTTCCAAACCATTTCTCTTTGAGGTCACACTTTCCTTCATTAGCACCAGACAGAAGAACAAGATTTGCTTTTTGAGGAACTAGCTGATTAAGGGCTTCAGCAATGACCTAATAAGGGATGGAGGATTAGGGAGTAGACACACACCCAATAACAACTTTAACCTATACATCTCTGTTAAAAAGGCAAAACCACATTGTGTTAGACCCCCAAGATCCTAGCATGTTAATGTTAATGAAAATGTCTATAGTCCATGAACACTAATTTACAAAACTTCATTAGTCTATCAGTTATCTAAAATATGTTTCTTAATAATGCCATAAGCAGTACTCATCTCAAATCCTACATTGTAACAGTATGAGCAGTAAAAAATAGCTATCACTAACCTCTTCCTATGTGCTAGGTAATGTTTAACATACACTATTTCATTTGATCCTAAAAATAACCTTAGGTACACCAATTTATAGAAAATAACACTCAGCTTCAGAGGTTACAGGTTAAGTAATTTACTCAGGTTAAAATGATGTAATCTGTACAAAACGACAAAGCTACAAGTGGCAAAAGTGGGGTTCTAACCAAGTTTGTACAGGATTCCAAAGATTATACTCTTAACTGCTATGTGTTACACTACCTCACACCCGAGCCGTAAAATGATCCCAACATGGGGCCTACTTTAATAACCTTCAGCAGTGACAAGGACTAAACACAAGATCGGGTTAGGTTCAAAACGTTCATTACTATTCTCCTCATATTAAAACATAATCACATACAAAAGAATCATGAGACGCTATCCACATAACTATTGATATTCTATTTAAACAAACAAAACATTTGACTAAATATAGTCAATTCTCCATTCCCACAGTTCTTAAGTACATTTCTGCACTTTCTTGCCCTCCTCTTTCTCTAAATTTAAGTTCTAGAAATGGAAACCTCCTTACCTCGGGCTTGTATTCAAAAAGAAGCTGATCTCCAGTGAGAAAGTCCTGCAGCGGGTACAGCTGCATGTTTTCACACATGTTTTCCACATACTCAACTGGATCTGTCTGTAAAGAGGTAAAATTATTTCACACCAGAAACTCCCCATCATTATCCTTAATTTGCCAGAAAATACAGGTATTTTTTTCTCTTTTTTTAAACAATAAAGCAAAAAAGTGGAATTCTGAACAGATATAACCAGACATAATTGCAGCTTAAGAATCTGATTCTTGGAATTCCAAGAAAATGTACCCAGAGCTACTACTTAAAGAGTTTAACATGACACCTCCCCAATCCCCCATCCTGAGCCTTACAACACGCTAGGCTCTAATCATGTCATAGCCTCTTCATGAGAGCAATTACTACACTGAACTAACTGTAAGCGCCTATTTATATGACGGGTGCTCCACAATGCTGAGAGGTCTACAAAGACAGGGTGTTCATTGTTTTATCACTACAGCACTATCACCTAAAAGCTATTTGAATCAAATAAGGTAGAAGTCAACATGTGTAATTAGATAAAAGTCTTGATATAAGAAGTTACATTAATCAGTATATCATCTCAATTTAAAACTGAAAGAGTGACCACAATTCCCTAACCTGAGATGGAAATACTTTTTCAGAGGAAAGTAATCAATTACAGTATTTATTGATCACTCAGATACACAGAATCTTGAACCAAGTCAACCAAGGGGTTCCATTCCACATTTTGTAATGAAGACATATATTCAGACTGATTAGGTGACTTGCCCAAGGTCACACAGTAAAAAAGTGACAGGCAGAGTAGATACTAGAACTCAGGCTTCCTAATGTAGTAGTGAGCACTCTTTCCAAAATACCACACTGCCCAGTCCTTTACTAGACAATATGGGTTGTTCTCTCACTTAATGGAAGACAGAAAAGAAGTTACTATACTCATGGATGAGAAATGAGACAAGCATACATCAAATTAGAGACCACAGGTACCTCACATATAGAGCAAGAAAAAAAAAAAAAGAATAAGGAAAAAGATTGTTAGCTTCCCCCCACCTCCCCCTTCAGGAAACATTTCTGAATCAGTAAGCTGACTAATAAAAGTGCTATTATTGTTTAAAATGGCTCTTCCTACTCCATTCTAATTTTTTTAATCAGTATTTTTACCAACCACTTATTTATAAGTTAACTGCTCTAATCAGTATGCCACAAAACTGCGTGAGTCAAAATATTTCCTATGAAAAAAACAATGAGGACCCTGGCTAAAAGGCCAAGGCAATGGAGAAGGTACTGGGAAGAACACTGAAATGCTACTCTTTAATTTTTTTAAAAGGTTTAATTCATATACCACAGAATTCACACTTTTAAAGTGCACAGTTCAGTGTTTTTTAGTATGGTCACACAGTTGTGCAACCATAACCACTATCTAATTCCAGAACATTTTCATCACTCCAAAAGGAAACCTTCATATCCATTAAGCACTTGTTCCCAATTACCCACTCCCTTCAGCCACTGGCAGCCAACAATCTGTATTCCATCTCTATGGATTTACCTATTCTGGATATCTCATATAAATGGACTCATATAATCTGTGACTTGTGACTGGCTTCTTTCATTTAGCATGATATTTTCAAGGTTAATCCTGTTGTAGCATGAATCAACACTTTATTCCTTTTTAATGGCTGAATAGTATTCCATAGTATGCAGAGTCTACATTTTGTTTAACCATTCATTCATTGATGGACATTGGCTTGTTCCCACTTTTTGGCTATAATAAATAATGCTGCTAAGAACACCTGTGTAACAAGTTTTTGTGTAAACATATGTTGCCAATTTTGGGGGGTATATACCTAGGTGTGGAATTGCTAGCTTTTATGGTAACATTATGGTTAAGATTTTAAGGAACTGCCAAACTGTTTTCCAAGCAGTGTACCATTTTACATTCCCACCAGCAATGTATGAGGGCCCCAATTTCTCTGCATCTTCTCCAACACTTGTAATTGTTTATCCTCTAATTTTTTCATCTACTACAAACTCTCACTGCCTCCCATTATTGTCATTGTTCCTGTTTTTCTGTCTACAGTACCTATAGAAAAGCACAGAAATAGCTTTTCTCTAGTTCATTAAATTGATTTATAAGACATACTGAGTCCAAGTTCCTATATGAAATTAAAATTTTTTAATTTCTTAATTTAAAGAAAAGACTGGTTTGAATAATTTTGAAAAGGGCATTATCTCCCTTTATTGATGAAGACCAGAAAAAATCTGAAGGAGACATTTCAACTTTGTTTTAAAAAGAAATATGTAAAAGCCAAAATAAGCTGAGCTACTTGAGTGAATTTAGTAGTTCACACATACGTGAACCCTTCTGATTTGTTCTGACTTCGCACTGATTTAGTTTTAATCTAAGATGTTTTGGGCTCATGTTTTAAAACCAAAGTAAGTATTCATGAGCATTTATAAAGGTGAAAAAAAAAGTGAGAGATAGTAGTAAACAAAAACCTTGAAATGCCTTGCTAAGAAGGACCTGGAGGCACAGAAAGTATATGTCACTCAACCAATGCTAAAAATCAGATCCCCCAAAAAGGGAACTGGGGTATCGCTTACAGTTGCAGTCCACAATTCATGTTCCCACTCCATCCCTGCCACAGTTCTGGCCCACATTGTGCCACCATAGCTGATAAGGACACTGAACAAAATCACTCCCAGGAAGGTAGATGGCAGGATTTGTGGCTCTATGCATATCAACCTATTTATCAGGAGGAGTCTACAGGACCTTCTAATGGCCAAATCGCAGTAGCCTTTCCGTTTTCACAGAATAAGATTTCTATTTCATTTTCAAGTGATTTCAAGTATATAGAGCTGATCACATAGGAGTCAATAGCAATTGGAAGCTTATAGTTTTTGTGACCTTGTCCTCATGTACTTAAATCTTCTCTACTCATCGTAGGTATTCAGGGAATCGTCTTTGGTTCTGATCCAAAAAGGCAGCTTCCAAGATGTTCTAAGAACTGGCTCTAAATCAGGGGCTCATAAACTAGGGTCCGTAGGCACCTCCCACAAGATATTAGTGGACAAATTCAGAAAGGGGTGGTAGTGCAAGAATTTGGTTGGGAAGAAATTACATATTTATTTTCACTAATCTCTAATTTAGCATTTTTATTCAATTATGAATATGGCAACATCTATGACTATAACCAATAGAAATTGCAAGATAGTTGTTGGAGATATCTCAAAATATCGCACTCATGGCTACTTAAAAATTGTAATTACTAGAACTACCACTAGATCTGATCATTTAATATATTAATAGATACATTACTTGTTACCATTTTAAGCACTTTATTTCAATATTCCTTCACAAACTACTGTATTTTATGTACTTAAAAACACTATTCTATTAACTATGTAATAGATAATGGTATTGTTTCAATGTTAAATTTCCTGAGTGTGATAATTTTAGTGAGATAGTGTAAGAGAATACGTTTGGTAGCAGATACAGCTAAAAAAAAATTCAGGGATGAAGTGTATTTATAATTAAATCTCAAATGTTTTGAGAAAAAAATTCACATATGCATGGACATAAAGAGAAAACATAAAATATGGCAAAATATTAATAACTGTAATAACTGATGAATCCAGATAAGGATTCATGACAATTTTTCTGAGAGTTTAAAAAGTTAGAGGGATAAAATATTATTCTGAAAAGGGGTCCAGATGATTCAACAGATTTCCAAAGGGATCCAAAGGCACAAAAAAGTTTTTAAAAACCCTACTCTAAACTCCTCAACTTTCAGCCTTATATATCTTCCTTTCAGCTACACTATGCTATAGACAAATGTAGGATCATTTCCTTTTTCACAGTATCCCAGAGTTCCCTATTTTTGTGCTTCCCACTCCTTAGGATGTATCCACACCTTATCTGTTTTTTAATGTTGAACTCAATTCAAATTTACCACATCCAGGAAGCCTTTCCTGATTCTATTCCAATCAAGGCAAATGCTTTCCTTGCCCTGAAATCCCAAAACACACAGTTTCTAACATTATATATAATAATTACTAAAGATTATCTTGCAGAATGTCTTCACAATATTTGAATTCCCAAAATACCAAGTACCATAGCATGCTCTCCATGTATATTTATCAAAGGGATAGACAGATAGGTGACTACGTATGTAAATATGATCATCACATAATATGATCTGTGTCAATCTGCCTAACCTTCTCACTGTTACTCAGTATAAATACTCAAAAACACAAGAGTTAATTTGCAGAAAGACTCAAGGCCATCTTGAGACTCACGTGACAGAGTGGCAGAATTAAAACTCCAGCGATACTTCCAAAAAGAGGAACAATGTCCATACCAGTCTCAAAAAGAAAACAGAAAACATTCTAAAAGAATTTGACTTCCAGTACCTGTTCTTGGTAATGAAATTCGTTATCCTCAATTTTCTGGATTTCTTCAAAAATTCTGTGAAGAAAATTATAATTAAAAGACATATTTAAATTTCTCATTAAAACCACCAGCATAAAAATAAACAGACTGGCCACATAGACATAAACCTTCCATGTACAATCACATGAAGAGGAATAAGAATATGCAGCTAGTAAAGGCAAGTAAGCAGGAAATGCCCCCAAAAATGATTAAAGTAGGACTAAAGCATGTCTACTGGCAGCCTAAAAGCTAAAACATACTAGGATTGACTCCTGGCCTAATTCTAATAAAAGTATGTATTACCTTTTTTCTGGGCCTAGCTTCTGCAGCATTTTTAAATACTGGAAGACAGTATGAGCAACCTAAAACAAAACAGTTGATTATACTTTTGCACAAGTAATACCTATATTTTAAAAACCCTCCATAGTAATTATTTACCTCATAGAAATGTTTATAACCCTCATCAGTCAATGTAATAGAAATGCTGAACACTGAGTAAGTAGAATTTTGTTCAAATCCTGTCTCACCATTTCCACCAAATAGCGCAAGAGCCCAGCACCTATAGTTAAGAAAAAATTAATTCCAATCAATATCTGGGGACCAATAGTCTACATATACATCAAATAAACAAAATACGTAGCCTTTCTATGTAAATTTGGGGAAGTTCAACCTTTAATGCAAACATGCTTTCCTTCCAACAGTAAAAGTACAAATAAAAGCACAAAGCCTCCCACAGTATAATACATTCAGGAATCACTAGAAGAAAATAATAGCCATATTTACTTATTTAATAGAAACATTAACATGTGTTACAAAATAGTAAAACATTAACAGTTTTATGAAGCCATAGTAATTTTTGTTGAAGAGAACAGCACAATAGTAAAATCCTAAAATAAGGAGGGAGGGAAGCCAGAATAGTTTGAAATTCTAATAAAATTCAGCAAGGTAGAAAATTACGCACATCTCAAAGCATTTCACATTTATTGTATAAGGCATTTATATACCTACCATTATTCTTTTATAATAATCCTGCCCTTTCAGCCTTCTTCAAATGTTCTACTACACAGTAAGGTTTCAAGTACTTATTTAAATTTCTCATTACCTTTCCATGCTTGATTTAGTGTGCAGAAAAATCAAACAAGGAATTACTTTAATGTATTGTTCCTGATTCTAAAGGCAGATATTTCTATTATTTGGCTAGACAATTTAAACAAGTGCCTAAGACATGAGGAAACATTCTGCTAACATGGCTACATATACTGTTCACAGTCTCACATATTTATTATGATTTATCTGCCCAATGAACTTCTCATTAAAGTACACTTTTAGGTTGAGGAAACTTGGAGATCCACAGCATTTAAATAACTGACTTCCTTACAATTTAAATCTAAATTCTTGATTAGAGCTAATATTTTAAGTAATTCTAGAATCTATTAGTTTATGATTTTTTACAACTACTTCCAATACGGGCTAAAAGGGGGCTTCTAAGGAAATACACAAATATAATACAGCCATTAAAATAATCTAGGTTATTAAAGCAACTATAATTAAGTTTGTGATTTTATTCTAGGTTTCCTGGCAGATAAAGCAAAAAAAGAAAACAATGGGTTATATAACACTATTGTCTACTATTTTTCAGAGATTGCTACATTTAATTAATACTTGCTTTTTTCTAAGGTAAGAAAGAATGCTGCCTTTGCCTTCATGTCCAACCAGCCAAGAGATATAATGAAGAGGCTTCACCCTTTTAAAAAAATGTTTAGGTCAGAAATTTTTGAAAGCAAGGTATTAATATACCAGAAAGTCATATGTCTAAGATTATATTTGAGAATTATAAACTTATTTTCAAATAAATTCCACTAAGCATGAAATTATAATTAATTTGATAGTAGCAAGATAAAAACAGAAAACATGGTAAAATTTAACTTCTTCATCTGAAATCACTAAATGAGTTCAATTATTCCAAAATTTAAAACTATTAGTTTTTATCCTGGAAACCAAACTTACTTCTTGTCATGGTAAAATCTTTCATTTTAGTTTCACTCAAAGTGGAATTAATATAGATTCTTTACCATTTTAGAACCTGATGCAATATGAATCACTCTGTATCTGTAAAAGCTTTCAGTATTCCATTAGGCTCTGTGGTAAACTGAAATGTGCTGCTTTAACAATCAGAAAATCTAGTGTGTAGTTTTAGTTTTTCCTTTAAGTAAATGCATGATGTTGACCAAGAAGCTTAGTCTCTCTATATTTTTCTTTTTCTCTTCACTTACCTAACTACTTACTCATAGAGTTTTCATGAAAATGCATAACAGGTGTAAAATGCTTTATTATATAATAAGATACTTTAATAGTCTGAGTAGTTGTATATATGTTATTCAAATTGTCTTTTCCCACTGGCTTCTACTATAATTTCAGAAATGTATTCCTACCAAAACAAAAATATATAGAAAAATTGAGTTAGGAAATCTAAACATTCTTAAATTTTAAAATTAGTTCACAGGATTATATTCAGTAAACTCTTAAAATCAAGATATAATATTATGGTTTTAATTATATTAAGCAATCCTCAAAGCCTACACAACATTGTTTAAAATATGAATTTGAATTAGATCTATAGTAAGACTGATGATGAAGAGCAAATCAGTTACAGAAGGAACCCAGCTGAATACACAACATTTGCATATGAACAAAGCTAACTGACAGCTCTGGAAGGATAAACATTTGCTTCTGTGTGAAAAAAAAAAATGGCTCCCCCCAAAAACTAATTTACTGGGAATTCACATATTTGTGGATGCAAAGTGACTCATGATGAACATCATTTTAAAACAAATAGCCCAAAAATAAATAAATAAATAAAAAGAAAACAAACAGTCCATAAAAAAAATAACTGGTTGAAAACAGAGAAATGTTAATGGTCTTTGAAAACTATTATGGATAAATTTTTTTCTACTTTTCAGTAGTTTTTAAGATTTCTACAATAAATTACCTTAGTAACCAATCAGAGGGTTTGTTAATTAACAAAATAGGCTATGCCAAAAAAGGGAAGGTATATATAATTCCACTTCCATAAATAAGATGTTTTTTATTTTCACTATTTTAATGTCTGAAGGATATAAAACTATTAATATTGGACATATGTTTGAGTACAGAGACAAAGAAAAAGAAGCAGAGCTTTACTTTTTACTTAATACCCTCTTGTCCTATTTTATTTTTTCAATATTAGTTTCAGGTGTACAGCATAATGGTTAGACATTTATATAACTTACGAAGTGATCCCCCATAAGTCTAGCATTCTCAACACCATATATAGTTTACAATATTAATGACTATATTCCCTATGCTGTACTTTACATCTCTGTGAATATTTTATAACTGCCAATTTGTACTTCCTCTTTTGTCTTATTTTAGTATTTTACTGATGTATTATTTTCATAAAAATTAAATTTTCTTATTTTTTAAATAAGAATTTAAAACAAAATAAACTTTTAAATATGCATTTTAACACTTTTGGGGACACTAACATAACTAAACAATCGATGTATATTACTTTTTCACATATTATCCTTGCACCAAAAAGAGTAGACAATACATGTTCTCTCCTTTATTCTATACTTTTCTTGTTAACTTTACGGGATTTGACTGTTTGAATATCTGAAACAAACTTTTTTTAAAAAGTATTTTTTACTGAGCTTAAGCTTTCCTTCTGCATGTGTGTGTGTCCTCATGATTTTGTTTCGATGGTAAGGGTTTTGAAAAACAGGTTAAATTTTTATCAGCTTATTAGCGTTTGTTTCTAATTAGAAAAGCATTTGCAGGCACTGACTGATCTTTATCTTTAAAGAATGTCTTGCTCACGTTTATAATGCTCAAATAAGAAAACTATATAAACAAGTCGAAATATTTTCCTAATTTGAATAAATCTGCCCTAACTCATTCCCAACTTAAAGGAGTAAGTCCTTGAAATTTATGGCATAGTCGTATTCCAAACTCAAAATTATTTAACTTTACTTTTGACTAGATTGAACTAAATGTTCACCACTGGCAAATAAATCATAAGCAAATATATTTTGTATTCAAAGTACTAAAGAAAATAATCACAGAAGTTAATATTCACACTAAGACACTTAATTTCCAAGACTCAGGAAAGGTGACTATTTGTAAGAAACTGTCAGTTTTTATACCTAAGACGACATTAAAATAAAAAACAAGGCTTGAAAAATCCAAGAGTAGTGAAGCCCAGTATACCATATTACCTGTGTTGATAAATCCAGAGCCCCCAAATTTAAAACTTTTAATATGCTCTAAAAATATGACTCTCATTCAGTAACTAATGGAATAAATTTGCCCTTGAACTCTTACCTGTAATGTTGCTGTTGAGGGGGGGAGTGCCCATGTGATGGTCAGAGCATGAATTTTTCTGATTGGAACAACTAAAAAATATTTTTCAGAAAGAATAGATATAAGAGTTTCTCTATAACTTTTTACTATTATTACAATGAATTTTATAACAATTCAATATATTTTTATCCTCCAATAAATAAGGGAAAGTTAACTATAATGCAATTATATTTCAAGTTGCCAATTTTCCAATTTGAATAGCACAATTTTTGTGAATTTCTTTTCAATTTGGTTTCACAGGTAGAGAAAGCATGGATAAAAGAACTATCAGAATATTAAATGCTCCTAAGGATGGATCCCTTCTTTCAAGATAGGATTACAAGGCTAGGAGTCAGGAGACCCATGGCTGAAATCCAGTCCTACCTCTATCTTGCTATCTGTGTTTATATGACCTTAAGAAAATTACTTGTATTTAAATCTTTCTGAATCTGTATGGTAATTGGATTAGGCTTAAGTTGCTCTAAGACTTCCTAGTCCTATTATTTTATAATTCTATGAAGAGAATATCTAAAGCCAGAAACAATACAACCGAAAATAAGCTATATCTGGGAAGAGTCAGCTTAGATAGAATGGAGCCAGCAGCAGATAAAGGGTGTGACAAAAGTTATTTATCAGAGGGAGGGAAGAGGAAAGAACAGAAATGGAGTGAAGGGGGAAGAGGAGAAGGAGGTGAAGTGAATATTTAGGCAATTAGGAGAAAGAAGAAAATCTACCAAAGAAGGAGAAGTGATAAATTAAGGATGTTTCTGCAATATTCATTATGGGCAAACTGATAAGTAAATTATAGTATAACCATGTGATGATTCACTGGGAAGTTATTACAAATGTAATATTAAATGAAAAGGTAAGAGACAGAAGAACTGTATAAATTTTATAATCTCAACTACATTTAGAAATGTACCTCTCGAAACTCAAAAGGAAATTTGCCAAAATGTCTCTATAGATGGTAAGATTTAGGGGTGATTTGTCCCCACCCCATTGCTTTACCCTTTAAATTTTTCTTAATAAAAATGGTTTTTATATTAAAAAGGAAACAATTTCCAAAGTATTTTCCCCTCCTCTATTTTTCTATTTTTTAAAAAAGAGCAAAATATAGATAAAATGAAATAGGAAAGAAACAAACAAAAATAAAGTACTGACAGGAACGAGGGGAAAACAGGGAGAAAGCATGAAACAGACTCAAGTAGCAGCAGACCAATCAATCTGCGGCTCGTTAGTGGCAAGCTGGATCGCCACTGTCCATCTACTCCCTTTCCAACCCAGCTGTGCTTTCTGTTGTGTTCTCAGTTTCAAAGAAAATTGGCAGCCTCAATTAAGTTTTAGAGAATGAGCTAAGTTATTTCAAACAGTTTAAACCTTTGGTTCACGAACCTCTATAAAGTTTGTTAAATGCTGGTGTGTCAAATGGATCCGTTAAATGGCCAAAGTTTGGTTTGGGTAACCCACTGAAAATAAAACAAATACATTAAAATTTAATTGGCAAAAGCCTTTATAAGCAGTACCTTTAGGGATGCCTAACTGATAGGTATTTATAATCTATTCTACATACTCCTGGCTGAAAAGCATTCTAGGCATTAGTGAATAGATGGCAACAAAGCCACAAAATCCTGAAGTACACAACCTATTCTTAATCTCAGTTCCAATGAGTCAAATATCTTTAAAACTCACAAGAGAAATAAAATAATACATTAAAGGGAACTCCCCTCCCAATATTTACTGCCTCCTTCAATTGACACAATCAACTTTGGTTCTCCTCCTATCCAAAGCCATTTGTTTGAGGAAGAAAACTTACATTAGAGATGATTTTTTTAACTCAACAAATACATATGGAGTGATTAGTATGTATAAAGCACTATATTAGGAACTATGGTATTTAAAAGACTTGGACTCTCCTGCTAGAGGCTTCCCATCTGGTTGAATATATTGTAACTAATAGGTTTTCTAAAACATGATCGATATGAATTAATATTAAACACTTAGAAGACTTTTTAACCTGTCTGATTAAGGAATCAAAGTTACTAGTGAATTTTAAGAGAACTTTTTAAAATGCTAATCAGGGATTGACAGGACCTAATGAATCCCTCGATTTAGTATACATCTGATTTTATTAGCAAAGTTTCACAGTGAAACAAGTTTCAATATGCCATTTGACACTTCCACAGCTCATACTCATTTCTTATCAAAACAAATAAAAATAAACAAAACAAACCTGCAACTTTGGCATGACTTTCATTATCTTCCCATTCATAAAAAGTACTGCTAATTATCAATGGAAATTAATATAAAGCCAAAATAATAATAAATAATTGGCTGTTATTACAAATTATTCTAACATTTTTAAAGCTAATTTTTCTTTCATAAATTTAAAACAAATTATGTCTTGGAATGAATAGAAAACGTCTAGCTTACTCACCTGATGCAAGAAAAAAAAGTGATTCTGATTTCGTTTATTTTATAGAAATGCAAATTGCTAAGAGTGGGAAGAAACACTTAGTTGCTTCAGAATTAAAGTTTTTGTATTCTTTTTAATGAAAATATAACAATAAAGTATCTTTCAAATATCTGTATTATTTTTGATGAATTTGAGGTCCACAAAAAATGCTTTCTGAACTGAAGTCCTATATACAATTCCTAATAAAAGACAATTTGGTTCAACTATATAAAATAGACTTTTTAGACAGTATGGAAAGTCAATCATCCTCTACAAGATTACTTCTTTTACAGAGAAAAATATTCCAAATTTCAAACAACTGACTTAAAAACAACCTTTCAGAACACAATTTGTTCTCAGGCAGGGGACACAAGTATATATATTTATATATATTCTGCCTCTCAATACAATACTTGCTTTCATATCACACTTTCAAACACTCTCCACGGTAAGAAAAGAGCTCTGAATAAATGTAAAAAGAGGCACAAATTCAGAATTACTGCTTATTATACGTTTACAGGTCTATAAATTTTGAACAGAAACTATGAAAACTTGGGTTCTCGTCTTAAGTTTTCCCACTCAAAAGGTGTGCAATCTTGCTAAACCACTTTAGGTCTTAATCACCGATTTAAAAAATAAACCAAAGAAAAGAAACCTCTGGGATGCAAACCAGAAGACATGGCCTCTTTATCTCTCAGGCTGGATGATTTAAAAAATAAATGTCTTACTTGTTTGGTATCTGAGAGAAGATTTCAGTCACCCACTTTTCCAAAGTATCCAGTGTTTCTGAGGGGGAGGGCAGTGAGGAGACAGGAAAATGCACTCTTGTTATTCAAGGCAGAAATGCAATTAGATTTCTCAGATCTTTAGCTATAAAACAATGGGATACTTTAATTTGAGCATTACCTACCAATCCTAAACCATTTAAAAAAATAACAATAGTTAAGAAAACCTTAAGACACATATAATTTTGTTAAGCTCCTTTATCTCTCCGTGGTAAAATTGGAAAAAGCACACAAGTTTAAAAAAAAGATTTTATCATTAGGCTAGTGTGAAGGGCCAAGAGATAAGAATATACCAACCAGCATCTAGAAAGGTTTCTACCATTTAATCCACACTACACTAACCCTTCTAGGTATCTCATGAGTACTTTTATACTTCATTTAATTTACACTAATTTACACTTGCTGAGGTTTTAATCCATAAGTCCTCTTAGGATATATATACATATGTGTGTGTGTATATATACATATATATGATTTTTATCTTCTTTTAATTCTTTGCTCATGTTTCATAAAAAATTCTTTTGAAATTTCTACTAAAACAGATCTAAAGGAAACCTTTTAGCTTCATCCCAGTGACTCATTACCATCATTGTAGGATAGTATTTGTTAGTTCCACCAGACACATGAGTTTCACTAATTCTCAAGTGATGCCCCAGGATACAAAACACAAGATGCAAACTGCACGAATCAAGTTCTGAATTTATTCTATACTGTTTATAGAAATATTAACTCTTAAATGGTATAAAAAATGCTAAAGCTCCAAAATCAATTGAATCTAGATTGTACATGGTTCTCTTCAAATATCTGCGGCTTATTTTAGAAATTTGCAACAATCATTAATGTGCTCTTATATTTATCATCACAAAAGAAGAGACTATAAAAGAAACAAAAGCTAGTTAAAGAAAAATGCATGTTCATGACAGCTATGTAAACAATAATTAACTAAAAATTATAAATTAATATTATATACTGAATATGAAATTGCCTATTTTAACAAATGTTGTAAAAAGAAATTGAAACACCCGTTTGCAATTTAAGCAATCTACCATACTGTATCTATAACTTTATAGTCGAGTCGACTTTAGTGGACTAATTTTAATCAGCTCTGATCTTAATTTTGATAATGAAAGAAAAAAAATGTATAAATAGGAGAATCATATTAGGGTGAGAGAATTAATCTTTTTTAAAAAATGTGCAAACTATAAGGTTTGTCAAAAGAACTATTTTAGCAAATGACTGACTTTGAAAATTGGCCTAAACTGATCAAAATGTAAAGAAAACAAAAGAAAGCTACCATGGTTTCTTTAATGAGAAACAGTTAACACAAGTTACTGAAGATAATGATTAAAGAAAGAAAAGAGTAGAGGTATTGATCAGTATTTTCCATTTAAGATACTTGTACTAGTATCACCATGTTGGAATTCAATTAAATCATGCCATTTAACTGGATCCTATAAAAAAGACAAAAAGATGATACCTTCCCCTGTAAGAGTTTATAATCAATACAGATTAAATGCAAAATGAGAGATAACAGAGGAAGCAGCGGAATGTGGCTTAAAAGACCAATTTACAACTAATGTATACCAATTTATACATTAGTATACTCTAAGACTAGCTTAGAGATAAGACCTATGTCTCTAAGGCAAAAAACATTTGCCTGAGAATATGATGATTCTGTGCTTCCCTGAGATTTGCCACTTGCTTTGTGATCTCTCCAAATTCTGATTTATTTTAGTTCATATTAGGAACAAGCACTAAAGTAATTAACACTGCATTGTAATACTGATCAAGGCAAACAAACTCTAAAAAAGTACTACTTCAGAGTAATTCTAAGAGCCATACATAGTAGGTAATATTACCTTTGGATTGAACCACTAAAGTCATGTAGTGAGCAGAATAGTAACGCATCCAGAATTCTCTCAGTCTAGCATGTGTGTCAATATTATTCTTTTTTGGCTCATGTTTGAGAGTCTCAGCATTTCCTGTAAAAAAATGAAAAAGATTATAGAAATAACAAAGTTTACTTTGTTAAAAACCTCTATACCAATGATGCATGCTCTGCTATTAGACATAATTAATGAAAAAAACCAAAGTGACTCAAGGACATTGAATCAGTATGTAATAATAGTAATATCAATATAAGACACAAATTCCCAAGAAACGATTCTGAAGTATATTTTAACACATAAAAAATTAATTTCCAGTTGGTAAAAGCTTAGCAACAGTAATTGCCTTAAGTTTCCTTTCTTACTAATCAGTCTACTATCAAAATCAGATTTTATCATTGAGTTATTTTAATAATATTCTGCATAATTCTTGAAAATAAATCACATAAAGCAAGTATGCCATATAACATGTATATAACTGTATAAAGTATACGGGGAAGCAAAACTGCCTTTGAATGAACTACCATTTCAATCAATTCATCCCACATTCTATTCTTTGGTCCAGAAGACTAATATGAGGCTATAACTGATTATGACACTAAGAAAAGGACATTATGAAAAACAGATACCATTTAAACAGCTTATCAATTAAACAAAATTAGGTCACAGCTCAAAAAATATTAGAGAAATCATTGCTGAATCTCTGTTGATAAATGGAAATGTCAGGCTGGGGTAGAGCATAGACTTTATAATCAGATAAACAGAGGTTCAAATCCCACATCCACCAGTGTGTGATTTAAATAAATTAAATAAACTTCCCTTAGCTTATTTAACTTTAAATGGAGATAATAATGGTACCCAGCTCATAACACTGTTATGATGATCAAATGAGATAACCCATGTAGTGTCAGTAGAGTATGACACCCAGAAACATTCACAAATGTATATTCAATGTCAGAGAATCAAATATAGGCATGCTTAACTACTTTATATTTGAAAAGCTACCTACCTACCCTATAGGTAAAAGGTACCTAGCTACCCTACCTTTATAATATTTCATTCTTTATCAACTATTCATAGTCTCAATCTTCCTTAACTAGAAGATACAAAATAAGATGAAGTATTTAGTATCTTACCCCAAAAAAATTTCCCCATAGGATGTCCAGTTCTAGCGAGGCTTCCAAACAACATTTCCTTCCTATTTGCATCAGAAGGTCTTGCAAGCTGATACTCTGTCAGTTTTAAAGAAACATTGTTAATAAAATGAAATTCAGTTCTGCTTTATTATCTGGAAACTCAGGCTTATGGAATTGAAAGTAAGGAAGCAACAAAAATTAATTTTATGAATCTTGTTATAAGACTGAATTGGGGAACTCAATCTAGGCAAGGCTCTATGACAACATATTCTACAACTTTGGGTAGTCAATTCACCTTTCCAGAAGTTTTCCCTTATTTTCAAATAAAACAAGGTAGTTAACAATCAATTCTAGGATGCTACGTCCAAGATTTTACTGATGAAAGTGCTAATAAAATGCTAAATCAAACTCCTTATTATCTGGGACCTTCATCATATATGCTGCTTAAATTTCCTGCAAAGCCAACTATATTGGTAATAAAGTATTAATGGTTAAGAACAATCACTTCTATGGCAGAAATATCTTGGCTAGAATCCAAGTTCTGCCATTTACAAAGCTGTACAACCTTGAAGAAGTTATCTAAACTTCCCTGATTCTATTTCTACATCTATAAAATGTAGTTACTAGTATACAGCACATAGGATTCTTATAAAGTTTAAATAAGATATGTTCCTTCAACAAATATTTACTGAACATCTACTGAGTGGCATGGAACTACTGAACTAGTTACTGTAGATAAAAATGAAGGCAACTAAAAATATGTGAATGAGTTGAGAATGATGAAAGACCATCACATCTGAATAGAAGAAAATAATATCTGATTACTAAGCTCTCAAAACTGGTTCATGACTACTAAAGTTGTTTATTTCACCAGTTAAGATTTAAGAGCTTTCCCCATCTCCCTGAACTCAAGTGAATTTGTCACACTTAGAAGTTTAAGTGACTAATGACATATACTTAGCTCTTTATATTAGATCACAAATTGAAATCTAGTTCTCCTATCATCCAAAACAAAAACCAAAAAACAAAAAAACAGCTTTTAGTTTATCTTAAACCAAAACTACTTATTGTATATGTAGTATATACGTACATATCATATATCACATATGTATACTGTGTATATCTATTTCTTATTTCAAAATATAATAAAATATATTCTGACTTAAACTTGTAAAATCGAATTGGAGGTTTAATTTTTTAAACACTTTCAACCCACTCTAGAAATTGTATAAAGAAAAACATACTTGAAAGCATTCAAGACAGAAAATATAGTTCTTAGGTCCCAAAAAGTGGGAGTTTAGAGTTTTCCTTGGTTATTTTGGTTTTTCATTCACTAGGCAAATATTTATCTGAGCCTATGATAAAACATACACTGTGGTGGGCAAGCAACAAAAATGAAGAAAATAAATGTTTGATTACTAGGAACTGCTACAGCTAGAAAGAATCCCACCCTCTTTTATAAATAAATTGAGGGCCACCGTTAGTGACATTTCTATAAGTAAAACACAAGTTTTGCTGACTTGAAGACAGATGGCTTTTTCCAGCCATCTACAGTTTACTCAGCCTAGTGAATGCAGTAAGTTATTATTAGAAATAGACAGTGGATCAAGCCAAGGGGAAAAATTAGACCAAAGGAAAACAAGTAGAGAGACCTTGCCTCTTCAGTTGCTACCAGCCAACTCTAGCCTATATGAACTGTAGAAGTTCCCCCAAAGTCTAGTATTACATATTTATAAAACTAAAATAAAGCAAGTAGGGTTAACCTACAGCGGTACTATTTATTGGTACTCTGTAATTAATCGACAGAACAGTTCCATAATAAAGCCTCACCCTACATAAGCACACAGTTTTCCTTATGGTCTTCATTCTTTAAATCTCCAAGATAAGAAAAACTGCCAAAAAGTAAAAAATTAAATGCATTTCCTGCTCAAGATTTATTTATTTATCTATCGATCTATATCGATCTACCTATCTATTTATTGGCGAGGCGACCCTTGATTGACTTCATAGATTGCATTTATATTATCTATCTATCTATCTATTTATTGGCGAGGCGACCCTTGATTGATTTCATAGATTGCAAGGACCTTGTCAGCTTACAATCCCTTATTTTTTATTTTTTACGCCTACAGCACCTGGTCTTCCTAGATGGTCTCCCATCCAGGTACTAACCAGGCCCAACCCTACTTAGCTTCCAAGATCAGATAGATGGAACTTGTTCATGGTAAAATGGCTATAGACGAGATTTACTTTATTAATCCACATATATATCACAATTGTTTCAGAACTACCAAATTTCAAGTCACAAAGCACCTACACACATAGGCAACAAAGAATAAACTATTTAAATATCAAGATGGTACTGAAAACAAAGCCTCAGAGAAACTCTCATCATGGAAAAAGAGTATGTGAACTTTTAAAGTTGTAACACCCTGTATTAGCTTTAAGAATTAGGGTCCTGTCCTACAAAAAATGATCATATGGTAAAATCCTCAAAAAATGAAGGTGAAAAAAATGAAAATCTATATCCTTTTATTTATATCAAATCTATAATGAATTACATATTTAATGGCTCTGGGAATAAACATGACACACCTATATCGATTTAGCCCTTTATGATATAAAGATATAAAGAACGATAAATGTGCTAAATAAATAACTGGCTCAATAAAGGGAAAAGTGTTAAGACATAAACACTTCTCTGACCACTATCAACAGCTTCAACTTCACGGTCAATTGCATCTCTGATCATTAGTGGATGGATGAAGAACTGGGCCCATCTGAAAAAGAAACAAACAACAACAACAAAAATGATATATCTGTTTTTGCTCAGTAAAAGCTTTTTATCAGTCAACATCTCACTTTTTAATTAAGAAATTTTACTAAATTGGATATTTAATTCATAATCTTGTGTATAATAAATCTAAACAATATTCTGCATTTTTATATTTTAACGTCTACAAACTACTTTTTTCATTATGAAACATAACACCTATACAGAAAAATATATAAAACATAAACATACAGTCTAACCTGCGTGGCCACCACCTAGATCAAGAAACAGACCACTATCAGAACTCTAGAAGCACTCAGCACCTGCCTACCTTATCCTCAGAGTTAATATCTCGAATGTTAAAGTAATCACTTCTCTGCATTTCTTTATAATTTTACCACCTATATGTATTTCTAGACAGTGTTTCATTATCAACCCTAAGGAGCTTTTTCAGAAATTTTCTCCTAATCACTCTCCTATGAATTTTTAATACCACAGATATACGGTCTATCTGTTTATATACTGTATGTATATCTGTGGTTTTATATATAAAAAGTGTATAAAGCCTACTCTTTTTATTTGATGCATGGTTATAAATAAGTAAATAAAAATTTTAAGTTAAAAAAATGTTAAGGCTATCAGCATTTCACTTGATTTTATAATTGTTATTTAATGCAATTTATATAAATTACAAAGTATCAAATTATATATGCAAATTACCATTTATACAGTAGCAATGCAAATTTTAAAAAATTAATTTTCCAGTAAAAGCAAAATATAAAAAATTAATTTCCTACAATAACTTCCCACAATATTTAGTAAACTTTTGACTTTTGCTTGATCTGAGAAGAAACTTTAGCTACTAGATAACATTAAGATATTGTCAACTTTTTTTCTTTTTAGTACTTAGCATAACTGACGAGTTGAATAACCTTTGTTGAATTAAATAATAAAAAAGGATATTTTTAATTCTAAAAACAAGTTATAAGGATTATTTTTAAAAAGCCTTTGAGACAGTTTCTTAGCTTTTTAATTGTTTCTTTCTAGTGGTCTTTGTAAGAGTGTAGAAGCATTCCTTCTTTGATAATGTTAAATCTATAAGTTTCAGGTGACATGTGAAACCTTTTTAAAGATTTTTCTCAAAGTTTTGAAAAGCTATTAGCCAGGATCATGGGATAATAAGACATAATGTTTTCCTTTAAAAATTTAAGTGTGTGTGTAGAGTTAAGAAGCTGTTGTACATTTATGATTTAATAAAATAATTAAAGAAAAAATAAACTAAAAATAAATAAATACAAACAAGTCACGCACAAAAGTATAAAGGATCAAACATAAACAACATCCACAAGGCAGTCAATGGCAACCAATTGGCACATGCAGGTCACCTGTAGTTATGACTTCAAGATCAAGCAATTATTTGAAAGTCCTCCAATCACCATGTTGTAGCACTGACCTTGCATCCACTCCCACAAACTCAATGTCAGTGTAAATGGTGTTCATGTGATACTCAAGAAAACTCAAAGAGAAATTAAATTCTAAATAAAAATTTTGCTAAGTAGGTTCAGCTTTGGAGGGCCACAAACCATTACAATATCAAACATTTTTTTTCACCCCCCACAAAAACCAGTTATTTGCCACCTAAGAGAATATCATCCCAGTTAGGACTGTATGTACTAGACAACATAGTTTTGTTTCCGAACTTTATATAAATGGAAATAAACCATATATTCTTTATGTTAATTTATTTAACTCAACAGTATGTTTTTAATATTCATTTATGATGGTACAAATGGCTATGTTTTATTTATTTTCATTGCAGTAGAATATGCCACTGTATGAATTTATTCACCTATTCTACTGCTGATGGACATTTGGGCTGGTTTGGACTAGTATAAACAATACTGCCATAAACATTGTTATAAATGTGTACTGGGGCACATGTGCAGAAGTTTGTCTAGATTATATATCTAGGATTGCCTCTCAGCCTTTTGGCTAGGATTAAGTGTAGATATACATCTAGAAAAGAAATTCCTAGGTCATAGCATACACATGCTTAGGGTCATCACTAGATAATACCAAACTTTCCCAGAGTGATTGTACCAATTTACACCTGCATCAGCAGTTCCAATTCCTCCATTCGTTCACACCCTTGCCCTCACTTGGTATTGCCAAACTTGAAAGTTTTCTGCAACTTTTAGGATAGTTAAATCTCATAATAGTTTTAATTTATATTTTCCTGATTCCTAATGAGGTTGAACACCATTTCATATATTTATTAATAATCTGAATTTCTTTTGTAAAATGCTTATTTAAGGCTTTTTCTATTTTAGGTTGTAGTTTTTCTTATTGATTCTAAAAGTATATATAAATGTCCATGCATATGTGATATATAATTATGTTACACATAATCTAATAGTTAAAAGTCAATGATAGTTATTTTAAATGTATTGTTGCAAATATATTCTTCCACTTTACAATTGCATTTTCACACTCTTTATGGTAACTTTTAATGAACATAATGTACAATCTTTTTTTATGTTTTCTTTTTTGTGTCTTGTTTGATAATTTCTACATAGGCTAACGTCACACTCTCTAAAATTTTTCATTGTACTATTCATTTTTGGTCTATAATCCACATAGAATTGATTTTTCGTGTATGTTGTGAGGTAGAGAGTCAATTTTATCTCTGCCTTTATAGAAGTCTGCCTGTCTTGACCCCTGTCAAAAATCAAGTGTACACATATGTATTGATCTATTTCCAGGATTTCTATTCTGTTCCATTGTCTCTTTGCTTAGTCCTGTTCTAACACCACAATGTCTACTCACAAAACAAATTTCATCATCAAGTAGATCAAGTCATGCTACCTTATTTTTCCAATTCAAAGTACCTTGGCTATACTTAGCTCTCTGCATTTCCTTAGCAATTTTAGAATTAGCCTTGTCTATTTAAAACTGAATAAATCTTTTGAGATTATGGTTGTATATTAATGGGGGAGGACTGACATCACTAACAAACTAAGGCTTCAAATCTATGAATGGTATTTCTCTCAATTTATTTAGGTCTTCTTTAACATCTCAAATATGGTTTTAATACATTCCCCATAAAGAGGTCTTATACTTAATTATTGGAATGATTCCTGAGTGCTTATTCTTATAGCTCTTATAAAGTTTTTATTTCATTTTCTAACTGTTGCTAATAGAAATACTGACTTTAAGTTAAACATATCATTATCATTTTACTTAGCCTATCAAGCTTCTTTACTAAATTCTGTTAATGTTAATTTATCTGTAGAAGATTTTAGATTGTCTATGTTCACAATCATCTCATCTGCTACAACAGTTGTGTATTTTGCTAATTTTTCTTTCTTTCCTAATAATGAATAGAAGTGAAGATACTGAATTTCGTCACATAATTTTTTCTCCTTCATTTTATCAATATGACAAAGTGCATTGATTTTTCTCATGTTAACCCTACCTCATATTTCTAGGATGAACTATATCATCCTATATATTGCTGTTCGTAAAGTCAGTCTGGTCTATAATTTTTCTTATATTAAACTTTCTTATATCAAGGTTATACTATCTTCATAAATGAGTGAGGAATTATTTTTTTCCAATATCTTGTAGAACTCCAAACCTAAAAGTTTAAGATTTTTCATTGCTGATTCATAATAATTTCTCTTATATGGATTTCATAAATTATATTACTAAGAATTCCTCTAGTTTTTCATTTACTGGCATAAGTTGTTCAAAATATATTTTCAATATCTTTCAGATTATAAGCCATATTCCTTTTCATTACTGATATCTGCACATACTTTTTCCCTTGACAGTCTTCTGAAAGATTTATCTATTTTATCAGTTATTTCAAAAAACCAACATTCAGCTTTCTTTAAATTTATATTTGTTGTTTCTATTGAGAAATAATTCAGATACCACAAAACTCCCCTTTCAAAGGGCACAATTAAGTAGATTTTACTATACTTATAGGATTGTACAAACATTACCACTGTCTACTTTCTGAAAATTTTCATTACCCCAGAAGTAAACTCTGTGCCCATTAACAGTCATTCCCCATTCCGTCCTCCTAGCCCTGGCAACGACTAATGTACTTTTGGTTCTGTGGATTTTCTTATTCTGTACATTTCATATAAATGAAATCATACATTATGGGGCTTTTTGTGTCTGTCTCTTCACTTACCACAATGTTTTCAAGATTCATGTTGTAGCATGTATCAGAACTTCATAGCCTTCTAATTCCTTTGTATAGATTTACCACATATTTTTATCCATTCATTATTTGATGGACATTTGGGTTATCTTCACTTTGACCTATCATGAATAATGCTGCTATGAACATTCATGTACAAGTTTTTGTGCAGACATGTTTTCGATTCTCTAGGGTATATTCTCTAAGAGCAGAATTGCTGGTTCATATGGTAATTCCATGTTTAACTTTTTGAAGAACCACCAAACTGTCCACCAACAGCTGCACCATCAGCAATGCATGAAGATTATAATTTACTCACACATTCACCAATAACTGTTATTTTTCCTCTTTTCGAAGTGGTGTGAAATGGCATCTCATTGTGGTTTTAATTTTCATTTCACTAATGATATTGAGCATCTTTTCATGTGCTTATTGGCCATCTGCATATCTTCTTTGGAGAAATGTCCATTCAATTCCTTTGCCCATTTTAAAACTGGGCTATTTGTCTTTTCAAGGTTGAGCTGTAAGAGGTTCAATATATACTCTAGATACTAGTACTTTATCAGATATATGATTTGTAAGTATTCTTCCATTCTGTGAAATGTTTTTTCACTATCTTCCTAAGGCACTTTAAAACAAAAAAGTTTTTAATTTTAATAGAGTCCAATTTATCTACTTTCTTTGTTGTTTTTGATTTTGGTGTCATATCTGAAAAAATACAGCCAAGTCTAAGACAAAGATTTATACCCATGTTTTCTTCAAAGTTTTATAGTTTTGCACTTAAATTTAAGTCTATGACTCAATTGTTAATTTTGTATATGCTGTAAATAAAGGGTGCAACTTCATTCTTTTGCATTTGGATATCCAGTTGTTCCTGTTCGATTTGTTGAAAAACTATTCTTCCCATTGAATTGTCTCAGCACTCTTACAACTGACCATAAGTGTAATGGCTTATTTCAGGAGTCTCAATTCTATTCCACTAATCTTATGTCAGTACTATGTTGCCTTCATTACCGTAGCTTTGAGTAAGTTTTAAAATTGGGAATATGAGTCCTGTGACTTTGTTCTTTTTCAAGGTAATTTTGACTAGTCTTGATCTCTTCCATATGAATTTTAGGATGAGCTCATCATTTCTTGAAAAAAGGCAGCTGAAATTCTGATAAGGGTTAAGTTGAATCCATAGACCAATTTGTTAAGTACTGCCTCTTTAACAATATTAAATCTTCCAATCTATGAACACAGGATGTCTTTCCATTAATTAAGGTCTTCTTTAAAATCTTTGTAGTTTTCCATATATAACTTTTTTTCCTAAGTATTTTATTCTTTTTGATATTATGACATGGAATTTTTTCTTAATTTCATTTGTTTTTTTCATTGCTAGTGTACAGAATTACAAACGATTTTTGTACACAGATCGTGACCCTGCAATCTTGCTGAACTCAATATTAACTCTGATAGCTCTGTGGAATCTATAGTATTATCTATATAATGAATTCTGGTTATTTTGGTAATTAGGTTCTCTAAAGTTGCCATGATTGCTGAATTAGAGAATACTGAACCATTGTCCTAGGGAAAATACACTTAACACATGCACCGCGCGTGTGCATGCACGCATGCGCCACACACACACACAAATGATCTTAAGTCCTAAAGGTATCTCATCATCTTTATTTCACAAAAAAGAAAATGAGGTTCAGAAATATTGCTGCTTGAGGCCACCTCAAGAATTTGGATTCAAACTCCATCAAATTGGCACCATGGCCAAAGCTTCTCTTACTATAGTGTACTGTCCCCTAGTGTCCCCCATCCTCTGTATGAAAGCTAAACCAAAAAGCAGAGTGTTCCCTTATTCAACCTGAGCTGAGAATGTGTGTGTCAGCAACTCAAATTCTCACAATTTACAAAATCTTTCACATGTTCATGAATGACTGTGAAAGCATTGAGAGTTCTGGTTTTGGAGTTACAAATAATTCTTAGTGAGGAGGTAAATGCTCCACAAATGAAAATCACTTGTATAAGATTATATCATCAGCAAATAAAGGTAGTTTTACTTCTTCCTTTCCAATCTGCATGTCTTTCATTTCATTTTCTTATCTATTTGCCCTAGCTCAAACCTTCACTTCAATGTTGAATAGAAGTGGTGAGTGCTGACATCTTGATCCTGATTTTGGGGGATAAGCTTTCAATATTTTTATCGTTATGCATGTTAGTGTGGGTTGTTCATAAATACCCTTTATCAAGTTGAAAAGTTTCCTTTTATTCCTAGTTTATTAAGGGTTTTATTGGAAAGTGTGCTAGATTTTGTCAAATGCTTTTTTTGTTTATATTGAGATTATATCTTGAGATGTGATTTTTGTCCGTCTATTAATATGGCATATTACATTGATTTTCATATGGTGAACCAATCTTGCATTCCTGGATTAAAACCCACCTGGTTCTGGTGTATAGTGTTTATATATTACTGGATTTGGTTTCACAGTATTTTGTTGAGAATTTGTTTCTATATTCCTAAGAAACATTAATCTGTAGTTTTCTCGTGATAGCACTGTCTAGTTTTCAGTATCAGAGAAACATTGGTTTTTTAGAATGAGTTAGGGAAGTCTCTCTTCTATTTTTTTGGAAGTGTTTATGAAGCATTAGTGTTAATCCTTTAAATGTTTGGTAGACTTCACCAGTGAAGCCATCTGGGTCTACACTTTTCATTTGGAAAGTTTTTAATTGCTAATCCAAGCTCTTATTACATGTCTACTCATATTTTCTATCTTCTTGAGTCATTTTCAGTAACTTCGTGTCCTTCTAGAAATCTGTACTTTTCATCTGCATTATCTATTTGTTGCATAAATATATTCAGTATTCCCATGATAATCCTTTTGGTAAGATTAATAGCAATGTTCACTATTCATTCCTGATTTTAACATCTAAATCTTGCTTTTTCTTGACCAGTCTGAGGGTTTATCAATTTGTCGCTTTTCCAATAAGCAACTTTTGATTTTATTTTCTCTATTGTTTTTTATCTATTTCATTTATTTCTACTCTAATTTTAATGTTCTTCCATCTATTTACTTGGGATTAGATTGCTCTTCTTTGTCCAGTTAATTAAGCTAAGAGTTTAGGTCACTGACGAGATCTTTTCTTTAATGGAAGTGTTTACAGCTATAAATTTCCCTCTGAGCACTTACCATAAGTTGTGTGTCGTTTTCATTTTCATTAGTCTAAGTATTTTTAAATTTCTCTTGTTTCTACTTTGACCCATTGATTATTTAGAAGTATATTGTTTAATTTCTAGATTTGTGGAATTTTCCAAATTTCCTTCTGTTATTGACTTCTCATTTCATTTCATTATAGCAAGAGAACATACTTATATCATTTTAACTCTCAATTTTGGGAATTGTTTTATGTCTATGCTGGAGAACAATTCATGCTGCCTTTAAGAATGTGTATTTATTCTGCTGATTTGGGGTGGAGGGCTCTATAGATATCTATTGGTTTATATTGTTGCTCATGTCTTCTATTCCTTGTTGATCTACCTAGTTGTTCTATAATTTATTGAAAGCGGGATATTTACACTTCCAACTATTATTATTGAATTGTATATGTCTCCCTTCAATTCTGCCAGTTTTTACTTCATGTGTTTTGGGGTTCTTCTGATAGATAAATGTGTGTTTATAATTGTTATGCCTTTTTGATGGATTGACCCTTATAAATTGATCATTATAAAATGTTCTTCTCTTTAATAACAATTTTGGTCTGTATTGTCTGATATTCGGATAGCCACTCCAAGTCCCTTTTAATCGCTATTCCTGTGGTATATCTTTTTCCATCCGTTTATTGACAAACTATTGGTGTTCTGTAATCCAAAGTGAATCTCTTGTAGGAAGCATATATATAGCTGAATCAAGTTTTTCTACCCATTCTGGCAGTATCTTCCTTTTAATTGGAATGTTTAATGATTCATATTTAACTTAATTACCAATAGATAGAATTTATGTTTGTCTTTGCTATTTGTTTTCTGTAAGTCTTATATTTTCCCCTCTACTATTGCTGACTTCTTTTTGTTAAGATATTTTCTAGGGTACAATTTTAATTCCCTTGTCATTTCTTTTACTACATTTTTGTTATTTTCTTAACATTTTAACTTATAACAATCCATTTTAAATATCAACTTAATTTCAATAATATATAAAAACATTGCTTCTATTAATCTGCTCTCTCTTCCCTCCTTTGTGCTATTATTGCCATACAAATTATGTCTTTATACATTATACAACTATCAATACATTTATAATTTTCCTTTATATAGTTAGTTATCTTTTCAATCAGGAGAAAAAAACAAAAAGTATATACTGTCTTTTATATTTATATATGTAGCTACCTTTATCAGTACTCTTTATCTTTTTATGTGGATTTGAGTGTCCTTCATTTCAGTATGAAAGACTCCATTTAATGTCACATAGACAAGATCTGCTAGTGACAAACTTAGTTTTTTATCTGAGAATGTTTTAATTTTTCCATTTAGAAGGATATTTTTGGTAGATATAGAATTCTTGGTTTATAGTTTTTTCTTTCTGCACTTTGAATGTGTCATTCTTGTCTCCATGGTTTCTGATGGAAAATCAGCTGTTTACCTTATCAAATTAGTTGCAAGACAAGCTGCTCCTCTCTTGCTATTTTCAAGATTCCCTTTATATTTGGCATTTGACAGTTTGATTATAATGCATCTTGTTATGCATGTCATTGTTGTGGACATTAAACTTCTTGCCATCTGTTGAGCTTCTTTGAATGTCTAGATTCTCATCCTTTTACAAACTTGGGAAGAGTTTGCTATTATGTCTTCAAGAATTTTTTCTACCTCTTTCTCATTGGAAATTCCATGATGCATGTGTTGCTATTCTTGATGATGTCCCACAGATATATGAAACTCTATTTTTAATTCATATTTTTTCTTTTTGTTCCTCAGACTGGGTAATACCAATTGACCGATCTTCAAGCTTGTTGACTCTTTCCTCTGCTAGCTTAAATATGCTTTTGAGTTGTACATTTCAACTCCAGACTTTTTATATGGTTCTATTTAATAATCTATATCTTTATTGATATTCTCTATTTAGCGAGATAACATCCTCATATTTTCCTTTAGTTCTTAGTTTTCTTTAGTTCTTTGAACATATTTAATTAGCATATTTAAAGTCTTTGTCCAGTAAGTCCAGAATCTGTGCCTTTTCAGGGCAGTTTATAGTGACTGCTGTTTTTTCTGTTTATGGGCCATACTTCGCACCCCTCATAGTTTTCTGTTGAAAACATTTTAAATAATATCATGTAGCAATTCTTAAAATCAAGATTCTCCTCCCTCAAGGTTTGTTGTTATTGCTGTTTGTTATTACTGATTGTATATTTAGTACCTTTCTTAAACTAATTCGGTAAAGTTTGTATTCTTTGACAAGTATAACTACACTGCTTGATTAGCTTAGTGGCAATTCTAGTTGCACAGAGATTCCCTTAAATGTCTGGAAGTGGTTAAGTCTCCCAGACTTGCCAAGGGGCTCTGTATGCATATTAGGGCACACCTTAAGCATTCAGTCATGAAGTTTACAACTCTGCCTTAGCCTCACATCCTGCTTGCACAGAGACTCAAGGTCAGCCAAGGTAAAACTTAAGGCTTCTCAAGTGTTTCTTGAGCATGCATACAGCCTAGACATGGCACAGCAATATGCATGTACATGGCCTTCAAGATTCCAAGGAATATGTTAGAGCTTTTCAAAGCCCCTTTGGACATTCATTTTCATGTTTTCCCTTTTAAGCTTTTTGAATACCCTAATTGTCCCAACTGTTATCCACTGCCTCAGGCAGTCATAAAGTTAAACAACTGTATCTAAATGTTTTGGACAAAAGCCTCCAGAGAAAAAGATTTTTGCAATGAGTGAGCTCCCAGTCAGGCCAAATACAGAAAAGTCCTGTGAAGATGGTTCCAAGGAACTGCCAGATAGGTCAAATAATGACAATTCTCCAGAACAATGTTTTTAGAGAACTCCAAATCCATCCAGCCCCCTCCACTGGCTGCTAGACTGAGGGTTTTTATTGTGATCATGGAAACTCTTGTTTTTTAAAGCTACACAGGGCTGTATAGAGAATGGAAACAGGACAAGTTACAATGCCACAAAGCTCACTGTTCTTACTAAGGTTCAAACACTTGCTTGAATAAATACTCTAGATTGTTACAAGCTTTTGGTTACTTCAGAGTTCTGAAAAAGTTGATTTTGACAAATTTTGACACTTTTCTCATTTCTTTTATAGAGGAGAAGCTCTGTCATTTTTCTTTTTATTTCATTAATTTCTGCTCTCACTTTATCATTGCCATTTACTTTCTTTGAGAATATTTTGCTAGTTTTAGTCAGACTTCCTGAATGATTAGCTCATTAATTTAAGCCTTTCTTCTTTTCTAACACATGTATTTAAGATTATACATTTCCCTCTAAGTACTATTATAGCTGCATCTCACAACTTTTGCTCTATAATATTTCTATAATTCAGTTCAAGAAACTTTCTAATTTTGGCCATGCTTTTCTCTTTTATCCAAGTGTCTCTTAGATGTATAATTTCCAAACATGTGACCGGAAAACACAATTAATGTGAATACTTTGAAATTTAAGATTGAATATTTGGCTTAAAATATGGTCAACTCATAATGCTGAAAAAAAAATTACAGGATCAAGTTGGTTAAACATTCTATATATGCCATGGGAAAAAAAGAGTAGTAATCTCAATGTCCTAATCTTCTACTTACTGATTTTCTTTATGGTTGTTCTATCTCGATTGCTGAGAAAGATGTGTTAAATTTCCCACTGCATTTGGTTATTTGTACACTTGTCCTCATTGTGGTTTTTTGTCTTTGTTATTAGATGTGTTTGAATGGAAAACAATTATGTTTTTCTAGCTAAGTTTTATCAATATGAAGTGAGACTCTTAAACAATAGTACTTTTTTTTACCTTAAAGTCTATTTTTTCTGATATCACTATAACTACAGTGGCCTTCTTTTTTATTATGTGTGTGTATGTATGTGTGTGTGTATATGTATATACATGGTATACTACTTTATGACTCTTGTTCAACACTTCTGTATTTTTATGTTTATATCTAAGTCTTATCTGACAATGTTTGTCTTTTAACTGGAAGTTAACCCATTTACATTTAATGGGAATTACTGATATAAATGGATCTACATGTACTCCCATGCTATTTTGTATTATTTGTCCCGTTTGTTCTGTTTTGTCTCTCTCATCTTTTTCCCTTTATTATTTAAAACAAAATTATTCAAAATGTTCTTCCTATACAGGTTTAGAGTATTTGTGCTCAAATTCTGTTCTTTTAGAAGTTACCCTAGAAAATAGAACATGTATCTTTTTAACTTATCAATGTCTAATGTTAATCAATACCTTACAAAATACCTTTTTCTTCATTTACCATTACACCTGACTGATACAACTACTGTCATTTCAAATCTATGTTTTAAATTTCATAACTATTATTTTAAGTAATCAATGTTGATTTATATTTACTCACATAAAATAACTTTCTTTGTTCTACCCTTTGGCATCTCTGGCCCTCATTTTTCTTCTGTCTGAAATAAATTCTTTAGACTTTCTTTTGGTAGGCTGGCGGTAGTACAGTCTCTCAATTGTGTCTGAAGGTCTATTTTACAGTCATTCTTAAAAAATATACTTACTTGGTGTCAAATTTGTGGTTTGTAGTTATTTTCTTTCAGGCTATTAGAAATATCCCACTGTCTTTTAGCTTCCACCCACTGCTGTTGAATAGTCATCAGTCTAATATTCCTTTGAAGGAATTTTGCCCTTTTATCTGGCAAAGATTTTTCTCTCATTTGGTTTTCTGCAATATCGCTATGTTTTTTCTACATGGGTATTACTTGTAATGTATACTTCTGGACTTTGTTAGACTTCTTTAAACTCTGATTTGATGTTATAGAACTATTCCAGTGATCAACCCTTCAAATATTGTATCTACCCCATTTTTCCCTTCCCTCCTTCTAGGATTCCAAGTAAATATATATCAAGCGTTTTTGTTCTATCCTCTATGCCTCTTTTCCTTTTTTTTCCTGTATTTTTCATCTTTATTGCCCTCTTTATGCTATATTTGAAATTTCTTTTGGCCTATCTTCTGGTTTACCAATTCTATCTTCAGCTATATCTACTTTTCTCTTAAACTCTCTCATTGGGTTTTCAATTTCAGTGATCACATCTCAGTTCAAGATGCTGTTTTTTTCAAACCTTATAGGACATTTTATAGTTTCCTATTTCTGGCAACTGTATTTAAACTTGCCTCATTTCTTTAAAAACAGAACATATAATCATTTTTATAATGTGTATCTAATCTAAAAATTCTAAGGCATTAAAAATCTTTTTCTGTTATCTATTCTCATTCATGTTGTCTTATTTACTTGTATGCCTGCTTATGTTTGACTTTATACTTGAAAAACTATTTATAGGAATAATGTAAGGCCTAGGATGAGTACATTTTCCTTTTGCAAGGATTTGTGTTTGCTTCTCTAGGGCATCAGAGAACACTACCAGCTCTGGACCATGTTAAATCACAATCAAGGCTTGAGGTTCACCAGAAGACTCAGGAATTTTGAAATTAGGCTATACTTTCAGGATGGCTAATCCATTTCTTCAACCTGAGGGTGAAGCCTTTTGGAGTCCCAGCTTATTATGAGGAGTTTGCTATTCAACTCTGTGAATGTCCTGGGGCTTTGATGTTTCTTGCACTTGCCCTGAAATACTTATAAAGTTAAAATTTATTAAAATTAGAAAATGCTATCAGGGCAAAAGCAGCTCTATTCTCATTTACTTACTAGGGTAAAAATTCAGTCATTTCCTCAACTTTTTACTTAAATGATCCAAGATACTGATAAACAATATGACCTATGTGAGAGAATTAGATTTTACTGACCTACTAAAAAATAATGGCCCTTAATCCATGCTATATAAGAGTCCTTTAAAAATGACCCAAAGACTACTTATTCCTTGCTAACTGTAGAAGTATACTACTATCATGTTTATTATAATATATGCAATACTTATGTTCTATCACTATCTATCACTTATGGCATGAATTCATGCTTTGACAGTCTGATTAATTTCTATTAATCCAGTAGCATTCTACTTTTTAAAAGTAGAAATAAATGTACAATAAATATTTACGTATCTTCTGATTTCTCAAAGCTATCTTTAAATCAAAAATGTACAGAAACTCTTTATGAAGAAATAAAACAAGTTCTTTAACTAGACTTTAAGCCAAGTTTCATCATTTCTGAAAAGGTCATAATTTATTCAACACATTGTTTGCTTATTTCTTTTCAATAACGTGGGTTTTTCCCTTCTTTGTATTTGGTCTACTGCTTAAGTTGACAATTCAACTTGTCTATTCCTTAAGATTTCTTCACACATATAAAAACTTATTTAGATTTTGTGAATCTTTAGAGCTGAGAACTCTGAAATAAGAGTAAACATGCAGTCATTTTCAGAGTATTCCTGATTTCCTAAGTTTATAGGGAAAAATAATTTTGGCATCATTTGCACTGCTTTCATTAATTTTTTTGATCTCTATTATTTTGTTTGTTATTTTGGAATTAAATGTTTAGTTACATAAACACTGAGTATCAAATGTATGTGCCATATGCATGTCCTTAAGTATACAGTTAAAACTACCTATAAAATAGTTCACTGAACACAGGTAGACAGACATATTATAGATTACTGAAGAAAATCCACTATGTTATACCCTATAAATAATGTTGTCAAAGTAATTGTGTCAACTTTAATGAGATTCTGGCACTGTTTTGACAAAAAATGTTGGCAATTTAGGGGCTCAGAAATACCTTAAATATTTATTACATTGAAAACAACATATGCTTCCAATTTACAGGAATTTATTCAAAAGATCTCTCCAGGTTAAATTAATCTCTTAAGGGATGAGACAATTTCCTTAAGAAAACTGGAGCTTTTACATGTTTTGAGGTTTTCTGGTCATCTGTGCTTTGATTTTATGGTAATTTTTTTTCCCATAAAGATACATATTAATTCATTCAACAGATATCTTAGTATATATAAAATTCTTGATGCTAGATATATCTCAACAAAAACTAGAGTAATATCTCTGCCCTCAAAAAGCTTATATTATACTTGCCGAACTCAAAATTTACTTTTTAATTTTTTTATATTTCAATCTTACATTTATCTAGAGTTGGGTATGTGAAGTAATTCTTTTTTTCTAGTGCAGACTTTGCCCTGCAACCTTGTAATATTAAAACTCTATTATTTCACTGATATAAACTTTCTGGAAAACAATTTTGCAGTGAATATCAAAAGCTTGCTTTACAATAAAAGCTTAGAAATATAAAGTAAATTTGCTCACCAATTTCATTTCTTAGAACTTAATAAAAGAAATAATTAAGGATGTACATAAAGATCAGGATTATAATACTAGAAACTGGAAACAACTCAATTGTCCAGTAATATGTAACTGGTTGAACAGATTATGGTACTTCTATACAATGTAAATAATACACGGTGACATAAAATCATGTTTTATAATGACATAATAAAATATCTTGTTTAAAAACAAAAGGATATAAACAATGATCCCATGTGCAGTAAGAAAAATAGATGATTATATAGCAAAACATTAACCATAGTTATCTCTAGATTATAAAATTAGGAACACTCTATTTTTTGTTTCTGTTTTTCCATATTTTCTACTAAATTAGCAAACTACTTCTAATAGAGAATACATTATTTACAAAACTCAAAAGGTGTTTAAGGATTTCAGTTTAATCTTTAATACAAAGATTAGGTATCATAAAATAAGAGCCAAGGTGTATTTAATAGTATGCTCTTTTCTCCAAAAAGTGTTGTGACAGTTCTATAGAATTAGAATATTGCTTGAAAAGAAATACAATAGAGCAATGCTCAATATTTCGATGTGTAAGATGCCATTAGATCATTAAAATAAAAAGAATTTTGAGCTAGTTACCTATCCAGGGCTTCCTTGAAGTATTTTCTCTGGACATCGAACTGAAAGACTGTTCGTTCACAATCAGTTGAAGCATTATCACTACCCCCATGTTTCTTCAGGAAGGCATCAAACCCATTCTCATCTGGATATTTCAAACTACCCATGAATACCACTAAGTGGAAAGAACACAAAGTCATAGAACACAAAGATGTAGACAATGTTTTTATTATCAAGGACAAAATTTCTCACATGCAAAAAAAAAAAGGAAGAAAATATACCAACACATTAACAATGGTTATGTCTGAATAATACTTACTTTCTTCATTATACTTCTGTTCCTATCATTTGCTATACTGTTCATATGTTACTTTTATATTCAAAAACTAAACATTTTATTTAAAGAAAAAATAAATATATAATTATTTGTAAAAAGGTTAAAATGTAAATTTATGGTATGTGCAGATTGTTACTATAAAAATACATAAGGTAAGAAGTTTACCCTTAAACTGCTTAGAAAACCAGAATGTAAAAATATGAGTAAGTCAGGAAAACAAATATGAATTTAGATATTTATAGCTGCATATCATCCACATAGGTCTTAAGTACATTCATAATTAAACAGAATATTTTCTATTTTGTTTTATATTAATCATGCTTTATTTTCTGTATTTCTGATGCTTTTAACACTTGGGGTCTGGCTAACCCTGGAAGAGACTGCCCCTTTCAAAGCGACAGCCTAAATTCCTAGAGATTGGCAACTGTTTCCTGATCTGTTGGCCTTACCATACCTGATAATAATAAAACCTACATTTAAAATGGTTTTCTAAATGATTTCATTCTGAACCTCAAAACAAGTACACTCAAAGAGATTAAAATTAAGTCTTCACTATGATATTCATAAAGATTTTTTCTTCACCTTTTCTCTTGTTAAACATATACCTCTATTAAACCAATTAGTCATCTATGAAACCAATTCATACAAATTTGGAGGAAAAAACACACCCGGGAATGATATTTTACAAAAATCTTACTGTGCTCCAAAAAGTGTGCCAGCCCAGGCAGGTCATCCGGATCAGCAAAACTCCAACTCCAAAAAACACAAAGAGCCGCTGCAGACTGGAATAAGTAGAACACATACAAATAATATATCAATCCTAAAGGAATAATATTGTCATTAATATTGTCATCTCTTCGTAAGAATTCACTTGGAGATGGAAGTTTCCAATAGAAAGTAACAAAATTCTTTCCCTGATAATCAGGAGGAGCAGCAAAGTGAAACTCACCAGAACTGTGTCAGTTTCACCCTGCTGCCCCTCCTCTTGCCATCCTGCCAAATGCTGAACAGGTGCAGACCTAAGGGAAAAAGCAGAAACAGACAGAAAAAAAGCGAGAAGGGACTGGCCAGCCCACCCAAATATCATTTTGTGTCAGCATTTCAAGAGTTCTGAACCAAATTTGTTTCCTGATTTATTAGGTTTCAGAAATTTGCAGAATAATATATCTTGGCAGATTATCTTTAAAGATATAAGCAATTAAAGGCTCTGTGTTTAGTAACTCAGTTACAAAATATAAAACTTATCAATATTTTGTTTTATAAAAACTTCTCAGAAATTTTTGTTTGTATTAAAACAGGGCATAAAATAATGTCAGGAAACATCCAACAGATAATAAGTAAATGGTTAAAAAGAAAATCTTTACCTATTAAAACACTATGGAACTAAACTTTAAAGAGGCTTTTTAGTTCTTCGCTTCTTATTGCAGATATAAAGAACACATTACTTAAAAGTAGATATCTCCCAATAACTTGGGAAAATCAGAATTTTTAACAAAATAGACAGTCAAGAGGTACACCAAACTGCATTTAAAAAAGGATTAGGGCATACCGTATGTCATTGTAAAAGACAAAAAAAGAGAGAGGCAGTCAATTTAAATAAATCTTAAGAATAGGAAGTTCATTACCATTTCCAAATTTTTACAAATGTCAGTCAATTTAAATTTTAAAGGCTAACATATTTGGTGACACATTTTTTGGTAAATCGTTTACCCTCTTACAAAGAGAGCTTTTAAAAACAACATATCTGGTTTAAAGTCTAACCATGTGTCAGAAAACGAAAGTACGTTTTTCAGAAGAACCAAACAGCCTCGCTTGATGATGTAAATCCCATTTGAAGATGTAGGCACATACACTCAAAAATATGGAAAAATACCCACATCTTTGAATCACAGAGTCCTGTTCTATGATGTTTAATAGATGCCTAACCTGCTTTCAGCTCCAACTACCCCATAAAGATTTCTTGACCAGCAGGGTTGAAGGTATTTTGTATAGGTTGACTTAAACCACAGTCTATCAGTCATCTCTGACCACAGCAAAAACAGGTTCTGCAACTGCTAGAAAAAAATTCATACTTGAGAATTAACTACCCAAGAAATTCATACTTGAGAAATTCATACTTGAGAATTGACTTAAGAAAGCCCTGAACAATCATAATTTGGTATTATCATATTTAAATTTCAATCTTCTTCTATAGCAAACCTGTCAGATCAAAACGACTTTTTAGGAGGAGGAAAAGGAAAAGTGAAAAATGACCCAGAAAAGTAGTTAACTTCTTAATTTTTTTTTCTTCCCACTTCCATTATTAATTCTTTATCTTAAACAAGCTTCACATTTTCATATAAAAATTAAATCATAAACCGCTGCACAACACTATACTACTCTTCGGCCACCTCTAGACTTACTTTAGTTCCCTTTTGCAGACACTCATTCATCAAATAGAAACCATTTTCTGTTGTTACAATCATGGATCTTTCATTACACTAGTGTGCCCACTGCATCTGAAACAATTTGCTCTCCTCTTCAAACTACATTAGGTTCTCCATTCTTTTCCTATACAATCCAGAAAATTAACCATCAATAATATCATATATAGAACTATATCAACTGAGTTCTCAGAAAAGAAAGCCATTTTTTAATGATCATAATAATCTGACCTTGCTGCTTCTAGATGTAACATTTAGAGTTTAATCCACCTAAGCAAAATAAAAAGGGGTACCAAAATACTGCGCTCATCATTGATCAAAGGAGTTCACAATGCCATATAAATCTAAGGTATTTATTATGTCTTGACAGTAAAATTAGCTGTCATGACAATTTTTTTTTATTGAACCCTAGATTTTTGCTTATAAGTCGATAGAATATATAAAGAAATCCAAAGCACAAGAAAAAGCCACTTAATAGACAGATACAGAAACTTATAGATAGGAAATGTTCATTTATGAAGTTACCACATACATAATCGTCTTAGGACTAAAATGGACCTAAATAACTAATCCTGTTTAAAATGAGAAGGAAAAAAAAGAGAAAATAAAAAGACCTAAGAATCATCCAAAAATATAGGGACAGAGCCAGAATAGAATTGAGGTTTTCTGTCAGTATTCCCACCACTTGTAAACCCTTCCTATAGTTTGGAAATATGAGTAAAATTGAGATGTATTTTAAATTTATTAATTTCCAATCATTAAAAGACCTTAGTATAGACTATTCAATAGCATATATATGCCTTTTTTTCTAATTCCCTAAAGCTTTCAAGCTAAAATTACTTGCTGTCAGCCACCTCAAACAGCCATCCAAAAATCTCAATAGCAAGGGGCAAATAGCTTCTTAAAACTACTCACTCCCCATCACCTAGTGAAAGATATGGCACGATCTTTAAAAAATTTTTTTGCCAAGAAGAGTGACTATCAAAGATTTACTTAAAACCTATCTACTACTTATATCTCACACCTTCATATCTTTGAGGAGTGACACTTATAGTAATACATTTGACATCTAGATTTTAGTCTTAATAATCTGAACTTTAATTTGTTTGTATGTGGACTCTGCCATGTTAAATGTATTATCAATATTCAAGAAACCAGCTTTAACAAACATTTGCTGACCAATTCCACCATAATGCCTCCAAAATGTTATCCTATAATATAGGTAATCTCTACTGCAAAATGGGGACATTCTTCAAAAGAAATCCAGAGAGGAAATTCCCTGTTAAGTCCTACATTATCTATTTATTGATTGTTATTATATATTATAGGTTCATTACACTACACCAACACAGGTGATCAGCTTCATCAATATATACACTAACTAGGCTCAACTCCCCATTTGTTTTAGTTTCCCAGTTGCCTATTTATCCAGACATTGGTCTTCCCTAAAAAGAAATAAATCCCATTAAATTACCCATGTGAGGCTCTTAGGTGAGGATTCTATACTTGCCCTATTCTTTCCTTTTTCCAATCTCTCCAAGGACAATACACTCTTATTCCTCTATCCCAAGCTAAGATTTATGCAGATATTCACCTCCCAGCATGTTTTTAAAACATGTAATGTGCATAAATACACACAAATTTAAATATTACCAGTCACTACCTCAAAAAGTTATAGTTATGGGTGATTTTTGTATCTATTTTCATAATGAACTTTTACTTTTAAAATCAGAGCAAAATGTTTATAAATGTAATCTTCATATAGATCTTTACTGAAGCTCAAAAGATAAATATTACTTCCTTTTTGCCATTAAGAAATAAAACATAAGTTTAGAACTCATCCCAAAGAATTCCCAAATTAGGAAAAGACAGACATGATTCACACCTGTTTTCATTCTTTCTGGCTTCTGCCCTCTCTTCTAATTCATTATCCTCAGCATCAAGATCATCATCATCATGCTCCTCCTCCTCATCATCAAATTCATCTTCATCATCAAAACCCTCTTCATCATCGTCTTCTATTTCGGCTCCAGAATCTTCATCATCGTCGTCGTCATCATCATCATCGTCGTCTTCTTCTTCCTCTTCCTCTTCCTCTTCATCATCTGTTGCATCTCCCGTTTTACCTTCCATATTACTTAGGTCTGAAATCAAAAGTGCTTGCAAGCCATTTCCTAATTTGATGTATCTAAAATAAAATTTAAAAAATTCTTTTGAGTCAGCTATTCATCACACTACACAGATACAAGTGATGCACTTAGCAGAATTTTTTCAAAAATCCAAGTATACACACAAAATAAATCCTATTTTTAAACTAATAAAACAGGTTGCTTCTGGAAGGGGAAACTCAAAAGCTTATCAGTTTCTGAGTTGCTAAAAGGAAAGGATAAAAGAGACACTTCACTGTCGGTATTTTACATAAATACGGTATGTTGTACATACCTGTTTGTATTTTTTAATTCTGAACTATGAAAACATATTTGCTTATTCAAAAAATAAGTTTAGAAGTTAAAATATTTGAAGTTGAACCCAACACTTAGCCTCCTTCTATTCTTCAGTTTATAAGTACTTAATAAACATTCTACATACCAGAAGACTTAAAATAAACATATCCCTCAACATACAGAGAAGTCATGTCAGCTTAAATAGTAAAGCAAAGTCTCATATATTTAAACTCTGTTGATTCCCTTTAGTATAATGTTATTTGATATTTTTAACCAGCCACCATTTTTTATGAACTAAAAAAACGGCTACAGCTAAGAAAACTAAACCCCGCAACTGGTAGCCCTGCAGAAAGATGATTATCCTATTTAGTAAAACTGCTGTGCCAGTTTGATAACTGGGTGCCTATTACAAATTTCTGTTTATACTCATTATTTCATATACTATTCATTCAGCATTTACTTAGCAGCTTTTAATGTATCAGAAACCATGCTATATTAAAGGTAAAAATAATAAAAGCACATCCCTCACCATCAGGCACTCACTGTCTAGTACAATACAATTGAGCCAGTACAATACAGAATGACAGAAGTAAACACATAATATTAAGGTGGAAGTGAGGGAAGGCCTCTAGCAAAAGTACACTTGAGACTTAATGATGGGAAAAAAGTTCATCTAGCAGAAACAGGAAAGAATAATGTGCAGAGAAAGATAGGAAGGGACTGAATTAAGATGGAAGACTGAAAAATTGATTTACCTCCTTTCCATATCAAAAATCACATTTAAATAATTTTGTTATCCTAACAAATAAAACTAAATAAAATGAGATTTAAATAAAAGGTCCTATTCACAAAAGCAAAAGAAACTATTAAATACTTAAATATAAACCTAATAACAATAGTTTCTATTTTAAGTGTATTAATTTACATGTCTTCACCCAATTAATCTTCATAATAACCCTAATGAGTTATTACTCTCATATTACAAATGAGGAAACTGAAGCACAACAATAAAAGTTTTTTATTTACCCAAGCTTAACAGGGACTGAACCCAAGTACCATGGCACTAAAACCCATTCTTTTCACTACTGCTCAACATAGCCAATGTGAGGAAAACTAGAAAACTTCACAGAAGAAAATAAAAGGCCTGACTAGTCATATCATGCTATTGGGTGGGAACACTCAATATTGCAAAGATATAAATTCTTCCCCAAAATATATAAATTCAAGGCGATTCCAATTTGAAAATTAAAAAAATTTTAAAAAAAAAAGATTTTTCGTGAGACCTTCCCTACTGATTCTAAAATTCATGTGGACAAGAAAAACACACGCAAAAAAATGCCAAGAACATTTTGAAAAGAGAAAACAATGAGGCACACTACCTTACCATTTATAAAAATAGTCTTTTAAAGTAATTGAAATTAAACAGTATACTGGTACAGGAACACCTACAGATCAGTGAAACAAAACAGGTTTTAGAAACAGAGAAGTGTTTATAATACTATTGCAACAGTTATTATGATTCAATTAATAATGCTGAAACAATAGGCAATCCACTTAGAAAACACAGCCATCTCTACCTTACACTCAACACATAAATTCCAGATAGATTACAGAGCTAAAGAAAAAAATGTTCTAAAAGTATTTAAGAGAAAATACCTTTATAAAACTGGGATAAAGAAAATTTGAGCAAAACAAGACACAAAATACAGGGAAAAAATGAAAAGATTTCACTATATTCTAATTTAAAACTTTTCTAAAACAAAACCATCATAAAATCAAAGAGTAAATTTCTTACTGAGATCAACAATGTTTGTAATAGAGAAAAACTGGAAACCACCCCAATGTCCACCGATAGAATATGCAAATAAAAATTTTTTAACCCTATAGCTACACTACAGCATACCATATAGCCTTCAAGATCTCATTTTCATATATAGAGAGAAAATAATGACTCAGTTTCTAGCCTTAAATTGCTATTTCTAGGCCTAGATAGTGTTAAATCACTTTAGGTCAACAAAAGAGAGTACATGAGTGGAGGTAGCTATGTAATTATATAACTTATTACTTCTCCCCAAATCATGTGGTCTCAAATATATATATATATATATAAAATTTTGAGGGGTGGGTTTTTTCCAAGATGTTATTTCTTAAAAAAAAAAAAAAATCTGTCTTCCTTTATCCCAATTGCTCCTATATTGACAATAAAGACTGAAGCAGATTTTTCAAGCCATGTCCAAAAATTAAAAAGATGGCATTATTGTCTTGAAGTACCCACCCACTCATTCTTATTTCTTCCTTATTAAAGAAAACCAACTTTTGTGAAGCCACTTTCAGTCACTGTAATTGCCAGAGTTGAGTTCATATATTTAAACCCAAAAATACTTGAGACCACATTGGTGGGGTCACTCTAAACAAGCTGCTAAAATTATTAACATTATGAAGGTTGAGGTATGAAGGACTCTACTCTTGTTACACTAGTCTGGAAACTTAAACTTTCCAGTCCTGCATCAATGCCTGAATATCTAGACCTCCAGGTAACCTTCTAATTGCCACCTGATTACCCCCTGAATAACTCATGTATATAGCCACCTGAAGTCCATTATCCAGACCACTGGGATGTGACCAGATCCCCTGGCACCCACCTTCCAGGCCACCTGACATCCTCATCCTGACTGCTTCACATCTGACTGATAACCATCCTGAACCAATCCTAGGGTTGAAAGTGCAGGACTGATAATTCTCAAGAAAGTACTCTTTACCATAAGAATTTTTAACTTTTCTTTCTTCTTTGGAATAATTCTGGGTTTTCACCTAACTGTGTTCCCAGTCTGCAAATTCCAAGACCCCTGAATAAATCTCTATCATTTCTAGCAAAGCCTTCTCTTTTTAAGTTTGTTTGACAAGACTAAGTGTTCCTCACAGTATTCCCAACTCACAGGAAAGCATCAATCCAAAAAATTAGAAAAACTTAAATGAAATATCATTACAGTAAAATTTATTCACAAAAATTAAAAATGAAAATGACACAGCAATGAAAGTTTCTGAGTGGATGGCTCATTTGTTAGTCAAGCAAGGAAAGCTATTTATCAAGTGTATTAGATTGTGTGTTTGTAGCGGCTAAAGAACTTTATGCAGAGACAATAAACTTAAGACTATTAGCCTTTCCAAAGAAAACTGTTGCAAAAAGTTGACATAGTAGCAATATCAAATAAATTAAAAACAAATCATATCATTGCAAGATATTGGGCTCTTGATATGTCAACAGATGTTGCCAATACTGCTGTTTATTTGACGAGTCAGTGCCGGGTTTGAAGCAATAGAGGTATCAGCCTCTATGAATACTATGGACAGAATAATTACAGACGATATTTTCCAAGAGGTTGAGAAAACATGATCAGTACAACCTAAGGTGGAATCTAGTATGTTACCACATTAATGTTGGTAAAAATGCATGGAGCAGAAAAAAAAAGTTTTACTTGGACAAATATATCTTTTGTGAGGTGTTTTAAAACCTACGATTGTCTTAAATCAGAAGTATTTTGCAGAAAATACATGAATCTATCATGTATTAGTGAACCAGTAGTGTCATTTCCTTTTGTAGACTTTACAATCATTAATTCTGCCCTTACTATAGAGCAGTTAGATGGCTTAGCAGTGGGAACATTTTATTGTGTAGATTAAAAAAGGGGGCCACATACTCTATGTGACAAGCTTAGGGGACGCCTGCATGGCAGGCCCTACAAATCAGACAGAAAGTAACCACATGATGGTCTGAACCTAAAAATTCCTAAAAGCGGGGCATGGAGCATAGTCACATCCTAGGCATTTGACAAAGGTCAATCTTTACCTTAAGTGAGCCTATTATGTTTTTGCAGCTAAGAGAACATACCTTTGAAATGTCACAGTAATCTTTTCCAGACCCCTCAGGGCACACCCAGAGCACCAGAGTGCAAGACGTGAACCCCTCATTGTTTTGTTTCCCTGAATTATGTGCTGTAAATGTTATCTTGTACCACCAATGTAAAAGTGTTTTATCCAATCTCAGTGATTACCACCCCAACACTTTGCTTTCTCTCACCCCTTTAATCTACCAGATTCCATATAGGCCTCCTTATGTCTCCTCCTCTGATTCTAATGTATAAAGTAAGCGGCGGAACTGCCATTCTCCAGAGCATTTTCTCACTCCATTGAGGTTTTGCTTCCTGGGAATTTAGTTTGGCCCAATATAACTCATAAAAATTCTCTACAGGTTTGGACATTTCTTAATGTCGACAACTGCAATGTTTTAAGCCAAGATTGAAATTTTTCTGAAGAACAGCCTTCAACCAGTATGACCAAACACCAAATGGCTTTGGAAATTACCTTTTGCTGCAGACTTGATACTGTTTCTTAATGAATTCAACTCAAAAGTCCAAAATAGCACTTATATGTAAAACTTATCTTATGGTAAAGTCATTTCAACAACTATTATCTGAATCACAAGTAATGGCAAGCTTCTTTATACATTTCTTGTACTGTCAAAAGTTTAAACAAGAAGCCATATATCCATTTCCACATAAATTTGCAGGGGATATGTTTTCCAACCAAACTATAGGTCTTGTATTTTTCAGATCTTGGTGCAAGCACAAAGGAAATTTCCTTATGTCAATGCCTTTTTAAACTGTGTAATTGATGAGCTACCACCTAATTTTCAATCAGAAGTGATTAATCGACAATGTAATGACATACTAAAAGGCAAAAATATGAGAAGGATCTAACAAAATTCTATAAATGCTGTTTAAGCAATGAATATACTCAAGTAAAATCTTATGCTCATGGATTGTCATCAGTATTTGGCAGTACCTATCAGAGTGAAAATGCATTTTCAAAGATGAAATATGTAATATCTCATTACAAATCATTATTAACAAACATCTGCAATCACTTTTGATGACAGGGAACACTAACTGAACTTTCAAAAATAAAATGTTATCCCAATAAAAAATAATTCCATTCTTCTCACCTGTAGACCGGTATTACCATAAAAAAGTACATTATATTTTGAACTTAATAAAAAAATGCATTAAAAATGTGCAGAAAATTTATTTTGCTGGTTATATTAATATCTATACAATATCCTTAATTGTGCCACTTGACTGACAAAAGCCTAATATTTTATTTATCTAGGTCCCTTTAGAAAACATTTGGTAGCCTCTGAAAAACAGACTTTTCAAAAGGTGTGCTTGGACAAATGGTTGTCCATATTTTTAAAAAACAGTAATAAAATTAGATCCCTATCCAAATGTAAAAAGCAAAGCTGCAAAATTTTTAGCAGAAAATGAGATGAAAAAAAGCACAAACCATAACTAAAAAGATGAATAAATCTGATTAAATATTAAGACTTTCTAAACAAAGAGTAAAGATAAGCTATATTGACTTAGAGAATATATTTGCAATTCATATAACCAACAAAGGATTAATATTTAAAGTAAGTAAAGAACTCTTACAAGTTAACCTAAAAAAGGAAAAGAAACAACCCATTAGAAAATTGGGCCATTAATAAAAGGAGAAATCCAAAATGCCAGGAAACATAAAATAATGCTTGATTTTATTAGTAATAAGCAAAATGCAAATTAAAGATTAAAAAAAATTCCCACATTTCAGATTCTCAATAATTTTTTTAAAATCTTAAAGATATTGTTAATCTTAAAGATATTTAAATCTTAAAAATTTTAAACATTTAAAGATATCAATCTTAAAGATATTTAAAAATGTTAAATAACATTTAACACAAATAACAAGTACTACACTTATCAGGAGCCAGTAGGAATGTAGAGAAGCAGGAACTCTCATGCTCTATTAGTGTAAATGTAAAACAGTACAACCAATTATAAGAGTACTGTGGAAACATCGTAGAAAGGTTAAAAGTGAATCATTTTACTTATAGGCATATAGATAAACTCTCAAAGGTGTGCACATGGAGTCATGTATAAGATGTTCACTGAAGCAATGGAAACAACTTAAATGACCAACAATCAGAGAAAAGATAAACTGTGGCATAATCATAAAACTAAATGTAACAGAAAATTGGGGAAAATATAAATGACCATTAACGGGAAAACGATTATGATGTATTCACACAAGATACCAAATAACATTTAACACAAATAACGAGTACTATACTTATCAGCATGGACAAATCGCAATGTTAAACCAGAAAAAAAAAAAAGCAGTTTATGAGACTTTCAATGTGATATAATTTTTATTTCTATAATGTCTTAAAACAGTAATATATACTGTTTACAGATAAATGTGTATTTAATAAAAAGTACAAAAACATACATAGGAGTGGTATATGCACCCAATTCTGATAATGGTTAACACTGGAAAGAGAGAGCAGGAAAAGAGATGGAAGGAGGCAGTACACAAAGAGCTTCAAGTATACCTGTATGGTTTTATTTTTTTTAAAAAATGTTTGGTCTGAAATAAAAGAAATAAAATGATTTTTAAAATATTGAAAACCATATCTGGTAACAATCAGGCCAAAGGAGAAAAAGGTGAAGGAGTGAGAGATGAAAGCAAGACTATGAGACAAGCACTATTCTAGGCACTGGGGATATAGCGGAGAACAAAACAAAGTCCTTGCTCTTGTGAACATGTAGTATATCAAATGGGAGTAAGTGCTATAAAGAAAAATAAAAGAGTAAGAAAACTGGGGTGGGAAACCTGAGTAAAACTGTTATTTTATACAGAGTAATATTTAAAGCCACAAGACTGGGAGGTAACACAAGGAACTAAGGTAGGCAGGGAAAAGAAGAGGTCTGGGAACTGAGCCATAGGCGCTCCAAAATTTAGAAGGAGATAAGGAAGAACCTGCAAATGGCGCACATAGTGAGCTAAGAACAGTATTGACCTGAATGCCAACTGAAAAAAAAAAAAAGTATTTCAAGGAAAGAGTGATCAACTGTATCATATGATACTGAAAGTTCTAGTAAGGTTAGAATTTGAGAACTAACCAATTGCAAAGGTTACTGGTGATCTTGAAAACAGCTATTTTGGTATAGCAATAATGGCAAAAGCCCATTCTAAGTACAAGAAATAAAGGAAGAAAATGAACAGCAAATTATGGGCACAGACAACTCTTAATGTAAGCTTTGCTATAAAGGAAACTAAGAAGCTTGAGTAACTGGAAGGCCATAGCTCAAAGGGGATGTGAAGTAAAGAAATGTTTTTCCCCAGAAGATAGGAACAATTACAACCTAAACGTACGTTTGTGATAATGAACTAGTGAGAATGAAACTGATGATACAGTATGGAACAGAAACAACTGCTGGAATAACGGATAAGACCAATAAAAAAGAGATGAGATCTAATAAAAAAGAGAGATGGTGGGTCTTAGTACAGACAGTTGATTTATTAATAACAGAAGAGAAGGCATGCAAAGACACAAAGAAACAAAGTCCTTACCTACAAAAGTTTCAGAAGAGTGGGAAAGACAAATAGAACTTACAAAAATATGAAAGTTTGAAAAAAAATTGCTATTGGAGCACACAAGAGTGTAAATAACTCACATGTGCGACGGGAACATTGAAGTCAAAGGATTCCCAGAGGAGGTAATCCTTGAATTCACAAGGCAAACATGATCAAAGAGTAAAGCATGTATCAGGAAAAGGAGCACATAACAGCACAAAAGAAGAGAAAGCCAGAAAGAATTGAAAAATGGAGGGCCTTGGACCCTATCTGCCAAGGTAGTTTGCTTAGGAGGAATTAAATGAGATAACAAAATCCTTTTATACTCTAAGTACTGCTCAGTACCTGCTCAGTAATATATTTTCATAGAACAGCATTTAGGCTATCAGGTAATAAAAGCACTATCTAACATGGCTACTGTAAAGATTAAATAGATAATAATGTGAGATAATACAATATAAACTCCTTAGAACAGTACTTAGTACACAGTAAGCATTCAAGGAAATACCAGATATTATGATTAGGAGAATGACGATTACTGATAGTGTGGTAATAAAAATATAAAATACCTCTAAACACTCCTCCAGAGAACCAAGTGAACTTTCCAAACTACAATCTCCATCTGAACCTCCTAAAAACAGTTTAATTCTGGTCCAGCCATGTAATTAAGCCCACGCCGCCCCACCAAATAAATAACTTAATCAATCAATTAATTAACAAACCCAAATAAATACTGGAAAGGGACTATATCTACTCAGCTTCCTGTGATGTGGATAGGCCTAATGACTGACTTCATTCTAGGAACCAGTATGAATATGAGACCTATGTCAGAGTGGAAGTCCCATAACAAACCATCTTCCTGTCTGCCAGGTCTCCCAATTAGAGAATATTCTAGAAACAGACTAGATCACCAGAGGTTACCCTATATACCTACCAAACCCATTATAATTGGGTCCGTGCCCAAAGGATTCAGTTGGGAGTAAACAAACTTCCGAAGTAAAGAAAATTTGACAATCTAAGCATACTATAAAATGGTAATGATAAAATTATGGTATATCTACACCATGGACTTCTTGGTAGACAATATATTGAAAAGCACTTAAGAAAATGTTTATGACATTGTTAAATATGGTATCATACCATTTAAAAATGTTATAAATGCATAGCAAAAAAGGAATAATGGCACTAAGAAATGTTACCAGTAGTTAATACTGGGTAGAATGATTATGGAAAACTAAAAATTTTTCTTCTTTTATCTAAATTTCCTACAATGACCACATAATACTTTTACTTATTGATTGATCTTTTTTAATTACTAAAAAAGTAATTCAAGTCTCCTACTTTTCCCTAGAGAAAAAAGCTTGATGAATATCATTCCTAATCATTGCTATACATATCTAAACATAAAAAATTATCTTTCAAGTAAACATAATGGGAGGTGTTATTTTTATGAGTTTTGTACAATATATTTGTTCTTTGACTGGCTTTTTTCATTCAATAAATCATAGGCCATCTTTCAACATCAACTTACATAAAACCATTTTTTTATGACTATAATTATTTTCAGTGTAGAACTGTGTAACAACTTAATCTTTAGCAAATCAATGGACAATAAAGCTGCTGACAATTTTTTAGCTATTATGGTGCTATATTATTTAGTAATTATGAACATATTAAAACATAGTTACTGCTTAAACTAGTAACATCTGAGTACTTATGTGTCGAGCACAGTCTTCTGTGTGAATGAAGTACACTACAATATCACCATACATCATTATTACTATTTGTATAATTTGTATTTTTTCTTCTGTAAGCTGCCTACTCATATCTGTTTTCTCTGAAAATCAATTTATTATTTTTTAAAACTGGCCAGGATACAAAGTTGATCTAAAAAATTTCTGGTAGAATATCCCCAAGAGTTCCAAGAAAATGCCTGGCATATAAGCAGTCAGGCTTTTATACAAACTACAAATACTTTTTGAAAACCTACTATGCTCTGGGCACTGAGTGAACAAAACAGACATAATCTCTGTACTCATGGGTTTTTAGCCTAGCAAATATTTGTTAAATTAATAAGGGGGGAGCAAAAAGAAAAGTGAAGAGAGGAACACATCAGTTGCAGGAATAGTTACTATATATATATCAGTGCACACCATTCAAAACACAATCATAGTTACCCCTTAAACCAGTTTTGCCACATCCTATGGACCTAAGCTACTACCTTCAGATTAATCTTCAAGAACACTGCTTTACTTATATCATTTTCAGGCTCAAGAACCCACAACTTCTCAGTTTTCCCAAGTATACCTCACTTACTCTCTACATTAACTATTCCAAACCTTCACCACTAAAGGCTCCCCCTGCTCTCTACTACTTCCCCTACAACTTTTTAGAGGACCACTTCAGTAAACCTCAATGCCTACTTTACAGAAAAAAAAAAAAAAAGTCTTAAAGCAAGAAGTTTTCAACATCTGCCTGCCTGCAACCACACTCTTCATTATAGCTTCCTCCACTTCCAGTGAAGAGATTTCTTCTTCTTTGTATCTAAACCCAATTCCTGCATGGTGAATATTCTTGATCTGTCATCTCCCTTACCATCCAAGGATCTTATTCCATCTATTATCTCCTGTATCCTCAACATTTCCTTCTCTACTCTTTGTCTCAGGCAATAAACATGCTCCTGTCTCTTCTATCTTGGGAAAAGTTACCTTTGATCCCATATGTTGTTTTATCCCAAAACCTCATCTCTTTAAAACCAAACTTCTTTAAATATGTCTACCTACCTAAAATTTCTCACTTTTAACACTCCTTAACTCGCTGCAATCTGGCTACTGCCTCCCTACAATTCCTTTGGAATTGCTTTCACTGTGGACAAGTAATTTCTTTCAACTGTTTTCAGTTCTTCTATAACCTATCAATGATCAATCCTTGCTTAAAACATTCTTCTCCGCTGGTTCTTTATATTTTAAAGGAAAACAAATAAAAGGTGCCACTAGCATCTAGTATTTGTTTCCTGACTGTTCCTTTTTAGTTTCAAAGGTTCGTGGGATTGCTCTTCTGAGATCTCAATGGTCCTTAGCCTTAGAGAGATAATGTGCTCAAAGTCACATAACTAGAGATCAGAAACTAGATACCCAAGTGACTAAAAATGCCATACTTTACACATATTTCTATTCTTAACACCTACTACATTTAATGCATTTCTGCTTCAGTATCTGCTCCATGACTCCACCAGGAGTCTAGATGGACTAGAATTCTTTGAAGGCAAGTGTTCTTACCATTGCTTAGTTCTTCAATAACAGAGATCTTTTTAATATGAAATCTTATTTCCGAAAGAAACATTTTAGGTAAGAATGTTCTTCCTATTCTTATCAGCCCATCAGCACACATTGAAGAAATCAGACTAAGGAATGGTAACAAAGACACATTCACTATTCCGAAGATATAATGTATTTTAACCTTAAAAGTCCTGTGTTAAATAAGCTTGAATCTCACAAAATAAGCCCTAGCTTACCTCTACTTTACATTATAAGCCTAAGAGGGTACAATCTAAATTGAGTTTTGGATTCACGTATCAGACCAAAGGATTGGATGGTGTCAATCAAGTTCCTAGAATTTATATATATGTAAGTCCATGATTTCTTTGTAGCTCTAAGAGTCTATAGTCTTATCACTAATGTGTATGTGTATACTACAAATGCAACTGCTACCTTATGTATTGAAAAAAAAAAAAACATTACTATTCCATGAGTTTTAGCTGGATAGATCAACAACAACAAAAAAAAACGCATGTTATTCCTATCCAAAAGAAAATGTTCTCTGATATATAGTCCTCTGATATATTAGGTTTGTCTAAACCTTCTCAGAAGTGAGTAACCCACTCCTATGTGATAAGCCAGCAGATATTACTGTTCTCAATGCAGCTGTCTTGCTCACTTGGATTGTGAATCTCCTGTTTATCAGTATATAATAGTAAACAACACAATAAATGTTCAGAAATAACCTGTAACTTACTCAATCCATATCTATTATTTTCTATATTATATTGAGAATTTATTAACATACTCTCACTTGTAACAGTCTGCCCCAAATTTAAAGGGTTTGCCCTTCAGAAGCTTACATGCCTTTAGCTTCCCCATAGAAGAAATACAGGTCTCTTTACAAACAGGTTAAACATGAAAAGTGTTTTATATTTAAATTAATCCAAACTTCCTTAGTGCTCATTAAAATAATTTACTATTTAGAATGCACTACCGCTAATTTTGTCCATCTAGATTTCCACTTTAAATCAATAAATATTTGAACAATAGTTCTCAAACTGGAATCCTATTTAATCCTTTCAGAAGAGTAGGAAATCAACACTTAACAAGCATTTACACAGACCCCTAAAAAGGGATAATAGATGTCCTGGAGGTATGTTAACATTTTTAAAAAGCTGAATACAAATCACACATATACAAAGTAAAATTGCACAGGCTATTGCTTAAACAAATCTTCAAGGCACTATTTCATGATAATGTTCTTTTAATCAGGTCTGCCACTGGTGCTTATTCACACATTCAAAAGACATGTAATTATATGATGGATATGTACTGTAACAGACCACGTCCAAATTCCTGCTGAAATACAGTGAAAGGAGGGATTAGTTCTGCCTGGAAAGACTTCACAGAGATAGGATCTGAGCAGCTCATGAAGGGACAATTCAGCTATCTGGGCTGCAGATGCCTCTGTTTCTGGTGACAAAAATTCACAGCAGCAATTAACTTTAGTTGGGTAAGTCATTAAAATTCATCTAGTATTGAGGTTTTCCACCTTTATTTTAGAGTAACAAAAAGATTTTTTTTAAAAAAAGTCTAATTGAAACTTCAATACATAAAATATAAAAACGAACCCACTCTTTTGAAGAAGTAGTTATTGGAAAACACTGCCATTCTAATCAACCTTCGCTTTAAAATAAGAAAACTGAGACACTAAAAAGGACAATGACTTGGCAAAAGACTACAGATAGAAATGCAACAATGTATTTAAAGAATGCTTCTTAAGCATTATCTCCTCTTTGAAGTATTTCCTTTCTTCCCAAGTGGAGTTTACCACTTACTTTATTCCCCAGTATACCTATCACATACTTCTATTTGGCTTCCATAAAACGGTAATGCCCTACTTTTACGTCAATTATGTGTCTGCATCCCTCTGCTCCGTTGGAAGCTTCCTGAAGGCAGGTTAATCATCTCTGTATGCCCAGCACCCAAAATAAAATGTTATTAAGTTATATTCCACTAAATTTCAGAAGAGATTTAAGATCATTCAGCATGCAGCACAAAGTAGGACTTAATATTTATCAAATTAATCTGCTGAAAATGAGGTCTTTAAATGAAAGAATACATGTTAGGCAGAACAGTATCTGATACATAGTATACATTCCATAATCATTGACTGTCACTATATATCTTTACACAGGAAGACAGCTGAACTGTTATTGAACATTCAATATTTAAGACAAAAACTAAGCACCTTTTAGCAAGGTTTCATCTTGTTCATTTACATATTACTAATACAACCACATCTTTGATGAGAAAAAGTGAGAATTTAGCTTGTCCATAAAGATCCCTACTCTGCAGTCTGAGAAAATAGTACAAGAAGTTAGGTATTATTAATCACTACACTTGGAGTGAGAGAAATTAGGTCAGTCTTAAACTCGAGGTTAAATCACTCTAAACCTGTTTCATTCATCTATCAAAGGGGGAAGGTAGGGAGTAGAAAAGTTTTATTTCTAAGGTTCTTTCCTGCTCTAACACTTTTAACAAATTGGGACCAAGAATCCTTCAGCTTTCAACTCGATTTAAGAACTTCATAAAAATCTGTAAATGGAGCACTGGATTTGGTGACAGGGTTATCATACCAGCTGTTATTATTTAGCTTTGTAATTCTGAGCAATAAGCAAAAACTCTCCGGATCTCAATTTCGTCGAACTGTAAAATGAAGTTTTGATACAATATCACCTCTTTAAAATACATCATAGTCATGACATTCTATGAAATAAGCTACCTCTGAGGGAAATATTCAGATGGAGACTGAGCCACCAGTTATTAAGAGATGTTTAGAAGATTCCAGTATAAACCAAAAGTAGAGAATTTCAAAATCAGAAGAAACCTTACAAGACTATGACTTGTAAGTCCTTCCTAACATACTCTTGAAAGAGGTCACCCAATCATTTTAGTAATGAGAAACCCATAGAAACATGCCACTTTATATTAGGCCAACTATGATGTCTAAGTTCTTTTACTCAAGTCACATCATCCTCTAGCAATTTCCACCCATTAGTTTTACCCCTCTTTCAAGTAAGGGAACCTCGAATATTTGTGGATAGTGCTAATTTGCCCCTTAAATAGCCTCTTCAAAATTAAATCCCCAACTCCTTCGACCTTTGCTCATAACATAATACCAAGACTCACCATCCAGGCCGCCTTCCCAGAGAAACCTTCATTCTTGATTAATGTCAAAATTACTCGAACCACCCTTCCCATTCTGACATCCTGATTCCCCACTTGTCCAGCTGACACCAAATGGAAGCCCCTAATTGCCCTTTTCAGCTCCACCCAAGGAATTACTCGGGGTGGGGAGTGTGCCCCTGCTGCTCCTTCGGGAGATACGAAGACAAGAAGTGACAGCGGCAGCAAGAGAGACGCCCGCACCCGGCACTCCTCCCCGGTCCAAGCCTCCTCCCTCACCGGTATTGCTTGGGGTCGCTGGGAGACTTGACGATCTCAGGGTCTCCGACATTACTGATAGACCCACTCCGTCCCTCCTCCTCTGATTCATCGGCTCCTAGACAGGCAACCCGGCCGCTCTCGCCCAAATCCTGTCCATTGGGCTGTAGGGCAGGGCAGCTGCAAGAAGACTTCGCCTTGTTCCTTCCAGGCATGGTAGGAGTAGGAAAGGGTCTGGCAGCAGCCGAGTCTTCGCACCGAACCCGCGCTTTGATTCTCCACAACGCTACGAGCCCCGGCCTGGCCTCACCCCACAACTTCCTCCCGGTGGCACAGACTGTAGCAATCGAGACTCTTCTGAGCATTTACTACTAAGTCGGAGCGATGGGCATCCCTCTCCCCAGGGTCCACCTCCTTCTCCTACTCCTCCAGCCGCTCCTCCTCCGCGTTCCAGAGGCGGTGGCGGCCGGCGCTGGTGCTGCCGCAGCCGCTGGGGAGGACAGGCCTGCACCCCTCCCCCAATCCGGTCTCTTTCACGTTAACTTCCCTCATCCCCCCCGCCCTCCCGGCTGCCGATGACGCTACTAGTTCTAGCTAATAAAGAGGCAAGACAGCAGTCACGCTCACGTAAGCAACCAATGGGAATAGTGAATAAAAGGAACCAAAGCGACCGGGCCGGTTCGCGGAGCACACAGACTGCTCTTCGAAACCTGAGGTGGGCGGGGCGAGGGAAAAGAGGAGGAGAAAGTAGCGCGGAGGACGACGGGAAAGGGCGCCCGGGCAGTTGCGTCGCGTTTATGACGTACACGGAGAGTTGGTTTGAGGCCGCCGCTGAGTAGTGAGTGCTCAGCGGCCCGAAAAAAGTATTCCTTGGATGAGAAAACAAGGACCGAATAGTTTCTTCTCCTCATTCATATTTTGTGCATCCTGCATATTTTGTGCATCCTGCCCCTGGGACCCAGGGCGGAGCCTTTTGCCGTGACTCAGCACGCGAAAAAAAACGGAACGGCGGAAGTATTTTCTTCTCCACCGGATGGAAGTTTTTCGGAACAGTCGGTTGAACGCCAGAAATAGGCATTGTTCTCCACCATGTAGTTGCCGGCTGCGGTCAGGTGGTATTTGCCAACAAGGCGCAAAAAAGTGCTTAAGAGACCGGTGTCGATGTGCTCACTCGTCTATGCAAAAACACTTTTTAGCTTCCCCACCGAGTCCACAGTTAGCATTTAAGTTCAGCCAGCATTTATTGAGCAGCTACAGCAGGTCAGGTTATTGCCCTCAAGTCCCTTTTCCCAAAGTTATTTTCTGCTCGTAATGACCTTTAATTGGTAATCATCTCAGATGTCACTGAAACAGGCATTCTTGAAAATTTAAAAACAATTGACAATAAGATACAATATACTGATACCGTGAGGCAAGGGATCCTAACACATAAAAGGAGTAAATATGTATGAGTGAATGGAGAAACAGTTGAAGCAGGAAGGTATATTGATGGCTGTTTTAAGTCTAAATTTTTCTAGGCCTGAGCTCCACAAAATGAATAAAATCAGGAACAAACCCAAAATCCTTGCCTTTATGGAGCTCGCATTCTAATTGGGAGACATTAAACAGGCGACAAAAATGAATGTAGTTTAAAAACTGAATACTATAATGACAATGCGGGATAGGACCATAAAATTGGGAAAGAGCAGTGCAACGATTCAGGGAGGAAATAATGAAAACCTGAACTAGGACAGCAGATGAGGTAAGTTAATTGAAAAATATTGTTCAAACATTCCAGTTTGTTTTCAGTCAGTAATGTTTATTGTTGAATAACTACCTGAAGTGATGTCTATTTGGAGGATATTTTTTTTTTTACTCTTCAAGGCGATGATGCATGCCATAAGTAAATTCAGCCAGTAATTAGAATTTTCTACTTAGAAACAAAGAGAGACCACATCCTAAGTATGACCTGTTAATTTTTCCCTTTAAAAAGAGGCCTCTGAATTTTACAAGTCACCTGACTGTAGAATATATAGTAACGCTCTATAGTGAGGCATTTATTTATTTATTCAACCAACAAATTAAGTTCCTAATATGTGCCAGACATTGGTCTTAGAGTAATGAACAAGAAATTTCCCTGTTCTCTTTGCACTTGTAAGAGAACTAGTGAAAGAGACATTAATCAAGCACACAAAATTTTAAATTTATTGTATATAGTTCTTGAAGGATAAATACAGACACACCTAGTCTGGTCAGAGAGTTTTCATAAGAGACATTTAAGCTTACATTTGAAAAATATATAGGAATTAGTATAGGAATGTATAACTTGTTCAAAAACTCTGAGAAAGCAGGTCAATATGCCTAAACTTTAGTAACCTGGGAGTAAAAGGAGAATGAGTTAGTGGCCAAGATCATATAGAAACTTCTTAAGAGTAAAAAGTCATTGCCTTGTCTATTTTATGTATCACTGGATTCCTAGCTTCTAGAATAGTGGCTGGCACATTATAGATACTTGGTAAATAATGATTGAACGAGTGAAACAGAAAGACACGATCACAAGCAGATTACAAGCGTTTTCCAAGGAGATCACTCTGGCGGATGTGTGAAAAATGGTTTGGATGGGGGAGTGGCAGGTGAGGGCAAGACTGGAAGTAAAAAGAGAGCAGTTGGGAGGGTATTAAAGTAATATAGGCACTAGAAAATGATAAGTTGGGTTTCAGGAGTGATAGTAGAGATGGAGAGCTGTATACAGATATGACATATTTAGGAGATGGAATTGACTGATTTTAGATAGTAATTAATTTGATGTGAGAGAATGAAGAAGAGAGATGTGACCAATATATATTTTCTGAGTGGTTGGATGATGGTGCTAGTATCTCAGTGAACAAGAAATTCTGAAAGAGCAACAGATTTGGGAGGAGAAAAGCTTAAACTCAGTTTTGAAAATGTTAAGTTTGAGTCATTTCTGAGCCATACAAAAGGAAGATCAGCTCTGGAGCTCAGAAGAAAGGCCTGCATTGGAGATGTAAATTTGAAGTTTATAGGCTTATAGTAACCAAAGCTTATTCAATGAGCTCATCTGCATTAACATTGTGAAATGAAAAGAGAAAAAGGCCCAAGAACCAAGCTTTGAGGAGCTTATAGAAAATTCCCAAAAGAGACTAAGAAGGAACAACCAGAACAGTAAGAGGAAAATCAGAAGAATGTAACATCACAGGGAAAATTTCTCTTTGATGCTTGGTCCAATATAATTCTGACCCCATTGAAAATGTCAGAAATGTTAGATTAGGTGTATAAAATGAGATTTGGCAAGTGATCGCCTGAATCTGGCCTTTTCGAATATAAAGAGAAATACCTACCCGGAGAGGTACAGCTTACAAGTGACCTATGGCATAGTCAGGACTTCCAAACCAGAAGTAATATTTTCCCATTGAAAATAATTTAGAAATTTGCCACCCTCTGTTTGAATATTGTAAGGAATATTCCTCAGAGAAAACAGATAAATTAGGCTGTTACTATTTTATAGGAAATCGAGACATTAGAAAGTTTAAAAGATCTTGAGATCTCCAAGAAAGTTGGGTACAGAGCATCATTTTTAGCCTCATTTACCCAGGCTGTCTTAGAGTATTTAAGTGCTTTTTTTTTTTTTTTTATATCTCTAGCTTTTCTATTCTCCTTTCCATTTTTACCTCAAGGATTTCCCTCCCATAAAGTTTAGTGACCTTTCTATCCCTATTATTCTCGTGAGAGGTCAAAAATCATGAAAATTGAAAACATCTTATTTCTATGTTTGATGCCTACATCTGAAAGTTATTTTAGTCAATGTAATTGCTGTCTGTCTCCCAGAGGGACAGATCTGAGCCTTACTTTTAAAAATTCAAAGGTAACTTATTTTATTAACCTGTTATCCACCTTTATGTTTGAGAGGATAAGTCAGAGTGCGGAATGTTGATTCTAGGTTGAGTAGGTTGGGAGTGCTATGAACCCATTAAAGTCTCAAGCCCAATGAAGAGATTGGGCGAAGAGGTCGCTAAAGTGGAGGAAGGGCACTGAAAAAGAAAAGTAAGTAACAAGAAAGATATTATCTACTTTACAATTTTGTCCTGGGCCCATGATCTAAGAAATTATACCTTTGGAGCTCTAGTTATTAAGTGTCCTGCCACTGATTGCTCTCCATATTTGGTAGCTTTGTATCTAGGTCAATAGTAGGCATGTTTTTACAGAGTCTTCTCTTGGGAGACTGAATGTGTACACAACATACCAAGGAGTTTTTTGAGCATAAAATAATTTTCTCCTGTACAATAGACATAGTTCTAGGAAGAATTTGGTACGCAAACCTCAAAATAAATTGAGTGACTATAAAAAATACTTTAGGAAGCAGTAAGAAAAAGTGGTTTTTTCTGAAGGTCAACTTGGCAATATGTATCAACAATTCTACTTTCTGTAATTAATCCAAAGGATATAATTGTGGATATGGACAAAGACTTAAGTAAAACAAAGTCCATTCCAATGATGTTTATAATAGTAAAATTTGAAAATAACCTGGACATCCAATAATAGGAATTGGTAAATAAGTTACATGTATACGAAATAGAACAATATGTTGTCATGAAAACTATCCAGACAATTACACAATGATTCGGATATTTTTTTATATTATACTAAGTGTAAAAATAGGGCTATTAAAGTAGCACATGTACATATGCAAAATATTTACCAATAAAATGTGCTCAAAAATGGTAAAAAAAAAAAAAACTTTTTGTCAAATAAAAGTTATCCTATCAGAAATCTACCTAAGTGCTCCTCATCTCTTATCTAAAGATACAGATTTTGAGACTCTGCCTGGAAGGAAAAATGAAAGACACAAAATGGTGTTTAAAACCCACCAGTGACTTCTCTTTGCACTTTGAATAAAATCTAGCTTCTTCCCATAGCCTATAAGGCTCGCTTATGATTTGTGTCCTTACCCTGCCTTTACAATCTCATCTACCATTCTTCCCTTTGCTCCACTCACAATGACTTAATGTCCTTTGACATACTAGGGTAGTTCTTGCCTTAGGGCTGTTAGATCTGCTCCTCTGCCTGGACTGTTCTTCCTTTAGATTTTGCATCACTGGCTCCTTCTTACTAGTCACATGTCAGCTTAAATGTCACCTCTTAAGAGAAACCTCTTGCCATTCATCTAAAATAATATTATCTGAAATTATTTGTCTATTAGTTTATTGTCTACATATGCTCTGTATTTTATATTGGTCCATTGGAGGATTGGTATTTCATCTGTTGTGTTTCCCATCATATCCTAAGCATCAAAAATAGTGTCTGGTATACAGGGGGTATTTCACTAAATTTTGAATTAATGAATAATACAGGGAAAAAAGGGACAGTTAAAGTTGTCAGGTCGCTAGGGAGGCAGAAGAGAGGGATTAGCCATAAGTTAGAAAGGAGCTCCTCTATCATTGGGCCCAGAGGGAAAGAGGCACAGACAGGTACAGGAGCAGGAGCGCTTTAAGCATTGTTAGGAAGAAGGAAGAGACAGGAATTTAAAAGAGTTCCTATCTGACACAGCCCTCAGCCTCCATCTTCCTTTTAAACCATGATGCAAAGTCGGTGCTGGGAATGGCCTACTTCCATGAAAATCAGTAAATAAGATACTTGCTCTTTTAGTTTGTTTAAATGTCACACATCTTGAAGCGAAACTCAGTTGGTAGTTTTAATTTCCTGAGTAACTATAATACGTTGGTCCAACCATTTTACTTAACATTAACTCATTTAGCCCTCACAACAACCTGAGTATGTTACTCACCAGTTTATAGATGAAGAGAGGTGCAATAATTTGCACAAAATCACACGGGAGAGTAGGATTATCAAAACTGCAAATCAAGTAAGTCTATCTTGTCGTTTACATGTTGCCTGACAAATACATAGAATAAACAGACTTCTAATTTATTCATTTGAATTCCGTTGATATTTCTCGTTGTAGTTAACCCTCAGCCTAGTTCTTCAATGCAATATGCAAAGTAACAAATGTCATAACTTACGTATTCCAAAAAGATAGTTCATAACTATCATTAAGAAAGCATCTGGCCTTCCATCATACTTCCTTCATTTCTGGCATGACGAAGTAACTACTTGACCCGTCTTCCTTCCTTTCTGAATAATTATGTCTAAAAGCCATTTGCTTAGTTGATGCTAAGCAAGCTAGGCACCTGTGCCGAGGTTGTGTGAGAGCAGCCAGAGGACATGTGTTGGAGCATGAGCCATGTGGAGGGTTGAATACATGGCTGATGGTGCAACATGTCAGAGTCCAAAGATGGTAGATTTAGAACATCACCATTTGGCAACAACCCTAACTGTAATTAATTCAACCAAGAGGGGTGAGTGGTGAGGGCAGCAGTGACAATGTAGATTGGTTAGATAGAGGAGTGACTTATCAAATAAGTAAATATATTGGGGATAATGGGAGCCAGTTTTCTCACTGTAGAAGAAGAGTTACAAATATAGAAATGCAGAAATTAGAATAAACTCTGTTGTGTTGGGTTGGAATTGTAGGTATCAGTGTGAACGTTTTTTAATAGATATAGAGTAGATGTAGATGTAGATGTGTATGTTTGTGTACATACGTGAGTAGGTATATTCCTATACATATATTCTCAAGCCTTGTTGATTGAGAGGGCCTGGGAGCAGTGACACCCCAATAGCAATAAGCATACCTAATACCTCTATGGTGGTTTCTAAATGTTGTTTATTACTAAAAGCCCATTTTCCACTAAAAGAAACTGAGGCTTATTGGAGAAACAGTTGACCCCAAAGCTAGGGCAAGGAAGATACAAGAGAACCTAGAATATCTTCTATGCCAGAAAGTAAGGAAGTATTCAAACAATAATGAGAACATGTCAAAAGAACGCAGAGGCTAGCTTGAAGAGGCTCCCACAGGATCAGAATGGGGACAATTTGAGAATCAAAATAAATACTTATAGTAACAGATTATAATCCATTGTATACAATAGGAATACATACATCTAAACTGATATGAATAAGAGAGAAGAAAGCTTTTCATTAAAGTGGAATGCTAATGGTCAATGTAGAAAGGTAATGGAATTAGAAAATCATCATTTGGCAACTGTAATAGTAATTAATTCAACCAAGAAATATGTATGGATGCTAAGTTACTTGGTGAAAAATTGATGAGGAATGGGATATTTACAGTCTCAACATACCTCTTTACAAAATATTTATTAAGGGGAAAAGAACAAATTTACAGTGGAAAAACCTGGCAAATACCACTTAATCTGTGAACACAGTTAACATCAGTAATGGAACAAATTGAAATTGTTACACCTGTAATATGCAATAAAGAAAAACTCAGCATCACTTCTGTGCTATTCTTGCTAAAAATGCATAGCCATAATCTAATCAAGAGGAAACATCATACTAACCCAAGTTGAAGAATGTTTTATAAAATAACTGACTTATAATCTTTAAAAGTAGCAAGGTCATGAACATCAAAGACTACAGAACTGTTTTGACTAAAGTCTAGTAAGACATGATAATTAAAAGCATCACAATATAGAAACATTATTGGGACATTGGCTAAACTTGAACAGAGTTTGTGGATTAAATGATAGTAATGCATCAAGGTTAATTTTCTGATTTTGATCATTTGTGGGTGATAAGGTATCCTATGGCCAACCTACTTTCAAAGATTCGAGGCAGGGGAGGGGGAAAAATTGTGTAGATGATAGAGGCTTTGTTCATCCCTCTTACGACCAAATCAAAGTTGTGACAGAAACACGGTGCAAACAGCAGGGAAAGTCACCTGGGATCTAGATGAACAGAAGCACTACAACTAGGGAGAGAAATAATTAATCAACCTGCAACGGTAGAAGGTAGGGAGGGATGAAGATGTGAGCTTCTTGGTCCTGAGCAGCTGAGTGGGACAGGGGCTGCAGCAGTGGCAGCTGGCAGCTGCAGACGCCTCTTAAAGAGGCCGTGTCTGCAAGCGGACTTCCGCAGTGGTGGACCTGATCGCTCTGAGCACCAGCACTGTATTGGCTGCTTGGGGGGCATCAGACACTTACAGGGGGACACTGAGTTTTCAGAGTGAGGGCCTGAGGTGAGACTTTCTCCCGGGCAGAAGTGCTGTCCTCTGTTGAGCCCTCCACCCTCCCAGTGTGAGGATGCAGCACTGCCATAGCTGATATGTCATCGAACTGGATAACAGAGGTCCTTCCACCCAAAGGTTACCTAAAACTCTGCCTCCCCCGACATATGGCCCCACCCAAGCTACATTCAGGTGTGTCCTTGGAGAGTCAGGTGCTCCTTGCTAAGCAGCTCTAAGACACACTACACTGGTGGCAGCTGGCTCAGTTTCTAGTGTGGTTTCTTGAGGTAATTATAAGCACATCATCTGTGGATTGTTTGCTAAATCTGAACAGGTGGCCCCAGAGGGGCACAGTGTGGGACCAGCCTTGGCTTGCAGCTGAACCCCTATCAGGATTGTGCCTCTGGCCACCTAATGCGCAAAGCCTCAATAGTTAGACTGGGAGACTTAGGAGCTTTGCTTAGTACATAGAAACAGACACAGAAATCAGAAACCATATGAAAGAACAGAACAGAGATCCAGGAATAATAGAGTTAAGCAATCTAACAGATGCAAAGTTCAAAACATTGATTATAAAGATACTCAATGAACTTAGGGGAAGAGTAGATGAGTTCAGTGAGAACTTTAACAAAGAGATTAAAAAAAAACAACAACCATAAAAATGGAAATGGAAATTATAAAAGGGAACCAATCAGAAATGAAGAACACATTATCTGAGATGAAGAGTATTTTAGAGGGAATAAACAAAGTGGATATCAGAGGAAGGGCACTCAATCAGAATGGCAAGTAAAAAGAAGCTGACTATAATAATAATTTAAGGAGCCTATAGGACACTATTAAATGTAAAAATATCTGTGTCATGGGGGTACCTGAAGGAAAACAAGATGTTGAAGAGCTATTTGAAGAAACAATGATGGAAAACTTCCTTCCTCTGGTGAAAGAAATAGACATACAACCCCAGGAAATTCAGAGAGTCCTAAGAAAGAGGAATCCAAAGAAGCCCACACCAAGAAACATCATAATTAATGCCAACAGTTAAATACAAAGAATCTTAAAAGCAGTAAGAGAAAAGCAGTTAGTTACCTACAAGGGAGCACCCATAAGACTGGCAGCTGATTTTTCAAAAGAAACTATGCAGGACAGAGGGTTTGGCAAAAAATATTTAACATGATGAAAACCCAGGACCTACAATCAAGAATACTTTATCCAGCAAAGCTAGCATTTACAGCCAAAGAACAAATAAAGAGCTTCCAGACAAAAAACTAAAGGAATTCATCACCACCAAGCCAGTATTACAGGAAATGTTGGAGGGACTTCTTTAAGAATAAAAAACATGTATTAAAAACAGGTATAAAGAATGATAATAACTACATTCTTATTAACAAGTACCTCAAATGGAAAAGAAGTGCTCCAACCAAAAGATAGAATGGCTGAATGGATAAGAAGACAAGACCCCTACATATGCTGCCTACAAGAGACTCACTTCAAATTAAAAGACACACACAGACTAAAAGATGGAAAAAGATATTGCCTTCATGGACCTAGAGGGTATTGCACTGAATGAAATGGGCTGAATAGAGAAAGACAAATATCACATGATTTCATGTGCATGTGGAATCTAAAGAAGAAAATAAACAGCAACAACACCAAAAGCAGAAATAAAATCATAGATACAGAATATTTTGAGGGCTACTAGATGGGAGGGGGTTGGGGAGAACAGTGAAAAAAAGGAAAAGGATTAAGAGGTACAAATGGATAGTTGCAGAATAGACGTGGAGATGTAGAGTATAGCATGGGGAAGATGGTTAATAATGTAATAAATTTGTAAGGGGGAAAAGGGGTACTAGATTTAGGGGTGATTGCTTTGCGAGTTATGTGGATCTCTAATCACTATGCTGCACAACTGAAACTGGAATATTATTGTATGCCAACTATAATTGAAAAAAGGTCTTTGAATTGTACAATGTAAATATGAGCAACTAATTGTCTATTATATTTCAATAAAGCCAGAGGGGAAAAGTGGGGGAAAAAAAAAGGTTCAGGGAGAAAAAGCTTTCTTTGTACTGTTCTTGTAACTTACTTATAAGTTTGAAAATTTTTTTTAAGAAAAAAAAATATTAGCAAGGGAGCCCAAATGATATCATATAAAACATTGGAACTGACTACCAGTCTCTTTAAATGTAATTCATAGAATTGTGGACAGAAAAATAGTGCTTTGTGGGCCTTATAGTAGCAATTATTCTTTATCTAACCACACCCTACAAGATCCTAACCTCCTCCTGGAAGCTTTCTTTGACCCCTCTAGCCCACACCTATCATCCATTTCATTCCTGAATTCAGAATACATATTTTTCGCATCACTTCCTTGGCCTTTAATCATATATAGCCTTGTGACTTCTCTTGTACTGTTGTCCTGTATGAATTTTGAGTTATTATTTAAAGCTGTTCGTGAATATGGCATCTCCATAATTATGTTGTAATTGGCTTAGGAGCAGATACCATACATGTTCTCTTTCTTATCAAAGTACCTGGCATACGTTTTACAATCACATTTCCACATCCCAAGGACTGCCAAAGAATAATTAATCTCACTCAGCATATATTTCTTGCATCACAGCTATGTTATCAGTCACTGTAAATAATAATTTCTTACATATATAGAATGTTTTACAGTTTATGCAGCTCCTATGGGTTCATTATCTCATTTATTCTTTGTAATGCTGTGAAGTAGGTCCTACTGCCTGATAAACATGCTTGGAGAGGAAATGTGATTTCCCAGAGGTCACACAAACTATTTAACAGCAGAATTGGAATGCCATCCTTAGTTTTCAGATTCCAAATCCAGTGCCCTTTCTACACCACCATAGGAAACAGGTAACAAGTCTGGACACATTATTATATTAGTTTTCTATCACTACTTTAACAAATTACCACAAACTTAGTGGTTATATCACACATACTTATCTTACAATTCTGTAGGATAGAAGACTGACACAGGTGTCACTGGGCTAAAATTAACTGGGTCAGCAGGGTTGCATTCCTTTCTAAAGGCTTTAGAGAATAATTTTTTCCTTGCCCTTCCCAGCTTCTAGTTGCTGCTCATATTCTTTAGCTCGTGTCCTCCTTTCTCCATCTTCAAAGCAAGCAACAATGCATCTCTCTGTGCCTTCTATAATTACATCTTCTGACTCTTTTCCACTTATAAGAACCCCTGTGATTAAACCAGACCTACGTGAATAGTCTAAAGTAATCTCCCTATTTTAGGGTCAGTTCATTAGCAATCTTAATACCTTCTACAACCTTAATTTACCTTTGCTGTGTATCCTAACATATTTACAGAGATTCAGATGTGAACCTCCTGGCAGAGGGGAAGGCACTGTTCTGCCTATCATGTGTATGTTCTTTGAAGTTTCACTTTTCAAAGATCTCTGAACACTTTAACATCTTAACCCATGATGTGAATGCTTCTACTAAAAATCAGTCATCAGATTCCAATAGGACACTTTGCTTAATAATATGTTATTAACTTTTAGAAATTAGTTTCTATGAAAAATAAGCCAAAATTTGATAATAAAAAAATTAACATTCTCTCTGAATCCATTGGTTCTTAATTCAACAAATAAGGTAACTGAGGCCAGTTGCATTAAATAACTTGCTTAAGGACACATAACTAGAGAGTATCAGAGCAGGAATTCAAACATAAGTCCTATTGCAAAGCTCATGGCTTTTCCATTATACCATTTTCTCACCAAGAGTTGCTTCTCCTATGGCCTAATGACCTAATATAGAACCTATGATTTAAATGTTAATGTGTTCCTATGGATCATCCTCTTCTTATGGACTGCCTTGAAAATGCAAATCCTTGCAGTAGAGGATTAAATAAGATGACGGATGTGTACATGTGTTGTAAAGGAACAAAAACACATGGATTAGATGTGTGCATTCATGTATAAGAAGACAGTTGTGATCTGAAGCAGACAGGCTGGTTTAAGTCCTGACTCTGCCGCTTGCATGATCTTGGACAAGTCCTAAACTCTGGTAAACTCTCTTAACCTTGGTTTTATCATCTACAAAATACATCCTTCATAGAGTTTTTGAGGATTAAATGCCACAATTCTTGAATAGCCTTTACAGCAGAGCCTGCCCAGTTTAAGAATTGTCGGCAAGAATAAAGATTCTGAATGGCTTCTTCACCTAATTCACCCATGGATGCTAGCATGGGTGATTTCTTCAGTAACCACAAGGTGGAGTAAGAGACATAGGAATGTTTCTATTCCTCAAGAAGAATTTTGGAATTAAGGAGAAAAAAGAACTAACCTTTTCATCTTGTTCTTGACAGAATACAGTCTATCTCCATTTAAGCCACCAGCCATGTTTCTTCATCATAAGAGCCTCTGGGTTTTTGTTTGTTTGTTTTTTGTTTTGGTTTTCTTCAAAAAGAGTCAGACACAGGAGCTTTCAATAGACATTCTTTAATAATGTGAATTTTACTTCCACTTGGAGATGCCTATACAGTTGGGGAGGGGACTTTAATATACTTCCATTTTCTTCATGTTCCTCGGTCCAGAAGCCAGAGACACTTTTCGTTACACTCTTTGCTCAAAAGGCATACCTATCATTTCTCCCAAGAAGCCCATTGGATCCCCGTACAAATAGAACTGTTAGAAATCTATCTTAGCACCCAGGATTTCAGGATATAGATTAGGCTTCAGTTGTTCTCAGAGGATCATTTGAAGGTATATTTGATGAGTTCTTAATAATCAACTCTCATTACTTTCAGGCATGATCTTGTAGGCTATGTACCTATTGTAATTAGAAACTCAAGAAAATCAAAAAGTTCGCTAAAAACATGAAGGTACTATTGGATACAGCCCAAGTATATTTATTCTCAGGACCAGAAACATTGCTATAGAAACAAATGCTTAGATGTCTCAAAATCTAAGTGGATAAGAGAACTCTTCATTTCTATGTTAAACAGGATGGATACATTAGCTAAGTGAAGAAGAATGAAAGGGAAAGATCATTCCAGTTGGAGTTCCAGGTCATGAAAATGGTTGAAGCAGAAAAGCATGTTCTTGTAAGTTTGAATAACTACGTATGGTTCAACATAAACATTGAGAGTAATGGCATAATTAAAATGGGAGGTATGCAGAGATGAATCATTAGGCCTGTAATTTTATGTTGGGTTATGGACTTTGTCTGAGGGCAATGCAGAGCCACCAAGGAACAGGGTGGGCCAAGATAAGATTAGACAGATGCTTGGAAAGATCATTCTGACTTAATGATAAGAATAGAGGAGGCAAGATAGATGAAGTTGGTAGTATATTTTCTTGTTTTCTCCAGATACTCCTCCTGGTCTGTGTCTAGAAGTTTTGACCTGTGTGTTCAACAGGCTTGCCCTCTGGCTTTTGGTTGGGTCTAGCATTGGGAGAGCAGCAGGAGTTGGAGATAGAGGAGGGAAAGAGGAAAGGGAGTATTTATTTTCCAGTTGCCTCTTTGCTGAGTCATTTCGTGAGGATTGTTCCTCCACCAAAGCCACAGTTCTTATCAGGAGCACACTCCATACAAGTGCTCTCTTCGGATTCTGGTAATCACTCCCTTCCCTTATCCTTTCATGCCTTTGGCTAGGAATGATTCTCACTGTTGCTAGCATGCAGAAACTTTATATCCCATGTTGGTCTCCCTCAACCAACATGCACACAATTTGTAAATAGTTCCTTTATTAAACACAACTCAAATTATCTAGTTTGAGTGTGCCATTTAGTTCCTGCCAGGACTCTAACTGATATAGAAAAAAAAAAGTAATATAATTATAGCTCAATTAACCAGAGAGAGAAAACATTCAGAAAAAAATACATTGTTGCTGACATATACTATGTAGTTAGGATAGAAAATATTCAAGAAAAAAGCTACATGGTTGTATGTACTTAGGCTTATGGTGATTGTGTCTGTACTGAACATGTACAGACTTTTTTTCTTGTCATTATTCCCAAAACAATGAGTTAACAACTACTTACATAGTATTTACTTTGTGTTAGGTATTATAACTAATCTAGAGATGATTTAAAGTACACAGGAGGATGTGCATAGATTACATGCAAATATTGCACCATTTTATATCAGTGACTTGAGTGGATTTTGTTATCTGCAGGGGGTCCTGGAACCAATCCCCTGGATATGGAGGGACAGCTATACTGTGTAAAGGTGGAGGTAACAGACACTTTTAGGATACTCTTAGGTAGTAGTAACTGTGAAGCGGCCCAAGTAATACCGCTGGGATTTCTTGAGTGCCTGGGTTTTCTATATCTTCCACAAGGACACGAGGAATAGAGGAGAACTTTACTCTTGGGGCACCTGTTAGCCCATATAGCTCCTGTGATTTGTTTCCTAAGGGTGTCATGACAGAGCACCACAAATTGATAGAGGGGGTGGTTAAAACTATAGAAGTTATTTTCTTACAGCTCTGGAGGCTGGAAGTCCAAAATCAACGTGTTGACAGGATTGGTTCCTCCTGAAGCTTTTGAGGAAAAATCTATTTCATGACCTGTCCCCTAATTTCTGGTGGTTGCCAGAAATTCTTTGCATTACGTGGTTTGTAGTTGTATCATTCCAGTCTCTGCCTGCATCATTACATAGCCTTCTTCCCTGGGTCTCCTCTGAATCTCTGTGTCCAAATCTCCTTCTCTTATAAAGACACCAGCCTTTGGACTTAGGGCCTATCCTAATCTAGTATAGCCTCATCTTAACTTGATTAAATCTGCAGTGACACTATTTTCAAATAAGGTCAGATTCACAGGTACCAGGGATTTGAATCTGAATTTTTGGGGGGACACAATTCAATCCATTACACCACCTTCATGTAAATTGGAGACAAGTGCCCCCTCCTGGATGAAAGCTGCTCCTCTTCTCATGGCTTGGTGAGCAGATAGCACCCAGCCCTTCCTCCTGGTAAAGGTAGCTTCACACTAGGACACAAAGCTCGGCACTTAGAGCCTCGGCTGGATTTCAATCCCCACTAACCCTCTTGGCAGGACACAGCCTATTCAATCATATATACACTAACCCTGCCTGTTCTGTACTCAGTTGCCTGCCTCAGTGCCCCACCCCCCAACCCTCACCATCCTTGCCCAACTTTTTCCTTCCATTCCCATATCCTGGAGGTAGAACTGATTCTTGTTCTTCTTTGTCCAGTTTTTTGATATCTTTTGTGGAATGATTTGATTCTGTGTCTCCTGTGAATAACTGGTATTTTTGCCTGGCCAGCATCCATTCTCTTCCCTTCCAGAAACAGCACCTTAATTTTCCTTTGGGGGAAGTGCACCTCTCCGGAACACTTGTACTTCATCCTGTTTGAGTGGGACTGGTCCCACTCTCCAGTTCCAGAGATGGGCATAAGATCCAGACTTAGCTATTGAGAACACCTCTCCTCCTGGCATAATGATCTATCCTAGAATAGGTACGTGACCTAGGACTTTTGCCAGAATTACTGAAGCAAAGGCACTCTGTTTTTATCTGGATGGCTGTATTGGACTGAATTTGTTACCTACTTAGACTCGTTTTACTTTGTGGGGTTGATGGGTGAGGAGTGAGTTTTCCCCTTCTCAGAGCTGCCAGATCTGTTTGCATTTTGTTTTCATTTTTTCAGTGGGCTCAGCACGTTTCCTCCAGTTAGCAGCCTTGCTCTTACAGGCTGTCCAGCAGTGTGTCCTAACCCTTTGTTGAGAGTTAACTCCAAGGTAAGCAACTTGGAAGTGCACACTGCTCCGTGATTCTCTGCACCTCTATATCAGCCAGCACAGAGCTGAGACCCAGAGGGTCTTCAGAAGTGTGAGCTGAGTGGCTGTCCCTGAATTCTTGCAGCCTCAGTCCTTCCTCCTCCATTCAGCCTTCCTTGACTGTTATAGTACACCCTGATCTCCCCACTTCTTGAACCGTTCATGAACTACTGCCTTGTATTGTAGCTTTCATTGCATTGGTACTGGACCTGTTTTCCTAGTTCTTAAGATCTCAGAAGGCAGGAGTCTTCTCCCAAAGTTCTTAGCACAAACTCAGGGAAGAATCATTCCATAAATTATACATAGTTCAAATGAACTTTAATACATATACCATCACCACCACCAAGATAAGGATAGTTGCTATATTAAGAAAAGACAGTTTGTATCCATAAAACATGTAAACACAGAACAAGGAGACATCACAGATATTTGCAAATGGGATCTTCCCTTTTTTTTTTTTTTTACAATCCAAACCCTTATATATCCCTATACTTCTTTATATTTGTACAAACTCACACCACATGATATTTCATATTTAATGTCACTAACAAGAGGTGCAGTATATAGAACATAGGAAGAGTGAAAAGCATAAAAACATCTGCTTAGCTATACTCTGAGGGGGAGAGACATGAAAGTTATTATTCCTCTCTCTGCTCAGTCCTATAAAGGGACAACTCCAATTTTTGCTAATTGCTCCTCCTGAGTAATTCTGCTCAGCCTGTTATGGTACATCTAGGCTGGCATGAAACCAGCCTGGTCCCCAGTTGAGTAAATTAGAAAAAGCAATTGAAGAAATTGAAGATGTGTGTGCGAACTGAGTAAGATACATTTCTGTGTGTGACTGCAGAGGCCATCTGCCCCATGGCCCCACGGTATGAGGACAGCCTCTGCTGCTCAACTCTGCTCTAGGGTTTAACTTTATTGAGGGTGTCAGGGTGTGAACAGAGTGTGTGTTCCTCTCCTTCCTTCTCTCCTACAAGCAGAGAAGAAACCAGATGTACACAAAAGTAGTGCTTAGGTTCTCTCTTCAGCTGTGCCACCCCAACATCATCCCCTCCCCCAATTGACAGGGTTCAGGATCAGGAATGTTCACTCTTGGATAGAACCTACCTTATTCTGAGACCAACCAACCATTTCCTGCTTTCTCTCTGTAGTCTTGGGCTGGTTGCTTCACTGATGTAGGCCTTAGTTTACCTCATCTGAGTACTTAGAATAGTAAAACCCACATCACCAGTGTTGTGTCAAAATTCATTGGAGCTTTGATGAAAAAGTGCTTTGGGAACTATAAAGTGCTAAACACATGATCGATGATTTTTGTTATGGTATTCTAACAGTAGCGCATACGGACTCTGTCTGCCCCTCCTGGGCCCCAATCCTGTCACAGCTCACTGCTCTGTTCCTCCAATTGCAGCATGCACCACTTGATTTTCTTTGGCTGCTCTTAGCCTTTGGCAGTTTCTCTGAAGCCAACCAAACCTCTGGGTGTAAGGCACATTGGCCTTGATATTTCCATGAGGTTAGGTATTTGGGACCAAAATTTGGGGGGAGGAGAATTGGAAGAGAGAGGAGGAGACCCTTGGAAATGCTTTGGGAGTGGTATGCTCAATTCTGTTCTGGGATGAATGCCTCTTGCCCCCAGCCTTTCACAGTGGATCGCTCTTATATGTCAGCAACCAATATTCCACAGTTTCAAAAATCCACTTTTATTTGACTCTCACAACTATTTTGCGAAATAGGCTAGAACATCAGTCTTATTTTATAGATGGAAATATGTTTGTCTGAGGTCCTGCAGTTAGCATTTTGCAGAGGTAGGATTCAAACCCACTTTCCAGAATCCTGGTTTTCTAAGCATAGGCTTCAGAACACTGTACACCCTCATGTTTGGCTTATTTCATACTCCTGGAAGCTGGTTTCAGGAGCAAGTACGTGAGGTATCATTCTGTCAGGTGTCTGCTGGCAGTCAGCCTAACAAGATCATGCAACAAGCTGTTCAAGGATATTTTCCTGGACTCTCCTCCCTATTCCTGATGAAATTCTACCTTGATCTACTTTCCAAGTCCAGGCACCATCTTCCACTTACGATTTCCATTCTATTGCTCTTTTGCTCCTGATGTTTACCCTGAATGTCTCCAGTCTCTGTTCTTAGTGCCTTTACAAAGATCCTGGATTGGATTTGCTTCCTTGAGGCTCTACTTGGCTTAGATGATTTGTGTAGTATAACAGTCAATGATGACACATGTTCAGCTCCTACTACATGTATCAGACATTGCACTAAGGGCTTTATATCCATTCTTTCATTAATCCTCTCAACAACCTCCTGAGGTATTATTTTTCCATTTACATATGAGGTAATTGAGGCTCTGAGAGTAATTTTCTCAAAATTACACAACTAGTTAGAGATGAAGAACAAGAATTGAACCTGAATATGTCAGACTATAAGCCCTATCCTCTTAACCACGTCACCACACTACCTTCTCAATCCTCATCCTGTGGTCTGATGTTTGGAGGGTTTGGAAGAAAGGTCAGCACATGCATATCTCTCAGCCGTTTAATTTTCAATCTTCCAGTTGCATGGCAGAGATTGTCCTCAGAAAGATCTTGCCCAGCTGAACCTGGCACCTGCTTGGTATTCTATAAAATAAGTCCTCCTTGAATTGGAATGCATTTATGGCTCTTAAACATGGCTGCCTGGTATTTTTCTCAAACACATGAGTCTGTGCTCCATTCTTAACAAGTGTCCCCAGAGATTCTTACTTTTCCTCTTCCTCTTCTTACCCTATAAAAACCTGGCATGGGACAGGGAGTCATAGACCATCCAGATGCACTTAATTGCTAAGATGCTTTCTGGCAGCCTCCGAAACCAAGCTACAGCCTGAGTAATATGGAGGTCATTCAGCATTGGCTGTTTTCATTGTACCCAAGAAGAATGGAGGCTTTCATAATGAAAGGATTCCTGCCAAAATCCTGTTTGTCACTTGTAGCTCTTACAGAAAATAGACATAAAATCAGAGTATCAGTGCAAAGAGGGCCTACAGAAACATCTGGTTTAAGCTCCTGAAGCCCAGAGCTAGGGAGTGACTTAACTAAGCTTGCACAGCCCGCTAGCTTTATCCCAGTCCTTTGGTAACGCATCCCCCACCCATCCTTCCTCAAGAGATTCATTAGAATATGAAGGGAACTGGGAATCCTACTTATACCCCTCAGGGACTTGCTGATTTATTTTGCCTGACAGTAACATCTCTATTGCATGATTTTATATGAAGCAAAGGAAGCTTTTATTCATGACTCTCAGAGACTTACTATTTGGGTATTTGCTGTTTGGCTACTTCGAAATGATAGAAGAGAAGCAGGCAAAAGCACATGCCACACAACTCAGTCCAGTCAATGGTGTTCTCTCAAGATGGTGGGTGTCACTGAGTTGGCAGAGAAATAGCAACAGATATGGAGAAGTAGAGGCTGACATGTTAGATGTCTTGTCTAGCTTCTGAGTCCTTGGGAAGCCAGACTCTGTAGACCAGTGACCTAATCATAGGAATCTTTGCCTGTGCTGTCATCGGTGGTCTTACAGAACTGCTTCTCACCTTGCAGAATCCCTCTTCTTCAAGCATTCAGGTGCAAGGAGTGAAACTGGTGAAGAGAGCAGTCTTTGCTCCAGATGATAAAAAGTCTTTATCAGAAAGTCCATAGATGTGGGATTTTCTGAAATAATTGGTGCTTAAAAATTAGAATCACTGCACCTTAGGGCAGTGAGAAAACTGAGAAGCAAACAGGGAAGAATATATTTTGGTTGCAAGTGATAAGAACCTAACTTCAATGAGTGAAGCTAAATGGGAGCTTTATTAGAAACATATACTGAGGTATCTAACAAAATCAGAGGAAGAGGTGACCAGTCAAACCACAAAAAAAACAGAATCAGGGAACACACTCTCTCATCTCATGTCTATGCTTCTCACTGCACAATGGCCTTGTTTTCTCTTACTACAGACCCACACTTACACCTGGGTTGAGGCTAGGCCATCACAGCTTTAGAATACATATTCTCACATATTTCCCACTCTAAAGGAAAGAAAATAGCTCAAGTTTTTACAGTCTTAGGGTAGGATTCTGATTGGTCCCACTTTATCACATGGCCCCTTTACTGATAGTCTTCACTAGAATCACCTGGTTTGGATGAGAAAGTAGTAGTACTACAAAAGAAGAAGTTATTTCCTGAACAAATGTGGGGAGACATAATAGCTGGCTATTATAGGAAATTACTTACCAGACATCCTACAGCAAATGAGGGGCGGATTCAGGGCTAGAAACAGAGTCAATAAAATAATTATTAATAATAATGGAAGCCTCTGGACTCTTGTGTGGCATTGACATAAACCTCAGTATCACTAAGCTGTTCATTCATTCATACTTTTAAGAGGTTGCTGTTGTGTAGGCAAACTAGTTGGGAGCCCTGTGGTAGCTCTCTAGGGGAGAAACAGTGGTGACTTGGACCAAGGTCAAGACAATGCAGATGGTAAAAAGTGGGCAGACTTGAGATCTATTTTAGAAACAGAATCACAGGACTTGCTGCAGGATTAGATGTAGATACTAAGAAGAAGAGAAAAATAAGGAATTAAGGATGACACCTAGGTTTCTGTGTAGGTTAAGGTTGAAATCAATTTGGGTCAGAATCAAGAATTACAATGTGGACATGTTAAGTTACAGACATGGAGATGTCCAGTAGATACATGTGCATGCATGTCATTACCAAACTTGGCATTTAAAGCTTCAGGACTTTAGGTCTCCATGGAAAGAGGATAGCTAGAGCAGAGAGCCCAATCTTTTCCACGTATACTGACTGAATCTCTCTGCTGGGTTGCTAGCCAGAAACTTCAGCTGGGAATCACAACATTATGATGGTGACGCCCATGAAATGAGAAGCGAGACGCATCATTCAGGGGGTGGCTAAGAGTAACCATATGGACTGCTAAACAACATTAAAACTTCTCCATCCCGATATGTCTTGATTCCTCCAAAGTAAATGCTTTGGGTAACTAAAGAAATGATGAGACTGCCCTGCTCTAAACCACTTTAACATTTGTTTTGGGGGTTATCTTCAGAACCAGGTTTTAAGACCAAGGAAAATTTACCAGACTGTTTCAGATGACTTAGAGTAGCTTCCTTTGGTAGACTGAAAAAATGGCCACAATATTTTACAGCTTTTCTCATCAAGAGATGACATCAGTTTTTCTGTCCCTTAAAATTGGGCTTGACTTTGTAACTCGTGTTCAGTGTACCAAAGTCAGTGGGACATTAGCGAACATGATGCAAACAGAGGTTGAACATGCTTCTGCATTGGAGTTTGCCCTCTCTTGCTGCTCATAAAACTTCCACTACCATGTAAACAAACCTGGGCAGCTTTCTGGAGGATGGGACCACATGGAGAAAGGCCTTGACCACCCCTGTCATCTCAACTGGGCCCCCAGACATGTGAATGAAGTCATTCTAGACTATCCAGCCTCAGCCAGAAGATCCACCCAGCCAACCCACTGAATCATGAAAAATGATAATGTTTGTTGTTTTAAGTCACTAAGTTTTGGAATAGTTTGTTATGTTCTTCAGAGGACAATTAACTAACCCAGCAATCTAAAGATGTTTCACAATACAGATGTTCCTACTGGCACTCTTACCCTTTTGGAGAAATGTACTTAATCAGCCATCTAAGGTTTGAACTGAAAAATGAAAGCTTAATTGAATGTAAAGCAAAGTTCAGTGGGTAGTGGAGGTATTTGGGCAGTGGAGTCTTCCTAGGGCCTCTGAAACAGCTCCACAAAGGTGATTTCAGGTTTCCCAGTTATGTGTTCTCATAGAATAATGTACCTTCCTTTGGCACTTTATAATTATATTGGGATGATTTCTTTTCAATGTCTAGACTGAACCACAAGCTACTAGACCATAAGCTTCATGAAGGCAAGGACTATGTCTGATTTGTCACTGATTGTATCCTGCCACATACCAGACACTAATTTGTTGAATGAGTAAGTGGATAAATAAATTCGAGTTTTGCCTACTTCACATAAGAATTCAGGCCTTCAAAAACATCACTTAACAGTATTTGTATCACATGCTCCTGTCTTTTGCATGCACTTCCAGTTACAGGCTGCTGTTCAATGCACCAGCTGTGGCAGGAAATCAGGTGTAGATTTGGGATGGGAAATCTGAAATCAATGAGATCTCAGGACACTGGCTGCTGTAATTCCTTTCCTTTATCCCAAACTGTTGGCAAACAAACCCCAACAAACAAGACCCTCTAGGAAACTTGATACCCAAGCTAGAAATTTTGGGGCAGGAACAGGTGATGTGAGTGGGAGAGTCCAGTCTGGAGGACATTCATATCATTCTATGGATGTTACAAGGGTGCAGTCACAAAGCAAGTGTGAAACCAGTGTCCCAACTGAGGTTATTTAATTAACTGAGAATCCTTGGGAGTGTATCACTACTACCACCCATGTACACTTTATCTGAGAGACAATCTGAAGAGGAAAATTGAAAGCATGAGTCAGACAGAGGTGGGTTCAAATGATCCTAGAAGGTGACTTAGGAATGTTAACTTTATAAGGCTATGTTTCCTTCCCTGACAAGTTGGGATAACATAAAAACACACTTCCATTAGATTATAGGTATCTTATAGGTACATTATAGGAGGGATCATTTTTTTCAACTATATTTATCTAATATTTAATAGTGTTGGGCCCATAATAGATACAGAATAGGTGAATTTCTTCCCAGAGGTGATCCAAGACCTAATCCTGGTCTATCACAAATGCCCTCTCAGAGTGACCTTAAGAAATTTCCTCCCTCTCCCTGGACCTCAACCTTCCTTCTCTTTACGCGAGGAACCTGAATAAGATTTTCGCTAAGCTTTCTTCCAGATCTAATATTCGACATGTCTGTGACTATTTGGTACACTCTGCTCCATTGCTGCTTTTAGAAGCTAATAATGTTACAAACTGAGGAGACAGTAATAAGCCACGAATCACTTTGTATTTACAGATACACACGCATTTAGGACAGGTTCTATAAATAGCTATAATACTGCATTGCACTTTTGGCCTACTTTTGCCTTTTTAGAGGTCGAGTTTTTTTTTTTTTTTAATCTTCTTTTATTTGGATTGTTAAATATGATGAAAACCGGGACAAGTTGCCACTAACATATTATGCAGCTTGAACCTTGGTGGCTAACTGCGCTATTACTGTGATTGATGAACATTGCACTGCAATCAGCTGGAAGCTGCTGCCTTCCACTCAGCAGAAATGAGGTCACAGAGCAGTGCTGGGGAATTGCCATCTCATAAGCAGGTCTATTTGTCTGTCACCAGTAGAAGAGTTTGCCACTATTACATCTTATCCTTGATTCCATCTGTTGTAAAGATGCTTGCTCCCTTGAACTGGCTCCTGAGATTTAAAGAATTTGACCAGTTTAAAACAATTTTTTTTTTCTATCTTTGCCTGGATACTCAATAGGAGAGAAAATATTATTTGATATATGTACTAAATTACTCAGAGGTCATGAGGAGCTCAATCTGAAATCCTAGTACTAAAGTAGATGGATGTTACTGCCCAGAACAATAGTAATTATCCCTGACTTGTACATGACTTAACAGTGTAAAAAGCACAGCCAAAACCACTGCCCTATGAAGGCACTACTTTTTTCCATGGTCAGAAAGTCGATCAAGTCACTTCCCCAAAATGCCCCATTGCTAGAGCAGGGAGGCTGCTTAAAAGCACTGCTTGAGAGCTAGATAAGAATTGCTCAACAGAGGCAGGTACAGGGAAAACCAGAGCTTGGGCCTGCAAAGCACGGGCATTTTTTGCTCAGGCCAATGGACCTGTTTGTCTTAAGATACTGACTCTGCTAGACATCCATCAACTCAAACTAGTTTGAATCACTGAGAATTTGTTAACAGATTAGGGACATAAATCTTTATCTCTACTGGATTTGAAACCTCATAGCTTTGGGGTTGAATCTGAACATGGTTGCATCTCACACTTGCTAGCTATGTGATCTTACCAAGTCTATTAACCTCTTTGGATCACAGTTTATAAGAAATGTAGTATAGAATGTGGTGAAAAGCACAGACCTTGGAGACTACTGCCTGGGTTTGAACCTTTTTACTATCATTTATTCATTATATGACTTTAGGCAAGCTAGAGAATCTCTGTACCTTAGTTTCCTCTTCTTTAAATGAGGTTGATTATAGTGCATCCCTCACAAAGATGTTGGGAGGATAAATGAGTTGATACATGTAAAGTGCTTGGAACAATGCCTAGCACAGAGTAAGTGTGACATCAGTGTTAGCTACAATGACATTGGGGTGATATTCCCCACTTCTAGGGTTTATTTTGCAAATTAACTGAAATGATGAAGGTGAAAAAAAGTCAGAGTTATTAGTGTCGGAAGTGACATTTAAAATTACCTAAATAACCCCCTCATTTTATAAGTGGGAAATTAAGATTCATATAGGGAAGTAATTAGTCCAGTCACACTCGATTTAAGGGAAGAATCTAGGTCTCCTTATTCCAAGACCGAAGTTCTGTCCTCTGCACTGCATTAAAGAAAGCAACGTTTCTATAGGGGTGACTGCAGTGTCCTTTTATGTGGTCCATTAGACCTGTTACTAGTTAATGTACTTTCCTAGGACAATGAGCTGCATTTGAAATGGAGAGAAAACTGGAGAGAGACTCTTTTCCCTCCCTCACCAACTTTTGAGGAGGCATGTTAGTGCAAGGGGAAGCTGGAGATTCAGGCCAGGGCTGGGAGGAAAGATTTTCAGGAATCATCACTAGTTCCATGTCATTATTTCAGCTAAAAACCAAACATGTGCCCTATCTAAACAAGATGGAATCATAAGCGAATCCATTCAGTTCATTTCACAGTGGTTTTTTTTTTTTTTTTTGAGGGGGGGTTGTTTTTTTCTTTAGGTGTTTAATTAAGTGGCTTCTACCAGGAGTGGTTTCAATTCTGCTTTTTGGTAGAAGTTAAGGTTTTACTCCCAGGAGAATTAGATGGGATTGGGACATCTAAGTTTAGTTTTCCCAGTTTTGTCAGGGTCATGACCCCCTTAGATTTATTCTGCTTAGAATCACATTTTCCAGTTGGACTACTCAGGAGTGATTGAAGGATGGGTTGGAAAAATGGACAGGATAGAGAGAAGACCCTATGAAGAACAGCAGATGGAATTAGAACCATTTGACTTACAAAAAGGGAATATCCCCAAGGATCACGATTTCTGTTTTCAAGTCATCTAAGGGGTCATGGTGGCAGAGGGAACAGAGTCTGTGAGGTCTCTGACAGCAGAGCTGGTACAAATTGGGTGAGAAAAGGAAGAAGAATTTTTGGAGACATTTCAGCTTAAAGCAAGGAAAACTTTCTGATTATGAGGGCAGCCCAAAGATGGTATGGACAGTGAGCTCCTGTCCCTGCCTAGAAGGTGTACTTTAGAGGAAGGGATTTGGTTGTGAGGCCTGGCAGCCACTTGTCAGGAATAGGAAGATTGAAATTAACTAGTCAGACTAGGTAAAATTTGGGATCGTACCAAGTCTAAATTTTCAGATTCTGGGAGTCTGAGAACCAGTGACCAATTTCATCAATCTCCATAGTTAAGAAACAGCTGGAAAGCAGCAAAACCAGAAATTCATGAGCTATTTCTTTGTCTTGCTGTGTTTCTCTTTGTCTTTGTCTTTCTCGAGCTTTCTCGTTTGCTCTTTCATATAGCAAGAATCTTTGACATTTTACAGGGAATAATCTTTTTCTTTTAAGTGTGTTTCTGACTCAGCCTTTGCTCCCTCAGCATCATTAGAGAGCCTGAGCTCTCTGGAGATTAGCTCTGGCCTGTCACCACAGCAACTGCCCAGGCCCTGTGGGCATCCGTGATAACAGGCATAGGGCTTTCTGAGCCAAAGCTTGACTTGTGGTAAGAGGAAGCCCCACAGGGAACCTGATATGAAATAAGTATGTTGTGTGTGGGGAGGTTTTTTCTTTTTAACAGGATTAACTATGCAGGTGGGCCTCACTTTATACAGTTGGCCAGGCCCTGAAAAGTATGTGTGTGTGTGTGTGTGTGTGTGTGTGTGTGTGTGTGTGTGTGTGTGTGTGTTAAATTTTGGTAGATGGAGGAAATCTTATTTTAAAGGCAGAAAAGAGATTACTCTCCAAGTCCCTGTAGTAAATCTGCTTGGTAAAATGGAGTCTTCTTTTGTAAAGTGAATCTCTACCCACTTTGTGACCTGGCTGTTAGTCTAGTGCGGAGTGTCCATAAGTGCGACCACATGCAAAGAACCTCAGGGGCATGCTTCCATCTCCACTGCAGGCAAAGAACAGCAGCAACTCAGCTGGCTCAGGGTTTGGGGGTGGACAGAGTGTAACTGGGGAATGTAGAGTGGGTGTGGGGCCACAATGAGGGGTGATCAGATGGGTGGGCCTTGCCTAGCATGAGCAGTTCTGCTGCAGCAGTGGCGGGGTGTCCGAGAGACGGGTGTTCTTGGAGGTGCCTAGCATAGAGGGGTCTGAGTCCAGCGAATCAGACATCTTGTCACAAATGGCATCCACCAGGCGCTCGAAGGCTTGCCGCACACTAATGTTCTCCTTGGCACTGGCTTCAAAGAAGTCAAACCCTGAGAAGAGAAGAGAGATACAGGTAAGGATTTTTCCTTTCCCTTTCATGCTTCCTGGCCAGAACACTCTGGAACAATACAGCCAGTACTCAGGAATGAAGCAAGGAAGCCTAATTCCATGGGCAGAGGATTCTGTTTTATGGAGGTGGTACAGGGCAGAAATTAGTTGCACTGGTTTTAGAGTCAGAGAGATCCTGGCTCTACCATTAACCAGCTGTTTAACCCCAGAAAATCAACTATTCTCTTTATGAATCAATGCCATGGTTTATAAATAGGCATAATTTTACCTACCTCATAGAATTACTTCAAGGACTAAACAAGATAAAGTGTATAGCCCTGTGCCTCACACAGAGTGGGGTCATTAGGTGTATTTTCTGATAGAGTGAATAGTCTAATATGTGTGCATGGTACTTCAGTTTCCAGAGCACTTATCACATCCATTATCTCATTTGATCCTCATGTCAGGCCTGGGGAAGGAGTGTCCAGACAGGCTCTCTATTTCATTAATGCAGACACTGTGGCTTAGAAAAATAATTTGACTTAGCCTTTTTTGACCAGGGCTTTTCCTCCTCTTTCTCCTGCCTCCCACTCACCCCAGGTTGGCCAGCTCTAGTCTGCGGCTCTGGGAGGTACCCCAAGATCCACACTGAAAAAGGTAAAGCTCCATTGCCTTTTCTACTCCCAGACACACTTGTTTATCTCCACTTAATGGGGTTCTTCCTCCCTGAATTCCCCTGTATCTCTCCCTCCCTTCACAAACCCAACAAAAGGCCTAGGGAAAACTGCACCTAAAGCATGAGACATTCTTGTCTGTTTTATACCTTGAGATTCTTAACATTTTCTGTGACAATGAACAGAACTTGGTTGTCCCAGTAGACACAAGAAAGACCCTCCTGACAGAGAAAGTGTCTGCTTCCCAACTGAGAAAACTTGGCCAAGTTGGTGGCAACCCTTAGAAGTACAAACCACCTTCTCCATCATTTCCTGGTCCCAGCCTGCTCCCTCCTCTTTTGTTTGTCCACCTTCCTCTTTCCTTTCCTTCCGAGTCTATCTTTATTTCCCCTCAAAAGCTTCTCTCTTCCCTTTTTTCATTTTAGCTCCTTTTCCCTTTATGTTCTCTCTTTGGGGTCCCGAATATTTATTGAACACCTACTATATGCCAGACTTCATGCTAGGAGCTTTACAAATATCATCTTACTTAGTCCTCACAGCAGCCTGTTGGGTAAATATAACCTTCTCCAATTAATAAATGATAAAATGAAGGCTCCAAGAGATTATATAACTTGCACAAGGTCACATGGCTGTATTAGTGGAAAATGGGCTTAGATCTGGGTTTGGCTGGCTCCCAAGTCCATACATAGCTAGCCCTGCCTCCCAATTTTTCCTCTTTCTCCCTTTCACTTACTTCCCCACCTCCCAGCCCCACCCCATTCACATCTTTTTCTTCCTTTATAATTCTCTTTGGCCTTCTTTGCTTTTATCTGACTACCACGGTGTCTGAGACTCCCCATTAGTCAAATAGAAACAACAACAGCATCTCCCTGCTGAGAGTGGTTGGGAGGATTGAGTGAGGTGATGGGTAAATGCTGTACAAAAAGTTGCCTGTTAAAATGACAGTTTCTTTCTGCTCCTTTTCTTTCTTCTGCTTCTCTCACTTATTTTTCTTTTTCCCTCTTTTTCATCTTCTCCTGCAAAGAAGGGAGGGGGGTTTCTTTCCTCCTCCCTATTACCCTACTGTCCACAAAGAGGGCCAAAGCCCCCAGGTACAAACAAGGCTCCTTCCTATTCCCATGGCCAATCCAGCTTGAAGACGCTCACAACTCCTGCCAGCCTACCTCCAGCTGACAGCTTCTCCTGTGGCCCATTTCCCAACCTGAAAAAAGGCAAGCTGCAGAAGTGCCCGCTAACTGTGGAGGTGTGATGAAGAAGGAGGCAGCTGCTGACTCATTATCCTTAGGCTGTAGAAATCTAGTCAGCTTCAGAGACCCTCCAGCATGTAGCTTTTCCTTAATGAATATCATAAACATTGACTCTCTGGCCTTTCTCTTATTATAAGTGACAGTGTTAAAGGAGGTGGCTGGGGCTGGGGGATGTTGCTTAGGAAAGAGGCATCAGGTAACAAAGTAAATAGGCTTAAACTATCAGTTCAGATGAAGAAGAGGACACAGGTCAAGGTCAGGGGCACAAATGCCTTCTAAGGAACTGGCACTGAGGGAGGATATGCCACATTGTGCACATGGGCAGTGGGAAAGGTCCAGGAGTCAGACACCCTGGATTTGAATATAGTCTCTGTTAGCTACCAGCTGTGTGACCGTAGGCAGGTTGCCTGATCTCTTTCAACCTGTTCCCTCATCTGTAGAATGGGGTATATATTACCTACCTCATAGGGTGGTATTGAGAATTAAATGCATGAAAGTATGTGAAGTGATTGGCATGTGGAATACATGGCAATTCGCTCTCCCTTATATTCCCAGCCCAGCTTCCTTGCCCCTGCATTGTCTCCCAGGACCTTTGGGAAAACCTTTATTTTCTTCATCATTCATTGTCAATCAATAACCCAGGTCTTTATTGAATATTAACTTTGTGCCAGGTCTTGTGATGAGTGCTAAGGGGAAAGGGAGACCAAATCTGATTGTGGAGAAAAGACACACTAATCAGAGTGTCAATTCTTCCCATGTGCAGAGTCCTTAACAGTTCACAAATGCAATTTTAAAACAGCCTTGTGAGGGGACCTGAGGTGAGGCAAGGGTTATTACTTGTAATTAACAGATAGGGAAACCAAGGCTCAAAAATGGGGCATAAGCCAGGGCTCTATTCCTTGTGCCCCCTTGTCTCCCTCTTAGAACATTGGCAGAGCACACTGTAACATTTCTTACCCCAATAAAGTAAACCAGAGGCTGTGCAGAAATGCAGTGCAGGAAAAGAGTGGCAGGGGAGGAGAAGAGGAGGCAGCTTCCAGAAGTTAATGGGGATGGGAGCCTTTAAAGTCAGAAACGAGCGAAGGGCTTCACCAACTGACTTCTCATTCTTCAGGACTCAGCTTAACTAGGGCCTCTCTATTCTCCTCTGTGCTTCCCTCTGCCATAGCACATGTGACCCTGCAAGAAGTCCGTTTGAGAAGGAGCTCCCTGAACAGGGACCATGTCATTTATCTGAGCCCCTGCACCCGCTGGAGTAGGTGCTTGGTGAGTACAGGTTGAATGAATAGATGAATGAAAGGAGTGGGACTGAGCATGGAGGGTGCGGTTGAGGGGATGTGGACAGTGAAGGCCATGAGCACTCAGTACAACTAGCATTGCAGTTTCTGCACTGGACATGGGGGACACTGAGGTGAGTCAAACACAGTTCCTACCTTTGAGAAACTCCCAATCTAGTATGGGAGATATAGTGACAATATTATAGTGGTAAGTGCTGGAAGGTAGGAGGCCAGAGATTTTCAGGCCATGAAAGAAGTACTTAAATGAGCCTGGGAGCCAGGGCAAGCATCTTGGAGAAGTTGATTCCTAAGAAGATATCAGCTAGATAAAGATGTGATTGTGAATATATATGTGAGCACATGCATGTGCAGCATACCACATAGGGAAAACAGCATGAGGACAGATAATGGGGCAAAAAAACAGCCATGGTATATGCTAGAATGGCCATAGCAATTTGTTATCATTAGAGCAGAAAGCTCAAAATAGTGAGGGATGAAGTAGTAGGTGGCTAAACATGGAGAGCTCATATGTCATGCCAAGGACATGTCTTCACTGTTATCTCAAAGGTACCCAAGGTATGAGAACTCTGATTCAAGTAACTAGTTCATGGGCCTAGCCAGCTCTTAGGTCTCTTTTGCTAGCAGAACAATTCCGAATGCACCCCCATGCAATTACTGTCAGTCTCCTTGGAAGATTCTTCATTAGTAGGCCCAGATAGTAACCTTTTCCTCAGGTTCATTAGTAAGGATTCTCAGGAGCTGAGAATCTAGTGAGGTCAGGAAGATGACAACTAATTAATCAGACTCGCCCCCCGTCCTCCAAGTCCTTTCTTCCCTCTAATTGGCTTCAGAACAATGGGGTTTCTGCTGTCTTGAGTAGGGCCCAATTCTTAACTGAATCTGATATGATTCCTTCTACTCTAAAATGATCATGTTTACCCATCTGGTCCAAAGGTAGCAGTCATAGACCCATAAATCAGTAGACTGTGTCCAAACTGCCTGCTTCTGAATTTGACCTCAGAATTCTATTCAGAAACTTACAACCAGCTAAACTTACCTCTCCTCATCATGACATTGCCCAAGAACATTTCCCCGTCACTTACATGTTCAAATCCATTTCTCATTTCCCCTGTTTCATACCTCCCCATCTCCATCATATTTCAATCTTCAACTAATACCCTTCTGGTCACTGATGGTTTTGACAAGGACTCACTGTCTCCCTTTCCATCCAGGCTTATTCTCATTCTCAGAAACTTTGGATTTCACATGGATGATCCATCCAACACCCTAGACTCTTAACTTATTGATATCTCCTTTCCAGCAGCCTTCTCTTTAATTTTGCTGCAACTATGTCCCTATCCTTATAGGTTGAGCTATTTTTATTTGCAGTTGTGTCACTGGAACTGAAAGTTTAATTAGTACAATGTCCAGACTTATCGGCTTAAAACCCATGATCTTGTATGGTTTGGCCTCTGTCTACTTTTCCAGACTCATCTTCCTGGCTTATACCATGCTCCAGAAACATCAACATTTTCTTATTTGGTGCCTTTGCTCATGCTGTTACTCCCGAGCTCCTCCTCCATTTACATCTTCATACTCACCTATGGAATCACTGATTCCAAACAACCTTCCCTTTCTCTTCCCATTTCAACTCCGCAACTCAGAACACACAATGTACCTCTCCCTGCACTCCCAGGGTACCTTATGTGATTGTTTCAGTCACATCCCAATGGGAAAATGGAAATCTTAATATTTAAACCAGAAGGAACTGGTTATATAGGTGATAGAAGAACCAGAGGCCAAATAGCATAGTAAAGAAACCCAAAGATTATCAAAAGCAAAAAACAAAAACAAATCAAAGCATAACAAAATAACTTTTACTGAGGCCAAAGGAAGCTAGGACCATGGGAGCAGGAGTCAGAGGAAGGAAGCAGCTGCTACTGGAGGAGCTGGCTAAAGGGAGTGAGAGGTGGAACAATTATGCAGGTTTCTCCCTTTTGTCCACCTGCAGTACCTGCCAGTGTTTCTCCTTGGCTAACCCAGCCAGAAGCCACTGTCACAGGAGCCTGGGAAACATAGTCTGCAAAGGTCAATACACCAGAGGGGTTGCAGAAGAGAAGAAGAGCAGGAGAAGGGTGAAAATGACAGCAAACAGGCTAAAGACTGGCACAGACATTTACCCAAAGGATATTGAAATGATCTCTCTACTATTTTATTTCTCTAGCTGATGAGGATTTTGAGGGCAGGGAAACTCATTCACCACTGTGTCCCCAGGGTCCATCATGTGTTCAGTGATTGTGACAGATTATTCACCGCCCTACCTGTAGAGGATTTTACATTCCTACAGATTGCCAAGTGTCTTACAGTGCGTTCTTATGGAAGGAACACATCTCCCCACTTTGTCAACATCAGATTTGATCGTGTGACTTGCCAATGGATGTGGGCTTTGCAAGTCTCGCCAGAAGCTTTAATAAACTTTGTGTGGTTTAGCCATCCCACACTGGATCCCAGAGTAAGAAGACACAGGGAAACTGAGTCACAGGTGACTTGTAGTGACATGTAATGTAAGTGAGAAAAAAACTTTATCATCTAAGCTACTAATGGAGGTTACATGTCGCCGCAACATAATCTAAGGAGATCTCACTAAGACTGTGACAGAGTGGAAATTTGAAGAGAAACTTTGGCAAGGTTTTGGGGAAACAGCACTGGATGATATAATGGAAGCTCTAGGATTTTGAGTCCAAAGGCTGAGTTTGAGTACCGGGCCTGCCACCTACTACCTATATGACTAGAAGTTATATCATCTTTAAGTGAAAAAAATAGACACAAAAGTGTGGCACAGCTCATTATGTGCAAGAAAACACAAGTGGTCTGGACTCAGCTTCTTCAGTATAAAGGAGCTGATGATAATGTAACCTTCCAGGCTAGGAGGGAGGGTGAAGGTCACAAGAGAATGGTTGTGAAAGCACATTGAGAACTATAAGTCACAGCACCAAAGTTAGGTAGAAGCAAATGCCAACTAAGTCTTTGTTTCTCTGCAACTAGGCTCAGTGATACAAGGTTTCAATTGTTCATTCCAATCCAAAAAAAAAAAAAAAATTTATCAAGCACCTAAAATAAGCAAGGCAGTGTTCAAGGGTCTGTGGAATCTGTGTGATGAGTAGAAATTGTGTGAATTGAAATCATGGAATCAAAGGGATAGAGCCAAATAGATCTTCCCATTCAACTAATTCCCTGTTTTTTGGTGGAGCAAAATGACACCCAGAGACAGGAAACACAGACGCTCAAGCCACACAGTAAACTAGTGGCAGAAGCAGGATAAACTGCTCAGTCACCTAACTTCTAGTCTGGTGCTTTTATCACTACACTTTGCTGGAGTGAGTGAATGTGTGTGTTTCAAAATCACATTTTAAATGGGTATCTCCTTACCTAGTAGCAGAATCTCATTTACCTTTTACTAGCCTCCCTGGCTCTGGCCAGACCATTACCAGTCAGATCCGGAAAGGGACAAGAAGCCCCTTTCTGAAGGGCATAGGGAAACAGATGCCCAAAAAGGCCATGATTTCTGGAAGAGGAGTCTCGAAACTCCTCCACTCTCCCAACAATCCACTTGCTTCAGCATCTTTACAACTTCACCCATGTCTCAGGAACTTTGAGGATATAGAAGACCTGTTGCTACTCATAGCTGTAATAAATGCTAGTTGCTGGCCATATCGATACTTTTGGCTGAGTGAGCTGAGAAAAGCTAAAATAAAATCCTGAAGAAGGATCCCATAAAGCACTGGTAAGCAGACCACTGAAACTTACTTAATAGCTGGCATAGCAGATGGATAGGACTGGGGTGGGGATGAGGAAGACTGAGCATCTTCCTCACTGTTCCAAGACCTGACCACATCCTTGCAAAATTCTTAACACGGTCCACAAGATTCCACATGATCTGGTCCCTGCCTACCTCTCCACTCTCCACCTCACACACTCTTCTCCCTTGATTGTTTAGTCCCTGTGACATGGTCTCCTTTCAATCTCATAAGTGTTTCAAGCTCTAGCCTACATTAGGCCCATCCTTTTTTTGTTACAGTTTTATTGATTATTATTCACATACCATATAATTCACCCAATTAAAGTGTACGATTAAATGGTTTTAGGATATTCACATAATTGTACAACCATCACCACAATCAATTTTAGACTATTTCAGCAACTAAAAAAGAAACCCATACCCACTAGCTATTATCCTTCAAGTTCCTCATTCCCCTCAGCTCTGAGCTAACCTACTTTTGTATCTTTCTGTATTTGCTTATTCTAAACAGTTCAAATGAATAGAATAATATAATTTATTTTTAAATTTGTGATTGGTCTTGATGTGGAACACTCCCTTCTACCCACTGCTCTGCATACTCACTATTTGCCTGGCTAACTTTTTCTCATACTTTAGTTCTCAGCTTAAGTGTTACTTTCTCAGATCGCCAATCTAAAATTAGGTTTCTTGATCTTCTTTTTTTTCTTTCTTCATAGCATTTGTAACTTGTGTTACTTTTATCTGCCTGCCATTCCTTCCTTTAGGGAACCACTATTTTAAACAGTTGTGGTGGGACCGTAGGTTATAATACTTGCCTCCCCCAGTCTGGGACAGACATGTAACTCGCAGGTGACTAATCATAGTCTTCCCTGAGGTTGATATATGGTGGTTGGGAGAGAGAAGGCTTCTTTTTGCAGGAGATGGACAGACATGAATCTGGAGCTGCTATCATCCATCTTACCCATGCAGAATTTGGATACAGAAGGAGGCTGAAGGGGTAAGCAAAGCTGAGAAATGGAGAGTGCAATTGAGTCCTGGGTTTAGTGCACTTCCCAGCTACGTGAGTGGATACATTCTTTTTTTTTAAATTAAAGCTAATTTGACTTGAGATTTTATCACGTGCCATAACAAGAGTCCTAACTCATGCAGAACTTACCACAATTTTAACTGCTTTATTGATATATAATTCACCCATTTATAACAATTAAAATATTTATTTGTATAATTATTTGTTTAATGTCTCTTTACCGATTAGTTCTATGACAGTAAAGATTGTAGCTGTTTTGTTCACTGTTGTATCCCAAGTGCCAAAACAGAGCCTAGCTCAGAGTATGTGATCAATAAATATTTTTCAATGAATAAGTGAATAAATGTATAAATGACTGAATATCTACCCTGCTCTGGGTGCCTGGGATAATGAAACAAATTAGACATAACCCTAACTGCTCTCAGGGTCTAGCAAGAGAGATAAACATGTAGGTAGAAAAGTTCTGGTAAGCAATAGAGGAAAGTTCGTCAAGTTGTACAAGATAGAGATGGGTTACCTTGGCCCACCCAAATCTGACCAATTCATTAAGGGCCTCTTCAAGTGCCTCCCTAAACTCTTTACTAAGAATTAATCTCACTTCCATCTATGTTCCTACATACATTTGATAGATCTATACTGCCTCCATCACTCCCTAACTGCATAATTATGAACAAGTTATTTAACTTCTCTGGACTTTATTTTTTAGAATATTGTACATGTCCTATAATACCTACCTAGTGAGGATTAAATGAGATAATAAACGCAAAGCATTTTATACAATGCCTGGTTCAACGTATATTACCTATTATTACCATATTTACTCTATAGTGAGGTTAAGTAGTTAAGAACACAGGCTCTGGAACTGGACTACTGCTTGGGTTCAAATTCTGACTCTACCTGTTACTAGCTGTGTGACCTTAAGCAAGTTACTCAACTTCTCTGTGCCTGAGTTTTCTCATTTGTTAAAAAAACAACTTAAAGATAAAACAGGGTGCATGTCTGAGGGTTTCAGATAGCCTTAGATCACCTAGGTGTGGGCTTCTCCACATGCTTACTGTTCTGCGAACCACAGATGGGTGAAAGCACTTTCTAAACCTGAGAACCTGTGTGATGGGTTAAAGACAGCACAACCCAAGGTGACTCAACCTCCCTATTTATGAAGCACCTACAGTTTGCTAATTTCCATTCTAGAACATCCTGGGGAATAGGAAAGGGGAGAAAGAAGTATAGGATACTTCCCCACCACACACACACATAATATACATAATATAAATATATATAACACACAACTCACACTTGTATATCATATAGTTTACCCACCTACCAGCCTAAACATTGGTAGTATCACTTTAAACTCCTTCTCATGAAGATTTACAGCAGCTAGGTTGTGAGAAATACTTAACGGAGACTGGCTAAAAGCTAAGCAGTATGTCCATTCTTCTAGAAGATTTCTCTAAAGTGCTTTTACATTGGATCTCAATACAGAAAAAAAAAAAAGGCTTCTATTTGAAGCAAGTGTAGACAGCAGTCCTGCTGTGGGACCCCCGAGACACACCTCAGGCACCAGGGTCTCAGTGGAACACAAGGATCAAGATGCTTTAACCTTGGAAAAAGAGCATTACTGAGCTGCACACTTAAACCACATTGTTTCATTCCTTCATATAATTACTTTTGTTATGAGTTGTATTTTGGTGAGGAAACATCAGTTTACACTGAGAAAACCTGTAAGACACAGCCTACCATGTTCAGTGTTGTTGCTATAAGGATGTTTGATATTAAGGACATTGTCACATACAGCATATAAAGTCTGCTCTATAGTTGCCAATGAAGAGCAGTGCTTCTCTGAAATAATGGAATTGTTTTCATATTAAGGACCACATCCGAACCATGTAACTGACGATATTTCTTTTTTGCAATGGTTGTTAGGAAGCTCAAAGCCAGTATTTTGGTCTAACTCTTGCACGTGCCCAAGAATTTACAACATACATACTTATTTCACCTCTGGCTTCCTCTTATTTTCCTCCTACCTTTACTTTCCCTTGGCTTCAGTTTTCTCATGTATTTAGTTTTGTATTGATGAACTATGATAATTTTATAAGATACCTCAAATCTTTTGTGGAAGGAGCTGGTAAAAAAAGAGTTCATAAGCTTAAGTTTTACTTACACATTCAATGTAACAAAATATACACATATCATGAATAATGGATTAGTTAGCACAAAGCCCATACGTACATTGCACAAGTATAAAACAGTACACACAGAGCACATTATGTACATAATTCACAATCACAATACACCCTTAATGCATACTCCCATGCATACATACACACATATACAACATGAAAACACACATGTTGTGTACACACCAAGCTGCTCTGCAAGGAGCCGGCCCTTCTCAGTGGGTACAACCCTTTCTTCTTCCATATCACACTTGTTCCCTACCAGGATAACCTGCGCATTGTCCCAGGAGTAGGTCTTGATCTGAGTGGCCCTAAAGAGAGACAGAGAGAAGGCTATAAGTGACACTTTCCTAGGCTAAAAAGGACTCTGTGAAGCTTGAAGAAACCAATTCCCTTCCATAGGGATAGCAGCACCCAAGTTACTGTCAATTAATTCAGCTGAGGACAGACAGACAGACAGATACCTACCTCTATCAGCTGTCACAGATGCTCACACCTGAGCCTTAGTTGCACACATCTCACCTAGCTCTTTGGAGCCCTCTTCTAAAATGTCTACCTGACTACATCCTTTCTTAAAAGCTTTCTCTGCCCTCTTCCACTCCCCCCTAGCAATTCAATGAAGTCTAGATCCCTCAGTTAGGTGTTTAAGACCATTCATGTCCTATCTCTCCAGCGTCACCACTTTCCACTTTACAAACCTTTTTTCCCATTCCCCAAATGCTTTTCCAAGGCTTATACCTTTGCCTATACTAGGAATTCCTTTCCCACACTGACTCACCCTCCAGGGCCCAGTGCTAATCCCACAATCCCTTACAGAGAGGCTTCTCCAGGCTCAGCTAGCCTCTCCTTCCTCCTCTGTGAGTCATAAACCTTCACCAAAGCCTTAGATCATGATTATTTGTAGAAACCAAAATGTCAGCAGTGGTTTCCTTCACACACAATGATGATTATAAGAAACTTCTAAAAAATAGTTTTCTACACTTTATAAATTTTTGAAAGTAAACATGTTTTATTTCTATAATTAGAAACAAAATTTTCACAGAGGGAATAAAATAGGACCCTTATATATTATGGAGACATCTTTTTGTGGGGATGGGCCTAACTCTGTCCTCAACCACTCCATCAGGTAGAAACAATTACTTTCTCTTTTGGTCCCCTACACGTTTACTGTAGCTACTGTTACATTTGGCTGAATTTATCTATCCTTCCTTTGAGGGCAAGGACAGGCTTATTCATCCTTGGAGTGCCAGCTGTCAGCACAGAGCACAAAGCAGAGGAGTTGTCGGTGAATGTCTGATGAATGAATAAACCAGCAAATAGTTAATCCTGAAAGTATAACCCTATCCTGACATTGACCCTCAATTTGATTCAATCCTAACTATGACCTGGATCTATTACTGGTGACCCTGTTCCTAAAGCTGATCTCACCACCAGCTTTAGCTCTTTAAGCTAAGAAGCCATTCCCTCAAAAGATGGGATTCACTTAATCATCACTTTTTGTGGACCAACAAAGAGCTAGGTTCCATGCTGGACACTGGGATTTAGATGGCAGGTGGGGGCTAGGCCTCAAGGCAGTAACTAGAGCCAACTCTCCGTATTTCCTCATGCTACTCTTCTTGTCATTTTCCTCCTTCCTCCCACCCCATCGACTCTCAGCTCCCAGATTAGCAACTCAGGTTATTCTTGGAGGAATCATCACCAGGTGTTAGAGTCACTGTGTTCCTGAGGAAGAATGAACACGAACTGATGGAGAAAGGGAAAGAGGTCAAGACCAACAAGGAATGAACAGTGTGGGAACACTTAAGGAAAAAGCTAATCACTCCTTGGGGGCAGGTGGAAGGAGTGGGGAGCAGGGATAAAAATCGTGACTAGAGGAAAGAGAGAGAAAAAGAAAAAAAGGAGGAGAAAAAAGAGGATTAAAGAGAAGAGAGAGGAAGGAAAGGAGAAACAGGAAAGGTAGAGAGAAATTGTTAAAGGGAAGGGGGAGAAAGAAGGGATAAGCAGATTGACAGTGAGGCTGAGAAAGAGAACACATGAGTCGCCCCTAGACTGCTGTTCAAAACATGTGGGCGTGGGGGAATACAGCAGGCAGCCTGCAAGGTCACTCCCAATTCAAGGCTCCAAGACACCAACAGTGCTCCACATAGTCATGCAACTGTTCGTTGGGAGAAGGGAAGTCCACAAAGGGCAGCTATTGGCAAAAGGGAGCAGGAGAAAAGTTTGGCACTGGCCAGCACTGCTGCTGTGTATCTGGCCTGCTCAGTCTCTTATTCTAAAGAGGAGCCAAATACAGCTGCTCCACCTTCTTGTATCTTCATTCTTTCCACTCTTAGGGGCAAGGGTCCTGGCGCCTCCTTTTCGCTGTCCCTCGCCTCATGCTCCCTTCTCCCTGTAAGTTATGCTCCAGGAAGAAAGATGGAAGTTGTTCAGATGTTGCACCTCTGGGGAGCTGCGCTTAATTCCATTGTAAATGGAATCTTTGCCAACTTGGACTGGATGTGCTCTTGGACCCCTGACCTGGCCCAAGAATAAACTTTAAAAGGAAGCAGTATGTGGACTCACTTACCAATGTCCAGAATGACCTTTCCAAAACACTAATCTAAACCTGTTTTTTCCCTGTTCAAATGTCATCACTGTGAGATAAAATCCAAACTCCTTATCCCAGCATACAAAATCCTTCATGACTTCTGCTCTTCCAATCAGCTCATCTACCTTCTTGTCTTTGCACATCTGTATTCTTTTCCTACGACATTCTTATCCATATCTTCTCTGGCTAACTCCTGCTCATCTTACAAAATGCAGCATATGTGTCAGCAACTCCAGGACACCTTCTCTGACTCCCCAACTTGGGTCAGAGCCCTCTACTGGGTTCCACAGCCTGGTATCTCTCTTCATCACTGTACCTGTCACATGATATTTTCATTGCCTGCTTACTGATCTCTTCTCTCACCTGTGAATTCCTTGAGGCCAGGAACCAGTCTGTTTCATCCAGATTTTCGCAATACATACCATAGGGCCTAGCACACATTAGGGTTTCTTGAACAGTCTGGTGAATGAATGAATGATGAATGAATGAATAAATCTCATACCAATCTTGGACAGCATTGAAGGACTCCTCGTTGGTAATGTCATACATCAGAATAAAGCCCATGGCCCCGCGGTAATAGGCTGTGGTGATGGTCCGGTACCGCTCCTGCCCAGCTGTGTCCTGGGTGGGAAAAGGAAAGGGTCAGCCTCCTAGAAAGTCTACTTTTGTTCCTAAAAAGTCCTCAGAACAATTAACTAATAATTCAAGGTATATTTAAGGAGTATCTATTAGTATTCTGTATTATACTTGGTAACTAGAATATAATGGTTTTTAAAACCTCATAGACATTATTAAGAAAATTATTAAAATCCCAGTAGAAAAATGGGCAAAAGGAATAAACAATTTCAAGAAGAAATGTAAATGGATATGTATTATATAAAAAAGCTTTTAATCTTATTTTTAATTATAGTTCCCATTATAGACAAGACTGTGCAACCTCACACCTGCTCATGGGAATGGAACTTGGTTCAGTCTTTCTGGAAATCAATTTGAAAGTGTCAGGAGCATTAAAAATATTTGTATCCTTCAGCCCAGAAATTTTCTTTCTAAAAACTTGCCCTATAAAACTAGAAGATCAGACAAATACCTATGCATAAAAATGTTTGTTCACACTTTATTTAAATAGTGAAAAAGTATCATCAATTTATATATGCAACAGGAGAGTGGTTAAAATATAAGAATTTATTATGTTTATTTTTGTAAGAATATTTAATGACACAGAATAATGCTTACATGTGTGATATAATATCAGTTTTATAACTATATGCAGAGAAGACTAAAGAAACACATCAAAAATTAGTAATTATCTCTATATGAGAGATAAGAATTGCCAGGACTTTAATTTTCTTCATGTATTTTAATTTTCTTTACATAAGCATGTGTTACTCTTACATAAGGAGAATAAATAACTTTTTACCAAAAAAAAAAAATGACTAAGACAATTCCTTATCTCAAGCAGCTTACAGTCTAGTTGGAAGGACAAATGTAAGCAAATGAGCAAAAACAAGACCAACAGCAAGATGTTATTGGAGCACACTGGGATGCTTCACAAATGTCCACACAGTCTCTATGTGAGGGACGAGCCAACTTTCATTACAGATTTAGAGTGTGTGATGTTTAGCACATATAAAACATTTCCTCATATATTAGCTCATTTAAATTTTATGAAATCCCTACAAGGTAGGTGTTATTAGTAGTTATATATTATCATTAAGAATGCAAAAAAGCAGATAGGGTAAGTGAATTTCCCAAGGTCTCAAAGCTGGCAACAAAAGCAATGCCTTAAATCCAGGATTTCTGATTCTAAGTCCATCACGCACATCACTATACCTCAATCAATGAAAGATTTACCTACAAGCACTTATTGAACACTATCAATAATGATAACAGCAAACAATGGGAACAATAATAATTACAACATCTCATTATTTGTGCATATGTTGTACCTCTTATCCACAAACCTTAGAAAAACCCTGTAGGGTATATATTACTACTCCATTTTACAGAGGAGGAAACTGAGATTCAGAGAGATTGCCCTTAAGTGTAAGAACTGGGATTCAAAACAAGTCTGTCTAACTCCTACACCTATTACAGTATACTGTTTTGGCCATGAGCCATACTTTGTGTGATATAAAAACAGAATAAGCAGTATCCCTGCCCTCAGTAAGTCTCAGAAAAAGAGTAGAATTGGCCAAAACATGCCATAAAGAACTGATAACTAGCAATATATGGCAGTATTCATCAGTACTAGATAATTTGTATAAAGAAAATGTGTCACACAAGTCAAGTAAGTCAGAATCGTGGTGGTTTTAGGTAGTTATGGAAGATACCAAAGCAGAGATAGTGTATTAGCTGGATAGACTAGATTATTCGGTAACAAGCAAACACAAATCTCAGCAGCTTAAACAAATTTTTATTTTTCACTATTGTTACATATCTAATAGAGGTTGGCTAGGTGCTCTGTTTTTTGTCTTCCTTATTCCAAAATGAAGACTGATAGAGCAGCTACCGGAGGGGAAGAAAGTGTGTGAGTCATGTGTGGGCTCTTAAAACCTTCCCTTTTCCCATTTCACTGGCCAGAGCAAGTCACATGTCCACACCCAAGAAAGTATAATCCTATATATCCAGGAGGGGAACTGAAAATGTGATAGACAGCAGAATGACTTCCACAGGTGAATCTGTACCAAGGCCAGAAGTAGCACCTGAAGATGTTCTTATTTGACAATAGAAGAAGAACAACAGAAAGAAGGATTTCTAAGCAGTGAAGTGAAGAAAGGGTATTTTGGCAGAAGAAAAAGTTGTTGTCAGTGAATACTCCAGAAGAATGTAAGAAATGATGGGAAATGAAAAATGGATAGGCGATGAAGCTAGAAAGAGCTTTGAATGCTCTGCTATGGGCTTTGGACTTTTAGGATCTTTTAGGATCAAAGATTTTGAGGCAAGGGATTAACATGATTAGATCTGAACTGTAGACAGACAATTCTGACTGTGATGTGGAGAATGGACTGGAAAAAGAAGAGATTGGAAGCAGAAAGTCTAGTTAGAAGATCTTTGTAGTGGTTTAGGTGAGACCTGATCAGGATTTGAACTAACGTGGTAACAATAGGGATGGAGTAGAACTAGATTCAAGAGGTATTTAAGAGGCAAATTATAGGGCATGGTGACAGATTAGATGTGAAAAGAAGAAATCAAAGATAACAGTTATGTTTCTGGCAGGGCTGAGCTTCCCTATATCCTCATCAATTAAGCTCTGCCCAGACTTGCACAATGTAACTCAGCCAAACAAAATCTGCATTTAACACACCCACTATCCTTGAGAGCATATGAATCACTATCTCCTTTTTGTTGAGCATGGTCTTTGGGTATCTTACTCTTCACCTCAAGGAGCTTATCAGAGTATTTCTTCTGACCATATACAGTACTCCTCTCTAAGAGTTCTGGCAAATATAATTTTCTCTAGCTGGTGGGTGAATGAATGGATGAATGAATGAATGAATAAATGAAGAGATGGATGAGTGAGTGAGTGAGCAAGTGAGAAGCAAGTGAGCAGACATCTAACACAATCTTAGGCCCTACTGAGAGAAATATTCACTGTTTGCCTTATCTACAAAAAAAGCTCTGTGTTTATGTGCCTACGAAACAGTGCAGCAGTATTTGATCCACCTCTCCCATGCCCTTGCTTCTGCTTCCTGAGCTCTTCAGAGGCAACAATACAAATGAGACTCCCCCACCCTCACCCCCAGATCAGCAGGCTCAAACCTTAAATCTAGTCCTCTAGAGTTTAGAATTAAGTTGCTCTTCCAAACTGGTGATCTAGAGGCCCAGGCAGGATTTCTGAGCAACTGTGCTGCCACCAGATCTCAACTCTTCTCATTCCACCTCTGTTATACCATTTCTCTGTGAGAGTTTTAGTCCCCCATCTCTGCCTGAAGCCTGGCCTTGTGTCCCAGCTCTTTGACAGAAGAGTCTTGTTAACCAATTGATGTCCAATTAATTAGAACTCCTGGTATAGAATAATAAATGAGCTTGGACATGGAACCAGTTTCATCTCTGTACTTTCAGTGCCTACCACAGGGCTGGACACACAGTAGGGATTCAATCACCACTTGTTAAACAGAAAGGCCATATAGTTTTGAGGTTAAAAGCATGGTCTCTGGAGTTAGACTTCTGAGTGTGAATCCCTGTTCTACCACTTACTATGGGACTAAGGGAGGCAGTCTCTAAAGTGGCTCCCAGTGATCACCATCTCCAGGTATTCATGCTCTTGTGTAATCCCCTCTTTGGGCAATTACCTTTTGGAGCCTTCATTTCTTTGTCTGTAAAATACAAATAACAACAATGCCTTACTTCATAAAGTTATTGTGAAGATTAATAAAGTTGTTACATCTAAAATGCCTTGAATAATTCCTAGTACGAGTAAGTGCCTGATGGGCATCAGTCACTACTCTTGTACTTCCAGAGTAAGCCCCAGGAGTAGGTTCCCAGGGTCTGCCCAGCTGTAGTGGACGAGTCTCATGGCACAAGTCACTTTCATTCAAGCCTGCCCAGGGCTGCCTCCAGCCAAAGTGTCAATGTAAAGCTTTTCTCAAAGAGTAGCAAATGGCCAGACAGAAAGGGAATGGATGAGTGTAAGAGTTGAGCAGGACTTGGCTTAATTCCCATTCTGCATTCACCACCTATGTGATTTTGGACAGCGTGGTTTTTTCATCTCTCTCAGGCTGCATTTCCTCACATCTGAAATAGAAACAATAATGCCTACTTTGTAGGGTGTTTGTAATGAAAGAAGGTATTGTTTTGTTTTAGTTATTTTTACTTATTTTTTAAAATAATTTTTTTATTTTTCAATTATAGTTGACATACAATATTATATTAGTTTCAGGTATATAACATGGTTTTTAGACATTTATATAACTTACAAAGTGATCACCCTGATAAATGTAGTACCCATCTGACACCATCCATAGACATTACAATATTATTGACCATGTTCCTTATGCTGTACTTTACATCTCCATGATTATTTTGTAACTACCAATTTGTACTTCTTAATCCCTTCCCATTTTTCACCAACCTCCAGAACCCACTCCCATCTGGCCACCATCAAAATGTTCTCTATATCTCTGAGTTTGTTCTGTTGTGTTTGTTTATTGTGTTCTTTAGATTTCACATGTAAGTGAAATCATATGGGATTTGTCTCTCTCTGTCTCAGTTACTCCACTCAGCACAATACCCTCTAGGTCTATCCATGTTGTTGCAAATGGCAAGATTTCATTCTTTTTATGGCTGAGTAATATTCCATTTTATATCTGTACCACCTCTTTATCCATTCATACATTAATAGTACCAAGGTTGTCTCCATATCTTGGTTATTGTAAATAATGCTGCGATGAACAGATGGAGGCATATATCCCTTTGAAGGAGTATTTTAGATTTCTTCAAAAAAATACCCAAAAGTGGGATTACGGGATCCTTCTTTATCTCTTGTTATAGCCTTTGAAACAAGGTGTTTTTTAAATGTCTAGTTCATAATAGGTACTCAAAAATGAGAATTTATCATTTTCATTATTACTTAATTTTTCTAAGCCTCAGTTTCCTCATTGGTAAAGTGGTGATAATAATACCAACCTTGAAGTGGTTGTGTGAGGATTAGAGATACTGTATGGTTAGAGCCTGGCAGAGTGCCAGGCACATAGTAGGTGCCCGATAAAGCTCATAGTAGTTGCTGCTATTACCATCGATATTGTTATTGTTGTTTTACCAAAAGAGAAGCTAGGTTGGAAACAACAACAATCCGGCTCTCACTATCCTGTGCTGAATGGAAAGTGGCCCAGAGAACCCGCTCCTAAACCTCCTCTCTTTTATTTTTAAAAATCACTTTGACTAATGTTGATTCCCCTCCCACTGATGAGATTCAGAAATAGAACCAGAGAGGAGACAGGAAAGAGGAGAAGGAAAGAGGCATGACTCACTCACTAGCTACTTGAGGAAAGCGACCATGTCATCAAGAGCAATCAATTCACTTCTAAGAAACAGACATTCATTGAACGCTTCATATGGGCAGAGCATTTAGCCAGAGAGTGAACAGCAGGGTGAGCAAACCACTGCTCTGGCTTCCAGTAGCCCTGTCAGTGTGGCAGACAGACATATGGGCAAGAGGGAAGGGAGCTAACATCAACTGAATACCTACTATGTGCCAGGCGTTTTGATAAGTGCCTATATATATGGGATCTCATTTATTATTTAGTAACAAAAATAAAATGGCTAGTTGAGCATGGTTATATGACAGGCATTATGCTAAGCACTTTTCCTATTATTATTAATTTTTGCAAAACAGCCTTGATGAAATTCTGTTATTTCTATTTACAGATGAGGAAAGTTTAAATAATTCACCTCCAATCTTGCAAACCAGTCATGGCAGACTGTGCTTCCCCGGGATGGCCCTTTACTCCACATTATTTCCCGAATAGTTACATTCATCCTGAAGCAGGACAAGTTTAAGTCCTCATTTTATATGTAAATTAACTGAGGTCACAGAAATTAAGTAAATTGCTAGAGTTATGAGCTATAAGGAGGCAGGGTCAGGATTCAAATTCTGTTTTTTGACCAAAGCCTCTGCTTTTTCAACACAACCTATAGCCCAGCCAGAATGTATGTTTTAGATCCCCTTCTGCCCCGCAGGACAGGAAGTAGCACACTCCACAGCCTCCCAGATAGGAGGCCCTCCAACCATGTCTCAGGCTTCCTGGGGCCAACAATCTCCCCTCCACCCAGGGTAAGGCTGGAAATCACCCACAAAGCTTAAATGGAATCATGTGTCTGGCACAAAGGTTATGTGTAACCAATATTAGTTATTTTCTCTATTTTCCATTGCATCAACAGATCCTTCATTTCTTTCTGGAATTTCCTCATGGTCTCCCGCACATGCCATACTCATTTCTGCTTCATATTTCTGTTTGTGCTACTCTTCTGCCATATATGCCCTCTCCCAGCTCCTTCATTTGTCTGGACTATCAGGTTGTTGAATTCTAAAGTAAAAGGACACCTTAAAAGTTATTCAATCCACCTACTCACTCAAAATAGGAATTCCTTTCACAGCATACTTGTATTTAGTGTTTCCAGTGTTGGATGCCCACGCTTAAAAGGCAGCCATCCTACTGATAAATAGTTCTGATTATTAGAACATTTCTTCCTTCTATTGGGCTGAAATCTGCATGTGGTAATTTCTATCTATTGATTTAATTTTGTTCTCTGGAGACACAAAGAATAAATCTAAATTTTCACTCATGTGGCAGCCCTCCAAATATGTAAAACATGTTTGTTTAGCTCTTAGAGTTTACAAAGTACTTTCTTATTTCAGTTAATTCCCAGAGAAATCCTATGAGAGAAGGACCAATATCCTCATTCCACAAAAAAGGCAACTGAGGCTTAAAGAAGTGAAAGACAGTAAATGATGAAAAGGAGTTTCAATAAAGCTGGGTCTTCTGGCTCCAAGAGACCAGTGCTCTTTGAACAGGCTACATCTCTTTTAAATCACCTGTCACAGGGACCTTGAAAATTAGCAGAATGACCAAAACAGTGATGGGAACTTGAAACTGTATCACAGGAGGAACAACTAAAGGAAGGAAGATGTTTAGTACTCTCTCTGGGAAATAGTTCTGCTATCTTCAAATATCTAAAGTGCCTAATGAGTTTTCCTCCTTTTCCTTTCTTTTCTGTCAAATCTTCTGTGGGTGCTGATTCTGGGTGTTGGCTAGGTACTGAAGATCAAAGGATGAATACAACACAATACCTGCTTGAGGTCTACAGTGACTGTTTACTGTAGAAGGTAAACAAGCATTGGATGGGGATTCTGAAGTGGGAAGGCCCATTCCCCTGGAGCCTTTGTAGCCTCTTTCCTTGAGGCAGCATTCTTCCTCTGGAGCTCAGCTCAGCACAGAAGCTGCCCTGACCATCCTGGCAAAGTCGAATGCTCCAGTTTATGTGCTCCCCTGGCACCATGTGCTTCTCATTTGTAGCACTCATCTTCACTGTAATTTTGTATTTATTTGTGTAATTACTTGATTAAGGTCTATCTCCCCTGCCAAATTTCAAGTGCCACAAGAACAGGATGTCTGGTTTTGTTTACCATTGTGTCTGGCACAGCAATGGCACATAGGATGGGGGAGGTTTCCAATAAAGCCTTGTTGGAAGAATGGATTTATTGGGTGTATACAACGAATTTTCGGTAGAGCACACTGAATGTCAGATGTGTCTTTCTAAAATTCAAATTTCATCATCTCTCAGTTTAAATCCCTTCCTTGTCTTCCCACAGCACACAAGATAGGGCCACAGGATGTGGTCCAAGCTGCTCATTTCGACATACAGACCCTTCAGAATTGAGCTCAGATTTCCCTTCTGGTTCCTTCCCTCTTATTCCTCCATTGAACTAGTGAGTTTCCTTTGCCTACCTACGTGTGGTTTCCAAACACACGTGTGGTTTCCTCGCACCCCTGGGCCTTATGCTGATTCGCTGATCTTTGTCTGCAGTCCCCTTTTCTTTTATAATTCACAACCTTATTCAAAGGTCACATCCTCTCTGAAGCTTTCTCTGACTTCCTCTTCCTGCAAATTAACTTCCTTTATCTTTAATGGTTTGGCTTTATATCATTGCACACATCCCATTTATTATAGTTACTGCCTTCTTTGTCTCTTCTTTTAGATTATGAGCATTTTGAGACCCACTCTTATATTTTGCTAAATCCAAGGCACTCAATTTTAGCACCTGGTACACAGTAGGCACTTAATAAGAATGCTGCAAATGAAACTCAAGGGCTGACTATGTGCTGAGTAGGGAAAACTCATTTAGAACCCCAGGATTGATTGGAAAAGGATCTGTGAGATCATATACTTCCTTTTTCTGGTTCCTTTCCGTGTTGCAGACCAAAGAGGGGAGGCCCAGAGAAGTGGCAGACTGGGGAGGTCATACATCTGGTAAGAAGTTATCTCTGGGGCCTCCATCCCTGGATCCTGCCCTGTTGCATACCTGCTCCCACAGCCAGACTTCTCCCTCTTTCCTATTCAATTCACTGCCCCAGGACAGGTTGAAGGATGGGGATAAGGAGCACTGTATCATGGGGGGATAACTGAGGGAAGGAAGACGTTTAGTATTCCGGAGAACAGTACTGCTGTCTTTAAATATCTGAAGTGCCTAATGGGTGGCAGGTAATGAGAGCTTTCAGGCTGCCTCTCCCCATGCTCATCCTCCAATCCACAGCTGCCAAGCTTCAAGCCCTTCATATTTTGCAGCAGCTGGGAATCAGGCCATTATGTCCCAAGGGAATAGGAGGAAACTAGAGGGAGAGGGCTTTTCAGGGAGGTTCACTGGAGCCAGGGAGAAGCAGAGGAATGAGGAATGGAGAGTGTGATCCCTTGGAGCTGGCTTGGTGTTACACTCATGTATCCTCAGTAGTATAGACCACACTACAGAGCACCCTATAGTTCACAAGCATTTTTTGTTGTGTCATCTCATTGGATCTAACTATGACCCTGTGATCAGACTTTTTAGAAGCAGAAGAAGCCAGTCTTAGAGCTCACTCAGTCTGACTACTTTATCTTGCAAGTAGGAAAACTGAAAGTGACTTTCCCGAAGTTACGCAACTATTTACTTTTTGGCAGGGCTGAGACTACAATCCAAGTATTCTGACTCCATAACCAGTGTTCTTTCCAGCATACCATGTATTATTGTCACTACTGATTTACAGGTGAAAAAAAAAATGGAGTCTATGGGCATATAGCTAGTAACTAGTAGATCTTTAAGGGCAGAGGACAGGAAAGAGGTCACTGGAATCTCGAACTGGGGATTTATAACATTTCTCTATCCACCATAATCCTCTCTAACCGTTGATGTCCAAGTCAAAGGGCACCTCTTCTAGGAAGTTCTTTGGAATCCAGCATTGAAATGCATAAATATTCCTTCTGGGCTTCTACAGAATGTACTTAGGCCTTTATTTTAGCAACAGCAGAGCCCAGAATATTAGAGCTAGTAGGCCCTTGCAAGAGTAATGAATTCCACAAACATTTACTAAGTCTACAGTGTGCCAGTGAAAAAGACCCATGTGATCTCTGCCCTTGGAATTCTCAGTCTGGTGGGGAAAGTTGCTTCACGTGTGACAAATCCTATTCTAGGCTCATATAGGGTCAACTCTCTCATTTTGCAGATGGGAAACCAAGGCCCAGAGAGAGAGAAAGATGAGTGTTCTGGCTTCTTATTTTTGGCATTGGTCTCTCACAAAACCTTCAAAAACTCGAAACTCAAACCTCTCACTGATATGGTGATTGATTTCCATGATTTCCACTAAGATATAAGCACTACATTTTACTTAAAGCAAATAAACTAAAGGTCATAGGGCTTCCTTTCATTGCTTCTCAATGCATTTGGCATATCTTAGGCATTCAATAAATATTTTTTGAATGAATGGATCATAGAATCTATATCAGGGTTTGTTTCCACTCCCATCTCCTCATTTAGACTGTGGGTTATGGACTGTGACTTTGATTTCTCAGCAATGCCGAAAGCAATGGCTGGTGCCTGGCAGGTATTCCAAAAATACTGACTAAAGAAAGAAATGAATGAATGAGAAAAGGATGAATAATGTAATTTCTCTGTTGCTCTAAGTAACAAAGATGACATCCCCCAAACACACACTCCTCTGGAAACCTCTCCTTTCCTCGACTTCTGTGAAACCTTGCTTCACCAGTTCTTTCTCCTCATCTTCTCCTGTTCCTGCTTTGCCTCCTACACAGGGTCTTTATCCTCCCCTGGGCCCATTGCTTCCAAGTTTTGGATAGAAATTTCCAAATGTCTGCTTGACATCTCCACTTAGTCTGAATGTCTCCAACATATACCTAACTGAATATTAATTATAATCTATTTCATTAGTGTCTTCTCCAGCTAATTATTGCTCATCAATTCCCAGCACAGATCTGGGCACACAGCAGGTATTTAAAGATACCTGCTGAACAAACTGTCTTCTTTAACACCCCAATGCTTTGGCATGGACAAATTTAGCATCAGAATTGCCAACCCATTTTCTCTTCATTCTTTCTGCCTCCAATTGACATCAGCACCATTTGGAATATTTTGAGAAGTCTCTCAGGGGAATTCGCTTAATTTACCACCTGCTGTACCCTTTATGTGACTCACCCAACTCCCCTTCAAGACAGGAAGAGGTGAGGGATGAAGTGAGGTGGGAGAGGGTCAGGAGTAAAAAGAGAAGCTCGGAACAAGATTATACTTAATACATCCCCAGGTCACAGCAAGTAAAGGAAATGAGTGTTGGGTCTTGTACTGAGAAATTGCTAGTGATAAAAAAATAGTACCCTTGTCAGATAATTCACAGAAAACAAATGGTTAATAAATATATAAATGATTGTTCAATAAGAGAAATGCAATTTCAAATGATGAGATACCATTTTTTACCTATTGAATTAGCTAAAATTAAACTAAGTACTATTTGATGCAGGGAAAGATAGAGCAAAATAGGAATTTCACTACTCAAAATCTGTCTAAAGAAAATAATCTGGAACCTAGGAAAAGCTTTAGACACAAGGATGATCACTGATCACTGCAGCATGATTCGTAACAGCCACAAATTGAGAAACAGTTAAATTTTCAAACAATGGAGAAAAACTAAGCTATGAGAGGCCAGAGATCATGCCTCATTCTTTTTTTATTGTTCGGAACACCCAACATATGGTAAGTACAACAATATTCTTGAATTCATAAATGGATATGGCGCATTCTCTCTATAAGCAAAATGAAGTCATTAAAAACATTCATAAAGCATTTCTAACAAGTTAGCTATACTTACAATGTTACCTAAAAAAGCAGGATATAAAATTGAATGTATACTATGACCTCAACTAAATTATGTTATGTAAAAAATTCTTTTATGTTAAAAAGTTTTTTATGTTAAAAATTCATAAAAGAAACTGGAAAGAAATCAGCCAAAACATCAATAATATTTTCTTCTTTATGGTTGGCTATGATTTCAAAATATTTTTAAATGAGCATATATTACTTTTCTAATTAAGAAAAACTAAACTCATAGTTAGAACTGCCAGTTGCTATTATTATTAATAGTCCAGGGAAAGGGACTACAGGAAAAACATGGAGGAAAAACCATGAGTTGATAATTGTTGTAAATGAATGATGGGGTTCATTTACTATTTAATCTCTCTACTTGAGTATATGTTTGAAATTTTCCACAATAAACAGTTAAAAGAAAAAAAAATAATAAGGGCTGAAACAGATGCCATTCTGGGGACAGTACAAGCAGTTCTATTTTTACTGGAGTATAAAATACCATATTTTATAGATTCTAGGATGTCCACCTTTTTACATTTTACCATCTCTGAAATAAGAATATAGCTCATAAGAGATAGTGTTTTAGATTTCTGTTTTAAAATACTAGGTAGGGAAGGAAGTAGTGTTTTAAAATACTAGGTAGGGAAGGAAGTAAGGAGTGAGGCTGGAGCTAGACCACAGAGGTCTTGAATGCCAGGCCAGGTTCTTGAACATTGTCCTACAGAGAACAGAGAGCCACTGAGGGGTTTAGTGACTTCCCATATAGGGTCTATTGCCTGGAGGACATTCAGACAGTGTGTGTTAAATGGTGAGCCATTGAGGACGGGGTTACTGCTGCTTATGCCAAAGACCAGGGGAAATTAACCTTTATGAGAGAAGTGTTTGAGGCCTTGCCCTTCCTTCTTTTTGTCACCTCATGAGTCCCAGTTCTCTCTAGCTCTTCAGGGCAGAACTATTTGGTTGTCTGATAAAGATGTCTTTCTCCCTCTAATCCACTACATTACTTCCGTTTTTCTGATAGTAAGAAACATTTCCCCCAAACCTGAGCCAGCATCATAGCTGATGTGAACGTCCACAAGCCTGGGTTCCACAGCACCTTCTTATTTGACATTCTAAAGCCTAAGCCTCAACTTGGACCTGGCCGAAGGACCTACTTACAAACTCATTTCCAACAGAGACACAAGAGTTAACATTTACAGAGCAGGTAATAGATCAGAAGGAACTTCTCAGGCCTTCTGGGACTTAACTAGAAAGATAGTCCAGGACCTCCATCCTGCCCTAGGCTGTGCTTTCCCTTTGTCTCATAGCTCCTTTCTTTCAGGAGTTGGCTGAGTCACCATAGCAGACAAGTCCCCTGAGGCTCATTTGCATACAGGTGCCAGAGTGTTCCAAAAATAGAATAAACACTCAGCTCCACAAAGCAAATGCCTTGAAATTTATTTACAAGGGAGGGGAGACAATCATCTGAAAAGGGAGGGGAACCTGTCAGAGGCAGCCTGACAATAGTTTGGGAGCCACATGGCATGCGCTGGGTCAGGAGGACTGGATATGATTTAATTCTACCACTAAATTGCTTTTGGGAGCTTATGAATACCCTCCACTCTGGGCTGTTCCATCTTTAAAATAAGGATATTGGACTAGATAATTTTTACCACACCTTCTACTCTAAGGAGTCGGATAAATAGTAATAATAGTAATTGCTAACATGAATTGAGTATGTACTAAGTATCAGGCACTGTAACAGGTGTCTTTCATGCATTACTTCATCAGTCCTCACAACCAGCCATTTGAGGTAGGTAAGAAAAAGAAACTGAAGCACGGAGAGGTGAAGTACTCGGCCAAGTTAACTAACATTGAAGCTAGGAGTTGATCCCTGTGCTGTATTGTCTTCCAAGATGCAAAGGTGCTCGACTTATCTGTGGTTTTCTAAATTAACAGTTTCACTGCCTCAAACTCATGCCATTCCTCCAATCCAATCCCAGGTTCTCACAACCCTTGGCTACTTCCCAGGTCCCAAACATTGTGTCCTAAAGGTTTTAATGCTTGCTCATGCTGTTCCCTGGAACAGCCTGATCCCCTATACTGCTGAATCAGTCGCTACTTAACCACTCAGAATTCAGCTCAAATGCTTCTTCCACTCTGATTCACATTTTCCCTAATATCCACAGACAAAAGTTTGTTGAGACGTAGTGTGGCTGGCACTGTGCTAATTCTTACAACTTTCAAGAATGGTTCCATTATCATACCCATTTTACAGATGCACTGTTACTGGGACTCAGAAATTAAATACTTGCCTAAGATCATAAAGCTGGTAAAGATCTGAACTAGACAGTCTGACCTCACAGCCTTCTTAACGCTATTCTACCCTCTTTCTTAAATGAAATACTTTTTGAATTGCCAAGCTATTTATCTCCTCCACTAGACTATAAACTCCTCTGGTTTTGTTTTTTGTTTGTTTTGTGTTTTGTTTTTTAGGATTGACTAAACTTCTGAAAGGTAATGTGGAGCAACATATCTGGGGTGGGGTGGGGAATCAGGCTAGAGTCAGAACTAAACCGGGGGAAAAAATTGAAGTCTCTCATTCTAGCTTTCTCTGCAACTTTAAATCCCTTTGGGGACAAGACAAAAATGTATTTTTTTAAAAAAGTTCTGTACCTTGACATTCCTTTCTGTTCCCATCTCAAGGGTTGTATTACCTCCTCCAAGAAACCTTCTAAAATCCTCATTCTCATCATCCCCTTAATTTTAGTGTCTCTTCAGCAATTAAACACTAAGCATGTGATGAATGGGTACTGTTGAAGGGCAGCAGTATAAGTATGGACTTTAGGGTCAAGTAAAATCTGAGTTCAAAGTCCAGCTCTGCTACTTCCTGGCATGTGACCTTGGACCACTCATCTGACTTTCTAAGCTGAGTCATCAGCTACAAAATGGGGTTGATAATAATATCCTTTTCTCAGTATTGTTGGCAGGATAAAACGAGATAAAATGTGACAGTGCTTGGGCAGCTTTAAAGCTCTGTATACGCATTAGCCATGTTCATTCAATTTACAGCTTGCCCTCAATAACTGCTGTTCTTCCCCTGATGCCACACCCAGGACAGGCCTCAGATTCCTGGGGGAGCTGGAGGTGTAGGAAATCGCAAAGAGAGAGGAGCCCAAGAAAGCAGGGCTGATAACTGCCTGAGCAAATTTCCGCTGGAAGGAAATTAAAGGGCTAATTATGCCTCAGCTGGTGGTAAATTTCCAGGCCAGCCTTTGGGCTCAGTTTGACACAGCAACACATTGACGGGGGAGGAAAGTATCCTGAGGGAGCATCTTCTCTCCTTAAAATGTCCAACCTTAGAATCACCTCTGATTTTCTCTGTTCACTCTTTACTCTCTCACCTCCCTTATCTCTTCCCACCAAGTCCTAGCTGAGGAAACAGAAGGGTGCAGCCAGTATATGGTGCTATGGGTACAGCCTGGAGCCCTATTTAAAATAGTCCCTGTGGAAGAGGCTGGGACGTACTGGGATGGCTCCAGTACAACTCTTAATTGTTTCTGGTTAGTCTCTCTTTTTATGTGCAGAAACAGCGTGGTCCAGTAGGAGGAGCCAGGCTTGGGAGCGAGTCACAAAAGGCTGGGTTCAAGTCTCACTTAACCCATTTTTACAAGCTGTGTGACCTCTGGTACAGTACACCTTATCTCTCTAGGCATCAGTGTCCTCGTGTGTGTCATGAGGATGAAAAGGCTTCCTTTCAGGATCAAATGAAATCACGAAGGTATGACGTGACCTGACAGGACTGGTGTCCACATGGCTGAGAGGAAAGTAAGAAAGCAGTGTGCCCTCTACAGAGAACCCAAGAGGAGCCTCATACCTCCCCGCCACTGAGGGGCAGAACTGATCAGAGGAGGTTCTTGGAAGAGGCAAAACTTGCTCTGAACCTGAGAGAAGGGTCACATTCCAGGTGCAGGAAGAATAGCTGACCTTGACTTTGAGAGGTGTAAAGCCATGGCCAGACATTCCCTTTAATTTTGCCAACCTCTACTGAATGCATACTTTTTGCCCTGCCAGGGCTGGGCAATGGAACTGTGGATAGGAATCAGCCCTGGCCGCTGCCCTTGGGGAGCTTGCAGTCTGGGAGGAAGCAGATAAGTTCCCAATATTTCAACACAGCTGGTAAGTGGGGGAAATAAAGGCTGGGGGAGAGTGGATCAGGAAAAGTTTCTCAGAGGAGGTTATACTTGAACTATTTAAAGTCAAATGAAAGTTTGCTGGTGGAAATTGGGAAGGAGGGGTAATCCCTAGGGAGAAAGGAAACCAAGAAGCAAAAAGGTACATCCTAACTGTCATAGCCAAGTGGAGCCTAAGGAGCCATGACAATTAAATGTAATATGGTATCCTGGATGAGATCCTGTAACAGAAAAGGGTCATTATGTAAAATCTAAAGAAATATGAATAAACTATGAACTTTGGTTAATAATTATCAATATTGGTTAATTAGAACAAAGGTACTACACTAATGTAAGATGGTAAGAATAGGGGAAACTGGGTGTGGGATAAATGAGAACTCTCTGTACCCTTTTTGCAATTTTCTATAAATCAAATACTGTTCTAAAATATAAAGGTTTTTTTGTTTGTTGGTTTTGTTGTTGTTGTTGTTGTTGTTTTAAGTGCATATCATGTTTAGATCAGGGGTTTGGAGAACACGTGGGTGGAGCATGGACTGCCTGCAGGGTGAGTGACTAAAGATGGAGCTGGGAAGGCAAGAAAGGGCAAAAAAATATATTGGGCATCAATGATAAGCCCTCACTGGGTTTTAAGTGACAGTGATCAGAGAGCGTGTGGAGGGAACAAGCCTGAGGGCAGGGAGATCCATTTGGGCTGCTGCTACAGTCTAAAGGGGAGAGAATAGGAATCTGAGGTAGAAAAGTGACTGAAAGGAGCCCGAGCTCACAGTGGTTGTGGTCGGGGTGCTCAGGAGAGGGACTGTGTTTGGATGTGAGCTTCCATCCATCTTCCCTCTCTTCTACCTCCACCCCTAGGCCTGAGCTCAGAGCCTCTGCATCATTAGCACAAAGTCGACAGACTTCACAGAGGAAGGTGAGAACCACAGGGGTACAGAGAGAATAAGTTTTCAGCTGTCACCTGGCAACCCAAGGTGTGGGGCAATGGTGTGGGGGAAGGGGTAGTTTGCAAAAGAAAGAAATAATAAATCCTCAGTTGAATGGCCTCCCCTACTCCCACCCCTGCCCTTAGCAACACATCTGACAGGATCCAAATAAGCTAGAAGAATCTCCCACCTTTGAAGGCAACTGGGCATCTTCAGGAGCAGAGCACTGATGCTCTCTCTACCCACTGAAAATGGGGGTAAAAGGGCCACGAATCATATCTAATTTCTCTACTTTGTAAACCCCATGGCTCACAATCGTAAAAGTGGTGGTAACCAAGATCAGTCACAACAGTACCACACAGTAGAACGCTCATAAACTTATCTGGCTCCACCACTCACTTGGTAACTTTAAGAAAATTTATCGAGCACTTAATGTGTTACAAGCACCATGCGAGGGCCTTTCCTTTTATTATTTCATTTAATCTTTACTGTGTATAAATATTATTATAATATTATAATAATATTATAAATATTATTCCTATTTTAAAACAGCTGAGGAAACCGAGGTTTAGAAACATTGTTAATTGTCACACTGCTGGTGCCATGTGTTCATGCTACTTACAAGACAGCTGAACGAATCAAGCCCCCGCCCCTCATCTCACACTGTGCCAGAACATGCAGCAGCTCCTTACAGACCACTATATTAAGTGCCAAGTCACGTAATTACATACCTACATATCAGTGTCGCACAACCTGGGATGCCCATTAATCAATCACCTGTGAAGCTGTAGTAGGGTGGAGAGAGAGGAAGGCTGGCAGAAAGGGAGGAGAGCTGGAAAGCAAACCGGAGATAGTTTGCAATAGGTAGCCCATCATTTTCTGGAATGTGTTTGCTTGGAGGCTCCAAATTTGAGCTTGACATTGACTCTCAGCCACCTATGGGGGGTATCACAGGGCAGTGGGAAGACTGGGGAAAGCAGTTGATTGTGAACAAAACACAAGCTGTGGCAGCAGACAGCCCTAATTTTGAGTCTCAGCTGTGCTATTTACTAGTCTTGGTAAGATTTGGCCAAGTTTCTTAACTTCTGAGTCTTACTTTCCTCATCTTTTCTTTGTAGAATAGTTGTGAGGATTAAAATAAAAAAAAATGCATGTAAAGCACCTGCACAATGTATAGTTACTGCCCAATAAATTATAACTTTTAACATTTTCACCTTCCACTGAGTAATTTCTAAGCACCCAAGTTCTTACCTATGTGATAATACAACAAAGAGGGAGAGCTACAGGGCATGGAGCATTCACAGGTTTTGAAGTCAGATGACTCTCAGTTCAAATCTAGACTCTGCCCCTTACTATCTGGGTGAACTAGGGGAAGCTACCTAACTTCTCTGGACCTCGTTTACTTATCTGGAAAATAGTGATAATGATAACACTTAGCTCACAGGGATGTTGTGAGCATGAAATGAGTTGATAAAAGTTGTGAGCAAGTGCTGGTATTACCAAGTGCCATTGTCACTCACACCAACCCTATGGGGGATATTATCAACCCCGTTTTAGAGGGGAAGACGTTTTACAAATTGGCAGTTGCTACACTAATTATTGATATGTAAAATCAAGAGGGACGCCAGGCATTCATATAAGAAGACACCTCCATCAGCCTCTGGGCCTCTAAAAGCAGAGATGGAGAGGAAGCAAGGCCCTTACTCCTCCTTCCGTGTCCCCACACATCCACTGCCTACCTTGAGGCTATCTATCTGTGTTACCCTTTGTTTTGTTGCGCCTTTTCCCTCTATTCATCTTAATCATGGCAAGATGCCCAAGTTTCCCAGGCCATCCTCATCCCAGACTCTGATTCCCATGCAGCTCTGTACTTCATTTCTTCTAATCCTATCTCCTCTCTCTCCTCACTGAAAGCTTTCCTTGGGCCTTCTGGAACTCAGGCATCAAAAAAAATCCTTTTCCTCAGCCTCTCTTCTGGATTTTTTTTCACCTCCTTGCTTAAGTGAAACCTGGCTCCCCACTGAGGACATGGCTTCCCCTAAAGCCTCCAAATTGATGGTTGCTTCCTCTCTCACACCTTTGAATCACTAGGCCAGGAGGTGGGTGGGATACATGTTGCTTCTCACCCCTGCTTCCAGGTCATTCCCCTTCCCTTCTTCAAAAAACAAAACACCTCCAGCTTTGACTCTCATGTCATGAAATTATGCCACCCACATATCCCTCTACTGGCCAGTGAACAGCTTCTGATTCACTGTTACCTTCTCCATAATTCCTGGTGATTCAGTATTCACCACACAGGTGAACCTTCCTACATCTTGGGCTCTCATTTCCTCAAACTCCTCTCCTCCAGTGGTGTTGATCTCTGACCCTACCTCGGGCACTCACTCTCACAATCGTACCCTGCACCCTGTCATTGCCAATAGTAATTTTAAGTCTCCTGCTCTCAGATCTCTATGATCTTCTCATTCCTTCTAAATTCCCAGTCTCGCAGTCTTCAACCCCTACCGTCTTTTTACTGTCCTTTCCCTGTTGTATCCTCACTTCCCTCTCTGCCCAGCTTGAATTCTCTGGTCAATTATGACAGTGGCTTCCCTGTAACACCCCTGGCTCCCTTGGCCCTCTTTTGCTTTGTCACACTCACTCAGCAAAACGACACTCATCACAGCCAACTACCTGCCTATTCTATAACTGTATCCACAGAGCAAAACACAGTTGGAGAAAAACACACAACCGTGCTTCAGATTCATGAATTCATAAATTTAAATTTATGATTGCTAATTTCAAGGGGAATTTAATGCTAATCAGCAATCAAATGTCATTTCCCTCGTATTTACTCTCCCACTTTCCTAGACAACATTCTCCTCTCAGTTCTTCCCTCATCCTCACTCTTAGCTGGTGACCTTGCTTCCTTCAGAAAATTTATCCAAGAGCACCCCTGCCAGCACTTGTAGCCCCTAGCCACACCTGTGCCCATGCCCTCTCCCTTTCCCTGGTTAATACGGACACATGCTCTGTGCTCCCAGCAAGGGCCACCCTCTGCTTACGATCCCATCCCCTCACACCAACTCAAGGATATTGTCCCAGCAATTCTCCTCTTCTTCCTATAGTATTAGTTCTGTGTTTTTGTTTCTTTGTCGGTTGCTTGGTTTGTCGATCTCTGTTGCATTATTCCACCAGCGCACAAACAGGCTGCTACTTCTCTCATAAAAAACAAAAAAACAAAAAAACTTCTCTCTTCTCCCTTCACCTTCAGCTACCACCCATTTGCCTCCTTTTCCTAAAAGTAAAAAGCCTTGAAAATGCCACGTATACTTGGTCTCTCCAATGTCTCTTCTCCAACTCTTACTAGGCTTTTTTCATCCCCCTATTCCACCAAAACAGCTTGTATCAGGTTGCCAATGAACTCCATGTTGCAAAACCCAGTGGTGAATTCTCAGTCCTCATATTCTTGACCTAGCAGTAGCATTTGACACAGTTAATCTCTCCATCCTGTGTAAAACTCTATTTGGCTGCAAAGACACCACACTTTCAATAAATGCAAAGTTTCAATAAATCTAAAATCATCTAAAAATAAAGTATTAAAAAAATGTAAGTCAGCTCATTTAACTCCACTGCTCAAAACCCACCCATCTCATTCTGACTAATACCCAAAGTCTTTTAAAAATTTTTGAGGAATCTCCATACTGTTTTCCATAGTGGTTGTACCGTTTTACATTCCTGCCAACAATGTGCAAGGGTTCCAATTTTCCCACATCCTCAAAACACTATCTTTTGTTATTTTTTTATCATTGGCATTCTACCATGTGTGAGGTGATATCTCATGGCTTTGTTTTGCGTTTATTTGTTGATTAGTGATGCTGAGCATTTTTTCAAATATAGCAGTCCCCCCTTAATCTGCTTTTTTCCCCCACAGTTTCCGTTATCTGAGGTCAACTATGGTCCTAAAATATTAAAAGGAAAATTCCGTAAATAAACAATTCATATGTTTTAAATTGCATGCCATTCTGAGTAGCGTGATGATATCTCTCACCATCCCTCTCTCTCCCACCCGGGATATGAATCATCTCTCTGTCCGCTGTATCCACACTGTATATACTACTTGCCTGTTAGTCACTTAGTAGCAGTCTTGGTTATCAGATTGGTTATCAGAGAGAGAGCGAGAGATAGAGAGCAGGATAGAAAAGGACCACATTCGCACACCTCTTATTACAGTGTATTGTTATAATTGTTCTATTTTATTATTAGGTATTCTTGTTAATCTCTTACTATGCCTAATCTATAAATTACATTTTATCATAGGTATGTATGGAAAAAACAGTGTATATAGAGTTTGGTACTATTAGGCATCCACTGGGAGTCTTGGAACGTATCCCTTGAGGCCTATACCTGCTGGCCATTTATGTATCTTCTTTGGAGAAATGTATATTCAAGTCTTTTGATAGAACTACCATATGATCCAGCGATCCAATTTCATAAGAATTTAAATCAGGATCTTAAAGAGATATCTGCATTCCTAAGTTCATTGCATCATATTCACAATAGCCAAGATATGGAAACAACCCAAATGTCCATTGATAGATGAATGAATAAAGAACATGTGATATATACATACAATGGAATACATTCAGCCTTTAAAATGAAGAAAATTCTGTAATTTGCAAACATATGGATGAGCCCGGAGGACGCTATGGTAAGTTAAACAAGCCAATTGCAAAAGGGCAATGTTTGTATTTATACGAGATATCTAAAATAGTCAAACTCAGAAGCAAAGAATAAAACAGTGGTTTCCAGGGGCTAGGGGGAAGGGGAAATGTTTATATCAGTTGTTCATTGGATACTAAGTTTTGGTCATGCAAGATGAATAAGTTCTAGAGATCTGCTGTACAACACAGTGCCTGCAGTTAACAATACTGTACTGTGCACTTCAAAATTTGTTAATAGGTTAAATCCCATGGTAAGTTTCCTACCACCAAAAAGAGGGGAGGGAAGGAGAAGGAGACACAAGGAAACTTGTAGAGGTGATGAATATATCTATTATCTTGATTGTGGTAATGGTTTCACGAGTGTTTGCGTATGTCCAAATTCATCAAATTGTATACATTAAATATGTACAATTACACCTCAATAAAGTTGTTTTTTAAAAAATCCAAAGCCTTTACAAAGGCCTCCAGGGATCTACACAGTCTGGTCCTCCTACTGACACTCTAGCCTCTTCTCTGAGCCATCTCACCCAGCTGCAGCTGCGCTGGCCGCCTACTCTCCCTGGATCATGCCAGGCATACCCCTGCCTCAGTGCTTCTGCACTTGCTGTTCCTTCTGCCTGGAACACGCTTCCTCCAAATATCCCACACCTCCTTGAGAGTTTTACTCAAAAATCCCTGCTCAGTGACGTTTACCTTGAACACCCCGATTAAATTTATAAACACCCCTCACGTCCTATCCCGTATCCTGCTATTTTTTCTCCAGAGCATTTATCATCATAGAACACATTATATATTTTAATTTGTTTATTGCCAGTCTAGGAGAATATGGGTTAGGGGATTTTGTCTGTTACTTTCACTGCTGTACCTGTAGCGCCTAGAAGAATGTTTGGTGCATACAATCTAAATATTGCTGAATGAATGAATAATAAATAAACACACACGTAGAAGTTTGCTGTGGTCAGAATGGCTACAGCACATGGTATATGGGGCAGAGGCAGGAGTTGTGACTGGGAAAAGTGGGAGGCGTCCACAGGAGGAACATTGCACAAAGCTCACCCCTTTCTTACTGTCTCCCCCGCCCCCCCCCACTGCCACACCACCTCAGGTGATGTTGACTCCTTGGCTTAGAATGTCTCTATTATACCCCACTTCCCCACCCTGCAGTGCCCCTCACCTCCCTTCCCAGGGGCCTTTCTTATCAACTCTACCCAGTCTGAACTCTTTTAAACTTTCACTTGCCACCACACATTTTAGCCTTTTATGGTTTTCTCATTTGTTTTATCTCCCCAATTAAATTGCATGTACCATCAGGATGGGGGGAGAGAGAGGAAAATATTTACTTTTTTGTTATTTCCTTTTCTTCCACACCAATTTGGGTGATGGGAAGAGGTTGGTGGCCCCAAAGAATGGAAACCCCTTGAGTCAGTCAGGATTGCTGGTTAATTCATTTGCAAATTACAAAATCTTGGCCATCAACCTGAGCTCACAACTCAGAGAAAGAATTCAGGTGAGTGTGCACTAATTCCTAAAAAGGATACAAAGTCTAGCTCAGATCAATCACATCCAGCCAGACTCCTTGTTGCCACAAGTCAACACTTGAGAATAACAACAGTTAATAATAATAAAGGCTACCAATTAGTGATCATTTTACTGTGTAACAGGCACTAGGTTAAGCATTATGGTATCTCATTCTCTCAACAATACTATGTGGTTGTTACTAAAATTATCCTTATTTTAGAAAGAAGAAAGTGAAGCACAAGGAGATAATGAGACTGAACAAGGTGACAATGGCAGAAATAGGTTTGGAGCACAGGTCTGGCTCACTCCAAAGGCGATGGTTCTAACCACAGGCTGCACTGCTCCTGAACATGTAAGTCATTGCCAGGAATGTTGGTACTCTGCTGCTGAATCAAAAATTGGAGGACAGCTTAGATCACAGAGCTAGATACATGAATGAGACGGACAGCTCTGCCTCTAAAGATGTTATTATCTGCTAGAGACAACCCTCATTACCATAAAGTCACCTCCTCTAACGTGCCCTCCGTGATATTTCAAGCTGAGAGGGAGCACTTTTTCTCTGAACTCCCTGAACATTTTCTGTACCTCTATCCAGACATCATTCATGTCTATAGCATCATCTAATTTGTGTATATGTTATATCACTCTTACTACACTGAGTGCCCCTGAGTCTTACCAATCCCTACACAGCCTACCACAGCCAGGCACATAATAGGTCCTTGAAAGCAATCATGCTTTTGCAAATGTCTTTTTGTCTGCTTATAAAGATTTCCCCTGACATTAACCTAAAATATTCTTATTCATTTTCCAAGACCCAGCTCAAATGTCCCCTTCCTTTGTGAAGCCTAAAATAACTTTCCCAAGCAGAGGTAGCAGCTCCTTTCCCTGTATTCCTACAGCACTTTCTTCATCCCTTTATTATGTCATTTATATTATATTATAGCTGTTATTTGCCGTCTTATGACAGTGCCTGGCACATAATAGGCACATGACACATGTTTATTGAATTAATGAATCTACAAATGGCTTGTAGGATATTTCCTTTTCTTCCACACCAATTTCAGTGGAGGGAAGGGACTGGTGGCCCTAAAGGATGGAGGCTCCTTGAATAATCAGTTAATACATTTGCAAATTACAAAATCAGGCTGTGCCTGCAATTCTGATTTGACTTCCCATAGTCTTTGTTGTGATCTTAGAGATCAGATCAAACCTCCTCTAGCAGCTGGCTCCTGTAAACATTGGAGAGATGCAAGTGTCCACATGTCTCTGCAGCCACACCAGGAAACTCGCTGCTTAGCTGCTTAGGAAAATCAGTTCTGATTATCATAAGAGCTGGTATTCAAGAACTGTCTCCATATTCATGGAGCCATAGAGACTTCTCAGGCCCCAGTGTCCCTTTTCAGTCTCCAGCTCTTCTGTGCTGCCTCTCAGTCCCACTGCTGAGAGACTCCGTTAATGTTCAAGTGGCCAGATTTCACCTTCCTGAAGGTGGCGGAAGCATTGGAATATATTAGGAGATTCTGTGGTACACCCTTAGTAAAGTCCAGATATCTCTCTCTACCTCGCCTCTGTGATGAACTCTAAATTCACAGGCTCATTGGCACCTAATGAGGTGACAGGCATTCTCAGTGGGCAGCCTAAAACACAGTACTGATTTCAGGCAGTTAGCAGAGGGGGCTATACCCAGAGGATCGGGAACTTGAGGCTAGGGGTGATTTATGTTAGATATTTTCCATGTTATTAATAGATGCTGTGTAGTCAGAATAATGGCTTCCCAAAAATACCAACATCTTAATCCCCGGGATTCATGAATATGTTACCTTGCCTGGCAAAAGGTTTTGAGATGGGAAGATTATCCTGGATTACTCATGGGAGTCTGAGATAATTACAAGGATCCTTATAAAAGAAAAGTGGGAAGGTCAGAGAGAGGTTGGAAGATGTTATACCTCTGGCTTTGAAGACAGAAGAAGGGGCCTCAAGAAGAATGCAGGCGGCCTCTAGAAGCTGGAAAAGGTGACTTAATCAACAGATTCTCTCCGAGAGCCTCCAGAAGAATGCAGCCCTCCAACATCCTTTTTTTTTTTTTTTTTTTGGCCCAGTGAGACTCATTTTGAACTTCTGACCACCAGAATTGTAAGATAATAAATATATGTTGTTTTAAGCCACTAAGTTTGTGGTGATTTGTAAGAGCAGCAAGATGATACTAATACAGATGCCCATTAGTCAGCTGCCTGATCTCATATAATAATCCGTTATTATAAATTCTTATAGTCTAAGAAAAAGTCAATCTCTCTTAATGTTTTAGTTTGCTTCCTTAACCAGAACAAGAAAACTATGCTACTCATTTTATTTCACTTTTGGAGTTAGAGGTAAATTCAATCTCACCAGTTCCTGGAGAGTAGAGAATGTGTCATATTCACATGAGTTTCTCTATCCCTAATGTCTGGCATAGTAAATATTTGTTAAATGACTGCTCAAGAGCCACAATCCTCCTTAGTCTAAGTTTCTGATATAATTATCTTTCCCACATTCCTAAGCTTCATTACATTTTACTGTATGCTTATAATACTAGCCCTAAAATATAGGTCTTTGACATTCCCAGATTAAATATTTGCTAGTTTTAATATTTTTAAGTGACTCCAAAGCCATGTGATAACCTAAAATTTCATCAGGACTGCTGTGTGGGAATAAGGTTATTGGCTAGTAAGTGAACCTAACTGACTGTCCCATCTAACCTGGTCTTGTTATTCTCAGCTCCTGGGTACATAGGGAATCACTCTTATCACTGTGGAATTCAAAATTCCCAAGAAATCTCTTAAGACTCCATTTTCCCAGGTGTCATCATTCTGCACAATCTCCCTTTGGAGTTAATGCTACTTCTGTCTATCTTTTTAATTATAAAAAGAGCTGTTGGCAGAGGGATACTTCCTTTCCCTTCTACTAGGAAGACTGTCCATGGAGACTTCTACTATACATGTAGGTGGGATGCTTTCAGCCTGAAGAATTAGTAAGTCTGGGTGACATAGACTTTGACTCTGGGTGCATGTTGGATGGGCTAATTGCAGCTAGTGACCCATGCTGGCCTGTGACTGGGTTTGAATGTCTATCTGACTCCAAAGTAAAGTATTAGCAAGATCCACTGTCTTGAAGACTTGGGCCATGTGCTTCATCCTAGCTTTTATTAGTAATAAGGCTGTCATATTACTCTCCATCTCTCTGACTCCTGCATTTATCTCTCAATTGATTCCAAACTTAGGTGGGGAAGAAAAGGAGTATCATTTATTGATCTCCACAGAAGCTTAATAAAAATTACTATATGTTGAGTGTTTTCTCTGTGCCAGGCACTATGTTGATGCTTTATACACATTATTTTTAAAAAATCATCACCAACACAGCAAAACAAATAGAATAATGGAGGTACATATAAGCACCATAGTGACTGATGGCTTCAGAGCAGGGAGCTGAAGAGAACGAAAATAAAGAAGGAGAACAATGACTCCAGGACAACCCCAGGAGTAAAGACAGTGGTTTCTAAATCCTTCACAAAAGACAGAGTTCTTGAACCCTCAATAAAAGAATTCTGGACAGGCCAGCCAGTCCATTTCCCAGTCTTTATACTAGTAACCCTGGACACATGGGACACTACTGTCTTTAAAGTCTTCTTGGCTTTTGAGCCACACTTCTCTTGCTCAGGCCTGCTTCCATGTCTGGAAGTGTACTTTCCCTTCTAATAAAACATTTCTTTTCTACTGTAAAAAAATAAAAAAAATAAAATAAATAAAATCTTCTTGACACACAGGTCACCAAAAAAGCCTCACTTATGGGCGTGAGAAGATTCTGTCTTTCCACGATAGAGATTCCTGCGAAAACATCCCCTGACAGGGACCAGGCCTGGGGTGAGCTGATGTGATGAAGGTCATCAGCTAAGCCAGCCTTTTACATTGTGAATAGTGTTGAGCCTGAACTCCAGCTGCAAGCCCAGGGATGACGCCTAAGTCACAGTGATTCCTGAGCTCTGAGTCCCAGTGCCTGGGTTAGAAACAAGTCTATTTTTTTCCTGCAGGGCCCTTACCAGAGATGAAATCAGACATTTTTTATTCACATATTTAGTATCTATCTCCCCACTTAAGAGTGTACACTCCATGACAGCAGGAAGGGAGTTTCCCCACAATTAGCACGATGTCTGGCATGGAGTGAGCACCAGATAAATATCTCTAGAATGAATGAAAGAATGAAGTTTACTGTTCGCTCCACACAAGTAACTTGACATCTCTGAGCTCAACCACACATTAAGGAGATAACTACCTCCCTGGATCAAGGGAAAGGTATGAAAGACATGAAGAATGATTTAAAGCACATACGAGATGAATTCTCATAGCTGACTATCTGTAGTCATGATCTACTGACGGCTTCATAGCTTTCTTTGGTCTTTCTTTTCCACTTTCTAACTTGATTCACAACAACCCATGAGTAAGAAGAGTAAGAATTATTTTCCCGTTTGATAGTTAGGCCTATGGAGGGGAAGGGTCACTCCAGATCACACAATGGCCGCAGGGCAGAGCCAAGACTGGACCCAGAACTCCGAAGTCCTCCAGCTCAGTCCTGCCTCAGATCCTGGGATTCTTCCCTTGACCAGCACAAGACCCAATAGTCCCTGCAATGGGCCCCACGTGGAGGTAGTGAAAGGCCCACTATCGCTCCTCTCTTCCCACAGGTCTCCAGGGGTTGCTTGGCAACCAGCGCCAAGCAGTAAGTGGCCTCTAGTCAGGTCTGTTGTTGTGGAGCTTTCGGATCTCCCTCCCTTCACATCTGTGCGTCTCTCACTCTCTATTAATGAGACTTCTTCCCCACCCCACCTCTCCTGGAGGATCCTCTTCTCTGATCCACAATAATTAACCTCCCAGGAAACAGAAAGGGCTCTCAGGAACCGATGTGGCAAGGGACTCCAGGGACCAAGGCACTACCAATGCACTCATCATCTAACATTCCTCAGAAGTGACAGAAACTCCTTTTGTGAATGGTCCCGCTCAGCGATGCTCACTCATATCTTCCTCTTCTTCCCGCTCCACCTTCCATCCTGACAATGGTCTTCTGAAATTCCCTGGCAGAGATCAAATGAGCTGGAGAAATTTAACTGAACGCTTCATACTGTGCTAGCGAGTCCCTGGGTGCTGTTCCAGCACTCCTGCCCCACAGGTGGGAAGCCTTGGGAGGCCCAGTCATCATTTGCATGTGAATCACAAGCAGAGAAAGGAAGGAACCTAACTTACTGTATTCCTAATATGTGCCAGGCATAAGACTATGTATCATATGTAGCCCTCAACAAACCCGTGAGACTTTTATAGTTGAAGATATTATCTATTCATAGAAGTGAAGTGATTTACCAAAGCTCATGTAGCTTTAAAAAAAAATCACAGAACTTTTATAAAAGTAAATATATATGAGTAGATAAGTGTTCCTCCCTCTCCCTGTATAATTACTTGATCATCAAATTTTGTAGATTCTAGTCCTAAATCTATCTCAAATCTCTCTCCTCATTTCCATCCCTGAAGTCATTTCGTCATTGTTATAGTGTTACATACTGAATATTTGTGTCCCCAAATTCATGTGTTGAAGCCCTAACCCCTGTGTGGCTATATTTGGTGATGGGGACTCTAAGGAAGTCTTTAAGGTTAATTGAGTCATAAGGGTTGGAGCTCTTATCTAATAAGATTAGTATACTTTTAAGAAGAGACGCCAGAGAACTCGCCCACTCTCTCTCCATGTGTACGCACCAAGGAAAGGCCATGTGAGTGCACAGCAAGAAGGCAGCGGTCTGTACCCCAAGAGGAGTGCTCTTGCCAGACATCAACCCTGCTGCCACCTGATCTTGGACTTAAGTCTTCAGAGCTGTGAGAAAATAAATTTCTGTTTTGTTTCAGCCATCTAGTCTGTGGTATTTTGTTATGGTAGCTCAAGCAGACTAATACACTAGGCTTGGGCCCTTATAACGTACCCAAACCACTGTTTCTTTGCCTCACTTCCATCTACTTGCTAAACTGAAACCAGAGATTTTTCTAAAATGCAAATCTGATCTGTTAAAACCCTTCGATGGCTCCCACGATATCTATGGTAGTGCTCTCCAAATTTATACTCATGTTAAGTAAGAATGTAGGCATATATATATATGTCCTTAGCTTATACATACATATATCTCTACTTTTGTATATAAAGATGTTAAAGTATATAAAAATGACAAAAATATTTAAATGTTTACATTTTAGTGTCTTTATGAACAATACAGAAACTTTTTTGTTACAGAAAAGCACATATACATACACACACAAAAAACCCTTTGCTAATTTTTTTTTAGCAAAAGCAATGTGATTGACTGTGTCAGATCTACTTAGATTGTCATTGGTTTTACCTCAAAACTTGGCTGACAATGAACTTGTGCTAGGAGTCAGAGAACGATCAGTTCAGCCATTTTCTGTGCTCACTTGTGCTCAATGTAATTAGTATAGTCTTCAATCAGAGGCTTCTTTGCAGGACTCTTTTAAAGTCTCATATCCATTGTGAGGGTTCGGCTAGTTAAAATTAGGTAGTACAATCAATAAATCCACTCAACCAGATACAGAAAAACTGCAACAGCTCACAATGGGCTAAAAATGAATAAAAGAGTGAAGAAGACACCACTGCCAACCCCTTCGAAGGGTAAAATGTCTCCTCTGACCTGAAGATTTTTTAAATGTAGCCTATATAACCAACTGATGTGGAGATCAGATGAAGACATCTGTGTCATCCACACGGTAAATATTAGTAACCATTTATTTTATCTCATAGACAAAAAATAAACTCTATAGTTTCTTCAGCTCCCAAGAAAATCATCAGCCATGTACCCTCTGGCCCATGGCAAGAACCTTCTGTATTGTTGTGCAAGGTCTCCCTGACCCCCAAGCTTCTACCTAATAGCCTCTCCAGAAAATTTCTCTCTCAGCAACCCTCCCTGTTCTTTCACAGCCTTGTTCAAGGTATTGCTCACCACGCCTCCAAATACCCTGTGTTCTCACCCCTTTTGTGCATTGGATGCATCATAGGTACTTAATAAGTGATTATTGGTTCTTACCATGAGGTAATTCAACTAGATCAGTGGTTCTTTCATTTCAGCCTGCTTCCAAACCACCTGGAAGACTTGTTATACCACAGATCGCTGGGCCACACCCCAGAGTTTCAGGTGCAGTGGGTCCGAGGAGGGTCTTGAAAGTGTGCATTTCTAACAAATTCCCAAGTGATGACAATGCTGTTGATCTGGAGACCACGCTTCTAGAACCAGTGAACTAAAGTAAAGCTTCTTGCATTTCTAATGATTTATGATTCCTCAATGCTTTTAATTGAGATTCAATGAGCAAAATAAACATTTATTTCTATATGTTAATACTTAGCATTATCATACATGAAAATATGGGCTCTAGAAGGCCTAATGTGCTTCTCTACAGTGTAGAGAAAAAAGAACATAATTTAGAATCAGAACAGCTGAGCTGGAATCCCACTTTATACCTGTGTGGTCAACCCACGGTAAGTTAATTACTCTCTAAGTTTGAATTTTTTCTCTTATAAAATAGGAGTGTATTAAAATAATATCTACCTTATGGAGTTACTTGTGAGATAATATTAATATATGGAAATAACTTGTAAAAAGAAAAATGCTGTATATAGACTATACCAATAAGATATATGTATGATGTCTTAATGTACATTTAACAAGATGAATGCACAGATAATAATACATGTTTTGAATACTTTAAATTGCAAATTTTCAAAATTTCCAATCTTGGTGCTAATTCATTATTAAAAAGTATATGATCTATATCTTGCTATATCATCTCAAATATATATATGGTTTATTAATACCACTGGTAAATACCAATAATAGCTGTGGCCAGCTTCCAAGATGGTCCCCAATGATTCTTACCTCCCAGGATTCATCCTCTTGTGTAGTTTCCTCCTACATTGAATCAGTGACCAACAAAATATTCTAAAGTGAAGTAATAAGAGACATTGCTACTTCCTCTTTGATTTCTTGGATCTCTCCCCCTGGGGGAAGCCAGCTGCCATGCCATGATGACATATAAGCAGCTCTGTGGAAGGAACCACATGGGAAGGTCTTCTACCAATAGCCAGTACCAGACATGTGACAGCTAGTAACAGCCAATACAGAGACCCCTGGAAAGGGATCCTTCAGCCCCACTAGACCTTCGGATGACTGCAGCTCAAGCTGACATCTGGCTGCAACCTCAAAGTGGCCAAAGCAGAAATTAAGTCACTCCCAAATGTTTGACCTATAGAAACTGATCAATTTCTATAGATTATCCAAATGAATAATTGCTATTGTTTTAAGCCATCAAGTTTTGAAGTGATTTGTTATGCAGTGATAGATTATGGACACAGTAGCTAACATCTATTGTGTATTCACTATGTTCCAGGAACTATGCTAAGCACCCATGGCCCTATAATGTAGATGCTGTGATAATCTCCAAAGAGAAAAGGGTTACCTAGAAATGTTAAGTAATATAGTCAAGGTTCCATGTCTCCTAAGTGACAGAACTGGAATTTGAATCCAGGTCTCCAACTCCAAAACCCAGATTCTCAGTCACTCATTCATACAGGCCAGGAGAAAGCTTTTTAAGCAGCAGAACTAACTGAGCCCCCAGAGGAGAAAAACCTGTATAAAACAAGCAAGGGGGCAGACCAGGAGCCAGACCAGCAACAGCATTGGTGCCTAATGCCATAAGACCCAGAAGTTTCGCACTAGCTCCACCTCCCAGGCTTTGTACCAGCGCACTAGTCACCTCTCAGGACATTCCTGCCCAAGATGCCCAGGACTCACCCAGATCTGCAGCTTCACTCGCTTCTCGTGGCGGTAGACTGTCTTCACCTTGAAGTCAATGCCCACCGTGCTGACAAAGGCTGAGGTGAAGGTGTCATCGGCATAGCGGAAGAGGAAGGAGGTTTTGCCAACGCTGCTGTTGCCAATGATGAGCAGTTTGAACATGTAGTCAAAAGTCTGGTCAGAAGCATCTTTGGCTCCAGCTTTACCATCGGTCACGGAAGCCATCTGTAAGAGAGACCTGTGGTCATTCAGAAACACACGTCCAGTGTCACCCTGAGTCACCAGTGTTTTTTAATGGTCACTCTGCTAGAGTCACATCCTCATTCCCTACCCCAGCATCAGTGAGGAAACACTGCACCTGTCCCAATGTTGTATCAGGACTAGGGTGGGACCCAGCTCCTCCCATTTATTCCTTCAGCAAATATTTACTGAGTACCTTGGTCTGGGCCAAACCCTGTGCTGGGCCTGGGGAATACAAATATGAATTAGACATGGTGTCTGACTTCTGAGTGTCCACAGATTAGAATATATAAGCAGCAGATAAGTGATAAGAGAGAAGCTTTAGCTGAGGAAGCCCACAAGAAACATCTAATCCAACTTGCAGGCATGGTGGTCAAGGAGTCTTCTGTATGAAGCTGTGCCTGAGCTAAGTTTTGCGGGGGAAAAAAGCCAAAACAGCAAACACATGAACATTCTAGTAAATTCCCAGGAGAGGACTATCATTCCTGTTTCGAGAATTTTTATGGCTCCCCACAGCTCTGAAGATCAAGCCTAAACTGTTCAATTTGACAGAGAACCAACTAATCAAAGAATAAACTCTCTAAACTTTATCTTCCCCAAAGCCTCTCCCTACCAACCTGTTACAGTTATACCAAATTACGCTTTATTCCAAATATGCCACGTTATTTCTTGCTTTTGTCCCTTTAGACATATATTCTTTCTTTCTGCCTACAACACTTATCTCCTCCTAATAAGCTCCTGTCCATCCTTGTAGATCTAAATGAAGTCCTGCCCCTGTGCTCCCAGAGCACACTAACAGCACTTGTATCATTTCAGAACCGTTTACTAGTCCAGCTCCTCCTTTAGGCCAAACATCTGGGACTTAAGGTACTTCAATTCTGCACCTCTGGCTTCTAGCACAAGTCCTAGTACATAATCAACACTCAGTAAATGTGTGCTGAATTAATATGAGTCACATCATTACTCTGGGGACCAATCTCATTATCTGGAAAATGGGGAGAACAATTTTAGTTCTGCTTTTCTCACAGTGCTGTTACGGGACTCAAATGAGATAACAATGAGTAAGACCTTAATAAACTGGTAAATCCCACACAGTTGTGAACATAATTCATTATTATTCCAAATCCTTCAAAACTTAGATCCTCTGTTTATTTGTTCATTCACTCACTCATTCATTCATTCATTCACTCCACAAATATTTATTACATGCCAGGCCTTCCCTGAGACCCTAGCTCTCAGACCGGCCACCATCCTCTCCTTTTTAAAACAGTTTGGGTCTGAACTCCATAATCCAGCACTTGGTCCCATAGTCTTATTTGAATCTTTAATTGCTTCTTACCAGCCACTGATACACTCTCCACCTGCGACCTCTTCCTGTGCCCAGCATCAAGTGCTCAGACTGGCTGGGTGAGTGGTCCCAGGAGGATGGGAGGACAACCCTGACATGAGAATGTCCAGGTGTCACTGCCTTTAAAAATTCCTACTTTTTTCCCCAAAGGAAAAGAGAATGAGACTCGTAGATTTAGCTCTATGGGCCTTTCTAGTGAGCTGTAAGGACAAGAAGCTGACAAATATAGACTATTTAAAACTCTCTTGAAGAAAGGTCAGACAAATATGTGGGATTATTTGCAGCTCTTCAGTAATATCTCCTTTAAAATGCCACCACTAGCTTCTGGTGGCTTCTGTTCTTCCTTCTCTTTTCTCCCAGCTCTCAAGCCTTTATCTGAGACTCCGGGCCACATCCTGGTATCAGTCTGCCCCATGACAATGCTCACTAGGTGGGTGTGGAACATACCCTGGACCTTTGGAGACTGAGGCATAAGATTTACATGGAAGAAGAAAGTGCGATGGAGAGGAGGGAGTTTAAACTTTCTCAGAGCCCTAACTTTTCAGTTTTCATGGTACAAGAGCCAGAGCCTGTTTCAAGAATTGGCAATTCAACAGAATTACACTTTTTTCCTACCTCAAACAAGGGCAGCAATCATAATGACGTCACGTTATCCTCTGCTCTGCTGCCAGACATCTTTGTTTACAAGAGACAATTTCTACTTTGAAAGTATATATTTCTAATGTAAAAGTTACAAAAGTAAAACACAAGAGGATAAAAAAGAAAAATTAGTTACCAGACATCCTATCCATTCAGCAACTGCCATTATTAACATTATAAGTGTAATTCCTCCCTTATTTTGGGGATGCAACGAAATGCCATCTATTTTTAAACTATAACAAATGATTATTTGTTAACTTAAAAGGTGATACACACATTGAAAAGAAAATTTTAAAAACTTTTACTACTTGTAAGTACTACTTTATCACCATCTGTAGTTTGCATTATTTTCTTAGTTTTTAGCATTAAAAAAAAAATAATGTAGAACCTAAAGGTTTACAGTGAAAAGTAAGTCTTGCTTCTACCCCTGATTCCAAGTCCCTGGTTCTGCTCCCCAGAGGCAAACATGTTTACCAATCTACATATTTCAGAGATAGTCTTTGCATCTATCAGCACAGAGGTCTGTTTGTACTTTTAATCTACATATAAATGATAACATACTATACATGCTAGTCTATATCTTCTATACATATTTTAATTGCTAAGATCATACTTTCATTAGTTTTGTATCCTGCTCCTTTTTCACTTAACATAACATCATAAAATTTTACCGAGACCTTTAAAACTCTTCATAAGTATCATTTCAATTGACTACACTATATTCCATCCTATAGACATGTCATATGACTAATTCTTTAGTGTTATACATTTATTTTTCCATTCTTAATTATTATAAATTTAACCGTAGTGACCATTTCTTTACATAAATTTTGTTCACATTCTTATTTATTTTCTTAGGAGAGATCCTAGCAATGGAACTGCTGGTCGAAGAGTAACTTTACTGAAACACAGACTAATCCTTATCTCCTTTTCATGCCCTTTCTCTTTTTTTATCCTCTAAATAAATGTGGGAGATAAAATTGGAAGGACAGAGTTTGTTATTTCCATTTGATTAAGAAGGAAACTGAGAGCTAGAAATGAAGAGGATTTGGCCAAGCCTCATGGCTAACAATTGAGATTAGATTTAGTACCTTGCAGCGTTATGGAAAGTTCAAAACCCCTGCTCTATTCCTCAGCTGAATTCTTGGGCAAGTCATATTGCCTCTCCTAGCCATAGCATTTTTACTGTAAAATAGAGAAAATATCACCTACTTCACAGAGCTGTGGCACAAACAAAATGAGCAGTTACCATATGTAAATATCTGTTATTTCCTGGCCCATGGGTGGTACTCAATAAATATATATTTCTGGCCCTTTTAATTTACTTCTGCAGTCAAATATTGATCAACTGTCCTCTCCCTGATCTGGGCTCCATTATTTGAGCTGGTTTTACAATTAACTGTCTGCCTTTCCTTCTTGAATAAGCTGAGTTATATCCATTCTTACACCCTGTCAACACTGGACCTATAGTAAATCCTTAGGGCATGTTACTCCTTTCAAAAAATATTTATCGAGCATTTGCCATGTGCTAGACTTATGAATGTAAAGTCATTTTATTGCTTCATTTTTCTGATGCAGCTGTTTATACCCTTAGATTTCTGGAATTAGAAGGGATTTTTGAGTGGCAGCTTTAACATAACAAAAAGACTGGCTCCTGGTCCCAGTTTTCTTAGTAACTCAATGTATGAACTTGGGCAAGTCACTTAAACTCTGAGCCTCAGTGTCCTCACCTGTGATATGATAATATTGCCTACCTTGCAAGGCTGCTGGGAATTTTAAATAAGAGAATGTATGTAAGTGTGCTTCATACGTACACTGTGTGGAGAAAAATACATGTGGCCTTGTGTAGACGCTGTGGGAAAAGTACCTGCCTTTATTAGCTATGTCTGCCACAAGGGAGAGTGGGAAGTGAAGCAAGAGTAGAAAATAGTGTCCATTCCTGGCCTGTTCTACTCCCCTTCATTTTACAGATCAAAAATTGAGTCTCCACAAAGAGAAGTGATTTGTCCAAAGTCACACAGTAAGTCAGTTGGAGCATCATGACCAGAATTTCCGTTATCTAATGACTCCCAGATTAGACTGAGCTTCAGGAAAATAAAAACTGCAACAATCTGAGTTAGTAAAGAAGGATCCCTAGTGCCCTGAGCATCTCTTTCCTAGCACTTTCTGTACTGTACTGTCAACATCCGTTTATGCGCACACAGCGTAGCTTTCCCAGTAGGTGGTGTGAGAACAGGGAGAAGCAGAGGGCAGAGAGGTTCAGTCGAGAGGTACCTTCACATTATAAACCCCTTAGGGCAGCAGTCCCCAACCTTTTTGGCACCAGGGACTGGTGCTCCTATGAGAATCTAATGTCTGGCAATCTGAGGTGGAGCTGAGGCAAGTGATGCTAGTGCTGGGAAGCAGCTGAAAATACAGATGAAGCTTCACTTGCTTGCCTGCTGCTAACCTCCTGCTGTGTGGCCTGGTTCCTAACAGGCCATGGACCGGTAGCAGTCTGAGGCCCAGGGATTGGGGATCCCTGCCTTAGGAGATCTTCTCAAGAGATGGGCAGGGGCCACACAGACATTTGTAAGAAAGGTAAAAAGTATCCCATCAGGCAACTGCCCAAGGTAGAGCTAAACAGACAGGTCACTGCACAGTGGTGCAGGCAGAAGCACACTGGTGAGACAAGCATCGATCAGCTCTTCCCTCTCTTTTGTGACAGTTACACAAATGACAGAGCTGGGTAGCTCATTGTTTCCTTGAGGAGCAATACAGATGAAAGCCCAGGGACCACCTGGGAAGTCATGTCTGGTCCCAGGTTGGGGGAAGAAGGAAATGGCTATTCAGGGTTGGTTTGAAAAACAAATAATACTTTCAGTCTGATAGGCAACAGAAATAAGCACCTAAGGAAGAAGCCAATTTCAGCTTGGAAAAAGTGAGGAGAGGAGGATGAGAGCCCTAAGATCCAGCAAGAAGTGATCAACTCAATGCATGCAGTGAAGAAGTGAATGGATAGACCTCTCTTTTGATGGAAAAAACAAAGACTGAGTCAGAGAGACCTGGGTTGAGCCTTGGCTCATTCCGCAGTTGTGTAACATTAGGCAGATCATACCTGGGGCCTCAGTTTCCTCATCTATAAAATGAGTTAATCAAATGACGGGCAAACTGTTACAAGAATTAAAACCAGTATAGAATATAAAGCAGTATAGAGCAGAGAGTGTTTTATAAACCCTTTAAAATTGTTTTTGTCTCTGTGCTTCACGTTTTCTTCTACCAGATCATCCTGGGTAGTGAAAATAGCTTGGGCTTCCAAATCAAACAAATTAGATTCAGTTTCCAGGTCTACCATTTATTAATTGTGCAACCTTGTCAAGAAATTTTACATGACTAAGACACAGTTTCCTCATTTGTAAAACAAGCATTATTGGGAAGATTATAGTCAATGTTGGTAAAGCATCTAGGCAGTATGTGACATGCAGTAGGTGCTCAGTAAATTTAATTCCATCTTCCTACTGGTAACACTTATCAGTGAGGATAAGACAACAGTTGGGCATATGTGGACCTCACCCTACTATAAGCATCCTCTCCCTAAAGCCATAGTCTACTAACTTTTCTAATTCAACGTTTCTTCAGACCATTCACCCTGCCACCCATCACTGCCAGCCCAGCCCACCTCCTCACTATTTCCCAAGGTCTCTTTAAGTCACAGAAACAGTTTCATAATAGCTACTATTTATTGATCATCTACTAAATGCCAGGCACTCTACCAGGTGTTCTCAGTACATTCTATTATGCATACAAAGATGCTTGATAAATATTCACTTCCTTCTTTCACTAGACTGGAAAGAGAGAGCCATGGGTGTAACCATGGTCAGAATGTAGGCACACCTGCATAATAATGTCAATAGCCTTTCTCTTTAGTATAGTGCTTTATAGTTTACGAAAGTTCTTTTCAACCACAATATCGTTTTTGACCCTCGCAACAGTTCTTGGGGGTCGATGGGGAAACTGAGGCAGGAGTACAACCACAGCGCAATTACTCATTCAATCAACACTCAACCTAGTATGTACCAGGCCCTGTGCTGTACTCTGGAGGGATAAAGAGGGACTAGAAAGAGTTCAAACCTAAAGGGGAAACCTTTAAAAATGTCATCTATAGACATCAGTAGATACCTCCCTTCATATCATAATCCTTAAGAAATAAATCCTTCATTTATTTCTTAGATTGGAGATCATTTTAGATTTTTGCCTTCTCCCATACTGTTTCTTCTGATGGAAACATACTTTCCTCCAGTACTAGCTAAATCCTTCAAGACTAGAAAGTCTTCCCTGAGCCATAATCCTCCAGCAAAATGTCTCTCCTCTGGCTAACACAGTACCAGGGCTTCTTCCCATTACTGTAGACAGAGCTTGTCAGGAACTTCCATTGTTTTCTACCCTTTATAGGCACTGAACAGGTGGGCATCCACCTGTGCACACATACGTCCAACTCCTTTTACTATCCCCCATCCCTTTCCATCTGGATTCTGAGAAGGGGATGGAGGGCCCTGTCTTTCTCCCACCCCACCACACATCTCTATTAGCTCCCAGAGGCTGCTGCTCTGCCCTCCCTAAGGTCTCTTCCCACCTGGACTCCAGAACAGAGTCAGCCTGTGAATGAATTTTTCTGTCCAAGATTCCCTTCTTGTCTCTGATCCCAGGTGGCAGTGTAATAGGGTGCGGTGCTTGTGAGCCTTCCTCTGGCTTCTGAGGAGCTAAGATACAGAGAGTGCCTGGGGGCCCAAGGGCTCCACTCTGGGCTCCCATCATCTTTCCACTCTCATACCACAGCTCATATCTGGCCTCCTCCCCAGCCCCACCCAGTGCACCTACCACTCTAAACTTTCCAAGTTCTCCGACAGTTCCTCCACTCTCAGCCACCAGATCCCTACTCTACTCCAGTGCTTCTCTACTCCACCTCCCGCCTCTAGCCAGAAGCCAGGCACCCATTCCACTGTCCATATCCAAGGCCACTACCATCTCCCTCCACCAGCTCCCAGCTCCTTCCTCTGCAGTCAGGGTAGACGCGCCCAGGGTCCCACTTCCCATTCCTCCAAGCTTCCCACCCCCAAGCTCCACCCTTCGCCTTCTACTCAGGTAACCTGTCTTGCCTGTACCCAGGTGGGCTCTTGCTCCGCATCCTTTCCCTCCCAGCTCTCCATGCTCATTACCCCTGGCCGCCAACAGCAAACCCCTCCTGCCCAGCGCCCCTTCCCCTCATCACTCACTCCTCTCCAGCTCAAAATGACTCCCGCCAGTCAGTCCCCTCCCTTAGCTCTTCACCTCCACGCCTTCCCCTCAACCCTCTGGCTTTAGCACCCCCTTCACCATCCCTCGGCTGCCTGGTACCCTCTGCCCGCACTGCCCCTCTCAGCTCCCTCATTACATTTCCCCGCCCCCAACGACCCCTGTTTCCCCCGCATTGCGCTCCACTCGCTGCTCATCATTTCCCCAACCCCCGGCGCCTTCTTTCTTGCTCCCACACTCCCACTGCCCCCTGCCCTCGGAGCGGCTTTCACAGTCTGGGTAGACCCCCCCTCAGCACCCTCTCCCCAGGCTACGCGCCCCTTCACTGCTGCGGTGCTGCCTCCTTAACGGCCTCCCCCGACCCCTTCTCCTCGGCATCCCCTCCACTGCTCTGTGCTCCTCCTCAGCCCCACTCACCGTCCCCAGCGCCCCATGCCGAGGAGCTGTCCCCGATCCCTCCCCTGGCGGGGCGCTGGCGCCGCGCCCCTTACCTGGGACTCCGGGTGCAGGAGAGCGGCTCGCTCCGGGACAGCGCAGTGGAACGGCGGGACTGAGCGACTGGCGGCGCAAGGCGCAGCACGGTTTGCAGAGCAGGGCGGTGAGGTTTCCCGCGGGTCCGGTGTAGACCTCACCACAGCGACTTAGGGCTGAGGTTCCGAAGGCAGCTCAGCTTTGCTACAGCCGCCTCCAGGCCCCACCCACTCCCCGCCCAGGGGCGGAGTCCGTGTTTGCCCCGCCTCGGTCCCCCCATAGCTGACAGGTGCAGGAAATCCAAGGTATCTTGGGGACCCTGAGCTACCTAATATCTGGGTGACTACCGTGATTTACGTTAATTATCACGCCTCATTCCACGGGCTGAACTTAACTAGAGTGATCAGAGAGCTTTGATAATAATGTAGATGATGATGGGTACCAGTATTTTGTCATTTCCAGCGCGCTTTCCTGTCCGTTATATGGCTTCATCCTCAAAAGTCCACGGGTAGACGCAGAATCTGGACAGTTGACTACAAGAGGCAATGAGGCCAGGAATCTGGGCATTGTCCTCTAACTCATGCCCTCCTTCATGTCCTACATCCCACCAGCCGGGTGATAAGACCTCCTTAATATATCCTATTTCTCCCCTTCCTCTCCATCTCCACTACTCTCGCCCTGGTTCAGGCTCATCACTTCTTGCCTGGACTAACGCAACAGTCTCCTAATGAGTCTCCCTGCCTCCAGCCTCCATCTATCTTACTCCAGCAGCCTGAATGACGGGTTTAAATGTCACCATGTTACCATCGGCCTTGTTAAACAAACAAAAAACAAACAAAAACAAAAGACTTTCAATGGCTCCCCATTAGCAGTAGCTGCCTGGAGTAAGAAGATGTTCTTGCCTGGGCAAAGAAGTCCGAGCTCTGCCAGCAAAGGCAGGTATAGGAGGTAGTTTGCACTGCCTCCTCCCATCCTGACCTGGACTTCAAGTCTTCTTGAGGTCACAGGAGCCAGCTACCAGCTCTGGTTTAGAATCATGGTCCTTTTCCACACTCTTCCCCCACCCCAAATCTTTGAGTTCCATGTCAGAAACAAAAACCACTTTTGTACCCCCAAGTTCTGTTATGATCCTAACTACATATTGTCTCTCTGACTTCAAGAACCACCTAATTGACAGCCCCTCTGGTTATTTGACTTGTGTCAGATGCATCCTTATACCGTTCTGAGTTTCCCCACCCTCTCCTTTTCATTCACCTTCCCACAGTTCATCTCTGGCAGCCCTTTCCTCTGTACCCTGTGGAATCCCATTCCTTTGTCAATGAACTCTCCTACACCTTCTGCTCTCTTCAGAGAGTACTTAGATTACTTCTTTGCCTTCACTGAAACTTGGTCCTCCTATAATTCTCTTCTTGTACCCTCCTGCAAGAGGGCTTCTCACTTTCCCACTCTCCACACACCATAAAACCAGAAGGTGGGGTGAGCTCTGCCACTTCCACTTTTGTACAAAAATTTCTTCTCCTTTTCTCTCCAGCCACACCACCTTCTATCCCTCTTCATCGAGGATATCACTGACCTCCAATTGCTCCTTATGTATTGACAGTTTCAGCCCCTGGCTCGTGATCATCCTCATTAGCCCCTGTCCTGCCATCCTCCTAGTGACTTTAGTAGCCATGTGGCTTCCCGATCCCTCAGTCCCTGGTCTCCTCTTCACATCACCCATGGTCACACTCTGAACTTCTTAACCACTAGCGCCACTGTGATCTTAAAATCAAATACTCAACAACATAGGACCCTCACTCCCTTTCTCTCACAAAACCCTAGTTTCCTCATTGCAAAATGGATGTGATGATAATGATTTTTCATTCTTCACAGGAGTAATGAGATAACATACAAAACCATCTTTTAAAGTTGCAAAACAATATGAGAACAGATGGTATTGCAGTTATGTAGCCTCAGGTCTTCTGATTACTTTCTCTTTCTCCTCCCCACGAAAGGCTATGTAATAAAGTGGAAAGAGCACAGACTTGGTGCCAGACAGATTTGGTTTTCAATATATTTCCACCACTTGCTTGCTGTGCGATCTTATATAAATTACTTCATTTTTTCCTGACACATGCACCTCATTCTCATTTGTATAAATAGCAATAATGAGAGCTACCTCCTAGGCTCATTGTGAAGATCAAATAAGAAAAAGAGATAGTGACTAAGAAGCACTTGATAGAGTGTCAGGCACATAGTAAGCACTCAGTAAATAAGAAACACTGTGGTTATTATATCAGAAAAAAATGCTATTTCTAGTCACAACTGCCTTCTAAGAAAGATATATCCTAATGCACAGAAGGTCCTTCGTTCTACTCGGGGCCTTGAGGAGTGTGGATATGTAAGTATGTGAGGAGAAGGGGGAACACTACTTAATTGCTCTGTGTAAAAATGGGAGGACAATTTTGAAATCACTTGGCAAAATGGGAGGGAGAGGTAATAAAAGAGAAGAAAAGCAGAAGAAAGGGAAAAAATAGTTAATTAGTTAAGGGTGGGTCCTACCTGGGAAAAGGATCAGAAGTAACCCTTCCGTGGCAGGTGGACAAAGAGTGTTTAAGCACTGAAATACATAAGGGATACGTTTATCAAACATATGATGTAAACTGCTTTCTTGACTTCCAGACTTTAGTAAAAGCCATTACACTCAGGCATGCTCCCTGAGAGTGGGGAGTTGGGAAGGTAAGCAAATTAAGCAATGGGCTTTGTTTTTCTGAGTCGAAAAGAAGAGAGTAGTGGATGTAGTTCCATAGTGTAGCAGTTAGCACATCTGCTTTACATGGAGAAGGTGCTGGGTTCGTGTCCCTGTGGAGCCACAGTCTATGGTCTATGCCCATGCCACCCTGAACAAGCCCATTGTCTGATCCTGGCTGCTTAGCAGGGTCAGGTTTGGTTAGTACTTGGATGGGAGACCACCTAGGAAGACCAGGTGCTGTAGGCATAAATAATAATAATATAAATTTTTTTTTTAAAAAGAGAGAGTAGTGGCAGAGACTATGAGAGCACTTGGGAAATCTCCTTTGAATTTACAAGGGTTATAAAATGTGAAAATTGAGGTTAAAGCCCATTGTATTTAGATCTTAAAGGGGAAGAGAGGCCACATCTGACATTTGGGCAGTGTCATTTATGCCCCCAATAGCTACCCCCCTATTGATTAGCAGGTGACCATCACAGAGAAGAACAAATCAAATTATATTGGACTTCCTTCCCTTCTAGATCCAAATGCCCAAGGAGAAATAGAAAGACAAAACTGTACTTTTTGCCTTGGATCAGATTGATTAACAATTAACAAGTCAGAAAGTTTAAGTGACTTGCCAAGGTCACACACCTGGCACACACCTGGGAGATAGGAGATGGGAAATGGAGATTGCTGGAATAATCCAGGTGAGAAATGAAGAGGACCAGAACTCACACCATAGCAATGTGGAAAATGGAAAGTAGAGGGATTTTATATGTACTGAGGAGGTAAACTTCCCTGAACTTGATGACAAATTAATTGTGAGATATGAGGGGAAGGAAATTGGCATAAGTGACCAGGTGGATGGTGAAGCCATTTACTAGTAACAGGAGTGCAAACGTTTCAGTTATCTATTGCTGTATAACAAACCACTCAAAAATTTCAGTGGCTGAAAACAGCAATAATTTATTGTTTCTCACAATAATGGGGGGTGGCTAAATAAGTACGACTCGACTGCCGATTTTACCTGGGACCATTCATAAGCAGCATTTAGTTGGAAGATCGGCCGAACTAGAAGGTCTAAGATGGCTTCACTCATAGGTCTGGCCGTTGGTCCTGGCGGAGGGCTAGATGCCATGGTTTTCTCCACCTCCTAATCCCCCAGTAGGCCAGATCAGCTTACATGATGGGCTTGGGGCAGTGTTCCAAGAGGATAAATGCAGAACATGCAACCTCTTAAGGTCTTACCACGGAAATTACGTAACATCACCTATACTTTATTCTATTTTACAAATCAAGCTACAAGTCTGGCCTGGATTCAAAGGGGTAGAGAAATAAACTCCACCTCTGACTGAGGAGAGCAAAGGGACAAGGATACAGGGAAGGGAAGAATTTATGACCTTTAACCCATCTGCCACAGGAGTGGGAACAGATTTGGATAATGAGTATCTCAAATGCCATTTCATGCACTAATCATTCCTTCCTTTGCTTTAGTTTCTTCATTTATAAAATAAATGAATGTGCTGGTCCATTCTCCCCACCTGTATCAGTTTATAAGATGAATCTGGTTAAAATGCACACTGAGGACATTGCCTCATCACCAGGGCACACTACTATCAGCTGGGATAGAATCTGAGCACACAAGGGAAACATTCAACATTTGAACAGTCAGAACACAGGTACCACCCCCATCGCCCACCCTGCTGTTTCACTGAAGCCAATTCATTCTACCTCCTGAAAACTCTCCATTCCATCCCTTTCTTCCCATCCACAGCCATAGCCTCCTCACTATCCTATCCTCACGATAGCCCTCAAACTTCCCCTGTAATCCACAATCTACACCGCAGCAGCAGACTCTTTTTAAACACAGCTTAAAATCTACCCATTGCCCTACTCCAAAGTCCTTCTGTTTCATAGGCACATGTGACCCCTTGTGGTCTGGCCCCACCTACCTTCTAGCCTCATTACTGGACACCCCCTCATCATGTGCTGAGCTCCACCATTAAACCACTTGCAGTTCCCTGAATGTGACCTGCTCCATAACATCTCCATTGATTTTCATTAGTGTTACTTTCTACTGGGAATGCCATTCATTCATTCACTTACCCACACAGCAAATATCTCCCGAGTACCTACTTTATACCAGGGTGAATAACAGATGGTCCCTGATACAAAGATGCTCATTCTGGTGCAGGATAGCAGACTATAAGTTCCACTAGTCTGAGTCCCACAAGGCCTAAGGCCATACTATTACTCAACACTGTACCTCCTGGAAGCAACACTGTATCTCCTGTCAGAGAATATTTGCTGAACATATAGGCATAAATACTCATAAGGGATTCCTCATATCCATCATCTCATTTAACTTTCACAATAAATCTATGAATTTTGGATGTGAGTTAGAAATAACTAGCCCATGGTTTCTTAGCTACTGAAAATAGGGAAAACCAGGAGTATAATCAGAGACATTAATGAATTTGGCAGGACGTGGCTGTTTTCTCACCATGGAACATGTCAGCAGAGAGGAGGCTGAGGGTAAGTCAGGCCCACACTGGGATTCAATTCCTGGGATGCAGAAGATGAGACTTAAGCTGAGCCTTCAAGGATAAGTAGTTTAACTCATGGAGAAGAAACTCAGGCAGATGGAGCAGCATGAGCAAAGGCCCAAAAGTATGAAATGATGTGAAATCTCAGGGAACTTTGGGGGCGATAAGTCTCTGGAAGCATAGTCATGATGGGCCCAGTACAAGTGATAAGTGAGGTGGGAGGTGAAGTCAGTGTCAGAGGTCAGCCAGGGCCTGGGGGACCATGCTAAGGATAATCAGGCAATGTGGAGCTATTACAGGGCTTTACCCAGGGCTAAGACCTGGCCAAATTCGTGATTTAGAAAGATCTTAGCAAAATGGGAGATGGATTGGAGGTTCCTGTTGTGAGAGACGCTGGCAGTACTGGCAGGATGCCTGGTTCTTGGAGCAACAAGGTCACACTACAGGGAGGGCCGCGCAGGCTTTACCTATTCTGGGACTTTTTGCTTTAGGCACAAGGATAAGGAAAGGAGAGGGAGTAGCTGATAACAGGGTGGTGGCCTTGAAGCTGAATTTGGGAGTTGGATGTAATCTGTAATTACTAATCTTATAAACCAGTTTTGTGAGAGGGAGAATAAAAAACCGTGGAGACAGGGGTGGGAAAGCTAGCGTGGCCATTCATCTCCTCTCCCTTATCCATGTTAGTTAATGCATTTCCGGACTCCGACTCTTCTTCCTGTCTCTGCAACAGGTTCCAAGACACAGGGGTCAGGGAGACCTGAAAGAAGGCTGGTATGACGACTTCAAGAGATTATGAGACCTGAGGTGGGAGATAAAAGAATGAAAAGGACACGATTTGGTGACTGATTGCCTAAACATGGAGAGAAAGGAAATCGAGGCAACTAGGAAAGTTTTCTGGCTTGCGCAGTAACCATTCACTATAGGAAAAGGAACAGAAGACAGCTGTGGGAAGAAAACAAGAGCCCAGTGGTAAAAGCAACAACTGAGTTGGAAATGATTAACCATAATTGTCTTCATTTTTTTATCCTCTTCCACAGAGCCCAGAAGCAGAATCTAGCACTGTCAATCCCCTTATCTGTTACCCTGTGAGCCTCTCTTTCTCTAGTTACTAAATAGAGAAAAGAGTCCACAACTTAACACAGACAATGACTAGACAGCACCCTGTTATCAGGGTTTTAGTTCAAAACATAATTCAGATATTACTGAGGAGCCAAAGGAACCTCAAATCAGCTCCCCTCATAAATCCAACATGGGTACCCTTCTACATACAGCCTTGGCATACTCACTACCAAAGATAGGAAGTCTATCTCCTCTAGGACAGACTGCTTTGTCTTTGGACAACTCTGTTAGGAAAGTCCTCTTCTTTGCTGAAATCTCACCCTCTGGTCCTAGTTCTTCATCATTATATCATTCATTCCACAAATATCTGTTGCTCACTTAGCATGCCAACACTTAGCAGTGTGCTAGGCACAAGTGTATACAAACATGAACTAAACAGACAATCTATGGTCACAAAGAGGTTATGAATCCTAGGAAGGGAGACAAATAAGTGAATAAAATATATAAGGTACTTTCAGTTAGTGATGAGCACATTTAAGAAAATGTTCCAACAAGATGATGGGATAGAAAGTGACTAGGGGAAGGGGCTATTTTAGAATGAAACAGGGAGAGCCTCTCTAAGGAAGTGACATTTGATGGAGGAAAAGTTGTCAGCCCATTTTAAAGAGAAGGCACTAAGGGACAGAGAAAACAGGCAATTCTCCCAGGGTGAGAACATGGCCAAATGACCAATTCTGAGGCCTCCCCCTCTTGCATAGTGTTTACACCAGTGGCATGTGTATAACTATGGTCTGTTGTCAGGGGTCCTTCTGTCTATGAGTTCACCCTGAGCACAAAGACCCCTTTGGTCTCGTCAGTAATCACTTACCACTGATCAATCCTCTTTCTGGACCATCTCTGTTAAATAAAAGAATTGAATTAAAATAAACTCCAAGGCTTTCTAAGGTCAACCACTGTGGAATAATCAAAAGAGCATAAGCTTTGGTGTCAGAGAGGTCTGGGTTTGTATATAACTTTAGCTAGTTGCTAGTTATATTTCTCTTGATCACGTGGGCTGCTCATCTGTAAAATGAGGAAGAGGATTATTTCATTGGCTCTTTGAGAGAGTTAAACAAAGTGATAACGTATGTAAAATTCATGGGCATAATAGGATGTTAAAAACAGCTACTGTAAGGGATTTGATAGTTCTTATAACTAAGCTTATCATGCCTGATTTTCCCAAATACATGTCCAGGAAACTGAAGAATAGTTTCTGCTCACTTAGAATCTATTAGTCAGGTTGCCCTTCTAATTTTGGAAGAACATGTCCTATTTGCCCGGGTAGGGCTTGTTAAAGGAGGCTGATAAGGTGGCCCTGCGACCCTTTGCAAAGGTTGTCTCATACTCCACCTTGTGGTCTAAATGTGAACTGCAGCCCCTCAGGACTGACCAATAACCATAGTGCTGAAATCAGCCTGTGTAAAGGAACTGTTAAGAAAGGGAACATTGCATCGTTGTATGTATACACCACATTTTGTTTATCCATTCATCTGCTGACAGACGTCTAAGTTGCTTCCACCCTTTGGATATTGTAAACATGCTGCATTCAATTCTTTTGGGTATATACTCAAAAGTGGAATTGGTGGATCATATGGTAAATGTTTAATTTTTGAGGAACCTGAGAAATCACTTTTGTGAAAATAAAGATCTGGATATTCATTCACTGAAGTTTCTGTACTCATGTGTCTCTTGTAAAGTCTTTACGTACCCTGGATTTAAAACTCCTGTTCTGAGTTACACCATAAAGGAGGTAGTGCAATGTGTAATGAAAAAAAGCATGAGTTTGAAGTAAGATAGGGGTGGTTAGAATCCAGTATTTAGTCTAGAAACTGAGGGCAAGGTAATTCCATCTTCAAAGTTTCCTCTTCCATAAAATGAGGCCAATATCTGTCCCATAGGACCACTGATGGAATATAAAGAGAATGAATGAAAAGAACTACTACATAGCTTGGCAAGTCACTTGAAAGTACATTGCTTTTGGGACCTTGGCATGCAGAACGGAGAAACAGCCTCTGCCTGGTAATAGCCACAGATGTACAAATGGGTAACTACAATACAATGTGGTGCAGAGTCAAGATGAATATATTGGGGGTCATTTTATCCTCATGGGCAAGGTCAGGAAGGATTCTGGAAGAGGTGGTTCGAAACGTGAAGAATGAGTAAAAAGAAATTTTAGGTAGAGAAAGCAAACCAAGCAAAGACACAAAAGCATAAAAGAGCATGTTGTGACAAGAACTTGAAGCAACTGGGTTTCACAACACAAAGTGCAAAGATGAATGGGAACAAATGACGAAGGAGTGGGTGGTTTCTTAACGGTGTTGGTAAAGATCTCGACTGTATCTTGTGCCTTGCTTTCACCATATACTTCAAATTCTCCTACTGTTAAATGGAGATTAGAATGTAACTTTCTCACAGGGCTGTTAGGACTAAAGGCTAACAAAATGGGATAACACACATAAAGCACTTACAAGAGTGCCAGGCACATATTGAGGCCCAAATGTTTCCTAATATTATTATCCTGAAGGTGGCAGAAAAGGCTTTAAGCAGGGGAGTGACACTGTCACATTTTCATTTTGGAAAGCAAGGATGAACTGTCACAATAGTCTAGGAACTAGAAAAAGCCTGTTGTACTAAAATAGTGATAGTGAGGATGGAGGAAATTCAGCTATTTAAAAAGAAGAGATGCCTATGATGCTCATTTGAATGTGGAAGGTACAGGAAAGAATCCTAGATTAGCTCTCAAGGTGAGTTTTATTCCTGATCTTCATCCCTCCCTCCCATTCCTCAATAATAAAAAAGCCAACACGACACATTTCCTTTTGAAGTTTTATTAAAGTTTAATGGAACAACCAATACTTTTTTTTGTAAATCTCAGTACAAAAATACAGTGGATGATTTGACAAAAATGGCTCTGCCTAGGGCTTGAAGGTTTGACTTTCTCCAACAGTAACAGGGAAAGCATGCTTCCAGCTGGGGCTGAGTCCAAGCACACAGCCATTCCTGCACAGGCATGTGTGCAAACACAGAAGCCCAAGCAGAAGAAGAGGAAGGGAATTGCAGGGATTCAGAAAGAAGCCCAAGATTATTCCCAAGAAAAAAAGAGACAGGCTGGTCTCCTTGATGGGGGTAGAATTACTGATTTACATTTAGGATTTGTTGTTTTGAAATTTAAATGACAAGCGATTTCTGCAATTTTAATATTTTAGAAAGATGCTCCTCATCTCTTTTCACTACCAAGGTGAGTAAAGTGAGAGGAAATGGAAAAAGATTCAAATACTTAAGTGTGAGGAATAAACCTCCAAATGGCTCAAGTTTTATGTCAAAAGGTGTCATTCTTTACATTCAATGACAAATAGACATTTACATGAGACGGGGCAGGAGAAGAAAGTCAGGCACACTCTGCTGGATCTACAAACATGGAGACCAGCTTCTGCTAGCAGAACCCTTCCACAGTGAGAAAGCTCCTTTCCATCTAGGCAGGAGCAAAGTTTCTCGGCTGGTTTAATTGTTTTGAGCGATTCCTCAATATTCCCTCCCTGCTTTCCATCCAGAACACTAACTTTGATGAAAGAAGAGATACATTCACGTTACAACTCATCTTCAAGATGTTTCTCTCTGTAGGCATCACCCGTCAGCCTTTCCTGAGCTTCCTTCATCCCCTGAACAACTGTGAAATAAAGGTTGGAGGGGGGAGGGTAGTATGAAGCATATCTTTAATATTTGACTTTTAACAACCAATATAGATTTTTGTTTTAGGAGAACTATAAGAGGAGCATAGGACTGGACTCAAGATCTAGTTCTGAATTTTAGCCCTGGAAAGTCATTTCACCTCTTTTGTTTCCTCATCTATAAAATGAGGTAATATGACTTACTTCATATAGGATTACTATAAAATTAAATGAAACGGATAACAAAAGTGCTTTATAAATCATGAAGTCCTAAAAAATGTAAGTAGTTATTTTGGCTTAACCTCCAGGATCTGAGCTGAACCCCTATCATAGACTGTACAAGTTCACTTGTCAGTAGGGGAATAGAAAATACCTTCCTACCATCTCCATTATATTCTTTGGGAACGTTGCATTTATTTAATTTCCTATAGAGGTTACAGGTTACACTGATAGCTGAGTATGCAGGCGTGCTGGGAGGGAAGATAATTTTCACTGAAGTGGTCATTTCTAGTATGAACTATATATGGAAGAAGCCAAATTCTCAGGTAAGAGAAACCTGGAAGGAAGGCTCTAGGTAGACGGTAGATGGGAGATGGAACCTGTCTGTCTCAGGGCATCCCTCTTACGGATTTAGACTTCAAGGAGGGCAGCTGTTTTGGTACAGGCTCCTTATACAATGGCGGGCCAGGAGTTAAGTTGAGCCAGAATCCATGAATCTCAAAAAGTAAGTCTATAATGTCATAAGAGGTAGGTAGGCAGCACAGTTTATTTTTCCTTTCTGTTTAACCTAAGCCTATAGTAAAAACAGGTTTGTATGTTCCAGCTTCATGCCAGCTGAGTCATGCCGGATTCAGGCAAAGGTCTTGTGTCCACAGTTGGACTAATGTGTTAAAGGGTAACGCCAACATGGAGATGGCAGTGGTAATATGGATGAAATTCTAAAGGGAAGGTGAATCTCAAGGGTCAAGAGTTGGGGCCCTAAAGTCCACTGCCCTTCTCCATGTGGAAAATTTCCCTCTAAAACCAACCTCCAGTAATCTGCATTTAGGTAAGGAAGATGGGCAGGAGAAGATAACCTCTCCAGATCTCTTTCCTCTCCCTGAGAAATAAGAATCTTGAGGACTCAAAACTTAGTTATCAACAACCTGGCAGCATGGCAATGGGGGATACACAGTAACTTAGCAAACGATCCCCATTATAGATGACAGGGGGTACTTCAGAAGGAAAGCAGTGACAGTATGTGGAATGAATTCCAACCTTTGCCTCTAAATTGTGCTCAAGGATTAGAAAACAAAAAAGCATGAATAATTTAGGATTTCAACCTTCCTTCACCTGTTTGTGCTATGCTGTTCTCTCTGCCTGGGACACGCCTTTCACATTCTGCTAGCTAGTCTCATTCTTCAGGACTCAATCCAGTCATCATCTCTTCCAGCAAGCCTTTCAGGACTCTCCACGTTGCTCCCCCCAGCACGCCCCTGCCCCCGCTTTGTTTCTATAGCTTGAAATGTCCTCCTCATATCTGTCCATAGAGATAAGTTCTTATTCTTCTAGGTCCAGTTAAAGTTTACTATCTATGAAAACTTTTTGGCCTTTATCAACTAACAGCATGCCCTCCTTTGAATTCTTACAAGAAGAGCAGCATTAGTCCAATGAGGGGAGGGGGGGAAACCAGCTAAGTTCTAGACTGAAATCCTCGCTCTGTGACTTATTAACTGTGAGACTATGGGCAAGTGTTTCTAAATTATTATTTATTATTATTTATGCCTACAGGACCTGGTCTTCCTAGGTGGTCTCCCATCGAAGTACTAACCAGGCCTGACCCTGCTCAGCTTCCGAGATCACAAATCAGACTTGTTTAGGGTGGCATGGCCATAGACCATGGACTGTGGCTCCACTGGGGTGTGAACCCAGGACCTTCTGCGTGTAAAGCAGATGTGCTAATGGCTACACTATGGAACCACGTCTGCGAGTGAGTATTCCTATGAGCCTTAGTTCTTCAGTTTCCTGTGGGTCGGTTAGCTTCCAACTGGATATAAGTAGCTAGGGAAGGAGCTCAGTTTTACCTTTCTCCTATATTCTACATATGATCTACCAAAAGCTAGTTGTGCAGATGCTCAGCTAACATGATGAATTGAGCTTCCCATTACAGACCTTGCATGTGGTTCATCCTAGCTAAATTAAGCAGCAACCCTCCCTTCTCTCTCTCAGCATAATCATACCTTGATCAGCACTGATGTAGAAATACTTGTAGCTGGGGTTTCCATTCTCATTGATAATTTCAGGACGCACCTTGCCACTGGGATCTATTGTAGACAAAATGGCATAGGGGTTGCAATAATTATAAGAGAGGTATTTCAAATACTAGGTATACTAGGCCTTCTCGGAAATGAGACCTGCTTATCTTGGCAGCCCATTATCTCATCACCCTACTCCCTTTGTGTTTTATGTTGCAATCAGACTGCACTCTGCAGTCTCTAAACACAACCCCCCCATGCCTTGGCATATGCCCTCTTCCTTAGTCATTAAATATCTTTTATAAAATTGTTTATAGGAAGACATTTGTCTGGTTATAGTATTCCAATTGCCTCAGCTGCACCATGGTGTCAAGGGTGGGAATTGTGGCTTATCTCTTTCCCTATAGTGTCTCACACAGTGCTTGGCTTATGGCTGATGCACAAATAATTGAACAAGCAATGAACGATCAATACTTTGTCATTGCTCACAAAAGCAGTTAGAAAAGCTTCACTCGGACTTAAAGTTCTGGCATTCAGAACTCCTCCACTCTCTTGAAACTGGTTGTTTGCTTTTGTTTTTCAGCCATCCCAGTATAGTTTCCCTAGGTGAAGTCAGTGTCTTGATTCATTTCTCTCTCCTTCTACATGAATCCCCAGATTAAGATCTTTTGCCTTACCCAGGAAAAGGATTCGTGGAATATAACCCCCATCAGGGCTGAAATCTTCATCCTTGGGCTCCTCTTCATCCTATTAAGTGTAAACCTTAAGTCAGATCATTTCTCCTCTCTCCTCAAAACCTTTCAGTGGCTTCCCTCCTCACTCAGGGTAAACCCACAAGTCCCTGAGGTGGCCTAAGAGGCCATACATGATCTGCTATCTGGGCACTTCTCTAAATTCATGTCTTACCCTTTCTTTAGACTATTTCAACCACCTGCTTGCCGTTGCTGTCATTAAAAAACCAGGTATGCTCCTAACTCAGGCTTTTGCACTTGTTTTTACCCTGTCTTCATGTACTTCCTCCATTATCCGCATGGCTCACTCCCTTTTCTGCTTCAAATCTTTGCTCAAATACCACCTTCTTTTCTAAACATCTTTGCAAACTATTCTTCCACCCTTTATTTTTAGTCATAGCATTTACCACCGTCCGATATATTTTATTTTATTTGTCTGTCTCTCCATATTGAAGTCCCCATATAGAATTTCAATGGTGGCAGAAAATTTAATCTATTTTGTTCTTTGTTCAGTCCCAATACCCAATACCTGACTTGCACACAGTATTTCTTGAATGCATGAATATTAGAGATTGATTTTAGCTACAACTGTGGCATTGTAGTGGTACTCCCAAGAGATACGACCCCACAAATAGATTTCTTTTTAAGAAATCTCTTAAGTTGGGGAATGCTCACTGAATACACTGTTTCCTTTGAGAGGAGATTCTAACTTATCATATAAAGTGGTAAGGAGTTCACATACATAGAAGAAATAGTAATTTTGTCATTTATGGTATAATCCCCCTTTCAGATCTTAAATTGGGTAATTTCTTCATTTAATGTAACTTTGCTTTGAGTAAGGTGTGTTGGCATTCGGCTATCCACTAGCTATATAAGCAATCCCTTAGTTGCCCCAACATTAACTTTAATGTGTTCAGAAAATTTCCAGTACTATGTTTTAAGTAAACATTATTTCATAGACATTTATGACTAGAAGTATCATCATAGAGCATCTAAGTATCCCACATTTGAAGAGTGTAGCCTAAAAGGCAGCACAGATAGGCCCTAGTACCTATTTTCATCACTTCTTAGGCGCTATGATCTTGACTAAATCACCGACCCCTTCAGGCCTAAGATGTTCTGTAAAATGGGGAGAGTAGCAATGACCTAAAAGTCCCTTCTAAGATCTGATATTCTGATTTGGGATTCCAAAACCTCTGGTCTATGTTAAGTACATGAAGGATATCTAATGACAAAACAGGAAGGTTGTACATATAAGCCAAGAACAGAGGAGGTTTTCAATTGAATAACATTTTGCAGGGAGTTGTGGGCTGCAAGTGTGACTATACTTTAGTGTGGCTATACAAAGATATAAAAACGTGGCATGATCATAGACTAAGAATGAAGGGAACTTAAAATTCAGTCATCTTATCCAATCTCTCCTATTTCCTCCCACAAGTGGAGGCTGGATGGCTTTCAAACATATCTGATGTAAGCCTTGGTAATAAATAAAGGTCAAGAGAAAAATACATTTATACAAGCAGCCAGCTCTGTTGAATAAGATTTTATACCATTAATGATGGTAATTCTAAAAGAGTAAAGACTTAAACTCATAGCAGAAAAAATAAATTCTGGAAGTCTTACCTCAAGATTTACCATAACAAAATTATGGGAAAGCTCTGAAATTTCTGTAGATTCTGCAAATTTGGGCTTTAAAGCTAGGGGGAAAAAGATTTTGAAAGAAAACATCTTTGTTACATCCAAACCCTAACTTGCTGAGTTGTTTCACAGAACACCCCTTTTTTCTCAATTCTCCCCTTTCCACCCCTGACCAATGGGGCTTGGTGAACCCGGGTATCCTGGTGCATCTGGGATATGGGCTGTGGCTCCACTGGGGCTCGAAACCCAGGACCTTCTGCATGTAAAGCAGATGTGCTAACCATTACTCTATGGAACCACCCCACTCTTTCTTTTTAATCTTTAGAACCAGAAATCAGGACACTTGAATTCTAATCCAACTTCTGATACTTACTTGCAAAGCTATGTGACTCTGAGTAACTGAATTCATTTTTCTGGAGTTTTACCTCATTTATAAAATATGGATAATGGTGTACAAAAAAAAATTATTACTATTTGCTTTCTACACATTTCGATAACTGCTACTGAAGTAATAGACAGTAGGGTAACAATACTATACCACTAATGTGTATATATATTATTACACTAATTATTTACACTAAGTTCATACTCAAAGTAGTAGAGTATACCAAACAAAAGAAAAAAAATCTGACTGTGAAGTGGCAGCGTGGTATAGCAGAAAGAATATATGCTACGAAGTAAGATAACCTTGGGCTCTAATTCAGCTTCCTCAAACATTCTCTATCCATGTGACTATTGTAGCAATTAATCCCATATTCTACTTATTTTAACTACTTCACCCTCCAACCCCTTGCAAATATAACTACAAATTTCTTGGAGCCAGAGAATCTATGGTATTCCTTAAAGCAATCAGCAGTGCTGGGCCAAAGTCACTGCTCATATTTTTTTAAGTTAATATTTGAGAACACATCTGAGGTTTTATCATTTGCACTTACCTTTGCAAGCTCCACACCAGGACTTGTGGATAATCACCATCAGGGGCAATCCACTTAAAAACAAAACAAAGCAATTATAAACTAATCATTCCACTTGAAATCTATCCCAACGAAATGACAAACTTATGAAAACAAAGACGTTCATGTAGTATGATTTCAACAGGGAAAATTGTAAGACAACCTATTCAATAACAGATTATTATAATAAAATATTGGTAATTCTGACATTGCTATAAACTGCAAATTTGGGCTTTGAAGCTGGGAAGAAATTGTAAAAAAACATCAAATTATAGTATTTCTAAATGTTATGGTTATATAACCATAAAAATATTAATAAAAAATTTCATTGGTATAATGTTAAGAACATAAAATTATAATCTATAGTTTGCTTTTAATTATGCAAATATGTACAGAGAAGAGACCAAATGAAATGTAACAAAACATAATAGCAGTTATCTCTGGATAATGGGATTGTGGATTTTTCTATACTCTTTCTGTATGTCCAATTTTCCTACGATTATATGTAATTTTTATAATCAGAGAGGAAAAAGCATCTTCTTTTTTAAATAATGAGCAACATAATCCACCTGAACTAGTCTTAGCCAGATGCAGCTCTCAAGGCTCAAATGCCAACTTATAGGAGGATCCTAGGTGAGCAGCCATCATCCTGCCCCTGAATCAACATATCATACCCTTATAACACTGCATTTACTACAGTGAACTGTATCTATTATTTACCCATCTTGCCCTACTGGACTTGGAGCTTCCTAAAGGAACTCTTAGCTGTCTCTATATTCTCTACATCTGGCACATAAAATGATATTGATAGCAAACACTTACATAGCAATTACTATGTAACAGCCACTATTCTAAATATAAACAAATTAATTTAATAAGTGTCAAATGAATCACTCAGCTATCTCATCAGAGGCCTACTACATATTGGGATGGATTTCTGCCTCTAATATTTGTAAAAGCTTACAAACCAAATAAGCAAGGCAAACTTAGGTGAGAAGTGGGATTTAGGTAACTATAATAATAGCAAAAATGAGTTAAATACTTATTATACAACATTGTGCAATGTGCTTTTATATCCATTATCTCATTTAAATCCTCACAACAATCCTAAGGTAGATACTACTAATGGTCTCATAATAGAAATGAGAAAACTGAGACTCCCATGTGATAAAATACTTGGCCACATAAAACCTAGGTTCTGCCACTTAATTCATAAGTCTGAATCCAAAACAAATATTCTGACTATTATGGTCTACTTCAATTTAGAACAGCAATCCAGAATTTATGGGTTTATACCCAACTAAACCAACAATCAACTAACTTAAAATCAGAGACTGAAGGCTGGAAAAAGATTTAAGAGATTTCCTAATCCAAACCTCCATTTCACACAGGAATCCTCTCACATAACAGAAACAAAAAGTGGTCTAGATTGACTGATGAGCAAGAAATACATCAAAAACCAAGGCAGCCCATCCTTTTAACAGCTCCTTGCACTTACAAAGCAGTTTAGAATGTCTTGCTTCCTCCTTTCTCCAAGCAAACTTCTTTTCTGCCTTCTAGGGGAGAGGTCAGCAAATTACAAGACAGACCAAATCCAGCCCACTGCCTACTTCTGTAGGGCTATGAAATACAAATGTTTTTTTACATTTTTAAATGGTTGAAAACAAATCTAAAGAATGGTGCCTTGTGATATATTAAAATGAAATACTAACTCACATTTCAGTGTACATAGTTTTAATAAAACATATTCACCCTCATTTTTATAGTCACTGTCTATGACTGCTTTTGTGCTACAAGAGCAAAGCTGATAAGCTGCAACAGAGACTGTATGGTCAACAAAGCCTAAAATATTTACGATGTGGCCTTTTGCTGACCCTTGTTCTAGAGTGATTTACCTATTAAGCCTTCTGTGAAGCCTATGCAAAACCACTTTCTCTCAAAAGCTAGTCAGTCCTTTCCTCCTCTGGGCTCCCAAAGCATTCTGTGATCTTCCTCTGATTACCAGACCCTTACACCTTGTAATCATGTTTACTTGTATTTCTAACCAAACTATTAACTTCTCAAGGTCAAAGACAATACCTAATTCATCTTTGAAAATCACAAGCACTGATAAGGTAGGTACCTACCATTTGTTTAATGAAATCAATGAAAGAAAGACAAGTTTAACATGACATTTGCCTTGAAATACAAAATGAAGCACATTGTAGAAGTTATAATCACTCTAGGTTAGACCAAAACATCTAGTCTCCCACTAAGCACTACTAAAGTACTATTTCAGTCAAAGGCAAAATAATAATACATATGGTATCTAAAATATTATACATTAATTACATAAAGAACACTAAGTTACATTAAGTAAATGAGATTCCAGCCAACTCTCTTCTAAAAGATTTTATTAAATTATATAATCTAGTGGTTATGTCTTCCACTTCCACTAGAACCAAAGCTTCCTAAGGACAGAAACTAGTGGATTTATCTGTGATCCCAGGCTCCAGGGATAGACTAGCAAAAAATTTAGCTACAATATTCAAAATGAACTACTTGTGGTATGAAAGAAGGGCCAATGCAAATGCAGAAGTGTGCCATCTTCAGTTTCTGTTCACAACTATTTTAAAGCAATTCATCCAACCAGTCTGCTCTCCAACAATTCAGATGCTGGAAATCAATGGTGTGTGATATTCCAAGTAGAACCCAATCTAAGTAAGTGCTGTCCACCTGAGCTCTGTCCTCTGGAAAAATCTGCCAAGAACCTACAATTAGTTCATTCTCGCTAGTCTCAATTTATGCTGTATACTCAAGGTCTCGCACAGGAGCATTCAGGAAAGTGTCCGTAAATCAGTCACAATAGCTCTAGTACCACACATCATTATATTCTGCAGACATTCAAGATTATTATGCCCAGAGAAATACAGTCCAGTGGAGATTAGATAAGGAACCATGGCTTTCCTCCCTACTCTCTAGTTAGTGCAGACTCTGGCTCAGATACTGCAGAAACATGTTGGCCAGCTGAGGCAGGTTTTCATTGTTGGGATGCATTTTGGTGTAGGAGATAAACTGGCGTCGGAGGCGACTCAGTTCGGCCATGGTCAAGGTCCGGGTAAACCGAAGGTGTTCCGTGGTGCCAGGAAGCTTAAGCAAGTCTCCAGGGACTGCACTCTTCTGCGCTTCCATTAGTCCCGCCAACACCTGGCTAGTGACCTGATCCAACTGGTGCAGAAAGCTACCAGAGGCAAGGGGCTGGGACTGTGTAGACTGATGGGGTGGAGGAGCCCGGTTCTCAAACAGGGCTGCCCGGATCTCTGCCAGAGGCAATGGCTCCTCTAAGCCCACCAAGGTGAACAGCGGCCGGTCCCACCGGTTCCGAGAGTCGGGAGCCTCGAACCGGAGTGTTAGGGCCTCCAGAAGTTCGGTCGGGTAAAAGGCACTGGCCACATGTTTTGCAGATTTCTCGAATTCCGGAGTCACGAGAGCTGGAAGATCTGGAGCCCTGGTTTCCTCCTGCTCCAGTCCCTTAGGTACGTCTGCCTCGGCGCTCCCATTTAATACAGAGTCCACTGTTTGCGCTTCCCTGAGGACACGGGTGCCGGCTGCCAGAGGTCTCTCTCCTCCCTCAATGAGCGGCTGCCAACTCACACTGACGTTCCAGCTCCGGTTTTCCTCCGCGTCCGCCACCTGAGGTCCCCGGCTTAGACTGCCTGGCCGTACGCAGTAGACCAGGCAGAGAGGAGTGCGTGCCGCCCGCGCCAGGCAGTAGAGCTCGTAGCGGAAGCCCTTGATGTAGTTAAGTGAGTCGAGGATAACCACATCGTGACGACTCAGGCGCCGCTCCACCGCGGCTCGCAGAGCCCCACGTAACGCCTTCTCACGGGCGGAATCGCCGTACACTGTCGAGTCCTCCGCGCCCAGCACGGCCGCGTCGTTTACCACATACACGGTGCGACCCTCAGCCTCTAACACCCTGCGAAGCTCTTCCGCACGTCGACTCTTGCCGGTGTACGGCAACCCACAAAATACCACGAGAGGCATCTTTCCAGGGCGCTGCCATATGCAGTCGCAAGCATGAACTTCCGGGTTGTCGGCGTCTGACGCAAAGCGGAAATGCAAACTGCACTTCCGGCTTCCCTAGACTCTTATAGGACCTCTTGTTGCTATGGAAACAGGAGTTCTATGCCAACTAGATCCAGCTTTCAAAAAGGAGATGGAGACCAGAATGGCATCAGTTATTTATGTCAAATGTTACAAGCCTCAGGAGAATGTGATCTCTCTGCAGCCAAAGACTTTTGCCCATTTATTTATAATGGGGCCTTAATAAGCATTAAGTATCGCAAAACAGTCACCACTATATTTAGCATATAGAAGACAATTCGCAAATGCTAGTTCCCCTTCATACCTCGCACCCAATGACTCTCAGTATCTGTTGATTCAATAACTATCTTAATCATTCAAAATCTCCATGTTTGGGGATTCAGAGATGACAATAAAAAAGTTCTCCCAAAGGCGATCGAGGTCTGAATGGGAAGAGTTAGGCCCTTACAAACAGAATAACATACTACAATGGAGAAATGTAGGTTGAGTACAGAATAGAAAAACAAACTGCTCAGAAAAATCTCCCAGGATATTTTATCTAGGAATAGTCATTTGATTTAGAGCTTGAAAAATTAATAGAAATTTTTCTCCTGAGTAAGTTTACCAGAAAATACACAGGATGTCTAGTTAAATTTGAATGTCGGATGTTGTTTTTTTAAAAAATATGTCTCAAATATTGCATGGGGCATATTTAAAGTTGCATATTGTTTACCTGAAATTCAAATTTAACTGGGCACCCATTATTTTTATTTGCTAGATCTGGCAACCCTACTCCTGCAAGTGTGAGACTCAGTCATGAAGCCGCGGGGTCTGTTCTAGCATAAGCAAGCAATATAGCTTGGTAGGTGTAGAAGTGTGAGTTTCTGTGCAAGTGTGTGCATGTATAAAGTAGGTACATATATATTGAGTCTTTGTATCTCTCTAGTACAGTATAGTAGAGAACATTCAAGTCTTGGCTCTGCCACTTCCAAGCTGTGTAAACTATTGTCAAGTTATTTAACCATTCTGTATGTTAATTTCTTCTCCTGTAAAATAATAACAGTTCTTATTTCACAGGCTGAACCAAATTCATAGGCTGTGAGGATTAAATACATTAATGCATATAAAGCACTGAACTCAATGTTTAGCCTTCTCTCCCCTGGTCTACCTTTTCCTCCTCCTTTGTATCAGTTGTCTGGTATAGACTAAATCTATTTTGAATCCGAAAATATAAACGTGAGACTATTAGGGTGTATGGTTTACTAGTTGAATACAGGTTCTGAAGCCAGAATGCCTACATCTGAATCTTGGCTTCACAACTTACTGGCTGTGTGATCTTGGGCAAGTTACTTAACTGCTCTGTGCCTTAGTTTTCTCATGTCTAAAATGAAGATAATTATGATACCACATCAAAGGCATTATTGTGAAAATTAAATAAGTTAATTCACTGTCTTGTGCATAGTAAGCACTTAATATATGTTAGATATTACTGTTTTTGTTATCAGGCAACTACCCCGTTCTTGCTCTGCCTTGGCATAACCTTCACCTGAAATTAATGCTAAGCTGATGTCTGGAAAGTGTTTTACCACCATAAATAACCTAAAACCATATCTTGTACCTGGCGGCTGCTTCTCTCTTCCCATCTTCTAGTGTCCTCCAATGAATGTGATCTCCAAAACCTGCAAGGAAAAAGCCTTATAAACATTCATACAGGAACAAAGGGCAAAGACCCAAGAAAGAAGTGTGGCGTGTTCAACCACATAAAAGGCTTTCCTCTGCCAAGAGCATGGTGTTCAAGTCCCAGCTCTGTCACTTTCTGGGTGTGTGGGACCATGGACAGTCCCATACCTCAAGCCTCACTTTCGGACCTGTAAAATGGAGATAATAGTGCCTATTCATAGTTTTTAATGAGATTCAATTAAATACTAGGTGTAAAATGATTTGTAAATTAACAGAGAATGCAAATAATTCTATAAGAATAAATGAGTAAACATTAAGCAGGGCAAAACAAGTCATTACTAGATGGAGACAATACAGCAATACAGCTTTAGAGTCAGGAAAACATGGGTGAGTGACTCCACTTCCTATTAAATTCCCACAAAATGTGGAAATTTCATGAACGAAGTAAGCTCTCTAAGTCCCAATGTCTTCATCTATAAATCACGATATTAATAACTCTCTCTCCCACATTTCAATCAGTGACATTTTAAAATCACATCTCTGCTGGTAAACTTTCAGAGGCTTACCAATGCCCTAAAGAGAGAGGTCAAACTCTGGTAGCGTGACTTACAAAGTCTTTCAGAATATGGCACCTGCCCACCTCTCCAGGCTCACTTTCTGCACTTTTCCTAAAATCCTACACACAGAGTTCCTTTCCTGTCCTTAAATGCAGCATGCACGTTCTCCCCTACAGCCTTCACAGTCTCTGCTTCTTCTGCCTTTCTTTCTACCCGCACCTCCAATTTATTCTTCAAGTAAAAACCTACAGGGTGTTTCTTCTGGTAAAAACTCCCTGAATCCCAAAGCACCCTATTCTTGCCTCACAACAGCACTTCTCAGGCTGAATTGTAAATGATGATGTGTCTGTCTCCCACACTCTAAAGAGAATTCCCTAAGGGCTGGGACCATACCTGTCTTATTCCCTCCTGTTTCCCTAGCATTTAGCACATGGCCATAGTAAGTGCTCCATAAAATGTTTATTGAGAGTAAATGAAACGAATTTAGGCCATATCTTATGAATGACTTAATTTTATATCTGGAAAATATTAGTGATCATAATAATTCTACCTATTATTTATTGATCACTTTATATGTGCCTGGCACAACATGTGTTATCATTATCATTTAAATCTGGCAATAGTTTATAATAATCTTCTTTTACTTAACTTCTCTATACTTCCATTTTCTTATCATTAAAATATGTATAATAGCAGCTATGTCTCATAAGGTTGTTCCTGAATATTAAATATTTATATATTTATAACTTGTTACAGTGTTTAGCATATTATAAATGATCAGTAAATAGCAGCTTTTGTTATTCTTTACAGTTGAGATTTCTGATGCTCATAGAAGTTATATAACCTATAACAGGTCACATAGCTGGTAAATTGCCAAGCTGGGATTTAAACTTCAATTTGATGACTTTTCAGTTATTATACTATCTTCCAGGCCTTTCTTTCCCAGAAATAAATTCAAATCAGTGCTACCACAGAAAAATAAACTGCTCATTCAGATTAGCTCATGGAGACAGAATCCAAATTATCCATCATCCCTTTTAATTCCCAACAGCATGGACTGCTGGCCAAGAGAAAATGCATCACTTACCTGGAGCCCAAAGTCTAATTCTAAAGAGTGTATGATTAAGTGAGGGTAAAATTGGGGAGATACTCAGGAGAACTGGAAATTGCCTAATGTAATCATCATCATTCTACATGTCAATACTTAAACTCAGGCAACTGACTTCTCCTTTGGCAGGATGCCCCATTAGACAGCCTAGAGGGATATCCAACTACAAACAATAAAATCCTAAATAAAACAGACTTTCAAAATGTACTTCCTGGACTCACAGTAATAACACAAATACAAAGTAAGCTAAAACCAGATGAGGTAGACAGTAAAAAAAAAAATCTAAATAATTTCTTCAATTAAAATAACTAAATAAAATAAAATAAAACCAGATGATGAACAGTGACCAACAAGTAAAAGGTAAGGCTGACCTAAAAAGCAAATGTCCATTTAGATGTGACAAAATGAAGGAGATAAACCTGAGGTAAATGGACTTTCAAAATGTTAACCCACTGTCAAAAGAGACTAAGTGATTCCACTGTCGAAAGAGACTTGAGCAATTCCAGATCAGTAGTAACCACTGGTTAGAAATTTTAAAAGATCAAATGCCAAATCTTTGTAGAGAAAAACATTTGCCACTTTAGGCTTCCAGGATAGCCGATGATCAACAACTATTACGAGCTCACAATCATAGATACCTAAACATGTAAAAGAACAGGTTACCACAAGTAATACTCAGCAGAAGCAACAAAAAGATTCACACCCCTGAGAACTTCAAAGATTAGAATTATCAGCCACAAGATACAAAAATAACTACGTATGAACTTTAAAGAAATAACACATGGGATCACAAAAATGGGTAAGCAACAACACATAAAATAAACAGGCAAATCTATAAAGGCACAAAACAGAAATTTTAGAAATTAAAAACATAGTTGTTGACATATAAAATCAATGGATATTCATGGATAAAAAGAAATGAGTTATTCAGCCACAAAAGACGAGGAAACTTAAATGCATATTGCTAAGTGAAAGATGCCAATTGGAAAGGCTACATAATGTATGATTTCAACTATGACATATTCTGGAAAGGGCAAAACTGTGGAAATAGTAAAAGGATCAATGGTTGCCAGAGGTTCATGGGGAGGCAAACATGAATAGGTGGGGCAAGGAACTATTCTATGTGATTCCGTAACGGCCAATATATATTGCTTGTTATGGGCTAAATTGTATCTCCCCCATAAAATTCAGTACTTTGAAGTCCCAACCCGCTGCACCTCAGAATGTGACTGTATTTGAGACAGGTCATTAGGGTGGGACCTAATCCAATATGTCTCAGAAAAACAGATTAGAACACACACATATAGAGGGAAGACCATGTAAAGATATAGAAAGAAGATGCCCATCTATAAGAAACCAACTCTGCCAAACACTTGACTATGCTTGAACATCTAGCCTCTAGAATTGTGAGAAAATAAATTTTGTTGTTTAACCAAGTCTGTGGTGTTTGTAATGGCAGCCCTAGCAAATCAATACATGTTACTATACATTTATCAAAATCCATGGAATGAATGTACAGCACAAAGAGTGAACCCTAATATAAACCATGGACTTTAGTTAAAAATGATGTATCATCACTAGTTCATCAATTATAACAAATGTACCCCGCTGATACAAGACGTTAAGAGAGGAAACTGGAGTTGGGGGGAGGTGGAGAGGTGAGGGCTTACATGGGAATTTCATATTTTCCAATCAATTTTTCTATAGACCTTAAACTGCTTGAAAAAAAAAACCCTATTAAAAAAAATAATTCAGTGGATAGGTTAAAACAGGAAATTAGAGACAGGTGTAAAGATAGATCATAAGTTATCCAGAATGCAGCATAGAGATAATGAGATAGAAAATGTGAAGGAGAGGCCAAGAGATATAGGATAGAATAAGAAAGACCAGTATATATAAAATTGGTGTCTCAGAGTGAAAAGATGAAGGAAAACAATAATTTGAAGAGATTACATCACTGGGGTGGGATACTGGATGACTGGGGAACAACAGTGGGAGGAAAAACATATCTTTTAATGGATTTATTTAATATATTACCTACTTCAAAATAAATTTGAATTTTTTAAAAAGTAAAAAGATAATGGCTAAGAATTTTCAAGAACTGAGATAAACCATAAATCTGCAGATATATAAGCAGTGCGATATGTAATACCTGGGGCAATTACAAAAAACAAAGTACACACACACTTAAATTGTAGTGAAATTGTAGAACAACAAATATAGTAAGATCTTAAAAGTATTTCAAAGAGAAATGATATATTTCCTACAAAAGCTCAATATTTTTACAGGAACGAACTAGAAAGAGGAAGGCAGAGGAATATCATCTTCAAAATGCTGAAAAAAAATCTCTAAACTTAGAATTATGTGCCTAGCAAAACTATCTTCTAAGAATAAGGACAAAATAGTTTCTGCTCAGCAAAAGAAATCATCAACAAGAGACAACCATCCGAATGGGAAAATATATTTGCAAGCAACGCCTCTGATAAGGGCCTAATATCCAAAATATGAAAAGAACTTATATGACTCAATAACAACAACAAAAAAATGATCCAATCAAAAAATGGGCAGAGGACCTGAACAGACACTTCTCCCTAGAAGACATACAAATGGCCAACAAATATATGAAAAGTTGCTCAACATCGCTAGCTATTAGAGCAATGCAAATCAAAACCAATGAGATACCATCTCACACCTGTTAGAATAACCATAACAGAGAACAAGTAATAACAAATGTTGGAGAGGATGTGGAGAAAAATGAACCCTCATACACTGCTGGTGGGACTGCAAATTGGTACAGCCACTATGGAAAACAGTATGGAGGTTCCTCAAAAACTAAGAATTGATCTAGCATATGATCCAGCAATCCCTCTACTGGGTATTTACCCCAAAGACTTGAAAACCCATATCCAAAAAGATATTTGACACCGATGTTTCATAGCAGCACTATTCACAGTGGCCAGGACATGGAAGCAACCGAAGTGTCCTACGATAGATGATTGCTAAAGAAGCTGTGGTACACATATATAATGGAATATTACTCAGCCATAAGAAGAGATGAAATATTGCCATTTGCGACAACCTGGATGGACCTTGAGATAATCATGCTAAGCGAAATAAGCCAGACTGAAAAAGTGAAAATCACATGATATCACTTATATGTGGGTTATAATATAAAAGCAACAAATGAACAGGACAAACAGAGACTCAGGGTAATGGACAATGGACTGTGGTTACAGAGGGTAGAGGATGGGGGAAGAGGGAAGAGGTAGATGGGGTAAAGGAGGTTAAACATAGGGAGGTTGGGGAGGGTGAAGTGGGTAAAGGGAATCAAATATATGGTAGCTGAAGGAAACTGGACTCTGGGTGGTAATCACACAATAAAATATATAGATGTCAAAGTATAATGCACACCTAAAAATTATAATTGTACTAACCAATGTTACCCCAAAACTTAAAAAAAAATTAAATTAAAATAAAAAATAAAATAATAAGGGCAAAATACACATTTTTAGATTGAGATATTATCAGGTATATATCATCACTCATTATTTCAATAAATAAATCAATATTTATTGAGCAATATTGTGTAGTGGTTATGAGCATGTACTCTAGACCTAGACTCCCTGGGTATGAATCCTAGTTCTGCAGCTTACTAGCTCTGTGACTTTGGCCAAGTTATTTAACCTCAAGTTTCCTCAGCTGTAAATGAGGATAATAATAGTGGCTATCTCACAGGGTTGCTATGAGGATTAAATAAATGAATACATTAAAGAGTTTAGGACTGGAGAATTCCTACAAGAATTTGCTATTAATATGCCAGACACTACTCTATGTACTTTGAAAATATTGATCCTCATAACATCCTCAGAAGCAGGTACTCTTATTCATCCCATTTTACAGATCATAATACTAAGGCACAAAGTTTAAGTAACTTTCCCAAGTTCACACAGCTAGTGAGTTTCAGAGGTGGATCTAATCCTAAGCAGCCAGGGTCCAGACTTGTTTTTAAGCACTACACAATGCTGTCTTTCAAAGTAGAAGGCGGTAAGGACAAAGAGGCAAGGGAAGGAGCAAACAATTCAGGGCCTGGTAGGCCACTGTAATGACTCTGGCTTTGATTATAATATGATGTGATTTGTTTTAACAGGATTGCTCTGGCTTCTGTACAGACTACAGTGGTTGTTAAGGGTTGAACTGTCTCCTCCCAAGAAAGAAGTGTTGGAGTCCTGACTCTCTATATCTCCAACTGTGACCTTACTTGGTAATAGGGTCTTTACAGAGGTAATTGAGTGAAAATGAGGTCATCAGGATGGGCCCAAACTCAACATGACTGGTCTCTATATAAAAAGGGGAAATGTGGGCATAAATATGTGCACAGGAAAAACACAGACACAACAAGGAGAGAGGTCTGGCACAGGTCCTTCCTCAGCCTTCAAAAGGAAGCAATTCTCTCAATACCTTAATTTCAGATAGCTAGTCTTTGGAACTGTGTGACTATAAATTTCTCTTGTTTAAGTCATGCAGTTTGTGGTACTTTGCAGCTCTAGCAAACTAATACAGGAGAGAAAAGCAAAAGCAAAAGAGACTAGTAAAGTGGTGATTGCAATAATTCAGGCAAACAATGAAGGTGGTTTGGACCAGCTTTCGAATTCTGGATATATTTTGAAGGCAAAATCAAAAGGATTTTGCTACAGATATAAGGTGAGAGAAGTTAAGGACAACTCTAAGGTTTCTGGCCTGGGCAACTGAAGAATGGAGTTGCCATTAACAGAGAACAGGTAGAGTGAGTTTTGGAAAGGAACATTAAGAGTATGGATTTGGATACGTTCATTTTGAGATGCTTACTGAGTATCCAATAGAGATGTTAAATAAGCAACTGAATATCTAAGCCTGGAATTCAAAGGACAGTTATCAGCATATGGATATTACTTAAAGGTTAAGACTTAATAAGATCACCAAGAGAGTGAGTACCAATGAAGAGGGATTCCAGGAGCCCTGTAACATTCTGCGGTAAGGGTTGATAAAGGACCAGCCAAGGCCATGAGAAGGAACTGCCAGTGAGATCGGCAGAAAACCAGCAGTGCATGGAGTCCTAGAATCCAAGTGTTTCCAAGATGCTTCAAGAAGGAAGGATGATCAACTGACTCCAATATTTTTGTGAAATCAGAAATGACCACTGGAATTAGCAACTGGAGGACAATGCTGACCATGACAAGACCAGTTTCAATAGAGGAGTGAGGATGAAAGCATGATTAGAGCAAGATCAAGATAGCCCATGAGAAGAATTAGAGAACTTATATAACTCTTTCAAAGAATTTTGCTATACAAGGGGACATTGTTAGGGAATGCTGAGAACTGAGGAAGTTTTAATTTAATATGCAGGAAATTATAGGATGTTGAAAGCTGATAGAAATGATATAATAATGGTAGAAAAACTGATGATACTGGAGGAGAAAGGAGTAAAAAATATCTTGAGTAGATAAAAGAAAATGTAATTTAGCACTCAAGTAAAGGGATTAGGCTTTTCTAGGAGCATAGGTAGTTTATCCAGGACAGAAAAGGAAGAATATATGGATACTGGTGCTATAAGGTGGGTAAATGTATGGTGATAATTTTTGAAAGGCCTCTTCTGATTCTTTGTCTTATGTTAAATAAGAAGCATGGTCACTAGCTGAGAGCAAGGATTGTGTTATAAGTACTGGAGTTTTGAAGAGGTAAGAGGAAATATAAAATGGTCCGCTAAGAGAGAAGAACCAGAGAAACTAAAAGGATAAAGGGTACATTTCAGGAAGGGATTCCAGAAGGAAGCCTAGATACAAGGAACAGTGAGTAAATTAATTGGTCAACATGTAGATAAACCTAAATACTATCTGTATAAAAATCTTTACGCTCAATTTGAAGAGTTAAAAAAAAAGGCAACTAAAATACTGTACAACAACTGCTATAAGAGTAAGTGACTGAAGTTTAAATGTTCTAGGGCCCTCTTACCATTAAGAAGTTAAGATATTAATATTAGATTTTGTTAAGTATTCAAGTAAAATTTTGAGACCACTAAAAGAACTAAGTGCCAACTTCCAAACCAATAAAGGAGATAAACAAAATAAGAACAAGTAAATACTCAACCCCCAAAGGAAGGGCACAAAAAGAGAAAAAGGCATAGGAAAAACAGTAGCAATGGAAACCAGATGAAATAAATAAGACCAGCTCTGTCGATAATCACCACAACATAAGTGGACTAAACTTGCCAGTTAGAGTTAAGACAGAAATGTCAGGTTTCAGTTAAAAACAACAACAACAACAACAAACTACATGTTTACAAAAGCACCTAAAACTGAAGGATTTATAAGTAAAAAAATAAAATGATTGAAAAATATATGCCAGGCAAATATCAGCCAAAAGAAAGTCAGGGAAACTAGATTAATATTAGATAAAATAAAATTTCTCCATCAACTGGGCTACTCAGAAGCTAGCTGACAAAACTTAGAGTCACAGGAGCTTATTACTAGGAGGCCCTCTGCAGGCAGTGCTGTTCAACAGAATTCTCTGCAATGATGGGCATGTTCCATATCTGCACTGTTCAATATGGTAACCACAAGCAGTAGGTGGCTATTGAGTACTTGAAATGTACTATAACTGAGGAACTAAATTTTTAATTGTATTTAATTTTAATTAATTTAAAATTTAAGAGTGACATGTGGCTAGTGCTACATATTGGACAGCACAGACCTAGAGATGAATTAGTTCAATCCTTTCATATTACAAAGGCCTAGAAAAGGCAGAGCCTACCCAAGACTACAAAGGAAGCCACAAGCAGAATTTAGGTCTCCTGATTTCTAGTTAACGTGCTTTCCTTGTACCCAACACTTACCTAGCTGCCCTAAGAGTAAGTCTAGAGGTGTAATCTGAAAGAGTTCACTACATGTGTAAAAAATTTCTTTGAAAATTCATATTAAAAAGTACACTGGAATTTTTCGTAATAGTAACAATCACCACCATTCTTTTTTGAGTGTTTACTTTAGGTGATAATTACAATATAATAATAACAATAACAATATTAATAATGACTAACTCATATGGTATTTATTGTGGAGTAACGCTTTTACATGTATTAACTTACTGAATCCTCACAATAAACTTATGAAGTAGAAATTCTAACCCCATTTTACAAATAGGGAAGCTGAAGTTAAATAGCTTGCCCAAAGTTACACTGCCAGTTAAGTGGCAGGGCTGGAATTAGAACCTAGGTGGTAGAGTTCCAAAGTCTGTAGTTTAATCACTTGTGATATTTTCCTGCCTCTCTAGCAAAGATTAAATGAGTAAATGAATGAAGGAACATGGCTTCACCAAAACAGAATGAAAACATTGACTTTAGATCTGGAAAACCTGGGTCTTTTTGTTTCCCTTCAAAAATAATGAAAGAGTACAGTGTTTATCTTGTTACTAAAATCACCTACTCTCTGACACACCTACTCACACCCATGCCAATGTGGAACATCTGAAGAGAGTCTAATTTCCTAAAGTGTCATCCACATGGCCACTGAATTTATGCCAGTCACCTGCAAAGTGAGCTGAAGGCTCCCAAGTAGCAGCTAGCAGCTCCTCCCTAAAACGTTAATTTAAAAAAGGATAAAAAAAAGAAAGTGACCATTTCTAAATACAGCATTTACATCATAATTCCCAAGCCCTTCATCCTAAATTGTTTTCATGAGTGTAAACAGAAAAGTATTATCCACTCTCCTCCCAGCTTACAAAATAAAAGGTCAAGTGTCAGAGCTAGCAGCCAAGCCTTTAAAACAGGGAACACTGTACCTGAGAGGTAGAATAACAATAGTAGTTAAAAAAAGTCTGCCTGCAGTCAAACAGACCTGGGTTGGAATCCAAGTTTAGCCACTTAATATTTTCACAAATGCAAAATATAGCTAACAAAAATATCTATTCCATAGGGTTGTTGTGAATGTGAATAGGACAGACGTGGTGTGGAAGGTGAACATTCCATGCGTCAGTGCCAAATTTTTATTCCAGAGACTTGACAATCATCCATTTCTGTTTCAGGCAGGAGAACACATGAATCGCCTCCACTGACAACTTTCTCTTTTCTCCTTTAAAGTCTTCAAAGGAGTTTCTGCACGCAGAGGCAGGACTGGTATACTTATTGGTTAAGAGCACTGGCTCTGGGATTTGTGGCCCAGCTAGCCCCCTTACTAGCTGCGTGACTCCTATGCCCTATTTTACATTATCTGTGAAATGGGGATGACAACATTATTATCTATCTCCGGTTATTATGAGGATTAAACCAGCCAATATGTGAAAAATGCACAGAACAATGCCTGGAATACACAAAATGTACAGTTAAAGTTAGTCATTATACTTCTTCCCAAATGTTTAGCACATGGAGAACAACAAAATTATTTTAGAACTCTAGAATGTTAGAGCTGGAAGAACTCTTAGGAATAATTTCTAGTTTAATCTCTCACTTAATAAATGGTCTCCAGGGAAGATCACAGCTGGCTACATGGTCTGTCCAGGACTAAAATCCAGGCCTCCTGATTCCTATCCAGTTGCTCACACCATACAACTGTACTTCTTAATGAAAACGGTAGAGCCATTCAGTCTCTCCTCTCTTCAAACCACAAGGCCAATTTCTGGAAAGAGCCAGAGCTATTTACACATCTGGAAAGAAATCTTACTCATCAAGATTTTCAGGGACACTGCTCTAGGTAGAACTTTTTTGGGAGGTGCAATGGGTGGTCTATAATCTATTTCCCAAGAATCCATACCCACAAGATATAAAAAATGAAATTTTAAAATATTAATTCCTTTCAGAAGCAATTATTCTTTGGGAGGACATAATAAAAACATAACTAATACTTTCTAAATTCGTAACACAATATTGTCTTTTTTTTTTTTTCATTTAATCATCACAACACAGTCGCCTGCCTCAAGTTGCCCTCATATGTGGTCCTAGTGACCTGGTTTCCCTGCTCACAGTACATATCACAGTGTCATGTAATTGTCTGCTTACTTGTCTTACAGTCTTCAGATTATAAGCTAAAAAATGACAGGTATCACAATGATCATGTGAATCATTCTTCTTTCAACAAATAGTCCTAAGCATGAATAAGACAACAATGGTCCTGGCTTCCTGGGGCAGACTATACTTCTCAAAGATGGTTGCAATAATAGCTCCCATTCCACAGGCTCTTCTTACAAAGTGAACACAACATTCTTGCATTGGGAACAGCGGGGCAGGAGTTAATGTCCCTCCTCCTGGAAGATGCCCACACAGAGTTTGGAGGAAGTGGTGCTCTGTGACTTGTAAAGCTAGATGATAAAAATGCTATGCATTTCTACCATGTCCTTTTAGTGCATTCACTCTTGGAATCCAGCTGTCTTTTTGTGAAGCCCGTACTAGCCCATGAAGACAGACCACATGGAGAAATAACCAGTTCAGCTGAGGCCCCAAACATCATGGAAGCAGTAACACAACTTTCCCACTGTGCCTTCTTTGAATTCCTGACGCACAGAATCATGCATATTATAAAATTATTTCTTTATGGCACTAAATTTTGGGGTGGTTTATTATACAGCAACAGTAATAAGAATAACCACACAGAGCTTAATGTCTAACAAAGAATAAAGACACTGAATACATGACTCCAACGGACTGCTTACACCTACCTACACAGTAACTGGAACAGAGTAAACTATTTCTTGACGTGTGAGGTAGTTACTATGCTCATTTTTGTAGATGAGGCACTAAGCTTTGACAAGTTAAGCAACTTGCCCTAGGCCTCTTAGCCGGTTAGTTGGCAGAATAAATTAAAACTCAGATCTAAACCCACTCTCCTAACACTATACTCTTGTCTTATTTGGTATTACAAGTATATGTTAAATATACAGTAATGTTTTTAATCTGTCAATATTTAAAAATTCTGGCCCAGTAAAATTCACCATGCAGTTTTATCAATGAGATGGAAACCCATATATCACCTCAGAGAAACATTTCCTGACCTTCCTAGCTCAAGGAATGCCAGTTCTCTTATCCTTTCCTGCCTATCTGCTCCATCCCATTTTCATTTTCTTTCTAGCATTTATCCCTAGTTGACATTGTCTTATTAATTGTTCATGTGTCTACTTTCTGTCTCTCTGACTTGAATAGCAACTCGTGAGAACAGGAACCGTGTCTCTCCCCTCCACCTCCATATATGATAGGTGATCAAAAATTATTTACTGAATGAAGGAATGACTGAATGTCCACCCAATCTCATCACCCGCCAATAAATATACAAATAGGGAGGATAAAACAGAATTTAAAACAGCAGGACTGCAGCAGTCATTCCATACACGCACACGCACACACATACACACACACGCACACACATACACACACAAATGGAAGGGGAAGGGAATCCCTGCTGCTACTACTACTACTCGTCCACTTAGAAAAGCAGTTCGAATGAAGATGTTGGTAATGGGATGGGGGGGTGGGGTGGGGGGGGTCACATCTCCTATCCTTTATTCCTAACCACTGTAAAATCAGTTTCTTCAGATACACTGACTGAACTACAGGAAGAAAAATTGTTGGTGACCCCTACTAACACCAGACCTACTCTCATCTAGCCTTTCCTTACGCACCAGTCACTCCTCCCTGAAATGCAGACACTGTTCCCCCAGGGCGAGGAGGAGGCAGTAACCTAGCTATTCAGGGAAGAGGTAAGGTGTGTTTGGGGGGTTGTGTGGGGAGGGATTCTGCAAATGCAGGTCTCCAAAGGCCCTATTTCTCTTAGCAGGAAAGGTGACCGTTCCTGAAGACCTACCAAATGCTAAGCACTATGCTAGCCTCTTAAACATGTTTTTCCTAATTTAAGAGCCATTCCCTACCCAACCCTAGAATTTAGAGAAGCTTCAACTACAACTTCCCTATCATAACATTCCTTAGACCCCGCTACTCCCTACCACAAGAAATCTTCAGAGTCCAGGGGCAGCTGAAGAAGATAAAAAGAAATCTGGCATGACCCAAGAGATAGAACGGAAGGGGGAACGTGTTAAAACAATATACTGGGCTGGGACCCAGGATGAGTAAAGATTAAGATAAGAATGCGGTCTGACCCTTTCCAAGCCCAGTATGTCCATCAGAAGAGGTGACCAGGAGCAGGAAACTGAAGCCCAGCAAACAGGTGGCCCCGAGACGAGGCCGCGGCTCCATGGCGGTAAGTGCGCGGGGCCACTGGGCTCGGCAGACGCAGGGCCGGAGTCCTAGGAGATGGTCCGCTCTGTTCTCCAAGTGCGGCTCAACCCGACACCTCACGTTCCCAGATTTTTTTCCCCTAGCCTTTAAGGAAGTGATGTTAGACGGATGTGGGTGGTGCCTCCGGGGTCCGGTTTGGGACCGAGTGAGTTTAAAGGTGCAGATCACGTAGAAGGGTACGGGTGTTGTTTTTGAGCGCAAGTTGCTTTCTCTCACCCCAATTCTGGATGTTCAGTCGGAGAGCGGAGAGAGAGAAAGAAAGGTGGGCAGAGGTAATGGGGGTTGGGGAGGAGACTTGAGAACCGTTGCTGGTTGCGTCCGCCAGCAGGCTAGCCCCGCCCCCCAAGAACCGCTGCACTTAATATCCACAATGCAAATTATTGATCCGTGAAGTCAGCAACTCCAAATTGTAGGCGGGGTGCCCGTTGACCTCGGGTCCCACTTACTCTGCTGCAAATATAACTGACTAGATAAAAACGGATTTTATTCTTAGGTTCCTGCTCGGGTCTCGAAGAGACCTGGGCAAAACCTCTTCTGCGATTCCTGGTCTCCGTGCTTTACAAGAATGCCTCTTTCTGCTGGAGAAGCGCCGGACCTTATTTTTCTTTGCAAGGGCAATTCTTCCACTCAGGAATTATGCAATTATGCAACTAACTGATGCAAGCTCCGAGAAAACCAAATATAGTCTCTTGTTGCAAAATTGACCTAGCTTCTTCAGGGAACCAGGACAGAAGTCATTGTAGACATTTAAAGCGTAAAACTTCTTCTGATTAAATCTACTTTTGTTTTTAAGCTGTGGGTCCACCGTTTCACCTCAAGTTTTCCTCTCTGATGCATAACAGGTCAAAATTGTCCGTCTCTCCTTCTGCGTGGAAACTAATTGAGTCCACTCTGGTAGAGTCCAACAGCGCTTACTTAATGCCTAGTGAAAGACATCTGAAAAGTACAGGCCCAAACAAAAATACACACCTCCTTTATTAGTCTCCCTACAATATTATAGGCACGGACACAATGAGACACTCGGAAGACTGCAAGCTCCAGAATGCAGCGCGGCCACCTGCACCTGCCGGCTTTCTAGAGGGAAGCACAGAGCACGCTGGGCTTTGTAGTTCGCGAATGCTCTCCCTGGATAGGCTGCTCTAGTGAGGGCCGGCTGTGTCACGTGGGTACTGCTCCCGCCGCCGCCACTGCCGTCGTCTTTCTCTGTCTCGACTGAGGCAGCCATCTTGCTCTTACCGCGTGCTGGTGTTGGAGGACCCTCCCTGCTTCAGGTGAGACCCCCGGCGGTCCCGCCACTCCAAGGCCATATGCCGCTGCGCACGGTCTCCCCCCGCCCTCTTCTTCCGACACCCGCTAACCGCTCGGGCTGCCACTTCCGCCGTGGCGTGCCAAGTGGGGGCGGAGGCGGCTAGCCTGTCCTGTCGGTTACCGGCGGCGCAGCTGGGGGTCGGCACCTGAGGGAAAGTCCCCAGCACCACCGCCCCTTGTGGGGGCTCGCGGGCTCGCGCTGTTGCCACCCAGATCCCGTCCCCGCCTCTGTCCTGTTACTCGTCAACATTCACAACAGCAATGCTGTGAACTTTGAGCTTTATACAGCTTGTCTGTTGTCATCTCATTTGATCCTTCCCTACAGACAGGGAAACTGAGGTTCGTAGCCCCCAGCCCCCTAGCGCTTGGGGCCGAATTATGTTGCAGTGCTCTTCACCTCGTAATGGCAGTATTGTTTACAAGTCGGTCTCGCACTCTGAGACATTGTCTTGACCATCTTCATAGCCCCAACACGCTGCTTGATGCTTAGTAGGCTGTCAGGAAATTGATAATGACCGACAGGCACAGTGTTACTAGTGAATGGCGGTTTCCACTTCCGTTCCCACGTTCTTTCACTATACCATAGATGTCCCCTCGTAAGTGGTAACAATAGTTGCCAGTTTTTAAGTATCTACTGTGAGCCATACTCTGTGCTTGATAACTTAACCTTTAACCCTTAAAACAACCCCGAGAAGTGTGTGGTGTTAAACCTTTTCTAATAAGGAACACAAGTTCAGAGAAGTAAAATACCTTTCCAAAACCCTAAGTGATTGAGCCTTGATCCTTCTGATTCCAAAGTCCGTGTTTCTCCTTAGAGAAACCCCACATAATAAAAAAGTCGGGACTAAAAGTTGAAATTATTTCATCTGTGTAAACGATGTATGTAAAAGTGCCTAACATAATCCTTAGAATTTAGGCACTCAATAAACATTACAACCTCATTATTTACACCCTTTCTTGAGTCCTTGAGAGAAGGGCTGAAAGATTCTAGGATCCCCAGGGAAGAACTCCTTAATCACATGGCCTTAGGAAGTTAATTCTCCCTGTTGGTCTAGGAAGCGACTTCCTTCTGGACCCCCTTGGCAAATCTATTAATTGGGAGAGAAACAAACTTTTATTTGTTTATAATTTATACCTTGCTGTTGCTTTCAGGTATTTGAGATGGCCTTACATACAGGACAATAAAGTACAGGTTGGCTGAGGAATAGGAAATTACACCAGGTGATCTTTAAGGTTTAATCCAGATTCTGAGCTGGATATATCTTCTCTCATAGAATCTAGTCCAATTTCCTACTTGAATTCTACACACCCCGACCTGATAGTAGTCAAAGGACCACCCTTCTTCCTCCCCTACCCTTTGAGCTTCCAACCTAGCTAAAATGCTTTTTCTCTGAGATACTCTTTGGGAACAAGTTCTTTGTTGTCTTGTTGTCTTAATTACCTGTAATGGAATCTGTTCTTTCATCTACGCATTGATATAAAAAGTTAACTTTGTTGCATTTGTTTTTAAAGAAATCAGGAGTCTATCTTGACTTTGCTGCTTCTTTTCCATCTTTTCTCAGGGATTGTCACCTCAAAATGCAGAAGAGTCCCAAAAGGTTTACCCTGTGTCTAGTTCTACTAGTTCTAGTATTTTCACTTAGCCCCTATTTTGTCAAAAAAAAAAAAAAGTTTTTAGGCTTTTTGTTAGTTCATTACACCTTTATGGTCAATTCCTTTGAGAAAAGTGAATATTGGTCCTTTTCTGTGAATATTAAGTGTAGAAATTGGGATTTACATCAGCAAATTTAAGTCTATGGCAAGTTGACATTGGTACACACCTAAGACTACTGATTCTGTACTGTAATCACACTTCCTTCTATAAAAGTGTTTTTGGCTGCTTGAGCATTGGATAGAGTGCTAAGCAAAGATTAAGGAATCATAAATTCTCAATGTTGTTTGAGAACTGGACTTTATGTGGCCTTAAAGCAGAGATATATACAGGTTAGTGCCTAAGTATGGTGTCAGAATACAGAATGTTTAGTACTTATATAATCTTTGATTCTACTTCATCTTTTTTTTCATCTGAATGATTATAAAGAGGTTAGAGAATTGGCCAAAAAAAGGTTTGCTAACAACCTTGTCCTTTAATACATCTCTCACATATCAATAATGATCTGCTGATCCACAGAACAAGTAAAACAAGACTTTAACATTGGCTTCTTTCTGTATATAGAGTCTGGAATTTTATGACCCATTATAAACATAAGAACTTTTCTCCCTTAGTAAAAATTACCAGACTAGGATTCATGACTTTATATGTTCTCAGAATTTTCAAAATTAAGATTAGCTGTAAAAAGCTATATTTAAGAATCTTCTTACCTTCTCCCCACTCCTCCCCGCTAGAAAATTTAGTACTATGTAGCAGAGATATGTTTTTGTCAAATTGTGCAGTGAGGTTTTTATCCTGTATGCAAGAATACCTTAACAAGTATGACATACTATATCAGTCGTGCAAGGTATTGTATGAACACTGTGGAAAGTGCAGAAGCGCTGAATGTCTGAAAATCTGGGTCTGCATCCCTATTATTAACATGTCATCTGACCTTGAATAGAGGACATGACTAACTCATATCTTGACAGCTAAACGGCCTATCGTTGAATTTCATTGTCTATTTTTTTTTTTGTCTTCTATTTATGGTTTACAAATACAGAATGTGTTTTGGGAGAAAAAAGTCTACTGAAAGGTTGTTTTAATAACATTTAGTAACAGCTCTCTGCTATAGAGGTCTTTGAGGGAAAAACTGGCCTGCCTACAGAGATTTTATAATTGGTTAGGTTTTACTGAATGCCAGAGTACCAAATTATGCTTTTAAGAAATCTTCAAAGGTAACTTTGAATCTCATTCTTTTTTCTATTTGTATATTTGACTCCCTTGGTTCTTTTAATGTCTGGTTTATGAAGCTAGAAAAGTTATTAATTTTTATTAAGAATATAGACGATATTAAAATGATCATGGTGGTGATAAATACTGTAAGCTCAGTGAGCCAGAAGGTACTGTTGCATAAACAGTTATTTTATTTTGATAAACAGTGACTTTAACAAATCTGTTTTTCCCCCCCTAGATTTACCAACAGCATGAATCAAGAAAAGTTAGCCAAACTTCAGGCTCAGGTCCGGATAGGGGGCAAGGTGAGTGTGGTGTAAGAAAAATTGATAGGCAAATGTATTATTATCAGATAGAATTGTTATTATTATTTTGGATTTGTGGTCATTGACAATCTAAAATCTTTTCAATAATCAAGATCAAACCACATTCCAATTTGAAAATAACTTGTCTAAATCTAAAATAGAAAACTAGAAGACTTCTCTCTCTAATGGTGCAATGAAAATAGCCACCTTTGTTTGAATCCTCTTAACTTCTGGTAGTTATGTGACAAGTTATCCACCCTTGTATAACTTCCATTTTCACATCTGTAAAATAGAAGTAATCCTACATAAGATGCTTCTAAAGATTAGAATACTATTTATAAAATACCTAATATGGTGGCTGGCACAGAGTAGATACTTAATAAATAATAGCTATAATTATGTTAGACTCACCTGCAGGGCATTCCAGATGTTAAGGTTACCTCTTCTTGGCTGGATGCACTTAATGCTACACTTAGGTTTATAAATGGTTTAATTGGAGATGCTCAAGCTGATTTTACATGTTATTCATTGCTAGGTTTTCCTCCCAAATTTTTTTTATGTGAACATGAGCATTCTTATTCTACGTATTTTGAAGTCTAAGGAAGAGCTCGTTCTGAGCACCAAAAATCTTTGATTCCCTTTTGCCCTGGCCCCAGGTTCAAGGAGAATATTCTGCCCTTATCTCTGCCCAATATAGCCTTTGCAAAAGGAAAAGCAAGAACAGTGTTTACCTTAGATTTGGGGAGAGGGGTATGTAGGACACTATGTAGCAGCCCCATGTGTCATTTTCTTTGATGATAGCCACAGCGCCTGGTGATGGGGACAGGAGAAGGTGAAGGGAAGTAATGACTAGTACTTTCTCCTTCTATCATAGTGATACTGTTATATGACATTAGAATCATAGTAACACATTCATGTAACTAAAGTTGTCACATTGTAGCATCGAATATACTATAATGTACCAGTGCAAAAACTAGGGACCATAGAATATACCTGAAGAGCTTGATATAGCATATCACTATCATATATATTTTAAACTAGGTGGTTGGTACATTCATTCATTTAACTAATTTGTTGAGCACCTACTATATGCCAAATATATAGCAGATAAACAAGTCAAGGTTTCCTGCTCTTAACACAGCTTGAAGAGAGACATACTCACACACTACAGAGTAGTAAATTTAAAAAATGACATACGAGGTGTTCTTGGTGTAGGGGAGACAAGTCATCACTGAGCTGAGATTTAGAGAATAAGAATTTATCACCAGGTAGACAGGTGAGAGGGTAAAGGTAGGTTGGAAAGGGACTGTCATTCTCATACATGAAAAGGCACAAAGGATGCTGGGATAACATAGTGCTTAAATGGATTGGTTTGCTTTACTTTGGTATAGCTATAGTTTAGAGTATATAATGGATAAAGAATGGTAGGAAACCAGTTAATTAGGGATTGGATTATAGCCTTACATGCCCTACTAGGAGTTTAGGCTTTTATCCTATAGGCAAGGGGCAACTATTGAAAGATTGTAAGGAGGAAGTAACAGTCATTTTTAGAAAAGTAACTGCTGGCAATGTTGAAAATGAAATTAAATAGAAGTTTGCATAGAGGAGAAAATTGAGAGGCTATTGCCATAATATGTGGAACACAGATTTCTGAGTTGGAATCGACTGATGGAATATGCGGGATGAAGGATAGAGAAAAGAGTCTGAGATGACCTCCATATTTCTGGCTTTAGAGACTGAATATGTGGTGGTACTGCCAGCTACAAAACTTAGGAATATAGGATGAAAATAGTTTGGTAGACTGCTAAGCTTATAGACATGTTGAAATTTGAGGTGTCTGAGGATCATTTGAATTGACGTATCCAGCAAGCAATTGAGCTAACCCTGAGTCAGGAACATTCACAAATAAATGAGCATCTATGTAAATAGTCACTTCTAATCCATACTTCAGAAATGATTTTGTTAAACCTCTGCTGCTACTGACAGAGCTTTTCCCTCTCTCACCCCCACCCCACTCCGAGTTGTTGAAACTGAAGCCTCCGTGTGCCCCCAGTCAGGCTGAGTACTACTGCAGGAGCTGCCCAGAGACAAATCTCCATTTCTTTTCCTCTTACTCCTGCAGGTCTCAAAAAAGTTTAGCCCTTATGACTTAGGCTGCTTTTGTTAGTGTTTCAGTTCTGCTTTAGGTTTCATTTTTGTAAATTGGCCCAGGAATTTTATCCATTATTTTAAATAGTTTTTCAGTGGAAAAATATATTTAGAGTTTCAAAGTATCCATTTAGAAATAGGCATTTTCTATCAGTAAATAGTATATTTTTTCAACGTCTTTACTCAGGCCAATTCTAAGTATCATTCTGGATTACCTTTTTCCGCATATCCTGCATCCAATCTTGTTTGTTCTTCTGACATTATGAAGTCTCCCCATCTCTACCACACAACCCTCATGTCATAATGACTGGTATAGCAGCTTCCTGATTGATCTCATTATAGTTCATTTTTCACAGCAACCTCAGTCATTTTTTAAAATCAGAAATCAGATCAAGTCATCTCTATGCTTAAAACTCTCCAATGGCTTCCTTTTGCAATTGGAATAAAATCCAACTCCTGCCTATGGTATTCTAGGCTACATGACCTGGCTCTTGCCTATCTTTCTGATTTCATTTTTCTCCTCCCCTCTCATTGTTTACCCTGCTCTAGCCATACTGGCCTACTTTGTCTCTGGAGGCACAGTAGGTTCACTCTTGTTTCATTCTGTTTGGATCACTCTTCCCCTAGATCTTCCCATGGGTCTCAACTCATGTCATCTCTTCAGAGGGACCTTCCCTGAATGTTCTAATAAAGTAGTGCTTGGCTCCCACCCAATACTCTTTATCATTGTTATTTATTTTTTTCTTAATACTGTTGCCCCATTTGAAATGATCTAATTTGTTTATATATTTATTGACTTTTCTCTCTTACTGTAATGTAAGCCCCTTGAAGAAAGAACTTGATCTTTTTCATTACTGGATTCTAGGCTCTAGAACACTCACATAGTAGTCATTTGATTCTTAATTATGTCATAATCTCCAAAGTTTTAGAATATCTTTAGATTTTATTGTCAGGGGATGGTAGGTACTGTTAAAAAAAAGCATCCCTTATAATGTTTGAAATTTGTTATAAAGCACACTAAATTGCTGTGAAGTTATAAATTATTTTTTATTAGAAAACTTTTGAAATATTATGTTGAAATAATAAAGGTATTGGATAAAATAAGAACTGGCTAGAACTGACCTTCAAAAATCTGGATTAGGCTGACAAATACAACTCTGAGCAGTCTTATAATCATTACTATTAAGTCAGCAATTTATGTGGGTTTTAGTTAGGGTACTGTGGAAAGGAAGACATGTGATTGCAGTTGCCAGATGCAAGCCATGCTAAACCCTTCTGTTCGATTATTTTTCAGGGTACAGCTCGCAGAAAGAAGAAGGTGGTACATAGAACAGCGACAGCTGATGATAAAAAACTTCAGAGTTCTCTAAAAAAACTGGCTGTGAATAACATAGCTGGTATTGAAGAGGTATGATCACTTTATAAACTGTTAAATTACGTGGACAAAAGCATATTCACAAATAATTATGTACACTTTTCAAATGTAAAACAGCAGTTTAGAAGAATCTGGTATTGTCACTCAATGTCTTGGTGGACTATAGCTGTTGAATTTGCTTACTGTATAAAATTGGGTGATTGACCGAAAAATAATTTTAGTAGACAGTTAAGGAATTCATCATAGTTTTCAGACTGAAAGTTTTTCACATATGACAAAATTATGGAACTGATTTTGAATTTTGATGTAAAATAAAAGACTTTTAAATAATATAGAAATAAACTCCAAGATTTCTTCAAAAAAGGTGGACTTTTCCCCCCCATTTTCTCACTATTCTACTCTACAAAGTCTTTCTAATTATTACCTCAGCCAAGAAGCTCTAGCAATAGCTTTCTATGAATTGGATTTCATACTAGTCCTCTCTCAAAAATATTTGGTTAAATTTTTAAAAAATCATTTTTTAAATTTTGATAATACTACTTTTCTCAGATATGAAGCCAAATGTTGATGTTATTTCAAAAGACACAAGAACAATTATAATAACATTAACTATTTGTGATCTGTTACCATCTATATCCACTTCTGTCTAAAGATCTCATTTCTGATAGTTACTGATGTTTACATTTTCAATGCCATAAGTTAGATCGAATTATCATTACTGTGTGTGGTCCCACCTCACCAAAGAAAGGGGAAGTACTTGCTTGCTTTATGTCCTGTATTATTGAACACCTGCCATACAGAATTATACAGAATTCATTATTTACATTTTAGATTAAAGAAATCCCCATCAGTGTTTCCATGGACATTGCTTTTTCATATTTTTTTCAGATCTTTTTCCATTTTCAGATCTTAATGCAGATGTTATTTCCTCTTAGAAGCACTCCTGGTAGCACACATACACATTTTTGCAAAGAAGGGTTAGGTGCCTTTCCTATGTGCCTCATAATGTCCTGTATTTACTTTTATTATGACATTTATTAAACTGAATTATGAATTTCTTTTTGTTAGTATTGCCATTACAGTTAGACCTTTTTGAGGAGTCATAGCTCCTGAACATTACGCAGAAAATGGTACCTAATAGGCAAGTACACACTCTCATTGATTGTCCCCCTGTGTGTGCTGTCTTCCAACCCTCACCAACTAGTTGTCCAGAGGAAATATGCATAAATATCATTAACAATGCAAAGTAACAGCTGTAAAATTAGATAGGGAGGATTTTTATTTTTCTTTCTCTCTTTCTAAAATGTTTTTTGAGAACTAAGATATTCCTACTTTATATAACGCTTTGCAGATCTAAAATAATTTTGTTTAGGAATATCTAGTATGCTATATATAATCTGGCTTCAAGCATATTTAATGTTACTCTAAAGTAAAATTTCAATTTTTTTAAAGAAAGTGATGGCACATACTTGGTTTAAAACAGCTATTAGGAGGGGGAAAAAGAAATTTGCATTAAATGTATACATGAAAACGTACAATTTTCAGAAATAAGATGTGAAAAAATGTCTTAGATGAAATAACATTAATTATATTTTTTAAAAATTTGGGATATTTTAAACTTGCTTCAAAGTACTGAACTCTGAAGAATATACTATCTTTTTATTTTTTGGCAGTTTAAGAAAAGCAGGTAAAAACTTCTGAAAAGAGAAGACACCATTGCCAAATAATATTACTATGTTTTCTGTACTTAGACCTTCAAAACATCAAAAAAGTAGAAATTTCTCAGTTTGGTGGGTGTGGGGCAGGGAGGTCAGTGGTGGGTTTCAAAAACTTGTTGAATGGACTTTGCCAAGTTCTAATCTTAATTTCAGTATTGGTGATTTTTCCCACTCCCAACACTTAATTTATGTCCTCTTCAGAAACTTTAAAAACTGAAGGACTGTTTGGATTGAGACAAGCTTCTCTGGTCTTTTATTTATTCATTAGTTTGTTGCTTTGGTGTAATAGTTATAATAATATGTATGTTTCTTTTACATATTACCAAAGACAGATAAATCCAAAGCTGTCAAAAAGTAACGGGCAGGGGAGTCTCAGAGACTGTTTCAATACAAAATAAAGTAAATAACCAGATTTTAGGAAGGAATTCCTAGGGGCACTCCAAGAGTGTAACCCAGGAGTGAATTTCTGGAAATATTTTATGTTCTGTGACATCTGAAGATACTTGGATGTGCTTATTTGGTAATATAGTTGGATATAGTGACTGCTGTCACCTTTCTTCCCTGATAACAGGAATCAACAATAGGAACTGTTCCATTTCTCAGAAAGAGTTGATTTTATAAGAGTTATTTGGTGAAATGTCACCAAAAATCTGAATCTCTGACTCATATGGCCTAGTTGCTGCATATAATTTTACTGTTATATTCAGAGGACAGCTTCTATCTTAACTAGGATATAATTCTGCCTCTATGAAACCTTCCCTGTCTTTCCAAGCATAATTAACCTTTTTTTCTGTACTTCCACTGCCCTTAGCTTAAATCGCTCTGCTATAATACATTTATTATTACAACCTCATTTTGGGTATAATGGATACTTATTAACCAAATAGTCTGTTTTCAGTAGATTATAAGAGTCTTGACAACAGGAACCATTTTTATTTATTATTTATAGTATGCTGACTCCCATGTTGAGATGTCTTGAGCCTTTTAAGTTTGAGATACTGATTAGGAGGAATTATTCTGTGAGAAGTTAGCTGTAGGGAGCTGGAACTCAGGAGAAAGCTTAGGGCTGGGAATGTAAATTTTGTAATTGTATACCTAACTTTTATATTTTCCTTTTCCTGGTTATTTTTCCTGAACCACTTGTACAGAAGGGTACCTAGTTACTGGTTAACTCTTACCACAGTTCCTTCTTCCTCCAACTAGAGCCTCAAGTGCTGATGGATGGACAGCTGAGTATAGAAAAATAAAAGGGAAACATTATGACCCATCCACCTTACCATTCCAAATCAGTCTCACTTTATCTTGTAATTTCCTGCTTTTTTCTTTTTACTATATTTTTATTGTGGTTATACACACACACACACACACACATATAATTTTCCACTTTGATCATGTCAAGTATACAATTCAATGGCATTAATTATATCACAATATTGTATAACCACCACCACCATTATCTATTTCCAAAATTTTTCATCCCAAACAGAAACTCTATGCCCTTTAGGCAGTTAAATCCCTATTTCCCTTTCCCTCAGCCCAGATAATGTCTGACCTACTGTCTGTCTCTGTGGATTTGCCTATTGTAGATATTTTGTATAAGTGGAATCATATAATATTTGTTCTTCCATGCCTGCTTACTTCACTTCGCGTAATGTTTTCAAGGTTAATACATATTGTAGCATGTATCAACTTCACTGCTTTTGTAATTGAATAATATTCCATTGTATGGATAATACCACATTTTATCCATTCATCTGTTGATGAACTTCTTTTGTTTTAAAAGAACTTTTTCCTCCCTCAATATAAAAGTATATTGTCATTGTAGAAAATTAGGGTATGTAGAAATTATGAAGAAGATACTAACATTGAATCATAATACTATTACCCAGAAATAACTACTGTTAGTCTTGTATTTCTTTCCCATTTTTGTATGCATATATTTTTATATATGTACATATATATATATCTGAGACTAGCTAGGTATACAATTTGGAACCTTTTTCCTTCCCAAATAACATGTTATAAAAATTGTTTCACATTGTTAAAATACTGTTCTTAATCATCAGTCTAGATGTCTACATATATTCAGTATATCATATAACCATAATTTAGGATGTCTTTATTATACATTGTAATGCTTTGATGATAAAAGAATCACATGTTGGACTTTTATGTATATAAATAGTTACCTTCATCTCTGACTTCCTTCAGATAGATTCTTAGAAATGCAGCTACTGGCTGAAAGAACGTGAACATTTTTAGAACTCTTCATCCATATTGCCAAATTGCTTTTCAGAAAGGGTATGCCATTTTACACTATCTACAGCATAGCTATAGAGAATTCATCTCATCAGGCTCTTGCCACCAGAGTATAAGAGAAAATGATCCCAGCATATCATATAGTGTAATGATGGCTGTTAGTGTTAGCTTATATCAATGATAATAGGTTATACTTTATACTAGCCTTTAGAAATAAGGAGGTGCTGAGCTTAGGATTGATTGAGAAAGATACTGACTTATGGGAATATGTGCAAAGCCCATAATCCAAAATAAGACATCCCTTAGCCTCACAAAACCCCAGATAGTTATGTGCCTTATTCTTAAAATGTCTGTTATTTCACTCCATTAAGATATAGGAGGAAGGCAATAAAAAATGAATTTTCTGATAAACATTTAAGGTGCTACTACATATAGGAAGCAGTGGCAGTAAATTGATTTTAAGACAACTGTCAGTTCTCAGAACTGCAGCTACCTGGCTTAGTGGACTTGGATCCAAAAAAAAAAAAAAAAAAAACACAAAAATGTAAACCTCCTCTCTGAACTGAAAAGGTAGTTGTCAGCAAGAGCTATGGAGTCAAGTAGTCAAGTATAACTGCAAGCCTCCCATAGCCATAAAAACTTACTGCTGTGTAGAACTAAAGCATCAGATTTGCCAGATAGAAGGCTGCTGTGATTAATGTGTGTGCCTGACTCACAGGCTAGCAAAAGCAGGGGTTTTTAAGTTTTGATAGCAACATGATGGTGCCACCCAGCAGTTGCCTCAAATGACTTAAAAAGGCCCTAAATTTTGTAGGACAGTTGGGCTAATTCTGAAAGCTCAGAACAACAGGAAAAGTCAGGCCAAAGATATACCCCAGAAGGTTCTAGGCATCGTCAATGGGGGGCATTACAGGTGCTGTTTCAAAACCTTGAGGTGACCCCTCATCTAGCATTTTGGAGTTGAGGCCTGACAGTATCCATGATTTTATAATAAATTGTATAGGAGGTGTCCTTTCATTCAGCAAATTTGAGTGACTTACGTGCTGGACACCTGGGGGATACTAGGTCTAGTAACGTGTGGTCTCTGACCTCAAGAAGTTTACCTTCTTGTAAATACAATTATTCTCAACAATTCTATTTAATTGTAAATCACATGAAATGCAGAAGGTTATAAACCGCCTTCAGTTTTCACAGAGAAAGAAGCATCTGACCCAGGACTTGGATAAATGGGAATTTGCAACATGGAGAAATAGGAAAAGGTTCTTCTAAACAGTTAAAACTGCACGTCTAAATGCACTAGGCATGAGAGGACAAAATACTTTCTGGTAACTACAAGACATGTCAGTATTGTTAGAGCAAAAAATAAGAGCAAGGGCATCTGCTGTTTTGTACTGGGGTTTCAAACATGCCTCCTCCAATTGCTCAAGTAGCATCCTAACTTTCAATTACCTGTTAAGTGGAAAAACGTTTTGATATAAAGGGACTGTTTGATTGAAAAGGGGACCTGGATGCCAGTATAATAGCTGTTTTAAATAGTCTTTGTTTACTTGTCTGCTCCTTGTTCTTATACCATCTAAGATTATATGACTTATTTAGACCAAACATAAGCAAAATCATTGGAATAAGTGAATGTAGAACTATATAAATATGTAAAATGTATACAACTTGCTTTGTGAATTTAACAAATTCCTTATCCCTTTTGCCTCTAAAAGAGTAGGTGAAGTATCTTAAATGAGTAGCCCAACAATTCATTTTTTGATAGTTTCTAGTAGCTTGTGTTATTTGCTCAGTAGAGAAGAAGGAAAGTTAGATTGAAATGAAATATGCTGGCCTTTTTAACTTCTAGTATTTCATTGTCTCTTCTAAAATTAAACTCTCTACCCCTTTCTGGACCTTTTTATTCATGAAGCTACATCTTTTATACAACCCCATTTAAAACAATCTAATAAATTTATTTCTATTTCACAGTCTGAGATGGACTTCATCTTGCTTTTCACATTAAACTCAAACAGCAGATTTCATACTACAAAGACCCACATCAGTACATAAAATATGACTTAACATTTAGGCCTTGAAAAAGAAGCTTGAACAGAAGGAAAATTCATGAATTTGTTCTTTTTGGCTCTGTGTTAGCCTCTTATTTATTTTGTAGCCAGGAAGATATATATCTATCCATATATCTGTGCTGTTTTCCTTTTGCATTCTCCTTTTAGCCTATATTCTGAGATAAATAGTTCTCTAGCAAGCTTTCATAGGGCCACAGAATTGAATTTTTATAGGCAAATAAATGTTTTAAGAATGCGAATAACATTGTAGGAAGGAAACCAAACAAAGTTCTGAAACCCAGGTTTGTGTTCTGGGTTTACACATAACCAGCTGTTTGTTCTTGGGTACATTGCTTAACCAAGAGCTCTTGTCTTTAGTATTTATTTCTTTAACAACAGATTTGAATTAGAAGATCTCTAAGTTCAACAAATAATGTGGACAAAAAAAACAACAAAAGACAAATATGTGGCCTGATTTTTTTGGTACAATATTGATTTCAAGCCTGTGATTTGAACACCTGCGAAATTTAAAAATCTCAAATTCCAATATTTGAGACTCTTTTCATACCTGAAAGTGTATGGTAGAAATCCTTTGTTAAATTATATGGTTTGGTCTTGATTTGGAAAATATAGTCCCACCGTGTCTTTATTCTTTTCCCAGACTAAAATTATGTGATCTAGGGTAGATCCAGAGCAACATCTAATTTCTTATCTACTATGCTGCCTCCTTCTCAAGCTGTTTCTCTCCAAGATTTTTAGCCACTTTTAATATTAAACTTTTCTAATTTAACTACAATTATCTTCAGAACTTTATAATTTATCTCTTTCTAAAGTTAATGTATTTTTAACTCATAATATTTGTTCAGAACAGCTGGATTGAATGCTTGCTGTGTGTGATATACGTAATAGAACCTCAAGTACAATGCTCGGAGAGGGGAGGGTAGAGAATTGAAGGGTAGAGAATTGAGGGTAGAGAATTTCTGTCAGGAAAAAAATTGGGGAAATTATTTGTGGGGTTTAGTTACAGTTTTCCAGGGGATTTGCCTTTATTTTCTCTGTGTTCCAGGTCTTGCCTGAAATTTAGAAGCCCTTTCTTCCCTTTCCTTTCTGGTGCTATCAGTGGTAGTGATCACCTCTGAGGAAGAAAAGCCCACTTCCACTGACCATGGAGAACACTCAGCATTGATTGTGACAAGGGCAGTTTTTGGATGGATCATGAAATGCTTCTAAAGAAGCCAAGAATTAACTCTCCTAACCTTTTTTATGTAATAAGCATTTACCACCAAGGCAACTTATACAGTGGAGTTACCTACATAGTGGAATCACATTATTTACACATTTAACTTATGCAAATTCAACTCTAGTAAAACACAGAAAGCAAGAAAGAAAAATAACATTTTAAATAGCTCATGTTCAAACTTTTCAGTAAGTCCCAGGCAATGGATTAAATCAACTCTGAAAGAGTCAGTTCATATTGGTGAAAGCTTTAGAAAGAATGTGAATATGGTTTTAAAAGTTTCCCAGTAATTACTAAAGTATGTTCAGGTGGACAGGCAAGTTGGGTGGGAGAGCTCTTTGACATTTATTTTACAAGGATTATTGAAAGTTATTGAGAAGCAATACTTAAGTATTACAGGAATTGACAAAATCTACAAAATGACATGATGAGAACAAGTTGAAATCTTTAAGTTTACTAAATGTTCAAAGGAGTGAAACACCTGATTGGTTACATTTCTGAGTGTTCTTTATGGATTTTCAGTGGTTATTTTTACCATATACTCTTATCCCATTAACAACCCCACCCCCTAAGTAAGATGCTACCCACCAAATGGTATCTTTTTAGTATAAATTGAGTAAGATAATGGGTATTTCATTAAGAAGCCAGTTCTTGGCTGATTATTACATTTTTTAAAAAATGTGGGCATGAGCTTTTTTCTCAAAGTAGAAGTCTTTGAATTTGAAATTTAGATTCTTTGACCGTTCTAGTAATTTGTGCCATCTATACCATTTTACTTTGTTGGTAGAGTCTTTTTCCACCCCCATATGCACAGCTTAGATAATTACTACCTTGCAATTACATAACTACCAAGCAAAAAAACATAATTGGTGAAATTGTTTTTAAAAAGATACTTTTAGTTGTACCTAATATGTGAAGTACATTTTTCTTTCATGCTCTACAGGTAAACATGATTAAAGATGATGGGACAGTTATTCATTTCAACAATCCCAAAGTTCAAGCTTCCCTTTCTGCTAACACCTTTGCAATTACCGGTCATGCAGAAGCCAAACCAATCACAGAAATGCTTCCTGGAATATTAAGTCAACTTGGTGCTGACAGCTTAACAAGTCTTAGGAAGTTAGCTGAACAGTTCCCTCGGCAAGGTTGGTATTTTAATTTAGTACTTCTTTTCCTCCCTGCTTTAATTAAAGAACCTACTGATTTAACAGGTGTCTCATTTTATACTGGAAGGATTTGCATGTATGTATATTTTACTTTTATAATGTTACTTGTATGCTTCAGAAATTTTTAAATTTTTTTCTTTAATAATAATGCAATGTGGCATAGGGAATACTTGGATACATTTTGGTAGTAAGATAGAGTGTTGAGAGTAACTACCTAAGGGAAAGTGCCAGGATCTACAGGCCACATTTTATAAACAATTCGATACTCACTTCTGACTAATGACGAACATAGTGTTACCACAGAACTACATTTTAAATAAGGTTGATTGTACTCTAGATGCAGTAACCATATGTTCTAAATTTCCAAGATAGTTCTGGTTGCAAGTGTGCCTTGTCACCCCTCAAAATCAGAGCCTATTATTTCAGTGCTTGTACTACATAGATGTATACTTTCTCACCAAAAGAGATGGAAAAAGTCTTGACTATTGATTTTTTTATTTGGAAAATGAATGAACAAAATGTCTTTTTATTCAAACTAATCTGAAGTACTCTGTTTTGCATATAAATTTTACCATCACTGCCCATTAAAATTGCCAGCTGTATTTAGTGTATATCTAATGAAAAAGTTTTATTGGTTTTAGTATTAAGTAAAAAATATGACGTTAGATTAGACAATATTTAGCTTTTTTCTGAAAAACTAGATTATATTTACACAGGAGAAAAGGATATAACAGTAATAAGTGTGCCTGTAGACATCTTTGTTCCCAATGACTAACCATGAAACAAATTTTTCATAGTGTTGGATAGCAAAGCACCAAAACCAGAAGATATTGATGAGGAGGATGATGATGTTCCAGGTAAGTCACATTTCTTTAATTTTAAGATTTTTAGCATTTTGCTTATCTCATTTAATTCATTGCATAATGACTTACAGATTTTTTTTGGTCGATGTTGAGCTCACGAGTTTAAATTGATTCACAATGATGTGGATGTGAACTAACGACAAAGAACTTTTAAAAGCCCTCCCACTTAGAACTTAGAATCAGAAATTGTCACACAAAGCTGTGATTATAAATTTGTATAGTTATTATTAAAACATTTGTGGGAATTTCAATTGACATGTGAAAATGCTGTTTACCTTAGTAGTTTGCATAGACAAAAAAAGACTAACATTTCCTTAGGATTACTGTTTTAAGCAGATAAATGAAACATTGATAGTAAAATGCCACCAGTTCATTTCTTCCTCTTATCCTGTATATTTTCAGGCTAATTTTAGTAGCAATGGTTTTGTTTTATTGAGATTAGAAGTTAGGAATCTTATTTACCTCTTTTTTTGGTATCTTTAATTCACTTACTTTTTTTTCAGATCTCGTGGAAAATTTTGATGAGGCATCAAAAAATGAAGCTAACTAAAATCTTTTCTGGTTTTTGGAAGCTGGCATGGACTAGATTTAACAAATCAGCTATGTGGTTCCAAAGTTTCACAGACACGGAGAACATCAACTGTTACTAGTTCAGTAATATAAATATTTTGTATATTAATAATGCTGTTTGTTCAGCATTTTTCGGTCATTTGATTTTGCATTTTGCACTTCCTCCCAGGATCTGTTCTTTTGGTCAAAATACGAAGTAATGGTGCAGTTTGAGGGTATTTTGATTTTTGATTCTTGGCTTTTTGTTTCATTTTTTTGTTTGGGTATTTTTGGTGTGTGTACGTTTATGTATGCGTGTGGGTATGTGTGTATACAGTGGAGAGCAAATTGGAAAACAGTTCTATTTATCCTCCTTCCCCCAGTAGAAATAAAACAAATCTTTACATTTGTTACTTTTATTTTTTTCTATGAATGTACATAATTAATGAAAAGTGAGTCTTGGATTTCAAATCTGAGGCGATTTTATCCTTGGAGGTTTGGTTTTAATTTGCTCAGTAAACATTTTTTATACATTTCTCTGGGTTTAAAAGGTTTTGAGATGTTTTCACCAGCTTCATGCTGGTATAAATGGGTAGCATATCTTTGGTGCAGTTGCCTTAGACTCACTTACCTAGTCAGACCCAGAAGAATTTCTTCTACTAGTTTTCTTCCTAAATGTCCTTTTTCCTCTCTTTTTGGTCTCCAAATGGCCCAGTCAGCCTTTGGTAATGCTCTTCCTCATCTTCCACCTAGCCTCAGAAGAATGTTCTCCATACTGAGTTACATGAGTGCCTAATCCCTCTTTTTGTAAGACTTTATTCCCTCATCTTGAGGAATAACAGCTCCGTCTTCAACTTTTCATTTCCCCCTTGATGTTATAGTTCGTAGATTTCAAACTGGAAGAGCTAGCATGTGCTTGCTAAATAATTTTATGCCAGCCTTATCCTGTACCCTAGCTGTTCTTAATAGCAGGTGCAAAATGCCTCTTTTTCAGCAAGGTTGAAGTTGAGAGTGTCCTTTTTGAATCAGAAAAAAAATAGGCCATTGACTCATCCCCCAGCACAAATGGGCATTCTATGAAACGTTACTGGCCTCAGGAGGATTTCTTTAACCACTCTCCTGCTCTTGGCCTTGAACCTACCTCTAGATTGGATCTTACTATTATAGCTGCTCACAGTATCCTCCTGCATGCTTAGAATAATGCTTTGGGCAGAACACTGGTAAAACACAGTATTTATTTTTCACCTCTTTTCAGAGGACTTGGAGGTAAGTTGCATTGATTCATTCAAGTTTCTCCTGTCTGATAAAAGCTTGCATTCTGCTATGTCAGCATTTGTTATAGCCGATATTTAAGAATAAGATTTAGAAAATCTATCATGTCCTGGCCCATCATCAAACTAACTATGGCTTAACCTTGCAGCAAATCAACTTTTGTTTCAAGCTAGATATCTTTATTTGATATCGAAAGTGCAAGACCAATAACATATCCAGAGATCTACAGACACAAAGACAAAGCTCTTGTGTTTTTTTCATCTAATCACCTCAATTTATTTTATAAGTTTATTCATTTTCCTGTTATGTTTTATATAATATATGGACTTAACTACAAAATAAAATAAGTGATAAAATAACAAAAGGATAATATTTCCTCTTGTGCTTGTCGTTGTCTACAGAATTTCCTTCTTTTATATCTTGCCATCAACTCCTCACCCCCAAATGAATTTCAGCCTAGTCATTATCTGAAATAATGTTTCATCCATTGTTAGATCAGGAGCTCTAAATGGTCTACATAGTCCAGAATCCTTTTCCTCTGACTGTCCCCAAGGGGCACATTGTGAGGCAGAGAGAGTTGGGTGGTAGTGGGCGGGGGGGGGGGGCATCAAGTGGTTAGGGACATAAAAGAGATGGGTAGTACAGTGAATGAAAAATAGTACATATCTAGAAGACAGAAACTTGGGTCCTAGTCCATAACAATGTGATTCTAAGCAGGTCACCTAACTACTCTGAAATCTATCATTTGTCAAATGAGATGTTTCTAAATCTTAACATTTCTTCTGTTCATGTAGTTCTGTGAACCTCATTTCTGAAAATTCTCAAGGAGGTGATTTTATCTTTTCAGAGATGCCTGTTTTTATCAATACCCATAAAGCTTTTTTTGTGGTGTATATACTTCTTCCTCTTTGTCCCTTTTGATCACATTTTAACTACCCACCCAGAGGATCTCTGGTCAATATTTCTTTTTATCCTGTTGACAATAACTCTTAATAGCTGGCCTCTCCTGTGTACAATAAGTCAACATTCTTTTTTATTATTTTTTTTCATTAAAATTTTTTTTTTATTTTTTAGGCGAGTCAACCCTTGGTTGACATCACAGATTGCAAGGAACTTGTCAGCTTACAATCCCTCATTTTTAAATTATTTATGTCTACAGCACCTGGTCTTCCTAGGTGGTCTCCCATCCAAGTATTAACCAGGCCCTGCCCTGCTTAGCTTCCAAGATCAGATGGGATCGGGCTTGTTCAGGGTAATGTGGCTGTAGACAACCAATATTCTTTTTTAAGAAGAATTTTCATACCTTCCACTTTACCTGGACAAAGCATATTGAGATCCTGACTGGACCCATAAAAGTTTTCCTGCCTTCAGAGTGAGTAGGCATAGGTAAGACTATGGATAAAACTTTTGTAAACTGTTCTTGGCATAAATATGAATTATAGCTTACTTTTTAAAAATATGTGAAGTAGTCACTAAAGTACTTTTTACTAAGGTTATCTATTTATTGCCAAGATAATTAAGCATTTTCTGGGGAAATTCACCTTAAGTTTTTGGAATAATTCAAAAAATGTCTGCAAAAAAAAATCATCTTAATTTTTGTGGTTAGTGCTTTCAATTTTTGTAAATACTCTCATCTGTTTTAGGGGAGCTCAAAGTAAATAGTGGGAACCTTACATTTGTTTTATCCTTATTTCTATGTATTATGTAACACTAAGAATACATCAAGCATCTTGATTTGTTAAATGACTAGTGTTTATGGGGATGCCATTAAATTAATTTTAAGAAGCCTACTAGATTCTTATGAAAACCCATAATGAGATGTTTCTTTGTTTTAATTATGTTTATTCCTGAGTATGCTATATATCCATAAATAAAATGTCATAATAAGAAATAGCATGGTATATAGTAGGAAATGCATAGGTTTTTAGATAGAGATCAATTCCATAACCTACCATACAGTCACCTTTCCAACAGGGCTACTCATGGTGCACAACTCCAGGGGCCACCATTCATATTTCTGGAGTTCCAAGGGTACCATTTTCATAGGATGCAATGTGAATAGTGCCCCTGTAATAGTGCAATGATGGCCTTCCTCTCTGAGCCTGAGTTTTCTCCTATGTAAAATGGTGCCTGAGTCAAACAGGGTTCCTTAGAACTCCCTAAATGATTAAGATGAGGTCATTAAAGTGTTTTATCTCCCAAACCATGGCAAAAAGGAGCTCATGGTTCTAGGCATAGCAAAGCTCCATTCTACATTATCACACTCCAGTTCAACCTGCATTGCTCTGCGACATAGAGTTTGCGTGGATTATCTTAGCCTCCTCATTGGTCTTGCTTATGATTTACTCCCCCCAGTCCTTCCAGTACAGTGGAGCCCAACTATCTAAATTTTAGACCTGAGCATGTCATACCCAGCCAAGGGGTTGAGGCAGGCTGCTGCCAGTGCACACTACTTGTGGTATGATCAATGCAACAAAGACCCAAAAGAGCTGGGTTAGCGTGCACTGGCCAATGGACAGCAAACTTCTGAGCCTAGATCCCAATGTGTCCTTACTCCTCTCACATCCCAGAGACTTGGTGAGGCCAGGGAAGTACTTTCAGTTGGTTTGCTGAGGCCCACAAAATACACAAGATATTTGGTAAAGAAGGTAGTCATCATTTCACTACTTTTGACAAAGTTATTTCAAAAACTATTTCAGATGCAACACCAGTGCATAAAGAACTGTCACAACCAAAGCTAAAAAAAATACCATTGTTTCAAGCTTCCGTTCCTTTGCACATTTTTATAATACAATATTAAGGTTTTTGATTTTTTAAAATACTTTTCCCATCTAGGTCATGAACACCTTGATGGCAGGTGGCATGTCATACATCTTTTATCCCTATCATCTAGCATAGTGCCCAACATGTAGTCTACTTGTGATCATAATAGCTATAGCTACCACTTATTGAATACTTACTATTGAAAAAAGTCATTTAACTCCCAAACAGTCCAGTGGGGCAGATGTCATAATCCCACTTTCAAAGGAAAAACAAAAAATGGTTTAGGAAAGTTGCCCAAAGTCACACATTGATTAATGGGAGAACCAGGATTCTAATCTAGAGCTATCAAATTCTACAGTCTAAACTCTAAACATCACCCTATATCACTCAATGAATGTTTATTGAAATGAAAATTATGTTTCTGTGGCCTCTAGACATATCTTCAAGTATCATTCAATATTAGCCTGAAAGTCAAACCTATCGTAAGGATTATTCAGGAAGTAAATTTGTTTTTGTTTTTTTTTTTTTAAAGTAGGACTGGTAATTTTTGTATATATTCGGGAGTTGACTTTTATAAACTTAATTGGATATTTTGTATACCTGGGACAGGATCTTTGATAGCAGTATTTGTGCAAAAATTCTTAGGTTACGTATGTTGATCTCCTTGACATTGGTGTTTCTTCTCATACTGTTGCCACCTTTTAGGCATACCTTGTCAAAGAAAAAAATATTCTATAATCTTGAACAAAGTAGTGATGAATTTATTCTGCAGCTACATTTTTTTCTATATTTAAAAATCAAACTAGTCCACAAAAATAGAATAAGTGAATTCAGCAATATTGCAGGATATAAAACCAACACAAAAATCAGGTGCATTTCTATAGACTAGCAATGAACAGTCCAAAATTCCATTTACAGTAGCATAAACAATAAACAAAATACTTAGAAATAAACTTAACCAAGGAGGCAAAATACTCGTTCACTGAAAAAATACAAAACATTTGCTGAAGAACGTAAATAAATGAAATGACATCTTGTGTTCATGGAATGGAAGACTTTTGTTAAGAGGTAAATACTACCTAAAATAATCTACAGATTCGATGCAATCCCTAAACCCCAAAAAAGTATTTTGTAGAAATAGAAAAACTCATCCTAAAATTTACATGGAATTTTAAGGTTCCCCAAGTTCTCAAAACGGTTCACAAAGAACAATAAAATTTGAGGACTGGCTTCCTGGTTTTAAGTTTTACTACAAAGCTACAGTAAGCAAAATGTAGCATAAAGACAGATATACTGACTAATGGAATAGAATAGAGATCTCAGAAACAGACCCTTACATGTATGGTCAAATGGTTTTTGACAAAGGTGCCAAGACCATTCAATGGGGGAAAGGATGGTCTTTTCAATAAATGGTACTGGAAAAACTATATCCACATGTAAAGGAATGAAGTTAGACCCTTACCTTACCACCGCAGACAAAAATTAAAATGAATCAAAGGCCTAAATGTAAGATTAAACTTTAAAATTCTTAGAAGGAAGCTTTATGACATTGAATTTGGCAATGATTGCTTGGATATGACACTGAAAGCTAAGGCAACAAAAGAAAAAATAGAACTATGTCAAAAAAAAATTGGACATCAAAATTAAAAACGTGCAGCAAAGGACACCATCAAGAGAAAAAATGCAACCCACAGAATGGGAGAAAATATTTGCAAATTATATATCTGATAAAGAATTAATATCCACAATATATAAATAACTGCAACTCAATAACAGAAAACAACCTAATTCAAAAATGAGCAAAAGACTTAATAGACATTTCTACAAAGAAGATATACAAATAGCTAATAGCACACGAAAAGATGTTAATTATCACAAATGGAAATGCAAACCAAAACTACAATAAGCTACCATTTCACACCGATTAAGATAGTTTAAAAAAAAAAAAAGTGTTGGCAAGGATGTGGAGAAATTGGAACCCTTGTGCATTGTTGGTGGGAATATAAAATGGTGCAGCCACTAAGAAAGTATAATGCTTCCTCAAAAAATTAAACAGAAATATCTGATCCAGAAATTCCACCTCTAGCTGTATATCCCAAAGCATACATATACTGAAAGCAGAGACTCAGGCATATTTGTACACCCATGTCCATAGCAGCATTATTCACAATATCCAAGAAATAGAAACATCCCAAATGTCTATCAATAGATGAAGGAATCAATAAAATGTTGTATATACATACATTGGAATATTATTCAGCCTTAAAAAGGAGAAAATATTCTGATACGTGCTAAAACAAAGATGAACCTTGAAAATATGCTTAGTGGAATAAGCCAGACACAAAAGTACAAATATTGTATGATTCCACTTATATGAGGCATCTTACAATAGTCAAATTCATAGAGGCAGAACAATGATTACTAAAGGCAAGAAGAAGAGGGAAATAGTTATTATTTAGTGGGTACAGAGTTTCAGTTCGACATAATGATAAAGTTCTGGAGATAGATAGTGGTGGTTGTATAACTGAATGAATGTTTTTAATGCTATTAAACTGGGTACTCAATGGTTAAAATGATAAATTTCATATTATGTATATTTTATCACATAAAAATAAAAAACTCAGCATGCATCTTAGTATCCCATATTTAAGAGATCAGCCGACAGTATGTAAGTATACCCCATCACACTATGGACACAGTTGACCCCAGCATCAAGTTTTATGCCCAAGGCCGTGGTATTGGGAGCACTTGGATAGATGCTCTGAGGGGTCAGAGATGGATGGGAGCCAATCCCTGCCTCTATGTTACTTAGTTAAGTTAGAAAACAGTAATATAAAAAGTAAAAGATCATACCATGGACCAGGTAAGTGCTATGGACTCTATTTAAGTGTTACACAAGAAGAGGATATTCATTCCATATTTATGTTTTCTACACAAGGTTGTTACTACAGTGTGTTAAGCCCAGCTCACACCCTGTCTAAAATTGTTTTACATCCACAGATCCAGCTCAAGAAGAGACAACCATGTTTTCAAGGTGACTCTACCCCAGTCATGGGTGGTCAGACCAAGGATGGAACACTGATCCAAGATCTAATCCATAGCTGGGCCAATCCGTTAATTTCTGAGAATTTTCTACTAAAAAAAAAGACAGAGTCAGATGATAATAGACCCTCGAATTTAAAGGCCAAGTAGAATAGGGCTACAGCACTAATACTGGGTCATGTGCAAGCACTGGAAGCTGATAGAATGAAGTAGAGTGGAAAAGGTAGGCTATACAACCCTAGAGAGAGAAGAGCCTCATAAAATGGCCTCGAAATTCCTGTCCCCATGATACCTAGCTGTTCTTTTTCTGTGCCTTGGTTGCTAACTTACCAGTGAGATGTTTGTGTTCTTAAAACACCTCCCTCTGCCACCACTAATTTTTGTTCAAGCTAGCTTGAGTTTCTTGCAACTAAATGATCTCAGAGAGAGAACATACGTATTTTCTCTACAAGAATCTCCTGATCATAGATGAAAAGACTGCTCTGAAGAACTCACTGTCACTGGACAGCTACAAATGGGAATTTAATGTTAAATGAAGGAGTTGGAATAGAGTGAGGTATTTTCAGACTACTATGGATCATAGCAGTAGCATGAGGTAGTATGGTATATTGATAAAAGAGGATTTGAAGTGCTAGTAGCGGCTCTACATTCAAATCTTACCTCCACCACTCCATGTATGTCTTGGACGATTTATTTAACTTCCTAAACATCAATTTTTCTGTGTGGAGAGTGACAGATGGGAATACCTTGAAGAATTGTTGGGGAAAATAAATGCATATGAAATGTGTGGCACATAGTAGGCACTCAGTAAATTAAATTTTACTGTTAAAGCATGACTAATATGGCTTGTTCAAATCATGATGGTCTTGACCCAATTTGTAGTATATTTTTAGTTAACAGAGTTATTCGCAAGTTTTTCTCCATCTGGCCCCTCTTTGTTACTACCTGAATCCTAGCAAATGCCAGAGGCAAATGGATGAATCAAATAGCACGCAAATAGAGTAAGATTAGACTCTGAGCTACGTAAGAACAGGTAATAGGTTTTACTACATCTTTGTGTCTTCAGTGTCTAAGACAGGGCCTGGCATTTGGTACCACATATTAGATAAACTTGAATCAATTAAGTACTGAAATACATGAATGACCAAATATACTTGAGACACAAGTGGTGGCCACAGGTTTCACATAGTGTTGTTGCCTACCCCAGATAGTTCAAGCATCATGGGATCTATCAACTCATATAGCCTAAGCAGCAGCATTGCTCATATCTCAGCCTTGATATTTCAGAGTCCTTTTTGGCTCTGCGTCCCAATCAAAAGTACCAACCTGTATCTGCTGATATATGGGTCATGGCAGTATACCAAAACCCAGAGGCCTACCAAATATGTTTCCTTTTTGGTGGCAAGAAGTGTAATGTACAATGGCCTTTTCTTTGGAGGAAATGTCCTGGAATGCTCCAGATCATTGAACCCCTAAAAACTTCATTGATGTGTTAGGCTCCTAAATCTTGGTATAGTTTCTCCCCCACATCCTGGAGTGCATATGCCTTACCAAGGCATCCAGAGTACTTGCCACTTACTTCCTAACACATCTGATTAATGTGATGGTACTGATATACTGGACCAATATGACATTCTGCAAAATATTCAAACAGTTCCTATCCTTTTTGGACTGTGTTAGGATATATAGTATGTACATTAACATGACAGTGGGGAAGACTATGAATGTATACTGTTGCCCATCCTATGTGATTCTCTTTTTAAATGGGTATAGAAAAGAACACATTTGCCAGATCAATGGCTACACACCACGTGCCAGAGGCTCTGTTAATCTCCTCTAGAAAGATAATATCTGACATAGCAGGTGTATCCGGAGCCACTGCTTGATTACATTGTATTAGTCTACTTGTCATCTGCTATGATCTATCACTTTTTGCAGAGGCTAGACTGGTGAATTATGAATTATAGAAATATGACAAGGACCATCATTCTGCATTCTCTAAAGTTATGAGGGAGGTACTAAACTCTGCTGTTCCCCTAAAATGTGGCAGGTTTTTGATTTATTATCTTGGCCATGAAGTTTCAGGGACTTCCATTTGGACTTTATTACTACTACTGGTAGCTCTTATTCTATAGGTCAAGAAACTAATGTGAGGGTTCTGTTATTTCTATGTATTTCTATGCCCATTCCAATTATACATTCAGGAACAGGGGAAACAGGTGTATCCAACAACTCTAGAAAGATCTGGGTGTTTTCCTTACTCCAGTGTAGAGTTATCTGAATAAATAGCTATACATCCCCTTTGAGGAAGGACAGAAGGAATCACTACAATATTCACTTGTGGTTTTGCAGGATCATTTCTCCAGGGAACTCGGTCTCTTTCAATTGACAGCCTCCGGGTCTGACAATAGCAAAGATTTGACTTTGCAGTAGTAGGCAGCTGATCTCCTCATCCATTTATTTTTAAAATTTTAATTTGTGATAAAAAAAGTTATAACTATTTTTAAGTGTACAGTTCAGTAGTGTTAAGTATATTCACATTGTTGTACAACAGATCTCTAAGCTTTTTCATCTTGCAAAACTGAAACTTTATATCCGTTCAATAACTCCTATTTCTCCTCCTTCTACCCCCAGCAACCACTATCCTACTCTCTATTTCTATGAATTTGGCTATGTTAGATGCCTCATATAAGTAGAATCACACAGTATTTGTCTTTTTATCTGCTCATCCATTTCAGATCTTTAGTACTGCCACCTTGTCTCTGCCAGTCTGCAATCTTATCTCCATTGCTACTCAGGAGACCATCTCCTACCATCAGTCCTGACCTAAAGATAACAACGGCTGTAAGACTCTTGGTGATGCTGGTACTTTCCCTAACTAGTGCATTGCTGGTTGCCTCAGTAAATGGAGTGTTCTCCAGGCCCTTCCAAGAAGTATAATCAACTGGTAGATTTTTCAGTCTTAGATAATAGACTCATTATAGCAGGCCTACTTCTTTGAGTCTTTTGATTCCTTTCACTGCAGTTTGCCACAGCAGTTCTGGCATCTCTACATACTTTATATAATGTGGACGTGGGCTATCACTTCTTTCAAGCTTCAAAGAGCTGTCCCAGCAGTGAATAGAACCATCTATTGGGGCCCTTGCAGAGTACTGACTTCTGTGTCATGGCAGAGTGCCCTGATATTGATGAACTCTCTCTTATCCAGCTTTAAATTCCACCCCCATTTGTCCAGCCCTCAGGCATTCTTTCCTGGTACTTGCCATTACATATAAGTCATGTTGTATAGCTACTTTGGGATATAATCTTGCCTAGTTGGGCTATTGGATCCTAGTTATGGTCTGATAGCCAGAATGAGAGTTGAGGAGAGCCCCTAAGGAGGACTTGCATTGTCTTATAAGGTTCCTACAAATGGGGGAGGAATGGGCCTTTATCTTCTTACCTTTATCTTCTTACAGTGGGTCACTTCTATAGACTCAGAGGATTCAGAGGAATCTTGGGATTCAAGTTTCTCAAATGCATCCACCTAGATATCTTCACCCCAAATCTCAGGGTCCTACTTCTCCCCTATCAAGACTCAACATGTATGGGGAGATTCTCACACACTGAGAATTCAGTCTTTTCTAAAACTTGCCCATTCTTACAATTCTGCCTGATATATTAACTAAATCTGACCACTGGCTGCAAGAGATGAGGGTCTCTAAATGCTAACAGTGAGATCCTTTGCTTTAAATTGTCAATTAATAAATCTGAGCCCGTCATTTTCTTTCATCAGTTCATCAATGGCTCTTAGCAATAGTCACCCACTTCCACAGTCCTTTTGGTTGCTGTTTCCCATATATCTTTCAAATACCTGAGACATTGCACCAGTTGGACTGAGTATCCCTTCCTTCCACCTGTATCCCACCCCAATTCACTACAGGTGAAATTCTTTGCTACTACATCTATAGTATGCCAGGGAATCTCGTACCTCATCTACTGTATTGCCATCCTGTCCTTGTGTGCTCTAACTCCAGAATCCTATCTTTAGGGTATGGTTTCTAGGAAAATCTCAGGTTTGGTTCTCCAGAAGCAGAGCCTGAGATAGAGATTCTGGTTCAAGTGACTAATTGAGGGATTTGCTCTTAGGAAAAGATGAGAGAAGCAGCACAGGACAGGGGAGGAAAACTAAGGAAGAGTGTAAATTCAAAAACCAGCTTCAGTCTAATTTCACAAAGGAAACTGAAACAAGAACTGTACAGTCTATTGAGACAAGGGACTATGCCAGACAGTCATTGACAGTTCTTCTCCCTTGCTCCAAAGAGAGATAGCTCCTTTTTGGTTGAAGGTAAATTTCTAAGAAAGGGACAACTGTGAGTTATTATCAGCCAAACACTGGCAAAAAATGGAGGATGAGTGCATTGACTGGTAAAAAGGATTCGGATGTGACACCAACAGCATCCCTCATAAAAAATACGTATTTTCTTAAGCTATGGAGACCTGCATACACGTAGCAGATATATTATCTTCAAATGATAATACGTGTTTACAATCCCTAATCTGCGAATCCAAAACCCCAACTAAATTTAAAATGGTTTGGGGAAAAAGGTATATTAAATAAATTTGGTACAAATGATGCAGAAATATAAAAGTGTTAGTTTATAGAGTACTGTTTCAGCTGGGGGTGTTACTTAAAAGACCTATTTCCTATATTACGTTTTTTAAATAATAAAAAAAAATCCTAATTCTGAAGCCAGTCTGGCCCCCAGGATTTTAGATGTGAAATTATGTACTTATAAACACTGTATATGTTAAAAGCAAGCCTGAACAACCCTGAAACAGGCACCTGCTTTTTCTGTTTTTCAGGTGAGGGACCAGAAGCACAGAAAAGTTAAATAAGTTACTCAAGGTCACAAGCTAGTGAATGGAAAAGTCAGATCTGTGAGACTTCAAAGCCTGCTCTTTCCCATTACACTGTGCTGTGTCTGTTAGTGAAATTCTAGTTTATGTAATTATATTATCTGCCAGTAATTTGTGATGTTTTGCAAAGAGCACTGTGACTTCTAGGAGCTCTACTACTGAACATATTTGAAAATCCCTAGATTTGATTACTTTAATGTTCTTTTCTGCTCCCTGGGATTCTGCATGATTCTGTAAATTCTAAGCACATTGCCACTGGTGGATTACTACCAGTTATTAAACACTTATGGAGGGCTGTGCTTTAGCTTTGCACAAAAAATGACTGCTTTCTTCTACTTAGTAGCATTTATTCCCCTCCAAGAGTAATTTGCATGGGATTGAAAAAGGACTACTGATAAGAACACCATGGCTAAATAAAAAGAAAATGGGTTTGAGTTAGACATAAATTCAAATCTAGTTTTTGCTGCTTCATTCATTAAATAATATACAAAGAGACTATGTCACTGTGAGATATAGGGAGAAAGTTGGTCCTTTGATGTCAGGCTTCTATTATTTCTGAATACTATATGTTGGATTTTAATACATGTCTTCTTAATTTCTGCAAAATACATACCAGGTAATAAAAAATTTCCTTTCTGTAGATAAAAAAAATGAAAAGATTGTGAAAGTGTGACATTTTCCTTTTACAAAATGAGTGTAAGAACATTCATATCTTGTGTATTCTTTGTGGAATGACTGACCACCAAGGTCTGATTATCTTGACCATGACTGAATCCAGGGAGCCAGAATCTAGGCCACTGATAAATTGCCAATGCTCATGTTATCTGATTAGATCTCATAGTGGTGTTGGGGTATCTTTCCCACCCCCATCTCCTGGAGCAAAGGGACAGCAGATTGGACACTGAGATGTTGTGTTGCATGTCTTCCTCAATAAAGCTCTCTGCTATCTGCCAGAGGCACTGGTTGCCTGCATGCACCAGGGGCCACACAGCCCTGACATTCATAAAGTATACAAGAGAACTCCATCTTGCCACTTACATTATGTTGCCTGTTATCTGCCTTTTCTTCCTTTCTTTAGGGGCTTGAGGGATTTTGTGGGATAGCGGCAATAAAGCAGAACAACGAAGCTCATTTGGCAATTGGTTTGAGAGTCATTTCCTTAATCTTATTGCCTGGGCCTAATAAAATAGAACTAAAATTGAAAGCATAAAATGTGAAGTTTTCCACAGCTTTGACTGTGCTCTATCCCCTAGAACATCATCCACTCATGACCTCTAATTTACTAAACTACAGAGTCACTTTTTATGTCACTACGACCTGGCTCAGTAAGTTAGAAGAACTTAATTTTTGCTTATTTTAACTCTCAAGTTTGTATATACTGATCTCCAGACACTTTCAAAATCTTGTTTTGGAAACAAAATGGGAGGTGGCACTGATATCCCAAGTGCATACACACCCTCATCCACATTAACTCCTGCTTTTCTCCCCAGTTCTAGATAGGACACTTTTTGAGAGCCAAGAATTCTCCTCCTCTGGATGGCCATATCAGTTCAAGTCCTCCAGAAAGCAGACACTTAGAGATAAAATGCAAGTCTGACCCTAAGTGAAAAAGAGATAGAGAAAAGTTAGGTAGAAGCACTCTAGGCTGCCTTGTAGTCTGAGGAACGTTTGGCAAAGCCATCAGGGGAGTCCAACCACCAGAGGAGTCCCATGTCTCCGAAAAACAGGTCTGCCTTAGTATTCCTGCCAGACTCAATAACTAATGGGGCTAGCTCAAAGAAGGAATGGCCTCAGCACAAATGCACTGACGGATTTCACAGTTCAGCAGCTGGAACTTTGGTCAAATACCCTCCCTATAGTTGGAGGTCTGCAAGTCACATTTTCATGGCCATCACAAGCAGATACTCACTAAAATGTTTTATAATGTCAGTATGGGAAGCATCTGCTTTACTTTTTATTTTTATTTTATTTTTTTAGAAACTGTTTATTTTCCATCAACCTTACTTCCATTTTGTTTATGAGTTTGTGGAAGACTAGCTTAAGACCACTCAGTGGTTGTTCCTACCATGCAGCCTGAGCAGTGGTGGCTGCAGACCAGTCTTCAGTAGGAAACTGCTGAACAGGCACAGAGGCACCTGCACGCCTTTGAACCAGTCTGCGACTTCAGGCTGAGTAGCACTGAACTTAGGAGCTGGAGCGGTCCATTTACCCTGAAATTCCTCCTCGGTCACAGCCTTTTCAGCAGCGGCCTGCTCTTCCTTTTCAATGTCTTCCAGATCTCTGTAGAAGGAGAAATCAGGCATGACCTCCCACAGGTGTTCAAAGAAGATGGTACCATGCACGTGCAGGACCTCCCGGGCCAGCATCCACCACATCAGCCCCACTGAATGGGCTCTCTTGTTGTTGCAAGGGATGGCAATGTCCATGTAGAGCAGAGGAGAGTCTGTATTACACAGGGTAATGGTGGGCAGGTTAACATAAGACAATCTGTGAGAGGCTGATGGTTGACCCTGGGATCGGTGACTACCAGAAGTCTTGGCTCCCAGGAAGGCTCCCTGGATCTGGTTAGTGAAGGTCCAGGATTTAAGCGGCCAGCAATAGGAGTGGCTTAGTGGCAGCAACAAACTTCAGCACAGATCGCTGGCCAGTATTCCTGGATGATATGGCACTGACATCAGCTGGGTTTTTAATGGCAACAACGGCACAAGCTGCCAGCAGAAGCGTCTCCCAAGTTCTCTTCAAATTTATGCTGTGGATACCATCATTTTTCCTTTTGTAGATGTGCTGTTCCATTTGGAAGTCAACGTTAGTGTCACCTAAGTGGGTTCCTGCTGCAAGGAATTTGAGGACATCCACCTCCTTCATTTGCAAGCTATCAAGGGCTCTGGACATTGTGACAGTTTCCCATTAAGTCATGTGGGAACCAAGAACAAGCCTTATAGACCCTTTTCTGGGAAGTGTGGAAAACCTGCTTTACTTTTTAAAAATCATCATCCAAAATGAGATCAGATAGCTTTACATCCATCATTCTATTCAATTTCAACAACAACAACAACAACAACAACTCTGAGATAGATACTATTGTTATTTGTTTTATCAATGAGGAAAACATGAATCAGAAAGGTTAAGTAACTTGCCTAAGATCACACAGTTGATCATGCAGGTGTCCTGGCTAGAATTTAAACACAATAGGTTTATCTAACTGCAAAGCCAATGTGACAGGCATTGTGTTTAGGCCTTGAGTTAGTGCATAAGATAAATAGTCCAACCTGCAGGGAGTTTACAGTAATCCTCTCAGCAATCATGTTCCTCTTCCGCCCCTCAGCCTTGACAACTACTATATACTGATTGCTTCTCTGGGCTAGTTACTATGCTAAGTGCCACACAGACATTGTCTCACTTAGTCCTCAACAGCGTCCCTGTTGAATGAGTATTACTAGCCCTATTTTTCATATGAAGAAATGGATTTGGAAAAATTATAAAGTATAGCTAGTATTTATTGAGCTCTCACAATAACCTTATGAAGTAGGTGCTCTTATTATTTCCATTTTACAGATGAAGAAAGTGAAGCACAATTAGTTTAGTAGCCTTCTCAAGGAAACACAGCTGAGAAAGTGGTGGTGTCAAACCTAGGTACTCTGGTTTCAAAGCTTGCTTGCTTAACCACTATGCCAAACTGCCTATGCCAGGAGAGCTGGATTTGCATCCCAAGTCTGTTTGACTCCAAATGATCTCATCTAGGGCATACATTGCTCTCTGCTCAATTGCCCCCCATTCATTTCTTCTTCTTTTGCGGGAGTAGGGGAAACATCTACTTTCTCAACAAATATTCACTAGGCACCTACTATATATACTATATAGTAGGGAAACACAATATCCAACCAATGAGCTATTATGCAGCCATAAAAAAAGAAAGGGAGATTTTAATATATTGACATAGTGTAATTTATGGGATATATTAAGTAAAAAAGCAAGGTGCAGAAGGGTATATATAGTATACTTTTTATGTGTAAGAAAGGGAACTACAAAACAAGTGGTCTAAACTCTTAAAAAATGCCAATGTGATGAACTAGAAAGGTTAAAGGGTGAATATTAAAAGATACTAAAGAGACTTAACAACTAAATGCAATATGTGATTCCTCAATAGGATCCCAAATCTGAGGAATGAAAAGTTATAAAGTGTTAAGTCCTAATCTGTAAGGGATCTAAGATATTAGCTCACTTACACAGTTTTACACACCTCTACGCACATACACGTGAATATAAAACCTCTGGATCTGGGTCAGAGATAAAACCGTTTTCACTGACAATCTTAGCACCAGTTTTCTATGCCGTTTTCCCTTGGGATGACAGAAAGAGGGCCTGATGCCATCTGCATATACAGTGAAGTTTGTACTAAATATAAGAAACTCCAAAATTATGATTCTCAGAGCTTATCTAGAAGGACTTTCAAAGCTGCCATCCTTCCCTCCAGAGATTACGGACAGGTCTTTGCTCTGGAATATAAACAAATCTCGGGAGAGATGGGAGAGAGCTCTACTTTACCTTCTTGGAATGTAAACAAATGGCTAGGGGAGAAATAAGACTTTTTATCTCTTCAGAAATCTCTTTTTTAGGGTTGCTATTCACTCTTTAACCTAGTTTGCCAGAATTTTTTTTTTCTCAGAAAGCCTTAACCATGCAGAAATGTGAAATTATTTGTGGAGAGTTGTTTCTTGCCCTACGTAAGGGACATTAATGGGACAGTGAGTAAAATTTGCATATAGACTATAGAAAAAAGTATTGAATAAAGTTAAATTATTGAAATCAATCATTGTATTATAATATATTTTAAAATGTCCTTTTCCTTAAGAGATAAACGCTGAAGTATTTAGGGGTAAAGGATCATGATGTCTGCAACTTGCTCTCAAGTGGTTCGGCAAATAATAGTAACACCAGCAATACTATGAAGAAAAATATAAATCAAATAGAGGCGTGTTAATAATAACAGATGAATTAGGGGAAGAATATTCATTAAACTATTCTTTCAACTTTTCTGTAGATGTGAAGATTTCTGAAGTAAATGATTTTTTTTTAAAAAGAAAGGAAATAAATGCAAACATTGGAAGAATTTTAGAAGCTATTAAAAATTCCTATCTATCAAGAGATGGGAAAATGGGGTAGAGAAGATGAAATAAACATTTCTCTATATATACCTTTCAAAATATTTTGACTTTTAAGCCATGTAAAATGTTGTGTATTCAAAATGTTACTTTACACCAAAATTGAAGACAAATTAAAGCAAATTAACCTCACTCTACATCAAATCACTACTATAATTACCAGAGAGAAAATAATTATTTCAAGTGACTTCTGAATACAGTGCTGATTATAACCCTAGGTAGGATGTGGAATACTGCCTAAGGACAAGAAGAACTGCAAAGAAATCTGAAACTTGATTCTAGTCTTATTGTTCAGTAATACTGGTATTGCAATTCCAAACTATTTCATGCATATTTTAGGATAAGACAAATAAATAAATATACTAATGTTATTAGTAACCATGATTTTATGTTAAGAAAAAAATATAATAGAACTTAAAAAGACTTAAGCTTTAATTGGAAATATCAATATTATCTCATGATTTTTAAATTATAAATTTCTAGCTCTGTCCACTGAATGAGCCCACTGAATGAAGATGCAGTGATAACCCAATAGTAACAAATACATCTAGTGCCCAGATCTTGGCTTCTAGATACCATTCCCCAATAAAAGGAATCAGGGCTTCCCCAAAGAAATGGCTGATTCCAGGTCTAGGGTAGAGAAAGTACAAAGTGAACTTGGGATATCTTTTTATTCCAGAAAGTAAGGAAATGCTTAAAGAATGATGGAGACATAAAAATTACATAGGAGGCAACTTAAAAGAGTTTGCACTGGCCAAATTTGGGATAATTTGAGCATCAAAATAAATAATGACAAACTAAATGTAACTGTTACTGTTTACAGAATATTGAAGAAATAAAAATCTACAAACCCACAGTGATACTATTAAAAAAGTAAAAGAAGCTGTTTGCCAAAATTGGAGGTGACTATTTTACCAACTTTTACTCTAAAAGTTGGTAAAGAGAAAAAAAATTAAACATTTTATCAAGACTTTTAAGGAAGAACTCTAGTTCATCCCCACTTGGCAGCAAAAAGTTATTTTCAAAAGAATGCCAGATAATAGATGTAGAAGAAATGACAGAATTAGAAAATAACCACATTTCAACCACCAGTAAAATAACTGATTCATGCAAGACCTTTCAATAGATGCTAAAACTATTAAGTGAAACATTGTTACATGGTACCACAGCATATCTCCATAGATTACTTGCTTATTGCAAAGGTATATGTGGGAGGGTAGTTATTGGCACCACCTTAAACAAATAAACATAGCATCATTAAGAACAGGACAACTTGACATTAAGTGCCTTCCAATGCAATGCAACATAAAGTTCACAGTATTACCTATGAAATAATGTTGCCAAAAATGTTTAACCTAAATGAGATCAAGCCTTTAGATTTAATTTCTAATTTATAAGAATACAGATAATCAGAATGTGGGACATCGCTTCTCAGCCTTTTGGCTAAGATCAAGTGCAGAATATGGGACATTCTTTAAGACAGTAGGCCTCATCTTTCTAAAATGTCTTGTTATTTTTTAAAATGTGGGGCAATTATTTTAGATTAAAAAAATAGAAGTGCACAATAATCCAATACATCTGAACCTTGACTGAAAATTGATTCTAACAAAACTAAGACACGAGAAAATATGAACATGGGCTGAATCATAGAGGATATTAAGGGACTGTTAATATATTAGTTATCATAATGGTACTGAGGTTCTGAGGGGGATTATACTAATTCTTAGGAGATTTATGCTAAAATCTTTAATAGTAAAGTATCATGGTGTCTGCAACTTACTTTCATATAATTAAAATATACATACAAAAGGAATAAGTCAAATGTTGATTTTTAAACCTAGGAAGTTGAGTATATGGGTATATAATTAAACTTTTCTGTATGTGTGACTTTTTCCACAATAAAGAGTTTTGGGGAAAAAGACAAAGTCTCTATTCTCAAGGGGCTCACAAGGTGAAAGAGGGGTCAGTAAATGAGGGTAAATTCAATGGGTGAAACATGGTAGGGATTGCTAACTTTAAAGCCTGTCCTTTTCCTTCTATGCTATACTATTATTTATCTTGTATATGTGTACTTTCTCCCCAACTAAATTTTTATAAGGTACATGCAGAGACCATCTTCCTGCATTGGTCTTACTCAGTTAGGCCCTGAACCTATTCAATATATTTTTGTTGAGTGAATCTCCTATTAGCAACATTTCAATGTTTCACCATCACCAAAAGGGACTAAAAACCCTTTACTCCAGCCTCATTAATGACCAGAACTTCCAAAATATTTGTTCCTTCTAATGCCTCTATACTCTCATAATTTCGGTTTCCTTTGCTAAAATCTCTTTTTCTTCTCTGATTGTCTAATGCATCCTACCATTATTCAGGACTTAGCTCAAATGTCACCTCTTCTCTATTTTCTTAACAGTTTGTATGTAACTCTGAGCATATCATCATCATCATCTCATCATCATCAAGATCACTACCACATGCATAGACATAAACTATCATGAATATCATGAATCCTTACAACAACCCTTCGAGGAAAGTATTACCCTCTTTCTATAGATGAAGAGACAAGCTCAAAGTCTCTTGGCTAGTAAGCTTATGAGGCTGATTTTCAAAACCAGTTATGTCTAACACCAAAGTCCTTGTAATTGTTTTCCATATGATTTCCTCAGGGACAGAAACTACTTGTAATTTCTTTCTATTTCTCCAGGCCTACATTTTTGCCTTGTGAGTAGTAGGTACTCCATAAATATTTCTTTGCTGAAAAATTGCTAGTGCACACCATATTAGAGCCTATTTCCATGTTTCTTTTGAGTATTTTCCACCTAAAATATCCTGCCTCCTCTTTGCCTATTTAAACTTTGTGCATCTTTTGAAATGCCTCCTCTGTGCAGCCTCGCTGACTACTGCAGCCTACAATGACCTCTTTCCTGTCAGTCCACACATTTTAGTCTTGGATTACATTCTGTCCTTTACTGGGTTTGTATTATCTTACTTGTGGTTAGCTTCTCAGGAGAGAACAAGGTCTCCTCAGAATATGTAACACAGGCCTAATTACATGGCCCACTGATTGGAAGACTTCTTTCATCTACAGCCAAATAGCCTTTAGTAACATTGAGAGATTATATTCAGTTATATACAGTGCTGAGAGTGGCAACTGAAATCCCACTCTCCAATTAAGAATCCTCATTCACTGGACAGGAAATCATGATTTTTGCTAAGGCATGAGAAATCCACTATTAACACAAAATAAGTGTTAAAAACTGAGATAAAAACAAGCTACATCAAGAGTTCACCATCGTAACTCCAAGTTCTACTTTTAGTCCCAAAATTATTTCACTGCAACTCTAGATTGTTCTACTGGAATTCTCTGATTCTATTCTGTGGAACCACAGATTCTAATATTGGGCCTTCAGGTCTACTCTGAGAATACCTGCTATAATGAATAAGTCCTTATTCTACTATAATTCTATAAAATTATTCCATTGGACTACAGATTCTACTCTAGGAACCCAACCAATAATTTATGTTTGGAATTCCAGGTTTATTTTTTGAGTTCCACATTCTCTCAAAGGGCAAACAGATTCCAATTTAACACCCAAGATGCCGCTTTTGAAATTATAGCTTCTATTTTGGCAACTTCAGATTCTATTCCTCAAATTCCAGATTTTAATATTTAATACCAGATTCTATTGTCAAGGCCCAAGGTTCTAATGTTGGAACTCCAGGTCTTATTCTTGGAATCACATGTTATACTCTTGGAACATCATGTTATACTCTCTGAACCCAGGATTTTAATATTGGACTTAACATTCTACTACACAATTTAAGATTTCGTTATTGGAATCCAAGTTTCCAATCTTGGAACTCAAGGACCTGCTTTAATAATTCTAGGTTTTACTATCAAAACCCAGGTCTTCAGATCCTTGCAAGATTTTACTTTTAACACTCAAGGTTCCACCTCAAAAAACAAAATTTACTATAGGCATTTGCACTTTAATTTCGGAAACAGATACATTATTGAGATTAGACCGAAGGTTCAGAGTTGAGGTGAAGTTCTAGTAGTAGAATTTGGGACTCTAATTATTGAGATTAAATCAAGGTTCTTCATTTGGAATTCTAATTTCATACCTGAATAGCTGATGTTTGGAACTCCAGATTTGATTGTGTGAGCCTCTCATTCCATCACTGGACATAAAGATTACTCAAGATGCTGCTATTGGAACTGTAGCTTCTATTAGGGTCCAGGTTCTATTTGTTAAACCTAAAGTTTTACTAATGGAATTCAAAACTCTCTAGATTATAGATACTTACCATAGTGGTTAAAAGCATGAGCTCTGGAGGCACACTGATTATAGTCAGATACCATCCCTGTGCTTCCCAGGTGTGTGACCTTTAGAAAGTTATTTAATCACTGTATCTTGGTTTCCTTATGTGTAAAATTGGAATGATAATAATAGTACTCCCAAGACAGGTTTTTGTGAGCACTAAATGTAATAACAATAATACATATAGAACTCTTAGAACAATATTTGGCACAAAATAAACATTTAATTGTTAGCCATTAATTATAACTATTGAAGGCTGATTCCAATACTAATTTAATATGCTGATTCCATAAGTTAATATTGTACCTGCAACTTCCACTATGGCACCTCAAGATTTTCTACTGGAACTCAAGAAGTGTTCTCTGAATCCAATATCCTGTACTTGTATTTCAGGCTAAGTGCTTAAACTTCAATATTGTATTATTGGAACTTAAAGTTCCAATCTCAAAATCTCAGACTCTAATAATATAATCCCATGTTCTATTCTTGTAACTCCAGATTCTAGTTCAGGAACTCTAGGTTCTTTCTCTGAAACTGAAATTCCACTATTGGACCTTTAGATTTTACGCTCATAACCTGAGATTCAACTATTAGAACTCCAAGCTCCAGATGCAGAGCCTGAGATTTGAATACTGAACTCCAATATACACTATTGAAACTACAGGTTCTATTCTCTGGACCTGAGCATTCTAGCATTAGAACTCAGCTGTTACTTGGAACCCAAAATTCTACTACTGGAAGTATAGGCTCTACTGTCTGAATTTGAATCTTACAATTAGATTCCACAGTTGCAACCAGAAATTCTACTTTAGGAATTTCAATAACGACAACCCAAAAATCTATATTTGGAACACCAAGTTCTAATCTGACTTTTATATTTTATTTTTGACCTCCAAATTCTATCAAAGTCTGAGATTCTAATACTGAACTCCAGGTGCCAAATTTGGAATTGCAGATTTTACTATTTTACTCCAGATTTAATTTTTATAAGCCTAGATTTGTCTCTCAGTTTTCTGGCTTCTATCTAGAGGTTGCTGAAAAAGGTTTCTTGAGAAACTCCCAGGCATAACTACTTGCTTATACACCACCCTGAACTGCACTCTCAAATTCTTGGGATACTAAATCCCTTGATGAATGGAGCCCTCTCTCTGGCAATGGCTACAGCAACAGGGAACCAGGATGGCCGATGACAAAATTGTTGTTAATGTAACTTCCTACAGTTCTCTCTCCTTTCCCCTACCTCCATTTCATCTTTATGGTTCTTTTGATCCCCAGTGCCCATATGTACTTTCTCTGCTTCCAACCAAGTGGTCAAGTGGCTGTCAAAAATATATCTGAAACTTTTAATACTAAAGTGCAAATGAATTAAAATACGTCATACATTCACTTTCCTGTCCCTTCATTTAAATATTTAAAATTTAAAGCCTCAGTAAAAAGAAGAAGTAACATTTCACACATTTCAAGGAATAAGGAAGATAATTTGGAAGAAAAATCATAGAGCTTTTGGTGGACCCCTGACATCACCTAACCTAATTGATTGATATTGTGTTCTCAAAAGGTTCTGGGAAGTAGAAAAGTTCCCTCATTTCATTCCTCATTTGTAAAATGGAGATAAATATTCATGTAGATAATATATGTCAAAGAGACTTGTGAACATTACACAATATTAGTTATGTTATTATCCCTCTCTTTTCAAAAGAGCACTTCCCGAGCCACTTTCACTTTGACTACTGTGCCATCTGTTGGACATGCCTTGAATTACACTGCATCACCCCAACAACCGCTTTAGATTTTCTCTGGCATACTTGAAGACCTTCTAGAAATAAAACTCCCTTGATTGGTTTCAGTGAATTTATAATAAATTATTTGAGAATAGTGAGTTTCAACAATTATCTATTGGTCATTTATCAAGTGGAAGAGCCAAGGAGATGAAGAAGTGTTAACGCCTGCCATTGAAGGGATGAGGGATATGCCAGTTTCTTAAGGAAGACACACAGTAGGTAATCTACTTGGGTCTCATGAAAGGCGTATCATTTTGAGACGGAAAAGGACCACTTCAGGCAGAGAGAAAAAATGAGCAAAGACACAGAGCAGTAAAACTGCCTATGAGAATGGTAAATTGCTCTGTGTAATCAGAGCATTGAATCCACAGAAGGAGGAAATGATGACAATGAATGATTAATAGCCTATGTTCATAGCCTTACTGTGTACACAATCCTTTAAAACTATATGCCCTCAAGGGAGGCTTTATAACACAATGGTTGACACCATAGACTGTGATAGCAGCTAGACTTGCATTTAAGTGTGTGTTATATTTGATAATAATTTAACCTATCTACCTTTCAGTTTTCTCATCTAAAAATAAAAGTACTTACTTCATTGGACTCTTGTCAGGTTTAAATAAGATTGTCAAATTCTTATACACGAGATAGTACTTAATAACTGCAATAATTAGTAGTTATCATAAGTTACTATAATTTAATCTATAAAGCAGAAATTACTTCCAGTACAGAGGAAAAAACAGGTTAAGTGGCTAAGGTGAAATGCGAAATCTTATGCTTTTTTTTACTATACTGGAGACTCCAGACTTTGAAAGCATGTTGGGACCAGAGTGTTAAGAACTCTTTATTGTTCCAATTTTAGTATATGTGCTGCCGAAGCAAGCACAAGAACTCTGAATGACTGTATAAAGTTTGGGTTTTATACAATGTAGGTTATGTGGAGCCAAAGAAGATTTTTAAGCAGGAGAGAGTTTTAAATCAGATTTCTATTTTAGAATTCAGAACCTTGAATAGAATCACTGGACTTAGAATCAACAACAGTAATTACAATGATAATAAACATGTATTGCACACTAATTGTGTATTAGGTATATGGGAGGAATAAAGACTGCATTGCATTTTGTTTTTAGGAAATAAACTGTTAGATGGCATCACCTAATTAAAAAAAACTCATAGAAAGAAAACAGAGGAATGGCTCTCTTACTCCATTTTTAATGTGGTTAGTTTTTTCCTCAAGTGAAAAGAAGGTTATATGCTTTTCTTCCACAGGTATTTTATAGACATTGTCTCTAATCTTCACAGCACGCAGGGCCTGGGGATCTGAAGATGGAGGGAACTGCCCTAAGTCACAGAGCTGGTAAAATGGGAAGAGCCAAGATTCAAAGGAAGCCTATTTACTCAAAAGCTCTTGCTCTTTCAACATCTCACTTCCTCCCAGTGGGTGGAGGAGATATATTAAGGCAGGAAGATGCCTCCCTGAAATTATATGCAGAATATGTGTAAAGACCTGGGGCTCTTCTGTTAAATGCAGAGAAGAAAAAGAATTAGAATCCTGGGAGCTTCAGTCATCTGAGACTGTTGGGGAGCAGATGAAGCAAGGGAGGGAAGCAGGGAGAGCCCAGCAGTTGAAGAAATTCCATCTGCTGAGCCTCACCTCACCAGGTAGCCCAAAGTTACTCTGTGCCAGAGACCTGGAATTGTGCGGACTAAAAAATTTGATCCTATAACATCAGAACTAGCAGGCCCTTCAGAAATTATGTCCACGATCCTCACGGCACAGATAAGGAAATAGACCCATTGAGAAGCAGTGATTAGCCCAAGGGTCACAAAGCAGTGACAGGCAGAATTTAGGACCCCAGCCTTATTGGGGATTACTTCTTAATTCATGCCAAAGGAAAAGTGACTGATAGAAGATCCTTTCCCAAAAGCTTGTGTTTCAGAGAAAAGAGAGTAGAAGGAGGAAGGGGATAGAGAGGGAAGAACAGGAGCCTAGAATCCTGAGAACAACTAGGGTCTACTCTCCTATTCTCTGGGGCAGGCTATGTTTGGGGATTTAAGAAGTTGTTATGTGAAAAGATAGTGACTCTTGTGTTTCTAGCAGGGATTTCTTAGGAACAGAGTGAGATTTAACCCCTTTCTTCTACTCAAAAGCACACTGCCCACATGAAATTCATTTAATACAGAACACCCCAATATAAAAGGATCTTTGGGCCCATCAAAGGGTGGCAGAGCTTAGTTCTATGAGAACTGAAGGCTAGAAGGCAGATGACCTGGGTCTTGCTCCAACTCTGTTACTATCTTTCTTGGTGATCCTAGCAAGCCCTTTGGCCTCTCTAAACTTTATTTTTAAATTTCTCAGCTATGAACTGTAACATTTATATCTACCTTCAAGAATTCTTTTAAACTATGTCAATCTATGGCCTAAATATTTCTAGAGCCTAAATTTTTCATGTTACCCAGCAACAGGAAGCTCCACACTGATGGAACTAAGGGTTCCTGGTGGCCTGATCTTGTGTTAAGTAACACACAGTTTTTTAAATGACACAATCTCATCTAACCTTAGAAGTTCCCCAACTAGCATGACCTCTTTCATCTGGAAAAAACTGAAGCCTTTCAGACAGAGGCTTTATTATGCTATTCACCCTGACATCTGCCCGGGGTTCTGAATATCAGTTTCTTCACTTGGCAAATGAGATGATCACTGTTACACAGAGGAAAACTGTGAAAAATAATATAAACAAAGCTGCTTTAAAGTGGAGTCTGAGTTGCCACCCCAGAGGAACTGCCTTGTACATCTTCTGCCTCAAACTTTGGAATGTTAAAAGGAGGCAAAATAACCTTGGGATTGGGCCTAGAGCAACTTTCTGTTTAGAAAGATAACAAAAAGGCATTATGACTACTGGACTGATGACAACCAGACAGAAAATTAAAAATTCTTTAGAATTAACATCACTATGTTATAGTATCTGTACTGAAATGCCTTCCTTCTATTGAAGTAATTGTTCCCCCTCCCTTTCTCATAAATACTCCTTGCCTTTGTCTCCTAATTAGAACACTATTTGGGATTCTGCCTAAAGGAATAGCTATTCTTTTAGTTCTCCAATAATGTTTAGTGCCTCTCACTTTCACCTTTTATTTTTAGGTTAAGTGTAGCATGATATGGAAGCTGAACCTCTCTGAATTTCAGCTTCTTCTATCTACGAAGTAAAAAATCTGTACAATCTGTAAAATACTTACATCAATGGGTTGTTGTGAGGTCAAATAAGAAAATATATTTGATAATATCTGACACATATTTCAAATTCATCCAAAGTTGTCCATCTCCACTGCTATTACCTGAGGCCTAGTCCAAGCTACCAAGTTGTTTAAATTTCTGAAAGAGCTTGCTGTTTCCTATTTCAAATCTTGTTTCAACAATTCTGTTGCCTTTCAGCAGCCAGTGATATTTTAAACATAAATTGGATCATATCTCTCCCCTGACTGAAAACTCTCCAAGGCTTCCCATTGAAATTGAGATAAAATCCCAGATTCTTACCATGGACTACATACAAGTCCTTTGTAATCTGACTTTGCCCATCTCTGGTCTCATCTCTGCCATTCACTCTTTCTTCAGGCCATTCCAGCCACATTGGCTGACTCAATTGCCTAGGCCTTTTTCCACACCAGGCCATTGTATACATTGTTTTCTGGATAACTGCAACTTGGCCTTCAGTTCCTAACTTACATTTTGCTTCTTTAAAAAGAGTTTTCTGGACCCTCCTGAATAACTTTCTCAAAGATCTCTCTGCTCCCATTATTTTCTCTCTTAACAATATTATAATATTCCAGGATTTTCCAAAATTTATTATTATATATTAATTTGTATTTACTTAATCCTTTGTATCTTTTCCCAAACATTTGCATTGTCTGCTTTTATACCCCTCTATTCCCAGTACCTTTCAAGGTCCTGAAGATATAGTTGTTAGAGAGTATTAACTAGATGAATGAAGAGTGAATGCTCAATTAATTCGCTTTCTTTGCTTTCTCCTTCCTCACTTATTATATCATTACCAGACATACGAAATATTCCACAGCTAACAGAAATATTGTTTTATGTGTCCAGGGTCATTTATTGAGCTTAAGAGTATGATCTTTGGGAACTGAGAACTGGGTTCAAATCCTTGCTCTGATACTTCTGCTGTGTGATCCAGGACAGATTCCTTAAACTTTCTGAACCTTGGGTTCTCAAACCTTAGTAAATGCAGAAGTCAGCATCAACCTCAAAAATTGTTATAAAGATTAAATGAGAATGCATATGATGCACTTAGTACAGTGAGACACATTGAGCTGATAAATAGTAGCTATTTTTATTATTAATAACTATAACTAATAATAATTCTCTAAATACTTCAAGGTCTGTGCTATAGTACTTTTGTACCATGGGAGACAATTAAATATGCCAATTTTGTCAGTATATCTGGCCCTGAAACTGGCCCCATGAACTTGGACACCGTGTTTCTTTGAGTCTCATTTCCTTATCTATAAAATAGGTTTACTAACCTTTACCTTACTCACCGTACAGGGCTATTATAGGTCTCAAACAGGATGATGTATGTACGAAGTCCTCACAAATTGTTAAGGGTTACGTGTAAATGTCTATTATTAGTAGTAATCCTTGGCTCATCTCCAAAGGAGACTCTGGGTAAATAATACTGAAATGATGTTCCAAGTGATTGAGGCAAAGGAGAGAACTTTTGGTCCGGAGGCTAAGTTCAAACCTGATCCTCTCCCATGGGGCCAGGCCTCTGTTTAATCCCTGTTTGAAGAGAGAAGCCTAAATATCTCCCCAATCTCTTCAGTGCCTCAGGGTGTAAAGAGAGGAGAGAAAAGCCCCTAAATAAGACTGCTTGTTTGCCTGCTCTATTGCTGTCTATCCAGATAGGAATAGGAACCAGGCAGGTCTCTTCTTGTGCCCTAATTCTGCTGGCTCCTCCAGCCCTGAGGGCAGATACTCAGCATTGTTAGAACCTTAGAGAGAAGGGGTTTTTACTAGCTAAACTTATGAGAACTGTTTCACACATGTTCCCTGTCCATCCTCACTCTGGTATGTCTTGGAAAAAATATTCCTGAACATCCATGGAGGTAGTGTTAAAATAAAAAGGACAGCATACGATTCAAATGTTGACCATCTATCCATTCACTTTTTTGTGATCTTGCGCAGGTCCTTGGCCTCATGCCCGCAACATATAAAGTAGTAAGAGATGCTGGATTCTAGGACCACTGACGTCCCTTCCAGCCAGTGGTGTGCTGGTAAATGTTTAGTTATTGGCTCTCCTAGTGTAGTTCTGACACAAATGTTGATTTTATGTTAGTTTCTGCTCATGAGTAAGATAAAATGAAACAACAAAGACATCTATTAGAACTTTGCTTATTTGTCAGTAATATGAGTGACTTATTTGCTGAATCAAGTAACAGTTTTCAAATGCTGGAAGAATATTTCCTCAATTTTTGCTATGCTTTTCACAGATACAGATACATCATTTTAAGTTTAATCTGCATTAACATTTGCTCAATCACATTCCTAAGTCTAGGTAGTTAACAAAACAAGCCCCGATATGTAGCATTTGCCAATTTCTGCGGTATAAATATTTCCATCATGGCCAATCGCACAAAAGTTTTAAATTTTAACTAAGTCCAATTTATCTTTTTTTCTTTCTTTGCTTGTACTTTTGGTGTCATATTTAAGAAATCACCACCTCATCCATGGACACAATGATTGAGATCTATGTTTCCTTCTCAGAGTTTTACAGTTTTAGCTTTTACATGTCTTTGATCATTTTGAATCCATTTTTGTATATGGTATAAGGTAGAGCTCAACTTTACTCTTTCCCCATTGAGTGGTATACCACATTATAATTTAAAACATTTGAAATATTGAGAATTAAAGTATTTTATTTCTTTGTAAAAAAAAAACTATCAAGAAGAATTTGAATAGCATTTGCTTTCTTGTTGTATAACTTACAATATGAGTGACCACATTTTTTAATGCTTGGAACATGGCTCTACTTCTTTCCAAGTTTGAATCAGCTTTCAACATGTTATTCTTTGCACTTTCAACATTTTAAAGTATCTCCAAAATTTTTGATATGAAGTTTTTTGCTGAGGTTACTTTCTCTAAAACATCTCCATTCTTCTGGTCATAACTGCTCTCCTCATTTATATCAATAAATTTGCCTTCACTAAGTTCCTCTGGCTGCACATCTAGAGTCTTTCAAATAGGAATGTTACTATCTCAAAGCTCAACTATTTCTTCTATAACTCTTTTTACATTCAATTAATGTTTCACTTCCAGCCTTATCATTTTTTTTTGCCATTTGAACCTTTTTTTTCTTTTTGCCAATTCCTTTCTTTTTTTATTCATTTATGTAAAATATCATGTGGGTTTTATCGATGATAGAAAAAGAGGCAACACAATATATACTTTATTGCCTGTATAAGAATTGAATAACAGATGTGCAGTGACCATCACTGACAGACTGTGAAAGACATGATGTGATTGATCACTGATAATGATGTGCATCTGTTATTTACATAGTGATTTGCAGATTGAAAGACATGGCAGCAAAGTTTGTACTTTATGCAATTACTTACAGTTAATACACTGTGATAAATGAAATTAGAATTATGTTGTTGGGGGACTGATGTTATTTAACTAAACTCCAGTAACTAAAATTTGCACATTTCAGAACTGTGCAAAGCAAGGGCTGTCAATATTTATTAATTGCTTTTAATATAATTTATTTGTCAGTTTATAAAATTTAACTTTTTTAAATGGCTGTGTTTAACAATTGACTCACGATATTTATTAAAATTTAACAACTGGCTCTCATGAGCTGGCTCCAGCCCATCACTGCTTTTAGCTCATATATTCTTCAATTCTATGAATCCAATTCTTCTCTCAGCCAAAAACCAAACACACATACATATACATACATTCAAAACTAAGCAAAAACATTCTTTTCTTTCAAATCTATATTCCCATAGTGTCTGGATCATAGTTAGAGCTCAGTGTTGTAGAACTGAGGCGAATTTACATTCACATGAGAATGTATACATAAGTTCACATTATTTCCTCATTGTACAATGGGGTATAGCATGCCCAAACTAAATAAACTTTGTGAGTCATAGGCTGTAATGGATGCTGACTGCTTGGCTGGTCTACTCTGTACTCCAAAATGTTTTGTTTATTTGGTTTTCTGAGTATGAGAGAATACATGTACATTGGAAAGAACAGAAGAGATTTTAAAGAAGCTGTTAACTCTTTTCTAGAGCTATAGAGATAGAGATAGGAAAGTGTGTTTGAAGTTAAAAAGAGGAGAAAAGGCAAGGGAAGCCATTTAACTCTGAGTACCTAACATATACCTGGCATTTTCTTCGTGGTCCTTACAATCACATACCATGCAAATGAGAAAAACAAGACTCCGAGAATAAGTGACTCCCTTCAGTCAAACAGCCTGAAACTGTGGGAGCTGTGACTTGAACTCAGATATACTAACTCCAAAGCACAGGCTCTTTCCACTATTCTGTACTGTGTTTGTATGTGGTAGGTAGGATGGAATAGGCTGAAGGGCTAAAGGAGCCCTGACTGAACTGGACACCTTGAGGTAAGGCCCAGAGATTCAAATGCCCAAAGAACAACTTTCCTCCACAGTCCAGTTCATGTTTATATCATTAGAACCCAGGTGTCCAGTTTCTAACCCAGGATCTTTCCATTGTATCACATACACCATGATGCCTCATATGTAATTATTGTTACTAACACATCATAAACATTTCCCAATATCAGTGTATCCTAATACTTTTCTCCTAGGACCAGCAGACAATAGTATGAGTCATGGACAGGGTGTTAATTATGCTTATGGAAATACCCTTGTTTTATTATTCAGTCAAATTTGACTTACATGAAGGCATTTCACTCACATTACAAATGTTCTCAGTGCTTTCCCATTCCCTGGTGGTTGGTGCACATTCCTATTCTGAGTGTGGGAGGAGGTGTGGCAGTACTGAAGCAACAAAAAAATTTGTAGTCAGATAGACCTGGGTTGGAATCTTAGCTTTGCCACCTACGATTACTTTGGACAAGTGATTTCACCTCTCTGAACCTCAGTTTCCTAATCTGTCAACATAATGAAATTGCACTCATCATTTTTTTTTCTCAAGCCTCCTCCTCCCCTGCTGTCTCTTTGCCTGATAGCATGGACTACCAAGTTGCCTAAGCCTGAAACCCAAGTGTCAGCTTCGAACTCTTTTTTTACACACCAATCCAATCATAAGTTTGATAATTTTGCCTTCCCAAATCTCCATTCTCTCTACTCTACCCTAATCAGGTCACCATCACTTTTGCCTGGATTACTCTAACAGACACTTATAAATGGCTTCCCTATCTCTGGACTTGTGTTCTCTAATCTATTCTTTATGGAGCAGTTTGATTTTCTAAAATCAAACCTGTTAACGCCATTGACCAGCTTAAAAGCTCTAATGGCTTCCCAGAGCTCATAAAATAAAATCCAAAGTCCTTGAATTTATAAAGCTTCTCCTTATTTGGCCTCTGCCTTAGATGTCATTACTTCCCAACCCTGACCTCTCTGCCTCAGCCAAAACTGTTCTCTCAGTTCTATAGACACATCATATTTTCTCTTGCCTCCAGGTTGTCGTACATTACATTCCTGCTGTCTGGAACATGTTTTTTCCCTATCTACTTCCTTCCAGCCCCTCTACCCAATTTACCTAGCTAAGTCTTAGCCATTCTTCATGTCTCCATTTAGGTATCACTTCCTCTAAAAAGTCTTGCCGAACCCCTAAGTCTGGATAAGATGCCCCTAATTTGCGTTCCTGTAGCACTGTGCTTACTCACTAAAATCATAATTGCCTACCTTCTCATATGCCCACCAAGAGTCTAAACTCTTTAAGGGCAGAGACAGTATCTTGCTTACCCACATAACATAGTGCCTAGTACACAACAAGTTAAATGAATATTTCACTAACTGACTGAATTAATGAACCGTTCTGTGCTCTCACTGCCCAGACCCCTGGCTCTATACACCACATTTCAGAATCTGCCTCTGGTCCTCTTTTCTGATTTAGGTGACCTGTTCTCTTCTTGCACCCTAGGTAACTCCTGAAACTTTCAACTCTGTATGTTCTCTTTAATTGCCAACAGCCCCTGCAGTTCCAATTAGGATAGTCCATTTTTACCCCCAAGGAATCCAGGATATCAATGCTGGTCAACCCTAATCATCACTACTACTTGCCCAGAGAGATTCAGATAATAACAACAGACCATTTAATGAACAATGTGGCAATTCCTTGTATATTTAGCAGACAATTAGCCTCATTTTATTGATGAGTAAACATGTCCTTCTATTCATATCCAAATAGTTATTCAGGATTTGGACCCAGATCTGTCTTGTTCCAAAGCTCTTCTACTATATAATCTCAAGTGTTATACCTCTTATTGTATCAGGTTTGCCAGGAAACATGTATTGGCAGGGTAGTAGTGAGGGAAATAATTTGGAAGGAGAGTTTGGTAATATCTAAACAAAACTATATATGCATTTATCTTTTGATCCAGAAACCCCATTTCTAAGAATTTACCATTAAGATACATCTACATTAGAAAAACATACATGCACAAAATTTCTCACTGCAACATTGTTATAATACAAAACACTGGAAACAACCAAAATACCCACACACAGGAATGGTTAAATAAACTATAGAAATGGTTCTCCAACATTTTGGTCATAGGTCCCCTTTATATGCTTATAAATTATTGAGGATCCCAGAGATCTTTTGTTTATGTGGATTATATCTATTGATATCTATCATCTTAGAAATTAAAACAGAAAACTTTTAAAACAATTATTCAAAATAGCCAATATGTTAACATAAATAACTTATTTTAATGAAAAACAACTATATTTTTCAAATCAAGAAACATAGTAAGAAGAATAGCATCATATACATTTTTGTAAATCTCTTTAAAGTCAATCTACTAAAAGACAACTGTGTTGTCTCTCTGCTTCTGCCTTCAATCTGTTGGGATATATTGTTTTAATTGATGTATATGAAGAAAATCTGTCCTTAACAGATATGTGGTTACAGAAGTGAGGAGTATTTTAATAGTCATTTCAGATACTTGTTTTCTTTGTGGATGTTTTCTTTGATACTACATCAAAACTTGATGAGTGGTAATTTCTTAAAGGTTAGCTGCATGTGAAATCTGAAACCACATCAATGAATTTTTGTGCTCTGTTTCATTAAAATACTTTGGTCTGTATTATACTTTAAAGGGATATTTTACCTATATATGTTTTTGTAACGTCATGCATTAGTCATTCAAAAAAACACTAGTTCACTGAGTTATGCAGATATACCAAATATTGACTCATTTTGTTATACGACATTTAAAAAACTCCCGCACACACTTGTTAATGTCACTACCCATCTCTTTAGAAAAGTTTAGGAAGCTCCCAAATTCATGGTGATGAATACAAGTTTTTCAAAATTCTAATATTGACTCGAAAGCTTGAATTTTATCATTGGTAATATATACTGTTAGTTGTTTTCCTTGAAGTGACGAGCTTACTTTATTTATTTTATAGAAAATATCTGTCAGATTCCCAAGTCTGAATGAATAACTATAATTTATCTGTTGTTCTATAAAGTAAAAATGATGTTTAAGTTAAAGTGGTGGTGGTGTGTGTGTGTGTGTGTGTGTGTGTGTGTGTGTGTTTTCTAGTTCTACTCATTGACAGAGCCTAGAAGCAATGGCACCATAGTGGACAATGAGCACACTTACCACTGAGGTCTTATTTCTAAAAACATTCCCTACTAAGTGGAATTAGGGCTTTTAGGGAAAATGGGTGATTCCAGGGCGGGTGGGCCTGGAATGCACAAGGTAAGCATGGGATGTAGTGCCAGAAAGTAAGGGAAATATTTAAAAAATGATGGCAAGATGATGAAAGAACATAAATGCCAGCCAAATCTGAAACAAGCTGTACATCAAAATGAATGATGGTAATGATTATATACTTCACAGAATAAAAATAAAAATTGATGAGTTCATTCTGATATAAATTAACAAACTGATAAATGAACAAATGGGGTAGAAGCAAAAACCTCATACAATAAAAACAAAAAATGTATGAAATGATAATGATGGAATTAGAAAATTACCACTTGGCAACCACTATAGTAATAATTGTTTCAAGCAAGAATTACCAATGAATGTTAGAATTTGTCAGTAGTCTCAAATGATCTCCCACAAGGTATTTATTAATTACAAAGAGCAAAATATGCTAGATAAACCTGACAAATACTGCCTTAATCAACTGAACAAAGTTGCTATCACCAGTGATGGGACATACAGGTATCACATGCCTTCTGCTATGAAGCACGGAGAAGGACACAAGATCAGTTTTGAAGTATTCCTGCCAAAAATGTATAACCTGAATCTAATCATGAAGAAACATCCGACAAACTCAAATTGAGGGATATTTTACAAAATAAATGGCTTGTATTCTTTAAAAATGTCAAGGTCATGAAAGACAAAGACTGAGAAACTTCCAGATTAAAGAAAATTAAAGAGATTTGACAACTAATTATAATATGATCCTCCTTTGGATCCTGGGCCAGAAAAAAAATTCTTTTTCTATAAAGAATATTAGTGGGTCAACTGGCAAAATTTGAATAAGATGATAGATTAAAACATAGTACCATATCAATGTTAAGTTTCTGATTTTGATAATTGTACTATATTATTTGTACTTTCCTTTAAGGAAATAAACTGAAAAATATTTAGGATAAATGGATCAGAAAATAATTACAACAGTTCCTTTATATATCTATATTTATATCTATCTCTCTATAGAGATAGAGCAGAGAATGAGCACATACATGTAAAAAGAGAACAATAAAGTAAATGTGGTTAGATATGGGTGAAAGATATATGGGATTTTTTTGCAATTTTTGCAACTTTTCTTTAAATCTGAAATTATTTCCAAATTATAAAGTCAAAAAATTCCACAAACATACACTTTGTACTATTTCCTTCTAAATATTATATATTTACATATTTCAAAAATATATGAAAAGATAATTTGGATCATATAATAGTCTTTTTTAGTTAACACTGTTTTCTTAATTTGATATTGAATCATGAGCAGTTTTCAAAATTCTTTTAAAAACATAATTATTAATGGAGTCATTATATTTCTTATTTGGAGGTACTGTAATTCATTTAATTTATTTAAGGTTGTCCTCATATTTTTATGTTATAAATCTATAGCAAAATAGATAGGAAACATTTTTTTGCACATATATTTGTTCACATATTGAAATGAGAATTGCTATGTTCTTTTTTTAAAATGGCTCAAGGCTCAAACATTCCCCATTTCCTTTTTAAGTTTGTGCTGCTTTACTGACTTTCTGGCCTGCTCGAGCCTTACCTGTTTGGTAACAGATTGTAAATTCTGGGTTTGATTCCTGGCTGTGTTGGATAACTGCAGAGGAGTGTGGGAGACCATAGAGGGCAGGAATCGGCAGGGGTCATTTTCTGGCTGCCAGGCAATCATCTGTTGAAGGGAAGTCTTACTCTTTGGTGGGACCTGAAAGTTAATGAAAAGACCTAAAAACTTAGTAAGTGAATAGGATGCACTAGCTGACACACATAAAGCTAAGCCACAGTTTAGTTCAGCTTAACATTCCCTGAACTGTACTCTGTGCTGAGACTGGTTGTGGAGACACAGAGATAAATTGAACACTGAACCTGGTTCGAAGGGCTTACAAACTGATGAGAGATAAACAAGTAAACAGATATTGACAATACAGTGATGAGTACTTGTAAGTTGGGAAGCACAAGGGTTATTGGGGGCATGGAAGAGGTTTTGTGCATCCTTTAAAACAGTATGTATACTATTGTACACAAATATATTCATTTATTCCTCCTTCCTCCCTCTCTCCTTTCATTCAGTGTACCTATAATTTATTGAGCATATACCCTAGATCAAAAGGGGTGGCAGTGGAGTTGGAGAGTAATTCAATAAAACAAAAAGAATTTACCAGGCTTAGTGACCAACTGCCTAGGACAGAGACATAAGAGTTAAGGATGACTCCTGTGCCATTTACCAAGCCAGGAAATGGATATCTTTTTGGCCTGATACCCCATACCCCACCCCCCACCCCCAGCACTAGTCAGTTGTAACTGACAAAATGCTTGAATTTTAAAGAATAAATTTTAAAAGAATAAAAAGAAAATTTTGTTTTAGGTGCTACACTTAAACTCACCTGAAGAAACCGTTCTTTGACTACTAACTTACTACAGGGTGGATGTATATGGTATAAAAATGAAAGTTGGGAGGTTGACTAGGCTGAGAATAAAGGGATATTTTAGAGCCACGGGATAGTAGTGGAAATCAATGCAAAACTGAGAGTGGGATAACCAAATCAATTGACAGTAGGTCAAGGTAGATTAAAATGAAAAAGATTTAAAGTATAGGAGAAAAACAGATGAGAGATGTTTGGGGAGCAGAGAGCAAACTGGGTAGGAAGTGTCAAAACGATGGAAAAAATTGTATGTGAAAGGATTTAAGGTAGATTACAATGATCAGGGTGGTGGTAATGATAACAAAAGCAGCTTTTTTCATCAACACAATTTGAATAGAGGGAGAAGAAAGCGTGAAGCAAGAGGAAATATCCTGGGAACAAATGAATCATCTTCATGTAGTAGCTATACCCTGAGTAGCATGATTATTCATAAGCAAATGTAGATTTCCTGGTGGTAGTGAACTAGGCTTGGAAAGCACAGTGCTGATGTTAGGTTGTCAAACTGATCTAAATTAAAAGGCCCATTTCTCTAGACTGAAAATTTTTATCAGCAGTAACTTACTCTTACAGCATTTTCAGAATATTGCAGGAAGGACTATTAGGGCATCAGATGGGAGACTGAAGGAATCTCAAGTTTCCTTTCGGCTCTTCCTTAGATTGGATGTATTTCACATGTAAAATGGTGGTAGTATAGTACTTAATTCATAGAGATGTTGTAAGGATGAATCATAATTTCCCTCTGAGCCCCCGTTTCCCTGGGTATAAAAAGGAGATAGTGATTTTTTTTTGTAATGTGACTCAGAAGTAGGTGGCGAAGGCACACTCAGGATTGTACAGGAACAGCTTTCATTGATTGGAAGACAGCTGTTAGGTTATTTTTTCTCTAAGGTGGCTGCTCAATTATTATTTGAAAGTTCTCAGAGACCTTACATAATTTTCTCATTAAGATTTATTATTATTAGGACATAACCTAAGGTAAGGTGAAGTTGCCATATAATTTTTTTTTTTTAAAAAAAGAAAAATATACTTGTTCTATGCTGACATCTGCTGCGGAGCAGATTGTTATGGGATCCAGTGTATTATGCTCTATTATTCTTTAGTAGAAGGATGTTACATAAGTCTATTACTTATTTTTACTTATGTAAAAATTTAGAGAAATTTTACCCAGACCAAGGATGATGAAGAATGATGCACCCACCTTTTGACAGGAATACATTTACACACACACACAGAGTGTGAAAGAACAAAAGCAGGTGGGAACAATCTTGATTCTAAGAAAGACTGAGAGGGTGCTTTGCAACCAATAATGATTAGAACTAACATTTATTGAGTACCTTCTATAGGCCAATTCCTTTACATAAGTTATCTCTGGTCTTCACAGCAATTAGCGAGAGTATTACAAAATTGAGGTTCAGAAATATATAACTTGCCCAGGGTCATGAAGCTAAACACGACAGAGCTGGAACTGGTAGTATCAGGATTTTATGTGCCACGAAGGTCTCTGCTCATTTTACTATACTGCTCTATGATAAAATAATGTATTTGGAAATTTTGGGAACGAGGATTTGGAGAATTTTTCCTCCTACTTCCCCTCTGACATTCGTGTTCTTTCTTTTGTTTTTGGTTCTGATGTTTGCACTCTAGAGTTTGAGTGGGATCGAATATGAGATATCTATAAACAGAATGATTCCACAGCTCCCACTATATAACAATTTCCTTCCTTCAGAGCATTACTTGAGATTTGGCAGGGTTAGGGGATGGCAGAGAAGTAGGGGTGGGGAGGAGGATAGTTAGAAAAGATGAACGTTCTTTTCTTACCTTGAAGTTGTTTATGAATTTCAGGACAACTCGGTGGCTATTCTCTTCTCTTGCTGGGAATATATATATATTTCTCTATTTGGGGGGAGGTTTTCGGGGTTAAAGGTTTAGTATCTCTAGGAAATTTCTGTAATGATCTGCACAGTACACTCCCAAAAAGTTAAGGTCAATTTAATTTCTTCGTCATTTTGGGAATGGATTGTGCGAGTGTGTGTGTGTGTGTGTGTGTGTGCGTGTGTGTGTGTGTGTAAAGGTTGGTGCTGGGTCACTGTTTTTATGCCTAGACACACTGTAGGGATTAGAAGGGGTTCCCTTTCGAATTACTAGAGATGAAAACAAGATTCCCTCACACCCCTACTCTCAGGTGCGTGCCCCAGTGACAGGAATGGTCTCATACCTTCAGGAGCGAAGGAAAGGTGCAGGTCTGAGGACCCGGAGTGCGTAGCGGGGCGCGAGAGTCGGTGGGGACCTAGGGGCTTCCGCCTCCGGGGAGGTGTCGTCGGGGGCGGGCCGGAGGCCGTGGGCGGTGCTTGGACCGCGCGGCCCCCGCCTCCCCAGACCGCGCTGGGTGGCGTTCCCGGTGGCTCGTGCCCCGGCGGCCGCCGCAGTCCTAGTGCCGTAGCCGGGCGTGGGGTCCAGGGGGCGCTGTGGCCCAGCGGCGCCGCGGCAGGAGCGGCCAAGGGGACGCTGGAGGCTTCGCCGAGAATCCCCGCCTGCAGCACCTCGGTCGTCCCGCCGCAGCCTTGCGCCCCCGGCCCGGCTCCGCGGAGCTCCTCCGGGTTCCGCGTGGCTAAGGCGACCCGTGAGCTTGATGCGGCTCGGGGGGCGCCGGGCCTCAGCAGCAGCGGCGACCACAGCCCCTTCAGAAGTAGGAAGCTTCGCGGCGGCGCCTGGGGTCGCGCCGGTGCCATCCGGAGGAGGCTGTCGGCTTAGGGACGACCCTCCAGGCCATGCTGAGGCGGCGGCGGCCGCTGCTGGAGGTGAGCGTGGCGTGGCGCGGTCCCGGGCTCGCTGGCCTTCGGCCTCTGGGGAGGGCCCCAGCGGCACCCTCTAGCCGGGCGGACGGGGCGTCCAGCCGCTGCGGCAGCCTCCACCGCCCTGCTGCTCTGGGGGATCAGCCCTTTTACCCTGGGTCTCCCGGGAGGCTGGAGGCGCGTGGGGGGTGACTAGGCCCCGCGCCACCGAGAAGCCCTCGCCCCGGCCTCGGTTCCGGCGCGGCCGGGTATATGGAGCAGGGTGCTGGCGAAGGCATTGGCACCCTTCGGGTTGGGCCGGGGCCGTGCACGTACATCTTGGAGGGAGGCAGAGGACGCTTGTTTGCAAACAGCCCTGGCTTTCCGCGCCGCATACTGAGTCCCGCAGAGTCCCGGGGGGAGGGGCGGGAGGGCAGGGTGGGAATTGGAGTGCAGAAAGTGAGCGGCCTTGAAAGCTCCTGGTACCCCTGTAGTGTCATTCACGGGGCTGATTGGGTTGAAAACAACCTTTTGCGTCTTATTTGGGGTGAAATTTTTATCACCTGCTGGTAGCTCATCCCTGCCCTCTTCTATTACATTTTGCCTCGAAGCGTGGTCTGCCTAGGAGAAAGCTCCTTCCCAGCTTTGCGATGTTAAGTTTCCTAGATAAATGCTCACAATTATATATAAAAAAGTGAATATATATATATACAAAGGTCTTTCCCCCCTTCTCCAGTTAGTGTGACTATTTTAATGCCTCGGTCCTCGGTACAAAAATGTTCTACTTAGATCCATAGAATGGATGACGAGAGGGTTTTAAAAAGTCATGCTAACTACCCTAATAACAGATACCAGATGGAAATGGATTTGTTCTAAATTTTATGTTAAATAATTTGTTTAGGTATTAATGTAAAAAAAGTTAGCGATTACACTTTGATATCCTAAGTCAGGTATATATGGGTGTTTATGGTTTATGATAAACGTGGTTACAGGTTATTCTTGTTTTCCTGTTATGTACGTGAGGGTTATAAGATTGATAAGTACTTCTAAATCTTCTGTAAACGTGAAAAAAATACGCTTTTTGTAGAAAACTGGGAAAATACCTAAAGGTACTGTGTAGACTCTCCTTAAGTATTTAATAATGGGAGAAAGGTCATCCATAATCTCTTAGTAGTACATTTTGATGGTCATTTGAAGTTTAAAACGGGCTCGTGCTGTTGGTGATTTTTAAATGATTATTCTGCATATACTGTACCATTTTACTGTGTAACATCCAGTCATCTGTATAAGACGTATAGAAATGTTTTACTAAATTACATTGCAATTACAGTTGAATCCATCAGTTAAAACAGAATAACATGAGTAGCTGCCCAAAAGACCCCTGGTACAGCTTGAGAAGCTCCTGAAGTCCAGGGAGGTTTGGTGTAGCAAATGTTTTTGAGGACCTGTCCTGTTACATGTAGTAGCCTTGTATTGTTTTTAAGAATTTGCTTAAATATTTATAATTGTAAAAAGTTGGCTTGATTAAAAATTTTTTTGGTATATTAACTTTGGTTTTGAGAAGTCTCATTCTGTTTTTGTCAGTGTGTCCCCAAAGACTACTAACATTAGAATCAGCTGATTCTAATTGTTTAAATAAGCAGATCCTGGCTCCTTCAATCAGTATTTCTAGGGATGATGGTGGCTCAAGGATCTTCATTTTTATCAAGATCTCCTATTTTTAGGCCTACTGAGTTTCGAGAATCAGATGTAAGTTTAAAACGGACGAACCTTGGCAAGCTGAATGAAAATACATATCTGTTATCTAGCAAAGTTATCAGTCAGTCATAAGTGGCAATACAATCATTTCTCATGGCAACAGATAATGCTGTTTTAGTCTTAGAAAGAAAAATGATGATATTTTAAGGGACAACTGATTCAGTCAACAAACACTTACAAGCCTTTTGTGGTAGCTGTGTTGTAAAAAGATACCTGGCCACTTGGCACTTAATCTCCTTGGACCTTAAATGTTATTGTCTGTAAAATACAAACAGTTATACTTCTTGCAAGATTTTTATGGTAAATACCTCAGAAAAAATTTTGTAACCTATAAAAGATCATTATAAAATTTTAGCTATTAATTTTAAGTGCAAGGTCCTTTGGTATTCTAGGAAACACAAAAATGACCCAGGTTTCTGCTAGTAACTAGCTTATTGTAGAAGCAGGACATGTTTAATTAACTGTTACAAGGCAGGGTCAGACAGGTGTTGTAATTGAGTAGAACATGCTAAATCCCTCTTTAAGGCTCCTATGTTTAAATTCAGTAGCTTTCCTTTAAGAATATTAGTAATTTTTATATGAGATCTTTCCTTTCTCTTCCAATTCCTGATTCAGTGTTTTATTTTTTAAGGCGTAAATTATATACGTTGCCTGGTAAGTGAGTTTTATATTAACTTCTTTAGAAAGACAGAATGAGTGGAATGATCTCATTTCTTCCTCTGTTGCTAAGCTACCACTGTTCATTCCATTCAGTAAACTTTTATTTGGTCCCTTTATGTGCTTGGACACAGATTGGTTGCAAGGCACAAAGCTTTTTAAAAAGATAATTCCCTGGATTTTAACTTAAATTCTTATGTTCCTAATGAGTTGATGTGTGTGTGGTGTGTTTTATGGTTGTGAATTGCATTATGTGGTGCCGAGTGTGGCATCAGATGTGGGCAGGCATCCTTAAACTCTTAGAGCAATGCGGTTTTTAGATCCTGAGTTTCTTCATATATATTGTTGGAATAATAGCACATCTCACTGGGAAGTAGCACAGGTTCCAGTGAGATAAAAGTAATCAAAAGCAATTAGTTCAGTAAAAGTTCATTTCCATTCTTCCTTTTGGAGAAAACAAAAACCAGGCATTGAAATTTCTGTATGACTTAAAACTTGGTAGCTTTAATTTTTTAGGGAATGAATCTACTTTTGGAATTCTTCGAAATTTTAGATAGAAAACAATTTTAATTTAACTTATTACACATATTTTCTTTCATTTTTAGCTAAAAATTAGCTTTTTCCTGTGTATAGGGTACTCTTGTTACACGTTATTCATTTTTTGAGTTTTACATAATCTTTAATTTTTCTTGTATGTACCTGACTTTAATTATGTTACAGAGCCACTTTCTTCGTATATAAGAGACATATAGTTGCAGTTACTGAATAGACATAGTTCACATACTTAATTTTCAAATGATGTCAGTTTATTAAACTTGTGTTATTTAAGAACTGAAGAGTCTTTAAAACATAGACTTTTCCTTACAAAATGCAGTAGATTAGAGCTGTATTTCATAACCTATTGGATGGATTCCAGTCTTATAACCTATATATGGCTCTGGACAAGTTTCTTACCCCCTTTAAGCCTCAATTTTCTCTTCTATGAAATGAAGCTGGTAAGATCCACTTTACAGGATTATTGTAAGGATTCAGTGATATAGTATGTAAATCAAAGCTATGATTCAATCCCAGGAGTCCTAGTAAGTCAGTGTTACTCTGAAAATGGAAAATATACTTCTTGTTTACTTTGAAAGCGCTCGAAAGATCATTAATTATTTATATAGTTTCCTACTAAGAAATAAAATCAGCATGATTAGTTTTGAAGTATTAGAGATGGCTAAACTAAGGAGGAACCAAGGTGTCAGTAGAGTTAGCATTTTATTGTATAGTTAGTAGAATACCTTGCACTTTATAATAATACATTTTACTTAATAAAATAATTTGAAAATGTTATCTATAAAATATTTCCTATTTTAAAAATTGAGTAGTACTTAATTTTTTTCTTTTGAATTATTGTAAATAACCCATTTACAGAATGAACTATTAGTAAAATTAGGACAGTATATAATGTTTTGTACTTAAGAAATACTTTTTGAGAACCTTTAATAAAATAAGGTAAAGATGGAGAAATCTCTGTGGACACATTGAAATCAAGAAAAGGCATTAAATTCATATTGGGCAAGGGAAAAGGAGAACTTAATGAGTGTTGATGAGGATCTTGAGGCAATCAGGGATTTATCTTACAAAACTTATTAAAATCTCAAATTTTTTTTTCTGTAAATTCTTTTAGTTTAAAATTCTTGCATTCGTTTAAGCTTAAATCATGCTTTTGCAGACCTAGGTTTTTGACTATAATAGTTTTTTTAGTTGCTAATTCTATAGTGATTTGTCATCTTTTCTCATTATTTATGATGATATATACTTAAGAATATGTATCTTAATATCTATGATGGTAGTTTTGTTGCATTTTTAAAAAAATATAGAAGTAGTAAATTCATGCCCTAGATTAAAAAAAAATGGAAATTTGTTACCTTTTGAGGGAAGGAGGCTTCAAAGTAGGACCTAAGAAAATGGTCAAATGAGTCTAGAATTTTTTATAAAGTAGAGAGAGTTTGGATATATTCAGCCTTGAGTTCTCCTGGCAGTTTGAAATTATATTAACTGTAGAGAGACTGTAAAATGTGAAGTGAAGAGCACATGTTTCAATTAAATTTAGGGTATTAGGTAAGGCTCTTTTTTTTTTTTTTATAACAGCTTTGTTGAGATATAATTCACATACCATACAATTTACTCATTTAAAGTATACAGTTCAGTGGCTGTTAATATAGTCACAGAATTGTGCAAACATCACCACTATCTAATTTTAGAAATTTTCATCATGAAACCCATACCCATTAGCAGTCACTGCAGATTTCCTCCCAATCTTCCCAGTGCTAAGCAACCACTAATATACTTTCTGCCTCTATGAATTTGCCTGTTTATTCTGGATATTTCATGTAAATAGAATCATACAATATTTGACTGGCTTCTTTTACCTAGCATAATGTTTTCAGGGTTTGTTCATGTTGCAGCATGTGTCAGTACTTCTTTTTATTGCCAAATAATATTCCACTGTAGCATGTTTTATTCATTCATCATCATAACCATCATTCATAAGCAGAACTCAGTGGAACTGGTTAGCCAAATAGGGTGGTAATGGGGAAAGTGGTGTGGGGACTTCGGCTTATAAAAGGTTATATTCTAAGAATATTGCTTAACAAAAGGCAGTTGTAAGCCTTAGATTTAGTTGTTGTTGTTGTTGTTTTTTTAACTGATAAAACATTTCTAAAAATTTAGAGTCCAGTTGCATATTTTGCTATTAACATTCCTAAGCATTCAGGACTGACAGATTTTAAGGATTGCCGTTACCTCTTCGTGATATTTAATTCTGCATACACACATTAGTCATTGTTCTTTATTCTTATATGTAGTATAGTCTATTATTTGTTTTCATTTGAAGTATTAAAGCTCTTCTATGAGGTTTTTGTAGGACATAGTTCAAAGTCAGCAATAATGACTTGGTAATGTTCTACAGTTATCCAAAAATAGTAAATACTGCAGGAAACCATTGTTTGAGTAAACAAAGTGCAAGTTTTGGACCACAGTATTTTCCTTGATCAAGATCACTTTTAGTCAGCATCACTTTTAATGCTGACTTTGAAAGGAGTGAGCTGAAAAGCTTCCACTGGTTATACAATCTTTTAGTTGCTTTGGATGCTGTAATTTCTATATAAAGTAACAAAAAATAGCAGTTCTGGAGTTTTGCTGGGATTAACAAAAAAGTCTGCATTTCTAACTTGCAATATGGTTCTTTCCTAACCTCTCGTGATAAAGATTTGGTAGTTTATCTGCCCCCAAATCCTTTTATTAAAATGGGTAAAGAATAAACGGTATATATTTTTAAAGTTATTTCAAAGCACAGCAGAGCCTATATAAAAATTCTCATTATTAAAAAAGAGCAAGCAGTATCAAAATTTTTTGAAAACATTCTGTCAGTATTTATGTAAACTTTAGTCTCCATTTTTAATTTTCAATTGAACAAGAGAAACAACCCCTAAAATTATTGAAGTAAACACTGCCAATATGAGAACAATCTTAAAACTTAAAAATATATCATCTGACCTTTTTGTGATTCTGGTGATATAAAAACAATGGCCCATAGTTTGTTTTGTTTTTTAATTATAGCTAAGGTAAATTGTTTTTGAGATTATTATGAGGACATTCTTGGAAATTTCTGTTCAATGTTTAAAAAAACAAGATTGAGATTCTTTAATACGGCATAGCCCTTCATGACTTTGTTTTAAACTGATCTTTCCTCACTCCCATTTCTGCATGCCACACTATCCAATCCTTCCAAGATTCCAGGTTTATGAAGTTTTCCTTAATTTTTTAAATTTTGTATTGTGTAATATAAAAGCTTTGTTAATAGAGTGCTTCCTTCTGCTACGTGTATCATGCATGTTATTGCTGATACTTAAAAGGCTTGGAGAGTTTTGACTTTCATAAGCCCACATCAGTGATTCAAACCATATCTGACTACAAGTCCACACTCTTTTTCATCATGAAAACTTTACCTATGTACTCTGTGTTTGTTTTATCTTTGCATTTTCCACAGTGCTTTAAGAAGTATTCATATAGGAGAGCATAGATTTCATTGATTGATTTTGGTGGATATTTGCCTTTGAAGGATACTACTAGTATCCTTCATTCTAAATATGAAAAAGTGTGTGTGTATGTGTGTGTGTGTGTGTACACTTTGGGAACTTCAGCTTTCATATACTGATATTTTCTTAAAAAATTTTTTTACTATGGTAAAATATACTCATGTACTATTATTTTTGAAGCAGATAAATGCCTATTTTGCTGTTATTAGAAAAACATAATAATTGACTTCATAATAATGGACTTCATTTCTCTCATCGAAAGAGTGGTGGACTAGATGTTAAGTCCCATTCCACATTTAATACTGTATTCAATGTTTCTAAAGAACTGAATGAAGAGATAGAGATGACATGTAGACAACATCGGGCAGTTGTGAGTAAATGTCATTAAAGAAATAATATAACAGGGTAGGTGGGCAGTAGGCTATGGGTGGTGGCTGAGGAAGATAGAACCAAGACAAAGAGATTGTAATTTGTATAAAAGTTTTCCCTATAGAAAAGAGAATATATTTCTGAATAAAAACAAAAATTCTGGAAATTAGCTGGACGAATAGTTTGACTGAGGCCTCTTCTTTTTCTACCTGTTAGTTACCCCCTTTCTTCTGACCTTTCTTGTGATAGTGTGTATGTATTTGAGAAAAATACATCTAGAGCTGTGTTATATGAAAATAACCAATAACTAGATCACCAGTAGCACACTTGAAATAATTAAGCTTTTATGTTGCTAAGAAAGTGAGATTTCAGTAATTAAAATGTGGACCACTTACTGTAGATCTTCACAGAGTTTCCTGATAAAGCAAAGGAGGGCATATTTTGTATTGGAAAAGGATGAAATGCAAAATATATAGTTTTCCTACCCTCAAGGTATTGGAGGTACTAACATTGGCATATAGACAGGTGTTGTCTTTACTAGCTGGAAAATTGTTAAACAGCTAAAAGATTGCCATGCTTTTTTTTGTTAGCTGCTTCTAGAGTCCTTGGATCAGTGAATCTTGACTTTGGGAAGAAATCATTGTACACCAGGAGCAAGGAAATGCTCTTTAATCAAATAAATTTGTGTTTTTCAGCATACTACTATATCTCTCAGGTAGAGATTTGCAAATACACATTTGTATTTTTAAAATGGAGTATAACTTTTTAACTCTGTTCAGCAATATATTACACAAACTTGGTGGCTATGGAACCATTTTTTCCTCTACATAATACTTAGTAGTATACCTTTTACTGACCTAGATCAGCTTTTACCTGTTTTATAAAGCCTTACCCTCACAATATCGATGACTGAACTCTCAGGTGACAGGCCCTGCTTACTTCCTAAAGGACCTCATTCTGGTGCCAGTTACTGCTATCTATTAGAAAATTGCTTTTTTTCCCCCTGCTATATGCAGGAAGCTACTTTTCTCTCATATCTATCCTTTTGTTTTGTTCTAAAAAATTATACAGAGTACTTACTCTCACCTTAATATCTGAAGATGATGACAAGATACCTTGTTTTCTCTAACATAGTGATTCAAAGCCCAGGCTTTAGAGTCTGATTGTCTGAGCTCAAATTTTAGTTCCATTGCTTTCACTGTGTGAGCTTGGGCAAGTTAATTAACTTTTCTGCGCCTCGGTTTTATCATCTGTAAAATACAAATAACAATACTACTTTAGTAGGTTAAATGAAGAACTAATTACAGTGTGTTGGTTTAGGTCTCCTAGGAAAAAGATAATGTTAATAGTGCAAGAGATTTTATTGGGGTATAGAATGAAATATCTGTGAAAGGAAAGGGAGAAGAAGCTGCATTGACCTAAGGAGCCTCAGTCTGTGATGTATATGAGGGGGAGGGGGTGGGGAGCCAACTCAACAGACAGCTCCAGAGCAAAAATTGCTTGTCAGAGGATCACTGTATTGGGAAGAAATGGCCAGGTTCTAGTATACCCACCATGTTTAGTTACTGGCTAGGAGCTGCCCAAGCAGAGTATGGCCTGGACTGGAAAGTTGAGATGAATTTTGAACATGTGCAGCTGGAAGTTGTTAGTTAACTGTATTTCTCGCACCCAAGTGCACATTCCTTTTTCAAAGGAGATCCAAGTGACTGCCACAGTCCATGTTGTGTATTTCACAGATCTGTTTGTCCAAACATTTTCAGAGAGCAGTTCCTCCAGGGTTCCATGGACTTCTCCTGATGGGAAACTTAGAAGTAGGTTAGTGAGACAGACTTCAGCCCCCATCTCTGTAGCTGATCTGATTGGTTTACATGCTCCACTATCCATCCAGTCTAAATTCCTCTGGCCATTAGCTATCATTTCTGATGATCTTGGTGGTTTGCCTGGTGGTGTGACCCAACCCTCATTTGTGAGGGGTCTGGGAACCATACTCTTCTTAAGCTGGAGTGGTTGCATTTGTCCATTCCCAGTCACAGTTGGGCTGGGGAGTATCAGGTGGTACCCAAATGGATCATTTGAGTTCTGCACTTAATTTTTGCTCCCATTATATATCAGCAACCCTACTTTTGAGGATGAGGGTTAATTACCCCATATGATGATAATGATTACTGTTCTTGCTATGTGGTCCCGGGACACGAGTCCCAAATGCCCAGGCTGCCTCTGTAAGTTGTAGTTCCGTATGATCTTGATGTGTCTCCTGGCAAAAATGTGCCCAGGACTTCTAATTCCATAGAGTCCAGCATTGTGAAGATGGGAAGCACAAAGTCCCTAGTGGATCATTGGGAATTATGGTAAGTGGGGGCTATTTCTGCTTCTACCCCTTGGTTCTTGGATCCATGTGTTTTTCCTACTGGGAACATAGCTCTGGGTCAGTACATATACTGCATGCAGTTGTCTCTGAACTGGTACATCAGCTGTATCTTCAGTAGGCCATTCTAGTCTCTGTAAGGCTGGCCGCTTTTGTGTGGTGCTGTTACATGATCACTGGATCCCATGGTTATGGGCTCACTGCCCCAATTTTCCCCTGAAGTGTTTCCTTTGTTTGAATGCTATGTGGGATTCTATGTCTGTAGATCAGGTACTCTGTAAGTCCTTCTTTCGTGGTGTGACTAAGGCTCTTTGGGCAGGAAAGGCAAACCCATGCCTGGAATAAGTATCTATTCCTGTGAGTATTAATCCATTTATGTCCTCATTATGCCAGTTCTCGTGTGACTAATGTCAGCTGTCTGAGTCATTTTGTCTACTTGTTTGTTCAGTGTCTCTTCTGCATTGGATGCTTTCTGGTGGGCATTGTCATGTGAGAAAGATTTTTATGCTTTGTGCCCGTTCTATTTGCCTCTATCCATACCTCCTTGTCTCTTTGCTCCCTTATCAGGCGCAACATGTCCTTAGCAGGGTTAACATTAGTTATTATCATGGCAACCAGGAGGGAGGTAGGAGGCAGACCCTCATGGAAGCTCTTGTTGCCTTGTAGGTAAGAGGCTTCTGAAGTGTGTTCCAGCACATTGGGAAGTGCTAATGTTAACCCTGCAGACTCTGAGGGGTCAGAGGGGTCTGGAGAATCAAAGTTTTAGGGGGCGACCATCTTAGGTCTAGCTATCTCATTTAATTGGCTTCTGTCTTTTCCAAACCAGGACCCTAACCTGGGCGCAACAAATCTGCCTTTGAGGAGCGTCGGGTCATTTTTGAAGCATTGCAGTCTTTATCCTGAGTTTGGTCTTCATCTTTTCCTACTCTCCCACTTCAAGTGATAAAGATTTCTTTGTGAGTTACCAGAGAGCCTTTCTGGCCTTCACACTTGAGTTTCCAATTGTTTGTTACCTGTCCCCATCTAGGGAGTTAGTGCAGCATAACAGCCAGCCGGTTTCATTGTTCTTATATGCATTGTTCCCTTCACACTTTTCAAATATTGGAATCATTACACCATTCAGAGTGTTCCTCTCTAGGAACATTCTCCCAATAGAGTTTAAGCACTTTTCTCAAGAAGGTTTTAGCGTTTGTGCCACCGGCTTGTGCTAGGGACTGTCCATGCTTTACATACTACCCTATGGATGAGATTCTCATTTCCAGTAGGACAGCTAGTGATCTGTTTCCAAACCTCATCTTACCTTGTGCTTTCTCAGTCCCTTTCTGGTACCAGCTGTGCCAATTAGACTTCTTCCGGAAGCAGATGCCAAGATAAGAGTTAGGAATTTAAGAAGTATATGGGGGAGGACTCCTGTGACAGGAAAGAGGGAAGAAAATAAAATGAACGAGGAGAGTCTCAGACTCAGTGAAGACTCTGGAGCAAAAATTCTTCATTTGAGGAGTCCTGCATTTGACAGCAGTGGCCTTGCCTTAGTGTTGGTGCTATAACCAGTCATTAGCTGGGGCTGCCCAGGAAGAGAGTGGTCTCAGACTGATAGCCTGGTATTCTGAAAGGTTCACAGCTGGGGGCTGTTAGCTAATGCATGCCCAGCAGCAGAATGGCTGTATCTCTTGAAAGGAGACACAAGAGTCACACCTCCATGCCTGCCACACGTAAATGTTAGTTAGGTATTATTGTTATACTTATCTTCTGATTACATTTTCCTAAGTTGCTTTTATCCTTATAAGTAAAAACTTCTAGACATCTTACTTTCTTGGTTAGCTTTTCTTGGAAATGTTTGTCAAAATGTGACATGAATCTGTGCTTAGAACTGGAACTAAAAACAGCATTTCAAGTGTGGTCGGGCATATAGTAGGTGCTCAGTAAACGTTGGTTGGGATGAACTATGCCGTTGATCAGTACAGTATATAATGTGTAATCCCTCTGACCCCAATTCGTACATTTCTAATAATGCAGTCTGAGATTACATTAGCTTGATTCCTGATGGCTTTTTTTTTTTTTTCTATAACAGATCATTCAATAGCTTAGGTCTTTTTGAATACAAATGTAGAACCATATATCTCTATAAAGCATCATGTTAGATTTAGTTCATTTTAATTTGATTAGGTCTTTTGTATGCTGATTCTTTAATCTAGAAGATCCAGCTCTCACACTTTTTTCATATCATACCACATATTTCATCATTGTGCTGTAAATGGCCACATCCAAATCATTAATAAATATGTTTAACAGAATGGGTCAAGAATCAAGCTCTAGACCATGCCATTTAGCTTAAGAACTTATAGTCAACACTATTCAGCCTATTAAGAATTCATTAACCATATTGATGTATGGTCCAAATTTCTACAGTTGTCTATTAAAAGATAGCAAGAGACTTTGTCAAATAAATATCTTGTAGAAGATATTCAGTAGACCAAGGCTAGGCCCTGAGGCAAAAAAGCACATGAAAATGGTACAGATGATCACCACTTAGTGCTTACTTTTTACTTTTATCTACCAGAAATCAGCTAGATGACCTTGGTAAAGTCACTCAGCGTTTCTGAAATAATGATTGTCAAGTTTATAGAGACAGGAGTGGTTACCAGGAAGTAGGGGAGGGGGAAATGGGGAGTTAGTGTTTAATGAATATAGATCTCAGTTTGGGAAGATGAAGTTCTGGAGATGGATGGAGATGATGGTTGCACAATTGAATATATTTAATGCCATTGAACTATATACTTAAAAATGTTTAAAATGGTAAATTTTTGTTATATATTTTACCACAGTACGAAAATAAAAAAATTAAGAATAGGCCAATATTGAATAACAGTGTTAAAGAGCGACTGACCTCTTCTTGTTTTTATTTTATATTTATAAAAAATCCTTATCAAGCTTAATGGTGAAAAACTAAAAGAATTCCCATTAAAATCAATGTCCATCTCTTTTGGAGGAGCTAGTAATGTAATTAGACAGGGGAAAAAATAAGCAACTTGGAGGGCTCCATTGATTTTCTTTGACTTTGCATTAGAGAAATAAAAGTCCCACTGGTAGGATTATGGGAGCCCGGAAAAATCTACTCAGGAAGGTGTTGTATGTGTGCCTGCATATAGATAGATGTGTACGTGTGTGGAAAGAAACAGTAAATCAGTTGAAACCTGCAAAAAATATGATTGCATTAGATTAGTAGGGTCTACAGAATCACTTGAGAATAAATAAAGGGAGACACAGGGTGAGTTCATAGGGTATGTGTATCTACAGCGATCTTTTGGCTAGTACAATCAGAACACTTTTCTTTGTACTGTTAGGGTTCTCCTTGTAGTAGTACCATGTTGCTAGAACCTTGTGGATTCTTAAAACAGAAAAGCTAATATTTCAGGGTCAGTTCAATAGTAAGTAATCAGCATAGTTCCTAGAACATACGATGATTGGGATAAGAATCATTGAAGAGACAGACATATAAATAAATAATATTAAACTTAGTCGTCTTCTAGGCTATCCTATCAGTTATTGGAAAGCTGGAAGCGTATCTTAGATTTTACCTACCTCCTCTTTGATTCCCTTTCTGCTACTTGTGTTCTTTTGAACTCCCTCTTTTCTTTGAAGTAAAGATCATGTTTCATGGAAAAAGTGGCTAGTTGACATGTGACATGATTGTGCAAGTGCTTTGAGACAACCATCACACTTTAGTATGCATCAGAACTGCCCTATTTGTACTTCCTGTTTTGTCACACAGAATATTAAAAAGACATTTACTCAAGAGTTGAGATTTAATAATATTAATGATTTTTTATTGCTTCATTGATCACGTGAAGCTGGCTTTAAAAAAAAAAAACAGTGCATGGCGGTAAAGAATGTGACTAGTACAATTTGGTGTTGCTGCCTTGATTTGTGTTAAGGTGCAAACAGTTCTCCTCACCATTGCTTCTGCAATGTGTAAATGTGTCCATACATATAAATGTCAACACAGTGAAAAAGACATACTAAGACATGTTTTAGTGTTATTATGAACATAGTTTTTTAAAATTGAGATTTAGTTGACATATAGCATTGTATTAGTTTCAGGTGTACACACACGTTTCTATATATGTGTGAAAATTGTTTTGACCTCATATACTTCTTGAGTCTTGTGGATCTCCAGGGATTTGTGGACCACACCCTGAGAACCACTTGGAATAAACTAAGCTCATCCCATTTTGTGCTTGGATTATTTTAAGGAGACTGAACTTTATAAGACTACCAGCTTGTTTTTAAACTTTCGTACATTCAGTAACCTGGTTGGATAAACGCCACTGAATATTTAACTGACTTAATCATTAAAAATGTTTTAATAATATAGTGCTTAACCTGTACCTTTCCATGTTTTTAGTCTGAATACTGCTTGCTCATACACCTATTTACCCTGATGTCTTAAGAAGAAAATTCCTAGTTTTAAGGTTAGCATTACATATTTTCTTACTCTGAATGAACCTCTTAAAAGTATAGCAATTGATCTTTTGACATTAAAATCCTGGGAGATTCTTGCAAAAAAAAAAAAATCTGTTTCTCCAGCTCCTTTGGGAAAAGGCAAATAAATTTAGGATTGGGAAATACTTTCAGCAGATTCTTGAAATGAAAGCAATCAGAAATATTAGTTGTGTTGTAGTATTTTATGTATTTTGTCATCATACCTAAAACAGTGGTTTCCGTGTGAAATTTGGAGCTGCCTTAGGAGTGATGTGGGACTTTTCATTTAGTGTAGTCCTTGTTTAAGGAAACTATTATTAAAATCCTTCATAAGTGAAAATTGAAAATAGGAACAAATGAACTTTTCATTACACATTAGGTTCCTTAATAGAAAATTCTAGATAGATTATCAAGATTCTTTTAGCATATTGAAATTTTATTACATTGATTTTTGTCAGAAATAATTGGCAGTTGCCCAGCCTTAATCTGCTCTCCCCTCTAACCTCTCACGCTCATTTACTCCTTTTCCTCTTGTTTAATCTGCTTTTAATGCTTGCCATTCTTTCTGCTAGGAACTCTCTTCCCCTAGAGTTTCTTCTTGATATTAAGATCTTGACAGGAATGTCACCTCAGTGAGACCTTTTCTGGCTGCCCCTATCTAAAATTGTATTTGCCAATCTTTCCTTTTTTTGTTTTCCTCTGTAACATGCATCATCTAGTGTATCATATATTTTACATGTTTATGTTGTTTGTTATACATTTCCATCCATTAGAATGTAAGCTCCTTGAAGGCTAGGGTTTTGTGTATGTTTATATGTTGTTGGATTTGGTTTGCTGTTATTTCATTGAGGATTTTTACATGTATATTCCTAAGGGATATTGGTCTGTGGTTTTATTAAGAGTCTGTCTGATTTGGTATCAGGGTAATAATATTGGCCTCATAGAATGAATTGGAAAGTGTTCTCTACTGTTTTTTTGTGGGAGGAAGTGAGTTTATGAAATTGGTATTAATTTGCTTTTGAAATATTTTATACAAATCACCATTGACACCATCTGGGCTTGCTATGGAAGTTTTAAAATTTAACTTTTGGGAAGTTTTAAAATTAATAATTCAATCTCTTGTTTATAGGTCTGTTCAGAGTCTCTATTTTTATGTCAGTTTTGGTAGTTTCCTAGAATTTACTTCATCTAGGCTGTCTAATCTGTTGATGTTCAATTGTTCATAGTATTCTTTTATAATCCTTTTTAAAATCTCTTATAAATTATAATCTTATAATTTCTGTAAAGTCAGTATTAATGGCCTCACTTTCACTTCTGATTTTAGTAATTTTAGTCTTCTCTCTTTTTTTTTTGGTCAGTCTAGCTAATGGTTTGTCAGTTTTGGTGATCATTACCAAGAACCAAATTTTGGTTTTGTTGCTTTATTTTTATTTTATTTATTTCCATTCTAATCTTTGTTATTTTCTTCCTTTGCTTGCTGGGGATTTAGTTTGTTCCTCTTTTTCTAGTTTCTTAAGGTGGAGAGTTTGCTGTGTTGTGTTTGCATTCTTAATAATCTCAGAATATTTTCTAATTTTCCTTTTGATTATTTGACCTGTTGGTTTTTTAATGACTTATTTAATTTCCACAGATTTTTAAATTTCTTAAATTTCCTTCTGTTAATTGATTTCTAATTGCATTCCACTGTGGTCAGAAAACATACTTGGTATGATTTCAGTGCTTTTAAATTTATCGAGACTTGTTTTGTGGCTGAATTTCTGGTCTCTCTTGACCCATGTGCACTTGAGAAGAATGTATATCCTTCTGTTGTTGGATGGGATATTCTATAGATGTTGTTAGGTTTAAATGGCTTATAATGTTCACATTTCCTACGTCCTTGCTAATTTTTACCCTAGTTGTTTTGTCCATTATTGAAAGTGGAATATTGAAGCCTAGGACGATTATTGTTGAAATGTCTTTTTCTCATTTGAATTCTGTCAATTTATGCTTCACGTATTTTGGGGCTACGTTGTTAGGTACCATAGCTTTAATTCTGATTCATAATATGGATTGGATTCTATGTATGTTAATACTATTGATAACTAAATAAAACATTGATCCCATCATGTATGCTGTGAACAATAAATGGAATTTATTTTGATATTGCTTTGATGCTTAAATAATTTTGACTAGTTATATACATAATTGTTAATATAAATTACATAAAGAAGCACTTGTCTCTGAGAAGACAACTTCACTGGGGCAGTGGTTCATTATAAGGGTTTATGGGCATGAGAGTCACAGTGAACTGTAGTAATTTAAACATTGCTGAGATACAGTATTTAATTACTTTGTCAATGTATTTTTATTGAGATTAAAGGGTAGATGATAGTAATGTTCCTTGACTTTCTGGAAGAATTTAAATCAGTACCCATCATTATTAAACTATTAACAGTATCTGCCTTTTATAAAACCAAGCCCTAAACCATATCCGGCTTAGGAGGAAGAAGCAAATAGAGAAGTATCCATTATGTTATATCTTATGGATGTTATTTCTTTTTAATCTTCATAACAATCCTTTAATGTACAGGTAGTATTGCTCTCACTTTACAAATGAGCAAATTGAAACTCAGATTTATTAATTTGACTAAGGTCACTGGTAAGTGCTCTTTTCATTTTCTGTCATTCTTTTAGTCTGTCATTTAACAAACACATCAGACTTTGAAGATGTAGCCATAACCCTGTCAGATATGATCCTTGCCATCATGAACTGAATTGTCTGGTGGAGTCATTTTACTGAGTTTTTGAGCTGTATTTTATGTAGTAACAATATATATTTGTAGAATACTTTATAAATATTTTTGTGTGATCTAATTTTATAATTCTTACTGCAGTTTTGTGACTCAGGTGGGTTAGATATTGTTGATATTAATTCCATTTGAAAACTTAGGGAAACTGAGACTTAGGGATATTAAGGTCACATGGGTAGTAAATGGCTGAGCCAGCCTCAGTTCCAGGTCACCTGACTCCAAGAATCCTGTACTTTTTTCATTACACTACATTGTTTTATTGTTTCGCATGAAACTATCTGCCTAGATCCCCAAGAGTGATATCTTGGAAAGTAATCAGTCCGGCAACATTTAGCAAAGCAGAGCTCTAACAGGTATGGCATGTGGGAAGAGAAAAAAAAAAACCAAGCGACTCAAACAATTGTGTCTAGTGTATTGAAATGGACTTTTTCTTAAATAATGCAGTGAGAAGAAATGCTTTGGACAGACTGCAATATGAGAGATATTGCACAGACATGGTCTCAGCAGCATTTAGATGGGCTTAGGGCACATACAGTAACAGTGGGCCTTTTTTTTTTTTTCCCCCCCACCCCTCCTCAAACAAAGATTTAACAGATGGTGAATTTAAGATGAAGGGACCCAAACAATACTGGACTCTGCACAGAGCTATCTGCAGCTACAAATCAGTGAGTAATCTTTATATGAGGAAGGGATTGCATGTTTTACATTGACTACCTCAGCTACTTTCATGCAGATACAGAGATAGCGATCTTACTCAGTAGAAACATTTGAATGCTTCCTCTGTGTAAAAGTTCTGTTAGGCATTGTGGGAGTGATACCTATATAAGTATGACACCATCCTTGCTTGTAACTTAGTAAGGAGATTTTGCATTCATTCAAACAATACTTGTTTATCCGGAGTCTATTATGTGTCAGACCTTATACCAGGTGTTTAGGAGACAAGAGTGAATAACATAGAAACTGCCTCTAAGCCTTTAGCTTATGCTCTGCATTGCTTGGAGAGTATTTCTTTACCTCCTTTCCCTAAGTCTAAACAGTTAGTAACAATTTTAAAGTAGAGAGCAGGACCTCATTCTCTTATGTGACTTTTTCACAAATGAACTTGGTAGCCTGTGGGTCAGAGCTTAGGTGTCATACTAGAAAATAATATAGGCATCATGTTTAACAGTCAAAGGATTAATTCCCAGGATGTGTAAAGACTGCTAAATCATTAAGAAAAATACAAATATTCCAACAGGAAAAAAAGTGCAAAAGATTTGAAGAGATCACAGAATAGGAAATACAAAAGGTAAAAATATATGTCAATCTTACTAGTAATCAGAGAAATGATTCAATAATGAAATACTATATTATTGGCAAAAATAAAGGTTGGTAGTAGTAGGTTCAGGTAATAATGATAAGAAAACTTTGAGTACTTTCTCTGTGGCAGGCACAATTCTGTGAAGTAGGTGCACTTATTATTACCGCTCTCAAGGAACTTGAGGCATTAGAGTAACTTGACTAAGGTTAGACATCTAGTACTGGTTGAGCCCAAATTTGAACTCTGGCAAATCTGTCTCTAGAGCACTCTTAATCACCAAAGCAGTGCCCTTGTCTATGTTGGTTACCATCATGCTGTATGCTCATCCTCTAGAACAATGCCTGCCAAAGAGAAAACCCTTAAATATATGTTGAATCAATTTTTAAAATGAAAATGTATTAGGCACACCATTTTGGAGGGTAATTTGTTAGTATCAAAAAAAAAAAAAGGACACACACTGATGACTCAGTAATTCCATTTTTTTAATGTGCATGTTAAAAAAAAAAACTAAGGAGGTATGTAGAAGGCTATTCGTGGCCACATTCTTGATAATTGTAGAAAAATAAGGGAAAATGTAAAAGCTTATCAGTGCTATAAATAACTAACAAACATATTTGTAGTTACGTAGCTACGTATAACTTATAAATATAACTAAATAAAGCTGTGATTCTAGATGATGGAAGAGTAAAACAAAAATACCGTGAAAATAGAGAAAACATGGGTGAATGTTTTTATAATATTGGAATGAGGAAGGCTTTTCTAAGTATGATATGAAATACAAAGTCACAAAAGAGAAGAATGATGAATTTGACTACTTAAAAATGTAAAATTTTGGTGTAGAAAAAAGAACAGACTGGGACAAAGATTCTAAACATATATAAAGAATATTTATAGGTATTTTGCAGGAAGGCCAATAAACATACGAAAGCTGTAAATAGATATTCAGCCTTTATTCATAATTAAAAATACAAATAAGAAAATCAGGTCCCGTTTCCTACCTGTGCAATTGGTGAAGATTGATAATAGTAATGAGCTCGTAGAAAAAATTCTTTAACTTTTTGGGGAAATATTATAAATAAGCATAACATATTTGGTGGAAATTTTGGCAATATTTATTAAAATTTGAGATATATATTACCTTTCAAATTCTACTTTTAGTGATTTGTTATATATTAAAGTGTAAAGATACATGTACAAAGATTCATTATATTGTGTATAGGTATAAAAATATGAAAGCAAGTTGTTTATTGGTAAGGATGAGAGTTAAATTGTAGTACATCCATATAATGGAATGCTATTCAGCCGTTTAAAAAGACTGGCAAATCTGGATGTACATACATGCCTTATTTCACACTGCTCTGTTGGTGCTGATTGATTATAATGCTATGTTAAATAATGTGTGTGTGAATATATTGTAACAGTAGACTTGTATATATTTTAAAAATTCATCCTACTTTGTATGGTAATAGATGGTTATAGACTTAATGTGGTGATCATTTTGCATCATTATATTATACACCTGAAACTGATATACTGTTGTATATCAACTCTACTTCAATTAAAAAAAATCCATTATAGTTCCCTGTTGATCTATATCTTTTCCCTGCTCTGCTCTGTGTACTATTATTTGTAGTGGGAACATTAATAATTTCAGACATACTATAGTCTAGTGTTTATGTTATTAAACTAGACTTTTCTTTTCCTCTTTTTTTCTTTTATTAGCAAAACAGTGAAAGAGGATTGTTGTTCCCAGATATATACCTAACCAATGGTTGAGAGTCTGGGATATAAAACCAGATTCCCTGGGTTCAAATACTGGCTCTGCTATTGTGAGTTACTTTGTGCAAGTTAACTTCTTTCTGCCTTCTTTGTCTCATTATTCATTCAACAAATATTTGAATGTTTCCTATATGCTAGGTACTACTGTAGATGCCAGTGATACAACAAGGAAAATTAAGACAAAATCTGTGTTCTTTGTGATATATGCACATTCAGGAAGGCTTAATTCTATACGTACTATTTAAGATTGTTAAGAGGATTAAGAGTTCAATACCTGTAAAGCACTTGGAACAGTGTCTGGTACATAGAAAATGGACAATAAATGATATTATTCTCCCTTCCTCACAAAAGAGTGTTGATTTATTAACTGTTTTATAGACGTTTTTGTTAAATACAGTGACATTAAAGGCTATATGAAACAATCTATTTCAATATATCCTTACATTTGTCCATATTCTGGGTGTACTCTGGATGAGCTCTAACTTGTCAGATTGTACTTTACATTATTGCCAGTGAACCTTAACATACAATGTTGCAGAAGCTCTCAGCCCATAAGTGTAAGTGTTCTACCGCCTTAATTTGAGTTGCTACAGCTGATATTTTACAGTTTTACAAAAATAATTATGGAGTTATAAGAGCTATGCAGAAAACCTAGTTTAATGGGTCAAAGGGGGGTTCCTTGAAAACTTGAGATTTAATCTGAGACTTGGGGGTTGAGTGAGTTTGTATTAGCCAGAGAGAGTCAGAAGAGTGGGAAACAGCAATCAAGGAGGGAGAACAGTATGAATAAAGGACCAGAGGTGGGAAAGAACATGATATTCTTGAGGACTAAGAAGATTTCATTGTAGATGGAGAGAAATAGGAAGGGAAGTGGCAAAAGAATAAACTGCAGAGTTTTAGACAAGGGTTAAAATATGCAGGACCTTATAAAGTCATGGGAGTTTTGGTATTATTTTAAGTGCAACAGAAAACAATTGAAGAATTTCAAGTAGAAGAATCACCAGATTATCTCTTTTAAAAGATGTCTGTAACTGCTGAGTGGAGAAATGGTTGGGGGAGGATGTGGCAAAGAAGATATGAATAGAACATTAAAAAGATCATTTAAGTATCTAGTTGTGGGGAAATGGTGGCTTGGATCAAGGTAGTGGTTGTAGGTAGAGTAAATGGATTTTCATCAATTTTAGGAGGTAATCGAATGTTGATGGTGAGCATCATGGAGAAGGAGGGATAGAGAATGACTGCATCATGAGCACTTGGGTAGATGATATATGGAACAGAGAAGAAACAGTGTTGATTAGTATGAGAGTAGGTGTATGTAATGAGTTTGAAATGTCTGTGAGACACAGAGACAGTGAATAGGCACTGTATATATAGGTTTAGAACCTAGAAAAGAGGTCTGAAGTGGATAAAAGGAAATTGGGACTTGTTAATAGATGGTGTTTGAGGCAATGGTAAATAGAATTCCTTTGGAAAAGAATATAAATCAAGAAAAGAAGAGGACAGTACAGAACTCTTGAGTAATTTTAACATTTAGGATTAGGTAGAAGAGGAGGAGTCAGATGAAGGTGAGAGGGAGATGTCAAAGAAGTAGGTGAAAATCATAATTTTTAGTGTCACAAAAAACGTAGAAGAGTTTCAGAAAGAAGGAGAACGTAATTTATAATTGAATGTGGGCAAGATGGAGAAAGAGGCCAGAAAAGAATGGGGAGAGAGTGGGGAGACAGAGTTGACAACTTTTGTGAAAATATTCCTCTTAAATGTGAACGGTTCATTCACTGAAATTTGAGGTGTAGTTAAACATCCAGATGGAGATGTGGTTTGTCAGGTAGGTGAAGTTTGATTCTGGAATTTGAGTGAGAGGTGAGGATAAGAGAAATCTGCGTCATTCAAATGGAGTTGGTAGTTGAAGACTTTAGAGAAGAAGGGAACCAAAGATAGCTCTGGGAGAGCACCTACAGTTAAGAGATTTTCTTTGAATTGTCCTTAAATAATATTGTAATGTTTATAATACAAGCAATTTGTACATGGACTTGTTTCATCTAACTCAGAATCCCAAGCTTTGGCTATATAATTTCGAGTTATGCTCTTCTTAAATTTGACATTGTTAAAAGTAAAATATAGTGCTCTAAATATTCACAAAAAGTTATAAAGACAGGAGCATACCTAGTATCTAATTTTACTGCAGTTATTAAGGTATTACAATTTATAAACCTATCAATTTGCTAGTTTTCCAGTACTGGTATGAAACACATCACTTGTAGAGATTGGATTAGTGGTGAGCCATAACTCTGCTTTACATATTCTCTTGTTATCGCTCTTGGTGCACATATTCTGTGGCATTCAAGTTATATCTTCCTGTCAATCTGTTACCTACAGTGATCCAGATGATAGGACCCTAACCCTAATGAATTTCTCTCGTGTATTATACACCCATCCTTCGATTTATGCTTTTTTTTTTACATGAGTTTTTTTAACACGTAAATATTCCCCCGTGTTTACACAGACTTTTTAGGCGTGGTTTTCATTTACAAAGCCTCATTTTATGCATTTCTATTATTGGCGATTGCTTTTTATAAAACAATAGCTTAACAGCAACGTACATAGAACTAACACTTACACAATTATTAATGATCTTCCCATTCACTGGATGACAAAACAACATTGGTGACTACTGATGTTTCTCGGGATTGGTTTTACAAACATTTTGCTGTAGAAGCTGAAAATTATAGGAAGGAAAAATGTCTTCCTTTAAAATACTTTTAGTTAATGCATTTGGGCATCCACACAGAACATCCAAATATAAAAGTCATATACAGTATTTGCCACCAGATACTACTTCTTTGATCCAACTTTTAGATCAAGTTGTTATTCCACCTTTAGGATTAATCATATTAAATGGAGTTTTAATGATGTTTTTTAATAAACTTAAAGATAATGAATCACTTATTGGAATAAATACAGTTTTAAGTTGTATCAAGAATATTGCTTTAGCGCTGAGTGATATAAATGCTTGGTAGAAAGCATTATGGCCAGAAGTGGTTGTACCAGGGAATATGGTTCCAATAACTAAAGAAGGATTAACTGGCATTACTAATTTATTAAATAAATTCAAGAAGAAGGCTCTGACAATTTAAATGTAGGTGACATTAATGAATTAATGGTTGATCATAAATTAACTGATAATGAATTGATTCACTTAATATCCAAAACCCATCCTACCAATGACTATGGCAGTGACCTTGAACCAGTTTCATTCACTCCAGAAAATATTTACAAAGCTCTTCATTGGCCACAAAACTGGAAACTGCAATTCTAAATATTGATCCAAACATCCAACAAGCCTTAAAATTTCAAAAAGATTTTTTTAAATGTTGTAGTGACTGTCATAGAATTTGTGAAAACTTAGCAAAAGATGGAGTTGGAAAAAGATCATCCAAACATAAATAATGAAACTGAAGTAGTACTTCCAAATATTTCGAGCAATGAAGATAGTGACTTTGTGCCAATTAAAAAAGGTCGATTGCTTTAGGTTACAGTATAGACACTGACAGCAAATACAATTGATTTATTTTTTCTGAATTTCCATTAGCATTTTTGAAATAGTGGTATATTTTATGACTTTATATCAGACTATTTCTTCAGTAATTTTTTTCGTATTGGCAGACTCTTTTTACGTAGCTTTAATCTGCATAAAAAAAAGACATGTGGAACAGATAATCCTCATAAATCGAGGTAAGGATGTATACTTGTAAATCATAGAACGTCAGAGTTAGTGTGTGATCTTTGAAATTTTAGATATACAATTTAGGTTGAAACTGACTTTCATGTTGTTTGTCTCAATTTATATCATACTATTGGGATATATTTGTTAAGATTTTTGTTACGAGTTAAAGCAGCTTAATTAACTGGTTAGGTTATTAGGTTTCCCCTGAACATGGCATTTTGTCTTGTAATAAAAATTATGTGTGTATATGGGGTGAGAGGCGGGCAACTCTAGATTCTCTTGGCAAAGATAATCCAGTTAGATATCTGCTGTCTAGAAATTAGAGATATGGAGTTAATTAATGGTTGGGTCGTGAACAAACAATTTACATGTTACTTTAGGGATGTTGTAGATCTAAGTAGTATCTGGTCCTGTGCCATATATATACAAATCATTTGTGTGGACTTGAATCTTATTACTCCAACATGAGAATTATACTTTCTTAACTTTTGTGCCACTCTCAAATCAGTTGCTGTTCTAGAGGTTTGAGTGCATTATGTATATTTGATACAGTTGTTATCATGTTTCCTAACATTTGTTAAACTACTGTGCTTTTTGATTAGTGTTTAATAGGTGAAATAACTACCTAGTTCTACTAGTTCTTGAGCAAGAATTTAGTGATTGTGAAAGATACGAGATTGATATCCTGGAAATTGAAGCCCTGTGTGAATTGTGGGGCAGCAACAATGTCAACTTCCCAGATCCTGCTCTCTAATGTACTTTGGTCTTGATTTGCAGGAATAAAGCTCTTCTCAAAGATTATCTCATTTCTTTTTTCTGCCACTGTGAGTGAATGTTCATATTCAAAGGTTTTATTTTAGGATCAAATATATACTTAGCCTCTTCAGAGAGTTAAACAGTCAAGGTTACTCTTTTGTTCCTATATTTATTTTCATTGTTCAAACTTGAATTGATCACTTAAGACCAGTGGCCCTGATGGGTTATTCACTATAAACAAACTAGTTTGCTGGTTTGTTTTATGGTTCAAATCACACTGCCTTTCTCTTCTAATTCTTTCACACAAACTACTTTTTGACTATGAATAATGATAGATACCATTTATTGAGCACTTACATATCAGATCCAAGCAAGGCGCTTTATATAAACACATTGTTCTGAAAACAGCAGCATTGTTAATGATAAAGCATGAATTTAAACCTGGATTACCAGTCTTCAGTGTTCTTTCATTAACTCCAATGACTACTCATAAAGGTGTTCATTTAGATTAAATGTCAGACAGATCTATTACATGTTAGTAATGCTTAATTTAGAATTCAAGCATAAACACTAATTTTGCTGGATATTCCATTGTTGTATTCATAGGTACCCTTGAATCACACTTTTTCTTTAAAGGTAAGTCATCAGACTCATACGAGCTGTCTGAAGAGTTGTGATTATGGATAAAAAGCCTTGATAAAACATGGTTTAAGTTTGAACAGTTCTTCAGTATGCAAATTAATGATTTTATGTAGGTATTAATAAACTTTAGTAAGTACATTAGAGTCTTAACAGCCTCAGCACAACTCTTAGGATCCTGTGTATGGAACAATTTCCTAGGTGGAAGTACTTTGAAAGTAAGTTCTTTAGTTATTTTACTATGTGTCACAAGTAGTTATGAGCATTTATTCTGTGCCAAACATTATGCCATATACCAGGGATGTAATGATAAATAATAAGACAGAAGCATCCCTATCCGGAAATATCTCAATAGCCTGTAAGGGGGAGACAAGTAGTTAAAAAAAAGTTCATAATTCAGTTGATAACTGCTGTAATAGAGGAAGCAAAATATATATAAGAAAGAAGGGGCACCTATCCCAGACCTAGATCAGAAGGGCTTCACTGAAGATGTGTTGTGTAGGATAAGATAAAGAGGATAAAAAAATTAATCAAGTAACAGTGTCAGAGGCAGATATATAGGCCTTAATAATTATGAGTGAACACCTGGTTTGGTTTGTTTTTTATAAGTTTTATTGAGATATAATTTACATACCATAAAATTTCACTCTTTTAAAATATATGTTCAGTTGTTTTCAGTCTATTAACAGGGTTGTGTAACCATCACCAATGTCTAATCCCAGAACATTTTCACTCTCAAAAAGACCCTGATCCCCCAACACCTCCCCTCCTCCCCCCGCCCCTTGCCTGTTAACAGCCACTCCCTGTTCCCTCCTCTCCCTAGTCCCTGGCAACAATGAACCTACTTTCTGTCTCTCAGGATTTGCCTATCTGGACAACTTGTATATATAGAACCATGAAATATGTGGTCTTTTGTCACTAGCTTCTTTGAGTTAGCATAAAGTTTTCAAAGTTCATCCATGTGTCAGTATGAAGGCCTGTTTTGAGGAATGGAGAAGGGCAAATTGAGAATTGAAAGTTCAGTCGATCAGGATGACCAGTGAATAGAGCAAAAATTTGAGAATGGAAGGTGTCATTCTAGAGAGGTAAGCAGAAACCAGCACTATGTTATAGAGATGTGGACTTTATTCTGAGGGCAATAGGATACCATTGAATGGTATTAAATACAAAAATAATATAATCAGACTTGTGTTTTGTATTTGTATAGAGAATAGGCTAGATGGATAAAAAACAGGTGTGGGACAGGGAGACTAGTTAGGATTCTTGCAAAAATCTGGGCAACAGAAAGATGGTGGTGTGGTATATGGCAGTGGGAATAGAGAGAAGTGAATGGATTTGAGAGATTTAAAAGGGAAGATGGACGAGATTTGGTGTTAAATTGAATGTAGCGGTGGGGAGAAGGAGAGGTAGTATCTAGAACGACACTCAAGTTTTGGGGTTAGTGAGCCAAATGGATAACGATACATAGACTCATTTAGGAGCTGGCTAGCTAAATGAGTTCCTGGGATGCTAATCTATAAGGAGTACTAAAATGGTACTGGAAAATTAATGTAATGGGAAACAATACATTTATCAGAACTTTACTAGAACTCTTCTTAGTAGTAGAGTACTGTATGTTTAGGGAAAAACTTTAATAAACTATTGTAGAAGAAGGTAAGGACACCCCCCCCCCACACACACATACACTTTAGCTTCTTGCTTGTATAATGAGATATTTCCTAAACTGTACTGTAAGACGTCCAAAGTCTATTTTATTGAATGGGATTTGCAAATTTGGAGTTAGCATTAAATTGCTCAGTAGAGGAGAGGCTGCAATCAGTGTGTCTTTTTTTTTTTTTTCCCTGTCTCTCCTATGATTCTAATCCTTTTCTTTAGACTATTTATAATAAGATTGGGTTGAAGAGTAACAAATTACTAAACTGTTACATATATCTATTGCTATATAATAAACTACACCAAAACATAGTGTTTTCAAACAACAAGTTTATTATCTCTTGTGGTTCTGGGGAATAACTGGACTCAGCTAGGTGGTTGTCTCTTAGGGTCTTCATGCAGTTGTAGCCAGACAGTGGCTGAGGCTAGAGTCATCTTGAGGCTTGCTCATTCACATATGTGAGGTTCATGGGCCAGGTCACCTACATAGTGGCCTTTCCATGTAGTCTCTCTGGCATGATAACTGGATTCCAAGAGTGAGTGTCCCAAAAGGACCAGGCAGAAACTATTAGCTTTTGTGACCTAGCCCTGGAAGTTACCATTAGTGTCCCTCCTGTTTTGCTCTGTTAGTTGGGTAGTCATGAAAATCTGCCCAGGTTTAGAGGAAGGGGATATAGATTTCACCACTCTTGTAAGAAAATCATGTGGAATGGGAGTTGTTGTAGCAGCCATCTTTGGAAATATAATCTTCCAACCTACCTGGAAAGCCCAGATTAGGATAGGGAACCAAGAAAGAGGACTTTGGAATATTGAATGCAGTTTTGTACATATTGAGTTTAATTTCTTGCCAAACTTACTGGTGAAAATGTTAAGAAGTTTGGTTACTAAACAGATACCAATTTTATTCTGTGGTGAACAGAATTAACCAGAGCCAAGATAGAAACGATATTTAACTGAGATTTTTGTCTAGTTTATCCCCCTCATTTTCTTGTCTTTTTTTTTTTTAATTGGCCAGGATTTTGGAAATTACTACTTTTACAAATCTCTTACGTTATAAACATGTCCACATTAGAGATTCCTGTAAATTGATCTTATATCTTAAACATCTTTGTTAATGTCATTTTCTTTATGTTTATTTAAAAAATAAAATCTTTAGTATCTTAATTTTAGATGATTTTCTTTCTCTTTCCTCATGTATAGTTAAAATTTAATCATATATCTTAGAGAGAGAATTTTTTTAAATCGTTGTCTTTCTTATACCCTTCTTTTATCAGTTTTCATACTTGAAAGTAAAAATTTAAGTAGCTTGGGTTTTTATTAATTGAAATTCATATATCTTAAATTCATGTATCTTTCCTTTTATTAATAAGTGACATACATTTATTCTAAGAACAATTAGGACTATAGAGGCTTGAAAACAATGTAAATCCCTCAAACACTAATTGAGAGAATCTGTATTATATTTTGGTGCATAGTTTTTAAGTCTTTTAAGTTTTTCCCCAAATATGGAGTCTTAACCATTTGTACCATTTTGTAAATTATTCCTCTCATATGACATATAGATTTTCCCTAGTGGTTTACTATTTTAAACATCAATCCAACAGTTAACTTATTCTATACTTCTTCTATTTATCCAGTTACTTCTTTAAGATAAATCTCTAGAAGTTAATTATTATGTCAAAGGGCCTGTGTTATATAATAATGATAAAATTTCCTATTTAAATTCTTGTCACTTTTTTCTCTCCCACTAAAGAATTTCTCTTTTTTGTTTCTCTCTTGTATTTGTTTACTGTTCCTCTCACCTATAATATATATTCACTAATACTTTTTAGGGAGGAAGAAATCATCACCATGAGTTTGATTACTTAAATATGGGTTTCATTAATTTTATACAATTTATTTCTTCATGACATATCTGTCGAGCACTACGTGGTACACCGAGTTACAGAGAATGAAGACATAGCCCTTATTCTCAATGAACTCACAGTCCAGTAGGGGAGATAGACATTCTAGGCATTCAGAAGGTGGGGATGATGTACAGAGTTGAAAGTAGAATGATTCAGGAAAATGTAGTGTGAAGTCATAAATGTAAAGTTGAGACCAGTTTGCCTTCTGTGTGATTTTCACCCAATCACATTTAAACTGTTTAGGGGAATGTGTGACTATAGGTAGACAGCTGGACTGAACCAGGCTTGAGGCTTTTCCAGCTTAGGCTAGAAAGTCAAAGGGATATGATAACAAAAGAAAAACCTATGATATTTGGGACAGTTACATGATGTTATGGGACTTGCCTAATACATTAAAATATACATACATGTGCAGGATTTGACTTTGATTCTATAATTTTTATTTGTTTTAAAAAAATCTTCAATTAGCTAGGTATCACTTTTGCCTCATTTTTATTTTGACTGTGGTTCTTCTACCCCACACAGCCCTTTCGTATTTCTGATATGATTTAGTTCTTTATGATAGGTGCAATTCTATTTCTTAGCATCAAGAGCTCTTTACATTTAGAGTATATAGCATGCGCATATTTTTTTAAAGTTCTCAGGATGGGAAAACCTTTCACCAGTGATTTTCATTTTATGTTTTTTATTGCTTTCTAAAATTTTAGGCCTTTTTCTTACTCTCTTATTTTTTAATAAGCACATAATTTTCATATCATATGATATTATATTTGTAATAATGTCAGCAAATTTCTTTTAGTACCTCAGTTTATCTTTAAAATTAATTGATGTTCATTAGATCATCTCTAACATATTTTCTCATTCTGAAAATTCTATGACTATATGTTAGATATTTTATACAGATAATATGAGATTCTTAATTTTATTCTGGTTAGTTTCTGTTACTAATCTTGTTGAAGGCTAAATTAGACTCTTAAAGAATTTCACATTATCTCTGAGCAGTTGTAGAGAGGCATTTGTTGGACTACTATAACTTCATGGATATTGTCATATATATATATGTATATAGAAGAAGGAAATAACATTTGAGAAAGCTTTGTCTTTTGCATACCCCTGATAGTAAAAGTTGAAATTGGATTAATAGAGTCGTTGCTTCTAAGCAGTAAAAGAAGACAGGAATCATAAGAGACTCCACTCAGGGGAAAAGCAGTGTTTGGCGATAAAAATTTAAGCAGGAACCTTTTGAATATCATTTTAGGAATTCTGTATCAATAGAAAAAAATCATACTAACAGAACTTTTCCTGTTAAGCAGCAGTTTTGGTAGCTTTAGATTCTTGGAAGGCCTACTGTCATATAAAATCAGTGGTATTTTTATGAATTAACATAGTTAAAGACATTGGATAGAAAGTGCTTGCCTTGATGTTTTACTTTGTATTATCCATTGAAAAAAAGTGTGCAAAAATTCTTAAATGTTTATTGAAACATTTATTTAATTAGCCTTCTTAGAAAATAAAATGTGCCTGCTGCTGCATTCCATGCTGGCCACATCTTTGAATGTAAAGATGTAATTGTAATTTGTTGTTTAAGCACCATAGCTTTTATTTGTCTGGCTATGATAGGTTTATATGAAGAAAATGAGGGCTTATTGCTTTAGCAGATGTAATGAGCAACGTGTTTTTACTTTAGGATCCAACAGAGCATACTGACTCAGCAGGACTGGCTGATGGTGCAGCAAGCATAATGAGTAAGCGCAGGGAAGTCTGTTCCTTATCACGTGCGTAAGGGGGAAAAGGTAAGAAAAGCAGTGTTCTTCTTTCTTTTAGAGATTGAACTTAGGAAAACAACTAGATCTGTAGAAAATAATGCTCATGTATAGAAGCTGCTTGATTCGTATAACTTTGCCTCTTGTTAAATCAGGAATGTAATTTTAAAAAAATGTTTTGACTTAAATTCAGAGCAAAAGGGTATTTTTAAATTATTGTTGCGTTATGTCAAAAATGCTAATTTCTCTACTGGTGCTTGGTTTCTCCCTTTTAAAGTCAACTTTTACCTTGAGCATAGAAAGGTAATTTCAACATGAAAATGAACATGGATTTGAGGAATATTGTTAGGAGAAATAGTACTATATCTACCCAATTAATACCATTTATATTTCTTAGTCATCATGTAAGAACTCAACAGGCTAATTTTGGGGCAGTGAATTAGCTAGAAATATAGATTTAATTATATTATTTTGTATTTTTTGACTAGTTATGAAGAGCAATACTTTCAAATAGAAAATAAATTTTATTAGTTCTTGTAGAGCAGGAACCATTGACTTTTTCCTGACTACCCCTGATTATTTCAGGGGTAGAAAATGCTGGTAGGATGGAGAGTGTGTAGGCGAGGCTGGTTTCAGAAACTGATTATGTCATTCACTAATAGAGTGTCACATACTCTGGTTCTGGTTTTCCATGTAAGCTTTGAAGATAGAGGCATGGGTCTGACAGTGTGTAACAGGAGCCTGAGCTCCTTTTCTCTTTAGTTAAGACTTGAGCAAAGGCACTTAGCAATGGTGTCTTTCTCACAAGTCTTCTGAGCCTGCAGTTGGCGATGTAGCCTTTTCATATGAGAGTGTGAGAAGGAAGTGCAGTGCTTTTCTCTGTCTTCGCCTAGCAGAATATTATTCTTCAGGCATCACCTCTTTAGGAAGTTTTCACTCACTGCAAAGACTGTCAATAAATAATCACTAATAATAAGTTATTGTAATATTTATTACTGTAGCCTGCCCTACCCTGAGAGAGAGAGAAAAAGAGAGAGAGGGAAGGAGGAGAGGGAGGGAAGGTGGGGAGGGGGAAGGAGGGAAGAGTGAGGGGGGGAGGGACACCACAGTGTTTTATATTTTAAGTTTACTTATCCATCTCTCCTATGACACATTGAGCACTTTTAGGTCAAGGACATTGTCTTGTCATTGTAACCTAATGACTAGAACTAGGACAGTGCCTAGTAAATAATAGACGCTCAGTTGTGTTTGATGCATTAATGTTCACATATTCATTGTAATTAGTATATAGCATAAAGAGGAAGTACCAGTGCAGGAGACATAAAAGGAGCAACCCCTTAAACTGAGATTCATGAGAGTGTCCATAAGGCCTCTGGTAATCACAATAAAAAGAGGTCTAGAAGCGCAAAGAAAAAGAAGAGGTCCTCAGGAAGAAACTGTGATGAATTAAGTAATTATATTTCTTTTTTAGGATGTACATGTATAATATTTAGTGACTTCTATTTTTAAAATGAGATGGATACTTTTGTAAGAAAGCAAGTAAAGAATCCTGACATAAATTTAAATCCTCTCAGAGGCCCAGCTTATTGCAGTGAGAAGACTGCCCCTCTCCCAAGTCCTCAGGAGACCACAAGTTATTCTTTGGAAAATGAAACTAAAGAGGCTCAAGATTTGGAGACATTAGACATAGCAGAGATCAGGGATGGGGCACCATAGTGAAAGCAGAGAAATTAAGGGAAATCCCGTAGATTGACGAGTGAACCCTTCCCCTCACTCCTTCTTCTACTCTTTTTAGGAAAGTGATGGCCTGGTATTACATTTTTGCACCCCTGACAGGATATTATATGAGTCTTCTCTGGAGTCCAAAGGAAAAATGTACATATATTCACATTTGGAGGTCTTCCAATGAAATAGCTATGTTCACATCCAATCACCGTGCAATGGAAGCCTCCTAGGGAGAAGCCACACATGCAGAGCTTTCAATTGGCTTTTAGTACTTTATTTGTTCAGTAGATAGGCATTTGGGGAAAGTCTGTGAAAGAGACCAAAACACAAAAGTACAAAAAAGGAATTGGAGGAAATAATACTGGAAACAGAAGTTTGAAAAAAAAAAACAAAAACCAAACTGTAGGTAAATACATTAGATAGGTAAGAGAAGAATTTGTATCCATGAAGTGAGATCAAGATCCCATAAAAAGGATCAGGAAAAGAAATTAAAAATATGATAGACACTTTTGGTGCATTAAAAAAAATAAAACTACCTCAGGCATATAGAAAAGGCATTAAGTATAGTACAAACAACTGTTTTTCTCTAAACTATTTGAAAGTGAATTGCTAGCTGCATGCCCCATCACCTCTGAAGCTGTGTGTTTCCTGCAAACAAGTACATTCTCCTACATCACCACAGTACAGTCATCAAAATCAGGGAATTCGCATCAATGCATTACCTCTATCTAGTTCTCAGACCTTATTCAAGTTTCGCCAGTTATATTAATGTCCTTTTTATCAAGAGTATCTAGAATCACATGTTGCATTTAGTTGTCATGTCTTTTTAGTCTCCTCTAGAACAGTTCTGTGGACTTTCTTGACCTTGACACTTTTGAAGATTACAGATCCATTATTTTGTAAGTTCCTTAATTATGATTTGTCTGATGTTTCCTCATGACTTGGTTCAAGGAATGCATTTTTAGTGGGAATTTCAAAGAAGTGGTGCTGCCTTTGTTTTTAATAAATAAACTATTTTTTAGAGCAGTTTTAGGTTCATAGCAAAATTGAGCAAAAAATACAGGGAGTTCCTCGTATACTTCTGCCCCTGTCACTTATCCCCACCCCCACACACATAAGTATATTGCTATGTATCTATATCGCTATGTCCTTCTCATTGTAACTTGTCAGGGAGCACGGATTTCTATTTGTCCCATTACTAATGATGACTTGTGTAAGGTGGTGTCTGCCAGGCTGTCTCTGAAGTGGCTCTCTTTTTCTTTAGTAATTATTAAGCATTTTTGTGGAGAGGAATTTTAAAACTATGTAAATATCCTATTCCTTAGCACACGTGAGTTTCATTCATTCTTGTTATAAAGACTCATGGTTTTCTTTTTTATTCAGTGGGTGATAATCCATTGCTATCATTATTTATTTTGATGTTCAGATTGTCTCTGATTTGGCCTGTGGTAGTTCCCTTATGCTGGTTTCTGTGTCCTTTTAACGTGTCCCAGTCATTCTTGGAGCACTTACTTGCTTTCCAGCACACCAGATATTCAAGGCTCTTTTTTTTTTTTAATTGAAATATAATTCACATAACCATAAAATTCACCATTTTTTATAGTCCAGTGGTTTTTATATATTTACAGAGTTTTGCTATCATCACCACTAATTTCAGAACATTTTCATCACCCCTAAGAGAAATCTTTTATCCATTGGCAGTCACTCCCCATTTCTCTCCAGTTCCCCTCCAGTTACCCTCAGCCCCTGGCAACCACTATTTACTTTCTGTTTCTGTGGATTTACCTGTTCTGTACATTTCATGTAAATAGAATCATATAATGTATAGCTTTTTGTGTCTGCTTTCAGTTACCATAATATTTCCAAGATTCATCAGTGTTGTGGTACAGAGCAGTACCTCATTTGTTTGTATTAAATAATATTCCATTTTGTCAGTATTCCATACCACGTTTTATTTATCCATTCATCAGTAGATAGATATTTGAATTGTTTCCAATTTCGGTTGTTATGAATAATGCTACTGTGAGTATTTGTGGATAAGTTTTTGTGTGAATATGTTTGCATTTCTCTTGAGTATAAACCTAGGAGTGAAAAGCTATGCCATGTTGTAGAACTATTTAACTCTTTGAGGAACTGAGAAACTGTATTCAGAGTTACCACACGGTTTTACTTTCCTCCCAGCAATGTGTGGGGGTTTGTATTTCTCTACAACCTCATCAAAGCTCTTGTGTTTTTTCTACTCCAGGTCTGGAATCAGAACTTGGACAGTCTAGTCCTAGAGTTCATGTTCTTTTCTATTAATGCTATAATGTTTCCCATTACTTAGAGTATATACAATACCTTTCTCAGGCATTCCAGGGCTTCCATAATATCATGTCTGTCAACCTCTCCAACTTGTCCCTTTGTTACCCATGTAAATAAATCTTTGCTTCAATTTCACTGATCTCCTATAAGATCACTCCTTGTAAATCTCCTCCTGTTTGAAATTTCACTTCCATATCTTCCCATGTGGAATATCTGTTAAAATTTTATCCAACCTTCAAACCCAGCTCAAATCCATAAATAATGCCTTCCTTGACCTTCCAGGATGTGATCGGCCAATTTCTTAAACTTTTATAGTATTTATTCTATAGCACTTATCTGTAATTCTGACAGATTATTCATGTGGTACCTTGTGTTTCTTGTGCTGTTATTAAAATCATTTATTATTTAAATTTTCTTATTTAGCATAGTTTACCATTAAGTAAATTATAAGCTCCTTGATGTTAGGGATGATGTCTGTGACTTGATTTGATCACAACACTGTATATAGTAGATGCACAGTAAATATGTTGAACTGGTTATTTGTTTACTAATATTTTACATAAAATGACCATGAAATGTTAAGTAGTGAAGGTGTATGTTAAATGTGCTAAGTTGTGTAGTAAATTTTATTTATGCTTTTTGCATTGGACAGTTTAAATGTGCAGGCTTTATCAAAATAAAATGGTGTGTATATGAAAATGATTTTTGAACTATAAAGATTTCAGGAAAAACCATGTATAGATTATGTAGCCTGTTTGTCTCTGTAAACTGAAATTACATAACAGGAGCCAATTAATAAATACCAGTTGACTAAATGAATAATCATGGGGAAATACTTGAATAAGTAAATTAAATTCTCAGCGCTTATTTTTGTAAACTGGTAAAATGAGAGCAATAATATTGACACTTTCATATGCTTCAGAGAAGAAGATACACTATAAGTCAAAGAAAATTCACCATTTTTTAATATTTGACCGAAAATTTGTAATAGGATATTTCCCTCTTCTTCGTGTTTTTATTACTCAGACTTTTTGGGAGAATTCTAATCTTATCTTCCCTCCCATCTGCTTCCATATATACCAGTAAGAAGCCAAGCAGAATTTTCAATGAAAAGAAATTTTGAGATTAGAGATAAATCAGCACAAGCCTTATGGTAATGGAGGGGAAACATGGGATAATATTTATTTAATAACTACTGTGTGCTCTCTGTATTCTGTTAAGTAGTTGAGACACCTAGTGTATATGCCCACAGGATACTTTTAGATTAGTTAACACCAAGAAAGACTTCGAAATGATACTCAAAAAGAAGAGGCTTAGAAAGAATAAGAGTCATCATTAGCATTTTGGAACCCATATCCCTCATTCTCATGCTCATTTGAACTTTCTTGTCATTTCCCATATGAAAACAATTCTGTAAGCTTTCTATTCTAATAGAAATGCAGTTATATCCCAAAGAAAATGATTCCTTTCTCAACATCTGAAATTTATCTTTTGAAACAGGTCCTATTGAAATGATCACCAAGTCTGTTTTCTACAATTATTTATATTGTAATAATTGTCAGTTTACAGATTTTAGCTTAAAAATCTTGCAGTATACCCAGTGTGATGACCAGTTTTATAGTTTATCCTGGTCTGAATAGATTTATGAGATTTTTATCTTTATATACTTAAGATTTATAAAAATATATACATATTTGTATTTTATTAATAAATCTTTGTATTTCACTTTTTCCAGTTTTACTGAGATATAATTGACATATAACGTATTAGTTTAAGGAATACAACATAATGACTTGATATAAGTATATATTGTGAAATGATTGCCACAATAAGCTTAGTTAACATCTATCATCTCACATAATTCCAATGTTTTTTTCTTGTGATGAGAACTTTTAAGATCTTCTCTCTTAGCAAGTTTCAAACTGTGTACAGTATTATAACTCTAGTCACCATACTGTATATTACATCCCCAGAACTTATTCATCTTACAACGGAAGTTTGCACCTTTTGTCTACCTTCACTCATTTCCCTCATCTCCCACCCCCCAACCTCTGGCTGTTCTATGTTTCTGTGAGTTCAGTTTTTTTTAGATACCACATTTAAGTGAGATCATATAGTATTTGTCTTTCTCTTTCATTTAGCATAATGCCTTAAGGATCCATCCATACTGTTGCAAATGACAAAATTTCTTTCCTTTTAATGGCTGAATAATATTTAATTATATATACACCTATACACACAAGCCCATATTTTCTTTATCTATTCATCTGTCAGTGGACACTTACGTTGTTCCCATGTCTTGCTATTGTAAATAATGCTGCAATGAACATGGCGGTACAGATATCTCTTCTAAATAGTGTTTTCGTTTTCTTTGTATAAATACCCAGAAGCAGAATTGCTGGATCACATGGTAGTTCTATTTTTAATGTTTTGAGGAACCTACATATTATTTTCCATGATGACTGCACTAATTTACATACCCACCACTAGTGACCAAGGTTTCCCTTTTCTCCACATCCTTGCCTAACAATTGTTATTTCCTGTCTTTTTTATTACAGCCATTCTAACAGGCATGAGGTGATATTCATTGTGGTTTCGATTTGCATTTCACTGATGATTAGTAATGTTGAGCACCTTTTCATATGCCTATTGGTCCTTTGTATGTTTTCTTTGGAAAAAAATGTCTATTCAGTTTTTCTGCCCATTTTTTAAATCAGAGGTGTTTTTATGTTTTGTTTTGTTTTTGCTATTTAGTTGTATGAGTTCTTTATATATTTTTGGATATTAACACCTTATTAGATTTGCAAATATTTTTTCCCATTCTGTAGCTTGCTTTTTCATTTTGTTGATGGTTTCCTTTGCTATAGAAGCTTTTTATTAATTTTATATTTTTTTTTTTTAGAACCTTTTCAGTTTGATGTAGTCCAACTTATTTATTTTTGCTTTTGTTGCCTTTGCTTTTTGGTGTCAAATCCAAAATCATTTCCAAGACCAATATCCAGGAGCTTACCACCTATTATCACCTTACCACCAAAACTCATAGGACATTTGTGGTTACAGGTCTTATGATCAAGGTTTTAATCCATTTTGAGTTGATTTTTGTGTATAATGTAAGATAGGTGTCTGGTTTCATTTTTTTGCATATGCTGTTCAGTTTCCTAGTACAGTTTATTGAAGAAACTATCCTTTCCCCATGCTCTAGTCTTGGCTCTTTTGTTATAAATTAATTGACCGTATATGTGTCGGTTAATTTCTGGGCTCTCAATTCTGTTCCATTAATCTATGTGTCTGTTTTTATGCCAATGTCATATTATTTTCATTACTATAAGTTTGTACTATAGTTTGAAATCAGGAGGTGTGATGGCTCTAGCTTTGCTCTTTCTCAAGATTGCTTTCACTATTTAGGGCCTTCTGTAGTTCCATACAAATTTTTAATATTTTTTTACTTGAAAAATGCTATCAGAATTTTGATAGGGATTGCATTGAATCTATAGATTGCTTTGGGTAGTATGGACATTTTAACAATGTTAATTCTTTCAGTTCATGAACACTGAATATCTTTATTTATATGTATCTTCAATTTATTTCATCAATGTCTTACAATTTTTGGTATACAGATCTTTCACCTTCTTGGTTAAATTTATTCCTAGGTATTTTATTCTTTTTGATTCAATTGTGGATGGGATTGTTTGCTCATTTTCTTATTGATACTTTGTTGTTAGTGTATAGAAATGCAACTGATATTTGTGTGTTGACTTTTTATCCTGCAACTTTACTTATTTGTTTTTTAGTTCTAATAGTTTTTTGGTGGAGTCTTGAGTTTTATATATGTTGTCTGTAAATACAGTTTTACTCCTTTCCCATTCAGATACTTTTTATTTTTTTTCTTGACTAATTGCTCTGTTTAGGATTTCTAATATGATGTTGAATACAAGTGGTGAGAGTGAGCATCCTTGTCTTGTTTCTTAGAGGAAAAGCTTTTAGGTTTTCACTGTTGAGTAAGATGTTAGCTGTGGGCTTGTCATAAAAGACTTTTATTATGTTGAAGTATGCTTCCACTATATTCACTTTGTTGAGAATTTTTACCATTAATGGATGTCAAATTTTGTCAAATGCCTTTTGCATATGTATTGAGATGATTATATGATTTTTATCCTTCATTTTGTTAATGTGGTGTATCACATTGATTTGTGGATGTTGAGCCATCATTGCACCCCTAGAGTAAATCCCACTTCATCATAGTATATGATCCTTTTAATGTACTGTTGAATTTGGCTTGCTAATATTTTGTCTAGGATTTTTATATCTATGTTCATCAGAGGTATTGGCCTGTAATATTCTTTTCTTATGGTGTCTTTATCTGGCTTTGTATTAGGTAGTGCCGGCTTCATAAAATCAGTTCGGAAGTGTTTCCTCTTCTTCTATATTTTGGAAGAGTTTGAGAAGTATTGGTATTAATTCTTCTTTAAATGTTTGGTAGCATTCACCAGTGAAGCCATCTGGTCCTAGACTTTTCTTTTTTGGAGTGTTTTTAAATGATTGATTCAATCTCCTTATTAGTAATTGGTCTGTTCAGATTTTCTGTTTCTTCATGATTCAGTCTTGGTAGATTGTATGTGTCTAGGAATTTATTCAGTTAGTGTTGTCCAATTTATTGATGTATAATTGTTCATAGCAGTTAGTCTCTTATGATCCTTTGCATTTCTGTTGTATCAGTCGTTTTGTCTATAAATTATATTTTAACAATTGAAAGTGTAATACAAATTTGATCTACTTTCTAGTTTTAAACAAGTCTCTTAAGTGGTGTTTCCTCACCGATGGAGAATTACTTCCAAGCAGAAGCTTACAACCTGGACAAGGTGTTAGATGAATTTGAACAAAACGAAGGTGAGTACTAACTTTGGCAAATTTATTTGTGTGTATTTATGATATAGAAAATGTGGGGTTATAAGAGGATGCAGTATCTTTTTAAAAAGTAAAAGCAGGTCTAATGACTTAATAATATTACATGTTAATATTCAGAATAATAATGTAACATTTTTAATCACAATACTAGATATTATGCTAAACCATTTACATTGGTGATATCATTTCATCTTTAAAATAATTCCACAAAAGTAGATTTTATCTACATTTTACAGATGAGACTAGAAGCACAGAGAGATTAAGCAACTTCCCCCAAATTGCTTTGCTAATAAGTAGCAGGTTTAGATTATTGGCAGTATGATACCAGAGCCTGAACTCTCTTTTACCATGTACAACCCATTAATCATCAAGAAAGCTTTAAAATGTGTGATTGTATGTCCTAAACTAAGAAAAACAGCTGTCAAATGTTGATTGACCTATAAAGTAAAGATACATTTGAAACCTAATTTTAAAAGATTTACATTTTTAAGTAAGTGCCAAAATGGTTAATTAAATGACATGTTCATAAGGCTTGGTCTAAAAATGTCTGCTTAAGATTCACTTCATTTAGGGAAACCTTTTTCTTAAATCACCCTCTCAGTATGATTTCAATGGATAAGCCATAATTAAATCTCTTTCACCTTATCCTCCTTCCGTGGTGGTCTATTTCTAACAGGAAATGGCATATAACAAGTTTACAAAATCATATATTTCCATCTAAAGTCCATGATTATAGTAATGGCCTCCAGACCTTTTCTGTAGCCAGTGATTCAGATTGTTCTTTAGTAGTAGTTAGGAAGAGAGATTTGTTTTGTTACTTTAGGCCTATGACAGAGCAAGCCTTAAAGAAAATGTGGGATTATTGGAGTAGGAGGTAAAAGGGGGAGGAAAGATACCTGGCAATGTCTACTCTTCTCATATGTTACCACTGATGACCCAGAGCTAACCTGTAACCCTAAGTTCATTCCTGATTTATGTAAATGTGAAATGTAATCATTTGGGTTTTTATTGGATCTAGGTGAGTTTTATACATTCCAAGTTGGAGGTATATTATTCTCTTAGTTTGAATCCTTTATACAAGTATTTTCTCAATTCTTTCTTTAGTTTGGTCCTCTCTGTATTGCAGTTATTTGTTATGAGATATCTACACAGGTGCTATACCTAGCGAATACTGTACTTCTAGAATAACATTGACTCTAATTACTAAAACCATTAGTTTATTACATAATCTCTTTGTTACTTCCTGTAAATTCCAGTAGGGTACTTTGTATACAGTTGATTTTCAATACATATTTGTTGAATCAGTAAAAATTGTCATTTTAGTTTGAAAATACAGCGTTTGCTTACAAAAATAACTTCTTTAAAAGAAGAATTTCAGAAGCCAGTTTCTTGTTTGTAACAATGTTGTTTATTTGTTTGAACTGTTTTTTTAAATCTCAATACCAGTTAGATTAAAACTACCGCCTCTAGCCTGGTACCTCTCCAAGTACACACACACACACACACACATATGTGTGTGTATATATATATATATATATATATACATATATATTATATTATATATACACACACATATACACATGTATGTATATATATAAATTTATTTACTTAAATTAGTTTCAAGTATACAATACATTGCTTAAACATCTATATAGTTCATAAAACAATCCCCTCCAATTGCTTCCTCCCTTCCCCAGGCTGCTACCTAGCCATCTTATTAATGCTAACTGCATTCCCTCTGCCATGTTCCCCATCCCCGTGCCCATCTATCAACTACAAATTTGTACTTCTTTAACCTTTCACCCCATTCTCCCAGCCCCCCACCACCCTTCTCTTCTGTCTGTCACCAAATTGTCCACTATACTTGTGAGTCTGTTTTTCATTAGTTTCTTTTTATTCCTTAGATTCCACATATAAGTGATATCATATGATATTTATCTTTCTCTATTTTAAATAAAGTGATTTCTCATTTTGTGTTAATTTCCTCCTTTAAATGAAAAATATACCACACGCAACTGAGATGACACTAGATAATTAACATTATGTAGGTGGTTGAAAAATGACATTTTTAATACCTGATCATTCCTGTCTGAATATTATTAAATATTCCTGTGAGAAGCAGTATTTCCTTTTTCATTTCCATGAACCAGCTTAGAAATATGATTTCTTTTTTTAAAGGAAGCACATGTTACTAAATCTCAAGTCTCTGCTGCCCCAAATTTGGTAAACTCAAGATTTAACACTCAGATACTAAGCCATTCTCCACACAGTCTGATGTTTCATGGCCATTATAATCTGTCTGTTTTAGCTTCTTTTCACTATTAACACAACTTCTTTTTTAACCCAAACTGATTTGCTTATTGCTCTCTCAGATAGTTGTGTTTGAGACTATACTATTCCTTGTTCTCCTTTTATGAGTGCCCTATTTTACAAACTTACATAAAATTGTCTTTGAAACCCAGCCCATTTCCTCCTGCCTTCGTTAATTCAAGCTCACTGCGTCAACCTTGAAAATATCTTTCTCCCTGAATTTATTTTCTATTATGTAATAGTTTTCAAATACTTAGCTGTCTTGTACTGTTAATTAGATATTCATTTGTATCTCTTTGTTATTTTCCTAAACTCGATTATGTACTTCTTGGAGGTCAGAGCTACTGTTTAATCTTCATGTTCCTCCATCCCCACTGCTTTTACTATGGTAGATACTCACTTAGCATATATATATTGTGCACCTACTACATACCAGGCAGTGTGCAAAGTGAGGAATTACATTGATGGAAAGAAATGATTTCTGCCTGAAAAAGTCAGGTAAATAAGCCATTGCATTACAATGTAGTAAATGCTATAATAAAGATATGAACAAGATGCTAAGGGAGCATTAAATATTAATGTTACTACTGAGGGGAATATAGCTGTATAATTTTAGGATTAGGAAGAAATCAGGAAAGGTAGTAAGTGGATTATTTATTATTTCTCTAATTAAACATACACATAGCTCTATAACTTAGGAAAATAGCCAACATCGTTATGATCTGTTAAAAAGTAAACAGAAACATTATATGAAATCATGCTGATTGATAGAATATAAGTAGGTTGATTTAATAAGGTAAATGAATACTTTATGCCAAATGTCATAGATAATGTAAACATGAACCTATTTCACATATTGTGATGTGGTTATTCTCAGACTTTCACATACTATAGCCAATTATAGCCTATTATTATGGACAAATTTCAAACAGATACAAAGTTAACGATAGTATAAACTCTAGCATACCCATTACCCTGCTTCTACAGTGGTTGACATGTTGCCATTTTGTCATTTGTATCTTTAACTGCTCTTCACTCCCCCCCACCGCCTCATTTTTTTTTTACAGTTGTTAAGATAAAATTTACAAACATTAAAATGTATAGATCTTAACTGTACAGTTTTGACAAACAGATAAATCCATACAACCCATTTCCCAGCCATGATATAGATTATAGAACATTTTTTCTCCATAGAAAATTCCTTTGTTTTTCTTTCTACTAAGTTACTACATCTTCATCACTGTTTGATTTTTTTTTTTCACCTCAAATTTGTTTTCATTCTATGTTGTGCTTGGGCAATCCAGGGCATTCCTGGTTGCTGGTATCCCCTCAGCCCCCAAGTATAGCCTGTGGGCCACTTTAATTATGTTACTAGATTGAGGTAGAATTCTTTTGTTGTTTGGAATGTTCTGCAATGTTATCATTCAGTGATATATAATTCAGGGAACAGTCAAATATATTTTCTTAGGTAAGAATTAGAAATTTTATATCCTAAGAACATTCTGTTTTCAGTTATCCTAGGAATATTTTATTTTCAGAGTGTATTTGCAAATATATTTGATTAACTTAGTCCTAGCTTTTCTGGTGTTACCAGCAAACTTATTATAATTATTTATTTTTTCAGATGAAACAGTTTCTCCTATTTTATTGGATACAAAGTGGAATAAGATTCTAGATCCTCCTCACCGACTGTCATTTAACTCTGCATTAACCAGTGTGAATGAACCTGCAGTTTCTCATGAGTCACAGCCACAACTGAAAGTCTTCTCACTGGCTCAGTCCACTCCTCTGACTCCAGAGGGAGAGGACCATTGTGCTGCTAATGGGCAGGACTGTAGTCTGAATCCAGAGATCAACACAATGTGGATTGATGAAAATGCTGTTGCAGAAGATCAGTTAATTAAGAGGAACTGTAATCAAGATGATCAGTGCAGCACTCTTGAAGTGGGGGAGAAGAAATGTGGAAACCTAGCCTGTCTGCCCGATGAGAAGAATGTTCTTGTTGTAGCCGTCATGCATAACTGTGATAAAAGGACAGTACAAAGCGATTTGCAGGATTGTAATAATTATAATAGTCAGTCCCTCATGGATGCTTTTAGCTGTTCACTGGATAATGAAAACAGACAAACTGATCAATTTAGTTTCAATATAAATGGGTCTACTGAAAAAGACATGAACTCAGAGAAACAAATGGATCCATTGAATAGATCAAATGCAGAAGGGGATTCTGTTAAACATGTTTGTACTACTTCATCTGATAACCTGACCAGTGTCTGTTCCCCTTCACAATTAAAGGATGATGAAAATATAGATAGAGACCCCTCTGTGTCTGTGATTACAAGTTTAACAATTGATTCAGTAATCTCATCCCAGGGAACAGATGAAGGTCTTGCTGTTAAAAACCAAGAGAACTGTATACCGGATGAAGTTCTCACCAGCAAAACCAGCTCTCCTAGGACAGATCCAGGGAGTCTAAACTCCTTTTCCCATTTGAGTGAGGAGATTTTGGTAAAAAAAGAGCCAGCAGAGGAGATTACTGAAGAATCCATCCAGTCTGTTTTACCTTTGCTTCTCAAACCTGACTTGCATAATGGGTCTGGAAGGGATGGTAACTGTGAACAGTTTTCAGATGAAATTAGAGCTGATGAAAATGAAGGTTGTGAATGTGAAGAAAATCTTGGCACTACAGAACTTCTTAATATGACAGAGCATTTCTCTGAATCTCAGGAGATGACTAATTGGAAATTGACTAAACTAAATGAGATGAATGACAGCCAAGTAAATAAAGAAAATGAGAAGTTTCTGCAACTGAATCAGCCTGAGGACTCGTACAATGATAGTGGAGGAGAGTGTGATAGAATGGCAGAAGCGGGTCTAGATTTACAAGGAACTTTCATGAATGAAAGTAAAGGATGTGACTTCTCCACTGTTATGGATACAACAGCAGCAAATACTCTGTCTAATTGTTGTGATTCCTATGGAATGCAGAGCCCAGTTATTTGTTTTGTTCCAAAGACTTTACCCTCCAAAGAAGATTCAGTAACAGAAGAAAAGGAAATAGAAGAGAGCAAGTCAGAATGCTACTCAAATATTTATGAACAGAAAGGAAATGAAGCCACAGAAGGGAGTGGACTACTTTTAAACAGCACTGGGGACCTAATGAAGAAAAATTATTTACGCAGTTTTTCTAGCCAAGTTCCGTCAGTGCTTGGGCACTCTTCACCCAAGATAGTAGCAAACTTGCAGTCTATCAGTGTTCCTTTTGGTGGTGCAAGACCCAAGCAACCTTCTAATCTTAAACTGCAGATTCCAAAGCCATTATCAGACCATTTACAAAATGACCTACCTGCAAACAGTGGAAATAATATTAAAAACAAGAATGATGTTCTTGGGAGAGCAAAATTAGGAGAAAACTCAGCAACCAATGTATGCAATACCTCTTTGGGAAACATCTCTATTGCTGATACAAATGGGGAACATTTAGAAAGTTATGAGTCTGGGATATCCAGTAGACCGTGCCTTGTATTAGCTCCAGATAGCCCAGATAATGATCTCAGAGCTGGTCAGTTTGGAATTTCTTCCAGAAAGCCATTTACCACTCTGGGTGAGGTGGCTCCAGTATGGGTACCAGATTCTCAGGCTCCAAATTGCATGAAATGTGAAGCCAGGTTTACATTCACCAAAAGGAGGCACCATTGCAGAGCATGTGGAAAGGTAAGTTATGTGTATCAGCTCAGAAATCTGTCATTTCTATTTTGTAATGCTCAGTTAGAAATTAGTAAATGCAATATAAAGTGAATGTTTCTGTTTGAGGTGACATTATAAATAGCTTTTGAACACCCAGTTCTAGTTTTAAATAAAAAGTGACCTCCCTGATTCTTAGTGTTTATGTGACTTTTTGTTGTTGCCAAGATTTAAGCTGAATCAGTTTTCATGAACAGAGGAGAATTAAGGAAGTGTTAACTTTGTGGTTTCTATATTGATAGATACATGGTTAGTGGAATAGTTTGAAATAAGGAAGTTATTCTTTCGATTTAAGAAATGTTTGTGATTGACTTCATATTTTTTCATTTTTCCCCCCCCATACTTTTTAATTCTTGAGAAATTGAATATTACACTTAGAATCCATCGCAGTTTTTGCTGTCGGATTTTTGCCATTTTATTAGACATTCTGAAACCCTTTTTTTGGGGGGGGGACTTTTTATACATAAATTATTTGTCTTTTCCTCACATGACTTCGATACAAAACAGAGTTAAAGGATAAAATTTTTCTGACAAGGTTATAAGAATAATTGATATTTTTAAACTCTAAGTCTGTTAGCCAATAACATGTCAACTTACTAGTTTTTTGTTTTTTGTTTTCTTTCAACAAGATTTATAAACAAAGGAAAGGGGGGTTTTGTATTTTTAAAAAGAATGTGGGGTTTGGTATCAGGTCTGGATTCAAACTTTAGCTTTGTTACTATTAACAGTATAACTTTATTAATCCTTAGTTTTTTTATAAAAACAAAAAAGATTCAGTTTTACGTATTGGGTTATTGTGAAGATTAAATGAGATTACAAATGTAATAATAAGTGCTCAGTAATTAATCTCTACTTCCTTTCTTGCCTGATTTATTGGTCTATATCAGTTAGGATGCTTTCAACTTCAAGGCACAGAGTATCTGATGTAGTGACTTCGATAGAAATAACATTTATTTCACATAACAAGAAGTGTAAAGGTAGAATAGAGACTCAGTTGTATCTAGGTGTAGTCAGAATGACTGAAGTTCTTTGGTCTTGCCCTCATGGTCTCAAGACAGTGGCATAGCTCTAAGCATCATGTCTAGCCTGACAACTTCTAAATGCAAAGAAACTGTTGGGGAGTGAAAGATCCTTATCCTCTTGTCACTCCCTCATCAGGGAGGAAAGGATCCCTAGCAACTTTTTTCAATTTGTTGGCTGGTTTTAGACCACAGGTCCAATTTTAGACCAATTACTGACGAAGGGGAACAGGATTGCCAGGCCTGGCTAAGATCAATCATGATTCATCCCTTAGGGCTGAGCCCAGTGTGTCCTGGGATTCTGTTAATAAGGAAAAGGGAGAGGATTAACAAAGGCTTCTATAGCACAAAACAAGAAATGATGAGGGAACCGAAAGAAATTAAAGCTGGGACCGTGTTGCTAGTCTCTGATTATTAAAATTTGAAGAGAATATGTCTAATTCCTAAATATTTTTCAGTCTGAAGTAAACCTTTAGTTAGAAGCCTGAACAGTCAGTATTCTGTTAAGGGATTAGAGTCATCATTTTAATGTTGTTCTAGTTTTACTATAACACTTCCTGAAAATTTTGCTTTCTTCAGAAAATGACAAAAACTTTTGTTCCAGACCAGCATATCCAGATGTAATAATTAAATAGGTAACTTAGGTGGATTCGGAAAGAAAATAGTGGCAAGATACACATAAATTAAAAAATTAGAAGGAATTTTGCTGGTGGAATTTGTGAAATTTATGAATTCATATAGATTATGGATTGATATTCCATATTTTTTCTCTTTCCATCTCCAGTTCAGAGATATTCTAAAGATTGATGAAATAATGTTTGTAAAAATCCTCAAGCTTCTCATAAGAAAAGAGCTTATAAACATAAGTATACTTTTACTAGTTATCGAATAAATCAGATTATACTGGGGATATAGCTAGAAAAATACCCCAAGTAATGTGATTTTGTAAAATAATGTTTACTATTGAAAAAAGAAATATAGTTAGTTTCATCTTAGTAGAAAGTAAGCATATTTAGTAATTTCTCTACTTAATATCTACAGTTAAGTTCTCTTTAACAAGTATATATTAAATGTCTAATATATGCAAGGTTCCGGGCTAGGTAGTGGAGATTCAGAGATACATATGTTGAGATGTATGACCTCATGGAGTTTATATCAAGGATGCTGATTTTAGTGAGTGGATAGGAATATCTGGATTTCCTAGAGTTTTTAAAAATCCTAAAATAAAAATTGTGAACCACACAGAGATCTAGACAAATAGACCATCCCACAACAAATTATAATGCAGCATATTAAGAGCCAGTTATGTGTGTTTTATGTTCATTTTCATTTAATCCCCATCACAGAATTATAGAATAGGTTGTTAATTTTTTTCCTGTTTGATGGATCAGGAATTGGAGGCTCAGAGAGGTCAAGCAATATAATATGCCCAAGGTCACACAGTTTGAAAGTGCTAGAGCCAGCTTTAAAGCTAGTCTCTTTCCTTCAGTCATACTGTTTCCCCCACTGAGCATGTGTCTTCATTCATACTAGCAATGTGAACACAATACTTTGGAATCACTGAGGAATGAGAGCTTGGTTTTAAAGTATGTGAGAAGAATGGGACCACATCAGAGCACAGGTGAATTAGCAGTAGGGAAATGGAAATAAATTTATCTTTCAGAAGAATGGGTCAAAATAAAACAGTACATATTATCATTGTCACGACATTCATTTTGGCATAATGTAATTAAGTCGAATATAAAATCATTACACTAGAATTTATGAAATTGTTAAAATATTAGTTTATTTCTCGATTGTGACAATAGATATTAAGACAGCTGGATTCCATTTTTGTCTTAATTGTTAATTAGAAAAGTATGCCACACTCTAAAATGTTCTGCATTTTTGTGATTTCACACATAATTTAGATAATTCCTTCATATAGCCACATAATCCCTACTTGTATAATAGGCAATAAATAACAATAGAAAGAATACAAAGAATTTCCTCAAAGGTGCCCTCTAAGTTCAAATGGTCACTATTATATATCCATATTAATTTCCTATGGAAATCACTGGTTCCAGCAGATCAGGGTTATTCATCCTCTCTCAAGCTCTATTTGCCATGAATATTTTGACTCTTTTTTATTTGATCATTTAACTTAAAGGCCTAAGAACGCCACTGAGTTTAGCAGTAAAAAAGAAAAGAGAAATTTTTTGAAAATGGAGAAGAATTTCTAAAAGAAAAATTTTTATTTTTTATCGTCATTTGCAAGGTTTTGTCTCACTTTATCCATTATTTCACTGATGTGGGTGGTTATTATTTAGTAGGTGCCAGATGATTAATGACCATGTTCTATTTGATAGAAGTAGACTCAAAAATAGCCTTTTAAAAGTAAAATTCTTGAACTGATATTTGACAGATATTTTATATTTGAGATGTTATGAAAGATGAAACTAGAATAACATTTTTGAACACATCTACTTTATGCTAGACTTGTGTAACATGGCAATTCTCTGAGATATACAGGTGAGAAAAATGCACCTCATAAAGGTTAAATATCTTGTCTACATTCTCCGAGTTTATAAATGAGAGTGCATGGATTTTAACACAAATTCGAGTGACTCCCATGTTCCTTTTACTACACTGGACATAGCAACAAAATTTATCTGTACTTGAATTGTTTGCTAGAAATATGTCATTGTCTTTGGGAGGACATTAGTTTTGGGCAATGCAAAGAATTAGGGATTTAAATTTTTAAGGAAGTATTTAAATTTTTAAGGAAGACAAAAATGCTGTAAGGTAATGGAGGAGCCTAGCAAAGTTAGCAGGATTTTAGAGTTTTACTCTACTTATCAGATCTTAAACAAAGTAGGTAAAGAACAATATGGGTGCCATGTCACTGAATGAAGAGAGATTTAGTGATAGTAGTACATTCCACTCCAATTTACTCATTAGTTTTCTCTACTTTAATTGGCTTAAGAACCATAATTCAGAATAGGTGAATTTTTACTGCATTAGTGGTTTCAATAGACAGAACAGAGTTAAGAACTATAGGAAAGGTTTTATAGAAAAGAGCACTGGAATTTAAAAGGAGGGCATTTCATAGACCTTTATCTCTGTTGCCCTGCAGCTCTTGGAAGAGCTTGTGTGATCCTCTGTATCTAAAGGAAAACAGAAAGAAAGGAAATGGAAAGATTTCTGCTAGCACAGATTTATCATTATAAAATTATTACTAAACTTATTTAAGGTCACTTGGTGTGAAGAGTATGCCATTAAACATTTTGAAATGTACTGTACTGACTGTGTTTTCTGGAAGTCATCTCAGACTGGAATGCTCTTCATCAAGGTGCAAGTTAAGTGGGCTGTACTGAGGTTTTTATATTGCAGTTTCTATGTTCTTTTTTATTTATTTCTAATACTAATTTCTTCAAGATCCCTTTAGGCACATATGATCTTCATCATTTGTAGTTTAAAAAAAAATAGCCTGATGACATACATGATATCAAAGCAGTGCTGAAAACTCATCTAGATTTCTTTTTAATGTAATTCTAGAAAGGTTCTCCCCTTCAGACACTTGGAATTATAGATACTTAACATACATCAAGCATTTATAAATGTGATTATAAAATGTTATATTTAATTTGTTTATTTATATAATATATAGTTTATAAGTTTATATTTCTATATATAATATTATAGGTTTGTGTATAAAATGGCAAACCACAGTCAGTATCTAACTGTGCTTTTCATTTGAATTAGTGTTCCATAGTAAAATCTTAATTACTTTAAACAAAGTAATATTTATGTATTGAGAGATGGCAACCTTCTGCCTGCTTCTACATATCTCTAGAAGTCTCTAGTCCAGCTCCTTAGACATATAGACTAAAAGAAATTAATAGACTGTTGTTTAGAGCATAAAAACTGAGTGGAAAGTACAAAGTTTCCATATACCCCCTCCTCCAGTTGACCCCGTTATTAGCATCTTGCAATAGTGTGGTACATTTGTTAAAATTGATAAATCAGTGTTAATACATCGTTATTAACTGAAGTCCTATAAAAATAATATATGCTATAGTTTATGGTAGAGTTCACTCTTTGAGTTATACAGTTCTATGGGTTTTGATAAATATTATGTATCCTATTATCATATACAAGAATAGTTAACTACCCTAGAAATTCCTTGTGCCCCAGCTATACATCCCTTCCTTTCTCTCCCTGAACTCTTGCCAACCACTTATTTTTTTAATGTTTCTATAGTTTTTTCCTTTTTCAGAATGTCTTACAGTTGGGATCATACAGTATGTAGCCTTTTTAGACTGGCTTCTTTCATTTAGGAATATTTATTTAAGGTTCCTCTGTGTCTTATTTTTTAATTGAGGTATAATTGACGTTAGTTTCAGGTGTACATATAATGTTTAATATTTGTATATGTTATGAAATGATTACCACAATAAATCTAGTTTACATTTATCACCATAATTATGAAATTTTTTCTCACAATGAGAAATTTTAGTATTTACTCTCAGCAACTTTGAAATATGCAATAGAGTATTAACTATAGTCACCATTACATCTTCAAGACTCATTTATTTTATAACTAGACAAAAATAACACCTTTGACAACTATCACCCATTTTGCCCACCCCCCACTCCCCACCTTTGGTCACCACCAATTTGTTCTGTTTCTATGAGCTCTTTTTCTTAATTGGTTTTTTTTTTAGATTCCACATATAAATCAGCTCATATGGTATTTGTCTTTCTTTGTCTGACTTATGTTACTTAGCATATGCTGTTAAGTTTCATCTGTGTCGCAAATGACAAGATTTTCTTTTTTATGGACAAATAATATTCCATCGTGTATATATATACTGCATTTTCTTTATCCATCAATGGACACTTCAGTTGTTTCCATTTCTTAGCTATTGTAGTGAACCACATTGACATAGGGGTACATATATCTCTTTGAGATAGTTGTTTTCGTTTTTGTTTGTTTGTCTGTGGGTTTTGTTTTGTTTTGTTTTGATACTTGGAAGTGGAATTACTGGGTCTTATGGTAGTTCTATTTTAAATTTTTCAAGGAACCTCCATGTTGTTTTCCATACTGGCTGTATCAATTTACATTCCATCAACAGTGAACATGGGTTCTCTTTTCTCCACATCCTCACCAATTGTTATCTCCTTTTGATAAGTCATTCTAACAGGTGTGCAGTGATATCTCATTGTGGTTTTGATTTTTCATTTCCCTGATGATTAGTAATGTTGAGCACCTTTTCATCTACCTATTGGCCATCTGTATGCATTCTTTGGAAAAATGTCTGTTCAGATCCTCTGCCCATTTTTTAATTGGATTATTTGTTGTTGTGTTTTATATTTCTATTGAATTGTGTTCATTCTTTATATATTGTGAGTATTAACCTCTTATCAGATATATGATTTGCAAATATTTCCTTTCATTTTATAGGTTGCCTTTTCATCTTGTTGATTGTTTCCTTTGCTGTGGAGAAGCTTTTTAGTTTGATATAGTCCTACTTGTTTATTTTTGCTTTTGTTGCATTTGCTTTTAGTGTCAAATCCAAAAATTCGTCACCAAGACCAATTTCAAGGAGTCTTCCATGTCTTTTTGCGACTTGATAACTCATTTTTATTGCTCAAATAATATTCTATTGTATGGGTGCACCACAGTTTGTTTATTCATCCAGCTATTGAAAGATATCTTGGTTGTTTCACTTTGCGGCAGTTATAAGTAAAGCTGTTATAAACATTTGCGTGCAGGTTTTTGTGTATGTTTTAAACTCATTTATATGAATAAATGAGAATGATTACTGGATTGTTTTGAAAGCCTTTGTTTCTCTTAGTAAGAAACGGCCAAACTGTCTTCCAAAGTGGCTGTACCATTTTGTGCTCCCATCAGCAATGACTGAGAGTTCCTGTTGCTCCACATACTCACCACCATTTGATGCTGTTAGGTTTGGATTTTAATCATTCTAATAGATGTGTAGTAGTTTCTCACTTTTGTTTTAATTTGCAATTCCCTAATGGCGTGATATTGAACATCTTTTCATATGCTTATTTGCCACCCATATATCTTGGTGGTGGCAAGATATATTTTTGGTGAAGTGTCCAGATCTTTTGCCTATTTTTTAATCAGATTGTTTTCTTGTTGAGCTTTAAAAAAAAATTTTATATTTTAGATACAAGCTCTTTATCACACATGTGTTCTGTAAATATTTTCTCCCAGTATGTGTTTCTTTCATTCTCTCACACATATCCATTTTTAATTCTTTTAGAAGTATCTCCGAGTATTTAATTATATATTTCTAAATAATATATTTCAACATAATTATTTAGCTGTTTCCTGATTCCCAATTTTATAAATGATCTAGCAATTATTTATAATTTTATTTATGTATTTTTTATTATTTGTCATTCTAATTCTAATTCTAATCTAAAGCTCCATGAGATAAAGATCTTTTCTGCCTTGATTGTTGTTGTATCCTAAGCCCTAGCACAGAATGGGTGTATACTAAATATCTGTTGGTTAAGTGAAAAGTGAATAAATAACTAGCTCTCAATGCAGCAGTACATCTTTTTATGCAGCACCTTGAGTTCTTAGATGATGGTATCAAATTCAAAATATAACAGTTGTAAAAACTTGAGAAAATATTTTAGATTAATTGTATATGTTTTTCCTATTTAAGGACAAATTCAGACCAAAACAAGTTTATTTTCCCAGTTTCTTATTTACTTACCTATTGATGGGAACCAGTTGATGTGAGAGTAAGAAACTGATACTTTAAAGTAGAACATTGCATGATAGTGCAGTTTTCCTCATACTCTGCCTGAGACTTCATCTGTTTTATCATTGGCATTATGATTTGTACCATTACATCATTGTAAAGCAGGATCAACATGAAGATTAAACTTGGCTTCTAATAAAGCTAGGGGAATATTTTCCGTTCATACCCTTCACAAGGTTATGTTGACTAAAAGTTGACCTCAACACGTCATAACGCTTATTACACAGAATTATGTTTGTCCATCTCCCCATTGGGCTTTACATAAGGATCTTGAGATTGATTCTAATTTGTATGTGTATCCCCAGCATCTAGCACTACTGGTCATGTACAAAGTGCTCAGTAAATGTTTGTCGAATGACTCAATGTGTCCCACGTCATTTATTTATTCAAAAAACATTGAGTGCTTGTAATTTGTCACTATGCTGGGTGCTGAGTTTACGCTGATAACATTGTGATCCCTACGCTCATGTAAAGATTAGTGAGACTAACCCAAAACAAACATGTAATTACAAATTATGATAATGGCTATGAAGGAAATTAAGGGATAATATTTTTTAAATGGAGAGAGGAAGAAGATCTCAGAAGTCTTTTGAGAAGTGACGTTTTAGATGACACATGGTTGAAGAGTCAGACATTCAAAGAATAGAAAGAAGAATACTTCAAGAAGGGATAGCGTGGACAAAGCCCCCGAGGTAGGAAAGCATTTATTCAGGAAACTGAAGGGAATCCAGTATGGTTAAAGTATTGCAAGCAAGAGAAGAGTCACATACAAAAGAAACTTGAAGAGGAAGTCAGAAATAGATCATGTAGAGCTTTGCAGGTCATATACAACGGAATACAATGGGAAGCATGAGAATATTTGAGCTCACCCAGGGAAGAGTGTACAAGGGAAGAGAAGGGTCTGGGGCAGAGCCACTAAGGTCAAGCAGAGAAGGTGGACCCAGTGTAAGTGATTGAGAAAGTGGCTAGAGAGGTAGACAGAAGACCAAGAAAACGTGGTGTCTTGGAAGTCAAAAGGATAATGTAGTTTGTCAAGGCAAGGGGGCCTTCACCTATATGTAAACTGCTGATGGTAGGTCTAAAAAAAATGTAGAAAGGAAAGGGACCATTGGACTTGGTTGCATCAGTCATTGATAAAAGCAGACTTGGTAGAGCTATGGATACAGAAGCCAGAATATGTTGAAAATGGGTTGAAATTGGAATAAGAAGTGAAGAGATGGATATGGCTTTTTCGAGAAGTTTTGCCATGGAGAACAGAAAAAATTGGAGCAATTAGAAGATGAGTTTGGACGAATTTTTTTAATGACGGGAGATATGCTATTGCATTTCTGTAATGTCATGAATGATCCTTTAGACAAGTTGTTTTAAGAGAAAAGGGGGATTGATCAAAGGAAGAGAAAAAATATTGAGGAGGCCTTAGGGATGGGATCTATGCATACGTTGAGAGTTTGGTCTTCAATGGGGGAAGGAAGAGAAGGTGGGGACAGACAGGTTTATAGATTAAGTGGTGGTGAGAGTGTGAAGAAATTTATATCTGCATGGCTGTATAGAAAATACAGACATTGAGGAGGGTGAAAATAGGGATAGATGTTGATAGTTTGAGAGGAGAGAGGGAGAAGGATAGTTACCTTGGAGTAGGAAGTAAAGGCCTAGTAGAGAATTAAAATTTTGATATCCCTGTGAAACTTAGTATAAAAATTTCAGCCAGTTTGTCCTGCAGTTCTGACTTCATGGGTTAGGATCAGTATTTGTCTTTGCAGACATCGTGAGCTGGTTAAATTATCTTTGCAATATAAGCAATTTGGATTGGAGAAGCAAGAAAAGCTCTATAAGGCCATTCTTTTCCATCTATTCGTTCATTTATTGATTCATTCAGTGAGCATTTACTTACTACTTAGTGTTCTGTTTTTAACTCAGATGCAAAAAAAGAAAAAAATGACCACCCTATTAAAATATACTGCTCATGTTTTTATAGTTAACAAAACTTAAATATATGAAGTAACAGAACAGTTGCAAATGCTTCACTGTGGGAAACAAGTAGATGATGATGATGGTGGTAGTGGTGGTGAAAAGAATGAGATAGCTAATATTTATTGGTGTTTATCATTAGCCAGGCACTTTTAAAATGCTATTTATTTAATATACATTACAGCCTCTGAGGTAGTGTTATAATCTACACTTTGCAAGTGATAAAATAGGCCTAGAAAGATTAAGTTCCAAAATCACACAGCCAATAAGTGGAGTTAGGATTCACACTAAGGCTCTTCAACTTCTAGGGCCCATACTCTGAAGCAGTATGCAGTGGTTTGAGGGAAAAACAGAATAAGGGAGTTATATAAAACTGAGGTCCCTAATAAGGGCCACCTCTCTAGCAGCACCTGGACTATGACCACAGAGTTCCTGGGCAGCTGGCTAAGAGGGAAACAGAAGGGAGCTAACATTTGTTTAGTATTTACTCTGTTATTTGTTTGTTATCTAATTTAATCTTCCTAGTAAACCTATCTAAAAGGTGATAGCCCTGTTTCACAGCTGAAAAAAATGAGATGGTAGAACTAGGAACTAACCAGTTTTTCTTTCTTTTCTTTTTTATTTTTTTGCTTTATAACTCATGTTCTTTTCCTGTAAATATAGTTGAGAGGATAAAAATAAAACAGTAGGCTTAATGGTGATTTTTATGTTATATTCTTAACATTTATGAGAGGAATATATACATTTGTACCATGTTTCTAAAGGAAATTTTATCCAAAAAGGTAAAAAATATATTTATATCAGATGGCAATCTCATTTTAAATAAAGTTTATGTCAAATTGGTTGAAGTTTACTTTTGCATAACTTGAAGTTACAGTCAGTTTTAACATTTGAGGATTTTTGTAATGAATACAGAATAACTTTCATATGACCCTGAATTATAAGTACATTAGGTAATTGGTTGTTTTATAACTTCACAGATGAATTTTCTCAAGGCTTGTTTTGTCCTCTGATGTTAAATCATAGCCACTGGTTGTTCCCTTGGGAATCAGAGTAGTAGTAATTTCTTACACTGAAAGTTGGTTGAAATGCGTTAAAAGCATCGTAAAGAGCAGAAGAAATCAATATTTCTCAATAGAACTAGGTTCAGAATAATCTCACACCCATTTTCTAGCTTCTTTATGATTTTGGACAAGGCACTTTCATAGTCTGTAAAATGAAGGTGATAATACTTAACTTGCATGATTATATTAAAGATATGTTGAGTGAATTAATTATAAGCATTAGAAATAAGAAATATATTACCTAGCAACTATATGTAGTGGGTTAATTAAATGGTAATTTAATATTTTAACTATATGTTTATTGGAAATTGGCTGTAATTTTTTCATAGTGTTGTTTTTTGTTGAGTCGTAGATTTTTTAATATATTGGTTATCAATTGCTTATCAGATATCCGATTTGCAAATATTTTCTCCCATTCCATGAGTTGACTTTTATTGTTGATAGTGGCCTTCGACACCAAAGTTTTAAATTTGGCTTTGTAGTAAATTTTGAAACCATTTAGTGATAGTTTTCCAACTTTGTTGTTTTTTAAGTGAAGGAAACTAATTTGAAACTGCATACGATATGATTCTAACTATATGACATTCTGGAAAAGGCAAAACTATGGAGACAGTAAAAAAGATTAGTGATTATAAGAATTAATGGAAAGGAAGGGATGAATAGGTGGAGCACAAGATTTTTAGGGTAGTGAAACTAATTTATAGTACTATAATAGTGCATACATGTCATAACATTTATCCAAACCATTTAATGTACAAGACCAAGAATAAACCCTAATGTAAACTAGAAATTTTTAGTTTAAGATGTCATCATAGTTTATTGATTGTAACAAATGGGTGTTGATAATGGCAGAAGTTAGGCATCTGTGGGGGTATATGGAAAATCTCTATACCTTCTGCTTAATTTTTTTATGAACCTAAAACTTCACTAAAAAATAAAGTCTTAATATAGGACTATTAAAAATGTTAATGCTGCTTAGATATTTGATATTAAGAAATTGTTCATTTTTTTGGTGATAATACTATATTATATTAAAATGGCCCCTGTTTCAGAGATATAGACTGAAATGTTTAAAGATCAAATGATATCTGAGGTTTATTTCAAAATGATGAAATGGGGAGAAGTGGGTGAGAATTGGCTTTGATAATTGTTTCGTCTAGGTAGTGGGCACTTGGGATTTCTTGTGCTGTTTATGTCCACTTTAATATGATTGAAAATTTAATAAAAAGTTTTAAAAAATGAAGAATGGCTAGAATATAATTATAAAAATAGGGATGTGTTTTAATTGCTTGCTTATTATAAATTAGCACTTTTTAACTCATATTAAAACAATGCAACATATGTGTTATCTACAAGGTAATAACAAGATATATAAAAAATTAATTCATCGTATATTAAAGGAAATGAGTCAGGTAACTTCAAACAAGTTTAAGATTTTATCTTGATTGTTGTCTTAAATTCTGGTGTATCATTTTTTGTATTGCCTCACTTGGAAATAAAGTCAAAAGGTTAAAGGACCTTTGTAGCCCTTCCTGTCATATATTCTTAAAGCAACTCTGATAATTACTGCTTTCAGTTACTAACAGTAAAGATGGAACAAGTGTTTCGACAGAGTCAAGGTTGGAATCTAATTGATCTGCTTTAGTTCTAACTACATTGATTGTGGTATTTGCTAATTAAGCAAGGGTAAAGTACTCTTTTGTACTTAACAATTTTTAAAAGTTGTTACTGTCACTGGTCTTTGTGAATAATTTAACTGGATATTGGTCACTTACAGGCACTTTCCTATTTTTCTCACAAGGCAGTTATTTTTGGCATAATTTCAGGGCTTTTTGAAGACCTGGGACATCATTTTTTCCACTTTCTAATTTGGAAAGAAAGAAATGAGCATTTGACAATTTGAATTTTTAAGAATTGCAACGAAGTAAATGTTATTCACCCTGTAAAGGGGTATAAATAGGCACAAATGGTACTTGAGTTTAAAGCTTGTTCATAAATTTGGCAGTAGGATTTGTTATATAGAAAGCCATAAGTGGGAAATTTTAAAAGGAGAGGAAACAGTAATGGTGTATTGTACATTTATATTATGTGCTACATTTTACATGTATTACCTCACGAATTATAAAAGGCTTCCAAGGAGAATATTAACGTTTCAGTTTTACATATAAGGAAAAACTGAGATTCAGAGAGTCTAAATTATTCCCATGAAGTCATCTGGTAGTAAATGATAAAGTTGAGATTGGAGCCAGAAGTACCGCATTAAACAAAATTATACATAAACACACAAATAGAGCATTTAATCATTATTTAACTGGACTATTGTATAGCATATGTCTTATTACAGTTTGTCTCTTTACAGTTAGATAGGTCATATAGATCCTGTCCTTTAAGGTCATTCACAACCATTTGGTCTGTGAAACCTGAGGTCACTATTAATAAGCTACTTAAAATCTACTTGTCATCGTTAAAAGTTGTGAATTTGGGCATGTATGATATAGCCCATCCCAGATAAATGCACATTGTTTGTTTCTATATTTAGTCATCTGTACAATAATTTTACCGATCAAGGAACCAATAAACAAATACTTATCATGTACCTATTTTATTTCAGGCACAGTGATATTAGTATTAAAATACTTAGTCATTGCTGCATGAAATTTATATTCTCATTTGTGAAAATGGGGAATAAAGGTACATGATGTGATATTTTACTAATATTTAGTAATCTGGGACCAAGGCTATTAAATGTCTTGTGTTAGATAAACAGTATAGTGCTGCCCAGTGAAGAATTGGCCCACCCAAAATGTTAAGTTTCTTTGTAGAGAACACTGACTAACGTGGTTAATGGCAGGCAAATTCAGTGTTATCTAGTAATTTTAAATCCAGGATTATTAACCCATTCTCAGTTGATTCAAATCTCTTAGATTCTGCTTAATCGTTTCCATTAAATTTAGGTACCAATTAATGACCTGAGGATCGTATTACATCATAATCTTTCTCTTTTGAGAACAAGGGCGAGTGTTTCCAAGTTTCTCTTCTGTTTTATTTAGTGTGGTACGTTATCTATGTCAGCCATAGGTTCACTGTTCAGTGTTGTCTTTGTGGCGTATATTACATTCAATTTCTGTGCAGTTCTCTGGAATGGGTGATCCTATAGAACTGCATCCCAAAGCTTGTCTCTGAGGTAGCTTTTGGCAAGTCATCTACTTTTCTAACTTCTGTGCCTTTCACTGAGCCCATTAAAAATATAAAGGATCCCCTCCATACTGTTGTTAGGCCCATGGAATATTGAGAAGGATGAATATTTTGGTGTCCTTCTGTTTAACTGCATTATGCTGCCCACTCCCACCCTCACTAGTTTTTAAAAAAAGGATTTTTTTCCCCATTCTTATGGTTATTTTCCCAAGTACAAACCCTCTACTTCTGAAGGTTTCCAGCTGTATTAGTTTGCTACGGCGCAGTAACAAATTACCACTAACTGACGGTTAAATAACAGAAATTTATTGTGCTACAATTGTAGAAGCTAGAATTCTGATTGAGGTGATGACGAAGTTGGTTCCTTCCTGAGATTGTTCTCCTCGCTTGTAGATGGCTATCTTATGTTCATATGAAATTCTCCCTATATTCGTGCCGTGTACAAAATTTTCTATTATAAATCACCAGTCATATGCATTAGAAGCCCACCCTAATCTCATTAAGTGAGGTCACATTCAGAAGAATTGGGGGTTAAGATTTCAACATATATTTTTGAGGCAGATGCAATGCAGCTTGTAACACAAAATAATATTCTTTTTTCTGTTTTTTTAAATACAGTAAAAGCTCAACTTAAAGCTAAATATCTCAGTCCAATACCTAAAAATATATAAAGTATAAAGAGAGAAAAAGACCCTATTTCTCTCCAGCTCTCATCCTCTAACTTGGCTATTTTACTTTACCATGTCAGTCAGTACATATAGAACTATCTCATTCTTTTTACAGACTGTATAGCATTCCATTTTATAATTATACTGCAGTTTAATTGTTTGATGAATATTTGGGTTGTTTACAACTTTTGGCTATTATAAACTCTACAGATATAATTTTTGTATACATCTCTTCGTATATGTGAATGGTTTTTATGGGACATATCTTTAAAATTGTATCCATTGAGTCATAGGGAATGAACACTTAAAAATTTTTAGATACTGTTAAATTAACCTACCATTTTATACTTCTACCAGCAGGATATAAGAGAAAGTTTCTCTTTCTCCATACCCTCACCATTGGATACGATCAGTTTTTAAAAAACTCTTAGCTTGTACCACAGAAAAAAAATCTCATTCTTTTAATTTTTATTTTTAATGAGTGATATTTAGTATATCTTTGTTTTTTGATCATTTTATTTGTTTTTCTGTGAATTTGTGTGAATTATTTGTCTTTTTCCTTAAAGGTGTTTGTATTTTTCTAGTAGTTTATTGAAATTTTTATATGTAATGGATCTTACATTTGTCCATTATATATAACTCAAATATTTTATCCAGTCTATTTTTTTATTTTTGATGCTATCATAAATGGAATTGTTTTTATAACTTTCTTTTCAGATTGTTCATTATTAGTGTACAGAAATACAACTGATTTTCTTGTGTGGACTTTGTATCCTACAACTTTGCTGAATTCATTTATTCTAATAATTTTTGGGTGAAATCTTTAGGGTTTTCTACGTATGAGATCATATCATCTGCAAACAGATAATTTTACTTCTTGCTGTACAATTTGGATGCCTTTTCTTTTTGTCACCTAATTACTCTGACTAGAACTTCAGTGCTACATTGAATAGAAGAGGAGAAAGCAGGCATCCTTGTCTTGTTCCTGATATTAGAGGAAAGCTTTCAGTCTTTCACCATTGAGTATGATGTTTGCTATGGCTCTTTCATATATGGTCTTTATTATGTTGTGGCATTTTCCTTCTCTTTTTAGTTTTTTGAGTGTTTTTATTATGAAAGGGTATTGAATTTTATCAAATGCTTTTTTTGCATCGATTGAGATGATAATGTGGTTTCCCCCCTTCATTCTATTAATGTGTTTACATTGATTGATTTTTGTATGTTGAACCATCCCAAATCTATTCTTGCTCTCCTCCATTTTTCCCGACACTGTAGCCATGCAGATATGATTGTGTCTTTCTCTTTGATTAAAACATTTAAGTGGTTTCCCATTGCTGTATTAAAAAGACCAAAATTATTAATATAACCTATGGAAACTTTGCTTGGCTGGCCTCCTCTTATTCCATGTATCCCTTAACTCTTAGGCCTCTAGCCACATTAACTTTTTTTACTTTCTTGATGCACTCCCTAATAGGATCCGTGCACATGCCATTTCCTCTGCTTATTATTGTTTCTCAGTACCATTTTATGCATAGAAAACTTTTACCCATAATTCAGATTTTATCTGTCAGTTCCTAAAAGCTTTCCTGACTCTGTCAATCTGGGTAAAGCCTATACATGATCTTATTTTACCATGTACTTATTTTGAAGCAAGTAATTTTATGTTCACTTGTGTGATATTTGACTTTATTTTATAACCTCATAGGCTGTTAATTCTACTAAGGGAAGAGCCATATCTGTCTGTTCATACCCAGTGTAGCATGGTAACCAGCATAATCAGGGCTCAAATATTTGTGGAATAAATGAGTAAATTATGGCTTCTTGGTTTTACCTCTTTTTTTAAAAAAATTATTTTTTTATTAGTTTCAAGTATACAGTACATTGGTTAGACATTTATATAGTTTATAAAACGATTCCGCAATTGTTCTCTCTCTTTTCTGGCTCTCCACTTAGCCATTACATTAATGCTAACTGCATCCCCTGTGCCATACTCTCCATACCCATGACCATCTATTAACTACTAATTTGTACTTCTTTAACGCTTTACCCACTTTCCCAGCCCCTCAACCCCTTTCCCCTCTGGCCATCACCAGGTGGTTTTACCTCTTGATTAGAAAGATTATTGAAGGATTTTATGAAGGTTAACATGATTAAATTTACTTTGAGACAGTTCTGTCATTTAGTATTTATGTGAAAGATGAATTGGAAAGACACATTTGAAGATTAGGAAGACAGATAATTGATAATGGGTAATCTTCTAGGCCTCAGATAATAAAGACCTGAATAAAGGGAACCAGAGGAAGGGATGAGATTTTGGGGAAACTATTTAAGAGGGAAAACCAACAGGATTTAATGACTGGATGTGGTTATGGTAAAGGAGAAGTCAAGTCTCAAATTAAAATTAAATATGTGAATTAGTATGAGGAAGTATTACATAGTGGTTAAGAACAGAGCCTTTGAAGACTTATATAACTTACTTAACTGTGTGACTGAGCAATTTTACTTGATATTTTTTCAACTCTGTTAATTATAAATGAGTTTTCATAGAATTTTGAGGTTAAACAAGATAATAAAGTGCCTCGTATTCATATAGTTTGCTGTGAACTTGAGCAAGTCATTTAACCATCCAAATTCACTTCCTTCTGAGAGAAAAATAATATATCCCTGTTCTTCCTACATCAAAAACTTACTTTGAGAATGTAAAGCCTCTGAAAACTTTAAACTGGCAAAGATAGTAGCTAGCTATATTAATTATACCTAGTAGAAGAGGAGATGATCTCTCTCACTTTGTCTTCAATATAACTTCATCTCTTGGTTCATTTTTGTAAGATATAGGATACCTCTTGGCCATAAAAACTGAATTAGTAGAATTTATCTGACTGAGAACAGCTTTCCACCTGAATGCAGTTGTTGTGATAAGTAACTAATAAGTTCTCAAGAAAATAAATCTTAACAGGGGGCTAAGGAGATTCTTGTTGCCTGGTGTAGAAGGGAGAAAGAAGTAAGATCAGGAGCCAACCTTTGAAGGTGGAAATGCAGTGCTGGAAATTGGCGTGGTCAGTTTTTGGTTGCCTGCTTTGATTTCCTATACCTGGGGTGATGCTTATCTTTATAATTAAGTTGTATTTCTTTTTAATCTTTCTTGGCTTTCATAGGAATCCAGTGAAAACAGCTAGTATGATTATTATTCTATACATTAGGGTAGTAAAAAAACAGAGGTTAAAACCCAGTATTCCCAGTCGTTATTTTATCCTGCTATATTATCTTTCCAAACAGAAATAGCAGATGTAAGTACCTATAAATGCCTATATTATGTGATATCGTGTATAGGAATTTTGCCTCAGAACAGTTTAGATTTTTTTCCCCCTGCTGTTTATTTGCTGGTCTTGGCTAAGATTTTTGTTTTCAGCCAACGCTTTCACTTTTCCTTATTGCTGGCAGACATGTGATCTTACACTCTTGGTTTTGAATTGGGCCTTGTGCCCAGCTTCCTCAACTGCATTTTCCTTTGAAGTTTTTAGTGTCGTAGTGATAAAGTTCCCTATCAGTCAGTGTTGGTCAGTATTGGTTTATTCCTTTATACTGTGATCCTAAGTAAATTTATTGTGTTCTTTTTCCTGCAGGTTTTCTGTGCTTCCTGCTGTAGCCTGAAATGTAAACTGTTATACATGGATAGAAAGGAAGCTAGAGTATGTGTAATCTGTCATTCAGTGCTAATGAATGGTAAGTATTAAAACAAGTTGAATTCAGTTATTGAGAATGAGAATTTCTTTGAAAAGGCTCTGTTTTTTCCTGACCTTTTCTATAAGTTATCTTCTAAAATGTCACAACTTTAACTGAAAATACTGAGCTAAATTTTTATGTTTTGAAAATATCTTAGCATTTCAGAATTCCTGTGCCTAATTTAATGAAGGAATGCTAAAGTCAGGTAAGTTTTGCAGGAAGAATGGAAGTTCTTGTGGAAGTCTGGTGGCTGTTAATGTCTGGAGCGGGAAGAAGGGGTAGGGGAATTGACTACTTAGATGATGAAATAGTAAAATTGGACTGAGGTTTTCCTTTCAAGGGAAGCTATTTTTTTCTAGGAAATACCTTAATAATTTAGAATATATTCTTATTAGCACCTTACTTCATTCACCTTGTTAAAAATATTTTAGCATCTAAGATCAAATAGAAAATTGGATTTTTATATCAGTCATCTCCTTGATACTATTTGTTGTAAGGATAATGGTTTTGAATTCAGTTCTCTGGTAAAAATATGTCCAGGAGAAGGTAAATATAGCTTATCTAATATTCATCTTTTGCAGGATTGGAAATGAATCTAAGGACATTTTAGTTAAACAGACAGAAACCACCAGAGTATTCTCAAAAAGAGATACAATAAAACCAATCAGGTTGTAGTATTTTCTCTTTCAGTGCGTCTGTACAGTTGTCAGAATAATTACTAATAGACATAAAATGTTGAACTTGGACACCACTGCTGCCTGCTCCAGGATAGTGTGCCTCCTGGAGGCTGGAACTTATCTGCTCGAGGCCCTCCTGCTTTGTCTGTGTTGCTCATAGTGATGTTTTCCTGTTGCTGCCTTATTAACCTGTTGCATGTCACTTAATCTGATCTGTTCTACTTTCCTATGATCCACCCAATTTCCTCTCATTTCTGAATTCTTATAATTTTGATCAAATATGAATTCATTCTCTTTACTCTTAAGGGTCATATTTTAGATGGCAGTTATTTTCACTCAGTTGCTCAATTAGTGATTTTTATTCCTGCTTTCATTTTCATACATATATCCACAGATAAGAGCATGCTGCTTAATTATACTACCCAATACCTCTTTTATTTGATGAGGTCTTTCAACTTGATAGTTTTTTTTTTTAACTTGCTATAGCTAAGATGAAGGAAATGGCAGAGGAGTCATATGGAATACTTACTTTTTATTAAGCAAGAATGCCCCTAATGGAATCCCAAAATAACTTACTTTTCCTGGTTTTTCCAGTGTCTTTCCTCTCGCATGGCTTAGCCTGGTCTTTACTGAATATTTAATTTGATGCTTTTTGATGTTCCCTATCCCTTTTCCCCTTCTTCTTTTCTCTTCCTTTCTTCCTGCCAATGCTTCCAAAGGAACATAGCTATTTTTTCTAGCCTTGTCCTGCAGTTTGGAGGGAATAAATATTCAAAAATCTTATGGATCATTCTTTGATGTTGAATGAGATTTTTAAAAGATATTAAAAAATTGGAAGGTTTCTCTCCCTGGGCATGTGATTGTACCTGAACCTGGAAGATAAAAATTGATATCTTTCATTTCCGTAGCATCTTTCATCCTATTTACTTTAAAGATATAGTGGATATGTTAGTATTTAGTTAGTAAAATTATAAAGAACTTAATACATTTGTGATCATTTATATTGTTTGATGGCACTTATATGATATTGGCGCATTTTCAAATTCAAATGGGTCCTGTGCTTTTGAGACACACCAAGGATGTGAAATGGTTGTTTTTGCTGGATACTTTAACACAGGGTGGTGATTGTACAAAAGCAGAATTCACAAAAATATTGAGATGCATTCTTCTGAGACTTAGGCTTTTGAATATTTCAAATGAGATTTTACCTCAGTTAAGAATCTAAAAGTCTAGAAATGAAAAAGAAAATATCATACAATGGAGTTATGCCATTATTTCCCTGATTTTGATTTTTGATAGAACTTTATAAAACACATTGAATATTAAACCTCCCCCCTCCAAAAAAAATGTCTAAAAAATACTATCCCAGTTGCAAATCCTTAATAAGTTTGATGTTGTTTTACTTCCTCTTAAGGGAATATATGATATCTTTTAAAGAAGCCAGGGGCTTAGCCATTAACCTCAGACTGGTCTATCAGTCTGTATCAGAAGTATCAAGTAATTCTTATATGTTGCTTCCAAATAGTTTACCTAACTAAATGGTCTTTATTTTATTTTATTTATTTATATTTTTATGCCTATAGCACCTGGTCTTCCTAGGTGGTCTCCCATCCAAGTACTAACCAGACCCACTCCTGCTTAGCTTCGGAGATCAGAGGGGATCGGGTTTGTTTAGGGCCGTAGACTGGTCTCTTTTACTGAATTAAATCACTTATCTCCTTTTAATACTTTTGAAGAGAGACATATTATGAGAGGTAATAAGGAGGAGCTACATTATTTGTCCAATATTGTGGAGGTCTTGATGTCCATATTTTGCAATCCATTCACATTGATTGTGTCTGTATTTGCTTTAGCTCAAGCCTGGGAGAACATGATGAGTGCCTCAAGCCAGAGCCCTAACCCTAACAATCCTGCTGAATACTGTTCTACTATCCCTCCCTTGCAGCAAGCTCAGGCCTCAGGAGCCCTGAGCTCTCCACCTCCCACTGTGATGGTACCTGTGGGAGTTTTAAAGCACCCTGGAGCAGAAGGTAGGGGATCATGTGCTATTCTCTCTCTTTTTCCTCACCAAGTTCCTCTGAAAAGGTGCTGATGTTATTTTACAGCACAAGTCTTTAAAACACTGCAGTTAAGTCCCTTTGGATGGTTATTAAAGTGGAAGAACAAGGTGAGAAATGTGTTGAGACTATTTCTGGGCCAGTAAAGAATAATACTATGTTGCCTGATATTTTGGAGGCACCTCTAAAAATACCCCAGTATTCTCTCCAGTTTAAGAATGGAGTAGCTACACTGCTTATACTTGAAAAGAAATGCAAATTTGAAGTCTACCTGTAGAATTCTAACCTCATGCCTGCCTGTTCTTTGTAGGAATTCAGAAAGTGATGAAAACAAAAGTTCTTCCTTCTGACCAGTCCATTGCTTTTTTGGAATATACATTGCCATTTTCTCTTTGTATTTTTAATCTATCAATATGAAAATATCGTGTTAGGTACATAGACCTTTATAAAATCCAGACCTTAATTCTGATTATATCATATACCAGGTAGAAAACTATAAGCTGAACTTATTTTGTCTTTGTGGTATGTCAGATGAAAGGCACTTTGTAAGTTCAGGGGATTATCAATAGTGAAAATAACAGTTATAAATTTCCTTAACATGATCTTGTTAGGAAGTTTTCCTTGATAATTAAATTCAATCTTCTTTCATTAATTTTGTATCTTTTTGTCTAGTAATGTTCCCTTCCCCTTGCTAAATAGCCTCCTCCCCTTTTGAAGATCAGAGACTTCTGTTGACACAGTCATATTCTTTCCCATTTTCCCCTGTCTTCAGATCATCCCTTAGTCATGGTACCTTGTGTTTTTATGAGTTTAGGCTTTCTTTCTTAAAATCTTTATTCTCTTTACTTCATATGTTTTTTGTTGTTCTTCCCTAGAATCTCTTTGTTTTGGCTGTTGGAATTAATTTCCAAAACTGGATTTAAAGAACTTATTTTATCAGACTCAGTTTTCCAACTTTTCCCTGTCCTTTTACTAAAATGCCAACTCCTTTTGCACTGCCAGATCAGTCTTTTTCTTCTTCAGTTACATGTTAGCCGAAGATCTGGTCAGTTTGCTTACCAGTTCTTACATATCTGTACCAACTCTTCTTTTATTAATAATTCTTCAGCATTCTTCAAGGCAATTTTTTGCCCTCTAAAAATACCTTAGAACTTTTCCGATATTTAATTTCTGTAGAAACCTCATACTTCCAGGAGATATGGATGTCTTCTGCTAGATATTTTTTCTTCTGCTATTAATTTAGTTCCTGGACACTTAAAACACCTTGCTTAGCTTTCTCTATTGGTGATGTGGGACAGAAACCAAAGTGTTTTAAATCTTTACATTTAAGTTATAGAAATATATTAAATGTGTATTTTTATTAGTAACACTTTCACACATAGTTACAGTTCTCTGTAAGATGCTAGGGATTTTTTTTTCTATGTCTGGAATTGGTGACCTTCTCTTCTTTGATGTTAAAGTCTTACTGATGTCACATTGAAGCCTGTTTGTTTTTTCTGGCTCCTCAAGTGGCTCAGCCCAGAGAGCAGAGGCGAGTTTGGTTTGCTGATGGGATCTTGCCTAATGGAGAAGTTGCTGATGCAGCCAAATTAACAATGAATGGAACTTCCTCTGCAGGAACCCTGGCTGTGTCACATGACCCAGTCAAGCCAGTGACTGCCAGTCCTCTACCAGCAGAGGTAAGAAAACAAAATGGCAACTAAAAGTAAGTACTTATTTCCTCAGAATTGTGCTGCCTCTGTCTTGCCTCGTTCTAAGTTGAGTGACCTTTCTATGGAACCTTGTGAGTTTCAGATACAGTGCATGTGTGTGTATGTGCGTGTGTATGCACGTGTGTGTATTAAGGAGTAAAGTAAATGTGGCAGAATTGGTTATTCTTGTTTGCTCTGTATTTGTAAGTTTTTTCAGGAGAAAGATTCTTATGAAGGTTGTTCTCAGGTAAGCTCAGGCCACTGCTATAGCTAGAGGTCATGCTAGAGGGAATCTTGGCCCCTTGATATACTGGTATTCAAATCATGTTTCTCAGGTTCTGTAGTAGCTTCTCAAGAGTGCAATGGGGAGGAAGGACCAGGCAATTAAAGGACCCCAAAGTTTAAAAATTAGTCAAAAACCACTGACTTAATGTTTGGAAGACTCATTTACCTAAGGAAGCTAACTCATTACTGGGCTGTCACCTCTACCATGTCTCTATAGGTTATACTAGTCACAATTTGGGGGCTAATGGTATTCTCTTTCCTTGGGGGCTTAATTTCAGAAGGTGATAAATAACATACTTTTTTGGAGTCAGTGAGAAAACAGACACCTAGAGCCAAAATTAGAAAGTATATACATAGCATTCTTTTATACAGTGGGACCCTTTCTCTTGCGATTGACCCCTTGAATTTGGTGGTCAAGTCTATAATAAGGCCATTCATTTCAACTAACATGTGTTCATCTTTTTTTTTAAATAAGAGGATCAAAAATTTTGATAAAGTTTTTGCCTTGAAGTTTTCATAGAATTGTTAGTTACTATTCATATTTTAGGTTCAGTACATTTTTTCAAAAATTTTTATAATTTGTGGATTTGGTTGTAATTGACATTGCATTTATTAAGATTAGATTTATTGGAATATAGAGCTAAATTTCATATTTGGTGAAGGAACATTAAATCTGTCTCATCTGTCTTCAAATATTTCTGAGTGGTTTTTTTTTTTTCAGTTTTTCTATGTCTGCAGCAGCAGCTAGTACTTTCTTACTTCTTTGTGTCTATAATCACTTTGTCAAGACGGTCGCTTCAGTTTTCTGTCAATTTATTTGGGAAAAATTCAAACTCACAGAAAAGTTGCAAAAATAGTTCATGAACACCCATATATTCTTCACCTTTATTTACCAATTTCCCATTTTGCCACATTTACTTTACCCTTAAACACATACATACTTTTTTTCGATGAACTGTTTGAGAATTAGTTGTACTTAATCACTTAATATTTCAACTTGTCTCCCCTAAGAACAAGTCATTTTCTTACATGAGCACAATACAGTTATCATATGAGAAAGAAATTTAACATACTCTCTGTTATCTAATATATAGTCATATTCACATTCCCTGAATTGTCCCAATAATGTTCTTTGTAGCTTTCATTTATACACATGTGCATATATATGAAAAAAGTTTTATTAAAATATGTTTTAAAAAATTAGGTATTGTCAAGGATCACAATTGTATTTAATTGTTGTTTCTTTGTTTTTTAAAAATCTAGAACAGTTATCTCACTTTTTTTGAATTCTCTTCATTTTACTGTGTTTAAGTAGACCAGTGGCAGTTCAAACCGGCATTGTTCAAAAGTCAACTGTTTTTCAACCGTGGTTGGGAATCCATTAGTGAAGGCTGACTTGAGTTATATGCAGATTTTTAACTGCACAGGTTTGTGGGTGCCCCTAATCTCTGTGTGCTTCAAGGGTCAACTGTTGTATGTATTTTGGAAAATCTAGGCCATGTTTTTGCATAAAGTTCTATTTGAAATTTGTTGATTTTTACTGATTTTTTAATCTAAATTAACAAAATTTAATTAAGTACAAGCTAAAATAATAATATACATAATTGATGGTCACTTCTTAGAAAAATTCAAAAAGAAGTATCATTTTGATAGTTGATTAAAATTAATGTCTCCTGTGTTTCTCCCCTGCAAATAGTAGCGTTTCTTCTTTCAATTAATAAGTAATATGAGGGATGATATACTTTGAGACTGTGAGTGTCCTGTTCTCCAGCAATATTTCCGCCAATGGTTTTACTGTCCTTTGACAATTCTTGCCTGAATCAGTTAAAACTATGATGTTTATACAATGACTACTACTTTCTTTCTATTAATATTTCTTTTATATCTTTTTCAATTGTATGATTAGATCTTAAATCATAATATTTTTTTGTTTCTAATAGTTTTTTGGTACTTTAAGGATTTTTCTCTATATGGAATCATGTCATCATCTGCAAATAGTGATAGTTTTACTTCTTTCTTCCCAATTTTGATGCCTTTTATTTCTTTTTCTTGCCTAATTGGTCTGGCAAATATAAAATTTTTTTGAATGAATGAATGTTATAGGGAAACAAGGTTCAGCTCAATTTAAGAGAAACTAAACCAAGTTAGTTACTATATTTCTGTGCTCTCACATTGTTTTAACACTCTATTTTAATATTTCTCTGGTAAAATGAGGGAAAACAAATTCTTTAAGGCCAGACTGGAATATATTTTTCTCGTCTTTATGGCCTAATAGAATACCTGGCAGTTAATAGGCGCTTAGTAAATGAAATAATTCCTTTTCACAGATGGCATTTAAGTAGAGGCCAAATGACAACTTCTTATAATATTAAAAGGTGGATTTATACATTATTAAATAGCAAGTTGGAATGGATTATTTTATTTCCTGTATTGGACCTTCAAAAACAGTTAATGATGGTTTGCCAAATAAAATTTTCCAATTCCTTCTTATGATGTACTAAGAACATTGTAAAATTTTAGGAAAAACCCACTAAATTACAGCTAGTATAGACAAAAGTATGGGAAGATGTGGTATTTTTAAAAATTTTTAATCTTTATTAAAGTATAGCAAAGTGCTTAGGAGAATTAGTTTTTAGGAAGCAACTTGATATATATGTATACACACACATGAGTGCGTATGTATATACATATGAATATATATGCATATGAATACATACATATACACATACATACACACCCCGTGTAATTACCAATCTGGTAAAGATATAGAACATTTCCATCATTATTCTAGAAGGTTCCCTCATGCCCTTTTTTCTGTCGATACCCCCTTTAATTGAATTTCTTTTATATCTTTTCCCCAAGGTAATCATTTTCTGACTTGTATCACCATGCGTTAGTTTTACTAGTTCTTGAATTTCATGTAAATGAAAACACATAGTATATAATGTTTTGCATCTGGCTTCTTAAACTAATATTTATCCATGTTGTGTGCATCAAAAATATTTTTTTTATTAAGAAGCATTCTACCATATGGATATACCACAATTTCTATTTTTCTGTTAATGGACATTCAGATTATTTCCAGTCTTTGGGGCTATTATGAATTGAATAAAGTTGCTATAAACACTTTTGTACATGTAAAAAAGTTTTTTAAAAAGCATTTAAAAACTTTTTAAAGCTTTTTTTTTCTTAAGTGATAGAGATATGGAGAGGAGTGCATCATTTTAATATATCTTTGAGTATAATCTATTAAGTCGTTAATTGGATTTAACCCCACCCAAAATGTGTTTCACAGTATTATACTTTATTAAATGTATCTGACATCATATTAATGCAAAGAAGAATGAACTTGAAGTTTTATTTCATTGCATAGTAAATGAAAACATTGACCTATTTTAACCAAGTTAATTTTTTTCTCTTTTCGTAATGTGGTAAAATATACACAATGTAAAATTTGCCATCTTAACCATTTTTAAGTGCACATCCATGGCATTAAGTATGTTCATATTGTTGTACAACCATCACCACTGTTCTCAAAGTTAATTTGGAAAAGCAGTGTAAATGAAACTTTAAGTACACCCAACATATTAAAGGTTCAGAAATTATGAGATAATATTGAAATTTTGTTCTGTTGCCTGCAATTTCAAAAACTATTTTCCTTTTATGGCAAAAGAAACCTGGATAAAGGAAGCTTTACTTCTTTGAGCTATAGCTTCTCTTCTCTCATTACTATGATTTGATAATGCCAAAAGAGAACCTGTACAATTGGAAACGTTTTCATAGTATAAAGCCCAGTCCTTTGGGAAACCACAGTTTAATGAGTATCTTTTTAAATAATTTTTTTTACTTTTCAGTTATATTTGGCACACAAATATTATATTGGTTTCAGGTGTACCACATGGTGATTAGACATTTATATAATTTCCAAAGTGATCTTCCCTATAAATCTCCTGTTCATCTGCCACCATACATAGTTATTACAATATTATTGACTATATTCCTCACATTCTACTCAATATGCCCATGACTATTGTAACTACCAATTTGTACTTCTTAATTTCTTCCCCTTTTTCATTCACCCCTGCAACCTCCCTCCCATCTGGCAACCATCAAAATGTTCTTGATATCGATGAGTCTGTTTCTGTTTTGTTTATTTTTTTCTTTAGACTCCACATGTAAGTGAAATCATGTGGCATTTGTCTTTCTCTAACTCCATTCAGCACAATACCCTCTAGGTCCATCCATGTTGTTGCCGATGGCAGGTTAATGAGTATCTTGTGCTGTCTTTCAAAAGTATGAATTCCAAATTTTCACTTAAATTCCCATTTATATTTTCGACTATATTCTGCCAAGGTCTTGAACTCTCTATAATGCTCACTTTGCTTTTCCTAGACGGATATTTCTCTATTCTCTGGAAGTATAACTCAGGTTGGAAGTCCTGTTGGTAGTGCAATGAACCTTATTCCTGAAGATGGCCTTCCTCCCATTCTCATCTCCACTGGTGTAAAAGGAGGTTTGTGGACTTATATATTTAAACATGGATATATTTGACATACATATGACAGATACTGCTGTCTAATTAAGGGAAGGAGATAGAATTTGAGAGGTAACCACTCTTCAACAAAAAAAGCAAATACATGCCATGAAAATAATTGTTGCTGTTACTGGTTGTTTTAGAGTAGATATTATACTTTTGTATTATAATGTCACTTCATTCATTGGAAGGATATGATATTTAATTGTAATATAAATGTAGTTCATTGGCAGTTTTTTCTTTATATTTTAAGCACATAATCTCTGAAGAGTTTCTTGTTCTAGGATTGGCCCATCTAATACAGTCAGTACATTAATTTAACTTTTTATATTGAAGTATAATATACATTCAGAAATGTACATATAAGTAGAGGGTACTGAACTTAAATAGCAATTTTACTGTAAAAAATATTTTTAGTGAGTCCTGGTAATAAGTAAAATTATTACCCAGTGAAAGAATGCTTATCTTTATGTGAAAGTTTCTTGTTCATGTGTCCAGATCAAATCAGTACATTTTCAAGAGATAGTTTATCAACAATCTCTTCTTAGTTTTTTCCTAGTCTTTTACCTGGTCGTCTTGCCCTTGGTCTTTCTCTTCTTTATATTATCTCCCACGTTGTTGCCAGTTATTTTTAAAGTATAGATAGATATCATATATTGCTGCTACTTAGAAACATTCAATGGAGTCCCAGTGCCTTCAGTATAAATTACTTACATTAGCATAGAATGTTCCTTGTAACTTTATCTCTTCTTATCTTTCTATTTCCAGCCAACGCCCCAGTACTTTACATGTATACGACAGTTTATTTACTACTTTTTGACACTCACTTTTCATACTTTCATTTTTTCTTCTCCGTGGAAAAGTGACAAGAGGAGGGGACTTCAGAGCTGGACAAACCTGAGTTTTAATCCTCTACCATCACATTCTAGTTATGTGATCTAGTGGGCAAATCATTTATTCTCTCTGAATCTTTTAATTAGCCTTTGAGAAAAACTTAGGTAACTACACCAACTTAAGAGACATGAATAATAAATTGGATTTCAAAACTGAAAGTATATAGCAAGAAAATTGGTACAAAGCAGGCATGTAATATTTTTCTGTTCTTCCTTCCATTCCTGTGTCTAGAATACTATATCTTCTATACTCTAGACTCCTCAAAGAATCCCTCAATCTTTCAAAATCCAGATTAATGGAAAACTGTTCTCTGAATGAATCCTTACCTAAGCTGCCTCTCTGGTAGTGTTTTGCATCCTTATCTCTGTTCTAATAGATATTCTTATAGACTGTTACTACATTAACACTTTTCTCATTGTAATTTGGATATTTTATAGGTCTGATTCTTTCACTTAGATCATGAATTGCTTCAGTCTTAATTCATGTCTGTGTCTTTTGCTGCTAGTATGGTGCTGGGCCTATAGTAGGCTCCCAGCAATGTTGGCTGAAAGTATTGCACTATCAAATCCAGTTGTGTTCCAGATAGGTAAACAACTTTCACGTAAAAGTAAATCATTCTCACTACAGAAAAGTCGGGGAGAAAATACCTACAATACTATAGAAAAATCTGAACAGTGATTGCTTTCTTTTGGAGATTTGAGAATACTAGAAGTTTCAGCTATAATGTAACACCTGGAGATTTATTTTTATGAGATTTAAGCATTCTTTCTTTTTGCTGTTTTTTTATACTATATATACATAAATTTTTTTAACATTTTATTTTTTTATTTTCCCCCTCCCTTCTGGTAACCACTAGTCCATTATCCATGTCCATGAGTCTCTGTTTGTCCTGTTCATTTTTTGCTTTTAGGTTTATATCCCACATATGTGATATCATGTGGTTTTCAACCTTTTCTGTCTGGCTTATTTCGCTTAATATGATTATTTCAAGGTCCATTCATATCGTCGCAAATGGCAGTATTTCGTCTCTTCTTATGGCTGAGTAATATTCCATTGTATATATTGTACCACAGCTTCTTTAGCCAGTCATCTATTGTAGGACACGTAGGTTGCTTCCATGTTCTGGCCACTGTGAATAATGCTGCTATGAACATCAGCATGCAAATATCTTCTTGGATATGAGTTTTCAAGTCTTTGGGGTAAATACCCAGTAGAGGGGGATTGCTGGATCATATGGTAGGTCAATTCTTAGTTTTTCAAGGAACCTTCATACCATTTTCCATAGTGGCCATACCAATTTGCAGTCCCACCAGCAGAGTATGAGGGTTCCTATTTCTCTGCATCCTCTCCAACATTTGTTATTACTTGTCTTGTTGATTATAGCCATTCTAACAGGTGTGAGATGATATCTCATTGTGGTTTTGATTTGCATTTCCCAATAGCTAGCAGTGTTGAGCATCTTTTCATATATTTGTTGGCTGTTTGTATGTCATCTAGGGAGAAGTGTCCAGGTCCTCTGCCCATTTTTTGGTTGGATCATTTGTATCTTTTGTTATTATTGAGTCATATGAGTTCTTTGTATATTTTTGGATATTAGGCCCTTATCAGAGGTGTTGCTTGCAAATATATTTTCCCATTCAGATGATTGTCTCTTTACCTTGTTAATGGTTTCTTTGCTGAGCAAAATCTTTTGAATTTGATGTAGTCCCATTTATTTATTTTTGTTCTTCTCTTACCTTTGTGGTTAAATTCATAAAATCCTCTTTAAGCCCAAGTTCTATGAGTTTAGTTCCTGTGTTTTCTTCTATGCATTTATTGTTTCAGGACTTATATTCAGGTCCTTAATCCATTTTGAGTTAATTTTGGTGTGTGATAATAGACAACAGTCTAGTTTCATTCTTTTGCAGGTAGCTATCCAGTTTTCCCAGCACCGCTTATTGAAGAGGCTTTCTATTCTCCACTGTATATTTTAGGCGTTTTTGTCAAAAATTATTTGCCTATATAAATATGGGTTTATTTCTGGACTCTCGATTCTGTTCCACTTGTCCATGTGTCTATTTTTTGCTAATACCATGCCATTTTGATTACTGTCATTAAGCATTCTTTGGCTTATATAATGCATTTGCTCCTTTACCAGGACTCCCTAAAAATATTCTTTTGTTAGTAAAATTACTATTTCAAATTTTGGTTATTTTTAATCTTAGATCAATAAAAAATTAAAAGTCACATCCATTAAATCTAATTGTCAAAACCTCTCCTACCAAGAAACAACAGTTTTCTATATTTACTGTCGCTTCACTACAATTTTACAATTTTGTATTTAGTGGAATAACTTCATAAAAATTTTTAAAGTCACTTAGTATTTCTCTTTCCAATATTTTCGTTGATAGGATAGACATTTCCCATATAACCAAAATATAGTTTTTTGTTTCTATTGGTCAGTGGGAAATGGTGTTATATTGTTTTACCTGGCTGTCGGTAATGATTTATTTTTATATAAGACCAATCAGACAACATGCAGCTTTCAGGTATTTCAGTTCCTTTCCCATATATTAATATTCTACAGTGGTTATTACCCATGATTTTGACTTCAAGCTGAGAGGACTACCGTTACTCAAAATGGGTGGCTGGATATTACGTAGTACTGTACTTGCAGGGATTAAATTGGAAGGGTTCTGTTCAGAGCTTCAAGTATTAACTTGCTGGTGTTCAGAATCTGATATGTGATTTACCGGTGATTTTGATGATACATGTACTAAACTCTTGACTTTTATATAGAGGAAATCTTTCATAAAATCAGTCACATAAGATAAATTTAGTTTATTTTCTGAATACAGAATAAACTTTTGAAAAAAGTTTTTTTAATTGTAAAAAATTTCAAAAGGGTCTATAAAAATAGGATTCCTTTTTACTTTAACTCCCTAGACATCTTTTCCAGAAATAACTTATGTATTATTTCTTTCTTATATATCATAGATATTTTAAATGTTGGTCTTAGAATATATATAAAATTCTTATTATAGTAGGAGAATTTTTGTTAAGTAAAAATGTTGTCTTTAGACTGTGGCACAACCATTTCTTGGAGAAGTCTATTGCATAACCGTGTTGTCATCTAAACTGGCTGGATCACTTTTGAGAGTAAAAGGGGGCAATATTAAAATGATACTGGGATAGCAGGTACAAACCTGTGTTCACCATATCTATAAATCAAATGCTTGTCTCTTTCCTGTAAAAAATCATCCTGTTCCTCTGTCAGATTTGTTTTTGATTTGTCCCTTTCGCTGATCTCTTACATTGTTTTCTTCCCTTACAGACTATGCTGTGGAAGAGAAACCATCACAGATTTCAGTAATGCAGCAGTTGGAGGATGGTGGCCCTGACCCACTTGTATTTGTTTTAAATGCAAATTTGTTGGCAATGGTTAAAATTGTAAATTGTAAGTTAGAAATTTGTTCTTTAAAGTAAAAATGAAGTACTTTACTGACTCGTAGATAATAAATAAAGCTTTCAAATTTATTATACAAGTATATTTATATAGAGCTACATGTTACTGAAAACTGGGTACTGAAGAAGTTGGTTTGTGTAAACTGTATATCCCAGAGGACAACTGTGGGACTAACTGAAACTCTTTCTTTTAGTCATAGAGGTGAGATAGGTTGAAATCTCCACAGAGGAAAGCCAAACAAAACTTGAACTGGTCTAAGTTCTTCCAGAGATGGGTATGTTATGTCACAACTCACCACCAGAATAACTGGTGGTAAATAAATTATCCAGGGGGTGGGGTCAAATAATTTACATACTGGAATTAAATCTCAGAAACCTTAATCATGGTACAAGACTTTATTTGGGAGAAGTGTTCGTTAACTAACACATAGTAAAATTTCAGTACATCTAAGAGTCAGAAGAAACTTCTCAGTTCTTGGTGCTAGCTTCTTGAGCATCAGAATGAGAGGACAGTAACTTAAAATCTTGATTCCAAGATGGTATCAGAAAATAGAGAACACGTTTATCTGAGATGAATATTAATGGGGACAGTTTTGGAGAGAGGCAGGAAGCACTGGGGAACAGTCCTCTAGTTTCCACTACATGCTTCTTTCAGGTTGACCTTGGAAACCAGAAACACCTATTTCCTTAGAGGTTCTACATTGATGAAATGCAGGTTTCTGGTTTACTTGCTAATCATGCCCTTCGGATTGCCCCTTTTCCTTCCAGGGTCAGATTTTAAAATATTTTGCTCAAAATTTCAATTAATCAAGTACAGTTTATAAGTTATACTTAGGAAATGACTAACCTAGAATTCCTAAAATGTACATCAACTTAATAAAATTGGATTGAGCATCTCCTGTTTAGGTATATAAAGTAATAATTCTTGAAAGAAAGGGATCTTTTATTAGTTTTAATTTACATGGTGGTATGCATAATTTTATTTGAATCTTTTTTCAATTCCTTTGGGGATCCCATTGTGTTGGAGTACAAATGATAAAAATGTCAAAGATCAAACATTATTTTTAACAACATATGGCTCAAGCTATTGGGTCTCTACATAGCCATAAAGTGAAGAAGTGGAAGTAAGTAGTCCAGAAAAACTATTCTTTTCACCACTTTTTACATCATGAAATCAAGTCATGTTAATTATCTAGAATTTTCTCCCAGAATGTAATTAAAATAGAATCTTTCAGTGACAGATTAAATTTAATAAGTATACATAATATTATAATTTTTCGAGGCCACAACTTGAATCTAAAACCATCATACTGATTTTTATTATTTTTGTTTCTACTCTTACATAAGTAATTATTTTCCTTGTTAAAGTGAATTTTTTTTAAATAAAGGTGGGGAAGTATATATTTTAACAAGGATATACTATTTGGTTTTATTTACTTTTAATGAAATGTCATTTCTTTTAATAATTATACCTTTTAATAATAGAAGAGTTAAAAGTTTTCAGTGTATTTTTGTCACTATTCTTTTAACTTTCCAAATGTTTTTCTAAGTTTTTGCATAGAGGCAGAAGCATTGATATATTTTATTTTCTACAGTAGTTCTTTGGTTCAATGCAGTGACAATTCACAGTTGAATTATACAAACTTAGTATGATCTATTTGCTGTATCATAACATAGATTTCTGTGCATTTTTTAAGGGTAAATTGAGAAGAATGTCTTTATATTTTTATTCTGTCTATAGATGTGAACCGGAAGTGCTGGTGTTTCACGACCAAGGGAATGCATGCAGTGGGTCAGTCCGAGATAGTCATTCTTCTACAGTGTCTACCGGATGAAAAGTGTTTGCCGAAGGATATCTTTAATCATTTTGTGCAGCTTTATCAAGATGCTCTGGCAGGTGAGAACGCTATATGATTTAGTCTTTACCCTTTATATGTGACAAACATTCGTGGACACAGATGCAAAATAATATTCTTTAGTTTGGAAGCCTGGCATTGGATGTTGGTATTGGTGGCAAGTTAGAACTTGCCATAGTTTGAGAAAATTAAAAATTTTAGTACTTTACCTGATATAATTATTTTACAAAGGGTTGGGAATCAAAAGTTATAAGAGAATCCATTGGTCTTGATGTAAGAATATTTTTGAATAGCTTAGGGATCATGATATTGATACCCAGTAGAAGGAAGCATAATAACTTACTACTCATCTCTTCAGTTAACAATATATATAATCATAATAAAATACTCTACGTTTAATTTTCAAATTTCAAGAACTATTAGAGTGGACTACTTTATTATGGTTTTGAAATCAATTGTAAATATTTATTGTAATGATGTAAAAGTAAATGCTGTTAGAAGTTATAAAGATACTAATATAAAGATGTACTATTAAAAGTTGAGAGAGAGGTTGACCTCTTTTGGCAGCCAGCTCTCCCTTCTGGGAGTGTACTTTATCTCTGAGTTGACTGCTCTTGGCAGCCTGCTCTTCTGTGTGTGAATGTACTTTTACTTTTAATAAGATTAGTTTGAAAATGAAAAAAAAGAAATTGCAGGGCTCTGTAGTCTTATTTTTAATTTTTGAGGTACCTCAATACTGTTTTCCACAGTGGCTGCACCAAATTACATTCCAACCAGCAGTGCACAAAGGTTCTCTTTTCTCCACATTCTCACCAACACTCATTATTTTAAAATTGATTTTTAAAAAATCTATTGTGGGAATCTAGCAAGAAATTAAATTATCAGGGTTTAAGTAAAGTAATGGCAGTAGGAATAAAGAGTGTTGAAGAGAAATAAAAGACAGTGATACTTTAGTTCAATCAGATTTGGTAACTAATTGGATGTGAGGGATGAGAGGGAACAAGTCAAGAGGGAACAAGTCAAGATTTCTGGCTTGGGTACCTGAGTGGATGTTGTTCTTATTAGGATAGTGAATAGAAGAAGAGCAAGTTTGGCAGATGAGGTCTTTGTTCAGGGGTGTTGAATTTGAAATAATGACAACAGATAGTGGTATGCAAATGAAAGATGAATATATGGATATTGACCTCAGAAGGTATATCTGGGCTAAAATGCAAATTCGGGAGACCCAGTATTTATGTGATAATTGAAACTATAGTTGTGAATGGGATAGGCTAATATGAAGACACTAGAGCTGTGAATGGAACAATGAGAAAATACCAACAAAGAAAGGCATGAATCTCTATATGAGTCATTAAAATATGATTAGCATAAATGGTTACTCATTCTTAAAAAGTATCCTTATATATCAATGGAATCCATTTTGAACAATTATATTAAAAAGTAAAAATTCTACAACAAAAAAATATTTGGAACTGATCGTGAGATAACAGTAATAGTCTAAGGTTAGACTAATATACCTCTAAGCCATCTTAAATATTATCTGTAATGTAGAATGAGGGTATGTACAAAGATATCTCAAGTAAATAACATTCAAAAGTTAAATGAGTAAGCTCGCTCTCCTTGAATAGGAATCAGCTCATAAAGTAGTGGGACTAGAAGGTATCTTAGATCATTTAGTACAGCTATTTTATGATGAGGAAAATGAAACGTAGAGTGTTATGGCTTATCTAAATCACAAACCTAGTTGGCAGAATTAGAACTAAAGCTCCCAGTATTCCTTACTTTATGCTGGTAGCCTATGTGTACATATTAATAGTACAACAGCTTTTTTAAAAAAAGATGTGCATAATATCTATGTGATATGTACATTTTATTAAGAATCCTGTTTTTAAATAATCAGGTTAGCAACTTGATATATTATTTCACTATGATATTTTTATAAGTGGAAACATTGTAAGTTCTAAAATGATGTCAATTCATTATTTTTCTCCTCTGTGTAGCATATTTTGTGGAATTGGCAAATTATATCTTAAATTGCCCCCAAGTGTGAAAACTTTGAATACTCTGTCACTTGCTTAGATGCTCTTCTGCCATAAACCACTCAAAAAGCCTTAGAAGCCCTTGAATGAACTTTATGTGAACTTTATAACTTCCTATGAATGTTTAATCTAAACTATATGTATTCAGTAATATGTGTGTGTGTATGTGTATGTACTCTTTTTTTTTTGTCAACTGCTTATACTTTATACAGTGAGAAAAATAATGTTTTGTGAGAAGTAACATTCTGAGTTTTAGGATGCTTCCTGATTATTATAGTGCCATGGGAGATTGTAGATTGTATATTGTTTCTCCCCATCTTTCCTCCCTTCTTCCATGTTTTGTACTTATTTTTTGAAAACAAACATTCACAACATGGATTTGAATGGAATGGGAATTGTATCTACCAGATTATTCTTTCTGGAATTTAATCTCTGGTTGCTTCCCTCACTTACTCAAAAGCCTTTATTGGCTCCATATTGTCTTTAGAATAAACTATGTACTCCAATATTCAGTACTTTACATAATCTGAGCCTATATTTTCATTCTCATTTCCCACTAGTAGTCTGCCCAAACTTTCATCGTGATCATGCTGTCTCTCCACCCCACACCATGCTACTTCCCAACACCCCAACTGTCTGAATCCTGTCAGTTCTCTTAAGTCTTACTCAAAGACCACGTTCTTCATGAATTCTTTCTTGATGGTTCTTTCACATAGAAGTAATCCCTTCTTCTAAACTTCTTTAATAATCTTTAGAAAATAATTTGGTGTATACAAAAATATAAACACATATTTTAATATTTATGCAAGTAATAAAGCATAATAACAAAATATCTATAAACAAAATGCCAAACTTGGAAAATAAAAATGACCAGTTCACTAAAGCTCTCTTTTACTTTCCTGATTACATCTTCCTTTCAAACCCTTTCCCCACCCCTAGGTAATCATTCGCATCTATCTTGTGTTATGTTTTTCTTTATAATTTTATCACAAATTCTGATATTTCTAAGGATTATAATATATTATTTTGCATGTTTTTAAACTTTATACAATTGATATCACACTATATATACTTTGTGTGGTTTGCTTTTTATACTCCACCATGTTTTTAACATTCATTCACAGCTCAAGTTTCTAGTTTATTCATTTTCAGGCTTCTGTTTTATACTCATTACATAAATTTACCAGAATTTATTAATTCTCCTTCTGATGAAGATCTTGCTGTTTAAATTTTTGTGCATGTACTTTGAGAGTAGAATTGCTGGTTTATAATGTATGTATATCTTCAACTTTATTAGATGATGTCAAATTGTTTCCCAGAGTGGTTTACCAGTTTATATCTTCCTGTCCCCATCTTCTGTGTATAAGAGTTGCTGACATTTGATGTTATCAGAGTCTTAATTTTTGCCAGTCTGGATATAAAGTGGTATTTTCCATCTACTGAGGCAGAACATGTATTCATATATGTATTGGCCATGCATGTTTTAACTTTTTTGACATATATGTCCCTGTTTATGACTTTCACCTATGTTTCTATTATATTAGTATTCTCTTGGGAATTTTTTTTTATCATACATATTTATTATCTACAGTTTCCATGAACTAGGAGTCCAGGCACAGATTTGCTATATCTTCTGTTCAGGGTACCTCAAGGTGTCAGGCATGCTGGGGTTCTCATTTGGTACTCGGGGTTCTCATTTGGTACTCGGAATTCTCATTGGAGCTCAGGATCTTCTGGTTTGGCAGAATTCACTTTCCTGCAGATCCCTATTATTATTTTTTTTTAATATCTCTTGCTTCTTGAAACTGCCTGCATTTCCTTGCTTTATGACTCCATAGACAGTTACAACATGGATGTGTGCTTTTTTTCCAGGTCAGCAGGAGTGCAATCTCTTGCTCTGAATCTCTGACCTCTAGACCTAAATTTTAAATATATACATTCAGGCCTACTCTGATTCTTGCCCTTTAATTAACTCAAAGTCAGTTGATTCGTATGTAACCTAATAATGGGAATGACACCTCCCCCATATTCACAGGTGCTCCCCACTCAAGGGGAGGGAATTAAACAAGACATGTACACCAGGAGGTAGAATTCTGCCTACCATACAAGGTTTTCTAAGCATAATTTATGACACAGACTTAAGCATACTTTACTCATTTTAATACTTTACCCAGTCTTACTGTTGTTGACTGTAGTTTATCTTTGTAAAAAAAAAAAAAGTTAATTTTTAATTTATATTTAATTATCTGTTCAGTAGCAAAATTGTTATTAATATTCAGTTCAAAGTTATTAATTTCATTTGTCACCATATTTTCTCTGTAACTTTTGTATCCTTTTTTCTATTTGGACTTATTTTTCTTGCTGAAATATGTCTTTTTATTAGTAGTTGTCTTAGTGAAGGTCTGTGGTTGTAAACTCCATTAATCTTTGTCTGAAATTTATTTATTTGCTTTCACTCTTGAATAATTAGTTGGTTATACAGTTCTGGGTTAACAGATTTCTCTCCTCTGTCCCTCCTACCCTTCCCCTTCTTTCATTATGTGCTTAGTAAAGAGCATTTGCAGTTTAAAGAAAAAAACCCTGCCTGATATGCATTTAAATAAGCCTTATGTTGCTTACATTTTATATTTGCCTCCACCAAAATTACACAGAGTAAATCCTATCTGTGGTACTACCTTCTCTATATATTTTCTTCTTCCCTCAATGTCTCAACTGTACTTATTATTTAATTCATTATGTTCACGGATTGACTTTATGCACCCAGTGAGATTGTAAGCTCTGGGAGAGAGGCTACCTTAACATTTTTTCATGACCTTTGAGGCAGTAATTCTTATCCTGATTCATACAGTAAAGTTGTACCATCTAAATAAGGAAAACATCAATATTTTGCTTTCAACTGGGAAACTTCTACAGTGTGATAGTACAAGTTATATCATGCTTGCCAGAAGCTCTGATAAAATTGGGAAGAAAATTTTATTTAACAATGACATTTATTTAAAGAACAGTTTTCTAAACATGGTCTTCATGTTTAAAGTTTGGGAATTAGTGTTCACTAGTGCCTGGCCCAGTGTTAAATAATAATGATTACTAAAAATATGATTGATTTAGTGATAGAAATTAATTAATGAACTTTTTTTTTTTTAGGGAACGTCGTGGGCAACTTAGGACATTCCTTCTTCAGTCAGAGTTTCCTTGGGAGTAAAGAACATGGTGGATTCTTATATGTGACTTCTACTTACCAGTCACTTCAAGACCTTGTACTCCCAACCCCACCTTACTTGTTTGGCATTCTCATCCAGAAATGGGAAACCCCTTGGGCTAAAGTATTTCCCATCCGACTAATGTTGAGACTTGGAGCTGAATATCGACGTAAGTGGTAAAATACTTTCTTCTAAGGTACATGACCAAGAACATGATGACTAAATAAACTCCTGAAATATTCAGAGACCCCTCATGATACAAATTAGCAGAAGTAGTATTTTGAAATAGCTAAACTGAATTTAGCCATTGTCCCTACTTATTTTGCCTATAATGGGAAGGACTGACAGTATCAAATGAGAAAGTTAGTGATTAATTATTACCTTGTAAACATATTGATTTTATAGTTCATTGATAAATATTTGATCATCTTGAGAAAAAATGAATTTTAACAAGTAACTTTGTTTTTTTATGGTATCTATAATTGCAAGCATATTTTTTGTCACTTGGTTGGAAAATAGTTATGGCAAATTTTACATACTGTAACAGATACTAGAAACTAGTGTAGAGATCACTCTTAGTTGGTAAGGAAGCAACAGAAGAGCTTCCTTGCCATAGCTGTAGCGGTGCAACTAAATGGTAATTTTTTTTTTTAAAGACAATAAGCTATGAAACTTAATCTGATCATTTCCATTTCCATAGTTTTTATCCATGCCCACTGTTCAGTGTCAGATTTCGGAAGCCATTGTTTGGAGAGACAGGGCATACCATCATGAATCTTCTTGCAGTAAGTGGGAATTTTTATTTTTTTTCCTTACCGGTTCATATGGGAAAAGGTGTTCTTATTTTGTTGACAGCAATGCCCCTGCTGCTTCAGACAGGTGAAGATTTATGCTGGAGGGAAAAAAAAAATAGCAAATAATTCTTTGGAAAGCATATGGAGCTTTAGAATGAAATAGTGTAGGATTCTAGCTCCTGTTTATACACTTATTATCCAAGTGACCTTGCAGGATTATTGTGAGGACTATAGGTAATTATAATTAAAGTGCATAGCATTCTGTCTTTAAGCTTGGCTTCTTAGGGACATACCCTATTCTGTATACAAGCATACCAGCCTTTTTACGCTTTGCAATAATTGTTTTTCATCAAAGTTATGCAAGACCCTCCAAAAGCAAAAAGATTGATTGCTGAAGTTCATTGTGATGTTAGCATCTATAGCAATTAAAATATTTAATTAAGTACATTGTTTATTTTAACACAATGCTTTGCACACTTAATAGACTGCATTATAGTATCAAAATATAACTTTTTATATGCATTGAAAAACCAAGAAATTTATGTGACTTGCTTATCGTGATAAACATGCTTTATTGTGGTGGTCTGGAACCAAATCCACAAATATCTTCCCAAGGTATACTTCTCACTTATTGTTCAGCCAAAGATTGGTCAGAGGTTGTATTCAAATACCTCAAACCGTAAATGTTCCATTCTTTCTTATGGATATATGTATAGACCCGTATTCAAACTTCATTTTTCCTTTCTCCTGAGCTCTTTAATTCTCCTCTGCACTTGCATAGGGCTCTGACTCTGTTGACCAAGGATGTTGGTTGGCTGGGCTACTTAGTCTCTAATGCATGTGTGCACAGACCAAGTTTAGTTCTGGATATTTGAACAACTTATGAAGAGCTCTATGGCTGTCTCACCTCTCAGAACTCCTTGTTAAACCTCTGGCCAGTTTGCCTATTACTTGCCTCAAACAGTAACAAGGTAGTAACCTCAGGCTAACATTGCTGCTGGCCCTCCCTTTTCACCAGCCGGAGACTATCACTTTAACTGACAATACTCCAAGATTCTTCAAGTATCAAAGCTTATTGTTTTCACAAACTACCTTGCCTTGGTTAAACTACCTAACAGGGCTAGGGGACAGCCCCTTGCAAGAAAGTCACAAACTCAACTCTTCTTAGTTGAGCTCCGTAGTTTTCATGAATCACCACTTATGCCATTGGTCTAGGGGTTTTGTTTGTTTGTTTGTTCGTTTGTTAAACCCATTTACACAGCTCTTAGTTGCTTTTTGGAGCCTGAATTTATTTCCTCACTTTCTCATGCAGTTATAGTTATAGTTCCAGTTTTTCCTTTAAAGCTATTTAAACAATAAGAAAAACTCTTATAGGTTTACCCACGTAGTTGCCATCTCCAGGGCTCTCTACCTTCCTTTTTGTAAACTTGTATTTCTATCTGGTGTCATTTTCCTTCTGCCTGAATGATCTCCTGTAACATTTCTTATAATTTGAGTCTGCTTGTAGTAAAGTCTTTAAAAATTTGTATTTCAACATCTTTATTTCACCTTTATATTTGAAAGAAATTTTTGCTGAATGTAGAATTCTAAGTGAACAGTTTTATTCTTTGAGTATTTTAAAGATGTTATTCCACTGTACTCTGGATTGTGTTGTTTCAGATATTTTTTCTCTTGTCTTTGGTTTTTTCCCCCTTCTGATTGCTTAAAAATTTTTTTTATATCCTGGTTTTGAGCAATTTGATTATGTACCTTGGGATAGTTTTTTCATGTTTCTTGTGCTTAGGGTTTGTTGAGCTTCTTGGATTTGTGGGTTTATAGTTTCATCAAATACACTGTCTACCCCCTCCTCTCCTTCAGGGACTCTAATATTACAAACATAATAGGCTGCCTGAAATTGTATCACAGCTCACTAATGTTCTTTTTATGTCTTTTTCTGTCCTTTTTTCTCTGTTTCATTTTGGACAATTTTTATTGTTGTGTCTTCAAGTTTACTAATCTTTTATTTTGCAGTATTTAAGCTGCCATTGAATTCTATCCTTTTTTAAATCTCATTTTAATTTTCATCTCTAGAAGTTTGATTTGGGTGTTTTTCTGTATCTTCTATGCCTGTACTTAACTTTTTGAACATCTGGAATATAATTATATTAATTATTATAATGTCTTTGGTAATTCTAACATCTGTATCAGTTCTGGCTCAGAACTGATTTTTTCCCCTTATTTTGAGTCATATTTTTCTGCTTCTTTGCACATTGGTGCTCCCCCCCCCTTTTTTTTTTGGATTCCAGGTATTATAATTCTACCTTGTTGGGTGCTGGATATTTTGTGTTCTTATAAATATTCTTGACAAGTAACACAGTTAATTTACATAGAAATAGTTTTATCTTTTAAGTCTTGCTTTTAAGATTTGTAAGGTAGAAGTGAAGCTGTGTTTGGCATAGGGCTAATTATTCCCTACTACTAAGACAAGACTCTTCTGAGTACCTACAGTGACTTTTGGTACTATCTGGAATTAGCTCAGACTTCACAAATTAAGGGCACATTCCTTCACAAGACTGCTGTCACTTCAGATACAGGCTACAAGTGCAGGGGTTCCCAGGCTACCCATTCTCTGACTGGATACAGTGATTCATGGAACTCAGTTAAACTGTACCTAGCTGGTTTCCAATAAAAATACGAGGCATGCATTTAAGCCGGAAAATACAACTCAAAATAAGGGGGAAAATGATATACTTATGATTATAGTTTTATTATAGCATACGGGATACAAAATTAGGACAGCTGAAAGAAGAGACACATAGTGCAAGGTCTAGGATGGTCTCAGACAAGAAGCTTCCTCAGGGACATGTCTCCCTTCTTGTACATAGACATGTAACAATATTCATAGAGTAAGAAAAACTTTCTTGGGTTTTATTGGAATTTCTTAGGAGGGATAATTGAATTATTGGCCATGTGATTGAACTTAATCTTCAGCCCCCTCTTCCCTCCTCTGACATTGGGGTGATATCATGTGCCTCAAAGCCCTAGACTCTAATCACCTGGTTGATTTTTCTGGGATGACCAGCCCTATCCTGAGTCACCTCCTTAGCAAAAAATATTTAGAGGCCCACCTTGAGTCACTAAATTAACACAGGCTTATCAGGGTCTACCATGAATTACAAAGACACTCCTATCACTCAGGAATTTCCAAGGGTTTAGAGGCTACCTCCAGGAACCAGGGCAAAGGCCAGCCAGTTCTTTATTATACAAATAATACCCTACCTAATTCTTAGGAATTACAAGGTTTTCCTTCCTGGATTTTGGGACTAGGCACAATTTACAGAACTGTGTATTAGAAAATGTTCCCGTAATCATTTGGGGCAGTCCTTACACCACCTCAAGAGAGTTTCCTCACACACACTGGCTAATCAGCATTCTGCTGGTTACTGGAGTTGGACCCTCTATAAATCTTTGGAATTTTCTCTGATAGTCTGCCCTGTGAACTCTGGCTACCTTGGTTTTTCTGGATTCTCAGGTGCATCTCCTCAGCTCAGGAAATCTGCCAGCCTCTGCCTGGGTTCACCCTTCCTGCACCTGAACTTGAAAGGCTAAGGCATTGACTGAGGGCAATCACAGAGCTCATCTTGCTTGTTTCCCATCACTCAAGGATCACCATCTTTGTTGCCTGAGATTCAGTGTCTTGAAAATCATCGTTTCATGTGTTCTGTACAATTTTTTGGTTGTTTCAGACAGGAGGGGAAATCCAGTCCCATTTTCTCCATTTTGGCTAGAAGTGGACATTTTAAAATTAAATCTATAAGATATCTCTCTTTTTCTACAACATACATCTCATTGTCCCTACCTGGTAAATTTAGTTTTTAGTCACATTTTGACAGGATAATTTTTATTACTATTATAATGTGCTTTCGAAGAAAAAGGAGATGTTTATCTTGTAATCTAGCAATAGAAGCCTAAGGTTTTTATGGCCTAGTCAGTTCATTTATAAAAAACTTTGTTAGAAATCTACTAAAGCATCTCACTCCCAATCACCACCTCCGTCTCTAATTTACCAGGATTTACAGCCTATCGATGCCACTATCTTTTCACTGTCTCTCAACTCGAGCCATTGTTGATTTTTTTCTCTTTACCCTTCTCATTCCATGGTTTCATCATTAAAATTACTTTTTTACATAATTCTTATTTCTTTGTCTCTCTTACCCTTTATCATGGTGGCCTGGTTGCATATACCTCTTTTCTTTAAAATTTTTTTCAAAATTTAAAGTAGAATTCAACTTTTTTGGAGCATATTTCCAAGAGTTTTGACAAACATATAGAGTTATGCTACTACCACTATCACAATCAAGGTATAGAATGGTCGTATCACTCTAGAAAAATTGCTGGTATATCCCTAACATCTGGTAACCATTGATCCTCTGTCCTTACGGTTTTAGGCTTTTCAGACTGTCATATAATTGGAATTATCCAGTATATAGCTTTTCAATCTGGTTTCTTTATTATCGTAAAGCATTTGAGATTCATCTGTGTTGTATGTATTGCTGAGGAGGAAATAAAATATTTTTCCTGTATTTACCTTAGGTTGTTCAGCTAGGGCCCTGTAAATTAGACGGGCCAAAGAAAGATTAACAAACGGCATATACTGGAGTGGCATATTCTGGTACCCTTCTGTATTAATAATTCATTAAAAATTTTTTAATTATCATTAAGTATACGTACTTTGGTTAGACATTTATATAGTTGATAAAACAGTCCTCTTAACTGCTCTTTCTCTCCTCTTGCTCTCCACCTAGCCCTTACATTAATGCTAACTACATTCCCTATGCCGTGCTCCCCATACACACGACCATCTGTCAACCACTAATTCGTACTTCTTTAACCCTTCACCCACTCTCCCAGCTCCCCAAGCCCCATCCCCTCTGGCTGTCACCAGATTGTCCTCTGTTTGTGAGTCTGCTTTTAATTAGTTTCTTCTTCTTTCTGTTCCTTAGATCCCACATATAAGTGAAATCATATGGTATTTATCTTTCTCTCTCTGACTTATTTCACTCAGCATAATAACCTCTAGGTCCACTATGTCGTTGCAAATGGTAGGATTTCATTTTTTTAATGGCTGAGTAATATTCCATTTATATATGAACCATAACTTTATCTAGTCGTCTGTTGGTAGGCATTTAGGCTGCTTCCATATCTTGGCTATTATAAATTGTGTTGCCATGAACATAGGGGTGCATAGATCTTTACGAATTATTGTTTTGATTTTTTTTGGATAAATACCCAGAAGTGCAACTGCCGGGTCAAAAGGTATATCCATTTTTAATTTTTTGAGAAACTGCCAGACTGTTTTCCATAGCGTCTGTACCAATTTTCATTCCCACCAGCAGTGTATGAGGGTTTCCTTTTCTCCACATCCTCGCCAACACTTCTTGTTCATTGATATATTGATGATAGCCATTCACAGGTGTGAGGTGATACCTCACTGTGGTTTAATTTGTATTTCTCTGATGATTAGTGAACTTGAGCATCTTTTCATATGTCTATTGGCCATCTGTATTTCTTCTTTGGAGAAATCTGTTCAGGTCTTCTGCCCATTTTTTAATTGGATTGTTTGTTTTTTTTGTTGTCGAGTAATCATTTTTATTACTGAGTTCTGTTCAGTTGTGTGTATGAACCACAGTTTATCCATATGTTGATGGATGTTTTGGATTGTTTCTAGTTTTTTGGTGATTATGAATAAAGCTTCTGTAAACATTCATTCTGTAACCTGGGAGAGGATAATTGTGGCATATTGTTGTTTCACATTATATGGAACTGTGAAACTATTTTCAAAATACCCTTGGTATTTCTAATTTACCATTAATATAAAGAAAAAAAATTTTTTATCACTCGCTATTGCTTCTTTTTTGTTTTTAATTTTTGCTATTCCAGTAAAATGGTTTCATTTTTGTGTGATTTTAAGTTGTATGTTCCTTGTGATGAATGATTTAGAGCATCTTTTCATGTGCTTTAGTAAATGTTCAGATTTTTGCCCGTTTTAAAAATATGGTTGTTTCCTATTGAGTTTTGAGAGTTTTTCAGGTATTCTGAATGTAAATTTTTGTTAGATTGGTATCATTCATATTATTTTCTCCCAGTCTGAGGATTATCTTTTCATTCTCTTAACAATGTCTTTTATAGAGCAAAAGTTTTTAAGTTTGTTGAAGTACAGTTTATTAATTTTTATGAAGTATGCTTTTTGTACCATATCTAAGAATTTATTAATAAATTTATATCACAAACATTTTCTCTCATTTTCTTTTAAGAGGTTTATAGCTTTATGTTTTATATTTAGATCTATGATCCATTTTTAGTTAATTCTTATTTATAATTATGAGGCATTATTCGAAGTTTATTTTTTTCCTCTTGTTAGTCTAATTGTTCTAGTACCATTCATCAAAAAAATTGTCTTTATTTTTTTTCATTTACTTGACTTTGCAAACTTATCAAAACTCAATTAACCATATCTGCATGGATCTCATTCTTTCTTCATTCTTAACTTATATCTAAGCCTGATATCTGGTTATAATATCACTGGTCTCACTTTAGATTCATGACCAATACCCTTAGGGAGGCTGTCAGACTTACCTGGCAATCTTTTCTGGTTTAAAACATGTTCCTACTCTCATTGGTGACTATCTGTACCTTATCCTTCTCAACTTTCCAATTTGTCCTCCCCTTTACTCAGTTTCACCTGATGACATCACCCAATTTCCCTGAGTAAATAGAAGCAATTATAAGATAATTTTTATATAGTTCCATGTAACAACTAATATCTACCTATTTCTTTTCCTAATTTCCAGGACACCATTCTTTCTTGGTTTTTCTCCTATAGCCTTCCGATTTGTTCCATTCCACTTCCCATCATGTTCTACTTCTCACTAAATGATAGTTTCAGTCTTCTAGTTGCCTAGGCCATAAAATTCAGAATCATTTTTGACTCATGTTTTTAATTCACATTCCACATCAATTCAGTGGCAAATATTGTCAGTTTTCCCTTAAGAATTATCTAAAATCTGACAACTTCTCACAGCTTTCTGAACCATTAACATTTTGATCCAAATTATCACCGTCTCTTGCCTGGATTATTTTTATTTTGTTTATCTGATCTTTCTCCCTTACTGTCTATTCTCTGTAAAGAAGCAGGGGTGTCCCTGGCCAACCCTCAAACGTTCTAAAATTAATCTGCCCATCATTGTATCTATGGCCCAGGTCCCAGCCCTGGCTATTCCCAGACTGTGATAGCCATGCTGGTCCGTGTAGTTAGGGTAGCATGGGATTATTGGGCCATGGTTTTTTCAAATTTAAATCCAACTTTTAGTTATTCACTTTGTCCAGTGTAAGCTGCCATGTGTCTTTGTGTGAAACAGTTCAAGCACAGACCTGGCCAAAAATGAAGTGAAGATAAAGGTCCTTATGGTGCTCTCTAAGACCCTACGAAAGTGTGTTTTACCCTACAGATATTCATTGAGTGTCTAGGATGTTCCAGGCATTTGGAATATAACAAGAATGAAACAGGTGACAGTTCCTATCCTCTTGGAGCTTACCTTAGAGGGAGTAGACAGTTAAAAATAACTACATGAAAGTGTTAAGTGGTGATAAAGCAGAGCAAATGTTCAAATATTTGTTTAATATTGTGTATAAGAGGTATTTGAAACTTTGTAACCTACTTCCTTACAAGAGTTTACTGTCTAATAGAGAGCTGGAGTATACACACAGTGGATCTTAAATCATATTTTCCTTATTTAGAAAATTGGGATCTTTCAATTTGGACATTTTTTCAGTATGTGCTAATACTATAAATCAGATACTGCCATCGATGAATTCTTTATTTTATTTCAATCTGCTTTTGCTCAGGACTTCAGAAATTACCAGTATACATTGCCAGTAGTTCAAGGTTTGGTGGTTGATATGGAAGTTCGGAAAACCAGCATCAAAATTCCCAGCAACAGATACAATGAGGTAAGATTTACCATGAAGGCATATTTTTCATAGTTAAATACATGAAGGAAGGCAAAAAACATAAGATTACATGAATATTTTATTTTTTAATTGACAGAGAAATCAATTTAGAATATTGTATGACTTAGATCAATGATGGGGAATTTCATAACAGAAAGGCAAGATATTAAATTTGTGATTTTTTTTTGGTAATTGGTTGTGCTTTTGACCTTTTGATGCTATGATAATCAGTGATAGATTTGCATTTTGGTTATGGTATAAAAATATATAACATGGTGTAATCTTTTCATTTTTACCTCTTACTGTAAGTAATGTTATTTTTGACTTTTTAATGTTTAACCACAGCTCACTATAAGCCCTGAATATCTTTTAAGTAAGGTTCCAAAAGCAAATGATTACATCTTGAATTAAGCTGTATTGTAACTAAAATGAAATTGTGCATACTATTAAACACATTAACAGAGTTATGCAAATAATGCTCTTTACCTGTTTGCCATGTGAAGTCTTTCTTGAATTTAAAATTTTCTTAAAGTCAGTTCTAAAATGTGTAATAGTAATCATTGTGGTTTTAAAAAGAATTTTATTTTAAAACTTAGTTCAGTATTATAATGGTTAAAATTTGTTGTTTTATTAGGCAGGGTGGTAACTCTGTGATTACTTCTTCCGCTACTTCTTGGTATGAAATAATTTTCTCCTCTCGCTTCTTTTTCCTTTCTTCCTTTTCTTCTTTTTTTCTGCCCCTTCATTCAGCCATCTATTCACTTATATATTTGTACATTCAATAAACATTCTGTACTTGGTATGCACTTAGAATCACACAAATGTCTTACTGGACTTACAGCTCAGGGCTCAGCATTATTATGTGAGAATGACCTATGTGACGAAAGCCTTTGCCCTGTGATGGTTTTATTCAAGACCATAGAAAATAGTAGCTAGAGTGTATGCTTAATTTTGCTGGGATACAATTAGCAGTTTTTAGCTATTAAATAGTCTTTCCTTGGAATATCAAACAGTAATAGGCTAGACTAATCTTAAAAGAGATTATGCTTTGAAAAGTTATTTTATTTTTCATATTTGAAGTCTTATTATATAACAAACATCTATTAAGTATATTCTGTGCTATGAAATACAAAGATGAATAAGAACATTATGCTTGCCTTGTGGTAGCTTACTTTCCAGAAATAAAATGATCAGATGTCATCCCCAGTCAGATAACATACATAGGTATCCTTCTGTTTACAAGATGGTACTTTGTATTGCAAATTGGGTCTCTTTAGCATATTGTAAAAGCTATGAGGCTCCCTGTAGTTACTTCAGTACTGACTGAGGACATTCAGGAGAACAGCTGCCATTCATATTATATCTTTATCTGAATTCTTCCTCCTAGGTTTATGCTTGAGCAGGTTCAGAAATCTTTGTTCAAAAATATAACCATACTACCTGTCATTTATTATTTTTCATTTTCGGTAAAGTTCATTGGTTTATTATCACTTATTTTTCTTATCTGATTTATCAGAGAGTAGTTTCAAGTGCCTTTTTTACGGTATATACACATGTCAGAATTTATCAAATTAAGAATGGTTGTCATCAATAAATCAATGGACAAGAAGTGTTGGCGGGATGTGGAGAAAAGGAAACCCTCATACACTGCTGGTGGGAATGAAAATTGGTACAGACGCTATGGAAAACAGTCTGGCAGTTTCTCAAAAAATTAAAAATGAATATACCTTTTGACCCGGAAGTTGCACTTCTGGGTATTTATCCAAAGAAAATCAAAACAATAATTCATAAAGATCTATGCACCCCTATGTTCATGGCAACACAATTTATAATAGCCAAGATATGGAAGCAGCCTAAATGCCTACCAACAGACGACTAGATAAAGTTATGGTTCATATATAAATGGAATATTACTCAGCCATTAAAAAAAAATGAAATCCTACCATTTGCAACGACATAGTTGGACCTAGAGGTTATTATGCTGAGTGAAATAAGTCAGAGAGAGAAAGATAAATACCATATGATTTCACTTATATGTGGGATCTAAGGAACAGAAAGAAGAAACTAATTAAAAACAGACTCACAAACAGAGGACAATCTGGTGACAGCCAGAGGGGATGGGGCTTGGGGAGCTAGGAGAGTGGGGTGAAGGGTTAAAGAAGTACGAATTAGTGGTTGACAGATGGTCGTGTGGATGGGGAGCACGGCATAGGGAATGTAGTTAGCATTAATGTAAGGGCTAGGTGGAGAGCAAGAGGAGAGAAAGAGCAGTTAAGAGGACTGTTTTATCAACTATATAATGTCTAACCAATGTACTGTATACTTAATGATAATTAAAAATTTTTAAATTGAATTATTAATACAGAAGGGTACCAGAATATGCCTCCAGTATATGCTGTTTGTTAATCTTTCTTTGGCCCGTCTAATTTACAGGGCCCTAGCTGAACAACCTAAGGTAAATACAGGAAAAATATACTGTATAACCAATATACTGTATACTGTATAACCAATATACTGTATACTTGAAAATAATAAAATAAGAATTTATCACATTGTACACTTTAAATATGTACATTTTGTCAATTATTTTAAATATAAAAATTAAGCAATTTTTTTTTAGTAGTGTTGTGGACATTCAAACTTTTATCAGGTCTCTGGGGGAATCAAGCCAAAAGTTAACCCAACATTAATGTCTCAAACAAAAAGGAACAAAATTTTTTAAATATTTCTTTACTCAAAATGAGAGAGACAGGAATAGAGAAGTTTGTGTTGTGATATAATGCAAGCATCTCTGAAGTCATACATGTACAATTCCCTATCTTTTATAATTTAGGACGAATGTCCTCTTCAGATTCTTTCCACTCTAAGATTCTGAAAAAAGAGTTTGGGTTTATTTTAATTCAAAGCTACACATATTCTTCAGAGAAATGTGAAGTTACAAAAGCATAATTTCAAAGGTTCATTGTAGCACTAGCAAGAACAGATGGCCCTAAAATCTGTTTAGGGTGTTTTATTTTCTGGCCTTCAAAACTATATATTTCTTTTCTCTTAGGAGGAAATGATAGTCCTCTTTCAAAAAAAAAATTCTCTCATTTCTTTTGAAAGGTGAAAGGTACACTGGAAAATAGTGCAGAGGAGGGAAGTGATATTCCACTGACTATTGATTTAGCTATTCCTAGTGTTACATGTAGTGAGGACAGTATTTAACCACAGGTATATATTAAAACAATCCCCAGGAAGGAGTCCTGTGCTATACCTCCATTGACTGCAATAGGAGGTCTCTGCTGAACACGGTATGCTCAGAATAAGATTTTCCCTTATCCAGGTCTCTGCATGCCTATTGATAGGAGTGAACAGTGCCTGCTTCTGGCCAGATTCCTAGCTTTTCCTGTCTCCCAGCACTCACAACCTTGCTGCTACTTTTGGTCTTCCAATCACTGGCTCTAATCTCATATGTTCAAGCACCACAAGAAGTCCTGGGCTCCTAGGGCATCCTTTATCTCCCACAATTTAATTCTATCTCTGTACATCCCACTTTCTAACCCCTTTTCTGACTTACTTTAGAAAATCCAAAGGTTTAGTCCTTATAACTTTTGTTTCTGTGTCTATCCATTTTGTTGGTAATCTGTAATTCTCTGGCCTTAAATATTGTCTCAACTGATGTCTTCCAAGTGTCTTCTCCAGCCTGAATCTCTCCCCTGTTTGTAGACTTGAGTATCTTACTGCCCATTTGACAGCTCTGTTTGCATAGGCATCTCAAGCTTAGCAAGTTCAACTCTGACCTCCTGATCTTTCCTCAAAACCTGCCCCTCTTACAGCCTTCCCTAAGGTAATGGCGGTGCCATCCTTCCAGTTACCAGGTCCAAAACTTTGGAATTATCTGTAAGTCTTTTTTCATATCCCCTTTTCAGTCTGTTAGGAAATTCTGCTGGCTCTACCCTCCAAATATATTGAGAACCCCTCTACCTTTGGACTTATCTTGGTCTAAGTTAACATCATTTTTTTGCCCTCCTTTTGTGCAGCAGCCTCCTAACTGGTCTTCCTGTTGATACCTTTTCCCATGTCAGGCTATTCTCAGCATGGCAGCTGGAGTGATCTTGTTAAAACTAAATCAAATCACATCACTTCTCTGTTCAAAACCCTCCATAGATCTTTTATCCCAGCTAGAATAAAAACTAAGTCCTGTATATCATTTTGTATTTCTTAACCCATTACCTCTCTAACCTCATGTTTTATACCTGTTCTTTATCTGACACTCAACTCCAAGCACACTGTCCTTAATGTTCCTTGAAACTACCAGACATGCTACCACCCCAGGCCCATTGCACCAGCTTTTCTAAGTGTCTCTAAGGCTCTTCCTTAGACAATCACATGGTTTTCCCCTCACTTTTCAGTAAGGCCCCCCTGACTATCCTATTTCAAATGACATTCACCAGCACATCTAGTCCTCTTTCCATACTTTATTTTTCTGTATAGTACTACTTATCAGTGTCTAACATTTTATGTATTTATGTGTTTATTGTTTTTGTTTCCTCACCTTACACACACAGAAATATAAATTCCATGAGGGAATGGATTTATTGAATAAACCAAGTAAAAATACAGTGCCTAGTACATATTAGTTGGTCAGTAAGTATTTGCTAAATGAATGAATGAAAGTTCATAGTTGATCTGTGGATGCATAGGACTGAAAGTTAGGTGCTAACTTCTGGATGCAGGTGAACTCCAACTAACTGGAAAGATAAATATTTTTTTTTTCTAAATATCTCCAGGAAAGGATAGTCCTCTACCTGTTCCTTTATTATTCAGCTCAGTGTTCCCTTCTCAATTCTATTTCTGTTCCTTCAGTCATGCTTTTCTCTTTACCCAAGTGTTCTTCCTCTGTACTGATTTCAAAGCCAATTCAAACGATACACCCTTTAGGAAACTTACCTAGATTCCTCAGTCCCCTAGACAGTATCGCTCTTCCTTTCCTGTTTTCCCAGCATTCTTTACACCTATAGCTGATGAGTTCATGAGTGCCCTCCTGCTCTGAATTTTGAGCCACTTGAGGGCAGAGAGTATACCTTTCATTCTTCATTGTATCCTTGGCGCAATGGTTTGCTTTCATAGATTTTCCATGCCTCTGTAATGGATCGTCCTACTTAAAGTCCTTGTTGCTTGATAAATGTTAATAAAATTAAATCATTAAAACTTATTTTATTCAATACTTTATTTGTGTGACACTGCAATTATAAGTGAACCAAAAAAATGTTTTAAAATTATGGTGACATTTACTCTGAGTATAATTCCATGAATAAGGCAGACCCTCCAAATCCATCCAACTTATGTGGTTTACTAATTAATATATTCAGTAGATATTTATTGAGGACCTGCTGTGAGCAATGCCCTGTGCTAAGCTTTACACATTATATACCAATTGTAACTGTTACCCAAAGCCCTGCTTAATCTTTTCCGCAGATCTTTTCCATTTTAAACCAAAAGGCTAAATAAATGATCATTTTTAACATGAGATCTCAGGAAATTGGAGGACATGGTGTTAATTCAGAGATGGAGTAGATGTTATAGCTCCTCACATTTATCCAGAAGTCATTCCTAGAACTATATTCTTTAATTGAATCTTGTGATTTTCATGAATGATTAGACTCTGGCAGTAGGAAATACAAGAAGATAAAGCTTAGGTACTACTTCACTTGATTTCTTAAAATGTTTTTTTGAGATAAGACTCATGTAGCATTTAACTCAGTGCCTGGCTCTCAGTTGGTACTCCATAGATGTTAGTTGGAACATACTGTTGTCACAGCAGTTTCTCTGCCTTTTATCAGAGCATCTGTCATTAATTTGTGAGTTCTTGGTGTCTGAATCCTGTTATAGAAGTACTCAGTTGAATTATTTGCTGCAGATTTTAGGATTGCTTTACAATTTTATAAGCAGGGTAGAGGAGACAAGCATACAAATTTTACTTAATCAGTGCCCATATCTTGGTGGTGTTCTAAGCACTTTACAAGTATTTATTTAATCCTTATAATTCTATGAAATAGTTACTTCTATTATTTCATTTTACAGAGGAGGAAACTGGGACACAGAGAAATCAAATAACTTGCCTAAGAGCACACAGCTAGTTAGTAACAAAGCCAAGATAGAAATACAGGCAGTCTGACTTGAGTCCTTGCTATTCATTTTTTTTAATTAATAAATTATTTTTTGTGGTGACATTGGTTAACAAAATCCAATACGTTTCTGCTGTACATTTTAACAGTAAGACATATATATATTTACACTGCGTGTTCACCTCCCATAGGTAGATTTCTGTCGCCACATATTTGACCCCCTTTACTCCATCTACCTTCCCCCTTCCCTGCTATCAATGTTAATCTAAGGCAGAATGTGGATAGTGCCACATAAGAAATACAGAGAATGTGCTATGACAGTTCAAAGAAGGAAGTGGTCGCATTGGTCTCTGGGAATTAGAGAAGGCTACATGTAGAAATTGGCATTTTTACTAAGCTTTGATTTGGAGGGCAGCTTTTTCAGGTGCTTGGACGTGGGAGAAGAAAAGGGAGGCTAAATAACAGCATATGCTAAAGGTCAGAGATGGGAAATAGTGGTACATCAGGAAGTATTCCTGCATATAAGGATATAGGCAGAAGGGAAGCAAGACAAAAAGCTGATTTGGGGCCAGAGCATAGGAAGGTAGTGATTTTGAGTGGAGGACAAAGTGGAGAAGATGTGACTTGATCGGAGCTGTGCTTTGATAAATATGGGAACATTGTGCGCAGTGAATCAGAACTGATAGGGTGGACTGTAGAAAAACCAGTTATGAGGTTATTTTATCCATAAAAGAGGTAATTAAGTTTTAAACTACGGTGCAGATAGGGATAGTACAAAAGATATTACCAATTTGAATTGATAGGGCAGAGGAAATGGCACAACTAAAATGGAAAGTCAGGTATCATCACTCTTCATATGACAAGTGTGTGTAAGTTTATTTTATGGTCATTTTGGTCCTTTGAATATCTGGGAAACTCCTCTTGGTATAAATGAACATGATTTTAAGAGAAAAAATCTTTTCATTTCTAAAGAAATGTGAAGGTTTATCTCATTGGGCTTGAAATTGACATCAGGGAAATGATTTCCTTATAGTTAGCTGTTATTTATTTAGAATGTCTGAATTGAAAATATTTCTTAATCCGCTTAGTGCAGACAAAATTAGAAACTAATTTAGCCTAATGATTTGGAAGAAATGATGGATAAAACATTTTTTTAAATTGCTATATGTGATTATATTATATCAGTTTCTTTCACATGATGTAAATGCAAATTGCAAGTGAAAACCTAAATTAGTCTATCAGTTGACTTCTATAAGTAGGAATCTGACATCTTGTTTGTAAAAGACTTACTTAAAAGTAATCTTTGGAAAACCTTGAAGTGGCTTGGACTAGTGAAGTTGATAAATGTCAGCGTGAGGGGAATAGTCCATTTTTGGATGCCTCTGGTGATTCGGTATTATAGTAATAACTTTGCAAGAGTTATAAAGCCAGGAGATCATGCTATCTTATAATTGTATCGCTATGATGTGTAAGAATAAATTTAACTAAGGAAGCAAAAGACTTGTGTCCTGAAAGCTACGAAACATTGCTGAAAGAACATGAAGAAGAGACCTAAATAAATGGAAAGACATCTTATGTTCATGGATTAGAAAACTTAATATTACGATATCAATACAGATTAAATAGAAGCCCCATTAAAGTGATCTAGAGGTTAATGCAAGCCCTATCAAAATTGGCATGGAATAGGATTAAGAATTCAGAAATAAATTCATACATTATGACCTGTTGATTTTGACAAGTGTGCCAAGACCATTCAATGGTGAAAGAATAGTTTTCAGCAAATGGTGCTGGGATAAGTGGGTTTCCACATGTAAAAGAATTAAGTTGTACCCCTACTTCACACCACATACAAAACTTAAAATGGATCAGTGACCTAAATATAAGAGCTGAAACCATAAAACTCTTAGAGAAAAAAAATGAGGGTGAATTTTCATGACCTTGGATTTGGCAGTGGATTCTTAGATATGACACCAAAAGATATGACAAGCAAAAAAAAATAGATAAAAATTAAAAACTTTTTTGCATCCAAGGACATCAACAAGAAAGCAAAAGACTACCTACACAATGAGAGAAAATATTTGAGAATCTTATATCTGATAAGGGTCTGGTATCTAGAACATATAATGAACTCTTACAACTCAAAAACAAAAGACAAATGATCCAATTTAAAAAATGGGCAAAGGAGTTGAATAGACATTTGTCCAAAGAAGAGATATACACTGACCAATAAACATTCAAAGACATTAAACATTAGGGAAATGCAAATCAAAAGTGCATTGAGTTACTGCTTCACACTACTAGGATGGCTATAAAAAAAAAAAAACAACAATGCAAAATAAGTGTTGGCAAAGATGTAGAGAAATTGAAATCTTTGTGTGTTGATAGTGGAAATGTAAAATGGTTTAACCACTATGAAAAACAGTTTTAACCTCAAAAGTTTACAGAATTACCATATGATGCCATAATTTCACCCCTAGGTATATTTAAAGCACCAAAGAATTTAAAACAAGTACTCATAACAAGTACATGTACACACGTTCATAGTAGTACTATTAATAATAGAAGGTGAACATAGCCCAGATGTCCATGGATGGATGGATAAATAAATTGTGGTACATATACAGTTTGCCCTTGAACAACATGAGTTCAAACTATGTAGACCCATTTATATGCATATTTTTTCCAGTAAATATACAGTTGGTTCTCTGTATCTTCGGGTTTCATATCTGAAGATTCAATCAATTGCAGATCCAAAACAGTATTTTTGATCTCTGATTGGGAATCCACAATGTGGAGGGCCAACTGTCTGCATTATTCTGTGCAATTTTATATAAGGGACTTGAGCATCCACAGATTTTGGTATCACAGGGGTCTGGAAGAAATCCTCTGTGGGTACCCAAGGACTACAGTTAAGTTTTGGGGGAGTCAGAAGTTAGATGTGGATTTTCAACTGCACGAGGTGTTGGTTCCCATAACCCCCAAGTCATTCAAACATCAACTGTATATTCAATGGAATATTATTCAGACATAAAAAGGAAAGAAGTACTGATGCATGCCACAACATGAATGAGCTTCCATAAGTTATGCCAAGTGAAAAAAAAGCCAGGCACAATGATCACATATTGTATGGTTCCATTTATATAAACTACCCAGACTAAATGAGCAGAGACAGAAGAGACAGAATGTACATTGGTGGTTGAAAGTGGGGAGAAATGCCTAATGCATAAGGGGTTTTACTTTGGGGTGATGGAAATGTTTTGGAACTAGATAAGGTGATGTTCCATGACATTGTGAGTATACTAAATGCCACTAAATTGTTCACTTTAAAATGGTTAATTTTATGTCATGTGAATTTCACCTCAGTACATTTTCTTGAGTGTAGCAATACAGAAATATAAAAGATATCAGAACACTATTATCTGGTATTTTTCATACTAGTACTGCAGTTTATAGTATGAGAGGAAGAGGGAAGTAAAAAAAAGTTGGACTAGATTTTCAAAGGATTGGATCAGAAATTTGGACAGATAGGATGGCATGAAGGAAAAAAATGGGAAATAAAAACAAATTATTATTAGCTTATTTCATCTAGATGCCAGAGTTTAGCATCAAGAGAATAAAAATTCAGATTTGTTTACCAGACACAAAATGGTGGCCTGTGAGTTTTTATAGGTTAGCCTCAGAATTATCATTTTAAATCTTTTGACAAAGCAAAATATTGATGATTTCATTGAAGATTTCAAACATGCTTTAGTAAAACTAAGAAACAGTAGAGTTTATATATTTCAAGCGGAAAGGCTTCACTGCTTTGTATGGATGTGGAAAAAGAAGGCACATACACTTAATATGGGACATTGTTTTGGCTTAGAATTTCAGCACATATATCCTCAGTGAATCCATTGGGTAGTAGAAACTACTGTAATTAGCTAAACTATTTTTTAGTTACTTGAATTTAGTGCAGCAATAAAAGACCAAAAAGAATGAATGCAAAATGTGTTATGTGCCTAGGTTATAATACAAATTGCCTATAAACTATACAGGGAATTTTTGTATATGTTGAGTTTTTACTAATGGCTGATTTTTTACTTTGTATTATTTGATTCTCCTTTTGTCACTTTAATAAATAATACTATTCTGTTTTGTTTTGAGAAGGTGAAGAAGTTATGCTATGCCAGAGGGAAAAAAAAAATCCCATTCTTGGCAGAATAAGAAAGTTAACCTTCTTTGATTGCAGATGATGAAAGCCATGAACAAGTCCAATGAGCATGTCCTCGCAGGAGGTGCTTGCTTCAATGAGAAGGCAGACTCTCATCTTGTGTGTGTACAGAATGATGATGGAAACTATCAGACCCAGGCTATCAGTATTCACAATCAGCCCAGAAAGGGTGAGTATTTGAGCTGATCTGGATTATGAGAATGGAAGATTGTACTGGATTTACAGAGTTGGCTCTCTCGGCCCCCTTACACTGTCTAGACAGGTGACCACAAACAACTTGATTAACCTTTCCAAGCTTATTAGAATTATGTTGACTCCCTAAGTAGTCAGACTCAGAGTTGCAAATAAATGGCATCTCTGTTACTGAGGGGAACATTTGGAAATATTGCCTCAGAATACTGACAGGGCCAGCATTGGTATTTGAAGATAGGAGACTAGGCCCCTAGTGAGAATACGCTTAGATTTGGAGCTTATTGAATTAACATACTCAGTGTTAATAGATTGACAGGATTCTGAAGAAGGTTTCTAGGTTCAATGGTACTCAGAGGGTGGTCTTATCACTTAGCAGATTGTTAGAAATGAAGAATCTACACCCCAGATCTGCTAAATCGGACTTTGCATTTTAACACAATCACAGTGTGAATTAAATGCACATTAGAATTTAAGAAGCACTGCTCAATGTGGCATTTCTTGAAGTATCTTAGATTCTGTGGTTTTATAAAATATTCATGTAAATAAATAAAAATCTTGTTTAATGCATTAAACTGAAAAATCCTGAATTAAATATATTTAAACATTTCTTTGGGAATTTTCAGAGCCTTTAACAAGCTGATTTGTATTGTGATTTTCTAAATTTATTTGACCATAAATCTTTTTTCCCTCAAAATATCTCCTAAAACTAGCTTTCTTTACTATGCTTTATGAAGCACTTTTCTAAAAGACATACTGTAGATTACTTTCTTCAGTATATATATTTTAATTGTTTAATAAATGCATAAAAGGTATTTAGCACATACGTATTCAAATACTATATCCAAAATTATGTAGGTGACAAGTCCACATGCTGCTTATTAGTCAAATAAGTCCTAGAATATTTGAATAAGTTCTGGGTATCATTAACATAATTGATGATATCCATTGGTAAAATTGGAGGGTCTTCAGAGAATGATTCAAAGCCTGTGAGAAATCTGGAAACTAGGTCAAAGGAAGACCTCTTAAAATATAAATGTTTAACGTAGAAAAGTATATAGATTAGAAGATAGTGAAAAATAGCTGTCTCTATTTTTAAGATTTTCTATTATGTGACAATAAGATTCAGCTTACTCTCTGTAGCTATAAAAGGCCAAAACTAACACCAGTGGCTGAAAGTAACAAGAATCTAGATTTGGGCTCAATTTGTGAGCACACTCATAAACACTTTGAGAATTATCTAGAAGTAGAATGGGCTGTTCCTTGCCACTAGGAGTTTCTGACAGAAGCTGGATGACTTACCTATTAGAGGTATTGTAAGGCTAGTAGGTAAGGGGTTGGAATAGCTCAGTTCAGTTTAAGATGTGGAGACATAAGGACAGTGTAGTGAAGTTTTCATAAAGCTAAATGTATTAAATATCCTTTTATGAAGAGATAATGGTGTCAGATGTTTGGGTTTTTAATAGCTCCATTTGGTAAATAAAATAGTTCGCAACCATATGTCCATATTCAATTTGATGTATAAAAACAAACCTGGAAACCAATGAATTAGATCAGGGGTCAGCAGACTTTGTCTGTATCTGTTAGGCTTTGCAGGCCTGCAGTCTTTGTTGCCAACTACTTAACTGTGGAATCATATTTCTTTACTTATTTGTTTGTTTGCTTTTTAGCTAGGCAGCCCTCGGTTGACCTCACAGATTGCAAGGACCTTGTCGGCTTACAATCCCTTATTTTTTATTTTATTTATTTTTTACGCCTATAGCACCTGGTCTTCCTAGGTGGTGTCCCATTCAGGCACTAACCAGGCCCAACCCTGCTTATCTTCTGCGATCAGATGGGATTGGGCTTGGTCAGGGGGCATGGCCATAGGCTGTGGCATCATATTTCAAAAACTGCCACAGACAGTGTATAAAGGAATGGCTGTGTTCCAATATAATTTTATTTCCAAAAACAGGCCTCAGGCCAAACCCTAAACTTAACCACTAAGATTTCTTTGTAAGATTCTTTGATTCTTGATTGGAATAAGAGCAAAAAAAAAAAAAAAAAAAAAAAAAAAAAGGGAGTATCTTAAAACCTAATTCCCAACCTATCCATAAGCATCAGAATTATCGGTTACTTGTATATTATGGTGTAATAATTGGTATTTTTTGTTTTATGAATAATTATGGTTGGCATTCCCAATTATTAAATATTTTATTACTATTCTCAGTCCTTCCATCTCAGGGTCTATCTTCACTAAACTATTTTCTGTTGCTCTTTTAGTGACTGGTGCCAGTTTCTTTGTGTTCAGTGGCGCTCTGAAATCCTCTTCAGGATATCTTGCCAAGTCCAGTATTGTGGAAGGTAAAGAATGAGTTATTTTCTGCATGTACATTAGTTCATTCCTAATTGTACAGCTGAAAAGCAAGGGATATTAAAGGAAGCTTTGACATTTTTGCCGTAGACTTTTGAACTCCTATTATTTATTCAGTAACGTCTCTTTAACTAATTAAAACTGTCATAAAGGTGCTTAGTTCTCCAAAGGGAGTAAGTGGCAGAGTTACCATGGAATAGTGACATACAAATTATGAGATGACCTTTAGAGCTTTGGAATAAGGTATCCAAGGGGATGTTGTCTCAGTTCAAATATATCATTGGGCTCAAATCTGTTAAATGTGTAGATGAAGTTCAGCCCCTGTTACCCACAAGAATGTTGCAGTCATCATTTGGGATACAGAGTGGAATGTGTTTGCTACTGGTTCACTATAATTGGACATGACACATATCCTGACAAAAGTTAATTAAATGAAAGTGAAAGGCTAATGAGCATACTGCTTATATTCTTTGTCAGTTATCCTTTAACTGTATTTTGATCTGGTTACTCTTTTTGCATAACAGATTAACCCATAACTTAATTGCTTAAAGCAACTATTTTATCCTGCTCACTGAATCCTCTGTGCCTGCCCTTGACATGGCAGTGCAGGATGGCTTGACCCTGCTCTGTGATGTGGGGGCCTCAGTTGGGATGACTTGAAAGCTGTGGTTACTTGAAGGCTGGGAGCTAGAATTAGCTGAAGGTTTGTTCATGCACATGTCTGGAGCCTGGCCTAGGATATTTTAAAGACACGGAGTAATGACTGGAGTGTTTACACATTGGACTCCTTAGCATGGTAGCCTTGGGATAGTTGGATTTCTTACATGATGGCTCAGGACTCCAAGCACTAGTATTCCCGCAACAAGGCAGAAGCCACAATACTTAGTACTACTCAGCCTTGAAAGTCGCACAGTGTCACATACTCTGGTGTTGGAAATAGTCATAAGTTACCCAGATTCAAGGAGAGAGGAGTTAGACTCTACTTATTGTTGGGGAAATGGAAGATAGTGTTGTAGAAAAGCACGTGAGACAGGAGATACTGTGGTCATCTTTGGAAAATACAATCTGTCACACATGACAACAGGTCAACAGGTTTTTATCTCATAATAGCTCACTCCAAGGCCCTGTCTAAAATCATTTCTTCCTGAGGGTAGATTCTAGTGTTTAATTGAAATACATAGATAATCTTACACATATGTTAATAGATATTGGCTTTGATCTCCTTTATTGGTAAACTTAATAAAAGAGCAAGTGAAGAGCAAAGTACACTAATATATACCACTAAATTTCATAACTCTGACTACAAAGCAGAAACATGCTGTTAAGAAATTATTAAGAAAGCTAGGAGTTAGTCATTTGATCTTAAGTGACTAATTATTGCCTATGTGATCAAGTATTGACTACTTTTGAAATTGTATCTTTACAAGATGATTAAAAAACATCTTTTAAATGTCGAAATGATAAATTGTGCTGAGGCAGATCCTTACAAATACAAAGCAGTGTGTTTAAAGGTTTATGCCTTTGAGTTGGGAATTTCTTAGGTCTTGCTTTTCACTGTGTGTGCCATTAGAGCAATTGGATGCCTATTTATGAATTTTTTATTGGAACTCTTTAGAAATTATTTCAGCTACAAAATTTTGTATCAATGAAGCAGGGTAATTACTCAGCAGGTAGCAATTTTCATTCTCAATTTCAGTGTTTGCCTTTGACTCAGGTAGGTAGCAGCCCCCAGATAGTTACCATCTGTTAGCTACATGATTCCCATGTGGAATACATGTAGTGGTTATCCTCATTGCCAGTCAATAAATGGATCTATCCCCTATCCCACTGCTGTTGTTTATTCAGTGATTTACTTAACAAACTTTTACTGGGTATTCACTGTATGCCAGCCAATCATAGTAAAGTGAGAGACAGAAATGTAAACCAGTATATATGATTAAAGCATGACAAGTACAAGAGGGGAAACAGGAACAAAATGCTCCGAGTCCAAAGAGAGATGGGACCGTGTGTAAGTTTTCTCTTTGAGCAGTCTCAGGAGAAATGCTTTGTTGTCTAAAGTGAAATCAACAAGCAAGTGTTTTAAGCAGAACCCAGCTTGGCACTTGATCCACATAGCACTTTCAGTAAGTAATAGTTCAGCTTAAAGAACAAAACCCATTTGTATCTTTCAGCTTTAGCGAGCCGAACAAAGTTTTACATTAAATCCTAGAGGGATTTGCTAGGTGCCAGGTACCATCTTTCAGCTGCCCCTCTCCATGGCTTTCCCTTGTTTTTATCGGTATTATCTTGGTGCTGATTCTCAGATGGCGTTATGGTCCAGATAACTGCAGAGAATATGGATGCCTTGAGGCAGGCACTGCGAGAGATGAAGGACTTTACCATCACCTGTGGCAAGGCAGATGCCGAGGATCCCCCGGAGCACATTCACATCCACTGGGTGGATGACGACAAGAACATCAACAAGGGGTACATGCAGCGTCCCTCCTTGTGGCATTTAGTTATGGGCTGGACTGTGGGTTTGTCTACACTGGTGTTTTATAGCTTGACTGAAAGCCGTGCCTCAGAAAAAGGACTCTGTTGTATACACATAACATAGAATTTTAAAAATCTGGTTTTTTGGCTTAATTTCTGAAGGAGTTTCTTTGCATATTTTTGAAGGGAAGGAGTTGATGAAACAATTTCTCTAAAGTTATTGAGGTAAGAGTGATGATACCTAAGCCTTTTATGGTTTACAAAGCACTTTTGCTAATATTGTTTCATTTGATACAACAATTAGGCCTGTTATTCCCATATCACAGATAAATAAACAGGCACCACAAGGCTAGGTGATTCCACAAAGCTAGGAAGCGGCAGGGCTAGGATGCCATACTCTTGGGCTTCAGATGCCATACTCTTTCCCACTATATGGCAACTCTTGTTCTGATGGGTCAGACCAAACCTTGGACTCACCTTTGACACTTTTCTTTCTCTCAGACCCTACACTTAATCCAACAGGAAATCCTGTTAGCTTGACTTCAGAATATATCCAGAATCATACTACTACTACCTCTACTGCCATCATCCTAGTTCAGGCTACTATCATTTGGTCTGCATTATTGCTGTAGCCTCCTAATTGGTTTCTTTGTTCCTAATCTTAGCCTGTTCCCTCCTCCCAATCTAAAGTGTTTTCCATACAGCAGACAGAGCAGTTGTCACTTCTCTGCTCCAAACCTACCACTGACTTGTAACATCATTCAGGGTAAAAAGCAAAGTCTTTTACAACCTGTAAGGCCTTACACAGTCTGCACCCCTCCACCTACCCTCTTCTCAGGTGCAACACCTGCCTTCTTGCTTGAACACGTCAACTGTACTTCAGCCCTTATACTTGCTGTTCCCTCAGCTTATACTCTGCCCCTAGGTAGCCACATGAGTCACTCCCTCACTGCCTACAAGTATTTTCTAAAATGTCACTTTCTCAATAAGGCCTTTCCTGGCCAACTTATCTAAATTATAACACTATCATATACATTTCTTCCTTCCCCCCTCAGTACTTCCTAGCCCCTTTCCTTGCATTGTATTTCTCAAGAGCACGTATAACTTTCTAACAGACAATAGGTTTTTACATATTTATTTTTGTTATATTGCCCTTGAGATGTAAGCTCCATGAGGCAGACACGAATTTTTTGGGGCGGGGGGTGGGGGGAGGGGGGAATGTCTGGTTTATTTACTGCTATGTTACCAGCACCTAAAAACCTGTCTTTCACCTATAAGGTACTTTGAAAAATGGATTGAATAAGTGAATATATTATACTTTATAGTGTTAAGCTTTCTCCCATGCCTGTCTCCCTCCCTCCCTCCATCCTTCAGGCAATAATTCTACATGTGGGCCTCTGGAAGTACAAAAAATGAATTCCACATGGTCCCAGCTGACAGTTTGGTTTTGAAAATAGCTATAAATAAGTACACCAAAGTATGGAAGATGCTCATAGAAAACTTTGTAGGATACAGTGAAGATAGAAAAAGAAAAGAGGAAGCTTGGTAGAAGTGATAGGGCAGTATTCAGGAATGACTGCATAGGGAAATGGCTGCTGCTTTAGCTGAATCTGATGTGATGAGTAGGTATTTGCCACGTATCTGGCAGAGTGGGCGTTCCATTCCGAGGGAATAGCAGGAGCAAAGGCAGATAGCATTTACGACATGGCACACTGTTTTTTTGTTTTTTGTTTTTTTAAGATTTAAAAACTTGTTATTGAACAAAAAAGACATTTCTAAATCAATAAGTGCATGTACCTATTTTACAAAAAAGAAAAAACCTTTTATCTTCCCATACTTCACTGGAAATTGTAATTTCAAATCAATTTGTGTTTAATTCTCTATTTTAGTTGGAAATGAACACAGTTATTAGGACCAAAAAATTGATAATCTGAAATCTGATGCCATAAATTATTGGTAATTAAGGACATGCAGGTTTGCCCTTCATACAGTAAGTGCCAGTTGCAGCATCTTAGAAAACAGGACAGGAACTAGTCAGGGAAGACTCTTGAGCTCAGGAGTTTAGTTTGTAGTAAATAAATTGAATGTTTTTCAGCTTGTCCCTCAGTGTCTGAGTGTCCTCTCTTAAAATCAACTAAGTGTTAATCCACTAAGGGTTCTCTTTCTTTGATGTTGTTGTCTGATGAGTTAGAAGTTAAACTTAACATTGTTTAAATAATTCTACTTCAAGCGAGTGAAGTGAATCCCTGATATTGAAGTTTAAGTTAAATTTGATCTTTTATACATAGAGATTCAAAAGCATAAACAAGTTTGAAAATATGGAAACATGCGAAGGGTAGAACATGATGGATGTTATTACAGTTAGGAGCACAGTGCTGTGACAGAGCAGAGGGGAGAGCAAGGTTGGGTGGGTGGCCATGCGTACACTGAAGGAAGGAATGCGGAAGGAAGAGAGCAGGTTTGAGTAAACCATTTCTTTACATTAAAAAAAGCAGATCCTGGAATCATGACTCCTTCTTTGTTGTATGTGTGTTCTTTTAATTACTTCAGTGAGCACTTTTCATGAGCACTCTGTTCAGGTACATTTTTGTGCAGTGGCTTCTTGCAGTGATATATTGCACAGATGTGTTTGGTGAGGTACCCAGTGTAATTAGTAGCAAGACTTAATAAGAGAGGTGGCTCCGCTGGCTTTAAGAGCTGCTTCTATGTCTTTTCTATGCTTTGTTTTAGTGTCATAAGTCCTATAGATGGGAAGTCCATGGAGTCCATAACAAGTGTGAAGATATTCCATGGATCAGAGTATAAAGCAAATGGAAAAGTCATCAGATGGACAGAGGTAAGGAAATAAAACTTGGCATCCTTGACGCCCTTTGAGCACAACTTTTTGCTAGACTTAAAGACATATTCTGGGCTGATTCTGGAGGATAAAGGTGAAAATACCGGTTTTTCTTCTATACTCCAAAGCACTGGTCTGTCTTACCTCACTGGGAAGAAATGCCACCAAATGCAGGCTGCAGCAGTCTGGTGTCTCCCTCTTCCTGTGAACTAGCTTTTAGAGATTTGTTTGCATTCAAATTCATGAAGGGTGCATCTCTGGATGGTACATACCATCTTTGCTATATTCTTCAAGAAGCCAGGCAAGTTATGTTGCACTCACAGTTAAAACTATCTTCGATAACATGGTCTTTACAAAAAATAGATTTATTTCACCAATAAGAAAACTAGTGTGACACTATCATTTAAAAAGAAAAAAAGAAAAATATAAGAAAATTAAAGCTCAGAGACTAGCTTGTCCAAGATTACATGGCAAGTAAGTAATGTCAAAGTCCTGATAATCCAAACTCTTTCTAAACTCTTTACTTTTTTTTCCTTAACTTGAAAACTATATTAGAGGCTAATCTGGGAATGAGTGGAGCAGGGTGGGGACCCTGTATGTGTGCACATATCAAAAATTAGGAAGTTTTTTCTCAGAGAATAAACATGTAGGTCCTCGGTCTCTTAATTTCTTTTCAACCTCATTTATACCCATTTATAAAATAGAGCATTAAATTCAAGATCTCTAAGATTCCTTGCAGCTTTAGAAGTTGTCATTTTTTAAAAGTTCTGTGACTTCTAGCTTTTTAATTTTACAGACAAGGTAATGAAGGCCATGAGAGGTTAAGTGCCTCACCCAAATTCACATAGCTAGTTCCTGATAGCACAGACACTAGAGCCTGGTTCTTCAGTTTTTGAGCTATTGTTCCAAGTGACTTATCCTTCATACCAGGATCAGTGTTTTCATACACAGCTTGAAGGTCTTAGCTGCATGCTTTGTCTTCGTCATTCTTTGAGCACATTTTGAGTAGTGCAGAGTCTGAGACATGTAAAACTCTTTATTGCTTACAAAGTAGTTTAATCTTTGTTCCCTCCTTTTTGGTCCCCAATAACCCAGTGAGGTGGGGAGCCACCCATCTCATTTGCATAATGAGAAAACAGAGTGGCTGTGTGACTTTGTGACTTGCCTGATTCTAGTTTCCGGCAGAGCAAAAGCCAGAGGTCTCCTGATTCCCACTCCAAAGCTCTTTCCATCATCTCTGCCACTCTCGCTAGTGCATCGGGCACAGGGCTGCAGAGCTAACCCCTTTGTAGTATTCTTAGTATAAGCTGCTTAAGGAGCAATAAGCTAGGGATCGGTAAATATAAGATTCTTTTGCTTTTATAATATTATTTACTCTATACAATAACCAGAGAGGACAGGTGCTTTCCATTTTACAAAGGCAAATGCATTAAGAAGACAAAAGACTTGCTCATGACCCTCCTCTACGAGACTAGGACTTGGCCCTCTCAGTTCTAAATTTGTTATGCTTCTGCCTGTGCCCCATGCAGTGTTCAGCTCAGTACAAGACACTGACACAGCACTGGCCTTAGCAGTGGCAGGGCCATGTGATGGGAAAAGCTCTGTCTGTGATAAGAGACTAAAGACTCAGATTCTGGGCTTGACCTTGCCTCTGTCTCTACTTATATGCACTTGAGCAAGTTCTACCTTCTATGAGCTATCTGGTATGAATGGGTTGGGTCACATAAGCTATTTGGACTGTTCTCCTCATTTCTAAGATAAATTCCTAAGAAAATTTCCATGTATAAGGATCATCCTTTAAAGTACACAATGCAAAATGTAAGCCTTTTCTGGTTCTGAGTAGAATGTTCCATTATGACCCTTACCAAGCCTTTCAGATAGATAGTTATGTTGCTAATACTATTTTGTAAATGCAGATGGATTGTTTCTTAGATATAAGACATTAGTGCCCTACTTTTGGCCCAAGGACTTTGTGGTATCCTATCTATCAGGTCTTTTTGCACATCTCAGGGGATCAGGGTGCTCATATACAGTGAGCTGATAGATTGTTTCTTCCCACATCTCCTGTGCACAAGGTTAAAAGTCTCTTTTGTTTGGGGAACAGGTGTTTTTCCTGGAAAGTGATGACCAGCACAGTTGCCTGAGTGATCCAGCAGATCATAGCCGACTAACCGAGCACATTGCCAAGGCTTTTTGCCTTGCTCTCTGTCCCCACCTGAAGCTCCTGAAGGAAGATGGAATGACTAAATTGGGACTACGCGTGACACTTGACTCAGATCAGGTAAGAAGAGTCTTAGGTACCCTTTGAAGCTCGTCTTGGACAGTGTCTGTACTTTCTGACATGTGAGTTTTCCAGCATCAACCCAGAGAGTTTAATTCGCTAGACCTTGGGCGTGACCAATGTAGTATTCTGGCCTTCCTTTATTAGTAGTATGCCTAGATGTGCTGCTTGGTCAGACTCTGAAGCACTTGAACCTTGGCTTCCTCATCTGAATGTCTGGATGTGATTTTCTTTTTAGTGTAGTATTAGGAGGAGAAATGTGTGTGAATGACATCGATGCTACCCTTTGAGACTCCTCAGTCCCACCCTCTAGGAATTGTTCTGCCTTTCTTGGAGACAAGTCCCAACCTGTCCTGTATCCTGCTGTTTTCTTAATCTGACAGCAGTAGCCCTTTGCTGACTAACCTCCATGGGTCTCACTCCTTAAAGTTTTCTTACTCAACATTTCCGTGTTCGATAGTGGGTAGGACATCAGCTATTTCCCCACTAATTTTCCTGTCAGCTTGGGTCTCCTGTGGTCAGATTTTCTTCCCTGTCATACTTAAATTTCTTTATGCTGTTTATAATAATAATCCATTCTTAGCACATGTGCCTCCCCCACCCCCAGTTCCTCGTCCAGGTGCCTCTCTCCTGTGGCCTAGCACTGAAGTCTCTCCACAAGCATGCTTTGGAGCTAATGCGGCTTTGGCTCCAGAGCACCACGATAAAGCTAATATCACAACAAAGTGAATCACATGGATTTGGGGGTTTCCCAGTGCATTTAAAAGTTATGTTTACACTATATTGTAGTCTGTCAAGTGTGAAATCACATGTCTAAAAATATACTTACCTTAATTGAAAAGTGCTTTATTGCTCAGAAATGCTAACCATCATCTGAGCCTTTAGCAAGTCAATCTTCTTGCTGGCGGAAGGTCTTGTATCCATGTTGATGGCTGCTGACTGATCAGGGTGGTAATTACTGAGGTTGGGTGGCTGTGGCTGTTTCTTAAATAAGACAACACTGAAGTTTTATGCACTTAGTGACTCTTCCTTTCATGAATGATTTCTCTATAACATGCAATGCTGTTTGATAGCATTTAACCTACAGTGGAACCTCTTTCAAAATGGAGTCAATCCTCTCAAACCCTGTCACAGCTTTATCATCTAAGTTTATGTAATATTCTAAAGTCTTTGTCGTCATTACAACAGTCTTCACAGCATCTTCACCCAGAGTAGATTTCCATCTCAAGAAACCACTTTCTTTGCTCATCCTTAAGAAGCAACTCCTCATCCATTAAAATTTCATCATGAGAGTTATTGCAGCAATTCCATCACATCTTCAGGATCCACTTCTAATTGTTCTTTTGCTATTTCTTCCATATCTGCAGTTACTTTCTCCACTGAAGTCTTGAACCCCTCAAAGTCATCCATAAGGGTTGGAAACAGTTTCTTCCAGACACCTGTTAATGTTGATATTTTGACCTTTTCCCATGAATCATGAATGTTTTTAATGGCATGTAGAATGGTGAATCCTTTCCAGAGGGTTTTCAATTTCCTTTGCCCAGATCCATCAGAGGAATCTCGTATGTATGACAGCTATAGCCTTATAAAATGTATTTCTTAAAAAATTAGAATTGAAAGTCTAAATTGCCTCTTGATCGTGGGCTGCAGAATGGATGTTGTGTTAGCAGGCATGAAAATATTGATTTCATTTTACATCTCGATTACCACTCTTGGGTGACCAGGTGCATTGTCAGTGAGTGAGCAGTGTATATTGAATCTTTTTTTCTGAGCAGTAAGTCTCAACAGTGGGCTTAAAATATTCAGTTAACCATAACCACTGTTATATAGGCTTTGTTATTCCATTTACAGAGTACAGACAGAGAAGATTTGTCATAATTCTTAAGGACAGTAGGATCTTTTTAGTAGTAAATGAGCCTTGGCTTCAACTTAAAGTCACCAGCTCCATTAACTGGTCAGCCTGTCCTTGAAAGTTAGGCATTGACTTTTCTTCTCTAGCTGTGAAACTCCCATATGCCATCTTCCAATATAAGGCTGTTTTGTCTACACTGAAATCTGTCATTTGGTATAGCTACCTTCACTAATATTGCGTTGATCTTCTGGATAACTTGCTGCAGCTTCTACATCAGCACTTGCTGCTTCACCTTGCACTTTTATGTTATAGAGACTGCTTCTTTCCTTAAACCTCATGAACCAATCTCTGTTAGCTTCCAACTTTTCTTCTACAGCTTCCTCACCTCTCAGCCTTCTTAGAGTTGAAGAAAGTTGGGGCTTTGCTCTGGATTAGGCTTTGGCTTAAGGGAATGTTATGGCTGGTTTGATCTTCTATTCAGACCACTAAAACTTTCTCTGTATCAGCCATAAGGCTGTTTTACTTATCATTCATGTGTTCACTGGAGTAGCACTTTTATTTTCTTTCAAGAACTTTTCCTTTGCATTCACAGCTTGGCTAACTGGTGAAAGAGGCCTAGAGTTTGGCTTATCTCAGCTTTGACATACTTTCTTCACTAAGCTTAATCATTTCCAGCTTTTGATTTAAAGTGAGGGACATACAATTCTTCCTTTTACTTGAACACGTAAAGGATATTATAGGGTTATTAATTAGCCTAATTTCAATATTGTCGTGTCTCAGGGAAAAGGGAAGCCCAAGGAGAGGGAGAGAAATGGTGTAACAGCCAGTCAATGGAGCAGTCAGTGCACACACATTTACTAAGTTCACCATCTTATATAGGTGTGGTTTGTGGGGCCCCAAAAACAATCACAGTAGTAACATCCAAGTTTGCTGATCACAGATGACAATAACAAATATAGTGAAAAATAATAATGAAAAAGTTTGAAATATTGTGAGAATAACTAAAATGTGACACACAGACATGATGTGAGCAAATGCTGTTGGAAGAATGGTGCTGAAGGACTTGCTCAATGCAGGATTGCCACAGCCCTTCAAATTATAAAAAACTCAGTATCTTCAAAGCACATTGAAGTGAAGTGCAGTAAAACAAGGTATGCCTGCCTGTACACTTCTTTGTATTTTGGATCCCTTTGACATGTCCTGGTGCTCCTGCTTTAATGCAGAGTTGTGTCATTAACCAGGGAAAATGTAAAAGTTTATGTATCTGGCTCCATTTCTTGACTGGTCATCAATAAAGAAGTATTTTCTACTTAAGGTCTTGCCTAGTGCTGTACTAAGTATTTCAGGGTATCATGATCCTTTTTTTTTTTTCAGTTAGATTTGACATGAAATATTTTATATTAGTTTCAGGTGTATAGCGTAGTGGTTAGACATTTATATACTTTACAAAGTTATCCCGTCTGATTAGTCTGATACCCACTAGGCACTATACAGTTATTACAATATTATTGACTATATTTTCTATGCTGTATTTTACATCCCCATGACTATTTTGTAACTACCAATTTGTACTTCTAAACTCTTTCCCTTTTTCACCTATTTCTTTAACCACCCTTTCCTCCATTCTCTGTATCTGTGAGTCTGTTTCTGTTTTGTATGATTCTACTATGAGATCGTAAGGTGTTTGTCCTTCTCTGACTTATTTCACTTAACATACCTCCCATGTCCATCCATGTTGTTGCAAATGATAAGATTTCATTCATTTTTATAGCTGAGTAATAGTCCATTGTATATATGTATCACATCTTTATCCAGTCATCTGTTGATGGGCACTCAGGCTGCTTCCATTATCTTGGTTGTACATAATGCTGCAGTGAACATATGGGGTGCCATATATATTTCTGAATTAGTGTTTTGGATTTCTTTGGGTAAACAGAGTAGAATTGCTGTGTCCTAGGGTAGTTCTATTTTCACTTTTTGAGGAACCTCTATACTGTTTCCCATAATGGCTGTACCAATTTGCAGTCCCACCACCAATGCACGAGGGTTCCTTTTTCTTCACATTTTCGCCAATACCTATTGTTTGTTATCAGTGATGGCCATTCTGACAGCGGTGGGGTGATAATTTGCACTTTTCTGATGACTAGTGATGTTAAGCATGTTTTCATATGTCTTTTGGCCATCTGTATGTCCTTTTTGGAGAAATGTCTATTTCAGGTGCTCTGCCCAATTTTTAAATGGATTGTTTTGGTGTTGAGTTGCATGAGCTCTTCATAAATTTTTGGATATGAACCCCTTATTGGATGTATTATTGGCAAATATCTTCTCCCATTCAGTAGATTGTTTTGTCTATGGTTTCCTTTGCTTTGCAAAAACTTTTTAGTTGGATGTAGTCCCTTTTTTAAATTTCCTTTGCCTGAGGAGATGTATCAGAAAAAAATACTATGAAGGGCAATATCAGAGTTTACCGCCTATGTTTTCTTCTAGGAGTTTATGGTTTTAAGTTTTACATTTAAATCTTTAATCCACTTTGAATTTATTCTTGTATGTGGTATAAGAGGGTGGTTGTTTCATTTTTTGCATTTATCTAATTTTCCCAGCGCCATTTATTGAATAGATTGTCCTTACCCCATTGTATATTCTTGTCTCCTTTTTCATAGATTAATCGACCATTATTATAGGTATCAGTTTATTCCTGGGCTCTGTTCTGTTCCATTGATCTGTGTGTCTGTTTTTATGCCAGTATCATATCATGGTCCTTCCTTGAGTGGTATTGGTAATGTGGCTGAAAAGATTATAAAAATTATAAAACAAGAATTTTTCTGCCAAATGTGTGGGCCTCTTGAGGGCAGGAGCTGTTACATACATCTTTGGATCCCTGTGTCAGTAAGGTGCTCAGAAAATGGTGTGTGGTTGAATAGATAGATGGCAGAACAGATGTTCATTTCCTGCTTTGTTAAGGAGTTCTACCTAGTATATTTCCCATTTTAATTTTTACAATCATAGATTTAGGTATTCAGACATTCCATACCTTTCTATGCCACCTCCAGCCCCTTCTTGGGAAACAAAGACCTTAACAGGTTAGGCGCCTTGCCCAAGGTCTCACAGCTACCAGTTGGCAGGATCACAATAAATAAATGACAGGATGATAAATGACAATTGAGGGAAGAGAGGAGACATTTGTGTTAACTGCTGTGTGTCTAGCCCATGGCCAAGGACGACATCTTCAGCCTCCTTGGCCCTCAGCCCTCTGGAAAGATCTTCTCTATCCAGTAACCTGTCATCCCCTTTTCTCTGTGGTGTAGGTTGGCTATCAAGCAGGGAGCAATGGCCAGCCCCTTCCCTCGCAGTACATGAATGATCTGGACAGCGCTTTGGTGCCGGTGATCCATGGAGGGGCCTGCCAGCTCAGTGAGGGCCCCATCGTCATGGAACTCATCTTTTATATTCTGGAAAACATCGCATAGACAGAGGACTTCATTTTTTTTCTGTTCAGACCTGTTGCAACAGCAGTCATACCCAAATCATTTGCACTTTAGAACTGGAAGATTAAGCTTTTGTTAACACTATTAATGGTGGTGGGGTGGGAGTGGGGTTTTGGGGTCTGGGGTGGGAAAGGGTGGTTGGGGGACAGACGATCCACGATTCTAAGACTTCTATGCATTATCCGCCACGAAGATCTGGGCAGCTTCCGTTACTGCACAACAGTTATGCTATCCTTGCAGCTAATCCCCTTCTGTTATTGTTTAGACAAGAGTTCTGCTCCTCTGTTTTAAGACTTAACTTATGGTCTTATGCTCAGAAATGCTCAAATGGGTACAACCATCACCAAGGGTGGGGTGGGAGGGCTGAGGGAAAATAAAAAATGAAGCATCAGCCTTGTACTCTTTGTACAAAATTTATATAAAACGAGTATCACACAGATTTTGTTCCATTTCCATCACAGTGACTTCAAATAGAAGTCATATTTAGATTTTTGTTTTTACCAGGTTACTCATTGAAGTGAATCAAAGACCCAACGGATTATCCCTCTCCTATCCAAGGAAGGGCGACTCTGTAAATGAGGTGACTTGGATAGCAGAGCCAACGACAGGATTGCTCAGGATCTGCCCAAGTGAATGGCAGGTATTGAATTGGGCCTTTCTGTGAAAGCTGACAGAATATACCCAAGATTTTTAGTTACAATATATACTAGAGGCATTTTAAAAAACATTTTGAGAAATTATTTAAACTTACAAGAAAGTTGCAAGTAAAAAAAACCTGTGTATGTATGCTTTACCTAGATTTACCAATTGTTCACATTTTGCCTCATGTGCTTTTATCAGTTGTCTCTCTCCTTAAAAATGGAGTTCTTTGAAAGTGAGCTGAATACACCATAGCCCCTTACCCCAAGTATTTCAATGCTTTTTTCCTAAAAACAAGATCTCCTTACATTACTGCAGTTCTTAACCTCAATTTGACATTGATATACTTTAACCTAGCATCTAATAATGTCCTTCATAGCATTTTCCCCTTCCAGTAATACTTCTATCCTAGAGTCACATAGGGCAAAGAGCTTTCCTGGCTCACCTTTATGTCGATATTTTTGAATATAGGTTCCCTCACCTCATTTTTTAAATAGGAAATGCCTCATTTTGAATTTGATTGGTGTCTTTTCATAATTAGAATCAGTTTATACATTCTTGGCCAGAATCCTACTTAAGTGATGTTGTGTCCTTTTTACGGCATCTCCTCTAAGGGCACCTGTTGCCTATCTGCTCCCTGTTGATGATAGTAAATTTTGATTACCTGGTCAAAGTGATGTCCAGTTTCTCCACTGTATGTTTTTTCCCCTTGGAATGAATAACCATGCATAGACACATTTTCAGATCATGCAAATATCAAAATTTCCCTAGATTTAGCTTCTACTGTCTGAATTATTCTTTTACTATGATAGTTATAGAATTTTTCAATTCCAGCACCCCCTCCATGTTTACCAGTTGCACTTGGTCATCTATAAGCAAAAGTCCTTCCTTCTTTTCTCTTTATTCAGTTTCCTTTATGGACTTGTGAATTACTTTGTGAATGGTTCCAATTCATTACTTTGGTACTCATATGGCCTCAGTTTGGGCCAGAGAGACCCCCTTCAGGGTAGCTCCTGCATCCCTGTGATGTGCTATCATTTTTTTTTTAACACTTCCTTTTCTGGCCTAACAAGATGCTCCAGGCTCATCTGAGCTTACCCTGCCCCAGCCTTGGAATCAGCCATGGTTACTTTGGAGTGGTATTAGGAACCAAGATTTGGTTTAGCCACGATATATGTGATTCACTCTGATTCTTTTCATTAAAATTTTATTTTGGTCAGACCAAATGAATTTCACTACCGAGTTTGAAAAACCCTGCTTATCGGGTAACTCACTCCCTTGTCACTGGCATCCTCTGGGAGTTAGTGCAGGCCTCTGGGATAGTGGTTAGAGCTGGGCTTTGCATTTGGCAGTTACAGGCTGTGGACCGTTTAGGGCAGCAGCTCTTTTCCAGACCAAGGCCCAAAGGCGTGGCCTTCTGTTCAAAGTGTGTCTGACCAGGTTTATCCCTTTTCCATGGTACACACGTGTGGGGGGTAGTAGGATTCACATTCTACATGTCTCTCCATAGGCTTTGCTGGTGGTGGCTGCAGAGAACTGATTGTGACCGTTCCCAAAACTCAGAGGTACTTGGAGCTTCTAAGGGAAACAGTAGATGCCCACAGGACACCAGTTTGTAAGGACTGAGCCTTGGGATCACACACATCCTCTCCAAAACCTGACAGGAACAGGGCACACTTAATAGAGGCAGGTATTTTTTGTAACATCCAGTTTGGTCTAAATGTACTTTGGAAGTTTACGGCTTCTACAGGAGCTCTGTTCTTTTCCTATAGCAGTTTATCTTTCCTCCCACTCAGCTAAATATGCCTTGCAATTGTACATATTTCTTCTGGATCAGTGCAGGTTTTTTAATTCTCCCACTAAGGACAAACTCTGGCTCTGCACAGTCAGGTCCATTCTTAATTGTATAAAATGTCCTTTATGTTTAGTATAATTATCTTTTGGAATTTGACATAAAAGAGCCAAGGTAGTTTACTTTCCTCCCTTTATCTTTTGTTTTCATACACTGTGTACTGTAAGAGTTATATAGAGGGCTGAAACATATTTCTAAATCAGATTTTTTAGAACATAAACTTAAAAGACTGAGATATAGAGATCCTTGTAAGCTGAAGAATAGAATGACCATTATGGTAATATTAAATTTTTAATAAGTATTGCATTCTTACCAACTCCTAGACAATATAGTTTCTTCATTTATTTTCATCAACATTTTCTGAGCACCTACTGGAGTCTAGGGCTATAGAAATATGGGACTCTGTCCTGTGTAAGTTCTCATCTAGTATTTTCCCTCATCCAGTGGTTCCTGAATGCTGGTGGGCCCAAAGTTTCCAACTAAATCTGCTTCTGTCATAACTAGTCATCTGGGAAATAATTTATGCATTTAATGCATTTCAGACAATAATCAAGCAATCTGCTGAACATTGTTTCTATATTTAATAAGTTTGTGATAGTGGTTTCTATTTTAGTAATAATAATGGTATTGGGATTTTAAGGAATTATACATGTAGCCAGAAGGGATAAGGAGTAGAGCAGGATTGATAATGTCCACTCTAGAGTTTGGGAAGCTGAGGCCCAGAGAGGGAAGAATCTATCTGTGATGGAGGTAGACTAGGTGCAGGTGCAAGTTAACTGGCTCTACCAGTCTCAGCCCCAGTTTCATCCTAAAAGGAGATGCCTTTATTTAATGGGCAAGATCTTTTCGGATCTGCCTGCAAAATTTGGAAAACAAGCTCTCAAAATTTGGTAGCAACAATGCAGGTTTCAGAGTGGTGCTGTAAGAAAGGAAAATTATGTCAAAGTTACAAAATAGCTTATTCTTTGTGAGCAAGATTTCCTGATTCTAAGAAAAATTTCTTACATATATTATTCAGTTCACCAATTCAGAAGAAATTGTGCCTTGCACTAAATTGGGGAGAGAATTTAAAATTTTAAAATGATTTGAGTCATGGCTGGTTCCCAATTGACCACTGAGTCACTAATCTCCAATTTTGGTTGCTGCACTTGTACAAATCCTAAGACTAGACTAGTCAGGCTCCTCCCATGCTAATGGCCCCTGCATGCCTTGGCTAAAACAAAGGCCTTTTAAGAACCTCAGTCTCCAAGGACAGTGGGTGGCTTTGTCTTGCCTCCCTCAGCCTGAAGGTCATTTTCCTAAAAGCAAAGAGCAGTGAAGGAGACTGCAATTGAACAGGTCGTGAAGGGAAATCTGTGAACCACAGAAATACTTATCAAACTGGAATAAGGCATTTCCAGCAGAGACCTGAGTTTAGAAATTACTAGAGCTGCTTGGAACCTTTAAGGATAACAACCACAGCTATCCTGACCCTCTTAGTAAGTACTGGGTTGGGGTGCAAACCCTGAGGGGAAGGTTAGGTTGGGTCAGGAACCCTCCTGACCACCCATTTTTGCTCTAGACCACCTTATGAAGGCTAACAACCTTCCTTTTCATTTTAGATTACTGCCTGTTTGACATGTAGATGTGACTGCAGTTAAGTATTAAACCTCACATCTGTGGAGATGTTGGTAGTTCACTCTGATAGGTAAGGTAGATTGGCCAAACGCTCTTGGAAAAAAGTCATTTGTCTGTTGTTCATGCTGTTTGTTATCCACTAAAGATCTCTGAAGGGCAGGGAAGTACAGCCCGGCCCAATCCCAGAAAATTCAATCTCTGAGCTGTGCTTATGCAATACTATAGTGATCTATAAGCTGAATGTATCTGCTTCACTTAGAGCCTTTCAAAAATAATCTTGAGGAATGTATTATTGAACTTAATGCTTCAAAAGCAGGGGAGGGCGGGGGAGGATGGGATGTAAACATTTACTTCTGAAAAGTGTAGAATATTGCAGTTTTGAATATTAAATCTATTGCAACTGTAAATCCCTCCATCTCACCATTCATTCTGAGAAAGCCAAAGGAGAACGAACTTCTTGGGAATGAAGGCATTTCTCTAGGTGATCAGCTAAAGCAGCAAGGCTTCCTCTGCCTCTCTCAAAAGAGGATGCCAGAGCAGCAATTTCTGTCAGATGTTAACAGCTACTCTGGTTTTTAAAAAGTGACAAGGCTTTTGTGTAGGACTTTGATGGTTGCACTGTGTATAGAGTATAAGACCCCTATAATGGCTACATAAAAGTTTATTTATATACATGTATATTTTTTTCTCCCTCCAGTAAGCAATTTTTTAGTTTTAGGCATGAACGAAACCCAGACCTTGCCTACTTTCCACCACAGTCCCAGACACAACTTCCCTCCTCCACTGAGAGCTTCGGGAAGCATGGAGGCTAGTGCAGTAGCATCACGAACCAAGGCACAGGTAGAGCTGGGATAAACTGCATTGTGTGGCATAGGCTGCCACTGACAAACTGGAGTCACAGAACCCTGCCGCCACCCTAAGCAGGGGGCTGGTCCGATCACTTTCTCCAAGTTTTTCCATCCCTTACAGTTATCTTTTAAAGGCACATCCATAAATGTTGCAACTGGGGGCTGGGGTAAGCTGCACAGAGTTGCTACATAGGGGTTAAGGGGCTGCAAGACTCCATGACACAAAACAATGAGGCTATCCTTGCCTGTGCTGAGAGGGAGGGGGAATGCAGCCTCCTGGAATCCAGCCTGCTTTGGTATGGAGGCCCAGGGAGGGACCAGCAACAGGAAAGAGCAGAGCCCTGGTCAATAATGCACGTACTTAGTAGGTCTTTGGTGTCTATGTAGCAGCATCTATCTCCCTTATGTACAAAGGCTTCTGTAGCCAGCAAAGCTGTGAAAAGTATGCTTCTGCACACAGTTGCTGGCCTGACTCCTCTCCCAGCACTGACCATCACAAGGCACAAAGCATAAAAAGTAGGAAGTAAGTCTACACTGCAGAGAATATACAAATAGAGTTTAGAAAGGATTTCCTGAAGACAGACTTGGGAAGGTTTAACTTCCCTCCCCAATTCTACTGAGAATCATAATCTCAGCCTAAGCCCTATTAGTTTTGCCTGTTGCTCATCCTCACAGATGAGAAATTCTTAGGCTTTCTCCCCAGATCTGAGTTGAGTACTCCAAGTGTCCCTATGGGGCATGAGCAGGGGACAGAGGTTCTGAGTGCCCACAGAGTTGCCCACCTCACAGACCCCTGGGCTCCAGGACCAGCCAGTTCTCGGTGACCATCTGCACATCCTGGCCACTCAGAGGCTCACGCAGCCTCACTTTCACCTCCAGCTTGCCCCCAGTGGGCTTCCTTCCATCCAGGACCTAGGAGGAAGGGAAGGAGAAGGTAACTGACGGGAGCAGCAGCTCCCTATGCTCACAGGTGAGGAATGAGCCACAGCATCCTGCAGTGTCAAAGCAGGAGTCTCCATTTCATGATAATCCTGTTTGGTGGTGCTGGTGTTAGGTAAGTCATAAAAGTAATACGAAAATCCACATAAGCATCAATGCTCTGAGGTGATTACAAACCTAGAGTTCTGCTAAGTTTTCCCCATGGCAACTACTGGAAGAAATGCTCTGGCTCAAAGGTACAGCCTGAAAACCGCTAAGCTCAAACGCCCAGAGAGAAGTGGATGTTACACAGCCACAGTGTGGCAAGGCAAGGCCAGGCCTAGAACCCAAGCCAATGGTTCCTTTTCACCCACCATGCAGCCTCCCTCCTGGGCAGGAAAGGAGTCAGCTGGAGTGCAAAGTAGTGCTATAGGCACTGACCGCCCTGTATGTGGCCGATACAGAGCAGGCCCACTTAGGAACAACGCTCCCCAACAGGTGGCAGAGGCAGGTAGGCACATCATAGTGGGAAAAGCCCCACCTATGAAGGTATCAGCACGGGTCTGGGCTGCACTCTGCCAGGGACACACTGAGCTTATGTAACACCCCATCTCTCTGGACCTTGGTTTCCTCATCTGTCAGAGGCGAGCTCCCTGCCTGTAAAATTTGATGAGTTCACTGAAGCTTAAGGAGCTGTCTGGGGCCAATTCTTAAACAAAGACCAGGCTTTATTGTGGCGGGTCCCTGATTTGAAAATACCGTATCAACTTTACGTCCAGCGCTCGTTCTACTTCATCATGCTGCCACAGTTGTCCCAATCATAACTGCCCCCCACCAAAACCCTAGGAATTTGTGCCAAATTGAAAGCAATGACTGGACCCCCCTCCAAGGACCTATAATCCACCATCCTGGGAAATGAGTGACCCAGTGTTGTGGAAAGAATACAGCTACTTTCCATCAGTGTGACATTTAAGATTTTCTCAGACCCTCTGAATCTCTTAATTTGCGAAATGGAACTGGCACCTGCTCTACACCACACCTGAGGGTATTTTTAAAGGCACAAAAACCTACAGTGGGAGCGCGGTTCAATGACTGCTGGCTCCTCACTTGCCACGTCCTCTGGTTTGCCCGCCTTACTTACCTCCACAATCTCTCTGACCTCACACTCATTCTCCAGCCGTTCCAGTTTCATGTGGGCTGTGCCAACCAGCTTGTCGCTTCTGAAGAAGGATCTGGGGAGCCAAGAGTCAGCAGAGGATTAGACTGCGCAGGGAAAGCAGGAAGGAGCTGGCTTAGGCCAGCATTAGAAAACTGAGTAGCAGCAGGGGCATAGGAAGCCATTCCTTCTGCCCAGCCCAGCTTGGCAGTATGACTGACTGACCGGGGCCTCACCCTTTGTGGAAGATTTCAAACTTGATCCCTTTGCTTTGGATCACCTCCTAAAGCCCCGGTGGTTTCGGTTGATGTTTAGTTTGAAGAGTTGATCAAATTCTGCAAGAAAGAGACAAAACAAGAAAGGGCTTGGCTTCCAGGGATTTCCCGAGGGAAATGGTTAGCAGAGGCCCAGGGCTGACCTCCCCTCTCAAGCTCTCTGCCTGCAATTCAGAGGGACTACCACAAGAGGGTGGCAGAGCATCTAGTCCTGGGCCTTGGAAGTCCATGGAAGTTCTTATTATACAGATGATACCAAAGTGGAAGGGACTTGGAATTCGGAGTCAGGATTCCTAGATTCAAGTCCCCTTTCTACCACCTCCTTGTTTTGAGGTTGTAAGCAAGTCCCTTTACCTCTTTGAGCCTGTCTCCCCATGAGAGGAGTGGTGATACCTTCATCTCCCAAGCTGAGTACAAGTAAGATTATTGATCTGGAAACACAAGTGCTACACTCACAGAGTGAGAGGAAGGAGAAAGCAGCCCTCACCTGGAGAGTTTGTGTTCTTCACCACAGCTGTTTTGCTTTTTTGAGCCTGGTCCTAAAGCAGTAAGGGAGAAGTCAGGACAGCTTGAAAAAAGGTCTACAGGGCCAAGAATTCTAGGCTCAGTGATGACCGAAGGGACTCCTATAGAGAATGGGCCAAGGTCAAACCCCTCCCTATAGCCAGAATTCCCAGGATAGGAAGAATTGAGCACAGGGTCCTGGAATGGAAGATGGGGATGAGAGGATCCCCCCTCTACCAGAACCTCACCGAGTTAGGGTAGTGGAACTCAAACCGCACAAAAGCATCCAAGTCATCAGGGGTAACCCCTATGAAAGAGGAATGGGAGCCAGGGTCAGAAGGAGTAGCCAAGAGCCCAGCACTTAATGTGGAGGAGAGCCAGTGCTCCTGTTAGCCAGGGGTGGAGTGTCTGAGCAAGACCCTCCTGGAATAGGGGGCCCTGGGGATACCTGGGGGGCTGGGAGGTTCATTCCCCGGACAATGACCAGATGCATTTCTGTGCTGCTGAGTTCTGAGAAGATCCTATAACCAGGAAACAAGGAGAAAGAGCCCAAAGTGAAGGAACACAGTCAAAAAGGTCCCCTTTCCAGTGCCTGCCTGCTTGCTAGGTGGTAGTCAGGAGGAGAGTGGGCCCAGGGAGGCAAAGCTTGCCTGGGCTAGGAGTGGCATAGGTGATATACAGACCTTGGTCTGTGACCACCAGTCCAGGGCTCCGTTCCCAGCCACCTACAGTTCCGAGCTCCTCATAGGCAGGCATCATATCCTACTTCCCACAACCCCAAAGCCCAGTGCCTAGGGTGGAGAAGCCTCACTAAAGGGGCCTAAGTCTCTTGGTCCATCCCTGCGTGGAGCCACTGTTTCCCTAAGGCTTTGGTACCTCACAGTCTGGAATGTCTTCAACTCAAAGTGGTGGCTAGGAGGGTCGAGGCCCTGGGCCTGGGCCAGCTGCAGGATCTCAAGCTGCTTCTTGCGGTCCTGGGCAAGATTCTCAAACCTGACAGGGACAGGTGTAATGTCAGCATGACAGGGCTCACTTTCTGCTCCCCACTCCACATGCCCCACACCAAGCCTTGCACTTACCGGGTAGTCTCAGCCACATTGCCCTGGTGCATGAACTGCTTGGAGAACAGCAGACACTTCTGAAAATAGAGGCCCAGAGTGATTTTAGGATGGCATCCAAGGCCTGACTTCTGAAAGCTCCAACCTTCTGTAGTCTCACTGCTCTCCTTCCCCAACACACGCCCCAAGGTCACTGTTTCCAAGTCCTATCACTTTTCTAAGTTTTTGCTATTTCTGTCCTGATGACAGGCAGGCCCCAAAATTTACTTACTAGCAAACTCTTATTCTTCCTTCAAAACCTAGTGGAAACATCACTTCAAAAGGCTGACTTGGAGCCAGCAGTTTAGATCCATAGGCACAAATATATATTATATTATATAAATTTCTCTACGTAATATATATCTGTCTCCATAACACTTCTTCCTCCCATCTTCCTTCCCTTACCTTCCCTTCCACTCTATTAACTGCATAATCACCTTGAAGGAGAGAGGTTATCCCATTTTACAGAGGGGAAAATGTGGTTAAGGAAAGGAGTGCCTTGCCAAGGTCGCACAGCCAGTAAGTGCAAGAGCCAGAATCTGAATCCAAGCCTGTGTGGTCTAAGCCCCATGCCTTTCCAGAAAGAGAGAAAGGGGAGGGCACTGAAATAGGCAGACAGACAAGCTGTCTACTGACCTTATGTTGCTCCAGCAGCATTTTTTGTAGTTGGGCGTACACCTCCTCAGCCTTTTGGGAGAGTCGCAGGTCCTCATGGTGAATGAGGATGAAGTCACCCTCCTCATCCGTCAAGGGTGAAGGCACCTGTCCAGGTCGCAAGGCCCCAGGGGCCCAAGAGTCAGATTATTCCTCTACTGACCCTAACGAGCACAGGAATCCAAACAAGATGTTTCTCCAGCTTCTCCTAACCTCCAGTGACGAGAACGCATTGCCTCCCATTCTATTTCAGGCTGCCGCAACACTGCCTCCCACTGGCCTTGCCCTGCCTTGTCATCTCTGACCACAGGCAGCCCACCTGGCTTCCCCCACCCTCTCTCAGGGGCATGGAGTAGAGACAGGGATAAGCAAAAGGCTCTTTTTCAGCTATCACCACACCCTATCCAAGTCCCACCTTCACCAAGCAGCTGCCTTGTTTCACAGCCCTGCTCCTCAAGCCTCCCACCCCTCCTCTGCCTGAGAAGTCCTGTTGCTTAACAAGGTGGGACTCACCTTGGAGAGGTCCACAGGTCGGCCTGCTCGGACCTGGGTGATCTGAGCCTCAAGGCATTTGGCCAACCGCAGATGAGCTTTGCCTGTTCCAGGTTGTGGCCCCGCTTGGCCTGAAGGGCTGCCCGCTGGTATTGCAGTTTCCGTGCCTCTAGTAGTGCCAGCTGCTCCCGCACTGAAGGGGGAGTGACACTGGTTAGAGCCGTGCCTGCCTTCACTAGAGCCTTCACAGTGACACCCCCCCCCTTCTCTCCAACTCACCAGAGGGTCCAGAGACTCCTTAGAACTGTAGGCCTTGGGCTCAGGCAGGGGCCGGGATGAAGGGACAGAGGCTGTGCTGGCTTCTTGGCCACTGGGGCCTGGGAAGGAGGTTCATCCTGTAGATGATCAGGAGGATGTCACAGGGAATCTGTTTCTACCCCAGCTGTGGAGCTCCCAGCCTTGGACTGTCTTCCTAACACTGCACCAACTTACCATGTGAACTGAGATGAATGGCTTCCCTTATGGGCCCTAGAGAATCTCAGAGAGAAGCCGTAGAAGCTCTCTGAGCTAACCTCTCCATCAGAACAGCAGGGTACTGGGGATTGAACCTGACTTCTGGAGTCAGACCTTGGTCTGAATCTAGCTCTGCCAAGGCTTATCTGGGTGCCCTTGGCCAAGTTTTTTCTCTGCAAAAATGGAAGAAAGACTATCTGGTTCCTTTGGCTTGTTAGTGTGGACAACAGGGTCTGGATTAACCCTTCATCTGTCATTTTTCCCCACCAACCCCTGGAGTCTTGGGCCCTCGGTCAAACCTCATCCCCATCTTCCTCTGCCAGGGCTGTGTCCTCTGAAGTGGCCAGTTTCTGGGCAGCAGCTAAAGTAGCTGCCACTGCATCCTCCTCAGTGCTGCAGTGGGCTCCAGACCAGGAATGGGAGGGAATCCTGTAGAAGACAGAGAGCTGGGAAGAGGGTAGGGTAGTCTCAGGGAAGCACTATGCTGCCGTGGACCTTGGCTGGTCTTCCAAGTCATGGCTGGATGGGTGGCTCCCACACAGTGGAGACAGATACATGAGATATCATGCTTCCCTCCCCCCACCTTGCTCAGAGACCACCTCATAAAACCCTAGGCCAAGCACTGACCTGGAGGAACAGGCAACTCAGCAAAATCAACTTTACGTCCTGCTTGAAATGCTCGAATGGCATCTTGATATTGCTGCCAAGAAAGAAAGGGAGGACCTATGGCGGGCAACATTCTGCAGGCTCCGCAAAGGGAGACAGGAGAGGCTGACACAGGGCAGGAGGCTGCAGAGCGAGGGCCCACCTTGGCAATGCGCTCATGCATGCGGGCCTTGCGCTCATCCCCACTGCCCCGGGCCTGGATGCCTGCCTCACGGTACTTGCTCAGCCTCTGCTGCAGGGATCCAGCACTGTCTGTGGCTCAGTATGGGCCGCTTAAAAGGAGAAGAAGATGGCGTCAGCTCTGCCTGCCTCTCCCTAGGTCCCCACTGCACAGTCCCAGCATGCTCCTACCTGGGGTTGCTGGAGTGTCAGGAGCCATCACTGGCTGCACTCGCTCCACTGCTGGGAAAACTGAGGGGGCTGTGAGGGCCTCAGAACCCTGTGGGAGGGGCTTCAGGTCTGGAGGACCCAGAGCAGAAGTTAGGTGGATGCCTGGCCAGCCCAGCCTGACAGGTTCCCCACCATCCTCATACTCACCCTCAGGTGCTGGGCATGGCACTCAGGTCCACAGGCTGCCCTTCTCTAGGGCCTCCAAGACAGCACCAAATCTCTGGTAGTAAGGAAAAACTGCTGTGGGCATAAGCCAAGGAACCCCTAGAGTCTGGGCTAAGAAAACTCCCTTTCAGACCACTCTCACTCAGGTGTCCACCACTCTAGCTGCATAACCTTGATCAACTCACTGCCCCCACCTGTGAGGGGTGGACACAGGGCCCCTGAGCCAGATGTCATACCTTCCCAATCCTCATGAGCTCTCGGGCACGGCCTAAGTTTCCAGCCCGCTTAGCATTCAGGGCAGCTACTTTGTACTCTTTCTGTCGGGCCAACAACAGGGACTGTGGGTCTGAATCAGGAGGAGCAGAAATGCCAGGGCTGCCCAATGTCTCAGGTTGGGAAGGATGGTCTACGGAGAAACAAAAAACCCAAAGAAGGGCATCAGGGGCAAAGAAGAAGGTGCGCACCTTGGGTCCCACACCCACAGGTCTGGTTGGCTCATGGCGGTGGACAGCGCAGGATGGGGAAGCAGGCCATGGGCTCTGACCTTGGGGACTAGGACAGGATGACTGTCTCCACATACCTGGTTCCATGGTGGGGGAGCTGGGCGGTCTGCCTCAGGGCTCTTGTTGGTTGTTTCCTGAGCAGCTGGGGACCTCTTCCCCAAGGCCACTGGAGGTGGGATCTCCTCCTCATTGATCTTCCTTCCTTTCCTCACAGCAGCCAGCTGGGACTCTAAAGTCTGAGGGAGAGAAGAGCCAGAAACCCAGCCAGCCAATTCAGTCCGGACCCTGCATGAAGACAGGCCAGGGTCTCTCCCATCTACTGGCCCAACCTCCTGCTGCCTTACCCGCTGTCCTCAGCCCCACTCCTCCCAGCCCTGCTCCCTGGCTGGGCCCAACCCACCTTCAGGCCACGCTCACAGCGCCTGGCTTTGGCCGCTTCACCTGCCTCCTTGGCGCTGGCTGCGGCCTCCCGGTAGTTGTGGATCCGATCTTCCAGCAGAGCCTGCAGCCCCTCAGGCCCTCCAGCCTGTAGATTACTCCAGTTCAGGGCCTGGCCAGTCTGGAGCCAACTAGGCCCTTGTTACTCCCTCCCTCAAGGAAGCTGCCCCAGAAAACGGAGCTCTTGGAGTCAAGGAGAAGAAATTGCCTCAAAGCCTCAAGGGAGGAGGCAAAGACTCACTGGAGAGGCCAGAGGCCATGTCAGAGGCAAACATGAGGCCCAGGCAATCTGTGCACAGCTGCAGGAGGTGGCCTGTGAGAACAGAGAGGCCTCTGAGGCCAGCCAGCCACCAAAGAGTTTCTCGTACTCAGTCACTGCTTGGGGCCCTAGAAAGGGATGCTGCAGCTTTCCTATGCAAGCCGTGCTACGCGCATGTTATACACGGGTAGCAGGGTTACCAAGGGCACAAAGAGTCCCTCCAGAACTTACCTGAGCTGCTGGGACTGAAGCTGTTAGGAGAGCTGTCTGTACTGGAGGTTCGGTATTTTGTTGTCCCTTCTCCTCCTCAGAGCCACCCAAGCTGGCTGTCTCATCACCATCCAGGGGCCCAGCGTCCGCATCTGTACCCAGTCCTGCAGCTCAGTCTGGGGAGACAAAGTCCCAGGAGCTTGGAAGCCTCACGGTCATACCTGTGATACAATCTGAAAATAAAGGGCCCTCTCCTCCAGAGTACTTCCCAACTTCAGTCACTATGCCCAAAAGTTCCCTTTACCAAAACACTTTAATCTGACTGAAGATAGCCTTTTAAACAGTGAAGACTACAAATCTGAGAATCCCCAAATGCAGAGCTCACACCAGATATCAAAGGAGACTAGTCTGACACTGTCCAGTCAGGGAAATGGGCCCAAAAAGGGCAAGGCACTCACATAACATCAGGGCACACAGAAGGACAAACCCAGGCCTCTTCCAGGCTTGACCACAGAACCCTCGGACAACACCATGGCAGACGCACCAGCAAGTCTGCATCCTCTTCCAGCCCTTCCTCTTCCTCCTCCTCCTCCTCCATCCTGCATACAGTCTGCCGCCAACTTCTCGATGTGGGCCATAGGCAAGGGGGCTGCGGGGACAAAGGGTCAGGGCAACTCAGAAAAGGTCCACGAACAGCATCTTCAATGCACTGTACGTTTCTACACTCAGGGAGAAATACTGCCCTCCACAGCCAAAGTCCCACCTATAAAACCTACGCTCTCCCTTTAAGAGCCAGCTCAAAGACCCTCAGCAGGGAATCCTTCCTGGGCCTTCCAATAGAAAACAAAGCTATTTTCGTCTCAGCATTTTTGCTGTGGTAGTTCATCACAGACGTATTCATCCATTCCCCCTAACCACACCTTTCACAAATGTAAAGATTTTTAACATCACAATTCTATAAGACAGTTAATATTATCCCTATTTTATATATGAATAAACATAGAACTACCAATATTTAATTTCCTAATACTGTAATCCTACTAAGTGGCAAAGCCATGATTCAAACCCAGTTCGTCTAACTAAAGCAAGTTTGGACTGAGAGAGAACAGAGGGCTGTGTTTCCCCCAGACCAGGGAGCCCCTTTCTAGGTCCTCCCATTCTCATCTCAGGAGTACATGGGACTGGAGGCAAAGGGGGCTTGGTTCTCTCTGAGGGTTCCTGGTGAGAAGAGATTAAGATCTAGACCCTCTGACCCTTTTAGACTTCAGGTCTCTGTCCTCTTCCAGGCTGGGGAGGAATATTCCACTTATTCATCTAACTCAATTTCTATGCACTTATTAGCGCCCAATTTGGTCTGTGCTGAGCCCCTACTCTATACTAGGCCTAAGAACAGTGACCTAAGTCAGTCGGAGAGTCAGATTGCTGACTGTCCATAATGGGGAGGTGGGCAATCCAGGGAAGAAGTGAGCAGGGCAAGATGGCCTCTTGGTGGAGTGCTGCAGAAGGGACACAGACATCAGAGGAACACGTCATCAGGCTGTAGACCCTCTCCTCCAACTGCCTGAGCCCATCTGGTCCCAGCACCGAGTTCAGCCCAGTGCCACCAACTCACCGTGCCCCTTAGGTGCTGGCTTTCTGCTCGTGGTCCCTGCTTCCCCAGTGAGGGCCAGCAGCTCAGCCTCCAGGTCCCCATCATCTTCGGTCTCCTCCATCCCCAGCAGCATGTCATCAGGGCTGAATTCCACAAAGAGCCCCAGCTGAGAACAGAGAAAGGCAGAGGGTAGAGCCCAGACCCAGAGCCAGTCTCCTGGCAGTCACTGGCTCCTTCACTATCTGAGGCCCAGTGCACAGAAAGGAAAACTGAGGCTGCAACATTAGGACACTTTAGGACACTTTTCTCCCTAGTGACTCTACGAAGACCCAGTGAAACTACACCACCATTATCATCACTCACAACAGCAACAGCGCTAGCTGCCACGCACTGTGCTTAGCACCCTACATGACTGCCTTAGGTAATTCTCATAATTCTGAGTGGCAGGCTCTATTATTTTTTTTTTTTTTTTTTTGGAAAACACACATAACATGAAAATTATCATCTTAACCACTTTTAGGTGTAGAGTTCAGTAGCATTATGTACATTCACACTGCTGTGCTACCGTCATCCACCTGAGAACTCCTTTCATCTAGCAGAACTGAAACTTGGTACCCTTAAAAAATTTCCTATTCTCTCCTTCCCCCAACCCCTGGTAACCACGTTCGACTTTCTCTATAAATCTGACCACTCTAAGTAACAGTAGGCCCTATTTTCATTTCCATGTTCAGATAATACTGAGACGACCTTGTAAGTGGCAGAGCTAGAATTTAAAATAAGGTCTTATGACTTGAGTCTACGCTCTTTAGTCTACCACCTTCCTTACCTGCCTCTGTTAAGACTATAAAAATGGACTAAGAAGTCTTAGTACTTGAACCAAAAAAAAATAAAGGGAAGATTAGGAACAGCTAAGGCAGCAAAGCTCTTCTAATGGACACAGCCCTCAAGCCCCAGCAAGTAGTCACGGCCCTAAATAAAGGACCCATGAGAACACTGGCCCCTTCAGAACACCCTAAACTTTAGTGGTTCTTGAATCCTCTAGATCATTCATATGGAGGTGGCCATGGAAGAAGGATACCTGGGTTGAAACGCAGGTGAGTTCTGGCCTCATCTCCCATGTGTGTCTGGCAAAGAACTGGCAGAGGGTCTCTAAAGGCTCTGCCAACTCCAGAAGCACTGCTCCAAGTCTCTGGACTAATGGGGTACCACACAGGTGACCCAGTTTGCCCAAGCTATTTAGGAATCTCCACTCTCAGACTGGTCCAGGGGTGAAGAAAGCTATATACATACCTGCTTGGCAGCTGCCACACCCTGGCCACTGGCCTGAGGGCCTTTCCGAGGTCTAGGCCCTGGCATCTCGGCAGCCTAGATACCTGTTTGGTAGGGAGTGGAAAAGACTCAGACTGGAGCTGCCTAAAAGCTCCTCCCCCTGCTACCTATAGTAAGGTGTGGTTAGTAAACTCCCAACTCAGAGAGAGATGTCAACGGCTTAACACCAAAGGGTGAAATACTAGCACTGGAAGTACAGCACTGAAGCAAGTGACTTGGGAGATTGAAGGGATGGAGACCACCTGTTAATGGGTTAAAGTGGGTGTGTGTGGACACAGTAAAAGGTTACAAACTTATTAATAAATATGGATTAAAGCAAAGAGGTTGAGGCTGTGGAGAAGCCTGGAAGACAGATTCAAGAAAGTAACTCTAGGTAAAGGCGGGTTGGTACAAGGCTGGGCAGGATTCAGAAAGGCTCTAAAGCTGTGCAATCAAATATGGTAGCCATATATGACTATTTTCATTTAAATTAAAAATCCAGTTCCTCAGCCATTGGCCAGCACAAATATTGAACATTTTCATCACAGAAAGTTCTCTGGCACAGTTCTGCTCTAGAGAAACCTGATTCAGCATTCTGATTCTCTTGGAGATCTCACAACCATTCACAGGACCTACTATGTGTCAGAGACCCTGTGCTGGGCACTGGGAGAGCAGGAATGAATCTGACATTTTCCCAACTCTCAAAGGATATTTACATGGTGGAGATAGCCTCATGGATGGACACAACCCCACAGGGCTGCTCCAGGGGCCATGAGTGCCCAGGTGCAGCCCGTTATCCAGCAGAGAAAAAAGGCTTCTTGGAGAAGGCAGTGCCTGTGCTGAGTCATGGGGAATAAGAATACGAGACAGAGGGAACCACCTGATAATTATTTTGAAGTGAGAAACCGTTTGAACTGCGCAGGGAAAGGAAAGATCTGGGATTACTGGAGCATAAAGTGTGTTGCATGAAATGGAACAAGTGAAGCTGAAAATGTGAGCAAGACGCAAAACAGAAAAAACTTAAAACTTTAAAGGAGTTTGGGCATTAGTCTGAGTGCTATGAACGTGACGGGATCAGCTGGACGATTCAGAAACATCTGTCTGGCTGCTTAAGGAAGGAGGTAGGAGGGAGAATGGAGACTGGAAGCCGTCCTGTCTTGCAACGGTTCGGACGAAAGGGGCGAACTGCGGAGGCGTGGGGGTGGCGAGAAGGTGGAGATTCCAAAGTTAGAGGGTAAAATCAACAAGGCTCCAGGGTTAACTGGATGTGGGCGCACAGGAATGGGACCTCAGGGTGACTCCAAGAGTCAGATTTCAGTGGCTTGGGAGAATGGCGGGCCGTCAACTGAGCGGGAGCACTGCGTGAGCGGGCTCAGGGAAAAGACGAGGTCAGTTAGACATGTCAAGTTGTGGCGCCAGGGGCACCGGTCTAGGGGGCATCGGTGTCGGACCCAGGCCCGGGCTCAGGAAAGAGGAGGGCAGCGGAGTGCGCAGGAGAGGCGAATCCGGGGACCCCACTCCCGCGCAGCAGGACGCACCGCCCTGCCCCGCCCCAGCCGACTCCATCTCCCTCGCGTCCCCAGGTCTCCACTCGCCGGGGGCGGTAACGCGACATACCTCGTAGCGGATCCGAAACCAACCCGGCCTTCTCCTCCCCGGAACGCCCAGGGCTCCCGCTGCCACCCCGCCGCCGCGGCGGCCGTGACGGAAGCGCCCCGGCGGAGACGGCTCGCGCCCTAACACGTGATTCCAGGCCCCTGCGGCGCGCAGCACGCATGCGCAAGGCGAGGCGGGCGTAGCGCTCCAACAGGTGACTCCAAGGGTGGGGTTCTCAGCATAGAGGTAACACGAGGCTCCATACGGGTCGTTGGACAGTTCCGACGTGTCTAGCTGATGGCGCAAATACAGGAAGTTTGCCACCCGCCCATGCCCATTTTCTCTTTCCCCGCCAAACTCCCACCCTCCGAGACTCCGGGGTACTCACTCACCTCACGTCCTCGCTCCGTCCCTCTCGGCGTGAGGGCGGGGCTGACGCACGCCCCGCCCTAGAGGAGGGGCTTCTCTGCTTGCCTCCTTGTCAGTGGCCTTTGTAACAGTCTTAATCATTCAGTATCTGAATGTACATTTTATGATCACAAGGCGGGTGAAATAAAATATGACAGGCAGCAGACAATGGATGTTCATCTCATTCCACCTCTTCATCAAGTCATTTCATAGCTGAACACCAAATTCTTAACCTCCCTACCCAGCAGGGCATGAAATGGGGGGAGAGGGGCATTAAAGAGAATTTTCCATCTAAACCCTAGCTCATAAACGTAAATTTGTTTTGTAGTTATCAGTTTAAAAGATCTTCCAGGTTCTTGGACAAAGAGCTTTTCCATTCTCTATTGCTTTGGGGTGGTTGCCCAGAGAAAACCGACTTTAGCATTTTTAAAATTGAAGCCTCTCATTTTTTTCTCATTAAATTTTATAATGAAATATTTAATATATGCCCAAAGATATACAATTTTCACATTTGCTGGAATGCATGCTCCACAAAGGCAAGCTGTTTGTTTCTAAGATGTCTCCAGTGCCTAGAGCAGTGCATGGTACACAGTAGGCACTCAATAGGTCTCATTTCTTGTGTGAATTAACATGAGCACCAAACAGAAGTTTAAGAAGAAAAAACAGTACAGTACAGTTGAAGGCACTTACACACACCTATCACGTTGCAACCCTTTCCCAAAGAGATACCCACTCTTCTGAGTTTGGTGGTTATTATTCCTGCACATATTTCTACTGTGTATGTATATATCCTTAAACAATCCATGGATTTTTTTGCAAGCTTTACCATTATATCATTGGTATCACTGCATATATTCTTCAGCTTTACTCAACCCTATTTGATACTTACACATTGATACTTACATTTTGTCTATTTTTCATTTCTCTAGGGTATTTCGTAGTATGAAAATAATTCGCTTTTCCAATGGCTTTACATTACAGTGCTATGAACATTCTTGTACACAACTCCTAGGGTACACATATTTTCCTAGGGTATATAACTTGGATTAGAATTGCTAGCTCATAGGATTTCTGCATTTTCCAGACAATAATAATTCCAAATTATCTATAGAGTATCTGTTCAAGTTTACACTCTCAATAGTGGCACATTTTGGTTCTATTTGTTCTATATAGCACTATGGAAAAGTTTCCTAATAGATGTGAAAGGGTTTCAACTTGCAGGCTTCTTTTACTATGTTTATATTTTGTTGGTCAGTCATGTTTCTTATTCAGTGGATGACTTTTACCCATTTTTCCTTTTTCTTAATTGTGTAATTCTTTAAAATATTCTGATACTGATTCTCATTCCATTATATGCAGTTATATAAATATTTAATCATGATTCTCCTAAGAACAAGATTCTCCTACCCAATTTACAACTCACAAAATTTAACATTTACAAAATATCATTACCTATATTTATAATTATGTCTCTTAAATCCACCACTCAATGAAGATTCGATGCATTTAGCTATTTAGCTCTCATTTCTCTAGTTTCCATTAGTTTAGAATAGTTCTAAATGGTTATATTTTTGTCTTTGTGATATGGATATTTTTGAAGAGGAGCAGTTACTCTGCAGAATATTTTTTTTCTCAATTTTAATTTATCTGATAATTTTCTCATCAATAAACTGAGGTCAAACATTTCTGGCAGGATTATTACATGTGTGATTGTGTTTTTCTGTGCCTCACATGAGGCTTTAGATATCAGTTTGTCCCATTGTTGGCTTCCATTTAAGTATTAGAATTAATTTGCAAAGGTATATCAAATACCCTTGCCAAGATTTTGATTGCACTTGATTTGTATTTAGATGTTAATTATATCTCTTTATTAGCTTGATTCCTAGGTACCTCATATTTTTGTGCCATCTGAGTCTTTTTATTATTTAAAGATTTATTTATATGATAAATGGTGCCTTTGTAAAATTACATTTTCTAGCTATTTGTTGCTAGGGATTACTTATCACTGATATTATTTCCAGCCATTGTTTTTCATAAACCACATTTGTTACATTCACATTTTCCAAAAGTTAAGATACATAGTAACATACGGTGGACATCTTCTAAGCCCTGATCACAGCCATCTAGTACTTTCTCAGAGGCAACCAATATAACCAATTTCTTACATATTCTCCCAGAACTATTTTATATCAACACTAGTAACTGTATGCAGATACTTATATACATGGTATAAGTGATGGAAATATAAGTCAGAAGGAGGGCTTATTGTAGGAAGGATGGTTTGATTTTATAACCTGATGTTTGTCATGATTATAAATTTCCCAAACACTCTGGAAAAGACAAATTATTTAATGGAAAATTCCAAACCACACGACAGTTATTTCCATTCCGTACACTTCGCCACAATTCCACATACACAGAAAAAGAAAATCAGGTCCTTTAAAACCAGCAGCTCACAGTCCTGCCTTATGAGGCCCTTCATTCGTCTTTCAGCGCATACAGCACATCATCCTGGCTGACGTTGAGCCGCACACGAAGGAGCAGATCATTCCTGCTGGGCTCCACAAGGAGAAGGCGGCAGGAGCCCAGGTGACAGCACACTGCCATTGTCTCTGACATGGTGGGATACGGGAGTCCCTCCATCCTGCACAGGGCCACGTGTTGCCTGTATACCTAGAAACAAAGCGCATTTATCTGAGGTCAGTTGCTGGAAAGGTCAAGAGAAGAATGATCCTGGGTCTATATCTGATCACTTATTTTTTTTTGGAAGAAATGAACACTTTTGGTTCACGATGCTCAATACCCCAAAAGTCATCAATGGGTGCCCCAATGGGGCGCAAATGCAGGGGCATAATGCAATATTGATCTCAGAATCAGAGAACAGCAGTGTGAATCATGATTCTATCAATTACCTAAATCCCGGGCAAGCTATTTTACTTTCTGAGCTTCAGATTTATCTATTAAGTGTATTATAATAGGAGTTAATGGGTATGAAATGTCTACTAATTGTGACTTACACAGGGACTGAGAATTCCATAATTGAGATTGTGATTCAAGTCAAATTTTGCTAGAAGGCATTTTCCTTAGCAGATAACAGTGGACTAGTGCCAAGGCATGACCTTTGGAAAATCAAAGCCTGGAGAGAATACGGAACAAAGAGAGGAAGGAGGGTAGCTGGAAACAGATTCCTACCCCAAAGCCCCAAGTGGGTCAGGCAGGTCTGTAGCATTTCCTAATCACTTTCTACTCTAAATCTTTACAAGTATATTTCCCACCCCCAGCCCCCACCAAGACTGGTTCCTGGCTCCTATCACAGTTAATGGCACATTGTAGATGTTTAGGATGTTCACAAACTAAAATGACAGTCACTGTCTATAGAGGAGCTGTCTTGGGCTCTACAAGGAAAATAATAATAGACAAACATTAAAAACAAAAAAGAAGTAAAGAAAAGTTGAAAGGAAGAAGTAGTTGGAAGGAAATGCTTTCTTGACTTCTCTATCTAAAACATACTCATACACAGACACACACACTCCCAGGTGCAGACTCAAACACCTTTAACAAGGCAGCCCATCGCCTATGAAAACTAGTTTTAAATAAACGACTCAGGCACAAGACCTAATGCTTCCTTTAACTCGATATAATGGAAGCATGGAAGCTGCTTCAACAATGTTTGGATTGATCGTCATGTTTTTAAACATAGCTCATTCTGAAAACTTTGCCCCCACTATACCATAGGCTGTATTAGGGCACTAACATTTGACTTGTTCATTTCTGAATCTCCTACTCCTAGAACAGGATCTGGCACGTAGTAAACCTTCAATCTAATATACAGAAACCAGTTACTAACAGTCTCTTCTCACACAACTCAATAAAATATCACATAAAAATAGGTGTTTACCTGATATTCTTTAGCATTATCAGGGTGGCACATAATAGAGAAACTGTTACACAGTGATCGACACAGTGTTATGCATATTTTAAAAGCGTCAGACCAAAATCTAGAAGGATCTGAAAAAAGATCAATCACCTGCTGGAATGTTGCTTCCTCCAGTCCGGAACGACGGAACTCTGCAAGGATGGCTCTCAAGAAGCTCTGCTCCAGAACAGAGGAATTTCTTAAAGAAAAGGAAGAGATGTGAGTTCTTGTAAGTGGCTACACCAACAGCTTAGAAGAAAGCCAAAAAAGCTTTTCTGCATCTTAAGAGAAGAGGGGAAAACTGGGGGTTACTTTTTCCTATACTATGCAGCAAGAATCCTCCCCCTCTCCCCCCAAATCTCAAAATATTATACTGGGTTTATATTTATGTCTCCCTGACAAGACTATGCCCCTTAAGAAAAAAGACAGCATCTTCAGAAAATGCAGGTTAAATATAAAAACTTAAAAAGGGAAACATCCTTCCACAGCCTTCCCAGACTGTGGCCCTCTCTAGCAGTCTTTCAAGGAATGTTCAGGGTCAGGAAGCAGCAGCATCTTACTTGATGGCAGTGATGTATGACGATGAAACCATTTCATCCACGGCTTTCAGTAAGTGAGCTACAGTGACCAGGCCAGGGGAGTCAGGCTTCTGGTAGGAGAATTCACAGATCTCTGTGGCACGCCTACAAATGTCCAGGCAGCGCCGTGCATCTCCAGAGAGGGCTGCTACCTACATGAGGGAACATTTCATTCCTTGAGGTCCCCTTGCCATCTCAACCCAGGAGAAAAACCAACAGATTCTGTGTTCAGCTAAAAAGGAAAGGTGGTGCTGAGGATGGATTTAAGCCTAAAGGTAAATACTTAGCCCTGACTGGGGACCTGGTAGAGGCTCAGATATAAATGATTACAGTCATGCCTCACTTAGTGAGGAGGATACATTCTGAGAAATGTGTCATTAGGCAATTTTGTCCCTGTGTGAACATCACAGAGTATACTTATACAGACCTAGATGGTATCGCCTACTACACATCTAGGCTATACAGTATAGCCTACTGTTCCTAGGCTGCAAACCTATATAGCCCATTATTGTACAAAACACGAGATTAAATCAAGCATAAGAAAAATCATACAATCAGGAGACGAGATAAACACGAGATGAGGCTGCTGCCTTGTAACATGTCTTACAGCAAACTTTTTTTAAAGTAAAAATATACTCTAAAATAACGATAAAATGTATAGTAAATACACAAATCAAGAAAAGTCATTACCATTACCAAGTATTTGTATACTATACATAATTGTACTTGCTATACTTTTATATGACTGGCAGCACAGCAGGTTTGTTTATACCAGCTTCACCATAAACAGGTGAGTACTGCATTGTGCTATGGTCTCATAATGGATAGGGCATTGCTAGGTGATAAAACATTATTCTGTAGCACATAACTGTCTACGGTGCCTAGCTAGGACTCTTCCCTGAGACCAAATCTCTGTCTCAGTTTTACAGATAATGCCACAGTAGAAAAGGCAGAAATTCTCAGCTTTATTTCATATTAGGAAAAGGAAATCTAATGGCCCAAGATCATATTGAACTGTCTGGAAACACAAGGTTCTCATTCCTTGCATGAAGAGAGAAATGTGCCCCATAAGCAGCCAGCCAAAACCAAGAGGTTAAAGCAGAGCCTATTTTAGAGATAAAGCCACAGTTTGAGCCTCCCTCACATTATGTGGTGAATTTTGGATACCACCTGGTCAATAGCCAAACAACCAGAATCAAGAGGGAAAGAAGCTTTAAATCTGGAGGACCTAGAAGCATCTGTGGTTAGATTAATCAGACCAACCCACATTGCCAGTAGCTTCACTATTGCTCCTTCCTTTCTATGAGCACAGAGGCTGAGCAGCTGGCTCCTGGGCTCTCTTCCCGGAGAATCTTATACCCTCCCCCACAATGACAGACCACTTGCATTTTAAATTTCACTAAAGTAATCCTTGGACTCACTGTGGCCTTCAAGCATCTCTCGGTTTCTTTATTCCCAGTACTTTCTAGCAATCCCCACCATTGGCCTGATAACCATCACAGGAGACAACATCCTGCCTGATGACTTGCCAAAATGATTATTTCCTTCTAAAATTCCTGCTACATTAGGTTTAAAAAAGCAAATTGTATACACACACACACACACACAAAGACAGTCATTTCCGGGAAGTGGAATTACAGGAGTTTTTAAATGTTTTGTACATATTTGTTTTCGGAATTCAAATTTAAGAATTCAAAACAAAAGTCGCTTTTCCAATAAACCAAGGCAGAAACATGAGTATCAGATTACAGTCTTCTCTTCCTCTAACCTCCTGCATCCAACTGGTAAGGATGTCCCATGATGTTTCCACCCTATCACTTCTTTCCTCCAATCACCATCACCACTGACTGTGAAGCAGTACCGTGTTAATAGCGTGTACTCAAGAGCTGCTGCAGAGGCCTAAAAATAAAGTGGACAGGGGACACTGGGAGGCAAAAAAACCCACGCAAAACAGCTCTAATCCTAAGAGTATCTGTGAACCTTGGTGACCGTAAACACCCGGCTGCGGTGGTGAAGGAGACAAAAGAAAAATCTGAGGTCCACAAAGCATGGAATCTAAGAGAAGACCTTGCATAAACTAAGGACCTGACATCACAGGGTAAAGGTGAATGAGAGACCCATCATGCAGAAGAGATGGCAAGAAAAATGGCCTGTTTTGACCTTGGTATTAGGTGGTGTAAGGTAAAAAACAAAAAGGAAAAAACCTCAGTCTTTGCAACTACAAGCCCTCACATGGATCTGTAGCCCAGATTTATGTTGTGTCTCCTAAAAACCTCAAGTGGAGAATTTTCTTTTGAAATGGCCCCAGTTGACAGTGCCCCTCAGTAACTGACAGAAGCAAAAACAAAATCTGAATGAATTCAACTTCAACCCAGTTTTCAATTAATTCTCAGATAAAGCTCTAAGGAAAGTAAGCACACACAGCAAAAAAGAAAAAATAACCAAGACACAAGAGCGAGGAAACAAGGCCACGTATCCATGGGAACCAGCAATCAATAAAACTGAACTCACAAAGACTTCAGATATCGTACTTATAAGATACAGAATATAAATAAGTATGTTTCTTTATATGTAAAGAAATTAAAGAGAAGTTTGAAATTACAATCAAGAGTTTTAGGTAAAAATAGCATCCAAATTTGATGCCTTCTGATATGTTAATAAAAGACCATGAACCCTAAAAGGACGAGAAGTAACAGGAGTAAACAATATAATTCTGCACGTTGGACAGAGATGGCAGATTAGTGGTTGACTTAGGCTGAAAAAAGCCAATTCCTACAGCAGTAATGAGGAATCCGGGAACAAATCTAAATTACACACACACAAAAAAACTTCAAAATGCTCAGAGTTAACGGTATTGGAACTGGAGGTAAAGGGGAAAGTTTAGCTAAAATAAGGAGGAGTGGCTGAAAGTTAAGACCGATGCCCTCGATCTGGAGTTAGCAAACTATGGCCTGCCACAGGTTTTTATAAAGTTTTACTTGAACATAGCTATGTGTATTCCTTTACCTACTATGCATGGCCGCTTTTGGTGACACAAGGGCAGAGTTGAATAGTGCAACGGCACGAGTATTGTCGCAGTGGAGGGGATGTCCCTTACTAAATGCTAACGGTTACTATTTGTGGGACGAATTTGAAAACCTCCACCCTCTCTGACTCCAACCCACACTCCCACCCCCAAAACACTTCCCCAACAAGCATACTCTGGGAAATCTGACCATACCAATGGGGAAGAGCTGAAGATATGGAAACTGACCCATTCAGATTAACCTGGTGAAGCTCATGGTGAACAAGCCTCACTCGTGCTCAGAGCTCTCAATAAGTTTTGTCATCTCCACTCTTATACCTGAGTGGACAACCAAGACATGTGAGGAAAGTAAAAATGTAAGATAAACCAACAGAAAAAAGCATCTTGGAGGAAAAGGGGGATGACAACCTCAAATAAACAGGATGGCATAAATAAAAGACCATTCAGAGAAAAAAAGAATTTTTAGAAATTGCATGATAGCAGAAGTGAAAAACTACCCAAGAGGAGGGTTAAATGGTAACTTTGAGGATCTCTCTCCTAGAAAGCAAAGACAAGCATCATACCTGGCTCACCTGACCCCAGTACCTAACGCACTAAGTAGCCAGCTCTGAGCAGGTGTTACAAGTGCTGCTGCTATAGGCATTCAAAGTTCAGATGGTTTGGGGCAAGACACTAGAAATACATTTATAATTCTTTTAAGTGCTGAATACTGTGGTTGTGTGGTTTCTTACATCAGCTTGAAGCAGATATTTAACCCACTTTGTTCCTCAGCACCCTTGGAGACTAGTCTTAGTGGAATCTTGGCTGGCATCTTCCCAGTGCGCTCGAAGGATGTAGGTAGTCCAAACTTATACCTACCATGGAGACACGTGTACCTTGCTAGGCGCATTACAGACATGACTGAATTTAATTCTCACAATGACCCTATGAGGTAGCTAGTATTATTCTCATTTCTCAGAGAAGAAAACTTAGGCTTAGGAAGTTTAAAATAACTTTCCTGTAATGGTCCATGCCTCTTAAGTGTTAGAGCCAGAATTCAAACCAGGTTTTTCTAAATACCCTGCCTTTTTCATTATACAAAGCTGCCTACTGCCTGAATCAATTAATCTTCATTTGTATATAAGCCCACCATAGTCATAGCCTTCTAATTAATTATGCAATAAGGTTAAGAAATTTTTCAGAATTTTGTTTCTATTTTTTGTATGTTTTTATAGGACTTCCTAAATTTCTCTTCATCCTCAGAGCACCAAGCACAGGATCTTACACTGACAGGTGCTCAGCAAAGACTTGCCACCTGGTTTGTAGGTACGGCTAGGAGCTCCCTGAGGGACTTACCTTCCTGGCTACTAACTGGATGGCATCATCCTCAAAGGCCTTTAAATGTTTGAGTCGGGACACCAGGATCTGCTGCAGTTGGCTGTGAGTATAGGGCTGGAAGGACATCCTGGTGAGTCCCTGGTGAGCCAAGATGACAGAGGAAAAAGTTCATTGATTGCTCTGATAGCCTTGGTGGAAACCCACCATCTAGTCCCCAAACCCAATTTCCAAGTTCCATATAACAATTCACACATTTCAGGCTGGAACTACCACTGCTCTGCTTCCAGCTCTTCGTTACTGACAATGGCCAGTGGTATCCTGTAGAGCAGTAGTTCTCAACTACTTTTCATTTAGTTTAAAAGATCCTTTTATCCTTAAAGAATCATTTACAAGTAGATAGAAGCAGAAACGCTCTAATTGGAGTGGGTGGGAGGATCTTCAGCTCTGTCATCTCTACGGGCACAGCTCCTGGCTTCACTCATCATGGTTATCAGTGCCTGATGCTGTCCTTCCAGCTGAACCACAGGTCCACAGGGCGTCTGCCTGGTTCACCGCTATACTCTACGCATTTCACACTGCCTAGCAAGGGTAAGCGCTAAAATATATTTTTTTTAAATAATTAAACCTCCAGGACTCTGCAGTTTTAAGAGTGCACAGATAGCAGAACACTAAGACGTGTTTGCAGCAAATAATGCAATAGTTACATTTCATTCCAATTTAAAATGATCGGAATTTCAAAAACCACATTTCTTACTTTTCCCATTTACTTTTGTTTCCTATGTATTCATTTGTGCAGAACTCCTTGGCTCAGCTTATGGATCTGTAAGAACAGCTTGGATTGGCCTTGGGACCTACCAGTCGGCTTGATACCCGGTTCATCATGATGCGCTCTGGCAGGTCCATGGTGTTGGCAATGGTCAGGACCACAAGCCGGGCATCCTTGTGAGTGGGCCAGTCAAAGAGATTGTACATCACATCTTGTTTCTGAGTCCAGAGAAGATCGAGCTGCCAGGGAAATAGAGGGAAATGCAACATAAATTAGAGATGGAGCCAGGCCCAGGTGAAGACCTTTAGCTGCATGCGCTTCTCAGGTCACACCACAAAAGTAGCAAAGAAGTCAAAGGACATATGCCTTTCCACCAGAGAATGGGCTCAGGTGAATGAAGAAGGGAGACAGGACAACTTCCCTCCTGCCCAGTATTTGCTCCCAGAACATCCCAATCAAGAACCACGCCACTTCTTCTCCATTCCTTCTGTGGGCACCTCCTTACCTCATCCACAAGCAGCACAGTGGTTTCCTGAGAGGACCCTTGGGTGCAAAATCGCTTTGCCAGCAGTTCTGCTGCATGGTTAGCTGTTGCCTTTTGGCCTGTCAGCTTCTGCATTGGGAGAAAATAGGTATAGCAAACTGTAAGGACTTCACTGTCCTGGGATTAAAGTTAAATTTGCACGTAGAGAAAGCTATTTAGTCTGAGGACTGCAGTATCCTATATTCTATTTTACACTCTAGCCTAACTTTAACCTAGAAGAGAAGGTACCAATAAAGCATCTGTGTGACTGAAATGCAAATGAACCACAGACTGGTCCCAGAAGCCCATTCAAAATCATTACTGCATGACTCTATTTATAACTGGACATTATTTTTAACAAGATAACCGCTAATGAATCAAAGAGTGAGGTTCAAACTCTGATCTACCTCTAATCCCTTTTCTATTGTTTACCATATGCTTCCTGTGTGTGAATGGTTTCCAACATGTTGGTTAAATACTGGCTTCCAATAATTCATATCGAACCCCTAGGCTTTAAAGTCCTTGAGGGTAGAAATTCTGCCTTCCTTGCCCTTGCTACCTACCTCTACACTCAGGAGAATGCCGAGCATACTAAAAACATGTCATAGGCACAAAATTAAGTAAACCTTTCCCTTACCTTCCAGATTTGTACGTAGACTTGGCGTGGCTCCGTCAGCTTCATGCCATTGACTTCAATATATTTAAAGGGAGGAACATCATTTGCTTGGGCTGCCTGCTGAAGGCAGTGTATCACCTCGTGCACAGTGGCAGTCTTCCCTGTCCCAGGGACTCCAGAGATGTACATGCACCTAGGCAAGAAGAGAAGATCCATGGGCTAGGTCTGTGCCAGCTGCGTCACACTATCACCAGTTTAGTAGTGTGCGAATATGTCCTGAAGGAAGGACAGACTCCTGAAATGGGGAGGTGGAGATAGAAAGGCCCATCCTTGGAAGCTGGTCAGAGCAGAACCTGTTTATATAGAATTTCATTCTATAAGCAATGCAGTGTGCAAACTACCTACCCAAAGAAGGCCAATTCCACTTTTCTCTGAAATACATAATTCCTATGAAATTACTTTGACAATAAAAGCTGCTTTAGAAGTTTTAGGTAACAAGTTACCTAAACAAGTTTAGCAACAAGTTTGCCTGCTCTCCTGATACTGAAGTGGTATACTAGTGAGGGCCTTCTCCCCTGACCACTCCGCCTGCCTCAGCCTGACTCACCCTCCAGTATGGTCAAGCAGTTTGCTTTCCACAAAGTTGTAGATGTCTTGGAATTCCTGTTCCCGACAGGGAAGAGACTCGGGTACAGCAGAAACATGCAGCCTAAATGAAGGAAGATGAGGACTTTAAAAGCATTTCACCATCTTCTTAAAAACAGATGGAAAAGACTTTTCTCGTTTCTATAAGAAAATTTAATCACAAAACCAAGGGTACACCTTCATTCTCAAATCCTTCATGTGGCCTTATAATCCCTTTCTCCACCCAAATCACTGAACTCGGTGTTTCTAACCAAGGGTACATCTCACCTGGGAAGCTTTCCAAACCAAATCACCTGGTTGGACCTCATCCCATAAGAGATTCTGATTCAATTGATTTCTGACACGATCTAGTCTTAAAAAGTCCCCATTTGTTCTAACAGTACCATAACTGAGAAGCAGTGTCCTGACTAATCATCTTCTACCCCTGAGAAAATGACGGCAATAGAATGAAAGGTTACTCCTTCTAGAACCTGTCCGCATTAGCTCATCCAGACACTGCTTGAGAGGTCTTTCCTCTAAGCATACATCCATTTTATTATTATTACTCCTGTTTCATGTGAATGAAAGCAGAAGCCCATTTCTACTTATCTAAAAGGGGCCCACAAGCAGCGTTACCTCAGCCGGGCCTCCTCCAGCACGTTGGCCGGCTCCTGGGCAGCCAGGTTTCGGCTGCGGATCTGGGGAGTGGCACAATGTGGCATTCTAGGCTTGGGTGTATTCAGAAAAAGAGAACATATGCAAAAGAAAAAGAAAGCAAAACATCATCCAGGACACATTAGCAAATCTGATCCCTAATGACCTGCTAAAAAGAGTGGTGCTGAATGCCTCTTAGTTCCTTTATGTAGAAAGTACCAAGATTCTTGCGCTCTCTCTCTCCTCACATCACACATACACTTAGTTCATAGTCTAAACACAATTTTTTTTCTAATTTACACATAGATTTGAATTTAAAGCAATATCAACCTGAGGAAAGAATGAATGAAAATATGGATTAAATACTATTTAAAAAAAAAATATTACCTTGAAAGAAACACAAAAAATTAAGAAAGCTTAACTTCTCTGCACAAATATAGGGTAGAGTAGGAGACATAAACTGGGTTTGATTCAGAAGATCCTCCTCTAGATTTGTTTGAAAATATGGTCAAACTTTAGCATCTTAGGACTTCCACAATCCACAAACCGTATTTAGAGAAACCTCACCAGATCTTTCCACTCTAATCCCTAGTCACCACTCAGTCTGGGCAAACAGCACTATTCTCGTTTTTCTTCCTCCTGGCTCACCAGAACAGGCCTGCTACCCCTTCTTTTTCCTGGTGTTTCTATAAAGCACTCCCTTCTGTGGGGGGCATTTCAATTACCTACTCTCTGCTTTCTGCCAGGCTACACAGTGATAACCTCTCCACCTCTTCCTCAGGCAGAAAGCACTTAGGCTCTGTTTAACAGTTTAACATCTATTAACTTTGGCAAAAAGAGGAAAGGAATAACAAAATCTTGCTGAAAAGGTATCAAAAACTTGGTGGACTTCTGACCTTTTTTAATATGCTAAAGATGGCCTCATACCCAGTATCTCTTCTTCTGGATGGACCCAGGAAATGCAATCATACCAGAACTTAGGTGAGCTATTTGCATAATAACTCCAGGTAAGATTGCCTAAGTCCCAAAGTGACCTATTGGATTTCCTTTCCTAGAGGTCTTTCTTTGACTTCAATCTAAGCCTAATCACATTTTTCTTGATATGGAAAAATGGAGATTAGCTTTAGAAAAAGTCTTCTAAATAGGCTTTTTACAATTGTGTAAAAATGCTCCATGAAAAAAGTTTCCTGGTCAAAGATTCATACTCTAATGCTCTATTTGAAGGTCACAATAACATTAATAAATTAATGGCCTTGAGAAGTCATGTGATAATGAAGCCAATTTAATTGTTTACACATTTCTCAAACATGTCTGAACATGGCAAGACCCTCTTAATAGCTTTCAACATACTAATGTTAAACAGGAAGCAGAAGTCCATTTATTTCTTCCAACTTACCATCACACAGTTCATCACCAGTACCTGAGTGCTCCCTGTTTCTCAGGTGTATCGAGTAACACAACAAAACCAATGACATGGCTCAGCAGCCCTGAATTCAATGCCCACTAAGCACTGATTATGCACGAAGCACTCTGCTGAATTTTGTAAGCAATGCAAAGATGTGGGGCCAGTTCTTATCATTCCCTCTGAAAATCTGTCTCTTGGCCATTTGGTTCTGTGTCTTAAAAGGAACTTGAACTCAAAAATCACTGTCTACTGGATTCATTTTCAGTCCCAGGGTTCACATAGGTCCTTTCTACATGAATATTCCAAACGTAATAGCTTTGACTACAACATACCTGTGCTCGAATTCAGCTATTACTAAAAGTGTGATCCCAGCCATTTTTTAAATTTAATTTTTAAATTAAGAGAAGGATGCTTCGCTGAAAAAAAGCTGAAAGAACCTTACCGTTTTCTTTGGTGTCCTGGTGGGGCTCTTTAAGGGCAACGTCACAGAAGATTGAAGGTTTCTGGACATGCAACCTTGTGTCCTCCTTGGAAGGCGTGGCACGGAAGTCTCTTCCTCCTTACTGTCAGAGTCTGAAATTTCTGCTGCTGGAAGAAACTCTTCCTCTTCTTGGTTATTTTCACTATTACCTAAAACCCTGAATGGTAGGACACCTTATTTTCAGATATTCAGTGTTTGAAGTCTAAATAAGAAGCTCCCTAACAGGTCAGTGTGGATTAGAGTTGTTGCAGAGTCTCCCCTGTGGCTAAGCAATATAGCATGTGCTCCACTTCCTTGCTCTGCTAAGAGCTTTATATTATTTTGTGACTTGTATATTATTATTCTCATTTTATAAATGAGGGAATTGAGGCTTAGAAAGGTTAAGAGAACTTCCAAAGTTTATACAGATAGTAAATGACTAAGCTCAATTTCAAATCCAAGTCTATCAAAATTAAAGTTCATGCTTTTAGGCACCCCACTAACAGTCTTACTGGGTGTAATGATGATGGGGCCCTGGGAGCCACCTAAGCCCAGGGCGGTGTTTCTTGCCCCTTTCAGACAATGACATTTATGTGAAACTAACATAATTCCAGGCATACTAGGTAAAGGGTGAATTTCAATGGTAGAACAAACAGCAAACAAGAACTATAAGAGGCTTTAAGAAATAAAATTATAGATATCACAGATGGCAGTGATAAGAGCTTTTCTGCCTGCCAAAGCACACTCTTACCGAAGCTGCTGCCTAATCCGTTTCAAAGTCAAGAGAGAAGTCTTTCTGCGGATATGATGAGGAGTAGAGGTAGCTTCATCTTGAGCTTCTGGTTCTTTTGCTTCCCTGTAAGATACCATAGCAAGGTTATGGAAAGCAGTTTTGGGCACTAGGGATCAGTGCAGGAACCAGAATATGGTCAGGCGGCCCAACTGGCTATTATTTGACAGCTACTTTGGAAGGAGCTAATTACACTTTGCTACAAAGTTTATAATTGAAGTTTGATTCAGACCCAGAGATCCAAGTTTGCTTAAAGCTTATCAATTAAATCTGACTCACCACCTCCCCAACTAGAGACCAGAATATACTGATCCCAGAGTTTCTTATTCTCTTTTGTTTCTGATGCTTCTATGAATTCACTGTCCACCCAGGCTCAAGGTTAGCAGAAATGCAGATGTATATTAAAGCATTTATCAATCTAAACTACTGAACTAGGTGCTGGAGTTTCTGAGCAGGAAACACCAAAATGTATAATTTTTGGCTTCTCACATTGTTTGTGCAGCCCATTATTTACAAACACTGTCTAACGTCAAACTGCAAACTTTGTTCTAGATGTGTTATCTACTTATACTATAAGTATTTGAGAATGGTTTCCATTTTTTAAAAGACTAAAAAATGACTATTAAAATGTGGCAAAGTGCCACAGCAAGTAATGAGATCCACGACTGTGAAGCAATTCAGGTTTGGGAAATTATCTTCTGGAGCAGCGATCTCCAAAGGATAGCTGGGTGTACCAGAATCACTCAAAGAGCATTCCAAAAATGCAGATTCCTGGGCACAAACACTTGGAGATTGATTCATTATGCCTGAGAAGAGTCTCAGAAACCTGTTTTTTGGAAAAGCTCGTTATTTCTGTGACACATTCAGATTTGCAACCCACACATTTCATATCACGTGAAGGATCACGATTTGCTCTGGGGAGGCAGGGAAATATCCTGGTCACCTCTTTTTGATCTTTTCTGGTTTCAGAACCACAGAAGGCACCACTGAGGATCTTTTCCCATTCCAGAAAGGGGTAAGGCTTCTTTCCCCACTAATCTCTAATTTCAAAGCTGAGACTCGGTCCTCAGAACCATGTGACATTCACGTGAAGCTTTCTTGTCCTCTTCAGCACAAGAATGTTGAATCTCTCCAGTTTTCTCTGGGGCTTTCAGAGCCAGAGACAAGGTCTGAAGTCCATCAGGCCGAGACTTCTTAGGAGGTGAGCTAATCTCAGAGAAGGCCACTTTTTGTTTAGTTCTCCTGGGAGAATCCAAAGAAACCCACGAAGTCTGCTGGGAAATCTTAGCATTAGGTGTCCTAGGAGAACCTAAGCCCAAGAAAAAAAAATCACCACCACATGTGAATTTTATAACCAGCATTAAAAACACTCCCAATCTCATTATAGCTAAATTCATCCACTGAAGTTATACAAAGACATGAGTTATCCATATTTTGAACTATTTCATGCTTCCCCCCCCCACAAAAGGTAGCTAAATTAGTTTTAGTCTCTCTCATAAATTCCACAGGTGATTTTCCTACTTAAAATGATAAATCAGTTATTAAGTCAGCTTTTGTAGATAAATGTTCAATCATGTTTTTCTGAAGTAACCTACCAGAACAGCAATATACAACCAAAGATAATACCACATCCTCAGCTCCCATTCAACAGCATTTGAAAACATGTATACCAATGGCTCTGTTAGAGTAACACCAAGACCTAGATTTTTCTTAACCCATATTATATCTACCAATAGAGAGAAGGCGGAACCCTCAGGGCAATCAGCTGGGTTCAGTGAATACACAGAGAACCATGTTTGGATTCACTCCTCTCCTCACTAAGACCATGGGTGCCAAGAACCCAGCCATTCATTTACAGATATCAACTGAGCTGTTAAAAAGGTAAGGTATGTGCTATGTGCTTGGAGGAAACAAAAGTTCAATGAGACCTGATCCTGAACCACAGGACACTCTAGTCTATCAGGGAAGATACTATACATGGATGCTTATAATATGAAGCAAAATAATTGTCCTAAAACACTTACATGCTAATAAAGATGGTTTCTGAGCTAGAGCTTGAAAGAAAGGCAAAATTTCAACAGAGTTAAAAAGGAAAAAAGAGAGATATGTGCAGAATATAAATGAGATTGATGTGACCTAAGGCAATGAGGCAGGAAAGCATGGGCAAAGAGGAGTTCACTTTAGTCACAGCACATGGTATGTGGGGAGTAGCTTCAGGTAAAATGAGAAGAGTCACCAAGTACCTGCATATGAATGTTTACAGTGGTTTTCCTCATAATCACTAAAAACTAGGAACAGCACAAATGTCCTTAAACTGGGAGTAGATAAACTATGGTAAATCCACACAATGGAATACTACATAGCAATAAAAAAGAAACAAATTACATTCAACAACACGGATGAATCTCAGATATATTACGCTAAGTTAAAGGAATCAGACTCAAAGGTTACATACAGTATGAGTCCATTTACATGCCCTCCTGGAAAAGGCATAACAATAGAGACGTAAAACAGATTAGTGCCTACCCAGGGCTGGGAGTGAAGGGAAGGGCTGGTTGACTACAAAGGAACACAAAAGAGTTCTGGGGTGATAAAACTGTCCTATATCTTGATTATAGAGGTAGTTATACAACTCTATGTGTTTACACACTAAAAAGGGAAATTTTGCTGTATGTAAATTATACCTCTATAATCCTGAACTTAAAAAGTTATCTAAGACCAAATCATAGAGGTCTTTGACTATGAAGCTAAAATTATTAAATTTATTAAATTGAGGGTAAAAATCAAGAAAACTCAGGTCTTGATTAACATAAAAATGTCCCAATGTCCTAGTCTCCTTTATACCTTATTTTCCCACCTGTCAAAACAATTCATCCAGAATAATCTCATCATATCTTCTCTCCTCTAATTATTTAACTCTGTCAATTTCTTACCCTAACTTTCAACGTCCTACAAAATCAACAGTCAAAAATACTGCAATTATTTCTGAATGGTGATATTACAGATTATTTCTTTAATAATTTTTCTGCATTTTCCAAATGTTTTATATGTTTATATTCAGCTTCTAAGAACATAAGAAAGAGCTATCAAGAATACACATAATTTACACCCAATGAATTTGGCACATAAGCAAAAAATTCAAAAGGACTAATGACACATCAGGATGAGCTCTCAGAATAGCCAGAGTGAATTTCAGATACATTGTAAGCGAAAAGAGTAAGATAGGAAAAGAATATATACAGCATGCTACCCAACTGACTACTACTGAATAAGAAAGGAAAATAGAATTATATGCATGTTTGTATGTATGTATGTGTGTGCACGTGTGTGTGTATATGTGTATATGTTGATTTTTGCAAAAAACAAATGAAATATTAACCAGAAAATAAATTTGATTACTTATAAAAGATGGTAGAAACAGGATGCAAGGGTAAAGAAAAGAATATGCTTCTCTAACTACACTTGTTCTAAATAGTTTTGACTCTTTAACTGGTTAATATTTCATATGTCTAAAAAAAAATCAAAGATGGGGAAAAGCCCTAAAAATTGAATAGAAATAAAAGAGCTAATTGTATATCACCAATAATATAACCATCCAAAGAAAAAAATTAAAATAACTTTACTTCCTCAGTGGAACATATTCTAAAAGCATAAAGCACTACAAATAAATTTTAAACTTTAATTGGTAAGTTTACTGCTGGTAGTAGCATTGGTATAGCTATCATGAAACTCTTTTGTGTATATCAGGCTTGCTCCTGAGAACCAGGGCTCTTCTTCCTGAAGAAGGGAGATACAATTATGGATTATGGGAAGGAGGGGAAGAACCTTGTGGTCTATAGACTAGAAGTATCAGAAGTATGATTTCAAGAGTTGTAAGAAATAGAAATATTTCTTAGTCCTTTCACTAGGAATCTAAAAGCTGTGTCACCTTAGAGATTTTGAAGAAAAACAGTTCATTATAAGGCTCAGTATCACTAATCATAGAGAAAAACAACAATCTCACACCTATGAGGATGGCTACTATCAAAAACAAAAAATAACTAGTGTTGGGAGGAGGTGGAGAAATTGGAACCCTTGTGCACTGTTGGTGAGAACATAAAATGGTGCACAGTATAGTGGTTCCTCAGAAAACTAAAAATAGAATTACCATATGATCCAGCAAGTCCACTTCTGGGTGTATGTCCAAAATAAATGGACTCGAGCAGTTATTTGTATATCTGTGTTCATAACAGCATTAGGCACAATAGCTAACAGGTAGAAGCTACACAAATGCCTATTCATAGATGAATGGATAAACAAAATGTATATTCATACAATGGGATATCCCTCCTTCAAAAGACAAACTTTGACACATTATTCAACATGGATGAACCTTGAGGACATTATGCTAACTTAAATAAGCCACTCAGAAAAAGACAATACTGTATGATTCCACTTATAAGAGGTACCCTGAGTGGTCAAATTCAGAGACAGAAAGTAGAATGGTGGCTACCAGAGGATAGGGGAATGGAAGTTATTGTTTAATGGTTGGAAGATGGTGATGATGGTTGTGCAACAATGTAAATATATATATAAGTATGTGTGTGTGTATATATATATAAATAAATAAATATAGTAATGGCACTAAACTGTGCAGTTAAAAATAATTAAAAAGGTAAATTTTATGTCATGTACATTTCAACATTTCCAAACAGTACCTGGCCTGCCCCTTCACTAACTTAATACTGTAGCATGAATTAATATTTTATGATATTGCTTTAGCCTCAATATTGCCCACTGTGACCCACTCCACACTTACTGACAAGCTCTAGCCTCTTCCTTGCCCTTGGAGTGACAGGATGGGTAGGAGTTTGGAGTGATTTGGAGGTGGAATGCCTTGACTCAATCCTTTTGACTGCATGCTCTGTTGTAGTCCAAGAAGGGCTTTCTATGCTCTTAGTCTTGGCTCTCGTGGGTTTCTGGCATGTAGGACTGCCTTCTTGTAGCTTATCCAATTCTGAAAATAGTTCTGGAGATAGTGGTCTGAACATCTTCTCATTCCAAGATAGTTTCACAAAGAGTGTCTTATCATTTTTCAGATCCTTAGGTATTACTTCATCTGGGGCTAAAGCTACTACCTGAATTAGGAATATAGGTAGATATGAAGAAATAACCAAAAGAGCCAAGAAATGTTCCATGAGAGCTATGGTTAAAAAACATTTAAGTCTGAATCCTTACCTAAACATACTTTTCCAAGCTTAAGAGCACAGACATGGCATTTCTATACCCCATGTTGCTTGCTTTTCCAGGGCATTCTATTCAGCCATGCCAAATTCCCCACAAAAATTTCTCTAAGCATGCTCTCTGCTCAACAGTCTACAGTGGCTCCCCACCATGGCAAGCTCAGATTACTTAGAGTGATTTCGATGCCTCCTAAAATCTGGCTCCATTTTACCTCCTGAGTGCTCAATACTCTTCAAAATGGCCATCCATCACTAGTTGAGCTTGGCTTGTCACAGCCCTGCTCATTCCACCACTGAGCTCTTGCCTAAACATCCTCTTCCCACCTGCATTTCCAGATCTACCCATGTTATTCTTCAACTTCTACAACTGCTTTCATTTCTTCAGTCATTTAACTTGGCAGGTTAGGCTGGGCACACAGATTGGAAAAATTTGACTACAGTCATGCCAGACCAAAGCTTTCTCTGTACTACCATTAATCCAACCACAAATCACCATGTGACCACACTTCACATCCCAATGATCTCATTTTGGTCCTGAAGCAGCTCAAAGAATAAACCGTATCTTAGTCTCCAAATCAGTGCCTCCATTTGCCTACAGCTCATTGGAATCTGATTTATCATAAAATCCCATAATGCAAATTTGCCTATAGCAACTGGCACTCTTTGTACTGATTTACTGAAGGTAAGCAAGCATATTCAGCCTTATAATACTTCATGCCTGCCACAATCATAGCTAACTACAATTTCTCACTGAGGTATATTTGCTAATTCCTGCTCATCCCTCATGTCACAACCTAAATGTCACTCACTCCAGGAAACTCCTAACACATGGTAAGTGCTCTCAATAAATATCTGTTGAGATAAAGCAGGCAGACGAGCAGAGAAGATGGCAAACAGCAAAAAATTCATTTCTGTGGGGTAAATTAGAACCAGTAATATCTTTGAGGTTAAGCAGTTTAGGAGACAGTCAAAATTAAGTTTCAAGACAGAACTGAGAATCAAGGCATCACCTACCTGCACAGAGCCAATGATGGTTTCAGCGTTAATGTTGCTGTCACAGGCAGGGTAATCATACCAGAATATCTCCTGTTTACCTGGCTTCCGGCCCAGCAAATGCTGTTTATTAAGAAGATTTCACAGAATCGGATAAACCACTGTACTCGAGCACGTTTTTTGGAATAAGGTTCAAAAGCTAGGAGGGATAGGTGGAAAAGGAAAGGTTAAGAAAATGTGAAATATTTTATTAAGCCCTTTTTATATGCCAGACACTGTGATAGGCACTTGATGATACTCGATTAACACATTATTTTAAGCCTCACAATAACTCTACAAGGTAGGTACTATGGTTCTCTCCCTTTTATAGAAGTAATCAAGTTACAAGAACCTTATCATTGTAATGGACAAACATCTTTATTCACTCACTATATCAGTTCCTTCCTTTAGGCATACAAACTGCAATAGGAATAACTACCTCATCATTCCTCACTTAGCTCTTGGAAGAGGCAGTTTTGTGTAGTTTCAAATTATTATCTTTCTTCTTAATCCTCCTTTTGGAGCTCTGTCCTATTCCCACCTTTCTGTACTCTTCTCTACTTTGCGAAGTGTTAAAGGCTCAGAAAATAAGCTGAAGCAGTGAGTGTGGATCTGCAGGCTCTGGTTAACACTATTTTCCCTTTTGGTCCTCCAGCCTTAGGTGCAATAGTGGCTATCTTTACTTACTGATCTCTGGGAAACACTATCTTTTATTCCTCCAGCCTTTTCAACAATTATACACAAGTGTCTCTGGGTAAAATACCTTAGGTGTTTTTGTTTTCCTGACTGAACATCAATACAATTTACCTCCACCCTCATTAAGAAGTTACAGTTACAAAATTCATTACTAACTTCCTCATGGCAAAATCAAAGAACAAGTCTCTATCAGGGAGCAAATGACCTATTTTTTTCTTTCTTCTTCCCTCATCCTTTTGCTCTATCCCAAAAATCCTGCCTTAATGGCCATTCTTACCCATTCTTAAAAATAATAGAAAAGCTAAAATCTTGAGCCCCCTTATCCTATTTTATCCAATACTGCTCTAGTGAGTGAAGAAAGGTTACAGTTAGTGTTTAAGTGACCCGACATCAGAATCTAGGGCTCACACTCTTTATATGGGTTCACACGCTTAAGTGACCCCACATCAGAATCTAGGGTTCACACTCTTTATAGGGTTCACACGCTTTAACAGAGGAATCAGCAGCTGCCCCACTTCTCCACCACCTAGCACCTCCCAATTATTGATGACAAGAAATGGGTTTCATTCAACCCCAAACTCACCATCTTCAAACAGCTCAATCAATTTAGCAACATATGGATTTTCATCATCATCCCCCTCAACCAACACGAACTGTCCAACGTGGATGTGAATCGGAGTCGAACAACCTTGTGATATCACATCCATTTCTCTAAGAAGTAACAGAAACATGTTAGGAAATCACAGGGTGGGCCGAGCTCTTCAGATAATCCAGGCACAGAGGAAAGTGCTCTCCAACTAGAAAGTCCCCTGAATAATTTCTCTTTCTGTTGACCAATTCTATTTGAAAACCAATTCACATGCAAGAGTAGATGAAATGTGTAGAATGAACTGTTTTATCATTTAATGATTAATCCAGAGGTTATAATATGAATCTTACTTCTCTCAGTTATTAAAAAAAGTACACTAAAGGTTTCCCAAGGCATGAAAGCTGCCCAATAACAGTATCAAATTGTTCAGAGATCTCTAGGGCTGGGAGGATATAGCACATCTAATCCTACCCTGTTATCATGCGGAATATGACATTATCATACTTATCAAATTTTATTAACCTGACATAATGTCTTTCTCTATTACTAACTGGTGTATTTATGCTACCGACTTCTTGCATCAAACAAAATCTCTCATGTAATCAATTCATATTTACTGTCCCTCAATCCTTAATCTGTAGTAACTAGAACAGGGAAATACAAGTTATTAACACTTTAGTCTGGAGAAGCTTTATTTCCGGGACAACCAAATTACTCTATTACTCACTTATAGATTTGGTAGTGTAATTTTTGATCCCACAATGGCTTGCCAACCCATGAATAAGTTCGTCCGGTCTTCTGCCGTGTAGAATAGTATGCCATTGCTCCTGTGTAAAAAGTCACTGAGTTAGCGTGATAACAATCTGATGAATTCCATAACACAGTCCCTACCTTCAAGTAGTTCAGCTTTCTTTTCTGCCCCAGCTACAGTTCCACACATTTTAGATTTAGAAAACATTTTCTTTGAGGACAAAGTCAAGCTCTCTGAAGATCAAATATAAGTAATTAAGTATCATCTGTGTACATCTTATACTATGCCTATTTCTTCCTATCCAGGGAAATAGGAGGGTCAATATACAAGAAATTAAACCATAAATGTTTAGAATTACTTACTAGGTACAAGGTACAGTGATAGGAAGGAAATATCTAAGAACTTGAAACTAAAACACAATGAAATAACAGTTGCAAATACATTGATAATACCTATAATCTAGAAAGGGATAAATATAAATGCACTAAAGGACAACTAATACTGCAAAGAACCATGAGAAAGAGCCAGAGAGACTACTCCAAGTTAGAGGACCAGATCTATGGCTGTTCAGGGGGGAACAGCTTCCTACAGGAGTATTCTGAACTGAATATTGAATAATGAGCAGATACTGATAAGATGGAATGAAGTGAGGGATTCCAAGGACTGGAGGCAAAAACATGCAAGAGGCATTTGAGAGAGTGGCAATGGTTTTTATCACATATTCCACTTACATTAAAAGAAAAAAGTATCACTAACCTTTATTGCTTTGGCAGTTGTAAGGAATATTATTCTTTGCAGCTGACAGGTCCTAGATATAAGTAGTGTAAAACAGCTGAAAACAAATGAAAAAAAAAAAAGGCATTTTTACTGACAAAAACAGAAATGTGAATGAAAAATCCAAACAGATGCCAATCCTCTTTAAAATTTGGAAACTACAATCTACTAGTCCTAATAATAATGTCAACCCAATATCTTAAGTTTAAGTAATAAAGAAAATAAACCATTCTTATAAATTCACTGCTTTTCTTATGGAACTAAAACTTGACAAAACTGGGGCAAAAAAAAATTTTTAATCCAGTCCGACAAAATTACTGTGAATAACTGATAATAGGACCAATAATTTCAGAATTAGAATGGCATATTAACATCCTGATTAAACAAACAAGCTGGTTTCCTAAAGTTGAATAGCATTATGTCCTACATTCTACTTGGGAACATTTTGATCCATAACACTTTCTGCTTTTAAAAAAGGGTTTTTTTAGTATACTTTGTGGAAACTAATTAGCAAAAAGAAGATATTGAGCCATTAGTAAATACACAGCTTACAATGAGCCTGAATGATCGCTATTAAGAATACCAAAAGTATGATTCACAAGAGTACTATTAAATTCAATCTAATTTCAATTAAGTACACTGCAGAAATGAACAAACAGCAAAGAAGGTTATTAAGTAAAAACGAGTAGATTTGTACTCAAGTAAAAAATGAATTTGGATTCATATAATCTTTTAATAAAAATCAGTAAAAGTTTGACTCTCAATATACGTTCAAGGAAATATGTAAAACTAACTTACCTTCAATACATGTTCCTTTTAATGGCTATTGTAACATGGACCTGTCAGGGGTAAACTTAGAACTTTTCACCTTTCCTCAACGAATTAGGCAAATTAGGCTACTGAGATGCAAACAAGAGATTCAAGTAAATCAAAGTACTCATTAGGCTCTGGAATATCAGCAAGTGTACTTTGTGGCAACTTGGTATCTCTTAGCAAACGTTCTATAACTCTTAAATAATCTAACTTTAAGATAAATGGCCTGATTTATCAATCTCTGATATTTGATTACGTTGGTACAATGAGCTAATATTTTCAAACCAAAAACTGGCACACAGAAGGTCTATGTCCATATCAATAAGGTACCTAAGGCATCAAATCCATACCCCAACTCTTAAATCCAGCCATATTTTAGCTTACTAAAGCAGGCATCCTCCTTCAAAGCAAAGTCAAGATAAAATTTAACATTCCTTTTCTAGGTCAGAAGTGGCATTCAATGAGACTGTACAGTAGTTCCCCTTATCCTCAGGGATATGTTTGAAGACCACCCCGCCCCCCCAGTAGATGCTGGAAACTGTGGATTCTGAACCCTACATCCACTATGTTTTTTCCTACATGTACATACCTATGATAAAGTTTAATTTATAAATTAGGCACAGTTAAGAGATCAACAATAATAACAACAACAATTATAACAATATACTGTAATAAAAGTTATTTGAATGTGATCTTTCTCCCAAAATATCTCACTCATAACCAATCTGAAAATGGAGCTGGCTAACCAGCAGGTAGCACATACAGTATGGATAACACTGGACAAAAGGATGATTCAAGTCCTGGGCGGGACAGAGCTAGAGACACTATAAGATTTCATCATGCTACTCAGTACCATGTACAATTTAAAACTTAGGAGTTTTTATTTCTGGAATTTTTTATTTAATAATTTCAAACCACAGTTGATGCAGGTAACAAACCTGGAAAAGTCAAACTATGGATAAGGAGTGGGGTGATAATATGCATACGTACATGCAAAGGTGGGTGATTCACTCTAGGCTGAGCAGGCAGCAGGTAGGAAAGAGGATTATCTGGGCCTGGAGTACATAACCTGCTCCAGGCTTGCTTTTCCAAACCTCAGACAAACTAAGGTTGTTAGTGCCCTCAGACTTATGCAGTTGCTGTTATATCTTGTTGCAATTCTTTGCAGGGATGGCTCATGTCTCAGCTCCAATTAAACTTCCTCAGAGCAGCCTTCACTGACACCCAATAGAAAGTTACCTCCCACACACACACCCCCTAACTCAGACCCTCAGGGTAATGTTCCATTATACCACTCTTATCAAAACAGTACTACTTTCTTATTTATTTGTTTTCCACATTAGAATGTTGACTTCTAAAAGAACAGGGATCTTGGAAACTTGTCTACCTTGTGCATAATAGAGTCACCAGGGCCTAGGTTGGGACATGGCACATAGTAGGTGAATAAACGAATAAATGAATGAAAATGATTAGGACAATACCAAGTGTAGTATGGATGTACAGCAGATGGAACTCTCTCATACACTGCTGGAGGGCGTGTATATTGGTAAAACTACGTAGGAAAATTGGTATTCATGAACGTATATTCCTTGAACGTATATTAATTTAGTATCTACTAAAGCATGAATAACCTTGACCCAGCAATTTCAATGGAATATACCAACAGAAAAATATACACATCGTGAAAAGGTATGAGCCAGAATGTTCATAGCAGCATTATAAAGCAATAAAATTAAACTAACTACAACTGCAAAAAAAGTGAGGAAAATCTCACAAAATAATGAGCTAAAGAAATCAGCAAAGAATACACATTATATTAATTCCATTTATGTAAGATTTAAAAACAGGTAAAAGTAACCTCCAGTGATAGAAGTCACAATAAAAAGTAACCAAAGTGACTGAAAGGAAGAACAGATGGTGTAGGGGTGGAGTGCTAGAAGGATGCTGGTCATGTTTCTTGATCTAGATGGTTACATAGGTTTGTTCTCTTTTTTTTTTTTAATTAAAATTATTGGGGTGACATTAACAAAATCAAATACGTTCTGAGTGTACAAATCAACACTATGTCATATATATATATAGGTATGTTCTCTTTAAGAAAACTCATTGACATGCTATTTCTAAAACTGGCAGATAAGCTCAAAGAGATTATAAAATTTTAAAAATTCAAACAATTAAAAAACTCATTAAACTGCACATTTATGATTTGTGCACTTTTCTGTTAATTTTCAATGAAAAGTTCAAAGAACTAATTAGGAGTCCTTCTGAAGAGGCAGAAATCATAGATGTCAGGCCCCTTTGTACCATCACTCCACTTTCTTACCCTTGACCCAGCATTTCATACCATTCACCATCAGCAGAAAGATTCCCCATGAGAAGTGATGAATGGGGTAGAAAGGCAGGCCTGACTAGGCCTAGCAAATGCTTCGGCTTCCAGGAGGTACCTACTACACACTCTCAATGTTGCAGATACCAAAAATCTGAAACATGCATACCACCCAGTCCAGGGGTCACATCCAAGGAAAACAGATAAAAGTGTCACAGTAAAAATAATGATAGCAGATATTTATTGAGCTAATATGACAAGGTGGAGCCAAAACTCTTGCCATAGTTATCTCATTTAATCCTCACAATAATCCTAGAACAGTGTTAGCACACGGCACTAAACTAAGTACACAATAGGCACTCAATACGCATTTGTTGAATGAAGGGTAGATGCTATTATCCCTTCAAGATGATAACTTGTCCCAGTGTTATACAGAATGGCATAGCCTTAATTCAAATCCTAAGTAGCTGGATTCCAACGACTGTGCTCTTTCCTACTTTACCTTATGTGAAAGTGGATAAGGTTAAATATATGCCTAAAAGAGTTTATTTCTATTCCTGTGGTGCTTGTCACACTAATGGACCAAAGGAGGGAAAGAGGCGATGCTTCACAACGGCAATGCTGATAGAAGGGTGGTTAAGATCGTTACTGAGTCTCAAGGCGGTGAGGGTAGGAAAGCTCATGGTTCTCTATGCTGTTGGCTTCCCGCTTCTCTACTGCAAGCTCGCAGTCGCTTCTGTAGCGGGGAGCCTTTTAGCAATCGGGATGTGGAAAAGGAACGCTCCTCACTTAGCAGTCGCTTAGTAAATATCTGCTGAATGACTGAGTCTACAAAGAACAATTTCTTCAGTCCCTCCAACCCACTGGACGCCACACTCACTGGGCGCCGAAGCTTCACGAAGCTAGGCGCAAGCCCTCCACTTCCCACCGCCTCCGCTTCAGGAGCTCGTGGAGCTGCAGTAACTCTCACCTGAACCAGCTGCACTCCTCCAGCAGCCACCCGGCGATACACTGGAGCCCAAGTAGACTCCTCGCTCGGAATGGAAAGAAGGTGGAGGAAAGGAAATTTCGCGCCAAACGCTGTGGCCCCGCCCCCCACGCTGTCTCCACGTTCCGTCAGCAGCCACCCCCTCCCGTCCCGCCCACCTGAGGACGCACGACGTACGTACGCACGCCAACGTGCAGCAGCCATAATAGATTCCACCGGGGTCGCTGTTTGCGGAAGGAAGTTCTTTACATTGCAGCATTTCCGGTTTCAGAGTAGTCTCCTAAACTCATAAATGAGACTTCCTCCATCTGTGTACATTTCTCACTTTTTTTTTAGCCTGGATGTGACGCACTAAAGGACCGACGGAAATAGAATTGAAGGAGTTCTAAAATGGCGAACCGCACAGTGAAGGATGCGCACAGCATCCACGGCACCAACCCTCAATATCTCGTGGAGAAGATCATTCGAACGCGGATCTATGAGTCCAAGTACTGGAAAGAGGAGTGCTTTGGCCTTACGGGTGAGTGGGAGCGCGCTGACCCCCTACCGGCCGCTTTGTGGCCCAGTTCGCCTCACTAGGCGCCTGTAAGACTGGCCCCCTTGGGGTAAGGCTGGAGGGGAGTCTGTCATTCAGAAAAATCTGAACGCCTACTATGTGCCTATACTTGTGTTGCGGTTTGGGCACACAGATAATAGGGCCTTAACCTGAAGGGTGTCTCAGTTGGTTTTTTGAGTCATACCATGTTTAATGTTAACTTGCCGAGTTCCAAACTGTTAAGTTCTGAGAACACGAAGGTATAGGACATGTACGTCCTGTACATGTCGATGTTTTCAAATTTCTCTCTCCAGCCTAGATATTTAACTGAGATCTAAGTCTCTAATTCGAAGACATGCCAACTCAATGTGTCCAAAAGTAAACAGCACTTTTTTCTTCTAACACTAGGTTACGTTCCCTTATGGTATATTTTCATTGCATTCTGTGTCTTCTTTCAACATCACACTTTTGTTATTTTTTCAGTGCTTTCTGCCTTGCCAGACTGTAAACTTTGTAATAATAGTAATGGTGTGCCTCTTTATTCCTCTATCTGTATCTCTCGTACTTAGCACCCAGCTATAATGTTGAATGAATTATTACAGAATTTATCCTAAAGGAACTTGAAATCTCATATGTAAAATGATTTCTCATTAATGGCATCTAACATTTGTTATTTCCTATGTGTCAGGTGGGTATTAGCATTTATTTGTATTGTCTCATTTGATTTTCACTATACCATTAAACTTTGTCTTTATTATTTAGATTTGAACTGACAGGCCCAAAAGGAGGTAAAATGACTTGCCCTTGTTCACACAGCTAGTATTTGATTTTGACAGCAGCTTTGGAAGGTTATTATCCCCATTCTGTAGATGAGGTTTGCTCAAGGTTATGGAGTTATTGCGAAGTTGTTTTTCTTTTTTAGTTTGAGAACCAAAAAGGAACTTTGTAATCAGTCTGACATGTTTGTTCACTGACCAAAAATAACTTCACAGCGTTGTCTGATCATAAATTCCTAACGGGGCATGTTGTTGTGGGTAGTCACACCCCATGCCTATAACTTTTGCAGTAAAAGGTTTATCTTCACCTTAAGCAAGCCTTGTTCATTGTTTTGTGCATCTAGATTAACACCTTGAAATGTCAGAGTATGCTCTTTTGGGTAGTACCTAATCTTGTTAACTATCCTGTAATCCATTATAGAGATTTCTCTACCTTGCTTTCTCCCACCATCATGTAATCTTCCTTAATCTCTTGTTTAATTCCAAATGTAAAAAGTACTGCAAAATTCATTCTCTGAGCATCTGAGATTTTGCTTTCTGGCATATCATCAGTGTGGCTCATATAAACTCTTATAAAAATTCTCTGCAGGTTTGGACATTCTTAGGTCAACACTTTTAACTCATAATCTGTCAATGTTGGCCCTAACATAATGATGACAAGCATAGACTCTGAAGTTATACTGCTTAGATTTAAGTCCAGGCCTTCCTATTTTCTGGCGGTGTACTTTGAGCAAGTCGCTTAATCATTCTTAGCCCTCATTTTCCTTAGCTGAAAGCAGAGGCAGTGCTAGAACTTAATCTCGTGGCTTGTTGTGAAGAGTAAATGAGATAATATGAAATGCTTAGCAAACTACCTGGCATATAGTCATCCATAAGGTATATTAGGTGCTATCGTCATCTTTATTATTATTATTAATCCACTCTTATTCTCTTACATTAAACTGTTGATGAGTATTCGGGAGCACTTCACCTTGAACTAACCTCTCCACTTCCAACTGGGAAAAGCTTAGCCTTAATTAATGTCTGTGATGCCACTCTGTTTTTTGTTTTTGTTTTTAGCTGAACTTGTAGTCGATAAAGCCATGGAATTAAGGTTTGTGGGTGGCGTCTATGGTGGCAACATAAAACCAACTCCCTTTCTGTGTTTGACCTTGAAGATGCTTCAGATTCAACCGGAGAAGGATATTATCGTTGAGTTTATAAAAAATGAAGACTTCAAGTGAGTGAAATACTGACTAATATAAAAGCTTCAATTTCAGTAGTCCAGAATTTGGCTTTAGTTAAGAGGAGTGATAACAATGTATCTAATTTCCACAGAGAGTTCCACTCACTCTTAGATTTTGCTCTTGAACTCTTCAATTTGTATTTTGTCTGTTTTGACTGTATTGATCTTCTGTACTTGATTTCAGTCTTGGTAACTTTCCTCCCCCAAAAATTTGGTTACTTTCTTCCCCAAAAAAGTCACAAAGTCACTGGACACTCAAGAGTGAGGAAAAAAACACAGTGTGGTAAGTAAGAGGGAAATTTCTGGTATTAGATATAGGTTCATGCCCACACTCTATTGCTTATTAACTGAGACTTTACAGAAGTTACTTGATTTTCTAAGCTTTACTTTCTTTACCTGTAAAATGACGACAGTAATATCAACTCAGGAATGTGAAGGTTGAAGAAGATAGTGGTATAAATCTCATGGCACAGTGTATGTTGCATGTTAAACACGCCCAAAATATGAGCTGCTCCTGTTTTAATTATCCATTCTCAAGAAGTTCACAGACAAATATGAGAGACATAATAGTTTATTATGTGCCAACATCTATTCTAAGGGATTTACATATAATAATGTCTTTAACCTTCACAACAACCCTATAAAATTATTATCCTCATTTATAGGGAAGGAAACTTAGGCACAAATGATTAAGTAATTTCCCCAAGGTTAAACAGTTAGTAAGTGGCAAAGATGGATTCAGCATCCATATTCTCTGTTATCTAAGAGATTTGAATGGGTGGTTGGCTATAAGAGGAAGAGAAAAGAAGGAATCTATCTTATGAAACATTAATAGCTAGAAAATTGCAAACTTTTATTAGGCACTTAATTTTATGTGCTGTATGCGCTTAGCACTTGGCACAAATTTCTTTCTTAATACTCAAAGCCAGCAGTTAGGTACTATCATTTGCATTTTAAAAGGATTGAGAAAACAAGTTAATAAATAATGGAGTCAGAATCTAAAACCAAATGACTTTGACTTTTTTCCAGAACCAGTTTTCTGCCTATCAACAACTTATACAGTCATGTTTATATGTGTTAGCTCTCGTACTATTAGTAAATACAATTTATACTTTCTGTTGTTAAATTCAATATCTCAGTTGATTCTACAATAATCCTGTGAGGTAAATAGGTTCTATCTTAGTTTTACAGATGATATAATAGACTCTGAAAGTTGAACATGTCCATGTTCCTATATCCAGTAAGCAATAGAATGGGAACTTGAACTCAGGTCTCCATACTTTAGCTCTTTCTACTGCCCCATTCTGCCTCTAAAATTGCAGCTTTCTCATCTCCCAACAAGAAGAAACTTGTTTACTACTATCATGAGAAAAGTATGTTGTAAAACTCAGGAACTTTTTAGGATGAACTTTTAGAACCTTTTAGAATTTTTAAATGTTTAACTTTCATTTATCGGTCAGGTATGTCCGCATGTTGGGAGCACTTTATATGAGGCTGACAGGCACTGCAATTGATTGCTACAAGTACTTGGAGCCTCTGTACAATGACTATAGAAAAATCAAGAGCCAGAACCGAAATGGGGGTAGTATCCATGTGACTGGATCTTTTTTTGTTTTCACCAGTATCATTGTCACAAACATTGTGAGTGCTCCCCTTCATCTCCTTCATGGGGAGTACTCTATTAAGACTGCTAGCTTCCTGTTGGTCTTAGCCATCCTGCCCTGTCTACCCTGCTTTCTAACTGCATCTTATGTTCATCCATGCCTCACATTATGTGCTCCCTCTGTATGTGCTCCATCCCATAAGATCTAGTTACAGAATGACCTTCTCCATAAAAGCTTTCCCCAAACTTCCCAAAGTTAGTTTTCCATATGTTACATCTTTACAGTTCCTTCCACTGGCCTATCCTCTAGCACTGTACTTCACATTACTGTATATAGACTGAGTGTACTTATTCATACTTATGTGGGAGTCCCATTGAAAAAATAAGTTTATCCAACGGGGGCAGCTCCATACCTTTTATAAATAGACACTTTTTTAGTGGTAAAGTGGGATTTGGTATAATGCAATCAACACCCTTTTTAGTGTCATAAAGTCTGGTAACATTTGCCTTTCCCCTCTACATATATCATTAAGCAGTTTGAAGGTTAAGAATATGGTATTAGACTTTAAACTTTTGTTAACTTATTCATTCATTGAATAAATACATATTAAGTGCCATTGTCATTCCAGGTACTACAGGTACTATGCTCTGTATGGGAAATAACATGGTGAACAATGGACATGGTTATGGCCATTGTGAAATTATTTATGATTATATTATGCTAAACTAAGAGTTTCTCAATCTAGGAGTTGACACTTTGGGCCAGATAATTCATTGTTGTGGGGAGCTCATTGTTGTCCTGTGCCTTGTAGGATATTTAACAGCATCCCTGGCTTCCACCCACCAGGTGCCAGTGGCACCCCACCATGCCCAAGTTACTGGGGACAGAACACCTCTTGTTGAAAACTACTGAACTAAGGAAATGAGTACAATTCTGAAATTGCTCCGTTAACCATATAAAATACAAGTTCTATATTCAGAAACAGTGGCTTTACATGAGAAATTACACTTTAATTATATAATCTATTCAAGGATCTCACCCCTATAAAATCCACTACTATTTTGCTTGCTTTTTTGTCTCTCCTGCTAATTGGGACAGCCTCATTTACCCCTTTATCCCCAGCTCCTAAAAGAAACCAGGCACATAGATGATCTCAATAAAGGTGAGTTGACTAAATGAAGGTAGGTGGTGATGACGAGGCTATGAAAGGCTATAGTTTGAGCCCAAATTTAACAGCAGTCCCTTCTTTGTAATTGCCACACTACAATAGCTTTATTAGTAAATGTGCAGAAAAAGGGAAGCTGCAGAGAATCATACTTTCTATACTAGGTACTTTGTTAGCTACTTTACATATAGAGTCTTACACTTCTTTTACATTTTGGCTATCTAAATTTATTTCTAGGTTGCTTGAGCTTATGATTTTTCTTTCAGAGTTTGAACTGATGCATGTAGATGAATTCATTGATGAACTACTGCACAGTGAGAGAGTGTGTGATATCATTCTACCCCGACTACAGGTAAGAAAGGTCACCCTTCTTCCCCCTAAAACAGGCAGATAGACACACACACAATAAACCAGTGAAGCTAATGCATTTCAGGATTCTTAATATGTAATCTTCACATCTATGAAAAAGATAGGAAGTAGGAGTGGGAGGAAAGCAGATAATTTGAAGGGCTGGGATAACACAGGAAAACTTTAAAATGGTAGATCAAGTTGATTATAGCTAGGCTAGGTTTTTAACTTTGTGAGCAGCTTTTTTGCAAATTCATCCTCATATAAAAATTCAGGATATAAAACAGATCAAAGGAGGGTCAGGAATGGGAGACTGAACCTTAACCCTTAAAAATATCACCATAATCATCTTGTTTCCTTTTCCTAGAGTTAAATGATTACCCATGTAGCACCTTTCAGGAATGAATTTTACAGAATATGATTTTAAAACTACTGTTGGAAATACAAAAGGAAAACAGATGCAGTAGGTAGCCTAAAGAGAATGTGGAGAGAGATGTGGAGATTTCTAAAGAGAAAGTAGCAAGATGACTGAACAGGGAATTAAGAGACCTAAGTTTCTGGGCTTAACTAGAGCTAACTAGCTGTGGAACCTGGTCTTACTTTTCCATCCGTAAAATGGGAAACTATTCGACTACCTTGGTGGTCTTTAAACTGCTCTGTGAACTCTTAAGGTTACTGAGAGGAATGAGACAACCTCATATATCCCAACCAGGACAGCTCCTTTTTTCTCTAAGTTACATGTTGGGCTTGAGGGTGCAATTTCATTTGAACAAAGGCTTTTTTTCTTTAGATGGCTTTATTAAGGCATAATTGACATAGAATAAACTGCATATATTTAAAGTGTACAATTTGGCAAGTCTTGACATGTATACACCCTTGAAACTGTCATCACAGTAAAGAATAGTGAACATATCCATCACCCCAAAAAGTTCTCCTTTTACGTAATCACACCCTCCCACTACTCCCTCTCATCTCTAGGTAACCACTGATATGCTATTATAATAGTTGATTTTTTATTTTGGAAAAATACAGTGCATTCTCTTTCTGTCTGTCTTTTCTCACTCAGCATAATTATTTTGAAATTCATCCATTTTGTTGCATGTATCATTTATTTTATTTCTGAATAGTATTCCATTTGTTTACCCATTCATCTGTTTATGCAGAATTGTAGGATACAAAATTCAATCTACAAAAATCAATTGTATTTCTGTATACTAGCAATGAACAACTGGAATTTAAATTTTTATTAAAAATATTACAACATCAAAAAATACAAAATAATTAAGATAATTGTGTCAAAAGATATGCAAGACCTACACTTAAAACTATAGAACAGTGCATTACTGAGAAATTAAAGACAAGTAAATGGAGAGAGATGTTTATGGTATATCTTACACCATGATTAACAATTGTTTGTCACTTCTCCCAAATTAATCTATAGATTCAATTCCAATCAAAATCTTAGTAGACTTTGATAGAATTTGACAAGCTGATTCTAAAATTATATGAATATGCAAAGGACCTAGAATATCCAAAACAGCTTTGAAAAAGAACAAAGTAGGAGGACAAACACTACCTGATTCCAAGACTTGCTATAGTAACCAAAACGTGTTGTATTGGCATGAAGATAGAGAAATAGATCAGTGGAACAAAATAAAAGGACCAGAAGTAAATTGTGGGTGTGTGTATGTGTAGTCATAGTTTCCTCCAGAGGTATCATTGAGAAAGAATAATCATTTCCATAAATGGTGCTGGAATAATTGAATAGCCATATGGAAACAGACCTCAATGCTCAGCTCACATCATATCTAAAAATTAACTTGAAGGTGATAATAGACTTAATCATAAATGCTAAGACTATGAGATTTCTAAAAACAGTAGAAAATCTTAGTAACCTTGGGTTTGATAAAATTTTTTATAATAGGACATAAAAACATTATTTATTAAAAATTAATAAATTGGCCTTGCTAGATATAAACCAAAAGGGATAAAGATAAAAGGTCACATAATATATAATTCGTTTTGTCATATATCCAGACTGGGTAAATCCATAGAGACAGAAAGCAGATTAGTGGTTACAAGGGCGCTGTAGGGAGGGGGGAATGAGGAGCAATTACTTAGTAGGTGTGGGGTGGTTTCTGGTGTGATGAAGTTTTTAAACTGGCGAGAGGTGGTGGTTGTATAGCTTTGTGAATACACTAAAGACCTCTGAACTGTACACTTTAAAATGGTTAATTGTACATTAAATGAATTTCACCTCAATACAAAAAAAACAGGTCAAAGGAATCTGAAAAACTTCAAAGTGGGGACTAGAATGGATTGTACGTATTTGATAAATGAATGAGATAAATTTGCTCGATGCAGCAAACAAGCTGGTTAAAAGAAGTTGGTAGGGGAGTGCTCCCACTTAAATACAATGGACCAACTCTTCCTTCACAGTGACCCAATTATAGAAAAATCCTATAAAAATCCTGAAAATGGGCACAGTATATATTTTCTTCCATATTGACTGCTATAGTGAAGAGAACAAGATTTCAAATCTGAAAACCTGCTTCCAGGGCCCAATTCTCACACGAAGTGTTTATACATTTATTAGCTGCTCTAATTATTATATCATCATCCTTATTATTATCCTTAGTTGCTATCATTATTTTTAGAAATACAAGAAATGGAATTCTTTGAAGTATAATCAGGTTGTAAATAAGGGTTCCAAAGCCTAGCCAGCTCTAAGCAAGCCTACTGATGTAAATGAGGTGGTCTGCTTGGAGTCTGGAAGAGTAAAACCAATCCTCACTGAGGAGAAATTGAAATCTGACTGATATCTGTTATATCACCAAGAGGTATGTTCTGGTGTGAGCTTCTACATGTACTGGATGAAGTGACCCTTAAGACTACCTTTTGCTCTGATTCTGTTCTTACTAAGTAATCCGAAGCTCATATGCCTGACATTGGCAGGAAGCTGCTGTGGAATGAATTGTAATATCATCAAATACTATGAATATATGACTTTAGAAACTTTAGAGTCTGATGAGCATTAGAGATTCTGGATGCCTACCTGATGCAGTCCTGGATCCCACACCGTGGTGATCCTGTGACTGGAGAGTCCTCTTCTGAGGACTGACTTCACTGAGTGGCATCTTTGTCTCATTCCTTTTAACTTTTAAAGAATTTTGTTGGGGATGAGTGAGAGTTAAGTAGCATGCAAATGTTACTATTCTTGGGCTATCCAACATTCTTTATGTCCTTGGTAAGAAAATGTTAAGGGATCTTATGACCCAGCCAGTCCATTTGGCAGTTCTGAACTCACCTTTGCCTTTCAGGTCCTTAGTCAATTGATAAGTACTGCTAAGCCACATCTCAGAAGAAAATGGAACCAGAAGATTGTTTTCTGTGCCTTGTGAAAAATGAATGGCTTTAGATAGCTCCCTATATCTTGGATCAGGACCCAAGGCACTGTTTAGCCCCCAAACTGGGCTGAACTTCAGTGGCTCTCTTGGGGTATTTTCTGATCTGAACCTCTCCTGGTGGAACTACCAGCCAGTAGTCTCAGCCATGAATTTATGGCTCTTGTTGGAAGCCCACATTATTTATTTAAGGCTACAACTACTCTGATTGATATTCCAGTGACCTTACAGTATAAAATCACAGGGAATAGAGCAGACAGAAAATGGTGTTCCCTTCAGCTTTGTATTTGTTTACAGGGGAACTTAAGAGTGTATAGATTATTCCAGATCTTTTCCTTAAAAAATCTTGAACTGTCTAGGACGTCTTCAAAATGAAATTGCCTTAGCTATTTGTGCCAGTTTTTTGTTAATCCCAGAAGCCCGCTGTTGGGGCTTCAGGACATAAAGGAGCTAGGAGGGCTCCCTAACTCTGTGTTCTTTATAGAAACGTTATGTGCTAGAGGAAGCTGAGCAACTGGAGCCTCGGGTTAGTGCTTTAGAAGAGGACATGGATGACGTGGAGTCCAGTGAAGAGGAGGAAGAGGAGGATGAGAAGGTCAGGTACCTGGGAGCTTAAGGGTTGGAGGAAGGATAGTTATAAGGGATAATTCCTTTTTTGTTTTGCCTTTAACTTTCTTTAACCAAAAAAAAAAAAATGTCAGCAAGAGCATGTGCTTTAGAGTTAAATAGGCCTTGATTCATTTCTCAGCTCTTCTATATAGAGTGGTATAATCTTATGCGAATTACCTGTTTTCTCCCTTTTAAAGCAAGAATAATATCATTCTGTTAGGACTATAATGAGTATTAAATGAGATGATATACATAAAGCCGTTAATATAATATTGGGGCATTATAATATTGCCTAATAAGTAGTAACTATTAAAATAAGTACTTGAGACAAAAATAATACTGTTTGTAATTAAACCCATCCTGAGAACTAAGACTGGATTAAGGAGGGGAAAGTGCCTACTATATGGTCATGTTCTTTCACTATTTGCTATAATGCTGAAAACTTGAACCAACCAACCTGTTAGGGAGCAGTCAGGTAAACTATCAACTCAACAGACTATGAGGCAGCCATTAAAACTGTTAGGAAAAGTATACGATAATGTGGAAATGCTTATAGTAAGTTAAAGACTTAAAACATTTGTGATTAAAATTGAAGTAACAATATATGTATAGAAAGAGGCTAGGGGGAAATACAAGAAATGCTGGCTTGTGGATACTGACACAATACAAATGGAAGTATAGCTCTGAGCCATCAGGTTCCCGTTAAGGTGACTGCAAAAGCAGCACAGTCATTCATGAATTCAAAGCCGTGCAAAGCTGAGGTGCTCTTCTCTGGTGAGTAAACCAAAGTAGGGTTATTTTTAAATAAGAAATTTCAATTACATACCAAAATAGAGAGAATGTGCCTCAATTTACCTATCAACCTAGCTTCAACGGTGATCAGCAGAGCCATTTTGTTTCCTCTCTCTCTCTACCCATTTGCCCCGATCAGTGATCTTGAAGCAGATCATATCTGTCATCTATTTCATCCATATTTCAGAAGGGCTCCCTTTTTAACTGATACCATCATCACCCCACCCCCAAATCAATAATTCCTTAATTCTATCAGATATTCAATATTCACATTTCCCCAACTGTCTTGTACTTTTTAATAGTTTCAATTAGTATTCAAATAAGGTCAATAAATTTGAATTGGTTTTTATGTCCCTTAAGTGTTTTGTAGTCTTCTCAGTTCTTTTCTCTTGCAATTTTTAAATCTATCAGGTTAAATTTTTCTGTAAATGTCTTCACATTCTGTATATTTTTTATTGTCACTGTTGTATCACTTAAGATGTTCATTTGTCCCTTGTATTACCTTTAAACTAGTTCTTAGATCTAGAAGCTTAATCGGATTTGGGGGTTTTAACCCCTTTGAAGTGGAGCAAACTACTTCATAGGTAGTCATGTCCTTTCCCCAGGATGAACCAAAGTCTGATTGTCTCTCTGCTGCTGCTGCTGCTGCTGCTGTGTCTAGATCCATTAAGGGTTGTAAAATGATGATATTCTAATTCTCTGTTTCCTCGACACTGCTATAAAGAGAAACCTCCCAAATCAACATTTAGTTTTCATAGGTAGTTTATATAGGAAAGGCAAGATAAGTATTTCCTTTTACCAATTTTTAAAATAAGTTGATTGCACAGTATCCTCCAAGGTGAATGCTTTGTTCTTGGTAACATTGTTAATTAATGGATTTAAACACCTTTGATGTGTTTTGAACCACTATTGTCCTCCTTGATGCTCAAATTGTCCCATCTTTGGCCAGTCGGGGCTCTTCAACTTGACTCTTGAGACTCTGATACATACTAGTCCTCATCGTCCTTGCTAACATATGTTCTAGTCATGTCGTTAGCTTCTGCCGCTCCCCACAACCTAGCCATTTTCCAAGGAGCCCTTGGTTCTATTTATTGCGATAAGGTATTTAGATACCACAACTTGGATACTGTAAGTGCTTGTTGCTGTAGGTCTATTCAGTAGGTTTTTGTTTTGTTTTTGTCCTAAGAGTTATTCCCCTATGTATTCAATTTACTGTTTTTTAAAGTCTCTTGAAGGTAGAGTTTGGGACAGAATGGGAAGGAGAGTGTAAGCAGTGTTTCTAGATGACTCTTTGAAATTCTGTGCTCATCACTGACCGATCTTATTTCCAGCTGGAGAGAGTACCATCACCTGACCACCGGCGGCGAAGCTACCGAGATTTAGACAAGCCCCGTCGCTCCCCGACACTGCGCTACAGGAGGAGTCGGAGCCGGTCTCCCAGGAGGTAAAAGCCCTAGTCATCTGCCTCTTTCAGGGAGACTGTAAGTGCTATAGTGCAGAAGTCTGGACTTCAGTGAAGGAAAAATGCCAATCTATGGAGAATGTTTGCTCACCCAGTGTATCAGCAAAATAACCACCCATAAAATTTCAGTGACAGACAATAACAATCTATTTAAGTTCACAAACCTGCAGTCAGTGATATAAGCTGGGCTTAGGCAATTTGTTGAGGATGTTCACTCACCTGTTTTGCAGTCAGCCAGTTTTGGATGGCTTTAGCTAGGATGACTCGGGCAGCTCATCTCTCTTCCATGTGTATATCTTTCTAGGCTAGTTTAGGCATGTTCTCATGGCAGTGACAGAATTAAAGAGCAGACAAGCCTGATCAGCAATTTTCTTTCCACTGTCTACTTCTATCACATCTGAAAATATCCCATTGAGCAAAGCAAGTCATATGGCTGATCCCAGACTTGGAGTAGGGAGGATGCTAAAGTTACATGATAGAGGACAGGGATAACAGAGATGGGTGAAGAATTGGGGCAAGTTTTGTGACTGCAACACCCAGTGTATACCTAGTAAGGCTTTCTATTCTCTCTCTTCTTTCCATATAGGCGGAGTCGGTCTCCAAAAAGGAGGAGGTAGGTCTTCAGCGATTTGCAATGAAGGATAGGGATTTGGGGAGGGGGATGCTGTTGTGACTGCGTTGTCGGAGAGATATGAGCCTGACCAGTCATTTTCACAGCCCTTCCCCTCGCCGAGAAAGGCATCGGAGCAAGAGTCCAAGACGGCACCGTAGTAGGTCCCGAGATAGACGGCACAGATCCCGCTCCAAGTCCCCAGGTATAGCATTTGGACCTTTTGCTATTGGTTATCTTAACAAAGAAATGTTATAGAAGCAGTTAACCTCTGCAATACCTGAGTGCCTAAGTTGTTACTGTTTAGAAAAGGAAATGAACTTAGACCAGAAAAATTAAAAGAGTTCACACCTTGACTCTCATTTATAAGCTTTGCTGATAGGATGATGAGCTTGTTTTTTCATATGAAGTTATAGGAATAAGACTTAACAGAGCAGTGACAAATGCCCAATGTGATGTTCACATAATTAGCCATAGAGCCTGAATGCATATGAAGTGGGTTCAGTTCTCCACTCCCCACCCCACCCCACAAACACAGCTCGGTTCAGAGAGGTGCTACCAACCAGAGGGGTCTCATAGGCCAAAAAAAATATTAAGCCAATGGAAGTGATTAAGAGAGGTGAAAATGACAGTGGAGAAGAGTAGAATCTCATTCATCCAATGGCTTTTTCTTCCCCAGGTCATCACCGGAGTCACAGACACAGAAGCCACTCAAAGTCTCCTGAAAGGTATGGATTAACCTCTAGTTTGACTTAAGAATTTCACTCTTTATTCAGAAATTAAAGTCTCAATCACAACTAAATTAGAATTACGTTTGTGGTGTTTTGTTTTTCCCTGTAGGATTGCTGCTTTGAATAGTGGCAGAGTATAAGCTTTGGTCTCAGGAGACCTAGGCTTGCATCCCAACTTTTACGGAGTGACACTGGACAAGTCACTTTGATAAACTTTCATTAGAAATCTCTATATGCTATATCATGCTTAGGTGCACTCTTATCCTCTCAGAGATCATTTTCTCAATGATAAATTTTGGATAATAATGCATGACTCATTTTGTTGCTCTGAGAAAAACACAACGCACATTTAATGACATTGGTATCTCCATCCCAATTCTGTGTCAGCATACTCTGGTCTTCCTCAAAAGTCCTTGCCCAGCTATTAAATTTAATGATTTGTGTGTGTTGCCATTTCAGATCTAAGAAGAGCCACAAGAAGAGCCGGAGAGGGAATGAGTAATGGACTCAGTTTGGATTTAGTCCAAATGGCCTCCTTCAGAAAAGAAGGCATCTGTCCATGTGGAAGGATTAATATCCACTCCCCAGGCAGCTATGAGAATATTTTAGGGTTTTTTTCCCCCTAAAAGTTTCTCTATTTTTTTTTAATGCTGAGTTTTGTATCTTGAGTGTACTTGAGTGTATTGAAACTTATGAGGGTAGAAAGGATTTAAGGAGTGGAAGGTATATGAATGACAAGGAGAGAGGATGTGGCCGCCTAGTGATACGTTTGTTATTAAATTTGACACACCCATTTCCCATCTTTCTGTGGTTTTTGGTTTGCTTCATGATTGAAACTTCTGAGAATGCTAAGATTTATGCTACTGCTGTTACATTCAAAGATCAAGTTAGTAAAACACACTGGCACTAACTTTTTTCCCCAGCAGTAATAAGTGGTGATAAACATGAAAACTGACTCGTTAATAGCAGCTTTATAAGAAAAGAATGCAAATGTAAGGCTTCTTCTGGATCATTTAATCCAGTTACACTGAACTACAGCATTCTTATAGTAGTGTTGTATCTTCTACACAAGCCTTGAATTCCAGGCTAAGGTGCTCAGCCTTTATCCTACAAGCGTTGACATTATCCAAGTCTAGGCAGTAGTGGTAGGGCAACAACACTGAAAAGGTATGATGGGAGAGAAAAGTTATACCAACACAGGGTTTTGACCTGATTTGCTGAACAATATAGTGCCATTCACAAAGCTAGAAAATAGAACAGGAAAAAAAATCAGGATATGGGGGGCATGTAGTGAGGGTTGTGGTAGTGAAAATGGTCAGTTTAAGTTTGAGACAGCTATGATACAACTAGGTAAAGCCCACACAGTTGGAAATATGGACTGGCTTTGAGCATAGTCACCTAGCCCCAAAATGACAATGTTTAGGTAATTGTGGAAGATGTAGAATTAAATGAGGTTGCCAAAGGAGTGTGTGTATTTGTTAAGAAAAACCAACAACAGAACCACAGGCAACAGCAACTCTGGTGAGAGGATTAAGTGCAGTCACCTATTGAAAACTGAAAAACCATTTTGAATCAGGAGAGAGTACGTCTAAGGATAAGCAAAATAAGGACTCAGAAGTGTCCATGGCCAATGATAATCAAGAGAGTGTTGAGATCTTTGCTAGAAAAGTTCTGTTTACCTGTACTTACCTTTCCTCCTTTAAAAATGGAAGTGATATGAATGAATTCCCATCTCTTGTCCCAGCAAGAATTGTAACCAACTGCCTCATCGGATGGATCCAGCTTCTTGGGAAACCATATCTGGTCATAGGATAAACATTCTATTGCTTGCTATCGAACTGAAGGATTTTTGCAGCAATATTAAAGCATTTTGGAATAATATTTGAGATTTCATATTCTTCAGTGATTCCTGGTAAAACGTTCAGCTAATAAAAATTGTCCATACAGGTGTTATGATTTATCATACAGCTATATATGATTGCCTTTAAAAGTTAAATATTAGCACCTCTACTTGCATCTGACAGTCCTAGCAATTTTTTTCTTTACCAGTGATCTAGATGAAGACATCTTTTTCCTAAATAACCTATAGACCAATCAAGTTGTCATCTAGTATACTGTTAAATTTTTTAAAGTACACTTAAAAAATTTAAAACCTGCCTTAAAAAACCCTAATGATTTTTAATAGCAGAAATAAACCTCCCCAAATATAAACTTAAAGCATACTTATTTAGAGATATGATAAAATTTGGACCAAATTGGGGCAGCACAGCCAACCTAAAGCAGGAAGTAGACTGTCCCATTCTCTCAGTACAGAGGTAACAGTGAGTGGAACACAAATCTCTCTCTTGAGAGCATTTTGATAAATTACAGATTTGCAGAGGAGATGGAATTTAAGGATAAACCTTGCCTGAACGGCCATTTCTCTGTCATCTGCTAGCCTAGTGGATGAGGCCTTGGAACTGTAGTTTTATAACTTTTTTGACTGGTCTATGAAGAACATTTTGCAACTTACCTCTGTACATGTACTGTGCTGAAAAAATTTTCAGGAAAAAATTATTATATAAAACATTCTGATGTTTACAGTATCAGTTCGATGCAAACCACTGAACTGATTTCACTTTCTCACTTTGAATTATTGCCTTAAAAACTTTGCTATAGGGAAAATGACTTATTTCTAAAAAATGAAGGGAGACTTAAAAGCTCATTCTCCCTAGCACCTTTCATTATCTTAAGTAAACGGAAGTGAGTTCAAATAAGCATTAATGAGAAAAGAATGATCACAAGTACTGGCCACTCCCTCCAAAAAGTAAGTTCTCCACAGGCTCAAAAACGACATAGCAAAGTGATCTGTTTTTAAAAATTCAAGTATATAAATTCAAAGGAGATTAAAAGATAAAAGGTGGAAAATAAGTTTGGCAGAGTGTAAAAAATTTAAGATTTGAAAAATCAGAGAAATTAAACTTTAGAAGACAAACTAAAAAAGGCTTGAAAAAATAGGCTGGAGGAAATTAAAAGTGGAAATAAAAGCTATAGAGAAAACAAGAAAATCCTACATATACATAATGGACATTTCTGATGAGAACTGGGTAAATCAAAGTTCTAAAAAAATAGAAGAATTTTCTGAAAATAATAAGCAATCTATCAAGAAATATCCTGATTAAAGTTAAAATAATCATGGGGATCCAAGCAGAGAAATCATGTAAAGAGAAAAAGATTAAGGTCTCAGATCTTAAAGCAAACTTCACACGGCAGTGAAGCAAAAGGCTTCAAAGGGCTGAGTAAAAGTGCCATGAATTTTATACACAACCTAAGTTGTCTTTTAAAATAAAAAAGGAACAGACATTCTCAAGTATGCATGCACTTACAACCATTCAATCACTTGGGGGAAAAAATTGCCCGATAATTAATTCACCCAACAAGAAATGAATCAAATTAAGGGGTTAGGAAAGAAGCAGTAAAAGAAGTAGTGGTAAATATTTTAAAAACTGATGATGGGAAATGAGATTCAAATTAAATATATGAACATTGTCTATATATAAATAATATAACTAGGAAGTAGAGGAACTCCTAAGTGTACTAGTTCATTTATCATAATAGGAATCATATACTGTTAACTAAAATGTACATAAAGCTAGAAAAAAGATTCTAGCCTCAAACATTTCCTATAATTATCTTTAGTTTTCATAGGAAACTTAGAACTAGATTTTCTTATACAAATTACATTTTTAAGTGGAGCATTTCGAGTTCACATTTTTTTCTTTTGCTAAATCCAAGTAAAATTAACTTACTATAGCAATATGAGCCCATTTTTGTAAAACAATTTAGCAATATGTCACAGGAAACTTAGAACTTTTATCTAATCATCTCATTTATAGGAATTCACCATAATAGGAAAACAAACAAAACAGCTTTATCCTAAAAATGAAACTAGACCACTTTCTTACACCATATACCAAAAAAATCCCAAAATGGATTACAGACTGAAATATAAGACCTGCAACCATAAAATTCCTAGAAGAAAACATGGCAATAAAGAAAGTCTTTGACACTAGTCTTAGCAGTCATTTTCTGGATATGTCTCCTAAGGCAAAGAAATAAAAGCAGAAATAAACAAATGGGACTACATCAAACTAAAAAGCACTTGCACCACAAAGGAAACCATCAACAAAAAAAGGGCAACATACTGAACTGGAGAAGTTATTTGTAACTGATATATCCATTGGGGGTTAATATCCTATATATATATACACACACACACACACACATATATACATATATATGTGTGTGTATACATATATACATATATACATATATTTGTGTGTGTGTATATATATAGGATATATATAGAACTATATATATGTATATATAGGATATATAGGATATATATATAGAACTCATACAGCTCAGCATCAAAAAAACAACCGATCAAAGATCACTTCTCACCTTCTGGCTAAAATCAAGTGTAGTATCTGTTCTTGCCAGTTTAAAACAATACAAGGACATGAATAGACAGACACAGAAAAGATGCTCAACATCACTAATCAGGGGAAATGCAGATCAAAACCGCAATGAGATATCACCTCAGACCTGACATGGTATATCAAAAACGATATGTAGAAAGGGAACCCTATACTTATGATGAAAGGCGAGGATGTAGAAAAAAGGGACCTCGGTATTTGGAAAACAGTACAGAAGTTCCTCAAAAAATTAAAAATAGAACAGCCATATGATCCAGTAACTTCACTTCTGGGTATTAATACACTAATTCAAAAAGATACGCACCCCACATCTATGTTCACTACAGCATTATATACAACAGCCAAGATATGGGAGCAACCTAGATGTACACTGACAGATGAATGGGTAAAGATGTGGTACTTATATACAATCGAATATGAGCCATAAAAAAGAATGAAATCTTGCCATTTGCAACAACATGGATGGAACTACAGGGTACTATGTCAAGAGAAAAAAGTCATACAGAGAAAACCACCACATGAAATCACTTATGTGTAGAATCTAAACAAAATAAAAAATTAAACAACAGGAACAAATTCAGAGATACGGGGAACAAACTGATGAATTTCAGTGGTGGATGGGTGAAAAAATGAAAGGGATTAAAAAGTACAAATTGCCAGATACAAAAATAGTCATGGGGATGTAAAGTACAGCATAGGGAACATAGTCAATGATATTGTAATAACTATGTATGGTATCAGATGGGTGCTAGACTTATCATGGTGATCACTTCATAAGATATATAAATGACTAATCACTATGTTGTACACCTGATATATAATATTGCATGTCAACTATAATTGGAAAACAAATTTTAAAAAATAGCTTTAGCCCATCCCTTTACAAATATTTTTTATATATATGAAAAAACTGGATTTAGCAAAACTGATCATCTTAGAGGAGTGAAAAAATTACATAGTACATCATTAATATTCACATTTTTGAATAGTCTAACAGCAAGGGAAAACATTAATGTCTCTTATGAAACATTATACAAAACACTTTAAAACGAAAGGGTATGTGTGTTCTCTGCATAAGATTAATTTTTTGGACTTTTCAATTGCTCTACAATAAATGTGAATTCATAAAAACTTTTTAAGTTTACAACTTCTATGAAAAGTTTGCAAACTTATGAAATTGAGTTGCTACTGTGTAAATTACAAACTAAGAGTCTTCAACTAGGAATAGTTTTGCTAGTTATTGAACACTGACAATTGTTGAAGGGACAAATGAGATGCCGAAAATTACTACATATAACAATGTCTGTCCTATAAGTAAAGCCTAGGTTACTGTGGTTTATTGGCCCATAAATTCATTTTGCCAGATGGTATAGTGCTTTCCTTCAGGAAGGAAGTGGGTTGTCTGAGTTGGGGTAGTCTTGTTGCAGATTTTCTTTTTGATAAAAATTTTGAATATATACAAAAGTCAAACAAAATGAACACCTTGTACACCTCATAACCTGTTCTCTAAGATCTGAAAGGAGATGAAATACTTGAACACTAAAAGAAAATCTTGAATGCTGCAAGTTATATTTTAACACAAAAGCACAAGTTGGGCCAGGTATCTCATTAAGAAAACAAATTAGCTAACTCCACCACTTGGTAGGATTCTGAGTGCTGAAGCTTTAATATGAAAAACTAACAGTAAATACACCTGATCTTAACATAAAATAAATACCTTTTTAGGACTGTAAATATGGCAGGAAAGCCTTCAACCTCCTGCAATAGATTTCAAGCATCTTCCATGTTGGAAAATATGGCAAAAGCCCAGGTAGTCTCCTATTTAAGTAATGCATATCTGAGGAAGCAGAACAAAGATAATACACTGTCCATTAAATACATTTCTTTTTATTTATTCTGCAGATTTCCGAAGAAATCTATAGCATTTAGCCTAACCCCTGGCAAATCTCTCTAATTGAGGGGTTTAGACAAAATGACTTTATCTCAATGTCTACTACCCAAAATAGCTAAAATATCTACCATCAATGACACAAGTTTGAATTCCAACTATAATCACTGACCACAAGCATTACTGGTTAAACACCATCCTAGCAAGTGCGCTTTCCAGGTAGTAGTACAGGACTCAGAATGGACAGTCTGACACATACTAGTTCCTCACAAATAAGAATTACCTTGCCTCCACTCTAACAGTCAGTATCAGTCTCAGTGTTTAAAATCTCTTCTTCAAAAGATCTGTTTCAATTCTATTTCCAAATTCACTTCATTGTTTTGTACCTTGGTTTTCTCAATGATAAAATGGAGATAGCATCTGCTTCTATCAACTTCATATGGGTGTTGTGAAGATCTAATAAAATAAAGGACACGAAAAGATCCTTGGATTTCTAAAACTGTGAATTAGAATACCCTATTCAGTGAGAGTAAAACAAATCTCTGAATTTTTACATTATACTTCCATCATCTAAACAACCAGATGATTTAACCAAATTTGACCCTTGTCAAAAGATTTAACTTAAATAGAATTGCTTCAAATACAGATAAAAGCAATTTTCTGTTCAAGTTTGAATATTTTCAGTATACAAGAATGTAAAGGAAAATTCTGAATCTTCATGTTGTAGTTTAATTTTATTTTTTTTTTTTACCTTTTAAAAAGTTTTTGGCACTACAAGGTTCTGTAAAGAATAGAAGTGACAAATTTAAAACACAAGAAAGTCTTTCCTAATTCTTAAGAACAATATATATAAAGTCTGAAGCAACCAAAGTATGAATACAGCTAATAGAAAATAAAGAATGTAATTTTTTAAATTCTCTCTTTATACAATTCATCAAGGTTAAACAAAACATAAAATTCCCTTAAAAATAGGGTAATAAAATAGATGAAATTTGTATCACTCAATTTGGTGATACTAGTAAAAACTATAGTTCATATTTATATACAAATAATACAGTCTTTAAAAACAGTCTTAGAATTTAAATAAGCTATCTAAACGTGTTAAAATTTTAAATCAACACCTGATTTGTTTTGCTTTCCATTAAATGTCACTTTTTCTGCTGAATGTAACTGACATTGAGGTACGGATACCCTTGAGACAGCAGGATTGGCTGGTTGCTGTACATCGGTAGACCAGCTGAAAGAAAATGGACTCGCATTACTCCGACACGTTTCCTCTTGGTGGGTGGGGACAACGCTCTCTACACCGACGGGTGGCACATCTGTCTGTTGGACACAACACAGACAGGAAACTGAAAGGCTTGTGCCTAATTTATCTGACAACCTCTTAGAATTAACTTTTTATCTACTTACATAGTAAAGAGGTAATGAAGCATATCAAAACATTTATGGCGGTTGAAGAGGAGGAGGAGGAGTGAAGGGAAATGTGGGTATGTGAAAGAAAAGAGAGGAGACAAAAGAGAGACGGAAGGGAGGAGAGTCAAGGGGAACAAACCCACCAGGGAAGAACTTCAGACTCTCCCCACTACAAGGGCTTATATGAACAATAATAACTTCCCTTAGCCCTAGTTCTTTGTTCAGAATAAGAAAGCAGTCATAGTCAAGGTTCTGCCACTCTATAACACAGGAATGCCCCAGCAGTACATGAATAGTTGAGGAAGGCCTAAATGTAGCAAGCTTAACACTCATACCAGTGGCTTCCTCTAAATGTTATCATCTCATTCAGTCAACATTTCCTAAGTGCATTTAATTTCTTGAACTCCTAAGTTTAACTAATAACTCTGAGTCTAGTTTTTTGAACTCCTAGGTTAACCAACTGCTATAGGCCAGACCCAGACACTGCCTATCAGAACTGAGATACCTTTGAGGCAAGTAGGTTAGACAAAATGTTACAAGTTCCTGGCATTCTCCTTAGTTTGTTATATTACTTAAAGCTATCATTGGTACAACAGAATATAATGAATTCTGGTATCATTCGAGTCTTATTTTTATTAAAAAAATTTGACCATGTCACTACTCAACTCAAAAACTTCTAGTAGACCCTGATTGCTTACTAAACTGAATCTAAACTCTTTCATAATACAGCCTCAGCCTACCTTCTAGAAGTCTTATCACCTATACATCTTTCTCATTTATTTCTTTTATCCTATTTTCTCTTTTTCTGTTTTTTTCCCCCATTATGCCAAGCAAAACTCTGAGACTTTGCAGACATTATTCCCTCAGCTAAAGAACACTCTTCCCCTCTAATTGCTAGATAATCTCTAGGGGGAAAAAATCCTGTATCTCTTTCAAGATCCAGTTCAAATGTAAAAATCTGGTGTGATTTGATGCCTGGTATCCATATCCTGCTCTCTCTGCTGGGGCGACATCAACTGATTCCTCTAAGCTCCTATTCTTGTCTATTTTATTCATGTCTGGTAGCTCTCCTAATAAAATATGCATTAATTGTGGGGGGTTTTACTTACTTCTTGCTTGAACAACAAGCACCTAGCACAGTCTGGCACACCGCATTCTCTCTCAATAAATGCCTGCTAAACACATGAATTTTCACTCTTGGATCCTGGCCTTCACAAAGGCACCTTGTCCCAGAACGAAACCCACCAAGCCTGTTAACAATTTGTAAGCAATAGTACCTTGAGTATAGAAAGGTTTGTTGGGCTGAAATCTGGCATTTCCCTGATGCATGAAGTTTTGATGCAAACCATAAGGCCACGAAGCTGGGACAAGAGGGAAATGGGGACGTGCTGCATGTTCCCACGGAATTGGAGGATTTAGTCCTGGAAAGCCTGCCTCTGCATTTCAATAAAAAAGGAAAGACATATTTTAAAACATTAGTTTGTTCATTCATGTATTCCTTCATTCCACAAGATTTACTGAGTAATTATGGAAGGTCATAGTTACTCAATAAGGAATCAAACACTGTAATTGTGCTCAAATTGTTCATACAGGAGACATATAAGAAGACATAAACTAATATACAGTAACTGCTACAACAGATCAGTGGAAGGTATTCCAAAGAGGGGGACTAACCAAGTTGTTCAAAGATAGAGGCTTTCCTAAGATGACTGACTAAACTGAGTTTTAAAGTATACAGAACAAGTTAATCAAGCAAAATGGGGCAAGGAGGGCACTTTAGACCAAAGAAAAAGCCAGAAAGCAGCAAAGTACAGTAAATTTGGGAAGATGCAAAACCATCGACAATGTAGAGATAGGGATTAAGGGAGGAAGTAGTTAGAGAGAGGCTGGACGAGTAGGCAGGATTCGAAAAACCTTAGAACATCAATCATTAAGGAACTTACATTTTCTCCTAAAGACAATGCCAACAATCCTAGAATTAATTTTATCTTGACCTGGAAAGGGATCTTATTTACTGGAAGCTGAGGCATATGTATATTGGTGGAGTGCTAGTGTTTTGGAGCCAAACTGGTATAAATTCAAATTCCAGTTCCAAAATTTACTAAGTTTCAATTATGAACTTCAGGTTGTTGTATTAAATTATATAACAAAAAATAAAAGTGGTTGTTTAAGTCCTGGCATATAAATAGAACTCAAAAAATATGACTCCTTTCCATGACAAACTATCCCCACCAATCTTCTTCCCTTTAAGATGATCTTTAAGTACATCCTTCAGAGTACAGTACCCCCTGAATCTTCTGGATCATTTCTGGTGGTTTTTATCATTTAGGGTTCAAAGTGGCAGAAAATAATCTGAAAAACACTGCTCTTATTCATTAAACTTCCTAAGAGGAACTCAAATTAGGAGGTATGGGATAGGAAGGGGTAGGGAGAAGAAAACTAAAACCCATACTAGCCTCATTCTTTCTTATAAGCTCAGTCTTCTCAGGAGGTAACCACAAAAACAAAGCACTTGTTTACCACAGGTTAATAAAGCCAAGTTACAAATAAAAGCAGAAGCTGCAGGGCTCAAAGTTTGCAAAAAATAAATGAGACTAAGTATACATATTGAGGTCCTAACCAACTGAGAAATGAAGTTTTACTATAAAAGAGTTATTTTAAAAAATATATTACAATTTCCCTGCCATTTTTCACAACTAAATATTTTCATAAGTAATAAAACCTCATTAAAGATAATTTCAAAAAAGAGGGAAAACAATTCATATAACCTATTCTAATATAACCACTATTATTATTTTAACATATTCTCAATTCTCATCCAACCCTTCATTTTTAACATAATAGTAATTTTAGCTATAATATTAACTAGGATTTAAACACCCTTCCAACATATAATAAACATTTACTGAACAATATTATATAATAATATATTATACAACTAACATTATCTACCATGTATCAGGCACTCTACTGGGCACTAAGGAGACAATGGCAGGCAAGAAACAATTCATAGTCTCTAGAAGTTCGGTCTAATTGGTTCTGCAGAAAATAAACAGGCAATTTCAACACAGTAAGACAAGTATTCTAATATGGATATTAAGGAAGCATGGAAGAGAGGAAAGATTATCTAATACAACTAGAGAACAGAATCAGCAGAAGTTAAAGGATTTCTGAATAAAGTGATCTAAATTTAAAAATAAAAGTGTAAGTGAATTAGCCAAGCTTTGGAGTATAGCAGGAAGAGGTGAGAGTAACCAGAATAAGTAATAGAGAAGATATTTCAGGCAGATAAGCAAGCAAGGGTAAGAGACAATACAATGCGTTTGGGATTAGTTCATTAAGTTCATTAAAGCTAAAACAGAGATCAATTTGCAGTAGGGGGAGGGAGGACTTAAAACTGTAAAAACTGAGCCAATATATCAAAGGGCAAAACACTGGGTCTTTCTTCAAGGTTATGTAACTAAATGACTATCATGGTGCAAGAAGTCATGGCATATACAAAATAAACATGTGTTGAATGAGAGAAGTAGAGGCCACATTAAAATGGCCATGTGTCCCATATATCCTTTGATCCTGGAAATCTAAATGAGTTCCCACATTCTGAAATTTCTGCTCGGCAAAATACATTATCTGTATTGTTCCAAAAGAGGTCAGAGATACCTCCTCCAACAGTGTTCTAAGGACCAGCATACTTTTGTTTAAAATTATCACAAATTCTTTTGCAAACTGATAAAGGGAAGAAATCAAGCTTTTACATCTACATTTCCTATACAAATTATATGTCAGGATAACCAAGGAGTTAATAAGGAAAAGTTCTTCTTTATAGAAGAATCACAAATAGTAAATAGACAAATAATTATTTTACAATTCCTAATGAAATAATGGATAGCAAAAAAAAAAAAGAAATAATGGATAGCAACAATAATTACCAATGGTGGCTAAGATTATTACATAAAAATTAATGAGGAGCTTTATAATGGATAGAAGAGGCTGACATCACCTAACTCACTGATCAATCTTAAAGTCAATGAAAGAAGAACAACCAATGAGTTACTTCTTGGAAACATACAGGACCAATCAAGAAATAAGATTCTTGCCAACAACAACAACAAAAGTCTGAAGCTAATCCAGCCTCTGGACCTAACTACCAGTTTACAGGACAGAGGTATATGTTAAACAATGCTACAAAGATACAACCAGCCAACACCGGAAGTGAGAAACTCTACAGTTTCTTCTATAAATTTAGTATGAAGAAAAGAGTGAGAGGGAATTGTTATAAATTAAAGAGACTAAAGACATGTAATAACCACATACAATAAATGGGCTTTGTTTGAATCTTAATTCAAATAAATTAACAACAATAATTTTAGAGAAATGGGAGAAAAGAAACAAGAGCTGGGTATTAGATGATCCTAGGTACAATAATAGTTTTGATTTTTTTTAAGGGCTAAAACTAAAGTTGTTATAAGAAAATTTGACCTAATGTCTCAGATTTGATTAAATATGCAAACCATTTTTTAAAATGGGGTGAAGGCCTAAGATAAAAGAAAAGTAAATACTAGTAACTATTAATGCTGGGTAATGAGAAGGTTCTTTTTACTTTACTCTCTCCTTTTATATACATTTCAAATTTTCCACAATAGTTTTAAAATAAAAATTATCTCTAAAAACTAGATATAAAACTAGATTTATGACCTATATGAACTATTTTTAAGTATTAGAAAATGACTGGATGGTAATACACCAAAATATTACTTAGCAATTATGTCTAGGAGTTAAGATATGGATGATTTTTTCTATAATGAATATCTATTACTTAGATATCAAAAAAAAATTTTAATGTTATAAAGTGCAACCAATATTTTTACTGGAAGATAGTAAAAGTCAAGGGCAAAGAACACAGGTTCTGAAGAAAGAAACTGGATTAAATCTTGGATTTACTATGATTAATTATGACAGCATGATAGTTAAGTTACTTATTTGACACTTCGATTTCCTCAAATGCAAAATGAGTGCTTATAATACCTCCACAAAGCAGGATTGCAGTAAAAATTTAAAATAATCATAAATAAGTAACATTTAGGTACATTATCTCACTTAATATTCACACTATCCCTGTGATTTAGATGCTATTATTCCCCTATTTTACAAATGAAACAAATGCACAAAGATTAAGCAACTGCCCAATGCCACATAATAAACAGCAGAATTCAAATCCAAGCAGTCTGACCCCACAGCCCACTCTCTTTACCTGTATCCTATGCTGCCCCTCCACAAATACTGCTTGCCATCCATCCATGTCATCACACTTTCCCAGGTTCAACCAATAGGCTAATCACCTAACCTTTCTACAGACAGACAGATACAAAAGAAGAAAAGGAAGGGTTACCCGAATTCCCCACTGTACCGTTGTTCACCAGGGAATTTGGAGCCACAGTACGAGGCCAGTGTCCATCACGAGAGGAGCTAGAGATTGCCACAGGTCTGGCAGCAGGCTGTGCAAAGATGATGCTGGGATCATTCAGGCTGGGGGCATTGCCTGGTGCAGAGTGGATCACTGGGCCATGGATAGGCCAGGATGGGGCAGGGATCTGGAGGGCATGCATTGGCAACAATCCCATATTGTGCATGGGAGAATACTGAGCTGGTGGTGACTGGGGAAAGTTATACATAGGCATCTGGACCTGATGGGGAGGTTGGGCTCCCTGCTGAGGTGGGCCAAGCTTGGGTTGGGATCCTGGCTGGGATGGAGGCTGGGTAATGGCAGCTGATTGGGAAGAGTTCTGGGAAAATGGCTGGGGCTGAGGAGAAAATGATGGTGAATCGGACTGCAGAAAAAAAAAAAGATACATTTTAAAATTAATTTACAAACATCTTAATTTTATAAAAACAGAGGTTATCAAAATTTATGGAGTTACTTCATTAGAACATTATAAACAGAACTCTATGATGTACATAATAATAAACAATAGAACCCCAACTTCCTCAAATCCTCTCTCACATAGGTATTACCTCATAAACTTTTTTACTTAAAGAAGAGAGAGCCCACCATTCCCATCATGTAGAATCTATATTTCCAATTATAACTAGAAACTTACATCTAAATATCTCACAGTAACTTTCACTGAGTCCTTCAAAAAGTATTTACTGAATGTCAATTATGTACTGGACATTGTTCTAGGAATTAAAAATACAATACTAACATGTACGTCGTCACGGAAGTTAAAGTTTGTGGGGGAAAGGAAGAGGAGCAGATAACGATTACATAACCAATCACAATAAAGTACAATGATTACTATGATAACGAATGCAATAATGTACAGCACAGAATGAAATCACAGAGTGTAAACACCTAAACCCACTTTGGAAAAAGGAGGGAAGATAAGATGAAAGAAAGAAATCAAGGAAAGCTTCCTAGGGAAAATGAATCTTAAGCTGAGACTCAAGGGTAAAGAGAAAACAGTCTGATTTAAAAGAGGGTAGGGATAAGGGGAAGGAAAGACTGTTTCAGGCAAAGAGAACAACATAATTAAAGGTCTACAGGCACAAAAACACATGGCTTTTAAAGTAACCAAAATCTGAAAGAAGTTTTTTTTGCTAGAGTACAGGGGAAGGGGAATGGCAAATCTGATGCTGAAGAACTAAACAGGGGAAAGATAATGAAGGATACAATGGGCCTTGCGGTTTAGACTTTATCCTGAGGTCATCAGGAAATGACTGAAGGGTCTTAAACATAGAAACGTGATGAATGCATTTTAGAAAAAATTATTCTGGCTTAATATGAATAGAAAATATTAAAAAAATAAAAGACTGATGAGACTGTTTAAAAGGCTACTATAATACAATAGTTCTGAGATGATGGTAGAGAAAAACAATACAGGGACAGAGAGAAGCAAATGGCTATGAGCTATTTTTTTTATAGGTAGAAGAATAGAACAGCAGAATTTGGTGACTGACTAGATGTGGGGGTTGAGGGAGAAGGAGTTCTTGAAACTAGAAAGAGCGTGCGATCATCTAATGAATTGGAGAACATAAGAAAAAGGTGCTTATATATTTTTCCAACTCTCCACAGAGAGTTGATATATAAAAGCTACATTCTAGACATGTTGAGGCTGAAGTGCTTGGAGACATCAGAGTAGCAACATCCATTAGACAGACTCTCCCCAGTCTCAGGTGAGAGAAAAGTGAGTGCTAGAAGCAGAGAATGAAAGATAGGACAGCATAGGAAAGTGGTTAGAGCACAGGTTTTGGAGACAAGAGCCTGAAGGTTCAAGTTCTGATTCCAAGTAGCTGTTGACCACAGGCAAGAAACTTAAATCTCAGTCTCTTCACTGTACTATAGAAATAATAATTGAATCTACCTTACAGGTTTTTGTGAAGATTAAACAATACATGTGGAAAATGTAAACATCAAATTCAGGATAATAGATACATTTTAGGGGGCTCCTAAATATTTTTCCAAAATTATCTATACTACTGCTCTTCAAATGCTCTAAGAATTTTTTTCTAAAATAGAGATCATGTCAGATTTAGCATGCTTAATAGTTAATAGCTTTGAAGATACACAGACCTGGGTTTGAATCTTTTAATTTATTCTCAGCTTCCCAATTTGTAAAATTTGATCATACTAATATCTGCCACTTCACAGAGCCACTCAAAGGATTAAATTTGATAAGTATAAAGTACTTTAGTGTTAGGTTGGCATAAACATTCAATTAGTATTAATTAATTTAGAAGTGCAAGGTAAATACAGATTCAGAAAAAGGTTAAAAGCAACTCAGCAAAGTTAAAAAGCAACTTGTGAATCTGAACTCTAATTCGACACTCTTCTTATAGGGTATATTTCACTAAGTATCCACATCAGCTATGAGAAGACAAAGAAAAGTTTCAAGCAAGTAAAATGCCATGCATGTACTGCCCTAACAATACTAAACCCCTAATAAGTTCAATTTTTTTGTCTATTTTCATTAATGGTACTAATATTTTTCCACTAGGCAAAGCCCTGAAACCTCAAAGTCATTACCTTATTTTAATCCAGCTAACAACTTTATTAGGTAGTTATCTTATTTTATAATAAGCAGGGTCACTGAAGTTAAGGAGCTTGCTCATAGATATAAACCCAGATCTACATTACTCCAAAAGTCATGCTCTTTCCACCTCATACATTTAGCAAGGACACCTCTACAAAGCACTGTGTAATCTGGAAGATTGTTAATTGCCAGTCTGAAATGTCAATCTTATCGCTAACTCAAAATCGTGGGTGATATCCCTACCCAATTCCTGCCAAGACTAACCCATTTGCAGGTAGAGTACTTACACATTCTGAGGGCTGTCGAGTCCTTATGGACTGATCACCCTGTTGCTGGGAAGAACCAGCCACTTGCTGGGCATTTACAAGTTGCGGACCAACTGGGCTGCTAAGAGAAGACATCAGAAAGATAATCAACAGATACAGAAAAGAGCAGAGAAATGACAGGTAAAAAACTCTCTACTTCACTAAAAGAGTCTCTGATTTTATAAACTTGAACTTACAATTATGTTAATGAAGGACTGCAACAACTAATTTTTTAAAGCCATTTTTCAATACTTATCTCTAAAAAAATACAATGAACCTAGAAACAAGAACAAATTTCACATTGCTTTTCTAAAAAGACAATATATTTATTTGTCTGAAATAATACTTTCTGCAATAAGAATCCGAATAACTGAAAATGATCACTTCTAAAATATTCTATTATTTTCTTTCAATAAACTCATTTGGGTTTCTAATTCTTAAAATTCCTTATGAACTATAAAAGGAATAGATCTCCCTTTCTCCTAACAGCAGTGGGAAGATATATATTTCTCCTATATGTTCCCCCAAAAAAGTTCTCATTAACTTCTCTTAACTTTATGTAGTGAGAGAAACAGTGTGACTCAAATCTAAAAAATACTTAGGAGTTGATTGAATACAACAGACTGCTAAGATGTCAATAGTGAACATATTCAAGTACTGTTCAAATAAAAACCTGTCTAAATTTTATCTTTAAGAAATTATAAGGTCCAAAATCATACAGCTAGGTTTGGAATAGAGGAATTAGGGTCCTTGGAATAGTATCAACATAAGTTACTTCATTTTTACCAAATACTATTTTCTTACCTGCCACGCTGCTATTCCTCTGACGAGCCAGCTTGACCCCTGGGCACTCTCTTCGTACATGTCCTGCATCTCCACATATAAAACATCTGAGGTCTCTGGGGTCTCTGAAGTCTCGAGTATCGTGGAGGTCTCGGGGTTCAAGAAGATCACGGGAGTCTTTTTCCTCTTCATTCCCTTCCTTCTCTTCTTCACTGTCTTTCTTCTTTAGTCTAAACAGTAAACTGCTGATACCAATAATGTGGGGCTAGGGACTTGTAAACTGAATGAGTCACAGAACAAACTAAACTACATAAGAGTCTCACAATTCAGGGACTAACATGCTCATGTTTCATGCATCTTCATGAAGTCAAGGGAACTCACATTTATAGCACACCTACTCATATGGCAAAAACTGGGTATTCCAGTAGTTTTATAAAAAATATATAAAATAAAAAAATTTCTAATATCTAATTTGAATCTTGTAACAATCCTTAGAGGTTGGTATTATCTTCATTTTACAGGGAAAGAAACAGAAGCTTAGAGAAGGTAAGTGTTTTGCCTAAATTTAATAGTAAATAACAGTGATAGAAATTAGGAATTTATTCTTTCTGAAAAGTTCTAAGCTCTTTATATTAGGCAACACTTGATTACTAAATGAGGGATTTTCCTGGCCTATAAAAAACACAGTATACATACAGAACACAGCAAAGTATATTTCATAGATATATTTTCAAGATGTATATAGGATGCATATTCCTCAAGGTATATATTATATATGTATACTTCACAGCATATACCTCAAAAATTCAGTTATTTATATTTTAATTATCGGTTTGTATGACTGTGAGGCCCTAAGAAAGAACCTCAGGTCTTGGTAATTTTTTTTTCTTGGCTCCTAGGCAGTTCCCAGCATATAGTAGGTGTCAATAAATTATTCAACTTAAAAAAAAAAAAAAACCTGAATTAATGAATAAATGAACAAATTAATGTTGAGAAATCACTGTACCACAAATAAATCTCACACTATTAAAAAAAATTCTGCTCAAATATACATTTACCTAAGGTCCAACTTAAAGCCCTGAACTTTCTCATGTAAACATATCTGAACACAGTTATAGCTACAATTGGCCTCACATTTATTTTCTCTGTAATGCTGATACAAAATCATTTGCCAACCTTCTCCTTTTAGGGCAGTCTTTCATGTAGTGGCCTATTTTTCCACATACACGGCAACATCGATCATTGGGAGCCAGTTCTCCATCTGTTAATACTCTGGAATCAAAGAAGTACTCCTAGGGAGAAAATACAACTTTACTAAGAAAGAAAAAAATCACTACAAACTTCTGAATCCAAATGGAAAGGAAACCAAGATGCAAAAGTAGTTAAAAAAAAATAAAAAGGAAATATCAACAAATATTTTACTTTAACTAAAACATATGAAAATAAGATTCAGAATTATCATCATTGATATCTTAGTTGCTAACAGTACTAACCACTTTACATCATCCTATTTTTTCATTCACCTATAGTATCTTTGTATATCTCAATACAGTAGAAACTATTTCCACCTTCATTTTCTACATGAGGAAAATGAGGCTCAGAAAGTTCAAGTCATTTGCCCATAGTAAAAAGGCTAATAAGTAGCAGATAAAGAATTTAAAGCTAAGTCTGACTGACTGCAAAGCTCATGTTTATTGCTATACTACACTACTTCTGGAAAGGAATTATTCTCTGTATACAAGAGCTCTGTGTAAATAGAGCAATCCTCTGGTTTATTTAAAATATGACTGGATTTACATACAAAATTTCAAGGACATATAACATTGATTTTATGAAGTAGGGTATACCAAAAGAGAAGGTAAGGAAGGAATAAGAAGTAAATCATTTTCCCAAGTCTTAGAAGCGCATTTCTGCTTTATGCTAAGACCTTGCTTATCCTTCTCTACTTCAGCTCCATTCTGCACTACCACAAAGACTAGTTTCTGTAACAGTACCAATTTTCTGGAAGGCAAGAGGACATGTCTACTTAACATTCTTCAAATGTATCTAAAGTCAAGGATAAAAGTATGAGAAACACACCCACTAAGGATGGCTATAATAATAATTTTAAAAACAATTGCAAGTATTGGTGAGGATGCAGAAAAACTGGAACCCACATACAGTGCTGGTGGGAATATAAAATAGCATAGCTGCTTTAGAGAACAGTTTGGCAGCTGCTAAGAAAGTTAACGTAAATTTGTCAAAATGATCCAACAAGTCTACTATTAGGTATATACACCCCAAAAATGAAAACATACATCTACACAAAAATTTGTACATTAATACTCACAGCAGCAATACTTATAATAGCCAAAATGTAGAAAACACCCAAATGTCCAAGATAAAAAAATGTGATATATCCATACAATAGAATACTTTCAACCATAAAAAAAATGAAGTTCTGATACATGCTACAACAAGAATGAACCCTGAAAACATTATACTAAATGAAAGAAGCCAGTAACAAAAGTCTACATGTTCCCTGATTCTATTTATATGAAATATTCACAATAGACAAATCTAAAAAGACAAAAAGTAGATTAGTGATTTGCGGAGTGGGAGAGAGAAGGAACAGGGAGCAAATGCTTTGGAGATAGGGATTTCCGTGAGAGAGGAGGAAGATGTACTAAAAGTAGACTGTGGTGATGGCTGCACAACCGTGCAAATATATTAAAAACCACTGAATTGCTCACTTTATATGGTTGAATTGTATAGTACATGAATTACATCTTAATAAAGCTTTACATTTAAAAAAGAATAAGCAATATAATTCTTCACATTTACTTCTGATGAAATCAATGTAGCTAAATAAAATCATCGCCATATTTTCTGTCAGGGCAAAATAAAGGCATTTTTTGGTTCACCCAGTTGCTTAAGGCAGAAACCTAGGAATCATTCTGAACTTGGTCTCCTTTACTCGTCACCTTTAATTAATCACCAAATTGTATCCATTCTATTCCTAAAACTTTTATCCACTTTTCTACAGCCCACCGTCCCAGTTAAGGTGGCCTAGACCTGGGGTCAGCATTTTTTCTGTAAAGAGCCAAGACAGTAAATATTTAAGGTGTTGTGACAAAACTGAAGATATTATGCAAGTACTTTTATAATGAGAGCAAATTTCACAAAATTTGTTTATTAAAGGACTGCAGAATATACTAATAATAACTGAATATATTTTTTGTAATACAAGTTTACTAATTAGAAAATAAATCTTTCTGAGGGAGACATTTCTCTTAATTGAGGTTCAAATTGTTTCCCATTGTTAAAATCGATGGCAAATGTTCATACATTTATGCTAATCTGCAATTACATTTTATGTATTTCATCTTTGAAAATGTTTTACACAGATGAACAGGTTGAGGATTCAAGGTAAAGACAATAAGTTGAGTCTCTGATAAAGGAGAGATATCTGTAGATGCAGGCAAACCTAGCCAAAAGTTGAAGGAATAACTATCTGATACCATTTTTATCTCAGAGAGAAAACATCCAAGAGTGAGAATGGCAGAAGTGAAAGGTAAGCCAAAATGCAATGCATACTGAATTTTGAGTAAAATAAATACAATATGAAATAATTCTTTACTGAATGGGCGATACAAGTAACTAAAGAAATGTAGTAAAAATGTCGGATAGTATTGAAAGTTTAGGTATGACTGGTGAACATTAATTTCTAGCTGTACTATATAAAAGCTGCATAGCTTTATAACTTTTTTCTAGTAGTGCTTAGCTGCCCAAGCACAGACAGATGATGGATGGCTGAATTTATATAAGGCTGAACACACAAGGGTGCAAAAGAAGGACAATGGTACAAAGGAATTTAAAGTAGACTAGGGAATATGTTAAATGGAGAGAAAAATGAAGACAAGATGGTTGATAGAAGGGAAGAAAATGGATCAATATATGATGTAGGAGAATAGCTGAAGTGGGAATATTTAAGCAAGAAAGGTGGAAAATATACTTGTCTTCATGTTCATTAGTGTCTAAAGGAATTAAACACATTTATTTGGTATGCTGTTATAATCCAAATACATAAATAGTTACAAAGTAGGAATTCAATAAATATGTACTGAAATGTGGAACATGCAAGTATGAAAGACTATTAAACAAGGATATTTTCCACAATACCAGTTATAACACTGATATAATGAAAACAACTGAATGTCCATTAAAGGAGAGTAAACTGATAGATCCAAGCCATAGAATACTACTTACTGATTTTTAAAATATAATAAAGTGGATACAAAAATGGTTAGGCCCCCAAACTTGACCAAATGATACTCAAGATCAAAGACTTAGATTATCTATTAGGACTGCTTATAACATACTGAATAATTAAGAGTTACTAAAATTTTGAATGACAGACTAAAATTAGCACATTTCCAGTTTACTGGGGACTCTAATTTAGTATTCCACTAAAAAGTCTGACTGCATAAAACTACTAGGTTCCCACTGAATATAGAGCAAATATCATACCAATAGTTGGAATTCCCACAATTTTCAGGTAAAATGTTTTATGAGTACATCATAAGATTTGTTTTGATCTAATTGTGCTTTTCATTTATTGCTATTTTAATTAATATTTTAGTAAAATTATTACTGTATTTTTCCTTTTATCAGATATTTTATTCTTGCATGACTTCTGAGCTCTTTCAAATTTTACTATTATTTTATTTCTCTCCATCTCATTTCATCTAAGCAGCAGTACTCAATAATGTTTGAGAATCAGTGCTCTAGCAGAGGAAAGCTCTAGGCTTTTCTCTACCCCACACCCCTAAAAAGAGTGTTGAAATTGAACTGAATAAGATGATCAAGGACATTATGAATAGCAGAGACATGGTACTTCTCTTGGGAGTTTCTCTCTCTATAAAACCAAAAACTCCTCCCATTAGAAAATGAGTGAAAACCAGAGTGAGACCAAGAGGAATAGGGGACACTATGCCACCCAGTTCAAGCAAAAGGAGTCTTCTCAGTTCCATGCCATCTAATTCAGCTTGCTAGGACTACACCAAAATTAGAGCAGAAGCCTCAGCAAATTTTAAAGCATTTATTTGGTGGTATTCTCTCTGTATTTTCATCAAGATTTCTACATATGAAGAGGTGCACTGGGCAGCACCCTCAAATTCAAAATTTAAGGATCCTGAGTCTTGACTATCTAGGCTCATTCACTCAACAAATGCTTATTTGGTACACTCTATTTGCCAGACACTATGACTGGCACAGGAAATATGATGGTAAATCCTATGGATATAGACCATCCTCATGAAACTATAGTCTAATGTGGGTGACAGAATTTAACAAATAAACAAAATTTAGCAAATAGATATCTCATTATGAACTATAAGCACAGTATGAAAAAATAAAGGAAGCTATAACCACCTCTTTCCTTATTTCTAAAAACCAACCTAGAAGCAGGAGTAGGTTTCTTGTACTATTTTAAAAAGAAGGTCTATAAAAAAAAAAGAGAAGATTCAGAATTCAAATTTTGTAAACTTACGGCTTCTCTGCCAATGAGTGGATAAAAGGGAGTGCCAAAAAGTTTCCTTCCATTGATAAATGCCTTCATGATGAAATTGGTCACTATTGAAGAAGAAAACAATAAAAATGAAGACAATGTGTAAGAAGAGCTTTACAGGCAGGGAATTTCTATATTTAAATAACTTACTTTTTCTAGAAACTCCAGCACCAAGGTTATGATTCAAGTCAAAAGGGTCTAGAAAAGAAAAATTTTATTTTTTAAGAATTATGTTCACTGTAACATAAAATATGCTACTAGCCATAACTATAGTCCAATATAATGTATATACTGTATCTATATAACTCAGACTATCCAAGAAGCAAATTTTTATTTTAAAATTATAGATTAAAGGATGGAAACTAATAAAATTCAAAAGGAAGAATCTTCCAAATTCTAATGTGTTTGTTTTCCCATCAATTTTCTTAGCCAGATGAAACTCTGGCTTTTCGTTTTGTTTTATTCCTGAACGATTATCAGCTGAATAATTACCTTCAATTGCAATGCATTTGGATGTCCACTGCTTCTCAAAAGTTGTCAATAGCTTTTTCTGCCGAATGCTAATTACATATTCTTTGAAATCAAACTCTTCAGTATAGAAGCGAAGCAGTCCCAACCAGAGCTCTCCTAATGTTTCTGTGTTCTTTCCAAGTGAAGGTAAACGTTTCTTCTACAGGTGATAAAAAAGAAGAAAGATCTACACCTATCCAAAATATGGACTCCACATCTAACTAAAATTATCAAATTATGCAAATCATAACATGTATCAATCAGTAAGTATTCTATAATATAAAGACTTCAAAAATTACCAGTTCTTCTGTTTTATCAAAGAAAAAAGCATTCCATCCATCAACCATTCTCTGTGGAATCTGTTTCCCATCAAAATCTGCATAAAAAAATTAATTTATTATTAGATTATAAGTCATCCAACCCAAAAGCCTAAATACCCTCAACACCATTTTAGAAATTTAGCTAAAAGAGACATATTGAAATGCTTCTTCCAAAGGAATATGTTAGGATGGTATAATGTGATGCCAAGTTATTAATGAATAAAATGTATCTGAATCACTAAAGCTGAGAAAAAAATATTTTAAGAGCATCAGACTCTCCAAATGACACATATAACGTTACCTGATGTTACCTATTTGAACTGTCAAAACACATCGAGCCTATGATTAATGAAGCAAAACTAAAGAAAATAACAAATGAAAATGGCATTTTCATCAAAGGATTATGGATGCAGAAATACATAATAGATAATATCTAATGATTGTGCATCCAAAGGAAAGTAATTGAATTGTCTGCTTGGGAAAAAGGCTTTAGTACCTATAACCAGTTATCTGTATCAGACAAGGCTGAAAAGTTCCCTGGACAATGATTTTTTAAAAAACTAAAATTAGGTAGCTTTCCCTGACATCTTGATAAAGATTGTAAAATCTTCGTGATTAATTAGGAATAATAATTCACCATCCTAAGGGCAAGGGAGTAACACTACTTTACTAAAAGTAACACTACTTTACTAAAAGAAAAGTATCCCTTAAATGATTGTATAGGCACAACTAACTTCCACAAGCAATTTTGAGACTAATTTTCTATAGGCATTTTAAGAAACAGATGTAATGAAGTAAAAAAGTTGCCATAGGTTCAAACAGACCTCATTTTTAGTTTTAGTCCAGCCAAACAGTGATTCTGAGCAAGACAATTATCTTCAGTTTTCCCAATGTACATGAGAGATTAGATTAATTAGGTCAGTTGTTTTCAAATTTTATTTTTCTTTCAAGCTGCAGAACTCTTTTCTAAAATGGAGTCTTCCAGGTTCAGAAGTATAAAACAAATAAAAGCGAAGGTACTCTCATAGAAGCCTGAATGGAGAAAACATACCCCATCTTTTCCTTACCCCAATCCTTAGACATACACTAATGAGTTCCCAGAACTTATCAGAATAAAACCACTAAATAAGGTGGTTTCCACCCCTTCCATTTTAGATAGGACAATGATTCATAAAATTAACTACATGTCTGGCCCCTCTAATTCCACTCTAAGGTTTAAGTTCAACTGTGGGCAAGAACTATAACGTATCTCTGGAGACAAAGTTCCTAATATTACATCAAAGCCTGCCATGCAGAGAATACTTAATATATATTCATTGAAGAATATATCTACTCTGTAAGCATGTTTATATAAAGTTTCCAGGGACTTAAGCTAATAGGTTGCTTTTTGTATTTACATATAACTTAAACAGATACAGTTGCCAAGAATCACTTAGCATAAATTCCAACATTTCAGAAAACAAAAAAGGAGAGCCTGGCAATTACAAGTATTAATATCTAAACAAAAAGAGATGGGATCCTGCTCTCAAAAAAGAAAGGAAGGTTTTAAAGAGGCCAAAATATTTTACTGATAGATTAGGATGTTATTATATGTATTAAATAGAAATAATACAAGACACATCTTTCAGATCCTGAGTCTTCTTAAAAGAATTCCTACTTTTGAGTAACAACTATGATCCAAACCCAACTATGTTGGCTGATAACACAGAAAAGTGGACCTGTATGTAAGCTTTAGAGGGTATTTAGTCACTGATTTACAACTGTTTTTATGAACTCTCATTTCATAGTGCCTAAACTTTCCATTCTATCTCCGCCCTTAGAAGTATTAATGCTATCCTATCTTTTTAAATACACAGACACACACACATTTACTTTTTCTGTTTCTTCTCTCTTCTCTTTCTCTCAATATCAATCATCCCCCACTCAAGCACTCAGTTCTCCCTCTAAAACATCACCAAACAAGTCAATCACATTTGTACAAAGAGTGACTGAACATTTCTATATTCCCTTTATCTTACTGTAATATTCTAATATCTACTGCTATATTTAAACTGCAATTATATAGTCATGGTAAAATGCACATAACAAAATATACCACCTTAATCATTTTTAAGTGTACAGTTCAGTGGCATTAAGTATTCACATTGTTGTGCTACCAATCATCCACATAATTCTTTTCATCTTGCAAAAGTGAAACTGTGAATCTATGAAACAATAATTACTTATTCCTCTCCCCGAGAGTCTCTGACAACCAGCATTCTACTTTCTGTCTCATGAATGTGACTACCCTAAGTACCCCATGTAAGTGAAATTATACTGTATTTGTCCTTTTGAGACTAGTTTAACTTAGCATAATGTCCTCAAGGTTCACTCATTCCATTGCAATTTTTAAGCTGATATAAACCAAAAAAGAACAGAGCAGATCATAATCCTCTTATTAATTTTTAAATGAAAATTTACTTTTACTTATGATGATCTGCTAAATACAGCAAAATCATTCTGCTTAGGAAAGCTCCTTTGGACCTAAAGAATTTTGTATTGTTGACCATGAAAAATACTCTTAGCACAGTCTTATTTATACTCAATCACTTAAAGTCTACGTTCAATCACAAACGGAGTCAAAGATCATCAGCTTCATTAAACATATCCTTACCCTTAAAAGTTGATCGATGCCAATGACCAATACTTAAATGATGCCAGAGCAATGGACAATGGGGTCCCATATGACAAGCAAAAAAGGCCAGAAGCAAAAATCCATACATCATCAGTTCATATGTATCACAAAGCCCCCACAATCACAGCTCATTATGATGGAAAACATTCCATGGATTGTCTGTTAAGCAGATAATGGGAGAGTTCTTGAAGTTGGCTATGACAATCCTACCTACATTTTTCCAATAACATTAATAAAGCTCCTTATAACAATAAAAAAATAATAAAATCAACCACTATTTATGAACACCTACTTTAGCACCTACTACATTCAAAGGCATTTGATGTCTCTGTTCCTTATATTAACACTGAAATAATCCCACAATTATTACATTTCTACTGATAATGAAACTCAGACTAGTGGTAAGGCAGCTTGTTGAAAGCTACAATGCCAAAATTTGGATTCAAACCAGTTATCTCTGGCTCCAAAATCATGCCCTGCTCTTTCCATTATATCATGCTGCCTTAATGGTTCCTCATCCATGGGTAATATAATGAAAGAACACAAACAAACCACCATAATTTGTGTTCAATTTTGGTTTATCATAGTTTTCTGTAAACTCATAGCTAATCATAGCAAATGACTGCTATGATATCATTAGGGCAATTATGCCTAAGATGCCCAAACTTAAACCCTTAACAACAATTATACTAATAGAGAAAATGATGCTGACCTAAATAGGACTAGTAAGTTCATTTTAAATTTTAAATACCCTCTGTGAACAACCTTGTTAAAAAACACTCAACAGATTCAGCAACTTGAAATTTTTGATTCGGAAATGGCATTTAAAATTTTTATTTTTTTTCCGTTGTTTGTTTAAAAGAAGGAAGGAAATACTGCTAAAACCACATGGCCATTCATCAGAACTTTTTAAAGCTTACTAAAGACCATCTGATACCCACCATATGGCTTGCTTATTTTATGATTTTCTTCTTTGACATGACTATCCAAGTTTATATGAAATCAGTATGTGATTTTTCCAAACAATTGTGATGCTTCTCTCATATCTCAAAATAATGACCTTTCAAGAAATGAGAACTAGATCCTCCCTCATGTTTGCAAATCCATATTGTGCAAAGAATGAAGAAAACAGATGGATGATTAAGAACTCTTTTGTACCTATTTCAGAGAGTACAAATTGGCTATAAAAATGAATTCTATGAGTCACCGAATCTGAGTGACTATGAGTATAATCTGTTGCTTTTGACGTATATTCTTATGCTTAATGCAATTAAACACGACCTTACAGAGTTAAGGAACAATTTCCTTGGGTGTTCTCTCAACCAAAATTCACAAAGTTGACCAAAATATAAACAGTAATAATCAAACTTCATTACCAAGCAAAAGAAGAGAGAATACTCTGGAGAGAAGAAGCAACTTATATATTTGTATCTTAGAGACCCTAATATATGATCATGAATGGTAACAGGAATTTCATAATCACCAAAGCATTCTAACTGTAAAATATAAAAATATTCCAAAAGATATTCTTTAGTTCTGTTCATCTAATATTCATTTTTAGTCTGTATATTCTCCCATAACAAACTTTCTAAAAAAGCTCACTGATTATACCATTAATGGAAGAAGAAAACAGGATGCCATAATTGAAAATCCTGAATGATCTCATAAAGTGAAAGAGATCTATATGTTTAGATTAACTGTTTTCCCAAGAAACTTCTTTATGATTTTCTTGAACACCTACCTCTTGTAGAACTGGGATGACAGGTGGTTTTCTCTGCTGCAGAAAGTACAGCACCATAAGGATATAAGCATATGAAGATAAACTTCCCCTGGAAGCATCACCAATGTCACATCGCTAAAGAAACAAATGAATGATTGAAAATAAAACTTCAGAATCTTACTCCATGCAGAAGTATTGAATTTTTTGAGACATCATTTTTTTTAACCTACCAAACTGGCAAATATCCAAAAGTTAATAATAAACTGTCAAAGAGGGTGTTAGTAAACAGGCACTTACACATTACAGATGAGTATAAATTAGCATAAACACCATGAAAAATAATTCAGCAATATCAAAATTACAGAAGCACATTGCCTGTAACCTAGCAATTCTATCCTAAAAATTTATCCTGCAAATACTCCAACAAATATGTGAAATTACTAAATGTGAAAAACTAAAAAGTTTTTTATTGCCGTACTGCTTTAATAGCAAAAAAATCAGGAAAAAATTAAGGCTCATTAGTAAAATACAGATTTTAGAAACTGATGGGTATCTACACAATGGAATAGCCATTTAAAAAGAATAAGGAAGCTCTTGTGTACTAACAGAAAATAATTTCCAATATCTATTGCGCAATTAAAAAAAAAAAGCAAAGTGCAAAACACTGTTTTCCATGCGTTTACACCTATAATAAAAAGGAGACAAGAAATTTATGTATTTGCTTATACTGGTATATTTCTCAAAGAATACGGAGGAATGTTTAATGTTCGGTGCCTCCACCAAGATGCACTGGTTGGCTAGAAGAAAGGTGTAGAAGGGAGATTTTTCCACCACAAACCCCCTTAGACTTTTTGAATTCTAAACCACATGAATATGTTGGCATTTCAAAATAAATTTTTAATTAAAAAAAAAAAAATCCTCAGAGACTTCCCTTGAGTAAAGCTTTAATGATTGATATATTAAGGAAAAGGAATGATTTCCCTGACATGAACCACTTGGTTTCATTACCAAAACTCTATGGGGGTACAGAGTGTCATGCCAGAGATATTTTATGAGGTGAATCCTGAAATGCAGCTGTATCAAGTATGATTTGTAATATGTGGCTACATACCATTCTTCTCTAGTATGACCTATGTCCACAAAGATATGTATAGGGCTATCTAACAAATACGTCTCCCTGTTCAAAGAATGGGTTTTAAGAAATGAAAAAGTGACTGACCCACTCTCCTACTAAAATCCTTCCACCAACACATTCACAAAATTAACTATTTACTGAGAATCTACCATAAAGCAGGCACTACACTGAATTAGGTATGAACAAGTCTGTACCCTGCTAAGTGTGTGGAGTTTACACACTTAGCCAAAAAAATAAATAAATAAAAATAAAAAAAATAAGAAAAGAATTCAGTATAAATGTTTTAAAATTAATATAAGGTTTTATAGGTACTGTTTTATTTTTAATGCCCAGAAAAAATTTACCATTAAATACAAATATCAGATTTCCTAACCCAGAGACTCTTAACTAGGATGGTATGCCAACTCTTGCTTCAAGTGAAAAACCATAATCACATTTAGAAATTTTACTACAGATAAATTTTCTAGAGTGCTACACATGAGACTGGAGCACACACCGGAAAAAACTACGGATCACCCTACTTTAATAAGTATAAATTTAATTCATTTAATATTGAGTGTTTCTTTTTAAAAGCTCGGGTAAATAACACTCAGAAAACATTTTTCACAAGTCTGATATCAATATGTTTCACTTTAACTATCATAAATCTTATAATAAAGCAGTTAACTTTTTAATAAATACCTTAGCAAACACTTTCATAGTATATCCCAAGTACTGCACTCTAGGGTCAATAGCTGCATAAGTAGCTAGCATTCTTGTGTTATGTTGAGCCTGAAAAATAATTACATATTTGAAAGCATTTCAAATTTAAACGTTAAACTTACAAATCAGATAAAAAAATATAATCAACTCCAAATAGAATATATAACTGTAACACTTAAAATACCTATAAATTAGTCAAAAATTAATTTTCAATTTGAAGGAAATATCAAGATGATTGAGTAAATATTTTTTCCTTATACTGTTCACATCTGAAAGTTTTAAATATAAAAGTATAGTCAATGATCTGTAAACTTTTTCAATTACAACTTAAACATCCTAAATCTATACAGAAAGAGAAACTTACCAATGTATTATACAAACTGATATCACCTTCTAAACCACTTCGTCTGTGTTCAAATTTTACTATAGGCACTTTGGCAGTAGTTATAGGTAAAATGTTTCTTAAACCTGATTGAAAAAAAAAAAAAAAACCTTTACTATGTTAAATAATTTTCACAAAACTAAAAAATATTTTGTGTTGTTTAAAGTTATAATTTAAAATTCATACCTGGATGTCTCTTAAGAATTTTTGCCAAATTTTCAATTATTTCCTTACAATTTAATTTCTAAAAAACAAACAAACAAAAAATAATAAAATTTGTCTGACTCAATTTGTCCTTGTGCAAATTCTACTTTAATCTAGGCACTGAATACCAGGATTTAAAACTCCAGCCGTGAGCTCTATATAACTTTCTACTCAAAATATGCGGTCCACAGACCAGCAAAATCACATCACCAGGAAACAAAAGAAACACAGAATCTCCAGTCTACTGAATCATAATCCACATTTTAACATCACCAGGTAATTCATTCCACATTAAAGTTTGAGAAGCACAAAGACAAGAGAATGTTTTCAAATACATGAAAAAAACTAGAAATGGGTTTGATAAAGGCAAAACAATACAGTGATTAAGGACATAGGCTCTGAACTTAGACAAACCTGGACTCAAATCTTGAATTAAGTACTGACTAGCTGTGTGACTTTGACTGGACTCTTAACCCCTCTGAGCCTTATACTGATACTTTATAAAACCAAGATAATCATAAACTCCTGTCCTAGAGAGTAATTGGAGGGATTACATGAGACATGTATATAAAGCATTCAGCATTATGCTTGGCACAAAATAAGCACTTTAAGTCTATGAGCTATTTATTATTATTATGCTGATGAATTAAATAAAAATAATCCTATTATTACCAGCATTTACATCTTCAAGGAAATTCTTACCTCTGCAAATTTAAATGTGTTGGTTTTTTAAAACCTAGACAGCAGAAAACTATAACCATGATACAAGGAACAGGGAAGATAATGGTATTATAAACTAACTGGATTAAGCTTAAGAGTATTTACATCAATGCCCACACTTACTATTAAAATCTTCTACATGCTTATCTCCTAAATGCTCTTTTTAGCTAGAAGAGAGCAGTAGCCATTTACAGCTTGACCTGGGGATTTCAAGGGAACCTTTAGCTACTAATTAACACAATCAAATAAAAAAGGTTATTTTTTCTTTATTATGCAAGAATACGACTTATGCCAAATTTTATGTTTTCAATTACTGCTCATTTGGAAGAAAACAATTTATTCTTTTTCAATGTTTTAACTTTCCAGTGTAAATGATACAGATTTTATATGATACACAAACCCTTAGTGATTAGAAGTCTGATTATTAAATTTTACACAGATGTTTAAAACCCTAACCTCCTCCCTAGGTAAAAACCGTTTTCTATCCCCTCAATTCTTAATCTTCAAAACAGAGAGGAGTCTCTTCCCAGGTAGATGGCAGTGAGCAGACGTTAGTTAAGAACTAAAATATTTACAACTTTTCAGTTTCTTCATAGAACAAGATGTTAACACCAGAAGCAATTTCTTAGAGACAGAAATAAGGATCTACCAGGCATCACTGTTATCTTTACTGCTGTTCTAATTCTAAAAGCATCTTTTGAAAAAAATATTTCAGAAATGCATGGGTACACTATTCTGCTGAATTATTTTAATATAACAAAGGCTATAGTGACACCACTACAGATACCAGAAGCTTGGCCTTGCCCCAATCTTGCAAGCAGTCCCTGATTTTGATAAAGAAATGAGCAACTAACTACAGGGAGAAGGTCTGGGACACTTCTTCCCTTTCCAATAAGTCTCTTTCTTTACTGGAGCTTGGACAATCTTGTTCCCACTGTTGAAGCCTATTACACAAAGAAGAAAAGCCTAAATACCCACCCTCACTGATGAGACTGCTCTGGGGGAAGGTCTGCTCCTGGCATCTCACAGTGGAACTCAGAAAGCTCTCAATTTCAAAATGTAGTGGTTAGGCTCTACAGTACTATTAGTATTATACTTCAGCTACATTATGTGTTAAATTACAGAGAAGCAGTGAAATACAATGGAAAAAGCATGAACTCTGGAGTCAGACAGACCTGGGTACGAATCCCGGCTCCAACATTTACTAGCTGTGAACTTGGGCAAGTCAGTTTATCTCTCAAAGCCTCAGTTTCCTCATCTGTAAAATGGGGGAAATTATCTACCTCGAAGGTGGTTTTAAGAGTGAAATGAGATAATGTATGTAAAAGTGTATACTGGGGAGTAGACAAATGTTAGTTCCCCTCCTCACCCAAAATAAGTTTCTAAAAACCTGTGGGTTACATGCTGAGTTGGCTCCAACTCCTGGAGATCCTATGAATGAACAATGTCCAGAATGTCCTGTCCTCAAAAGCCCTGCTCAGCTCCTGTAAACTTATGCCTATGGCTTCTTTTAGGTAGTCAATCCATCTCATATTTGGCCTTCCTCTCTTTTCCTACTGTCTATTTTTCACAGCATTTGTCTTTTCCAAAGAACCCTGACTTCTCATGATGTGCCTGATACAGTAAAGCTTCAGTTTGCATTTTTGCCTCCAGCAATTTCTAGGCTTAATTTGCTCTAGGATCCCCTTTTTGTCTTTCTGGAGGTCCAGAGTATCCATAGAGCTCTCCTCCAACACCATATTTCAAAGGAATCAATTTTTTTTTCCTTATTATCCTTTTGCATTATAATGTTATTCTAAAACGAACCATTTATAACATTGTTTCTATAGGGAAAAAATGTGTTCTGAGTGCCCAAAAATTATAATCAACTTGTAGAACATATGCATTTATAAATTAAATGTCCATCTTTTATTTTCTATCTTTAGTGATACAAAGACATCACCTAATGGGAGAGATATGAAAAGACAGAATAAGTGAGAGCAATGTTCACTACTGAACTGAAGCACCAGCTTCTTGTTTGTTCCAATGAAAAAAATATCCAACTCTATATTAACTTTTTCTAAAAATTTATTATGAGCACTTTGTAACTATGACATGCTTTTTGCATTCTAAAATTATTCAAATATTAAATTTACTTAAACATTTGAATGTCTTCTAAAATGATAATGATAATGCTTTTACATTTCAAACACTGCTATTGCTAATATATTTATACAGAGAATGTCACTGTATATTTTTATCAATACTACTCACAAAATTAAAAACAGACTAATCACTGGAAGAAAGTAAACTTCCACATCCCTTTCCAAACACTAACTCTTACCTCTGCATTTTCATGGCCTTCCAGGGTCATACAAATATCCAGATCACTATCACGAAATCCAAATCCATTCTTAGAAGAGCCAAATAAGCACAATCTTGCCTTTTCTAAGCAAAGAAAAACAAAAGTCAAAAGTTTTAAAATTAGCAGGATAACGGAGTCTCCTATTAACTACTTACGGCCTAATACAAGATGATCTTGTCCACATCTCTGCCTTAAATTACCTACCATTGACAGATACACTGAAAATTCCAAAACGTTCAAATAAAGCCCAGATCTTTTGCCCAAGTCCCGATACCCATGTATCTAACTGCTTCTTTCATCTTTCCACAGACATCAACAAGTCTGAACTAAACTATCAATTTTGACTTAAACCTACTATTATTCCTATAATCCCTTATTCTCAGCAAACAGTATCATTGACTCAATTGCCCAAGGTAGAAAGTACATGTGATTCTTAACACTTCTCTCTCAATTCCCACATCCAAACAATCACCAAGGCCTTTAGCTTCTTCCAACTTAACTTTCTCATAAATTCATCCACTTTTATTCATTCACAACATTATTACCAATAGTTAAGATCAATATTTAGAGATCTACATCTTGGAAATAAACTGGATCTTTCAAGGCACAACTCAAATAGTTTTACAAATAACACCTTAGTACAGAGAATTAATTCTCCTCCCGTGAGTCATTAACCCATTTGACATAAATTATGATAGGGTTATCCCTTCATACTTAGAGTTGTTCACGACAGGTGCCACTTCAAGCTGTAGCTAAACAGGATCAAATTTTTCTTCCTATTAATTCTTGTTGACTACACGTTTAGATAACAGATTCTATATTTTCAAAACTTAATCCTCCAATTCAGTTCTGATACTCTACTTGAAATTGCAATGATAAGTATGAGATATAAAAGAAGCTAAGTTCATGAGCAAATAAAAATGTGCATTGGTTTAATATAGCAGAAACTCATATTTGGTCAATACTTCACATGCTAGCAAATATAATAAAAAATGGAATCTCATAGCACGTAACAGAGTATCTCTTAAAAGTACAAATTCATTGCAATTATAAATCAACTCTTTATCCTTTTCTAAAATAAGTGGCCACAGAACTCTTGATTCTTCACTCCCATAACCAAAACCTGATCCTTCTGCTATTTGTGCCATCTCAGTTAAAAAGCACCACTCAACTATTGAGATAGAAACCTTGTAACTAACCTTGACTCTTTCCTTTTTCTCACATAATAGGTAAGCAATTCCTAGTGGCTCTTTATTCAAAACCTACACCTAACCACTTCTCATCTATTCTTATGTATCACTGTTATGTCTCACCTGAAATTATGCAACAGCCTCCTAAATGTTCTGCTTGCTTCTATTCTCATGAACCTACACTGTTCTCTTAGATCATGTCACTTAGGTGTTAAAATCCTCCAGTTTCGCAATAGACGTTAAAAATTCAAAGACTTCTGCCAATATCTATAAGACTCTAATGATCCAATCTCTAGGCTACCTCTCTGACTTCATCTTTTTATTATAGTCTACCTCACATACTCCACTGCAGCCACACTGACTTCTTGGCTGGCCTTCAAACATGCCAGACATAATCCCGTCTTGAGGTATTTATATTTGCTCTCTAGAATGTTCTCTCCTTGGACATTCATATAACTTGCTCCTTCATATTATGCATGACTCTGCTCAAATGTCACCTTATCAAAGATAACTACCATAATACCCCATCACTATCATTTTAACTCTTGCACTTTAATAGCATTTATTATTTCCTGATGTTACATTATATACATCTCTTTTAGTTGACTGTCTCCCCCTCTTAATACAAGCTTCATGAGAGCAGGTTTCACCTCTGTTATTAGCACTGAATCCCCAGCACCAAGAATACTACCTAACATATAACATTCAATCAACACTTTTTACACAAATGAAACTCAGACCAGGTAACTATAACAACAAAACCAATCAATTTTTAACATATGACATACCATCATATTCTTTTTGAATAAACTTTTCCAAGCCAATTAAAATTTGCTCCCTGTTGTGTTGTTCAGAGAAAGGTGGTGATAACTCATCTAAGTTAAAAAAAAAAAAAAAGGGAAAAGTAAGGAAAAAGGAATCTGAAAATGTCAATATTTTACCCTAAAAGTTTTATTTAAAATTTCTTCATTATTTGTTGACTTCTCTGACTACAAAATCATAAATGTTACTAGGGAAGAAAGGGGCAAGCAAACAGCAAAATAATAATAATTTTTATAGATCTATATACATTTCACATGATCATTTTCCTTATGATATCTACAAAATATATTTACTTCTACAAATTATTTAATATCATCGTCTTTAGACATTCCACTCTCTCCCACATACAAGCTTATTTTTCCCTCTTGTTAAGACTATATTCAATTGTTACACTAGGCATCTGACACATTCAAGTCTAACAGATGCCACGAATGCCCCGTCAGGATTGACATCTTCCTTGTCAGCTGCTTTTACCTAACCACGGCTTTCAAAGACCTCTCCTTAATTGAATTTCCTTAGTTCTCCAAACAACTTGCTGGTTTAGTTTATACGTTCTTTCAGTTTTTTAGTTATTTCATTTATATTCATCCCATTTTCCCAAATAACATATATTCCTTAAGAATAGTTCTTTTTTTTCTACCTCCTCCTCTAGATTCATCCCCAAGGATACGGTAATGGGAAAAAAGCAGTAATTAACTGTAATGAATTCAACAAATATTCGGCTTTTGAAAAATAAATGTAACATTGGTGGTTGCAAGTTAAACAGATGAAATACACGTAATTATTTTTTTGAGTGCGAAATTATTCTGTATAATGCTTTAATGGTAACACATAACATGATGCACTTGTCAAAACCCACAGAACTCAGCAGCACAAAGAGTAAACTTCACTGTATACAAATTTTAAAAGCTCATCTAGGAGGTTGGGGAATCTCAGAATGGAACGCAGACTGTAACTAAGAATCTAACTGTATTTTAAATGTATAAGACAACTTCGCTCAAGAGAGTGGGGTTAAAGGTGCTAAGTAACTTTGAAAATAAGTAGAGTCTGTAAGACTAAGGGCAAAAGGAACTGCATGTAAGCACTGTAACTGATAAAAGTTGTTTCGATAGAAGTACAGGATAATAGTTCTGATAATGCTATAGAAATGTACTTAAATGGAACAATTAAATAAATGGGTGGTAGACAGTGGGAGCCATATTTCTCACTGTTAGAATAGAAAATTTACAGATAAGCAGAGAGAAAAGGCTAAAATGAATCATGTGGCAATGTATTAGAGAGGAAGACTTCAGTACAAAGTAATGTTTAGCTTAATATAGATAAAATGGTCACATACAGAAATTATACATGCACAGACACACACACACACACACACACACACACACACACACACACACACACACACACACACAGAGGTTAGAACACAAACATAAATTTTCTTGCTCAGAGAGAGCCTAGAAGCAACATCACCCAGTGATAACAAGCACCCTAGCATCCAGATCTTGGTTTCTAATACCATTCTCCAATGAAAAGAATCAGAGCTTTTTGAAGAAATGTCTAATTCTAGGACTGGGGCAGGAAATGTATACATGATGAGCCCAGAGCATCATGTGATGCCAGAAAGTACGGAAGTGCTAAAAAACAAACAGAAAACATACACCGATGGGGGTTAGTCAAAGGGACACATGAACCAGCTGAGAGAGTTCTCAACAGGCAAATACGGAACAATTTAAGCAACAAAATAAAGTGGTATTGGATTAAAATCCAAAGTATAAAATATATATTAAGAAAACTGAATAAATAAAAGCCAATGTAATGAATTATATCTAATAAAGCTGCTAAAAATAAAAATATGCCATGATCCAATCATTCACCTCCTAGTTATTTACCCAAGAGAAATTAAAGCATATGTCCATACCCAAACCCATACGAAAGTGCATTGCAGATTTATTTGTAATAACCAAAATTTAGAAACCAAATATTCATCAGCAGGTGAATGGTAAATTGTGGTACATCCATACAATGGAACACAATTCAGCAATAAAATGAACTGAATCATCACTGATACACATGATATGGATATATCTTAAAATAATAATGCTAAGTGAAAGAAGCCAAACCATCCTCCCCCCCAAAAAAACAGTGTATGCTATGTGATTCTATTTATATAGAAATCTAAAATATGCATACTAATCTACAGTAACAAAAAGCAGGTAAGTGATTGCCTGGCCAGAGGTAAAGATAGGAAAAGATAGGAAGGAGAGATTACAATGGGGCACTAAATGTTACAAAAGAAATTTTATCTTACCTGGGACACAGCAAGTAATTAAAAAATGTATGCTGAGTGAAGGTGTATCCCAGGTATACCATAAGTGTTTGTTGAATAAGGTATATAAGGCTTTCCCAAAAGTATTTTTATAGCTTTACCTCTCTCTATTGCCTTTCTTACACTCTACCAAATCTAAGACAATTATTCTCCAAAACAAATTAAACATCCTGTTATTCATAATCTCCTATATCTGAAAATGCAGTTCAAGATCTAAATCAAATGCCTCATTATTAATTCTAATTCCTCTGATTCCACCCCAGTGGATGTGGCTAGTAAAACTGAGGAACTTAATTTTTCATTTTATTTAATTTTAATTAAGCCACACACAAGAACCCTGTATTCCTGTTGGCATTTACCACAGTGCCCTACATATAGTAGGCATTTAATAAATATCTATAGTTAGATCTCTATTCAAAAACCTCTACCAAAACAAATGTAAATAAACTGCTTTTAAATAAGGAAATAGTCAAAGCATATGAAAGAATCAATTCTCAGTAGTCCTAGTAATAAAAGACTTACCAAAACACCTTTTACATACTAAATCAAGTATTTCCCGAAATCGATTTGTCATTGGTGGTAGAGGTTTTAGGTCAATTTTCCTGAAATCCTCCGGGCAATCATTTTTTGAATGACCATCCTTTTTGCAGATGCTGCATACTATCGTTGGTGGCTATAAAAGGTAAAAAAAATAATAATAATACAATAAAACTATTGAGGGACTTCATCATTACTTAGAAAGCAGGTCCAAAAAGAATATTTCATGTAACCCAGTTCTGATAACCCGTGCTTTCAAGAGGCAGGTGGAGGACATTAATAAAATGCTGTGTTAAAAACATATTTTGAGCCAACCACTTTAACCTTCTTCCCCCACTAAAATGATATTATCAAGGATTAGCTTTACTGAAGATGTAAAATAAAATACAAGGAGATGCAAAAAGTATGTATTAATTCAAACAGTTTGATCAGCTCCCAAATGAAAAACATGCATTACATTTTCATCTACTAAGATATTTAACAAAGTAGATAAGTCATATGTTGCTTAACAATGAGGATATGTTTTGAGAAATGTGCCGGACAGGTGATTTCATAGTTTTGAGAACATCACAGAGTACACTTACACAAACCTAGATGGTATAGCATACTTTATACCTAGGCTATAGGGTATAGCCTATTGCTCCTAGGCTACAAGCCTGTACAGTGTGTTATTGTACTAAATACTGTAGGCAACTGTAACATATTGGTATTTGTATATCTAAGCAAAGGTATGGTAAAAACAGTAAAAATACAGTATAAAAGAAAGTATATATGTGTATGTACATTTGAGGGGGAGGGGAAGGGATATGGATGGATGCACTGTTGGAAGAAGAGCAGACATCGGGAGGAGGTAGGGAGGAAGAGAGGAGGGAAGAAGAGAAGGAGAGAGAAAGGGAGAAGAGAGATCAAACGAGACCCTGAGAGATCAAGCTTGAGATAATGAGTGGGAGAAGAAAGGGGAAAGGGAGAGGGAGGAAGCAGACTAGGAGGAAAGAGATGATGAGAAAGAGGGAAGGGAAGTGAGTGTGTGCAAAAGTGTGTGTGCATGTGCTTATGTGTGCAGGGGCTGGCGCAGGCAGCTCCAGGCTCCCTCCTCCCAAGATCTTGCTCCTCACCAACTCCAGCCCCATCAGTGGGCAGGCACACAGATGGTGGACAGCAAGCTCTGCCTCATCTATTTAAAGCACCCAGAGCTAACAGTAAATTCAACAATGTAGCTGGGTCCAACCTTTTCTTTCAACATCAAAAACAAACATTTTGTTTATAATCCATTATAATCTTATGGGACCACCATCTTATATAAAGTCCTTTGTTGACCAAATTATCATTATGTGGTATATGACTGTATAAAGAAATTTCATTTCCCTCTATTTCTATCTATAGAACCAATCAATTACAGAACTTTCACTACCTAGTTATTTCAATTTATTACATTAGCATAGTACTCAAGAAACCAAACTGTAGAGCTGAACTCTAAAATTAAAGTAGCTTCCTACAAGGAACAATTCTTATGCAATAGCCACAAACAAACTTTAAACCCTATGCCACAATTTTAAACATATTCCAAAACACTACCAGACAGGTAGCTAAAAAAGTACAAATTTATCCCAACTACTTGAAGAAACAACATATGGTTAAGAAGAACATTACTCTTGTCTTTATTGTAATGTGCCTGGATCCTAGAGTCTGCATATCTTTCCGGGGTTAGCCTGGACATTTACCTATCCATGAATTCTGATGCAAATTATATAAAGAAATCTCTATTTGTGGAAATGCTGTGCTTTGGGCTAATTAGCAAGCAGTACAATAAAAATTTCTATCATCTTTTCAAAGTTTTACTTTTGACATATTTATCTGAAAATTCTAGAAGTATGCTACAGGTAATTTTTAAAAAGTTAAAATGGGAGAAATAGTTACCCCAAGTTTCCAGGGGGAAAAAAATAGTCTAAAATAGAAGAAATGTAAACTGCAGGTATGTAAGAGGCTTTTCTAAAAATCTGTCATTTATTTCATCCTTTCAATAGTCCATTATGTCCTAAATACTGCAACTTAAACAAAATGCAATAGATGTATCCTTACAAAGAATGATGAAACACAGCTTACTAATTAGGTAAAAAAAAGTTAAAGCTGTCAATAAGTAATTAATGATAAAACAATATAACTGGATGACTTTCCAGTTTTTTTAATAATCCCTTGGTTTACACATGATGTATATAATCATTTTTTCACCCTGGGTGCTGATAATACTCCAATTATGTATAATGCACCTTGAAGCAATGTGACTTAGCTAGAACTTTCCTTTATTAACAAAGTAGTTACTGTTTAGTTTCTGTTCAATAGATTATTTTATTTTCTAATAATTTCAAGTAAAATTCAGGCTATGCCAATTTAAAAGTAGAAAAGGTAAGACTCCTATAACTTATAAGAGACATGCCAAAATACAAAGAGAAGCTCAATGGCAGAGAGAATCTGGATTCTTCATTTTTTTTTACTGATATTAGTTTTCGTTTAACTATCTTTCTAATTTTATATTCTGCTCCTCAACCATCCTACTCCCCGCTAAAACAATTTTTTAATAGAATACTATTATATTCTCATTTCTGGAAAAAAATAATCGTCATGTATTAACAAAATAAACAAAATTTAAAATATGTTGCCTTTGCAAAACTGATTTTCACAAAATATTTGAATAATCCTTTCATACACACACACACATACACATATATAAGAAAATGAAGCAAACCAACTAGTAGTAATAGAGTGCTGAAACCTTTTGGAGTTTTATATACATTCTTTAAAGGCAACTATTAGCAAAAATGCAATAAGTAAAATTAAAATGCACACCAAAATATCATTCCAAAACAACTATTATAGAAGCTAATAGTACATTTCTGAATCTAAAAACTATAATCATACAACAACCACAAAATCTTACAGATTGTTTACAAACTGTATCCTACCTTGCCAGAGGTTAAAATAAACTTATCAAACACATAATGTAATTCTTGAGTGGGGTGGTTATCATCATCATTAAGGTCAGACGCATCTTCTGTAGCTTTGCAGTTGTAAGAGGTAGCAGATGTGTGGGTGCAAGCAATCTGATGTGAACTCTCCGTTTCTAAATTTGACCTACAGTCTGTACCAGCAGATTCATTTGGGTCAATGGACTTATAATCAATGCAATTACACTGGCTGAGCTCCTTTTTTAAACATGTTTCTAAAGGTGCTAATTCATCTTGTTTCTTAACTAATTTTGGCTCTAATTCACTGCCTTCACTGGTAGAAAGAGATGAAGATTCCTGTCCATGTTCAGCCAAAACCAGTTCATTTACCAACAAATTGTCATTTTCAGTAATACATCTCTGTGATGTACATTCCATTTCATCATATTTATCAGGTTGACCTCTTTCTGCATTCACTTTTTCTGTGCTTTTTGCAAGTTGAATGCAACAATTGGATGCTGTACTGTCAGACTTCCCTGGCTTCTTATTGTTTATTTTCCCCTTCTCTTTCTTCATGGAATCCACTGTCGAATTTTTTGCATCCTTCCTCTGAGGACAGGCAAAATATCGATAGGCTGCCCTGAATCTTTCCACAACATATTCATAAACAAGCTGGCTGTTTAAGCTCCGTGCAACATTCCTCTTAACTGAAAATGGATCTAGTAAAAAAGAAAATGGTTAGTAATTAAGTATCTACTAACAAACTAAATTTCCAAGCTTATGCAAACAGATCTTAACTGCTAGTCAGCAGAGCACATTTCCCAAAATTTTTCCAAATTAAAGTCCCAATGAGAGTTCCTGAAAACTGAGTAGGGAAATACAATAACACTATCTTTTCCTTTGTTTCTGTCACAAATAAAAAACTGAAAGGAAAAGAGAGAAAAGAGTAAAATATAAGGCAATTAATGAGAGGATAGCTGAGGAGTTCGATTCAGTAATTTCACAGTTTCAATGATGAAATTACTAGAAAAAGTTATGCCAATATGCCTTCCTATACTGTCAGTGAATGAAAATTTTCAAGCCATAGCACCCATTAATAATCTTCATCTCTTGTCATACCATTCTTTAGTTACATATTCCTTACACTTTAAACAAATAAAATCTAACCTAAAACTCTCAAAGCCTCAAATTTTAAAAGTACTTTTAAAAGTACTGACTTTCAGATTTAACTTTAGTGAGATTAGAAAATTAAAGAGAAAAAGGAAAAGAGAAGAGCAGAAAGAGACCTAAGAAAGTAAAAATTAAACTAAACTTTAATCCAATCTAAAATGGCCATGCTAAAAAGGCTTGCATCAATTCAGACTTCTAAAAATGTTTATGGATTTTTGGATTTTACAAGCCTTAAATATGCCCTAAAGGAAAAAGGAAAAAAATAAAAAACAGCACCACCCAAAAGATAATACACATTTTCATATTTTCTCTACTACTAAAAATTATTAAGTAAAAAGATTTACAGGTCGGGCTTCAGATTGTTATGGCTGAAGTAATTGTTAGGTTTTGCTGTTATCTAAATCCAGGCTTTCAAAAAAGACCTTTTCCTAGCCTCCTTCCCTTCTAGAAGAAAAAGAAAAAGAAAGAAGAAATTTTAATGGCTGCAGGTTTCAAAGTCCATTTATTTACTGTATATAAGAGAGTACAAGATATGAGTACATGCTTGAGTGTATGAGAATACTTGTGGGTCCAATTCATAGCAGAAAAGGCCAGCAGAGGACTGAGAGAACAGAATGTGTAGCCTAAACAGATTAAAATGATGGCCAGAAATTTAATTTCCTATCTATGAAAAGTGAGTGTAATTTGTGGAATTTAAATTTTTGATTAAGAATTTAGAAGTCATTCTATTATTTTCTGTATTGATAAAGATCTTAATGATCTTGGAATGTGATTTGAAATCTTATCTGTCAACATCAATTGTTCTTTTTTTCTTTAGCTTAGTCACATTCAACAGATGAGGTACTTTAGAAGACAATAAACTGGATTTTAAAATTATAGCTTAATTTTATGACACAAATTTATTCAAAAAGATCTTACAGCATTCATATAACTATTTTATTTTTCTATATTTTAAAAATTTTTCATAATCAAAAATTAAAAATAAAGGCATGTAAATAAGCTAATAACCTAACCAATATATGTATAGATTAGAAAGTTTTAAGTATTAATCCTATAAAATGATAATGGACTTGATAAAAAATTTATCTTAAATATATAATGGCAACCTAGTGGCATATACAACGCTACAAAGCCAAGGGATAAAATTTATAACAAACAGATTATGAGTGGCACACAAAAAATATTCTCCCAATGAAATATAACATATCATCTCACCTTCAATGGCTATTCGTCTTTTAGGCCAGTTTTTGTTTTCTCTTGTTAAAATGTCTTTTATTCGTACACATATGACATATTCCTCCAAAGCAAAATCCAGTGTGTAAAATTTTAGCAGCTCTAACCATAATTGTCCCAGGGATACCTGATTTGGTGTTTCCAATGTTAAAGGAGACTGGAAAATAAAAAATACTTTCCATTTAAGCTTGATGAAATTATAGAACCATTTAATTTTCAGTTTAAAAAACTTCAGAGATCATCTTTTCAAAAACTGAGGCATAAAGGAGTAACCTGTCAAAAAGCAGTTTGTAGCATAGCTGGGAACAGTCTCAAGTTTACTGACTCCTAGAATTTTGTGTTCTTTCCACTAAACCAGTGATTCTCAACTATGGCTGCACATTAGAATCACATTGGGAGTATTAAAATACACTAATACCACTCCCGCCTCCCAGACCCTTCCCAACATTCTAATTTAATTGACCTGGATGATGGGCTGGGCACTGGGATTTTTAAAGCTCCTTAAGTGATTCTCATGTGCAGCCAAGGTTGTAAACCACTGTATAACTACTATAGCTCCTCACCACAGTAATTCCTTTTAAAATCTAAGTAAATGTCCTGGGTTTCAAAAGCTAATTCGTTCATTTGTCAAACATTTACTTAGAAACTAGTATGTCTCTAGTATTGTGCTGGGAATATAAAAAAATGAGAGCTCATATTTATACATAATGCTCATCATGTATCATTCACTCTTCTAAGTGCTGTGTATATAATAACTACTAATCTGAATAACTAGATAGTAGATACTGCAGGGCAAAAATCTGACTCAGGACCACCTGGCTACTAGGTCTATGTTGCTAATCACTATAACATAATTCATAGACTATTAGGAGCAAAAGAGAGAATTTAGCAATTATAGTAAAGGCTACACACTAAAATAGGCTGCCAATCCAGAATGCAGGGGGGTTTTAACAGAAGAAGTAATACCTGAATTGTAAAGGAATTAGCTAAAGACTGGCTAAAAAATGAGCATTTAGGAGCATAAAGGCATGAAAACAAGTCACTCATTCAATTCTACAACTATTCACTGAGTGCCTACTATGTACCAGACACCTGGGATAGATCCAAGGGGGAAAAAGATTCTTGCCTTAGTGGAGCTTACTTTCCAGGGGAAGAACTAAATAAACAACAAATTTAAGTAAACTGCATAGTAAGTTAGAAGAAAAGTTCTGTGTAAACAAGGAAAAGTCAAGTAGGTTTTGTAAAGGGAATGGGAGTATAGGTGCAGATGGTTTCAATAGTAAATAGAATGGTCAAGATAAGACTTGTTGAGAAGATATGATTTTAAGAAGAAAGAAACGTGTTCTAAAAACAGAAAACAGCAAACACAAAGTGTTCTAGGAACAGAAAACAGCAAACACACTACAGTGTGATTGGCTTCAAAAAGAAAACTAAGAAATCCAGTGTCTTAGAGATGGGGGAGAAGAGAAAAAAAAAACAAAGTCCTAGCCAGTAAGAACTCTTTGGCTTTTAAATTAAATGAGGAGCAACTGAAACATTTTAAGTGTGAGTCAGGTAAAGGGCATGATCTGACTTAAGTTTTGAAAGAACCATTCTGTTTTGTTTTGGGGGGTTTTCTGGAAAGAACTATTCTGATTGCTGTGTTGAAAATAGACTATAAGGGGCAAAGGCTGATGCAGGAAAACTTATTATAATGTTATGATAGTAATCCAAGTCAGAGATGATGATGGCTAGCACTAGGATGACAACCGCGAAGTGGTCAAATTCTGGATATACTTTGAAGTAGAAATAACAGAATTTCCTGACAAACTTGCTATGAAGTATGAAAGAAAGAGGTAAAGGATAACCCCAATGTTTCTGACCAAGCAACTAAAAGGATTTAGTGTCTTCAACTAAGATGAAAAACTGAATGCTGAATAAGAGGAAGACCATGAATTCAGTTTTAGATACATTAAGTTTAAGACATGTACTAGATATCTAAGTAGAGATATTATATAGGCAGCTGGAGATATAATTATAGTGTTCAGGAGACAGATATGGCTGAAGATTTAAATTTAGGAGTCATCATCATACAGATGGTACTTAAAATCCATGAGATTAGATGAGATCACCAAGGGAGTGCAGATTTTAAAAAACATGGGGGAGGGCGTGGAATGGTTCCATAGTGTAGTGGTTAACACATCTGCTTTACACGCAGAGGTCCTGGGTTCATGCCCCAGTGGAGCCACGGTCCACAGTCTATGGCCATGCCACCCTGAACAAGCCCAGTGTCTGATATCGGAAGCTAAGCAGGGTCAGGCCTGATTAGTACTTGGATGGGAGGCCACCTAGGAAGACCAGGTGCTGTAGGTATAAATAATAATAAATAAATGAATGAATGAATGAACAAACAAACAAAGAGAAGGGAAAATCAAAGAATAAGCCCTGAAAAGGGGGAATCAAGGACTGACCCTTGGATCACTCCAACATTAAGAGACTGGAAAGGCGGAACTAGCAAAGCAGATTGAGAAGGAATAACCAGCCATGCGTGTAGTGTCCTGAAAGCCAAATTAAGGTATTTTTCAGAGAAGGAAATAATAAACTGTAAAATGTTGCTGATAAATCAAAGAATAAAATAAAAATTGAGAAATTATCATTAGATTTAGTAATGTGGAGGATATTGCTATAATAAGAGTTTTGGAAGATTGATAGGGGTTCAAAGACTGGTAAGAATAAGTTAAGAGGAAACATAGTTGAAAATAGTGAATATAGACAATTCTTTCAAGTAGTTTTACTGCAAAAAGGAGCATATGAATAGTTGGGAGAGAAAGTGGTGTTGAGATTTTTCTTTAAAGTGATAGAAATAAAGCATTTTATTAATCTAAAAAAAAGATTCAGTAGATAATGAAAAATTGGTAACTTAGGAGGGAAAGAGAATTGCTACAGCAATGTTTTGGAATAGACAAGAACGGCTGGGACTGAATAACAAGTGGAGAAAATAACTTTAGAGAGCAACACAGGAAGTTCCTTTATGAAAGCATTCAGCAAGGCTGAATATATGAGTGCAGATAGTGGTAGATGGTGGTGAATGAAGTCAAAGTTTTCCTTTTGATCATTTCAGTTTTCTCAGGAAAGTAATAAGCAAAATCTTTAGCTGAGAACTGGTGGTTTGAGGAGAGAACAGAAAGTAGTCTAGGAAAGTGGGAGAGTTGAATGGACTAGGAACATACGTACAGGGAACTACATGAGCGATGATTTCAGTAATGTTCACATTTCTGTAGTACTACGTCTGTCTGCTTCAGAAGCAGACGACTCCATGCTTCTGGAGGACACAATCCATGGATATTCAACTTTGATTCTCTAGCACTCAAGCTAATGGCTGGCACTTACCAGGTCCTTAATAAATGAATGCTGAACGATTAAATAAATAACAAGTCACCCCCTAAAGGAGCACAGGACCTTTATTTCTCTACCAATCTGGCAATATAATTCCCATATGCTAAAGTTTTGGTCACAAGCAAACTCCTGAAGGAAATTTTTTGTCTAAATGAAAAGATACAAAGAATTACTCTTACATGATTCAAACATTAGAAGTCTTCCGAAATGAGTGATAAATCAATTAGGGAATCTCCATATGGAAAAACTAAACCAGATCAACCCCTCACTTTACAGATGAGGAAAATGAGGCCAAGAGGCTTACTCAAGGTCAGTCATTCTACTATTAAAATAGCTTCAATTGAAAGCATCACAAATTCTACAGATAGAAAAGCCAAAAACAAAGATAAAAAGCTTACTTTGCCATGTTTTTCCTTCATGGCATTACTTTGGTTGTCTGTTTCTGTCTTCTTGGTATCATCTTTTGGTTGGTCTGCCTTAGCTTTGTTTTCCTCAGCAATTGAGTTTTTCTCAGTTGCACTACTTGAATTATATTCCCACTTCACAAACTTCTCTTCTACTATGCCCTTCAGCTGAAAGTCATCCATTCTTTTTGGGTCAAAGCCTTCAATCTATATAAAAAGGCATTCCAAATTGGTAGTGTAAAAGTTTGTTTAAAAAAAAAAAAAGAAAAGATGGACAGACAGACAAATCAGAATTCCAGCTTAAACATACACGTCATGCTTACCCAACTTCCAAGTAAACAAGGAAGAAGAGGGGGTTTTCTTTGTTGTAGAAAAAACATCACCATTAAAGCAAAACAGTAAGAAGGGATTCCGCCATCAGTTTGGGAGTCAATATAGCACAACTGCAAAATGAAGGGGGAAAAGTACCACCATTTAGCTTTCTTTAATTTTCGTTGTTCCCCTCACAACGAAAGTAGGTAGGATAGCTGTAGTAAGGTTAGAGTGGATATGGGAGGGACATTTTCCCCCTACCACAATCATTATAAAAAATATAATTAAATATAAATATATACTTATATAAAATATAAGGAATGACCTGCAATCTGAACACCCTAAAATAACAATTAACATACTGGTGGTTTTTCTTCCATCATTTTTTTATTACATATAAAGACACATGTACATTTTAGTTAAATGAAATCATATCATACATAGAGTGCCTTTATTGTGGACATCTTTTTAAAATATTATTTTCTTATCTTGCTTTTACTTCTGCCTCATGTTAATAATCTTCTATGTATTTCTGGGCTATCTATTCTGTTCCACAGATCTATTTGCCTATTCCTATGCCAATGGTATACACTTGAATAAATCGGTTTTATAGTGGTAGAGTTGGTCCCCCTTAACTAGTCTTCTCTTCTGAGTTCTTCTGGCTATTCTCAAACATTTATTCTTCCATACTAACTTTAAGATCATTTTATCAACTTTTTTAAAACTCTTAGTAATTCAAATTAAAATTACATTTGAAAATTTAAGGTTATTTTACATTTTAAGGATACCATCTCCCTAAGAACTTGGTATCTTTGCATTTTCCAAAAATTTACAAGGTGTCGTCAATCACTCACTTCCCTTCAACTCTCATATACAAGCCTCTGGCAAGTCCTACCTTCAAAACTTATCACAAATCTGTCTGCTTTGCTTCAGATCCACTCTAACCTTACTAAAGAGAACCATAATTACTTTGTTTCAACATATTATGATTCATGATACAGGTTACTGCAGAAAAAACCTGAATTACCTTAAAGATTGGGTACTTTTTTCTTCTGTTCCACTCACCTTAGCCCAATAGCGAAAGGCTAACACCAAGGGAATAAAGACAGGTTCCTTTTTGCCAAGAGCAGCAAGTAAATCAGTAGTGAGGCATGCCATATCATTTCCTGCACTCACTCTACAAAGTAAACCACTGTGAAGGAGAAATAAATGAATTTTACTGTATTAATACCTTAAAAACTAGAATACTTCAAATCCTGTGGTTGTCCTTTCCAGTCACCGTATTTCAATACCTAAGACGCCATAATAAAAACTAATGCTTTAACTTAGAGCTAACTGAAAACTATGTGTCAGCTCCATTACTAGAGTTCCAAGTAAGTTAAATATGTTTTAAATGTTCATTTGTACTTCAAAATAAATTTCAACCTCATTTGGTATTTAAGTTCATGAGAAATTAATTTCAAAAGCAGCATGATTCACTAAAATTTGACTTATAGGAGAGAAAAGGCATTGATCTTGCCAATATCAAATAGTGCAACATACCTTCTTAGTTCATTTTTTTGTTTGTACATGACAAAACAGAAACATGAAATTCTGAACTAATTAGCTGTACTTCTACACTCTAATTTTTTCCTATCCCAGTTTTCATGATTTTATTGATATGCAATATTCGGATTAGAGGTTAGGAAAAATTTACATATAACCCACAAGTAATGCTTAAATGTAAATGAAAACAGGAGCTACTTTAAATGGGGTAACAGAACTGAAGTAGAGATATTTTGGTGGCAGGAAGAAGACTGTATCTGAGGTTGTCAGACACAATGTGATGGAAAAAATACTTGAAGTCAGAATACCTTCATTCCAATGCTGATTTTCCCCCAAATACTATGAATTTGGACAAACCATTATTTGTCCTCCAGGTCTCAATTTTCTAATTTAGAAAGTATGGAAGTTGAGTTAGATTTCTAAAGATCTTCCTAGTTCTGAATAAGAAAATACAGTAATCTTAAAATATAAGATATAAAGTTTAATAATCAATAAAAGAACACTTTATTATTTCTGTACTGTTTCCATGTTTCCCACAGTGATCTCAAATAGGATTATTTGTTTCCTTTTTCAAATATACTTCGCTCTCTCCATTCTATAAATATCTGACTAGAAAGGAGAGATTAGTCTTAACAACTTTCAATTTCAGTGAACTAAAAACTAGATTCTGATAGATTATAAGCTCCCTGAGAAGAGAGGCTATATCTTATCTATGTTTGTATCCCTACAGCAAAGAGGTATCTAACATATAATAAATGTTCAATACTGTTGAGTAAAAAACTTGAGGGAAAAAGTGAAAAATTCCGCTTCAGAGTATTTTATTTTTAACTGTCTGGTAGTTCTATTTCTTGTTTGCATGCTTGTACTCAGCGGGCTGTTAATAAATAGAAACTAGCTTAGTCATATTAATCCAAGGAGAAACCTAAAACAAAAATTTTCTCACTGGGAGATGGTCACTGCATTTTGGAAGTTGCTATTTAAAAAAAAAAAAATACTTTATTTTCTCTTCATTGTTACCAACCTTTTCCGTTCTTTGCACACCACAACAGGAACTTTAGCATGAAAATCAGATTCCACATCTACATATAACACTAATAAGGAAAAAAAAATAAAACAAATAAGCTAACATCAATATCTCTAAAATGTTAATTCTAAGGTAAGCATTAAGTATTAGTTTCTTTCTAAAAATCATTCTCATTGCTTCTGTGGGATAATCCATTCTTCTCATTATGAGCATCAACCTAACAATCTCTTACCTCTAGGTGCCATTTGCTACATATCACACCACAATCACAGTCTCAAATACTGTCTGAAAATTATAATTACCTTAAGAAGATATGTTTTAACATCTAAAAGTTTGAATATACCTATGTAAGTACATAATCTAGTCAAAGTTGTTAAACTTCCATAGATATAGCAAACAGAGGACATCAATTACTTCTGAGGGCTATTTCCACAGGAGTCACAAAATTAGAACCTACAATGTTTTGACAAATTAATTCTTTTAAATATCCTTACACATAAAAGGCTATCTCTGCTGGCCCCATTTCCTGTAAACATATGAGTTTGCCCAATTAAAACTCCTAAGGAAGGACCAAGAGGGTGAATGAAATGTACTTCCGCTTGAATGATCTGAAGGACATCTCCTTATGTCTAAGGTAGGCCCCATGCCATAAATATCTAACCTAAATAAAAAATAAGGGGGTTAACATTTCTTTATTTGACGTTTAAAGAAAATGTCTGCGTAAGTAGTACTTGTTGGAATTATTAATTTCTTCAAACAACATGTGCTGAAAACCTATTATGTCAGAGTTACATTAATGCATGGTGGATATGAAAATGAACAAGACGGAAAACGTTCAATTAGGGGTGTGAAAATATTTAAAATATAAATCCTGTAGATTGAAAGATAGTGTTTTAAAAGGTACAATGAGGGCATATGGAAAGAAATAAGCAATTTTACAATCAGACTAAATTTTGTATATCTATTCTAGTGACTTAAGATGATCTATTCATGTATTTTACTGGAAAGACATTTAAAATATTACTGCTAGGTTGATACTCTCCAATGAGTCTAAAGAGGTAAAAGCCCTGTATTTACCTCTTATCTCTAATATGTTTTAGAGCTTTTTGTACAATTAGAGACAAGTATTTATTAAGAAAGAAAACAATATTAAAATCTCTTTACAAAATAAACTGGACCAAATTAATCCTTTAAAAATGACTAACACAAAACTAATAGAGGGCTAATGAGGCAAACAGAGAAAGGAAGTTTAGAACTGATGTTAGAGCCAAGGAGAGGTTAAGGCTAAGTCAATAAGCTAACTCTTCTAAGTCAAACTGTACATATTTTTGCCAGGTATTTTTGATTCATAAATTTAAGATAACAAGAGTAATGAGTAATAATAACAATCACAGAAGCAGAAATTTTTTTGAGGGGGGGAGGGGTAGACATCTATATTGTTCATAAAATGATTCCCCCAATTGTCCCCTCCCTCCCCTGGCCCTCCACTTAGCCATCATATTAATGCTAACTGCATTCCCTGTGCCATGTTCCCCATCCTCCTGCCCAACTATCGACTACTATTTGTACTTCTTTAATCCTTCACCCCATTCTCCCAGCCCCCCAAATTCCCTCTCCTCTGTCTGTCACCAAATTGTCCCGCTATATCTGTGAGTCTGTTTTTGATTAGTTTGCAGAAGCAGGAATTTAATAAGAAGTTATTATCAACCAAGCACTTTTCTAACCTGTGGCTTAATTCAGTTCATCCTCATGAATTTCTTATCAAAAAGATAATATATTACAAATATATAGACAAAAAAACTGAAGCATGGACATTAAAAAATTTTTCAAAGAACATACAACCAATAAGTGGCAGAACTAAAACTTGAGCCTGAAAACTCTGGCTCCAGATCCTGAGCTCTTAAGCATTTACTTTGTAACAAGAATAGCAGTAAATAAAAACCAAGAAAATAATATTCTAGACTGTACTACATGATCTGGGGCCTGGTTTGGGACAGTTGTAATTTTTAAAGTTTTTTATTTCAAAAATATTTTCACTTATATGAATGTCCTTCTTATATCAAAAGAAATCCAGATGATGAAGCACATATGTAAAGCTTACTAAATATGATTTGGTTGATGTAATACAAATGATTAAATTCGGTTAATAAAATATATTTACTCAATGCATGCACACATTTTCCCCCCAAGTCTCTCCCTAAATCTTCCTTCATCAATGACGTCCCAGTGAGTATAAGTTTTCTGTCTTCTTATACACAAGAAATGCTCATAATATTCAAAGCTAATATTTCTAAATTACCCAAAAGGCAGTAGATTCTACATATCAATTTTAAATATGATACTTTTGATCTAACTGACTTGTAAATTTTCTAGTACAGCTATTAAACAAATATGTACATATGTATATGTATATATCTCTATGTGATACAATGACTCAAATATCCTAGGAGTTTTTTAAAAATAAAATAAAAATTAAAAATGTCTACGGCCATGCTACCCTGAACGTGTCCGGTCTTGTCTGATCAGGCCTCGTTAGTACTTGGATGGGAGACCACCTAGGAATACCAGGTGCTGTAGGTGTTTAAAAAAAAAAAAAATGTGTGTGTGTATGCATGCTTAGAGTTTTAGTTTAACTTGATTAGCCATATATAAAAACACAACCCATGTACCATTAAAAATTATTGTTTAGAAAAACAAATTTAAAAAGAAACTCACCACTTTTTTTTAAAATCCCAAGCACTTGTATAAGAAGATCTGGATGATTCATCTAAAAGAGTTTCAAATTGAATTAATACGCTAATTTCAAAGTTCAAGGTACAGAAGTTTAAAGAGAATCTAACTTCTTTAAACATTTAAATAAAATCATGTTCCCTCTTTTAAAATAATGGAAACAGAATGGTTTTACTTTTATGTTAACAAATCTCAATCATGGAAGTAAAATCTAATAAGTCATGTAGTGCTATTATTCCAGCAACACTTCTTGAATTAATGAGTTCTTAGAGTGAGAAAAGATTCTGGATTTCACATTAAAACAAATGGAAAAAAAAATAGTTTATCAAATGACCGTTAAAGAGAAGTTGTTAAGATAAAAAATTTAAAGGACAAAAGGCTTAGATTAAAATACTACTTTAAATAACAAGCTTGTTAAATGTTTAGTTTAATACGTACTTTGCTGCTATTTAAAAGTATTTAACAATCATACATTAAGTGTAAGTAAATGACTGTATCAAATTAGAAATTAAAAACATTAAATTCTGAACCAAATCAAAACTCCTTGAGCATAAACTTATTCAAAAAATCAAAAAGATAAAAATGTCTGATTCTAAATGTTTGATGTGTCAATAAACAAACAATGTCAGCAGTGCTAAACAATATTATACTTTTGCTAATGGCATTAGCTACTACTTATTAAAGTATTCATAATGTACCAGGCACTATACAAAAAGATCTGGTATATAAAATCTCATTTAATATAAAAGTTATTATCTCGGTTTTGGAAATTAGGAAACGGAGGCTTAGAAAGGTCAGATAAGTAATTTGCTCGCTGCAGCCAAGATTTGAACACTGATGTTCAAAGTTCTTTCCACTTCCTATACTACTTACCATTAGCAATAACTGTTCAACATGCTCAAATACAAGCTTTTCCTTTTCTTAATAACTGCCTTCCTCTGTTTCCTTTTTTTCCCCGTCCCTTATTTCTTTTATTCCACCTATGTCTGACATCTAATAGTAGTTTCCAAAAGCATTGTGTTATCATGATGGTAATTTCTGTAAGCCAGAGTTTTATTGTCCTTTGGACCTCCTCTAAAAAGATAATCAATAAAAAATACCAAGTACTAGTTAAGAACCACACAGAAAAAGCCATTCTCTAATTACTTACCTTGGGAGGAAATTTTATATCTATATTAACATCGCTACACTTCAGAGCAAACTTAGTCAGAGACGAACCATACAATCTAAGTGAACACTCTGGAAAAAAAAATCAAAGAATGAAATAGTATGCAAACATGGGAACTTTAAAGAACAATGGTAGAAAAACTGCATGTATTTCAATTCTATGTCTTCCAATTCTAATAGAATGACATTCTTTCTAAGTGACCTACGAAATAATAAAAACATTGATCAGTTATGGGGTTCAGGAAGAGAAGAGAAATTCTCATAAAAGTTCTTTTAAACAAAATATTAGTAATATAGTTTATTTAGCAATGACTAGAAGTATATTTAACATTTAATATGTAACAGTAAAAAATGAACTAACCTAGCTACAGCTGATGCCACAAATTATATTTATTTACATAGAATATGTACAATTATTTAAGAGAGTACTTTAAATGGGGAAACAATCACAGATATTTAATACCAATGCCCCTTAACAATACAAAGTAAAGCTAAATCAATTGATAATGTAAACCTAAAACCAAAAGAACTCTGTGACTTTCAAGAGTTTATTGAACAGAGTCTACAGCCATGCCACCTTGAACATGTCCAATCTCATCTGATCTCAGAAGCTAAACAGGGTAGGACCTGGTTAGTAGTACTTGGATGGGAGACCACCTTGCAATACCAGGTGCTGGAGGCATTTTTTGTTTGTTCGTTTTTAAAAAAGGGTTTACTGAACAAATTAAATAGAAACAATAACATACCACCTACATCTTTCTTGGACTATCAAATATGTCATTTCAAAAATCATAATAAGAAATTTTAAAAGGATTTCACCAGAGGGTAAAGCTGAAAAATAACATGATTGGGCCTGATCAGACAGGTTTAGTTTCTCGGAAAGTGTAAGTTCATACTCAATTATATAGACAAAAGTCTAGTTTTCAAGTTCACAAAATGTGTGAAAATCATTCATCCTTAAAATCATAAAAATTTCATTTCTACTCATAATAATAGTAAGTTATTTCTATATATAATTTAAATTAGTATTCAATGTATTTTAGAAAGAAAATCACATTATAGAAATAAGTAATGAAAATGTTTTCCATTTTTAAATTTCAAATTTATATTCTCATAAATCTCACAATGGCTCTTTATGAAATTATTAATTTATCAACTGTCCAAAATTCCTTTGGCGGTTAAGAAATAAATATTATGCTGTGCCATAATTCTCCATTTCACTTTTCTGAAATATTCCCCCCCAAAAAAAAAGTCATTTATAAAACAATTTAATTCATCTACAACTTTTAAGATGGAGAAAAAAAGAAAAGGAAAACAGTATGAAATTTACCCTAAGTTCAAGAGGAATCAAGAGAAGAGTTGTTTGATTTTAAAAATTAAGCATAAAATGTGTACCTGGCAAAAATGGTGTTATAACCTTTGACATTTCCTCTACAATTTCCTGTCGGACTCTGAGGTCATCATCTGTTATTCCTTGTTCTTGTGCTAATTCAATAACTGCAACACTTAAAGCAGCCAAGTGGGCAGGGGAAGGAGGTGGCAGAGAACGAAGCTCACTTTCTTCCTGTTTTTCCTGTTAGTGTAACATTCAACAACAACATAAAAAAAGATTTCTATTTTAATGTCCTTATATTTAGAAGAATAAGACAGAAATATATTAACTCAACAAATATTCACCTTCTATGTGCCAGATTTAAGACACATGGAAGTGAACATGAAACAGAGATCCCTGTCTTTGTGAAGCAGAACTGGAAGAATGAGAGGTATTATGAGGGAGGTCGCTATTAAACATTAAAAAATAAAACATTCTACTTTACTGTCTGCATAAATTCTGAAATGCTACATCAAATCCAGGATATCAGTACAACATTTAGCTGATAATTTTGTTGTAGCAAAGAGATTTTCTTAGATGTAGCAAAGGCCTTGAATTGTCTCTGATTCCATATACAGTATCAGATTAAATGGTCACAGGAAATATCCTAGACACTATCACCACTTTGATACTGCCTGTGATTTGCAACTGGTTTTTGTGTTATTTTACCCAACACTAGGGAGAAGGTTCAAAACTATATCTGTTCTGTTAAAAGTTTGAAAGCCATTTCAAACCAAGGACCTAAAGAGGAACTATCATATATGCACAAAAAATTAATTTACTATTCTGGTTTTTTAAAAAAATACATGCTAACTGAAAAACACTACATAAATATAACAAAGGAATTTTTTATTATCACATTTCAGTCAAGAAACAAGCTCTTATGAGACATGGAGCTCCCAACAGATCTAATAATCAAAAGTATTTTGTTATCTTCCCACTTCCAGTATAGTTAAACAAAGACATAGGTCTATTCATATTTTATTCATTGTTACCTTAGTTTTAACATAGTTTATCTAAGGTATAGAAGAATCAAACAAAGGTGGTAAGACAACCTCATTTTTATAAGTTTCTATGAACAGTTCTGCAATCTTAATTATAATATAAGTCTTAGATAAGCAGCTAAATTTTCAGGACTATTTTTTTTAGAATTCGTCCAAGGTATTAATAGCAACATATTTAATGAAAAAAGATACAAAATTAACATGTAACAAAATTATCTTTATATACATATAAGTACCACAAAATGCTTTGAATTCTATTTCTAAATTGTCATAGTTAATAAGACAAAAGACAATCAATGAACACACTCCTCTACCAACGTTATTAAAAAGCCTATCCTGCTTCTTTAGGATACTGTTCCATCAAACACTCATTGAATATCCTCCTCTCATTGACCATCCTCATATCCTCCTGATATCCTCATATATCCTCTGTCATAAATACGATCAATCCTCTGTCCTTAAGTAACTTACATTTTAGTTAGAGGAAGGAGACAACAGATTAGATAGATAGACAGACAGACAGGTACGTACATATGTACATACGTACGTATGTACACACACACACACATAAATACGAACAATCAAATCAGGTAGTACTATGAAGAAAAATAAAGCAGGGTAAGAGGCTATAACTGATGGGAAGGGGGTGTTATTTTAAAACAGCATGGACAAAACAGGCCATTCTGAACAGGTAATATTTAAGCAGAGCCTGAAGGAAGTAAAGGAGATAGGCATTTAAATTTCTGGAGGAAGAGCATTTCAGGCAAAGAGAACAGTAAATACAAAGACTTAGCAGCAAGAAAGTACTTAATGTTATTTGAAGAGATCAACGTGTCTGGAGCTGAGTAACAAAGGGGTGACTATGGAAGATGATGAGGTAGAAAAGTTAGCTAAAAGCCAAGTATTCTATGACCTCATGAAACTTGATAAGGGCTATGAACAGGAAGTAACATGTTGTGACATACTTTAAAAAAACAATCCTAGCTGCTAAATAAAGAATAAACTGTAGCGGAAAGAGATGTAAACTGGAAACAGTCCAGGTGCAAGTGGTAGTTTTAGACTAAAGTAGAAAGAGGTGTGTTAAAAATGACTAAATTTGGAATACATAAATTATTTTTAAAGTAAATTATATAGAATTTGCTAATGGTTTGAATGTAGGGTATGAAAGAGATGAATCAAAGATAACTCAAAGGTACCTGTCCTAGGCAATTTGGTACATGGTGGTACCTTCTACTGAGAGGAAGTAAATTCTGGAAAGAATTAGTTTAGGCTAGGAAAATTTGCCCAAGAGGCAAAAGCCTCCTTAGTCTCCCATTTTTAGTCTTTGGCCCTCCATCCCATTCCCCATAGTTCTACCAGTTATTCTCCTATTTAAAAACTTTCCAAAATGCTCAACGAAATACTAGCAAACCAAATTCAGCAGAACATTACAAGGATTATACACCATAACCAAGTGCAACTTAGTCTTGAAATCCAAAAATGGTTCAACATACAACAATCCAATGCAACAGACTACCTTAGAAAAATGAATATGAAAAAATGACATGATCATCTTTATTAATGCAGAAAAAAGATGACAAAATTCAACACCTTTTCATGGCAAAAACACTCAACAAACTAGGAATAAAATGAAACTAACATAAAGACCACATAGGAAAAACCCACAGCTAATATCATACTCAATGGTGAAAGACAAAGCTTTTTCTTTAAGATCAAGGAACAAGCAAGAATGCCCATCTTCACCACTTCCATTAATATATTATTGGAAGTTCTAGCCAGAGGAATCAACCAAGGGTATATATATATATATATATATATATATATATATATATATATATATATATAGCAACCAAACTGGAAAGGGAGAAACAAAATTATCTCTATTCATAGATAACATAATCTAATATAGAAAAACAAAAATATTCCACAAAAAAGCTGTGAGAATTAACAAATTCAGCAAAGTAGCAGGATACAAATCAACACACAAAAATCAGTTGATTTCTATACACTAGCAATGAACAATCCAAAAAGAAAATTAGGAAAGCAATCCCATTTAAACAGAATCAAAACGAATAAAATACTTAGGACTTAACCAAGGAGATGAAAGGCTTATACACTGAAAACAACAAAACAATGCTTAAAGAAATGGCTAAAAAGACATCCCATATTCATGGACTGGCAGACTTAATATTGCTAAGATATCAATACTACCCAAAGCAATCTGTAGATGCAATTCTTATCAAAATCCCAATGACTTTTTTTTGCAGAAACAGAAAAATCCTAAAATTCACATGGAATCTCAAGGGACCCAAAATAGCTAAAACTATCTTGAAAAAGAAGAACACAGAGAAATCACATTTCCTGATTTCAAAACTTACTACAAAGCCACAGTAACCAAAACAGTATGGTATTGGCATAAAGACAGATAAATAGGCCAATGGAAGAAAATAGAGAGCTGAGAAACAGATGTTCATACATATGGTAAAATGACTTAACAAGGTTATCAAGAACAAGGGAAAGGACTGTCTTTTCAACAAATGGCACTAAGAAAACTGGATATCTACATGCAATGTGAACCCTTACCTTACACCATATACAAAAATTAACTTAAAATGGACCAAAGATCTAAATGTAAAAGCAAAACTATAAAACTCTTAGAAGAAAACAGGAGAGAAAAACTTAATGATATTACATTTGGCAATGATTTCTGGAATATAAAACAAAACACAGGCAACAACAACAAAAAAAACTAGACTTCATGAAAATGTAAAACTTCTGTCCATCAAATAACACTATTAACAGAGTAAAAAGGCAATCCACAAAATGAGATAAAATATTTGCAAATCACACATATAAGGGATTGATATCTAGAACATATAAAGAATTCCTAAAATTTGACAAGAAAACAACCTAATTCAAAAGAGGTCAAAGAACTTGAGTACATTCCTCAAGAAAAGATATACAAATGGACAATAAGCACATGAAAACATTTGACTTATTGGTACTTCTTCGCTAATTATTACACTTAGAGCTACAATGAACATTTATATACAAGTATTTATGCAAGCATATGCTTTTACTTTTCTTGGGTAAATACAGAAAATGGAACGGCTGAATCATACATTAGCTGTATGTTTAACTTTTTAAAAACTATTGTTTATTGAAGAAAATGAAAACACTGACTCAAAAAGATATCTGCACCCCCATGTTCACTGCAGCATTATTTATAACAGGCAAGACGTGGAAACAATCTAAGTATCCACCAATGGAAGAATGTAAAAAGAAAATGTAGTATTTATATACAGTCATGTACACTAAACAATAGGAATACGTTCTGAGAAATGCCTTGATAGTGATTTCACTGTTGTATAAACATCATAGAGAATATTTACACACACCTTGGCCTACATGATATAGCCTACTGCTCCTAGGCTACAGGTCTATACAGGATGTTATTGTACTAAACAATACAAGCTTAAATCAAGCACAAGGCAAAAAAAAACGATACAATCAAGACATGCAACAAACAAGATATATGAGGCTACTGCTGGCATAACACAACAAACTTTTTTTATAAGTAGAAAAAGTACACTTTAAAATAAAGATGAAAAGTATAGTATAGTAAATATATAAACCAGTAACATAGTCTTTTATTATCAAATACAAGGTACTGTACATATAATTTTGAGCTACACCTTGCCTCATCTATGTGCTATACCTCGCCTAAGTGGCAGTGCAGCATACACACACGAGAAATGCATTGAGCTAGCACATTACATTACAATAACCACAATGTCACCAGGCGACGGGGATTTTTCAGCTCCATTATAATTTTATGGGACCATCGTCATATAGGTAGTCTGTCACTGATGGAAACATCATACAGCATACAACTGTACATGGAATATTATTCAGGCAATAAAAAAGAGGAAATCTTGTAATTTGTAACAACATGGATGGAACCTGAGGGCATTATACTAAGTGAAATAAGTCAGAGAAAGACGAATACCGTATGGTTTCACTTATAAATTAAATCTAAAACAGAAACTGAACTCATAGATACAAAGAACAGACTGTGGTTGCCAGAGGTGGGGATAGGAAAGAAATGGGTAAAAATAGTCAAAAGGTACAAACTTTCAGTTATAAAATCAGTGAATCCTGGGGATATAATGCACAGCATGGTGACTATACTTAATAATACTGTATTATATATTTAAAAGTGGCTAAGAGAGTGAATCTTAAAAGCTCTCGTCTCAAAAAAAAATTATAATTATGTGTGGTGCTGGATATTAACTAGACTTCTTATGGTGATCATTTCACAAAATGTACACATATTGAATGATTATGTTGTATACCTGAAACTAATATAATGTTCATGTCAATTATATTTCAATTATAAAAATAATTTTTAAATAAATCTTAAAAAAACGTAGAACTGTTTACATTTCCACCAGTACTGGTTGTCAAATTTGCATTCCTCCACATCCTTGACAACACATGGTATACTCACTTTTAATTTTAGCTTTCTAGTAAGTTGTAAGGATTTCCCTAATGATGAATAATATTGCGCATCTTTTCATGTGCTTGACACCCGTATGTCTTCTTTAATAAAATACTGGCTCAAATCTTTGCCCATATTTTTACTGGGTTATTTACTTATTACTGAGTTTTGAAAGTTGTTTTTATCTTCTAGATACAAATCATTTACCAAATATATGATTTGCAAATATTTTCTCCCAGTCATGGCTAATACTGTCATTCTTAAACAGTCTCTTTCAAAGAGCAGAAGTTTTCTATTAATCATTCTATTAATCATCTTTTTGCTTTGGTGTCATACTGAGAAATTATGCCTAATCCAAGGTCACCAAGATTTTCTTGTTTTCTTCTAGAAATTTTAGACTTTTAGGTTTTATATTTATGTCTGTGGTTCATTTTGAGTGGTTTCTTTTTTTTATAGTGCAAGGTATGGATCAAAGTTTTTTCTTTGTATATCTAATTAGTATATCTTTGTATATCTAATGGCATCTTATTAGTCTAGAACCATAACTTTATAAGACTATCCCCTGTCTCCATTGAATTGCCTTTGAATCTGTGAAAAAAGTTTCATACATATGTGTAGGCCTACTTCTAGACTCATCATTCTGCTTCAATGATCTATTTGTCTACTTGATGCCAATACCGTCCCGCCTTAATTATTACAGCTTTTAAAACTAATGCTTTTGTATTTCCATATGAGTTTTAGAATCAGTTTTTTAATTCAGGATTCTGTTTGGGACTGGTTCAATCTGCAATTTGGAAAGAAGTGACATTTAGCAATATTAATTCTTCCAAATCATGAATAAGGTGTATTTCTCCATTTATTTAGCTCTTCAATTTCTGTGTTTTCTATACAGGTTTTACATATCTTTGATGCTACTGTAAATAGTTTACTTCAATTTATATGTACAGTTGGTTTTTGCATATTGATCTATATATTCTTCAATTCTGCTAAACTCATTCATTAGTTCTAGCAACTCTTTTCTAGGTTTCACTGAATATTCTACATAAACAATCATATTGTCTATAAACATAGTTTTATTTCTTGGCCTTCATTTCTTTCTTTTATTTCTGTCCTTCATTTACCTGATTGCACCAAGCCAGAACCTCTAATACAATGTTGATTAGAAGTTGGTAAGAGTAAAGACATATCTTATTCCAATTATTTTATTGTGATAAAATACATATAACAGATTTTACTATTGTAACCATTTTTAAGGGTATGATTCAGTGGCATTAAGTACATTCATACTGCTGTCCAACCATTGCTATCATCCATCCACAGAATTCTTTTCATCTTTCAAACTGACATTCTAGACCCAATAATGAAACTTCCCGTTCCTCCTTACCCCTATTCTGCCAGGCCCTGACAGCCAGCATTCTACATTCTGTCTCTATGACTTCGACTATTCTAAGTACTTCATATTAGTAGAATCATAAAATATTTGTCTTTTGTGTGCCTGGCTCATTAGCATAATGTCCTTAAGGTTCGTCCATGCTGTCGCATATCTGAATTTTTTTCCCCTCTAAAACCTGTATGAAATTCCTGCATGTGTGAACGATATTTTGCTTATCTATTCATCTGTTGATAGGACACCTGGGTTTTTCCAAGTCTTAGCTATTGTGAATAATTCTATGATGAGTGTGGGTGTACAAGTATATCTTCAAGACCCTACTTACAATTCTTTTGAGTATATACTAAGAATAGCCGCTGGATCATATGGTAATTCCTTTTTGATTTTTTTTTCCCATAGCAGCTACACTATTTTCTAACCTGTCTTTTTTCCAAATCTTAGGGAGAGAGCGAGCATTCAGTCTTTCACCGTTAAGTACAACGTTAGCTTAAGTTCTTTATCATGTTGAGGAAGTTCCCTTCTTTTCCTAGTTTGCTAAAACTTTTTATCAGGGTGTTTTAAAATGCTTTTTCAGCATCTACTGAGATGACCTTTACAGTGTTTTTTATTCAATACCATGAGTTACATTGACTGGTTTTCTAATGTTAAACCAACAGTGCACTGCTTGAATAAAGTGCCACACAGTTATGACATACTTTTTTCTTAAATATACTCTTGGATCCAATTTACTAAAATGTTTAGAAATTTTGCAATTATGTTCATAAAGAATATTGGTCTGAAATTTTCTTCTACTGCAATGTCTTTTTCTGGTTTTGGCATCAGAGTAACGTGGGTCTCACAGACTAAGTTGAGAATCATTCCTCCTTTTAAATGCTCTGCAACAGTTCATATAGAACTAGTACATATATATCAATTATCCCAGAGCTCAATGATGCTCTTTTTTGTTTTTTGCAAGTTCTTTTTTAATCTGTTTCATTTTGGATGTTTTTCATTGCTGTATCTTCCAAGTTCACTAACTTTTTCTGTTACAATGTCTGATCTACCAACAGCCAGTGTATTTTTCATCCAAGACACAGCTTTCATTTTCATAAGTTCGGTCTGAATCCTTTTCATATCTCCCATGTCTTTAATTATTGTAACATCAGGAACATAGTTAATTGTCTTAATGTCCTTCCCTGCTAATTCTCTTGTATCAGTTCAAAGTCAAATTTAATTGCCTGATTTTTCTCATCATGGTTTTTACTATCCTGTTTCCCTGTATGCCTGATAATCTTTGACTGAATGCCAATGTGAACTTTTTGGGGTGATAAATATTTTGTATTTCCATAAATAGTCTCAAGCTTTGTTCTGTAATAACATTACATACGTGTAAACAGTTTATCCTTTTGGGTCTTACCTTTAAAATATTTTAGTCAAGACCAGACCACATTTAGTGTAGAGATAAATATTCCCCACTACTCAAACAAGATCCTTCTGAGTACTCTTGTCAATGCTCCATAAAGTATGAGGTTTCCAGTCTGAATAGTGGGACGATACTGTTCTCAGTTCTGTGTGAGCACTAAGCTCTGTTCTCTCAGATGGCTGTTTCCTAGGCTTCAGGAAGCTTTCTACATGTATCCACTAATCAGTATTGTGGCTAACTACTCTGAAGGGGCTGCCTATAGATCTCTGGATTTCTCTCTGTATAGCTTCCTCTTTTTTGTTATGCTGTCCTGCAAACTCCTGCCACCTTAGACTGAAGTCCATCTCCTCAACTCGGGACCACAAGGTTTCACTGCACATAATACAAACTGGAGTAATCATTGGGATCATGTCACTTGTCCATTTACTGCCTATCCTTCATTGCCTAAAAAACCACAGTTAGCTATTTTTGTCCTTTTTTTGTGAGGGTGGGGGTATTTCAAGGATAAGGTAACTCCAGTCTCTGCTATTCCAACTTCATCAAAAGTAGAAGTTATATATGGCTGCTTTTAAGGTTTGTTTTTTGTAATGTTCTAAAACACCATATAAGTATAGGGTGGTTTTCTTTTTAAGTTTCTTGTTTAGACTTTCCTGAGCTTCTTGAAACTAATAATCAGCATCTTTCAACATTTCTTGAAATTTCTCAGAGAGATGACAACTGTCCTATACTACTCCTTTGTCTCTATTCTACATCTTCTAAAGCTCTAATTAAATCAATATAGTAGGCTGGTAAAATCTGAATAATTTCCTTCTAAGTTACTGATTTTCTTCAATGTATTCTTTTTTTTTTTTTTAAGAAAATGTGTTGAGCACATACTATGTGGCAGGCATTGTTCTCAGCAATGCAAAAACAAAAATGAATAAGAAACTAAACCTACCATCTCTAGAATATTAAATACTGAAGTCTAGAAGAAGAGAAAAGGCAGACATAATGCATTGCGTTAGGTTTTTTGGGGTTTTTTTTTTTATGCCTACAGCACCTGGTCTTCCTAGGTGGTCTCCCACCAAGTACTAACCAGGCCCAACCCTGCTTAGCTTCCGAGATTAGACATCGGATTGTTCAGGGTGGCATGGCTGTAGACCATGGACCATGGCTCCACTGGGGTGCAAACCCAGGACCTTCTGCATGTAAAGCAGATGTCCTAACCGCTACACTATGGAACCATGTCCTGTGGTATAGGTTTTATGATCAAGCTGCTATGGGAACAGAAAAGGAATACCCAATCCAGACCTGTTAGGAAGGTCAAATAAAAGAGTATTTGTCAGTGAAGACATATGAACCATGACTTAGAGAGAGGTTATTATTATAACTTTGAAAAGAACATTTAAATAGCAAATAAATATACCAATTAATTTTAAAAAGAAAAAACACTCTTCTCAAATCTATGTTAATAAAATGTTCTAATAAAAATAGCTGAAGAATTTATGAATTCTCAAAGTCTAAAGCTTATAATGCCCTGCATGGTCTGGACTTCTCCCGTTACATCTCACATCATTTACCCCCTCGCTCTTTGCTCCACTCATACTAGACTCTTCCAGTTCCCCATATGCCATGTCCTTTCCTAACTTAAAGACCCTTAGTCATGCTGCTTTTTTGTGTATAATGCTCTCAGCTTACCCCTCTATGCTACTCATTATTCTGCCTTTTACACTATTACTTAGAGATTCAACTCACTATGCCACTTTCTCAGAAAAACTGTCCCTATTCTAGACTAAGTACACTTCCTTAGCACGTTTGATACTCATGATACTTAAATCCTTACTCAGTGTATGCCTTCAGCAACACTTTAGAAACTCTGAGAGCAAGAACTGACAATCTTATTCACCACTGCCCAGACCTAATATATAAGGACTCATAAATATCAGTTGGACTTACTATATCTAACCTTTTTAAACTTAGGAACCAACACACTTTAGGATGTTTAGGTCTCTGAGACGATTCTCCTTCCTAACTACCTAAGATAAAAAGGGCAATTACAGCTTTCAACACAATAACTTCAGTTATTAATATGACTGGATAAATACCACATTTTTACTTGCACAAATAAAAATATTTGATATAGTTATTCAAAAAATAAATATAACATTTTGTAATAAGAACTTACCAAAATGTTTTTCTTATGCCGTTTCTCCTTTATATGTTTATGAGCTCCCTGGATATTTTCAATGTGAATTAAGCAAAGTTTGCATAGATACCGGCAATTGGTATATTCTGGTGAGCGCTGAAAAGAAAAGTTTAAAAATGCACTTTTTCAGAAAATAGAAAAGTAAATTTTTGACTACATATGTGAATGACATAATTATGTTAAGTATAAGAGACAAAAATAAGCACTAAAGGAATGTCTTTAACAAACAAATCAGTACTTATATACCCGAGACAACTGTCCTTTTCAAAATAGTCATCATAGGAGATCATATACTTCAAAAGGCTGCAACTCTTGACAAAAAAGGTTTCCTCATTTCGGAATATTACATACACGATTTTGTTTAATTGAAAAATCTGCCCCCCAAATTTAGCAAGAGTCCTGCCAGAGACTAAAAATAAATATAGTCATCTTGCATTCAGTATCTATAAACTTTACAACAACCCTATGAGGACTCCCCATTTTACTAGCAAAACAACTAAATTGCAAGAATTAAATAATTTGCCCAAGGCAAGATGCAAATAAGAAAATTCAGCTAAAAGTAGACATTCCAATTCTTTAATATAAAAATTTTTTCAAATCTGTCCCTATTGGAGGATCAATTAAGCCTTCACAAAGATTTCTACCTCCTAATTTCCTTCCAAAACTACTCCTTAATTCAATAAATATTTTTTGAGCTCATATTACATACCTAACATTTTTCTAGGAGCTGGGCATAATCATATAAATAAAATAAAAATCCCTGTCCTTATGAATTTACATTCTAGTGTAAGGAGATAGGAAATAAACAAATGCACAAATAAATAGGAATATGGAAAGGGCAGTTAACTGCTTTTTAAAAATAGTATCATCACTTAAGACCTTATTGATAAAGTAACTTAAAATGATTTAATTGTGTGGATATTTGGAAAGAGACACTCCAAGCAGAATGGAAATGAGAATAGCAAGACCCTAATGTGTTTGAGAAACTGCAAAAGTCTTAGTATGACTGGAACAAAAAGGTAAAGGGAGCCAATCACAAGGCCCCCTGTAAGGGCTCTGGCACTAAAGGTTTTTAAGCGGAGAATTACAAGACCGAATCAATATTTTAAAAGATCACTTGTCTTTTATATTAAAAATAAAAGCTGGAATTGCTTATCACCATTATGAGTACTCTGCAATAATCCAGAAAAGATAAGATATTGGCTTGGTTCAAGATAAGAGTGGTGGAACAGGCACAAAGAGTTGGATTCAGGAGTTGAAAACATAAATACAGAATATCTAAACCATGAATATTAATGAGGTTCTACCAGAGTCATGAGATCACGCATCATGTGAATTTTTCAATTGTAAAATGTTAGTAGACCAGGATATATCTGGATTTCTTTAGTAAGAAAAGCTTAATAGAACACTGAATGGGAAGTCAGCAGGCCTGGGATGACATCTGACCATGGATAAAACTTTAACAATGGAGCCTGCTTTTATGTCCTTAAAATTGCCCTACCTGGTAATTCTATAATTAGCTAATTCTACAAGTAGCTAGTTTCTATTTAGTGCTTACCACATTTCAGACACTGTGCCAAGAACTTTACTTGTATTATCTTATTTAATCCTCATAACAGCCCAATGAGCTAGGTGCCATTTTTACTAACTCTGTTTCAATGATGAAGAAACTGAGTTTTAAAGAGGTTAAATAACTTACCTGATGGTATTCAATCTGTAAGTGGCAAAGCTAAACCCAGTGACTCCAAAACCCATACACTTCACCACTAAGCAAACTATCTCTAATTACTGACCAACTACTGTATTAGGCACAACAGCAATTAAGACAAAAATGTTCTCACCATTGTGAAACTTCTAGTTTCATAGAAGAGAAATGAAAGATGTTTTAAAATTCCTTTATTATAGATACAACATTTTATTTTACCATTTAACAAACAAACCACTAAACTTTTTAAGTTTCTGCAAACCAGCTAGAATATGATTTCTGGGCACAGAGATTCTATTTCCTAGTCAATATTTAACACTCACTACAGGGAAGTTTACCCTTCTGATCAAATTGTTTGGATTTATTCCTTCTTTGGTACAGGTTAAAAATCTACATCTTTACTCCTCAATTAGACAATCTATGGGTATGTACTGTGAACAAACGGACCTGATGAAATAAACAAGTTGGTAAGAATATTCTTAATGAGTGTCTAAAGTTGGTAAACAAAAATGTTAACTAAAAGTATATTAGATTGAAAACAAGGAGATTTTGGAGGGCACGAGAAACAAGATGTGTCAGAAAGAAAAGGGGTTAGAGACATGTATGCTAGTACTGGCACACTGGTTTTATATTATTGCTATCTAAATTCAGTAAGAAATAAAATGTTTTCCATGCTTCCAAGCTTATCCTTCACCCCAGGCCATTTTTTTTACTACCATCAAATATCCATTCCACCCCAACTTCTTCCTTCTCCCAAGAACTGACCTTTCCCACCTAATTCCTTATGTATCTTCCGATCCAGTTCCCTACTTATACATTCCTTTATACATTCCATATAATTTACATACACCACCCTTCCACAATCCATCTGGTCAACTAGTCACTTCTTCACACTCAGCTCCAATGTTACCTCCTTATAAGGCATTCCCCAATTTGACGCCTCTTTACCCCAACTCAATCTGGTCACTCCTTTGTCCAAGATCTCATTTTCAAGCAATTTTGTTATTATTACTATTACTATAATTTGCTTACATGTCTTATACTACTTAGGAAATTACCAAAAGAGCAGTATCATGTTTTTAAAAATGCCACGCATACCTTAATTCAACTTTTTATCACCAGATCACAGCACATGAATTCACTCAATATTTATCTTAACAATGCAGATCCAGAATAGCTACTAATTCCAGGCTTAGGAAAGAGAAAATGAAAAACAGAACTAAATAAAATAGCAAATTGCAAAAAAGACTTCTAACTAGAGTCTCATGAGACTATCTAAACAACTCAAACTCTCTCTTCCACTATAGGCCTCTACTGTTTTATATTCCTTTCTATTTTCATAGGGTGACTACTCTGTCTTAAGTTCTATTAATAACCCAGGATTGCTTTCTTCAACTCAACTATGACCTCATTTTTCTAAACTATACAAAATCTGACCATTTCTTTCTTTCATTATTTATCAAGAGAAAGGACCTATTTCCTACATGCATACTCACAAATATCCCAAGTACCTATTTGTGAATGGACTAATTTATAATTTTTTTCCTTCAATACCTCACCGTATTTTTATTGTTAAGGCTAGGAATGTGTATTTCTAGGTTAAGAAATTAATTAGCACTCAAGATACCAAGTTAGAACAGTTCCTAACACACAGAGGTTCAGTCAACATGGGAGGGAAAAAAAAGGAAAGGAGAAGAGAAAAAAGTGAGGGGAGAAGGAAGAAGTCTAAAACAGTATGTAGCATTTTCTAATTTATTTCTATGACTCCAGAAGGACTGTTAACTGATAATGGGTAGAAACTGTGCCATTTTCACCAAAATATTCCCAGTGCCTAACACATTACCTATAACAAAAGCACCCAGGATCTATCTGATGAGCAAGTAAATCAAGGTTCAGCAAACTTCTTCCAAAGTAATATTTCAGTAAATATTTTATGCTTTAAATAGTAGATATTTTATGCTTTGCGGACCATATATTCCCTGTAGTAACTACTCAACTCAACTCTGCCATGATAACACAAAAGCAGCCATGGACATTATGTAAACAAATGGACACAGCTGTGTTCCAATAACCCTGTTCACAAAAACAAAGGGCTTGGTATGTTTCACCACAATTTAAAAAACAAAACACACAGACTAGAAAATAAAAGGGTAGGCCACAGTTTGTGAACCTCTGGAATGAATGAATGAAGTCAGACTGACAAATATAAGGATTTGCTAAACAAAGGGAAGGAAAGGAGAAAAGAGGAAGAGAGAAGAAAGGAAAGAGAGAAAGAAAGATAAATACTATCTCAGCTTTAGGAATAAAAGGAAAATAAAAAGAGCTGTACTTGGGGAAAGAAAAGTTATGAAACATGCATCTTCCTCTAAATAACTAAAACAACATAGTATACTTTTTCAAGTCGAAAGATGTGATCTCTTTCTAAGCGTTCTTCTGCTTGTTTCAAGCCTAGCCTCTGCTCAGGTGTCAATGTAGATTCATCTATCACAGTGGCATTTTCTAAATAGTCCATCTCTGAAGAATTTTCTTTATTAGAGTCATCATTCTTCATTTTACCTAGAAAAGGAAGCAATCACTTAGTTACAAGCATCAGAACTAGTAAATTAAAGAAAAACATTCAATTAATATATACAGAGAAAAAAATATTCTTTCCTTGGTTGTGTAAGTTGGCATATCTATATAAAACATAAGAATAAGAGATACACATGGTACCAAAAGTCACAAAGAAATCTACTGCATGGGTCAAATGCCTATCTTGTTCTTCCATCTATCTATCAAGAGATAAATAGGACTTAGACTCATTATGCAAGGTAACATAATATAACCATCTTGTAGAATCTCTGAGGTAAATATGATAAAAAGCTATTTTAAGTTCAAAAGATTAGTCACTTAACTAAAGTCATTTTAGTGACTTTATCACTATACAGTAGTAACTAAAAGAACATATATGTTCCAGACCACAAATCCATACCAGGATCCTTCTTCTTCACTTTCACTGAACTCATGAATATCTTCATAATATCAATATTTTTCCTTTGCTACTCTGCCTCCTAACTAGATTGTAATCTCTTTAAAGCATAGACTGACTATGTGCTCTCTTCTTTGCATTTCCAGCACCTAACAATATGTACCTGGAATACAGTAGATCCTACCACCATGTGATTTCGTAAATATAAATTGAGTCATGTTATTCTCTTGCTTGAAATGCTTAAAAGGCTTTTGAAGAGTTCAGAATAAAGTTTAAACTCTCTAGCATATTACACATAGTCCTTGCCTTCGTGAAGGCGGTAAGCAGAATACATACAACAATTCCAAGTTGTAGTAAGTGAAATAAAGCAGAAGTCCCCAATCCTCAGGCCAACGACCAGTATCAACAGGTCTGGGGCCTGATAGGAACTGGGCCACACAACAGGAGGTAAAAAGCAGGCAAGGGAAGCTTCATCGGTATTTGCAGCTGCTCCCCAGTGCCAACATCACCCACCGCCTCAACTCCACCTCAGATCATCAGGCATTATATTCTCATAGAAGCACTAGTCCCTGGTGCCAAAAAGACTGCTTCTATAAAGGAAAAAAGCAAGTAACTGAGAGGGAGACCAAGTTTAGATATGGGAGTCAGGGAAGGCATCTCTGAAATTTTAAGAAAGAGAGCTATAACGTCTGTATCTATAACCTTATATCCTGCCCTAACACTTTTCACTTCATTCATACCAAATGTGCTAAAATGGATCACTGTTACTTCAAATCTCAATGCCTTTATATATGCTGCTTATTCCACCAGCAAGGCCCTCCCCTCTTCAACTAGTAATGTTTACCTATCCTACAAAATTCAAATTAAGTGTAACCTGTTTCAGAAGACAACTGATATTCTTTATATTCTATAATAGCCCCCTCTATTATCTCACATTTGCATAGTAATATAATTTATATTTATCTATCTCCTATATTAGATAAATTCCTTGATGCCAATGACTAGATCTTATTTAACTTTGTACCTTCAGATTTTAAAACAATGCCTAGACCATATTTGACTGAACAGATGAAGAAATTAATTAATTAATTAATAGGTGTTAAATTTGGATGTATCTAAAAGCACTTTTAAAAGTAAATGCTCATAAATAATCAACAAATCTCCCCAGTCTGCCTTCAAAAGCCAACTGCATGCATCTACAGGAACCCTGACAGTCAATTATATTGACCTTTGGAGGGGATGTGGCTCCTACCCAAGAGCACAGAACAGAAAGGCAAACTCTTATATAAAGATATTATAAAAAGGACTAAACAGAAGTATCACTAGGTTAGCTAAGTGTTTCTTAAATCATCACCAGGGGAACAACAATGCACCATGAGCAAGCTGCAACTGTGTCCTAATATACAGAGAAATAGTTCAATAATTTTACAACAGAACTATAAAAGAAATGGTGAAATCCTAGTTTTATTTGTTTCACAAAAAAGCATTGTTAGCAAAGCAATATCCCAAACTTCTCTTTTCTATATATACAAATTGATCTGCACAAGGCAACTAATAACAGTAAATTCTACAAAATTATCATTTCTGCCAATGATTAGAGAAAGCTATATATCTTTAAGTTAAAAAAATAAAATCACTTAATTTTCTAAAATCAACATCAAAATTAAATAACATCAGGTAGAATTTCCCAAACTTTGTTCCACAGAACACTAGTTCCCTGAGATATTATTACTTTCATAAAACAAGAGTTGAAAACAGGTATTCAAACAAAACCTGCATATGAATGTTCATAGCAATACTATTCACAATACTCAAAGGTTAACACAACTCAAAGTCCATCACTAAATAAATGAACAAACAAAATGTGACATATCCACATTACAAATACCACAGACTGGATGGCTTAAACAGCAGAAATTTGTTTTCTCACAGTTCTGGAGGCAAGAAAGTCAAAGATCAAGGTGCCAGCAGGGCTGCTGTCTGATGAGAGCGCTCTCCTTGGATTGTAGACAACCACCTTCTTACTCACAGTGTCCTCACTAGGCCTCTCCAGTTTGCAGGGAGAAAGATCTTCCTCTTCCTCTTTTATAAAACCTCCAATCTTATCAGATTAGGACCCCATCCTATGACCTCATTTAATTTTAACTACTTCCTGAAAGCTCTTATCTCCAAATACAATCACATTGGGAGTCAGGGCTCAACACAGGAATTTTGAGGGGACATAATTCAGTCTAAAGAATAAGACTTAAAAAAGAAAGAGGTACTGATATATACATAATGAACTCTGAAAAATGTTTAAAGAAGGAAGCCAGACACACACACAAAAAAACACGTATTGTATGATTCTGTTTCTATGAAATATCCAGAATAGGAAAATACATGGAAACAGAAAGCCTATTAGTGGGTCTGAGGCTGGGGGAAGTGGGAAATAGGAAGTGACTCTTAATGCGGTACAGGTTTTCCTTTTGGAGGTAATGAAAAAGTTCTGCAATTAGTTAGTGATGATGGTTGCACAACCTGTAAATGTACTTAATGCCACTGAATTTACCTTTAAATGGTTAAGATGGTAAATCTTATTGTTATACCACACAAAAAAAACTTTAAATAGAAAAACCATATGACTCAGCAATTTCACATGCAAATATATGTGTGTGCATGTATGTATGTATATGTATGTATGTGTGTGTATACACACACACACACGGAGAAATGAAAACATACATCCACACAAATGTTCATAGCAGCATTCTTCAAAATAACCAAAAATGAAAATAACTCAAGGATCCATCAACTGATGAAATAAACAAAATGTGATATAGCCATACAATGGAATATTATTCAGCAATAAAAAGTAATAATGTATTGATATATGCTACCACATGGATGAATCTTAAAAAATATTATGCTAAATTTAAAAAGCCAGACACAAAAGCCACAGGTTGTATGATTCTATTTATGTAAAATAGGCAAATCTACATTGAAAGTAGATCAGTGGTTGGCAGTGGGGTAATTAGTAACTGCTAATGAATAAGGAGTTTCTTCTGGGGGTAATGAAAAGGAGGAATGAGACTGTGGCGATATCTACAAGACTTTGTGAATATACTAAAAACCACTAAATTGTATACCTTAAAAAGGCAAAAAAGAGTGGTGGGCAGGATGCAAACATACTTGGCTATAGGAGCCACTAAATTTATATTTGCTCAGGCTTTTTATCTACCATAATCAATGTACAGGTTCTTTTTTAGCTTAAAGAGCCATATTATTATCTTTTTTGTAATTAAAAATCTGGGGATAATGTAAAGAACATTAATACAGGAAAATCCCTCCAAAAATGTGACTTGTGGGATAATCTAATTTGTACTTACTCAAATCATCCAATATATCTTCATTTCCTGAAGCACTATCATCAGAATCACCAGTATTATCTGTACATGTTTGTTGCTTCTGAGATCGTGGACAGTTTTCCAAAGCAGATTTTTCTCCCTCTACAATATCAATATTCACTTTGTCCAGAGAAGTAAAGGAAATTGGAATTTTTTTTCCGATGTGCTGTAATTCTGCCTGTCTCACGTTTTCTTTCAACAGTAAACTGGGCATTTTCTCTGCTTCTGCTGGTGAACTGGGAACCTTTTCTGATTTCATCTGAGAATTTGGTGCTTTTTCTGCTACCATTGCCAGTGAACTAGATGCCTTTTCTATATTCACTGGTGAATTGGGTGACTTTGGTGATTTTTCTACTTTTGCTTGTAAACTGGATGCCTTTTCAACTTTTGCCTGTGAAACAGATAGCTTTTCTGCTTTTACTGGTGAATTAGGTGACTTTTTTGCTTTGCAATGACTTTGATCTCGAAGAACTAACCCCAAATCTTTAGAACTTGGAACGACGGCAGCATTTACTTTACATGATTTAACTTCTGTTTTTTCTACACAAATATCATTTTGCTTATTTTTTTACTACTATTCCTATTTGGAGAGCTGGTCCCAATTTCTTTTATGGATTTATCATTTCTGGCTTTCAAAGTTTGATTAGTTACAACTTTAACTGTTTTGCTTTCTTCAGAAACAGCCCAAGTATTCTTCTTTGGTTCATGATTTTCATTTTTAGAGGTCTTAGACTCTTCCATTATTTGAAAACCTGCTTTCTTTCCAACTGTGTTATTGTAAAATGGCAGATCTCCAGCAGTTCGAATTGCTTCAAATCCAGTTTAGGCAAGCAAACTATTGAATTAAAAAAAAAAAATCTGTTATTTAAAATACAAAAGCATTTTTAAAAATTGATAACAAAAAACTTTTTAAAATCTGTTCTCAAAACTAAATAGTAAAAAGAGTTTAAACTCTGAAAACTAAATAAGAAAGCCTACTTAGTAAATAATAGTAATACACTCATAAAGAAGGTTCTAATGTAATTAAGGCAGTATGTCATCAAAACAAGGGAATTTTAGTAAAATGTTTTATATTATTCAATAAGAACTTCAACTGAAAGGGAAATAATTGTGATGTTCCACAATTAACATAAAAGGAAATGGAACAAAGAAAATACAAGAATTCTACCCTCTATGCAACACAGGAAATCAGTTTATAGAGCCTAAATGGTAATATCATACCCACATGACTTTCCTACTAAACAGTACCACTAACCTACTTCAAACTTGATTCTATAAACATGGTGACACAATGTCAACAGACTTTCTCCACCTCTGCAATACCAAGCGGTTTCAATAAATTCTTCTGAGGTAACAAAAATCTAAAAATCAATAGGTACCCGCATTAAAAATTTATAAATGATAGTAAAAAAAATAGTAAAAATTTTTTAAATGATAGTAAAATTTTATGATATTATAATGATGGACATGTGTCACTATATATTTGTCAAATTACATAGAATGTATACCACTAAGCATGAAACCTAATTTAAACTATGGACTTTGGGTGACAATGATATGTCAGTACAGGTTCAAACTGTAACAAATGTACCATTCTGGTGAATGGATGTTGATAGCAGGGGAGGCTATTCCTATGTAGGGGAAAGGAGTACGGGCACTATACTTTCTGCTTAATTTTGCTGTGAAACTAAAACTGCTCTTAAAAAAAAAAAAAAAGAAGTTAAAAAAAAAAAAGACAGTAAGAACACTAAAAAATCAGAACTCATTTTGTCCTAAAATATAATAGGAACAATTGTGCATTTACCAAAGAACACAAATTATAAATAAAATACTGCATTTTGTTAAATCATTTCAATATTAGAAATACTCTGTATACTATATTATATGTAAATCAGGATTTCTTTGATGTTCACTTTGCCCTATATGCCTTAAATTCAGGCCTATGCGTCAAAGATTAATAATATAAATAAAAATGAGAATCAGCAAACTGCATGTGCAGTACCTTTGATTTTACTTGCTTAATTTGTTAAATTATAAATTTTGAAGTCGAACAATTGAAATCATATAACTATATATCATAGAAACACAAAAATATTACCTAAAATAAAAAGCTCAGAATACAAGTCTTTTACTCCTAACTATCTGTGATTATGCCAAAGTTTATCTCCAAAAAAGGGAGAAAAATTAATTAAATATACCTAGTTATGTCTCCTCTAAAACATGTTACTTGACTTAGACCTGGCTTTTATAATTCCTATTTGTAATACGGTATTCTACAATCTCTGTCTTGATCTCTGTCCAGATTAATATCATTTTATTTAAAAAAACTAGGTACTTCTTTATAAATTATTTTACAAAGTAACATTTAATAAATTATGATAATTAAAATTTAAGCCAAAACACACTGGATTTTTAAAAATATTAACCACACTATTAATTTTTTTTTACTGACATTTATTTCTGTAAAAAGCTATAACATTTTCTAAAAAAATATCCTGGTTTTTGAATATTTGAATTTATTTAATTACTACATTTTTCTTTCATTATTCTTGATAAGGTGTTTAAAATAATTGTCAAAACAGTTGATAAATATATGACTACACCTAAATTATTGTAGAAATTGCCACAGGTTCCTAATTTTAAAAATAAAAATGGGTTCTATTTCTAAAAGATTACTTTTACTAATCTAGTAACTGAAATATTTTAAGTTTTCTAATACGATTCTACCATAATGACTCCTTAACAGTTTTATAGATGTCACCTTATTGACAAAGGCCATTAATATTAATAAAAACTAACACTGATTCACAATTGTTTATAAATATTTGTGTACATACTATTCCTTCACCCAATAAAAAACTCTATAAATCAAGATTGTATATATAATAAAAGCTATAAATTTTTAAAAATCAATTTACTTAATATAGATAAATGCTAGTGAGTTCAAGTCTCAGAAAACTGCTAGGTTTCACTTTAAGGGAGTAATTTGTTTCATACAATTAAAAGTATGCTTAAATGTTTAACAGGAATAATGTGTTCTTTAAAAACCACTATATTCATTTTGCAGTCTTCCCTAAATTTTCTTATTAGAGAAATAAATGTCCTATTGCCTCAAAAAAAGTGCAGCAATTTTACAGCAAAAAAAAAAAAAATGCTATTTTTTTTTCTTTAAAGCTATCAATAATACAAAAATGTCCAAAAAAAGTTAGAATTCCTTTAAATGACGTTCTCGCTGAGGAGAAGGATTTTGAAAATAAGGTTTACTGCTTCCCAGTGCACACTCATAGCAAAATTGGTTGAACCAAATAATAATGTCGGACCTGCTTTCTAGTTTCTGGGTATATTTTTAGAATGTGGTAAATAAGTATTAAATGAGATTCTAGCCTTAAATAACCAGTTATCAAGAAAATACAAAAAAATTAATGAATTTCTTTAAGTGTTTGAATATAGAAAACAAAAACATTTAGAATGTCCCCCATTTCATTTTCAAAAAAACATTAAGATAGTCCATTTCTTACTTTTAGTTATAATCATGTGTTTTAAGTTCCCTGAATTCTTACAATGTCTATCATAAAAATGTTAAATGGAAAAAAAAAGAACACTAAAATCTGTCAGAACTCATTTTGTTCTAAAAATAATAGGAATAATTGTATTTACCAGACAGCAAAAATTGTAAACGAGATAATGCATTTGGTTCAATCGTTTCAATATTAGAAATACCATGTATTCTATACTATACTATACTATATGTAAATCGGGTTGTGAATACTTAGTAGATATTCACAATCACCAGCAATTAAAGGAATTCCTACTCTGAGCTGATGGCTTCAGGTCTGTCTTTTCCTGCTGCAAAGTATCTAACAGAAATTGGAATTCCTTCAAGAGAAGTTTTTTGATGCCCTTCTATAATCACCCATCTTTCAATTGGCAGACTGGCCTACATGTTGTAGGGGTTGAGACTTTAAAAAGTTGTTTGGTTACACTAGCTAAAAAAGTTTACCTAAAAACTGTTGCATAACTAATGGAGAAGCTAATCACAGGAATAGTTACTATTCAAGTAACCTTTCCATGGGACATAACAGGGAAACTACTGTAACGCATAATATAGAAAGTTATCAGGAGCGACTACTGCTTAAAATAAGTAAGCAAATATTATAATAATAATAATAATAATAATGAGCTAATTTCAGCTAAGGCCTCCAACCACTGAGGCCCACCAGCTACTGAGTGATTCTAAACAAGAAGACAATGACCCTCTCTGAATCACAGATTTCTAACCTATAAAATGAGTAGCTAAATGAGACTATCTTTAGAGTCTACTTCAACTAAAATATTATGATCCTATGTAATTCTTAAAACACAATGATGTTAATGCATATTGGTTCTGGTAATTTTACAAACTATAGAAAATTACCCAGGACCTCTCAAGCTCCATAAAGACACAGCATTTATACAGATGTTAACTAGACTTATTGTGATAATGATTTCACAATATACACAAATCTTCACAATAAAAAGAAAAAAAAAGACAGTATTTGCAAACACTGCTCTCCTACAGGAAAAAGCTTGCTAAGCAAAAGAAGTCCACATAAACTAGGACCTGAGATTGAACTGCTATACATAGTATGTGCTTAATAAATAAATTCTAAATGAATTTATAAAGTTATTAAATGCTTAATAATTATATAATCTGGCATGTGCAGTTGGTTATTTTTAACACTGATATACTAGTAGTGGTACACCAAGTTTAAAATATTACCTTTAAGTCAGCAGTTCTCAAATTTTAGCATTCCTTAGAATCACCTGGAGGTCCCATTCTCAGAGTTTCTGATTCAATTGTTCTGGGATGGGGGCCTGAGAATTTGCATTTCTAAGAAGTTCCCAGATGATGCCCATGTGTCCAGACTAGGGACTACACTTGAAAATTACTGCTCTAAGAAGTGGTTCTGAAAGTAGAAGTGAAGAGAAACCATATTCTCCTGCATAATCTTACAGATAATGAAGAACCTGATTCATGTCAGTCACCCCAGTAAATTGTAAATTCCAAGGGATAAGAAACCATTGTTGATTTTGCTTACCACTATATATTCAATGCCTACTATAATGCCTAGTACAAAGTAGACAGCAGTAACTTTGTTAAGTGGATTAATGAAAAATTAGCTTAGTTTTAATTGTTCACGCTCTAAATGTATATATATAAATCTAAAGAAATGTTTAATTGAATCGTAACTTATACTGTCTACAATGTAACTAAAAAATGTCTCTTCCAGAAAGCCTTCCCTAACCCATCCGCTAAGCTACCTTGCTAAGCTACCTTTCTACCTAACCCAGGCTGGGCTCAGATAAGTATATCTTTCTGTGAACTTTGCTTTTACCTTTCTCATAGCATTTAGCACTTAACACTTTTCATGTGTTTACTTCCTATTTGGACCACAGTGATTTTTTGCAACTTGCTTTTTATAAAACAAATACAATTACATAGTTCAAAAGGCAATAGTACTACAAGGCAAACAGTATTCCTACTGATTACCAATCTCCCTCCTCAGAAGCAACTACTTCCAACTCTTTTAGCTGTTTCTTCTGAGACTTATCTCCATATTTTTAGATTGCATTCTTAAACTTATACTTGTTTTGCATTAGCTTTAGATATGATCTACTGATTTCCGACTACGGAAGATAGAGATTTGACTGTCTCAAACACTTCCCCTAGAGACAGACAGAATTATACACACACATAGTTCCCATCCCATCCCTACCTGCCCAAGGATAATTTTAATATGGAATGTCAATATTATCCATGACTAAATCAAATACTACACTAAAGCACAGAGTTGTCTAGATGTACATCAAAATTCATTTTCTTCTCTTTCCTGGTCACATAGCTCAACTACATTTCCTTGAAATTAAGTATAACCTTAAGATCAAGTTCTTAACTCCTCCATGCCTCCCCCCTTCACTGGATCATCATTCATCTTCAAACACATAACCAACAATTATGTTCTCCAGACTAGTGAGTCTCAAATGCCCAAGTAAAGTCCACACTGCTAGCTTTGGTTATACTTTTTGTCTGGACGACATCATGAATAGGACCTGGGCCCCTGAATGACCACACAAAACAAACCACTCATACTCATCTGAATCTGGTGACCACTCACCCAGCAATTATATTACATGAAAGAGAAATAAAACTCTTTGTTTCTTAAGCCACTGCATTATCGGATCTCTTTGTCACAGTAGCCTAGACTTTTGACTTAATATATATAATCACAATTTTCTTTTGGTATACTTTCCAGTTTTACCTGGAATTAATCACTGCCTCATTTCTCTTAATATACTTACCAATAACTCATTGACAGGACTATAAATCTTATCTCAATCTATGTTTTTATTTCCATTGTTCCCTCATTGAATATCCCTTGTCTGGCACTTTCTGGTCACTACTACACTTCACCATAGTAGTCACCCTGAGACTTCCTTTCACTATCATCCCACTAATTCTATTCAATCTCTCATACTGACTCTTCTATTTTCCCTTTTCCATAATTTACTCCCTCTTTTTGGTGAAGCACATCTTCCAGTAGCTTCCTAAGAAAATAAACATGAAAGTTATTGAAGAAAATAATTATGCCCCACTTCTGTCATTTCTTTCTATGTAGAGGATCATCTATTATCCTGTCATTCATTCCTTTCCTAACGAGACAGGGTAACTTATTTCATTAGTAAGTTCGAAAAAAATGATCTGGGCAAAACTTATCATCGTCCCCTTTCCTTCCTGCTTGCCCCCAGCTATTCACAGAAAAGAAAATTCCATCTCCCATTCATACTCTAACACTAACAGGTATAACCCTATCACAGGCCTCTGCCTGAATGGGAAAGTCTGCCTAATGGTGGCAATAAGTATTAGCAAAACACTTGAAAATATAAGTCCCATTCTCCAAAGTAAACCTTATCCATGATAAAAATGATACTCTGGTCTCCATATGCTTCCTTTAACTCTCCCAATTTGTTCAGAATTCAGGAAGGTAAATTTTATTAAGACTGCATGTCTGAAATGTCTTTATTCTATCTTCACATTATGTCTAGTTAGGTTTTAATTCTAGGCTAGAAACCAATCACTCAAAATCTTACAGGTATTGTTTCAGTGATTCCTAGTTTCTAGTGCTACTGAGAAAAATACGCCATTCCTTTTTCAACAAACTGTTTTTTCTTTATAGAAATGTTTAGGATATTCTCTTTGCCTCAGTGTTCTGTAATTTCCAAGTAATAAGCCTTATTGCAGATATTCATTCATTTTGCTGGGCATTCAGCTGCTCTTAATTTCTAACTCAAGCTCTCCACTTTTGGAAATTTGTTTCTTATTATGTATTCTGTAATTTCTTTCCTTTCATCTTTTCTGTTCTTTTCCTATAGCTTTTATTAACTGCACTTTAGGCCTCCTGCACTGATCTTCCAAATGTCTTACCTTTTCTCTACATTTTTCCATCTCTTTGTTCTCCTTCTTGGGTGATTCCCTAAACTTTATCTTTCAATCCTTCTACATTTGGGAAGGAGAAGCGGGGAGGAGAGGACCTATCATGTTTTCATTTCTAAGGACTCTCTCTCTCTGATCTTTCTTTTTTATCATTCTGATCTTGACTCATAGTTATCACCTCTTATTTCTGAGAACACTAACAGTTTTTCTTAAAAAAATTTTCTGCAGCCTGTATTAGCATAATAGGAGTCTTAGAAAGAAGAGGACAGAAAAAAATATTTGAAGAAATAGCCAAAAACTTCCCAAATCTGATGAAAGACAAAACTATACACATCCAAGAAGCTCAATGAACTCCAAGCAGAATAAACTCAAAGAAATCCACACAAAATACATTATTGTTAAACTGTTGAAACCCAAAGACAAAGAGAAAATTTTGAAAGCAGAAAAAAAGAGAAGTGACTTCTTATGCACAAAGAATCCACAATAAGATTAACAGCTGATTTCCCCTGAAACTATAGAGGCCAGAGACAGTGGGATGACATATTTAAAGTCTTGAATAAACAAAACTGTAACCAAGTAATCGCTAGCCTTGAAACAAAACTATCCTTCATAAATGGAGAAATTATGATGTTTCCAGATAAAAGCTCAGTAAGTTCATTACCAAGAGACATGCCCTACAAGAAACGCTAAAGGAAATTCTTAAGGCTGAAATGAAAGGACACTAAACAGTAACTCAAAGCCATAAGAAATAAAAAATACTGGTAAAGGTAACTGCACAGGTAAATATAAAAGTCAGTATTACTGTACTTTTAGTCTGTAACTCATCCCTACATGATTTAAAAAGCAAATGCATAAAAAGACAATTATAAAGCTATGTTAATGGGCATACATGTATAAAGATGTAATCTGTGACAGAAACAATATAAATGAGGGAACAAAGATGTAGAGACAGTGTTTATATACTATTGAATCTAAACTGACATTACTCAAACTAAGCTGTTATAAACTTAAGATACAAGTTACACTGTCTCCAAGACAACTGCTAAGAAAATAACTTTTAGAAAGATACTCAAAAGGAACAAAGAAGAAAATTTAAATTGTACACTATTTTTTTAAATATTAACTGAATGGAAAAAAAAAAAAGGAAGTGATATAGGTACTGAGAAACAAAAAGGATAAGAGACGTACAGGAAAAAAATAATTAAACGGCAGAAGTAAATTCCTTATCAGTAATTACTTTAAATGTAAATGATTTAAACTCTCCGATTAAAAGCAGATATTGGCAAATGGGTTAAAAATACATCTATCTATCATCTATCTACAAGAGATTCACTTTAGTTACAAAGAAGCAAAGAGGTCGAAAGTAAAAGGAAGAAAAAAAAATGAATGCAAATAATAATTAACAAAGAGCTTGAATGTCTATATAATTGTCAGACAAAATATACTTTAAATCAACAAAGGTATGAGACAAAGAAGGACATTATATACTGATAAATTTCAACACAGAAATTATAAACATACATGCACCTAATAAGAACCCCAAAATATATGAAGCAAAATTAACAGAATTGAAAAGACATTTTCACAATAATAGCTGCAGACTTTAAACTATACTTTCAATAACTGATAGAGCAATGAGACAAAATCAATAAGGAAATAGAGGATTTGAATACTATAAACCTAACATATATTCAGAAGAGTCTACCCAGCATCAGCAGAACATACTTTTCTCTAGGGCACAAGAAATATTCTCCAAGATATACACCATTATTAGTACACAAAACAAGCTTTAATAAAGCTAAAAAGATTAAAGGTATACCAAGTATCTTTTATCACAATAGAATTAGAAATCAAATCGATAACAGAAAAAAACCTGGAAAATTCACAAATATGTGAAAATTAAACAACACAATCAACCAACCAGTGGGTCAAAGAAGAAATCACAAAGACAAATAGAAAATTTGAAAAGACAAATTGAGAAATATGAAAACAATGTATATTTTATCCAATTTTTAAAATGGAGATAAAGTAATATTTCACAGGATTTTTAAAAATCTGGATTATAAGAGAATACTATGAACAACCACATAACTCCGATAAAATGGGCAAATTCCTAAAAACACAAACTACCAAAACTGGGTCAAGAATGAATACAAAATATGAACACACAACAAAACAAGTAGATTAAATCAATAATCAAAAAATTTCCAACAACAAAAAGCCCAGAACCAGAAGACTATAACGGTGTACTCAATATTTAAAGAATATCAATCTTTCTCAAACTTTTCCAAAAAACTGAAAAGGAAAAAACACTTTCTAATTCATTCTATGAGGCCAGAATTACCCGACACTATGAATGTAAGTGCAAAAATAAGCAGCAAAATACCAGTAAACCAAATTCAACAGCATATTAAAAAGGTTTTACACCATAACAAAGTGAGGTTTTCAGAATATAAGGGGTAATTCAATACATGAAAATAAATCAATGTGATATACCACATTGAAAGAAATTAATTAATAGATTGAAATTAATAGATTGAAAGAAAAGAAAAAACACATCTCAACTGATGCAGAAAAATATATGAAAGAAAAGAAAAACACATCTCAACTGATGCAGAAAAAAGTATCTAACAAAATCCAGCACCTTTCCAGATAAAAACATTCAATAAACTAACAACAAAGGAACTCCTTTAACATGATAAAAGCCATCTATGAAAGAAAGAGAAAAAGTGAAGAAGAGAAGAGAAGAAGAAAACCATAGCTATCATTACATTTACTATTCGAAGACTGAAAACTTTTCCCCCAAGATCAGGAATAAGAAAAGGATGTCTGCTTTTGACATTTTTATTTAACGTAGTACTAGAAGCTCTAGCCAGAGCAATTAGGAAAATAAAAGAAATAATAAGCATAAAAAACTGGAAAGAAGTGAAATTATCTGTTTGCAGATGACATTATCTTATATGTAAAAAAACTTCAAAGCAGAGGTCCCCAAACCCTGGACCAAGGACCAGTACCACTCAGTGGCCTGTTAGGAAGAGAGCAGAAGGAGAGCCACGGGCAAATGAGCAAAGCTTCATCTGTATCCGCTGCAGCTCTCCAGCGCTATCACCACCTCAGATCATTCATTAGGCATTAGATCCTCATAAAAGAACATAAGTCCCTAGTGCCAAAAAGGTTGAGGACCACAGCCGGCCGTAAAGAGCACACAATAAAACAAAGCTAGAAATTCAGCAAGCTGCAGGATACAAAATCAACACACAAAGATCAGGTCTATTTCTATACACTAGCAATGAACAATCCATAAAGAAAATTAAGAAGACAATATCATTTACATAGCATCAAAAAATAATTGAACACTTAAACATAACCTTAACCAAGGAGGCAAAAATAATAATAATAACTGTATCCTGAAAACTAGAAGACATTACTGAAACACATTAAAGACAAAAAAATCTAACGATGTTCTGTATTCATAGATTCCTTCCAGTCTCCTTTCTCTGTCTACCTCTTCTTTGCAGTTCCCTTTCCAAACTCTGATCACTGCCTACGGGGAACCCAGTAACTGAGGCTGGGAATTGGTAAGTATTTTAAGCTCAAGTAACCTACAGACCCAAGAAATGGAAGGCTGGAAGACACACTTTTCACAGTGTTTATCATTTACTTAAAAGAATTAATCATTCCACTCCTTGAGTATTGTTATTAAGTTCAAGAATCCTCAAAACTATTCAGGCTGCTTTCCCAAAGCTGCAGAAAGCTGGAGACTGGGCAGAATTCATGAACTGCAGCCCACTGCATACTAACCCACACATTTCCTTCATGTAAGCAATTGCCAATAACTTATAACTTACATTGTTCACAATATTGCTAAGATGCCAATACTACCCAAAGTGATCTACAGATTCAATGCAATCACTATCAAAATCCCAAAGGCATTTTTTGCAAGAAAAAAAAAAATCCCACAATTCACATGGAATATCAAGGGACTCTGAATAGTCAAAACAACCTAGAAAAAGTTAGAGCACTCACACTTCCTGATTTCAAAACTTACCACAAAGCTAACATAATCAGTCTATGGCCATGCCACCCTGAACAAGCCCGATCCCATCTGATCTCGGAAGCTAAGCAGGGTCGGGCCTGGTTAGTACCTGGATGGGAGACCACTTAGGAAGGCATAAAAAGTAAAAGATTGTATTGTAAACTGACAAGGTCCTTGCAATCTGTGAGATCAACCAAGGGTTGCCTTGCCTAAAAAAAAAAAAAAAAAAAAAAAAGCTAAAATCAAAACAGTATGGTACTGACATAAGGAGAGACATATAGATCAATGGAACAGAGCCCAGAAATAAACTCTCGCAAACATGGTCAATTGATTTGACAACAGCACTATGGGTTTTCAATGGAAAAAGCAGTCTTTTCTACCAAATGGTGCTGACAAAACTGGATATCCACATTTGAAAAATGAAGTTAGACCCTGACCTTATACCAATTACAAAAATTAACTCAAAATGGATCAAATAAGACAAGGTTTATGGTTGTAAAAGCATAAAACTGGAAAAACTTAAATGACCACCAATGAAATTGGTAGCAAAACTATCATAAAACCATAAAATACATTATGCAGTTGTAAAATAAAATGAAGAAGTCTCTATTTTTTATGAAGTGATAGTGATAATATACTGTTAAGGGAAAAAAGTAATATACAGAAAGGTCTGCAGTATGCTAATTTTGCATAAAAAGTGAATATATATACTCATGTTTTTAGAAACAATGAAAGGATAAAAAAAAGAATCAAAGACCTAAATTTAAGAACTATATTAAAACTATACCTTATACTCTAAAACTACACACACACACACACACACACACACACACACACACACACACACAGAGAAACATACTATATAAAACTGTAAATCTTTATGACCTTGGGTTTGGCAACAGTAAAGTATGACACCAAAAAGCACAGAAAACAAAAGAAAAAAATAATTAGATTTTATCAACTTAATCAAAACTAAAATTTCTTCCTTAACATCCTTCTTGGCAATGATTTTTTTGGATCTGATACTAAAAGCAAAAGCAAGAAAAATAAAAATAAACAAGTCAGGCTACATCAAACTAAAAAGCTTCTGCACAGCAAAGGAAACCATCAACGAAATGAAAAGCGACCTACAGAATAAGAGAAAATATTTGCAAATCATATATCTGATAAGGGGACATATCCAAAATAGGAAAAGAACCCATACATCTCAATAGAAAAAAAAAAATTCAGATCAAAAAATTAGCAGAGAACCTGAATAGACAATTTTCCAAGACAGACAGATGGCTAACAGGTACAAGAAATGGTGCCCCATGTCACTAATCATCAGGGAAATGCAACCAAAAGCACAATGAGATATCACCTGACACCTGTTAGAATGGCTATTATAAAAAGACAAGAAATAAGTATAGTCAAAGATGTGGAGAAAGGGGAACCATTGTGCACTGTTGGTGGGAATATAAATTGGTACAGACACTAAGACACTATGAAAAACAGTATGGAGAAGAGGGTCCTCAAAAAATTAAAAATGAAACTACCATATGGTCCAGCAATTCTATTTCTGGGTATTTACCTGAAGAAAATGAAAACATTAACTCAAAAAGATATCTACACCCCCATGTTCATTATAGCACTATTTACAATAGCCTGGACATGGAAGTGTCCATCGATGGATGAAGGTATAAAGAAAATGTGATACATACAAATAGATAGACATTCTTCAGCCATAAACAAATAGCGAAATCTTGTTATTTGCAATCACATGGATGGACCCTGAGGGCATTATTCTAAGTGAGGTAAGTCAGACAAAGATGAATACCATAGACTCTCCCTTACATGTGGAATCTAAAACAAAAACTGAACTCACAGGTACACAGATTGGTGGTTGCCAAAGATGGTGGGGAGGGAAAAGTGGGAGATGGAAAGAATGAAAGTGGTCAAAAAGTAAAAACCTCTAGTTATTAAATAAGTCCTGGGGATGTAATGTATAGCATGGTGACTGGACTTTATAATACTGTACTGTATATTTGAAAGTTGCTTAAAGAGTAAATCTTTAAAGTTCTCATTACAAGAAAAAAAAATGTGTAACTATATGTGGTGACAGATGTTACCTTGACTTGTGGTGACCATTTTGCAATAAATACAAATATCAAATCATTATGCTACATACCTGAATTAACATAATAGTATATATCAATTCTGCTCAATTTTAAAAAATTAAAACTTCTGTTCAGCAAGGGTATTCTCAAGAAAGGGAAAAGGTAACCAATAGAATGGGAGAAAATATTTGCAAATCATGTATCTGGTGAGGGTTTAGTATCCCAAATATATAAAGAACTCCTACAACTCAATAACAAAAAGCCAGCCAACCCACTTAACAAATGGGCAAAAGACTTAAACAGACATATTTCCAAAGATAAACAAATGGCCAATAAGTACAGAAAAAGATGCTCAACATTAGTCATTAGGGAAATGCAAATCAAAACTATAATAAAATACCACTGGGATTATCAAAAACAGAAAAAACAAATGTTGGTAAGGATGTAGAGAAACTAAAACCCATGCAATTGATGGTGGAAATAAAATGATGTAGTCAATGCAAAACACAGTTCAGCAATTCTTCAAAAAGTTAAACAGAATTACCATATGATCCAGCAATTCTACTCTTAGGCATATATCCAAAAGAATTGAAAGCAGGAACTTAAACAGATATTTGTACAGCCATGTTCACTGCAGTATTTGGCAAGAGCCAAAAGGCAGAAACAACCCAAGTGTCTATCAATAGGTAAACAAAATGTGTATATACATACTCAGCTATTAAAAGGGAGGAAATTCTGATACATACTACAATAAGGATAAACTATGAAGATACTGTGCTAAATGAAATAGTCACAAAAGGACAAATATTGTATAATTCTAATTATATAAGATATTTAGAATAAACAAATTCAGAGAAATAAAGTAGAACAGAAGTTATCAGGGACTGAGGGGAGAGGGAAATGGGGAGTTATTGCTTAATGGGTTCAAAGTTTCTGTTTGGAATTATAAAAAACAGTGGTGATGGTTATACAACATTGTCAATGTACTGATGACACCGAACTATACCTCTAAAAATGATTAAAAAGGTAAATTTTATGTATATTTTACCTCAAAAAAATTTTGAGCTCAAAAAAATTTCAATTAAAATGTGTATTAAGCTTATATAAGTATCACGGATCTCAAATTTTAAATGATAATCACTCTTTAAAATAACTAGATTTTTTAAAACAATGACTGATACTGGTAAATCAAGTGACAAAATTTTTATGATCAAAGACAAGTAAAACTGTGCCCCCTTCTCTCAAAGCCATTTTGAGAGTGAATAAATGGGATTTCTAAGTTAAATTATCTAGATACTCACCCACAGCCTAATTATCTAGGTTTTCTGGATTATTCAAGTCTTTTCCTTCTTTAATCACTTATTGGTAGCCTTTTGGGCCATTTTGCTATATATTAAAATCTTCACTAGCTATGGTTAAAGGAAGTTACATTATGCTTTTTTCACAAGCAATTTGTTTGTTAAAACAGCCTGAAATTGCAAATTGTTTTTCATGTTTTCCTCTAATGAGATGCGGAGATTAATCTGGGTTCCCAAATTACCAAAGCCACATTTTCCTCTTCTTCTTTACAAACAACTAATCAAGAACTAGCTCTCTATATAAAGGGTTCTGTGATGCAAGATACACTAGAGAGCTATTAATTTTTCCATTATCAAGCAGCTTCTGGATATTATCTATAATTATTTGAGTGGGTTTATTTGTTTGTTGAGGATACCTCTCTGTTCCATAGTTGCAAAAACTGTGATGTGTAACTGTGCTGGTCCTATAAGGTTTGTGCTTCTAAAAGCACACTCATTTTGGGATTTCACAAATTGTATCATGCAGAATGGACCACATTATGCTATAACAACAACCCCTATAACTCAATGCTTATTGCAACATCAACTTATGAAAAATCTGTGAATTCAGGTGACTCTCCAAGGCAGCTGTCTTTCTGGCATTGCCTCAGCATTCAGAACTGCTTTAATCTTATCTTACCTCCCATTATTAGCAAAGCAGGGAAAGAAGAAATAGCACTGGTCACCTTTGCTCTCATTTCATTTACCAAAACAAGTCACTAATTTCAAGGCAATAAAGAATACAACCCTCAGAATGCTTCAAGACAAGCAGTATCAATGCCCATCACATTAGTACAAGGTGAATCATGGAAGCCTCTTTGTCTCAATGCATATTACTATTTCCCTCCAATCCCTTTGTTCAGGGCTGATTTCACAGACATGTGATCTGAGCAGTCACACAGGGCTCCATGCTCAGAAAGACCCTGTGTTTGTTTAAAGCTCTGCTGTCACCATCTTGAAGTTATTAACAATTTTATTGCTGAATCTGTGTTTCAAGTGAAATCTGATGGGACAATGAAACATGCACATGAGCAGAGAAGATACATGCAAAATGTGTATCTGCCATTCCTTTTCAACTCATTCTCATATAGCTTTGATGCTCCATGAGCACAGAATTCTAGGTGATCCACGGTGTGTGGGAGTTCAGCAAAACTAAAAGTGAATACCAAGTAAGCATGTTGTCTACAACTAAGTAAGCAGGGGTACTAACAGCCCAAGAAGCTGTATTTTGTTTGAATCATAACTTGCTTCAAACACAGAAGAAAGGCAATGATATCTAAGAAACATGAATAACAACAACAAACCTATCATATCTTTTCATATCATGTTACTTCCCTATATTAACCAACCCTTTATGCTAAAAGTGATGACACAAAAGGAAAGGGAAAAATAGAGCAAGACTCAGTTCCTTTTCCTTTCAGTCCTGCCAAAGTCAAAGGTAGAATATTGGTAAAATGTGCAACTGTAAGTGAACTAAAAACAGTCAAGTAAGTTTTGTGCAGTGTTTCCCCTTACTAAGGATGAAATATACAAACTATTAAATACCAACAATTCCACATAAGTTAAATGCTCACATACTGTATTAAAACCGGCATTGCACAATATAAAAATGAACGGCAAAATTCATGTTTAATGATTTTAAAATTTAAATTGTTCTTTATTTAGAATGACATTTAAAAATAGGCAAAAAAAAAAAGTTGAGAGAAAGATCACAGAAGAATCATATTTTAATAACTTTTTAGCTTTATATTTTAGTAACTTAATGGCACTTTTTCCTACTTTTTGAAAAAGGGGCCCTGCATTTTCATTTTGCACTAGGCCCTGCAAATTATGAAGCTGGGCCTGCATTTGTTCAAGTGAACAAATATAAATCTGGAATTAATTTTAACAAAGATTACTAGTCAATAGTAGGTGCTGGGTTAAAAGCTGGGGATACAAAAATAAATAATGGGCTCATGTCTAAAAGGGGAGACAGTCATATAAACAAATGACATTATTATGTGACACATTCTATGGAAACCCTGAGGAAAGAGTTTAAGAAAACCCTCCACCACGGAGATAATAGTTGAGAATTTTCCACTTAGGCGAGGTAGTGAGAAGGAATAATCCTATAACATAAGACTTGTAGTTACCAAACTAACAAGTTTTTAGAATCATAAAATAGCACGCATAATGACTGCAGAAAGTGAACTGGGAATGTAAATTGGTGCACACGTTCATATACCAAGTAGAGTTTAGACTTTAGCAAGGAAAAGCCATAGATTTATAAGCAGAAGAGTGGCACAATTTCTGTTTTAAGTTAACTTCTGCAGAACAAAAAGGCAGAGAGGGAAGAGTCAGTAAAGTAAATAATAGTAATTATCAATAATAGTAAAAAGCATTGGCGGGCTATTGGGGGCCTTAACACAAGCAATTTTGGTGAGGTTGGGAGGGAAGAGGCTGTATTAAACGGGCTTCTTTCCAGAAGGACCCTCAAACTCTTCAATATGCTAATAAGCACTGTAAATCTCCAAAAAATATAATTTGTAAGATTTCCCAGATTTATTTGACTAAAGAAGCCTTTTGCCAGCACCACCACCTATCAGTTTTGCATCTCAAAGAACTGCCTAGGAACACAAGTTTTCTAACACTGTTCTAAAACAGAAGGCCAGCACTGAGTGAGAAAACCAGAGGGCAGTAGAGGGCTTAAGAGAGAGGTAAAACAATAGCAAATATAAGGAACAGGAAACAAATTTGACTAAAACACTGCATAGCTGTGTTAAGGACCTCACTAAACATACAAAACACCAGTCTACTAGTTTATATGATTCGCAGATATTTAAGTTCATACCGGATAGAGAACTGACAGGATGACTATATTTCAATAAGGTAAGGGAACACAACAGTAATGTTTCCGGTGGGAGGAAAAAATAAAGCCAAAAAGAGATGACATACGGAGATTACACATAGATCAGAAAACTAGAGAAATGAGAAAGATGTACATATAAATATTAAGGAGATTTTGGTCAGAAGCAGAACAGGTTTTGAACGATATGAGTATGAACCATATGAGTAGGATTGTCAAGGAAAATAGAGTTGAGTATCACTGGAATACAGAAATTAAGGAAAAATAAAGTTAAGGTGCTAGATGACCTTCAAATATTACTTTTCCAATTGCCCAATATGATGTCAAGAATTACACCCAAGTATCAGCATATATAGGGGAGTGACCTAGAGGTTCCTAGACTGGAATGACAAAATTGGGTAAGAAATATAGGCAGCATGGCACTAGTCTTAAGAGAACAGTAATTTTAGTGGAAGATAAAACAATAAACACAATATGTTGAAAACTACGGGTCTGGCTTCCTGGCCTTGAGGAAAAAGATGTGAGGAAAATAAGCTACATCCCTTAGAGGACTTAGAATAATGGTCCTCAATATTCTTTCTGTTCCAACACATCTGAGAAATAGAATACACTCCCAACAAAAATAAAGAGGAACACAAGAATGGGGTGGGGGACAGAGAAAGAATACTAGGAATGGTTTTACAAGGCTTTCCAAAGTGATTATGAAATCTCTTTTTAGAGTAGTGTATCTCACATACTGAAAATCACTGGTTTAAAACTGGTAGTATCACAGAAATCTTAAATACAAGTTTCAAACACAAACTAACAATTTTTTACCTCTATGACAGAATTCAAGACACTGTCACATAACAATACCACAAGCTCCTACATAAAGTCCTGGAGCTCTTAAAAATATTTCAGTTTAAAAAAAAAAATGTTTTTTAAGGATATGGCAACAGCTAATACATGTCTAGAATACCCATTCATTTATCTTAATGCATCTGTGAAGTTAATACAATCTTGTAGTGTTTCCATTTTACACATTAATGAGTTTATGACTTGCCTAAAATGACACAAATGGGACTGGTTTATGACTAATAAGAAACAAGAATCCCAATTTTTGGCTCAATGCTTAGGCACTAGGGCATGTCTCATAGGCTAAACAAGAGGTTCTCAAACTTTTTGATCTCAGAATACATTTCTTCTCTTAAAAATCACTGAGTCGGGGGAGGTAGATGGGATACAAGGGGTCAAATACGTGGCGACAAAAAGAAATCTATAGGAGGTGAACACATAGTGTAAATATATATATGCCTTACTGTTAAAGTGTACAGCTGAAACTTATTGGATTTCGTTAACCAGTGTCACCATAAAAAATAATAAATTAATTTTTAAAATTAATTAAATCACTGAGGATCCAAAGAACTTTTGTGGGTTAAAACTATTGATACCTATATAATTAGATATTAAAACTGATAAATTTTTCAAATACATGTATATTAACTTGTGCTATGAGACCAGTATTACCCAATAGCAAAAACCAGACAAAAACATCACAAGAAAACTACAGACCAATGTCTCTTATGAATATAGATGTAAAAATCCTCAACAAAACAGTAGCAAATCAAATCCAGCAACAAAAAGATTATATACCAGGAACAATTTCAGGAATGGAAAACTGATTCACATATGAAAATCAATTGATGTAATACACTGTATTAATAAAGGACACAAACCAGAGTTATCTCAATAGACACATACACACAAAGCATCTGATAAAATCTAACACCCTTTTATGATAAAAACACCTAACAAACTAGGAATAGAATGAAATTTCTCAACCTGACAAAGGGCATCTAAGAAAAACTTACAGGTGACATATACTTATCAGTGAAAGACTAAATATTTCCTCCTCTTAGAGCAGGAACAAGACAAAGATGTCTGCTATCCTCACATCTATTCAACATTGTACTAGCCAGAGAAATTAGAAAAAAATAAAAATAATCCCAACTGGAAAAAAGGGAAATAAATATTGCATGTGACATGATCTTATACGTAGAAAATCCTAAGGAAGCCACCAAAAACTATTAAAGCTAATAAATAAGTCCAGCAAGGTTGCTATTCAAGATCAATATACAAAAATCTGTTGTATGTCTATACACTAGCAATGAAAAATCTAAAAGTAAAATTAAGAAAACAGTTCCATTTATAACATCATCAAAAAGAATACTTAGTAATAAATTTAACAAAAGAAATACAAGACATACACTGAAAACATTGCTGGAGTAAATAGATGAAAGCCAACTCAAAGGAAATAAATGAAAAATTACCTCATGAAAAAACTATTAAGATGACAACACTCACCAAACTGATCCCCAGATTCATCACAAACTCCCTTCAAAATTCCCACTTTTTTTTGGCGGGGGGCGGGGGGGAGGGCTCAAATTGACAAGGTGATCCTAAAATTCATATTGAATTGCAAAGCACTCCAAAGGGGCAAAACAACCTTGAAAAAGAACAAAATTGGAAGACTCATACTTCCAGATTTCAAAACTTACTACAAAGCTACATTAATCAAGACTGGGTGGTACAGGCATAAGAATAAAACATACAGATCAGTGGAGAATCCAGAAATAATTAAGAATCTAGAAATAAACAGACATTTATGGTCAACTGATTGTCAATAAGGATGCCAAGACCATTCAACAAGAATAGTCTTATCAACCAGATAGCCAAATGCAAAAGAATAAAGTTGGACTTTCACCTCATACCTCATACAAAAATTAACTCAAAATGGATCAAGGACCTAAATGTAAAAGCTAAAATTAGGTAGGAAAAAACACAGGTGAGAATCTTTGTAATCTTGAATTAGGTAATGATTTCTTAGACTCCCAAAGCATAAGCACCAAAAACAAAATAGCTAAATTGGACTTTATCAAGTAAATAGATACATAATAAATAAATAAAAATAGAGATAGATAAGACTTCCGCAAAATTGAAAACTATGTGTTTCAAAAACATGCTAAAGGAAATTTAAAGAATATAGCAGTTCCTCTAAAAATTAAAAAAAAATGGGTCGATTTACCCGTGAGATCCAGTAATTCCACTTCTGGGTACATATCCAAAGAATTAAGAGCAGGGACTCAAACAGATATTTATACCCATGTCCACAGCAGCATTATTCACAATAACCAAAAGGTGGATGCAAAATAAGTGTTTATCAACATATGAATGGATAAACACAACGTGCTATATACATACAACAGAATATTATTCAGCCTTAAAAAAGGAGGTTCTGATGCATGCTACAGCATGAACCTTGCAGGCACTGTGCTAAATGGAATAAGCCAATCACAAAAGGACAAATATTGTATGACTCTATATAGAGTAGTCAAATTCATAGAACGTAGAATGGTGGTTGCTAGGAGTTGGTGGGGAGAAAGATATAGGGAGTTACTACTTGATGGGTACAGAGTTTTGGTTTGGGAAAAATTTAAAAGTTCTGAAGATAAACGGTAGTGATGGTTGCATAATAATGTGAGTGGACCTAAGTCACTAAATGTACACTTAAAAATAATTAAAATCGTAAATTTTATGTTATGTACATTTTACAATTTCTAAATTAAAAAAAAAATGAAAAGAATCCACAAAATGAAAGGACTTTTTTGTAAATCATTTTTCTGATAAGGATCTAATATACAAAACACATAAAGAACTCTTACAACTTAACAATAAGAAGTTAACCCAAATTTTTACTTATTTAAAATAACTGAATCTTTCAATTACAGTTGACATAAAATACTGTATGTTTCAGGTATAAACAAAGTCATTAGATATTTATAAAACTTACTAAGTGATCATCCCAATAAATCTAGTACCCATCTGATACCATACATAATTACATTACTGATTATATTCCTTATGCTATACTTTGACATTCCCATGACTATCTTGTAACTACCAATTTGTATTTAATGCCTTTCCCTTTTTCATCCATCCTCCCAAACCCCTCCCACCAAGCAGCCATCAAAATGTTCTCTGTATTTATGAGTTTATTTTTCTGATTCCACATATAAGTGAAATCACATGGTATGCTGTCTTTCTTTGTCTGGCTTATTTCACTTAGCATAATACCCTCTAGGTCCATCCATGTTGTTGCAGATGGCAAGATTTCAATGCTTTTTAATGGCTGAGTAGTATTTAATTGTATATATGCATTGCTTCTTTATCCATTCATCTATCAATGGACACTTAGGTTGCTTGGCTATTGTAAATAATGCTGCAATGAACATATAAATGCATGTCTTTTTGAATTTGTGCTTTGAGTTTCTTGGAATACTCAGAAGTAGAATTACTGGGACTTTCTTTGTCTCTTGTTAGAGCCTTCATTTTAAAGTGTATTTTGTATGTTAAGTATTGTGACCCCAGCTTCTTCCCATTTCATGAAACATATTTTTCTACCCCTTCAGTCTGTGTGTGTAGGTAACATATGTAAAGGTCTTGTTTTCTTATCCATTCAGCCACCCTTTGTCTTTTGATTGGAGGACTTAATCCATTTACATTTAAAGTAACTGTTGATAGATACATAATTATTGGCATTTTATTATTCACATTTTTAATATATATTTTTTCTTCTTCAAGAAATCCCTTTAACATTTCTTGTAGTATTGGTTTGGTGGCAATGAATTCCTTTGGCTTTTATCTTGTCTGGGATGCTCTTTATCTGTACTTAGATTCTAAATGACAGCTTTGCTGGGTAGAGTAATCTTGGTTGTAGGTCTTTTTCACTTTGAATATTTCATGCCAATCCCTTCTGGCCTGCAAAGTTTCTATTGAGAAATCAGCTGACAGCCATGGGAGCTCCCCTGTAGGTAACTAACTGCTTTTCTCTTGCTTTTAAGATTCTCTTTTTGTCTTTAACCTTTGGCATTTTAATTTTGATGTGTCTTAATGTGGGCCTCTTTGGGTTCATCTTGTTTGAGACTCAATGTTTCCTGAGCTTGTATGTCTATTTCCTTCTCCAGATAGGGAACGTTTCCATCATTATTTCTTCAAACAAGTTTTCAATTCCTTGTTCTTTCTTCTCTTTCTGATATCCCCTATGATGCATATGTAAATATGCTTAATATTGTACCAAAGGCTCCTTAAACTATCTTCATTTTTTTGGATTTTTTCCTTTTGCTCTTCTGATTGGGTGTTTTCTGCTATCTTATCTTCCAAATCGTTGATCTGATCCTCTACATCATCTGATTTACTGTTGATTCCTTCTCATACATTCTTCATTTCAGTTACTGTATTTTTTATTTCTTTATGTTTTCTATCTTCATTTTTACATTTTCTCTTTGTTAAAGTGCTCAGCGAGCTCATCTACTCTCCCCTTAAGTTCATTGAGCATCCTTACAACCAGTGTTTTGCACTCTGTGTCTGGTAGATTGCTTGTCTCCAATTTGTTTATTCTTTTTCTGGAGCTTTGTCTTCATCTCACATTTTGGGACATGTTTGTCTCCTCATTTTGGCTGCCTCCCTTTATTTGTTTCTACGTATTAGGTAGAGTTGCTATGTTTCTTGGTCTTGGTTAAATGTAGTAGGTATGTAGTACAGTCTCCTTCCTGGTCACCTAAGCCAAGTGTTCCAGATGCGTCCCTTGCATGGTATTGTGTGCCCTCCTGCTGTAGTTGAGCCTTGGTTGCTGTCTGCATATCAATGGCAGGGACTGACTCTCAGGCTGATTAAATGTGAGGACTGGCTGTGGCTACAGTGAAGAAGCTGTTGTGCAGGGGCTTGCCCTACACAGCAGGATTCACTTTAACAAGGCTATGGTGCCTGCTCAGTCTGCCCTTGGGTGTGTCATTTGTGGAGGTGGTTGGATGGTGCTCTGGTGTGGTCTGAAACTGGTCACCAGGTGTGCTGGTTCTGTGCCCTCCTAGGAGGAGCTCTGGTGTACACCAAGGTTAAACGCTGCCTATGCACTCCCTGCCTGAAGCCACTAGGTATAAGCTACAAAAAGAAATGCAGATGGTTGTCACTTGATTGCTGGGCTTAGAGGTGCCTGGGAGAGGCTAAGCTGTAAACCGAGGCCAATTACCACTAGTGCAGGGCCTGGGGTAGCTTAGCAAAAGATATGGGGCAGGTCAAGGCCAGATGCTGCTTGTTTGGGTTTATGAACCTGTGAGAGATTTTAGGAAAGTCTGGAGCAGGAGCCCAGACAAGCTGTTTGTATGGAAAAGCCATGGGAAGTGGCTTGAGTGAGCCCACAAGCAAGGTGGGGTGGGGTCTCAGGGAATCACCAGGGCTGGGCAATAGGTATTAGCTGGTTTGATGGAGACTCAGATATGGCACCTGCAGGCTAGGTGGCAGGAGAGTTCAGCAGAGGAACAATGGCTTCTGCCAGCACTTCTGTCTGGGAGAAAGCTGCCCTTCCAGCCCTCAACCTGAAACCAGACAATTCAGTTCTTCCCTCTATGTCCCTGGCACTTTTCAAGCTGCTGCCCCAGCACTGCAGCTCATAGTGAGCAAGTTCATCAGCAAGTCAGTCTGTGAATGGGCCCTTTAAGAGGACTGCCTGGGACTCCAACAGCCCTCCCTTTCACTCAGCCACAATTTCCACTAGTTTTCACAGCCAAATTATGGGGACTTCTCTTCCAGGCACTGGAAGCATTGACTGGGGAGCCTGTGTGGGCTGGGATCCTTTGCTCCTCAGGGGGAACCTCTGCAGCCAAGATTTCTATACTTTTAACCACTACACGTGGGCATGGGATCAGCCCTTTCCACATCTCCACCCCTCCTACTGGTCTCAAAGTGGCTTCTTCTATATAGCCTTACTAATAGGACTTCTGTTCAGCTAGACTTCAGGTGATTCTCAATACTAGTTGTTCTGTAATTTATTTGTAATTTTGATGTGGTCATGGAAAGAGGCCAGCACAGCATTTACCTACTACGCCATCTTGACCAGAAGCTCTAACTCAAAATTTTAAATGGGCAAAGGATATGAATTAACATGTCTCCAAAAAAGATATACAAATGGCAAACAGGCATATGAAGAGGTGTTCAGTACCATTAATCATTAGGGAAATGCAAATCAAAACCACAATGAGATACCACTTCACCTGCTAGAACAGCTAAAATCTAAAAAAAGGACAATAACAAGTGTTGAAGATGTGGAGAAATTATAACCTTCATACATTATTAGTGGGCACAGCCTCATGGAAAATAGTTTGGCAAGTCCTCATAAACGAAAACATAAATGAATCAACACACACAGCAATTCCACTTCTGGGTATATGTTCAAGAAAAAGGAAAACATACTTCTAAACGAAAACTTTTACATGAATATTCATAGCAAGAGTATTCATAATAGCTAAAGTGGAAAACCCAAATGTCTATCAAATGATGAATGTATAAACAAAACATGGTAGCTCTATAGAATGTAATATTATTCATCCATAAAAAGGAATGAAGTGCTAATACATGATACAATATGGACAAACCTTGAAAACATTATGCTCAGTGAAAGAAGCCAGCCACAAAAAGCCATATGTTGCTTGATTCCATTTATATGAAATGTCCAGAATAGGCAAATCCATAGATGGAAAGTAGCTTAGTGATTGCCAAAGGCTGGAGGTATGGGAGAGGGAAGGAGAATGACTGCTAATAGGCACAGGGTTTCTTTTTGGGAAGATGAAAATGTTCTGGAATTAGTAGTGATGATTACATAATCTTATGAATATATACTGTACTATACACTTTAGAAGAGCAAATTGTATGGTATTGTAAATTATATCTCAACAAAAAGGAAAAAAATATACTACTTCACATTTCATTAGCCATCAAAGTAATAATGCTTTCACATCACGTAGGTATTACTCTACATTCTAGATAATAGGAGATGGAAAAAGGCATATATTATCTTATTATTATTATGACAACAGTTACGACTTATAGAACACCCCCCCCTGAGGTCCCCATAGTGTGAATACTACTAGCCTAAACTAACACAAAGCACAATATTGAAGCTTAAAGACTTAATGACTGATTAATTTTAATCATTTATTATTTAAACTATTATTTATTTAAATTAATTACTTAAACTACAGTGTACACAGCTCAGACTGACAAAACGCACTCAGATTTCATTATGTATAATTCATACTTTAGGTTCTTAAAAAATATTTTTTGACAATCTATGTGACTATACTGAATTTAACACGCTCTGCATACTAAATTTTGATAACCTAAAATTGAGATGCAACACAGTATACTGGTTAAGAGCTCTGACTCTAGACTTAGACACCTGGATTCAAATCCTAACTATGCAACAAACTAACTATAAGATCTTGCCCAAGGTACTTAAAACCCTTCTGCGCCTACTTACCTCACCTGTAAATGAGAACATAAAAAAGGTTGTTGTGCAGGTTGAGTTAATACTTCCAAGATCTTTAGAAAGAAATTAGCACAGGGTAACTATGCAGTAAGTTATGTATTATCATTATAAATCAAATACTCATTTAAAACTCCCAGACTATTGTGTGACTTCCAAACATACCTATTTCTTTTGAAAGTAGAGGCTACTTTGTGTAAAAATTAGGACTTTGCTCATTTTTATTGATGAACACTGAGCTTGCAGGAATGTTTGTTCTTCATCCAGCTCACACTCCCCAATACCTTATCCTATCGCTTTCTAGTGTTAAAGTAAAAAGCAGTCAACTAACCAAAGCCAAAGAATAAAACCTTCTTAAGTAACCATAACAAGGTGATTTCTCCCAGAGGTATTTGTTCTCAAAAGAATCTTCTAAGATACTACATCAATAAGATTTGACTAACAGGATTCACAAAACATCAGTATGAAATACAGAAAGTAGAGCGAGAAGAGAGTGGCTTGGAAAAGATGGCTAGACTATCCAGACTGAAAACAGGTAAAATCTGTTGGTGAGGAAGCTGAAAAGAAATACTAAACTAAAGCTGAGAAAATGTACTTTTAGTCACTGCAACTACTACCTCACTCGGTGATCTTGCTTTACAAGATAAAAATCCAAATGCCTTAATTTAACATATACAATAATTTTCACAACCTGACTGCTACTTCCAATCATTTATCTCATTGCTCTATCCATAAATCCTCAATTCTTGCCATGCCAAATTTCTCACTCTTTCCTACACACTAAGCCCCATAACAACTTATCATCTTTGCATATGTTACTCCTTAGCTCTGGAATGACCTCTCTGGCCCCTTCTCCACCTAGCAAACTCCTATTCATCCCTCAAAAGCCAGCTTTTTCCTTCTGAATGCCTGAATCTGGTATATTACAATTTATCTATATATATATATGTAGATGAATTCCCTGAGAGATTGTCTTTAATAATTTTCTATATCTAAAACCTAGCAGTGTCTAACATAAAGTCCAAATGCAAATATTTGATGAAATGAATAATAATGAACGAATGAAGAATGAGCAACCTTAGGCAGTTTCTTCTATATAATTAAAAAGAATACTTGATATATGAGAGAAGCAATATATATATATATATATATATACACACACACATATATATATATATAAATATAGGCAGAACACACAGAGCTGCTTTGAATCTTTCTGATTCTATGATCTTAAGCAAATTACTTAACCTCTGAGTCAGAAGTTCCTCATCTACAAAACTGGTTGCATAGGGTTGTTAATTTGAACAGTGAGAGGGGGTGGCGGGGAGGGCATAAACATGTCTAGCACTATGCCCATAACAAGACAAATAAATGTTAGTTCCCTTTTCTCTCCCCCTTTAACACACAGGATAATTGTGAACATCCACTGAAATAAGCTGATATAAAAACAATTTGGAAACCATAACATATCATACGAATTAACTCTCTCACTTAAGGTAAAAAAATCTAAACTGTCCATCTTTGCATTTACATACCTTTTCTTCTTTTTAGGTTTGTAAGAAACACTCAGAGACATTATGCTGGTTTTTAAACATTTCCCCAAATTATACAATTACCTAGGATTCTAAAATTAAAACTTAGTTTACTAGAAACAATTCTAATTCACTTAGTTCAGTGTAAACGACCCTAATTCCTCTAAATTAAGAAAAAAGTCTATATATCCAGCTTTAAACTACAGTGTCCTTTTCCCTTGCCTATTTTAGGTCTTTCTAGAATAGTTCTTTTTTAGAATATAATTCTAATCTGTAGTAATGACTTTAACTAAATTTTGTAACATCTATGAATTCAAGCATTTGTAATTTAGAAAGTAACATCTAACTGAATTGTTCTATCAAAATGGTCTGATTTTCAAAGATTAATAAAATTCAATACCATCAGCATTTACAGGTAAGTCTTATTTCTCTGAAACCAGAAACTTTCTGCAGAAAATAAATTGAAACACCTTTCTATACCCATAGATCCTGATTTGACATTCTAAAAAGAACACAACATAATTAACAGTGCTTATTATGCATGTCAAGGTTAACTTTGAGGTCACAAAAAGTTCTCTAATTACTTACTCTTACTAAAATAAATCTGCTCTGAGAAGTAATAAAAATTCTCTTTAAACAGCTTTTTATTAATTATAAATTTTGATTTTAAAAATTCTAAAATTGTAATGTAGACTATACTGTTCTAGCTAAATTATCTTTTAAAATGTTAATTCTAAGGGTGATTTAAGATTTTCAAAATTAAACTTTTGCACATAACATCTCATTAATTTATCTGTATTAATAATAACTTGACCTAGGACAATGGAAAAACTTTAATTTCCTTTTTGTATTTAGGTATTTGCTAGACTTAAAATATTAAATGTCAATAACTTTCATTTCTGCTACTGTATTATTTCAAGGAAGCTTTTTTTTTCATTTCTACACTAGTCAAATGAAAAACTGCAAATGGCAGGAAAATTTAACTGGAAGAGCTTTTTTAAAGCAACTTTCTTTTGTTTATATTAAATATATTTTTAAATCATAAAATGACTTAAAATTCTTCCACAAAGCATGTGGTTTTTAAGAAGCACTCTTTAAATTTTATGAAAGCATTATAGTACACTAAACAGTCGTGAATTACCTTAAGCACAGCTTTCTACATGAATCAATATTTCTTAATTTTACAAGTTGTTACTAATATGAACTAGAATGCAGTGTAGTGCCGTAATTCCTAAGAAAATATATAAGGGTTTTCTGGGCCTAAAGCAAATTTCAGTATACAGCTTACTCATACACAGAACATGCTGGCTGATACTAACCAAAAAAAAAAAAGTCAACTTTTTTTAAACCAGCCTACAATTCACCACCTTGTTATGGTATTCTCTCTAAATTATCATATCCAACAGGGATTATCGAATTTTATTAGCTAATAGTTCTCATTACTTTAAGAACAGGAACAGGATATGTTCTGTTTCACCAGTGTTACACATTTCGCTACTACAAGTCTTGGGTGGGGGGGAATCTTTGGAAACAAAAGGTAATCTGATCCACTCCAGCTAATTACTGGATGCCGACGATATACAACTCGAACTGCATTTCTGGACTCTAAAAAGATTTCAAAAGGGCGTAAAACGTCAAATGTGTAAGGAATTTTTGTTATCGAAAATATAACAAAATCAGGAAACATGGTATACCGAAACTATGATCTCGTGCAAGGTACAAAATTTATGTAATTAAAGATTTGTTGTTAAAATAACAGTAATTCATCCCATCGGCTACGACTGGAAGTCCTGATGATGCGCTTCTTTCAGGTCTAAATACCTCATTCTTTTGCAATCCAGATACCAAAAGGACCTTGAACCTCTCGTGGAGGAGTGCAATACACTCGGCGAGTGCTGTTTACAAATACGAAACTCAGAGTTTCCCACGTCAAAAGCGTTCATACCACCATTCGACTGGGGCGGGGGTGGGGGTAGACGGGAGGGAAGGCGGGCGAGCAAGAAACGAAATCCACACAGACAACTCTGCCTTCTCTTGACAAGGGCGAGCCCAGAGAAAATAGAGGTATTATCTGTGTGTATATTTGTTATATACGTACGTCCACATCTAAGCAAGGATGAAAGAGAAGCACATGACGCGGAATCCTACTGGACCCAAAAGAATACTCACGCCAATTCCGTTAACTTAAAACCCGCCTCCCGGGTCTACAGGTTTCGGCCCGGGACTGAGAGCCCCAGGCAGCCTCTCAGTGGAGTTCGGCCCCAAAGTGCCCCAATGCCGTCCTCAGGCCGCCCAGGCCACCGCCCCTACCTCCCTTATCTCTGCCTTCCACTGGACACCGAAACCCATTCCAGAAAAGAAAGAAGTGTCAGGCCCCAAGGGGGCGGCTGAGACCCGCTCCAGCCCTGCCCCCGACACCTGCGAGGCGCGGCACCTGAGGGCAAACAGGGGGCCGCCGGGCCTGCCCCGAGCACACCCCCTCGGCGCCCGGTGCTTCGCCGCGGCCAGAACCTCCGTACCTGCGAGGCCTGCGAGCTACAGGCGCGCGCGGCGCCTCCTCATCTCAATGGCTCCCGCTCCCCCTCCGCCTCCCGCTGCCGCTGCCGCCTTCGCCGCTGGAGGCCGGGAGACGACGAGCTCAGGACTCCACCGCCATGTCCGCCGCGCCGCGAACTGCATTGTGGGGGGGAAGGGGAGGGGAGGGGAGGGGGAGGAAGGAGAGGGAGAGAAAGAGGAGGACCCGCTGAAGGGAGGGGGCCGAAGGAAAAGGAGAGGGGGAGAGGGGGAGGGGAAGTGGGATGGATCCTAGAATGGAGCCCTACCCGGAGGTGGGGTAGGAGATCGAAACGCGGTAGACCCCGGAGAGGAGACGCAGAGTCCAGGAGTGCCCCCTTCCTTGGTTCTGGGGCGCCCCTGGACACCAGTTAAGCTGGAGCGGGGGGAGTAAACGCCAGTGGGGAGGGGCAATGTTCGGGGGCTTGTAGTGGCAGCGGGAAACAATGAGGAGGGGTCGACGTTAGAGTGCAGTGCATTCACTCACACTGAGGGAAGTGGCGGGCGCGGGAGGACACTAGCTAGCCGCGGGAGGGGCGGGGCACTCCAGCGTTGGGGAGGACCGAAGTCCCTTGGCTCGCGGGGAGGGGCGGGGCCACCGAGCGCGGTCCGGAGGTCCAGCTCCCTGATGGGGCCCCACTAGGGGTGGCGCGAGGATACCGGCGTCCACTAGGAAGCCAGGATCGCGGGCCCTGCCGCGCTGCTCAAGTCTGGCTCCTGGGCTGCGGGCCGCCCTGCCGAGGCCCCCATGTGGGAAGTAGGGCCCAAAAACCGCCCCCAAGCCTTGCTCCGAAATAGGTCCCCTGGGGAAGGAAATCCAGCCTTGGACATGCACCCTCTGGCCTGGCTCACCGACCCGCTCCGAGCATCCGCGGATCTTCGGCGGATAGCGCGGGCTTCTGAGCACCATCGGGAAGCCTCCAGGGTCGACCCTCGCGTATTCGCTTTTGCCGCAAGCTCACCAAAACTGAAGTGCTTTTGTTTTTAGAAGGCAGCCAATTCAGTAGTTAAAGAGCACAGCGGAGACATCTCAAGAGCATACCCCCACAAAAAATTTTTTTAGAAATCATTTCTTTAGTTTCACGAAGGTTTGGAATCAACTACCATCCAATCTCCACCCCCACCCCTGCCCTTGCTTTTAATGTGCTGGGTGCCTCCACGTATTTAAAGTTACAAACCGAGAGAATTTACGTTGGTTTTTTTTTTTTAAGGCCCCAGCCTCGGATAGTATTCAACCAACCTCTGACCTCAAAGCTGGACAATTCATACAACTACAATCCTTGCATTTGATACATGCTAATTAGGAAAAAGATATGACAAGGGTAGGTTTAGTGGAGGGATGCTAAATCTTAAGTATTTACAAAATTTCTTCTGACTCAGAGACTGGAACCTGTAGGGTTACAGAAGGACATTCCTCTCTGGGTAGTCCATCTACTTCCCACTACACCCCAGAACTGTATAACTCACTTATCTGTTTAAGTCCCTATGAATCCTAAGCTTGGTGAGAAGGGACCAAGCATTGCCTGCTAAGTGCTAGGCATTTTAGTAGGGACTTAACATACTTCACCATTTAATCTTCATCAAAACCCCATGAAGTCGGAACTGTTACTCCCAATTACAAATGAGAAAACTAGAGCTCTGAGCACAAGTGCATTTTACCCCTGCTTGACTGATGGCACAAGGCCCCAGTATAGTGTATAGTGTAGTGCATTAAAAGTCAAAAGAGCCTTGACTGGTACTTATCAGCTGGATGACTGAACAAATGCACCCTCTAAGTTTCCTCATCTGTAAATTTTTAAAGTCAAAAAACCTACTTCACAAAGATGAGGTAAGGAAAACAGAGGACACAAAAGTTAAATCATATAGAGACATTAAGATGATACCAACATGTCCTTCACTTTAGTGAGTGATATCAATGTCCTTGCAGCAAGTTCAATTGAATAAAATTTCCTGGTTACTTAATAAGAGCAAAGCATTGTGTTAGGTGGCTAGGGATACAAAGAGAAATCAGATTTCTGTCTCCAAAAAGTTCACCACTGAGCAAGAAAGGTGGTTCTATTGAGCTACAATTAAAAGCAATAGGTCATAACAAAGGCTGGGCTAATATGGAGGACAGTGTGATAAATTCCACTTGGGTGAGGATTTAATGGAAGAGGTAGAAGTGGACCTTGGAGGCTTGCTTGCTATGTGCCAGACACATGTATGTGATTCAGAGAACATAATTTAGTCTAGAGTGTACAGGAGATAATACGTCTGGAAATAAAAGCTGGGGCCAGACAGAATTTGAGCACCTCTCTATTCTCATTCCTTCCAGATAACTCCTTTCTACCACCTTTCCTATTCCTGAAGACTTAGCTCAGCTCCTACTGCCCTTATTAAATCTTTCTGATCACCCCTCTCCACTGAATGTGATACCTCCTTTCTCTGAATCCCTTTTATAAGTCTGACCCTAAGAGATTACAAATTGAGCACAAATACTTATATTTGTATTTCTTATAATGCCTACATACTTGTTGAGTTGAAAATTTTAGCAACTATAATCCTGTTTATCAACACAACAAAGTATGTATAGAGTAAGTATTATTTCTTTGTAAAGAATGAGGAAATTTGAGGCAGAAGAGGCTTAATTAGTGGCCAGGGTCATGCAGTAAGTCATAGGCAGGACAAGAATACCAGTCCTATGTGATTCAATTCTTTCCATTGAATCACAAACAGCATACTGGGAAATAAAATACTAAATGTCTGATTGCTCTGTAAAAATACACTGAGGACTTACATCTGATACTTGCAAGAAAAACCTTATGATTGTGGTTAAGTCCCCAAATTTAACCTTTCAGTCTAAAAGTTCTGGGAACTCAATTTCATCCAAACTCAGGTGAAAATTACGTGCAGCAAAAATCTTATTTCATCATATAGAATTTCCCAGTGGATCAATATTCATATGCTATTCTCTTCCTAGGTGACAGAAAAACCTAGTCCAAAAACAATCATATTGGCTCAAAAGGTGATTTGGTAAGTAAATTAAATCAGAATAAGTACCTCAGACATAAGTCTGCTCAAACCACGTAGATCTGGCAGATCATAAAGGGAACAAATCATAAAAAGCCTTGTATCTTATAGTTAATGTGCAGCTGCTAAACATTGGTAAGCAAGAGAGAGATATGATCTAATGTCCCAAAGGTTTTCTCTGAGCCTCCTTTATTTTCTTCATACATCCAATTTCTTCAAGAAAAGAGATATCAGTGGTCAGGAACCTTTTACAGACCCTGGCTGATGATAATAAGCTCCAGTCAAAAAAAGGGCATCACCATGTCTTCTTCACTTTTGGATTCCCTGCACCCAACACAATTCTGACACATAGAAAGTACCTGGAAATCACTTGTTGACACTCTGTGTTGTCTATAAAGCAGAAGATATGTTCAAAGTTTAAAATTTTTATGGTTTCTACAAATAGTATGCAATACCAAATTTCCTAAGGTATGTGCTCACCTCAAAGGTAGTGTAAAGGATCCATTTCTCTTTGTCTTTTGGCATTCTTAAAATTAAATAAGTTAAAATGTGTTAAATGCCTATTACATAGTAAACATTCAACAAAAATTGATTACCTTTCTCTTTAAAATCAAGTGTCTTCTCATCTGCCCCAGTTTGGATTTCATGTGTCCTTACACTCACACTAGCACTTGTGTGTACTTGTTACCTATCGATTCTATTTAATTTGTTCCGAGGATTCTATGTGTGGAATTTTAAACTACAACCACACCCTTTAGCTTGCTTCCTTGAAACATTAGAAACAGTCTTTTTTTGAAGGTGGCTGATTTTTTTTTATGTGAATAAAATCTGAGAGTTAGAAAGGACATTAGAAAGAATTCATACAGTTGAATATATCAAGAACATGGCAGGAGATGATATTATAAAGGTAGCCTAGAACTATATCAGAAGGGCCACATATGCTATTTTAAAAAGCTGTCCTTTATCCTGAACTTAAGGGGAAGTCACAACATCTGCAAGCAAGGTAGAGAGATGATCAGACCTGCCTTCTACAGCAAAATTTACAAGTGGTGAATCATCCAACTTCTGTTTGAATATTGGTAGTTACAGAGAGCTCATTTCTTTCCATTTCTATCTATTCTAGATGTTAGTTCTTCTTTCTCGGAGCTGAAATCTTCTGTTGATATGTTTTTGTTTGTTGTTTATTTGTTGTAATTATGACCTCAAGACCAACACCAGGCCTCTTTTTCTTCATATATAAAAAATAAGGATGTGAACTAGATGAACTATGGCTGGAAATGGATCTAAAGTTCTATAATTCTGACATGAACACCTTTTAAGTCAGCTATTTTACTTCCCTCTAAATCAAATTTTCTCTCCCTTTTTTCTCTAAAACAAGAATGTGAGCCAACACAATTCTAACAACCTCTCTATGACCAATTCTAGTGTGTTAGGATAGTCTGTGCTTTGATTCATCTTTGTATCCTATAAAATGTCATGCACTCTATCCTAAAATAAACCCTTGCATATATGGTTAAATGATTTTTGACAAAGGTGTTAAGGCCATTTAATGTGGAAAATACAGTCTTTTTAACAAATGATGCTAGGAAAATTGAATATCCACATACAAAAGAATGAAGTTAGACCCTTACCTAATAACATATACAAAAGTTAACTCAAAATGGATTTATGACCTATGTGTAACACCTAAAATAAACTCTAAGAAGAAAACATAGAGCAAAAACTTCATAAAACTGGATTTTGCAATGACTTTATGGATCTGACACCAAAAGCACAGGCAACAAAAGAACACATACACAAACTAAACTTCATGGAAATTAAATTTTTGTGCATCAAAAAATAGGATTAACAGAGTAAAAAGGCAACCCACAGAATGGGAGAAAATATTTGCAAATCATATACCCCAAAAGAGATTAATATCCAGAATATATAAAGAACAAAAACTCAAAAAGGAAAAAAAAAAAAAGCACCTGGGTCAGAAATAGGCAAAGAACTTGAATACACATTTCTCCAAAGAAGCTATACAAAGGCCAAAAAGCACATCAAAAGATGCTCAACATTACCAATCATCAGGGAAATGCAAATCAAAACCACAGTGATACCACCACACACCCATTAGGATGGCTACTATCAAAAACAAAAATAATAAGTGTAGGTGAGGATATGGAGAAAGTGAAACCCTTGTGCCCTCTTGGTGGGAATGTAAAATGATACAGCTGCCGTGGAAAACAGTATAGCAGTTCCTCAAAAATTTGAACATAGAATTACCATATGATCCAGCAATTACACTTCTGAGCATAAACTCAAAAGAATTTAAAGCTGGGTCTCAAAGAGATATTTGTACACCCATATTCACAGAAACATTATTCACAATAGCTAAAAAATAAAAGCAATCCAAGTGTCTATTGACAGATGAATGGATAAGCAAAATGTGGTATATACAATAGAATATTATTTGGCTTTAAAAAGGAAGAAAATTCTGACATATGCTATAACATATGAATGAACCTTGAGGACATTGTGCTAAATGAAATAAGCCAGTCACAGAAAGACAAATACTGTATGATTCCAATTATATGAAGTACTTTAAGAGTAGTCAAATTCGTACAGAAAGAAGAATGGCGGTTGCCAGTGGCTGAGGGGAGGGAAGAATGAGGAATTATTGTTTAATAAGTATAGAGTTTCAGTTTTACAAAATGAATGTACTTAATATGACTAAACTGTACACTTAAAAATAGTAAAGATAGTTTTATTCTATATGTATTTTACCACAATTTTAAAAAATTATTAAAAATATGTACTCTGATGAGTTCTGGAGCTGCAAATCTCTCTTCCCTCAAGCTCTTGGAGATGTAAACAAATAATAATACAACATGATAATTGCCATAATAAGGATATGTATAAAGTATAATGAGGACACAAATAGCAGTAAATTCATTTTGCCTGGGAGAGAATAATCGCTTGTTTGGGAAAGAATGATCAAAAGAAGTTTAGATAATAAATATCCTTGAAATCTCCTTTAAGGGCAAGAGCCTTAGCCATCTAGAGAAGAGGAAGAGCATTTATGATGTAGAGGGGGAAAAGGGCAGGGCATATTTCAGGAACCTACAGGTAGTTGGCACACTGGAGGGCAGTGTATAGAAAATAATACTGGATGGGCAGGACAAGGTCATTAAGCCTGCAATATAGTGCTCAGTACTTGGACTTAACCTGAAAGGTAGTCCTTAAAGGTTTTAAACAGGGGAATGATGTTGTCATATTTAGATATTAAAAAAGATTAATCAGCAATGTGTGGAAAAGAATAGAAAAGCCAAAACTGAAGGCAGGGAAAACAATAAGGAATTGTAGAAAATCAGGCAAGAGATTATGAAAGCTTGAAATAAGCAGAAACAGTAGAAACAGAAAAAAGGGACAGACTGGAGAAACGTTACAGTGATAACATCGACAAGGCTTAAATGACTTATTAAATGTGTTGTAGATGGTGGAAATGGAGGCTGTCATGCAGAAGAGGTTATTCTTGTCCAGGAAAGTTGCGCTAGTGTCAACTCTGAACTACTGGTAATGGCTGGTGTGCAGTTTAGAAAAAAAGCCTAAAGTTCTATCTCAGCACAATAAGAATGGTGAATTAGTAATGTCTGCCATGGTGCAGAATGGAAGAGCACTAGCACATGACATATTTAAACATTCCTATTCTCAGGCAGAGGAAACAAGAATGTACTTTTTAGAGAAAACATAAAGTGTGTTTCTATTTTTAAAAATTCGAGAATAGGCAAGGCTAATCTTTGTTGATAGAAGTTGGAATAGTGGTTATCTTTGGACAGGGATGTAGATATGGACTGTGAAGGGATACAGGGAGCTTCTAGAGTGCTAGAAATGTTCTAGATCTTGACCTGGATGTATATATATATGTGAACAAACCATGAGTTGTACACTTAAGTTTTGTGCTCCTTACTATATGAATGTTATAAGTCAGTAAAAAAGTGAAAAAAAGTTAATACGTATTTAAGGAATGACAAGTAGTCTGATGTAACATGGGGTAAGGAATAAAAACGTTTGCAAATTATCAGGAGATGTAGATGGGCAGAGGTAGATGGGCAGTAGATTATGAAGGGTTTTGGGAGCCATATTAAAAAGCTTGAACTTGATCCTGCAGATATTGGGGAGCAGCTAAAGTTTTGAAGTAGAAGTATATGCTAATATCTCTTTTTTGGTTGTGCAGAATCTGCTTTGGAGAGAGAAAGATGGAGAACAGTTTCTCTGACTCAGATAGGAGATCAGACCTGGCGTCTTCTTGCCAAAAGGATATCAATTTTATATCTATCTTTGGGAATCATGACAGGGAGGAAAATTCAATGGTTACCTATGAAAGTACTTGGTGAGTGACTTTAATTCAAACTTTAAATATTTTTTGTTATAAACCAAACATAACCACATTGCAAAATTTCAAGCCTAAAGAAAAGTGACATACCTACCTATAATCCCACCATGGGACTATTATTAGCATTTTGGTATACTAGATTCCTTACCAGTGTTTTCCTTTTTTTTTCTTTTTTTTTTCCGATTAGCTCTTCAAGATAAGGCAGTTGGCCTATGCTGATAGGAGAGGACTAGGAGTCAAATATGGAAAGACATAACCAAAAGTAGTCTCTGAGCATATTTTGGCCAGAACAAGGCAGAATATAAAAGAAAACTAAGTTAAAAATACAAGTCTAAAATGAGAAAGCAAAGGGCAAGAGTGCAAAGGATGGAGAAGTTCAAGAGCTAGCCACTACAGGAGGACAGTATGTATACGAAAGTTTCTTAAACTGAGTACTTACTGTATATTGTGAGACTAAGTGTAGTTCCTTAAAGCGTTGGACTGCATAGTTGTAATCTCAATTATGTTGGCCACTTTTCATTTAACCTTAAATCATAAGCATTTCTCACATTGTTATATAGTCTTCATAACCACTGTGTTTTCAGAGGCTATTTTATTTTTAATAAAGTTTAAAAAAATCTAATTTTATTCCTTTCAAGAATTTTTTAGCCTTTTTTTTTACAATTTCTAGATCTTTCGTAAAATTATTTTTGACTAAATGACTTTTATTTTGTAAACATTTAGTTCCAATTTTTTAGACATTTAAAACTAAACTTTTTTTCTAATTATAGTAGTATTACATGCGCTTTGCAGAAAATCTGGAAAACATAAAGAAGAAAAAAATGGCAATAGACCACCACCTCACTTTCTTAAGATCATCAACTAAATAACTTTTGGTGTATTTCCTTCCAGTCTTTTTTTTATGCATTTTAATATAGTTAAGATCATATTTGTGTACAATTTTTTCTTAATGTTTTATCATAACTATTTCTCCACATTATTATGAATTATTTGTAAATATTTTGGCAGCTGCAAAATATTACATAAGAGAAGGCGCCGGAGCACTTAAGTTACTTCTAATTTTTTACTGTTTTAAATACTGCTTTTTGCATAAATGTGTAAAGCACTATAAAGTTATTTCCTCAAAGAAAATTCTCAGATGTGGGATTTCTATATCAAACAGTGTGAAAATTTGAAAGGTTCCTCATATGTATTGCCAAACTGATTTTTTTCTTTTTAAAGCCTACAGCACCTTATCTTCCTAGGTGGTCTCCCCTCCAAGTACTAACCAATCCCAATCCTGCTTAGCTTCTGAGATGAGGCAAGAACAGGATTATTCCCACCAAATAAACTCTTAAAAACTTTGCTCTAAATTCTACTTCCACTATTGTGTGGGACAGAAAACCAACGATATTTTCAAGCTTTAAAAATGATAGGCTTTGCAGAATCTCTGAGCAAAGGCAATAGTATCTGTGAATGTATTTTCCTTCAAATAATAAATACTGGCTGGCAACACAGAAGTTCCAAATTTGGGGACTTTACACAATGTTCTTACTTTGACGTTCTCTAAGAACCCGAGGAACTTAAACAGCTAAGTACCCCCACCTTGCAAGCCAACAATATTTTAGAGAAAGGTTTCCTTAAGGATAGGCAACATCTCCAAAGTTCCCCAAAGAATATGACCCAGGATCACTTACAGCTTTAGAGGGGAGGCTCTCGAAGGGACCCCTAGAAGGATTGCCAGTTCTAACTTATGGTAAATGCAGCTCTGAATTTTTCTTGCTTGGACAGCCCTTAATCCAGTTCCAGAATCCTTTCCTTGCCTTAGATCTCTCCCAACACTGATCCGGGCTCTCCAGATTTCCACAACCTTGAGAGAAATTTCAAACTTCCCCTTTGTCTCTCTTGCGTCCACGCATGTTTGCTTTGCTCTAACTTTCCCCACCGTATTCTCATTCTCACTCTTTTCTACTCTAATGTTTTACCGCCTTGTTTCTCTTACCCTCCTGAGCCTGTCTTTTAATGCTATTCCCTCTCTTCCTCTCTCTCTCTCTCTCTTCTCTCTCTCTCTCTCTCTCTCTCTCTCTCTCTCTCTCTCTCTCTTCATTTCTTTCTCTCTTCTCTCTCTAACTCTCCCTGTCCTGGTTCTCAAACTTTCAGCCTTTTCTTCCTCTTTAAAGGGGACACACCTTTGTCAAGATTAAAAGTTTTATCTTCACTAGGAGCAGCCTCTCTTTATTTTGTCCCCCAATTTCTCTCCCTTGGATTTTTCTACTCTCTCCAAATGGCACACACAACATTCTCAATTTTGCAGGAGTTTCTCCCAGCCTTTTTCACACCAAAGATAGCTTTCCAAGAAATACTGTTAGTAAAGTACTGTTATCTCTTTAAACTCAAGCATAACTTCCTTCTGGTATTTATCCTTATAAAGTCCAAGAAAGGATCACTTATATTATGCCCATATTTTCCTCTCTCTATCCAAATTAGGATACATGAAAGCACAAGTTTATAAGCATACTTATAGTTGCAAGATAGAATATTTGAAATCTGGGCTGTCCTCACAAATCTGGGACATAATGTTGCTATAAATTCCATCTATCTAGAATCCGGCTCTTAAGCAGTTTCACAAGCAAGAAGAACTCGAACATCCTCAGAGCTGTCAAGAGAGTGTGTTCTATAAATTAGACTCAGACTGAAAAAGAGGTTTTCTCCTCTTTTTGCCTACTCTGGGAATCAGAATTTTGACTGCACATCCGGCATGGTCCAGCCATCCAGACTACTGTCTATAGATCATACACAGAGGAAGTCTTTAACTAGAGACTTTATGAAGGTCAGAAAAGGGTTTACTGAGAAAGGTTGAAATAAGATTAGACAGTTTACTACCCATCGACTTAAGTATACATCTGTATAAAGATCTTCAATGGTGATTTAGTAGGTTCTGGTTTAAGCTTTCAGTTCCTCCTCTCTAAAAAAAAATTAAGGAAAGATCTTAATCAATGTGAATTCCTCGGGTCCAATTTCTTCTTGCACTGTCTAAGTTCTGTCAATTCTCTTTTGTCTAAGGCCCTTAATCTAAATCTCCATGGTTGTATTTATTCAAGGTTCACTTAAAGTACAGTCTTAATCATATTTCTGAGGAAGTTTGCTTCCTCCGACAAGCCTGCAAAACTCTCTTCTTAATCCTTATTGTTCCCGGAAATGGGGATTCTCTTTAGGAATTAATATGACTCCGCCTGGCTCTAGATAATTCTAACTCTTTTTGTCAAGTGTCTTGTCTGTGTTGCATTTTCCACCCACTTTTTTTCTCCCCTACAGTGAAGAGATTTTTTAAAACTTTTTTGTTTGTTTCCAGAGAGAGCAACTTGCTGGTTGGAAGATCCAAGTTTAGAAGGGATCCTCAGAGAAACATGAGTGGCCTGAGACATCCTGTGTAATCCAATAAATATCCACCCACCCCACCCCCACCTTTGCTGCCTGCAACAACTGCTAAAGTCAGGAGAAAGAGTTATTTTTAAGCACTTTATGCTTGGTCTTGTGCAGACTACACATGCCATACAGTTCGTGCACTTTTTTCCAGAAGGGACTCTCAACTCTTACCTTACATGCAATTCCAATAAGTTTGGGTATCTAGATTCCATGTCAATAGCAGATCAAAAACAACAAGCAAGTGGGAGTTCAGGGGGCACAGAGTAAGATGATGGTTAAGAGCAGAGACTCTGGGGTCAAAATGCAGCTTTGAATTTTGGCTCTACCACTTCCTAGCTGTATGTGAGATACTTTATCTTTTTTTCCTCCTTTTCCTCATCTGTAAAATGGGAATATTAATAGTGCCTACTTCACATAGTTGTCATAAGGATTAAATGAGTTAATATGTAAAAAGTGCCTACAACAGAAATACTTAATGAGTATTATATGGAGGGATACACTGGTAAAAGTTCTTATGAAAAGTAAAGGGAATAGCTTATAAAAGTGCCTAGAACAGACTGTGGAACATAAAAATGCTCTAGTACCCTGTGCCATTTACTAGACATGCCTTAGGCTCGCATCCTACTAAGCCTTTGCAACATGGTTCTTCCTTAGCCTGATAAGGCAAACTGTTTATTCTTCATCAACCAACTTAAATGCATCCTTCCCTCTACAGCCTCCCTTGGCTTCTTTGGAGAAAATGAGTTACTCCCTCCTCTTTAATTCTGCAGTACTTACCGCTATCACCTCACTTGATCATATCGTGTTGTAATTATTTATTTATGAATCTTGTCCCTTATCAGTTTTATGGTCCTCCTCTATGACTGGAGCCACATCTTATTTTTACAGCATCTAGTACAGAATTTGACCCTCAATAAATGTTTTGATGAATTGAGGAATAAAAAGGGCAAATACACAGTGCTTATTTCTAGGCTTTGTTCCAATGCTTTGAAATATTAAAACTTTTAATCTTGACAACAATTCTATGAAGTACTATTATCATCTCTAACTTACAGATAAGGTAAATGACATACACACGTGAAAAAGTTACATAATTTGTCTCTGGTCACCTCAGCTACTAATTGTCAAAGCCAGGATTCAAATTTAAGCAGTTGGTGTCAGAAACCAGGCTTGTAACCAACACACTACAATGACTCCCAGATAACAAGGGAACAATCACATACACACTTGGCTTTCCCAAAGTTCTCATTTCTTCAAGTTTTGAAATGGTTCATTCACTCACCCAACAAATATTTGCATTAGTGCTTTCTATGTGTATACCATCATGTTAAACATCTATCTTTAATTGCTCCCCCGTCCCCACTCTACCCCTCCACCCAACTTTCCAGATCTCTACTACTTGCCCCCAAACTCTACTGCTTCTTTGTGAATTTCTTTCAATTTCTTGAGTGTGTTGTGCTCTCTCTCAACTCTGGACCCATGACTTGCCTGGCTAACTCATGCTTATCCTTCAGTTCTCAACTTAAATTACTTCCTTCTGAAAGCCTTCCATTATACCCCTAAAGTAAGTTCGGTTCCCCTGCTCTGGGCTTCCCATGACACTTTACACTTTTCTTATTATAGCATATGTCATACTGTTCTTGCCCGTTTACTCATCTGCCTTCTGCACTAGACTATAAGTTTTGTGAGAGCAGAGTGAGTCTTATACGGGTTGTCATTACACCTGCAGCACCTAACCTAATGACTAGCACATAGTAGATGTTTAAAAATATTTGTTGAATGATTGATTAAAGGATGATGCTTAAGGTGTAATGGAGATACAGGAAAATAAACAGTTATACGACAGTGTGATAAATGTTATAATAGGTCATACGTCAGGGTCCTCCAGGGATGCAAAGGAAAAGAGTGAAGTGGGAAGGGGACAATTCAGCAGACCCTTTAATGATGAGTGAGAGTTTATGAAAAGGAAAGGAGAGGTATAAGCAAGAAATATACTAGAAATTGCTTGGTTGCTTAAGTGGATAAACCATTTTTAAGTGTGTCTAAAAATAATATTAATCTAAGCTCAATCCTACAATAGACTGATCTAATATGAGTTTGGAAGCAACATGAAATACCCTAAAAGACAATATAATGAAATGATTTTATTCTTTAAGTACCTCTCCTGTGAATTTTGATAAAAATCTCTTATCTCTATCATCATATCTATCATGTTGCACTTCCATTGTCAAAGTGTTTCTACCTTACCTGAAGAGCTATTTAAGGCCTGAGATTAAAGTACTTTAAAGCTTGATTCAATTCTGTATCTCCCTAGTACCCAGAACAAAGCCAGTCCCAGGGAGAGAATCCGTGACTACTCTGACATGACCATAAAGTCTTAAATGAGCTGACCTCCGGCAGTCTCTCAGCTTTGTCTCATGTCCCACATTCTGAGCTCCAGGCAATATATACCTTTCAGTTCCTTGAACAAAATTTGGCTCCTTAAAACCTCTGGATCTTCCTCCATGCCAATGCCACTTCACTATCTCTTCCCACTCATTTCTCCAACGAGTTAACTCCTACTCATCCTTCAGATTCCAGCTTAAACATTCCTTCTGAAGAAAGCCTTCCCCAAACCAAAGACAAGGTTAGACCTTCCAATTATATGGCCCTATAATACTCTACATTTCTTATTTGTGTCATTTATCACACTTGTAATATTTGATCATTGTCTCTTCAGTAGATTATAAGTTTCATAATTCAATACTTGGAACAGAGCATGCAAGATAACATGTGCTCAATAAAAATATTTTGAACAACTTATTGACTAAATGACTAAAGTGTTGTTAATTTTTTAGTATGATTTTAGTTGCCCAGCATTCCAGAGGCTCTGTATGGTGTTATGAAAGATCGAAACAAATTAAATGAAACCAGCAAACCACCATTTAGTATTAGAAGGATTTCCCCACTCACATTAAAGAAATCAGGGTTTTGCCCTGCAGAGCAAACAGTTGAAGTAATGCCTTATCCAAGAAAACTTACATGGGCCTCTGTACATACCACTTTTTTCTCTCTTCAACCATTTCTAGTGATCTCCTCTTTGCTATCAAAATCTCCTCCTGAGCTTACATTTCCTATACTAGCTTTCAACTCATCTCTTATTCCAAGTTCTCCTTCCTGGTACTACAAAGTCTTGCCATATGCAGCCAGCTCCAGGATCTACCTTTCCTCAATAGCCTTGCCCAGAGCATCAGAGCATCAGAGTATTATTGTTGCTCCTGGCCCCAGACCATCTTGCTCAGCACCTCTCCAGTTCCTATCAGCCTACCTTTATACGATAGTGTGATAAATGTTATAATAGGTCATATGTCAGGGTCCTCCAGGGATGCAAAGGAAAAAAGTGAAGTGGGAAGGGGACAATTCAGTAAAGACTTAGTGTATTGTATTTCATTCTTTGGGTTATAATGCAATACTATGATTATTTTGTTGCTCAAATTGTTTCACCTTTGGCCATTGGGAGCTCTTTGGTTGGCTTCTGTGTCTTTTCAGCATTTCCTCTTGTATTTTCCTTGCCATAGCCCTGGAATCAATCACTTCTCCTGGGAACACTGATTCTTTTATTGAAACTGGTATTTACAATCCAAGATCTAGGTACTAGGTGTGATCATTGTTATTGAGGTATCACTGCTTCTAGGCCCTCTAAGCAGACAGAGCTAGGAAATATTTATTTGTATACTAACCCACATATACATACATATCCATATTTATTTCTTTATCTATTTGTATATATATATTTTTTTAAAAACCAGAGCTGTAACTGATACTTTACATGCTTTTTAACTTTATATAAGTGGTTTCATAGTGTAAATGTATTGGTGCCTTGAGATTTTTTGTTTGATATTTATTTTTGAGATTTAATCATGTAGTTCTGCTTTGTTCATTTTAACAATTGGCTTAATAGTAACTTTTTGTGTGATAAATTCTCTGTATTTTTTCTAAGAGCCATAGAGTTGACAACTATAAAGATTATTGTTAGTCGTTCATAGTTATTTGTAGGTGCTAGGCAATTTCCTACAGAAAAAGCAAAGTTGATTGACCTGCTCACACTCTAAGGACATTATAACTGTCATGTTTATCTGGTGACTCTCTTTTGAAGAACACGTAGGAGAGTTCTACTGAATGGCCAGCTACTCTATTCCTCTATCAACACTTCTTTGTCAATTATACTTGCATATTGTGTAGCTGCATCAACATGTCTTCTTTTAGTTTCTTTCTTTGTTCTCATTTTATATTTCATTTCAAATGCTTCATAATAGTTGTCTTTCGGGATCATTTTTTAATCTCTTACAAAATTATCCTACAATTTTATTTGCCATTTGCTACTTTTCAAATTCACTACAAATTTTCTAAATTTAGACCTCATTCAGGAAATGATTTAGGAAAACAGACTAATACACACTGTAGAAATATAAGTGCTATAGTTTAGCAATTTTTCTATTAATGGCATGACAATTTTATAATTTGTCACTTTACTGTTTATCCAAAATATTACCATCTGATTCTAACTAAAAACCATCACCATCAAGTTGATGAGTATAGCTATGAGAAGTTTCAAAATGGAAAGCTGGACAGGTTTCTTTGAGATTCGTGAGTGGTCTGTTTATTACAGTGCATCATAATTGCCTTTATTCCTGCTCTGGTAGCTCCATGAAAGAGTAGACATGCCTGATTCATCTATGAGTACCCAGCTAATGGCCTTGCACAAAGAATATGTTCAGTGAATAGCTGTTAAATAAATGAATGGCTGATTAGATGGATGGAGAGGAAGGCAAGATCTCAAACTCTGGCATCAGAATGCTTCATAGAGGTTGTAGAAATTAGACTGTCATTTTAAGGATGGGTAAGATTTGAAAGGAATTGATGAAAGAGGTGGGCATCTGTCTACTTTATTCTTTCTCCCCACACCTACTTGAAGTGTCCATAGCCTCCCACTAAAAAGATAGACAATCTATTGGCATCGGTTGCCCATGGCAAGGCAGTGTCAAGCTAATGGATTCACCTTTGATCTAGGTCTGCTCTGTCTCATTACCATACTATATTGAAGAAGAGAAAGTATAGACTGGGAATTAGAAAGTTTGAATTCTGTGCCACTAACTCACTGTGTGCCCTTGTGCAAGTCATGCCCCCTCTCTGAGCATCTAGTTGCCAAGGTGTACAATGATAGGATTGGGTTAGAAGCGCTTAAAGATACATTCCTACTCTAAACTTCCATGAAACATCAGACTTCAGCCAACTGGTCCCCAGTCACAGAAACACACCAAGGCATTATTATCCTAGATTTACTTCTAGGATGAGAAAAGACCTTTACTATACTCTATTCTACCATCCCTTAAAAATTGAAGTCCTTCTACAACCTCCAAAAGCAATTCTTCAAACTTGATTTTTTTCTAATCTTCTTGCTTAACAGCTAATATAAAATGAAAACTACTTGCTTGCTCATTCATGAACCCAGTCAAGAGAACATATGCTGACAAAGGACTCATTATTGTACGTTTAAGAAAAATGAGGCCCAGAGAATGACAGGGCCTCAACCCGAGGTCACTCAGAAAATTACAGGCAAATAATAAATTCTCCAGCAATACTATCAAAAGAGAAATTAATCCTGGTCAATCACTGGATTTCAAAGATAAAGAAAGAATTATTTCTTCAAACAGAGAAAGCAATTTATCTATAGGAAGGAATAAAATTAGACTTGTATCAGACTTTTCCACAGCAAGAGTTTATGGCATTCTGAGGGAAAGTGAATATCTTACTGAGCTATGTTGTCATTTAAATAAAAAAGCAAAAGCCTGACATTATTAAAATGAAAAGAATTTACAGAATCCAGCATCTTTTTAAAGAAACTTCTTGATGCAAAATTCCAGCTAATCAAGACATGAATGTAAATAAGGAATAATAGTTATCATAAACCAGTGGTAATAAAAATTGAATCTATTTAATCTAAGCCTAAACAAGTAGGATTATAGTTGCAAAATAAAATATAAATATTCTGAATATTGGCAAAGTGAAAATAATAAGTAACAAAAATTAGAAGGTGGAAGAGATGAGATGGGAGAAGTATAACAGAATTAATCATGATAGACAATAGTCAGTCAACACTGTCTAACATTTAAATGTGTAATTTTTAAAAATGACAACTTCAATTATTTTCATAATATTTTTATGAATTTATCATTCATTGATCTCTTTAGTTATTTTTATTTGTTAAATTAATTTCAATAAGACTTTAATTAAATTTTTATTTGAAATATCTTGCTCAGTGTGAGCCCTTTAAAATTATTTCTGTGTCGATTATGCTGCATAAATATATAGAGAGGTGTCCATTTTCATCATATGTCAAAGATGTTATTTTGAGTGTTAGAATTAAGGGTGATGTTAACTTTCTTGTGTTTTTTCTGTACTACTTGAATTTTTTATGTGCATGTATCATTATTTCTAAAGCTTGATAAAGTTGCTTCTCTATAAAACTAAAGAGAGAAGGAGTTTGGGTCTGAAGAAATATGCCCTAATTTTTGAGAGACAGATTTCCTCAATAATACCAATATTAATAGTTACTGTCATCGAGTGCATATAGCATGCCAAGATTTTTTCATACAGTATCTTTATTACTCACCACAACTCTGAAAGACAGCCATGATAATCCTCAGTTTACAGATGAAGCTCGGGGTTATCTAGCCTTTTGCCAAAGTCACATACCTTAAAAAGGTCAAACTGAAGATGTGTACTCAGACCTCTCTGATTCTTTCCATTGAACCACTGCTATGTTCATTCAGTCAGAGTCAATTCATTGTAATTAAACTTTCTATTTGAATTTCCACAACCGTAAATTATTCTAGATACTTGATGATAAACAGTGGAACACCCTCAAAAGAGTGGAAATAAGGATGACTCTAAAATAAAATCTACTCTCCATAAATGAAATTAACCAACCATCTGTAAGAAACTAAGAGCCCATGTGTAAAACTGTTGGAGAAGTTTGAACTCTAACCAAGATGATCTGAGTGTATTTTCAAAGCTGCAGGACTGGAAACTGACTGTGATTTAATAAGTGGAAACCATATCAATTAAAATATATCCTGTTTAGGAAACATGTGTGTGAATTGAAAGGGGAAGATGGTCAGCCATGGAACCTTTTTTTTTTTTTTTTCCCCAACCATGGAACCTTGAAAAGGGAAAGTCATGGGTATCTCTCAGGCCACGGTCCTGGGATGAGATGCCTTAGCTAAGCAATATAAACATCATGATTTCTTTGACATAACCTAGAAAGCAGCCCTTTGCTCCATGTTAGACTTGCCTCAGCCCCATTTAAAATAAGATTTCTATTTGAGCTTTACCACAGACCAACTGAGTCAGTCTCAGAGAGTGAGCTCTCAGGGATGAGCACTTAAGAAATTTCCCTCAGATGATTCTAATGTGCAGTCAGGGTTGAGAAACAGCAGAAGCAAGTAGAATGTCTAAGCTGACTGCCAGAGAGGTCTCTTTTGAGATTGACTCATACCCCTTGCTCTAATTCCAAGCCTACCAGGCTATCCTCTGATATTTGGCTTCCTATGTGACATGCTCAGAGGGATAGAGAAAATGCACTGATCTTCTGATGTGAGTGTTCTGGTCTGCTTTGAAAATTAAATTGGCTTTACAAATAATACTTTCTTTTTGCAAATTAATAAATGGACTTCTAGTTTATGCATTAGTCACGGTGAGCTTTGTTAATGTGAGTCTGAGGATATGTCTCTAATCTGAGAGATGCATCCACTCTTCATGTGACACAAAATCAGGCTTCTGAGCCTGTCAAGATGCTGAACCATGGTAAAGCCAATCTATGGGAATGAGTCCAAGTGGCCAGTGGACATTGCCCAGGCATCCTTAGCCCCACCACAGGTCTTTTTTCCCCCACAGCCAGATTATAAGCTCCTTAAGAGCACAGACCATAGCTTTTTTTTTTCATCTCCTATTTCTGCCTAGAACAGGGCTGGGCAGTTCTAGAAACTTTCAAAAAAGATTGGGAAAATTAATAAAGGAATGAATACATTCGGTGCATGTGGGGATGTCTCTGTATTGTGGAAACTTGTGTTTAGTTTCTGTCTTCAGATTAGGAGACTGGGGGGTGGGGTAGGTACCTGGCTAATGGTATCTACAACTGTGGATTGGATGCCAGGTGCTAGGCAAAATGCCTCATATCTGAGGCTTTGAAAAAAGACATGGGGGACAGTAGGAGGGAGGGTGTAATTCTTAGCTAGTTAACAGTCCTTTGTCCTTCAGGTCTCAGATGTCATCTTTCCCAGAATATCTTTCCTTATTTCTCCTGACAGCAGTCAGTTCCTCTTCTCTGTAATCCCACAGGCCCCTCTGCTTTCCTCTATTATGGCCATTATCACAGTGTATTCAAATTACCAATTCAGTCATCTGGCTCCCACCAAAACAGATGCTGGTCACTTTTGTATTCCCAACGCATGATATTAAAAGTTCAATAAATGCTTGCTGAATGTAGTGTGGACACTTGTAATTCTGAGTGCCCCACATCTAAACTTCTTCCTTATATTAGGAGATTCCTTGAGTCTCAGTGGAAGGCAGAGCCTAATATAGAAACAGGAAACATACGATTGTTTTCCCAGCCTCTCTTGCAGGTAAGCAAGGGCATGTATCCTCCAATAAGATACCTCCACCTCAAACTTCAAATCCAGAGCTCATTAGGAAAACTTCCGGGGGCCAAGAGATGGAAGAAAGAGGCTAACAACTCCAGCCATACCTCAAGAGTTTACTAAGGAAATTGATATACGAGATACGTCTTGGGTGACAGCAAGACAACATGGATATCCTCCATGGTGCATAGCAGGCGCTAAAGAATTATATTGAAAAGGGCAGGATGTATAGGGGTACTGGGGCATGACCCACCTCAGATAAGGGAAAAATGCCTTCTATGCTTGCTGGGAGCAGGCATGGTCCTATTCAAGCAACCAGCATGCCTGGGGTACAGAAGACAGACTTAACAGACAGTCTCCGAGGGGATTTAGGAGAAGCAACCTGTTCTGGCCCAGACCTAGCTGGATCTAGCTTGAGGCTGACAGTGGTTACATCATGGAACAGTCTCTCCTCCATAAAGGTGGTGACTCAGATGATGAGGGGCCATAAAGGATCCATTCTAGTGGCAGAGTGGAAGCAGCAGGAGGCATGCCAAGTTTACAGCACACGGAACCCAAAGATGACAATGCCACTGGTCATGGCAGCAATCTTCTCACCAGACTGGTTTAGTAGTATGATTTGAGCTATGGGCTAGTTACCCACTGCTTTACCTCTCATGTGCCTGCCTGTTTTCCGAGTCTTCCCTGTGACTCTATGAAATCTCCAGTGTCCTTTTATAATTTTTTTCTGCTGAAATTATTAAGAGTTGGTTCTGTTGCTTACTACTTAGAACCCTGTTATTGGCTGAACTGGGTTTCCCCCCATTCCCCTAACAAAATTCCTACGCTGAAGCTCTAATCCTCAGTACCTCAGAATGTGACTGTATTTGGAGACAGGACCTTTAAAGAGGTCAGTTAAAATGAGGCTGTTAGGATGGGCCTAATCCAATCTGACTGATGTCCTTATGAGGTGAAATTTAGATACACAGAGAGATACCAGAGGTGCTCGAGCATAGAGGAACAACCATCTGAGGACACAGCCAAGGAGACAGGCCTCAGGAGAAACCAAATCTACAGACACCTTATCTTGGACTTCTAGCTCCAGAACTGTGAGAAAATAAATTTCTATTATTTAAGCCATCTAGTGTCTGATATTTTGTTATGGCAGCGCTAGCAAACTAATACAAACCCTGGCTGCATTTAGTGATTGATCAAATATTTCCTGGTCAGTCACAAAGCAGGCATTGGAACAAGATTACTACATGCAAATGGAGCAAGACAAGAAGGAAGAGTCAAGATGAGAAGCCAAGCAGGACCTAGGAAAGAATGGACTAGGAGGTGCAAAGCAGCAGGTGGCAAGGGAAGCCTAAGGAAATTCCTTCTGATGAGAGTGTTTAAATGGGTCCCAAGACTGAGGGTCTCAGAAGAAACATCCAGTTTCTAAGGTAGAAAACCTGGACTTCTATGCTAGAGATCTAAGTTCAAAATCTCACCCCATCTCTTGCTTAATATGTGATTCTGAGCAAATTACTTAACTCCTCTAAGTCTCAGTTTTTCTCATCTTTAGAATGACAGTGAAAAATAATAGCTAGTTCATGTAGTTGTTAGTATTAAATTAAGTAAGAACACATATATAAAGCTTCCTAGCATCTAATAAATGTTAATCCTTTTTTTTTTTTTCCCTTGGGCTAGGGGAAGAGAAGAAGTAGAGCTTTAGTGAGGAGAAGACTGAAGATCTTCTTGGGCCAATGAACAATGTTCAGCGTGTGAGAGTTCAGACATGCTCTAGATAGGTGGTATGAGTGGCAAGAAGCTCTAATTTAATAGGTGGACATGGTAGCCAGAGTTAAGGCAGCAAGTGACACTGATAAAAATTTGGGCAGTATCCATCCCCACTCCCTACTCGAGTTAAGATTAGTAGGATTTACACAGGCTGACACCATGGAACAGGATATTGAGACTATCCATTGTACAAACTGAACCAGAGTTCATACCAGGCCTATCCAAAACCAGGTCTAATTCTCAGTCCCAACTGCTATAGGTGAGGCAGCTTGACCCTACATTTGTCAATGTTAGCTTAGATAATGAGCAGAACTGGGTCTTTGGTTCTAGAGTGTTAACATTAATCACGGTTGTAATTTATTAGTTATTACTATATGCTTGGGTTTTCACATATGTTTTCTTTCTCATAGCCCTTGGAGGTGGGAACTGTTATTTAAAAAATTTTTTTTTTTTTTTTTTTTTTTTTTTTAGAAAAGGAAATTGAGTTTCAGAGACGGTAAGCAACTTGCCCAAATCTGTACAGTTAATATGGTAGAGCCTGGAGTTTGACAAATTTCAAAGTTTGGCTGCTGAAGAAGAGAAGTTTTAATTGTTGGCAATACAAAAAAAATTCTAAGGAGGAATTTTCTAATATTACAATAGACTCCTAAAGCACAATATACCCCCTAATATCTCGATATGGAGTCCAGCTTCAGACCTTTGATACTTCTACCAGAAACCTATATAACAAGAGGGCAGCCCTGTGGAATATTTTCCACAGGAAACATCTGCCCAAATATTTCAAAGCTGCAAAGTGTCCAAGAGGGAGGCGGAAAGCTGAGGCCAATCACAAACATGGTGATAAGTCCAGGTACCAGGTGGACTGAAGCAGAGAGAAAACGCAGGCTTCCTGCTTTCCGCTCCCTCTGGAAGCATGCTCTGGTAAAATAAACTCTTTCCAAGACTCAGGTTCCCAGGTTAGTGATCTGGTTTTCTTCTAATAGGAAGTGAGCTGTCTCTCAATCAGGGAGTGGGGGAGGGGGAAATTATTGCCAATTACACTAAATATGTAGGAGGAAAGGTTCAGACATTTCTAGTCTTTACAATTAAGAGATTTCCACTTTATTCTTAGAGTCAATCACAACCCAGCACAGGACAGACATTCTTTCTATGAGTGTTTATAAGACAATAATTTAAAAAGATTTTTTAAAATCCTTTGTAGTTTAAAGAAACTGACATAATAGAAAGGATTGAGTCCTTGCCAAGAAAGGGCTTTCTGAACTTTCTTTGGCTCACATCAACAGTGCTTTTAAGGTCTTTCAATAAATCAAGTCACTGGCCCCAAATAGAAAATTGCTACCAGGAAAGAAGAATTTTTTTTTTTAATGGGATGTCTTTGAGTTAAATTAGAGTCAGTAATCACCCTGAATGTATTATTCAGACTCATTGTTCTTTATATTTCTACTTCACATGTGATCAATAAGAACCACTCCCCATGTGCCCAGGCATTGTACTAGGCACTGAGAAGCCAAGAGTATTAATCCATGCTGATCCTTTCTCTCCAAGGGCTTCCAGTCTGAGGAGGAGATGGACTGGTACTCACAAATGGTACAAGGGAGTGAACTAAAGGATGAGGTAAGCGGGAAAGTCTAAGGGAGGCTGAGCATATTATATTGAGTTAGTGGATTCTAAATTGGAATTTAGGGTCCAGGTAGAAAGGACAGCTCTTCAGTATTCTCCTAATGATTAGGGAAGAAATTCTCTTTCGTCTGGGAATAGAAAGATATTGTCTTTTGTTTTTCTTCTGTGTCTTCTCCTCAGCCACTGCTTTACCACCTATCTGTCCATTTATTCAACCAGCATTTACTATGTGCCAAGTAGTGTGCTAGGCACTTTATATACATTTTTTCATGTAACCCTCATAGAAACCCTGTGAGGATGGAACTATTTATTGCTCCAGTTGACCATTAGGAAACTGAAAGCAAAGAAGGTTAAGGCCACATGGCTAGTACATGATTCGATAGACATTTTCCTTACATCTGTCTATCTCTGAAAGCCTGTGCACTTTCCGCTAGACTCAAAAGCCAAGGGTTCTTAGAGATGAATTATATAGGATCTCAGCTCTTGAGCAACTCATAGTTCAGTGAAGAAGAAAGACATATGAACAGTTTAATTCATTTAGTCATTCAACATTTATTAAGTGTCACTATTTACTGGTTGCTATTGCAAAGCAAAATCAGACATTGTTCCCTGCCTTCCAGGAACTTATGATCTTTAGGAGAACAAATACACACAAAATATTACAATCCAGATAAGTAACAATATACTGTAATGAATCCTCTAAGAAAAGACATTGTAAGGCCTCAATGAACAGGATAGGGTGCAAGTATCCCTGGGTTAATTGGAAACAACTCCACAAAGATAGGGGACACATTTGAATGGAAACCTGGAGAATGTGTAAGAATTCCCCATGAAAATCTTCTTCCAGTTGTCCAAAAGCACTATGCTCTCTTGCTTCTGAGCCTTTACACATGTAGCTCCTCTACCTAGACCAGTTCCCTGTCCCCACTTCCTGACCTGGCTGACACCACACATCCTCCTGGTATTCGTTTGAGTGACACTTCCTCATGGAAGTCTTCCTTCACATGCCTTTTCTCCAACCCACATCTAGAATAAGACTTACTGCCATGGTTCCCCATAGAACTGCATACACATATAAAGACTGAAGGGAGATAGAGCTTTTTAAAATTGTGTACAGAGCAGTGAAAAGTTCAGTGGTTGAAGCATAAGGTACGTGATTCAACCAAGAAATATTTGTGGAATGAACAGATGAATGATGAATGAATGATGGATGGATGGATGAATGAATGCTTGAAAGAACTGTCATTTCACCTAGGAAAGTAGGCTTCAACCAGATCATTAAATCTACTAAACTTACACATCCAGACATTCGGACTGTCTCCATCACATTTTTATTGTCTCTACCTGGTCTTCTATTTATCGTTCATAATGTTCTTTTGTCCTAAAATCCTTTCCTGACAGCCCTCCTTTGTTCTTCCAGTCTGGATTAGGTGCTCACCACTCTGCTGTGCCTTTCTGGGATCAGTGGGGTCAGGCAGAGAGGTTGCTCTCTGGATCAAAGCCCACCAATTGGAACCTCACATATCAAATTGGAGAGAACCTTTAATCATCCATTCTCCCATGGGGAACTGGTCTCCCAGCCTTCTGGGTTTTGTATGTTGCTGAAGTACCTACTCCAATGGACAACTTTGATGGAAAGGGCAGCAATGTGACCTGTGGACACCTGGACCTCACCACCTGATGATCCATGGGCACCCCAAATTCAACTTATCCAAAATCAAAATACTGGAAAGGGCTTAGGTTTTGGAATCAAACAAACCTGGGTTTAGCTCTGCACTTTACTTGTTATACGGAGATTAGGCAAGTTATTTCAGTTCTGTAAACCTTTGTTTCTTCAACTGAGAGCCCAAAGATTTTGGACTAGTGGAGTGCTGTGGTCTGATGCCTGTTTTAGAAATATCCCTCCTGCAGCTGTGTGGGGGATGGGCAGGAGGGGAGAAACCAGAGGCAGTTCAGAGGCTGCTGAATAGAAGTGTTTCCAATTACCTCCTCCTCGGCCTCAGCAGCACACTCTCCACTGTGACCCCAGAGCCAACCTCATGCTGTTGCCTAGCAACTCACCTGCATCACCCAGGGATCTGAAGCTGGGGCCCCACTGAGGATGGGGAAATGACCAGTTTAATTACAAATTCTCACAGGAATCATCCATCAGGTCATTCCTCACTCACTGAGCTCCCAACAAGTGCCAGGCCCTGTTCTAGGTACTGGGGATTTAGAGATGAATAAAACCCTGTCTCTTTCCTCAAGAAACTCATGATGTAGCAGAACAGACAGATTTCTTTATTCATTCAAGAAATATTTATTGCGCGCCCATCAACAAAGAATGAGTTATAGCATATTCATACACTTTAATTGTATAAACACGAGAGAATGAACAATCCACAACTATAACCCAAAATATAGTCTATCAATGAGTAAAACGTAGGATGAGTAAAAAAGCCAGAAAAGAGTATATTCTGTATGATTTTATTTAGATAAAGCACAAAAACAAACAAACGTAATCTATGCTCTCAGAAGTCAGGATTGGGAGCTTGGGAGGTAGTGACTGGAAGGAGACATGAAGAAGGCTTCTAAAGTCCTAGAAATGTTCTATTTATAGATCTGGGTGCAGATTACATGGTGCGTTCAGTTTGCAAAAATTTATCAAGGCCATATATTTATGACATATTAATTTTTCTATATGTGTATTATTCATCAATAAAAAGTTATTTTAAAAGACATTTATTAAATACCTACCATATTCAAGGCACTGTGTGTAAGGCAAACAGACAAAGAAGAGAAATTGAAATTTACAATACAGGGGTCTGAAGAGCAGAGAAAAGAACTTCCTATCAACTGTACCCCATCTGTGGCCAGGGAACTAGAGCATGACTTCCTGGAGGAAGGGATTTTAAATGCCTGGGCATCTAGCAAGTGGGAGATAGGAAGCAGGGCTTTTCCTGTATCAGAAACAAGAAGGAAGAGGCAGGAAATGAGGCTGAGGGGTTACATGAGACCCAAACTGTCAAGGGCCTGGGAATAACAATAATGATAGCTAAATGTTTGTGGTGTGACGGGCATTGTTTGAAATACTTCACATGTTTAAATGTATTTAATCTGCCGGCCGTACAATGAGTAGGTGCTATTATTCCTATTCTACAGATGAGGAAACAGAGGTACAGTGGGATTAATTAACTTGCTTAAAATCACACAGAAAGTGACAGAACTGAGCTTCACAGTAGTGCCACACTCTACTTTGGTCATTTGGCCACAGACTAAGTCACTGAAGGTTATATAAACAAAGGAGAACCATGATCAGATTTTTGTGTGACAAAGGTTATTCTGGTTGCTTTGTGGGAAATTGCATTGACTTGATGGGGCAAGAGTGGAAGCAGGGAGACAAAGGAGAACGCTGCTCCAGAAGTCCAGGTGGGAGAAACTGCAGCCTAAATGAGGACAGAAGCCAAAGAGAGGAGGAGTTTTAGAAATCAATAATAGCACCTACTTGCTTTGCATTTTATACGTATCACTAGAAATAAAATCCATGAGAAAGCAAAGATATATATATTTTATTTTTCCATTTTATTTGCAGAGAGTGTAGTTAAACATATTACTCAGTTGTCTTCTTTGCCTTTGAAGGCCTCTCTTGTTCTACTTATTTCCTTTTATCCTCTTTCCTGACTCACCCCTACACACAACTCTTTAATGTGCACTTTATTGTGTAACTGTTTATATTGTTCATGCAAAATGTGTTTTCATATTGTATGCACATACTATACATTTATGTAAATAGTGCTAGATTATGTATCTCAATCTCTATCTTTCTTTTTTGTACATCATAATGTATTTTTCAAGATCTATCCCTGATGCTCTGCATATCTTTAGTTTGCTGTCTAACTACTCCCTAGGGTTACAGAATTGGATTGACAATACAATGCTGTAGAAAGTGCTCTACCATGGAGTAGAGAGACTTCAGCTATAACCTCTGCCTCTTTACATACTTGTGGTGCAAACTCGAAGTCCCTTCCCCTTGTTGAGTCTTACCTTCCCCATTTGTAAAATCAGAGGTGCCTTCTACCTCTAACCTTCCATGTAATCTCTCTTATTCTACACAGAGGAAACTCCATTTCAGAGAGTGAGAGTGACTTGATCAAGGTTGCACAACAGTTATCAATAGTTCAATTCAACTTAGTCCACATTTACTGAGTATCAGGCATGGTTCTAAGTGCTTTGGATATTTAAATAAGTAAATCCTGATGATCCTGCCTTTCCAGGGCCTTTACACAGACCTTTGTTAACTTTCCAGGAGCAAGTTGCAGATATAGCCTGTGGGTACTTGTCAGATGTAGTAGAGATATAAATAGGACATAGCCTCAGAATCTAAGGCAGCACCTCCACCTCCTCAAGCATGCCCCACAACATTCCTGGCCTCAAGAAAAGATGTTGGGTACACAGCTTCCTATTTGTAAAAGGTTATTTATTGCCATAGCATTTATTAATAATAACTGTTCAGATATAGTAAACACAAAAAGCCATTATCTACCTGTATGCTTAATATTATCCAGCAATAGTCACAGAATAAATAAAAGTTTATATATTAAATATATCAGAATTTTTTAACGTTTTCTTTTTGAACAATAAAACAGCTACCATTGATTATTTACTCTGTGCTAAACACCAAGTACTTGTACTTTATATGTTATTTAATCTTCATTACAATCTCATGAGGTAGGACGTACTATTATAATATTCCCATTTTAAAGGTAACGAAAGCACAGAGAATTTTATTACATTTCCTAGGTCAGTGGATTTCAAACGTCTTGAGTACAGCCCCTAATAGAAGCATAGTTTATGTTGCAATCTGGATCATATATACCTGTTTCACAATACTACACTAATTTACTATATGTGACCTACACTGATATTTTCTATTCAAATACTTTTTTTTTTTAATGCTGGTCTGAGCCATTAATTTGATTCTATTACCAATGGATGGATTGCAACTCACAGTTTGAGAATGATGACCTCAGTGACATATGTACCACAGTCCCAACAAAATTACACAAAATATGAAGTCATCATACTCTAATGTGAACTTTCATGTCCTGAGTATCTGCCTGATATCAGATCCCATGCTGCATGTTAAAGACACAGGTTTGAATCCAACATGTCCTACACTCAAAGTGCTCAGAGATTCTTCAAAGAAACATACAGGTAGATAGGCAATGACAATACAGCTGTGGTTTCAAGTCTGGCTGCACCTTAGAATCACCTGGAGGATTTTTAAAAAGCACTGATGTTGGGACCCTATTCCCAGACTTTTCTGACACAATGGTCTAGGAAGAGGTCTGGACATCAGTATTTTTTCAAAGCTTCCCAGGTGATTCTAAGGTGTAGCCAGGATTGAGGATCACTGCATTACAGCATAGTGCTACATTAAAGGTGTTGACCATGAGAAAGAAGATACTTACCAAGAAGGGCTTTTGGTGACTAACTGGGCTCAAATTTACAAACAGAGCCTAGCAGCCCTTGCTAAATAGAGCCTCATGCAACCCTCTCCTTAGGGGGAAACTGTACTAAACTGCCTGGCCTGGCCTGCCCTGTGTTCCTTCTGGCTCAGCCAATCCTCGTAAAGGAGTGCCTGGAATGGCATTGAAATAATAAGTGAGACTTGTGCATCCAATCAGAGCTGTGTAGCTATATCCTCATTACCATCTTCACCAACCAATCAGAATGGCTCCATTCTGACCAATCAGGACAGTGCTTTTTGGACCAATCAAACTGTGTGGATTTGGAGTCCTCATTTGCATGAGGATGGACCAATCAGGGACCAGAGGTGGAGATTTCTCTCTACATAAGTCAGCTAGCTCCCGTATGCCACAGAGAGCTTGCCTTCCCTTTCCATCCTTGATGTCTTCTTGCACCAGAACAAGGCAGGCAAAGCAGACCAGACTTGACTGGACCCAAGCAGAATAGTCTAGCTGGCAAGGGCTGCTCCAGAGCCACGCTGTTTCACAATTGAGCTGTAACACTATTGAGCTGTTCCACAGTTGTGCTGTATCACAATTGAGCTGTTTGCAATAAAGTTTTCTCCTTCACTGCATTCCAAATGGAGGCTTCTTGGTGTTGAATTGGCGCCAATGACCATGGTTGATGAGAGGAAGATAGAATAGGGGCATGTAACTACCAAAAGGTGTTGCGAAAAGCCTCAGAGAGATGTTGATTTTAGTTAGGTTTCTGTGCAGAACACCTTCTATTTTGTCATTTAGATCCACTATGTATTCACCCCAGTTTATGGCGGTCACCAGCACAAGTTTTACCTGCCCAGTACACTGAACCCTGTAAGAACTAAGTCAGTGGGCTTCCTTGCTCCCTGATTTCTATCAGGTATAGGCCAACACCCTTGTAGATCAGTGAATGGTGAGAGGGGAAATTTGCCTTGGACTAGCTGTGAAACTCCTTTGAATGTAACTGCCCCTTTCAAGATAGCTTGATGAGCAAGACTTTTTTCTTAGTTTCCATAACCTTTCCTCCCTCTCTCTAACCCATTCAGGTCAAGAGACATTTAACAGTGCACGATTATCCCTTGTCTTCCTCTATACCCCACCCACAGTTGAAATTAGTTCCTTTGTAAATTTAACCTTTATCTAATTATCCTAATTTTAATATGTCTTCTGTTTCCTATTGAGACTCCTAACTGATAAAGCCAGAAGTAGGATGGGAGCTATAAGAATAAGGAAGGAAACACACAACACACACACACACACACACACACACCACACAGAGAGAGAGAGAGAGAGAGAGAGAGGCAGCAGAAGGAGCAGCATGAGTAATAGCAACAAGGCATGAAGATATTGTGTTTTGTTTAATTCCCTTTATTAATGGACAAATTGCTAAATATAGTGTTCAGTTCTCAGGCCTAATTTTATTAGATTTATCAGCAGCAGCATTTGACCTGTTAAATCACTCTTCTTCTTTGGACAAATGTTTCACTTGGCCTTGATGACACTATACCCTTTTGGTTCTTCTTCCTCTGGCTACTCTTTTTCAGTCCCGTCTTCTGGTTCCCTCTCATTTCCTGATGTCTTCATTTCACTGATGCTGAATGTCAGAGTCCTGAGGGCTAATCTTGGTTCTCTCCTATCTATCTACATCAACTCTCCATCATCATCCAGTATCATAGCTTTAAAGACATGATATGCTGTCCACTCCCAAATTTATACCTCTGACCTAGACCTCTCCTCCAAGTCCAGACGTAATATCCAACCTAATTAGAGATAAGAGTGGTGTCAAGAGGCAGCTGCTAGAGCCAATTGTTACATTTTCAGGAAATTTTCCAGCCTCTTGTTAAAAGCAGCCATTAACAAAAATTTAATTACGTAAATTCAAAATTAAAAGTCATTAAAAACAAAGGTAATCCTTGAAACTAATTTAAATAAATAATTTTTTTAAAAAACCAGGTGGGAAGAAAGAAGCACCAAATAAAAAAAATTAAATTAAAAAAAAGCAAAGGTAATATTTGAAACATCACTTTCTAGTTATTTTACTATATTTTATTATTTTCTATGCTCTTGGAGTTATTTAAATCTATTCTAGCTGTACTGTGGAACTACCCTATAATGGTGTCTACTCTCACATCTCTTCCTAACTCTGTGTTCAGTGACATCACGTTGGTAGCTCCAAAACCAACCATGGTGAGAATTCACACCACAGAAATTGGTAAATGCTACCAGGCTTCGATTTATTGTTTTGCTAATTGTCTACACTTAAGAAAGTGATGTAAATAAATATTAATGATGTAGATTAAATTTGGAGTATATTGTGTCTGTAGCTATTACATTGTAAATAGCAAAAATAAAAAATAAAAAATAAATCAAGAAATAGTCTTCCAGTACTGGAAAACTACTGTCCAATTCAGCAAAGAAGTCACTTATGTCATTGACTAGTGAAGTTCTACATGTTTTACTGTTTCACTTTCATCTTACTATTAATGTAAATGAAAATATCAACCAACCTTCATCTTGGAACTACACTTGTTCGGGCAATTGCAACCATTAGTTGGCTACAGATACAAGTTTGGCAAAAATTAAAGCATTCTATGAGAATAAATTAGGTGGAATTTACAATAAAGAGTACTGTTTATTTTATTATGATTTGTAAATAGTGTGCAATGCATCATTATCAGTAAACTTTATAATAAACTTATATGGTATACACACACACACCCTTTTTCCTTGAAGAGTCAGTTGTTAAACATTTACAAGCAGATACTATTGCTCACAGGCAACTCAAACTTACCACGTCCAAAACTGAACTCTTGATTTCCCATCCAAACCAGTTGCCCTGCAGGTGTCTTCAACACAATTAATGGCAATGTTATTCTTCCGGTTGCTCTGGCTAAAAACCTAAAAGTCATCTGTGATGCTTCTCTTTCTCTCATACCCTACATCAGGAAATTCTTTTGCCTCTACTTTTAAAATATATTCAGAATCTGACTACTTCCTACCACAACTGCCATCACTTTGGTCTAAGCCTACATGTTCTCTCACATGGATTGCCACAACAGCTTCCTGACTGGTCTCCTTATTTCAATACTGCAGTTAAAATATAAATTAGAAACGTCATTCCCCTGCTTAAAACTCTTTGCTGGATTCCTGCCTCCCTCAGAGCCTATCCAGGCAAATGTCTTTACAGCGGTTTTTTAAGACCCTCCTACAGTGTCTACTCCATATCTTATTACACCTCTGATGTCATCCCTTGCTCTCTTTCACTCACTCCACAAATTTACTTTCACAAATTTACTCTTTCACTTACTCCATTCCATCTACACTAGCCTCCTGGCTGTTCTCCAAACACGTCATGCATGCCCCTGCCTTGGCGCCTATGTACTTGCCTTTCCTCTATCTGGAATGTTGCTCTTCTTTTGCTTTTCCCCATTGTTTGCTCTCTTTCTTCCTGTCTTTGCTCAATTACTACTTTCTCAGTGAGGCCTCCTAATCATTTGAATTAAAGTTGCAATCCCTCCCCACCCAATCACCATATTCACTATCCCTTTCTTATCATCATCTAATGTACATTTCATACTATAAATTTTAGTTATTATCCTTCCCTCCTACACTAGAATGTGAGTTCAAGAATATTCTGTCTGTCTTATTAACTACATATTCCTAGACTTTAAAATTGTGTCATGTACAATAATTTATTATTATTAATGAAGTGCTCAATAATTAGTTCAATGAACAAAACATTAATGAGTATTTTAAATACCCATAAAAGGCTTTTTTGAGCTTATTATGGGAAAGAGAAGTACGGGGGATCCAGAAGTGAGTTGTCTACCCTTTCAGGTGCTCAGCTGAGAACTGTGTGTGTATTTGTGCCTGTGGGTCTCCCACCTATGTAGATGGATCACCTAGGAATAGCTGTGCTCTTTCAGAATCACCAAAAATGCATAGAGAACTAAAAATGACAAAACACATACTGTTGGCTAAAATTAACAGCATCTCATATCAGACTCCAGCATAGACAAGTAATAAAAGTTACCAGAAGGTTTAAGAAAAATGAATATTTACTGAGTAGCTAGTGGGTACCAGGGGGATACAAAGTTGACTTGAGTATAGCCCAGTCTGCCCCAAGGAGCTCACAGCCTGGTTGCCATGGAAACAGACAACTACACCATATCATCATCAGCCCACTACAGAAAAATGTACTAGGCACAAAGGCAACAGAGAAGAGAGAGAGATTAAGTAGAGTAGCAGAGGGGGATGATATCTGAGCTGGGTTCTGAAGCATGAATAGAGGAGGAGAGAAGGGTCCAGGAGAGAAATTTACAAGTGAGAAGCATTTCACCACTGACTTTTTTTTCCTGCTTCATAGAAATGCCTACCTATCTGGATTTTAACAGAAAGTAGCTCAGCCAAGCTTGCAAAACTCTGAGTTGTGTGTAGCAGAATTTGAGAACCCCTGGTTATTGTGACATACAAGGAAAGCCTGAGTGAAAGAGACAGATGGCAGGATGAGGCCATTTAATACTGCAGAACCCATCACAAGCTCAAGGCGATAAGGAGTAGAAGAGCAGGAGCATTTTATTTCTGCCTTGGCCATCGCCTGGAGCACACTTTCTCTCGTTTTCTACCTCTCCTGATAATGTCTGTTCCTGAAGAGAGAGGCCACCTTAGTAGTGCAGAAAGTTCCTATGTTCGAATCTGAAGTTTGAGTCTTTTTAACTGTATGATCCTGTGCCCAGTTTCAAAACCTTTGTTTGCCACAGCCTAGAGAGTAAAATCCAAGTTCCTCAGCTTGGTACTCAAGACCCTCCTCTATCTGACCTCTGATGCCCTCTCCAACCTCAACTACCCTGTACATACCCCTTCTCACCCCAAACACCTAAGCATTTCTCTTGGGCTCTGTACTTTTACAGACACTGCTCTCTCAAGCTGACGTCTTTGCCCCCTTCTTCCCAAGCTGGAGAATTTCCATTCCTCTTTCCAGACATAACTCTGGTATTATCACCTCCAGGAGGCTTTTCCTGATTGCTAGGAACTACCTCTGGGCCTCAGAACCCCAGACCCTCCATTACCCCAGCATCTGGAGCACACCTGTTCTTGCCCCTTCCTATCTACTCTCTACAGAACAGCCAGAGGGATCTTTCTACAATATAGGACTCACTGCTGTTCACTAACTTTAAAAAAGAAAGAACCTTCATTTCTTAGCTTAAAGACCATAATCTTTACTGTAGCACACCAGGTTCTGTGTGACCTCACCCCTGCCTGCCTCTGCACCTTCTCATCTCACCCTTTGCTCTCTCTGCTCCAGCTGAACTCCAGCCTTCTTTGTTTTTCAATGTATCTTGTTTCTCTCTCCTTCAGGACCTTTGCACTGGCTTCCTTGCTTTAACATGGATAATTTCTACTCATTCCTTAGAGCTCAGCTCAAACCTTCCTTCTTCTGGGAAGCCCTCCTTATGTCATGCCCTCCTAACCCCCCCCCCACCCAACCCCTACCCCAGTATTTACCACGACAGTAATTTTAGAGCTACTTATGGATTAATACGTCTCTCCTCCAAGGTAGGGACCACACTGTCTTGTTCATCACTGCATAAGAGGCACCTAGAGCAGAACCCAGTGTAGAACAGTGCTCAAAAAATATTTGTTGAATGACCGTAGCAGTTTTTAGCCCTTACCGCATAATACAAAATCCCCAGTTTACGTGGCGTCTCTCATGGCAGCCTGTGAGCTCCTGGAGAACTAGTACAGTGTCAGCACCCAGCATCATGCTTAGCAATTAGTGGGGCTCAGTAGGGGTTTTCTAAATGTGGGAGACACTATGCTGCGCCGCCCAGATCTCCAATCACGAAGACTTAGGACACCTGTACTGCCGGTGGAACGCCTTTAATTGTCAGCCCTTCCAGGGACAGGGCCCCTTTGGCTCCTGTCACAGCTTTTCCCAGATGGCCGATGTCTAATAACTGATGAAAGCAGGGATATAAAGACCTGGCCAATTTAGCTTATCTGGGGATGACTCTAACAGCCATGCTAGCTAGCTTCAGAGTCCCTGTGGCATCAGCCACGACTGTCCTTGGAGCTCTGGGCTTCTGCCCACTCCGTTCCCTCTCTTCCTTCCACAGGTGTTGATTCCCAGGGTGCTCCTTCATAAACATCTTGCACAGCAATCTCCTCCTCAGAATCTGCTTCCCAGAAACCCAACCTGCGCCAAGCCCTTAGTATTCTCTTCCTCTTTTCGATGCCATACCTCTCAGGGACCATTCATTCATTCACCTAAAGTCTGTAGGCACCATTCAGCTGACAAAGTGTTTCACATCCAGTTTACTATTACTCTCATTCTATACTGCCTAAGTGCAGCAAGAAGGGGGGCTTGCCCCACTGAACAGTTGAAGACGCTGAGGCCCAGAGAGGTGGTATGACCAGCCTAAGGCCACTGCTTTAAATCAGATCCAGATTTTCACCTCCTTTCCCCACCAAGTTGCTGCATCCTGGAAGAAGAGCGATGAGCTCACGCAACTAAATTCTGGTCTCAGTGATCAAAATCCTGGAACCCTGGCTATGGGGTCCGGGAAGAGGAGCAGAGTCGAACGGCTCCTGTAGCAAAGATGGGGAAACTGAGGTCCAGTGCCTGGCGCTCCACCGCCCGCCGAGGAGAAAGAGAAAGGGGCGCGTCCTGCGTCTCTGGCTGGGTGATACCGGAGCCGCCTCCTCCCTCCCCCCATCTCAGAGTCCCCCCCTCCCCCACACACTCCCTCGCCTCGTCTTTGCCCTGGCAAATCGGCCACCTCGGGAGCGAGTCATGGTGGCTGCACTGGTGGCAGCGTGGCTGCTCCTGTCAGCTGCGGCCTGCGCTCCGCGGGAGCAAGACTTCTACGACTTCAAAGCTGTCAACATCCGGGGCAAGTTGGTGTCGCTGGAGAAGTACCGGGGTTCGGTGAGTGTCCACCCGCGGGGGCTCGGCGCCACCCCAGCAGGGACTGCTGGGGGCGCACCGCGGCCCCGGACCCTGCGGGTGTAGCTCCTGCCGCCCAAAGACACTGCCCTGGCTTCCCCGCCCCCACCCGGACATTCCCCCGGGGGCGCAGCGCCCCTGATGGTGCTTGGGGTCCATCCTGTGACTACGTGGCACAGCCCCGGCTTGCCGTGAAACCCGAAACTCTCGCAGCCGGCGCCAATTTCCCTGCTGGCGACTTTGGGCGGCAAGTCCAGACCTCTCCCAGAGGCTTGATGCCCTGGGCCCAGCCTTTGTCATGCACGAGTGGAAAAAGCACCCCTAGCATCCTGCGGCCTTTGTCTTTCCCACCCCCAGTTTCGGCATCTGGAACAGGAGGAGTTGCTGATATTGAATCCAACGAGAACATGATAGAAATGAATGCGCAAGTGCAGAGGAAGTGCATGGAGATCTTACGCAGATCATCCTCTAGGGAAGACACAAAGGCCCAGTGAGGGAAGGTGTTTTGTACAGGGTCATACAGAGCTAGAAAGCACAGAGCCTGGAGGAGAACCACCCATCCCCCTGTGATCTGCTTTAGGAAAAGTCCTGTGATGGCAGCTCAGGCTGAGATCTGAGTTGTCCAGGCTAACTGCTACTTCCTTACTACAGCATTATTAATTTTTTTTTTTTTCCTCAGAGCAAAAAGCCAATAAGAGCAGGGCCCATTCCTGTTCAGGATTTCCTTTCCCCCTAGTGCAGCTGGCTAGAGATCCCCAGGTTTAGCATTTGACCAGCTCTGCTACTCATTAATTCATTGATTATTATTGAATACCTACTGTATACTAAGTACTGGGCCAGCCTTAGGGATGCAGTGGTGAACAAAACAGACAAGTTTCCACTTTAATAGAGCTTATATGATGTGGAGAGGATAAAGATAATAAACAAGGAACAGAAAAATGAAAAAGGTAATTCCTAGTAGTAATAAGTGCTATGACAAGAATAGAACAAAGTCTATTTGTTTTCAGAAATAGCATCCAGGATGTAAGGAACAGAAATCCTGAAGAAAAATGACCCAGAGAAGTAATCCCAGAATTCTAAGTCTTTTAATACTCCAGGTCATTGGTAAATACATAGCAGTGAAATGCCAAGAAATCAATCAGAAAGAAGTTGAAAAAAGAAAAAGAGCAGCATCACAGAGCTACCAAGTGGTAGACTTAGAATTTGAACTAAGCAGCCCAGCTCCAGAGACTATGCCCTTAAATGCTAGGTTTAGAGGGAAATCAGGAAGAGTCAGTCCAGGAAATCTGTAAATGATGCTGAGTTAATCCAAGCTAGGTTTGCCACTTAAGCAATACGGTCATTCATTCACCTGCAAATAATTATTTGCTTATTATGTGTATTTCACCCCAATTTTTTTTAATTGGAAATTTTTTTACTGGCTCCCCCTACATTCTCATCACTGGCACCAGCCCTGGAGACATAACCATGAGCAAGACTGTATGATTTATGCCCTCAGGCTAACTAGGAAGATAATCATTTAGACCAGCATTGAGTATAGATTAATGGGTGACCACTTGAGAATAGGCCTACCTGAAGTGTGAGGTTATGTGCATGCAGGCCTGAGTAGTGTGTGTGTATGAATGGTTTATTTGTTTGCTTGCTTCTATGTACACATCCAAGTCTGTGGCTGTGCTTATATATATATATATGTATTATATAAATTAACTGTGTGTATTTGAGCATGTCTGTCTGTTTTGGCCACTTTAAGGATGAGCTTTTTGGTTTCAGGCATGGAACTAGAAGCAAGATTTCCTTCCTTCCAAAAAAGTAAGTAGACACATAAGATGTAGGTTAAAAATAAGCAATTTTAATGCTCTTATTGCCAGAAATCTATCAGAGAAGAAAGAATAAGACCCTTGGCTAGGGAAGGGAGTTAAAGATCCTAGTTTCTCACTACCACAGGCAGAATATGGCATATGCTGATGCAAATGGGGGAGGCTGTTCTAACAGTCTATGGTTCTGGGAATGGGTCTGTCCTCATCTGGTAGAGGCAGGGTGAGGGAGTTACAGCTTGGTGACTTTCATAATCTAGCCCAGTGGTTCTTAACTGGGGTAATTTTGCTCCTCAGGGGACATTTAGCAACATATGGAGACATTTTTATTACCAAGACTAGGCGTCTAGTGGGTAAAGGCCAGGGATGCTGCTAAACATCCTATGATGAACAGAACAGCCCCAACACCACACAGAATTATCCAGCCCAAAATGTCAATATTCCCGAAGTTGAGAAGCCTTTTCTTGCCTCAGCAGTTTGTGCAGTGCCCCCGGCCACCCCTGGGAGATGGCCCTCTTTATGGAACCAGCTGGTATGATCCTAGCTCTCCTAAAAAAGTAGCCAGAGAGATAGGTAGGGCAGGGCTGCCCAGACACAGGGTGAGTTTTAAAATCCTTTATTCATATATAACTAGAAGCTAAAAACATAGCATTGTTGCCAAAATTCTAATGGCAATATTATAATCGAGTTCTATCAGCTAGCTTTATATTTATTACCTAAAGGTGATAAATTTATAAATAAATTTATGTTAATAAATACATTTATTATAAGGCGATAGTAAATTTAAGGGTGAGTCTAGTGATAAAAGAAAGTGGTATTTTTTTTTTGCTGGAGAGGGGCAAAAAGGGATTGCTCTGGGGTCCTTCGGGTCCTTTATCAGGAAAACCCATGTTTGTCCATGTACCCATTCAGGTGATTGTGTATGTCTGCATACTTACTTATTCATTCAACAGGCACTTTCTGAGACTTTTCCATATGTCAAGTCCTGGGGTGAAGTGGACATAGCTCCTGCCTTCAGTGAGTTCACATTCTAAAAGGGAGACTGACTCATATACAGGCAACTACAGTGTAGAGTGCCAGCTAAATGAGCCAGAAATTGAACCCAGGTGTGCCTGTCCATTCCCCCACATCACCTCCTGGTATGAGCTCCCCAGTGTGTGTGCCTTCTCTGTAAATATGTTGTGTTTGTGGACATATGTGATGTGTGCTAATGTATCTTTGTATCATGGAGTATGCATACCCGTTTGGGACTATTTTATGCTTAGTCACAATATTCACGTATGTCTATGCACATATCTGTAAGCCTTTGCATGTTGGATTTCATTTGTGCCTGTGTGCATGTGTTTGTATGTATGTGAAGGCACTGCAGTCACATTTACATATATGTACATTGTATTCTTGTATGTATGAGAGCATTAATTGTGGGGGAGAGGTCACACGTTAGCATGTCAAGCAATGTACAAGTGTGTCCCTCTTCACTGGGTTGTGTGTATCTGAGTTTTGTTTTTGCTACCCAGGTGTCCCTGGTGGTGAATGTGGCCAGCGAGTGTGGCTTCACAGACCAGCACTACCGAGACCTACAACAGCTACAGCGGGACCTGGGGCCTCACCACTTCAACGTGCTTGCCTTCCCCTGCAACCAGTTTGGCCAACAGGAGCCTGACAGCAACAGGGAGATCGAGAGCTTTGCCCGCCGCACCTACAGTGTCTCTTTCCCCATGTTTAGCAAGGTCGCAGTCACTGGCACTGGTGCCCACCCTGCCTTCAAATACCTGATCCGTGAGTTCTGATCTTTTATCTCACCTTCCCTCAGCTGACTAAGGTCGTAGCTCCCTAGGCAACAGAAGCCACTGCCAGGCTGAGTGACCTGGGGCCCCTTCCAGACCCCAGTGGGTGGGCTGATGATCTGTTTCACCACTAATCTTTGAGGATGAACTGAGAGGTATTCCTGCCTAAGAATATTTCCACCCTGCTACCTCTCGGTTCTCCCTCAGGGTCACTCTTGCAGACATCTCTGGAACGCTGTTTTCATATGCATGGGGCTCCTAGAAGGAGCTTGAGCCCTCATATTTTAGTAAATGTGAATTAGTTGAGCCTATGAACTTAGTATGGAGAAACCAAGGTGCAGATGTGACACCATACTCTTGGAGAAGGCTGACAGACAGACATCTCCTGTCCTGTGTCAGAGGCAAAGTCTATAGGCCACGGGAAGGAAACCTGAGCTAAAACACCAGATCTCAATATTTCAGAAATAGATCCCTTCTCCAGCCCCAGAAGCCTCAGAACCACAAAATGGGATCATGAGCCATGTTTATCATCATGGTCCTATTTCCTCCTTCAGGCATTTCTCCTCCTTTAGGGGCTCCATTTTTGCCTTCCCCCACTCTATGCTTCTGGTTGCCTTCATATCCCTCACCACCCCCCAACCAACCCATTCGCCTGGAGGAGTAAATGAGAAACAACAGTGTAGCCAACAAAAGGTCCCTTACCGAGGCAGATTAGAATGTTTCCTGTGGGTCGATCCTAATATTTGCTTTTTTCCCCTTGTGTGTTTTTATTAGTTCCTTTCCAGTTCCCACTGTTATAGATCAAAACTGGCCCTGCTGTAGAAGCACCTGGGGAGCTCTTAAAAATGCATTAGCCTGAGACCTACTGAAGCAAGGCCCAAGAATCTTTATTTTAAGCATTCCTCATTACCACTGCCACCATGATTCAGATGCATCCAGTTCATGGACTACCATTTGGAAATCGTTAAGTTTTTGTTAGAGAATAACGTGTAGACTATTCAGTAGCTTGAGGTCATTAATAAAGGAAGATCTAAATCTGCTTTATCAAGCACTGCACAGAATCCTAGAGCAGTAGTTTTCAACCTTGGCGCCATATTGGAATCTTCTGAACAGCTTTTTAAAAAACAGATGTCTGAGTCTTACCCCCAGAGATTCCGATTAAAGTGGTCTGGGGTGTGGACTGGGCATCAGGATTTGAAAATCTCTCCAGTTAATTCTAATAGAACCAGTGTTTCAGGGGATGACTGGACACCGATAGTAGAATTCCAGGAGAGAGCACACAGGGAAGCAAACTTTGCTCTCCTTCTTCCTTTTTCTCTAGAAACTTCTGGGAAGGAGCCTACCTGGAACTTCTGGAAGTACCTAGTGGCTCCAGATGGAAAGGTGGTAGAGGCTTGGGACCCAACTATATCGGTGGAGGAGATCAGGCCCCAGATCACAGCGCTTGTGAGGAAGCTCATACTGAAGAAGCGAGAAGACTTATAATCACTTTCCCTCCTCTCCCACCATCCCTTCCCTCCACCTTCTGTGGGTGACCAAAGCAAACTCAAATGGTGCTTCAAAGGGAGAGACCATTGACTCTCCTTCTTCCACCTTTAGAAGACTTATAATCATTTCCCTCCTCTTCCACCATTCCTTTCCCTCCACCTTCCGTGGCTGACCAAAGCAAACTCAAATGGTGCTTCAAAGGGAGAGACCATTAACTCTCCTTCTTTCAGCTTTATCCCACCTACCACATCACTCCTATGGGGGTAAAAATTCTAGTATTTTGATGACTTAAATCTTAGAGCAACCTATAGGAACTCCTGGCCAATGAGAGGTCCTGACCAATGAATCACAAGCCAATAAGAATCTCTAGCCCATGAAAACGTAGCAAATAGAATCATACCAAGTAAAAATCTTCTACCCGTTAAGAACTCCGTAAAACAGGGCCAATTTCTATATCACAGGGCTATTGTGAGGATTAGGATAAAAAACCTGTGAATATGCCTAGGGCTGTGTCAGCTGAATAAGAGGCATTCAATAAATGTTTTTTTGCATATGAACCAAAAAATAACTTGTAATTAATGAAAACTTGTGCCCAACATGAATTTCTAGCCAATGAGAATCCAGGCCAAACACTTATTTGTTGTTACTGTTGTTTTCTTCTGTATTATTTTCTAATTACAAAAGTAATGCAAATACATTGTAAGATAATACAGGATATCATAATAAAATGAAAATATCCCCCTCATTTTCTATACTCTCATTCCCTGGAGGTAAACATTGTTAGTAATTTGGTACAAAGGCTTCCAAGCCTTTTTTAATCAACCCAATCATTTTCCCAATAAGAATTCACTGATGAAAAGTATACTACAATAACAAATAGGCAAAGGATATGAATAGATAATTCACAGAAGGATATAGATAAATAATAAGTATATGAAAAGATACTTAGCCTCATTCAAATTGGAAAGATTTTTTAAAATAATAATACCCATTGTTGGTAAGGATGTGGGGAAATGGTATTTGCATAACTTATTGGTGGGACAATAAACTGTCACAAGTTTTTGGAGCATGATTTAGTAATAGCTTTTAAAACAAAATATTCATATCCTTAGATCCATCATTTCTCCTTCTAGAAGACTCCCTAACTATGCAAATATATATGTGCAATAATATGTATGTACACTGTTCATAACAGTGAAAATTGGATGTAACCCTTGTGTCTATCAATATGGCCTGGTAATAAATTATGCTACAAATCAAAATGATACACTAATATAGTTATTGAAATGAATGAATTAGATTTCTATATGCAACCATAGAAAGCTGTCCAAGAGTGAAAACAAGGAAACTTGTAAAACAGAATGGACCCATGCACACACGCAAAAAAAAACAGTAGAACATGTAATATTTTTATTTAAAAAATTTACTATGTTATAACTGAGCGGGAAAGAGGAGATAAAAAGAGATAGACCAAACTATAATGGTGGTTGTCTCTGAGGGGTGAGGGTGGGATAATAGGAGTCACTCACTTTCTTTGTTAAGTATTTCTATAATGTTTAAATTTTGCATGTAAAATATGTATTTCATTTTTATATAAATATTAAAAAGTGGCAGCTAAAAACTGAAGTTATCGAAAAAGTCATGGATTGATAATTCATTGGACAATAAGAATTTCATGTCTACTTCTCCCAAAGCACTCTTCTAGAAGAAGGAGACTCAGATTCAAGTCCTGGCTGTGTCCCTGGCTCACAGACTGAGCAAATTGTTCCTCAACTACTATCCTTAATTTTCCCACTGGACAACAAAAGGGTTGAACTGTGCTTACAGTTCTCACAATCTCCCTTAATGGTCCTTCTCAAAAGCTGCCCAGAGTAAATGAAAGCTTTTTATACACTGACCACAAGCCCCTCTATGGTGGCCTCCAGCCTCCACCTTACATGCCCTGCTCCAAGCTCCAGCTCTGCATATGTTCTTATGTTCGTACACACACAAACACAATGAAAGCCACCTATCACAGAACTTTTTGTGATGGACGTTTCAGAATCACATTCTTAATGAACACCTCTCTGACTTTATCCTGCTTGGCCTCTCAGCCACATCTCACATTGCTGACTTCTTGAAACTTTCTCTTCCCTTAGTTTTCATGTCACTGTCTTAATTTTCTCCCTCTCTGATTGTTCCTTCTTCTCAGTGTCTGTTGATGTCCCTTTCTCTCTGCCCACTCCTTCCCTGTTGTTCTTCCTTGGGATTCCAGGCTGGTCCCTTTTCTCACTCCATACACTCTTCTCTAGTTATATCATTCTTTTCACATGATTTTGACCACCATCTATGCCTTGGACTCAAAACTCTACCTTGGACTCATATCAGTCTGCCTACTTGGCATGTCTATAGACACCTCAATTCAACATATCCAGAACTAAACTCATTGTCTCTTCCTGACACACCTGCTCTCTCTTCCACTCAGCCTTCACAAAGTCCCTGAGCCTTTCCTATCACACACCACTCACTTACTCACTCACCACACTCTGTTTTCATTGTTTAAGCAACTACTCTGCCTTCTCTCCTCAGCACAGTGCCTGGCCCTTAGCATATTAATTGTAAATAAATGGTAAGCATTTTAAGCACATGGTTCATGCCATCCCTGACTAAAGCCTATCTGGAAAGCAAAACATGTTTCCCCCAGAAGTTTAGAATCCAGCTGAGGATTTTATAGTCCCAATTTAAACTTCATCCCTATAGGCTTTATCTCTTTTCTGCTGTTCCCAAGTCTTCTCTAACATATAAGAGTCCCCTTGGAAAAATCTCACTTCAAATTCTTGTCAATTGCTGCCCTAGTCATTGGTTAACCAGTATATGCTAACAACTTAGTTTTAAATTAATCCCTTTATTATCAGCTAACACTTGAGTGGTTAATATTTGATTTTCTACTACCACCTTAATTATCTTCTAACACTTTACTTGTAAGCCAAATACTTTATTAGGTTATATATTAGTATTTAGTAGTGTGGATGGAAAGAGGGCAAGTCAATGTGGGTAGTCACATCCCAGGCCTGTAACTTCTCTTGTGAAAGGTTTTTAAGCAAGCACCATCCATTGTTCTTGTGCATCTAGGTTAACATGCCTTTGAAATGCCAGAAGTAATACCCCTCAAAGGGGTAACCACCCTTAAGAAAACACATAAACTTGTAATCCAATCCCTGCCTTATTTTTCTCCACCATCGTGTAATCTTCTTTAAATTCCCTCTTTAATTCCAAAGGCATAAAAGAAGCTGCAAACATATTCTCCAGGGCATTTGCGATCTTGCTCCCCAGCATATATCATCAGTTGGGCTCAAATAAACTATAGGTTGGGACGTTCCTTATGTCAATAGCAGTTTAGTTATTTGCCGAGCCTTAATTATTTATCAACATTTGAGTTGTCCCCTTAAAACTTATTACTGATCCCTTAGTTATCTGCTATTAAAGATAGGTTAGCAATCCAGAGACCAGCAGTTAGGAGTTTGGGGAGGGCTCATTTCTGGCTGTGGACATCATAAAGGCCATTATCTTTTGCTCAGCTCTCCTTTCACTCTCAGCTGATTCATTCTCTTTCAACATCAGCTAGTCCCAGGTCCTCAGAAAAAGGGAGGTCCCATCCTAATTGCTTATTTACTTCACTGAGTTGGGCTGAAGGGTAGAGGGAAAAGAGTGTGACTATGAGGTGACTTCCTGGAAAATTATGGTTGGAAGAGATACTCATTCGTCAACAAGTATTTGAGCACTACTTATGTGTCAGGTTCTGCACCAGTTTCCAGGGATATATCAGTAAACGAAACATGCATATTCCCAGCTGTCATAGCACTCATAAAAGAGTGGGAAAAACAAACGTCAACCAAATAATTACTACACTTATTATATTTACAATTATGATAAACACTGGGAAGACATTCAGGAGCCATGAACATGTATGAAAGTGACATTGGACCTATTCTGGAGTTCAGAGAAAGCTTCCCTGAAGAATGACATTTAGCTGAGAGCTGAAATTTTAATAAGTCAGGGGAAAAAAGTGGGGAGGTCCTAAGCAGATGGAGTGGCTCCAGCAAAGTCCCTAAGGAAGGAAGATGCTCCATAGGATGAAGCCAGTGCAGCCTGGAGCCAAGTAATAAGAAGAGGGGAGAAGTAAGCGGGGCCAGATCATTTAAGACCTTGTGGAATGCAGGTAAGAAATAATAGTGACCTGACTTAGCATGACAGAACCTGTCTTCAGTACCAAACCTGCAGCCAGAAATAAACCCTGGGGCAGAGGCAGATGTGGAACTACTGTTAGAAGTGGGCTGTTCTGGAAGCTGCCTGGAGGGCCGGTCACCATGGAGACACCTGTGAAAAGCAGGTAGACCTGAGATATCCTAGCCCCAGGAGGGCCAGCTGGAGGGGATTTCCAAGCTGCTTGCATAGATTCCTGGGCCTCACCCAGAATGATTATATTGTGGGTAGTCAAAAGACCATATTTTAAGAAAGAAATGCTGCCTTGGGTATAACAAAAATCTCTGCAGCTCCCTCTCCAGCCCACATCTCCTTTAATCTCAATATCTTAGCACCACCTGACTCTTACCACTTTGCATCAGGATAGAGATTTGGCAGCTATGACAGAAACCCAAAGTAAATACAGTCTCAAATTTTCTATCCCATGTAAAAGTTGGACCTTTACTCTACTCCATGAACTAGTCAGGGGCACAGGCTTATGGCTCTGCCATCCCTAGGATGTTGCCAACATCTGCATGGCCCAAAGTAGCTGACTACATCAACCCTATTCCTTTAAGGGTACTATGTCACAATTTTACAGGTCAGAAGAACTTAGTCACAGAGCTACCCAGACACAAAGATCACTGGGAAATAGTTTTATTCTGTATGGCCATTTGCCCAGATGAAAACCAGGGATTCCTTTAACGTGGAAAAAGGGGAGAACAGATGTGGGGGGAGCAGGGACAAATAGCCATCTCTGTACCACATCTTAATATTTTCAAAACTCTCCCCTCTTCCTTCTTCTCACTACCATTTCACTGGATGTATCATCTTTCTAGTTCATCTCCTTGTCCCCAACTCCCTCCTCTAATGCATCCTTTATCTCACAAGCTGAAAGATACTTAGAAAGCAAATCTGAGCAAATCACCTCTGTTCCAGTGTGGCCCCAACCCTTACCCTTGGAATAAAGGCTCAGTTCATTAATCTATCATTCATAGTCCTTGCGCTTCATCCTTCGCTGTTTCTTACAGCAACACCAAACAGTTTGCCATAACCTTTTTTACTTTTTCCTTACATTGCACAGGCAGATAGTCTCTTCCTTTCCTTGATATTGCTGTACACCTTGTCTCTGTAGTAGTCTTCGAGCATAAGAAATGCCTTGCTCATAGTAGGTGTTCAAAAGTCATTTACTGAAGGACATCATTGTCATCATCTATGTTTCTGAATGTTGCAGGGACTGTCTGAGCCCCTGCATCACTTAGGTTCTCCCTGAAAAACTGAAATCCTCCATGGAAGGGCTGACCAATCTCAGTGAGATGGGAAAGCATAGTCAGAAACCCCCTTCCTCTAATCCCTGGGAATATGAGTGCTCCTCTCTGATCACATGACAAAGTGAGCCCTGCTCATCATTTTCCAGAGGGAGTCCCAGAGCCATAATCACCTCTGATATTTGTGACAATTTCATGGGATATATTTATATTAAAAAATTATTCATTGCTTATCTGAAATTCAAATTCAACTAGCCATCTTGTACTTCATCTGGCAACCCTAATACCCTGCAGTAGAGAGTTGAACTAAATTGCCTCTAGCATCTTTTGAACTCTAAAAAATAAAGATTCTAACTGTTCCTATTTGCCTCTTTCTTCTCAATGAAAGTAGAAAGTTTTCTAAGGATTAAGGTAGAAATGCTGAGAATAATAGATAACAGGCTAATCAACATAACAAATGAAAAGACCACCTTACTGACTGTGTAATCTTGGATAGTCACTGATCCTCCATTGCTTCATCTAGCCAATAAAATGAAGCCAAGATTCTACTTAGTAAGCGTTGGGAACTGTGCTGGGCGCTTCCGTCTATATGCTCTCTCACCTGGAATATTCAGACAAAGAAATGTATAAGAAGGCACGTCGTAAGTGCAAATGGGCTATAACAAAAATAAAATAGTATTAGCATTAGTGTAATAACTATCTGCAGTTGATTTCCTTACCCTTGGCAGGAAAGAAGTTTCCCTTGCTTGGTCATATTATAAAGGAAAGACATTGTCTAGGACTCTAGGGCCTAAAGCAGTGGTTCTTAACTAAGGGTGATTTTGCTCAACAGGGGACATTTGGCAAGATCTGAGGACATTTTGGGCTCTCACAAGTGGGGGATGGGTACTACTGGCATCTAATAGGGAGAGGCCCGGGAGGCTGATAAACATCCTGCAGTGCATAAGACTTATGTGAAAGAATTATGTGGCTCAAAATGTCAATGGGTTGAGAAATCCTGGTTTAGAGTATTGTAAAGCAGGATTTATATCCCAGTGTTGCTGCTTAGCAGCCAGGTGACTCATGAACAAAGAACTTTACTTCTCTGGGCCTCAGTGTCCACCTCTGGGACATTTACCTCATAGTCTTATTGTAATGATCAAATATCAGTAAACCCATAAAGCACTGCAGTGCCCAGATACATAGTAAATATTCAGTAAATTATACTAGTGCTTGTGTTTATTTAGGTGTCACTATTCCCATTTAAAAGACAGGAAACTGAGGCTCAGAGAGAACTGATTTGCCCAAGGTCAAGAGAAAAAGCAATTCTAGTCATGGAGTTGACAGAGTTCACTAAGAATCTTCTGTAGACAAAGGCTGCAGTTTTCTTGTATGTAGACTTAACATGAGACACAATCTTTGCTCTCAGCAAAGTGAAAGAGGAGAACTAAGCTTTACTGAGTGCTTACAAAGCTATATCTCATTCCTATGAGGGAGGTATTATGACTTATGTTTTACAGATGAGACTAAGTAACAAGTCCAAAGTCTACCAGTAAGTCAGCTGCAAGTGGCAATAGAATACAGGCAATTCTGGTACCAAAGTCCTTGCCTTTCCCTCTGTCCTTTGCTTCCTGGACTTTGGTAGCATTCCAGCAAGGATAGTGAGGGTTTAGGCTTAGAGACACTGGTCCTGGGAAAGGGCCAGACATTCACTCCAGGGTGCAGAAGTCTTGGAATAAATTCCGGAAGTGGCTGATCTCAGTCTGAAAAAGAACTGTGAACACGTTTAATAATATGTAAAGTGCTAGATTCACGTTGAGACCGGAGAAGAAGCTAGGCAAAGGCAGTGTTTCCTTGAGCTTTGGGACTGGCAGACTCAGGACAGATCTCAGTCTCTGCCATTCCTGGATGGATCCTTGGGTGAAAATTTTAACCTCTCTGAGCCTCAATATCTTTATAGTTTAAAATATCCACACTTCAGAATTATTTATTTATTATTCCTTCCTTGATGCACAGAGTTGACCCATATGACCAGCAGGTTTTGAAGGTTTCCAGCAGAAGGAACAAGTGAGAGTTGAAATCTAGCTTGAACTTAAATTACCAGGCCTCGTCTTTGGCATAGAGCTAAATCGAGCAAAGGAAGGGGCACTTTTTTTTTTTTTCCGTATTTGCACAAAGGCACATGAAGGAACAAAGGTAGCACAAAGCAGCAGTCCTGCCTTTAAGAATCAGTCCCTAGGCTGAGTGCTGTGAAACCATGGCTGAAACAAGTACAACCTCTGTCCTGGAGGAGCCTTTAATTTGAAGCTCCGGTGAGATGATAGCACATGAAAAGAGCTCAATGAATGGTACATGTAGAGTCAGGACAGTAGATGCTTCAGAAAGAATGGTGCTCTGAAAACGGGTTACAGAAAGGCTTCTTGCAGTAAGGGTTTCTTCAAGCTGGTCCTTAAAGGGTGGAGATGATTTAGATAAGCAGAAGCAGGAAACTGCAAGGGCAAAAACTTAAGAAAGGAGGCTCCTTTCCCAGGCCAGACTGAAAGAATCAGAGCCTTCCTATATCAAAGTAGAAGCAGGTATAGTTGAAAAGGTAGGGAGAGATTTTAGAGGTCAGACTGGAATCATCGGGCTACTTCAACAGCTCAGGTCAAGCCTTCAGAGGATCTCTCTGTTTATGAATGTGTGGTGGAAAAGAATCAAGCACAGAGAAAAAAGAATTACACAATTCTCCCTTAAAACGCAAAAGAATTTTCTTTGACATTATACTGGAGATCCTAAACGTGTAATAAAATAAGAAAAAGAAGTAAAAAACATCAGCTGGAAAGGAAAAGTAAACCTGCCTTTATTCATAGAATGCTTACTATGTGGTCTGTGAATAAATTGTTTTTTGATAACATTAAAAGAAAAACCTAAGTAATAAAAGCTACTAGAACTAAATGAATTTAGCAAGTCTCAGAATACAAAGTGAATGTACAAAAATAAATTGTATTTCTATATAGTAGCAACATACAATTGGAAAATCACATGAAAAATGTCATTTACAATAACATAGAAAATAATAAAAGGGATAAATTGTACAAAATATGTACAAGACATGTACACAGAATAGTATAAAACATTGTTGAGACAAATTAAAGAAAAACTAAATAAATGAAGATATATACTATGTTCACGGATTGTGAAACTTAATATTAAGATGTTAATTCTCTCCAAATTGATCTATTGGTTCAATACAATCCTAAGCAAAATCCCAGCAGGTTTTTTGGGGCAGAAAGTGAGAAGTGGATTCTAAAATTTATATGGAAATGCAAAGGTTCTAGAATCACTAAAACAATTTTTAAAAAGAAAAAGAGGATTATACTCCCTGATTTCAAGACTTACTTATAAAGCCACAGTAATTAAGACAGAGTAGTATTGGCTTAAGTTCAAATCTAGATCAATGAAATAGACCAGAGAATTCAGAAATAAATTTACACATATGTGGTTAATTAAGCTTTGACAAAGATGTCAAGTTAGTTCAATGGAAAAAAGATAATTCTTTCAAAGGACAGTTTTGGAACAACTGGATAGCCACATGTAAAAAGCGAACTTCAACTTTTGCTTCACACTAGACACAAAAATTAACTCGAAATGGATTAGAGGCATAAATGTAAAAGTTATATCTATAAAACTCGTAGAAGGAAATATAAGATGTAGTCTTGAGGTAAGCAAAGATTTTTTTAAGATAGAACACATAAAGCACTAATCTTAATTTTAAAAAGTGATAAACTGGACTATAAATTTCAAAATTTCTGCTCCTTGACAAACACCTTAAAGAAAATGAGAAGGCAAGCCACAGAGTAGGAAAAAAATATTTACAATAAAGAATTTGCATATTTGATATAATATTTGATAAAGGATTTGCACCTAGAATATATAAGAACTGTTATAATTCAATAGGAAGGTAATCCAATTTTAAAATAAACAAAACAGACATTTTGCAAAAGAAGATATATGAATGGTTAGTGAGCATATGAAAAGATGTTCATCACCAGCCATTCAAAAAAAATTAAAGCCACAATGAAATACCACTTTGACACCTATAAAAATGGTCAAAATAAAAATAGCTGAGAATACCAAGTGCTGGTGAGTATATAAAACCTTACCTCTTATACACCACTGGTGAGGATGCAAAATTGTACAGCCAAGTTTGGCAATTTCTTATAAAGTTAAACATACATCTACCTTATTACTCAAAAATTCCACTCCTAGGTATTCACCCAAGAAAAATGAAAACATATGCACACACACAGGAAAAAAAAAAAGCATATGTGCAAAAATGTTTAGAGAAACTTTATTCATAATAGTCCCAAACTGGAAACAACCCAAATACCTATTAACAGTTGAAAGAATAAACAAATTGTATTTCTACATAATGGGTATATTTCCAGTAAAAAGGTACTACTTGTACATGCAACAATTTCTCTATATCTCAAAAGCACTGTAGTAAGGAAAAGGAATAAGGAATCAGACACAAAAGAGGACATATTATCTGATTCTATTAAGATAAAAATTTGAGAACAGGCAGAACTAATCTATAAAGATGAAGAACAGACCAGTAGTGTCTAAGGCAAGGCTGGGGGTGGGGAGGAGGGTTGGTTGCAAAAAGGGGCACAAGGAATGTTAACGTGATAGGTGATGGAAATGTGCTATATCTTGACTGTGGTGGTGGTTACATGGGTGAATGCACTCATGTACACACTCACTGAGCTATACACTTAAGATGAGTATATTTTATTGTTTGTAAAATATACCTCAGTAAAATTGATTTTAAAAGAAAAAAATCTCAAGAGAAGCATCATTATAAAGCAATAAAAAAAACTGGAAGGAATCTAAATATCAAAGAAAATGGATAAGGCATCATATATTACTAAATGGAAAACTATACTGCAGCAAAAAATGAAGGAACTAGATTGAGCATGCACATCAGTATAGACAAAGCTCACAAACGTAAGATTGAATGAAGAAAGCAGGTTCCAGAAGTATATATACAATATGATGCTATCTGAAATTTAATCACATGCAAAGCAACTCCCTACATTGCTCTAAGATCCATATATATGTGATAAATAAGAGTACGGAAATGATAAATACCAAATTCAGGAGCGCGTTATGGGGTAGGGGGCAGGGCAGGGAGGAGTACACAGGAGGCTTCAAACATGATTGATCAATTTTTTAAATTTCTTAAACTAAGTGGATGGTAGGTACATGGGTAGGTTTTGTTTTATCCTTAATGTTGTTTTGTATCTTAAGGATGTCGCAGAAAAACAAATAAACAGCAAGCTAACAAAAACCTAAACCGAAAAGGTGGCCACCTAGAGTTGGGGAGTGCCTGGCTAATAAATACCAGGAGATCTGAGTCTCCATCCGTATTTTGTCCCTGCACTTGATGATCCACTGTGGCAAAGTCACTTCTCTCAGGATGAGACGTAAGAGCGTCATCCCAGAAGAGAAAGACAAGAATCCGAGGGGGGCCTCGGGAAAGGAAATCCAGGAGGGCACCGCTGGGGGCAGTAGGGAAATGGGGGAGTCCCAGGACTCCCTGTGGAGCCCAGCAAGCCACATGAAGTTCTCCACCTCGAGTTGTGCCTGGGTTCTCATTCCCCGTTGGCGCAGTCACCAAGCCGCCTGGCCCACCACAACGAGGGGCATTTCCTTCCAGACCCTCTCTGGGCAGACAGGATCCTGGAGCAAGGCTGCCAAGGACTAGAAGGCACTGTTTTGAGAACCACGCAGAATGCGCTTCCAGAGACGGCTTTCCTGCTGTCAAGCTTCACGCTCTATCATCTCGGGAAATCTTAACTATTGTCTTCACACAGAGAAGGAAAGTAACTGGCCTCAGGTTACACTGCTGGTGACTGGAACTTATTACTAGTAATTCTTGGGCAAGTTACTTAACCTCTCTGGGTTCAGTTTTCCTATAATTAAAGTGGGTGCAAAATTGTGTGTGTGTGTGGATCTGGAACACTCCATTCCAAAGTATTCATAGATATATCTGTGTAGAGAGATAGTGGGTGAATTCTATTTTTTCTTTTCATTTGTCTGTATTTTCTAATTTGTTGTTTTATTCTGAATATGTATTATTTAGTTACTTTTTTAATAGAGTTATACTGCACAAGGTTGTTGTGAGCATTAAATGAGATCATGAAAAGCGCAGCACAATTTCTACTTCACTTTGTTCTCCATAAATGTGAGTTCTCCCTGCTCTCCCTTCTCCTATACTTTCCTTTCCTTCTGGTGTTAGAGACTGGTGCCCCCAGACCTCATTTGGGGAGAAAGAAGGGGGTGTTACAGGACTCTGACTGGCTATGTGGCTTTGGATAAATGACTTAACCTCCCCCAAATCTCAAATACCTTGTCTGCAAGTGGGAGGAATAACCACCCACCTCAAAGGAAGTTTTCAAGGACTGTACGGCATAGAAGATGGGAAACTGCCTGACACATAATAGGTCTGCAATAGGTGTCTGCAAGAAGAAATAAGATACTCATGATGAGGGAACAAGCATTGGAGTAAGAGCTAGACCAGAAGAGGTAGAAGATTTGAGAACAGATTCCATAGAGTCCAAGAAGTCCATGGATAGACTTCAGGGGGAGAGGTCCATGAACTTGGATGGAAAAAAATTACATCCTTGATTTCACTAACCATTAAGTGAAATTTAGTATTTCCCTCTATAATGCATGTAAGGAACAAATCACAGTATTTAGTATTAGCAGTACCTGTGACTGTCATCAATAGGAATAAATCATAGATATTTTCATATTGCATTACAAGTAGTGATATCTAAAATACAGTTTACACTCATTCGCCACTTCAAAATTACAATAAGTGACGGATGAATTTCTAGACTTGTTATTTAATATGTTTAAAATTAACTAAATCACTAAATAAATATTTTGATAATGATTCTGTATAACTGGTATCATTTGCAATCCTAAGTAATTTACTTTTTGTAGTTAAAAATATTCTTCTGAATAGGGTCCATAGTCTTCCTCAGACTGCCAAAGGGATCCTTGGCTATACAGACATAGGTATAAGTCTACCTGGGCCACTCACTACTGTGTGACATTGGGCTTCTTATTTCTCTCAGGGGCACAATTGTCCTTGCTTGGCTCACCCCACAGAGTTGTTGGGAGGAACAAATTAATTCTTGGCTAGAAAAGAACTTTGGAAACTGTTGGTGGCTTCTCATTTTCGCCAAAAGCCAGAGCACTTTCTACCTCCCAGCTGAAACCCATGTCTCCAGGAGCCCTTTCTCTTTTCCACAGGATTCCACCCCTCCCCTTTACTCTCCATCTGATAGAAAGGCCAATGTGTACCCCAGCAGAGTAGCCATCCACTCCCAATATGCAGAGATCCCCAGCTCAGGGGAGATTTTCTGGGGTATAATACAGTTCCTTCCAGTTTTCATATTGACCTTATAGTGACCTTTGAGGACACTACCCCCTAAAACTCTTTCCTGCTCCCTCAGATGGTGACCCCTCCGTGGTCACAGTCCCTTCATTTCCCCTTTCATTGCCCTGTCTTTTGAAATTTATCTGACTCCCTCACCATACTGTGTTTTTCTCAAGGGCAGACCCAGACGTCATCCCTCTCAGGGGCTCCAGTACCCAGGTCATAGGCGTGGCATATATTGGCATCTTAGGAGCTGGCCTAGATGAAGAAAAGGAACCTGAAGCACAGAGAGAAAAAGCAGGAAGCGGTAGAGCTACATGTCCATGACCTATCTCACATATACCTAAAGCAAGGGATGGAGGAATTGTGGAGTCCCAAGTCATCACTTACTCCCTACTCTACCCATTGCTGTGAAAAAATGAGGAGAGCTAAAGATTTTGTAAACTCAAGATTTTGTAAACCCTGCTCAACTGTACAATGGGAGGTGTCAGATTCAGTGGCTTTCAAATGTTTTGACCTGAATCAAAGTTAGAAATGCATTTAACATTGTGATCTGGTCCATAATACATATAAATATAACTGAAACAAACATTTTATGAAAGAATACTGAGCTTTACTATCTGCACTGTACTTTTCCTATTCCATTTAATAATAGTCATTTTTTTTTTAATGCTAGCTGTGACTCAGTAACTGATTACAAGATCCACTGGTCCTTATTAGCCCCAGTACCCTCTGATTGTCAGAATAAGAATTATTCACATAATGAATGGGACAACTAACACTCAAGAGTCCCTAGTCTTGGCTCAGTGTGATTGAGCCAAGCTGTGTACCTCTCAGAGCCTCAGTTTCCTCAAAGTTCCCTGAGAGGGCAGACAGGCAATCTCTATGGGCCTCATATAACTCCTTCAAACTGTGGTCCTCTGATCCTAGTGGTAACACTGCCCATATGATCTGGATATAATTTCTGAGAATGGAGTGGTGTGCTGGTTTTGCTTCCTGGTGGATGGGGACATCCACTAGCACCTTGACCTAGGGCACTGTGGACAGGATGTGAACAAGGGAGTGTGGACATGTCAGTGCATGAGCTAGCTGCTCAGGGAAGGAAGAGATAGGCAACGATGCCAGAGGATATTTAAAAGTCAGCTGGAAAAGAGGTGCTGTGAGAACCCCCAGAAAGAACAAAGCCTTGGGAACCATACAGACCCAGATTCAAATCCTATGGGCCCGAAGGCAGGGAAAATGACTTCTCGCTGATTCCTAGCTCTCATTTATTAAATGGGTTTGAAAATACCTGGTCCTCTGCGTTGTTGTGAAGGTTAAGTGAGGTAGAGTGTTAGTTATACCGACCCTACTCTGTGGTCGCTGGTGGGTCGCTTGCCTGCGTCCTGCGCTAGTCTGGAACTGCGCTGTGATTCCCAGCGTTCGGCACAGAGCTTACGACCAGGCAGGTGCTCAGAGCAAGTGTGGAATCCATGCTTCGATTCCCGCCCTGCCATCCTGGACATGTCTGTCTGAGCGCCCAGCGCCCTCATGCATAAAATGAAAACACAGTGGGGGTCGGTGGGGTAAGCGCGGGCAAGGACCAGCGCCTAGGCGACTCCCGGGGGCCCTCCCTCCTCTCGGCTCCGCGGGTCGCCCCCCGCCCCGCGCCCGCTATCGGGCTCCCGCGCCCGCCCCCTTCCCGCTGCTCTCCACTCCCACCGCTCCTCGGCCCTCCTCCCTACCCTCGCTCTTCTCCGGCCGCGCCCTGTCGGTGTACCTGGTCGTCTCTCTCGGTCCTCGTGGACTCTAGGTCTCTAACCGCTGCGTCTCCGTGCTTCCGCCTTGTCTTTCTCTGTTCTGTGCGTGTCTCTGTCCCTCTGCTTATCTCCGCCTGTCTATCTCTCTGTGTCTTACTAGGGCTCAGTTCTGCCTCTGTTGTCCCTCGCTCGTCCGGCCGCCCGTGCTCCCCTCTCGCCGGCCGTCTGGTGGCCCGAAGTGGCTGTGGGCCCGGCGCCCGGCGCGATGAGCGGCGCCTGCACGAGCTACGTGAGCGCCGAGCAGGAGGTGGTGCGCGGCTTCAGCTGCCCGCGGCCGGGGGGTGAGGCGGCTGCCGTCTTCTGCTGTGGCTTCCGCGACCACAAGTACTGCTGCGACGACCCGCACAGCTTCTTCCCCTACGAGCACAGCTACATGTGGTGGCTCAGGTACCGGCCCTGGCCCTAACCCCACCTAGAACCCCATTCCAGTCTTAGCTCCCTCACCTCACTGTCAACCCAGCCGTGTTCTAAACCTTCAGCCCTCAGCTAAGTGCCCACCCCAACATCAGCACCAACCCTCACCTATTCTTTAGCTCTTCAGGCCTAATCTCACTCCATCATGGGCCAACTTCACCTGCAACTGCTTCTCAGTTCCATTCCCCCATCCTGACCCAAGCTATTATTCAGATCCAAGCTTGAACCCCAACTCTTATCACAAAAAATCTTCAACTCCATCCCCTCTCCAAGCATCATCCTCCACCACCCTCAACCCAATCCCAAATTACTAACAACCTTCTCCCTAAACAGCAAATTTCCCATCTTCCAGTGTTCACAGGAAACCCAAAACTCCACCCTCATCTAAGTGCTCACCAGAGTCCCCTTCCTAATATCAACAACAACCTCATCCCTGCCTTTACCTCATCCCTAGTCCCCAGTATTGATCCCAGCCCTTACTCTATTGCCAGCCCTAAGCTCTGTGTCAATCTTCCCCGCAACTCACCTCAGCTCTCCCTTACTCACCCCTGAACCTCCAAACATTATCTAAACCTACATCCAAACCTCAGCCTCGAAGCTTTAATCCTCACCTGATGCTACACCCCAACTCAGTGCCAGCCTCGGCCCAGCCTCAACTTTTTCCTTCCCCCTCATATTTAGTCATTCTTTCAGCCACCCCTTACTAGGTCCTGTGGTGGGTGCTGGGGATGTACTCCACTCCCAAGCTAAGGCAGAAGACCAAAGGATCAGAGCCACCTCCAAGTTCATCATGAGACAATGGCATAATGCTGCCTCAGAAACCAGTTTAGGCTATATTAATAGCAATATAATTTGGGTGAATTTCCACTCATAGGACTTCACTATCCCCACTAGTTCAGGGAAGTGGGTAGTTAGGCCAGCACTGACATTTCTGGAACCTAAGTGTGGGGCTGAGCAGGCAATAGTTCTCGAGCTCTCTCCATCTCCAAAGTCCTCACCCAGAAAGGACCTGACCCTGAGCCTACCTTGGAAAATAGACATCAGCAAAAATAGAGTGGGCCTTCCCATAGACAGTGATTTTCCTGTCCCTGGAGGTATGTGACCAGAGGCTGCATGTTCTCTGGGTGTAAAAGGACAGACAGTCTGTCACTAAAACCTCTCTGAGCCATTGTCTTTTCATCTAACAAATGGGAAAGATAATAAATCATTGCCCTGATTTCCGACTAGGGCAAGGACCAGATGAGATAAAGAAGTGAAATCAGCTTGGCATATGCCACTGACAATTATAGATATTATTGCTTTTTCTGGATGGTTCAATCCATAATTCTAAAAGATTTTCAGATGGTCAGGTTTTCAGACCCTGCACATTTAGCTGCTATCTGTAACCAAGAGAATTATATTAATTTATTCTCTTATTCATCCACATTTTCATTCATTCATTATATGCTTTGCTTCATGCAGGTGCTATGCTAGGCACTGGGGACACAGAGTTAAATTATTCCCCACTACTGAGGAGTTCACAGTCCTTTGAGAGAAATATGATATGCATCTGACATGTAACAATGGAATATTTGTTGAAGATCCACTGTGTACTAAGCACTGAGCTGGGTGCTGAAATATGACAGCACTGACCTCCCTTTGAGGTACAGAGACAGTGTGGCACTGGTTAGAACCTGGTCCAAACCTTGGCTTTGTCACTTAATATCTATGTGAATTCAGGCAAATTATATCCGAATCTCTTTTTCCATCTTTGAAATGGCAATAGTAATACCTGTCATATGGAATTGTTGTGATGATTAAGTAAAATTACATATGAGAGTGACTAGGACATGTTGTAGATGCTCAATAATGGGAAGGTCCCTTTCCCTGGTTCATAGGTGGGGTAAATGAAGCTCAGAGTACAAAAATGAATTATCCCAAGATTTTCTAGCAATGTCATAGCAGATTGAGATTTAAAGAACATTATTTAGGACCATCTAAGGGCTAGATGCATTCACACATTTGCAACCCTGGCACGTCTTCTCTCTATTTTACAGATGAGAGACCTTGAAAGCCATTAAGTACTATCAAGGTGTACCCCAAGCCCAGGCTTGTCCTGCTGCACAACTGTCTAAACCTAGCCTGGCCCTTATAACCTGCTCCCCTCCAATCATTTGGGAAAAAATACTCACTGATCTTTTACTGTCCTCTGGGCACTTTGCTAGCCCTTGGGGACACAGATGCGTAACCTCCTCAGCACCCAGCCAGATCCTATCCTCTACTACCACCCTCTTCCCTATATACCCCTTGTAATTCCTCCAGTTGCCTTGAACACACTTGATGTGCTTTAATGACTTAGATATAAGGTAGTGGGTTGGATGGAATGAGCTCTGAGGTCACATCACATGTTAGTGTGCTCCTATCCTATGACCCTAAGGGCAACTGAAAGGTTCTAGCCTGCAGGGCTGACTCTTCCTCAGTTTGGACATAATATGGTTCATAAACATCACAGACAATTGTACAGTGGAGGAGGGGAACCAAAGGTCCTCAGGACATCTAGGTGATCAGTGTACTCCAATCCCTGAAACAACTCTTCAGGCATGCTCCTATCAGAGCCCCACCACTGCAGGGTAGAGACTTTGTTTTGCTCAGGACTCCATTTGGCCCTTTTCATGAAACCTGGCCCTTAAAAACATATAAATCTCCAGGAAAACACTGTTCCCTTTGATAGTACTCAAGGAGAATTGCTGTCTTTTTAAAGTGTGTCTCTTCACTTCTTGAGACAGCTGGTCTCTTATCACTGTCTGATCCACTTTTTACTCCCCTCTATCAATAGTTCTGTTTTTGACCAGGATATGAGCGCCAAAAGGCAGCAGCCTTGCTGGAAGGCAGAATTGATGGTCAGACACTGTGTATATTCACTGTCTCATTTAATCTTTATGGACACCTAGTGAGATAGGAACCTTTATGAATGAAGAAAATGAAGATCAAGAGGTGAAGAATTTTTCAACTTATATATGACAGAACCAGGATTCAAACTTAGAATTGTCTGACTCAAAAGCTCTAACAAATGTTGGACTACCTCTGCAATTCTTTTCTAGGGGGTCACATTGGGCTGTCTCTTGCAGAGTCATAAATCTGTGAAATCCTAGTCACAAATATGTGAGACTGGATTGAAGAACTAGCGGTTCTTCAATACAATTGCAGACTCAGGACAGGAATCTCTAACTTGATTGAAAGGTGTACTCATCCAGGTGTTCTGTGCAAACCTGTCCAATAATAGGGAACTCACCACATCTTGAGGCAGTACATTCACCATGGGACAACTCTGACTATTTAAAGTTCATCTTATACCAAGCACAAATTTTTCCCTCTTGGGGCCTCCCTTGCTCTCTCCCAGTTCCGTCCTAGGGGGCTGGTTCCTCTGTCCCCAGAGAGACCATAAGAAATAGTGCCCAATCCCTGACTGACCCCTAATCCAGGATATATTACCCTGATATATCCCACACTTCTCAAATGACCCTACTTTTAGAGGGCCCTTTTCATTCAGGTGCCTATAGATGTCCCTCATAAAGGGTATGGTCCCAACCTGAGCACAAATCTCCCAGATAAGAGCCTTATAAACAGTGAATATATCTCGAAAGAGGAAATAATGTTTCATTAAAGTACTTACAAGAACTAAAATATACTACATGCTCTATGTGGAGAATGTGGAAAGGAAAAGATAAATAAAAAAAGGAAAGGAATCATCAGAGATCCAGTGTCTTAGCTTGGGTTCCCCCAAAAGACTTAGAGACAAGGATTTGAGGACAAATAGTTTATATGGAAAGTGATTCTAGAAAACACTGGTAAGGATGTGGAACTGAGGATGGGGAAAGGAGCTAAGGATGGTGTTACCAAGCAAGTTACCACCGAGGGTCACCAAAGCTTAAATCTGCTGAATTCTGGCAGCCTGTAGAACCTATACCTCAGAGTCATCCCACTGAAGGGCCAGGGAGCTGGGCATTTACACACCAATTTCTGTCAGTCACTGGTTGTGTGCTGGTGGGAGAAGGGAGGCATTAATTTTCCTGCACTTCTGACCTGCTCACTGTGTAAACAGAGACTGTTCTGGGCCCAAGAAAACCCTCAGGCAAAGAGATACACACAAATGCTGGCATTTGAAACTCTGGCCAGAATATTTCACAAGACCCAATGGGACACAGACAGGACATCCACAGCCTAAACTACACCCAGAGAACACCTGTTATCATTTTGGTATATTTCCATGCAAATGTACATCTGTACAGTTTTATATTTATTTATTTATTTATTTGAGTTGGGGTTATGGTATATTTTTAGTACTGTCCTGCTCTCTTCACTTAACATGATCTCATCATAATTTAGCCTTGATCTTAAATATTATTTGAAAACATGTTCCATTCCATACATTGGATACAGGGGTATCCGATAATATATTTAGCCATGGGAATGCGGACTCTTCAAAGTTCTAAGGTGTTTCTGTTCAGTGGAAATTAGCCATCAGCTAGTTAACCATTAGCTAACTCGCTGGGAGCAAAATCAGGTCCAGAAGGGAAGTTGGCAGAAAAGCTGGAGAAGGGGTCTGCAATGTTGTGATTTATAAGATGTTTGGTCTTCATCCACAGTTCTCAGCTCACAACTCCCAAAACTCTTGGAATTTCCTAAGTGTTGAAAATGATAAAAATGTCTTTTGTTATGTTAAAGGAGTGACTTTTGGACACTACCCAAGGGTGAGGCTAGTTGCCAGGAGAACCAAGAGTGTGAGCAGAGGTTTGGAACTTTCGGTGGCCATTTCCTGACCTCTAGGAGGGAAGAAGAGCTGGAGATTGAGTTCCATTGTCTATGGCCAATGACTTAGCTGATCATGACTACACAATGAAGCCTCCCTAAAGACTTAAAAAGACAGTTTGTTGGTCCTTTTTCTCTTTTTTTTTTTTTTTTTCTTTTCTTTTTGGAGAGCTTCCATGTTGGGGAACCAGAATTTTCCATGTGCCACCAGGCCCCAAGATCCATAGAAGTTCTCTTTTCAAAAAAAAATTTTAACACCTACAGCACCCGATAGTCCTAGTTGGTCTCCCATCCAAGAACTAACAAGGCAGGATCATGCTTAGCTTCTGAGATCAGTCGAGATCGGGGGCACATTCAGGGTGGCATGGCCATTGACTGAAGCTCTTTTGTTTAGGACCTCACTCAATGCATCTCAGCATCTGGCTATTGATTTGTATCCTTTAATATCCTTTATAATAAATCTCTAGTCTAGTAAGTAAATGTTTTTTCTTGAGTTCTGTGAGCCTCTCTAGCAAATTAATTGAACCCAAGGAGGGGATCATTGGAACCTCCACTCTATAGCTAGTTAGTCAGAAGCACAGGTAAGACCCTGGGCTTGTAGCTGGTATCCGAAGTGTGTGTGTTTGTGTGTGTGTGTGTGTGTATGGCGGGGGGGAGCGGTGGGCAGTCTTGTAGGAATGAAGCCATACCTGTGGAATATGATTCTATCTTGGGTAGATTATGTCTGAATTGAGCTGAATTCTGCTGGGACAGAGAATTGCTTATTGATGTGGGGAAATCTCCACTTACACCTTGGAATTGGGTCTGGAAATCCTTTTCAGAGTTGTAAGCAGTAAGGGCACATAAACAAAGCCTGGTGCCTACCTATCTTCTACCTTGGGAGAACATCTCATCGTACCTGACATACGGTAGGTACTGAACAATATTGACTAACTGCCTACTCTGTGCCAGGGCTTGTACAAGGGGAGGACAAAGCCAATTTAAACATGGTCTGAGTCTGCCTTCAAGGAACATAGCAGTGATATTTTGAACACCTACTATGTGCCAAGAATATGCCATATATCATTCCTCTTCAATACCATCTGTGAGGAGCTGTTTTGATCATTCTCACTTTTCAGATAAAGAAACTGAGGCTCAGAAGGTTAAATAGCATCATCAAGATCTCAAAGTTAGTTATAGAACTGATCCTAACCAAGGTAGGTCTGGTTCCAAAGCTCTATGCTATTTTCCCACCAATACGGTTGCCTGACCCAATGGGAAGTGCTAAAGACCCTGAGGAAAGTATCCTGGGTGGATTAGCCTGGCATAGGGGAAGAAAAGGGAGAGAAAGATGGCCAAAGAAAGCATTATTAAGAAGAAGACATTTGAGATGGGCTTTGGGAACAGGTAAAATTTCAGTGTGGGGAGATAATAGAGAAGGATCATGTGAAATAGGAAAGATAGTGGCCCCCAAATGAGCTAGGAGGTAACTGTCTAGAGACTAAGTTACCAAGGTCTGACTTGGGGCAGAGGCAGTGAGTTTGGAGATTGAGGGACCAGTGGCTGGGAGGTATTCTAGATGTGGAGTCCCTCTGGTGTGATGACCTACTGGAGGGTAGCAAAGAAATTTCCTTGAGGCTGGAAGGACAGATGGTTAACTGTGTCTTGATTTTTGAGAAACAGCAATGTGGATACAGCTCTTTAAAATCATCTCCACTCCCTGAGGTGGGAACAGGTTGAGGAAAGTAGGGAGGGATGGAGGGGAGAAGTAAGGGAACACATACCAAGTCCAACTACATAGTGGCACTGAGGCATGTCATGTTATGTATGTGAGGAGTACTTGGCATAGAGTTGATACTCTTTCCTATGCTTAGACACAGGAAGTCTGTTCAAGACTAGTAGAAATAGAACAAAAGTCAAAGCTGGCTGATTCCTATAACACCTACAATGCTTCTCCTATAACCCACTGCCTCTAAGTCCCTTCCTAACACTCAGCCCCTCTATCTATGATCTTCTTTTCCCAGTATTGGTGCTCTTGTGGGCCTGTCCATAGCAGCAGTGGTCCTCCTGGCCTTCATCGTCACCGCCTGTGTGCTTTGTTACCTGTTCATCAGCTCAAAGCCCCACACAAAGTTGGACCCCGGCTTAAGCTTACAGACTGCAGGTAAGAAAGAGGCCACATGATTTTTTTGTATTGAACAGACTGGCATTTTTACAGAGGGGAGATATGTAGAAATGATATTCGAAACATTTGCCTCATAAAGTGTTCCTAGAATATTCAGAAACAGCAGCACATTTTCCGGGACATTCATGATCTGTACACTTCCATCCTAAACTCTTCATGTGCTCACTGTTTACCAAAATAATTAGATACAGTCAGTATTCTACTTGTTACACAAAGATTTCCCCATCTTGTGGTTTTTCTAAGACAACATTTTAAGTCTAGCCTTAGAATATGCAAATATTACCCCCCACAGAAAACAATAAGAAAAATTTACTGCTCGCCAAATTCAATCTATTTAGAAACTAAATAGAAGTATTTTTTTTGCACTCTTATGTTCTGGACTACTCATTTCTTCATTAGCACGGGCCACCTAGAGCTTCTCTACAGGGCCAAAAAAAAGTGTTGTTTTTACACAAATCTTTATTGTACACATTTTTACAACCTCTGCAAAGTATTGTGAAAGATATAAGTCCCTATTGGCAAAAGATCTTTCAGTATAGTTTGGTAGACAACACTCAAAATGGGTATTATCTCTATTTTAGAAATGAGAAAATCAAGGCTGAGAGAGATTAGGTGACATGCTCAATGTATTACAGGTGATAAATGGTAAAGCTGAAATCCAGCCCATGTCTTTCCGCCTTTAGTCTTTCTTTGGTTCACCACACTGGCTTTGTGCAGGTATATCATTAACTATAAAATAGTTTGATATCAATGTAAGGAGGGTTTCAAAAAGGAAAAGATATTTGATTTAGTGCTAAGTTAGTGAAGGAGTTGGTTAGGCAAAATAGAGGAGAAAAGGCATTCCAGGATAGAGAAAATAATGGGTAAAGGTGTGTGGGAAGGACTGAGTGAGACCTATGCAGTGAAAAGGTCATTCACTTTAGGGTACCATAGGGAGTAAGTCTAGACTGGACAGGGGAAGAATTAAGCTAAGCAAAAGAAGCAAGGATGGCAAACATCAGGAAGGGAGAAGGGACTGGGTGGATAATAGCTAAGAATCAGAGAAAGACAAGAGGGCTGTAAAATTTGTAAAAAATTAATTTTTAACTTAACAACAAGCTTGTGCAACAAACAACAGCACAGGCACCTTACTCAGATCCTAATGACTCCCTCTGTGGCTGAGCAGTGCAAAGCAGGAGGGATGGCTTTTGAGGGTGGAAGAATTTATCTGGCTCCCCTTGGAGTCAGGAAGACCTGGGAGTCAGTGGTAGGAGAAAAGAAAGAAAGCCTGAAGGAGAAAAGACTCAGCTTTAGGGAGACCAAAGACAACCCAAGCTTCAACTCTTAGAGAAAAATCATAAAAGTTAATAAAAGGCAGAAAAAAACCTGATAATCCAGTGAGATATGGCAAGTATATGGATAGGAGGAAGTCTTAATATCAAAGACACATTGGCTCTTTCTAAATGAATCTATAAATTAATTAAAAATCCCAACAAAAGATTTCATGCATTTTCTCAAATTAATTCTAAATTAATCTAGAAGAGCAAAGGTGCAAGAGGGAACAAAACAATTTTGGAAAAGAAAGAAGAGGAGGGTCTTCTCCTATCAGATAATAGGACATTTTAAGAATTTGTCAGTTTGATATTGGCACAGAAATTGACAGAAAGAGTTGGGCAATACAGTGTCCTCAACTGGGTGTGGATTTGCTCCCCAAGGACAATGGCAATGTCTGTAGACATTTTTGGTTGTCATAATTGGGTGAGGGGTGCTACTGGTATCTTTTGGTAGAGGTCAGGGATGCTATTAAACATCCTACAATACAGAGGACAGCACTCCACAACTAAGAATTATCCAACCCAAAATGTCAATAGTAATGATGTTGGAAAACCCTGAAATAGAGAGTTCAAAAATAGACTAATTAAAATATAAGAATTTGAATAAAACATTTAATTTTTAAAAATAAGGGGGAAATGGCAAATTCGCCTACATAAAATGCAAATGGACATCAAATACAAATAATACAAAATATGTTATACATAAAGTTTAAAAACAAGTGATGGATTGCAAAGATATTAGATATTATAAATGTAAGTACACCCATACGGGCAATCCTCATTATTTGCAGATTCAATATTTGAGAATTTGCCTTCCTGCTAAAATGTATTTGTAACCTCAAAATCAATACTCACAGTGTTTTCAAGGTCATTTGTGAATGTGAACACGCACAGAGCAGCAAAAAATTTGACTTGCCCCATCACACACATTCCTAGCTGAGGTTGAACAAGGCTGTTCTCTGCCTTCTTTCAGCTCTCATGCTGTAAACAAGCATCCTTTTCATGGTATACTGAGTGCCATGTTTTTGCATTTTTATGATTTTTGTTGATGATTTCACTGTTGGAAATGGCCCCCAAATGTAGTGCTGAAGTGCTGTCTAGTGTTCCTAAACACACAAAAAAAGGCTGTCATGTGCCTTGTGGAGAAAATACATGTGTTAGACAAACTTTGTTCAGGCAGAAGTTATAGTGCTGTTGGCCATTAGTGAGTGAATAATATTAAATAAGTTATCTTTAAACAGAAACACACACAAAATGAAGTTATGTATTGATCTATCGACAAAAGTGTTGTGACTATAGGCTCACAGGCACCTAACTTTTAACAATTACATTGGCAAAAGTCCAAAAGTGGATCACATTAATAGTGAGAAGTTTGAGTGGGGGGAATGGATACTCCCAAGTACTGGTAAGGGTATAAATTCGTACCACTATTTTGGAAAGCAATTTGGCAATATCTGTTTATATTAAAAATGTATGCCCTAAAACTCAGTAATTCCACTTCCAATTATCTGCCTTCGAGAAATAGTTACACTAGAAGAAGACTTATTAAGATGGATAGCTTGTCATATTGGAAACAAACTAAATGTGTGTACCAGGAGAGGAATAATGAAATATGATACCACAGTTAAAAGGAATAAACTATGTAGAAATAGACCATTTCATTTGCTCTTCATAATAACTGGGCAGGGTATAGAGCTTATTACTGTTCATTTTAAAGATGGGGAAACTGAGGCCCAAGTCACCTAGTGAGTGAATGACAGAGCCAACTCTATGTCCACTATCCTTCCTCTCCTTATCCCTGTGCTATGAAAGGGAAGTCCATACCCTGTGCCACACATCATTTGAAACTTTACATGTACTTTCTCACCTAATTTTCTTTTCCTAACAACCCAAACGAGGTAAGTATTATTATCACCCATTTTACAGATGTGAAAACCAGGTCTCAGAGAGGTTAGGTGACTTACCCAAGGCCTTGGTCACAGTTTGTAAATTGTGGAGCTGGAATTCAAATGTATGTGTTTTTATGCCTCCAAAGTCCTATTCTACTTTCCTCACCAGGCTGTGTCTATGGGGCACTCCTGCTTGTGTCCAGTCCCCTTCATTTCTTCCCACCCTATCTCTCCCCCAGCCTTTCTGAATCAAAAAGAATACAGTTTATCCCTTGGCCCTGTGAGTGAAAACCATCCTCCTACTCTATACTACTCAGCCACTAACTGGATTATTCGGTCGTCAGGGTTTGACACAGCTTGTGTTCTTGCTTTTTGCTTTTTATTTTTAAGATAGAAAATGCATTTCCCAACCTTTTACTAAATGATAGCTTTCAGCTCGCTCTGCCTTTTGCCCAGATGCAGCCCTTAGTCCCTCCCTTTCTTTTTCATTAAGTGCTGTCCTCTCCTTCTTAGAAGCCTCTTGTTCCTCCTTCTGCATCTGAGATAATTTACAAGCTCCCTGTCTTACATTCATCAGAGCTTTACTCTTTACACAGACTTTTATTTTTGTTTGCTGTCTCCCTCTCCAGTAGGACATGTAGAGAGATCATTAGCCTCATTTTATGGCAGAGGAAACCAAGTCTCAGCCAAGGGATGTAAACTGGCCAAGTCTACGCAGCTAGCAGGCACACATTGCTGGGATAGCAGCCCTAATCTCCTAAACTCGGAAGCCTATGCCCAGTGCACTGTACCTCGGGGTCCTAATCTCTGAGTGTGGGGACAAGGGCGGGATGTAGAGTGCCTAGGCAAGAGAGCAGAGTGGAAATTGAACGGTTTCTGAAAACAGGCTCCTTCTGCTGCCCAGGCATTCTGTACTGTCGCATCACCCCCTCCCCATCCCCCAAACTTGGGATGCAACAAAGACCATACCTCTGGTGCTTGGTGAGAAATTAGTGTAATCAGAAGAGTGACCAAGTTCCTGCTATCGTGTTAGATGCTATGCTAAGGACTTTAAACTTATTATCCCATTCAACCTGCTCAACTCCTCTGCCAGGTGGTTATTATCACCCCTGTTTTGCAGATGAGGTGAATGAGGTTAAGTGTGGAGTTGATATTCCAACCTGGGTATGTTTAATAAGAGACCAAAAAAGATATATAGGGAAAATATGAAAGAGTTCAATTCTCATCCTCTTCTGAAAGTATTGGTGAGGAAATCATTTATCAGCCATTCTCATTGACTTAAGTGGCACCTAGAAATCAAGTCTGATACTCTCAATGTACAGATGGAAAGCTGAGGCCCAGAAAGGGACAGTCATGTGCCCAACGTCACCCAGACAACTGGCCAAGCCTTTGTCTCCTAGGGCACAGATCATTCCTTGCAGCGGCCCCTCTCACCTTCCAGAGATGGTTCAGTTGCCTCAGAGCCCACTGCTTTTTAATTAACCACACTTGGTATCTATGACCCAAACAAGCTTCAGTGACGAGTCAGTCTTATCTCATTTCCAAGCAAGGAGAGGATCTGAGAACTCATCTCCTGGCTGGTCACCACGGGCTTATCCCAATCCAAGGTTGAGGACCCAGACAATGGGGGGACTGGCCACAGAGTTCCGTGGAAAAGGCGGAAGGCACAACCCTGACCTGGGACATCAGAGAGCCTGGTTCTAATTTTGCTTTGTCATTCTCATTGTGTGGTCTTAGGCAAGACACTTCTGTCTGGGCCTCAATTTACTCTGTAAAATGTATACAGTAATATCTACTAAGAAAGTTGTAAAAACTAGAGGTGATTCTTACATAGAAGCTAATTAGTTTCTGACACATGATAGGCTTTTAACAATTATTAGCTCTCATTTTTATTATTATTAGGCACTTAGCTTTTTACATGTTGGTCTCCTCAAAGAGTCTGTTGCTATCTCAAAGATAGAATCTATGTCTTACATGCATTTTGTTTCCCCAGGACCTAGCCTACTTCCTTACCTATACTAAGGGTATGCTTGTTCTGTGGTAAGTGTCCAAGATTTGGAATCAAGCAGAATGAAAAGTGATTTCTAGATCCAATACATAATAGCTGTGTCCATACTGACTTTCTCTGTCTGGGCCTCAATTATTTCTCTATAACATGGAATAATAATACCCACCTCAGACTGTTGTTTGGAGAATCAGTTGAGATTGTTGTACCAGCAAATTTTAGCCAAACATGAATCTTATCTTAACTGCTCTGCTGTTCAGAGCTCCACATTTTAAGAGAGACTTTGATCAATTAGAAGGTGAGGAGAGGCTGCTTGGTCTGGGAACCAGGTCATGTGAATATCAGCTGAAGAGCTGGGGACATTTGGCCTTGGGCAAAGGAGTCTGGGGCCTCAGATCTCTGTAAGGCTGTCTTAGAGCATGAGGAGGAGACATTTTGTGAGAAGCCAGAGAAAAGAGCTGGGATCAGTGTGGGAAGCCATAGGAAACAGATGGTGATTCAAAAAAGGTAGACCTTTCTTAGGTAGACCTGACATACTCTTGTAAAGAATACCCTCATCATTCTGGGCTATTTGGTTAATTAATTTGTAACTTTTGATTAAAAAAAAAAAAGCACTCCCAAGCCTGGAAGGTAATCAGGGAAAGGCTGAATGTGGGATTCGGCTAAGGGGATTCTCACATTGAATAGAAGGTTGAACTAAACACCTATACCAAATGGAATGCCTTAAAATGCAAGCTTAAATAAATAAAAATCCCAAGGAATGTACAAAGCACACACAGAGACACACAAAACAACCTCCTAGAACCAATAAGTGCATTTAGTAAGGTCATAGTATATAAGGTCAGAACCAACATCAATTGTATTTATACATATATTAGCAACAAACAATTGGAGACCACAATTGAAAACACAATAATATCATTTATCTGACATAGTATGAAACTAATAAAACGTGTATAGGATCTATATAATAAAAACTACAAAATGCTAATAAAAGACATCAAAGATCTAAATAAATGGAGAGATATACCATATTTATGAATTAGAAGATTCAACATAGTAAAGATAAAAATTGCAGCAGTTCTTTTGTATATATAGACAAACTGATTCTAAGACTTATATGGAAAGACAAAGGAAATAGCTAAAATAACGTTGAAAAAGATTAATAAAGTTGGAGGAAATCACACCATTAGTAAGATTTTAAGATTTACTACATATCAGCAGTAATTAAGACAGTATGGTATTGGAGGATGGACAAACACATAGATCAAGATAGAGCCCAGAAAGAGACCTACATCATAAGTATGTCCAACAGTTTTTTGACAAAGGTGCAAAAGCAATTCAGTGGGGGAAGAACAGTCTTTCCAATAAGTGATGCTGAAACAACTAGACTTCTATAGGTAAAAAAATAAATAAATGTTTACTTAAACCTCGCACCTTAAACCTTATACAAAAATTAACTCACAATAAATCATAGATCTATATGACTTACCTTTCTAAAACTTTTAGAAGAAAACAAGAGAAAATCTTCATATCCTGGAGTTTGGCAAAGTCTTAGACAAGGCACCAAAAGCACAACTCACTTAAATAAAAAAAATTGGTCACTGGTCTTCATCAAAATTCAAAATGTTTGTGGTGCTAAATACCCTATTAAAAGGATGAAAAGAAAATCCCATTACTGGGCAATAATCACATATCAGATAAATGACTTTTATCTAGATTATATAAAGAATCCCAAAACTCTACATTAAAAAAACAACTTATCCCATAAGAATATGAGTAAAAGACTTAGACACTTCACTGAAGAGGATATACAGATAACAAGTAAGCATTATATGAAAATATGTTTCACCTTTTTTAGCCATTAAGGAAATGAACGATAAAGCTACAATGAAAGACCACTTCACACCTATCAGAATACTAAAGTAAAAACACTGCCAATACCAAGTGAGGAGTGGAGCAACTGGATCTCATACCTTGCTGGTAGGAATGTAAAATTGTACAGCCACTTTGGAAGACAGTTTGATGTTTTCATAAAGTTAAACAAACATTATATTTATTAGATTCCTACAGCCACTGTAACAAATTACCACAAATTTGGTAGCTTAACATAATAGAAATGTATTCTCTCACATCTCTGGGATCCAGAAGTTCAAAATCAGTTTTGCTGGGCCAAATCAAAGGCTCCAGAGAAGAATCTGTTCTTTGTCTCTTTTTCTGGTGACTATCAGCATTCTTTGCTTGTAGCTGAAATCACTCTAATCTCTACCTCTGTCTTCATATAACTGTGTGTATCTATCTCACTCTGCCTTTCTCTTATAAGGTCACTTCTGATGGCACTTAGGGCCTATCTAGATAATTCAAGATAATCTCTTCATCTCAAAAGTTTTTAATTGAATCACACCTGCAAAAACTTTACCATGTAAAGTAACACTGACAGAGATTAGGACCTGATATCTTTGAAGGCCACCATTTAGCCCACTACACCATACAAATCAGCAACATACTCATAGGTATTTATCCTAGAGAAATGAAAGTGTGACTGCACAAAAACCTATACACGAATGTTCATAGCGCTTTATTTGTAATAAGCAAAAATTGGAAACAACCCAAATGTCCTTCAGTGGGCAAACAGTACAATCATACAATGGGATATATGCAGCCAAGAAAAGGAATGGACTATCCATACATACAACTTGAAGGGACCTCAAGGGTATTATGCAGAATTAAAAAAAGCCAATCTCAAAAGGTTGTATACTGTATAATTTCATTTACATAACACTTCTGAAGTGACAAAATTATAGTAATGGATAATGAATTAGTGCTTACCAGGGATTTGGTTTAGGAGGAAGGTCTGAATGACTGTAAATGGGTAGCATGAGAAAGTTTCTTTGTGGTGATAACCATTATTTATCATGAGTGTAGCAGTGGTTACATAACTGCACGTGATAAATTTTCATAATAATATATGCAAAAAAAGTACATATAAAAACTGGTAAAATTGAATATGATCAGTAGTAGTTTACTTTATAGTATCATATCAAGGTCAATCTCCTAGTTTTGAAATTGTTATGGTTATGTGAAAGATGTTATTAATGGGAAAAGCTAGGTGAAGGATACACTAGAACTCTTTATTTCTGTTAATTCTTGTGAGTCTTAAATTGTTTAAAAATAGAAAGTTAAAAACAAAACAAAAAAAGAATGTATTGACTCTGTAGGTAAGAAGTCCAAACATAGGGGTGGGCTTTAGGCATGATTTGAGTTGAAGTTCACAATGTTCTCAGGCTTGCGACTCCATCCTCTGAGCGTCTCTCAATTCTGCCCTGTATTTGTATTGGCTTTCTCCTCAGGCTGACTTTTCTAATGGTAGTAAGTTGGCTGCCAGCAGTCCCTGGATTACATGCTTTTTCTTCCCTTCCAGCCAAGAAGAGAAAGGGAGGCTACCTCTTTCTACAAGAGGGAGAGTGGGGAAAGGCATGAGCTCTACTCTGATTGGACCACCATAGGTCACGTGCCCCACCCCTATCCAGTGCTATGCGATGATTGAGATCAATCAGGCCCCACTCCTATAGCTAGAATGGGGCCAGGTGGAGAAGGGGTAGAATGGATATTGGTAGCCAACTCCAATACCCAGTACAACTTCCTTCTTGATATTCACTCTTCCCTTGGTTTCAGAGGCACCTTTCTTACTAGATATCCTCCATCAATAGGTCTTGAAGCATAAGAGTTTCTAGACAGGGAATGTATAAAATGTCATTCTAGAAGAAACAGCACAAGCAAAGACCCAGAGATGTGAAGGAATGGACCCATTTATGGAACAACGAAAATTCTGGTATGTCAAAGCATAGAATTTATGAGGAAAGAGTGAGTGGTTAGTAATGAAGCTGAAAAGATGGGACCAGTATGTGAAGAGCCTTGAATGCCACCTCAAGTTTTATAGGCAATGGGAAGACATTGAAGGCTTTTGAGAAAGAATAGCATTTAGACTCACTTGAAGTTAGAAAGTCTCTGGCTACCGCCCGGAGGATAAACTAGAAGGGTCTGACTGGAGGCTATTCCAGTGCTCTGGCCAGAAGAAGGTGAAAGCCTGACAGAGGGTGGTGGCCTCAAAGATGGAGTGAAAGACTGAATATGGTAGATGGTGGAATCAGCAGGACTTGGTGAACTGTTTGGCTTTGCGAAGGGATTGGAAGAGAAGGTGTGAGAGATGACTCACATTTCTGGCTTGAACACTTGATATACCTTTTATCCAAAAAGGCAGGAATGCTCAATTGTGTCAAATGCTGATAAGTCAAGGGAGATATGGATTTATAAGTGGGATTTAATGACAAAGTGTTTTAAGATTGGTTTGTAAATTGCAAGTAATTTGTAGCAGAATAATCATGGATGGGAAGTTGAGATTAATAAAGCCAGGTGAGCCTCCTTTCAAACTCAGATTTAAGAAGAGAGGATAAAGCAGTAAGTAAAGGAAATCATGGAATCTGTTTTTAAAGAAAATAATGTATGTTTTAAAAAATATCCAGCACTTCTCTGGATACTGGCTATGTAGTAAGCCCATATCCTCATCTGTAAAATGAGTTTTTAATAGTACTTACTTCATGGGTTTATGGTGGGAGTCATCTTCATATTGCCTAACAATTGTTTATTGTCTGCTTTCTTTACTAAACTTTAAATTCATTAGAAACACTGACAGCTCCTAGTGCATAATGTGGTATATCGTTAATAAGTATTTGTTAAACGAATGGTGTCTTAAGACTGAGCACAGTCTCACCAAGGTAAGAACTCAGGGAAGTTAACTAGGGTGTGTAAGCCTGGTGAGGTGAAAGGGGATGCAGGAGAAAACCCCATGCCCTCAGCTTGCTGTTTTCCAGACCCTGAGGAGGTGCCCCCTGATCGCCAAGGTGGAAATACACACAATTTGGTGGAGGTGCCAGGAGTGAGCCCTCTAGGGCAGAGTCACCCCTTCCTGAATCCACGGCTGGATGGCAAGGAGCAGGCCGTGGACCCCAAATGCCTCCTCCAGCACTGCTTCATGGCCACGGTGACCACCAGTGATATTCCGGGCAGCCCTGAGGAGGTCCCTGTCCCCAGTCTAAGCCCAGGTGGACCAGCCCCATAAATCCAATAAATGTCTGTATACCATCCTCTTTTGGAGTCTCTTTTCAGTGAAAGGTAGGGGTGGGGATGATCAAAGGGGACTTTGGTGCCTAGCTGGATAAATGAGGACTTTTCCCAGCAAACCCACCCAATTCCTGTTGTGGACCTAGCGATTTTGCTCTGCATAGCCCACCGTGGGCCAAAGGGAATTTGGACATGGACTTCAGGTAAAATGGTCAGTAACAACTCCTTGCCATCAGGGAGAAACCTGAGGCCTGTGTAAGCTCAGAGGAGCCTCTCACCTAACCTGGGGAGTCAGAGAACCCTGACTTGGTCTTCCTGCCACAGAGCGGATATACTTAGGATCTCATGGAAGATAACCAGGACCCAGAGGCAGGTGACTCCTGCCTCTTTAGCAGCTCTACCCTATTCTTAGAGTGAACACCTTGCCAAGGATCAGAATGAGAGGGAATGTAGAGTACATAGGACCCAACCATGCTTAATATCATTCAATTTCTTAGATGGATGAAAGAATGGATGAATAAGTGGGTGAAGGAATGAACGGTTAGCAGACCAAACACAGGCTCTACAGTGTGGACTCTGCCACTTCTTGACTCTGGGTGGCCTTGATAAATTCCCTTAGTCTCCATGAGCCTTGGTTCCCTTACAGGGTTATGACGAGTGTTCAATGAGAAGATGAATATGAACTCCTTTAATAAAAATGAAAGGACTATGAAGGCTTTATAGTTACAGATGGATATTTTCTATATAACATAGTAAGAGCAGGTACTCTGAAGTCAAATGCCTGGTTCAAATCCTGTCCCTGCCCTTACCTGCTGGGTAGTATTTGTGCCTTGACTCTCTCATCCGTACAAGGGGGTCTAATAGTAGTACCTACCTCATGAGGTTTTGGAGGATTAAATTACTTAGTTCATGCAAAATTCTTAGAGCAATGTTGGCAAGTGGAAACTTTTTTTTTTTTTTTAATTAAACTGTTAGAAAAGGAATCTTAGGGCAAGATGCCGATTGCCACCCCTCTCTCCTGGCTGTTCTCTCTCTCTCTCTCTTTTTTCTTTTGAAACTCTAATTGGCTTTATTAAATGATTCATGAAAAGGGCAGCATTCCATGTAGCAAGTACAGAGGAACCCCCTGTTCTCTGCACCTTAACTTTGGCAGTGGCTTTAGGCTTTCCTGGGGAGTGCAGAGCAAGGATTGGGAACTCAGCAGCCACTGAAAGCAACTCTTGACATTTCTGACAGTGAAATGACCTGTTGCTGGATTTGGCAACAGTGTATTGGTCGTTCTTAGATATCTGTACATGGGGCCTAAGCAAGCCAAGTGTACATGATGGGGTAACAAGGCAGGGTAAGTTACCCACAGAAGTGCCCTAGGCCGGAAGTCAAGATACCTCAGTTCTGGTCTTACTTTATTTGTTGTCGTGTGCACACGTGTGTGTATGTACATGTCTTATTTTCACCACTCAAGATTCTTAATCCACTTCTTGTACATTCATTGGAGTCTGTTCTGTGCCAGGACCTGGGAAAGTTACCAGAAACAACAGGGAATCAGCCACAGCTGCTGTCCTCAGGGATTTCATATGGAGAGCAAGGTAGGCACACAAAAGGGCAACTGGCCCAAGGCCACCCCTTTATGCAGCTTGAGGGAGGAATAAGTAATCTTCAAAAACAAGTTAAAGTTTCCAGGTGAGGCAAGGTCAGAAGACATTATGGTCCGAATACAACCCGTGTAAAAAGTGCAAGAAAGCATTGCACAGCCTGGGAACTGCCACATTGTGGGAGGTTTAGTTCTGATCTTCTATGTGACCTTTCACAGAACAGTTTCTCCTTGCTATCCTCATCAGAAAAATCCATTTTTCCTGTGAACACTTTCTGTACTGGGCTTTCCAGGGGGTTACAAGAAAGAATCCAATATTGCCCTTGCCTTTAGGCTGCTCATGGTCTGATAGGGGAGGATGATCTGTAAATTCAAAAAACTCAAGTGGTTGTCAATGACTGAAAGCAGTGGCTCTCAAACTTCAGGCTGTATCAGAATTATTAGCTGGAGGGCTTATTAAAACACATATTGCCGGGCCCACTTCTCTCCTCCTCCAAGGGTCCAATTCAGTAGGTCTGGAGTAAGTCCCTGGAATTTGCATTTCTAACTAGTTCCAGGTGATGCTGATGTTGCTGGTCTGGGACCACCCTTTGAGCAGGACTGGCCAGGAAGAACAAAGAGGACTCAGAGCTGGAGAGGTTAGGAGGAGACCTCACACTGAGCAGGTCCCTGAAGACCTGGTAGTATTTCCCCAGCAGGAACCTGTGTGCATGGGGTGGAGATACGTAGAAAATAGGCTGTGTGTGCTCTGCTGCCTTTGCTGACCTACACATCCCAGGCTGTAAAGTTCCTCCCCATCCCCCAAGTTCAGCTTCTCTCGTTTGAATTCAATCAATCTTCAGAGCTTGCTCTCACTGGGGATGGCTTGTCTGAGTCCTGGGTTGGAAAGAAACTGCCTACCCTGTGCAGCAGGAGCCCCCTCCCCCAGGGCTGCCGAGGAGGAAGGAAGCTGGGTGGGCTGACGCACAGACAGAAATAGTCTGAGCTCACTGCTGCTCCCAAGCACACATCGACCAGCAATTATTTCTTGTAAATTGCTTTCCCGGTTATGTTCAGAACATGTGTCTGTGCCTGCCTGAGAACAAACACTCAGAGGGCACTGGGTAGAGGTGGCTAGATGGCGAGTCTGAATCTTCACCAAGAATTAGGGAACTGTTGAATCTGAAAATCTGAAAATATTAGAATCTTCCACTTACCTTTATAGCACTCCTGTCAGGTGGTTTCTCCTCAAACATTGTTTGTTCCTTCGAAATTGATTGACAATGATTCTCTCTCAGGATTTAGGCTAAATGAAGTCTCAGTCCTTGTCCTCAAGGAACTCGTGGACATGGCATCTACAGGAGATCCCTAGCCTAGCCAAGGCTTCAGGGAAGACTTCTTGGAGGAAGCAATGCCTGAGTTCAGTCTTGAAAGACCCACTGACAAGTGAAAGGGGGGCTATGTACAAGGTGGGGTATAGCATTCAAGGCAAAGAAAAGACAGCATACACAAAGACCTAGAGCTAAGAGAGGACATATGGTGATTTCAAAGAACAATAATAGTTCAGTTTGGTGGACACTATACCCAAGATGGAGAATAGTGAGAGATAAAGCTAAAGGAAAATATGGGCCAAGTCCTAAAGCTTTTTCTATATTAAGGGGCTTGGGCTTTAACCTGAGGACAAGAGGAAGCCATGCGAAAGGGTTTTAAACATTGAAAAGGAACTCAGCACCTTATCTGATAGCTTGTTCTCATGTTCTTCATGACACAGAAGTGAAATTTGCCACCCAGGAGTTCTGCTTTTCAGGCCCATTGAACACCTGCCCCTTTGGTTCCTGAAACCTCAGAAGTCTGAAGGACAATGTTGACTCGTGTGCCCACAAGAAGAAGTCCTGGACATATCTCCTCTTGTCAGAAGGAGGAGGAGGAGGCCATTTCACTGCCATCCGTGACACTGCCATCCATGACACTGCTTTTCTTGGCCTATGTCCAGTTAGCTCCGGGGCCAGAGCATAGGGCAACCAAGGCCCAGGCCACAGACCAGAGCCCAGGAGAGCAATGCGCCTTGCTCCATCCCAGAGACCTGCGAGGCTCTCATGTGTGGAGCACTCACAAGGGTGTGAATGTCTCTTTGCACGCCTTCTCCATACCTCACAGGATCAAGGTCACCAGCATAATCCATTCAGGGAGTGTTGACTGAGGACATTCTGTGGGCCCAGCACTGTTACAAGCCCTTTAGGATTTAAGATACAGCCCTGACCTTAGAGACTTACTCACTAGGATGAAGAGTAGGTTTGACCCATGCAACCCCTAGAGAGCAATTCAAATGCAAATGCAAAACTATGGGGCAAAGGCCATTAGACTTGCAGAGATTCTAAAACAGGAGAAACAGTCTGGAAATCTTCATGGAGAAAATAGGGGTTGAATTCGACCTTGATGGACCATGGCAATATTTGAAGGGTCTCAATGAGGCAGAGGAAGTATTCTATAATGTCAACTTAATATTTAAAGAGGATTCAGGTGGTCATATATATGGCAACGTGAGAGGTGTCCTTAGATCTTTCCTCTTGAAACAATAAGCTGAACATCTAAAACTCAATTAAAAAAACAACCAACCTGCACACAAGCATGTCTGAGCAAGGGATCTGTGAATAAGAGCTACCACAGGCATCCAGCTCCTCACTCTGGAGGGACCATTGGTACCAGTTTCTTGTCTCTTTCAAAAGCTGTTTGATATGCAAAGAAACTAATATATGGGTAGAAATTATATAAACAGCTTCACTATACAAAACAACAATAATAATAATAATATTTTAAAAGAGTTCTACTTGTGGTCTAAGGGCTTTGGACAATTAGACCATCCAACAGCCCCACCCCCAGCCAGTCATTCAACAAATATACACTTCATATCTTTTGCATGTCAGACCTTTCCCTGAGCTATAGGAACAAAGAAATGAATCAGTCATAAATTCTGCCCTTGGGGAGGTTAGACAATGATAGGTTAGACAATTGAATAGTATAGGTAGTGCTGTGATTTCTTCATTCATCAGTTGAAAGATAGCTTACCACTAAGATGGGTGATGCTAACCTCATACATGGTGTTACATTAGTGCAATGTAACTCTGCCACCCCTTTCATCAAGCAGTGGAATATATTTTCCCATCCTTTGTTTCTGTGCTGACTTTGTGACTTGCTTTGACAAAATGCGACAGGCAAAAGTAACTTTTGTGTCTAGGCCTCAGAAGACCATGCGGCTTCTTCCCACCCTCTTGGAATGCCATGTCGCTATGTAAGGAAACCTGGGCTGGCCTACTGGAGGATGAAGCCATGTAGAACATACATGAACTCTCCACTAGGCCCCCAGACCAACTAGCCCCCTGTTGAACTACCAGATGACTGCAACTTCTGTGACCCTGGGTGAGATCAATAGAAGAACCATCAGCTAAAGCCAGCCCAAAGTGCCAATTTATAGAATCATAAGTAAATCAATGGTTATTGTTTTAAACCATATACTTTGGGATAGTTTGTTACATCATAATAGATTATTCATATAGTTCTTTTCATATTTTATTACAATTGTAAATATATCTATTTTCTCCATTTGTCTGTGAGCTCCTCCTTAAAAGAAGGAAACCTGGCTTTGTGCTGAATATCTTCTGTTTGCCACTCCAGGTCCATTCTTTCCCTTCTCGGCCTTGCTGCATATCTTAGGAGTATGATTTGTATGGGTTACATCAAGGGGCTACCTTGCTCTCTGGATTCTGGTAGGATTTGTTAAATTTGGATAACAAATACCAACACTTCAAGATTGTTGCTCAGATTATAGATAATGTTTGAAAAATGTTTGGCTCATAGTAAATGATGAATATGACTTTGGTGAAGAGGTAGGAAGGATTTCATAACCATTTTCTCATTTGAGTCTCACTATATCACTATGAAGATCACTATCATTATGTTTTTTTAGCAGCCTAAGACCAGGGAAGAAAAACAACCTGCCTAGAGCCACATATTGAGCTGGAGGTAGAGTCAGAATTTGAATACAGGTTTCTATCTCCCGGTTCAGTGCTCTTTTTGTGAGGAAGAGGTGAGACCTCAACACACCTTCTTGCTAATAAGCCAATGGGGAAAGAAAACAAAAACAAAGCAGGCCCTCCTAGGAGCTGGCAGGGGCTACCTGTCCCACACTCTTCTTCAATAGAACTTTTTAAATTTTTCCAAGAAAAGGTTTTGACCCAATTGCATGCTTCACTGACCCTCCAGGAGACTTGGGATAGGGAGAAATCATGCTTAGCTGGGAAGGTCCAGGACATGAATACAGTACATTTAGTAGGACAGTTCGAGGCACTAGATTCCTCTCCCTCACCTGTGGCCTCTTGGGCACTCCTTCTCTTTGCCCAAGCTTTTTCCTCTATCGAGGCTCCAGCCCTCAGTAAGTGAGTCCCTCTTTGAGTTATCACAGTGCTTGGCACCTAGTAGGTGCTCTTTAAACCTTGGAGAACAAAAGAATGAATGTGTACATTTGTATAAATATTCATTCTATAAATACCAATGTTCACTCTGTGCCTCCCTATCTGTTGGGGTGGGGATCCAGAAACAATCAGACAATGCCCAGGTCTCACACACCACAGGATCCTCATCTTAGTATTCATCATATCGGGTGAGTTTGCTAATCGTTTCATCGAACACTGTCAGAGCTGGAAGGGCTCTCAGAGACCTATTTCTTTCAACTGTCTCATTATACAAACAGGGAAATCAAAAGTCAGAGGAACACCATTCTGGTACAGAGAAGAGCATTGACTAGAAGGCAGGACAGCTGGGTCAAATATTAGCCCTGCTAGTGACTCGCAGGCAATTCTCATTCTCTCTCTGGGCTTTGTTCTCCGCGTGTGTAATACCCGACTAGAGTCGGTGCGCCACCCGGCACAAAGGGCTGTTCTGGTGCCGAGCAGTATCTCCAAGGAGGCCTTTCTCCAGAGAGGGGGGAGCTTTCTTTGTGAAACCCTCGCTTTCAAAACCTCCAGCTCAGGGTTCCCAAACCCCGCCTCCTCTCCTGTTCGCTATGTGTTACCATGGAGACCGCAAGCCCCTCGAAGCTCCCTGCTGTTTCGCACCCCTCCCCCTTCGCCATCTCAGCCGTTTCTCGTGTGACTGCAGATCTCCCCCAAGGCTGATAAACTCCTGAATTTACCCTGGGCAGGATTTATCATCCCCTTTTGAAATAGGGGGGGAGGGGAGGGGGAAACTGAGACCTAGAGAGGGGCCGGGATCTGCCCCTAGGCTACCCGAAGCCGGTCTCTGGCAGAATCCTACAAACAGATTTCCTCCACGTGGAGCACCTGGCCCTCACCAAAACCACCCCTCATGGCTTTATGCGCTCTTAACCAGGGAGGCTTATTTCTCTTTTTTTTTGTTTGTTTGTTTGTTTTTTGTCTTTCCACATTTTTGGTAGTTTAACTTTTTATTCTGTGAATAACAGAATATGTTCTGACTAAACCTCAAGTGACTTGAAGTTCAGTCTTTACATTAGTGACTTTAAATCTATTCTTGGATATGTTGTTTAAGTCCTTTGTGAACTGAAAATAGTGCTGGATGATAAAACCTGACAAAAAGCTACTGCAGAATGCACCAGCCCTGGTTATGCTGATGCAACAAAGATAATCACATTTTAGTGCATCGCAATATGCCAGAATGCATTAAGAAACACAGTACACAACCATGCAGAATTTACACAACAAACATCTGAGAATTTGGACACTTTAGACCAAGTAGTTCAGAGTGTTTCTATAACTCTGGAAGACAAAGGTATCCAAACCTTGGCATACGAAAATAGAATTTATCCTGCAAAGCTGGGTTCCAGTCTCAACTGGCTCATTGGGATATGCCACTATACTTAACCCCAAAAGCATCATAACACCCACTGCTCATGTGATGGCTATAGAGATGTGAAAGGACTTTGGAAGTTATGAGATATCCAGCAGATGTTATTTATTTTTTAAATGAAGGTTGGAGAAGGATCTCCTAAATTTTTTTCCAAGGGCCTCCAATGTTCAGATCGTTAGATTCTGAAATTTTCTATATTAACATATGTGATGCTAAAGGTCTATGATTCTAAAATCCTGAGTCTGATTTTAATTCCAGAACCTTATGAGTCTGACATTCTCTGATTCAATGCATGTGTGAAGGCAAGGTCTGAAGGCCAGGGCAGGGTAGAGACGCAGGTCAGCAGGATGGTCCTAAGCCCCTGGGGAGGAGCAGCTGTCTCTTCTATCCATGGACTCACCCATGGAGCCATAGCCTAATTCCCAGCAGACCTATCTTTAGTTCATCATCCTCCAGCCAGCTTTCTTTAGGGCCTCATTGCCTGTATTATCCATATTCATCACACATTTTCTCCATCAGGTCCAATTAAGCCACTATGCTAACACTGCAGTAATCAAAACCTCTCTTGATTAGTAGGCCTAGCAGAGGTAGCCCCAGTTTAGGATGACTCCACTTACCCATTTGTACTCTCACCCTATACCCCATTACCATCCCTCTATTCCCCCACATCTCAGATCAGCATAGTAGCTACAAAAGCAGTCCTTTCTGCAGGTTCTGGTACATGGTGTTCCCTCCTGATGTCCGCACAGACAGCTGCTGACTCACCCCAGATTGCTGATGTACCAGGTATCCATGTTTTCAGATGGGACTGCTCAACTAGATAGATGCACCAGCATGTGCACATGTGAGGATACCACCAGACCACCATCCCTCAGCTGCAGACTTAAGATCTGAGGTCCAAGCCACAACTTTTTACTGGGTTACCTTGAGCTAGTGCCTTCCTCTCTGTCTAAAGAGAGTATTCTGGCCCTGTGGGCCTCAAAGGGTGTTTTGAAGCTTTTGGATCAGTGAATCACCAATAAATTGTTCAACAATGATGTGTTGTGATGTAAAGTGATATTTTAATACAATGTACCACTGATGTTCATGGTAAGCCTTATACCAGCACCACTGCCTAGGTGAGGTCACTTACTTCTCTGAAACTTAGTGTGTGTGTGTGGTATTGTGATTTTTTTTTAGTGCTTACATGGTTTACTTTATACCAGTCAGGATTCTCAGTTGCAAACAACTGAAACGATACTTAGCAAAACTAAGCAAAAGGGGCTTCATTGAAAGGCTATTTGAGGGCTCACTGAAATGATGGGGATATAGGAGAGCTAGACAGGAATCAGGGGCAGCTGGGCGCAACCAAGTCCTGCCACAGGAATTCTGTTTAGGACAGACTCTCCCTTGGGCCACACAGCTACTTACTGCTTACCAGTGCACTGCTGGGCTCTTGAACCCACTATAGCCACCTGAAGTTATCTCTGACTGTCCTCATCCCTGTGCCTAATTCCCACCAAGCTCAAAGCCCAGATGGGGCACCAACCTGGCTAAGCCCAGGACCACAGGGGTCAGGGGAAGAGCTGCTGCCTCTTTCAGTTTTCGCATAGCTTAGAATTCCTCCTGATAGGAAAACTGTTTGGATACTGGGCAGCCAAAAGCATTTAATGTCCACTATAGCCTTCATCAATCTGTCAGGAAATATTGTTTTATAGATGAAGCGACTGAGTCTCTAAAAGGTTTACTTACTGGTCACCCAGCTAGTAGGTGGGTGCATTATCACTCGCCTCCCAGGAATAGAAGCAACAAAAGTATGTAGGTAGTCAGCAAAAATTAATTCCCTTTCCCTCTCAGGAAGAGCTCTTGCTGGGAATGTTTGCTCAGCCATGGGGAAGGCTTTCAAAGACTTGTTCCCATTTCCTGTGATTCTGGAGCTAGCCCCTAACTTCCTGGCAACACTTCCTGTTTTAATTTATTCCAAGTGATTTTTATTCAGTTGGATCATCATCATCATCATCACCACCACCACCACCACCACCACTACCACCACCACCACCAGCATCATCTATTTTTAGTACATTGGAGCTTCACAAAATCCTGTGAGGTTAAGTATTACTTCAATTTACCAAATGTGAATACTAGGCCTTAGAGAGGTTTAGTGACTGTCTCAACCTCACAAAGCAAGTCAGCCCAAATCATATCTAGATCTCCTGTCCCCAGAGTCACATGGCCTCTTTTTTAAAGGAGCAGGCCGAAGACAGGACATTCAGGATTCCACATAGACACAGAATGTCAAGGCAGGAAGAGGCCTTAGAAATCTTTGCATGCTTTCTCCTTTTTCACTGTTGGAAAAGCTGAGGCCTAGAGTGAGGAAGTGCCCTGCCCAACCTCACACAGTGCCATCTGTGAAGACTCTGTAAAAGAGCCAGGGTTTGAAGACAGTTCTCTTACCTCCCTGTTTAGTGAGCATTCCCCACACTATTATGGAGCTCATTTTAAAGCTGATATAACTGAGATGGATAGCAGGTAAGTACATGGCCCATCCAGCTATTAAGATGAGGGCCAGCTTAACGTGTATGCCCAGAAGAAAGGACATGATAGAAGGATGGCTGGGAGGTAGAAGACTCTGCACCTCAGAAAACCCTGTTTTCTCATAATCAGGAAATGTCTCCTAACAATAAGAGCCAATTATCTGTCTATGGCCATGCCACCTTAAACATGCCTGATCTCATCTGATCTTGGAAGCTAAGCGAGGGTAGACCTGGTTAGTACTTGGATGGGATTCCACCTAGGAATACCAGGTGCTGTAGGTTTTTTTTTTGTTTTTTGTTTTTGTTTTTGTTTTTTTTTTAAGAGCCAATTATCTTCTCCTGGTTGGCATTGACTGCAAAAATCTTAAATTTGTGGGTTACTGGAAAAGCTGGTGAGGAGGGTCTGAAGGCAATTAGATTAGACCTGGACAGCTCACACTTGTGCAGCCCAAAGAACTAGGCAGTTTGCGACCATTAGCAATTTGATCTGAGGACCACACTTTAACACTGGGGAATTTCAATGTGCCTTGGCCCTTGAGGCAGCCTTCCCACCACACAGATGCCAGTACCTACCCCTGCCCAACTCCTGCCAGCAGCTTAGCCAGAGTACCCTAGAGTAGCTGCCAGGTTGGCATCCACTCTGGTCAGGCCCTGAACAAGCACTGAGAATGGAAGTGGACAATGTGGTCTACTGGAGTCCTAAGTCTGCAAGGTATTTGAGATCTATCTCAAAGGAAGAGGGGCATCTCTGTGAAATTGACAAACTCATTAGCCAGCAGGTGCCCATTAGTGAGAGTTCTAACAGCAAATTGATTCTTTACCATGACTTACAGGGCATTGAGCTAGGGGTTACAGGAGATTTAGAAGCTGAATCAGATAGAGGCCCATGCTTCTGGTAAAACTAAGCAAGGAGGATGCCAGCACATTTGGAAGGAGGAGTTCTAGAAACTCAGTTACACCCATTCCAAAACTAATATTTTAACACTCTGATGTTTCAGCACACCACATTCTGTCACCTTGCTATTCCATTATGGGGGCCATTCCACCACACCAATGTTCTCTCTGCCATTCCAAAGTTCGACCCCACTAACATTCCACCATACCTTCACTCCAACATTTTAAAATACCAGCACTACAGTTCAAACTTTTAACCTTCTAACGTTCTTCTACTAAAAGCATGTATTTATTTCATGGTTCACTTATACCAACGGCTCTTAATATTTTGAGGAACACAGACTCCTTTAAGAAATTATTAAAATCTATGGCTCCTTCCTCTCCAGGCCAAAAAAAAAAAATTTACACATAAATCTTATATATCATTCCAGATTTTCAATGACTCACAGCAGAATCCATGGACTTTAAGAACAATATAATTTTATCCTGCCTTAATCCAGAAAGACATTTAAAGTAAAACAACATCATGAAGTTTAAGATAGGACAAGATAAGATTGAAAAAACAAGATAGGGATAAAGCAGAGCCTGGAATGATGCAAAAAGTGCAGAACAGAGTGATCTACACAGCTAAATCTGTGTTCCACATATTTAGCAATAAGACTTCCAGCAGCCAAGGCAAAAAGGGAAACCTGTTTACTTGTACAACTCACAATATTCATGAGATAAAAACAAACCACTTTCTCCTTAGGGGACATACAACTATTTTTGGTATGAATACCAGACAAGAATTTCTCCTGAGATCCTCAAAAAGTATGATATAATGGACTATGGCTCAACAGGGCTCTCACAATAGACCCAGAGATGTGTTACGTGGTAGGGTGACCAGCTTGTCCTGGTTTGCCTAGGACTTTCTCAGTTTTAGCACTGAAAGTCTTGAATCCCAAAAACCACTTTAGTCCCAGACAAACAGATGGTTACTCACCTTATTTGTGAGTTACAGTTCAATGAAAGCTTACCCAGAATAAGTTCTAAAAAATCATGTATATTGCTCACTTTGGTGGCACATATACTAAAAAATCATGTATAATCAAAATTATCCTTGATAATCCTTTTAATCACCCATAAAGTAAAAGTATAGAACCATCTCTCAATAGCACAGCCAATTTTTCCTCTAGCAATGAAACTGACAGCTGTTTCTTTGGTGGGATATCTGTCTGATGAAGAGATTGGCTTGCTTTGGGGCAAGACATATCCTTAAACACTAGAATTAAAAAAAAAAAAAAAGCCCACTAGAAGCACATTCAGTGTGGCAAAATGCTTACACACTGAGGATTTTATGAGGCATGTAAGAACTGATACCAATGGAAGGAACAACCGATTTACTTCTCTCATCCTGGGGCATATGCTGAATGAGTAAAACAATATATTATTAGTCTCTCTTTCCATCTCTTTTTATTTGCAGCAAGTAAAACTGAATTTCTGTAAGTTAAATATAGTGCATATAGGGTTGTTGAGATAATTAATAGAATATTTATGAAAGCACTTAAAACAGTATTTGACACAGTGCGATTGTTATATTGTTGTTAAATATAGATGTGGTGGCACTCTACTGTATGTCTTACAGTAATCCTGGATATAAGTTGATGGCAATTTGGAAAAAGACATTCTGTGTCAGGCACAAGGTCTAGGACTCCAGCCCTTTATAATTGCAACTTCATGAAGGGATGCTTTCTGAACTTCTGGAGTTGAGGGACTGCCTACCTTCAGACAATTCTCACCAAGCATTGGTTTTGAGTTTGAGATCTTAAGTATGAGTGGCCATGAACACTTTCTGGTGAGAACCTTGCCCTTTCAGTCCATGCTTTGGCTTAGAAAATTCCCAAACACCATCTGGAGAGCAACAACTCACTGAGCTCCCCCAGGTGTCCAGATTGCACACCCTTCCCATGCAGTCTGTCCTGATCTTGGAGCAGGTGGCCAGGGCTGGCTGGGATCTGTTTAGAGGCCAGAGTGCTGAGCTGTCTTCTACACAGACCAATTAACCACTGAATGTAAAAACATTTTGTATACGGTGAAACACTGTGCAGATGTGAGAGACCAGGATTAGTATACAGTGGTGCTGAGTTCAGAGCTCAGAGAGATGAAGAGACTGGAGCTTGGGCAGTACCAAGAGAGATGAAAGGAGAGGGCACACAGGCAGTTAATTCAGAAGGCCAAGAGTGGACATACTTGATACGTAATTATACTGATGCCAATAATTGGTAAGAAATCCCAAAACAGCTGGGTTCCTTAATCCTCCTCCAGCCAGAGCACACATTTCCCAGAAGCTTAGAATCTTAGAGATGAAAGAAACAATAATTAATTGATTAATTTAACAAAAACTCACCAGATGCCTACTGTGGTCTAAGCACTGGGCATAATGATCACGAAGTCTGACCTAACTCCTAAGGTGGAATCTCCTTGAAAATTCCTTGACTACTGGCCAAATCCCAGCTCCACCACTTACCGACAATGTGATCATCAAGTCACTTACCTCTTCTAAGGTTCAGTTTACACATTTGTTGGATGGGAATAATGCTGAATAATCAAGCCCTATACCATAGGATTGTCCTGAGGATTAACTAAAATAACTAACAAACCTTATACATATATAGTACTTAGTATATGTCAAACACTGTTCTAAGTGTTTTCCTTTGTAAACTCATTTAATAACAATAATCCTGGGAGATAGGTACCATTCTTATCCCTATTTTCCAGATGATGAAACAGAGGCACAGAGCAGTCAAGTGACTTGCTCCAGGTCACAACTAATAAATAGTAGAGCCAGGATTGAACCCAGGCAGTATGGCTCCAGAGCCTGTATTCTTGACCACCCCACTATCTTTCATATTGTTAACAAAGTGCTTAGCACAACTCTTTGCACATAGTCAGCACCAGGTTGATGTTAGCTGCCAATATTATGATTACATTTTAATAACTTTACTGAGGTATATTTTACATGTTATGATTACATTTTCACTGTTGAGAAAGTCTCCCACTGAGCTGAGCTGAAATCCCCCTCAAATCATGCCCTTCCTCGGTGGGTTCTTGTTGTACCCCAGAATCTCTGTAGAGCCTTTCTTCTCCCTTGCATATTAAGGTCTCGTAGAAATTTGTAGTCACAGGTCAGACCTGTATTTGGGGGCTTGGTCTGGCTTCTTTCCCATCTGTTGGTGACTCAGCCATTAGCCCACAGGATTGACAAGCCTCTAACAAGTCCCAGTACCACTGCAGGTCAGGAGCTTCTATCTCCACCACAGAGCATAGCACCTACATAAATAAACTACATAATTTGTGGAACCTAGTGAAATGAAAAAGAAACTGCAGGGCCTCTTGTTCAAAAACGATTAAGAATTTCAAGACTGTGATAGCAGAGCATTAAACCAAGTATGGGGCCCTTTGTAAATGCAAAGGGGCTCATCCACGAAGCTGGCTGTAAGCAACACCCTGTATCTTTGGTTCTTTAGCACCCCAGTCCACCTCAGCCCATTCTATCATGTCCTCCTGTGGAGGCTGAGCCTGGGAAGCTCCTGAGACACCTGAGAAACACAAGAAGTGTTTGGCACCAAGAGAGTGAAAGCCCTTTTGGGTGCTGGAGTCCATCAATTAGCTGTAAGCCTACCTTAAACCTTGCTGGCTCTAAGATTCAGTCTGCCACCTCCCTCCCTGGCTCCCTTTGTCAGAGATAGGCATCCAAATTGAGTGGATAGTGGTACAAAACACAAGACTAGGAATTGGGAATTTACCATTGCCTTGCTGGGCAACTGGAGGCATTTCATGCCCTCTCTGGTCTCAGTTTCCTTGTCTATTATATGAAATGGTTGAATTCAGTATCAAATGTTCTCTCACTGAGCACTGACCAGCATGTTCACATCAAAATAATCATATTAAACGGAGAACTTACTATTTACCAGACACATTACACAGCTATACATTCCTCCATTTAATCTTCATGACAAATCAATGAGGTATCTTTTAGAACTCTAAAATTTAAACTTGATAAGGGTAGTGATTTTTGTCTGCTTTTTTCACAGATGTATCCCCAGCTTCTAGAACAGTGCCGGGCACATGGTAGGTGCTCAAAAGCTATTTGTGGAACAAATGAAGAAAGAGGCTCAGAAAGGCAGTGATGTGATTTGTCCAAGGTCTTATAGTTAGGAAACTCCAGAGCCACGATTCAAATCCAGATGTTCCTGGCTCTGAAGGCTATGCTTATGCTTATTCATCTGCCATGTGGATGTGATTCTCATTATATAGATGAGGAATAGGCTCAGGTGAATGGGGATACATGCCAGGATCTCTCCTGGCTTTCAAATCCTGGGTTTCTAAGCATATGGGTTCCACTCTGCTGGAATAACACAACTTTGAAAGCTAATGCAATTTGTCTCCTCAGCCCAAATTCTTCTGAGGTCTTGAAAGTACTCTTCTCTCCTCACAGAAGCAGAGTAACTGGCAAAGGCAGCCTAGGCTCTAACCTTGCTCTGTTACATACTTACTGTAACCTTGGGCAAGTTCTCAATATCTCTAAGCCCCAATTTCCTCATCTGTAATACAGGTTCCATACTTCCTAAATCTCCCTTGAAGGATGTCCCCTCCTTTAGGAGGTGCCCTGCACAGAGTGGGCCATTAATAAATGTAGCTGTTATTTCACTACCCTTTAAGGTCAAAGCTTGTGCCACTGATGTCTAGAATCTGCTGGGGCCTCCTGGAACCTGATCAGAGGTCACTGGCTAGAGGTGGGTAGGGTCAGCTGCTATTCTTGGAGCTGGTGGAACCCAGCCGGGTTTCAAGTTCTCTGAGGGAGCCCTGGCCCAGGCAGCTTAGCTGGTCATATGAGCAGTGGGGCCTGACCTTAGCATGTTCTCCTGGACCCTCCACATGGCCCAGGTTGGAGAGAACCCCAGGGCGCGGAGCATACTGCAGGAAACCCACATCTTCCTGAAGCTGATCTCAGCCTTTGAACTATGTTTATCAGCATCTGCTTGGTGTCCCAAAGGGCCCTGGGTGCTGTCTGGGGATCTCTCTGAGATTGCAAAGTTTTCAACACCTGGATGACAAACAGCCTTGGGTAGTAAAAAGGGTCTAGGAAAGAGACAGAACTAAATTTTAATCCCAACTGCAGTACTCACTGGGTCTGTATGTCTCTTTGCAATCATTTTGTCTAGCTGAGCTTGTTTCTTTGTCTGAGAAATGGTGAGAATGAAAGGTTCCTTAGAGGGTTATTGAGAGGTTTAGAGCATCTAGCAATAAATGACCACTATTTAGACTGTGAGTTTCTAAATGAGAGGGAACCTGTCAGATTCAGCTGTGTCTTCAGTACTCAACCTAGGACCCAGCCAAGAGGAGACTCTCCGTGTTGGTTGAATGAATAATAAATTTTGGAGGGCACTGAATTGAAATGCCTTATAGGACTCCCATCTTTCACCACACTCAGTAGAATCAGTCTCCTATGCATCATCCCTGACAGGTGAGCATCTACCCTCAGTTCGCAAAAATCCTATAATAGGAAGTAGATCTCCTACCAAGGTTTCCCATTCTGTCAAGCAGAAAGTTCTTTCTACTAAGACCTCTATCAACTGAGGTCTGTCTCCTTGCAGCTTCCACCCATTGGGCCTAGTTCTGCTCTTTGGAGCTGTACAGAATAAGCCTAGTTCTCTCTCCAGAAGATAGTTCTTCAGTAATTTATTACACAACTAAAATGTGCCAGGCACTGAGCTAAGCACCTCACAATTTTATCTCATTTAACTTTTTAACTCTCACATTAGCCTAAAAGTAAACATTATCCCTACTTCAGAGACAAGGAAAATGAGGCTTAGAGATGTAATATAACACATTTTTATGTGGCAGAGAAATTATTTAAATCCAGATACTTCCCCAAAACTCTACCTTTCCAATGGATCCATTGGAATTTAGGAGTTATGCCAAGTCCCTTCCCTTCCCTTTCTTACAATAAAGATTTATTAACTATCTTATCTGTATCAGTCTTGAAGTAGGCACTGGGAATAGAGGTGAGAAAGACATAATCAATGTAATCGAGGTACTTAAAGCCTGTCCCAAACCACGTGAAAAGAACGAAGAATGAGAAGCACAAGGACTGTCAGTGCATCATAGATCTTTGGGGTCCAGGAGGGCTACCTGGAGGAGGTACAAACTGGGCTGTGTTTTGAAGGACTAACAGAAGTTGGCCAGGCTTGTGCCAAGGGGGATGAGAAAGCAAGATGTTTTGATGGAACTGCTGTGCAAAGAGCTGAAGCTGTGGAGCCCAGGCTTCAGAGCAGTAATGGTGCCATGCTCAGGAGCTGGGATTATGTACCACCTGAGTGGGGCATCCACTTTCTTATGAATAAGAATCTCCTAGGGAAGAGCATTTGAGATCTTGTTTCCATGTAACTGTTGTCAATTTTGTTTTAAACAAACATAAAATTTTCTAAAAAAATAATCTCCTAGGATTTAATTAAAATCCAGATTTTCATTCTAGGTGAACCCAAGAATCTCTATTTTAAGCAGGTTTCACAAGAGATTGAGGAGTAGAGGGTCACCACTGCTTATGGACAAGAAATCTCTGCAGGATTTCAAAAAGGTAGGATTCTGGGTCCGTCTTTGGAGCCTCATAGACTAATCAGGGAAACAAACATGAAAACAAGTCATTATAATGATGAGCAAAGACTATTAATTCTTAGTATTTCAAGAAAGATATTCTTAGTGTTCCAAGAAAAAAAAGTGTCATACTTGGACTAATGATTCTTTAGCCATGAGGATATTAATATTGGTTTCTTGGCTTTAAGCTATTGAGCATGTACTATAGGGTATCAAGGTGGCACTGGGTTGGTTCATTATTTCAAAAACCCTTTAAAAAAAAAAAAAAGACATCTTCCTGAACAGAACCCAAGAAATATTAGTGATCCATCATGTGCCAACTCTAGCTTAGAAACAGTACAGCCCTACAGCTCATACCATTTCTTGGATTAGAGGAGCCTGGGCCTCATTTGTCTTGGGGTGATCAGGAGGCTACTAAAGTGCCACTCTGTGCTGTTCACCTCAGCAAGCAACCACTGATGGCCTAGCATGAGCCCAGCCTTATTCTGGGCACTGGGGATAGAGATGAAGCCAACCATGTCCCTGTTTTCCAGGAACTCAGTCTTGTAGGAAATGGAGACCATGAATACACAGATGATAATGCAGTGTGAACAGTGCTGTGATGGATGGAAATTCGGGGCAGTAGTGAGCAAAGAAAGCCTCTAACCAGCCTGAGGGATGAAGGGAATGCTTCCAGAGTCTTAAATGATGAAGGCTGTTCTTCACAAAAGGTAGAAGGATATTCCAGACAGAGGAACCAGCATTACAAAAACATGGCAGTAAGAAACATACTAAGTGTTTTTCCTGTTACTTTTTTGGTGGTGGTGCAGAGACTATAAGCAGTTAGTTCCCTGCTGCAGAAGCCCAAGTTAGGAACAAGATGGAGCTAAATATGGAAGCAAGGACTTATATATTGGGCAAAGAATTTTGCCCTTTCCCCTTTAGACAGTGGGGAGGGCTGGTTTATAAACTGTAATCCAATCACCATTCCTCAGGCCTGAAGAGGAACACCAGCTGGGAATAGTTTCCACTCTGGGTCCCCAGCAGGTGCAAATCTTCTCAGTGACTCTCTACTGGCACAGCAGAGAGGCAAGGAGGGAGGAGGCAGGCCCTACCCTTTGACCAGGCCTGCCTTCTGCAGCTGTTTTATGCCCTGAATACCCCTAGAAAGCCTCAACATCAGCTCCCTGTATATTAAAAAAATGGCAAAAACAGCTTGTTTTAAAAGGTAGACTCACTCACAAGCTAACATTGCCACTTGGAGAGAAAACAATTATTTATTTGTAAAATGTGGCCCCATAAACATCTCTTTAAAGAAACATTTACCATTCTATAAGAGCTACTATTTAATCCTAACACTCCTAGCAGAAGGCAGTGTTATCCCCATCAAAGAAGTGACAAAACCAAGACCCAGAAGGTCAGGTAACTTGCTTAAGGTCACACAACCAATAAAAGGTAAACCCCAGATCAAAACCCAAATTAAAAACTTTAGACATAAGCACTGCAAAGAGGCTGGTACTCCCCAACTCTAATGGAGAATTCAAAATAAAAGATCTAAACTGCAAAGTGAATGTTAGGAAGCCAAAAGTTTTCATTTTTTTCTCCCAAAGTGGTTACTTGGTGCTTTTTAAAAATATAAAATTATTCTAAATTTATATTTCTTATTCTTTGTTAGGTACCCTAAACACTCATGCTTTTGACTAATCCAGAGTTGCACACATTTGTAGGATCTGAAATCTAGGTATTTTCCCTCTGCCATGCTGCCTCTCACAAAATTTTTCAAGCAATTTCATATAACTTCAACATATTAAAATGTATTTCTAAATTTTTAAAAACATTATCAAATGTAACAAAAAATTTTTTTGTTCCCTTCTTGAGCTCATAGGCTCCAAATCAATGAATGGCTAACTCTGTCCACCCAGGTGCCCAGGCTAGAATTCTGGATTTTTAACCCCAGGCCTGACCAACCCTCCTCACCCCCACATAACTCTTATCCAATCCATTTTCCACACTACAGTGATCTACTTTCCAAATGTAATCATTTCATTCTGCTCAAAATCGTGCAGTGACTGTGCATGATCACAAGATAAAACCCAAACCCGACCCTCCTCCCCTATTCCTCACACCACCTTCCCCTCCCTATGGGACTTTTGCTTCCTTTTCTCATAGTGCCCAGCACTGCACTGTTGAGATCTTAGTGAGAACACTAAAAAGAACACAACTACTAGTCAGTTATGAAACTTCTTCCCCATTAGACCGCCCAGTCCAGGGCTGGCAGGGAGGAAACACATTAGAAATATTTGGGAATGAGTCAAATGCCTGCTGACCAGAAGACACAGTAACAATACTGCTTGCTGTGACCAGAATCTGAAAACCGATTTTCAAATCTTGCCTCAAAGGTTGAACAAAAGAAAACTCAACCATGCTAGCCATTATCAATCATTCCTTCCCACAGCAACCTGCGTATAAATGGCCTTAGACTTTTCTGGACAGTAAATTATTACTTTTAGCATTTAAATAACTTTGTGAAATATAACATTTTGATACTGTCAATACTCATTCCATTGTTCCCAGCCCCATCTCAGTATGTAATCCAAGGTAGGCAGGCACCATGGGTCCTAAGCAGGAATTGGTCCATTAAAAACATAGCCCAGCATATTTGCCACCAAAAATCAAGTTAAGCTAATTCTTCAAAATTACAAAACTTTATTTAATTGAAAAGATGTGATTCTTAAGATGTTTAAATACTACTATTGGGCTAAAGAATGCTGGTAGGTGGTAAAGGATAGTGAGGGGTAATTGTTTCTTCTGTTAAGTTCCCAACTACATTTCATGAGAACATATTACTTTTATAACCCAAAACTTCAGATCTTACATTTTTAAAAATTAAATGTTGTTTTTTTAAAAACTCATAAAATACACATAAAATTTACCATCTTAACACATAAAATTTACTATCTACACATTTTTCACTGTGTATTTCAGTAAAGCTTATTTACATTTTTGCACAAGTAATCTCCAGAAGTTTTTCATCTTGCAAAACTAAAATGCAATACTCATTTAAAAAACTCCCAATTGCCCCCAACCTGCAGACCATGGAGACCACCATTCTACTCTATCTCTGAGTTTAGATACCTTATCTAAGCGGAATCAGACAGTATTTGTCTTTTTTTGTGACTGGCTTATTTCACCTAGCATGATGTCTTCAAAGTTCATCCAAGTTATAGTATGTGTCAGCATTTCCTTTCTTTTAAGCCTGAATTAACATTCCATTGTATATTTTGGCTATTGTGATTACTGCATGAGTGTACAAATCTCTCCTAGAGGTGCTGCTACCAATTCTCTTGGATATGTACCCTGAAGTGGAATTGCTGGGTCATATGATAATTCTATGTTGAATTTTTTTGAGAAACCACCATATTGTTTTCCATAGTGACATCCTCACCAATAATGTATAAGGATTCCAATTTCTCCACATCTTTGCCAACAGCTTTTTTTTAAATAATTGCCATTCTGAAAGATGTAAGGTGTAAGGTGGTATCTCATTGTGGTTTTGATCTACATTTCTCTAATGATTAGTGATGATGAACATCTTTTCGTATGTGTGTTGGCCTACAGACTTTATTTGAAATACAACAAAAACTACATTTTTAAGATAAACTCACTTTTTAAAACTTCTCTGCTCTTGGGAAAATCTCTCTCTTCTATCAACTTGAGAAGCTGATGGGCTATGCTTACAAACCTTCATTCACACAGCAAACCTTCCTTCTCGGACAGCTGCAAAACTGGAAGCTCAAAAACTAAACGATGACAGAAGTCCCATTATCAGAAGGAAAATGACAAGCTTGCCCTCTAGTGACAAGTTAGGAAGATAATAGAAAAAAGCAAATGTTCTTAAAAGAAAAGGCAACCACACTGAAGAACATAATCTCTACCTCACCCGGAATCTAGAGAGAACACTAATAACAAAGCTACTAATCAATCAAAATAGTTTATTTACAGGGATAGTTAAAAAGGTTCGGTTCTGAGGGACAAAAAGTGTCACAAAGCACACTGCTTACACATCCCTACCTAAAGTTGCCCTGGGAATAATCTGTTCCCTCAGCATGATGAGCAGTACCAGGTGTGTGACCTGGGGATGCTAATTTTTCATTGTGAATGCCTCTGCTGAAGGTAGGCTTATTTTATCCTCTTTAGCAACCCTGAAGCATAACAACATTTAATCTTGATCTCTATGAATTTATTGAAAGATACGACTCTAAAGGCCAAAAGGAAGCCCTCACCAATGATTACATAAGTCAGAGGGTGGCAGTTAGCTGTTCTTAGGTCCTTAAACCCTCTATTATGTAAATCAAGACACTTACAGATTTTTAAGCCCTCCCAACAAATATAACAATCATCATGATGATGTCTGTCCTTCAGACCCTGTGGCTGCTAATTTTCCCAATTTCCTGCTCTCTGTCTCTCCTCCCCACCCTCCAAAATCTCTATAGCTCTCTATATCACTGTTATTTCACAGAGCTACAAGAATTTGAGAACTAAAACCCCATTAATGCTGGTCTCTTCACAGAAAACACCAGTTAAAGGAATAAACATTTCAGGCTATATCCCAGTAGGTGACACTCTGGGGCAATGGGTCTATGTAACGAGAGCTACATATATTGAGTACGAAGTCTTCCTGCTCCAGCAGGTTGACCTCCAAGGGCTCCATCAGTAATAGGAGGTGCCAGCCTCAAGCTGTTGCATAGGAGGGTGGGCCACACTACCCAAACATTAAAGGTTGGACGCTTTTCTGCTGTTCTTTATGTAGTTGTAGGGCACGATTTTTTAGCACCTCAGCCTTGGCTTCGTCCTTATCGACACCATCCCCCAGCTTGTACATGCGGCTGGCATTGGCACAGGCCCAGACATGACCCAGGTCACAGGCTTTCATCGAGTATTTACATGCCAGGCCCATGTCCTTGGGAAAGCCAGGGGCACCCTGCAGAAACATGGCACTGAGGTTGAAGCAACTAGCAGCATAACTGCCATCACAGGCTCTTGTGTAATAGTCTCTGGCCTTCCCTAGATCAGGCTGACCATCATCATTGACCTGTCCATCGTGTGCCAGGAGACCTACATTGTGACATGCCTCCACAGACTTCTTTCCGGGCTTCTCACATGCCATCAGAAAGCAGCTGGAGGCAGCTTTCAGGTCCTGGGTCAATCCGCCTGGGAGGAAGGAAAGGGAGGAAAAAAAATGAACCCAAGCCAGGGCAGAACCTGAATCAGGCCAAAGTTAGGGAACAATTCCTGAATAAAGTTCATATACCCTGAGCTAAGGCAGCATGAAAGGAAGGTGGCCCGATATAGTGTACAGACCTTCCAGCTTTTTTAGCCATGGAATCATTTGTTCAAATGAGATCTTCTGAGGAAGCCCAAACAGGTAAAGGAGACAAAAAGTGGGAATAACAATAGCTACTCATGAGATTACAGCATCTTATGAGAACTTTGTTAAATGTTTGTTAATTTAAATATATACTGAATGTATATTATTTGTCAGCTACTGTGCTAGGTTCTAGAGAACAGACGTTGTCACTGCCTGTGGATCTTATGCTGTAATGAGATAGACATTAAACAACTACACAAATAAATGTATGATTATAAGGTTGACAAGTGTATGGAGGAAAGTATAGGGTGCTATATGTATTATGGCTCTGACCTAGACTGGGTAGTGAGGTCAAGGAAAGCATCCCCAAAGAAGTGACATTTGAGCTGTAAAATAATGGAAAAAAAGAAAGGAAAGGAAATATGGGTTGTTGCAGGCAGTAAGGAATAAGTCAAAGAGAAAAGGAGTCCATGTGGCTAGAACCCAGAAATCACTGAGGAAGGAAGGCTAGAGAGGCCAGCAGGGGTCAGATCATACAGAGTCTGGTGGGTCTTGTTAAGGAACCTGTACTTAATCTTAGGAGCAATAAATGGTAAACTGCTAATAGCATTTTATGCAGAGGTGGTTACAAGGCTCACTTTTTTTTTGTTTTTGTTTTTAATGGAAAATTTCAAATCCCCATGTACCATCATCCATCTCAAAAAATATACACATTTTAACTACCTCTTAACATTATTTTTTTAAAGAAATCATTCCAAATATACTACCCAGGGGAAAAAAAAAATTATCATTATCATTAAGAGAACACCATTTCAGTCACCTTTGTAGCATATGTTCAGATTCAATACTGGCTAGCTGAATAGACATCTAGATAGACATATTTTGAAAAACTGAATTACATATACTATTTGTAAATTTAAAAGTTAACTGATTCTACTTGAATTTATCAAAAGAAAATCAAACTGAAGCGAAATGAAGAACTGCTGAACTTCAAATGACTATTTTTTTACTAGAGAAATTTCCTAAATGAGTCTCTAGTGATAAAGAGATTACTAAAAATATTAAAAGGTTAGTCACTTAAAAAATTTTTTAAACTAAATTTGAGACAGATTGTCTCACATCTAGAAGATATGAAGATATTGGCTTCTCACATTTCCTCCCTTCTCTTTTCGCACCTTCTACTTTCTGTTGGTTATGTTACTTCAATTTAGGAAAAGAGCACAGTGGTTAATAAAGCCTAGGTTCTGGAGCCAGAAAAGCTATGGCCCCATCCCAGCTCCATTAGTTGTCAGCTGTATGACCTTAAGCATATTGTTTAACTTCTACAACCCTCAGTCTTCACATCTGTAAAATAAGAATAATAGTATCTACTTCATATAGTGGAAGCTTAAATGTGTTCTTACAAAGAGGCTGGCAGATAATAAGTACTTAGTAAATGTTATAGCGCTTCTATGTTATAAAGGTTTCTATTATTTACATTCTATTTAGTAACCCTAATTAGCTCAATATTCATTAAATGGATTCTGCTCATCATGGGTCTTTCCATAAGAGCATCTCCATTCCTGTATATTTCTTTTGATTCATCTCTTTATTGGTTATTTATAGGTTTTTCCAAGAAAGCTCATAGAGTCTATGTCCCCAGAGTTCTTTCAATTTTAAGAAAGTATTCCTCTCACCCTTATATGTAAATAATATATTGTTAGATCTTGCTTTTATATCCAGCATGACATTCTCTGACTTTTACTTATTTACATTTAATGCAATTATTGATAAAGCTGGGTTTAAGTCTACAATTTGTTTTTTGTTTCCCACTTTTCCCAAATGTCTTTTGCTCTTTTTTGTTTGTGTTCTTTTGAATTATATATTTCTAATAGTCCATTTCATTCTCACATTGGCTTTTTAGATCGGCTTTGGCTTTTTAGTTATACTTCTTTTTCTAGTGATTTACCTAGTGGTTATAGTATGTATCCTTATCACAATCTACCATGAATTAATATTTTACCACTTCCCATATATATGTAAGAACCTTACAAGAGTATACTTTCATTTACCACATTCCCATCTTTTGTACTACTGCTGTCATGTTTTACTTTTCTATATATATGTTTGTTTTCCTTATACATATATAAATCTCACTTATGTATTGAGGCTATATATATACAGAAGTAAAACAAATGCTGTTTAAAACAAAAATTATTTTAAATACATTAAGAAATGACGAAAAAGTCTTATTTTTACACATACATTCTAATGTGCTTTATTCTTTTATATGGATCCCAGTTTCTACCTGTTATCATTTTCCATCAACCCAAACAACTTTATTTCTTGTAGTGTAGGTCTGCTAGTGACTCATTCTCTCAGCTTTTGTTGAGCTGAAAATAAATTTATTTCATCTTCATTTTTAAAGATATTTTTGCTAAAGTAAAATTCAAATTTGACTGGTTTTTCTTTTAAAAGATGTTCTTTTGTCTTCTGGCTTACATTGTTTCTGATGAGAAATCAGTGGTTGTTTTCATGCCATTGTTCCCCTCAACATCATTTTTTTTCTGACATTTTTAAGATTTTTTTTTTGTCTTTGGCTTTTCAGCAAATTGGTAATAAATGTCTCAGTGTAACTGATATTTTTCATCAAATTTGGAAAGTTTTCTATTATATCTGTAAATATTTTTCTCTTCTTTTCCTGGGACTCGAATACACTTATGTTAGAGTGATAGATACTGAATTCCACAGGTTGAAGCTCCGAACTTTTTTTTCCCCCATTTTTTCTCAGTGCTTAAATAATATCCTGTCTTCAAGTAACGGATCTTTCATAGCCACTGATTTAATTTTAAAGTATCTAGCCTAAGCTTGACCAGTCTAGTTTTCATTTCAAATACTATGTTTTTCAGCTGTAGGATTTCATTTAGTTCTTTTTAATAATTTCAATTTCTCTAATGAGATTTCCTAACCGTTTATTCTTTATATCCATTTTTATTTAAACTCTTAAACATATTACATGTTTTTAAATTTTTGACTATTAATTCCAACATCTGTCATATGTGGGTCTATTTCTATTAACCGCTTTTTTACTATCTAGTAATTTCTTATTTTATGCTGGACACTGTGGATGATACTTTGAATAGTTTGGATTTTGTTTAATTTCTTTAAAGACTTGAGTTTTACTCTGGCAGGTAGCTAATTTACTGGTGAATCAGCCAGATGCGTTTGAGGCTTGTTTTTAAGTTTTGTTAGAGCAGATCTAGAACAGCCTTACTACTACGACATAACCTTTCTGGAATCTTAGCTGAATATCTGTGGTGTTCACTGAGGTCCCTCTACTCTGGCTGACTGGAACTCATACCACTCCCAACACTGTGAAACCTCTGGAATCTCTTTTCAGTTCACAGATTCCCCAGTATCTTTTTATTGTAAGGTCTCTCAGAGTCTCTTTCAGAGCCTAACACAGGGCAAAAGACTTCACAGCATCCCAATGTGGATTTCTAGAGCTCCTTCTTTGTGTAGTTCTTTCTTCTGGTAGCCTGTCCTGCAAATTCCAGTTGCCTCAGTAGCTAGAAACTCTGACTTCTGCCTCATTAGCTCAGCATGCCTATCATGCTCTACTTGGCTTCCACTTCTTTGTGCATACTCTGAAAAGTACTTCCAGGCAGAAACCCAAAGCAACAGTGGATGGGGCTCACCTTATGTGTTTTCTTTTTCTCAGGGATCACAGTACTGCATTGCCTGTTGTCCAATGTCTGAAAACAGTTGATTTGTATATTTTATCTAGTCCACAGTTTATATTCTTAAAAGTCATTTTAGTTGCCACATGGAAAAAATACTGGGGACTTGCATAATCTGGTCAAAACATTCTTTGAATTACTCTAAGTGTGCAATCCAAAGTAGCTTCTGCAGCAACCAACACAAACCAGACCTGTTCACATCGATAGAATGTTTTATAATTTAGCAAAGCAATTACATCTGATCTTCTTTGATGCTCAGAAAAATCTTATGAAGAAAGTATGAGCAGATCTTATTACTCTGATTTGTCAATGTGGAATTTGTAGCTCAGGGAAGGAAAATGCCTTACCTGAAGCCACACTGTCAGTGCTCAAGACTAAAAGTGGGTTCTTTAGCCTCTCACTCTTTCCCCGCCTCAAGCTATCTTTGGTGAAAGAAGAGTTACTAGGCAGTCTGTGTCAAGAAATGACAGTGGATGTACTTCCAGAAGGAGGACAAAACCAAAAGAATGTAAAATCCTTTGGCTCAGAACTAGGCAGGGGGAGCCAAAAGAATTGGCTTTTAGACATGGCAAGGCCCAAGGGTCTGCTAAACAGCAATCCAAAGGGCTTTAGTAGCAAAGATCTCCTGTGACCACTTTGGTTTAAACACCTGGAGAAATTTATTTAACATCAATTTAAAAGAAGATTAATTATTATTCTCCAAACACTGTGTTTTTTCATACCTGCTCACTTCTTTCTGCCTGGGAAACAACTCTATCCCACCTCTGCCAAACAAAATCTGCTGTCCTTAAAATATCAGTTTCAATGTCTCCTCCTCTATGACAGAACCCCCTAATGATGGCACTCTCCCAGCACTGAATCCCCACAGTACTTTACATGTCTCTCTCTAAAGATGCTTATCAAGCTCTCCCAGGTTTAATAAGTATTAGTATAAATATTTCTTTTCCCTTACTGGTCTGTATCTAATTCTTTGTTTCATTGTAGATAGTAGATAGTAAATACTAGAAGTTTGCTCTACAAAGGAGCACTTAAGCAAAATAAAAAGTCTCATATACAATCATTAATCACATAAGTTTATCTAACAAGAGAAGGGAAAATAATTTCACAGCCTCTCTTGTTTTCCTAATTAAATAAGGAACTCAAAGTCCTTGTGGAAAATATAGTAAAATATGGTATAAAGAAAAAAGAAACACAAAACTTTAACAAGACACAAATCCAGAGATAACAGCTAAAAACATTTTTGTTTTTGCACACTGTATAAGTTGAGTTCACATCGTATAGAATTTTGTATTTGGCTTTCTTCACTGAACATTATATCATAAGCTTTCCCCACAACACAAAAGTTCTTTAGAAACACTACTTTTTAATGGGCTAAATAACATTCCACCTAACTGAAGTAACATTACTTAACTAAACTGCTATTATTGGTATGCAGATTTTTAAAAATATAATTAATATATAGTTACATGTTGCTTGTAATGATAAATTAATGAAAATTTTGCCAGATAAATAATGTTGGGGTGAATATGTCTACATATAACCTTTATGTGCATTTTCAATTATTTCCTTAGGATAGGATACCAGGAGAATTACCAGATCAAAGAATGTCCCTCTTTTCCAGCAAGGGAACTGATATTCCTGTTGGTGGTAAATTTTCAACAAAATAGGGACTATCACAGACCCCATGTCCCATGTGAAAGCAGAAATAATCCAGCATCAGATAATTAAAAAGATGTCTTCTTCATAAAACTTTACAGTTTTCTAACCAGGTTTGGCTGGGCACTGGGAACAAGAGTTAATGAATCATAACATGATCTAGTGAGCAAAAAAAAAAAAATCTGCCTGTCACGGGTCATAATCCCTTTTTGCAGTGGTTTTAAAATATGCCCATAAATTCTTTGATATTTCTGTCTTCAAGAGTAGAACTTAAGTTTCTCTCCTTAGTGTGGACCACACTTACTGACTCACTTCTAATCAACAGAATTGTGTTTGAAATGAAATCTATGTAACCCAGAGTAAGTCATAAAAGGCACTGAGGATTCCATCTTGTTCTCTCTCTTGGGTCTCAATCTAGAGGAGGCCAGATGCCATGGCATGAGAACACACGAGCAGTCCATGGGGAGATCCACGTCATAATGAACTGAGGATTCCTAATGACAGCAAGGAACAGGCACCTTTACCCTCAGCCATGTGAGTGAGCTATCTTAGAACTGGAAACTCCAGCTGTAGTCAAGTCTTCAAATGATGGCAGCCCTAGCTCCCTGGCTAATGTTTTGACTACGACCTTAGTAGAGAACCCTGAGGCGCACAGCTAAATCATTTCCAAATTTCTGACCCACAGAAAGTGTGTGAAATAATAAAGTTTGTTGGGATCGTTTGCTATTTAGCAATAGATAACTTAAACACTACTCCAGTGATAACTGCAATCAGGGCATGAGGAGAAAAGATAGATGGAAGGGAATTAATCATTACTGATCCCTTTTCTGGGCCAGACACGTGCTAATGCCTTTCCCTACAGTATCCTATTTAATGCTCATAACAACCCTATGAAGCAAGCACTATTTGTTTTTTTTCTCTATTTTACAGGTGATATGACTGAGACACAGATGAAGTGACTGGCTCAAGGTCCTACTACTTGCCAACAACATTCTCTAAGGTCTGCCTAACTTAAAAGGCTGTGCTCTTCCCTTTATCACTCTGCCGAACTCGTCTCCAAAACTTCCTACAGTGTGCTTCCCCAATGCCTGTGAGGACCCTTCTGCAAAGAGGGCTCAGTGCAAGACTCAGGATGTGATGCCAGCACTACAATCAATGACAAAGACCAAAGAAAGCAGGTTCCTCCTTACCTTTTCCAGTCACATAATAGGCCCCCAGTTTGTAGCAGCTATCACTGTGTTTGTTCTCTTCACAGTTGAACTTCAACACCTTGGCAGCCTCATCAAAATTCTTCTGGATCCCTTCCAAATAATCTACCAGCCGATAACAACCTGTGAGGAGAAAGCAAGAGCTGTTGTTCATGTCTGGGACTGCTGCTCAGTAGTGAGGAGGGTTCAGGCGTGGCAGGCCAGAATGTATCTTTTATACAGGGCCAGCCTCTGTCTCCTGAGGTATGACAAGGTGATCTTACAACAAAGAATGCAGGTGGTGTTCAGTCATTTCTACAAATGACATTGTCTGCCTTTAGACAGAGACTGAGCAATGTACAGACTGGGGAGACCTTGGCCTGTGCACTGGCTCCTCCATTTACCAGCTCTTCTGCTCCCTGGCCCAAAGACTCAGTGCTAGTTTTGGAACTTCTCAGGAAGTTCAATAGTAAAACACAAAATACAAACAGGCCAATGAGCTAGTTTTTGCAGCAGCAAGAAAGGGGTGCTTCAATGAGTATACCTTACTTCTCAGTCAGGTTGAAAATATGAAGCCTGAAGACAGAATAAAAATGGCAGCTACCAAAGGAGTTGGAAATATACTCTCTCTCCTTGGCAGTCTCTAGTCCCAGTGAGCCTTTCAATCTTTCCCCTGTCCCTTTTTTCTTCATCCCTCAAAATACCCATCTTCATTCATTTCAACAAATATTTGAGCATCTATAGTCATCTATTTACCAAACACTGTTCTAGATGCTGAGAACAGTCACTTGACCTCCTAAAAATTATATTCTAGAGGAAGAAACACAATAGATAAATAAATAGGTGAGCAAAACGTATTCAAACAGTAATAAATGTTATGACTGAAATAAAACAGAATGATACAATAGTTTGTTGTGCATGTTGGCGGAATGGTTAACATAGATTGGACGATATGGGAGGACCTCACTGAGGACCGTGATGTCTGAGCTGAGATGTGAATAATGAGAATAAACAAAGTATTAAAGACAATGAAATGAGGAGGTGGCAGAAAGTCCCAGGCACAAGGAATAGTAAATAAAAATACCTGAAAGAAGGAATAAGCTTGGTACAAATAAGGTATGTGGCTGGATCACAAAGGAAAGGGGCAGGAAATGAGGAGAGGAAAGGAGGGACTAGATCACAGGGCCTCGTAGAACATAGGAAGGAATTAGGTTTTTATTCCAAGTCAATGACAAACCACTAGAGGGTTTTAAGAAGGAAACTGACATAATTCAATTTGCATTTTTAAAAGGTTACCCTAGTATATATGTTTGTATATGCCTGATTGAATATGGAGAAAATGTGTGGGGGGACACACTCTAGCACAACAACAAATGTGTTATTTTTGTTATTTAAATTTTTAATAAATAAATAAGAAGGATAGATTTTTAAAGGAATGAGGATAAAAAGAGAGACAAGTTAGAAGGTTATTTCAGTAATTTCAGTAATTATTTCAGTAATCCAGATGAGAGATTATGATGACTCTGAAGGAAACTACTATATTAGTAGCTACAATAACTGCTGCCTCCTCTTAGGCTCTTCTGAAGTGCCACAGCCAGCCCTTCTTATAGGCCCACCCTTCTCCACGCATTGCGCGATACATTCTTCAGAGTACACTATCATTAACTCTCCACTGTCTACTGAATAGTCTAAATTCCTTATCCTGGCATTCAAGGCATGACACATTGTGTCCTAGACCTCCCCTTCAATCTTATTTCTGACTACATCTTGACTTTAACTTTCCAAAAGACAGAACTTTCTTCTTCTAACCTCTCTTTTAATCAACACTTGCCTGGTCCTCCTGACCAACCCCAGCAGTCTTTCACAACCCTCCTCTCCTCAGTGGCTCCAATTCCTGTGACTTCTGTCTCTGCTTAGGATATAGACCAGCCTCAAAGAACAACCCTGGGTTCTTTTTAAGCCATCACACTGCTGAGCAACTCTGTGTAAGTTGGTTAGCATCAAGAAATAGCTATATCATGTTTTGAAAACTGGACTGCAAACTATTAGAAGGTAAGGCCAATGCCATTTTTTTTTTTCTTTATAAAAATAAAGTAGGAAGAAGAAAATCACCCAAAGGTACTGGCTGCTCTGGGTGGCCCTTCTAGACACCACCATACACCCACACACTCAACTTGACTCAATGTTTCCAGGATACACATGGCACATTCATGCCTCAGGGCCTTTCCACAAGCTGTTACTTCTATAGGGCATAGATTTCTCTTACCCTCTTAAAGGCTTTGTTCATATGCCACTTCCTCAATGACTCCCGCAACCACTCAGTTTTAAATTGCCTTCCTGAACTCCTGACACTGCTCAGTCAGCACTTTTTCTCACTGCCCTTATTACTTTCTAACGCACTATTTCTTTTATTTCCTTACGTTTATTGTCCAATTCCCTGCCCTCCCCCAAAACACACACACTAGAATGCAAGCTCCATGAAGAAAGGGGATTTTATCTGTTCGCTGATGTATCCCCATCCCTCTGTCCCAAGTGCTCAAGCTCTTTTTTCCCGGCCTCCAGGCTCCGTCTGGCAGCGCGTTCCACCTCAGCGAGCCCTGCAAGTCCTCGTGGAACCCAACCCGCCCCTCCGCACCACACACAAGGTCGTCAGTGTCCCCACAGAGCCGCCGCGACGTGACCCTTGCCCATGACGCCTTCCAGAGTCCCTCAGAGGTCGCTCACGTGTGCCGTCTGTCCCCCGCCTTGCTTTTTGAGTCCCGAAGTGTGCCCAGGCCGCGCCTGCGGCGCTCACCGTCTGGGTCCTTCTCACGGTAGCATTGATAGTTGCACTCCACCTCCATGTTCTCCAGAAACGACTTCACCTGCTCCTCATCCTGGAAATCCACCACGCCCGCCATGGCTCTTGGTCGCCTAGGAGAGATTATCCGGTCCCTCCTACACAGGCCGCGCCGCCCTCCGGCCCCACGGTCACGTGAGCCAGGGAGGGGCGGGGCCTGGGCGGGGCCTGGGCGGGTCGTGCCACTGAGTTCTGCGCTTACTCGCTCATTCCCTAAGGCCAGGAGCCGTGAACCAGGGCTCTTTCCCTCTTTGGCAGTCAAATCTCTTCCTCTGGTCAGCCCATTCCTAAAACTGCAGCACTTTATCTGTGCCAGCTTTGTGTCCTTAAATGATTCTCTGCCCGCAGTCTTTCATCCCTTCATTCGTCCATTCATTCGTTAGTTCTGTAATCCCTAAACCCCCACTGTGTGCCTCACCAAGTGCTTGGTTTTAGTAATTCAACAACTGGGAGGTATGGTCTCTGCTTTTAAAGAGCTTGCGGTTTAGTAGGAAGACATTTATTTATGCATTCAGCAAGCATTTTGAATACCTACTATGTGCCAGATGGAGCTGGATGAACCAATAATACTCCTAAATCTGTACAAGTACAATGAGAATCTGGCTCATCTTCATATTTCTCCCAGAACCACCCATCTGCTTCCAACATTAATGACCTAAGGAATAGATGTCTGTGGGAGATGATGACTGGAACACAGCAGCTGTAGAAGTTGTAGTAATAATTCTGTTATAACAACTGTTTAAAACGAATTGAACTTTGTTGCAGATTCTAAGAGTGTTATACAAATTCTCATTTAATTCTCACTATGACACTCGTTGTGATACTATGGGGTAGGTATTATTATATTCCCATTCTGCAGATAAGGTAACTGAGGTACACAAAAGTTAAGTAACTTGTCCAAGGTCACACAGGAAGTGAGAGAGTTGTACAGTAAAAATTTTTTAAAAAAAATAAAAGAATGAATCAGGTAGAAGAGGAATGTGTCAAGGAGATGGGGGAGAGGAAAGGAATTTCACCTGTTTTTCTATTTGTTCTACTGGGAATCATCAGTTCTATAAAGCTTAGACTGAGCACTCTCCAAAGACAGTTCCTATTCATCTTTGAGTCCTAGCCCTAGTCTAGAGCCCTCAGTGGAGTTCAATCCATGGTTTCCCATCACCTATAGCAATGCTTCCCAAATAACGCTGCTATTAACCTATCCCCAATGGCTGTGGAGAGCGGACTACTTGCAAACACTTCCTCATTGGGAAGCAGATTACTGCAACTGGGAAATGTCTTTGAAATCCTAGTTTTATTTTTTTAAATTCATATGATTTTACATTCCATTCCATCATACATCTTTCATAGGAAAACATAAGAGCCTTCGAGTGAAATTGAAATTCCAGACGATATGCCACATTTACCTATGTGTTCTCATAACCCTGATTACCTTGGGCAATCCCTCAGTACATATGTCCCAGGTAGGGAAGCCCTGACCTTAGATTTTGAGCTCACCCTCCTTAGCCTGGCCTTCCCAAGGCCTTGTATAATTTGATTCTAGCATTATCTCCTGTTTCTGTTCCCCCATACCCCACTCAACCTTTTGTTCTCTGAATAGGTCCCAGGTAGGTTTGTGTCCCCGTTTACTGTTGCTCTTGATGCCTGAACCGCCCTTCTCTGCCCAAATCAGAGATCAACTCCTCCGTAAATCTTCTCAGGTATAACAATCACACACCTCCAAGGCAGATTAGATGTTCCCATTCAGTATCCCACACCACTAGGTTTATTCTGAGGTCAAATGTAGTTAAAAAGCACTGGCTTTGGAGAGCAGACAGATCTTAATCAGAACCCACATGTCATGTTTAATAAGTTGTGACCTTGAATCAATTATGTTTGTGAGCCTGCTTCCTCTTCTGTAGTGCAGCTTGTATGGCTGTCAGTAGGACTAAAATTTCATGTATGCAATGTGCCTAGCAGAGTACCTGGCTCAGTCATTCCTGTTCCAGAAATATTTCTTGTTATGCCCATAATGGCATAAAATCTGTGTCCCCCACTAGGCTATGAGCTCTATGCCCCTTGTGCTGGTCACAGGACCAAGAATAGAGCAAAGCTTGGTGAGGGTAATATAGATAACTAAGGTCAAGGAGAGGCCACAAATAATACTTTTCCCTTAATCATTATCTGCTGAGTTGCACTGTATGCAAAATGAGAACACCTGAGGAGTAGAGGGCGCTAGAAATTAGGGGAAAAGATGAAAGAGAGGCTGGGCCAAGTTATGAAGTCACATATTTTAAAAAGAAATTTAAGGCCATTCAAAAGTTAGCCAGTCTATGGCCATGCTACCCTGAACGAGCCGGATCCCATCTGATCTCGGAAGCTAAGCAGGGTTGGGCCTGGTTAGTACTTGGATGGGAGACTATCTAGGAAGACCAGGTGCCTGTAGGTATAAAAAAAACCAAAACGGGGGTGGGGGGGATTGTAAACTGAGGAGGTCTTTGCAATCTGTGAGGTCAACCAAAGGTTGCCTTGCCTAAGAAAAATAAAAAATAAAAAGTCAGCCAGCTTCTTTTTTAGTCCTGTCCTTATCTTTGTAGGTTTAGTCCACTTATTCTTATAGATATTTGCATTTACTTTTTCAACTTATTTGTTTTAATTATTCAAGTAATACATGAATATCTGCCTATCGTAAATTAATCTCATATTTTTCAACTGATAACCCTTTTATCAACTGATAACCCTATATGCAAGCTTATAGACACTGTTCATACTGTTGCAGAGAAAACGAAGGTGAGAGAAATTAAGTTATTTACCCTAAAACACACAATGAGAGGACCAGGAGAATTCAAGTCTCTTGGAATCCCAGAGTTCACAATGATCATCATCTCAGGCCCTGGAGGGAAGAGTGCAAGAGCATTTTAGCACTCATCTCCTGACTCCAGACTTAGATTCAACTAATATTAATTGATTACTAATTATAAGTTTAGTACTTTAGATTCATTATCTCATTTATCCTTCACAACATTACTTTTAATTCATTCAACAAACATTCTCTGGATGCTTGATAATGACAAGGACTTAAAGGATGCAAAATTGGAAAATGCAAGGTTTCAATAAGAGCATGCTTTTTTAAAAGAGGAAAGTCACTAGTAAATAAACATGATGAGATGCTCCTCTTTATGATAAAAGGAAGGCAAATTAAAAACAGCGTGATGTCATTTTTTATCTCTTAGATTAATATCCTTTGTTTGTGAGGGTGCTGAGAAACCAGCATTCCTATATGCTGTTAGTGAGACTATAAACTGATGCTTCCTCTTTGGAGAGAAATATGGTAGTATTCATTAACATTTAAAATGTGTTTATATATTTGGGGGGCGGGGAGAAAACATTTTCAAACTATCCCACAATGGACTTGTATCCAGAACATATAAACAACTCCTACAACTCAACAGTAAAGAGGCAGTGTTTAATAAATGGGCAAATATTTGAGTAGACATTTCACCCAAGAAGTCATATGGATAGGCAACAAGCACACAAAAAGACAACCAACATCTGAAAATGCAAATACATTTTTACAATGAGATACCACTACACAACTACTGCAATGGCTGTAATCAAGACAGACAATACCAAGTGTTGATGAGGATTTTAAAAATCTGGAACCCTTATACATTTCTGTTTGGAATGAAAAATGCTGCAACCACTTTGTATTTTTGGTTTGAATTTTAGTTTATTTTGGTAAGAACAGTTAACATGATATCTACTCTGTTAACAGATTTTTAAGTGAACAATATATTATTGTTGACTATAGGTACAAGGTACAGTGTTATACAGCAGATTTCTAAAGTTTTTTTTGTCTTGCTTACCTAAAACTTATACTCTTGATTAGTAACTCCCCATTTTTCTTCCCTCAGCCCTTGGCAACCACCATTCCACTCTTCAGTCTATGAATTTGACTATTTTACATATCTCATAGAAGTGGACTTAAGCAGTATTTGTCTTTCTATGACTGGTTCATTTCTCTTAGCATAATGTCCTCAAGGCTTATCCATGTTGTAGCATACCGCAGAATTTTCTTCTTTTTAAGGCTAAATAATATTCTATTGCATGTATATACCACACTTTCTTTATCTATTCACCTGCCAATGGACATTTAGATTGTTTCTACATCTTGATTACTGTGAACAGTGCTGAAATAAATGTGGGGAAGCTAATAACTTTTCAAAATGCTAATTTTAATTATTTTGGATAAATACCCAGAAATGGACTGCTGGGTCATATGGTAATTCTGTTTTTAAATTTTTGAAAATTTGCCTTACTTTTTCTTTAGTGGCTGCACCATTTTGCATTCCCATCTCTCCATAGCCTCAACAACACTTGTCTTTGATTTTTTAATAATAGCCAACCTGACAGATGTGAGGTGTTGTCTCATTGTGGTCTGATTTGTATTTTCCTAATGATTGAGCATCCTTTCAAATACCCATTGGCCATTTGTATATCTTCTTTGGAGAAATATCTACTCAAGTCCCTAGCTCATTTAAAAATCAGGTTATTAATTGTTTGGTATTGAATTGTAGGAGTTCCTCACATATCCCAGAGATTAACCTTTTATCAGCAGGTATCTGGTTTGCAAACACTCTCTTCCATTCTATAGGTTATATTTTCATTCTGTTGTTTCTTTTGCAGTGCAGATGCTTTTCAGTTTGATGTAGCCTTTCTGTTTATTTTTGTTTTTGTTGGTGTCATTAAAATGTGCTTAAATTTTTTACCAAAAATTCAACTTCCAATAATGTATCCTACATAAATTCTTACACAAATAAATATTTGCTGCCGTTTTTGTTGCTGCTTCTGCTGCAATTATAATAGAAACAACAAATATCCAAGAATAGGGGATTTGAATACAATGTAAACATTAAAAAGTGAAATAGGTCTAGTCATGTCAACACCGAAAAGTGTTCAAATTCATTGTTAAGTGAAAAAAAAAGTTGTATAGTATAACTTATTTTTCTGTGTTTAAAATGTAACCTTTTGTATAATTACAGAAGAAAAACAGCAAGAAAAATATATTGAACTGTTAATAGTTAACTAGTGTACAGGGCACTTCCAGTGTCTGTAGCCATTTTTATTTTTATAATAATCATGTTCTTTTCGTTAGCAGACAAAATAATAAAAGAATTTTTTAAAGACAAAATATTTTCCTTAGACTTGTTCACTGCCTTATGAGTCATTACAGAATACATATTAATATCTCCATTTTGAAAACAAGATTCAGAGAAGTAAAGTGATTTCTTCAAGGTCACACAGCTCGTCAAGCCTCCCTAAAAGTTATGCATCCACGAGCTGACAGGTTCTGCCCAGTGCGGCAAGACGAGACCAATCACGTTTGCTGTGAGGTCACTTTGAAGGCCTAGGATTGGTGCTCGTGCCCAAACTGAGCGCTTGGGCCTCAGCAGCGGGTGCGGCAGCCGCAGCAGATGGAGGAGGTTCGGTATTTAGGATTTCCCGCGATTGCCGCGGGGAGCCTCTATAGATTCCCTGAGTAACTTCAGCATTAAATGGATTAGTCGTGGAGGCGCCCTGCCCTTCTTTCTGTGGCCAATCCCCTAAGCAGGTACCTGCATAGCCTCTAGCCCTCCCTTCCTGCAGCCCTCCCACCGAAAACAGAGAAAGTCCTGGACAGGTGCCAGTCCTGCTCAGACTACCCTTTTGGCAGCCTGAATGCACATCACGTAATCCCTGCATCACCTGCGTGGCCTCGAGCCAGCTCAACGCAATCAGAAACAGGATTCAATACAACCTCTACTTCCCTGCCTGTCTTGGAGGTTCTTGGGCTGTGCTTCAAGTTGGAGAACTCCAGCTTTATAGAGAAAAGGCCCAGGGTCCAGAGAGAAGAAGAGGCTTGGCCCAGGGCACACAGAAAGTTCATGACAGAACCACGGATCCCACAGACTCTTCTTTTAGGGCAGCAAGTTGGATGGCAACTTTTCCAACTTTATCTTCACCTCCATCTGACAAATGTCCTCCCTCCTCCATGCTTCTGGTTTTCTCTGTCTCCCTTGCTCATATATCATTTGAGGCAGCAAGTTTTACCAAGCATAATAAGGACTTTGGAATCGTAGTAACCTTGGAATTTCACACTTGCTGTGGGACCTTGGACAAATTCAGTTACTTTTTTAGCTTTATTTTCCTTATCTGCCATGGGATATTAATCTCTCTGTACCTGGTAATAATAAATGAGAATTTGGGAGACAGTTCGATATAGAGCAGTCGTTTTCAGAGTATGGTCCCTGGACAAGCAGCATCAAAATTACCCGGGAATTTGTTAGAAATGAATATTCTCTGGGCCCACCCCAGTTCTACCCGTTGAAACTCTGGTGTACAGCAATCTTTGTTTAAACAAACTTTCCACGTGATTCTGACACATGCTAAAGTTTGAGAACCACTGGTATACAATGGTTAAAACCATTGGATTTGGAGTCAGACAATTCCAGGTTCTTCCAAAAGTGTCTTAGTTCTGCCTTTTACTATTTAGGAAGCCTCAAGCAGAGCATTTTACCTACCTGCTCCTTAATCTACTCATCTGTGAAATGGGGGTAATAGTCATCTCAACATAACAGAGTTGTTCATTCATTCAACAATTTTTAGGGACTTATTATGTGACAATCACTATTGTAGGTTCTAGAGATATATTGGTGAACAAAACACAAAAATCTTTGCTATCAATTAGTAGTCTTTCTAAGGAGATTTTTGAAGATTAATTAAGACAATTATGATAATAAGTATAAAACTTTGCACAACATTGGCACATATTAAGCACCCAGCAAATGGCAGCTATTTTTAATGAGGGGGAAAGGGCTTGTAAACATTGAAACGCTGTATTAGATTAAGCTGCAAGCTCTCTGAGAATTGTTTGACTTACACTTGTGTCGTTAGAATCTAATATAGGGCCTGGTACAGATTAGGGTTCAATAAATATTTGATAAATGTATGTACAGAAGTCAGAGATTAATACTGATATCTCTCTGGTCTGAATGGGTTTCCTTTATAATCTATCTTTAGAGCTGGCATCTCAACAATAAGCCACAGTCTCCAAAAAGCCTTCCTCTTCCCCTACATATATATATTTCACTCTTTCCAGTTATTGAAAAGTAACTTTATCCACATTTGTGTGTTGTGACAAGTCTGAAATGTAGTTGGTGTATGATAGATCTGTATTGTGTGTACAAATAGATACCTGAAGCAGCATAGAACTATGCTGGAAATAATACTGGAATAGGGGTCAGGAATCTTTAATTCTAACTCCTGTTCTACTACTTCTATATTTTTTGGCCTTGGCCAAGTCCATTTTCTTTTCAGAACCTCAGTCACCTCATCTGTAAAGAGGGACTCACGATCCCCAGCCTCCCGTGATGCTGGAAGGAAACAGAGCAACATTGATACTTAAATTCTAAGGATGCTTCATACAACCACTAATGTGTTGCCTGTGTTATCTTCTTATCTTACCTTTCAGGAAGAATTGCTGAAAGCAGTAAAAGGGGATCATGTAGGTATACATTTTCATAAACCTTCAAACTGTAAAATTTAAGTAAGATACTATTTCTACTTAGATAACCTACAACTTATAGAGTTTACAGGTTGGAAACAACTAAATCTTTGCTACTGAAAATGTGATCTGCAGCATTGGCATCATTTGATATCTTGGCTGAAACGCAGACTCTAGGCCCTACCCAGACATACTAAACCAGAATCTACATTTAAACAAGATCCCCAGGGAATTTGGGTGCACAATAAAGTTTGAGACGCACTGCTTTAAATCAGACTTATAGAACATGTGCACTAAAAAGATTTTGAAGATCAGCTTCCTCATTTTACAGATGAGTACACTGGGCTCAGCAATGAAAGTGGCTTGTTTTTCTAAAAAGCAGTTATAACCATGTCACTTCTATGTTGGAAAACAATGCCCACACCCTTAGCTCAGCATTCAAGGCCCTCTCATCTGGCCCTTGCTTGCCACTCCACTTGATACTTCCTCACCTATATGAGACAAGCCAATCACTCTGAACTTCTCCTCTCTTTTGAACTCCTTAGGCTGTTTTCTCTGTGTGGGCTGCCCTTCCCACTTCTCTCAAGCCTCAGTTCAGACTATGACACCCTTGATACTACCTCAGACATGACACCCACAGTCCTTGTTTAGGACACCTTCCTTTTATTGGTTGACAGTGGGCTGTGGTTAGCCAGCTGTGATCTCCACCTCCTGAAGCACTGGGTCACTACCTGCTTTTATACCTCTTTTACTAGACTGTGAGCTCTGTAAGGGTAGAAACCATGTCTTAGGTCCTCGCACAGAGTCAGGCACTTTGTAAGAGCTCAATTTATCCCACGCGACTAATGATTTTTAACGTGTCTTCCAGGTCTAACTTTTTGCATGTTGAGACTTTGAGCTCCTAAGGAGCAGGGACTTAATATTCTCTTCCTTCTCCACCTTACCCATGATGCTTCCTGTCTCTGAGCACAGTAGGCACTGATTCACCATCCAGGCTGACTGGTTCAGCTGTTGCAATATAGTCATTACCATATGTGCCTGCCAACCTGGTTTACTGCAGTATACTCAGAGAAGTCCAACTGACCCAACGGGTTACAACACCAAGGATAAGGAAGGGAATCAGGTTTCTGGATAAATGATCTCAAGTCTGGGCAGAGATTCAGTGCCTTCTAAAAAAGCTCACAGGATTTCAAGCTGTTACCCTAAAAGTCTGCTCCTGGGGCCTCCTGTCCCTACATAAAAACTGATACAAATAGGTGCTCAGTACACAGTGAATAAATGAACAGGTAAACTAATCTGGACTTCTAAATGTAACTAAATGCTGACTATCAGAAAAAAAGCAGTGGTGCAGGAAGAAAGTTGTAACCAAATGTCACATTGTGTTAAAGATGAAGTATAAGCTCCTTACCTTTACCCAGAAGCCCTGCTGTAATCTGCCCCAGCCTGCCTTTCCAACTTTTTCTCTTCCCCTACCCTACATTCCCCTTTTGCCTCATCTGAAACTACTTTCATGAAACATGTCATCTGGTGTCATGCTCCAGTGTCTTCATACATGTGGTTCCCTATACCTAGAATACTCTTTCCTCACCTCCTAATTTAGGTAATTTTTATTTGTCTTTCAAAAGCCACATCAAATAGTATCTTTTCTAGGAAGCCTGCTCTGACCCCTCCACTGGGCTAAATGCCTCTTCTGTGCTCTGGTAGATACCATGCTTCTTTTATAAAAGTGCTGATCATATATATATTTGCTGTTGTTCATCTTTTCTCCCCATAAGACTTGAGCTTGAGGGCAGGGACTGCATCATTTCATTTCTGGGTCCTCAGTGTCCAGCATTTGGCATGATGAAAGGAAGAGGCACATGGTCCAATGGAAAGAATGCAGAGTAAAAGAGTTATTATTAGTCAGGGAATTTGCCACCTGTAGAATTCCAGGTTTAAGAAGGGCTTTGCAAAGCCTCATTTAATATTTGTTAAAAAATAAATTATTCACATGCATACGACCTCCTAGGAAAGGGCTAAGACATGAATAATAGATGACAAGCAAGGATGCCTGGGGAAGTAGAATTTACACACACACACACACACACACACACACACACACACACACACTGCCCATGGCAGATGCATCATTTGTAGTACCTAGACAGATGACCCTTTACCGAAGGGTACCCTGGAGATAATTCTCCAATATAGTCTGATTGGGATGACTGTTCTAGACTACCTGTCACTTCTTCCTTTCTCCCACCCACCCTGACAGAAAATGGCAGAAGGGTTCAAGATCTCAAGTATGAGATCTGGATCAGTTACTAGGCCTGGGAGTCAAGTTAATTTTATAACCTGCAGAAAGCCACTCCTCTCTCTAAACTTCAGTTTACAGTTTCTGTAAAATAGGGTTAAAAATATCTAGCTTGCAAGATTGGCAGGAGGATTTTATAGTAACAGTTGTACTTATATAACACTTATATCCCACCATAGCCCGTTCTAAGAATTTTAAATACATAATAACTTAATTAATCCTCATTAGAACTCTATGAGGTAAATATAATTTTTATATCAATTTTATACATAAAGAAATAGACACAGACATGTCATATAACGTTTCCAAGATCATACAGCTACTAAATATGGAGCTGGGAGCAAAACCCAGACAGATTGGCTTGCTCCAGAGCCTATGCTCTTGACAGGTATTGTAGTCTGCATTGCCTCTTCAATAATATAATTCTGTGAGAGTGAAGGTGTCTAATCCATAGTAATGCATAACAAATATTGACAATAAGAAAGGTAACCTAGAGACTGTAGTTGATGAGATGGTCCCAAATGAATCAATATTACTTATTCAAATTACTCTTTTAAAATGTCTTATTTTCAATCATTACATATTCTGTGATTATAAGAGGTTTTCTGTATGAGTAGTCTGGCTATTTTAAGATGCCCTAAAGGTAAGCTGGCTTTGCCTTCTCCTGAGGAACTGGAACAAGTTCTTAGCACTTCAGCCAGAGGGCATCTGAGGGACATGAAGCTTCCATGATATTAATTCCTCCAGTCAGGCCATATTCTGGGCCCAGAAGACAGAGCTAAATTGAATACGTCAATGCTCTCAAGGATCTCACAGCCTAGTTGGGGAAATAAGCAAAAGACACAACCCCAATATAGTACTCTTGTGGAGAGAAGTTCATAAGGGACATTTAACTGAATTATGGAGGGATTAATCAGGAAAGGGCTTTCAGAAGAGGAGACACATGAGTCTGGTATCAAAGGGCAATTGGAAGACATGTTTTAAAAAAACAAGAAGGGTTTCTTGGCAGAAGGAATGCTATGAGTAAATGTACAGTGACTTCAAATAGCACTGTATATTCTAAGAACTATCAGTGGTTCAGTATGGCCTGAACAGAGCTAGGACATATGGAATGGAAGTTTTATTGCCCAAGGCATAGACAGAGGCTAGGTGTGGAAGTGCCACCTAGTGGGGAAGTGTCAAATTAAGGAGTCTGGTCTTATCCTGTAGGAGATGCAGAGCCGCTGAAAAGTTCCAAATAGGAGTGTAATATGGATTAGAAAGATAATTTTGATAGTAAAAAGGGATTGAATTATAGACTTAAAACTGGAGACAGCTTTTAAGCACATGACAAGATGTTCAACATCATTGGTCACTAGGGAAATGCAAATTAAAACCACAGTGAGGTAACATTTCACACCCACTGGAATGCCTATAATACAAAAGATGGACGATAACAAGTGTTGGTGAGGATGTAAAGACATTGGAACTCTCATACATTACTGAAAGGAATGTGACATGGTGCAGCTGCTTTGGAGGACGGTTTGGCAGTTCATCAAAAAGTTAAATATAGAGTTATCATATTTCCCAGCAATTCTACTCGTAAGTATTTACCCAGAGAAATGAAGATACACTTTCACATGAAACCTCTTACATCATATTCATAATAGCCCCAAAATGGAAACAACCCAAATGTCCATCAGCTGACGAATGGATAAACAAAATATGGTACATTCATACTATGGAATATTATTTAGCCATAAAAAGGAATGAAGTCCTGACACATACTACATAAATGAAGTCTAGACACAAAAGACCACATATCAGATGATACCATTTACAAGAAATGCTCAAAAAAAAATGCTCAGGGTAGCTGACTACATAGAGATAAAATATAGATTAGTGGTTACCAGGGGCCGGGATAGGAAGGAATAGGAATAACTGCTATTGGGTACAGGTCTCTGGAATTAATGATGATAGCTGCACAATTTTGTGAATATATTAAAAACCATTGAATTATATACTTTAAAAGAGTGGGTCTTATAGCATGTGAATTATATTTTTAAAAAAGAAAAAGAAAAAAAGACTCGTGGCAGAGTGACCAGTGAGTCAACTAAAACAATCTAAGCAGCAGGCTTCACTAAAAAACTCACATCCCTGGAGGTTCATGAAGAAGTAATTTCCAGGAGTAATACAAGCATGAATAGCCTCTACATCCTTAACTTTTTTGCGAACACTGTTTCTAAAATTAATCTGCTTGGTAATGTGCCTTTTATTTCTCCTCTTTCACAGCAGCATTTCTCTAACCTCAAAAGAAAGGTATACCTCTCACCTATTCTGAATATTAATGTGAGAGTATCACCCTGGGGGTAAAAATATCTGGAGCACAATGAAAGGGAGAGTTCGAATATGAAGAGTTTAAGGCAGGTCCCAGGACAGCAAAGCAAGAAATAAACAGCAGATGTCAAATGAAAAATGTGTGAGGAGGACTATATTTTCTCAAAATTCTTCTGGAGTGTACTAGAGGATAAAGCCTAGAATTAGCTTTATCTTAGAACCATCTGGGGTTCTTAAAATTAAAAACTTCAGTTCTTGGTACATCCAGACAATGAAATGTTATTCAGCACCAAAAAGAAATGAGCTGTCAAGACATGAAGAGACATAGGAAACTTAAATGCTTATCATCTCTACTAAGTAAAAGAAGCCTATCTGAAAAGGCTATGTACTGTACGATTCCAACTACATAACATTCTAGAAAAGGCAAAACTATGGAGCCAGTAAGAACATCAGCGGTTACCAGGGCCTTGAGGGGAGGGAGAGATGAATATAGGAAACTGTTTTTAGGGCAGTGAAACTACTCTGCACGATACTATAATGGGGCATACACATCATTATACATTTGTCCAAACCCATGGAATGAATTACACTAGTGTGAACCCTGTGGACTTTAGGTGATTATGATGTGTCAGTTTAGGTTCATCAATGTAACAAATGCACTCCTTTGGTACATCTTATGTGGGATTTTGATAATGGAGGAGTCTATGCACATGTGGAGGCAGGAGATATTTTGGAAATCTCTGTACTTTCCTCTTAATTTTAAAACTTTCTTTATAAAAAAAAAAACAGTCTTAAAAAAGAAAAACTCGTGTTCTGGAGCCCCAGCCCAATCTGGTTAAATTAGATTATTCAGGTAGTGGACTAAAACTGTGTAGTTTTGAAAACTTCCTAGATGGTTCTAATATGAAGTCAAGATTGAGAACTACTGATCTGGAGGAGGAATACTGCAACTTAAACACGGGCACTGGTGATAAGAGTATCAGAGAGGAGAGAAATATTTGAGGAATCACCCCTAGATTCTTGGTATGGGAAGGGCTTTGCAAGCCTCAATATCTGTTGAAAAATAAGTTAATACTTTACATATGACCCCCTAGGAGGTAAAATTAGTAGAATTGGAGTGATTTCTTAATTTTAAGGAGTGAATGAGAGTAAGGTGTCAAGGATGGCCCCTAGGGGGTCATCTGTGGGCATCTGCTCCTGAGATAGGAAGCACAAGAAGGGGGAAAAGTTTTGGGGAAAGACAGGGAGTTAATTTTTGAACCTGTTGCTATGAGGTACCAGTGGGACATCCAGGTGGAATATGCATTTAGCAATGGATGTGGAGAACAGAAGCTTGGGAAAGATTTGGAAGAAAAATTTTGGACTCATCAGAATGTAGGACGGGCCTCTCCCTAAAGCCATCAGAGAATTTGTCACCATTCAAGGAAAGCACAGAGAATACAAATATAGAAAGACCGTGATGCCCATGCAGGATGTTTTCAGACTTTAGACATGAACGAATTTTGAGCTCGACAAGATGGGGACGTGGGAGTGGATGGCTGAAGTGGAAGGGAGAGTCATTAGAATTGAAGAGGTCAAGGAGCAGAGAGGCCAGAGAACTAGACTGAGTGAATATTGAAGTCACCGAAGTTATAGGATTGCAATAGCCTGGTGGCTCTCAGACCTTAGCATGGATCAGAATTAGCTGGAAGGTTGTTAAAACACAGCTTTCTGAGTCCTACACTCAGAGTTTCTGATTCAGCTGGTCTTGGTGGCCCAAGAATTTGCATTTCTAACAACTTTCCAAGTGATGCTGATACTGGGGACCACACTTTGACAATTGCTGCAATGAGTGAAGATTGGGTCAGGTGCCAAGGTCTTCTATGAATGAATTTAGTGGGTGAGAGCAACAAAGAGGGAGAGATACCAGTTGTAAAAAGGTGAGTGAGTATGTGGCCCTGATACTTGGACACTTCACCTCATGGTCAGTTCTTTTTCACCTTGGGCACATACTTTTCCTTGCCCTCTGTACTAGAAGTTTGGGCAGCCTTTATATCCCTTTCTTGATTTAAAGTTGTTTTTGTTTGCCTGTTTGTTTGTTTTTTGCATATCAGAGACATATTTTTATTTTTATTTGAAAACAACTTAAATTTTTAGGCAAATGATTTTAGTATATAAATTTGAGTTGTAAAGTTTTAAGTGTCCTAGGGCTTTGATTCCTTGTTCTGTGGAATATACTTCACCTTGATGTTTGAATCAGAAATAGTTAAAGGAACCTTTATGTTAAATCAGCAACTTCAGGGGGAAAAGAAGGCTAAACTACCAAACTGCTTTCTACACCCAGAGGTTTCACTGTGTGTTGGGGAATGAAGAAAGGAGAAAGAAAAGAAAACACTAGAGAGGCCATTAATAGGTTGAATGAGTAATAGCAAGTAGATTTCTCAAATTTACACTCTTTCTCACAAACTTATTTTGTGCCTTTATGCAACTCTCTAATACATTTTACACGATTTTGGAGATAACCTTATCTACATACATTAAAAGACAGGAAAATACAGAAAGAATTTGTAACATATTAAAAAGCAGAGGATAATAACACATAATCTCACTGGAGCCCTCTGCCTCAGCCTGATTATGTAAGAAGGGTCATTTTACATCACTATTCTTATAGGTCCAAGAAGTTTGTTTCCTTTCTATACGAACCCTCTGTTCATTGTTCCTTTTTAATTAAGGCAAGACAAGAAGATACTTAATTGATTTTTAATCCACATTTCTCTTCTCTGAAGACATAATTTCTGATTCAACAGTCAGGAGTTTTCCCCAGCTCCCTCATGAGGTCTTGGAGCCATAATATGAAGAGTATTTCCCAAGCACACTCTGATTTCTCAGAGTTCTTGTGGCTCATGTTAAATATTAGCTACTCTTTGTCTACCCTGGAGGCATAGGTACTTAGAGAAATCAAGACTCTGACTGGATAAATACAGAGCCACAATGTTAGAACTGGTAGAGACCTTGGAGGTCACTCTTCCTGATGACTCATCCCCTCAGGACATTTTACAGATGATCAAAGGAATGATTTGCCCAAGGCCTCAGCATCTCAGGGACCAAGTGGCCTTAATTAAAGGTATCAAATCTCATCTCCCCAGTGTCAGAGCCAGGGACTAGAATCAATCCTCTGACTCCCAGTACAGTGCTACTCAGTTTCATCTTAGACAGTATACTTGTGCCTCAGCAGCAGTCCAGAGAGATGTAGAACTCTTCTGTTTTCTGCTCAAATTGTCCTTGTTTGCCTTCTGGCATTTTACAGAAGACACTTGGAAGGAAATACAGAGCAGGAGAGTGGCTCTTCTAGTGTCTTCCTGGACCAACATTACCAGCCTCTTTCTGAGAACGTGCTAGTAATGCAAAACTTTGAGCCTCAACTTCGACCTAATGGATCAGAAACTCTGGGAAAGGGACTTGGCAAAACTGATTTAGTGAGTGCTAGAGCTGATTCTGATAGACACTAAAGTTGATGATGATTGTAGTAAAAAATTCTACATTAGAAGGGTCTATTCACTTGGTCCTTCCTATCCTAGAGGAATTTTCCAGTCCTTTTCAAGGCTGTGAGGTAGTGGAATGAGCTCTGGGGTCAGATTTAGCTCTTCCATGATTGATTTGTGAGGTTTCCTGTCTGAGCCTGTGTTTTCTCATCTATCAAATGGGATAATAACCCCTTTACCAGCCCTAGGATTGTTGTGAGGATTAAATATGAAGTGGCTGATAAACTGCTTTCTAAAAAACTGTCTGCTGTGACTTTGTGATGAATTGTTATAGTTAGTATCTGAACTGCCCTTAAATAATCCCTTTGATACTGTCTAGCTCTAGATGGGGAATAGCCAGCCAACTGACTAGGGTGAACTTCTCTAAAGATGATGCTTATTGGAAATTTTTACCCTGAGTCTTGGGTTCCAATGAGTGGTTGGGATGGAACTCAGTAACTCATGCTCAGGAGTAGTCAGCTGAAATTTCATCATACTCAGTAAGATCGTTTTCCCCCTTATTAAATTGCTGAGGAGGAGCTTGTTTATTTTTAACTGGGAGTCTTTTTCATTATCCAACAAAAGACAGTGGACTTTTAGAATGGTGCCCTCCCTTAAAGATTCAGGGCACTGAATATTAAAAAAGAAAATCCTGCCTCAGAAATAAGTGAGTTGTTATAGAAAATTCATACTCCTATACTTTTACCTTTTCCCATTTAACTTTCTTGAACCACTGACTTTTAAAATTAGAAGGAATCTACAACAAAAATAATAAATGAAACAAAATAAAATTAGAAGGATCTGAGCAATCTTCAAAACCATTTTTTTAAAGTGCCAGTTTGTTTTTTCATACTATATGTACATAATTTTTAAAAAACATTTTATTTTTTTATTTTCCCCTCCCCCCTATCTTCTGGTAACCACTAGTCCATTGTCCATGTCCATGAGTCTCTGTTTGTTTGTCCTGTTCATTTGTTGCTTTTAGGTTTATATCCCACATATGTGATTTCATGTGATTTTCTTGTCTGGCTTATTTCACTTAGTTGATTATTTCAAGGTCATCCATGTTGTCACAAATGGCAGTATTTCATCTCTTCTTATGGCTGAGTAATATTCCATTGTATATATGTACACTTCTTTAGCCAATCATCTATCGTAGGACACTTCGGTTGCTTCCATGTCCTGGCCACTGTGAATAATGCTGCTATGAACATCGGTGTGCAAATATCTTTTGGATATGGTTTTCAAGTCTTTGGGTAAATACCCAGTGAGGATTGCTGGATCATATGGTAGATCAATTCTTAGTTTTTTGAGGAACCTCATACTGTTTTCCATAGTGGCTGTACCAATTTGCAGTCCCACCGCAGTGTATGAGGGTTCCTATTTCTCCTGCTCCTCTCCAACATTTGTTATTACTTGTCCTGTTGATTATAGCTATTCTAACAGGTGTGAGATGGTATCTCATTGTGGTTTTGATTTGCATTTCCCTAATAGCTAGTGATGTTGAGCATCTTTTCATATATTTGTTGGCCATTTGTATGTCCTCTAGGGAGAAGTGTCTGTTCAGGTCCTCTGCCCATTTTTTGATTGGATTGTTTGTTTTTGTTGTTGTTGTTATTGAGTCGTATGAGTTCTTTGTATATTTTGGATATTAGGCCCTTATTGGAGTGCTTGCAAATATATTTTCCCATTCGATGGTTGTCTCTTTACCTTGTTGACAGTTTCTTTTGCTGAGCAGAAGCTTTTTAGTTTGATGTAGTCCCATTCATTTATTTTTACTTTTACTTCCCTTGCCTTTGAGGTCAAATTCATAAAATCCTCTTTAAGTCCAAGGTCCTTGAGTTTAGTTCCTATGTTTTCTTCTATGCATTTTATTGTTTCAGGTCTTATATTCAGGTCCTTAATCCATTTTGAGTTAATTTTGGTGTGTGGTGATAGACAACAGTCTAGTTTCATTCTTTTGCAGGTGGCTTTCCAGTTTTCCCAGCACCATTTATTGAAGAGGCTTTCCTTTCTCCACTGTATTTTTGGCTTTTTTGTCAAAAATTATTTGCCCATATAAATATGGGTTTACTTCTGACTCTCGATTCTGTTCCACTGTCTGTGTGTCTATTTTCTGCCAATACCATGCCATTTTATTACTGTCGCTTTGTAGTATAATTTGAAGTTGGGCAGAATGTGCCTCCAGCTCATTCTTTTTTCTGGCTTTGGCAATTTGGGGTCTTTTGTGCTTCCATACAAATCTGACGATTTTTTTTTGTTTATTTCTTTAAAAAAATGCTGATGGGATTTATGGAGAGGATTGCATTAAATCTGTATAATGCTTTAGGTAATATGGTCATTTTAACTATGTTGATTCTTCCAATCCAAGAACACAGAATATCTTTCCATTTTTTTTTTTGTATTTCTCATTTTCTTTAATAGGGTCTTATAGTTTTCATTATATAGGTCCTTCACATGTTTCATTGATTTATTCCTAGGTATTTTATCTTTTTTTGTTGCAATTGCAAAAGGAATTATTTTTTCCACTTCTTTTTCTGACACTTCATTATTAGAGTATAGGAACGCTATGGATTTTTGACATTGATTTTGTATCCAGAAACTTTACTGTATTTGCTTTTGTTTCTAGTAGTGTTCTTGTGGAGTCTTTAGGGTTTTCTATATAAGAATCATGTCATCTGCAAATAGTGACAGTTTGACTTCTTCTTTTCCTATTTGGATGCCTTTTATATCTTTCTCTCTTTGCCTGATTACACCCACTAGGACTCCAATGTTATATTGAATAACAGTGGCGTCAAATCCATTTTTAACTTCTTATAGAACTCCTGTCTGTTGGATCCCCAACATTTTGTCAATAGACCCTTTTCATACATCCTGGTGACCAGGAGTTTACTGCCTCATAAGTAACCATTGCATGTGAGATATGTTCTTCTTAGAACGTACTTCCCTTTGTTGAACTGAAATCTACCTTCCCAACCTCTCTTTGCCTCTAGTTTTACATTCTAGAGCAAAATAGAATTGATATTCTCTTTATCATAATAATTAAAGCTATCATTCAAGATTATGAAGGAATCTTCCAATTTCTGTATAAACAATTGAGTTTTCTGGAGAAATGAATTATTATAATCCCTGAATACCAAAGGCCATAAGCTTCAACAGCAGGAATTTTTAAAGGAGACAAGTGTTTTTGAGATGGCAGAGCACTGAATTGACCATTAATTTCAGTTTATATAGGTAGAGACAAGAATGGTGCATAATGGCATACCATTTATCAACTGAATTTAAGTTAAAGCCTATAATACTGTCTCTGAATCTTTCCTCATAAAGTTGAGTTACTATGTTTATCAAAAAGAGCAGAACTTCTCAATAATATCTAAAGGTTTTAATTTGGTAGTTCCAAAGAATCTCAAATTTATAATCTTGAGATTATGTGTTGTTATAGGAAACTGACATTTGTTAAATATTTATGTAGAAAATGATATTTGTTCACTTAAAATTCAAAGTTCTGTTTGCCAAAGGAGATTGATTATATTCACAAAATTTATGATGAGTAACTACCCATCTAGTTCTAATTAATAAATAAGAATAAAAGACTACAGAAATCTTTTAAAATTAGGAACATCGATAAAGGCATTCTTTATCATAAAAAAAGGTTTTCTTGTAAAATAAATGACTTTAAAGTGACTACTTTTAAATTTTTATTTATTTACTGTTAGAATAAGTAATACGTTTTCATGATTGAAAATCAAAAGATACGACAAATTATACTATGAAAAGTTTCCCTTCTACCTGTTTCCTGTCATCCAGTTGTCCTCCCTAGCAGTAATCAGACAATTGATTCTATTAGTTTCTGTTAAATTTTTCCAGGGATATTTTCTGCAATATAAGCAATTATAAATATATATATTTCTACTGTCATTTCTTTCAGAGCCAATAGTATGCAATACACATTGTTAAGGACCTTGTCTTTTCACTTAATAGATCTTGAAATGATCAGTATACAAGAATTGTCTCATTCTTTTTTATGGCTGCAGAGTATACATTGTAGAAATACCTGTTATTTGACCTGTTCATTAATAAATGGTTTCCTATATTTTGCTACTACAAGCAAAGATTAAATTTTTAGTGGTGGACTTCTGAGACAAAGGGAATGTCCATTTAAAATTTTTGTTAAATACCACCACCAAGTTGTCCTCATAGTTTTCCAATTTACATTCCCAAAACAAAAATAGGAGAGTACCTGTTAAACTTTCCCTCACAATACACTGTCTTATTAACCTTATAGATCTTTGTCAATGTGATAGATGAAAATAATACTTCAAAGAAATTCTAATTTGCATTTCTCTTTTTATGGGTAGGAGTGAGCATTTAAGAGCCATTTCTATTTCTTTTTGTGTGAGCTATTAGTTCGTGTCTTTTGTACATATTTCTGTTTGGATTTTGTTCTTATGATTTCAGTTCTGTACATAAATATAAAAATGACCTATCTTCCTATAATATGAAATGCAAGCATGTATTTATAGTTATTTTTCATTTTACTCTTCTTAAGGTGATTTTTGCCCTATAGATTTTTTTTATGTGTAGAATCTCAATCTTTTATAAGCATTTAGGTTTTGTTGTATACCCTGTACTTTAAAATACTTTCCATACTTTGACATTATATAAACTTCTCCCATGAGTTTTCAACTATTTTTTTTTAACATTTAATCTTTTGATGTATTTGAAATGTATCTTCGTGAATAGTGTGAAGTGCAGACCAAGTTAAATTTTTCTAGACGGCTGTCCAGTTATTCTAAACACCAAAATATAATTCCACATTTGGATGTATTTTGGACTTTCTATCTGTCTCACTGATTGCAGATCAAATGTGGCTCCATTCTTTCTTGATGACAAACCCTGATTTTTTATTTTATGGTGATTTTCCTCAGGGAAGGTGATACCCAGATCAGACAGAGTAAATCATGGTTAGTCTAAGCTACTTACTATTGGTGGTCTTATTCCCTTTGTTATTTATTGTTTATTCTTGGCCAATAGGACTTGAAGAAAAGTTTATTGGGTGGCTACTAGGAATAATTCTATACATACAAAGAAGATGTTTAGCTGTCAGTGAACATATAAATCTGAAATTCAGAAGAGAGGTCTAGAATAGAAGTATAATTTGGGAGATATCACTGCATAGATTATATTTAAAGTAATGTGATGAGATAAGACTATCAAGGAGTGAGAATAAATGGAAAAGGTTAAGGTCAAAATATTGGTGGAACACTGTAGTATTCAGAGCTCAGAGAAATGTGGAGAAGCCAAGAGTAGCCAGTAAGAGAGAACTAGGGGAAGGGTGTGTCATGGTAGTCAAGGGGAGAAAATAATCAGTTGTATCTAGTGCTCTTGGTTGGTCGGTCACACTGAGAATGAATGTTGTTAATAAATGGACATCATTGCTGACCTTGACAAGAGCATTTGAGCAGTGTGGTGGAAGGGAACGATTAACTGAACAGGGTCTCATAGAAACTGCAAGACATTGTGTATAGCACAGTTCACCTTTGTGAGACATATTGCTGTAAAGGCGAGCAGAGAAATGGAGTAGTACTGGAGGGTCAATCTGGGTCAAAAGAGAAGTATTTTTTATTTTTGAGGTGGAACAAATAAATTCATATGGTATGTCAACGGGAAAGAAAGACAGAAAAATAATTATGTAGAAGAGAGGAAGAATTGCTAGATAGATGTTTTGAGAAAGTGGAACAGTATGGGACTAGCACGGTGCCTACCAAAGTGTGGTCAGTGAACTAATGATGGTCTAGGAACAGCTTTGTCACTAGTTTGTGGGAGAAATTGAGAGTAAAATATATATTTTACAATAATTTGACCCCAAAATTTATGTCTGTTGGGTCTAATAATAAAACATCTGACCTAGAGTAGTCAAATTCATAGAGAGAGAAAGTAAATGGTGGTTGTCTGGGGCTGCAGGGAGGAGGCAATAAGGAGTTATTGTTTAACAGGCACAGAGTTTCAATTTTGCAAGATGAAGAGAGTTCTGGATTGCCATGGTGGTGATGGTACCACAGTAATGCCATTGAACTATACACTTAAAATGGTTACAATGGTAAAAAATCTGGGATTTACATTTTGTATGTCTGTTTTTAAAATGTAATTTCTAGTAGTTAATTTTATTAAAATTTCAAAAATGTAGGTTTGTGACTAATTGTGAATAAAAAACCAAACCTCAGGTATTTTGAGAAAAAATGAGGAAGATTTGACCTCTCCCAAAGAAAAATCATTAGTAGCAAGGAAAGGAAGGCAGAGAATATGAGCAGAGTTACAGGCTGAACAGACTTAGGTAGTTGGTAGTTGGAAGTCATGGTGGCTGGTAGGAAATTATAGATGTTCTTTTCTTCTGCCTCATTTTCTTAATGAATCGATAGTAAAATCATCAGTTAATTGAGGATAAGGGAGGAAAGTTTGAAGAGAGAGATGTTAAATAGTTATTTAATAGGGTGAGAGAGTGTAGAAAACTGGAGAGATGTAGTATAGCCAAGTTTTAGAGGCCTATTTGAAGATAATGATATCAAATGTAAAAGGAGACCAGTCAGTATGGTTTTGGGTTTTTCTCCATTCTCCCCCGACCCCGTTTTTGCTGCAAGTTCAGGATTAGAGTTTTGTCAGTTGAATACAAGAAAAGGAAGCCAAACTGGAGAAATGAAGGTTAAATACCTGGGAATGATTTTCATGATGGACCATAGAATCTAAGCTGTTCGAGGAAGGAAGTGAAGACATGGCGTAGTGTGAAGAATAGTGAAAAAAGAGGTAGTAGGATCGGTGGATTTTGAGTCTTGGTGAGTTGAATTTTTGGAGCTGGATTTTAGAAGAGAGCTAGAAAGGAAGGAGTTCGTGGTGGGAGAGTTGAATGATTAAAATTGAGATGATGGAGGGGTTACAATTTTTGGTTAATGAGATCTAAGTTATGAGCATGGAATGAGAGGCTGAGGAAAGGGTTATCCCTGGAGGAGAGGAACCTGAAAAGACAGAGCGTTGGAAGAATTATCTAAGAGAACTGAAATTATCAAGAATGATGACAATAGTAATGAATGACAGTGAACTAGAGCACAGGGTCTATAGGTGACTGGAACGAGTGCGTGTTCTAGTCTACCGTTATGATGTAACATACAAAGCTCTTATTTTTTAAAAGGATAGGATTTGAGGGGTATGACTCTTTTAAGAATCCAGGAGGAGAGAAAGTTCGGCGCCAGGTTGAGACTCTATCGTTGAGTCTGCGCAGTGAGAGTGGAGGAGGGGCCAAGCTCAGGCTCGAGGGCGGGGGCGGGGCCTCACGGGGGGGGCGGAGTCAGCTCTACGAGCCGGGCTGCGGCTGCGGCTGCTGCACTTCAGCTTCTGAGAGAAGGAGGCCGAGGCCTGGGCCAAGCCCGGAGCCGCCGCTCGGCCGGAGCTCCTGGAGCCCCCGCGCCGGCTCAACCTGGGGGCGGGCTCAGGCCCAGCCGCGCCGCCGAGCCCAGGACAGAGGCTGCATGCCCGAGGACCAGGCCGGCACAGCCATGGTGAGGGAGCAAGGCCTGCTTGAACCGCAGCGCGCCCGCACCTGGCCCCCGCAGACTCCCCCTTCCCTAGCTCTGGTGCCCCTCTGCGCCCTGCCTTAACTCATCCCCTTGTTATCGCCCCCTAGGTGGCCCACTCCTTCCTTCCCAATGATCCCCGGCCACCTTGCTGGGGCGACGCAACCCTCATCTCTCTCCTTCCCGGTGACACCCTTTTTTTTAATCACCAGTGACAGCCTCTTTCGCGTTCCCCTTTGCCGCCCCCTCCTCGTCCTTTAACCCGACCTTTTTTCTCCTCCTACCATTTTGCCTTTTCTCTTATTTGGATCCCCACTCCCTTCCCTCTTTCCCTGTTTTTTGTTCCTGCTCTTTGCTCTGGCTTTTTACCCCTTTTCACCATTTTATCTCCACTACGTCCTCCTTTCCCTATCATTTCTCCCCTTCATCCTCTCGCCGCCACATTTTCTCTCCCCTTTATCGGCCATCCAGCGCCCCCCGCGCCCCCCCCCGCGTCCCTCCCGCGCCCCCGCGTCCGTCCCCCCCACCCCGCCCCGCGCTTACCCCCCCACTCCCCGCTCTCCCAGCTGCCCCCATTTCCTTCTACGGGCTTCATGGGTCTAAGCAGGAACAATTTGAGAACGATTGTTTCCCAGGAGCTGTAGGGAGGGCAGACAGGGATTCGTTGGCTTTCTTCTTCCTTTCTTTTTGTAGAAAGGAAGGGGGAAGATTGGAGGTATTGGAGAGAGCCTCGAAGCTTTATTACCTAGTGTCATTGTAAATCTGACTGATAGTGTGTTTTAGAGTGATGGAGTGAGGCCGGCATGCATACTGTGACTTTATGAGATATTTGGTCTTTTGACAGAAATAATTTAAAATGTTTTGGAATGTATTTTGAGCATCTTTTAATGAAGAAGTACAGTTTTTGGAAATTTTAAAATATTCGTTTACAGGCTTGACTATTACTCAGAACAAATGGTTTGTTTTTGTTGGGAGGCAGAGACCAGGGCTTCTGAAGACTGAATCAGCTTGGCAGTCTGATTGTGACAGTTCACTTCAGTACCTTATAATACTACCTTCATTTGTTTTGCCCCTCTTTCTTGAGTTGGAAGACGCTTATATTTGCAAATTGTCTCTTTCCTGTTTCAAAATAGGTTGAGGTTTCAGTTGGTTTTTCATTGAGTTGGGTCACACATAGTTTGCAGTATATTTAATGAACACATTTCTCCATCATATACAGCAGTTTTAATTTGGTCTCTGAGAGGAAGAAGACATTCTGATCAAATCTAAGTCCTGGTAATCAACCATGTTGTCCTGTCCTGGAGGTTAGTTAATTTCTATTTTTTTCCCCATCTGTTTTTTAGGAAAGTTGTTTATAATAAAATACTTTAATCTTTGAACTTTCCCAACTCACTGATTCTGCATTTTGGCGTTGCCATTCTCCTGTGTCTGCCTCCCCAACAACCCTTCACATTATCGTTGTATATTAACCTGTTTCTCCCCCTGAGATGTGACTTCTAGGCAGCAACTATGCTTTACTTATTCCTGTTATTCCTAGTGCCTTGGCCAACTAGGTAATTGAATGATTCACTTTATGGTCTCATTTTCCTATCTGACAAGTATAATCTTAAACTGAAATTTGAGGCAACTAGTGGACTACTCAGAAAGACTGAGTTTGAGAATCTTATTTTTGGTGCAAAAGGAAATTTAGTAAGATATGATTTTCTCTTTAGAATAAAGGGCTGTCCCAGATAAGACTTCAAATGGCTATATTTTTGGAAGTGTTGGCCCTCCCGTTGAAAATGAATGTATGAGTACAGAGGGAGATGTTACGAACCCCTTTAGGGGAATTTAGGATTCAAAAGTATCATTTGAGCTGGGCCTGAGAGATGAACAAGATTTATGTAGATCATTTTGAGAAGGGTAAGAATACTTTGTTGTGAATGTGAGTAGAAAGTAATTGTATTAGGTAGTAGGATTACCTTTATATATCATGGCGGAGGGATGTAGGAATGAGCATGTGTAGTAGGAAATGAGACTAGAAAGATGTATTAGGCATGATTATGGTTTAGACTTTGCCTCCAACTAACTTGATTTTTCCTTACTTGTTAAATCACACATACATGCAGTAGTTAGAGTATATATGAGAGAAGTGAAGGGGAGTCAAAATATTAGCTTATTATGTGCTGAGAATTATCTGTAGAGGTTAATTTTGAAAAATTTCTTATGCAATTGTGTAGTAGGCACTCAGTAAATAGAGTTGAACATTATTGTAAAGCTTTTTGTATTTTCTATTTTCCAATTTTTCTGTTATTTGTGTTTTGAATGCAGTCATGTGCCACTTAAACATGGGGATATATTCTGGGAAACGCATCATGAGGTGATTTTGTTATTGTTCGAACATCATAGAGTGCACTTACACAAACTTAGTGGTATAGCCGTACATACCTAGGCTATATGGTATACAACCGTTGTTTATGTGGTCATTGACTGAAATGTTGTTATGCAGTGTATGATTATAGTTTAGATGCCTACCTGGTGGGATTATAGGCCACTACTTCCAGAGTTTGATTTATTAGGTCTGGAGTAGGGCCTGAGACTTTGTATTTCTATCAAGTAACCCATGTTGTACTGATGTTCCCCATGTGTGAACCACAGTTGGAGAAACACTGGTCTGCGATATAGTCCCATACTTTTTATCATCTAACAATTTTTTTGAGTGCCATTGACTGTGTTGGCATTGGGATGTTACAAATAATAAAACAGATGTGGTCCCTGCCTTTTTATCTTATGTATATAAAGACATCAAGCAAAAAAGAGTAATTTTAAATGAAGAGTACTAAAAGGGAAAAGTTGTGGGCTTATGATATGGGATAGTCAGGGATGGCTTCCAAGAGGATCTTTCTTTCAAGAAGAAACTGAAGGATTAAATTATAGAAGTTATGTTGTGGAAAACCAAATAGAAGGAATAGCACATGTGAGTGACCTGTGGTGGTACTCTGTCATGCCTGTTTAACTGTGCATATCCTGGATATTCAGCTCAAGGAAACTTCATATGCCCTGTGCCTGTGCCTTAAAAAACCCTAGTCACACAACCTCTGTTATATAATCCTCTTTCGTAAAATATATATATCAATTGTAATTTTATATTTCTTGCTGTGATTCTTTGGTTAATAGCTGCCTCCAATCTCAGACTGTAAAAATCATTTGACCAGTTGCTAAGGGCCATGTGACATTCTGGGCACTGGGGTTACAGTTATTTATTGAACGGGACTGTCTAGGCCCTGTTTTAAGTGATTTACATATTTATCTCATTTAATCTTCATAGCAACCCAGTAAGATAAGTACTAGCTCTGTGAAGGTAGATACCATGTTTACTTGGCTCATCATTGACTCTTTAACACCTACATAGTACCTGGCGCATAAGTACTCAGTCAATATTTGTTGAATGAATGAATGACTTTGGTGGATGATCAGAAAGTCAGGGAGTCTTGGTTGAGAAGGGAACATTTGAGCTGGGGTTTTAAACAAGTGGAGTTTTATTGGGTAAGATTTGGGAAGGAAAGCCATTTTTGGCTAAGGGACCAGCTTCAGCATAGAAGCTGAGACAGAAGTAGCCATGATGTATTCTGGGAAATATATGACTCTAGCATTGAGGGTGCAGTAAGAGATGAGACTAGGTGAGCCTAAGGTCATATCATGGAGGACCCTGAATCAGAGGCTCAGGAGTTTTGGCCTCATTGAAAAGACCCTTAGTACTTGAAAGGTGTGTGTGTGTGTGTGTGTGTGTGTGTGTGTGTGTTGTGTGTGTGTGTGTGTGTGTGTGAAGGAATGTCATAATTAAGAGATTTGGAGGATGGTCACTTTAAATCAATATGAAACATAGTTTGGAGTGGAAAGAGCTGTTGTATTAGTCAGGTGAAAAGTATGTGAACTTTTCCTCCTTAACCTTGATGTGAGTGGATGATGGTAGAAATTGGTGTGGAGTCAGAGGATGATGGAGGAGGAGAATAGAGAGAAATGGAATATATGAAGATATGGCACATCTCTTTTGGCTAAGTGAATTAATCCATAGAGACATTACTGTGGAGGTTGAGAATAAGGCACAGAATCAATTAAACAGCTTTGCAGTTTTGCTCACTGCCTTTAGAGATTTCTGAGACTATTTAAAACAAAGTAAATTTACTAAATACCAAAACCTTTATAAACATTAGGTCTACCAAAAGGTATCAGGTCATGTAGAGAGAGTCAGTCCTTTCCAACCTCATTTAATTTTTAAAAAGGTTTTTGTTTGGTATGAGAAGAGTGATTTTAAGTAAAATATTTTATTTTGTAAATTATAATATATAATTTATTTATAATACATTGAACAAAATACATTAAAACAAATTTCAGCCTTTTTCTATATAACAGATGTCACATTGACATGAGATAAATCATTATTTGTCATTTGAAAATGAATATATTTTTACAATGTAGATTGAAATTAATTATGTGTTGGCATCAAAATAGATATTAACTGACTTTTTAATCTTAAATTTAGAATTCTTGCACTTTTTTACTTAAAAATAATCACGTTTTTATAATTGTTCTGTTTCTAAATGACAAAATGAAATGGCTCCAGGCTGCTATTGGAAGCCTGTTTCCACAAATAACACTGGAAGTATGAATAGTTATTTTTGATAAGAAGCAAAAATACAAGTTGGATATATATACCACATTTTTTTTTTAATGCTTAAAGAATACTGATACCTTGATGTAGTACCATTTAAGAACCCTGATCAGATAAATGCATTCATTTACTTTTATTTCATCATCAGTGTAACTTCTATTTCTTTGGCCATAGTTCATTATAAGAATAAAAATAATTTAAACTACTGTGATGTTCCATGTTCAGATGAAGTTATAACAGTGGAGTGACTATAATATCAAGAGCCAGTCTCCTAATTTCCACTAATTCACATATATGCAGTAGATAAAATTTTGGATACTCTCAACCTATTCTGTTTTACAGGAGAAAAAATTTAATTGTTCTATTAAATGGTCAAAATATACAAATTGAAATAGACATCAATATTGAATTTAAGAACTTGAGCCATTCATGCATTAGGAAATACTGGCTAGACCACTATTTTTTTTCATAGGTTGTAAAGCTAGCCCTTAAAAACACAATTAACCAATAAATGGCAGAAATAGTCATTATTTACAACGGAGTAGAAGACATTTTTAATGCTAAAAGTAATTAAAATAAAAAATAATGTTACAACAAAACTCATGCATTCTGAGACATTTATTTAGAGGAGCATGAACTCAAACAATAGCTTTCATTTAGTGAGCACACAATGTGTCAGATAATGTACTAATCTTCACAGTTCCTTGAGGTTGATGATGTTTTCTCATTGCACAGATAAGAAAACTGAGGCTTTGAGAAATCAAGTAACTTTCCTAAGGTCATATAGCTAATAAGTGACAAAGCAGGTTTTAAGCACAGGTTTGTCTGACCTCTATTTCAAACACCTTCCCTGGACTCTTTTGAGGTTGTAGGAATCTAAACTGAATTCTGGTACTTAAAATATTGTACTATTGTTTACATTATAAAAATAATTTATATTTATTGAAAGAAAATTGGTCGAGGGTGTTTTTATGGTTTCTTGATCCATATTGCTTAATTGCCTTCTATAAAAGCACTTGAAGCAGAATATTAGATGTTGATGGTATTCTGGCTCGAACATTTAGATACCTTTTTAATGTTGAAACTTGGGTGATATGTCAGGAATATACTTTCGAAATATACTAATTGGGAGGGAAAAGAAAAAGGCTGGTAGAAATTCAGTATTTTAGAATGATACTGCTCTCTTAATTTTAATAGCATCGATTTTGCATTGAAAATCGTGTGTATTTCAAGATACTGTATACAGAGCATACTTGGTATGCATATGGATCTGTGGACCTTTTATGATATTTACAGAGCCTATAGTTTAAGCTCCACTAATTTACACTATTTTTTATATGGCTGTGGTGGCTACACAGGCTGTACTGCACAACTCAAGTGGCAGTCATACACATGGACAGCGATGGGACTACAAAGATCTGTATCTTATATACTTGGCAGTGTCTGGCACATAGTAGAGACTCAGCAAATAGTTGTCGATTGAAAGTGTTTTGCATAGTATACTAGGACCCTTATGATCGAATCATTTAATCTAATGATCTAATTATTTTATGAGGAAAAATCCTTTGCATTTTATGCTCTGTAATACTGAGCACACATTATGCTGTTTTTCCTCCTCTACGTTTTGCTTACACTGTTTCTTTGCCTAGGATGCTGTCCCCCTTCTTGACTTCTTGACTATTTAACCTTCAAGTGTTTCCTCAAACTTTACTTCCTTTCTGAAGCCTTCGTTACCTCCAGGCAGCTTTAGGTTACTTTTTTCCCGTATGTCTTTCCTGTGCTTTGTGCACACCTTGGTTATGTATATGCCTGATTGCTGCAATTATCTGTGGTGGTGGTATTGTTTTTAATGAGGTTGGCGGTCTTTCCAGATGGTGAGTTCTCTGAGGGCAAGGACAGATTGTGTTTTATCAGCTTCATGTCTTAAGCATTTAACATGATGCTGAGACTTAGAAGATAAATATTTGTTCAGGGAAAGAATGCATGTAGTTTATAGAGAATAGAATATGGTGATGTTAACTGAATGTGAGTTACAAAAGAGGGCCAAAAAAGGTGAACGCTCTGTCCATGTCCTCTAAGGGAAAAAAGAATTTTTTGATAGATAAGAAATGTTGGATCAGATAGTTTCCCTTGCTTGACTAAATGGTACTTTTGACCTAGAATACATGTTTTTGTCCAGAAGAGGTCAGGTGAAAGAGTTGGGAAGGAAGCCAAGTGATTTCAAGATAAATTGCAAAGCAATATCCCTTTGTATAGATACTTGCAAATTACCTGTTCATAATTTGTGGAGATGTCTTTCCAGAAAATGTAATATTTAAACACAGATAGTAAAGAATCAGTTACAGGTAAGTCTAGAGGGGTTGGTTAATCATTTAAACATTTTGTTAGCTCTGTAAAAAGATCTGTTTTTTCTTTTTTCCTATCTCCAGTTATCTTGTGTATAGACATTTTTTCTTAGCTCTCCAGCATCTTAATTCTTGTTCAACGTCATATCTTCTTTCCTAAAGGCATTTTTAAAACATTTGAATGTTCTTGGTTATGTGATATCTGTTTTTCTTTTATGAGCCTTGTAACCTTTGGCAAATCATTTCACCTGTATATGCCTCCATTTTTTAAATCTATAAAATGAAAAGGTTGTATTAAACCTCTGATCCTTCCACTCTTAGAAAATGTAGTAAAATTCTAGCAAGTTAAAAGTAAGTTTTATAGTCAAGTAGGTATGCTCTATTAGCTTTAGTACTCTGGGATCATGGCAAGCTGCTTTTATAGGTTTAAATTTGTATAAACTTGAACTCTTACCTCCGTGAATATATTACCCAACTTTCACAGCAGAAAGTATTCATTCAGTTATGTTAATATTTTCTTAGTACTTTAGTATTTTAAAAGGCATTTTTCATACATATCCCATTTATTCCTTACAACCATTTTGTGTGATAGTCAAGGTAGAGGTTTAGCATCAATTTTATAGATAAAAAAAACTGAGAAGTTAATTTTATTTTTAAGGTCCACAGCTAGTAAATAGCAGATCCAGGACTGCAGCAAGCTCAGTGTTCTTTCCATTATTAACCCAGCTTCTCTGTTTACCATATTATATTTCAAAACTCATGCTGGTAGTTAAGAGGAAAATAATGCTAAAGTATCTCTGAGTTAGTGATTCCTGTGATCTGCTCATTAGTCAGTGATTACTGACTCAAATTTTTGTTTTGTTTCTTGGAATGGCTTTGTTACATGAGCTAAAATGGAAGGGAAGGGGATTTACTTACCTTTCCAGGCCTCCATCTCTTATAGATAGAACTCTAGCTTTTTGTCATTTAGCATGACATAGCCATTTGACACACTTGAAGTGATACATGCTAGAAGCTCTCTTACCTTCATTATTTCACATCTAAGGATCTCTGAAAGTAGTTGGCGGTTTTTAAAAAAGAAAAACAACTTCCCACACGGTCCATGCCAAATAGTTCAATATATCTAGACCCTTGAGCACAATTCATATATGCATTTGGTACTACCTTCTTGATCTTCCTCATTTGTAAAATGATTGTGTTTGGGGAAGGAGAAGGTAAAGGGATTAGATAATATCAAAAGGTTTTTATATTAGGTGTTTATTCCTGGAAGTCTGACTTGATTGAATCAGTAGTAGAAAATAGGAGGAAAAAAGCCTGTAAATGAAGGAGGGATTTCCTATGGAGTACTACAAAAATGAGGAGTCAAAGATTGTTTAATATCTGAAATTTCTTATATCATTGAAGTCAAAAAGGCAACATTTGTCTGCCTTTCAATCCCATTCTTTACTTAAAGGGCTGGACTCAGGAGTTATATTTCTCTCTGGACATATAGTCTTTTTCTAGGGGTAAGTTAAGTATTTTAAATATACCTAATAATTAATTGTGCTTGACTGTTCATTTTTCATTCAATAAATAGTGTCCCCTGTGTAGTAGGCATTATTTTGGGTTCTGTGAACCCAGCAGTGAACAAAACATTGTGTGTTTCATCTAGTTTATATTCTATATTAAGGGTAACATGTTTTGAGTAATTGATATATGCCAGTCACTGTTGTAAATGTCTAGAACTTAGAATTCATTTAATTTTGACAATAATCCTATGATATAAGTACTGTTCTTCTCTGCATTTTACAGATTATGAAACTGAGGTCCAGGGATATTAAGTACTTTCCCTGAAGTTACATAGTTTTTGTAAGTGGTAGTGCTGGCCTTCTAATCCAGGTAGTCTGACTCCCAACCTCATGCTTTTCACCACAGTATTACACAGTCCTTCAGAAAAATGCCAGTAAAAAAATTATTTCTAAACATAAAATTGTCAAGTTTGTAGTCTTTATAGTTACCTGGTTTCTGGCCCAATCTTTAGAAAAAAGTCATTCAGGGATACAAAAAATAGAGAACTATCAGAGCCATTATTTTTCATTGGAGATTTGTCAGTCTTAGGAACCTTTCAGAGAGCAGATGAGATTTTGAACTTGATTCATAGGAGTTGGAACTGAGACAGCTACGTAAAACCAGGACCTTAAAATGCCTACATCCTTTGCGAAAAGGTAGATTAAAGAATATCTGCCTGATTGCGTAGCGAGACAAAGAGTCTTGTTTGTCTTTATACAGATGGACTCTGGATGACAAAAGTCTTGAGGATTTACATTTATGAACCTGCTGTCCCATACGTCTGAAACTTAAATTTATATTAGTTGTGTAAGATCATAGCTAGTAAGTGGGAGGGGAACATTTACTGAGTAATTACTCTGTCAGGCATTGTGTTAGGGGCTTTGCACACACATTCTCACTTCATCTTAACAATAACATCGTGAGGTAAGTACTAATATTATCCCTGTTCTACAAAGGACAGAACTAAGGGTCAGAAAACTAGGTATTTTGCAGTGTTAACACCACTAGAATTCAAATCCGTATCTAATATTTCTTCCTACTAACCACAAAGTCTCTAGAAAAGAGAGACCTTATTATTCAGTGATTCTAGGGTCCTCAAGGTCTGTCTTGAGGAGTTAAGGCAATTAAAAATTTTTTTATATCAGATGTTTTCTGTAATAGTGTCATGAGGAGAAATAAATGAGTTTGAGGCAAGTTACCATCTTATAATTTACTAATTGACTGAACAAATAATTTATTGGTTGCATTTTATAGGGCTTCAGTTCTCAGATACAAAAGTTGCCTGATCTGTGAGGATCTTTTCATTTTTTGTCACATCAGCAACAATGGAATCCCCAGTCCCTTCTAACAGTAGACTACAATTGTAATATGTAGTCAGTTCCTACTGCCCCTATCCCTCCACTTGATAGAAATGGATGGACCACAGCTCAGAATGTCGAAATGCTTCTTTGACATAACCCTGGCAATACTATAACACAATGAAGCTTTTCAATAATAAAACAATAGATAACCAATAAAATAGATAACTACATCATGGGAAAAGAACTGAGAAAGCCTCTAGCTGGGTGTTGCATAAATGACTAAACACTTGAAGGAAGGAAAGTATAAGAAATTAAAGAAAAAAATTTTTTTTTTAAGGTTTATTAAAAGAAAGCCTTGAGAAATTTAGAAAAGGTTAATGAGTATCAATATGCGGTTCTTCAAAGACAGACCTTCTGGCCTTTAGAATCTGAGTAACAGAGGTCTCTCTTTTGGTTAATTATAAGGAAAAATACAGTTTATGGATGGTGCTGGTAATAATATAGTAAACAAAGTATATCATATCCTTTATTTCATTTGCTACAATAACTTTATGAAGTGAAAGGAAAAATATATAAATTTCATTTTACAGATAAGGAAGCTGAGGCACAAAAAATTAAATGACTTTTTCCAAGGCATCATGGTTAGTAAATGGAGGAATACTGGACCTAGATTTTAATGAATGATAGATAAGTAATCCTGTTTGTGGGGGCCGGAAGGACTGGGTTCTGAAGAAATAGAAAGGCAACAGAAAAGATACATTGCTATAAGGGTGTGTGTAGTGGGGAGGGGGAGATTGACCTCTCTGCTGGACATTTCTTGCTGTTAGAAATCAGTACCTGCCACGAAAAAATAGTGGAGTGGAAAGCTGTTTGGGGAGCCATTCTCCTTTTCTTTTTTACTCTTTCTTCATTGCTTCATGCCCCCATGCGTGCTCTGTGTTTTACAAAAAACAGTGGTTCAAAATCAGGAAGTCTGCTTATAGGTAGTTCATTTATTCACTTATTCAATAGATACTGAGCATTTGCTGTGTGTTAAAGTAAGGAGTACAGAAATGGATAAGGCTTGGGTCTTAACCCTAGTGGTTTTCAATGTGTGGGGCACAGAGCTTGGTATAATAATAGCCATAATTTGCTTACCATTTTCAATAGAGCAGTGGACATATGTACTGGTTCTTTTGTATGAATAGGAATTTGATAGATGGACAGGTATGGAAGAGCATTCTAAGGAGAGGGAACAGCATATATAAAAGGGAGGCATAGCTATCATTGTTAACATTTCTTCTCTGAAACTTCAGTTTCCTCAATAGAAATAACCTCTGTTGTCCTTATTTTACAGAGTCATGATTGTTTCGAAAAAGCATTACACATTGAAGTGCTAGACAGATGTTTAATGACAAAGATTCTCCTTATTATTACTTACTTTTCTTTATTTTCAACATTTGCGAGCCTTCTGTGTCTCTCCTAGGTGGTGTTGTGTCAACACCTCTCCTGACCTTCTTTTAGTCTGGTCATTCTTTTCTTGTTTTTGTTGTTGTTGTTCCTTCAAGGAAAGCTCTGTTCTGTCATATTTAAAGGCAGGAGCTTTAATAGCTTTAATAGCAGCAGAAATTCTTTAATTGCTATGTATTTTAAGTTGTGACCTATGTAGTCTAGTTTCAGAGCAGTGTTATAATCCATGGAACGTAATCCTGGAGCCAAAGTCATTTGGAAATAACTAAGGTTTTATTTGCAAATTTTGGAACATTGTGAAAATAGAATAGAGTTCGTAAATCTTCTCAAAATTCCTTATTATTTTCTACCTACTTCCCTTATACATCATAGCTGCTCCCCTGCCTTTCCCCTGCAACTCTCCCAGTCCATCATTATCAGATGATAAAACCTCTGGAGAACGTAAGACTGCATAGGGAAAGGAATGTAAGAGTACTGGTGAGAATGGCCAATTTAGGAAAATAAAAGTGTGTATGTGTATGTGTATATGTGTCTGTATAGATATATGTATATACATGTTTTCATTCAAAATTAAAATAATTTATTGAGTGTAATAAAGTGTTCTTACTAGTTTGAATACATATATTATTAAAATATGACAATCACTGATAAAATTAATACTGTTTTTTTGGTTATCTTATAATATTTGAAAAGCAGAAATATGAACACAGCTCTTTTTTTTATTTCCAAAATTTTTATTTTTGTCTTTTTTCTATTTTTAATAATTTAGTATATTCATAAGACCAAATGAACCATTTATGATGTAAGCCCTGGAATGTAGCAAACAAATAGCTAAAGTCCCAGTATCCAACTTAAGAAATAGAACATGACCACTGCCATTTTTTTAATTTTAAATCTTACCTTTAATCATTTTTATAGATTTACCACAACATTATTTAATTTAGAGGTAACTTTCTAACCTTCTGAAATAACTTTTCAGGCAATATCATTTCCTGTGCCTGTATATAATGTTTAATTAAAATCTTGTGTGTGGTATATATATATATATGTAGTTTTTATTTAGCTTAGATTAATATTTTATTCTTAGCATTTTACCATGTCATTAGAAGTTATTCAGAAACATACATATTGCTGTATAATATTTTATAGTTGATATAATAACCATAATTTGTTTATCATTTTCCATTATTTTAAACTTTTGTATTATAGAGTTTTTTGGGTTCTTTGGTCAGAAAAACTGATTATTTGTGTAAATATCTTTGTTAATATCTCTTGATTATATCCTTAATTTCTCTTTTTTTTTGTAAATTCCTGAGTGAGAAAGTACTGAATCAAGAGTATGGGTGTTTTTTAAGATTATTATTAAATCTTTGATGTCCAGAAAAATTGTTCCAGTTTACACTAGATCCGCAGTATTGGAGAGGACCAATTTGGGTAAACTTTATTCTAATATTTCACAATGTCGGAATTATATCCTACTCTAGAAAACACCATGTTAATAATAAATAAATAGATAAACAAACAAACAAACAAACAAATAAAGGGCTATGTTGTTCTTTCAGACTGGAGTTTTGCTTTTTCTATTTGCCATAGGATATTTTCAGTCATTCTTCAGGGACTATGTCGTTTTGCCTGATGTACTTTGTGATAATTAATTACAAGGTTTAGTTTTCTCTTCTGATCACTATAGGAGTTTATCTAGCTGTCACCACCAGGGAGTGACACTTAAATCTGTATAATCTGCTCAGTCCTTTCACTAAAGCATTAGTTACTCTTCTGTACTTGCCTAAAAAACTCTCCATGACCATGACAAATTCACCTGAAGAAATAATCCCTTATTAGTTTTGAAATCATGGGAGTATCAATCACCATTTTTTTTTATTTTCTAACTTTTTTTTACAGTTTTCAACTTATAAAATGTTTGCAAAATAATACAAAGAATTCTTATGTAGAACTCACTTTATTTCCCCAAATATTAGCATTTTATCCTGTATGCTTTATCGTACTCACTCTTTCTACACACACACACACTTTTTTACCCTGGTTAACTACTACTTTAAATCTCAGAGTTATTTTTCTTATCTCAACTTCCCCTTCCTCTGCCTTTTCCTCCTTTACCTGGAAAGGCTATATGGATTAAGAAAAAGGGCGTGGTGGTATTTGGAATTAAATATCTTGGTTTTTATGGCCCAGTTATGCCACATTCTAATTAGACGAATTTGGGTGCGTTCTTCCTGAGCTCCAGTGTCCTCATATGCAAAATTGTGTCTATCATACCAGGTCCACAAGACTGTTGCAAGGGCTAAGGTAATGAATGTTAAATATATGCCAGAATGAATGTTGGTTGGTCAGTCCTTCAAAAAACACTTGCCTGTCTAGTAGAGTGCCAGGCATTGTGCTAGGTACCAGGGATTAAGAAAAAAATTAACATCTATTTCCTATTTGCTCACTTACTGCATTATGTCAATTCTCTTCAAATTATTTTTCACTTTTGATTTTATTCCCATTTTCATTGCCTTTACCCTAATCTATAGCATCATCACCTCCTGTCTGAGCCACTGTAACAACCAGCTGGTGTCCAAGATGTTTTTTGGCATTTATATTAATGCCAAACTAATAATTGTTCTGAGAAATGTTATGGTATAGTGGAAAAGGTATGAACTTCATAATCAGCAGATCTGGGTTTGTATCTTGGCTCCACTTTTTACAAATATTGTGACACTGGGCAAAGTCTTTTTACTACTCTCCTAATTTGAACTCATTTTTTTTCTTTTAGATAAATATCAGGGACTGTGTAGGAGCTAAGGATATAAAGAAGGGATTAATAAGTTCCTTGAACTTGAAGTGTCATAGTCTAGTGGGGTTATATAAATTACAGTGGTGTAACATGGAGTTGTAAAAGAAAACTGGCTTAGGAGTCATATAAAGGGTAGTTTAATATTGGTAAAAACACAAATTTTACTAGAGTCAGATTGCCTGGAGGACTAATCCTGAGTCTACCCTTTGTTTAGCTTTATCATCTTGTGCAAATTATTTAGCTCCTCAAAGCTTCAGTGTTCTCATCTTTGCAGAATACTCATAGAATTTAACTTACAGAATTCTTATGAGAAATAAAAAATTATATATGTAAGGCACTTAGCATAGTTTATAGCATGTAGAACATAACATATATTGACAAACAGTATGAGCTCAATAACTGTGAGTATGATATTATTATACTATAGTGGTTAAGAACTTAAAAATAGGCTTCAGGCACATCCTTGAGTTGGAGTTCTCGTTTAGCAATATGCTAGCCACGTGAGTATGGGGAAGATGTTTAGCTTAAACCTCAATTTCCTTGTCTTCAAAATACATATTATAAAAGGTGCTTGACTCATAGAATATAGAAATTGAAAGAGCTCATGTATCTAAGAGCTATGAACCAAGACCTGAGTCAGTGTTTCATGAGAGATAGCTGTTATAAATTTTATTCTTGCTCTGCCATCTGCTGGCTGTTTTATCATTGATATGTAAATTAATCTTTCCGAGCCTCAGTTTACCGACTTTGTTCAAAACAAAGTTGTTTTGAAGATTGCAAGTCAGTTGACCCTTGAACAATGTGGGGTTTAGGGGTGCTGACTGTCCCTGTGCAGCCAAAAGTTTGAGTATAACTTTTGTCTCACCAAAATCTTAACTACTAACAGGTAATTGTTGCTTGGAATCCTTACTGATAAACAGTAGATTAACACATATTTTATATGTTATACATATTATATACTGTATTCTTACAATAAAGTAAGCTAGACAAAAGAAATGTTAAAATCATAAAAATCATAAAGAGAAAATACAATTACAGTATTTATTGGGGGAAAAAATCTGTATAAATGGATCCCCACAATTCAACTCTTTTTTTCAAGGGTCAATTGCATATATGAAGTTCATGGATTAGTGCCTGGCACCACACTGCTGTCCTTCAGTACATAATAGCTATTGTTAATGATGCAATTTAATTTTTTAGGTGCTGAGAGTAAAGTTATTTCTGCTGTGGAAATTAGGAAAGTCATCACGGAATTAGTGAGGTTTGACTGAATTTTGAAGAATGTGTTGCGATTTTTTGCCTCAAAGAAGGACTAATTGAGAAAAAGGCTCAGATGTTCAGTGAAAGTGCCTATTACAGTGCTTAGGAAAGTAGGTTGCATTAAGGAACACTCAGTTTAATATATCTGGTAGTAGTATGTTTGGAGGGAAAAGTTGGGAATGAGGCTAGAAAGGAAGGTTGGAGCCAGTTAGTAAAACATTTTGATACCTTGCTAAAGTGTTGACACTAATTCGAATTTCTTGGTAATTGTGTTTTATCATAAAATTCATGCCAGCATTTGCCTTCTACATAACATATGTGTTTCATTACAAAAATATTATAAGTTATTTACTAGTTAAATAGCTTAATTCTCTCTGTTTCAGCCTCCCATACCCTCATCCCCTAAAATAATCTTTGAGTATGCTTGATGCTCTAAGATGTGCCAAGTTCATTCTGTAGCTTAGTCCCTGAGCACACCTCTGCTGGGAATCCCTTGCATATGTTTTCAGCATGAGAACTGTGGTTGTAGATGATATGGAACTTTTAAAAATTTTTTAGAAAGAGTAATAGGATAAGAGCTGTGCATGAAAGATCTGGGTTGGGCCAGATTGAATAGAAGTTTGTTTCAGTTTATTAAAAAGAACTTTCCTGATTGTTCTTTCTAGAAATTGTTAGCCTTTGAACTGTGTGGATTACTTCATGAACCAAATGAAGTCAAACCTGACAGTCTCTGTCTTCTGCTTTTTTAGTAGGAGCTTTGTTTTTACTCTACCTGGTGTGTGCCTAATTGGTAAAGAGAAGAATCTCTGAGTAGGAATTTCCAAGAGATGAATTATTTAGACACCAAATTCAGCTTCTGCTTTACACTTTTTTGTTTGTTTGTTTCTTTGTTTGTTTGTTAGTCTTTCTGTGATGCTGCTGCTTATTTAAAAATGAAATAGGAAACATTGGTCTCTCAATACTTTCTGTGTTAGCTTAAATTATTGGAATTTGGGGAATCACAGGTGGCAGTATAGGTTTTGGAATAGATCTCAGAAAACCTGAGTACAGTTCTAGTTCTGTCCTTTGCTTGTTATGTAACTTCTCTCCTTCATCTTTAAATGGAATCATTATCTTTGTTCAAATCACAAACCCGCTTTGAGTATCAAGTGAGATAATATATTGGAAATTGGTATATATAAAGTTGAAAAGGTAGTATGTTGTGGTGGATAAGGACGTAGGCTCTGGAGCCACATTTTCTAAGTTCTCTGGTTCCTGGTCTATGTCATTTAATCTTCTAAACAACGTTATAAGGTAATATTACTATTGTCTTTACTAGAAGATGAGAAAACTGAGGAACAGAAAGGTTAGGTAACTTGTATACTGTCACACAGTCAGCAAGTGAAAGTTGGGATTTGCACTCTAGCTCTAAAGCCCAGGTTATTAACTATTAGGTAGATGAACAGCTGCCTAGAAAAGCCTTACTAGTAGGAATTACCAGAGTTTCTTTGAAAAGGAAAAGTTTGTGGGGTCCAAAAGCCTGTTTTTGTTCCTTGCTGAATGTGTTTTACCATTAGGAAAATTTTTTTTAGAATGATTAATTAAATATTCTAAATGTTCATATATTACTGCCTAGGTTTGTTCTGCTAAAATGACTTCTAAAAATTATATAGTCAGAAGGTTACTTATCTCTCCTCTGACAGTTACCCAACTTCATTTCTTTTCTCTTCTGCAAAATAAATAGGTTAATTTGAAATTTACAACTGAGGTGAAAGGGCAGCTTGTTTTATCTGAGTGATGAATTTTAAACATTGAAGAATGAAGAGTAGATAAAGCAAAAAAGAATTGATTGTTACAATTCAGGAAATAAGAGGCAAACTTCTATGAGGCAGAAGTTGAATTTCAGTAATTATTTCCTCTGAACTTTTTCTACTGTGTTTCAGCTACATCTAGCTGTAGAGGAGACTGGAATATGTAGTCTTTATTATAGGCGTTTATGTCCTCAGGTAAAAATAAAAGGTTTTATTAATATGGAAGAAGAGGAAAAAAAATTAGAGTTGGCAGCTAGCTAACAGTCTCTGCCACATTTGGCCAACCATTTAACTTTTATGAAGTTCTTTTCCCCATCTATGAAATAATGTGTTTGTTACTTACATTACTCAGTCATTAACAGTATTAAATGTGTCAGTGTGAAAGCATTTTGTAAACTGTAAAATAGCATGTACATATTTTAATAACTTTTTTGATTGTAGAAATAACATGCTATATAGAAAGTTTGATTTATTCAGAGTTGAAAACTGATAGCACATCACCCAAAATTAACTGCTATTAACATTTTGATGTATTTATTTCGTCTTATATTTACAGTTTTACAAACTATTTTTAATCACAGCCTTATTGAGATATAATTCACATACCATAAAATTCACCCACAAAAAGTGTGCTTATTAATTCAGTGGTTTTTAACATAGTCATAGTTATGCAATTATAACCACAGTTAGTTACAGAACATTTTCATCACCCACAAAAAAAAGCTCTATAACCATTAGCGACTTCCCATTTTCCACCATCCTACCCTCCCCCCAGCCTTAGGCATCCACCAATCTACTTTTTATCTCTATAGGTTTGCCTATTCTGATAATTCATATAGATGAAATCATACAAATGTTGTCTTTTGTGACTGGTTTCTTTCACTTAGCTTAATGTTTTCAAGGTCTATCCATGTTGTATGATATCAAACTTTTCTTTTTTGATGAATAACACTCCATTGTATAGATATACTATATTTTGTTTATTCACTCACCAGGTGGTAGACATTTGAGTTGTTTCTACTTTTTAGCTATTATGAATATTGCTTCTATAAGCGTTTATGTACAAGATTTTGTGTGACATGTTTCATTTCTCTTAGGCATATACCTAGGAGTGGAATTACTAGGTGATGGTAATCCCTAGAATGTTTCCCAAAGTGACTGCACCATTTTACATTCCCATCAGCAATGTATGAAAGTTCCAGTTTCTCCATATCTTCACCAACACTTATTAAATGACTTTTTGATTTTAGCCATGCTGGTGGATATAAAATGTTATTTCATTGTGATTTTGATTTGCATCTCCTTGATGATTAATGATGTTGAGCATCTTCCATCAGATTATTGGTCATTTGTATTTTCTTTTTTTTTTTTTTTTGGAGAAATGTCCTTTCAGACCTTTGCCTATTTTTAATTGTCTTTTATTATTGAGTTGTAATAGTTCTTTATATATTCTAGATAAAAATCCCTTATTAGATATATGATTTGCAAATATTTTCTCTCATTCTGTGATATCCTTTTCACTTTCTGATGATGGCCTTTGAAGCACAAAGTTTTTTTTATTTTCGTGAAGTTCAGTTGATCTGTCTTTTGCTTTGGTTGTGCTTTTAGTGAAATATTCTCTACGAAACCATTTACTAATCCAAAGTCAGGAAGATTTATATCTATGTTTTCATCTAAGAACTTAGTAGTTTTAACTACATTCAGGTCTATGATCCATTTTGAGTTAATTTTTGTATATGGTGTGCAATCTTTTGCATGCACATGTCCAGTTGTCCCACCAATGTTTGTTGAAAAGCTTGTTCTTTTGTGCATTGAATTATCCTGGCATCATTATTAAAAATCAGTTGACGACAGATAAGCGAATTTATTTCTGGACTCCCAATTCTATGTCATTGATCCATATGTCCATCTGTCTCTCATTATACCAGCACCACACTGTTACTCTAGCTTAGTAAGTTTTTCAATTGAAAATTGACTCTTCTAACTTTGTTCTTTTCTTCGATTGTTTCAGCTATTCCAGGTCCCTTGTATTTCCATGTGAATTTTAGGGTTGTTAATTTCTGAATAAAGAGCTGAGATTTTAATAGGAATTGAATCTATAGATCAATTTAATAATATTAAATCTTCTGATCCATGAATATGGATGTCTTTCTATTTATTTAGGTCTTCTTTAGTTTTTTAATTTTACGGTGCTTTTGTTAAATTCATTCCTAAATATTTTACTCTTTTTGAAGCTATTGTAAATGGGATTGTTTCCTTAATTTCATTTTCAGATTATTCATTATAAGTGTATTGAAATATAATAGATATTTTTATATTGATCTTGTATCCTACAACCTTGAGGAACTTATTTTTGTTTTATTGTTTTGATAAGTTTTTTTATGTTGTGAATTCGTTAGGATTTTCTTTATACAAGAGTATGTATATCACCTGCAAAGAGAGATAGTTTTTATTTTTCTTCCCACTCCGTATGCTTTTTATTTCCTTTTCTGGCCTAATTGTAGGACTTTCACTACAATGTTAAATAGAAGTGGTGAGAGCAGACATCTTTGTCTCTTATTCCTGCTTTTAGGGGGAAAATATTTAGACTTTCAACATTAAGTATGAGACTAATTGGGTTTTTCATTGATAACCTTTATTAGGTAGAGGAAGTCCTATAAATATTTTTTATACTTAACCTTATATTATGAGTATTTTTCTATGAGGTTACTATATTTTTGAACTATAATTTTTAATGGCTGCGTATTATTCAGCCATTAAAATGTCACATGTAGTATGTGATTGAGAGTTGTCCTTCTGAGTCAGTTTTTAATTTGAAGCCATACTTTGTTACTCACTATATGTGGAATGCTAAGAAAAGTGGTTTTCATTTATGCAAAAATGAAGGTAATGCTTGACTACTTTGTAAAATTGGGGTGAGGAATAATGAAATAATGGATAATTCATGTAAAACACTGAACACGGTCATACTGAAAGCATCTAATGGAGGGTAGCAACTATAATTTTAATAGTATTATTGTCATTGGGGACATTTAGAGTATTTATTTCTGTAATTAAAACTGTTACACTTAAATTTTTGTGCTTATTTGATTATTTATTCCTCAGACTAAAATAACTAGGTCAACCTTTATCTTCTTTGAGGATGCTAACACCTATAGAAAATTAATTTACCCAAATAAATTTATCATATATTTGAACTATAGGTTGGGATGAGGATTATGTGGGAGATCGAGTTGGAAAGTAAATTGGGGCTAGATTTTGGAAGTATTCAGGTAGTATTCTGACAATCTAAGAATTTTGTCTTTTGTTTTCAGGCCCATGGGATGCCATAGAAGGTTTGAGCAGGGGAGGGTTCATGGGTAATAATTTAGGAAAATTATTCTACTGTGTTTCTGACGTCTTCCTTGACTGTCCTTGACTGTCCTTGACTTATTAGGGCACCCTGCTATGTGATTATATCCTACCCAATATGTCCTCTATTATAGTATTTAAAAGACCTTATATAAGTATTTTTGTAAATGTTTCTTTTCTCCTACTTCTTGAGAACATGGATCATATGTTGTATTGCCTAACGTAGTATCTAGCATAGTAAACACTGAGTAAAAATACTTGTTGAATATATAACGGTTTTTTTCTCTACTTTCATGGAAACTAACTTTTGTGTTCTCTTTATGTTTCTTCCTGGGCTCCAAGGAGGAGGCATCTCCCTATTCCTTACTTGATATCTGCTTGAATTTCCTGACTACACACCTTGAGAAGTTCTGTTCGGCAAGACAGGATGGAACATTATGTCTGCAAGAACCTGGAGTATTCCCACAGGAGGTGGCTGATCGACTGCTTCAGACTATGGCTTTTCATGGTAAAAATAATATAAACAGGAAACAAAAATTTGTGCTATTAATTAGTATTGGATTTTGAGATGCCATTTAATTATTTTCTTAGAAATAACAGAATAGGCCAGATGAGCCTGATTCCAAGAAAAGGAATTCATTTATTTTGCCTATCCTGCCACTTTTGTGTAATTTTGAATACGCATTTTTCTTTTCTAATCTGAGCAATTTCCTTATTTTCTTTCTTCCGTTAGTTTTGAGAAGCTGTTCTCATGGTAAAAAAAACTTCTCCAACTTCCGAAATATCCATTTAGAAGTCCCCTGGTATAAAATACCTTACATCTTTATTTAACATTAGGGGAATCAATGAATACTATTATAGAAAAACTAATTTCTGCTTTTGACCTTTGGAATATGAAATCATAGCTAATTTAGTACTTCTGTTTTCAAAAACAAATTTGAAAAATGAATTGGGAAAGTCTCATCTGTGAAATTCTCATTATGTATATTGAGGATTTTTCTTCTGTTTAAGTTTTAAGTTGAAAGAGATATAATATCTTTATATATTTAGGGTTTATAAACTCTTACAAGTAGGAAATATAATTTATCCACAACTATAAAGTAGAATGAAAATGTGGCAGTAATAATAACTATCATTTATTGATTGCCTATTATATGCCTGGGATTTTATATATATAGGTTTCCTTCAACTTTTCTCAAAAACTATAAGGAAGCTATTTTTATCCCATTTATATACAGATAAGGAGACTGTGGTTCAGAGAAGTAACTTGTTAAGGGTCACACTGCTAGTAAATGGTGGAATCCTGGTTCAAATGCAAGTCTGAAAGTTATGCTCTTTTCACTGTGTCATACAACCTTTCTACATCTACATTTGTTTGAGACTTTTTCACTCCATGAAATTCTGAATTTTTTGAGTATTACGGGGAGTATCTCTCTCTATTTCTCTCTCTCTTTTTTTGTATCTTTAACATTTGGGAGTGTTTGACTTATAGTAATTGTTTTATAACCAACCGTTCAGTGGATGGAACTGCACTCTGAAATTTACTCCCCTGAAACAAAGTTCAGGCAGTTTAAAAGACTATTTCTAGAACAGCACTGCCCAATAGAAATATAACATGAGCCATAAAAGTGAACCATACATGTAATTTTAAATTTAAAAAGTAAAAAGAAACAGGTAAAACTAATTTTAATAATTTTATTCAACCCAATATATCCAAAATTCCACTTCAACACCTGATTCCAAATGTGGGCTGGGAAATATAGTCAATATAAAAAATTGTTAATGAGATGATATTTTACATCTTTTTGTATTACATCTTCAAAATCTGATGTGTGTTTTACACTTATACATTAATTTGGACTATCTGCATTACAAGTGCTGGATAGCTGTGTGTGACTAGTGTCTACTGTATTGGACAGCATACCTGTAGAATAATGAATTCTTAACATAGAATCAGTCATTTTTGTCTATGGTGACAGGTTTTGTGAAGGTTTTTCTTGATTTTAGCACTTTAATGATAATTAAGTTTTCAAAATCCACTAGAGAGCAGTGCTTCCTTTAAAAAACAACTTCAGTACTAATTTAAGAGTGATTGGCTGGTTGCCTGAGCTATATTTTTAGTAAAGTCTTCTGAGGTGCCACTTAGAATTCTTCCCTTGACTTAGGCCATTATATACCTGGTCCCAACTGTTCACTCACCCTATACTTTTCTTAGGCTACTTTTTGTTGACATGGCTGTTACTTCTTTCATGGTAAGTGTTGTATAGTTGATATGTGATATTGTTAGGATAGATGTGGCTCCAAAACATCATCTACTCTGGCACTGTTAATTAGTAGTCAGGTAGATCTCTAAGGGACTTTAAGAGGTTACTTTTTGTTCACTCTATTTGAATTTATCTGACAAGGAAGGACTATAATTTCTAGATCCTTTTAATAAGATTTCAGATCTTATTAGCTAGTGGTTTAATAAAGAACTACAGACATGTATTTGCTAAATATATTTGTGTGTAGATATGTTTGCGTATATAATAATGTTATAGCAAATTTAAAGGGTAGGTTAAAAATGCTTTGGCAACAAATTAATCCCCAGATCTAGTAGCTTAACACAAAGTTATCACCTCACTCAGGGCGCATAAATGCTGCAGGTCCATGGAGGTTTCTGTTCCATGGTCACCCTAGGATCCAGGATGATAGAAGTGCCATTGTTATAAAACTATACTGTCTAGAACTTGAAGGCTCCTCATTTGTCATAGTAGGAAAAGATAGCATTGAAAATCATGGACTGGCCCTCAGGTGCTTCAGCCTACAGCCCATTGGCCAGAACCAGAGACATGACCCCATCTAATTCCAAAGGTGGGCTGGGAAATACTGTTTTCCATGTGGCCAGGAAGATGAGGAGAACCAAATGTTAGTATCAGTAATGTCTACCACAGTCCTGATTCTGCCACTTGCTAGCTCTGTGATCTTGGTAAACCACTTTTCTGAGCCCCCGTTTACTCATCTATAAATTATAGATAATATTTTTACCTGAATCAGTTTTTATGTATATTAAATGAAATAGTGTTACATGGGAGTGCTTTGGAAATGGTAAAGAATGCTGATAATTTTAGCTATTCTCTAACCATTTTTTGAAGTTAAAGTGCTACTGTGTTTTTTCCAGGTCTACTGAATGATGGAACGGTGGGTATTTTTAGGGGCAACCAGATGCGCTTAAAAAGAGCTTGCATTCGCAAAGCCAAGATCTCTGCTGTTGCTTTCCGGAAAGCCTTCTGTCACCACAAGTTAGTGGAACTTGATGCTACTGGTGTGAATGCTGATATCACAATTACAGACATCATCAGTGGGCTTGGTAGTAACAAATGGATCCAGCAAAATCTCCAGTGCTTAGTGCTGAACTCATTAACTCTGTCTCTTGAAGATCCTTATGAGCGGTGCTTCAGCCGGCTTTCTGGCCTTCGAGCATTAAGCATCACCAATGTTCTCTTTTACAATGAAGACCTGGCTGAAGTTGCCTCATTGCCAAGATTAGAGAGCCTGGATATTTCTAACACCTCAATCACAGACATCACAGCTCTGCTGGCCTGCAAAGACCGACTAAGTCTTTAACCATGCACCACTTGAAATGTTTAAAAATGACAACTACGCAGATACTGGATGTTGTTCGAGAACTAAAACATCTAAATCATCTTGATATTTCAGATGATAAACAGTTTACATCAGACATAGCGCTTCGCTTACTAGAACAAAAGGACATCCTACCCAACCTTGTCTCCCTGGATGTTTCTGGGAGAAAGCACGTGACAGATAAAGCTGTTGAAGCCTTTATACAGCAACGGCCCAGCATGCAGTTTGTAGGTTTGCTGGCCACTGATGCTGGTTACTCTGAATTCCTCACAGGCGAAGGACATTTGAAGGTTAGATGTTAAAAATGTATTATTTTGTTAGGCTGACCAATCTCTTAGTTATTACATAAGACTCCATTAAGAAAAATGTCTACTCTATGGAACATGTTCATGAAACAGGGCATTGTATAGTGGAAAGACCTTGCTTTAGGGGCAGAATCCTAATTAAAATCCTAGCTTATTTGCTTTATGACACAGAGCAAGCTATGATGTAACTTTTTTGAGTTTCCATTTCTTTATTTATGAAACAGATATCATTCCTACCTTGCAGAGTTCTTCTGAAGATTAATAATTGTTTTATAAAGTGCAAGTCACATAGCAGGCCCTGAATAATAATAGTTCTTATGATGATACGTTTAGATATTTTGAACCATTTTTTTTCATGGATCACTTCTAAGAAACTAGGGATACTCCTTGTTAATTGTATATCTAATGGGAAATCAAGGTCTCCAAGGAGAAATATACTATAGAAATGGTATAATTTTGCTTTTCTTAGGTTTTTTATGCTTAATAGTTTAAATTCAGTTTAGCAAATATCTATTCGGCTTGTTACAGCGTGGGATTCAAATATGAAAAAGATACAGAATCTACCTCCCAGGACCTTAGTCTAATAGAAGTAGTGGTGATATGATCATAAAAAACCCCATAAAGCCAAGGATCAGTATATTTGCTATAAGAGAGTAGGAGAAATTTCTTCTAGTTGGACAATTTGGAGCTTGATGGAGAAGAAGATATCTGTGTTAGACCTTAAATGATAGAATTATGACAAGTTTAAGGAAATGTAATACTTTTTAACATACACTGTATCCTCTGGATGCTTTATATTGATAGGTGTTAACCCATTTAATAGATGACAAACGTAGACTCACAGAAATTATTGATTTACTATTAGAACCAACATTTGGATCTATATCTATCTAGTTCCAGAGCCCCACCCTCCACCTCTCATCCCCTACCTATACCACTTAAGCAGAAGCATTCTTTAATCCTACCTGGAACAGAGTTAGGGGTGGCCTAGAAGTGCATATTGTGGCCAAAATGGCAAGGTATCTTTTTTGAGCAGCTGTCACTGATCACAAAAAAGGAGAAGGAAAGGTTAGTTATAAACATATTAAAAACACTTCAGTTCTTAGGCTATTTTTAAATTTAGACTTTAGAAAATAGAATATAGAAACAATTTTGAGTTACTCTTTTATTAATTCATTTGATAACTATTTTATCAGGTGCCTCTGTTCCAGCTATTACGTTGGACATAGGGATTTGATGGTGAGGCCAAACAGATATGATTTGCCCTCATGGAGCTTGTAATTGAGTAAGGGGTTAGACAATCAAAATATGTTGTGTGTGGGTGCACACACATTTCAAATATGTATATTTAATTCATATACATGTATATTTATGTGTTATATATATACACACAGATACATAACCTAAAACTGTATAGTTATAAGATATACAGAGAGACTTGACTTAGTTTAAGCCTTCTCTGAGAAATTGACAAATGAGTGGAGATCTTAAGAGTGAGTAGCTTTGTAGAGAACATTTTGGACAGAGAGAATAATAGATGCAAAATATGTGTGGTAGGAAGGGTCGTGGTACATCCAAGGAACTAAAGAATTGCTGCTGTGACTAGAGCTTAACAGTGGAAAGTCACAGAGCTATGAGATGAGGTTGGAGAAGTAGGTGCCAGGGCTATACTTGGCAAGATCACATAAGCTAAATGCAGTGCAACAAGAAGTGTGAGGAACTTACTTCGCTTGCTGTGGAACAAGCTAGATTTCTAGCACAGGGCTTGTTGATGAAGGAAGCACAAATGTCACTTACCTGCTTAACAGATGGGTCAGACAGTAAAGAATTGTAAAATTAAAGGGGAAGAAATCCCTGTGTGCTGGGAGTTGACGAATTTCTCAGAAGAGGTAAGCTTGACCTGCTTCCTGAAGGATGAAAGGAATATGTCCCTGGTACATTAACTTAAATAACCTTAAGGTAAGGATCCTATAATAGTTGTGATCCCAGAACAGTATGATTTTTACTAATTCTTTTTACCACCGATAGACCTTAGAGTGAATTAGCCTGTATTAAAATCGAGGCTAGTAGGACATTTGTATTCCATGCCCCTGAAACAAGCTTGATTTCACAAATGCAACTATTATTACATCGAAATCTTGGCCCTAGGAAATACTTCATTTGCTATCATTATCTAATTTCTACCTCTATAAATTTGAAACAGTGATTCTCAACCTTGACTACAATTAAAATTACCTGGAGTGTAATTATGTGAGATGATGGATATGTTAACTAACCTTACTGTTGTAATCATTTCATAGTATATACATGTATCAAATCATCATGTTGTATGCCTTAAACTTACATAATGCTATATGTCAATTATTCTTGATAAAGCTGGAAAAAAATTCAATCACCTGGGGAACTTGAATAATTAAATTAGAATCACAGGGAAGTGGGACCCAGGCTTCAATATTTTTTTTAAAGTTCCCTTGATAATTGCAATATGCAGCCAAAGTTGAGAATCATTGTTTTAAACTATTTTTTTAAATAGAGATCATTAGAGCTTTGCCCTTTATTCAGCTATGTACAAAAATTGATGTTCCATTTAAATTTTTTGTTTGACTCCTGATTTAAAAGTTGAAAAATAATACCTCATGTTAAAGGAAGAGAGCTGAGATTTCCCTGTTTCCCTTTTTAGAATTGTCTAATTTAGCAGTTGATGAAAAACCTGTCTGAAATTATTGTCTTAGTGTTGTGATGCTTCAACTTAGTTTAGATTGGATTTTTGGCTTTACATTCCTCAGTTTTTTGGGCCACACTGAAGAATGCAAGAAATAGAGGCAATGTGACTCCTCAGTATTCCTTAGAAGGTATTACTTATATGGTACTCTGAGTGGGTGGTTATAAGAACAGTTTAGGGGTTTTTGTAGTTACATATATATAATACTTATTTTGATCTCTTGACTATGAGGTATTATTGTCCTCAGCGAGAGGGAATGGCTTTCTTTAGGGTCACAATCAGATGACATTAGAGCTTGCCCCTGTACCCTTAGACTGTTTGATTCCAAAGTGTGTGTCCTTTCTACTACCTATCTTTACCTCTATTTGAGTAGCTTAGTTCTTTACTTTCCTCTCAATTTCTGGTCCCAACACAGAGGGTTTTCGTACCATAGAATTGCCAACTCTGTCATCACTGTTTTATCACAGTTATTCAGTAACTGCTTATATATGTGAATACATAGTCAAGACCAATGTGTATGTATGTTATACATGAATAATTTAAAAAGCATTTTGAAAAGAAACTAACGTTGTTGTATCTGCAATCTTACAATTGCTTAATATATGCCTTTGTGTCACTTGGCACACATCTGTACTGTAACCTAATTGATGTAGTAGCATAGCATATCAATGGCTGAATTGTCAGCCATGATGCAGCCCTTCATTTCCTCAAAGCTGCACATTCCTACTTGAATATTATATGTTCATATAAAATCTAATTACCGAGTAATATATTTTTGAAGTATTTATTTTTGTGTCACTCTATATAACGCTACTGCCGAAAGATTTAGTCTAACAACTTAATGAGAAGATTATATCTCTATGAATGGTAAGAGCTTTTTTAAAAACATGTTTTTAACCTTTTCATAAAATCAGACAGATACAAAGACTACAAATAACAAATGTATAGCTTAATGAGTAAAGCTATACCATCACTCAGGTCAACAAAAAGAATTTTGTCAGTGAGCCTGAAGCTCTTCTGTGTGTCCCATCCTGATCCTGTCTCATAAAAGTAACCTGTATCCTGATTTTAATTATAATCACATCCTTGCTTTTCTTTATAGTTTTATGACCCAACTGTTTATCTCTAGGCACTTAATCTTGTCCATTTTTCAAAATTGTCTTTTGAGTATTTTTTAATTTACAGGTTCTCCCTCTATCTCTTTCTTTTCCTTATGATTTTTCTATTAAAGAATCCAGCCTTTTTGACTTTATAGTTATCCTCAATCTGGTTTTTCTTGATTTTATGTACTTTTTGTATGCATTTCTCCGTTTTTGTATTTTCTGTAAATTGTTAGCTAGCTTTGTAGGTTTAATCAGACTCACATTTGATACCGTTGGCAGGACTCTTAGATGTTGTGCTCTTTCATTAAGGAAGTACATAATGTCCAGTTGTTTTTTTTCTGTGGTATTAGCAGTTGTTGGAACTTAACACCTAGTTGTATTAATTCATTGAGGATCATGGTGCTATTCTAATAATTGCTTTTTCACGTATTAGTTTGATTCCTTTTATAAAGAACCCCTTTTATTTTATACATTTGGTTATCCAATGGTACATAAAACAGTTTAAGTTAAGTGTGTTAATCTGTATAAATGGGAAATTCCTAGATGGACTTAATTTTGAACAGAACCTCATGATGTCGAATGGGAACTTGATAAATCTGGGAAAATTAATACATTTATTTGATGAATACATACTGAATGCTTATTATGAGACACACATAATGCTAGTTATTGAGATACAGTGATGAATGGGTCAGTCTGGTGAAAAGATTATGATAATGGCTAAAATACATCTTTTTAACACATGTATACCTCCATAGAATGACTGTTTTGGATAGATGGAAAGTAATCATTCACATTTGTTTTAAGCTTTACATACCTATTTTGGATGCCAAAATTGATGTTTGGATAGAGGAAGTTAGAGGGTTGAAAAGAATCCTAAAAGTGAATTTTTCTGGCTATGTTCAAAGGTATCTGGAGAAGCCAATGAAACTCAGATTGCGGAAGCATTGAAGCGGTACAGTGAACGGGCATTCTTTGTCCGGGAAGCTCTATTTCACCTTTTTAGCCTGACTCATGTGATGGAAAAAACAAAACCAGAAATTTTAAAGGTAAGAATTAAGAAACTGAATATGAAAAATTTGAATTTATGTGCCTGGACAGATGATGGTTTTGTGAAGAAAATTTGTGAAAATTTGCATTTAGTCTTTGATTTTTTTTTTTTGTGATGGGATTAATGATGTGTGATTTCATTTATTAGCTGTAAATGAAAATGAGAGAAGGTAAGTTGCTTAATATTATTGAAGTTTTATAATAGTCTCATTAGGCAATATAAATGCCTTCCAGGTCATATTTAACTACCCAAACCAGTGACCAGTGTGATTTTTTTGTTTTACCAGTTGTAGTAGAAAATGGAATATATGATTGGAAGGACACTGCATTGTACATTAGCTCTGTGTTGCTTCCATAAGGCGCTTTTCCATGCCATGTATGAACTTCCTGTGCTTTCATTACCAAGTAATTCATGTTATTCTCCAATTAAGATATTTAAACCAAGACAGCTTTTGAATGGCAAGAAAGGAAGATTCTTAATTTTGTTTATCACTTGGGGTAGTTTGTCAGAATGAGGTCCTTTGTCCACCACAAGTCTAGAATGTTGCATATTTTAAAAAGCAGAGTTGTACCAAAAAAATATTAAATTAAAGTAAAAATAATAAGCATATTCGTGAACCCTATCCCAAGAAATTTAGATTCAATAGGCCTAAATGAGATAAAGGAATCTGCATTTTAATAATCCCTCATGATAATCTTTATGCACATTCAATTTGGAAACCAGTGAGTATAGGACTGTATTATCTTTGGTACCTCATATAATGGACACAACAATCCCAAAAGATAAGTTTTATTTTCTAATTCACAGATTGTGTAACTGAGGGTCTGTGAGGTAAAGTAATAATTAGTGGCAGAGCCAGAGATGACTTAACCTCCAGGTACCTTAAATTTTGAGAATGGGGTGCTTGGTTAGGAACCAGTAACATTTCAGTCCCTGGAATGTTATCCCCCAAAATCGTCACTCTCTCCATACATACCAGAGGATATTGGCACTTGATATATGCATTATCTTTTTTTGATATTGGCTACCATGAACCTAAGTAACAAAGAACTAGACCTCTAGTCCCCATCTGAACTATTTATTCATTTATTCAGAGAATGATGCATAGAGAATGAAAAGAATATAGGCAGTACTTAAGGAGTTTTGCTGAAAACGGGAGCAAAGAAAAAAGATGGTAGTTGCTTGAGGAAGTGGGTTTGTTTGTTTTTTTAACATGAGAAACAAAATAGTTGTTCATATGCTGGTATGAATGATTCAATACAGAATTTTAAAAATTATGTATGAATGAGAGGGGAGAAGAGCTGAAGCAGTGCCCTTGAGTAGACAAGAATGGAAAGATCTAGCATATAAGTGGAGGGATTATCTTTAAATGGGAACCCTCTCCCCCCCCCCCAAAAATCATTTATGGTAACAGGCAGAAATGGCAGCACATGCATATACGTATGCTGGTAAGAGGGTTTTTGTGTTAGTAAGAATTTGAAGTTCTTTCTGATTGCTTCAGTTTTTTCTCACTGTAGTTGGAAACAAAGTCTTCAGCTAATAATGAGGCATGGGGAGGATTTGTTGGGGATTTGAGGAGAAAGGAAAAGGTGAGAAATAATTATCTAGGCCAGAGGGAAGTAAATGGATTTTATTGTACTCTAACTTTAGCAGTATTTCAAGGAACCGAATATTGGGATTTGAAAGTGAAGTTTTGCCACTGGTTTTACTCTATTCAAGCCGGTAAGAATTTATTTAGTGCTTAGCATATAACGGGCACTGTACTAGGTCTTGGAAATACAAAGATGAGTTACCTGAATAGAAAAGACTCATTAGCCTTACAGAAAAATCTCTGGATGTGAACAGCTTGATACCTATCTCAACCAGGTGTGCAGGAACTAAGTATTGGTGAGTAACTGTTATGTCCTGGGCTCTTTGCACATGAGAATAAAAAATTACTTCAGACATCTTAGAAATTAATTATAGATTAACAAAATAACGTTGCTATATGAAGAAGGCTTATATTTATAAGATAGATTAAGAGAACTATTTTTTTCCCCCAGCTTGTGGTTACTGGGATGAGAAACCATCCTATGAATTTACCAGTGCAACTTGCTGCAAGTGCCTGTGTGTTTAACTTAACCAAGCAGGATCTTGCTGCAGGAATGCCTGTCCGACTCCTGGCTGATGTGACCCATTTGCTGCTCAAAGCCATGGAACATTTTCCTAATCACCAACAGGTAAGCGTGTGGGAATCTCCATTCAAATATCCTTTTAGTGTCTCCCACTCATCTCCTACCTCCATAGTTCAATTTAGTAGACCAAGGCTAGAAATTCAAATGCCTTTGGAGCTGACTATAAAGTCATAAATTTGTGGTATAACTGAGGGTAGGACAACACAGAAGTAGGAAACTAAACCATGCATATTTCCTGCCTAAAAGTATGTAAATCCAAACATTGAAGGAAATAGTGTAAGCCATATAAAAAACTCATCTTCAACCCACATCTTGAGTTTGCAATAATTTTAGCAACAGGCATAGAGCATCTGTTCTGGGCCAGGCATTATCAAGCCTGGGATACTGAAATGAATAAGACATGGATTTTCTATTTCTAGGAGTATGGTAGACGACATAACCTATCCTATCCTCCATTTAAAAACTAAACATACTGCTTGAATGATATTTTTAACTCTTAAAATTTAGCAGTGAGTTGGCAAGTTAGTAAATACTCAGAGGTCCAAAACCAACTAAAAATGGCAACCCAGATTGGTGAGTGGATCATTAAAGCCAGTTTCCCTCATTCAGGGCCATTGTCAAACTAGATGAACTTTAGGCTTTGTTTTTCATGGCCTCTGGAAGCCAGGTGGACAGAAGACAAAGTAGGACTCACCCAAAGTCCACAGAACAGAGGGAAGTTAGCTGGAATTATCCCATTTATTATCCTATTTCCTATTTAATGGAAAAGACAATTAAAATTATGTGCAAGTAAACTTATCTAAATCCTATGGAAGTCAGTCTTTCACTAGTAGGTGGGCAGAATAAAGGTTATAAGAAAAAAGTGGTATTTCATCAGTCTTCTTCCTTTTATTTATAGAGGCAACCCTGGATGCAAAATAACAAAGCAGTATTTTATTTAGGATTTTTTTTTTCTCCCTTTTTTTTAGTTACAGAAGAATTGCCTCCTTTCACTTTGTAGTGACCGGATCCTTCAAGATGTTCCATTTAACAGGTAAGTAATTGCCCTAGAACATAAAATGAGACAAAGAGAATTTTAGAAATCTGCCTTGGGTCATTTCTTATCAGTTAGGATATTTCTTTTGTACAATGAATAAAGTAGATGAGAATGTCCATTGCCTTATAGAATGTTAAATTTACTTTCTCTAATTTAGTGCTTTGACATTCATGATAGCAGATTGGCCCCTCTTTTCATAGCCCTTTGCTTAAGAATTTATATATAGTTTTTAGAATATCCACACATAAATCATGGGCTGAAGAAACTGTGGTAGATAGATTCAGTGTCTTGTCCTTGGCTTTGTAAATAGTAATTGTCAGGCTAGAAAGACTCAAGTCTTCTAGTTCTAGGTCCAGTGTTCTTTTCTTCATATCATACCTCTTATTATTATTATTGTTACTTGATATTGAATATAGAAGAAACTTTTAAAGAAAGCCATATAACTGGGTTCCAGTAAGTATAAAGAGTTCTTTTGTTTTCTAAGATGTTTTGATTTGGGAGCTTAAAAGGTGATTTTTTTTTTCATTTTACTATTTTAAAACATAATTTTTTAATGATGGTGTTTTGAAATGAAATTTATATATTAGTATTTAATGAAAAGTATATTTTTCAAACAGCAATTTTACTGTAATTTACTTTTATTTGGGTAACAGTACACTTCTCTAGCATGGCTGAGGGATGAAGTGTTCCACCTACTATTTGAATTAAATCATTTGGATAAAAATATAATTGTATATGTCTCATGTAAATTACTAATTTTATTTTATAGATATTGAGCATCTGTACTGATCACATGAAATCATAAGTAGTAAAAGCATAGTCCCTTTCCTAAAGAAAATTGTAAACTATTCTAGGAGTTTACAAACTTTTTCTTAAATGGCCAGTAATAAATATTTTAAGCTTGTGAGGCATAGGGTCTCTGCTCCAACTACTTAACTCTGCCATTGTCTCTCCAAGCAAACATAGACAATGTTTAAACAAATGTTCCAATAAAACTTCAGAAAACAGGCAGCTGGGCCCATAGCTATAAAATCACTACAGGTACCTCTGATCTAGTCAATGCACTCTGCTAGAATTGAGCTTCTTTGTGGTCAGAGACTGTGATTGCTTAATCTTGTCTTTAGTGCTTAAGTAGATATTGATGGATGGATGGATGGATGGATGGATGGATGATGGATGGATGAATGAGTATAATAGAAGACAGAATTTTTCGTAGAAGAGGATGACAGGATGCAATGGACCCCCAAGCAAAGAAAGATTCCATCTGATCGGTGATCATTAAAGATTTTATGTTAGTAATGCAGATAATAACGATAACAACTAACATATATGAAGCACTTGCTATTGCCAGTCACTGTGCTAAGTATTTTCTATATGCTTATTCAGCCCTGCGAAATTGTTATAATCTTCATTTTACAGATGAGGAAACAGAGGTACAGAGGCTTTTTAGTAACTTGCTCAAGGTGATAAGATAGTAAGTAGCAGAATTTAGATTTAAATCCAGACTGACTCAGAACCTCTACTTTTTACATCCGTGCTATATTGCTTTGAAGATGAGAGCTCGTTGAGTTGATTATGTCTATTTTGGTAACCAAACAAATAAAGGCACAGAGGAAGTCAATAATAATACTAGTAAAAATTAATCTTTATCAAAAACTTGGTATGTACCAAGTTTTGTACTAAGTGTTAAGCTTTGTTTGTGATATAATTTAATCCTCACAACAATCCTATGGAATAGATCTTACTGTTTTACAGATGTAACATTAAAGTTCAGAGAGATTAAGAATTTGCCCAGGGTCCCAAAGTTAGTAAGTGGTGGAGGTGATATTTGAATCCAACCTGACTCCAAAGTTATGATATTCTTAATGACTTGACTGCATTGCCTCACATGACAAAATAATTTATTATCATCATTAACATTAGGTAGAACTAGAATTCAAGCCCCAATATCCGAAGAACATCAGAATCTGTGCTTTTAACTACCAGACTGTATCACCTCATAATTGTGGGCAAGTTCGAAGACTGATGAGCAGTTCGCTTTGTAGTAAGCATAGGGTAGGCAGGAAAAAAGAAGATTTGAATGTATGGGCCAATTGCTAAATACTGTGAGTACAGGAGTGATGTCATACCTAAGCCCTCAGACAGATTTATTTATTACCAATGTATAGGCACAAATTGAGGGGAAAGCAGCGGAGGGAAGGCACACTAGAAATCTGGATGAATTCTGGTTTATCCAAAGAAAACAACACTAATTTGAAAAGATATATGCACCGCTACGTTCATTGTAGCGTTACTAGTAATAGCCCAAATATGGACACAACTTAAATGTTCATCAATAGATAAGTGGATAAAAGAGACGTGGTGTGTGTGTGTGTAATGTACATATACACACAATGGAATATTATTTGGCAATAAAAAAGAATGAAATCTTGCGATTTGTGACATTGATGGACCTAGAATGTATTTTGCTAAGTGAAATAAGTCAGAGACAAATTACCATATAATCTCACTTAAATGTGGAACCTAAAAAAGCCAAAATAGTGAATAAACAAAACAAAATAGAAACAGATCCATAGATACAGACAACAAGCTGATGGTTGCCAACGAGAAGGGGTGTAGAGTGGGAATTAAAAAACAATTTATTTTTAATGTTTGGACTGATTCTATTAAGGCCTACCTCCTTTTTCGCCTCTGCAGCTTACCTTTCCCCACAGCTGGTGTCCCACCAGCTTACTTAATCCTCAAGGCTCAGCCCTGTGATGTTCCCTATCACCAATCCTGACTGTAGTAAGCATGAGGTATTTAAGGAGCCCTAGATAGCTCAATGCCTTCTGACAAGGGAGTACAACATAATTGGTAAAGTAGTTTGCCCCCCAAAAGTCAAAAATAAATCTGATTAAATATCTAAACCAGAGTATCAATTTATAGGAAATACAGATGGTAGAAGAACATGTTAAGTAGCACCACAAGGCTGCAATCAGAAAATGCAGACTGGAAATCTCTATTGGACAAAGAATCCAATTTCTTCATCAAATAAATTGCGAGCGGGTGGGAAGGGGCGGGAAAGGATGTAAACAAAACCTGTAGATTAAAAGGCACTTAAAAGACATGTCAATCTACCTCATGATGTGTGGGCAAAAAAAGAAAAAAAAATTTCAGTAATGTGCTTGATCAGAGATGGCCTTGAATAGAAAGGAAGTAACTAAATTTGAAGGAAGTTGGAGGAGCCATTTACATCAATACAATCATTCAGCCAACATGTATTAAACACTATGTGTATAAAGCAGTGTATTGGGTTCTTGGCATAAAGGACTAAATAAGGATACAGTCCATTACCTAAAGGAACTCACATGCCAATGGGAGATTCAGGTGAGTCTAAAGATAACCACAGCTCTCTGACAGAGTTACACACAATAGCTAAGGAGCAATAAGAGGGCAATAACAAACTTGTCAAGGAAAGTTTCTCATAGGAAGTGATATTTGAACTGTCTTGAAAGATGAAATTATAGAAAGATAATCATATATTTCTTGGTGTCATCCTTGACTTTTTTCCTTGTCTCACACCCCACATTCAGTTCTTAGGCAATTCAGCTCTAATCTTCAAAATATATCCGAAATTTGACCATTTGTCTTCACTTCCATTTCTACCACTAAGATTAGACTAAAAATGATCTCTCCTGAATTATTGTGGTTACCTCTGAACTGCTCTCCTTCTGTTCTTGCCCTCCTGAAGTTTATTCTAAATACAACTGATAGAATAATACTATTAAAAATATAAGTCAGTTCATGTCATATCTCTGCTCAGAATCCTTCCACGGCTTTCCATTGGCTTAGTAAAGAGCCATTTCTTTACTAAGACTCTATGATCTCGCTCTCCTGTTACCTCTGACCTCATTTCCTAGTACTGCTCTTTCCTCTGTTCTCTGCTCTGGCCTCACTGACCTCCATGCTATTTCTCAAAACCTCCAGGCACACTCTCACTTCAGGGTCCTTGTGTTTCCTGCTCTCTCTGCCTGGAATGCTTTTTCCTTAGATATCCACATGGCTAACACTTTACTTTGTCAGATGTTTCAGTTAGGCCTTCACTAGCCACCTTACATAAAATTCCATCATTTCATATCTTCTCTTTCATTGCTTTATTTTTCTCTCTTTAGCATATGTCAGTACCTAATCAATCCAAATATTTAACTTATTTATCTGATTTGTTGTATGAGCCCTATGAGAATAGAGATATTTTCGTTATGCTCACTATCTCTAGCACCAAGAACTATATCTGGCACACAGCAGAGGCTTATAAATGTTTTTAAATGAATGAATTCCTGTTGTGCTAGGTACTATGAGGAACCTAGAAAATACTTAAATTATTATTACAGTTTAGAAATCACTACAGAATAGAAATAGAGAATAGAAATGTTTTAATTCTCGAAGATGAATGCCAAATAGTTTTGATTCTTGTTCTTTACGAAGTATTGTCATAATTAATTAATGAGATACTGTCTCTAGAACACTAAATATAACTGTTATTCTCTGTTAATTAAGAGGAATGTTCCCTTTCCTTCTTACCTACCTAAATTATAGCATCACTTCCACCTGGGCATCTGAAACTGTGCCTGGGCCTCCAGGATTAATTCATGAAACGCTTTGTGTGTCCTCAGGTTTGAAGCAGCCAAACTTGTCATGCAGTGGCTCTGCAACCATGAGGATCAAAACATGCAAAGGATGGCAGTTGCTATTATTTCCATCCTGGCTGCCAAGGTACCTGAAAGCTTTGTTTCCTGTTACAGTTACTGTTTTCCCCCAAATCTGTGTGTTATAAGGTTAGTAAGCCTCTCTGCTAGCCTGCTTATCCAATCTGTATTCAATATTGCGGATTTCTAGGTTGATCAGAGATTTTAGTCTGACCTTTGGAGTCTGTTACAGTGAATGATGTTAAACTCATACTAGTGAGTTCTTGGGTATTTACTTTGTCTGCTTCCTTGCAGCTTTCTACAGAACAGACTGCACAGCTTGGTGCTGAGCTCTTCATTGTCAGGGTAAGTCTGTTATCTCCTCTATGCAGATCACTAGACCATATTCAGTTTATTGTGTATCTTCTGATATTTTATATTACAAAAAATTATTTTTGTTACTTCCAAGTGAATGTATTTATTTCTTTTCATAGAGGCAGCTATACTCCTTAACAGAGATGGAAAGAGCCCTGAACTCGGAGTCAGATGACCTAGGATCTAACTTGTAAACTCACTTCATGAATTTAAACAAACCACATAAATTATTGGGGCCTACATAGGCCTTAAGATCCTATCTAGTTCTAAAATTCTGTGATTTTGTTAAATTTATGAAGAAAATATAAAGACTCTATTATAGGCATAAGATTGTGCTAGATACTTTGGGAAAGAAGATAATTTAAGTAGCTGATATGTGATTCTGCTTACTTACACTCAGTTGGGGAAATAATATAGTAAATAATGGAGAGTTAAAAAGCTTAAAAGAGAATAAATATGAATAGTGTCTTAGGGAGGACCGAAGACAAAAAGTCCACGTAACAGGGGCTTCCTGTTACAATCCTGACATGAGGTGTTTAAATAATATTAGTAGATGGAAAAGTCAAGTGAGAGACTCCCTTTTACTATGACTTACAAATTATGTGTGTAATGAGAATGTAAGTCATTAATTTGATAAATATGTCTGCAATACTCATCAGGTACCTACCACATTTCTAGATGTTAGGGATTCATACTGAATTATATCTATAATTCCTACCCATAAGAAATTCACAGTATAGTAGAGAAAATAGCTACATAGGCATAGTTGTAAAACAATCTAATAAGTATAATAATAGATATATGAATGAAAAAAGTAATGTAAAGAGAAGGCTGTGGTGGTATAATGGAAAGAGCAGAAACTCTTAAGTTGACATATCTGGGTGTACTCCTAATTCTGTTACTAGCAGTGTAATTTGAGGCAAGTCACATAAATTTTTTTAAGGGTTACAAAAAATACTTTATGTGGTTGTTATGAAGACTAAATGAAAAGGAAGAAAATTAATTGAAGGAATATATGCTAAGTGCTTAGCACAAAATATATGTATTAGATGAGTAGAGGATGCAGGTTTTATTTATTTTTACTATTTTCAATGATGACATTTTAGTTATAAATATGGCTTTTTATTGCTGTATGTGTGTTTCAGTAATTTTGGCTGGAGATATATTCAAAGATTTTAAGGAGATACTTCACTCATATATTATGGAGGAAAATTAAGCTTAAGTTAAGAAGGAATTATCAGTAGTAGTGGTAATGATGATGCCAGCTTGCAATTTTTTTTTTTTTTGAGGGGCGGTCTCTTAATTATCACCTGCAATTTACAGATGAAGAAACAAACAAATAGTCAGATGGCAGAGACTATATTTAAGCTCAGGCAGCCAGATTCTAGTGCCACACTCTTAGCCACTATGCTATTAAGTTAATTTTTGTGTTTCTTAAAACTTTTTTCCTCAATTGTGTGTAACTTTAAGTAATAGTGTTTGTTATTGTTTACTTGTATCTGTTTTAGTAAAGCTTCCTTTTACCACCTGAAGTATAATCTAAAAATTGAAATATAGATATCTTATGTAGATCTTAAAACATTTATCTTTCAAACTGTGAATTTCTTAGGTTAAAGCTATGATAGAAATAATTTACAAATTCAGAGTGATTTCCTTATTTAATCAAATCAAATCCAATGTAGACTTTAATTCTCTTACTATTGTTATTTTGTTTGGCCTTTCTTTTTTTCTTCAGGAATAGTTGCAGTTAGATCTTCCAGTTCTTACTTTCTCTTACTAAGTTGACTATGATCAAATTACTTAATATTTCTAAGGCTCAATTTCTTCTCTTGAAAAATGGGGATAGCAATACTACAATTTGGGATATAATTTGCGAGTACTTAATGTTTGTTTCATTTCTCACTTTTCCTCCTCCACCCTTTTAATCCCAGGATCTGAAATGAGTATATGTTATGACCAGTTGGGTAAAGTAGTTGGTCCTAAGCTTTAATCATTTTGCTTTTCATTTATCAGTGATTAGATTATAAGTATGATCAGAATAATGTAGAAGTGTTTATGAAGGTCCTATACTTTTTCGTTGTTGAAGGAAGAATCTTATTTGAGAGGCTGTTGTACCTATAAAGTCTTTATAGGAAATGTTTTAAGCCATGAGACTAATCTTCATGGACTTGTGGTTATTACCACTAATTGTAATAATTCAATAATGAGAAATTAATTCCATTTTCCTTCTTTCAGCAACTTCTTCAGATAGTGAAGCAGAAAACCAATCAAAATTCAGTGGACACTACTTTGAAGTTTACTTTGAGTGCACTTTGGAACCTCACAGATGAATCTCCAACCACTTGCAGACACTTTATTGAAAACCAAGGGTTAGAACTCTTCATGCGGGTTCTAGAGGTTAGAATGGGAATTTACCTGTAATTTTGATGTTTATTGATTGATTAACTTAAGCATTTACTTATTTATTTATTATATTTGGTTCTTTAGGTAGTTATACTTTTCTATTTTTTTTTTGTACAGTCCTTCCCAACTGAATCATCCATTCAACAGAAAGTTCTAGGACTTTTGGTAAGATACAAGTATTTCCTGCTAAATTTAAAGCTATAATTATTTTCCGACTGAAGTAATACATTGAAGTTGCTACTCTATTTGTAAAGACTCATGAGAAAATATATATAATATAATTACGTTAAAAAAGGGTACAAAATTACATATACATATTAAGATTTTCAGCACATTAAAATGTAAATTACATACTTTATATTTTTTGGTGTAGTACGAAGCTTCGCTGTGATCATGTTTTACTTTTATAATCAGAAAAAAAGATTTCATTAAAAAATGTCACTACCTACAAGTGTTCTTAGATGCTGTATTTGTTAATTAATAATTACTATAAAAGACTGCTTAACAAATCAGATATTCCGCAAATATATTGGATACAAAGATGAAGGATCAGATATTTTATGGACCAAAGATGAAGAATCAGGTGTTTTAATCACTGCAGTAGGCAAAGTGCCCACATGGTAAAAGCCATTTTCGAGCAGACTTCTGTTCTTGAGGAATTAGATCATAAGAGGTATAGGTTAGTGAGTTAAAAAAAAATGTAAATTTGTGTCTGTTTACCACATGGAAGACTGAGATACTGAGCAATGAGAGATGGATTTTTGGGAAAGCAGAGGGCTGGCATTTAAGGAAGACTTATCTACTTTAGATATATAAAGTAGAAAATGTAAAACCACCTAAATGCCCAGTAGTAGGGAAGTATTAAATAAATTACAGTATTTGATTGTTTTATTCAAGGTTCATTGGATTATTAGATATAGAAGTTGCCTCAAGTCACAACAAGAGGAAAAGAGGATCTCATAGGGCCTTAAAAATGCTATTTGAAATTTTCTCAAAAAGAACATGTGTACTGTAACTAGTGAAATAGTACAAAAATATATTTTAAAAGTTTAAGACTCTGTCCCCATCCTTCCATCACTTTCATCTCCATGAGGTAATTAATGTAACCTGATGTGCTTCCTTACATATCTTTCTTCATTACTTTGTGAGTAAATTTTTTTCAATAATATATGTTTAGATATTAGTTATAATTTAATTTTTTGTGATCAGAGGACGAACTTTGTTTGATTTGATGAAGCACGAGTCTTCATCAATTTCATTAGATTAAACAATGAAGAATATGTCTGTAGTATTTTCCTATATAGTTCTTATACTATTCATTTTTTTAAACATTTCTTTAGGTATAGGTATGCTGGCAATGAATTTTTACTCAAGTTTTCTTTACATGCTTTCATTTTCAAAAGATAAATTTTTGCTAGCTACTGAAATCTAAGTGGGCTTTTTTTTCTGTTTGGTGTTTGGGTTTATAATTTTCATCAGATTTGGAAAAATATTGGCCATTATTTGTTCAAATATATTTTTTCGGTGCCCTCTCTCATCTCTTCCCTTTTGGGGACTCCCAATTACACATACGTTAGATTGCTTGTCTCATAGGTCATAGAAGTACTCTATTGGCTTTTCCCCCAGGTTTTTTTCTTTTTCCTTTTTTCTTTTTTTCATTGACTTGGATGTTTTTTAGTTCATTCTTTTATACTCCTGAAGCATCTCATCTGCTGTTAATCTCATCCAATATATTTTCATTTCATTTATTTTTTACAAATGTCATTCGGATCTTTTTTGATAGCTTCATTTTCTCGCCTCGGATTTTTGTTTCCTTTCATCCTGAATCATATTTATAACATTTTTAGTACTTGTTATAAGTCCTTGTCTGATGATTCTATTATCCCTATCATTTCTGGATCCATTTTTATTTATTGATTTTTCTCCTAGGTATAGATCATATTTTCCTGACTCTTTGTATGCCTGGCAATTTTTAATTGGATGCCAGTCATTGTGGAATTTACATTGTTGATTGCTGGAATTTCTTATTTTCCTTTGAAGAGTCTTGGACTTTGTTCTGGCATGCAGTTAACCTACTCACAGAGCAAGTCATTCCTTTCAAAGCTTGTTCATTTGCTTTGTTAGAATGGCTTCAGATCAGTCTTTACTCTAGGATTCATATATAATTTAGCCCCACTACTATCCAATGCTTTGTTTATTATGAGATATCCTCACTCTGGCTGGTGGGAATGTGAACTGTTGCTAACCCTGTGTGACTTTGAGATTTGTTCATGTACTGCTCCCTAGCCTCATGAAATTTCACTTCTTATCAGGAGCTAAGCCAAAGATTTAAGGGTATCCCTCTGTAGGTGTTTTTCTCTCGTTCTCTCTCTGGAGCTTTTTCTTTCTAGTACTCTGTTCTACAGATTTTACTACCTTGGCCACCTTGTATTCTGATCTCTGTCTCCTCAACTCAGCAAAACTGCCAGATTTTCTTAAGGCTTCCCTTACATACACAGCAATCTGGAAACTGCCCCAGTCGAATACCTTCTCTCAACTATTACGTTTCTGTATAGCCTGTTGTCCAATGTTTGAAAACAGTTCTCTTATATATTTTGTCTGGTTTTCTAGTAACTTTCTTATGGTAGGAAGGCAAGTTACTAGAAATATAGCCATAATTCTTTTGAAGTTCTATTTTGTTCTAAACTTTTTTTATTTGTTTTGTTTTGTTTTAATAGTGGTTTTCATGTGTGTGTATTTCTTCTTTTTCCCATCAGTTACTATCTTGTAGTTGTATTATATGTAATTCTTAGGAGGGGTCTAATCCACTGTTTTGTGTATGATTCTCACTCATTATGGATTATTTTCATTGTGGGTTTTAATTTAGCACTGTAGTGTGTCATCTTCTGTGGGGCTTTAAATTCGAGGTGTGTCCTTCTCAGAGGGTCTTTGTATTTCTTTCTACCAAGCTTTTCCAATCTTAGAGGAGAAGGAAGACTGCCTTTTCCTAACAAAAACATATTTCTTTTCTTTTTTGTCACTGTAAAAAATGATACATGCTATATAAAAAATATAAATAGGGAAGAGTATAAAACATGAATGTGAAATGCCTTTTCTTGGTTGAATATGTGAGATTAGAGATGGGTATAGGAGACATTGATTAATCATTGATGCTGATGAAAAAATACAGGATTATACACATTCAGGGAATACATTTGAATATGATGCCCTTCATTATCATTTATTACCAAATGACTTAAACTAGGGAGTGAACAGTCTATTAACAATGAAATGGTTCCTAAGAAATGGAATCAATGTGACAGAAAGAGAATTATGATTTCATCATAGTAGATCAAATGAAGTTTTAAGAATGAGGATTCATTAAAATAAATCCATGACATACATGGTCAGTTAATCTATGACAAAGGAGGCAAGAATATACAGTGGGGTAAAGACAGTTTATTCAATAAATGATGTTGGGAAAACTTGACAGATACATGCAAATAAATGAAACGAGGCCACCTTCTTACACCACATATAAGAATAAACTCAAAGTGGATTAAAGACTTAAATGTAAGACCCCAAACCATAAAACTCCTAGAAGAAAATATAAACAGTAAAACTCCTCAGGCAAGAGAAACAAAAGAAAAAATAAACAAATGGGACTATATCAAACTAAAAAGATTTTACACAACAAATGAAATCATCAACTAAGTGAAAAAAACACCCTACTGATTGGGAGAAGGTATTTGCCAATGATATATCTGATAAGGAATTAATATCCAAAATTTATAAAGAACTCATACAACTTAACACACACACACACACACACACACACACACACACACAACACACACACACACTCTCCAATAAAAAACGGGCAGAAGACTTGAATAGACATTTCACAAAAGAAGGCATACAGATGACCAACAGACAAATGACAGGGTGCCCAAAATCACTAATCATCAGAGAAATGCAATTTAAAACCGCAATGAGATATCACCTCACACCTGTCAGAATAGCTTTCATCGACAAACAACAAACAACAAGTATTGGCGAGGATGTGGAAAAAGCAAACCCTTGTGCATTGTTGGTGGGATTGCAAATCCACTATGGAAAAGAATATGGAAGTTCCTCAAAAAATTAAAAATAGAACTGTTTTACGACCCAGCAATTCCACTTCTGGGTATTTATCCGAAGAAATCCAAAACACTAATTCGAAAAGATAAATGCACCCTTACATTCATGAAAGCATTATCTACAATAGCCAAGATATGGAAGCAACCTAAATTCCTATGAATAGACAATTAAATGAAGAAGAAGCGTAATATTACTTGGCTATAAAAATAAAAAAAGAATAAAATCTATTTGTGAAAATATGGATGATATGGAGGATATTATTTTAAGTGAAATAAGTCAGACAAGGACAAAAATTGTATGATCTCATTATATGTGGACTCTAAAGAACAAAACAAATGAACATACAAAATAGAACCGACTCATAGATACAGAGAACAAACTGATGGTTATTGGATTGGAGGAGGGTTGGGATGTTGGGTGAAAAAGGTAAAGGGATTAAGAAGTACAAACTGGTAGTTACAAAGTAGTCATGGGGATGTAAAGTACAGCATAGGGAATATAGTCGATAGTATTATAATAATTATGTATGGCGTCAGGTGGGTGCTAGACTGATCAGGGGGATCACTTTGTAAGTTATATAAATGTTTCATCAGTATGCTGTACATTGGAAACTAATATAAAATAATTCTGGATGTATAATTGAAAAAAATTAATTAAAAAATTTTTAATTAAAAAAGAACAAGGATTCATCTTCAGACTAATGAGATAATAAATTGGATCATAGATCCTTTGGATCATAGAACATCAGTTATATAAATTGGAAGCCCCTCAATTGTTTCTCATGTGAACAAAATTCTTCTTTATATACTGCAAGGGAAGCCACCATACCTCAAATCAAGTTGAAATACCTACGTTCTGTAGGCCAACAGGCAATCTTTGGCAATCAGTGGAGGTTTAAGGCTATGACATTTTTAAGACACGTGGTCACTATATTGCTCAACAAATAGATTCTTTTTGTCTTTATCTTCATATTATTCAGAACTGCTAATCTTTTCATCTTTTTGATACATTCACCCCTCTGCTTTCTAGATACCAAATTTTCCTGGTTTTCCTCCTGCTTCTCTTGCTGTTGTTTCTCAGCTTGGAGTTTCTCCAGACCACACAGCTAATATAATTTGAATCATAAGGGCAGGTGCCTAGTTATAAATTACAAGGAAAGACTTCTCCTTTTAGGCCAGAGGCCAGATTATAATAGGTTTATTTTTCATATATCTATGTCAGTCCACTCTTTTATTGAGGTGTAATGCTTTGAAAGTCCTTATCTTTATGTGAAGTCTTAGTTCCAATTTCTAGCCCTTACCTTGTGCCCTAGCGCGGCTATTAAAACCCAGTTATCTGTCCCTGCATGTCAGTGATGGCCTGTTACTGCTCTAGTTTGGTTCTGTTTGCTTTTTATCCCAGCAAATAATGTTACAAATTTAAAGATTTTTAGCTATTTTTTACCCACCACTTCTAGATATATATATATCAGGAAGTTTTTAGGTTATGTATTTTACCATTTTGCCTGAAAAGGAAGTTACTATTGTTTATTATTGTTTAGGAAAGATAAAAAAAAATCACCCATAATAATCCCACTGTGCTAACATAGCAAAGCTTCACTTGTTGTCTATATGCAGATACATGTTTAAATCATTGCAATCTCTATTGTTTCTTAGAATATGAAAGGTCATTTCCTATATATATTACTTTAATTTTTATTATCTTCTCTTTCTTTCCAGAACAATATAGCTGAAGTACAAGAATTGCATTCTGAATTAATGTGGAAGGATTTTATAGACCACATCAGTAGCCTCCTACATAGTGTTGAAGTGGAATCAGTTACTTTGCAGCAGGAATTATTGCCCATTTAATATCTAGAGCGTGAACAAGCTTGGACTTGAGCCGTAGCCAGAGGAATTCTCTTCTGGATGATCTGGTAGGGTCATTTGTGTTTTTTGGAAGCATACAAACAACATTCATAGTGGTTAAACTGTCAGTGCCTCATAATGCAATAATGCAGTGCTAAATAAGTATTTTAATCCTTTCTTGTGTGTCTTGTGCCTTGCCAGCATTCAGCTATTTTGAAATGGCCAACTCCAGAGTGTGAGATGGTAGCATACAGGTAATTAACAAGACTGAATTAATAAATTAAGTCACCAGTAACCTATCCATTTGTTATCTAGAGTCATTCCTATGCGATGTATAATTTTTTCCTCAGGCATCTATCTTCCTTACTGCCTTTGAGTAAGACATGGTACCTGAACAGCCTAGTAAGGGGAGCTGAATGCGGATCAGCTATAATTCACTATTATGATAATTTTGTGCATAGAATACTATGAAATTAAAGATGAAGGTACTTAAATCTGCACTGGAAAATGTGAAAAAACTTCCAGAGGAAAGTGGAGCTGAGTTTTGAGAGATAATTAAGTAGGGGCAAAAATTTTAGGAATAGGAAACAGTATATTAATGCATGGAGGTCTAAAGCAGGATGACACTTTGAAAGAACTGGAAGCAGCACCAGATTAGTTTGGGGAAACAATTTGTAATAATTTATTAAAGCGCATAGTGGATGCCTAACTCTTTTTATAACCATTAAGGTGACTTGATAGTTAAGTTACTAATTACCTGAAGGATTCCAGATTGCTGCAGAAATAATATTATTACAATTTATTTTTGTTGTATACTTCATAAATGTTAATGCTGCCAACAGTTTTGAGTTCCCCAATTTATATTCTACCCATTTTTATGCAAAAGGCCAATAGAAATAGAAAGGCTAATTCTAGACCTCCTTCATGGTGTTCTACCAGTCAGTTATCAAGTAACTTCTCCTTTTCTACGTTTTCCAACCAAGGTCTCCTATTCTTCAAATGTTTATCTTCAATACCAAAAAAGTGCTTTTGAAAAAAATATTTTTCTGTGTTACTACCTTGTCTGGTCACCTTCCATCTTCTTTGCCAAGACTTGTCAGAATATGATCCTTACTTACTCAAATGGCTAAGACAAAGGAAAGGTATACTATAGCTCATTTATATTAGTTTAAAAATAGTTGGATGAATTTCTAGAATGAAAAGCTCAGGAATTATTGCTTTAGAAAATGTCACTAAGGTAGGATGTAACTTATTTTCTTTTGAACTTTTAGGTCCTTTAATCCATTTTTCCCATTACTTGGCTGTTTCACAACACCAGGAGTCCAGCTGTGGGCTGTTTGGGCCATGCAACATGTCTGCAGTAAGAATCGTATGTACCAAAAAGAAACTATATTTTTCTTTTCTAAGAGAAATTTTCCTTACATAGGAAAGCCATTTCTGAATCATGTATTGACGTGATTTTTAAGGACACTGACTTAAAAAAAAAAAAACAAAAAAAAACAGTGTAAGAGAATCTTAGGTCATAAACTAAATTTATGCTTTCGGAATGAGCTTGATGAAAGTAGATACTGAATGACAAAGTTGAAGGAGATTTACACTGTTCTAACCCTATGGGATATAAAGATAAGGAGCCTACAGTGAGTTCTTTTGTTCAGCAGGTCTTAAGGAGATCTGATATTTATGGTACCTACTTTCTTGCTTCCCTGGCTTATTTTTGTGTATGTTTTGAATGGAATTTATGTCTCAATTTCCATATAAAGTTGTAATGAAAGCTGCTGATAGCTTTTAGTAATTAAGAGATAGTATAGCATAATGGGTAAGAGCACACAAGAGTCTACTGGACCACATCATGTTCCATTTACTACATATGCCATCTTGAGCAAATTATTAAGCCTGGGGCCTCAGTTTCCACATTGATTAGATGGGAATAGTACTACCGTTTTCACATGTTATAATGAGCATTTTTCTATATTTTAGAAAATTTTTGACAACATGATCTGTGATAATTACATAATCTTCATTATATGGTATATTAGTTTCCTAGATTTACAGTAACAAAGTACCACAGATGGGTGGTTTAAAAAACAGGACTGTTTTGTCTCTTAGTTCTGGAAACTAGAAGTCTAAAATTAAGGTATCAGTAGGGCCATGCTTTTTCTGATGGCTCTAGGGAAGAATCCTTCCTTGCCTCTTGTAGTTCCTGGTGTTCAGTGACAATCCTTGACATTCCTTGGCTTGCAGATGCATCAATCTAGTCAGATGACCATCTTCTCCCTATGTATCTTCACATCATCTTCATTGTGTGTCTATTTCTGTGTCTAAATCTCCACTTTTCATAATAACACCAGACACATTGGATCAGGGCTTACCCTAGACGACCTTATCTTAACTAATTACATCAGCAACAACCCTATTTCCAAATAAAGTCACATTCTGAAGTACTCGGGGTTAGAACTTTAACCAATCTTTTTTGAGGAACACAATTCAACCCAAAGCATATGGCTATACGCTCATTAAATGAGCTTATCAGTAATATATGTAGCCACTTTCCTCTTGATAACCAGTTAAGTAGTCTACCTTTAATTTTAAAATTATACTCAAATGCTTATTTTTACACCATTATTTTGCACCATTACTTATAACAGCAAATAATTCTAAATAACCTAGAGCAAGAGCAATATAGAATGTTAAATAATATTAAAATATCCAGGTAGTGGAATATTTACATATATTAAAAGATATGATAGAAATTTATATAAGTAGAAATTTATACTCTGGGCCATGAGTAATTGGTACCAGACTAGCCCTTAGCCATAAAGAGTAAAAAACTGGGGATGAAACTTGAAAATTTTTTCTAGACACTAGACAAAAGGCACCAAGGATTCTGATCCCCGATAGGAGGGAAAAAAATAAAATGAGCCCTACAGTTTCCTTGGCTTTCTTCTTAGAGTTATTTACTAGGCCCTGGCATAGGGTAGGGGAACCAGCACAGCAATTTCATTGTACTGAGGAGACAGAAATCAGAGTTTGGCGAGACAAGTTTCTGGAATTTGTGGAGCAGAGTAATGCAGATGTGCCAACTATATCTAGAAAGTACTCCAGAAATCTCCATAAGTTTCTTGAGTCTTTGGCTAATTACTATGCTGTGGATACCTAGTGAGACTCCTTTAGTCCTGAGAAAGAACAAATACCAAGTAGCTGCTAACTGAACAACACTTGGAGCTTATACGGGATTGGAAAATATACAGTTCCAAACAGCAGAACAAACTTAATACCCAGGGCATTCAATATAGATGCCAGGAGAGATTAAACTAGCCCTAAAATAAAGCTCTCTAGGGAAACCTTAACAAAGTTTAAAAACAAGTCTTGAAATGGTCAGGCTGCTCTGGAAATAAATTATCTTCTACTAGAAAAAAACTAAGCAATCTTTAAAAAAAGACAATAAAATCTAGATACTCAACATGTTTAGTATCTGATAAAATTGGTAGATGAAGAAAGAAGCAGGAAAATGTGACCCATAACCAGAAGAAAAATCAAATAATTGAAACAGACCCAGAAGTGATGGTGATGATGGAATTATCAGAAAAGAAGTTTAAAATATGTTGTATAGATATGGTCTAAGATTAAAAAAAAACTATTAAGAGGAGAAAAAAAAATAAGTAAAATAGAAGTATTAAAGCCAAAAGTTTAAATATTTCACATAAAAAATATCCGGATGAATTTAAGAGTAGATAACACAGAGGGAGAAAAAAATGGTGTACGTGATAGAGACTTTGTTCATCCTTCTTGCAATCAAATCAGAATTGTGACAGAAATAGAGAGCAAACAAAGGAAAGTCACCTAGGATCTAGATGAACAAGCCCTACAACTAGTTAGAGATAAGAAATCACTCTGCAATGGGAGGAGGTAGGACGGGGCGAGGATATGAGGCTGCCTGGTGCCAAGTGGCTGAGTGGGATAGAGGCTGCAACAGTGGCAACTGGTAGCTGCAGATGCCTCTAAAGGGGCTGTATCTGCAAGTGGACTTTTGCAGTGGTGGAACTGCTCACTCTGAGCACCAGCGCTGGGTCAGCTGCTCAGAGAGGCGCCAGGGACTTACAGGGGGACATTGAGTTTTTGGAGTGAGGTCTGGAAGCAAGGATCTCTCCCAGACAGAAGTGCGAGCTGTACCCATTGTTCCGCTTTTGAGCGCTGCCCACTCCCAGTGTGCACCTGCAGCACCGCCATAGTTGAGAGGTGATCAAATTGCATAGCAGAGGTTGTTCTGCCCAGAGGATTCCCTGAAACTTCATCTTTCCCGACTCACGGCCCCACCCAAGCCACATCCAGGTGTGCCCTCCGTGAATCAGGTGCTCCTTGCTGAGCAGCACCAAGACTCACACTGGCGGCAGCTAGCCTTGTTTTCTCATGTGGTTTCTTGAGGCAACTATAAGGCAGCATCCGTGGATTGCTTGCTCAATCTTAACAGGTAGCCCTGGAAGGGCACAGTTTGGGGCTAAACTTGGCCTACAGTTGGACTCCTCTCAGGACTGTGCCACTGGACACCTACTACACAAAGCCATGCTAATAAGACCAGGGGACTTAGGAGCTTTGCTTAGTACATAGAAACAGACAGAAAGGCAGTCTAAATGGGAAGACAAAGAAGCAGAAACCATTTGAGAGAACAGAGATCCAGGAATAATGGATGGAGTCAAGCAATCTAACAGATGCAGAGGTCAAAACACTGGTTATGAAGATGCTCAATGAACTTTTGGTTAAATCCAGTGAGAACTTCAACAGAGATTTAAAAAAAAAAAACAACATAAAAATGGAAGTGGAAATTATAATAGGGAACCAGTCAGAAAGGAAGAACACATTATCTGAGATGAAGAGGATATTAGATGGAAAACAAGAGTGGATAAGGAAGAGGATTGAACCACCGATGTAGAGGATGGGGAAGCCAAGGACACTCAGTGAGAATGGCAAGAAAAAAGAAGCCAAGACTATAATAATTTAAGGAACCTATGGGACACTATTAAATATAAAAATGTCCATGTCATAAGGGTACTTGAAGGAAAACAAGATTTTGAAGAACTATTTGAAGAAATAATGATGGAAAACTTCTCTTACCTGGTGAAGGAAGCTCAGTCCCGAGAAAGAGGAACCCAGAGAGGCCCACACCAAGACGTATCATAATTAAAATGCCAAAGATTAAATACAAAGAATCTTAAAAGCAGTAAGAGAAAAACAGTTAACTACAAGGGAGCACCAATAAAGCTGGCAGCTGATTTCTCTAAAGAAACTATGCAGGACATAAGGGCTTGACACAAAATATTTGACATGATGAAAACCCAGGATCTACAATCAAGCATACTTTATCCAGCAAAGCTATCATTTAGAGTTGAAAGACAGATAAAGAGCTTCCCAGACAAAAATAAGCTAAGGGAATTTATCAACACTAGGCCAGTATTACAAGAAATGTTGGCGGGACTTCTTTAAGAAGAGAAAACATGTATGAAAACACGAATAAAAAGTGGTAATCTCTACATTTCTATCAACAAGTACCTCAGATGAAAAAGAATTAAGTACTCCAATCAAGAGATAGCAAGAGATAGAGTAGCTGAATGAATAAGAAAACAAGTCCCCTACATATGCTGCCTACAAGAGACTCACTTCAGATTAAAAGACACACACAGACTAAAAGGAGGGGGATGGAAAAAGATATTGCTTTGATCTACTTAGAGGGTATTGCACTGAATAAAATGGGTCAGATAGAGAAAGACAAATATTGCATGATTATACGTACATGTGGAATCTAAAGAACAAAATAATAACAAAAGCAGTCATAAACTCATAGATACAGAGTATATTTTGAGGGTTACTAGGTAAGAGGGGGGTTGAGGGGATGACAAAAGGCGAAGGGATTAAGAGGTACAAATGGATGGTTGCAGAAGAGAAATGGAGATGTAGAGTGTAGCATGAGGAAGATGGTTAATAATGTTATAAATATATAGGGGGGAGAAGGGTACTAGATTTAGTGGGGTGATTGCTTTGTGAGTTACTGGATCTCTGATCACTAGGCTGTACAAATGAAACTGGCTGGTATAGTTATTGTATGGCAACTATATTTGAAAAAAAAATTATTGAATTGTACAATGTAAATATGAGCAACTAATTGCCTATTGTAGTTCAATAAAGCTGGGGGAGGGGGAAAGAGTAGATAACACAGAAGAAAAGCATTGTGAAATTGAATATATAGCAAAAGAAACTATCCAAACTGAAGCTTAGAAAGAAAGAAAGCTGCAGGAAAATAAAGTGAAAGAGTGCCAAAATTACCCTGATGGCAATATGAGTCAAAGATATTATAAGAAAGTTACTGAACAATATCTCGCATGAACATAGATGAGGAAATTTTTAACAATTTTTTGACAAATGGAACCCAAAAGTACGTAAAAAGGACAAGGGAGGTTATTCCAAGAAAGCAAGGTTGGTTTAAATATTTGAAAATCAGTATGGTTCATTCTGTTACCAGACCAGGAAAGAAAGGCAGTCTGACCATCTCAACAGATGCAGGAAAAGCATTTGACAAAATTTACCATGTAGTCTTGATAAAGGGCATCTAAGGAAATCTTATAACTAACATCAAAATTGACAGTGAAAAATTAAATATGAATGTTTCTTCTCCCTGCCGACCCCCCTAAAATCAAGAACAAGGCAGGGGTGTTGAATCTCACAACTATTGAACATTGGAGATTCTATCCAGTATGATCAGGAAAGAAACAAAAGGCATCAGATTGGAAAGAATGAAGCAAAACTTTTTATTCACAGATGATATGATTATCTATGAAGAAGAATCCCATGAAATCTGCAAAAGGCAACTAGATCTAATTAATGAGTTTAGCAAGGTTCCAGGATACAAGATCAGTATCCAAATCAGTTGTATATGTGTATACTAGTAATCACCAATATAAATGGGAAAATGACATTTACAGGTGCGTCAAAAACTGTGAAATAGGGATATATCTAACAAAGATGTGCAAGACCTATACACTGAAAGAAAACAAAGCATTGCCGAGAGACATTAATTAAGACCTTTATTGTCACAGGTGGTAAGAATGGCATAGTGTAAAAACTCTCCAGTTTCCCATGACAACAGGAGATTCCTCAGTTACAGACCTGCTAATCTGTGACACCAGACAGGCATTACTGGAATGGGACTTTTTCAGCACCAAGAAGACAGCAAGGTTGAGATGACAAAGGCCATTATGGACCAGGATCCCTTATGACAAACTCCTTTGAAAGCTGGCACAGTTAGACAAAGGGCTTATTAGAGCCACAGCCTATTTGGCTGTCCACCAGATTCATGCAGTACATGCATCCTCTGGTTGGCGGAGACTAGGGAGAATATTCTTAATCTTCATAAAGCCACAAGCTCTCGAGACATAGAACAAGACAACAGAGACAAAAGGAAACAATGACCATCTCTGGGAAGAAAGTGATCAGTAGAAAACAAGAATACTTATAAGAAATTTTTACCAAAGTCATTATACCCAAGGAACTAGTTCACACAGAAATTTTCTAATGCTCATCTAAATTTAGAAAAAGAAAAGGAATGTCACCATTCTAGATTCTATCAAATCCTGTGGACAGAGATCTAGACCAATGTGGTAAGAATTCTTACTTTAAGCAGTCTTTTGTCAGAGGTCTTAGGATCTCTCAGTTGAAGCAGCCCCAGAATGAGTAGTTCCCAGCCAGTGAAAGTCTCTGTGGTTGCCAGAAGTGTTGGGGAACAAAACTTTTCCTTCAACTTTCTAGGTTCTTTAACTGGTCTAATGATCAGATTGATATAATACAGATTAACAAGAGAAAAATATAATTTTATATATACAGGAACACCATAAAAATATGCGACCCAAGAGAAGTTGGGCATGAGGCTTATATGCCATCTTGAGCTAAGGAATGGGAAAGTGGCCTGGGGCTTCAAAGGGAGGAGGGTATTTCAAAGGCTAATAAGAGTAGATGTTTGCCCTACAATACAAATGGGTCATTCAGATAAAAAGTTATTTCTGGTAATAGCTCTCTTTCTGACCCAGACACTCTATCTAAATTCCTTTTGGTAGTTGGGAGGTAAAAAGTCTTTCTCGAGTCTACTGGATCTTGATTGCCTTCAGCTCAAAATAACCCACATGCCAAAGGGGTACATGGCGTGACCTGTTTGGCTATTATCCAGTATCATCCCTGTTTCCAGCATTTGTAGTCATAGACTTGGTTCTATGACTATTGCATCATGTAGGGGAATTTTAAAAAGTTGAAGTGATATAGGGAAGAAGAAAACAAAAGATATAGTCATTATATCAGTATCCCCCTTTGACAAGAATTACACACTCATACCAGCATCCTTTCCCAGTCCTTTTTCCCCGGATCCACCAGAAAAACAGAATGATATTTAGCAGGGACACTCTTTAAGCCCCACTCATATTGTGTGTGAACATATACTAATGAAAGCATGTAAGCCATCTCTTTTGGCCTATCTCTCCACTACCCATTTTAGACAACCAGTATTTTTTCTTTTTTTTTAATTAATTAGTTTCAAGTAATTAATATTTAATTACTTGAGATGATAAGACATACATAAACACCTAATACAGAATCTCTACTGTGGCGGGTACCTTAAGAGGGAGATAATAAGCCCTAGAGGTTTAGATACAGATACAGTATATAGTACATTGGTTAGACATCTATATAGTTTGTAAAATGGTCCCTCTTCCCCACAGTTGCTCCCTCCCTCCCCTGATTCTCCACCTAGCCAACATATCCATTCTAGTTGCATTCCCTATGCTGTGCTCCCCACCCCCATGTCCATCTATCAGCTACTAATTCTTTAACCCTTCACCCCATTCTCCCAGCCCCCCCCCAACTCCCCTCTGTCCACCAAATTGTCCACTGTATTTGTGAGTCTGTTTTGATTAGTTTGTTCTTTTTATGCACAACTTTGATTTGGTCGCCAGAGGGATGAACAGAGTCTCTATCCATCTACACCATTTTGGTTCTTCTCTCCAAATAACCACTGTTATAATTGCCAATTCCAATTCTCTGTCAAACTGTTAACTCTGAGAAGGATATCTCTCTGCCTGCTGTTAGACATTGGAAGGGGGAAAAAGTTTTCCTTGACTCTGGCAATTTGTGCCTCAGAGGATATAAAAGGAATATTTCTAGATTCAGTCTGTTTCTGTATTGCTGCAATACCCCCATATCCTAACTCATTTCATGGACCCAGGTGGTTCACTTCAAGTGAGCACACAGGTCTGAAAATTAAATTAACAAAGACCGCTTGATAGGAGAAAAGCTTACAAATTTCATTGAATTTTTACATGTTCATGGGAACATTGCGAAGACAAGAGAATGAAGACCCGACAAAGTGACATTTTTATACTTTTTAGATAAACAAGAAAAAATTGCTGACTTGGACTTGATCAAACTTAAGGACTTCTGCTGTTTGAAAGACACTCTTAAGAGAATGAACAATTCACAGAGTGGGTCAAAAATATTTGCAAATCACATGTTTGATAAAGCTCTTGTATTGAAAATATATAAAGAACTCTGAAAGCTTAATAATAAGAAAACAAGTAAAAAAACAAGAAGACAAAAGAGTTGAACAGACCCTTCATGGATGGTAAATAAGCACATGAAAAGGTATTCAGTGTTATTATAATAGACATGTAGATCAATGCATTAGAGTTGACAGTCCAGAAGTAAATCCACACATCTATGGTCAATTGGTTTTTGGCAGGGTGCCAAGACAATTCAATAGGAGAAGGAATATGTTTTTCAGCAAATGGTGCTGGAAAGACCGAGTAGGCACATGTAACTTGAGCCCTTATACCATATATAAAAATTAACTCAAAATTGGCTATAGGCCTAAATGTACAAGCTACATTTCTATATACATAAGCACATAAAACTTTTAGATAAACAGATAGGTTTAAATCTTTATTACCTTGGCTTAAGCAATGGTTTCTTAGGACACCAAAAGTATAAGTGACAAAAGAAAAATTAGTTTACTTGTATTTAATTTAAAATTTAAAAATTTTTGTTTTTCAAAGGACACCATCAAAAAAGTGAAAAAACTCACAAAACGGTTGAAAATATTTGAAAATTATCTGATGCAGGACTTGTTTTCAGAATATGTAAAGAGCTCTTACAATTCAATAATAAAAGGAAAAATAACCCTGTTTAAAATGGACAAAGGAAAGGTGCAGGGAGGTAGATAAGGGCAAAGGGGGTCAAATATATGGTAAAAGAAGGAAATTTAACTTTGGATAGTGAACACACAATGCAATATACATATGACGTATTATTGAATTATACACTTGAAACCTATGTAATTTTATTAACAAATGTCACCCAGTAAATTTAATAAAAAATTGGAACTCATATAGATTCCTTAAAAATAAAAAACAAAACAATAAAATGGACAAAGGATCTGAATAGACATTCTCCACAGGAAATACACAAATGACCAATAAACACATGAAGAGAAGCTCAACATCATCAGTCATTAGAGAAATATAAATTAAAACCACAATGAGATAGATACCACTTCACACCTACTAGGAGGGCCACCTATAGTCAAAGAGATGGAAAATATCAGGTGTCGGTGAGGATGCAAAACAATTTCACATTCATTGCCGATGGGGATGGAAAAATTATATAACCACCTTAGAAAACAATTTGGTGATTTCTTATAGCATTTACTCAACATTCTTGGTATCTCCTCAAGATCAATAAAATGAAAAGTCCACCAAAAACCTTGCGCAAGAATGATTATAGCATTTTTATTTAATATAAAGAAATACTGGGGGGGGGGGGCGGGGGGAAACTAATTCAACAAATGTCCGTCAGTACAGTAAAATTAAACATATGTGGCAGATTCAATACAGTGGAATACTTCCCTGCTTAAAACAAGAAACAAAGGACTCCATATGCATAACAACATGGATGCATCACAAAAACATCATGCTGAACAGACATACACACAAAAGAATACATACTGTGTGCTTTCATTTACATGAAGTTCTAGACCAGACAAAAGTAATTTTTGTCATAGAAATTAGAAAAATAGTCAACCAGGATGAGGAAGGCAGGGGAGACTGACTGCAAAGAGGCACAATGAAACTTTTTAGCTTAAAATTTTCTATATCCTGGTTGTGGTGGTGGTTACACAAGTTTATACATTTGGCAAAACTCATCAAAAAATAGATTAAATTTAATTTTATTTTATTGTGCATAAATTATACTTTAATAAATATGACTTAAGCTAAAAAAATCTTTAAAGGTCATGTGTACAAAAAATAAACATTTTTAAAAAGGCAAAAAAATATGTAGAAATAAAGAAAATTACATGTACAGTATGAGTTCCATTAAATTTTTTTAAAAATAGGAAATGCATAAAAGTTTAACAGTACCTATCTTACTTATGATTTGGGGCTAAATAAATTTTCTTTTCCAGACATTGTCTTAAGGTTATGATTAAAATGTAAACATAGATATAAATGGTATGCATATTATTTATGTGTAGGGCCTTACAGTGTAGACATAACATCATTACAGAGATATTTATCAAGCTGTAGCATGTTAGTGATCAATAACAAAACACCTAAAATTTAAGTGAAAAAATAACTTTTTGTGGAATAATTTTTAATGCCTTTAAAAATGTTTTAATTTCATTATTAGTTTCAAGTATAGAGTACATTGGTTAGACATTTATATAGATTATAAAATGATCCTTTTAATTGTTCTTTCTCTCCTCCCGCTCTGCACCCAGCCATTACAATAATGCTAACCCCATTTCCTATTCATCGCCATCCCTGTGACCATCTATCAACTACTCATTTGTACTTCTTTAACCCTTCACCCCTTTCTCCTATCCCCCAATTCACCTCCCCTCTGGCCATCACCAGATTGTCCTCTATATTTGTGAGTCTGTTTTTGATTAGTTTGTTCTTTTTGTTTTTTAGCTTTATGGAATAATAAGTATTTTAAGAAAAGCTCTTTCTCTTGTTTTATTTCAGCCTCAAGGTATTGCAGCATGCTGATTGAGGAAGGAGGGTTGCAGCATTTATACAACATCAAAGAACATGAACAGACTGATCCCCATGTCCAACAGATTGCTGTGGCCATTCTGGACAGCTTAGAAAAACACATTGTACGCCATGGGAGACCACCTCCTTGTAAAAAGCAGCCCCAGTCCAGACTAAATTGATAGCCATAGGTAATTGGATAATGGAATCACAGGAATCCTTTTTGTGATAGGTTAATTTTGAGTATTTTACCTTATGTGACGTTTTGGGGTTTCAATGACAAGAGTCATAGATTAGTTTGAGATTGACAACGTATAGTACTGCCCATGTGAACAGTCTAATTTGTCTTGTGATTTTTAACTTATTAGGCAAGAAGGGTCTCTTCCTTCATCATTGCCTTTTAGGAAATTTTCCACATCTTTCAGTGTTTAAACTTACCTATGCTTGAAATTCTACAGTTTTATGATAAAATTTGCACGAACCCTTACGCCAGACTTTTCTGATCCTAAAGACCCTTCCAATCAGTTTGCAGCTTCAGATAAGCTGTTAACTTGATTTCTGGCACTGCTTCAGTTATAAATTTTATACTGCTTCTGTATAAAATGCCTTCATTCTCTGTGTACCTTTTATAAGATGTCCTTCTTAGTATAAAAGAATGGAAATCTGAATCCTCTCCTTGCGAAAGCTACTCACAGACTGGAGCCCGGGTGGCTGGCAGAAAAATATATTAAAAAGAAAAGCTATTAAGGGAGAATAGGATTTAGAAACTGGGAAAAGGTCTGCTCTTATTGTATAATTTTTAAATTGGGGCAGCTATCCTTCTGGAGCCCACCTCTCCTGAGGCAGTGAGCAGTAATTTGTTTTTCATGTTTATTCCTGGAAGCATGAGCTGCTGCTTCCTATACAGACTGCTGGTTATTCTCTAGAAATATTTCCCCAAGCATCACAGTATAAAATAATACAGCATTCTGTGTTAAAGATTAACTGTCTAAATCTGTATATGTCACATTGTTGTGAAAATGTGAATTTTTAAAATGTCTCTTGTTAAATTGACCTTCTTTTCCCTCTATTTCAAAGTCATTTTGTTCAGTGGAATAGAGATTATACATGGTGTTCCCTGCTCAGTTCAAATACAATTAACAACAGTAAATTTTGCCACGAGAAGTTAAGTTTTCTTTTGTTTTAAAATACGTGTATCTAAATGTTTTCATGTTGGAGAAAGATGTCCATATTTTATTGCCAAAAGTGAAAAAGAATTAGACTCTTGTTAAATGTAGTGATTCTAATTGCAGTACATAAAAGGAAATATTTGGGGGGTTACTTTTTAGACAAGTATCATTCATTTAAGATACCTATTACAGTATAGTAAAAAATCAGTTATCATATCAATAATGAAAGTTAGGAAGCAGCAAGTCAGCAAGAAACTTAATTCCCATTTAAAATTTTAGTTTTTGAGTAAGGTTAATCACTATCTCAGATTACTGCATTATTTTCATAGATGGCCAAAATGCTTCAATAGAGATTTTAAATGGTATGTTTAAATTACGGTGATTATTTAGAAGCATTTTATTTAGAAAGGAGCTGGTTTACTAGTATGGTGATAACATTTTTGACATACACATTTCAACCACTATTACAGTAATCATACTTGAATTATTTGGTATTCCTCACAGGATGAAAACTTAAAAGAACAAATAGGTATTAGAACCATTAAAAACCAATTAAATTGTGGGTTAATTCTCACTTTATTGTTTAATAAATTTTATAAGTGCAGGCTAAATTTTCACAAATGAAATCTATCTCAGAGGAAATGAAAATTGTTTTTTTAATTTTCCCCTTTTTTCTGAATTTTAATGTGTAGGCAAAACATAAAAAATAGGATAGCCTACAATAGCTTGAAAGTTCCTACCAGCTATATTGACTATTTCCAGGTCTTCTAGCTTGTATAATTAAGGGAAAGCCTATTTGAGAAGTTTGGCTTCAAGTTTCTCTTATATTCTGTTCAACACAAAAGTGCATGTTTCTTATAGGCTAATCCTAGATTTTTGTCTTTACAAATTGTTTTCAGAAATGGTTAAAAATGTGTAGAAAACAATAAATCTTTTCATCAGTCAGAATAACATGTTCGTAGATTAAGACTCGAAAATATTTAAATTTTCCACTTTGAACATTGGTTGGCAGATACCTCCGAGTCTTAAAAGCAAAATAAATTAATCACGTCCCAAATATATAAAAATTGTAGTGCCTTTATGGTTAGGATGGTTCTTAAAATTGTGTATCTAATTGAGGCACAGAATTGTTTCTAAAGTCTTGAATCTGGCTAAAACATATTTAGCCAGATGTATATATTGAAATTATAAGGCATAACTGGCCTGTTTCTACAGTTAGACTCTTTTAGGCCTCCCCTTTGCATTTGTATAATAGAATATAACAGTACTTGGTGCCTTCAAAGGTTACCTCTTCAGTGGCTTAGAGGTATTGTTTTAAGCACAATTCAGACAGGTTGAACCACTCACTGCTCAAATCATTGGTGCGCCCTGATATTATAAAATATCGCTATAACAGTTCACAATCAACAGCAAGGTTTAAATCTACTAAAGGAAATGGAATTAGACTTTTTAGAGTATAATGATGCCTGTTGGTATCATTGAGTAAAACAGGAACAACCTGAAATTAAAGCAAAAATAATTAAGCCATCTCATCCTTTCCATCAAGTAAGTTTGACTATGGTCTTTGGACTCTAAAAAATCATTTTTTTTTTGCAGCTGAAACACATCAAGTAGTAATAAGAGTTTAGTTTACCCTCTAGCTGAGGACTCAGTGGCTACTGATCTTACTTGAGGATTCTTAAAATCATATCTAATCCACAAACCCAGGAATTGACCTTAAATATTGCTGCTCCTCACTTCTGGACAGAAATGCTATTTAGTGGCACCTGTCAACTAAAGTGAACTACCCAAGGTGGAAGTGAGTCACCATAAGGGTGCTATGGGAATTTAATTTTATGCTATCTTTTGAGTGCAAACATCCAAAGAATCAGGGATTCAAGCTTAAAAACATTAGTCCTATGTATCTAGTTTAGGAAGTTGCTTTTACTACTAATGAGATCTTTTGAGTTAGCCCTTTTTCTCTACAGTCACTTTCATTTGGCTATATTTTTAATTATGCCATGAGTCAAGGTAGCATTGGGCCGTCTTCTAGCACTTTGGAGCATATTTTAATGAAAACATTTTATGTGCTAAATTAGGGTAGATTAGATTAATGAACCATAGTTTGGGCTTAATGTTTCAAAATGCATGACACCCCTCCCCAAGTTTGAAAAGAGGTCTTGAGTAGCAAGGAGAACAAACTTAAACTGTTTTGTATATGTCGAAACCCAGCCCTCTACTGCCCTCTAATGATATGTTTACATTCTTTGGTTATTGTGCAACATTTATCTTGGGATAAACAGTATTATTAAACTGAAGGTGTAAGTTAAAGGCACTATCAGACTGTCAGCTGATGTGGGCAGTTTTATCTGTATGTTACTTATTTGGGGACTTTATGGATAGGGCCTCAGAGTAGTGTTCTAAGATGGCTTACAGAGAGGTTTGCAAACTTACGCTTTCCCTCTCAAGTCCATTGTAGCAGTTTCAAATGATTGTGTGAATATGTTGGATGTTTAATCTTTACCATTTGCTTTGTATTGACACAGTTTTAATTTTTAGCGTTAACTCATGAACTGTTTGTTTTAGTAATAATGCAAATCCAGCCCTTATCCAGTGATGACAGTAGCAGTATGATAGGAAAATTTGTTGAATGTGATTTAAATGAGTAATTGCTTTATCTTTTTTAGTATTTCATAGACTTTGCATGACATGGTACACTCATAATTATACATTCTTTGGTTTCCAAATCTTAACCTAACATTCTATGTTAACAGATTGGTAGCCTAAGAAAGAGCTTTCTCCGCCCGTTTCTTCCCTCCCCCCAATTTTTTTGGGTAAGTTATGGGAAAATCAGTGTTGTTTCTCATTTCTTTAGATAAAGAAGAGCTCTTTTGGATAGCACAACCTAACTTTATAGCTAGACAGAATGACTATTAAGAATATTTAGAAAATCCAAATTTATCAAAATTATTTTGTAGGAAGTTATAAATCTAGTTCATTAATAGTGTGTGCTCAATTTTGGACTTACTTTTGGGGAAACTTCCAATTGAGTTCTTTAGCCTTATTTTAATCAATAGAAGCAAGAAACTGCTTAGTTAATGGAAGCTGAGACACTTTCATAAAAGTAGGACATTCTTAAGAACATTTTTTTCCCTTTAAAAATGGGAGGATGTTATATCAAGATTTTGACTCTCAGATAATCTGCAGGAATAAAATTTAAAAATCTCTACTTTTATAGAATTCCCACTGTCAAATTCCATTGACTTGTGAGTGTGAGAAAAGCTATCTTTTGCTTAAATTCTGATGGATGCATTTAACTCCTTTCAAAGGATATGAAAAATTCATTGGAAATTATAATGTGTATACATTTCAAAGGCTCTCAGTTATCTGAACTGAAGGCATTGTTCTCACTTCGGCCAGATGAATGGCAGTGTTCTGTACATGAATCATGCTATCTTTTAAATCAGGACATCACTTAGGTATTAATATTGTATGTACAGATTTTTGTTTTGGGAATTTTTTTTGCCTAAATAAATGTTATAAATTTTATGTAAAGTGTGTCCTGTCTATTTTGATTCTAGACATTTGCTTTAAAATTTAATAATACAAAATTCAAATTAGTTATCCTCTTGTAACAATTTTTTTCTGAAAAAGACCAGTGGTTTTACAGTGGTTTTACTCCATTTACTCATTTCATTAAATACCTATGTTAGGTAATATTTAAGTGTTGAACTTAGATCATTTATAAATTCTTCAGAGAACTTAGAGTTTTGTGAAGAAGAAGAAGAAATATTAAATCAACATAAATAAGTATTATTTAACATTGTATTACAGACCAGTCCACGGTGTTTGTTATAGGGGCACAGAGACCACACCTAATCTAAATTGAGTACCCATTAGACAGTTCATGAAGACTTCCTAGAGAATATCATATTTGGGTTGACATTTATTCACACAACTGTTGGGATAATTAATATAGTGTATATTGTTTAAGTGCATTTAGTCGGGGAGATTATTGAAAAACTATAATATAAGGACATTATGGCCCAGAAGAATCCTTAGTGATTTTAGTTTCAGAAACCTCATTTTATAGTTGAAGAAACTAAGTCTTAGGTAAAATGAGCTTGCCCAAGTCGCACAAACTACCACAATTCTTATTCCCCAAATTCCAATCCAATGGGTCTCTTTGTCATGCCTCTCCTCCACCCCACCCCCTGCCACACACACTGTATTGTTGCATAATTACGTGAGATTTCTCAGATTTAGGCAGTGCAGTTGGCCCTCTGCATCTGAGGTTCTGCACCAGAGGATTCAACCAACTGGGTGGAAAATATTCAGAAAAAAAGTTCATTATTGCTGACTATGTAGTTAGGCCTGTGATGGTTGTGTCTGTACTGACTATATACACTTATTTTGCTTGTCATTTCCTAAACAATACAGTATGACAACTATTTACATATAATTTACATTTTATTAGGTATTATAAGTAATCTAGAGATGACTTAAAGTATAGGGGAAGATGTACATAGGTTATCTGCAAATACTATGCCATTTTTTTTTTTAAAGGACTTGAGCATTCATGGATTTTAGTGTCTGTAGGGGTGGGTGAGGGTCCTGGAAACAATCCCTGCAGATATCTAGGGACAACTGTATGTGATTAAGCAACAAATGAATCATACAGAAAAGAATGCACCAAATAGAGATTAACTGTCCTTTGATGATGGTATTATTGGGCGGAATTAGTGTTTAGATGCTATAGAATTGTTAATAAATGGTCACTACAAATACTACTACTTCGCCAGTAACATAAACATGAGATTTGATGTATTAGAGTGACAGGATTTTTAAAATAGTTTTATAATTTTTATAATTATTAGCTTTTCTTAACTTTTTATTGTCTGTCCAATAACTCAATAGTAATGTGATATTACTATGGGTCATACATACTGAGGAAGAAAATACCTTTGGCTAATTACACATGTTGAGCTTTGTTGTCTATAGCCCATACTTCAAAAATTAAAAATTAAAAAGCATTCCTCCATTATTTCCCTTTCCCAACTTCCCCCACCCTTTCTGGTATTTTTATTATGTAGATTTTATTATGTAGATTAACTCTTGGCTCATTTCTTCCTTTCCTTACTACCCTTCCGTCTCCTATTCCCCATTCTTATTCTGCATCATAAGAGTCCAATGAACTGGTCTGACTAACTGCAGTAACTCTTCAAACTGAGAGGGAGATGTGAATGGCAGAAACCATGAACACTCATATTAGTCATTTTTGTCTCTCATAATTTAAGATTCTAATGCAGTCCCAGAATTCAGCCTTTACACAGACTCCAGCCCATGAAAGAGTCAGTCATAGGGTGGGAGTACCCACACTGAGTTCTCAGCTTCCAGAAGTCAGCCTTTGGAGCAGTTTTGGGGAAATGTCACCAGTGGCCAGAGGTTGCAGATAAATAACTTATTTCCATGCATTAAATAAAGCAGCTGTTTAAAGTGTCTTGCAATGATTTAATCAAGGACCATCTCTAATGAATGTCTTTCCTAGACTGGAATGTGAATACAAGAGCTAAGAACAAAAAAAATCTTAGCCGTCCTGTCACTTTATATAAATACACATAAAAGGAAACGTTTTCACAGAGAACAATTTGATGGTTTTTATCTGGGAGGGGGTGTGGGGTTGGAGGAATGAGTAAAAAAGATGAAGAGATTAAGAAGTACAAACGCCCAGTTGTAAAGTCACAAGAATGTAAGTACAGCATAAGGAATATAGTCATTATATTGTAATAACTATGTACGGTGTCAGATGGGTACTAGATTTATTGGGGTGTCACTTGTAAGTTATATAAATGTATACTCACTGTTGTAAACCTGAAACTAATATAATATTGTCAACTGTAATAGAAAAAAACTTTAGAGGAACCACTTTCAATAACATACTTAGAATGTGATTGTCATATTTGAACATGAAGATTGAGTTACCAAACACATTTTCTACCTAATTCTTTGTCTCATCAATTCAAAACTGCAAATACAATGAATGATGAACCAAGTATTGTGTTCGATCTAACCCTCCAACATCTTGTAAAGGAAGAAATTATCTCCTATTTATAGATAAGGGGAAGCCTAATGTGGTCAAATGACTTGACTCAAATTACAGTAAGTAGAGGAACTTGTAGATTAAACATAGACACTATTTTAACACCAGCGTCTCCACTTTTGTAGAACTCTTGCTGCTTTGAACAATTCTCAGTAGTGATGTCTTTGAATGTGGAAAGAATGGTATAATCAAAAGCCCTCTGAAACTGGTTCATGAAATAAATCGCATTATTGTTTGTGGATACCAGCAATGGATTTAAAGACTCTTTGCCTTTAGAAACCTATGGGAACAGATCAACTATAGGATTTGGGGTTGCTAAAAAACAAAATTCAATGGAGTAAATTTATGATGTGATTTGTGAATTGGGCAGCATCCTATCTAGCACTTCAAAGCGAGCTCCAAAGAGTTGCACAAAATGAAGTTTTCATTTATCTGTCTATCCTATCTATCTATCTATCTATCTATCTATCTATCTATCTATCTATCTTCTGGGTTCTGCTGTGACCCAGACAGTGTTAACTTTTTTTTTTCTATTGTGGGTCTTGATTCCACCCCTGCCAAATTGGTTTTATTTGATGTACCCAAGTCTTAAGTTTCTCAATAAAGAAAAAACCTCCAAAAAAAAAAATCTATCTATCTATCTATATTTTTAGGCTAGGCAACCCTTGGTTGACCTCACAGATTGCAAGAACCTTGTCAGTTTGCAATCCCTTATTTATTTATTTATTTTATGTCTACACAGCACCTGGTCTTCCTAGGTAGTCTCCCATCCAAGTACTAACCAGGCCCGACCCTGCTTAGCTTCCAAAATCAGAGGAGATTGGGCTTGTTCAGGATGGCCTGGCTATAGACCAAAGTGGAGTTTTTATAGGAAGAAGGATGAAGTAAGGGAGCTATTAACACACACACACACACACACACACACACACACACACACACACACACACACAAAAGGATTATATTTAGACCAGGACATCTTTTGGGGAGAGGGAATGGCAAGGATTTTTATCATGCAGATTGCCTCTTTCTATTGGGGTGGGGTGCAGGAAATAGAGAGGGCCTGTGTGACAGATTACCTCAGTAGTGCTGACCAGAAAATTCTAGGCTAGTTGATTAAGATTATGTTTCTGTGAGAGGTTGAAATAGCTATTAGGATATTAAGTCCAAGTTTGGTATCCTGGGCTTTTGCACAAATGATCATGTGCCTATGGTTTTCTCTTTAACCAGGTCAATCAGCACTATGGGCCAAGTATGATTGTGTGGGATTTGTAATTTCAAATACTACTAGTTGCTTAGTAGATTCCAATGGTTGACTTGGAGTTCCAATGTAGCCAGAAAGTATATCAAGGCAAGCATTATACTAAGCCTTATTTATATATATTTTCTTGGCTAAGCTTTGCAACAGCCTTGAAAAGAAGATAATTACTCCACTTTATGGATAAGGAAATTGTGAGTTATTAAATAACATTGCCATGGTCACAAGCTATTAGGTGTCAAGGTCACACAGAAGACTCTGATCTATCAGTCTCTGAAATCCATGCTGTTAACCACTGTGCTATAAAGGGGAAAAATTCAATTTAATCATAAAGGCCATTCCTGTGTACCTTTCTGGCCTGTTTCAAAGTACTGAGCCCATGGACAGCTTTCCAAGTTAACAATTTTTAAACCTCATTTGCTCCACAATAAAATATGATTTTATATATTTGGAGAGAAAATTTCGCCCCTAAACTATGGGCTAAAGAAATTAACAACCCATTAGACTGGTAAAGAGATTATTTCAATGTGAAAACATCAGAGCTACAGAAAGTTACAGAAAGAAATCTTATCTGACATCCCTTATCTGATTAGAACAGATCTTTATGAGAGTCAACTGCCACAAACCCCATCAACCTCCAGGAGGTCTCCAGTCAGGGTGGCGCTGACCTTGGGCACAAGGACATTCCAAAATAATAGTATAAACAACACTCATCAGAACCTTCTATCCTTTGAAGCTCTAAATCATCCCCCCTGCCTTATTAAACCGATATATAAACCTTTACCCCTAGCTGTTCTGGGAGCTACTCTCTCTATAATTTGGACCTAAATTGGTAGAGGAGTTTTTCCTCCCAACAGGACTCAGTAAGTTCACTAAAAAAAAAATTAACACGAATACATAGGAAGACATCACATCAGAATAGAGGACAGTCCTTTAAATGGATGAATTTAGTTTTATATCTATCACTTGTCCTTATTTTTCTCATTTCTGCCTTCTTGTAATAAGGACAGCAAGAGTCTATGGATCCTACATCTGAAACTAATATAAAATAAGTCAACTCTAACTGAAAAAGAAAAGTCTATGAACCAGCTTAGGGAACCATTCCCCTAGTTAATTTGGTTCCCCAGGAGCAGTTTCTTTTTCTTCAAGCTCACTACTTCAGTATGTTACTTTTACTCATAATCTTCCAGGGAGACCTCAACCCCAGGCTGACTCCTTCCGGTTTAAGGCTGCTGCTAACACTTCATACTCCTCTGAGGTTCCTGTACCGTTTTTTATTTCCTAGGCAGACACTTTCCACAATAAAGGTTTTACTGCTGATCACTACAATGGGAGAAATAATTCAGAGCTAACATATGGCTAAGTCACAAATCTTAATAGCTAGTCTTTGTGTTTTTTGATGTCCAGAAAGAAAGCCTTGCTTAAAGTCGCAGAGCATTACATGACCTTTTCCCTTAGAAAGCATCCTATCTACTTGAGAAGACAAAAATAACGCATCAGGTGTTAGACAATCTCTTCGCTTCTGAAATTCTGCTAGTTTGGTATTATTTATCTCATTTTCTAGAAGAGGAGATTGAAGCTCATAGGTTGAATAACTGCCTAAAGGAGAAGTGGACATGAAATTTGAATTCAGGCTTTTTGACATCAAAACTCATGTCATTCCCTTATATTTCATAGCAACAAAGCTTAAAATGTTTTACAAAGTTCTTAAAGTACTCTGACTGTGATTTAAAGAGATCTTGACAATGGTTTTCCAATTTCATTTCAGAAGTTAAATTTCTTTAAACTTCCCAATTTATCTGTATCTGCACTGTCCTTACCCAACCTGTTCTTTAGAGTTGGCTGGAAGAGGGAGGGGATATGTCTGTGAAGGCTTTCTAGAGGAAGTGACATCTAAGTGAGATCTAAGGATTCATAGCAATTATTAGCAGGAAGCAGAGTGGACAACAATGAATGTGCAAAAGTACCTTTCTAGAACTGAAACAAGTTCAGTACATAATGGCCAAAGAAAAGGTTATAAAGAGAATGTTGATGATTTAAACTAGAGAGGTAACCAGGAGTCAGATTATGAAGGCCCATTTAAAAGCATCCTAAAAAGTTTATATTTCCTTTTGAGGACAATGCGGGACCATGGAATCACTTTAAACTAGGGAGAAAGGTGATCAGATCTGTGTTTTAAATAGAGCACTCACTAAATAAGTAAAAGATTGGAAGGGATAAGTCTGGTAACAGATCAATTAAGAACATGAACTAATTGACTAAAGAAACAGTTTGTTAAATTGAAGTGAAAAACAAGAATAAGTGGGTGATAGGTATAGAGGATATTAGGGAAGGAAGAGGTAGAGGAACAGGTTGTCTCAAAACTTGCCCTTCCCTAAATAGATGCAACTTTGTCTCTGATTTTGGAGAGAAAATTTCAAAGGGCTTGGGTCTGGTAACAGTGGTAGAAGAAGTAAGATATAGCCTCTAGATATATTTTGAAGATAGAGCCAACAGGATTTTCCAACAGATGGGATACGGGATATAAGAATAAAAGGAGTTGAAAATGATTCCAATGTTTTTGTCATAAGCAACAGAAAGGAAAGAGCTGCCATTTACCGAAATGGGGAAGACTGGCAGGAGGAGCAGGCTGAGGGGAGGATGTTGGGAATTTATTTTTGGATACCTTAAGGCTGTTCAGATAACCAGATGAATATGTTGAATAGGCAGCTGGATATATGAGTCTGAAGTTTAAAAATGAGGTATAGGCTAGACATGTAAAATCTATATACATGAGCATATGGATTGCTTTTAAAGTTATGAAACTAGATAAAATCACGACAAGTAATAGAGAATGGATAGAAAAGATGTATACAAGTACTGAGTCCTGGGGTACACAAAAATTTGGAAATCCTGGTGATGAGGAATCGAGAGGATGAGAAGGTGCTGCCAGTGAAGTAAGAGAAGAGAAAGAAAGAAAAGGGATAGGGGAAGGGGTTTGGGGGAATGTATCCTGGAAGCCGAATGAAGAAAGTTATTTTAGAGAAGAAGTGATCACCTGGGTCAAATGCTGCTGAACAGTCAAATAGATGAGGAATGAAAAATGACCACTGAATTTAGCAACTTAGAACTTGACAAGAATGGGTTAGTGGAGTGCCACAGGTGAAAGAAAATGATAGAAAAATTGGAGACAGCAAGTACAGACCACATTTTGTAAAAGTTCTGTTGTAAAAGGTAGAAGAGATATAAGGGCAATACCTGAAAGAGAAATTAGGTCAAAAGAAGTATTTTTTTTTTAATTATGGGAAAATTATCACCTTGTTATATGCTGGTGGCAAAGATCCAAGAAATGAAAAAGATGATAATTCTGGAGAAAAAGAGGATGTTGCTGGATGATGTCTTTGAATAAGGAGGACAGGATGAGATTTAGTGCATAAATCCAGGGCTGACTTAGATAATAGTATAAATCGTTCATAGTAATAGAGAATGCAAAGACAGAGGACCTATACTGGTGGGTAGATGTGATAGTGGCAGTTTGGAATGTTCTTTTTTTGATTGCTTTTTTTTATTTCAGTAAAAGAAGAAGGTGAGGGTCTGGCGGAGGAGAGGAAGTGTTGGAAGTTTGAAGATAGAGAAGTTATGAAATAGTCCTCTTTTTAAAAAAAGAATATTGATTTGGATTTGGAGTTAGAAAAATAAATTTTGACTCCCAGGTTCTCCATTCATCATGTGGTTAAAATTTATTTTGTCTATTCAAACTCTCAGGTGTTCAGTTTATTTGTGGGTAAAGTGGAGACTGCCCAGATTTTTAAAATTTTTTTTTAATATGAGGCTTAAGTTTAAAAAAATGTGAAAGAAAAGCATTTGCAAAGTTATTTGTACTTAAAAATAATTTTAACATTTGAATCTACTTTTCAAGGACTTCCTTTGCATCAAGCATTGTCATGTGTTTTACATAGATTATTTTATTTAATCCTTATGTTAACCCCTGAGGTAAGGTATTCTTATCCCATTACCGCTCCCCTCTCCACCCCCGCCCCGCCCCCCGCGCCTTTTTATTGTTGGAAAGTTGAGCGTCGGAGATATTAAGAATCTTGCCGAAGGTTTACATTTTAGTAGAAGGCTGAGCGGTCATTCCAATCCGGGATTCAAATGCAAGGCTCATACTCTTAATTATCCTTTTCCGAGATATATTTTCTCTTAAATTAGCTAAAGTGTACTAAGTACTGCTTTCTTGGAGCAGGTGATAAATGTTCTGATACTTTTTAGGGCACAGAAAAGCTGAGTAGTTCATTTTGTGTACTTATGAAGGCAGAAGTGGTTTTGACATTCGATTCATCCAATGTCAGTAGTAGGAGTTGAAAGAGAAGTGCTGTTGCCGGGTTTTTAGAAGGGTCTTTACAAAATATATTTTATATACATATTTTATTTCCAAACTCCATAATCTGGCCCGCCGTTCATGCCTCTGAGGGGCGACGGCAATGTGCTATCAAATCCCTGAGGGGTGAGTTTGTGGGCGGTTGGTCTCAGAGGGGTGAGTAGGTGTTGGGCTATCGCTGGGCAGGCATAGGGTTGGTCTCTGCGGCGCTGCAACGACGAAAGCCGGACGGCTGGGCCCGGATGGCGAGGGAGGTCGATGCGGGTGGGAGTGGGGAGGGCTCCTCCTGGAGGCGGGGTCTGCCGCAGGACGGCCTCTGAGGGCGGGGGTCGGGAGGTGAGGCTGCGGCGGGCGCGTGCGCATCGCTACGCCGGGCGTTTCAAAAGTCTTGGGGCTGGCACGGAGAGCGGCGCGAGCGCTGCGTGCGCTGTCCACCGACGCGGCGCTGCTCGGCTGCCTCCCGGTGCGGGTCAACTCCACCTCTCGCGGGATCCATCCCGGCTCGACGCCCCTTTCCTCACGTCCCGCCGGCGGGGGTCGCCATGGTTCACTTCTTGCACCCGTGCCTCTCGCCCCGCACCATCGTGCCTCCCGACGTTCAGAAGGATGCCCTGGGCTGCTTCGTGGTGCAGGTGAGCCCCGGGGCGGGGGCGGCGACGCAGCCCTGACCGGCACCGCGTGCCCGGCGAGTGCGGCAAGCTGTCAGGGCTCACACGGAGGCACTTGTTGGTTCGTTCGGCTGACGCGTGAGCTCTTGCCAAGTTCCCGTCGTCGGCGGGGAATTGCATACTGGAGGGGAGTTTTCTGTCTAGGGCTTCAGGGCCGAGCGCTAAAACCTAGTGCAGCTGAATGGAGGCGCCTGGAGAGTGAGTCCCGCCTCCCTCCGCCCCCCCGCCGCGTGACCTTGGGCGTGTCTTCTCCGTAGGTGTTGGATTCACCTGTGCGTGCCGAGGGCCTGCCGTCTGTTTTACAGGGTGGTCTTAAGTTGAGACATAAGTGGTGGGCAAAGCACTAGGCCTGCCTTGTAGTAGACGATGGTGCTTATTGTCGTAATGAACCCAAATGTCCCAAACCTCGACAGTTCCTCCGCCTGCGTTCTGGACGCCGTACTCCCCAGAGGCTGTGATCCTTCTGCCACCACTACCCGAAGCTCTGGGCGGAGAGACCGTAAACGGAAGACCCTTCTTAGCCTGCTGGGGGAACTGGAACCCCAAAGACTGAAATTCCTTCGATTTCACACGTTTTTCTTTCTTTCTTTTTTTTTTCTTTTTAAAACATAGAATGCCTATTAAACTAAACAGCGAACTGCAAACCAAAAGAGTATTTGGCGTCTGTGGGTTAAGTAGTATCGCATTTCTAAAGAAAATCCAGTAATGTTGTTTTTTTTTTTTTTGGTAGGCATCGATAGTCTCCATTTTACTAGTGTGTAAGTACGTTGAGAACCCTGATAAGTTAGATTTACTTATGAACTTGACATTGATGTTATGATGTCAGACACCGCATTCTACAACACACACCCCAAGGGACCACTCTCTTAGAACTCAAAATCTTAGTGAAGTCTCAACCCCAAATTAGTACGGAGAGAAGGAAATATTCTGATTGAGGCTGTACTTAACATACTAACGCCTTGTTGAAAGGCTTTTGTGCCTTTCAAAGATCTAGCCTGTACTCTTTATATTTATTTAATTTTTTTAAAATTATTTTTTTATGGTGACATTGCTTAACGAAATCCAATAAGTTATAACTGTACACTTTAGCAGTAAGGCATATATTTATTTACACTGTGTGTTCACCTCCCATAGTTAGATTTCTTTCTGTCACCACATAGTCCCTTTACCCCGTCTACCCTCTACCCCCCGCCCCCTCCTTTTAGTACTGTTTTGGACACACTTTTAAAAGCTGCTATATAATTTGTAAATTTTTAGCTATTCGGGACACGAGTTTTTAAGTACGTAGTATTTCAAACACATTAGAATCAAACAGTATTTTCTTTAGAAAAGTGATCAGACCAGTGCATTTTCTGTCAGGTTCAAAGTTCACCCGTTTTCTTTAAAATATTTTATTTTTAGTTAAAATTACATAATGTGTGAAAATATTTTCTCCTATGATATGTACTTCTCCATTTATTTATGTCTATACTTTTATTTAGCAGTTTTGTAGTTTTTGGTGTAAAGGTCTTTTAAATATTTTGTTAAATCTATTCCTGTTTTTGATATTACTGTATTTTTAAAAACTTCATGAAACCTTTTTGGTATATTGATCATGTATCCTACAACCTTGCTGAAGTCATTTATTTTCTCTAGTCGGGTTTTCTTTTTTTTTAAGTTTTCTTAAGATTTTCTTACAATAGTGTTGTCTGCAAATAAAGACAGCTTTACTTATTCCCTTTCAGCTTGTGCTTTTTATATCCTTTTTAAAAATCGCATTATCTAGGACCTTTGTTTAAAGGTAAAGTGGTGAGTGGTGAGGGTAGACATCTTTGTATTGTTCTAGATCTTTCACCTTTAAATATGATACTTGTTTTAGGTTTTTCCATAGATGCCCTTTATCAAATTAAATTTTCTTCTATTCCTAATTTGCTGAGAGTTAGAGGTTTATTTTAAATCATGAATGTGTTGAATTTTGTCAAATGCTTTTTCAGCATTTAATTAAAATCATGTTTTTGTTCTTTATTTTGTTAATGTGGTGGATTGTATTGATTGTGAATTTACATTTGGGGAATAAACCCCACTTGAGCATGATGTAATATTTTTATATATTACAGGATTTTATTTGTTAATATTTTGTAAAGTATTTTTCATATTCATGAGAGAATTGCTCTTTAGAAATATTTTGTCTGGCGTTAGTATCATGCTAATGCTAGTCTCAAAAATTGAATTGAGAAGTGTTTCCTATTAAATTTTTTTGAGTCTGTGGAGGAAGAATTTAATTATATAGAACTGTTCATATACTTTATATTTATGAATCAATACAGCAAGCTAAATGTGTATGCATTTACAAATTGTCAGTCTTTGTAGTTTGTTATTCAAGGAATTTGCCCATTTCACTTGAGTTATCAAATTTTTTGGCCAAATTGTTCATACGATTCCTTTATTATCCTTTAAATGTTTATAGGATCTCTTTTTGTTCCTGGTTTTGGTCATTTGTGTTTTCTCTGTTTTTCCCTTCTCTTAGTCTTATACCTAGGGATTTAGTAGTAGTAATGTTTTTGAAGAACCTTTGATTTATATCCATTGTACATCTGTTTTTGTTATTTCTGCTCATATCTTTATACTTTTTTTATGTTTACTTTGGCTTTTAACTTTTTTTATCTGTTAAGGTGGAAACAGGTCATTAATTTTATGTATTCTTTGAATATAAACATTTAGAACTATACATTCTCTCTAACGTTGCTTTGGTTAACATCCATACATTTTTATATATTGTTCAAAATATTTTCAGGGTTCCATTATGATTTTTTTGACCCATGGATATTTATAAGTGTATTGCTTAGTTCTCTAATAGTTGGGAATATTTTACACATCTTTTTGTTTAATTGGCTTCTAGTATTGTCAGAACATACTCTGATTTCAGTCCATTTATATTTATTGAGATTGGTTTTATGGCTTAAATACGATATATCTTGGTGCATGTTTATGTATATGTACTTGAATATGTGGAATGCAGTTGAGTATAGTATTCTATGAATGTCAGATCAAGTTGGTTGATAATGTTAATCTATATTCTTACTCATTTTCCATCTACTTGTTTTTATCAGTTACTGACAAGTGTTAATTTTCAACTGTAATTGTAGATTTTTCTTTTTATTTAGATTTTGCTTCATGAATTTTAGTCCATTTTGAGTTTATTTTTATGTGGTGTAAGAAAGTGTTCCAGATTCATTTTCTTTTGTGTATCTCTTCAGTTTTTATTGAAGAGATTGTCATTTCTCCATTGTAGATTTTTGTCTCTGCTCAATGAATTTTGAAGCTGTCAGTAAGTGCAAATACATTTAGGAATTTCGTCTTGATAAATTGACCTTTTCATCATTACGAAACATCCATCTTGATTTCTGGTAATCTTGCCTTGGTATCTTTTTCTGACATTACTATGGTCACTCAAGTTTCTTTATGAGTAATGCTTAACAACATTACTGTGTTGTTACTTACAAAGCACATTTCTTATAAAAGCAGTCTTATTATTATTATTTTTTTATCAAGCCTGATAAGTTGTGCCTTTTAGAGTAAATGTAATTATCAAAATTGTTGGGTGTAAGTCTATTGTGTTGCTATTTGTGTTCTGTTTTTCCTTTTTGTTGTGTTTCTTCCTTTCCTGACTTCTTTTGAGTTGGTTATTTTTAAAGTTCCATTTTTATATAACTAGTTTTGCTTCTTTTCTTTCCTTTTCTCTTTAATGGTCACTCAATTGTAGTATCAGGACCTCTGGGATTCCTAAAAACTTCTCTTCTTTTAAGTCACATATTAGTGAAATTTGCAAGAATGTCAAAGCAGTGTTGCTGTTGTCATTAAACTTTTAAATATTGTTGAAAATACAGCTGTTTATTTCTATTTTAAAATTTAGCTGTTTTTTAAAAAAAGTCACCTTACAATTAGATTTTTAATTCTAAATCAATTAAATATATTTTAAAGATTTCTTAATTTATACTTATAATGCAGTATAATGCAGTAAATGTTCATAGATATAACCCAGTTTTTATTAATCACCAAGATTATAAAGGGATCCTAAGACCAGTTTGAGAGCCATGGCTCTACTTTCTAAAATGTACAGATTTACCAATCTACTTTTAAATCTGTCACTTCACCTTACAACAGTATTCCTTTATTTTCCCCCCTTACCCTCTCCTTTGTGCTATTGAAATAATACATTTTATTTCTACATGTTATAAATTGTGTACCATACACTGTTTTTATTTTTGTCTTGGTAATTAGTCAATTTAAAGAAATTCAGAAATTTTTAAAAATGTTTTGTATTTATCCATGTGTTCTTGTTTTCCCTACTTATCCTTTTTCTCTAGATTCCAAATATCTAGCTTGTATCATATTTCTTCAGCTTGAACATTTAACCTTTCTTATAGTGTTGGTATGGAAGTTACAATAGATGAAATTTTCTATTCAGTTAAAGTTGGAATAAAGTGGTTTCATTATATAGTTACATGTAAATCATTATTAGAGTAAGTATACTCTATCTTTAGATATCTTCATCAAGTAGTTTGATGTTAAGGCATGCCCACTTTTATGTTGAATTTTTGTACATGTTTTCCAACAAAATTTGTTTGGGGATTTGTTTGCTAGGAGGAGGCATCTCCCTACTCTTTGGTCAACATATGCCTGAACGTCCTGATTGCTAACCTGGAGAACTTCTGTTCTGAAAGATCTGATGGAACATTGTGCCTTCCGGAGCATTGGCGTTTCCCTCAGGAATTAGCTGATCAATTCCTTGGGGTGATGACTTGGCAAGGTAATGATAAGATTCCTTTGTGTGTACTCTTAAAGCACTCTTTTGAATTTGAAAAGCACTTTCACATGCAATTCCTTTTTTATTCCTCACAACTACCCAGCGAGAAATAGAGAAATTATTCTCATTTCAATTATGTGGAGGCTAAATCTGAGTCTTTCTGGGATCCCTTGGTAAAAATTGTCTTGCTTCTAATTCTAGGTTTGCATTGCTGTTGGCTTAGCAGAGTAGTGGAGAACTAAGTCAGGTTACCACTCATCTGTCTGCGCTCTAGCTGCTGAAATGCCAGAGAGCAGATAGTTGGTATAGTCTTACCTCCCGTTCTTTTGATTATAAATATGAAACTTTAAGTAATTTTTCTTTACTTCCCAAAGGGCTGTATTTACTGTGCTGTGTTACAGGTTTTTCTTAATGAAGACTTTTTAAAGTAACAAATTGTTGAGCTGTAATTCACATACCATATAATTCATCCATTTAAAGTTTACAGTTCAATGATTTTTTTAGTGCATTCACAGATATGTGGAGCTATTATCACAATTTTAGGACATTTTCATCACCTTAAAAAGAAACTCTTTACCAACCCTCTGACTTGAGCAACCACCTTCTACCTGCATGTATTTGCCTGTTCTGAACATTTAATATAAATGGAATCATGAGTATGTGGCTTTTTTTGTGTGTCTGGCTTCTTTCGCTCAACATATGGTCAAGATTTATCCATGTTGTAGCATCAGTCACTCACTACTTCATTCATTTTTATGGCTGCATGATACAGGCATACCTTGGAGGTAATGCGGGTTTGGCTCTAGACTGCCACAATGAAGTGCATATCACAATTAAGTGAGTCACACAAAATTTTCTGTTTTCTACTATATATAAAGTTATGTTTATACTAGACTAGAGTATGTTAAGTGTGCAGGAACATCTAAAAAGCAATGCATACATTAATTAAAAAATACTTTTTTTTTTTCTAAAAAATGCCATCATCTGAGCCTTCAGCAAGTTGTAAGCTTCTTGCCAGTAAAAGGTTTTTCTTTGATGTTCATGGCTGCTGACTGATCAGGTTGGTGGTTTGCTGAAGTTTGGGTGGCTGTGGCAACTTTTAAAAATAAGAAACAATGAAGTTTGCTGTGTTATTGACTCTTCTCATGAATGATTTCTCTGTAGCGTGTGATGCCATCTGATAGCATTTACCCATAGTAGAACTTCTTTCAGAATTGGAGTAAGTTCTCTCAAACCCTATAACTGCTCTATCAACTAAATTTATATAATATTCTAAATCCTTTGTTTGTCATTTCAACAGTGTTCACAGCATCTTCACCAGGAGCAGATTCCATTTCAAGAAACTACTTTCTATCTGTAAAAACATTATCATGAGATTGCAGCAATCCAGTTACATCTTTAGGCTCCACTTCTGATTCTAGATCTCTTGCTATTTCCACCACATCTGCAAGTTACTTTCTCCACTGAAGTTTTGAACCCCTTCAAAGTCATCCAGTAGGATCAGAATAAAGTTTTCAGACTCTTATTAATGTTGATATTTTGATCTCTTCTCATGAAAAATGAATGTTCTTAATGGCATCTCGAATGGTGAATCCTTTCCAGAGAGTTTTCAGTTTCCTTTGCTCAGATTCGTCAAAAGAATCACTATGGCAACTATAGCCTTACAGAATTTTTTTTTTTTTAATAATAAAACTTAAATGTTGAAATTATTCCTCGACCCATGGGTTGCAAAATGGATATTGTGTTAGCAAGCATGAAAACAACATTAATCTTATTGTATATCTCTATCAGAGCTCTTGGATAATCAGGTGCATTGTCCACGAGTAAGTAACATTTTGAAAGGAATTTTATTTTCTGAGCAGCAGGTCTCAACAGTCCGCTTAAACTACTTGTGAACAGTGTTGTAAAAAGATGTGCCTCTGTTCCATTTATAGAGTACAAGCAGAGTTAAATTTAGCATTAAATTAGGCATCCTAGGATTTTAGGAATGGTAAATGAGCATTGGCTTCAACTTAAAAGTCACCAGCTGCATTAGCTCCTAACAAGAGAGTCAGCCTGGCCTATGATGGTTTGAAGCCAGGCATTGTCTTCTCTCTAGCTATGAAAGTTCTAGATCAGTGGTCCTCGACTTCTTTGGCACCAGGGACCAGTGCTCCTATGAGAATGTAATGCCTGATGATCTGAGATGGAGGCTTAGGTGATGATGCTAGTGTTGAGGAGTGGCCGCAAATGCAGATGAAGCTTCGCTTGCTGCTGCTGGACTCCTGCTGTGTAGCCCTGTTCCTAACAGACCATGGACCTCTGCCTGTCCAAGGCCTTGGGGTTAGGGACCCCACCCCTGTCCTAGATGACATCTTCTAATATAAGACTGTTTAGTCTACATGGAAAATCTGTTTAGTGTAGCCGCCTTCATTACTTACCTTAGCTAAATTTTTGGATAACTTGCTGCAGCTTCTACATCAGCACCTGCTGCTTCATCTTGCACTTTGTATTTTGGAGACTGCTTCCTAAACTTCATGAGCCAACTTTCGTTACCTTACTTTTCTTCAGCTTCCTCATTTCTTTCAGCCTTTATAGAGTCGAAGAGAGGTGGGGCCTTGCTTTGGATTAGGCTTTAGGATTAGGCATATTGTGATTGGTTTGAATCTTCTATCTAGACCACTAAAACTTTATTCATACCAGCAGTAAGGCTGTTTCTTTTTTATGATTCATACGTTCACTAGAGTAGCACTTTTCCTTCAAGAGCTTTGTCTTTGCCTTCACAATTTGGCTGTTTGGTAGAAGAGGCCTAGATTTCAAGCCTGTCTTAGTTTTGCCTATCTTGGCTTTCAGCAATGCTTCTTCTAGCTGAATCATTTTAGTCTTCTGATTTAAAAGTGGGAGACATATGACTCTTGAACACCATTCTAGTGTTATCAATTGGACTAATTACAATATTCTTGTGTCTCAGAATGGGGAAGCCTAAGGAGAGGGAAGGAGAAGGAACAGCAGCTGGTCACAGGATAGTCACAACACACACAACATTGATTAATTTTGCTGCCTTATATGGGCATGGTCGATGGCTCCCCCAAACAGTAATAATAGTAACATTAAGGATTACTGATCAGATAACAAATATAATAAAAAGTTAGAAATATTGAGAGAATTCCCAAAATGTAATACAGAGACATGAAGTGAGCAAATGGTGTTGGAAAAATGGCTGTGATATGACTTGCTCAACTCAGAGTTGCCACAAACCTTCAATCTGTAAAAAACAACAACAACAAACACAAATCTGTGAAAGTACAGTGAAACAAGATATGCCTGTATATTATTGTATGGATATACTGCATTTTATTTATTCATCACCTGATGGACATTTGAACTGTTTTTACATTTTGGCTATTATGAATATGCTGCTATAAACATTTGTGTACACATTTCTGCATGGACATATTTTCCCTTTTCTTGGGTATTTACCCAGGAACAAAATGGCTGGGTCAAGTGGCAACTCCATGTTTAATTTTTTGAGGAACTTTCAAACCATTTTCCAAAGTGGCTGTACTATTTTTTACATTCCTACCAGAAATATATGAGTGTTCCAATTTCTCCACATCCTCACCAGAACTTACTGATTTTTTGATTATAGTCATCTTGGTGGTGGATATGAAGTGATATCTATTGTGGTTTTGATTTGTATTTCCCTAGTGACTAATGATATTGGACATCTTTTCATATGCTTTTTAGCTGTTGGTATTTCTTCTTTGGGGAAGTATCTCTTCAGATCATTTTGCTCATTTCTTAATTAGATTGTCTTTTATTATTTAGTTGTAAGAGTTCTTTATATATTTCAGATACAAGTCCCTTGTCAGTTACATGGTTCACAGTTATTTTCTTCCATTCTGTGGATTGTCATTTCACTTTGTTGATAGTACCCTTTGACTCACAAAAGTTATTTTGATCTTTGATCACAAAAGTCCAATTGATTTGCTTTTGTTGCTTATGTTTTTGGTATCATATCTAAGAATCATTGCCAAATCTAAGATCCTAAAGATTTATATCTATATTTTCTTCTGAGATTTTTGTTGTTTTCAGTCTTACAATTAGGTCTTTGGTCCATTTTGAGTTAATTTTTGCAGATCAGGTGTGAAGGGTGAGGGTCCAGCTTCATTCTTTTGCATGTGGTTAATACAGTTGTCTGTCTCAGCACTATTTATTGAAAAGACTATGCTTTCTCTATTGCGTGGTCTTGGCACCCTTGTTGAAATCAGTTGACCATATTTGCATGGGTTTATTTCTGTACTCTCAGTTTTTGTTCCATTGATGAATATGTTTATCCTTACGTTAGTACCCCACTACCTTTTTTTAAAAAAATTTATTTTAATTAGTTTCAAGTATACAGTAGTACATTGGGTAGACATCTATATAGTTTGTAAAACAATCCCCCAATTGCTCCCTCTTTCCCCTGATCCTCCACCTAGCCAACGTATTAATGCTAACTGAATTCCCTATGCCATGCTCCCCACCCCTGTGACCATCTATTAGCTACAGATTTGTACTTCTTGAACCTTTCACCCCATTCTCCCAGCCCCCCAACACTCCCTCCCCTCTGTTCGTCACCACATTGTCCACTATATTTGTGAGTCTGTTTTTGATTAGTTTGTTCTTTTTATTTAGATTCTGCATATAAGTGAAATCATATAGTGTTTATCTTTCTCAATCTGACTTAAATACCTTCTAGATCCATCAATATCTTTTTCCATCCCCTTCCTTTTAGTCTTTGTGTGTATATTAATCCGAAGTGAGTCTTTTGTATTTTTTCTTCTTAAAGAAGTCCCTCCAACCTTTCCTGTAATTCTGGCTTAGTGGTGATAAATTTCTTAAGCTTATTTTTGTCTGGGAAGCTTTTTATCTATCCTTCAACTCTAAATGATAGCTTTGCTGGATGAATTATTCTTGGTTGTAGATCCTGAGTCTTCATCCTGTCAAAATGTTTGCCAAGCCCTTCTGTCCTGCATAATTTCTTTTGAGAAATCAGCTGCCAGTCTTATGGGTGTTTCCTTATAAGTAATTATCTGTTTTTCTTTTACTGCTTTTAATATTCTTTCTTTGTATTTAACCTTTGGCATTTTAATTATGATGTGTCTTGGTGCGGGCCTCTTTGGATCCCTGATTTTTGGAATTCTCTGACTTCCTGGAATTTTATGTCCATTTCCTTCACCAGGTTAGGAAAGTTTTCCATCATTATTTCTTCAAACAGCTGTTCTGCATCTTGATTTTCTTCAGTTACGCCGATCAGAGGAATATTTGGACCCTTAATAGTGTCCTATATGCTCCTTAAATTATTTTCATAGTCTTGTCATCTTATCTCTTGCCATTCTGATTGCATGTCCTTGGCTTTCCTGTCCTCTAGATAGGGCACTTGATCCTTTTCTTTATTCACTTTGTTTATTCCATTTACTATACTTCTCATCTCTGATAATGTGTTCTTCATTTCTGACTGGTTCCCTTTTATATTTTCCATTTCCATTTTTATGTTTTTTATTTCTTTGTTGAAGTTCTCATTGAATTTATCTACATTTCCCAAAAGTTCATTGAGCATCTTTATAACCAGTGTTTCGAACTCTGCATCTGTTAGATTACTTGACTCCATTATATCTGGATCTCTGTTATCTTCTCTCATATGGTTCTTTTTCTTTGTCTTCCCATTTTGGCTGCCTTTCCGTGTCTGTTTCTATATTACTAAGCAAAGCTTCTAAGTCTCCCGGTCCTATTAATGTGGATTTGTGAAGTAGGTGTCTGGTGGCACAGTCCTCAGAGGGGTCCAGCTGCAGGCCAAATTTAGCCCAAGCCTGTATCCCTCTGGGTCCACCTGTTAAGATTCAGCAAGCAATCCACAGATGCTGTGTTTATAGTTGTCTCAAAAGGCCACACTAGAAACTGAGGCCAGCTACTTCCAGTATGAGACTAGGTGATACTCAGCAAGAAGCACCTGACTTGCTGAGGACACAGCTGGTTGTGGCTTTGGTAGGGCTGTGAGTTGCGGGAGGTGGAGTTTCAGGGAATCCTCTGGACCGAGCTACCTCTGTGATCCAGTTTGATGACATCACGGCTGTGGTGGGACTGTGTCTGCCACACTGGTATGGGGAGGGCTCAACAGAACAACGGATACTGCCGGCACTGCTGTACAGAGTGAGGAGACTCGGCCCTCACTCCAACGTCTCGCTGTAAGTCTGTGCTGCCCGCTGCATGCAGCCCTAACTGCCCTCATGAGCAGGTCCATCACTACGAAAATCTGTTTGTGGATGAGGCCCTTTTAAGAGGCTTCTGATGCGGCTGCGGCCCCTCTCCCACTCAACCGTTTGAGACCAGGGAGCCCTGTGTCCTTGCCCCGTCCTACCTTCTGCCATTGCAGGGTGATTTCTTGGATTTCTCCCTATTTGTATGGCTTTTTCATCAAAATCCCAGGTGATTTTTTTCCTTGCTACTTTTTCTTGTTTCTGTCACAAGTTTGATTTAGTCTCCAGAGGGAAGAACAGAACCTCTGTCATCTATGCCATTTTTTTTTTTTTTCGGTACTCAGCACCCTATTCTCTTGTAAGTTTTGAAATTGGAAAGTGTGAGTCTTCCAACTTTGCTTTTTTTCAGGATTGAGCTATTCCGGGTCACTTATATTTTCATATATGAATTTTAGAATCAGCTTATCAGTTTCTCCAAAGAATCCAGCTGAGATATGAACAGGGATCACATCAAACATGTGTATCAATTTGTGGAGTATTGCCATCTTAACAGTGTTAAGTCCATGAACATGATGTCTTTCTATTTATTTAGATCATCTTTCATGAGTATGGAATGTTTTTCTGTTTAAAATATTTAATTTCTTTCAACAATGTTTTATAGTTTATAAGTTTTACACATCTTTGGTTAAATTTATTTCTAAGTTTACTCTTTTGATGGTACTGTACATGGAATTGCTTTCTTAATTTCATTTTTGTATTGTTCATTTTTAATGTACAGAAATATATAGTAGATTTTTAAATGTTGATCATATCCTGGAAGCTTGCTGAACTCATTAGTGGATTCCTTAGAATTTTATATATGCAAGATTATGTCACTTGCACATGGAGATACTTTTACTTCTTTCTTCCAGTTTGGATGCCTTTTATATCATTTTCTTGAATAATTTTCCTGACTAGAACTTCCAATACAGTGTTGAAGCATTGAACATTGAAGTTGAATATTGAAGTGGACATTATTGTCTTTTTCTGATCTTATGGTGACAGCATCTAGTCTTTCACCATTAAGTATGATACTAACTTTGGGTTTTTCGTAGCTGCCCATAACAGGCTGAGGAACTTCTCTTCTATTTTTATTTGTTGGATGTTTTCATCAGGGAACGAGTGTTAGCTTTTTCTTCATCTGATGAAAAGCAAAGTGTTAGTTTACTGGGATAACTCCCACTAGATCATGGCGTGTAATTCTTTTTGTATGTTGCTATATTTTGTTTGCTGGTATTTTGACAGAGATTTTTGCAACCCTATGTTTTGAGGGATTTTGGTCTGTAATATTCTGAGTTTGGTATCAGAGTAATACTGGCCTCAATGAGTTGGGAAGTGTTTCCTTTTTTATTTTGGGGAGAGTTTGTGAGAATTGACACATGTTCTTTAAATATGTGGTAGAATTCACCAGTGAAGTCCTCTGGCCTCTTTGTATGGGTAGTTTTTGATGATGAATTTAATCTATGTATTATAGATGTATTCATATTGTCTATTTCTTTTTGAATAGTTTTGGTAGTTTGTATTACTCTGAAAACTTGTCCATACAGTTGTTCACAGTATTCCTTTATAATCCATTTTTTTGCAAGGTTGGTAGTTCTGTCTCTAATTTCATTTCTCATTCTAGTAATTGGAGTTCTTCCCCACCCCCCTTAATCAAGCTAAAGGTTTATCAATTTTATAGGCCTTTTCATAGAATCATCTTTTGGTTTTATTGATTTTTCAAATCATTTTTTCTATCCCCCATTTCACTAATTTCTACTCTAATCTTTAATTTCCTTCTTCCTGTTCACTCTGTTTAGTTTGCTTTTTTCTGTGTCTTAAGGTAGAGCTTAAGTTATTGATCTGAGACTGTCTTTTTTAAATATACAGAATTAGAGCTATAAATTTCCCTCAAGCACTGCTTTAGCTGCATTGCATTAGTTTTTGTATGTAGTGTTCATTTTTCTTTCATCTCAAATTTTTTAAAACTTCTCTTTCAATTTCTTTTTTGACTCATTGGTTTTTAGTAGTATATTAGTATATTATTTAATATCCACTTGCTTGTAATTTCCCCAAATTTCTTTGCTATTGATTTTTTTTTAGGCAAGGCAACCCTTGGTTGACCTTGCAGATTGCAAGGACCTCGTCAGCTTACAATCCCTTTTTTTTTTTTTTTTTACACCTACAGCACCTGATCTTCCTAAGTGGTCTCCCATCCAAGTACTAACCAGGTCTGACCCTGCTTAGCTTCTGAGAACAGATGGGATCGGGCTTGTTCAGGGTGACATGGCTGTAGACTTGATTTTTAATTTTATATTATTGTAGTTGGAGAACATAGTCTTTTAAAATGTATTGAGATCTGTTTTGTGGCCTGATACATGGCCTATTCTGGAAATGTTCCATGTACAGGAGATCATTGAGAAAAATGTATATTCTCATTACTGGGTGAGTTGTTTTATAGATTTCTATTAGTTCTGGTTGGTTTATAATGTCCTGATCATCTGTTTCCTTTTTGATCTTCTGCTTACTTCTGTATTGAGAAAGTTTTGATCTTTTTTGTTATTTATGTTAAAATAGGATATACCTGTACTCCTAACAGGAAAGAGAAAGAAAAAGAGGGTGGTAATATCTTATGAAGGTACAGGTTGGAATAGGGATAGCATAGACTTGTTACACTCAGAAAGGAAAAATCCAGTGAAGAGGGAAACATTAAAAATATAAAAGCTAGAAGTTGATGGTGCAAGGTCGTGGAGGTGACTGAAGGAGTGGAATCATGAGCCCAGGTGAATAGAGATTACCTCAGAAGGAAGAAATGACAGATAACTAAAACAAGAAAGTAGCGAGGGTGGGAGAAGAGCTGTGTTAGGCGTTAGTGGGGAGGAAAATCATTCTGAAGGATTCTTGGTTGTTTGCTGGCTGAGGGGAACTGATAAAGGGAACAAAATAAAAATTTAGATTTCCAGTTGAGGTTGGAGATGACCATTTTATAAAGTGAATGTTTATTGACTTAAGAGTTTATTTGTGACAGAGACAAAATAGATTCGGCGTTCAAGAATCCATAAGATAACCTCACAAGAGTGAAGCTCCTAGAAATTTGGTGATTGAGGTTGACTGTTGGGAACTTTGTTCTGTGGTTTAATTGAGAGTTAATTAAGAACAAAAACCCCAAGAAAACATGAGTTTTTTTTCCGGTTGAGATAAGCAATATATGAGTCATGTTATTTAAATTTACATAAAGTAATAGCCTATTCATCTCTCCCTCCCATTCCTGCAACCACTGATCTTTTTACTGACCCATAGTTTTGCATATTTGGAATCATACAGAATGTAGCCTTTTCGGATTGGCTTCTTTCACTCAGTAATATGCATTTGAGGTTTTCATGTCTTTTATAGATTGTTAACTCATTTCTTTTAGTGATGAATAAAACAGTCTATTTTCTGGGTATCACGGCTTCTTCATTCACCTGCTGAAGGACATCTTAGTTATTTCCAGGCTTTGGCAATTATGAATAAAGCTGCTATAAACATCTATGTGTAGGTTTTTGCGTGGACATAAATTTTCAGCTCTATTGGGTAAATAACAAGGAATGCAATTGCTAGATCATATGGTGATAATATGTTTAGTTTTGTAAAAAACTGCCAAACTGTCTTCCAAAACAGCTGTGCCATTTGCACTCCCACAGCAATGCACAAGAGAGAGCTCCTTTTGCTGCTCACCCTTCTCAACTTTTGTTGCCATCAGTGTTCTGGATTTTGTCTATTTCTAACAGGTGCATAGTGCTATGTTGTTTTCTTAACTTGCATTTCCCTAATGACATATCATGTGAAACATCTTTCCATATGCTTATTTGCTATCTGCATATTTTCTTTGGTGAGGTGTTTGTTAAGGTCTTTGGCCCATTTTTTAATCTGGGTGGTTTATTATTTTATTATGGAGTTTTATAAGAATTCTTTGTATATTTTGGATAAGTCCTGTATCAGATAGGTCTTTTGCAGTTATTTTCTCCCAGGCTGGCTTGTCTTCTAATTCTCTTCATATTGTCTTTTGCAGAGCAGAAGTCTTTAGTTTTAATGAAGTCCATAGCTTGTTGATTATTTCTTTCATGGATTGTGCCTTTGGTGTTGTGTCTTAAAAGATATTACTCTACCCAAGGCCATCTAGGTTTTTTCTTATGTTATCTTCTAGGAGTTTTTATAACTTTGCATTTTACGTTTAGTTATATAATCTATTTTGAGTTAATTTTTGTGAAGAGTATAAGGTCTACTTTTAGATTCATTTTTTTTTCATGTGGATGTCCAGTTTTTTCAGCACCATTTGTTAAAGAAACCATCTTTTCTCCACTGAATTGCCTTTGCTCCTTTGTCAAAGATCAGTTGACTATATTTATGTGGGTATATTTCTGGACTCCCTGTTCTGTTCCATTGACCTATTTGTCTTATTCTTTCACCAGTACCACACTGTCTTTATTACTGTATCTTTGTATTAAATCTCTAAGTAGGATAATGTCATCCCTCCAACTTTGTTCTTTTAATATCGTGTTGGCTATTCTGGGTCTTTTGCCCCTTCATATAAACTTTAGAATCAGTTTCTCTGTATCCACAAAATAACTTGCTGGTATTTTTATTGAGATTGTCTATCTATCTGTAGATCAAGTTGGGAAAAACTGATATATTGACAATATTGAGTTCTCCTGCTAGTGAACATGGAATATCTATTTATCCCTTGTTTCATATATCAAAGTGTTATAGCTTTTCTCAATTCTTATACATATTTTTTCATTATTTTTGGGTGCTAATATAAATGGTATTTTCATACTTTGCCTTTCATTGTTGTTATATGGGTACGCATTTGACTTTTATTTAGTAACCTTTTATCCTGCAACCTTGCTATGATCACTTATTAGTTCCAAGACTTTTTTTTAGATTCTTTCATATTTTCTATATAGATGATTATATTATCTGTGAGCAAAAGATAGCTTTATGTCTTCTTTCCTAATCTATGTATCTTAATTTCCTTTCTTGTCTATTGCATTGGCAAGGATTTTCAATACAATGTTTAAAAAAAGTGGTAGAAGGGACATTCTTGGTCTTAGTGGAAACCTTTATTTCTCACTGTTAAGTATCATGTTAGCTGTAGATTTTTTGTGCATAGTCTTTATCAAATTGAAGAAATTCCTCTACTTATAGTTTACTAGGAGTCTTTATCATGAACAGATGTTGCATTTTGTCATGTGCTTTTTTTTTCATCTATTAATACATTTTTCATTTAACATTTCTTTTAACATTTTTTGTAATGCTGGCTTATTGGTGATGAATTCCTTAAGCTTTTTCTGTCTGGGAAGTTCTTTATCTCATCTTACATTTAATCAAAAAAGCCTTACTGGGTAGAGTATCTGTGGTTGTAGATTCTTGTTTTTTCATAACTTTGAATATTTCTTGCCATTTCCTTCTGGCTTGAAAAGTTTTCATTGAAAAGTCAGCACACATTCTTATGGGGGTGCCTTTGTAAGTAACCAGCTTCCTTTCTCTTGCTGCTTTTAAGATCATCTTTGTCTTTAACCTGTGGCATTTTAATTATAATGTGTCTTGGTTCAGGTCTGTTTGAATTCCTATTGTTTGGAACTCTGTGCTTCCTAAACTTGTATGTCTAATTCTTTTGCCAGGTTAGGGAAGTTTTCTGTCATTATTTCTTCAAATAGAGCCTCAGTCCCTTCTCTCTCTCTTCTTCAGGTACTCCTATGATCTGGATATTTTTACACTTCATGTTGTCCCAGAGGTCTCTCAAACTCCCTCATTTTAAAAAATTTTTGTTCTTTTTGTTGTTCTGATTGGGTGTATTCAGCTATCTTGTCTTTCAATTCGCTGATTCAGTCTTCTGCTTCGTCATATCTACTGTTGAACCCTTCTAGTGTATTCTTCATTTTGTAGTCCTCATTTCTGTCTGGTTCTTTTTTATGGGTTCTATGTCCTTTTTATGCTCTCATTGTGCTCTTCAATTCTCCCCATAAGTTCAATGAGCATCCTTATAACCATTATTTTGAACTCTGACCCTGGTAGGTTGCTTACCTCCATTTCATTTAGCTTATTTTCTGGAGTTTTCTCTTATTTCACTTGTGGCATGTTTCTTTGTTTTCTCGTTTTATTAATTAGCCTCTCTGTTCTTTTCTATGTGTCAGGAATATTTGTTTCATCTCTCAATTTTGGCCAGATGGCCTAATATAGAAGGTGTCCTGTGTGGTCTAGTAGTGCACTCTCCCTGATCCCTTGTGCCAGGAGCTCTGGAGGTGACTTTTGTGTGGGTTGTGTATGATCTTCTGTTGCCGCCAAGCCTTTATTGTTGTTAGTAGATCAGTGGGTGAGAATAATGGTTCAGGCAGACTAGTTGTGGGAATCGGCTGCACCCTCAGGGTAAGAGTTGCTGTGTGGGGGCTGACCCCACTGAGTGCCTAGAGGCTTGTGTACTTGTTGCAGCCACCCTTTCTGTGTATCACTAATGGAACGAGTTAGTCAGGGGTCGCTCCATTGTTCCAGCCCCAGGTGCGTTGGTTTTGTGGCCTCTTGGGAGGGGCTCCCCCATATACCAAGGTCAGCCACTGCTTTTGATTGCTCAGGGCTACCCTGTGAGAACTACAAAGCGATCCACTGATGGTTGTTGCCTATGCTGTATCTATAGGTAAAGACGACGCTGTAGGCAGCTCTTGGTTATCCCCTGTCCCTGACCTGTGGCAGTTTAACAGAGGGACCAGTGCTCCTCAAGGCCTGATACTGCCTATCAGTTGCCTGTAAGTCTCTGAAACTGGATGAGCCTCTGGGTGATATGCGTGTCAGTGGCGCAGGGACCCTGGGAATCTCCCGGATCTAGTGAGTAAATTTCCCCTGCGACTGCAGTGTCAGTTTACGTGCCCACTCTGTCTCTGTGGCTCACTGTACAAATTTCCATTCGAAGCAAGGTCAACCGCTGCCCACCCTGGGCCTAAATGCACTACCTAAATACAGGGCAGGGGCAGCTGCCTATCAATGTGCAATGGGCACTTTGTGTACTGGATGGGACAGGAGCCCAGGGAATTAAGGGCCATCAGGCCAGTACAGACCGCTGCAATTCCCTTAAGAGATATTGCAGCTCGTACAGGCAGTAGTGGTCTGTCCACAACTGTTTTCTTCGAAGTGTGCTTACTGCGCTAGCCATAGTCTGTTGCCGGTGTTAACTGCTCAACCCCAGAGCCAAGCAAGAGGTTGCTTGTCAATGGGCTGCAGGCACTTTTGTGGCTTGGGAGAAGTGGGATCTCAAGGCGACAAGGTCTGTTCGGCCAATACAGCCTCAGTTTTGCTGCAACTTCTGTGCCTGGGCATTCCCTCTATAGACCCAGATCACAGTGAGACCAGATGCTGTCAGGGGTGTTCCCACAGACCCCTGTGCTCCAGGACATAATATTTGCAACTCCTACAGGCAGCAGAGTTCTGCTTGCCATTGATTTCCGTGCACGGACCACCCTTTGCCAGCCAAAGTGTATTGCCTGTGTGGATTAAGAGATCAGGAGAGGATAAGGGAAAGGCTGTTTCAGTTCAATGACAATGGGCCTTATGGGGCAATTTGCTGACAGGGTGGAGAGGGGTCTGAGAGAGACAGTGGCAATCAGATCAATACAGACTCAGTCTTGCTGCAAATTTGGTAACTGTTGTGAGTTCCCGCAGGAGACCCAGATCACAGCCAGAGCAGCTGCTGTCTGAGACTGGCTCACAGGTCCCCAATCTCTGCCCAAGTTCATGTTGGCAGCAGCGATCTGCCTAAAGCCCTACCGTTGAAATGCAGCTCACAGCACTGGTTGCCCACTGGGAATAGAAATGTAGCTTACAGGGCTGGCTGCTTTTTCTGGAATTGAAAAGGCTGCTCACAATGATGGCTGCCCTGCTTGGCCCTGAATCACTCAGAGCTGAGCTTTGCAGCCATCCAACAACACTTGCCCAGAGCAATATGCAGGTTAGGCAGGGCGAGCTGGTCTGAGCTGATCCCCTCAGACCAGTGCTCCCTAATGGCTCTGTAGTAGGGTTCTGCACAGTTAAGCTGGTGTGATCTGTAGGTTACCCTGTAGTGGGGCTGGACAATGGTGCCTTTCCAGTCCTCCTTGTGACGCCAAGTAATGGAGGCCTTTTCAGAATGAATCCTGTGCGAGCCTCTGACCCTGTGCCGGTGTCCTGGGTGAATGCCCTTAGGTCAGAAAGCCTTTGTATGGGTCCTTCAAAGGGACGTCTAGGGGCTCCCTTCAGACGGCTGGAATCCCTCTAGTTTCTACAGTCAGAGCTATTGGAATCTCTTCTTCCCTGGGCCAGGACCCTGTGCTGGAAAGCCCCCAGATGAGATCAGGAACCCCCTCTCCTTCAGGAGAGCCTCTGCAGCCTTGCTCTCTCTCCCGGTGATCCTCCATCATCCGCAGGTGCGGGGCCAGCCCGATTTGCAACTTTGCCCCTCCTACCGGCTTTGATGTGGCTCTTTTATATTATCAGGTATAGGTGTTATGGTCACTTGGACTTCAGGTGATTCTCCAGGTTGCTTATTTTATAATTTGGTTGTAATTTTAATGCAGTCCAGGAGGAGAAGAACCCTGCCATCTTCCCTCAACCCCCAATTCATTTTTGAATGTTGAAACAGTCTTGCATACCTAGAATAAATCCTACGTGGTCATGATGTGTAATTCTTTGTATATATTGTTGGATTCAATTTGCTAATATTTTATTGGAGATTTTTGTATCTATATTCATGAGAGATATTGGTCTAAAGTTTTTTTTTTTTTTTTTTGTAATATTTGTGTGGTTTTGGTGTTAGGGTAATGCTGTATGCAAAGAATGAGTATTCTCTCTGCTTCTATCCCCTGAAAGAAATTATAGAAGGTTGGTATAAGTTCTTCCTTAAATGTGTGGTAGAATTCACCAGTGAACCCAGCCTGGTGCTTTCTGTTTTGGAAGGCTATTAATTATTTATTTTATTTCTTTAATAGATACAAGCCTATTGAGATTATTTCTTGTGCGAGTGTTGGCCTATTTTCTTTGGGTCGTTTCAAGTAATCTACTGTTCTATGCCTCCGTGTCTTTATGCGTTCTTCCACTCTTCACCTACCTCTTCACGAGCTAATATTTAGTCTTCACAACTTTCCCCAAACTTAACTCTACTTCACTAATTCAATACCTGGTATGAGTCACTACTGCATATTATATACTACTATAATAATTTAACTTACTTGCATTCCTCTGCTGAATTCCTTGTGGTCCTAGGGTTCTAATTACCTGTGTGCCCATTACTTAACACAGGATCTCACACATAGAAGATGCTTAGTAAATCTCTTCTAAATGAAATCTGGTGCAACCCACTTATTTTATAGATGAGGAAAATGAGTCCCCGAGAGGTAAGTGACTTATCGAAGGCTAGCCACTAATTTGGTTAAAAGTAATCATTAATCATGTTATTTGCATGCTATGTATCGTGTACTTATATATTTTATTTTGTTGTTTTTTTTTTCTGTGAACATGATTACTATGAATAAAATTGGGCTCTGAAGTCCAGCTGGCTTTGATTCCTGATTCTGCAGTACATTTTGTTTTTGGACAAGTTACTTAACCTCTTTAAGATTCAGTTTGCTCAGCTGTAAGATGGTAATAATAATTTCTTTATATCATTGTTCCAAAGAGAGATCTATCAAAGAGTTTAGAACAGTATTTGGCACAGAGTAAGCCGTAGATGTAGTCACCGTTGTTATTATTAGCATCCGTCGTAGTTCATTGGCTGCTGTGCCTCCTGGAAAAAGCATAAGATTAATTGTTATTATAAGCTGATTCTTTAATTAATTATTTTTAAAAATTAATTTATTATTATTATTATTATTTTTATAGGCAAGCTGACTGATAGAACAGCGAGCATTTTCCAAGGCAACCAAATGAAACTGAAACTGGTCAATATTCAAAAAGCTAAAATCTCTACAGCTACATTCATAAAGGCTTTCTGCCATCACAAACTCATTGAACTGGATGCTACTGCAGTGCACTCTGACCTCCCAATCCCAGACATCATAAGTGGACTCTGCAGCAATAGCTGGATCCAGCAGAACCTCCGGTGTCTCCTATTAGACTCAGCAAGCATCCCTAGAGATTCAAGACTACTGTTTTTTGGTCAGCTCACTGGTCTTCGCATTTTAAGTGTTTTCAATGTTTGTTTTCATACTGAAGACTTGGCTAATGTTTCTCAGTTACCAAAACTGGAAAGCTTGGATATCTCCAATACTCTGGTCACTGACATCTCTGCACTCCTTGCTTGTAAGGATCGACTCAAATCTCTCACAATGCACTATCTGAAATGCCTGACTATGACCAAGCCACAAATTCTTGCAGTTATTAGAGAACTTAAATGTCTGCTTCACCTTGATATTTCTGATCACAGGCAATTCAGATCAGATCTAGCTTTTCATTTGCTACAGCAGAAGGATATTCTGCCCAACATTGTGTCACTGGATATTTCAGGGGGCATTTGTATCACCGATGGAGCTGTAGAGCTATTTATACAGCAGCGGCCTGCGATGCAATATGTGGGACTCTTGGCTACGGATGCTGGTTATTCTGACTTCTTTACTACAAAGCAAGGCTTGAGGGTTTGTTCTTATCTGAAATAAGTTTGTTTCATTTGTTCAGAACATTATTCAGCTTTTGTTGTATATTAGAATCTATGTATTAGGGTTACAGAGATAGATAAAAAGTACTTAAGGAGCTTAACAATTAATAATTATTGTGTAGCTACAATGTGGTGAGTTGTAGAAATACAACCTTAAACAAGATACAGCCCTGGCCTCTGTCTCTCCTACTCTAACTTCATAATGATAGTGCAGTCATTTATACATCCACTCCTGTGTGTCAGATGTCATGCTATGCAAGTTGTTTTCTACTTCAATCTTTCCAGTTGAGGAAATGGAAGCTTAAGGAGATTGAGCTACTTATTAAATGGTATAGCTGGGACTTCTATGCAAATCTTCGTTATTCTGAAACTTGTGCTCTTTGCCTCTATTAGTAGCTAAATATAATTAATAAGGCAGGTGATCAACATGGGTAATACCATTTTTGGTAAAGGTATAACAAAGAGCAACTTTTTTTTCAGTCTATCATTTATTTTTATTTGTTAAATATTTTAATTAGTTTCACGTATACAGTACATTGGTTAGACATCTATATAGTTAGTAAAATGATCCCCCCAATTGCTCTCTCCCTCTCCTGACCCTTCACCCAGCCAGTGTATTAATACTAATTGCATTCCTTATGCCGTGCTTCCTATCCCTGTGACCATCCATCAGCTACTAATTAGTACTTCTTTAACCCTTCACCCCATTCTTCCAGCCCTCAAATCACCCTCTTCTGTGTCCATCACCAAATTGTCTGCTATATATCTGAGTCTGTTTTTGATTAGTTTGTTCTTTTTATTCCTTAAATTCCATATATAAGTAAAATCATGCAGTGTTTGTTATTCTGTCTGACTTAAATGCCTTCTAGGTTCATCACAGCAATATCTTTTTCCATTCCCTTCCTTTTCATATGTAGGGGTCTTGTTTTCTTATCCTTTCAGCCATTTTATCTTTTGGTTGGAGCACTTAGTTCTTTTCCATTTAAGGTACTTAGGAATGTAGTTGTTACCATTCTTTATTCCTGTTTTTGATACATGTTTTTTCTCTTAAAGTAGTCCCTCCAACGTTTCCTGTAATACTGCTTGGTGGTGATAAATTCCTTTAGCTTATTTTTGTCTGGGAAGCGGAAGCTCTTTTCTGTCCTTCAACTCTAAATGATAGCTTTGCTGGATAAGTTATTCTTGGCTGTAGATCCTGGATCTTCATCATGTCAAATATTTTTGTCAAGTCCTTCTGTCCTGCATAGTCTCTCTTTGAGAAATTAGCTGCCAGTCCTATGGGTGTTCCCTTATATGTAATTATTTTTCTCCTGTAGCTTTTAAAATTCTTTCTTTGTATTTAACCGTAGGCATTTTAATTATGATGTATCTTGATGTGGGCCTCTTTGGATCCCTGATTTTTGGAATCCCCTGAGTTTCCTGGGGATCTATGTCCATTTCCTTCACTAGATTAGGGAAGTTTTCTATCATTTCCTCAAAGAGCTGTTTAGCATCTTGATTCTCTTCACTTACGCTGATCAGACGAATATTTAGAGCCTTAATAGTATCTCGTATTCTCCTTAAATCATCTTTATTGTCTTGGCATCTTCTTTTTTTTTTTTTTTTTTTGCCATTCTGTTTGAGTGTCCTGATTGGCTTTTCTGTCCTCTAGATAGGGCATTTGATCCTCGTCTTTATTCACTTTGTTTATTCCTTTTTTTATTCCATTTAATATACTTCACAGATAATGTGTTCTTCATTTCAGACTGGTTCCTCTTATAATCTCCATCTCCATTTTCATCTCTTTGTTGGAGTACTGTTACATTTCCCAAAAGTTTTGTGAGCATCTTTTTAACCAATGTTTTGAATTGAATTCTGCATCTGTTAGATTACTTACTCCATTATATCTGGATCTCTGTTCTGTTCTGTTCTGTCATATGGTTTCTGCTTCTTTGTCTTCCCATTTAGGCTGCCTTTCCATGTCTATGTACTGAGCAAAGCTCCTAAGTCTCCCAGTCTTATTAGTGTGGATTTGTGAATTAGGTGTCCAGTGGCACAGTCCTGAGAGTGGTTTAGCTGCAGGCCAAACTAAGCCCAAGCCTCTGCCCCTCTGGGGCTACCTGTTAGGATTCAGTAAGCAATCTACAGATGCTGTGCTTACAGTTGCCTCAAAAGGCTACACCAGAAACCGAGGCCAGCTGGCTCCAGTGTGAGTCTAGGTACTGCTCAGTAAGGAGCACCTGACTCACTGAAAATACACCTGGATATGGCTTGGATGGGGCCCGAGTTGCAAGTTGCGGTAGCCAGGGTTTCAGGGAATCCTCTGGGCAGAGCAACCTGTTAATCCAGTTTGATGACATCGGCTGTGATAGCACTGTTTCCCTTGCACTGGTAGCGCAGGGAGGACTCAACAGGGAACAGTGGATATTGCTGGCACTTCTGTACGCTCGGCCCTCACTCCGACCCTGTCTCACTGGAAGTCCCTGGTGCTTCCTGTGTGTAGCTGAATGGGCACTGGTGCTCAGAACGAGCAGGTCCATCACTGCGAAAATCTGTTTGCAGATGTGGCCCTGTGCAAGGCTTCTACTGCTGCCGCTGCCATAGTTTCCATCACTCAACTGCTGGAGACCCGGCAGCTCCATGTTCTCACCCCGTCCTACCTTATGCCATTGCAGGGTGATTTCTTGGATTTCTTAGTAGTGTATGGCGTATTTATCTAGATCCCAGGCGGTTGCTGCTGCTGCTTTTTTCATTACAACTTGATTTGGTCGCCAGAGGGATGAGCAGAGCCTCTATCATCTACGCCATATTTTTCTCTCAACATGGAGCAATTTTGAAAGAGCTTTAAGAAAACAGTTTGGAATATTGCTTATAGTGCCTCAAGGTGCTATTTTTAAGGCAACATATTTAAATATTTATGTTCTGCAATATTTCTTTTTTAAAACAATGGTTCTCTTCCTTGATTGCACATTTTAATCACTTTGGAAGCTTTAAAATATACTGATGCCTGTGTCCCCTCCTTCTGTGATTCTGATACTCTATAGATCACTAATTTTAAACATTTTGTTACATTTGTTTTATCCTATCTTTGCTACATTTGTTTTATCCTATCTTCCAGCTATACACACACACATTTTTTCAGGAACTTTTGAGGGTAGGTTACATATCATGCCTCTTACTCCTTAATACTTAAGTTTGTATTTCCTAGAGCAAGGATATCCTCCTTAATGACCACAGTGCAGTTATTAAATTTTAGGAAATTTAACAGTGAACTATACTTTTATATAATACGTATTTATTTCCTGTGTCAATTAATCAAATAATGCCCTTTATAAAATACTTTTCCTTTTAGTCCAGGATTATTTTTGTATTCAGTTGTCATTTCTTTATAATTTGGAAGAATTTCTTAGTACTTTCTATTTTTTGTGACATTGATATTTTTGAAGAATACAGACCAGCTTTGTTTCATTGGCATTTTTGAAGAATGGTCCTCATTTTGACTTTGTCTGATGTTTCCTCATAAGTACATTCTGGTTCTTCATCTCTGGCTGAGATGTCATGTCTTCTCAGAGTGTCACATCCTGAAGCACACAGTGTCCCTTGTTAATCATATTTTCATCACATGTCAAAGTATTATCTAGATACTATATAAGATATCCAGGTATAGATAAAATATTCTCTATATAGTATAATTTCTACACTATATAGATATTTTACCTCCTGGGACTAATAAGCAATATATAGGATACTTGAAGATTATGCAAATATTCCTGGTTCTCATCGAACTTTATGATTTAGATTAACATTCATTTAGATTCTTACCTTAACCAATCTTTACAGCAGTGGTTGCAAAATGATGATTTTCCCAACTCCAGCCCTCCCTTTTATATTTAGCAGTAGGCATTCTACTCTAAGGAAGAGCCTGCCTTCTCCATCTCTGTCCAACCTATTTTTCATTATGGACTCATCAATTCCAGCTTTTCAGTGGTTTATGATATATTAGTGCCCTTAATTATTTTGATGCTCAATTTGCCACAGATTGGCCAATGAGAACTCCCCTTATTATTATTTGAGTAATTCCTTACTTTCTGGCACATTAAGGTGTTCTAGGCTTTTTATACTTTCCTGTCCAGCCCTGGAATTAGCTATTTCTCCCAGAAGCCCTGGTTCTTTTTAGTAGGAAATCAATATTGAAGTACTAGGTGTACTCAGTGCCATCGGGGTATCTTTGTTTTTAGCTCTTAGCAAGTAGCTCGGAAATACATGAAATACATCTAAAAATCATGCTTCCAAATAAATGTTCATCCTCATACCATTCTTTGCTTTTCCCCATTCTGCATTAGTTAGTATCTTCTTTTCCACAGTGAGAACCTTGGTTCCCAACAGCACTGGGCACATTTGCTAAGTCCTACAGTACATATAAAAGAGTTTCACAATTGCTATACCTATATTACTATGAAACATAAACCTCAAAAGAGCTTAAGGTTTGTAGGCAGTTTTTTAATTCTAGACCAAGGGTATAGTCAATGTACTAAATGTGTGTGTGTGTGTGTTTCCTTTTACGTAGTAGGTAGCACAGTATATATCTTCTGCACTTTGCTTTTTTTTTTTTTACTTAGTGTGTCTTGGAAATCAACCCATGTCAGTTCATATTCCCATTTATTTATTTTTTGGATAATAAAATGTACATAACAAGATTACCCTTGACCATTTTTAATTGTACAGTACAGTTTAGTGATATTAAATACATTTATAATGTGCAACCATCATCACTATCCATCTCTGTAGCTCTTTTCATCTTGTGAAACCGAAACTCTACACCCATTTAAATACTGATTCTTCATTCCCCCCTTTCCTCAAACCCTGGCTACCCTCATTCTACTTTGTCTTGGTAATTTTGACTAAGTACCTCATGTAAATAGAATCATACAGTATTTATCTTATTTGTGATTGGCTCATTTCACTTAGCATAATATCTTCAAGGTTCATCTATGTTGTAGCATATTCCAGAATTTCTTTTTAAGGTTGAATAATATCCATTACACACACACACACACACACACATACATACATACATACACATAAACATACACACACCACATTTTCCTGATTCATTTATTGTTGATGGACACTTGGGTTGCTTCCACATTTTAGCTGTTATAGTAATGCTGCTATGAACATGGGTATACAAATATTTCTTAAAGATCCTGCTTTCAATTCATTTAGGTAAATACCCAGAAGTGGAATTTCTGGATCATATAGTAATTCTATTTTTAATGTTTTAAGGAACTCTGCCATACTGTTTTTCACAGCAACTGTATAATTTTACATTTTCACCCGTGGTGCACAAGTGTTTCAATTTCTCTACACACTTGCTAATACTTTCTGTTTTTTCTAATATTAGCCGTTCTAAAGGGTATGAGGTATGGTATCTTATTGAAGTTTTTGATTTCCCTTCTAATATTATGGATCCTTTAATGAGTTTATTGGCCTTTCATATATCTTCTTTGGAGAAATATCTGCTTAATTCTTCGGCCATTTTTGATCAGGTTGTCTTTTGTCGTTTTGAGTTATAGGAGTTCTCTTTATGTTCTGGATATTAATCCCTATCAAGTACATGACTTGCCAATATTTTTTTTCCATTCTGTGGATTACCTTTTTACTTTGTTGATACTGTCTTTTGATACATGGAATTTTTAAAGTTTTCTTGAAGTTTGAGTTGTATATATTTTTTCTTTTGTTGACTATGACTTTGGTGTCACATTCAATAAATCATTTTTAAATCCAATGTCATGAAGCTTTTTGCCTATGTTTTCTTATTAGAGTTTTATAGTTATAGGTCTTACATTTAGGTCTTTGATCTATTTTGAGTTAGTTTTTGTATATGGTGTTCAGTAATAAGGGTCCACAACTTTATTCTTTTGCATGTGGATATCCAGTTTTCTTAGCACAATTTCTTGAAAAAACTTTTATTTCCCTCACTGAATGGTCTTGGCACCCTTGTCAAATATCAGTTGACCATATATGTGAGGGATTATTTTTGAGCTTTCTATTTGTTCCTTATTCTATATGTCTGTCTTTATGACAGTATCAACTGTTTTGATTACTGTAGCTTCGTGGTAACTGGAAATCGGAAGTACGAGTCCACCAGTTTTGTTATTTTTGAGATTGTTCTGTCTTTTTGGTGTCCTTTGCAGCTCCATTATAAATTTAGGGTGGGTTTTTCAATTTGCAAAAAACATCATTGGGAGTTTGGTAGGGATTACATTGACTATGTAGATCATTTGGGGTAGTATTCTTCCAATCTTAGAATTCATGTTCCCAGTTAATTTATGTCTTTAATTTCTTTCAGCAGTGTTTTGTCTTTTTGTTGTACAAATCTTTTACTTCCTTGTTTAATTCTGAAGTATTTTATTGTAAGTGGAATTGTTTTAGTAAATTCCTTTTCAGATTGTTCATTGTTATTGTAGAAAATGCAACTTATTTTTTGCATGTTAATTTTACTTCTTCCTTTGCAATTAGGATGCCTTTTATTTCTTTTTCTTGCCTAATTATTCTGGCTAGAACTTCCAGTTCTTTTTTCAGTAGAAGTCATGAAAGTGGGCATCCTTGTGTTGTTCCTGATCTTAGAAGTAAAGCTTTCAGTCTTTCACTATTAAGTATGATGTTCACTGTAGGTTTTTTATTCATAGCTTTTATTAAGATGAGATAGTTTTTTTCTGTTTCCAGTTTATTGAGTGTATTTGCCATGAAAGGGTGTTGAATTTTATTAAATGCGTTTTCTGCCTTAATTGATGACTATGTGGGGGTTTTCCCCCTTTCTTTCTGTTAATGTGGTGTGTTACATCTATTGGTTTTTCATGTGTTAAACCATTTTTTGCATTCCAGGATTAAATTCCACTTGGTCATAGTGTATAATCCTTTTAATGTGCTCCTGAATTTAGTTTGCATTTTGTTGAGGATTTTTTTAAGTAAAAAATTTTATTTTTCAATTACAGTTAACATTAAGTATTTCATATTAGTTTCAGGTGTATTGCTGATGATTTTTGCCTTACTTCACAAGGGATATTTATCTGTATTTTCTAGTGTCTTATCTAGCTTTGGAATCAGTGTAATACTGGCTTCATAGAATGAGTTAGAAAGTGTTCCTTTAAATTTTGTTAAACTTCGAGAAGGATTGGTATTCTTTCTTAAATGTTTGGTAGAATTTACTTGTGAATCCATCAGAGCTAAGGCTTTTCTTTGTTAGAAGATTATTGATTACTGATTCAATCTCCTTACTAGTTATAGGTCTTTAAATTTTCTATTTCTTCATAATTTAATCTTGTTATGTCTTGTGTTTCTAGAAAATTTTCCATTTCATCTAGGTTATTCAATTTGTTGGGCTATGATTATTTATAATACTCTCATAATCCCTTCCCTCCCCCCTTTAGAATTGGTAGTAATGTTTCTATTTTCACTTCAGGTTTCATAATTTAAATCTACCCCCTCAGTCAATCTAGGTAAAGATTTGTCAGTTTTGTTGATCTATTCAAAGAACTAACTTTTGATTTCATTAATTATCTCTAATTTTTGTATTTATTGATCTCTGGTCTAATTATCATTTCCTTCATTCTGCTAGCTTTGGATTTAGTTTTTTTTTTTTCTTTCTTGTTATTTAAGTTGTAAAGATAGGTTGTTAATTTGAGATCTTTCTTGTTTTTTAATGTAAACATTTACAGCTATATATTTCCCATTAGCACTGCTTTCCATGGTTCCCATAAGTTTTTGTATATTGTTTTGTTTTCATTTGTTTCTAAATATTTTCTAATTTCACTGTTTCTTCGATCTATTGGTGTTTAAGAGAATGTTAGTTTCCATAAATGTGTGAATTTTCTAGTTCTCTTGTTTCTAACTTCATCCCACTGTGGTCAAAGAAGATACTTTATATGATGTGTGTGTGTGTGTGTGTGTGTGTGTGTGTGTGTGTGTGTGTGTGTGTGTGTGTATTTAATGTATTGAGACTGAGATATGGCCTATTGTGGAAAATTTTCCATGTGTGCTTGAAAGAATGTGTATGCTGCTACCGTTAGAGTGTTGTTAATATATTTATTAGATCTAGTTGCTTCACTGTGTTGTTTGTATATGTCCCGTTTCCTTCTGTCTGTCATTATTGAGAGTGGGTTATTGAAGTCTCCATTACTGTAGAAATGTCTGTTTCTCTCTTCAATTCTGTCAGTTTTTGCATCATATATTTTGATGACCTGTCATTAGTTACATAGATGTTTATATGTCTTACTTTACTGAATCTTTTATTAATATATAATGTCCAGCTTTTCTCTCTTGTAATCTTTTTTAGGTTTAAAATCTATTTTGTCTGATGTTCGTATAGTCACCCTTACTCTCTTTCGGTATATTTGCATGGAATATCCTTTTCCTTCCTTTCACTTTCTATCTAGTCGTGTCTTTAGATCTACAGTGAGTCTCTTGTAGACAGCATATAGTTGAATCACGTGTTTTTATTCAGTCTTTTTCCTTTGATTGTAGAGTTTAATCCATTTACATTTAAAGTAACTACTGATAAGAAAGAATGTCTGTCATTTTGTTTTGGTTTCTCTACGCTTTGTAGTTTTCTTTGTCCCTCATTTCCTGCCTTACTATTCGTTGTTCAGCTGACTTTTTTGTAGTGAAGTGTTTAAATTCTTTTCTCCTTTTGTGTATGTAATTCTATAGCTATTTTCTTTGTGGTTACCATGGAGATTGCATTTAACATTTTAATTTATACCAGCTTAACTTGAATAACAAACAAAACCTCTGCTCCTTTATATCTCCATTTCCACCCCTTTTATTTGATGATGTCCCAAAATTACATCATTATATGTTGTCTCCCCAAAGCATAAAATATTTTTAAAATTAAATTATGTAAAAAATTTAGAGTTACAAATATGTTATAACACCAACTTTTAGAGTAATATTGTTTTTAAAATATATTAGTTTCTTAAGTCATGTAGAAAACAAAAATTGTAATTACAAACCATTTAAAACTATCACTAGCTCTTGTGATTGACCATGTGTTTACTTTTTTTTCTTCACATGTCTTCTTGTTACCATCTAGTGTTTCTTCATTTCATCCTGCAGGACTTTCTTGAGCATTTCTTGCAGGGCAGGTCTAGTTGTAATGATTTCTTGATTTCTCATCACTTTTAAAGGACAGTTATGCTGGATATTAGTTTCTTGGTTTACAGGTTCTTATTTTGACACTTCAAATATATGAGCTCACTCTCTTCTGGTCTTCAGAGTTTCTTATGAGAAGTCTACAGATTATCTCGTACAAGAGGATCACTTACACATGATGATTTGTCTCTTTCTTGTTGCTTCCAAGATTTTCTCTTTGTCTTTGGCCTTTGAAAGTTTGATGACATTGTGGCTCATTGTGAGTCTTCTTGAGTTCATCTTTCTTGGAGTTTCTTGATCTTTTTTTTTTATGTTAAATTATTTTTATCATCAAATTTAGTAAATTTTCAGTGTTTTTTTTTTTCTTCAGATAGCCTCTCTGCCCTTTTCTTCTTTTAGGACTCGCACATGTGTATTTTGGTCTACTTAATAGTATCCCACAAATTCCTTAGGCTCTAATTACTTTTTTTCCAGTCTTTGCTTTCTGCTCCTCCATCTCTGTAATTTTCATGGTCCTCCCTTAAAGTTTGTCAATTTTTTCTGCTTGCTCAAAACTGCCTTTGAATCCCTCTAGTGAATTTTTTTATTTTTACAGTTAGTATACTTTTCAGCTGCAGTACTTTTGATTTTTATGTTTTCTATTTCTGTAGATTTTTCTCTTTTGTTTATATCATTTATTTGGCTTAACTTACATATTCCTTTAGTTCATTGAACATCTTTTAAAACAGTTGTTTTGAAGTCTTTGTTTAGCAGGTCTTTTACAAGGAGAATTTCAGTTGATTTTTTTTTCTTTTGAATGGGCCGTACTTTCCTATTTCTTTTTATGCTGTATGTGTGTGTTGTTGAAAAATGGACATTTGAAACAAATAATATGGTGATATGGTGATTCTGGAAATCAGATTCCCTTCCCCTGGGTTTGCTGTTTTGTTATTGTTTATTTTTGTTTTTGTTTTTAATCTGTGCTGAGGATCAACCTGAGGTATAAACTTTTTAAGGTCTTTTCTTTTTCCTGGGAATGTGCAGTTTAGAATTTTCTTTGTGCAGTTTTTTGAACATCTCGTCTTTATACGTCTGGATCGCCAAATGAGAAAAAGACAAAATTGAAGACTGGGGCAGGAGTAGGGGTTTAGAAAGGACACAACAGGCCTTTTAAATCACCTAGAAGTCACTTTAACTGGAGAGAGAGGGGCTTTGAACAATTAGGATGGTGCAACAACAGTGGCTGCCTACTTCTTTGCCTGCACCTTTTATCAGAAGCAGAAATTGGTGATCAGAGCATTGATCCCTGACGTTTGGAAGGCAGGGTCCTTTTTCCTACACTGGCTACCACAAGCTACGTGCAAGCTGCTCTAGAAGCATGTGCTGGTGGCTGGCCAGTGTGTGGGGTGGACAGCTGCTACTGTGTTAAGAGCTGAAATTGATGGAAATGAACTACAATTTACTGTCCAGTCCTGTCCCTGGAAGTTGCAGGCCTTTAATAAACTCCAGAGTTCCAATGTAGTTATATAAAGCGGATTGCCCCAATGCACTAGATGGGGAGACAGATCTATAATTAAATAGATTAAAATGCTCATCATAGGTCCCTTTGCCAAAGTTTCTTCAATTGTCTCTTGGTACTGTGAAACTTACCCTCTAGTATATTTTTTAGGAAAGGAATTTGTGTCCATATTCTTTAAGTTCTTATTATTTAGTCTTTTAAAGCTTTGATATTTGAAAGTTAGCTTGGATGGCTATAAACTCTTTGTTCGGTTCACCCTTTTCATTCCTTGTTTCTTGAAAATACTTCTCCACTTTTGCTTTGTAGCTGTTAAGTCCAATGACCATCTTATTCTGTTATTTATTTGACCTTTTTACATGGGGGCCCTGATGATTTTTTAAAATTTAATTTATATACTGTGTCTCAGATTTGATGTGGGCCGGTTTACCCAGGTACTCCGTGTGGGTTCCTTCAGTGTATTGATCTAGGCCTTCCCCCCTGCCTGCCCCCAGAAAGTTTTCCTTGGTAGTAGTTTTAAGTGTTAGTTCATTTGTCTCCCAGGAACTTCAAGTATATGTATATGGGATCCTCTTTGTCTTTTTTCCATGTCAACACTCAATCTTCTATCCTTTTTGACTTAGTTCTTATAATCTCTCGTTTGTGTTCTTGCATTTCTTCCCCTTAGTAAATTTTAATCAAATCTGTCCTTCCTTGGGTATGTAATTTTTATATTCAATATGATTTTGTCTTTTTCTTTTTTGAATTTAATCAATGCTTCATCTTTTTATTGAAAGTGTGTTTTTATATCCCGGAATTCTTATTGAGAATATTTAATTCAGTTTAAAGTGTTATGTTACAGCTTTCTTCTGATTTATTGTTGGTTCATAGGAAGAATTTTTCTCAGCTGAAATGCATAGATTTACTTTTTAAAAATTTCTTATAGGAGTTTTATTTGGATTTGGTTTGAATCTTCTTATTTATTGGCATTTAATGGATAGGGTTCCTAATTCAAAAGCACTCTCCTGTTAATTTAGTGATGTGAAGTTTCTTCAAAGGATGATGATGTTACTAGTCATGGTGGAATGGAGTAAGGGTTGTTTTTCTTTCCATTTTCCAGGATCCTGAATTTTTCCTCTTTTATGTCTTTCCTTCACTACCCAGGGATGCTGAAAACTGGGTCATATCTAGTTTTAATTACATTTCTTGTTGACTTTTTTGGTTTGTATCAGGAGGGTACTATTATCCTTTAAACCTAAAGTCTATATATAGACTTTTTTTGAAACATTACTTCAGTGGTAGCAAGGAAAAATTAATATTAAATAAAAAATAGGTAAAAATGATACTACTACTGAAAAAAGTCAACACTTTTTCATTTTAGTTATTTTATGTGGCCTTTTCCCTGTCTTTTATTGTCTAATTTATCCTATACTTAGGAGACATGCATTCATGGTTACTGGTTGTTTAAAAATTTACATGCTGCCCATTATTCTGTTGAGGTCTTAACTGTAATATAGTTTCAGGGAGATGGTATTTGAATCTGGCTCTGCCACTTAATTGATGTATTATATTTAGCAGCTTACTTTGCCTCTCTGGACCCATCTGAAAAAATGAAGTTAAGGAGAACTTTTACCTGTTAGAAATATGATTGAATGGGAGCAATATTGTAAAGCACATGGGACATTTAACTGAATACCTATTATTGTTTCAAATACTAGAGACCCCTAAAATCTTGTGCTTGAAGATGAAAGGTGAAACCTATTGGTAACAGTTTTGTTTTTCAGATTGCCGGAGGAGCCAATATGAGGCAGATTTCAGAAGCATTGAGCCAGTACAGGAATAGATCATGTTTTGTGAAGGAAGCCCTCTACAGACTCTTCACAGAAACGTTTTCAATGCAAGTAACCATGCCTGCTATTTTAAAGGTAACTACATTTCAGAAATGTAGTTTTTATTATTACTTCTTACTTGGTTCAATTAAAGTTGTTCACTAGACATGCTGAATACAATAACTTACAGGCCTTATCCTATAGTGAGTCAAAGTGCCCTCACAGAGAAAGGAAAACAGTTTTAGGCTTAACTGCCAGATCATCTCTCATTTGATGATAAATCAATTTGAATCATCCAGTGTTTTGAATTTGGTCTGAGAAAGGGATAATAGGACCATTATACTGTTTTTCCTAAAACAGGAGTTAGTTGTTTATAAACGTGAATTCACTGTGCCCTAAATGTTGTTTCTTATTTATTCGTTCATTTGCTCTTTAAATCTAACATCTGGTTTTCTGAAAGAAAACAGTAACAGTATCCCCAATACTACAGAACAAAATAACAATAATTGAAGGTGGCCAGATCTCCCATTTAAAGTATTTTGTGAATGAAGTAAAATTACCGGTATTGATTGGACCAAACTTTGCTTTTGGTCTATAGAAACTTGAATTTATTTTAAATGTCATTGGAAGTATTAAGTGGTCTGAGAAAGAAAACTGAAATTACTTAAAATGAAATGTAACAGGAAAATGAAGAGTTTTAAAGTCACCTTGTCTTTTTTATTTGCAGTTCTTTTAAAATATGGCTATTTCTATACTATGGGAGATTAGATTTATTCATAACTTAAGAGCAATACCATGTAAAGGAAAAACTCAACCTTTGTTTCCCATCTCTAGTGAGAAGATTGAATTAGGTATTCTAAAAGTCCTTTTCATATCTAAGATTTTGTGATTTTTGAAATTCATGCTTCTTTTGGTTTCTACATGTACAAGTTGCAGATGATGGCAATCCCGTGAAATTGTGAGAGTAGTTTAGCAATATGGAAAAAAGTCGTTTTCCATAGTAGGTGTAAGTATTCCACCTACGTCTGTCTCTAGGCTCCATGAGTTCCTGCAGCTATCAAAGTTGACAGGCTCTGGTCTCTTAAAATAATGGCTCATGCAAGTATCAGCAGACCTATACCTGATATGGGTAGAAGTGATTATCTCTAATTGATAGGCAAAACAGATCACATTGTTCCTGAATGTTAGAGCAGGTGTGATCTAAGCAACACCTTCATTTTATATTTGTGTTGTAGGTCTTCTAGTCTGTCTTCTAATTACTTTTATATATGTTTTACCTCTTTTCAAATACTTTCAAAATTCTTTTTAATCCAGATTTCTTCCTTCTCCATTTGTGAGTTCATCCCATCCTTTTGTCCACTTTGTGTTTTTCCCTATCACATCTCCTTTCCCTGGGAATCTCCTTTCCATTCTAGTCTACTTCCATCTGCTTCTGTCTATATCCTGTCTGAGACCTTTGCCTAAATGTTCTCTTGCAATGAAGCCTCTTGATTCCATCCCAGAAATAATTGCTCTCTCCATAACTACCTTAGGCAGCACTTTATTTATACCTCTCTTAGGGTGCTTTTTTTTCAGTTTCATATTTTGACGACATTCACAATGTTGTTTATATACCTTATTTTTTCTACAAGGCTTTATGCTAAGGAATAGGGTATTAGTGATTCGTGTTTGTGTTGCCTGCAGTGCTTACTGCAATGCCTTATATGAAGTGATGCTCAGTTAATGATTATTAAATCACAGATGAGGAAATAGTGGTCCAGAGAAGGGAAGTGACTTGCCTAAAGTCACACAGCTAGTTAATGGCTGCATTTGGAAAGGTATTGCTAATGTCCTAAAAAATAAATGTGATGTCCTAAAAAAAAAAAAAAGAAGCTGTGGATAGGGAAAATCGGTTACTTTCTATCCCAATGAGCAGATATTTTTGCCAACTATCACAAACACAAGACAATCTAAAGAATGCTAATGTTGTCGTAAGCCACTAAAAACAAGTTTATCTTTAGCTCGTGGCTGTGGGAATGCGGAACCATCCGTTGGATTTACCAGTGCAGTTCACAGCCAGTGCCTGTGCCCTCAACTTAACACGCCAGGGCTTGGCGAGGGGGATGCCTGTTCGTCTGTTGTCAGAGGTCACCTGTCTACTTTTCAAGGCTCTGAAAAATTTCCCCCATTATCAGCAGGTAATTTAAATCGAATACTTAACTTTGCTTCTTCACAAAAAATATATGAAAACTATGTATTATTTAGTTCTGATTTTTCCATCTTATCTGAGTGAATTGATAGGAATGCATGTTTGTTACAGAAAAAATAAGAAATATGGATAAATAATAGGTTTAATTTTTTAAAGTTTCTCAGAAACCAGTTACCCAGAAATATCTATTAATATTTTGGTATTCCTTATAGGTTTAACATCACATGTGAAAGTTAAATTAAATCATAGATCTAAATATAAAAGTTAAAACCGTCAAACTTCTAGAATAAAACATGGAAAATATTTGTGACCTTGGAGTAAGCAAAGTTTTCTTAGGATACAAAAATTATACATCAAAAAAGAATAGTAAATTAAGATGCATCAAAATTAAAAGCTCATACACACCAAAAAACATACAAGCCATAGGCTGGAAAAAAAGTTTATTTTGTACATATGATATAGGTCTTTTATCCAGAATATAAAGAACTCAATAACACAAGACAAACCAATTTTTAAAAAAGGCAAAAGAGTTGAACAGATATTTCACCAAAGAAGATAAGCAGATGACAAATCAGCACCTGATAAGATGCTCAGTATCTTCAGTCATCAGAGAAATGCAAATGAAAACCACAGCAAGTTACCACTACACAGCCCCTGGATTGATTGAAATTAAAAGATAATACCAAGTATTGACAAGGGTGTGGAACAACTGAGATTCTCATATATTGTTAAGGATGTAAAATGATACAACTACCAGTTTAACAGTCTCATAGTTTCTTTAAAATTTAGACATACACCTTCCATACTTCCCAGTCATTCTACTCTTAACAGGAATGAAATCATACATATATCTATATAAAGACTTATACACAACTGTTCATAATCTTTATTCATAATCTCCAGAAACTGAAAACTTCCCAAATGTCCAACAACAGGTAAATAGATAAACAAATTATGATATAGTCATAAAAGGAAATACTATTTGGCAATACAAAGGAATGAAGTACTGAATGAAGTATATGGATGAATCTCAAAAACATTATGTGCTGAACAAAAAAACCAGACATAGAAGAGTAGATACTATATGATTCCATTTATGTGAAAATTTAGAACAGGCTAGTGTGTAATGACAATGTTGTTTTCTGAGGCTGGAGTTTGGAAGGTCAGGATTTACTGGAAGAAGCACGATGGAACTCTGGGGTGATGGAAATAGTCTTATTCTTGATCGTGCTGGTAGTGGTGGGTGATAGTGGTTACACGGCTATATACTTTTGTTTAATTGAAGAGTGTACTTAAAATGGGAATTGATTTTTTAAAATAAGGAAAGTAGTCTTTCCTCATTAAAAAAAAATTATTTCTACTTTCTCTTAAAAGTTGGAAGACCCTTCTCAATCCAGTCTTAATACCTGCATAATAATCATGAGTTGGAGCTGAGTAACAACTGCCCGTTTAAAGAGAGCATAAATTCTCCAGTGTGCCGTAATTCCTGCCACTCCTCTGTTGTTTCACATTCAATCCTCTTCACTTGTTTGTTATGCTTGACTAAGCTCCTGTTGACATTTGAGGCTTCTGACCCTGCATCATACACTATACTTCTGTCACACTGGGCTACGCTTATGAGATGGGCTATGGCTTTTCAGAGATGTTATATTTTTCTATAACTATAGCTTTCCCAGGAGACCTTCTGTTTTTCCCTATCTGTAAAGTCCCATTTCAAATCCTACCAATCTTAGTTAGAAAGTAGAAGCTCTATCATATAGCTAGTTATGAAATCTGGTAAGGACATTTATCATTTAGAAGATGGGCCTGGCTTCAGGTAATTGTTTTGGATTGACATACAGACAGGCCACTCTCCACACAGATCCTTTTGTAGTTCAGGAGGAAGAGACACCCCACCCCCCAAAAAACAGGGGAGGATTGTTTTTTTAGGCAAAGGTGAATATAAGTTTATAGGTAAGATTAAATGAAGAACTTGGAGAGGGCCAAGTAGGTACACAGTGAGCTCTTAATAAGAACTCATTTATAGCTCCTTCCAAATGCATAGAACCTTTATTTGGAATGGAGTATATACATTTGCTAAAAATTTTTTCATTATTCTCTTAAAGTTACAGAAGAATTGTCTTCTCTCCTTAACCAATTCCAGGATTCTTGTGGATGTTCCATTTGACAGGCAAGTATAAAACTTGGTCGTTCGACTTTGGGATATTGACTAGTGTTACTCTGAGCATTGTTGACTTTTGTGTTATTAGTTTAGCAAGGGTGTGAGTAAGGCTGGGATAGGTGTTTGGGGAAAATATTCTTTCGAACCTCTTCCACAGAGGTGGTTATAAGTACCCTACCTGGAAGTGTGGTCTTCCACAATGTGATTAAAGATAGTGGGTGGTAAGAACATGTGCCCCAGAAAGTCAAACATATTTTGATTCAAGTTCTCACTCTTTCATTATGTTTGTGCGTGAGTTTCTTCCTTTGTAAAATAGAGATTTCTTATGAGGATTAGATATATGATGTTTGTAACATACTTATCACAGTGCCTAGCTTAAGAAGTACAGGACTTTCTAAAAATTTGTCATTCTTTTTGTTGTTATTTTATTGTTATTTTGTTGTTATTTATTATTAATAATTTTTTTAAATCCTCATCCTGGACTCCAGAGGGATTCCTCTTCAAGACTTTGTAATCTCCCAGATTAATGAGTTCAAAAACATTTATAAAAGTTGCTGCCAACAGCATGAAAATTAAGTACAAACTCACATGAACAAAGCCTGTGATTTGTGGATGCTGGGTTGCAGGCTAAGCCATTCTCAAATCTAATTGAAATATGTACTTAAAATGGGAGTTGACTTTTAAAAATACAATAGGAAAAGTGCTCCTCCTCATTTTAAAAACAATCTCTATTTCTACCTTCTCTTGAAAAGTTGAAAGTTCTTTCTCAACTCAGTCTTCATTCCCATATGGCAATCATAGTTGGAGCTGAGTAACAACTGCCCCTATAAAAGGGCATGAATTCTCTCTAGCTAATTGATTTGTTTGCGGTGGCATTTTAACACTCTCTACATAAATTCAGATTATAGATTACTGCCTCTTGGGCAATATGTAATTTGAATTACAAATTAGAAATTACATAGTAGAAATTGAATGCTAAAAATTAAGCCTTTCTTAAACCTTCCCATCTTTCTTTGAATCCTGTGCGTTTTGCTCACGTTCTTATTTGCATGCTCTCTTCTTCCTCTGGATCTCTTCTTTATGCCAAATGCTTTTGATTTTCATACCTGAGGCTTTAGAAGTTCAAAACTACTTTTGTTACAGGATTTGTTGAGAGGGAGCCTAAGTGATTTCTTCTCTCCATATACAGTTTTACAAACTTTACTTTTCAGGTTTGATGCTGCCAAGTTTGTTATGAGATGGCTCTGTAAGCATGAAAACCCCAAGATGCAAACAATGGCAGTGAGCATCACCTCTATTCTAGCCTTGCAGGTATGTGATTGCTAAAGGCAAGGTCTCTCTCCCCTTAGTCTTGATGGAGCTTTGATGGAAATCTAATATTTCACTTTCAATTTTTTGTTTGCCCATAGCTCTCACCTGAGCAAATTGCACAACTTAAAGAAGAGCTCTTCATGGCAGTTAAGGTAGGTTGATTGTCACTTATATAACTTTTTTGCCCAATAAAAGTAATTTATAAACACAATTTTAAAAATTAAATAATTCTAAAAGACCTGTAAAATAAAAAATTGGTAAGACCTGCTCCTCAGAAGAAATTACTGTCTACTAAATAAAATGTTTTTTGTAATTTCTTGATTTATCAATTTTAGATGTTACCTAGTGATTCTCTTGCTATGGTAAATAGGAACTTAGCTCTCTTATATATATCTCTGCAAATTACCTCCTTCTCCCACCCCCAGCAAACATATCACAATTTTCATAAATCGATAATCAGATTTTACATTATGATTATGCTAACATTACTTACTAAAAAATGTACATCATTGTTTTATTTTGTACCTCTCTTATTTTAAGATGAGGCTTGAGCCGTTTTTTTTTTTTTTTTAAAGAATTGTGTTTCCTAAGACTTGTCTATTCATGGCCTTTGTGTTTTTCTTTTGTGTTGCTGCCTTTTTTCTGCTATGTAAGATTACTTTATATATTAGTGATATAAACCTTTGACTCTCGTATGAGATGCATGTATTTTTCTCCGGTTGGCTGTTTGTTTTTGCTTTATTTATGGCATGTTTTGCCATGTAATAACTTTTTCTTACTTTTTACGTGGTTGAATTTTTTTAATGCCTCTGTGATTGATAGAACACTTTGATTATTTTTTAAAAATAACTTTTTTTTAATCTATGGGTTTTTTCTCTTATTATGTAAATATTCGATTTACTTGGAATTTTTTTTGAGATGTAGAGGTCTGTTTTTCTTCTCAGTGTCTTCCTAGTTGTCTCTGATAATTTATTGAATAATTTATCTTTTTCCCACTGTTAGCAGTGCCATCTTTATAATATATTAAATTCTCGAGTATATCGGCATCTATTTTTGAACTTTACCCTCTTTTGTTACTTTGTATGTCTATTTACATGTTGGTATCACACTTTTTATTTTCTAGCTTTATAAATCCTGATAGTTAAGATCTTTACTTGGGTTTCTTTCAGTTATTTTTACCTGTTTTGTATGTGAATACTAGAGTTGGTTTGTCTAGTTCTAAAAAAGCCCTGTTTTCTTTGGGATTGTGTTAAATTTATAGATTGACTTAGAAGAATTGACATCTCTGTGAGACTGATTCTTCCTGAGAGCAGTGTATGTTATTTCATTTATTCAGTCTTTCATGTCTCCCTAAAATATGTGGATTTTTTTTCATGTTGATAGTGTACACTTCTTACATTTATTCCTAAGGCTTTTACCTTTTGCATTGCTATTATAAGTGGAATCTTGCGAGTATTTGGTATCTAGCCAATAGGTTTGGGGGATAAAAATCAACAGTGATTTTGGATGTATTGATTTCTTAGCTGTTTGAGATGTCAGGTGGTTTGATATATGGAGTACAGCTCAGAGGGGTGGACAGGACTAGAGAAATAATTTGAGTCATCAATTCTGAAATGCAATGAAATCAACCTAGAAATTGTGGAGTGTGTACAGGGAAAAGAAAAGGGTTGAAATAGTAAGAGAAAAAGAAAAGGAAGAGAAGGAGAAGCCAGAAAAGGATATAAAAATGGAGCTTCTAAAACAAGTCTGAAAACCAGGAGAGAGTGGTATCTTAGAATCCAGGCGAATTATTTTAAGAAAAATTGGGCAGATATATCTGGTGCTATTGAGTGGTTGAACGAGACAAGGACAGAGAGTTGACCATTGGATTTGACAAGACAGAAATCATTAGTCATCTTAGTGAAGTAGTGGGACAAAATCTTATTGGAGCACAATGTGAGCAAATAGTGGTGACAACTTTCGATATCTTTCAGTGAGAAAAAAAAAAACACAGAAAAATAGAGATACTATATGGGGCCAGTAGGGTTTTTTTTTTTCCCCCCACCTTGGTTTAGATTAAGATGCATTTTATGCTCATGAGAATAATTTTGAAAAGAGGAAAAAATTGATGGCATAGGCAAGACAGAGGGAAATAATTTTGGTGCCAAATCTTTGTGTGTGTACAGGAATTATATAGAGAGCGGAAGTAAAGATGTTAGCTTTAGATTGGAGCACAAAGGAAGGCAGAGGACATTGATGCATGTTCAAGTAGGTTGGTAGATTTTAAGAAGAATAGCTATAGTTCTCAGTGGAAAATTAGATAGAGTGATCAGATGAGAAGAATAAAAAGGTGGCGATTAAAGTTGAGGAGAGAAAATTATGAATTAGTCTTCAGAGCAAATTCATTGGGAAATGTTGTAGGATTGCCAGGTACAGTTGAATACCTTTTTGAAGTATTTTTTGGTAGATGAAAGTGAGACTCAAGCACAGTCTTTTTCAACATTCAGATGTTTGGCAGTGGTGCATGAAGTAGGGTTTAACTAAGGAGTTTTGCCAAGATGATGGAATAGAAGAACGTTGAAGTTGCTGGGAATGGTAACAGGAATAGAGATAGAGAGATAAAGATACTGATATTGATACAGAGAACAAGTACTAAAAGTAAATGAAAGGAAGAGTAGCACTGTAGTTGTTGGAGACACAGTTTTAGAAAGTACCAAAAGTTCAGGCTTTAGATGAAAACAAGCCAGGTTTTCAGCCAGTAGCCATAAGACCTTAGAAAATTTACTTATCTCCTCTGTGTCTCACATTCTTCATCTGAAAAACCTGCATCATCTGAATAATGGGTGTCTGTCATAGGAGTAATATTTCAGTTATTTTGAGTATCATTAAGATAAAAATATGTAAAGCATCTAACCATGGGCCTGGCCATAGTTGTTATTTTCAGGGTAAGCCTCACTTCCCCTTCTCCCTCTCTGGCCTTGCTGCCATTCCACCCCGTTGGCCATTTAGATGATTGCTGCCAGTGTTATGTGCTATCTTTATATTTTCTTGGCTCTCACAGCTTTATTTTTGTGATGAACTCTCTTGATACATTCTCCCCTGGTTGGGTAACATATTTTGAGATGGCCTCATTCCTTCTGAAAACAGACATTCTGATTTGTTGAGTGTTTTATACTTTGTCTTCTTAGTAGCTGGTTACGTGAAAATGGCTGTCTATTTCCTCTCATATGACAGCCTGATATGCTTGAAAGAAAGTGTAAATACTAGGCTTAACTTATGTCCAGAAATATTCTGATTGAAATGGTATGTTGGAATCTATAAAGAGAGCCAGTGATTTCTTCAAACTTTTAGGGCATATGGTTATAATATTAGTGTTACTCTCTAGCCATACTGAGCTACTCAGTGTCCTAGAATAGCAAACCTTTTCTTTGTCTGACATATTCTTTTCCCCACTCTCACCTATCCCCTTTCTGCATGTCCCCATTCCTTGCTTAGCTGGATTATCCTCTGTCTTCTGTCCAGTTTATATATTACCTTTGTGTGGATGCTTTCCTCTCCCACCTTTTCTAAAGTAAATTCTTAGGCTTTTATGTGTTTCCTTCAGAGCATTTACTAAAACTTAAAAAATATTTTATTTAGCTGAGAAAAATCACCTAAATTTTGATCTGTCTCTCTTACCTGAATAAGTATCTGACTTCCAGAAGGTACTGATTAGATAGTCTCAATAAATGAATAATGGAATAGCTGATATGCTCTTGACTGTGTGACTTATTAACAAGCAGCAAGAATTAGATTAAGTGCTCATTAAACTTTAATTTTTTCCCCATTTAATCCTTATAAAAATCCTAGGAGGTAAGCGTTACTCATTTTATAGGGAGAAGAGGATCACAAAGCTTTTAAGTGGTAGAACTTTGATTTAGAACCCAGGTTTTTTTTTTTTTAAAGCTTTTCTTAACTATTGCTTTCCTTATTCTGGAATTGAGTTAGTCATTAGAGCCTCTAACTCCCTGTCTGTTTGATTTTTAGGAACTTCTAGCAATAGTAAAACAAAAGACTACTGAGAATTTAGATGATGTCACCCTCCTATTTACTTTGAAAGCACTTTGGAATCTTACAGATGAGTCTCCAGCTGCCTGCAAGCACTTTATTGAAAATCAAGGATTGGCAATCTTCATCCAAGTCTTGGAGGTGGGAAGACGGGATTGAGTTTATATGTCAAGTTCTTTTCTTCATGATAAAGTAACTTGTGTTTTCTTTTGACAGACTTTTTCAGAGTCCGCAATACAAAGCAAAGTACTTGGCCTTTTGGTAAGGTGAATTGTTTTGAGTTAATTATTTTTAAAAAATAGATAACTAACTATTATGAAGTACCTACTAAATGCTAGGCACTTTTGTAAGCAGTTGACATGTATTGACTCATTTAATCTCTACATCATCCCTATAAAATAAATATCATATATCAGCCATCTATTGCTGTGAATAGACTGCAGCTTAAAACATCTGTCTTCTGATTTACTTACGAATCTGCGGGTCAGCAGTTTGAACTCAGCTCAGTTTTACAGTTATTCTGGTCTCATGTGAAATTACTCCTATAGCTATAGTCATCTGGTGGCTCAGTGAGGGCGAGGTGCTATAATATAAGATGGCCTACCACATCTTACAGTTGGAGTAGGTTATTTGCTGGGCCTTGTGTCTCCCTAGATTTCTTCACTTGGCAGTTTCAGGAGCAATGGAAGGCAAGTCCCACTGTAAAAGTGCTTCCTAAACCTCTGTTTATGTCACATTTTCTAATGTTTCATTGGCCAAAACAGGTTACATGCTTTGGGGTGTTTTCCAACAACCACTTCTTCATCTGACACCATCTGAGTGTCCTGCCGTTCAGTTCAATTCAGTTCTAACACTAACGACCTGAAGTTAATGTCAGATTCCACAAGTTAAAAGGCTTAGTCCACGACTACCCTCACTTCAGATGCCAGTCCTAGGTCCTGGGCCACCTGTACTTCTGACTGACTATAAGTGGGAGTTTCACAACCCCTTCAAGGTGGATAATTTGTTAGAATGGCTCATAATTCAGTAAGGCATTTTACTTGCTATTATTATTAATATATTATAAAGGATATAACTAAGAAACTGTCAAATGAAAGAGAAGAATAGGGCAAGGAAAGAGGAGTGCACATTGAGCTTCCATGCCCTCTTTGGGCATGTCACTCTTTCAGAACCTTGGTGTGTTTACCAATCCAGAAGTTCTCCAAACCCCGTCATTTATGGGTTTGTTTGTTTGTTTGTTTGTTTGTTTTTATGGAGGTTGCATCACATATTTATTAACTCAATCTTCAGGCCAGAGTTTGTGGGTGGGGCTGAAAGTTTGGGCTTCTAATTAATGTTTGATCTTTCTGGCATCCAGCCCCCATTTTGAAGATGCTCTTACCATTCCTATCACTTGGGAAATTCAAAGAGATTTAACAGCTGTGTCAGGAACTGGGGACAAGGACCAAGTAGATATTTCTTACTATGCCCATGATTAAGCCCAGATTAGAGGAGGTGGCTCTCCCTCGATAGGAGGAGCAGCAAAGTCACATTGCTAAGGGATAGGAAAAATTATGTTCTATACTCTACCACACATTGTTATCTACATTTTATAGACATAGAATCTGAGCCACAAGAGTGCCATTTATCCTATGTTACCTAGAGAGTAAGAGGAAGAATCAGAATTCAGACTCAGGCAGTCTGGCTCTAGACCCTCTGATATTAACCTCTTTAATATACTTCCTCTTTAACAAGGCAATCCAGTTTTTAGAAATTTCTTTGTTTATTATACTTTCTTAGGATGTTTATTATCGAGAAATTTCTTTGTTTCCTAAAGATAAAGGTGAAGATTTACAAAAAGCAATAAAGACATACTACAAGCCCCTATAGTTTGTCATGCTGGTGCTGTAGGGACAAAGATGCATAAATATATCAAGCTGACGGTGCTTATTGCATTCTGTTGGGGCAATGATGTATGACATGTTTATAAATAGCCCTCTAAGATTGACTGTCGTAAGTGCTAGAAAAGAGGCACAAAGTCCAGTGGGAGCCTTTGAATTCTAGATCACGAACTCTTTGAAAGCAGGTACCCTTGTCTTTTCTTTTGTGTCTCTAGCACATACAGGACTTGGAACAGAGTAGGTGGGAAAGGCTTCATAGAGAGGAAGACATGGTTAATGTTGGAAATCTGGAAGATAGTAGAAGGGAAGTAGAAGGGACAAAGAAAGTAGTAGGGAACAAAGGTCATTTTTGGCTAGGGAAAATGAAAAATGTAATCGTGTGAGAGACACTATAATACAGACTAGTGGGAATTTTGGGAGAAGATGGGAAGAAGAAAAGCAATGGGAAATCAGTCCAGAAAGGTGGATTGAATCCTCATATATTCTGTACAGTACTAGGTATCCTAGTACTAGCTGACCTAAGAGATCTTTTACTCCTTATCTTTTTGAGAGCCTCTCAAAATACTACCTTCTGAGGTTGTCTCTTTTCCTTCCTTTTTCTGAGGGAAGAATACCCATAATCTCCTATGGCTCCCATCTTCTCAATGTTTTGTTCCATAGACTCTTGGAAAGAAAAAACTAATATAAAAGTAGCCTCTGCCAAGCTTATAGGAGAAATCTTGTGATTCAACCAGGGTGTCTCTCTGTTGCATTAAGGATGTTATCTAGCATCTTGCCTCTTGTTTGGAGACACTTACTGTTGAAATTATGCTAATGACAAGAAGGGTAGAACTGTAGAACTGGTCTTGGGAAAAACTGGAGGGTGGGGGTATCTCAAAACAGCACAACTTTCTGCATAGTGCCATATGGTATTTTCAGCATACTAGTCTGTTGGCTCTACTTTTCTAAAAGCTGCTTCAGAAGGATTGGTAACCGCTATGTTCACATAAACTTGTTTCACCTCTAAACCTTACTCTATGTAAATCTGTCTTGCTAGCAGACACTCTAGAGAGATTCTTCCTCACTGGCTTTGAAGAAGCAAGCAGGCATGAAGTAAGTGCTTAGAGAAGGGAGACGCCTGCATGACAAGGAACTCTGGGCAGCTTCTAGGAGCTGAGGTGGCCTCCAGCAAGAAACTGAAACCCTTAGTGCTATAGCCACAAGGAAATGAATTCTGCCAATAGCCTAAGTGAATTTGGAAGTCGACTCCCCCACCCCAGTGGAGCCTCCATATGAGAATTCAGCCCAGCTGCACTTTGACTGCAGCCTTGTAAGACCCCAGATTAGAGGATTTAGCTAAGCCATGCCTGGGCTCTTGACCCACAGAAACTGTGAGAAAAATGTATATTGTTTTAAGCTGGGGAGTTTGTGGTAATTTGTTTACACAGCATAGAATATTAATACAATATATAAAATAAAAATACTACCCACCCTTCATTGTTGCTGTTAAACTTCAAGCTAGTATAATATAATAAATACTTAATGGCCCCCAGGAACATTAAGTATTTGAGTAAGGCCCAGATTCACATTCTATTTAACCAGGTATTAGCAAGGTGAACCCGACAAGTTAGTCTTGATGAGTTTCAGATTTCTTTGTATGACTATTTTAAAGATTAAATGAGGTAGGCAGATAAAAAGTTTTATATATCTAGTACAGTGCCTGGCACTTAGTAAGTGCTTACTCAGTGGTTTTTTTTTATTACTCATCATCATCATCATCAAGGGGTGGAATTGTGATGTTAGGCTAAATTAAGAGGGAGGCAGATGGCACTGAGTTTCTGAATATATCAGAGCTAAGCACTAGGAGAGAGAGTAAACAGTTCCTGATTCTCCCGTCCTTCCCTGTTCCTGATATTCTCTGCTCTGTCTGACCTGTAGAACAACATAGCTGAAGTCAGAGAACTCTCTTCCAAGCTGGTGACCGAAGATATGGTGAAGCATATCAGCATCTTGCTCCATAGCAAAGAAATGGAAGTCAGCTATTTTGCTGCAGGCGTCATAGCCCACCTGACGTCTGACAAACAGCCTTGGATATCCTGTGACCTTCAGAGGAGTGTTCTTCTCCAGGATCTGGTACTAAATCCTGAGTGATTTCTTTTTGCAAAAAACTTATTTTTCTAGATCACAAGAGTTCTAGAAATATGTGTTCATTGTAGAAAATGGGAAACAAAAATATAAAGTATTATAAATTGCCCATACCCTCCAAAGCTAACTTCTGTTAACCTCTATTTTGTCACATTTCTTCTGGTATTTTTCTTTTATTAAAATGTTATACATGCAAGCAAGTGTATATGGCTTATTCCAATTCTCTTTACCACTTTCAGCTCTTTTTAATGCTATTTCTTTTTGTATTCACCTCCCTGTCTCTGAATAATATATATAGCTTCTTCTTGACTATGCAGTTTTAGACATGATCTATTAATTTTCCCACTCTGGAAACTGAAGTTTCTTTTTCTCACTCTCCCTAGCCACACCCTTCCTTTTACCCTAAGTATAAATCTCCTTTGGTACATTGAAACACATTCTATTTACTTCAGCTTCTCAGAGACTTATTTCCCAGAGCCTTCTGTCTTTCTTTCATCTGGCATGCTTTTTTTGGTATATCTGCTATACTGTTATCATTCCAGGTTATTCCTTTAATATAGTCCTGGAGATTTTTTTGACTCTTATTGGTTTTTTTTGTTTCCTGGATTGCATGCCTTCCTGTTTCTTGATGTACTCCCTCATTTTGCTAGGTCATATCCTCCAGTAGCTTCCTAAAAGAGATAACAGCATGAAAGAGATAATTTGAAGCCATCCATATATTTGAAAAGGTCTTCACATTTTAGTTGATCAAATGGCTGAATATAGAATTTTAGTTTTGAAATATTTTCCCTTCAGAATTTTTAAGTCATTGCTGTGTTGTCTTTTATGTCTTAGTATCACTGTTTGGAAGTCCAATGCCATTTTTCTTTGGAAGTTGTAAGATCTTTCTTTGGTCTCAGTGTTTGGAAATCACAGTGATGTGCCTGGATATGGATATATTTTCATCCATTATGTTTGGCTACTTATTAACTCTGGAAGCTTGTTTCCTTCAGTTCTGGGAAATTTCTCCCTCCCTCTCTACCTGCTTCCTTATCTGGGGATGTCGGCCCTACAGAGTCATCTTTTTTTTTTTTAATCTTTTTTTCAATTAATTGACATTCAATGTTTTATTTATATTAGTTTCAGGTGTACAACATAGTGGTTAGACATTTATGTAATTTACGAAATGATTCCCCTGATTTGTCTAGTACCCACCTGGTTGGCTATACATAGTTATTACAATGTTATTTATTGTATTCCCCGTGCTATACTTTACATCCTCTAACTGCTAATTCAACTCTTCTTATCTATTTCCCTATTTATCTTTAAAAAAATTTTTTTTTCAACTTCCACTCTTTCTGTTAGATTTTGCATTTCTGCTACTATATTTTCAATTTCCAAGAACTGTATTGTTCTCTGAGTGCTTCTTTTTTGTACAATATCTTATTCTTGTTTCATGGTTGCTATCTCTATTTATTATTTCTTTAAAGGTATTAATGATAGTTTGGGGTTTTTTTTAGTATATATGCTGCCGAAACAAGCATAACTTGGGGTTTTAAGTTTTTCTCTTCAAGGTTTCTGGTTTCTGGCAAGTTGCTTTTTTTTTCTCTCTCTCTATTTTTGTTCCTTTATGTTACAGATTTTCTTAAAGTGTATGGTGACCCTTAGCTGTCCATTTATATCTAAAAGTGGGACTTTTGAAGCTTTGTGTAGATGGGTGGAACTTGTCAACTATGGGCTTCACTATAGAGTGATCTGAATTAGTTGTTCATCAAAGTCAGTGTCATTAGATCTTTTTTTTTTTTTGTCTTGCCTCTGGTTAGGATTTACCCAAAGAAGAATATTCTATTCTCCTGATTGAAAGCTATAAGCTTGGCTGCCCACAGTCTGAAAGCCCACTACAGGATGATGGGGGCAAGGGAGTCGCAGTATTTAGTATTAAGGTTTTCATTTGGCCTTCTGTTTTTAGGGATGGTACTCCACCCTGAACTGCTCATGGTGTTGCCCAGTATAGAGGTTTTTGTTAGGGATGGGAGAGGAGATCTGGAAGTCTTGATTTCTTTGGTACTTTCAACCAGTCCTTTTATTTTCAACCCTATGTCTAATCTCACTTCCTGAAGTTCTTGGTACGCCAATTTTTTAAGTCTCTTGAGGGGTTCTGTTCACTGTTCAAATTGCTATTTTAACCTTCCCCAGTGTTAGATCTATTGAAACAGTTATCCTTTTCCTTTTGCTTTGTTCTCTGTGTGTTTGCCTTCTTTTATTTTAAACAATTTGTACTTTTCTGTTTATGGAATTTAGGGAAGGAGCGGATGCATGCTCTGTCCTCCATCTTTAAATAGAAGCCCTTTTTATTGCATTGTTTTCCACATGACTTTTTCATATCCTACATTTATTATGGTTATCTAATTGATATTCTGGCAAGTAGGTATACCTAAAGTTGGGTAATCATTCTTGTATTTTGAAATTTTATGTTGTTTCATATAATATATAATTGTAAGTGACATGAAACAGCTATTATGACATTTTAAAAATGATGGAATACAATACTAGAATTCTGGTTTCTCTTTTTGTATAGTATGCAACCATCCAGAAATTGCCAAATTCAAGCTGTAAGATGACAGCCATTTGGTGACCTACAGGTAATTTCATGATGGTGTAGCACTTTTCTTAAAGCCTGTCCTCTGTCTAATCACTATGTAGAGGCCATGGTACAGGGATAAAATATTAGAGTCAAATAGCCTTATGTTCAAATCTTATTTCTTTGTGTTATTGGGACATCACTTTTAGAAAATCTTTGAGATTTAGTTTTCCTTATCTGTAAAATGAGGTGACAGTTTACAGGATTAAGAATAAAATGAGATAATGAATGTGTAGAGTGTCTAACACAGAATGCAGTTTCTTAAATGCTAGCTCTCATTATATACTCAATAATATATCTGTTTCAGGAATTGTCCCTATAGGGAAAATGTTGAAAATTATTATTGTATCCCTGATGTTAGCCTGAGTTCTGAATGAACATATTTTTTGTACCTTTTTAGATCCTTCAAGGCATTTTTCCCACTCCTTGGCAACTTTTCTCAACCACAGGTTCAGCTCTGGGCAGTATGGGCTATGTATCATGTATGCAGTAAAAACCGTATGTATTCAAAACATAATAGTTTTCCAGCTGTCTCCTTTTCCTTGACTTATCTGTTGGTATCCTTTGTTCATTTTTTGTCTACTGTATGTTGATTTTTTCTTTAATTTCAAAGAACTTTCAAATATTTTTTTCTACTTTGTCTTGATTTTGTTCATTGTGTTTACAACTCAGTCTTATTTTATTACCTTACTTTCTGAAATTGATGACAATTCTCAGCTTTTTAACTGAAGTACAATAGACAATTAGTTGCTTTATTTACAATGTACAATTCAATGAGTTTTTTTAAATTGGAATACAATAATATATTAGTTTCAGTTGTACAACATAATGATTAGAGATTTATATAAATCACAAACTGATCACCCCAACAAATCTAGTACCTGTGTCTTACATATTTATTACAATATTATTGACTATATTTCTTATGCTGTACTTTATATTTGATGATTATTTTGTAAATATCTGTTTGTATTTCTTAATCCCTTTGCATTTTCCACCGACCCCCCCCTCAACCCTCTCCCCTCCAGTAACCCTCAAAATATTCTCTGTATGTATGAATTTGTTGCCATTGCTGTTGTTGTTGATTTTGTTCTTTAGATTCCCCATGTACGTGAAATTATACAGCATTTGTCTTTCTGTGTCTGACTTACTCCATTCAGCACGATACACTCTAGGTCCATCATGCAATATCTGTTCCCGTCTCCTTACTTTTAGTCTGTGTCTTTTAATCTGAATTAAGTCTCTTGTGGGCAGCATATGTAAAGGTCTTATTTTCTTATCAATTCAGCCACCCTCTGTATAGATTGGAGCACCTAATTCTTTTCCATTTGAGGTACTTGTTAATAGATATGTAGTTATTGCCATTCTTTATTCATATTTTTGCTACATATTTTTTCTTCTTAAAGAAGTCTCTCCAACATTTCCTGTAATGCTAGCTTGGTGGTGATGAACTTCAGCTTTTTTTTTGTCTGGGAAGCTCTTTATCTGTCCTTCGACTCTAAATGATAGCTTCACTGTATAAAGTAATCTTTGTTGTAGATCCTGGCTTTTCATCACATTGACTATTTTGTGCTAAGCCCTTCTGTCCTGCAGTTTCTTTTGAGAAATCAGCTGCTAGTCTTATGGGTGCTCCCTTCTAGGTAACTGTTCTTCTCTTGCTACTTTTAAGATTCCCTCTTTGTCTTCAACCTTTGGGATTTTAATTATGGTATGTATCAGTGTGGGTTTCTTTCAGTTCATCTTTTTTGGGACTCTCTGAGCTTCCTGAGGTTGTATATCTATTTCCTTCACCAGGTGAGGGAAGTTTTCCATCATTATTTCTTCAAATAGGTTTTCAACTTCTTGCTCTTCTTCTGGTATCCGTAAATGTGAATGTTATGTTTGATGTTATTCCATAGGCTCCTAATATTATCTCCATTATTTTGGATTCTTTTTTCTTGTTACTGTTTCGATTGTGTGTCCTCTGCTACCCCATCCTCTATATCAGTGATTCGATCCTCTACTTCCTTCACTCTGTTGATTCCCTCTGATTGTATATTTTATCTCAGATATTTTATTCTTCATTTCTAACTGGTTCTCTTTTAAAATTTCCATCTCATTTTTGTTTTTCATCTCTTTGTTAAAGTTCTCACTGAGTTCATCTATTCTTCCCCTAAGTTCATTGAGCACTGTTATAACTTGTATTTTGAACTCTGCGTCTGGTAGATTGCTTGACTCCATTTTTTTTTTTTGGAGCACTGTTCTATTTTTTCATGTAGGATATGCTTCTTTGTCTCCCCATTTTGACTGTCTTTCTGTTTTTGTTTCTGTGTACTAAGCAAAACTCTTAAGTCACCGAGTCTTATTAACATAGCTTTGTGTAGTAGGTATACAGTGGCACAGTCCTGAGAGGGGCCCAATTTTAGCCCCAAACTGTAGGCCAAATTTAGCCCCAAACTGTACCCACCCTGGGGCTACCAGGTAAGATTCAGCAAGCAATCCCCAGATGGCTGATATTCTCATGCTGTGCTTTATAGTTGCCTCAAGAGGCCACACCAGAAACTGAGGATAGGTGACACCAGTGTAGGGCTTAGAGCTGCTTAGCAGGGGGCGAAGGATACACCGAGGTCCCCCACTGGGTATGGCTCGGGCAGGGCCACAAGTAAGGATGAGTGGAGTTTCAAGGAGTCCTCTGTGTGGAGTGACCACTGTTACCCAGTTTGATGACATCTCAGCTGTCGTGTCACCTGCATCAGCACTGCATCAGCTCGCTAGGAGCGGGGCAGGCTCAATAGAGGAACAATGGATGCCATTAGCACTTCTGCCCAGGAGAAAGCCTCGCCTCTGGCTCTTGCCCTGAAGTCTGACAACTCAGCATCCCACAAATTTAAGTAAACAAGTGCTGGAGCTCAAAACAAGGCAGTTCGTCACTGCGCAAGTTCAGTCGCCATTGTAGCCCCTTTAAGAGGAACATCTTCACCTGTCCGCACAGCTGCTGCAGCCTCTGTCTCTCTCAGCCACGTGGGACCAGGCATCCTTGCTTCTCTGACCCCTCCTACCATTGCAGGGTACTTTCTTATTTCTCTCCCTAGTTTTAGTGCCTGTGTTCATCTAGACCTCAGGTGACTCCTTGCTGTTTGCTCTGTGTGTCTCACATTTCTGGTATGGTTTCAAGAGGAGATATACAAAGCTTCTCTGTTCTATGTTGTCTTGCCCCTCCCTCTCTCAGCTGTTTTTTTTAATAATACCCTTCCCTTATTCTCTCTATTCTTTTCTTGAGGAACATTTATCAGAAGTATCTTGTACCTACACAAGACACATTCTGTGCTTCACATCTTATAACCTTACTTTATTTATTTATTATTAATTTCTAATTTTTAAATTGAAGTGTAGTTGACATACAATATTATATTACTTTCAGGTATACAACATGGTAATTAGTCATGCTTCAGTATCAGTGTCATTATTTTAAATATTTTTTTAAAATTTATTTTTCAATTATAGTAGACATTTAAATATCTTACAAAATGAACTACACATTGTTTAATAACCATCTGTCACCATACAAAGTTATTACAGTATTATTGACTAATTCCCTATGTTGCACACTACATCCCTGTGACTTACTTATTTTATAATTGGAAGTTTGACCTTAATCCTCTTCACCTGTTTCTCCCATCTCCTCACCACTCACTCCTGGCAACCATCAGTTTGTTCTCTGTATCTATAAGTCTGTTTTGTTTGGTTGTTTTGCTTTTTAGAATCCACAAATAGGTAAAATCAGGTGGTATTTGTCTTTCTCTCTGTGACTTCACTTAATGGACTAACCCTCTAGGTCCATCCATGTTGTTGCAAATGACAAGATTTCATTCTTTCTTATGGTCAAATAACATTCCTACCTCCTCTTCTCTCCCTCTTTTTTCTCCTCCCTCTCTCCCTCCCCCTCTCTCTATATAATATACACCACATCTTCTTTATCCATTCTTCTATTGATGGACATTTACATTGCTTCCATATCTTGGCTTTTGTAAATAATGCTGACATGAACACAGGGGTGCACATATATCTTTGTTTTTTTAAAAAATGTTTTATTTCTTTAATTTTTAAAATTTATTTTTTTAATTAAAGTTGACATACAGTACTATATTAGTTTCAGGTGTGCAACAAAGTGATTAGATACTTATATATCTTGTAGAGTGATCACTCTGATAAGTCTAGTACGCATCTGGCACTATAATAGCTCTTACAGTATTTTTGACTACATTTTCTATGCTGTATTTTACATCCCTTTGACTGTTTTTATAACCACATTTGTACTTAATTCCTTTTACCTTTTTCACTCATCCTGCTCAGTCCCTCTCCCATCTGGTGACCATCAACCTGTTCTATGTATCTATGAGTTTGTTTCTGTTTTGTTTGTGTATTTTGTTTTTTAGATTCCACATATAAGTGAAATTATATGGTATTTGTCTTTCTCTGTCTGACTTATGTCATTTGGCATAATACTCTCTAGGTCTATCCATGTTATCTCAAATGACAAGATTTCATTCTTTTCTATGGCTAATATTCTATTATATATATGTACCACATCTTTATCCATTCACCTATTGATAGACACCTAGGTTGCTTCTGTATCTTGGCTAATGTGAACAATGCTGTAGTGCATATAGGGGTGTATATATCTTTTGAATTATTGTTTTTGATTTCTTTGGATAAATACCCAGAAGTAAAATTGCTAGGTTGTATGGTAGTTCTATTTTTTAATTTCTGTGGGAACCACCATACTGTTTTCCACTGTTGCTGCATTAATTTACAGTCCCACCAACAGTGCATAAGGGTTCCTTCCCTTTTCTCCATATCCTTGCCAACGCTTGACATTGTTGCCTTTTTGATAATAGCCATTCTGACAGGGCGAGGTGATATGTTCATTGTGGTTTCGATTTGCATTTCCTGGATGAATAGTGACATGAGCACCTTTTCATGTATCTGTTAGCCATCTGTATGTTGTTTTTGGAAACACGTCTCTCTAGGTTCTCTGCCCATATTTAAATCAGATTGCATGTTTTTTTGCTATTGAATTGTATGAGTGCATTATATATTTTGGGTATTAACCGCTTGTCAGGTATATCACTTGCCAATATATTCTCCTATTCTATAGATTGCTTTTTTCGTTATATCGATGGTTTCCTTTGCTATGCAAAAGCTTTCTAGTTTGATGTAGTCCAATTTGTTTAATTTTGCTTTTGTTTTCCTTGCCTAAGGAGACAGGTCTAAAAAAAAATTGCTAAAACCAATGTCAGTCAGTTTAATGCCTATGTTTTTATCTAGTAGTTTTATAGTTTCAGCTCTTACATTTCAGTCTTTAACCCATTTTGAGTTAATTTTTGTATATGGTACAAAAAAGTGATCCAGTTTCATTCTTTTGCATGTAGCTGTTTAGTTTTCCCAGGGCCATATTTTGTGGAGACTGTCTTTTCCCCAGTGCATGTTCTTGCCTCCTTTGTCATAGGTTAATTGACCACATAAGCATGGCTTTACTTCTGGATGCTCTATTCTGTTCCATTGATCAATGTGTCTGTTTTTGTGCCAGTACCATACTATTTTGATTACTATGGCTTTGCAGTATAATTTGAAATCAGGAAGTGTGATATCTTCACCTTTTTTCTTCTTTCTCAAGATTGCTTTGGCCATTTAGGTTCTTTTGTAGTTTCATACAGATTTTAGGATTATTTGTTCTAGTTCTGTGAAAAATGCCATAGGCATTTTTATAAGGGTTACATTGAATTTGTAAGTTGTCTGGGGTAGTATGGACATTTTGACAGTATTCTTTCAAGTCATGAGTATGATACATCTTTATAATTATTTATGTCTTCTTCAACTTAGTTTTTCAATGTCTTCATAGTTTTCAGAGTATAAGTCTTTCACTTCCTTAATTTATTCCTAGGTGTTATATTCTTTTTGATACAGTTGTAAAATGATGTTTAAAAAATTCTTTTTCTGACTATTTGTTATTAGTGTATAGAAATGCAACAGATTTATGTATATTAATTTTGTATCCTGACACTTTACTGAATTCATTTATTCTAATAGTTTTTTGGTGGATTCTTTAGGGTTTTATATATATAGTATCACGTCATCTGCAAATAGTGAGTTTTACTTCTTCCTTTCCAATTTGGATAACCTTATTATTTTTTGTTTGTTTGTTTGATTGCTGCGACTAGGACTTCCACTACTATGTTGAATAAAAGTGCTAAGAGTGGCCTCCTTGTTCCTGATCTTAGAGGAAAGGTTTTAGCTTTCTACCATTGAATACGTTAGCAATGAGTTTGTCATGTATGGCCTTTATTATGTTGAGGTATGTCCCTCTTTGCCCACTTTGTTGAGAGTTTTTATCATAAATGGATGTTGAATTTTGTTAAATGCTTTTTCTACATCTATTGAGCTGATAGTGTGGTTTTATACTTTGTTAATGTGGTGTATTGCACTGATTTTCAGATATTTAACCATCCTTACCACCCTGGAATAAATCCCACTTGATCATGGTGTGTGATCCTTTTAATGTGTTGTTGAATATGGTTTACTAATATTTTGTTGAGGTTTTTGCATTTATGTTCATCAGGGATTTTAGCCTGTTTCTCTCTCTCTCTCTCTCTCTCTCTCTCTCTCTCTCTTCTCTTTTTGTGTCTGGTTTTGGTATTAGGGTAATGCTGATCTCTTTAAATGAACTTGGCAGCATACCATCCTCTTCAGTTTTTCGGAATAATTGTAGAAAGGATAGGTATTAACTTCTCTTTAAATGTTTGGTAGAATTCACCTGTCAAGCCATCTGGTGCTGACTTTTGCTTGTTGGGAATTTTTTGATTACTCATTCAATTTCATTACTACTTATCAGTCGATTGATATTTTCCATTTCTTCTTGATTTAGTCTGGAAGACTATATGTTTTTAGAAATTTATCTGTTCTTCTAGATTGTCCAATTGATGGCGTATAATTGTTTCGTAGTGATCTGTTATGATCCTTTGAGTTTCTGTGGTATCTATTATCACTTATCTTTTATTTCTGATTTTATTTATTTGGCCCCTCTTTTTTCTTGATGAGTCTGGCTAAAGGTTGATCAGTTTTGTTTATCTTTTCAAAGAACTAGCTTCTGTTTCATTGATCCTTTTTTTCTTAGTTTCTATTTAGTTGATTTTTATTCTGATATTTATTATTTCTTCTACTAATTTTGAGTGGTTATTGATTGATTGATTTTAGTTCATTTAGGAATACAGTTAGACTATTGAGTATTTTTTGTTTCTTGAGGTAGGTCTGTATCATTATAAACTTGCCTCTTTGAACTTCTTTTGCTGCATTGCATAGATTTTGGAATGTTGTGTTTCCATTTTCATTTTTCTCAATGTATTTTTTGATTTCCTCTTTGATTTCTTCATTGAGCCATTGGTTTTTAGTAGCAAGTTTGGGTTTTCCAGTTTTCTTTTTTGAAATTGATTTTTAGTTACATACCATGTGGTCAGAAAAAAATGCTTGATATGATTTCGGTCTTTTAAAATTTATTGAGACTTTTATGGCCTACCATGTGATCTGTCCTGCGCATGTTTCATGTGCTCTTGAAAAGAATGTGTATTCTGTATTTGGACAGAATGGTCTGCATATATCTGTCAAGTCAATTTAGTTTAAGATGTTTAAGGCTAAGTTTCCTTATTGATTTCCTGCATAAATGATCTAGCATAAATTGATGTAAGTAGGATGTTAAAGTCCCTGCTATTATTGTATTAATGTCTGTTTCATCCTTGAGGTCTGTTAATATTTCTTGATGTATTTAGGTGCTCCTAAGTTAGGTGCATAGATATTTATGTGTTATATCCTCTTTTTGGGTTGATGCCTTTATTGTTATATATAATGCTATTGTGTGTCTTGTTAGAACCTTTGTTTTAAAGTCTACTTTGTCTAATATATGTGTTGCTTCCCCAACTTTCTTTTTGTTTCCGTATGCATGGAATATCTTTTTCCATCCCTTCATTTTCAATCTATGTGTCATTAGATCTGAAGTAAGTCTCTTGTTCGCAGCACATTTATGGTTTTTGTTTTTTAATTCATTCCGTGGCTCCACCTGGGGCACAAACCCAGGACCATCTGCGTGTAAAGTGGACATGCTAACCACACACTTGGAGCCACCCCCTGTGATCTTTTTTTAAAAATAGTTTACATGTCTCTTTGTGTGTGTGGGTATATCTTTGTGTGCATGCACACGCCCATGTGCAACATTTTTGATAATTGCCTTAGTTGTGTTTTTGGACCATTATTTCTGTCTAATTGGCTCATGGACTGACTAAGAGAATCCTTTTTAGACTGAATTGTGGTCATGCATTTTCAACACAATTTTTATTTACTTCTGTCAAGCGCCCTAGAGCTTTCCTTGGAATTGGACCAATTTTTATATTAATTTCTCAGCTCAATGGTTTCTAGAAAATTTAGGTAGTATAAATTTAGACCTCATAACCACTTGGGACTAAGGTTATGAATTCTCAGGAAAGACTTCTCCATACTCCTATATATACCCACCTAGCACCCAGGTCAAGATAAAGATGTTTCATTGTCTTATCCCTTCTCTTGTCTAGCTCTCTGAGGGGCTAGCTTTATGCACTGATTTTGCTCTAACTTCCTAAATTAGAATCTGAATTCCTAGATGACTAAAACTGACAGTCCCTTTCTGCCCCAAGATAGCTACAGATTAGGTTATATGACTCAGGTGCTTTCTTTTCTTTGTGTCTGGCTACTGGACTTTTCCTTTACTGTGTATATTCAGCTATGTATTTAAAATTTTTTCAGTTACATATTATGCAGCATCTGGTGTTTTCACCGTATCGAGCTGACTGTATTGCCTGAACCAGAAATGTGTGATTTTTGTAATAAAAGAAGTTCTTATCCTTTTAGCTAGGTTTAGAGATATTTGAAGCATAGACTTGTTTGGAAGTAAACATACTAAAATCATGTGTTATCTCACATATAAGACAAGCGTTATCCTATGTTTTGACCTGTTCGTTTCTTTTGAATTGACTCATGTTAGATTATTTCCTGTGTCAAACAGCTTAAAAATCTTTATACCCTTTCTTCAAAAAAGTGAATGCAGTGACTTGAGAATATTTAAAATGCCAATTTGTCCATCAAGTTTTTTGCTTGATTTTCTTTCAGCCAGCAAATACTGCAAAATGTTAGTTGAAGAAGAAGGATTGCAGCTTTTGCGTGACATCCAGGAGCACAGTGAGGCAGACCCCCAAGCACAGCAGATTGCAGCTTCCATTCTAGATGATTTCAGGATGCATTTCATGAATTATCAGAGACTTCCTTTGTGTTGAATGCCCTTCTTAACCTAAAGGGCTTCCGAGGGACTCTCTGTTCCTCAGTGGTCAGTCTTCTACCATGTCAGCAGTTAAATATTGAAACCCCTTGTTGTTGGAGTTTCCAAGTTGGCCATCCTTTATTGATTTTCTGTAAGTTACAAAAAGTTTGTGTTTGTATGATGGCCGTGATCCCAAATCAAGTTGGAGTCATTCTGAGAACACTGTCCTTCAGCGTTTTGAAAAATCAGGCTCTGGACTCTGCGAGAAGACCTGTGAGCTTGATATTGGAACAGCTAGGCCAGTTACTTTTCTCTAGCCCTGGCCAATTCCTTAATTCTGGGAGTTTGTCAGAGGAAGGGGAAAGGAAGACCCGCATGGAGACCTTGGTATTTGTTAAATTTCATGTTTAAAAGAACTCTCCTGAGTTGTTTTTCGTGGTTATGTGCAGCCACTGGAAAGAAGTACATGAAAATGTTCTGGAAAGTATGTGCTTATAAGTGTGTTGTTTGAAACATAGAACCACCTCTGTTGGAGGGGAGGAAAAAAAAAAAAAATGCTTAAAAAATAGATACCAAAGTACTTTCCATTTGTGGGGTGGAAGAAAGAGAAATATATTTTTTACAATTTTTGATATTCTTCTCTTGGCCTTTTTTCTTACAACTTTACATATTAGACCGAATGGCATAACATTCTATATATGTGTGTGCACTGGAGGGGCATGGTGGGACTTAGAGACTAGAGTGTTTAGGTGAAAGATTGTATAGGAATTGTAAATCTCCATCCCTCAAATTTTTAATTTGACTGGGACTATAACCAAAATGGATAGGAAGAGGAAGAGCCACAAAATGTTTGCCAAAGATTTTAAGCGGTGCTTTTCTGAGAACCAGCCTCAAGCACAATACAAACTATCAGAAGCTTTTGCTTGTGTCCTCTGCACATCTCCGCTGTAGAGTATGAACTCCTTTCTTGCCTTATTATTGACAACTAACAAAACGTGTTTTGCTATTCATCTGTTAAGTTTTTCAAAGAACAAAATAAATTTCTTTTATATTAGTAGCGTATTTTAAGACTAGAATTTTGTTCTCTTAGCTGTCCAGACTCTTAACTGGAGTGCTATATACCATCTTCTGGAATCAAATAAGACTTATTCTAAACCATGTTCCAGACTATTGCTCACCAGTATCCTACTGGTTAAGGAGAATTTATGACATATTTCCTTCTACAGTCCCGAAACTCTCTCATTCGCTCTTCTGCATGATTTCAAAGGGTGTCTTATTTTCCCAACCTGGGTTCTAGTAGTTTGGAACATTCTATTACCAGATACTAACTTTTGGTGATTTGAAGATGTGGTGAAAATTAGTAGTGTCTGTTGAGGTCCAGTTCTACACTAGGCAGCCCTCCAATTTTGTCCCATTCACAGCAATCCTCTGGGGTAGCTAAGTTTTATTCTCATTTAACAGATGAGAAAAAGGAAGTTCAGTAAGGTTATTACTTTCCTGCGTAGTTAACAGCTCATGTGGTCAGAGCTGATTCTAAGGCCTGCACTCTTCAGTGTTACTCTTCCTTCTAGTGAGCACAGCCTTGGGTCAAGTTGTACTTATTAGCAAATTAATGTTACTGATATTCGTACCCGTGGCTTAGTTGGCTCTAGGCCAGACCTAGGCTCAGGAATCTCAGGCAGAACTCAGATCAGTTAAAGAATGATTCTAAGGCCACAGTGTAAGATGCAGCTTTCTCGTCCCCTGCCTTGGTACAGAAGGGCTACTTAAACTAGTGTGCATATCAACCCTCCCCCCCTTTATTTCTAAGTGTATCATACTTTTGTTCACCTTTGCTCATGCTGTTCCCCTCAACCTTCCTCTTTGCCTCAAATGCCTGTTAATCCTTAAGGCTTCAACTCGTGTTACCTGCCCAATCATAACCTATTCTCTCCATCAGAGTTCATCACTCCCTTCTCAGTACTCCTGAAGTCTATTTAATGCAGCCACCAGAGACTTGCCTTGCCACCCTGTAGTTTACAAAAGGTTTCACAATGGTGATTTCTTTTGATTCTCACAAGAACACTATACATTAATAATAACCCATTTATTGAACATGGGGCATTTTATTTAAATCTTCACAACAGTTTCATTTTGCAGATGAGGAAGTTGAGGCACTCAGTGAATAACTGGCAGAGAGCTGGATCTGTAGTCCGATTCTTGGCTCCTACTCAGCCTCTACCAGGACTTCTTTATGATCTCTATTGTACAGAGTTAGAAACTCTTACAACCTCTTGCCACCTCTGGTGAGCATGTGATAACTGAGAGGCAGAGGTTATCTGCCTGACAGCCAACAATACAAAGGCCCAGAGGGGTCTAATTTAATTCTTAGTTTATCATTCTAGTAAAGAGAGACAGGTGTTCTCTAAAGCAAGCCCGACCCCAGTGACTGTCTACCCAGGGTGAGGAATAATGAAGATAGCAGTGGGTGGCATGGTCAGCCCTAGTACTGGGCATTGTACTTATCATTTTATATCCATCATTGTCCTTGTGAGGAAATTGAAGCCGAGAGGTGAAATGATGAGGGAAGTCATGATGCAAATTTTCCTTCTGGATCCTGCACTTTAAAGTGTGCATCTCCCATGTTAAAGGTTAAATGGGAATCACTTGCCCACATATCTGGGGGGGCTGCCTCTCTTTGAAGGCTGCAGTGCCCTCTAGCCAGTCCTGGGTAAGGACATTCTGAAACAACAACAGAATATTAGTTTGCAGGGAGAAGGGCCAGAGGCCAGTAAAGTCTTGCAAATGCTTGTCCAGCCCATGACAAGGCAAGAGTCCAAGCTTTTCCGTTGTCTGTGGACTTTGGTATTGATCTCTACAAAGGTATGGGCCTCAGTGGCTCCTTAGTCTCCTGGGGAAGGCAGGCTGCCTCCCTAGAATCTGTGGCCTGTTACTCGCCTCCACTTACACTCTGCTTACGTGCCTCTAGAGAACTCCTTTGAATCCTGGTGTGTGCTCACTCACACCAGGCCTTGCAAGTTCCAGGACCTCCTGCTTTTAAGAGTATTTTGGCTATTTGTTAACTTGGAGATTAGTATTTTTTACTTACTCAGGAATTGGGCTAAATAGGTCAGCCCCAGGTTTACCACCCCACCATCGAACACACACAGTCTACAGGCTATTACCAAGTTCTTATATCCCAACTCTAGTGTGTCCTCTACAGTGGCCACAGGTAAAGAGATAGCAGAAGCCATTTTCTTCTCCGTTAAGTAACTGTGCTCTGTGATTCTTTGGGCAGTAGGTGGGGCAGGATGCACCATTATTAAAGGTGGAGGATTCAGGCCTAGAGAGAAGCAGTGTGGTTCCCCTGGGGTCACCTAAGCTAATTATGAAGAGGCAGTGGCATAGAGTATGACTCTTTGAGTTGGGAAAAACCTACTAAATTGGTCATGTAATGTACAAAGCATCTGACTTTGGCCTGTCCTCTGCTTACAAGTATTCATAGGCTGACCGGCAGCAGCTACGTACCTGAGCATAGTACATCCCTTCAATGGCCATCCCTGATGCAATGTCCACCTGCGAGAAAGAAGTAGTACCTAGATCTGCCTTACCTTGTCCACCTCCATCTGTACTGGGAGCCAGCCCACCCTATTGCTTACACTATTCTCTCCAGCAAAGACTTTTCATGGATTACTCCAGCAAAGAATTACTGAGGCTTACTTTATAGCAGTCATGAACAGAGATGAACATGATAAGGAATTTCCTACTTGGAGAGGGAACACCATCACAGTGATAAAACAGTGCTGGGACAAATAGGGGTGTCAGAACAATGGGGAGGAAGGCACACAGCCTGTAGCGCTGAGGCGGGCACGCATGTGAGCTGTGCTGCACAGCCAGTGTTCTCAGGCTGCCTCAGCACCCCTGTTACCCCATCAGTGAACTTTGCAGGCTTTCCATTGCCCTCTGGAAAAAGGCCCGGGCCTTTACGACCTGGCCCTTGGCAACTTCCCAGCCTCTGCAAGCATTGTGCTAAGAGAAATACCTTGTATGTGTGTTTAAACTTACTTTTCATAACAAGGGTTATTATCCCTACTAGCCAGCTGAAAAATCTGAGGCATAGAAAGATGAAGTAATTTGTCTAAGGTCACACACAACAGTGCGTGGAAAAGTAGTTCTTTGAACACGGAAAAGTGTAGCATCAGAGCCTGTGCCCCCAACCTCCATGCTGCGTTGTCTCACTCACCCCCTCACTCCCATTCAGTAAAGGTGCTTATTTATGCACCTCTGTGCTTTGTCTGCTTGGTATCCCTCACCTTTTATTAGTGATTTGAGTCTGAATCTATGTCCCTCACCACCTTCGGGGTAATGACTTATCTTTTTTGTCCAGTTCCCAGCTCAGCTCTAGATTCAGTGTGTGTCGATGAATTGATGAGTAAGTTGATATCTAGGGATGGATTGGTTGCATCCAAGGCCCCACCCTAAGTTCTGTCTTTGAGGCCACATTACTGACCACCAGCACAAACCTAAGAACATGGACTGGGAGCCATACAGAACTGGGTTCTTTTTACTTGCTCTATGACCCTGGATAAGTCATTTATTCTTTCAGAACCACATTTTCCTCCTCTCTCCAAAGGAAAGAGATGAGGATAAAATGTAATTTAGAATATCACTTGGACAAACTTTCCATTTTGTAGATGGGTAAACTAAGACACAGGTTAGACTCTGTTATAAAAGTCCAATTCCTGAGTTCTTTACAGTAATGTTATCAGTTTGTGTGAGCTATGAAAGTACCTGCTGCCTCTCGGCCACTAAGGACCCAAGCCCAGAACAGAACCTTCTCACCTCCATTCCTCGGTCAATGGCTACTTTGCTCAGGCACACAGCAATGGGGGCCTAGGTAAAAGAAAAGGCTTGGTTGTGGAGGGGATCAGTGCTGATAGGGGAGTTGAAATAAAGACATTGTTCCGTGGTGGAGGAAGGGGCATGGACAGGAAGGCAGAATTTAAGTTGTTCTTCTGTTATGTTTCGTTAGTGTTAGCACCTACTAGTTCTCGGTTGATAATCCTTTTTTGTAATAAAGGAAGCCTGACTTATCCCTGATCCTGACCATCTGGGGTTCTTGTTATTTAATCCATTTCTGTAACAGACTGCAATTTTATAAAGTGCTTTCCCACTTGTCTAATGGTGCTACCCACCCTTCTAGGATCATGTCATCTTTAATTGAGATGCAGGGAGGTGAAGCACTTGACCATGTTTGTCCAGTGACTCAGTGGCGAAGCTTGGATTTGATTCCCGCTGCTGCTCCCTTCCTCTATCCTCTGATCTCAGTAAGTGCAAGCCTTCACTGCAAGCAGGTTTCACCCCAGCAGAGTACAAATGTCAAGATTAGGAAGTTGGGCTTTGGAGTCTGACAGGTTTGGGTTGAAATCCCAAGAGGGCATTTGCATAGCCACTTGGAAGCAAAGAGCATCAAAGTGCCATCTTTGCTTCACTGGTCTTGCTTCCAATTAATTTGTGCCACAATAGGCCCAGTACTTTATCCTTGGCCCCACTTCTAGGCAAGGAATGCATTTATTTCCTATAGTATTCATATTACAGTATTTGAAGTTTTTATAAGACTTTATGAGAAAACTAATGATTTTTAAAGTCTGTTAGCATAGAAGTCATAAATGAAAAAGCTAGTTACATAAAAGTGAAGAACTTCAGATGGGGAAAAGTACCACAAATAAAAGGCAGAACTGAAAAACTGGGAAAATATATCTGTGATACTATGACATGAATTACCTTGATTGACAAAAACTGGTATAATTTTTTTTAAAAACATTCACAAGAGTGTGAAAAGGTAGTTCACAGAAAAAGAAATGTAAATTCAAGAGTTTCACAGCTTAACTCTTAAACAATGCAAATCAAAGCAATGAGATGCCCCTTTTACCTCAGACTAGGTAAGTAGGAAAATGTTGTAATGCCTACTATTGCCAAATCCGTATTCAAAGCATAATCTGTATTTACTGTTTAGGGAGGAAATCTGAGTGTTAAACTGCAGGCCTTGCATTTATTAAAAATCTTTTTTTTTTGGCCCTGACCTCTGGAACCATCTGACTCCCTAGTCTTGGTAGGTTGTCCACTAGAGAGCAGCCATCTACCACACCATCCCTGGCACTCACCTCATCTGGGAATCTCATCCTAGGCACCTAGTAACTCTGTAGGAAGTTGAAGATTTTTTAGGTTGCATCAGATGTCCCGAACATTGGGATTAGCGATTGTAGTACTAGTTTAATGCTGGTTTTCTGGTATGCAAAGCTACTTTTAAGTACTGAAACACTAGTCCTTATGTAGTAGAATACCATTATTTCAGTGTATTCAGAAATCTGAAATCAGAATCATCTTGAGAACAAGCTCTACCATCTACAAGTCTTGCTAGATAGGCCTTCTCTGTGGAGGTGCAATCAGCCACTACCTTGAGTCATTCAGAGTTTTGCATTAGTTCAGAGATTTTTTGACCAAGTAAAATAGGAACCTGATAACATTAAAATTGTCCTTGTAACAGCATCAAACTCTCTATTTATATGTGACGAAACAAACAAAAGAAATGAAGACAATATAAATGCTTTCTTTTCAACCAAACTCACTATCAGTTTTTAAAAGTTAATAGCCTTTGCCCTCAAAGAAGACCTCAAAGTTATAAAAAGAGGTGGGATTGTTTAAATAGGAGACACATTTTTTTCCAAAATAAAATGTTTCCATAGTTAATTCATATACTTTTATCTGTTAAAATGATGCATGGTTAATAATTTATAGACTTACACTTTTTTGTTTTGTAACTGTTTTTAAATTTTTCTATTTGAAATGCATTAAATGATTTCATAGTTTTAGAAATTTTGTAAATATATTTTGTATTCCTTAGGATAAAAATACATTTTCACCTCATATTCTGTTTTATGCAAACTAATGTCAAAATATCAGTATTGTCTGTCTGGTATTGCAGTCATTTCTTGTGACCTTGATGAGCAAGTCACTTAACCTTTCTGGATCTGTTAAATGAAAAATACAATGAGGATAATCAACTCAACTGTATTGTTCTAATAACTGAGACACTATTGAAATACTAGGATTGTGTCTGATGGATGGATGGCAGATGCTCCATATGGGCAAGTCAATATATATTATAAATTAGTAAAACAAGGCTCGATTTCAGCTGCTTTTGTATCTTAATGGAATCTTGGGACCTCCCTCTGGATCCTGCTAACGGCTTTGGGCCTGGCAGCTGATAGGATTACACCAAAGCAGGGCCTAAACCCATTCACTGGGCTTCTAAACCTTTAGTGAGATTATGATGTACGATGTAAATATGATGTATTTTAAGAATTTTTCCACCATGTAGTATGGTCAGAAAGATGGGCTCTTAGTTCTTTATTTGCTTTTAGGAATCTTTGCCTTTTTTCAGTGTTCTGGGACATGATGAATATCCAATATAGTAGCCACTAGACACATGTGGCTATTAGCATTTGAAATGTGGGAAGTGTACCAGAGAAACAAAATTTTTTATCTAAGTGACTTCACGTAGCTAAAGGCAGCCTTAGAGAACAGCACAGATATAGAACATTTCCATTGTCTCAGAAAGTTCTGTTGGACAGTGCTGTTCTGAGGATTTTCAAGCCCATTTGATTCCAGTCTCTCGATTCAATTTTTATTTTAACTTAAATTTTGATTTAATTTTGTATGCTAGATGGCTGAATGGATGCAAAAACCCCAAAGAGGGTTAACATTTTAAGTCCATAGAACACCCCGGCTTTCCCACATGCGTCCCCATGATGAAACCCTCCCTCCTGTGCTAGGCTGCCACCACGCCGGGGCAGCATCTCCCAGGCTAGTTCTCGTGCCTGGTGATAGGCGGCGTTGCCCTCCTCATTCTGGGCCACAGCATGGTTGACCAGCCCCAGGGCCTACGCCTGCTCCCCAGTCAGTCTCCGGCCCGTGAAGATGAGCTCCTTTGCCAGGGCCACCCCTAGGCATCGAGGCAGCCTCTGAGTCCCTCCTGCCAGGATGGATTAGGGGTGGTAAATCAGCATGGGAAGTGGGAGCCCAGAGAAGGCCCAGGCTGGGGGTCAACCAAGACTTCTCAGAAACAGATTCTGAGTTAGGATGGAAAAGCAGAGCCCAGAACAAAAAGCAGAAGAGGAAAGCAGGGAAAAGTACCCTGGATACGGTGGACTTGAGCAAGTAGAGGAGAAGGATTGGTGCTGTGGGTGAGGTCACCTGCTCCTGGGGGGATCCCTCTGGTATTTCAGCCAGCCCCATGATCACTGAAGAAGCTGCTTAAACAGAACAGAATGAAATCCCCACCCTCTCCTCCAGTGCCAGTCCTTTGGGAAAAGACACCCACTTTTGGGCTCTGCTGTCACCTCCGGCCAATCACTTCGTGGTCTGGCCACAGCCAGAACTCTAGACTCTGCCTTTGGAAGAGCCCTGACTTGGAGGTCAGGAAGCCCAGGCCATCATCCCACTACGCCCACTGGTGGAGGTGTGCGTCACCAGGCATGTTTCTTATCCTTCTTGGGCCCTCTTGAGAGAGCTGCTAAGGATCAGATGAGGTAATGGTGCTTGAACCAAGGAAGCGGTCCTGGAATGTGCCAATTCCTATTTGTGATTTAATGGATTCTGTCTCACACACCCTTTGCTCTGGCCTGGCCTAGAGTGTCAGTGACTCCTGTTCCTGCCACAGTTGTCCCAGCTTTTTGTCAGCCTTAAATTCCCATGTTCCGGCCTGCATCCTCCTTCAGCTTCTTCTGAGAAGGCCTTCTTGGGTGTCCCACCCCACAGCCTTCTCCCATGAATTCCCTCAGCACAGGCCGTCTAAACCAAGTAGTGTTCACAGGAGGGGATGGCTATCACTCCTCCCTGTCAGTTTACATTCTCTCTTGCCAAAACCCTGCAATTTTGTTGCCTTGAACGTGGGGAAGTGATTAGCAGAGTTGAGGCTGTGACCTGGCCTGGTATTTTGATGCCTTCTGTTTGATATACATTGTATAAATATAAGCCGCCTCTGGGCTTGGAGTTATACATTTTTAGAAAATTCTTTCTGGGGTGGCAGGAGAAAGTGAGGGGAAGAGTAGCAGCATGATGGCACTCAGACTTTCTAACTGCCTCCAAGAAGAGCAGGCCTAACCACCGAGTTAATAAGGTTAATGGAATCTATTCATCCCCTCCACTGTTCAAAGCTCAATTGCTCTAAAGTTTGCAAACCTTGGCTCAGTGCGCCTGAGGGCAATGTTCCTGCCCACGCATGTTTGAGTGAGCCTGAGGGCAATGTTGCATGTTTGTGATTATGTGGGCTAGTGTCAAACTGCCCCCAGGGCTCACCTTTCCTCTCTGTGCACTTTGCTATCCTGTCAGCAATGGCTCTGAGGTTGCTGGAAGCTTTCCTGAGATGAGGGAAGCTGGTGCTGAGAAGTGATGGATCCTATAGCAGTCGGGGGCTGAGCCAGGAGGTGAACCAACTTCCACCTGAACTTTTGTGTCCCCCCCACCTTGCCTTTAGTTCTGCTGTTGGTTGGAAAGCCAAGAGCAGTGGCCAACTTTGCATAATCCTCAGATCTACCCTTCCCTCCCCTTTTACTTACCCTTCCTTCCACTCCCTATCTCAACTCTCCCCTTGCCCCAACACCTGCTACTCGGAGGTCACAGGCCAGCACAAGTTCCAGGCCTCCACCCAAGGCAAACCCATCCATTGCTGCAGTGGTGGGTGCAGGGAAGGCTGCTGTGGAGGTGAAGAAGGGCTCAGTTTGAGAAGCTCTGGCAGGACCAGGACAGGGACTCAAGGTTGGGGAGGGGCTAGCTGGTTGGGACAGAAGGCCTTATTGGTCCCAGGTTTGGGAGCTTCACCTGGTACCTCAGGCAGACTATTTTAGAAGTCAGCTTTCCCATTTGAGAAAGTTTTGAGATCAGCTGGGGAACCAGAATGGAGGAGGTAGGCTGGATGGTCCCTGCTCAGGCCCTCTCTCCTGCTGGACACCCTGGGACTGGCCACTTTGCTCCCCTACCTTGTTCTGTGTACCAAGCCCTGTGCTGGGTTCTGGGAACAGAGAATTGAATCAGACTTGGGAAACAGACCTGTAAACAGACCACGATGACCCAAGCTGACCATTGCTCTGATAGAGTAAGCTTGCAGGATGAGTCAGGGAAGGCTTCCCAAAGGGGGCTGGTGGTCTTAAAGGATGAGTAAAAATTTCAGGTTGCTAAGGAGGGATATTCCAGGCAAAAGAAACAGCAACTGTCAAAGCCTGAAAGCCTGGTTGGTGAAACTTGACTCCTTTGGAACAGCTAGGCTTGAACCTTGAGGGAAGGAAGTTTGGGGAGGGGGTAGGGAGTGGTGAAGGGACAACTAGCTGGGCATAAAAGCTGAGGAGCCAGAGGTCTCTCAGAGAGACACGCTCTCTGAACCCTGGGAGAGTCCAAACGGAAACGTGGCTCTTTAGAGCATGGTGGGTGGGGCAGGGATCAGCAGGGCTGCTGAATGCCCTCCTCTGCCCCGGTCCTGGACGCTCACCAGTCTCATCCATCAGGCTTCACATTCGCTGGACAAAGGCCCCAACCTCCGCCTCATTCATCAGCTCCTGCTCCTTCAGGTCTCCGCCTGCAAATGGTGAGGGGTTGGTGGCAGCCTTTAGGAAATAACCCATTACTGGATCCTAGGCTGTTATGAAAGTGTCCAGCAAAGGAGACTTGAGGAGAAGCAGCCAGAAAAGAAGGAGAAACACCAGGAAAGCGTGGTCAAGAAAGCCAGGAAGGAAAACGGGGAGGGGGCACAAAGGGATGCAACAACAATGGAAAGAAAAAATTGGGCTTAAACAAAATTTAAAACTCTTAATGCATCAAAAGACACTTAAGGAGTGAATCAGACAACCCACAGAATGGAAGATAATATTGTCAAGTCGCATCTGATAAGGGATTGATATCTAGGATATATAAAGGTCTACAGCTCCACCAAAAAAAAAAAAAAAAAAACCCACAAAGGACAAAAACTTGAATAGACATTTCTCCACAGAAGATATACAAATGGCCAATAAGCACATGAAGATGCTTAACATTAGTTATTAGGGAAAGGCAAATCAAAACCACAATGAGAACATTTCACAACCATTAGATGGTTATTTAAACAACAAAGAACAGAAAACAAGTGTTAGTGTGGATGTGGAGAACCCTGGTGCATTGCTGGTGGGGTGATAAAATGATGCAGCTGCAATGGAAAACATTTTGATGGTTCCTCAAAAAGTTAAATGTAGAATTGCTATGATTTGGCAATTCCATTCCTAAGGATATATCCAAAAGAATCGAAAGCAAGGATTCAAACAGATGCTTGCACACCAATGTTCATATCAGCATTATTCACAACAGTCAAAAGGTGTAAACACAATGTCCATCAACAGATAGATGGATTAACAAAATGTGTATATATACAAAGAAATATTATTCAGCTATAAAAAGGAATGACATTCTGATTCATGTTGCAACATGGATGAAGCTTGAGGATATTATGCTAAGTTTATAAGCCAGATGCAAAAGGACAAATATGTGATTCCACTTATATGAGTACCTAGAATAGGCAAATTCATAGGAATAGAAAATAGACCAGAAGTTATTTGGGCTGGGGCGGAGGGAATGGGGAAAGATGGCTTAATGGGCACAGAGTTCATGATAAAAAATTTCTGCAGCAGTGGTGATTGTTGTCTAACCTTGTGAATGTATTTAATGTCACTGAACTTTATACTTATAATAGTTAAAATGTAAATTTTGTGTGCTGTATATATTTACTACAACTTTTGAAATAGGTAAAATAAAAATTTATTGATTTTCCTCAGTTTTATTGAGAAATATCAACATATTACTGTATAATTATTTTTTAAAGTAGGGGAGGGGAGGTCATTGGGGTTCAAGGAGGCTGAGAGTTCAAGTAAGGTAAGAGCTGAGAAGCAAACACAGGATACATTGGTGCAGAGATGGACAAGGACCTTGTGAGAGTAGTGACTATGGCAGGGCCACCAAAGGCCAGATGGCAGGGGCTGAGGTGGGAGTAGGGGGTGAACATAGTCTTCTTTGAGTTCAAGGCTATATGAAGTCAAGAGCTGGAGAGCCCTTGGAAATCTGATTCGTTCCAGCTCCTCAATGACAGATGTGGAAATGGAGGCCCAGAGAGGGGCAGGGACTAGCCCAGGATTTCAGAGCAAGTCAGGGGCAGACCCAGACCTCTGTGCTACTTGCCCCTGCTTTTCTGGGATAGCGAGGCGTGGTGCTAACAAGGCATGAAGTGACCTTGATAGAGGAGGTCAGATAGACATGGAGATGAAGGAAGAGGCCAGGCTAGGGTGGGGACCTCAGCCAGAGCAGCCAGGTCAGGCAGACCAGTCTACATACTTGTCCGGCCTGGGCAGATCTCAAGCTGGGCACCAAGAGCCCAACCGCTCAGACCTAGGGGCTGAACCACATCCCCTTGAAAAATCCTGAAAATCATGCTGCTCCCATCCTCCACAGCCACTTCCTGCCTCCCCATTAACCATTACCCTCTCCCCAACCATCCCAGAGTAGATTTTTAGCTCAGCTTTTATTAACTTGCTTTTTGTGGGTCTAGTTTGAGGTATTTCTGTCTTTGAAATGGAAGTTCATGGTGCTTGCCCTGTTTTGAAGACCAAGTCGGTACAGGGTTATTAGCTTTGGTGACAGGGATGGACAAAGGGCACAGAGTACCATCTTGGCTACTGACCTTGTGAAAGTCTTTGGACTCAGTTCCTCAATGATGGGTCAGAACACAGCATGGCATAGCCAAAAGAATAAGGATTTAGGGGTCAGAGAGGCCAAGTTCTAATTGAATTCTACTCTGCCTCTTACTAGCTCTGTGAGCCTAGGCAACGAATTTTACCTCTGAGTCTTGGAGTTCACATCTGTAAAATTGGAATAATGAGCTCAGTGCTAGAGCTGACCTACCCAACACAGGCTGGTGAGAGTCCTGCTGAGCCCCAGGGTTGGGTCAGGAGAGGAAACCCACCTGCACAGAACACATCCTTCACTCCACTTCTGAAGAGCAGGACACGCACCTGCTGGTCCTCCTGCAGCTTGGCCACAGCTTCCAGCAGCTGCAGAGGAGACCATGTCGGATAAGCTCCCAGTGCAGCCCAGCCCCAGCCCCCCTGGGGTCTGCCCTTTCTCACCTTGTTGATCAAGACTTTTCCCAGCACATTGCGGGCATGCGGTCTGTTCATGATAATGTCAGTGATTCCTGCAGGGGGCCGGGCAGCCTTGGGTGAGCCAGCTGGCCTGCTCACTCCTGGACTGAGGCTTGGGCAGCCTCTACCCTTGAGGAACAGTGTGGCTTGGGAAAGTCATACATGCCCAGGCCTCGGTTTTTCTGACTAGAAAATAGAATAACTCTTGCCTTTTCTGCCTCTACAGAAGTGGAAGGGCTTGTGAACTATGGAACAACTTGGAGAGAGGGACAAAAATGGCCACTGTAGTGATTTCTGCCTGCTTCTGCCATTGTTAGACACACATGCACACACCCCCCAGTTTCTTGACTCCCTCCTCGTTATTCCCTTCACAGCTAGACTTCTTCCTCTAGAGTTTAATGAGTTATAATAAGCAAACACATTAGGCAATGGCCACCCAGAAACTCCCTCATGTGCTCTGACTCAGTCATAGCCCCTTCCCCCTCATCAAAAGTAACAACTCTCCTGACTTAGAGCCATCACTCCCATGCATTTCTTTACAATTTTATCACTCAAGTGTGTATCGTTAGACATTACAGTTTAGACTTGCTAAAATTTAAAAATTTGATATGTCTTTTAAAAGCTTCTGCAGTCTGGATTTTGCTAATTGCATACCTATGGGGAAAGTTCAGGGCATTCCTCTGTCACCTGAACTTAGCAACTAAACTCAGAGTCTTGATCACAATTATTTATAAATGTTTTGTCCCCTTTGGCAAGAGAGTAACACTTGCCCTACCTGTGTGATGTTCTTTCGCCAGCAATAGCCAAGTTTCTTAAAGGGGTTTTTAGTACTCATTTAATCACTTTCTTGCCTTCCATTCATTTAAGCCTTCTCCAATCTAGCTGCTACCCTTATCAGGAGAAACAGTTCTCACCAAAGTGACCAATGTGACCATATCGCTAACCCAGAGATATGTTTCTCTCCTGATCCCAGCCTCAGCAACAATCAACTCTGTTGACCGTACACATGCTCCTCCTTCAACATTCTCTGCCTTGGCTTTAAAAACAAATAGACTTAGTGGGTTTTTTAAATTTGCTTTTTAACAACAGTTCTAAGTTCACAGCAAAACTGAGCAGATAGTACAGAGTTCGCATATATCCCCTGCCTCCCAAACTCCCCCAGTGTCAACATCCTGCACCAGAGTGGTACATTTGCCATGACAGGTTAACCTGTACTGGTAAGTCATTATTGCTCAAAGTCCATAGTTTACCTTACAGTTCACTCTTAGTGTTGTACATTCGATGGGTTTTGACAAATGTACAAATAACATGTATCTGCCTTGTGGCCTCACATTCTCTTGGCCTCCGTCCTCGCAGAGATGATGCCTCTGCACTTATTCTCTAGGTTTCCTTCTATCCAGTTTTTAAAATTGTTAATTCATTTACTCAAAACATATCTAAAATAAGTTCTGGGGATGTAATGTACAGCATGGTGACTATGGTTAATATCGTACTGTACATTTGAAAGTTGCTAAGAGAGAGATCTTAAAATGTTCTCATCACAAGGAAAAAAATGTGTAGCTGCGTGTAGTGATGGGTCTTCACTAGGCATAGTGTGGTGATTATTTCACAGCATAATAAATATGGAATCAATTTCTTGTACACCTGAAACTAATATGTTATATGTCAATTATGCCTCAGTAAAAAAAAAAAAACAATTCTTACAAAAGGTAACTCCACAAAAGAAGATATACAAATGGCCAATAAACACATGAAAAGATGTTTAATTTAATTGGTATCAAACAAATGAGAGTTTTAAAAAAGCATGATGAGGTAGACTACACACCCAGCACAATTGCTAAAACCAAAAAATAAAAAATAAAAACCAAGTGTTGGTGATGAAAAACAAAATCCTACATATCTATTGAACAACTATAATATATACTATATTGTGGGAGTCATAAGTTATATAACAGTTCTTGCCCTCAAGGCACTTACAGCCTAACACAAGTAAATTAAAATACCAGGTCATGAGTAAGGTAAGTTCATAAAGTACTATAAGATTACAGATGGCAGCTCACAGATGGAAGCAAGGTGAGAATGAGTAAAAAATATTCATTTAGGAGTGAGGTATGGTTGGGGGAAATACTACAGGGAAGGGACTACCCAATTTTTTAATGTAAAAGCTCCTGAAAGCTCAATCCAGGATCTCTTTTTTTTTTTCAGTCAACTTTTGTACAATCATGTATTCAATACATGCTGACCTCTGTACTAGACACTATGATTCCAGAGAGCAGAGCAGACCTCCTCCCTGTCCTCTCAGAGCCTTCAGTCCCGCAGAGAAGACAGTCAGTCATTCAGCAGATAATTACTGTTTGTGATGAGAACACGGAAGACAAGGACAAGGAGGTAGGAGGTATAGAGTGGGCTAAGGGGGACCCCAGTGCAGAAGGTCAGTGACAACTTCCTGGAGGAGAGAGAGGCCTTGAAGTTGAGAGCTGAGGGATGAAGAGGAGTCGGCCAAGTAAAAGGTGTGTGGGATGGGGGTGGGGGGGGCAGGGAGAAGCCCATTCTAGGCAGAGGATGTGGAACAGACAGGGGCCCTGAGTGAGGCAGAGCAGGGACAGTAGGGGAGGTTCTACAGAATCTGTAGAGCCAGACCTCAGGATTATTCAACTGGGCCTGAGAATTAGACTGACAAAACAGGTTAATGGGAGAAAAGTATACAAATTTGTTAAGTTTTATATGACATGAGAGCCCTTATAAGGAAACAAAGACCCCCAGAAATGATGGAACTTACTACAAGCTTTTGTTGTAGTCGAACAGAGGCAATTTTGAAAAAGTAACTAATCTACATGGGGAGGCTAAAGGAAAGTAAGAATTGTTTTAATAAGGTATGTTTGTATGTAATTGTTTGTACAGAATTCTCTTGGCTTTGACTCCCTGTCAAAGAATTTTCTCCTGGTATAGAGAGATCAGTTTTCTCTGGGGAGTTTTTGTTCCCTGTTTTCAGGAAGGAAAAGAGAAATCAGAATGCCCTTCTGGCATCTGCTGTTTTTTTCAAATGCCTTTAGCTCAAAGTAATCTTTATACCTAAGTGACATGTTTTGGGGTGGCATATTCTGCCACCTTTCAGTGTTTTCCAGGACTTGAGAAGTTCAGAGCAAAGGGAAAGCAGTATAAGGCGAGGCAGGAGAGTCCAGAGGCCCTGGGCTTGCTCATCTGCCCCTTATCATCCACCTTCTGTGGCTCCAATGTGCTTGCCTCTCGTATCTCCAGGGCTGCCCAGCATACCTAGGCCAGCCCAGAGCTCTCTGAGCTCTGAGTCTGAATATCCAACTGCCCACTTGACATCATGACCAAGATGTCCAAAAATGATCAGTCTTTCTCCTGCGCCCTTACTGAGTGAATGACGTGACTATCAACTCAGAAGTCTGTTGTGTTGCCTCCCTCTCCCACCTCCAAGAAATTTACCCTGTCTCTGATGCCTGCCAATTCAGCCTCTTAAGTAGATCTCAGCTCTTTCCACTCATATCCCCCCTCACAGCCACTAACGTGGTACAGGTTCTTTCCTCTATTACGTCGATCACCCAACTGGCCCTCTTGCCCTCAGTCGTGCTCCTCCTCCCCCTTCCACGTTCATTCCTTCACTGAGTCAGTCATCTTTCTAACCCAAATCTGACTATGTCCCTCCCCTCTCCTTTTTATCAAAATGAAGTCCAATCTTTAATAATACAGGGGCCCCCACAATCTAACCCTTGCACCCCACTCTGGCCTCAACTCATTCTCACAATCCTGGCCAGGTGTGGGGAAGAGGCTCCAGCTCTGGGTAGAGGCTGTTTTTCTTTCTCTAAAATGTCAGGGATGGATGGACTACAGAGTATTTACCAATCCTTTGGCATTCAAAGGCCCCTTATTTTTTTTTCTCTCAGGGTCCTCGGCTTTGTCTGTGGAACAAGCAACATTTATTAAGATGGCATTCTTAGTGTGAGTTGATCTGAGACATAGAGAAAGGCTAAAGAAAGTTTCAGGGTTCTCAAGGCAGAGTTTCTAGCCAGGAGTTAGAGAACTGTGATCCAGGACAGAGAACTGGTGGACTAGGTGGGTTTCCTTAGCCTCCCCAGCAATCTTTAAAGAGCTCTTTGAGCTCAGCAGGTCTGGAAGTCTCACAGAGGAACTATGATGTCCCCAGGGTCCTCTCCAGCTCTGGTGCTTCATAGAAAATGTTGCAACTTTGGGGAAGAGAAACTGGTGGATACAGAGAAACCACATCAGAGGAGCTGAGGAAAACAGTCCAGGTCCAAGGTCATTGTGGCAGACAGGCCCTAGAGTGGCCCCCATGTTCATATCCTAAATAATCCCCTTCCACTGAGTGTGGGTAGGACTCGTGAATTGCTTCTAACCAACAGAATACAGCTTCTACAGTTACTTCCTAGATTCAGTTACATGGCAAAGGTGATGAAACGTTACTTCCATGGTTAGGTTACAGTGTAGATAAGACTGTTTTGCTAGGGGCACTAGAGAAATTAGTGGGCCTATGGAGAGGGCCATGGGCCAAAGAACTGTGGGCAGCCTCTAGGAGCTGAGAGTGGCCCCTGGCCAGCAGTCAGCAAGAACCCAGGACTTCGGTGCTACAAACACAGAAGGTGAATACTGTCAACAGGTGAGGAGCTTGAAAGCAGATCTCTCTCCAGTCAAGCCTCTGATGAAACCCAGCCCTAGCCAATCCTAGTAAGACCCTGAGGCAGAGAACCCAGCTAGGTTGTGCCTGGACTTATGACAGAAAGTAGGAGATAATAAATGTGTGTTATTTTAAGCAACAAAGCTCGTGGTAATTTATTCTGTGACAAGAGAACATTAATACAATCTCAAAGTCCTGGGACTGACAGAAACTTTCTCCTTTTCACTCTCCTGTTCTGTTCTTCCTTTCTCTCTGACACTCCACCTTTCACCTTTTTCTCTCCTCTTTCCATCTTTATCTCCTGCAAAATACTAGCCACCAGATTTTAAGGTGCTTGCCTTAAGTCACAGTGTGCTGGAAAATTACTTCTGGCTATCAGCCATGGGAACATAATATTCTAACAGTAAGTTTTCTGCTTCTGTACCCCCACTTGCACAACTGGCCTGTGAGTTGACAGTTAGTAAATAGAAGAAAAACAGTCTTTTGTGTTTAGACAGAATGAAGAATGGGATTTAGGGCTTAAAACCCCTGTACCTCTACATTTTGGGGCTGCTTAATTTGGGGTCTGCGTACCCCTGGCAGACCCAGCTGGCTGAATAAAGAGTGTGTTTCCTATAACTCACTGATTTCTGGTGGTCTGTGTGTCTGTCGGGCTGGCGGCTACAACAACAGCTCAGTCACACACCAGCTCCATGGCTTTGGGCAAATTACTTTACCCTTCTAACCTTTAATTTCCTCATTTGTAAATAGAAATGATAAAAAGGTTGTAATAAGGATTAATGATAATGCACATAAATGTTTAGCTAGAGTTTGTGGGTACAATGTGCAGGGAAAACACACAGATGCTGGGGAATGTCTAGGGCCCAAACAAGGTATAAAGTCTGAACTGCGAGCCCTGAGGAACCAGGCAAGTGGTCTTTGGCTTTCATTCATTCATCTGACAACATTCCATTTGTAAAAGTGGAAAATTCTCCAGTAAACTAGTCCCAAGGATAAGACAGGGAGTGATATCTTCAGGCATCAGCTCCCAAGAGTAAAAAACAACATTGCCTACCAGGCAATGTTGCTACAAGATTTGCTTCCGAGACAAAAATAAGCTAAAGGAATTTATCACCACCAAGCCAGGATTATAGGAAATGCTGGAGGGACTTCTTTAAGAAGAAAAAAATGTACCAAAAACAGGAATAAAGAATGGTAGCAACTACATTCCTATTAATATGTACCTTAAATGGAAAAGAATTAAGTTCTCCAACCAAAAGATAGAGTGGCTGAAGGGGTAGGAAAACAAGACCTCTACATATAAAAAAAGAAGAGGTTGGAAAAAGATATTGCTTTGATGGACCTAGAATATATTTAAGTCAGACAGAAGTAGATAAACACTATATGATTTCACTTATATGTGGAATCTAAAGAATAAAAAGAATGAATGAATCAAAACCAGACTCACAAACATAGTGGACAATTTGGTGTTGGACAGAGGGAAGAGGGTTTTGGGGGGGGGCTGAGAGAATGGGGTGAAGAGTTAAAGAAGTACAAATTAGTAGCTGATGGATAGTCATGGGGATAGGGAGCACGGCATAGGGAATGCAATTAGCCTGAATATGCTGGCTAGGTGGAAGGTTAGGAGAGGGAGGGAGCAAATGGGGTGATTGTTTTACATACTATATAGATGTCTAACCAATGTACTGTATACTTGAAACTAATTAAAATAAATAAATTTTAAAAATCAGCATAGGTCAAAACATTCATATTCCAGACACCACTCTACTGAATCAGAGCCTCTGGGAGTAGAGCCCAGACATCAATGTTTAGAAAGTTTCTTCCAGGTCATTCTGAGAAGACCCCACTGGGCAAGTAAAGATTTTAGTAAAATCTCCAGCTGGTCAGGGAAAGGGCCAGGAATCTCTCCTTTTCCTGCCTATCCCTAGCACCTGGCACAAGGCAGGGCACTGAAGAAGCTTTTATTAAGTACAGAACTGTTTCTTGAAACTCAGATTGGCTGATAAAAACAGTAATGTGATTGGTAAATATGGTATGGTTACCAGCTCAATAGAACAAAAATCACAGGTTTATTATGTAACAAATGCTGAGAGTTCACTGGATATTGGTTTCAAATTGGAGTTCATAGATGGAGAGAGTATAATAAGATAATAAAAGTTGCTGTTAATACTGAAAAGACTAGGAAAGAACATTTCCCTTTTCAATATGAAGGACTAGGTAATCCAAAAATTCTCCTGCCATGAAACACCTGGAAATTCTGGATAAAATATACAAATGTAATTGCATGGAGAATGGAGTAGGGGAATTTTTTTCTTTTAATATTATACGTATCTGCACCATTTGAATGTTTTGACCTTGTGTATACATTACTTTTATTTTTTAACTCTATCATGTCTTTATTTTTTGTCATTGTTTTGTTTTCATTTTACTTTTTTTGAGTAGATAATATTTGACACATGAATCAAGATTCAAAAAGTACAAGTCAGACTGTAAAAATTCTCCTTGCCACCCTTATTCACAGCTTCCCTGTTTCTTTCCCCTATTTTCCAGAAATATTTTATGAAATATCAACCAAAGAAATAAATGCACACTTAGGTAGTGCTATCTTCCTTTATAACACAAAATTTAGCTTTCTTTACACACTATTCTGCATCTGATTTTTTAATATAACAATAGATTGTGAAGATGATATCATGCATATATAGCTTTCTGTTTTCTTCATAGCTGCATAGTATTCAATTTATGGATGTATCATAATTTATTTAACCAATCTCTTTGTTGATGGATATTGACTATTTTCAGTCTTTTGCTATTATAAGCAATGCCGCAATGAATAACCTTGTACATGTGTCATTTCACATCTGCTATTTTAAAAACCAGGCACCAGATTTCCTCTTAGGAAAAGAACTTCCTTTTTTTTTTGATGGATTAGTTTACCAGTGCTCTCAGAACAAAGTACCACACACTGGATTGCTTAACACCTTAAACAACAGAAAGTGATTTTTCATAGTTCTGGAGGTTAGATCAATGTATTGGCAGGGTTAGTTTTGCTCAAGGCCTTTAACCTTGACTTGTAGATGGCCATCTTCTTCTTTTGTCTTCACGTGGTTCCTCCTCAGTATCCATATGTGTCCACAATTTTCTCATACAGACATCAGTCATATCGGATTTGGGCCCACTCTCATAACCTTATTTGAACTTAATTACCCCTTTAATGACCCTATTTCCAAATAGTTACATTCTGAGGGGTAAGACTTCAACTCAAGAATTTTGGGGGGACACAATTTAGTCTAAAACAGTTAGCATTAACCTCTTTAATGCTAAGACTCTGAAGAGTGACTCCTCTAAGTGCACTGGAATAAATAAACCTCCTTTGATTCTTAGTTCGCTGGGTGCCTCTTGGTTCTTCTGGGTACAGGTGCCAAAATCCACAACAGTTGGAGCCAGGATTATTAGTGGCTTTGGGATCTAAAACAGTGGAAGGTAGGGGAAGGGAGAGTGTTCAATGACTGCTTCAAAGATCAGTCCAGAATGTTCTATTCAGGGCCACTGATGACCTATACAAAAGCAGCTTGGGTGGACAATGGGGGCAGACTAAGGATTCACATTCATAAACATTTTTGCATTCCAATTATTGAGCATAAAATTGGGATCAGTTGAGGTGCATATGTGAAGTGAGGCAGTTATGTCCACGAATAGACAATGCCAGAGTGAAATGAAATATATTTTTAAAATGAGATCGTATCATAGGAAAGCTACATAACCCTCCTCCCCCCCCCCCAAGAGTGCGCGCGCCCCTACCAGCGTCCCTGTCGCCCCGCCTCCCTCCGCTGGAGCGTGCCCCACCTCCTCGCCGCCTCCGAGGGCGAACTTGAGTTTATTGGCCAGTCTCGCGGCACGTACTGCAGCTGCGCTGGTGTCCGCTGTGTCCGCTTCTGCCATCTTCCCCCGTAGGAGCCATGGCTCCGCACAGCGCTTCACTGCGACGGGTGTTCGTGGTTGGAGTTGGGATGACCAAGGTAAACACAGCGGCCGGACTCGCGAGGCGGGCTCTTTGCAGCGCTCTGTGTGGGTGAGACCAGGGGCGCCCCGAGGTTGCTGTGTGAGAGGTCGCAGGAGGCGCTCATCCTGCCAACCCTGGGGCGCCAGGGTCTTTCTACCGCCCAGCTCCTGCTTCTGGGTCCTTGGGGCATCAGAGTGAAGATTTTGGTGGCTTGTGATGAAGGGTGTTTCGGAGGGAATGTCGTCTCTTGGGGTTGTTTGGTGGCAGTTTCTTTCCTCTTCCTCCCTGTCATTTCCTCCCTGAGTCGGAGTTTGAAAAGGACGCCCGAAGATGACCCGAAGTCCACACCTCCTGTTTTTTTATGAGCGGATCTTCAAACCAGGCAGCTGGCCTCGCACCCAAAAGAGAAGCAGGTTGCTAATGTCGTGAGCTTTGCACTCTTAGGAATACGGTAGCGCCCTCTTGTGCGTGGTTGCAGTTACCCGTGGTCCACCCGGTTTGAAAATGTTAAATGGGGAACTCCACAAATAAACACTTCGTAAGTCTTGAATTGCATGTAGTTCTAAGTAGCAAAACGAAATTTCACCATCCCACACTATTTAGCTTGGGATGTGAATCATTCTTTTAGACATCATATCCATGCTGTATGCACGATTCACTACTACTTAACCATCTGGGTTATGAGAGAGGAGGGAGAGAGGGAGACCATATTTGCATAACTTTTATTCCAGTATATTGTTATAATTATTCTATTTTACTTTTAGTTGTTACTATGCCTAATTTATAATTGAACTTGATCATAAGTATGCATGTAGAGGAAAAAAACCCCAGTAGATATAGGGTTAAGGTCTATCTGCAGTTTCAGAGATCCACTCTGAGTCTTGGAATATATCCTTCATGGACGAGGGGGTGCAGCACTGTACTGTTGGATCTCTGTTCAGGGACATTTTGAAGTGCGGATGAGGAAGAGAAACATTAGTGATGTTCGGTGTCTTGGCATTAGTGGCAAGTTTTCTGTATCCTCCAATCTTGTTTTTTGTTCCTCGAGTGGTACTCTGCTTGCTACTTTAGGAGGCCAGAGGCCTTTTTAACTGTAGTATCAATGCAGTGAGGTCCTTTGTTGGCTGTTGAATGTCTGATTATATTGTCTATATAGGAAAGCACAGAGAAAGCTTTCTCACTCTTGGGAAGTAGGAGATGTATCTCTTAAGTTAGAAGGTGGTGGTGTGGGAAGTATTAGTTACAGTCCTGAAGGAAGAAATTGGGAGTATGAGAGCAGCTTTATTGATATGCTTATTAGGCCATTGTACTTCCCTCTGGGTTTTATCTTTTGGAACTTTGGGCAGGTTTTGATGAAGAGGAAGTTTACTAGATAGTAGTTTAAGCTCTGTTGTTAGATCTCAACTGGTCGGGTTCCTGTGTTAGGGTTCTTAGTTTGAGTAGCTGAATTATCCAGACAACTCCAAGTTCTCTTAATGAGGTTTTATCATTAGTGTAGGGAATGAGCTAAAATTCCTATTGTGGATATCAACAGGTTTTAATACAAATGACAACTGCCACCTGGCTGACAACAGGCCAGTACCTTTGCTTATGCTGCCTACCTCCTAATATGCCCTCTTTTGATTGATTTAATCCTACCCGTTTTTAATAACTGGTCTTAGTCTGTTTGGATTGCCATACGACACTATCCTAGACTAGGTGACTTAAACAACAAATATTTATTCCTCACAGTTTGGAGGCTGGTGGTGTTGTGGTGTGTTCAAATCTAAGACCCACGGAGCCAATTGAGATTAATTATGAGCCTTTATTAGCCGGCAGAGAATCAGCCCCGAGCTTTCAGAGGAGGTAGCTTATAAAGCCTCAAACCACATCAAACAAGCAAGCAGGTTTACAGAAGCAGAAGTTAGCCATTAGTATATCTTTGCACAGGACATCTCCTAGAACTACACCCTAGTTATACATTAAGTAGATTATGGAAGCGGAAGTTGGTGCAAAAATGTTGTTTCTGGGGGACTCTTAAATCTTATAGCAAACAGGGCCTGGTAGACAGCTCTGTTATCTGCATCCTGGCGGTGATGTTTTTTTTTTTTTTCCTTTTTCTTTTTCTTCTTCGGAGCTGGTGCCTGAAGATATCACTCACTACTCCCTGTCTTGCCCTGGTGACTAATTTACTGGAGAATTTTTCGCTCTTACAGTGGGATCAAAGTGCAGGCAGATTAGGTGTCTGGTGAGGTCCCACTTTCTAGTTCCTAGACAGCTGCCCTCTTGCTGTGTCTGTGCATGGAAGAAGGGGCAAGGGAGCTCTCTGGGGTCTCTTTTTATAAGAGCAGAAACCTAATTCATGAGGGCTTCATCCTTAGAACCTCCCCAAAGGTCCTACCTCCAAATACTATCACATTGGGGATTAGATTTCAATATGTGAATTTTGGGAGGACAGAGACATTCAGTCTATAACAGAGTCCCAGTCCTGTATTTTCTTAACTTCCTCAGATTGCTCTAAGTTACACTGGTCATTTTTTTTTTTTTTTTTTGAAATTCTGGTGCCCTTGTAGTCAGGACCATATAATTAAGTACTTAATTTTTCTAATACTTTTCTGTGTGGTAATCTCATGACTCATAAAAACCTTTTACATCACAGCCCTGTGCACACACACACATATACACAACTGAAACAAAATTTGCTAAAGCAACACTTATCTTATTATGTGTGAACTCTTGATATTTCTAATTCTATTTTATTTTTAAAAATGCTGGTCACAACCCTTAAAATTGGTTTTGTCACTCTCTGCAAACCTACGGTTTGAAAAATATTACATTATCTCATATAATCCTCACCATGTAATGGATTATTATCCCCATTTTATTGTCCATCTCTCACCAGCTCCTAAATTTTGGAGAGGATTACTTAAAAATCTCATGTTCCTTCCATGCTATCTGTACCATGCATTGCTGTTATAGTTAATTCATCCTTTAAGCATATATTCAGTAAACATACTATTGTTATATGCTAGGAATACAAAGATGAAAAAAGCAAAGTTCCTATTTTTAAGGATTGTATACTACGGAGGAGAAAAGGATAAACAAGTAACTTAAAAACTATGTTTTGAGACATTGAGTTAAACATGGCAGATTGATAATATGAGTTTATTGGTGCTTTCCAGCTCCCACTAAAATGACAGGAAATAAAGAATGTGTTAACCTCCAAGGGCAAAATGAATAGGAGAGGAAACAATAGCAGAGAGAAGTCAGAAAAATACTGGATGATTAAGAGCTGATGGAGAAGTGGTCACTGACTCAGAACAGAGGACCCCACAACCCAAGTTCCTAAGGGGTGTTATCCTGGCTGAGTCTGCAGAACTCTAGAAAGCTCAGGACTTGCATGTAGTAAGTGGCAAGTAAAGTGGGGATGAGAAGAGAAAAGGAAAAACTCCTATAGAGTAATCAGATCCCAAGATCCCTTTTACCACCCTTCCTTATCAAAGTGTTGGAGGCTTGTTTTCTGGAGAAATTAAACAGATGAGTCTCTAGAATCATCTGGGCCATTAGACATAGCAGAAGGCAGAAGTGAGGCCCAAGTTGAAAGGAGGGAGTTAAATTCTGCATATTAAAAATGATACTTCCCTGTCCTGTTCCCAGAACTCTGGCAACCAGATGTATACCAGCTTCCTGGCAGAGGTATGGAAAATTATTTCAAATGGCTTCAGAAGAAAGCCAGATTGCCATTCCATTCAAAGTGCAAGATTTTAATGGATTTTAATACACCAGTGTATGAAAAACTCATTGATATGGTTTTTAAATTCTACATTGTAACTAACCTGTAAGAAACTCACTCGTCAAGTTTTAGTGTAGTACTAAAAGGGAATATCCACAATTAACTTAAAAGGCTATTAAAATACTCTTAATTTTTCCAAGTACATGTCTGTGGGGGTGGCTTTACTTCACAGACTTCAGCCAAAACACTGAGATGCCAAAGATTGAAGAATCAGGTATGAGAATTCAGCTGCTCCTATTAAACCAGACGTTAAAGAGAATTACAGAAATGTAAAACAATACCACTCGATACTTTTTTTGGGAAAATATAGTATTTTTAATAAAAATTATGTCAATGTAATGGGCTTATTTTTTTTGATATAAAAGACATTTTTAAATTTCCTCAGTTTTCAGTGCTAAAACAGTAAATAATGGTAAATATAACCCTCGTATTCAAAAGTTCTTTAACATCTTCAGTGATCTTTAAGAAAGTAAAGGGGTCCTGAGTCCAGGAAGTTTGAGAATTGCTTGAATTAGTCATCGAGCACCAACAGGTGCCAACACCACAAAGGGAGAAACATGCTTCCTGATGAAAGAATATGCCACCACCTATAGTTTTGTCAAAGGGGTAGAATGTGAGTAAGCAAACTGCTGGATTCAGCTGCCAGTTTACAGGAAATACAGGGAACAAAGGGACTTGTTGAACTGCATGAGTATGCATTTGGCAAACATCTATGCTCTGGAAAGCTACAGGTCAAATGCTCCGAGTTCTTTAACAGATACATTGAGAATAAAAGTAGTGGAGAGGAACCTGATGAAAAGAGAATTAGAAGGCCCATAAAATTTTAAAAAATGGGCAAGACTAAACTGTAATGTCTACAGATACACACATGAATGATAAAGCTATGAAATGTTACCAGAAAGTGATAAGAATCAGGACAGTAATTATTTTGGGAGTAGGGTGGGGAATGAGATTGGGACGGAGTGCTTAGAGGAATTTCTGGAGTGGCAAGCAAATTTCACTTCTTTGTTCTGGATGGTGGTGCCATAGATAAAGGTGGATGCTAGATAAAGTATTAGGACATGTTTTAATTAGTCATATACTATTATAAAAGGGAAAAGAGTCTAATGTTAACTGAAATTTGATTTATATAGAGGTGGCTGGGTGTTTTAAAGGATGAATGAAGAAATCAAGGGGGGTGGTGAGCATGGGTCAGTTGTGTCAGAGAAGTGAAAACTTACAAAAAGGGTGAAGGATAGGGGCGGGAATTAGTCTGCATGAAACCCAGATGGATTTGCTAACTTGTGTTTATGCAGTCAAGCTTCTACCCTAGTAAGAGACTGGAAGAGGAGTCCTGTCTTCTGGTAAGGTTGGAACAAACAAATTCTTTAGGAAGCCTTGAGTTTTCTCAGCTAGATACTTTAAGCGAGTCATCCTAGGGATGTGGCTTTGAGCTATTAGAAACTACATTAGGGTTTAAGTCTTTATAGACTCACGTTAAAGCCTAGTAGAGAGCAGAGGAGCCTGACTAGAGCTTGGTGAAGGAGAGCATCTTTGTTAGTGGTTGCAAGAGCGTTTGCTCTAAAATAATTCATTAGATTACACACACACACGCACGCACACACACACACACACATATTTTTGGGTGTATGTGTATAGTTTTCTGTATCTCTGATATTTACAATAAAAAATTTAAAACTAAAAAACGAGGCAGTTAATAACTCCAGAAAAAAAAACACCAAAACTGTACAATAGAGGAAATGTAATCATAGCACCCAACTTGGCTCAGCAGTAAGAAATTTTTACTTAATAAACACTGAGTCCTGAATTAATAAAAAATTATGATTCAGGTCTATAAGGAGGATAGAGGAAGTATAAATGTAAATGTGAGGTGGCCTAAGAACCTAATCATTATTGGCCCATATTGGATATCATTATGTAGTTTCTTAAATTGAAAAAGAAATAATAGTATAAGAATATTTAGAAACATGGCAGTTTATAAAAGAAGAAATATCTAAAATAATTAAAGTGGATGTTTTGGGAGCAAGACTAACAGGTGGGGAGAAATGAAACAGTATTTCTGTTTTTATTATAAGCCTTGTGATACTTTTTTTGCATTCCTTTGATTAAAAAAACTAAAAGAATATATAAATAGAACATGACCCTGTCTCAGAAATCCTCCTTGTACTCTCAGCCAGCCGCTGACTCCTTGCCTTCCAAGGCTTACCATTATTCTGACTTCTGACCTTCAGTATCCTGCTTTTTTGTTCAACATTGTGTTTATGAGATTCATCCAGAATTTTATGTATAGTTGTAGACTGTTCATTCTCATTGATGTAACATAGTCCATTGTGTGAACATACTACAGTTTATCCAGTCTACTGTTAATTGACATTTGGTAGCTTCTGCCCAAACATGCTTTTAATTTCGAAGGAGTAATGTTGTATGTGTTTATTTGCTTGACTAACCTTTTAAAAAATTGGCCTCGGTTTCATAAGAAATGGGAATGTGATGTTATTTCACTACATGACTGATAATTTAATCATTAAAGAATATTACTTGTTGGAGCCTAGCACAGTAGTCTTGATACTAGTTGCTTTCTGTAAATGATCTGATGGTGACTAGTGAACTTAAGAAAGAAAAGTAGAGGGAGAATAGGAAATTTTTGGTTGCCAAATTAGGGAATTATGAAGGATTGGGATGGGTCGGAGCCAGGAATAAATGTTAAATGTTTTGTTTGGCTTCAGTTCAACAGCTGCATTTTGGCACTGTGCAGCGAAGTGTGGTATTTAAGTCAAGTATCTATACAGTGTTTCAAATTAGGTTTTTAGACCCATTCTGGAGCCACAAAGTCAATTTAGAAAGTTGCATCTTAGCATTAAAAATTTTTTGAGAAATAGAAAATATTGCACCAGAATAACAAAGATAAGTATTTCATGATATTTTTACTTTAATTATCTATGAAGATACAATTGGCCCTTCGTATCTATCAAAAAATGTTCCCCCAAAATGTTATGTTGTTGCTGACATGTACTATTGTAAATAGGTCTATAATGGTTGTGGTGGGTGTGTCTGTACTGAACACGTAGAGACTTTTTTTTCTTTTCATTCCCTAAACAATACAGTATGATAACTATTTATATAGCATTTATGTCATATTAGGTATTATAAGTAATCTAGAGATGTAAATTTAAAGTATAGGGGAGGATGTGCATAGGTGATATGCAAATACTACACCATTTTATGTAAGGGACTTGATTGAGCATCTGTGAATTTTGGTATGTGGGGCAGGGGTGTCCTGGAACCAATCCCCTCAGAAGTGACTGTGTGTGTCTGCTGGGTTGTGTTGTAATGTATATCTTATTGTGGTTTCAGTCAGAAATTTTTGAAAGCCTTCTTTGTTTGGCACAAACACTGATGAGCAAACCACTCCACCTTATCTAATCAGTCACCAAGTTTGGTAGATTTTGCTTTATGTTTCTTAAGGCTCTCTACTTCTTTCCATCCTCTTTGTTCCTGCTCTCATTTGGACTAATCATGCCATTTGGTTTTACTGCCTCTAGCTTTGCTCTCTTTATTCCGAATGCCACATTGATCTAAAATTCAAGGCTTCTCATCTCAGTCTCTCTCTTACTTAAAACAGGGCTTTATTTTTCAAAGCATTTTTTGGTTCACAGCAAAATTAAACAAAAAGTACAGAGTTCCCACACATGCAAACCTCGCCCACAATCAGTAATCTGCACCAGACTGGTACCTTTGTTACAACTGATGAACCTGCATTGACATATCATTGTCATTCAAAGTCCATAGTTTATATCAGGGTTCACTTTTGGTGTTATATAGTCTATGGATTTGGACAAATGAATGATGACTTACATGTATTATAGTGTCATACAGAATAGTTTTATTACCCTAAAGATCCTCTATGCTCTGCCTGGTTATCCCTCCTTCACCTCAACCTCTGCCAGCCACTGATCTTTTTACTGTCTCTATAGTTTTGTCTTTTCCAGAATGTCATATAGTTGGAATCATACAGTAGGTAGCCTTTTCAGATTGGCTTCTTCATTTAGTAATATACATTTAAAGTTCCCCATGTCTTTTTGTGCCTTGATAGCTCATATCTTTTTAGCACTGAATGATATTCCATTGTTTGAATGTACTACAGTTTATATATTCACCTATTAAAGACCTCTTGGTTGCTTCCAAGTTTTGGCAATAATAAAGCTACTGTAAATATTTACATGCAGGTTTTTGTGTGGACATACGTTTTCAACTCAAGTGGGTAAATATCAAGGAGCACAATTGCTGGATTGTATCGTAGGAGAATGTTTAGTTTTGTAAGAAACTGCCAATTTGTCTTCCAAAGTGGCTGTGCCATTTTGCATTCCCACCAGTGATGAATAAGAATGCCTGTTGCTCCACATCCTTGTCATCATTTTGTGTTGTTACTGTTTTGATTTTAGCCATTCTAATAGGTGAGTAGTAGTATCTCATTGTTTTATCCAATTTCTTTTTTATAAAAAATTTATTGTCTTCAGGATGAAGCCCACACATTATAAGAGGGCCTATAAGGTCCTTTGTGAGTTGGCTCTAGAGCCAGACTGCAGTTCCACCTCTGCTACTTATTAGCTGTGTGTCCTTGGGCTAGTTGCTTCATCTTTCTGTGCCCTAGTTTTCTTATCGTAACATGGTGATAATACTAGTACCTGCATCTTAATGTTGCTGTGAGGATTAAATGAGTTAATACATGTGAAGTGCTTAGCATAATGTGTAACACAGTGAATTCCCAATAAGTGTTAGTAGTTATCATTTGGTCCACGTTAATTTTCTGTCCTTAATACTTGTCACTTCCCATCTCGTGCTTCAACCTCTACAGTATAAAAATTGTTTGCATTACCTGGGTTGAGCTATATTCTCTCACTTCTAGGTCTTTGCTCTAGAATTTCCTTTTCCCTCACTTGGCTAACTCCTACTCTTCCTTAACTTAAATGTCAGTTCCTCTGGAAAGCCTTTCTAGTCCTTCCTCTGAGGCTGGGTAGTTGTCTCTCCCTAATCATTCTGTACTGATGACACTGTTGTATAATTTTCTATTTTCCATTAGACTGGAAGCTCCCTGAGGGTAAGGACTGTATATTAAATCCAGGAACATGATAAATGCTCAGAATGTTTTCATTTAAGCAAATAGATGAATGAATTTCTGCAACGCTCTGTTGCGAGGAAATCTAACAAAACTGGTTTCTATTTATTATCTCCTTCTATATTTCTAGTTCATGAAGCCTAGAACTGAGGATTCAAGAGACTACCCTGACTTGGCAAAAGAAGCTGGTAATATAGAACATTTATTTATTTTTTATTTTTAAATTAAGTTTATTGGGGTAACATTCATTAATACAATCATAATTTTGAGGAGTACATTGTCATTTGACATCTGTATATTGTATTGTGTATTCACCACCCGAAGTCCAGTTTCCTTCAGCTACCATATATTTGATCCCGTTTACCCGCTTCACCCTCCACCTACCCTCCTATATTTGACTCCCTTTACCCCGTCTACCTTCCCCTTCTTCCCCCACCCCACTAGTAACCACTACTATATAGTCTCTAGTAACCACTAGTCTATAGTCCATGTCCATGAGTCTCTGTCCTGTTCATTTGTTGCTTTTAGGTTTGTATTCCACATATAAGTGATATATGATTTTCAACCTTTTCTGTGTGCCTTATTTCGCTTAGCATGATTACCTCGCAGTCTATCCATATTGTCGCAAATGGCAGTATTTCATCTCTTCTTATGGTTGAGTAATATTCCATTGTATATATGTACTACAGCTTATTTAGCCCACCATCTATTGTAGGGTGCTACTGTGAGTAATGCTGCTATGAACATTGGTGTGAAAATATCTTTTTGGATATGAGCTTTCAAGTCTTTGGGGTAAATATCCAGTAGAGGGGTTGCTGGAGAACATTTAGGTCTTTGAATGTTGTAGTTTATTGTGTGATCTGCCTTGATTGTGGAGCAGCCTTGCAATCATGAAAGGAAGCCTGGTCAAGAAAGGAGAAGAACCTATCCAGGCAATTGCCTAGTGGCTCACTAGGAGAAAAGTAAAAGAGCTTGGGCATTCTTAGCTACATGGCCTGTGATTTGATTTGTTATCCAGCTTTTTTTGGGGGACAGCAAAGGGCTCTGGGAAAGAAAGGTAGGGTCATTAAAAGGTATAACCTGATTCTAGAAGTTATGACAAAATTAGCGTCTTCCTTTCCTAGAAAAGGGGTAATCACATCCAAATTGTATTTAACACCATTATAGTACTTTTCCTCTCTTCACTTCACTGAGCCAACATAGAGAATTCTTTTTCTATCACTAGGCCAAATAAAGAGATGCAATTTGTTATTTATTCTAGTGGGTGTTGAGCAAAGGACCTGGGTGAATACTAGTGAGCAGAAACCCAAAGAAGAAGGGTCTACAAGTGTGTGTGTCCTTGCTCTCTAGGCATTCTTCAGAGACACATGCTTCGGCCAGGCTGCAGCTGACCGAACTATGGACCTAAGTTCCATTGTTATCATTTAAAAAGAGAGGACAAGCACGATAGCTTCTTTGCATGGTGTAAAAAAAATGTTTTAGACTTGGGGCCAAGCAGTTTACATTTAGGTATCAGTTGTTTAAAGGAGTGTTGGGAAATACCAGCTTCTCAGCACATGGAGACCTTGGGAGCTCTTTAGTCCCATGATATTGTTAGGTAGAGTCCCCCTCCTGGGAAGCCTCCCTGACCCACTCCTGTTCCTGCTAGCTTGTTGCCAAGCAGCCCAAACACCATTATTGTGGTTATTCACTAGATGCTCCACCTTGTTTCCACCAGTACCTAGTACCTAGTGCGTATATATTTGGATTTTGTTTCAACTCTATTATTTATAAACTCAGTATTTAGCTATTACTATACATGGAATCAGATCTTCTCTGCTCCCCAAAAGGAAGGTTCATGAGATTTCATTAATTGATATTGATTCTCTGGGTAGACACTGTTCATTTAATGTTTATCTTTTGTGTTGTTAAACATTCTCTTGACTGATGGCTCCAAACCGCTTCTGCCTTCCTCTGAAGTGGGAGATGTTTTAAACAGTTCTTTCTATATATTTTTGTTCTGTTTCTTTTATTTAGTTAAAATTTTGAGGTTACTTTAGTAATATATGAATATAATATTTGATAATAAAATGATAATGTTGAGGCCTAGTTATGAAGTTTGAAACTAACTTTGGGGATTGACTAGTAACAAGAAACTCAGCTTGATTGACTTTGCTTGCTGCTTAAAATTAGGAAAATAAACTTCATTTAATAAAGAAAATTTTATATGGAATAAACTCTTAAAACTTAGCTTTGCTCTGAAAAATACCTGCTGGTTCTAAGTATGTAGGGAAATGAGAAGTGCAAAAGAATGACTCCGCTCACATATCTGCCATGGTCTTATGTGAAATGTGTGTACCCTCAGACTGCAACAGTCACATTTAGTTGAATGTATATTCAAGCACAACTTGGGGAAAAAACTCCTAGGATTCTGTAAATCATTTCACATTCTGCTCTCTCTGGATTTATTTGTAGACCGTGGACGAAGCAAGGGGATTGGTTTCTTGGAACAGTAATCTAGAAGTCTTACCCTCTAACTCTCCAGGCTGGTTTTGGGGAGGGGTTCTGCTACTATTTTCTTTCCCATCATTTTCTAAATTCATAGAATGGAAGGGTGCACAACCAGCAGAATTGTGTCCTGTCACTTCCATTATTTAGAGACTTCTGCTCTTTCTACATCCCTCCATCCTCCTTTACCTCAGAGAAAGGTTAGGAATCCCTTTGCACCTAAGTACAAATAACACTCATTTGAGTGGTATAGCAATACCGTGTAACCCTTTGAAACTGTTTCAGATCGTTAACTTTTGTGCTTCCTTTGTCTTCTCATTTCTTTAAAACATTTTTATTTAACAGTTATTTGAATCTGAAAGTATATGCAAGAAACCAGATGTTAGGAGAAAATGTTTAGATATTAGTGAGTGCATCTTGGGCACTGGGAGGAATTTACATACAGTAGGGTGGTATACAGATCTCAAGGCTCTTACCATCTAGTAAGGAAAATCAGAACAAGTTTACACAGATGTTGAGAAGGCCATGCTAGGAACAACATATTGGCAATGAGAGGAGGTACAGAGCACAGGCTAAACCTTACACCTTTCTTGTAACTCACTTTTTCCCACCGATTATAAGAGCAGTGCATATGTTTTATTGGAAAACAGAAATATATAACAATGAAAACAAATTTTTGTGACCTGTGCTTATCATTATTAACATCTTGGTGTATTCTATTTTAGCATTTTTTCCTGTGGCTATATGGGATCATATTCTATATGTAATTTTGTATCTTGTTCATGAACCTTTCTCTTGTTGCTTAAAATTGTTTGAAAAAACTTAATTTTTTCATATTTCATTATATATATATATGCTGTAATTTTTGTTGGACGTTTAGGTTCACAACTTTTTGATATTTTAGAAGAATTATGGTTAACATCTTGCTAAATAAATATTTGTTCTCCTCTCTAGTTACTTCTGAGGAAGACAGTTTGGAAGTCAACTCATTGGAACAATGAATATGACATTTTAAAGGCCCTTGGCAAATTATTTTTCAGACTGTTTACATTATTAGAGTCTCACTAGCAGTATATGAGAATGCTCTTCTTAACATAATCTCACCAGCATTATCACAAGTAAAATATTTTTGCTCATATGCTAAGCAGAAAAAGATAACTGCTCTGACAAACCAGTTCCATAATTAATTATATATTTTCTTAGTTAAAAAAATTCAAAGTAATATATCTATATCTATATCTATCTATCTATCTATCTATATATATATATATATTATTTTTTTTTTTAAAGAACAGATTGCCTTCTAATTTCCAGGCTTCTTCCCCAGGGGACATTTTCTTTTAACCATTTTGGCTTTAGTCCTTCTGGTGCTTATCTTCATATCTCTAAATATTCATTCTTCTACGCTTATTCCAGGTTTTGGTTTACCAATTTCAGATATCTATTTGCTTCTCACTGTGGTGGATGAAGATTTAGCTCATACCTTCTCTCCAGCCTCTACTCTCTTCTTCCCAGTTTATTTTTATAATTTTTCTCAGCTCCTCCATTGGTCATTTCTGCAACTTTAGATAACATTCATAAAGGTCCATTTCTTGTTCCATTGTCTCTTGATCTCGGTATTCTAAGATGACCACAAAAGTGCTCCCACCCGCCCGCCGCCTTTCCCACCCAATGTTGACATTCTATCTAGTTTTGCCCAGTAGATGTGCATTGGAGCCATGGAGATGGATAAGACAAGGAACTTGCCATTAAGAAGCTTTAAGATTCTTGGGGTTTAATATATTTATAGTTAGGTATATAGTTAGTATAGAAAATGTTGAGTATCAAAAAGCAGACTTGAAAAAGTGGTACAGTAGTTTAGAGGAAGAAATGATTACTTCTGAAAGGAGAGACCTGAGATGCTTTGAGGAAGGATTTGTCGTTTGAATTGAACATAGACTATATGAAGGTAGATTTACTCTGGGAAAACTAAACAATTTTTACTCACCTAAAACGAATACTTAAAGCACAATTTAATAAGACGCCCCCCCCTTTTTTTATAGGTGAGAAGGCTTTAGCTGATGCACAGATCCCTTATTCTAAAGTGGAACAGGCATATGTTGGCTACGTTTATGGTATGTGGTAAACTATTTTAAAAATTATTCACCTAAATCTAGCAGCAGCTACATAAACAATGTAGCAATGCAGGGACATTTGTGAATTTCAACTTTCAGAACTCAGAATGTAGAGTTTTACCCATCATTCCTAGATTTCCCTATGTGTCAGCCTAGTTTAACATGTATTTTTTGCCATTATTGTGTTGTCAAAATATGAGATAAATTTAACATATTTTTTTACCTTTTAAAAAATTACCCATAGTTGTACCATATAAAGGTAATTAATTATGGTTCAGAAGATAAATTTTTGTTTCTTGTTGTCTTAAAATTTGTATTCATTGACTTTTTTGTATTTAATAAAATTTTTTCATGAAACTTCTGATTAAAAATGATATATAATGATTGTAAAAAGCAAAAAAGGAAGCACAGAAAAGCACAGGTAAAAATAAGTCACATTTATCGCTATCACTCCGCATATCTAGTACACATTTACTTTTGGTATATATCCTTTAGTGAATATGCATGCATGCGAATATACCTACACATACAGTTTTCTCTTAAAGAAAATAAGATCCTAGCATACATAGTTTTTGGTAACCTGCTTTTGTCATTTTACAATATTTAGTATTTTCTATGTCATTAAGTCGTTTATACCATTAACATTTTGCAGTTAAATTTTTTTTTTCTGGATTAAGCATTTTTTCTAGATTAAATATCATCATGGTACCAAAGTAAAAAAGGTGGACGGTTATGTAATGGAAAGTCTCACTGTTATTCCTGTCTCCCTGTCTCATGGTTCCCTTCCCTTAGACAACTAATTTCACTAATTTCTAGTGCATCTTTCCAGAGGTAATTTATGTATATACAAATGAGTAGGTGTGAGTATGTAAGTACCCCTTTCCACTTTCATTCATTACACGCGTGGGAGCATAATACATACACTTTTTATTTTTGGCTTAGTAGTTCTTGGTAACTTTCCCAAATTGTATCATAAAGAGCTTCCTTATTCTTTTTTTTATAATAGCATAATGTTCCATAGAATAGACATAATTTATTTAATCTGGTTTCTTTTAATGGACATTTAGAATGTTCCCAGTCTTCTTTATAGCATTTTTAATGATTTCACGATATTCTAGTCTTGAGGATTTACTAAAGTTTATTTAATACTAATAATATCCTGTTGGTGGACATTTAAAATTATTTCTAATTTCTAGTTATTATGAAAGTCTCTAGTAAGTATTACTGTAGATGAATCTTTGTGCATATCTGTGATTATATCCTTCAGATTTCAAGATATCAAGAGAATCCATGAGGGGAAATTTACTAGTTCAAAGAGATGCAATATAGTTATTGAAAAGGAGGTCCTGAACCTTGCTCTTTTTCCTGAAAATTCCCGGAGAGTCTGTACCTCACATCTTCCCATTATACTGCTCCAGTGTGTCTGCTTTGATGGCCATGTTACTATAAAGGGAATCAGATGTGTATTCATCTTGGATCACTATTTTTCTCAAATGCTCTGGCACTCAGGATCTTTTAAATGTTTTGAAGTAGTGAAACCTTTATATGAAGAAAAAAATCATGGCATTTTCATAAGTTGGTACAAGTTTAAAAATTTATATCTAATAGTATAAATGAAATACTATTTCCTTTATCATGTAGCCCTAGCCATATTGAATTGTTTGCTATTACTTGGTTATTTCTCTACTTTCCTACCTCTATGTTGTGTAAAGAGAGTGTACATATATTCCGTGTTTTGAGAATTTTTTATATTCGCAGAGGAAGTGATGCTTAATGCTAAAACTGTTTCTGAGTAAAACGTTTAATAGTGTATTTATCGTTCTGTCCATGTTGTGTGCTAGGCAAAGGCATAATCCTGAAACACGATAATGTAGTATTATGCTATATTGTGTATTGCAGCTCCATAATTCCCATGCTGCATATATTAAAATTTTAATTTCTTTTTCTATACAGGTGACTCCACCTGTGGGCAGAAAGCCATCTACCACAGTTTGGGACTGACTGGGATTCCTATCATCAACGTTAACAATAACTGTTCTACTGGTTCTACTGCTTTGTTTATGGCCAAGCAGCTGATACAGGGTGATGCGTGTGTTTATTAGTCTAGTGTACTTAAATAGTGCCCCCTGTCTTCATTTATTCACACATTCATCACAGGGATGGCTTTATAATGTATTTCTTTTTTTTAAAAAAAAAGAACTTTATCGAGATGTGTTTTATATACCATAAAATTCACCCCTTTAAAGTGTACAATTCAGTGTTTTTTTGTATATTCACAGATTTATGTAACCATCACCACTGTTTAATTTTGGAAATTTTTCATCATACCAAAAGGAAGCCCTGTACCCATTAGCATTCACTCTCCATTTTCCCTTCCCTCAGCTCCTGGTAACCACTAATCTACTTTCTAGGTCTATGAATTTACCTATTCTGAACATTATATAAACAAATCATATATTGCCTTTTGTGGCTTTCACTTAGCATTATGTTTTCATAGTTCATCCATGTTGTAGCATATTATCCATACTTTATTACTTTTTATGGCTAAATAAGGTTCCATTGTATGGATATACTATATTTGTTTATCCATGTATCAGTTAATGGACATTGGTTTTTTTTTTTTTTTTTTTTGGCTGTTATGAATAATGTCACTAGAAACATTTGTGTGTGATTTTTTCGTGGCTATGTATTTTATTTTCAGTTCTCTTGAGTATATGTCATATTTTATATTTTCAAATAGTCTAGAGTCTTTTATCTTTTGATCAGACCCTCTATTCAGTTCCACTGCTCAGTGTTTTAATTGTTGGAGCTTTCTGAACTCTTACTGTTTCATAGTGCTGGTGTCCCCTGCCCCTGCCAGCTTGTTATTTTTCTTTCTATTTTTAAAGAAAAAATTTGTCATTTCTGTCTTGTTTTGCTGTTCAGTTGAACTTTAATGACATTTTTTTAGGTACATCCTCCCTCCAGAAATAATTCTGTTGAGATTTTGATCAGGATCCTTTTTATTTTGTATTTTATTTTTTAATTAATTATTTATTTTTAAATTTTATTGTATTCATTTCAAGTCTATAGTACATTGGTTAGACATTTATATAGTTCTTAAAACGATCCCCTTAATTGCTCTTTCTCTCCTCTGGTTATCCACCTAGCCATTACATTAATGCTAACTGTATTCCCTATGCTGTGCTCCCCATCCCCGTGACCATCTGTCAACTACTAATTTGTACTTCTTTAACCCTTCACCCCATTCTGACAGCCCCTCAACTCCCCTCCCCTCTGACTGTTCCCAGATTGTCTTCTATATTCGTGAGTCTGTTTTTGATTAGTTCTGTTTTTTCCTTGGATTCCACATATAAATGAAAACGTATGGTATTTATCTTTCTCTGTTTGACTTATTTCACTCAGCATAATAACCTCTAGGTCCATCCATGGGTCAGGATCCTTTTTAAATTAAATTAGTTTATTATTTTTAAATGAAGAATTATTTATTTATATATGTCCTTCACTGAAATATATTTTCCACATTAATTTTATTAATATTGAAGATCAAAGAATTAAATACTTGATTATTCCTCTTATTTAGAAGCATATAGAAATCTCTAATTTTTCACTAACTGAAAAATTTATAGGATTATAGTTTTGTTTTTCCATTTTATATAAATTGGTATGCCTATTTAATTAATTTTTTTTAAGTTAATTTATTTTTATGGAGACATAGGTCAACAAAATCCAATAAGTCTCAGCTGTACATTTTAACAGTAAGGCATGTGTGTTTACCTCCCATAGTTAGATTTCTTTCTGTCACAACATATTTGACCCCTTTTACCCTATCTACTCCCCTTTCCTCCCGCCCCCTCCCCTCTGGTAACCACTAATCTGTTGTCTATGTCCATGAGTCTCTGTTTGTTTGTCCTGTTCATTTGTTGCTTTTAGGTTTATATCTTACCTATAAGTGATAGCATGTGATTTTCAACTTTTTCTGTCTGGCTTATTTCACTTAGCAAAATTGGTATGCTTATTTAAATTGAACTATTAATGGTATTTTGTTGGGTGTCTGGAAATTTAATATTCACAATAATTACATTTCTTTCAAGGAGGTGGAGCAATTGTGTCTTGGCTCTTGGGTTTGAGAAGATGGTAAGGGGATCTTTATCCATGAAGGTGAGTCTCATTTACTGTTATTTTGGAGTTGTTATGACACTGTGAGAAAACTTTGCCCAACAGACTTCCATAAATAACACCTGTTAATAAGCAACATAAACATAATTTGACACAGTTATTAAATGAGCTGATATAACCCAAAAGCTGAAAGGTGAGATTGTATATGTATGCATGGATTCTTGAGGTTGGATTATTGAATTTGAGATTGACTTATCTATTTAATTCAAAAGTCATTTATTCATTCGGTCAAAAATTAATTCCATCTAATAACTTGAAGAGAATAACTTACGGGAATTTTTTTTCTGGTAATGGCAAACTAAGTTATTTGAACCAGTTCTCCCGCTGATGACAACCAGAACATTTGAATAGAATATAAGAAAATATCCTGCAAGCATCAAAGGGCAAACAATAGAGAGGAATTGCAGGTGAATTCCAGAAAATTAAGATCAGCATTTGAAGGTGCTTTTGCCTTGAAGAGCTTTGCTAATCAGGAAGATGTTAGCTTTAATTTTGATGGCCCCCTACAATGACGAGGAAAGTAGTCAAAGCTCACATCCTCCCAAGATGAGAAGTTTAATAACCACCCCTTATATTAAACTGGGATGTTGTTTAATATATGTTGTTCTCTTCGGATAAGGGTGAACCCAAAGTAAAACTTCTGCCCTCCCTTACATCCTATTTCCCCAACTTTCATGAGATTATGGGGAGAATTGCCTTGGTACTGAGCAGAACAAGGGAGGAAAAAAGAAGGGAAAACAAACAAACTAGAAGAACCTTTCACTAAGAATTAATAAACCACAGGCTATCCTTCATGTGGGATTGCTGCCAAAATTCCCTATACCTGTATGGTCAAAGAAACCTCAAACCATAAATAAGTCTAAATTGGTACCAGAATGGTAGGAGTCTAGGCACTTAACAGAAGCAAATGCAGATTTCTTTTGGAGGAAGCATCTTTCCTCTAGGCTTTGAGAGCTCTTCAGATTTTTCAAGGACATGCAGTCAAAGAAAACTAAGCATTAAAGAGACAAGGCATCATAATTGAGAACCAGGAGAAAGAGGCACAGTAAAAAGTGATCTTTGAAGACTTTAAAAACTGGATTTATTGGACATAGATTTAAGCATGCTTACTATGTTTAAAGAAATTAAAAGATAAGCTTGGAATTATCTTATGGGTATAAGAAACTGCAAAAAGAGGTATTACAGGCTTGAACAAAAAAAACACTGATAGAATTTATAGAAAAGAAAAATAAAATATTTAAAAATTTGAAAGATAGGTTTGATAGCAGATATTATACATGACTAAAAAGAATTAGCAAAACTCGACCAGATTAAAAGTAATTATTTAGTATATACTACAGAGAGAAAAAAATGGAAAATTGGCAAGAAGTTAAGATATATGAGGATAGTGTGCTAAGGTATAATAAATGTTTAATTGGAATTAATGGAGAAAAAATGGTGAAAGAAAATAGGGCATAGGTATTTTGTTTATCTTTTGCAAAAAAAAAAACTCTGTTTCATTAATCTTTCTGTTTTTTTCAATCTTTATTTCATTTATTTTGACTCTGATCTTTGTTAATTCCGTCCTTCTTCTAACTTTAAGCTTTATTCTTCATTTTCTAGTTCCTTGAGGTATAAAGTTAGGATGTTTATTTGAGATCATTCTTATTTCTTAATGTAGGCACTTACTGCTATGAACTTCCCTCTTAACAACTGCTTTTGCTGTATTCCATAAGTTTTGGTAATGTTATGTTTCCATTTTCATTTGTCTTAAGATATTTTTTGATTTTTCTTTTAATTTTTTTGACCCAGTTGTTAGAGTATTAATCTCCACATACAGTTTTTGTAAATTTTCCAGGTTTCTTTTGTAATTGATTTCTAGTTTTATACCTTTGTGGTTGGAAAAGTTGCTTGATAAGATTTCAGTCTTCTTAAATTTATTGAGACTTGTTTTGTGGCCTAATACATGCATGGTCTTTTCTGGAGAATGTTTCCTGTGCACTTGAGAAGATATATTCCTGTTGTTTTTGGATGGAATGTTCTGTGAATGTCTTTTAAGGTCATCTGGTCTAACATTTTGTTTAAGACCAATGTTTGATTGCTTTTTATTTTCTGTCTGAATGACCTATCTATTAATGAAAGTTGGGTATTAAAGTCCTCTACTGTTGTACTGCTCTCTATTTCTCTCTTGTTCGTTAATTTTTGCTCTCTATATTTAGGTGCTCCTGTGTTGGGTGCATAATATTTACAAGTGTTATATCCTCTTGTTGGAGTGACCCCTTTATTATTATATAATGACCTTCTTTGTTTTAAAGTCTGTTTGTCAGATATAACTATAGTTACCGCAGCTTTCTTTTGGTTTCCATTTACATGGAATATCTCTTTACTTTCAGTTGGTGTGTGTCCTTATGTCTGAAGCGAATCTTTTGTAGGCAGCATTTGGATGAGTATTTTTTTTTTTTGTCCATATAGTCACTTTGTATCTTTTGATTGGAGAATTTAGTCTATTTACATTTAAAGTAATTATTGATGGATATGTACTTATTTCTACTTTGTTAATTGTTTTCTGGCTGTTTTGTAGGGCACAGACATAATTGAAGAGATAATGGCTACTAATTTTCTTTTCCTTTTTTTTTTTTTTTTTTTTTTAATGCCTAAAGAACCTGTTATTCTTAGGTGGTCTCCCATTCAAGTACTAACCAGGCCCAACCCTGCTTAGCTTCCAAGATCAGACGACATCAGGCATGTTCAGGGTGGCATGGCCGTAGACTGGCTACTAATTTTCTTAAACTGGCAAAGGACATTAATCTACAGGTTGAAAAATCCCAGTGAATCTAAAGTAGGCTAAATAAGAAGAAACCAATACATAGACATGTCACAGTGAAACTACAAAACAAAGCAGAACAAAAACAATACAAAAATAGAATAGTGAGGTGAATATTAGTATCTTCTTTGTATAAAGAATAGTACTAGAACGGAAGATTATAGATATTTGTTTTACATATCTATTCTGAGTTTCAAGTCAGCTTTAGAATAATTTTGCATTCTGTTTGTAAAAAAGCAATTTAAAATTTTAAAGCAATTGGGAGCAATTTTTAAGTAATTTTTTGACAATGTTAAGACTAAGGGCTTTTGAATTTGATTATCAACATGATTTTAAAGAGTTGTGTTTCAATTTAACCCTATTTTCTTCATCTTTAAAGTATTTCTCATTTAGTAATAATCATTTGATCATGGTTCCTACTTTTTACTTTCATTCTTCCAGGTGACAGGTAGGTAATTTCTAATATATATATTCCTCCTTCCCACCCTCACCTCCCCTGAGGGGTGCTTCTTAATTTATACAAGCACCTCCCTGTGCTTCTTAAATTATATATTTGATTTCTGTTTAAAATATGAATAGGAATTGATCTTTCTAGTAAATTCAGATTTTTTCTATATCAGGCCTTACAATATAAAATATAATCATTGCTAGAAAATGAGTTGAAGATAACTTTTAGCTTATTTATCTGAGATTATACTATATCTAACTCTTCAATTTAATTCAATTTTATCGGTTCAAACATTAAAGAACATTTTCCCCAAATTAAGTTAAATACATGCGTCAATATCTTTTAGTAATCATAAGAGTGTCTGGCATTTAATAGGTATTCAAATAAACGAGCTTTTTTCTTTTTCCCTCAGAGAACATTTTAAGAAAGTGGTAGAAATTAGGTTAGGTCTTAAAGATAATTAAGAGATAATAATTATATAAAGTTATATAATAAAGATAATTAAAATAAGGATAGTTACAGGGAAAATGACATTTTTCTAGGTATGGGAGAAAACATCATGACCTAAGTTACAGATGTTGGAGTGAAAAAATGAGTGCACATTAGTCCTGTCCAAAATGTATGTGGTGTCATTTGGTCCACACCAAAAGGTTCTTAAGATTTAATCCTCTTCAGAATGTCTGATTTGGTCAACAGTGCTGCACTCAACATTCTTGTACTATATCTTTACTTATTCAAGCTATTATTTCTGTTGGGTAGATTCCTAGAGCAGATGAAGAATTTAGACAATATTTTAGCTAGAGGTGTCCCTGAAGATATTTTATAGGTAAAGTGAATCCATGAAGCCCCGAGTGAATTATCCATTGACATAGTACCCAGTTAGTAGTTAGTGATACAACCAAAATTGGATCTTTTAATCCAAATACAAACTTTTTGCTATACCTGAAGAACCTATTATTTTCTCCCTTCTCTTCCTTCATGAGTTTCTTCTCTCTCTGTTTTTTATGCTTCGTCTTTTCTTCCTTCTTCTCTCTCTCTGGCATGACCTCTTTTGGGGGGCATTTCTTCACCCTCCCCTACTCCCATCTGCATCTGCATTTCTCTTTTATTTTTTTATTGTTCTTTTTCTTCTTTCTTTATTCACTTCTTAACTTATACAATTTGTAACTGAATTTGTTAAAAAAGATTTTAGATTTATAATTCTAAATTTAAAAATCAGGTGATTGAACAATCTACTTGAACATTACAAAATAACTTGCTGTTTCTGGTTATGGCCCCTAGATGGATCTCCATAGCAGAGTCCTTAACTTCCCACCTGATTTGCTGTTAAGCTTTGTTTTCTGATTGGTCTTGTGTATCTATTTCCCTTTAGATCATGTGTCTTTTCCCTTTTTATGGGTATGCTGCAAACAAAAGTAATAAATCTTTCTTATATTAAGAAGAAATTATTGCTTTGAACTAAGAAGAATACTTGTTCCACTGGGAATGCTCATTACAACAAACAAATATGTATGGGAGAGGCCTAGCCACACATGGCTTTTACACTTTAAAATGGGGTTAGTAAAATTGAGGAATTGAATGTTAGATTTTATTTATTTTAAGTTTAATGCGCAGTTCAGTTACCGGAAAACTTTTAAGTATATTTGTAATAATTTGGGGATGTGAATCTACTTTTACAACTGCAAATTTTATAAAACGTACATATAGATAAAATATTTCTGATGAAAATTTAGCATCTACATTGAAATGTGTTGTGAGCATAAAGTACACATTGGATTTTGAAAATTTAGTATGAAAAAAGAATGTAAAATGTCTCAAGTTTTTATATATTTCTTTATGTTAAAATCTTAATTTTTTGGATATATTGGGTTAAATATATTCAAATTAATTCTACCTGTTTTTTAATGTGGCTTTTTGAAAACTTATAATTATGTATATGGTTTGCACATTATTTTTTTTATACAGTGTGCCCAAGAAAGGGACTTAAGAGGCTGCTGTTCCTATGAGGTGACATGGATCTATGGTTCCTCATGGTGGCTCTTCTGACCAGTTGTTTTCACACACCTTAAAATTCACGTATTTAGAGTATACAGTTCAGTGGTTTCTAGTATATTCACTGAGTTGTGCAACTATGACTACAATCTAATTTGAGACTTTTTCAACATCTTAAAAAGATACCTAAACATATTAGTATTCCTTCACTTTTCCTGCCTACCCGCTAATCTACTTTCTACTCATGGATTTGTCTATTCTGGTATTTCACATAAATGGAATCATGCCATATGTGGTCTTTTGTGTCTGGCTTCTTTCATTTAAAGTTTTCAAGGTTCTTTCATGTTATAGCATATATCATTACAACATTCTTTTTTATTGCCAAAAAATATCCCATTGTATGATTAGATCATGTTTTGTTTATCCATTCATCAGTTGATGGACTCTTAAATTGCTTCTACTTCTTTTGTGAGTAATGCTGCTATGAACATTTGTGTACAAGATTTGTGCGGGAATATGTGTTCAGTTTTCTTGGGTATGTACCTAGGAGTGGAATTGCTGGGTCAAATGATAACTCTTTTGTTTAACATTTGAACTGCCAAACTTTTCCAAATGGCCACATCATTTTACAGTCCTGCCAACAATATATGAGTGTATTAGACTGTTTGAGTTATCATAACAAAATACCATAGACCGTGTGGCTTGAACATCAGAAATTTATTTCTCACGGTTCTGGAGGCTGGGAAGTCCAAGCTATTTGATTCCTGGTAAGAGTTCTCTTTGTAGCTTATAGATGGCTTACATCAACCTGTGTCTTCATGTGGCCTTTTCCTTGGTGAGCACATCTTGGGAGTGAGGAGGTAGAGAGGGAGGGATAAATCTCACCTGGTCATGGTGTGTAATCCTCTGTATACATTGTTGTGTTCAATTTGCTAGTAGTTTTGTTGATAATTTTTTTCATCTTCATAAGAGATATTGATGTATAGTTTTCTTGTGATCATCATTCTTTTGAATTTTCTTCACACCAGTGGGTGTACAGTGGTATCTTTTTGTGGATTTAATTTGCTTTTTTTCTAATACTTAGTGGTGTTGAGAATATTTTCATGTTTTTGCCATTGTTATATCTTCTTTGATGAATTCAATGACTGTTCAAACCTTTTACCTAATTATTATATGATTATTTTCTTATTATTGTGTTATAAGAGTTCTTTATATATTCTAGATAGATACAGGCTCCTGTTAGATATGTTTTACAAAATCTTTTCCAACTCTATAGACTTGCCCTTTTATTTTGTAAATGGTGTCTTTTGTTGAGCAAAAGTTAAAATTATGAAGTCAGGTTTATCTGTTTCCTTTTATAGTTTGTACTTTTTGTGTCCTATTAAGAACATTTCACCTGACCAAAGACACTTTTTAATCTTATGGTTTCTTCAAGAAGTTTTATAATTTTAGCTCAAATATAGATTTAATATCCATTTCAAGTTAATTTTTATAAGTGGTATGAAGTAAATATCAAGTTTTTAAAAAATGTATAGCTCATATTTTGTTAAAAGATTATCTTTTCCACATTGAATTGCTGTGACACCTTTGCTGGTAATCAGTTAATTATGTAGTGTGGACCTTTATCTGGATTTTTTTTCTTTGATTTATCTTTATGCTAGTACTTTACTTTCTTGATTATAAGCCTTAAAATCAGGTTGGAATACACATTCTCCAACTATGTTCTTCTTTTCCAAAATTGATTTGTCTATTCTAGTTCTTTGTATTTCTATATACATTTTAAGAATTGGCTTGTCAGGCTTCTGGTCAAGATGGTGGAATAGGTGGATGCTGTGCTTACTCTAAAAGGGCTTGCACAAACTTACTCAAGGATTCACTTTCCCTGAGCTCCAGCTCTGGGGCAGCAGCTCGGAAAGCGGGGAAGCGCCAGGTACATATGGGAAAGAACTAAATTGTCTGGCTTCAGGGCAAGAGCTGGAGGGGCAGCTTTCTCCCAGACAGAGGTAATGGCAGACGCCATTGTTCCTCTGTTGAGTACTCTCCACACCTAGTGTGCAGACACAAGTATGCACCATATTTGAGTCTCCATCACCCTAGCTAACACCATTTGTCCAGTCTTGGTTGTTCCCTGAGGCCTTCCCTAACTTGCAGGCTCACCCAAGCCTCTTCCAGGGGCTTTTTCATACAAATAGCCTGTCTTGGCTCATGTTGCAGACTTTCCTAAAGTCTTACAGTTTTACAAACCTCAAACAAGCAGCATCTGGCCTTCGCATGCCCGGTACCTCTTGCTAAGCAGCCGCAAGTCCTGGACTAGCAGCAGCTGGCCGTGGTTCACAGCTTAGCCTCTCCCAGGCACCTTCAAGCCAAGCCCAAATGGCAACCATCTGCAGATCACTTTGTAGCTCATATTAAATATATTTTTAAAGTAAGAAAAAAGCCTTATATATTCACCACATAGTTATCATTTTCAATGCTCTTTATTTTATATTGATTCATATTTCTCTCTAGGATCATTTTCCTTCTGCTTTCACTTCGTGCTGGTTTGCTGGTGATGAATTCTCTCCACTTGTGTATATTTTAATAAGTTTTTATTTACTTTATCTTTGGAAAGATATATTTGCTGGGTACAGAATTTTAGTTTACCATTTTAATTAAAAATTAAATTTTAATTAAAACAATTTTTTGGTACTTTAAGAATGTTCGCGCACTGTCTTTTGGTTCCGTGTTGACTCGATATATGTTTTTCTCTGGTTGTTTTAAAATTTTCTCTTTATCATTTGGTTTTTTTTTTTTAGCAGTTTTTGATATACCTTGGTGTAGTTTTATCATTTTTTTTTTTTTTTTTTTGGTGGTAGGAGTTCACTGAAATTCTTGGATATATGAATTATAGTTTTCATCAGATTCGGAAAAATTTCAGCCATTACGTCTTACAGTTGTTTTTTTTTTTCCCCCTGAGTTCCCTCTCCCTCCATCTTTTCTTTCCTGGGACTCCAATTGTATATTTACCAAACTTCTTAACTGTTGTTCCACAATTCATTGGTGCTTTATTTTTTTAGTTTTTTTTCCTCTCTGTGTTTTATTTTGCTATACCCCCAAGTTTAGTAACCTGTGCTGCATTACCTAATCTGCTGTCGGTTCCAGTTACGTACTTTTCATTTCAAACATTGTATTTTATGCATCTAAAAGTTTCATGTTGTTCTTTTTATGTATTTTCTATATTTTCCTATGTCATGCCCATGCTTTCTAATATCCTCTTGAACAAATGGAGTATATTTATAGTAACGATCTTAATGTTCTTACCTACTATTGTTATCATTTGTGTAATTTCTAGATCTGTTTCTATTGATTGATTAATTCACTCTTTATAGGTTGTATTTTTCAGTCTCATTTCATGCCTTGTAATTTGCGATTGAATGCTGGACGTTTTACTATTTTTTTTTTTTTCCCAGAAATGGATTGATCCTTTTGAGATTTGCTTTTAAGGCAAGTTAGTTAGAATCAGAATAGCTTTTATTTTAAGGCTAACCTAGCTTTGCTACTTAGGCAGTATCTTCAGGATTCTGCTGATGGCTCAGGTTTTAGGAGACCTTTTTATTGTGGTTTTTAGGAATAAGAACTATTTCCAACCCTGTGGAAGCATTGGGAATTGTTCTGTCTATTTCTTTCTAGGGATTCTTTCTCTAATCTCAGTAGTTTTCTCTTACTCATGCATTGATCAGACTCACTGGAGATTCAAGTGGAACCCACTTCAGATCTTCACAGAGAGACATCTCTCCTCTCTTCTCTTCTCTTCCGTCCTCCTCTTCCCTCCTGTTTCCTCTCCCCTTCCCTTTCTTCTCTTCCCCTTTCCCTCTAGTACTCTTCTCTGTGAATTATAGATACCTTGGTCTCCCTGAACTCTGAATTCCGTTTCTTCAACTTAGGGAGACTGGTGGACTCTGTGTTACGGCTCCCTGCTCTTTCCAGGTAGTAATCTGGGGACAATCATAATGCTTACTTTATTTATTTCCCTTCTCTCAGAGATCACTGTACTAAGCTTTGTGTTTTCCATTGTCAGAAAACAGTATATATTTTGTTCATACTTTAAGTTGTTTATGATAGAAGGGTATGTCTGGTTTCTGTAATCCATCATAGCTAGAAGCAGAAGTAGCATATCATTACTTTCAATATCATTTTTTTAACTTACATTTTAACATTTCTATATGATTTTTATGTTTTAAAAAATTTATTTTGACCAAAAAAATTCCCACCTATGACCATCCAAACACGTAATTATATATACTTATTTTTAAGATTTCTGTGTTTAGATATTCCACAAGACCCATTTATCAGCTCATTTGTCTTTATTCTTTGGATTGCCAAGCTGTTTATCATATCTAACTAAATAATTAAATAACTAAATAATTAAAGGAAGTATGCTTCCTTTAAGCATACTTTTTTCTTAATGAAAGAAAATAGCTGAACAGTATTCCCCCTGGAACCTCTTTGTGGACCAAAAAAAAAAAGAAACCAAACTTCATTTATTCATTCAACAATTATGGAATGTTTATTATGTGGCAAGAATGTTTATCATATGTTAGACATTGAGTATATATACTAAGGTATAGGAAAGAATTCCTTCCCTTAGGGAATCCATAGTATAGTAGGTAAACTGACAAGAAACAGCTTTTCCTTTGTAGAACATTTGCAGTGGGAACTGTGTTCTTCTGTTCTAGAACTGTGGAATCAGAGGTGATTGTACTCTCTGAGAATCACTTTATCTTAATCCTGATTCACTTTTTCCCAAACACCCAAGCATGCTCCTGCCTTTGGATCTTTGTTCTTACTGTTCCCTTTGCCTAGGATGCTCCTCAACTAAGGTTATCCAAATGACTTACTCTTTCACAATTCTGCTGAAGTATTATTTTATCAATGAGACCTCGACGGTTGTCTATAAAATAGCACTTCTCACTTTCAGTCTTTATTTGAATTTGTATCCAGATTGTTTTTTCCCCATGGGGGTAAAATTGGTGTACAAGATTACATATATTTCAGGTGTACAATATTATATTTTGATACTTGTATACACTACAGTAAATCTAGTTACCATCCATCAGCATACATCTAATCCCCTTTACCCCTTTTGCCCTCCCCCCCAATCCCCTTCCCCTTGGTAGCCACCAGTCTATTCTCTTCGTCTATTTATAGTTTGTTTTTATATTCATTTTGTTCATTTGTTTTGTTTTTTAGATTTCACATATAGGTGAAATCAGGTATTTGTCTTTTCCAGTTGATTTATTTCACTTAGCATGATACTCTTAAGGTTCATCCATGTTGTTGCAAATCACGATTCCCTTTTTTATAGCTGAATTTTATATGTGTGTGTACATATACATATACATACATACATACATACATTCATACATACATACATACATACATATATATATACATATGTACACACACACACACACTTCTTTATTCATTCTTCAGTGAGCACTAAGGTTGTTTTCATATCTCAGCTATTTTAAACAATGTTTTAATTAACAAAAGGGTTCATATATATTTTCAAATTAGTGTTTTCATATTCTTCAGATAAATACCCAGAAGTAGAATAGCTGGATCATATGGTAGTTCTGTTTTTAATTTTTTGAGGAATCTTCATACAGTTTTCCATAGTGGCAACCCTAGTTTACATTCCTGCCAGCAGTGTACAAGGATTCCCTTGTCTCCACATTCTCTCCAACACTTGCTATTCCTTAGCCATTCTAACAGATATGAAGTGATGTCTCTCTGTGGTTTTGATTTGCATTTCCCTGATAGTTAGTGAACATCTTTTCATGTGCCTAATGGCTGGCTATCTGTATGTCGTCTTTGGAAAAATACCTGTTCAGATCCTCTGCCCATTTTTTATTTTATTTTTACTTTATTTTTTATTTTTTATGCCTACAGCACCTGGTTTTCCTAGGTGATCTCCCATCCAAGTACTGACCAGGCCCGACCCTGCTTAGAAGATTAGATGGGATTGTTTAGGGTGGCGTGGCTATAGACTCTCTGCCCATTTTTTAATCTGTTTGCTTTTATGTTGTCAAGTTGTGTAAGTTCTTTATGTATTTTGGATTTTAAGCCCTTATTGAATATATCAGTAGGTTGCTTTTTTTGTTTTATTGATGGTTTCCTCCACTGTGCAGAAGCTTTTTTAGTTTGATGTAGTCCCATTTGTTTATTTTTGCTTTTGTTTCCTTGCCTTTGGAGTCATAGCCAAAAAAAAAAAACATTGCTAGGATCAATGTGAAGGAACTTATTGCCTGTGTTTTCTTCTAGGAATTTTATGTTTTCAAGATTTACATTAAAGTGATTAATCCATTTTGAGTTAATTTTTGTGATGTAAGACAGTGGTCTAGTTTTATTCTTTTGCATGTGTCTGTCCAGTTTTCCCAGCGCCATTAGTGAAGATCGTGCTTTCCCCATTGTAGTTCTTGGTTCTTTTGTTATAAATCAATTGTTATAGATGTGCAGGTTTATTTCTGGGCTCTCAGTTTTGTTCCATTGATAATGTGTCTATTTTTATGCATCACCATACTGTTTTGATTACTGTAGCTTTGTAGTATAGTTTGATCAGGGACCATGATACCTCCAGCCTTGTTCTTCTTTCTCAAGATTGTTTTGGCCATTCAGGGTCTTTTGTAGTGGCATACAAAGGCAAGGAAACAAAAGAATTATTTGTTATAGCTCTGTGAAAAATATCATTGTAATTTTGAACGGATTGCATTGAATCTGTAGATTGCTTTGTGTATTATGGACATTTTAACCATATTGATCCTTCCAGTCCATGAACACGGAATGTCTTTCCATTTATTTGTGACTTCTTCAGTTTCTTTCAACAGTGTCTTATAGTTTTCTGTATTCCTTGGTTAAACTTATTCCTAGGCATTTTATTCCTTTTGATGCAATTGTCATTGGGATTATTTTCTTAATTTCTCTTTCTAATAGTTTGTTATTTGTGTATAGAAATACCACAGTTTTTTGTATATTGATTTTTATATCTTGCAACTTAATTCCTTTATTCAAACAGTATTGTATATGATTGTGTGTATGTGGAATCTTTAGGTTTTTCTATGTATAGTATTGTGTCATTTTCAAATAATGACAGTTTTACCTCTTTCCAATATAGATAGTTTTTATTTATTTTTTTTTGTTTGATTGCTGTGGCTAGAGCTTGCAATACTATGTTCAGTAAAAGTGGCAGAGTGGGCCTTCTTGTCTTGTTCCTGATCTTAGAGGAAAGCTTTCAGCTTTTTATCATTGAGTATATTAGCTGTGGATTTGTCATATATGGCCTTTATTATGTTGAGATATAGTCCCTCTCTACCCACTTTGTTGAGAGTTTTTTTTTTATCATAAATAGATGTTAAATTTTGTCAAATGCTTTTTCTGCATAATAGGGATGATAATATTTTATTCTTCATTTTGTTAATGTGGTGTATCGCATTGATTGATTTGTGGATGTTAAAAGGTACTTGCATCGCTGTGATAAATCCCACTTGAACATCGTGTATGATCCTTTAAATATATTGTCAAATTTGGTTTGCTAATATTTTGTTGAGGATTTTTGCATCTGTGTTCATCAGGGATATTGGCCTGTACTCTTCTTTTGTTTTGGTATCAGGGTAATACTGGCCTTGTACAATGAGTTTGGAAGCATTTTCTGTTCTTCAGTTTTTTGGAAGATTTTAAGGATAGGTATTAAATCTTTGAATGTTTGGTAGAATTCACCTCTGAAGCCATCTGATTCTAGATTTTTGTTTGCTGAAAGGTTTTAAATATTTTTTTATTATTACTGATTCAATCTCCTTACTAGCAGTTGCTCTATTCATATTTACTATTTCTTCATGGTTTAGTCTTGGAAGATTGTATGTTTCTATTAATTTATCCATTTCTTCTAGGTTAATGTATAAGTAGTTCACAGTAGCATCTTATGATCTTTGTCTTGTTCCTGATCTTAGAAGAAAGCTATTAGCTTTTTACCATTGAGTGTATTAACTGTGGATTTGTCATTTATGGCCTTTATTATACAACTTTTCATTACTGATTTTATTTATTTGATCTCTCAGTGAGTCTTGGATTTATTATTTATAGCATTATAATTTACATTTTTATTTAATTTTCCTTATCACTCCAACCTCTTCTTCCCCTCAGATGTAAATGCCAGATTAGCAGGGACTTTATCCGTTTTATTCACCTTCAGTAGTTTTTGGTGCGTGCAAGATTTTTGATAAATATTTCTTGAAAGAATTATACCTCTTTGGTTATTTGATTATTTTCCTTGCTATTTTTTTGTGCAAAATATTTCTGATTGATTTTATTCACATGGCTAATTTTTGGTTTACATTGTGCTTAGAATAAGCAGATGTCTAAGTTACATTGTAATACTTGAAAGAGACACTATCACATTAAGTGCTTATTAAATTTTTTTTTTCTCTTCTCTTAGTTCGTAGATAGAACCAATCCAGTTGCTAAACATTTCGAAATCCTGTCCAGTAAATGCAGTTGTTTCCCCAAGTGATTGTTCCTCAGCTGTTTGGGACTGCTGGAAAAGAGCACATGGAAAAATATGGTATGTTAGAAAAAAACTTTAAGGCTTATTGGTAGTTATATGTGTGATGAGAAACAATACGTATTTATTAAGGAGCTGTGGAGGATGCCAGGATATATTAATATAAATGGCTTTTGCATTAATTTGAAGAAATAGTCTGTGTAGAATTTAGTTGTTGAGAAAGTATTTGTATACAGGACATCATATGGGAAGTACTAGAATGCTCCAAAACCAGAGATTGAAATAGGAAAAATAAATCATGTCTTCTTTAATCATGGACTATAAATTGAGGTGCATTCGTTCTGAATATGCTAATGAGATTTAAAGCTTTCTTTTGGGAATAGATTTAGTCAAATTTTATTCTTAGTGCAAATTCTATTTTATTTTAATTATTTTAATTTACTTTTTATTATTTTATTATTTATTTTATTTATTTTTATTTCTTATTTATCTTTTTTTAATTGCCAGTTTATTTTATTTTTTTTACAAATTTTATTCGCACTAATAGGTTTATATAGTCAGATTTTATTCTTAGTACATCATCTCTCATTCCATACTGTTTTATGAGATTTAAATTTCATAGTTGATTTTTACTTTATAGGTAAACATGCTAGTTTTTTGAGTAATATGAAGTGATTGGCCTGCCTTAGTCAGTTAAACATGAGATAATGCAGATAGGATTTTCGTTTTATTGTATGACCCTGAACCAGTGCCTATTGTGTACTATGAGATAAGAAAGAACAATTTTGTGCTTGAAAGTTCAGCATTTTTATTCTACATAAGAAAAATATCCCAAGTTTGATAGCCAAAATCAAGCAATTAGGAAAAAATCTTTAAGGAAAGATGGCGGGATCGTATAGAGGAGTACTGCTGGACTTTGACCATGGACATTTTCTTTCTTGTAGCTATTTCTTACCATTTTTAACTCAGTCCATTCCAGTCTGGCTTCCCCCCTTTCTCAAGGCTATCATTGATCACCATATTGCCATATCTAGTAAATACTTTTCAATCTTAATTTAATAGACCTCGGCAGCATGAATCCCTTTTGATCACTTTCTTCTTGAAGCATTCTCTTCTCTTGGCCTCTGTGATATCTCATTCTCCTGTTTTTTTTTTTTTTTTAAACTTCTTTGGATATTTCTTGTTCACTTCTTTTTCATTTAAAACATTACTGTGCTCTCATATTTCAGACACTGTCCTAGGCACCGACCTATAGCAGTATATGAGTCAGTTATTGCTGTGTTAAATAAACCACTCCAAAACTCAGTGATTTTAAACAACAAATTATGTATTACTACAATGGTTTACAAATTTGTAGATTGACTAGAAATCAGCTGATCTAAGCTGAGCTCAGCTCTTCTTGTGTGGGTTAATCATATGACTGTAGATTGGTTTATGGCTCTGTTTTAGTCATACTTGACTGGGTAATATGTTGCTCATCCTCCTCTTGAGACCAGAATGCCAGCCCTGGCATTCCTTTTCATGGTGAAAGCAGAAGCACGAGAGAATAATCTCCGCCTTTTGAAACTTAAGTTGTCCACCAAAGCAAGTCATATGGCAAATATGGAATCAAGGGATAGGGAAGTAAACTCTACTTCTTTTGTGGTAAGAAACTGCAAAGTTAGACAGCAAAGGACATTCAGGAGGAAAAAAGAATTAGAGACATTAATGCATTCATTCACAAGCAATAAATAAGCAGATGAAATGTATGGTTTTGCTAAAATTTCTAGTGGGGAGAGATTATATATAACACATAAAAACTAAGATAATTTCAGATAATGATTAGCCCTGTAAAGAAAAGAAAACAAGGTAATATACTTGTGGGAAGTGGGAGGCAAACTTACTATAGATGATTGATGGCCTCTATACTTGTAAATCTAGTTGATATCTTGGCAACTCTGTATATTTAGCAGGCTTCTCAAATGTAACATGTTCAAATGCAAACTCTTAATTCTATTCTGTCACCTTAAAGTTGCTCCTCTAGTTTTCCTAAAGTGGCACATCTATTCAGATTTTCAAAGCAGAACCACAAGTTATCTTTAACACTTATCCCTCCCTCCCTTTCCCCAACACCAGCTCTCACTATGTAGTATCGGTTCTATCTCCAAGTTATATTTCTTTCTTCCAAATTGTTTCATTACCACAACTCTTACCCTAGACCAGAATTTTTCAAACTGTGAGTTGTAACCTGCTAGGATAGTGAAAAATCATGTCAGTGAGTTGAATCCGGCATTTTTTTTTTTAATCTAAAATTTCTGTTGTTGTTACGTATTATAACTTAACACAGAAGAGTACATAAAACATAAACATGTAACTTAGTGAATTCTAACAAAGCTCATCACTGTGACCTGAACCATCTCCCAAGTCAAAAATAGAATGTTGATGCACAAGAATGCTCTTTGTAGATTATTTTTATCTTAACTTCGCTAGCCTCCTGTGAATCTTTTTGGGTCACTCCGATGACAAAAAGCTACACTTGCAAATCTTTTTGAGGTACGAAGCTCTACTCTACCTTTGGTTTCTGCTGAAATGGCTGACGAGAAACAGCATTCTTAAGCTTCCTAGCAGCCCTTCGTTTCATGAGGATTTGTGAGGCACAGCCTTTTTGTCTTTGAGGGTTTTTTTCTATCTGAACTGTACTCTGAGGCATCAGCTTTGCTCTTTGTGAGATCTTAACAAAAGATTCGTCATATCCTTGGCTCCATTTGTTGGACCCTGTTTTCCTGGCAGTGCCCTGATTTGATCTTTGCTCAAAGGCCATTTCTGAATTTTAGCATCTTTGACCACCTTAAGCAGCTGAGAATTCAAAACCATCAAGCCCTGAATTCTTTTTGCTTTACAGTCCTGTCCTCAATATCGCTATATAGAATTTTTCTATAAGCAACAAGGAGAAACCATGTGGCTACTTCAATATTTTGCTTTCTAATTTCCAAATCATCACGGGTAATAGTGTTATTTAAATTTCTACTGTTGTAAGTAACAAGGATCTCCTTCCCTCCAGTTTTATTAAGGTTTTACCTTATTGCAAACCCTCACCTGCAGCAGCCTCAAAGGACCTTGAGGTTTCTACTGATAATTTCTTCAAGGCATTTTAGGCTTTCACTTGGAGTTTCTTTAAAACCCACCTTCTGGCTCAAAAGTCATTCACACATTTTATGTATTTGTTCAATGTAGCTCCACTTCCAGTATATTAGTCTGCTTGGGTGCCATAACAAAACACTGTAGACTGGGTGGTGCAAACTGAAATTTATTGTTCATGTTCTGGAGGCTGGGAAGGTGTGAGATAGGTTTTATTCTAGGCCTCATCTCTTGGCTTGTATGCAGCTGCCATCTCATTGTGTACTCCTGTAACCTTTTCTTTTGTGTGAGTGGTGGGGGTGGGCAGAGGGTGGAGAAAGACAGAGACAGAGACAGAGACATCTTTTTCTTCCTCTTTGTTTGAGGACTTCACTCTTATGACTTCATCCACCCTAATCACTGCCCCCAAACCTCATCTTCACTTGGGTATTAAGGCTTCCACATATGAATTTTAGGGGGGAACACAATTCAGTCCATAGCATTCAGGTACCAACATATGTATTGATTATCTATTACTGTGTAATAAAAGACTCTATTTTAAAACATCAGTTGTTGTTTTCGTTTCTGTTTTCTAGTCTTTCTGTGTGAAAGCTCACTGGCCTCCTTTCATTGTGTTCAGTAAGCCAAACTATTCCTATCTCATATTCAGTCTCATATTCAGTCTCATATTCCCTTTGGCTACAGTGCTCTTTACTTTGTTCTTTCAAGATCAGCTACATGCAGTACTTTACCAAAGTATCTCCATTTGTATGTCTAATAGGCATCAAATTTAACTGGTCTAAAACTGAAGTCTTAATTCTTTCCTTGAACTTCCCCATTTCCTGTCTGTTCTTCCTGAAGTTTTCCTCATTTCATAAATAACTCCTTTTTCCTAGGACCTTTGGTCAAAAACCTTGGAGACATCCTTAATTCTCCTCATCTTAACATTCAGTATATCAGCAAACATGTTTAATCATTTCTCAGAATATCCGTTTTTCATCATTTTCACCACTTCTGGTATATGCAAGCCACCAGAATTTCTCACCTGGATTATAGGAGTCTCCTAACTCATTTTTCTGTTTCTGCTTGCATTCTTCTATAGTAAATTCTTTGTTTTACAGTTAGAGTAATGCTTTTAAAGATCGTTTCATTCCTCTGCTCAAAACTCTCCATCGTGTTTTCATCACACTTAAATGAAACCTATAGATCTTACGGCCTACGAGCTTCTAAATGACCTGATCCCCTACCCTCATTAGCTTTCTGACCTCATCTATCCTTTTCTTCTTTCACCACTCTGCTCTAGCCATACTTTTTTTTCTGTTCCTCAAACACAGTGAGCACATTCCTACTTCAGGCGGAGCCTTAGCCTTGCCATTTCTACTTCTGTAATGTTCTACCCTAAGATATCAGTGCTAGCTCTCTTTATCTTTGCTTAAACGTTACCTTCTGTTTTTTTCATCACTCTGCTTCCCAGAATTTTTTCTCCTGTCTCCTGCTTTATCATTTTATATAGCACTTAGAAAAATCTGGCATGTATATTTTTTCTTATTTGTCGACTATCTCCTCCAGCCAGAATTGAAGTTCTGCACAAGGGCACAGATTTTGTTTGTTTTATTCTTTGATCATTGACTGCTACCTAGAACAGTGCCTGGTATTCTGTAATTAATTAATCTTCAAAGAAAGGTTATTGACCATTCAAACAGAACTAGAGCCTTTCTGTTATCCTCTTTCATAGATAGCCCCCTCTTGCTTTTCTTCATAACACTTAGTACTATTTATATTTATATATTTATTGCATATGGTTTTACTTGTTTAAGATTTGTCTTTCTTATTCATCTCTAAACTCTGTGAAAGCTACATTAGCAGCCTAGCACAGTGCTTGGCAGGTGACCTAGCCAGAAGAAAGTCCTTTTCCCCTTTCTCTTCTACAATCCTAGCATATTTAAATACTCAGTAAACATTTGTTGAATGACTAAGTGAATTTCCAAAACCTATTGTCATCTCATTCAATTCTCACAACAATCCATTTTGGGCAGTGTTATTATTTCATTAAGATGCTAGCTTCAGATGGGAAGTGAACACACAGTGTAAATATATATATGCCTTACTGTTAAAGTGTACAGATGAAACATTGGATTTCGCTAACCGATGTCGCCATAAAAAAATTAATTAATTTATTTTTTGAAAAAGATTCTGGCTTCAGGATCTCCTATGTGTGTTTGTGCATGTTTTTTTACTTTATTGTGTTGAGAAAGTATCCATTAATTTTGATTATCTTGAGCTTTTTTATTACTTTCAAGAATGGGCATTGCATTTTCTTAAGGGCATTTCCAGCATCTGTGGTGTTTTGGACTATATGCTCCACTTAGGTCTATTAATAGAATATTTTATTAATGGATTTTTGATATTAAGCCAACTTTGCATACCTGGCATAAATCCCACTCGATCATGATATATCGATTTTTTAATGTAGGGTTAGATTGTCATTTTTTAGTACTTTCAAATCAATATTGATAAGTAATATTGGTTTGTAATTTTCTTTATTAGTTATGTCTTTATCAAGTTTATTTTATACTTGTTTCATAAAAAGAAATAAGGGTTTCTTCACTTTTAATGCACTTTTAAATTTATGGAGCATTGGGACTACTTGATGTTTGTAGGTTTGGTAGAATTCCCTATGAAACCATCTGGGCCTGTTTCTTTTGGGGGGCAAGGTAGTAGTTGCTTGGTAATCATCTATTTCTTTATGTTTAAACATTCTATCTCCATTAGGATCAATTTTGATGGTCTATATTGATCTAGGAAATTATCTCATTTAGATTTTTAAATCTATTTGTATATATATCTGAAAAGTAGTCTTCTACAATTTAAAAATTTGTTCTTGTTTAGTGGTATTTGCCTCTTGTTATTTATTATTTTTGGTTCTTTTCTGCTTTCTCCCTTTTTTCTTTATTAAATTAGGTAGTAGTTTATTTCACTAACTTTTTCAAATAAACAGGATTTTGATTGATTAATTATTTCTGTTCTTTACCCCATTAATTTCTGCTTTTATTTTTCTTGTTCTTTCTTTTGATTTACTTTATAGTTGTTTTGCTAGCTTTTTGAGTTGGGAATTTATTTTTTAATATTTAAATTTTAAATGATTTTTAAATTTATTGAGATATAATTTAAAAACTACGCAATTCATCCTTTTAGTGATTTTTAAATATATTTGCAGAGTTGTGCAACCATCATCACTATCTAATTTCAGAACATTTTCACCACCTCAGAAAGGAAACATCAGACCCATTAACAGCCCTCTCTATTAGCCTTTTCTCTCAGGCACCTGGCAAACACTAATCTAGTTTCTGTTTTTATGGGTTTGTCTATTTGTGACTGCCTTCTTTCACTTATCATAATGTTTTCACAGTTCATTCATGTAGTAGTGTGTATCAGGACTGCATTCTTTTTTATTGATGAATATTTTATTTTATCATTCTTTTATTCTTAATAACTGTTTAGTGCTGTGTATCTTCCTGATTACCGCTTTAAATATATCATATTGTTTCTAATATGTAGTATTTTCAGTATCATTATTTTCCAAAAGTTTTGTAGTTTCCATTTGTATTTTGTTTTATAACTTGAGTTGTTTCATAGAAATATTATTTAAATTTCTAGGTTGACTTAATTTTTCATTTTATTAATAATTTCTAGTTATACTGAATTGTGATTTGAAAGTAGTTTTTAGATTTGGAATTCCTAGGTTTATGGTGTCCTCTTATGTCTGTGTAGTAAATTCTTGTCTCCATAGTAGATTTATTGAAAGATGGATTATGTGACCTCTAATTTTTGTGTGTGTGTGTGTTATAGGACCTTAAATTTTTTCTCCTTTTAATTTTTTTCTTTCACCATTCGATTGCCAAAAGGTGCCTTTCCCTTTCTTTTTGCCTTTTTTTTCCTCCCAGAAGCATTGCCTTTCAAAGATCACCAGCCCAAATGTCCTGTACTTTTCAAACCCTTCCCTATAATCAAGCTTTGATCTATAGGAATATGTTTTTCAATATTTTCACAATTGGTGGGGAGTCTTTCTCTTCCTGGTCTAGTTTTAGAGCATTGTAGGCCTGCCAATAGCTCCCTCTTTTCTTGTCTGCAGCTTTTCTTCAGATTGACCTTTTTTTCCCCCAAAGGCTTGCTGTGGGAGCATGAGCAATTGCTAGTTAGGCTTTGGTAATTGTTTCCCTATTCTTTCCCCCCCCCCACTTACAGATAATTTGGAATTTTGAGTTTTCTCTTTTTAAAGCTATGCTGAGGGTATGGTTTTGTGCAGTGTTATTCATTCTTATGGAGAGAGACAGGTTAGGCAGCTGCCATTGTTCTCCACTACCTGGAAATCCTGTGTCAGGTGTGTTTTTAAGTTTATATCTTTCTCAGCTTTTACATTACTCAGTGTAGTGAATGGTTTCTCGTCTAAAATTTGAACTATAAATGTACAGTATTTTAGTTGAAATGTTTTTCTTCATTCAACAGATTTTTTTAATGAATTATAGAATTTCATAGAATTTTAAATTGTCATTTGAAATTGTTTATGAATGTGCACTAGAAATGAGTACATAAGAATATTTATAGTTGCTTACATTGCTCTGTAGAATCAGCAGAGTTTTGTGGCTTCAAAGTTTGATTCAAGGAGATTGAAATCTTTTTTATACCAGCATATCTTTTTAAACAGCCAAAAATTTGAATTGGCAGGTCAGAATCAGTAGTCAGCAAGGTCTTCATCAGTGCCAGGTGTAATAAATGTATGGTAAGTGACTGGCAGTATATTTTTCAAAGGATTGTTATCTTCTATAGATTAATTGGATCCCATGGTAAGACAAAAAGAAGAAAAGACATCAACACTTATTGAATATCTCATGTCAGGCTCTATGCCAAGTGCTTTCACATAATTTGGCTTCTTGATTTCCTACCAACCCATGCATGAATTGCTTATAAATCTAAGAAATGACAATAAAGCATTTGTACTTCCTGTGACAAGGAACTTGGCACTGACAGACATTACTCATTCCATTTTTGGGGATTCCAATAGTTTCAGTGATCTTTTTTCATGTTAAACGCAAATCTCTATCCTTATAATTTATACCCAGAGTCTTGTCTCTGTCTTCTAAAACTGACGGAATAAGAGTCTTTCACCTTATAGCCCTTCAGATGTCTGAAGCCAGCCTGACCCTGCACTTAATTTCTCTTCTCCTCTTTAACTGTTTCTCATGGGACTTGTTTCGTGACCCGTTGTCTGCAATCTGATTGCTGTGCTGTGATCGCACTGGAGCTTTCCCGGTAGTCACATCACACTGCTAAATCACTGAGCTCGTGTGGAACAGAGCTGCAGAACCTTTCTCATAGTTGCTCCTCCTTTTTCCCGGTTGTCTTGGGTGGTCCAAGAAGAGAACCGGGCATTAAATTAATTATATTCTTATTTTTCCTATTGATAAATTTTGTTGAAAACTACTTGGATCCAACATTGTAGTATTCCCTTCCAACTTCAGGTTTGGTGAGAGTGCCTTTGATTTCCTAAACTAGAGCATGGCTGAGGTTAGAAGTTAGTTATCACTAGAGACTTTTCTCTAAGTTAATGCATTCATCAATGCTGTTGTTTCCCAATGTATGTTCTGTGGGACATTAAGCTCATAAGATACTCTATAATGGGATATGCTTCATACTTTAACTTCCTATTGGATAGTCATAATACATATGCAGCAGTAATGGCTCTGAATAAATTGCCATAAAGAAATCTGTTCCATTTTGTTTAACCCAGTATATCAACTTACTTGACAGAAGAATCCTTATACCTTTTAGTAATACCGCCCCCCCAAAACAACAAAACTCACGTTACAGTATTTCCTTTTCTTGTCCCAAAAGATGTCATGAAAAATTTCGTTGCTTTGCTGATATCCAGTTATCATGTTTCATTTTATCTTCCAGTCAATACGATCAATTAAAGATATTAATATGATGTGGCTTGTTCTTAGTGAACCCATATTGGCTGTCTCCTGATCACCATTCTTACTAGTATGAAATCAGCAGTGTGGATGTAATGGAGGAAGAAGGCAAGAGAACTAATATGTTAAATTAAGCTATGTTTAGAGACTGCAATATGCAATTAGCCCTACAGCCAGACCAGGAGGAAATCTGCAGAACAAAGGAAAATTTCTGCAGGGATTGTGAACAAACCATTTCTCACATCGTGAAGGTCAAACAGGAAAACAAAGTCTTTAACTGGCACCCTACACAAAATAAAATCATTCATTCCCGACGGCTAAAATCATGGGAACCCTGTGGATCAAAGGCAATTGTCAGCAGTCCTCTCATGCTACATGCTATTATCCTTTCTCACTCTATGCACATATCAAAGGAAAATGGGTAAACAAAGTCTTTAAATTCACTCAGAAACTAAAGAATAATACATAAACTGAATTCCCAGAACATTTGGGGTCTCCCTCAGTCTCTTCGCTCTGTTTCTCTTACTGTCTCTATCTCTCAATTGTCTCTGACCCTCTGCATCTCCCTTATGCTCTCTCACTCTCTGCCTCTGAAAGGAGACCAGGCTTTGTCTGTGGCGTGTTTCCTTCTCCAATAAAGTTTGCTTTTGACTCTGACTTTGGCGGGCATTTGAATTCTTTCTTGTGCTCAGCCAAGAACCCTTTTCTTCTCAGTGCAGGGTTTGAGTTCCCCACTACTTGAGGAATTTGCCTTGTCCTCCATCAGATGGAATCCATCTTATTCCCTTTCTAAAATTGAGATAAGATTGGCTTAATTATATTTATGTCTTTCCTGCTCTTAATAAATAATAGTTATGTCACTTCTCCTTGGCAGAGAAGATAGAGATAAAACGGAAATGGTGCCTTTTTTTTTTTATTGTATTGTGACATTTTTAATATAACATTAGCTCCAGTCAGTAGACTTTCCAGTTCTTGGTCTTTCTAGCTTCAAAGGATAATTCAAAGCCATTTTATTCTCTTTTATCTTTTTGAAAACAATGAAAACAGTTTTTTTTTGTTGTTGTTGTTGCAAATTTACTTCATTAATGTGATTGCTTTTGTTTTCCTGAGACTATCCTTTAAACTTTCTGTTAAGCAATTTGAAAAGCATCCGTGTTCTTGTTAGGATATAACTCTTCAAAAGAACTATGAAAAGGAAAGAGAAGAGCAGGCCCTAGAGGGTAGTGTAAATTGTAAAATTCACTTATTCCTGGGGCATTAGGATGTTTTGGCAGGCTTCCTAAATAATAAGGCAGTGCTCTTTCTTGCCTTAAAACTACTGTGGTCCCAGGCCAGATTTTCTAGTTTTTGAAATTGGACCCAAGTTATACTAGGTAGAATCGGCTAGTTTGAACTCTTTTCATATTATGTACCTATTGGTTGATCTAATTCATTAAATATACCCAAGTTTAATGACAAAGAAATACTTGTTGAGGGAATTAATGTTGACGTCTTTAATCTGTGCAAGGGAAAATATGGGACACTGAGTACCATTTGTTCATAAATAGCAGAAAAACATTAACTCACTAATAGATATTTACTTTCTCTATAGGAACAAAAGTTGAACACTTTGCAAAAATTGGATTGAAAAATCATAAACATTCAGTTAATAACCCGTAAGTATTTCAGATATATGAAATAGCGAAAATCTAGATTATCTTGCTGTATAACATGTAACTTTACTACTTGAAAAGCTAATGCAAGACCTCAAAGATATTAACCAGAATGTTTTGTTTATTTTTTCTTATAAAAGGCTTATGCCCAAGTAAACTTTTGACTTCTTTTTTGTTTTAGTTTTTGATCTGTTTATATTTAGAAATCCATTTAAACTTAATGAGTCTTTTAAGAAAGAATGTGAATGGCTGATATTAAAAGTTGTGATTGGTCAAAGATTGCAACTCCAGTGAATACAATTTATTATAATAATTTTAATTGGAAATAACTAGTCACCACTTTAAGTTATTCCTTAAAACTTTTCTTAGTTCATTTGATCAACTAAAATGTTTGTGAAATGCATATTAATAGCTATTTTAATTTATATTAAATTATTTGTATTACTTTAATAATGCATTTCGATTACATTAGTGTCATTAACTCTTACTCCATTAGATTAATATGATTATATCCTAAAAAATGTTCTGAAATTAAATTACATCGTGTGTATTACAGATCATTAAATCTTTAATTCCTAGTGCCTAGCACAGTACCTGGCTCATAGCATGTACTTAATAGTTGCTAAATAAATTGATTCACTGGGACTTGAATTATTGCCATATTACTAGAATCTGTATAAAAGAAATACCACCAGGTACTAAAAGAATATTAGCCTTATTAAATGCCAACTCTATGTCACTGTGCTAGGTACTTTTATGTACATATTCATTTAGTCCTCTGAAGGACCCTATAAGGTAGATATTTTTATTCTCATTTGATAAGGAAAATGGGGTTTACAGAAATTAGGCAATATACTCAGGATTATTCTCATTAGCGACAAAATAATGTTTGTGTCTTTCCTCCTCCTAGATTACAAATTCCTTTAGTGGAAGAACCATCTGTTATCTTTAATGCTTAGCACAGAATATAATAGGTACTCAGTAAATTGTTTCTGAATTATTAAACCGATTTTGCCATATTTAATAAGCATAAAACCATGACAAGGAACATTTTATACCACAAGTGGATCATTACCACAGATTCCTTAGTACTTCTTGCTACTGCTAGTTCTCCTCATTCTCCTACTCATTCTCCTAATTTTAAATTGATGTTTGAATTTAGGGCATACTTAATTAACAAAAATCTAATTCCATGCTCTAGACCTAAGGGTATTTTATGAAAGATCTAAGGGTATTGTGAAAGCTTTAGTGAATTTTCATTTCTTATATGATAAAATTTAAATTTTTTCGTATGACATAATAAGCCTGTTATAATTTGGCCCCATTCTCTTTTCCTGGTCTTGTTTCTTACCGCTTTCCTGGATATTTCTAATCTCTAGTCTCATCAGATTACTTGTTTTTTTCCCCAAATATACTGTATAGAACTTGTTTCTTTGTTTTTACTTATGCAGTTAGCTCTCCCTGGAATAGTCTTCTGCTATTCTAAGTGAACATCTCCTTACCCATCAAGTCCCAACGCAAATATTGCTTCTCTTAACACCTTCTTAGAGCTTCCTGGGCATAATTTTTTTTTCATGAATTTCATTGTATTCTGTATATCTCTATTATAACTCATCACACTGTATCATACTTAATTATTTATGAGCCTTTCTCCTCTGATAATGATGATCCTTGAACAGAGATTATGTTTCATCTTTGTATCTTCAGTATCTAGCAGGGTATTGGAACATAGTATATGCTCAATGAAACTTTGCTGTTACTGAAGAGTAGAGTTAGGATGAGCAGTCTTAAGGCAATAAGAGCTGATTTCCTTGTCCTTAGAACTTGGAGAACCACTAAAAATCCTTGGGATTTCCTGAAACTGGTATGGAATTGTGCCAGCATACTGAGGAATTGACAACAGTGTAGTTTCCTGGTGTTGAGGCTCCAAAGGGCAACTCGACTTTCCCCAGAAAATCAAAGCTTCCAAGTCTTTCTCTTCATCTAACTTGGTGTCTAACAAGACCCTCATTGATCACTTATAACAGCATTCTTCTAAAGGAATTTCATTCACTCAACAAGTATGTTTTCAGTAGCCTACTATGTGCAAGACATTGCTTTAGTTGCTCGTGATGCAGCAGTGAACAAGACAGATAAATTTCTTGCTTGCATGGATCTTCCACTTTATAAGTTCTCAATCATGTTGAATTGGCAGATGTTATTTCTGGATGTCAGTTTTATCATTTAAAACTCTTTGAAATGGGCAAGAATATCCTTCTAGATTTGAATCAGAATTACAGGTGCTAACTTCTTGCACTAGGTTTTGTTAGGGTAGTGAAGAAAGAGAATTCTGTTTGCTGACCAGTCATAAGAGATACCCTGTTACCTATTTATAAGAAGGTTGAATTAAGAAACTATTCTTAAGAGCTTCCTCACAAATTATAAGAATAATTAAAGGCTTGGAGAATCTGTGATAAGTAGTATAGGATTAGAGATAACACATACCACTTGTGTCTGTAACTTTCTCCTTATCTTCTTCATTTAGATGTCCCGTAGGTGCCGCGGAGTCACCATGTTCTTACAGACTTTATCATTTCTCCTCAATCCTGTTTTCCCTTCAGCATTCTTCATCTTGGTGATTGATATAACATATACCTAATTATTCAAGACAGAAACCTAAAGCCAGCCTCAACTCTGCCTTCTTCCTCAGTGTCCCATGTGAGTGGCTGATGACTTGGAGATGAACAGAATGCTAGTGATTCTGCTTCCATGCTATCTTTTGAATTTATCCCTCCTTCCATCTTTCACTTCCAGTTCTGTAATTTAGGTCGTTATCATTTCTTGCCATAATTATCGCTCCAATTTCTCAGTTGGTTTACTTGCTTTTGGTAATACCTTTTTACCATCCCATTCACAGTTTTTTTTTCCTTTGAAACAAATCCTATCATGTCACTCCCCAGCTTAATATCCTTTAGTTCCTCATTGCTTTCAGTATAAAAAGTGAACACCATATGCTGTCCTTTCATGATCTGACCCACATTCATTTCTCTTGCCCCATCTTCTTTGCCTAGCTGCCACCTTCTTAGCATAAGAAAGACACTTTTATCACTTAGGAAATTCCAGGGGTTTTAGAAGCTCTGTGACAGGAACCCAGGACAAAGACTAGATAGTTTTTTTTATTATACAGCATATGATATTTTGAAGTTACAATTTTTTAAAAGTTCAATTTAATAACTTACTGATTAAAGGTTGAAGCTGTTTATAAAAGTCTGCCTTTGGGTTGTGAAAAGAATGCTTACATATTATTCTTTCTTTAACTTCTGGACAGAACATCTTCAACAAAAATTATAATTGCTTCCGCACATTCTCTAACTACTTGTTTTGCATTTAGGCATTCCCAGTTACAAGAGGAATACAGTTTAGATGATGTGATGGCATCTAGAAAAGTTTTTGATTTTCTTACTCTCTTACAATGTTGGTAAGAAAAACACATTTTAATATTTAATAGAAGTGACTGCTCCCCCCCCACACCCACCCACCCAGCCATTGGGTAAACCTTAGGCTTTGTATCTGGGTATATCTTTACCGTATCTATAATTGCTTCTGTAAAACTCCTACCAGTGTGGTCCTCACTCGGGAGTGAGTACCCCTCACTTCCTTCTCCCACCTAGAGATAGATTGTCTCTTCCCTTGGAAAATTATGTATTTTACTTCTGTCTCTCATGACTTCTACCTACTTTAATTGTATTTATTCATTTAAATGTGATTTAGGAGTCCAGCAGAGTCTAAAGATTTTTCCTTCCAGCATTTTGTTTTCTTAATTGTATACTTCTACTGCAGGAAACTTTACTATATCATAGTACCTAAGAGTAAACATAACACAAGAAAAAAACCATAGCCCTGATAGTGATAATAGTTGCAATTTGAAAATTGCTTGACAATATCTATCTCCTAGAACATTGAGTTACTACTGCATAGTTCCTTCCTGTGCCTAGTTAATACCTGGCTGTACCTTGGAGATGCTGGCTGGAATCAAGTAAACAAGTGGGTTCAGCTTTTATACGTTGTATTTATCTGCCCATTTATAAAGTCCAGCTGAACTCACAGAAGGCTTCTTGTGCTTGCCAGTTTCCTTCACAGGTTGCTCTAAGGAAAAGAAATATTTTGAGGTCTCAAGAGTCTTAACCAAACCATGGACTTTCTGGAATCCCCTATTCCATCCTTTCCCATTTTCAAAAGTATTCCAAGACTGAATTATCTGTGAGGTAGCAGAGTGGAGCTAGTGAGGCCTATAGTAGAGTCTTTATTGGGCTAAGCTGGGAATAACCTTGTGTACTTCTTAGAAGTCCCCAGAAGATGCCTTAAGCATCTGCAGAAGCAAATCCAGGATTCTTTGTGCTAAAAAGTTTTTGGGAGCGACTCTTAGAGACCAAGCCGTGACTGGCATCTTTTAAGTTCTTTGATAGGGGTTCAGTCCTCAGGTGAGAAGCATGTGTAAGTTTAACTGTAGACATCACAAAGAAAACCATCCAGTGACTAGTGAGCATACTCAGCCTCTCTTCTCAGAAAGAACTCCTAGTCTGAAATCTTAGGATTGGGGTGGACTGGGTGTAAATCATTAGTTTTACTTCCTTTTAGTCCTACCTCAGATGGTGCTGCAGCAGCAGTTTTAGCTAGTGAAGAATTTGTAAAGAAGAATAACCTTCAGTCCAAAGCTGTTGAAATTTTGGCACAAGAGATGGTGACTGATTTGCCAAGCTCATTTGAAGGAAAAAGCATTATTAAATTGGTATGTCTGAGATTCTGTTTTGTTAATTAATCAAGGGGTTTTCTGTTTAAAAACTTCAAAGTGACATTATTGGCTCTGGATATAATTTACTTGAAAAAATGGTCTGGAAAATTTAATATTATAACCATTCTTAAGAATGTGTTAGGGGAAAATAATTGGTGAAAATCTATGCTTCCCATAATAGAGCCATGTATCATTATATGATAATTTTTAACCTCGGTGGTTTGTATTTATTCTGAGTTGGCAAAAATGCCCAGAACTCCAGTCTTACAGAATTAAAGGAAAAACAAAGATGTTTTCAGGGAACTTTCTTGATGCTTCAAAATCCTGTTTGAAGATTGAGTACAAAATAGAGGAAGTAAAAATGATGAGAATTCAGACTTAGAGTTAGTTGAATATTTGAAGATATATACATATATATTAAATATATGCATGTATACATATACATATATAAATAATTTTTTGGTAAACTATAGTTTACAAAATGATTTTACAGCAATGCTTTGAATTTGAAATTGTCCCTATACCTTGCCCAAGATCACAATGCTGGGGTGCTAGGATATGGTAGAGATGAACTTAGGCTCAGATTTTCTGTTTATAACAGTACAGTTTCCATTATGCCATAATTTTATTCTTTGGAGAGAAGTTCGGGTCGCATGACCAAAGAGGTTGTTAAGAGCATGGATTTTGGAAAAATGTTTGAATCTCATATGATCTTCTAAAAGAAAATTGTTTATTTTCATGTAAAATTTCCCCTGTTATTTTTTAGTATATCTGAATCATAATGATCTGTTGATAAATCTCTTCAACCTGTTTATCACAACTATACATTGTGGTTTGATAGAATTTTTGTAACTTAGCCTAAGATATGGCCTGAAGAAGTTAAGTCCTTTTTATATATCTTATTTAAAATTTTGTCCTTTATAGTACAGAATTTAATATGTATAGTTTCCCTCCTGGATATCCTTTTATTTGGACTTTGGGTATCATATAGAATCAACTGATACTTCAATATGTGTGATCGGTTCTCAGCTGTTAAGGTTATACATATTAATCTCTTATAATGTTTACATAAAAGTCCAGGTTTGATGCCCTTTATTTATATATTTTTGGTTTTAGGTTGGCTTCGATATGAGTAAAGAAGCTGCCAGAAAGTGCTATGAAAAATCTGGCCTAACACCAGATGATATTGATGTAATAGAACTTCACGATTGTTTTTCTGTCAATGAACTCCTTACTTATGAAGCACTGGGACTCTGTCCAGAAGGTAATATCTTTCAAGAGGTGCATGTTAACTTAATACAATTTATCTGAGAAAATTTCGTTGTCACCGTTGAACAAAAGAATTTGTTAATTGCCTTTTCCTCCATGTTGACTCTACCACATTGTGCAGAGTGAATGTAAGCTATCTTGATACTGGACTTTTTGGAATATATAGTCTTAGACAATAGTAACACTGAGTGTACAAAAAATTTGTATTGTGTAAATCAGGGGTACTTATAATGTACTGTTAAGTGGAAGGAAAAAGGGGAGAAAATTACATTTGAAATTCTAACTATTTCAAATTCTGTTTGAATAAAGACTTGCAGAAAGGAAAATGGAAAAACTAGTCGGTGGGATCTGGAGAATTCTTTCTTTTTCATTTATAAGGTGGTTGTACCATTTTCCATTAGTACTAGCAGTGTATGAAAGTTTTAGTCACTTCACATCCTTACTAACACTCGATAGGTTCAGTTTTTAAAATTTTAGCCATTCAAAAGAGTGTATAGTGGTGTCTTATTTTAGTTTTAATTTGCATATCTCTGATGACTAGTGATGTTGAGCATCTTTTCATGTGTGTATTGGTCATTCATATATCTTCTTTTGTGAGTGCCTGTTCAGATCTTTTGCGCTTTGATTATTGGGTTGTCTTTTTTTATTGTGTTGTAAGAATATATAAAGAAATACATATATATGTATATATATTTTTTCTGGGTACAAGTCATTTGTCTTATACATGTATGCTATGAACATTTTCTCCCAGGCTGTAGCTTACCTTTTGTTTTATTTTATTTATTTTTTAAATTTTTTATTATTTATTATTATTTATGCCTACAACACCTGGTCTTCCTGGTGGTCTCCCATCCAAGTACTAACCTGGTCTGACCCTGCTTAGCTTCCAAGATCAGACATTGGGTTTGTTCAGGGTGGCATGACCATAGACCATGGATTGTGGCTCCACTGGGGCGTGAACCCAGGACCTTCTGCATGTAAAGCAGATGTGCTAACCGCTACACTATGGAACTACGTCCACCTTTTTGTTTTATTAATAGTCTCTCTTGAAGAACAAAATTTTAAAATTTTGATGAAATACAAATTATCAATTATGGTTCATGCTTTTTGTATTCTAAGAACCTTTTTCCTATTCCAGGGTCATAAAGATTTTCTTCTATTTTTATTCTAGGAGTCCTATAGATTTAGATTTTATGTTTAAAGTGTTTAATCCATCTTGAGTAAATTTGCGTATGGTGTAAGATAAAGGTTGATATTAATCCTTTCTTATTTCATACACATATCCAGCACTATTTGCCGAAAAGACTTCTTTCCCTACTGAATTGCACTGGCACCTTTGGCAAAAATCAATTGCCCGTGTGTGTGTGTATCATTATTACATTTTTGGACTTTCTGTTCTGTTCCATTGATCTACATGTCTTAACCTTTCACCAATACCAAATTATTTTAGCTACTGTACTTATACTATTTATTACTATATTGTACAGTATAGTAATTCTTAAAATCAAATAGGGTAAGTTCTCCAATTTTGTTCTTTTTAAAATTATTTTGGTTATTTTAGTTTTTTTGCATCTCGATGTACATAATAGAATTAGTTTGTCTATGTCTACACACACACACACACACACACACACAACCACACACACTGGAATTTTCATTGGCATTTCATTGAAACTGTAGACCCATTTAGAGATAATTATCTCAACAATGTTGAATCTCCCAATCCATTATGTGGTATGCATTTCCATTTATTTAACTTTCCTTTTTTTTTAGATGTAATATTCTATACACTGAAGAAAATGAAAACACTGATTCAAAAAGATATTATGTATACCCTCATGTTTATTATAGCATTATTTACAATAGTTAAAATATGGAAACAGTCTAAATGTTCATCAACAGATAAATGGATAATGAAAATGTAGTATATTTCTATATCATGAAATATTTAACTAAAAAAGGGATGAAATCTTGCTATTTTTGACTATATGGATGGACCTTGAGGGCATTTTGCTAAGTGAAATAAGTCAAACAAATCAGACAAATGCCATATGGTCTCACTTATATGAGATCTCACTTAAATGGAATAAAAAACAAACAAACGAACCCAAGCTCATACATACATGGAACAGATTGGTGGTTGCCAGAGGTGGGAGTGGGTGGGTGAAATGGGTTAAAGGAGTCAAAATGTACGAACTTGCAGTTATAAAATAAATAAGTAATGAAGCTGTAATGTACAACATGGTGACTATAGTTAATAATACCGTATCATGTTTGAAAGATGCTAAGAGTGTAGAGCTTAAAAATTCTCATCCTTAGAAAAATAAATTTTGAAACTGTATATGGGGATGAATGTTAACTGGACTTATTGTGGTACTGTGTCACAATATCTACAAATACGGAATCATTATGTTATACACCAGAAACTAATATAATGTTATATGTTAATTATATCTCATAGGCTTAAGGATTAAGTTATGTAAATATATGTAAAACAATTAGAACAAGGCCTGACACAGAGTCAGTGCTTAAAAGCTGTTCATTGCCTCTGATTGTACCACAGCCACCATTATTATTTCAGTTCTTGTTACTTTTCAGAAATATAATCTGAAAGAATATTTTATACAATGCATGCATTTTTACTTACTTCTTAACCACCTAGAAGAATGACTAGGGAATTGATATAAATGTTGGAAGCTGCCAACCATGTAATGTAATTTTTTTCCTCTTAAGCTTACATTTATGGCTCAACACTATTCCTGTCCACTTCCTTTAGTTTCATGAAGTGCTCTTTTTTCATTCTCCTTTTCTTTTCCCTGTTTATTAAGAATATTTATATAGCATATAAGAGTACAGTTGAAAATGTAAGGAAATGAATACATTTTGGCAAAATTATAAATTTTTCAAGCCAATACAATTGTTTTAGTGTAGTTTTGTATCCATTTTAGTTTTTTCTTTTGATTCTCTGAATCTCTTATTATATTTGTAGCAATTTTGGAAGCCAGAGAGCTCTTGGGATTTAATAGATGCTTCGTTTCATGTAGGAAATATTCTGAAAAATTACTACTCAATATTTATTACCTACTTTTAGATGTGCTCATATAAATTTGATGTTAGGTTGAGCTGTAAAAAATGTTTGCTGCAAGGAATTCTTGGCTATATGGAAGTTAAAAAATATATCACTTATTCTAATGTTATTTTTAACATTTGTGAATTTTTTTTCCTTATGTAGGACAAGGTGGAAAACTGGTTGATCGAGGAGATAATACTTATGGAGGAAAGTGGGTCATTAATCCCAGTGGTGGATTAATTTCAAGGGGACACCCACTGGGAGCTACAGGTAATACAGCACACAGATGTCATACATTTTTTTTTGTTATTTTGGCATAAGTGTGAATGATTAATCATTGGTTTGAATGAAAGATTGTGTTCTCTGAATGTGGTAGGCAGTGCTTTAAATGATTGTTTAGCCACAGTGTTTTTTATTTTCCTTTAAGTACAGTATCCTTCAATGATTTTGATTAATTGATGAGAATTTAAATTATTTAACACTCTAAATTCAACAATACATATTTTTAAAAGTTTGATTATTTTCAAATGGGCATACAATTAATAAGATGTTTTTAAATAGATATCTGGCTAGACCTGCTATATGAATTATTTGAAATGAACACATTATATATAGTTGTATATGTGGTTGGTGTTGCATGGAAATTTTTTTTCTCTTGGGAGAAGCTATGAAATATGAATTTTACTCTGGCTGTACTGTTGATGAGCCATGTGACTATTTTGATTAATTACCAATTAGTTAATCACTTTGAATTAGTTTCCTTAATTGTAAAATGAAGAAATAGTGCAAAGCAATTTCTTAAATAACCCCAAAAATTCTGGGACTTATTTTTATATAGATTGGTGAGTTCTGTATTTTTCCTTATAGTCTTATATGTGAATGAATTAATGAAGTAAAATTTTGTAAATTCTCACAGATTTGAAAATAGATGTTAGAATCAATAGATATTCATTACAGTAGTTAAATTTGGTTTATTTCTGTTTATCACTCAAATTTAGTAAACATAATTTAGTAGAGAAAATAAATGTACGTAGAGATTAGAGAGATAGGTAGGAAGACATTTACACACAGATAGTTGTAACATAATATGCCACTTTGCTATTTGTTTTCTGTCTTGTCTGTTTTTTGCTATTTTTCTCTTTTCAATGTGATATTTTTATTAATTGAGTATTTTTTAGTATTTTTTTCTCTTCTATTGAATTATTTCTTTTTCTCATTCTTTAGAGGTTGCTCTAGGATTTACAACATACATCTTTAATTTATCACAGTCTACCTTCAAATAATGTTATACCATTTCACATATAATATAAAGGATTTTTACAATAGAATGTTTCCATTTACTCTCTCCTATCCTTTATGCTGTTCTTGTTATACATGTACTTCTAAATATGTTATAAACCCACAACATAATATTATCATCATTGCTTTAAGTAATCTAATATCTTTCAAAGAAATCTAAAAATGAGAGCAATGAAAATTACATCTTTGAGAGTGGCAAAATAACAGAATTTGAAAATACTCTCCTTTAAAAAGTACCAAGAACACTGGCAAAAATTGTCAAGGTCAGCTTTTTTCAGAACTTTAGAAATTAACCCAAGGCTAACAATGATCTGGAAGATTTGTTAAAAAAAAGAATTGAATCTCTTTGAGAACACCAAGCTTTGTAGCATTTCGACTTGCTCTAATCCCGCCCCTCCTTTTCCCCATCTCCATAGTAGCCTTGAAAACCAATAGCATGCAATTGTGGTGAAAATTAGTAGCCTTGCTGGCACTGGAGAAATCAGAATGGAGTTGGGGCTCTTTCAAAACTCCATTCTCAAAGAATTGTCATTATGTGACTAGTCTGGCAGTTCTCTGGTATACCCTACTCAAAAGCCTCATCTTTGTGTAACCTAACTGAGAACTTGCCATGTGCAAACAGTATTTTCTCCAGTCATTTGTTAGGAATAATCAGCAACAACTGTTTAACAGCATGGCTGCCTGAGATGCCAATAACAATTGGGGCAAACAGCAAACCAACCAGAAAACATAAAAGAAGAAGCTGTGGAATGAGATGTCCATAAGGGGCTTTGAAAAGGTATAAAATTTCTTGGGAATACATACGTAAGGCTGTGTGTGTGACCAAAGCTGTATGCATGCTTAGGAAAAACCTGAGAGGGTCCTAAGCTCTTACCTCTGGCTAACTTGGAGCTCTGCACAAGCAGGAAGTAAAGGCCAAGGTGGAGTTCTAAACTGCCTAGGTGAGTACCCCAGCACAACACACAGAACCTAGCAAAGATTGGGATACTTATTAATTGAGAAAGTCTCTATCTAGCCATTAGCTGATCTCTAAGCTAACTAAGAAGAAACTCTGGTGACTAACTATGACAAAGAACACAGACTTTACAGAATTAGTTTGGAAACTAATTAGATCATCAGTAGATCATCAATAACAACAAGAAAAATAATAGACTCTGGGAAAGGGGGTAATCTTATTTCTAAAGTTGTCACATCATATAAAATGTACACTTTCCAGCAAAAAACTATGAGACATGCAGAGAACAAGAAAGTATGGCTCAAACACAGGAGGAAAAAAGCAGTCAGTAGAAACTGAGGTAGCCCAAACATTGGATTTACTGGACAAAGATCTTAAATAAGCTATTTCAGTATGTTCACAGAACATAGGAAACTGTATATAAAGAACTAAAGGAAAGTATAATGATGTTTCATGAAATGGAGACTATCAGTTACTAGATAGGAATTATAGAAAAGAACCAAATAAATTCTGGAGTTAAGAAGTATAACAACTGAAATGGAAAATCCTCTATAAGGGCTCAACACTGGATTTGAGAAGGCAGGAGAAAAAAATCAGCAAAGTTTAAATAGGTCCATTGAGATTATCCAGTCTGAGGAACAGAAAGAAAAAAAAAAGAGAATGAAGAAACAAGAGTAGAGCCTCAGAGTGTTGTGAGATACCTGCAAGTGTAGCAACATAAGCATAATAATAGTCTCAGAAGGAGAGGAAGAGGCAGAAAAAATATTTGATGAAATGACTGCTAATCCTCAGCAAAGGAATCCTAAGTAAGGCTTAACAGCTGAATTCTCTTCAGAAACCATTGAGGCAATGTGATGAAAAAAACTGCCAGCCAAGAATTCTGTATTCAGTGAAACTATCTTTTAAAAAGGAAGGAGAATTAAGGCATTTCCAGGTAAACAAAAACTGAGAGACTTTATCACTAGCAGACCCTCCCTTACAAGAGAGTCATTGAGACAAATCAAAGAGCACGAGACAGTGAATGAAGAACACATGAAGAAATAAAAAGCACTGCTAAGTGTAACTACATTGGTAGATATAAAAGACAATATATGCGCAGCCTGTATCATTTAAAGTGTGACTACATTGGTGGCTATAAAAGACAATATATGTGTGCCCTATAAATGACAAAGTAGTAAAATGGTACACTAGAAAATACCTATTTAACACAAGAGAAAAATGGAGAAATAGAGGAGAAAAAAGACAAGTTCAAGAGAATGAGAAGACAAGCCACACACTGGGAAAAAAATATTTGCAAAAGACACATCTGATAAAGGACAATTATCTAAAATATACAAAGAACTCTTGAAAGTAAGCAATAAGAAAACAAACAACCTGATTAAAAGGTGGTAAAGGACCCAAACAGACACTTCATCAAAGAAGATATGTAGATAGAAAATAAGCATATAGAAAAATCCTCAACATCATATGTCATAAGGAAATTGCAAATTAAAACAACAATGTGATACCACTATACCTATTAGAATGTCCAAATACCAATTGCTGACAACACCAAACGCTGGCAGTTTCTTACAAAACTAGGCATCCTCCTATCATATGATTCAGCAATTGTGCTCCTTGGTATTTACCCAAACAAGGTGGAAATTTATGTCCACATAAAACCTGCACATGGATATTAATAGCAACTCTATTTATAATTGCCAAAATTTGGAGGCAACCACAATATCCTTCAGTAGGTGAATGGATAAACTGTGATCTATCACAACAAGGGAATATTATTCAACACTAAAAAAATTGGTATCAGGTGTTGAAAAGATATGGAAGGATTAACTACTTATCATGGTGATCATTTAGCAATATATACAAATATTGAATCACTGTTGTATACCTGAAACTAATATGTCAATTATACCTTAAGTTAAAAAAAAAAAAAAAAGACATGGAGGAACTTTAAATGCATATTACTTAGTGAAAATAGCCAGTCTGAAAGCTCATACTGTATAACCTCAACTATATGACATTCTGGAATAGGGAAAACTGTGGAGAGACAGTAAAGAGATCAGGGATTAGGGGAGTGGGAAGGATGAACAGGCAGAAGGTTTTTAGGACAATGAAACTGTGCTATATGATATTATCATGTTGACTACATGTTATATGTTTCTACATGTTATATGTTTCTCCATGTTATGAGTTTCTCATAGAATATACAATACTAAGAATAAACTCTGATGTTAACTATGGATTTTGGGTGGTGGTGATGTGTCAGTATAGGTTCATAGATTATAATAAATGCACCCATCTGGGGTGGATGTTGATAGTGGTGGAAGCTCTGCATGTGTGGAGCAGGGACTATGTAAGAAATATCTGTACTTTCTACTGTGACCCTCACACTGCTCTCAAAAATCAAGTACTTTTTGAAAAATATTAATGTCTATTAACATACATTTATGTTAGATGATAGATAATGGAAGAGAAAATGAAAATAAAGTCCTCATTTCTACACCTCGTAGGTGATTATATTGGTATTAATAATTCCTTCTTCTACTATTTGTACCATATTTCCTTTGCTCTTAGCAAGCACCTTATTCATAGTTTCTTATCTGAGTATGACCCAAACCTTCATTTCTGAATATTCTGTGCCATTAGAAGTACAGCTTTTTTGAAATGTTGTAGTAAAAGTTTTGCTAACTTTCACTATAAGACATGGGAGTACCCATAGTATTTTTTGTGTTACAGGCTAATCCTTTTGATCTTCATTACATAACCCAACATTTCCATGATAATCAGGATCCATCACCCAAGTCAGTTAATCCCCGCCTTTGCCTGTTCTGTATAATGAGAAGCCCAAAGCAGCTAGGTGGTAGTCTCTGCTTCCAGTTCATTAGAACCATTGTTGCTTCTAAGACTTTTAAACCAGCAGAGCCCAAAGTTTTGGGAATGGCAGGAAAAATTTTGCTAGCAGTTCTGTAGGGATAATAGTGAGAGGAGCTGCTACTTTTCTCATTCTTTGATTACCAGGAGACTTGTGTATCCTGGTTTTGGAGAAACAGCATTATTGATTCAGAACATGTTCCTATTTTGGAGGCTATTACCTGGGCCCAGCAAAGTGCTGCTGGCACCTTCAGAAGGCCTTTACATTATTCTATCTGACCAGCTGCTTCATGGTGATAGACTGCATGGTAAGCCCAGTGAGTGCTGTAAGCAGGAGTTCATTCCTGCATTTTATTCATTGAGGCTGTTAAATGAGCTGTTTAATCAGAGGCAATACTGTGTGGGATATCATGTTGGCAGATCAACACAAAGATCAAGGATAAAACCCGACGAGGTATAAAAATTGAAGGTATAGGTGGAGAAGAGAGACCTTTAAGAATAATATGAAGAAATGGTCAGTTACCCAAGAGAGAAGAGTGTTTAAAAAGAGGTCAGGACAGAAGAGTTCAATAAAGAGTGAGAAGTGTCTTTTGTATTTGACTATTATCAAGTCATTGGAAATCTTAGAGCAATTCTAGCACAATGTTTTGCATGGAAGCACATGGGAATTCTGGAAGAATTAGAAACGAGAAATAGTAACTATAGTTGTTACTTTTAGGAGTAGTGGCTGTGAATGGAAAGGAGTGTATAGGGTATGTACCTCAGTTGCAGGTTTGTGTTCTATATGAATGAAGTCTTGAGTTTGAGCTTATCCTCTTCACCCTTTTAATTCTATAGCTTTGTTGATCCGGTTTTTCTAATTTATAAAATAGGAATAAAATATACTTAATAGGGTTGTTTTGTGGATTAAATGAAGAAATACGTGTATGTAAAGTATATAGCAGAGTTCCCCCCCCCAAAGATAGGAACAAAGTAATTACTGGTATTCTCCCCACATCATTTCACAAAAGGAAGCCATACCGTTTCTTGCTAGTAAGTATCATCATAGTATGAAAAATAATTTATTACCATTTCAGGAAAAGAACATTCTTTTAATTTGTAGAGAAAATAATGTTCCTTTTTGTATGTCAATTGCAAATCGTCAATATCCCTATATAAACATTGTGCCCAATGCTACACAGACATTATTTTAAAACTATTTTTCTGCTTTTGGTAAATAGATTAACCTGTTTCCTTGATCTGTCAGAAGAATTAGGTCATATTTCAGTGTTGATTTTGTTGCTAATGGGACATAGAGCAGTCAGGGTGATAATAAATATTTCTGGTTATGGTCACTGAAGCCCCGAAGAGTTAGTCTGCATTTGAGAACAGTGATTTAAATTCTCCTTTCAGCAGATTCCTCAGTCTCACATAGGAAACTTCTGTTTTGTCAGGGGATGAATGTGACATTTCACTTAGTTGTTTTTTTGACATATAATTTTTTTTTCTCCTGAAAGAACATGTTTTTATTATAATTGGCTTGTTTGCCATTCTGAGAGTTTTCTCCCGCTACCTACTGAAATATGCAGAAATCATGCTTTGTAGTAACAATATGATTTTTCATATCCATATTCTTGCTTAAAATTGAAGTATAATTTTCATAAATGCACAGTTCTCACAAACACAGTTGTTTATAGCAGCATTATTAATAATAGCCAAAAGGTGGAAAAATGCAGATGTCTGTCATCAACTGATGAATGGATAAACAAAATGTGGTATATTCATGCAATGGAATATTCCTTGGCCATAAAAGAAGTGAAGTAGTGACCTATGCTATAACATAGATGAACCTTGAAAACATTTTGCTAAGTGAAAGAGGGCAGTCATGAAGACCACATGTTATATGATTCCATTTATATGAAATGTCCAGAATAGGCAAATCTATAAAGACAGAAAGTGGATTATTAGTCGTTTAGGACTGGGGTAAATGGGAGAGTGATAGCTAAAGAATGGGGGATTTTTTTTTTTGTAGCTAATAAATATGCTTTAAAATTGATTGTGGTTATGATTACACATGTTTGTGAATATATTAAAAGCCATTGAGTTGTAAGCTTGAACTGGATGATTGGTCTTGACAATTGTATACATCTATATACCAGCCAAAACAAGATATGGAACATTTCAGTCATCCCAGAAAGTTCTATTGTGTCTATTTCCAGTAAATCTCTTGACTTCCCTCAAACACTTCTCTACTCTCCAGCCCCTCCCCCTCAACCAGGCTAAGAATTTTTGACTTCTATCATTGTAGATAGTCTGGCTGATCTAGAACTTCATATAAATGGAATCATACAGTATGTATATGTATTTTTTGCATCTGGCTTCTTTCACTCAATAGAATATCTGTAATATCCAGATTTTTCTTGTATCAGTAGTTCATTCTTTTTTATTGCTAAATAGTATTCCATTGTCTAAATATACCAATTTGTTTATCCATTCTCCCATTGATGGACATTTGAATTCTTACCTGTTTGGGGCTATTATAATACGGCTTCTATGAACATTTTTGTACAACTCTATTTGTGGACATACCTTTTGCATTTCTCTTGGGTTAATCACTCAGAGTGGAATTGCTGGGTCATAGCGGAGATGTGTATTTAACTTTATAAGAAACCGCCAAATGGTTCTTCGAAGTGTTATCATATGTTGTTTAATATTATAGCTGGGTGACAAATTTTAACATTTAACAAATCTTTTTCTTCTTCTTTACCCTTAGTTCTGTCTGTCTGCATTAACCACTTTTAATAATTCTTTTGTATTTTTCCAAAAATTGTTATGCTTATACAAATACATATGTATATGAGTTTATACAGTCTTTATGTATGTGCGTGTATTTGTATATTTATCACATTATGTATAGCTTTTTTACTTACATCTTAAAATTTTGTTATCACTTATAGATATTCTTTATTCTTTTTAATGCCTGCATAGTATTCTCATTATAAGAAATTTACCTAGTCATTCACTTATTGGTAGACATATGAGTTCTGTTAAGTTTGTTATTACACAAGGATGCTTACCATTACATGGTCTTGCAAGTATACCCATAGGATGAATTCCAGACAGTGAACTCTCTGTGTCAAAGGCTAGTATATACTTAAAGATTGGTGCATATTGCCAAATTTTCTTCAAAGAAGATATACCAGTGTGTATTCCTAATGACAGAATATGAAATGTTTTTTTTTTCTACAATCGTGCCACCGTTCGATTTTATCTTTATCAACTGTAAACAATTTTGCTCATCTTGGCCAGACATCCAGTTATTTTCCTCTGGGAATTAAAAAGTTAACCTAAAATACCCTGGGAAGATAGAATTTATCCATTTTTTAAATACTTGAGAGAGAGACTCACCTTCTGCAGTTATCTTTTGAAAACCCTTTCCAGTATTTATTTGAATCTACCCTATTGGTCAAATTTTCCTCTTATCATCAGTTTTTAAGGAATAGTGTTTAGTGGTAATGTAGCATTTTCGTGGAAAAACTTATAAATCTTGGTGACTTGATTGGTAGTCTGAATAAGGATGAGGAATTATTGAAGAATAAATGTTTACTTGCTACATATTGAGGATTTGGCTATATTTCAAGTAATCTGACACATGGCCATTAGCTGTAGCCCAAGAAAGAACTCAGACTCCTGGAAAATATTTCAGAATGACAGCTCTGAGTAGTTTAAATATTTTGCCCTAGTTACTTGCATAACAAACTGCAATAAGATCCTAAGAAAATCAGAAAATGGTCAGTAAGTGCTTCTAAAACATGCTGAATTAAGATGGGGTGATGAGAGTGTCAAGTTCTCTTCTATAAATGGTATTAGTTTAATTTTAAGATTTTGACGCTTTGATGGGAGCTCAGTATTGGAGAATTGGTTTTAAAATTAATGCTCCATGATATTGTTTCTGATTTTAACTTGTTAAGAACTGCATGAAAAAAAGCTTCTAGCTACCATAGCAATACTTCTAACAGAATATAAATTTAATCATTTGAAATGAATATTATTTTGTTCACTCTCATTTTAAAAATACAGATTACTTTTAGCTTTTCCAATAAGAAAGATCACATTAAACCTGAGTTTGTTTTCGTTTTTGTTTGTTTTACTTTGCAATGGCCATATGATTAGTGTCCAGATAATTAGTGTCCAGATAATATTATCATATTTTATTGCAGGATTTAAAGTGCTTTTACATATATTGCCAAACACTTATGGAACACTTGTTTAAAATTCATAAGTAAAATTTGACTTTAACATATTCTTAACATCTCTGATTTTTGAAAATGCATATTAATGTTTGTGATCTCCTGAAAAGGCAGGAAAGTGCCTTTGAGATAAAGCTTCTCATAGGATTTTTGCTTTGAAGCTAAAAGTTGGTTATTTAGTTTGGCTTTTTCTATCAATTCATCCTGGCATTTAATGCCTTTCCAGTGTGGTTTCAAACATAATTTTAGCCCTGATCTTCTATTTTTCAGTCCATGAAAGTTTGAAAAATGCTTATTATGTGTCCACCTTATCATTAGGTGCTATAGGTTAACTGGTTCTCAAATATTGGGTTACTGATGAACTGATTTAGAAATCTCCGGTAACTTTTGAATATATATATTCCCACCCCATGGGGTACCCTTACATTCCGATTCCTAAGTCTGGTTGATCCTAACAGTTTATAGTTTTTTAAAAGTTACCCCAAGAGCTTTTCATGCACAGCCAGGTTTGGGAACCAGAAAGCATACAAGAGGCAAATAATGAAATAACACAAATAATTATGATACAAGATAGACTATAAGTGCCTTAGGCAAAGCACAAACCAGAATGATGAAGGAAAGAAAAAGGGAAAGGGGTGAAGATTTCTTAAATATAGACCATGCTTTGTACCAAATAGCATTTATATCTAGTTGAATTTTGAGAGAGGAGATACAGAAAGAGGAAGTATGTTTACTGAACTGTACTATTTGCTTTTACACAAGCAGGTTTAATTCCTTCTCACCTCTATAAGCTCTGTCTTTGCTATTTCCTCAATAATAATAACAACAACAAACAGTGCTAAGGGCTGGGTACTATTCTAAATATTTTTCATGTACAAATGCATTTAATTCCCATATTTATTTTTATATTTTATAAAAAAGAAAATAGAGGTGCAGAGAGACTTTCCCCAAGTTACCAAGCTAGAGAGTGAGAAAGCTAAGATTTAAACCCAGACAGTGTAATTGTAGAGCCCAAGCTCATAACCACTACAGTCTACTTCAGTGCCCTTTCCTCAGTGGAAATGCCCATTTTCAGGTTCCATCTCAAGTGTTAGTTAACACTTATGAAGGTTTTCCTGATTTCTTGATCCCCTCCGTAGATTGAGTTAATTTCCCTTTTCTGAACTTTCGCTATACTTTCTCAGTATTTCTTTTTGAGAATTTTTCATATATTCTGTATACAAGTTCTTTGTCAGATATATGCTTTGCAAAGATTTATTTCCAAGTCTGTGAATTTTTTGTGTATTCTCTTAGAAGTGTCTTTTGAAGAGCAGAGTTTTTTATCTTGGTTAAGTCCCATTTATCAGTTTGTTCTTTTATGTATTTGCTTTTGATATTGTATCTAAGAAATCTTTATATAACTCAGAGTCACAAAGATCTTTTCCTATGTTTTCTTATAGATGTTTTAAATGTTAAGTTTTATGTTTAGATCTATAATCCATTTGGAGTTAATTTTATATACAGCAGAAATTAAGGGTCCAAATCCATATGCATTTTTTTATATGGATTTCCAGTCATTACAGCACTATTCGTTGGAAAGGCTATACTTTCTCCACTGCATTGCCTTTATTAAAAATTAGTCGTTCTAAATATGTGGACATTATTTCTAGACTCTCTTTTCTGTTGATCTATTTGTGTCTTTACATGAGTACCATACTGTTTTGATTATTGTAGCATAATAGTTTCTTGAAATTAGGTAGCCTTAACTCTAACTTTTTTCTTCTTTTTCAGAGTTGTTTGGCTAGTCTAGTTCCTTTGCATTTCCATAGAAACTTTAGATCCAGTTTGTTGATTTCTACAAAAAATCCTCCTGGGATTTTTATTGGGATTATGTTAAATGTATGGATTTATTTGGGGGGCAGAATTGATATCCAAGCTATACTGAGTCTTCTGACCCATGAACAAAATATATATCTCTATCTATTTATGGTCTTTAACTTTACTCAGGAATATATTACAGTTTTCACTGTACAGGTCTTGCATATCTTCTGTTAGGTTTATCCCGCAGTGCATCATAGTTTGATGCTATTGTAAATGGTACTTTTTCTATTTCCATTTTTCATTGCTAGTATGTAGAAATACAATAAATTTTAAAATAGTCATCCCATATCCTTATTAAAACTCATGTAATTCTAGTAACTTTTTAAAAACGCTATAAGGTTTTTTATATAGACAATAAAATTGTATGTAATAAAGGCAGTTTTATGTTTTCCCTTTTGTCTTATTAAAAGGCCTTCTTTCCTTGTCAAGTCTTTGCTCTGAAATCTACTTTGGCTGATTTAATATAGCCACTCAAAATTTTAGCTGGTGTTAACATGACATATATTTTTTCCATCTTTTTGCTTTTAACCATTTGTGACTTTGTATTTAAAATGCATTGTCAGCATTTAGTTGGCTCTTATTTTTTCTCTTCCACTCTGAGAGTCTCTGCTTTAATTAAGGTGTTTAGACCATTTACATTTGATGTGATTATTAATATGGTTATGTTTGAATCTGTCTTGCTATTTGTGTTCTCTTTGTCTTGGCTGCTCTTTTATTTCCCCCCTTTTTAAGCTACCTTTGGATTTATTTAATGACTCCGTTCTATCTTTATTTTATTGTAATCTATCTTCAAATAATATTATACCACTCACTAAAAGAACCTTGTAACAGTATACTTCCATTTCTCCTGTCCAGGCCTTTAATATTGTTGTTGTGAATTTTTCTTTTACATATGTTATAAACCTCACAATAAATAAATTTTTTGTTTAAACAGTTATCTTTTAAAGAAATTTAAACAAGAAAAAAAAATTTATGCATTTACCTATGTAGTTACACTTCCCGTGCTCTTCATTCCTTTATATAAATCCATATTTCCATCTGCTATCATTTTTCTTCTACCTGAAGGACTCCCTTTAACATTTCTTACATTGTGGGTGTTGTAGTATAGTGACAAATTCTTTCAGATTTGTATATCTGAAAATGCCTTTATATTACTTTTTGTTTTGAATGTATTTTACATTTAGTAGCAATTCTAGGTTGATAATTTGATAAATTTGGGGGGGGGAAACTGCTGTTACGTAAATACATGTCCTTCTTTGTATGTTGAATCCGTTCAAGCTTTTTCCCCTTTGAAATGCGACAAACATTTTCTTTTTCAAAAAGCCAAGCTCCAACATGCTTTGTTAATGTTGTTTATGCCAGGACCTTTAGATGTCTAATTTGAAACTAAAGCTGAAGTAGGAATTATTTGTATTTGACTGTTTCAATAGGAAGAGTCATGGGTTCAAGGAAGCAGAAGGAAGAAAAGGCCTCAGGTAATATCTCAAGATGTTACCCCTTGTAGTATTTCTATTCTGTGGTTTTCCAAAAAACCATAGCTGAGTCCTTGGCTAATTCTTTTTATATAAATCACACATAAGCACTTAGTACATATTGTTATTAGCACTTTATATTACACTATGAATTGTTTATATCTTCAATACTTAGTGGAGTGCTTGATACTTTTGAATGGTTTATTTTCAGTAGCAACCACACTATATAGTCCTAGGCTAATTATTTTTATATAAAAAGATTGAGCATCTTCCTAGGAAATTTTTCCAGCAAGATGGTAGAAAAATGAAGATTTCAGAAACATGGTGGAGTGAGAGACATTCCCCAGATCTCTCCACTTGAAACAACAATAAGCTGAACATCTAAAACTCAACAAAAAACACCTAAGTTGCACACATGCACATCTGAGTGTGAGATCTGCACATAAGAGCTGCCAGAGGTCAGAACCTGGGTGTCAGGCGGTGGACTGGGAGAAACAAAGAAGCTGCTTTCCGCAGCCGCCGGAGGTCACTGTAGGAGAAGGGAGAGGGAAGAAGGTGCAGCAAGCTCCCTGAACAGCCCTGCCTGGGAGAATTGTGAGTTCCATCCACGCAGCCGGCAGCAGTGCCGAATCATCAGGGCAGAAGGCAGGGAAACGCGATGGCAGAAAAACAACAGATGATTTTTACTGGCCATGGTTGCAAAACCGAGGCTGACCCACAGCCCTCATCATACAACCCAGAAGGCCCCTCCCTCCATACCCGCTGAAACTGAACAGCACAAAGCCCCAGAGGAATCTGAACAAATGCTACTGAAACTGTTGCTAACAATGACAAGGACTGAATCTGAGGGTAGCAAGCATGATTAAATATTTATAAGAAAATAAAAAGGCATTTTTAAGGCCTTATATAAAGCAGGGATCTAAGAGGCTTAGACTCCACCTACTGGAAACCAAAAGAAAAGCACCTTTATATAATAAAAAAAAGACCTTTATATAATAAATCTTTCCAGGAAAAAAACAGAGTACATTTCCATTAATTCCCAGGTGGAGAAATAGTCCATTAAACACCATAAACAATCAAGATGACAAGGCATCTTAGAAAGAAAGAGAAAAATCTCCAGAAAATAAGCTTACAGACATAGAAATATGCAACTTAAATGATAGAGAATTCAAGATAGTACTTCAGAAAAAAGACAGTAAATTCCAAAATGAATCCTATCAACAATTTCAGGAACTGAAAAAACACCTAGATAAGCAGAGCAAGGAGATTGAAACCCTCAGAAAGAACAGAATAGATCTTCTGGAGATAAAAACACACTGCAAGAGATGAAAAATGAAATAGCAAGCTCGGGAAATAGAGTTGAACAAATAGAGGAAAGGATCAGTGATATCGAAGACAGAAATCTAGAAGTCAGAAGGAAGAAGAGAGAAACTAAAGAATGAAAAATAATGAAAGAGAAATATAAGAACTAGCTGATACCATCAGGAGAGGAAACATGAGAATAATGGGCATTATTGATGGCGAGGAAAAGGAGCAGGGATTAGAAAGCATTTTTGGACAAATAGTGGATGAGAATTTCCCAAATCTAAGGAATGAGCTGGAGCTCGGAATTCAGGAAACCAATAGAACAACCAATTATCTCAACTCCAAAAGGCACATTGTATTAAAATTATCAAAAATCAATGACAAAGACAGAATTCTCAGGACAGCCAGGGCGAAGAAAACAGTAACTTATAAAGGAAAACTCATTAGATTATCCTCGGACTTCTCAGCACTAACCTTACAAGCCAGAAAGGAATGGAATCAAATATTTAAACTATTAAGTGAAAGAAACTACCAGCCTAGAATAATGTATCCAGCAAAGCTCTCCTTTAAATATGAAGGAGAAATTAAGATCTTTCCAGACATACAAAAATTGAGGGAATTCTTCACTATGAGGCCTGAATTACAGGAAATACTGAAAGAGGTCAGCTCACCTAAAACAAAATAACCAAAACCCCCACACAATTAGGAGTAAAGTGACTATCAGGCAAATAGAAGCAGAATAGTGTATCCCTTACTGAGAACAGGGCATTATAAACTTAAACAATAAAAAGAGATTTGCTATAGCAAGATAGTAATGAATGTTCAGCATACAGAGGAACAGATTGAGATAACAATGATTGAAAAGAGAAGGATTCAAGGATCCAAATTTGTGAAGGGGAATGGAGTTAAGACACGTGCAGAAGAAAATGCACACCTGTACATGTATAACTATCTTTTACATATTCATAATGGTAACCACACATAGAAGATTCAGAATGAAGTATATAACATAAAACAAGAAGAACCAGAGGGAAAACCCACAAAATAAAGAGAACAGAAACACAAGGACAAGGAAGCAATGGCAACACCGAGTGACCAGAAGCGAAAGATAAAATGGCTATAAGAAGACTGAATATTTCAATAATCACCCTAAATGTAAATGGACTGAACTCACCAATAAAAAAGCACAGAGTTGCAGACTGGATCAAAAAACAAAACCCAACCATAAGCTGCCTCCAGGAGACATCTCAGCTCTAAAGACAAATATAGACTCAAAGTGAAAGGGTGGAAAATGATATTTTAAGCAAATGGCATTCAGAGAAAAGTGGGAGTAGTGGTACTAATATCAGACAAAATAGACTTCAAAATAAAAAAGGTAGAGAAAGATAGTGAGGGACACTTCATAATGATAAAAGGAATCATGCACCAAGAAGACATAACACTTATTAATATCTATTCTCCCATTCATAGGAACCCTGAAATATGTAAAGCAATTACTAACAGAACTAATGAGAGAAACGGACCAAAACATTATCGTAGTAGGGGACTAAATACCCCACTGTCAGATATGGACAGATCATCCAAACAGGAAATCAGTAAGGAAATAACATCCTTAAATGACACATTAGACCAACTGGACAAAATTGACATTCATAGAGCCTACCATCCCAAAACAGTTTGCTTATACATTCTTATCTAGTGCACATAGAACATTCTTAAGAATTGACCACATACTTGGACACAGAGATAACCTCAACAAATATAAGAGGGTTGAAATCATATTCTCTGATAATAATGCTTCGAAGCTAGAGATCAACAGTAAAAAGAAATCAGGAAGAATAACAAATATATGGAGATTAAACAACATGCTATTGAAAAATCAATGGGTCAGAGAAGAAATAAAAAGAGATCAAGAGATACATAGAAACGAATGATAATGATAGTACAACATATCAAAACTTTAGGGATATGGCAAAAGTGGTCATAAGAGGAAAATTCATATAATTACAGGCCTGTCCCAAGAACAAGAACAATCCCAATAAAAACCTAATGCTTCATCTTAAAAAACTAGAAAAGGAAGAACAAATGAAGCCTAAGTCAGCAGAAGGAAAGAAATAATCAAAATTAGAGCAGAAATAAATTAAATTGAAAGCAAAAGAACAATAGAAAAAATAAATGCAACAAAGACCTGTTTGTTTGAGAAGGTTAATAAAATTGACAACCCTCTGGCTAGACTCACTAAAGAAAAAGAGAAAGGACACAAATAAACAGGGATGAAAGAGGTGAAATTGCGACAGTCAATTAGAAATACAAAAGATCATACAAGAATACTATGAATAGTCTATGGCCATGCTACCCTGAACAAGCCCGATCCCATCTGATCTCGGAAGCTAAGGAGGATCGGGCCTGATTAATACTTGGATGGGAGACCACCTAGGAAGGCCATAGTGCTATAGATGTAAAAATCAAAAATAAAAGGATTGTAAGCTGACAAGGTCCTTGCAATCTGTGAGGTCAACCAAAGGTTGCCATGCCTAAAAAATAAAAAAATAAAAAAAATGTACTTTTAAAAAAGTAACACCAATTCAATAACCTAGAAGAAATGGACCAGTACTTAGAAAAACAGAATCTTCCTAGACCGAATCAAGAACTGGAAAATCTAAATAGACTGATCAGCAGTATGGAAATTGAAACAATCATCAAAAACATGCAAAAAGTGAAAAGTTCCAGGACTAGATGGCTTCACCAGTGAATTCTACCAACATTCAAAGAAATGTATTTATACGCTGTTCTCTCAAACTTTCTTCCAAAAAATCAAAGAGGAGGAAATATTTTTTAATTTAATTTTATGAGGCCGATATAATACCTTGATATCACCTGGTAAAGATAACACACAAAAATTAACGACCAGTATCTCTCATGAACGCAGATGCAAAAATCCTAAATAAGATACTAGCCAACCAATACAACAACATATTAAAAAGATTATAACCACGATCAAGTGGGCTTCATCCCAGGGGTACAGGATGGTTCAACATACGCAAATTGATTAATGTGATACACCACATTAAAAATAATCATATGATCATATCAATAGATGCAGAAAAAGCCTTCTACAAGATACAGCATCCATTTATGATCAAAACACTTAACAAAATCAATATAGAAGAAAGTACCTTAACATAATAAAGGCCATATATGACAAGCCCTCAGCAACATTATACTTAATGGTGAAAAACTAAAAACCTTATAAGATCAGGAACAAGGCAAGGCTGCCAGTCCACTATCACCACTCTTATTCAATATAACATTGGAGGTCCTAGCAAGTACAATCAGACAGAGAAAGATATAAAAGGCATCCAAATAGGAAACGAAGAAGTCAACTGTCACTGTTTGCGGAGGACATGATTCTCTATATAGAAAACCCTAAAGATCCACAAGAACACTACTAGAAACAATAAGCAAATACAGTAAAGTTTCTGGATACAAAATCAATGTTCAAAAATCCATAGGTTCCTATACTCTAATAATGAAGTTCAGAAAAAGAAGTGGAAAAATAATTCCTTTTGCTAGTACAACAAAAGAATAAAATACCTAGGAATAAATTTAACGAAACATGTGAAGGACCTATATAATGAAAACTACAAGACCCTATTAAAGAAATCAAAGAAGATACAAAGAAATGGAAAGATATTCCATGTTCTTGGATTGGAAGAATCAACATAGTTAAAATGACCATTTACCTAAAGCATTATACAGATTTAATGCAATCCCCATCAAAATCCCATTAGCATTTTTTAAAGAAATAGAACAAAAAATCATCAGATTTTATGGAAGCACAAAGACCCCAATTGCCAAAGCCATCCTGAGAAAAAAGAATGAGGCTGGAGGCATCACTCTGCCTGACTTCAAATTATACTACAAAGCAACAGTAATCAAAACGGCATGGTATTGGCAGCAAAACAGACACATGGACCAGTGGAACAGAATCGAGAGTCCAGAAGTAAACCCATATTTATATGGGCAAATAATTTTTGACAAAAAAGCCAAAAATACAGTGGAGAAAGGAAACCTCTTCAATAAATGGTGCTGGGAAAACTGGAAAGCCACCTGCAAAAGAATGAAACTAGACTGTTGTCTATCACCACACAAAAATTAACTCAAAATGGATTAAGGACCTGAATATAAGACCTGAAACAATAAAATGCATAGAAGAAAACATAGGAACTAAACTCAAGGACCTTGGACTTAAAGAGGATTTTATGAATTTGACCTCAAAGGCAAGGGAAGTAAAAGCTAAAATAAATGAATGGGACTACATCAAACTAAAAAGCTTCTGCTCAGCAAAAGAAACTGTCAACAAGGTAAAGAGACAACCATCTGAATGGGAAAATATATTTGCAAGCAACACCTCCAATAAGGGCCTAATATCCAAAATATACAAAGAACTCATACAACTCAATAACAACAACAAAAAAAACATCCAATCAAAAAATGGGCAGAGGACCTGAACAGACACTTCTCCCTAGAGGACATACAAATGGCCAACAAATATTGAAAAGATGCTCAACATCACTAGCTATTAGGGAAATGCAAATCAAAACCACAATGAGATACCATCTCACACCTGTTAGAATAGCTATAATCAACAGGACAAGTAATAACAAATGTTGGAGAGGATGCGGAGAAAAGGAACCCTCATACACTGCTGGTGGGACTGCAAATTGGTACAGCCACTATGGAAAACAGTATGGAGTTTCAAAAAAACTAAGAATTGATCTACCATATGATCCAGCAATCCTCTACTGGGTATTTACCCCAAAGACTTGAAAACCTATCCAAAAAATATTTGCACACCGATGTTCATAGCAGCATTATTCACAGTGGCCAGGACATGGAAGCAACTGAAGTGTCCTATGATGATTGGCTAAAGAAGCTGTGGTACATATATACAATGGAATATTACTCAGCCATAAGAAGAGATGAAATACTGCCATTTGCGACAACATGGATGGACCTGAGATAATCATGCTAAGCGAAATAAGCCAGACAGAAAAAGTTGAAAATCACATGATAAACCTAAAAGCAACAAATGAACAGGACAAAAGAGACTCATGACATGGACTATAGACTAGTGGTTACCAGAGGATAAGGGTGGGGCGAGAGTGGGAAGGTAGATGGGGTAAAGAGGATCAAATATAGGATGGTAGGGGAAGTCTGAAGTGGGTAAAGGGATCAAATATATAGTAGCTGAAGGAAACTGGAGTTTGGGTGGTAAATACACAATAGAATATACAGATGTCAAATTATAATGTACACCTGAAAATTATATAATTGTATTAACCAATGTTACCCCAATAAACTTAATTTAAAAATATATTCAAAAAATAAAGCTAAAAAAATGGTAGTAAAATGAAGTAATCAGGTTAAAAGAACTTTTTTTGTTCACAAGAGATTATAAAAAGGGTTATTACTGCTTTGAAAGGATTCCCATTCCTATGCTCATCCACAATTTATAAATATGTTCATGTTTGATAGTTTATTTTTACCAGGCAGAGGAAAAGTATGGTTTTCATTTTAGTGCCAGAAATTATCCAAGGAAGGAACATTTTTTAAAAAATATGCTCATAGCTTATGCTTACATAACCATCTGTTTGTGTCTTCTTGGCAAGTGGGTTTCTGAGGCCAACTTTGACTTCAATCCTTCACAGATCTAGATTTTAGAAACACAAGAAACATCATTTTATTCTTAAGATAGATGATAACCAGAAAGGTCAAATGTTCAGTATGTTTTTCCTACAGACACTCAATTTTATCAAAAGCAAATAAATTATAAGGAAATAGGTTGGTAATAAAGATGTTTATTTCCTCCCCCCCCCACCTTTTTTTCCCATATGTGAGTTAGGCAGGTCATGAGTAAGAGATTTATCACAGTTTACCACTTCTACAGTATCAGTGGTATGAGGCAGTTGAAATATTGCAAAATCTGAAAGTGCTTCCAGTATATTCTCTTCCTCCTTCCCCTCCCTCCTCCTCTCCCCCTCTCTGCCTGCCTCCCTCCCCTTCCCCACCTCTGTCCCTCTCTCCTTCCATCTCTGGCCATCTGCCCCTCCTACTCCCACTTTCTCCCTCTCCATCCCTCTATCTCACTCTCATTTTGGCTGTCTTGAGCACTCTCTAGCACTCACTTAAACTTTCTATTCGTGAAACAGGCCATGTTCTTTCTTTGCACATGCTTATCTCTCTTCTTAAAGCATTCTTTCTTTCTTTCTGCCTGGCTAGCTCCTCTATATTTATGGGATCTCAGTTCAGATGTCCATTCATCTGGGAATCATTCCCTGACCTACTAAGCTATGAGCGATATCTCTCCTTTGTATGCTTGTAGCACCTGTGCTAATTCCTCTGGTAGCATTATCAGACTGTATTGTAAATGCCTGCATCTTGAATATCTCAGACTATCAGCTTCATGAGGGAAAAAGACCATGCCTAGTTTGTTTATTGCTGGGTCTTCTGAGCCTTGTACAGTGTCTGGCACATAATATACATTAAATATTTGTTGGCTGTATGGGTAGATGAATGTCTAATTGGTTCATTGCAATATTTACTAAGATTATATCATAAAGATTTTCCTAAATTGTTAAACTTTATAAACATCATTTTAAATAGAAACAAAGTACTTTGTCATATGGATAGCTATAATTTAATATAACCATTCCCCAGTTATTTCACTTCTAGATTTTAGTTTTCAGTTATAACAGTGTGATGAACAGAGAGTAGCTTTGTTAAACTTTGCCTATGCTTGTGTGGGGTAAGAACTTTCCTCTACCCTCAAGGTTCTTTCAGCTTGTCTGATAATTAATCTATATGGAATGATTAACAAGAGGAAAAACAACCACATTTAATTACATACGTATGCATGGGAACCCCACATACCTGAGAGAGTCAGAGACCCTGCATAGACAAGAGGTTCAAAGACAGAAATGGAAAATGAGGTATATATGATATTCTGAGCCTGAGATAAGGTTTGCCTTGGAGCTTCAGAGGGGAGGAAGGTCATTGCAGGACAATAAGAAGAGCAGATGTTCAGTAATTAGTAGTTTGCCCTGCCATATACATAGGCCAAAAAAAGTTATTTTTGATGATAACTCTTGTTATGGGTAAGGTCCCTAATTTAAATTCATTGAGAGGTAAAAGTTTCTTCTGAGCCTGCAGGGTTTTGATTGCTTTTAGCTCAAAATAATTCACATGCCAAAGTGGCACATTTGGGGGAAGCTTGTTCTGAACTCCTACACTTGATTATTTCCATAGAATGGTTTTCAGGGCATTCTAAAGTTCTTAATAATTTTGTTACATTGCTTTTCAAAAGGTTGTATTGGTTGAACTCTCCACCAGTATGTTATGGAGGTGGCTGTTTGCCATTAATCTCTCCAGCATTGATTTGTCCCATTTTTAAACATGCTTACCAGTTTGATTTGTTAAAAATGGTATCATTCTCTTTGATATGGTCAAGGTGAGGTTGAGTACTTTCTCAAATATTTGTAAACTATTTATTCTTCTGTGACGAAAACCAGAAGGATTTCCCCACCTATGTGTATATTATACCAGTTTGAATACTTTTTTTTTTTAGTCTTACATATTTATTAAATGTTTGAACTTTTTATATGGCTTTCTAGTGAAATTGATTGCCCCCAAAGGTTGGATGTATTAGTAAAATCATTCATTTTGACCTTCCTAATTAACATTTTAAATGTTCACAATTCAAAAAAATTATTGCAGGATGTAGATTTACCTATTTTAAAACAAGGTTTAAGATATATTGTGTAAAATTATAGACACTTGCTTGGAAATGAGAAATGGCATTTTGAATTTCTTGAGGAGGTTGAGGTTTGTTACCAGGACTTCTGTCACCAAGTACTCAGGAATCCGAAGTTGTGATTGAGTGCGGGTGAAAGAACACATTGGAAGTAGACTTGTGAAGCTCTCCCTCCAGGAGGAAACCAGTCTATCCTGCTAAAACATTCTTAACTTGATTATCCTTGAATAACTGGTCTGTAGAAAGACAAACAAGTGTGAATTAGGAGACCTAGGTTCTTATCTCAGCCCTGGAATTAGCCTGTTTTGTAGCCATCAGAAATTACTTCATATTACAAGTTTCTCAGTGCCTACATGATTAAGTTCTTTTCGGCTCTAAAAAACCTTTGATTTTATTTTCTAGGGGACAAGCTGTTCTTGTGAATCCAGACCTATTCTTGTGAATAGCTATGTATAGGTTTGGAAAGCAGTTCATTCTTGTTGCAAGCAATTCGGGGAAAATCATAGGAAAATTTCCATACTAGCTGAATGTTTTAGGGAAAATGAACTCCCAGATCCTAGATTTTCTTTTGATACATGAAAATGGCAAAATTGGGGTAAATTACTTTTATGTTGTTTTGCCTGGGCCAGAAAACTGTGTATTGAGTGTTTTCTCTTTGAACATGGCCAGAAAATGACAAATTGATAAATTTAAAGAGTACAGAGAAGTTCTCAAGCCTAAATATTGTCTCAATTCAGAGCTTACTTAGGGGAAGAAAACTAGGTGCAAAACCATTTAGTGCTTTTAAAGAAAGTTTATTATTATGCAAATGTCTCGGCTTAATTAAAGTCACAATTAAAACATCAGCCTGTGTCTGGCTTGAGAAGGCTGTTGGGGCAGCTTGCTAAACAGAACCTGACTGCTCTGTGTTCGATTTGTTAGGTCTGGCTCAGTGCGCGGAGCTCTGCTGGCAGCTGCGAGGGGAAGCCGGAAAAAGACAAGTTCCTGGTGCAAAGGTTGCTCTGCAGCATAATATAGGCCTTGGAGAGCTGTAGTTGTCACACTCTACAAGATGGGTTTCCCCGAAGCTGTCAGGTAAGTGGCATTCTGGGTTTTGTCTAGCAATGAATATTTCTGACTTTTCATAGCTGAAGACGTTTTATATGTCAAAAAGTCCTAATTTTATTGTTTTAGTACTCAAAGACTAAGTCATTACATTGCTTTAATAGCATGGCTTTACGACTTTAAAACTGGCCATTAGCTTTTAAACGTAACCAGCCTTAGGAAGATTTTGTTCGAAAAGGAGGCAGCACAGTCAAAAGAGTGGAGCTGACTGGGTACTTGTCTCAGCCCTGCCGACCTGAGTGAGTAGTTTTAATTTAGGCAAGCCACTTTTTGATTTCCTTTCCACAATTTGCTTTCTCTCCGCAGCCTCCCAGGCTTCTGAGGTTTGTTTAGAGAAAGTCATCAACTATGCTATTGGATCTCTGCAAATTTACATTTTTGAATCCAGCTAAGCCTTACTGCTGCTAGAGAATCCATTTTATGTCTCTTGATTTTCTTCCTGTCCTTGTCAAATCCCTGTGCTCCTCAAATCCCTAAAGCACCTTTCCCCAAGCCTTTTAGGATCTCTCAACTAACTTGCTTTTCTCTCAGGGAAGTGCTCCTCTTTCCTAGAGGAAAAAAAGTTCACTCTTCCTTTCCAGGGCCCAGCTTTCCTCTTTTCATGCTAGTCTTTCCAACAACTTTCTGTAACTTTATTGCAAAACTAAGTGTACCTCTCATTTTTAAATCCTTCCATCTTTACTTTTCCATCTACTCCTTTCTCTCTGTCAGCAAACATGCAGTCTTCTGTATTCTGAAAGTTCTGGGTTTTTTCCTTGCCTTTCTTAATTCTTTCCATTCATAATGAGCCTTTTATATGAAGCCACCTTTGTTTTACCATGCTGAAATATCTACAGTCTGTTCTGACCTCACCACAGAGGTCAGGTAAGGCCACCAGTAATCTGTTTATGAAATTGTGACATGTCTTTTCTCGTCTTTATTTTTATTTTTGTTCTCTTTAACCCTGCTGTAGCTTCCATCACTTTCAACTAAAATTGTCGGTAATTATTTATTCACAGTTTTGCTTCCACAAAGCATATGCAGCACACTTCATTAACGGAATCCTTTATATTCTTATGTTTTGCAAGCTCTTCAGTCTCTTCTCTGCCGTTTCACTCTTTTTTTCTCTGCCTGAATATCATTTTGTTTGCAAAGACTCTCTGTTAAGGCTCATCTCAGGGTACCGTCTCCCTTTAAATATACACAGCACTTTGTAGCTCTTGGGTCCCTATTTAATTGTGGTTTAGTTGTCGAGTATCTAGCTTGTTTTTATTCCCTTTATGATAGGAAATCTTTGAGACCTAAGACTGACTGACTTCTCCCCAACCCTCAGAGGATCTCCCTCATAGTGGGTAAATTTTTATTGAATTAAATAAAATAAAAAGATGTTAAAGTTTTGAATATTAAGTTCCCTCTGAAATCTGATTCACCGGTACTGCATTGTCCTCTGAAATTCCAGCTAGTTGATATTTGTAGTCGAAAACCCTCAATAAAAGCCAAACTATAAAGAACTACCAGAGTCAGGATATTAATGTAGCTGTCTAATTTTCTCAGAATAGAAGGTTTTAAATTTGGGCAATAAATTATATTTTAATCATGGAATCCTCATAGTTCTTTTATTTTCAGGAGACTAAGTTATTGAGATATAGAATTGTTCATAGTAACCACGATTAATATTTCTGGAAGGCAGAGTATGAAAAGTCCAGATGATACATTGACAAGAATTGGTTTGAAATATTAAAGATATTATTGATAGTTTTAGTGATAAAATATAACTCACTCCAGAGGCAAAGTTGGGAAAACAATTCTAACTCTGAGGGTGCAAATATAGTTTTAAAATGAGTCTGTGGTTTGGTTGTAAAACAAAGTTATTTTAAGGTACCCGGTGCACATGATCTGATTTGCTTCGTTTCTCAATTAGCAACTTTGATGGAGCACCTGGCACATACTTAGGCCTCCAAGTATGGTCCTTTAAGTATAGGGAAAGGCAAACATACTTTTTTTCAAAAATGCTGTAGGCCCAGAGGAAGAAATTATGATGGAAAGGTAAGTTTAAATGGGATGATTAGATTGCTCAGCAGAAGGGTAGAGAAAGGGCATTCCAGGCCTTTACAGTGTTTTAAAAATACAGGGAGGCTTGTAAGTGGTCATGCTGTGTACGTGAGGGTAGATTACTTTGTGTGTGCCCGGTTGAGGGCAGAGCCTGTGGTTATAGGTTGACACGAGATGCAGCTGTCACAGTAGATCGGATCATGGTTTTTGAAATGCATCAAATGCTTGTTGTTGAGGAGTTTGGACTTTTCCTACAGAAGATATGTTTGAACAAGATCACGTGGTTATATTGTGCTCTAGACAGATCAGTCTGGCGTTATTTTCAGAGTTGAATGGTGAAGAGACCAAAGGCCAGGAATCCTTAGGAGGTAGTTGTAGTATGGATAAGAAATGTTTCAGAGCTACAACAGGAACCATGAAAATGAAGAGAGAGGTCATATTTAAGAACAGTAACCAGTTGCATTAATTTACAATTAAACATTCTTTCCTTTAATTTAGACCAGTTCTAATATGAGTATTGACTTTGTATTATAACCTCCTATTTGTTTATGTAAGTGGGAAACTTTTATGATACAGACGAGGATAAATTTGCATTCTTATTCTGCTAAATGAAACTATTTTTAAAACCCAACTTTGTTTCGCTTTATTTTTTTATTTTTAAATTAGCATAATTTATGACAGCAGAAGTCACCCTTTTTTAGTGCACATCTGCGCGTTTTTGACAAACATATACAGTAGTCATATAGCTGCCACCATAATCAAGATACAGACAGTTTCATCACCCAGAATTTCTTATTCACCTCGGTAGCCAGACTTTCTGCCTATACTCCTGCCCCCGGCAACAACTGACCTGTTTTTTGCCCATATAGTTTTTCCTTTCTGGAATATCAATGCATGGAATCAAAAAGCCTTTCTTACACTTCGCATGTTACACTTGAGATTCATCCGTGTTATTGTGTGTATCAGTAATTTTTCCTTTTTATTGGTGGGTAATATTCTACTTACGGATGTCCCACAGTTGTCCATTCCTCAGCTGAGTCATATTTGGATTGCTCTGTTTTTTGTTGTTTTTTTTTTTTAATGGAAAATTACCTAAATTACCTTGTAAGTTTACCTCAACAGATAAAAAGCCTAAGTAATATAAGAAATTAAAAGTTAGAAGTAAAAATTATATCCATGTAATGATTACACCGATGTTCGTGCGTCATAAACAAGAACTAGAAGAAGCAATATGAAAAATGAGTATAAGGAACTTGTTGGAATGGTTGGGATTGTAGGTGATTAACTTATCATTTTCTAAATTTCTATTTTAATTACAAACCTCCCTTTTTTTTCACTTAACTTCTAACATACAGGCAAAAAATTAACAAGAATAATACAAGAACTCCCATATACCTTGTATTCAGATTCATCAGTTGTTTATATTTTTCCCCATTTGTTTATTTTTTCTACATATATTTATAGATATATGCATAATTTTTCTGAAATATTTGAAGAGAATGTTAGAGACATTGTACTTCTTTACCTTAAAATATTTTACTGTGCATTTCCTAAAAACAAAGACATACTTAACCACAGTATAGTTTTTAAAAAATCGCGAAATTTAGCATTTATGCAATACTATTCCCTAAACTCAAAGAACATATTCACCATTCAGTTGTCCCAAAAATATCTTTATAAAAGATACTGTAAACTTATTTTTTTTTCTCCTTGCTCAGGACCCATTCTAGGATCCGAATGCGTTAATTGCCATGTCTCTTTAGTTTCCTTTAATCCGAAACACTCCCTGAGCCTTTTCTTTGTATTTTTTGACCTGGTCTTTTTCGAAGACTACAAGCACATTCTTTAAAAGTAGAATGTCCCTCATTTGTCTGATATTCCTCATAATCAGATTCAGGTTACACATTTTTTGTAAGAATACCACCGAAGTTGTGTCCTTAGTGCATCATGTCTGGAGGCACATGATGTTTGTTGTCCCATATTGGTGACGTTAGCTTTGATCACTTGGTTGAAGTGATATCTACCATGTTTTCCTCTGAAAAGTTACTGTTTTTTCCTCTGTAGTTAATAAGTAATTTGTGGCGAGATGCCTTGAAATTATATAAATATCCTGTTCCTCGTGAAACTTTTACCCATTACCCATTTGTTTCCAGCATCCACTGATGAATTTTTCTAACGTCTCATTCCTTGTATTTATTAAGTGGTGTTCTGCTGTAGAGTTTCTCTTCTCCCCCTTTTAAAATTTATTTCTATCTATATTTATCTATTGATAAATATATCAGTATGAATTCATGAATTCTTATTTCATTCAGTGGCTTATAATTCATTGATATTTCTTTTGATACTCAAAAATGTCCCTGCTTTGGCCAGTGGGAGCTCCTCCTTTGCTGACGCATATTGTCTCATGATTCCTTTTAGTAGTTACTTTCTAGCTAAAGAAGATACTCCAGGCTCATCCTGTACTTTCCATGCCCTAGCCAGCAGATCAGCCATTTCTCCAAGGAGCCCTGGTTCCTTTTAGTGGAGAAGGATATTTTAAAACCACAGTGTGGCTATCAGCCAAGTGCTTGATTTTATTCTAGGCCTTTTCAGGAGACAGCAGTGGACACACACACACACACACACACACACACACACAACACAATCTTAGTTTCATTTTAAAAGAGGTATTTATGAACTACATGCAAAAATCTAATGTGATTTATATCTGTTTCCATGCTCTCATTCCCACCAATTAGCAGTTAGAATGAAGATATTATAAAACTACTTAAATGCCTCCTGTATGCAATATCTTCTTAAATTTTTTTTAGATTGGAATTATCAGAAAGACAGTGTTGGTCAGTGGAAAGAGCACCCATTAACTTTTTCCACCATACTGCCTGCTTTGGGCATGTTAACCTTTTCCTCAGAAAAGAGCAAAAATATTTACTTCAGGGATTAGAAACTAACAACAACAAAAATACCTGCCATACATTGTAGTTGCTCAATAAACTTGATTTTTATTTCCCTGTGCATTTTCCTTTTTTCTTTCCTATTTCTCTAGTTTCTGTCATTGGTTAAATGGTGGAAAATGGTTATATTTATTAAACTGTAAATATCATGTAGGATTTGGAAAAAATGAACTTTAATTTTTAGTTCAGAATGGCAAACATATCTAACTCATTGAAATCCCACAATTTGGCTCTTTTGGCTGGATTTCTTTTCTGATGGGACCATGTGCCTACACAGTCATCTCTAATCAGAACAAAATGATCACTGGTTAAAACATGAATTTAGGGATAGGAGTTGTGATTAAAATGTAGTAGAATTCTGTATTCTTCCTAAACACTGTATTCTTCATAAACAGCAACAGTTTAAAAAATATGATACCTTTATTGAACATAAATCATATGTCACACAATCCACTCATTTGAGTGTGCATTTCAATGGCTTTTAGCTCTTTAGTATATCACAGTAGTGCAGTCATCACCACAGTCAATTTTAGAACATCACCCCAAAAAGAAACCATGTACCATTAGCTGTCACTCCTAGCCCTACTCCTTGTAAGCTCTGGCAACCATTAATCTACTTTCTGTCTATGAATTTGCCTGTTCTGGACATTTCATATAAATGAAATCATATAATATGTGGCCTTTCATGACTGCTGCTTTCATTTAGCATGGGTTTTCAGGGTTCAACCATGCTATAAGAATGACTGTAATACAGGCATACCTCAGAGATACTGCCGGTTCGTTCCAGACCACCACAGTAAAGTGAATATTACAATAAAGCAAGTAACACTAATTTTTTTGTCTCCCGATACATGCAAAAGTTATGTTTATACTTACTGTAGTATACTAAGTGTGCATTGGCATATACATCTTAAAATCAATGTGCATACCTTAATTAATTTTTTTTTTTTTTTTGGTAAAAAAAATGCTATCTTTGAGTCTTCAGCAAGGCGTAATCTTTTTGCTGGAGGAAGGTTTGCCTCAGTGTTGATGGCTGCTGACTGATCAGGTCAGGGTTTGCTGAAGGTGGCAATTCCTTAAAATAAGACAGAAATGAAGTTTGCTGCATCTGTTGACTCCTTCTCCATGAATTGATTTCTCTGTAGCGATGCCATTTGACAAGTAGAACTTCTTTCACAATTGAGTCATTCTCTCAAACCCTGTCACTGCTTTATCAATTAAGTTTGTGTAATATTGTAAATACTTTTGTTGTCATTCTAACAGTCTTCAGAGCATCGTCACCAGGAGTAGATTTCATCAAGAAACTACTTTCTTTGCTCGTCCATAAAAGCAACTCCTTATCCATGAAAATTTTATCATAAGTTGTAGCAATTAAGTCATATCTTCAGGTTCTACTTCCAAATCAGTGCCTCTTGCCACTGTCACCTCTGCAGTTACTTCTTCCACTGAAGTCTTGAAACCCTCAAAGTCATCCATGAGGGTTGGAGTCAACTTTTTTCAGACTCCTATTAATATTGATTGTTGACCTCTTCACATGAATAACCAATATTCTTAATAGCATCTAGAACGGTGAATCCTTTCCAGAGAGTTTTCAGTTTCCTTTACTCAGATTCATCAAAAGAATCACTAGGCAGCTATAGCTTTACAGAATGTATTTCTTAAATGGTAAGACTCGAAAGTCTAAATTGCTCTTGATCCTTGGGCTGCAGAATGGATGTTGTCTTAGCAGGCATGAAAAACATTAATCTTATTGTACATCTCAGAGCTCTGGGGTGACCGGTCAGTGAGCAGTAATGTTTTGAAAGGAGTGTTTTTTCTGAGCATTATATCTTTCAACAATGAGCTTAAAATATTCATTAAATCATGTAAATAAATGTGCTGTCATCCAGGCTTTGTGTTTCTGTTTATAAATCATAGGCAGATAGATTTAGCATAAGCCTTAAAGGCCCTAGGATCGTAGGTATTGTAAATGAGCATTAGCTTCAACTTAGAGTACCAGCTACTTTAGCTCCTACAAGAGAGTCAGCCTGTCCTTTGAAGGTTTGAAGCCAGGCATTGTCTTCTCTCTCACTATGAAAGTCCTAAATGACATCTTCTTCCAATATAAGACTGTTTTGTCTGCATTGGAAATATGTGTTTAGTGTAGCAGCTGTCATTATTACCTTAACTTGATCTTCTGGATAACTTGATGTTTCACCTTGTATTTCTTATGTCACGGAGACTGCTGCTTTCCTTAAACCTTATGAACCAACCTCTGCTGGCTTCCGACTTTTGTTCTGCAACAGCTTCCTCATCCCTTTCAGCCTTCATGGAATTGAAGAGAGGTAGGCCTTGCTCTGAATTCAGGCTTTGGTTTAAGGGATGGTTTGATCTTCTATCCAGACCACTACAACTTTCTGCATATCAGCAGTAAGCCTGTTTTGCTTTCTCAACATTCATGTTGTTCACTAGAGTAGCACTTTTAATTTCCTTCAAAGAACTTTTCCTTTTTTTGTTTTACAATTTGGCTGTTTGCACAAGAGGCCTATCTTTATGCCTGTCTTGGCTTTTGGCACGCCTTCCTCAATAAACTTAATCTTTCTAGCTTTGATTTAAAGTGAGAGACATGTGACTCTCTCTTTCACTTGCACACTTAAGAGGTCCATTATAGGGTTATTAATTGGCCTATTTCAATATTTGTTGTGTCTAAGGAAATAAGGAGCCCCAGGAAAGGAACTGAGATGGGAGAATGGCGGTTAGTGGAACATTCTGAACACATACAACATTTATTAATTGAGTTCACTGTCTTATATGGGCACAGTTCGTGGTGACCTAAAATAATTACAATAGTTACATCAAAGATCACTGATCACAGGTGACGGTAACCAATATAATAATAATGAAAATGTTTGAAATCTTGTGAGAATACACAAAATGTGATATAGAGACACAAAGTGAGCAAATGCCATTGGAAAATGCACAGGTAGACATGCTCAACACAGGCTTGCCTCAAACCTTCAATTGTAAGAACTGCAATATCTGTGAAGTTGCAGTAAAGCAAAATGCAGTGAAACATGGTATGCCTGTACTTCATTTCTTTTTATAGCCGAATAATATTTTATTATGAGGATTCCAGTTTTCTCACATCCTCATCAACACTTGTTATTGTTTACTTTTTAATTTTAGCTCCTACTGGGTGCAAAGTGGTATCTCATTATGGTTTTGATTTGCATTCCCCTAATGTCTAATGATGTTGGCATCTTACTGGCTGGCCATTTGTATATCTTTTGGAGAAATATCTATTCAGATTCTTTTGTCATTTGAAAATGGGTTATTGTCTTTATTATTATTGAGTGCAGTGGTTATTTTAAGAACCACTTTTCCAGGACCTCGCTAGGTGCTTCATATGTGCTTTGTTTAATCTTCATAAAAAGCCCCAAGTGGTAGGTCTTATACTTTGTTTACAGATGAGAGAGATTCATGATCAGAGATAAAACAACTCATCTAAAGAGAGTTTTAAGTGGTAACAATTAAGATTCTAACCTTCATCTGTCTGAGTTCAAAGTTCCTATTTCGTTGGATACTCTGTGCTTCTCATCTCTGACATTGTTCAAGTGGTGCCTGTGTTCCAGGCCTTAGATGAAAATTTTCAGGAAGCATAAGAGGGAATTCATATACCAAATAATTAATCTTTGAAGTTCCTTCCAATATTTTAGGTACCTGATTATTTATGAAAACTTGTGGATAAGTTTTTTAAAAATCAGAATTTAGTTTTTACTAAAATAACTGTATATAAAGAAATCATGAAGAGAGGATCCTTTTCTAAGTTTGCTTAAGTTGTTATATTCAGTTTCCCTAGAGCAGGGCACATATCAAATAAAATTATAAGGTATGAGGGATTTTCAGAAAATATTGATAAACATTTTATATATTAACTTTTTCCTAATATGAAAAGTTGTTTAACCATTAATTGATAAGCTTTTCAAACAAGCAAAATAAAGAGATATCTATGACCTGTGGGAGCTTATTGTCTGGACTCTGCCCCACAAATTATCAAAAATATTTTGTGTAATGAAAAGTGCTATTGGTATGTGTTATTATTTTGTCATGTACGATTAGGAAGCAGCAAGCTTGGTGAAGGGAATGATGATTAAAAAGCAAGAGAAGAACTATTAATGAAATGAAATTGGCTACCTGATTTTAGGTTGCTCATTCAGACTTTTGACAGAGAAGATGGTGTACCATAGATAATATTGTTGTAAATGGAACAGGAAAAAAATAGGGATTTAGTAAGGGAGAATTCAGTGTAATTTCCATTTAATTTAGTCACTATTTTACTGAATACTTGTGAGAACTGGAAATATAAAGATTTTTCTTTTTTTTTAAGAAAGATGTGGCATCTGCTCTTGAGAACCTGACGTTTAGTAGGGTTTTACAGAAGAGTGCTTCCTGGCCTAGGTCTTGGAGGTTAAAAATGGAATTTGCTAAGACAGAGGTATTCCAGACACAGGAGCAAGCAGCATGGGCAGAGGCTTGGGATGTGAAAGTGCATCCCAGGGTCTGAGAACTGCATGGGTTTCAGCATGGCTGGAGCTCAGGTTCTAGTCCTTGCTCATGCTGAGTGGTATGATTTCTCTGGAAGGCTCACTCTCCAACTTCTTAGACTTTCCTGTACCATCCTTCTCTCTCATTCTCAGCTGCTTATTTTGCCTTATATATTGTTGAAATATTGGAAGCCATTAGACCCAAACTCCCTTAATCTTCTATCTCAAGACTTAACACAAGACTTAACGCCCATCTTATCCTCTTTCTTCCCTTGAGTCTCCTCCTCCTCCTGTCAACAGGTCTCCTCCCTGTCAGGACTTCTTTCCTGTATCTCCTTTTCCTTGGTTCAATACCATCATCAGGTAAACATGCTCAATATGTTAATCTTAAAACAAAAACAAACTTTTCTTGATACTACACACCCTCCCAGAGACACGTTCCCTGAAAGTTACATCTCTAAAAAACCACACTGTCTATTCCTTCTTCTATTTACTCTTTAATTACAATAACTAACTTCTACTTTCTACCACTTCCTTAAAATACTCTTCTCAAAGTCACCTGTGCTCTGCATTTTGCCAAATCCAGCAAGTATTTGACCTTCAGAAGCATTTAACTTAGCTTACGCCTCCCTCCAGATTCTTTCTCCAGTCTTCAGCTTGTATAACACCATGCTCTACTGGTTTTCCTCTTGCATCACTGGCTGCTGCTTCCCCTTCTCTCCCAGACTCTAATAGACTTCCATTGGGTGTTGTCCTGGCTTTCTTCTTCTCTTTAACTCTCTCAAGGTGAGCTTATCAGTTCCCATGGATTACTTTAAATGCTTTAATTATACTGATGATTATCTCCAGCCCAGACCTCTCCTCTGAGCTCCAGACTCTCATATCTAACTGCCTTTTTCTCACAAATGTTTCATACTTAATGTGCCTAAAATGGAACTTGATCCCTGTACTCCTACTACATCTTTTATAAATAAATGGCACTACCTTTCTCTGTTATTCAGACTAAACATCTCAATCACCCTTGCCCTTTCCCATCCCCATTAGATCTCCCTCATTCCTAGCAGCAAGGCCTAGGGATTCTGTCTTCAAAATTTATTTTTGAATCCACTTCCTTCTCCATCTCCACTGGCAGACTGCCTGTCTTATAGTCCGAGACCACCATCACATCTTATCTGAACTACTCCAGCAGCCTCCTGTCTCCCCACCTCTGTTTTGTACCCCTCTCCCCAATTCATTCTGCATACTGTTGTAAGAATAATCACAAATCAAACTGTATCACTTCTCTTTTTAATCATTTCGGTACTTCCCAGATTCCTACTTTGGTGTGCATGATCTGGTTCCTGCCTGGTTCTCCAGTTCATCTCATGTACTCTCCCCCGACTTATTGTGTGCTGCAGTGACATCGATTATGTTTACTTTCTTTTAACATACCAGACTCTCTCTCGCTCTCTGAGGAACTTGGCAGCTTCTTTTCTTCTTTAACTGAGACTTAGCTTAAATTCACCTTCTCAAAGATGTCATTCTTTGGTCGCCCCTATCTAAAGCAGGTTCCTCTTTTTGTGTGCTATTCCTAATACTTGCAATTATTTTGTCTGTGTACTTCCTTTTCTCCTGCATTGGAAGAATGTAAACTCAGTAAGGGCAGGACTGGGTGTGATTTGTTTACCATTATACTCTCAGTGCCTTGAACATGTAGCAAGCACTCATTACATATTTATGAAATGATAGAAAGAAGGAAAGGGAAGGGAAAGGAGGCATAGTGAGCCAGTGGGATAGACAAAAAGAAACAGAAGGAAGGAGAAGGGTAAAGAAGAAATACTGATCAGCTGCCACAGTTCTGGGTAGGCAAGCAATGGTCCAGTTACTATGACCTGTCCCTCCACCATCTTGTGGGAATACCCTGCCTGATTTGTTTTATAACCTGCCACACTCTTGACCACTTCAAATATTCCCTCCCATGTTGTTGCAGTCTCTATACCAGCTACCACCAGCATGCCTGCAATGTGTCAGAGGAATCACCTAACATCCTTAGTGGCCTCATCCTCCTCAGACTCTTTGAGTTTCTGTCTGTATCTAACACGTAAACTCTAGAGGCCTTAACAGTCATGTTTCTCTCTCTCTCTCGTTTTTTTTTTTCGTTGTTGTTTTTTGGGTTTTGTTTGTTTGTTTGTTTGTTTGTTTTTTGAACCATGAACCAGGATCTCTGCTAGGTGTTTACACACAGGATTCCATTTAATTTCTGCAAAGTCACCGGCAAAGTCACGGCAAAGTCCCTAAGTATATAACTAATAGACAGATAGTTGTTAAATTCCTTTAACTGCCAAACTAGTTTTTGCCTCAGGTTCTTTAAGAACTGGCTTCCCCACCCAATCTTTACATGGCTTGCTCATTGACATAATTTAAGCATCACCTCCTCAGGGAGGCCTATCTGACTAGCGATCTAAAATAGAACAGCTAACACCCATAAAATACTTTCTCTAAATCCCCTTAACCTGCCTTATTTTCTTCATAGTAACTCTTTCTCTCTCTTCTCTCTCTTCCCTTTTCTTCCTTTTCATGTCTTGTTTTCTCTTTTCTTTCTTTCTTTTCCCTTGTTCATTGTCTCATTTCCCCACTAGCATATATATAAGCTTCATGAAGGCAGGTTCTTTGTTTTTACCATATTTTCAAGGATAATACCTAACATCTAGTGAGCACTCATATCGTTGAAAAAAAAAAAGGAAGTAAAGCTTGTTTTATGGACTTATAACAATTTCCTTTGATAAGAGTCACAGCACCTGTTTTTAGGGTTTTTGAAATGACTGACTACTGTATAAATGTGGAATATATGTATATATGATCCATGGATTGTGAAATTCAGTCTTTCCCCAATTCTTTTAGAGCTCATCAAATTCAGGGCTGCGCCACCAGCTCTGGAGAAGATGGATTTAAGTCAAATTTGGTCTTTTAAGGAGATGAGAAAAGGCTTGAAAGGTAAGGATTTATTATTAAAAATACTACCAGGAAGACCCTGAAGCTTAGGGGAGCATGTACAGATTTCAGGTTCACCATGAAGTGGTACAATTTTGAAAATTTATATCATATTGTCAATATTGAGTGTATTTTAGATTTCTGAGTGTCTATGGTTTCCTTGTAATTCTGATAACAGTGCATTTCAGAGATATAAAATCTCCAGATTTGACTTATAGAATATAAAAACAATAGTAAATTGCTGTTTAAAATCTTAACTTCAGAGGAAAGGCTAACCCATGTCACTTCTTCTCTATCTTCTTTGTCAGGGAGATGATAATTATGGACAAAGTTTCTATGTAAAGGATTTCTAATTTATTTTGGTATAACTATTATGAATTAAAAAGATCTTACTTAGAACTGTTCAAAGAATACTTAAAGTGGCCTTTAAAGCTATCTAATGTCAAAACTCCTTTTAAAAAGAAATCTTTTGTGCTTGATTTTTTTCAGAGTAGTTTTTAATTTTTTGTAAAAATGATGTGTTTTTTAAAAATCACATTATATAGAAACATGTTAAAACAAAAATTAGAAATCTCCTGAAGTGTTAGAGTTCACTAAAATGTTAACACTGATTGCATTCTTTTAGACGTCTCTTTATGTGTTATGAACATAGTTTTACGATGAGGATCATACAAACACAGTGAGGTTTTTAAATTATACTACATATGCAGATTTTTTTATGATATAAAATTAGTTCTTGCTAGATAATAATCATACTAAGGTAATTTAACAGTAACTCTCCAAAAAGAGAGTTATTCCCTTCAGCAAAAAGAAATATTTTTCATTGATTCAAACCTAAAGACATCTTCAGATTTTTTATTGATTTAATTTTGAGACCAACAAGGCAGTTAAAGCCACAAATGATTCTAATTGCATTATCTGTTAAGCTGATTCCAAAGGGGGTGAATAAAGAAAAAAGATTCAGAACATTTTGAGTACATATTTCACTTATTAAAGCCACAGTGTGAATGTAAACATTGTGCATATCTCATAAACCCCCTTATTTATAGCACAAAGACTTCTTAACATCTAAGGTGATTGTCTTGTGGTGGGAAAAACAGCTAATGTGACCATGTGTCTTGGCAAAGGACCCTGCATTTCTAGGATTTTCATAGTGTCCAAAACCTCTGAGGTAGAGAAGGCCAGGGCTGACAGTTCTGGGCAGGCAAGCAACGGCCCAGTTACTACTGACCTGTCCCTCCACCATTTGTGGGAATACACCTGCCTGATTTTGTTTTAAACCTGCTTTTTAACTACTGACAGTATGTTCCATGCCCATACACATAAATTCTTACCATCAGTTTTAGTAATCACATAGTACATATTTGAATGTGTGTACCATATCAATTTAATTAGTCTCCTATGATGAACGTCTGGTTGTATTTAAGTTCTGTAAGAAAAACAATGGTTTAATAAATTTCCCTTTGAACTTATCTTTTTTTTTTTTTTTTTAGGCGAGGCAACCCTTGTTGATCTCACAGATTGCAAGGCTTTTGTCAGCTTACAATCCCTTATTTTTTACACCTACAAGTACAGCACCTGGTCTTCCTAGTGGTCTCCCATTCAAGTACTAACCAGGGCCAATCCTGCTCAGCTTCTGAGATCAGACAGGATCGGGCTTGTTCAGGATGGCAGGCTGTAAACTGAACTTATCTTTAAGTACTTAATGTCACAATTATCTTAGCATAAATAATTAAAAGGGGAAATTGTGGGGTAGTTGGATGTGTGTATTTTGCATTTTGATACATATTGCCAAATTATCCATCAAAAAGGGATACCAATTTTCAAATATAATAGTTCATGAGAGTAACTTTTTAAATTTATACTGTCTCTAGTGCTGGTTGGCTGCTTTAATGTGTGTGTGTGTGTGTGTGTGTGTGTGTGTGTGTGGTATCTTTGCCAATCTATTAGAAAAAGATATTCTAATTTTTAAAAAGTTCTTTCAGTACAAGTGTCCACTAAAATGAAATTGGACTCCTAAGGGCTGAGCTTGAAATTTTTTTTTTATGCCACCAATATTTGCCAACAGAGTAAACCCATAATAGTTGCTTCTGCCAAGTTTTACCTCATTTTTTTCAACTTTATTTGTCAAAAAAAATCAAATAAATATGATCAGTTTAGAGAGTATCTGGTATGGCTAGGTGTCAGTCATTGAGTACTTCATTAGGAAGATTAACAAAGCAGTCCTGTTTTTATTTCACAGTCTTCTTTTAGCTTTGCAAATGTATGCCTCTTGCTCCCATTTTCTTTCTCCTTCCATAACCTCACTTGCAGGGACCTTGTCCTCTTGTTTCTTTTTTCCTTCCCACGATTGTCAGTTTCCTATATGTTTACAGACTAGAAAGTAAAAGTCTTGCAATCTTTTGTCAATTCATACATTTTCTGCCTTAGCAAAAGAAGCCTGACAAGAGATTTTATTTCTACATTTTTTCTTTTAGCAATTCCCCCTTTTTGTTAGCAATACCCCATTGCCCTTCTTTGAATTCTCTTAATTTTTTGTTCCTATTATGTTTACGACAGGACCTACTCCTTGACCTTTTACCTAGTCAGAGGAGAAGTACTTTTCTTCAGGCAAGGAGGCCCTTAGAACTTTGTTAGAATTAATGATCTCCAATTTCGCAACAAATGTGTATTTTCTTTCCCCTTTTAAGTCTCTTCTTCCCTCTTCAATGGAAAATGTTTTATTGACCAAAGGATGTGATTTTATAAGGGGATCATTTTGGTTCTGAAAGTAATAGCAAGTGCAAAATTAATCTACATCTGTCTGAAGGAGGCGGGAGGCATTTCTCTCTAAGTATACAGGTAGAATTTCTAAATGTTTGCTGGTGTTTCCTCCTCTAACTTTGTTGGTGTCTGTCATAGCCCTGTTTTAAGCATTGTGCAAGCAGATGGCATAAATGCACCTGGAAGTAGCTCTCAGGGACCCCTGGCTCCAAAGGGACCCTGGCTCTTGGGTGACCCAGCACACATCATTATTAACCCACTCTTCTAGATTGTCTCCATAGAACCTTGAGGAACAATAGATTTCAAGGAATATGGAGAAGACTTCGAACTTTTTAAAAATTTATTTACAGAAGAATAATTGCAATAAACTTATTATGTTGTTTTGTTTTGTTTTAAATTATATGTGAGATGGTTGTCATTCCTTCCCCCTGCCAGCTGGCTTAGCTGCTCCTCTGTGCTCCTGTAGTCCTCTGTGCTTCCCTTATCACTGCGTTATTGTCATAGTCATCATAGTATTATCACTCACCTTCTAACTCCTACTTCTTATCTTGGTCCCTAGAACAATGTCTGGTGCCAGTTGTTTCAATAAACATTTCAGGAAAGACGAGGAGAGTGGGATGATAAGGGAAGAGGGAGGGGAATGGAGACCAACCTACAGAGATGTGTATCTGAGGTTATTTTTTCCAGCTTCATTCTTCCAAAATGGTGGTAGATGATATATTACTTGTGTAACTCTTGTACCAATCCAGAGAATGGGTTGATCGGGGGAAAAAAGACTTTGATCTTAGAACCACTTATCTTTTTCTGATTGTGGGACCAAAAATATATGTAAAGGAATTTAACCTAAAAAATAAAAGAGAGGTTCATACATTTCGAGACATCAGAGTGAATCTTTCAGAAATGATTGAGACAAATGAAGGCATTTCACTAAAAAATACTACCGTGCCACCCCCATCCTCCTTTTCTTTCTTCCAGTTGTATCCAGAAAGCTGTTTCTAACCAAAGATTTGGCAGATGAGGGAGTTGTCGCCTGGTTGCCTTTCAGACTTTTCTGGGTAGAAGACCTAAGGAGCTTGGGACTGCCTGCTGCTCACGTCATGTATCTATTTAAAACATTATATCTGACTGAGGGAAAAGCCAGAAGAAATGAACTTAATGTAACTCCAGTGTTATTTTTCTTTCCAGGAAGGGGAACACTTTGTAAAGAAAATCGGTGGTATTTTTGCCTTCAAAGTGAAGGATGGCCCTGAGGGTAAAGAAGCCACCTGGGTGGTAGATGTGAAGAACGGCAAAGGATCAGTGCTTCCTAACTCAGGTTGGTGCAGTAATAACTTCATTTGTAGGAACACTGACAAGTTCACAAAGGAAAAATAGGAGTCTGCTCTGGTGTTCCCAAAAAGGCTGGCTTTGGACCTTGTTAAAGAACTAGAACTTAGTGAATCCTTGGGAACAGGAATAGGTCACAGCTGCCTCCTCCCCAAAACTGGAAGCCCGAGTCACAGAGTTGGCAGTGCTAGGCTTTGGAATTAGACAAGCTTGGTTCAGAGTCCTGGCCTTGCACTCACGGGTTCTGGCCTTGAATAAATTTTTTAAACTTCTCTGAGACACAGCTTTCTCATCCGTACATGGGAATAATAAGTAGTACCTATTTCACAGGGTTCGCAGGAAGATTAAGAGAATCACCTCTTAATCTGTAAAGCACATGGTCCAGTGTATGATTATATGGCTTGAAAGACCTGTCTGTACTCTCTACCCACTTCCTCACAACCATGCCTTTCGTGAACCCACTCTAGTCAGCTTTTTTCCTTCATCACTATCCCACAACTATTCTTGTCACCAATGACCATGTTTTGCTAAATTCAGTGGTTAATCCCAGCCCTCATGACGATATTATTCCAGGCTTTCTCTTTACCTACTGGCTGCTCTTTTTTGGCCTATCGTCCTGTTTTCTCATCTCAAATTTCTAAACATTGGAGTACGCCAAGGCTCAGTTCCGTCTACTAGGAATCTCATCTAGTCTCATGCTTTTTAAAACCAGATATCATCAGTGTGGACCCAATCACTGAATTCCAAGGTATAGATCCAGCTGCTTAATTGGCAAGTTTGCCTGGATACTTCACAGGTATCCCAAAGCTAACATGTATAAAACTGAACTCCTGAACTTCCTCCCACTCCCCGTTATTTATGTGCTCCTTCTACTGTCTTCCCCATCTCGGTAAAATTGTTCCTCTGTGGTCCTACCAATTCCTTGTCCAAACACCCTGACGTCATCATTGGCTCCTCTTTTTTTTCTCACACTCCACAGTCTAATCCATCAGCAAATTCTGTCCTCCTGTACTACCACCACTTCGGTCTAAGCTTCTGTCATTATTTTTGCCTGATCTCCCTGTTTCTAACTTTTTCCCCTACAGATTCTTCTCCACACCCAAACTGGAGTAATCATTTTAAAACTTAAGTCAAGGTCGTGACCCTCCTTCTCCCCAAACCATGCAATTGGTTTTGCTCACTCAGAGTTAAAAGCCAGAGTTCTTACAATGGCCCCAGTATTCTCTGTCTTACTATACTCTCCCTCACTTTGCCCCAGTTCATGCTGGCCTCCTTGCTATTGCTTGAACATGTGGTGTTCTCAGTTCAGGGGCTTCCTACTTAGTTCCCTCTGCCTGGAATTGTCTTCCCTCAGATATCTTCATGGCTTGTTCCCTCATTTCTTTTGCCAAATGTCACCTTCTCAGGAGGCCCTTCCCTAATCATACTTTTACATTCACACACCCCATTACCATTTCCTGATTTTCCTTATGGTACTTACTGCCATCTGATATACCATAATATTTTACTCACTTATTTCCTTACTGTTCAGCTACCCCTCTCTAATTGTAAGCCGAATGGAGGCAGAACTTTTTGCCTATTAGGTTCACTAGAATAGTACCTGACACATTGTAGGCTTTCAATAAAATAAAAAGGAACAGCAGAATGAATGACTGATGCTTAGTGAGCATTCAGTAAGTGGTATTGTATGATATGTGTCCTTGTTGGATAGAGCCTGGTGCAACTAAGAAATGTGATGGATGAGAACCAGCTTTTTTGGAGGGCTTAAAATACCGTGCTTTGAACTTCAAATGTGATTTGATATATAATCAAGCCATTAAAGCTTTTTAAGTAGAAAAGTGAAAATCAGAGCTGTGTTTTAGAGGATGAAGCTGATGCATTAGACTTGATGAATTGCGAAGGGAGAAATCAGAGGCAGAGAGGAGTTTAGGAGAATGAATGTTGCCATTGTCTTAAGTGAGCAGAAAAGATGGCCTCAGTGTTGGCAATGAGAAAAAAGGGATGTTGTTACAGGATCATTGCCAGGGATATTTGGGGTGAAGTTGATGGGACCTGGAAACCGTGTAGAAGATCTATCAAAGGTGGTAGAGTTTATTATTGATAGATACATTCTTGAGGGTGCTCCTGAAGGAGAGGTTGACATCAAAGAGCTCAGGTAGAGGGAAGGTTAGCCTTAGCAAGGAAGGATGGATACTTCCTTCTCTGAAAGGGCAGATAAATAAATATTCAAGGGCATTTTCAAGTAGAACGAAGATTGGCAGTGCCTCTGAAGTGGAGCTTAGAGCTTGGAAACAGGAGAAAATGTTAAGAGCAGTGTTATATGTGCTGTCGAATAAGGAGTCAACTAGAGATTATGGAAGGAAAAGCTGAGCAGTAGTAAGGGCAATCCATCTGGTAATGAGCAGGATGACATTGTGGAAAGTTCCTGAATTATGTATCGTTTTCCCCCCTCAAAATGTGTAGACAGAAAAATAACTGTATGTTTGCCTTCTGTGAGCTGCCTCTCAAATGTGGTAGTTAGAGGAAGAAAAACTGAATGCTTCATCTGGATTCTAGCTTTTGGAAATAAAAAGAATTTTGGGGAAATAGTGCCAAATTTTTTAATGACTGAGGTTTAGTAGTTACTTCAGGATTATATTCTGAATGCCCAGGCAGATGTTAAGGGATCAAAAAAAATTTTTTTTTCTACTATTTTGTTATGGTGTTGATTTTGTCACGAAAGATGCTTATGGAAGGCTATTGCTTAATTACAGAAAAACCTTGTTTCCTGCCTATGGACTCTGGCAGTGTGAGCTCTCCCCCACATTAGGTGCCCCATCCCAGACCTGAAGGACTTTACCCTGGGCAGGGTAATTTCTGCTGAAATTGACACTTGTTTGGCAGCCAGGAGTGGCGCTGAAATATGGACTTATCCAGTAAAAGCCACTACTGGAAATTGCCAGCTCCTTTTACATCAGCCAACAAATGACCATTTGTTAGAGATCAGCTACGTTAAAGCATTAATAACCTGTCCTAGTTTGAACTGGCATCTTAAAGAGAATTGCTAGTTCTTTTGGCATGTACACAGTGTTGAGAGATTTAGTTACTGTTAACAAAGTGAAATTTACTTAAATGTATTTTATTTGCTTATATTCTAAAAAGTTTGGTAATGATTATACTTTAGATTTTGCACATTTACCTTTTTTTTCCTGCCTGGGTGTCTTTTAGTGCCTTCTTCATGAATTCTGCCCTGCCCTCCTCTCCTCTGAAACAACTCACATAGCATCTCTCCAGGAAACCAACGTTAATTAATCTGACATGACACATTATTCTTTATTCCTTTATTTCTGCCTTCCTTGCACTTACTTGAGTTCTCAACTCTGCCTTTTGTGGGGAACATAATATAGAGAAGCCTCAGTCCTCCCAACCCAAGGTATAGGAGAAAGAGCATAGCCTTTGGAGACGTACAAACCTGGGCTCAGACCTTGGCTCTGTGACTTACTACATGTATCTCTTCCCTGAGTCCAATTGTCTCATCTTAAAAAGATGAGAAAATTTCTATTCATGGAACTATTGTGGAGATTAAATGAGATAGGTATGTAAAACACTTTTAGCTTATTAAGTACCCAGTAGATCATTGCTTCCTTCCCAGCCCATATATTAAACATTAATTTTGCATGAATGCATTTCACTATGGAATTTTGAGGAGTCTAAGACTCTTCAAAGGATGTGGGAACTGAGAAAGCATCTGAATGAATGCCAGTTAAAACTGAACTGTTGAATGTTTATATCCTTCCTATAACAAGAGGAACCATAGAGCTGAAAGTTGGGCATAGGCTTTGGCTATAAGAATCTGCTTTCAGACCTAGCTCAGCTGCTTATTAGCTGTGTGATCTGGAGCAAGTTCTCTGACCCTCATAGAGTTGTTATAAAGATCAAATGAGTCCATGTATGTGAAGTGCTTGGTGTAGTGAGAACTCAATAATGCTGTGTTACATAGCAGCAGCCATGGCAACAACAGACTTCATTTCCTAAAGGCACCTTTCAGTGACTAAGAGTCCTTTCTTAGAATATTAGGATCAAGTTCAACTATAAATCAAGTCCAACTATCTCAATTTCTTAGCTTTTTTTCTTTCCCTATTTGATGTTATATGTCTACAAGAGAACAGGATTTTCTAGATTATAAATTCCTTTATTTCCACGGCTTCACCTTTTTTCCAGTAATAAGAAAAAGTTTTGTTAAAGGCAAAGATGTGGACTGGCCACTGAATCTCATTATTTTTTTTAGTACTATTTCTGAGTTGTAAGATATGTAATAAAAACTTTATTTTCAATCTTGTTTTAGTTATTTAATAATATGGGCATGCTGTGCTTTAACAGTTTTATTTTACCCTTGTCTTTGTCCATTTGGGTTACCATAACAAACATCACACATCAGGTGGCTTATAAACAATAGAAATTTATTTCTAAGAGTTCTGGAGGCTGGAAATGCAAAATCAAGGTGCCCACGTGGTCATGTTTGGTGAGGGCCCTCTTCCTGATTCATAGCCAGTGCCTTCTTGCTGTTGACTCATAGGATAGAAGGGGAGGGGGTCTCTTTGGGCTTCTTTTATAAAGTACTAATCCTATCCATTACGGTTTATACCTCACGACCTCCCAAAAGGCCATAATAGTAACACCATCACACTGGGCATTATAATTCAAACATATGAGTTTTGAAAGGTGGACACACAGCATTCAGACGATAGCAATTCCTATTTCTTTTATTAAGGCATAGGTTATCTGATTAGTTATGGGCCATAATTTGATAATCTTTTGAACATCATTCATTCATTCACTCATACATTCAAGTATTTATTGATTTTCCTTTATGAATCAAGCACTCTTTGAGGGCCTGGGGATATAGCAGTGAACAAAACTGACAAAGGCCCTGCCCATAAAGTTTTCATTCTAAGGACAAATATAAGACAGAAAACATATACAAATAAATAAGATAGTTTCAGATAAGTACAGTGAAGAAAAAATAAAGCAGAATAGTGAGATAGAAAGTGACTTGGTTTCTGAGAGTCCCACTTTAATTTGAGGAGCCAACTATTAAGAGTGCTATTGTTAAATTATCGCCTAAAACACTGCTGAAAATTTTGATTCCTTGGTCAGTTTTCCTTTTGCACTTAAAACCTCTCATTTGTCCAAGGTGGACATGGCTCATTTAGCAATGAGATATTGGAGTCTGTTTGTACAGTTGTTTTTTTTCATTATACCTTGGTGATACTAAAATTAATATTTTTAAAACTTTGTATCATATACACGCAGTATAAACAAAATTAGAGAAGATAGAAAAAAATGGAAAATTACTCTCCTATAATCCCAACGTCTACTTCAGAGATTGAAAAAACTATGGTTTATGGGCCAAATCAACCCACTAGCCTGTAATACAGGGCATAAATCTGAAATATATGTACAGCTTGATAAATGTTAAAAATGCATGTCCCAGATCAAGGTGCAGAATGTTGCCAGTACTCCAGAAACTTCTCTTCCACCCCATCTCGTCACTATCCATTCCCAAAAGGAGCCAGTGTTTGAATCCTATCACCATAGATTGATTTTATTGTGGAAATTCAATATAAACAGAACCATAAAATATTCTTTCAGGTCTGGTTTCTTTTGCTCAGCATTGGAAGATTCATAATATTGTTACATATAGTAGTAGTTCATATTTACTACATGAATGCACCAGACTTTATTCATTTCATGGTTGATGTGTTCTTGTAGTGTTTCCATTTGGGGATCTTACAAATAAAGCAGTTTATAAACATTCTCGTATGTGTCTTTTAGTGGACATGTATTCAGTCTATTTGGCATATAACCAGGAGTAGAAATACTAAGGTACAATATAGCCAAACAATTTTTTGATGTGGATATAGTGTTTTACATTCCCTACCATATTATATGAGAATTTCATTTGCTCCTAATTTTTGACAGTTTGTGGCACTGTCAGATTTTTTTTAGTCAGGTTCATTGAGATACAGTAAAATCCACTCTTTTTAGAAGTACAATTTTATGAATTTAGACAAATGCATAGTTGTGTAACCATCACCAAAAATCAAGGTAGAGAATATTTCCATCACCCCAAAAAGTGTCATGTCCCTTTGCAGTCAGTCCCCTTCTCCCACCCTCGGGCCCTGGCAACCATAAATTTGATTTCCCGTCCCTGTAGTTTTACTTTTTCCAGAATGTCTTATTAATGGAATCATACAGTATGTAGCCTTTTGAGCATACTTTTTTCACTGAGATTCATTTATGTTGAATGAATTATCAGTAGCTTATTCCTTTTTGTTCTGAGTAGTTTATCATTCACCAGTTTGTGCACATTTAGGTTTTATCTAGCTTTTGGCAATTTGAATAAAGCCACTATTAATATTCACATAGAGATTTTTGTGTGGACATATGTTTTCATTTCTCTTGAGTAAACACTTAAAAGTGGGATTGCTAGGTCGTAGGGCATGAGCATGGTTAGCTGTATAAGAAACTTCCAGACTGTTTTCTAAAGTGGCTGTACCATTTTACAATCCTTCCTGCATTGCATTGATCTGTTAGTTGCTCCTCATCCTCACTAGCACTGATACTCTTTTTTTCCCTAATATTCATTCTAGCAGCTCTGTAACGGTATCTCATCCATGCTTTAAGTTTGCCTTTTCCTGATGACTAATCAAATTGAACAGTTTCCTGTGCTTTTTTTGGGGGGGGGGGATTTGGACATCCTTTTTGTACAATGCCTGTTTTATGTTATTTGATCATTTTTTGTATTGGATTATCTAAACTTTTCTAATCCAATGATAGGAATTTTTTATGTATTCTGGGTACAAGTTCTTTGTCAGATATATGAATTGCAAATATCTTTTCCCTCTGGGTATGCTTCCTGTTTTGAAAATAGTTTTATTGTCATATAGCCACACTCATAAGTTTTATCTATGGCTACTTTTGAGATACAGGGCCAGAGTCGAATAGTTGTGATAGAGACCTAATGGCCCACAAAGACTAAACTGTTTAGTGTCTGATCCTTTACAGAAGTTTGTTACTAACCCCCTTACCTAGAGACATGTATTCATTTTCTATTATTGCATAACAAATTATCACAAACTTAGTGGCTTAAAACAATGCAAACATTTAGTGCCTCCCAGTTTCTGTGGGTAATTTGGCTGAGGACAGCTTAGCTGGGTCCTCTGCATAGGGTTTCACAGGCTACAATCAAGGTGTTGGCCAGGGCTGGGTTCTCATCTTGAGACTTGACTGGGGGGATCCATGTCCAAGCTTACTCAGGTTGCTGGCAGAATTCATTTCTTTGCAGCTGTATGAATGATAGCTTTAGGGTTTTGTTTTGTTTTGTTTTGTTTTGTTTTGTTTTGTTTTGTTTTTTACTGGTTATAGGCCAGAGTCCGCCCACAGGTCCTAAAGGCTGATAACCTATCATGTAGCCACATCCATATGCAGTTTACAACATAGCAGCTGGAGAGTAAGTCTGCTAGCAAGCAAGACAGAGTCTTATATAACTTAACAGAACCACAGGAATGACATCCGATCACTGTTGACACATTCTGTTGACTGGAATCAAGTCACAGGTCCTGCCCATACTCAAGGGTAGGTTATTATACAAAGGCCTGAATGCCAGGAGGCAAGGATCATGGGAGTCAATAGAATCTGTGCACCACAGTGACTATTATTAATATATGGTGTCTAAGTTTACAGTTGTTTTTTACACATATATAATGAATATATGTTTTTAAGCAAAAATGGGGTCATGCTTACAGTTTGTTTTGTAACTGGTTTATAGAGCAGTATCATGAACACTATAACACGAACATTTTTTTCAGGCCAATAAATATAGATTCATACAATCTAATGATTGTATTGTATCCCAGTAAATGAATATACCATCATTTATTTAATAGTTCTTTCTTGTTAAATGTCAGAGTTGCTCGTGATTTATGCCACATTTTACCAGGCTGCCATGGAAATGTATATGAGAGCCCATTTCCCCATACTACGCTGGTACTAGATGTGATTCTGTTGCAGTTAATGGCTTTTGACTAAATGTATATATAAAACTGAACACTCCCTTCTTTTCCTTCCTTCTCCTACATCTCTATTTTAGATAAGAAGGCCGACTGCACAATCACAATGGCTGACTCGGACCTACTGGCTTTAATGACTGGTAAAATGAATCCTCAGTCGGTAAGTTTGATGGCACTTATGTCCTTCTAATAGGTGGATCTTTTAGTCCATTCCACTTTATCTCAGGCCTTGGTCTCATATCATAAAGTGGAAAGTGGTCAAATCCACAAAACCTAATGTTCCCCCAAATAATGTTCAGTTAACAAATGACAAACATTTACGGAGCAAACTATGTGGTAGACACTGTCCTGTGTACTAGAAATGCCTAGATGAATAAGAAATAGTTCCCATGCTCAGGGCATCCACGATTTGTATTGAGACAGATCTGCAAAGAGTAAGTACAGGCAAACATCTGAGATGCCATGCCTGATTTGTGGTTGGGGAAGGTGGGGGAAGGAATAGCCATGTTTTTCTTGGCCATCAGGCTCACAGAGGAAGTGACACTTGAGCTGAGTAAGTCCTAAGGGTGATGAGAAGTGAGTGGTGCACAGATGGGGAGTAAGAGCCATCCAGGTGGAAGGAGGAAGCAAAGGCATGACCTTTCACATTTTGTGTCTTTGCCCATGCTCTTTTCCCTGAGCTGTCCTTCCCTGGCAGACTCCTTGTCTCTCAAAATAAGCTCAGCTCTTATCTCCACAGACCTCCTTCCAAGTTGTTGGGGAGCTGTAGCCAGTCCTTCCTCTTGTCCGCTTCTTGGACTGCTAGCTTAGCACTTGTCACATATTAATCATAATGTGCCTTCCCCATTAGATTGTGGGTATCTCAGAGGAGCAAACCATACCTTACTTATCTTCAAGAACTTAGCAGGATGCCTGACATTTTTAGGTTTTCACAATTGCTAGGTTAAATTGTATTTGTCTACAGTGTATTTATGCCTTGTGTAGATTTTCCTGATCCCCAGATTGTCGGGGTTCTTCTGGTATTCTTCAATTGCATAGTGGTGAACAGACTTGATACACTGAGCTTTCCATTAGCCATGGATAACAGAAAGGAAACTAAGACACTTCCTTATATTTTAACTTTATTTTTATTGTTATTGCCTCAACTTGACTTGTTTTAGGTCTTGCTCCTGTGGTCCCCTGGTAATTTGAAAGATTGAATAAAACAACTCAACCCGACTTTTACTTTTATTCCTTTTTTAAAAATGTTTTTCTAAGCACCTAAGCATATTTCAGTTGATGCGTTGACAAACGAGTCATAACATCTGTCACGTTTCAACTGAATACACACCAGTAGCACTGACATTTCTCCCCAAATATCTGGACAGAACAGAGGCCACCAGTATAGGAGTTGACTGTCATCCTCCTTCCCACCCACTGCTCCTCATTCTGCTGTGCTCTCACTCCATACACTTCCTTGGCAGGGTGGTCAGACTTCGCACATCAGCCGCCTTCCATCCTCAGTGTGTCCGTTTACCAACCTTTTGGGGAGCAAAGTGTCAGCTTATTTTTCTCAAATACCTGTTATCACCCAAAGGAATTAAAGATAAAAAATGGCAGACCTTTCTATTAATGTGCTGATGGCCTTCCCTTCTGATCAGTAGAGGATTTGACTGGAAACCATTATATTCAGTGGAAATTATAATTTCAGTGTTTGGATACAGTTGAAAAAAGCAGTGTGTTCTCCAGCAGCAGGCACACATGAGGAACATCTAGGGGCCAGATTAAAATGATTATTATGTTTGGGTTCTCTAAACAGTGAAGATTCAAGTTTTCTCTGTAATAATTAGTGAATACAAAGTCATTTTCTCTTGCAGTTTAAAAAAGGGGAAGCTGGTGAGTTTCTCTTTTAGGTACTGCTGGTCCATATTTTTAAAGGACATATGTTAAATATATTGTGTTCTGAGACACCTGACCTTTAAGTCATCAGACAGAAGGCTGTGTGCCATATAGAAAGGAAATATTTAGTTTGTCCAGACAGAGGAGGGGAAAAAAAGAATTAGTCACCCTTACCAGAGGTGTAGTAAAAGCAGAGCTCTGCATTCCCATGAATGATGCAGAAGAGCTCCTGGCTTCGTAAAGTACTTGGTAAAAAGCTGAGACTGTCAGAAACTTTTTTCATCTAGCCCTTCGTTATTTTAAGAAGTGAGTTAAAAGACGATATATCAGGGAAATCATGCTGTGCTCCCAATTTTGATATTTCTCTAAAGTTTTCCTGGGATTTTGTTATGTGACAAATTTAGCAAGCATCATGTGACCTAATCTCAAGCATTTGTTAAATGGAACAAATTGTGGCTCTGCACTTCAGATTGGTTTGATTTTTCTTACTGAGTCAAAGATTAACACAAGCACCTCAGTCTCAGCAGGCTGCCTGGCCTCCTTCTGTAAGGGCAAAATTCTTTATCATGAAAACAAAAAATGGAAAAAAATTGGTGACACTTCATGCATATTGTATTCCAAGAGTTTCTAAGTGTGTTATGGATGTGCTTTTTCTGTCCATAGACTTGTGAAATTTCAGTTTATACTCCTGATCTACATGTAATGTTTTTAACCATATCAGTCTGGTATGAACCCACTTAGCCTAGTATTGGAAGACGTACCACCATTGAGGAAGGCAGGTAAAGGCAGACTCAAATTCTGAGAGCAGACCTTTGGGAAAGATGTGCCTTTTGACTGTCCCGTGTAACGATTCATCGTTTTGAAGAATCTGGTTCTAAATCTGTTTCAGAAAGCCACATTTTACATTTTATCAAAGGAAGAGATCTGATCAATTATCTTAGGGCTGGATAGTCTAGAAATATCAATAATCTCAAAACAAAAAACACCAAGTAATAAATTTTCTTTCTTCTTATTCACAGGCCTTCTTCAAGGCAAATTGAAAATCGCTGGCAACATGGGTCTGGCGATGAAGTTACAAAATCTTCAGCTTCAGCCAAGCAAAGCTAAGCTGTGAAGAACTTCTTTGCCTACCTTTGAAAATCAAGATGAGACATATAGATATATATCCGTATATTTCATTGTCAGAACTTAGACTGAAACCACGCATTGGCAAATAGTACAAGATTTGTTGTTAAATGGGTGTGACCAATCCTGTTTTTCCTAAGCTCTGGGTGAATAGAGGCTGATGGTATACTACTGCTTTGCTGAATTGCATACAACTGTGCATTACAAAGTTAATATGGTAATTATGGTTTGGAGCAAAATTGAGTTTCAGAATAAAATTAGGAACAGCAAAATCAAAAAACTATGTAAACAAGAGCTTTCATTTTGCTTATAAAGTATAGTTAAGGATTATTCTGCTGAAGATTCAATTTAAGTTTTCCTTGGGAATAAGGTAAAAAACAAAATACCAGTAGCTGGCCACTAATTAGTGTTATGCACTCAATCTATTTTCCATTAATAGTTTTTTAAAATTCTGTACTGGGATTTTAAAAAATTAAAATTTTGCATTTTGTGTCATCCGAGTGGTATTTTCTTCCCAAATGTAAATAAAAGAAATATCACAGCTTGGGGGGAAAATTTAGCTAGCTGCACACAGGCCTATTTTTAAAGTAAAATATTTTTTAAGTGGATTTCTTTCTTGAAAAATCATTGAATAAAATTTGCTTTGAGATGCACAGTTTTAAAATATATCTCATTTGTTTTAAAGCCCTCAGTCCTTTGTTATAATTTTTAGTTTTTAATTTCATATGTTTAGTTTAATTATTCACATTTATCTCCTAGTTATTTCTTATATATAACTCATTAAGATATTGGATAAAATAATGCTTTTGGAAGAATGTTTAACAGAAAATTAAAATAGTTCTTCCTGATCACCTTTTTTTTATTTTGTATGTTCTTTTTTTCAGGGTTGTCTAATTGGTGGAGAGTAAGCGAAAGTGAAACATTGGGGATTTACAGTCTGTATCATCGATATGTTATCTACTGGTTGCTTTGACATAATCACTAGTTCTTGATTAGGGATGCTGTGTGTGTGGGATGCTGTGTGCTGTCATGGAAGGAGTACTTGACTAGTTCATTAGGCAAATAACTGCCTGCCTGGGCCTGTTTGCTAAACATGCTCTCTAAGGTTTCTTATGTGCTGATCATTTTGTGAACCTACTCAGAGCCCAGCAGAACTGTTTGGGAGTTACATAAGCCCCAACTTTCTGTTGTTAACACGTTACTTCACCCCAAGATGGTCAGAGGCAAAAAGCCAGGTGGCTTCATTTGTTTGTTTAGATGTTTGGAGCCTGTGCAAATCAAGTCAGGACTGTGGATCAGACCAGTGGTCCCCAATCATTTTGGCACCAGGGACCAGTGCTCCTATGAGAAGCTAATGTCTGATGATCTGAGGTGGAGCTGAGGCCGTGATGCTAGTATTGGGGAGCGGCTGCAAATACAGATGAAGCTTTACTCACTTACCCACCACTCAACCTCCTGTTGTATGGCCCGGTTCCTAGTAGGCCACAGACCGCTACCAGTTCATGGCCCGGGGGTTGGGGACTCCAACCTTAGACCATTTAACTTTGCATGTTCTGTGACCAGCAGAACAGTATTTGGTGGTGGGGCAAGATAATAAATTAAGCTAATATAAGTTGATCTCAAGTCCCATAAAATGAATTCAGAACACAGACTTACTTTCTAATCACAGTAGCTTCTTACTCCGAGAAGAAAAAGACTTGAAGAAAAAAGTTCCAACATAGTGTTTGATTTATTTCTAATTTGGATTTGCTACATCTTTCTGCATTCACTTGTCCCAGCTAACACGAGATACCTGAAACCGGCTTTAGGGTAAACCTAAAAAAAAATGAAAACAAAAAAGAAAAACAAAAACTGGTTCTTAGAGTAGAAATATATTCATATACAAGTGCAATTTATATGTATAACAGAAATTACTTAGTGATGAAATTTAGTAGTGGTTTAATTTAGGGGAGCATCATGATTTGGAGGGAAAAGGTTAGCAGGTTGGGACTGAAACTGCTGTGGTTACTGGTCTTGCTACTTGATCAGGTTGAGTCTCAGTTGCCTGATTTATAAAGTGGAGATATTAATATTGCCCTCCTAGAATTATTGAAAATCTAGAGAGAGAACATATGTAAATACTGCTGATAAATGCAAAATCAATTTCAGTGGAGTAGTAGAGATAACAACAACTAGATTGGAATTGGTTTTATAAAGAGCTATGAATAATAACAAAAGTTCCATCTGGTAGTGATATATTCAGTTTCCCAGTGATTAATACAGAGCAAGCACTTGAGCTAATAATTTCATTCTAAGTTATCTTACACGTGCTGTTCTCTGTGCCCGCCCTCACCAGCCTCTCCCTGTCCCCCAGGCCCCACCTTATCCACTTGGCAAATTCCTTCTCATCCTTTTCTTGCCTTAGCTTTCAGTAAGCTGTCCCTGTTTAGCACTAATGGTGCAAGTCATTTCTTTGTAGTAATTTGTTTCTGTCTCCTATACAACAGAGAGCTTGTTAAGGGCAGGGAGAACTGCATCTCATGCATTTTGATACCCCTAGCACAAAGTGTTGGCTTACTGTCAATAGAAAATGAATAAGATAAGCTGAATAACAATTTTATATTCGTAGGGGACATTTCTGATAGGAACCTCATCACAGAAATGCATTCTTTATTACAATGACCTTCTGCTACCCTGATGATGAAAAAAATTACAAATTCTCTGTTAGCCTGACTTGTCCTGCTCTTTCTTTGAAAATATTTGCAGCTTCTCAGAACAGTATTTCCACTTAAGATTGAAGAAGCTTTAAGTAATAAATATGAAAAGTCAGTTATTTGTAGTTTTATGACTTTTTTTAAGATCAGAACTTTTGGGGTTTTATTAAGTTTATTGGGGTAACATTGGTTAATACAATTATATAATTTTCAGGTGTACATTATAATTTGACATCTGCATATTCTATTGTGATTACCACCCAAAGTCCAGTTTCCTTCAGCTACCATATATTTGATCCCCGTTACCCACTTCACCCTTTTCTTACCCCACTGTGTATTGACCCCGTTTACCCCGTATACCTCTACCCTCCTCCCCTCCTCCTCTCTCTGGTAACCACTAGTCCATTGTCCATGTCCCTGAGTCTCTGTTCTGTTCATTTGTTGCTTTTAGGTTTATAGCCCACATATAAGTGATATCATGTGATTTTCAACTTTTTCTGTCTGCCTTATTTCACTTAGCATGATTATCTCCAGGTCCATCCATGTTGTCGCAAATGGCAGTATTTCATCTCTTCTTATGGCTGAGTAATATTCCATTGTATATATGTACCACAGCTTTTTTAGCCAATCATAAGACACTTCAGTTGTTGCCATGTCCTGGCCACTGTGAATAATGCTGCTATGAACATCGGTGTGCAAATATCTTTATGGAGATGAGTTTTCAAGTCTTTGGGGTAAATACCCAGTAGAAGGATTGCTGCATCATATAGTAGATCAATTCTTAGTTTTCTGAGGAACCTCCATATTGTTTTCCATAGTGGCTGTACCAATTTGCAGTCCCACCAGCAGTGTATGAGGGTTCCTTTTTCTCTGCATTCTCTCCAACATTTGTTATTACTTATCCTGTTGATTATAGCCATTCTAACAGGTGTGAGATAGTATCTCATTGTGGTTTGGATTTGCAGTTCCCTAATAGCGAGTGATGTTGAGCATCTTTTCAAATATTTGTTGGCCATTTGTATGTCCTCTAGAGAGAAGTGTTATGATGTGTTTTTAAAAAAAAGTGGCCTAGTGTGTTCTGTGTGCATTAAAATCAGTAGTCTTATTGCTGTACTTGCCTAGATGAATTCGACTTCTCAGGTTTTATAATCCTTGTTGCATATGTAGAAAAACAATAATGCAGAACATAATTAGGAAGCTGAGGGTGGACAGAGGTTGAGAGCAGAGGAGTCACTGCGGTGTGGTCAGAAGAATCTGGAATCAGGTCCTGTTTGCCTTCTGGAAGCTAAGTTAGGACAAGGCATGTAAGCCTCGCCAGCCTTTAGTTTTTTCCTCTGTATAAGGAGGAGGCTGTGTGTGTGTGTGTTGTTTTTAATAATATCATTAGACTATTAACACCTTGAGGGCAGAAACTCTGTTATTCATCTTTGTGTTTAATACAGTGTCTGCTAGACAGTGTCTTCTAGTATTAATACAGTGTCTGCTAGAATAAGCATCAATAAAAATTTCTTGAACAAAGGAAGATTAGACAGTGATCACTAATGTTCTTTTTAAATTGTAAAATACCTTGTCAAAGGTTCCATCGCATGTAAATATAAACTTTTTTTCCTCATAGATGTCACCTAGAAAAAAGAAATATGAAATTAAGTCCTATAAATAACAGTTTTATCTTCTGAAACTTTAGCAGTTTCAGAAAATAGTAAGTTTAAAGCAGACTGGATATAGTGGGAAGACTTGGGGCCCATCAGATGAGGGTTTTGGTCTTTGCTCTGGCACTTAAACAGTTTTGGGACCTTGAAGATAATAATGATTCTGAGCCTGTTTCTCTCTTTGTAGAAAGGGAATAATAATAATGCCCACTTTGTTGGTTGTGAGATTAGTTAATTGTAGCTGTGAAATTAGGCACTCAGTAGATGGTGCCTAATGTTTGAGAAAAATTTTCTTTTTAACATGAAGGAATTTATTCATTGGAACATTTTGTGACAATCCTTTGAGTTCAGATAATCAGCTGGCTTCGGGGTTGAGGACAAGTTGCATTTTTTTTATTGACTGTCTGCATTCTTACATTTTCCTTAAGAATCATTAAAATTTAATAGTCTCTGTAACTAAGTGAATGAATATAGAATTATTTGGTTTGACATTCAGAAGATTTGCATTTCAGCCAAAGATTACAGTTCTTGCTGCCTGCAGCATGGTTGCTTTTTGAACACAAAGAAGTTACTTGATGTTACTGACCAGAAAAAAAAAAGGTAATCAGCCAGATTGTATCTCTGGGTAAACCACTCTGTGAGATTGAGTTTTGTTTAGAGACCACACTGATAGGAATTAGGAATTTGGGGTATATACTAAACAGCTAATGAGGGCCCTGAAAGATTTATGCGCTATCAGGAACCACAGCCATGTCTGGCCAAATTTTAGAGTTTTTCTCAATAGAGAGTTACAAAATCCACTGGAAAGGTCCAGTATTAATATCTATCTGGAGACTGCTGCAAACAAACAGCTCTTTAGTTCTTGGTAAGAACAGAGAATATTGGGCCAGATTTCTGGCCCTTAAGAAATGTGGCGTCTGATTCCATTTGGCAGGAAGTTTAATCTGGTATGGAATGTTAGCCAGACTTCTTGGAGAAATATATTTTTTAAATGTCTCATATCCAAAACTTACTGTAAAAAGTAATGTCCATTTAGTCTATTCTATTAATAGTCATTTAAATACTTTGTAAATATTCACAGTAGTGTTTTCAGCAGCATGTAGTAAATACCTGAGCTTTCAGTTCCTGAATTCGGGACCATAAACTTTTATGTAAAATTGGGGAAAATTCATTGTAGTCTGCTGTTTATTTAAATTGCTGACAGAAAAGTAGTACATGTTATAGTTTTCTAACCAACTACCAAGTTGGTTATTGTATAGTTCACCTTTTAGAACATGGCACCTCCTGTAGTGTACAGGACACTTGGTTCAGGATTAAACATCTCACTAGAAGGGGAATATGTGGAAAAGAAGTTCAGACATGAAGACAGCAATATCAGAGAAAGGTTGACTTAGGTGGGCTGAAAGGAGCCTTCATTTAGCTCGACAAAATGATACCCAAGGATAGGGTGTGATAACAGTTCACAAATATTTGAAAGATGGTAAGACCAAAAGGAGGCAGGGGAAGTTAATTCACTTCATTATTAGAAGTAATGGGAAGAAATATAGAAAGGGAAATTTCAGACTGGAAATCAGGTGAACTCCCTGACAATAAAAATTGGCCATGAGTGGCCTGAAAGCTCCAACCACAGAGATGTTCCTAAGCCAGCTGGCAAACAGGGCATTTCATTGTGGCAGATGTACCTTAACAGCGGCTAAGAAAGCTTCTGAATGGGAGAACATATTTCATTGACAGCCACTCCTTTGAGGATTTCTCGTTTTGTCATCTATCAAAGCCGTTCCTTTTCCCCTATGGGCCAGAAAGAAGACTTGATTCTTTTTTATTTACTTCTTTATACCCTGACTTGTTCCATGACTTACTAGATATCTTTGGAGGAAACAGGAGTATTCTAAAGCTTTCAAGTTTTCACAGTGTGCAAGCAGCCTGATCATCTTTTTTTTTTCTTTTCTTTTCTTTTCTTTTCTTTTCTTTTCCTTTCCTTTTCTCTTCTCTTCTCTTCTCTCTCTTCTCTCTCTTCTCTTCTCTTCTCTCTCTTCTCTTCTTTTCTCTTTTCTTTTCTTTTTTAGTCCATTTTTAATTTAGTTTAAGGTAGTGGAATTTTCAAGCCACAGAATGGTAGCTGAAGTATAGGAGCTAAACTCTCTTTGGAGTTTGAAGCTCAAGATAAGAATTTGAATTCTGGTCACCTAAGTAAGTTACCTAACCTCTCTGAGCATCAGTTTCCTAAAATTAAAGGGGCAATAATACTATCATGCTTGTGGTGAAGATTAAGTGAAATGATATATGGGAAAATGCTGTTGTACCATGTACTAGTTTTAGTTATTAATGTTCGTATTAGTTTTCTATTGTTACTGTATCAAATTACCACGAATTTAGTGGCTTAACTGGACACAAATTTGTTATAGCTCTGTAGCTCAGAGGTCTGGGTGGGTTTGGCTGGTTTTCTCACTTCAGGTTGCATGCGCAAGGCCAAAGTCAGGCTTGCTACCCTGGACTCTTACCTGGAGGCTCTGGGGGAGAGTCTGCTCCACAGTCACTCAGGATGTTGGCAGAATTCAGTTCCATGTGGAACTGAAGTCCCTGTCTCCTTACTGGCAGCCTGGGGTTGTTCTCAACTTCTAGAGGCTGCCTGCATTCCCTTCAGCTTCAAAGCTAGTCTGATCCTCATGTTTTAAATCTCTCGGATCTCCCCTTCTGCCTCATCTCTCCTACCTCCAGCCAGATAAAGTTGTTTTTAAGAGCTTGTGTGCCCACCTGGATAATCCAGGATATCTCCCCATTGGAAGGTCCATAACCCTAATTACATCTACAAAATCCTTTTGCCATAAAGTTTAACGTCATAGGCTCTAGGGATTAGGGTATGGACATCTTTGGGGGTTCATTCTTCCTACTATTTTAGGACAAGAAGGGGAATTTACAGAATATAAGATGAGGTTCTTGCCCTGGGGGGTTTACAGTCCAGTGGGGGAAAGAGATGAAAAACAATATACAGCAAGAAAAAGTCCACAATAGTTTTATAGGTGCCCAGAAGACTTTTTCTGTACCTGACTTGGCCTGTGATTGTTCCATCATACCCTGCTTGTTCTTTAATGTCTGTTATCAAGATCCTTCAGATGGAATCCATATACACAGAACAACACCATGTGATTTGATTTCTAAATGTCTAGAAAATCAAGCTGCTCCAGTAGCTCAATATTTAGGGCTGGGCCATTTCATAAGGAAAAGTCTTAAGCCCTCAGCTCAAAGTAAGAGGAAATTTATTATCTGATAATGAGGTATAACACCTTATCTCCCCTTGTCTTGATCCTTATCTCTTTTTTCCTCATCGACCCCCGTGAAAGCTCTGGCCACATGTGTCTTTACTCCTCTCTTTTGAGTTTTCTTGTTTTTTATTGTTATGCCCAAGCACTTACCCTGAACAATGCAGAGGTTTCTGTTTAATTCTTCCACTTGTCATTTCTATTTTAATAATGTTTCCTGGGTGTTCAGGCAGGGCTCAGGGGTAGTTTGTAACAATAGCAATTGCCTTTTATTGAGCACTTGCCTTGTTCCAGGAGCTGTACAGAGTCAGTGCTGCACTTCCATTTTCTCATTTAATTCAGATATTCTGTGAGGGGCAGGTGCTATTTTTAATCTTCCCTTGGACCCAGCTGGGATTTGAACCCAAGTCTAAGTCCAAAGCTCGTACTTGACACCATGCACTTAAATGGGAGCTGAAATTGAGGGGCAGCATGAAGGAGCTAAAGCAGCACAAGTAAATTCAGGAAACCTAAATTTCAAACTCAACTGTCTTTACAGCCCTTCTAAAAGTTAGAATATTTGCTTCTAGAGCACCTTGATTGCCTCCAATTTTTCACCAGAGACACTAAATGCGATTCCTCTGTATTATACTTCAGACAGGTGGTTTTAGCTTGAGTCAACAGCACTGGACAGCCACAAAGTAAGTATGGGCATGCACTGGCTTGGCATTCCACAAAAGAGTCTATTTCTCGGTGTGTGTGGGGGGGGGGGGTGAGGGGTGGTATATGTGGTATGCCCTGTGGCTGGCCCCAACAGTTACAGGAAACAGAATACCTTCCCCATAGGATTGGGATGATTAAGGTATTTAAGGATTTAACATGGTGCATGGCACTTAGTAGGCACTCAGTATATGCTTTTTCTCATTGTCCGTCTCTGAATATTGTTTTTAGTTTATGGGTATTCAAGCCAGGAGAATCTTGTTCCAGCTCCACTTGACTCTAAGCTCAATGTTGAGGAGAAATGAGATGCATCTCTGTGTTGGCCCCCATCCAGTCTGTGAATCATACCAACTCTCATAAGTTTGAGCTCAGAGAGAACTAGAATATGAGACCAAAGAAGGCAAAATATTTCCCCTTTCCCTTCTTGCTAAGTTCTTGAGTTTATGTAATGTAAACGGACAGTCCTGAGTTCAAATTCAGGCTCTGCCCTCGTCTGCTGAAGTTACCTGCCTGTCTCCATCATGGAAGGAACTTGGGCTGTGGGGAAGGGTAAACCTGGCCTTTTTACCTAGTTACTCAAACACTTCTCCTTTCTAAGGATGTCTCCTTACGGGTGAATGGGGGCAACAGCAGCTCTCTTGCAAAGTTGTGAAGATTAGAGAGTAATGCATGTGGTACCATCAAGAGGCAGCAGCAGAAGCCAGAGAAAGGTCTAGGGTCTTTACATGAGCCATTCATCCATTCATCCATTCATTCATTCAGGGCCTTGGCAATTTAGGTTGAGTGAGTTGTTCCAAGTTTGAATTATTTCTCCTCCTTCCTCTCTGGCAGGTAAGGTAGCTGTGGGTGCCTTGCCCACATGCCAGAGCAGATATGGGGGAGAGCCTCGTTAGGCAATGCAGGTACCAAGTACTACCGCGTTCAACCGCCAAAGCCCCTGGCACCGACCAGTGTTGCTTCAGCTGCAATTAGTTAATGCTCCTTGACTTGGAAACGTTTTCAGTTCCTAGGAGCAACATGGTGCCGCGAGGGCTCACTCTTCATCGCCATCGTCTCCCTATGACTAGGATCTACGTGCACCCTCCTCCCAGCCCAATTGATCATCCTTTAAGGTTCACCAGGCTGTGAGCCCCGGGCCAACGTGGGTGTGACGGGGGGGCGGGGGGTGTGGAGAGGACGGGGAACTTTTCCGGGAAGGGGCCCAGCAGGGTCTTGGCTGGCTGCCCTGTTTAGCCACGGCCCAGGACCCCAGGGTGGGAGAATGAACGGAAAGGTACTCGTGCCTGGAGCAGCTGCAAAATCCTCTGTCATGAGGAAGAAACTGAGCTCGGAGGCTCCTGATCGAAGGGGCCCTTTTCCCGGCTCTCCATTCAGGTGCTGGGGCCTCAAGGGGGTCCAGTTCCACTGCGGAAGGCTGGGAACTAGGAAGCGTTGCCGGCTAGACACCCCGCCTTTCCAGTCTCCTGGGGGAGGCGTGGTACGGCGGCCCCACCGGGGCTGAGATGGGGAGAGGGGTCGTTGCGGCGCCTCTGCCTCCTCGGGAAGTGGGGCCCGCCAAGTCAACCGTGTGAGGGGGCAGGCCCTCCCCTCCCGGCGCCCGTGGGGACCCTACGCGGGTGTGCGGGGAGGCCAGCGTCCAGCAGATGCACGCGGGGGGGCGGGGGCGGGGGAGAGGCGGGGAGGAGAAAACCCACAACAAAACTTGCGTCGCCGAGCGCACGGCTCGACTTGAATGGAAGGAGCCCGCGCTCCCGGAGCGCTGCGGAGACTCTGGGGAGCGCGTTGGGCCGGCTGGGCGCGGCGTGCGGGCGCAGCAGGTACCGGGCACGGGCGGCCGGTTGGGCGGAGGGGTCCGGGCTCAACCTGGGCAGCGGATTCGGACTTCTCGCCTGGTGCGGACGGCCCGGCAGCTGCCCGGGGCGGGGCCGTTGCATCTCGCCCCTCAGTTGGAGCCCTGCACCAAGGGCACGCCGGGGAGCTCTCCCTCGGGGTACAACCACTACGCGATCCGGACCCGGCAAGGGCCTTTCCTCTTCTCTGGCCGGAGGCTGGTCCCAGCCCCTGGGCCACTCCCGCTGCGCACATCTGGAAAGAATTTAAGGGCGGATGGGAGGGGGGAAGTGGAAGGACGCTGGCGGGCGACAGAGAATGTGGGGGGCAGGTGGAACTGGGGAGGGGCGTGGACGCCTGTACCCAGAGCCCGGGCGCAGAGTAAGTCCACGTCTTTCCACGTCACTCATCCCAGCTAGTCCATCCTTCGACCTCTTTACAGACAGAGAAACTGAGGCCTAGGGAGGGCAGAAATCTGCCTCCAGGACGCGCAGACAGGTGAGGCGGAGCCCGCGCGCCCACCGCGGGCTCCCAGCCCAGAGCCGCGCACTCGCTGAGCTAGAGCTCTCGGCTGGCGGCCTGGCGTGCCTGTCAGTCGACGCGGCTGCCTCTCCGCTAGGACAGCTGGACTGAGGAGGGGCCCGCAGGTGATGCGACGCGGAGCGTGGGCCGAGGGATCGGAGCCCTCTGGCTCAGGGCGGAGGAAGCCCCAGGTTGTAGATGCCTGAACCACCAGCCTGGCCTGGGGGGGAGACGAGATCGCGGCGTTGGAATACCTGATGCGCCGTCAGGTGGAAGAGGAGGTGGCGGCGGCAAAGCTCCTGGCGGCCCCCGGGGTTGGGGGTGGGAGGCAGGAGAGGGGCAGGCAGCTTGCGTGCGGCGTTGACCGCCAAGCTTAGAGAGATGCGCGCCCAGCGCTGGGAGTGTATCAGGGAACTTTAGGGGCCCTTACAACCTGAGCATCAGCCCCCGGACTTCGGCTGCCCAGGGAAAGCGAAGCTGCGGTGAACCTGGCTCCAAGAGGCACCACTGGTGTGAACAGGGAGAGCCCCTGGGTGGTCCTGTTCCATTTTAGGGCCCAGGGCCCAGTCTACTCTAGCCTAGAGTGCAAATTGAGAAATGTCAGATCCACATGCATTTTCATGAGATCTTGTGGAAGCACCTTGTTCCTTTTATCTGAGGGGGTGGGGGAGGGGGTGACTAATGATGGTACTTTTAGGCTTGGTAGAATCATACATAAGAGCTCTGACCCTGACTGGCCTGGAACCCCTGATGGCTCCTTATCACCAATACTTCAGCATAGTGGCTGATGCCCTTGGAGAGTTGGACCGCCATACCATTTACCCTTCCTTAAACACACCTCCCTCTCCCCCCATTCCCACACTGTGCCTTTGCTCATGCCCTTCTCCCTACCTGGAGTGTCTTTCCTCCTCCTTTGTCCACCTGGAGAACTACTCAGACTTCAAGACCAGTTCAAGGCTCTGGGTAGGGGTCAGAAGACACAAATTCTAGAGCTGGCCTTGCCTCTAACATACGAATCCGTAAACAGAGGGTGTCAGACCAGATCATGTTGCAGATTTTTTCCAACTCTGCCTATCACAAATTCATCCCTAAATTCAGCAAACATTTCCTGAGCACCCATTCCATGCCTGGGGAGTCAGGGAAGGCTCAGCTGAGACTTAAAGGGTGCAGTGGGCCAGGGGTGCTATGGGAGCCCTGAGGGACTCCCTACCCTAGCCATACGGGCAGGAGTGGCTTTCCTGAGCAGGAGCATTTGAGTAGGAATTTGCTGGGGATGGGCAGCAATGGGACCCCCTTATGTTTGAGTTTCCTCATGTGCGAAATAGGAAGACCAACTCTTAGTCTTGGGAGTTCTTTTGGGGTCTATAAGATGCAGTTGTTTGGGGCTCAGTGTAGAGCAGGTGATCAGAGAGTCTTTACTGAATTTGAGTGAAGGAGAATGGTGGTGCTGAGGGCTGAGGATCTGCCTCCTGATTTGGGTCTTCCTTACCCTTCCTTCTTCTAGTCCAGCCTTAATCCCACACTTCAGCCTTTTAGGGCATTGAGATTTGGTTCCCTGTGGGTGGGAGGCAGGGAGTGGGTCCCAGGTACTTCTTCAGTAACAGTAACTTTGTGTGTCTATGTCATACTTGCTAGGTGCCAACATCAGCTGGAGCTGCCCAGGATCCCGAGTTCCTAAGGGTGGCTGGTCAAGCTGAGAGGAAAGGGAGGTGGCACTAGTGTCACCACTCTCCAAACCCTGTCTGTTCTTACTCATTCTCCCTTGAATCCAGTTTCTTCTTTCTATGCCTGAAGCCCATCACTTCCCTCTCTGCCCAGACTAGGCTTATTATCCCTTGCCTGCACTGTTGCACAGCCTCTGAGAGCTCCATAAACCTGCCTATGCTAGACTCCTGCTCTTCAGCAGCTCCTCATCTCCCCAAAGGTAAGGGTCACTCTCCCTAACCTGGCTTTCAAGTCCCTTCTTTTCCTGGACATGTGGCCACTGCCTTCTTGCATCACTCCTAGTCCCCAACCTCCACCAGACACTCTAATGAGCTTTATAGAGGTCTTAACATGGGACTTTGCACATGCTGGCCCCTTTCCCTTTTGCCTGATATTCATCCTCCATTGCTAGAAAAGGCATCACTTCTTCTGGGAAGCCTTCTTGGCACCAGGCAAGGTTAGGCCTCCTCTGGGTTCCTATGGACTGTAGCTTTCCTTCATCACATCTCTGATGACACTGGAATTATTAAACTCAATTTACACATTATGTCCGATAGAACGCAATTTACACCTAATATTCAGTAGAAATATAGGGTGAGCCACAAATGCAAGCCAAATATGTAATGTAAAATTTTCTAGAAACCACATTTTTAAAAAGTAAAATAAAATAGATTAAATTAATTTTAATAATTTGTTTAACTCAGTGGATTCAGTATAATGAATATAAACATAAGTGAGATATTTTATGAGCTATCATTAATATTAATAATGAGATATTTTACATTCTTTTTGTACTAAGTCTTTGAAACCTCATATTTTAGGGTACACTATATTTTACACTCTTAGTTTAGACCAGGCACATTCCAAGTCCTCAGTAACCACATGTGGCCACCTGGCCACTGCACTGGATGGTGCACGTATGAGCTTAAGGGCAGGAGCCCTGCCTGAGTGGTCTGTCTGGATCCTCAGTGCCCAGCTGTGCTTCGCATTAACCATAGCATTGTGGTGAAGACCTGGGCTGGGAGCTTGGCTTTGCCATGTGACAGCTGTGTTATATTGGCCAATCCTGCTGGGCCTCAGCTCCCTTATCTATAAAGTGGTGATGATAACATTTTCAACATGGTTCATGTTAATATAAATTAAATATTTTTATAGATAACGGTTTACAGCCCCTTACAGATACAAAATTGAAGGTGAGAGAGGAAAAGTAGCTGGCCCATGTGGAAAGGATCCTTCTTGCCCTTCTGCCCTGATTGAATTTGGGGCCTGGGCCTGTGCCCACACTCCCGCTCCCAGAGTTCTGATTTGCAGTGGGGTCAGACAGACTAATGCTGGTGGCTCCACAGGCTGAAGGCTGTTGAGCTTGCTGGGAGTTTATAATGTGCCATAGTTGTAGACTGGCTGGAGATTTATTGCCCATTTGTTCAGGGGACAGGGGCAGCAGGGGTTTAGTAGGGTGGGCATAGGGCCAGAGTGCTGCCGACTGATCCCTGGAACCTGGGACTGTGTGTGTGCTGGACTTTCTGGCTTTCTGCCAGGCCAGCACTGGGGCCCAAGTCTGCTTTGGCTTTTGAGGACCTATGGGGTAAAGCAAGCTTGGCTGGGGCCCCTCCTTTCTCTCCTTACGCCTTTCCCTCTGTAGCCTTGTGCACCTCGGGACTCACTGTCTGGTACCAGTGGTTATTGTACCGGGTCTGCCACCTCTCCAGACTGAGAGCAGGGACCTTATCTACCTCACCTGTATCCCCGTGGCCAGCACAGGCCGGAGGCAGATGGGGCCTCACCTTGGGGAACTGGCTGAGCCAAGGAGTGAAACGAAGTGATATGTGAAATGCTGCAGCAGCCTCAGGGCAACAGGATTCCCAGGAGGCAAGACTGCAAATCTTCTGGGAGGAGGCGGGCCTGGGGCTAGATGGAGAAGCACAAGCAGGATCTAGACAAGGGAAGGGGAAGGGGAAGAAGGAAGGGTTTTTGGAGTGGGCAGTGGTGTGGCTGAGACGTGGACAAAGCCCACAGATGAGATAGTGGTAGAAAGAGCATCCCACTGACTCTCACAGCCTCCCCATTAGGACGCCCTGTCACCACCCCATGGATGAGTGAGGAAGCTGAGTTTCAGAAGGTAACAACACTTGCTGGAAGTCTCACAGCTGATAAGAGCCGGGGCTGTTTCCAGAGCCTGCATCCTTACCCAGTCCTCAACGTCATTGTCAAGCTCCCAGTTTACCCAACCCTCCGAGGCCCATCATCTCATCAGACCCTTCTAATGGCTCTGTGGGTTGTGGTCCCAGTGAAGAGGACTGGGTGCTTGCCATGTAGCTCATTTGTATTTGCTGCAGCAATGATAACAGCGCCTCACACCTAATAGGCGCAGGTTCTTTGTCTGTTACCTTGCAGACTCCTCAGAAGCTGTGAGTTCAGACTTATCATACGTAAGATGAGGAAGCTAAAGCTCAGTGGAGTCAGAGCTGCTAAGTGGTGGAGAAGGACTCGCCTGGGGTCTGTGGGACTCCAGAGTCAGTGTACCTGAGCTATACCACCTGTCACAAACTTATCACACCCCAGAGATGTTTTCTGAGTGAGCCCCTGAAAAAAGAATTCCACGGACCAGTCCAGAGCCAAGCCAGACCCACAGGCTAAAGAGCTGGGATGCACTCTGCTGGTGCTGGCCCACCATGGCCTGTGGTGGCTGGAGGAGGGACAGGGCCCCCAACACTGCCTGTGCCAGGGCAGCGAGAGCACAGCAAAGTCCAGGCCAAACCCTGCATGTCATCGTTCTTCCTGGGCCTCAGTTCCCCTTCTGTAAAGTGGGGGTACAGTTTCCCTGGGGCCAGTTCTGATGAAGGTCGTGTGAGGTTTTGCAGAGCTGCCTAAAGAAGGGGCTTCACTTCACCCCCACCCCTCCAGGGGCAGCCCTGATGAGGTGGGTAGTGAGGGGAAGGTGGCAGTCAGCAGATCAGCTGTGTGCTGAGGACAAAATCAATAGTGGGCTCAGCCTGGTGCCCGGGGGACCTCATGACTTTTGTGGGCCCTAGCCCTGTGCCTACAGTATCTAACAGGTTAAGTCATTCATAGTGCCAAGGTGAATCTGCCTTGACCCCTCCTGCAGACACCATGGCCCGGAGCAGGATGCTGCTGCTTCTGCTGCTATTACCACCACAGCTTCAGCTGGGACCGGTGCTTGCAGTGAGGGCCCCTGTGTTTGGCCGGAATGGTGCCCACAGCCTGAGCCCTGAAGAGAACGAATTCATGGAGGAGGAGCCGGTGCTAGTCCTGAGCCCTGAGGAGCCGGGGCCCGGCCCGGCTACCATCAACTGCCCCCGAGACTGTGCCTGCTCCCAGGAGGGTGTCGTGGACTGTGGCGGCATTGACCTGCGTGAGTTCCCAGGGGACTTGCCTGAGCACACCAACCACCTGTCCCTGCAGGTGAGGCTGGCGCTGCACCATTGGTCACCAGGGGCTGCCCCCCACACTCATGGCTCCTGTTCACAACTCTCTGCTTGCCCAGATTCCCCCGGCACTCGGTGCTAGGACAGGCCAGACACAAGGATCTGACTCTACCATGAGGAGTCCCCACTCTGTTCGGCTTCCTGGTCACAGAGGACCATGATATAACCTGCTTTGTTCCTCAGAGAGGAGTTTGGGCTGAGGCCCATAAGTAGAGTCAGTCCCTGTCTGAAAACAGACACAGGCTCACTCAGCAGCTAACTCTCTGAACAGACAATAAGGGCACCTCAGACACCATTACAGACCAGGAAAACCAGGAGCAAAGCACCCCGATATAGTGCTCCGGGGGCTCAGAGCACAGTGTGTTCTCCCCAGCTAAGGTAGAGGAGGGGGACTGGAATTCTGGGAATGCTGGTGTGCCTATGGTCACCCTTCGGAGGCCTGGTAGTCCTGGGAAAGAGGAAGGGGCTGTTACATTCAGCTCTAGAGGAGATCAGGTCCAGTGGAAGAAAGCAAGCTACCCACGGTCACACACCCAGTGGGTCTGGGCTGCCAGGGGTGGGAGCCCAAGGTCAGTGTAGCCTATGACAGAAAGGGACAAGTTGTCGATGACACATTGTTGGTTCATTTGCTCACTCATCCATTCATAAAATGCCTGCTGGGTACTTCCTCTCTACCTTTGATCCTTCATGGCGTGTTGAGCATGTAGGGACTCGGACATGCTTGAGGTGCTCACAGTCTGGGGGAGACTGAGACCTAAACAGGTAGTAGATGACAGATGGAGATAGAAGGACTGACTAGTTGCAAGGCCTGGAACAGCTCCTAATCCAGCTCCCAATCCAGCCCAGGAAGGTTTTCAGAGGAGATGGTACCTGACCCAGGATTTAAAGGTTCCAAGGGCTGTGGGGAATGCAGAGCTGAGAAAGGGAACCAAAAGTGGTTTCCGACTTAAGGGTGGAAAGAGCGGCTGGGGATGCCTGTCACCAAGTGTGATGTGCAGGGAGCAGATCTGAAGGGGATGCCATTCCAAGTTTGAATTGCCTATGGATACCATGTGTGTGGCCTTTTAGAAGGTGGGTTCCACACATCTGTTACGGTCACTGCTATGCCTCCAGTAAGTACCCAGATACAGGCCTGGCCCTGAGCCAGCACCCAGGGTCTGTGTCCTACAGGGGAGAATCCCAAAGAGGTGCCCAATGGAGGGACTGGCTGAGGATAAGGGCGGGCCCACCCCCACCCCCCATGTGCCTCCTCACTGTCCCTGCCCTCTACCCCCAGAATAACCAGCTGGAGAAGATCTACCCCGAGGAGCTCTCCCGGCTGCATCGGCTGGAGACTCTGAACCTTCAGAACAACCGCCTGACCTCCCGAGGTGAGGGATCACCCAGAGCCAGGGATGAGGCCACCAGGTAGGGGGTTGGGTGCCCTGGGCAGAGCTCCACCCTGCAGACCCTGGGATGTGGAAAAGAGCAGGTCTGGGCTGGGCTTCCTGTGGCTGCCTAAAAGCTACCCCTGGGTGTCTCTGAAACCTGGGAATTGGCTGAGGCAAGAGACTTCAGAGACCTTTGTCATAGACTCTTCAGTTCACAGAAATTCTTTAGAATCAAGGAATTGTAGAGTTCTCAAACGTTAAAAGTTCATTTTTTCTGATGACAAAAATAATTTTGATTATAAAAGAAAATTTGGAAATATAGAAAATAAGATAGAAAACAAAAAACCGGTCATAATTCTGCCACTTGGCGCTCATCACTATTGACATTTGGTATATTTCTTTCCACTTTTTTAAAAGCAGCTTTATTGAGGTATAATTTATATACTCTAAGATTTACTCTCTCTGAAGATACAATTCAACAAATTTTAGTAATTTATACGGTTGTACCAGCATCCTCACAATCCAATCCAATCTTTTTTCCTTGTGTTTTTTGATTCCTAGTTGAAGTTGCAGGATAGGTATTGTAAGTGCTTCATTTCACTCAGCAGTTAGCTCAACAGCATTTCTCATGTTGCTAAAACTCCATGGCCATCACGTTACACAGCGGCAGCACGGTATTCCATGGAGGGATGCTGCACAGTTTATGTAACTGTTCCCTCTCATTAGATAACTGGATGAGTCCCAGCATCTGAGAGTCTGGGAGCCCAGAGCTGAGTGTCATAGGCCAGCCTCAGGACTGGAGAAGAGCCAGCCTGGCCTGGCTCCCAGGGACAGGACAGTCCTAATGTTAGATGGGGCCAGGGCGGGTCAGGTGGTGGGGGTGCTCCAAGGCTGTAGCCCTTCCCTGATATGGGGCCAGGTATAAAGAGAGTCTCTGACCTTCTGGGGCTTCCCCCAGGGGAGCATGCCTTCCTGGCAGGGAAAGTAAGGCTGGGCCTTCTGTCCCGTGGCCTGACTTGATAGGGACCCACTCCCACCCAGGTGGCCCTGGTGAAGGATCAGTCATCCTTCAGTGGACGCTTCCCACCTGCTCCTCTGAGCATGATCTCCTGTGAGCAAGGGGCTGGGCAGGCCTGCTAGGACTGGCTGGGAAGGGAGCAGAGCTACATCTGCCACAGGAAGTGCCCTCCCCGGCAAGTGGGGTGGCCTTGGGGGCATTGGTACTGGTGTGCTCCCCTGTAGCGTCTCCTTCATCCAGGGCTCTGACTGATGCCTGTCCTTTGAAGGGCTCCCGGAGGAGGCGTTTGAGCATCTGACCAACCTCAATTACCTGTACCTGGCCAATAACAAGGTGAGGGACCAGCAAGCAGAGTGGTGTGTTGCCTGAGCCCCCTGGTGTCAGGCCTGAGTTCGGGGAACTTCTACCAGGACTTCTTCTGGTCTGGCCACTGGGTCCCTCCCCATTGCTGCTCAGACATGGCCAGATCCCACACCTTAACCCAAGGCATCAGAGAGTGGTCAGTCAATGAAGACAGAGAACAAGGTGCACGGGAGTATAGGGGAGGGGGTGCTTCCAGGACTTCCTGGAGGAGATAGCATGTGAAGGGCCTTGAAGGGTAACAGGACTTCAGGCAGGGGTCCCGAAGCAGAGGACACTGGAGTAGGAGGAACAGCGTGAGAAAAGGGACAAAGACACTCAACCTAAAAATATTTGGCATGCCCCAGGGCCCTTCTCCCTGAACTCTCTGGAGATGACCGTTCCCTCCCTGGTCTTTAAAGCCCACCTACATCATGGCCGTGTCCAGTGACATTCTCAGCCCCTTCCACTCCTCCCACTTGAGATTCAGAGTTCCTTCTGGTTCCTGGATGTCTCTGCTAGATGTCTAATGGAAGTAGAACTACTACTCCCCACCCACAGCCCCCAATCCTCCTGCTGCCTCTCCGTAGTGGTAAAGGGTGTCTCCAACCATCTACATACAGCACAGCCAGTCTGAGCGCAAACCCAGGAACTCTGCAAGCCCTCGGGCCCCGGCACAGGTCCATCATCCCACACCTGAGTGCCCCTGCCTCCTCATTTGCTGCCCCTTCTCCTCAAAGCAGTGAGAGTGACCTTTAATAATCACACCCCGCTTCTTCTCTACATTTCCCTCCCTGCTAAAAACCCTCCCGTGGATTTGCCTTCTGCCCAGAATGAAAAAACCACACTCACCCCTTGGCCTGCAGGCCTCTTAGCTTGTCTCCCCACTTGCTCCCTCTCGTTGCACTCCAGCCCCCGAATCCCACAAACCCCTATTCCGGGTCTGCACTCACTGTCCTGCTGTCATGGGTGCTCTCCCCTCAGATGGTGTCATCATGCTTAACGTGTCACTTGTTCCCTGAGCATCTGACCCAGTCATTCTCTGTCTTCAGCCTGTTTAAATTCCCCGCATAGCAGTGATCGCTATCAGATACTTCCATTCCTTGTGTATTGTCTTCTCCACTAGGACGTGAGCTTGGGGTGGGGAGTGGCAGAGGCATTTCTCTGTCTCTTTCCCAAGACATGCCCAGCGAGCTCCTGGAACAGTGCCCAGAATGTTGTAGACTCAGGCTCTACTGTTGAATGAACGGAGGGTGGACACTGTGGCCTGTGTCTGGGGAGGTGTGTGGGCTTACTGTGGCTGGACAGAGGGCCAGTATCAGGGAGCAGTGATGGTGGGGAGAGACCAGGAGGATAGGAATGGCAGGGGACAAGCCCAGGAGGCTTTGAATACCAAGCTCAGGGCTGTGGGAACCACGGAGATTCTGTTTTTGTGTTATCAGGGGCATAAGACTGTTTTCCATTTTAGAAAGATGGCTCTGGTTACAGGTAGGAGACAAACTGAAGGGGCCCAGATGAGTGGCAGGCAGTGGCACCCAGAGCTGGCCTCTGCCCCTCCATTGGTTTTTCTGCCCCAACTCTCCCCTTTCTAGCTGACCCTGGCACCTCGATTCCTGCCCAACACTCTGGTCAGTGTGGACTTCGCTGCCAACTATCTCACCAAGGTCTACGGGCTCACCTTTGGCCAGAAGCCAAATTTGAGGTCAGAAGTCAGAGGGGGCCCTGGGCTCAGGCTGGGGAAGGGGGAGGAGCTGAGGGAGAGGCTGCCACCCTGAGCGAGGCAGAGAGGACTCAGGCCCTGGCGGAAGGCCACGCCGTGCAGTGTTGGCATGATGCCGCAGCTCGGGGCTGCTATGAGGGACACCCAGGGGCTACAGGGGCACAGTGTCTGAGGGCCGAGACCTAAAGGATGAAGAGAAATCAGTCCAGGAGGTGAGGACAGAGGGTGATGTCTATGGGGTTGTGGGAACTAGGTGAGGGTGCACCCTTCCTTCCCCAGTCCCTGGGGAAAAAGCATCTTCCAACAGGCAGAGCCATTCCTTGCTAAGAGCTGCTGTGGGAGGAGTGAGGCCCCATAGCACAGGTGTATGAGCAGGGCAGGGTGGTGCTGTAGCGGACCATCCATCGTGCTGCTTCTGTCCCTGAATCTATCACCTTTCTGTGGAGCCAATGTTGCTGTGTGTGGTCCCATCCCAGAGACGAGAAGGCCAAGGCCCAAGAGAAGCACACAGCAAGAATGAGCTAAATCTTCTAAGCATTTCTTTTGCTCCTTGTCTTCTCTCCCTCTGGTATGTTAGCTCCTCGAAGGCAGGGTCTTATCGATTGTGCCCACTGCTATATCTCCAGTCTATAACAGTCCTGGAATGTAGGGGTACTCACTCTCTTTGCCAAAAAGAATGAGCTGTTACCTCCTCCAAGCCAGGCCCTGTGCTTGGAGGAATAGTCCCCATCTCCAGGAAGTTCCATGGAACTCAGCACCAGCTGTGTGGGCTTGACAGGCAGAGACTCCAGGGCTGTGACTGTCAGGGAATGATGGAGAACCTTGAAGGGCATGGAGGAACATGAACTGGGGGTCAGGAAATCCTATTTCTGCTACTAACTTGTGGGGCAACCTCTGGTGAATCCGGGGTCCCCTCGGCTATGTAGAGGGATCTGGATTGGGGAATGGGTCTGAGGTTCTTCAGATGGGAGGAGGGTGTCCTGGGCCCCATGCCAAAACTGAGCAACGTTTGGAGGCTCGCCAGGTGAGCTGGGGCTGACAGTAGTGGGGTCTGGGTGGGTAAGGACCTGTGCCTCATCCTTCAGGTCTGTCTACTTGCACAACAACAAGCTGGCGGACGCTGGGCTACCGGACAACATGTTCAACGGTTCCAGCAATGTCGAGATCCTCATCCTGTCCAGCAACTTCCTACGTCATGTGCCCAAGCACCTGCCGCCCGCCCTCTACAAGCTGCACCTCAAGGTGGGAGAGAGTGGGCAGGAATGGTCACCCCAGAGTAGAGACCTGCAGTGGGGGAAGAACCCAGGCCCACATGGGCACAGTGGCAAGGCTATGGGACCTTGGGCACACGCCGAGGGCACAGCATTCACTGCAGAGAAGCAGACAAAAGCTTGGACGCCTAGCTGTCAGCCCCACACCTGGCGTGCTCCAGGCCTGGGCCCACTCCCTGTGGCTTCCCTGGATACCTCTTCATACCTCCTCCCAAGATTCTGCCCTTGCCCCTTGGCTATCCCTCACATTCCACTCCCCACTGTCCCACTCCCAGAACAACAAGCTGGAGAAGATCCCACCAGGTGCCTTCAGTGAGCTGAGCAACCTTCGGGAGCTGTACCTGCAGAACAACTACCTGACTGATGAGGGCCTGGACAACGAGACCTTCTGGTGAGCCCCAGCCTGGGCCCTCACAGGGACCAGGTAACCAGGGAAGTTCCTCCCAGGGCCCACTTAGCAGGCCCTCGCACACACAACCTTCAGCCAGTTCCCTGGAGAAGAAACTTCGAGTCTCATGGCGCAGCTGACATTTCTGTCCTCAAGAACAAGTGTTATGAATGCGTAAAGCCTGTCGAAATTCCACTGAGGCAGGAAAGCGTTTGCAGAGGCTGGCTTATAGGTACAAAATAGAAACTCAAGCATTCTTGTTGAGGCAAATATATTTTCTTCTTTTTAGCACTCAGAGTAGCCACAAAAGGCTTTGAACAATTGGTCAGTCTTCGAATAAACCCATATGTGTCAGAAACCATGCTACCGCCTTCCTATACCAATATCATTGAATAACCCAAAGAGAGGCTTGGAGGGGGCTGAAGTCCCCTAGTCAGCAATTGGCAGAGCTGGGATGAGTTAGGTCCCCTGCCACCTCCCTTGGGAATAATGGTGGCAACAAGCACCACGTGGGTTCCTGCCAAACGTCCTTATTTACCTCCCCTTCCCTATAGGAAGCTCTCCAGCCTGGAATACCTGGATCTTTCCAGCAACAACCTGTCTCGGGTCCCGGCGGGGCTGCCACGCAGCCTGGTGCTGCTGCACCTGGAGAAGAACGCCATTCGCAGCGTGGATGCAGAAGTGCTGACCCCTATCCGCAGCCTCGAGTACCTGCTGTTGCACAGCAACCAGCTGCGCGCAGACGGCATCCACCCGCGGGCCTTCCAGGGCCTCAAGCGCCTTCACACGGTTCACCTGTACAACAACGCGCTGGAGTGCGTGCCCAGCAGCCTACCCCGCCGCGTGCGCACCCTCATGATCCTTCACAACCAGATCACCGGCATTGGCCGGGAGGACTTCGCCACCACCTACTTCCTGGAGGAGCTGAATCTCAGCTACAACCGCATCACCAGCCCTCAGGTGCACCGAGACGCCTTCCGCAAGCTGCGCCTGCTGCGCTCGCTGGATCTGTCCGGCAACCGACTGCACACGCTGCCACCTGGGCTGCCCCGCAATGTGCACGTGCTGAAGGTCAAGCGCAATGAGCTGGCTGCCCTGGCACGCGGGGCTCTGGCAGGCATGGCCCAGCTGCGTGAGCTCTACCTCACCGGCAACCGGCTTCGCAGCCGGGCCCTGGGCCCTCGTGCCTGGGCGGACCTCGCCCATCTGCAGGTAAAGGAGAGAGGGACTGGGCCGTGCCCAGGTGGGATGGCTGTCCTGAGCCAACCATCTGCTGGGCCCCGGGGTAGGGATGAGCAGGAAGGCTAGGCTGTGAGGGAGGTCCCTGTTGGGGTGGCTGGGTCTTAGGGTAGGGGCCTGGGCCACGCAGAGGCATGGCAGGCCTGCCTGGGTACAGGAGTAAAGGGTAGAGAACAGCCACTGTGACCAGGCTGAACCACCTGCTGAGATCACCACCTGCTGAGATCACCACCTGCGGGTGCAAGCTTGAGAAGGGCTGTGGGGTAACGGGAGGTCAGGGCTGCTGGTAGGGGAGCTTGTGGTTCAGAATGACTGAGGGACAGGCAGGGGCAGTGCATGTGGCAGGAGAATCAAGCTCACTCACCCACAGGGACAGGAATAGGTGCCTGGAGAAAACTGGGCTTGGGGAGGGGAGGGCAGCAAGGCGGGTGGTCGACAGAGGGCTGGGAGGCACCTGAGGCGATCAGGGGCTGGCTGGTCAGTGGGTGTGGCGGGTGTGGCGGGTGTGGCTGCTGTGGCCCTGGTCAGAGTCAGGCAGGATGTCGCTATGTGAACTGAGCTTCTTACAATGAAACCTTCTGACGCAGTGAAGGGCTGAGAGGAACTTTATTAGTTATTAGAGAAACTTGGGAAGCAGGGCTGAGGTGCTGCCAGGCCACTCTGCTGTCCTACCAGGCCCATCAGGGAGCCGCAGGGCCTCTGCCTTGCGATGTTCTCTGCCCCAGATGTCCTCAGGGCTTGCTCCTCCCTCTTTCTTAGGGATCTGCTCAAATGTCACCTCCTTGGGAGGTCTTCCCTTCCGCCTACCACCTTCCTCTGCTTTGTTTTTCTTCATAATCCTCATTCCTTCGAGCATTGGGACATCTGTTTGCTTGTTGCCTGCTCTTTCCGCCAGAATAAGGGCAGGCATTTTAAATCTATCTTGTTCACTGCGGGGCCCAGGGCCCTGGCCTGGTAAAGGGGAGTTTGTGGAAGAGCTGTCAGGATGGGGATGTCCGAGCAGGGGGCAGGGAGGGGAGGCAGGGCCCGGAGGGTGGGGCTGGGTGGGAGCTGGGGAAGGCAGCTGGCCCTGCAGGAACAGTGTTACCTGGGCCTCTCCTCATCCAGACCACCCTGCTGAGTGCCAGACACCAGGATTTAACCACCTGTGCCAGTGTCTCTTGGGTGTCCCTCATGAACCTGTTCTCGAGGGTCCCAAACCCCCTTGTCCTTTCCTCCACACCCCCTCCTACTGCATTTTCAAACTCGCTGAAGGGGGTGACATCTACCCTCTTGACATCCCTTTTCACACTGTCTGCCCGTGATGTCCCTTGTTACTGCAACCTGCCAGTTCTACGTCTCATCTCAATCTGCCCACTTTTCACCATCCCTGCTGTCTATAGAGCCCCTACCTGCACTGGCTGTCATCAGTGCCCCTGACCTGAAACTGAGTCAGGCTTCTCTTCCAGGCTGCCTCATCGCACAGTCCCCTTCTTCCTCTGTCATTGTCAAATTCTGTGCCCATCTCTCCTGCTAGCCTGGCTTCCTGAGGGTGGAAGCAGCATCTCAGTGGATTCCATATTCCCAGCCCCTGTGGGCACAGAGGATGCATGGAATGAAAGAGGAAGTGCTAGAGTTGTGTAGAGGGAGCACAGTGGGAAGCAGGGAGCCCTGTGGTACGGGAGGTGACGCAGAGGCTCTCTATGATGTGTGAAGCTTATGCTCCCCTTGAATGTTGAATCTGGATTCATGGGCTCCAGCTTCCTGACCCTGAGCCCCAGCCTGTAGGGGTGAGGAAGGGAGCTTAGAGATGATGGAGTTCTACCCATAGCTGCACCGGTGTGTTTTGGGCAAGGGGGTGCTGACAGCCTGAGGGGCAATGAGCTGGCCCTGTGCAAATCCGGGTTTCCTGCCCACTGAAGGTTTGTTCTGCTCCTGGGAAAACAACCCATTTTCCTGGCCTCCTGCTTCCTGGACAATAGAACATGTGGCCATACAGGGTCACTGCCCACCTTGCACTCATTGCTTCCTGGCCCCTGCCCATCAGGCCTCCAAGGTCTACAAGAAAATAAGTAGCCACAATCCATGTGGCCTTGAAGAGTAAGAGTGATCCCTGGTCCCTGCCCTTCTGGGGTCTTTAGTCTAATGGGGGTGGCAGATGTGTTAAGGAAGAAGGAGTGTGATATCCAGACATCCTGGCTGTGAACCCATTGGGAAGGTAAAAGGAACTGGGTAGGACATACATCAATTAAAACAAAGGTTGAAGTTGGGCACATCGGGTTCCAGCCTTGTTCGGGCTGTGTGGCCTTGGACAGATCTCTTAATCTTGTTGAGCCTCCGTTTTCCCAACTGGAAAATGGGGATAGTTATAGACCCCACCTCATAAGGTTATGGTGAGATTTAAGTATTTGGGGGATTGGAGGGGTCTTTGCAATTTGTTAAGTGCTTTGACTTTCCTGGTCAACCCTGCAGCTGCTGGACATTGCTGGGAATCAGCTCACAGAAATCCCCGCGGGGCTCCCCGAGTCACTTGAGTACCTGTACCTGCAGAACAACAAGATTAGCACCGTGCCTGCCAATGCCTTCGACTCCACGCCCAACCTTAAGGGGATCTTTCTCAGGTAGGAGGTCCCCTGTGGCCCTGAACATGCCCCCTTGGGAAAAATGAGGCCCAGAGAACATATGTGACACCGTGTCCACAGCTGGCCATGCTGTGCCTGGACCTCAGACCAAAGACAACAGATGTTCAGGTCCTTATGGGGCTGTGGCAATTTAGAATGATTCAGGGGACTCAGCTCCCTGAGATGAGGAGCTTCTGTACAGCAGAGCCAGGGTGGCCTTTGCCAACATTCCCTTTCCCACCTTCACAGACCAGAGAAAGGCAGAATGCACACTCCCAGGGGCTTTGTGGCCCAGAACGCCCTGGGCTGGGTGACATTGGGGTGGAATATGACCTGTGCTCTGCCTCCTGCAAGGGACTGAGGCAGAGATTTGAGGGAGCCCGAGATCAGAGTCCAGCCTCCACCCTTCCACAGCATGTATGTCCCTGGCCCAGCATGGCTCTGGCTTTGCCTATGTGCCATTTCACACCAGGCACTGACGTGACCCCAGACCGGCAGCCCAGGCTTCTCAGGCCGTAGTGTTAATAAGAGAAGCTGCCCATGTCTTCAACTCCCAAATCATAGGGAGCACGTATGCAGGGGAAGCCTTCCCCTTACTTTACAAATGAGTGGCCCAGGGTCAGTCCCTGTCTCCCCAAGGTGTAGCCACACTGGACTTCTTAGACTCCCCATGATAAGCAGTGCCTCCCAGCCCCCGCTGTTTGTGCTTGCTGTGCCATCTTCCTGGAGAGCCTGTTCTCTCTCCGTTACCTTCTGGGGCGTGTAAGTGAAGGGACCCTAGGGTTGGGCTCCTGGCATTGACCCCACGTGGGTGACTGTACAGGTTTAACAAGCTGGCTGTGGGCTCTGTGGTGGAAAGCGCCTTCCGGAGGCTGAAGCACCTGCAAGTCTTGGACATAGAAGGCAACTTTGAGTTCGGTGATGTTTCCAAGGACCGGGGCCAGCTGGAAGAGGACGAGGAAGAGGACGAGGAGGACAAGGGAGAGGAGGAAGAGGACAGGCGATAGTGAACAGGTGAGCCCCACCTGACAGGTGGGTGGTCTGCGTAGGGGCACACTCACCTCTCCTTGCCAGGTTCCTGAGCCAGTCTAGGGTCTCTGTCTGTTTTTCACCCTCTGTCTTTGCTTCATCATTTATTTTGCAAACCAATAAGAGCTCTTGGTGTGCACTGGACCCTGCGGGGTGGTCGGGTATAACAGCAAGCCCATGGGAGGCCAGCCTGTGCCAGGAGATTCTCTCCAGGGTGATGAGCGCCCTGATGGGACATGAATAGGGGCTGGGATGGTGGAAGCAGGGATGCATGTGGGGGCCCAGGCAGAGGCTACTGCTGTCATTCAAGCCAGAGATGATGGGTGTGGGAGGCGAGGATACAGACAAGCAGATGGGCCTAAAAGGGGCCTGGGGTGGGGGACAGACGTGAGGGCCAGAGTAGTCCTACTGACATGGGTGAAGGAGAGGCAAGGCTCTAGTGCAAGCTTAGAATTCTGGGTGGGTGAGAGAAAGAACAGATGTTGAGTTTGAGGGTTTTGAGGGGAGCTGCCCAGGGTTGGGTTAGACATATAGGTCTGGGGTTCAGAAGTGGGCTCTGGGCTGGAGATGGGGATCCAAGCGTCGTCAGCCTTGAAATAGTCACTGAGGCCACAGGAGGCTGGGGGTGCTCAGCTGGGAAGAATGAGTGAGAGGGCATGGCCAGTGGGAGGGGAACCTGCGGAGGTGGATGAGACGGAGCAGCTAGGGAAGGAGGTAGGAAAATCACAGACAGCCTGGGACAGAGGGTGTTTACCCATACATGTAACAAAAGCACCTACACGTATACACAGTGCAACAACACACATGTACCCATGCTCACACGCATGTCTAAACATGCATACCCACCCACAACGCACACTGTACACATGCATACATATTCACAGATGCAGAAGTTGTGCACACTTGCAGACATGTGAGTACATATACACCTCCCCATTCCCACAGGCCCTTGTGTACACACATGCTCTTACGTGCACGCATGCACACACATGTGCACGCACATTATGTATACATACGTGCTATGTATACATGCACAGGCTTCTCCAGAGGTGGGGAAGAATCAGCTGTGTCAGTGCTGCTGAGAAGCTAATGGACTGAGCTCTGCCAAGGGCCCACTGCATTTATCCACAAGATGGTCACCCATGACCTTGTGGGGAACAGTCTCAGAGGTGATGTGGGTAGAAAAAGTGTCTGGAGAGGAGTGGATCCAGGGAGTGTAGACAACCCTTTTAAGAAGTTTGGCCATGAAGAGATGAGAGAGGTTGGTCGTGGGAAGGGGTGAGAAGTTCAGGCAGGGTTCCGTTCACATTATGCCTTTTTTAAGGAATAGAGCTGGTTTGAATTCTGGGAGAGAAGGGCTCGTGTGGAGGGAGGAGTTAGAGATATAAAAGAGGAGAGCGCGTGTAGTGATCCTGTGGAAACAGTGGGAGGGACTGGCTTTGGCAGGAGGGTCAGTGTTCCTTCTCTGTGGCAGGAGGACAGAGACTGAGTAGCTGCAGTCACGTACAGGTTTAGCGGCTTGGTAACTGGACGTAAAGTCATGTCAGCCAGATGCCTTCCCTATTTTCTGTTTTTCAGGGGATGTTCAGCAGATGGGGGCAGGTATGGAAAAGATGGACGATTGGGTCCATCCATGGCTGGTTTTTGGCCAGATGTGTGGAACAGGAGGGCAAGAAACAAGGAAATTGAGTGTATTGGCAAGGAACTGTATATATGGTGGATCCCAGGGGTTAGGCTGGGAGGGAAAAGAGGTGCAGACAGGAGGAGTTGGTAGGCAGGGCCACTGGAGGGGGATGTTGAAGAGGGGAACGGTGGTGGCCAGTAGCCAGGCAGGAAAGGTTTGGTTAAAGGACTATCAGGGTGAGCCAAACTGGGGGTCACAGGGTCAGGGTGTGGCCCACTGGGCCACTGTCAGAATGTTGAATTGAAGTAGGGCCTGGCACAGAGAGGAGCCTGAGGGATGTGAGGACCCCATGGATGGATGACAGAGGGAGGTTAGGGGAAGAGTGTGCCTGAGAGCAGTTGTCTGAGCATGGAAGGCAGGCCTAGGGGCAGTGCTTGGGAGTCACCTTCCCTTACTCCCAGGGTCCAGGGCTATGAAGGTAGAGCCCCTTCTCTCTAGGCATGGTCCTCAGACAGAGCTAGGGGTCAGCAACAGGGATGACTGGCCATTCAGGGAGGATGAGATGGACCTTACAAGGGGAGCTATGGAGTCCTGGGATGGGAGAAAATCTGCCCCCTCCGAGATCATTGGCCATGGTCAGGTCAGTAGAGTGGGGTCCTGGGAGAGGCCTCAAGAGTGGCCAGGGGGACCCAAAGGCCCTGTGGTCCTCGCCAGGCCTGGCCACATCAGCATTAGTACTTCCCAGTGGGTTCCTGCTGGCTCTGGGCTCTCAGGGGCAACTTACCCGCCTGCCCACAGTCACCTGGTCCTTCCAGAGCACCATCAAGTGGGCCCCCAGCTCTGACCCAGCTTCTCCAGGCAGGTTGTGGCTGGCGGGTCTGCTCTGGTCTCCCTGACTCTCCCACACGTTCTGCAGGATGATGGACCACTGGACCCCTTTCTGTAGCACGTACCTGTGCCCTGTGAGCCACCACTCTGCCACACTCACAGAAACACCCAGCACTGCACCCACATACCCCCAACATGGGTTGAGTACAGCCACCTATCCCCAACCCTTCCCACAGTTTCACGTGCAGATACCATGATACACCCACACACAGCCAGTTGCACGTTACCCTCCAAAGAGATCTACTTTCCGCCCCCTGCCCACCACTGCCATCACTTCCTCTGAGTCACATCGACTCAGGGAAGAGTCTGACCCCACCCAGACATGCGTGGGCCCCGCTTCCTCCTGCATGGACACACACACACACACACACACACACACACACACACACGTCACGTGCAAACAGTCCTCCTCGGCCTATGCCACCGGTAGCTCTTGCCCCAGCCGGAAGTGGCCAGAACAGCTCGCCGTCTGCCTGTCCGTCTATCCGTCCATCCTCCGGAGAAGACACAGTTATCTCCAAGCTCTCTGTGGCCAGGTGCCTGCTGCCCCCTGGAACTTACAAAAGCTGGCTTTTGTTCCTTTCCCTCCACTTGGGAACAGGAACCTTCAGGACTGCGGCCCTGGCCCCACCTGCCCTGCCCCTCAGGAGTCACTCTCTGCCATGCCCTGGCTGGCCACAGGAATGTCTTAGGTGGGTAAGCCCCACGGAGCCTAGAGGAAAAGTCTCCTGAGATTGCCGGGGACCCTGGGCAGGAGTGACGGAACTCGAGGGGCTAGGCCAAGTGAGGACGAAGGGCCAACTCCACCGAAGAGACACCATTTTTGTTCTTCGGGCCTGCAGGGAGTCTGGGTGCCTTTGGTTTTTAATTTTTTTTTTTAAAGAAAAAAAAATGATGAAAACCTCAAAGCTGATTTTTCTTGTTACAGAAAAACTAATATAAAAGCATTAGTCCTGTCTGGCAGCCTGTGGCCGTGTCTGTATGTGCTTCCTGCCAGGTGCTGAGCTGGCGCCCAGCCAGGGTGGGCAGGCTACAAGCTCCTCAGCACCTGTTTAGACCAACAAGAGTCAGTGCAGAGCTCAGTTCTTAGGGCTCACAAAGTAGTCCTACAGGTAGAGGTCCAGAGACACAGGGTGTAGTCACAGGTGAGGAGGCTGGAAGCATATGTAGCCCATCAATGCGGGCCGGGGCCTGCAGGTGGGGCGGGACCACCACACGGCCTGTGAGCTCACTGTACGCTCCCAGAGGCTGAGCATCCAAGCGAAAGACCTGCTGGCTTTCGGCTGTTCAGAGCTTACCTGGCAGGCGGCCTATGTACTGAGTGGGCATTGCTGATGGGATCTGTCCCTCGGAGGACGGCTGGACTGGGAAGGGGGACTGGAGGCAGGCCTAGGAACTGGAGCAGAGCTATCTTGGGGGTCCAGGTCTCTGCAGGCCTGCCTAGGGAAGAGGTGACAGACACACCTAGTGTGCCTACCACTCCCAACAGTGTCAGAGCTCAGACAGGGGTTGGGGGAACAGCACCTGACTCAGAGCAAAGAAGAGCCTCTGACAGGCAGAGCTGCCCTGGACGAGATGCCCAGGAAGTAGTGATCAGCTACTGGAGGTGCATAAGCATGCTCCTGCTGAGCCCAATCGAGAGGAGATTCCTGCCTGTGGTGGGGTGGACTCCACTGCTCAAAGGGCCTTAGAGCCGTTACACAGGGAAGGTGTGAATAAGCCCTCATAGGAGGGTAGGAGTGACCAAATCTTGACATTTAACCTCTTCTAGCTGGTCAGGCCTTAACAAAAGAAGGATGCTCTCATGGTGGTCCCCATAGTCCCTAGCCTTTCAGTGGGCAGGGACCCGGGGATCAGGGCCCCTCTCAGACTCCTCAGATGATGGCCCTGGGAGAAGGATGGGAAGAGTTGGAGCTGGAATGCAGGTGCCCTCCTGATTCTCTGAGTGACCTTGGGAAGCCCATTCCCTCCCTCAGCATCAATGTCTTCATGGCTCCACAGTGCAAGACCCCTTTGGGGAGCTGTACCTTCTCCCCAGAGTGCATTCAGAACAGGATATGTGGCCAAGGTTCGTCTCTGTCCCCTGTGAGCCTCCTGGAAGCACCCTGGGGCTGAGGAGAATGGAGAAAGTCTGGAAATGTCCTTGGGCATTTGTCATGGGCAAATGTCCTTGGGCAAGTGTTCCCTGCTTAAAGCAAAGCATTCACCAAAGGGAGCCAGGCTGGCTGAGGAAATTTGTTCCTTTTGATCTCAGGGTGCTCCCTGCAGAGCACAGCCAGGCTAGGGGCAGAGTGGTCTGTCCACACTGTGGCTGTCGAGACGGGCCCCTGGGCAGGCTGATTTGCTCTCCGCCTCCTGCATGTGACAGCTCAGACAGGCCTGTACTGACTCGGGCCAACAGGACAGACTCATCTGCACTCTAGCGGCCCAGGCAGGCCTGTTTACACACTGGCAGCCTAGACAGACCTGTCTACACTCTAGCTACATGGACAAGCCTGTTAATATTCTGGCCACCCAGACAGGCCTGTCTATGCTCTGGCTGCCCAGACAGGCCAGTCTGCACTGTGACAGTCTATATTAGCCCAGTAAAGAAATCCTGGCCAGAACATGGTCACTAAGCCCACAGACTTGAAAAAAACAAAATACCTTTATTTAGTTATCACTATATTTGCAAACACTGAAAGGAATATAAAACCTAACTCCACTTTATCCCACAGGTATTTGGGGAGTCCTGCCTCCTGGGCTACTTGAGCAGCATCCAGGCAAGCCTGCCTCTGGGTTTCAGCTGGCCCCCCTGTTCAGTGGGAGGCTGGCCTGGATGTTTCTAAGGGCCCCTGCAGCTCTAATAAAGACATCCTCATCACTGGATGAGCAAGAGATAAGTGGTGGGATGAGAGATGGGACTGGCTGTGGCACATGGAAGGCAGCAGGCTTTGCCCTTGGGCTGGGCCTGTCCTTAGGGAGAGCTGTTTGTTTGAGGCCACATGTTATAGGGTGGGCAGAGGGCTGGCCTGGGTCAGGACCAAGCAGAGCAGAGCAGAAGCAGGATACTGTTGTTATGTCTTCACACATCAAAAGCAGTAGTGGCTGCAGGGCTCCTGGAGAGGAGCAGAGCCTCTCTTGGCATCTGGCCCTGCAGGTGCCCCGTTCTCCAGGACGGAGTGGCCAGGGCTCAAAAGGCTTGAGTTAGAGTCCTGGCCCTGACATTACTTGCTCTGAGACCTGGAACAAGTGTTTTCAGCTTCAACTCTGTTGTCCAAAAAGTAGGGACCATAATCCATGCCTGGTGTTCTCATAGGACAACACAATGGAAATGTCCCTGCTGGCGCTGGCCCATGCTACCCACCACTCTCAGGCTGGGGATCCCTCTCCGATTCCATTTTCCATCAAGTGGAGTAAATTCTGGCCTCTGAAGTGGGGGAAGAACGGATGAGGCTGGCCCCTGTCAGCTGTTTAGCAAAGCAGTAAGTTGAGATCCTACTCTCGGCCCCAACCCTGGAGGCCTCCCCTGGCCTCTGCAGCTCTGCAGGCTCAGACATTGGTCTCAAGTTCACTGATCTCAATGGTGCAGTGGTCCAGGCTGGCGGCAGCCGGCTCCTCGTCCTGCTCCACCTGGACGGGGACATGGTGGGGACAGGTGGGGCCCAGGGTCAGCTCCGAGGCCTCAGCCACACTCTTCACACAGCCATTCTGCTGAGTCGCAACAATCTCCTGGAGGCTTACTGGCTTGGTCTCACAGGGCGGCAGTTTCTGGGGAGGGAAACAGGCCTCCGTAGCATCAGGAGGGATTGAGATGAGACAGGAGGGAGGACTGAACAAGCAAAGGGCTGGGAATCACGAGATCAGTTTTCCTACAGACATGTGTGGGATCTTGGTAGATCACAGGGCCTCTCTGGGCTGTCCTGCCTTCTCTTGCAGCTGTCTTAGTAGAGGAGGGGACCTTACCCACGGTGTTCAGTGGGGGAACAGATAGGTCCCCTGCCTGGGCCTCAGCGTCCTCCCAGTGGAGTGGGGCAGCCTGCTACTCATGGTTATTGAAGGAGCCCCAAAGACCATGAAGCCCCATGCAGACATACAAATTGTTCGCATTGCCGGTGGCAGGATTAGCGCTACCCCCACGTTGGGGCCCAGCGCCTCAAGGGCAGAATTTATCTTTATTTCTTCACCACTGCTCCTCCTGTGTCTACAGCAGTGCCAGCCATGGTGGGTGCTCACCAACTAGATGTTAGAGGAGTTAGTCACTCCAGTACCAGATGAGGACACTGAGGCCCGAGGCCTGGAAGGATTGGTTGATGGCTGCCCAGCTGGTGGGCAGAAGATTTAGTGCACACCCCACCCCGGCTCCATCTGCTGGGGACCTTTGGTCAGCCAGGCTGGGATGAAGGAACTATTCTTACCTGGGTGCCCGTGTCCTGAGCAAAGTCCTTCCGGCAGATGTGGGCCATGATCCCCGCAGCCAGCGCATCACCCAGCACATTAATCATGGTGCGGAAGCGGTCCCTGGTGAGCCAAGGTGGGTGGTGAGCCGTGGGCACTTGTAAGGGGAACTAGGAGAGGGCAGTGCTCACTCCAGCAACACTTGTGGGGACTGGGCTGCCCAGGTAGAGCCCACAGCAAGGTGCTTTCTTGGTCCTTTCTGGCCTGCCACCCCCTTGGCGATATTGACACAGGTTGTGGGAGGGCCGGCTTCATGGGCACATGACTGTGAAGTCTTACAGGGCCTGTGCTTAGAAGGACCCAGGCTTAGTTTATTGCTCTGCTCTCAGCCTCTTGAAATTCTTTTAAAATATTTGAACAGGGGACCCTACATTTCCAGTTTTGAAAACTGGGCCCCACAAATCATGCAGCCAGGCCAGTATCTATGCATAAGGCTCTCCCACTGTGCCAAACAAACCACAGAAATCCCTTGGCCAACCCCAAATGCTTGCTGCCCGAGAGGCGGGGGTGGGTGGGGGTGAACCCCACTCACAGAGCCCAGTCGACAGCGATGATGAGGGTGATGTCATCTGTGGGCAGTCCTACGGAGGTGAGCACGATGACCATGGTGACGAGCCCGGCCTGGGGGATGCCAGCTGCCCCGATGCTGGCTGCGGTGGCTGTGATGCTATGGGCAGGGGGTGTGGCGGGGAGTAAGAGGAGAAGCAGGAAGGACAGAGAGCATTGTTGGGGCCCTGGCTTTAAGGAGGAGTCCAGAATTCCAAGGCCTCGGGGGATAGCCATATGGGGCAGAGGTTTTTAGGAAAGCCACATTGGGAGTTCTCCAGGGTCGGGGGAGGATGTCACTGCTCCAGGTCCTGTAACCCTATAGGTCCCCTCAGCAAAATCTCTTGAGGAGTTTGTGGAAAACCCTGTGTGTGGAACCACTGTTTCTGTAGGTTCCAGGAGGCTGCCCAGAGATTCTGATTGTCCACCTGCACAGTTCCACCCAGTCTCCCTCTGGGGCCTGATTCCCAGGCTTAGATTGGGTACCCTCGTGCTGGCATGTGAAGCCCTCCTCTCGGTCTGTGCCCCTCACCTCAGCACCCTTCCCTCGGCTCCAGGCATACAATGGCCCTTCCATCATTCCCTAGTCCTGCCTCTGGCTTCCACTCACTCTGTCCAGACTACAGGCCTTCCTCTGGGCCGCAGCTTCCCAGCCTGCTTGGAGCTGCCTGCTCTGCAGGGTAGCACTGTGGAGGGAACTCTGCGCTGTGAGTCACAGAGGCCAGGTCACATCCCAGCCCCAGCGCTGACTTGCTGCGTGGCCTGGAATGAGTGTCTCACTCTCCCTGGGCTTCCGAGACTCTATTAAGTCTGGGAGCTCCAGATTCCTGAAGGCCCTTCTAGAGCCCACCCATCCGGACCCCCAATCCACATTGCGGGATGGGATGTGAAGAGTGCACCTGATGGTGATGATCTGGCCAAAGTCCAGCTCGTAGTTGTTGACCTGGGCGATGAAGATGGCAGCCACGGCCTCATAGAGCGCAGTGCCGTCCATGTTGATGGTGGCCCCCACGGGCAGCACAAAGCGGGCGATGCGCCGGTCAATGTGGTTGTTCTCCAGCAGGCACTTGAAGGTGATGGGCAGTGTGGCTGAGCTGTGGGCAAAGGGGCCACCGTCCATCCACCATCCTCTTTCACGCTGCTCAGGGCCTCCGGGTTGCCCTCCTGCCCGTGATGGGAAGCTCACTCACCCTGAGAAGCCCGCCCATTGCGAGGCGGAGGAGAAAGGCTGAAGGGGCTTTGAGAATGGTTGTGAGTGACAGACACCCTTTGGGAATGCGCGACAGTGGCTAAGCCGGACCAGCCCAAGCCAAGGGCCTCAGAGACTCCTCCACTCCCTCCACCACTGTACACACAGGTCAGGAAGGGGGTTACACAGGGAGAGCACCTGCGATGCCCCAGGCTTTGCATACACGCTCATTTGATCCTCACAGCTTCCTCTGCAAGGGAGGGATTTGGAGTCCATTTTCCAGGTGAAGAAACTGAAGCCCAGAGGGGAGGGGGGGCTGACCCCAAGTCACACTGCTATGCCAAGTGTAGATGAAGTGCTTAGCAGCAGGGTTCTGGGGCCAGACTCTCTGGGTTCAGATTCCAGGCTCCTACTAGCCAAGTGGCCCTGGCAGGTTCTGTTTAACCTGTGGGTGCCTTAGTCTCCTTGTCCCAAACAACACCAGATCACAGAGCTATTAGGAAGATTCGATGAAGAAACTCTTAGAACAGTACCTGGCTCATCACAAGCACTCGAGCAGTGGTAGATGCTACTATGCTATTACTGTGCTTAACACTAGAGCTTCTGGTAGCAATGCTGGAACCCAAACTCAAGTTGGTGTGGCCCACAGGTCACACAGGTCACTGCCAGGGGATCCCACTTCCATTTGCCAGAGCCTCCTATGAGCCCAAGCATGCTGGGCCTAAGGCTGCGGTCCCTGCCGAGTTCAGGTCTGCCAGCTCAGGCGGGGCTTGGCCCATGGCAGGGTGGCTGGCAGCCACTGGGACTTATCTTTCCTCTTCATCTCTTGGCCTTCATTCAGCAGGTGGAGGTTCCTAGACAAGTCTTCTGGGCTTTTCTTCCCTGGGGCTCTGCTCCTCCTGATTCCTGTATGATGTGCTTCTGTTTTCAAGGGCGGGATCATGGGGCCACCCAGGAAGCAGGTCTGTGGTGGCCCTCCTTCCCATTTTACAGATTGGGAATCTGAGGCCCAGAGAAGAGAGGGTAGTAAAAGCGGGATGGAAAAGTTAGGCGTTGGTGCCAGGGAAATGTGGGCTTGGGCTCAGATGACTTCTTCCATGTGGAGCTTGGCCACTTGCTGTGGGGAGAACCACCTTTTCTTCACAGGATTAGATGTTCTAACTTCCTCCCCCTTGATTGACAATCTGGTCCACCTGACTCCAACTCCCTGGGCTCTTCTACTCTCATCTGCAGTCTGGGATCCTTGAGGACAGGTGCTGCTTCATCCAGCCCACACTAGCTTTTTATCTATCTATCTATCTATCTATCTATCTATCTATCTATCTATCTATCTATCTATCAATCTATCATCATCATCTATATCTATCTACCTACCTACCTAGTGACCTCAATTGTTTATTCTGGCCCTTGTGGCTCAGCTGGCCCTAAAAGAATGGGGGCAGGGTGCAGCCTGCTGGAGCCCATGATTCACGGGCACAGGCTGGCCCTAGACAAGACAGCTGGGTCTTGTGCCCTCCTGGTTACTGCCTCTGAGTGCCAGACCGGCCTTCTTGCCCTAGTGGGTTATCTCCGTCAATCCCATGGCAAACCTCTGAGATAGAAGTGACAGTGATCCCAGTCTGGGTATTAGGAATTTGATGCCCAGGCAGGTCAAGTGACTTGCCCACATTCACACAACTAATGGGGGATGGAACCATGATTCAAATTCCCACTGCCAAGGTTGTGATGGGGCATTCAGCTAGAATATCCCAGCGACAGTAGACAGGCAAAGTCCCTAAAGAGCACAGGGCCCAACTCCAACAGAAGCACCATGTGGAAGCAAAAAGGAAACAGCAATTGCAGATTCATCACTCCTCAGCTTGCCCTGCCCCTGAAGTGTGAAAGGTGAGCCCCATGTGGCTTGAGTGAACCTTAGGCAGTCAGGAGAGGATAAGGCCTCAAGAGGTGATAAAGGATATCTGTCATTTGGGCAGGTAGGGCCTTAAGCATTGTATTTCAAAAATTAGTCTTGTTACCATCGCTAACCCCCAAGGTTGTGAAGCAGGCCATACTGACACTTTCCATGATTCTATGGCAATGGACAGATGAAGTCTGGACGGGTGGACAGATTTCAGCCACCACTACCTCCCTGTCCTTTCCACTGCCCAGGGCTACCTGGAGGAGGTGGCCAGTGCGATAAGCAGGGCTTGGAGGACACCACGGATGAAGACAATGGGATTCTTTTTGGTGATGAAGAAGTAGAGCAGGGGCAGGATGAAGAGGCCATGGACCACCAGCCCGCACACCACGGTGACTGCATAGAAGCCCAGCTTCTTTCCAACAGCTGTGGGGTCGTCCATCTCCAGGATCTTGCCAGCAATGAGGAACACAATGCCAAAGGGGAAGTACCTGGTGTAGGGGGGACAGAGCAGCTGGCTTTAGTGCTAGCCAGGTGAGGGTCTCAAGTGACCCTGACACTGCTTCACTGCCAGGCCTGATGCCCCTAAGCCTGCTGGGGTTCCTGTGAGGACTGAATGAGACTATGTATAAAGGTGCCTAGTACAAGGTGTCATTAATACCACCGCCTTCAAGAAACCCAGCCCCGCACAACCTCTCGCCCCTCTGCCCGCTCATCCAGGCCTCTGAGGAGTACCCTAGCCCTCTTAGGCCCACGTTTCAGCCCAGCAATGCCACAACCTCTGTGCATGACCTCGGGGAGGCCTCTGCATTCCCTCATCTGAACCGTGCAAGGTTGGACTGGAAGATTCCTAAGGCTTGGAGCTCTGAACCAAGGCGTGCAGCTGGTTCTCACTTCCAGAGTTTCCTTTCTCCAAAAGCTGAGCTGATGAGCTCCATGTGATAGGGACACTGGGCCAGGAGAGCAGGGCCAGGCTTAGCTCTTAGCTCTCCTCCAGTGGGCCTGCCTGGGCCAGAAGTGGCAGGCCTAGGGCTGGAACTAGGCCTGGTTAGGGCTGAGGTATCCAGGGAACATGTGTAGCTCCAGAGGCATGGGGCCAGGGCTAAGCCTCCTGTGCAGCTTTCTGCTCACTCCTAAGAGAGCAGAGGATGGGACCACAGGGTCTTTCCATTCACCTAGGGCAGGGAAGGGGGTGGGGTAGATTGGAAGAGGGCACTTCAACTCTTATGAGGCTTACCACACAGCCACCGCCACGATCTTCATGACAGACTCATTGAGGCACTGGCAGAAGCTGACCAGGGGGGCCCCGCTGTCACCCATACGGCCCAGCATGATGCCTGTGGAGGCAGGGACACATAAGAATATCACAGATGGCACAGACAGAGGCGAAGGCATGTGTGATACCTGCATGTGCCAACACCCGCTGGTGGCAAGGCAGGGACAGACCTGCCTGCATACACAGATCTCACCCTCGGCTGACTTCCCAGCTGCTTTTGATGCACTCGTGCCTCCCCTCCACTCTCTCCTCTCCTTCTCCTCAGACTCTGCACTGGACCAGGGCAGTGACCTCACAACAGGGATCTCATCTCTTCTTCTCTCTAACCCATTCTCTATTCAGCAGTGTCGTCTTCTTAAGATACAATGCTCCCTGCCAGACACCCACCACTGGCTTCTCTGAGCATTTAGATTATAACCGAAGCTCCCCACTGTTCCAGGTCTCCCTTGATCTGACCTCCGCCTGTACTTCCCACCTCTTGGCCCTGCTCTCCCCTTCCTCCAGTATCACTGCCTAAGGGCGTTCGCCCACATAGTTCCTGATGCCTGAGACATGGCCGCCTGGACGCCGGACCCCACCCCCTTGTCATACTCCCAATTTATTCTTGTCCGTCTCATCTTTTTCTAATCCCTTCATATCACTTATTACAACTTGTAACTGTTATTTTCCAGTCATCTGTGGTTGGTTTTTTTTTTTTCCTGTTTCCTCTAACAGAAGGTTAGCTCCACAAGGGCAAGAACCATATTTCAGTCGGCATATGGTAGATATTCAACAATAAACATAGGATCAAGGAATGAAACCATCTTGTTTCACACTTTAGTCTCTGAGGTCCTGGCCCCTCGGCATGCCTGGTGTTTTGGTCAAGATGATAAGAACTCCATTATCCATCATCGCCCATCCGTTCATTCCTCCATTTACCCATCTCTCCAACAGATTTTACTAAGTGCCACTCCTGCTGGTCCCTGTGGTGGGCTGTGGGGGATAAATGGAAAACAGGCCAGGGCTGTCTCTGCAAGCCTGGGGCTTACACCAGCTGCTGTGCAGAAATTAAACAGTTACACATGAACAATTATATAACTGCAGTAGGGCCAAAAGTTCAAGGAGTAACACACAGGGCACCTGACCAGTTTAGGGGGTTGGGAAGACTTTCCTGAGGGTGTGATGCTTACACAAAGGCCCCCTCCCCTCACCACACCTCAAGGATGAGAAAGGTGCAGGGGAGAGGAAGGGGCAGGAGCAGCCAGGCTGAGGGAAGAGGGAGGGTCGTCAGGGAGGTGTCGTCTAGCAGCCGAAAGGTAGAGTGGCTGGGAGAAGTGAGTGGGACCGAGAAGAGCTGGGAGGCAGGCTGGGCCGGATCACAAAGAGCTCTGCAGGCTGTGTGTGCGGTGTTCGGGCCCCTTTCCAAGAGCAGTGGAAAGTCACTGGAGGCCTAAGCAGGGACTTTGTGACCCCATGTGGAGGACACACCAGGACAGAGGACTCTTAAGGCAGCTTTTGCTGAAACCAGGTAAAAGATGACGGGGAACTTGAACCAGGGTGGTGGCAGAGGGGAATTCAGGGTTTGGAGAGAGATTTCAGAGGCTGACCTGACGGGATTTGGATGTGGGCTGAGGCAGAGGCCAAGGCAGAAAATGACCCCCAGACTTCTTGCTTGAGCAACCAGGAGGATGGTGAGACATTTTACTTGAGAGGCAAAAAAAAAAAAAAAAAAAAAAAAAAAAAAAAAACCATGGAGAAGTCAGGGAAGCAGGAGAGAACCTCCCAGGCCCTTGGCTGGGGCTATGGGGAAGTCTGATGCCAGTGTTAGAAAAAGACTCATAATGACCCCTGGCATGGCCTAAAAAAACAAACTAGATTACTCTGGATGGGTTAGGAGGTTTCCCCAAGAAGGAGAAATATTGTGTGTGTGAAGGGGAGGTGGGGGCGGGGGGGAGGGGGGGCGCGGGGAGGGTGCAAGCAGAAATATATCCATAGGTTTTATGGAATCTGAAGCTTATATAGTTTAGTGCTCTTTGTAAGAAAAATAATACAAAACTAAAGAGAAAAAATGTGCAGGCCTCATAAGGGGCCTGTGCAAATTAAGCTTCACCAGCTTTATGGTTGGTAACCTGTGTTTGGGGACCGTGGAGACCCAGAGAGGAGTAGGAAAGGGAAGGGTGTGCTCAGAGAGGCCAGCTGTGAGCCTCAAGAAAAGGCACCGACAGGTCTGAGGAGAGAGGTAGCCAGTGAGAAGCCCTCGTGGTTGAGGGTGGAGGGAAGAATAAAAGCTTTAAATAAACAGCGATGGCTGATAATTTTAAGATTTTTTTCTCATTTTTTTTGTAAACACTGCCCTCCTTCTCCCCAGCATTCTCAGAACTCAGTAAAAAGGCTGCTGGGAGGGGCCAGAGGCGTGGTCTTGTTGAGGGAGGGTCCACACCCCTGATGGCAAACTAGCACTCAGGGATGGGAAATTCCCGGTGAGGAACCCCAGCTCCAACTCTAGTGACGGCTGGAGATACCCTCAGGAATGAGATAGGGACCGGAGCCACTCCTCTGGACGGGAAAGGAAGGAACCACCTGGAAGATGGGAGACTCCAGGTTAGTCAGGTTGCTGGATGCGAGGAGGGGTAGGCGCAGGGAGGGGCCTGCTGGATGACGAGGGGCGGTGTAGGCAACACGTACCCATGGTGGCAGAGAACATAACGATGCCCAGCACGTTCATGCCGTCACTGGTGCCAGGTTCTGACTTGTAAATGACTTCGGGTGGCGGGGTCAGGTCCAGGGCAAAATTCTGAACATGAGAGCCATTCTCTTCCTGGACCCATAGATGAGGATCCGCCGAGAAGAGGCCTCCTCTGATGCCACCTTGGGAGACTTCACAATAGCTGTGGTCTTGGTGCGGTACTGGTGGGTGACATCCCAACCAAGAAGGAGTCAGGGCCAATGTTGTTATTAATATCACAACAACAATAATAACATCTTGGAAGCTCATTTGTATCCATTCGTGAACTATTTGATTGACAATAACTCTGTGAGGTAGGCAGGACAGGGATTATTATCAATATTTTACCAAAAAGAAAACTGATTTCTTCATCTATCTACACACTACCCAGCCATGCCTGTCTCCATCTCTTCTTTCCTCTTCCCTCTAAAGCATCATTATGTGCATCTGGGTCCTTCTCCACCCATCTGTTTATCTAATCTCCATTCGCCATCTGTCTCTTTCAACTATCCATTACCATCCACCTAGCAGCCAGCCAGAGCTGCCTTCCACTGATGGACACTTGGACCTCCTATTTGAAAAGCTCACCCTGCCCAAGCCTTCTTGACAAGATGAGGTCCCAGCTGGGAAGAACTGAGCCACAGAACCACCTGTCTTTCCTCCTCTGACCCCAGGGCATTCCTGGGTTTTTCTCTTTCATTCCTCAAGGACTAGGAGCCCAAGCAAGTGAGTCTCCTATCCTCCCAACACTACAGTATCAATAAGGTAGACCTTCTGGGAGAAGGAGGAACACTCAGGAAATATATGGGATCTAAAGTTTCTAAACTTCAGGTTCCTTATCTGTAAAATGGGTGTCACGATAACATCTACCTTATGAGATCAAATGCGATAATACAGGCATACCTCATTTTATTCTATGTCACAAGTGTTGGGTTTTTCACAAATGGAAGGCAAGTCCTTCCATCAGCAAAAAGCTTCCAACTCACTTTATGGTGATACTCGTTTTATTTTGGTGGTCTGAAACTGAAACTAATATCTCCAAGGTATGCCTATATATGCAAAGTGCCTACAACAGGACTTGGCATAAGGTTTAGGTAAGTATTACTGCTATTATCACCATGTCCACCACCACCACCATCATCATCACCATCATCATCATCATTCCAACACTGGACCCTCTGTGCTGGGTGTGGAGATACGAAAATGAACCAGATGTAAATTCTACTCTGAGAGCCTTAGAAAGGAAGTGATTTACTCTGCCTGAGAGAGACAGCTTCACAAGGGAGGGGACATTTGATTTGGGTCTTGAAGGGTAGGTAAGAGTTTGCCAAAAGAAAAAGAGTATTCCAGGTATGTGTGAACTTCTCTCTCTTATACCTTCAGTAATCTCCCATCACTGTTGAAATAAAATCCAAACTCTTTAATTTAGCATTCAGAAGCCTGCACTATCTGGCTCTTTTTGTAGTTGAAGACCCAAGAGGTTAAGAAAGGCAGTGATTAGCTCAAGTTTCACAGCTCCTTATTTTGGAGCTTCCTCTCTGACCTCAGCGATCTCCTTTGCATCCTCAGACCCAATGCATGGCCCAGCACAGGGGATGGGGTCAGAAAATGCCAACCAATTAACATTTTAGAAAGAGAAAATAATTAGAAATTATTACAAGTGCAGACAAACATTGGTGCATAAGGATATTTTCTATAACTTATAAAAGGACAAAACTTTGAAAACCACCTAAAGGACCACAAAAAGGGGAATGGGTGAATAAATTACAGCCAGGCTTATTCCCTCAAATATTGTACTTAAAAAACACAATAAATGGGGAGAATGCTCATGGTATAATGGGAGTGGGAAAAAAAGCAAGATGCACACTGTACATGTACTATGATCCTAATTTTATTTTTTAAAACATATTTATGCAGAGAAATAAACGACTAGAAGGGTACTGACCACTATAGCTATTGCTAGGTGCTGGAACTTGAGATGATTTTTATTTTCTGTTTTAAATTTTTCAGTATTTTTTGAATATTTTATAGTGAATATTACTGTAAAAGGAAAAGGGATTATTTTTTAAAAGAAGAAAACAGGCTTAGAAGCAAACAGGCCTGGATTTACCTACTGGGCTACCATTTACTAGTGGTGTAACCTTGGGCAAATCCTTTAACTCCTGAGCCTCAGTTTTCATCTAGGAGAGGGGCTAACCCTACCTGAGGGCAGGTTTTGGGTGAGGACTGAGCGAGATGGTGTGTGTGTGAGCCTTGGTGTAAACCTAGAGAGGGGCGGCACTCAGTAAAGTGGTGTTCCATTCTCATAGTTCTGATTCCTGCAAAGCTGGAACCTAGGGCAGGAGTGTGGTCAAGGGAGACTGGCTCTAAGGGTCTAGGTAGCCCTCTTTCCCTCCCCGCTAGCATCCTGCCCCCAGGTGGCAGGGAGATTGGCTGCATAAACCTGCCACTTCTCAGCTGGGCCCAGCCTGGCCTTGCTTGCCACCCCTCCATTGGCCAGGGACCCACTCACTCACCTGCTTGAATGTGGCTTCCACCAGGTTGGCTGGGAACATGTTCCTGAAAAGAGAGTTAGGAGTGGAAGAATTCCAGAGCCCCCGACAAGAGCACTTCAGTTGGCCATTGAGGCCCGTCATGACCCATCTCTATCTCCATCTTGCAGTCTCCCCTCCTTCCAACACGGGCCACCCTCATCCCCAGCCTTAAAGCTCCAGTAACAACTGCATACAGGCTCCTCAATACAATGCATGTTTTTTCAGCTCTAGGTCTCTACGCACACTGTTCTTTCTGCCTGAAATGCCCTTCTTGTTTCTCAACTTCTACTCCGATCAATGGCCAAGCCTTCTCTGATTGCTCCATGCCTCCCCTGTGGATCACCTACACTCCAGCATGCTGTGGTGCCTGGCCCCCACTCCCACCCCGCCCCACGACTGACCTTCTTGAAGGTGGAACTCGGTCATTCATATCTTATCTGGAGTGCTCAACCAAGGATATGGCGCATAAGTGAGATCATTATTCTTAATTAACATTATTTTCATAAAGCTAAAGGAGGAAGGGGTCTTGTTCTACCAGATATGAAAACATACTCTGAAGATGTAACTGTCAAAACAGTGAGACACTGACACAGCCATCAATACAAAAACCAACGTAAAAGAACTTGTAGCCTGGAGACAATCTAGGCCATCTAGGTAGTTTATATTTGACAAAGATTGCTTTACAAGTCAGTGAAGGAAGGATTCTTTATAGAGAACGTATAGCCAACCATTTAGAAAAATAAAAGTTAGATCCTTACTTATACTTCACACCAAAATAAATCCTAGAAATAATTTTAAAAAATGAAACCATAAAAAGCTAGAAGAAAATGTAGATTAATATTTTGTCAGATCTCAGGATATGGAAGGACTCTCTAAGAACAAAATGAGCACTAAAAAATTAATAGACGATACTATATTAAAATGAAGAATTTCCTAAGTGCAACATAGTATCCTGGATTGGATTCTGGGATGGAAGAAGAGGACATTAATAGAAAAACTGGTGAAATCCAAATACAATCTGTAATGCAGATAGTAGTGTCGTACTAATTTAATTTCTTAGTTTGACAAATGTACCTTAGTTATGTGAGTTGGTAATATCAGGGGAAGCTGGGTAAAGGGGCTATGGGAGCTCTGTGCTATCTTTGTAACTTTTCTGTAAACCCAAAATTAGGCCAAAATAAAAATATAATAAAATTAAGAAGATCCCTAAGACAGATTTCAATACAAATAAATTATAAAGCAAACGATAAACGAAAACCTATAACAAAGTGTTATTGTCCTAAAGCTATGAAGAGTTTTTAAAGTCTTGCACTTGTTTTTGTGTTCACTGTCTGTTTCCTCACATCAGAACATAAGCTCCCTAGAGGTCAGAGATCTCTGTTTTGTTCACTTCTGTGACCCCAGCTCCTGGCAGAGTGCCTGGCACATAAAGGCACTTGGTAAATATTTGCTGTAAAAATAAATAGATGTCAGAAACATAATACTCCAATAGAAAAATGATAGAAAGTCATAAATCCAGGCAATTCACTTTGCAATAAATAAATAAATAAATAAATAAGTAGCCCCAAAAGATGTTTAAAAATGTTTGGTTTCATCAATAAATTAAAAGTATTTTCACCATCCAACTGGTTAAGAATTTTTTAAATGACATTACACAAAGCTAAGGAGCTGTGGTGACATGGGCGCCCTCATAGGTTCCTGGCAGCAAGGAACCTTTCTGTTAAACAATTTGCAATTCATATTGAGGGCCTTGAAAGCATTTTATCTTTATCTTTATAAGCTGCTTCCAGGAATTTTTTCAATCACAGATGCGAACAAAGATTCCTGTTCACGTGCTCGCCTTCCGTGGACAGGCCAAGTAAGTGCCTCATGCCCACGCTGCCTTCTCTCCCGCTCACTCTTGTTCTGCACAAATTTCTTCTCCCCTTTCAAGACCAGCTCACTCAGAGATGGAGTTGCATATGTGAATAGGAGGGCGCATTACTTCTTAACTTACGTTCCGGCAGCTGCAGTGAGAAAGCAGAAACCATCATTTTTTTCACTGCGGCTGAAATCCAGGTTCACTGTATAAGCAGTGGCCAGAGGAAGAGGGCTTAGCATGAGCTACCGAGGTAGAAAATTGGGACAGAATGGTGGTGCCTTGCTTTATTTATTTATTTACTTACTTACTTACTTACTTACTTACTTACTTACTTACTTATTTTTACTAATTTCAACTTTGTTACTAGGGAGAGAAGAAATGGTCAGGAGTTGTGCTTTCAGATCGTCAAGTGAGGCTTTTTTTTTTTTTTTTTTTTTTCCAATGAGTTACAAGCAGATTTCTGCCACCAGGATAGTAGCTGCCTGCAGGTCTTTTGACATCAAGCAGGTCTGGAACATACGCTGGGCATGCAGGCGGCCGGAGTGCCATGGCCCACCAGCCCTGGGCATTTATGACCAGAGCGGAGGATGCCCCACCCAGAACCAATTGTTAATAGTTTGACAATCTCTCCTGGGTACATCTCCAGGAGGTCTGAGCGACTTACAAGAAGGTTTTCTAATGAAACTTAGAGGGAAGGCGGCCTCAGTCTGAGCAGAAACTAAGAACATCCAAAAGGTCGTAAGAAACCAAATGGAATCTACCTAGAATATGCATTCCTTTACAACTTCCTTCAAAATGTGTGCTGCGGCAGGGAGGGCCAGTTGCTTACCCAGTCTCCATTCTCCTCCTTCCTTACTAACAGAAGCCCTGGGAAATTACAGGGACAATAGGTCCTGCCATCAAATCCTGTCTCCCAGCCTCTCTTGCCAAAATGGTGGCCAATGGGATGTAAGTGGGAGTCATTGGGTGGTATTTCCTGGAAAACTTTTGAAAAAGTGCCCACTCAGCCACTTTCCTCCACATTTTTTTCCTCTATGCCTGGAACATGGACATAATAGCCAGAGCTTCGGCAACCTTCTTGAACCATGAGATGCACCGATGATAAAAGCCAAGCGCTAAGCACAGTAGAGCACAAAGGCGGAGCTGAGCATAGGATCCTGATAACCACAAGCTGCCTACCTCTGGACTGCTTATTTGGGAGAAAATGCAAGCCTAAACCTTACTTAAGCCTCCATTGCTTCAGATTTCGCTTAACTAGCAGCCAAAAGAAATTCCTGACTAATATACATGCACATACTAAATTGATGAACTTATCCTGTATATTTTAATGAAGAATTATTGATTATTAAGTGAGAAAATATACGACATTCTCTTTTGGTTTTAAACACCCATGGGAAGCCTTCTGTCTGCCCATGAGGCCCGTGGCAGTTACATAAAATGAAGACAGAATGTGCCTGGGAGACATTAATGGCCATGACCGTCAAGTATACACATACTCCGACCGGGGCTCTCAGGGCAAGGCCACAGTGCTCTCTTGGGCTCCTCTCCTCACCTGCTATTAATAAGTTCTCACAGTGACGGTTCCAAATTCACCCTAATCCGGTGTCCCCAACCCAGGCCTCAAAGGTGGGATTTGTTCCTTTTCAAGCGTAGCTCCCGAGAGCTTCATCCAATCCCTGAGAGGTAACTGGGAGCTATAAATAGAGCCAAGTCATTACTTAATCTCTCTGTTGTTTTAATAAGATTGGAGGGGGGAAAAAAAGAAGAAAAAAAGCAGATGTCGGTTTTCTGGAGACCCTGCTTGGAGCTCTGGGACATGAATTTGTGTCTTGGCAAGTCATCCAGGGACACAGCCTGTTGTGTTCCTCTGGAATCATCTTTGAGAGATGGACGCTTATCTTCTCACCTCTGAGGTGTGCCGTGGGCCTCATTTTCCTGTTCGGTTGACCCCCACTTTATAGCTTTTTATGAGTCATACCTGCCCCAGTTCCCAGTTCCTGCTTTGGTCATCATGGTCTTGTTCAGTTTTAAACCTTGGTGCACATCTGCTCTGGGCAGAGCAAGTATGAGGAGGGCCCTGGTACCCTCACGGCTGGTGTCCTCATTGTCTGCACAGCCTCTCAGAACGTCAGAGCTAGGAAGGGTCTCAGGGACAGGCTGTCCAGTGCACTCTTCTCATCTGTCTGTCCTAAGATGGTGGACAGCCTGAAATAGGGATTTGTATTTCCACATCCACTCCCCAGCCCCCAGCACAATGTCTTTCCTAGAGGAGGTACTTAATAAAGGTGGGCCGATTAGAAGGGAAGTGACTGCACCCCTCCCAGGGGATCCCATGCTCCAGTCATATCCTTTCCACTCCGCCCTCCTCCAATCCAACCTTCCCAAACTCACCAGCTTCTTGTTTCTAAAGCATAACGGCCAACCCTTCAGCCTGGGATCAAGCTCTTCAAGGTTGAGCTCTGCATTGTCATCCCAACCTCATCTCCCAGAATCCGCCTCCAGAAGTTTCTGCTCTTGCTCTGTAGCTCCTCGCTGGCTCGGAGGCCTTTGTGTTTCAGAACCACAAAGCTACAAACGATCTTGGAAACCACTGGGGAAACTGAGGCCCGGAGAACGAGACTGGTCTGCTCAGAACCACGGTGACTTATTGGCAGAATTGAGATGAGATCTTACATCTCCAAAGGTCTGGTTCCCTGTCTCAGGAAACATGTATCTCCCTCTGCAGCCCATTGTCTGACTTAGAAACTGACAGTGATGTCCAACCACCTGGCTTTGCAAAACAACTTGCCTCAAGGTTGAGAGCGGCTGGGGGAAAATCCTCAAACCAGAAGGATCAACTTCACCATGTGAAAAGGAACTGAGAGCAGGAATGCTCCTGGAACATTTGACTCTGACATGTACGCCAGATCCAGAGCCCTCAGCCCCTGAGCAGGGGAGGCAGAAGAGGGAAGGCGGGGCCTCCCGAACAGCAAAGCTCCTTCTACCATAAAAAAGGCTGTTTAGATCACAGAGTCCAAGAAATGATGAATCATAGTCACCAAATCTTAGAAATAACAGATTTGAAATGAAGCTTCTCGAAATTCTCTTCCTTGGCTTCCAGGACATCTGGTCTCCTGGTTCTCCTCCGGCCTCGGCTCACTCCTGCTCCATTAGCTCTGCAGCCCTCCAGTGTGGCTGTGGCCACGGCTCACCCCAGGCTTCTGTGCCGCATGCTCAGCACATTCTCTGGTCTCATGGCTTCAAACCCAGCTCTACTGATGATCCATGTTCCACATATGCATTCAGTAAACACTTAGCTCTTCTTCTGTACAGGTGCTGTTCTGGCTCCAGGACAAATCGGATTTTTAAAAATCTAGCCGTCCTAGAGCATATTTTATTCCAGTAGGAAGGAAGAAGAGAAATAAGTAAATACATAGACATGATAATGTCAGGTTAGTAGGCTATGCAGAGAGGTGACAGAGGCTGGGAGGCCCTTTGAAGAGGAGACACAGAGACGGAGTTTAAGTGAGGAGAGGGAAAACCGATGCAACACTCTGCACAAAGGGCCATCTAGGCAGAGGCAGCACGAGGAAAGAACTCAGGTGGGATTCTAAAGACATAGAAGGATTGCGACCAGGCCAGAACGGCTGGAGCAAGGGGAGGGAGAGTTAGCAGAGGTCAGAGGCTGACCTATGTGTGGTAGAGGATTATAGAGGGCCTGTAGGCCACAGGGAACCCTGGATTTTGTCGACATGGGATAGGTTGTGAATGGGTTTTTTAAAAAAGATGCCTCGGCTTGCTGTGCTGAGAACAGACTGTGGGGAAGCAAAGAGAAAGCAGGGTGACCTTGTTGGACACTCGAATGAGAGGTGATGATGGTCTGGGCAATGGTGGGAGTGGCAGAGGGGGATAGAAGGGACAGGTTTGGGGTATTATTTTGAAGGTAGGGTTGATGTAATTTGCTGACAAATCAGACACAAGATGTGAGAGAATGAGAGACGTCAGACAAAGATGGGCAGGACTGAGCAAAGGGCACATTTATGGGGAAATCAAGAGTTTAGCTATGGATGTGTTAATTTTGAGATGCCTTTAGACAACTATATATAAGAATCTGAAGTGCAGGTGATAGGTTTCTAGGCTGGAAACAAAATGTGTCAGTGTCAGTATACTGAAAGTATTCGTCGTCATGATATCAAAAGAAATCAGCAGGCAAATAAGTGCAGATATAACAGACCCTGCCCAGGGCTCTTTCTGGGTCTAGACCCCATTGTTGAGAACCATATTAGGGACAAAATTGTAAGTATTTTTGCGATCCTTAGTTCCTCACACACCTCAAAGGTGAAAAAGAACCTGGAGAATGGAGACAATGGAGGGAGTGGTAGATCGATTGCATTGATGGCCTCCATTAATGGACGCTCTTTGCCTTGTGATGTTGTGGTCCCCTCCCATTCTAAGTCTGGTGTTGGCCACATGACTTGCTCTGGCCAACAGGATGTTAGCTGTCTTGACAACAGCAGAGACTTGGAAAAGCACTGGCTTGTTTCTATTTCCTCTCGTTCTTCTACCTTCATCGTAAGAATATGCCCAGGCTAGGAAAGGGAGGCGGGGGCACCAGGACCTGCTGGCCTTCTAAGTGAGAGGCTGGTTGCATACAAGTGAGTTTAGTCAGTCAGCAAACATTCACTGTCGCTTGCTCCGTGACAGGCCATGTGCTAGGGCTGTGCTCCCATAGAAGCAGACCCTGGTTCTGCCCTTGAGGTGCTCCCAGCATGATGGGGGCAGACAGTTTAGCGTGCGCCCACGTGAACACAGGGGCTGAGGGAGCGGAGAGTGGCCCTTGTGGCTGCCCCCTTGCTATCATGAGCAGATCCTGAGCACCCCTCCCCATGCCCAATCCTGCCCTCTGGTGGACATGTGGGGCTGGGCCTGTGGAGCCAGCGGCCCCAGCCCTGGCGCGCTGTTCCCAAGTAGAGTGTCAGGGTGAGGGTTACCGTATGAGGTCCAGCAGGGCATCGGCCGAACTCATGATGGGCTTCCCACTCTGCTCCGTTGTCTCCTTCTGGGCTGCCCCACCTGGGTGGATGATGGAGACCATGATGATGCCCACGATGACTGCCACGAAGGTGGTCCACAAGTAGTATGCCACAGTGAGGATGCCCAGGCGGCTGGAAGTCTTGGCATCCAGGGAAGCGAGGCCAGACATCAAGCTGGGAGGGCGATGTGGGTCAGGGTCTGTGGGTGGGCAGGCCCTGGGTGTACCCACTCCACCGCCCTCCTGGCTCTGCCCAACACCCTCACGGTGCTCCAGGGAACACGCAGGCATGGGAATCTCGCCCAGCCACCCAGTCCTCAGGCCCTTCTAGTCTCTCTTTCTGCTCTGCTCTCTCCCTCATGCCCAGGGTCACCAGCCAAGCCCTTTCCCACCTCTAGGCTTCTCCTTGAGCTGTTTCCTTTGGTTGGTGCCCTCTTATCAGCTGCCATCATTAGCCTCTTACCCACTAAGTGTCACCTAAGGTCAGTGTCATCTCTTTGGTGAAATCTTTTTGAACTAACTGCCTCTCCCCTAGAGTGAAGAGCCTGGGGTCCCCACAGCCCCCAGCCTCCTCTGTCATGACCCTGGTTGTCACTCTCTTTAACCTGTTTGTCTCTCTCATCAGACTGAGGACACATGGGAAGAGGGACAGATCTGACCTCTCTGTCCGTCCGCAGTGCCCCGTGTGAGGTCTCAGTGCTGCCACCAACAAAACAGGTGGGTGGATCCTTCCTGAATGAACTAATGAAGGAGAGTGAGTGAAATAGAGCCCCGGGCTGGGAGTTGGGGACACGGGTCCCACTTCTAGCTCTGCCCATTGGGAAGCAAGTCAGACCCCCCATCTTTGGGTCTCAAGATCCCCATCTATAAAATGGGGCCATAGTTAGCTTTCCCTGAGAGGTGCCGCCCTGTGGCCATCTTGGGTTAGTGCCCAGGCCCAGACCCCTTTCGGAAGGGCGTGTTGAGGGGGCTTGGGGGTCTGTCTCTCTCCTCTTGGATCCTCCTCACCCCTGCCCACCCTGACCTGGACTCTCTGCGCACCAATGCAGGTCAGCCTGGAGTTACTCTTCTCATGGCTGCGGGAGGGGAGATGGGAGGGCAGGGAGTGAGAGATTAGTTAAGGAGATGCTCGTGTTTTGCTTTGCTGCCAAAAGGATTTTTCCCCAAAGCCCTTTCATTCTTTCAGATAAAGAAAGTATTTGTCTGGTTTTAATCACGTAAACAAGAACGGATAATCCCTCTCCTTCCATGCTCCTCTTATCCTAAGACTACATGCAGGCAACATCTAGCATCAGACTGAGCACAACTAGTCTCTCCCCAACCCCAGACTGTAATGGCTGCCTGTGAGTGCCTTGCTCTTCTCTGGTCACTATAGCAAAGGATCACTCTTCTGTTAAGACACAGTTTAAGTCTCCTCCCTCAGGAAGCCTTCCCTGACTACCAGGCAGGGTGACGTACTCTTCTCTGGACTCCCACAGCCCCTGTGTTGCTGCTCTCTGTCCCAGACCCACCTAACTAAGTTGCTGTTTACTGGAAATAACTCTAGGACTAGGTCTGGGCCTGATTCAATGCTGGATGCACAGAGCCAGGCACAGGACCCTGCCAGTATACAACTTGGTAGCAATTTGCTGAACGAAGGAGTGAATGCATGAATGAATGAGTCAATGTTTATAATTTCCAGGACACCATATGTTAGTGATATGCTTGGGGTAGGTCTCAGACATAAATCCTGAAGGGCTTATAAAGAGATTGTGTGGCCAGGGGAAATGAGGGGCTGCCCTACAATCATTATCCATGAAAGAGATAATCCCCAGACCAGGGCCAGCACATCAGCCCAGGGCCAAACTATCTCCTGACCACAACAGAATCCCCCACAGCCAGGTCCAACTACTTCAGGCTGCAGGAAGCTATGCCTTAAGAGGAGGATCTGCCTCCAGTCACATAGAATACCAGTGGCCAGCTGGACCAGAACCCAGGCCCCAACTCCGGGCCAGCCCTCCTTCATTCATGCCTACTCTGTGCCATGCCATGTGCCCACAGAAAGAAATCAGAATTGGTCCCTGACCTCAAGTAGCTCCTGGTCTGCAGGGGAGTGGGAAAGGAGACAGACACAGATATTGGAGACACAAGTGAACTCAATTAACCAGTGGACAAGGTGGGTGCATCAGTACCATAAAGGACGTGCTATCTCTATTCAGAGGAGAGAGAGTCAGGAAGGGCTTCCTGGAGGAGGGGGCATTTGAGTTGGTCCTTGGAGGATGAGGAGGATTTGGAGATGGTCGGATGTGTCAGGCAGTGGCAAGTGTGGGGATGCTGCACCGTTTAATGTGGTCAGAGCTCAGGTCATATTCAAGGCATGGTGATACGTGAGGCAGAAAGATAGACTGCATTTGGGAGTGTGGTGGCCTCGAGTGCCTGGCACAGAGGAAGTAGGGTCCAGCACAACTCATCTAGGAGAATTTGCTAGATGTCTGCAGAGGGAGAACTAAGAATTCCTAAGACCTGAGAATATCAAGGTAAACCAAGTATACTGGGAGGGTCACTAAAGTGGTATGTGTAAGAGCAAAAACCTGGGACCAACTTAAAAAGTCATCGATGCAGAGTAGATTAAAAGATCTGGCATATTCATGCAATGGCGTTCTAAAGAGCCATTAGAAGCAATAGTGTCATCAGAAAGATGTTCCTACTTGATGTTAAGTAAAGAAACAAGGAACAAGATAGTCTGCAGGGAGGCCTGGAGCTCCTGTGATAGAGACCCTTCTCCAGGTTTGTGGTCTACACACACACAGACGTGCTTGAGAGAGTGTGCAGGAGAGGAGTGCAGATGAAAATCGGATTTCAGAAATGGGCCAAGGACCCCTTAGAAGGTTGCCCAGAGGAAGAAGAGGTCTAATACGGCGCTGATGCCAATTCAGGGGCAGAACTGGAAGTGGGAAGGGAGGGGGTGCAGGTTCTAGATATAGCAAGAGGGGGCCCTGTCCTGCGGGCTCTGGAAAAAGGAGGGCTGAGAGATAAAATGGAAAGAATTCCTTCATCTGGGACCCAAGAAGTTCCACTTTGGAAGCTCCCTCCCTCCCCACAAAACGGAAAGAGTTTCCCTACGGCTGAAGAGGGAAGTGATCAGCAGAGATAGGAGCTGGGGTGGGGAAGAAACTTCTGGCAATAGCCGACAGAGCAAACCCTCCTCTCCCCCGGCTGGGGCCAGGAACGCCAGGGTGACCGCAGGCATTGGCAGAGGCCAAGAAGAATGGGAACTAAGCATGGGGAGGGCCTGGATTCCACATGAGACAAGGCCGCTCTGGAGCTCACAGAAATAAGAAAAGAAGGTTCAAGGTCCTGCCATTTGGCTGATGGGGGTTCCTTGAGGTCCCAAACTTTTGGGCCAAACTTTTAAAGTGATCTTTCTGAGAACTTAAAGCCCAGTAGGGTAGTTTGTGGGGAGAATTAGGTCACGTGAGTATGTATAGAAAAAACTCTAGAAAATAATTCAGTGGTAGCTGTCTTTGGGTGATAAGATTATGGGTAATTTTTGGTTTGTTTTTAATGTTTTCCCACATTTTCTATTATTTCTAGAATGAGCATGTCTTGCTGGTATGATGGAAAACATGAATCTTCAAGTATTTGGCAGCCACAGAAATCATAATCTGTCCGGAGCTTAACTATCCCCAGACACCTGAAATTCCACCTGTTTTGATCCTTAACATTCTAAGTCAGGGCTGCCCTATATGCTTATACTGTGAGCCACATTTGTAATTTTAAATTTTCTAGTAGTCAAATTAAAAAAGTAAAAAGAAACAGGCAAATTTTTTTTAGTGAAATTAATTTTAATAACACTTTCTTTAACCTAATATATCCAAAATATTATCATTTCAATGTGAAATCAATATAAAAATGTTTATAAAAACTTTTTTTCAGGCTTTTAAATTTTAATTTTAATTAGTTTTTTTAAAAAGTTCAGTTCTTCAGTTGGACGAGCAACATTTCAAGGGTTCGATAGTCACTTATGAATAGTTACAACTTTCTTGGACTGTGGAGTTTGAGTTACAGACAAGAAAAATAAAGTTTAGGTGGGTGGAGATAATTGGCCAAGCCAGCCTGGTGAATTGCAGAGTCAAGACCAGAACAGGGGTTTCTGGTTCCGAACCCCCTGTGGGGTGGTTTCCCTCTCTCCCACAGTGCCTCTCTGTGGTACAGACCAGGTTTAACTCCTGTGGAAGAAAAAGGTCTTCTGGTTTTGGCTGACCGTGATTGTAATGTGACTCAGTCCATGTAATGCCTCTTTAGTTCAACTCTCAGAGTTTATGACCTGCCCCGTGGCAGATTTGTGGTGGTGAGGTCCCCATCTCTGGAGGTATCCAAATGGAACCTGAATGGCCACCGATTAGGAAGCTAGATCAAGGCTTTCAGATTGAGTGGGAGGATCTATAAGGATGACTTCAAATGTCCCTTCTGGCTCTGTGATTTATGGTGAGGGGGGAAAAGGTAACCTTGCCTTCTCAACTCCTAGCATATCTGGGTGCTCCTGGGAGCCCCCCATCCTCGAGGGCCCTGGGGAAGAGCCTCAGGGAGCCCAGAAGTCTGGGCTGCCCCCCAAGCCATCTGGCCAGCCATTGGGGTTCAAGAGACTGTGCTGATTGGAGAGTCGGCTGGGCTCCAGGGCCCAGCCTGTTTCAATCTGATAATTGCTCTGCTTATAGGGATGGGGGGAGGGAGGCAGCAGCTGCCAGGCTCCTCATGGAGGGAGAAAAGGCTGCTCACTGACTCTCATCGGGTTCTCACACCAGCTCTTGAGGTGGGTATCGTGACCCCATCTAAACTCAGGAGGTGCCTGTCCATGGCTGCCTGCTCACCTCATTTCAGATGGTGCACAGGCTATTCAGACTGCTAGGGGTGCCTCTCCGTTTGAAGTCCTTGGTGACTCCCCATTGCCTTCAGGGACTGTTCACACTCCTTCATGGCCTTGGGTCATCACCTTCTACCCCACTGCTTCTTGAACCACCTGTGTACTAACTGTTCCTTCGGTCTGGAATCCTCTGTCCCCCACCCCAAACATACCTCTCCAAATTTCCACCTGCCCTTTCAAAGATCAGTTTAGACATCACTTCCTCCAGGAAGCCTTCCCTGACAGGCATTTCACTCTTCTCCCCAGGGAACCCATGTGCTTCCCAGTTTGTTATAGCGCACTCTACCGGTAATCACATTTCTGAATCCCCAGGGCCCAACCTAGCTCTGGCACATGACGAGTGCAGAGTGAAGCAGTGGGCAAGTCCCCTTGCCCCTGCCCTCCCTGCTTTCCTTTCTGCTCCTCTCCTACATCTGTTAATCATCTCTCAATTCTTCACTTGGGCACCACCTCCCTCTGGAGGCCTCCCTGAGACCGCCAGGCTATGCTAGGCAGCTCCTGTGTACTCCTGACTGCATCCCTCACTAGCTGGGAGCCCTTGGGCAAGTTCCTGGCCTCTGCGTGCCTCAGTTTCTACTGGAAGATAAAATGGGGATAATGATGGTTTCTTGTGCGGATTAATCTAGGTTTAAAATAGTGCCCAGTATATTAGCGATCCCTAAACTTTTTGGTACCAGAGACTGGTGCTCCTATGAGAATCTAATGCCTGATGATCTGAGGTGGAGCTGAGGTGGTGATGCTAGCTCTGCAGAGTAGCTGCGAATACAGATGAAGCTTCGCCCGCCCTGCCGCTCACCTAACTTCTGTGCGGCCTGGTTCCTAACAGGCCACGGACCAGTACTTGTCTGCGGCTTGGGAGCTGGGGACCCCTGCAATACATACTAAGTGTTTGATACTTTCCAATGATTAGCATTCACTCTGCGATGTCATCATCTGTTCTGGGCCCATTTGTCCCAGCAGACTGCGAGCCCCTCCAAGGAGGGGCTAAATCTGGCTCAGCTCTGGGCAGAACCTGGGTGCAGGTGTGCTGACATGTATGATGTTAAGCCAAGGTGGAATTTCAGACTAGATTGTGAAAAGGACAACTTGTGATCTCTAATGACCATGAGTACCCATGGTGGGTTCCCTGAGAACAAGCTGCTTGAACCAGCTTTGGCCCCTTTGCCTGGTTTAGGAGAATGCCAGTGGCATTGTGTGTCTGTGTGACATTGAGGCAGTTGACACTAGAACTTTTGGGGACAAATGCAAATTTGGGGGAATGACTATCACAGGCAAGACCCTCTTCTGAGTGAAGAGAACTTGCCAGCCTCTCTAGAGGTATACCTCTGGGCTCTGCTTTCAGCCCTCTGCTTCCTGGTTGTTTTTATCAATGGCTCGGCCAAGGCAATTGACAGCTTGTGCATCAGATTTGTAGAGGAAGGAAGCTGGAAGGAATAGCTAATGTGTTGGATGAGGGAGTTGGGACTAAGCAGACCTCAGCAGGCTGAGACCACGGGCCAATTCTGACATGATGAAACTGAACATGGACACGTGTTGGGCCATACTTGGCTTCAGTAGCTCAGAGAGCACAAACTCTGTGGTGGAAGGGGGAGGGGGAGGCTGAGCCCCAGTAGCAGCAGTGGAAAGGGGTCTTTGGGGTTTGTTTGCCTCTACCTTGGTGAGTCACCTGGGGAATGGGGCCACCAAAGAGCTGGTAGGCCTTCAGCCTATGAGGCCTTCAGCCTGGAGAACTTGTGAGGAGGACATGGACCTTGCCTGATGTTGAGACTCCCTGGGAAAGGGACAGGGGAGGGAGGTGTGTGTCCTACAGAGGGCATCTGGGGTAGATGGCAGGTGACAGCAATGCAGGTCTGGGAGAAGAGGCTGAGGGGCAGGGCTGTGGAGTCTGGGGCAGAGCAGACATGGGGAATGCTGAGATTGATGGGGAAGGCTATAGGGAAGTAGTTCTCAGCTAAGCACCAGCAAGAACTTTCTAACAAACAGAGCTATCCTGTTCTGGAAGGGACCACCTTGAGAAATAGTGAATTTCCAGTCACTGAGGTGTGCAGGCAACTTGCTAAAATTACATAGTGAGTAAGTAGATTTGAACCCTGGTCTACTAGCCTGACAACATCCATAGTCACAACATCCTGGCACTGGGAAGATAGGCAGGAAGGAGCTCTGGCCTCAGCTGACCTAATCAGGGAGACTCTCCCAAGCTGGCCTCTGGGAGCAGCTGCAGGGAGTCTACCCGACAGGCAACCAGAAGGAGGCATCTGGGGTCCATAGGAGTCCCTCAGCTCTTCCAAGCATTATGGCTTACTTCTTTCCCCTGAGCAGATGACAGGCCCAGCAGCTGACAGCAAGTGCCATGTTAGTGCAGAATTACACTTCCCAGATGGCCCTGCAACATTCCCACCCTCAAGCTAACTCCTCAACTCAGACTCCCACTTGGCTAAAATCTGGGCTATCTCGTCCAAGCACCTACCTCTTGAGGGTAGAGATTTCTCTACTGCCTCTGCACACCTCAGAGGAGAGAGAACTCTACCTCCATTGTGGACTAGTTATGCTTGTTAGAAAGTCCTTTCTGGTGCCAGATTGAAATCTGTCTCCAGGGAAAAGAATTCTCCACACTGGGCCCAGCTCTGCCCTCAGAGCCATACAGACCAAACTCTTTGGTTCCCTTTTAGATTTCACCTGGGGAAGGTGGGAAAGGAGTGCTGAGGTCAGAATGCAGGAGGTGGGGAGAGAGAGGGAGGATTGGGCTGTGGTGCAGAGACGACTGGGGCCTTGAGGGACACTGCTACCCTGGCATCCCCAGCTGCCCTCTGGAGGTCCCTCCTTCCTGGCCCCTGGTCACCAGGATGATGCTGGACAGGGCCTTGCAAATAATAAGCTTGAATTGAATGGAAAGTAACAGCTGGAAGAGACGCAGCTGCAGTCCTCAGAGAGCTGACAGACTGACCATTGACCATTCTCGAACTCTCCATCAAGAAGGCTGCATCCCTAAGGGTAATAAGGGTCAAGTCCAGTTCCCAACTCCATGTGAGCCGAACCTCTACGCCTTTCCTTCCTGCAAAGCAATGAATGTCAGGGGTGAGAGAGCCAGAGTGTCCATTACTCTGATCTGCAGCTGCAGACTGTCACACCTACTGTTAGGAATGGCTTCCTTGGGATGCCTATCACAGCTGCTTATGATGAGTGCCACTAGTCATGATTAGAAGCCTGCTTGAGAGGGAAAGAAAGACTGCACTCAGAGCCTATGGGAACACAGGTCCCCTGCCTCCTCCTCCGCCAGGGGGGCTCCTGGTGTGTACTCCCCCAAGGCTCCAGCCGGGCCAGCCAGAGTGAGGCTCTCCCCAGGTCCAATGAGACACTCTCCAGTGCAGGGTCTTCCAGTTCTCCACAGAGATTACAGGAGCTTTTCCCAAACCTCACCCACCTCCCTAGACTCAGCCTGCCCCATGTTGAATACTTGCTTGGGGTGACGCGGGGTCCCAGAACTGAATGAGGTGGGTTTATGGTCCTCAAAGAGCTCTGTCCAGTGGGTGGACAGACCTGCAGCTGGACGACACAAAACCCTAGGTCATCGCTGGGACTGATCGAGTCCAGAGGCAGGGTCTAGCTCAGCCTGGGAATCAGGGTGGGCTTCCTAGGGAAGGTGACTGCTGAATGGACCTTGAAGGATGAGTAGGAACTCTCTAACTGGAAATGGGGAAGAGGGAATTCTGTGATCGGTGGTGATAAAAGCTGGGGGTTTTTCGGAGTCACCAGGCTAATGGTTTGACCCCACCCACAGCTGGGCCATATTTCCCCTCTTGATGAGTAAGGCGGTCAGCTGACTGGGCAAGAAGGCCAAATACCGATCCCAGGGCTCCCATCAGAGAGGTCAGCAGAGTTCTGCTAAGAACAGTTGCCCCATGGCTTGGGAGGCAGAGTCCAGAAGCACTGGCTGCCCCCCACCGTCCTGCTCCCTCCCCTTCTCTGTCTGTCCCGGGCAGCCCTGGGCAGCTGCCCCCTGCACGCTGGCTCCCAAAGCAGACTTTGACGGCTGCTTGGCCCAAGACCATCTCCAATAAGTTAGGACGTGGGTGTTTGGGAGTTTTCTGCCAAACTAGAGTTCCTCAGGAAGGGGGAGAAGGGAGTGTTGGGTTTCTTTGGCCAAAATGATTTCCTGATTCTAAGAAAAATCAGTTGAAAATTCTTACAAGAAGCTGGAAAGGAAAACAATACACACACAGGAGGAACACACATGCACACACCTACCTACAAACCATATACACATGTAAGACACATATCACCCATTCACATACAAACACACACACACACACACACTTGGATTTCTTTGCTGAGATATGGAGCTTACAAAACATTCTGCCATGCTCAACCTCAGTGAATCACAAACACATGGATTCAGTTTTCCTTGAATGATGCTTGGTTTAAGAAACTGAAGAATGAGGGGAGAGGAGGGTTTGGCAAAAAGCAAGTGGAGAATTGGAGGCTCTAGCTGGATCCAGATGCTGGTTTGACCCACCCCTGGTTCCCTATGTCATTCTGGTCTGGGGATGTGTGAAAACAGTCTCAGTTGACTTGCCAAGGTTAGAAACAAACTCCAGCCTTAGTGGGGCCATGATGGCCCCCCCTCCCCCCAAAAAAAAGGAAGGAGGGAAGGAAGGAAGGAAGGAGAAGAAGGAAGAAAGAAAGAAAGAAAGAAAGAAAGAAGAAAGGAAGGAAGGAAGGAAGGAAGGAAGGAAGGAAGGAAGGAAGGAAGGAAGGAAGGAAGAAAGAAAGAAAGAAAGAAAGAAAGAAAGAAAGAAAGAAAGAAAGAAAGAAAGAAAGAGAGAGAGAGAGAGAGAAAGAAGAGAGAGAAAGAAAGAGAAGAAAAGGCACCTGCTGGGAACTCGTTTGTAAATTTGCAGATGGCATTCTGTTTGTTTTATGGCTGAGGCTAAGGGTATGATAAATAACAGAACTTGAGGTAAATCTAGAGTTCTGGGGCATAATGGTGCCCCAACAGCATATCCAGTAGCATCCTAAGTGTCTGGTGAAGGGTAATGGGCTTTCCAAACTCTGCTACAGCCCCTGAGTGGAAGAATAAAATATAATTATGAAGATGAGGGTGCAGCATGATAATTCTTATGACAATGGAAAAAAAAAAAGAAGGAAGTAGACTTATTTTTGCAGAAATAACAGTAAGCATCCTCCAAGAACTTAAAGGAACAGAAAGTTGCCAATATCTTTGAGTTAAACTATAAATTAAAAGCAAAGGGGATCAGAGTAGTAACTAGTAGTATTACTGGGAGAAAAATGGGGAAAGAAGTTTTCCAGGCCCAAAAGGCTTGCCTTTTCTAATAAGAGAAGATATCATTAGCATGGGATCAATCAGTAGTAGAGCACAGAGAATAGAGCTGAGAGTGGAAAACCACTCAGCACCCATCCAAGCATCACCCATGGGAGACATACCCTAGTTCAGGACATGACAATGCTGTGGCAGGTCTGAATCATCAGACTATTAGTTCCTATGCCAATGTAATGAGAGGCAGAATTTTCCAAATTGTCTGAGATGTCTATGTTCATAGGTAGAGACAGCAAGTCTCCTTGCAGCCAGTTTTGTTTTCAGGAGAAATTTTCAAATGGCAAATGTAAGGTAAAAAGGCACATAGTGTCCAGGGAAAGGGAGAGACTTTTGTGGTTGGATGGGAGCGCTCCTCCTTGAGACCATAAGATCTGCGGAGATGTGATAGGTGTACCAATTTGCATGAGAGGCTCAGGGGCCTTCTTAGAGAAAAGAGACTACCACCCCGAGCTCTGCTCCCTGTGATTTGAAGTTAGGGTCAGGGTATACCAGGGTGCCGATCACCAAGGTCTGTTGGCTCTAACCCCACCGTCCTGCCCAGTGCTAACCACCAAGTGAGAAAAGGGACTCAGGGTTCAACCCTAGGGAGCTAAACCCAGGGCATGACTGAGGCTGCTTTAAAGAAGGGTGACTGAGCACTTTGGTGGGATCTAAGAGCCAGAGCAGGGCATCCTGCAGCTGGAGCAGGAGTATGCACCTGCAAGGGGCAGTGTACAGGCTTGAACCAGAGCATGCAGGACCTGTGTTTAACAGCAACACTGTATGGAAGGAACCAGAGCAAGAGGGCGAGTGGGCAGGATCCGATGTTCCAGGTTTCTAAATACTTGGCTGGAAGCTTCTTCTACTGAATGAAATAAGCTGGCCTTGGCCTAAGGGGTAGAGGCCTCAAGAAGAAGACACTGGGCTTCAAAATCTTCTTTCATGGCCTCGAATCACAATGGCTGCAGGAAAAGACAGTCTGAGAGGCAGGTGGAGCTGAGACTGGCTTAGTGCGAAGCACACCTGCCTCTCCCATGGTACACTCACTTGGGGGCATAGCTCTGAATAGGGAGCTCCTGCTTCCTTTAAATTATTTTTCTCTTTTCACAGCGTATGTAATTTAATTCACTTAAGTTAAATGTATATCTGGTGGGACTCTACCAGGTGGGGCCCAGAAATTACTGAAAATGGCAAACCTGGAGTCATACTGGTTATACAATTAAATAATTAAATTGTCCTGCCAGCAAACAGATTTAACCAATGTGTTCCCCAAGTGGTAGGCCTACAGGGAGAAATGCTCTAGCCTGAGGCTATGGGCATCTATCTTCGTGGCAGCTTATTTCTGTGAATAAATAAGTTGGCATTTGGTTTATTTGGCCTCCTCTTGCCAGCATCAAAAGTCAGGCCTAACCAGCTCAGGGGCTCAGACAAGGTAGAGCTTTAGAACCAGTCAGCCAAGGACTGCACCCTGGGCCTGGTGAATTTTTTACTAAGAGTGATAAGAACAAACATTTATAAGAACAAAGATAACAATGGTAGGATTAGGGTTGTGTAATGATAGAAATATTTTTTTTTCAGTTACACAAAACATTTGTAATTTGCTCATATTACTTTTTAAAGTATGAAACATCTTTAAAAGATAACTCCTAACCATCCTTCAAGGGTTAGTTAAAATGCTAATCATGAAACATCCCTGAATTCTGCTTCGACTGCCTTCCACTGTTCTTTAGTCATTTAATAAGCATTTATTAGGCATCTACTATGCACCAGACCCTGTGATGTCCCTGTGAATATTCTTCATAATTCTTTTTATTGCAAAGGAGTTGTCCTTGTTCACAAGAGATTTCTTTAACAGTACTGAGTACATCTAGGGTTTAGGCTGCATCAGTGGGGTGATAGGAGATCATCAACAGGTATCAATAAGTGAAGAGCTAGGAGGATTTCATGGACAGTAACTGGAGCTAGGTCTTCAGCACAGAGTGGGACTTAATTAAGAGGAGAGGGTGTTCATGAAAGGGGGCACAGCATAAGCAAAGTTGTGGAAGTAGAAAAGTTTGTGCCATGCTTAGGAACTAATAAGGTGACCAGCCTGTCGCCAGGGCCTTGGCATAGGGAAGGGTGGTAGATTCTCAGGGAAAACAGGTTTTAAGCATTTAGAGTCATGAATGTCAAACTCCGGGGCCCAGACTTGCAGGTTATTGGAACTAGAAGTAAATGTGCCTTAATGTGTGTCCTCCCACTGCCTTGGAGCAGTTACATTGCAAAAACAAACAAACACACCCTGTCTCCTAGGGTTATAGCTTGGAGCCCGTGGGGACTGAAGAGCAGTGTCTCTCACACGAGGCTCCTTAGCTCCAGCCAGGAGGCCAAGACATCAGGATATTTTTTTCTCACCATTAGAACATTCATGGAGTTTTTAAAGCAGGGCCCCTTGGCAGTTCTGGTTCAGTAAGCCCAGCATGAAGCCTGACATCTGACAATTTTCAAAGCAGCTTTGGTGATTTTGCTCCACCCCGAGTGGCAATCCCCACACTGGAGTGGTTGATCTTTGAAGACCAGGATGCCCAGCCCTGGGCTGGCTGGAATAAGAGCTCAGGGAACGGTGGGCAATGGATGGATGGATGGATGGGTAATAGACCAATCAAAGGTAAAGGAAGGAGCGTTCTGGGATGGAGGGGATTGAGCCTCAGAACTGTGTCATTTTTCTCCCAAGATGGTTTAATTCTCCCTTAGTAGGAAAATTTTAAAGCACTGCCATTTTTCAATGACATGGTTGCTCTGCACTGGCCCAAACTGTATAATAAACAAATGAAATGTATGAACACACACTGGCTTTTCTCAAGTTAGTACCACATCTGTTTTCAGCCAAGAGAAAGCACTTGGGTTTGGTGGAGAGAGATGAGGACTTTGAGAGCCAGGACTCAGAGAGCTGGACGGGCCATTAGTTACTAGGTAAACTGAGTAAACCGAGGCCCAGGGTGAGTATGTCTTAGCCAAGATCACATGATAATTTGTCATGGAAACAGATCTAGGACCCAGGCCTCTGACTCCCTGACTCCAAGGATTTTTTAAAGTTAAATGACTTGCCCCAGGTCACACAGCCAGGAAATGGCAGGGCAGGATGGTAACCCAGGTCTGTCTGTCCCTAGAGTTCACACAAGGGCCTCTGCCTTTGAGGTCTTTCTGTTCCAAGTAAGAGGTGATGTCTAGCCAGCAAGGATGGTCAAGAGTAAAAGATAGTGAAGATGCCCAATAAGAGTCCTGGGCTTTATTGTACAGTAAAATGGGGCGAGGGTGGGGGGAGGGGGAAAGTCCTGTGCGCTGTCCATGAACAAACTTATTTAACTATTGCATAATTGTCTATTTTCTCATCCGTTTCCCTCAGAGTCTACAAACTCCTCGGGGACAAAAACTCATTCGTCTCTGTATCTGCAGCCCCCAGTATAGGGCCAAGTACCCGGAAAGCACAATGCATGATTGTTGAATTCATTCATTAATTCACTTGACAAGTATTAATGAGCACCTACCGTGTGCCAGGCACTTGGCTAAGTCTAGAGTAGAACCTCAACAGAATTTTGTCTCTGCCTTTACAGAGTTTACAGTCCAGTGTAAGATAAGAAAAACAGTCAACAATTGAGTACATACAGAATTACAACATATAATAAGTGCCGTATGGAAAAAGGAACAGGGCGTAGTGAAGGAGAGTGAAGGTGGTGGGGAAGGGGTGGCGGAGGCCTTTCTCAGGAAGCAACATGGAAGCTGAGATGTAAAGGAAGAGGAGCAAGAAGCATAAAGCATTGGGGAAGAGTGTTCTAGGCAGAAGGAACAGCACGTATGGAGACTCTAAGATAGGGGAGGTTTTGGTCTGCTTAGAGAACCAGAAGGCCAATGGGACTGGAGTGAGGTGGAGTGTAGGCAGGGGAGGACGTGAGGGCCTCCTAAATCTGGTTAAGAATGTGAGGGTTTATTCTAAATGCCATTGAAGGGTCTTAGGTAAATAAGCGGCATGGCCCTTTGGTGTTTCGCAAAGTCATTCTGGCCACTGGCTGGAGAATAGATGGGAGAGGAACAGGAACGTAAGTGAGGAGACCAGTGAGGTTACTGTGGCGTTGACCTGTGGGTGGGGATGAAGCTGGGTTCTGTTTTGGAGGAATAATATGGAGTTGCTGATGGGCTGGCTGTGGGGAAGGGGATAAGCAAGGAGGTTTCAATAGCTGGGTAAATGGTGCTGCCATTTATTGATGAACAGAAATAGGAGAAGAAACTGGTTTGCTGGATAAAATCTCAAGTTGGTTATACTAAATTTGAAATGCTCGTGAAACACCAAGTGGAGATGTCATACAGTAGTTTGAGTGTGGAGCTGAGAGGAGAAGCCTAGGAGGGGGATCTCTACTGGGGAGTGCTGGACTTGTCGGTGAGATAGTAAAGCCATGAGGGCAGGTGAGAAAAGGCTTGAGAAATTGTAACGTTTAGAGATTGAATATATAGAGAGAGTGGATGGAGGGGCAGGGCAGGTGAAGAGCCAGGAGAGTGTAAGGCCACAGGAAAGGGTATGACAGGAGGGAGAGAGTGATCAGGGGATGTATCAAATGTGTCAACAGCTGTGGCGAGGTCATGCAGAGCAAGAACTGAGAGTGTTCTTTGGATTTAGCAACATGGAGGCCACTGGTAACCTTGACAGATTCATGGACTCTGAATAACTCAGGAGATGCGTAAAGGGGAGAAGGGGAGACAACAACCAGAGTGGATTGAGAAGTCAGGGAAAGCTTCTGGAAGGGGTGACATTTCCGCAGAGCCTTAAAGGCTGAGTCCTGAGAGACCTAAATGCTGCCTGTAAGAAGCTGAACTGTGTTTGACAAGGCCTCTCAGCAAGGAGCAGAAAGTACAATTAACTGGGATCCCAGCCTGAGGAGCACTATACTATGGACGCTGGAGGGAAGGGAGGAGCAGCTAGCTCACTCCTCAGCAGCAGGATTGCTGGGAAGCTGATGACTCTAAACCTATGGCCTCAGAGCAGAGGGCCCTTAGACACCTCCTGGAACACAAGCTTATTACACATCTGGAAAATCTGAGACCTAGTGAGGGGCAGGGGCTTGTTCAAGGTCACATAGTGGCATAGGGACCAGACGATCTCCACTGATTTCCTGTGGCTATTGCTCTAGTGGGTGAAGTCTGAATTCTTTAGCCTGGCACTCAAGGTCTTTCAGGACTGAGCAAGAATCCATCCTCCAATTTCATCTCCCCCATCCCTCCCTCAGACCCTGTTATCCAGCCTCCTGAACATTTGGCACACCCAAATACAGAGCCTCCTATAGTCCTTAAAACAACCCTTGGGAGTAGGTGTTATTTCCCGTTTTACAGATGAGAGCACTGAGGCTCAGAGAAGTTTGATAACCTGACCAAGATTGCACAGCCAGTACAGTACCTGCTGAGCCAGGATATCGTCTCATGAGTGTCTCCCACCCAAGTCATCTTTTCCCTATGTCTTGCTGCACTCTCCATAAAGAGCCTCTCATTCTGGGAAACAATCCCTGAACTCCTGGTCCCGAGCTACCCTGGAGTCAGGTCACATCCTATGACTCCCGGTCACTTGTTAAGGTCACTAAAAAGCCCATTTAGTGGGACTGAAATAACTGGTGCCACTGAGTGAATAGGACTCCAGCAGCTGTGCCACAGCCTACTGTCTATAAAGGCCCCGGATCACACTGCTCCCAGGCGTGCCTCTGCAGTCCAGCCACCCACAGCAGGAGGAGGGCACTGCCAGAACCTGTACAGAATCCTCTCCCCTCCCGCCCCAGACCTCCCAGCCAAACCCCCTGCCCCTTACCTGGAGACCACCAGTGGCAGGATCAACATTTTCAACATCCTCATCAAGAGCTCCCCAGGAAACTGGAAGTAACTAATTTCCTGAAAACACAGCAAGAGCTGGAATTATTGCAGGCAGTGTAGACTTCATATTTGCTTCGTTCTTTATACTCTTCAAATCACTATTTCATCTGCACCCACTTATCTAGCACATGGACAGCAGAACCCCGGAGAAAGCACTGGCTTTTGGAGCCAAACAGACTTGGATTCTAATCTTGCCCTCCTATAACTCACTGTGTGTCCTTAAGCAAGTTACTCAATCTCTCTGAGTTTTTCTCATCTGTAACATGAGCCTAATAATCACTTCATAGGGTTAATGGGGAGCTTAAATGAGAGGATGCAGACAAAGCACTTGGCAGAGTACCTGGTTGAGAATAAATGGTCAGTAATCACAGTAAAGAACAGCTCTCCCCCACCTCTGCACCATTTACCTGCCTATCCCTGGTATAAATCTGTCTCATGGAGCAGATGGTAGGTGGTAAGCGGCAGGGCCGCATACTGGTCACACATTCATTCAACTCATACTGTGCCGGCTTCATCCTGGGTACCCCAAAATGAATTAGGCACAATCCGTGCCTTGGAGAGTTTATGAAGAGACTGACTCATGAATAGACTGTGCCATTCTTGAGTTAGTTTCTCTGTGTTGGGCCTCCCACCCCTCAAAAATTTCCATTAGCCCTTTGCAGCAGGCCTCACATTTAAAATGCTGAAAGAGAATCGGATTGTGTTTGTGAGGTATCACTCAGTAAAAGAGCCCTTACTGGGCAGAGTTCTGATGTATGTTAGGTTTCCTCATGGGCTGCTGATTCCAGGCTATACATGGGGACCTGAATTAGGGCGCTAAATTCTTACCCAATCATCTGTCTCCGGAGTAATCAGTCCATGACCAAAATGACAGCTGAAGCTGAAGGGATCACTAAGCCCAGTAAAATTTGAATTTCAGATAAACAACAAATATTTGTTCTTTATTTATACTAAAACTTATTCATTGCTTATTTGAAATTCAAATTAACTGGGTGTGCTGTTTTCAAATTTAATTTAATTCAATGTTTTTAAATAATTATTTTGTTCACTTGATGTAATTTACTTAACTGCCAATTTTACATATTTGGCCCCTTTTATCCCATCCACCTCCCTCTTCCTTCCTCCCCGCTGCCCTCTGGTAACCACTAGTCTATTGTCCATGTCATGAGTCTCTGCTTGTTGAATTCAATTTTGCTATTTCTGGCAACTCTAGCTGGAGGCTACTTTCCTCAGAGGGTAGGTGGGAGAGGCCGCTGGTACATGGACTTTCAAACCTCATCCAAGTTAAAGTTTTGTACTTACAACTATCCTTTTTTTTTTAAAAAAAGCCAAAGCCAAACATAATATTGGTTAATGGTTGGATGCTTTGACAATCCCCAAATTATAGAATTTTGGTGCTGAGAAGGGTGTTTAAGGGTCTCCTAGTCCAGCTGACTGATTTTGTAGATGAGGAAGCTGAGCCAGGGAGGGAGGCGACTTGCCCCACACACTGAGATAGCAACAGTGCAGGATGGAAAAGTTGGGCCTCCTCGTCTCATTCTACTACCGTTTAAAAACCTAACTTAAAAATATACCCATCATAGCTATGGATTTTTAATTAGTTTTAACTCATGTGTACATTTCCATTTAAATAGTGCCGTCATGATAAAAAGGCAACCCTTTCCACCATCTCTATTCCCAGCCCCAACTTCCCAGGCGTGAACATCAACTCCTCAGCTTTTCCCTTAGTGTTGCTATTTCTAAATACTGTGGTTATAATACTATTTCTAGATACATCTTCTTGACATCTATTAAATTCCCTGCCATGACAGATGAAGATGTAGTTCCTAGTCCCTTTTTCCTCTTCCCAATTTACCATCATATCACCTTTTGGTTAAATTAATAGTCAAGTTTTACAATATTTTGATCCTATAATATTGTTCACTGTTGAGCCAAGTTATATAGTACAACCATGCCTCCTTTCTTAAACAAACTTCATTTTTTTCCCCCTGAAGTTAATAATTGATCGATTTTTCCTTGGCCTTGTTTTCTGTGAACCACTCACTAATGTCTTGTAAATACTTTAATATCTCTTATAAAATGCCTAATAAAATGCCTCATAATAGTATTTCTTTTCTATATGCTCAAGAACATCAATTCCATTTTATGCCCCCTGGGACCTCAGTCCAAGGCCTCGTCATCTTCTTGTTCTAGTCTGGACAGATCGCTTTCTAGGCCCAATGGTTGTCCCAGTTCTCTCCTTGGCTGTGATTCTGAGACTTCCTCCTGTATAGGATCCCCTCTTTCCCGGACAGCTTGTCGTCTTGGTTTATTTCCTTGTTTTCCTGGAACATCTCCCTTGGTAGCTTCCACGTAAGGGTGAATGGGACAGAAATTTCTGAGTCTTATGAGTAAAAACTGCCTTTATCCTACCCTTACCTCTGATAATAGCGTGGCCATGTATAAGAATAAGACTCTTATTTTAAAAGAATTTCACCTCCAAATTTCAAAGACATCCCCCCTTTGTCTTCTAGATTCCAGTGTTGCTTAAGACGTTTGAAGCCATTCTTACTTTTATTCTTTACGTGAGCCTTGTTTTAGTCTCTCAGGATCCTTTAAGAATCATCTGTTTACCTCCAATTTTGTATAATTTTCATGGTGAGCCTGTTTACAATCTTTTCGTATATGAGATAACATACTCTTCGAATGTCAGAGTAATCCCTTTTTTTTCAGACTCCTCAGGGCACAATTCAATGCACCAGATACCACAGACCCTCATGGTTATCTTGTCCCTCGCATACCATCTCTATGTGCCGTAAATGTTAATTACTAACTCTCCTGTAGCAACCAATGTAAAAGGAGTATGTGTCCCTTCATTTTACTTTTTATCCAATCCCAGAGGTTTCCCCTCTTAGCTTTCTCCTATCCCCTTAATCTGTCGTCAATAAATTTCATGTTATCCTCCTTACACCTCCTCCTTTGATTCTAATATATAAAATAAGATGCAAAACTACCAATCTCTGGAGCATTTTTTAATCTGTTGAGATTTTGCTTCCTGGCAATTGTTGTCCATTTGGCTCAAATAAACTCATTAAAATTCTCTACAGGTTTAGACATTTCTTACGTCAATAATATCTTTGAAAAATTCCATTACTATGATTTTAGTGGAATTCCAGGAAAGAAAAATGGATGTAATTATAAATTCACCATAGTTTAACAGGAACTCTTAAAATAATCTGTATTTTTAAATGAGCTATTCATTTTGAAAAAAAAAAATCCAAATTCCATATCCCGTGATTTTGTAAGTTCTTTTCTCAGATAGGACATTCTACCATTTTGCAAATCATTTATGATTTTCATCTGTTGCATAAGCTTACAAAATAAGAAGGATTTGGTTTCTGAGTCACAGGCAGAGATCAAACAAACAACTCCTGGATTTCAAAGTAAGATGCTGAAAAAGTCAACTCCTGCCAAATAATTGTTCTAAGACTCCACATCTTTCCTTTGGTTTATCTGGCAGGTTAATCCAGACTGGAGCACATTTGCATTTCCAAACAGCTGCGGAAGGCAGCTTTGGCAAAGGAGGCCCCAGATGAGTTTGGCTTTTAATAATAGGCATTCCAATTTGTTTTCACAAAATAATCTTCCTGCAGGAAATATATTTTTGTTGTTGAGAAAAATTAAAGGAAATAGATAGCAGATTATGCCATTGCCAGTTTAGTTCAGTAAATAGTTGACAAGCGCTGAATTAGGCTCACATTTTCGTTCAAGAAAGCCCATGTGACATTCGGCAAGTTGGAGTCTGATGGGAGAAATAGACTCCTACATAAATGGCTCTGAAGCAAGGCAGCCGGCAGCTGGGTTACAGCGGAGGGATGAGCATGGGTTGAGCGTGGGAGGAGAGTGTTATTTCAGATAAGGGCAGATCTGGAAGAACTGTTATAAGATATTGAATAAGAGATGGTCTTGATGTAGGTAGGATGCACACAGGTAGATGAGGGATGGAGGAGGGAAGTTAACATTCACTACGCACCCCACTATATGCCAGGCACTGATGAATCCTTGTTTATTTCTCACAATGGTTCTAGTGGACAGATAGTGCCCACCCAACTTCATTTTACCGATAAGGAAACTGAGGCCAATAAAATAGATAGGATTTTGCCTAGGGTCGCAGAACCACTTACTAGTAGAGTCAAAGTCCAGGGTTCATCCGCCTCCAGAGTCCATGCTTCTCCCTGAATAACTGGTAGCAGCTTAACAGTGTCACTATAGTAATAGTGGCTCAGCCCCTGGTAGGGGTGAGGGTGGGCGGGGGAGTGGGGGTTCCTTTTCATGGAAGACAGAATCTGAAGCTTTGAGTCCCAGTTGAAGAGTTCCTCTTAGATATTAGTGAACAATGGGAAGAGGAATTTTATAAAATAGAGAGTTTTCTAGGAGCCCATTGTCAAAGACTCTCTCCTTGACTGAACTTTATACAGGCTTCTTGAGTCCCCTTTCCAATTAGGCCTCATCCTCGGACTCTGTCTTTAGCTTGCCTAGCCCGGTTGTAGCAAACATCCTGCTAAATTAGTTTAGTGAGAATTTCCATTCTGCTTCAATAAGAATCCTGCAATTTTTCTCTCCATTGACCCCCTCACTATGCTCATTGGCTATAAATCTCCACCTGTGTTTGTCGTATTTGGAGTTGAGCTTGATCTCTTTCCCCTATTGCCATAGTCTTGACACCTATCACGATAGTACTGAATCAAGTCGTCTTTACCATTTTAACAAGTGTCAGAGTACTTGTTTTTTAGCACCCTCCCTCCTGTAGGAGATGGGTACTAAGAGGGAAAGGGACCCTTTCCCAGGCAAGGCGTCTTCTCCCTTGCAGTTACACATAGGCCAGAACCCTGGGAACCTGCCTTGTCTCTCTGTCCCCCACCCCACACCCAATCAGCCACCACATCCTGAAAGATTCTGTTTTGGAAACAGTTCTCACATCTGTTCCATTCATCCCCATTGTATGTCTGACTTCTGTGGCTACTTCCTCACCTGGCCCCCTGCCTATCCTACCACTACCCCATCCTCTGCCCAGCAAGGAGGGGTGGGGGGAGGAGGATGGGGGGGGGGGAGGGGGAAGGTGCGCGGGGGAGCTCTCCAAGCTAAGATCTGACCATATCACTTCCCTGCTCAAAGTTGCCTCAAGTACATGCTTGGTGATGGGATCTAGAGGACTGATGGCCCCTGTACTCCAGCCCCTTCCTTACAATGTACATTCCAGCTCCTATGAACAGCTTGCTCCACACAGTCTTTCAGCCTCTGTGCTTTCTCCTGCTGTTACCTCTGCCTAGAATACTCTTTCTGGGTTTCTATTCATGCAAGCTGCTTTAGGAGATGTTCTCCAATGCCTGCTTTACACTCTTACAGGACCCTGTTCTCCCCTCTCCCATAGCTCTTAGCCCTGTGGTTATTCTCATGAGACATCCTTGCCTCTCATTCACCTGGTGATGCTGGTTTATAACCACTTCCTCAGCCATTTTATTGGATGTCACTCTAGCCCTATAATGTATTTTTTCACACCCATGTTACACAGGAGAAAACTGGAACCCAGAGAAGCAAAGTGACTCATCCACTGTCATGTCATCAGGGAGTCATGGAGACAGAATATGACCCCCAGATTCCTTAGGCCCACACACCCCTCTTAGAGGGAGACCCCATGATGCCCCAAGAGGCTGACCTGTGGTGAGAGGCGCCGGGTCCTCAGAAAGAAGCCGAGGAGGCAGCCCACGGTGACAGATAGCACAGACAGGATCAGCAGTCCATTCCGCTTGCACACATCCCTCCCTCGTGCCAGGATGGCACCCGGCATCATGGTGAGCCCAGCCTTCTGGCACAAGGCACAGCACCATTCCATGCACGTGAGGCCAGCTGGGGGTGCAGGGTCCTGTCTGGGGGCTTTGGCTCCTCAGCAGGCAGGTGGTCAAGGTTGCTAAGCACCAGTTGCTGGCTGCACAGCCATGGCCTGCGTGGCTGTCTCAGAGGGAAGCCACAATCCTATTATCAGCTGCATCATTAGGAGTCAGGAGCAGATTAGGGCCTGGGAAATTAGAGCAGGCCACGTGGTCTGGGGGCTCGGACTTCAAAGCCAAGTGCTTCTTTTAAACAGGGGAGAACACCAGGGGCTTGTGGGAGGAACAAGTTTGGTTGTTTTTTACACCCACTTCATTCTAAAAAGAGTTGAAAGCAAGGTAGTACTAGTTTATTGCTAACATTAATTAAGCATTTATTTTGTACCAGGTGCTATTCTTGAAGCCCATTACTTATATTAGACTTTTAATCCTAACACCAATCACAAGAAGTAACTACTATAAGCATCATTTTATAGATGAAGAAACTGGGGCAAAGAGAGGTTGAATAAGTATGTGCTCTGTGCCAGGTCTACTCTAGTTGCCTTGTCTGTACGAATCATAGGGAATCGTCCGGACAACCTTCATTTTACTGAAAGGGAGTTTGAGACCATAGGAGCCAGAGCCCCTGGGCCAAGTAGCCGAGCAGAATTCAGGCCAACGCTGGTTTGGTTTCCAGCATGTAAGTAGGTGGATGGGTTCAGAGATGCTTAGCCTTTGCATTGTAAGAAATGTAGGATTTGAGTCAGTGGATCTGAGTTCAACCTTAGGCTTTGCCACTCACTGTGATGTGTTTCCTCCAGGGCTGTTTTAAGCCTAAAGCTGGGACTCCTGTAGGTTGGTGCTTGTTATTTTTAAAGATGACAGAGCCCAAGGGACCTACATTCAACTCCTAGCTCTGCCACTTACAAGCTGTGCGACTCTGGTCAAGCCATATGAGCTCACTGTGCCTCAGTTCCCCCATCCATAAAACAGACATAATAACCAGCATCTACTTTACTAGGCCTGATGCAACATGCCATGCAGAGAATATTTGTGAAAGCAGTGGTGAACTGTAAAGTGATGAACAGGGATTATCATCTACATTTAGTGTTTTTAGAGAAAGGTTTTCCTTTTGCTGTTTCTTGTGGCCTGGCCTGCCCTTTTAAGCCAGAGGGAATTAACTCTCGTCTATTTCACCAGGAATCTGTAATCTCATTAGGGGCAGTCAGGCGCAGCAGGGAGCACAGTCTGTGGTAGGGGCAGGGTGGGTACAAGGGTTGCCTCCCCTGACAAAGGGAGAGGGTAAGAGGATGGAGAGGGGTCCAAGGAGCTGCTTGGGGTACTGATGGAGGGGCCGAGCGCAGGCTCTAAAGCCACGGGCAGAGCTCCCAAGTGGGAGGAAACCATCAGATTACAGTTTAATTTAACCACTCTGTGACTTTGCCCCCCTTGGGCATCAGCCTTGCTCTCCTTAGAATAAGAGAAATGGTCTAGGAGCTTTTTAAGGACCCCTCCGCTCAATGGGCCAACCTCCCAAATCCCCTGCTCTCTGCCAGTAGCTTTGGGGGCTGTGGGGATGGATACAAATCTGAGAGTTTTATTGTTTTCCTCCAACTCCAACCCTTAAAACCAAGAAGTTCCTGACACACCCTCAACTCTAACAAATGCCTCATTTTCCAATAAACTAGGTAGTTTAATTTACTGCCTAGAAGAGAAAGCATTCTGAGTAGATATTTAGATTTACATTTAGATCAATGCCCAGGCCTGGCCTTTAGCCATGCCATGAAGTAGGTGAGTCTTGCTTTCTACTTCGTCTCCAAGGCTCTGATTCCCATGGCGTCCTCCCAACTGTTCCTGCCTCTTTTCCTTCCCACTTCAACACTACCATCACCTGCCTCCCAGGTGTTTCTTACTATTGCTCCCACTGTCTTCAACAGGGGAAATTACAACTCATTCAAGCAAATTTCTTATAGTGCCATCTCATGTCATCTCTTCTGGGTACCAGGTGACACAGCAATAAGCTGACACAGTACTTGCCCTCAGGGAGCTTATAAGAAAATTGAGGGGCTCTAAGAAAGGACTAGTTCACACTAAAGTGTAAGTGACTGATAATAGTCTTACTAAGACTATTTGCAAATGAAATGGAAAGACTCCTGAATGAGAGCCCTGTAATAGCTGCCCATTGCCCACAGAATTAGTTGCCTTATGATGTCTCTAGATGCGCATTTTTTTTCTCCCATCCCAAATTGAGAAATGCTGGATAAAACAAAGTTAATTAGGTTTTTTATTCCAGGACAGCTCAAAGTCAGACCGCTCAAAAGTTCAGATCTTAAATCTACCACTTACTAGCTGTGTGGCCTTGGGCAAATTTCTTAGCCTCTCTATAAAATAAGAATAATACATCGGTACCCAGTTTATAGGGTTGTGATGTAGATCAAATGTGGTGATGGCTGCTAAGTGCTCAGAGCATTGCTTGGTGCTTTGCAAATACCCACAGGTAACTACTATTCATTTTAGCAGAACCTTTACAATACCAACACAGGCTGAAGTCTCCAAGTGGGGACACAGAATCCCAGCCCTCTTCGAGTGCAGAGAATTCCATGAGTCTGGTGTCCAGCTTCCAGGATGAAGTCCCTGCTCTTTAGGAAACTGTTTGAGTTCCTCAAGGCTTGTATTTTGTTCACTTCTCCAACACACCATCATACCTCAAGCTTCTACAACACCAGATGACTAAGTTCCTTGAGCCCTGTCTCCTCTCTAAGCCTCTATACCTGTGTCCAATGTATTTCCTCTGCTTGGAATGTCCTTGCTCTCTCTAAAGTCACAGGTCAAATGCCCTATCTTACTTGAAGCCTTCTCAGACTACCCCAGATACAACACCCTCTCTCCTTTCCCTCTCACTAACTGAGGCTCTTCTGCTGTCACCGCACGGGGATTAACCCCGGTTCCCTTGTAAGTGGTTCGATAAGGAAACAAAGACCTATGAGAATAAAATTAAGTCTCAGTTTGTTACCTTGTCATTTGAAAACACCTTGATAAGTCATCCCTAAATTGGAGGGTATATTGGGGGACCTGAGGGACATCCCAAGGAGCAAGGAGTTGCCCTCCAGAGCAGCTGACGTTGATGGGCAGCAGGAAGCCCAGGAGATGCTTCTTGGGAGACTTGTGACACACAGATTAAGATGCTGTGGGTAGAGAAGAGAAACAGTGTTGTCAAAAATCAAGCCCCAAATGATAGCTCACAAGTGCAGAAGTGAGCTTGCGATCCAGCCATGTCTCACCACAGCAACTCTGTGTGGGGTGTGCCAGGGTGGAAAGCAACAGGGTCAATTTATTTGCTATTAATTAATGATTCTCTAGGGTCAGCAGAGGGGCCAGCTCAGCCTGGGAAGGTGAGAGTGTAAGAGGCTTCCTAGAGGAGGGGCATTTTGTCAGAGCTCTGAATAAGCCAGGAGTTAACCCAGCAAAGTGGGTACTGGTCAAGGGGGAGGTGAGAAGAGAGCCTGTTGTAAAAGAGGGGCCCAGGCTGGAGGCGCCAGAGCTGGTTCTGGGAACCCACAACGGATCAGTGCGCTGGAGGAGCCAGCGGGCCTCAGGCCTCGCCCTTTCCACCGTGTATCAAATTGAGTTTAGGTTGAGCTGTCTGAGCGCTTAGCTGGGTTTATGGTGATGACAGCTCTGAGTTTGTTGGCTGCTTTCCAAAGACATACCAGAGGCGCCTTAATATCTTCCCTGACACGTCTCCTGAACTCGCTATAGGCTGGGCCTTCTGGGAAAAATTTCTGTGGACAACTACCCAGCGGGTGTGGATTCCTCCGAGCATTAGTCAGCGAGGGGCTGTCCTGACTCCACTGAGGCTGATCCTCTCCCATGTCTGCCTGAGAGGATGGGATAAAGTGACTCTTGTGTGGCAGGCTCTCCCATATCACCCTCTTTCTTCCTTTTCCAGCCCCTCTTGTCTAGATGCTTCATCTATAGAAATTGTCCTGCGCACCCATAGAACCACTTAGCTGCGGTTTGTTGAGCACCTACTATGTGCCAGACTCTGCCAAAGAGCCTCGTACCAGAGGGAGCCAGTGAGGGATTCAGCCCCTCCACAAGCCTTCACTGGATCAGTCATGTGTCTGGGGTGCAGAGTAAGTGCACAAGTTCTGGATTTGTGCAGTCCAATATAGTAACACTAGGCACACTATTTGAATTGAAATTAATGAAAATGAAATAAACTTTAAAATGCAGTTCTTTTGTTGCACTAGCCACATTTCAAGGGCTCAGTAGCCACAGGTGGCTAGTGGCTTTCATAATGAACAGAGCAGTTACAGAACGTTTCCATAACAGAACATCCGATTGAACTTTCTAGAGTCACAGTGAGCTGGACTCAACTCTTGGATCCTTCTCTTAGAAGCTGTGTGACTTTGCCCAAATTGGAACCTCTCTGGCTCCTTTTCTGCATCTATAAAAGCCTGTGTTCTTTACATTGCCTCACACTTCCACTCATTTGAATATAATAGTTGGAACAACATATAAAGTTAAAATCCCCAGCAAGTCCAAATTATGTTTCTAAATGAGCTGTGACTCTCGTTAGCAAATAACAGGAAATTAAATCAAGCTGGCTTAGGTAAACAGGGAATTTATAAGCAAAGCTGACTATATAATTTGTGGGGCCCAGTGCAGAATGAACATGTGGGGCTTTTTGTTTTAAAAGCAGGAAAAAGGCACTAAAACGAAAGTTTTTTTCTTCCACCGTCTCTCAACTTACCCTGGTGCTTTTTTATTTTCTATTTGATGCCATTCTTAAGTAAATAAAAATTAAAAATTTTAATTAGTAGTATAATTTTCCCATTCATTTTTATATTTGCAATACCAGTTTTAAATGTAATCTAAAAGTGTTTAACTTGTATGAGGAATCACTGAAATTATACAGTTTAGTAACTGATATATGTATATGTATTTTGTTCTTAACCAGAATCATGGAAACACTGTCCAAAACTAATTCAACTGTCTTTATTTCACTGACTGATACATATACATCCTCCCAGTACATTCTCTGCCTTTGACTTACTGGTGCATAAGGAAGGACTGAAAAGAAAAGGAACTATGTATGGGTAGCCCTGTCTTTCCTTCTTCTTCTATATCATTTTCAATATAAGTAGTTGGCTAATAAGGGAAGTTACATCGGTAAGAGAAGATATGATAACTTCCTCGGTCATTGTGTTTCTGAGAACGCCACTGTCTCCTTTCTGTGTTCGAAGCAAGTTCTGGTTCAAGGAAAAGTGTGGTTCCTTGTGGCTGTCGCACTCCTGCTTACTCAGTTGCCCACATAACATGCTTTCCTTCTGCTTGTTTTGAGTCTTGCTGAACGCCCAGGCATCTCCAGTTTACCCGAATTCTGAGCTCAAGGGGCATCACATACACTACATGCAAATGGAGTGGCAAGGAACAGTTGTGGGCATTTATACGTATGTATCTTCTTTGCTCACATCAATGCTCCATTGTCCTATCAGGTTTTGCTTATCAAATACAGTTCAAAGATAAAAATGAATAAGAATTTAGAAATGATTACAGCACAGTGTTAAACCACGCATGGGACCCTTCTGATGCCCATGAAACTAGTCTTGTTTATAAGACTGGATGATGACATTTTCACAGAACTCAAAAGCGAGAGTAGAATGGAGCGGCAAAGAGAATCGGAACTAGGTGCTCAATTATTAACAGCTCTTACCAGCTCGCCTGTTTGCATGTTTGGTCCATTCCTTCCTTCTTTGTTCAATATGCGTTCACTAAGAGGTGGTGTAAGAGTGATCAAGAGCACAGACGCTGGAGCCAGATGACATGTATTGAATCCCGGCTCCTAGACCAACTCTCCATGTGACTTTGGGCAAGTTACCCAGTTTCTCGGTTTTCTTATATGAAATGTAGGGATAACAATGTTCTATCTTATAGAGTTATTATGTGAATTAAATGAATTACATGTGTGAAGCATTTAGGACAGTTGTCTGATCATAAGCACTATATATACATGTTACAGTTATTATCATTATTACTACGTGCCAGGCACGTTCTAGGGATACAGCAATAAATATAAACAGACAACAATCTCTCTCCTCATAGAGCTTACATTTTGGTGGTGACATTTGTGCTACAGTATTCTTTCTCTAATGAGAAATGGAGCATCTCCACTACCACCCTGGTCCATGTAGAGAAAACATGGCTACCAGCAGCTTTGTTTCACTCCAAGTTCAAAGTTCCAGGGAAGGTTCTGATTGACCCAGCTTGGACTAATAATCTGCGGTTGGTAGGGGCAGGATGTGGGGTTACATTGTTTAACATTGCTGCTTCTGTGGTAACGCTGTAGGTGTATGTGGTGGCAGTTAAGAAAGCGGATACACTGGGCAGACATAGCAATATCTCTACTACGTTATCTTAGTCACTCAGCTCCTGGCAAGGTGTGCTTATACCTTGGCTTTCTTTTCTCCCTGTGTCAAATGCTTAACCCCTCCTGTGAGGTTGCTCTAGAACTTAGGATCAGCTGCTTAAGTGTTTTCAGTGATCTGCCTTCTCTGATGTCTGCTCTCCCCTTTACAGCAGCAGGCACCTGAGACCTCACCCACACTGGGCACGGAACAGATTGCAGACCACCTTCTGTTCCAGGTGATTTCTTGCGTCTTCTCAGCCCACTGCCTCCCTCTTGTTTGGATACACATAGCCACCAAGGCAGGGAGCCAGGGTCCAAAACCCAGGTGTGAAGCCCACAGGGATGTTCTGGTTCAGGAGAGGGAACAGAGCCTGGGCAAGGCCAACTCGAAACAGGTACCAGGTCAGGAACAGACTTGGGGTCTTCCCAGCCCTACTCAGTCCTCCCAATAATATTCCTCAAAAAATCATTCTGCTCTTGGCTGTTATTTTGCAACTTCTGTCTCCTTTATAATGAAGAATTTGCCTCTACCTCCTAAGCTGTGTGGCAGTAACTATGTGGACCCTCTTCTGGAGCAACCCCTGCCCCACCACCAGTTCCTGTACAACTTGTATCCAGGTTTTTGCCACCTACTGCCCTTGGCTGCCAGACACTCATTCCCTTTGGGCAGGTGCTGCGGTCAGTGATTACTGGATGGGGGAGGCAGGACAGGGGACACAGGATAGCTATCTGCAGAGCCACAGTGGCCAGTGACTGGGGAAAGGCTGGTCTTGGGCAGCTGGGACCACAGATGTTAGGGAATTGGATTAAGAAACTGAACAAGAAATAGACTCAGCCTTGGTTTCTGGAAAAAAATCAAGATAAGAGTGGGCCAGCGCACTGGAGACTCTAGGCAGGGGATGAACGGACAGGAGAAGGGCAAAGATTTAGGTTCTTGTTCTGACACTGCGAATGCTCTCAGGGAAGTCATTTAACCTCCCTGAGCCTTAGCTTTCTCAACTCAAAGATGACTTTTTGGCTTTGTGAGGCTACAGTGAGGCTGTGAGACAGGCAAGCACTGTGGTAGAGAGCACGGGCTTCAGACAGACCTGGATTTAAATCCCAGCCCCACCATTAACTGGTTATGTAATTTTGGGGCACGCTGCCTCACTGTCCCGAATCTCTATTTCCTCACTTGTGAAATAAGGATATTAATTATACCTAACTCATAGGGTTTGGGAAATTTTAAGTAGAATCTTACATGAAAAATAATTAATACAGAGCTTTCTCGGCATGTACTAACTGTTCAATAAATGGTTGCAAGATATAGAGACTCCAATCAAGAAAGCTTAAACAAAAAGAGCAATTTATTCAAAAGTTCTTTGCCCTTCCCTCCTTCTCACCATAGCACTATTTCTAATGCCTAACTCCTCAGCATTTTGGAATCTGACAACCGTAAATGTTAAAGATGGAATGGTCTAGCTCTGGAGATAGTAAACTTTTTGTTTCCAGAGAAAAACCAACAAAAACTAGACAACATCTTGGGGGCGCATAGCAGAAGGGATTCAAGCAACTGATAGGATGGGGTGAGGGGAGGGAGGGCACTAGGCTATAGGTCCTCAACCGTCTCTTCCAGATCCTCTCACAGCGCCCGCCTACCCCCAGATGTAGGGATGGGGTGGTGACCACTGAAAACTATCATCTGGGCAATGCTAAGGAAAATCCTGCTGAGAAGTGGTCACCAGGAAAGCCCATGAGAAACAGGTCCTTCCACCTAATCATGTGTGCCTGTGTTTAGATGATTTTCCCTTCGTAGAGCTGGGGTCTGTCCTACAGAAAGCAACGGTACGGTGGTTGGCTGGCCAATGGAATCCTTCAGTCAGATTCTGGCTGAAGAGGGATCTGCAATGATCATCGAGAATCTCCAGGCCAGGGATGAGCCTTCTTGGGGGTAGGAATGAGGAGCTCAGGGGAGCAGCGCACTAACCTCCTTTTCTGTGCCTTCTCAGATACCCAGACCAGACACCAGAGCTAGGCAACCACAGATTCGTTATCTGATTAAGTGATTCTCCACTCTAGGAAGGAGGGGGTGCACGCAAACCCTTCGGAGGAGCACGGCAGAAACTCTGAGGAAGGATTTGCTTTTAAAAGTATACTCAATATCATTTCAATTTTGGAAAACAAACACAAATCTCGCTTCTTTTACTCCATGAACCACAGAGTAAAACTCAACAAAATCTTCTTGGCTACTGGAGCTATTTCTTACCTAACCCCACCGGCCAAAAAAATTCCCAGTGTTGGGGGAGAGGGAGATGTTCCTCTGCAAGGTCCGCATCTTAATCTTTGATTTGTGAAACCTTTCTATTTCTTCAAAGAGAGTATGTATTTAAAAGGTCACGTAACTATCTAGACCAAGCAATGTTTTACAGAGCTGAGAAGAGATGCCAGCAAAGGAAAGGGACTTACCTGAGGTCAAAAGTGAACTGGCTCTGAGTTGTCATTAAATCTCATCTTTTCTCATTGTTAAGTCCAGGGCTTGATAATGCATTGTTTAACTGATTGATTGATAGTGAATGTGGCCCTTGAGAAACACAATATGGGCAATGGTGCTAAAATTCTTTAGCTGTTAGCTCTAGAGTCAAGAGGTCAATGTCAGGGGTTGGCTTCTGTTAGAGTCGGTAAGGCTGACTAGGTTCCCTGACCCTAGGAGGGCATGTGGGTCAGGGCAATTCACTCACGCAGAGAGCTGTCGTGCTTCCCTTGGTCCCAAGCTATGATCAATAAAATCTAAAAACATAGGTCTAATCATCTCATGTGCTGATTGTTCAAAAGGGAAGTTTTTATTTTATTTTTCTTCTCTTCCCACAGTAACCACTCTACAAAATTTTGTGTTTTATTATTTCATCATTTTTCTTTATAGATTTGAATATATTACCTACTTCAGCCTATTTTTGAACTTATGTAAATTAAACAACATTGAATTTTTCTTTACTCAACATCATGCTGTTGAGAGGTAATGTCATTGAGCATAGCTAGAATTTATTTTTTCTCTGCCAAATGGCATTCTGTGGAATAGATGAAATATTTGTTTATCATATATTGTTGATGGATATTTGTATTTTTTAAACAATTTTTGACTGTTATCAACAATGTCACTGTAAGCATCCTCGAATACAAGCGTACATGTGCAAGACTCTACGTTATATTCATAACAATGGAATTACTAGGTTGTTGGTTATGCAGATATTCAACTTTACTAGGTAATGCCTCCTGTTTTCCAAATTACTTTTACTAGTCGATACATTCATCCACAGGGTATGAAAGTTCCCGTTGCTCCACATGCTCACCAACATGTGATATTGATTAATTTTTAACTCCTACCAACTGTAATGCAATAGTGTAGATTTGCATCTTCTTGATGACTGAACTTTATATATTTTGATGTGTTTGTGAGCCATCTGTGTTTCCTCTTCAGTAAAATCTGTTGATTTCTTTTGCCTATTTTAAAATGGGTTGTTTGTCTTTTCTTACAGATTTATAGATCTCTTTTATATAATTGAGATATTAACTCCTTATCATTTATATGTTTGCCCTATTTATGATATCTTTAAATAAATAGAGTTATAACTTTTAATGTAGTAGAATATATCAATCTTTTCTTTATTATTTGTCTGTGTCTTGTTTTAAAAATCTTCCCTATCCTAAAAAGTAACTCTTTCATATAAATTCCTAAGAGTCATATACTTTTACTATTTCATACAGGTCCACCCAACCTCATTAAAGACTGATGTTAAGAGCCTAATATTTTTTTCCTTAAGGTTAGCTAATTGTCCCAGTGCCGTGCGTTGAAAAATCTATCCTTTTACCTTGAACTAAAATGCCTGCTCTGCAATAAAATCAATTTCTGTGTGTGTTTGGGTCTGTAATACCTTAGTTACTATCATTCTGTCTTAATTACTATAAGTTTATGATACTTCTTAATTCTTTGCCAGGCAAGTCTCTTGATATTTCCTTCCTCTTTAGGAATGTATAGGCCTTCAATATAGGCACAAAAAAATTAGAAAAAACTTGTCAAGTTCCAGAAAAAAAAATTGTGCTTCTTGTTGTAATTGCCTGGAAATTATTTATCAATTTGATAGATCTGACATCTTTATTATATTAAATCTTCCAATTCATGAACATGATATAGGTTTCTATTTATTTAGGTTGTTTCAATAGTTTTATCATTTCTCTTCAGAAGAGTTAATGATTTTTTACTTTAGATCTATGTCTATCTACTTTGTATTTTTGATACTCTTGTAAATAGTATCTGGTTTTATTGCATTTTCTGTTTGTTTTTGATGTATAGATATGAAATTGATTTTTGTACCTGGATTTTGTATTTTCTTGACTAACTAAATTCTCTTGTACTCTGAGGTATTCTATGTAGCCAGATATATATCATCAGCAAATAATGATATTTTGCACCTTTCATTTTAATTCTTACACATTTTATATCTTCTTTCCCCCCTTATCCCCATGGTTAAGTCCTTCAGCATAAAACTGAATGAAAAAAAAACAAAACAAAACATGATTTGGGACATCTTATTCCTGATCTTTTTGTTGTTGTTGTTCCTGATCTTAAAGAGAAATTTTTCCAACATTTTAACATTACGTTTTGTTATTGTTATAGATTTTTTTGGTAGATACTCTTGATCAGATGAAGAAAGTTCTCTTATTCTTAGTTTGCTAAAAGGGTTTTTGCTCTTTTGGTTTTTTTTATATGTGTGTTTCTTAACTTCCCAGCATAAGGTTTTTCTATTTATCTTTTTGTCATTTTTTAAAAAGCTTTATTTGGTTATAATTTACATACCATACAAGTCGCCTATTTTAAGCATACAATTAATTCGGTGGTTTTTAGTGAATTTACGGAGTTGTGCAATCATCACCACAATCCAATTTTAGAACATTTCCATCATCCCCAAAAGACCCCTTATGCCCATTTTTAGTCCATCTCCATTTCCACCTCCATCCCTAGGCAAAAAACCATCAGCTTCCTATTTCTGTAGGTTTGCCTTTTCTGGACATTTTGTATAAATGGAATTATATAATATGTGGTCATTTTTATTCAGCTTCTTTCACTTAGCATATATTTTTGACGTTCATCCATGTTTGTAGCATGTATCAGTAGTTCATTCCTCATACTGATGAACAGTATTACATTATATGGCTATACCACATTTATTTTTCCCACTTACCAGTTAATGGACATTTGTATCATTTCTGCTTTTTGGTTTTTATGAATAATGTTCCAATGAACTTTCATGTACAAGTCTTTTTGTGGCACATGTTTTCATTTATCTTGAGTAGATATCTATGAGTCAAATGACTAGGTTGTTAAATATAAATTTATGTTCAACTTTTTAAGAAACTGCCAAGCTGTTTTCCAAAGTGGATACAGAATTTTATATTCCTGTCAGCAATATATGAGGATTCCAATTACATCGTTTCTTATAGTTATTATTGTCTGTCTTTTTTATTAAAGCCATCCTAGTGGGTAGGAAGTGGCATTTTTTGTGGTTTTAATTTGCATCTTCCTAATGGTTAACGATGGTGAGTATCTTTTAATGTTTATTAGCTATTCATACACAGTAGTCTCCCCTTATCCACAGGAGATACATTCCAAGACTCTCAGTGGTTGCCTGAAACTGTGGGTAGCACCAAATCCTATGTATATTATGTTGTTTTTTTCCCCCTATACATACATACCCATGATAAAGTTTAATGTATAAATTAGGCAATTGCATGGATAGAAGTTTTGTTCTTACCATAGATCTTAGCAATCTCAGTAGATGATCTTTTTTTTTTTCTTTATTAGGTCAAGACCTTTCACTTTTTCACTTAAAGGAAGCACTTTATGACTTGTCTTGGGCATATCCAAATTGTGCATCACTACTTTTGTGCCTCGGGGCCACTATTAAGTAAAACAAGAGAGGTACTTGAACATAAGCGCTGTGATATCCTGAAAGCCAATCACTAACACAGAGAGCTACAGTGACTAACGGGCAAGTGGGACAGAATGAGATTTCATCATTCTACTCAAAACAGTGCACAATTTAAGACTTAGGAATTGTTTATTTCTGGAATTTTCCATTTAATATTTTAAACTGAGTTGAACATAGTTAATTGATACCACAGAAAGTGAAATTGTGGATAAGAGGGGGCTAATGTATCTTCTTTGGTGAAATGTCTATTTCAATCTTTTGCTTTAAAAGATTTTAAAAAATTGGATTGTTTGTCTTCTTCAGTTGTAAAACTTCTATATATTCTGGATACAAGACCTTTATCAGAATCATGATTTGCAAATATTTTCTCCTAGTCTATGGTTAATCTTTTCATTTTCTTAATAGTGTCTTTTAAAGTAAAATTTTTTTACTAAGTTCAATTTATCAATTTTTTTTCTTTCATGGATTATGCTTTTAGTGCCCTAAGACTCTTTGCCTAATCCAAAGTTAAGGAGATTTTCTCCTACGTTTTCTTCTTAAAGTTTTATAGTTTTAGCTCTTAAATTTTGGTCTATGATCCATTTTGAATTAATTTTTATGTGTAGTATGAATAAAGGGTCTAAATTAACCTTTTTTTCCATGCAAATATCTAATTGTTTCAACACCATTTGTTGAAAAAACTTGTTACTGATTTCTAATAACCCTATTGTGGGTAGAGAATGAGGAAACATGATAGTAATCCTTTGTGTTTGTAGAGATTTGCTTTATGCCCGATAAAAGTTCAATTTTCATAAATGTTTCACATGTGCTTGGAAAGAATGCATATTCCGTGGATGATGAACACGGTGTTATATGTACATACATTAAACCAAACTTGAGAATTCATTAGTTCAAATCTTCTATATCAGTATTCATTTTTGTGTCTGTCTGATCTATCAATTACTGATGAAGCATGTTAAAATCTACTATTAAGATGGTGGCTTTGTCTTTTTCTTTTTGTCATCCTTTCAGTTTGTAATTTATATACCTTAAGGCTCTGTTAAGTTGCATGTAAGTTTTCCTTGTGATCGATCATTTTATCATTGGATATTGACCCTCCTTATCTCTGGCAAAATTTTTGCCTTAGTCTATTTTGTCTGATATCTTTCAGGGGGAAAATCCATGGACTTTATACTTGAAAGATTTGATCTGGTAAGTTAATAAATAACTGTCCAAAACACAGGTTCTTTGCACAGCATCTTTCTCTTCCACTTCCTCCCAGCCAGGTTCACACCCTTTTATTAATCTAAGGACATCTTACTTGAATAGGCAGCATTTTTTTCCTTGGAACGCCAGAGAACACTAACAATTTTGAACAGGTTGTTAAAAAAAATTATTTGTCATTTGGTATAAGGAAGTAAAAACATAACAGATAAAGAAGGTTCTGACTTTTAAAGCCAGACAGACCTAGGAAACTTCAGTTTGCAAGTAGAAGTTGATGTATGCACTAGAAGAACATGAAACATTTTGGGTTCTAGCTTTCTTTTCTAAGGTACGACATCTCCACATATGTGGAATGCAAAGCACAGAAACCGATGCCACTGCCAGCTTCTCCTGCAATCTGACCTGGACTTAATGGCAAGGCATATCCGGCCATATTTTAACAGACTCTGAAGGTGTCAGCCAGTCAGGCAAATGGGTGAGACTTTCTTTCTATCCAGACGTCGTTCCCCACACAATTAAGGAGAGAGCAACTCCTGATAACTTTCCGGGCTAGGAGAGGAGACATGTGCACTCTGAGAGAACTAACTTCCCCCAATGTGAATGAGACCATGGTCTCAATCAACAAACACACCAAGAGAAAACCCTTTTATTCAGCACCTGTTCTGTGCTGAACCCTTTGTATATGTGATTTTTCATCCAATTTATACTACAACACCATGAGGAGATAGTATCACCATTATTTTACAAATGAGAACACTTAGGCCAAAATAAGTTGACTTTCCAATAGATACTTAGCTAGTAAATAGCAAAGCCAGGATTTGGACCCCAGCACTTCTTACCTTGCTGTTTGAAAGAGAAACCAGAGAATCAAGCTTCTGTAGAGAAGAGTTTTCAATCCATATGGAGCAGCTAGAAGGCCAGGTGGGGGTGGGAGGAAGGTGGGGCCACCTTTTCTCCCACTTCCTTCTGAGCCCTGGTACTTGTTACAAGGGGACATCAAGGTGGCATAATGGGCCTGTGAGTATCAGGAACCTAGATATGAATTCCGCTCCACTACCCTACCAGCTGGATGGCATTGGGCAAGTCACTTAACCTCTCAGGAGCCCAGTTTCCTCACCGTTAACTAGTGGAGCTAATAACAGTTTTTCGTTTAGAGGGCAATATAGATATGTTCTAACTGTGTTTTCTTAGATTCCCTATTTGTCTATTTGGTGTTCATTTATCACAGGGCCAATTACATTAACTATGGTTTCTTATTTTCTTGATGCTCTGGCATCATGGGCTTTACAGAGCCAGGAAGAGACAGTTCCTCCCAGAGCTAACTAATTCCTAAAGGTAATAACAACCTACTCCTGACTACTACTTTCACATGCAAACCAGCCAGTTTTGAGCCTGTACCCTTTTAACTATCTCCTAATCTAACTCACACACACACCAAACCAATATTTCCCCTGCCCGAATTATCCCAGGGTCAGGTACAAGCAACAGAGACCACCCCTCTAGCCCAAATCCCACCAGAATTATTCACTGCTTACCCTGCCCAGTGAAGGCTCTGGCTCAGACTTTCCCTCACTCCTTCCTGTTCCCTGACCCACATTAGTGCTTCCCCTGTGACACCACCCCGTGGCATGCAGTGACCCACTCGCTGAGATTGGTGAGCATAATAAATAATAATAATAATAAATTTCTTCCCTTCAAGACCTGTTCTCATTTCCTCCTGTGGCCACATCGACTTTACCGTATCACATCCAACATGTACATTCTTAGAACAGCTTAGCAATTCCTGGCCTATAGTAAAATTTTAATAATTGGTAGCTGTTATTGTTACTACTATTTCTATTATTCTAGACTAGTTCCCTATTAATTAAGTGACTGTAAATAATTCTCTGTCCTATCTAGGTCTCAGTTTCCTCAGGCTACTGATGGAGCTTCATGATAACCCCAGCCTCAGTGTGATGGTCTTGAAGACCAAATATGTAAAATGTAAAGAGTAGTTTATTTTCTCTTTTCTTCCTCTGTCTCATTCTAGAAGTTTCAAAGAGAGAAAGATTATCTTGAGTGATAGGGTGGTCAGAGGAGACTGCTTAGTCAAAGGGGTTGAGCTGGCTTAGATTGTGATGCATTCTGAACTCCAAGACCAGTTCTAAGGCTCTGGCCATACCTAACAATCATCTATGTTTCATTTGCTAGGTATTGTTTCTTCCAGGACCAACAGTGTAAAGGGGCTGTGAGACAAAAGTGACAAGTACCCCAATTTGATGCCCCATCCCAGGGAGCTGGCTAAGGCCTGGTCCTCAGAGAATGGGTACATAGAGGGACTCCAGACCAAGGCAACAGCATGTGCATAGGTGTAGACACTTAAGACATGACACATTCAATTAGGCCGCCTTCTGTATGATTGACCCATTAGCAAGTTGTTCTCAGAAGTGTTTAGTTAGCCCTGTGAGGGATTTGATTTCTGCCTTCACAGAGTCGCAGACATAACATGTATCGATTCACTTATGAACCTACGCATGAGCTGCATTCCAGAATTGCACTTGTAAATCAGTGCTTGGTTTTCACAATAATTTGTTCTTAGGTGCTGAAGAAATAGCTCTTGGATGAATAAAGTACCTGCTGGATTCTCTTAATATACACTAGATCAGTAATTGTTAGTCAATCACCTGGAGAGCTTTCAAGCTAACTGATGCCCTCTTTAAATCCCCAGCTCTGATGTAATGATTTGGGGGGTGGGACTCAGCATTGGGTCGAAGGTAATGAGAGCCACTGGTCGAAGCCACAGAAATGTAGAGACTTATGGTTTGAATTCTTAACATTAAGTATATAGAGATCTTGCTGCATTTTTCACACTGCGTTCAGGCTGATTCTGAGACCTTTTTTGGTCTGGAGACTCTGGTGTCCTCTCTCTTCTTTCTCTTTAGGCTGCCTACTCCAGACCTGGAAGCCTTACTGAAAAGATACCCTAAATCCCAACACCCTCTTTTAGGCAAGGACTGAATCAGGCATTGAACGAAGGGACACAGTTAACTTTAATGATCTTCATGTGGGTTTCCCCCATGGTGGGGCAGCACAGGGCAACACGACTGAACGCTGAGCCACCTGCCTCTGCCCATCACCTTGGCATTTTAGTTCTGCAATGACGTCGAGGGGCCCTTGGGCTCAGGTGAAATTGTGCTGCAATCTTGCCATGCCATCAGCGTGAAAAGAGATTGGGTTTGGGTGTCGCAAGAGACATGGCATCTAACCCCATTGGCCACTCACCAGTTCTATGGCTTTAGGCATGTCTGGGCCTCAGTTTCCTCATCAGTTTCCTCCTGTTTCCTGGATTTCTGGGAGAACCAAATGCCATAATGTGCTCCACACATCGTCCCCAATTCCTGTGGGTTATTTCTTGCTTTTCAGTTTAGTTATCGTGTTTTCATAGTTCTCCCACCCCCATTGTTTTCTTAAGTAATAGTTGTAAAAGTTTATCACGAGTGCCACAGATCGGGGGGGGGGGCCTGCACCCTTGTTTTGATTGGCCCTCCAAGTGTTTTACAAGAATCTGGTTCAATTGTCAACATTTCGAGACTAGAGGTCTTACATAAAAGTCTGGATTTGCGGCTTCATTGAAAACATCTGCGTGACCACAGAGCTGGAGCTGTGTTGGTTTCTCGCTTGGCTCACAGTTTCCATGACTCTCCGTCACCTTCCACCTCATCCCTCATCTCCCTGGGCTCCCTGAGCAGCTGACCTCTAAAGGCTTTGAGTCGATAGTTTGAACCCCCAGTTTTTAAAGTGCTTTCACTTGCTTCATCTCGCTTGAACCTTCCCCATGGGGGAGATGTTACTATTACCCCCTGCCCCCCATTTTACAGGGGAAAAAACTGAAGCTGAGACGTTATGGGACCTACTCAGACGGTAAAATAAGCAACGATAATAAATAGCTAACATTTATTTGCGTTCAGCATGTGCCAGGCATTATTCTAAGCACTTTACATGTCTAAGATAATTTAATCCTCACAACGATTTTATTAAATATTTCCATTATCCCTATTTTAGAGATGAGGAAATCGAGGCAGAGAGGTCAAGTGACATTCCCAAGGTTACCCGGCTAGAAACCTTAAAAAAACCCGAGCCTTCTGAGTCCTAATCCACACTTATTCCAGTGCAGTCTTTCCTTCACTCCTCTCTTACTTTTTAAAAAATAAGCAAATCTATGGTTCCCGCTTCTGGTAATATTTTTGTGTGGGGGGTGGGGGATGGGTGGGGTTACATTTTGTTATATTTGTTCTGTGCTGTATCCCTAACACCTAGTACAGTACCAGGCATGTAGCATAAGAAATATTGAAAGACTATAGCAATAAAGGCATTTATTCATTATCATCAGCTTTCCTAGTGTCTGTAAATAAGATAACTGGTTAATTAATTAGCATAAAGATGAGGACCTACTATGTGGGCATATGAGGGTTCTCTGCACTTGAGTAGTTCAAGTCCAGGTGAGAAATACTGACAAGTACAATTCAAATACAGGATATACAGGAATGTGTCACTTGCCGAGAAAGTTACTTTTCCCATTAGAAATGATCAGTGACCCACTTGTGATATTTTCACCAATTTAGTTGACTTGTTTCTGATATTTTGCTATTATATGAAATGCTGGAATAAATACTTTGTGAATAGCATCTTTATATGCCTGACTGATTATGACCTTCAGATAAAAAAGTATGTATGGTGTTTAGGCCTTTGGACCTCGCTGCTGGAAACTTGTTACAATCAGCCTCCTTCCCTCCCACCCCCCCGGCTAGTAGGCCTAAGCCTGAGCAGGCCGAGGCACAGGCATCCACCCCTCAAGACCAGACAGCACAGGGACGTCCAGGTATCTCTGCACCTCCTAGGTGTGAGCACCACAGGGCTCCTATAATAGGAGCTGATCAAGTCTCACACCTGCTTGCCTGTCCTGGGGTTCTTGGGTGAGGCTCTCCCCAGGAGGCCAAGTTGAACTTGTGTACCATGTGGCAACAAGGTCTTTGCCAGAGAAAATTAGCAGAAATAATATGCTCAAATTAGCTCAAACAAAAGGTGGGGGCGGGGACGAACTATGAAAAGGGAGATCCCTCAGAGAACCTGAAGACAAAGACATTTGGGCTTCACAAGAATCTAGAACCAAGAACTGAAAAGACAAGAGTTCAGATTACTTCTCCATTCTTCTAGAGCAAACTCATCTCTCATACCTGTTTCTCTCTCTGCATCTCCTTCAGTCTTCTCTCTGTCCTTATGTACAGACCAGGTTATTTTCCTTCGACATGCTGTGGTGGACAATTGGTCCCAGACCCAGTGGTACCTGACCTCTCTGCTATAGCACCGTCATGAGGAACCAAATTCCTGGATAAGGTGTCCACCTGGGGCAAGAAGACAGGATCTCAGAGAAGCCCAGCCCACTCCTCACACAGAATTTGTGACTGGAGGACTGGACAGGAAGCTTCAGAAAGGTCTATGTTCGAAAGGATCTGATACTTGTCCAGAAACACTTTCTTGCACTGCCAGATCTCAGGCCATGAAAACTTGTGAATAGCACAAACATTCTGCAGGAAGGAGATGGTATCCCCAGAAGGGAAAGAATGAAGGTGTTTAGGGAGAAGTGGGCAAAGTTAAGGAAGTCAGCCAGGGATGGTGTAACATTCTGGGAGCAGCAATGTGGGAGTCATTCCCAAGCATAAACAGGCCTGAAGGCAGAGGGGTGGGAAGGAGCAGTGGTTATAAACAGAGAGGACTGAAGCCAACACCCAAGGGTCAGAGGGGGAGGGTTGCAGCCGCTGTCAAAACTTCCAGCTGAGCAGAGGAAACAGAGCAAGGAATACCTAACCACTCTCTTCTCCTGCTCAACCTGAAGCCAGGGAGGACAAGGCACTTGAGTGATGGGTTTGCAGGGTTCAGCCTCCTGGGTCGCAGAGCAAGGCAGAGAAGGATGGAGAGTGGGTGCAGTTGGGGTGGTGCAGTGGAAAATAACCAGCTCGGGTGGGATGACAGCACATTTTTAGGACATGCTAGGCATTTAATCCCCTGACTTTGTCATCTCACTCTTGAGGATATAGTTTGAGGATATAATGCAAAATAAAAATTTTATTTATACTAACTTTTGGGAGGCTGTATGGCTTAATGATAAAGCATGGGTTTTGGAGTCGGACAGATCAAAAGCGTAATCCAGGCTCGCCTGCTTTCTGGCTTTATGGGTTTGGGGCATGTTGATTTATCTCATTTTCTTCATCTGTAATACATGTCTCCCTGCTCAAACTTTTTTAATTTTTGGCTTCAAAGAATTATTTATTGAGAGGCTTAAGTAAACTATATGAAGTGTCATAGGCACACCACAAATGGTGGTTATTATTGCTGTCATTTTTCATTGTAACATTATCTGTAACAAAAAGTTTAGAAATAGCCTAGATACCCAATAACAGAGGAATGATTAAGTAATTAACGCTTGCAGTTCCACTCTATGAAATACAACTATGAATATAATGGTGAAGACAATGAAGTCACATGGGACAATGTCTCCATTCTAAGGATGAGTGAAAATGGAGCATTGCAAATACTAGTTTTACAATATGTACTCATAAGTATAATGAATGGAAGAGAATATGAAGAAATAGAAAAATCAATGTGACTGGTGAGGCTCATGGGTATTTTTTTTGTTTCTTTTGAAAAAATTTCGGGTGTTTTTTTACAGTGTTTATATAAATATAGTAGTCAAAATCACGCAATAATTTAACCCGAGCAAAAATAATTTGTTCTTATGGGTCACTGTATTCATTTCCAGTCTGCTGCAATGAATGTTCACAAACTTGGTGGCTTAGAGAACAGAAATTTATTCTTTCACAGTACTGGAGGCCAGGAGTCCTAAATCAAGGTGTCAGCAAGGCCTTACTCCCTCCAGAGGCTCTGGGGGAGATCCATTTCATGTGTCTATCTAAACATCTGGTTACTCCAGCAACCTCTGCCGTTCCTTGGTTTATAGCCGCATCACGTCAATCTCTGCCCCTTTCTTCACATTGCTTTCTCCTCTGTGTCTAATTCACTTTTATGAGGACACTTGTCATTTGGTTTAGGGCCCACCCAGATAATTGAGAATGATCTCCTTATCTTAAGATCTTTAACTTAATTACAACTGCAAAGACTCTTTTATCAAATAGTCACATTTACAGATTCTAGGGATTAGGATGTGAACATATCTTTTGGGGGGTGCATTATTTAACCCATTGCAAAAGAATTCAGGAACTGGGGGGAGGGAGACCAAATCGAAACATCAGAACAGATGATGGTTATTGGGGGAAGAACTAATGGATGAAACAGAAGACAACTTTAACATAACAAAAAAGAAATAGAACTGTCCTTTGAATGAATTGAAAGGAGTTGAGGATGAGCTATAGTAGAAGTGTGAAATCCTAGACATAGCTCCCAGCCTCAATAACAGAACCATTAAATGTCTGCTATTTGTCCATCACTATGCTGAATTCACCTCTTCACTTCTTAACCCAGTTTTGCCTCTAGCTTGTGTCTTATTTGATAAAGGTCTCAAGTAGTCTGAAAATGAATATGAAAATCAAGGATGTGTGCATACTGAGAGACTGCATATATAAACAGACAATGACCAGATAATATATAACAATTGATTCTGACCCACATCAAGCAACCAGCTTGGGAAGCAAAACCACAACCTCTACAGTAATCAGCCCCAAAGGGTCAGGACTTGGTCAGTGGCGGTCAGCTTTCCTGTTCTTTGCCTCCACTTCTAACTCAGGCTTAGCCAGAGAAAACCAGATATGTTCCCCCAAACTATCACATAAAGATTCCTGCTTCTACTCAGCTGTTTCCAGCTTGCCTTTGCCAACAACCTCCAATTCAAGCAGCCGCAAACCTTTCTGTTTTTTCACTATGAAGCTTTCCTGCTCTCTTGCCTGACTTTGAGTCTCTGTCAAATGCAAGTGATGGTGGCTGACTCCCTTGCTATAGCAAGATCTGAATCAATAGCACCTATTTGTTCTCATTTGGGTGGTCTTTGTTTCTTTCCATAGTGCAGTCTCTCCATTCTGCTCAGTTGAGCTCACTTAGGCTCCTACTCCTTGGTTATGACCACTGCCTAAGGAGTTGAACCACTACATCAGTGCAGTGCCTGGCGCATAGTAGATGCTGAATAAATTTTTGTGAAGTGAATGACTAGCTCTCTAGGTTAAGGTGAAGTGTGTTGCTGCAGCTCCAAGTTCTTAGTTTAAGTCCAGGAAAGTAAGTCCAGAAGACTTACTTTTAGGGGGATTCCAGAGAATTCTTGGTTATTTTGAATTTTTTGGAAAATGGAGTTTTCTAGTTAATAGAACCTTCTGGTTGACTCAATCAGAGGGTCTGAATGCACTCGAATATGTCCCTCACTGAACAAACCTTAATGCTTCTTAAAGATACAGATGGCATGTTATAACTTTACAAGTATTGTTGTGGATAGTTTTGAGTGCCACACAAAATGGGCAGAAGCTAAATGGTGCTGGCCGTGGGGCTGCGCCCACCCTAGGGGCTATTGTTGAACTGAACAACTGATGGGAGCTTGTTTTCCTATTATTTATTGCTCATGATATTGAATGCAAAATGGTCTCATACATGGGGTTCCTCAATTCTCTTAGTTGTTTAAATTGCAGATAAACAGGCTGTTGAGTGTTGGTTGGTTACTGGGGAGAAAGGCTGGAAGCAGCAGAGATGAGGAAGACAGCGGGCCTGCAGGAAGTAGCTTTGGAGGCTGTTGTGCCCATGAGATTTTAGGGCCACAGGACCCCTCCACTTCTGCAAACTGCACAAGGTGGCAGGCGCCATTTCCAAAGCATGGAGAAGACAATTTCCTTGAAAATAGCAAAATGTTCTTCTGATTCTGCCCCCTTTTATTTAAAATTCTAAACATCCTTTTCGAGCTTTGTTTAGGTCTTTTTATAGTTGTGTTTAGACAAGCTGAACAAATGAAATTTACTTAACACTTCAAATGCAGGACCTTTGGTTGATCACTGCATATTCTATGTTTTGAATAGGATTTTGAATTTGCACATCAGCAAGAATTCTGCCATGAGAATGAATTTTCTACAAAGACGGAAGACTGATCTTGTCTCTATCTCTCTTTACTTTCCCTCCCTTTATTCCTCTTCCCCTTATCCCATCCATACTGAAATTCTCATAATTTTCCCAACACACTCATACTCTTTCTGTCTGTCTTTACAAAAGCTATTTCCACTGCCTGGAATGCCCCCTCCTCTCAGTCCATCAGAGAACTAAACAATCCTTTAAGACTAAACACAACAGGGGGTTCTAGAAAGGCGGCACAGTAGAAACCAGTCTCCCCACCTAGACAACAATTGCATTAGCAGAACTTGTCTAATATAACTACAGTTGACCCTTGAACAACATGAGTTTGAACTGCGCTATTCCACTTACATGTGGATTTTTTTCACGGTACAGTGGGCTTTCCATATTCCCCCGTTTTGCATCTGCAGATTCAACCAAGCATGGATTGAAAACATGGTTGGTATCTGCAAATATGGAGGACTTGCTATATGCAATATTCTACACCGTTTTTACATAAGGGACTTGAGTATCTGCGGATTTTGGTATCCATGGGGATTCCTGGAACCAATTCCCCGTAGACACTGAGGACGACTGTAGTTAAATTTGGGGCTCAAAAGTTGAATGAAGATTTTTGACTGTGCACAGGATGGGGGTCAAATCCCCTAACCCCTGTGTTATTCAAAGCTTGACTGTATTTTGGGATTCTGGGATCTGTTTGAGGCCTACAATTTCCAGGGGAAGGATTGGATGGTAAATTACAGTTATTTTAGTCAATTTCAGCTTTTAGCATGTTAGCAGCGGCCCATCTACCATCCATAGCTACATGGCAGGCAGCTATGCATGTATTCCTAGAGCAGCAGTTTGCACATAGCTTGCAGAAGTTAGAGTAGGCAAAAAGGATCCTGCCCTCCAAGCATCTGGGATCTGTGCTCCGATCATCAGTTAGTTGCTCCTTTTGATCACAGAGGAGCAGACAAAGCTGTGGGCGACAACTTTTGTTCACCTTCCCCCACCCCCCCCCCCCCGCCCCCCCCGTGTTGCAAGCCCCTACCTACTCAGCTGAAGTGACTCCTAGTACATTTAAAGGGCTAGTGTTCTTCCCACCCTTTCCTTTTTCCCTTTTTTCCCTTTTGGGAGACAGGCATGAAATACTAGGACATTCAAAGACAACTAACTGCATAGCCTCACAAGTGGTGGGCACGATAGCAAACTCAGGCGGGTCGCCTGTGGGTCAAGTTGTCATTGTTGAGGTTGTTCTGTTGTGCCAGGGGGCTCTATGCCCACGCACTGCCTTGTTGGTGGGTGCAACGGCATTTTTTTCAGGGAGTGTAGAGTGAGCCGAGTGCCCTGGGCGCGTCTGGAGCAGATCTCTGTGCAGGCTGTGGGAGCCAACAGCACGCTCCCTTCATTTTCACGTGTTTTCCTCCACCTCGAGTAGTTATCCACAGAAGCCTATGACTTCATACATTCTCTTTCTTTTTTTTCTTTCGTAATCAAGATTTTATTGGTTTTTTGAGAATAAGTTCACAGACATTTCCATGTGTACACAATTCTTAAAGGATGTACCAAAACCTAAGTCATACAGTTGTGATTCTTTTCTAAACAGGTATTCCGGTGACTTTCTACTTTAAAATCTGGAGGTTAATTTTCCTCAGTAGAATATCAAGTACCAATATCTTCAAATGTTGATCTGCTATTATATCAAAGTCCCACTGATTCATAATTTAATATCATAATCAAAATTTCAATTTTTCACAGCATGTTAACAAAATTATTAGGAAAACTGGACTACCATGACAAAGATGTTACAGAGTACACAAAATTCTGATAGGAAGATCGAAGATCAAGGAATGATTTTCTTTAGGAAACGATTCTACCAAAAACATGGGAATAGAAGTAATTTAAAATGTTCAAGACATATGCACGGCTGACTCCAGATGGACATTTAGTATGCTTTGTGTTATAGGATATAAAAACTAGCCCCATCTATGGAATATTAAACTGACATCCAAGACAATCAAAGCCTCCCATATTCAATATCCCGTTATTTTCTGGTTGTACCAGAAAATAAACAACCAGCAAATGATTTCATTTCTTAAAACAAGGCATTTACACTTAAAAAAAATGGCTGAGGTAGAATTCCCTCCCTCTTAAAAACGTTTCTAGAGCTTCTAAAAAGCTTGCCTTTACTAAAGAGTTGATAAAAATATTCCTCTGGATTGTACAAGAAGGGAGACAGGGATTATTGATAAGACGTGGTGTACTATATCAATCAGATTTAGCTTTTTCTCCTCCTCTTTCATCAGAAGCTGAACTCTTTTCGTTTTTAGTTTCTCCATTTTCTGCAGCTAAATCTTCTTTAGTTTTCTTGGTTAGCCACTTCCGGCCTGTTTTCCTTTTGTTTCCCTTTTCCCTTTTGTTTGCACCTTTTCCTTCCTTCCTTCCTTCCCTCCCTCCCTCCCTCCCTCCCTCCCTCCCTCCTTCCCTCCTTCCCTCCTTCCCTCCTTCCTCCTTCCTCCTTCCCTCCTTCCCTCCTTCCTCCTTCCCTCCTTCCCTCCTTCCTTCCTTCCTTCCTTCCTTCCTTCCTTCCTTCCTTCCTTCCTTCCTTCCTTCCTTCCTTCCTTCCTTCCTGTCTGTAGATGCATCCTTTCTTGCCGCCTTTTCGGGATTCATTTCCACTTTCGCAGGAGCATGTGTAGCTGACAAGCTCCCTAACAACTCTTGGCTCCTTCGCAGCCCCCTCGGCGGAGCTGACCTTCCTCTTGGGCATCCTGTTGGCGCGGTGGGCGCGTGCTGGGTGCCTGCCGGCCGTGGAGCACCGAGCGCCTTCCTGAAGCTGGGCCCCTCATCAGGGGCTGCTCCTCCCACTGCCTGAGCTGCTGAGACCTGCGGTGCGGACAGTGGGAGAATCGCATACATTCTATTTTCTAAAGAACAACTGCCCATATTTAAAGCTCAGAACCCAGATGCAGAAAATTCAGAATTTTAAAAATCGCTGAACTGTAGAGGAAACTTCCTGATTCGGGGGGTGGGGGGAAGATGCTTACAAGGCAGACTGGCAGGCATACAAAAAATAGATAAACAGAATCCAAGAACAGCTAACTCCAAGTCAGATGGTATCATTGGAAAAAGAAATCTTGCAAAAACGCTGGCAAGAGAGCAGTGAATGGCCTCGGGAGAGAACAGTGGAGGCTACAATAGGCTCTACTGAGTGGAGAGATAATATTTAACTAGGCTGGGATGAGATGGAGCTGCAGGATAAATTCACTGGGGAAGAGGAGGAGAAGGATGGCTGACATTTCATGAGCACTTACTCTGTGCGGGGCCCTGTTCTAAGACTCTACTAGATTGTCTCCATCTAGCTCCCACACAGCAACCCTGTGAGCCAGGAGCTGCTACGTGCCCATTTTACAGATGAGGAAATGAGATGCAGGCCTAATGACTCTCCCAAGATCACACTACTGGGAAGTGGTGGGAGCAGGACTCGAACCCAGCTTGTTTCACTCCGTAGCCCATGGGCCTAACTACTAAGCAAAACGGCAGCTAAGCCAGCATGTGGCTGATTACATGAGATAAACAAATCTTTTCCACACAGGGCAGTAATCCAAGTGCCCAGCATTTGGTGCTCATTTTACCTTAGGAATATTTCTTAAGGCAATGCGTTCTAGGAAAACATCAGTCTACAGCTTCTGTGGCACACTTTTCCTTTCTACATTCTCAGTATTAGCTCTAACATTTTATGGCGTGCTCTCTGCTAGTTAAACAACAGAGCGTATCATGGGGTGTTATCACATCTAACCTCCCATCATAATTGATTTCCAGCAGTGGTTTTCAGCATTCTCAGTAGCACCACAGCTAGTGGAATGTTTGGATAACATTATTATAAGATATTTAAAGAGATTTTAAAACACAAAAACTAAATAAAAGCCACCGCAGTTATTGAGGGTATTCTGGTGTGTGTACACCACAGTCTGGTTCAGATAATACAGACAATATCCAGCAAGGATTTCCGTTTACTGGATAAAGTGGCACCACCGTGTGGCAAGAATGTAAACACCATTCACAGTTTGCTAGGACAGCCAGCTTTGAAATTGTGTCCTGATTAGTTGTTTTATTTTTTTTTTTAAATTCAGGAGAGTTGCATTTTTAAAAAGTTGTATACATTAAGATAGCCTTTATTAGTATCTCATATCACACTTTCAAATCATCAGGAAGCCTCTAAAGTACAGTATGGGTGACCTATAGCTCACAGTTCAGGACTGCTCCTCTTGCTTTAGTGGATCAAAGAAGTCATGTGAGATAGATGGAAACCCTGATAATTGGACATTAAGTACACCACAGAGGGCCCTTGGTTGCGCCCCGTCTGACAAGTCCTCAAAAATATGGTAACGGATTGACTGTAAGTGGCACTCTGAAATTGAACCAAAGAATCTTGGGGGCTCTTGGCCAAAACAAAATGTGAATGACAATATGGTAATTTCTCAGGAAGGTACATATTAATCATGTGAATTTAGTCACAGTCACAAGCTTGCTCTGGCCGGGTGGGTGCCTGTACATATATCTGATTTGACCATCCTCCTGGGAACGCCTGCTGTGACCCACATCTACCTCCAAGTATTGTTGTGAGGATTAAGTGAGATTACACAGGTACAGCACACAGCACAGAGTGGCAGTCAATAATTTTTGGTTCTTTTTACTATTTGAAAAGTGTTTTGTAAATTACAAAGTGACAAACGTACAAATGTCATTGACTAATGTTCATTGTTAGTATGTGATAGATGGTTCTGATCCAATAGAAGAGACCAGTGTTTCTCAAAGGCTAATGCACATATGAATCCCTGGGGCACTTGTTAAGACGCAGATTGTTTCAGTCACCCTAGGGTGGTGTCTGAGATTCCGCAGTTCTAAGAAGCTCTCTGGTGATTCCAGTCCACCAAATGCACTTTGAAAAGCAAAGGTACAAAACAGTGATCTTAACCAGACCATACGTTAGAATTACAAAGTGAGATCTGTAAAGTGTGGACTCTCAGACCCTACACTAGATCTAAAGAATCAGAATTTCCAAGGGCGAGCTCAGGAATTTATAGTTTTAACAAGCAACCCAGATGATTCTGGTGCTCAGCCAGGGCAAGTATTCTTAAATCTGCTCTCCAGCTAATTCTGATTCATTCAATCAGCTGATATTTGTGGAGCTTCTACTCTGAGCCAGGCATTGAATTTGGTGAGGAGGACAAACAAAAGAACCGGCAATGACAAAGCATATGATAAACACTGGGCATAGAGTGCTCTATGTGGGAGCCCAGGACAGAGGGTGTGGGGATTCAGACAGGTTTTTCAGTCAAGGGCAAGGAAGATTTCTCTGTGAGATGTACAGTTAGGATGAAGTTTAAAGGATGAATAGGACAAAATTAGAACAACAAAAAGAGGCATAAAATAATACAACATGTTAGGAAAGACTTGGATTCACCCAGGGGAGGAGTAAATAACTAGGTTAGAGAAGAAATTAGGAACAAGATCATGTAGGGGTGCTAAGCGAAGGAGTTTGACCTTCATTCTGAAGTCTAGGGTTTTCAGAAGACTCAAAGTATCTGGCAAATAGCAAACAAGAAGATTATACTGACAGTACGATGGAGAGGAATGGAGACCTAGACTGGAAACAGGGCAAGTGGTCACAGACTATTATAGTCATCCTGTTAATCCAGTTAAGGAATAGGAAAGATACGAAGGAAGCAGATTTTATAGGACTTGGAAGACTTGGTTCCTGCAATAATTTAAAAATTCTTCATAGAGCAGTTTGCAAACTCCTTTCACATACAAATGGGGAGGAGTCAGTGTAAGGATTAGTCTAATTTTACTAATAAAGGAAACTGAGGCACAAAAATAAACTGACTTGTTTAAGGTCACATGACAAGTATGGGGAAAGCCTGCTCTATCTGACTTCACAGCAGATATTCCTGCTGCTGCTGCCCACAAGGTGCAGAAGATAGAAACCATATATGAACACCAGAAGGTTGGAGGCATTCATCTTAGTTGGTGTGTGAAGCAAATTGACATGGCCTTGAAGGAATCCAGAGTTCAGTCCTGGCTGCCATTAGCACCATATTCCCAGATATGGAAATTGTGGGGAGCTGGAGTCACCAACATGAGGATTCTCAGACAGTTTTGAGAGGTACCCAAATGTGGTGCCCAGCTTTTCCCAACACGGTCTTGGAGCTGACGGGGTAATGGAAGCCAAGCAGCAATAGCAGAAGTACAGATACGGAGCAGGTGGCAGATGTGACTGAAGTTATCTTGACCCATTCTTGCCTTCTCTCTTTTAAAGACACGCCCCTTCCTCCAACCCATTCCCTCTCATTTCCTTCAGGAGTTTCTCCATCAATCAATTTTCAGCTCTTAATCTCTGCCCTCCAAGCAGCTCCTTCCTCTCAGCCTTTAAATTTGCTCTAATCCTGCCCATCTTTAAAGAGTCTCCCCATCTCAGTTCTGCCATATTCTCAAGCTGCTGCCCCGTAGAGTTAACTAACAACTCCACTCATGCTTCATAGAGGGATGAGGTTCCAATCTGGCTTCTACATCTGTCATTTGGATAAATTCTTTCATAATCTTAATTTCAAAGTTCGCCTTCTGACTACTGTGGCTCCTCTTAAAACTGAGAGTGGCTTACAAATTGATCCTTATAGCCACACGTTTGTTCATCTGATATTTCATGGACCTTATCTATATAAAGTTTGTGATGCTCTGCCTCATATTCTGAGGAACAATGCATCAATTAGAAATTGGTTCAGCTGCTATTAACAGAATAACACAATTCCACTTGCTTAAACATGATATGATATGATATATGATATGATATGATATGATATGATATGACATGACATAATGATATGATATATAGACAGGTAAATACCCTCACAGCTGTCTATATCCATCCCTCTTACTTCTCCAGGGATCTGTCCCTTTAGCCTTTTTCAGATAACTCTATTAACTGTGAGTAATTAGAATATTTATATCGACCAGCCACTTCTTTTATTTCAAACCTAAATTGTTCTAAAGGCCATAATTTTATTGGGCTGTCTGCATATGCTTATCATCTTTGATGGGGAACTTTGCATTGGCTCTGAGTCACAATTAAGACACACTAATCCCACCATAGAGCTGGAAGTTGTGTGTGATTTTTAAAATACTACCAAATTCTTGACATCATATCCTTTTGTCATCACTTGTTCTCTTCATGTACAGTCTTAAGAAAATCTGCCTGAAGTTTCTGTGTGGTTGAATTTCAAGAGGTTTTTACTAACCTAGAACGCATACACACGCTCATACACTCACACACATTCCCATTAAGATTCTCTGCCTACTGAAAATGGCAAAAGGCCACGAAAAGAACTGGGGCCTGAGGACCCAGTGAAGAAACATAGGTTTCCATTGGAAAATGGTCTTTTCTACTAGTCCCAACACAACTAGGAGGCTGGACTAGGCCATTATTTTTGCATCTTGAGAGTTGCCCTCCATCTTTCTGCCCATTGCTGACTTGGGGCTGTACGCAGAGAGGCCTGCCCCCACCAGAGAAGTCCACGAGTGAAAATGGTGACAGTTGGATGCCAGAGTTGAGCTCAATCTTCCTCACTTGGAAAAGCTGAGTATATACAGGCATGCAGCTGAAGTCAGGGATCTATTGCCACAGGGTCCAGAGAGGGGCCGGGGCCTTTCCCAGGAGGTGTTCTGAGCTATGGCTCAAATCTCCACCTCCTCCCTGCCACCCCAACTCAGGGCCCTTCACAGCACCATTCTTCTTTGCATCCTTGTCACTGGGTCCCAGAGGCCTGCCAACTCAGATGACCAGAACCCATGTCTGAGATGCATACACTTGGTCCTTCAGACACCTCAAAAGGTGCACCTTCTACACCTATAGACTCTCATAATTAAGCTCTCTTTATGTTCTGGGCATCAGTTCTTTTCCCCCAATAATTCTGAGCAATGCTTCACAAACCAAATTCAGGTTAGTTGTAAATTAAACAAAACAGATTTTTTTTTCTCACATAGCAAGAATTCCCCATTGATTGACTTATTCAAACATCTAGTTTATCCATGAGTGAGTTTTAAAAGTTTTTTATGTGTGTATTAGGATTCTCTAGAGAAACAGAACCAATAGGTGATAGTAGATGATTAGATAGATAGATAGATAGATAGATAGATAGATAGATAGAGATAGATGTAGATGTAGATATAGGAATATAGAAAGAGATTTATTATGAGGAACTAGCTCACAAGATTATGGAGGCTGGGAAGTCCGTCTGCAGGCTAGCAGCCTAGGAGAGCCAGTGGTGTAGCACCAGACCAAACCCTCAGGCTCGAGAACCAGGAGTACTGATGTCCTTGGGCAGGAGAAGATGGCTGTCCCAACCCAAGCAGAGAACAAATTCTCCCTTCCTCCGCCTTTTTGTTCTATTTAGACTTGCAGTGGATTAGATGATGCTCATTCACACTCTTGAGGGCAATCTTCTTTATTCAGTCTGAGATTCAAATGCCAATCTCTTCCAGAAACATGCTCATGAACACACCCAGAAATGTTTTACCAACTGCCTGAGCATCCTTTAACCCAGTCAAGTCAACAAATTTAACCATCAAAATGGAACAGGGAGCGCATTTGTTACATTTTGGTTTCACTTTTTTGTTGTTTGTTTAATCTTTTGTTTAATTTTTTTTTGTTTATATTCTCACATACTTAGTTTCTTTTTAAAGGTTTGGCGTTCATTACAACAAATCCCATTAAATCAGACAGCACTTTTTGAAGTCTAGCCCATGCATTTCCTTATTTCAAGCAATGTTAGGTCAAGGTAAGATCTAGTAGAACCAGTCAACTTTAAATTGCCAGGCCAACTCTAGGTGCTAGTTCCTGTCATTTCTTCAAATATTGGGTGTTCACATTTGCTGTGTTTGCTCATCCTTACCCAACAGGGTCTCTTTTTCATTGAAATGTGGACTCTTCTGCTATCTAAAGTTTCTTGGTTTTAAGAACTTTGATTTTGAATAAGGATATTACTTTAACCTGGCCACCATGTTCTTTTCAGAGTTAATTTGAAACAGAGCACAACTCTGGGATTACTTCAATACAAACAATTTATTCTTTAGGATTTTTCTCTAAGTAAAGGAAATTTCTTGACTCTTCTACTACAAAATATTGTGTTTCTGGTCTTTTAGCTAATGGTTATCCTGAATGTAATACAGGCACCAGGCCATCCCAAGGAAAAAGATATGCCTTGTGCTAGACACCTGCATACATAAATGAAAATAAGATTTCTGCCTTGACGGGCCTCAAAGTTTATTATGATAGATGACCTGATAAATAAATCACCATATAGTTACATTTTATATATATAACAGTAAAGGACTATAACAAGTGCTATGGGATATGGAAGCAACTGAAGTATCCTATGAAAGATTGGCTAAAGAAGCTATGGTACATATATACATGGAATATTACTCAGCCATAAGAAGAGATGAAATACTGCCATGCAACAACATGGACGGACCTTGAAATAATCATACTAAGTGAAATAAGCCAGACAGAAAAAGTTGGAAATCACAAGGTATCACTTATATGTGGGATATAAACCTAAAAGCAACAAATGAACAGCACAAACAAACAGACTCATGGACATGGACAATGGACTAGTGATTACCAGAAGATAGAGGGGAGGGGGGAGGTAGATGGGGAAAAATGTTAAATCGTTTCTTCAATTAATTAATTAATTTAAAAATTTAAACAAAGAAAAGTGCTGTGGAATCACAGAGGGAGGAATTTGTTCTTGAGGGAAGGAGAAAGGATGAGGATTAAGAAAGACTTCATAGGGGTTAGCAGTTTTGAAATGGTGTTTGAAGGATGTCGGAGTGTATTAGGCAGAGATACATAGAAAAAGCATTCCAGATAGAGACACAACTGAAAAGAAAAAAAAAGGCATGGAGTAAGCACAGGTTCTGGAAATGCTTAGTAGTGCCAGAGCTACTACAGCATAGAGTACTTGGGGTGATGTGATGAGAAGTGAGAAGCAGGTGGGGGCCTTGGACAGAATTAGAAAAATTTGAACACTGGCCTGAGGGGTTAGATTTGTTCTTATCAGCCATTCACTCACAGAAGGCTTTGAGCCCCTCTTTAAGATGTTATATTGAATGGGCACTATTCCTTGGCCCTCTGTCTCCAGAATCAAGTCACTATTCTTCTACTGGGTCCACTGTCTTCCAGATCCTCTGATCCCCATAGCTCTATACAGCTCCCGATGTTTGTTTCAGGTTCTCAGGCTTTGAGATCTGGATTTGGTGGAGTGATCTTTTTCAGAAAGGATTTGATATTCTTCCTCTGGCCCTATACACTACAGGCAATTGACATTAATGTTTTAGACCTGTGTCAGCTCTGTCTGGTCTCTCAAGGGAGGAAGATTAGATATTCAGTATTCTTGAGCTTCATGTTCAGTTCTTAAGGATTTATAGTCACCACTAAATGAATGTCAGAGCTAACTAGTGACCTTCCTGATCAACCAGGGGTTACTTAAATAGATAAGGACAGAGTTGAGACCAAAACTCAGGTCTCCTGACTCCTAGTTCAGTGCTCTTTCCTGTGTGCTACAGCTTTTGGCATTGCTGAGCCAGTTATGGGACAGACCAAATGTTCTTGGCTACCTCAAACCCACAGGGCCATGATTGAAAGCTGGAGCTAAAGGAAGGTTGTTCCCAAATGGAATTCTGTACCTCAAGCCAGACAGCATGATTTTATTTTTGTCTTTCAATACCTCCCTTTCTTCTGTAAAATGTGCACAGAACCTACTTAATCCTTCAGCTGCAGTTGAGGGCAGGGATTGGCACGTAATAGTTTTGTTTTGTGATGTGTGAGGGATGATAGATCTCTGTTCAAGTTGTATAATCTTAGAGTCAAAGTTGGAAGGAACCTTGGAGGTGATGTGTGGTGACAGCTTCACGTGATCCACTGAATATGAAAAACTCCTCGGAGCCAGAGGCGAAGCTTCGCTTTTGGAAATGTTCAAGCTGAGAAAGGTTGTTCAAGCAGAAGGGATGCCACTTTTAAGGGGCTTTCTGCACAAAAGAGGTGCTGTATGGGCGACTCCATGGTTTTCACTTTCTGCACACCTTTTCTCTAAAACGTGTGAGGTCTAAGGGCAGCTGTGAGGTGTTCATCATGTCAGACATCTGTCAGGCAAATGTCACGGGCTGCTAACAACCACCGTCACCATTTACTGCCTACTGCGTCAGGCATTGTACATACCAAGTTATCTCATTTTATATCCAGGATGATGGGAGGTATGCTAAACGATCATGATCTCTTTCTCAGATGAGGAATAGAGGTTTAAAATTTTGCCCACCGTCTCCCAGGGGACAGAGCCTGAACTAAATTTAGGTTTATCTGACTCCAAAAGCTTTTTTTTGTTTGTTTCTTTGTTTCTTCAGCTCAAGTTTTTAATCTTTCTCCAAAAAAGAGAGAGGAGCAGCTTCGGAGCTCCGCCTCCCGCTGCCTCGCCGGCGGAAGAGAAACCAACAAAGCTCGGCAGCCGGCGGCCCCAGCAGCAGGGCCTTGGGCCTGTGGGCGGTCCTTCCGTGGGCGGGACCTGCGTCCCGGAAGTGGCTGTGGCGGCGGGTGCGAACTCGGCTGGAGTTTCTGCCGCTGTCACCCGGGGCGTTGAGGGCGCAGGCTTGTCTCTGTGCGCCAAAACTCCGCATCCTTAGCGTTCTGCTGCCACAGTTGGGACGATGGTGGCCCGTCTGCTGCTGCGCGCCTGGTCCCGGGGCTCTGCCGTTGGCCCAGGAGCCCCGTGTCGGCCTCTCAGCGCCAGCTCTGAGCTGGGCCAGTACCTGCATCGCAGCGTCGTGCCCACTATGCACTTCCAGGACAGCCTGCCCAGGTGAGCCCGGCTTCCCAGTCCCCGCCGCCCACCACCAGCCCAGAATCGGCCCCAGCCTCACGCCAGTCACTCACCACTCTTTTACTGAACCCGCTTCTGCCTCCATACCGCTGCCTGGTATGATACCGTATCCCCCAATCTAGAAATCCTGTGACTGGCATAGGAACCTCAGAACAATCCATTGCTCTTTCACATTCTCCAACTCTCCAGTGGCTCAACTTCCAGCCAGATACCCTAAATATCCCTCGCATTTTTCCCTGAAAAATATCCAACCTGCCCATCTTCAGCACCACTCCAATCCCTCCAACTAGGGTGTCCCCTGAAGTACTTTAATGACTGCCTCACATTCCTGTCTAGAGTACGGACAGGCGAATTCCTGATACATAAGAGTTACCCTTCCTCAGCTTCTCCCAACACTGCACCTTCTTCACTTTTGTTACTCAGAACGGTCAGCCCACTCCCCATGCTAACATTACTCTGCTTTCAGCACCCCCATCGGTCTCCCAAGCACACTTAAGTGTTCACCGTACCGTCCCTCAAGTCCTCAGCATTCTTAAGTCCTGTCTTTACCTGGAAACCTTTCACCCGTACCAAACCTTCAACACTCCCCTAATATATCCTCCTTAACCTACATTACCCCCTGCAACTTCACCCCACCCTCTAGACACACCCTCAGTACCCCTTCCAAACTATTATTCAAATTAGACCCAGAGCCCACCCAAATTCTGTCTATTCCTTCTCACCATAGACCACCCCCCAACCTTCTAAAACACTTCACCTAGAATCTACTTACCCTATTAAAAGTCTAAATAAATCTCCACCCCTTCCCTCACCCACTGTTTTCTTTAATTTGGTTTCCAGTTTTCCTAGCCTTTGAACTCCCAGCCTTCAAATTCCCAGCCTTCATCTGAGCTGCCACATCTCCTTCTTCAATGGTAGAAATTTTCCTAAATTCCTTTACACTCTAAAACCATACTTTACCTTCTCTGCACACCAGTTAGTTCCTGGTGCCACATTCCAAATTCGTGTCAGAGAGTCTTCTAACTTACTTTCTTTCCAAACTGCCATCCAAGATCTGCCAGTCTAGGGGCTGGAGGCCAGTGCTCCCCACCCCATCAATAGAACAGAGATCGTATCACAGACATTAACCCAATTACTAGGTTGCTGTTTTTCTTAACATCCAGGAACCCCTTAACCCATTGTCATCACTGCCCACCCCCACCCTCTCAGCAAGGTCATCCAAGGAGATACTTAAGAAATTACAGCATCCAGACATCAAAAACAAATTAAAATGATCATCTAACACCAATCCCGTTGTTTAAATTTGGCGAGAGGAAAAAGAGACTTTGTGCCTGTGGGATCAGCCTGGGACACGCCTTCTCCTTGATAGGCTATGCGTGAGCTAAGCCAGTATATGGGGGAAAGGTGAACTATGACAGAACCTGTCTTCATTTGCCAACTCCAGCTGGCAGATGGCTTTTGACTTGCAGGCAGGCCTAGGCTCCACCCAGGTTTAAGATCAGAGGGATTGTCTCCATTTTATAATTGGGAAGCTGGGAAGAATATTTAAGATCATTTCCTTCAGCCTATAGCACAAAAATCTGTAGGAATTTGAAGCCACAAAAAATAGTATTGAGTCATTGCCCATGTATAACCTTAAACAAGGACTCCCACCTCCACCTCCTGAGCCCCCAGGCCTCCATTATCTCAGCTGTAAAGTGAAGGTTAGATAAAATGAAATTCCTTTTATCTCTATGAAATTTTAGACAGGTAAAGTGTATTATTTTTGACATTCATTTCGATGTCACACTTGGTGAAAAGCCCTGGCTTTGAAATCTGATAAAACTTAATTTCAGAGTCTGGGTCTTATACTCCATAATTTCAGGCAATTCGGTTAAATTTTTTCAGCCATAGTTCTTACCTGTAAGGTAGGAATGGAACATAAACTTCATTGAGCTATTGCTAGGATAGAGTAAGATAAAATGCCAAAAACAGGGAACTATCTTAATTAGTTAACAAGGGGAAGGGCTAGTTGCTTTGTATTAGGTGGTCCAACTGGATTTCCCTCCCTCCCTATTCCTGTTTCTAGCATATCATTGCTGCCTATTGACAGGGTGACCTTGGACTCATTTTTTTCTAGAAACCCTTGCACTATCATTTGCTTGTTTTTAGATATTATGTTTATTCTTTGTTCTTTTTTAGTGTGGTCAGATATGCATAACATAAAACTGTTTTAATCATTTTTAGGTGTACAGTTCCTTTAGGTGCTATTTTTAAGAGGCATATTTATATATAATGAACATAACCTCAGAATATAACACTGAAAATCCTGAGGAGACTAAGAGTAGATCAACCCAACCTACTTATTCATATTATTAATTTGATAAACATTTATTGATATGAATTTAGAGACCAATCATGGTGAGGAGTTTACCATATAGCAGGTTGGTGGTGGGGGTGGGGGGGACGGGCAAGGCGGGGGGGCCAGGATTTGACAGATAAACAGATAGTTCAGATATAATGTGATAAGTGGAAAGCAGCATTTCATAGTGGTTAATATCATGAGACAGGAGTTGGACAGATCTGATTTTCAATCCAGCTCCACTTCTTACTAGCTGTGTGGCTGTGAGGAAGTCATCTAACCTAAAAATTGGGATCGGTAATATTACCTTTGTCCCAGGATTATTAGAATTAAATACCCTAAATTATTAGAATTAAAGCACTTAATACAAAGTCTTGCACACAGTAAGTACTCAGTAGATAATTCTTCCTGCAAGAGCACATCTAAAAGGCCTTTTGTATTTTGCCTCCCATTTGAATACTAGAGAACCTGCCCATTATATCTTGAACATCAGTTATCCTATAAAGTGATTAGGGATTAAAAGAAAAACAAAGAGCATTGACATTTACTGTGGATCAACTATATGTCTAAAATGGTGCCTGATATATATTTTTAAAGACAAAATGGGTTCTCCCTTCCCCCACTGCCAAACATATACACACCCTAGCTCAATTCTAACAATTTAGGGCCCAAATGGTGATTCTTTGGGCTGGGCCAACCATAACCTCTCTAAAATTTTTGAATATGCCATGTGTTTTCAGGATTTTGTTCCTGGGCTCTATCCTTCCCTCATTTTTCTGAATTGGTAATCTTCAACTCTGTCACCTCCTCTGTGAAGCTTCCTTTACTCACCCAGGCACTGTCACGCCCACCTCCACACTCACAACACGTTTTCTTCTAGTAGATCCTGTACATGCAACAAATGTTTGTTTAAAGCAGTTATAGTACTTGCAAATATCTACTGTGTACTTACTATGTGCCAGATTTTGTAGTAAGTGTTTAATACTGGTATTTAATTCTAACAACCCTTAGAGAAAGGTAATATCATTCCCATTTTTACGTTAGATGACTTGCTCACAGACATGCAGCTAGTAACTCACCTGTACTCAGTAGCAGTCACTCCTCACCCCCGCTCTCACCCCTGGTAACCACTCATCTACCTTCTGAAAGTGACTTATTAAAAATCTGAACTCAGGTTTGTTTGTCTAGCTTCAAAGCTTTTGCTTTTCCAGCATATCACATTGTCCTAAAAGAATAAATCTACAGTTGGCAGGATCATTCTCCCTTATGTATTCAATTTTCTCCCTTACTACCTGCTTGGAAGAGCCTGGGTAAGTGTCTAGGTTGACATTAGGACAGCAGCGGCACTTACTTACAGAAGTGGCCAGAGGACCCAGTCTTGGGAAAACCTGCACTTTTAGGGCAAGAGGATATAATAAGGGAAAAGAGACTCAGAAGATGATGTCAAAACCAACAGGGTGGGAGGACAGAATTTCTAACTCCATCTTCTTCTTCCTTTTAAGTGTTTCACAGCCTGCAGTCTGATGGAGAAAAGAGACATAAATATATAAGTATCACTAAATGTGATAAAGAAGAATGCAGGGTCCTGAGATGGATAGTGGGGAAGGGGTTAAAGGAAGGAGTAATCATGTAATTCATTTGACATATATTTATTACCTACCTATTTTGGTGCTGGTCTGTGTGCCAGTGGAGGTCAGAAAAGAGGTTTCAGAGGAAGAATCCTAATGAACATTGAGCTCCCCTCTCTGTAAATCACCATAAACATGAGAGCCAACTCTGTGCATTTCTTCCTAGCTCTGCATTCAGTGACATCATGTGAGTAGCTTGAAATTGGCCTGATGGGAGATTTACAGAAATTGATAAATGGTACAAATCAGGGCTCCATCCCCTACCCACCGGAGAGCTGGTTCACTAACCCACCACCTCTTGGAATGAGTTTCAGATGAGGATGGGAGAAGGTGGTATACTTGACTTTGAGAAGAAAGGAACTTGTTTAATGTCGATGGCAGGCAATGGGGTAGGGAGAGTGCTGGTCCTTCCTAGAAATTGGGGAATGGCTTTCTTTGGAGATAAATTTGAAAGCAAGCGTATTTTCAGGATATTTTTGCTCTGTGGTTGATTGAATCCACAGATGCAGAACTCGCAGATACGGAGAGCTGACTATAGTCAGATTTTAAGAGAGGTGAGGAGGTAGGTGAAATACGGGAGGAAAAGTTATAGAATATAGGATAGTTTATTCAGAACAGAATGGGGGTTCTAAAAGGTATAGTGGAAGTGGCTAGCGAAGAATAATAGCTGTGTGAGGCTAAACTGAATGTTGCTGAGCAGATGGAAGGAAATAGTAGGCTTTGTGCCTAAGGTGGAAGGTGTCAAAATAAGAGGGAAGCAGGAAACAAGAATGGAAAGGAGATAGAATGAGCTATCTATAGATATGGAGAGAGATCTGGATGTCTATAAATTATATTCAATGTGTGCTGTATGTTTAATGCTTACTGTATGTCATATAACCTTCTTAAGTTATATATATATATATATATATATATATATATATATATATATATATATAAATTTATATATGCAAATACATTTCATTTAATCCTCATAATAACCCAAGGAGCTATTATTCAACAAATGGAGAAAAAGGAGCTAGAGAGGTAAGAAATTTGCCCAAGATCACATGGATAGTAAGTGACAGAGTCCAGGTTGCAAACCCAGATCTGTAAGAATTCAAAGGCTGTGAACTTAAACCTTCCTGTATACTAGATGTGTTAGTAATAAACTTATGCTGGGTGAAGTTCAAACTTGACAGGATTTCATATCTCTCTGTGAGGCAATTCTCTCTAACTTCATAGACTAGCAATAAAATCTGAGAAACATCAAGCAATTTGCCACCTATAACCATATAACTAGAAATTAAACAGCAGAGCCTAGGTCTGATTCTAAATCTCACTCTCTTTCTACCATGTCAGTAGTTCTTAAACTTTTAAATTTTATAGATCAGTAAAATTATGGGGAAAATATTGTTATAAGATTTCTTAAAAGAGTGGACCTTTAATGACCCTCATCCCCATCAAAAAAAAAAAAAAGGCAATCTAAAAATTAAGGACAGACTTCTAAATTAATCAAATTTAGCTTTATGAAAAGCTCACTGTCCTGTTCCTGTTTTTTCATTTCACTGTGAACCAGTAACTTTATAACCATGGCCATTGTCTGCCAAGTGTTAGATAATCTGGTGATATGTACTGTATTGCTATTTGGCATTTACAGTGAAGGCGTTTTATATAAGGCAAAGATATAGACCTGGTAAGTGTGGCATATTTCTTAAGTTATCTTTAATAGTTTTTTTAAATAGAAAACAGGTGTTTTTGTGTCCATGATAAAAATTTTTGTACAGAATATATGCTGCTTCAGTATAATTCCATTGAGAAAATTCAGTTTGTATTGTATTAATAACTAAAATATAAATCATCACTCTGAAAACTAGCTTTACCTCACTGAGTTCAGGCTAGAGTTAACAACTTCAGAAGCTTTTAAATAAGCACTGTTTTTATAAAACTACCATGCCTCTAATTTAGAATTTTGTTTAAAAGAGGTAAATTTTTGTTACTGTCCCTACTGTGTCAAGACAGTCTTGAGAAAAATGGTGGATAACTTTGTCATTATGAGATAGTTGAGGTAGTGTTTGGGATTTTCTGTTTATATCCATGACTGTAAGGGGATCTCTAGTGTTAAAAGTGTTGTGAATGGTTACGCAGTGCAGCCTACGTTCATAATGGTTATAAATAACTCAGATTTATTTTTTACATCATGTTTGGATAAACATGCTTTGAAAATAAACATTAGAACCACAGTATGTCTTATAGTAAGGTTTTAAACTACATTTTATTGATAATTTTCCATTTTTTTGTAAATGGTTACTATTTTTAGATATTTTGAATGTATCAGTGTTAATTTTGAGTTGGTAGAGGTAATTTAAATTCTGTTTAAGTTTTGGTACTAGGAAATATATCTTTTGATAAAATTATTGACATGCAAAAGAAAGTACACCTCGCCATACTGTCCATGTGTTTTCATTTCACTGTGGACCAGTAACTTCAGCACCATAGCCATCATTGAGAATCTTCTGGTAGAGAATGATGAGTAAGTAAGCACATAGGAAGATCTGGTTTTTCCTCATAGGACTCTTGATGGCTGCGCATGGCTTGATGGTCGACTCCATATTTGGGTGGCCCTTAGATAGACCTGTGTTTCACTTTTGTATGAATCTCTGTTGTAAACGCACAAGAAGATTAAAAAATAGAACTTTTAAAAAAAATTTGGGGGGGGGAGAAAAATGCAGTTGTTCAAACTAAGGGTAGAATTCAAATCAGTGACAATACAGGGTTAGCACAGGTATTATAATTGTGACTAAGAAACAGGAAGTCTTTGGGGCAGCTTCCGCTTTCCCATTTTGAATCTATTAGTATATTTACTAATTAGCTTATGAACGTCATCATTAATACATTAAAAAGTTATTGTTACTTAAATAGTTACCATTGATGCATAGATTAGTAAATCCATCAATTCTGATTTGTCAGTTGCTTCCCATTGTTGGTTTTTTGGGAAGGAAATTATCTAGTAATCCTTTTACTAGTTTGGGTTGTGAAGCTAATTAACTTGTTCCACATATTGTCACTCTTACGTTGACCTTGTTTTGTCCTCAGGCTGCCTATTCCCAAACTTGAAGATACCATTAGGAGATACCTCAGTGCTCAGAAACCTCTCCTAGATGATGGACAGTTCAGGTAAATGCTGAGAACCTTGAATGGCCATGATTGGGTGGTTTAAGAGAGGCTGACAAGTAGTGGTAGACCGAGCTTCAGGAAGTATCTGTAATTTGATTGGGTCTCCAGGAACCTGGGACTTAGTTTCTACATTTGCAAATTCAAGAAATAGATTTTCAATCAAGAAGGGCTGAGCAAGTCTCTCGAACCTTCTCAGTAGGTGATGGTTTATAAGCCAGAATGCCAAATTTATACCACATCTTGCCAGGCTTACCTAGGAGGCTAGCTGCTACTAGTCATTTGCAGAAAGCATGTGCTCTTGGTAGCAAGGTCCATTGAGAAGAGCACATGGAAGACCAGAAGTATGATTGGTGAGCATGTGTACTGGGTTGGATAGTGTGCCCCCAAATTCTTGCTCGAAAACTTTTCAGAACCTCAGTATGTGACCTTATTTAGAAATAAGGTTGTTACAGATGTAATTAGTTAAAATGAGGGTATACTGGTGTAGGATGGGTCCTTAATCCAATGTGACTTGTCTCCTTATAAGAAGAGGAGACACAGAGACAGCCATGTGATGATGGAGGCAGAGATTGGAGTGCATCAACAAGCCAAAGAATGCTGAGGAGAGCTGGTAACACCAGAAGCTAAGAGAAAGGCATTGAATAGATTCTTCCTTAGAGCCCTCAAAGAGAATATGGTTCTGTCAGCTCCTTGATTTTATACTTCTAGTCTCTAGAACTGTGAGAAAATAAATTTGTTTTAAGCCATCTGGTTTGTAATACTTTGTTTTGGCAGTTCTAGGATACCAATACAACATGGAATTGGAAAATAATACTGGATATTGTCAAAAAGTGGATTGCATTAAGCTCTTATATCCTAAAGGATAGTACTCTTTCTCCATAATGACATTTTTTTGTGTGCAGATAACTGGCGTTGTCATTAGAATCACAGAGTTGTTTACTGGACAGTGATGGAAAAACAGATGAACTGTTCATAATGTAGTCCTCCGCTAGTAAATATTCCTTATTAGCCACTTGAAGTGTCTCTTGATCTGGTAATAATTTAATAGCTATAAGTCATTAAGTATTATATTTCAAACTATTCTAAATCCTTACTTTATAAATGTTTTTTAATCTTGTGAAGTGGTATATTACCTCCGTTTTACACATAAGAAAACTGAGACTCAGATCAAGTGACTTGTCCAAGGTCACACAGTTTGAGGGTGACAGAGCTAGAATTCAAACTTACCTCTTTTTGACTCCAATGATTATGCCCTTTTCTTCATGCCAACCTGCCTCTTAAATTACAGATTGCTTTATGAGATGTTGATTGATCTTCCCAGTTTAACCATCTTAAGAAGAAATCTTAGATTTATCCATTTTAAATTGATTCCTATTCTTCTGATCAGAAGTAGTTTCTGATCTCAGACCAGATTCTAGGGATATACTACTCAAAACTCTGTGTATGAGTTTTTGGCCATGAATCTAAAAATCATGTATTTTCTGCCATGATCTGATTCTGTTTTTCTTGAACATTTCAGGAAAACAGAACAATTTTGCAAGAATTTTGAAAATGGGATTGGAAAAGAACTGCACGAGCAACTGGTTGCTCAAGACAAGCAGAATAAACATACGAGCTACATTTCAGGTGGGTAGGTGGGGCTGTGGAAGTAATTTTTCCTAGAGCCCACCATAATGTAGGTAGGATCAAGGCAGAACCTAATTTGGTTCTGTCTGTAAAGGATGCAGGTTTAAGTCCCATGCCCTGTGTGTATCATTCTAGGTCCTTTATGCTCTGGCATAACTGCCCTGTCCAGCCTTATCTTTTACCATTCTCCCTGACATATTTCATGCTTCAACAAAACTGAACAACTCATTGTTCCCTCAACCTATTATTTTTTCATTCTTTTGTGTTTTCATCCATGTTTCTACTGCTATTTTTACCTGGAAAATTCTTCCTTTAAGACACAGGTAGGGTGATTGCCAGAAGCAGGGGGTGGAGTTGTGGAATGGGTGAAGGGGGTCAAAAGGTAAAGACTTTCAGTTATGGCTTAAACAAGTCATGGGGATGTAACGTACAATGTGGTGACTATAGTTAATAATACTGTATTGTATGTTTGCAAGTTGCTAAGAGTATAGATCTTAAAAATTCTTACCATAAGAAAAATAAATTTTGTAACTGTGTGTGGCGATGGATGTTATCTAGATTTGTTGTGGTGACCATTTCACAATATCACAATATATACAAATACGGAATCATTATATTGTACACCTGAAATAAGTATAAGGTTTTATGCCAATTATATACTCAAAAAAAAAAAAAAAAAAGACCCAGGTAGGATGTATTTTCTATGAAACCTTTTGGTTCTTCTCCTTGTCCATTTAAAGTTGGTTGCTTCCACCTCTGTACCCATAGCACTTTAGTTTATATTTTTTATAAGGTTATGCATGCACATAGTTTAAAGAATCAAATAGTTCTATCAGGCTTATTAGGAAAAAAACAGCAATTTCCTGACTCTCCCCTAATTTCCCACCTCTCACTTTCAGCTGCTGATTCTTTTGATACATATCCTTATTCTCTAAATTATATACTTCTATTATGCATTTTAACTCTTTTAGTTTTAGTCATAATCTGGTGACATCTCACTATGGAAGATTAGAATTTAGCAGTCTCTTATATCACCACATATATGCATGTATGTGCACTTTTCCTATCCCCCCATTTTCACAGTATAATTATTTGTAATTTTGATTAGCTTAGGATTTAGTGTTTACACTATTATGATCATGTAAATGCTATTGTCATCTGAGTAGTGTAGCACATTGGAATTGTTTTTTCCTTCCTGTACAAACTTTGTTTTCTCTGAAGTTAACGATTATTTTATACTTCTTTATGTTTAGCTTTCTATGTCCTTTAATAGTTTATCTGGGATTTTCTTTTAAGTTCTTACCTTTTTTCATAGTCTGTCTTTAAGTTACTTTTTTACTGTTTTGCTCTCTTGCTTCAGATGCTTCATAATCCTTCTCTGTTGTCTCGGATATGAATGAGATACTAAAAAGCTGTTGGAAGCTCTGCGGATGAAGATGGGGCTTGTCAGTCACAGCTTCACTGTAATGTGATCTGGCTAAACCCCTAATGTTAGTGTCTGTGGGTTAGACTTTCAGGAAGGGCTTTTCCAGTAAACTGACAAAAGGTATTTTTGGTAGCTAGTGTTGTAGGAGTGGGATAAGGGAAGAAGGGTTGAGATCTCAACTGTAATTTATGTCCCCCAGTTTTACTTTCTCCAGAGAATAAAACTTAAAAGTCTTCTATTGGAATGGGGAGGATATCTGGCGGGTAGGAGTGAGGGTTTAATTAGATAGTCTTTCAACCAGATGTAGCTAGGCTGCCAATTCCTGAGCACTTTGGGGGTTCTGCTGTATAAATCTGCTGTCAGCATAGGGCTGGCTTTCTTGAGTCTGCTTTAGTCATTACCAGTTGCCTAAATGCTTTCAACTTCTAACATTCACTCTTTTCTCCTCTCTCATTCTCTTTGCCTTAATGGTTTATGTCTCTTTAAAATTCTTTTACTGAAGGGATCAGAGGCATAAATTCATGTCTTTTTTTTAAAATCAAATATATTTAACCCCTTCATCCCCTAGTACTTTTTACTTGGCATTTTAGTGTGTTGCATTAATGTTTTAATTCTGTTCGTCTCCTTCGCCAGAGTTCTTCTAAATCACAGTCCATGTCCTATTTCTCTTTATATCCTCTGGACCAGGGCCTGGCACAGCATCAATTCTCAAGGAATGAAATGGAATGGATGGACCAACAAATTAATAATAGATAAATATGTATCCATTAATCCTTTCTCCAGTGCTTTTCAAAATCTGAAAATTATTTCCTCTAATGGAAGATGGTCCTTATTTGTAGAGTTCATCCATGCTTACTAACCCTAGCAGGAACTTCCCTTGAAGACACATTTTCTGATAAAATATAAAATACTGCTTCTAGATTTTTTTTTTTTTACAAGCAGAACATCCAGAAATGCAGAGGACTTGTTTGAGCAATAACTGATAGTTATTTCTAATTGCTTTCCAAGCGTTTCCTAAACGAGAGAGTGCACAAATGTACATAACACACAGAATGATGGTGAAGACTTTCCCTCATATTAGGAGATAGTCAAGTGTGAATTGTTGTCCCTTGAAGGGAGTGATAAACAATGAGATAAACCTAAGGAGATCTGGCGATGGGAATAACAAACTATTTCATTTGAGCAATAAATACAGGTGGGGTATTTATTTATTCCTTTAAGAGTCAAGAAATGAAACAGAATGAGGAAGAAAAGGCAATTAATAAACATTAAGGAAATGCAAATCAAAATCACGATGGTTATGCACTAGAATGGCTCCAGTCAAAAAGACAAATCATAAGAATGACAAGTGTTGCTGAGGATGTAGAGGAATTAGAACCCTCATATACTGCTGGTAATGGTGCAGCTACTTTGGAAGATACCCTAGCAATTCCTCAAAAGGTTAAACATAGACTTACCACTTAACCTAGCAATTCCACTTCTAATTATATCCCTAAAGAACTGAGAACATATATCTACACAAAACTTGTGTATACCAGCATTATTCATAATAACCAAAAAGTGGAAACCACCCAAAATGCCCGTCAGCTGATGAATAAACAAAAAGTGGTATATCCATAAAAGGGAACATTTTTCAGCAATATAAAGAAATGAAGAATACATACTATAACATGGATGAACTACAAAAACATTATTGTAAGTGATAGAAGTCAGTTGCAAAAGGCCACATATTGTATGATCTCATTATAAAACATGAATTATTGCAGAGCCACAAATCAGGAAATTCCACCCTCTGGAGGGCGATGTCATTTCTTCTGCATATACTTGATTTTTTTGTTTGTTTGTTTCATTTTATTTTGGGGACTGTATTAACTTTGTCCTTTTTTAAATTTTTATATTTTAGGCCCCTGGTTTGATATGTACTTAACTGCTCGAGACTCCATTGTCCTGAACTTTAATCCATTTATTGCATTCAACCCCGACCCAAAGTCTGAGTATAATGACCAGCTCACCCGGGCAACCAACATGACTGTTTCTGCCGTCCGGTTTCTGAGGACACTCCGGGAGGGCCTTTTGGAGCCAGAAGTGTTTCACTTGAACCCTGCCAAAAGTGACACTGATACCTTCAAGAAACTCATACGCTTTGTGCCTTCCTCTCTGTCGTGGTATGGTGCCTACTTGGTCAATGCATATCCCTTGGATATGTCTCAGTATTTTCGCCTATTCAATTCAACTCGTTTACCCAGACCTGGTCGGGATGAACTCTTCACTGATGATAAGGCCAGACACCTCTTGGTCCTAAGAAAAGGACATTTCTATGTCTTTGATGTTCTGGATGAAAATGGGAACATTGTGAGTGCCTCTGAAATCCAGGCTCATCTGAAGTACATCCTCTCAGACAATAGCCCTGCCCCGGAGTTTCCGCTGGCGTATCTGGCCAGTGAGAACCGAAATGTCTGGGCAGAGCTCAGGCAGAAGCTCCTGAGTGATGGCAATGAGGAGAACCTGAGGAAGGTGGACTCTGCTGTGTTCTGTCTCTGCCTAGATGACTTTCCCATTAAGGACCTTGTCCACTTGTCCCACAACATGCTGCATGGTGATGGCACAAACCGCTGGTTTGATAAATCCTTTAACCTCATTATAGCCAAGGATGGCACTGCCGCTGTTCACTTTGAGCATGCTTGGGGCGATGGTGTTGCAGTGCTCAGGTTTTTCAATGAAGTGTTTAAAGACAGCACTCAGGCCCCTGCCATCACTCCACAGAGCCAGCCTGTCAGAGTTGACTCTTCTGCCACTGTGCAGAAACTCAGCTTCAAGCTGAGTGATGCCTTAAAGGCTGGCATCAGTGCTGCTAAGGAAAAGTTTGATGCCACCATGAAAACCCTCACCATTGACTTAATCAGGTTTCAGAGAGGAGGCAAAGAATTCTTGAAGAAGGAGAAGCTGAGCCCTGACTCAGTGGCCCAGCTGGCCTTTCAAATGGCTTTTCTGCGGCAGTATGGGCAGACAGTGGCCACCTACGAGTCCTGTAGCACTGCAGCATTCAAGCACGGCCGCACTGAGACCATCCGCCCTGCCTCCATTTTCACAAAGAGGTGCTCCGAGGCCTTTGTCAGGGAGCCCTCCAAACACAGTGCCAAAGAGCTTCGGCAGATGATGGCTGAGTGTTCCAAATACCATGGCCAGCTGACCAGAGAAGCAGCAATGGGTGAGATGGGGGTGGGGAACATGTCTTTGAGTCACATTGCCCTCAGCACAAGGGTAAGCCTCGGTAATGTTCTACCGTGCATCTGATTTCCACCCCTTCACTAGTTTTAATCCATCTGCCAACTTCCTTATTTTTTTTTCTACCTAATAGTCTGAATGGCCAGACAAGCCACTAGGGTTAAGAATGTTCTTACCTCCTGATCAGGGATGGAGAAATGCATCTAACTTCATCCTCATTTAAGGTCACTTTCAGTTGTGACACATGAGTGTTTCGGTCATCAGACTCAGTTTTGACAATTTAGGCTTACTAAGCCCATAGCCCCTCTTGCTTCATGTCCAGTACAGTGTGTTGGCTCCCTGTAAATAGGCCAGCTCAGGAGCTCTTTTCAAATCTAAGTGTCATCCTTCTTTGCCTTTTTGTGGTAAAATTTGAGACGTGGAAGGAACCTGGAGGATCACATAGTCCGATCCTGTCATGTAGCCAAAAGTCCTGAAACTGAAAGAGACCTCCAGGACATTCTGGTCTCATCCTTCCCCATTTTATAGATAGGCAACTGCAACCACTGGCCCAGAGTTACATAGTAAAGTAGCAGTAAAGTTGAGATAGAACCCTTTCCATTTTGTTCCACTGACTCAATATTGTCTTTTACACCTGACCTGGACTTTAGATGTTATCTTAGTTTTTGAGTCTGTTATCTCTTCCTAGACTTTTCTGATTGATTAACGTTATTTAGTTTCAGACTTTTTAAAATCATGCTTTCACTTTAGGCTCATTTTTAGTTTAGCCATTGACAATTTTTTCTTAAAGAACTATTCTAGAATGAACTCCTGAGGTTAGTGAGATGGAGGTGTGCATGCAGAGGTAGAGCCTTCTTCCATGCTCAAAGATGCTGTGATGGGGACTAACACATGGAGGGGGTGGTGGGGGGAGGGTTACTAAGGTCCCTTTCAGTTCTGAGATTCTGAGACTCTGGCTTTTCGTTTTGTCTCTGACAGGCCAGGGCTTTGACCGTCACTTATTTGCTCTGCGGTACCTGGCAACAGCCAAAGGGATTGTCCTGCCTGAACTATACCTGGACCCTGCATATGGACAGATAAACCACAACATCCTGTCCACGAGCACACTGAACAGCCCAGCAGTGAACATCGGCGGCTTTGCCCCTGTGGTCCCTGATGGCTTTGGCATTGGGTATGCTGTTCATGATAACTGGATAGGCTGCAACATCTCCTCCTACCCAGGCCGCAATGCCCGGGAGTTTCTCCAATGTGTGGAGAAGGCCTTAGAAGACATGTTTGATGCTATAGAAGACAAACCCATCAAAATTTAGCCTCTGCACAGGTTAAAAACTTCCATTGCTTCATTGACTTGAAAATTGAGATTTATGTAGCCAATAGGTGCTATTCTGTAGCTAAGAAAACTAATCAGTCAGTGTTGTAAAGCTTGAACTTTAAAATCATGGTTTTTAAAGTTAAATATGTAATTTACAAGTGGGACTAGATCACAGTGAAATATATGTGAGATTTCATTTTTAAGAGCATTTGATTAGGAGGTAGGATTTGAAAAAATAACTCAGGTGTATCTATTGTTGAAGCAGAAATTGTTGCTTGGAGATGTATGGTTTCTCTGAGTTTATTTTTTAACCTAATTTCCTAATCCCCACAAAGAAATTTCCAACAGTAAGTTCAGTAAGTTCAGGTTACAGTAAGTTCCTATGGCCTTCCTAACATTTCATCCTTCCTATAAACTTGGCTCTCTCTCCTGGGAATCTTCTCTTTGAAAATCCTCTTTATTTTTCATGTCCGATTTTAATAATCCTGCTGCAATAAAGGTTATTCCTGTGAATTTAGGGAATGCCATTTTACTATTCAAGCCAAATGAAGATTTATAATTGGTGTGTTTTTAACCAGTTGAAAGCTTATGTGCTAATTATGGCTTAATGTAGCAGTGATCACTACATTTTGCATTTGAAACATCTCTATTGAGTGATGTGAACAGAATTTTTTAAGTTTACTGTTAGAACACTGCTGTAACATGAAAGGGTATTCTGTTCTGTTTTTTGAAAAGGAAAGACTTTTAATTTTACCTGCATTTACCCAGTGGCTTGCCCAGTGAGTTTCTGGACAACTGGGATTTGAATTTTGGTATGAGCCAGCTGTCAAGCATTTCCAGTGCATTTTCTCACTTAATCTTCATACAATTCATATAAATGTGCCTGCATATCCTCTTAGCTAACTCTACTCATCCTTCACTCAGTAATTATTTAATGAATATCCAACAGGTACCAGGTCCTTTGTGTTCTATGGTTTGATCAGAGATTTGATGGCTGCCATTGTATGTAAAAACATAATGTTGCTGTCACTCATGATCCATGTTCAGGAATAGCTAACTCCCAAGTCCATCATATCCTCACTTTATGACCAAAGGCTAGTTGTTTTGCTTCTCTGGTCTGTGAGTTCTTCTTTGTATAATGAAGATAATTCCTAGAACATGGTGATGTATTGAAGATTAGCAGTAACAATATAAGTAGAGCATGCTCACCCACTCTCATCTTCTACTATCCCCAATTCTCGTAGCTCTCACTTCTACTACTACTTGAACAGGAAACTGTTGTACTGAAGGGTGGGGCAGGGAAGTTTCCTGGTGATGAGGAGCAGGCCTCAGACATGCCACCACCATTCTAATCTCACTGAGTAACATGTCAGAGCTAAAGCGCCTTCATTTTTAGATGAAGAAAATGGGGTCCTAAGAGGAAAGTACTTGCGCAGGGGTTTACAGTGAGCAAGACAGTGAGCCCAAGGCTCTTCTACTCCAACACATTGCTATACTAGGCACTCAAGATAACTAACCTTGGAATAGGCTTGTATGCGGAGTGAAGTAGGGTCCCACTTTTACTGCTCAAAGTTAAACAATTGCCCAGCACCATTTGTCAAGTTAATAATTTTCCCACTGATCTGTAATACCACCTGTCATTAACCAATTTTCATACATACGTGGGTCTGTTTGTTTACTGTTCCATTGTTCTATCTGTTTCAGTGCCAAAACCCTGCTGGCTTAATTGTCACTGCTTTATGAATACATCATAGTATGTGATAGACGAAGTCTCTCATCTGTGTCATATCATACAAATTTCAGAATCAAGTTCTTATGAAAAATTAATACATTTGTTGAAAATGATCATCTTTATAATATCAAGCCTTCCAATCCATTACTAGTAGTATAGGTTTGTATTTGATTAGGCTTTAACACCTTTTAGTAGTTTAATTATTTTCTCTATTAAGGGCATGAGCCTCTTTGATAGATTTAATCCCTAGTTACTTCCTGGAGTATATTTTTTGTTGCTATTTTAAATGGCACTTTCTTGAATTATATTTTGCATGTTGCCAGTATACTGAAATGCATTTGATTTCAGTATGTTAATCTCAAATCTAGCATTTGTTAATGCTTTTAGATTTTCTAAGTAGAAAAACATAATCTGAAAAATGAGTTTTTTCCTTTTCAGTCTGTTCACATTATCTTACACTGGTCAGCCCTTGAGCACAATGAATAGCAGTGATGGACCTCATTTCACCCTCATCTTGAATGGAATACTTCAAATGCCTCATGTAGATATCCTTTATGAGGTGAAGGTAGTTCTTTCTAGTCCTAATTTTTTTTGCTAAGTTTCTATGGTGGTTTTGCTGTTAAATGGGTATTGAATTTTACTGAATACATTTTCTGCATCTATTGACATAATCTACTTGTCCTTTAATGTTAATGATTGTTTGGGTTCCTCTACCTCCTGAAAGGTGAGAATTTAAGATATAAACAAACCTTGAGATCTTTTTAATGTTTGTTTTTGAGCTTCATACACACTGGCTAGTATAGAATACAAACCAGAAAGGCTGCTTACCCAATGCTTCCATTTACTTGCTTTCAGGCTGGGCAGTGGACTGGACCCAGTGGGATAGGGGGCTGATGGACCTGCTGGCTGAGGGAGGGAGAGGGAAGAAGCCCTGTTTTGTCAGGTGTATGGAAAAGCAGACCCAGGGGCCAGGAACACAGAAGACCTAGAAGAAAAACAATATAGCTGCCGGACCGGAGAGAGGGGAGAAGGTAGGTACTTCTTCATCACCCCTGGACATGGCCATCTTTACCTAAAATCAGAAGATCTCCTCCTTAGTGCCCCAAAACCACACCCTTTTCCAGTTGGCCACTCAGAAAATGAGGAAAATTTTTACTCCAGCAGAACATTGGAGAAATAAGGTCCCTCACAACAGGTTTTCCAGATGGACTCATTGTGAAGGCATGAGCATGCCCTCGTGACCTAACCATGCACTGAACAACTCAGTCCACTGTTTAGGGGATCTTCAGACCCAGGAAACCAGGCCCATGACTGTTGTCTTCACATCTCCACAGAGCTGCCTGGGAGCAAAAGACAAAGTGTGACCACAAAGGGGACAAACCAGGACCAGCAGGAGCCACATGTAGCATGGAGGCTGACTGAACTTAAGAACTTTCATACTCACTTTCCTATGGGAGGAGACTATCCCCATCACAGCAAGTGAGCAAAGACCTAATGACCACTTGGGCAGAAGTTTTATAGAGCTGATTCATGGTAGGACTAGATTGTCGACGTCTACAGTTCCTTCTGGCCCCATAATATAAAGTGACACCAGCTAACAGAGATGACTGTGTTCACTTGAAAGCCAAGCTGATCAATGCATTTTGGCTCAGGACTACTGGGCTCATGGCATCATTCCAGAGGCTCAGTTGTACTTCATATCATTGGCTTTGACTCCCCAAGAGCTGGACAGACCTTAGAAGCTGTGTGCTCCCGCATATTTTGCAAATTGGATCAGGTATAAGACTCCATACTGTGGGAAGCTGTCGGGAAGCTGTCAGGAAGCAGTAAGACCTCCAACATGAATTCTTATTTGTGGAGAGTGGCTGCTACCTTCATGTACGAGTACAGCCCAAACAGAGGCTTTATTGGTGGGGCTTGGGAAGCTGTAACAGAGATTAGCATGCAGACTGTGAGGGCTTGGACAGCTGCTAGGGAACAAGGAACAAGGGAATGAGCCTCAGTCGGCTGTTGCTTGGAACGTGTTGTCCCTTCTCAGTTCTTAGAAACAAGTGTGCAGGAAGAGGGTTCAGCACTTTACAAACTGGTGGGTGACCTCGTAGATTCCCACAGACTCCTGAGCCTTTTCATCATAGTCAGTCCAATCCTGTGAAAAAAAGTGGCTGTGTTAGCCTCATGAGGTAGCCTGGGACAGTGTGGAATGGAGAACTGGGACTTAAAAGGCCTACTTCAGGATTTTACTCAGATATTCATGAACATATATGACCCAGAACAGAGCCAGACTACTCAGATCTGAACTCCAGCTCTTCTAGCTTTGTGATTTGGGGCAAGTTGCTTAATCATTCTGACCCTTAGTGCTGTCTATTATTTTTTAAAAAGGCGGCAACAATAGACTTCATGATGAATGTTCAAAGAATCAAATGAGGTGACATGTAAAAGTACTTAGCATACTGCCAGACACGTAGAAGAGCGTAATAAATTTCAGTTACTATTATTAGGTGTTAATGAAAACTGAATGAAGTTTTTGTCCTTCCTCTGAGGCATGAACACAATACTTCCTTATCGGCAAGGGAGTAACATATCCAGTAATACAGGTGATTCTTGTTATTTGTGATAGGTATTTGTGGTAGGTTCTACAGTCACCACAAACACTGAATTAGTGAATACTGAACTACTGCTTCCAGGGAAAACACAGCATTAGGTACCTGGGAGCATCAGACCACAACATTTTCTCCAACCAATCAATACATGACCTTGTTGACTAATTAAAATTGAACCCACAACCAATAGCACTATAACCCATGCCTTAACAAAGTTTATCTAATGCGCTTTCTTCAGCAGGTACATCCCAACCATCTTGCATGTAGAATACTAGATAGCACTTCAGTAATATACATGGGGCCATCTTAAACACCAAAATCACCAATAAAAAAGGACGAAGATATAGAGTCAGCTTTCCATTAATGAGCCTTGTTCACCTTAAAGGTAATTTCTACTAGGTACCCTATAGCACCCTGCAAGGCCCCCCAAGTCCCATCTGTACCTTCTCCTGTAGATTAATGTCACTGAAGAGTGTCCCTGATTCCACACCCTCAGCAGTGAAACCGGCCTACAGGTGACAGGAAGGCAGCAGTTAGTCTGAGGACAAGGGAGAATGTGAAGGCTGGCCAGAGAACTAGCTTTTCTCACACCTTTAGGAAGGGAGGACAGAGATGCAGTATGGGTAGCTGTTCTAGAGTAACAACTGAGCTTCCAGGGCCTGGCAGTTGTCCTGCGACTAGAGTGGTCCTCATTTAGAACCCTGGGTCAAAAGAGTCAGGAGTTACGGGGTAAACTCTTCTACTATCCCTGACTATCTGAAAGACCCTGGGCATGTTGCTCCCCTCTTTGGACCTTAGTTTTCTTACTTATGAAACAGGGAAGACAATACTATCTTTTCTGCCTACCTCACAGACTTGTTGTGAGGTGAAAATGCTGCACCAATAAAGTGGGATGAGCACTGGCTCAAGTCAGATAGGTCTGAGTTCAAATTACAATTCCACTGCTTACTAAACCTGGGCAAGTTACAAAATCTCTGAAGTTCTTTCTCATCTGAAAAATAGGATGAATAACTTCACAGTGCTACTGTAAGGATTAAATAAGGTAACACGTAAAAGTGACCAGTATAGTGCCCAACACATAGTAGGCATTTAATAAACAATAATTATTATTATTCTTAGAAAGGTGAATTCATAGGCCATGATCTCTGTAGGAAGCAAACAAAGTTCTGCTATCACTTTCTATATGTTCTCCCCAAAGATACAGGTTCCCTAGGAAGACAAACATACCTGCGGCTGGAAATCAACCGGTTCAAGGCCCCGGCACTCAAATTCTACTATCGTCTTGAACTTCTCATTGTCTTCAGCCTAGAAAGGAAGTGTATTGAAGACATAAGCACAACTGTGCCTTCAGGATGACCCCATGGCCCCTCCCCTTCCTGCCAAGTAGGTCCTGACTGCCCCTGTGAATCCAGAATGGGACTCAGCAGCAACTCATCCCCTTCTGGAAGAAGCCTGCCTTGGGTACCTGCTTCCCCTGAGACCTTGGACACGGATGCAGCAGAACAAAGAGTGTAGACTCTGGGGTCAGCCTGTCTAGATGTGAGGCAGAGCTCTGGCTCTCTGTCCCTCTGGGCCTGAGACTGTCAAATGGGGCTGAGTAAACCACTATTTACTGTGAGAATTTGAAATATGTGTAAGATGCCCAGTAGAGAACTCAACACTATGCTCAATAAATGGTAGATAACATTATCAACATCAAAAATATGAACAAGAATGTTAAGCTACAGAGTCTCCAGATATCCAAACAGTCCCAGTATACTTAGCTGCACCCTATAGCTAGCCATCTGCCATGCTGTGAAGGTAGCGGGCTGACTTAAAGCCTTTCAAATGGGATTTGCTTGCAGAGGGGGCACCTCTGAGGGGGAAATATAACCAGGAAATTCATGTCTACCTGACACATGGGCTCACAGATCCCAAGCATCACACCCGCATTCACTCTCATTCTGTCATTCACTATAAAACTATTTCCTGCACACCGACCAGGTACCTGGCACTCATGGGGCACTTCTTTGTTGGCCCTGATTTGTTTTTTGTTTGCTAGTCTGTCTTCCACTAGATTATGATTTAATTGAGGGCAAGTTCTCATTTGATTTCTCTCTTTAATTCAGGACACAGCTGAGAATGTGGCATAAATTAGACATTTTTCAAAAATATCAAATAAGGAATAAATAAATACAAGTTAACTGCCCTTCTTTAAACAAACGGAGCCAAAGTACACATATCCTCCTTCATCCTTGAACTAACCTGTTACACAGTAATGTATAACTACCTTGTGACATGGACAATATCAAATTGGGATGCACCATTCAAAGGACTCTACCACCTTTGGTTTCAGAGAAGGCTCTCTAGTCTCTTTAAGATATAGATAAAGCAAGTGCATCCAGGAATGGAAACTGAGTGGCTGAGTTGAGTCAGAGGTCCCCAAAGTCCAACAGCCCAGCACTTATTTAAAAAAAACCAAAAACACTGCAGTAGTCTGTTATAAATCTTGTCCCTACCAAGTAGTCAGTGTATGGTGAATAACTAACTGCTAGATTGAGTTAGTGAATGAGTAAACAAATAAGAACATGAATGGATGTCCTATGGCTGGTCACTCTGGGGCAGATATAACTCTAGAACCCAGGCCTCCTAGCTCCCAACTTAGATTTAATCCCACCATGCCTGCCACTATAGCTGGCAACTTACATTGTAAGATTTGATAGTGCTGCTCAAAATCTCTGAAACATAAAACAGAAGACAAAATTGACTTGAGTCCACACCTTGGCCCCACCCCCAGATTCCCAGAAGTGGCTCAGGAAAGAGTCTGCTGCAGAAGCTTGGTTGCTTCAGGCATGGGTCAACCCCCAGGTAACAAGAGCTTGCTTTTGATTTGGTACAAGGAAGCTGGAGCTAGCCGGCAGAGCTCAGTATTCGTGGCCTGACCTACCAATGGAGTTTTCCCTTGCGCACAGCTTGCACTCTGGACCATGGAGGCACTACCACGGCCTCCCTTCAGAGCCACACTGTCCTAGGAAGGAGTAAACAGAACCTCTAGTCACATATCAATTAGATGTAGGTACTGAAGAGATCCAGTCCCACACTTATTATTCAACTAAAGTGACCAAGACACAGAGAGTGACTGACTCCTAGGACAAGAATCCTAAGGAGGCTTCTTGAGACTGAGGAAAGGACCTCCCCTTGATTTTGAACTTTGCCTCAAACCTCAAAGTTGCCCGTTGTTCCCAGTGTTGATCACACTAATGCCTGCCCTTCCAAACCACAAAAAGAAAGGTCCAAAGACTGGAGAAATTAGGGTCCCCTGTTCCCCAAATCCCTACCCAGAGTGAGTATGGTGGGGGGGAAGTAGTTACCATCTGCCGAATGTATTGCCACTTCTCTGAAATCTCACCACAGCTGCCACATTTCATCTTGGGAGGAAAAGAGTATTAGTAAAGTAGTAAACTCAGTTGGGCAGCCGCTGCAGGTAGGGTAAGAAGGCAGACTCATAACCTACCTTCCTGTCGGCAATTTCACTTCATCTTTACAACAAGGCCAACCAGGACATAATTAGACTTATCTCTGGGCAAAGAACAGGTCAAACTGTTTCTGGTGTTGGCATTCCCACCCTCCTTTAAGAAGTGCCCAGTCTAGCGAGGGATTCAAGGCGCAGGGTACAGAAATGGCCTCAAAAGAGCCTCCACCCACTCTGCTGAGTCCCTCTGTGTTCCTACAGGCCCTTGTAGGTCCCTAGTACAAGTATATATCGTTATGTTGATACTCTATTTCTCTCTCCTTCACTAGATTGTGCTTTTTGAAACCAAAGAAAATCAATTCCTCAAATAAGCCCTGACACTTGAACTTCAAAATATATGGAAATAAAGGTAGTCAGAGGGCTTCCTTGAAAGAGATAAGGCTTTTGTCAGGTACTGAAGAAAGCTGGGATTTAGAGTAGGAGGAAAACAGAGCAGAAGCTCCGGGATCTGGGCGAGTGAAAGGCCTCAAATTGCTAGAGTAAGAAGGGGACCTCTGGAGATCATACCTCGAATTGCTAGGGTAGGAAGGGGACCTCTGGAGATCAGTACTGGTAAATTTAGGGTACAGATTTACCAGTACTGAGTGGAGAAGTAAGGGTGGAACCATGCTCAAAATTAAACGACTTCACAATAAAATCTCATTCACAAATAAAACAGGTGAAATTATTCCTACTAAATAATTCACAATATCCCTTAAAGTAGCCGTTCGTTCAGCACTTGTTTACATACCATGAAATATTTAACGAAGAAAAAAAATGACAAAGGGAATTTCAAGACACTGCCAATTAAGGATTAACCAATAAACTTTAAAGGTCAAACATAAAATTCTATCCAGAAAAAAAAAGGACACGTAATAGTGAAACAATTCCCATCTTACTGGAGATAAGGCTCCAGTTTAACACGAGATCAAGTTGGGGAATCTTTTCCCGGCCCCGTAAGTGCGGCTCAAGCGGCCCGATCCCTTCCAGGGCGCGCTCCCACCCGGAACTTCCAACAGCCTACAGCCTCTCGAAGCTCCTCCCTTCTCCCCGCCAAGGGCCCCGCCCCTCCAGCCTCACCTTCAGGTACCACCGGAAATCCTCCCCCACAGGCCGGAGGTTAGTGACGTTCTCCAGCGTGGCTTTGAGCTGCAGCGCGATTTTCTGAGGAGGAGGGCCAGAGCGACCGCATCAACCGCGCCTGCGCAGCCCCGCCTAGCCCCAGGCCGGCCCCTCCCGACAGGAGCCCTGTCTCTCCGCTCTTTCGCAGCGCAAGCCCACTCCCCTCATTCTTTCCCAGAGCGAGCTTCCGCTTCCCAGATCCTCGCCACCGCCCCGTCCCTGCCCCGGTGGCGATTCGCCGCCGTCACCCCCATAGTGGCCTGGCTCAGCACGGCGCTTGCTGCGGTCGCTACTTTCCGGCCAGTCGCAAACGGCGGGCGCCGCCTGCGCACTCTCGGTGCGGGCCTGCGGCTTGCGTCGGGCGGGGCGCTGGGACCCGTGTCTGCGCGCGCTTTTCTGGAGTGCGAGCGAGCGAGCGAGCTGAGACGGGTCTCTGCGCACGCTTTTCTGGAGTGTGTGTGTGGTGAACACACGGTGGAAGTAACGTGGGTCTGCAGTTAGCCTGCCACGACCCGTAGATGCCGGCCTCCAGCGATCAGTAATTCCAGATCTTTACTGAACAGGGATGTCGTGCCAGCACTAAGCTATTTTGAAGGATACGCGGCAAATTTCTTAACCCCCTCGGATCTCTTCCCTGGTTCTTCATTACTCTGCCTTTCCACCCCAACCTCGCCCTCCAGGCTTAGAAAACGTTCTCCCTGCCCAGGGCCAGCTTCGCAGATTTGAGGGGTGAGGCCTTTTCCTCTGAGCTGCTCTTTCTCGCGAGTCCTCCCAGAGGGTTGGCCCGTGCGCTTGTCCTCATTGCGGTCCCAAGCCTGGACACTCCCCTTTCGCTGGCTCTTCTCTGGGCTTCCAACTGGTTTATCCTTATACATTTAGGGAACCTTGTTTGACCTGTCCAGGGTACATCTGAGACCATACAGGCACTGTGAGCGTTACAAGGAAGAGCCCATTCAAGTCTATAGGCTCCTGAGCGCATCACTGTCATTTCTTTAAAATTTTGAGCGACCATTTTTGATATCTACCACCAACTTGCCTCGTTGCCCCAAGTATCCTATGGAAAACTGCACTGGAGACAGGAACCCTGACATTTTGGGTCCCAGATCGGCATCTAACCTCATGCCCTGGTATCTTTGAAGGAGGCAGAGCAGGGTGTATGGGGGAGGGCGGGGTGGGGATGGGGGCGCGGCACTGACTTAGGAGTCAGAAGACTTGGGACCTTGTTCCAAGTTGGCTTGTCTTGAGGGACATGAACTTGCTTCAATCACTTTCCCTCAGTTAAATAACACTTATTACAGCCCAGTTCCTTTCAGTGTGCACAATCTGTTCAACCAGCACTTTGCCTAAGGAAGCCATGCAATTTAACAAGGAAAAAAGTTCCTACTGATAGACCTGCTTAACAAATTCCCACACTATGTGTACCCACTAGGTCGCAGTTCTTAATGGCTGTTGGGATTCTGATTTTATAATGTTTTGGAAAACCTAAGGGTGATGAAAACACAATGCAATATACATATACCTTACTGTTGAATTGTGCACTTGAAATTACTTGATTTCGTTAACTAATGTCAACATAATAAAAATAAGTAAAATAAAGATTCAATGCCCCCCCCCCCCCGCAAACGTATTGGGAAACTTCTAAGACCAGGCATTTTGCCACTTAGAATACAATAAATCAAAGTTTGTTCTCCCATACTGAAATAGCTACAGATGTATCTAGCAAAGGCGATTTTAAAAAACCTGACCTCTATTACATCTCTATAATAAAGGTGGAGGAAAAAAACCCAACTGCAAACCACAAAACTATTCTACATCTAACAACCAAAAAAAAAGTACTTCATTAGTATAAAATATCCAATATTCAAATTTCTGTAACGATGTTAATTTTAAGTTTTTGAATCACGATCCAAATAGGATCCAAACATTGTATTGCTTATATGGCTTTTAAATTTCCTTTATACTTTCCTGCACCATCTCTACATTATGTTTCCAATTTACTTTTTGAAGAAACCACATCACTTGCTTTGAAGTTTCCACTAGATATTGCTGATTGGATTCTCACCGATTTTTTAAAACCTGATTCTCTAGTTTCTTATTTCCTGTAAATTGGTAGTTATAGCTTGACTGTTGATTTGGTTAGATCTGTGGACAATACTTCACACAGGATGTTAGTGTTTTAAAAAGTAATTGAGATGCTCACATATTCAGATCTTTATAAAACTAAAACTAAAAATTGCATTTTGTTATGCATTTATTAAAGAAAATCATTTATAGTTTATAAAAAAAAATTGCCCTGATATACATGAAAATTTCCTGATAACGGTAATTAAAAATAGCCACTCCCACCCCCTTGTGTCCACACTAACATTCAATCTAGATTGGCTTAATCTTGAAGTGTAATCCAATAAGACTGAAGACCAAACACTTCAGGTCCTGGACAAGGTAATAAAATACTCGTAAGCCTTCTGGATCCCTAAAATGTAAGAGAAAAAAATGTTTAAAAAGCTGAGAAAAACTAGCAAGATAATACAATTTAATAACACATATTATGTACCAAGATATTACTCATAAAGGTATTTACAGAATATAAACTTTGAAAACAACCAAGTGTCCAAAACGAAGGGAAAAGCTATATATGCTATACATTAAAATGAAATATAGTCATTTAAAATATTAAGGTATTTTTAAATAGGAAAATATTAAGTGAAAGAAATCATTAAGATTGTTGATCTCAATATTTGTGCTTTTAAAAACTTTTTAATTCACAGAAAAAAATAAATACTTCAAAGTATTAAGTTTCTAATTGATAGGTTTATCTTTCTAATTGCAAGGTTTCCCCTTTCTACTTTTCCTATATTTCAATAATGAGCATGTATTACTTTCAGAATTATGAAAAAATTTTTATAAGTAGGAGTACTAAGCAGGACTGAGAAGATGAAGATTACTATGGCATAACTGGCTAAGAAGAGACTGTCCAAAGAAAGCTATGCCCAACATGTACTAAAAGTGTGCCATATTAAATCCCAAATTCTCAAAACACAAGACAAAAATAAATAAATAAAAGCCAAAATCTGAGGATTCTATTATATAGTTTGTCTCAACTTTATAATTTGCCCTACTGACATGAACTTTTGAATTTATATTCTAAACAATTTCAGTTTTGTCCCAGTCAAACTTTAAGATGTACTAGTCTGAATGACCAGCACTGAAAAAGTTGTTCAGAGTCAGTGACTCTTACAGTTTTCTCATATTTTCGGCATATATATTTTTTAATTTTCTTTTCTGGCCAGATTCTTACTCACTTTGGCTGCTCCTATGGCATTACTCTGTGTGTCACTGAGAAGCAATTATTAACAATGATTGAATAAAACACCAAAAGCAATAGGAGAAAGTCCCTGCAAATAATTCAGAATCTATCTCCAATGAGGGGTACAAAGCTGACCCCTTCTGTCTTTCATATGTTCCAGATCTTACCATAATGGTCCCAATTTGGTTAAGGGTTTCATCTCAACAGGCTGTAAAACGGGCACATCTGGATATTAGGATCATGTACACTTACTTGGATTGATTAACATCAATAAGGGAACCAATTTTTGATGTTGTGAAGGAAATGTGTTCATCTCCAATGACGATTTCAAGCTCCTAGAAACATTAAAAAAAAAAAAAAACAACTAAGTCAAGCTGAACTAGAATTTTTATCAAGCACACAAGAAGGGGGTTCATCATCTGGCAAATCACAAAAACTCTAAATCACTAAATCACTAAACTGTGCCGGGTACTGGAAACAAAGAGATAAATAATGGTTTATTTCATATTCTTAGAGGAAGTTGTGTCTATAAGGCTCCACCATTTCTGGGATTTGAAAGAGATTACATAGGAGTTTTTGTTATTAACAGTGTGGAGTGACATGTATAAATCTGTGTTTTACAAATACCAAATATCTAACCTTTCTGGGCAATATGAGACAATTTTAGACAATGATAAATGTTATAAAGACAATAAAACCTTATTTTTTTAAAAATGACAGGCAAGACATCACTGAAGTGACAAATGAAGACTTCAATAATAAAGACAGTGTTGGATAGAATATTCCAGGCAGCATGTAGCAAATATAAAGGTCTTAAATTAAGAATAACTGAGGTATGTTTGAGGAACAGAAATAAGGCCAGTTTGAGGTTTGAACATAGCCAGAGATTTTGAGAATGGTAGAAGATAAGGCGAGGGTTAGGATTTTATTTTAAATGCAGCGGTTAAACCACTGGAGAGTATAAAATCAGCAAAATACAGTAAGTCCTCATTTAACCTCATCATTGGGTTCCATGACTTTAAGCAAAACAATGTACTATAGGAAAACCAATTTTTAATAGGCTAATTGATATAAACAAGTTCCTACAGCATCTCAATATTATAAGGAAACCATAATGAGCAGAATGGTATTATTTGAGAACTTGCTGTACATACAAAATTTACATTTTAAAAGATTACTCTGGCTTCAGGATGGAAAAATGGGTTGTACAGGACAAGAGGAGAAACAAGAAAATCAATTAGGAGTCTGGATTAGGAAAGAAACAGCTGAGGTTGAAAGAAGTCTTTCTTATATACTAGTTGCCTACACGATTTTCCTTCCATTAGACTGCTGAAATAACTATGTTCTATTTATCTTTGTATCCTCACAATGCTTTGTCCACAGTAGTCACTCAGTAAGAGAGGTCAGCAGCAAAAGCTCTGAGAAGAGGGGGAGGGGATTACAAGAAAAAATTCAGGACTGAGCTCTAGATCTCAGCAGCACCACTTGCTCTCTGTGTTCCTCCCTGTGGGGTTCCTGCTTCCTTAGACCAAGGTGCTGATAATCTGCTTTGTGTACAGCTCCCTAACATGCATGAGCATATGCACACACAAGTGGATTCAATGTCAATATGCAGAGCAGTAAACCTCATCTTATTTGTAAGATCTCTGTATTGTGGATAGCTGCTAAAACATTCACCTGTCGGCCCACTCGGTCAGGAGGAGGCCATAAAGCATCATCCTCTTTGGTAATTTCACTGTCATCGATTATTCTCTTCAATTCTTCCATCACACTTTTATGTACATAAGCCTAAAAGCAAGTTAAAAAACAGAATTTAAATTGTATCCTTAAGCAGCATACTGACTCAGATAGCAATACAAATAAAAAAAGACTGCTCCTGAAAACTTATTTCCAGCACTTCTGTAAATGGGAAGACATTCAGGATTGACCTCAGCATGCTGCAGAGGGCAGGATCAGAAGTACCCAATGACCACCCTTCAGTCCCCCAACTACTTGTTTCTACTTCTGGGTATAACCTGTTCACATGAACCTTCTCCTTGCCACAAACCCAACTCACACCTAAACCCAAAACAAAAGATCTGTGAGTAACCTTGGTGATTCTTAACTAGATAACATACTTCTAAAGAGGAGAGACATATCTTTCAGAATATTTTAAAAGATTATTCTGGCTTTTACATGCTTTACATATTACATAACATTTTACATATTATGTTTTTAAAAAAGTGAGGAGATGCTGACATGTAAGGATAAAACTGATTGCTAATTAAATATAATAGTATGAAAATATGTTGACTGTTAAAGATATTTTCAAATGTGACCAAGTGGTTAAAAAGAAAAAGTAGCTTTTATGAAGACTTATGGGATGGTAGAAATCATACCAAAATGGAGCATACATGGACTTGACAGAGGCAGGGACAGGTTTTAATTCTTGCTCCATCTCTTAATAACAAGGGTGACTTTGAACAAGTTCCATAATTAATACCTAGGTCTTCACTGTCTTATCTGTAAAAGGTATATATATATCACCCATCACATACACACTTCAGCTTACAATCTGGATCAAAAAAGATAATGTATGTAAAATCATCAGTGCCATGCTTGGCATCTACCATATATTCAATGGTGTTAACTGCTTTCTTATGCTTCCTTTCCCCATTCAAATGCAAACTAAGGAGCTCTACTGAGTGCTATGCATTAGGGAATATGCCAAAGACTTTGAGTGAGAGTAGGCTTTATTATTTCTATTTTTGCAGATGAAGAAACTGAGACTTATCAAGTTCAGCCAGGGAATTTGCTCAAGGTCACATGGTTTATAAGTAGCAGATTACAAAGCAAGATATGCAAGAGTTCAAACGATTACCAGTAACTGATTTGGCATTGAGAAAGAATACAAACTAAAAGATTTGAGAAAAACTTTAGAAGCTGTCTACAGACTTAGCTGTACTTCTCTATTCTTTATCTTTCAATACTACTCCAGAAAGAACAAAAACAAGACAAAAAGCTAAATTGTAGTGAATGAAAGACTCAGGAGGTTCGTTACCTCTTTTCTGATCATGACATCATTTTTGTAATTGCTGTTGTTGGCATATCTCAATTTACCTGTGAGGGGCAAAAAACAAATTCAATGTATAATAAAAATGTATGAATAAAACATCATTAGTGTACTAAGAGTATTGGCTGTTGCTTAAAATGTATCCTAACTTTCCCCTCAAGTGTCTAACAAATTTATTATTTACACCTTCGGTTTCGACAATACCACTATTTTCAGTTCTTCACTTTAGGCTATTAAATAGCCTCACAGCAAAAATAATACAGCTGACACTGAATTATAGTTCTTGCAAAAGGTAGCTCAAATGAGATAAAAGAACACAAGCAGACTCTTTGGGACTCTGGCCAATTATCTTTCTGCAGGTTAATATCCTCAGATGAAAATAGGGATAGTATTGGTAACTTATTAGCACAGAGGGCCTCCTGAGGCTCAAATGAGTTGTGAAAAGCCTTTTGAAACACATACATATATTATCATGGGAATATGCAATACTCTGATCTATTCCTGTGATTAAAAAGTTGTGGTTTTATTATTTACCACATTTGGTTTATAAGGCCCTTTGTGCATATGTGCATTCAACAGGTTGGATATATATATGGTGGGTATGAAGGAAAAGATAAAAATAGAAGAGGCGACTTTTCCCTAAAGAAGGCACATATGTAAAGAGCCAAACTGATGCCTCACTGCACTGTTTCTCTGCCTTAAGTGTCTCTCCTTTCAGTTCGTTCTCAATATAGTGGACAAAGTGATGTAGTAACATGGATCTGATTTGGTTACTCTAATACTTGGGATACTCACAATGGCTGCTCACTGCCCTCTTGATCAAATCAAAATTCAACATGGCATACTGTTAAGCTAAGCCCCCTGTCTGCCTTTCCAGGCTCACTCCTGCAACAGTCCTCTCTCATGATAGCTGAAGTTAATCAGAGACTACTTGGTTTTTGCCTGAAACGTCCCATGTACTTTTTTGTTTTCAACCTCTTTGCCATTAACGCTGTCCAAAATGCCTTGACTCTCATCTGCCTAAAGAACTCCTATAATTACTAGAGACTCACATTCCCCTTCCCCAAGTCATTTTATGAAGGAAGCCTCCTCTGAACTAGATGAGGTGCCTTCCTTCTGCTCTGAGTCCCTTCTGTCTTGTCACCTAATATACTGTCTTGTCGCTGTTTACAAATCTATCTCCTTCACAAATGTGACTTGTCAGGTTCATCGTTGTGCCCCGATTTTGTGGGAATTTTCTGTCATTTTTGATTTCTTTTCTTTAACCACTGTGCCCCACCCCTACATCCTATAATTGACAAAGTACTGTTGGTTCTGCCCCCAACAGTATCCTAAATCATTTTCTCCCCTTTTACTAACACTCTAGTCTCAACAGTTGAGACAGTCTGAACAACTGTTACTGTTTCCTAATAAGTAGTCCTGTTTCCCTTCTTGCCCATTCTGCACCCAATAATTAGAATACTTTTTCAAGAACAGATCACATTTCTTCTTTGCTTAAAATTTTCCAATTGCTTAGTGCTGCACTTTGAATAAAATCCAAACTCTACCATGGCCTACAAAGACTTACATGGTGTGACCCCTGCCTACTTATCCCACATCATGTCTCACTATTATCCCCAGAGCTCACTACTTTTCAGCCACATTGGTCTGAAATATGGCCACCTGAGTTATGCCTAGCTCATTCCTGCCCTACGGCTTTGACACTTGTTGTTCCCTCCCTAGAAGCTCTCCTCTTGAGGTTCACAAGGCTGGCTCCTTCTTGTCAATCAGGGCTCGGGTCAAATACCCTCTTTTCAGAGAACTCTCCAATGGCTACCCTATCTAAAAGCAGCCCACCAGCAACTACTCCATCATTTTGTCTTATTTTCTGACCACTCATCACTAGCTTCCTGTTAATTTCTCTCCCAGCACTGGAATACAAGTCCCACGAGAACGAAAGCTTGTCTATCGTTCACTTCTGTATCCGAGATCGTGGAACATAGCCTGGCACCAAAGTGGGCGTTCGACCCATGTTTGTTGAATAAAGCATTCTGTCAAAAGATGTTACTAAACAGAAGTCCCTGCACATGTACAGAAAAAACCAGCGGGGCAGACACAGGATTGTTTCTTTCAGATCCGCGCCGCACTGATACTGTATCAGTCCGTTCCTTCTCTAATTCCCGGCTCCTTCTAGACCCCAGGGCTCCCCACTCGCCCGCCCCCAGGCCTAGTGCTCGCTCCCGGGAGCCGGTAAGCCGCTCTCACCGTCGGGTCGGAACTCAAACTCGAGGAACTCGTGGCCGAACTTGCCCTTGTGACCCACGTAATAACGCAGATAAAAGTCACTCTCCATTGCTTGCAAAAGGCAACGGAGTCCGAACTTTAATAGCAAACCACACCGCCGCCGTAAGCGCCCGACACTGACGTTTACGGCGGCGCCCGGAAGTGACGTCAAAGCACGCCGTCACCGGTAGTGAAGGGGCCCCTCCGTCGCACCGCCCTGTGGGAGAGACAATGCGGCCCCGCCCCTCCCGGTGGAAACTGGGGACTTTTCACTTGGAGGCGGGGTCAGTGCAGCCACGTCCTCTCAGCTTGAAGCGGGAACAAGACATTATGTTCTCCTAAGCATAAGGCCATGCTGTCAAAGAGCTTCAGGGCCTAGCTTCAAGTTCTCGGGCTGAATACCTAAGCCCTGTGTCCTTCCAGGCTCAACCTCTACTTAAAGGACTATGTGAGAGGGACAAAGCTGCTCACAGTCTCTGGCTCCCACCGAACTTTGTGGATTAAGGACCAGTTAGAGAAAACCCTTCTTGGAGATGCTTTTCCTAATCTCCGTTTCCTAAAAACGGAGATTGTCGTTTTTCTGGAACTAACTCGACTGAATTTATTCCCAATTTTTCTACTTTTTATTGCTACCTTTCCCTTTCTACTTCACTGGTTTCTGGAGTAGATGATGTGAATAGAATTTAAACTGAATGTTTGATCTCTCACTCCCCAGCCATCGATGTACTACTTACCCAGCAGTGATTTCCAGCATTGGCTGCACAATAGAATCATGTCGGGGCATTTAAAAATACTGATGCCTGGACCCCACCCAAAACCAGTGAAATCAATATCTCCAACTGTGGGCTTCAGGGTTTTTGTTTTGTTTTGTTTTTTTTTTTTTTGTTTTGTTTTGTTTTGTTTTGTTTTGTTTTGTTTTTGGTAAAGCTTCTTGAATGAGTCAGGGTTGAGAACTGCCCAAGAGGCTCTTGTCCTTTCAGGCCAAAGTGGTTGACCTCTGTGAAGGCTTTCTGGCTGAGGAAAAATTTACCTCCTTGGTTACGGAAAAAGCAGTCAAAATCCTAAGTATTAGGAGCCTGCTTTAGCTCATCTAAGTTCCAGCCAGAGGGGAATGGAATTGGTTTTGAACAGAGTGCTGAGTTGGTATCATTCTTGGGGCCTGGCAACCATAACGATACTATCCTGTATTTTGGCAGCAGTCTGATTCTCATTCCCAGTCTTGCCATTACTCCTTTTCTCCATGAAAAAGCATTGGTAGCAGAGTGTAGAATGGGTATGATGAGTAAAAAAAATAAAAATAAAAGCACTGGAGATTTATGTTGGAATAATCCTTTGTGTGACAATGATTCACTGTGATCAAAAGGGAACTGATTGAACTTTTTGGACTTCAGATTTCTTATCTTTGAAATGAGCATAATTTTAAATGAGCATCTGGTAGAACTGTTTTAAGGGTAAGAAACAATGTCTTGGAAATTAGAAAATATAAACTGTAAATAACTATAAAACCATAAGGTATTTTATTGAAAATATTGGATATGGGTAGTAACAAGGGAATTGTATAAAAAACAGAAGGGAATCACGAGGTATTAAGTACCCAGTAAACGTTAGCTCAGAGGCTGGCTGAGACCGTTTGCAAGTGCTTGTTTCTTGAACCCTCATAACAAGCTTGAGGTGGTAAATGGAGTTAAGTATATAGAGATATCAGGTTATTGTGAAGGACCTCACAAGCCATATTAGGGAATCTGGGCAAAAACTCAAGGGTATTGGATTTTAATCTGGGTGTCATGTGCTGGGAATATAATGGTGAACAAGACAGACCTTCATAGGGCTTGCAGAGGAGGCAATTAAGGAGCATATGAGCAATTATGTAGGGATAAAGATTACAAATGGGGAAGCACAGAATACTATGGAAGCACATGGAGTAGCTCCAAATCCAGTCTAGAGGTTTAGGGAAGTCTTCTGAGGGAAATGTTCCAGAGGGCACAGAACTGTGTGGTTAGAATACAGAATGAGGTTGGGAAGGGAAAGAGGCCAAATCATGAAGGATGGTACAAGCTGTATTAAGGAGTTTGGGTTAAAACCCAAAGGTATTGGTGTTTTAATGCAACAGAAACAGATGAAAGTCTTTAAGTAGGAAAAAGGGGTGATGGTGACATGACTTAATGTATTCTAGAAAGATCACTCTGGCTGCAATGTTGTAGACCGGGTTGGAAAATGGAAATATTAAAAGTAAAATTCAGATAAGTAGTTGTTAAAGTAATCTATGATGGTGATAACCCAAGATGGTGGTGATCAGTACTCCCATAGTGGCAATGGAGATATAAAAGTAGATGGATTTGAGCTGGAATACCATAATTTAAGGGGAAGGGGTGGCCAGAGAGATGGGGGAAAACCAGGAGTATTGTGTCATGTAAGCCAAAATAAGAGTATTCCAAGAAAGGAGTGCCAACAGCATTAAATACTCCTTCCAAGGTCAAGGAAGATAAGGACTGAAAGTGTTTACAATATTTATAATTAAGGAGGTGCTGGGTGATTTTAGTAAAAGCAACCTCAGTGGCATGGGAATAAGAAGTAGGGCAGAAGTATTGGGATACAAGTAAGCCAAATTTGTTGTGGAAGCAGAGTTACCTAACCCTGAGTTAGGTCTGGGAGTGAGAGAGTAGATATGCTTCCTGGAGGAGTAGGTCTAAGCAGAGTACTCAAGGACAAACGAGTTAGCCACATAATAGGTAGAGAAGGAAAATCTAGGCAGAGAATGCCACATGTACATGAGCACTACATGAACTACATGTACTTTGGGGGCACTAAACAACTGTGTAACTTTGGACAGTTTCTTCACCCACTTCCTCATCTATAAAATCAAAATGATATTTTTTATCTCACAGATTTGTTGATGCAGGTTCATTTATGTAGAATACTGGGTAAATATTAGGGTTTCAATGATCATTCACTCCCCCCTCATTAAAGCATCACAGTGATACTTTTGGATTTAAAAAAATGAATTTAATCTCTCTCTAGAAACAGTGCACTGATTTTACAAATGTTCATATTTGGTTTTTAGTTCACCAAGATGATGTCAGTACAGCTAGTGAGATGCAACATACCAACCACCCTTTGCCTCTGGAAGAGAAACCAGACTGCAAAGAGGACTGAATACAGAAGCTAACGGAACTCAGAATGACAAAAAGTTGAAACGGTTAGTGTGACCCGGTATTCTAACATGCCTGTTACATCAGATACAGTAATTTGGGGGTGTTTAGAGAGGGGGAGACAAACAAGGAAAATTCATTTGGGTACAACATGATGGAGTTTGCAAACCAGTACTTTACCCCCAAATTAAAACAGCTTGTATAGAACAAAATGCTATTCTAAAACATATGGTTTGTACAGGTATTTCCTCTTGCAATTTTTGTAAAAAAGTATCAAAACCTTCATGTCTTTAAATATATATATGTACATATACAGGTGGTGTTTTTAAAATTAGTTTTTATAGCACAAAGTATTTGCAAGTACAGAGGGTTTCTGCTGATTCTTGACTGTGCACATGGTGCATAGCCTGAATGAATAAGAGCTTCCTGATTTCTTGTTAACTGAAAATTTGAAGCTGTAATTCTTCCACCTCTAAGTTTTCCATATCTGAAGATCCCCAATACCTTAAAAATACAGTGTGAGAAGACTCCAATATTCTACCTTCATGCAGTGATGGGAAAGAAATTTACTCTGAAATGTTTTAACCACTTATATTCTGTGAAATGATGAGTGTATGGCTAAAGTTAGGGAGTGAGGTCAGGAGGCTCACATTTGTGTGCCCTCTCCCCATTCCCACAGTGCCTGACTGGACAATGCTTGGGGGTCCCCTCTGCAGACTCCATGTCTTCAAAATTTCCAGTTTATTTTTATTTTTCTCACTTGAGAAAATCTCAGAGGCGCTTGACACTATGGTGGGCTTCTGTGAAAATCCCACTGCCCTTATATTAGTTTTCATTGACCATACTGAGAAACTTCAACTCAACTGTGTGAAAAGCAATCATTCTTTCCCTGTGGCCACTGGGAAGCTTGAGGCTGAAGACTGACAGGTCTGCAAAGCACTGGTAACACATCCTGATGAATCTTCCATGATGTACATTGTGCCTCATACACAATAAATGACCAAGAAATGTTTGCTTAATTGAATCAGAAATTAAATATTAGTTTTCTATAAAGTGCTTACATTGAACCTATCTTTCCATCCAGCCTCATTTCTTACTAAGTCCACCTTGAATTTTTTGTTCCTTATAATGAATTACATGCACGTCCTTAAAGTCCCCATGCTGTTTCTTGCCTCTGTGTCTTAGCATAGTGTCTCCTCTGCCTGAAGTAGCCTGGACACCTCTACTTAATTTTTAAGACTTAGCTTAAGGTTACTTCTCCTTCGATGCCTTTCTTGATTCAATTCCTCATCTCCCTGGGTAAAAATGACCTCTTTGTACCTTAACAGCATTCTGAAAATAATCTATTCCTTTTTTGTTTCCACATATCTTTCTTTACTGCTACTGTGAGCTTCATAGGGACAAAAAATGTCTGATTGACCTGTGCATCTGCAGTGCTTGACACTGTTCCTAGCGAATGGTTTCAGTGAATGAATGTATTGCAATCGCAGAGAGAATTGGAGGGATCAATAGTACTTATTACCATAAATTTAAATCCAATCTCATTACAGGTTACCTCAATCTGTTTTATAAATAATCATGCTATCAAAAGTAAATAAAATTTTAGCTTCCCCTGTGTTTGGAAGGCCATTTCTGCAAGGGCATTCATAATTCCGTTGGAAAGACAAGTAGTAGGTTTGGTACAATGTTCAGTCAGGCAGCCCAACATAGTATCCTAGAGAAGGAAAGGGAGGAAAAGGACCAGGACCAATTTCTTTAGAGAAAAAAATGTCTGATTAATTTTCTGCCATCCTAGCATTATCTCTAAGCTTCCTTCCAGCTCTGTAGTCCAGTGACCCTCTGACCCATTAATGACTATAGAAATACGATGGCACAGGGGCAAAAGGCAGCAGAAATGCAACTGAACCTCAGAAGGAGGCTCAAAAAGCCTCCAGGATTAGGACTCCTCCTCAGATTTCATCTTATTTATTGCCATCCAACATGTGAGTATTCCATGATTTTGGTTATTGTAGGTGGCCTCCCATAGCTGCCTCATTTAAACTGTAGTTAGTTGTAGCATATTCAGAAAACATGGGTGTTTCTGAGATGGTTGTCTTTCATTAGCATTTTGAGTCTCAGACTGAATCATCCTATCCCAGTTCATTATTTTTTCTGTGACAGCTAGGATATGACTGAAAGTTTCGATATTATGCATTAGTCATTGTTAAATTTCTCCATGAAATTCTATTTCTTTGGAGGCAGGTTACAGAAAAAGTTGTCTGTTTTATATAAATTTCAATGATTTGTCACTTTCATCATTTTTCTTCAGTCAAAAAGAATTTTCTTTCCATTCTTGAAAGAATAGTACTAAGTGATTAAGCTCCATAGGAGCTGGTCGCCGTTTTAAATATTCTATTTGGTAATGGTCATTCTAAGTCAATCGCATGTACCCTCTCAATGGATGTTTCAGGACTGTCGGCACATACGTATATGAGGAAATTGCTTTATGCGAAGCATAGCGGCCAGGCTTCAGAACACAGTTTTCTCAAAAGTTAGGAGACCATGAGTGATGTAGAGAAAGGTCCTAGGAACAGGGTGAGAGTCCAGGATGTCTGCCTGGAAATTCAAAGGGTAGCAAGCCGGTGGGACATCCCAGCTTCACTGAGTTGGGGGCAGCCAGGTAGGGCAGGGAGGACTTTGCTTAAGTGTGTCACGTTCCAGATATATTAAGGTTAGATACATGTCCTCTTTTTCTACTTAGGCCAAACACTTCTGTGTCACACTTTATCCCTAGTTGTCCAATGGGGGTGAAGTAGAAAGAGTTAAGAAAAGACCACACCTTGGATGAGAGCATTCCATCTGGAACTGCAGGGTTATGTTTTCACTGAGAGATCCCCCAAAGAGAAGAGTAGTACTTCTCCCCACCTTCCCCAAGGCCCAGGAAAAGCAAAGGAAGTGTCCACAGCGAAAAAAAAAATCTGTACATATACCTAGAGTTTTTCCTTTTATTTACAAAGCAGTAAACCAAATCCCTGTGTGGACATATATATCCAACATACTATAATATTGCATATGCCATTTCCCCCTCAAAAAGGACTTTAGGTTTGGCCACTTTTTCTGACTTAGGCCAAAAGTTAGTTTTATCTATAGGAACACACAATGGTAACAAACCTACATCTTACTTTTTCCCACCTAAAGGAAATGGTAGAAAGTAAGGGGAAGGAAAAAATGGAGATGTAACAAAACTGATTCCACTGTCCTTATCCTCACCCATAGCACATCTCAGAGGTTCAGTGCCTGAGCCATTCCCTAGAGTAAACTTGGGCTGTTCTGGAAACATCTCCACTTAGTGCTCTATATGGAAGGAAGGCACCCTCAGTGTGCTTTAGAGGAACCTTGATGAATTCAACCCAAGTGTCCTGAAGGAAAATGAATTTACTCGAAATGCTGAACTTTAAAACAAGAAGTAGCCAAGGTTCAGGCATTTTCTCACCTGAGCGCACGAGAACTTCTGGTACTGTGTAATGTCTGTACACTGGCCTTAGCCATAGAAGAGAAAGCCCAGGTAGGAGTCACAGCAGCCATGGGTGAGCTGAAGGGCTTTTCCTGACTGATTGGGGTTCCAGGAAAAGCCAGAGGTGGAAAGGATTCTGCCTCTTCCACTACATGTTTGCACAAACCATGGTATCTGTTTTATGAGCCACATTTCCAAAGGCTTCTCTGAAAACGACTGATACCCCTCTTGTGGACTGTTTTCAAATATATTTATCTTTATGTATTTAAACAATAGCCATAAGTGCGCCTCTCCTCTCGATTTTTCTCTCTCACACACATGCAGACTTAAACATAAATGCACACAGAGTCCATTTAGTGGGCCAATCATACCAAAAATAAATACTGTCATGTCTCTAAATTATTTATAGAACTAATCTTATTTTTGAAATATGTTAATAAATAATCTAAATGGGAGAGGGAGTTGAAATGTTTTTTTCTTTTATGTTGATGGATAGCCACAAAGCATAATCATCTTATTTATAAAAAAAACCCCCAAACTCTAAAACCTAAAAAAGCCCTCCAAACCAAATACTCTCTGTAAATATAATTTTTAAATGATGAGTAAGCTACTGTACCATCGGCCCCATTTGGTTATGTACATCATGTTAGTCACTCAGCAGTAGCCATTCCATGAATTCCTCATGGGTAGTGCAACCAGTTAAAAAGTGTATAAAACATTATACATATAAAAACTCTCACATCCTTTGGATGTTTGCAGTTCATCATAACTTTGTGGTTACCTTTCCCCAACATAAATTAAAGAAAAAAATTACACACACACACACACACACACACACACACACACACACTCACTCACTCACTCACTCACACAGACCCATATACAGAAACCCTTCCATCCAGGCACACACCAGCCAGGTAGTGTAGTGCCTGGAACTGAATTCCATGAGGCACGAAGGGAGTGGTCCCATCCTCAGGGCAGTCCATCATCTTCAAGGCTTAATGCCACTCGCTGGGGAGACAAAGCAAAGAAATCATCATTAGACCTATACTGAGTATCATAAAGTACCAGATATTACTTCACAGGCATTAGCTCATATAATCTTCAAACTACCCCAACAGAGAGGTTTATCATAATAATTTTACAGATGAGAAAATTGAGACTCAATGAGCTTAAACATTTGTCCTGGATCATGTAGCAAGTGAGTGAACTAAAATTTGAACCCAGATCTGTGTGAATCCAAAGCTTTAACTTTTTCCATCATTCTGTTCTACTTTGTAAAGGAGGGCTGCAGAAATCTAAACTTCCTTAATCTTTTTTTATGGGATTATAGGTTTGCTCAATTTCAGTGAGTTAGCTTTGGCAAATATTCAATCCCAGGTTATTAGCTATTTGTCTGCATCATGCTAGTCACAATTAGGAAGGTAATGTGCTATACCCCTCCCAACTGACTATGCAGAATTGGAAGACAGTGCAGGTCAATGAAATTCAATCCCTCTTTCCCTCACCTCTATTTTCTAGTCATTAGATGCTAGACTTCCCTCTGCCACAAATGGCTGACCACTAGATCACCATCTAGTGGTGAGCCCACTAAACCCTAAGCTGGTGGAGAGTGGACTTAAATTCTTTCTCACGTTGACATGAAATCTGTATCTTCTGGTGTTCTTTGATTCTATCTCTTAGACTCAGAGAGTTCGGCGCAGACAACACTTGAAATTCTCAGACAGTGTTTGAGTTCTTTCCCTTCCTTCCAAGTGTTTTCTTCTCCAGACTACACATTTAGCTTTCCCCAGCTGGTCCTGATGTAATCCTGTTTCCCACTCTTCCATTTCGTGGATACTCTCCTTTGGACAGACCTCAGTGCTTCAATATCTTCTCATAGCTATATGGATTTGGGCTAACCACTTCAGCCTTCTGAGCCTTGGTTTTGTCATCTGTCAAATGGGAATAATAATTAACCTACCTCATAGGATTATTGGGAAATCACACTAGATAATGTATATTGAGTGCTTAATACAATACCAAACACACACGGAGTCCAGAGTATTGTAGATCTACCTACCCAGCATAAAATATAACCAGACTGGCATTTTCCATTTCTGGACATTCTACATACAACAAAAAAAATTCCACTGCCTTTCAAATCATCTTTCAATTATTTGTGGTTTTGCATAAATAATTATACAATTTGCATAAATAATTATGCAATAAATAATTTTTTAAAAATGTCTTGCTTCACTAGCATTTGAGACTTATCTATTTTTTTTTTTTTTTTTTTTTTTTTAGCCCAGTTACCCTCCCACTCTCTCCAAGGCAGATCTCTAGGCCAAGGGCAGGTCCCAGGAGTGATAGTGGAGCTACCTGAGAAAGACAGTAGAGAAAACAGGTTGTTGAGAATACTGACTTCCAAATCTTCAAGGCTAGTTACCCTATGCATTGGAAAGACCATGGGTGTTTTTGTACATACAGACAGGAATTTGAATCCTGGTTCTGCCACTGCCTAGTTGTGATCCTAGGCATTATTTAATGTCTCTTGAGTCTCAGTTTCCTCATCTGCAAAATAGGGCAAATACTATCAACTTTATAAAATTATTTTAAAGACTAAATGAGAAAATATATGTAAAACACCAAGTGGTGTCTGGTACTTTGTAGATTCTTACTAAATACTGATTTCCACACTGTCCTACTCTTTCTCTGCAGCTGGCAGGAGCTTATTCCTCGGGCCTGGATGCATAAATAATTATACAATTTGCATAATCAAGAACAGCTCCTCATGAATGGTTATTTCCTTCTCTGGAAACAATGCCACTTTACATGTGTAGAGTGCTTTGTAACGCACAAAGCAGTTTGTACCTGTGCTATCTCGCTTGAACTTTATAAACTTAAAGAAGCAAATAGAATGGGGTTATTATTCCCATTTTACAAATACAGGTGAACAGAGAGAAGTGACTAAGATCAGAGGGCTGTGGAATAGTGAAACCGGGAGTCATTTTACTCCAAGCTCAACATTTCTTCCACTGTGCCCTTTCTGATCTTTAAAAATTGGCTAAATAACTGGTTGCTTGGATTGGCCGAGGCTAAGGATCCTTGAGGCCATCTGTTGGCCCTCCTCACTTGCTCATCCTTATTTCTGTCTCCCCTTCATGAAGAATTTGCTTCAGCAGCAATTCTGTCTGCATTACCCCATACTTAATCATTTCTTTCACATGCCATCTCCTTGGTCTGCAACTAATCCATCTTTTTTCTTTGCCCCAATACCCAGATCACAATTTGCAGGCTTCCAGAACCAGAAAGGCTTCTAGGATTGGCTGTACTTGCCTGGGTTCAACACCCTTACTCATCAGCCCCTCAGACTCAGAGTGACACTGCCCTACCTTGCACTTGACGACAGGCAGCTCGGAAAGAGGGTTCTTCGGGAGTTGGTGCAGCTGTGACCTTGGTTCCCCGGCAAGACAAAAAGCTCCTTGAGGGCAGGGGTTGGGTCTTCCAGTTCTCTGGTCTCCCCAAGACAGGGCTCTGCCCACAGTGGGCGATCAAAGCTGCTGATTGCCTGACAGGGGGATGGACTGGATGACCTATGAGGTTACACTCAGCCTCCTGACTGCTATACTACCATGACACCTACTTCATCCACTTTGTGGTCCTTGCTCCCCCAACAAGCCATGTCCTATTGTGCTGCTTGGCCTTTGCACATGCTTCTTTCTGGAATGCCATTTTCCTTCTTCTCTACCTGGAAAACTGCTATTAGTCTTTTAAGGATACATTTCATCTGTTGCCTCCTCTGTGAGGCATTTGCTGCCAAATTTCCCGAACAGAACAGCTCCCTTGTTGATGTTTACATAGCATTTGTTCAACAAATATTTACGGGAAGCCAGCTATGCTGTGCTAGGCACCAGGAAAAGAGCATCATCAGATAGATAGTCCTGCCCTCAAGGAGCTCATGGTCTAGTGGGAAGACCAATGAGTAAAAAGGTGAACTGACTAGGGTGTGACAGGCGCTGTGATGGAGAGAGTCTGTGGGAGAATAAAAATAGCCAGGGAAAAAAGCTTCCCAGAAGAGGGGGCTCCTGAGCTTCCACCATGGCCCATTGCACACAGTTGTACAATAGTAAGCGACTATCTCTAATTCCCACCAGCAACTTGGGAGTAAGTACATTCCTTCATTACTTTTGAACACTTGATATTGAATGTGGTGCTTAGCTCATAATTGGCATATGATGTTTGTTGAAATGAATACATTTGAATTGAATGGCCAAAGTTACCCTTCCAGGCCAAAGGCTCTGAAATCTTACTCAGCAGAAAGAAAGACATTTGACATCTTTCCTGCCAAGAAGAGCCTCTAGGTACAGATGGTCCTGATACTCTTGTACCCCAACTACCTGCCCTAACATTTTTGTGTTCCCAGGGCCTAGAACAGTGCCTGGCACATGGTAGGTTCTTGATAAATGTTTGAAGGAAGGAAGCAAGGGAGAAAGGGAAGGAGAGAGGGAGGGAGGGAAAGAGGGAGGGAGGGAGGGAGGGAGGAAGGAAGGAAGGAAGGAAGGAAGGAAGGAAGGAAGGAAGGAAAGTAGGGAAGGAATATGGGAGGAAAGGAAGGAAGGAATTCGAGCGAGGAACACTTACTGCAGGATAGACATGGCCAATCTGAGCAGTCCTCCCTATGTGGAGCTCATCTTCATCCTCTTCTTCTGTGGTTTTTCTGTACACTGGGTTGTCAAAATTCATGCTTTTGGTGTTCTTCCGCTTCCAATTTCTCCAGATCAGGTAGCCACTCATGCACAGGAGGGCAATTACCGCTGGAGGAAGAGACATGTTACATTGGACCTCCAGCCCGCTCCAGCCCCATTGGTCAGATGTCAGTGCAGCTGTTGCCACCGCTCTAATTTTATTGCGCTTGTTGCTCAGACTATTTCTGTCTGTTCTTTTTCTACTGCTTGGAAGGCCTTCTCCCATCTTTTCCTTCACTAACTACTTGTTCTTAAAGATCCAGCTCAAATGTGAAGTCTTGCTCAACTTTTTAAGGTAGAGTCAGTTGCTTCCTCACATATGTTCCCAGACCATGGTATCATACTTTATATACGTGTACCCCAAATGAGACTGTGCTGTCTGAGGGCAAATCGTGTCTTCTTTCTCTCTCTATGCCCAGTGCCTCTCACTGAGTGGGTAATCACTAACATGTGCTGACTGAATGAGTAACTTTCTTCACCATGTCTTTGCCCTGATGCTTCTGCTTTTATGGATTTCCCTAAGAAAATTATTTTCTCCCCATATTAGAGGGGATCTGCAAGAAAAGGCACATCTCTAGAAAAAGAGTAGGGAAACACAGACTCCGAATTAGAATAAATGAATATATTAAAAAATAAAGGAGAAAATTCTCAAACAGAGCCGGCCAAAAATGAGGCAAACAGCTTCATAAGATAATAAGTCTTTCTGAGTATTCACATGGAGGCCAGATAACAGCTATCCAGGATGCTATAGAGGGGGTTTCTATTTTGGTAAGATTATAATAATTGATTGTAATAATTGATACCCATTAAAGATAGAAACCAGGCACAGATGCTTGTTATCACTGCTACTATTTATTGTCTTGGAGATCTAGCTATGCAGTAAGACTAAATAAAAAGTCGAAGGGTACACATAGGGGAAAAGGAAAAACCAAACTGTTATTCTTAACAGATATTGTACGTTGGAAAGATTAGAAAAGCAGATGAAAAACTTATAGGAATAATTTTAGTTCAAAAAGAATTCACATAAAAATCATTGGCTTCTGTATTAATCAACAATAACTAATTAGAAAATGGAATGGAATAAGAAAACATTTGTAATAGCCCAATAAAAACTATGAAATGCCTGGGATAACCTAATAAGAAAGTACAAGTCCTATATGATCTACAAAATTCTATTGAAGAATATAAAAGAAGGCTCACATAGACATGGCATGTTCCCTGATGGGAAGCTTCAATATTTTAAAAATGTGAATTCTCTCCATATCAATTTATATATCCAAAGAATAAGATCTCATCATAATTTTTATAGGATTAACAACAATATTCTAAAGTTCATCTAGAAGAGAAGTTGAATAAAAGTAGCTAGGAAAATGTTGCAGGAATAATAATGCCCTATTAGACATTAAGACATCACAAAGTTGTACTTCTAATATATAGGAATAGACAGATAATTGGTGGAGAAGAATAAACAGCCTAGAAGCAGATCAAAGTATGTATAAGGCCTATAGTTTATAATTAAAGATGATAATTCAAGTCATAAGGAAAGGACTATTCAATAATAGTCTTGGGAAAACTTAGATAGGCATGTAGAAAAAAAGAGTTAAATCTCTACCTCACACCATACTCTAAAATAAATTCCAAAATGGATTAATATCTAAATACTAAAAAAGTTTAAACTTGTAGAAAAACACATAGGGAGATATTTTAATAATTTAGTATGAGGCAGACCTTCCTAAGCAAGATATCCAGAAATCATATCACAAAAGATTAGCAATCTGATACTTAAATTTTTAAATGTATGCATAGCAAAAGATACCATAAACAAATTGCAAGTGGCAACACGAGAGAAACTATTTGTAACATATATTCCAAAGGTTTAATATCCATTACGCATAAATATTTATATAAATAAGTAAGAATATGACAAAGAAGCAATAGAAAAATAAGAAAAGACCATGGATAGGCAATTTATTAGGATGAAATTTATATGGCCAATAAGCTTATGAAAATATACTGTAACTCACAGGGAAATACTCGAGAAAGAATACTAATTTTTCATCTTTCAGATTTGCAGAAATTTAAAATTTTTGATTATATCAGGGAAGCAGCACACACATGCCTTTCTATAGAGCAGAGGATGTCAGGAAAGGGGTTGATTTCTCATTCACTAAACCATGCTCAGTGTATTTTCCACTTACTCCACCCAAAAGAAGCCCGGAACAGTCTCACTATCATCTTTACTGTAGAAGCTTTTCAAGGCCAATTCAAATGCCATCTTCTCCAGAAGTACTCCCTCTCCTTCACAGAACATAATGATATATTATAATGTGTATTAACACCTCTCTTGTATCATTTTTTTAATGACTAAGTCTGATTAAAGACTAAAAGTGCTTAAAGTCTTTTACCTTTTTTCCTTTGATCTCTGGCATTTGGCACAGTCCCTTGTACAGTGTTGAAATTGTTAAAATATTCACTCATTAACTCACCACCACTTTGAGGATTTCCAGGACAAGTGGGCAAAACAAATAAGGGAGATAAATCTATGTATGGAAAATCACAATTCAAAGATCCCGCCAAGAGATGAGACTAGTATGAGAGACAGGATGAACAGGATACCATATGAACACGGGGAGGGGGCAGAATGAATCAGCCCTATGGTTCTCTGTGAGGTTTGACCAAATATTACATTCTGGCGGTACTGACCTCCTTTCTAGTTGCAAACCCACCTACAACCCCCATGCCATTTTCCATTCTTGGCTTCGCTCATGCTGTCTTTACCGCCTGGGTTGCTCTTGCTCCTTCTTCACTTGGCTGACTCAGTCCAAATGTCATTTCCACTAGGAGACCTTCCCTGCCCGCTTACCTTCTCCCTCAATTCTAAGTTAGGTGTGCTCCTTAGCTCAGTACTTCCACTAAACCACACTCGGCTTAATTTTAGGACTTGCCATGTCAGAATCAAATTATCTGTGTTATGTGTATCTCTCCAATAAGAAAATAAACTTTTGGAGGACAGGAAACATGCCATATCCATTTTTAACCACCTTTCCTCCCCTTATCACACAGAGTCTGGTATATCATTGCTGCCCGGTAAATGTTGAAAATGAATCAGAAAGAAGCAAGAGAGTATGATTAAAGGAACAGCCAGCACAGTGAGCAGTTCTAATTAATTTAACAAAAATTTTATTTACCATGTGCCAGACACTGCTAGGAGCTGGAGAGAGTGGGGAGCGAGAGACACCAGCCCTGGCCTCAGGGGGAAATGGGGGATGCATCTGGATGCTTGCCTGGGGCCAGGTCCTAAAGGGCCTCATGCACCAAGCTAAGGAACCAAATCAAATCAGAACTGAGAGATAGGCAGGAAGGCTGCCAGGGCAGGAAAAAAAGCCAGTGAGCTAAGTGCTCTACCCTTCTGGTGCTTTTCCCCAGACCCTGGGTAGGTTCTCTCTTTTCTTCCCTATGACTTGGGGCCACACTCACCAATGGGCACAATGATTCCAATGACAGCAGCAGTGACCGTTGAGCCCATCTTGCTGCCTTCATTCCCATCTGTAAAATACAAACATTTGAAGAATGATGTCTTTGTTTCTCATGGTCTGTTGTGGTCTGTCTGTCCAGTTTTAATAAAGTAATTAAAATATGATGCAGTATTGTGTAGTGGAATTAAGAGCACAGACTCCTGGGTCAGACTCCTTGGGTTCAAGTCCAACTCTACTATTCACTGCTTGTATGACCTTGTGCAAGTTATTATATATTATAAGCATTATATTTCTTTATCTTTAAAATGGGGATAATCATATTGCCTATCTCCTAGGCACATGGTGAAGATTAAATGAGATGATTCATGTAAAATGCTTACTTAGTGCCTGACATAGCCTTGTCTAGTTCAAAGAGGGTAGGGAGTGGGGTAGAGGTTGTGAGACTTAAATAAAATAAAATATATAAAATCATATTCTAAACTGAAAAGTACTTGGAATGTAGTTTTTAAAAAATAGGTTGTGCCATCATTTTCACTCTTACAACCATCTTCGTTGTAACATTTGTATAGCGTTTCGTAGTTTAGAAGGTATTTTTCCCTTGGATCCTCATTATAGCCTTTGAAACATGAAAAGGAGCTATCATCTACATTTGCTGCAAGAGAGGGGATGATTGCCCCTGGAAGTGGCCCAAATGCCATCCTCCCAAAGTGTCTGTCTCTCCAAGCTATTCTATGGGAATCTAATTATTAAGGGGAGAAAACAGCCACACCGTTTATAAAGCTACTGTGTCACCGACACTGTCTTCTCTCTCCGAGGCCTGAGCAGACACTGGACAACAATACTAAAGCCTAGAGCAAGGTGAAATCAGTGGGGAGACTCATACAGGCTCTGCCCTGTATGAAGGGAACTGGAATTCATACATGGTCCACCTGCCTCTCCAAACTTAAGGGTAAGTGCTTAACTTAGAAAATCCAGCTTCTGCTTGCAGGACAGGCCCAATTAGAAAGGTGCTGCTGAGCTGCTTAGTTTCTGGGCCATGAATGTATGGGAAAGTTTATCCTCTGAAATGAACTCCCCTTGGCAGGTAACTCAATTAGAAAGGTATTTGCTGGTTAATGAGAAAGAACATTTCTAGCAGTGACAATTATTGCTCCTGATGATTTAATAAGTGGTAAACTTAATTACGTTTACCCCAGGGTTTGGAAGAAGGCACAAGCAGACTAGTTACGGATATTACTTTTTAAGGAACCTACCAAGGGTGCTGAGAACTGGGACTATATCTTTTAAAGTTTCCAGATCTGAAGGACACTCTCTCATATACACGTCAGTAACATGTGACACGCAGACACACACCCAGAGTCAGCAGAGGCTGTGCGTGTGAGCACTTCTAACTTATACCACCACTTTTGCCTCTCATGGCATGCAGGAAATGGGTTCTTATTACATTTTGTAGGTGAGGAAACTGAGGTTCAGAGACAGGAAGTAGATTCCCTTGAGACCCTCTATAAGTTAGGGGCATATAAGACTCCTAAAAGCAGGTGGGCACTCTGCCTCCCTCTACTTCTATCTCAGAGATATCTAATATTCAGCTCTGGTATGATCTTTCCTTCCCACATATTCTCCCATCCTGACTTCCCATATCATGAAAGAAGGCAGAACTCATGTCCTTACAATGCTGGGAGTGGTTGCTGGTTGCAGGGCTTGGGGTAGACGGGCTGATGCTGGAAGCCCTGGGGACATTAACTGAGCTTGGGACCGCAGCTGCCAGGCTTGGTGTCTCTGTGCTGTGGTTCTGGTAGCTGGGGCTGTGGATGGTGGTCCCAGGGGCTCTTGTATCGGCTACTGTCCTCGTCGTGGTAGAGGCTAACGTCGTAGTTGAGGTAGATTGAGGTGCTGGAGGGGAAATACCATCGATGTCACATGGACAGATAATTCTGTTGCTTTAGTGCCTAAATTATTGCCTCTATGGGTTATACTTATGAACACATCCTCATGGCTCAGCTCAAATGCCACTTCTGTGAAGCCTTCCCTAATCCTCCTGAATGGGCCGTGATCTTTTCTTTAGCTGAATCCCAAGCACTATGTCTGTGTTTCTACTGCACATTGATTTGATAAAGATGAGTCATTAAAACAGTGCCGTAGAATTAGGTGTGGGCAAGACCACCATTAAAGTCTGGGAGGAGGGGAATCTAGAAGGATTTTACACACATATTGTTAAACCATTAGGTTTAAATTCTCACTCCACTTTTAATAAGTAGATCTGGAAATCATAAGTGATGCAGCAGACTTATGCTCAGACAAAAGGCCTTGGCCATGCATCAAGACTGGGGAACGAATATAAATTTATATGGTTGATGTATTAACTGTTAGTCCAAATCATATCACAAAAGGGTTTCTATGTAGTGTGTTAAGTTCTAGGTGAGAAATAGGCAAGCTCATAGTCACCTATATATAAACAGAAATTAAAGCCATGGGGATCAAGGGTTCTTAATTTGAGGTCCTCAGGGACACCAGAAAGCCCCTGAAACTGAATTTAAAATGTTGTCTGTGTATGTGCATTTTTCTTAGGAGTGAGAAGAGAAACCTTTGTTAGGACCCCGGGAGACACCAGCATCCAAGGAAGGTAAAGAAAAGGAACTTGCAGAGGCAATATGAAGCCAGAGCAGGTGGAGGAAAACCAGGGGTGTACAGTGTCCAGAAGCCAAGGGAGAATTTCAGCAGGATGAGGTCTGGCATGGCCAGGGGCCACCCTTCCTGGTAGGTCTGCTTACCTCGGTAACACCTCTTCATATCTGGGCCCAGCCACATTGTGTCAGGACAGGCACACGTGTACTTGGGAGAGTGGCTGGAGATCTGAGGAGCAGGAAGGCACAGGTACTCGCAGCCTCCATTGGGCTGGGCACTCAGCTCGCAGGCATCTGCAGCTAATGGCAGAGAGAGAGAGATTGAGGGATTGCGAGACTGAGAGAGAGAGAGAGAGAGAGAGAGAGAGAGAGAGAGAGAGAGAGGAGAGAGAAAGAGAAACATAGATAGATAGAGGCCACAGATGGGACATGCCAGGTCTTCCCTTCTCCCAAGGATGAGGCCCTTCCTACGGGGCTTGCTCAAAAAGCTCTTTACTACTGTTACTGGCCACCTTCCAGGACTGTACCTGGAGTTTTATCCTCACACTTTCACCTAATCCTGACAATGGCTCTGAGAGGTGGGTATTATATCCCAAACTGACAGATAAATGATACCTAGGCTCAAAGAAAAAACGTGTCAGAGCTGTACCTCTAGTAATTTTGGAGACAATTTAAATTGAGGTCTGTTGGACTCCAAAGTCCATGTTTCTCCCCCTACGCCACATGCCAAAAGACTCTCATTTAAATTTCTAGGTTTAGAATCAGGCACCAACCTTATCTCCTTAGCCCCCTACGCTTTCTCACCTTCACCCTGGAAACCAACACCTCAGTCACAGTTAGATTTAGTATATCCTAGTGGTAGAGGAAGGGACAACCAAGTAGTAGGATTCCTGGCTTCTGGTCCCAACTAACAAACTGAATTACCTTCTGGCCCTAGGATATATCAGCTTATACTCTTGCCAAGTGGTTGCAAATAATAAATGAGAAGCAATGTACTCCCAATGGCAGAAGGAGCTCTGGAATCAGACAGACCTGAGTGTGGGTTTTGGTTCTGCCACCTACTAACAATATTTTACCTCTCTGAGCTACACTTTCCTCAATTATTAAATGGGAACAGTAATACTTACACTTTGTAGGATTAGCATAAATAAGGCATTTATGTATTTATACCCGGCCTTATTTCACTGAGAGCTTGAGGCAAAAACGAGATAAAATACATGACAGCAAAGCACCCTACGAACTAGAGGGATTGCTGCCATTATTACCGGGGTGCTGAGACATTGTTATATGAACATGAATGCAGCCTGCCTAGTGGAGGCAAAGGACATGGGCAGGGGACCTGGGACCAGGAAGGGCTCACCTCTTGGCTGCTTCAGCTCATGGAAGATGACAATGTCATGTGGGTTGTTGAGGTTCTCAGCTAGGATAGAGATTTCCAGGCCATTGAGCCGATTTGCACTGAAAATGGCCTCATTCTCCAAGTCTGTCCAGAATACCTTGTCCTGTGGGATACAGATGCAGCAGATGGGAGTCCTAGAGTCTAAAATCATAACCTCAATCTTAGGGCTCAGCCCCAAATCATAGTCATAAGAACTACCCTGCCATCTCCCCTGAGCTCTCCTGTCCACAGATTCAGTGGGACTCTCAGCCTTTCATCTGTGACGAATGCTCCGGTTCCCTTCTGTCTCAGAGGGTTAGTTGGTGAATCTGTGCTTTGGCTTGAAGGCTGAGCTAGGTCAGCTCCCTGGAGCCCAGCAGAGACCCAAGGTTGGGTCTCAATTAGCTGTTACTATTACTAGAGCCCAGGACCAAGATTAGAGGGTATGTGTGAGCTACTGACTATTTCCTGTTGGGCCTTCTATAGTCTCTGGGTAGCACACACATGCATCCAATGGTTAGTCCATCCAAGCCTGAATGTGCATCTATAGACAGATCCACATTGACAGGTGCAACCATGCAGCCTCATGCACAGGTCTGGACATATACCCACATGCTCATCTACACACAAAAAGGCACACTTGGACCTAAACAAGGATTTGTCTAAGTACTGGTATACATATTTACACTCAGAAGCACTAGCACATACAGGAATACACACTTTTAAATGGATACATTTATGTACACACATGCACATACATATACTTAACATGTACATGCCAAAAATATACATAAGCACGTATGAGTCTGAACACACCTGTCTTTTGAAGCAGGGGCTGGATTTGGAGGTGGTGCTTTGCCCATAGATTCAGAGCAGTGCTGAGTGATGTTGCTCCAAGCAAATATTGCCAATGCCCACCACAGACCTCTGTCCCCTTGCTTTCCCTCCCCTTGGTGGCAGAGTTAGTTTTGGGGAAGAGGTAGGTGTGTGAGACCTTGGTTAGTTTTGGCTTCCTCGTTCCCCGAGGAGAAAGGTTATTCAGGGTCAGAACACAGGAGGGTCTCTTGTGTCTTCACCCTCCTAAGAGCTTCTTGAGGACTGGGATGCTGTCTGACTCACTTCTATGAACCCAGGGTCCAGCAAAGATCAATGAAAGTGTGCTGAGTTGAATGGCATTTCTCAGGCCATTTCCAATACATGATTCTAAGGAAACGTAAATTCCTTCTTCCCTTCCTCCCTTTATTGGGTACCTTCTGTATATGTGGGCATACTGCTGGGTGCTGAGGGTTCAGAGAGAAAACATACATGGTCTAGCAACTTACCTATGAGCAGTGCTCTGAGAGAGCGGTCTTAGGAAGGCAGTACAGAAAAGGCTGCCAGGTAGACAATGGGCTATAAAGCATTTGCAAGGAGGCAGCTAGCTCACAGAGTGTGCACAAACAAGTCATTTGGCTTCCCTGTCCCTTTGTTTGCATTTGGACAACTCTCAGGGAGTTGTCCTATTTGAATAAGCCTTTTCTAGGCTTTCGCATCCTAATAGGGCCATGCCTCCCCTCGTGGGGCTTACCTCAAACACAGCTATCCCAAAAGGGTGGCTAAGGAAGTCAGGGGAGGAAATCAGCATCTTTCTGTTGCCTCCACTGAAGTCAATGCTGGACAGCTGGTGCAGCTTGGAGTCTACCCAGTATAAGCGCTGGTTCAGCAAATCTTGGGGAGGAAAAAGGGAATGGAGGATAAGGTCATGAGCCTGCTCTCAGGCTCAGTAGCCTTGATCTCTGCTTCTCTGAGCCCCACCTCTGCCCACATCTCCAGGCCCAGCCTCAGACTGAGGCCAGCCTGGGGCAACTATCAGGAAACACATGCACTGGCACTATGAGGGGATGCAGAAATAAGACCCAAGGGGCTCGGGGTAGTGGTCAGGACCAGGTGCTAGAATAGCCCCCAGTCTAGGAAGGTAGGACTCACCCAGGGTGATTCCGTTGGGCCACTCAATATTGTCCGACACGAGTATTTGCCGCTCCACACCGTTGAGCCCGGACTTCTCAATCTTGGCCTGATACCCCCAGTCAGACCAATACATGAACCTAAAAGAGAGAAGGACCTCAGTGGGCTTTTTATCAAGGACATAATTCAGGTGGTCTGTATCACAAGGGCTCAATGACCCAATGAATAGTAAAGATTATGCTTAGTGGGGACTGCGAAGACCTCCGAAATCCGTTGGAACCATCAAATATTAAAGTTAGCAGGTGATTTAGCTTTCATATCATCTGAGTCCTGGGAAGCCTGTATTCCCCAAGTGTCCACCCAGCCTCAGCTGGACAGCCTGGGAGCCCATCCTCACTTCCGGGAGCTCCAACTAGAACACTAGCATGCCAGAGCAGGAAGGGCCTTTATCAACTCTCTCTTACTTTTCCGGTCTACAGAGGAGAAAACAGATGATCTACTCAGGATTACACAGCTAGAACTGTCCAGGCTTCTCTCTCTTTTTTCTTGAACGTTTATTGAGTCCTTACTATGTGCCAGGCACTGGGCTGAGTGGTTTCATCTCATGTGCCATATCAGGACTATGGAGGAAGAGGGGCAGGTTTGGGAATAGGAGAGAAAAAAAAATCAAACGAAATGAAAAAAAAAAAAATTCTAATATGCAGAGCTGTCCCAAAATGAAATAGGCCCCAGGTGAAGTAATGAGCTCCTGTCTGAAAGTGTGTGAGCAGCCATCAGATGCGTACCTGCAGCATACAGCAGCCTGAGGGTAGACTTTCTGCCCCAGGAGCTTCTAGGCAATACGTAGAACCCTGCTTTCCTTTGAGATGCTCTGATATGATGAGCGAGCGGCAGAGTCCCCAGAGAACTCTGATGACCAATGCCCAAAGAATCCTTGGTCGGGGGTTAATAGGCTGAGGGGCTTGCACGAACTTTCTTCCCTAGGGTTGTGTCTCAGTGACCCAGGGCCTTCCAAAGCCCTCAAGAGAGCTCTTATGACAGACACATGAGGACTGAGTGCATATGGTGGGAGTTCTAGGTGGGGACACTCACCCTCGCAGGGGGTCGACAGCGATCGCCCGGGTTCACTGAGGTCCTGGCTGAAAAGAGTGCATCGCCGGCCACCGTCAACTGTGGCCACTGAGATGGTCTTGTTGCCGAGTCCGTCCAGTAGATGTGCTTGTGGACCCAGTCCACCGCCAGGCCCTCTGGAGAGTGCAGCTGCTTGTCAATGAGCACTTCCTGCTCTGCTGGGTCACTGGCCTTGTCCATGTAGGCGCTAGGAGCAACCAGAGCTGACCATAGGGCAGGTGTTCTACCTACGCACCCCTCTGGAGTTGCCTATGTGTCCTTCCCCTCTCTTCCTGTGGGCCATGGCAGTGCATTTTAGAGGAACTTGGCTAATTTCTATTCAACACATTCCCTGGGCCACCATACAGGTGGAATCAATATACAGGTTTGAATTGGCCATAGCCTCTGACCTGGAGGAGCCCAGCTTAATGGGGGATGGAAATTTAGTCAGATCATGACAGTATAATGTGATTACGAAAAGTATGGAGACTACATCATCCTGGAGGGTCGGAAGAGGCTTTGTCGTCGGGTCCTGAAGGACTTGTTCACTAGGAACACAAAAGACAGCAGAGGGAACAGCATGTGCAAATGCCTGGAGGTGTGTGTTCTCAAGTATTGAATAAGGTGAGATATTCAGTATGGGTAGAGCTGGGTAGGTGGGGTATAAGACTGGAATTAAGTGTAGGCAGGGGCCACATCCTGGCAGGCTCTGCATGCCATACTAAGGAGTTAGGACTTCTCCTGGAGAGGGTAACCGAACAGGTCAGAGGACAGGGTCAGATGAGTATCTTAGATCACTGTGGCACCTGTGGACTATGAGATGGATTGGAAAGGCCGATCAGGAGGCTGTTACTGCATCCAGGTAAGAGGTAGAGGGTCTGCAGAAGGCTTGTGCTGGTGAGAATGGAGGGCAGGGGCTGAAAATACGGTAGACACTGAGGCAACATTAATGAGACCTTCTGTCTCCCAAATACTGTTTTTCTCAAGGTTTTTCTCCTCCCCATAACTTCTCTCTGGGCAGTTAGTTCCACAGTGCCCAGCGCCATCCATAAGCATGACTCTCCTATTACCACAACTCTCCGAAACCCTGGATTATAAAGCCCCCTCAGATATCTCAGGGGCACCTTCAACTCAATGCATCCAAAGCTGCTCAGCCCTATTCCCCTCAATCTCAGCCAGTTGTCCAGACTGCCCGTCCCCCACCCAATCATTCTCGACTTCCACCTAAGATGCTAGAACGACCATTCACAAAACCTCCTAAGCCAGAACCTGAAAATCCCAGAATGAACCTGGAGTCATTTGGACTCTTCTTCCTCAGCCCATAGCCAGTCTGTCATCAAATCCTGCCTCTTTTGGTTATAAAAGTTATATGGGCTTTTAGTTATATGGGCAAGTACTGCTCTAGCTGTTCTTCTCTCTCTCTCTCTCTGTCTGTCTGTCTCTCTCTCTCTCTCTCTCTCTTCTCTCTCTCTCTCTCTGTGTGTGTGTGTGAGAGTGAACTGAGTACGTGTCTCTGTGTTGGGACATGTGGTAGGCATCGAGATGTCAGTGAGTAGCACTTGGTATATTTCCATCTATCTATTCATCGATCCATCCATCCACCTTACCCACCCATCCCATAATTCTTTCAACAGTGCCCAGTCATCAGTAGTTCTGCCAAGTGGATGGATCTCAGGACAAAGAGAGGACATGATTACCAAAAAGGGGCCAAGACATGCAGGGAGGCAGGCTTGTGGTATTTGAGAAAACCTAGGAGAGAACTTCGTGTGTGAAATCTTCTTGAGACTCAAAGTCCACAGGCTGTGGTGTCACAAATCCAGTGACAGGCTGGACTGCAGGTAGTGCATCCAGGAAGATTTTCCTGACACCCCCCCTCCCCCCCGATTGGGTGAGAGGCTGCCTCTGTATGTTCCGCTCATGATCATCACAGTGGATGTCACTATGTTATGAGTGGGATCCTCCAGGCAGGACCAGGTCTGAGTCATCTTTAAATCTCTAGGATCCAGCACACAGATATGGGAGCTGCTTTGTAAGTCTTCACCAAAGCCAGGGATTTCTTCCCTTTTGCTTCAACTGAACATTTCCTGTGTCTTGCACTTCCCCATTAGGCCACCAGAGGTCAGTCAAAGCCCAAGAATGTGGGGCTCATAGCCGCTCTCCCAACCCTCAGCATTTAAGACCAGGTGGGTGAAGTCCTGGCAGTTCCACAGTCACTATGATCCTCTGTCCCCTCCCAAGCCCCATCTCTGTCCCGGGAAATCTTTGGGGCAGAAGAAGCACAGAAGCCACCCTTCCTCCTCTCCATCAGTTCCTACCCTGGCGGCAGGATACCTGCCACTGCTCACCTGTAGATCTTGCGGTAAGAGAGGTCACACCAGTAGATGCGATTGGTGGCAACTTCGACATCCAGAGCCACAACGTTCTTGAGCATAGGGATGAGGCGTGAGTAGTCTCGCTTTACCAGGTCTATCCTCCGCACTTCGTGCCGGTTAGTGAAGATTAGGGACGGGCTTCTGCCAGCTGCCATTTAGGAAAGTTGAGAGAAAAGGGGTCAGCGCAAGAGGTGGGGAATCTGGAGACCAAGCCTCTATTACTGGATTGCTAGGTGATACCTCATTTTCCTGTAGATTAGAGGTGACAATTCCTATCTCATAGGTTAGGGGAGCAGATGAAATAATGGGTACAAAAAACATAAGATGCAGAGGACCACAATTTTTATTTTTCTATTAGATAAAAACTCTCCCCCAATTTTTTATGACTCCCCATTTCCTCCTCAGGCTTGCACTGATGGCCTTCCACAGTGTGACCCCAAGCTCCCTGTACAGCCTCATCACTTACTCTTCTAACACACTTTGATTCTAGCCACCAGACTACCTGTCATTACCTGGCCACGGCAGAGTTCTGCTGCCTCAGAGCTTTTGCTTAAGTTGTCCCCTCTACTTAGAATGCATTTCTCCCTAGCAACTAACACCTCCTCTTCTTAGGGCCCCACTGCAATAGTTCAAGAAAGGGTAATGCCAGCATTAGCTATTTTAGAAAATAGGACAGACATCAGAGCTGGAGGTAAGACAAGAGGGACGAGATTCAGGGAGGTCATTGTGAGTCTTTAGTTTATGTAGAGTATGTATTTGCGGACATGACAAGAGATGAAGCTGCAGAGGTTGGCAGAGGCCAGACCACAAAGGGTCCTATGAGCTGGGTGAAGAGTTTACACTTTATTCTGAGCCAACAGCAAGGATGGAATGTATGTAATATATGACACAGATTTTATATGTGCAATGGAGACAACATTCAACCGCTCATGTATACATAAAACCCATTTTTAGATTTAAGATTAGATTTTAGGAAGATCATCAGTGACCTAGATATTGCCGGCTACTCCATAGGGAGGGTCACTGTCCCACAGGCCTATGAGGGCCCAGCACTTAACACAGACTGCCAGTCCCCCAGCATGTTTTTAGATGTGTCAGACCACTCTCAGGCACGGATAATGTCTGATAGCAACACCTGTACCTGCCTGTGCCTTCACCCCTTCTTATTTTCCAGCTGACACTTCTGGCCACCTGATCCCTGTCATTGGGCATCTATGCCAGGCTAAGGTGTTCCCAAGGGGCAGGGTGGGACTAGCACAGAGCCATGTGGGGCCTGCGGATGGGTGTGTGACCTGTGTGTAGTGATGGAGACTATTTCAAAGCATAGCAGGGGTGACGGAGGGCATGGTACAAACAGAGAACATAGAAAAATAGGGCTCCAAATGCAGAAAGGAGAAAGGAGGAAAAGTGGCTTCAAGGTCCTGCTCTGCCACTGATTTTTCTCACCCCAAAATGAGAGCAATGGCACTTTATCTTCCTGAAGGTAGGAGCTGGATTACAGAGTATCTTGAGGTAGTTTTTACTAAGAGCTGTGACTCTGACAGGAACCCAGCATGTTTATGATTTGAGTTTCTGTGTAACGGCACTTTAGATATTCATCTAAATATGGGGGGTTTTGTGTCTACATGGGAAATTGTGTGTTATCTGCACTGCACATATATAACCCGTGTTGTATATTACTGTGTCCCCTGTGGGGGTAAGAACAGGTTACATGTTACATATGACATACTAATGTATGTGCTGTATATTGTACAGTTTGGTGGCATCTTTTTGGGTTTATGGGCTACATGTCAATTATTATAGCTACTGTATTGTTATAACCTATACACTGTGTACTATATTTGTGCATATGAACTCCATGCTCATAGATCCAACTGCCTACTCAAATACCTCCACTTGGATGTCTAGTTTTCTTAAATTAACATGTCTAAAGCAATCTAATATCCCCCACCATCTTTTTCAACTCCACAAATAGCAATCCTATTTTTCCTGTTCTTGGCTAAAAATCTCAGAGTCAGCTTTGACATTTATTTCTCCTACATCCCACATTTAATTCATGAGTAAATCTTGTTGCTCTAAAATAAATCCTGACCTTCAAAATATATCCGATAGTCTGTCCACCTCTCATATTCTCATAACACCCTGATCCAAGCCATCATCACCTCTCCCGGATTATTGCAAAAAGCTCTTAAATAGTTTCCCTGCTTCCTCCCTTGCCCCACCATCTATTCTCAACATAGCAGCCAGAGGAAGCCAGTTAAAACGTAAGACACACCATGTCCCTTCTCTATTTAAAACTCTTAAAGGCTTACCCCTGACTTACAGTGAAATTGAGAGTCAGCCATCACAATGGTGTAGCAGACCTTTGCGATCTGCTTCAAGTTAACTCTCTGCCTTATCTCCTCCTATTCTCTTTGCTCCAGCTACACTGGCTTCCTCAGTGTAAGGCCTTTGGGCCTTAGCACTTTCTGTTCTGTCACCTGATACTACTGTCCCTGCAGATAGATAAATGCATAGCTTACTCCTTCACTTCAAATGTCGCCTTCTCATAAAGGTGTGGGCTTCTCTGACCACTCTAAAACTATAACCCACTTCCATTGCCTGCTTTATATTCCTCCTTAACCTTTATTACCATCTGCCATACACTGTATTTTATTCATTTATCTGATTTCTTGTCTGTGTCACCCACTAGAAGGTAAGTCCCATAAGGACAGACAAGGATTTGTGTCTGTTTTGCTTACTGCTGAATCCCCAGTGCCTATAACAAAGTTAAGTGTTCAGTATAAAGAACTGAATTACATGAATGAATTCAGTTGGCTGACCTCATCAGTGTTAGGTCTGCACATATTCACGCTCTTTGTGTGAACTGCCTGTGCTGTGTGTGTAGTCTGCACGGTCCAGTTTGTCTAAACATTGTACGTCGTATTTTTGCGGTTTCTGTGGGCCGTACTGGATGGCTCTATGAAGTGTCCATGTGGGCGTTAGTGTACAGTGCATTGTGTGTGTGATGTGTGTTTACACTCTGAGCACTGTGTGTGCAATCTGCTTTCTGGGTGTGTGTATGTGTGCACACATGTGTGCATAGCCATTCGTCACATGTGCGGAAGCACACTGCGTTCTATACACCCTCAGAGTTCCCCCCTTACCCCCCGCCTTGGGATAGCCATACCAACAGCCTTGCAGTTCTTGGTCAATGTGTCCATCTCATAGCCAGGGTGGCACTCGCACTTAAAGTAGCCTTTGTAATTGACACAGATTTGGCTGCAGGCATCTGGGTCCTCACACTCGTCAATGTCTGTGGGGAGGAGCAGATGTCAAAACTGGCAGAAGGATCTGCCTTTGCTTGAAGGTGTGAGGGAGGGTCTCACCGCCACAGGTCTTCTGGTCCAAGAGCCGGTAGCCAGCTGGGCAGGTGCACTCAAAACCGATCTTGAGGTCAGTGCAGATGTGGGAGCAGCCACCATTGTTGTGCAGACACTCGTTCAGCCCTGGGGAGGGACATGGCTCCTGAGGGTCCAGGAGCCAGACTGCGGTAGGGACCAGACAGGGGTGCACCCAGAGCTGAAGCAGAGACTAGGTGCAGCGGAATTCCCACAGAGCCAGGATGCTCTGTGGCCTCATTGAGCCTCAGCCTCATTAACCAGGTGACTGGGCAAGAGGAGGGTTAGGGAGGGGCAGGTCCTTGCTTAAGGCCAGAGACACAGACAGTGACAGAGTGGAACTAGAATGCAGGTCCTTTGCCTCCCAGGCCAGGGCTCTGTCCACTGCCAGGCTTGAGGCAGCTAGGTAGCCTAGCTGCCAAGGTCTTTCCTTTCACAAACACATTTCTTCCAGCTCCTCCTTTCCTTCCTTGTGACCTAAGTTGAAGGGACCTTCATGTTATGTACCACGTCTAACTCTCAGGATACCCCAGGAATTGCTTTGACATCTCCAGCCTCTGAAGCCCACTTCCCTCCCGAAGCAGCTGGCTCCACCTGAACAAAGTTCTTCCTCACAGGATCAGCCTCACTGTAGCTTCTGCTTCCACTCTCCTCTGCTGTGTGGGGCTAGCCAGAGTCTAATGGCTCCCTCAGCATCTCTTAAAGTGCTGATTTCTGGTCCCCTGCAGTTTAGGTACCATCTGTCCATGTCCTTCTCCAGACAGGGCCCAGAGCTAACCCACCGCGGAAGCAGCCTGAACAAAGTCTGCCCTCTGTTGAGCTGTAGTTATCTTAAGACTCCCAGGCCTTTTTCTAAATGAATTCTCTATCATGAACTACATTGGATTTTTTCTCCTCTCCTCTCAGCACTTGTCCCTCTTCCTACACTTAGTCATGGGCCTGGTCCCAGGGTCACCAACTGCTTCAAGGTATGAAGGGTTGCCAGGAGGACATCTCGTTGCCCATCATCCACTCCCTCACCACCTTCTGGCAGGATCCTAGAGGAGGTCAGAGAGGCCAGGACGAGGCTCACCAAGTTCTAATAGCATCTTCTGAGTTTTAAAATCATAGAAGGTTAATTCTGCAAGCCAAGTGAAGGTGCCATACCACCCCTCTGCCCACCAGGCTCATGCACCACCACTCCAGCCAAGCCAAGCAGAGCTGAGCTGAGCCAGCCACAGCCATGCACACAGTTGGTCTGAGCTGCCTACCCCCAGGACATGCACAGCTGTGGATGCCCCACCTCCAGCCTGAGCCATACTTAGGGGATGTTCCCCTTCACCCCTGGGCCTCCTCCTGTTTCTCCGAGATGGCAGCAGAACTGAAAGAACAAGACCACAGCAATCCCATGACTAGGGGCCTGGGAGTGACTCAGCCAGGCCTGGCCCTAGGAAGCCTCAGCCCCTTGGCGTGGGCTGAGCCATGGTACCTTTGGGGTGGTCTCTGTGAGGTACCACCTCCAGGAATCTTTCTGTCACTCCAAGCCCATCCTGCCCTCTCTCATACCATATTATTCCCTCAGGGCTATCTATTCATTTGTTCACCCGCTCTCTCTCTGCCTCATTCATGTACCCACTCACTTTCTTCTTCTCCTTTTACAAGAAACAGAAACTCAACACTGGTGTTGACTGAGCATGGATAGAATGGCACATTTAGGAGGGCTTGGAAAGGGGAAAGGGGTGAGCCAGAGTGACTAAGGCTTCTATAAAAGAGGAAGGCAGAGTCCTCCAGGGCTGAGGTAGTTGGGGCAAGAACGGGGAGCTGGTCTGGACCTGTCCATCCTTGTCAGCCCTTCCCCGGAAGGCCAACACTGAGGTGGAGGCTGAAGGGGAGTCTCTGAGCCTTCCCAATTCTATCTAACCTGGAGGTGATTCTATTGGAGAGCCTGCAGGAGAGGAGAGGGGCAGGGGGTCCAGAGAGCCTGAGCAGCATTTGAGGTCCCTCATAGAAGGAAGGGACAAATCCTTCAGCAGGCCCTTCCCCGGCACATGCGCACACCTGCATGCACACACACATACCAGCTTATATGCAGAGGCAGACAGGCCTATGGACTCCACAGACACATTCGCACAGATGTAGGAACACACACAGAGACACGGGTTGCAATTCCCTTGCCTTACTCAGAGAAAGGGGCATGGATACAGATACTGGGCTCTTACCAGCACACAGACACAAACACGTGCGTACATACGTCTCTTTGGTGTGTCATGCAGAAAATGAGAGAGAAGAGAGTTTAGTAGGTTAGCAGTCCCTGGCTAACTCCAAGTCTGGGCAGGGCTGGGGGCTAGGTTCAGTTGTTCCTGCTTCCCTATCCTCTCTTCTATAGGTTCCTTCTTCTGGGACTTTTCTTGGCAGGGCCTTTGGGGCGGGGAGTAGGTGGGGAGTCTACAACCTGCAAGTTCAGGTGCAGGCTGAGTGACGTTTGCCCAGCTATTCTTCCTTGCAAAATCAATTTTTAAATCTTCAACAGGGACAGAAACATGCTGTTCGTAGGGAGCTCCAAAGAGTGAAGTTCCTCTGAGTGCCCAGGAAGGGAGGTGCTGGGTGAAAATGTCTGCAGGAAGGTAGGGTGAGAGGGTCTGACCTAGGCTCTGTCCTCCCAGATATTCTCTGTCCAAACCCCTGACCTCAGAAATAAACCTTCCTGGGGCCCTTGCTGGGGTGCCTATGTGTTTTCTAGGATACCCACCCCACCTACAGCCCAGACTCTCTTGTTCTTTCTAGCCTGGAACCCATCCTGACAGCTCTAGCCATCAGGACAGCCACCCCCTTCTGCTCCTCACTCATGTCCAGCCTGGTAGTCTGGTTCCCAGAAAGCCTGAACTCCTCAGGGCTCAGGAATGGTATCGCCCTCTGCCGCTTGGTCTGTCCTCCCCTTACCCAGGCCCTGCCTGAGCCAGGTGGCCTTGGCATGTGCCTCAACTGGCCACCCACTCTCTGTTTCCCACCTCTCCCTCTGCAGGGACTCCTTCAGGGAGATGGAAGGCCTCAGAGGCTGACGCCCTGGCTAGGTCAGCAGGGTAGAAATACTGAGGAAGAGAGAAGGTTCCAGACTGAGCACACACCCATAGGTCTGAATGTGGGAGGAGTGAGGAGGAGAGGATGGGTTTGTGAGAGGAAGCACAATGTTTTGAGCATCTGGACTGGAAAGGAAAGGCCTAGTTTTGTAGAGAGGCAGTACGAGAGGCCCCAAAAGTAAAGAGCCTGGTCTGAGGTTGCAGGGCAGTGTGAGAGGCCAGAGAGAGGGTCAAAGCAGAACAGGTTCTGAAGGGCAGGCAAGGGCTTTGGCCAGGCTGTCAGGAGAGGGTGTAGAAGGGAGGATTAGTTAGTCCGGCAGTTGGATGCGGACAGGTACTGTACCACACTCTTTCAGAGGCTCATCCGACCAGTCCCGGCAGTCCCTCTGAGCATCACACACTTTCCCGCCGTCCACGCACTCGCCACTCTTACACTGAAATCTGCGGGGACCCTCACAGGTTGACTCTGTCGGGCCAGACAAAAGAGTGGACAGCACCTGTGAGACCTTCAGCAGGGAGGTCTGGCTGCATGGGAGGTGAGCAGAGCTCCAGCCCCAGCCCCCGCTGGTCTCTAGAGGGTAGCCTAGGACAGACAGCTGAATACAGGGCTGGTCAGAGCTCTGCTCACAGGACAAGACCTCAGGGATAATCAGGACCCCAAGGATGATCAAGATGCCCAAGCCTCACCTAGCTGGGCAGGGTTGGGGGTTCTCTGCCTTACCTGGCAGTACCAGAGCTCAGGGAGGGAAAAGAAGCAATGCAGCAACTCTACAGAGACCCTGGGGCTGGACTGACCACCTCCTGAGAGACCCTTATATCGCAGGGGCCCTGCATCGGGGAGGCTGCCTCACCTCCCAACGCTTTATCCATTTCCCTAGATGACCAGTGCATCAGGGTCCCTGCTCCTGCAGCAGGTGAGTGATGACCAGAAGAGCCCTCTGAGAATTAAGGGGGTTCCCCATCTCTACTCAGTCTGGGAACTAGTGAGGGGAGCCACTTGGAGATTTGGATGTGGGCAAGTGGTGGGGGCTGGATTTCCTGCAGCGCCCTTTTGTGCCCCGCAGGCATTTTCAGCTTTTGTAAAGTTCTTAAAAATCCAATTCTGGTGCTACTAGGACTCCAGGGAGGGGATCCAGGTGGAATAGGGGCAAGAGATACTCTGGAGAAAGATGCATCTCAGGGACCAAGGGGAGGCAACTCTCAACTCTGTTCTTCCCAGAGGCAGGGAAAAGCTCAGGGCTTTTCCTCACAGAGGATCTTGCCCCTCGGCCTCCAACCGCACGCACCCTGTAGGCAGCCAGCTTCATCACTCCCGTCTGGACAGTCCTGTTCCTGGTTGCAGAGCTTGATCGCAGAGACACAGGTCCCATCCCCACACCGGAACTCATCTCCACGGCAGGTTCCCAGCGCTGCTGGGAGAGGGCGAGGGGAGAGGGTCAGGGCCAACACGGTGTTGGGACAGCTTTCCTCTCCCCACTCCCACCCACAGCCACCCCTGGTAAGAACAGAACCTGTGGCTGAGTGTGGGAGTCCTTGAAGGACACCTGACCAAGGCACTTGCAGTGTACGGATGGGAGACTGAAGCTCAGAGAGGGGGAAGGCCTCACCCAGGGTCACGCAGTACTCTGGCTGGCAGAGCCAGGACTAAAACTCAGGTCTCCTGTTTCCCTGTCCACTGCCTCTCCCCAGGGCCACCTCTCCAGAGTGGACACATAGCCTTTTGAGTCTTGTCGCTTAATGACTTCATCCTTCAGCAAACCCTTCCTGAACACCCACTGTGTGCAGGGTGCTATGCCTGACATGGAAGCACAGAGACTACTAAGAGTCCCCCATTCTCTAGGAGCTCAAGGGTGCAAAAGGGGGCTGAGGAATGAACAGAGGGCAGCAACACAGTGCGGGATGTGCTGGGAGTGTCTTAGGGACCTGCAGGAGCCCAGGAAAGAGACCCAGCTGGGAAGGTCGGAGGAATCCGCGGGAGGCTTTGAAGAATGAGCAGGCCCAGCAGATAGGGAGGGGAGGGGAAGTTTCTGAGTGTACCAAGGTCTCTCAGCGTTGGAACCAGTGGGTGACTGCCTGGGACTGGGAAGGGCAGTGGTGGGAGGTATGACAGAGAGGGCATCATCAAAGGACACAGGTACCCACAAAGACCCTTGGCCTCTGAAGTTAGACCTGAGCTTTGCAGACTAGTAGCCACGTGACCTCAAACAAACCACTTTTCCCAAGCTACAGTAAGTCGGGGCAATACGGACAAGCGAGGAGAGAAAGGTGTGCCTGGTGGACCGCGGTGCACCAGGCAGCCCAGGGCTGAGAGCCGCGGGGCTGGGCGCTCTGGAGGGGCGGGGCTTACGGCAGTCGGCCTCGTCCGACTTGTCCTTGCAGTCGTGGTCGCCGTCACAGCGCGCCAGCCCAGGTGCACGCACTCGCCGCTGCGGCAGGCGAACTGGGCAGCGATGGCACAGGCAGCGGGCGCGGACGTGGTCCCCGGGCCAGCGCGGCCGCAGAGCTCGGCCACCTCGTCCGAGCGGTCCTCGCAGTCGAACTGGCGGTCGCAGACCCAGCGCTCGGGGATGCAGGCGCCGCCGTCGCCGCCGCAGCGGAACTCGCGGGGCCCGCAGGCCGGGTCAGCACAGCCGCGCTCGTCGCTGCCATCGCCGCAGTCATCGTCGCCATCGCACACGAACACGGCGGCCAGGCAGGAGCGGTTGCTGCACTGGAACTCATGCGGGGCGCACACTGCGCGGGACAGAGAGCGGGTCGGCCCTCTGAACCCCATCCCCAGCGACCCGGCCCGCTGGTCCTGCTGCAGGGGTCCTGACCCTCACCTCTGGGCCACAATGAGCCCTGCTGGGGGGCTGACTGGTGGACATGTCCTCAAAGGGGCTTCCAATCCAGGTCCTGCCAGGGTCATGCAGGGTGACCTTGGGCAACACACTTGCTCGCCCTGAGCCTCCCCAGCCTGTGGGAATTTCAGTCCTGCTCCCAGCAGGACAGTGGCATGAGGAAAGTCTCTAAAGCTAGAAAATGCTGTGTGACGTTCCTAGGAAATGATATGTAACATGAACAAGGTCTGCAGCTCTTTCTTTATAGCACAGCAGCACAGTTTAGGCCCTCTGCTCCCTACCCCCATTTGCCTGAACTATCCTAAGCCCCCTGACCTGGCACCCAAAGCCCCTGTCATGGAGCCACTCCTCTGTCGCATTACCTACCTCATTCCTACACATACCCTGGCTTCAGTCACGCTAGACCATTTGCACACGTTCCCACCTTGGGCCTCTACTCAAGCTGTTCTATCTGCTGAGTACACGCCTCTTGCCCATCGCTGTCTCTACACTTTACAATGAGTTCTCATCATTCGAGGGCCCAAATTCCACCTCTTTCATAATACACCTCATGCTCCCCTGCTTGGGAAGCCTCCCTTCACCTCTCTCCTGTTGGGTGCCTTTCACATCATGCTCGGGTGTCTAGGTCTCATATCCTTCCTGCTCTGTCTGCCTCATGACCACAAATGGCATGCAGATACGTTCCGAGACTGACTCAGGGCGCAGAGCTCCCTGCAGTGAGCAGGTGTGGCTTGGATGGATTCTGGACTAGCTCGCGCGTGAGGAGTAATTTAGAGATGCGCAGTAGTTAAGGACGAAGGTCACTGGCTCTGCCTGCGGCCCTGGGCTTCCCGTCTCTGGTGGGCTGCTCTGAACTCAGGAACTGGAAGGGCCTTAGAGATTGCCAGTCCAACTTCCAGTTTACAGATGAGGAAACTGAGGCCCAGAGAAGGGAGCGATTTTCCCAGGGATACACAGTCAGTCCAGGGTGACAAGGGAACCAGTACTCAGGTTGGGGCTCTTCCTTCCTACTCTGACTCCTCTCGGGTTTCTGGTTTTCTCCTGGAGTGTATACTTCCTGGAGTGTAAGCTGTTTTCAGAGCAGCAACCTCCTTGCCTCCTTCCCGCCTTCCTTCCTTACACATAGGCCAAGAATGACCCTGGAGGTTCAGGGGGCTTGAGGTAAGCGCCCACAGGTAAGGGGTGGTGGCAGCACCAGATCTCTCCACATGGGGGCGCCAGGAGTCTGTTTATTTTCTAACATAGTTCTCTGTTTCTGAACATAAAATAGAATGATGTCTTCAGTTTCGCATGTAGGCAGCTCATGTCATATACTGCTGACAGTTCTATCAAGTTTCTGACAGATGCATTTTTTTCCCCCTTCTGGGCTTTTGGGATGTTAGGGCATTGGTGGGAAAAGTACACACTACGCTGTGATATCTGTCCCTCAAGATTATGCCAATGCCTAGATTAGCTACCCTCCTTCCTGTCCAGATGCAACCAGTACATGTCCAGGGAGGGAGGATTCATTACATCCAGAGTTCTGGGGGGAAGTGCTTCTTTGTACTGTGTTCTCTCCAAGGTTTTGATGCTGACAGCAACTTTAAGATCTATATTCACAGGCCTATGCCCAGAGACCCAACTCCCAGCATTCACAGATGGAAGAAGCTCTGAAGGACGAGAAAAGAGAGAATTCTTTTTCCTTCATGCAGGTGGTTGGGAGCTGTAGAGGAGAAGCCCACTCATACCTTCTAACACTCCTATCTGTAATAATTAACAAGGACTGTTCCGCCACAACATGCCCTAGTTAGAGCTATTCCCACCCCCTGCAATAATGACCGATAGCCTTTATGACTGAGGAAACCTCTGATTATGGGGGCTAGGAGGGGAAAGGATTCTCGCTGGCTGATGAGGCACTACAAAATTATCACAGCTGAAGAAACGAGCCAGTGCCTTCACCAGGGATTTGAAACTTCTGGCCCCAGCCAGGATCTCCCCCTACGCAGATGCTTCCTACTTCAGATACATCCAAACTCCAGACTTAGAATCTTAAGAGTGCTGTGACTCAGAAGCCTCCAGAGGAGATAGCATCTCACCTCGGCCAGGGAGGATGGGTAGGATGCAAATACAGAGGCTGGTGGAGGGAATCGGGTGGAAGACAGTGGTGGGCAAGTGCCTGCCTGGCAAAAGCTCCTGAGTGACCATCCATACATATCTCAGCCCAGCTTCACAGCCTAGTTATTGACAGCCAGTCCATCTCCCCCATTAATCATGAGCTCCCAGAGGGAGGACTGTGTAGGATTCTCCTCTTTGTCCCTTCCAGAGCCTGGCTCCAGGCCTAGCACACAGTAGGTGCCCATCGAATTGAAACAAGCGAGGCCTGGCCACACTCCCCACTGGTGCAGGACTTGCTGGCCTGCTCCCCAGGAAGGAGATAATCCTGTGTTTGAAGCTCAGTGATGTGGAACTGTCCCAGTGACTACTTCCATCTGTCCCTGCTGAGGCTGTTGGGAATGTCTTCACTGCCTGGTGACATTTGCGCTTGAATCCAAGATTTCAGCAGTAGTCATCCTTCACACCTCAGGAATCTGTCCCCCCCCCCCCCACTGCCAGTGCCCTAGCCCAGGCCACCATTTCTTGCTATGGCCCCCTGCCTGTTCTCCCTGCCTTCGCTTGGAGATCAGTAGAGACTTATGGAATGGATGCACAAATGTCAGGCATGGTAAAAAAAACTCATGAGCTTTCCTGTCCAGACCTGAATTTGAATCTCTGTTTCAGCTCCATCACTCGGCCTTGGGTACTTTTCCTCGCTTGTCTGAGCCTCAGTGTCCTCACCAATAAATTGGAAATGATAATGGCTACTCATGAGGTGGTAATGAGGATGAAAGAAGAAAATGTCTTCAAAGTGCCTGGCCATTACTAGTGTCTTGATCATCACCCTTCCCTCTCTACTGACCAGCCCCTCAGGGCTGCCTGACCATGCTGGCCTTAGACATTGGATCTGACCGCAGACTCACAGGTGCACAGCGGCCTCATCCGCTCCACTTTCGGCAGTCTTTCTCCCCGTCACAGCGCCACGAGGCAGGCACACACTTGTGGCTGGTGGGTCCACAGCTCAACTTCTCTGCAGGACACACCTGCTTGGCTGCGGAGACAGACACACGGGCATGGCTTGGCCAAGGAGGATACAGTGCATGGCACCAACCAGTCATATTGCCTGGTCCCAGCCACCTGGCCTGAGGCCCTGAGAATCCATCAGAGACTTCCTGTTCCATGTCTCAGTTTCTTCATCTGAGACGAGACCCATGTCTGCCCCTAAGACTTTCTGAATCCTACATCTGACTCTACTGCTTATCCTGCCTAACACCCTGGCTCCTGGTCCCTGGCACTCAAGCCAATCCTTGATCCAGCCAACCCCTGCCTGCCTCACCAGCCCTACCTCCCGCTCCTCCAAACTTCCCCTTTAAGCTATACCAACATGGAGCTGCCACGCCCTGCATGCATACCTCCCATTTCCCATCTGTGTATCCTTGAGCAAGACATAACCCAATTGGGCCTTGGTTTGCCTTCCAGATCAATGACTCCAAAAACCAAACCTGTAGATCTGAAGGACTCTCCAAGGCCCCAACAGCTGCCTGAGTACAATGCACCCCCCCCCAAGCCCCTACCCTGGTTATGATGCCAAGCCTGCTGCTGAGAGCAGCCTCTGAGTGGCAGGGCCCAGTGGGACCTCACAGCTATAATTACTGCAGCCGCAATCAGAGGCTGACTCAATCAGGAGCCTGAAGCCCCAGGGTTGATTCTCAATTTGGAAGAAAGAATGAGAACCCTGATCAGGACTGGGAATGGTTATCGCCCTGAGCATCCCAGGATGACCCACGTGACAGACCCAGCCAAGCAGACACATCTCAGACCTTGGTGGCTGGCTCCTGACTGCCTTTCAGGGTATACAGGAGGCCCAAACTCAGTGGTTTCTAGGGTATGCCAGGCAGTCTTAGTCTTCACAATAACCCAGCAGGGTGAGGATTCTGTTGTGGCCTTCAGCACAAGGTCAACATAGAGGTCAAGAGCATGGGCTCTGGAGCCTGGATGCCTGGGTTCGGGTCCTAGGTTGGTCACTCACTGGGTATCTACTTTGGCCAAGAATCCTTATCTCTGTGCTGATAAAGTGGTGATAATACTATTCCCTACCTCACAGGATTGTTATGACAACTAAGTTAATGCCTGGAAAGCACTTAGGAGAACGCCCAGAGCTGTGTGCACTGATGATACTTACTATTATTCTCCACACATAACAGGTGAGGATTGATTTATTCTCTGTGAGTGTCTAGTGAGCACTGCTGTGCACCAGACACAGTGGAAGTCACACAGCTGGTTAAGAACAGAGTGAGGACTCAGAGTTAGCTGTTTCTGATGCCAGAGATTGGACACAGTCCATTGCACCCAGAGGCAGTGGGTTACTGTTGTCTGACCCTAGTTCTTCTCTTTGATCTCAGAACAGTTTGCTCTCTTTTTCCATAGATGGGATGAGAGGCCACAGGGGATGGAGAAAAGGGCATAGACAAGATGGGTTGTCGGTGGGTATCTGAGTCCAGGCCTCAAAACACTACTGCACCATGGGAGAGCAGTTCCTTAGACCCAAGTGTGTACCCCAAAGTTACCCCTAGGAATACATTCCATGAAACAGAAGGCAATCTATTGGAAATACAGGATTCACAGGATTCATTTTATAGAAATTTCCCTTTACAAATAACTCTTGGGTTGAGCCCTGGAAAGTGCTGACACTCAAAGACCTTTTACAATGAAGGGTGGTCAAGGGCCTGAAAGTCGGGAGGTGGGGCCCTTCCACGGTATATCTGGCACCAACACACACTGTGGGACCTCAGTATGTACTTTCCCTCTGGGCCCACCAGACACACAGGAGAGCTGAAGCTGACCAGCATTTCTCAGTCCTGACCAACGGATGAGGGTGTAAGGGCTGTTGGAAATGCAGATTCCTGGGCCCTGGCTCATACTAGACTGAATCCAGACTTCAAGGGCAGAGCTTAGGAATCTGCATTTTAGTAACACCCCCCCCCCCTGCTGATTCCCATTTGAGAACCCCCAGGTTATCATTCTGCAAGTCCAAAAGCTATAGGATACTTCATCTTTTCAATTCACTCCCATCAAAGTGACAGCAGTGTTTGTTTCTAGCCCCTGCAAAAGCAATGAGATGGAGATGGACATCCCCAAGCCAGGCCTCAGGAAACCACCTTGCACAGGAGTTAGAAGGAAGCCATATTTACTGAGCACCTACAGTATGTCAGGCCGCTCCATGCTGAGGATTTAATAATTCCACATTTCCCTTTTACCCCCACCCTGACAGGTAAATAGTCTCTGCAAGCTCTGGGCATAAACTCCAGGGCCACCATTCACAAAGATCATCATCTTGTCAGCAGTGCCCTTGGAGTGGAGCAGGGCAGTGGTCCCTCATTCATTTTACAGATGAGGAAACTGAGGCTCAGAGAGGCCAAGTAACTGGCTCAGAGATGCACAGCAGTGAGAGGCAGGATCTAGGTTCCTCTGATTAGAGCCCTGCCCTTTCCATCAAAGCCCACATACTCTTGTGGGTGAAGTGGCCCAGAACTGGCCCCAAACTCCCCGCCCAAAAGCCCAGGTGACTGAAGTATCTCTTGACTGTCTGTACCACCTCCAGGGGCCTGGCTCTGAAGACCCCAGTGCAGCAGGCAGCTGCTTGAACTTTTAATGAATATTTATACAGTTAATTGCATAACCTTTCAGCAAGGACAATGATTAAACAATCCGTCTGCTTCCTTTCTTTATAATTAATAAGACATTTTCAGTGTCCCTAAATAGACATCTCTAATTACAGGGTCTTGAGGATTCAGCAGTACCTGACACCAGCCCTCCTGCCCTCAGAGAACCAAGGCACTGTCTTGGAATGCCAGGACACGCCAGTCCTTGGAGGTCATATTGGGGAGCAGCCACTGGAGTGACAGGAGACTGAGGCCCAGAGAGGGTAAGGGACCTGCCAAGGCTACTAGATGCTGGGTGTTCTAATTGCCTATCTCTCCTGGAACCTCACTGCCTCTGTTGTGATGCAGCTCTTCCCCAAAGCCAAATGAACCTCACTCTCAGGGCTCCTGGGCAAGGCCTGTCACTACTTAGCCCTGGGATATTGGTCTGGGTACATTATGTACCGACATACATTACCTCCTTGTGAGGTGGGTACTATCACTACCTTCATTTTACTAATGAGGATAGCAAAGCCCAGATAGGGTAAGTCCTTTGCTCAAAGTCTTGCAGTGAAGGGTGGAGCTGAACTTCCATTCCAGGTCTTGATTCCAAACACACCGCTTTGCTTATTGCACTTAACCACTGCACATGAGAAAGGCAGGCCCCACCGGTCCAAACCCTCTCTCCGCCCCGTCAGCCTCTTTGGCATCTCTGGGATCAAAAGTGGTCATTGGAGGAAGGAGGCTTACCAGGCCTCTGCTCAGGCAGAGTCTGGAAGGTGGCAGATGGCCATCTCCAATGGCTACTTTAAAGATAACTGAAGCCAAAGGCCCCAGGCAGCACGATGCGGAAGACAGAGCATGGGTTTTGGAGTTGAATAGACCTAGGTCCAAACCTTATTAACTAACATGAAGGTTGTCCTTCTGCAAGTCACTTAACCTTTCTGCGCCCTGGCTCCTCTCATCTGAAAATGGGGTTACATAATCTCCGATAGTTGGTAGGTAGGTGGTTTAAATGGGGAAACATGGAAATCCCTACACTCAGAGCCTAGAGCAAACTCGGAGCTCAGGAAACAATTGCTCTTATTTTATTTCATGAAATTCAAATACAAAGGGCCGGGAGGGCCCTGATCTCACTCCTGGAGATCTATGTTTTCATAGTCCACATGGACCACCATGAAGTAGTCCCCATCCCAGAATGTATACCTCTCTCTCTTTCAATCTCAATCTCTCTGTTTTTCTGTCTGTCTCTGTCTCTCTCTGAGTCGGATGCCCAAGGGATGCTTTTGGCCTCCTATCCAAGTAGCCCCAGGTTTTGAGAGGTCGAGTAAAGAACTCACTGTCTCAGACATCAGGAATCCTGTACAGTTGGCAAGGGCCTGACACTGCATCCTAAAGTGGCTGTTGGCATTGATAAATTCACAGAGAATCCTGCCCCAGAAACTAAAACCCATGGGTACTTTCTCTAATTCAGAAGTTCACAAATTAATCATAAAGGCGATGTCTGTTGAATAAAAGAATGGAAGTGCTTGATGGCTGCTCATTGAGCGAGCACGTCCGCAGTGTCAGGTCACGTGAGGCGTAGGGGCCGACAACCTCCAAGGGGACCAGAGCTCAGGTAGTGGGAACTTTCAGGGTCCAGCTCCTGCCCCAGGAAGCATGGCATGGGAGCATCCATCGTGCAGAATTGGGGCAGTTACACTATGCTCCTTCACGCCAGGTCAGGCGGAGCACTTGTAGCTGGGTCAGCTCCTAACTTGCTGGGTGATCTCAGAAGATCTCTGGGCTTTCATCCACTTCCTGGTCTATGATAGGAAGGTACACTTGGTTTATAGGTGAGGTTCCCTTCTAGGTGGAAGGGGTCTAAGATACGTGAATAAAATCCCATTTTCAATAAGCAGCAGCCAGAATTGTAACTCATTCACCTTGAAGCAATCTCTCCACCCTCACCCCCCCCCAACAGATGCCTGAAGGTAGGTCAGAAGCCGTCCCCAATCAAGTAAACTATAATTAGAGCTGAAATGCTGCTTGCATTAGGCAAATGTCTTGGGCTTTCCGACTGTGACTCCTGGCTATATTTGATAGACACAGAATCCAGAACCAGAAGGAAACAGAGCTGGGAGGAACCCTAGCCAGGAAGGGGCAGATGACATAGTGAGGGACACAAGAATGAAGATCTGCTCCCAAATCCCTTTCCTTCTCAATGAAATTCCCCTTCCCCACTCACTTATACTATTCTAAGGTTTTTATTGGTATTTGTCCGGGAGAGGGCCTTGAGTCAAATAGAATAATAAAAATAACACTGCCAATTACTCCAGCACTGACACTGTGCATGCAATTTTTTTCATTTGATCCTCACATCCCTATAAGACAGGTACCATGACCCCATTTTTCAGATAAATAAAGTGAGCTCAGGGAGATTACACAATTGTCTGAGGTCTCACAGGTTAGGGTACCTGAACTCAAATGTTATCGAACGCCAAACCCACTACACTTTACCATCGCCTATAACCTTTCTTTGAGAGTGGGGAGGGAGCTCTATCCTGGGAGCTGGCACAGTCCCCAGAAACCTGGTAGGCTGTGACGGTTGCTATGGCAACATCAATTAAATGGGCAGCGTGTTGGCTGCTGGGTTTTCATTCAGTCAGGAAGCTGTGAGCAAGCCTGCTACCAGGTCTTGCTGCCCCCAATTCTGCTGGACTCGCGAGGTCCCACCCTGGCTAACCTCCTCCAGGCAGTCCTCCCCACCCACAGGCTTTGCCCATCCCTGACGATGTAGCTCTTTATAGGAAGTGGGATCCTGGGCCTTGTGTCCCAACTGGGTACAGGCAAGAGAGAAAGAGAGTCTCAGAATCCTAAGAGTTCAGGAATCTTAGAATCAGAGCCTTTGGAATTCTGGAAAGTTAGAAACAGGCCCAGAGAGGGGCAGAAAAGTAAACAGGACCTCATAACAGATCACTGGGAGAACCCAGAGAACTAGGCCTCCCAACTGCTTGTGGAGCCTGTCTGTTGTCATGGGAGGCAGATCAGCCAGGAACAACCCTGTGTCTTGGAAGCAAGGCCCTCAACTTCTCTAGACCTCCAGTTGGCTGTCAAATAACAGTGCCTCAGAGCTGGGCTCAAAATGGGCCTGAGAGGCAGGAGGGGTGAGGCCAGAGGGCCCCTGCATCGCCCTGAGGATGGGAAAGCAGCAAGTGCAGGTGGGAGAAAGGGAGAAAGACAGGGAGATGTAGGGCAGGGCAGGGAGGGGAGAGACCTCAAGAGGGAGGATGAGAAAGAGGGGCAGACAGGGAAAGGATGCTGAGCAAGAAAGCAGGGATAGGCAGGACCCTGCGGGGTGGGGCCAGGGGGAGGACGAAAAGGGGCACCAACATAGAGAGATGCGGGGAGAAGGGGGAGCACAGCTCTCAGGCCGCGGGATAGATCCCCGTGTAACTGTGATGCGGCTCCCCTTTCCTCCCTTTCTGTCCCCAGTGTTCAGGGTAACTGCGGGAGTGGCATCTGGACCGCTGAGCTGACTGACTACAGTGGAAGAAAAGTCCCCTGTGGCTATAGATTCCCTCCCCAAACACACACACCAGGCTGCACCCAACCGCCCCTTGTTAGTTGGGTAGCCTTGGGCCAGTGGCCGAACCTGTTCCAGACTCAGTTTCCTTCTCTTTAAATGGGGATCCATCCCCCCTACCTCATAATCTAAGGTTGCCAATGGGCGTGGCTGGGCTTTGTTCCTTTTGAAGCTTAGGACAAAGCACTAGCTGCCTCCTGCCCAGGCACCTCCAGGACAGCACTGGGTTTAGCTGCTTGATGGGGTAGATAAAAGCTAGGGCCTGTGGCATGGCAGAGAAGGCAGGGCAGCAATGCAAAGAAACAAGGGGGCCCCCTGTTTCTTAGGCCTAAGTCAGGGGCTCTCTCTCTCTCTCTCTGTCTCTCCCTCTTTCTCTCACTCTCTCTCATTCCCTCCCTCCCTCCCTCTTTCTCTTTCTCTCATGCAGAGACTGGTAGCTCTGTTGCTAGGAGACAAGGAAACCCAGTTATCACCAGGCGCAGCCCTAGATGGGACTCTGGCCTTCATTGTCCCCATCTCTGCCTCTGGGGCAACTGTGACCCCTAACAAGAACCTGGGACTGCTACTCGCAGGTCTCTGCCAGCCCCACCATCCTCCACGTGCTTCCCCACCCTAAACCCCCCTGCCAGCCTTTTGTCTCAGGCTCACTTGGCTGAAGCGCTGCCCCTGGGACCACTGGGTCCTTCCTCACCCCCTTCTCATTTCCTTTTTAATTTAACAAATGTCATGGAATGACCTGAGGGGTGTAAGTTTGCTTTGAGGATTAGGCCTGGGAAAGAAATCACAGAGATACAAAGCCCTGAGTATGGAGGTGGGCCTGGGGCTAGGCTCTGGCCTTTCTGCCTTACCCCTGGCTGCCTCTGCTGCCACCCAGCCTGCCATGGAGGCTGAGGCTCCTGGGCTCAGCTGGGCTAGGGCAGTTGAAAGAGCTGAGGCCTCAAAGTCCTGGCTGGGTAGCCTTGGGCAGTTCACTCAACCTCTCTGAACCTCAGGTGTCTGCCTTTGCAAAATTCAGAAAGTGACAGTATCTGCCTCATGGGGCAGCTGTGGGGATAAGATGAATTAATGTATACAAGAGCTTACTTAGCACAGTGCCTGGCACATAGTACATGCTTTATAAGCACCAGCTATAATTAATACTATTAGAATTACGATTGGAGTCTTCAAAAAAATAGAGGGGAGGCCTAGAGGATGTGCTATGGCTACTTCTGGGCAGAAGGCTCAAAGAGGCTGCTTCTAGCTCCAGGTACTGTCACTAGACACTAGCTACAGATTCACCTGTTGGCCAGGAGCCCCTAAAGGCATAGCACATAAGTTTGGGGCGTATTGACAGATCATCCCACTTGAGCCTCCCAACCTCCCAACAGAGAAGATCTGATAAGCAAACTGAGGCCTGGAGCGAGGCCCTCCTCCCTCAGCCCAAGGGGCAGGACTCACTGCAAGCAGCCTCAGACTCATCGGAGCCATCAGAACACTCCTCCTCGCCATCACACTTCCACCGCTCAGGGATGCAGTGGCCATTGTCACAGGTGAAGTCGCTGTCCATACAGGTCTTCTTGGCTGTGGGCGAGGAGAAGAGGGTGAGGGGTCTGGCAGGCACAGGAGGCTTTTCTAGGATAGTCAGGTGACTGTGGGGTGACTAGCAAGTGCTGGACTACCTGACCTCCCATGGATGGCCCTACTAGGCCACAGCATGTTCCGCCAACCGGGAGGAGAGGACAGGAGAGAAAGGCTTATTCATCCATATGCATTTACTGAGCACCAGGTGGAGATGGGGGCCACAAGTGTCCTGCCCTCCAAGTCCAGAATGCAAGTTCAAACAAGGGTGACGGAATCCATCTTCCAAAGGAATGCCTGTTCCCATCACAGCCTCCAGGAAGCCTTCCCTGATCACCTACGTACGGCAGCTGCTTTAGCCCCTTCAGCCAGTTCTCAGTCCCTTTACCCGCCTGTGCTGCTCCCCACAACCAGACCACAGTCGAAGCCCCTTCCATAAGCACCAGAGGGCTAGTGATAATAAATCATAGAGGCAAATGATTACTTCGTGACAAGATTAATGAGTTAACTTCAGTTCAGAGTGGTGGAAAGACAATCTGCTAGTCAAGACACCTCCATCAGTTTCTGTCCCTAAGGTGCTTCCAGTCTGGACGGGGAGGTGTCCACATGGGAGGTGGGAGAGTTGAATCCCAGCTCTGCCTCTTTCTGTCTGTCTGACCTTAGGGTTGTTACTTAACCCCCGAGCCTCTGTTTTATCCTCTGCGTGATGGGAAGGAAACAAAAGGCTCTGAGGAGGAATAATAAGTTACACTGTATGCAGGACACGCAGCTGAGAGCCTGGCACATAGCAGGTTTGGTAGGTAGCAGCTATTGCTGTTTTTATGGTTCATGTCTTAATTAGAAGCAAAGGAAATGGGGTGTTCTGTTCCCTACAGAGAACTGAGATCTCAACAGCAGGTAGCGTAACTGGGACAAGAACACAGGGACCACCAGCATGGTTTGCTCTCCTCCCTCTCCCTCCAGTGTAGGGACTATGTTACATTCAGCACAGAACCCAGCTCGGGGTCGCTCTCAAGTAGGGGCACTGAGCCCAGTGGAAACGTAGCTGTCCAGCCTCTGCTTGCACACCTCCAGGGCGGGGCTCCCCTTCTCCCCAGAAACTCCTTCCCAGCAGCCAGCCTTGGATTATGTACACTCTCCCACAGGCTCTCTGACTACCTCTGGAGCCACATGACTGTTCCCCCAGCCCTCAGCAGCCTGGCAGGGACTTGGAGAAAGATACAGACTGTCCCGCATCCACTCCATTTCTGTCTTCTTTTCAGTGGCATCCTTGCAGTATATCTGCATTCTAAGATGAGTTTCTTCGCACTTTCCCTAGAAGAACCTCTCTGGAAGAAACCAGAAGAATCAGAATCCACCTGTAGGTGGGGATCCTGAGGCCTGGCGAGGGAAAAGGGCTGGCCCAGAGAAACAGCAAGGTGGGGATTAGAAGCTCTCCTGATTGCCAGCCCAGGGTCCCGATCAGCGTCGCTCTGAGCCCCTGCAGAGGGGTAATTGTAGGTGATAGATACCAATGCCTCCTCTTGGTGAAGCATCTAAAAGTAAGTACACAGCACCTGGGGTACTTCTGAACATGAACACCAGAGTGTTCCCTCTACCAGAAGTTCAGCATCTGAAAACGAGAGTGCCAGTCTCTGTGCTAGGTACTTTACCAGGAAACCCCATGACAAAGGGCCTGTTATGCCCCCACTGACACATGGGAAAATCCAGGCCCAGGGGTGTTGGGTTATATGCCAAAGGTCACATCTGGGTGGGAAGCAGGGCTATAATTTGACCTCACAGTCAGATGCCCCTGGTAGCTGCTGTTAATCTCATTTTATAGAAGAGGAAATTGAGGCTCAAAGAGGTGAGGGTATAGGTGGCAGAAGTGGAATTTTAATTCCATGTGGCAGCTACCAAAGTTTAGTCTCCCTTCACTAAGGCCCTTAGCCACCTCAGCAATACCAGGCTAAGAATAAGGACCCCAGAAAGGCAACGTGACCAGGTCCTAAGAGCCACAGGACAAGGCAATGGGGCAGATCAGCCACAGCCCGGAGACAGACGAAGTATTTCCCTTGAAGTTGCCCAGAAATTGTGCAGCAGAATAAACCTGGGCCTATGACAACTTGTGCCCTGCTAATATTAGGACTGCCCTGGGGAAACTGAGGCCGCATGGCCACTTTCAGGTTGGGGACTAGACTAAATCACCCTGATGAGCCCTGTCTAAAGTGTAACCACGTGGATGGATTTGGAGTCAGAGCTGAGACCGAATCCTGGCGTGGCACCACCTCCTCTCTGGGTGACTCTGCGCAAGTTCATTCCTTTCCTGAGCAAGTGGGGATGGTGGCTTTCCCATGCAGCACCGACACAAGGACAAAAGGCAAAAGGCTTTCCCGGGGGATCTGAGCAAGCATCCCAGTGCTGGGTTGTTCAGTGTAATGAGCCTGACAGCCCCTCATCAAGAGGCTACATCAATCCTGCCAAGAGATGAGGGCTGGGCAGTCTTTCGAAGCTGTCAGAGCAACCATGCCAGCTCCCCCTCTCCTGGCATTGGCAGCCATGGCTCCAGCTCCCAGGGTGATTCCCCAGCTGGGCTTGAGGCCGTGGCTCCCTGTTTCCAGGGATTCATGTCTCTCCATGCCAGTCGCCGCTTGGACAATGCCCACCTCTGTGAGTCCCTGTACTCCACAGTCCAGGAGCAGTAACATAGTCATCCAGGGTCTGCGACATCATAATCTGGTGCCATGGCAACAGATGAGCTACCACAAAGGACTTGGGATTCCAGAGGGTGATGGGGAGGGGCTGATTCCAGGGCAGAGTGGGGGAGAATGGGAAATCCAGGACAAAGGAAGTGGGCGTTGCTATTTATAACAAGAATGCTGGCCAAGGAAAGCCTCAGACAGTCCGTGGTCAACGAACTCCGCTCTGCCACTTGTGGGCTGTGTGACCTTTTTCAAGTTACACAGCTTCTCTGAGCCTCATTTTCTTCAACTGCATTCAGGGATAGCATCCCTGCTTCACCACACAGGGTTGCTGCGAGGAACAAATGAGCTAAGGATGGTGCCAGGGCATAAACTGAAAAGCATAAAAGTGCACGATTGTGGTGTATGAAGTCAGCAGCTCTAGCTGCTGTGGGCGTGACATTGGGCCCATCAGTCATACTGGAAATGGAGGTGTGCTGCCGAATAAATCTTAAGGCCCTCTCTGCACCCAGAGCCTATGATCTTGTGAAATGATTATGATCACTCAGCACCTCCCAGCTTCCCCCCCCCAGAAGCGTCCTTCCCTGAAACAATATGCATCCTTCACACTGTCGTTCCCCACCCACGCCCATCTGCAGCCCCAGTGCAGACAGGGGGCTTCGGAACGAACATTAGTCAGGACTGCTAGGTGGAACTGCTTGGTGTGGCTGCTGCTTGGCAGTCACAGTGCTTCGTCACGTCAGAGCCTTGAAGAAGTAGCTGCTCAAAGTCACAGCACATGTCCACGGGAGGGCTGCACCTGAACCCGGGCATTCTGACTCCCTGTCCCACAATGTGGCCAGGAAGCCAGGGAAGAGGGAGGGGGGAACCTGACCCAGCCCAGGGGTCGGGAAAGGCTTCCTGAAGGAGGAGACCGTGTTCAAGAAAGAAGAGTCAGCCGAACCGTGAGAGTGATGAGAGTGATGAAGGGCATTCCAGGGTGAGGGATAACAGGGTCTGGGGCGTGGAGCAGAATGGCTGTGCAGGGCTGGGGACCCGGGGTGCCACCAGGCTCGGAGCCAACTCGCCCTACCTGGCACAAAGCTACCTTTGAGTGGCCCAGCATGGGGGGGGGCGGGGAACCTGGATCTTCCTGAACTCCCCCAGCCTGGCCCTTCCTGAATTCACCCAGCCTCTGCAAAGCTCAGGCGGCTGTTGGGCAGCCAGCAAACCCACAACTCCAAGCTGCCAGGCTTCCTTCGGCGCTTCCTAGCAGAGGAGAGAGAGGCAGAGGGGAGGACAGAGAATGGGGGGGCCATTCACCAGATGTCTGGGATACAGCACTGATCATTTTCCCCCTTGGAGATTCATGATGCCCACTGGCTTACTAAAGGCCCACAGAAAGCCTGCAGTAAGGATACCGAATTGACTTTGTTTCCTCCAGCACTTCCCAAACTTGTTTAGCCAAGGAACAACTTTTTGTTTGTCACATCTATTAATTTCAAGAAACAAGTGGTCTTATAAACCATCCCTGAGAAACACCACTGTAGCGCAAGCCCCTCATTCTACACATAAGACGATAAGGCCCAGAGAGGTGAAGGACTGGCCTGTGGTCACACAGGAGATGGTCACCTAACCTCCTGTCTCTGTACCAGCTCCACCAAGCCATGAAAAATAGGAGAAGGTGTTCACAGAGCACTCGGCCCAGAGTGAAGCTGAAGGAACACCACTGGGGAGACCACAGTCCTCAGAGCAAGGACATATCCAAAGAAGAGCCAGGATGGGGAAAAGGGGTGGAAACCAGGCCACACGGGACAGGGAAGGGAGAGAGATAAGGAAATGAGAGAGCCAGGTCCCAGCTCTGTTTGTCTTCAGGTTTCTGCAGACATGTCATAGGCCCCCAGGCAATATTGGTGAGGCAGAGACCCACAGGCAAGGCAGATTCCTACTCAACACTGTTGCTGAGCCTGTTGGGGCAGATCCCCTTCCCTCCCAGGACAGGTAAGAAAGAACCTGAGAAAGGAAAGATGTAAAGCTCCACCTTGGGGTCCGGTGCACAGAAGAGACTTCCTCTGCTCCTACTTCCTCTCCCAGGCCAGAATCAGCACTGGGCGGCCTGGCTCTGGCCCTGCAGCCTAGCTCTGAGACAGCTGGGCCACTCGTACCAGAGTCGGGGAGATAAAAGGGCTGCTCCCCCCACGGTCACCCTTTCCGCAGAGCTCGCCAGGCCACGGAGTTGCCAAGACGACCACTGCAGCAGAATGAAGATCTGGGGTGGGGGCAGGGGGCGTGCCAGCCCGCCCCTGGCCTACTAACCTGGCAGGCAGATTTAAATGACAGTCCAGGAAGCTACTATTAAACTGTCACCCCAGTCGATGGAGGACAGACCCAGGGTGTTCTCTGGCTGCAGCAACAACACAGCAGGAATGAGAGGGGGGAGATGGTGGCCCAGAACAACCTGGTACTCCCTCCCTGGAGGGCCCCCCTGTCCCCCCGCCCCCCCGCCCCCACCACGTCCCCTTTGTCTGCTAGCTCACCCACCCCCAGAGCCACCCTCTCAGGCTGCAGTGGGTCCTGGCACGGAGCTGCAGCAAAGCACAGGGCCTAGAAAATTTACTCTTTATTTGCAAGCAGAAGAACGCTTTTTCCAAGTGAAACCATAGCATGTAAAATAGATAAAAATGAAGCTGCACTACTGAAAGCTGGGTAAGGGGAACCCCATCAGTTATTTCTCCACTATCCCCCTAATAGGCCTGGTGGGGCCATGAAACCCAGGCTCCCAGTTTATCACCAGCAGCTCTGAGTTCAAACCCTGATCCTGACCCCTCCCCAGATGTGTGATGTTCTAAGGTCCCTCGGCTTAAAGATCCCATGGGTCTATAACACAACATTTAGAACTGCTGCCTTGGGTTTAAGTTTCTTATTCTCTAATAACCCGAGATTCTATGACTGTACCACTCGGATCCGCTCACCCTTGGCCCTGTAATGGGACTCCAGAAGGTTACTGCATGAGTCGGATGTGTCGGTGGGCTGTGGATGACCCCCTGATTCCATTCCTGCAGGCGACTGACTGTATCTTGAGTCCATGCTGACAGTCACACTCAAGGCCCTTGGCAGTGCCAGAGAGGCGAACTGTTCCCACAGTGTTCTGACACCCACGGAGCGTGGGGGGCGGGGCCCAGCTCTTGGTTTTGTCCTGGTTTTGTCCTGCCCAGCAGGCTCCGGGGCTCAGGCCACCACCATCCATCAGCAGGTGACACTTGAGTCTGCTTCCTCCCTCCCCCCCCCCCCATCCCATCAAGGGAGAAAGAGGAAAGGAAACAGCAGCAGGTGCTGGGGGGAGGGGTGGACCTGTGAAGGGCTGGAGGAGAAGATGGAAGAATGAAGTGGTGAGTGGAGAGGAGGACTACTCTGGTGAAGGTACTTTTGCTTTTGACTTGGGCCACATCCTCGGCCTGGCTGTCCACCTGGTCCTATAACAGTGCTCCCCTATCATATCCTTCATCTCAGTGGCCCCTCGCACAGCCTGCCACAGGGTCTGGCACCAAGCAGGTGCTCAAAGAATATCTACCTCTCACAGACCATGTGACCTCTTCCCGCTCTGGGCCTTGGCTTCCTCATGTGAACAGATCCTTAAGGGCCCTCTCCAGCTGATATTCTGGGTCTGTGACTCTGTGACACAAATGGGTTGTTGATCATGGTGCTGCCCTCGGCCCCTCCAAAAGAGTACCTGGGGCTTTCCACAGCCAAGAGCCTCCCGCCGGCCCCAGCACATCCCAGCTGCTCTCCGACACTGCCCGACCCCTGCCCCACAGTCACCAAGGGAGGTCCAAGTCCTCCCTGGGGCATGTGGAACCCCCTGTTGCCACGGGGAAGAGGAGCGTCTCTGAAGGACAAAGGGGTCTTCCTGTAGCAGTGATTTGTGGTTGCAGGAGGTATTGAGCCAGTGACAGCTGTGTGGGGGGTTGGGGAAAAATGGGTGTAGGGGAGAGGTGGATGAGATCAGCATGGGTCCCCAACTGTGCCTGTAAAAGGACCAAGCTCCCTCCCTCTGTCATCCGCGCTCTGGACCCCACGGTGGGTAACACTGTACCTCAGAAGGAGGTGCTGCTTAGCGGAGTAGGCAGTATACAGAGAAGACACCCACTGCCCTGCCCATCTTTTGGGCTAGGACTGTCGACCCTGGATTTGGGACATCCACTTGGCACTAGGATTTTAGGTCCCAAGGAAATAGCTAGAGATATCCTCAGAGCAGAAATCTCCAGAGGGCGGGAGGTATGGCTGGGAAACCCTCTAGAGCCTCTATCCAGAGTCCCTCCTCGCTCCCAGCTACACATTGCTCTTCCACTTGGGCAGGAGCACTTGCTAGCTCCAGTGGGGACTCAGCCTCCTCTGACCAGGGGACCTTCCTACCTAACCTCAGGCAGTCCACCTGAGCTGGAGGGGTCCACAGCTCTGCCCTGCCTCGGGCAAACTTGGGAGCCTGCCAAGGACCCCCACCTTCCAGGCCCTGTTTTCCTGTCACCAGACCCTGATAGGAGGAGAAGAAGCTCTTCTGCCTCCTTTTCCATAGCCGAGGCAAAGGCTCCAGGTCTTATTCCAGCCCAGCTCTGCCACCAGCAAGCACACTGCGTGACAGGGAGGCCTCGCTGAGCTCTGCTCCCTTCCACCCCACTGACTGTAAGTGGGAGATCCATGGCACCCTGGCAGAACTCTGTAGCCGGGGCTGAGGAGGCCAGGCCAGAAGGGCCTGAAAACCCATGTAGGGCAGACACTACCTCAGTCAACAGCTGTACTTTGTTTGATAAGGGAGCAGAGATAGGTGGTTAGTCATTCCTGCCCCGAAGCCAGGTGGCACGAGGGCATGAATGATGGAGCGGTCCCCTCCTTCTACCCCACAGCAGCCAAGGCGTGGCCCCTGCAGTAATTTCCACGGAGCATCCTCCATCCAGGAAGCAGGGCTGAACACTGCTGGGAAGCAGCTCTGGCTAAGTGGGAAATGCAAATGCTTTCACCAATTAGGCTGGTAGGAGAAGCATTTCCAGAAGAAGCCTCACTGGGCCATCCTGGTGATAAATGGGCAATGAAAAAACCTGTTATTGGGAAATCCATCTCCTAGGGCTGGGGTGGGGGGTGGTCTCTTAGGGGTACGCCTTCTGGATTGCAGCTTTAGAGGCCCACAGAGTTGTAAAATAGCCTTAGAATTACAGAATAGAGTCTCCATCCAATTCCAGGAGAGAATCTGGGAATCTTAAAACACACAATACATAAATACTTAGAGCCAAATGACCTAATGTTAGAATCTTTTCAACTTTGAAATCAGAGAAAAATCTTAAACTCACAGATAGTGAAAAGAACCCTAGAAGCTTCGAATCAAGAATTAATCCAGGCGCCAGGAGTGGCACAGGCCTGCCACTTCCACGCACCAGCGCAGGAAACCTCTGTTCCCACTGCTGACATATGGCCATTCTGCCTGTTTGAATGCTCTCAGCGACAGGGGACTCAGTCAGCTGTGCCGGCTGGAGGCCGGACACATTCCTTCCTCTTCAACAGGGAGAGAAATAAGTTCTCAACAGGAGATCTTCGTACAAATGGATTTTTCACCCCTCCTTGTTCGTTGGCTCTAGTCAGAAAGATTCCTAGGGAAGTGGAAAGGAGCCAAGAGCTGCCACAAAGTGACTTTAACCAGCAGACAGGCTGGTAATAGGTTTCAGTGGGAAAAAGGAAGGAGAGGGGCGATTAATTCCAACTTGCTATGCGATAAAGGAAATTAAGGCATAATACTGAGGAGGCAGCAGTTCTATCAACCTGTGTGGAATACCAATTACTTCAGGCTTCTCAATATTGCTAGAAATAACAAAAAAACCCCAAAGAGAATGTGATTGTGGCCTCCAGGGTCATCTGGATTAGGCTATTTGTTTGCCCTCTGGTACCCTAATGATGGGAAAGAAGGAAAATTCCCTGTTTCTTGGGAGACAGCTATAGCAGAGTGGGGGAGGAAAGGCAGGCCCAGCATTGCCATTGGACAGTCTGGCAAGTGCTTAAGGCAGAGGAGGTCCCCAGGGCCTCTCCTTATCCAGTGCACACCCTTTGTCCTGTGCCCTGGGTTGGAGCTGGGAGGGCTGAGCTTCTGAGAACCCCTTTTCTAACTGGAAAATCTCAGGTCTCTGCTGCTGAAAGCCAAAAGAATCAAAGGGGGCCTACTGTGTACCAGGTGCCTTGCTAGGTGCTGGCGAGTCCTGCAGGTAGGTAAGACCTTCAGGAGTGGCCATGATCTGCAGAGCTGGAGCTCAGGGCTCTGGCTGAGACCACCCAGCCATGAGGCAGGCAGCGTGGGCAGAGTTAACGGCCACAGGCTGCAGCTCAGTGCCTCCAGCCAGGGCCCCAGCAGGATGGCTATGAGGCTCTGGGCCAGAGCTGGGCAGAGGAGACAGACATGGCTGTGGGAAGTGAGCAGAGGGAGGGAGTGGGGCAGGCGCCAGCAGATCCTCACTTCCCATTGGCATCCTGGTCCAGACCTTGGCCACCCCTGCCACTTCTCAGAGCCCCACAGACAGGGTGCTCATCACCCTGAGATTCCGAGTCAGCATGGTTACCCCAGCAAGGTAGGTCTCACCATAGCTTGGATAGAAGGGAAGCCACTTCTGAAACAGCTTGCTCTGTAAGCATGCCTGCTGCCCCATGATGATTTCACCTACCTCAGTCTTTTCTTCAAGTGGACATTTTCTCCTGGCCCAGAGGTTTGGAAGATGTTAGTCTGCTGCCCGCTGTGACCTTCCTCCCACCAGGAGCAGGTTAAAATACCAGGGCTCAAATCCTGGCTTCGCCCCTTACTAGCCATGTGACCTCAGGCAGGTTACTTGACTTCTCTGATGAGGAGCCTGTGGTTCCCTCATCTAAAATTATGATGATGAATCCTGACTTGCAGGGTAGTTGGCTGTGAGAGAATGATATCAGTGCTCAACACAGGGTCTGGCACTTAGAAAATACTCAGTGGTGGAATTTCTCCCAACTTTTCTTAGTTGCTCCCCTACCCCCAGGCTTTGCACACAGTAGGTCCTCAGGAAGTTTTTGTTACAATTATTAAAGGGCATAAGGAGGCCTGACTACCATGGTCCCAGGCCTCCTGATTCTTCCTAACTTGGTTTCTCCATGAATAAAGCAGAAGGACTGTTCCTTGGAGAAAAAGGTCCAGGTGGAGTTGTCACTAGGCAGCCAGATAGGTTCACAGCACAGGCTGTTTCAGAAGCATTGTCCCCAGCTAATCCAACAATAATTATAACCCTGAGCAGGCAGAGCCAAGACTGGTCCACGCAGGCATGCAGGTGGTAAGTGGAGGTCACAGGAAGGTCCAGCTACCAACATTCTCCGTCATCTACACCCCTGCCCCCCACACTGGTCTCTCCTGAGCCCTACAGAGAAGCAGAGTCCTCTAGAGAAGCGGGGGCCTCTCCTCCACTTTTGTGTGTAAGCTCAAGCCCAGGAGAGCCATGTGGGGGAAGGGAAAGCAGTGGAGCTGGAAGGTACCTACTGCCCATTTCTGGGTGAACAGTGTGCCTGTACCAGCTCATGTGAAGCTGGGAGGCCAGGGTGTCTGGTGGGTGGGTACATCTTTCTCATTCTTTGGGAGTTGGGAGTAGAGAACCCCCTCCCCCATTCCTCTGAGAAGCCTTTAGTGACCCCATGTGGGATCCAAGGCCTCTTCTGGCTACAGCTTCATCACCCTGTGTTGCTCTCACTCAACTCTTTGCCCACCAGACTAGCAGCTCACTGGGGAAGGATGAGGTCTGTGCAGTGGGCACTGAGGGAACACTTAGGGAAGTATGATAAATGAGTGAATGAATGCAATCCTGAGGCTTGGGTCTTTACTATCTACAGAATTTATAGCCCAAGATACAAACCATATTTATCATACAGCATTCATAGTAAAAACAGTAATCAAAACATTGCTTTAAAAATCCTTCATTCATGCATAATAGCTTGGGGCTTCTGGAGATCCCAAGCTCTCTACAGTTGGTTGGCACCCTCACATCCTTCCCTCCAGGTACAAGAACCACCTCTATGTCCCCTTTCTCTCTTTCCAAGGACATGGCAGTATAGTACCAAGGAGAACAGAGCTGGGGGCCAGCTGATCCCAGCTGTACCCCTGAGCTGCTGTGTGGCCTTAAGCAAGCCATTCACCCTCTCTGGGCCTTAGTGTCTCCATTCGTTGGATGAGGACTGGGTCGCACTGCTCTCTGAGCCCCATTCCTGCTCTAGTTCATCCACGAGCCACATGTAGGGGATTGGAGCTGGAGGACAGTGCCAGCACCCAGGCAGAGGATTCTCTGAGAGGTTCACAGTCTGCAAGGCTGCGGAAGGCACGAGGCTCTGTCTGGGACCCCACCTCCTGGCCTGCTCCTCAGGGAACCCTGGGGACATGTGGCCCTGATCATAGTGTGAGGGCCGCTTCTGAGACAGGTCCTCATCTGTCCACTACACCTTGAGGTTCATAAAGCACTTTGCATACGCCTCCTCAATTAGTGCTTACAGCCACCCCTTGAAGCTCGCAAAGGAATAGGATGGGACCAGGTCACAGAGCAAGTCAGTGGACCATTCATCTGCCCTGAGTTCTGCACTGACACCACCTCCCTGGACCAGGCCAGAGGCCCCCAGCCTCCTCCACAAAATGGGAAGGATGCAGGCTCTGCAGTGCAAGTCCTGACCTTGGCCCCTGAGCAACCCTGAGATATAGGGGTGGCACCCTTTTAAGAACCTCTCTGAGTGGCCATGAAAATCCAACAGCATAAAAGATAGCAAAGGCATGAAGCCCGGCCAGGGCAACAGACGCTGAAGTGGAAAGAGCACTGCACAGGGAGCCCTAGAGCCTGGGTTTCCCCATCTGTCAAAGAGCGGACAAGGATTCCACCGCCTGGCGCCTGTAGGCCAGCCATGCACTTGCTAAACCTATCCTTGTCCCACCTCTGTGCAGCCAGCCCATCTGTGACCACCTCCTCAGCCAGGAGAGGATGAGAGGATGCGCCTCTCTGCATGTAGCCCAGCCTGACCACTGACCAGGCCTGGGCACAGAAGTGTATTTAGGCGGAAGTGCAGACCCTCGGGCCCATGCACATAGCACAGGTACATGCAAATGGGCACATACCACTCATTTACATACTCAGATGTGCACCACGTACCAAACATACTCAGATACACAAGCCACACTGTGCATGGACCACACACCCACACATACACAGGTGGCTTCATATGATACTTGCACACCACAGACAAATATGCATAGATTTTCTTGCCTCTCCTGTGACAGCCAGATGGTGGGATTCTCCCAGAGGGCTATCATTTAATGCTCTAATTAATTTAAAAAAATTTCTAGAAACCCAGAGCCTGGGTTTGTTCCAAATGTCCCAGGCATGGCTCAGTCTGAGGCCAAGGAGAGAAGCAGGTTCTAGGGAGAGGCGTTGGGGGGCCAGTGTGGGAGGGACTCCCACTGCACCCAGGAAAGGCTGAGCCCTCATCTGGAGGGTTGATGCTTAGCCTAGTAAGGGGAGGCTAAACTCAAGATGTGGGCCTGAGCCTGGATCTAAGAGTGTCCCATGACGCTGGAGAGGCAGAGGCTCCTTTGGGGCAGGCACTCCTGGCAGGGTTGTCTGGCTCTGCCTGCGCACCTCAGCAGACAGGGAGCTCGGTCCCTGAGAGGCCACCAGAGCTCTTGTGAGACTGCACTACAGTTCTGGGGTTCATGTCCAGCCCCAAACTCGCCGTTTGAGAGCCCTACTGTGTGATTTCAAGGCACTGTGGAAGGAAACTAAGCACAGAGCCACCGCAGTCGGCCATATGAGATGGATAATTGAAAGGTGATGGGCCAGTCCAGATGGGCTCGTCTGCTGCCTTCTCTTACACACCTTCAGTGAGGGAGAGATCACTACTTCTCCAGGCAGCCTGCCCTGATGGGACCAAGATCCATCTTCACCCAGGTTTCCCGGGGAACCCAGGCCTATTCTCTGGGCCACGAGGGCCCAGCGATTCAGGCTGGCAGGAAACACACAGCACTCACCCCCCAGGCCTTTTCTTTGCCTTTCCCAGGGGTGCATTCTTTGCTGCTGAGTGTTTGGGAAAACGAAGCAATAAATTTACCGCCTCACTTATGAATAATCTGCTGTCAGGAGCTCTGCGTAAGCAGAGGGCTGAATTAACGAGGCTTAATTAACATTAATGTTGTGACAGATCTCAACTGGAGTTGGGAAATCCCCCATCCTCGCAGCCCAGGCCTTTGCCTACCGCTTCTCTGCTCACGTGGGAGGTGAGAGGCCCAGGGAAGGCTCTCAGAGCTGCTGACAGACGGGATCAGGGGGCTGCCTCTCTCCCAGGATTAGGAGGGATTTGGGATCTGGGGGCTGGAGGCTTGTAGGAGATCAACACAGGAAGCCAGGAGCCTCTGCAACTCAAATTCCAGAGGAGCTTTCAGGCTGAGCCCTTTGTCCCCTGGCACAGTGGCAAACCCATGGGCCTCAGAGTCCAAGAGCCCAGGGTTCGAGTCTGCCACTCACACGTTGAGGGATCTTGGGTGAGTCACCCCACCTCTCTGTGCTTCACTATCCCCATCAGCAAAGGAGATAGAACAAATTTCCCCTCACGGGGCTGTCAGGGAATTCATGTGTGGAGAGCAGGGATGCTCTGAGACCTTCATTTCCTCCTCCCCATCGTAAGCATCACAGCGAACATTACTGAGTGATTACTGTCCCAGTGCTCACCACCTCACTTAATCCTCCCAAGCCCTTTGGGGTGGGGACTACTATAACCCTATTGTAGAGATGAGGAAATCAAGGCACTAAGAGAGAAGGTGATTTGCCCAAGGACACAAAGATAGTTAGCAGGGGTGAGGGGACCACAGCCACCCACTCCATTCACTAGAGAGTCTCTGGAAGGATCCATAGAGCCAAGGGGAGCGGAAAGGTCAGGCAGTGGGGGCCATGCAGGAGTGGGCACGTCATGTTTGTGGAATCCACCTGTGCATGATGGAGGAAGGGGAGCCGTGTGCTCTTTGGCAGTACATTGCCCCACCAGCGAGGTCCAAATATGTATTTTTAACCACTGAGACTTTACTAAACTGTCCCCTGAGTGCCTAGTTGTGTTGGGCTCCGAGGAAGAGATAAATGCAGTGGAAGGTGCACCTCTGCTCTCAGGATTGGTACCACCTCCCACGCCTCTCAGTTTTCCCCAGGGCACCCAGCATAGCCCTGGCAAGGGGTGGGCACACCATAATTTATCATTAATGATTGCCATTATTAAATTAATGGGGAAGACACCTCTGCCAGAGATGACTTTAAGCAGCAGCAGAAAGGAGGCCCAGCTCCCGTGCACCCGACCCTAACTTGTCAGGCCCCAGCTATCGCCTGGTGTGTATCGTGGGTCACTGAACAGGACAGGCAGTGTTAAAGTCCTTTGGCTCCTCCCAGGAGCATACCCACACCCTGGTCTCCAGGTCCCCAGGTCTCGCCTGAGGGACTGCCCAGTTGGAGTCTTGGTGTCAGGGATCTGCTTGGGAACAATGTGGGGCAGGAAGAGGGAGGTAGATCTACCTCCAGAGTGTGACCCTCTTCAGCCCTGCCACGCCCCATGTGCCCCAAGCCCTGTTACAATGCCTTGCTCCAGCAGGCCTTCCTGCCCCTCCACTAGCTGGTCTCCCTACCTGCTGACTCAGACACTGGCCATATGATCTTGAGAAAGCACACAATTTCCTCCACTCATTCCTCTCCTCTGTAAGATGGGGAGCAAAAACAGTACCTATCTACAGGGCTAATGTGAGGACTGAATGAGATACCACCTGGCACTGAGTGAGGGCTCATGATGAATAGCAGCTATGATTACTGACAACCTAGAGATGAATGCAGGGGAGACCCAGCCCTATCAGGTGCCTCTGAAGAGATAGGCTCGGGGGGTGTCTCAGGTCTCTATAGGACTGCTCTAAGGCAGGAGGATAGGCCAGGGGTCTTTGTATGGTTCCTATGGCAGGTCTGTGACACATAGGGCTTCTTAGGAAAGAATCAGAGAGAACTTTGTTTCTAGAAATACAAAGAACTGCCTTATAAAAAAGTGAGGTCTCTGTCCCAGGAGGTGTACAAGCAAGGGAGCCATATATTTATTCAACAAGCATTTACCACCTCCTGCTCTGTGCTGGGCCTGGAGGCAGGGGCGGTGATGGGAGAGACCATGAGACCCAATCCTGCCTAGAGAAACCCATACCCTAAAAAGGCAAGAGATGGTGAAGATGCCAAACAGACCCCAGGTCAGGCCTCCCACCCCTGAAAATGTGTTAGAGCCTGGAGAAAAAGAAGAATTTGCCATGAAGGAGGCTTGGGAAACATGCAGAGCAGCTCAAAGAGGGACTGAGCTCTGGACCAGAACACATGAGGCCATCCCACCCTACTCTGAGTCCCCCACGGTCCTGTGATCCCGAGGGTTTCTTGGTATCTCCCAGTACCCCATAGTGACCATGCTCTCCCTACTCTGGTCCACCTTGACCACAGGTAAGTGTCAGCCTCCAGAGTTCCTGCCTACCCCCGATACCCAGTGAGGGGTGGGTCGGAGGTGTCTTTGGAGGGAGGGCCCTGCTGGCAGCAGGGTGTGGAGAAGGGAGGGGCAGCTGTCTCTGCAAAGGCACAGCCAGTCCCAGGCAGGTGGTGGGCTCACCCCTTGCCCACTTTCCTGCCCCACAGCATTCATGCCCGCCCCTAACCATGGTCCCCGGAGAGCAGGCTCCAAGAAGACCCAACAGCCAGACCACCAGCTGCTGCCCTCTCCCCACAAAGCACCCTCCCCCAACTCTGCTCGCCTGTGGTGACAGCCTCTTGGCACCAGCTCTCCCTACCCTCCATCTGTCAGGAATTGGTGCAGACAGACTGTGAGAACCACGAGAAGTAGTGACTCTGCTTGGACCCCTCCCCCTCCTCCCTACATCCCCAGTGCTCTCCCCCACCCCGGTCCTTTCTCTCCCCGCTCCTCTCTGTGTCTCTTTTCTTTATGTCTATCTGCATCTTTCCGACTGATGAAGACATTGACAAAGTGGGAGTGGGGAGGGGAAGAGGACCGGCCAGCCAGTGACCCCCACAGACTTGTAACCTCCCTACACCATGGCCACAGCACACACCCGTCTATCTTCTCTCTTATCCCTGTCCATTAAGGGGTCTGAATCCTGAGGGATTGTGGGTTCAGTGTCCGCATCTGTACAACTGAGCAGTAAAAGCTGCCAGGCCTGCTTCCCGAGGGCTGGTAGGAGCCTAGAGGCAATATGCGGAAAGGACTTTGTGAACCACAGAGCCTTGTGCTGGCAAATGTTCGGTGTCCCCATCTTCTTCCTATTAAATGTGAGAATGAAGTTCCAGCCTGCCATCCTCTGGGAAGTGGAGAGGCCAGAATGGTACAAGGACAGACAGAAAAATGCCTTGAAGGATGTAAGTGGCAGCAGGAAGGCAAGGGAGGGCCATCAAGGTAACGCTTCTCTCCGTAGTGTGAGGTGAGCCGGGCAGAGCTGGGGAAGCTGGTGCCCAGAGAGCAGTCGCACAGCTGTGTTAGAGGTAGGATTGGGACAAGGGCTAGACCCCCTGGCCCTGTCCACGCCAGCACCCCAACCAGGATGCTCTGTCCTGGCTCCTCCAGATCCTACTTCCAGGGGGATCTATTTCTCCCTGAATTCTCCCAAAACATGAGGAAGAAATCAGCTTTTTACAAAATAAGTGATCCCTGCCCAACTGCCAACAGAACTCACGAATAATGGGGAAGCCCTGCTGCAGACGTCGGGGGAGCAGCGGCCAGGGCTTATGGGGTTCAGGTAGATAGCCTAGTGTCCCGTTTGACGAGGGACTTTTAGTCTAATACTCAAGACAGTTCTGAGCAAACCAAGACGAGTTGGTCACCCTGTGTGGGAGTAGGCAGTTGGCAATGCCAAAGTGCTGGGCAAATGCAGGGGTGGGCATTTCACAGAAAGGAGAGCCAACCCCCTGCCCACTCCCTACCCCTATGAAGCTTGGCCCAAGGCCCCCAAGGCCAGATGGAGAGCAAGTTCTGGTCCAGCTGCAGTCTTGGGGCTCTGTCGGGCCATGTCTGACCCCAACCAGGGTACAGATGTGTCTTGGGTCCTGCAGCCCTTTCACAGCCAAGGAAGCTTGAGGTTCAAAGAAGAGAGGCCAACTGCCCAAGGCCACGCATTGAGTAAGGCGGCCGATGCGCAGAAGACAAGGCCTGCTTGTCCATCTATAGATCCTCCCAAGTTCCGGCAGGTCACCGGCACAGAACAAGCCTTCAGTGAACCCTGGAGCTTAGGCGCAACAGGCACTTCTCAGGACTCAGAAATATCCATGTGCGGATGTGCGCAGTATGAGGGTGCAGCACGGTGCAGCACGAGGAAGAGAAGCACAGCATGGGGTGGAAGGGGCACTGGGCGTATGCAAAGCCAGAGAGCCCCATCCCTTCACCCTCTCCCTCCCCACTCCACCGCAGGCCCTGGCCAGGTCCCCCTGAGGCCCATGTCTGGTGCGAATCCCAGACGCTTAATCAGACAGAGTTGCCAGGCACAGAGTTGCAAGGACAGATGGAGGGAAACATCGCGGGGGAAGGCTCCTTGAAATGGCAGCTGCTGAAGTAAAGTGTGGTTGGGTCAGCAGAGGAAGGGCCTACCAGGCAGAGGGAGCTGCACGGGAGTCTAATGCTTCTATGACGTTACTCCTCGTTTGGGGTATGGTTGGAGCACAGAGTTACAAGGTTTGAGGGGCAAGAGGATGGTGAGGTCTGGGGCTGGAGAGATGCCAGGTGCTTATGAGGTCTTGAAGGGCCCTGAATGTCAGTCAAGCAGACTTGCTCCTCTGAGTGGTGGACATCACGACAGGATGCTGAGCAACGGCAGGACAAAGCTGTGCATGTTTAAGAGACCTTGGCTACAGAGGAGGAACGAACTGTCAGTGCTGCAGCAGCGAGCCAGGGAGGCTGCCGTGGGATGGGGAAAGGGCCTCCACTGGCAGGTGACAGGGGAGGAATATAAGGACTTGGTGGCTATTAGAGATGAGGAAAAGCGGGGCTGTGATGGCTCCCAGGTTCCTGACCAAGGTTCAAGTGAAGCCCATGCTGTGAACTGGTTCCAGGGTCAGAAGAGATCCATCCACAGACCCCAGTGCCTGTGCGCTGGGCCACAGCTCATCACAGGGTCTGGGTGCTGCCCCCCTGCCGACCAAAAGAACAAGCTGTCTGTCGAGATGTCACCTTTACCTCTAGGCATGGCATATCTGTCTTCACTCTCCACTTCTCTGGGAGGTAGATTACGAGAGGCAGCCAGTGCTTACTGAGTGCAAAAGTGCAGCCTGCCAGGCCCTGAGAAGCAGTGGCCCAAGAGGAGATGGGCCTTACCTGAGGCCATATAGCACATCAGCTGTCACAGGCCGGGAAGGGATGCTGAGCAGGGTTGGGGTGAGGTAGGGGCAGTTTCTTTGAGCAGAGACCCCAGAAACAGAGCTGGGACCAGAGTGGGATAAGAGGGTCACAGGAGGCAGATTTGGGAATGAAAGGAAGACAGATTTTCTAACAGGAAGAGCTGTCCAGGGACAGAAGAGGCTATTGGGTCAGTCAATGAGTCCCTGGTCCCTGGAGGTATTCATGTAGAAGCCGGAAACCTCACCCCCAATCCCAGGGCTGCTGAGGGAATTCCCATATTTGGATGCAAATAGGGAAGCTGTTTTGGCTAAATAAGGATGCTATTCCATCCCAAGAGCCACAGCTCGCTCATTCATTCACTCAACACACGTTCACGAAGACCTGCACTGCCAGTCTGGGGACAACGGGTACCAGGGGCGGGTGGGGCAGAACCAGAGAAGCCTCCTCTCTCAACTTTCATCACCCCTATCCTGGGGGGTGGGGTGGGGTAGTGAGGCTGGAGCAGGGCAGGGGACAGAGGATGGAGGCCCTGGTTGCCTATGCACCACGTCACAGATCTGTGTCTTCTCCTCTAAGGGACTTAGCTCCCTTATCTTCTGGGCATATTTGGGGCACAGGGCCAAGGGCTGGGCAGGGTCAGACACAATGCAACCTTCTCCGGCACCCCACCCCTCCCAGACGTCCCTGAAGCTCTGGGCTCATTTCCTAATGAGGTCCCTGGAAGGACTCTTCCTAATTAAACTAGGACAAGTTATGGCCTAGAGCCACAGGGAAGAAGGTGGGAGGGGGTACAAAGGAGCCTTTGGGGAGGGCTCTCTAGCCCCTCCCATTCCACCCAGCATTGTAGCAGCCTGACTTGGGAGAGGGTTCCTGAAGGGCAGACAGGAGATAAAGGTTCAGAGAGCGCCAAATAAGCTTAGCTAACCTTCACTTGAACACTGATCATGGGCTCTGAGTGCTTTTTGTAAATTAAATCACATAATCCTCCAGCTACCTTGAGGATTAGGTATTGATGGTTTCAGTTTACAGATGAGGCCAGTGCTCAGAGATGTGAAACGACTTGCCCAGGATCTCACAGCTAGGAAGTAGGGAAGTGTGGATATTTGACCCCGGGGAGCCTGGTTAGAGGCCTTGCTGTTATCTGCGTCACAAGGAATCATCATAGATGAGGTGATGCATGTAGGAGCAGTCAGAAGCCGGTGGGCCTGGGGTAATCTTCACTTCTATCTTCCCACTTAGCTGCAGGGCAAGCAGAGGTTTGGAGTCAGGGACAGGGGCCAAGGAATCAAATTTCAAAAGCTGCCCAAAATGACTCAAATTCTTGATCCATTCTTACTGTACTCCTTCCCAGCACAGGTCGGGAGACTGAGGCCCAGAGGGAGGTGGAGACTTGCTCCGTTCACTCAGCAAGTTGGTGACAAGGTGAGGCTACCTGGTTCCTAGTGGAGCTGAGAGCTGAGGGGTGGGTGGGAGGCAGTGGCAACAGGATTCAGTTAACCAACATTGATAAAGCAGGCTAGAACTCAGCACTGAAAGTGTGATGAGAGGGGCCAACGGCCGTGGCGAGGGAGGGCGAGGTGTCTGGGAGAGGAGGTGGTACAGGAACAGGGGCTGCAAACACACAGGCTGACAGATCTCTGTGCCCTGGTGTGGCCTAATTCTCGGTATAGGAAGAAATGACTGGCTCTCGGCGAGGTTTTTCAGATACTTTGCCTAGGCCAGAAATTATTTATTACCCCTATACATGAGCGGGAACTGGGTTCGGGTTCAAGGACTTGCTGTAGGCCCCTCCAACTAGAACATAGAAGGACCGCAGTGGAGACCAGGTGTGGCTGGCACTGGGAGGCCTGGCTTGTCCCTGCTCTCCCTCTGCTCCCTTGAGAAGCAAGCAGTTGTGGCCTGCGGTGGGTGGGTGCCGGTGGTGGGGGAGATGAGAGTGTCATCACATGTGTAGCTGATATAGTCTGCTCACCGGTATTCGAAAATCGTCCTGGTCAGACTCAGCAAAAAATAAGTAAACAGGCAGAAAACCCTCCGTTGATGTAGGTTCTGTTAATAAACAGTTGGTTCCGACTCTGCGTGCACAGTTTAGGCCACGTTCCCTGTGTAGGTGGCTGGATTTCACAGCCCCTGCTCCCTGGTCCAGGCCTCCTGCCTTAGGGAACAGGGGAAGCTCCTGAGACCCCTTCCCTTCCCCACCCAGACACACACACACACACACACACACACACACACACACACACACACACACCCCTAAGGACCGGCTGTGGTAGGCTCCTGGGAAACCCTGGTTCTCAGGGAAAAACAAAAGAATCCCAGAGAATTATGGAGAGGGGACTGGAGATGCCCCACTCCCCATGACCAAAGACCCCAAGAGAGGCAGGGGTGGAGCACAGGTGGGCCTGTCCTCTGGGTCATGGCATTTATATTAACCTCAGCCCTCTGGGTAGGGGTGAGTAGGGGCTAGACAGTGGGCTCAAGCTGAGGCTTGGTGGGAAGAGGCGGCTGTGGCAGGGGCCAGGCTGGGAACAGAGATTGCTGATACCTTTCCAGCTATAAATAACTCCCCACCACAAACAGCCAGTGGGGTGCTTTGGCTTCGGCTTGGCTGGGACATGTTGGTCAGTATGGGAAGAAAAAGAACGTCACCTTGGCCCCACGGCCTCCATGTGTCCATTAACTGTCACCTTTCTCCTGGTGCGCCCCATCCTTAGGAATGCACACCCTATGTACACGTGCATGTGCTGGGGCGCATGGCTGAGAGAGGGCTCTGAGGATAATGGGGTAGCAGATGGCAGCTCAGGGTCTAGGAAGAGAGAGAGGGGAAGGCTGGCCTGAATGTCCCTGGATTCAGGCCACCAGGAAAGCCCAGTCTTGGTCTCCAGTTGTTCATTCGAGTAGCTTGACTTGGGCCTGACGAGGCCTTCCTGTCTCTCATCAGCTGCCTACTCTTTGATGTTGACTTGGACCCATTGGTGAATCAAGGTCCCTCCTGGATAACTAACCATGCCAAGCCTGGCTGGTTAACCAGTTCTCCTTGGCTCCCTGTGCAGAGATCAGAGGCTCAGGAAGGGGAACAAGGATGTTCATTTTCAGGACCGGGCTCTGGGCAGAACCCTTTACATCAGCCTGCACAACTCTGCGGGCTGGGCTCATTATCCCATTTCACAGACCAAGGATTTAAGGCTCAGAATCTAAGCCCCACACCAGGGTATCTCAGCTAGTGGGTCACAGGGCTGGAGGGCCTGACTCCATTTTTCTCTGTCACTCCACTGAATCCAACTCGATCACAGGCACAGGAAGAAAACAGAAAGGAAAGTGGTTCGAGGAACCTAGGCCTCGGGGCTGAGTTCTGAAAGTGGACCCTAAGACGTCTGTCCAGCCACCCTCTATCTACCTGCCCAGAATCCTCCCACCAAGCCAGACATGCTCCCACCAACCCTCACCAGGCAGTAAGGAGTTCTCACCCCCAGGCCAGGACTGGCCCTGAGCCCAGCTCTAGGGAGAAGGAATCTGCTCAGAGTTCTGGTTTCAGGGCAGGTGGAGCAAGGACAAATGGATAAAGGGGAAATGAAGCTCAGAGAGGGAGAGTCACCTGCCCAGGTCACACAGCAAGTTAGGGGAGGACACAGAGCAAATATTACAATATCGTAGAGATGAATTCTACAAATATCTTAATAAGAACAAAGATGCATTTTATTCCCTTTTGTTTTCTGTGGTGGGAGTGGAGAGTCCTTGGGGCCAGAACACAGTTGTCCTATCTCCACAGCTCTGCTTGCTGTGGCCTAGATCGGAGTGCTTTGTCTGCCCTGTGGGGCCAGGACAAGGTGGCCCTGCACCCAAGGAAGAAAGAAGTCCTATAATTTGCCTCCTGGCTGGGAAAGGCCATGGGGCATTAGGTGGTGGTGTTGTGAGGTGGGAAAACCGAGTCCTTGAGAGACAGAGAGCAACGTGGCTCTCTCGTGAAAATGCCCACTTTCGGCAATCCCCTTGGTAAGAATTTACCTTAGAGAAAAAATCAGACAAATGCACAAAGATGCAGTACAAGGATGTTTATCCTAGATGGTGTAGGATAGGAAAAACAGAACCAACTAAACACACGTCTATCAACAGGAGACTGCATCGTTAAATTGGAATGATTCACGCAACAGAATACTATCTAGTTTTTAAAACAATAATATGAATCTACTGTCATTGACCTGGAAAGACATCTGTGACCTGGGAAAAAACAACTGGCATAGCACATCCTCATTTTTGTTGAATAAAAAAATACGCGTGTTTATGCACACCGGCTCACATGGTGATATAACCCAGGGTGACTGTTACCAGCCTCCTTTTGCTTTTCTGTATTGTCTGCATTTTTATTACTATTACACGTAAGAAGTTACTCTACAGAATCAGAAAAAGTTACTTCCTTTGGAGAAATTAATAAAATCACTGAAGTGAGTCTCAGCCTCAGCACTACCAATAACTGGCTGTGTGGCTCTAGGCCAGCCTATGCCCTCCCTGAGTCTCGGTTTCCTCATCAGGAAAGTGGGGTTAATAATCAATTCCTGCACCACCTGCCTTCCAGGATGGCTGTGAGGCACAAACTGGAAATGGCCATACTGTGGTCTAATAGGCTGACAGTGCTGGAAAATGAAACAGTCTCCAGAGTGACTGGCATAAAGTCCCTGTGGCAACTGAAGGCCAGGGATCAAGGGAGGATGGTGATCACATGACCACTCCCATGGACTGGCAGTCCCCAGAGAGGCTTTGGGCTTTTTGAGGTAGCCGTGAGGGGTCATGGGAACTGCATGGACCTAGGAGCCCCATGGCCCTGGTTTGCTGGGCGACACTCTCAATCACCAGAGGATGTCCTGAGGGGTCTGACAGCATGCTGGGTTCCACATCCCCAAGATGGCCAGCTGTGGGCACCTGGGCTGGGCCCTGCTAGGGACACAGAGATCAGACCAGGTACAGTGGCTACAGAGCTCATAGCTGGGCCCCTCCTGAGCCACTCCAACTGAGGGGATATTCCTGGGGTGGGGGGGTCCCTGGGGCCAGAACATAGCTATCCTTTCTCCTTGCTTTCCTTCTCGTGTTCTAGATATGATTGCTTTGCCTTCCCTGTGGGGCCGGGACAAGGTGGCCCTGTGCTTAAGGAAGAAGTCCCATGGGCTGCCTAGGGTCTGTGGCACATGGTAGCTTATAAGAGGAGCCAGGGTGAACATGGCTGGTGATTAACAATGCTTGAGGGCATGCAGGGGCCAGAGTTACTCAGGAGGGAGACAGTATAACCACCGGCAGGGGGGATGATGGCTAAGAGGGGCCCCTAGAGTGTCTGGAAAGGAAGGGAGGCCACAGTGCACCCTGCACCCCCTTCACACTGCTATGACTGGGATGTGCGATGAGGAATGTGTATCTCTTCTTTTCACCTTCATCAGGCTCTGCAGCCAGATAGGTGTGAACCAGTCCTGCCGCTGACCAGCTGAACAGCTTGGGGCAAGTGACTTCACTTCCCAGAGCATTGGCTCTTTCCTCTGTGAAGTGCAGCGATGATACTTCTTGGCCTGGCTGAAAGAGGTCTTATATGAGAAAGCCCCACACTAATTAACTCTTATTACAATTTGCACTACTATTTCAGATGAGTTCCCAGCAATCCAGGGGTGGCTGTGCAGTGCCCGGCCAGGGGTGGTGGTGCGCCTGAGGTCCCCCAGAATGGGAACCCAAAGCCCTTTCTGTGCTCAGGAGCCTGTGCCTGGCCCTCAGCCTGAGAACGCCTGCCCCACGGATGCCCTACATCTGGATCACTCAGTCTTTGAAGGTCTGATGGAGATGCCACCTCCCCCAGGATATTTTTTGCCCTGACACAGCAGGGAAGAGAAAGGGCAGTGCTGGCAGGTAGGTGCTGCAGCGGGTAAGATGTGGGAGTGTACTGTTCTGACTTGAGTCCTGCCCAGGAACTGAGGATACCCTAGTTTTGAGGCTGCGTCTCTGTTAACACCTGGAGACAATTTCCAGCTACCAAGGCCTTGGTTTCCCCTCCTGAAACCTGGGGCTAGAAAAGCTCCCAATTTTGCAGGGTGAGACCTATAAAGCAGCCTGTGTGATGGTCAATAAGTCACTCGTGTTCTCTGGGCTTCAGGAGACCCCAGCTCACAAAGGGGGCCTGACCATGGTCCCTAAAAATGCTCAGGTCCTTTTTCCAGCCTCAAGGACCCTCAGGGCCTTCTCTGAAGCTCCTGGGCCACCCACATCTGACCAGTATAAGCTTCTCACCTTCAAAAGTGAGTGACATTCCTTCAGTCCTGTTCATTCATTCACATGCCATCTCACACCTCAAATTGATCACAGACACTCTGAAGCCACCTGGAGCTCTTCCAATGGGCTATGACAGGGGTGCACAAAGCCATGGGCATCCATCCAGACAGAGGATCACACTGGAAAGATGGGGAAAGTGTCATGGAGGTGGCAATAAGCTGATTCTGAAGGATGGGTAGGAATCGGAAAGACAATCCCTCCCAGCAGAGGTAAAGGAATGTGCAAAGACCTAGTCAGGGAATTGCATGGAGGCGGAAGCAGCAGGGGTTCAGAGAAATGAAGGCTACTTTGGATAGTCTTGATGACTTGGGCTCGCAGACTTTTCTAGAGGAAGGGTGATAAATGAGAAATAACACTACTAGACTGAGGCTGATCCTCCTTGAGGTCACTTGTATTAGTGACATATCGCTGGGTCCTCAGTTTCTCTCACAGGCAATGGCTGAGAGAGGCCATTGTGGAAAGTCATACCCTAAGAGTTTAGAAAAGGGGTGCTTTATGTTGGGGTTCTGTGGGGTCTCCAGAGACAAGGGTCCCCAGGTTAGAAACCTAGAGCTCTATAGAGAGGCACAGCTCAGTGTAGCCACTCACTGACTTTCTCCACACCTTATGAACTCCAGGCCTCTGACTCCACAGGGCAGACAGAAAGAACTTGGAGAGGAAGAGCCTGTCTCCAGAGCAGACAGACCTGGGTCAAATCCTGGCTCCACCACTTAAGGGTCATGACATTGGCCAAGCTCTCTGAGCTTCAGTTTCATCTTCCTTAAAGTAGGAATAATAAAACATCCTCACAGAGTTGTGAGCTAATAAATGCACATTGCCCAACATTGTGCCAGGCATGGGGTAAGTAGACGATATCTGTTATTAGTTAATTCCCTTGAGTGAATTATTTATTTTGGAGTCCCTAGTGCCCAGCACAAGGCTGGCAGAGTAAACAATGTGGAGAAGAAAGATCTGAGGCTAAGGTAGGATAGGAACGTGTTTTGGGAACTCAGGGACTGGGAAGCTAGAGGACAAGGGGTCAGGGAAGACTACCTAGGGGAGGTGGCATCTCCACCAGGCCTTCAAAGACTGGATGATCTGGATATAAGGCATCTGTAGGTAGGTGTTACCAAAGCTGCTTAGAACTGGGGCCCAAGGGCCTGGCTCCACAGCCCCCCAGGACATAGCCACACACCCTCTCACAGGCCCAAGACTGGTTTCCTAGGGTCACCTGACTTCTTGTCTTGGGGCTAGGAGAGCTTCTACTTGGTTACATCTCTTGAGAGGGCACAAATAAGTCCACACACTCCTGCTCCATCAGCCCCCTGGGTTCTCCCTCTCTTCACCCCCTCCCAGGGAGCATCTCTTTGGCTTCAACTTTCCCAAGGAGAGTACACTGTCAAGTCAGCTATCTGCAGACGACTGGGGAGAATGAAGCCAACCAGACCTTTTGCACTCTGATCCCTAGCACACTTGAGAAAGCCAAGGGGCTCATGGTGCCCCAGGCGGAACCATAGAAAGGCCTATGGGAAAGCCTTCAGCAAACAGGCCCAAGGCCTTCCAGGGCGAGGCCCAGAGGCATAGATCTGGGCCTAGACGAGATGAGGGAAGCTCAGAGCCTGCTGGGCAGAGCGCTGGGGGCCATCATGCTTCCCTCCAGCAAGGGAGAACGGAGCAAAGGCCAGAAGTGATGGAAACTAGCCTTGGGACAAACTAATGGCCCGAGGGAAGCCATCTTATGCTCCTCCCAGGGCCCCAGGCCACCCATTCACAGACCAACCAGGCCTGTTTGACTCATTTCTTGCTTTAGATCCTCCTTAAGCATCTTTCTCCACTTTTGGGTCCAAGGCTTAATGGCCTTGGGGCAACCAGTGAGTTGGTTGCAGCTGTGGGAGCCTTAAGACATCTGGGAAGGCAGGGGTAGAGGTGGGGTGGGGGGTGGGAGGCCCATCCTCAGCAGTTTGGTACCTAGAGACCTCAGTGAAAAATCCTCCCTCCAAGAACTATTGTACTTCGTTGTCATTCATTGAACACCTACGAAGAACTCAACTCCTGTATCTCAGCCTGCGGGAGGGAGGGTAGCAGGGAGGGCTTCCTGGAGGAGGTATAACACCTGAGCTGAACCTTCTAAGGTGACAAGAAGGTAACCAGTAAGGGAGCAGAAAGAATATTCTAGACAGGTGGAATGGCATGTACAAATTGCTGGAGGAGAGAGACAGTAGGAAAACAAGAGTGAGACTGAAACTACAGTTTGGTGTCTGTCACAGGCTCATAGGAAGAGGTGGGAGGGGCTAGAGGGGAACTGGCAACAGGAACTGGTCACAGAGTCACAGGACTCTGAATGATGGAGTTGCCTAGTCAGGTGAGGAAACCGATGTCCAGAGAGGAGGAGCACTGTCTGTCTGAAGACTCCATCCAAAAAAAAGATATAAAGCTGGGCCTGGTGTTGAGGGTAAGAGAATGGGGCCAAGGCCAGGCGGCACGTTGAAGGCCAGATGCAGGTTGAGCCCCAGCTGGGAGCTGTGGCCAAGCTTTAATTATTTACAAGTCAGCTTCCCAGCAGGCCTCAGCACTTCTGCAGCCTGGCCTTGCCCAGCTAATGAACTTTCAGGCATGGGAGAACTCTCTACGGCCACTCTTTATTAAACCTGGGATCGAGGGTGATGGGGGTTGAGAGAACAGGGTAACCTAAAGAAGCCAGAACATGGTAGAGGAATTTGTGCACAAAACCACTCCACCATCTATCCAGCCCCCTAGCCCACCCACGAAGAAACAGAGTTCTTCCCAGAGCTCGAAGAGGGGACGGTTTGATGTCATTCAGGATGGGGAAGCAGAGGTCTGGAAGGACTTGCCCAAGGTCACCAGCTAGTGCTCAAGACAACACAGATTCCATAGTTGGGTGCTTGCATTCACACCCCAGCAATTTCCCTTAAAAAGTAAATACCGTTGGTCTGGTTGCTTAACCCCTCTGTGCCTTTGGAAAATAGGGATAATGCAGGTACTTCATAGAGTTGCCACATTTTATAGAATCGAGGAACATGCGGTGATGCACATAGAATCTCAGCACAACACCTGGAATGCAACTAGTGCTCAGTAAGTATTCACTGTTGTTGCTTTACTCTGGTAGTAAAGGGCTGGCCAGAGACCAGAACCCTGGTCTCTACACCTAGACACTAAGAAACAGGAAACTGAAGCCAAGGGGCTGGCTGGTCTACGTGATTCAGGTCCACACCCCACTTCCCCTGGCTGGGCCCACCCAGGCTTCCTTGGGCCTGGCCCTCTGGCTTTCAGCCCCTTCCTCCACTTTGAAGTCCCTTTGAGTTAGAACTGAAGCCCCAGGAGCCTTTCCTTTCCCCACATCACCAGCTCTACCCATGCCTCCAGAAGGCCAAGTCCTTCCAGCTATAGATAAAGGATCAAGGTTTAGAAGGTCTTACTTTGAGAACTGGTTCCACCCTCAGGAGCTGTGTGACTTTGGGAGAGTCATTTCACCTCTGCGAACCCCAGTTTTCCCCTCTATAACATGGGAACTATACACTTATTTTTTTTTCATTTCATTTCATTTTATTTTTTGTACCACCTATTTTTAAATGATAAGCTGTAAAGTATTAGTTAATATTGTTCAAGGCCTGGTTTAGCTGTCTCTTCCTCCAGGAAGACTTCCTGGGCTTCTTCAACATATGAGTTCCTTCCCTCCGGCCTCCATTAGCTTTTGGTATTCATGGGCTGCATTCTGGCCCCTTTAGGGGCTTGAACTTATTTTGCCTCACACAGACTTCACTTACAAATTGCAACCTTCGTTTTGCAGGTCAAAAGGTACAGAGGTGGAGTGGTTCAGGCTCTCTCATGGGGCAGAAGGGTTGAAGTGCCAAAGGGGTGCAGACATAAGGCAGGGAGGCTGCTCAGGGAGGAACCACCAACCTTGAGAGGAGGATAGTTCAAAGAAATGTAGTTTGGGCAGGAGGCCCAGAATTGGAGGAACTCCCCAGATGGGGATGGCTGGGGTGAAAAAAAAATCATTTTTGAACAACTAGCTGAATGCAGTCACCCAAAGCCCCCACCCCCTTTGTGGCTCCTAGGGGTCCCTTTCTAAAGACCTTGGAAGTGAGATCACTCATCCATTCCCTTCTCTTCACCAGCCCTGTGTGAAGACTTTTTACCTATGATGAACAACTACCCTCATTTGGCAGAGGTCAAGGCATGTGTAACTTGATACTAACAGCAAAGCCCCTACTTCCTTCTACTCCGAGCCCCTATGTCATTTGCTTTCACCTACTTTCTGCCTGTGACTCCACTCCATCCATTTCAGAATGAAAGCAAGGAGCCCAGATTGGCCATCAGAGCTCTCCAGGTCCCATCTGGGATCACTCAGCCACCTGCTACTTCATTCCTCCATCTTGTCCAGAGCCTCACATGGAGATGAAAAGCGACAGGCCCAACATTCAGAGTTTGACTTTCCAGCTCCTGGACTACCCTCCTGGGTCCTTTGGCACAACACTGCCCACTGCAGCAGATAGTCTCCCTGACCAAGTTCTGTCACTCTCTGCTGGGTGACCTTGGACAAAACACTCAACTTCTCTGAGCTAGCATCCTTATCTACAAACAGGATGACAAGAAAAACTTTTCTTCACAGCCTGCTGTTGTAAAGAATCAGGGAGATAAAGTGAAACCAGCCCACAAATGCAGTTTCTATTTCCCTGCCTCACCCTCAGTATTCTCACTGTAAGGGAACCACAGAAGAACAACTCCCAGTGACAAGACTCACTGTAATATTTTACACCAGCCTAGCTATATTCATAATTTCAATAGCACTGGGAAATGGTCAGGGTTATGATTAGGCTAATAACTTTGGAGTTAGATGCTTAAATTCAAACCCCTATTTAATGCAGCTCAATAGCTGTGGGACAAATAAATCTCTCAGTGCCTCAGTTTGTTCAGTCTGTAAAATAGGACTATTCTGAAGATTAAGAGTTTATATTAAATATGCACTTATCACAGTGCTCGGCACACAGCTACAGTGAGCACGTGTAAGTCCCGTTATATCCAATTCCATTACTAGAACTGGTCCTCAAAACCAGGGCAGGAATCATTAGCTCAAGTGTCAGGTAAAGAAACTGAGGCAGAAGGAAATGATGTGCCCCAGTCACAGTACCAACTTTAGGTTGGGTCTGAGGGAAAATAAACCCGGAGGCTAACTGGCAAACTCAGTTAAAAACAAAACAAACAAAAAAAACGCCCAAACCTCGAGGACTAAACAGACAGTGCCCGTCCAGAATCCCCCTCTACCCCATTCCCCACCCCTGTGTGGAGCTGAGGGTCTGTCCACCTGTTGCCTTCCTCCTGTAGACCCTGTGCTCCCTGGCCAGCAGGGTGGGCCTATTCTCCTAGTGGCCCTGTGCCTACACACAGCAGGCGCCCAGTAACAGAGAATGAATGACTGCCTGCCTCTATGTTTCTAAGAGTTTTGTTTTCCTGCTCTTGGAACTACACTCCTCTGTGGCAGCTGCCTCATAACTCGCTTCCGGCCCCACAGACACCTGAAACCACCCCAACCAAGAAGGAACTTCCAAGCAGTCGTGCCTGAGTGTGCAAACACCACATTCAGAAAAGCGCGTGGTCGGGGGTTCATGCGCGGCCTCGGGATCCTTTCAGAAAACAAATTCTTCCTCCTGGCCCCCTCCTTCCTGATCTGCCCCATAACTTCATGCCTGAGCCAAGGTGACGGAAGAGCATGGCGGGTAAACCAGGGTAGCGCAAAAAACGCTTCATGGTGACTAGGCAGAAAGGCTGTGGGAGTCAGCGACTCGCCCTGCCTGCAGCTACTACTCTGGGGATGAGAGAGGGGGTGTGGTCTGGGCGGGGCCAGGGCAGGGCCCCTGCAACCACGGCGCCCAAAAACTACACACCCGCCCGCCCCACGATTGGCCGCTCTGGCCACGGGGGCCTATGGGGTGGTCCTTGCCCAGCCAATCAGGGGCCCTGGGGAGCCCATTCATTCACAAAAACTAAGCAGGAAGAGGAGCAAGGCGAGACCCCAAGCCGCGTGGAACTTTGAAACACCCGCGCGTGCCGTGGAGCCGAGGCAGGAGTCCGGAAGGGCCAGATCGCAGGAAGCTAGACGCGTGCAGGCACAGTTGCTTCCCCTTTGACAGTTTCGGCCTGCAACCAGGTGTAGCGAGCACTGCCCCAGGGCCCCATCGCTCCGGGCTCCGCCTCCGGCCTCATTAGGACACGCCTGCAGCCTGGCTGCCGGGTCGCTAAGTGCCACCCAGCACCGCGGGATGCAGCGCCCGGGCGGCTTCCCGGCTGCAGCCTGCGGCCATGAGGTCCTCTCAGGTGGCCCTCAGGCTGCAGCTGCCGCCACGTGCGCACTAAGCATGGCGCCCCCTACCGTTTCCTCCCTCCCCGCGGGCCACTCACGGCAGTCATCCTCGTCACTGTTGTCCGAGCAGTCATCGTCCTCGTCGCATCTCCATATAGAAGGAATACAGCGCTCATTCCGGCACCGGAACTGGTCCTCGTCACATTCCTTGACTGGCCCTGCGCGGGGAAAAGAGGGCGTGAGCCGAATCCGAGGCCACACGGAGGGTTCTACTGGGGTTAAGAAAAGGAGGCGATGCTGAAGTCAACGATCCCGGAGGCCTCTGGCACCCTCGATCCTGAAGGAGGGCAGGAGGGTTGCTGGGATGGCGGGCAGCATCGTGGCACGAGGCGAGGCACACAGTTGATGTGACACGACATAGGCATAACCCTCATTCAGACACTCGCCTGCACCCTCGGCCCACAGTTAGAGATCCACGAAGACACGCCTCGACACGCACTAGGCGCCGCGGGCATAATCCCCCTCTCGCACGCAGCCCCTCTTTCTCCGCAGCGCGTAGGGGTCCCCGGAAACGCATTGTGAGGCGGCAAAGTCTGGCTCCGCTCGCCGCCGCTGCTGAGCGCGCGTGTCAAATAAACCCCAACAGCAAGAATCGCACAGCCCACTCGAAACCATTCATGACCAATCTCCCCCCTCACCTCCGCAAAGTTCCCGACCCGCCTGGCCCCCACTGAGCCCATCCCCCAAAAGCAGGTGCCGGAGGGTACAGCCCACAACATAGGGAGCCTCGGGGACAAGGGACAAATTAAAGGATAGCTGGGTACAGAGAAGCCTATCCCCGCCCCATTCTCCGTCCGGCACCTCTGCCAGGCCCGGTCTGGGGGCCCTGGCGCAACCCTTCCGCTGGCGGCCAGGCCGCGCTTTGTTGGCAGCTCCGCCCGCGTAGAGCCGGACCGGGGACCAGCCAGTCACACGCACCTTGGCCGCCGAGCAGTGGATCTGCCGCCGCCGCAGGATGCTGGAGCCGCAGCAGCAGCAGCAGCAGCAGCGCCAGCGGCCGGAGCGCGCCCCGCTTGGGGCGGCCCATTGCGGGCCACGGGCTCCGGCCGCCGCGACCAGCGCACCCCGTGCCGCTGCTGCCGCTGCGTTTCAGCCCGCCGAGTCCTTGCCAGGGCGCCGGGGCTGCCGCTGCCCCCGCCGCCGCCGCCGCCGCTGCCGCCCGCCCCGGCTCCTCCGCTGCATTTCAAGCAGGTTCCGTGACGCTCGGCGGCGGGGCGGGCTCAGGCTGGGCGCGCGGCCCTGGGCTGCCACCGCCCGCGCGCGCGCCCCTTCCTGCTGTCTCCTCCTCCCCACGCTCCCTCGCTGCCGCCACCTCTTCCTCCTCCCTCATGTCCTTGGTCCACTCCTCCATCAGTAGGCTCTTGGTGACCCTGCTCAGGGCCTGCCCGCGTTCTGGGCGCTGGAGATGCTGGGGTGAGCCGGGCAAAGCCCTTGCCCCCAGAGGTAGCAGATGATCCATAGGAAGCAGCACAGGCTGCCTGGAGGAGGTGACAGGCTGATAAGAGGCTGAAGGATGCCTAGGAATGAACCGGGGTGTCAAGGAAGATGATATCCCTGTGTGCACAGGCTTGCGCAGTGTGCACATGGAGCTAAGGTTATGGGGAATAAGAGTTGGGTACCAGGATGTGTGTGATCTGGGAGAAGGTGGGAGAGCAAACCGGATCTTTGCACCCTTCGTTGGCTCCCAACCGGGATATTATACGTCAGTGTAGCTGATTAATGCGCTCATGTACATCCGGGCATGTTACATGCTCATGTGACCATAGCCAAGGATGTGAAGCAGGTAGCTAAGGCCTGGTGCACAGACTTTATTCATTCATCCTCACTGGACACTCTCTAGGGAGTGGGGCAGAGGGCAATCAGAAGGACCCATAGGAACAATATGGTAGTCTTTGCTATGGTGGAGAAGGGCAGGGACTGTGGGCCCCACAGAAGAGATGTGTCATTCCTGCCCATAGAGAATGAACAGCCAGGGCCTCTTTTGCTGCTGTCACTGGCCTCTGCATAAATGAGAAGGCCCCTCCTCTGGAAGGTTGCAGCCCCACCTCACCCATGCTAGTGTGCGGGGTGCAGACAGCAGAGCCACGATTAGATTTTAGCAAACTGCTGGTAAGCAAGGCCCAATCCCAACAACCTTCTTTGGACAATGAGGCTTGAGGGCATTGGCCACTAAGAGACAGGCTCTCTGGTGCCTAAGTCCAGTGTAAGACAACCATCTCTTCCCCTCTTGCCTCTTACTTTCATGGCAGAAGAGCAGAAGGGCCTTCAGGAGCTGTTAGTCCTAGACCTGGAAACCACTCTGTTTCATCAGTAGGCTCTTGGGCCCTATTGCTTTCCACAAAGGGTAGCCCCTTGGCAATGGCCATGGCCACCTTCTGGAGAGCGCAGCGGGTGCTCCTGCCATTACCCCTTCTATCCTTGTTCATTCAGTCATGAAACACACATATTCCAGCCCTGTTCTATGCCTACCTGGTCCTAGGCCTAGAGGTGCCAAGGTGAATTAGACATAGTACCGGCCCAGATGAAGTCCCTGACTGGTGGGGAGACACACCATCAACGGACAGACCATGAAATGCAGGCATGCTTTCAACAAAAACTTATGGAACACCTAATATGTGCCAGGCATTGTCCAAGGCCTGGGGATACAGTGTAGAAATAGATGAGGTCCCTCTTTGCTCTCCTGTAGCGACATTTTAGTTGGGAGAGACAGACAGAAAAGCAAGAAAACAAAAAAGATAATTTCAAATTACTATAACTGCTATAAAGAAAATAAAAGAGAATAATGTGAGAGTCAGGGAAGGTAACTTTAGAGAGGTGATAAGGGGAGGCCTCTCTGATGAGGTGACATTTCACTGAATGGCAAGAAGGAGCCTGTTATAGATTGAATGTTTTTGTCCTCCCAAAATTCTTATGTTGAAACCTAATTCTCAGTGTGAGGGTATTAGGAGGTGGAGCCTTTGGGAGGCAATTAGAATATGAATTATAAGAGACCCCAAAGAGCTCTCTGGCCCCTTCTACAATATAAGAACACGGTGAGAAGAGGGTTGTTACTGAATCAGAAAGTGGGCTCTTGCCATCTGTAGGTGCCTTGATCTTGGACTTCCCAGCCTCCAAAACAGAGAATTAAATTTCTGTTGTTCATAAGCTACGCAGCCTATGGTGTTTTTCTTCTGGTAGGCCAAACAGACTAAGACAGAGCCCAACCATAGGAAGATCCAGGGGCAGGGCATTCCTGTTAGGGGGAACAATAGTGCAGAGGCCTTGAGGTGGGCTAGGGCATGGTGAAGAGCAGAGGATAGTGACCAGGTAAGGTCAGAAGGAGTCAGCAAGGCCCTGATCACATGAGGGCTTTATAGGCCACAGTAAGGAGTTTGGATATTGTTCCAAGCTTAACTATGCCTGCTGTGACAGCAATATGGCCACTCTAACAGCAGGATATCTGGGAAAATAGAGTCTAGGATGGAGCCCTTTTTGCAGACCAGATTGACTTCCTCCACTTAGCCCCTCCTCCTTCACTCTGTGGTCTTAGGAAATCAGTCCACATCTGAGCCTCAGTTTCTCATCTGCAAAATGGGGAGATGGAGGAATTCCAAGGTTCATTCTAGTTTTAAGATAATTGTGTGGATTGAAGTTCAGAGGGAGTAAGGTAGATTAAGAGCTTTGGACTAGACTGCCTGAGTTTAAAGCCTGTTCCTTCCCTTCCCAGCTCTGCAACCTTGGGCAACTCACTTAACCTCTGTGGCTCAGTGTCTTCACCTGTAAAGTGGAAATAATGACAGTCCTCACCTCACAGTGTTATTGTGAGGATTATATTAGATGAGATTATGTGTTCACAGCATATAGTAGTATACGGTAGGTGCATAACAACTGTTAGTTATATTGCTATTATTCAAACATAATTCCCTGTTCAAAAACCCCTGATGACTTCCCAGCACTCAAAGAACACAGATTGAGCCTAGGCATTTCTCGACCTCCCCTCCAAAAGGAGTCCTTGCTCATTCTGTCCCACATATGTCCAGTTGCCAAAATGGGCAACTCCTTGTCTCTTGACAGCTCCCTCAGCAGAAGTTCTCTGGGCTTCTCTCAGTCCCCACCCAATTTGGGACACTTCCATCTTCCTCTAGTCAGCTTGTCATCTCCTGGAGGACAAGAATCAGTTCACCTGCATTTCTGGGTCCCTGGCACTGGCCACGTTTTACCAATGTTTACTCCTGCCTTCGCTGAAGTTTTCTGTAGCCCCAGGACTATGTCTTATCATCCTTGTAATCAGAGGATAAATACAAGGCTTGACATATAACATGCATTAGATAAATGATGTTTAAATGCTTGAAAAAGTTCAAAGGAAAACCATATCTAGTCATAATAGTAGCTAATACTTATTGTACACTTGCTGGTGATCAGGTACCATGTAAGTACTTTAAAGGTTTTAATTCATTTTAAGTCCTTACAACAGCCCCCTGAGGGAGGTTTTATGTTTATCCCATTTTACAAATAACCAAACTGAGGAATGGGAGGTCACACTGCTAGTAAATAGCACACCCAGCATTTGAACCCAGATAGCAGAACTGGGAACGTTTCAGAGTACATAAATTATACACTGAAAACCCTCAAATCCAACCCCAAGTGCAACAAATTCCGCATGAGACAGAAAAAGGTGACATTCTTCCTGCTGTTAGCATGACACCCTTCATCTTCCAAGCCTCCGTGTCCCACCTCCAGACTACTAGAGGCCCAGCAGCTTACCCCATGCACACTTCACTCCCCTTCACCCTGCCCCCAGGAGGAAGCTTCAGGCCTCTTCCAGGCTAAGCCCTCTGCCTAGAACACTTGCACTGGCTGACTTCTAGTCACCCTTTGTGCTGCAGCTCAAATGCCTTCTCTTTTGGGAAGCTTTCCAGCCTCCTCCAAAGAGATCCTACCCACTCCTCTGGGCTTCCATCAAACTAAGCATCCTAATCTCTCTGATCACACTGGGCTGTAGGTATTGTATCCTCCTTCCAATGCAATCTCCTCAAGCCAGAAACTGGGTCATTCTAGTCCTTGCTGTGTCCCTAGTGATGACTTGTTAAAGGGAAGTGTGACCATATAAATTTTCACCAGGGCCAGGCCTCCTGCTAGGTGAGGGGTACAAATGAACAAGACCCTATCACTGCCCTTGAGGATCTCTGGTCTGGGGGCAAACAGTGACAGCACAGTATGATAAGAGCCCCAGAGAAGGACAGCTCTGGGGCATCAGAGTCCCAAGTTTCTCTCTCTCTCTTCTCTCTCTCTCTCTCTCTCTCTCTCTCTCTCTCTCTCTCTCTCTCTCTCTCCCCACCCTCTTTCTCCCCTCTCTCATTAGACAGTCATCAGTCCTTTAAAAGAGGGATTCTAATTCATTACATGAACTTTATATAGAGCCAAACTTCTGGGGTTTATTTCACTTGCTAACTGTGTGATCTGGGACAAGTTACCTGATCCCTCAGTGCCTCAAGTTCCTCATCTACAAAAGGGGGATGACAACGTCACCTAATAGTATCAATGATCTATTGCTGCATAACCATATACCCCACATTTAAAACAACGATGAATATTTATTATCTTTTGCAGTGTCTGTGAGTCAGGAATTTGAGAGCCGCTTGATTGGTTTATGATGTTGTCTGGGCTGCAGTCCCCTGAAGGTTTAACTGAGGCTGGAGGGTCTGGGCTGGCTTAATCACATGGCTGGCAAGTTCATGTTGGCTGTTGGCAGGACAACTCAGTTTTTCACCACACAGAATTCACCATAGGACTGCTTGAATGTCTTCACAATATGGCAGTCAGCTTCCCCCATAGGGACTGATTCAGGAGAGAGAAAGGGAAAGCAAGGAGGAAGGGACAATGTCTTTTATGACCTAACTGTGGAAGTTATACTCCATCGTTTCTGCAATGTCCTATTGGTTACACTGGTCAGCCGCATTCCATTTGGGAATGGACTATACAAGAGTGTGACAGCCGGGAGGCAAGAATCATTGTGGTTGTTTTGGAGACTGGCTGCCACACTACCTCACAGGATTAGTAAGGATGAAATAAGCTAATATGTAAAAAGTGCTCAGAAGAGTTTTCTGTACATAATACACCCTACATAACTGTTTGCTATTATTATTGTTGTTGTTTCTGGTACATAGTAAGCATTGCACAGTATTTTCTACAGTTATCACGAACATTACTGCTATTCGCTGCAGAAACCCTTCCTTATACAGAGGGAGACCCAGGAACTGAAGGGATAAAGTCATGTCACTTTCAGTGCAGACCAGAGGCAGAGCAGGACAAACCCAGTCTCAGTTTCTTGCCTCCCAGCCATGTGCTCTCACGAGAGCTGGTATTGCATCTGCCTCCTTTATTGCCTTGCTGTAGAACACTGGGCAGGGCCCTTTCCCTCTCTGGGCTTCGGGTCTTCATCCCTAATATGGGGGGGTGGGGGGATGGACTAGGTTCATATTTCCCCTGAAATTTAATTGCCTATTATTTTCTTATCTCCATTTCTACTTATCTCCTCTGTTGTCATCCTAGTATTTTCCTTTAAATCCTTTCGCTTAATAAACTTAGCTTCATCCTAAGCAATAATCTGCATGAAATCACAGGTTTGATATGCTAATTATATTTTTCCAAATACACATTACAATAAATGTGTGTTTATTCAAATAAACAATGCTCCTCTGTCCATCCAGATGTGTCTCGCTTCTCTCAGGGCCTCCAGCTCTGTGTGCCCCATTTAATCTGGGGGAAAGGATGGAAGGCAGGAGCCTTGACCACCCTGCATGGTGATGGATTCCTCAAGGTGATTTGGAGGTCACCAAGCCCTGGGTGCTCACTGCCTGCGTCACAGGGCCTTCTAAGGGAGGCTCAGCATTTTCCGTTTGCATTGTTTAGTTTAGTTTTTATTTTACATTTCCTTATCAACGTTTTACTGCACATAGTTTACAGAATCAAATCGTTCTGCAAGGCCTGCTGTGGAAAACTTAGGTCATCCACTCTCCACTTCCATTTTCTTCTCCCCAGAGGCACACTTTCAACTCTTTTAGCCAGTTCTCTTGGCATTTACCCCCTTATTATTAAATAACCCACTTATTTCTATTTTTTGCTCTTTTGGTTTTAGACACTGTCTTTTGACTTCCCATCATGAAGATGAAGATTTAGCTCTCTCTTACACACACACCAGCACCTGCAAACACCTACACAGGCAAACATCTACATGCTGACTGGCTTACTTCGCTTAGCATAATGTCCTCAATGTTTGTTTATACATGGTAGCACATGTCAGAATTTCCTTCTTCTTTAAGGTGAATAATATTCTATTATTATATGTATATTCCATGTCTTGTTTATCCATTCATCTGTTCATGGACACTTGAGATGCTTCCATCTCTTGGCTCTTGTGAATAACACTGCTATGAACATGAATATACAAATATCTCTTCAAGTCCCTGCTTTCCATACTTTCGGTTATATACCCAGAAGTGGAATTGCCAGGTCATGTGGTGATTCTATTTATAATTTTTTGAGAAACTGCCATACTATTTTCCATTAGTAATGGCACCATTGTATATGCCCACCAATAATGCACAGGGGTTCCAATTTCTCCACATCCTTGCCAACACTTGTTATTTTCTGTTTTGTTTTTTTGATAAAGCTATCCTAACTGGTGTGAAGTAATAGCTCATTGTGGTTTTGATTTGCATTTGATTTGTATTTGCATCATTTCTTGTTCTTATTGGTCATTGTATATCTTAGGAAAAATGCCTGCTTAAGTCTTTTGCCCATTTTTTTAACTGAGTTGTTTGGGGGTTTTGTTGTTGTCAAGTTGTAGGAATCTTTTATATATTCTAGATAATAATACATTATCATATATATGATTTGCAAATATTTTCACCCATCCTATGGGTAGCCTATTCACTCTGTTGAGTGTGTTCTTTGATATAGTTTGTAATTTTCATGTAGTCCAATTTATTTTTTTTTCTTATGCTGCCTGTGCTTTGGTGTCATATCTTAAAAGGATTTTTATGTGATCAGAAATGCTCTTCACAGGGTGTCGTGATTAATATTTTTTCCTGAATAACTTTGTGTTTTTCCTAGATTAATAATTTATACTTTTGTTTTATTTTTTGCTTAGTTTTTAATGTATTTATCTCTTATTCCCAAACTCTCCCTCATTTGTGTAAATCTCTTCTCAATATAATCACCCATATTAAATATTCTATCTATTTACTAATCTGGAAGAAGTCCCTACAGATTTCTGACTGCTCTGTTCTGGCCTGGTTGCTGTTCTGTTCTCATTGTGGATTCCCCCTTCTCCATCAGCTAGAGGCTTCTCTGTACCTTTCTCCTATGAGGAATCTCTTGCTTCTTAGATTCCATATCTTCTGCTTTCTACAGTCACTACTTTGTAAAGCTATTTATCTGTAGCTTTGTAAAAGGAGATACTGGAGGTAAATGTTTGGAGATGTTGAATTTCTGAAAGGGCCTCACATTTAATTGATTATTTGATGAGTTATAGAATTACTAGTTGGTAATCATTTTCCTTCTGAGTTTTCAGGGCTTGCTTCATTGTCTTCTAGTTTCTATTGAAAAGTACAATGCCATCTTATTTTCTAATCTTTTATAGAAACTCTGTTCTTTCTCTTAGAGTAAATCTGTTTACATTCATTGTGCTGGGCATGCAGTGGGTCCTTTCATCCTAGACATGCAGTGGGTCCTTTCATCCTAGAAATTCATCTTTGGTTTGGAAAAAGTTTTCTAGAATTACCTTTCTAATGATTTCCTCACCTCTATAATTTTCTGTTTTTTCCTTTCTGGATCTCCTTTATAATTCCAATATTGATCCTCCTGGACTGGTCTTCTGTAGTTCTTGTAATTTTTTTTCACCTCTTTTTGTTTTCCATTCTGGAAAATTTCTTCAACTCACTACAGTTTTCTTTTTTCTCTTATCATATTTTCAATATGATTGTTTGCTGACTATTCCTTTTTTATGCTATCTTGTTCTTTTTTCTTATTTCTTTGAGGATGTTAATAACTTTTAAAAAAATGTTTTCTGCTAAAGCATTTATCACCATATGTAGTCTCTGCTTCCTCTGAATTCATTATTATCTGATTGTTGAAAAGACTAGACTCAAATTGGGAGACTATATTATAGCACAAATAATGAACAAAGCATCGCTATCCAGAATATATAAAGAACTCCTACAAATCAATAAGAAGACAAACAACTCAGTTAAAAATAGCAAAATATATGAATAAGCAGAGGAAATATGAATGGAAAATAAATCTAAAGAAAAGATGCTCAATCTTATTGTAATCAGGAAAATGCAAATACCATAATGATATTTTTTACAGAAAAGGAATCTGACAGTGACAAGTATTGGTGAGGATGTGAAGCAACAGGAATTCCCTATTCCTAAAGCAGTGAAAATTGTTACAACCACTTTGGAACTTGTGATTTCATTTCAAAGTGTAAACCTAAAGAAACTCTTGCATAAAACCACCAAGAGACCCATACAAGGATGTTCATAGTAGCACCATTTATAATGGCAAAAATCTAGAAACCAAACTAATATCCGTAGCAGGAAAGTGAATTAATAAATTATGCCATCTCCATATAATGAAATCCTATACAGCAGTGGAAATGAATAAAAAAAATAAGCTGCAGCCAACTATGAAAAGAAATCTTAGAAATATAACACTGATGAGAAAAGCTTGCTTCAGAAGACTACATACAATATAATCCAACATTGATGAGGCTCAGAAACAAGTGAAATAATTCATATTATTTAGATTTTCATACAAATGTGATACAAGTTGATTGTTTTCTTCCTGAGGAAATGATTCACACAAAATTTGAAATATTGATTACTTCTGTAGGTAGGGAGAATGAGATAAGGGAGTATTAGTCACACCCTCATGTTTAAGTTGGGTTCAAAGGTGTTCATTATTATGCTTCATATCCAGGGTGGCCATACATTGGGTGTTCTTAGGACAGTCTTGATTTACACCTGTTGTCCCAACATAATTGGGACAACATTTGGGTAATAAATTATATGATTAGCCTATTTATTTCCTACAAGAATGCAACATAGATCTCTTTTGTCTATATCTATTATTGTGTAATATATGCAATTTTTAAGGCCATTGCCATGGCCTAATCACAGTCTATTAGGATATTTGTGGTTTGACCCTGGCATTCTTCTGAACCAGTCTGAGTATCCATTTTGGGGTCCTCAGATAAGCCCCTCTGGACATTCTGACCTCCCTAGGCCTTAGTCTTTATACCCTACCTTACGCTGGGGCCCATCTGCCCTCTTCACCTTTTGCTCTATGTGGGGACATCTCTGGGGGTCCCTGAAAACTTGTTTGCAATCCAGGCCTATGCAGTGTCACTGATGTTCCCTCTGTGCCAGGCTTTGTGCTGGGGAATGTTGGGGACCCAACCTGGGCTCACCCTTGTGGAGCTGTCAGAGGTCAGGTAGTGATGGAGGCTGTAACAGCCCAGAGGAACAGGGCAGTGATGCAGCCTGGCTGCGGCACTGTAGGGAAGATAACATAGCCCAACCCGAGGACCGAGGGAAAGCTGACTGGAGCAGGGTGAGAAAAGTGGGCAGAGAACAACATGTAGGGAGCCATGGTGGAAAAAAGCCAGCTGGGATCAGGGAGGGCAGTTCAGACAGTTCAATCTAGGTAGAGCACAGAGCATAGGGCGGCACAGTGGCAGGAAGCAAAACTGGGAAGGGTATTTTCTGAGGACCTTGAACACCAAGCCTAGGATCTTGGGCTGTAGCCAGAGGGCAGTGAAGAGGCAAAGAGAACTGTGAAGTCAAGCAGAGTTGTATCAAATGATGTTAAGAAGAAAATTGAAGAGAGACAGTCAGAGAGACAGAAGAGACAATGCAACAGAGACATTTTCCTATGCTGCTTAGTCTTGGAGGCCCACTTCCCTGCCAGCCTCCTTTCCCCATCCTGCACCCACCACCCACTCATCTACACATGCGCACACTGTATGAGATAGACACTAAGACACTGGGCGGTTCAATGGTCTTGTGTTTAGACACTGATGTCGGACTTCCTGGGTTCAAATCCCAGCCTTGCCACGGTACATGTCTTCCCAGTGTAACTTTGGGCAAGTGGCTCCATCTCTCTGTGCCTCCAGTTTCCGACTCCGTAAAAATGAGGTTGAGGAATGTACCTACCTCACTGATGCTTAAGTAAGTTTAATTAAATCATAAAGTAAATTCACCCAGTAAATTCTAAGTGAGTATGAACCATCATTGTTATCAAGGAAGACACCGCCCCACTCTTCCAAGACCAGAGGAGATGATGGCTGAGAAGAGGTTTGCCCGCAGAGACTAGCCTTGTGCCCAGGACCCAGCACAGGGTAGGATGCATCTCCCAGTACACACATTCAGATGCAAGGACTTTGGTGTGTTGCTGCTGTGCCCTGTGCAACTAGATCAGTGGCTCAATAAATATTTGCTCAGTGAATAAATGAAAGTTCATGATTTCCAGGTACCCCACTCAAAGTTTCTCCCCTGTCTTTACCCGGAATGGGTGTGGTAGGTAAAATGTGCATAATGAAGTAACTTCATTGTACTTCCTGAAGCACAATCTCTCCCCTTTACAGTTTGTAGTTCCTCAGTGAAGTTCCCTGTAGGTGAAGCATTGCTGCCTCTTCTTTAAGGTGAGAACACTGAGGCTCAGAAAAGTACGAAGCCTCCCCAAGGCCACACAGCTTAGGATATATGACCAAACTCAAGACTCCTGTCTGAAGATGGCATCTCAGGACAGCAGAGCTGGGAGATCCTGAGAGAGGACATCTTGGATGTAAAATTTTAGTCACAGAGTTCTTTCTTCAGTAAATATTTATATGAAACCTCAAGATATAAAATCCAGCAAAGCAGAATATATTAGGCATGCTACTTTGGGCTCTGCTGAGGTAACAAATAAACCCTGAAATCCCAGTGGGAAACACAATAAAAGTTTATTTCTCGCTCACATAAATACCAAGTGGGTCAATGGATCTCCTGAGCATATCTCTCCTCTACATGATGACTCAGGGATCCAAGTTCCTTTCATCTGATAGTGCCACTATATAATGTAACTTCAGTACATTGTCACTATGGGAGGCAAAGAAAAGAGCAAAGAGTGTCACCCTAGGTGTTTTAAAGTTGGGCCCGGGGACAGTGTGCATCACTTCTGCCCAAACTCCTTTTAAAAACCCAGTTGCCGGCCTTTGCCACCTCTGCAAGTTAGCGAGAAATGCAGTTTCCCTGTGGGCCCATGAAGAAGAAACAAGACTGAGGGCTTCTGTTGAGGGGTGGAAAGGAACCCTAGAGCCCCATAGGTGGCAGCACTCCACTCAAGCACCCTCCCAACATGGGGAACATAGTTTGAAGATCTTCCCTTGAGTCCAGTAGCTGGGGAGCCTAAGGCCCAGAGATGGGCAGGATTTGTTCCATCTCACTCAGAGAGCCCCGGGACAAGTGTTCCTCAGGGGCTTTGGGGCCAGGGGAGGGGCTGGGGGAGTCCCAGGCCCAGGTCCAGGTCAGGCCTGAAGCAGTTTCATGTTTCCTTTAAACCTGAGTTCTGTCTGCTCCTGGCTGTCTTGCTAAATTCTTAAAGGCAATCAGCCTGGCGTGGAAGTGTCTCAGTTTTAAGCTTTTCCTATCGTAATCTCTTAAACCCGTGGTGCCAGCTCCAGCCATTCTCCTGCAGGGCCCAAGATAGCCTGAAATACTCAGCGCCCTGAGGTCAGGGATTACGGAAACCTGAGGTCCCGCTGGAACCTGCCAGGGGTGCTGCCTCTAGCTGGAACTGAGCCGCAGCCTGTTAGAACCAGGAAGTGAGGCTGGGGGTGGGGTCTAGGTAACAACAGTCATGCTGTTCCACCCGCGTCTGTGGCTTTCAGGCCTGGAGCCTCTCTCCTGGTGTGTCAAGGAGATGGCTTCCCAGAGCCAGAAAGGTCAGGCTACTCCCCAGCAGAAGCTATCCCACTGCCTCCTCAGACCCAAATAAGACCCCACCCTGCCCTGGGGTGTCCCTGCCTCTGCTGCTTCCCTGGGTGGTGGGTGAGGGCTGAGAGGACCCAGCACCAGCCCGGGGGTCCCAGGGAAAGCTGGGTCAGTTTTGCTCTATGGCCCACTGGCAGTGTCACTTTGGACAGGGTCCTTCGCCCCTCTGAGGCTCCATTTCCATATCTTTAAATAGAAGAATGATCCTACCTGTCAATGTGTTAAGAGGATCTCTCGCACGATGATGTCAGTGCTGTCAGGGCTGGGACCAGGGTGAGACCTGTGAAGCCCCTGGGTTGGAGTTCTCCCAGTTAAACCCTGTGATTAGCAAATGCTGGTAAATGCTGGCTCCTATTATTTAAGAACAAGGCTGCCAAGGGCACCTGGAGCAATGGCTTGAGGTCTGGCCTGGGGGCAGGGACTTGCTGGGCCCAGGGTGGTCTGGAAGCATGAGGCAAGAAGGAACCAGGAGCCTGGAATCATCCCAAGTCCCCCTTCTGTCCAAGACCCTCCACCCAGAAGCCTAATAAACATTATTTATCTTCCCACCCAGGGTGAGCTCCAGCGGATGGTGGTGGCCTGATTTCCCAGACCCTCCTATGAGGTCTCCAAGGAGATAGGAGACTTCCTCCCAGCCTCAGCCCAGAGCCACCAGGCCACCCAGGGACTGACTCTAGTATGCGTGCAGTTTAGCACCCCCGGGTCTGATCCCACTGTTGGAGGATATTGCATGTTTCTACATGATTGTACATTTGTGGTGTTTAGGAGTATAGAAAGTTATTTCTCCAAGTATGTGATTCTGTGTGACTGTGCCTCTGTGTGCTGTGATGTATGCTGTGACTATGTGTATGTATGTGAGCGTGCAAACTCATAGGTGTTACCTTCTTGCTTGAGTAAAACCATGTACATGGGTGTCACGTGTGTGTGTGTGTGTGTGTGCGCGTGCGCGCGTGCCTTTGTGTACTTGGGCCTTTGGGTGACTGGATGAACCACTGAGAAGAGAGTGGTGGTATGTTTCTGCGTGGTTGTGTGCTTCTGAATGTGCGTTCCATGTTCGGAGGGGATTGCGTGCTTGCATAAAACTATTAGGTGCGCAGGCCAGGTTTGAGACAGACACATATACAATCACAATAATATGTGATGGGGTTGTGACAGAGGCCATGGGGGCCATGGGGTTCCAGAAGAAGGTGCACAAACTCTTTACAGGGAAAAGGGAATCTTTCCAGAGGGGCATGGGAGAGCTTTCAGGCAGAGGGACTAGTTGCAGCACAGTACCAGAGTTGGAAAGGGCATGTTGGAACAGTGCTATAAAAGCCTCCTCATTTAAGGGGACCTAGAGGGGCCAGATATAGGACAGCAGAAGGCGAAGACTATGGTTATGGTTCCCATGGGGCTTGCTATTGGGTCCCAGGGAACTGAAAGGGAGGGAAGGCCTGGGTGAGGATAGAGAACAGGAACCAAAAGCCTCCTCCTTCCCCTCATCAGCTGCCAGCCCTGCCTCAGGTTTCTAGGGAGACGGATGGTGTGGCTCCTGCATTGTTCTCAGCCTATTAATTCTCTGTCCTGGTGGTTATGGCCTGTGCACCCTACCAGACCCTGAGGTGGGGCTGGAGTGATGGGGCTGGGGAATGGTCTGGGACAAGAATCTCTGGGATCTGCATCCTCACTGCTGACTCTGCTGCCCTTATACTAATGATGGAGATGATGAGAAGAGCCAAGGTGGGTTTAGGGTTCAGCAAGTGCCCTCATGCCCTGTGCTCTATGTTCATAGGGTGGTGGGTAAAAGCAAGGACTCTGGAGCAAAGGCTTGGATTCAAATGCTGACTCTATCACTCATTAGTTTGTGACCTTGGGCATATCACTTAACCTCTCCATGGCTCAGTGTCCTGACCTACAACAGGGAGATAATAATAGCATTGACGCCTGCTGATAGTGAGAGTGTAAATGACGATACATGTAAAATACTTAGGACAGCATCTGGCATGGTGATGAAAGGCTATGGAAACATGAACTGCTGTTTTCGTTTGTTTGTTTGTTTGTTTTAACTGCCTCTGTGCTCTACCAATGACCAGATGAGGTCCACATTATTTTCTTCTTTTCAGGAATGGAGGCTTTGAACTCATGCAGACCTGAGTCCGAATCCTGACCTGAGTCCACCTTCAGCTGTGTGACCTGGGGAAAGACTGAGTGTGGTCTCCCCATCCATAAAATGGGGCTGTTGTCAGAAATAAATGCCATGGTACATGCGAGGCTCTTAGCCCAGTGCCTGACACAGGGTAAACACTTTTGACGGGTCATGAAAGATGAGGAAACAAAGATCAAAGCGGCTAAGAGGATCGAGTGAGGTCACAGAGCTAGTAAGTGGCATACCTGGGACTAGCATGGTGGGTCTGACCTGAAACCCAGGCAACTGCACCCTACCAGGCTGCTCTCCCCTAGACTTTGGTTTCCCCATCAGTAAGGGGAGGAGCCAGACTGAGAGGGCCTGCTGGCTGGGTCAGTGGGGATGGAGGGCACTGTGGGTTCAGGCTTCAGGGAAGCAGCCTTCAGACACCAGCTGCAAACCTGGGAGGGAATGGCGAAAGCCCAAGGCACCAAAGTCCAAACCAGGGCCGGAACTGTGTTGCCACGGCCCCAGTTCTCTGCTCTCCTGGTCTCCTACTGACCTACCGAGACTCTGCTCCATTCTCTGCTGTAGGAAGTCACCTGTTTCCCCTTTCTGTTCGAGAATGCTAACCCACTTGCCCTATGACCTTCAGCAAGACTCAACTTCTTCTAGCTTTGACTCAGGAGTAAAAAACCCATTGGCTTCCAGGGGCCACATGCTTGTAGGGACTGGAGAATGTGACTCAACCTGTTGGAGTGGAGATCCAGTGAGGCCAGATCTTCTGATTTTTCAAAAAAAGCTGAAAATCTAGATTTTTTTGGTATGAAATTTCCTGATCTCATTGCATGTCAGGCAGGGCCAGCACTCAGCCCAAGACTGGACCTTGAACCCAGACTACTGGTCCAGGTACCTCATCTCCAGGAGCTCCTTGACTTCCACCAGACCACATTCTCCTGGATCAGGAGCTGTGGAGCTAAACCGGTCAAGGGAAGCACATTAGGTAGAATCCCGGCCTAAGCAAAGGCCTGGTGCCCAGGCTCTGCATGGCCTGCGGGGAGGGAAAGTGGACGTGGTGGACACTGGGCTGGGCCTTCCAAGGGGACCCTGCCAGCCCCAGCCAAAGTGGCTGAGGAGCACGGTTTGTGGCCAAGTTGCCACAGTCCACTCTGACCAGTTTATGAACTTAATTTGTCCCATGCTTCATGCTGACAGCTCAGAATTAGGCTTCTGCGAGGCCCCTCACCTGGTTCCTTCCCCATAATTCTGCCTGTGCTTAGGCGAACTGGGACTGGAGGTGTTTCTGTGCTGCTGATTTGTGCCTGAGGCCTCTGGAAATGGGGCGGTTCAGTTGCTATTTGCAGGAAGCCCCTGGGGCATGGAAATCTGAGCTAGTATAGTTTCTTATTCCTAGGCTCAGAACAAGTTCACTGTCCCCATTTTACAGGTATGGTAGGCAAGGCTCCAAGTTCCACGTTGAGTCCATGGCAGAGAACCCAGCGCTGCTTCATCTCAGCTGGAACACTTTCCACCCCTGCACCCCGCTCAGGATTTTAGCAACAAGATCTCGCAGCCCCGATGAGGTTGTTCCCATCTCCTCACCAATAGGGAAGTGTGGGGGAGGAGTAAACTGGGGCAGGGGGAATGCAGACCCCTGGGCCCAGAGCGTGATAGGAAACTAGGCTCTTGCTCAGAAATATGGATAACGGGGGTCTGAAGACACCAGAGGGCCCTTGCCCTCCCTGAGTCCATGGCAGGCACCTCGTGCTAGGCACAAACTCCCTCTACTTTCCTCAGGGAGTTACATTACTGTTTGCAGTAAACACAAGTCTCAGTTTTAGGAGGGGAATAAAAAATCTTACCTACGACAAAAAACCTAGAAAGAAACTCCAAAATGCGGTCCCCCTTCAGGGAAGTCAGGACTGAGCTCCCAGTTACAGAGGGCACCCTGGAGTCTGAATCTGAACCCCAGGCCACTGATTCATTCATTCATCTGCTCATTCAATAATCATTTCTTTAGCATGTGTTACTGTCAGGCTCTGTGCCAGGCACGTGGGTTGTAACACCGAGTAGAGACGTGTCCCTGCCCTGATGGAGTTGACAGACTAGTGTAGGCAACAGTGTGGTGGTTTGAAGTGCTTTGAAGAAAAATGAAGCACGTTAGGTGGCATGGGGGATTGGGAAGAAAAAACTGGGTGGTGCACAAGACTTCTTTAAGGGGTATCTGAGCGGATACCCAATTAAACGTGGGGAGGGTGCCTCCTAATATGCAGAAAGAGTGTCTGAGCACAGGCAACAGGCAATGCAAAGCCACGTCTGCACTGCACCACATCCCTTACCGCGGCCTCTGTCTCGGTCTAGGTGGTTGACCCCTAGGACCCACCCCGCCTTCCCCACCAGACCCCATAGTATCTTTCTCGCCCAGTCCCCAGCCCTGCAACCAGAGGGAGCTGGTGGATCTAGGTGGCATCCTCATGGAAAATAACCAAGGGATCTGAGAAGGTCCTCCTACTTTAGGGTCTGATTTCCCCAGTATGGGGTGGTCACACCAGGGAGGATGCACAGTGTGCTTTTTAGGAGGTACATGGACAAGCATTTTTTTCAGTAATGCGTTTATTTTAAAACATATTTAGAAAAAAAAAATAACAAGTGTATCGAACCTGGTATTATTGCCAAGGACACGTGGAGAAAGGCTTTGTTTGTTTCAATGCAATATAGAGGGATACACACATGTAGAGAGAGTATTAATTGTCGAATCTTGGAGAAGAGGAAAGGGTGTTCGTTGTCCAGTCTCACACTTTTTCTGTGTAATCAAGGAATTTCAGGTACAAAGCTGAGACGTTCCTCCTTGATTCCTTTCCCAAGACAGTCCTCCTTTCTCTGCAGCGGATATAGCGGTTACAAGTGCAGGCTTGGGAGCCTGGGCGAGGCTCCAGTCTGTGGCTTTGAATCAGTTCCTCAACCTGCCTCAGTTTCTCCATCTAAGAAGTGAGATGGTCACAGCACTTACAACTTCAGGTTGTCCTGAGGCTCTGATGAGTTAATGGATTGTCACTGGAGCGGTGGCCCATCTGAAGCGGGTGCTCCATAGACACTGGTTGTGCTGGGGTTGGCCTACTCGTTGGAGAACTCTTGGCAGGCACATTGATGTGGGTCATGGTGGAAAGTCACCCGGTGCCTGGCAATGGCCCTCTTTTGAAAGGCTTCACATTTGCCTCCTCTTTTGCCTATGAACACCCGCCCCTCACACACACTCCAGCCAGTTCTGCACAGAATGCATTTTTATAGATCAGATTTATTAGTACTTTTATTAGGCTGTTAATTTTTTATTTCAATTGTTAAAATTTAATGACATTGTTTTGTTTTCTCAGTTCATTTGGAAGATTAAAGTCTGTTTGAGGCAGGTCATGCTGGGTTTCCATTTGCAGGAATAAAAAAATTTTCCTTTTAAAATACATTTTAAGAGGTGAGTCATTTTTGAACTACTGTCACAATATTTCTGTAAATCTAAAACTGTTCTAAATTTTTTTTTATTTTAAAAACCCAGATTCAATGTTTTAAAAAAAGTTCTTATAGAAAAGAGAGTCGATTAAAGGAAAATATTAAATACTGGCTCTGGGGATTTGCAGAAACTAATGGCTAGGAAACACTGCTGTGCTGGGAACCAGTTTGATCAGCCTGCTTTCCTCCCAACCCTGATCAATTGTCTTCACAGGAGAGGGTCTTGGGAGGCAGGGAGAGGGAAGAGAAGGAACTATGGTGATAGAGCACAGAGCTCTTTGGGGTGGGAAAAACCTGTGGGGGCTCTCTGCCAGGGTCCCTCTCAGAGTTGCGATGGAAGTGAGTCTAATGATAGGTTAAGGGATGGTGAAACTCCCTGAGACTAGCAACAGTGGGGACCAGTTAGTGCCTGAAGGGCTAGGCAGGCAGATCTTGCTGGAGTCCTCTGAGGGTAGAAGTTCTAGGAGTGTGCCACCTGACAGGAGCTATGGTCTTCCGTGGAGGAAGGCCACCTGGCCCCACAGTAGGAGAGCCAGGGAACAAACCTTCAACCTCTTTCCTTCATTGTCTAAGCCCCTGCTGGTGCTTCCCACTGGCTAAACCAACTAGAAGCCAGAGGCAAGGGAACTCACATGACGCAGTCAGTGGAGAAGAAAAAAAGGCAGAGCCTGCACCTGCAGGGACAGAAGGAGAATATCCAGTCCAGGCCTGGGCAGTTTGGAGTGGGAGGGCTGCTGCAGACATTCAGCAGATGTGTGGTAAGAGCCTGGAAGACAGTCAGACTGTCTGTGCTTCATACCTACAGCATAGTCATACGGGACAGTCACTTCCCCCATCCGTCACTGGGGGAGCAAACACTCCCTCCGGGGAATGCACAGAAACTGGACACGCAGTAAGTAGACTTGCTGGTCAAACTGCATTATCACCTGCCCTTTCCAAGAGAGGATGGAGCCCCTCCCATCTCCCCCTGCTCCACAGGCCCAGCTGGATCCTGTGCAGCCACTTTGATGGCTGTAATGTCCTTGGCAAAGCTCATGGTTGGTCCTGTCACACCAGTTTCACACTCAGCTTCCTGGCTGTCTCAAATTCCACCACACTGCTTCTTACCTCTTCACCCCTTCACTGTACAGACCAGAAGTAGAGGCCAAGAGAGGGGAACAGCTAGTCCAAAGCCACATAACAAATCAGTGATAGGTCAGTTGATTTAAAGGGGCCTAGTTGGCAGACATGAGCAGGGAGGCCATTTCCCCAGAACCAGTCTGATTTCTAGTGGGGATGGGGAGTGGGGGAGATAGGTAAGGAGGTTGGGGCCTTCCATAGGAGGCAGGAGTCCTGGTCAAGACTTCTGGCTGTCTATAGTTTCCAGCCTAATTAAACACCTGCAAATCTATTCACTACTAATGATATAGAGGGAGCTCCAGGGACTTTTTGAAGGACAAAAAATAATCATTCACATTGAAAGAATAAATAAGTGCAGAACTGCAAGAATGTAGGTGCCAAGGTGTTCCCATGATTCCAACACCCCCATCTTCATCAGACCATGCCTCCCCATTCTCTTATGGATACTTGATGTCCTCTCTTTCTTAAGTAGAGAGATTGCAAAAGTACCTTCAAGCTTCTCTTCCTTCCATGGCCTTCCTGGGCCCAGTAGGGAAAGTCCTGGTTCCGATCCCTGCCTGTGCTGAGTGGCTGTGTGGCCTTGGGCGCATGTCTGCCCTCTCTGGGCCCGTCTTTCTCACCTGTTTAAAGGAATAATGATCCTTCTCCCATTTCCCTCATCCTGCCACTCTAGGAGATGAGAAAACTCTTAGACCCAGCAATTCTCTCTCTCCCCACTTTCGGACAGCCCACCGTACTCTAGCCACACTGAACTTCCTGCCACTCTCCAAATATACCCCATGAAATTGAGAAGGTGTATCAGTTTGATTTTGCTGTGTAACAAACCATCTCCCAAATTCAGTACTTGGTTTAAAACAATAAGCATTAACAGGTCAGCTGGGCTTATTGCTGCACCTGAGTCAAGACTTCCTGTCTATGATAAATTGATTACAAAATTGGTCCCTTACCTCATATCCATGCACCCTTACCCTCATATCCATGCTCCTTGTAATGTGACTTTACAATTCCTCCCATCGAAAGGGGGAGGCTACTTTCCTACCCCATTAATCTGGCCTGGCCTTATAACTTGCTTTGATCAATAGAATGTGGCAGAAACGATGATGGGCCAGTTCTGAGCCCTGGCCTTAAAATATCTTCCATGCTTCTGCTTGCTCTCTGAATTCCTGTTACTGCTACCATGAGAATAACCTGGGCTAGCCTGCTGGAGGATGAAAGATAGCATGGAGAGAGGCCCCAGCCATACTAACCCAGGCCAGTGGATCTGACAGCCTCAGGCAATTAGGGTGGCCAACTCTTTCAGTTTGCTGAGGATTGAGGGGTTTCCTAGGATGATGGTCTTTCAGTGCTATAATGGGAACAGTCCTTGGCAAACCAGGAAGGTTGATCACCCCACAGCTGACTCAGCAGCTAACTCAGGTGCAGGAGTAAGCAACAATTCTTGTTCTTTCCCTGAGCTATAAAAATTTCTTTTTTTCTTTTCACCTACAGCACCTGGTCTTCCAAATGGTCTCCCATCCAAGTACTACCCAGGTCCAACCCTGCTTAGCTTCCAAGATCAGATAGAATCGAGCATGTTCAGGGTGGCAAGGCCACAGACTTAAAGATTTCTTTTTCCCTCAAATGCAATCACTCCTTGCTGGCATCCTGTCCCACAAAGGGACTTTCTTTTTTAAATTTTTATTTGTTACATCATCATACAGTCAAATTTACTTTTTTTCTTTTGATGTACAGTTCTATGAATTTTAACATGTATAGCTTTGTATTACCACCACCATAATCAGGACACAGAACAATCCCAGCACCCAAGGGAAATTTTTCCAAATATGCCTTTATTTTAAAATTTTGGGATAGATAATATATATATTTTGTAAAAAAAAAAAAAAAGTTTAAAAGTATAAAGTTTATTCAGCGGGAACTGTTTCCCGCTGCTAATCACTCCTCAGATGCAATCTCTAGTTTTTAGTGCCTCCTTCTAGAGATGTTTTATGCGTGTGAAAGCATAAATATGTAAAACTATCCTACCCCGGTTTTATACAACTGGATTTGCATTTAATTTTTTTGGACTTTATGTATTCTGAAGATTGCTTCAGATCGGTAAAATTATAGTCTATACATACATGGTACTTACCATGTGCCAGGCACTGGTCTAAATTCCTTAAGACTAGGTTTTTTTGTTTCTGTTTTTGTTTTTTTTACTCATTTACTCCTGAGCATATTTTAAGGTATATGGTATTATTATTACTATTACTAATCCCATTTTGGAGATAAGAAAACTGAAGCTTAGAGAGGTTGGTTAAGCAACCAGCCAAGGTCACACAGCCAGTAAGTAGCAGAGCTAAAGTTAGGACCCAGGCATTCTGAGGGACCCCATTAATCTGCCTTGGTGCACTTCAGGTAGTTTTATGGAATTCCACTATATCCAAACATGGTCATTTATTTAACCAACCTCCCCTTGATGGCCATTATTTGCCAGTGCAAACAAGGCTGCACTGGAATTCTCAGTCATTTGTCTTTCCCGACGTGTGGAAGTGTATCTGCTGAATTAGTTCCTAGAAGTTGAATGCCTGGGTCACAAAGTACATGCAGTTCTTTATTTGATAGATATCTCCAGATTGTCTTCCTAAGAATCGTAACAGTTTATACTGCCACCAAACGCGTGAGAGAACTTGTGCCCTACAGTCTCACCAACATAGGATATTATCAAAAATTTTACCTATGCCATATAATAGGGGAAATGGCATGTAGTTTTTATTAGCATTTTATTGATGTAGTTTTTATTAGCATTTCTCTTATTGTAATTGAGCCCAGACCTCTTTTCATACATTTAGAAGCCATTTCTGTATGCTTTTTGCGAACCATCGTGTCCCATTTTTCTTTTGGGTTACCAATCTTTTAAAAAAATTGGCATGTGATCTCTTATACATATGAGATAGTTTGTTCATTTTTTAAAAATCTTATTTGTGGTATTTTTTTCTTATCAGACATGTTCAAATTTAGTAGTCATTCTCATATTTTCTTCTATGGCTTCTGTGTTTAATCATTTTGAGAAAGTCTTTCCCCTTTCCAAATTAAGAATCACAAAAGAATTATTCTGTTTGCCTCAGAACTTTCATGTTTTTATTTATTTACCTTTAAATATTTCATCTATCCAAAAATTCAGTAAGCATATGTGCTTGCAACCCGCTTTTTCCTAGTTACCTCAACATCATTTATTAAACAATTCATTTTCACCCTCTCATTTAAAATGACACCTTTATAAAATTTAATTCTCATATGCATTTGTGTCTAATTCTTGACTCTTTTTTATCATCTTCCCAGCTATTCTTTTTATTTTTGTGCATGATATAATTTACATATAATAAAATACACAGATTTTAAGTGTTCAGTTCAGTAAATTTTGGCAATTTTATATGTGAGTAACCACCACTCACAACAAGACAGAACATTTCCATCATCCCAGAAGATTCATGTTGCTTCCCAGTCAATCTCCACCCACACTGTCCCAGAGGCAACAACGGTGAGGTTTTTTTTAAATTACAGGTTTGTTTTGCTTTTTCTAAAATTTCATAGGAGTAGAATCAGACAGTATGCACATGTTTATGTCAGGCTTGTTTTGCTCAGTATAAGTTTTTGAAATTCATCCAAGTTGTGTGTACCAATAGTTCGTTCCTTTTTATTGCTACACAGTATTCCAAGATACGAATCTTCCACGGTTTGTTTAGCCAGTCTTCTATCAACGAATACCGGGGTGGTTTCCAGTTTGGGACTACTATGACTCAAGCTGTTATGAACATTATTATGCAAATCTTTGTATGGATATATTTTTTTCCTCTCCCTTGGGTAGAATTGCTAGTTTGGAGATCAGGTGTATGTTTCATTTTATAAGAAGCTATCGGCCTTTTTCCTTTCAAAAATGGTTATACCATTTTGCATTCCCATCAACAAAATATATAAATTCCAGTTGCTCCACAACCTTGCTAATATTTAGTGCTGTCATTTAAAAATTTTAAACTATTCTGGTGGGTGCATTGTTAAATCTCATTGTGGTTTAATTTGTCTTTTCATGATAATTTACACTGTCAAATGCTTCTGCATTTGATTATTGGCTATTTGTCTATTCTTTGTGGGGTATCTGTTCAAATCTTTTGCTTATTTTGAAAATTGAGATTTTTTAAAAAAAAATTATTGAATTGTAGGAGTTCTTTGTATATCCTGGATACCAATCCTTTGTCAGAAATGTATGCTTTGTAGATGTTTTCTACCATCTGTGACTTGCTGATTCATTTTCTCAATGGTGTCTTTTGATAACAGAAGCTTTTAATTTCCAAGTTGAATTTATCAAATTTTTTCTTTCATAATTATTTTATATCCTAAGAAATCTTTGTTTATCTCTAAAGTCCCAAAATATTCTCCTATGTTCTCTTCTAGAAACTTTATGATTATGGCATTTTCATTTAGGTCTATGAACCACATCGAATTCATGTTTGTGTTTGGTGTAAGACAAGGGCTGAGTTTAATGTTTTCTTATACAAATATCTAATTGTTCCAACACCTTTTGTTAAAAAAGAAGTTTCTTCTCCAGTGAATTGTTTTGGTGCCTAGATCAAAACTCAAATGACCATGTACGTGAGGTCTAGTCCTGGATTTTCTATTCAGTTTCTTTCCTTGGCTATTTGCCTATACTTACATTGATACCACAATGTCTTAATTACTATAGCTTTAAAATAAGACTTGAAACCAGGTAGTGTTAGTACTTCAACTGTTTCTTCATTTTCAAGATTTATTTTTAGCAATTTCAGACCTTTAAATTCACATATAAATTTTAGAATCAGCTTGTCAGTTTCAAAAAAAAAAAAAGCCTACTATGATTATGATAGGGATTGTATAAATCTATAGGTCAATTTGGGGAGAATGGACACCTTAACTATCAAGGCTTCCAATCCATGGTGGATTTATTTTAGTTAGTTAGTTAGTTCCTTCTTTTAAATTTTCTCACCAATTTTTTTGTAGTTTTTAGATATAAGTTTACATATTTTATTTGATATATTCTAGTATTTGAGATTTTCTAATGACAATGTAAATTATATTTTAAAATTCATTTTCTAATTTTTTTGCTAGTATAGAGATATAAAATTGATTTTTACAAAATCACCTTATATTCTACAACCTTTCTATATTTACTTAATAGTTCCAGTAATTTTTTATAGATTCCATAAGGTTTCCTATATAAACAATGTATCATCTGTGAATTCTAGTAGTTTAACTTTTTTCCAATCCTTATGCCTTTTATTTCTTTTTATTGTTTCTATTGCACTATCTAAAATTTCCAGTTCAATATCAAATAGAAGTGAGAATAGACACTCTTGCCTCATTCCTGAGCCTACAAAAGACTTAACGTTTCACCATTAAAAATGATGTTAGCTATAGGCTTTGTTGGTAGATGCCCATTATCAGATTGAGAAAGTTCCTTTCTATTCTTAGTCACTGACAGTTCTTATCATGAATAAATTTTGAAAATTGTCAAGCAATTTTTTGGCATCTGTTGGAATGGTCCTGTAGATTTTTCCCTTTATTCTGTTAATATGGTGATTGGCATTAATTGATTTCTGAACGTTAAACTAACCTTGCATTTCTAGAACAAATTTCACTTGATAATGATGTATTATTCTTTTGCTGTATTGCTAGATTTTATTGGCTATTATTTTGTTAAGGATCTTTACATCCACATTCATGAGGAATATTTGTCTGCATTTTCTTGTGATATCTTCATTGGGCTTTTTGGTATCAAAATTATGCTGGTTTCATAAGATGATTTGGGAACTGCTCATATTATTTCTTCCATAGATGATAAAATTCAAAATTCCTTGCTGGTTTTTAAAAGCTCTATTTCCTAAAAGAGGTTGTATAGAAATGGTACTATTTCTACCTTAAATATTTGATAGAATTCATCAGTGAAGCCCACCCAGGCCTGGAGTTTTCTTTGTGGGAAAGATTTTTTTTTTTTTTTTTTTTTAATTAACCTCTTTAAGAGATGAGGTCTATTTAGGTTTTCTACTTCTTCTTTTGTCAGTTTTGCTAGAGTTGCATTTTTAGGGACCTTGTTTATTTCATCTAAGTTGTCAAATTTTACATCAAATTATTTACAATGTTCCCCACCTCTTTTCAAATGTTTTCAAAGTGAACTTTAGAATCTGTCAATTTTCCCATGACAAAGAGTGCTTCTAACTCAATTCCACTATTTCTTGAGCGCCCAGATAGATAACACATCCTAGTCTTTCTTGTAATTGTGGTGGTCATAGGATGGAGTTCTAGCCAATAGAACGTGAGTGAAAGTGCTGTGTACCACTTCTACTTCTAGGACTGGCTCATAAAAACTTCCATGCTTGATCACTTACATTCCTCTGCCAGTTGCAGACAGATGAGCACAGTCACCTTGGAAACCATGTGTTGGGAATAGCAGAGCCAAAGATTAAAGAAGTCTGATTGCGAGAGAGAGACACACACAGATGCTTACCAATCAGAAACATCTATTTTGGGCTTCATGTAAACTAGAAATAAATATCTGTTATGTTCTAGCCATTACATATGCTGAGTTTGTTTGTAGAAACAATTAGCCTACACTAATTAATATACACTTCTAAGAATCCTATTTTTATTTTTATTGAAATTATTCTAAATGGATATATTAATGTAGGGAAAACTAATTTTTAAAAAACTATCTTCCTATCCAAGAACAGAGTGTCTCTTTTCATTTATTTCTATTTTTTAGGTGTCCAGTTACATTTAAAATTTTTTTCATATAGATCCCCATTTTTCTTATTGAATGTATTATTAGATATTTTATCTTTCATATTTTGTCTTCTTTGTTCTTTTTGTAGATGGAATTTTTTCTTTAATTATCTTTTATAACTCATTGTTTATATGTAAGAAAGTTATTAGTTTTTATATTTTAATTTTTGACTCAGTAATCTTATCAAATTATCTTATTGGTAATAATTATTCTATTTTCTCAGGTATTTCAAATAACAATACTTTTGTCCTTTTCTTTTTCTAATATTTATGCCCTATTTCTTGTGAAATTACAGTGGCTAATATCTCCAGAGTAATGTTAAGTAAGACTAGTGAGAGGAGACATCTTTGTCTTGTTCATGAATTTATTGGGAATGCTTTAAGTTGCTCACCATTATACATACTGATAAAGGCTTTGCCTTGATATATATTATCCCATTAAGGAAGTATCCATCTATTTTTATTTTATCAAGAGTTTTTAAAAATAAAGAATTAATGTTGAATTTTATCAAATGCCTTTTCATCCTCTCAACAGAAAATAACACGGTTTTCTTTCTCTTTTGATCTATTAATGATGACATTTTGTAATATTACATTATTGATATTAAACTACATTACTGAGTTTTATAAAATTGAACCACGCAAAGATCAGTTACAGACTTGTGCTATTTTCTTAATGTGCTGTTGAGAGAGAGAGAGAGAGAGAGAGATTGATTTATTGTCAGGAATTATAAGGACTTGGCTCATGCAATCACGGGGGCTGAGAAGTCCAGAACCAGGAGAGCAGATGGTGTAGTTCCAGTCTGAGGCCAAAGGCATGAGAATAGGAGAGCTGATGGTGTGATTTTCAGTCCTAGTCCAAATCTGAAGGCAGGAGATCAGTCTCCCAGCTCAAAGGCAGGCAGAGAGAAAGAATTCTCCCTTCCTTAGCCTTTTGTTCTGTTCAAGCCCTCCACAGATTGGATGAGGCCCACCCACACGAGGTGGGCAATCTGCTTTACTCAGACTACTGATTCAAATGCTAATCTTATCAGAAACACTCTCCCTCGCAGACACAGCCAGAATAATGCTCAATCAAATATCTGGGCACCCTGTGGCACACATAAAATTACCAATTACAATTCCTATTATTTTACTTACACAAGTTACACCCCCAAATATTTGTGTGGGATTGATTGATTGTTTTCCATTTTATGCTTGATTGTATTTTGTTTTTAGTATGAAGTTGTCATCATGGAAAGAATTGAAAGCTGTCTTTACGCCCTGATAGTTTAGTTAGCATTAGCATCATCTATGCTTTTAAGGAAATTCACCCATCCAGAGCTCCCTGGAACAAGATGACCAAAACCAGACTCTTCAGATGGGCTGCCACCCACATGTGACCTTTGCTAGGACCTCAGTTCTATTGGGCCCTGTGTGGAGATCCCAACCCGCCATGTCCCGTTGTCCTCCACCCCTTTGCTCAGGCTGCTCTGCTCACAGGTGACAGCTTGCCCTCACCTGAAGAGAGTGATATTTAACTTTCAAAGACAGCACATGAGTCTCTCTCCCGCCTCCTTCAGGAAGCCTCCCCTGACTGCCCTAACACACAGTGAGGCCTTTCCTTTGATTTCCCTATGTTTTTCACTCGCTGTATATTTCAGTCACTATAAGGTGAGTGCCATGAAGGTGTGGACAGAGTCTGGCTCAGCACAGAGTCCCAGTACTCCGTGGGGCAGTTGGAGCCAGAACTGGGTTTAAATTGCACCTCAGTCACTTTTAAGAGCTTTGACCTCTCTGAGCCTCAGTTTCTCATCTGTACAATGGGAATAAAATCAATTTTTTGTTCCAGATGGACTGCCTGGAGGGAATTGTACAACTTGAACTCCTTGTCCTTGAGCTAGCACTTATCAACAAAGATTTGGGCTCAAAGCCCAGGGCCAGAAGCCTAGCCCCAGATATTAATCTACTAATCTCCACTCCTGTCACCAAGTTTTACAGCTGCTCTCTGAAATCCCCTTATTACCTTAATCTTCTTCAGTCCTCACCACTTTCCCAGAAAGGGAGGAGCCATCTCACTCCACTGTGTGGAACTGAAGAGGGAGGAAGGCCTAGTTCTAGGCCCTGAGGGAGCCTGGGTGAGCCTGGAGGGGACTGCTGTGTCTGGGAGCTCTTTCCACTGTGCCCCCGGAGACCCAGAGCAGGAGGCGCTTCCAAGCTATACTCCCAAATGTCCAAGCCAGAGAAATGTGCTTAATCACTTACAAATACTCACAGGCCTGTGCTGGGTGCCGGGGACCCTGAGGGAGACCCCTCAGGAAGTTCGCAGACTACTAGAGATGATGCTCCTCCCTCTAGCACCACTAAGGGACACCCAGGGGTTGTAGACTTAGAGAAGCCCCTGATCCACCTACAGTCTAGGAAGGCTTTCCTCTCAGAGCAGACAGAGGCTGGGACCTAAGGAATGATGGAGTGGGGGTGTGTCATCGGGTGGAGGGAAAGGGGAGTAACAGCACTGAGCAGCACTGAGCAGCACTGAACCATTGTGTGGGGACAGGGCCAGCTTCCTGCAATCTGTGCACTCACACAGGGACCCCTCATAGTCAGAGGGGGTTAGTGCTCTGCAGTCACCATCTTGAAATCCTTAATAATGTTTGAACAGGAAGTGAGGTGTGGGTGGCTATGTTTTCATTTTGCACTGCATCCTGAAAATTATGTACTGGTCCTGAGTGGTGTGAGAATGAGATTATCACCAAAGGGACTGGAAAAACAAAAGAGGAAGAGCAGGACTGGAATCATGACTTATTCCTAACACTGTCTGACCCTGGACAAGTCCCTGTTCCCCTTTGGGTCTCAGTTTCCCCCTACAAACATCAAGGAGGGCAATTAGAAAATAAGATGTAGATATAGAATGGGGGGGTGGTGCACGACTAGGAGGCCTTGCCCACTCTCCCTCCCCACTCCATCTTGGGAGCTAATGTGATTACAGAATCCTGTGGAATGTGTGGCAGTGCCAACAGGTTTCTGATTCTCCCTGCAAACATCCTGTTTGCATTGTTCAGGGGTCCTCATTCCTCTGAGGACTTAGTTACCATTCTGGAGGGACTCCAGTCCCTTACAGGCTCTAGGACAGTGCCCCTCTCTGCCTCTCCCACAGCTGATTCCTCCACAGAAAACCACACTCTCTTTAAAGATCTCTCCCTATCTGGAAATAATGAGGTGGTCCAAGACCTCCCTAGGCTGCTTTCATAGGGCCTGGCCACACCTATAGATTCCAGTGATTGCATAGCAGGCACCCTGGTGACCTGAAGAACTGAGAGAAGTCTAACACTCTTGGCATGTGACCCCCAACAGAAGTCCTCCAGATTCCACCCTCAACTCAGGGGTCTGGATGCCTGGGGAGGGCTCCAGGCAAGTAGGGGTGGAAGGTGGGTGGCATCAAAGGGTGCCAGAGACCATGATAGGAAGCTAGACCATTTGGGTTCTAAGCTCCAACCCAATATCCCACTGCCCTTCGCAACATATTTTCGGTTGTTCATCAAGCAGGTAGGCTACCCTGCTTGAAATAGACCATGAACGGAATTCTTCATCCTCCTGAAAACCTGCTCCTCCTCCTGTGTTCCCCATCTCCAAGGGGCACATCCGCCCAGCATACAGCCAAGATAGGGGCCTGGACATCAAACTAGACCCCTACCCTCTCCTTGCCGGGTCCCCTCCACCCTTTTCTACTCTGTTCTGAACTTGTCTTCTGGCTTCCAGGAATTTGACAAATGGGTGGTACCATCTGCAACGGAAATGTGGGAGCCGGAAGTGACACGGGAGCATTTGCGACTCAGGCTCTCCCTCCCTGCCAGGTGGTGCCTCCGAGCTGACGCCCCTGTCAGGCCACCTGTCCTGCAGCTCCTGTGCAGTTCCAGGTGACTTTGCCTTCCCTCTGCCTCTAGGCCTGGGGAGGTGACAACTCGCAGAGGCCACTAGCCCAGGCACTGCCCCATCCCTTGTTGGCTCCCTTTAACCTGCCTCAACTCTGGGAAGCAGTTCCTTTGTTGCCCTCCTTTCCATTCCCCAGTTTGAGTGTGTCGTCTACTTCCTGCCAGGACTCTGCGTGAAACATCCTCTATGTCCTCCACCCCCCCCCCCGCCAAAAAAATCACCAAGTCCTCTAATTGTACCCCGTATGCAACTCCCAAATCCACCCTCTCCTGTCTCCCCCACTTGTCATCTAAGCACCCTGATAGCTCTTGACTCAACCCTGCTTCCCCCAACTCATCCTTCCCAAGTAGCCACAGTACACTTCTTAAAATACAGATCTTCAAAGAAGTATTTCAATGTCGAAAACATCTGATCATGAAAGCAGTACTTGTTTATTGTGCAAACGTCAGAGAGGTATAAAAAGTAAAAATCACTCTCCTCTGGCCCCCACCGTCTCCCCTTCCTCAGAACCCCTGTGGTTGAAGGTTCTTTGTGGGGCCCACTACACATTTTCTGTTCAGATGCGCACATATGAAAGTACATCTTTTTCATTAGTGCAAATGGAATCATGTCATACATATGAGCCTGCGTGTAATTTTTTCACTTGTTATGTTGGAGACCCTTAGGTGTCCACATGTGTAGGTTTACCTCTCTTGTTCATCGCTGCTTCGTATTTCCTGATACGAAACTATCACAATTTTCTCATCCATTGTCCTGTCCATGGGCATTTGGTTGTACCAATAGTACTACCGCAGGGATTCTTGTCCAGGTATCACTGTGCCTGTGAATAAGCATGTCTGCGGGGTTGACATGCCCCTAACATTTGAACTGACATGTCAAATTGTCCCCTCAAAACTCTGTTCCAATATATGCTTCTGCCAATGGAATATAAGGAGGTCTACTTTCCCATCTTTTTGTCAAAATGAGTTTTAAGAAGAAAATCATGCAAATTTCCTGGTTAAAACTCCCTATCTCTTAAGGAATTGGAGCATATCTCTCTACCCCATAAGGCTGAGCTATCCTCTTTTCAAAGAGTGCGGTGTGCATAGCGAGGATGGGGGAAAGAGTACCCTTCCAGTTACGTGGAGAAACCTGCCAAACAGAACCTCAGCCCGGTGGTCAAGGTCAACCTCAACAGTGATAAGCCATACTGATAGTATGTACTATTGTTTACAATGTTATGAAAATGGCCCTTTGTCTTAGGGTTCTTCCTCTCAAAAACCCACAACTCCAGTCTAATTACTAGAAAAATGAGGGACAAATCCTGACTGGTTCTCCTCAAAATATCAAGGTCATCAAAAACAAAGAAAGTCTGAGAAACAGAGAAATGATGACCGAATGTAATGCAGTATCCTTGATGGGATCCTAGAACAGAAAGCAAAAATTAAGAAAATTTGAAGTCCAAGTACGGGCTTTGCTTAATAGTAATGTATAAATAATGGTTTGTTAAAGCTAACAAATGTGCCACTACTGTGAGATGTTAATGATAGGGGAAACTGGGTATATGGGAACTCTCTGTACTACCTTCTCAACTTTTCTGGAAATTCAAAACTGTTCTTATATGTGAAGTTTAGAAAAACAGCTTCATGTGGATATCCAGTGACCTCTGAGATCAGGACTTGCCTCTGTTGAGCTGTATCTCTCTTCTCAACCCTTGGGTACCTTCCACTCCTATAGGTACCCTGTCTGCAAGTTGAATTTCTGGAAAGCACCATGATTTTTTACTCTCCAGGTTGTTGCAAATGATGTTCTTTCCTCTTCCTAGCTTGTCTTCTCCCCTCCCTTCCTGATGAGTGCTCCCTACTCAAGGTCAAAATCCAAACTCTGAAGAGCCTGCCTCCTCTCTTCTGATCCCCAGCCCAGGCCAGCATAGAGCCCAATCCCAGGAACCTCCAGGGATTTCCTGGAGAGCTTCCCCAAACTTCCCAAAGGAGTGGGATGGGAGCTAGATATCGGGCCTATGTTTCCTTCCTGTGGCTGCTACACCAAATTAACACAAACTGAATGACTTAAAACAATAGAAACATATTCTCTCTTAGATTTGGAGACCAAAAATTGAAAATCCAGGTGGCGGCAGGCCAAAACTCCCTCTGGAGGCTCTGAGAGGTTCTTTCTTTGCCTCTTCTGGTGGCTCCAGGCTTCCTTGGCTTATAGCCACATTAGTCCAATCTCCACTTCCGTCTTTATGTTACCTACTTCTCTGTGCAAGTCTCTCTCATATCTCTTGTAAGAACACTTGTCATTGGATTTAGGGCTCACTTGAATAATCCAAGATGATCTCCTCATCTGAAAATCCTTAACTTAGACATCTATAAAGATGTTCTTTCCAAATAATGTAAAATTTACAGGTTCTGAGGATTAGAACATGGGCATATCTTTTGGAGGGCTATCATTCAACCACCACAGAGCCCAATGTGGCCGGCTCCAAAGGTCCCTTCCTGGCTGACCTTGCCGATAGGTTCTCCATGGGTTTGTCCTTGCTCCATCTTGAGTTGGAGGGGTGGCCCCTGAGGCCATGCTGCTCATGTGAGCAGTCTGTGGTCACTGTCTAGGACTCAGGATTGCCATGCTGGCTGGAATGTAAATGAGCCCTGTTGCCAGTGGGTTGTCTAGGAGCAGACCCCAAGATGGAATTTGATGTGGAGGATATTTATTGGGGATCAGCACATGGGGGAGGGAGGATGCGAAAGCAGGATTTAGTAGAGAGAGAAGTTCAAGGACAATGCTGATCCAACAGAACTTCGGCCGCCCCTGGAGCCTACATGGCCCATCTAAGTCACCCCGTAGTGGGTCAAAATGTCTGGACCTTTATATCCTAGCAATGATCAGTCACCCGTTTGACCTTTTATGAAATGGGGGAATGCTAGCTCCTACCTTTTAGGTTGAAAAGGTTAAATGAAAAGCCTTGGGCTCACAGCTGCCATCTACAATGACCCCAGGAGGCAGTTCTTTACATAGGGAGAAGCCAAGGCCCAGAGAGGACAAGCAACTTCCCAAGCAAGTAATGGTGGAGCCAGGACTCAATCCCAGATGCACCTGATGCCAGAGCCAAAACCCAAGACAACTGGCCCAGCTAAACCCAGGACCCCCACGGGTGCCTCCTTCCTCACCCCACCCTTCCCCTCTTGCTTCTCTCTGGCCTGTCCCTGTTTACCTTCCTCCCAGCCATTTTGCATTGGCCTTCCCCTGCTCCAAACCTCAGAAAGTCTCTCCACATCCCATGGGACCTCCCCTCTGCTGGGGTTGGGGGGAGGACACCTGCCTCCCTTCCCTTCTTATTCTCATTGCTAGTGCCTCAGTTGCCCAGGACATCTCACAACTCTCCAGGCACTGGCCTGAGCTGCTCTGCCACCAGGTCTTTGCTCCTGCTGTTCTGAGCTGGGAATGCCCTCCCCCGATCTTGCCTTTTTAACTGGTACACAATGGCCCAGATGTCCTAGTCAAGCACTTCCTTCTTCATGAAATGCCTTTGATTGGCATTCTCCCTCCCGTCTCTGTCTCTCAAAGGAATCGCAGCTGCCTTGGGTCTGGCATGAATATGCTTCCTCCAATTGACTCAAATTCCCAGGAGGGCAGAGGACTGCTTCAAGTTATAGCTCTGACACAGCCAGTTGTGTGACTTGAGGCTGGCCACTTCCTCTTTTCTGAACCTCAGTTTGCTTATCTGTAAAATGGAGCTAATGGCTCCAGCACATTGCCAGGAACAAAATAGGTACTCAATAAATGCTGGCTCTGAGCCTTTAGCCTATATGCAGCTTGTATCACCTGCAGGGCCTAGCCCAGAGACTACAAACTCTCCATGCTCAGCTGCCCACTTTGCTTTCAATTGTACATTTTCCTTCCACACTCTTTAGCTCCCAGTTTCTGTTCTGTTAAATGGGCTGTCATAACAAGTACGCACTGCAGGTTGTCGTGCAGATGAGATGAGGCAGTGCTTTCTGCGGCCTGGCCCAGCAGAGGTTTTATGGGAGGGTTGCTTCTTTCTTTTCATCCTTCCAACTGGGAGCCAGGTGGCCCTGACACCCCAGCCTCCCACATGGCATCAGCCACCAGCATCTTTCCCAGTGCAGGAGCTGCTCTGCACCCTAGAACAATTGCTAGGTTCTGGCAAGGGGCGGGAGGCGGCCCCCGTGATAGCGACACAAATCTACGCCTTGACTGCGGATGGAGGCGAGGATGCTGCTGCCCGCCTGACAGTCTGTCCTCTCCTTTCACCCCCAGACCTCTCCTCTTCCTCCCACAGTCCCACCCACAGCTTCAGCAGCCTGAGTCCTCAGGCTCAGCCTCCTTCAGGTTCCCTTTGAGGGGACAGAGCACAGCTCATCACCAGGTTCTGAGGCTTTAGCAAGTCCTGCCAATGTCTGGGTCTTAGAGGGTGGCCAGGCCACCTCTGGCAACCCAAGAATTTGGAAGCAAAGCCTCCCCATCTCCCACCATGCACAGTTATGTGGATGAAGAGTACTGACTCTGAAGCCAGCCTTAGCCACTGTTAGCTATGATTGGCTGTGTCTTCGGGTAAGTTATTTAACCCTCTGTGCCTCTGTATCCTCAACTGTAAAGGGCTGTTGTGTGGACTAAATGAGGTATATATGTATGGCTTTTAGGGCAGCAGAGGCCCCAGGAAATACTCTGTAAAGATGAGCTGTTATTATTTTATCTACATCCTGTGAGAGGGCTGGTCAAGGACTATAATCCCCACTGGTGGTAGGGATGCTGAGGCCCAGGAAGGCGCCACGGCTTCCTGATATCACACAGCACTATGTAATGAGGAGGCCTCACTCCTAGCCTCCTCGTTTCCTAGACTAGCACATCAACTGGCACACCAGCTCCCTACCTCACAACACCTCCTATGTGCTGAGTTCTGGAGGGACTTGCACCAGCACAAGACTGGACAGGGCTAGGGCCACAGGAAGGTGCTTTGCATTAAAGTAACAGATGAGATGATGGAGGTTCACGGAGGTCAGAACTCTGGTCCAAGGTCAAACAGCTGGCACATGGCAGCCAGGTCTTGAGTCCTTTGCTCCAAATTGTCTCACAAACAGAAACGTTTTCAAAGACAGCCTTATCAGAGCCTACCAACTACACACCCACTTCCCCTGAGACTTACAAAGAAACCCAAGGCTCAGGTGCCCATTCTCCAGCCAAGAATCTCCCTCCTCTCACCATTGCTCCTGCCCAGGGCCCCCAAGCCCTGCCCCACCCCTTGCAGCCACTAAGCCTTCCTGCCACTCACTTTAGTGCAGAAGAAGAATAAAATCTTGGCAGCCCCCAAAGAACGCTGCTGCTACTGGGGATTACAGAGGGCATTATCCCGTTTTAGATAATGGTTTATGTTTTTCTCCTGGTATTTCTCCCCTCTCTTCTCTCTTTTAAATGAGGACTCTGTTCTCTTGGCTCAGGAGAGGTTTGTGGTTAGAGGCCAAAGCAGAGGTTATCTGCTAGACATGATCCCTTCCTGTTTGGGTTTCAAAAGCTCATTATGCTTGTGGGAGTGCCTCTGAAGGAAGGTTGGTGTGAGGAAAGGAAGGAATTTACCTAGAGGGACAAGACAGCAGCCTTCATAGAGGGATATTGGGCCCCGAAATAGCAAGGCCTCAGGCAGGAACAGCCACATGGTTCCAGCCACTCCAGAGACACCCACATGCCCTGAGGCCACGAGCCATGGGACCTTCCAGTACCAGGGGCTGGGGACAGTAGGACCGGACAGTGATGTGTGCGGACCAGCCTGTGCTTTGACATAAACCACAAGGCCCTTCTTCTTGCCACCTCGGGCAGATTAAGTTGCTATTTAGAAAAAATGGGAAGGTGCTATTCACATACCGAGGCTTGTGGGCTTGCCCCCAGCTCCTCTCATGCTTTACTCACCTCCCCACACTTGTGACCTGAGGGGGCTGTGCTGTTATCCTCCCCGGAAGGAGAGCAAGTCACTTCCCTGAAGCCCCCTGCCCTGGGTAGGACGCCCACCCAGTCATGTAGAAGCACTGCTGGCACCCCACAGCACACCCAGTGACACTAGGCCCTGAAAGGCCCGGCCTCTATTTCTGCCACTATTCAGAGGCGTTTCTTCAGGCAACAACCACGCCCCTGTTGGAGGTCCTCCGCTCTCCCCAGAGGCTTGCGCATCCCACTCCACAACCCCCCCACCTTATCTCCACGGGATCTCCCACCCCAACTCCTTTCGAGCCAGCAATGCCTATGAGCCAGTTCGGCTTGCATCAGGACCCTCTGCCCAGTTTGGGGGAGCTTCTGGTGGGGCGGCTTCTCAGCTTGTGACTTGGGCCTGTTTTCCCTGGCCCTTGGTTTCCCAGTGGTTCTTTTGACCCAAGAGTGAAGATGATGCTCATGGAGCCTCCCCCCACCCCCGTGCCCACCCACGCTGCCCGGTGTAATTAATACGCTAATGCAGGGTGGGGAACCACCTGCAGGGGGCGCGGGGTGAAATGGTCACCGCCTGCGCAGGGGCCCTGAACCTCCTCTTCAGCTCCAACCTGGTGATCAGCCTGCAGTTTCATCTCCGCCTCGCGGAAAGTCGCTTAAATAATTTATTTGGACGTTATCACACACCCACTCCTGGCGCGGTGGGAAGTGCGAGAGGGAAGGAAGTCGAGGCTGGAATAACAAGCAGGGCAAGAGCATTCCTCCAGCCTGAAGCCGTGCACTTGGCCTTGCAGAGAGGGCGCCCCACGGGACCCGGAGAGCCAGGCCTCTGATCCCGGGGCCTGCCAGTCCCTTCTGAGGCTTATCTGCAAAATGGGCAAAGTCACACCTGTCTTGTTCCTCTCATGAGATAAAGAGATCCCACAGGCCTGGTCTTGGTACCTGCATTGTCCTCCCCTCCCCTTCCACCCAGTCTCTGCTGGCTGGGCACTCTCAGCTGTACCCCTAAACCCAGCTCAGAGAACCTGCTTTGTCTGTCTCCCTCTTTCTTTCTACTTTCCTTCAGCAATGCCAGGAATAAGTGTATGCACTCAGGGTACAGCAATGAAAATAACTCCCTGTTCTCATGGGTCTTTGAAAATCGGAGTGGACAACAAACAAGTAAATTACTAAATAAGATAAATAAGATAAATGAGAAACTAAAACAGGATGATGGGCTAGAGTTACTCAGTGTAGGGAGGCCACCTCAGCTGCCAGGCCTGCCAGGCAGGGGAGGCTGAGCTGAGACTGAAGGATGCTGGGAAGATGTGGGGAAGGGAGTTTTAGACAAAGAAAATAGCAGATGCTAATGGAGAAATAGAAAGACATCAGAGAGATAGGTCAGTGTGGATTATTTAGGGCCCTGGAGGCCAGGAAAGGAATTTGATTTCTGTTCTAAGCGTGAAGGGAAGTCACTGGAGAATTTAAGGCAGAGGAGTGATAAGCCCGCCCTTCTTAGCACGTCTGATGAAGAATGAACGAATGGACGAGAGAATCATTGATTGTGTGCTTGAATAGGTACAGTCATATAGATGCCACAATATTGTTATCACTCCCATGATGAATACTATTGTAACAACACAAACACCTCTTTGATTATTTTCAAAGAATACACTCCTAGAAGTGGTAATAAATAATATTCTTGGACGTGACACCACATGGTGTCACAGAGAGAGCCGGGAGAACGTGAGAAGCAGGACACATCTGTCAGAAGGCTGCATAAGGCTAGAAGGTGACGACCTTTAGACAGACAGATGAGTCCTGGCCCCTCCCTTTGGCCCCTGTGCACAGTGGATCTTTACTCTTCACTGGGGTCCAGGACATGGCTGCTCCAGATGGCCTCATCTTGAGGTGCCAGCTCTGTAGTAGTGTCATATGGATAAACGTGTCCCTAAGGCAAGCTATGTGCCTTGGGCCTCCCTTATTACCAGCTTTTGTACTGTGTCACCTCCCCCCCCCCAGTCACCCTACAGCTTGTCCCTGTTCTCTTCCCAGGCCCTTGACACCCAGGCCTTAGAGCTCCCTAATGTGTGAGAAGCTAAATGTCAGCTTGAGATGTGTTCAGGGGCTTCTGCCCTGGAAACCAGGGTCTTTTCTGCTTAGGGCCATGCTTGTTGGTCAAGGCAGGTCCACTGGCTCCAGTAGCTTGTTTTATTCCTCTCCTTCATAGCCGAGGCTGGGAAAGGAGCAGATGTTGGACACCTGGGGCTGGAGCCAGGTCAGGAGGAGCCTGGATAGATAGCATGGAGTCCCAGGCAGCCTCAGAGCCTGGGTCAGGGCCATGGCATCCATGTCAAGTTCTTCATCTGAAATGAATGGTTAAGGTCTGTGGTCAGCTGCCTGACTCCTTAGTTAAGACTCTGAGCCTGTTTCCTCATCCGTAAAATGGGAATAGTGATCATACCTCCCTAGAGAATCGAGATAATAATAACAAATAAATAATAGCATTTGTTATTATTTTAATAGCACACTTACTATGTGCTAGGCACCATTTGATGTGGAATTAAAATAATTACTGCAAAAAGTATATAGCTTGGAGCCTGGGACTCAGTAGATGCTTAATAAGTGGTGAGTAATTAACAATGAATGAATAAAGCCCAGTATCCAAGGAGAAATTATCCACCCACAGACGAACATGCACGGTGGCCTCCTGTGTGCCAGGCCTTGGGCTGGGTGTCCTTCCCCACAGACAGCGGGATGTTGTTGCAGGCTGTCAGATGTGGGCCTTAAAGAGTGAATGCTGAGGCTGCTGTAATACATGTCATTATTGTTTTAACCTGCCTTCCCCACAGTTATTAGTTCTCCACAGACAACTGACCACATTATCTGATGTGGTGGCCAGGCCTCACGCCATTTTAGGTACTACAGAAGGGGAAGAAAGTCTCATCTGCTCTGAATATGCCTCACTGACAGCCTGGCACACACTCTGATCAATATTTAGGTCCTCAGGTGTCCTGTCTACAAATTAATGTGGCAGACCAAAGGCCTTGGCTGCAGCCTCGCTGAAGGCTGGAACTTCAATAATGAACAAGGGCCTCGCCCGGAGAAATGCGATCTGCTCTGACCCGTGAACAGGACACAGACACCACAGGAAAACATCTGAGATGAGCCCCCCGCCCCCACAAACTCACACACTCAGAACCGTTCCGTCACAGACATCAACTAGGTGTTTGGTAACAGGCATCTAGAGCCTTTTTAAAGTTTGTACAACTAAACCCTTGAGTTTTCCTTTCTTGAAATCTGGATGATGGAAATAAAAAATGTGGGAAATGCTTTGTGTTTAAGAATATTCATTTATTTTTTATAATAAAAAATTAGAAATATCTGAAATCCTAAACAATAAGGATTAGTTAGGGAACTAACAGTAGAATCTCTGGGCTGAATATTCTGTAGCCATTAAAAATTATATTTAGAAATAGTTTTACTGACTTGGGGACATGATCATGACATAGTCAAGTGAAAAGGGCAGGCTGAAAAAAATGACATATTCAGAAGTAACACAATTGTTCAGATAATTGTTTAAACTTGGATAAATTTCTTCATCCCCCTGGGCCTTTTTCCTCATCTGGAAAACAGGTTCAATACCTACCACATGGCTTGTTGTGAAAAAGAATAAGATGATATTTGGAAATGACCTAGGCTAATGTCTATAGTGGACAGGCAATTCGTAGTTTTTGCTATAAAAATTTTAACAAAAGAGATTAGAAGTCACTATCCCAAAACATTGATGATGAGCTGTGTTTAAGTGTTGTAAAACCATGAATAATTTAAATTTTCTTTTTTTCTTTCCTGTTTTCCATATTTTTTTATAACACCCTGGATTACTTATATTGTGAGAACATTTCTAATGACTCTTATTTTACGCATTTAACAAATATTTATTGAGTGCCTACAGTGTGCCAAGCACTGTTCTAGGCTTTGAGACAATGGATGATACAGCAGACAAAAATCTCTGCCTCTGTCTTGCCTAAGCGGGGGGAACAATGAACAACAGACACAGTAAATAGGGAATTATGTAGCTGTGCGAAGATACTAAGGCAGTTGAGTTAAAAAGGGAGGAGTGAAGGAGATTAGGTGTGCTGTGTTGGGGGAGGCAGACTGCAGTACTGAAGAGGGTGGTGGGTGTTCCAGGCGGAGGGAACAGCCAGGGCAAAGTCCCGGGACTGGAGTGTACCTGGAGGGAATAGACAGGAGGCCAGTTAACGAGGTGAGAACCAAGTGAGTGAGGAACCAGAGAGAGGATGGGGCCAGGTCAGGTGGGGCCTGAGGGCCACAGCAAGGACTTTAATGAGCTGGGAGCCATGCAGGGTTCTGAGCCTGGGGTGGAGGTGAGAGGGTGGGCATGATCTGACCTGGATTTGTCAGGCTTAACACTGAGCTGGGGAAGAGACTGCAGGTGACACGAGCGGAAATGGGGAGACCAATGAGCAGCTACTGTGAGTATCCAGGCTGAGGTGGGGCACTCAGGCCAGGGTGGGAGTGTGGAGGATACTGCAACCTGTAGGACGAGCCCACAGATCTGATGGACTAGACATGGGAGGGAGAGACAGAGTCTCTCAGGATGAGCCCCAGGTTTCCAGTCTGGGCGAATGGAAGGATAAGTTGTCCCTGCAGATAGATTAGGAGATGAGGAAGGAAATAAATATAGAAAGAGAGAAGCATCTGATGTGTAAGACTCCTGGGTGAAAGGAACCAGGGGAGACGTGGACCCCAGTGCTTGTGGAATCGGCAGGGGTGGGAGCAGCAACCTGTGGCCTGGTGAATAATGGAGGAGGCTGAGCCTTTGATGAGAAGCTGTTGGCAGCCCAAGTGGAAACGGTTCTGTCCTGGGCCATTTCAGGACTCCCCAGGGACCCTTGCCCCGCAGGTGGTCTTCCTCTGTTCCAGCAGGAGTAATGCTGTGGCTATTCCAGAAGCTGGAGCCTCTCTAATACTAATACAACTTCTGCCCAGGCAGGACTTCCCACTACAACTTTCCTGCCAGACAGTGCTTAGGCCTGTGCCCTCACAACATGGGGGACAGGGAGTAGAAGGAGGGGAAGCCCTTTTGTGAACAGAATGCAAAGAAGCCAACTTCCTCAACTGGTCTTGCCCCCCATCCTCACCACTTCCCGGGGGTCTACCGAGCTTGCCGGTCGCTGTGCCCAGGTGAAGGGCTCTCCCAAGGGAGCCAGATTAGACAAGTCCAGGAGAACACTGAACTGGAGGGTTGGAGCCTGAGTCAATCTCGTGCTATTAACTTGTGCCTTAACCTTCAGCCTCCAAATTTCATCTCTTCACCATCTGCCACCCTTCCGAACCTTACTCATCTGTCTGTCTATCCACAGAGCCAAGACCTATCTAATTGTCCTCTGTTCCCCCATCCACCCACCCCCACCTCAGACCGAGCAGATCTGAATTTTGGTTTGGCCATCTCCTAGCCTTGTGGCTGGGACATGCTCCCTGCCCTCTCTCAGTCTATTTCCCCTGTAAAATGGGGATGTTAATACACGTCTACCTAGCAGTGGTCATTGAGAGCATCACATGACACTTTATGAAAAGCCCAGAGCACATCTGGAAACAACTGGCACTTGGAGGTGACATTTCCCTTCCCTTCCATCCTTCCCAGGGTAGAAGAGCCATCTCCCTCTGTGGCATCCCAGACATCCTGCCCTGGACCTGCCCCCACAAGAGGCCCACAGCACCTTCTTGCTCATCCCTAAACCTGCCCACTCAGGGATGCAAGGAGACCAGCAGGGTGTAGAGGAGAGCGCCTGAGCTGGGGAGCCAGCAGCTGCTGCTTCTGCTCCCGAATATTCCATTCTGGGAAGAGACAGGAGGGGAGCAATAAAGGCTTAGGATAAAAAAGCTCTAGTTTCATGGTGGAATTTTATACAGCAGTTCATAGGTGAGGGGAGAGTATTTACTGAATCATATTCCTGGCAAGGAAAAGGGCCTTTGTTAGCGGTAGAATGCTGTGCAAATGCAAACACCATTATGATAGTTGTGACTTCTGTTTGTTTGATCCTCAGAAGAATACAGTGATGTGGGAGTGGCCGTTGCACTCATTTTAAAGCAGAGGAAGCTGAAGCTCAGAACTAGCAGTAGGCGGCTGGCACTGGCCCTTCAGGGCACCTTGCCCACCTCCATCTGTGTTTCTGCCCCAGCGGAGCCTCACTGGCCAGAGCCATGGAAGAGCCGGCTGGGTTCTTCATGCCAGGCAGCCCCAGTCTTGCCTGCGCAGAATGCAGACTGTACCTTATGAGAATGTCATTTGTCACAAGGCAGTGGCTCCCCCTGAACTGCCTCCTGCCTGAGTTCATAAAAAACAATTTACTATGTGTCAGGTAATGGCAGGAGATATGGGGAAGGCTCTACCCTGCACCGCCTTGGGCGTCTGGCTGAGATGGAAGGCTGCCAAGCAGGGCTCCTCGCAGCTTTTGATTAATGCGGGAAGGAATGGTGCATACAGGCTGAGCCTAGAACAGTTCTGCAGATGCGAAGGGGCCCAGAGCCTCACCCCAGTCACACTTGCCAACAAGGCATCCTTCTCAAGATGCCTCAGTATTATCTACTGAGCCCAGAGCCAGGTTCTCAGCGCTATCCAGAGCCCTCTGCCCTCAGGGAGTCCCCTGCTATGCTCAGCTCAGCGGGTGGATGGACAGGTCTGGCTATACAGTCTAAGTTTAGTGTTAGTAATTTTGGACTGGATGAGGTAGAAGAAGGGAGGTGAGGCGGAATCTATGTAGTCCTGCTAAGGATATGGATAAATTTAAGAAGAGTTTAGGAAAATTCTCTAATAGTGGATAAGTGATGGGTTACTGAGGAGAACAGGAAATGTCACCTTTGAGATTGAGATCAAGGAGGTCAAACTTGGGCCTTCTCAAATCTCTGCTTTCATGTTTTCTGTGCCAGAAATAGAACCTATTCAGATATCCTTTAATCCATCCATCTTTCTCTCCATCCATCCATCCATCCATCCATCCATCCATCCATCCATCCATCCATCTATTCACTTATTCATTCATCTATCCATTCAATCATTCATTCATCCATTAATCTACCCATCCATCCATTCATCCATCTGTCTATCCATCCAATATACATAGTTATCCTGTGCCCAGCTGGGGACTTTGTGGACCTTGGCCAGGAGGGCATCTCAGAAAGGCCCCAGGGGCAGGTCCATCATCCTGTATCTGGACAATAATCATGATAATAACTGTCATGCTTAAAGCATTAACTGGGTTCCATGAACTGTGCTATTAGACATGGTCTCAGCAGGGACACCCTAGAACCCCAGGAAGTAGATCCATTAGCCCATTTACAAATGAAGGCTCTAAAGCTGAGAGAGATTGCCTATCCAAAATCCTGCCATTCATAGGTGTTGGGGTTAGGACTCAAATCCAAGTCCATGTGACCCCAAAGCCTATGCTCCCAATTTGGTCTAATGCCTAACATATGGTGGGGCTTTGGAGAGATAGGATATGGTATGGCCATGTATGTGTGCTTGATGTGCAACTCACAGATCATTTGTCACATACTGTCCACCAGACTCAACACTATTTTAGTCCCCACAGCAGGGCCATGTGGTGGGTGCCCCTGGCTCCCGGTGTGTGTAGAAGCTCCCATGGGAACCAAGCCAAGTCTTGAGAAAGACTCTCGGCATATTGTAGTGTAAAGTGGTTCTTCAAGGGTCTGGATTTAGTGTTTCCTGAGTTGGAGAGGCAGACACATAGCATTAAAATGACAGTGAGAAATGTAAATTATCAGGCTGCTTAGACTTATGCACTTTGTCCATAATTCTTGTTCCGTTCCAGTGTGATCAGGGTTGAAATACGCCCAAGCTGTGCCCGTTACCATGTGTGGGTCTGGCGTCTTCTGGCTTATTTATCCTTGCTAATCTACTTGTGATTTATGGGCCTGCCAACAAGTCACTGTCACATTACCTCCTGGATTTTTTTTCAGCTGGGACTCTCTTCTCCTTCCGGCTTGCCACGGGGAAGGTAATGGAGACAGCCGAGAGCTAGAGTTCACCAGTCAGTGGTATGCGGCGAGGCAGGTTGGAGCGGCATGCAGTGGACTCTGACACAGCCCCTCTGCTGTCAGTTCCCTCTGTAACTAAAAGCAAGGAGTCAGGGGATTAAGTTGTTAAATGACCGTCAATGCCTCTGGGCCTCTCTGAGTCTCCAGTCCCCATCCAGGATTGGACTTGATAACACACACGTGCCAACTCAAGTTGCCAGGTATGGCTGCTTGGAATGGAGTACAGACATGGACTCAAAGGTGCCCCAATTCATGGGAAAAGATGCCTGTTTGATCAGTAATGTCTGCCATGGTCATGGACTGGGAGGAGTGATGCTACATATGCCATGTATCTACCATCCCTAATAGATGCTTCTAAGGGCCTTCCAGCTATGACAATGGGGCCACGCTTCTCTATATAATTAAGGTAAAAATGTTTCTCTCTCTGTAAATTTTAGAGTTAAACCAAGAAAACCAAAGTCTTCCTCTGTGCTCCTGTAGCAGTTCATACATGCCACTGTTAGCTGGCACGTGCCACATGCTAGTCTGGGGATACTTTGAGGGCTGGCATCTGATTTATTTCTGGGTCCCTGGCATCCAGCACAGAACTTGGTACAGAGTGGGTCCCAGTGAATGCTTGATGAATGGAAAACTAAATGAGCGAATATATGGAAAAATGAATGAATGAATGAATCATTCCAGCCTCACAGGCTGTTAGTGAAGATTAATTCTGAGTTGTCAAGGGTCATGGGAATGGGGAAGGGAAATGGAATGTGAAAGATAAGATGTTCAGCGTGTTCAGAGAAGCAAGCAGGAGGAACGAGGTCACAAGGCCAGAATGTGGAGGAAGTATGCGTGGGCCCGCACACTGTCTGGGGATGAGCAGGCCTGGACTCCAAAAGAGGGCCAGCGAGGGGGTGGGGACTGCCTGCCTCACAGGGCACTAGGGACGGGACACAGGCTTTGTTTAGCAAAATACAACTGCCCTTGTTGCTTTCTCTTATGATCTACGTAATAAATAAAATATTCACACAGAACAGAGAAAGTATGCAGAAAAAACAAAAAAAACCACTCTAAATCCCAGCACTGTGAGGTAACCACATTTAGGGGAACCTTTTTCAGACATCAGTCTATGCACCTAAATAATATGCACGTGCATATATAATAAATATGAATACAAAGCTGCAGAAATGTAGCACTACCTGTTGTGCCGTAACCTAATTTTGTCACTCAACAGCATGTTAAAACGTATTTATCTGTGTCATCATTTTAAAGATGAAAAAATTTCAGCTTGGAGATGTGAGGCCTTTTGCCCACTTGGTCACCTTCTCGTTTTTTCTTCCTCTTTCGCTCTTCCTCCCTTTTCCCCTTCCTTCCTTCCTCCTTCCTTCCTTCCTTCCTTCCTTCCTTCCTTCCTTCCTTCCTTCCTTCCTTCCTTCCTTCCTTCTTCCTTCCTTCTTCCTTCTTTCCTTCCTCCCTTCCTCCCCCCAGGCCCCACCTTTCTTTCTTCCTTCCCTTCTTAAAGGAATAAATTCACTGGAAGCACATAAATAAGGAATTATAAGTCTTGTCTTGCAATATGTAAATGGATGCTTTTTAAATGCTTTGTATCTGACTGCATCCCTAACAAGCCTCCTGAGTGGAGCGTGTGCTGTTGCTGTGTCGATACACATAGGTCTGTCTCCTTTCTCTCCGTCTAGAGAGCCCAAAGCCTTAACTGAAAGTGCAGCAGTGCAGTCCCATGACTTGGGAGTTGGCAGATGTGATGCACACAAGGGCTTGACATGTGCTTTTCAGTGGGGCTTGCGTGCCCCTGTCACAGTCAGAAAAAGACTGTGTCTCGGCTGGCCTGCTGTCCCAGGATGAGGATGAGACATACGGAGCAGAGCTACTCCAGCCAACCCACAAACTGTGAATGAGAGATGCTTATTGTTTTACCCCACTGAGATTTTGAGGTTGCTTGTTCCACAGCAGTAGTTGACTGATACATCAGGGATGTACTGCTGTTACTCGAGCTCCTTCATCTGAAAAATAACGAAAGTAATCACCTACCTAATTGGCTGTTGTGTGAGTCCAATGGGCTCCACTTGCACCATTGGCAGTGAGTGTTCACTTAATATTAGCTATTATTAATGACTGACCTTAGAGTGATATATTCAAATCAAATCACACAACCTACTCATGAGCCATGGTAGCAACTTAGTACATCACCGCTGGCATTTTCTTTTGATAGACTAGAATAGAAAGTTATCACAAAACCTCACAGTTAGAAAGGGTCAGCATTGTTTTGTGGACTGGTGTTTCAAAATATGTTATAAAACAGATTATTTTTGTGGGTCACTGTTGAAGGGATGGAAAAGCCTCTGCCTCAGCATGGTCAGGCCATTCCCTTCCCTAGTGGTTGGCTTTTGGTGATGAGGCAGGAGTGGCAGTAGGGGGACACTGAGGGCACTGCTACGCTCCACGCACCTGCCTCGTGCTGGCCCTCTTGTCAGTGAGCAGCCAGGCACAGGTGGAAGAAACCCAGAGCCTGCCTCAGGCTGGCCTTTTAACCTCCTCTTTCTCAGCAGCTTGAGAGGGCTCCATGGGCAGGACTAACCAGTACACACTCCCCTCCAAGTTCCTCAGCTGCCTTCTCCCCAGGTCCTCCCACAGAACTTAGGTCAAGTCCAGAAGGTCAGATTTCGAGTCAGACTTGGGCACAGAGCCCAGCTCTACCCATTGCTAACAGAGGAAACTTGGCCCATTCTCCCTTTGATCAAATGAGGCTATGGTTCTTACCTCAGAGAGCTGTGGGGAGATTGAATAAGACAAGTATTGCTACCCTCATTTTCCAACAAATATTACTGAGCTCTTCCCCAGTGTGTGTGGGGGTGGGGGAGAGCAGGACGGGGTGGAGGGAGTCACATCTGGCATACAGTAAGCATTGAATTAATGGAAGGCATTATTATCACCATTATTTTTGTGTTGTTCTCAATTTTTTTTAGTTTTCACTTCATTTATTTATTCATTTGCTTATTCAATAAACGCTTATTGAGTGCAGAGTACTAGGGACATGAAGGTGACCCAGGTGCGGTCCCTATCTCTACTTGAAGGACAGTTGTTTGTTGATTGACCTACATTGTAATGAGAGGTTATGAGCTCAGAGTCTAGAACCTGATGGCCTGAGTCTGAATCCCAACTCTTCTACTTATATCAGCTATGTAACCTTGGGCGAGTAACTTACCCAGTCTGTGCCTCCTCCATAAAATGGGGCTATTAATGATAAGGTCGTTGAGTGGGTTCAGTAAGTATTCACACAGGCTGAGCACTCAGAACACTGGCACACAGGAAGCACAAAGCAAGAGGCTGTGGGCTGTTACTAACACTCTTGAAATTCAAGTGTGTGACCCGGTAGGGACCCGGGAGACTCTTCTAGCCCAGGGGTGGCAACAAACTTCGTCTTCAGTGCCAGTTGTCTAAAGTGGTGTGTTGAGAAGGATTCTGAGACTGAATCTGGGCTCAGCAAATAAAACCTTGTGTAATTAGAGACGTCAGCGTGGGCAAAGGAGGGGAGAAAAGTTTCACAGACTTGCCATACCTGATCCAGCCTGACTTCTGATTTTACAGGGAAGGAATTAAGCCTGAGAGAGGGAACGAGACATGCCCTGGGCCAGGCAAACATTTGGCCCAGGACTTTTGACTCAGTCCAGGGGTCCTGCTAACTGTCCTTTTGCCCTGGGGAGAACCAGAGAAGCCAGATGGCATTTTTCAGGATGCCATCACAGCATCTCTCCTCCATACCCGCTCTGCTGGGGTTCAGTAGCTTGCACCAGGCTTAATTGGGCTTGGGAACATTTGAGGTGAAATACAGGCCTGTGGAGAGTGTTCGCTTAAATGGCACTTTTTGTGATGATGAATGTGCTTGTTTGGATTTGAATGGGACCGAATCAGCAGATACGGTATTGCGCTAGAAACGAAGGGGTGGAGAACTCTCCTTTTTTCCCTTGAAAAAGCATGATTTTTTATATTGCAATTAAACAGCCCTTTGGGCTGATTTTGCTTCTCTGCTGCTGACATTGAAAAATGCCAAACAAAGATAGCAGCTCTGCTCTCCTTGAGATGTGACCCCAGGAGTTGGGAGGCAGCCATTGCTGTCCCTCAGGAAAATGGGGTGAGGGATGCTGACACTCTCCTGAAAACATGCCTTCCTGGCCTGTACAAAAATGGTTCTGGGCATCTGGGAGACCCCGGCCCAACTGTGCCCACGTAGGACCACCAGCACATGCCACAAGTAACCCATTCTACCCCGGAACCCAAGAACGACTCTATTTGCTAAGGGTCCCAAAGCCTGTGTATCTAGATACCCACCTGAGGCTCTAAGGTTTTGGGGGCTGGGCATAATTAGGAGTCATCACAGTCCTGTAGGGAACATTGACATTTGAAGATTACTTAGCATCTGACTCCCCTTCCACGTGTGAGGGAATCTCATGACAGTGGAGATGCAGGGCCATGCCTCCCACCTTGAAAATTGAAGCAGAACAGATGGTCTCCTTTTCTCTCCCTGAAAGCTGAGACATGGGCTTGGCTCAGAGCTATGCTGGGACCTTGGATCCTGAAGGACGGACACAAAGCAGAAAGGACATCAGAACTGGCAGCACCGTGCTGGTAAGAGTGTGGGCTCCAGAACTTGTTCGCCAGATGGAATCTTGGCTCTTCCATCTACTGGCTGTTAATCTCAGGCAACTTGCTTCGTTCAGCTTTCTGTGCCTCATTTTCCTCATCGAGGAAATGAATTGGTACCTTAGGTAAAGCATTTGGCCTGTGCCCGGACCTGGGCAGGGCTCAGTGAAGGTCAGCTGTTGCTGTTATTTCTGGTGGTGGCAAAACCAGATTCCTGCCAATGGAGGTGGGTGTCCCGTGGGACTCCTGATGGTGCAGGGACCACAAGTGGTATGGTTGTGGCTGGGTCCTCAGTGGCCTGGCCAGTCTTGGCTCAAATCAATATCCTTTCAACAACCCTCTTCTGCCGACATTGTTTTTGTCATCCTCAACCCAAGACCCTGACGAGTACATACCATAATTAATCCACAGAATGGTTTAGAGGGAGCTTTCAAAATCAATTTGTGTGGTCAGGGCTGCCTTGGATTAAGAGTATGATATTTGTTATCTGTCTGATCCTTCACTTGCCCCCTGGGAACAGAGCACCTTCTGTTTTCCAACCGCTCAAAAGTACTTATAGATTCGCAAATGAGATAAGGGACACGAAGGCTCTTGATAACTAATGAAGAATTTCACCGCTGGCGGGTGTGTTTCAGCACAGTACAACAGGATCCTTAGCAGACCTCAGCTCACATCCTTTAGACAAATTACCCTCTGCCCCCCACCAGCCTTGGTTTCCTCATCAGTAAAGTTGAAAGAATAATGCCCAGAGAATATTATAACACACCACACCGGGAGTGCTGGTTGGCAGGACAACGATGGACTTCTCTAAAGACTTTTTTGGTCCCTTAAGAGCTGAGGAAAAGGGCACTGGGACCTGGGGGCAGGGTGTGGGCCAGGGGCAGGAGACACCTGCACTGGGCAGAAAGCCTACTCAGTTCCTTCCAGGATGGAAGCATGGCTTCAGCATGGCTTTTGGCTTTAGGTGTGCACAGGCCACTCAGTGGTCAGTTCCCAGGACTGCCATTTTCCTTGGGACTCAGCACTTCTCAGATTGTATCAGCCACCCCAAATCCCCTGGGTTTCTTATGGAGAGAACGGTGGATGGGGATTGGGGGTAGGGTGGGGTGTTTCTATTAGCTAAATAAATTATAGTGGTTAAAATAAATGGTTTGGAGTTAGAGTGTCCAGATTAGAATCCCAGTGACACCATTAACTCACTATGTGACCTTGAGCAATTTAATTCACCTCTCTGAGCTATAATTTCCAATCTGTCCTTCACAGGGTTTTTGTGAGAATTAAGCGCTTAGAACTGATCTTAATAAATGGTAGAAATTAGTATTATGTTATTACTGAGCTTATCTTATCAATCCCCTTGTAATGTGCTTTATTTCCTCCCCCAGGTATCAGCCAGCACCAGAAAAAAAAGGGAGCTTAGTCAGAGCAGGGGTTCAGCTAACAACAGAACTTGACCTGCTCTAGGCTCCTGGGAGAGGCCTTCTTGGGGTTCACTGATATATGGAGCAAACTACAGCCCAGGTCTGGTGCCCAAGAGGTGCCTGGTACACAGACAGTGAGGGCTCCCCAAAAGGGAGCTATAGTTATAATTTTGGGCACAAGGCCTCATTCAGAAACTGGATGAGTTTAATTACAGGAAAAAGTGTGAATAATGTGATCTTTTCATTCCTGTAACTGTGACTTCAAGACACCTGCTCCATTCAGGAGGAAAGAAAATAGGTTTAAATTGAAAAACGCTTCTTCCGCCGCCCTTAATCACTACTTCATTGAAATCTGTGGTACAAAATGCTTTCCGTTGAGGAAGTGCATCAGAGTGATGGGCAAAGTCTGAGGAGTGAAGGCAGAGCTCCTAATGTGGAATGGGCCGCCCCCCGCTTTTACTTGGCTGGGACAGGGATGGTCCAACTGGCGGGTGAGGTCAGTGAAACTTGGCCACACTCTCTACAGGATATTTTGAATCTCTCAGGGTGACATCTGTGGAAAGTTTACAGTCCTGTGAAAACACTTATGTTAAAATTTTGAGTGAGAGAAACAGATGATCCTGACTACCTAAAAACTGACAAAATTCTCACATTAAAAAAATCGGGAACTTCACTTCCATCCAAGATGGAGTAACAGGAACCAGATTTACCATCCCACCTGAAACAGCTAAACACTAGACAAAATATACGAAACAATGGGTTTCAGACATTGAACGACAAGAAGACAGAACGGTGACCCCTGAGAGGGGAGACACCCCCGAGGAATGAGACTTTTGTTGCCCCAGTTTCCTGCCTGGAGAGAATTTTCAGGCTGCTGTGAAGGGCCGGGTCCCAGGTGGAGCCTATCCCCCTGAGGTGAAGAGACAGAGCGAAAGTCATGGAGCTGCGACAACTAGAGTTTGTAGACAGAGTACCAGAGAAGAAGGAGCTGCCCTGGAGATCTGCCTCCCTTGTGTCTCAGCACATGGTAAGGAGGCTACCTGAAGCTGGGAAAAGAGCCATTCCAAAGGAGTAGCGGACACCACACACAGCTCACATACGACAGGGAGTCATTTGTGTCCCCAACTAGATGTACGTGCAATATTCTCGACAAAATTTTCCCAAATGGAATCCCACCATATGTAAAAAGGATAATCTCTCGTGACTAAGTGACGTTTATCTTAGGGATGTAAGGTTATTTTAATATTCCAAAATAAATCAATATAAATCCCTGTGTTAGCGGACTAACAATGAAAAAATGAAAAAAGGTTTGACAAATTCTCGTCTCATTTATGATAAAAATTGCTCTCAGCAACTAATGATAGAAGGGAATTTTCTCAAGCATCTACAAATAGCTTTCAGCTAATATCATAAAGAATATAATGCTTTCTAAGAAAGCTGAATGTCTTCTAAGATTAGGCACAAGGCAAGGCTATCCTGTCTATTACTTATATTTTACATTATGCTAGAGGCTCTAGCCAGTGCAATAAGGCAAGAAAAAGAAATATAATGCTTACAGAAAGAAGTAAAACTTTATTCACAGATGACATGATCATTCATGTAGAGAAATCGTACACCGCCTACAAAAAAAGGTAGTAGAAATAATAAGGTAGTTTGACAAGGTTGCAGGTACAAGGTTAATATACAAGAATCAATTGTATATAGTTGGAAATTGATAAAAGTAATATCATACTATAACAGATAAAATAGTGAAGGATAAATTGATCAACAGATATTCAAGACCAAAACATTGAAAATTATAAAATATTTCTGAGAGAAATTAAGGCCTAAATAAAAGGAGAAATAGATTTGTTCATGGATGTTAAGATGTTAATTCTTTCCCAATTGATCTGTAGATTTAATGCAATTGCAATCAAAACAGAGCAGGCTTTTTTTGCAAGTGTGTGGAAATTTACATGTTAAGTCCAAAATTTATATGTAAGTGCAATGGATCTGGAAAAGCCTAAAATATCTTTGAAAGAGATGAATAAACTTGGAGGGTGCTCACTACTTGATTTCAAGACTTACTATAAAGCTATAGTGATCAAGACAATGTAGTTTTGGTATCAAAGTAGACAAATCAATGAAACAGAATAGAGAGTCCAGAAAAAGACCCATACGTATATGGTCAATTGATTTTCAGTAAAGGTTAAAGGATACTCTTTTCCACAAATGGAACAGTTATATGACCAAAATGACCAAAAACTAAAAATAAAAAAGAACCTTGGTTCTTAATTCACACCATATACAAAAATTAACCGAAAAAGATAATAGACCTAAATATGAGCTAATACCATAAAACCTCTAGAAGAAAACACAGGAGAAAATCTTTATGCCTTAGGTTTACAAAGATTTCTTAAATATAACATGAAAACAACACATTACAAAAGAAAAAATCAACAAGTTGGACTTCATCAGAATGATAAAGGTTTTTCAAAAGCATATGTTAAGAAAAGGAAAAAGCAAACCCCAGATGGGAGAAAATATTTGCAAACATATATTTGACATAGGAATGATCAATGCACAGCCCTGTGGATACACTAAAAGCCACTGAATTATACATTTTAAATAGGTGAGCTCTATGATATGTTAATAAATCTCAAACTATAAACAGAAACAACATACATCCAACAAAAGACTTGTATCCAGAATATATAAAGAACTCTTGCAACTCCATAAGATGATAAAAACTCAACTTTAAGAACTGAGCAAAAGATTTGAACAGACACTTCACCCTAGAAGACACACGAAAGGCAAATGAGTACATACAAAGATGCTTAAGATTATTGATCATTAGGGACATGCAAATTAAAGCCACAAGAAGATGCCATACCCACCTATCTGAGTTCTGTTATGTGGGCTCTCAGACAGTGCAGTCAGTCTGGCTTACAACTCCCAGTGGTGACTGTCTGTCCCTTTTCTCCACTAAAGCTTCCTGACACCCCAGTTACTCACCTAGTACGTTCGAGAATTCACTTAACCCCATTTGGGCAGGACAATGTCTGGATCTCAGGCATGGGGGGAAGGAGACGAAATAACAAAGACAACTTTGGTGGATGACAGTAGAAGACCCTGTAGTCCAGGGATTTCAGGGACCAGGGCGGAAGTGGAAGAGGCTGGTTTGCACTGTAGCATCATCAGGGGAGCTTGGGGGCCAGAGGAGAAAGGGTAAAGAATGAGCATGAACCAGCCAGATTCAAGGGCCAGAGGTCGGCCAGAGACTGAGGAAGAGCAGTGGGCAGATCTGAGAAGAACTTAGTAGCAGCACCAAAGGGACTGGATGAGAAATTGAATTTGGGTGGTGTGTAGTGAGGAGATAAGAGTGAGGATGAGCCAGAGGCCAGGGTTATACTATTCTAAGGCAGATTAAGAAGAGGAGCATGTACACGGAAAGATACTTTGTAAATGCCAGGGGCCATCGGGCATTTGTCCAGTGGGCTGCTGGCGTGTGGGTCTGAGCAGGCACCACAGTGGTCAGGAGTGGGGAGTATCCGGAAGCTTTTAGAGTGGAGACGTTGCCTGGGGAGAGGGGAGAAAAGCACAGAGGAGCTGCGGCCCGCTGCTGGGGCACCTATGCTAAGGGAAGACCAAGCTTTTGAAGACGAAAGTGAAGCAAGTGGCCTGTTTCCCTGCCAGCTCCTGGCTGGCTGTGACTTGAGACAGCATAAGGGAGAGAGGGGAGTAGGGGAGGACTTTGGCCCCACAATTGGAGGAAACAGTCCTTCTCAGAGGTGTCAGACAAAAGTGCCCACTCCAAGGAACGAGCCAACCTGGTTTCCTGATGTCCCAATCTGATCTTTTTGGTAAGAAGTTGGACCAAATTCATATCTCTATAGTCCACCAGCCTTGACGCTTTTTCCTTTTTCATCCATGCATTCACTCAGCCAATCGTTACTGAGCTCCCAACCACATGCTAGGCATGGGCTGGTGCTGCAGGTACTGGGAATGAATCAGACACCATTTCTGACCGTAGATGGGCCAGTGCAGGCAGGTCAGTGGGGACTGGCAATGACTCTGACGGGGTTCTCTGGAGATGTCACCATCAAACTCTTTTCTTGCTCCTTTTCCAAACCTTCTCCCTCCTTTAACACAGGTGTCCCTCAGCACCTGGCCCGGTTCCTCTCTTCTCTCCTTTGTGGAGAGGAGTTCTCCAGAACTCCTTGACCCTCGGACTCACATGGCCATCAGCCTACTGAACAAGTGCCCAGATGCCCACAGGTACACGAATCACACCCTTATAAAGTGGAAGCTGGTGCCAGGGGCATGTACCTCTCTTACTTGTATTCTCTGTCTTGGTGAACAGCACAGACTTGGCCTCTAGCTTATCCTCACTCCTATCTCTCCTTTTCCCTGCAAATCCAGTCATTCAGAGAGCCCCATTGGTGATGCCTGCTAAGTTCTTAGATCTGCCTGCTTCTCTCTTTCCTTAGTTCAGGCCCTCATATCTGACTGGTTTCTTTCACTCCCCACCTATTTTCCTTTGGCCTTAAACTTCCCTAGTGTGTAGCAGATAGGAACTTTTTAGTTGCAAATGACATAAACCTAACTCAAATAGGCCTAAGAAAAAAATTGAATGTATTGAGTGACATAACTAAAAAGTTCAGATATGACTTCAGGAATTGCTGGGTCCAGGAGATCAAACAATGTCAATAGGACCCATCTCTCTGCTTTGTTCCCCGCCCCTCTCACTCAGCGTTATTTGGGTTGGCCTCATTTTCCCCACATCAAGCCCAGCAAAAACAGAGATTTCTTTTTCCCTTATAGATCTAACCAGAGTTTCATTGGATTTCATTGATTCTGACTAGGTTGCATCCTTAAACCAATCATTGGGGCACAGATGTGCATAGTGTCCTAATTGGGCATGTCTGAGATTAGGCATGAGTCAGCATCATCTAAACCACATGGACTGCAAATAGGGGAAGGAAGATTTCTCCAAGAAAATCAATGTCTCTGTCAGGGTGGGTAGGATGGACATGAAACTGGTGTCAGAAGAAACAATCTACCCTGCCTTAGGCAGCAAAGCACTAGCAGAGGGCAGGAAGCTGTAAAGGTTTGGTGAGCAAAGGCAGCGTTAATTATAGTCATTTACAAAACGCGTTTTCTATTTCTGCCCAATTTTCATGCTGCACAATCACCAACACACGTGTCTTTAAGTAGGTGTAAGATTAATTTGTTGTATGTAGTATTTAATTACAGTGTGGAACTCTGCCTGTATGACACTTATCTGCACAGCTCATTGCACAGTCCTGAATAAGGCTGCCTGCTCTCACCCTACGATAACTAGAGAAGACCTCCCTCCAGGCCCCGCAGTACCTTCTGCCACTCCAGGGCAGTTCTGGGCTAACCTTGGAACTAACTTCAGGATAAACCTGACCGAAACTCTTGGCCTCAGACCACAGCCAAACCTGTCTAGTACAGGTATCATGGGAGTAGGGTCCCAGGATTCTGACACCACTCCCGGCAGGCAGATCCCCTGAGAATGAGGGGCTTAATGAGGGAACGGGCTGAGTGGCTCTAAGAAATGTTTCTGATGAATGCTATTAGGGCCCCCGCTAACCTCTTTCAATCAGCATCCCCCCAGTCCTCACCCTAAGATTATTAGTTCTCCTTCCTTGATAAATGGAACTAATTATCTTGGGAAAAGCTCCGGGTGGGGGCTTTTCAAAGACCTCTTACTTCCTTGGACCTGGTCAAGGGTGCCTGGTGTAGAGGTCTGAACATAATTTATTAAAGACCTCTGACCATGTGGGGCTTTGGGAAGAGATGAAGAGAAAGGACCCGGCTTTGAGTGTACATGAAAGGCAATTTCTGGGCGAGGTTTGCTGTAGAGCCAGAGCAAGTCATCTGTCCTGGGGCGCCCCCTCCTGGCCAGAGGCGAAAAGGGCGTCCGGCAGAGCTCAGGCCTCCATTGTGTGGACAGAAGCTCAGAGAGCAGATGCATACCGCTCTGTTCTTCAGGCCTGAGGCCTTCCAGGTGGGCCAGGCACTCACTCCTCCTGGGCCTGGGCAGGGGGTACCCCGGAGGAGATGGCACCGACCGCTGAAGACAGAAGTGTGCACATGACATTTTCTCTGCCTCTTCGGCAGGCAGGATGGAGAGGACCGTGCCAGGCTCCAGTCTGACTCACCACTAAATGGACTCTGGGCAAATCTCCTTGCTGTCTACCCGCCGGCGAGACGTGGTTCACACACTGTCTGACTTCACAGGGCTGTCTGAGGTGGGTCATCGTAGTTGTACATAATTCACAAAGTGCTTTTGTATTTGTTACTTGAGGCAGCACTCAGACAAGCACACCGTGAAAGCTGTACGTGTCTTAAATGTGTTGGCTGTGGCTCAGGTTGATTCTTGGTCACGGGGATTTTTCTACAATAAAAATCTGATGATGTTGTTCTCCAGGGGCCTCACCACTGTCTCAGGAGAGTCCAAAGTCCAAGAGGCTCCTAAGGTTTCAGGAGCTCAGAAGGCCCTGACCCATGCCCCGTGTCATTCTCCAGTAAGAACCACCCTTCCCCTGCCAACCCCACTCCCCGTTGCCAAGCTGCCTCCTGCCTGCCCTCATTCATCATGTATCCCTGGCCTCTTACCTGCAGACAGCGTCTGCCAGGCAGCTTGCCGGGAGAGGACAAGGACCCGCCATCCACCACATCTATGGGAGCTATGGTCAGAGGTGCCCCTCCTGATGGAGCTATCTCTGGATTTATTCACATGTAAGTTTGAGGGCCAATGGATGCCACTCCCGGCCAGGATGGCCCACGGGGCTATCCTTCCTCAGAAAAACAATGAAGGGACCCTGCCCATATGACCATGAAGGTAGTATGGGACCCAGCAACAGCCGCTGGCTGCTATCCTTCCTTCCTTCCTTCCTTCCTTCCTTCCTTCCTTCCTTCCTTCCTTCCTTCCTTCCTTCCTTCCTTCCTTCTTCAGTGATCTTCGACCAGCTATATTGAAGTATAATTCACATACAATAAAATTTACCTATTTAATGCAATTTGAGTTTTACAAAGTGTAACCATCACCCCACAAAACAAAGAGCATTTCCATCATTCCCCAAAGTTCCCTGGGGACCCTTTGTAGTTGATGCCCTCCTCACTCCCAGCCCTGGCCACTCTGGTTCCTCTAACTCTCTATCACTATAGTTTTGCCGTTTTTAGAATATCGTAGAAATGGAATCTTACAGTATGTATCCTTCTGAGATGAGTTTCTTTCACTTAGTATATTATTTATGAGATTTATGGATGTTGTTGCCTGCGTCCATAATTCATTTCTTTTTATTGCTGAGTAGTATTCCATAGCAAGTACGTGCGCAACTAGTTTAATATAGTCCACAGTTGAGGGACTGCCTCTGCTCCCTTAAGAGAGAACAATCAAAGGTCATAAAGAACTGCATGGTAATGTGGTTCTGAGAGAAAAGGGTGGCAGGAGCCCCTTCCAGAGGGGACAGTCAGGACAGGCCCCTCCTAAAGGCGTCTCTAACTGGGTCGTTATCTCCATACCCAGCAGGGCTGTGGAAATGATTTTTTTTGGCTGCATTCCCAGGTCTGATCAAGAGCTTTCCTCCATTGAAATCTTTTGAGCAGCACATTTGTTTAATTTTCTCTGTGTGGATGTTCTTTTTTTTTTTTTTTTTCCAATGGGCAGGTATTAAAGGTTATTAAAAAGCTGCATCCACTCTCCTAGATTATGCCTGTCTCTGCTGAGCCAGGCAGAGAAAGCAGGGCATCAGTTAGCTTGGCCGACACCTGAGGACCCCTGCTTGTTCAACTGGAAGGTGCTTGCCAGGGTCTTTACCCAGTTGGGCAGCAGTGGTGAAAAGGTGACAAAGCCTTCATCCACACTCACAATGCCCACTCCTGAGGGAGATAGGACCATGTGGATGAGACAAAAGAACAAGATTGGAGAAATGGTGAGACACAGAGTCCTGGCTCTGGCTCCGGCCAGCTGTGTCCCCACAAGAACCTTCAGCTCTGGGGGCCTCAGTACTTGGGGGCTGAGTAAGAGGGTTCTCTCACAGTTCTTAGCTGTGGGCAAAGCTAGCACCTGAGTTCAAGTCCCGGCTTATACTTGCTGTGGGGCCCTGGCCAAGATGTTTAGCTCCTCTCAACTCCGCTTCTTCATTTGTAAAGTGTGAGGTCACTCAGATGTTCTGTGAGCAGAAAAACTGGGGAGTCACCCCACGTTCCCTGTGTGGTCTGAGGGTCGTGGGCCCTGCTCCGTACTTCTCTTTTCTGAACATCATTAAAATGGTCATGATATGCATCCTCCCTACACACTGATTGAGTGTCCCCAGGCCTGTATCCTTCTAGGCATTAAGGAGCCAATGCCTTAAAATAAAAATTTTAGGTTAATGGTCCATTAACAAAAATCACCCTCTATTGATTCTTTTTGCCTACATCACAACTTTATCCCCCCTCACCAACTCTGCATGTACGACTTTGAGCAAGCTATTTCACTTCGATGCCTTGGTTTTCTCACCTGTAAAACAGGGATTATATTATAATCCTCATAAATACTACTAGTCTTCATAGGGCTGTTGTGAGGATTAAACAAGATACACATGAAAAGGAAAATGTTTCAAACATTGCTTGCACGAGGTCAGCACTCAATAGAAGCTTGCTGCTGTGATGATGATGATGATGATGGCGATGAGTTTATTTTTTGGCAACCTGATCATATCCAAAATAGGGCCTGTCCCATTATGCAATTACCTATACCTGAGCTACCAAGTGAGCCTGAAGGGTTTGCCACGGTTCATCACGCGGCTATACCTACACCTGTCATAGCCCCTGATGCAGGCCCTGGGAGCGTCTCCTCACACCTTATCACCAGTCTCTGCCTTCACTGGGAATGGCAGGTTCTCCAAAAGAAAAAAGAACTTGGGTATGTATTTTAAAAGTTAAAAACTCAACTAACAAAACACCTTCTAAATGTTTTACTCCCTCAATGTCATGTTCTCCTTTTGTTCTGGGTCAATACTATGATTTCCTTTCTTTTCAAATGCATTTTCTTTCCAATGTATATTTTATTACACTATGTTTATTGTTATCGGTCCTCCCTGCTTTCAAAATTTGTGTTTAAAACACTTTTCAAACTTTTAAAATTTGCTCGCGAGGAAAGGCCTCCCTCCACTGGGGGACCCTAAAACAATTCCTCGGAAGAAGGCGAGGCTGGCTCTTGGGCTGGACTCATGAATAAGGGACCCTGAAGAATCGACGTGCTGAGCACTGAGATGGGCTAGTCCCTGTGCCCAGTGGATGCGTCACTTCCTTCTGCATGCAGACTGGAGAACAACGCCCTGGCGAACAGCACACTGCGTCTCTCCTCTCAGAATCTGGCGGCAAGGTAACACCTGGCACGCAGAAGTTTCTCAAAGAAGGTGTGAGGAATAACCCTTTTCTGTTGCCACCTACGGAGGGGGGCTCTATTTTGCGATGAACACCTCACATGTATTATCTCTCACCCTCACAACAACAATTGTGGGTGTTACTACCCTCATTTCAGTTATTATCCTCATTTTGCGGAAAGCAGGCTCAAAGCTCAAATACAAGTCACCCAGTTACAACTGCAGGCAGAGACAGAGTGAGAGCACGGGAGAATTTAGCATTCCAGAATTTACTGTCATTGAATAAATCTGTGCGGGAATGAATGATGGGGCCATCACCATATCTCCCCGTCTACCATGTGCCTTTCCATTTTATGTCTTGACCCCTTGTACCAAGTCTTGTATACTCGACTGCATTAATAGATTTCTTAAACATGGAATCTTCTGTGATCTTTTTTATGTGCACTTTGGTGTTTGGCATGAGCATACCCTCTGTGAAACCATCTCCACTGTTGAGAGAGAGGAAATATCTGTCATCCCCCAAAGTTTCCTCCAGCGCCTTTGAAATCAATTCCTCCTGGCCCCTCCCTAGCACCCCCTCCTCCAGGCAACCATCAGTCTGTTTTCTGTCACTATTGATTAGTTTGCACTCTCTAGAGTTTTATGTGTACTGTTGTTTCGTCTCTTTCTTTCACTGAGAATAATGATTTTGAGATTTATCTGTAGCGTGGTGTGTATCAATGGTTCATTTCTCAGAATCTTCTTTGAATTGCTGTGATAAGCTCTGCTTGGTCTTTTATTCTTTTAATACTCTGTTCGATTTGGTTTGCTAATTGTTTACCTAGGACTTATGCATCTATATGCCTGAGTGAGGGCAGTGAACCAAGATCTAGGCCCAGAATAGATCAACCAGATCACAAGGAGCAGCCTAGGAAAAACCTGGTGGAAGCTTCAGGGCCCTGGCCACCATACTTTAGGAAATGGTGTGATTGCGTGATGCTGTGTTCTTGAGCACACCCCGCGCCTGGCCCACAGAGGGACCAGCAGTTGTCACCTTCGCTGGGCACAGAGCGGGCGGTGCTGAATTAACTGACCTGTCTCAGTGCGGGCCTTCCTTAAAAGGAGACAACCAGGCTTTAAATTTTTTTTTTTTTAATTCCAGAGAGAATTCAGAAGGGTGAAAAGCCAAATATTTATTATAAAATGCTTGAAAAAAATAAACCCAATCCATGGCAAGCTGGGAGAGAAAGCCGTCGTGTGGTCACTGGGGTGAAGCAGAGACTCAGGATTTTTATGACAACTGAGAAACATTCCTGCTGGTCATCAAATCTGAGGGAAAATGCTGTCTTCTGGGCAGAGACCTAAGCAAGGAGCGGGAGGCAGGAGAGGGGCTGGGATGAGGGGAGTGGGGAAAGAGGGGAGTGAGAGGCAGAGAGAAGAATATAGGACAGGGCAAGAGAGGGGAACGGGGAGGGGGAAAGACAAAGAGAGGGAGAGCAAAGGGATTGAGGGAAAAAAGATTTCAGTCATTGAAGAAAGCATGGAACAAGGAAAGCCAGTTCTTAACCTTTAAGGAAAATAATGATACCTGAGCAGCTCTGAGCACAGTGGCATAAGAAGAAGGGGTCTGTTGTGGGTTGGATTGGGTACCCCACCCCAAAAGATATATTCAAGTTCTGACTCCCAGTACCTGTGAATGTGACCTTATTTGAAAATAGGGTCTTTGCAAATGTAATCAAGTTAGACAAGGTCATTGAGTTAAGGTGGGTCTTACAAGAAAGGTTAGACACAGAGACACACACAAAGAATGCCATGTGAAGTTGGAGGCGGAGTTTGGAGTGATGTGTCTATAGGCCAAGGAATGCCAACATTGCAGGAAACACGAGCAGCTTGTAGAGGCAAAGAAGGAACCTCCCCAAGAGCCTTCAGAGAGAAAGTAGTGCTCTGCCAACACCTTGATTCTAGACTCCCAGCCTTTGGACCTGTGGACCAAATCAATTTGGATTGTTTTAAACTGCCCGATCTGTGGTCATTTGTTATGGCGGCCTTAGGAAACTAAAACAGGATCCCTATCAAAATAAAGCATCAGCAGGCCCCCGTTATAGGCTCTTCCCCAAATTCATATGTTCAAGTCCTAACCCCCAGTATCTCAGAATATGACTGTATTTGGAGATAGGATCTTTAAAGAAGTGATCCAATTGAAATGAGGTCATTAGGGTGAGCCCTAATCCACCTTATAAGAGGAGGATATTTGGACACAGACAGACAGAGGGAAGACCATATGAAAGCAAAAGGCAGTTGTTGGCAAGCCAAAGAGAGAGGCTATTGTGGTGCAGTCCAATCTAAGACCCACGGAGCCAATTGAGATGAATTGTGAGCCTTTATTAGCCAGCCCGCGACTGACCCTCAACCAGGTAGGGTCCTAGGAGATTAGCCCCAAGCCTCCAGAGGGGATAGCTTAAAAAGCCCAAAACCCCCTCCAACATGCAAGCAGGTTTACAGAAGCTGAGGTTGGCCATTAGCATATCTTTGCACAGAATATCTCCTAGAACTACACCCTGGTTAAATATTAAACAAGCAAGCAGATCATAGAAGCAGAAGTTGGCCATTTGAAAATTTTCCACCCTTAACAAGGCCTCAGAATAAAACAAACCTGCTGACACCTTTGATCTTGGACTCCTGGGCTCCAGAATTGTGAAAAAATTAATTTCTGTTGTTTAAGCCACCCAGCCTGTGGTACCTTGTTATGGTAGCCCTAATAAACCGGTATGCTCCCAGTCCCCAACATTCACCAGCCACACCGGGTAGGAGGGCAGCTGGGGCTTCGTCTGCTTCTTAAGGTTGGGGCTCAATGGCCACCCGAGCTGGCCCAGGATAGGGTGGGAAGGGTCAGTGCGCAGGGCTCCACCTAGCACCTCCTTAGCCCTTTCAGAAGCACAGCGTCCTCCTCCAGAGTCCAGGTCATCAGCCCAGAGGGCCACTCTGAACAGCCTGCTTCCCCAGACCCCTCCTGTGCCAGGCTTCCTTGCAATGCCTCAGCCTGCGCCTCTTCTCCCGTGACCTGGAGCTTTTCACACATGGCTTTGAACATGCCTTGGTCACCAACATGATGTGGAGGCTAAAGCTGGTGTGCTACAAAGGGCAGGGTAATAATGGTGACAAAGTGGAGCTTCCACGCCCACGTTTCAGTTCTGTCCTTAATCCTTCATTTCCTGCAGCTCTGGGAAGTAGTCTTTCAGAGCTGCCTTCTGCTAAGTGAAGCCATATTTCTGAGGAGAATGTCAGAGCAGGAAGATTCAGCCTACTTGTACTTTTATTTGTTTTGTTTTAAATAGGTGAGGAAACTAAGGTCCAGAGAGGGGAAGTAACTTGCTCCAGGTCACACAGCTATTTGGGGTCTAATTGAATTCAGAACCCCAAGCTCCTGAAGCCAGCCAAGCCCTCAGTGTGCTCAACATAAGTACCTTGTGAGTTCTCAGACAATCCAATTAGGTCATGATTTTTTCTGCCTAATAGTCATATTAAGATTTGGGATAGGCTGCAGAGTGTTTTTTCTAATTTTAAAAGCACTCCAGCATCTTATTTATTATAGAAAAATCCAGTTCATGCCACTGTTAATGAAACTGTGATTTAACAAAGAGATTTTATTACAAAAATAAATTTCAGCGCTAACTGCTCAACCAGGCATTTTGCAATTAAAACATAAAACTGCACAGAAGAACAATGCAATCCACAATAAACAAAGTGTCCTCTCTCTTGCCCTCCACCACCTGGGCTCCGTAATATTGCTCTCAGTTTCAAACGATTGCTGGCATTATGCTGTTTAGTACTGCTCTACTCCAAGTAATTGGAGATTTCATATTTTTAGTCAGGATGGATCCTAACAGGTCCTTTCAGTCCATATCAACCAACTTACTAGAAAACAGGGAGACAGCAACACTGTGCTCACCAGCCTGTCAAAGGCAGTAATCCTTTGTCTACGTGGCCACTTGATTGTGTTCTTTGCTTAATGTAAACCTGAATTCTGATCTCATCCCTGTATAAGATGAAGCTTGGAGTGTGAGAACCCATGTATTAGCCTGGTTGGGCTGCCGTAACAGATACCATAGATTGTATGGCTTAAACAACAGACACTTGTGTCTCACAGTTCTGGAGGCTGTAAGTCTGAGATCAGGATGTCAGTGTGGTCAGCTTCTGGTTAGGCTCTCTTCCTGGCTTGCAGCAGCACCTGCTCACTCTGTCCTATATGCAGAAAGAGAGAGAAAGAAAGAGAGCTCTTGGTATCTCTTCTTAAGGTACTAAGTCCATCATGAATACTACCTTCATGACCTCATATATACCTAATACCTCCCAAAGGCCCCATCTCCAAATACCATCATGTTGGAATTAGAGTTTCAACACTGGATTTACGAGGGACACAATCCAGTCTGTTACGCCCATCTCTATAATGGCTGACCCGGTTATTTGTACATGCTCATATTAGTGGAATAATTTTTAATTTTGCGTCTCTCATGCAAAACCTTTTTCCTCCAAGCAGGTTCCCCTTTGGTATGTTGGTGAGGACATTTGAAGAGGAATGAACTGTGTTTGAATCCCATTAGTTAAAAGCAAACAGAAGGGTTAATTGCCATTTACAGCTCTGGACCTGCCCTTTTTAGCTGCAGGGGCTCTGAACCACTCCCCTTAGCAGACCCCAGGGATCTCTGATGATTTCCCTCTGATTATTGCTGTTTTAATTCTTCACTCCTTCAACCTTTCCATAGTTTATAGGTGAAATAGCTCGTAAAGAAGGGAAGAAATTAGGCAAATGCTTTTGATCGTAAGTGCAGATAATGCATATCCCATAGACTTTCTTTTGTGGGGTTTTTCTATACATATTGACACAGTTAATCTTTGCTTCTGCAACATGTACATAAATATTATTCAAGATGACTGGCATATGGTACTGTTATGTGCCTTTTAAGAAAATCTCTAACTGAATCCAATATTTCCCATGTGGCACCTGATACACTGTGGGTGTGAGATATTTATAGAGCAGTAATAATGATATTTGAAAACACTGTAATGTCTAAAGGCTCTATTTCCCTTTCAGATTTGATCTTGAAGGGTGCATTTTGCAGACTTAAGCTTTTGCCAGCCATTCACAGGGATTGTTGGAATGCTGAGCATTGTCAGAATTCACAAAATGGTCATTTTGAGCATTGTTACCTCTGAACCCTTCAGAAGGAAAGTCACCTTCTCATGTTGGTGGAAATATCTGCGAGTAAGGTCTTGCCACCTAACTTGGCCTTCCAATACTCTCTTTTGCCCTTCAATTAGATTAATTTTCGGATGCATTTTCCCTCAAAAACTTCCATAAAGCCTCAGGCTATATATATGGGAGTTCATGAAATTGTCGAAACAAAGACTCTTATGATCAGACAATCTGTGAACTGGGAGTGAACCTAGTTACCATTGTAACCAAGCCTTCCCACCTTTTTAAAGCAGTGAGGACATTGGTTTGGTGACAGGGGTAGAACTGGGGTCTTTTTGCTCCTCCCCGAATGCTCTTTCCATTACCTTGGTTTGTTTCTACAGCTGATGTACAGTGCATCTTATCAGACTCAGTCCTGTTTTGTTCAATTTGCTCCATGCTTGCTAAAAGGCCCAATGAAATAACGCTCCCACTTTTAAGTGTCTACTATGTGCAAGCCCTTACCAGGTCTTTATTTGTATTACCTCTTGTAATTTTTATCAGACCCATATGAGGCAGGCATTGTTATCTCCATTTCACACGCGGGCAAACTAAGGCTCAGAGAGGCTAGTGTCTTGCCCAAAGTCCCAACACTAGAAAGTTGCTGAGTCAGTATTTGAAGCTGGGACTGGCTGACCCTATAGCCCTGCTCCTGCCAACAGAGGAGTCGAAGATGAAGTTAGAGATAAGGACCTTTCACATGAGCAGAAAACATTCTTTCTGGCCAAACCAGAGGTGTGGGCATTGGATATGTACATTCCAGCATGAGCCCCATCACTAGTTGGCCACTGACTGCCCACTGTATGCCCCTGCCTGGGAAGAATACTTCAGCGGTGTGGAAGACAGATGTGTAAACAGATGGCAATAGCATCTTGTGATCCAGACTGGACAGAGAGACAATCAGGGGCTGTAACCTTAACCCTAGATGTTGTAGGTGGCTCTGGGAGGTGGTGATATAGGAGCTGGGTCTGGAAGGATGGCAAGAAGTCAGCCAGCTGAGTAGGGGTCTGGGAGGGGAGGTAGGCCTGCCAGGCAGGCGAGCTGCATGGAGAGAGCCCCAGGAAGTCAGAAGGGTAAAGGGGGAGGACTAGCATGGCTGGCAGAGACCAGATCATCGAGGGCCATGGTTGTATTGCCAGAGTCAGGGGTAGACTCCACAGAGAAGGGTGGGGAGTCCCGAAGGTCATGGATGGGGAAGGACGTCTGGCTTGGGCAGATAACCCACCCATTCAGTGTAGGGGGAGGACTGAGAGAGGGGGTCAGGCTGGGAACAGGGTGCCTGTGGAAGCTAGTGTAGGAACCCAGACCAAAGCTAATTATGTTCTGAATCAGGGTGATAATGACCATAGGAGCCAAGGAAGGTGGTCTGTCAAGGTTTGTTTAGAAGAGAGATAGCCTGTGGGACGGAGAAGGGGAATCAAGGTTGATTCCCAGGTCTCAAGTTGGTACAGGAGGGTGTTTGGTGGTGCTAGCAGCTTAGCCTGGGAACACAGAGGTTGAGATTTCCCAGGAAGAGCTGGAGCCAGGCGCCAGGAGTGGGCAGGGGGTTCAGGAGAGAAGTGAGGGGTTGAACTGGCAGTTGGGTGGAACAGGGGAATGAGAGTTCCGAACAGCCCAGCAGTGCTGAGAAGCCAGCAGGGTTCAGTAGCCCAGGTAGGCATGAAGGAGGGGGTACTGTTAGACCATCCTTGGGCTGGGTTTGCCAGAAGGGTGAGGAGAAGAACTGGGCACAGATGTGCAGGTGGAGGCTGGGCTTGATGAGGACAGGAGGGGAGTCAAGATGAGCTCACAGGCTACAAACTTTGCAGGATCTGAAGAAAGCCACTGATGATGCTCATGTCATTTGTCTCCAGACAGTTAACTGTTGGTGCCAGGATAACTCATGTTCAATCGCCTAGGGGCCTCCCCAGTCAACAGGGACCAGACCCCCTAACAAATGCTTTAAGCAGAGCACTTGCTGCACACCTTCCTTTCTACGCAAGGCTGTGTGTTGCTGGGGCAGCGAGAGCAGCAGGTCCCAACGGAGTGTTTCCCTGGCAACCATACCTTAGGACATGCATGCCCAGGGCAACGAAGAGAACAGAAGGAGCACTGGAGTAGGAGTCCAGGGATATCACATACAGCACTGCCATGGCCCTCATCACTCTGTCTGGGACCCAGATGATCAGTACGGTCCCTTCTGGCTCTTTGAAGCCATTAATGTCAACTATGAAAGGCACACACACAAAAGGAGAGGGATTTCAGGAGTGGCAGTCATTCGGTAGATTGCAAGCTCTCTCACAGGGCAAGCTAAGTAAATCCACAAGGGAGTTTAGGCCCACTGTTGGAGAGTCCAGTGAAAGGTGAGGTCGCTGTACACTCAGGAGCCAGGAAGGCCTCTCTCCCCAGTGGCCATCTATTTCTGATCTCAGTACAATCTATTAAATGCCCCACAGGTGGTCTTCTTGACGATGAACAGAGTCTAGGAAACAGGACACCTAGGTGCTGCCCATGTGTGCATCTGAGACTCACAACCACCTTTGGTGGTGAGTAGTATTTATCCCCCACTTTGCCTATGAGGAAATCGAGGCTCAGAGAAGCTAGGGAACCTGCCTGGCTGGCTGTGCTGGAATCTGAACTCACCGCTGTCTGACCCAGATCTGCTTGTCCCACAGGGAGGCCCAGGAAACTCTCGCCAGCCTGTACAGGCAGAAGAAAGGTCGCTGCTGCTGTAGGGCCACAGAGGTTTGAATGGATGTGTGAGATGCTTCGCCTGCCCCAGTGGGCCAGGGAGTTACCCTCGGGGCACTCACAGTGTGACAAGTAACCTTAGAGAAGTTTTAGGGAAAATGCTTTTATGGGGTTTAGGCCCTTGGGAGAGGTGAGCCCCCTAAACAACCAGAGGCAGGGCCAGCCTTACAGTTGCGGGTAGACTGTCACCCTCTGCAGAAACATGCCCCAGCAGCCACCCCGTTGTGGCAGCATCTCAGCGTCCGTCCGTGCACACATCTGTCCACCCACTCCACTGCTGACAATGGGATATGACAGATCCATGCCGGAGGGAGTGTGAGGCTGACGTGTCTGGGAGGAGAGGCAGCTTCTGGTGGAGGAGGCGGGGCTCTTCCTCTCCTCTCGTGGGCCCCCCAGCCCTGGAGCATGCAGGCTTCCATCTGTGCCGGCATCACTCATTCCTAACACAGCCTGGCAGGTGCTCTGGCTGAGGGGAAGCAGGATTAGGGTCTGAATGTGGCGCGGATTCATTTTTTGTGGCAGGAGATTGATGAGACGGTTGAGGGTGACTGGATGCACTCCGGTTCGCCGCCTTCAGGAAAGGATCAAGCTGGTGGAAACGAATTCCATCATTCTGATTTAGGAAAAGGCATCTTGAGGTCTTTCCTTTTCGTTTTGTATCACTCCTGGAGTCTTAAATCCTAAATTTTTCTTCAAAACAAATTTATGTCTAAAGTCTTGGCCCATTTTTGTTTTAGAAACTTTACTCGGAGTTGAATTGATGGATTTTGTCAGGCACCTTCTAACCACAATTTGGGACTACAAATGACAGTGCACTGCGCACCGCTATATTTCGCTTTGAGAAAGGTGGGTTTAATTCAGACTTTAAGGGACTGTCATGCCCACTACAATTATGGATAATTATTATGTCTTGCTGAGAAATCACAGTGGGATATGGACTGTGCAGAAGACGACAAACTGACACATATGTTCCCTCCTGGTACTTCAGAATCTAAATAGTCGTAGTTAGATTTCAGTAATTGTGTGGAACATGAAGCATGCTCTCATGCTGTGTATGTGGGTTTGGGGGGAGAGGGTCACTAAAATTATTTCTACAAGACAAAAGCCCTTTCCCAACAGTGCAAGCGGAGGTAATCAGTAATCTAAAAGGAGGTAAGAAATTGGGAAATAAATAAAGGACTGAGAAATTGGATATTTTAAGGCTGAAAACGAGGCTTTGTTTGTAACATGCTCACAAAAGGAATGTCAGTCTTTCAAGAAAAGCTGCAATTACCGGAATGACAGGCCTCTGGTTCTCTCATTCCTTAATGCAGCAAGTATCGATCAGGCGCCCACCATGTACCAGATTCCAAGCATGCCAATTTTTTAAAGTAATAGAAATCTTAATGTCAAATTCTACTGCTATACATGTTACCATCACTGATTGATGAGACACATTTTTAATTAGGAACATTCAATTTATGAAGATTAACATGCTTTTTTACTCAGTGATTCAGACCCTGGAAGAGATTCTCATAAGAACAAACAGTTTTTGAAATATAGTGGGGGAATTTATCACGTAGAATTAATCCTCGTGTTTGGCATCCTGGTACATTTCTGATTTGGGCTGCATACTCTTGTGAACCAGGGTTAAATAAGAGAGGGGCCCTGCATGGACAAATGGGGTGAGAAGGCCTGGAAAAGAGCCTGGATGGATAAGGTAAGCGAGGGAGTCAGTGGGTCTGGAAGCAAAGCAAAACAGGCAGGGCACACAGGAAGGAGAGGAGGTAGGACCACTGGGCTGAGCCAGCTAATATGAAGGAGGCTCATCTCAGGCAAGGTTTACACAGAGCTTCCAGAGCTGCTGTGGACAATATACTGACCTCTGTCCAAACTCCCATGGTGAAGCGTGACTCACAGTTCCATAGGTTCCTAGCTGTGTGACCTTGAACACCTTACTCAATTTTCTTGTGCTTCAATTTTTCGTCTTTAAAATGGAGCCCTTTCTAATAGGCCTGTTGTGCGGACTCAGTGAGTTCATCCACTTACAGTGCTTGGCACAATGCTCAGTAAATGTTAGCTATTATTATTTAGAGAAGCAAAGTGGAGAGTTTTTATTTTCTGACTACCCAGCATCTAAATCTCTTCCTCTTGCGTGGGTCCTGGTGGGAAGCAGGGTTTATCCCCCCAGAAGAGGCAGAAGGCGGACTTGGAGCAGCCAAATACAGAGCCCCCTCCAGAGGTTTTAATCCTCAGGGTGCAAGACAAGGTGCCAGGCCGTGCGTAAAGATGACCTGCAGAGCTGGCGGCCGTGATGAAGGGGTGGCTGGGCCGGCATGGTGGGCTAGCTAGACTCTTTGAGGTAACTTGGCATACATACCCCCAGCTGCCTAACCTTCTTGGCTTCTGCCCCCTGCTCTTGCAATAAATTCCTTTCCTGATGAGCTAGCCAGAGGCCGTCCTGTGGTTGCAACCAAGAACTCGGAGAAGCTATGTTCAACAGTGTTATTGAATGCCGTTGCCCCCTAGAAACTGGGGTGGCAGGGTGAGTACAACCCTCTGGAATCCCCTCAGACTAGGGTAAGAAGACACCCCTAAAATCTACCACAGAATCCAGAATAACCTCAGAGCCACCTAGCAAGACCCTAGTGCAGAAATCTCTCATCGGGAGACCTTGGCAGACTGCCCAGAACACCAAAAGCATTGTGACCATGGCCATGGAGGACAAGACTGGGAGAAACCACACACTATATCTCCGAATTTAGAGATGGCAGGGGGCTGGAAGGCCAGGGGTAGGGGAGATGAGCAAACATGTATCCAGGACCTACACCGTGGTGTTACGGTCGCTAATCCTCTATTACTGTTTTTCTGTCAATGGCTTCCTTGCAGGGAGCATGAGATTTTTCTGCAAGTGGGGCAAGGGTGTGTTTATCAGCTTGTTGCAAATTACATGGTAAACACGGATCCCCCTGGTTGAGGCAGTTACTGAGTCTCTTTGTTAAATTAATAAGATTACAACAATCTGGGCAGACTTTCAAGTATTTATTTTCAAAACACCCTTACTTCAGAGGGTGGTAGTAACTCAGTATTCGGCCTGACTGGATTCTGGGTGTTTGGATGGAGTGCTTATCTAAGTGCTTATGTCTTCTCATATAGGAAAAAAAAAAAATTGGTACCCTATAGCTCATTTTGTGATCAATAGGTTGATTTTTATTTTAACACCTATAGGGCGGTTGGCCTTGTCCTGTAGATGGTAAGGGGCTTTGAAAGGGGTCACTATTACAGGAAATCATTTCTTGTACACCATAAAGCTTTTTGGCAAACTGGCTCTCCTTCATGTTATAACTAAATGCATTTCAGCAAAATTTACTCTAAATGAAATTCTGTAACCTGAGCTCTAGTTTTCTGTTGACTTGTATTCACATTGTGGACATTTCAGCTCCTTGGAGGAAACATGCCACCTCCACTCCTCTGTGCAGCCAGGGAGGGTTCTGGGGGACATGGGGCACAGCCAGGGTGGAAGCTGGGGTGACTCTCCTTGCTGCTCTCTAGTACTTCCCATCACCATCTGCCTTCAGACTCACTGTGCCCACGTTCTGTGTGGATTTAGGAGCGATGAGGGATGACCAAAAAAAATTCTCTGCCTTCAGAGGAGATTTCAGCCCAGCTGGGGCCACAGAACCCTCAGCACCTTCTAAGCACATAGGCACCGAGGACCGTCACCTTCGGCCCCGTCTGCCTTTCCAATCTCTCTCTACCTTGATTTCCCCAGGTCTGCCCTGCCCCACCCTCTCTCCTTCCCTCTAACCCACAGCTCCAGAAATTCGGCTGCTTGGTCTTACACTGCCATTCTCCCACACCCGAAGCAGCCTCACATCCCCTGGCCCAAGTTGACCCAGGTCCCTTGACCTGCCATCCCTTTCCCCACCCGGTCACATCCTTCCAGACTCAAGCACAGGGCTGCTCTTCTGGAACTCATCCCTAAGTTCTCAGCCTTCCCTTATTGCACAGCACTCATCTTGGTCCTAGGGTTCCCCATCTGGCTTTGGCCTTGACTCCTTTCCCATCTGATTCTCTCATAGGCCTGTGTTCTTTTGGGGAATTACAAATTCATCTTTACATCTTCTGTGCCGAGGTTAGAATACACCAAATATTGGGAATTTAATCAGTGTAAAATGAATAAATTGATGAGTGAATGATTATTAGAGATATGAATAATATCATACTCCGTTTATATGATCCTCATGGCAAGTTAAGAAAGGTAGTTACTATGCCTGAATTTCATTGGGGTAAAATTACAACAATAATAATAGCTCTAATGGCTGAGGACTGGCTATGTGTCAAGCACTTAATAAACCTGCTCTGTTAATCTGAGAACAACTGTGCAAGATAGGCAGTCATCTTCTACAGTTGGGAAAACTGAATCTCAGGAACTTGTCTAAAGCCAGAGCCAGGATTAGAACCTACATCTTGGGTTCTATTCCAGCCAGACAAAGAGCGCCTGATCTAAAGCTTGAAGGACTGAAGTGAAGATAAGTGAAGGCTGGACAGCCTGGTCAGTGAGACGGACATGGGCAAAGGAGGAGAGGTGAAAGTAGGCAGGCCAGGCTCGGAGCCTGGGACCCGAGGGACCATGTGAGGTGTGCGCGGTGGAGAAGGAAAATGATCAATGCCAGTGGCCAGGAGGCACCGAGTCATAAGAGGCAGCAAATACTCTAGGGTAAAGTGCTTGGACTTTATTTTGTCCACAGTAGTATCGATGTGGGGGGAGAGAAGCTGAATACTGCAGGGGCCTTTGAAGTATTCTTCTATGTCAGTGGGGGAAGACATGGGAGGCAGCAAGACCAGTATAAACTATGGCAATAATTTGGAGTGGAATTCAGATAAAAAAAAAAAAAAGAGAGCGATACATGAGATGTCGAGGATATTTTCCATACCTCTCCCCTTCTCTGTTCTTAGGCCAAAGAAATTTCTCCAATGAAAAACATCTTCCTCTTTTGCAGGTTCAGGCCTCTTGTGCCTTGTACCTCTGCTCCCTCTGCCTCAAGAACTCTTGCCTCCCCGCACCCCACCTATGTAGAGAACACCTATGCATCCTTCAAAACCTTGCTCAGATACAACTCTTCCAGAAAGTCTTTCCTCACTACAAGCACGATGGAGTTAGTGACCTGACCTTTGCACCCTTTATACCTTGTGCCTACGTCTGCTGAGACCTCAGTGTCAGCGTAGTTTCTTTGCACATCTGCTTCCCCTAGTAGATAGCGAACTCCTCCATTCTCTCTCAGGTGAGGAGCTGTGTTTCGAAAAGTGCCTTTGCTTTAAGCTTGGTTTTTGTAAAATTAAGGAGTGGCTCATTGGACAAGTTTGAAACACCCAAACTAGCAAAAAATGCTTGGGTGGAAGGAAAAGGGGAAGAGGAGGAGAGAGGGAAAGCCTGGTGGAGCCACTGGCTTACAGCTGCTGTTTTTCCTGAGCATGACCTATAAAAACAAAACCTCAGGCCTGCAGTTCCTCTGTTACGAGGGACCTCAGACAAAGTTTTACTTCACCTCCTTCCATAAATTCACAAGAGGAGTAAATAGGAAAATATTTTGAAAAAGATTTTGAAAATGGTAAGGAACGCCATGAAAGGGACATACTATTATTTATTCTTCGTGGATGGTAAATATGGCCTTTTGAATTCAGCACTAGCTTCTCATGCTCACCCCCAAAAGGATGATTTTAATATTAAATGTATCCCTTTCATTTACTAAGACATACATTAATTAGGGAGAAAATGTTTTCCAAAATATAAACATAAATCTGTTAATAAGCACAATTCTTCACAGAAAAGTAGGAAGTATATGGAGACTAGCAGCCTAACCTTAGATGGGAAGCCATCTGTGACTTTCAAGAAAGCATTTTTAGTAACTGAAGGTGGCATACTGTTGTGAAATGCTAAATTAAATACCACTAAACATTATTATGGCTTGAAAAAGTAGTTATAAGCTTCAATAAGCACACTTTTATCACAAGAACACACGATCTAAAGCCAAAATAGTTCAGTTCAATGTGCCAAAAATATGCTCACCCCATACATTGTTAGGAAAAGAAATCTAAAATTTGCTGCTAATTTATTTAATGGCAGCCAACATCTCCTATCTTCCTTGGCAAGAGGGCCATTTATTCTATGCTGTATTTTGCACACAGAAATCTGCATAGAGTGATTTGCATACCAAAAACACATTTGTAAAAGAAACTGTTTGCATAGAAGCCAGGGAGAGATGGGGTTGCCACTATTGGCTTTTATACACACAACACCCCCAGGCTACTTGCTTTTCATTTCCTATGCACTGCATTTCCCACAAAGGGTTATGTACTTTATGATGTATTAAAAATTAAAGCAAATATAGCTTGTATATATTCAGCAACAACCTTAACAACAATAATACTGGCTAAATCTTTCCACACTAACAGCCTTCAACTTTTTATTAAGGGGTTAGTAATGATAAATACGACAATATATTGAGCTTTTATTTTATACCATATGTTTTATGTAAATTATTGCTAATTATTACAATTAGCCTCCAAGGTAGGCGCTTTGGATCCCCATTTTACATGAGGAAACCAGGCTTGGGGAGGGATGGTAACTTGCCCAAGCCATGCAAGCCAGCAGCTATGAAGCCTGGTTTGGAAGCCTAGTCTGACGGCTCAGCCCTTTCCTTCCCCGCACCGTCCCCTGCCCCCAACAGCCCTCCACTGCCTCTCTTTTCTCCCAGTTTTGCCAAATACCACTGTTTCATTTCCAAGGGCCTAGTCTACCAGTCCTGGGGTGGTGGGGAGTCATGCTGGGAGAGGTATACCACTTCGGTTTCCTGGCATTCTTTCTGACCAGAGCCTGGAAGCAAGACAGCCAGTCTCGAGGCTCAGTGAAGGTGCCCAATAAACTAGCTCAGTGACAGACATGGGGTGAATGGGCAATGGCCTGTGATTCAGAGGGTGTCAGGGGAGAGAGACGGATTGGTCGCTGAACAAAGAAGGTACATGGTAGTTGAGATGCAATGGAACCCCCGCTCTCAGTGCCCATGCGATATCGCCGATTCATTGCCAGCCCAGCTGTATTCTTGGAAACACAGAATGGTTCTGTGTGTGCTTAATTATAATGCTACTTACAGAGAATTTATCAGCAGCAAATCAGAAGCTTGATGCATTTCTTAAGGGAAAAAAATGGTAGTGGCTCTTTGAAATTTGTTCGTCTGATGAATCCTTTGGGTTTTTCCAGTATACAGCATTTGAAAGAAACTAGCCATTTCTGGAAAATCAATGGGGGGAAAAGTGTACAATGAAAAGGCTGAAGATGACTGCAAAAAAGGATTAGAAACATTTGCTTTCTTTTAAGGTGTGTGTGTGTGTGTGCTCACCTAGTTTCTCTTTTTTTAGGGCATGATAGCAAAATTTATATCTAATTATATCTTGTTATCCATGGATCACCATTGTCCAGAGATTCCTGGCTTTGAGACTTATGTATTAATCACTGTTAGGAAGCAGTTTTTCTGACACTTTTAGTAATAAATCCCTTTTGATATGATCTATAGTAGTTCGCATCATAGCAAGATTCAGGCTAATGCAAGTGATATGACAGCAAACTGCTTTTGAGGCAGACAGATCCAGTTTGAATCTTGGTTTTGCCACTACAGCTTACTTACATAATCTCTTTGAACCTCAGTTTCCTCATCTGCAAAATAAGGAACAGAATATAAAGGCAGACCCTGGTTGCCTACTCGACAGCCATTTTCCCCTTTCTCCTTGCTGAACAACAACAGATTCTGATATTGTTTAGGTCCTATTGTGCCTAGTCTCAGTAGATACATTACATGGATCTAAATCCTCCATTTCTGTTGTCAGTGATTGGTTTACAGGGTCTATAAGAGAGCACATGACCTAATTCTGGCCTATGAGGCAGAAGGGAAAATCTGCCAAAAGCTTTTGAGATTTTCTTCTCTAATAAGAGAGATGCACAAAAATAAAGCCCTCCTGCCTTTGCCCCACCACCACCCTCCTTGCTTTCCGCTCTGCATACTGTTGCTGAGACATGACGTTTGATGTTGTGGCAGCCGTCTCTTGAATGTGAGGAGGAACATCACTGATACATTAAAGATGGCAAAGTAGAAGGACAAAAGGAGCCTAGGTCCCTGGGGACAATATTGATCTATTGAACAACCTTGGTCCACCTATCTCCAGATTTCTTGTTAATAATAAATGTCTTTGTGGTTTAACCAGTTGTGTATTGGGTGTTATGTTACTTGCAGCCAAAAAAAACCAAAAACAACAACAACAACAAAAACTAACTTATACACATATGAACCTCACAAATGGTTATAATATTATACACTATATGTAAAGTATTTAGCATGATACCTGGCCCAGTAAATGGTTGTCATAAATATTGGTAACCATTATCAGACATAGATAGGTAATGATCTAAAATATCAAAAGCTTTAAAACACAGGTAATAAGATGAATGGTACCGATTCAGCATGATAAAAAGTGTTATGTTCTTGGTAAGGGTGGAAGGAGACATTGAGATATAAGACAATGATCACAGAAAAAAATCCTCATATCTGGGAATAAGATGTAACTACAGCCAGAATACAAACGCTATTGGAGATGAAAAGACTGTGGTTCTTTGCCAGGTTTCCATCCATCCTCTTACAAACGGACAATCACCCTGTCAGCAGCTCCAATTCATGTCAGAAGACTAACAATTACGTGGATGTGAATTACCAGCCTCGCAAAGGGGCAGAATTCTTTCAACTCTCAGAGTCTCTTTCTAGAATATCAAATTTTACGGGTAGTTTCTAAAAACATGTTTCATTTCTTAATGGCAGGGAAGATATATATTAAAAAATATAATATACTAATTTAGGAATACTAATTTATATACTAATATATAATATGTTAATTAGGAATATCATTTCTTTAGATATAGCCTACCATTTTGAAGCACTGTAGTAACTCACAAGACTAATATACAGGACTACATATAATTTACAGATGAAATCACCAATTTTTGAAAGAACCTACTATGACACAAAATACAGTAAGAAAGCATGTGAAAGTACCTAGCATAATAGAGGTAATACCATACAGCAGATACTCAATAAATAATCTTTAAACTAGATCTTTTTCTTCACTGTTTTAGCAGAGGCATATGACAAGATTTCAGACTATCCTGAGGATTAAGCACACACACATACATCCATATCCACTAGGATCAGTGCGCATCCATCCAAAAGCCCTACACCTTACCTTCTATGGATATACGACAAGCATTGATTTTCTGATGGCCACGAGGCTTTATACATTCTGCATTAGAAATCATATTCAGTATATTACAGAAGAGAAATAACCAGACATATAGACAAAAATTCATCAAGAATGGCAAACAAAAGAGGATTTCTGGTTATCTTGCAGTTAAATAAGACCACCTATTCCTGAACATTTTGGTTAACTGAAGTTTTTCTTGTATGCTATTGACACACCTACTTTTCTCAAAATCTGTTGGCTCCCTTTCTTTACAATAAAGGGTAACATTGTTGGTAGCTCAACTCCTCACTTTGTGAAGTGATTCTCCCAAATTCATGATCTCTGCATCTCTAAAGACTAAGATATCATTCATTCCTTAGAGGTAATTTCCAGCCTTTTTCAACACAGTGGATGGATTTTTTTCCTACTCATTTGTTTGGAATTTAACATGACAATGTCACAGCCAGATGTTTACCTTTGTAGCTAACAGGCACTACCTGAACGACAAAGCCTGTTTACCTTTCCTACTTCATTTCATACCACCATCCCTGCAACTGAACGGTTCAGCCAAAGAGAACTTTTCTTAGCTCCTTGAAACCGTCAGGCTTTCTCTTCAAGGCAGGTGCATGTACCAGACCACAGCCGTCTGCCTCTGCTTGTCTCAACTCTTGCTCATCCTCTAGGTCTAATCTCAAACATCACCTGGACGAACAATCTTACCATACCCTATACCTCCTCACATCACTTTGTATAAACTGTAATTTGTTTTTCCTCCTAGTCTGTAAGCTCCACAAGGGCAGGGCCATGCACAGCTGACCCTTGAACAACACAGGTTTGAAATGCAAGGGTCCACTTGAACAGAGGTTTTTTTCAATAAATACTGTAAATGTATTTTCTCCTATGATTTTCTTAACATTTTCTTTTCTCTAGCTTACTTTATTATAAGAATATGGTATATTAATACACATACAAAATACGCGTTAACTTTATGTTATCACTAAGGCTTCCGGTCAACAGTAGGTTATTAGTAATTAAGTTTTAAGAGAGTCAAAGTTATATGTTGATCTTGGACTGTGCAAGAGGTCAGCACTCCTGAACCCCATATTGTTTGAGGATCAATTGTATCATGCTCATCACAAAAACCCTTCTGCACAGTACAATGCTTGGCACATGGTAGATGTTGACCTATAGTGTTATAGTCTGGAGTATGGGTAGAATTACCAAATTGCCTCTAAAATTTTAGATACTGAAGGTCTCAAAATGTAGTAACCAAAATGGACACACACATACATACAAACTTTAGTTATAATTACGTAGTAGTATCCTCCCTACTCACTTGTCTGCCCAAATAGTAGCATTCAAGAAAATAAGACAAAGCCTTCTAAATAATATTGAGATTTATATTTCCTTTAAAACAGTGCTTTGCTCATGATTTTAAAATAATAGTTGATCTTTAAGAACACATAAAATGAGCAGACATAATTGAATGGCTGCCTATCAAAATGTGATCTGACTTCAGTTAATTATTCTTGCCTTCGAAAGGCTCAAAAGAAATATTTTCTAAAGACACACTTGTACATCAAGAAAAATATATTCATAACATTAATATCTTGATTCTTTCCATTTTTTATCAGTGTAGTATTAACATGTAAATATGGCCTTTGTTTTTCAAGATTTTACCTACTCTCTTTATTCACTTCTCAAAGGACAGATCAATAGATGAAATTACAGAGCCCTATCATGAAATTAATGTCATATACTTGAAAAGGCTACTTTAATCACCACCTGGGGGAACAGATAAATAGCCTAAGCCAGCATTTTTGTCTGTGGGAACTAAAGATTAGAGGGAAAAATTAGAAAATGTGATAGAATAAAACCTTTTGTTGTAATTGCAGTATTATAATTTTTAAAAAAAATAAAAAAGCACTGTTTTTATGATTATCACTCCTTTCAAGTTAGGACTGAGGCACTGACCTGGTGTGGAAAATAACTGAAATATTAGATTAAACGTATTTAAGTATTTTGCAGTTTATCTCTAAGCAATTGTGCTATAGGTTTTTCACAATTGAGACACATTACAAACTTTCCATTAGTGCAAAATTAGGAAATTTTATAGTATATACAAATTGAAAATTTTTAAAAAAATATTTTTGAGGTAAGATAAAAAGTAATTTATGAAAAGGATAGTCATTGGTTATTCAAGATGCTGGGTTCATGATAAAAATGTGGACTCTTATTAAGACTGTACCACTTGGCTATATGACTTTGCGCTAGCTACCTATCCTCTGAGTCTGTTTCTTTTTACATAAAATGGACTTCTGCAAAGACTGAGATTATTAGAAAATGAATATAAAATGTCTAACCATACCAGACATATACTATGGCTTTTCTAATTTTAATAGATATGCATGATTTCGCAGAGTGATTATTACAAAGTAAAATACTGAATAGAACTTTAAATTGTTCCAAAGGAATAGTAACTAGGAAAAAATTTCTAATGATTCTGAGCTCATATTATCTTTATATAAATTACCTTTATTATTCATTGTGAGCTACCCTGGCCCTTATTTATTCAGACAAACATTTGTAAACTACCACCAACAAAACATAGTGAATAGAAATCTAGGGACTGAATAAAAAACAGCTGATCCAAACAAAGTAAATCTATTTTCTTGATCATTTGCATGACAGCCAGAATCATAGCAAACAGTTCTCCTTAGATTGTACTTCTCTAAACATAAGAATATATATTACAGAAATTATCTGGTATTGTCAACAATCAAAATACCATGGACCAGAACAAGTGATCTCTTAGTACTTTGAAACTCCATAGATTTTTCAGCAATTTCCTAAATTATATTAATGATAAAAAGTACTTAATAAATTTTTGACCAAAGAAACTTCCTACATTTTATAAGACAACATTAGATGGAAATGCATTTGTTTTAAAGTCTGGCAAAAATCAACCCGCACAATTTAGTTCTTTGAGATTTATTATTCTCCTTTGTTGAGAACTCTTATTTTCAACAAACTGGGACACTGACCTCCTAAGGAAAGCCAAAACATCTTAATAATGATGATCCTTCACCAATAATAATAATAAAACACATTAATATAAATTCCATTCTATCTCACTCACAAGTTCTGACATTTTTCCTTCAAGCTCTTTATTATTCAACCAAGACAGTTCAAACATATTTATTAAATCTAGACTTTTTAACTTTTGTTAACCATTAAACAATTTATTACACAATTAAAACATTAACATATTCTAAATTTATAGTCTTTAATACAAATTGTTAAGGCAATCATGTAACATTTTGGTAAATTTTATCAAATATAATGACATTTACTTCTTACATTTTACAAATTATCTCTAATTCACAGAATTTCACTTATTTTATAATTTCCCCAATCAGAGATGAGAAGGCTACAGAAAACTGAAAATGTGCCTTATAACTTCAATAAATTTAATAAACCTCAACCATTGTAAAGATCACTGAAATATCTACCAAATTAAATAAATGGCATTTGTTACACTAAAAGTGAGCTTTTCCTTCCAAAGTCACTATAACCATTCTTTAATATTCAACAAAAAATTGTTGGAATTTGTAGGGTTTTTGGGGTTTTTTAATGTCAGGGTGGTATGATCTTCCTTGGATGTATGGCTGTTGAAAGCTGAGTTATACAAAAGAAATAATAGAGAACAGAGGCTTTTCTTTATGTATTTATTCCCAGAGCCTGCCCTTCATCTCATTTTGGTTTCCACATTGATCCAATTGTAGCACTTCCTGGAGAGAGCTATGTTCTTACTAGCAACATCAGGAAGAGAATTGGACAAAGCAAATGAAAAAAATGCTAATCTTGTCATGTCTCTTTGAAAACAATCTAAGTTATTAGGAATATAAGTCACAATTTAACTTTTAATAATTTTTACCTGTAATGGACATGAACACGAAATACTGAATGAGTCCTTCATCTATTCAATAGGTGCACGATTTCTAGTGAGATGAATACCACGTAGCAGAATTTTGCTTTGTTCTCTGTCCATATAGCTGTGCTGACCTTAAAACCTCATTAATAGGCTATTTAGGAGTGATGCTTGGATAATCTCCACCGAATGGTGACTCAAAGGAGATAAAATCTAGAGAAACGAAATTACCTATTACTTCTCGTTAAGAAATTTTTTCCTTATCATTGTTGAAAAGCTATTGAGTTAAAGCAACCATGCCAACCCCCCAAAGATAATGGTTCAAAACCCCAAATGAAACGGTTGCAAGCCCCTTAGATTGCCAAAAAAGGAATCAATCATTTAAAGAGAACTTGGACTGCATAATAGGTCACCTCTCCAAAAAAACGTTAACATTTTATGCGCTAGTATTGTATGAATGCAATCCGCCACTGCTCAAACTATGGGCCAACGGTGGCTGCAGGGCTTGACAAATGCACACCTATTTCTGCTTCGCGAGGGATTCCGGCATTTGAGCAACCGGAGGGCGAGGCAGGTTTAAATAGACCTTGACCGAGTCATAGATGAACCACTGCAGTGCAGTCAGGGTGCCGATCATGATGATCCGGGCGAACAGACCCTTCCACACGCCTCCAAACCCCAGCTTGCGGAGAACTCCAAAGGCCGTGCTGCCTTTCTCTTTGTTCAAAACGGACACGACGGAATCGGCCGGGTGGGACACGACGGCGCAGAAGACACCAGCAATGTAGCCGGCCATGAAGGTCACGGCGAGCTGCTCGGCTTTGGTGCACTGGCTCTGGGGCTTTGGAACGACGAACTTGTAGAGGGCTTCCACGGTGCGCTCGAAGCAAGCGAACTTCATCATGGTGTAGGGGATCTGCCTCATCCAGAGCGGCGTCACGCCTTTGTAGAAGGCCCACAGGCCCTCCTCGCCGTACATCCTGGGGGCCGCGGTCCGCAGCGTGCTGGAGTAGCCCGGCTGCGTTTGGATGCGGACCTTCACCGCCTCCATGGGCGCCAGGGCCACGTCGGCAAAGAACTCGGCGCTGGCCGAGGCGGCCAGGTACAGGCTGGTTCTCCACTTGTAGGCCTTCTCGGGGCCCAGGAGCTGCGCGTAGCGGATCTTGAAGACCTCGTAGAGGCCGAACTTGAAGAGGCCCTGTATCGAGTAGCCAAGGAAGGTCGGGGCCCACCCTCGGACCAGGCCGCGCAGCCCGTCATCCCGCACTGTCACGCCGAAGCCGCTCAGGATGCCCCTGTACTTGCCGGGGTCCACCTGCATGCGGCACTTGATCAGGTCCAGGGGCACGATGACTGTGTGCGTCAGCCCGCAGCTCAACATCCCGCCCAGGCCGCACAGCAGCAGGTATCTCATTGAGCCGTATTCGTAACTGTGTTTCTCCGCAGCCGCCGCCCACTGCCTGCCCTTGCTTTCACCTGCGCTTCTAGCCTGCGGGGCTCGGTAACCGCCAGCTTCACACATGGCGGTGCTCGTCTTGTCGCACAAGTCCCTCAACCCGGGCTCTTTCCTCCCTCAGGGGCCACGGAGCAGGTGCACATGCGTTGTGAGCTTCCTTCGCGAGCCCTCCAATCCAACGGTCAAGGTGAGCAGAATGCCCAGCCCGTGCCTACATGGCTTCTGCCAATACCCAAGCCGCACCTGCGCAACCCCTACTAAGGGGCTTGTTGTCAGGTCTGAAGTGGACGGTTTAAGTGAGAAAATTGCCCTGCCCCTCACCTCCAGGACCGCCTTCCACCCCGCCCTCACACCTTTCAGCAAATGGGCTTCTGGTAACAGCAGGAACCCCGCCCCTCAGCCCTCTTCAGCCGATGGTCAGTGGTCCCTAGGTCTCACCTTGGGCGATGCGTAAGGCTTTCCATGCCCAAGTAGCTGCTGTCCAGCTCTGCTGCCTAGTTCTCTACGAAGATGCTAAAAAAATAAATCAACAAGTACAAACACGAGTAAACACAGGAATAGGCAAGTAAATAGATGAGCAGGTGGGCGAGGGGGTGAAGAGTTGCCATGCACTGTCGCCTTCCTGAGAGGCTTTTCTGGAGGCCTCACCCAAATGTGCCCATTTAAGTAATTGTCATCTCCATAGAAACAGAGTATTCTATGGAGGGAATGGGCAGGCGTTGGAGGCCCAGTTTCGAGGCTTCCAGGCTTACATGACCTTATCTGGCAGGTGGAGGTGACATTTCCCTCCCCCACCCCTCAAACTCCCTTCCTATTCCCCTCCAAGATTTGTAGTGAGGGCTTAGGAAGCATGGAGGTAAGGTGAAAGGAGGGGGTGCTGATTATTTTCATTTATTCGGTATTTTTTCATTACTAAATGATTTTGGTGATTACAAAAATGAGTCAGAAATCCTCTCTTCCCATGGGGAGCTTATTGTCTCATTGCTCTGAAAAATGAGAACTTAAATGATTCCATGTATAAATCAGTAACATTCATTCATTTATTCATTCACTCATCCACTGTATGCTGGGTCCTATACAGGGCTGCAGATTTAGGAAAGAGCTAGACATATTCCTACTTACTTCTAACCATGAAGATTTGAAAAGTAAATATTGTGTGATAAGTATAACAGGAGTTTGAATAAAGTTCTGGATAAACAATGAGGGGGCAACTGATTCTGCCTGATGAGGTGAAGACGACTTCCCAAGGGAGATGACACTGTAGCTAGGTCTCAAAAGATGAATAGGAACGTATAAAAGAGAATGGAAAGGTGATTCCAGATTAAGGACAAACGAGCACATGATATGTTGAGGAGAGGTGAGTAATTTGACATGCTGGAAACTAGCAAGAGTTGAGTCTGGGAAAAAAAAGAATTGAGTCGAATTAGTAAAAGCCTTAATTCCTTGTTTGGGTCTTCAACTTTTATCCTGTAGCAAGATCATTGTTTCTCAGAAGTGTGATCCATAGACCACCAGCATCAGAATCGCCTGGGGTGCTTAATTTAAAATCCTAGATTACATTCCAGATCTTCTCAATTAGACTCTCTAAGTGTAAGGATATACAATTTTAATAAGCTCTTTTGGGTGGATTCTTCATTAAATGTCACTACAGTTTGAAAACCACAGTATATAGTTAACAGGCGGTTAAAGATGTTGTTTAAAGGTTCTCTGATCAAGGATTCAGTACTTAAATCCTGATCTGGGTGTGTATACAACTCTAAAAATTCATCAAGCTGTACAGTTAAGTGTACATTGTAAATGTCTTACCATAGTTTTTTTAAAAAATGGCTGGTTTAAAATTCTAACCACAAACTAGGGTTGATGACCAGAGGGGCAGAGGCAGAGGCAGATGCAAATTTTCTCAAATCAACAAGTTTATTGAACTCCTGTCCTTATTACAGTCTTATACCAGTGTTAAATTAATTAAATGAGGAGGCCATTAGATTCGGGTGGTTCTGATGCCTTAGTGGCCTACATGATTTACCTAAGCCTGTAAATCCCTCAAGGTTTAGAAATTGAAACCTAAGGACAACCAACTAAGACAATCAGACACAAACAGCCAACCAGGCTTTCTGAAATAAGGCAACCAGTTAAGGTATAACTAATCAAATAATTTCCTTGCTTTCCTTCAGCATCTTCTGTATAAAAGTCTTCCCCAGGTCCTGTTGGTAGAGTGTTTCTAACTGCTTCTTGTTTGGTGCTGCCTGATTGGAATCAATTTTTGATCCAATAAACTCTTAAAATTTTTAATATGCTTCAGTTTATCTTTTAACACCAAGAACTTCAGTATTAAAGACTTTCTTCTTGAGTCATAAAAGAACAAACATAGTGTTAAAATATTCCATGCTCACCAAATTAGGGCTTCCCAAAGTATATTTCTGGGAATATTGGTCCACTTGAAAAAGATCAGTGGTCAAACAAGTTTGAGGAGCATTTCATACTAGACATGCATTTGCAAATGAGGAGATATAACCAAGGAGGTGAAAATTGGTTTTCAGGGGCAATAAATAAATAAATAAATAAAATTTTAGTGCAATGATTTGCAGCCCTCCAAAGCTCAACTCCACCTAACAAAATTCTCTTGCTTAGTATTTAATTTGGGGCAGGGGAAGGAAAAGGGGGACAGAAAGGAGTGATTAGGAAAAAGTCTTAAAAGGCTCCTGGGGAGGGACAGCTAATAATAAACAAAAGGTTGAAAAACACGGTGCTAGAGCTTCCTCTTGGAGATTCACAGGGCACATGCACATATTAAAGGTAAGTGCCATAGTAAAGAACTTTAACTGTGTTAATTTGGGGTTTCCTAATTTTACTGGATCTCAAACCTCTTTTTTACATGACACCTATTTCCGTTTCACATAGTCCTCCATGGAGCATATTTTGAGAATTGCTGAACTCTTATCAAAATGAAGTTTAGAGAAAATAAAGAGTAAAGAAGGTTCGAGTAATAATAGCAGTTACCATTTACTTAGGCCTAAATTTCCTAAAGATACAACTTGGATGCTTTGCTAGCATGTAGCACTGGTCACTGTCTATTTTATGAAAATAGAAGTCAAATCAATTTATCTCACATGGGATGCTTGTTATGTACCATTAAAATATTTCTGAGGAAAATGAGCAAGTTGAAGAAAACAATTGTGGAATCTTCAGAACCAAATTTTTCTTAAGACAATTCTTAGTTTGATAACTTAACTGCAACACAGATCTGTAAAAACTGAAATAGTCTTTAAGAATATTTTGCCATTATAGAGCACACATTCACCACTATGAAGTTTATCTCCTTGGTACTTATGTAATACAGGCAACATTTTCATTCTGAAGTTATTACACTTTTGCTGTGTTCTTCCTGCTAACTTGAGTTGAAAAGTAGACCTTTCTACAGGGCTAGATATACACTTTTATGTTCTCTTATTTGTTGTACTTAAAGAGAAGAGAGTTAAAATGTATTAATTCATTCTTTCAACAGATTTTGATTAAGTTCCTATTATGTGCCAGGCACATTTTTGAATTGATATACCAAAGCAGAGCTAATAATATCCCACATTGTCCCCAAACAGAATTTTCATAAGCTCTAAAACAGAATCATAGAGTGCTCAGATAAAATAATAGCAAACACTTCTTGAGTACCTACTCTTTGCCAGGTGATTTAAATATCTCTAATCCTTACAACAACCATACAAGACAGATGTTCTTCCCATTTTATAAATAAGAGTGTCAGACATTGTTGTTGTCTACCAAAAACCAGTTTCATATTCCTCTTTGCTAACTTCTGCTGCTCATTAGGTATCTGGCAGATATCCTTGATCTCTATATTATATTTGCTCACTTCCTTCTCATCACATTACACACACACACACACACACACACGTATATGCATACACATACACAAGATGTCCTTATCCCTGTGTTCATGTCTTTGTGTATGTCCTTCTACTTTCCTCTGACAGTTCATGTTATCTTATAGAATCAGGGGCAAAGTATGTATGCCAGAAAATTTTCCTTTATTAACCCATCTCCCTTGTGTTTTTATAGTAATTACAGTGTTTAAATAGTTTGTCACTCATTTATATTTAATCTAGACTGGTAAAATGCAATTTAAAAAACTGTATAGGAAATATTTCAGACCAAGCTATAAGAATCCTGCTTACTTTCTGTACCATCTCATGGTTCAGTGTTCTATCTGGTCTCAGTGGGTATTGGCCAACTCACTTATCAGTGAGACAGAACTGGAGTAGTTGCTTGAATTATTTTCTCAGCTCTAACATACACAAATGAACTTCAGCAGGTATCTTCATCCCTCATGGTGAATCTCTATATCCATCATAAGAGTTTGGAGAATACAGTTTTTTTGGTATTTATTTTATTTTATTTTATTTTATTTTATTTTATTTTATTTTATTTTATTTTATTTTAAAAGCCTACCAAGGACATTGAAGTTAATAAATTTAAGTCCTTAGGAATATATTTATTAATATAACTAAATACTCAATATTTATTAAGCACTACTAGTGTCAGACACTATGATATAGTGGAAAAAAACGGCAGAAATAAATTCTGAGTTCATCTTTTTTTCTAACTCTGTGATTTAAATAAGTTATTTAGCCTCTTTTTGAGTTTCATTTATTTACTTATGTTTAACATCAGTGATTAGGGTTAACTGTAACCTTTTAGAATTGTTATAAGAAGAGAAATGTGCACAAAAGACCTAGTCCAGTGCCCTGTATACATAATGAGCATTCCATGAATACCAGTTCTGTCACTCACTCCCTTTTCTGGTCCTCCTTAATCCTCGCAGGACTCATTTTCTGTGATGCACAGTCTCAGCTCTTTCTCCACTTGAGTGGATGACTTATTTGGTTGACTAAATTCCAACTGACTTTGATAACTTAGGGCAGAACCAAAGAAATTATACCTGGCCGAAATGTGAACTTCTTTGACAATGCCCCAAATGTGTCCTGACATAATACAAATAGGACAGAAACTGTTCCCCTGTGGCACAGAGAGGAACAGGGCAGACAATCTGGCAGCCTTCCTCCTTTTTCAACCGACTCTCCCAGTTAGAGCACTGACAGTCCAGTGTCCCTGAATCCTCTCCATCCCAGGCAAATCAGAATGATTAGTCATCATACTTTTAAGATTCTGAACTGTACCCACAGTCTCCAGCCACTGCCAGTGTGCTGCAGCATAAGAATCACTGGCTTTGGAACCAGGCACACCTGGGGTCAAATCCTGGCTCATTCCACTTCCAGCTGATGAATCTCGTAAAGGTTGCCTAACCTTCTTGAACCTCAGTTTTTTTTATTTATAAGCTTTATCCTAGTCTTTCCTGAAGTTGTAATGAACTTCATGTCGTTATTAAATTAAATGACATCACAGTGCTTGCAATGTGGTAGGCCCTCAAGGACTGTTAGTTCTTTCCTTCCTGACTTCTTTATACTTGAGAGTTTCATTATCCCCTGGAGTACCATGTCTCTAAGAATCCTTGAAACTTAAGTTTCAGGGAAGGGAGGTGGCCTTCAGGCAGCAGGGGGCACTGTTGCCACCATTCCTCTCTTTCTACCCTCTCCTCTATGTTCCCTTATCCTCACATAAAGCAATAAAGCTTTAGTAAACCAATGATCAAAGATGGCTAAACTCTAAACCCAAACTTGGTTTTAACTTATCTAAATGTGTCCCACATGCCTGCAATAATGTTCAGGGTGTATCAGGACCATTTTAAATCTTGTACATTTAATTTATAACCCTTCTCACTCCAGGAGGTTTATGATGTGCCAGGGGGTCAAATGTTTACTCTTAGAAATATTTAATCCCAATCAGCCAATTATTCTGATGAATTGTGTGTGGTACAGAGAGGAACAGAACAATCTGGCAGCCTTCCTCCTTTTCCAAAGTACCCTTCCAGCCTTGTGCCTTATTCAATTGAATTCTAGCTATGGTGACCAACTCAACTAGATTTGCCTATGACTTACTTCTTGTTGTTGTTGTTGTTGTTGTTGTTTGCTTGACCAGATTTTGGAAACAATGACAGACATTCAACTGAGATTTATCTGTAAAACTCTACTAGATTGGGAATTATGGAGTTCCTTAAACCATCTCTTAAAATTAATATTTCCTATTTATCTAGCAAGTTAAAGGGGAAAAAGCAACAATTGTCAAACTCATTAAACAAGTCTAAACTTGTGTTTAAAAAACGTCGTGGGAGGGAACGATCCCTATACGCTTAGTTAAAACTGTTCATAATAAACCTTCATGCCTTTTTGTTTGTTTAAGGAATTATTTGTGCAAAGCAAAGCAATATAAGTGCTCCTAGTGGTAGTAATTGTTTACCTGGAGTGGGTTCTGGGGAAAAAGGGCGTAAATTGAATAATTTTAAATTACATTTCCAGAGTTCTTAACAATGTTAAACGCCCAAAGGACTACATTTTTTAAAGCAGCATGTAAATAATCAACCTATGCCCTCGGATTTGGATCTTAGGAGATTCGATGGATTATGTATCACAGGAATGATATAATCTTAGTATATAATTCACCTTTCTTTTCTTGTTTACACAGTATTTTACTGGTAATTTACTTAACAAGATAAATATGAAAATATTCCTACAGAAATAACATCAATGCATTTGAAGAGTCAAAATGCAAAGCGAGTTTCCTCAGACTCTTCTAGCTATATACTTCTAGCTAAATATCTCCAATTCTAAAGCATGAGACAGTGTTTTGATGCCCGTAGAAAGTCCCTGAAGAACAGAGTACATTCAAGTTAGTGAAGGTAATCTAGCCAACATGAGCAAAAGACCAATGAAAGTGGTTGTTCCCCATGTCAACAGTGCAACAACGGGAATTTGAGCTGCTGGTGAAAACCCGGTCTTTGGAAGTGGAAGGAGGACTGAACGAACAGATCACTTGTTCATTACTGTCCAATAAAAATATAATGCAAAATATGTGTGTAATTTAAAATTTTTCTGGTAGCCAATTTAAAATGTAAAAAAAAAAAAACCCACACGTTAAAATGTTATTTAACTCAATGTATCCAAAACCTCATTAATTCAATATGTAATCTATATAAATTATTAATATTTCATATTCCTTTTTCATCCTATGTCTTTCAAATCTGATGTGTATTTTATACTTTCAGCACATCTTAATTTGAACTGGCCACACTTCAAGTGCTCAATAGCCACATGGGGGTAACAACTATGGTATTGAACAGTTTAGGATTTAATCTCTGTTCGGAGAGCCTGACCCCACCCAGAGAGGTTGTGCAGGTGAATCAAAACATCTGGTTTGAGGTGGCCTTGGGTAAGTCAGAGGTACTATTTTTTCTCTTTATTCCCATTCCTTTGCCCTATCCTCCTTGATATCATGTAACGCATGCTAACTATGTACCAGATACTGGATACTGTGCTGGGCATTCTAAATATATTATCTCATTAATCCTGCAAGAATCAGAGATCTTTATAGTTAAAGTAAATGAAATAACTAAATGATGGCAATAGAGCATAGTGGTTAAGAGTACAGACTTGGAGGCGATTCATACATGTTTCTGCCATGTCCTGTGCACCTTGGGTAAGAAATGTCTTCTTTAAGCTTCAGTTTCATCATTTCTCAAATGGACACAATAAAAGATGTTGTTCTTTGGTTTAAATAAGACCATGCCTGCAAAGCTGTAAGCACCATGAAATATTAAGGGGATAAATGTGGGATACTTTGGAATTTGCAGTACATTACACAAATATTATTATACTGCTACTACCACTGAGGCACAAAGAAGTTAATGATGTTAGGCAAGATAACACAGTTAAGTAGTAATCAGGTTCTCACCCAGTTGCCTGTTTCTAGAGCAGTTTTTCTTGCCATCTCTTTATAGTTACAACATTAACTGAATTTGACTGTGTCAGAAGATGAAAAGGGTCTGGAAGATAAATTCTGATATCTGCTTGCCATTATCATAGAAGCAGAATTCAGGGGGAAATTCTGTTGTTTGTTTGTTTGTTTGTAATAGAAATTTATTGTTCTAAGAAACAAGATGGAACATACATAGAAAAAGGAAATTTCAATTTAATTTTCTTCACTCCTTTGTTCTTTTTGACTCTGATTTTAGTAGGGAACAGTGCCCTGCATATACTGGCATTAAATTCATGCATGTTGTGTTAAATTAAATAAAGGACAGAGATATTAAAGTTATCATTCCCTTTTAACAATGTATTTATAGGGCCATGTGCTTCCCATCTTTTAAGATGAAATCTCTTGGAATTTATAGAAATTTGATAGTACTATCAAAAGTACACGTAATCAGTTTATATACTGTAAAAGTTTCTATGTGTGTAAAATATTTCTTTTTCATTAAATTAGCAAGTAAAAATAACAACAAATGCCAGTGCTACTGGGTCTAACTTAGCTAATAATGCCACTTTGAGTATTCCCTCTCTGCCTTGATGTTGTACTTTTCACCTGCTGCACAGAATTGTTTTTTCCACTTTTCACCTATACAACCTCTTTAAATGCTGTTTGATTTCTTCTCGCTCTTCTTTTCTCTCACTCCTTTGTCTTACATCACTGCTCCTTTGTGCAGTGATGTAAGACTCCTAATAGAGTCATATGAATCAGTCAATAGGGCCCCAGGGTTCAGAGGAACCACCAATGCTAGTTCAGGGCCATGACTAGCTTTCAGTGTGTGCCTCACTTGGAACAACTACCTCAAAGAAAACCCCACTCAACTCCATTTTAATCTTGCATTTCCTATGCAAGTCATAGTTACTTATTGTTTTGTTTTCTGAAAGAAAAACCAAGGGCGGGGACTAAATGTCTAGATATGTAGGTTCTAGTTTGGCCTGGCTCTTGCCATGTCATTTTCTCTCTTTAGTCTTAGATAGCAACTCCAGTAATTTACCCCAAGGATTCCCTCCATGACCTGGCTATTGCTTCACCTCTACATCTCATCTTCCTGCAGTCTTCTGACCTCACTGTACTATGGCCACAGTGCAGGCCTTCTAACAAGTTGTTTCCTCTGTCTGGAATACACCTTTCCTGCTCCTGTTCCTGGCTAATTCCTACTCATCCTTTAGGCCTCAGTTTAGGAACCATCCTCTCAAGAAGGTCTTCCTTGATTTCTTCATCCAGATTTGGACCCTCACAGGGGTTCTCATAGCATCCTGGGTCTCCCTCCTGCCTCCACTCTCCAGCTTTCATCTGGAATTAGATTTTACTGTATAGTTTGCCAGCTAGAATGTGTGCCTAAAGTCAAGGATCCTGTCTTTTTATTTACCTCTGTGTCCCCTATGCTCAGCACATAATTGGTACTCAATAAATATTGGCTCTGGGTGGAGGAAATCAACTAAGCAGGGCATTCAAGAAGTCTCCCAGGGTGCTACCACCTTCACCCTCCTTTGCCCCACCTGTAAGGGGGTAATATGGCAAACATTTCTATTCATCACCAAAGGTTTTTTGAGAACACTGTGTTTGTTTAGAAGAAATATTGAGTTAGTTGATATATGTTTAAGAACATGGACTTCTTCTTGGTCCTTCTTGAGGATAGATTTCTTGGTTTTAAATCACTTAATGACTGTAAAACTTTGGGCAAATTTCTTAAGTTTTCTTGACCTCACTTTATTCATGTATAAAATGGGGGTGAAAACAATAATACTTACCTTAGAGGGTTGTTGTGAGGATTATATGAATTAATACACATAAAGGACTTAAGAGTTACTGGCACATATTCACACTTAGTGCCAGCTATTATTATTAATATTATTAAACTATTAAGAGTAGGGTATGAGCTCAAGGAATCAAAGTTGATCCCCAAATTTTGCTTGTCAGGAGAGTGGTCCTGTTCACTCTGGGCTGTTTTGTTTAGGGAATGAGGCTGAAGCCAAGGGGATTTACTGTGTTAATTAGGGAGGAGATAACTTTGACATTGGCAGGGGAGGGAGGCAAGATTTATTTATACATTCAATGAATACTTATGGAATATCTACTTTGTGCTAGACAGAAAGGAAAATAAGATAGTTGTAGCAGTTACAGGACTCTCAAAATATCAAGAAAGGAGAGAGGAGCTGGAGAGGCTGGGTACCAGTGGGGAAGAGGGGGAGGGCAGGTCAGTTTGTCTCCAGTGGGTGTGGCACAACAGAAGATCTTGAGAGAATAGAAATGCTAAGGCAGAATTTGAAAGCATCTGCTATAGGATGTGTCACTTAAATCCTCCCCTCCACCTCCTATGAAATCTTCGATAAAGTTTTCATTGCTCACTGGAGACAGCCTGACAAAGGGGAAGACAGCAGATATCTGGGTAACAGCTGCTGGGGGAAAGATGCTATAGGCAAAAAAAGGCCTTCCTTACTCTTGTGTGCTACCAGTAAGAGAACATTACAGTGCATGCAATATTTAATGATTATAAATGATACCCCCATGCACTGCATACTACAGGCCTCATTAAAATGAATATGAATTAAACAGTACCAACAGCAACCATATTAACCAAAGAGAAGGTATTATTTGAGGGAAAGGAGGCCATTACTGAAGCTGGGAGTCAGGTATGACCACCAACTGGCCTTTCTGTGGTTAATTAGTCAAACTGGTGATTCCTCAGCAACACTAACCTGTTATTTTATAAACCATGGCTTATGATGATGCAGACTTTCTTAAACATAGATTTTCTAAGGTGTAGGTGAGGGGAAAGAAGGAGTTCTCTGTTCCCATCCTTTTTAAACTTCTAGTTTTGCTCCCATCCTTTTTAAACTTCTAGTTTTTCACTTTCATGTCATTACCATCTATTAAAATAATAATTCAAAGAAATGTACATATTTTTAAAAAGCAGCAGTCTAAGAAGTAATCAGTCTTCAACTAAATAAAATAAAACTATCGATTTGCCTAAATTTCTAAGATGAAATAAATAAAGCTCCGTTGGAATTTACCTACACAAATTGAGACTTTGGGAGGAAAAGAGAAATAAACTAGTCTCCCCCCACCCCCTTAGATTTATTTACTGTATATACCCTGGGGTTTCTACATCTTATAATGTGACCACTGATTAAAAAGATATATGGTTGTTTACTAATGTTCTCAAAGCACTATGCAAATTCTTATCACCTTGGGTATATTTTGCCACTAAAGCTAAGAAGTAAATATGGAAGCATTTTGTAGTTAACAAGGTTAAAATGTTACTTCGAATAGTTGGCTTTGAATAGGATTTTCCTTTAAATCATTAGTAGGAAAATGAGAATTTAGGTGGTTAAGCATGAAATGTAAATGAGAGTAGTTTTCTTTTTTAGGTCTTATCAGTCAGTGAAAAAATAAGATATTTTGAATTGGGCAGAGTCAGAAAATAAGATTGCTTGTCTTTTTATGCCATGTTTTTTAAATAAAAATTAAAATAAAGGGTGTTAGAGCAAAGCAGAGACAAACCTAGGGCCAACTAGTACAGGAAGGATATATTTTTGTCCTCTTAATAAGATAAGGAATATATATCTTTAAAGCAGAAAAAGGCTTTATAAACCTTTTTTCAGCCTTCCAGTATCTAATTGGCCTCCGAATGGCAACCATTTCTTATTCTCAGGCAGCGGGTGGGAAATGCATACTTCTGCTGCAACCAGAGGCTCAGAAAAATCAAGGTGTATGCACAGCCTTAGCTTCTACCATTCTGCTTCCAGAGAGAGTTCCCGGGAAAAAGCAATTCGAAATGCACATATTTTAGCCACGTATTAATCATGCCTATCTCCTTAAATATGACTGATTCTATGATTATAAGCTTTCAACTTAAGTGTGAGAAACCCATTTTTTCCTTGAGGACCTAAAAAAAAAAAAAAAAAAAAAAGACCCCAGAGTGTCACAAATTTCTATCAAACAAGAAAATGAAGTAATTAAGTACCTTTGGGACATTATTAAGTTTGCGTCAGCTTTTCAGGTGTCTCAAGATTTGCGTTGCTTTACAGTGATAATTAAATTCATGGCAAAATTGAGCAATGATTTAAGCTCATATTAAAATATCCTAAATGTTTTTATTTAAAGCATTTTAGTATGCTTCACTTTGGAAGACATCAACAACAGCAACACATCATCTTCCAGAATGCTTTCCTATACCACCAAGACTCTTAAGAAATGGGAATTACTATAAGGGAACACCCTTGAGCAACTATCACACCGCACTGAGCTTTTGAGAATATTCTAGAAGTATCAGTGTGAACGGCCGCTTCTCTGCGGGGAGGGATATGAAATTTAGCAGAAGCGGCCGCTTTTCTAAGTAGAAATACGGTTTGCCTCTTACGATGCTGTTCTACTGGAATGGGTTTGCTAAGAGCTACGTTCCTCTGGAGGTTTAAATCTGTGGACCGTTGCATATCACTCCGCCTTTTTGAAGTTACAAAATACTGTCTATGGGGTGGCGGGAATAGAAACTTTGGAGAATTAAATGCTAAGACTTCAGATCACCGAGATGACATCCATGCAATGGCATTCTGTGAAGAACTTAATTCAACCTGATCCCTTGCATGTAATTAACCAAGGCACAGAAATTCCAAATTTTGCAGCCCTAAAAAGGGAGGGAAAATGCAAGGGTCTTGCTGCAGTTCCTGGGAAGTACTGAGGGCCGCTTTGTTACAAGTGTATCCAATGTCCCCAGCACCAGGGACTTCTGGGGCGCTGCTCTTTCCTGCTCCATTCGCTCTGCAGCTCCCAGAGGAGGCGGCTGTGCTAGGAAGGCAGACCTTGCCAAGCTGCTCTACAAGATGCTGCGCGCACCCCAAGTGCTCGCGGTGCCGGAACCATGGCTTTCTGGTGCCAGTCAAGGGCCATGCGGGCAAGTGTCGCTGGAAGCAGTGCACCTGCGAGAAGTGCTACCTGATCACCGAACGCCAGAAGATCATGGCCGCGCAGAAGGTTCTCAAGAAGCAGGCCTCTGAGGAGGAGCAGGAGTTGGCCTCCGGGGCCGCGGCTGCGGCCTCCAGCCTCCCGCCCGTGCTTCCGCTTGCTGTTTCGGGAGACGCGGAGCCCGGGCCTGAGGGCCGCGCGGCCGCCTACTTGCTCGAGAGACCACCGCGCGGCCCGAGCCCCGGCCCAAGCGCCTTCCAGCCAGTTCTGGGCGCCGCGGCCACATGGGGCCGAGCGAACGAGCTGCCGTGGCCATGCCCAGCTTTGTGGGGGCCCCAGTTCGGGGCGGAGGCCGCAGGCAGAGGTGGCCCGGCCGCCTGGAGATACGCAGGCCGCTGCGTCCGGTGCCCAGCCCGCCGTTCACCGACTTCGGTAAGATTCCCAGGCCCCACGCGGCCGTGCCCCGCCATAGGTTCCTTCCCGGGCTGCAGCCTCCCCTCACCGCACGCTCGCGTCCCAGGCCAGCCTGGATGCCGCCACCGGGGTGGGGGTGGGGGGGTAGGGAAAATGCTTTCCAGAGGTAACCTTGCTTTGAGAAACTTTTTTCTGAATGTGGATTTGGGTTGAGTGCCTTTTTTGCAAAAAGATGAAGAGATAGGAAGGACGGGTGGTCCGGACGGCTTTTAACAACATTTAGCTACAATTTTTGCCTTTCCATTTTACAAGAAAAAAAAAATGGCCCCCAGCGAGCGGCCTTAGCTGTGGTGTCTCCTCAAGGGGGAGATTGGTCCTACTGCGCTTGCGCAACTCTTCCCGCTCTTTTCTTGGGCTGGAGGCTCCTCCCCGGGGCTTCTCTGTGGACGGGCCTTCTCAACTCTGACTGCGCCTGCGCACCCTTTTTTTTTTTTTTTTTTTTTTTTTTTTTTTTTTTGCGTTCTGGTGAAAACCCCCACCCCCACCCCCAACCATCCGCGCCCTGGCCCAATGCGCCTGCGCACCCATCGGTACCTTTTCCCTGGGCATGGGTGGGAATGGACAGCCTATCTGCTCCACTTAAAAGAAAGTTGGTTCCTTGAGATGTCTCTTTTTTCTCCTCTCCCACCATATATGCATAATTACATTGTTTCTTATGTAACAATGTAATTTATGCTTTCATTATTAAGTACAATTCCAAGTCCTGTGTAGATCTGAGGCTTTTAAAACGGCTCTTTTCGAGTGCAGATGTGTGTTGATTTTCCTTATGGAGTGTGGTAGGAAGAGCACAAGTCTGAGTCACAGGCTAAGTGCTGTTCACTCTGTCACCTTAGGAAAGCTCCTTCTGTGGCTCACTCCCCTCTGCTAAGGAGATTGGCCTGAAGGCCATTTCTGCCTTATGAGGCATTCTAGGAAAATTTAGGTCCCTGGGGAACTAGATGGTCCCTGCAGGCTTGAAACAATTCTAGGAGGATCCTTTTCAGGGATATAGTGCCTTTCTTTGTTCCATCTCTCAACAAGCAGGGCCTTAGCACTTAACCATGTGTCAGACACTAGTGATGAAAAGTAGGATTCCATGCTCTCAAAGATCTTGTCCTTGTGGGCAGGGCATTACTGATCAATAGATCACACAATCAGTATATAGATCTCTAATAATGAATGGTTTAGCTGTGGTGTGAAGGAAGAGTAGGAGCAGAATACTGAGAACTTAAGGAGGCAAAGTGGATTGCGGAAAAAGCCTTCAAGCTGAGGGAACAGCATCTGCAAAGGCCTTGAGGTGGATGAGAAAGAAGAAACTGCTAGGTTACGGTACTGGAGGAGGCTGGAGTGGAGGCAGAAACCAGGCCACATGGGGCTTCATGGCTGTGCAAGGGCTTTTCCTAAGAGCAGTGGGACATGGCTGAAAGGTTTAAAAAGCAGGGAGGGTCAAAAGTATAATGGCTGTAGGAGTTCTTTGTAAATGCATCTGAGTGTTTACTATACTGCTGTCTTTGGACAGTAATGTGATGCACCTTTTCCTAGCTCTTTGTGTTAAATCTGCCCTCATTGCTTGCATTTTCAGGGCTCTCTCTGAGCATCAGCTCAGATTGTGCAGTGGGGTCTGAGTACGGAGAGAGAGCCTGCCAAGCTGTATCCGCTGCACCAGTATGCACGCCTATCGTCCGTTCTCACTGGGCTACCAGGATGCATCCCCATCCCCGGGGATTCCCCTGCCGTGCGCTTCCGGCATGTGTCTTGCAGCCACTACCATGGAGGAGGCTTGGTGAGTTCCACTCTGACTTCTGTCTGGGTTCTTCCTTATCCCATCTGCTCTTGCTTCCTTTTATCTTCTCAATCCCAAGAAGCCACTTGGTGTGCCCACCTGTATCAGGCCCCATTGACCTCGTGTGGTGTGTGCCTCTGGCAGTGCACACATGTAGACAAGTCCAGTCGTGTGTAGGTAGGTTGGCCTGGACTATGTCATATGTTTTTCAGAGCTGTGGGCTAACAGGCTCTGGGTGCTTAGGAAAAAGGAATACAGACATCTCAGTTAAGCCTGGGAACACCAACAGAGTGACATGCTGTGCTAGAGGGGCCCTTCATTTTGCTGGGTACCAGAAGGGAATACTACTCTCTTGGAGCCATATAGTTTAGGGAGCCAGGAGAAGACAAAGATCCCCACCCAGTGGTATGGCCCACTTGAGACTGCAGAGGGCTGGGAAGGAACTGTTATTTAAACTTAGTCATGAAAAATATGGAAACCTTCCCCTAAACAACTGTCACCTTAGGAAAAATGCTTTTATAAGATCAGTGGTCAGTCACTAACTGGTATACTCTTTCCCTGGAGTTTTCAATATTGAGTGTATTCAAGAGTCAGGCCTCCCTGTTGTGTGAGGTGCCAGAGTGACCAGGTTTTGTGGTTTTGGTTACCAGCTCCTTCCAAACTGGGATGGTGAAAAGCCTTCTCCCTTTTGGCACCCCAGAGGGCCACCAGGACTGCAAGATAGTAAAGACCTGGGTGACCAGTCCTGACTTCGGCCCTGTAAGCTGGATCTGTGGCGGAGGTTGGCGCAAACACAGCTTAACTTCATGGAAATGTAGACCACATTACTTTCACTCCCTCCCAGAGCTAAGCCTAACCGTGGGTTTACAGAGATGTTTCCCTTGGTGGGGGGTGAAGACGAGGAAAAGCAGACTTCTTTGGTTTAATGTGAAGTGATTAAGAAAAAAGATGAAAGCTTGACATTTACATAATGAGAGTCATTAGCCACAGAGTGTGGAGCCAGTATGATGAGGTTCCAGCTGTGTCCAGGCGGTCACATCGGGTGCTGCCCCACCCCACTCCTGCTTCAGCCTCAGCAGCATCTCTTTTGTCTGTTTTAAATATTGTAAAGTTTTATTTATAAATCATTTCCCATTGATTCAAGGTGGAAAAGTCCGAAAACCACTGGTCCTGATAATTTCTAAGATTCCTACTGACCCTCACGTGAGCCTTCTAGGTACAATTGTTACCCCATTATAGAGTAGAGAGAGAAGGCTCAGGGAAGTTATGTATTTGCCCAAGGTCATAGAACAGATGAGTGAGGGACTGGGATTTAAATTACATCGCTGGTCAGTGAGAGAGCCAGAACATATACCAAGGTCATCCTGACTCTGGAGCCCAGGTGCTTTCTCCTACCCTAAGCCTTCTCTCAGAGGTAAACATGACTCCCCATCCCTTCCCTCTGCACACACACCTGAAATCTATGGGCGCCAGCCACCCATTGCAGCTCAGGGAGAGCATAGCATCTCTATCCTCACACAAAGAGAGGGGTCCTGGCCAAGTGGAGCATGTACCCACCGTCTGCTCACACAGAAGCCTGGAGCCTGGCGTCCAGGGCAGGGCTCTGATTGACAGGCCTGCCAGACGGCCTTTGTTAAGAGTGTGATCTCAGTTGGTTTATCTGGGCCTGAGCTGCCACCACAGGCCCCAGGCAGGAGCTGTGATCCAGGGAGAAACTTGGCTGAGCAGCTTGGAATTAAAGCACTAATAATCGCCCCTCCTACTCCCTTCACGTCTGGATAGAGGATCCAGCATTTATTTGTAAAGCTACTTCAAACCCAAGAGACTATGAATTGCTTTCATCTTTGTCCTGCTGCCCCCTGCCCAGGCTCTAAGATACTCCCCAAGACATCTTCCACCTTCTATTCTTGTTCCTGTCCTACCTGCTGCTTCTTTACTTCCTCTGTTCTCCTCCTACAGAAGAGCACAGAACTGGAGTTGGACAGATAGAGTCCAGTCCTATCTCTGTTCATTAGTCATGTAGCCTGAGGAAGTCACCTAACCTCTGAGGGCCTCACTCAGGTTAAGAGTACCTATCTCTTAAGGGTCGTTGATGGATTAAATAAGCTGTAATGCATGTAAAGTAAAGTGCCTGGCACAGGGTCTGGCTCATAGTAGGTACATAAAAGTGGGCTTTCTCCCCTTCTCTGTGTTCAAATTAAGTTAGAAAATGCTGGGTTAATCTAAGATTCTTGAGGACTGCCTTGAGGCTTTAATATGCTCACGCAAGACTCACCAATGTGTGGGCAGTATTTGGGGTTTCTCAAACTCCCTTGATAAAGAACACTTTTAAGCACACTTAAAAATATCTCGTAGGATGCTAGCATGCCCCAGAAACAGCTTGTGAAGTGCTGCTCTGAAGTATCTGGATGCAGAAGTAAATAACAGGAACTACATATGAAATTCATTTTTTTTTAAATTACATTCATGTCTTTCTCAGTTAAGCTCTGCGCTGTGCAGTCATCACCCCTCCAGATCCCTTCTTTCCATCCCTGGGGTCCTGTGCTGTGCGTTAGTTCCATCTTCTGAAGAAGGAACAGAAGCATAGAAGGGTTGATAGCAAAAGCCACTTTCCTGAGGTCAGCCAGCTTCTCTGACTCAGTACAGCTGCAGTACACCCAGGTCTTCTGTCCTGTTAGAATTGGGCTCCCAAAGGCACCCTGACCCTTGAGTCTAAGTCATTACATGTGCCAGAAAATGAGACCACAAATGTTTGGGATACATTAGGACCTTTTCTCAGTAGAGAGCAGTAGAGTGAGACAGACTTGGGACTCATTTCTGCCTCAGCCACTCACTAGCTCTGTGGCCTGGGGCCTGTAGCTTCCTTCTGGTGATGCTGTTTTTCATTGTTACAGTGAGGATGGAAAGAGAAACTCCTTGCCAGGGTTGTAAGGATGGAATAAGGTGATGGCTCTGAGCGTAGACAGAAGGGCTCAGTCAGTATGACTGTGCAGCCATTCCCTAGGATTACCTGAGATGTGCCTGTATTCCTTCTTGCCTTCAATCATTTGGCTTGTATTTGCTGGCTGCCTGTTCCAGGGGCCCTGTGCCTAGGTGTTTAGGCCATACAGGTGAATCCACTCCACGAGGAGCCTCCCATTCAGGGCAAAGAGACCTGTTGGACCAGCCCATCTGGCTAACCCTCTCCCCTCTTCAACTCTCTGTGAGTGTTCTCTGCAGGTGTCAGAGCCAATGGGAGACTTCCAGCCGAGCTACTACCCGCCGCCGCCCCCGCCGCCGCCGCTGCCGCTGCAGCCGCTGCAGCCCCAGTTTCTCCCGCCCGGCTTCCTCTCTGCGCTCCACTTCCTCCCACCGCTGCCGCCGCCGCCACCCTCATCTTTCTCACTGACCATCCTGTCTGATACGGACAAGGAGACCACTGGTAAGTGAACACCAGTCTTCCAGCTTCCAGGGGAGCCAGAAAGATTTTCTGGAGGGACGGGGGCCTCATCTGAAGTAGATGTGGAGAGAAGAAAACGGAGAATAGAGTTAAAATGTGCTGGGCCCTGGGAGACGCTCTTTGCTTATACCCTCTCCTAAATTCCACACACAAGCATCAAAGGAGGAGGGCCCCCGTTCTCAGGTGAGGAAACCAATAGAACCATGAGAGGTTCCTGGGTGTAAATGGCAGAGCTCGGATTTCAACAGATTTCTTTGTCCGGCTCCAGGTCCCTCGCCAGTAGGCAAAGAGGTGGAGGACCACATGCATGTGGTGTGCGCAGAACAGAGGTGCCAGGCCTCTGGCTGGGGAAACAGCAAACGCTGGGCCTGGAGCTGCTGCAGGAGCTAGTTGGGGGCTGGTAGGGAAAATGCCTCTGCTCAGGCCACCCTGGAGAGAGGATGTGACCAGGAGCTAGAGACTGTCCTTTGCAGCTCTGCCACTGGTGTACCGGTGATCTTGGCACTCACACTCTTCTCTAGGCCTCAGTCTTCTCATCTGTAAAATGGGCCCATCACAGGGTTCCTGTGAGGGTCAACTGAAATTTTGAATGTGGAAATGCTTTGGGTTTTTTTGTGAGGCCCTTTGCAGCTTTAAAAGCTCAAAGATTTTTTCCCCTTCAATCCTCCACTGAGGCTCTTCAGGAAATCATTCTCCTTTGGAAAGGGTTGGCAAACTCAGCAGAGTCTTTAAAATGACTGTCAGAAAAACCTCATGAGCTAGGTTAGTTTGGTGGTATCATTCCCATTTTATGAAAAGGAAACTGGCCTGTTGCATACCTGCTGTGTATGAGACACCTAGATTTGGTAGCTGGAGAGATGGTCTAGTGTGGCTTGAAGCACACTGGCCGTGGTGCTGGACAGCCTGGGTATAAGTCCTGGCTCCAGGTCTTACCAGTTCTGTGACCTTGGGAGAGTTAATTCACTCCTTAGTGCCTTAGTTTCAGTGTCTGCAAAAGTGGACTAATGATGGTCCCTACCTCATAAGGTTATTTGGAGGATTAAACAAAACCTGAAACAATAAAGGCATTAAGTGAGCTTTGGCTCTGTTTCACCTCAGGCGCATGCTGACCTGATGTTGCAAGGTAGGTTTTATGTCATTTGACAGAAAGAGAAGCTGAGGTTCAGAGCTTCAGGATAGCTTCATGCCACACAGCCTGTGACAAGCAGAGCTGGAATTCGAACCTGAGCCTATACCATGTGGTGAAGGCTAGAATTCAATCCTCTTGACACCTAACAAATTAAAGGCAAATTTGGGCTTGGGAACAATGAAAATGGCTTGTAGAAAATTTACATCTGAAAATAGGTAATTTTCCCTCTTTCTAAATTCAGCCCCTCTTCTTTGTCTTTACAGATGACCAAGATGTGGAGGTGCCATCTGAGCCCAGCCAGGCATCATCTCAGGAGCAGTCCGACTAGGCCCGGGCCCTCGGGCCAGCAGAGCAGGGCATTGGGGTGTGACAGCAGTGATTTTCTTGTCTGTGTTCAGCGATGTGTAGGGAGGGAGGATGGCGATAGGCATAAGATGGAGTTAATTCCCATTTCAAGACAGGAGGAAGGAGTGTGATTTCTAAGTTTCTCTCAATTCTGAGATGTGAGCTTGAACAGAAGAATGGAGGATGAAGTTAGTAGGGGCTGGGCCAGAGCTCTGAGGAGCGGGGGGCTGGTGGAAGCTCATGTTTAGGAATGAATTTAACCATCTCTGGGTTTGCCACTGTTTATCAGACTTGCCCCCAGAGGCGTTCTTTGATTTCCTCAGGCCCTGCTCCAGGACAGGAGGCACCATCTATTTCAGCCTTCTATCTCTGCCTGGTCCCCACCTGGGGGCAGCACAAACACCCTGCTCCCGGCACCTCCAGGTGGCTAGTGCATGCAGCCAGGACCATGGCACTAACAGCAGGTTCTGCAGCGTTCTTCTCTTGCTGCCCCGTCTCTTACCGCCCCTCGCCCTTTCCCCAAGGGGCTTTACCAGGTAAACATCACGACCACTGGGGCTGCTTCACCTCCCCTCCATAAAGTTTAAGCCATTTTAGGCATCATTTCTGGTTTTAAAAAATCTATTGAAGTTTGACTGTTTGATGTTTTTTATAATGATTGCCAACTTTAAAAAGTAGGCCGTTTGTAAGCACTGATACAGTTCTCAGAGAATAGAACGGTGCTTCCAAAGCACCTATGACATCAGCCGTTTCTTTGTGGACATTTGACTGTTGAAATAAAATGAGCAGCAGAAATCCTTGTGGAAGTTTTATTCTCTCTTTAAAACTTCATGGAAGGCAATATTGGGTAGGGGAGCTGGGGACCTAGGTTTGTGGCCTGTTGTCCTGCCTCTACAATGTGCTGGCTTAGGCGAGTCCCTCCCCACTCCTCCTCCAACCTTTACCTCAGTTAAATAAGGTGCAGTCCAGGCTAGTAGATATTTTTTTACTTCCATTGTTATTATTTGAAGAAACAGAGACCTCTTAAGGAAATCTGGTTCAGACACAAAATGTAAAGATTTCGCTTCCCTTTCCCAGCTCCTTTCTTGGTCCCTGTGAAGGGACATGGTTTTGAAAAACAACTTGATCCCATTCTGCTGTTTTAGAGTCTTGGAGGCTCTTCCCCTGGTTTCATTTGCTCCTTTATTTAAAAATTATCCTGTGCCTCTACTAGAGTCAGAGCCTGGCAATCACCAGCTCTGCCTGTGAGGAGTGTAGAATCTAGTAGGAGAAACAGACAAATAACAGTGGGATTGGGCCTGGGACAGAGAGAGCTACATAGAGTGGCTGTGGAAGAAAGCCTGGGAGAAGTCATGGCCTCAGCTGTATCTTACAGGGTGAGAATGAGGTGGTGATAGGCACAGCAGGAGCGGAAAGAGGGTGGGAGACTTGGAGTGAGGGATTTCATGGCAAGGAGTAGGATCCTGTTCTCTGTCCAGGGAAAGACCGACACCTAGGAGAACAGGCTGACCTGCTTCCTTTCTTGCCTATGGGCAAGAATGTCCAAGCATCTCCTAGTAAGGCAGCAGGAGAATCATTGAGACATGATAGTCTGTTCTCCCCACATCAGTGTGGTGACTGGGGGTCCAGCGCCTGGGCTTGCTCTGTTAGAAGGCATTGGGGCACAGTTATGGGAATTTTTCAGTTACTGCTTTCCAAACTTCTTGAAGCAGGTCAGAAGTAGGCATCGGAGGCCTGCAGGTCTGCAGTGACTTCAGTCGTGATACAGTGATTTTGGACTAGCCTGGCTTAGAGGCTGAAGCTATCAGCCACCCCAAAGCTGGTCTTGCCCCTGGGGCCACAATGCTGAAGCACTGGAGCGAGGTAGGGTAGAAGACCTGGCATCTGGTTCCACTTAGCCTCACTCACCCTACCCTCATTGGACCCCTGACCAGTCAGGATGGTTTAGTGAGGCTGGATCAGCCCCTCCCTCTTTATTTAAATTTTTAATCACTTTGTTTTATCCTAGACTCCCATGTTTTTGAAAGATTTTTTTAAGTAAAGTTGCATTAATAAAGCAGTTTTTCCATATTTGATCAACCACAGGTATGATACAGTCTGTAACCATTCCAGATGAATGCAAGGAAAAAGGATGTTTAGCCTGTGGGGTTTGAGATAGGAAGCCCTGGCCTGCTGAGAAGAGCAATGTCCTGTCGCCCTTTTCAGGGTCTATCTCCACAGGACTCCAGGAAGGGGAGGATTGCTCAGTTTTCCAATAGGCCTATGATCTAATGAATCTCCAGAGACTGATCTGCATCTTTCCTGCTGAAGAGGAAAACCGAACTCTGGGTCAGAGTGGGAGGCTTGCCTTTCTAATTTACCTCTGGGGAGAACCCCAAGTTCTATCCTTTCCTATGGGCTCTCGAATCCAAACCGTGCTCCCTGAATGCCTGTTCCTCCAAGCTGTTCTCCAGCGGCAGCATGAGCATAGAAAACGGATTTGCATGTTATTGCTCTGCTTACATTCCTTCCATGGCTCCCTCCTGCTCTAAGAATAAAGACCCATACCTGTTGTAGTTCGCTCAAATCTAAGACCCACGGAACCAATTGAGATGAATTGTGAGCCTTTATTAGCCGGCCAGCGACTGACTCTACCACACAGGGTTAGAAGAGATCAGAAGAGGCAGTTTATATAGCCGCCAGCACATCCCTGAGCAGATCACCACACCCTGGTTAACAGTTGTCCGCTGGCATATCCTTGATCAGATTACCCTGGTTGACAGTGTCTCCTTGATCAGATTACCACACCCTGGTTAACAGAATCAGAAGTAAATATTTAATACTGGCTTACTGGAAAATTGTCCACCCATAACAATACCTTCAACCCAAACTGCCTGCCCACCTTTGTAGCCTCCTCTCCCTCACTGGCTGGCCCAGCCCAGGTTCTGCAGGGGTGAAGTCAGCCAGGTTCAGGCAGAAAAAGATGGGAAGCAGTGACCAGAACCAGGGGCAGCACTGCTCATCCTAAATGGCAGACCGTTAACTTGGCTGTGAGCCAGGATAACGTTCTGGAAAGTTTGCATTCCCTGACGTCGGATGTACTTGCCGTATGCCGCCACGGGAGGGCGTGCGAGCAGCAGTTATGGGCGGGGCCGGCGGAGTTCAGACGACAGCGCGGGGTGGGGCCCGTTGCCTAGCAACAGGCCTCCACGGGGAAGCGCCTATTGCCTTGCCCGTGTCCGCTGGAGGACTAGGTTTTTGTAGTGCCTGATACCTAGGATCTCCTGGGAAATCAAAATGAGCTGTAGACTCTGTTAGGTGTTCACCAGCCTCTCGGCAATCATTTCTGCTCTGCCCTGCCTGTGAAATAGACGCCTTCCTGTCTTTGTCTTCAGACAGCACCCGCAACCCCAACCACGTGTCACATGACGTATTCTCTTACCTCTCTCCTTTCTGCACGTTTGCACATGCTGAGTCTTCTACCTAGACTCCTTCTAGCTTCACCTACTCATCTCTTATCCTTTCAGATTTAGTCCAGGCGCCCCCCTCCTCCAGACCACCTCAGTCTGGATTAGAAATCTCTCTAGGGTTTGCCTAGGACTCTGCCGCCCTCTATCACACTGATCCCATTGAGTAGAGTTCCCTCCTACAAGTCTCTGAGCTTCCTGGAGGCAGGCAGTGATGGATCACATTTTCCTCTGTGTCCCATCTTGTGGATTTTTGGGTGGAGGGCTGAGATGCTCTGTATCTGGCCACTCACAGGTGACATCTTTTGCCATGCATTTGTGCTCTGTCTGTTGTGAACCCACACAAGGGATGAGGAACAGGGAATCGGCCTTCACTGATACTATGCTGGGTGCCAAGCCCTGCACCCTTCCCTCATTTAATCCTCATAACAATCCGGGTAGGATATACATTGTCATCTCTATTTTATTAAGGAAAGTGAGACATAGAGAGGGATAGTAATTTGCCCCAAGTCACATAACTTATAAGTGACCGAGGGTGTGCAGAGGGCAACATATCCTCCTGGGCACTAGTTCTAGAGTTTTAAACATCTATTTTGTCCTGAGTTTCCACCTTGAGATTTTTTTTGAAATGGACCACATGGATGCATCCTAGATTCTGGGCATATACTAGTACAGCATAGGGAGAGCAGCCTAAGGACATTTGCCTCCTGAAAACTGCTCTTTTCACAGACTACAGCACAAAAAGCTTCCTGAGAGAATACTAAAGTAACATGAACAGTGAGGGAAGGAACCTCAGGTCTTAGGCCCCACACTGGGCCACAAGGCGGTCAACATCTCCCATTGCTTGAGCTCCACTACAAGTTCCATTGTGCAAGCTGAAACTAACAGATTGCTCGTTCTTGTGGCCGAAACGAAGCAAGGAGATTGTTTTCTAAGGCTACACCTCTAGGTTTTGGTCCCCCAAACTCTACTGAGAGAAGCCTTTTACCATGATAGCTCCAGTTTTTCTGGAGAGTGGAGTAGGGGTGCGCTGCATCCTCTTGAGGACAGAAACACCTCCCTCTGGGCCTAGGGAAGAGGATAAGTTTCTCTCTCTGCAGCCTTGAGGATTCCCAAAGCCCCTTCCACTCCTGGGTGCAGTGGTATTGGGGGCCTGGGCCAAGGACCTTCTTACTGGGGAACTGCTCAGAAGCCTTGGAAAGAGCCATGGCCTCTTCTCCTGGGCAAAAGCTCAGGAGCCTGGGCCCTGCTCTTCCTCTTTGCCTCCTCCTAGCTCTTGGGCACATTATATAACCTCTCTGAGCCTGCCTTTGCCCTGGTAACACTGGCTTAGGGATGTGCGGAAGATGCAGGAAATCTTATGTGAAATACTACCTCTGATGCCACCCTCGGTGAACAGAGTATGGTACCTGTTTTGTCATCAGATGACTGAAGGCCCCTCCTCTTTGAGACCATGTCAGGAGGCTAAAGCCAGCACTGTGGTTCTTTACTTCCTGGTGCTTCCCACATGCCAGGCACTGTGCTGAGCGCTTTCCATAAATTCTCTCTGCGAATCCTTATAGTGACTGGTCCAGGCAGGTACCATAATACCCCCATCTTACAGATGGCAAGACTGAGGCCTTACAGAGGTTGGGTTCTTACACTTGGTCATACTTTCTACAACTGGCAGAGATGGGATCACATCCAAGTTCCACCTGAGTCCGGAGCTAAATTCCTGACCACATTGTATTCTCCCTCTTAGGGAAGGGGAGTCGTTGTCCCCCCAGGACTTGCTGCCCAATTGCAGTGCACCCAGCCCAGCTGGGTTTCAAGGCATGTGGACGGACTGAATACAAAGAACAACCTAGCTCAGGTCTTACACCAGCAATGAAATTATTATTATTTATTTCGTTTCAAACTTTTTCATTTTGTTTTGAAAATAAGGAAAGCACAAAGTCATTTTTTTAAAAAAAATAATGAGCATTAATAGTGTATCAAAATTTTAAACTAAACCCTTTCAGAGGGTAGGTTGGAAATTTATCGTTCATAATGCTTTTAATTCAAATGTAACCGAGAGACAGTTTTGATTTTTACTAGGCTAATTTTATTTTCCTACTCACTTCTTCCTCTTTCTCTGGACTTTTTGTTTTTGTTTTAATATAATTAATTAATTGGGAATATAAGCAATACATGGAAATGGTAAACAATTTAAAAGGCTAACTCACCTCTGTTTCTCTGTTCGGAGATATCCCTGCCATTTTTGTGTCTTTTTCCAGTGATGATTTGTACAAGGTTAACTTGTTTAACTCATCTTTAATTACGAGAGAATTATAGATTCTCACACTGTTGTAAGAAATAATACAGAGAAATCTCCTGTCCCCTGTACTCAGTTTCCCCTAATGGTAACATTGTACAAAATTACAGTACAATACCACAGCTGGAATATGGACATTGATACAGTCCACTGGATTTATCCAGATTCAGTTTTACATTTTGCATTTAAATTCATTCTTGTATAAGGTGTCAGATTTAGGTTTAGACTCTTTGTGTGTGTGTGTGTGTCCTCTGGATGTCCAATTGCTGCAGCGCCACGTGCTGCAAAGGCTGTCTTTTTCTTCACTGAATCCTTTTGTACCTTTGTCAAAATCAATTGAGCCTGTTTCTGTGGGTCTATTTTTGAGTTTTTAATCTGTTTCCTCGATCCGTTGTTGTTGCTGTTGTTGTTGTTTTAAACACACAGATGGTAGCATGTGATCCACACCGTTCTGAACATTTATCTTTTCATTAATGCTAGACCAGGGTTTTTTGAGCCTTTTTAATGCCATGAACCACTTTGCTAGTCTGGGAAAGCCTGTGACCTGTTCCCAGAGCAGTGCTTTAAGTGGATAAAGTAAAACACGTAAGGTCACAGAGAAACCAATTTTGTTTAAATATTTGGCAGAATAGAGAACTACATGTATGGGTTAGCAACACGTGTACTTCTTTACAAACACATTAAATAACAAGATCTAGTGGTGGGTCTAATCCCTCTTAATGGTTTCAAAGTAGTGATCTCATTGATATTTTGAGATACCTGTAACAACTATGAAGTGATTATGAGAAAATCTGTAATTTCTATCAGTGACCAAGTTGCTGCTAACACTGCTGGGATTTGTGGCCTACATTCATAATTGAAGGAAACACTGAATTATAGTTAGAGGTTAGTGAGAATTAAGATATGGTTTTCCTCTAGTCAGGTTCTCAGAGCCCTCCATTCTTTTAGGACCCAAGATATAAACTTCTGCATCGAGCTTGGGAATCCTCATATCTTCCTCATTCTTCTTAACTACTTATAGTATTTAACTTAACTGCTGTATAGTATTTCACTGGATGGATGCACTTTAATTTATTTAATCAGCGCCCCACTGTGAGACTTAATCTTTTGCTATTACTACTAACTTAATTTTTAAAAGATTTCTCCTGTTCAGACTTCCTTCTCCAGCAGGGCCACCAAGCCGACCCCTCCGTTTTCAGAGAGGCCCTTGGCTGGTGATAAATACCCAGACAATGTGCAGAGGGCGTCTCGGAGGGCAGGCTCCAGCCCCAGCTCCCCCTCCTTGTGGGCTGTCCACCCTGCACACCATGACATCCTTTGCCCCTGCCCCAAGCCCAGGCTTGATTGCACGCCAGCCCTCGTGAGTGAGCAGTAGGCAGGCTGAGCAGGGTTCCCCAAGCTGTGCAGCATCCTGTGAGCAGATGTACAGCTTCTCTGTGCCTTTGTGCTACATTTTATTAACAGCAGATTGCAAGATGCTAACATTCTATCATGTCAGCTCTTGCATTTGAGCTAGCACAGGCATTGGCCTGTCAGTAATTAGCTGCTGGGTGGTGGCTTTTCTTCATCTTTTTTTTTTTTTTAATTGAATCAGAACATCTTTTTTCTTTCTTCCTTTCTTCTTGGTAGTAGACGCAGTCCATGGAACACTTTGTGTGGACTTGGCCTTTTTTCCACATTCATGGGCAATTAATTTCCAGCTATAATCCAGTCACCCAGCAGACTGAGTTGTCTCCCAACATTGTCAGTCATTTGCCGGAACAGTTGTTCTCCCACCCACCTCTACTTGGGAAAACAAGAGATAATAACACCTCATTCTGAAATGTGTGAAACATACCTAGTTTTGAAACCCTGGCTATTTCAATTGTCAGTCTCTAATTAAGTCAGTGTTTTTGAACATCTGGCTTTTGCATTTTTTTTCCAATTTGGAGTAAATTTTTTACTACCACAGTATATTAACACCAGTCATAGGGTGATATCAGCCACCATCTTCAACATCAGCAGTGACCTATATTCCGTCCACAGAGTTAATTAGAATTTTATCGTGCACCTACAATGGGTCAGGCCTTGTGCTGGGCTCCTAGGACGGGTGGATATTTCCCTCTTATATCCAGGCCTGGGTGTCCTAGCACCCTCATCTGAGTGCTCCCCCACATAAAACCCTTCTCTAGCTCCCCACTGCTCTGAGATCGAGTCCCGCTTCCCAGGCTGGCTGTTCACAACTCACAGTCCAGCTGACTGTTCCAGAGTCTTCTATGCTTCTTTGTCCCCATTGCACTAGAATTCCCCCAAATGCCTCCAGTCCCTGTTCATACTGTACCACTTCCTGCCTCATCGTGGACCCTGCTCTGAGCCTTCCCATGAAGTCCAGCCTTGTTCTCCTTTGATGCCAGGTGTACCTAAAGCCTCTTCCTTCAAGCCTTCACTGTACTTGCTTGCTTTTTCTGTGAGTTCATTGTAAGGATAACATCTGACTCATCCCTTGAGGTCGCCATGACCTCGTGGCCAAATATAGTTGTCAGTTCTCTGTCTTCTGCTGCTTGGTCTCTTAACCTGTTTTACACACATCTCTCTAGACTCCTGGGACGCTCCTCTCTCCTGATTCCTGCCTCGAAGCTGCTCCTTCTCCTTCCATTGTTGCCCTTTCCTCTTCTCTGCCTGCCTTCTGCATGCTGGTGCTCCCCAGACAGCGCCTGGACCCTCCTTTCGTCCTGTCAATGTTCTTTCTCTGGAGTTACTCATCCAGGTCCTGACATCCCAGCTAGTAGAATGCAGGACAGGCTAGCCTGGGTTCTTGACTCGTATTACCTTTGTCTATGTAACCTGTCTAACTGCACATGGAAAAGGTGTCCTGACCGTGAGGTTTCTGGCAGGAAACAAGCCAGCTTGGAAGGTTCAAGGGATTTTAATGGGAGGCCTTTTCTCAGACATGTGAGTAGGGTTAAGGAACCAGCAAGAGATACTGAGGCACTCAGACTAGCAGCATTGGGACCCATTATCACTCCAGGGCTGAGGGGATGAGGGGAGAAAAGAGCACTCCTGGAGCCCAGAGTGAGCTGGAGCCTGTGGAGGAGGGCCGCCCATGCAGGCGCTGCGGTCAAGGACAGATGTAACTGCAGCCAAACTCAATGGGTCAGAGCACGGAAGGAAATGGGTAGAACCAGCCCTACACCGATCTCCTTCCACCCTCTAATCTCCTAACAAGTGCTTTCCATTGGCCAAACCCCACAGGAAGCTGGAGGGTCAAGGAGCCGGAGGGCAAAGGATGCAAATCAGAGCTCCGGCTCGGCCCCTTGGGCACAGAATAGGGCAGAGAAGAGCAGACACCAGGTTGGCAGGGGCACACGGGGAGTCACTATCACCGTCCACCCCTGTGCCACTCTGCATCTTGGCCCTTGTCTCAGAGCAAGAAACCTTCATCTCCGAATCAGGGGTAGGGCTACAAAGCCCATCAACTGCTGTGTTGCCGTGAAGTGATACCAGTGCGGTCATGATCCCACCAGGAACCTCAGTTAGAACATTAGCTAAACGGCAGGAAAAGGGAAATAAATTAAGCAAGCGACATGTAGGTAGCAGCGGCAGTTATCACCATGTCTGCAATCGAATGAGAGGAAGAGGTCAATAATGACTCTTTCTTTTTTTCTAGCACCCGTTCGATGTCCCCTTCACTCTCCATGAGCACCTTGTCTGGTGGGAGTTCCGTACCTGGTAAGGCGACTCATTTCTTCATCCTCCTCGGGCCTGAGTCCTGGGTCCCCCTGTCTTTGTTGCTTGTTGCGTTTGCCCCCAGCTGTGATTCGGGGATATGAAAGCATCTCTCCTCGACCTCCCTCAGTGGACCCCAAGTTCCTAGCAGAATTCTCTTTCCTCTGTTGTGCAGCAGAGCCCCGTCCCCCGTTGGTAGTCAAGATCACCCACCCAGGCCACTAGAGCAACTTTTTCCCTTTCGGTTGGTTCCCTAGCACGAGGAGCTCAAAGTGACCAAAAGGAAACCCCAGCTTCTAATTTAGGAAAATCATGACTCTGTTTCCTGGCAGAAGCCCTTGAAAAAATAGCACCTCCAAACCTACTGAGCCTATGGCTGCTGTTGTAGTTTGGAGTCCTCGCAAGCAGACCCCAAAGTGAAGTTTCATGTAGAAGTGATATATGAAGGAAGTTCCCTCTGGAGGAGGAGGGGCAGGGTGGGCATGGGGGAGAAGCTAGGGAAGATGCCATTTCAGACTGGCACTCAGCCTCAGCCTGACCCACGAGGAGCTCTGGAGAGTACATCACACCCGGAGGTATCTAGATTGGGGCCAAGAGACCTGGGCTTCCACGCTCCTTCACCCTCCTCCACTGTTTGAGGGCCACGCCAGACGCAATGCAAATCCTCAGGTGCCTCCAGTTGCCTGAACCTGAGGACCAAGCGGGCTTGAGAACCTAGGGGACATTCTCTGGAAAAGAACCTCAGATGTGGCTGTTGGAAGCAAACACACGCTGAACCCAGGAGGGGCCCAAACATGGAAACAAGGAATCTGAGGGATCTGGGCAGAGTTCCAAGATGATCTGTTATGTTGCAGAAACGAGATCAAAAGTCCTAGAAGAGAGTTATTAAGGTCTGAGAGGGAGCGGGCTGTGGTGATGGTCGCACAATTCTGTGAACTAACAACCTCCGAATTGTACACCTTAAGGAGACAAATTGTACAGCACATGCTATTAGGCTACTATTTTAAAAAATGTGAGCGGAGACACTCCTTGTGACTAAGGTACACACCCCATCCTATGGGACAGATCCTCTAGCTCACAGGGTGCTCTTTCCTAGCTGGTGCTGTAACTGAACCCTCGCCAGGTTATTTTTAATAATAATAATAATAATTACTATTATTATTATTTATGCCTACAGCACCTGGTTTTCCTAGGTGGTCTCCCATCCAAGTACTAACCAGGCCTGACCCTGCTTAGCTTCCAAGATCAGACAAGATCAGGTTTGTTCAGGAACAGCTTAGCCATAGACCATGGACTGTGGCTCCACTGGGGTGTGAACCCAGGACCTTCTGCACGTAAAGCAGACATGCTAACTGCTACACTATGGAACCACGTCCAATGGCAGGCTATTTTAGCATCCCCTCAGACTAGCTGCTAGGTGCAAGCCCGCTGCCACACTTCTCTCCCTAGTAATTGTATTCCTGGGTTGGAAGCACTAGGCTGAGGCAAAGCATGGCGGTGGATAAAACATCTGGATAGCCGCAGATGGTGGTACTGACAGAAGTATCCAGCAGAGAAGGCAAATTTCTACCAGATTCCATGAGGATGGAAGACATTCAATGAGATCCACTTGCCATCATTGTGGTTTCCTGGGGAGTGGTGCTGTTTGGGCACCACTGGGCCGCACTGGCCTGTGGTATTGACAGATTGAACACTTAACAGCGGCAGCAGCCAGGTCAGCTTTGGTACGGGGAATCCCACGTTGCTGAGCTATGGAAAGTCTCCATTCCTGCTGCTATGGACTGAATTCTTGTGCCCCACCCCTGCCCAATTCCTATGTTGAAGCCTTAACACCCAGAGTGGCTATATCTGGAGATGGGGCCCCTAAAGAAGTAATTAAGGTTAAAAGAAGTTATAAGAGTGGGGCCCTGATCTAACAGGATTGATGTCGTTATAAGAAGAGACACCAGAGAGCTCCCTTTCTCTTTACCTCCATGCACACAAAGAAGTCATGTGAGCATACAGCAAGATTATGCCACCTGCAAGCCAAGAGCAGAAGCCTCAGGATGAATCCTACCTTGCTGGCTCCTTCATTTTAGACTCCCCACTCGCCAGAACTATGAGTAATAAATGTCTGTTATTAAGCCACCCAGTCTGTGGTGTTTTGTTATGGCAGCCTGAGCAGACTACGACACCTGCTGTCACAGTTGTTTTTTTATGGGCCCATTGACCAAGGGCAGGATTGGCTGGGGAAAGAGATGAACTGATGTCTACAGGATGGGCCACTTTGTTTCCCTAGTTACTGAGAGCCTTCTCTGCATCGACAACCCCTCTGGTGCACATTTACATAGCACGTGAATATTTTGAGAGGCCCGGCTGCATACCTATCTCCTTGTTGCCAGTTTTCCAATCTCATTCCTTCCAAGGCCCTGAGCAGCCAGCTAACCCAGAACCCCCCGCCTGTGAATCAATGTAGATCCACACCTCAAGCTATTTTCCTTCCACTGACGTGGGCAGTAAGGCACCAGTTGAAGTTCTTCCCCACAGGAGGATGACTTTGCAGCCCCCTCCTTTCAGGACGGCCGCTGAGGGGGGCTGGAAGGCAGCCTCTGTCCACTGCTGGCTACTGCTGGCATGCCATATACACCCATTTGTAAGCCAGGCTCCTAGCGGTTTCTACTTTTGCTAATCAGTTAGCAAAGGGAATTCCCCCAAAGACATGGCAAAGCCCCAGCAGCAGCAGGCTCTGTGGGTGTCTAGGCCAAGTTTTCATGATTTACTTGTGCCTCCTGGACCTGCTCCAGCCCAGTTTCGTGTGTGCATTTGCATCGAATGTGGGAGTGCTGCTGCTCACACCCAACTTTATGACTCGGAGGAGCAGACAACATTCAATGTGTTCATTTTTCTATGACTGGGTAATAAATTACTACAAACGTAGTGGCTTAAACAACACCTACTTATTATCAGTCTCTGTAGGCCAGAAACGGGGTAACTGCATAAGTGGGTTCTCCGCTCAGGGTCTTGCACGGCTGAAACCACGCTGTCGTCCAGCGCTTTGATGTTATTTGAGGCACAGGGTTCGCTTCCAAGCTCATTCAGGTTATTGGCAGAATTCAGCTCCTTGCAGGTGTAGGACTAAGGTCTCTGTCTTCTTGCTGGCTATTGATTGGGAATCATTTTTAGCTCCTGGAGGCCACTCTTTGTTCTAGCTACATGGGCCTCCCATTACATGGCAGCTACTTCTTTAAAGCCCGCAGGAGAGTCTCTCTCCAGTCTGCCATGATAGAGTCTTACATACAGTATCACAGGAGTGACCACCCCATCAGATTTAGACTCAAGAGGGGTGGTTATACAAGACATGTACACCAGGGAGCGGGACTCTTGGGGTCATTTTAGAATTCAACCCGCATACCTATTATCTAAAGGGTCCAGCAGTAAACAGATAGCGTGCTCAATTAAGATAATTTAAGGGGGCTCAATAAGCGAATTAGCAATAAGATCTGGCAGGGAGCAGTAAACCACAGGGAGAGTGCTGTACCTGGAGAGCCCCATTAGCATCCCTAGGGGTGCCTGAAGGAGTGAGGGCACAGAGCAGCCAGGGGACCTGGAGGAAGAGAGTTGGGCAGAGAAGTCTGCTATGAGCGAGCCGTCATCCAGGGGCCTCTTGCGGGAAGGTGAGCTGGGAGGGTAAATGCTCTGGCCTCCTTCCCCTCCTACCAGCCAGTCGCCTGCTGGTGCCCCTCAGTGCTGAGCCCAGTCAGAAGCCAGAGGGCAAGGGAGCCCCTTGATACAGTCCTCACAGGTCAGCCCCCCGAGGTGCAGAGCAGGGGAGAAGACACGGGCCAGAGAAGGGAGGCAGCAGGAGGACGGCCAACCAGCAGCCCTTCGGTGTCCTGCGGCCATGGGTTCCAGTCTCTCCAAAAGCCAGTAGCCAGACCAAGCTGCTTTTCTAGTGTAGAAGAGCTGCCAGTGGAGAAGCGTACGCTGGTCTCCCTAACCTCCATGGTTATGCTCTGATTCTGTGGAGGAAGCCAGGGAGCCCACGCCCCACCCCCATCTGCCCCAGACACTCCAGCAGCATTGGATCTGCTGGGTCATAAGGCCCACAGGGCAGGGCCGCTTGTACCACAGTCTGGACTGAATGCAGAGCCCAGTCGTACTTTGGGCCCATCCCCAACAGGCAGGCTCACCAGCTCCCAGGAAATGGGTCCAGGCTGCATCCCCAGGTGTGGCGTACACAGCCTCCAAAATCCAAACAGTCTCCTTCAGCTCCATGTCTCTTATTTAGCGGTAGTTCGTATGAAGTGCAGCCACCTGTCTTTCATTTTAGAGAAAATATTCCACATTCTATCTCCTCCTGCCCTCTGGTCGCTGACTGGAAGCCAGGAGAACGAAGGAGCCCAGGAGGTTCTGTTGGCAGGGATCAGCCTGTGGACATGGAGCAGGGTGCAGAGGGGTCTGTGTGTGAGAGACAAAGGGAGAGTCACCAGCCCCACATTCCCAACCCGACACGCAAAACAGAGCTCTCGACTTTATCAGCTGCTGCTGACCCCTGCAATCCCACAGTGCCTCCTGCCTGGTGATTGTCTGTGGTTTTCGAAATGGACACCTTGCCTCCTGTCTTCTCTGCACCTCCACTGCATTCTCCATCAACAGCTAGAATGATCCTTATAAAATATGAATCCAATCAGGTCACTCCCCAGCCCCAACCCTGCAGTGGCTCCATTGCTCTTCCAGTAAAACCTCAATCCCTTGGCTGGATCTCCGAAGTTCTACATGAAGTGGCCCCCATCCAAGCTGGCCCAGGAGACAAATTCATCATTGGTCTATACACAGCCCACTTTCATTTACTTGTTTGTTTGTTGTAATAACACGATAAGCACCCATGAATCCACTGCTCCGGACGAAGGCCAGGTCCTTGACGGTTTCCTGCATACAGCCATCTCACCCCCAGTTCTTCCTCTCACCAGCCCTACCCATGGCAACCAGCATCCTGAATCCTGGTGCCTCGTTCATTTGCTTTCCTTTTTTTATTCCAGTACATCCATATGTATTTCTAAACTTTTTAAAAGTTATTTTACGCCGCGGTCTTTGGGGCTAACTTTTATTTCACTGGCTTTTACGTCGTTGTGGGCTGCCGTCGTCCCTTACCCGCTGCATGATAGTCCCATGTGGCATCCCAGGTTCCGCGCACTCTCCCACTCACTGCCACTCGGTGTTCTGGGTTGGCTGTGGGGAGCTGTGCTGCTGTGGGCATTACCGCCCAGGCCCCTGTTGGCCTACCTTCTACCGCTCTTCTTTCGCCCACCACACATCAGTCATGCTGCCCTCTTTGTATACGCTCTGTGCTCCTCCCTGCCCCAGGGCCTTTGCACTTGCTGTTTGCACTTCCTGGAATGCTTTCACTGCTCCGGCTCGTCTTCATTATTCTGGTTTTGGTGCAATGTCAACTTCTCAGTTGCCTGCCCTGGCCCACCTAGGTCTGCAGCCCTCCCTCCCAGAAACTGTCCCTATGAATCCAAAGTCTTCCTGGGGGCCTCAGGGAGGGGCTGCAGTATATGTGATTGAAGCACAGGGACAAGAGTGGGGTGAGAGATAAACCACAGAAGTGGTTTGAGAGCAGGCAGGATAAGGGTTCAAATGCCATGCCACCGAGGCCAAGCACACCACCGTCCTTCAAGGCGTGTTAAGATTGGTGCCCCAAAGGAGGCCTGGTGCAGCCTGGGTGATCCTCCAGGCTTCTGAGGAGGGGCAGCTGTAGTATATGCTCAAGTCTAGGCAAGTGGGGTTTCCTCAAATGTATCCCTCAGAAAACGGGGTTGCCTCATTTTGAGTCTTCATGTCGTTTCATTTTATGGGGCACTTGCTCAATCACTTTATTTTGAAAAGCAAAGTCTGGCTGGGAATGCATGCCAGACTAAAACAACCTCTGGTGTTTTGGACACTCCTCAAGGTTACCTATAAAATCGGTAGTAACGGTAACGGAGAACCTAATCATCGACAGTCACCAGTCAGAGGCGTGTAACCTGGTCATCGTGAGGGCTGCCTGATGCCACACAGCCAGGCCATGTTGTTTCTTTGGAAGGATGGGTGCCTGCGTGCTCAGTGGGCCCCCCCCCCCTTGTTCTTCAGAGGGGAAAACCAAGGTCTGGGGAGGTGAGCGACTTCCCAATGGTACAGGGGTAGGCCTAGAAAGCAATGACCCTGCTTCCTAGAGCTTCAGGTTTTTTCAAGACTGTGAATAGAAGCACAAGGCACACATACTCTTTCCACTTTCTTGGCCTTGAAGACAGGGATGATATTATAGGGGAAGCTCCAGCTTTGGAGCTCGGAGATGTGAGTTCCAATTCCCTCTCTGAGCTTGTTTTCTCCTCTGCTGAGAGCCCTATTATAGGATGTTGTGAGGCTCCAGCTTCTGTAGGATGGGGAGCGAGTCATTCCTTGGAGTGTATGATCCATGCATGTGAAGGGGAAGCTGTGGCAAGGGGTGGAGCTGGGAGCTATGGAGAAGCTGCAGCCTCTCTGCAGTGCTCTGAGGAGCAGCTGGGGTGTGAGCCTGCTCAAGGGTGCCTGCCGTACACTGGAGAGCAGGGCCAGAAGTAGGGCTGGGCGGCTGGGCTGCTTGTCCTCACAGCCAGCCATCTCCCCAGCAGGTCCAATAACTCTCACCACGGGAACATGTGTTTGCCACCACAGGCCTTGAACGTCTTGTAAAACTCACAATTTGTTCAAAAGAATAAACAGCATGAAAGGGGACGCGGAGCCTTCATCCAGGGCTAGGGGCGGGGCAGTGGTGGGGCAGGGAGCTGCTCGAAGCTGGTTTCCATTTAAACCAGATTTGCAGGCATCGGTTCTCAGCTCTGGGAAGCCCTGCCTGGTACAGACTGTGTGTTTGGCACTGGCCTTGGATGAAGGACCAGAGCCTCACTTTCTCTGGCCTCGGATGAAGGACACAGAGCCTCACTTTCTCTATCTGTGAAAAAGGATAACAATAGGAATATTCTATACAACGTGCAAAGTGTTTAGAACAGTACCCAGGAAGGGTGAGCCATCATTCTTATAGGAGATAGACATGCACGCATTTGATTATACCCAGAGGGACCAGAGCTATAACAGAGGAAGCCTGGGACCTGAGGGCCTGGGGAGGCCTCTAGGTAGATTGAAGAGGCAGAGGTTTTCTGGAGAAGGGGATACCGGTTTTCAAGATATAAACTGGGGACAGGTCGCACGGTGTATCCAAGAGGCATGCAGGCCTCTGTCCCCTTCATCTACCCTGGGACAGTGCCCTGTAGCCTATCAGGACCTGGGTCTCCTCCCACCAGCAATTCACGCAGCAGCCAGCCTAGTGCGGGTGGGGAAAGGTGAAGGAACGGCCACTGGGGGGCGCCAGGACCCAAGCCAACCAGCTACTCTGAACGGAGCATGCTCCCTAGTCTTTACTTATTGTATTTCAGAAGGGCTATTAGATGCAATGAGAATTTGAAAATTTGTCATGGGGCAGGGTTTTTCCTGTCCTTGAGAGGAGGCAGGAGGCCCGACTCAATCCCCAATTCTGCCACAGATTCTGAGTAAGTCTCTGGCAGTGCTTTTGGGGCCTGTTTCCCATGGGTCAATGGTGGTGCCCTCTTACTTGGGTGGGTGTAGAAAGTAGAGGGCTGTGGGCTGCCCAGGAGAGAGAACTGAGTGCTTGCAAGTCAAACTGGCTGAAAAATGCCCACAGCACTCTGGGCCTGTTTCTTTCCTATTTACTGTATCTCAGGGAGGCAGAAAATTCCTGGGACCTGGTTTAGGGCCACAAACACCAGCCCAGGAGAAGGCTGCCACACTGTCGGGAGGGTGCAAAGCCCAGACACAAGCCTTGAGCACAGGGTACAAAGCCTAGGCACCTTAGAGGGGTCTGGAGTCTGCACCTGTACGGGTTGCCCCTAGTGGCTCTGAACCAGGGCTCACAGACAATCCTATGAGAGACTACTCTTTAGGCCAAGACAGCTTGTCCAGGAGCACCAGCCGGGTGTGCTTCAAGCTCAGCAGTCACACACTCATCTTTTCTTCCTTCATTCAATACACATTCATGGATTCCACTCTAGATGAGGCCCTCTGTGCCTCAGACACTCAGAGAGTAACCGCACCTGGTCCAGCCTCTGAGGACTCAGTCTAGAGGGGAGATGCCTCACTCTGGCAAACCATGAGGCCAATGTGACCAGTGCCGTGACTTAGAAAGCTCAAGGCAGGGTGTTCCAGACAAAGGGAAGAGTGTAGACAAAGGCCGGGAAGCAAGAAGCAGAGCTAAAAAGAATGGGGTCTGGTGGGAGGGAAGGGTATATTGGGAGGAGAGCTACAAGCCTCTGATGTAGAAGTGCAATGAGGCCTCACTAAGGCTATTGAACTTTACATGGGGGTGGGGGGTAATGTTGCTTGGACGTCTTAATTATCCTTTTACTTGAAAGTTTCCCACCAGCCTGGGGGCTCCTCTTGCCAATTAACTGCATGAGCCTACCCCTGGCAGGGGCTCTGGCACCCTCAAAACATCACTGAGTTGCCCCACTGGCATGCAGTTGGGAGGGGGCAGAAGTGTGGGGCGGGTGGGAGCTGAGGCTGCAGAAGTAGAAAGTGGGAGGGTGGGAGGGAAGGGGGAAGGGGTAGTCAGGAGCAGCTGATTTGTTTTAGAGCAAGAGGCTCTGGGCTGCTTTCTAAACTTCAGCATCAAAGGCTGTTTGGAAACGTGTACAGAATAAGGTGGAATATTATGGAAATTGTCTCCTTTGCTTTGTGGCCTTGGAATTCACGGTCATTGAGAAGAATTTCCCCTGGTCCCATATTTCCCCTTCTTTGAAAGTAAAGCTTTTGGATCAAATAAATACAAATTATGGTCATACGTTTCTTCTGAACTCAGCTGGCTTCACCAGCCATAAAATAAATAGATTGAACTTTTTTCAAACTGTTCTTCCAGTTTGGAAGGTCAAGCAGGCTCACCTTTGAGATTCAACGTGGTAACGTTCCAGTTTTCATCTTTTCCTTGACCATCACTTGCAGTCATTGGCACCTGAGAGCCACCTGGCCATGGGGGACTCAGCTTCTGTCCCAACTTGGCCAAGCTGGGATCTTGGACAAGCCCCTTAGACTTAACGGAGCATCAGTGTCTTCACCGACCAAGAGGAATTAATTATACCTACTGCTCACTCATTTTTATCTGTCTCAAAGACACATTGTTTCAAAAAGTCAATTAGTATACTATGGGCTGAGAACAAAAATCAACAGTCCCCAAACTATCCCAGTCTGAAACTGCCCAATCCCAGTGCCGCTTCCCAGAGGCAGCTACGTTCAAACCCTGAAGCGGGAGCTGTTCCTTCTGAGTTCACTTTCATACTTCAGTACTGTCTGCTAACCGCTACCTCGGGGCTCTTCACTTGGAGACAGTTTCTGTTGGCTTCCTGGGAGTGATGACCTGACTTTCTTCTGATGCTTCCACCACTTTCCTCTTCCCCAGATTCCCAGCAGGTATAGCACATCACTTTTCATTAAATAGACATTCCAGATTATGTGATCTCGCTGTGTAGATATTCACTAATCTAACTACCACACTCTGATTAATTTCTTTTTCTCATACTTTTACCATTTTATGTAATTAATAATTGCCTTGTTTTTTCATTTGTCTAGTTTTCTGTTGCTGTTGCTAATTCTTCCCAAACTCTTCCTGCTAGCCATGTACACCACCTCTTCATGTTACTGTCCACACTGCCAAGTGTATCAGAGTCCCCGGTTTTGCCTTCTGCTCCTTCTAGCCCTGTTGTATAGCCGTCCACTTGGCTTCACCTTGACCTCTCCTGCACTGGATTCCTTGTTGGCGAGATCCTTATTCTTGTTTTATTTCCTCAGTTTAGTGGAGCTAGTCCTCTGTTAACTTTTTGATTAATAGGGCATGGAAAATACTGTTTTCTGTAGTTTTGGCATGTCTGAAAATATCTTTGTTCTTTACTCACCCTTGATTAATAGTTTAGCTGCGCATAGAATTTCAGGTTGAGAATTGTTTTCATTCAGAATTTTTAAGACTTTCGCTCTACAGTTTTCTGCCTTCCAGTGTTTCTCTGAGAAGTTTGAGGACATTTTGATCCACATCTTTGAATGAGGCCATCTGTTTCCTCCCCTTCTCCTATTCCTCCTCTTTTTAGGACCCCTCCTTTATCCCTGGTCTTCGGGATTTTCAAATGACATGCCTTGGTGAGGGTCTTTCTTTCATCTACTGTACTGGGCACTCAGTGAGCCCTTTCAAGCTGGAGGCTCGCATTCTTCTGTTTTGGAAATTTTTCTTATAATACTTCATTTTCTCTTCTTTCTTTTATGAAACTTTTATTAGTCAGATATTGACTCCTTCTTATTTATTTGTTCCTAGTCTCTATTTCTTTATATTTTTGCCTACTCTGTGAGTGATTTCCTTGATGTTACCATTCACACTTTCTGTCAAAAGTTTCAGTTATCGTGTTTGTTTGTTTGAGTTTTGCTAGGCTGCCTGCATTGTCTGGTTCCTCCAAGTTTTTCTCCTTATTTGTTCCTGGTGTTCTTACAGGCACTAAAAAACTGATGGGAAGCTGTATACCCGGATTTCAGGGGAGAGGCAGGGCACGAATTACTGATTATGGGTTTCACCTACGGGGATGATCTGGTGGCAGGTCAGCTTTTTGGGGGAAGTTCCATATGCCCATTTCCAGAGGCCAGTTACTCCTCCATTCTCTTGTTCTGGAATGGACATGGGGGGACCCACTGTTCTGGGTTTCTGGGTCAGGACCCCCTCTGGTTCTGTGTCTGTGGAGAATGACCTGTCATCTTCTGGTCTCCTAGGAGTGGAAGGTGATTGGTGGAGGAGAGCGAGTTACCTGGCTGTACAGGCTGGGAGAGGGGCTACCAGTGTACCTCTCAGCTCCCACACTGACTTCCCCCAGCCACCAACTTTTTAATCCACTCCCTGCCCCACTTTCCTTAGTATTTGGTACTTCTGAGTCCTGAGCGTTTTGGGGCCTCTGTGGGAGATCCCGATCACATCTGGCAGTTCCCCCTCCATGGACATCGAGCTGCCTTTGCCCTGCTAGTTCAGCCTCCACTTCCTCACCAGCCCCATCTTCCATTGGCTCCTCTCCAGTTCTCTTGGTCTTTTTCAGTTCTGTACCATCATCACCTTGATGGAGTTTTGCGAGATGAGATCGATGCTTACGTCCAATCTCTTGACCATTTCAGTTAGACTTAGCTTGCGTCAAGCAATCTGAGGAAGCCAAAGAAACATCATCATCATTCTACTAACAGCTAATCGTGATCCAGTGCTTGCTCCATTCCAAGAGCCCTGTTAAGTATGTATTAATGTATTATTTCATGAAGTTTTTACTACCACCCTAATGAGGGCAGTTATAGATGTGGAATTGGGCTCAGAGATGTGGGTGACTTGCCCAAGGTCACTCAGCCCGTCCAAACTCCTCAGCCAGAGTCAGAGCCCTCAGTGGTCCTGGCCCACTGACCTTGCCAGCCTTTCTCCCTCCCCACGCTTACCCACTGCATTGAACTAAACTCCCCTCAATGCTCTGCTCACCCTATGTTCCCTCTCTCATTTCCACACCTTTGCACAGGCTGTCACCCTGGAGAAGGAACAAAAGATGTTGGGAGAAAGCTCGCTCGTAAGCACAAAGATTACTCAAGTTCCCAGAGCAGCGGTGAATGACTTAACGCACCTGGCGTTAGGGCTTTCCATGGTGGTGGTGATGTGGTGTGATGGCGGTGGGTGGTGGTGTGGTGGTGGTGTGTGTGTGTGTTTTCTCTTTTGTCTTCTAAAAGGTTTACTTCAATCTGTGCCGTCAGCCTTTCCTGGTCATTCCCTCCCCCATCCCCGTCCCCTTTCTCTCTTTACAATTAGTACCTAACCTGTTATCTGTCTGAGGTGAGAAAGCTAACCACGCAAAGGGCAGGGATGCGTACCAATGAGGAACACAGCGCTGGTGGGAAAAGTAATTGATTAGTCATTTCGTGCTGCTGCCAAGACAGTCACTTAATTAGACTGCATGGATTCTGGCATCATAAGAATAAATTCCGCAACAGACATGCTCCCTTTTTTTTTAATGATGGCTTTACTGAGATGTAATTTGCATATCATGCAATTCACCCATTTAAAGTGTACAATTCAGTAGGGTTTTTTTTTTTTTTTTAGCATGTTCACAGAGTTTTGCAGCCATTATCACAATCAACTTTAGAATAGTTTCATCACCCCAAAGGAACAGTTAAACATTTGTGTTGTTGGCACTTTTTGGCTATTATGAGTAATGTTGCTAATAACATTCATGTATAAGATTTTGTGTGGACATATTTCAATTTCCCTTACATTTTTCTTCTACCCTCTGAGTAGAATGGCTAGGTCACATGCTAATTTTATGTTTAACTTCTTAGGGAGCTGCTCAACTGTTTTTCACAGCACTGTTGCATTCCCATCGGCAAAGTGTGAGGGTTTGATTTCTCCACTTCCTCACCAACACTTCTTATTATCTCACTTTCTGATGATAGTCTTTCTAGCGGGTGTGACGGGTGTGACGTGGTATCCCATTGTGGTTTTGATTTGCATTTCTGTGCTGACTAATGATGTTGAACACCTTTTCATGTGCTTTTTGGCCATTTGTAAATCTTTGGAGCAATGTTGATTCACATCTTTTGCCCTTTTTAAATTAGGTTATTCGTCTTTTTATATTGGAGTTGTGAAAGTTCTTTATATGTTCTAGATACAAGTCTCTTATCAGATATATGATTTGCAAATATTTTCTTCCATTCTGTGGATTCTTTTCACTTTCTTGATGGTATCCTTTGATGCACAAATTTTTAAAATTTTAGTATAATTCAATTCATCCTATTGCAGCTCGTACTTTTAGTGTCACATTTAAGAAAATATTGCCTAATCCAAGATCGTGAAGATTTACTCCTCTGTTTTTTTCTCAGTTTCATAGTTTTAAATCTCACTTAGGTCTTTGGTTCATTTTACGTTAATTTTTATATATGGTGTGAGTTAGGGGTTCAACTTCATTCATTTGTGTGTGGTTATCCAGTTGTCCCAGCACCATTTGTTGAAAAAAATGTATTCTTTCCCCATTTAATTGTCTTGACATGCTCGTTGAAAATCAATTGACCGTGAATGCGAAAGTCTATTTCTGAAGACTCGATTCTATTCCATTGATGTATTTGTCTACCACACCTGTCTCAATTACTATAGCTTTGTAATTATTTTTGAAATCGGGAAGTGTGAGTCCTTCAACTTTGTTCTTTTTCAAGAGTGTTTTGACTGTTCTGGGTTCCTTGAATTTCCAAATGAGTGTTATGATCAGATTGTCAATTTCTGCAAAGAATCCAAGTGAGGTTTTTATAGAGATTGTGCTGACTCTGTAGATCAACTTGGGGATATTGACATCTTAACCATATAAGTCTTTTGATCAATAAATGTGGGATTTCTTTCCATTTCTTTCTACAATGTGTTGTTTTCAAAGTATAAACTTTATACTTTTGTTAAATTTGTTACTAAGTAGTTTATTCTTCTTAATGTTATTGCAAATGGATTTTTTTTGCCTTAATTTCATTTTTGGATTGTTTATTGTAAATGCATAAATTAATTTTTGTGTATTGGTCTTATATCTTTCAACATTGCCATACTCATTTATTAGTTCTAATAATTTTATTGTGGATTCCTTAAGATTTTCTGTATACAAGATCCTGTCATCTACAAATAGAGGTAGTTTTATATATTTTCCAAACTGGATGCCTTTTATTTAATTTCTTTGCTTAATTTCCCTGGCTATACCCTCCTGCATTCTATCGATGTCACTTAGGTCTAGTGGTTTATAGTACTGTTCAGCTCTTCCATGACCTCGTGACCCTCTGCCTAGTTGTTCTATCCCTTATTGAAAATGGGGGTATTTAAAGTTTCCAACTATTATAACTGAGCTGTCTATTTCTCCTGTAAATTGTCAGTTTTTGCTGCGTCTATTTTAGGGCTCTGCTGTGAGGAGCAATATATGTTTATAAATGTTATATCTTCTTGATGGATTGACTTTTTTTTTTTAAATCACTGTAAGATGTCTCTCTTTATCGCTAGCGACATGTTAAAATTTTAAAATCCACGTTGACAAACTTAACAAAAAGTCCGTATTAGGGCGGCTCCTCCCACAGGCTCCTGCTGGTTCCAGGGAAGGAAAACAGGGGCGGAGCCTCAGGCTCTGTCAGTTGGCCCCTCTCCTCTTTTCCTTCTTCCCCAAGCGACAGTTCCAAGCCTTGGTTTTCCTACCCATAAAATGAGAGGATTTGGATTCATAGTCGCTAAGGTTTTCTTTAGCCCTTTCTGAGTTCTGGCATTCTGTAACTAGCGCGAATAAGAAGCATCATTTATTAACTGGTTTACTGTATTTCTAGCACTTTCATATGTCTTGCCCCATGCACATAACTACCAGGAAGGTAGAGATTTTGGTCCTTATTTTACAGATTAGGAAACTAAGGCTGAAAAAGATCGGAGAAAATTTAGAAACTAGGAATAAACATGAAGAAGCAATATCACCGTCACCTCATCTCCCTTAGATGGATCACTCTTAATCTTTGGAGGTACATCCTTCTAGGTTTGTTCTAGACATGAATATGTTCTTAGAAAATTATTTTCACACAGCACATACTGCCTTATTTCACTGAATAAGGTATCCAGAATATTGAGGGAAGGCTTTTCTCATGGTCAGCGCTAAACAATGGTGAAAGAGGCCGCCTTGCTGTGGTGCGCACCTTGCCGGTGGGAGTGTGAGCACCTCGCTTCGTGCACACAAGGTGACAAAGGCTCAAATGGGGGCCGTTTATGAGCTTGTCTTCCTCCCTGGACTGTGAGGCCATCAGGCTAGGACCAGGCTGAATCATCTCACTTCCCTGTGCCCAGCTCAGAGAAGATTTAGAGATAACTTGATGGATAGATTGGCATGAGCCAAGGGACTCAGAAGGAAGATGAGAAACACCTAAGTCTAAAGTCTTTTGGGGCTGGATCTCTTCAGGAAAAGGAATTGTGACAGAAATATCCTGGCCAGGGTTCTACTCTCAATGGTGAGTCTCTGTCCTTCCCTACCTGTAAAATGGGATTGAATAGATTTCCCCTTGAGCCTTCTGAGATGGCCTGGGTAAACTCTGAGCCTTGTTGACAGGAGGGTCTTGAGGCTCAGGAGTTAGGGCCTTTCCCCGGGTGGGGCCCAGGAGCCACGTGAGTCACTAGCCAACCTGTTGACATCCATGGCATGTGACACACTGAGTGCTTCCTTTGTGCCTTTTTGTTTTTTGCATTGGCTACTTTAATTAAGGGCTACTGACCGATAGTTGTCCCAGCCCCAGCCCCTCCTCCCTCCTCTATCAAACCAAGTAAATGTGAACAGGGGCCACCCTGCCAGGGCCCAGCCACAGGCCTTGGATCCTGGGCTTTGCATTCCAGGCCACAGGCCTTGGAAGGCAGGGAAGGAGGGTAGGTACTCTTTTATTTTTGGGGGGTGGGGTGGGGGCGCGGTTAGGGAGGCAGCGCTCAGGCCTGCTGAGCCCCGGGCTCCAGAGGGTGGAAGGAAGACTCTGATGACCTGGACTTGAAGAACTCCCTACCACTGGGAGATGAGCTAATCCAAGAAAAAGGTCACGGAAAGATTGTCTAGCTTGGAGGGGCTGTGGGAGCCCTGGAGCCCTGGTTGGGCGTCTGGAGGCCTGAGTCCAGCCTCTCCCCACCACCGTGGCTCTTCACAGGCACCAAATGCTGCCACATCTGGTTTCATATGACCTCCTCAGCACAAACTTATATGTGATCATGGGTTTCCACTCTTCGGTTGAGGGCACTAAGGCCCAGAGAGAGAGCATGTTACTTGTCTAAGGCTGCATAGCCAGAATTTGAATCAAGGCCCCAGGCTCTGGGGAGACAGGCTGGGGTGTTGTGACTGATGAGACCTCTCTGCCCAAGACAGCATGGGGTGAGCACTGCCCTAGGGGCCCTGAGACCAGTGCCACACCAAATTGCTATGTGTCCCCAGCTAAGTCAGACCAAGTCCCTGGGGTCCAGTTTCCCCACTTGTAACATGAACCTTAATTTAGAGTTACGGGGAAAATGCTCGGAGCATTTGTCTAAATGGGCAGTCCTCGGCTTGAAAGGATAATAGTTACATTTCCGAACACTTATCATCTGACAGTATCAACCCATTTCTCTGCCCACCAAGGGAGGACCGTTGTCCCCTCTTACAGAATAGAAGCCCAGACTCAGTGACGTGACTTGCCTGCCGCCCCAATCTGAGCAGAGCTGGGGGCGCTGGAATCCCTGCCGTCAGCACTCTGGGCCTCACCTCTTTTGAGAGCAGCACGCTTCCTGAGCCTCAGTTTCTCCATCAGTGAAACTCGATGTGTGGCGTGTGCCCGTCACGTCCCAGGCCTCTCCCTGTGAAGCCCGGCTCCATGGAGACAGCTCTACGACACACAGCGCCTTGCTCTGGAGGGCCCGTGTCCAGGCCCCAGGCAGCCAGCGCTCCTGGCGGTCTGTCCCCATGGGGCTTAGTGACTTCGCCTGGGGCTGCCCTCTACCTTCTCAACCTCGCTTCCCTGGGGCTCAGGCCGCACCCCTCCCTCTGGGCCCCGACCGCCTCGTGGAGGTGGGAATGACAGGGAGGAAACCTTGGGTGAGGGTAACTGCCCAACTTCTGGTGAAAATACCAGCTCACCTGGGCACAGCGTTTCCCAGTTTGCAAACTAGAGCTCCCGTTCTTTCAGAGCTCTCGATTCCCCTGGGCATATGGTTTCCATTCTCCAGGTGGGGAAACTGAGCCCTGAGTGTGAAACAATCCTCCACAAGTCAGAGGTAGTGGCAGGTGGAAACCGCGTTTGACACCGAACCTTGGGTATTCTTCTCAACCTGGCATGGGCGCCTCACCTCAGGAGTTTGGGGACAGCAAAGTGCTGGGACTCAGAGGACGGCCAAGGGCAAGCTTGGGCTTTGCAGTCAGGAGGACACGTGTCCAAAACCTGGCTCGGCCACGTGTGATCCCGAGCAGTTTACCCCACCTCTCTGGCTGTTAGTTTTCTCATAGGTAAAATGGGGATGCTAATAAGACCGGCCCTGCTGGGCTGGGTAAAGATTAGACAAGCAGCCCGTGTAAAGGACCCATGGTGCCTGGCCCACGGTGAGTGGTAGCCATCAGTGTGGCCCCTGGCCCACGCGCCCCAGCCCTCCCGGCGCATTGGAGCCTACTCGGGAGCTGTTCATGCGGGGCGGCCAGGCCTCCCTCAGAGAGGCAGATTTTCTTGCTCAGAGGTGGGGTCTGTGTGCCCGGGAAGCTCTGGAAACTCCCAGATGATTCTGATGTGCAGCACTGTTTCTCAAGTTGCTCATCGCGAAGGTGAGTAAACTGAGCCTCTGAGAGGCAGGGTGACCCACGGGTCCTCTGGGCTCCCGCTCCTCCAAGACTCCGCTGCTCTCAGGTGGCCTGTTCCTAAGTGCCCCTAGGCGAGCAGCAGGGGGTCGGAGCGCTGCCCTCACCGCCAGGGACTTGCTGTGTTGCCTTGGGCACAGCCTTCCTTCTCTGGGACTTAACTGTTCTTGTAAATAACAGCCTCCCCGCACAGCCCTGCCTTAGGGAATAGAGATGGTGGCCCCCTAGGGGCCTGTCTGATCTCTTGGAGGATTGTTTCCCCATCTGTGAAGTGAAGTTGTTGGTGAGATGCTGCCCCACTGGTGACCTAGCTGCTTCCAAAGCTCAAGGCTCCAAACGCTGACATAAGCTCATGCACTCCAGGCTCCGGCCCCTAGGTCTACACGGCTTTTCCTCCAGCCTCCCGACCATGTTTAGTTTCCTAGTGCACGAGCTCCTTGCAGTGGAACGTGAGGCTGAGGAGAGCAGCGGCCGCCATCCTGGCCGCCCCTTCCTGCTGTCCCAGGCTGCCCGGGTATGAGGTCTGCCAGCCGGGAATCTCTGAGAAAATATTTAGGCAGTAACCCAAGCCTCAGCCACCTGCTTCCCCTGTAAATGCTCAATTACTCTCCTGGACGTGCTCTGCCCTATGTCCAGCCTGAGGAATGATGCTGGGGTGGCCAACCCCACTGCTGTCTGTGTGGATGTGAGACTTTCTCTGCTGTCACAGAGTCCCAGTTGGGCCTGAGACGCCTTTAGAGGTTGTGCAGTCTGGCCCTTGACCCAGTGACAAGGCTGCTTCGTAAATTCCTGCACTCTTGCTTGTATACCTTCAGGGATGGTGAGCTCACTTCATTCCAAAGTGGTCCATTCTGATTTGGTCCCAGCATGCTTGGGGGTCTCCCAGCATAGTTGGCTCCTTCTCACCAGGGCACCCTGCAGAGCTTTGGGGTTTGGGCCAAAGTCCCCCTGAGTCTCTTGTGCTCTCAGGCACATCTCCAGCACCAACAGCCACCTTCAGGTGTGAGGTGAGCACACCTCTCCCTGTCCTGGCCCTTGTTTTACACAGATTCTTACTTGTCTCTGGCTAATTAACCCAAACAAAGAATCACCGGTGTGCCAGGTCCTGTGCCGGGTACTGGGCCACCAACATGGTTCCCGCTGTGACAAGACAGACACAGTAAGGGTCGACTCAGACCCCAGACCCCCCTCAGTGGGACCCTAGCCTGAGCCTGCCAAGTTGAGCCTCTAGTACCCATCTGGGCTACCATGCCAGCGAGAAAGTCCCAGCCTGGCCACACTGGGATTGTGTTAGTTCTTGTTCTGGAAAAATGTCAAACATACAGGGACGTACGGAGAATAGTATAACGAACTCTAGAGAACAGTGTAATGGGTCCATCCTCCAGCCTAGCACTTTCAGCTCAAGGTGAAGCCGGTTTCCCGCCCCTGCGCGCCCCCACCCCCTCCAACTGAAGTAGAAGCCTGGCGGCTCCATTTCTTGGTTCCACCCTAGAAATCGCCCACCAGACCCGAGTCCAACACCAGGCCCTGGGCTCCTGGCCCTGCTGGGGCTCAGGCAGCCCCAGCCTCCTTCATAGATAGGACACATCTCCTCGGAGGCAAAGCCCAGCTCGGGGCTGCCGGGAGGCCCGTTTCCTCGCTGGCCTTTTGATAGTCCTTTTGCAAGGTCCGGTGGCACCACTGGGCCCCTGGGGATAAATCAGAGCTTTGGCTCTGCAGCCGCAGGGCTGACGGGGCTGGCAGTTCCTTCCCTTCCACTTGTATTTCTCCCCAGAGACACAATCACTTACAAACCTATAAATCCCAGGCAGGGCTGATGGCCCAGGCGAGTATATAAACCGGGACTTGTAAAAGTGTAATGGTCCCCTCTGGACAGCAGGGGAGAGGGGCGTGTGCCAGAACTCCTAAGGACCAGTCTTGGTCACGTGATGATCAGCAGGGACTGACGGCTGGCACTGGTGCCACAGCCTGCCCTGGAATTCCAGCTCTGCCCTGACTCTCCTGGTGGCCTCAGGCAAGTAACCTCTCTGGAAAATGGGGTAATCACACTGAAGTTTGCCGAGTGTCGTAACAATGCCACATAAGTTCTAGAGGAGCCATAAGCACAGTTCTTTGGGTGGACTGACAGGATGTGGCGGACAGAGTGTGGCTAGGGACCGCTAGGCCTGGGTTCTCCACTGCCGGTCACTGAGCTGCTCTGTAAGTTGGGCCTGTCTCCTCATTTTTGGAAAATGAGGAGTTGGACAGGGCGACCAGCTCACAAATACTCTGTGGCCCTGCCGTGCACGAGGTTCTGTGCAGACAGGCCCTCGTCTCCTTGCTCCTGTCTCTCCTGCTCCACTGAGGGGTTTAACACACAGGTCCTGAGTACCTGCTGCATGCCAGGTGCTGTTCCAGGCGCTGGGCAGTGGGCAGTGAGGACAGGCCAGGACCTGCCCTCATGGGGCGTCCGTTCTAGTGGGAGGCCCTCCGCTCTGTTCCCTCCACAGCAGTGTGTGGGAGGGGCGTCCTCAGTATAAATCTATGTGTCCCTCCCTACTATATCCCTTGCTGGCGCCCTCTTCTCCATGGGTTTCTTCCTCTGAGAAGTGAAAAGGGGTGAAGCTGGTGGCTTCAGGGGGCCCTCTCAGCCCTGATGGTCTGGCTCAGGGGGAACTCAAGGGCCAGCGGGAACAGAGAATTGGGACGGAGGGGGAGTCCCTGGAGGGTGGAGCCAGGTATGGGGAATCCCTGGGCCTGCGTCAAGGGGACCCTGGGCCAGGGCATGCGGGCAGAGGCGGCGGTCCTAATACCCACTCACCTTAGACCCATGGCAGGGAGAATTCAGGGTGAGGAAGGGTCGCTTTGCCCCGAGGCCTCTCGCAGCTGCTCTCTTGTAGGATTTCCCCTGTTCAGCCCTGGCTGCCCCAGCCACCAATGCTCTATGTTGCCTTGGGCAAGGCACTGTCTGGGTCTGGGTCACAAAGGATTAGGGAGGCTGAGGAAGGAGGGAGCAAAGAAAGGAGAGTAAGAGGAGAGAGAAGAAAGACTTTCTTATCTTGGGTCAGACCTTGAACTTTAAAGAGGGTAAAGGAAAGAGAAAAGGGAGGAGACAGACAAAGAGAATGAACTGGGAAGGGTGAAGAGAAGGTGGGAAGGAGAGAATGGGGAGAAGAGAGAGAGGGACTAATGGGTACCCGCAGAGAGATGGTGAGGCAGAGGGAGGGAAGGTGGAGCCACAGAGGACTGCAGGGGGACCCGGGGAGCAGTGAAGGACCGCAGAGAGGGACACGGAGACAGAAGGCAGAGGGCCCCCGTGGAGACAGAGATAAGGCTGTGGGCAGTTGGGCCAGTCTCAGTCTGGACTGGACAAAGGCTGGAGTGGCTGGCTTGGCAGGGCAGCATGGTCACCTGGTAGGCCGGGGCACTGTCCTTGCCCCCTGGGTCCCCCTTGGGGCCCCTAGGCAGACTCATCTCCACTGCCTTAAATGCTCTGCAGGGCCCCGGAGGCTTGGCCATCCCCCAGGAGCTTGCCAGGTGAAAAATACTGACCCCTCCCACCTGACCCCCAGCCTTCCCGTATGAGCGGAGACAGTCACATCTCCTGCCAATTAGGGAGGGGCAGCAATAACCTTGCCCCTGTGATGGCGTGGACTTCTGCTACAGTCCTTGGCAAGGGTCAGAGCTCAGGAGGGGCTGTGCTGTCTTCTAAATAAGGAATCCAAAAGCACTGGCTGAGAAGGGAGCTCAGGTCCAGTCTCTCTGCTGGTCCTACCCCAGAAGCCCCGCTCACTGCTGAGCTCACCTTAGACTACGAGAGAGACCCAGAGGGCATCAGGGCGGCAGGGCGGGGGTCCTAAATATGCCAAGAGGAGGAGCAGAGGTTCAGAAAGACCCTAGCAGGGGAGGGGCACAATCACATTTACAGCTCAAGGTCACAATGGAAGCTGTGGCTCACTGAGCCCTAATGTGTGCCGGGCTCTAGGAACCTTTGTCTCCAGCTCCCTGGTCTATCTTTACTCTTTCTTTGTCTCTTTGTTTCTCTGCCTTTGTCTCCTTTGCTCCCTCTCTCTGTCTCTCTGAAATTAAATGCGATCCAACTGCCAGCTCTCTGTGTGTTCTGCTCATGGCTCGGCCCCTTTCATTATTAATAGAAATATGTCTTCATTGTACAGCTTAATTCTGCTTATCTGGAGTGGATTAAGTGCGTACAATGACATGCAGTATTGATTCCTGAGCATCCTTGTTAAAGGAATTTTGCCACGACCTAATTAGTTCCATAAAACCAGTGGGGGATGGGACGGGACAACAGGAGGGGGCATCGGGGGCCTGAGTGGGAGTCAGAAGCCCTGGGTCCTCATCCCAGACACTGATGTTCTGGGTGACATTGGGTCAGTCCCTCCCCGCTGGGAGCTTGGACAGGGCCTGCTCTGGGAAGCTAGGGCTGGGAGAGAAGGTAGGAGCCAGGTTGCCCTGAGCCTGTAAGGGACAGGCAGTGCAGTGGGTGAGAGCATGTGCTCCGGAGCTGGAGGCTGAGGGTTCGAATCCCAGCTCTACCACCCGCTGGCTGTGCCATGTGGGCAAGTTACTTAACTTCACCTTCCTTCAGTCTCTGCATCTGTAAAGTGGGGTAACTGTCAGGCTCTGGTTCCGGCAGGAAACAGACGGCCCTTTGACTGAGGTAGTTGAGAAGAATGTCATAAAGGGACTACATACAATGGTGTGGGCAGGGAGTCAGGCAAACCATTGCTCCCTGAAAGCAGGAGCAATTTGCCCCCAACCCAGGCCTGAAGGGGTGGACAGGAGCTGCTCTGGGGGGTGGGCTGTGTAGAGAGGGCCCCTTGACCTTCAGTGGAAGACACAGCCTGTCCAGGAACCCTTCCTCTCCCCCTCCACCCCATGCTAAGCTCCTAATTGGCCAGAGCCAGCCAGGAACCAGAGGGAAGGAAGCCCCAGTCACAGTTCCCAAAGGTCAGCCCTGCACCTGAGGGGTGGACAGGGGTTGGAGAGCTGAGTCACATGGAGCACATGCAGGCCTGGCACAGAGCTGGCCCGGCATGGTTAGGTGTGATCACAGCCTCCCTAGATTATGGGGAGGGCCAGGTACGGATCATAGGCTCTGTCACCATATGGCTCAGTGGCCTCTCTGAACCTTAGTTCACCCCCTTCTAAAGAAGGGGGTTGACTAGACCTTTCCATCTCACTTTGCCTACCTAACCCAGCCACGCGATACAAAGAGGGGACAGAAAGACCCTCCACACGGCTATTTCCAGATCACAGGAGGGCCCGACAGACAGTAGGGATGCAGCAAATTTGATCTCCCTTGCTTTGTTTCACTTCAGCAGTGACAAGGCAGGAATTTTCCTTGACAATTTTTTTTACCAGGTGACCTTCAGGGTGACATGGTGAGGCACAAAACTGTCCAGGGCACCTGCACAGGCCTGGATGGTGAGTCTGTTCCTGGTGCTGGACAATGGGGAGGGAGACAGGCAGAGGAGGGTGGCAGCCCCATGGGAGCCTTGGTGCCCTCAGAACTGACCTCCTCTGCCCTCCCTCCCTGGCTATGTGATGGGACTCTGCGCAAACGGTGTGCCCTGCGCCCTGGCCCGCCTGCAGGAGCCTTGCCTCTGCCCCTCGCCTTCGGGAGGCCACTCGGACTCTGTCCCTGGAAGGCCTGGACTGCCCTCCCATGGCCTGCCCTGTTTACCCAAAGCCAGGACAGAATTGAAGTACGTTTTTCCACCCGCTGAGAGGTCAGTGCAGAGAGCAAAGTTCTGGGTCAGATGCATCTGGGTTCCAATTTCGGTCCTGGCCTTGGACCGCTTGCCTGCCAACGGAGATAAGACTGCCTTTCGGTGAGGTTCTGGGACTCGTACTGGTGTCTGTAAGGCCCACAGCAAGTGGCAAGGGCCACATGACACGGGCCATGTGACGCAGGTCCCCAGTCCCACTGGAGGAACCCAGCGCCCGAGCTAGTCTCCACGTGGCCTTCTGAGCCCCTCACGCTGCCTCCGTTACACATTCCTCCACCGTTCTCCTGATTTCGGCCTCTAGGCTGAATGACTAAGCAGAACCAGGCCCCCAAGTCTCATTTCCAGTTTTTAATGTTTTTCTTGTAAAACCAAAAATATAAAACTCGCAGGGGAATGGAAAACAATTTCTGTACATTTTATATACACGAGGTCTGTGATTTTTAAAACCACCGGGGAGAGAAAAGGAAGACGGCAGTCGAGGGAACATCACAGGTCACGGACCCTGACAGGTACCTCTGAGAGCCCGGCTCAGGCTTGGACGATTGCTTCCGGCCAGTGCTGGGCGGCCGCGGCAAACCCGGCACCCTGAGAGTGTGGAGAGCTTTGGTCTGGCGGCTCAGGCTGGGTGCTCCGAGGTTGGGAAGACGCGGCGGGTGGGCAAGGCAGCATCTGTGGTGGAGGGCAGACAGGCAGGGGCAGGGTCTTCCTTCAGGTGTCCGTGTAAATGGAGGGGATGTGACTCAGGCAGTGGTCGAAGGCCCCGTTGGGGAAGAAGCTGCAGTCCTCAGGGCCACTGGACACGATGTCTTCAGATGGCTGCGGTGGCAGTGCCGTGGGGCATGGGGCCTCAGCCAGGGCCTCGTAGCCTAGGGGTGTAGTGGGCAGAGGGGACAGAATCTGGGCTGGAGAAATGGGGGGCTATGCTTGTCATCTTTTCCTGGCTTCCAGACACCTCCCGCCCAGGGCCCCTCCTCACAGCGTCCCCTTAGCAGGGCCTGCTCTAAGTTCTCTGCCCTTCCAGGTAGGGGAGGTGGGTGGTTGATGGGGAGAGGCTTGAGAGGAGGCGCCCTAAACTTTGCATTTCCAAGGGGCCCAGGGCAGCTGTGAAGACAGGCACATGCTGGCTTGGGGGTCTTTTACCCAGCGCCACACTGTGGGGCAGAATGTGTGAGAGAAGGGGTACGGAAGTGGCTTATCACAGCTAAGTGCTGGGTGTCCGCTGGGGCTGGTTCCCTCCTGGCAGAAGGACCCTGCCCACCCTACTATTTCAGGTTCCTCTACACCCACCAGACATAAGAAACCCAAAGAAGGGGGCCAGCACTCACTGGGCACTTAGTAAGAGCTTGGTAAAGCCACATCTCACGTAAGCTTCGCAACAATCCTAGGAGGCGGGATTCATTATTCCATCGCACAGCTGAGAAGCCAGGCTCGGAGAGGGCAAGATACTTGCCCAAGGTCATGTTGCTGGTAAGTGGGGAAGCTGGGCTTTGAACTCAGGTCCATCTGGTTCTGAGACACCTGGCTTTTCCACTGGATGTGCTGTCTCTGAGTGGAGTCCCCGCTCAGAGGCCCTCAACCCCGGAGGGGCCTGGAGAGGCTGCCTTGTCTGGTCCTGGCCTTAGGGCTCTGTGCCTGAGCTATTGTCATGAACTTCTATAGCCTAAGACAGGTGGGCCTCAGTCTTTCCCTCATGCGATGGGATCAGGCTGAACTATTCCTGAGGCCTCAAGACCACACCTTGTCAGCCTGCATTCAGCCTTGTGTCTTTTCTCAGTTTGATGTGGGCAGCTGAGTGGGGCCTGGAGTAGGCACTGGATGCTGGGCTGCCATTAAGATAGCAGGAGAGAGGGGAGGCCTTCCCCATGTAGGGGCATGGAAGCTCCTTCTTACCCCCTAAGAACTATTTACTTCAGGCTTTGCCGCTAAACCAAGAAATCCCGCCTTGGGCTGGCTGGGGCTGGGTGGAGGACCAGGCAGTAAGAGCCAGCTGTGCTAAGGACAGCAGCCTGTGCCTAATCGCACACCAATCCATGTGTGTGCAAACATGGAAGACACCCACCCGTCCCTGCACACCCTGTGATTGGGTACATATCTGCATACAAAGATGGGGTCATGGAATGGGGAGCACACGTGGGTGCACATCACTGGAGTCATGGGACAGGGGATGCAGGTGTGTGCGCCCAGATGGGGCATGCACATCAGCACAAGTGCAGTGTGAGTACGTGTGTGGAGACATGAGCACATGTGCCCTGCGAACTCCTTACACTTGTAGGACTCACACTGCTTCGAACCCACCTGTGCTGGCCCTGCACACATATGCACACAAAGATGTGTCCCACAGACACATGAAGAAAGAAGACATACACAGACATGGTAGCATGTGTGTGCACAGGAAACACGGGCCCACAGCTGTGTGCGCGCATCTGTGGCCTCGATGCTTGTCCCTACGTCCTTACCCCTCCACACTCAGAGCTGCCCAAGGGGCCTCTGGGACAGGGTCTCAGGCTCCCCTTTGTTTGGGGACCCCATCCTGCTGAGCCCTGGGGCTTGTCTTGGGGAAATCAAGGGAGTGTCCAGCCCCACCCACCTGTGCCCTGCTCCAACTAGGGCTGGCCCTGCTGATCTGAGCCTGACTCTACCATGCACAGCCCTCCTCTCTCACTGAGCTTCTCCACCCCAGCCAGAGCATTACCTGGAGAAGGCCCAGGGCCCTGTAGGGGACACAGACAGAGCACAAGGAATAGGTGTGATCTCTAGGCTCTGTCCCTTCCTAGCAGTGTGGCCCCTCTGGGCCCCCGCTTCCTCATCTGTTAAATGGGGATCAGTATTCGTCTCATTCCCTGCTGGATCTCCAGTGTCTACATGCCTGCACATAGTAGGTGCTCAGTAAGTATTCAGAGGGAAACGTCAACTAGACTGTGAGCTCCAGTCTGACTCCTCTGTTTTTCAGAAACCTGCCGGAGTCCAGAGGTGTATAAGCCATGTGAGTGTGGAAGAAACACTAACTTTGGAGTCAGGCAGGGTGCGAATCCCCATTCCGTAGGATCCTGGGGCCTCTCTGAGACTTTCATTCCCCCTCCATAAAGTGGGCATGACTGTCTTGTAGGGCTGTCCCAAGGCTGTGGGATAACGTGCATAAAGCACCCAGCCCAGGGTTGGGCCTTTGTAGGTGCTCAGGGAAGGGAAGCATATAGAAGGGGCTTACCTGTGGCAGGTAAAGGTGCACTGAGGCTGTGATAGCCATTGGGCCGCAGGGGGTTGAAACCGTGGGCCTCTCCGGCCAGGCCGTCCCCGCTGGCTGCTGGCTCGGCTGTTCGGTAGCAATCGCCATAGGGGAAGCAATTCTGGATGGAGTGGAAACTGCCCTGGTACCCTGCCGAGGGAGGCCGCAGGGGCTGCATTTACACAGGGAAAGGCCCAGGGCAGGGAGGGGACCGTCCCCACTGTGCTGTTCACCACCCCCTTTCTGTCCTGTCCAGGCATGATGGGTATGACCGAGAACAGGAAGCCCCCAGGTGAGAAGTGGGCAAAGGACCGGGGCCCCTCCTCCTAGCTGTGCCCTGCACGGGGAGGGGTCTGGGGAGGCGGCTTCATAAGGCTGTGCCTGACCCAGGTGATTTGTGGCAGCTGAGAGTGCTCTGAGGGAAGGGGCTGCTGGCCCTCTACCCCCTTCCCCTCTTAGATAACCACTCACTCACTGCTCCGCCAAGCAGCAGGTTGTTCCCTGCTTCTGCCAGCGCTGTGCCCCCTGCTGTGTCCCCTGCAGGGAGAGCCCTTTGACGCCCTATCACTGCTCAGAACAAATTTCCTCCAGAAAGTGCTCCTGACTAGGTGTGTTGGGTTACCTGACTCTGTCTTCTCCCCGTGTGGCCCTCAGTGCTTGCTGTCCTTCTGTTCCCCACCTGCCTCCCCTTGGCTGGTGTCCCTTTCCTCTTGGGGACCCTAGCAGGAGCCGGTGTGTGTATAAGAGAGGGCCCCTGGCCAGAGCTTACCTTGCGGGCTGGGCAGAGGCGGGGGTGGAGGGTTCTGGAAGGGTGGGTAGGGTGGCTTGCTGGGGAGCGTGGGGAAGGGCTGGCCTCCTGGAGAATGGCTCTGGGAGGATGGTGGCAGCGGTGGTGGCCCAAGCCCCTTCAGTGGGCTGACCATGGGTGAGAGGAGGCCGGGTCCCAACCTGAAGACAACAGAGACAGCCATGAGCAGGACGGGCTCTGGAGGCTGCGGCGGCCAGAGGCATGGCTACCACGCTTGCTCCCCTCCAGCAATGGTATGCTCACTAGCTGACCTGCTCTAACTTGCAACAGTAAAGTTAGAAGAGGAAGATTTTATTTCTGATTATTTTCAAACGAAATAAATTTTAAAATCCTTTGGGCTCTAAAAAGAAAAACTTCTCTTTGGTATTTAGGACTGATAGTCAGCAAAAAACACTGTTATAAGCACGACTTCTGGAGTCCACAGAACTGTATTTAGAACTCCGGGATCTGCTCACTGCCCATGTGATTTTAGGCAGGATGCTTAATGTCTCTGAGCCTCGGTCTCCTCGCAGGGTTGCTGTGTTCTCTTCCTGACACACTGCAACTGTTATCGCCCAGGGCTAAATACCAGCCCCCCTGTTGGACCCCGACACTAATCCTGTGTCTGGCCACTTGGAGGACGAACCCAGGAACAGCCGCACTGAAAGCGTTGGCAGTTCCTTAGCAGGAGAACGTCCCAGGCACTAACGGTCGCCATTCAGCGAGCCTCCACCTCACCCCAGATGTTCCTGTGTCCTTCTCACAGACAAGAACCAAGGTTCAGAGAGGTGCCTAAGCCACACAGCACTGACATATAAAGTTATGGGGAGGGTAAAATAAATAAAGCAATGTAGACAAAGCACCCAGTATGATGGCAGGTATATTAGCTACTCTGCGGATCATCATCATTATTATGAAGATGAAGGAAAAGAAAACTGGCAGGTAGGTCTGATGTCCAAGTTGGCTTTCATTCCCTTGCACAGTGCACTTTTAGTGACCTCTGTCTCTATCCCCGGTCATCTCTCTTCCTCTTGCATACATCTTGTGATGGGGACTCACCACCTCCATTTATAGAGTCTGAGGGGAAGCAGGCCTGAGCCTGTGCTCGCTGGAAGATCATGTTCTGAAACAAGGCTGTAGCGGCTGAGCTGTGCCATCACCCCGAACCCAGCTGAGCCCAGGTATGCCGTCTAACCGGACTGCACTTCCCTGTAGACCACGTTCCTTCCTCATCCTGCCTTCCTGCAGGTCTGTTCACAGGAACCAAAATGATCCTGGGCTCAGTTGGACTTCGGGGCCCTTGGGGCCAGGCTGAAGGTTCCCGGCCTAGAAAGCATTTACGCACATTGCAGAAAGAAGGAGAGAGCGAGAGTTTGGTCTCCATTTTCTTGTTTGCATTTGTGGATTTGCTGGACTGTCCACATTAAAATATACTGCAGATGTCCATGTCACAGCTGCAGGTGACCTTTGTAGGCTAAGCATGTTACCCTGGCTCATCCTCTCTCTAAGGAAGCAAGACTATCTTGAAACAGGGAGAGGAGATTTTGGGAGAGGTCAGTGGCTCCATGTCTGTCCCTCTCCTGGGTCCCCGTCTGTTCCCTCCAACTTGGGCATCCTCCTGTCACTGCCCCTCCACTGCAGCGTTGCCATTCATGAAGAGTGTGCTGAAGGCAGCAGAAGGAGGGGCTCTGCTCTGGGTCCCTGGTCCCTAGCTCAAGCATCTATCACCCTGGATGCACGTGTCAGTCTCCTTAAGTCGATGAACCGAATCTTCATTAGGTCTCCATGAATGAATCATCCTTACCATCATCATTCATGCTTTTAGGGCTGTCAGGTGGGCCAGGTTCTTTCACTGTGCTCTACAAACTGTGGAGGGCTGTGCACAAGCTGTGTGCCCTCATAACCAGTTCTCCCGGCTGAGGCTGCACCGAGGTATGGCCAGGAGGGTGGATCCTCCTTCGGGCCTGCTGAGTGGTGCCCGCCTGCCTTTTGCCCACCCCCGCCTGGCACCCACAGTCCAGCTCTTCCCTGATTTCCTGTTGGCCCGCTCCCCTGTAAGCACCGTCGGAGAGGGCCAGGTGGCGGTCCTCTCAGTCACACGGTGCTCAGCCCTGGGCCTGGCACACAGCAAACAGCTGATAAGTACTCACAAATGGGTTTCTGAATTGCTCTGCCACAAAACCCAGAGATTAACGGCACTGCAGAATTAAGGAGAACCAGATCTGAAGGGGAAAAAACAGGCATTTCCAAAGTTTGTTTTTCCTGTCTCAAACCTGCCATAAATTCACATTTGCCACCTTCACAGCCAGTGAAATTAAACAGAACACGACTCTCTCTGCAGCAGACGTGAAGGCTGAGGTTACGCTGCTCTACCTGAACACTTTAAAAGGAAAAAAGATCATCTGGAGCTCCTCTTCTGAGTCATGCAAATGATTCTTAAATCAAATATTTTTGCTTCAATTGGAATCCATAAAAATTAATATAAAACCTCGCTGGCCTGGCAGACCGGGGGCTTCATACGTACAGGGCCGAGGTAAAACACCACCCTATTCGGCGTCTTCCCTGAGCCAGAATAAATAAATTTGGTCATGAAGTCAGGCCTCTTAGCATATTTTTGAGTGAATCAGATAATTTCGTTCAGTAATTAAACGTCCCAGCAAACCACTGGGGAACTGCGAGTGGCCTTCCCTGTTGACTTTGGCAGGAAGGGGAGGCTGAAGGGGAGAACTTTCCCTCCCCAAACCCCTTCTCAGGGGCTGAAGAAAGAAACCCATTCAAGCTGGGCCTGAGCCTGGTGTCAGGCGCGAGGGCCCTTCTCTCTGGCAGCCCAGAGGAGCCTGGGCGCCCAGCAGTTACGATGGCATGAGCCCCAGCTCCTGTGGGCATGGCTGGGCAGGTGGGCTGGGGGTCTGTCTCAGTCTCGTCATCACTCCACCTCTCATTGCAGAAATTCTTGATGGGCACTTATGCAGGCAGCAGGCAGGTGATGAATGAGGCAGAGTAGAATACACGGGCCTGAGCAGGGCAAGGCCTCTGGTTTATTTTTCTTCGGTTGGAGATGTTTCGGGCTGGCTGGTGGGTGGATGGGTAGGTGGGGGCGGGGCACTGTGCTCAAGGGCGCCGTATCAGGTCACACATACAACATCAGACACGTGCAGGGATCTTACTACCTGCCTCCAAGAGGGCATTTTAACGGACACCTTACAGAGGAAGAACGGAGGCTCGGGGAGGACTTGGTTTTCTGGGTCTTCCTCTGACCCCGTCAGGCTGCCTCTGCACGGTTCTCTACCCATTCATAACACAGTCTCACCCCGATGGCCCGGCCTCTCTCCACCAGCCAGCGTTTCCCTAAATCCTGCTAATTCTATGTCACTAATGCCTTCTGGCGGTGTCTCCTGTCCACACGCCAGCCATGGCTCAGGTTGCGATTCACCCCACATTTGATGCTGCCCTCAGCAATCTAGGCCCATGCTGCAGGGTGCACATGCTCACCCCTAAACCTGCCACATCACTGCTTAAGACTCTTCAGATGGAGTCTTGCCACAGACCTTGTGAGGTGGCCCTGTAACCTCTCTCCTGAGCTTGTCACCCCACACGAAGGTTCCTGTTTCCTAGAACACATGAAGTTCTCCGCACCCCTGCCGACACTTGTTGCTCCTTTCTCCCAGCCTCTCCACTCAGCCAGCTCCTACTTAACCTTGGAGGCCCGGCTTAGCAAAACCCCCAGGAAGCCTTCCCTGCCATCCTGCCTCACTGCACTGGGTTCTCCTCTGGCTTCCTGTCCCTTCTGCTTCCTTCCCTCAGAGCACTTGCCCTGCGTAGTCGGCCCCTGCAGGCGCGTCCACCTCCCCTCCTCACAAGGAACTTCTGCAGGGTTGGGGTCATCAGTGGCCCAGGGCCTGCACACACCAGGCACTTAACAACTGGACACTGAATAAAAGGATGAGCAGCAGCAGGAGGAGCCCAGTTACGAGCCCTGGGCAAGAAATTTGATGATGAAGCCAGGTCAGCCCCATGCCCAGACAGGGCAAGGCTGTGGCCTTGGGGAAGAAGGGCAGGGGAGGAAGAAGACACTGGGGCCAAGCCTTGGCGAACAAGTTTGATCAGTCCTTCTGGAGATAAGCAAAAGTGGCAGGGGCAGCTAGTAGTAGGTCAAGGAAAACAGATTTCGGCAGTATTAGAGGCCAGCAATTAGCACATTCACCATTTCCAGCCAATGAAGTGGCCACGATGGGAACCACATTGAATGCAGGAAGAGACTACCTCTTCCTCCAGTGATCCTGCAGGAAGGTCTCCTGGACAGCCCTGGCAGGCCTGGCAATGCTCACGGCTGCGGTAGCTAGAAATGGTGGGGAGGGACAGGTCAGAACCTCTGGAGTGGGCAGTGGGCAGTCTGCTCACCAAATGCACAGTGCGAGCCACAGAGAAGCGAGAGTGAGGCTCCCAAGGAGGCCTGGGTGTGGCAGCCCAGAATGCAGGGGTCAGCTGGGGACACAGCATCCTCCTAGGGCCACACCCACAGAGGAGGAGAAGGTGCACAAGCTGAGGCATTAAGAAGTCTGGATGCCAATACCATCGACCCATGAGGCACCAGTGAAATCGTGCACACAAAACATTTGGTTCAAATGCAATACACAGGAAGTGCTGCCTAAACAATGGCTATTTTCATGATCAGTAATAACCATTTAGTGTGCGGGATGCCTGCCCTCACCTGCCTCTCATCAGGTGCCCGCTCGCTGCCTTGAAGGAAGGCTAGCTTGCTGTACATACCCATCCCTGGTGTTCTCAGCCGTGGGCAGAGGGGAGAGATGGTGGGAACTGGTGGTGGCGTCCAGTGGGTGGTGCCTGGATGGGACATCATGCGTGGGGGGCAGGATGCCTGACGCGAGCCCGTTATGGGGGGTGATGGAGCCAGGATACACGCCTGCAGGGAAGCAAACAAATATTGCTGGGCTTCGGCCACTCCCTAGAGATGGCTGTGGACGACCCAGGAGCTGGGTGTCTGCTTATGGGAGAAAGAAAAATAAGAAGGGGAACCAGCAAGGTCGTGTAAATGGAAGGTTAGGGACCCAGACAAAGGAGACGACGATTCTACTCTGCTCTTTTGATGCCTTGGCTGAAGGGCTATGAGTACCCTACCCTGATGGCAGAGGTATGACAAGGGGCTGTCAGAGGCTGGGGGAGTGTCTGGCTCCGAGTGTGTGTGTGTGTGTGTGTGTGTGTGTGTGCATGCACACGTGCACATGTGTGCATGTGTATCGGGACAAGGGAGTTGTATGGAGCAGGCTGCCTCAAGTCTCTGGGGAGGTTCTGGGAAAGAAGGGGATTACTCTGTGTATTCCAGGCAGGGATCCTGGAATGGAGAGAAGCTTGCGAGAAGCAGACTCTAGCTCTAGAAGGCACCTGCAGGTTGATGCTACCTTTTACCACCTTTTACTCCCAAGGGTCTTATCTTTGTTAAGGAGGTAAGCAGGCTAATGGACCAAATCAGGACACTGGGTCAGGGTCCGATGTTGCTCCGGGGGCCAAATAAGGGATCTGAGTATAATTACTGAGGACAGGGATCCCTAAATGCCTTCACCGAGGGACCCCAACTAGAGGGGAAAATAAACTACTCTAGGACTAGAGTCTGAGATGGACACAGCAAGAGTTGCAAATTTCAGACATTCCCTATTCTATCTTCTTTAATCTTGCCATGTTTATTTGAATTTTAATAGAAATTGATATCGTTTTCCCAGGCATCGATTCATCAAGCTGGTGCCCTGGGAGGACTCGGGGGACCAGGGGGCTGTGCCCGGAGCTGCACTGATGCGGTGTCCACTTTGCTTTTCTTAGCTCACGCTGGACCAGCTGTTACATTTTGAATGATCTTTCTCGTCCTAATAGACCAGGCCCAGTGCTCTTTACCACCGCGTGAGGGCCATCTGAGAACACATCACAGTTTTTTCATAGATGGGGTAAAAGAGGGACTTTTATTTCCTCAGGTGGTTGGGGTTCCAGGGCTAGCCCATCTCAAGCTGGCCCCTCTGGGCCAGGTCTGCAATTCAAGGAGCTACTACAAGGAATTGAGCAGAGCTATGGCAGGGATTGCAAGCTCAATGTCTTAGGTGACATGACAGGGAGCAAAATAAGTAAAAGTGCAAAGAGTCAACAATAGGGAGTAGTGAGGACTGTGGCAAAGTGGAGAGACTGTGCTCCTAAGGCCTTTACATTTAAACAGTTAAAAAGAAAAAATGAAACACTGTGCCTAGGAGAATAAACAGTTTGCAACCCTTGGCCTGGAGTTAGAGCAGCAGATACCCTATGGATGGGTTGTATTAGGTGAAATTCTACTCTTTAAAAAAATTTTTATTTTTCAAGAGGAGTTGACATGCAATATTATTTTATATCGGTTTCAGGTGTGCAGCATAGTGGTTAGACGTCATATAATTTACGAAATGATCCCCCTGATCAGCCTAGCACCCACCTGGCACCGTACATATTATTACAACATTATTGACTATATTCCCTATGCTGCGCTTTACATCCCCACGACTAGGTGAAATTCTCCTCTTACAATAAATGTGTGTTATTAACAACAGTTACCGTTCATTAAGAATACACTGTGTGTCAAACTCTTTTTCCACACTAGTTTAACCATCTTGACCACTGTTCACAGGGGAGATAATATGATCCCATTTTAAGATGAAGAAGCTAAGTCTTAAGAACATCAATGTTTTGTCAAAAGTCATACAGTGGGCAGCTAATCAGGCTCCCAAGTGATACCAAGAGATAATCACTTAAAGCCAGGTCCAGGAAATAGCCTGGGATTCCAGATCAGGCCGTGACCTGGATGTTTGGCCAGGGGCTTCTGGTTCAGGCTTCACTGCAGGATGGCTGTGAGACCCTAGGGCTTGGAATGGGTTCCTGAAGACCCTCTGCGTCTCAGCCTCAGTTCTTATCCTTCGCTGTCTCAGGGACCTTTGCTCCCATGGCAGCAGCCCCACCGTACATCCACCCACTGCCTCCCCCACCACAGGTTCCTCCCCTGCTTGGTCAGGAAGGCACCGGAGGGGATTTCTGTGGATGGAACCGGCTCAGTGCTGCTCACAGCATGTTCCACCTGCTACTCTCGCTCGCACTGCCTCACCTACCAGCTTGGACCAATCTGGGGGCCTGACAGCTCAGAAGGCCTAGAATCCTGATAAATCCTGCTCGCTCTCCCTCAGCCATGCTGACCTCAGGCTTCTCAGATCCTCACTGCCCGTCATGGTACCCTGGGCCTTCTAAAGGAGGCCTGCCAGAGAAGCTCCTGAGGGTTTCCTATGCAGGGAGCGTCCTATAGTTAGACAATGAAAATTCAATGTCACCCTCACCAGCTCCTCCCTCACCTTCACCCCTCTGTTCAGAACTCTTATGTCCTAACACTGTTCATTCAGATCCATTCCCTTGCTTTCCCCTGCCTGTGCCCTGCCCGGGTCCTAGTCCCTACCTGTACCCCTCCTGAGGACAAACACATGATGGGCATCTGAGTGTGCGAAGTAGGCATGTTGGACACGTGAAGAGACAATGGGTACAAATGAGGGAATCACCACGCCGTGAGGGACAGCGGGAGTAGGGACACCACAGTGCCTGCCTGGCCTCTTCCCAAACCACTTCAGGCTGTAAATCAGCATCATCAATCATCAGCTGTGAGCGCTTAACCTCCGGCCCTAACATCTGTTCCTAACTGAGCTTCAGGCATCTGCCCAGAGGCCTGCAGCAGAACCTGATGGCGAAGCTCAGGGGGTCCAGGACTCCTAGGTTTGCCTGGCTGGTCCTTCTCTCCCCGCTGTGCTGGAAGCTGCTCGCGGACAGGGAAAAGAAAGAGCCTACAAGCATGTACTTGATGAGGGTTATGTCAGTTAACATATACATGTACAGTCCTTAGAACGGCTCCTGCACATGCTCAGTGGAGGTTGGCTGTTGCACCATGATAAGACGGATGAGTACTTACTCTTCTCATCACCATGAGCAACAACAATACTAATGAGAAAACCATCAGTCACATTGGGTTTATATAAATGATCACATTTGTTGTCACAGCAGGTCTTGATGGGGTGGGGGCCTGAAGCTCAGGGCAGAGAAGACAGCGCTCACTCACTGTCAGAGCAGGCCTGGGCCCGCATGGTATCATCCCAGTGCTGCCTCATTAGTGGTGCTGTCTCAGTAATTTTGTGTCTCATCTGTAGCATGGACTCGCTGTGGGCTGAATGGGATGATGTTTGTAAAGTGACTGGCCCAAGTGCTCAAGAGGTGGTTATTGCTGGTTCTTGCCCCTCTCTCTGGGGCAAGCCCTGGGCTGGTATCTGGAAGAAAAAGCTTTGATCTGCTGCTGACTTCTCCTGACGACCTTGGGTCAGTCCTTCCCCTGAGTCTTCCCAGGGTAAAAATGATGGGGCTGTAGGACCCCCATACCCAGGGCAGCCTTTGCTAATCAGTCACAGCCCTCTTGCCTGCTGAGCCTCAGAATCTTTCTCAACACAGAACTCCAAGCAGTACGGATCTGGCACTTGAAATGCTAACCTTCGTCCCTGGTCTAGGTCATCCCTGTGGTCCCTTCTGGCCTGGCTATTTTAGCAACTCTAACCCTGTAAGAAGCAGCCCCTGGGTGGAGGGAGAAGGGTGTGGTCCCTTCTCCGTGGACCCATCATCCTGGGATGTCCTCGCCCTTGTGGCCTGTCTGAGCACACGCCCTCGTGAAGGACAATCCAGAAGAAGGGCAAACAACTTCTCTTCCCAAGGCTGTTCTGGTAAGTGCTTTAACCTAGTTTTCAATCTGCTGCTACTTCGATGCTGAGAGGAAAGAATACAAAATGGGAAAATAAAAAATATTTAAAATGGTTAGAGTAATTCAAGAAATCCCAGGGGGTGGGAAGAGCTTTCTGCTCTGATACTGTAGTTCCTTCAGGGGGAGGGGAGGGTAGAGCACAATTTTGTCATCTGGAATCCACAGGTCACACTGCCCCGATCTGGGCTGGATTCCTGAACTACATAGGCAGGAAGTCCTGCCTTGTGGCTCATGGCTGCGGGGAGGGACAGACAGGCTGCCTCAGGTTGACCAGAGGCTCTGGGTGTCCAGCTGGATAGGCCTGCAGGGACCCATCTCTGGGCCACAGAGTTTAGTGATGAGCTGGAAGTGATGATGGCCAAGCTGCCCACCTTCTCAGAGCCTGGATTTTCTCCTGTGAGGCAAGGGGTCATGGTGGGGAGCACACGGGACTCTAAGCTGAGGCCCAGGCCTGAACATTCAGGCAGGCGCTGGAGGACACGAAGGAGCTACCTTGGTGAAGAGAACAGAGGGAGCTAGCAAAGTGTATACAGTGGTTTGGAGGCAAGGAGGAGTTTAAGGGGACTGTGTCCAAAGTGCCACGTATGGACCAGGAGGTCGCAGGAGGTGCGTAGGCCCCTTGAGGCCTTGGAGGCCAGGCTGAGAGGAGCCTGGGCTTCTCCCCATGGGCAGGGGGAACCACAGAAGAGTGTGAAGGAATGTATGCCTAGTAAAGGTAAGCTGCGGAGGCAATGAAGCCCAGAGGAGTGGGCGTCCTCAGCGAGTGGTGCCTATACAGCCCCTGGTGGCCCACAGAGTTGTCTTCCTTCAGGCCCGGGTGGCAGTGGAAGGGCCCTCCAGGCTGCGTGCCTGGCCCTGCCTCCCCGCATGCATACCTGGGAGCAGCTCCTGGCCGAGGGTGCGGCCACCTTTCCCTTCGCTGGCAGCCAGCTGTGTGGACGCATGGAGCTGCTGCAGGGCCAGACACTCGGTCAGGACGTCGGTCTCAGGATCAGGGCCCGTGTGCAGCTGAGGAGCAAGCACAGGGAGAGAGTGTGTTAGCAAACGACACCTGCCCGCCCACTGGCAGCCTTCACTTTAGGGGACCAGGCAGGCAGGGACAGTGGCCCTCGGGCAAGACCGTTCACCCTGCTGAGCTTCGTTCCCTCATCTGTAAAATGGAGCTGACTGTGTACACAGGGGAGGTTGTGTTAGTTCAGCTCTGAAGAGCAAATGCTAAAACAAGATTGGCCACGCAAGGATTTTAATAGAGGGAGGACCTGTGTGACAGCGCTAAGCAGACTGAGAGCGCCATCAGACCAAGTCACAAGTCTGACCCAAGAGAAGGAGGAAAGGAAAGAGGAGGTCGTGCTCCGAAAGTCTAGGAAACCAAGGGGTCCTCAGGGAGCCAAAGTCTGCTGTAAGCTAGCGGCGTCCTGTGTCTCCTGGGATGAGGCCTTGCCTCGCCATCCCTGCAGGGCCTGCCACGCTTCAGTACTGGCTGGGAGCAGCCTGCAGGAGACATAGCCTCAGCACGAACGCTGAGATGGGTGTCACAGCGCAGCAGCTGGGGCTAGAGGTCTGTGGGGCATGTTCTCGTGGCTGCTGCAGGGGCACGCTGATGCAGTGGGAGTAAAATCCAGTAGGTATGCAGTGTCTTTCCCTCCTCCTCCTACCTGTCCCCACTATATTTTTTTCTTTCCTGGCATCAGATATGGCGGAAATAGTCCAGGGCTAGGGACGAAAGACCTGGGTTCAAATCCCACTCCACCCCCTCTTACTCCCTATGTGACACTGGACTAACAGTAATTACTCAACCTCTCGGGTTCTCCCTTCCCTGCCTGTAGCAACAATAATCGCCCCTCACCCCAGGCTGCTGTGAGGAATAATGAGAGATGGACATAAACACACTTGTTGAATGTGTTGTGTGAGGGCTGGCTGACTCTAACTGGCCAGCCACACATGGTCACATGACAGGGCTCACACTGGATCAATATATGGACACCTCAGGCCATCTTCACCTCTCCAGATGGGGCCAGATAGGGACAGGTAGGGCCTGGTTGGGACCCTAGGGACACTGGGGGATGAGGGGACATATGCTCTGATGGGAGGGGCCTCTTCTCCCAGGGAAAGCCCAAAGCCTGACTACTAGAGCACCTGAAGATAGACTTGTCCAAATCCTCTTTTGCCTGGACAAAACCAACCCAGAGAAGGCAAAGCCTTGTCTCATGTCGCACAGAAGCCAAGAGTCAGCCCCAAGGGTTTTTCCACCCTCCCAGGCTAGAAGGGCCAGCACCTAGGCTTGGGGAAGGCATGCCCGGTCTCCCAGTGGGCTCCTAGCTCCCTGACCCAGCAGCTGTTTTCCATGTAAATTAAGTTTCTGGCAAAAGAGGGCCAAGGCATGCCTTACAGACCACAATGTCGATCGGATTAGGAGCAGCAGGAGAGGAGAATTAAGGAAGAAAAGCATTTCTAATTCTCTCTGAAATGCAGCAGGGCTGCCAAGGAGCTGTCATAATACAAGGGTCGCTTTACCCAGAAAGATACATCATCCCCGATGGCTCTTAATGGATGCTTATTGTTGGGAAGTTTGCAGATCTGCGGCCCCAGGTCCCTGGGGCTCATTGTGAGCCAAGCATGGGGCCTGGGAAAACCAGGGCAGGATTCTGGTCCTCGGGCACCAGTCTGCTGGGGATAGAAGCTTCCCTGGCATGGAGCCTGGGCCATTCCCTGTCCTGCTCAGGCCCCTCAGCCTGAGAGTGGCCAAGAGAACTCAGGCCCTGGAGGCAGATGGGTCTGAGATAAGATCCTGGCTCTGTCACTCTCGTGGGGCACAACGCTGCGCAGATTTGTGAACCCACTGAGCCTCAGTTTCCACATCTCTGAAATGGGAAAAGATAGTGTCCACTTCATAGGGTGATAGTGAGGACTACATGAGATGTGGTCTGTGAAGCACCAGGCTCGGCCTTCCCTTCTCGGGGTGAATATAGATGCGGTGTTTTCACTGGCAACTTAGTTCGTGGCTCATGCTTCAACTACGTCCTTTCTCTGCTTTACTGCTTCTGGTGGCTCCCACTGCCACAGGATGAAGACCAAAGTTTTAAGCCGTGTTGTCCCCTCCCCATCGTTGTCCCCAGTGAAGCCTGCTCACTCCAGCACCCCATCTCTGTAAACCCCCAATCCCAAGGACCAAGGAGGTCTGCTTTCTCCAGCCTCTAGGCCTTTCTCTGCTTTTTTCATGGCTGTATTCACAGCTTAGAACAGTGTTTGGAAAAGAGGTGCTTCATAAATCTCACCAAGCAAATTGATGGGCTCTTCCCATAGTCCTCTGCTGTCATACCAATGGCCCTGGAATTTTTCTTTATTTCCATACCTTCCCCGGCACTCAAATACCCTTGCCCCCAGTGTTCCTCTGGAGATGTGGGTTACACCCAGCAGGGTAGGCTCTGCCCCAAATTGTAGTCCCCAACCCTCCCACTGTGCTGGGTCCCTGGCAGCTCACACCTTGTCCCAAACAGAACCTGCTGCTTTCTTAGATCACCTGTCCTGATGAAGGGGACCACCATCCACCCTGCTCCAGAGTCTGACACTGGTGCTCCTCCGCGACTCCCCGCCAAGCCCAGCCCCTTCTCTTCCCTCCTGCTCTGCCCCAGGTCAGCCACCACCATCTCTCCTGCTCCCCAGCAATGACCTCCCTGTCCCAGATTTCCCTCCAACCTCCCCAACCCATTCTCCAAGCTGCCTCCAGAGCCATCTTTCAAAGTGACACGTCCCTTCTTTACTTAAGACCCATCGACGGCACACATTGTCTCGGGACAGCCCAAATTCCTCTGCAGGGCTTCGGACCTGTCATGTCCACCCCGCCCACCTCGCCTCTCCTCCTTGCCTCGCTGTTCAGCCTCGAGACAGGCAGGCCGCCCACTGGGCCTTGCACATAGCGTTTCAAGCCTCAGTCACTCTCGGGTGTACACTCTTCTGTCTTCATCTGCCCAATGCTTCCTCCTGCTCCGAGACTTACTGACAAAACGCACCACCCCTAGTTTTGAGCTTTTACTTTCGGCCAAATACTGTTCCAAACCTTTAACATATATTTGACTCCTTTAATCCTCATGACAACCCTTTAAAGCAAGACCTTGATTGCCTCCACTGGACAGCTGAGAAGCACGAAGAACGAAGGCAGTAAGAAACGTGCCCAAGGCCCCAGGGTAGTGGGGGCGAGCCTGTCAGGCTGGCTCCAGAGCACACGCCACTCGGCCTACCGCTGCTGGTGTCATTTCTTCCATGACCCTCCTGTCCCCACCCTGATGGGCTAAGGCCCCCTTCTCTGTGCCTTTGACTATTCTTTGCATGTCTGTGTTGCGGTCTTTATTATATAATACTGAATTGGCTCTTCATGTCTGTCTCTCACCTGCTGGGTTCCAGTTGGAGGTGGGGACCATACTTTTCTATTTTTGCATCTTCGTTGACATCAAATGTTTACTAAACAAGCCACGGTGAGTGGGCAGGTGAATGGGAGAGGAGGTAGATGATGTGTCCAGCTGGCAGGGGTGGGGGCGTACATTCAGGGTACCAGTGGGAGGCAGATGGCGGACGGTGGACGGCGGCATCCTCAAGCACGTGAAAGGATGAATGCACTTAAGGAGTCTGGGTACCTGGCTTGATGCTGGATGGGCGACTGGGAGGCCAGGGGTGTTTGCAGACGTGGGTCCAGAAGGTGGGCGTCTTACCTTCTTACGCACCTGCTGTTCTTTGGCTGAATGGGCCTTCACGTGCTTGCGGAGGGAGCTGGGGTCCGTGTAGCGCTTGGAGCAGCCAGGGATCTGACAGGCATATGGCTTCTGCAACATGAGAAGGGCAGAGGTAGGGCGAGTGAGGGGCCACCTGCCAGGCCCAAGGTCCTGCTTGTGGCCCGCAGTGGGGAGGATGGCTGCGTGAGGGGCAGGCTGCAGGCTCGTGTCCTGTCCCTCCCTCCATGTCCCCGGCCAGGAGGGGTCTGACTCGGCCAGCTGACCCGCGGGTGCAGGGAAGGTGCCTGGCCCGGTATCGAGGGAGGGAGCTTGTGTCTTCATTTCACCCTCACATTGGACCTCAGGAAAATCGCCTCCCCTCTTTGAATCCCACTCTTCTCCTCTGCAAAATGGGGCCACCTGAGGATTCTTCTAGCCCTGACACTAGCTCTGAGTAAGTATACCCTTTGTAGCCCAGAGCTGCCGAGAAGCAGTGAGTGGACAAGAAGTGAAATGAGTGGCTGCCTTGGAAAGGAGGAAGAGAAGGAGACGGGAACAGAGGGGAACAGCATGGGGCACGGGGGGCATGATCATGGGGTCAGGCTGGAGTACAGCAGGGCCCCCAGCTGGGAGTGGCTGGCACACTGGCAGGGGCACCAGAGTCCCCAGCCTGTCTCTGGTCCTTGCCTGGACAATCATGGGAGGCCAGAAGGGAAGTGGATCTCAGAGAGGCCTGGGGAGGATAGAGATCTATGCCCTTTGTTTCTCTTCCCCTTGAGGCCCCCATGCCCACCGCCGCCCTCAGTTCCTGCCCAGGCTGCACCCGCTCTCTCTGCCTCCAATCTCCCCCCACACTCATTGCTAGAGAGCCTTCCTCACAGAGCTGGACATGCTCTTGCCTTCTAAATCCTCCAGTACTCCCTGATGCCCTTGGATACAGCCCATCTCTGGCTACCAAAGACCCTTGCGACTGGGACCTTGCATAAGTATTCGCCCTGTCCCTGCCCCTGCCTAGCCCTCATCACCTCCTCTCTAAGCCCTCTTCGCATCTTCTTCCGCCTCCACCTCCTGGGGTTCCCCTCGGCAGCACTGTCCGCCTGTGCTGCTGAGTTGTCCAGTGTCCTTCTCTACCGGGTGGCAAGTCTTCCTTGGGGGAGGGTCCCATTCCCCCCAGGCCCAGGGGCTGGCCCCCTGGGCAGGGGCTCTGTGGCTATAACTGGATTCTGAGCTCTCCCGCAGAAGCTTCCACAACACCCTGCTTGGGGACTCCAGCTGCTACTGGGGCTTAACATCCCTGAGGCTTGCTTTTTTGAACACATCTAGTGGTTCCGATTCCTCTGGGCCCTCTGGCCTCCAGTGACTGTAGGGGACAGGAGAACGTTTGGAGGAGGTGATACCTCTCGGATTAAGAACCAGGGATTGCTGTGTCCCTGTCAGACGCACCCAAGTGGCACTACCCCCCCCCCCCCCCAACCTCAAGGTTACTGTCCTGCAGACCGAGGTGAGGTTGGTCAGCCTCAGACCCAGGGACCTTCTGGAAAGAGGGAAGCAGAAAGAGATAACTGTACCTTGGTGCTGCCACGGAGAGTTGCCAGGTTAAAGAAACGAAGGAGAGCGAAAAGAAAGAGACAGAGCAGTGAGAGGCCGGCCTCGCCGAAAGGAAGGTACGGGCCTGCCCCCCACCCATCGGCACAGAGACAGAGACATACATGCACATGCGGACACACAGGGCCCCTCTCCCACAGGCCTGACCCCTGACCCCAGCATATGCACAAACAGAGGCGCGCGCGCACACACACACACACACACACACCACAACAACACACACACCCCCCTCTCTCTCATGGGCCTGACCCTCATCCCAACTCTCTCTCTCTCTCTGTCTCTGTCTTGGGCTCTGCCCTGTGCTGCCTCAGGCCCTGTCCCTTGGGGACACTGATACAAATCCACACGCTTGTGTCAAAAAGCAAACAAACAGAGGTCCTTGTGTGGAGATGCACTCGCCTGGAAAGAGGGCACAAGGCCCATCCCCGTGTTTGTTTTTCCAGGGCCTGACGTGTGTAGAACATTCCTGCAGCCCAGCCCTCCCGTGGGCCCTTGGGAAACCCTGTGGCCGTCCCGAGCAGCGGCCAAGTCCCAGGCTCCAAAGCCTTGCTAATGAACGAGGACACTCACAGTCATGCTGCAAGGACAGAGCACTGCAGTGCCCGGCGCCCAGGGCCCTCCAGGTCCGTGCTCATGAACGGCGCTCAGGGTCGGAGCGTCCCCTACGGGCAGGCACTGTGCTGAGCACCTGCCATCCACGACCTTTCAGACCGTGAGGAGCATCCCCACTTCGCAAAAGAAAGCAAGGCTGATGCTTTGCCCAAGATCTCAAAGTGGGGAAGAGTGTGCCCATGACACTCTGCTAGGGTGCCTGCTCTCGTCTGCATAGAACGGTCCAGTGTAGTGGGCAAAGGAGAGACTGTCGCCCCCATCTTGCTGTTGGGGAAAATGAGGCCAGAGCAGGACAATGGCTTATTCATGGCGTCCATGGCAGTCAGGACTTGAACCCTACACTGAGTGCCTGGGATATGGCAGGATTGAGCCAGCATTCTGCCAGAGGACAGAAAAAAAGGCCCTTATGTTTGTTTTGCAGACTGTGTGTCACGCCTATACATCTGTCATCTCAGTTGATTCCCATCTCTCTCTTGTGAGGTAGGTGTTTGAGGAAACTGAGGCTCTGAGAGGCTAGCGGCATTCATCCTTGGACTTCTGGGACCAGGTGGAGGGCTAGGGTTAGGACCCAGGCTAGTTCTCTCCAGCCTATTCCACCACTTTCCTGCCCATGGAGAGAATCCCATGTTCTCTAGTGCCAGAGGGAGCTGGGGACATGACAGGGTCCCCTCTGGAAAACATGACCCAGCTTGCATGAGGCTGACCTGCTGGGCCTCGGAGCCTTGGATGCTGGGAAAGCAACCTCGCCACTCGGAGCTGCCTGGGGCGTTTATGTGGGGATGGGCACGAGCCGGGGGCTGCACCTCCCAGGCTGCACCTCCTAGACCTTCAGGGTGATGAAGGCCTGAGATAACCCTGCGGGTTCATTCTGAGCCTGATCTGACCTAGCCCTCGGGGCTCTGTGCACCAAGTAGGGGCCAGAGGCCTGTTGCTTTGGGGCTGGGTCCAGGAAATGCAGTCAGGAGGGAGGGAGGGCGGAAGGGGGTAAGTCAGGGTGGGTGACCCCGAGAGGCCTGGAGGGATGTTACCCAGGCCTGGGAGGAGGAGGTGCAGAGAGACCTGGAGCTATTGGTGCTGCCCTGTGGCTTCTGGAGACATAACAAGGGTGCTGGGACACAAGCTGCGCCCCCTCAGTGTCTGGACTGGGCCCCAAGGGCCCCAAGAGCTGGCGTGCGAGAAGGTAATGAGGGCAGGGGATGTGTTAGCATATGCCTCCTCACTTCATGTCCCCAACACAGCCTGTGACAGTGAAGCCTGAGGAGGGAGGGGCAGGGAAAGGGGGTGAGTTCAGGCTGGGGACAAACTATTCTTTCCTACCCTCATCCCCTCTGCTCAGCCCTGTTTCTCCTGGGTGGCCGAATACTTGCTTTTCCAGCAAGGGCACTGGACTTAGAGTCAGACAGACCCAAGTTTGCATCCCAGCTCTGCCACTTAACAACTGGGTGACAGTTAATGACTTCATCGTCAAATCTCGGTTTCTTCTTTTTGCAGAATGGGGATAATGACCCTTACCTTGTGGGTCATCACCAGGATTCAACTGGGAGAGGATGCGTGTGATATGGTGGTGGTTGGGGGGTGGGATTTCTGCCTAGGACTGGCCTAGACCCGAAATATGACTTCCCTACTATTTCTGCCAAGCCCCATCTTTTGGGGGTCTGTTTTTCCTATCTATAAAAGAAAGAGTTTGGACCAGAGGGCCTCCTGCTCTGGCCTCTGTTGTTTCATGGCCTCCAGCTTACCCTGGAGGGGTGTCAGTCACCTTCTTGGGCCTCTGTTTCCTCATCTATATATGTGCGTACTAGACAGGCTGGGCTGGATGGCCACTCAGGCTCCCAGCTCCCCACCGGCAGAGCTCCCTAAACATTTACATGAAGAGCAGAGACACAGGCAGGCCAGCGGCCCAGGGGTGGACTCTGGCTGAAGACCTGTTTCCTGCTACATGCGGGGGCTGGGGTCCTCTCAGGCCACCCCCTCACGTGGGCCCTATGAGACTAGAGTAAGACCCAGCTCCGAGTCAGCTCTGCCACCTTCCAGCTGAGCAGGTGCACTCAGCCTCCCAGCGCCCCCATTCCCTCATCTGTCAAATGGGTGAGTGACCCCCTAACTGGCAGGGTCAGTATGAAATAGTGGGAGGCCATGTTTGAGAAAGGGCTCTGTTAACCGCTGATGTCTATATCCACAGAGAGAATGCTTGGACCAACCCTGTAAAAACTCCAGGTTATCCCATTCTAGCTCAAACAAAGGAAAGGAGGTGACATACAGGCACCTGTATGGGGCCAGGTCACCATTCCAGGGGCCTGGAGTCTTAGACCCTGCTCACCTCGACTTCTTACCCACCAGGCTCAAAGGGTAAAGAACAGCCCTGAAGAGCCTCTGGCCTGCCTCCACGGAGCGGGAAGGGTTGGGGGAAGGAAGGGCAGGGAGAGCTGCTCTGCGGGTGCTGGCCGCTGAGGCCTGGGGGGAGCACCCAGGACGGTGAGCCCACCCTCTCCATGGGGAAATACAAGGGTAAAGCAGTGGTTCTCAGCTTGGGGGAGACTTTACTACCTCCTCCCACGATGTTTGGTGACATCCAGAGAAATGTGTGGTTGTCACAACTGGGAGATGGGAAATCGCGATCTAGTGGATAGAGGCCAGGGATACTGCTCAAACGTCCTATAATGACGGGACGTCCGTCTTGCCTCAGTCGTCCTGCCCCAAATGTCAGCAGGGCTCAAGGACGAAGAAGGCAGCGTTCCTGCATGGCCCCCGGCTCCCGCCCTGCTTTACACAAGCTGGGGAGTGTGCACCCCCTCCGGCCCCTTCCCCGCCTTGGCCTACCGTGTCGAGGTGGGTGCGCTGGTGCTTGGCCCGATCGCTGGAGTTGCTGAAGGCCTTCTGACAGCCTGGGTGCTGGCACAGGTACGGCTTCTCGCCCGTGTGGCTCCGCAGGTGGATCTTGAGGTTCTCCAGTCGTGAGAAGGCCTTGCTGCAGCCTTCAAACTGTGGGAGAGGCTGGTGAGGGGTGGTCGGCAGCCCCCGGAGGTCCCATCGCCCAGCCTCGCAATGGCCCTCAGCATCCTCTGCCCTCCTGCCCCTGCTCGACCCCATTCTCTGAGGTCTCCAGGAACCCTCGTTCAGCTCCCCATGAAGTGCTTAGGGCCCAGACTCTATCTGGGAAGCCCTGGTAAGTCCAGAAAAAGTGTACCCCTGACTTAGAAATGGCCACCAGGGCTGGAGATGAAAGTGATCGCTCCCTTTGTGGATCCGGAAGGAAGGATCCCGCTCCCAATGGCATCTAGAAACAACGGCTGCTCTGACAGCAGCACAGCCCTGAATGGGCAGAAGACAGGCATACATTGTGGCACAGATAGCTCTGGATTTGACAGCCCTTGACCTCCCTGTGCCTTATTTCCTTGCCTACAAATTCGAGACGGTATGGTCACCACTCAGGGCTGATATAAGGGTCTCAAGGGGTAGGACACTGACTGCCAAGGGCTCTGTCCATGTGGAGCACAGCAGTCAGTGCTGATTGTTGTCAGAACGATGACCACATTTGTAAACTCAGTGTGTTTGATTAATCACTTGGCCGTTTGGCTGTCCAACGCCCACCATTCGCCAGACCCCGTGCTGGGCAGCGGGCATGCCGTGGGTGCAGCACGGCACGTGATGCCTCTGGTTGGAGGTGGAGGCAGGGGTGGACAGAGAGCGACAAACACAGCACCCTCCTCCTGTAGCCCCAGGCTGCCCTGATCCTGGCAGCCTCTGCCCTGCTCCAACCTCTCTCCCTGGAATCCTCTAACTTCTAACGTTCCCTCCGTATTCTCCACACTGCTCCCCAGAGGAAGTCTCTGATGTAGAAACGGGGCCCTGCCCCTCTCTGCTTCAAGCCTTATGGACCTGGCATTGGAAACTTCCACACCTACCTGTCCCTCTTTATTCCCACCCCATACTCTGGAAACAAGTGGAGTCCACCAGGCAATTTCAAGCCTTTGTTCACCCAAGTCACTCAGCAAGGAATGTCCTTTCTCTCTCTCGTAACCATCCATCCCATCCCCCCTCAGCCTTCAAAGTCCAGCTCGAATGCTGCCTAGCAGAGGTAGCCAACCCTGGTCCCTAGTGGGACTGGCTGTTCCTTCCTGCTTCTCCCCACTGTCTGGCCCGTGTTCCCTCGTGTGCCATGGGCAAGGGGGAACCCAACAATGACCTTCACCTGCTCTGTCTGTCCAGAACCGGTGCTGGATGCTTAACCAGAGAACCCATGACATATGTGGCCTCGGTCCACACCTCAGAGACAGAGGTTTCTGTGGTGATCAGAGGGCTGTGGCAAGGCAAAGACAGGCCACAGGTACATCTGGTGCCAAAGCCCAGGTGGCTGTGCTACCAGTTGCCTTCCTGGGGCAGGGTGCGGGGCAGGTAACCTTTGAGGAGGATGAGAACAGAGGAGGCCAGTTCCCTCTCCTGGGCCGTCAGTTTCATCCCCCAGGGTTGAACTGCCACTCAGCTCAGGACCCACATGGCCCCATGCCTCTAAGCCAGGCCAGCAGTGTCCCCGAGGGCTAGTGCTCTCACAGATACTCTTCCCTACCCATTCTCCGGGCTCATCTGCAGGGGGAGCAAGGAGCTGACAGCTCCCACCTGTTTCCACATCTGGAAGATGGGATCTCCTTTTCCGAGCTGGGAACTGGGTTCCTTTGTGCTCTCACCTCCCAACTTTCAAGGTGCCTTATCTGTTAGTGAGTGTGCGGGTGGGAGCCGAGGGCAGACCGTGGACAGAGTGAGACCCAGTGGTTCTCCTGGCTTATTTTCTCTGCCCTGAGAGGTCACTGTCCCCATCCAGGGCAGGTCAGCGCATTTGGTAATTTTTGGTGAAGGCTGTTCAACGGTACAGACCAGCTCCAGCCCTGTACTGGGCGAGGCTGAGACAGGGAGAGAACCCAGGCAGGGGTCCTACCCTTCAGGAGCACAGAACCCACAAGGCGGCGCACACACCCCGTCAGTACAAAGCAGAGCGGTCAGGGCTGGCCCAGTGGGAGACATGGAGTGGGGCGGCAGCCGGAGAGAGGACAGGCGTTGCAGAGGCGAGGGGACTGGATGAGCGTGTAGAGACATGCAGCCAGTCACGCCAACACTGAGGCCCAGCTGAGCTCTGAGCAATGACCAGGACACCAAAGAGTAGGGCGAGAGACACTGAAGGCCAACGGAAGGTAGGGCCAGGGGCACCAAAGTGTGGGAAGGGCATAGAGTCCTTGTGGAGGCCCCTCTGTGGCTGGGTGTGGGCTGCCCATTGGGGGTGTGGGGTGGGTTCTAGTGGGTGAAGAGAACAGAGGCCAGAGCGTGGGGGCTCAAATGGCAGGCTGAGGGGCCTAGACTTCACCTCGGCAACAGTGGGAACTATAGAAAGGCCTTAAGGATGGACAGAGGGCACAGGATCAGATATGCACTTGAGAAGGCCCCCTTTGGCTGCCGGTGACAGCTAGGGCTGGGAGAGGAGACAGGGCAGGGGGCGATGAGGATAAGGCAGGTGTAACATCATAGATGAGGGTCACCAAGGCTGGATCCAAGGCAGAGGTGGCAGGATGGGGCAGGAGCCAGGACAGAAGTGCCTGGCCAGATGTGAGGACAGGCCCCAGAGACAACGACTGGTCTGGGGCAAGCTCCCTCTGCACCTGTCCCTTGCAGGCCAGGGCAGAAGTGCGGGTCGTACTCTGCTGGGCTGGTCCAAGGCAAGCCGCCCACGGCCGGCGTTAGAGTCTGTTCCACTCCCTGTTTCCAGATGTTGTGCCTTTTCCATGTATCCAAACCAGAAGGAAATCCCGTTTGGGGACTAAATAGGCCACAAGCAGCCACACCTTGCTCTCCTGAAATGGCCTTACGCCAAGTTCACCCAAAAGTGAGGTGGAGGAGCTGTGGCCGGAGAGCAGGCTGCTGGAGTTGTTCCCTCAGCCTGGACTGCCTTTCCTTCCTCCTTTGGCAGACATCTCATAATACTTCTCAAGTACCACCTCTTCTGAGAAGCCTTCCCCAATGTCCCCTGCCATCCTCAGGGTCACACCCGGAGCATGTGGTGTAGAAAGTTCACTGTACACCCACTATCTCCATGCCTCCAGGCTAAGGGTTCCTTCAGGGCAGGGTTGGCATCTCAGTCAGGGGACAGAGTGGGTTAGAAATTTGATCCAATGGGGCTAAAAATCGGGTTCCCTGGCCTGGGGGTATATATGCCCCATGAGTGCACGTTCTCCTTCCAGTGTTCATTAACGTACCCCATACCTGTGCATGTGCCCTGTGCCCATGCCATACCCAGCCCCGTCCTGCCACCCCTGCCCCTGGAATTTCCCAGAGCTGAGTTGCAGGCTAAGGTGCAACGAGCAGCTGGCCAGGGTGCCCTGAAGGGGAGGCCTGTCCTTCTAGGTAGAAGCAGAGGTAGCAGCAGTGGAGAGGGGATGCTGCCCATTAGGACTGGTCTGGGATAGGGATGCTGCAGGTATCTCCGGTAGAGCAAGTCCCCATCAGGGCCAGCATCCCAGACATGCCAGGGGCCTCGAGCGTGTGTGGGCTGTTTGCAGCTGCCTACCAGGGTGCCCATGGTCCTCCCCATTCAACAACTGCACAGATAGGCTAACAGAGGCGAGACTGGAGGACAGAAATGCTCATGGGTTCTGTACCTATGTCCTCAATGGGGGAGGACCAGCACACTCTGGTGAGAGACAACCTGGCTGGCATCTGGGCTGCTCCACTTATGAGTGATCAGAGGTGAGTCCCTTCAATTCCTTGAGCCTTCCGTTTTCTCATCTATAAAGCTAGGTGAGTCCTACCAGCCATAGAAGGCAGCTGTGAGGATTAAATGAAATAATGCACGGTAAGTGCTTATCTCTGCACCAGGGGCCCCTGGTCGATGTGTTTGCGCCCAGGGCCCTAATGCCATCTGTGTCCACCCAGAGATTCACTGGTTTGGCCCCAACACTCCTGTCAGGCCAAGCCCATGGGGTACCTTTTGGGTGCCGGAAGCAGCCTCCAATGAGCATGAGGCAGCCTTTTGGGGGTGGGAATGGTTTGAAGGAGCTCCATCTGTCAGCTGTGTGGGGGCTGGGAGGGCAGCAGGGAGAGGTGCCCCAACACTGCTGTGTTGTGGGGGTACAGATGCTGCCAGAATGGAAATGTGGGTCTTCCTGGAGCAGAGATGGAGCCAAAAGGCACATCCATGGCTTTGGACCTCAGTTTCTCTGAGGGGGTAGAGGATGGGCCCCTCAGGCAATGCCACTGTGACCCAAAGGTGTAACGATGGTTCTGTGGGGCTTGCACCCCAGTGGGGTAGAGTTTCATGGGATTCTTCTCCCACCCCCCAGTCCCTGAGGTTCTAGGGAAGATTTTGCCCTGGACTGATGCCTTCCTCCTGCCGTCAGTGTCCAGGTACACGACTCTTCAGAGGACCTCCTGAGCTGCCCCCACCAATCACAAGGGTTGGGTAACTGTTCCTATGGGACTGGGAGGAAAATTGCTCCCACTGTGCCAGAGGGCATGGAGCCTGGGCTAAGCAAGTCAGCACTGCCGTCTCTTCTAGGAAGACGTGACCCATCAATCTTCAACACAAGGCGCAATGTTGGACAAGCCCCAGGGCTCTGAAAGTCACTCGTGTGCCCCCTTCCCCCCGCGCCCCGCCACGTGCCCTCCTCAGTCCTGTCAAGCATCTGTTGTCCTTCCCCCTGCCCACTTCTTGGATTCACTCGTTCAGCCTCTCATCTTTTTGCTCATTGTTTCACATCTTCTTACCTCACTCAGCGCCCCTGTGTGTGCCTGGAAGCATGCTGGGAGCTGAGGCTTTGGGTCAACAAAGACCACAAGACACGTTAGAATGTATTAAGCGCCAAGAAGGGGCTGATCGCAGGGGGTGCCAGCTGGAGACGGCCGGGGCCCGCTAAAGCCTCCTTGGAGGAGCTGGGCCTTGACCTCTAGGCAGGAACTGGACAGAGTGGAGGGCACGGTGGGGGGGCGGGGACTGAGAGGGGTGGTACATGTTCTGGAGACAGCGAAGAATCTGCTGAGCCAGAATGCAGGGGAGCAATGAAAAGAGAGGCGGAAGTAGAAATGGGAGTCCTGCAGGAACACCTTTACTGAAACCCATGGGTGGTGGTTCATTCTGAAGTGGATGAGTTTGGGATGTTTTTTTGTCCCAAAAGACTCCACAGAGACCACCTTGTGCAATCACTGGTGTGGTCCAGCAAGTGGATGGCCTGAGGCTTTTGACTTGGGGGACACTGGTGCTGAATTCCTTAGCCCCTGGCCTCCTACCTTCCACCTGAGCCAGGAGCCTGTTCCCCATTCCCAGGCCCCTGCATCCACATAGCCACCAAGCCAGGGAAATGCCTCCTCTTAAACATCTTTCATGTCTGTCCCCTTCTCTTCCTGTCGGCCCCGCTGCCCTGATGCACTCCCTCAGCACTGCTCGCCCAGGTGAGGACACCTCCCTCCCTACTCCTCCCCTCCCTTCCCCACTCATCTCCACGTGGTATCTGGTGTTCAGACCAAAGACTTACGCCTATGGGTCTGTCCAAGTCCCTCTCTGGCTGGTGTGACTTGGCCCCTGGTGGTGGCTTGGTAGTGTTTGTCCCCTCCAACTCCCACACTGCTGTGTTTCAGGATCGGAGAGGTGTGGGTGCAAATCTGGCCTCCACACTTCCCAACTAAGTGAATTTGGACAAGTTCATCTCACTTGTCAGAGCCCAAATCTTCATCGGTAAAAGGGGCACACCTGGGCACAGGTGGAGGGGTGCTCTCTGTGAACCACAGAGTGCATGGAGCATCCTGTGGCCCAGGGCCCTAATGCCATCTGTGTCCACCCAGAAAATTACCTGGGCACCTCTTATTCAGGGTGAATTTGAAATGCATCGGCTCCAATAACTAAACACACCACAGACTTATCTGGCTAGAAATCAAGGCTCATGTGCCATGGGTAATAGAGAGGGTGGCTACTGTGGAAAGTGGGGTACAATATGTCCTGCTGGTGATGCTCTTTCCCAGCCCCGCTCTGCAGACGAGAAAACCGAGGCTCAGAAAGGTGTCATCACTGGCTCCAGGTCACACAGCCAGCCAGTACGTGGCAGAGCTGGGATCTGATCTCAGGTCTGACTGATGTGCAAGGCTATCCGTATATGTCCCTAACTACTTTGGCTGCCTTAGAGACCCCCATAGAAAACACCAAACACAGGGCTGGCACTCAGGAGCTATTACTGTGATTTCCAGCTGGGCCCATATCCTGAGTTCCCTTCCCGGGCAAAGGCCAGGCACATCAGATGCCGGGGAAGGAGGATGCCCTCCTTCGTCCCAGCCCCTCTGAGAGAGGCGGTGCCACCACACAGAAAGGAAAATCAAGGCGGCAGAGCGGAGAAGAGCCCCGCCGATGCATAGAGCACAGAGGCTTGAAAGGCTCAGTTCCCACATGTGGGGCGTGTTACCAAAGAAGATTAAAATAATGGGGGAAAATACCTCAGGAACCGTGAAGCCCTAGACCATCTGGAGTTTTATAGTAACAGGCAGGGGAAATCAGAACCTAATTGAAAAAAGTCCACTGCAATCCACCGCTGCGTGCAGCTCACAGAACCACGGGCCGGAGATGAAAGACGGAGGGAGACATCCTAAAGCTGGGGAACAGGCACCCTCTTCCCCTCCAGGCCAAACTCGAGGACCCTTCAAGCTCTGGCTGGGAGATGGGGAGGGCCCTGGGTCAGATGTCAGAATCTGCAAGGTCGGGCTTACCACGCCGAGCAAGCTGCCCCCTCTGAGCCTTCCCCTCACTGGTAGAAGGGCGAAGTGAGATCCCTCAGGGAGGCCCTAGCACGGTGCCAGCTGGTGCTGGGCATGGCTGTGCTCTGCTTCTGGCCCCTGGGGAAGGACTGAGGGCCCGGTTTCACATGTGAGGTGTGGGACACCCTGCTGCAAGCTGAAGGCCAAGAGATCACGCTGGGGTGTGTGCTGTGGCTCCACCCACAGCTATAAACTCGGGCAAGTCACCTTCCATCTCTGTCCTCACCTTTCTTCTCTCTGAAATGGGGTCACTGCAAACAGCTGTTAGAAGTAAATAAAAGGACATGCTCAATGCAGAAACTGGCACACAGTGGGTGCCTGATGAACGTCAAGGTTCTTCCCTGCGACTGACATGGCCCAGAGAAGAGGGAGGCCCCTGTTTCTCATGCTCTGGCTAAGGATCTCAACACAAAGGTAAGGAGGGGATTTGGGGGAGCCGGGCGCAAGAGGGGTGGGGAGGAAATGCCTCAAGTTTTGGCATTTGCCAGTGACTTGCTTCTAACAAACACATTTCTGGTTTAAGGGTAAAATATATTGGGTTACAACAGTCTGGCAGGCCACTCAGGGATCAGCTTCTCATTTTTGTACAAACTTTTTAACTTACTTTGCAACAATGATTTGGATGGGAGAACTGTGCTGTGCCAGATCCTTCTCCAAGATGTCAAATAATTCTGTGTTTGGCCAGCTCCCAAGGCCAGCCAGCCGGGAGCTGAGGTCCACTCCTTAGCCCACCCTGGGAGGGGCACTCTGGCCCTAAGGTTACTGTCCAATGAGCCCCCATGGGGTTTCTACATGGGGTCTCCTCAGAGCCTGTGCTTTGCCAGTCCTCAGGGGAGGTCAAGACAGGAAGGGGAGGGACAAAAGTGGAGAAGGTCCTAGGAGGCGGGACAGGAGGGCACTGGCCTAGAGCCTGCACCCTGTGAGGCCCTTGAGGGTCTGGTCTAGTTCTGGGTCCACAGCGCTATCTGAATAAATGAATGAAGAGGCAGACGTATGCAGGAAGGAGACCATGACCATAACAGCAGTTATCACCTTCAGTACATGCCCGGGATTGGACCAAATTCTCCCTCCACACGATCTCAGTCCCATTAGGCCGGCACAACAACCCGCCTTGTTACGGAGGCAGAAACCAAGGCCCATGGAGTTTATGTGTGAGAGTCCCAGAGCTTGTGAGGGATATAGCCTGGGTTTGCCTCTCGTGCCTGAGTTCTGTGCCCTGGGCCACACTAGTGTCCTCGGCAGCCATGACTGAGGAGGTGAAATCCAAGGCCAGTGTGGAGAGATCTTCATATCTGCTCAGCTCTCTAGGCCTTCATACCATCTAGAGAAGCTGGCAGCCTGAAGGAGGAGTGGGGGCACACAAGAGGCAAAGGGAGAATAGGCCAGAGGTACAGGCAGAGACATGCCTCCCTCCAAGGGCCAGTCAGGTTGTGTCTGCCCTTGGGAGGAGGTTTCCAAGACCAGTGGGCGAGGGCTGCAGGCCCCTCATCCCTTCCTCACCAGGATTGCATTGACAGCTCTGACTGGGCCCTCCTCCAGCAGAAACTCCTGCTCAGGCGAGAAATGGGCTCCTGTTTCCAGCCAGCAAGGGCAAAGAGGGCTAGGCCACCCTCCCAGGGATGTGTGGAGCACCGCCCCCCCCAAAGTAGGCGATGCAAGAGGGGCTGAGTCCGCTCACCAAGTAGATAGGTGGGATGTGGGGGAGCTCTCAGGGCTGAGTGGTGGCCAGACATCATTTGAGATGTGGAGATAGGCTCGGCTAGGGGTCAGGGCCTAGCAGAAAGCAGACTGCACAGAATGGCTGACGTATATACACACCAAGCCACCCATCACAGATCTGCCAATGTAGACACACACACGTTCTGACACTCCCCTCCCAACCAAGCCACAAGTCAAAGACACAGTCCCAGGACACCATACACAGCACTGATTCATATACACATGACACGTCACAGAGACACACAGGCCTGCACACACATGCCCACATACATACCCAAGGACACTCAAGCGCCAGACCCCACCATAGGCACAAACATACAAACTCCCCAGACCCACGACACACTGACACACAGCTCAAGGCACGGCACAGCACATGCCAGAAACCGGCCAATGCCTCAGCACGTAACAGCCTCTCCGTGTTCGTGTGTGCAGAGAGAAGACACTCACCCAGAGACAACATCCAGAAAAGGCTGCTGAGAGATCAGTGGATAAAGACATGTCCTCACACCAATATCTCTACATCCAGCACAGCCAGACTCATGGACAGTCATGCTCCCACACGCCTCTCTCCACGGCTCCAAGTAGCCCCAAGGAGATGCTGCTGAGGCTGCAGGCGGGAGGGACTGAGCTCATTGTACCTCTCAACCTTCCTGGACTGGCTTGACTTTGGGGAGGGCACACATGGCCTGAGAGATCCCGGAGACAGGACTGCAGGCCACCCTTTGACTCCGCTGACCTCTAGCCCAATGCCCTCTCCCTCTCCCTACACTCCTCCTGCCACAAGGTCCCTCCTTCCTGCCTCCAGGCCTTTGCTCAGGCTGTGTCCTCTGCTCACAAGGCTCCTCTACTCACCTATCCAGTCCTCCCTGTTCTTCTAGGCTTGTCTCAGGCCTCAGCAGCCCCTGCCCCCACTACCTCCAGGCCTTCCCTAATCCTCTCATTCCTGTCCTTCTCTGACCCTACCTTTCTCATTCTGCCTGGCCCCCACCCTGGTGCTGAGACCAGGGCTGCCCATCTCTCACTGTGTACCCTCCATGCAGACACTGCACACTCCCTGGGGCCTTGGCTGGGGGCCTGGCCAACCTTCTAGGAGCTTTCCTGCCAGGGGAGAGCGGCACAGGCAGGAGGTCACAAGGCAGCCACTCCATCTCCACAGCCAACTGAAAGCAGCAGGACCTGGTCTCATTTGCTAAGGAGGCAACTCTCTAGATGGTGTTAATTCCATAAAACTGGGGTGGGGTGGTGAATGCTGCTTCAGGAGGAGTAGGGAGAGGGACCATGATGAGAAGAGGCTGCTCTCCAGCCTCCAATCTCAACCCTTCCCCAAATAAGCTTGCCCCCGCAGTCTGGGCCGGACATCTCCTGGCACCTACACAGCCCAGGCTTATGTTCGATTCCTCCTCTTCCTAGCTCCTGTGAACCTCAGTGTTCTCACTGCAAGATGGGATGATGTACCAGGCCACAGATACCTGTTATGGACATCGGGGTGTGGCCTTGGTACTGGGCACAGGACAGTTAGTTCCCTTTTCAACTCTTTTTCTGAATTCCAAGGAGGAAAAGTCAGGGATGGGTCCATGATGTGGAAAACATCAGGTCTGGAGACCTGACTCCAGCCCTGGCTCTGTCACAGGTTGCTGTGAAATTAAACCAGTCACCTGCCTTCCTTGGGTTTAATTACCCTAGGGCCACAAGCCCAGGATGGATGGGACAGCGGGGTGAATGTGCCCAGGATGGATGGGACAGCGGGGTGAATGTGCACCAGAGTCACACAGGTGGCAGTTGCATTAACGCCCAGTCTTACATGACCCACAGGGTCGGGGGAGGAAAGAGATCTAAGACATTTAACCCATCACCTGAAAGCAAACCTCACGTCAGATCACTGGAAATCATTACAGACGTACCACATGCAAAGTTCCCATCTGAGGTCGTGGGTGGGTGGGAGCCATCTGCCAGGTGTGCACCTGGGGCTCAGATCCCACCAGGATATCCAGGGAGGCTCTGGACCCCCACCAGGTTGGGGGGCAGCATTCAGAACCAGGCCTGTGAGGGGCAGGGGTGGGGCTGGGCCAGCCCAGCAGTGCGGGAAGTTCCAGGGCAGCAGGGAACTGTGGAGGTCATGGGGGGGGGGTAAGGGGTAGTCACAGAGGGCTGTGCCCGGTGTCAGGAGGGCCCCTATGAGGAGGAGTTGAGTGACCTGTTCCTAGGTGCTCAGGAACATCCGGAAGATTACTCATTCATCTAGGCTGCTTGGAGGGTGCAAGATGGTTCCCAAGTTGCCTTCAGGGCCATCCAATTCATGGTCTAAAGTGGTCGTACCTCCCACCTGGGGCCCAGTGGGATAACAGGCCAGTCTGACCTGCTTCAGCGTTGTCACCACCCTCCTACCCACCACAGATCAACTAAGAAGCCCCGAGGTGGGCTGGTCCTGGGTCAGTGCCTGGATTCATGGTGGGTGCTTAGTAATAGTGGACAGAAGGAATGGTGACAGCCCAGCTCTCACACTCGAGCTAGTGAAAGAAGGTCAGTTGCAATTAGGAACCAATTACACAAACAAACAAACAAACAAACAAACAAAAATGAAATCCAACTGATGGAGGGGTTGAGAAGCCGGGAAGAGAGAGAGGCAAACCTTTCCAGTAGCAAGTGCCTCAGTCTGCAGAACACCCCTCTTCCCTGGTCCCAGCAGCATCATAGCAACCCCATGAGAAGCAGGACCTGGGTGCAGAGGCTCACTCTGGGGCTTTTCAACAAGCTGCTGTCAACTCCTCCCAACTCCAGCTGTCCCACAGAGCTAGTGACATCCAGCTACAAGCCAGACACCTGGCTGGTTTGGCCACGGAGGCGCCCCCTGGGCCAGGTATCCAGGGAAAGTCTCTTTCTCTGCTGGGCCTCAGTTCTCATCTGTTAAATGGGTACGTGTGGAATAGCATTGCACCTCCACCCACGTGCTTCAGGTTGGAGATAACTTAGCAGAAAGCAGAGTGGACAGGAGTGAATTCCTGGCTTTTGGGTTTCAAAATCCCAGGCCTCAGAGCTGAACGGACAGATCTCTGGAGATAGATATGAGTCACTCGCATTTAATATTTCAAACCATTTTCCTGCCAGAAACCCATCTGAGAGTGCCCAACACTGGGCTTGGCACAGAGTGGGCTTTTGTGAATATCTGTTAAAGAATGAAAGAACCGAGCAACAAATAAATGAGCTTTGAGGGAGGTATGGGGCACGGTGGGGAGCTTCTCAAATTAGTGGAGGCCAGGAGGTGCCGCGTGGGGAGGGAAGAGCAGAGCTTCCTGTGCTGCCCTGCCCCACCACCCCGTGATGTTCCAGTTGGGACAGGGACACTTGGGGGGAAGGAAGACACGTGTAGGTGGTGGGAGTCTCTAAAAGAGGAGAGGCACTGCGCTCTGCCCTTTTACTCTGGGGCCAGGCCCTAGGCGGTGGGATCTGAAGCAGGGCTCCTCCATGGAAGTCTCAGGAGGTCCCACGGTTACCACAGTGGGAGAAATGTTGAGTCTGACTTGGCCATAGACGGCCTTTGAGATGGACAGGAAACAGGTGGACTCTGGGGCACAGACGAGGCAGGATGCTGGACGGCTCAGCAGGTGCCAGCATGAGAAAACACTCTGAGGACCCCTTGGTTCAGTGTAAGCCTCCCACGCCCCAGAACTTGGAGGCAACTGAGAGAAAAGACGGGCAGTGGTCTGTCACATGCCTGCGATTTGCCACCCAGCCTTCGGGAGCTCAGAATAGGAAGGGAGTCAAGGAAAATGTTAAAGTTAATTTTTTTTTCTTCTCTCTCTCACCTGAGTTTGAGAACTTCAGGTTCAGACCTGACATACATAAAACAGAGACAATCATCTGTCCCCCTCACAGGGATGTGGAAAAGAGAGAAAGGGAGGAAAAATGCCACTGAAAGGCTTCCTTCTGAGTCACTTCCTCATTGACTCTTTAGGGCACCCTGGACGGGAGGTGCTATGTCATCCTCTCACAGATAAGGAAGCAGAGGCTCCCAGAGAGCCTGGGCTCAGGGTATCCAAGGAGTAGGGGCAGCATCAGGACCAAAACCAGGGCTGTGTGATGTGCCAAAGCCCTTGACCCTGTTCTGACATCGTAGTCAGCAAAAAGCAGAGTGGTCTACAGGTTTAGGAAACATTAAGCCATGGGAAAGAAATGACTAGAAATAAAGAATTAAATGTTGCACATAACCAAAAATAACAATACTAGCAATAACAGCCACTTCACCGTATTTCGGATCCCTGAGAGTGTTTATTTCCCTTGCAACCTAAATTCCCCAGCTGTTCAGCCCAGCACAGGTTAAGTCTGGGGGAGATGGCCCAGGGTCCAAAAGGAAAGTTATGCCTTCTGCTGGGACAGGCAAGCCCTCAGGCCCTCGTAGAAGCTTTCCATCCTTTGGGCAGGGGAGAAATATCCTGTGGTCACCACATGAGAGAACGACCATGTAAACTGAAAAAAATAATAACCACATGATAAAGCAGGAAGGGGTCTTTAAGGAGAAACACTCTACAAGACACTGCGCTGAGAACCAAGGGGATGGCAGGAGGGCATTCCGCGGAGCAGGGTCCTGCCCACATGCCTGGCCTGGCCGCTCTGCACTGTGGACTCGAGGACACCTGGAACCCATTAGCATTATGTCAGGAATAATGTAAAATTAAAACATTTAGCTTTGGCTTCTAAAATTAAGGAGGACAAAAAGAGAAAGATGCCATTGTGCTGAGCCAGTCAGCTATGACTTGGGCCCCAATAATTTACAGAAAATCAATCGCTGCTTTGCACTTGGGCCCATCAGGGCCCTTGGGTTGCCAGCAGGGGCTGAGGACTGAGAATAAGTCCACAGCTCCATCCTGGGGGAAGCAAGTTGGGAGCCTGGGTGAGACCTTCCCACTGCTCACTCTCACACAGTGCCAGTTATATGCTCATCCTGCCACTTCCCTCACTGGCCTCCCTGTCTCTGCCCTGGCCACTGCCCCCAAGTCCATCATTTGCCTTGCAGCCAGAGAGATTCCTAAGTTGCAAGCCTGTTCTTGTCACTGATCCAAACCCATCAGTGGCTCCCTACTGCCTTTAAGACGCAACCCAAGGCCCTTCAGCCTGGTGTTTCCAGCCTCCTGCCATCTGAATAGGTGGGCCTTCCAGCTGTGGCTGCCTACCTAAGTTCCCTTTCCTCTCTAGGCTCCACTTACATTGACTACTTGAGCTCTAAGAAAACTTGGCCTATTACTTTTCTTGTGCTTTCGCATATGCTGTTCCCTCACCCTGGAATCCCCTCAGGTGTCAGGGCTCAGCTCCAAAAGAGGCTTCTCTACAGAAGCTGTGGCCTTTGGGGCAGGTGCTGGGCCAGACTCCTCTGGAGTAAAAGCAGGGTGGTTGGGGCAGGCTGCATGGGAACCCAAGACTCATACAATGTCAGGACCGACTGGGCCTCAAGGGCCCTCGTGTTACAGATGGGGTCCATGGGATGGCAGGGCTGACGAAGGCTTCTCCTGCCCCGCCCCAGCTTTGTCTCTCTTCTCAGAGCAGGCTCTTCCTGCTCTGGCATGTTCAGTCTGCAGTACAGAATGCTCCCGAGTCACCCAGGCCTGAGTGCAAATCCCATCTTCTTCCAACTCCGCGAGTGGCAGAAAACACCTAACTTCTCTGGGAGTCAGTGTCTTTGCCGAATTGTGGGGATGGTAACCCCAGCATAGTGTTAGCATCAGGAATTGCTATACCACCGTCCATCACCACCCACAATCCCCCTGTGCAGACAGAGTAACAGGGCTGAGGAAACAGAGGACAGGGAGTTAGTGACACAATAGAGACAGGGGTTCCTGGCTCTGGGAAGGCAGCTTGGGCAGCTCACAAAGCCCAACTTGTCCAGCTGTGCAAGAGAGCAGACTGCAGTTCATTCAGTCATTCACTAGCCGTTTGTTCATTTCTCTGCTCACTCATTCACTCAGCTCAGTGCACGAAATACACTGTTAGTGAAAAAGGCAAGTTACCAAACAATAAACATGATTCCGTTCTAGTCAAGAGTATCATTATCATATACAGAGGAAAGTCTAGTGGTTATTTCTGAGTGGCATAGTTAGGGGTAACTTCTTTCTCCTTTATACTACACTCTCCACTTTCTACTCTTGATACATTACACTCATTGCTTTATGTTTTATACTACTCTGTTTGTTGACATTTCAAGAAAAGTCACAGAGGGCAGTGTAATACTTTCATAGACTGATCTAGGTCACAGGACTAGATTTCCTTCTTAATTCTGCATGTGACTTTGGGTGAGCTGTCCCACAGGACCTGGGGACGCTCCCACCCTCTATGTGGAGCCAGAAAGATCTGAGATGTGGACCCAATGCTTGCTCTCATCCTATGTGACATGGGCAAAGGACTTGCCTCTGAACTGTTTGTGCATAAATATGTGAGGGCAATACAATGAGCTCCAGAGGGAATCTAAAGATCAAAGAAAACATGAATGGTGACCACTTGACCGAATGTCTATGGATGAAGCTCATGACAATGACAGCTGTGTGCCTGTATCAGGGAACCCAAGGCCCACCCCACTGGATGCACTGAGGAACACAGATGACCCTCACAGGGTGACAGATACCACTGAAGTGTTCCACACATGGTGACCATGATGACTGAGGAGCCTCAGCAGCCTGAGTGGCCCATTTAATTAAACAGTGGCGATAGATGGGCTCATTCCTAGAGGGGGGACACACAGGAAAGTCTGAGCCACAAGCCTGGACAGGCGAGGGCTGCATTTCATTCCCCAGCAGCAGCCACAAGCACAGAACACCAGGAAGGAGCAATTGCTCCTTCGACACCCATCTCTACAGCCTCAGCTGTATGTCTGGGGACACATCCCTGAGCTGGCTGAATGGCGTGTGGGCTTTGGATCAGGCAGACCTAGGTTCAAGTCCCAGCTCTGCAGCTTACTGGCTGTGTCCTTAGGCATGTTACTTACCCTCTCTGGTCCAGAGTTGTCTTTTGGAAAACAGAGTTAAACTCCTTCCTTGTAGGTTTATTGAAAGGGCCAAATGAAAAGAGATGGCAGGGCCGACCACCTCTAGGGTTGGGACAGGGCTCCACGCAGCAATACAATGTGCCAGTGATGGGTGTTACACTCCATGCAGTCTGCACCACTGTGCCTCTGCTCTTGTCATTTTCTACCTAGAGTGCCCTTCTCCTGCCATTTCACCTGGCAAAATCCTGCTCATCCTCCTAGCTTTAGTGCATATGTCACCTTTTCCAGGGAGCCTTCCTTGATTTCTCTATAGTTAGGGCTAGGCTCCACTGGGTTCCCACAGCCTTGTCCTTCCCTCGTAATAGTCCCTAGGACTCAGGATTATAACTGTTGGCATCTGTGTCCTTCAGCAGCTAGGGATGTGAGTCAGACACAGGATGGTGCTGGTCCCACTAACTGGCTTCTCACTTCAGGGCCCAACAATGAACTGGACACATGGCAGGGGCTCAGGGCACATTTGCTGACTATAACAATCTGCTCCATCAGGGCTAGCCACCCTTGTCCCATTCTCCCCTCCCCGACCTCCTGCCTTGGGTAGGGTAAAAGCTCTTTTCTTTTAAAATAACAGGTCTGAGTTGGAAGGGATGTTAGAGAAAGCTTGCCTGCTTTACAGATGGGGAAACAGACTGGAGAAGAAGAGACTGGCTCACGGCCGCCCATGAAGTCAGTGGTGATACCAAGACACAGAGCCAGGTCTCCAAAGCCCCAGCGCAGTGCTCCCTGACCTGGACCCAGGTCACTTTCCTCACACCCAGAGAAAGGGCGCAGAGCCACCTCTTCCTGCATCCTCACCAAACTAGCTCTTAATTCCTGGGTCCTGAGCTTTTCCACTTTTTATCACCTGTTACTGCCTTGAAAGAATGGAAGGCCTTTACTTATCCCTGAAGTCCCAGTTTTTCAGACCCTGACCCAGGCAAAATCCTCCCTAATACACCTAGCCCTCTAGAACTTTCCTAACAGGCAAAGCTCGTCAGTGGGCCCTGCAAGCCCACTCAAGCCTGGAACCATAGGGCCCACTTTAAAACACATTTGCTAACTGTATGCACCACAATGGGTTTTCATCAGTTTTGGAATGACTGTACATTTTGGAACACAAACTTGGTGAACTGGGCTCAGACCATGCTTCAGAAAGAGTCCATTTCTATGTTACTCAAGGAGCCAGCAATTGCCTGAAGAAGTCCAACTTGAGGCTCTCTTTGTGAGAGGGCAGTAGTTTTCTTATAAACCTAAGCTTATTGTTTTCCATGTTTTCTGCCATAAGCCTCTAACACTTTTATAAATATTTATTTTTTTAAAAACCCAAGAACAGAATCTTCCTGCTTTTCTGATTCCTCCCCGCTGGCCTGCCTCCCTGGTTGTTTCTTTGCACAGGGGGTGGTTTCTGCCGAACAGGGGCTGAATCTCTCCCCTCCAGCTGCCAAGCTTTAACTGGATCCTGGGCCTACGCACTTCACCTTCTTAATAACTCACATTTTAAAGACAACTTTTGCCCAAGGCCTTCCCAGGAGTCCTGGCTGACAGGTACCTGAATGCAGGCCTGCCTGATGCAGCGTATTTCCTCTTTTCCACTCTCTCTCTCTGGGACTCAGTTTCCCCATTTGTAAAATAAAGGGGAGAGGACTGAAGATGATCCTACAGACCCCTTCTGTCTCTCGCATGCAGCGCCTAGCATGATTGGCTTCTTTCACTTCACAGAATGATGTCAAGGTCCATCCCTGTTGTAGCGTTTATGTGTACTTCATTCTTTTACGGCTGAGTAACATTCCATTATACAGATATGCCACATTTTACTCATGTATTCATCAGTTGATAGATATTTAGTGTGTTTCTACTTTTTGTCTATTATGAATAATGCTGCTATGAACATTTATGTACAGCTTTTGTGTAGACATATGTTTTTATTTGTTTTGGGTATATTCCTGGGAGCAGAATTGCTTGATCATATGATAACTTTCTATTTAATTGTTTGCAAAACTGACAGATGATTTTCCAAAGCAGCTGTATCATTTTAAATTCCCATCATGAGTGTATGAGGGTTCCAATTTCTCTAGGACTTATTACTCATCTTTTTGATTATAGCTATTCTAATGGGCATGAAGTAGTATCTCATTATTATTCTGATTTGCATTTTCCTGGTGGTCTATGATGCTGAACATCTTTTCATGTGCTTTTGTCCATGTTTTTTTCATTGGAGAAATGTCTGTTTAATCCTTTGCCCTTTTAAAAATTGAGTTATTTCTCTTTATTATTGAATTGTAAAAGTTGTTCCTATATTCTGTATGCAAGTCCTTTATCAGAAATGTGATTTACAAAAGTCAAGTAATTTTTGAGCTAAAATAACAACAGCTAACATATACTTAGTGCTTACTATGTGCTGGGCTCCGTTTCAAGTGCTTTACATGTAATAAGTGTTTTAATCCCCGACAACTCCACTATAAGAAGAAATAGGTATTCTTCGTTATTGTTGTTATTATTGTTTTTATCATCCCCATATTACAGATGACTAAACAGAGTCATAGAGCAGTACCCTAGAGTACCATAGAGCAGTATTCAGGTCACCCATCTAGGAAGGAGCAAAGTAGAAGCTCTGGGGGCATTAAGAGACTATCATGGTGCTTCCTTGGTCTGACATGAGGCAGAACAGCAAAAGACCCCTCAAAGGGGATTCAACAGGAGCCAAGGCTACAACGTTGAGCCCACCTCATGAGGTTTTTTTTTTTGTCTCCTTTATTAACCTTGGGGGATCTGGGTTCAATTTTATTCAGGAAGGATTCAGTTTCCATGCAGCCATGCATACTAAAATTGGGTGAAAAGGGAATTTTCTCCCAGGAGATTCCAGACTCTGGCTCAGGAACTGATCTACTGTAAATCAGGGATGAAGATGTTTTCAGCCATCAGCACCAGAGGGAGCCCAGCCCATTAACACATTAGCAAGTGAGCATCTTTGGCCTTTCTCTGCAGTTGGCCTGGACTAGAAGGAATCAGGAGGCGGTGAAGGGGGAATATGAGGCTCTGAGTAGAGAAAGACTTGCCCTCAGGAGTTGGAGAGTTAGATATAACTGTGCAGAGTGAACATGGCCTCACCCAGAGGCAGGTCCCATCATCCTTTGACATTTCAGTCCTGGGCGACCACCCAGCTAGAAGATCAGACAAGCTTTATGCAAGAAGATGGAACAACCTAGATATCACACAGTGAAAGAACAGATGAGTACCCTGGACCACAATCTGCACGATGGGCTGTAATACTGCTGTGGAAAACAATGGCTATGATGCTAGATGGAATCATGGAAAATTCTTAGCCATAATCTAAATTTATCAATGCTAAATATCATCAGTAATTCTCTCCACAATCCCATTGGGAACTTGAGGCACAGAGAGGTGAACACCTCACCCGAGATGAAGTCTGGACTGCAATTAAGACCCTTTTCACTCTAAAATCCCGGCAATAAATTCGAAGTCACTCCTTGTCGAGCTATGTCCCTGACATTGTACTCAGCACTATGTCACACAGGGAACAGGCCCAAAGAAAACTTTCTACCCTGGTGGTTTGGAGTCATCTGCTCTCTTTGGTTTTGCAAAATTTCTAGCATATGATTATGTCCCATTTATACAAAGAGATTCAAAGCACCCGCCACTTGGGGTGGCAGTGAGGCCTGGGGACATTATGAGGCAGCGCTTTGGGAACTGTGGGGGCCCGCCTACACTCAGCACCCTGTTGTCTAGGACAGAGACACCTCTCAGATGGTGGGGGACACCCAGGTAGAGGGGGGAGTCCCTCCACTGACGCCCAAGCCTCAGGTCACTTTCTCCTTCTGGTCTCACATTCTCATCTGTCAAACGGAGTGACAATGTACTCAGTGGTCTCCCTGGGTGCTGGGAGGATGCCAGGTCAAACAGTCACCCTACCGCACTGCAAGCAGCTCAGAGCTTGAGGAACTAACATGAAACCTCACGAAGGAGCTGCCTTTCTCCGGGACTCCTAGGGCCTCTTCCATTTGTGAGCTCTGCAGTGTAGCCTGTTCCAGCTCTTCTTCCCTCTGCCTGCAGAATCAAGTCCTGCTCCTGGCCTGACATTCAGTCCCCATGTCATGACTCAAGCCCCACTTCCTTCTGCTCTGCCTCACCATTCCGCTCCATTCCCCATTCCCACTGCTTTCCTGGATGTGCTGGGTGATCTTCTGCTTCCTGGTCCCTCTGCCTAGAATGTCTTGTAACACCAGTGCTCTCTTCTCCACTCTGGGCCCTGCTCGCTCTCATTTCCTCCCAGGAATATTCCCAGATGCCCCGTCAACTTGAGAAAGAGGGAGGGGACTACAGCCTTCTGGGTTCAAATCACAGCCTGAGCTAGACTGGAAGACTCATCTCTCCCAGCCAGTGTGAGCTCTACTCCAACACCCCTACACCCAACACACACGTACATCCAACATCCCACCCCACCTAAACACACACACAAACCCAATGCCAACACACATTCCCACACCAAATACACGTAAACATACAGAACAGATTCTCTAACTCACTTCTCCAAACACATGCATACCCAACATATACACATAGCCAACACCCAATGCAACACCACACACATACATTGCACATATAACATACACCCAAAACACCCAATCACACTCTCAAACTACTCTCCTCAGATATAAGCACATACCATTTGCCTCTCACCACCAAATTTAAACTCAAATTTCAACATATACATAAACATACATTCACTCAACCCAACCACACACACATATGCATATCTATTGTAAGAATGTGTCTGAGAGTGTGTTATGGAAGGATGTATGGGGCGTGGGAGTGTTCACTAGGTGTTGGAGGTATGTCTGGGTGTCATGTTGGGGGTGTCTGGGTATACTTTGGGTGTTGATGTGCACAGTGTCCATGGGGTATGCAGTGGGTATAAGTCTATCTCTAATATGTATTCCCTAACCACATACCTAATATATATGTACCAACTGCATCAACACCCATACCCCACATCAAACCCCACACATACCGCAGTCACAATCCCGGGCATATACTCTGCAACCATACACGTTCCAATCACACTGCAAACAACTCACATACACACTCACACAGATCTAATTACATAAACACACACACTCACTCTTTCCTAATTCCCCCAACACTTAACTCATACCCAGGCATAGTCAACCACACACATATATGATCTCACAGAGCCCCTTCCCATGCCCAAAGACGCAACCCCCCAGGACTCTCCCTTACCAGCTTCCCAGACCTCACCACACACCCCAACCTTAAACTTTATGGGTGGAGAGCATGTCCCCATGGGAATGGAACTAGGTGTGTCCCTGTGATCCCAAACACAGTCATGGGCCAGCGCTGCACAGTGGGGCCCAGTTGGCAGGCGGATGGACTCCCCCTACCAGGTCTTCCTCCTCAGGTCCCCTGGCCACATTCCTGCCTGCTCCAGAGGTTTATTCTTCCCTTGTTCATTGATGATTAAAATACTTTTAAGCCAACCACAAAGATTGTTGTCTTTCTATTTTTTATAAAAACCAACAGATGCATTTGGGGACCCTCTGATTTTCCTCCAGGGTGATTTACATGACCACAACCAGTTCTTGGAGAAGAAAAGCAAACATTCCCGTGGCCTAATAGGAACGTTCCCCTCCACCATCCATCCTCTCTGCCCCTCGGCTCATTCCCAGGGATGGCTCCTCGGGCCCCCCACTGTCCATCCTGCCTGAAGGCCAAGAGGCAGGCGGAGGATCTGGCTAGACTGTGGCTGCAGTCCCCTGTCAGACTATATCTAGGAGAGTTTTTTTTTTTTATTTTTATAATCAGCCCTGGAGGAGGGAGTTGAGCAGGCAGAGACAACAGAAAAGGAGATCCCCATTCAATCAGCCATTTTAAACATTTAACAATCCTGAGGGGGGTAGGCACTAGTGTTATCTCCATTTTATATACAAAGAAACTGAGCTTAGAGGTAATAAGCATATTGTTCAAGTCCTCAACTGATGGCGGTCCCAACCAAGTCAACACAGCGTGGTGTTTGAGCCGATTCCACAGCCCGAGCAGGGGACCACTGACCTTCTCTGCCTTTCTTCTCTGCTTTCTTTCCCCCTACCCAGCTGGTCCACACCGGCTGGTCTGGCAGCTGCAGCCAACCCCACCCGGGGAAGCCTTGGTGAACACAGATTGTGCTTTAGATCCTAGGGTACACCAGAAAGCACGGCCAGGCCTGGAGGGACTTGCAGTATTACCTCGCTCCCCTAGGATAAGGATTCACTCCATGCCCTCCTGCCAGAGACCATTCTCCTTGGTTTACACACCTACTGAGATGGTGCCCCCAACCGAGTCAGCCTTTTCCTATCCATCCACCACATCTCCATCCAACCGTGACCTATTCATCCACACACACTCACCCATCCATCATCCATCCAACGTGAAGTGCCGGGCACCATTCCAGTTGCTGGTGCCCCACTTGGCTAACAAGACACTTATGGCCTCTGCTCTTGTGCAGCCACATGCAGGAGTGACACGGATATGAACCAAGTAAGCAAATAAACACGATACCATCAGACCACGTCAGCGCTCTAGGAGAAAGCACCTGGTCTTGTGGCAGTGGGGAAGTATTGCAGTGGGGAAGGAGTGGCCAGGGGAAGGGAGTGGCCAGGGGAAGCCTCTCTGAAGAGGTGGCACTTGAGCTGAGAACTCAAGGATGACAACTTCCTGTTGTCAGATGAGAAACTGAGACACGAAGAGGCGGAACAGTCATCTGAAGTCACATGGCGAGCAGGACTTGAAACTAAGCCTTTTCCTTGAAGTATCCAAAGGACCCCACCAACCTCACTGCAGCCCTGGGGGGTAACATTTGGATAACTGAGGTAGTGGCAGGCAGTATGTGCCAGGCTATTTACATAGCTTGTAACAGTAGAAAACCAAAGCTAAGAAAGGAGAAGTGACCTGCCCAAGATCACACAGCAAATCTAAGGAGGAGCTTGACTCAAGTCCGGCACCACAGGACTAAACAGAACTGAACATCTCATTAGTTCAGTCAAATTTCCTCTTCTGAGGCTGATTTGGACTCACATTTGAGCCTGCTGGTGACAAGGATGCTGGGCAAAAGGTGTGGGTAGGGATGTAACACATCAGGAAGGCAGTAAAATAGGCCCCACCAATCCTGACCTGTCATCAGGCCCAGGGGCCAGCTCTAAGAAACTGGGGACACTTTCCTGAGAGCCTCAGGGGGCTCAGGAAGGGTCTCCATCCCAACAACCCCTCTGATCTTGCTGAAGCCACCACCGAAGGACACTTTGTCATCTTCCTCAGCTCTATCAGAACCTATGAGGCTTGAAGAAAACATTTTCTGGGGTGCAGAACTGAGAAGGCCTCACAAGGAGGGCAGGGGACCTGGGGATCTGAGAGGGACTGGCAGCTTCCAGGCCTGTGAAGCTAGCTCTCTGGGAAGACTCAAGTGCTGCCCCCAATGGCTTCTCCAGGCTCAGCAACATGCAGGGCTGGCATGTTCCAAAAAGTTCTACAGGGGCTCAGATCCAAGACTGGCCACAATATACCTGAGTGTGTGCATGCAGGCATATTGTGGGCATAGTGTGTGCATGTGGGACTGTGGCTATGCTCTCAGGCCCCAGGAGATGCCTGAGAAACAAAAGCCCTTGACCTGCTGGGCTACTCACGCTCAAGTCTGAACCAGGTCCACTGGGAAGCAGTCAAAATGAGGAGAAGAATCCATTTCCAGGCTGGGGAGGAGAGGACCAAGCTGCAGACCACGCTCATCCACCACCTACAGCCCATGTGACCACCCTCAGAGGCAGCAGCCTAGGGCTCAGCATAGGCCAGCACCACAGCCCAGCTCATTCCCCAAATTCCGGGCGATCCCGCAGACTAGGCCTGGGACTGGAAACAAGGTGTATCTGTTCTGCCACATTTGTGCCTTGCTTGCTGGACACCCTGGACACTCTGTACATTCTATCATCAAGTCCCCAGGACAGCCCCAGTGTTGGGCATTATCACCAGGACCCCTATTTTACAGACGAAGAAACTGAAACGCAGAGCATTATGTAACTGCCATCCATGTTCATTCAGATACAAAGTCATAGCAATTGCGATTAGGTTCAAGCAGTCTGGTTTATTAACAGACAAGTTTAGGAGACCAGGTCATCAGCGCTTGGTGACTGACTAGATTTAAGGGAAGAGGAATCTGCAAAGCCTCTCGGGGTTCTGGAGGAATGGGGTGGGGGTGGCAGCCAATGCCCAGATGCAGAGCAACCACACCATGTGGCTGAGGCCAGCTGGGAAAGAACAGCCCTCCGACCCCTCCAGGTGTGCCTGGGAACAGACACACAGCAGATTGCATGGGCGCGGGGCACTGTCAAGCAGCTACCATGAAATATCTTGTCACTCCAATTCCATTTCTGAATAACTCTCCTAATTCACTTCCTGTAAAATCAGACAGACTAGGTAAATATATATCTTTTTTTAAATGAAGCACGTTATAGTACCTAAATGGTTTTTATCAAGTTCTTTCCAGTCTCTTGCAAAATTTCTGATTTCTAAATAATCTCTTATCCATTCCATATGCCCCTCTGAAGTCTTTGTTAACAGAAGAGCAGAAAACACATAAATAATCTTCCCTTTTGCATGAATTTATGGTTCACTCCAGTTACTGTCAATCAAATGTCCTGAGGAGAGCCCCAAATCAAAGCAGGATGGAGCCACAAATGAGATGGGGACCAGGGCTCTGGATGATGAGGGATGGGGCCAGTGGGGGCTGGCAGTGCCAGGCCCTGCATGGGCACTGCTTGTCAGGCTGGAAGGGCTCACTGTCAAACGCGCATGATGTGTAAACAGTGTGATTGGGTTCAGGAAGTACAGCAGCAGGGGGGTGGGGTGGTGAGCCAGAGGGACACATCAAAGGGACCAGTGCAGGGAGAGTAGCTTAATGACCCCTTGAGGCAGGCCTAAGGTCATGCGGAGCGCCATCCCCTGGGGTTCAGCCTCACTCTATCACTTACCATCAAAGCAATCTTTCGAAAAAAAGCCGGACGATAGCATGGATCTCCAATGTCCCAACTCCTCTGCGTGCAGTCTGGGCTCTGCATGCCCCAGCCCCGGCTGGCCATTTTGGTCTCCTACTGCTACTCTCCACCCCGAGCCCTCTACTTTGGCTCCAGCGGTCGGTCTCCTAGTGATTCTCAGAACATGACACTCGGCCCCTCACAGGTCCCCACCTCTCTTCTTCTCTTCCTAACGAACTCCCCTTAGGCCAGCCTAGATGTCCACTTTGTTACTCGTCCATCTTGGGTCACCTAGAACCTGTCACAGGGTCCTGTGGCTTGAAGGTAACGAGAGCAGCCCTGGACTCGACCCTGTCATCCAGAAACCGAAAAGCAGGAGACACACAAAGCCCAGGCTGAGGAAGCAGAGATGAAGCAGGTTTACTGTAGCAGAGAGAAGAATCAGACCCAGAGCTAGAAGGGCCTGGAACGTTTGATAGGTCCTAAGACCCTGGGGCTTCTTAGAAACAGTCACTCATAATGTAGCGGGCTTTGGCGGCCTCTGCCATTTTGTATAAGAAGTCTTTTCAGGCTTCTCTAAAATACCCTGGCTTCTCTGAGGGCAGAGACTGAGTCTTTCTTGGTTGTGCCTACCCACTCTGAGCCCAACCTGGCAGAGAGTGGACAGTCACTGGGGCCTGCTGACTGAAGAAAGGACCTCAAGGTCCCAGAGTTCACAAGGTCACAACCTTACTTGTCATGTGTTCAATCCCAGAACTGGGCCAGGACTTCAGACTCCATGAGTCAGAAGGGCTCTGGGTACCCGCCTTCACCTTGGTCCTCTCCCTTGACTGCTTATCAATCCTTAAGTCCCAGTGACTGTCCTTCTGAACATCCCTCTATCGGCTCAGCCCCTGTCCTAATTCTGCCATGCCACTTCAGGTTGGGATGATGACCGACGGGCTTCCAATGGTATCCACCCATCTGCTGCCTCTCCCACCCATTTTCTTACTGCGTGGCTCCCTCGTCAAGCCTGACCACCTTAATGTGGCCTGGTCCCAACCCCCCTATGAGTCTCTTCTTTTGCTAATCTTCCCATGATATGCCCAGCTCCAGCCCATTTCAGCCCCCCACAGCTGGCCACCCTGACAGGCACGTGAGAGTGCTCTGCTCTGTCACACACACACCATAACACACACACACACACACACACACACACACACACACACACACACACAAGCACTGCGCCCACCATTCCCTCTCCTGGAACAGCTTTCTTCCCTTATCCATCAAGGTCCAACTCAAGTGATCCCTCCTCTGGGGAGCCCTCCCTGACTTCCCAGGCTGGGTTAGGGGCCCCTCTATATTCTCAAAGCTGTATTCTCAGACCTAGATACAAAACAATATAAAAATTTTTTAACTGGACTTTGCAGTGGACAGGGACCACCTCCTTGATGGATGTACAAAAAATATAACAGGAAGTCAGAGAAGCTCACAGCTCACCAGCAAAGGCAGACACACTAAAGCTAGCTCTGCTGAGTACCTAGGGCAGTGGCTGTGTCCCGGCACTTGGGTAGTAGGAGGACCCAGAGGTCACCAGGCCCACTACTGTCTAGTGATTAAATCCTTTCATAGCATACACCTGCTCCCCACCTCAGTGATAGGAGTTCACTCTCTTCCTGTGGGACAGAGTTTCCACTGACAGATGGTTCTGATTGGCAGAAACCTGTCCACACGCTGACCTTATATCAGCGTCCCTCCAACACCCACCAGTTAACACCCTACCTCACATTGAGGGCAGAAGCTGTAGTGAGGAGGGCTGGGTGGGCCATAGGGAAGACTAGAGAGACAGGGTCTGGGTTTGTCTGGTTGGCCTGAGGGCACATCAACATAACTGGCTTACTACCACGACTGCAGCGAATTGTTGTTGAGGGCCTGCTATGAGTCTAGCATCGTGCTAGGCACCGCAGTGGTCATGCACACAGAAGATGCTTTAAGAAGGCCTCAACCACAGCCTGTTCAGTAGACTGCTCAGAAATAGCCCATGGTATGAGTGGTGATGAGTCTGTGGTCTGACTTCAGGGTAGGGCACCCACACGGCCCGCTCTGCACCCACACCAGGCCCTGCTGCCCCAAGGACTGTAGGCAATATATTACACTCCGTTGCCTGCCCCTGCCAGGCAGCAGGCAGAGTACCAGAGAAGGGGCCAGCTCCATACTCGATCTTTGTACCTTTCAGGAACTCTAATGTCCACACCATTACTGAGTCGCTACTATGTGCCAGGAACTGTGATGGGTATCTACAGCCATTACTAGTTTGTTTGATTCCCACAAAACTTAGTGTCTGCTACTCTCTTCCCAAGTCACATTCTGCCACACTAGTCAAGTTATAGATAAAGAAATTTAGGCTCAGAGAGGCTAAACCACTTGCCCAGGGTCATACAGTAAGTAATAATAGAGAACCAGGATTGAAACCAGGACCCCCTTTCCAATAATCTCCTAGGGTCACTTTAATAAACAGCTAGGCCATGGGGGCCCCAGACCTTTCAGGTAAGTTGAGCGGCAGAGCAGTTAAGAATATACTGCATTTATAAACGGTGCAACGACTTTACAAGCCTCCAGCTATAATTTCATCATAGCCCAGACCCTTGGAAAGTCTGCATAATCCTGGAAGGCGCTGGGTTTCAGCTAAAAGAAGACTGTGAATGCTAATTGGATCCTCGGCCTACACTGTAAATCATCCCAAAGTGTGGGCACCTAAATGCAATCTTTTCTCAAATAGGCACTGTATGTCTTTACATTACTGTTGGCCAACCAGGCCCTTAAATAGTTTCTGTGTGACCAGGTTCATAAATCTGCCCTCGCTCCATGGCTGGCAAATGCTGCCAGAGAGGAGACCATGCTCCCAAGGTAAACAGTTGGCTGGCAGCTGCCTCTTGGCCAGCCAAGAACTAGAGCCATGGGCCTGGGGTGGGGCCTGGCCCACACTGGGGAAGCCTCAGAACGTGCTGGGCTTGGCAGAGGCCAAAGGGGGCCAGTGGCCCCAGCCGTCCACAGTGTGGGGCCAAAGGAGCTCAGGCCCATGGGAGCCAGAGAGCTCTGATTGTATGGAACAAGTCAACAAAGAGCAGGTCCAGAGGCCTGCCAGGGAAACTGGAGGGAACTTACCCTCACCATGAACCTGTCTATAGCATGAGTATCACTCCACATTCCTGGGGGGCTGGCTTCACACTCCCCATTTTGGAGACATGGTAACTGAGTTTCACAGAGGTTATGTCATTTGTCCACAGAGCCAGCAAGTAGAGAAGCCACAGTCTGAATCCAGGGCTGCCTAGTTCCAAAGTCTTTTCTCCATGTCATTCATGAAGGGGGGACCTAGACAAATATGATACAGAGATCATATTTGTCAAACCAAAAATCTGTCCACCAAGAATGACAAGTACTAGCATGGTTATGAAGGCAATGAGACAGAGCATTTGAATGTGGGATGATGCCAGAACACAATACTAAGGGAAGCAGAGGTTGACAAAAATGCTGTAGCTGCAGTTTCTGCACAATCCAGTAGACGAGACCATTGTTTAGTCCTGTATTTGTCATCTGCTGAACACCTGTGGTATGCCAGGCCCTGACCAGGTAGGTGACAAAGAGCCAAGAAGAATCAGTGCCTCCCTTCAAGGAGCTTGGCCACTCAAGGAGCTAAGTGGTGAACAGAAAACAGGGCTCAAAGAATTCTACTGCACACAGAGATAGGACACAGAAGGAACCTGAGGACATAAGAGAAGTGTAACCTCCCAGGGAAACAATTAAGGCCATACCTCCATGGCGACTCATAATGTATGAAAACACAGTTCAGCACCCCATAGCTCATCCCTCTGCTCCTAAGAGATCAGCGGGCTGGAATTCCTGCAGCCAGCACCCCAAACCACAAGCTGAACTCGCTCGAAATCACCTAGCAAGGACCTGTCAGAGCCACGACCTTCCCCTTTTCTCTCGAGTCTCAGCCTAGCACTCCCTATTGTACCACGTTGCCCTCAACCAAGGGGCGGGTCCACACCCCACTCCCTTAGAGCCTGATAGACCCACAGGTATTCCCATTCCCTCCTCCTCCAACAACAAGATAACAGTAATGATCATAATAACCGTGATGCAGATCCTTAACCACTTGAAACTTCAGTTCTTTTTTTGTAAAGTAGAAGTGATGACAGAACCAGATCTGTTGGAGGATTAAATGAAATATTGCATGTAAAGCATTCAGCACCATAAAATATCAACAACATATGGCAATTATTCTTAAAATAACACTTTTATGGCACTTTGCCCTATATTATTTCCTAGGATTCTTCCAACTTGTAGGGCGGTTGTTGTTATTACTGTTATTATTATTGGTGACCATTTTACAGATGAAGAAACTGAGATTTTGCTTTTGTGCCCTTCTGCGGCAAAATGACCAGACTGTGCTTAAAATATAGTTTTTTGCTGAGTTGCTTGTATCCTTGAAGGTATGTTAGAATCTCAGAGACTAAGGGAGCAACAAAAGCAGGAAACCATAAATGAAAACTAGACTGGCGAGGGCATGGAGGGTTGCCCTGAAGCAGGTTTTGTGAACAGGGCTGCAGCAAGGCATGGGGGCTGGACCTTCAACTTTCAGACTTAGCCGGGGACCTGGCTGGGGTTTGGGATGACCTAGTTCTGAGTGTCTCCTGGTTTCTGGCTAAAGCAAATGCAATCCTCCAAAGAGGAAAGCATGTTCAACTTGAGCCTCCAGTATGCCCAGAGACAAAAATCGACCACATGACCTCACACTGAAAATTACTCAGCACACAAAGAAACAAGCAGAGGGAGAACATGAAGAAAGAAAGAAACAAACAAACAAACAAACAAAACCCAGAAAAATCAGATGCTCCCCTTTCAAGGATTTCAAATTTTAAAATTATCAGACTTAGAATATAAACTAATATGGATGGGTGAAATGTTTAAAGAAATAAAGGATTAATTATAAAGTATGAACAAGTAACAAAACACTGTCAAAAACAACCAGTGAAATCTGAAAAGGACCAAAAAGAATTTCTAGAAATTAAAAAAATTAATTGCTGAAATAAATTTTTAAAAACCAAAGTGGGTGCAACCGCAGATTAGACATAGCTGGATTGGAAGAGATGAAGAAATTTCACAGAATCCAGATCAGAGACAAGCAGCTCGAATATAAGAGATATGGAGGCCAGAATAAAAAGGCATAATATGCCTTTAACCATAGCCCGAAAAGCAACGAAGAAAGAATGGAAAAGAAGCAGTATTTGAAGAAATAATAGCTGAGAATTTTCCAAAGCTGCAAGGAGAAAAAAATACATAAAAGAAATCCACAGCTACTCCCAGAGCAGTGAAAATTCAGAACACCAAAGTAAAAGATCTTAAAAGCAATAGAGAGAAAACATAGATAGCTCAAAAGAATGACTTTTATATCAGCAGGTTTCTCTACAACAAAATGGAAATGGAAGCCAGAAGTAATAGAATAATATTTTCAAAGTGCTGACAGGAGATAACTGTCAACCTAGAGGTGGTATTCCAAAACGTATCTTTCAAAATGAGGGCAAAAGAAAAGACAGTTTTAGATAAATAAATGAGAGAGAGAAAGAAAAAGAGAGAGAGAATGACTTGGTCAAGGAACTTCTAAATGAAAATTATCCCAGAAGGAAGGTCTAAAAGGGGCAAAAATTAATGAAAGGCAAATAAATTTATAAATATATAACTATGTAGGTAGAGCTAAACAAACATTGTCTTATAAATGATAATGCTCTCTAATTTATGGAGTTGAAATAAGGATAGAACTAGAACACTGCACAACAGTAGGATATGTTTGGATGGAATAATTAGAGACAGCATTCTCAGGGTTTTGAATTGCTAAGAAAGGGGTTCAGGTATTAACTTCAGGCTTCTTCAGGTTAAGAATGCATGATGAAAATTCAAAGGTAATAACTTAAAGAAAAAAATTAGAGTGTATGACTTCTAAACCAGCAGAGGAGGAGAAAATAATGAGGAAAACAACAACAACAAAAAACCTTCTCTTAATCAATCAAAAAAGCAAAAATAAAACACAACAAATAACAACAAAAAAACTAAGCCAAAGTAAACAAACAAACAAACAAAAGTACAGGAAAAGCAAAAGTAGAAAGCAAAATGTAAGCTATTGGAAACATGCCTAAATACAGTATAATCAGAATAATTAAAAATGGACTAAACTCTAATTAAAAGAGATCTCATCATAATGAACTAAAGAAACAAAACAAATAACACTTCCCACTAATCGCTAATACAATAAACACACCGAAAGCATAAGGACATGAAAAAATTGAAAATTAAAGACCAGAATGAGGTATACCATGCAAATGCTATCTCAAACAAAGGTGAGATAGCCATATTTATACTAGGTAAAAGTAGAATTTAAACCAAAAACTTATTAGGAATAAAGTTATCAAATGACAAAAGTTTTAAACTTCTTGGAACCTAATGATGTTGCAAATATTGATAGAAATGCAAAGCCTACCATGTTAGTGGGAGATTTCGACACCCTTGTCTCAATTATTAGTAAATCCAACAAAGAAAAAAATCACTAAAGCTACAAAAATTTTGAATAATACAAGTCTTTTGATCTATTGAACAAAAAGAGTGTACACAGTCTTCTCAGGCACATATGGAACATTTACAAAAAACTGCTTTATACAGTTGTAATGGCTGATATATAAATAAATGTTCTTCAATTATAGTAAAATTAAATTAGAAGTTAATAACAAAAAGGGAAAATATTTCCCTAAGTTTGGAAAATTAAAGAATCATTGGGTCAATCAAAGCATCATAATGGATATTTAAAATATTTACTTAGAATTGAACAATATGCTAACACTACATATAAAAAATTCTGAGATTCAGTAAAAGTAGCATTAAAAGAGAAATTTATTTTGCAAATGATTATACCAGAAAAAGAAAAAATCTAAAAATTAACATGCTAAGTGATCCATTTTAGAAATTCGAAAAGGGACAGAAAAATAAACTAAAAATATTAAAGGGAGAGGATAATAAATATAAAAGGAGAAATTAATGAAGTAGAAAACAAAGATACAATAGCGAGAACCAACAAAGCCAAGAATTAGTTCTTGAAAAGACTAATAAAAAACAGAAAAATCTTCCAGTGAATTAAATTAAGAAAAAAAGAGAGAAGGCACAAAAAAAGAGTAATATTGGGACTAAAAAGGCAGACATAACTACAGATCTAGCAAAAGTTTTAAAAATAAAAGAGAACACTGTGACCATTTTATGCCATTAAATTTGAAAACATGCACAAAATGGATGAATTCCTAGGGGAGGGGAAGATGTAGGAAGTCTTAATAGTTCTATGCCAATTAAGGTAATTGGAACAGTAGCTTAAAATCTTTCCAAAAAGATAACACTAGACCCAGAAGCTTTACAGGCAAGTTTTACCAAATATTTAAAGAACATGACATTCTAATCTTATATAAACTCTTCAAGGAACAGGAAAAAGAGAAATATGCCCCCACTTAGTAACACCCAGATACCAAAATCAAATGAGCAAAGTATGTGAAAAGAGAACTATAGACAAATATTACTCATAAATAAAGATATAAAAATACTGAATTTAGTGATGTAAAGAAAAGATAACACACTATAACCAAGTTGGGTAGATCCTAGGAATGTAAGAAGGATTGAACATCATAAATATCTATAAATTTAACTTACCCTATTTACAAATAGAAGTAGTTAAACTATATACAATAATCTCACTAGATTCAGAAAGACCATTTGATAAAATTCGATGCTCATATACTCTAAAATTCTTAGCAAATTAGGAATATTAAGGAATGTCTTGAATGAGATGAAAATGTCCCCATTTACCATTCCTTTTTAACATCAAACTAGAAAGTCCTAGCTAATGCAGTAAGACAAGAAAAGGAAATAAAAGGAATACAGATTTAAAAGAAAGAAATAAAACTGTCTTTTTTTCACAGGTGACATGATTATCTATGTAGAAAATCCAAAAGAATAAACAAAAAAATTACCAGGACTACTAAGCAATTATAGGAAGGTTGCAGGATACAGGGTTAATATAGAAGTCAATTTCTTTCCTATATGCCAGCAATGAAAAAATGGAATTTAAATTAAAAACGCAATACTGTTTACATTAACACTCCTCCAAAATGAAATAGGTATAACAAAATATGTACAAGATGTACACGAGGAAAGCTACAAAGTTCTAATGAAAAAAAATCAAAGGAGAACTAAATAAGTGGAGATATTCCATGTTTATGGATAGGAAGACTCAATATTGCCAAGAAGCCAGTTCTCTCCAACTTAATCTATACGTTCAACACAACCTCAATCCAAATCCCAGTAAGTTATTTTGTGGATATTGCTAAACTGATTTGAAAGTTTATATGAAGAGGCAAAACACTCAGAATAGCCAACACAATATTGAAGTAGAACAAAGTTGGAGGACTGACACTATCTGACTTTAAGACTTACTAAAAAGGTACAGTAATGAACAGTGTGGTACTGGCAAACCAAAGACAAATAGATCAATGGAACAAAATAGAGAGCCCAGAAATAGATCACTGAAAATATAACCAACTGATTTTTGATAAAGGAAAAAAGGTAAAGTGACAGAAAAAACAGTCTTTTCAAAAAATGGTGCTAGAACAACTGGACGTCCACATCCAAAAAAAAAAAAAACCTAGACACAGAACTTACATCCCACACAAAAATTAACTCTAAATGGATCATACACCTAAATATAAAATGCAACTATAGAATTCCTAGAATATCACAGGAGAAAATTCTGGTTACTTTGAGTTTTTTTTTTTAGATACAACACCAAAAGCATGATTTATGAAAGAAATAATTGATAAATTGGACTTCATTAAAATTAAAAATTTCTGCTCTGCAAAAGACACTGTCAAAAGAATGAGAAAATGAGCCACAGGCTGGGAGAAAATATTTGCAAAAATATTTGCAAAATATCTGATAAAGAAATAGTATCCAAAATATACAAAGAACTCTTAAAACTCAACAATAAGAAAACAAACTACCTGATTTAAAAAATGGGCAAAAGATCTGAACAGACACCTCACCAAAGAAGATATACAGATGGCAAATAACCATATGTAAAGATGCTCCACATCATATGTCATTAGGAAATTGCAAGCTAAAACAATAATGAGATACCACTACATATCTGTTAATGGCTAAAATCCCAAACACTGACAACACCAAATGGTGGTGAGGATGTGAAGCAACAGGAAATTTCATTTATTGCTGATGGAATGCAAAATGGTACATGTGGTCACTTTGGAAGACAGTTTGTTAGTTTCTTACAAAACTAAACATCCTCTTACCATTCAGTCCAGAAATTGTGCTCCTTGGAACTTACCCAAGTGAGCTGGAAACTTATGTCCACACAAAAACCTGCACATGGATGTCTGTAGAAAATTTACTCATACTTGCCAAAACTTGGAATCAACCAAGATGTTCTTCAATAGATAAGGGGTAAATAAAATTTATCCTGGTACTTGAAGACAATGAAATATTATTCAGTTCTCAAAAGAAATGCGCTATTAAGCCATGCAAAGATGTGGAGAAACTTTAAATGCATGTTACTAAAAGAAGCCAATATTAAAAGGCTACTTACTTATTGCATGGTTCCAATTGTATGGCATTCTGGAAAAGGAAAACTATGGAGATCATAGTTTGGCTGGGATTGGGGAGAGAGGGGATGAATAGGCAAAGAACAGAGAATTTTTAGGGCAGTGAAAATATTCTGATACATGTCATTATACATTTCTCAACCTCATAGATGAACAATACCAAGAGCAAACCCTAGTGTAAACTATGTGCTTTGAGTAATAATGACGTGTGGATACAAGTTCTCTGGTTGTCACAAATGCACCATTCTTGCACAGGATGTTGACAGTAGGGGAGGCTGTGTATTTGGGGGCAGAGGATCTATGGGAACTCTGTATGGTTTTTTTGTGTGTGTGTGTGAACCTGGTGTAAATGTCTATGAACCTAAAACTGCTCTAAAAAATAAAACTTATTTTTTTTTTTAAAAAAAGAAATGCCTTTCAACTGATAGAAGGTAGCTACAGAAATCCTACAGGAAGCATTATACTTATAGTAAAATGTTAGAAGCATTAAAAATCAGCAGCAAGGCAAGGATGTTCACTATCACTGTCTCTTTTAAAGAAATAAAAGAAAAAGTATAAAGGCTGTAAAGGAAGAAATAAAACAATCATTATTTATGTCTATGAGTCTATGTAGAAATCTCAAGACTCTACATAAAAATAATAGAAATACTAAGAATTTGTCAGGATGACTAACTATAAGATAAACATACAAAAAGCAATTGTATTTATAGTGACCACTAATAAACAAAAACATATAATTTAAAAAGAGATATACTTTATGTTAGCAACAAAAAACAAAAAAAAAACTATGAAAAAATATTTAAAAGAAATTATGCAATACATGTATGGAACAACATATGATATCTCGCAGAAAATCACTAACAAAGACCATGTTTAGAGACAGGAAAAATTAATATCATGAAGAGGTCCATTTCCCCTAGTTGATCTATAGAGTAAATGGAATTCCAGTCAAAATCTCAACAGTTTTTCATTAACCATATAAAGCTGAATCTAAGACATATATGGAAGAGTAAAGTCCCAAGAGTAGCCAAGGAACACCTAAAAAAGGCTGGGGTAGGAGTAGGGTAATAGTCTTTCTATTAGGTATTAGTGAAGACTTCTTACAAAACTATGGTAATCAAAATAGTGTGATACTGGCACAAGGATAGGAAAGTCGACTAATGGAGCAGAAGCATGCAGAAACAGACTCCAGTATATAAAAACTGAGATATGACAGGGCAGCACTGCAGATCACTGAAGAAAGGACGGACATTCGATGGATAGTTATCCAGTTGGAAAAAAAATTAAATTGGGTCCCTACCTCACACAATACTACACTCCGACTAATTCCAACAGATTAAAGTCTTAAATAAAAGTAAAACTTTAAAAACCTTAAAATAAATCCTCCCATTTTGATACAAGAGGATTTATTTGTGATATCGCTGTAGAGGATTTCTTGTAACAGACACAAAAGGTATGAACAATTAAAGAAAAGATTGGTAAATTCAACTCCTTAAAAGTAAGACCTTTGATTCCAGAAAAGCACCAGCAAGAAAGAAAAAATATGACACGAACTGGCAAAAAAATATCCAGAATTACTATAAATCAATAAGAAAAAGACAAACAACAAATAGAAAAATGGGCAAAGGACATTAAAGGCATTTCACAGAAGAGGAAACATGAATGGCCTACGAAGTATGAAAAGGTGCTCAATCTCACTAGTAATCAGCTAAATTAAAGTGAGACCACCACCAGATACCCTTTCACACCCACCAGACTAACAAAGTTATGCATGTTTTTGAGCAAGTGGAACAATTTCTATCTACTGTAGGTGGAACTGTAAATTGGTATAACCACTTATGAAAACAATCTGGCACTATCTCATATTTCCTGAGCCAGCAATTCCATTTCTAGGCACACATTCTAGTGAAAAATCTTCCACTGGTCCAAAAAGAGACTTGAAGAATGTTCATAGCATTGTGAGCTAGCAGAAAACTGAAACAACCCAAATGCCCAACAAAAGAATGATTAAAGTTTAAATTTTTCACATAATGTAATTTTATACAGGAATGAAAATGAATTAATAGCTACACACAGCAATACAGATAAAATCTCAAAAAATGTAATATTAAGTGAAAAATTTACAAAGACCACATACAGTATGATACCATTTTTGTGAAGTTTTAAACTAAGCGAAACCAAACGGTACATTGTTTATGGATATATACGTGTGATGAAACCATGTTAAGAAAAGCAGAGAATGCTGAACAGAAAATGAGCAGTGGTTCCAGAAATTCATGTATGTGCATTTTGCTATGCTTTATTACTCATATATATTTGTATGTATTCTTTGAATGTATCAAATATGATAAAATTTTTAAAAATGTAAACATGAGTAAGGACGGTGGGGCTAAACAGTGCTGGTTCAAATCCTGGTGTCTCTACTTCCTAACGTGTGACCTTGGCCAGTCTCTTCTTTCTTACGCTTTCATTTCTTTGTCTATAAAGTGAGGAGTGGCACTTCTCTCCTGGAGTATTGGGAGCCATTCCTAACTTAGCACAGCGTCTGGCATGTATTTAGCACTAAGTAAGCGTTTGCTATTATTATTATTATTATTATTAATAATGATAAATATAATGGCAGGGCAGGGACCTAGGCCACTCCACCTCCCAATCCACTGCTCCTTCTATGATGCTCTTTGTGCCTGGTGCCCCAGGCCCCTATGGGATGAAGCAGGGTGACTCTTTCCAGCCTTGTCAGAGGAGCTACTGCAGCAGGCAGCACGTTGGCCAACAGCCCCCGTGCAGTCAGGTGACGTTTACATTCCTGATGGATTAAAATCCTCAGTCTGCACTGTGGCAGCCTCCAGGCCTTGGTGATTAATAACCTGGTCTAGCGCTAAGAGCTCCCAGAAGATGGCTGGCAGGTTAGCAGGTGGGATGTCACAGGCACCTCTTAGATACACATGAGCTCTGGGGACAGAAATGAGCCTCTTCCAGGCCCAGGCTGGTACCATTACCTGGAGTTGGGGCAAGGGAGGGGCCGGGCAGCTAAGTCCTTCTGACTCAGGGTTGGAGTTCCACTTCTATCCTTGCCTCTCTTACTGCAGGGACCCCAGGCAAGCCACTTCAGCCTCTCATTTATAAAATAGCATCTGGATCAAATGCTTTAGTGTGCATAGACCAATGCCTATCACCGCATCAGCTCCACCACTTTTAGCTATTACTATTCCTTTGGCGACCCAGTTTCAAGGGTTATCATCACGAGTCTATGGGTCCTGGAACTCAACTTGAATTATGTCCGTGTCCCAGGACCCAGAGCAAAGCCTGGTACAAAATAAGAAGCTTCAGGGAATGTTTGTCAAATAAATTGCCAAGTGGCAGGCCAGCCTCTGCTCCCACACTTCGAGATGAGGACCTCACCCCTTTTTAGTACTGGGGAAGGTCTACCTGTTAAAAAGTCCTTTCTGGTACTGAGCGGAACCTGCTTCCTAACAGTTTACTCCCTCTGAGTTTTGAGAATAGGGCAAGGATGGTGGGGAGGAGAAGCTCCCCCACGCCCATGTGTACCCACTCTCTAGGCCCTGAATCCAGCCAGGCCTACTCAGTGGCCATCCTGGCCAGGAGGAGTGATAGCTTCCTCAGGCTTGTAGAACTCACATTCACAGACGCATGTTGTATGGACACACACAGAGACGTGCAGACACAGTCACACAATCACAAACTAACACATTCACAGGAACACACAAGATACCTTGGCCCCTGGAAACACATTAAACCACACAAAGTGCCCACAGATCCGAAGAAGCAGACATATGCATGTGTACACGTTTGCATGCATACGCACACACAGTACAAGCGTATATAGATAGAAACATGGTGAAAAGCACCCAGAGAGGCAAATACATACAAACATAGGCCCTCAGAGGTACTTGGGAATTCCACAAGCCGGGAACCAGCATCAGAGTACTTTAAGGGAGGGACGCTCATGCTTTCCTAGAAATGGACCTGATTTACCCTGAATATGTCCCTTGAGGGCAGCTGGGGATAATGCCAGAGACCACAGATCTCCCCTTGGTCGCTCAGCAAGGCTGACATCTGAGGGGCTTTTTTAGAAATGGCATAAACAGACATTCAAGGCGTAATCTCTGCTCCATTCCATGCCATACAAATTATCGCACAAATTACATGACAATGACAATTAGAGCAGCAATTGTCATAGGCCAGTTAGTTTGTGCAAACATAGACCTCCATACTCACTCCCTACACCACCCCTTGGCCTGCTCCAGGCACTCCAGACAGCAGGACGCTCTGATCTGGGAGATGCCTCACCCACCCCAGACCATCTGCACTTCTGACCTCTACTTCTGTGGTCCTGGCTCTGAGTTCCCTCAAGGTCACTCTCCTTGAGGCTCTGGCTGAGCCTCGTTTGCCCAGATGTTACTGAACCTTTGGTCAGCTTATGCTGCAACTTCCCTACCCATCCTGCCTTTCTTCCAGGTTCCATTTGCCTCTGTGCCTAGCACTTCACACTTTGCTGGGCCTAGTGCAAGGACTCATTGAAGAACTGTTGGAAGGAAGGAAGGAAGGAAGGAAGGAAGGAAGGAAGGAAGGAAGGAAGGAAGGAAGGAAGGAAGGAAGGAAGGAAGGAACCTCCTCCCTATTCTGGAAGGCACTGGTGGTAGACCCTCCCTCCTGGTCTCCCCTGGGAGACCACTTGTACACAAACCCTCTTCTCACGGTCTGCTTCTGGGACATCCACCTACCTATACACCATTTTATAGGTGAGGAAACAGAAGTTCAGAAAGGTAAACTTTCCTAATATCACAAAGCACAGCCTGCCTTTGGGGGTTAGTTTTTCGGAGGCAGCTCCCCTATCCCTCATCTGGAGACACTAGTGAGGTCCTGATGGCTGCTGGTCCCTAATATGGGTAAAAGAGCAGCCCCACTTTACCCTCATGTCCAAGCCACATTCAGAGTTCCAGCTGTAGCATTAACAAGGGGCACCATGATCCTTGCCTAGCCATGGAGTCTAGATGTGAATATACTTAAGAGGAGGAGAATGAGTTCTGCCAGGGCTTGACCACAGGCCTGCTGAAAGGGAGATGCCCACCCACCCAAAGCTCGGGTCCCCTACCCTCTCCACAAATGGTGTAATTACTCTCAGGGGCAGAGTGGGCGGCCCAGTCTGGACCTGATATTTGTCCAGGGCCTTCACTGGACACCCTGGCCCAGCACAGAGGACTTTTGGGCCAAGCTGGAAAACTGCTTGCAAGTGCAGAGCTCTCCAGTATCCTGACACATAAGGTCCTCTATTACCAGCCCTGCTCACCTATCACTCTCTCCATCACTCGATGCCTCAGCCACTCACTCCTAGCTCTCACCTCCAGGCCTTTTCTTATGCTGTTCCCTTTCTTTGAGACACCCTTCCCATCCGTTTGCACCTGGATAACGCTTACCTAGCTTCCCTCTGGAAGCCTCCCCATCCTGGATTAAATCCTCTCCTCTGGATCCCCATTTATTTTCCTCCAGGGGATTCTCACAGGGTTTTGTAACTCAGATTCTGAGTCTGTCCCTGCTCTAGACTCTGAGTATTTCCAGGGCAGGACTCCTTGCTGTGTGGCCAACACTCAGCAAAAGGCAGGCACTGAGTAGGCATGTGGCAGTGAATAAATGAACACACACAAGCACAGTTGTACATGCACAGAAGCTGCTCTGAGCTGGCCCTTGCGCCAGCTCCGGGCACTGGGGATGGTGTAGCAGCTGCTACACAGAAGGACCTCCTCAGGGCACAGCCCGCCAGCCTGCTCTCTCTTTTTGGAGACACGGGCAAGCACAGTCAGTAGGAAATGAGGAGAGTCCAAGAGGGCCCAGGGGAAGTAAACAACCTGAACCACCCCTACTATGTGATCCAGTGGGGCCACTGGGAAAAGGACAACTAAAATCATCACCCACACTGCCTGGCTATACTTGTTAGGAATGTTCTCTCCTCCAGATACCAGATTTTCAGCCCTTGGTATGTGTTTTCTCAGTGAATCTTTTGCTGTTGACATTATCATCCATTTTTATTAGATGAGGAGACTAAAGCTCAGAGAAATTAAATGCTGGGATTTCCAACCCTGGCCTCCCACTGTTTCAGGATACTCTCATAAGGATTTGATAGCCAGACACAAAACTGACCGCAATGCACAAGCTGGCTGGCTTGTTCCTTTCTCAGACAGTAAGAATTCTGCAGTTCAACAAGTTGCTCTCTTTGCCTTGGCTTCTAGGAAGCTCCAGGAAAGTACAGGGTTCAATCACAGTAAGTAAATGAGCTTAGGTTGTTCATGTATTTATGTCCTTTTCTCTAATCTATGACAGTTTAACTCTATATAGATATCTTATTGTAAATACCCATGAAGTCTTAATAGATAAAAAATAAAATGGCCTAGAACAGGAGGGAGCAGACTAGAACATCAATGCAGAATTTTCGTTTCCTCCACCTATCCCTCTTCGTAGGATAAGACTGAAGCCCAAAGAAGGGGAGGGGTGGGGCAGGGCATGGACTGTACCTCAAGGGCTCCCAGCCTCTGCTTCTGGGCCGACTTATCCACTTAGGTACAGCAGGCACAATGCCTCGAGTCCACCACACGGCTGATCCTTCAACTATGTAGGTTTGAACTGCATGGGCCAATTAAAAATTCCACGTATGAGTGGACCCACACAATTCAAACCCACGTTGTTCAAGGTCAACTGACCTGTTAACATGTTTTAATTTAAAATTGGAAGGAAAAAAGAGCTTTTAAGTCAAAGCAAATGTTTTAACACATAATATTAATATGTTATCTTTACATCAATGCTATCATTACCATTTTTTATAGAGGAAGGGGCCAAAGCCAAAAGCATCAGGGTCAGAAATGTCATGACAAGGCCCTGCTCACTTCACCCATCTCACCAGTGAGCACAGGAGGCGCCTACTTCCCACCTGCCCACTTCCTGGGGGGCCCGGCCTAGTCCATACTTCTCTCTCTGACAGGATCCAAAGAGAGCGTTTCCACAAACATTCCAGGGAGAAGTGAGACCTTGTTGGGCAAATCTAATTTATACCCTGCAGGATATGGTTCCATAGTGTAGCAGTTAGCATGTCTGCTTTACATGCAGAAGGTCCTAGGTTTGCACCCCAGTGAAACCACGGTCCATGGTCTATGGCCATGCCACCTTGAACAAGCCTGATGTCTGATCTCAGAAGCTAAGCAGGGTTAGGCCTGGTTAGTACTTGGATGGGAGACCACCTAGGAAGACCAGGTGCTGAAGACATAAATAATAATAATAAAATAATGTATACCCTGCAGTAACCACCTCAGACAGCTTTTGAAAGGCTGAAACCACCACCCGGCTGTGGGAGGGGATACCCTGACTGATTTTGCCAACGAGTTGTCAGGACAAACTTTCCTGGGTTCACAATGTGGAGACAATTAAAGAGCTGGTGCTTTGAAGGCAGGAGCCAAGAACTTCCTGACAGAGGTGTTGACTGCCTGCGGCAGACCCTCTGTTCCTCAAGCCCAAGGACCTCCCCTCGTCTTCCCCAACCTTGTGTTGGGCTCACTGTAGGGGCAGAGCAGGGCCATAGCTGGCCCAAGAAACATCCCCCCAGGGTATAGGGGCAATAGAACTGAAAAGAGAGGTGTGACAGAGGAATGGCCTGCCCTGGGGTTCACTGCTGAACCTGTGCATCACTGCTGACCCTATGTGACTCCAGGCATCACTGCTGACCCTGAGTGACTCAGGCAATCCCTATATTACTAGCGCATCACTGCTGACCCTTTGTGTGACCTTCTATTGGCCACCCTGCATCTTCAGGTCCCAGTGTCCTCACGGGGAAGATGGGACAATGGTTCCAAAGACATGAGGTTGCCGTGAGAATGATATGAGGTGAAAGGCAGTGAATAGCTCCAGATAGATGAGGCAGGATTATCATTCCCACAGAACAGATAAGGAAAGTGAGACCAGAACAAAGAAATAGCTTGCCCAGCCAAGGTCCTGGTGAATAAGGAATCAGTCCAGGCCTTAGACACAGGCTTGGATCCAGGAGCCCAGAAAGCAGAGTCCAGGTCGTCCTGAGGAGTGGTTCCACCTGCAGGCTGACTTGGATTCAAGTCCTGACCCAACTCTTCCTGGCTGTTGGACCTCCCCACATTCTCTCTTCTGCCAGTGTATATGGTCCTCAGTCACAGAGTCCCTCCATCCTGACCTGAATCCCTCACCCTTTCTCAGGGCTGGAGCTCCAGGCAGCTGCCCCCAAAACCCTCCCTTCCTTTGCAGCCCCCAACCTGTGAGGTCGGCTACCTCTGCATGCAGAAGCCAGGGAAGTGGGACACAAGGATGAGCACACCTGGGGCTCATGATGCAGCGTCTTGATACAGCCACCCCCACCTGGTGCAAGTAGTGGAAGGATTAGTTCTTGAAAAGCTCAGATGACCTGTAATTACTTTTAAGGTCCCTGTCAGGGGTCCTCTGGGATGAGCTCAGTGAAAACAGGGAGTAATCAGCACCTGCATGCTTACAGAAGCTCACCCTGACTCAGAAGGTATCCTGAAGCAGCGGGAGGCCAGGTTTCGGAATCCCAGCACTTAACTTCTCTGAGCCTCAGTCTCCGCACCCATCAAACGGGAGAGTAATGCCCATATCAAAGGATTCACTGAGAAACGCGGACAAGAGAACACATTCCTAACAAATGCCATTTCTTTCCCACACTTTAAAGTAGCTGCGTTAGGGTAGTTTAATCATTTCCCCTGCTGCATTCTTGGCTGTAATAGTCCTTTTGTTGTCAATTAATGCAAAATTGTACTCTTGCTCTATCTCTGGGCCCATGGTCATAAAAACAGGGTCTGTGGAGATGGAATTAATAATAAACAGCTGCGGCAACGACAGTTCATTACTGAACATCTACTATGTGGAGAACTTGACTGTAAATTTCTTTCCAAGCCCCAGAAATCGTGTGGGAACCTGGATGAAAACTCTTCCTTTCTGGGCCTCAGTTTCCAAATTTATATAAGGATTGAGCCAGATGGTGTCTCAGCTCTTGTCTGGGAGTGACGTTCCACAAGCTGCTGGAATCAGGGTGCAAACTCCCCTTCACACTGAAATTGTAGATGAAGGAGGGAGGGAAGTCCGGGGAAGGGATGGGGTGGGATGGGGTGGGAGGAGCAAACTCACGTGCTGAGCACCTCCTGTACACCAGGTGCTGTGCTGGGCTCTCCAGCACACTACCCGTTTTAGCCAAACCCAGAAATGCCTCTTGGACAGCAACTTGTGCAATCCTCACCACAGCCCTTTGACTTTGTTGCAAAATCCCTCGCTTTACAGGACAAGATTCCTAACTCTCAGCCTGGGCCCTTCCCAGCACACGTCATCACTTCTGCCCCATTGAGCCAGACTCTCCCCTTTTCTATTCAATCACATTCATTTAGCAAATACTTGTTGATCATATTACTCTGTACCAAGAACTGTTCAAGGCATTGGAAGTGCAGCAGGGAAATAACCCCCAAAAGATCATAATTCATGGAGCTTAAGTTTGAGTGGGGGAACACATCATAGACAAACATATCAGGTAGTATAAGGAGCAGAAAGGAGTAGAAAGTGGCCAAGCGTGCTACTCTAGACAGGTAGTCAAGGAAGGCTTCCTGGAGGAGGTGGCATGGCCTTCCATGAAAGCCTCTATGGGCATAAGTGAATGGAGGTGGGGCTGGGGCAAGAGCATTCTGAGCAGAGAGAATGGCCATACAAAGAGCCTGAGCTGTGAACAAACAGCATGTTTGAGGAACAGCTTGGAATCGGAGGCTGGAGCAGAGTGAGAGAGAGGGGAGTGTGGAAGAAACTGAGGTCATGCCCCTTCCTGTCCTCCATCTCCTCCTTCTCTCCTGGGCCAAACTAGGAGTATGGAAAGATAACTATGGATGTCTATACATTTAGGTTCAAAGGACCTTAGGAATTGTAGAGTCCAACCCTTCCATTTTACAGATGAGAAAACTGAGGCCCCAAAAGGGTCGATGACTTTCCCAGAACAAAGTGGTCCGAGCGCAGAGTTGGGGAAGAAACTGAGCTCTGAACCCCTGGCTCACACTCTCTACCAAGACTGACCGAATCAGGGTCATGAGACTTCAGGGCTTTCAAAATCCTAATCAAAATCCTCATCACGCACATGACAAAACTGAGGCCCCAAGGCCGGGTGGCTCTGTGTGCACGAAGACAGACAGTAAGGGGCAGGGGAAGTGAAAACTCAAGTGTTGGTGCATGCCTGTGGACGCCCTTGCACAGCAATCCATCACCATGCTTTTCTCACGCACGTAAAGAGGTGTGATGTTTGAGACGCGCTGCTGGTTAAAAGTCCCTGGAGCCTGCTGGGCAATGCTTCATGTAACAGACTGCCAGGAGGGAAGGTGATTCTGACACGTGTGGACTGCACTAGTCATCAGCCATCTCCCGCTGCATGACCTCCAACAGATCATCCTGCCCGGGCCTTGGGAACCCATCTGTCAAAGGGCACTGTAGGGCTGGGAGCAACTTCAGATGAGATTCCCTGAAAAGTTCTTCCCTGGTGCAAACCCAATATCAGCTAATGTCCTTCAGAATATGGGAGGAAGTGATGGTACAAATGGAAGCATTGGCCTAGCACACAGTAGGTATTCGACAGATGGTGGCTCTGCTAGTGGAAAGGGCACTGGGCTGGGAGGCAAGGGACTGAGCTTAGTTCTCTAGATCACTTTTGTTCTGTGACTATCTGTGAGCCAAATCCTCTCTATGCACATCAGTTTCCACATTGGCAATAAACAAACGTGCAAACATAGGCATTAGGACTTGTGGCCTTGATGAATCAACCCCTACTGTCCTGGATACCTGGAGAGAAGGGATGGGAGCTGGCAGTCGGGTGGGGGAGCGGTGGTGGGGAGAGGAAGGAATCTTGAGGAAGTATGAGGCACAGCAGACTTGTTTCTCTTCCTGGGGCCAAACTCCCTTGACTTCCAATTGTTATTATGGCCATGGAAGCTATACCTGCTCAGAAATGACCCCATAGGTCAAAAAAGCACAGACTTGTGGTTAAATGAGGGTGCGGAAGGCAACTGTGGGCAGTGGGAAGATTATGGAGCAGGAACATGAGGGAGAGTCCCAGATGTGACACCTAGCCAGACAGCTTCCACTCTAGATTTCAGTGACCCCACTGTAAAACAGGGATCCTGCCACTGTCCTGTGCATTCTGGAAGCACCCATCAAAATTCTGCATCCTGGGTCCTTGCCCACAACTGGGCCATGCCTGGGAAGGTGCAGTTGTTACTCTCAGCTTGAAAATCCTATGCATTTTGGCCCTGATAAAAGAGGCTGGTGGGTATTTCATCAGCTGAACACTCACTGGGTGCTTGCCTTGCTCCACAACCAGCAGAGACCTCCCAGTCTTGCCCCCAGAAATGCACAGTCCTGCAGAGACCTCTAGTCAGTGCCATTGTCCCATCGGCAAGAAATGTACAACCTAGCAACGCTGTCCCACTAGTCCTCCGAGGCTTATGCCCCCAACACGCAGACTTAAGGGAGGCTGGGGGTGGTATGTGGAGGGCAAGAGAGCAGGTTGTGCTCCTTCAGGCGGCCACCTCCCTGCCCCCTAGAAATCGCCACTTTCAAGGCCATGAAGTGTCGGTGATGGACTCTCGTTTTATCATTAGGCACGTCAGAAGACGAGGCGGAGTCAGCGCTGCACGAGTCAGTGCTGTAATCACTTACAGACTGTGCTGGCCCCAGTCCTGGCAGTGGAGGAAGATTTATTGTGGGGATGGATGGAAAACAAAGAACAGTTGTGCAAACTTTACGGAGCTACATTATGGGAAATGCCTTTTCCATTTCCCACTGGTAAATGTGCTGGACGCTGTTTCCAAATGGGATTGGGCTTCGTTACCCAACTGGGTGCAGACACTGTACTCTGGTGTAGCCCACTGGGCTGAGCCAGCCTGGCCCGAGGTGCCCAGGCCCTGGCTGACAGCCAAGCACTGATGTCTAGGGGCATAGCTGACCCAGCATGCTCTGGCGGACCTGAGGAAGACGGGCCTGTGTCCTCATCTGCCTATTGTTGCTCCCCCTCCAATGTACCCACTCCATGACCAACATTCTGAATGGTAATGCTGATCATGTCACTCTCTTGCTCAGAACTCTTTCGGCACTTTCTCCACTGCCCTCAGGGCAGAGTCCAAGCTCCTCATACTGGCCTTTGAGGCCCTTTAAGGTCCAATTCCAACTGCCATTTCTGCTCCCAGCTCCCATGCATGTAATACACGCCAAGCACAAGAGGACACCTACATTCACCCCGAGGGTCAGGCTTGTCACATCTCAAAACTTTTGCGTAGGCTGTTCTCTTTCCTTCAAATTCCTTTCATCCTGGTCTGCACCTGAAAAGTTCCTATGCTCCTCTCAAATCCCAGCTCTGTAACATCCTGTGCCAGTCTGCTCCTTCCTCTGTGGCTCTGCGGCACTCAGTTAGCTCCCTCCTTGTCACCATCCTCATTTGATGCCGTACCCCCTGCTTCTAGAGTCAAACCTGGTACAGTGTGGGTGTCAACAAAGCAGTGTTGAAAAGTTGGCAAGTGGAGACGATACAGCTGAGCCTAAGGCTCTCTCCTGAGGCAGGGGCACAGGTAAGGACTCCTGAGCATCCTGGGTCTTGGAACATCTGAGGTGACCAAGGCCACAGGAGTTGTACAACCCATCAGGCACTTAACGGATGAAGACAGGATGCTGAGGGCTGTTGCTGCAGCAGTCCAAATGAGGCGCACAAAGTCAGCGCAGCTAACCCATCTGCCATCAGCGGAGACAGAGCCTATTAATGCTCATCATGAAGTTGACAGTTTCCAGGACGATCCTCATAGAAAACATGGTCTAGACGCTTTCTTAGAGTCACTGTTGATTTTATCTGACTTTCTCATTCCAGAAAGAGAATCATTTCAATTCCATTTACATTTAATTCGAAAGCTTCCCCCCTCCACCCCACACACACTTTTATTATTTTAAATTCAATTCAGAGGGTTGTGTGTGTGTTTTTTTAATCTTTAATTTTTTTCATATTCCGTAAAGCAGTGTTGAATTCACAAACTTGGCCAGCATTCCTCAAGTGTGGTACTCCCAGGATTTCTCATCTCTGTGAGAACTCGGGTTTGATGACTCAAAAAGAAAAAAAAAAAAGGAAAAAGAAAAAAAGAAAAAAGGAAAGGAAAGGAAAAAAAAGAACAAGGGCTTCTGCTTTCAAGCACCAAGTATTTGCCAGGCCTGAGGTAAGTGCTCCGCGTACATGATCTCATTGAATTCTCACAACACTCTCCCCTGAAGCAGGACACTGAGGCTCAGAGAGGCCATGTGACTTGTTTGAGATCTCGCAGTTGGTTGAGGAGCAAAGCTGGGATTTGTTGGACCCAAGTATTATCCTAAGCACTTAGTTGTTGGTCCACCCTGGCTCACCAATTCCTGGTTTAGAATTTAAATTAGAAAGTGAGGGAGGGGAGAGGTCAGGGATGGAAATGAGGTAGGGGTGGGGATGGGGAGCTGAAAGGGAACAGAGTGGGGTGAGGGGTGGAAGGAGAGGTGAGGGGGTGGGAAATAGGGTAGGAGTGGGCTGTGGGGCAGGGAAGGAGGAAACACAGGAGAGCTGTGCAGAGAGGCTTAAAAGCCAAAAAACTGTATTTGGGGAGCGTATGGCTAACAAGTCACATGCCTGATGGGAAACCTATCTGGAAGGAACATGCCTGTGAGGGTGACTGTGTACTCCGAGGCCCAGCTACAGGCAGGAGCACTGGAGTGGGAGTCAGGAACTCAACCTGACCCCCTCTGCGGAGCACTCTGTAGTTTGCAGAGCACGGTGTCTCCATCCCTCACGGAGACTTTTCTGGGGTGAGGATCACAAGCCCCGTTTTATAGATGCAGACACCGAGATTCAGGGTGAAGTGACTTGTCCAAAGTTGCACAGCTAGGGAGCAGCAGAGCTGGGACGAGTGTCCAACGCCACGTGTCTCCAGTTCCTCTGCCCTCCTCCAGACATGTCATTTCCTCCTGGGCCTCAGTTTTCCCCTCTGTACCGTGACAAGAGGGGCCTTCGAGGCTCTGATTGATCGCAAGGCTGGAGCTTCAGCAAGCCCCTTTTAAAAAGTCGGGTAGAGGAGATGGCATCCCGGCATAAGCCCAGATTTGTGGAGCTGGAGCCTTGGCTACAGGAGGGGAAAGGGCATTCGGATCTGTTGGGCCCTTGCCGAACAAAGAATGCTAGGCATTATCCCATTTCACAGCACAGAAAACTGAGGCTCAGCATAGCCAAGTCCATCCAAGATCACAGAGTCTGTCCATGGCAGACAGGCACTTACAAGAGCCCTTTTTTTTTCATTTGGGGACACTGACGACCGCATGGTCACTATCCATTTTAGAGTCTCCCTTCTCTCTTCTCCTAATGCAAACTGCCCAGAACAGTCAGATCCATGTGTTGTGCACTTATCGTGTGCCAAGCACTGCATCAGAACTTCATGTACAGTATCCCATGGAAGCCTGACCACAGTCCCATTCTCTCCACTTTACAGGTAAGAAAACAGGCTTGCAGAAGGCAAGTTCCCTGCATACAATCACAGACTGGTAGGTAGCAAAGCCAGGTTTCACGTTAAGGCTATCTTGCAGAAAAACCTCAAGCACCAGATTAGAGATGAATGTGACCATCTTTAAGGTCCCTCCAATGTTGTGACTTCCAGACTCTGGAGGACAGTGTCTAGGCAACCCTCACATAGCCTTGGAGTAGAGAAGTTGGATGGCCACCAGGGCAGAACCTCTGTAGTAGGGAGCAAGCTCAGCTCCTCTCCCTCCAAAGCCAGGCCAGACATCAAGGGACATGTGGTTTCAAAGATGCTCAGTCACACCAGGAAACAGTGTCATACATGGGACAATATGTGCTGGGAGCACAGGAAGCACAGAGAAAGGGCGGTGGGGAGAGGGTGACACCAGACTGTGTTGTGAAGGATGGTTAGGTATTTGCTGGGCTGGAAAAGGCATTCCAGATGGGACCAACGAAAGCCAAGGCCCAGAGGAGTGAAAGAATCTGGAATGTGCAAAGACTTTCTACGAGTTTGGGAGGAGAGGAAGCCTCACGGCAGGGAGAAATAAAGCAGGCATCCCAGGGCTACTGTGAACTCTCTGGGCGACACTGGGCCACAGAAGCCCCTCTCTGGGCTTCAGCTTCCCTGTCCAATAATAAGTAGACACAAGAACTGGCATGAGCCCAGGGGCCACCCCAAAGGAGTCATTAATGAGGCACATCTGGATGCCAAGCTGAAGGCTGCCTTTGCCCAGAAAGGTGTTCCTATCCAGACCCTTCCACTCTGGAATGAGGCAGGCTCAGGCACCCATTTCCAAAGTGCGTAGACATGGTGGACTGAGCTGGTGGAGACCAGCTTGGCCTCTCCACACTCATTTTATAGCAGGATTCCTGAGGGCAGGGGTTTTAAATTGCAGCTTTTTAATCTCCCCCAGAAACCCCAGCCTCCAGAAAGGAAACTTGTTTTCAGGTGACTTTTTTATTTTAAAGGTAAAATGTCTTACTCCTTATTCTATGAGTGCTCTCTCCTCCAAGACAAACAAAAGACCATCGTGTCAGCAGGGTAAGGGACTGGCAACAGGCTCTCAAGGTGACTGGGGCCCTGGCTTGGGAAGACTAGTTAAATGCAACTGTCTATCAGTTTCCCTGCTTGACTGAGGGCTCCTTGAGACCAGCCACAGGCTGGCTTTGATTCCTTTTTGTGACCCCATGGCCATCAGGGCCTGTCACACAGGAGGTGCTCAGTGATGGCCTGCTGAATGGATGTCAGATATGGATATTCTCTTAATACTTGTAAGCAGACTAATGATTCTTTGCCTGAAAAGTGGCTTGGGGTCATGGCGGGTACACAGTCTTTGGGGGTCAGGCTAAGGTCTGGTTTCAAATCCGACCCACGATACACTTGGGGCCTGAACTTGAGAATGCATTGGACAGCCCTTTCCCCATCTCCGTAAAATGGGGATAATAATCCCAGCCTCCAGGAACGTTCGGAGGGCTGAGATCATGCACGTGGGGAAGCCCTGTGTAAAATGAAAAACACCCAACAAGTATTTCAACGATGTTCCCATCCCCCTTGACCGACTTGGACAAGGTTATGCAGCCAGGCCTCAAAGCCTCAACTCCTGGCTCCCCTCCCTCCCTCCACCGTCCAGCAATAATAACACAAGATTCGAGAGCAGCATCTTTCCCACGCTGCCAGAAGTCTCGCTTCACATCTTCTCCTCTCGGAACCCCACATCCCAGCACGAGGCCCTGCGTACATGGCAGCCTGCTCCTCAGGCGAGGCACGTGTTTCAGCAGGACTCTTCCTCATCTGAAGGTCACTTCCCCACAGTCTCACCTTTGCCAACTTTGGTTAGCAGCCCCTGCGGGAAACCCCCTGCCCTCCGAAGCCCATTTGCTGTGCCCTCTCAGGCCCCACATCACCCTCTCAGGGTCTGTCCTCCCATCCCCTCTCTGTACATGATGAAGATGGCCTGGCAGACCTGCCTGCTGAGATAATGCTCCTGGATAATTCCCAGGATTGAGCCTGAGATGTGGAGGTGAGTCAGGGGTGGTTGCCTGCTGTTCTCGAAACATGCCCAGCCCACAAGGCTGGTCTCAGGCCCTGGGTGGCGGGGAAGGAGCAATGCCCAGGGACTCCACTGCCTATGATTTGAAAAGCACAGAGGACTCTCTCTACTCTGCTGAAAGCAGAGACTGGGCAAAGGCGAGGAGGTAGAAGGCAGCCAGCCTGTGGAATGGTCCAGGCAGCTAAGCCAGGTCACACAGAACAGGCCATTTCATCTCTGAATGTCGGCTTCTTTTTCTGTAAAATGGCCATGGTAACCCATGGCTGGGCATAGCATGCCTCAGAATATATTTGTTCTCTTCTCTCTCAGAACTTCCCATGAGATGTGATCCCAGACCGCCAGTCAAGCCTCTGACTCACCCCACAGCCTGGCTGGGCAGGTAGTCGGTAGCTATCACTTGCTACATGGCAGACTGCATGACCTTGAAAAGTGATTTAGACTCCCTGGGCCTCTGAGTTTTCACTAGTTTTGTGCTGAAAATGAAATAGGGATTGTCCATCACTGAGCCAGGATATATATGAATCTCTGAATCTCAATAAAGAGAAACTCTTTCCTTCCCCACCCCTCACAGTGCCCAAGGTTTTGTTTCTCAGAAGGAGTGGAGGGCTGGCCCAAAGCAAAAGAAAGGAAACCAGAAGCCCCAGAATTATGGAAGATGAGAATGAGTTTGGTCCGGCTGGCCTTCTGGGAGGTGAGCAAGGCCCTCCCAGGAGGTCCAGCCTGGGGGCTGGCGTTCTGAATTCAGGCCAATTGATAATTCTTGGCTTTTGGTCAAATGTGTTTACCTGGTCGCAGATCCAATGACACCCAAAACAGATTGGCAAATAGCAGAGGGGAATGGGGACCAGTGGCCAGTGTGGCTATAGCTGCCGGAGGAACCCAGGCTTGATAGAAGCCCAGCCCTGAGGTTCTAGCTGCCCGTCAGGTCTGGGAGGGTATAGACCAGCACCTCCCCGCTGTACCTCTGCCCCAGGGCCCCTTCCAGCTCTGGTCACCCTAGACAGACATTGTCTGGTGCAGAACAGGCATTCTGTATCACTGGCAGACACCTGACAACAAGACCACCAGCTCGTATGACAGCCCTGTCCACATCACCAACAGCGAAGGCTGCTAGAATTAGCTGACCTCAAGCCCCGCTTCATCACTGACTGGCTCTTTTGAGCCTCAGATTCCTCATTTGTAAAAAAAAAAAAAAGCCACACATGATCCTTTCTTAACTCCTAGGGCTACTGTACAGATCTCCCGAGATGATCAACATGAAAGGGTGTGCTGGGGGAAGGCAAGAATTAACTAAGTGCTTCCCTATGTCATCTCTTTTAACCCCAATAACTATAATCATAAATGGCCAGTACTATTATTGACCCATTTTACAACCAAATGTGCTTCAGTACAGAAAGGCCAAGTCACCTGCCTGAGGTCACACAGCTGGTAAGTGGCAGGGCCAGGCAGAGACCCAGGTGCGTGTTACTCCACATCTAGGCTTTTCACCTGTCTACACACACTTTCCATAATGTACCTACAGCTTTGGTAAAGCTCTTCACAAAAGTCAGGGACTGCTGTCATTATTATTTCTTATAAAACCCAATGTTGTGAGACGTTTCCTTTTCACTCTGCCTCTTTTTCCTGATGCGGAGAAAAGCAAACTACACAGACTGCTAATTTCTGCAGTCTCAGACAATCAGAATTCCAACCGTCTGGGAGAGCCAACCTAAGAAAGCAAGAAATTAATCTTCTCAAAGTTAACGTCTTCGAGGCGTCGCGGCAGTATTTGGGTTGGATGTAACCTTGCTATCGTAATGCAGATGAAACCTCAAATTTAATAAGGCTAAGACAACTCGGACAATGTAAGAAACATAACAGGATATTGCAATGAGATTAGGGTGCTTCCTCTGGACAGCGTGGACGTCGGGGAGAGGGCAGGGTGGAAGACGGATGGTGTGGTCTACCCCAGGGGCCAGCGAGCTGAGTCCTGGTCCCAGGCTCAGTCTGAGGACTAAGAAGCCTGCGCAGAGGGGAGCTGGGCTCCTTGAGACACCTCGAGGCCAGCCTGGTGTGGGAGCACAGGCTCCACACTCAGGTTAAATGTAAACCAGCTGCAAGGATGGGAGTGTTACAGTTGGATGGGGTGGGGAAGGCTTACCTCATGAAAGAACTGTGGAAACGGCTGCTGGAAAGATAATAAAAGGATTAACTGCTATTTTAGTGGGCCATTTACTCTTCAATCAAAGTGTCTCATCTATTTCCTGTTCTCCAGAGGCTCCCAGTCCAAAATTCCTTTGTCTATTACAGCACATGGTAGCAGAGGCCTGTCATGAGAAATTAATAATTTTACAGGGAAGGGTGATTTTATTTATCTGGGTGGGGGCTGGATCCTTCCCCTTTCCAGGGGTTGCCTACTGCACCAGCATCTCAGGAAGGGAGAGCGCTCCCATGGCAAGCCGGAGGAGCTCAGAGGAGACCTCTGCTACCATCTCCAGATGGTGGCACCCAGTAGGGCTGGCTCTAGGACCCTGGAGGATAATCAGCTGAACAAGAGAAGATCTACACAAGCAAGAGCATCACAGTTAGGTTCAGATTCCACTCCAATGATTACCAACTGTGTAATCTGAGGCAAGTTGTTTTTATTTATTGTTGTTACTATTATCACTATCATACTAGCCTTTATAATTCTTGTTGTTATTGTTCATCTCTAACTAGCTGTGTGACCTGGGGCAAATTATGCAACATCTTTCAGCCTCAGTTCCCTCCTCTGTAAAATGGGGGTTAACAGTAGCTATCCCATAGGGTAGTTGTGAGGATTACATGAAATTATCGCTTAGACTAGGTCCTGCTTACGGTCCACACCCGGAAGCTGTGTGCCGGTATCATCACCATAATCCCAAATCCTTAAAGGGGCAAGACGAACTGTTCTTATAGTAGCATGTGGAAAGCCAGCAGGGCCCCCATTGAACCTTTGTTTCTTCATCTGTAAAAACTGTGGGTTTTACAAGACTCTTGAGAAGATTAAATGCAACCATGGATGAGTACAGACTACAGCTTTAATATCACCTCCTCCTTGAAGCCCTTCTGGCCTTCCTTCTCTGAAACTATGCAAATGCCATCCCAGAACCTGTCACTGATCTCCACAACCACTTCCTGCCCATCCCTGACCGTGAGTGCAAGGACCAGAGCAAGGACCTTGGCAGGTTCCTGTCTGAGTACTCAGAACCAGGCATAAGCTAGATGTAAGCCAGTGACCGCTGAATCAGGTAAGATCCTGGCAGGCTGGCCCAGGAGAAAGAACCCTAGAGAGAGATCCTGAGCCTACACTGAGCAATCTGGGTTTCTTCAACCCACTTGCTGGTCCTCCATTTACCTACTGGAAAATGGGCAGTGAAGACCTAAATCATCTCCACGGGCCTTAATGTCCAACACAGAAAATCCTGGATACTATAATTCCACATGGGGGCTGTAGTGTGAGAAGGCCGCTAACCACACCACACTGGGGTTCAGGTCGCGTAGCCTACAGATAGGCCCCCATAGACACCTGTGGGATTTCACCCACAGGAGAGATGACAGAAAGGATAAGTGTAGCTCAGCAGCTGTCAGCTAAGGGTCTCAGAGAGAGACAGGGCCCCTGTCTTCCAGCAGCCCTGGCCTGTGATGACTATTGGTCATCTCCTTCCAGGCAGGAATATGCCTTTCTGCAAGCCATGTGTCACAACACCCCAAGTGAACTGGGGCATCCTTGGTGACTGGCCTGGCCACCATCTCTTCCTCTAGTATATTCTTGGGCCAAAGGCCCACGATAAACTCAGATTCTCAGTCTGCTCACTCCAGCCTCTCCTGGAGACACCAGCACGCCAACCGCAGGTTCCCTTTTACTCGGGTCTTTCGCAGAGGCTGTTCGCTTCCCCTCATTTTGTCTATAAAGTGAATTCCTTCCCATTCTCAAAACCCAGCCTCCTTGAAGCTGAAAGAGTTGGGCCAATGGACACCCAGCTCACAGCAATACAAGGAAATGGGAACCAAAGGGCAAATACCCGGTCCCAGCCAGATGAAGTTTATGTTGCCAGTTGCCAATGCTTCCTGCTTCCTCCCTGGCCCCTACAAATGCTGCTCTGGGCTTTGAGCAGAGACAGATGTGTGCCCTCCGTTCCGCCTGCACCCCTTCCCAGACAGTGCTCCCTGAGGCAGGGCCTAGTGACAGTGACAGCACACAAATGTGGAGGAACTCGACCTTGGCTATGATTCTGACCCTGCAAACCAGATATACTGCTTCCTTCCTCTGCCTCACCCATGCCCCAACAGCTGGTAAGACTGAGTTGGGTCTTGGTGGCTCTTCCAGCCCTTCCACTCCAGGCAGGTACCTCTTCTGGTGAGCTGGCCAGGCCTCGGGTATAGGCATGGTGGCTCAGCTGAGAATATCAAGCACTAAGCCTACATTCCCAGTCTGATTAGCATTTTTACCACAGCATGTGCAGACACAGAATGATCAGTCAGAGGGGCCGGGGCCCCTAGTGCCTGCAGTTAATGTGTATGTGTCTGTCTCCCTGGAAGCCTTAGTCTCAACCCCAGCCAGAACAATGCAGGTGCTATCCAGGGCCTTATCTGTTAACCTCTGGCCATACCCCAAAGCCTGCTCAAGGGACCCAAGCTGGATCCCTGTTGAGGACCCAGTGCTCAAGCCTGTGGGATGCTCCAGGAGGCCCAGGGAGCCTCCATAGGAAGGACGCCAGGTGAACGCCCAGCAGGACAGCATGCTCCCCACAACTCATTTGGCCATCATCAAGTGGGATACTGAGCATGTGGATAGAAGAAAGGAAGCTGGCCAAGCCTGCTTTGACTTCAGAGCACTTGTGTCACCACTCAAATGAGTGTGTGTGACACCAGGCCATGTAGTCCACCTTGGGATGGGAGATGGGGTACCTGGAGAATACAAGGGACCCTTTGCCAAGGTTCCCAGTGACGGGAGCACTGACCATCTTGATCAGTGGTCACATCCATAGCATTGGTCCTTCCCTCCTCAACCACAGGACATTTCAACTGGCCCCCAGGTAAAGAGGCCCAGGTAGGCCTCTCCAGGCAGTGAGAGGATGCCGCTTTGCTGGTCAGCCAGGCGTGGCCTTGTGGCCATGGGAACTCACCATGCACTTGTTGGGTTTCTCTCCCGAGTGCACCCTCATGTGGATAAGCAGCTTGTAGCGGGCATTGAAGGGCTTGTAGCGTCGCACGCAGCCTGCCCAGAAGCAGGTGAAGTCCTCACCCTTGCGCTGGTCAATGTGGTTCTTCTCGATGTGCCGCACCAGCTCCTCCTGCTGCTCATATGCTGCACAGCAGTCCACCCAACGACATGCCTGCTCCCGGCCACCACTCTCCCTGCCAGGCCCAGTCCCAGACCTCCAAGGCCCGGGCCTGGTGGCAACTGAGACAAGGGATAGGGAGGTGGCAGGCCCTGCTGGTGAGGCCCAAAGAGTTCTGAGAACTCATCCGCAGGCTCCTGCTTCAAGAAGCCTGCCTTCCGACAGGATTCAAATTGCAAACTGCCTTCATGGCTCTCAGTGGTCGCAGGGCTGGCCCGGGCCCGCTTGGGAGGGCCCCCCAGGTCTCCCGACAGAGGGGGGCCCCGGAGTCCATTTACGCAGGTGACCAGAGCTGTCTGGGAGGAGCGGATGATGGAGGTGATGTCGGAGGAGGCACAGGTTGAGGAGGCTGAAGAGGTGGGGGGCAGGCCCAAGAGGCAGCAGCGCTTCAGGCCACCCTCAGGGAGATGGGCCTCAGGTGGGGGGCCCAGGCTGGTACTGGGTTCGTTACTCAGAAGGTAGCAGGAAGGTGTGGGGTTGGCAAGGCCTCGGCCTGGGAGATCCAGGTCTGTGTGCAGGCCCGTGGCTGGTGGGGCCCGGCAGTGAGCAGACAGGGGTGATCGAGCTTCCATCATGGCTCGGTAGCCGGGCAGGGACTCCTGTTTGATATGCTGTGTGGCCGAGAGGCCGCCATTCATATACGTGGCCTGGGGTCGGGGTGACCTGAAAGACAGTGGCCAAGAGTTCATGAGAAGGTGGGCACTCCACAGTGGCGAGGCCCAGGCAGTGGGTGATGGGGGACCCGAGGACTGAGGGCCAGGGAAGCTCAGAAGAGAAAGGCTGAGGGCTGGAAGCAGAGAGAGTAGGGGGCAGGGGAGAGGTAGAAACTGCTTGTCTGGTCAGCAGGGAAGGATGTGGAGGAAAAAGGAGCTGGGGAGAGGTTCCAAAGAGACAGGAGGTCTAAAGAGGAGAACGCTGGAAGAAGCACCATTTCATCCTTTTGCCAAGTCCAGCCCACTCCCTCCGGCCCTGGATGCCATCTCGTCCTGCCTCTGAGGCCCCCCAGCATCTGCCCTGATCCCCTGCTCCTGACCTTCTAGTACGTTCTGGAGGAAGAAGGCCAAGGCCGACATTCTGAGGGACACCCAAATCCAGTTTGGTTTAAATTTTGCTTACCTCTCTCTTAAATCTTTATTAATTTTTATAATCTTTCACAATCTCTAAAAATGTTAATTGTGTGATGTTTTGCCCCAAGCAATTTGCCTTTTCCACTGTGAACATCGGTCATGATGAGGGGTGCATCATCATGAAGAAATAACTGAAGAAAAGCTTCTTGGGTGGGTAGATATCCCAGAATTTCAAGCCCAGACACCATGACTGCACGAGACACAATTTTGGGGAGAAGCCATGGGTAAGCAGGCCAGGCAGGGTAGCACGTGGGAGGCAGGGAACCTGGTTTCCAGGCAAGGTGCAGCTACTCCCAGCTGGGCACACCTGAACAAAGTGTTCTGGGCCTCTCTCCTTACCCAATATCAGAATATGGTTCTTCTCATGTGGGTGAGGATGGTGTGATGGTGTGATGAGCAGAGCTGGGCTCACTGAGGTGGTGTCTTCATCACGCAGGTGGTACATGTATTTCTAGAGAAGGTATCTCCCAAATTTGAGACAAGTAAGTGCAGGTAGAGACCCCAGGGCCAGTTGGTTACCAGAGGAAGGGTAGAGGCCAGCAAGCTGATGCTGGGTCTTGGGTCAGAGAAGCTCCTACTGGCTGGCTGGGCAGAACAGGAAGCCTGCTTATGTGCCTAAACTCTGACTAAGATACCCCATGTGTCACACTTTGCCCCATCTGAGCCTTGCTTCCCTCACCTGTAAAACAAGGACCAGTGCTCTCTCTACCTCAGAGGGTAGCTGCCAGGATCCAGTGAGAGGACAGATGCCATGACGGCCATCTGGAAAGAGGACGGCAGGGCAAACAGTGCCATCATCACTGCCGCTGTCCTCAGCTCTCTGCAGCCAGGCTTGTGGGGCTGTGGGGTCATCATTTGTCCCTTTTTCCCAGTGTTACTTCCTGCAGCCCCTCCCTCTCTGGCTGTGCAGCTGTGGTATTATCCAGCTCCAGTCATAGATGGAGGGGAAGGGAAGGGACAGAGAAAGAAAGTCAGAGCCCAGAGCCCTTAGAGCACCCACCGACTCCATCACTACCTGGGACAGGAAAGGATCCAAGAGGGCAAAGGGCTTGCCCACAGTCACTAGCAGCAAGCAGGGACAGGGCTGGGACCAGAACCCAGGCTCCCCTTCACCTGTCTGTGTGCCTTTCTCCTATGAAGAACTGACCTGAAGCCCTACCTGGGTAAAGGCTTGGGGGTGGGGCTCTTCTACTTGTTTCTCATCTACACTTGAATAATTCTCCACCTAGCTCACCAGAGACCTCTCTTCCCTCCTAGGAACTCTGCTGCCCAGAGTGTGGATAGTGGGCATCAGTAGAAGGAAGTTGAGATTCTGAGGCAGACGGCCAACACATAACCCCCTCCCCAGGGCTGGGATCGCTGGGCCCACCATCGCCAGCAGAAAACTCCGAGTAGCTTAAAGATATGATATACAAGTTATGACTCTGCGGAGCTTAAAAAAATAAATAAACGCACAGCTGCTCTTTGCATGGTTGTGATCCTGGGCCTGGCAGAGGTGGGGGTGGGCATGGGCAGGGAAGGGCAGCAAGGCAAGACTCTGTTTCGAGCAATCCCTTTAAAAACAGCGCCAGGTTAAAGCAACCCCCACCAGAAGAAAACAGCTGTAGCATTCTGCAACTGAGTCACCTGAAAAATCAACAGCAAAACCCTGAGTGACATCAGGTGGGGAGGGGGCTCTAGTCCTGGTGTCCCATGGCTCCAAATGTTAGCTGAAGCAGACCCCACTTGCCCTTGCTCTGCTGCTGAGCCCTGTGCATCCCAGGCAACTCCCACCACACCTCTAGAAATTGTGAACAAGGGTCCCCAAACAGAGCACACAACCCTGGAGCAGCCCCATGTGCTAGACACTTTCCCAAAGGCTGTCTCGTGCCATCTGAACACAGGAGAATGATGCCTGGTGTCTGCTGAATGCATGACCAAATTCTTCAAGGGAGAGGCCACCATCTGTTTTACACTTATAAAAACTGAAGCAACTTGCCCAAGCATCAGAGGCAGTCAGTGATAAAGCAGGAATTTGAATCTGGATCTGTTTGAATCAGAGCCTGGATTTTCCTACAACACTCTACTGCCTGGGGCCCCAGCTTCCTCATCTGTAAAATGAGCTAATTTCATGACCATTATGTTTCCTGGCAACCTCAATGTCCTGAGTCTCAAGGACTCAAAAGTGCTTTTGTCTGTCTGTCATCCTGGACCCTGGAAGGGAGCTGCTAAAATCGGGAAAATCAATGTGTCACCAGCAGAGACTCAAAGGGACAGGAGGGTGATCTCGGGCCTCATGGGGTCTATACGCCCACTGCTTCAGGGGCTGTGGCCTGGACTGAGGGTCAGCGAGTTTACTCCACAGGCTTTTCACTCTGCTGGGTGATGCTGAAGACTCAAGACATTTCAAAGCCCAGGTCCCCAGCCTTGAGAAGCTCCCCTTCTAATAGGGAAACTGAGGACCATCCCCTGAGGGAATGCTTAAACTCTGCTGAGGGGTGGGTAGAGCTGTGGTAAACAAGAGAGCAGGAAGGCTGAGACATGAAGATGTGAAATGTATGGCCCATTCAGGTCAAGAAGCTGGCATGGTGGGCAGGCGGGGGCAGCTCCTGGCACTACTAGGGGTCTGCACACAGTGTTTTTTTCCCTCATTTTTGGTAAGGAAACAAGGCCTGGAGAGGGTCAGCATCTTGCCCAAAGAGCCAGTGATGGATCTAGAACTTATACTGTACTTCACAATAGATTCTGCTGACCATGGCCAGTGGCGGGCAATCATTTTAAGCACAGAAATGACAAAATCAGAATATTGTTGAAGTTTCTTAAAACTCCTCACACTTGCTGGGTGACCTCAGGCTACTTTTGGAGCCTCTCTGGCCTCAGTTTCCCCACCCCATAGTGGTTGTGGGTTAAGCAAGTTAACACACAAAAAGTGCTTGGCCCAGTGTGGCACATAGTAAGAACACTAAGATTGTTGCTTATCAGCAATAGGACCTGGGCCTCCTGGGGCTGTGTGGACTAAATGAGAGAATGTGTTCAGGCAGCAGTCACTCCGAAAGTGGGAGCTATTTTATTAGTATTAGAAACCTGGGCTGGAGGCAAGGAGGCTGGCTGATGCAGCTGCCACAGGAACCCAGGAAGTGGATCAAGATATCAGAGATCAGGAGGGGACAGCCAGAATGGAGAGGAGGGGACGCAAACACAAGGCAATCTAGTGGGAGGGCGAAGAGATGGGATTCAGCTGGGTGTGGGAGAGAGGCTGGGCCCTCTTTTTCTTTAGGAAAATGAGGGAGTCAGAAAGTGCCTGACCAAATTCAACTACTTCAGTGGCAGACGTGGTAGCAATTTAGATTGATACTGGTGTAGAGTTCTGGGCACAGGCTCTTCTGTGCCTAAATTGTCAGAATGACATTCAAAATGACAAAATGGTATTTCTGATCATCTCTATCAAAAAAGAAAGAGAAAGAAAGAGAAAGAAAGAAGAAGAAAGAAAGAAAGAAAGAAGAAAGAAAGAAAGAAAGAAAGAAGAAAAGAAATCATTTGCTTAGCTCTCCCTAGTTTAGCATAGCTCCTACCCTGAGATAGAATTTCACAGAAGAAATGATACTGCTAGGGAGCCTCAGTGAATTATCAAGCAGATAAATGCATTTGACTATTGTCAAACAATGCATAGTTCAAAGTCTAAAAGATGCTTGCTCATTGTTAAGTACTGAATTTATGTCCCCTTAAAATTCATAAGCTCTGACCCGTAATGTGACTGTATTTTGGGAGAGGGCCTTCAGGGAGGTAATTAGGGTTAAATGAGGTCATATGGGTGGAGTCCCAATCCAACAGGATTGGTGTCCTTATCAGAGGAAGAGACACCAGGGGTGTGTACACAGAGAAAAGGCCATGTAAGAACACAATGAGAAGGAGGCCGTCTGAAAGCCAAGAAAAGAGGCCTCAGGAAGCCCCAAACCTGCTGACACCTTGATCTTGGACTTCCAGCCCACGGAACTGTGAGAAATAAATGTCTGTCGTTTAAGCCACCCAATCTGTGGTGTTTTGTTATGGCAGCCTGAGCAGACTAATACACTCCTATAAATCATAAGCCTCACTAACATCAACGAAGGTCACGGGGAATCTAAATTCTCAAAGAAAAACGGTTCCATGGGAGAAGAAAAAGCAGCCTGCTATTTGGTATTATCTCCCACTGTGCGGCTCCCCCTAGAAAGTCAGCTTCATTGGGAGGATCTCTGCTCCCTCTGCCAAGGCACCCCCAGCAACCCACAGTGCCTGGCGTACAGTAAGCACTTGGTAAATGGCTGGTGAAAGAATGAACTGCAAACAGGCAACGGAGCCAGTTTTTAGAGTCTCTGATCTCTGAACTGGCCTCAGGTCAGCAGCCCCAATCAGTGGGGAGAACACTTGGGCCAAGTGGGTGGGCAGAGAGGCCTGTCTGTGGTTGACTTCCACCTGTCCGCAAACCTGACCACAGGAAAAGCTGCGGGAAGCAGAATTCAGCCCAATATGCAATCTAATAGAACATTTATGCAGAGGCGAACATCACTGGAAATGTACAAGCACTGACTGAATGATCATAACCTGGCAGAGTTCTATGGGGCAATGGCTTCCTAGGGCAGGAGATGGCCCTGGTAAAGGAACCCTCTCTGACCTATGAGTAGTCCAGGGTTTGGCACTATTAGCCCTAAGCTGAGTTTTCCTTCCCCAACCAACTCCAGAATCTTCTTCTGAAATGATTTATTCTCCATGAAAAGCACCCCAACCTCTGCAATGGTAAAGTACACCTCAATAAAACCATCTTTGTCTCTCATAAGACCCTGCAATGTCAGAGATGTGGGGCCTAGACCAGGAAGCCATCATTGTGCTACTGGGCTCTGGCTGGTTCCTGGCAATCCTATGCCTCAGTTTCCCTGTATATCCCACAATCCAGGCAGACTACGTGAGGTCTGGAGGCCCTTGGTCCTTGGCCTCCAAGGAGTACCCAGAGAAAGCAGCTGATGGTGGGGACGGAGCACATACCTGCTAGGGTGAGGGAAATGGAGCAGCCTCTCGCAGGCCGAGGGGTGGCCCCGGGGTGGTGGGGTTCCCGCAGGGAGAAACAAGCTCTGGCGGCAGGTGGTGCCGGGGCCCTCAGCAAGGTCCAAGTCTAGCAGGCTCTCTCCGAGCCCGGGGTGCAGTGGCCGTAGCTCCCATTCACTAGGCAGAGAAAAACAAGAAGAGGAGACAAAGTGAGTGGAGACAGCCTTCGGAGGGGTGCAGGGAGGCAGTCGTTGGGTACAGCATGGGGCAGAGCACCCTTGAGCCCACACTAACGAAACTGCTGCTGCATTCAAGGCACCAGGATACTTCATTTAATTCCCATAATCACCAGCAGGGTCCGTAACCAGGCACAATTCTAGGCTCACAAAGTGGAGAATTAGACAAGCTCATGTCTCTGGGAGCTCAGGATCTGTGATCCTCACGTTGATCACCTAGGGTTCATCTAACAAGGTGCGTGGCCACGTGCTGGGGCTGGTGATCTAGAGCTGACAAAAATGTTAGGCGTGGTTGTTATATTATTTCCCCTGAGTTTTCTCATCTATAACGTGGGGGTGTTAATCTGGAAACTCTTAGGCTTAGGCTTTCTCCCTTGTCACCTGACAGGGTTATGCTAAGAAGGAAAGAACATGCATGGGCTTTGGGGCTTTATGAACTTCGATGTGAGCTCCAACCAAGCCCCTGTCTCAGACAAGTCCCTCCCTGAGGCTGATCCTCAGCCCCAATGTAAAATGGGGACAGCCACCCCAGTTGTCCAGAGATGCTGTGAGGTTTTGAGAGCTGACGTACAGAATCCTTAGCACAGTGTTGGCACCGAGTAGGTGCACCAGGTGTAGAAATTGTTCTTATTGTCAAATAGCACTTTGAAAAGAATATAGTACCCCAGAGAGGTAATAAAACATTATTATCAGCCCCAAGTACTGCCCACTAAGCAAGACAAACCATTAAGATGAAGAAAGAACTGACTCCAGAACACCATCAGCACTTAACATAAGGACTAGGAGAACGGCCGAAGCATCATTTGCTGAGGAGTACGCGCAGGCCCTGGCCACAGGTCCACTGTCCCAGCGGATCTTCCCCACCACCTCTGAGGGTGGTATGAGTATTATTATCCCCATTGTACGGAGGAGAAAACAGAGGCTTGGGGAGGTTGAATTACTTGCCCAAGATCACATGACTAAAGAATCTGGACTAGATCTCTGGCTCACGTCTGCCAGACCAAAACCCCATATTGTAATCACTGTGTAATGAAAAGTGGCCTCTTGGCCAAAAATCCAACCCCACCCAAATTCTAGCCCACTCCCAAAGCCAAACACTCCAAGCTAACTCGTCATGTACCCATGGCTCTGGATAGGCACCACGCATTCACCTGCCAAGCACTTTACAGTTTGCAGATGAGAATGCAACACTCAGGGGCCCAGGGTAGGTGACGGACTCAGACAAGTCTCCAGGTTCCCAGTCACAGGCAAGCCTGCTCAAGAGGGCTTGGATGAACATTTGCTCAAAAGCCGCCCTCTGTGTCACCTTCCCAGGCGGAGCCTGGGCCCGTGTCCTGCTGTGAGAAACACTCGCTCCGGCTCCCGCTCGCTTTGGCTGCGGCTCGGCCAACCCTTCACAAGCTTATTTTTTAATAACTTGGTTGTTTTTTAATTAAAAAGAAATCCCTGGTAACAAATGTGAATGGCCTGAGTTAATGAGAGCAGGCTGCTGCTCGTTTAACTCTGTCTCTGCTTGGCGGTCTTTGCCTTTTCCAAATCATTTCTGCATGCGATTTTATTGTCCCATTGAGGCAAATCCTGGACTGGGCCTCAGAAAACTGTGGATCATTTTATGACCATTAATAGCATTTGGAGCAGAGAGAGCTTAATCATCACACGGGCTGTTCTGCAGGGTCTTTCTCCCAGAGTCTTTGGGTCAGGGAAGTGATTCTGAGCTTCCTTCAAGTACCTGCCAGGCTTGCTGGGGACCTCTGGTCACTCACCCCTCCTTCACGTAGGGGGCTGTGTGGTGTGACAGACGGTGGGCCCCCGGAAAGCCGCCAGAGAGCCCAGCGTTTATAAAGCTTTTATTCATCCAGCCCTTCGTAGGCACCAGGCAGTTCAGTCCTTTCAAGTGTCCATCTCCAAATGAGAAAAGTTGAGGTTTGGAAAGATTAGGGGTCTTCAGCCGGGCTCTGGGGTCTATAAGAGGTGGTCGAACCCAGATCTCTCAGGTATTAAAGCCCAAGTTTGGTTCTGCTGCCTCTCGGCCAAATGATGGACAACTGGGGGCCCTTGAACAAGCATCCCCCCCTGTGACGCCAATGAAAGATCATGTCGGAGGCCTTTAGGGACGTCAAAGTGCAACCAATTACAATGACTCTTAAACTTTGCCAGTTGGTAGGACCACTCCGTCTACCGACAAGCACGTGAAGGCGTAGGAAAGTTTACTGGTTTATCCAAAGTCACACAGGGAGTCAGAGGCCAAGCTGAGAAGAGGGAAGTGACAGTCATTACTTGATGAACAGCTGGATCTGTTGGCTTCTCTGCTAGATACAGTAAGAGGTTTTCTTACAATAAATAAGCAAGCCAGCTCTGGAAGGGAGGGAAAAGGAAGCCCCTCGATCACAGTTTGGCAGTGCTCAGGGCTCCGAGCCCATTCAAACCTTGTCTCTATCTCTTACAGATTCTGGATGAAAGCACTGGCCTCCCCACCTTGCAGAAGGACATAAGCACAAGAGCTGGCAAGTAGCTGTCCAAGGTCACGTGCCAATGGCTGGCATAGTCGGGGCCCAAACCCAGGCCTCCCAAGGCCTATGCCAGACCCTGCCTTGGGCTACCTGCTCTCTCAAAGGCTGAAAGCTAAACCAGAGACTGTAATATATGTCCAAGAGATGCTGCCCACTGAAAAGACATGGGTACTGTCACTGCTGCCCACCTCCTAGTCACTCAAGTCAGCCAGGAGAACTCCCACTGCCCTTCTGCCTATTGGCATCTTGCCTCTCTGTCCCCAAGTGCATCACAGGGCCTAGCCCTGTTCATTCTCCATCTCCAGGGAATAAAGATATAGAGTCTTTCTCAGGGGAGGCAAGGAAGTGGGAGGGGCACATCAGCTACACTGCCTGAGGAAGGCTGGGGGTTCCCTGGGAAAGGGCTGTACCCAGTAGCCCTGTTCCCTCTGTGCCACCAGGACCAGGGCCTAGACCTGGCTTTCCCCATGTAAATGAAGCTTCTTTTGGAGGCTTGGAGGAAAGAATTTATTTTTACAAGTTAGTGAGAAAACCTAGAACGTCAGGGCTGGGACTGACTGACCACCTGTTTTATTAATAGATGAAGAAACTGAGGCTCGGAGAGGGAAAGGACCTGCCTTTGTCACACAGCAAATTCACAGCAGAGCCTGGAATGGTACCCCCAAGGCTAAGTTAGTGTTTGGTTTAGTTTCCTTTTCAATTCAGTTTTCTCATCTGTAAATGGTGCCAACACCAACCTCACAAGGTTGTAGTGATAATTAAGTGAAATATGAACACAATGCCTTTGGCATGGTGCCTGGCTTGATAGCAAGCACTCAAAAAGTGATGATAATAAAGATAATTATTTCTTCCATTTATCCTTGAGCTCAGGATGGGGCTGGGAGGCAAGGCTCTGTACGAGAAGCATTCTATCCCCAGGAAGGTCAGGTCTGGATGACCCTGAGATCAGACTCAAAAGGACAAGCCCCCGAGGCTCAGAGGGTCACCAAATGCAGGACCAGGCAGCCTGAATGAGTCACAGCCAGCAAATCTGAAGCAAATGTCTCCAGTTACACGCCACAGAGCTTTGCAAATTACCGTAATGACTTGGCTATAAAGCGGTACCACATATAAGGTGACTCCCCACAGGAATTTTAATGTACGATAAAAACCTGCCAAGTCTGCGCGGAGAGACAATGATGCATTCAGCTCTCAGGCCCAGATGCCGCCTCCTTGCAGCCCCAGGAGCAGCCAGCAGCTAGGTCTAGGCGGCCTACACAATGGCTGTTCCTCGTTCGTGACGAGGCAGAGCAGATTTTCAGTGCCCACCCGGCGCCAGACTGGTGACAGGGACCACACTTTCAGTCTACGAAACATTTCACAGCCATCACCTATGAGTTTCACTACAACCCTCAGGGTAGGGTTGGGTAGGCTCAGGGGTAAGGGGAAGGAGGCCAAGCTCACCCAGCAAATGAAGGGCTCAGACTTACACGGGATCTCCTGACTCAGCCAGCCTCCTGTCAGCAAACCTTGTACACGAAGGGCATGACAGCAAATATTTTAGGCTTTGCAGGCCATACAGTCTACTGTCCAACTACTCAACCTGGACTGGGAAAGGCAGCCACAATCATGAGTCAAAATGAGTGGGGCTGTATTCCAATAAATCTTCATTTAGAAAAACAGCTCACTGGCTCTCGGACTGTAATCTGCCAACCCCTGAGTTCGTGCAGCCGTTAGAGACAGGGCTTTGCAGTTAGAAACTTTCCTGTATCTGTAAAATGGGGAGAACTTTATAGGGTGCAGTTGATGGCATGAAAACCACTGAAATATTGAATTCAGGGCTGGCCCTGGCAGGCGGTCAATAAATGGAAGTGTCCGGGCCTGGCTCAGGGAGCCCCCATGGCCTAGGCTCACCTCTCCACCTGGGCTTTGTTACCTTGCAATCCCAAGATGCTTTGCTGCTGTGTTGCACACATCCTCACTCCTCCAGTCGGGTGGCCTAACACCTCCCAAACCCCTCTGGGCTCTCAGAGCTCAGCAGAAGTGCATCCCTTTTTGGACTGTTCCCTAGTCTCTCCTGCCCTCCCTGAGCTCCCTTACCTCAGCTCACAGCAGTCCCTGTGAACAGCTGCCATTCAAGGTTCACCTTCTTTCTGCACACCCAGCATATGCCAAATACTCAACGTGTTTGAGCTCTAAGTATCCACAACACACCACAAAGTCAGGATTACAACTCTGTACTGGCACCTGGATGTTTTTAAGTGCAGTTAAAGTCCTGCCTCCCCCATAGTCTGTGAAGTCCTTTGAGACAAGGGTCATGGAACCCCTGAACTGCTGAATGTCAGAGCATCCTGAGATATGTTTTTGTCCAGTTTACTTCGCATACAGAAAACAGGGGCCCTGATGAGGGAGAGGCTTATCCCAGTTGCTCAACGAGCAAGTTCTCGAGACACCTGGGCCTCACTGGTGAAACCCCTCATTCCTAGCACACGGTTAGACCCATACGAGGTGCTGGAAATCCTGGGAAGGTGAGTGGCTGAACTATCTCAAGTTCACGTTCATGCCTACTATATGCCAGACACTGACTTAGGGAATAGAACATGCTTTGTCACACACACACCTAGGCCGAAGCCCTGGCTCCAGCATCAACTTTCTGGCTGTTTGACCCTAGATGAGTTACTTCCTTTCTGAGCTTTAGTTTCTTCATCTATAAAATGGGGACAAGAATCCCTGTTACAGGGGGTGCCTGTGAAAATTAAATGAGATAATACATGTAAAGGCATGGTACCTAGCACAAAGTAAGCATTTTAGTAAAGGTTCTTTGTTTTGCTTTCTTGTACAGGCAGGAGAGACATGGGCACAGCGTCCCTGGGTGATCTGTGTCTCTAGGAATGGAGGCCTGCTTTCCTAGACAGTGAGCACCAGGGGCCACAGAGGGCAGCCTCAGGCAAACAGAGTCTTGAGTCTGAGCCTGGCCTCTACGCAGGCTCAGTCAGTGCAGAGGAGGGCCTCAGCCCTCTCTGAGCCTCTTTGGCCTTTCCCTCTGAGCAGTTAGAGTACCAGGCAGGGCAGGAGGGGCCCTAGAGATCTCAGTGAGTGGGAGACAAGGGCCCTACTTCTCAGGCCCAGGAAGGGTGAGAGGCTCCCTAAGGACCCACACAGCAGAAGCCAAGCCCACACTGTATCCACACTCCAGGGCCCCTCTGCCTCTCCACACTGCCTCATCATCCCCTCTCCTCCCTCCTCACCAAACCCAAAGGCTTGGCAACAGCAGGGAGTGGAGGCTTTCTGAGAAAGAAGCAGAAAGGCAGACTCGGCTTTTTCTCCAGTCTCCACAGCCTGGTGGGATGGGCTACTGAGGCCTGCTCACTAGGTCTGGAGCCACCTTGGTGGTGATGGGTGGGGGAGGAGTTCATTGCCATTGTGGGGGGAGGAGGTGGCTATAAGCTTGGCAGGGCCTACGGAGCTACAGAGCCTGATGCTTAAGGCCTCATGCCAGGTTTATGGCCACCCGTCGTCTCTTATCCCAGATCACAAAAACTCCATAAATTCTGCTTTAAAGCTAAGCTAGATTTACAGGGATTCAAGCCAGTAAAACCTGAGCAGGCTCACCTCAGGATGGCGCCGCAAAGAAACCAGAGCGAGCCCTTGGCTCTGCCCCAGTCCGCGGCCAGGAAGTGAGCAGCCCAAAGCTGGTTACACACGTAGGTGCAGGCATGCACGTGTGTAAACGCATACGTACACTGACTTTTCCCTCAGACTATCTGACTGCTACCAAGTTAGCACATATTTATTGTATGAAAAAGTAGGAAAACTGTACCTAGACAACAATGGAAAATAGATATCACCTATAAGGCCACCAATGGGAGAGGGCCAGAGCAGACATGACAACACATAACCCTCTGTGGTATGTCCTTACACATCCCTATACATTTCTGACAAAAAAGCAAGATGATAGTTATTTTGCTTGTACTTTTGCTTTTTTCGTTTAGTAATGTTATCATGAATACCAAAGTTCCTGGCGTGCCTGTTAGTGCCCCACCCAGTACTAGGCTCTTCCCATGCCAGTATTGCTAATGCCATTTTGCAGCGGAAGAGTGACTCGCCCAAGATCACACTGCTGGTAAACAGTGGCGTCAAGGTGCAAGCCCAGCTCTCTCTGACTTGGAGGGCAGTGCTGGCCCAGGCATTGTTCCATATCATTAAGGGATTCAGAGTCAATGCCGCTGATTACTTTCCTAGTTTACTGGTCGGCTTGGGCTGCCATCACAGAATACCACAAACTGGGTGGCTTGAAAAACAGAGATTTATTGTCTCACAGTTCTGGAGGCCAGAAGCCTAAGATCAGGCTCCTGCTGATTTGGTTTCAGGTGAGAGTTCTTTTCTTGGCTTGCAGACCTTCTTACTATGCCCCTCATATGGCCTTTCCTCAGTGCATGGCGGGGAGGGGGGGGGTGGGGGCGGGGGGGGGACTGGGAGGGAAAGGGGAGAAGGAAGGGGAGGGACGGGGGAGAGGGAGAGGGAGCAGGAGAAAGAACTAATTTGCTCTGGTGTCTCTTCTTACAAAGACTAATCCTATCTGATCATGGCCCTACCCTTATGACCTCAATTAACCTTAATTACTTCCTTAGAGGTCCCATTTCCAAATATAGCCACACTGAACGTTAGAGCTTCAACATATGAATTTGGTGGGGGGAATACAAACACCCAGTCCATAACACCTGTTATTCATTCCCTCTTTCCCCTTCCCTATAATAGAGTCCCATATTTCCATATCTACCTTGAGGAGAAACAGTATCACATAGCAGATAAAAGTGTAGATTCTGGGGCCCAATCAACTAGTTCTGAATCCTGGTTTTGCCATTTACTAGCTGTGATCTTGTCTAAGTCATATTACTTAGCTTCTTTGTGCCACAGTTTATGAAGTTGAAATGGGTTTACATACCCTATGTAAAGTACCTAGAATAGTACATATGACACACAGTAGGCCTATGTCAGTGTTTGCTCTCATGGTTGTTCTCATGGTTAAACCCACTCCAAAGTGGGCTGTGGAAGCCTGAACTGATCAGCATGATCTCACCTCCCTAACCATAGTGCCACAGTGACTGTCTCCGAGATAGGCATGTAACACAAGTTGGTTTAATTGGAAACTTCTGTTTAATGATTGGGGAAAAAACAGCCTCTTGTCCCCGATACGTGAATAAGGAAGCATGTGGCCCTGCTAGCTAGTAGAAGCCACTCTGTCATCCCCAGGGAAGCTGGTTGGAGGATAATGTCAATAAACCACAGCATCTCAACCAGGAAAGCAGAGAAACTAAGTCACAGTACCAGTAACACCAAGAAACAGTAAAACTTGTGTGAACTGTAAAATTCCTATAGTGTTTTAAGCTCGTCTCTGAAGAATTTTCTGCCACGTATAACCCAGAGCATGCTTATTAATAAAATATTCTTCTGTAAAATAATTTGTATCCACTCTGATAATCTTTGTTTTTAATTTGAGTATTTAGTCCATTTATACCATTCACATTTAATGTAACTAACTTACATGTGGGTTTAAATCTATGGCCAATTTGTTTTTTATTTGTCTCACATAGTCTATATTCTTTTTCTCTACTTTCTTGCCTTCTTTCAGATTAATCAAATTTAGTTTTATTATTCTGTTTTCTGTCTCTATTAGCTTGCTAAAGACACATTCTTTTTATTAGTAGCAGTTATCCTAGTAATTACAGCATCTATCCTTGATTTAGCACTTTAATATAGAATAGCACATTTACCACTTCCTGGAAAGTGCAAGAACTTCAGGACTCTAACTCTGTTCTGTCTATCTGTCTGTCTGTCTCTCTCTCTCGTTATTTTGATTCTTCATATATTTCTAAATCTCTCCAGATATTATCAATGTTTTACAGTCGATATTTATTTAAATATTATCTCTTCTTCCTCCTTCTTCCATATGGAGTCAATTTCCTTCTGCATAAAGATTTTTAAAAATCTGTTGAGCCTACTATTAGCAAGAAATTTTCTCAACTTTTGTTTGGCAATATTATTCTTTCACCTTTATTTCTGAAGGAAATTTTCACTGGGTATAGAGCTTAGGCTGGAAGTTAATTTCTTTCAGTATATTACAGATTTCTTCCACAGTCTTCTGGTTTTCATTATTTCTATTGGAAAGTTATCTGCAAGACTTTTGAAGACATTGTATCACTCCTCTCACCCCTGTTTTTAAGATTTTCTTTTTGTGTTTAGGTTTTAGTAGACTGACTATGATGTGCCTAGGTGTGGTTTTCTTTGTGTTTATTTTGCTTGAGGTTCCTAGTGCTTCTTAAAAATGTGGCTTGATGTCTTCTGTCAATTTTAGAAAATTACTGGCCATTATAACTTTAGACATAACTTCTGTCTATTATTTTTCCTCTGTCTTTCTTGGGAAACAACATATGTTGGACCTTTTCACCACATCCTATATATCTCTATTCTGTTTACTGAATTTTTTCTTTTAAAAATTTTCATGCTTCAGTCTAGACATTGTCTGCTAATCTATTTTTCCAATTCATTAATCTTTCTTTAACTATATCTAATCTATTAAATCCATCTTTTGAGTTCTTAAATTTATTGTATTTTTCAGTTTTAAAATGTCCACTTGATTAATTTTATAGCTTTCAGACATCTGTTGAAATTCTCCAATTGGTAATCTATTTTCTTGAACATATTAATCACAGTCATTTTAAATCCTGTGTCTGATAACTCCAACATGTAGACCTGTGAGTCTGTTTTTATCATGTTTTTTCTCTCTTTAGCCTGATATCCCTGGTAATTTTTGACTGAATGTCCAACATTGTGTATGAAATTTGAACAGGCTCCAGATGACATTATCTTCCTCCAGAGAGAATTTTCGTTTGCTTCTTATAGGCAGTTAAAAGAAGGAAATATCATCTTTATCCAATTTGGGATTTAGCTGTTTTAGAGCTGGGCTTCAGGCTTTGTAAAGGTTGTCCTATTTCGTATTCAACCTTTCCCCTAGGATGCTGACTTGAGGGGCCCCAACTGAGAGTTTGGATGCCAGGGCTCCTCCTCCTTAGTTAACACTGAACTTCAATATGTTTTCCCAGAACCGGAAGCTGTTGAAAGCTCTGCCTAGCATTTCAACCTTTTAACTACCACACTTTGTTGATTTCTCAGCTTCTTAGCCTGTGCCACTTAAGAATTAACAAACATCTTGGAAGGAAAAGTCTCTTCCTGTCTCTTCCTGTCTCCATGAAATCTTGCCGCCCCCCACCCCAGATCTACTTATCATGGTAGCCCTGAACTCCAGTTTTTGTCTCTCTAGCATGTAAGGCTGCAGAAAGCTGTTTAGCTCTCTGACACTTGGTCCTACACTACTCGCTAATTGGCAAATACCTGAAAGGAAGAAGAGGCACAGAATGTCAGAGTCACCTCACTGCATTTCCTTTCTCTTCAGAATGTTGGTCTCTCCAGTTGTGGCTATTTTGGTCATTCTTTGATACCTTCGAACAGCTGGTTTTTATACTTTATCTAGAAGCTATATCTGATACAAGCTTATTTGGTATAGCCAGATGCAAAAAGCCCCTTCCAACAAATAATTTTAATGACTGTCTAGTATGCCATTATATGGTGGTACATACTTTACTTAATCTATTATCCATCGTTGGGTTAAGATTATTTAGAAAAGTTTAAAACTAGAAACATTCAGATAATGAATGTCCTTATAGACCTGTCTTTTTTTCCCCAGGTTTAAAACTTTTTACTTGCATATTTAAAAAACTGTACATTCCAATAATTAAAACCATTTAAACAACAACAACAACAACAACAAAAATGGCACTCTGATTAAATTGCATTTTACAGCCTGCAGGACACCTTGGACCAGCTTGGTATTCATTCTAGATTTCACTGTTGTCCCGCCCAGCTTCTGCATTCACCAACATGCAAGTTCTTTTCCTTCCCTGCCAGCCAGACAGGCAGGTGGGAGAGGCAGGTGCGGCCTTCATTGTCAGTAGTCCTTGGATATGAAAAGGGGGCAGCACAATCATTTAATTTGACCCAACCTCTTTGCATCTTACAAAGTTAAACAGCTAAAAGAAGTAAAATAAGAAGGTAATGCTTGTGGAATGTACAGTGCGTATTGGCGGTGCGTGCCTCCTCACGATTCGCCTGCTCGCTTCTCCTGTTCAATCGTTTCTTTTGATGGCAGTGGGTTTTCCTCTTGCGTTTCTGTCTTCTTCAATTTCCACTTATCGAATTTCTCAATCTCAGTCATATCGGGTTCGTCAGACACTGATGCAGAGGAAGCAGAGCGAGGCAGCAAGGAGTGAATCCCATCTGCTCAGTGGCTGCTGGTCACTTATAGACCTGTCTTTATGTCCATTCGTATTTATAGCCTTAAGACAAATTCCTAGACATGGGATCACTGAGTCAAAGAACATGCAAAATTTTAAGAATTTTGCTACCTGCAGCTCAAACTGCTCTCCAAAAGGAATCTATCCATTTACACCATCAGCAGTGTAGGAAAGCACTTCTTTCTCCGCACTCTCACCACTCAGTATTCTCATTAAAAAAAAAATGTTAATTTACCAGCTCAGGGTTATTTATAATAGAAAAAAAAGGAGATAGACTATATATTCGATAATAGAAGAATGATCAAGTATACTAGAGTAACATTTCTCAGAAATTTAAGGAAGCCATTAAATATGAAACAGTTAAACCCCACCAATAGCAGTAAGTATGGTCAAAACCCTTCAATTACTTAAAATACAGAGTTGTGTTACTATGTAGTTAATTTAAAAATTATATTTTTGGTGGTTTTTCCAGTTAATGTGTGGGAGAAAAATGTTTTCACTATTAGATATGTTGGAAATAGCCCACTTATCACAAAGTACATGCCACACAAAGAACTAAGAAAGTCTCAAGTGGTTATGAGGCAGTCACTTCTTAAACCCGTGATCCCCTGAAACCCCCAGAGGAGAGAACTCTCACTACCTGATTCATGAAGAGGCTGGGCAGGAGGAACTGCCAACTGCCAGTCATGTCTTACATGAATGTGCCTCATCACAAAGGCTTCGTATCATGGATTTTACTGGAGCTATTAGAGGTTTTAATTAGAAGGGAAAATATTTATAAGAACTATATTAAATGTAAAAGAGCAGAATCAACATTCCACATACATAAAAATAACTTGACTAGTAAAAAAATGAAAAATCAATACATCAAATGTTAAACATTCATTCAACACATGTACACTGAATGCCTACTATGTACCAGGACCAGGCTCCAAGCACCAGAAATGCAGTGTTCTAGGTACCACCAGGAACACAAGGATGAATAAGAAAGGAAAATCTCCACTGTCATGGTGTTTATGTTCTAATGAGAGAGAAGACGATTTCAAAAGTAAACATAAATACACACTACAATATCAGGTAGGGAAATACGCTGTGTATTAAAATAAAGGTAAGAAGCTAGAAAATGCAGAGGTAGGGGCAATCAGGTCTCTCCGAGGAGCTGACATCTGTGCAGACACTTGAGTGAAGGGAAGGAGGAAGCTGTGTGGACACCTTGGGGAACAGCATTCACACAGAGAGAGCAGCAAGTACACAGGCAGGAGGCAGGACTGCTCTCCAAGGCAGGGACCCCGAGGGCCAGGTGTGGTTGAAGCCTGGTAAGCAAGGATGAAAGAGGCAGGTGATGAGGAAGCTGGGCTGACCTGCAGTGTCTAGAGGGTCCTGGTGAGGATCTGGGTTCTATACCCATGTGGCAGGAAGCCACTGGAGCGAGAGCATGAGCAACCAGACCTGACCTATGGTGTGGAATGATATGAGCTTTGTGTTGGAAAAAGACTAGAAGGAAAAGAGCAGATGCAGGAAGAGAGGTGGCTTTTTTTTTCAGAAGCATTTCCTCAAGTCTCCATTCTTTCTCGGGATGAGGGAACTGTCCCGATTCCTGATCGTAATGGTATTAACATTCCTGACGTAATGACTGTGCATTTGTCAAAATTCAGCACTGTTCATTGATATACACAAAAAGTGAATGTTACTGTACATACATTTTAAAACGTTTTTAAAAATTTCCGTATTGCTAAATATTTCATATTGTTTTAATAATTTTTTTAAAAACTGTGCAAAAACCGTCTTTGAAAACAGACCAAGATAGGGTTGAGCTGCCTCTAACTTGCGGTGGACCACGCCCCAGCGCACTGGTCACTAACAGGCCCTGTCCCTCTTAGTCCCTCATCAGCAATTCCAGGGCGGGGGGAATATGCTCACTCCCAAATGCTGGCCCAGGGGACCCCTGGGTAGCCTTCCTCTTAGCAGCTTACCAAAGAGGACAGCCCCAAAGGAGGCAGGCGCGTACACACGAGATAAGGCTGCCGACGGGAGGGACGTGCTGTCAGTACATCCTCAGGACCCGGGACTCCCTCTCCTCAGGGCAGGTCTTTGGGAGCATCTGCACTCTCCGTTCCCATGCAGTCTCGAAGCCTCTTGGGCCTCTCCTCCTCCTTCCACCTCCTCCCCTGGAAAGGCTGCACTCACACCAATTGTAAATGACTGCTGATGCCCCTACAGGAGGGGCAGAGATTCCAGGTTAGGTAGGAGAGGGGAGAGCACAAAGCAGAGGCCCAAGAGCTGGCAGAAGAGAGCACTGCCTGTATTTAGTACATTTCTCCCCCAGGGTGAGGGAGGGGTGGCTTGGTGAATAAACTTTGATATCCCTTAAAATTCTGGGATTCTATGTTTCATCATACTGAGCCATCATGTTTCCAAACTCTAAGATTAGAAATTTCCATGTATCTGGGATTCTAAAATTCCATGATTCTCTCACTCCAATATGGTACCATTTTATAAAGCTAAGTATTTACATTGCTATGGTTCTCAGATTCTCTGATGTCATGGATCAGACACAAGGAGATTCTCTGATTCTGAGGTTGTAAAACCCCAGGCCTCTCTGACAGGAAGGCCTGCCACTTCCTAGGGTGCCCTGAGCCTCACACAAGCCCGCGCCTGGCCCAGATCATCAAGGAGCCATAGTGATAGTCACCCAAAACTCATTGTTTTAGTCTTAAGTCCAAAACAGCCAGGAGAGTAATGGGATGACAAGAAATCCAGAGGAGATGGCATTTGAAATCTATAAAAACTTCTCGAAGACAAACCTTTCTATCTGAGTGTTTTCAGTAAGTATAGAACCATTAATGTTACTGTCAGGGCATACATTTATTATTTCATGTCTTGCCTTGTTTTTTAACATCCTCCACTTAAATCAAGCTAATTAGTTAACTCCTTTGCCCATGACCATTGTCCCCACCCATTCCCTGTCCTCCAGCCTCTATAAAATATATAAAGAAGGAAGACATAAAGGTAATTGGGGGAAATGCGTCGCTCCAGGCAGCTAGAGTAGGGTAGCTACACGGAATGCCAGCACCTGAAAATCCCCTCCCTTCGTCTTGAGTCTTTCTGGGAAGGATTAGTTGTTCTGACTGAGAAAATACCACCATCCTGCAGGAAGACGCCTCAGCCTCCAGGATTGGCACCATCAGAAGCACGGCACGAAGCAGCCAGGGTAACGGCTCCTTGTCTCTCGGAGAGACTTAAGAGTTTCTGTTCTCTGTAGAAAAGATGTGTTCCACAGTATGGCCAGAAAGGCTGGCAAAGCCTACTGGGGAAGTCACAGAGGTTGCTTTGGCTTTTGAAAACTCCCCAGATCTGAAACCACTCAGTTCCCAGGGCCCCTCCTCCAGGAAGCCCTCCTGCACCAGCCCTGTCCCACAGGGCTTCTGTTTTCTTCTGCTCCCTAAGGACCTATTATAGCCAGTGTTCCAATCTGCACCCTCACCTGGGAGCACCAGGGGCATCATGGCCGCAGGGGTTCTCTAGTGTGGGGCCTCCACCCCAGGAGGCATTCTAAAGATCACCAGGCAGGGGGTCTGGTGGTCACAATGACTGGGAACTAATAATTTAGTGGGCGGAGCTAGGGATGGACAACTCACTGCCAACAGTGGGTCAGCCTGACACTAACTCTTGAATATCTTGCCAGATAGTCAAAATAATTATAAGGGAGCAACCTGGTCATGTAAGCCTAGAACACAGCCGCATTTTACACATAAACACAAAGTACTTTTTTGATGTTTTTACCATACACTGAATTTTCCAGGAATGGAACTACCATGTAAATTAAGGAGAGACTGTACTGTGTTTTGTTTGGAACTTAAACAGGAGGTATTCATCATTTGAGAAAACCACGTCATCCTTGGTCACTCTGCTTGTGACATGTGTGTGTCTGTGGTGGTCAGGTTCGGGGATGCTGCACGCAGGGTGCAAGCAACTGACAACGTTATCCTGTCTTCTGGCACAATCATGCCTGAGCACATATATGGGGAAACCGACATTACTTAGTTACTTCCCTTGCATTTCTTCTTTATAATGCAATTGAAATGTTATACAGAATATTAAAGAATTTTGGTGAAGGCAGGTTACATGTTATGAATTCTATTTCAGGAGAGTGAAGGAGGCCCTGTTGGAAAAAGGAAATGCTGTTGAAAACCACTGGCCAGGCCAACTCCTCATTTTTCAGATGGAGAAAGCCAGGTCTCTTCCAAAGTCACACCATGAGATGATTGTGGGAGAGTCAGGATTTGGCCAAGTGCCTCTGACTCGACAGCAGTGAGACACTCCGAGGGCAGGTCCATGTCTTGCTATCTTTGAATCTCAGGTCTGTTTCTGGATTCAGCATCAAATAGACATCCCTGAGCCCAGACAGACCCATGAGAAGGCAGGCACACAGCTCCCAAGGGAACTCCTCAGGGAAGGCGAGTGGGCAGTCCAGGCCCTGTGCTGGGGTCATGAGATAGGATGTGCCAGGCTGACTGTGGAATGTCCTGGGATGGACAGACCTAGAGGGGGTGCAGTTTCCCAGGCCTGGCTGATCAGCAGAGGCTGGGGGTTCAGACCTTGAGATGGAGCTCACCTCCCTACCCGAACCTTCCTCCTCCACCCCGAACCTTCCCCCTCTCCTGCCGTGTTCCCTGTCTCAGCTTTTTTCTCACCCTCACCCCCTTCCCCTCCCCCACCCCTTAACAGGTCTCAGTCTATCCCTCCTCCCCATCCTCATTGTCTTTACCTCTGTTCAAACCACCCACAACCTGGACAATAGTCTCCTCTCCTCCCTAAATGAGACCCATCCACTCCACCATAGCCAGGGTGCTTTTCTAAGCACAATAATTTGGTCATATCTCCACGCTCCTAAACCTCCAGGCTCCCACCAACCACTGCATATCCTCCCAGTGCCTAAGCCAGGCAAATGAGACCCTGCACCTTGTTTGTTCCCATTGTCTAGCCCTTTTCCTGCCAGCTCCCAACACACTCCCCACCCCGCAGCTGTGCCCAACTGCTCACAGCCCCCCAGACCGGCCCTCTTCTTTCCCGTTTGCCCTTCTTGTCTCCCCACACCAGGCACGCCCTCTACTTCCTTTGTGCTACCCCAGCCCTGTATGTGCCCCACTAGAGCTCTCCTTGCACTGTGTATTGTCGCTCCTGTGTAAGTGTGCCCAACGCCAGTTTGAAGGACAATGCAGAAAAGAATACATCAGGTGAGAGTTGAATGAGGACTTGAGTGACCCTTGCACCTCCGCTGCCAGGAAAGACAGACCTAGAAAGACAAGAGAGGCAGACGCCTTCTCTTTAAGACGCAGCCCCTTGGTGGGTCAGCCAGGCTGCAGACCCCACTCCAGCCATTACCATTTTACTGGCCGAAACCCATGGAATTCCCTGGAGAGACAGGGGATGGCGATATAATGAACACTTCCACACTCGTGTTTGAGGGAACATGAGATGAAGCATACCTAGCAGTGTCTTTATGCCCACCAGGAGCAGGCCTCTGAAGGGCGGGAAGACTGCAGACTTCGCCCGGCACAGCCTGGCCTCTGCTCTGGGCTGCACCGCCCCTGCAGGACCGCACTGCCCTGACCCTGAGGGACATACAGCTGATAGGGCAGTCCATCAGGGACACTCACGGCTGGGCAGCTGCAGAGGAGAAAGCCTGCCCGCCCACAGGTCACACTTGGCCTCCATGAGGAGGGAGCCCGTTTCCCACCACGATACAGGAATCACTGCTTGTGTGTTTTGGTCCAGTAACCCCCACATTTAGTCCTGACCCCCTTTCTAACACTTCGGTCAAAGGTTGGGGAAAGGCCCCCCGCATGGGGAAGGAGAGCCTAGCGTTCTGGCTCCCCAAAGATTCGTTACACGCCTTGAGCAGCCCCCAGCCCCGGGGCCTCAGTTTCCTTTGCAGTAAAACAAAGGAAGGAAACTGGAGGTGCTACTAAATGGGCACGATCTCTTCCAGCCCCAGAGAGCCATCGGGAATTCCCTGGCACACGGCCTCATGATCAGAGGAGGGGCTGGTACTAGGGAAGAGCTGGACCTCTCCCGCCCTCAGGCCCCAACAGTTGGGACACCTCACTACCTGACAGGCCTGCTAACTTTCCACAGAAACCCAAGGCTTTCTCTGGAATGGCCACTGACAGTATCTGTCCATACAGCCCTCAAGCTCCTGCTATGCGCTAGTCCTAGACCCTGAGACACAGAGATGAGCCAGGCACCCGTTCTGTTCTCAGGAGCCCATGGTCTGGTAAGTGACACTTGAGGTCAAGAGTTTGGGGAAAGGCCCGCAAAGTGGTGAAGCAGAGCCTAGCAAGTTGTGGACCCTTAAATGGAAAAGGATGTCAGGATGGATCAGCGCTAGGACTAAAATTCTCCCATCCCTTGGACAAGGGAGCATACCTGCCTTCCCATATCCTTCCCCAAGGGCGTCACTGTCTCCATGAAGGCTCCCCTGACCCTGCCACCTCTCCCACATGGTTGGCCGCTCTCCCACATGCTGGAATCCCTCCCCTCTAGATCTTACCATGCGATGTATGTGTTGTGTCTGTATCTCAGAGAGCAGAGCACTGTGCTACATATTTTATCTAAGCCTCTCAACAGTCTTGCTAGGTAGATCAAGTAGCTTATTTTACAGATGAGAAACCGAGGCCCAGGAAGGTGAAATGACTTCTCCTGAGCGACACGCCTAAAAGCAGATCCGGCATTCAATTCTAGGGCTAGTCACTCCACACTGCAGTACTTGTCTGTCACTGAAGTTGTAGTGATCACCCTGTACCCTGTCCACAGGGCTTCCCACAGGCCCAGATTCCTAGGGGAACAACATACACCCTGAGAAGCACCCCTCGTCATTCTAGTGTAAGATGTCAAGGCTAAAACAGCCCTGAAAGATCATCTAATCTCAGCCTCCTGTTTCACAGAAAATGGAGACGAGGCCCACGGAAAACAAGGGGCTTGTCCAAGTCACCTAGCCAGTCGCCAAGTCAGGACCAGACCCCAACTCTCTGGATCCCCATCAAGCATTCACTCCACAGCACCTCCCTGCTGCCTCTTAAAGGCAGTTGGAGGAGGTAACACTCTCCTTGGCATCCCAGAAGAGGTAGGACTCTTACAAGGAACAACTTGGTTTACGAGTGTATCTCAAAGGTCCTCCCATCAGCTCTGCAAGGCTGGAGCTGGAGAGATGTGGCATGCCAGGATTCAAGCCGGCTCTGTCTGGGGTAAAGCTCGGGCTCTCTCCAGGATGCTGGCTGCTGGCCTCCACAATGTGACACTTCACGAGCATAGATGATCTGTCTCATCAGTCTTCACCAAGGCCTGGCAGGCAGCACAGATCTGCACTTCTGATGCCAGCTCAGTGCCCAGCATCTTTTCTTCAGACCAACCCTGATGTTGCAGCGTACCACCTCAACGGATGTATCCGGGTGGAGAATACGGTGGATAGAAAATGGGCCGGAGAGCTGCCTGGGCCCAGGGAGTGATTTCCCCGACATCCGCCTTCTTTCTTCTCGCTCTTCTCACTGCCAGGTTTTGCCGGGTGAGCTGTGGCAGCTCACTGCCAAGCACGGGGACCCTGTCAGCAGTCTGGCCATGAATGAGTGCAGTGTTTGGGACCAGTCAACAAGATGGATGTTGTTTCGTTTCGGCTCCGTGCACCGTAAACATTCTGTGGCAGACGCAGCTCCAGGTGGCTCGCTGGCTCACGCTCAGCAGCTGGGCCAGCCTGCAAAGGCCCATTAACAGGGACATAAACATAGAGAGCTGGGGGATGGAAGGCAGAGTGGCCACTGAGGTCTGTCCCACTTTCGGAGACAAGAACACAAAAAGAAGAAATCCAGGGGCCAGGCAGGAGGTGGAGGCAGCTGAGTGGGGAGAAATGAGGCCCCACCTGGTTCCAATCCTGGCTCTGACACGGATCCTCTGTGACCTTCGACAAATCTCACTCCTTGCTCAGGCCTCAGTTTCCTCATCTGGAGAAACAGGAAAGTGCTCCATTGTCAGGCTGCAATGAGCTCCTTGGAAATTCTTTACGAATGAGCTGACTACACCAGCAGTTGCTTGAGAACGAGGATTGCATCTGATCCATTTTAACCCAGCAGTTAATAGCATAGACTTTAGAGACAAACGCCTACTTGTCTGGAATCCAACTTTGCCATTCACTCGTGGGTGTGCTCTTGGCCAGGTAAACTAACATCTCTGAGCCTCCCTTCCCTTATCTGTAAAATGCAAACTGATCATGCTTGTTGCATGGGCTTGTGTAAGGGTCAAATGAGATAACTCATATAGGTGCTTCACTTAGGGCCCACCCAGCACACAGTCAATAAAAGTCACACTCATTCTGTTATTTGTATCCCCCAAATCTCACGCAGCCTGGCCTGGCAGAGCAATCTCAGAATGAAGCGGGTGGCCAAGGCTGGGGGATGGCCAAGGTCTTCTGGGATTCTCCCCTTCTGGTCTAAGATGATCTTTGGATCCCAGACCAAGCGCTCAGCCTGCCAGGCGCCCATGTGGGCCTCACAGGCTGTCCCCTGACACCAAGCCCCAGGCTTGTGTGGGAGGCAGTCCAACTTAACGAATGAACGTTAATTCTCCAAGAGCCAGTTGGCTAAAAATCAATGTGTCAAATGACCAATTCATCAAAAGCCAATTAGCCACAAATTATCTTGCCAAATGGCTACATTCCCAAATTACCCGGTTACCCAAAACTTGTTTATTTGAACCATTTATAAAGATGACAACAATTTGTGTTAGAGGAGATGGATCTAGTTCTGGTGATTCGGAAAAGAGTTTTTGCAAATGTAATGAAGTTAAGTATCTTGAGATGAGATCTTCCTGGATAATCCTGATGGCTTAAATCCAATGAGAAGAGTCCTTAGGAGAGACACACAGACAAGGAGACCACACAACCACAGGGGCACAGACTGGAGCCATGTGGCCACGAGTCACAGGATGCCAACAGCCACCGAAGCCAAACGAGGCAAAGAACAGATTCTCCCTCAAGCCTCCAGGTCCAGCACCTTGATGCCAGACTTCTAGAACTGTGAGGGAATAAATAAATGTCTGGTGTTTCTAAGCCACCAAGTTAGTGACCATTTGTTACAGCAGCCTCAGGAAACTAGTATACATTTTTTTTAATGATTAGTTTATGCCATTTTATGTTTTACCAACTCTTCCCCTTTGTTTAAGATTTCGATAGTTTCTCAAGAAACAATTTCAGTTGGTTTATTTCTAGCAATTACTGTGATATGGCTGTTTTGCTACTTATTAGCTTAGATATTACTTTACCCATCTTTTTGGACTTCTCATGGTTTTCAACCACCTTTTTTTACTCCTTTTTTACAATTTCATATTTATGGTTAAAGTATATCAAATTTGATATCTGCTCTTTTTAAAATAATGTATAGTTGACATACAGTATTATATTAGTTTCAGGTGTACAACAGACAGTGATTCAACATTTACATACCTTACATTGTGATCATTGTGGTAACTCTAGTAACCATCTGTCACTGTACAAAGTTATTACAATATCATTGTTTACATTCTCTGTGTTGTATATTAGGTCCCCATGACTTATTTATTTTATAACCGAACATTTGTACCTCTTTTTAAAAAATTCATGAATAAAATTCAGCAATATATAAAAAAGATAATTCATCATGACCAAGTGAGGTTATCCTAAGAATTCAAGGCTCTAGATCAGTCAACATAATTTACGAAACCATAAGAATAAAAGAGAAGAACCATATGATCAGCTCAAAAGATGCAGAAAAAGCAATACCTATTCATGATAAAAATTCTCAGCATACTAGAAATAGAAAGAATTTTCTCAATATAATATAAAAAGTATATCAATGATAAACTCTAGTTAATATCATGCTTATTGGTAAAAAACTGAATGCTTTCCGCTAAGATTGGGAACAAAGGAAGGAAGTCTATACTCACCACTTCTGTTCGACATTATATTAGAGATCTAGTGCACTTAGGCAAAGAAAGAAAAAGACAAGAAAATAGGAAGAAGCATAATTCTTTATTCTCAGATGACGATTGTTTACATGAAAGTCTTGAAGAATCTCAAAAAAACAAAAACATACAAAGAATAAATTAACATAACAATGTGGCAGGATACAAGGTCAACACATAAAAATCAACTGTAATTCTATATACAAGAGAAAGTAACAGGAAAATAGAATTTAAAGAGCAATACATACTATAACACCAAAAAACATAAAATGTTTAGGAACAAAGTTAACAAAAGTTGTGTAAGACCTTTACAATGAGAACATTAAACACTGCTGAAAGAAAGTCAAGAAGACCTAAATAAATGGGAGGAGATGCTATTTTCATGGATGGAAGATTCAATATTGTTATGATGTCAATTCTATCCAAATTGATCTATAAATTTAATGCCATCCCAACCAAAGTTCCAGCAGGCTTTTGGTAAAATTTGAGAGGTTAATTCTAAAATATATATGAAAATCTTAAGAACTTGGGATAGCCAAAATAGTATTGAAAATAAAGAACAAAGTGGGAGAACTCATACCATCTGATTTCAAGGCTTTCTATTAAAGTACAGTAATCAAGACAGTGTGGTGTTGGCCTAAGAACAGACATATAGATCAGGGGAACGAAATGCAAAGTCCACAAAAAAACCTACCCTAATATGGTCAATTAATTTTTTACAAAGGTGCCAAGACAAACCAACGAGTGAAAGAAGTCTTTTCAACAAATGTTGCTAGACCAACTAAGTAACTGAAAAAATGTTCCTTGACCCTTATCACACACCATACAAAGAAACTAATTCACAATGCACCATTAACCTAAACTTAAAGCTAAAACCATAAAACTTCTGTAAGAGAGCATACCTTGGGACACATAAAGGTTTCTTATAAGACAAAAAACAGGAAATATGAAAAAGGTGATAAATTGAACTGATATAAAATTTAAAATCTTTATTCATTGAAAAACATCATTTAGAATATGAAATGACAAGGAGAGAATGGGGAAAATATTCCACATCCATGTATTTAACAAGGCTTTTATCCAACATATATAAAGAACTTGTACAACTCAATAATAAAAGCGTAAACACTTCAATTGAAAAATGGGCAAAGGACTTGAATAGATAGAAGATCAAAAGAAGATCTGTGTACGTCACTATGTCCATGAGAAAACACAAAGATACTCTTCATCTTTAGTCATCAGAGAAATTCAAATAAAACCAGGGGATAATAGCAATGCTGGCTTTTGTAATATGAGTAATTGGACACCCACTGAAGGGCTGATAATTGCTGCTCTCATGAAGGGCTGTCCTCCTGCTGGCCAGTTCTGAAGAGGAAACAAAGTGGAAATCAAGTTTCTAGCAGCTCTGGTCTGGATGACACACCTGGTTTCATTGGTATGAACCTCCTTTTCTTACTTCTGAGTAGGAAGAAGTCATTAAAAAACTAGAGCAGATGACTCTTGAGCCAAATCCTGAAACGTTATTCGCCATGAAGTCAGGGCAAGAAGAACATTAAAAGGTCAAGGTCCAGCATCCAGCCGGAGACATGCAATAGCCAGAGGTATGTGGAAGCCTGGAGTATTTTAGACCCGAGACCAGGAAGCCCACGAAGTAAGATGAGCAAGAGCTGGGGCAGGTGGGGCCCATCTCGCCACATCAGTAACCTTAGACTCTGTCTTCTATCATGACAGAGTCATAGGCTCTAACAGTCAGCCCAGATCTGGACTGAATCTCAATATGCAAACCACATCCATTCATTCTTCCACTCTTCATTTACTCAAGTATTCATTCAACAAACATTTACTGCACACCCACTGTTGACATTGTCTTCCCAGCCTAGAAAGCATTCTTTATTTCCAGCCTGGCTCTTTCTCTAGCATATGCAGCCAGCATAGAGTGAGCTCCTACTATGTTCCAGGAGCTGGGTCTGATACTATACAAGTGAAATCTTATTTAATCTTCACATTTTCTCCATTCTGCAGATGAAGAAATGAATAGCTCAGAGCAAAACTGTTTCAAACCCAGGCCTGACTCCCCGACGCCCCTTAAGGTCAATCCATCCAGAAACAGTATCCAAGTGCAGGGTGTAGGCCAGGCCGTGATCAGCACAGGGTCACCTGTGGGGCACAGATGGCCACAATGCTGCCCTTAAGGAGCTCACACTTGCCTGCCTGTGACTGCCTCTCCCATCAGAGGCAGTCACTTTCCCTCAGAGTGATCTAGGTGGACCTTCAGATGCTCAGGATGAGTGACCTTGGGCTCGGCCTCACTGACTCCCTTCTCTAGATGTTCATGACAATGGACGTTCTGTCACTTTGCCTCCTGGTGGAACCACCAGGCCCAGGTGGGGACTGCTCTCAGGAATGGCAATGGAGGGGACAGGGACAGGGCATGGTACCAGCTCCCTCCACTCCAAACCTACACCTCTCTCTGGCATAACCAGACCCAGGCCAAATACTGAAGTTCCATTAGTGGGTTGTTAATCCAGTTAGAGGCAAGTCAAATAAACAAACGGCGAACCCCCCATAACATTCCCAGGAGGCAGCCTCCCAATACCCCATTCTGAGCTCCTGCCAAGTCTGTCCTCAACAGCCTGGCAGCCACAGGCTCTGCACACTGCCACTTCACCCCCAGGAACCTCCATCTGCTCCCAAACACTCTTCAGTGGCCTCCATTCCCCAGCGCCAATGGCTCCCGCCTGCACCCAGGGGATACCTGAACTGGCTGGGCTAAGTTCTCTGCCTCCTTATCAGCCCCTCATTGCTCTGCTGCTGCCACATGCACTGTGATGAACATTCAGTGAATGTGTGTGTACCCACCCCCCAAAATTCATATGCTGAAACCCTACCTCCGATGTGACGGTATTAGAAGGTGGGGCCTTTGGGAGATAGATGAGGTCATGAAGGCGGAGCCCTTGTGAATGGGATTAGGGCCCTTACAAAAGTCACCAGAGAGCCTGCTTCTCCCTGCTCTCCCCAATGTAAGGACACCATGAGAAGACAGCCACCTACAAACCAGGAAGCAGGTCTTCACTGGAAACTGGTCAGCTAACACCTTGGCCTTGGACTTCCCAGCCTCCAGAACTGTGAGAAATAAATGTGTGTTGTATTTTGTTATAGCAGCCCGAACAGACTAAGACCCCAGCCTCATCCTCAAACACACCGCAGGAGCTTTGCATTTTCTCGTCTCTCTAGTCTCTCTTCTCCCAGGTCCCCGTGCAGTTCCATGTCACCATTCAAGTCACCACTGGTGAGAGTATCACCTCACGAGAGAGGCTTTCCCTGATGCTCTGGGAGTCTCATCACCACATCACCCTGGTCTGACCACCTTCATTGCACTCATCATTATTTAAAAGCGTCTTGTTTCTTTGTTCACACATCTTTATAGTTTACTCGCTGAGAGCACAGAGTTGATGTTTTGATCACCACCAAGATCCAAGAACACTGCCTGGCTCATAATAGGAATTCAATAAACATCTGTCCCGTACATGAATCCTTCAAGGTCCAGCTTATATGATACCTTCTGGGTGAGACCTGACTGGACAGCCCTGCTTGGCTCCCTCAGATGGACAGGACTTACCATCCCCTCCCTCATCTCTCTCTCCCCGCCCCTGGTGTCTGAGGGCAGGGCCATGGCGATTTATCTACATAATCTGCCCCTAACACAGGGACTGGCCTGCCACAGGAGCCAAATATATTTTTACTGAATAATAAATAAATGCAATTAAGCTTCCCCATCTGTGATAAACATAGAAGGGCTTTATAAACTGTAGAGTGCTGTACACACACACACACACACACCACACACACACACACACACACTCACTCACTCCAGGGCCTGATGGTCACAGGGCCTTACCACACATCTGCTGAACTGACTTCTGGGTCCACCAACCAGAGCCATACATTGGAACTGTGCAACTCCCACCACAGTGGGTGTGAGTCGTGAACCACTCATTACCTGAATGGCCTGGGAGGCAGAGGTTAAGAAAACCACAGAGCTGAGTGCCCCGCAGTCCTGGGAGGGGGAGGTGCAGAGAGCAGCCTGCACATGTGAGCAGCAGATGGTCAGCCCTGCAATCGGGAAGGTTCTATTTCAGTGACAATTCATTTTCAGTAATTATCCCTCTCTCTTTTAAAGTCACCTAAGGCAGCCCTCGTGGGCACAGCAGACCTCTTCCCTGAGCAAACTTTCAAGTTATTTGCACTTTTGGAGATGCGTAGAATTAAAAGCAGATGTGCCAAATTGAGCCTCCGCTTGCCGCTCCATCTCTGACTTTTTTTTCCTGCCGGCCCACTGTAAATGTTTTTAAAATGGGACCCCAGTACTAGACATGTCAAACAGCTGAATTCAAGGTAGAGAGGCTGCCAGCAGAGAAGACGGATGAAATTTAAAATCCCTTTCGACAGATTAACTAGAGACACTTTGAAGCCATAAATCATGCAGACAGTCTAGAAGAAGCTAATAATGGATTTCGGTTTTATTCGTATTTATTATCTCGAAGAGATAGCAGAATGCAGGGCAACTGCGCCTGGCTGGGAAATCCGCTGGGGACTTCCTAAGACTGATTATCCACCAGAGAAGAGCTGGGGTGGAATGGGAGGAGGAACATAAGAACTAGCATCAATTATGTACCTGCTGCGTGCCAGGCGCTGAACTTGGCATGATTTGTTTTGTTTAAGCCACAATGCCAACCATGCGAAGAAGACAATATTGACCCCGTTTGAGGATGATGACTCTACGATGCTCTAAGATAACTTGTTCCAGGTCATAGAGTTCCCAGACTCTAAGGCTCCACTCTTTACACACAACAAATACAGGAAAAGAGAAGGCCTAATATGAGCGCACAGAGGACCTGAGACAGACAGACAGTGAGAGCATGAGCTTTTGCACCTGGCCTGGGCACTTTTCCACCACTGGTTCTTTAGCCTTGCTGTGCCCCTACTTGGGATGCGTTCAGTGTTCATTTCCTGAGCTCATGCTCATGTCACGACCTGGCCTAGGTCTCTGACCTCAAGAGTGTACCCTGAATTACAGCATTTTTGTGTTTGTCTTATTTATCCCCAGAAGGCTCGCCTCAAATAAATATGACCTTATCCACCTCTGTATCCTTCTGTGGCCACACAGAAGATGCTCAGTGTTGTTAATTGAGTTCTCTGATGCCCCAGCACCCTGAACACCAGTATCACATCTACCAAGGGCAAGGAGAAGAGGCAAATATTTATGGTACACCTCACTGATTCATTCAACACACGTTTTTGAGTGCTGACTCTATACCAACACCCTAGATAGAACCATGAACTAGACATCGTGCCCACACAGAGCTTACATCTGAGTACCAGGCACTTTCCGAAATGCTAATTTAACCCTATGACCCCTAGGGAAGGAATAATTACCACCACTACCAGGCAAAGAACCTGAGTCTCAGAAGTCGAAGCAGCTAGGCCGTGATCCTGTGGGATGCACATCCAGATGGCCTGCTGCATCTCCTTCTCTGTCACAGGCCTGCACCACTGAAGCCCGCCCCACACACCATCTTAGCAGGTCCAAGTGCATCACTGTGCGCTGAGCATCAGGCAGCCAGTGGTGCAAAACGTAGGGTGGAGCAGGAGGTTTAATGACAAAAGCCTCAAACACAGGGGCAGGGAACAATACCCTGAGAGGTCAGAAGGGGTGGCCATCTGGAAAGGCTTCCAGGGCAGAGGACAGAGTCCTGGCCAACCCTGCTTATGATTCTCAAAGGCTCCTTGTCCACAGCAGTGGGCCCCCAAACTCTCTGGCACATCACAACTGGGGAACTTTTGAAAAATATATCTGGGTCCTGCCCTAGACACATCAACCAGAATCTCAGGGACATGGGCTAGGAAGCTGTACTTTTATGAGTGCTCCAGAGGCCAGCCTGGTGCCCGCCCTACCTAGTGTTTGGTCACCACCAAACTTCAAGAGAAAGTCTCACCCTTTTGTCCTGACACCGGCCCTTTTAATCCCCTTCACAGCCTGGCTCCAAACCACCACCTCTCTGGTCTGATCTGCCAGGGCTGCACGCATGTCTGTCTCTGTCTGTCTGTCTGTCTGTCTGTCTGTCTCTCTCTCTCTCTCTCTCTCTCTCTCTCTCTCTCTCACACACACACACACACACACACACACACACCCCATGTGGTCAAACAGTCCAGGTCTAACAGCTATTTACCACTGGCCCGATATGCCTGAATGTGCACCCCACCTGCACCTCATGCTTCATGCTGTTCCCTCTCCCAGGATGCCTTTACCTACTTCAACCTGGTGAACTCATTCCTACTTCTCTCCCAAGGCCCAGCTCAAATGTTTCCTACCCCAAACCCTCTCAGATCTCCTCTGTGCTTCACAAACCCATGAATAAACCCCCCATTGGGTCCCCAGCTGTCCCCATCACTGGATGGTGGGCTACTTAGCGGCCTCTTTCTAGTCTGACATCCTGTCCCAGAGCCTGGCTCAGAATGGTACCCTAGAAACAAATGAAGCATGCAATGGTCTTGGAGAACAGGCCTCCACCCAAAGATAAAGAGGGGAAGGAGAGGATTCGCTGGGCTCCCTGTTCTACTTTCCCCACCGTGCTGCAGCCACACTGGCCTCAGCCCATACCGGGAGCCTCTCCTCCTTTGGGGCCTTCGCACTAGCTGTTTCCTCTGCCTGAAGTACTCTGCCCTAGACAGCTCACAGATGGCTGTTCCTGGTCATTCAGATCTCACTTCCTGTAAGAAGTCTCCTCTGATCTCCCCCAGACACCATCACCATTCCCTCATCTGCTTCGCTTTTCTCCTTAGCACATAACATTACCCACATAGTATTCTATTTGCTCATTGTCTGTCTGCCCCTTGAACACACAAGCTCCACCAGGGCAGGGACTCTCTCTGGACTCAATAAAAATTTGATAAATCAAGTGGACTCGATCATTCCTGCACATACACATACACAGGCCTTGAGAAAGCCATACTAGGCCATCCAATATATGAGCCTTGGGTTCTCCTTTCTGAGATATATATATGGCTGACTGCATGTTTATTTGTGGTTGAATTTTAGGAAAAAACCTTCAAAACCTTTAAGTCCTATAATTTCATCTCTCAGATCGTATAGATTTTGGTATGTTCTTTTTTTCACTACACCTAGGTGATTATGTCTGTATAAATATACATACACACATATATACAAATATTTAGCATCTTACTACATATTGACATTTGTTTAGTATTTGCTATACACAATATCAAATCCCGAGCATTTTTCCCTTGTCACTAAGGATTCTTCAAAACCCTTTGGAATGGCTACATAGTATTCTGTCATTGGATTGCACCATAATTCATTTAGCTATTCCCTGTTATTAGACATTTAGGTTGTTTTCTCATTTTTTATTATATAAATAATGCTGTGATGAGCACCCTTGAACATAAATCACTGTTTGCATCTCCAAATATTTCCTCAGGATAACTTCCAAGGAGAAGAATTCCTAGGTCAAGGGACTGAATATTTTCCAGGCTCATGGAACACATGGTCAATCTGCCCTCCAGAAAGACTGTCCCAATCTACACTCCCCCAGTGACTGGCGAGAGGGCCAACTTCATTGCACATTGTAGCAAAGAGCAATAGGCTTTCCTTCATCTCTGCTAACCCCTGAGACTGAAGTGATACTTTATTTTTATTTGGATTTTATTACTAGTAGGGGCACATACTGAAAATACTTTCTGGCTGTTTTCTTCTCTCAACTGCCTATTCCTGTCCTTCCTCCATTTGTCTTATCATTTTGGGATGCTTTATTTATATATTAAAGATATCAGTCTTCCTCTCTGAAGCAAATGCTTTTCTCAGTTTCTTTACTGCTTTTTGTTATAAATTTTTACAATAAGGGTGTTCTAATATTTCATGTAGTCATATCTAAGTCTTTAGTTGAGATCACTTCCATGGGCTTTATGTAAAGCTAGTCCTTTTCCAACCAGACATAAGATAAATATTTCCCTATAATACCTTCTAATTTTTTGTGTGGCTTCATTTTTCACTAACTCTTTAATCCATCTGGAATGTATTTTGCAGGATAATGTAGGTGAGGATTTAACTTTATTTTTTTCCCCAAATAGTTAACCAATTGTCCCCATCTGTGTTATTTTTTTCAAGACCTTATGGCAGGGTTTCTACCATCTCCTTAGTAGCACCATAGTGGAACAATAATCACAAGCATCACATGTATGCACTTATATTTTACAAACATTATTCATTCATCATTCATTCATCACATTTTTGTTGAGTGCTTGCTATGCACTAGGGACTATTCTAAATGCTAGGAATACCACAATGAAGAAAGCAGATAATCATCTCTGCTCTCACAGAGCATACCTTCTAATGGGGAGGTCATGTAAAATAAACAAAATAAGTAAGTAAATGATACAGAATGTGAGTGATAAATAAAATAAAACAGGAAGAGGCATAGGAAGTATTTTCAGAAGGACACACTTTTACATAGGATGTTTCAAGAAATGTCACCTGGGTGAAGACCTGAAGCAGGTAAAGGATTGAGCCATGTGGATGTCTGTACTTGGGGGGAGGATATTACAGGCAGAGGAAACAGCCAGTCCCAAGGCCCAGAGGCAGCAGGAGAACCCACATGCTCCAGGATCTGTAAGAAGCCAATGTGGCTGGAGTGGAGTAAGCCCGATGGCACAAAAGAGGAGCTGAGATCAGAGGAATAAGGGAGAAAGGGAGGGAGTGTGTGTGTGTGTGTTGTGTGTGTGTGTGTGTGTGTGCGCGCGCGCGTACGCATGTATGTGCACCTCTTTACAGATCTTTCTTTACCTCCACATTTGGATGAGGTGAAGAGTTTTGGTGAGTTTTAAGGCAGAAGAGCAACATTACTAATATTTAACACAGGGTTTGTCAACCCCGATGCTTGACATTTGGGGCTGGAAAATTCTTTGTTCTGGGGGGCTGTTTAGCAGCAGTAGCTCATGTGTGTGTGTGTGCGCACACGCGCACGCGTGCATACACATACAGTTATGACAAGAATGTCTCAGACATTGTCAAATGTCTTCTGGGGGCAAAATCACCCCCCAGTTGAGAACCACTGCTTTAACAGGATCACTCTGGCCACTGTGCTGATGGGGTAAAGGCAGAGACAGAGAAACCAGCTTAAAGGCTACTGCAATCAGTCGGTGAGAGATAGATGATGGTAACTTCAGAGAAGTGGCTTGATGGTGCATACCCTGTGAGCATGGAGGCAACAGGATTTATTGACAGATCAGAAATGAGAGAAAGAGAAAAATCAAGGATGACACCAAGGTTTTTATCCTGAGAATCTATAAGGATGGAGTTGTCATTTACTGAAATGGGAGACCACAGGAGAAGAACCAGGTGTGAGGGAGATGATCAGGAGCTCAGTTTTGGTCACGTGTGTGCGATAAACATTTTAGATATGCAAATGGAGATGCTGAATAGCAACTGTATTTACAGGTCTGGAGTTTAGAGGCCAGATCAAGACCAGAGATATTACTTTGGAGCAATAGCAAATCAATGTATTCGAAATGCGGCAATACAGGATGAGACCACCAAGAGAGTGAATATAAACAGAAAAGAAAGCAGTTCAAGGACTAAGCCCTGGGTACACCCATGTTTAGAGGTCAGATAGCTGAAAAGGAGAGGCCATAGGAGGACAAGGAAAACGAGGCAGGAGAAATGTCCCAAAGTTGTGAGAAGAATTATTACAAGGAGTGATACACTCAAGTGTTACAAAGAGTGATCAACTGTGTCCAAGGCTGCTGATAGGAAGACTAAAATGAGAACTGAGAGTTGTCCACTGTAATAGGCAACAGGAAAGTCAGTGTTTGGGGGCGATGGTGGAGTGAAGGCCTAATTAGAGTTCATTCATGAGGGCATGGGAGGAAAGAAGCTTGAGACCTCGAACACGGCAGCTCTTTGGTTCCCTATAATGGGTTCGCAGACTCCTCTTGAGCTTTGCCATCCTCTTGGCCCCACCTCTTGTTGCTGTCACTGCTGCAGCAGCCATTGTAGGCAGGATTCCTCGTTTCAGGCAGGGGCAGCTTGACAGCACCTCCTACAAAGCAAGTGCACGCGATGTAAACTCACACACTCAGCCCTAAAGTGGGTAGAGGTTGATGCTTCTGGAGCATCACGAACTGGTGGGTATCAACACCCACGAATGATACTTTTAAAGGCCTTTTTAAAGGCATTTTACAGGCCCCTCAGAAGGCGCAGCTCAATAATGCACTCTCGTTAAGGTCTCCTCCCTGCCCTGTTTCATGCCCCCATCTCTCATTCATGCTCCTGAGATCACCTCCCAAGGAGACTACCTGCACCAGAGCATGAGAATCTCTGCTTTCAGGGGAGCCACGCTAAGACAAATGTCAAAGAGACATGACAAGGAGGTTGGGGGTGGACATGGAGTCAAGAGGGTCTTTGGTTTCTGGTTTGTTTGTTTTTTTAAGCTGTTAGAAATAATAGCATGCTTGTATACTGATGGAAATGATTCAGGAAGGAGGCAAAAACTGATGCAGGAGAGACGAGGGAGAATCGCTGGAGATGTGGTGTCCTTGGGTTAGTGAGAGGAGTGTCCACAGTCCTATTTACAAAACTGACCATGTGCTAGGCCACAAAATAAGTCTCAATAAATTTCAAAGAACTGAAATGAACAGAACACGTCCTCTGAACACAATGTAAAAGAATTAGAAATCTCATGTGTTTGGAAATTAAGAAACATGCCCAATAACCAAGGGTCAAATATATATGGAAATTAGAGAATATTTTGAACTGATTGATAATGAAAATTCTACATATCAAAGTTTATAGGATGCTACTAAATCAGCACTTAAGAAATATTTGTGAATTTTAATGTCTTAAATGCCTTTGTTAAAAAAGAAGTGTTCAGATTTATGAGTTAAATATCTGTTTCAAGATGTTAAAAAAAGAGCAAAATAAAGCAGAAAAAGAGAAATTATAAAGATATGAACAGAAATAAAAATATAGGAAGTATACACACATGCATACACACAATAGAGGATCAATAAATTAGTCTAAAACCAGTTCTTTGAAAAGATAAATAAGATTGACAAACAACTGATAAGACAGATCCAATGGAAGAAGGACAAAGAACAAATAACTAAAATCAAGAATAAAAATGAGTGCATGCTTGATGCTCTAAGCAATAAAAAGATGTTTAAAGCATATCATGAATATCTTTATGTCAATAATTGTGAAATGTAGTCAAAATAGACAAGTTCCTAGGAAAGCATAATTTACCAAAACTGATTAAAGAAGAAATTAATTGAGTAAATGGTCTAAAATCTTTCCACAAAGAAACCTCCAGGCTCAGATGGCTTTTCCAGTGATTTTTACCCAACACTGAATGAATAAATAATTTTAATCTGTAAGACTAGGAAAGGGAATACTCTCCAATTCATTGTATAAGGCTAGAAAAACCCTGATATTCAACTCAAAAAGGACAGTGGGAGAAAGGATATTATAAGTTAATTTAATTCACAAACACAGATGCAAAAATTCTAAATATGAACAAATTGAATTCAGCTGTATTTAACAGGAAAAATACATTATGACCAGGTTAGATATATCCAAGGGATTTAAAGTTGGTTTAACATTAGAAAATCATTTAATGTTATTCACCACATTAGTAAAAAGAAAATAATATAAGAAAGTCTATAATTGCAGAATAAGCATTCGATAAAATTCAACATCCATTCACGATTTAAAAAGAAAACTGTTGGCCTAGAGAAGAAAGGAACTTCCTTAATATGATAAATTTTGCAGTCAGTGGTAAAATGCTGAGTGCTTTCCCTTTGACAATGGAACCAAGACAAGGATGCCCCCAATCCTTGACTTCCAATCTTCCATCCACCACTCATATTATATTCTATGTAATAATACTGTATATTATATTCTGGAGGTTCTAGCCAGCATGGAAAGGAAAAGAGAGAGAAGAGAGAGAGAGAGACAGACAGAGACAGAGACAGAGACAGAGAGACAGAGAGAGAGAGAGAGAGAGAGAGAGAGAGAGAGAGAGAGATTAAGGATGTGTGAATAGAGCTGACATCCACATCCAGGTTTCCCTAATTCTAGATCACACAATTCTCCTACCTCTGATTCCAACCTGAGCTTTATCTCTCTTCAGTCCTCCCCCTACTCCCTCACTCAGTCACTCAGTAAATGCCCACTGGGCCTTAGGGAACTACTCATCCCCTGACATTTTCTGCCTCACGCTGCTCTGCACCTGTGCTGTTTTTCTGACTTCCCTTCCTCACAGACTACATTCTGGGGGCAGGGACCACTCGGTATTGCTCTGTGAGCCACACTGAACCGACCTCGGCATCTTCAGTTCCTGTGGGCAGGACGAGGTCTGCTTCACCTGTGCCCCAACCCCTCACATATAACAGAGCCCAACAAGTGCTTGCTGACCGATGAACGAGTCCATGGAGTGTGATGGCAGCAGCAGGATTCTGTCTCCCATCCCAGGAAGGGCCTTCCTGCTGCACCAACATCTATCAACTCTGTACGGGCTCTGTGCTGGGTGGACACTGTGGACACAAAGGAGCACAGTGAGACCTTGTCCCTTCCTGGGCTGACAGTCTCAATCAGGGTGGTGAGGGCAAGAAGGGGCCTGACCCAGCCTATCAGGTCAGGAGAGACTTCCAGGAGGAGGGGGCTTCTAAACTGAGCTCTGTAAATGGTAGGTGTTAGTGTCTGAAAGATGGTGTCAGTGAGAGGATGTTTGGGGCTGAGGAGCTAAGGGGGGTCCCTGAGGGTAGAGTCAGTAGAAAGCAATGAGACCAGAGGGGGTTGCTCCCATAGTGTGTGCAACTGTTGGCTCTCTCCCCAGAAAAATGCATGAGCACGTTCACAACATTGCACACACACTTTGAAGCTCACCCTGGAACCTTGGGTTCTAAGAGTTCGAATTCTAGCCTGAGAAGGGCAAAATCAAATTATTCCAGACTTAGGGGGGGAAAGGTACAACTGGGGTTCATTTGCTATTTACTTCCACATGTGATCTTGGCCAGGATCCAAAATAACCACCTCAGGGCCAAGGCTGACCTTCCAGCTGACAGATACCCCACTTCCACTGTACAGAGGTCTTGCAGGCCTCGGCCCATAGCACAAGGCAGAATATGCCCCACAGAGGTCTTGCAATGACTCCATCACTAGGAAGGAAATGTCACCATCCCTCTCGTGAGCACCACCATAGCTACCAGAAGTGCTGAGCACTCACCATGTGTCAAGTGGTGATTAACAGACATGTGCCAAACAGGCAGGGGAGAGAAGGATGATCCTGAAACAAGACACATGTGAGCAGAGGACATGGGCATGAAAGAACCTTGTGTTTCATGGGCCTGACTGGAGGCCCAATGCCAGGATACTTGGGAGAAGCTGGCCCCTGGGCAAGACTTTAGAGATTGGATGCTATTCTGAGGGCAGGAGAGACTCAGGATCCAATGTGAGTTTAGAGAGGCCACTCTGGGTGGGTATAAACATGAATCTATAACCATGGTGGTGATTGCCATGCTGTGTTTAAGAGGGCCCTTACCTGAGAGGCAATATATGTGGGAGGGAGGACCAGGCAGGCTATCTCCTTGTTTCTTTTCATTTTGGCAAATAATAACCACAGGCCTCCTTGGTGCTGCATACCAAAAAATTTAAAAGCAAGGGTGCCAGCCAGCTTGTTACCATTACATCCCCTGAAGTGGGTGTTGGCTGTAGGGGGGAAAGACTGAAAGAAACAGGTATTGGCCCAAAAGGACAGGCTTGCTCCAGGCCAGCCCAGGCCCAGAGGATCAGGAGTCCAGGTCCCACCCTCGGCTGACATGAGGACAAGAACCACACAGTGTTAACCAGGGGCAACTGCAGGGTCACAGGGTCTATAAGTGGCCATGCCGGTCTGGAACCTGGTCTGTCCTCGCCCCCCTTTCCCCAGCCCAGCTGTCTCTCAATCCCAGAAGGACCACCGAGGCAGTGGGGAGCAGCGACAAGGACCCACGAGCCTTATGTCCATGTCCCAGCTGCACACTACTGTGTTCCTGGCCTGCTCACCTAACTGCCACCTCGGGCCAGACAGCTGTCAGTAAGTGCCTTTTCTACCCCCAAATTTCACACACCCAGAGACCAAAGGAAGAGAGCCGTAGGAGTGAAGGGCTATAACACCAGGAGCGACCCTGGTGGGGAGAGGTCAGAGGCCACTGGAAGAGGTGGGCCTCACCAAAGGGCTAGAAAACAGCAAAACCAGCAGGAAGGGGGCTGCTGGGGCTCCGGGTCTGCCTCGACCAATGGGAGACCTCAGGCAAGTCACAACCCCCCTAAGTGCCTGGATTTCCTCATCAACAAACTGGGAGCAGAGAGTGGAGGGCAGTGGGAGAAAGCTGGACCAGATGTTCCCAAGGCCTTTCAGCTTTCAGCAGGAGCCTTAACACAAAAGGATTGAAACTAGGACCTGCCACTGTGAATTGTGTGACTTTGAGCAGGTCCTTATTCTCTCTGGGCCTCAATTCCTCATCTCTAAATTGGGAATAATAACAAGTCCCTTAGGATTGTTCTAGAGATTAAACTTCACCAGGCAACATAGACTAGCCACATGACTAATGATGCTCACATCCCCCAGCCTTACAAGGAAGAGAGCTGGGGAAGGCCAGGGGAAGGTGTGGCCAGTGGGCTCAAATGGCCTGGCTTCCTCTCCCAGCTGCACCAAGCCTGCTGCCATCATGCCAGGCTGCTGGGGGAAACCTCTCAGGCTACAGCCAGCTTCCCCCTTCATTCAGAGGAGTTCTCCTTGGCCCACGGGGTGGCAGCTCTGAGAAGTCTTGTCCATCTCCTCAGGGCTGGCAGGACTGGCCTATAAATCAATCAATAAATTCCAAGCAGCCGCGCACAAGTTGTTTGGGTTGGAACCCTGGCCTTTTTCTGTGGTTGCCGTGAAACCAGACTCTCTCAGGTGATTCACAATTTGACGGGACCGGGCCTGGATCCACCAGAGGATGACGATAATATTTTCTTTCCTGTCTTACCTTGGAGACAGGGTGGGGTTTTTTTCCAGCCCTCTATTCTAGGCCGACAGCAAACCCAGGTTTACTCAGTGTGTATTTACAGACCCCGGCTTGGGGAAGCCAGTCACAGAGGTGCCAGCACTGCTGTGGGCTTCCCAGGCCATGAATGCCTTCTCCCACAGGACTCCATTTTTCTCACAGCTACCCCTGAGGCTCTGCCTGAGGAGACCAGTAGAGCATGGATATGGCTAAAAGTGGTGGCTTTGCTGCTGATGGGCCTGTGTTCAAACCTCAGGTCCGATACTTCGCTGGGCCTGTTTATCCTTCTGTTTTATAAACAGAGATCATATATGTAAGAAATCATAATGAGGTGAGATTTAGATTAAAATAAAACACATGACTAGCTTACGCAAGGCCTGGCATATTTTAGATATTTGATAAATTGTCACTGTTAGTATTTAATAACACGGGCACTCAGAGAAGGGACGGTCACAGCACAGGCAGAGGAGTTCCGACGTCTGGCTCCAGAGTCCACGATTATTTTCAGCTTTCTCTGTCGCCTCCTAGATCATTAGTCCTCTCCCAATACACAGGGCACCTGGGCAGCCGGTCAACGAGTAGAAAAGGAGAGAAAAAGGCACCATGATGAGTGTGCCTATGTGCTGGGCCCTGCCCTGTGAAGCAGGGATATGACACCCCAAAGTCAGAGTCAAGGTGCCATGCCTTTTAGCCTGTTCCCACAGAGCCAGGCTTCAGGGCAAATACCAGCTTGCCTTTCGGAGGTCCCACAAACCCCCTATATGAAGAATGCACATTAAGAAAGGAAAATATCTGAGTCTGCATCCAGAACAAGTTAGTAACGTGACTACTTTCACGTAACCAAACAGAAGAAATAAAAAGACCATGAGTCTGGTTTAGAAACAATCCAGTTACTCCACACCTTTTTTTTTTTTTTTTTTTTTGTCTACTATCCTGACCTGTCCCTCCCTGGGTTTCAACTTTTCATCTGACAGCAGGATTTCTGAGGTCCCCTGTGCTCTGCCCTTCCCTGGGGCCTGGATCTGAACCTGCCTGTCAGATGGGTATATGGAATCACACCAGAGCCATTTACTGAGTACGTAGTAGGTGCAGGCTCTGTGCTGAGCACTTACTTGTACTATCGCTCCTCATCATAGCCCTGTGAGGCAGGGAGCACCATCACTGTGTCCACTGCATAGAAGAGAAATGTTATCATGCAGAAAAGGTAAGTACCTGGCCCAGAATCATCAGAGAGAAAAAGGCGGGATTTGAAACCCAGGCAGTCGGGCCCCTGAGCCATTCTGCCACCCTACCTCTACCCTGTCCCCCTACACACACACACGCACACACACACACACACACACACACACACATACACAACACACACACACACACTCACTCACTCACTCACTCACTCACTCACAGAGATATGGACATATATACACACTCACTCATGCCTATGCTGAGGCAGCACCCAAAGTCTGGTCTCAGGTAAGATTCATAGCAGGACTGTGACCTTATTCTCTCTGAGGCCCAGTCTCCTCATCTGCAAATGGGGGTAATAAAACCTGCTTTATAGGATTGTCCTAGTGATTAAACTCTACCAGATGACACAGTTTCAGAAGTGAACCTGGCATTGCTACCCCAACCTTAGGAGTTGATGGGACAGCCAAGCATAGAGAATTATGACAAGACAGCACAGGGCTCAGCCTCACCCTCGAGGCCCTCCATGGCCTGGCCTCTGCCCACCTCTCACCATGATCTGTTCTCAGGGTACACCATGCCCAATCACCTACAGAGCACTCTGGCTCTTTACTGCCTCTAGGCTTCTGTTCCCTGAGCTCTCTCTGCCAAGAATGTCCTTCCTCGCCACTTTCCTTGGCAAACTCTTACTCATCCTTCAGAACTCAGTTCAATAGCCACCTCCTCCAGGAAGCCTTTTCTGATTACTACAGGCTCTGTCAGTGCCTCTTCTGGCTCTGGCCACTCCCGGCCTCTCTCCATCCCTGCCTGCTCACTCTGGGTTGACACAGCTGTTACACAGTCTTCCCCACTAGACCAGGCTCTTTTCAGGACTGACGTTGCATCTGTTTACCTGGAGTCCCCAGAATAGGGCCTTACCCAGAGCAGGTGTTCAGTGGATGTTCGTAGCATAAATCAGTCAGTCACTTAACAGATCATTGAGACAGAAATGGGTGGCCAGAACAGCTCCCTAAAGACCCAGCTCTGTTCCTCCCCCACTGTGAAGCCCTCTCAGGTATGTGGCAGCATTTTACCCATCTGCCTCCCTATACCTCTCCTTTGAGACACCTATACTGGTAAACTTCTCCTAGGCTGGGCATAAGAACATGAAACTAGAAGGGGCTGAGAGTGAGGGGTGCTGTAAATCACAGGTAAAAGGGTCCCACTGGGTTCCGTCATCAACAACCAGGGCGGGGCTTGTGACATCCTGCCAGCCACCTGCTCAGCCATGATGGTGTGGCCAGGCCGGGCAGGCCGGGCTACCACAGCTGACTCTGCAGAGAGATAAAAGCCCGGGAAACAAGAGCACACAAGGGAGAGAGGGAAAAGAGAGAAGGAAAAAAAATAATAAAAAAGGGTTCTTTTGGTATTTGTTTTCAAAGCCACTGACGAAAACCAGATTTGAAGTTTGGGGGAAAAAAGGGATTTGGGCCTTTCAAATTCCACTCTCCACTAATTGACTACAGTTCCTTTGAAAGAGCCCCCAGCTCTTCTGAACAATCAGCGGCCCAGCTGGGACTTGACAACCAGCGGCATCCAGGCCTCCTAGCTCCAGAAGGTCACCCTGGCTGTGTGAGCTCTGGATGGACAAACAGATGGACGGCCACTGGGGCACTGGGATCCTTAAAATGAACACTTGGAGTCAGACCCTATGCAATGTGCTTTCCATGGAAAGAGGCCAGATCAGGACTCAAACCCAGGTCTGTCTGACCCCAGTGCCTACCATTTGCGATTTTGTTGCCTGTTCCTCAAGGTGCTTGTGGTTTATCTGAGGCAGTAGGGAGCCACAGCAGGTTCAAACACAAAGCTCCTAGGGGGTTGGTTTTCAGAAAGGAACAGCAAAATGCCTGATCCAATATCCTTGAAGCTCTGAGAATGAAAATCGTTAAAGAATTAGATGTTCACTCCATCTCTCTCTCTCTCTCTCTCTCTCTCTCTCTCTCTCTCTCTCTCTCTCTCTCTCTCTCACACACACACACACACACACACACACACACACACAGTATTCCCTTCCCACTCAGCCAGCGACACTGCTCTGTTCCCTGTCCATCTCCCAATAAAAGTCAAAAATGCCTCCCAACTGAAGCCCTGTTAATCCCCTGCCTCCTCTTGCCTGGTCTTGGAGCATTTAGCCAACGGCTTCTCTTTGGGGTAGTTCAAGAACAAATGTCCCTACTCCAACTTTGAACTTGGAGAAACCTAAACCCAAAGTGGAGAGAATCCCCAAAACCCAGGCCTGGGAAAACCCAGGGGCCCCACCCAATGGCAGCTCATACCATAAACACCCCTCCCATCTGGGCTCTCCAACCTCATGTCCCACACAGAGGTCCAGAGGTACAGGAGGACATGCCCAAAGATACTCACTCAGTCAGTCCTGGAGTTAGCAAGGTCTAAATCCAGACCTGACCATGAACCCTCACTTGTTTTCATGAGCCATGACCTAAAATGGATCTATGAGCAGCAAAACCAGAATGTCCCAGAAATGTCGGTTGTCTTTCCATGAATAAATAAGGCTACCATCCTTCGACAAAGGTGGGCCTCCCGGCTTTTGCACATGCTGGTCCCACTGCCTGGAAGACCCTTTCCCTGGGAGAACTCATACTCGGAGGCTGGCTCAGGGCTCACCTCCTCCAAGATGCACTCTCTGACCCCTTTTCTGTGCTCCTGTGCTGTCTTCTCTCATGCTCTGCTTGGCACAATGTGGAAGGACTCTGCCCACCTGTCGGCTCCCATGGACAAGCTCCTCTAGGGCCAGAACAACTTTCCCATCACAATGTCTCAGTACCCACAGTATCCAGCAGCATCTGCTGAAAGAGGATGGCAGGGAGGGCCAGAGGAGCCACACTCGGGGAAGAGCCTTTGGTGCAAGTCTTGACTCCATCACTTGCCAACTGTGTGACCCTGGGGAACTCTCTTTCCCTCTTTGGGCCTTGAGCTTCTCACATGAAAAAATGTGGGTAACGAACTCTGCCTTGTAGGGCTGTTACACAAATGAAACAAGATTGAGGATATGGAGATGCTTTGTGAATTCTAGAGCTTTAAATAAATAAGGACAGTGTGGGGAGGGGTAGTGATAACGATGGGGTACTGGGCATGAGCAACTTCAGGGGTGGAGTGAGGGTAATATTCCTCATACACCTTCCTGACACCTGTCTACCTCTCCTTGAGCTTCCCGGGAAGGAACAGTCTGTCCATCTGTGCAGGAAACTGCCGCAGCTAGCACCTCAGTTAATTCCCTAGCCCCAAAGAGGAATGGGTGCCTAAGACCTCTCTTTCTCGAGGGAGCCACTGATGTCAAGGAGTGAGACGCTCGACCCAGGTCTCGCACTCAGGGCCCGTGCTTTTCCGTGTCTCCCATTGTAGGCTGAGCCCAAAGCTGTCCTTGACAGAGTGTCTACTCCACCCTCAGGTGCTGCCAGCCATGGGGCCTCACAGGCTGCTCCTGGGGCCAGCTGACCAGGGCCAGGACACCTCAGTGGCCCAACAGGCTCAGAGCCCCTTGGGCCAGGCCCCATCTACCCGAGGAATCCCCAGGCAGCACGTTACCCTGCTTCTGTTCCCCATTATGAGCGAGGACCAGTGCTTGTCAAATAAATCAGGCTTATGAAGTCTGATGAACAAAGATTCTGATGGTGGGATGCCGTAATTATAAACATCAGCAGCTCAGCAATCCAGGATGGGGGGAGTGCCTTGCTTTGATGGGGGCAAGTGGCAGAGTGGCTCGATTTAGATTGTTCTGGACACCGCAGGCAGGAGGAGCCGGGGTCCTCTGGGTCGACTTCCCGGCACACTGTTAGGGAGTCTCATGTTGCTGCATGGCCTTCCATCACAGGCCTGACCTCTCCAGCCCCACTTCTATAAAACTCCAGTAGAACTGCTCATTGCTACCCACACCCACTATGCCATTTCACATTTCCAGGCCTTTGTAGAGGTTATTCTATGTGCTGATGAAGTCCTAGCCATCCTGTAACACTCAGCTCAAACGCCATTTCCTCCGGGAAGCCTTCTGAGCATCCCACATAGTAAAACACTACCTCCTCTTGCTATAAGGCTTGTCTCTCCAGCCTCACATGAGCTAAGCTCCAACTTTCTCATGTCTTTGCATGTGTCATTCCTTCTGCCTTCCCTGCTGCTTTAACTCCAACTCACATCCGTCCTATCTCAGATTAGATGCTCTCTCCTCTGGAAAACCCTCCCTGATCTGTCACCAGGCTGCCTTGGGTACTGCCCTGGCCACCCAGCTCCCTGCACCCACTCCCTAGACTCCAATTGTCAGTTTACACATTTGCGTCCCATCCTAGCCTAGAAGCTCTCTGTCCCTGGTGCCCAGCACAAGTCTGGCACCCAGCTCAGAGAATGTGTGCTGATGAAATGCATTTAATCATTATCAAACAGTCAAGGGGTAGGGCAATCTGAGGCCCACAGACTGTGGTCTGGGTCCTCTGTATTCCTGTTCTCAGACTGACAGGAAGACCAGCTCCTAGTCACTAAATAAAGGAAACCACCGAGAACTCCAAGACCCCAACCAGAGGGCTTCATATGGAAGGAATCAAGGGCTGAGGAATAAAGTATCAGTTGGAACAGACACTTTATTATCTAGGCCATAAACCTGATTTACACTCAGGTTTCTTCTTTCCAGAAGCTCTGTAAAGTTTTACCTTTGCCCCAGCAAGCCTTGGGAACAAACCTTCAGAGCAACAGGAAATCACCCATTTAACTGGGGGAAGGGATGGGGATCCCTGATGCTCCTGTCCTCCAGGTAACCTTGTAGGTCGATCACTGAACAAAGTGCGATGAATAGGACCTGGTCACCTGGGTTCAAGTGCCGCCTGCTGCGCACATGGGGGTGGCTTTGACAAGCTACTCCTACGTCTGGGCCTCAGTCTCCTCATCTGCGCAATGACCGTGGGGAAGGAGGCCGTTAGGTCAGATCCAGCATTTATGTTCAAGGAAGCAGCATAACACAGCGGCTGCAAGTTCGAATCTTACTACCTATGTAACTCGGGCAAGTTAGCCAAGCTCTCTCTGCCTCATTTTGCATAACGTTAACACGGAGAACCATGCCAAGACAGCACCCACCTCCAAGGCGGCTACGAGCACTAAGGGGGTTCCCGTTGGAGAAGGGTGGACACTGGCGGTTGGCACCTGGTGAGCCCTCTCCGTTCTGCTTCTGTGGCCTGCTGCCACCACCCTCAGCCATCAGACGCCAACGAGTGGATACAGGGTCCTTCCAAATCCATTCTTCAAATTCATCCCTCAGACAAACCAAGAGGTACATAATCAAGTGTCCACTTTAGAGATGAGGGATATGAGGCTTGGAGAGGGGCCTTAATTTGCTTGTAATTCAGTAAGCTGGGAGCCCAGCCCTGGACACCCAATGCCAAGCCCAGTGTTCCTTCCTTGACAGAGAATGGTCTCAGCCAACTGGTTTTGAAAAGAAAGGGCAAAGTGGAGAAAGGGGTGAGGCTCTACCTTAGGGTCACTTCACGTATATTAGACATATATCTTCTAATATGTCTAATTTGTCTGTTGCCCTCAACCCACCCACCCCAATCAGCAGCTTCCACTGAGGTCAGGCTGCCTAGCACCCTTCCCTGCAGGGTGCTGGACCCCCTCCCTCACTCCCCAGGCCTCTGCTCAGATGACACCACCCTAGAGAGCCCTCCCCACTCAGCTAAAATAGCACCCCCGGCCTCTCACTCTCCTCTTCTTTTTAAATCACCATACATCATACTACCAGACACAATATCAAATTTTTCCCCATTAAACAAATACTTATAGCACCTATTATGTACCAGAACCACTAGAGATGTTTGGGAAATGACAGTAAACAAAACAGACAGAGACCCTGTCCTCCTGGAGCTTACACACGAGGGGGAGATAAATCATGAATAATAAACATGATACATAAGATCTGTAGTATGTTAGAATGTGAAAAGTTATTTGAAAGAATTGAGCAGGGTAACGGCATTAGGTGTGCCAGAGTAGGGCAGGTATGGCACTTCTGGTGTTGAGGTGGACACCATAGAGAAGGGGAGGATTTGGTCCAGCAACAACTGGGGGAAGGCATTCCAGGCAGAGGGAACAGATCACACAAGGGCCCTGAAGAAGGGAGTGTGTTCAGCAGAGTGGAGAAAGTAAGGAGAGGCGTAAACGATGCTATGGTCAGAGGGGTCCCAGGCCTGGGATCATAGTAAGCCACTGTAAGGACCCAGGCTCCTGCTGTGGTGAAATATGGAGTCATCTCACAACAGCAAGTACTAATGGCAGAGGAGTGACATCTGACTCGCAGTGTAAAAGGATCACTCAGGCTGCTGCATTAAGAGTAAACTATATGGCTTGTTGCTTGTTTGCTGGTTTACTATTTGCCTTCTCCACAAAAATATGAGATCCATGAGGGCAGCACTTCATCTGAGTTGATCACCATTATCTCCTCAGTGCCTAGAACAAGGCTGGGTACATACAGGTGCTCCGTAAATGTCTGTGAAATGACTGACTAACTAAAACAAACATGTACTACAGCCACACTGGCCTCTCAGTTATTCCTCACACATACATGCTGAGCATATTCTGACCTCAGGGCCTTTGCACTTACTGTGAATTCTGTCCAGAATGCTCTCCCCCAAGATATCTTCATGGTTTATTTCCACACTTTGGATCTTTACTCAAACACCATGTGAACATTCAAGCCTTTCCTAGCCATGCTAATTAAGACGGGTATGCCAAATACCCCTCTCCAACACTTCTTATCTCTCTTCCCTGCTCATTTTTCTCTCAGTTGCACTTGTTACCAAATGACATACTCTATTATTTCCTTTCTTACTGTCTCCAGCTACTAGAAAATAGGCTCCTGGGGAACAGAGATTTTTTTTTTCCTATTTTATTCACTGGTTAATCCCCCGTGTCGAGGACAGTCACTGATACATAGCAGGAGGCCAGAAAATGCTTGCTGAATGAGCGAGTGATTCCTCCTGTCTCCTCTTCAGTCCAACTTCAGTGACCAGGGTGGCCCCTAGGGCAGCAGGGGATGGCCAAGGACTCCCTGCCCAGGAGCAAGACCCCCTGTAAACCACAGCCATAGAGGCAGAGACCAGAGCAGAAGGAAGGGCCACGCCACCCATGGTCGACTGTTTCACGGAAAGTTATCTCATGGTACTCACACGGACTAAGGGTTACCATCTCCATTTTACTCCAGAGGACAACCTAAAGCTCAGAGAAGCTAAGTAACTTTCCCAAGACCTCAGAATTTAAGCTGGAATTTGAATTCAAATCTCTTTGACTTCTTCTAGTTCTTATTCACAGCTTTACTGACCTGTCAGGCCATGCCTGACACTTTGTCCTGAGGAATGCAACAGTGAACAAGGCGGCGAGGACCGAGGGGAGAAGAGTTTCGTGGAGGGATCAGCATGTGCAAAGGCCTGGAGGTGAGAGGTTAGGTCTGGACGGAAACGTGTAAAGGGAGGCTGAAAGAGGAGGGAGGAGTCGGACCATGCCAGGCCTTCCTCGTGAGGTGTGTTAGGAAACTGGGACCACAGAGAAATGCCAAGTCAAGACCACAGTTGAGGTGCCATTTTACACCCATTTGATAGGAAAAACCAGTGAGTCTGACAGAACCAAGTGTAAGAGAGGCTACGGGCAACAGGATCTTTCGTGCAGTGCAGTGGCACACATACTGGTGTATCACTCTGTGAACCTGCTGGGCAACATATTTGAAGGAGAAATCACACGTCCCTCAGCCCAGGGAGTCCACACCTCAGTATATTTAAGAACAGAGGTTATCAAAGTCTGCAAACCACAGAAATAAGCAAACACTACAATCATGGCTTCTCCCCTTGCCCCCCCCCCCCCAGAGAGCCAGTTGCTAAACATTTACTTAGAACATTACTAGATACAACCCACAAAGCAAAAGGTCTTTGGGGTCCTCAACAATTTTTAAAAGTGCAAAGAGATCTTCAGGCCAAAAAGTTTGAGGGCTTCTGCCATAGAGAAACCCTTGTATATGTTCCCCAGGAAAAGTGGACAAGAGCCTGGATGACAATAACTGTGAGATATGCACACAATGGAATGCTATACAGCAGTGGAAATGAATCAACTTGGAGGCGCCTGCAGTGACCAGTAACATAATGCTGAATTTAAAAGTCCCAGAATATAAAGTCCAAAATCAACTAAAACCAAACAATATATTGTTTAAGCACACATATGTATGCGATAAGAACTTTTTTCATAAGAACTATGTTAAAGAAATAGAATGACAAACATAAAATTACCTTTACTGGGTAGGCAGGGATGAAAGAAATAAAATATATATGAATTAAAGGGAAAGAAAGAAAACTGTTATTACAAATAACAATCAAGTGAAAAAGAATCTTTTTAACACTAATAAGCAAAGTTGGCAAGTCAGTATGAGTAGGTTGAATACTCAAAAATCAATTACATGTCTATCTATAATAAACATAAAAGAAACTTTTTTAGATATTTATGGCCATATTGAAAAACCTCAAACACCTAAAGATAAATCTGACATAGATGTGCAAGACCTTTACATAGAAAATCACAAAACATTATGAAGACTTAAATGAATGGAGAGATACACATATTCATGGTCAAAAGATTCCAAATGTGAATTTGGAAATTCCAAATTAATCTTCCCAAATTTAACTAGAGATTCAATGCAATCCAAATCAAAATCCCAGCAGGTTCTTTCTGTGTGTGGAAATTACCAAACTAATTGTAAAAGGTATATTAAAATCCAACAGCCAAGAATAGCCAGGGTAATCCTGAAGAAGAACAAAGTCGAAAAACTTTCACTACTAAATAATAAGCCTTATTGTTAAACTGCCGTAATCAAGACTGTGAAGTTGGCACAATGATATACAAACAGACCAATAGAACAGAATAGAGAATTCAGAAATAGACCCGTTCATTGAATTGATTTATGGCAACGGAGAGAGAAAAGACAGTGTGTTCACTAAAAGCTGCTGGGCTCAAACGAATTTCCATATTAAAAAAAAAAAAAGACACTTGATCCCTACCACACACCATACGCAAAAATCAAATCCAGATGGATTAAATATCTAAATATAAAATGTAAAACAAGCAAGCTTCAAGAGTAAAATACAGGAGATTATTTTCACAATTTGAGGCAGGCTAAGATTTCTTAAATAGGACGCAGAAAGCACTAATCATAAATATAAGGATTAGTAAAGAAGACTGTTTTTAAACTAAGAGCTTCTATCATCATAAGGCACCATGAAGAGAAGAAAAGGATAAGCCAGAGTGGGAGCAGAGGAGCACACATGACTAACAGAGGACTTAAATCTAGAATAAAGATCTTCTATACATGGAAAGGTAAATAATCCAAAATAAAATTTTAAGGGCTTAAATAACTATGTTCCCTCCAATGACTGAACTACAATATATTCATTCTCTAGTATTAGATATTTAATATTTTTCACTTTTCAGAGTTGGCAAAATCTATTCAAATTTTTAAAAATCTATTATAAATACAGTCATCATAAATATCTTTCATATGTAAGTATTTATGCACATTAGTGATTACTTTCCAGCATAAATTTCTAGGACTATAATTCTTCGGTTAAGGAGTATACTTATAAATATTCTGAAGACTCTTCGTATACACAAATTGTCTCCAAGAACGGTTCAATTAATTTATATTTCTGTCAACAGTATATGAGACTGCTTTCTTACCATATGATCATCAGCATTACCACAATTTAAAAAAATTGTTGTTATTTAAGGAGGGGAGGACTTGAATAGGCACATCACAAAAAAGACTATTCAGTGGTCAGAAAAAAATATGAAATGGTTTACAATATAACTGATCATTAGAAAAATGCACATCAAAAACAGTAGCACCGCTACGCACCCAGCAGAATGGCTAAACTCTAAAGGACAAGCAACACCGAGTGTGAGCAAGGATGATGAGCAACAGAACTCTGCTGCCCTGAGAGTGAGCATTAAGTCACTTAGGGAAACTGCAGGGCATCACATACTAAAAGTGAACCGACCCATACCGTACAGCTCAGCAATCCCATTCCCATACATGGACACCCAACAGAAGTGTAAGTACAGGTATATTCATAGGAATGCTTCTCACAATGGTCAAAAACTGGAAACAACCCAAATGTTCACCTGCAGTGCAAAAGACCAATAAGCTCTAATACTCTACATCAATGAAAACGAATAAGCCATAGCTACACAACATGAACAGGTTCAGAAACATGACATTGGGTACAGGAAACTAGACAGAGAGTATGTACAATACAACTCTAGCTATGTAAAGTTCAAAAACAAGCAAACCTCTCCCCAGTGCCAGGAAGCAGGCTTCAGATTACCTTGGAGAAGAGGCAGGGAGTAGACCTTGGGAAGGGGTGTGAGAGGAGCTGTCTGAGGTGACAGTAATATTCTATTTCTTGATCCGAGTACTGGTCTCACAGTCATGTTCACACTGTGATACTCATCGAACTGTACACTTAGGATTCATGTACTTTCTATAATAAGATTTACTTGAATAAAAAGGATAATTAAAATAACAGAAACCAAATTCAGTAACGTGATTTCTTCGCGATTGGAGGCCGGAGACCAAATAGGGAAGAGCACATAGGAAAACATAATTTTCTTATTAATCTTCAAATGATGGGGGAGGAGGAGGGAGAGAGAAAAGTGGGCACATTAATGAACCAAAGAAGACAGTGACACAAACTAATATTTGTGCTTAATCCAATTTCATGCATTTAAGATTTAAAAAATAAATATATAAATAGGACCACACTCCAGGAAGAAACCATTGGAATCAGAACACAACCATCCACCTCATGGAGCCATGAGACAAGTAAGTGGCGGAGTGCCCTGTCAAAGCGAAAAGGAAATAAATATTATTTTCTTGATTTTAACTCAGCATCTAGAACAAGGCAGATCCCCAATAAATAATTACTGAATGAAGAGATGGATGTCCCAGATATAAGATAAACAAGTCCTGCAGATGTAATGTACACACAGTGACTATAGCTACCAATACTGCATTGTATGTTTGAGAGTTGCTAAGAGAGTAGATCTTAAAAGTTCTCATCACAAGAAAAAAAATGTGCACCTATGTGAGGTGATGGATGTTAACTAAACTTACTATGGCGATCATTTCACTTACATCAAGTCATTGTAAAACAACTACAATATGTCAATCGTGCATCTCAATAAACTGGAACAAAAAGAGATGGGTGGCAAACGAATAAGTGAAGCGGGGCGTGACCCTCGATGCTCATCTCACCGCATCCACAGACCAGTAACCTCTCCCCACGCTTCCGTTTCTTTTTGGCTGGCACTGGCCTAATTAGTGCAGCCTCTATTAAACCCCCTTGCCACACTTTCTCTGGCCCAGGGAGCCCTGGATGTTGGGCCAAATGAGTTAACAATTTCCTTTCAGCCCTATGGCGTTTCTCAAACGTTAGTCCACTTTTTCACAGCCTGAAAGAGCTGGAGTCTTTTTTAACAGTCCAGTTCTGGGCTGTATCTGTCACCACGACAGTAAAAATAAAATTTTTTTTAAAGTTTAAGTGCATCGTGTGCTTATAATAAATAGTTTGCACAAAATTATTCATTCCACATATGGGCAGAGCGATGCCTTTAACGTGCACATTGTTTGCGGAAAGCCCGTAACTGAGGCTGTTACCGGGCAGAATGTGGAAGTCGTTTTCTACTATTAAATAAAGGAAACAAGGTTCTCATTTTTAAATTAATTCAATGAAGACTATTAAGCAGTTGGCTGTGAACACCTCAGTATTTTTTCCAAACTGATATTAATAAGGGCTCCCACTCCCAGCCCTGCCTAAACAAAAACACAAAATTAACTACATAATTTCCTCGAACGTTTGCTGCTGTTGTTCAGAAACATGTAACCAGGAGACCTATGCAGATCCAACCAAAACTGAGACCAAGTCCTGGGACACTGTCTGTGGGAGGGTTTGGATGGGGCAGCTGCCTCTTGCTGCCACGGGGCTGGTGAGTGGAGTGCTGTTCTCCCTTTGTTCAACCATCAGTTGATGCATGGGGCACCCTTGGCCCTGGGCGTCACATGAGTGGAGGCAGGGGACTCGGGCTGAATGAGACAAAAGCAAGTCCCCAGGCCTCTCCAGAGAAACATGGTCAGCAAGTACTGATGGCGTCCATCATGGGCAAGGATGACTGCAGGACTGGAAGTCAGACAGGCTGGATTTAAATCTCAGATACCTCACTTCATAGTTCGAGGGGTTCGGTGTCTTCATCTGTAAAATGAGGTTGTTCTATGCATTTGATGTCCCTGCCCATAAAGAATCCAGCAGATGACTGGCACAGCAGGTGGCCATCTGATATTGGGCCCCTTTGTCCCCTTCTGTGCCAGCTCTGTGCTGAGGATGCAGAGACAAGAGTTGGCCACTGCCCTTAGTGGTGAACCAGCTCATCAGAGCAGGAGGTGCAGCATGCTATGGGAGCTCCGGGCAGAGGAGGTTGGATTGGAAGCTCAGGGGTGAGTCCCACATGTACCATGCCTGAAAAGAGGTCCTTAGCTGCTGGCCACTCAGACCAGTGCTGACCAGAAAAAGGGAGTGGGAGACAGCTGAGGAGGTCAGGCGAGGGCTCTCTGGGAGCCCCAGTACACATGGGATGGATGGTGTATATGTCCATGTCTCCAGGGCCTGTGACCATCAGCCCCATGAGGGCAGGGATAGTGTCTGAGTCACCTAAGTTAAGTGCCCAGCCAGGCTGGGAACAGACTAAAACTCAGTGAAGGTTATTGATAAACAAATGAGTTCTCAACATCTTCTGTATGTTTCCTTTGGTTCATGAGGGAAGTTATCCTGGGAGGAAGCCTTGATCTCTATGTAAGACAGGCCTCTCACATCACCCCACATAAAACTAAGACCCTCGGTGTCATGGAGGGGCTCAGGCTCTAGGGCCAGGATGCCATGAGAACAGGCTATAGCCACCAAAAAGGAGGATGGGACATCACTGAGCTTCTACTTCCTTGTATATAGGAGGGTGACGAAAGAGCAATCCTGCCTCTTTCAGGGCTGCTGAGAGGATCAAATGACAGAACAGAAGGTAATGACAAGTGCTGGACACATGTGAGGCTCACCACTTCCCTCTCTGCTGTCTCTGAAGATTTTGACTACATACCTACTATGGGCAAGGCCCTGGGGCCCACAGGGAAGAGCCCAGGCTAGAGGTCAGACTGAAGGTAAGTGTGAAGGTCCTAAGAGGCAGAAGGGGAAAAAAAGGACATGCAACATCTGCCATAGAGGAGCTTTATAAATACTGGATTGATAGACAGACAGATAGACATATGGCTAGGGCAAAGGAATGAAAGAATGAGCAGACCCAAATCTCTAGTTTTCAGTTCTTCCTTCTCTCGTGAGGTGGTTTGCTGTGCCCTGTTCCCAAAGCACCCTCACCCAGACCCACACTCTTCCTGTGACCCCCACTACAAGTCCCTGTAAACAGCATGCTCATGGCCAAAAGGCCCGCACAAGTCTCTGTCCTCCCTCTCTATGTCTACTTGTTTCTTCCTAGATGTCTCTTTTCTGTCTTTTGGTCTCTTTCTCTGGGTCTCTGACTTTGTTTCATTCTGTTTTTTTTTGTTTTGTTTTGTTTTTGTTTTTCCTGTAGGCGGGTATCTTTCTCCTTCTCTGTTGATGTCTCTGTCTCTCTTTTTGGCCTCTCTGTTTTCCTTTCTTTTCCTCTCTCCTTCCCCTTGCCTCATCACCTGCCTGTCTTCCCAATTCCCCTGTGAAAGCTTCACTTCCCACAGGCACAGGTGTGCCTGCAGATGTTTTACTCAGACAGGTACTGCTGATAAGGAATGAGAGAAGATGGGGTGAGAGACACCCCACTGAAAGGTGGTGCAGCCCAAAGCCCAGCTGTGAGCCAGGTCACAGGCAAGGGGGAGACTAGGCATCCCTGCCATGGCCCCGCCACTAGTACATCACACCTCCTCCCCACCTGTGAGTCTCCCTGGGTCATCCCTCCTAGGTGCCAGCAGTGAGCCAGGAAGGAAGGCACCCAAGGGAGAGGTCTCCACCTAGACCAGACCCTAATAAATGGGTGCCATGGAACTACTGGGCTTCATTTTCCCTAAGGGGCTCCCAACCAAAGTCCTGCCACCCCTGCTATGGGACAGAAGCAGGGGGCTCTCTCTGTGAAGGACAATGCCAAATTCTACCTGGCCTGAGACTGAGCTCAAGACATGCAAGACACCACAGCAAAAGAGCAATGCTAGTCACCTGCACACGTGGGCGTGGGACTTCTCAATTTCCAAGGTCCTGACACCCTAGCCATCCATTCAACAGATGCTTACTAACACTCCTCTGTGCCAGACAGTTCTAGGTCCTGGGGCAGAGCAGGAATAAGAAGGACGAAGCCCCTGCCCACATGGAACTGACATTCTAGTAGGGGAAATGGACAAAGCAATGTACATAACATGCTGGAGGGTGACAATGGGCAACCATTATTGTGAGAGGAGTGGGTCTGGGGACCAGAGAGTCCCCAGCTCAGTTCTGACTTTATTAATCTGAGGTGCCACCTGGCCATCCAGGTGGGGATGCAGGGAAGGCAACTAGATGTACCAGTCTGAGCTCCAAGGGACAATCTAGCCTGGACATATAAATTTAGGAGTCATCACCAAATAGATGTTCTTCAAAGCCACAGCCTGAATGAGATCACTGAGAGAGTGAGAAGGTCAGTGAGATGAGGCAGACCCAGGGAAGGGGGCCAGAAGAAGCAGAGAGGTGGGAGATGGGGAGAGTGCCACGTCAGTGAGGAGGGGAGCGAGTGTGGGCAAACACTGCTGACGGGCAGAGGCTGAGAGACGACAGTGGCCTGGGTGACACAGAGGCCATCGAGGCCTTTGTAGGAGTAGCATCAGAGCAGTGATGGACATAAAAGTCCAGTGTGGGCTCAAAAGAGAATAGAAGAAAAACAGGACATAAAGTACAGCCAACTCTTTCAAGGATCTTTGCTCTAAATGAAAGGAAAGAAAGGCAGAATCTGAAGAGGGAAGTGGGTCGAGAGCTTTGTTTTGTTTTGTAATATGGTAAAAATAACAGCTTGCTCATGTGGGGATGGGAGTGACTCAGCAAAAAGCAAGCATTGATGCTGCAGGAGCAGGCACACTGCTGGAGCTGTGTCCTTGAGCAGGTGAGGGGCATCTAGTGCACAGTTCATTTGACACCTGCACCCTGCAGAGGCTGGAGGCCACGGGACCTGTCCTCATTTTTCCGATGAGGACCCCAAGGCTGAAAACGCTAACTTGCACCTCCAGAACCCCGGAGTTTCCTTCCCTACCTGCCTCCTGTTTAAAAACCTCTCATACCCCCACGGCAGGACAAGAATCCACATTGTAGCCTGCCCCTTACATCTTTTCCATACACGCTGAAGTTTGACAATCAGTACTCTAGACCAGAAGTCTCCAAACTTGTTTGCTCTCATGTCCCTATCAAGAGAAAACATATTCACTTATAAACCGCAGACATGAACTATTATGCTTATGTATATTATCAAAAACACTCTACCACATGCTGGGTATGTGGCCTGAGTGAGTTGCCAGAGTGACCTCTCTGTGCCTCAGTCTCCTCATCCATAAAATGGGAGATAATAAGAGTGCCTGCTTCATAGGGTTGTTGTAAAAACCACGCAAGTTAAAAACAAGCAGAGCTCAGAAAGAGTCTGACACGTAAGATCATCATGACTGTTATTACACCAGAAATGAGATATGTCATAAAGAGAAACCACGTCCTTATAATTCTTCCCCATCTCATAGATGGTCTTTGTATGTACCCCCAGCTAAGCAATCTCTAGTCCACACAGTGAGGTCCTCAAGGACAAGGATCACATGTTTCTTATTCGTCTTTTACTTCTGATGTCTAGCCGAAGGTGTGGCACACAGCAGGTAGGCAATAAACTGTTGCTAGAATAAAGAGCCACCATTTGTTGAGGCCAACCGTGAGCCACACATCATTCCATTCTTTCAACAACCACTGAGGCGGGTATCAATATTCCACTTTACAATGGGGGAAACTGAGACTCTAAGGGGTAACTTGATTTATCTAAGGTCGTAGGGCAAGTTAAAGCAGAGTTGCGGCTCACACCAGGGCGGCGAGGTGCCTAGTCCCATGCTGCTGGCCTCTCCCCATCACCAGGAGTACAGCCAGGATATACTGCTGGGATCTGGCTGCTTGGAGGACAGGCACTGACTCTCCATGATTGTCTCCTGCCCCCAGCAGACAAGGAAGGAATAGAATAGCAGAGCCAGACACACAACACTTCATAATTAGCAGAAACACAGAGGAAAACAGACCCTGGGTAGGCAGGAGAGGTAGAGGGGCAGAAGTCTAACCTAGCCGGCCCCTCCCCACACTACCCCAACCCCAGAGCTGAGCCCAGCTGAGCCAGAGAAGCATTGCTGCCATTTGGGAATCTGCACCTTCCTTTCACCTCAAGGCTCCCTCCTGGCCAAGCTGCAGATCAGCCGGCAAGCTGCATTAACAGATTTCTGAAATGTGACCAAGAACAAAGCTCCCCTTTCTGCCAGCCCCTAGTATTTACAAGCAAGCACAAATCTGTGAGAAAATCCAATTGAACGCAGATGGCAGGAAATTCCTCTAAAATGACAGTGGCCAAATTCAAACCACAAGACATGAAAATAACCCAACATACTAGACATGAAGAACATATCTTATAGACTTCTCCTCGTGCGATTTGCAATCTGTGATTGATTACCAGGAAGACAGACTGCAGATTTATTGGACTTCTGTAGAACACGGATTCCATTTGCAACAATTAAACCTTCGTGGTTGAGAAAGGGGTTGGAGGAGGCTAACGGGAGATGGTGAAGTTAAGGAATGTGGTGTGAGGCTGATAACGGCTAGTGTTAGCACCGTAGAGCTGAGTGTCTTCAGCTCAGGTACCGGGTGGCAGGGGAAGATCCAAGTATGCTGGTTCCCCCGAAACCTAGGCACATGCCACTGGTTTGGACATTCAACTTGTGGCAATGATTTTGGAGCAGAGGCATGCTAACAGGCTTCTGAAAGGACAAGTATATGCAAATCTGCTGACCCTCTGGGTGTACATAGCTAGAGCAGAGCTGTGGAGGAATCCTTATGACGGCAGTGGTCCTAGAGGTGCTAAGGGGAAAGAGGACAACAATCAGTGAGCTGAGGGACAGTTACAGTGCCTCTTCCCATTCCTTGGACAAAGCAGACATCACTAATAGATCACACCATCTCTTTCTTGCTAATAAGCTCAGAATCCTTTTAATAGAGTTCTCTAGGCAGCACTAGAAGTGGCCAAAGCTGGACTAAGAGCAGAAATCTGCCAGCCCTGAGCTCATGGGGTGTGCTGGTGGCTAGAGCATCAGTGGTGTACATTACACTCTTAATGATCACGATATATGCTGAAAAGCTAGAGACTCCAGTGAGCGTAATGAATGGGTCAGTAGCTGAGGTGAATGCTAACAGATCAGAGACTCAAATATGTGCTACAGAGTCAAGTTCCTCTACCAAGTAGATGATAACCAGCATCTGGAAGAGTCTATTTCCCAGTCCTCTGAAGGGCTCAGATCTCTCTGAGTGAAATGGGATGTGGTTTGCATGTGCATTAAAGATAGCCACAAATTTTTGACAGTCCTCCCACTAAGAAGTGGGTGTGTGCCCCTCTCTGTATCTGGGCTGGCCTGTGACTGTCTTGACAAATGGAGCATGGAGGAAGTGATGCTGTGCCTGTTTATAAGCCTGCCTTTCTAAGGACTGATGGCTTCCCTCTTCGTATCCCAGAGCCCTGAACCTCCACATAAGGAGTCTGACTACTCTGCTAGAGATACCCCATTGGAGACTACATGGAGAGGAGAACGGTCCAGCTGAACCCAGCCTTCCAGTCACCTTCACCCCTGTGCCCACTTACAATCAATCTGTCCTGGATTCTCCAATCAGACCAGCCACCAAGAGTGATTCCAGTAATGTGGAGCAGAAGGGTCACCTAGAAGATTTTTGTTTCAAATTCCTGACCCACAAAACTGAGACATAGTGAAATGTTTAAGCCACTAAATTGGTCACCCACCTTTGCCCCCTCCTCCCCATCCTCATTGTTCCTTCCCTCAGCCTCATAGCCTCAGCCTGGAGGGCTACCCTGGCTTCATTTCCAGATTCCCGTCTGGTCCCCTCCTGGCCACACTCTCCCTGGCCTCTGGTGACCTTCCTAAGCCAAGGTTCTGATCACACCCAACCTCAAAGCCCTGTGGGGTCTTAGCTACCTCTCTAGCCACCTTGCTCACCACTTCCCTTAACACCCCTATGCTCATCATTCCCCAGATGGAGCACACTCTTGAAAGGTCTCCATGGCTGTTGTATATGCTGTTCCCTCTGCCTGCCTAATGCCGTTGTCTGCTTAGCAACCTCCTATTCCACCTTCAGTGCACAGGTCAAATCCAGGGCATTTACTGGCTCCCTCCTCTGGGCTTTTTGAGACTTCACCATCCTTTATTGTCATTATACATTAGGCTGAGAAGCAGCTTGAGTTGAGGACAAAAGCTCTTGGGTTTTTGTCTGCCTAGCACTAACATGGTACCTGGCATAGGAGTCCAACAGTTTTACAGAACAAGTTAATAAAATAACAAATTCATGATGCAGGAAGTTCAGTGCAGGTCCTGGCCCCAAGCTGTCTATAGAAAAGCAAAACATGAAAAGTTGAATTTCAACAAAATATTCCAACCAGCAGCACAGCAATGATATAGACCCAGGGTCAGAGAAGGGAGAAGCCCCTGCGTCCTAAGTAGTTGGAGAGGACTTCCTGGAGGAGGAGAACCTTGCTGGAGTCAGTGTCTCCTTCTCCAGGAGCTCTCCCAGAGTCCTCTGGGCTGAGGCTGCCCCTGGAACTTTTATCATCTGTACTCAATTAACCGCATCACAAGGGTTGCTCATGTGTCCCGCTCTCCACCCACTGTGCATCCACAGTGCCCAGCCAGGGGAGGTCAGAGACAAGCTGACCTCTCCCATGGCCTCATAACTGGCTTCTCGCTCTCCTCCAAGAGACAGGGACCAGTACAGGGCCTCCCCCAGGCAGGCTGGTTATCGAAATGAGTAAGGGGGAGGTTAAGTAAGCACTGTGGGCAGAAGGAAGCTCAGAGAGTCCCAAAGAGTAAACCTAGGAGCTGCAGGGCTCTGACTGCACTGCTGTCCTGCTGTGCAACCCTGCAGCTCCCTTCTGTGGACGGGAACCATGGCAGGGTCAGTGCGATACGTGCCTGGCACAGTGTAGTGTATACTGGTACCTGCTAAACAGGAGTCTGGGCATGGGGAGGTCGATGAGGGATGACTGCAGGCCCTTGGTGCTCTGCCTCTGGAGAAGGCCTCCAGAAGGGTGAAGAGAAAGGAAGGAAATATTTTCAAAGCTGCAGCCAAGGGACCGGGTCCTGGGCTTGGCTGCCACACTCAGCGCGAGCAGGCCACCTAAGAGAACAGGTAGCAGAGATACGTGAGCACTCAGCTTGTCTCCATGTGGAGAAGCGCTGTCCAGCATGAGGATGGCTGACAGGACAGGTAGTGAGCAGCCCATCATGAGATGTTCAGCCACTGGATAACCTCGTAAATCGAGAATGTCTGGGCTGGAAGGTCTTTCAGTCTTCCTCAAGGTACACGTGGGGAAGCAGAGGCCCAGAGAAGCAGAAGGAATTGCTCATGGTTACCCGATGACAGAACAAGACTTGCACCCTGGTCTCCCTACTCCCACTTAAGACACCACTCCACACAGGCTCTCTTCAGCTGACCCAGAGCCCGTGGTGTTTATGAGGAGTTTATAGACAAACTCTACTCCCAGATGCCCCTCAGGCCGCCTCCCACTGATGCTGAATCTGAACCCCGAGGCTCTGCAGCACCGAGAGGGTCGTGCCAGTCTGGGAAAGTTGTTCAGCTACTTCAAGCCTCAGTTTGCTCATCTGTGAAGCGGTAATAGTAACAGGTTCCACCTCAGCTGGTTTATGTGAGGATTGATGAGATAAAAGATAATGAGATAAAAGATAAAAAGCACTCAGAACAGGCCCAGTATTGCAGGGCTCAATAGATGCCAGTTGTAGACTTTTTTTCTTAACCATTTGAGGCTCTGCTCCCTTCTGGCTAGGTGGCCCTGGAAAGGTCTCTTTTACTCTCTGAGGCCTTTTGCCCCATCTTAAGAGAATACTTTGGCTAAGTGATTGCAAAGGTGCTGGCCAGCTGGAAAGTTTTTCGATATACTTTAGGTTTTTCAAGGTACTATCCAAATTGGGATTGCATCTCATTAGCATGAAAGAAGCCTCACCTTTTTCAGACACCTCAGGTCGGAAAACATTCAAAAGGCATTAGGCCCTTCCTTAGGAAGCCAAGGGATTCACTGCCTCATTTCCATCTTCCAGATGGCAGATCTATTGGCTCACTTTACACACACACACACACACACACACACACACACACACACACAAAGCAATGCCTCTCTCCCTCCCCAGTCATCCTCCCTTCTCAGCAAAAAGGGCTGGTTTCTTATTAATAGAGGAAGGACAGTTAACATGTATTCTGCATCTCCTACGTGCCAGGTAGGACACCAGGCCCTTCTCCTGTGTAATTTCACCTAATTGTCACAGCAACTCAGGAATGGGGATAGCATACCCCACTTGTGCCCAAGGAAGCCAGCTCAGAGGGCAGGAGCAACTGGTCCTGGTCACACTGGTACATGACAGGAAAGGGGCTAGAGCTCAAGCCCACCCTTAGGTGTCTTCCAGGAACCACAGACTGAGTAAGGGTGGAGATGGGAAAGAGCTTGGAGCACAGTCTCCCTGAATCTGACCCCTGGGGTGGAGAAGAGGAGAAACGGAGTGGGACAGGGAGAGCTCTAGGGGCTGCATGCAGATTCAGACTCCTGAGCAGAGCCCAGCCTGAGCAGACGCTCCTGCCTCTCACCTTCTCATCCGGCTGGATGGGGGAGGTAGGGGCTCTCTGCTGCGCAGGTTTACAGGCATATGTCCTCCAGGGCTCACTGGGGATGAGCAACTACAACTAGACCAGTGGGTCAGTGCAAAACAAAGTGCAGTCCACCAGTAAGCCCGCTCTCCCTGCTGGGCAGAGTGGACCCCAGTCCCGCAGGCGCAGTGGGATTCACTGGGGAGGTGGCTGGGCAGGGTGGAACTGCATTAGCACACCCATGTTTGGACTACAGCTCATGACCAGTCCACTGAGTGGCCTAGGAAATGCCCACCCTACAGAGTTTAAGATCGAGCAAAGGGCTGTATACACATGTGCGCATACATGTGCGTCTATTTCAGCACTGCCTGCCTCGTAGGACACAATCGGGAGAGGTACGAAGTGAGAAACGCTAATACTTCTTGGGGATCAGGAACAAGGCCAGGGCCCCTGCCTGTTGGGAAGACAAGAGAGAAAATGGTTGGTGACAGAGAGATGCCTGAGGACTGCAGGAGGCCAGTAAAGGTCCTTTACCAAGGCAAGAAAGTCTTAGAAGGCTTCCTGGAAGAAGGGATATTCAAGCTGGGCAGGGCGTTGGGGCCGCGGAGACTGCAGGCAGCACCTTCAGGGCAGAGGTTCAAAGGAAGGGTTCAAGAGGCAGGCCGGCCCACCATGGAGGCTTGTACGCTCAGCAACACACTTGGTCTTTGTCCTAGAACAAAATTCCACCCAAAAAAGTCTAGTATGCTCTCATCAAAGACAATCCCCAACATCGAACCCTCCCCTCCCCCACAAATGCCTGGCCTTCTCAGCTCCCCTGGATTTCTCCACACAGCCCCACACAGTAGGAAGGACTTTAAAGGGACAGGGGCTGCTGAGGACACGACTGAGTTTGGGCGCTGAGTTAGGACCTCCTGATTCAAGGAGGCCTAGAAAGGGTCACACAAAGCCCAGACCCCCAGGTGCTCAGGCCAAGGCTCCTTCTCACCAGCACGTCCCGCATGGTCTCCATTCTGTCCCCTCTCTGAGGAAGCCTCAAGATGTACCCTCATTGGGAACAAGACTGCAGAGGCAGTGGGGCAGACACAACACAATGATGAAGACTAAGCTAAGGAGGGGAAGCCTAAATATTACTTATTCATTCGAAAGGCAGTTCAGCCCAGGCTGCACCTCAAGGGCGACAAACCTCCTGTCCTGATGTCTCAGCCAGGCTGTGCATCACCACACCACCCGCCAGGCCCAGTGGGAAGGCCTGAGAGCCATGGATTAGGGAACAGACCTCCACTCAACTCAGGTAGTGAGCTTCCCGTCCTAGAGGAATGCAATCACGTGGCTGAGCCTGCTGCTACAGAAGAGAGGCCTGCCCCGTCTGGAGGACCAAACTGAAAATGAAGATCCATAAGCCCCCCCATTCTACCACTTAAGTCGCAGCCTCTCAAGCTGGGACAACCTCAAGCAAGTCACTAGAGTTTTCAGGACCTCAGCTTTGCTCGTCAAACGGGCTGTTCGTTCCTGGTCGATGTGCCTTGTGAGGAGCAATAGTAAGAGCCAAATGAGAGCATGAATGTGAGGGCGCTTTGCAAAGTACAAAGCACTGTAAAAATGCAGCATTTTTATCATTTGAAACAGCTTTCAGAGCAGTGGCCCCACAGGACCCCAGAGAAATGCATCCTTTACCTTCTATTGGAACCATGTGTTCCCAATGAGGTAATGGATGAGAAAGCACTTTGCAAAAAGCAAATCCCCGCACAAATGGTAGTTGTTATCATTGCCATTATCATGATGGTGGTGATGATGATCGCTGTTCTCCCATCTCCTGACTCGAGGACCCCAAGGGGCCAAAAACAATCTAACCTTAGATCCTGAAGGCAGACCTGTTAACTCTGAGGCCATTAGCCTCCTGATTTGGAGGTGGCTGAGAAGCAGTTTCTGGCTGAACCCATAAGGGCCGCTCCATCTCCAAAAGAGGCCCCTCAGGCCCCCTGGATATGGCCAAGCTCCCGCCCATGCCACCCCTACACTTGCCCCTCCTTTCCCACCTCCAGACACCCAGGGCATCATCCTCGATGCCTCCCTCTGCCCCAGTCTCCAACTTGGTCAGTCACCAATAAGAACAATAATGACAGCTAATGTTTACTGAGCACTACACATGCACCGAGACTGTTCTAAGCCCTGTTGAAGGCTATCTCTCCTAGCCATAAAGAAAACAGTGTTAACAGCCCCATTTTATAGACCAGGAAGCTGAGACAGAGGGTAAATAACCTGCCCAAGTTCGCACGGCTGGTAAATACTAGAGCCAGGTTCAAACTCAGGCAATTTACAGCCAACAAACTATCCTTCAATCTCTCAAATGTCTCTCTCATCTCTCCGCTCTCCTGCATGACCGCTGTTACCACCCTGTCCAGGCCACCAACGCCTCTCATCTCAGCCATTATGACTATCTGCCTGCTACTCCCACCGTGAGTGACACAAGTGCTTGGCCCTCTCTGGCGCTTTAAACTCTAGGCTTTTAAACTCTGGCACATGCTGGGCCCAAAGCAGGCAGGCATCAGTGAGCACTGAGCACACAGAACCAAACCAAATGCACTCAGGAGGCCGGGGCTGCTGAGGCTAATGACAGGGCCACAGGCAATAAATGGATGGCTCCTGGGTGCCAGGCACGGCTGAGGGCTTTCTGTGTGTTATCTATTTTCATCTACACAAGGACCCCTCCAGGTACAATTGTGCCACGGACAGATCAAAGCTCCTTCTACGCCACCAGCTGGAATTTCTCCTCTAGACTGCAGGCGTGAGTGATGGCCATGATTTAAGAGGAGGAATGAGGCTGACGTCTGTGCCCCCTCACGGTCCTTCATTGCTGTTTCCTCATCTGTCCTGCGGGGCAAGCCATCCCTTCCTGGACGGGTAGTCGGGGCAGCCAGAGGAGTGAACATCAGTGAACCACCAGCCCAGCTCCGGCAGCTGTAGTCTGAGAAACACTGGCTGCCCACACTCCATGGAGGTTTCTCTCAGGGGAGGGTGCCAGAGCTAGGTCAGGAGACTAAGCTGTGGCTCCCTCTGGGCCAGCAGCCGGGTGGCCCCAGGCAATGGGCTTTATGAGGAGCTTTGATTTATGAGGCTCATGTCTTAGGAAAAGCCTCCTCTGATGTGGCTCCAGACACCTCTTTAAAGGAGCCAGGAGTGCAGCACAAGACTAACCTGGGTGGCCCCATCCCAGGCCAGCCTCCCTTCACACTCACTTTCCTTTGGCCTTCTCCTGTCCAACTGATTAGGAATGGGTGGGGAACATAGCTCAGATAAAGAAGAACAACCCGGATGCCCTCTACACCTTGTAGAAACCTAGCCACCCGGAGTCTGAAATAACCTGGACAGGCTCCACACAGTACCCATCTCAGGGGAGAGCCCAGCCCCACCAGAGACTCTGCTGTGCAGCCACCAGAGGATTCCAAGCAGAGAACTGACATCATTGGGCTTATGTCAGAATAGGCCCCAACTGCAGGGAGGCCAAGTGGAAGCAGGGAGCAGACAGGAGGCAACTATAATAATCTGAGTAGAATGATGACGATGTGGGCCAGAAAGGATGAAGGGGTCAGATTCTGCCTATATGGTGAAGGGAGAATCAACAAGATGTGGGGATGGACTCGATGTAGGACGTGGGAGTCAAGAGAGAAGGGAATCCCAAGGATTTAGGCCTGAGCCACTAGTAAAGAAATGGGGAACCTAGCGGTATGTTGTGGGTGTTGCAGGAGTTTATCTTGGGTATGCTAAGTTTGAGATAGCTCTTAGGCACCCAGTTGAAAAACAGGGCAGTCTGGAGTTCAGAGGTGCAGTCCCAGCTGGAAATATAAATTTGGGATTGACCAGATGATAGTGAAAGCCATGCGCCTGGAGGAGAGCAGACAGGAAGAGAACCCTGGGGCACACCAGCCTCCAGACATCAGGAGCAGGCGCAGACACCAGCAAAGGCAAGTGAGAAACAGTTGCCAGGGAGGCAGGGGAAAACCAGGTGTCCTCGAAGGAGGAAGGGGTAAGAAATTGCATCAGATGCTGCTGAAAGATCAAATATGATGAGGCCTAAAGCCAACCCCTGGATCCAGCAGCAACGTAGAGGGCACCGATGACTCTGTTTTGGGTGACCCCCATGGTGGGGATGAGAGTCTGAGTGAAATCGATTCAAGAGAAAACAGGAAGAGACAAAGTGAATATTAACTCACTGCATACCCACAACAATCCTATGAGGTCAGTATGACATTTCTCATAGTTACAAATTAAAAACAACAAAACAAAAGAGACAGAGAGGGCTAACCAAAAGGCCCAACGTCGCCCAGCCAGCACATGGTGAAGCCAGGCTTCGAATCTGGGCAGCCTGGCCCTAGGGCCTCTGGTCTCAATGACTCTGCTCTGCTGTTTCTTACTCTATGACATACAGCCACCTGTTTATTGAGCCCCTTCTGTGTGCCAGGGGTAGCTCTTCACAGACACCACCTCCACCGAGCCACTGGTTGCTTGTTATTTCCCAGCTTTGCTGAACTCAGAGTTAGCAGGAGGTGAGACCAGTGTTTGAACCCAGGTCAGGATGACTCCGATGCTTGTGCCCATAATTGATAGCTTCCAGGATGGCATCCTGGGTCCCACTGGATCAGATACTCTGCTCAGGCAGGGACCAGGCCAACCACCCTGACTTGGGAGCCCCAAATCCCACTGACTAACAAATAGCCTAAGCACTGTGAGCAGCTACTGGGTCCTTGCTGGGTCTGACCTGTCTCCTTTCCTGCCTCACCTTCTGCCCCACGTCCCACCCCACTGCAGTCATTCCTGGGGATCCAAGCCTCAGCCTGGCAGACTTATAGCCCAGCAGAGAGAGGCGCAAGTCCAGGCATGCCCTTGGATGGTGCAAATAATTACAGAAACCTCCATTCCCTCTGCAGCGCTTTATCAAACCCCTTCCTCGCAGCTGGTCTTGGGGAGCCACAGGGCAGGGATGGTGATGTCAGACTTGGCCTCGCTCTCAACGCCTCCCTTCTAGTGACCCTTCCTGTCCCTGCAGCCTCAGTCTGCCCCAGAGTCAGGGACCAACAGCTCAGTTCTGCCTTTGTCCTCAAAGCACATCACTTCCTTTCATGCACCTGGTAAACATTTATGGTGCGGCTCATCTCTACAGTATTTCATCCAGTCACTCTCTCCAGGAATCTCCCTCCTCTGGTGTCTGAGTCTGAGACCCAGTTCCTCATTGGGGTAATGATTAATGTATACTTCTTAGCACTACAATAAGGATAAAAGAGATTAGTGGGCTAGAAGCACTTGGGGAACCATAAAAGCCCTGTGCATGCGTGTGTGCCACCCCAAGCCTCCACCAGGAGCCCAGTGGGACCTGCCCACCCACAATGACACTTAGTCCACTAAGTGTATGAGGCTTATCATCCCATAACCCTCCTTAAACATGAGCTCCCTGATGGCCAGGATTCCACCCAAACTGTTTGCCTCTGTCCCTTGCTTCTGCATGGCCACTAGTTCACAGGCTGCTTCCACAGCTCTCGAGATAGGCCTCATTACTCCCATGTGGCCAATGAAGAAGCTGCACCCCCAAGGTCACCCAGCCAGTCAGGAGTGGATCTCGGCCATGGTTCAGGCCCCGACATCTCTGGTCTGGCCCCTTGGTCCATTCTCAACCCCAATACCGGAGCAAGGCTTCAAAACACCTTCTCACCTGTCTTCCAGACTCACGTGCCTTCAGTGGTTCTGTGCTGTCCTGGGGCAAAAATCTAACTCACCGCCATAGCCCTTGTGGTCCCACTGAGCTGTGCGGCCTCATTTCCCTCCATTCCCATGCCTTTCCAGCTATACCCATTCCTCACCAGTGTCCTCTCCACAGCGTTGCACAGAGAAACGGTAATCCGGAATGGATTACTGTTCCATCAATTAAATTCTTCAGTTACAGCTGGGTTTCTCAGCCTCAGAACTACTGGTGTTTTGGGGCCAGAGCATTCTTCGTTATGGGGTTTGTCCTCCGCATTGTGTGTTGTTAAGTAGCACTAAGGCTCACCATACATATATACACAATATGATAGCTAGGATCGGGTTTGGGTCCCACTGTACCCCTCACTTCCAAAAAGCACACTACATTTTACAAAGTGCTTCTGTTCCCCCTGTCTTCTTTGACCCTCCTCACATCCCTGTGAGGCACTCCACACCGTACATTAGGAAACTAAGGCACAAATGAGGAGAGTGACCTATCCAAGGTCATACAGTTGGTCAGGAGGAAAACCAGGACTCAGCCCGGATATTCTCCCAGCCAGCCTTCAGTTAACACAAGTCCTTCCTTGCTCTGTGCTCCAGTAGCTGTTTATCTGGGCCTCCTCTCACATGTTCACAATTGTCCTTGAACATGTCTTCTGTGCCTAGCCCTTCCCTTCTGTGTGGGGGACCTTCCCTGTCCTGGAGGAGCTCTAGATGAGAGGCATGGACACAGAGATGTGCACTAAAGTGTCATGGGAACCATGACAAAGGGCCCACAGGAATGGGGTGAGTGTGAACATCATTCCATGTTCTCCTCCCTGGGGGCCCATGAGCTTCCCTCTGTATACCCAGGTATCAGCATGAAGTCTGGGTCCAAGCAGGTGCTGAGTAAGTAATAGATGAGAAAAAAAGAAAGATGAAGGGAAGGAAGGAAGATTTTTTTCTACCAGGTAAGACTGGGTAATGACTGATTCCCCTCTACCCGCATAGTCAGTCTGGGTTAGGTACAACCTAGTCATTCATTGCACAATATTCCCTGAGCATCTTCTGTTCCAGGCAGCATGCTAGGGCTGGAAGTACTGTGACGAACAGGCCAGACACAACCTAGCCTCTGTGGACCCTCCAGGCTGGCAAAATGTCCTTCATGCTTCTCTCCCAGCCTTTCCCATCACATGGTCACCACCCAGTAGGGGTGCTTCTGTCTACATGCATCTGTCTCATGTAGACTGAGCGCTTTCTGAAAGCAAAGGCCAGTCTAACTCCTCCCTGTGTCCCTACACCCGGCACCCAGCGTGAGCCTGGCCCTGAGCGGATCTTTGCTGGTTGAACTGAACAAATGGTGTGTCCAAGGACTGAGGTGCAGGCTGTTCTGTTAGCTTTAGAGAGGACTTCCTCATCAACGCTTGCAGCCCAGTGGTGTTTTTTCACATCAGCAACAGACTTTTGCGCAACCTTCATGACAACACGTGGAGAGAGAGTACTGATGTAGCTTTTTATCTGGTTTTATCTAAGTGACCCGAAGCATAAAACAAAAGTGGTCAGCAGCCACAGCCCAGGCGGGAATCCTATTTCTGGACTGGACCTCTCTCTGGATTCAATATTCAACCAGTTCTGGCCAAGAAGGGCTTGGCTGACGGGAACTGAGTGCTCTCGCAAGCCAAGCCCACAACTCCAGTGAGGACAGGTGGCTTCCGGAGACACACAGCACCTGACCAAACAGAGACAGAATAACTCAGGCTGTGTGAGATTTTTCAAATAGCGCAACAAGGCTTTACACTGTAAGTCTCCCAAAAGTGACACTCCTTCTCCCAAACCTCGATACGATGCCTCCCTTTTCTAAGCCCTCTAACTGCTTAATAAGTTTCTTAGATGTCTACCTTGTTTTATCAATAAGACTGTGACAGATTCAAAGACACAGTGAGTCTCGCTCATTTCTCCTCTACTCCAGATCCTAGTACACAAAGTGCTTAATAAAAATGTATGGTTTCTACATCTTAGAAATTCTCTAAAAGGAAGGCACATTCCATCCAACCCCTCAGACACCAGCCAGATGAAATCCCAAGGGGTTAAACATAAAGTCCCATGATAAGGTTCAAATTGCTACACGCTGGGCCTCCGAAGCCTCCAAGCAGAGCCCAGCCTCTGTGTAAACTCCCAGCAGAGAACCAACCAGACTCCTGTCTGTTCCCATGCCTGTCTCCAGCTGTGCTCCTCCAAGGTACCTTGTTCCTCTCTGCTCCCCAGCACCCAGCACATCGCCTGGCCTGCAGCAGAAGCATCCCAGTTCTTTATCAAATGAAAATGTTCATCACATTGTTATTTACAATAGTGAGTGAAAAGCAAGAAATGACCTATAAATGTCCAGCAACAGAGGAAAGATTCCATATATCAGGGTGCGTCCAGGTAAGGAAATACTTGTGGCCTTTATCTTGAGAGGCTGTATGTAGCTCACAAAGGAAAATTTTAAAGTAGAATACAGAAGTATCACCTATGCCATGATTCAAACTATTTTTAAACCCTATATGTGGACAGAGGTCAGAAAAGGTAAATGAGCAGGGGAAACTGGTAATTATTTATGGGGATGAATTTGTGAAAGAATGCATCTCATTTTGAATTAATTATTGCTCTAGTGTTATCAGTGAAGAATTTTTTAAGTCATGTACAGAAGAACAGGAAGGTAAAAACCTGCCTAATAGCATGTCTGTAAAAAAGAGAGGGATTTGAAGGTTGGAGATATTTGTATACACTGAGTCAACAAGCTGATGAGATCTGAAGCTCTGTTTGCTGGAAAGGTTCAGTTGTAAAAACTCTGCTCACCCAGCTAGGCCCAGCTAGGTCACCAGGCCAGCTCCTGGCACCAAATTCTAAAAGGAGCTTGGGACCTGCTTTCCGAGAAGAGCCCAGGGCTAATGGCCTGGAGATGTGGCTCCTGAATAAGAGAAGGCTCGCTGGCTTTTAGAGCCTGAGGCGTCACAGAATAGAACCAGGATCAATGGGAAAAGCTACAAGAGGCCTGACTTGGCGCGCAGTATAAGAACTGTATTGAAAGCAGAGCGCTCCTATTACTGGGAGTATTCAGGGACAGACTGGAGACCTAACATCAGAAATATTTTAGGGAGATAAAGCAGATGAATTTCATGTATGCTGTGAGAATGAAACATATTTATTGAGTACCTATAAAAAAATGAATGCACGTTGTGTGTGTGTGTGTGTGTGTGTGTGTGTAATTTCATATAATCACAAATTTTCAGACGAAGAAACTGAGGCTTAGGAAGGTGAAACGGTTTGCTCTAACTTTCAAAGCTGGCCAAAGCAGATCAGGAATTCACACCCAGATCTGCTCAACTCCAAAGCTCCTTCCTCTCACTCCCGACTTTTACCTTCTTAAATATTTCATTCATTAGTAAGAAGAGACTCTGAATCCTCATTCAGACTTCCTCCTACTACTATAGGATGAGGAGATTCTCAACTTCTCCATCATGAAGTTGAGCTGTGGCCTGGGGAACACAGCAGACCACGCTGGCCAAGCTGGAGGTGGCCCATCTGCAGGATAGGAGGGCCAAGGCCAAAGGAGTCAAACTCTGCCTCCAGACAACTCTGAAGACACCCTGCCCAGCCATTCTCACTAGTCCAGGTGCTAAAATGGAACAGAAGCCTCAGTGTGTGGGAGTTCACAGACAGGATGGCGAGAGCATCTGCTCTGTTCCAGGCAGCATGCTAGGTGCTGGAAGTACTGTGACGAACACTGAGGCCCACCGCCAACGTCACCTATTCTATGAAGCCTTCCCTGATCATCTCCTATTCCTAGGCCCAGATTGAGTTACTCTGTGCTTCTCTAGCACTCAGAACATTCCCCTATTTTTAGACTATTTAGTTGACTGTGGGCCTTGAAGCAGGTGCCATGTGAGCTGAACTGACAACAAAGCCTCCCTGCCAACCGAAAACCTACATGGCCTTTAAAGTTTTGCATTTGCAGATCTCTGTGAAATCTGCCTGCAGCCTCTGAGAACAGGTTTTCCATCTGCTTTTCTCCCAACTTCCCCCACACGAGCCTGTTTTCACTCTCCTATGCCCCACAGCCCCCAGCTCAGGGCTCGCCACATAACAGGATCATGCCTCCCGGATCTATCGGTCTATGACAGCGAGAGTGCACGGGAGCTGCTGCAGCCTCACCCTACTACTCTCTGCTGGGACTGAACGCTTGGCCCTCGTGACTTCTTACCCCCACCCACCAGGCAACGGCAGTGCAGAGCCCTCTCCCAGGCCCAGCGTGGCCAAACTGTCCCCAGGCTCTGCCTAGCCAGGTCACTCTAGTGTCGGGTGCATTATTCCCTAAGCTGGCAAGTACGCAGTGTTCCCCACAATCTTGTGCCTATAAAGGCTAGAGTGGCGCCAGTGGTCATGGAAGCCTCATTTCAGTCTGGGTCCCCAGGAGGCCCCCTCCAACTCCTCAAGCCCACACTCAATTTGGGACTGTACGCATTACATCTTGAACCTCCTGTCCACACGGTCCCCACAGAATTTATTAGTGGAACATTCAAGTGGTCTAGAGAGATGGCAGTGATAAAATGACTCTAAAAGGACCTGGATTAACATTGGGGCCATTTTCCCAGGGAAACCCAGCCCCAGATACAGAGGAAAAACAAAATGAGTCCATGCCTCCAATTAGACCATGCTGAGAAAATGAGCCAAAAAGGTTTTATGAAGAGGCAGCACAATGCAGGGGAGAACTGGCTTTAAGCCCTGATTCTGTACTTATCAGCCAAGCGGTCTTGGGTAAGTCACCTTCTTCAGGGAACCTTCCCCAATTCCCCCCGCCACTGGTCCCTATCTATGGGCACCCATTACTCCTTGAGCTTCCTATGCATCTCCCACTACACAGGGATTTTTCTCCCAGTCAGGGACACCCAGCTCAGGGCTTGGGACAGAGGAATACCAGGTATTTGCTGGATAGAGGGATGGAGAGATGAATAGAAAAACAAAAGAACAAACAAAGTTCAACTCTCTGGGCCTATTTTTCATCTTGAGAACTATATCTTTAGTACTAAGTGCAATGCTGGTATGAGGTAGATACTAATGACCAAATGAAGGCAAGGATGAAGAGAAGCCTATTTGGCGTGGCTCCTCAGGGCTGTGGTGAGGGACAGCTGAGATGATGGTGAAAACACTGCAAATACCTGTGTGAGGGTGGTTTGGATCAGGGCGACCCAAAGTGTGGCCGCAGTCCAATGGCATCAGCGTCACCTGGGAACCTTCTAGAATTACAAATTCCCAGGCCTTACCCCAGATCTGCAGAAGCAGATTCTCTGGGCACGAGGCTCAGGAAACTGGACTTAACAGCCTGTCAGACGACTTTTCTACAAAGGAAAGTTTGAGAACATTGGTTTCAATCATAGGTCTAAGCTCCTTATGTTCTCTGTGCCCCTGTTTCCATCTCAGCAAAATGAGGACGATGCGTATAAATATGCTCAGGAGAGTCTCAGGCAGACCGTCGTCACTAAGCTCCCACACCAGGACGCCAGCACCCATGAAGCACGGAGGACACAGACACAGCACGCACAGCCCCATTGTGCTCTAGAGCTCTGTTCTCCAGAGCTCAGGCTTGGGGTAAAGACATGTCACACCTGAGGTGCGTGTAAGGATGTGCTCCACGGTGTGGCTGGGGTCACATGAGTGAATCCTCACGGCTGACCCAGAGGCCCTTGGACTGAGCTGAAGCTGTCTGCATAAGGGATGCTAGGAACCTACAAACTCTATTTTACACAGGGGGAAACTGAAGCCAGAGAGGAGCAACTTGGCCTGAGAGCGCCCAGTCAGTGTGGGTGAGCCAAGCCTGGGATGCAGGGCTCTAGGGAGATTTTGAGCAGACATGCCCACTGCAGGCTAAGAAGTGCCCTCTCTCACCTCCACCCAAGAGCCATGGGGACAGGCTGCCTGAACACAGTAAGGGCCAACTTAGTGCTCCCAACTCACTCCTGGCCGGGAGCCTCACGTGGGCTGACAGTCAAGGTAAGGAGACATAGTGTCTCACTTGGTGATTGTTGGCTCTCTTAGGCCCCTGCTTTAATGGTCTGGGGTTACTGGTGGGGGTCTAGAAGCTCCAGCAACCTGGAATTCCTCCAAACAGCCTCTTTCCGCAATCCTGACTCTAAAACACACATTCATTCATTTACTCATTCAACAATTATTCTCTGAGCATCTCTCATGTGTCAGGCTCTGTGAAGATGGCTTTAATCCTAGCAAGGACAAGAAAATAGTTGATGTGGAATTATTATTCTGATGCTCAGAGAGGCTAAGGGACCTGCCTATGATTACACAACTCAAGAGAGGCAGCGTAGGGTGGGCTGACACTGAAGCTCGTTCTCTACCTATGGTCATGCCACTTCATGAATTAGAAGCTTGGGTTTGTGCCTGGCTGAGCCCCATATTAGGTCCCAGATTAGAAAGTCACAGCCCACTCTGAGTGAGCTCCGATTCCCTAAAGCCAGCGGAGAAAATATTATCTATCCCCCAGGCCTGTCTGGAGAAATCTAACCAGAAGATGGAAACAAGGAGATGGACAAACATGTGGCTGTCATTGTCTGGTCACTGGTCACCACCGGCTGCAAAGCAGCCTCTTGCAAGGGACATCTCCTCAGGGCCCCATAGGCGAGGGGATTGTTTCCATTGTTTTAACAGAGGTTTAGAGACGTGGAGCTCTCGCAGAGGCGCACGGCCGCAAAGCCTGGTCTTGAACTCAGGTCTTCTGGCTCCTGGGCCAGGACCCCTTCCATGAGGGCTCTCACTGTCCTGCCACCTCATTCACCAAACCTCCCCCCACACCACCCCTGGAACAGCAGCCCTTGCCACCCCACCCATACCACCTCCTCCCTCTACCTGGCCCAGAGAGTCCAGCCTGGAGCCAGCAGCTACCAGGACTCCGTCCAAGAATCCCCAGGCAAAAGCAGAAGGAGGGAAAGAGGCACAGTTAAGATTTAAAATTTCTTGAACAGAACCTTCTTTTATTTTGAGGAAGAAATCATTGACTTGGTTCACAGTTCAGAAAAAAATAATAATCTTTGGGTTCGGTTTGGGATTCAGCAAATTAGCACCGTTTGCTCTGGTTTGGGTTTGAGGTTTTGGTCAAGTCTGTGGGAAGCAACAATTGGGGAACCTCATTCCACAGGCCCCAAAGGCATTGGTCTCACTGGCACCATTAAGGGACAGAGAATAAGAAAAGACCGTTCACCATTCAGGCAAGAGTCCTGATTCTCCTTAGAGCTCTGAGAGCAGTGGGCCCACTCCTGAACTGAGAAGTATCCCTCCCTGCCCAGCTTCATCTCCTTCTCCAGCCTGGCTGAGTGCTGGACCAGCCCCCAGCTGCTGGGGGAGAGCCCAGTGTCACCTCTTCCCTATATCCTGGCACAGTCACCCAATTTGGAACCTCCAAGCCTGAGAGTTCCAACCACTTCCCCCTCAGTCCACCCTGGTCTTCCCTGATGATCTTTCCACCTCCCCTCAGTACTAGGGACCCCTGGCTACAGCCGCTCCTCAATCAGAAACCACCCACCCACTGGGCCTGTCACAGAGAGGTTCTTTAAGGAAAACCAGGCTGAAACAAGCAAGGTGCCCAGTCCTTCCCCAACCCTCTGGCTGAGCATTCCGGTGTTTGATGTTTGTGTCCTGGGGCCAGAAGCACCATCCATCTCAACCTCCCACAGAGCGCCCTGTAGTACCCTCTAGGGCCAAGCCGTGGCTGCATCCCACTCCTCAGCCACATTTAGGAGCTAGGAGCTTTAATAACCACTGAAAGTTACTAAAATTTCTCTCTCAGCCTTGTGTCATACCAGAAGGATCATAGGCTCTGGACAAACATACCTTTGAAGCCCACTTAAAGGTCATGCAACCTTGAGCAGGCCCTCTGGCCTCTCTGAGCCTTATCTGCAAAATAGGAATATCAATACCTATTTTGCAGCATCTCGAGGATTTAGTGATGTGACATCAATTTCAAGGATGAAGTGATGCAACGGTAGGTACCCAGAAACCCAAGCTCTCCTTCTTCCTCTCTCCTCTCTCTGTGAGGACAGGGCACACTGCTATCCATAGCTCGTAATTACAAATGCATGTGAGGGGTATAATAAGCTTCGTGCTGGGTTGACAGTGCCATCAACTGGGTACAGTCTGTAGATTAGTCACAATGGGAGGTAATGATTGCTGAAACAACTGTATACCAACTAACGAGACTGGTGGCACCAGAGTGGCTCCTTCCGTGCAGAACACGTGGCCATCTCCATCTGCCAGGTGAAAAAATGGAGGCACAAAGCAGCCAGACAACTGGCCGAAGTTGCCCAGCCAGCAGTAATAGAGCCGGGCTGGAATTTGGATCTGCTGGCTCTAAGGCCCACCGGGGAGAAACACCCTGTAAATGACAGCCTTTCCTCACCAACACCTCAGCGTGTTCCCAAAAGTTCTGCTCCTCAGCCTGGCCGTTCGACGCACAACGGCCAAAGGAGGAAAAACAGTTCAGTTTGGAAGGCAATAAAAATGTGTATTTTCTTGCTAAACAAATTAGTTTACATCTGGTGATGTACAAATAAATAGAGGGGCCTTCCCCAGGCCCAGACCAGACGTCTCCCATGGCCCGGGCCCCGTGCCGACTGGATCTAGCCCTGGGCACCGAAAGGAGCACCCTCACTTCTCACTCATTCTCACGCCATCTGCGGGGTCTGTGCGCCTCCTCGCCTCCTCTCCCCTTTCATCGCCTCGAGAACTGCCCCTTTGTGGGGGTTCCTCTAGTCCTTTTTCCCCAAGGTATCAGAGAGGCCGTGAGGACTCCAGGCATTAATTTCCCCACTCTGAACCCCAGGCTCCTCACGTGTAAATTGGGGATAACGGCTTCTTCCTGCCAGTGCTGTTGTGAGAATAAAAAAATACCTGAAGTCCCTACCGTAAGTGCCTGCCACTTAGAAGACAGGCCTCAATTCCTCCTCCACTGTTCCGTGGCACCATCCCCTTGGGGGACACACTGGCTGTGGACTGCCCGGAGCTCAGCTGAGCCTGGTTGCCTCATGCTTCTGAGGCAGTGAGTGACCTCATCATTCTGACTGTGCTCCCCACATCCAATTCCTGGGGACAACCCATGACCCCTTCCTGGAGATCCACAACGAATATCAGCATATCACATCCCCGAGGGAGCCTGTCATCAAGAGCCTCGCTTTGGAGTTGTCTCCAAAAACCACAAAGACAGATGATTAATTCTCTGATGGCTTGGAAGACACTGCCTGAAATGGGCTGAAGGTTGTTCACCTCCCACAGGACAGGGAATCCGAGGCCCAGAGAGGCTAGATCACTTGCCTGGCATCATGCTGAAAGCCAGATCTCTGGACTCCCCACCCCAGAATCTTCTAAATAAGACCAATGATAAAGACCTGGTACCTGCCACCAAGCAGTGATGGGAGGCCACTGAAGGGATGCACTAATGGCATAGATATATCAGCCCATGGCCTATCCAAGTACTCACATCCACCACGAGCACCCAGCTCCCCCGGGACTTAAAGGCTTCTGACTTTCAGAGCCACTAATTCAAATGCACATCTCAGATGGGGGTGTGTGTGCTGGCCGGGTGGTACTAGGGTAGTACTATCGGCCAGGACTCAGACAGGATTAGCTGGGAGCAGAGCAAGAGTGAAGCCTCAGGGTCTGGGGGAGGTGAGGAGGGGTAGTGAGCCCCTCTCTCTCTGGACCTGTCGTCTTCTTAACTGAAAAAAGAATGCACTACACAAGATGACCCCAGGGTCCCTTCCTAACCAGAAAAACCTGACTTTTTTAGATCCAACTTTGCAATCCATTTCAACTATAAAGTCAGGTGTGCCTGTGGTCCTGGTAACCGGTGTGAACCTACAACCAGGCCTGACTGCTCCTTCCCTAGTGACCTCTCCTCAGCCTGAGAAGTGACCCCCAACTCCATCTCTCTCTCTCAGCAGGCCTACATCTGAAGCTGGCCTCTTGACCACTGCAGGCCTCAGGTTCTTAGAGTGGGCAGATATGGGAGGGAATGGCCTTACACCTCACTCTCTCTCCCTGACTACCCAGGCCACCCTGGGCCTCTGGTGGGAGGGGATGAGTCCACAAGGGGGAGGGATGCAGCAGCCACAAATGCCCCAGGAGCAGCTGGATGATTGTGGGAGCTGGGCCTGCAATTAAAATAAACCCCCCAACAGCCTTAAAATAACTACAAGGCATTTCAAGAAGATTGTATTGTTGAATTTACTGTTTGTTTACTAAGACAATCTGAGTTGGGTTTCAGATGAAAGGAGGAGGGAGACCAGATGTGAGACTGAACGTCTGACCTGCAGCATCTGCTGCTCCGCCAGGATCCCTAGCACGCTTGGGGGGAAGGGGCCGCCCAGAGGACAATGAAGACCAAGAGACCCAGTCCCTGGCCCCAAACCCCAGGCCGTCCAGCCTCTCCAGGTCGGGGCCCAGGAAGCCAGCATTCTACCTCTATCTGTCCACTTCCCCCACTTACACAGAAACTCGGCAGGGCTACTCAGAGGCAAGACATCCCAGAAATATGTCTGAGTTTCAGAATCACAGAAATGAGAGTTCAGTGCCAGCTGTCAACCCTGGACAAGACACTGGGGTGCTCTGAACCCATTTCCTCAACTATAAAACCAGGACAGCACATGCCTGCCTCCTGCCCCGCAGTGAGGAGGGAACGGAAGGTCTGGAAAGCACCTGGCACGGTGCTGACTGCCGGGGGGCTCTGTGACAGCAATGCCAGCCCCACTTCTTTCCTTCTCCTCCCAGCTTGTTGGCCTCTTGTAAAGAGCATCACCTAAGCTGCCCACCTGAGGCAACCTGACCCGGGGAGGGCCACCACCATGCTCTGTGAACTCCTCAAGGTCAGGTACCTGGTCGGAGTCCTGGGTCCCCGGGGCCCAGCCCATAGCTGGACAGAGTAGTGGTTCCCAGACATCTGTTGAATGAAGGAGGGAAATGGCAAGGATAGGAAGGAGGCTTCACTCACTTCAGCAAGGGTCTGTCAGCACAGGCTGTCAATCATGTCTCAGCTACTAATAGCTCTAAAACTTTTTCATATCAAATAGAGCATCTGTCCTTAATGTCCTCATAAGGGAAAACAAGGAGAGACATTTCCATCACATGAGTTTCATTCATAGGTGGGAACACAGAGGCCCAAACAGATTGAGAAAACTTACTTCCCTTTCACAAATCCCTGCTCTTTGACAGGAAGTGGATGCTATCCATGTCATGAGCATAGGGGGCCTGTCACCCAATGGCACCTGTACCAGATTGGGGCAGCTACAAACCTCTGCTACTGACAGAGCTGTGTCACCTTGGACAAGACAGTTAATCTCTCTGAGCTTCGGTAACCTTCTCTTACAAAACAGATAAAATCCTCTCATCTCATGAACATTAGGTAAAATAATGGAAAGGGAAGTGTCTGTGAACTGTAAGCAACATGGAAATGTGAGGGGTTATTATCCTTCTATAATTAGAGAAAGTTTTAAAACTCATGTGGTCAGAAAACAGATCAATCCTATTTGGGGAGAGGTTAGGTGTAGGCAAGTGCATGTGTGATGCTTATGATACATGCTGAATGAATGAGTGAATGAATGAACAAAGGACATTCCAAAACCAGAGCTGTTTGGGTCATTTGAATGTATGCTAAGACTAATTTGTCCTAATAAGTATGCAATTGGAATAAAATACCAGCTCCAATTCCACTGCTGTAAATGAGCAGGGTGAGACATGTCTGAAAACTCGTATTTAACCATAGGCAAGAGCTGTACCCCTTACCATACCCAAGGTGAACTTCTCCACAAGGTGATGGCGCACACACCCACCACTGTCTGACACCTTCACTCCGCAACAGACATTGGCCAGATAATCTCAACCCTGGACACGACTGGGTTAAGGTTTCCTGGACCTTAGGCCTAACACCAGCGATACCATCTGCTGGTATCAGAGGGAGGCATGCAGGCCCTTCTTACAGAGCCTTGGGCCCACATAAGCCTCCAAGTCTGCAACATTAAGTCAGGGGAAAGCGAAAGCACTCTCAGGCTGCCCTGGGATCCACGCTTGTACCGGAAAAGCCGAGTTCTCTCTCTCCACGTTCGTGGCTGCATGAAGACGTGTGCCCAGCTCTGAGTAACTTGACTGGGTGATGTGGACAGGGCACGCTCTTCACCAGAACCAGGAATGCAGCCTGCAGGGGGCAAAGGCCATCAAGGCAGGGCTTTAGGGCCTCACAGCCTCTGTCTGGACTGTTGCCTCAGTGCTGCACAGATGATGCCAAGTGGAGTGGAATGTGCTGGTCGGAGGCTGGAGAGAGGCCTGGACCTGAGAGAAAGACTTGGGAGAATTCATGTAAAACTGTGAGCAAAATAAGAGAAATGGATGCTGCTGTCTCGGGCAAGTGTGTCCAGTCCAAGGTGGCCCAGAGGAGATCGTTTCCATCTCTCTGTGCTGACAGAGTGATGGCCTGGACTTCCCGAAAGCTCCACAGATCTAGGATGGTGACTGCTGTTCGAGGCCTACCAGGGAGGGACAGGTGAAAGGGCCTGAGCCCACCAGTGACCACCCATCCATAAACACATGTGGGTGCCTGGGGCACAAAGAGGACCCAGACATGGCCTGCCATCAGGGAGCTTATAATGGGCATTGCACCTTCTCCCGAATGGCTCAGAGGCTAAGTGATGTGATTCAAAATCATTTTCTGATCTCCCATCATCTTCTTCCACAGAGCCACAAACACCCAGTCAGCCACTTGTTCCTTTTCTCAGGGACCTTCCCTGACCATCCCATGCCCCTGTCCCCTCCACCCCCACCAACACACACAAACACAAACACTCCTGTACTGAGTTTATACTACACTAACTTAAACCACTTTGTCAGCTACTTTGCAAGTGTTCTTAATCTTTCAACTAATTCATCGGTTCTAAGAGAATAAAGGAAATTTGAAATTGCTATGCTGCATGCAATAAACTCTTGGCATCTGGCCGGCCGGGGCCATTCCAGGCAGATTAGGCACCAGCCCCGCACAGATGCTTCCTGCTGTAAAGGTGAGGAAAGATCCTCTCTCCCTCTCTGCAGCCCCTTCAACAACCCCGACCTTGAGACCCACTCTGTAACCACTCATTCTCTCCTTCAGCCGATCAGCAAACCGGCACCAACAGAGCTGACACCTGGTGGCAGGCCCTGGGCCAGGCCAGAGGATGAGAAGTCAATCAGGCGCAGTTCCCTGTGTCCCTGTGGGAGGCGCTCACAGGCTGGTGGGGGACTGGCCCAAGGCCATTCACTTCTCATCCTATAGACGTGACCGAAATAAACTGAATGTAATCATAAAAGGGCCCTCCCCTGTGGGTTACCTTTCAATGTATCCGCACAAGAATGCTGGGCTACCAGCAGATGCCAAGAACCTTGTCTGGGGACCTAAGTGCTGGTGCTGCAGTCTGGTCAACTTTTCACCAGGGTGGGATTGGTATCACTCATTAGAATACACCCACACTCCTGTCTGAACTGATTCTTCATGAACAATAACTTCAGAGCCAGGCAAGAAGGAAAAGAATTAGAGAGGTCTTCTTACCGCCGGTCAATCTATTCGAATCTGACTTTCACAAAAAAAAAAAAAAAAGAGGGAGACGGGCATAGAAACACATTAAATCCTATTACCAGAGAGTAAAAGAGACCTCAAGATCTTCTCGGACAACCTTGAGGTTTTACAGATGGAGAGACTGAGGCCCAGCAAAGAGAAGGAGTGGCCCCAGATCTCAGAGAAGCAAGAACAGGACCTAGATAGAAAGCCAGGCACGGTGTCCAGCAGAAAGGCTTCATTAGTCCAAACAGAGTTGACGCCTGGCAGCAGGTGCCCCTGCCTTCCAGAAGGAGGACCTGGAGGCTGAAGGAGGATGCTGTCCAACCCAAAGAAATCCATAACTAGTAATGAAGAGGAGCTGTTACAGGGAGAGTTCCTGGAAATACTGACCACCTTGAGATCCGGGCCAGCTCCACTGGCTCTCTTCCTCTCCTCCCAAAGGCCCCAGTACCTTGTCTCCCTATCCTTTGAATATTCATTCAACAAGTATTTGTTGTGAGCCTACTATGTGCCATACACCGTGGACATAACAATGAGCTAAACGGATGTCCCTGCCTTGAGTTAAAGTAGCCAAAGAATCCACAAATAAATGCATAATAATCTCTGTTAGTGGCATTAAGGATGTGTACTGGAAGCTACGAGAACACAGAAGTTAGGGAAAGCTTCCCTGCAGAAGTGGCATTTGAACTGAGACATGTATTATGAGTAAATATTAAGTGAGCAAAGGCTGAAGCAGAGGAAGGAAGAACATTTTATGTCAAGGAAACAGCCTGCACAAAGGCCCCAAGTAGAGGTAACAGTGCTTTGGAAGGGAAGGAAAGAAGGTTAGTGTGGCTGGAGTACAGAGAATAATGGGACAGCCATCAAGGAATAAAGCCAAAGGGGCAATCACGCAAGACCCTGGGGGCCACGGTACAAAATATGAGTGTTATTCTGAAAACAGCAAAGTCCTAAGCAGGGTAAGAGTATGTGACAGGATCCAATCTGTGTTATAAAAAGGTCCCCCTAAGTACAGTGTGGGAAACAGCCTAGAGCGGAAACAGGAAGCCCAAGAGGGAGGTGACTGCAGTTGGCCAGGTTTGCACTGAGTGGTGACAGTGGAGCTGGAGAGAAATGGACACATTCAAACAAGATCCAGGAGGTCAGAATGACAGGGCTTGCAGAGGAACTGGAAGTAGGGAGTCAGAGCTACCACCGAGAACAATTCCAAGAGTTTGGTAGTGGCACCCATCGCTAAGCCTGGGACAGTCGGCGAGGATCGGATGAGCTCAGACCTGGCATGTGGAGTCTGGGGTCACCCTTCCTCACTCCCCCACATGCACCGCTGGTGTACACCACCAATACCTCCTGAGCATATACCAAAGGCTGGGCCCTCCTCTGAGCACCCACAGCCTGGAACTCCCTTATGACAGTCCTCACAGCTGGTGGGTGTGACTATAAACCCAGGCAGGCAGTCTTCAGAGCCTGAGCCCCCTACCAATGGCTCCCTCCCAACAAGCCACGGAACATAATGACTGAGAGCAGACCATGGGTCAGGGTCCTGGGTTCAAACACCACCTCTGCTTCTAATTTCCTGCGTGACCCTGGGTGAGCTGCTCTACTTTCGTGGGTCTCGCCTGTGAAACGGGGATATAATGGGACCAACTAATGCCCTCAGGTGGATCAAATGAGATCAAAGGGTACGTATGAGTCAGCAACGTGCCTTGGTCACAGTGAGCACAAAAGTTGGAAGCAAGTCACTCGCCTTAGCAAATGCATATTTCCACTGTTGGCAGAAGGCCTGGCACAGGGCAGGTATGTAGAATGAAGGAATGGCCCAGGCACCCTGCAAACGCCCATCAGATAATGTGTTACGGTCCTAAAGTGGGTACACAGGGGAAGTATTGAGCACCTGTCCCAGAGACACTCGAGCACACATGGGGTATGCTGGGGATCCTGCGAAGGAATCAGGGCATTGGGAGGACCCAGATTAGAAGGATGAGGGCTTTGTACAGTCCTTTCCAGGCCTGAGGTTCGGTGACGCTCCCAACCCACCAGCCTGCCAGAGCACGGACAATTTTATGGAGCTCAGTTTCTTAATCAACCTTATTCTGCCGGGGCTTAGAGCTGAATCCTTTCCCCAAATTGGACATTTATAGTGCTGGAGGAGGGACAGAAGAGGAGGCTGGATGAAGTGTCCACATTCCAGCTAGGAGGTTAAGGGCTTTTGTGTTCCTTCCTTCTAAACCCCAAATGTTCCCAGCCAGGCCTGGAGGCATTCATGTCTCCCTCTATGGGCAGCCCGCCTCCCAGACCTCTTGTCACCCAGCTCCAAAGAGAGCCAGGCTGCCAGAACCTCATAGCATCCCCAGGGCTCAGCACAGAGCTGGCACACAGTAGGTGCATGTCTGTGGAGTGTGTAAACCAAGTTCAGCCTGATTTCGGCTTACCCAACCCTGCTCCCTCTTACTCCTGGGCTGATGTGGCCTCTCTGTGGTCAGGACACACCATGCAGGGTCAGGACACTGAGGCCACATGGGGACCATTGCAGGTGTGCCTCACTTTCACTGCAAGGTGAAGCAGCAAGCTGAGATCAGATCCACCAGGGCACCTGGTGGTTCAGAGAAAGAAACTGAGGTGTCTCCCGAAGCACAGCTCCATTCCTGTCAGTGCCACAAATCAAGAACCTTCAGTGGCTCACCAGTGCCCAGAAGGTCAAGTCCACACTCTTCAGCCTGATGCTCACTCCCGTCTTCCCTTGCAATGACTCCTTTCAATGTACTCCAGCCTGGTGCAGCTGCCTGCCTCCCCTCAGCTGGGCAGCAGGTGAGTAAGATACCTGGGTTCCTGACCAATAGGTTCCTGGCACCCTAACCACCACCCAAGAGCCCTCTTGGCAGAGGTCCTGGGGCTGTTCCCAGGGAAGGCAGGCAGAGCCCAACCCGGCTTTGCTCTTCCCAGCCCTGTGGCTTTAGGGACTTGGCTCTGCCCAAATCAATGAACTCAGCCTGACATCTGCTGTGCGCCTGGCCCTGAGCTGGACACACAAGATATGGAGATGCACGCTGCCATTGAGAGACTCATCAAGGGGGTCGGGAGACCCCCACAGAAATAGATGATAACAACCCCACGTGACCATGGCTGTGGGAACTCAGAGAAGACATTTGACCTGAATCGAGGTCAGGGAAGACGTCCAGGAGGAGGTGCGAGCAAACAGTGTCCTGGATGCAAACAGGAGATAGGTGAGAGCGAGGGAGGCACAGCAGAAAGGAGATGAGCAAGTACGAAGGTGGAAAACAGCAAGTCTCGGGCTCTGGCCAACTGTGGCCGACGCCCAGCTCACGAGGGCAGTCCTGTCCACCGAGGCTGCAAAGAAAGAAGGCCACAGAGAGGGGACCAGGCTTTCACGCGCGCCCCCTGCCACCTTCGCTCCCATCTGAGCCTGCGGACATACCATTCCTTGCGGCCGCCCTGCCGCGGAGCTCCGCGTCCCCAGAGCGCCATGGTGTCTGCGCTGCCGGGTGCGATCTGTTATTATCCCCCGTCAGCGCTGCCGGCCTGTGTACATTCCTGGGTAATGAGTCTGACCCTCCTCGGCAATGTTTAATCAGAGCCTAATCGACCCTGGCTTTGATCTGCTTCATTTTCTGCAGAAACCCCAGTACCTGATTTTTACAATCTGATTAGCAGGGCTGGCTCTCGAAGCCAAAATTACCCTAAGTCGCAGAGATCGCTGCTGAGTTCTTTGTGTCCTTCCCCTCTCTTCCAACAAGTTATTTCCTGAGACAACTGTCACTTCCCCACTTGTCTGTGACTGTTGCCCTCACCCTCATCTTTCACATCCAGTCAGTCACCAAGTCTCACATAGAGGGCCCCGATCCTCCCCTCCTCTTCCTGCTGCCACCACTGCAACCAGATGTGATCAGAGCCACTGCCGTCCCCAACCATCTGGCCACAAAAACTGCTCCCTGCTGACCCCTCCAGCCTGACCTGTGACCGCGCCCCACCCATCTCACCATGCACACATCAATGCTCCTCTACATGTTCTGTTAGAAACCCACCCTCCCCTCCGCCTAGACCCTGCATCTAGCTCACATCCCTCCACCGTCCATACGCCCTGCTCAGGCTCACCCACACCAGGCTGCTGTGCTGGCTCCCCCCAGCTCCTGGGTCCTGGGGGCTTCCCTCCATCATCCCAATCACCCCACCCATGGTCACTGTTTCCATCATCTCTCACACCAGACTCTGAGCCCCTCTCTTATTCTCCATTGTTTCCTTGAAGACAAGAGCAATGCTTGACATGAAGCTGGGTTCTCACCAAATGATAAATGAATAAACAGATGGATGGATGGATGGATGGATGGATGGATGGATGGATGGATGAACAAATGAGATTGCCTTGCAGCCCGTTCTGGAGGAAGCACATTAGCAGGTCAATTCTCCCCTGGCTCAACCCCATTCTACTTTGCACCTCTCCGACAGAGGTCTTTGCCTGGTCTGTGCAGACCCTGAGCTGGGCACTGAGGCACAGATGAAGCAGACCCTCTCCCTCTACTTGGGAAGCTCAAAGTCTACTGGGGGGAGTGGGACAGGGCTGGCAGGACAGAGATGGGCAGATAAACTAGTATACAGGGTAAGGGCACTGGGACCTGACTCTGCTTAAAAAGATGGAAAGAATTTAGAGGGAACATCTGAGCTGAGTTTCGAAAGATAAATAGGAGCTCTTCAGCCAAGAAAAGAGCTACTGTACAAAGGTACAGAAGCATAAGAGCACATGGTGTGTTCAGAGGATGATAAAAGTTCAGGGTAACCAAAATCGAGGTAGGAGTAAGCTTACTAGGGCCAAATCGTAAAGGACCTTGTCCACCATGCTAGGCTGGTCAGGCTATGTCCTACAGGATCATGATTTCTGTCACCTTACTGAATTTCCTGACAGCGTTGAGCCCTTCTCTGGCCTTGACATGCAAAGGATTCCAGAACTGTGTGTAGGAGGCTCCCGAGAGCTATTCCAATGCCAGGATTTCTCCTGTGAGGACACAGGCTCAGAGAAGCCAAGTGACTTGACTGAGGTCACAGCCTGTGAGGAGCCAAGCCTGGACTGGAATCCAGCATTTCTAGAGTTAAGAGAAGATTTTCACAGGATGGAGACAGAAGAGCAAGAGGTGGTAGGAACCAGAATCAGAGCCCGGCAGGAGAGCTGGACTTGAGAGGGGGCCACTCGCCTCTTCCGCAGACATGGGAAAGGGGTGGATCCCAGCTCACAACACCTTTCACATCCTTTAAGGTGCTGCCCACCCCTGCCTCTCAGACACCCTCTTGCATTGGTGGGGGCAGGGTGACAGGTAGGAGGAAAGAAAATTAAGATCTCCTGAGGACTTCCCGTGGAGCTCTTTTATTAATTATGTATTCCCAGAAATTCCAAGGAGACTCTGAAAACATTGACCACCTGGTCCAACCATCCAGCCATGCTTTTATCACAATTCGATGCACCAAGCCCTGTGTCAGGATTTGTATAGTTTAATCCCCACAATGATGTCTCATGGGAGATACTATTATAACCCTGTTATCCTTTCCTTCCTAAAGGTCACCCATCAAGACAGTGTTTTTTTGTTTTGTTTTGTTTTGCTTCCTGAATTCGTAAGATTGGCTCAACAAATGATGGGTCTTCCCAGCTAAGAAGTGACAGTATTGGCCAAAGCCCCTGCCTCCTGCCGCCCATTCCAGGAGTCTTTCCTACACCATCTAGACGCCTCCTCTCCATGATGAGGATGATGAGGCAGGGATTCTGGATAACAGGAGCTCCAGTTAACTGGGGGTGTCAGCCTCAGGCTCTGATGGCAGCCCCACTTCAACAGGTGACAGAGACCACTGCCCCCATACGCGGAGGCTCCCAGGGGCAGGCTCCCTCTATCTACCTCTCACTCCAACGAGGGGAGGCCAGTGGTATTGTTTGTCACAGGTGAGAAAACAGATGCAGAGGTGAACTGAACTGCCACATAACCTGACCTCAAGCCTCTGGGACTCCTGCCCTCCCTGTGCCATCGGGATCACCGTTGAGGCTGAGGACCATGAGGCCACACCGCTGGAGGCCGGACTGGCCTCACTGCCAAATAAGCAGTGTTTCCTGTACCAGGAGCCTGGTCCTGTATGTGGCAGGTGATGCCTGCTTCGCCCTGGTTCCTGGTGAGCACCTCATCAGACTCTCATTAGACTCTGTTTTCTCTGCAAACATCTCCACAGGCCGTACCCCTCCTGCCCAGGAATGCGACCATGGGCTCACAGGGGATAAATCCGTCTAAGTCTATATTTTGACTAGTCCCTACGACATGTGCTCTGAGCAGTTAGCAAGGGAAAGGTAGAAGGAAGGGGAGGTGGAAGGCTGGAGGGCTGGAGGGAAGAAGAGTCTCCTTCCTTCCTGATACGGATGTGCAAGCTCCTGCTGAAGCGAACGGGCAGGCCCCGGGCCTCCTCACACCTCTGTGCCTGTCTTTCCCACCACCCTTTCTGCTCTCCCTCCCATCGCCACCAATAAAACCCCTCCCATTTTCTGATACCCCCGCCTCCAAGACTTCTTCCCCACGGGGCTGATGCCTTCCGTTTCTGACCTTCCACAGCATGTGCTTCCTCCCTTGTCTGATACTTGCTTTCCTCACTAAACTATAAACTCCCAAGGGCAGGCTCACAGCACCAGTAAAGTGTCATGCCCCAGAAGGTGCTAAGGAAAAATCTGCTAAACGAGTAAGTCAATAAATAAATGTTCTCATTTTGACAATTTTCAGCTTTTTACTGGAGGGTGGAGAATTCGCTGGGCTAGCACTCTGAGAACTCTAGAGGGGCACCTGCTGGCAGTCTTCGAAGGCCCAAGAGTTGGGCAGATCTGGCACCAGCCACGTCCCCGCCCCTGGTCAGAGGTCAACCCCATGCTAGACATTGATGGGAGATAAAACACAATCGTGGTAATTTTAAAAACGGTAGCACTGCCTTTGCTTTTCAGAGCACTTTGTGGATAACTGAGCACTTTCTCTCAGGTTATTTGATTGTCACCACCCTCGTGGGATGAAGGAGGTTAAGAGACCAGCCAAAGTCACAATCTATCCATTCCTGTAAGCACTCTAATCAATTGTGAATTAGAAAGACAGACGCAGACAACGGAGCGGAGCGGGGCTACCGGGCGCACAGAAGGGCCACAGGCCCAGTTAGAGGGCAGGCGGTCCCAGGGAAGGCTTCACAGAGATGACATCCGAGATGAATTTTAAAAAGCAGGTAGGAAGTACTCAGGCACAAACATAAAGGGCGGCCTAAGCAAAGGGACTAGCAGAGGCAAAGGCACAGTGCTGGGAGGAAAGAGCTCATTCAGTGTGGCTAGAGTAAAGGCAGATGCGGCAGAGGGCAGTGGCGCTGTGTGCCAGGCTGAGTCCTCACCTTAATGGGAAAGAGCAGAGGGACGTCCCACAGAAGCAGGCCAAGCCAGGGAGGTGCAGACATGGGCAGGAGGGGAAAGAGAATAAAAAGGGTTCATGGTTCTTTGGGAATAAGGCTCCTGCTGGACTCCCCAACCCTGAACCACTCTGTGTGGTCATTATCTCTTATCCAGCTGCCTGACCCTTCACCTGTGAGCTCTTTGAGACAGGCCTGGACCTGATTTATCTCTGGGTCCCCAATATCCAGCACTGCTCAGAAGGAGCAGAGGCCGGGAATCAAAAACAGCAGCAGATCCACTGACGCCTGAACCATGTGCTATAATGAAGGCTTCACGCAGGTGAGCCCCACCCCTCAGCACCTGCTCAGCACCATGGGGGAGCATCTTCAGAGATAGGCAAGGGGCAGAGAAGCAGAGAATCTCTCTCTCTCTCTCTCTCTCTCTCTCTCTCTCACACACACACACACACACACACACACACACACACACACACATACACACCCCTCTAGTCTCCCCATCAGCACCTCTATAGGAAAGGGGCTGATCTCCAAGACTCTCTAAGGATCTGTGATGTAAGACACAGCTGGGACAGCTTCAACTGGTCTCACGGCAGGGACCCTCCCAGGACCACACATCAAGTGGCTTCTGTCTAAACTGACAGCCAAACCCACGATGGAGGAAGGGCTCTATCCCAGTAAGCATTTCTCGGCCTCAACCTCTACATTTTAACATGGAGATGACAGAGCGAATCAGAGACTGCCGAGCAGCTTACACTGTGCAGTGCTGTTTGGGGTGCCAACGCTGTCTCTTTATCCCTTTATCACCCAATGAGGCGGGAAGAGCAGGAACAATTAACCCCTTTCTATAGCTAAGAAAATGAGAATCAGAAGGCAGCATGCTTGAAATGGGCCTAAGCGGGCAGAGATGGGAGGAAAGGGCATTCCGGCAGAGGGACTGGCGTCAGCAGGAACAGATGGTGGCGATGGTGCATGGCATGGACTGTCCAAGGGTGTGGCTGGAGCAAGAATAATAAAAACCCGGTGCTACTCTAACCACTTTGCCTGTATTTAGACATTTAACCCTCATGACAACCCCTTGAGGTTGGTACAATTGTTACCCTCTTTTCACAGATGAAACACAAAGATTAAGTACCTTTCCCCAGGCTGCCCAGATAGCAGGTGAAGAAGCAGGGAGATGCAAACCCAGGCTCTAGAACCCCGTTCTTTCTTAACCACCGGGCAACACTGCCTCTTGAAAATGACGGGAGCATGTGAAAGCTGCCTATTCAGCTCTTGACCCTTAATTCATATTTGATGAGCAAACAGTGGATGAATGAATGGAGAGTCTGGGCATCTCTCCTCACCTGTAATACTAGCTCCTTCGTCTGCCGCCCTCACCAGTGGCTGGGACCACTCACACACACACACACACACACACACACACACACACACACACACACCCCTGTCCCCTCCACAGCACAGCGTGCTCATTCCCTCCCCCTGCCCCTCCCAGGCTCCGGGACCTGGCCAGTCACCCCCTGGAAGATCTGCAAGTGTTTCAAGGAACCAGAGATGAGGTCCTGCTCTGACTTCCGCCCTATCTCTCTGGGCAGGACCCACTGTACCCTCGCCAATCGCACCAGCAACAGGCTTGCCTTGGCCCTCCTTTGTCTCCCTAGCTGTGGACCCCTGCTTCTGACCCCTCGGTCTGATTCCCTGTCTAGTCCCCATCTAGTTCATGGATCCAAACACGTCGTCAATTTTATCATCACTCACGACCAGCTTCTAAACAAAGCTCTCCACAAACTCCCTCCCTCCCACCCAGCCTAGGGCCTGCCTTCTCTCCCTCCCACCAGCTGTACCTCCACTGGGAATTCCCCCTGTCCTCCTGCCTGCGCCCAGCCCTCTCACCACCTGTTCCCTGTTGCATCACCCGTTGTACCCACCGTGGGAGCCAGGGGGTAGACCTAAATCAGTGTTCCTCAGAGACAGCGCCTTTGTTTCCGGTCCACCGTGGACTCCTTGAGCTAGCATTATTGGATATGAACCCTGGGAAGAACCTTGGGCCCAGGGTCCTAAACCTATACACATTTGGCAGAGATGAGTGCCCTGCCTGGCCATACCCCGACCTCCCTGAACTTTCCTCCTCTAGCTCCTCCTCCCTGCCTACTCCCTCTCCCTCCCTCCCACCTCCCAGCCTCCTCCGCTAACTTTTCCACTGGCCACTCCCTGCAGCCACTCAGCCAGCATCAAATCATACACTGGCTGAGCTCCGAATCTACTGAAAAAGGGTCCTTCATCTCTGCACAGCTCTACCTTATCGAACTTTCAGTTTCTCTCAATGGTCTCTGTCCTTTCATGGTCAACCCCAACCTCCCTTCTCCCCGCTACCCCAATCCAGAGTCACATTCACCAGCATTACTGGGTTCTACATTCCAACCAGCCCCACCCTGGAGGTCTGCCTCTCTGAAGGCAAAGAGATGGTCTGTATCATAATTATTCTCAAGTCCCACGTGGATGGGGGTGACAGGGTGAAGGCATTTCCATACCCACAACCTGACCTGGGGACACTGTCTGGCAACCCCAGGCCTGGTCTATAGCCCACTATGCAGTTCTTCCTATTTCTATTAAATACCTTACCCCTTCCAACTGCCTCTTTTTTTCTTAACACAAGCTATCTTTTCCTTCTCATCTAATCTCTTTTCCCCCCAACTAAAGAGGAAAAGACTTGAAAAGTCATTTTTAAATATCCCATGAAACAATAAATCCCTTTTCAGCTAACCACACCTCTCTAATGAGGCTTAGACCCACTGCCAGATTAATCGTCCCCGAGCCCAGCTCTATGCTATACCCTTGCTCAAAAGCCCTCCATGGCTCCCCACTCCCTGAAGGATAACAGAACTCAGCACAACCATAAAACAGTAAGTGGCGTCCAACGTGTTCTGGATGTGTGTAGAAAGAATGTAGTAATGTAAAGAATGTAACAATAACAATAAAAATATCATTTAACATTATTGAGCACATACTATACACATATTAACACTAATATTACTCACATTACCTCACAGAGTTATAGTAACTCTCATCACAACCTGCCAAGTGGGTGTTATTATTGTCCCTGATATAGAGTTAGGGTTGTTGTGAGGAACAGAGCTGAGAGGTTAGAGAACCCAGCTTCATCCTTCTTTCTCCCTACTGGGCCGGGGCCCCTCACAGGCCTGGTTTTCTGGACCAGCACAGCCACCCTCAGAAAACCCTGCAGCTCTTCCTGGACCCCACTGACTGCTCACCTGTGCTCTGACTAGAGATGCTCAGTCTTCACTGGCTAGACTGGCCCATATGTCAGCCTGGCCTGGGGTTGACTGCTGGGGTTTATCCTCCCCAGGAAGCAGCTCGAGAGCCAGGCTCTGTCCTCCACATCCACCTCCCTTCTTTCTAAGAGAAGACTTTACAGTGTGCAGACTGCTGCATCTGGACCTTCCATCAACCCACAGAGATAAGCAGGTAGGGTACAACTCCATTTCACAGAGACAAATAATTGTGGTTCTCAGTTTATTTCAGGCACTGTTTTACTGATCTAATCCTCCTAATCCCTCAGAGACTATTATCCCCCTTTCATAGACGAGAAAACTGAGGCACAGAGAAGGAAGTGACTTGCATGGCCCCATGGCAAGTCAGTGGCATTACTGACCAGGAGAGACTTGAACCCAGGTCTCCCCTGGGCAGTCAGCCTCTGGAGCCACACTAGGGCCAGCATAACCCCAACGGGCCAGAGTGGTCACATCCATCTTCCCTGTCGCTGTTGGCCATCCAAACCTTCTGGTCACCCAGACACATGGGGCAGGCACCAGGCCAACCACTCAGGACAGTTTTCGGTGGCCCCTAAGCCAGAGACCAAAACCACTGATTCTAACGTGTTCACTTAGCCACCCCATCCCATTCGGGTCCCCCAGCATCCCCATCCAGAACTTCCCCCCAGCTCAACCTCTCCCCCCACCCACTGATCCAAATTTCCATCCCTTCGGCAGCATGAACTCAGTAGGGAGGAAGGCCATCTGATTACAAGCAGTCCTGGCCTCGGGGTCGCCAAGGCTGTAGGCACCAAAATCTGGCACCATCTGTGGCACCTCGAAGGCAGTAAGGGGAGAGAGCACAGTAAGCCATGACTTGGAGGCCAGGCTCCACCACCATCACACTGGGCAGCTCCTTGAGCCTCAGTTTCCTCACCTTCTCACCCCTGCCTTACCTAACTCTCCAACCATTGTGGGGCTCAAAGTGACAACGGATGTGAACAGGCTTTGGATAACAGACAATACAGTTCGCAAGGAGACTCTATCATTACCGAAATGGACAAGCTTTCCCTGAGCATGCCAGGCCTGACAGGAAGCACTGGGATCAGAGTAATAAGCACAGTCCCAGCCCTCAAGATCTGCCTGGTGGGAGAGACGAACAGTGAACAGGTACAGGTGGGCAGTGCTATGCGGAGGGATGCTCAGGGGACTGTGGGCTTAGGGCAAATCTTCTAGGGTGGCCTTGAAATGAGTCTTAAAGGACCAACGGGAGTTAGCCAAATAAAGAAGGGCATGAGGCACTCTAGGCAGAGAGAAGAGGATGGAGAAAAGCGTGGACTCAGTGGAGTGCGATGCTTTCCCATTAATAGCTGACAGGGCACTGTGACAGTAAAGGAAGGCCATTTTTCCCAGCGACCTCATTCCTCCTAGTCCCTCAGAACTGCCCCCAGCACCTGCATACGAAGCCTTCCCCAGACCCCCAGGTGGACGAAGTGCTGTCCCTGGCCAATCCTCACCATCAAGGTTCACCCATCTGTCTTCACCCATCCTGCTGGGGCTCCCTGAAGGCAGGGCTCTTAAGGCACAACATTCTCGGCGCTAACACATGGCAGGCATGGAGCTGGCATCAAGCTGGCAAAGAAAAGTGAACTGCCCAGCATAATGGAGGAGTCAGGCTGAGCGGGGCCTCTCCCATCTGTCCAATGCACAGGGAGTGGGTGGGGGCTAGTCCTTTGGGCAAGAGCTTAGAGCCTGGAGTCAGAACCAAGGAAGGGAAACGGCCTGGAGAAGTGCACAGTACTAGGACCCATTAATGGCATTTATCAACCACCTACCGAATACCAAGATATTCACTTTACAAACACTGTTTCATTTTAGCCCTGGCAACTACCCCTAGAAATGACCCTCCCCCCATTTGTAAAACAGGAGATTAAGTAATGCAGCCAAGTTCACCCATCTTAGAAGAGACTCAGGCTTAACTCAGGCACCAGAGTCCTTTCCTCAGCCTTCCTTAGCCTCTGTCCCGAGTGCCAGGGGACTGAATGGGGGCTGAACCCACACCATCATGAGGCTGTACTCCAAGTACAGAGATGCCTGAAATGCAAGTGTCCCCAGGGCTGCTCAGATCCCAGCAGTAACCCTGCTTTACAAGGTGGGACGATTCCGAGGGTTTTCCTCCCCTCGGGGAGCCGGCAGGCTCCAAGTAGCTAATGCTGTGCTCCGCAGAGGGTTGAGTTTAATAAAACTAGAAGCAGCTAATGGCTAACAATAAAAAATAATATTTTTCCTTCAAGCAATTAAATTGTAATATAGAGCTCACTAATTCCTTCCTGTTCTTTCCCATGGGACCCCAGATCAAGCACCAGGAGAAATGAATTATGTGTCGCTATTCCCCATTTGAAACCCAAATTTTAAGGAATCTATGGGAGAAAAACTGCCTCCTTTATTATGGCAGAAATCTCAGAGGATTTTTATAATGGCTTCATAACAAGTTACCTTTCTGCAAATGCAGGATCCACCACCCACCCGCACCTTAAAGACCAATAAATTCATTTCCTGCCCCTTCTCCAAAGAAACATAGAATGTAAAAACTAAAGGTATTACAGCGCAGCTAGGAGCTCCTGTGCCAACAGGGAAATAAACAAAACTAGCTTGCTCCCCACTCCATCTGGCTGGCACTGAAGGCCCTCCAACCTTATTTTTCTCTATCCTCTCCACACACCCTTTGCTCCAGCCAAGCAGGGCTCATTGCTGCTCCCCACACCGCCCTCTGCTTTCCTGCCTCTGGGCCTTTGCCCATGCTGACTGCGCTGCCGGGAATGCCCCTCCCACCCATGCTCCAAGGCCCAGCTCCTCCACCAGTCTGGTTGGGTTCCCCGGCTGAACTAGGTCGTCCGCTCATGGAACTCTCTTTGTCTCATTGAAGACATTCCCCTTTCCATCTTCACTGACAGCCTCTCGGTGAGCTGCCTCAGAGAAGGAACAGAACGCCTCTGACGCGATATCGCCAAGCAATTCTTTGTGTGCCCCTCCGCTGTGCACAGCACGGTGCCCAGGGCTTTATAGGAGGTGGATCCAGATACGTTGAGTGAACTGATAAATGAACTCGATAACTCCTGAGGCCTGCTCCCTCAACACCAGGAAAGGAAGCTGGGAGGAGGCAAAATGAGGAACCCTCTGGACACTAACGAGGAAGCAGGAAAGACATTCGCATGGCATACAACCTTGAGAACGATGCAGTGACAGGCTCCGTAAGAAAACTGAGGGGATATACAATGCCTAAAACCCTTCAGTGGCTCCCCCTGCCTACATGGCAGAGTTCGGACTTTCATCACTTGGTATTCAAGGCCCTTTGTGAACAGGTCGCCAGCCTTGTCACCCTGTTCTCTACTTTCCCTTCCTACTCTAGTTGCCTTACACATGCAATTGCTCCCCACCACTCTGCCTAAGGAACTCCTATTCATCCTTCAAAACACAGTCCAGTGTCACCTTTTTGAGTCCTCCCTCTTCTGGGCAGCCACTGTCTGTTCTTGGGCCTCCCTTGCCCAGGCTGTGAGCATTTCTGGGATAAGTTCAGAGGACTGGATCCATTCACAGCGGAGGATTTGGCCTCACTGAGGTGTTAGGGAACGTTAGTGGAGCTGAAGGGGAAACAGTTCTGCTGGAAGGATCTCCCCAGCCTCCATGCCACTTGCACAATCCAGCTAACATTTATTTAGCATTACTCTGTGCCGGACACTGTTCTAATTGCTTTTGCATGTTATCACCTCACTTGATCCTAACAACAACCTGTGAGGTAGGTATCACTATCATTATTTTACAAATGAGGGAATGGAGGTACAGAAAGATGAAGAAACTTGCTGAGGTCACAGAGCCTATCAGAGGTAGAACTGGGCTCAGACCCGGTGGTTCTAACCATGACAGCCATATGCCTCTGAAATATAAGGACCTAGGGTAGGGGCAGACCAGAGTTATTCTAGCAACCAAACCCCTTTACTCTTTCCTTTCAAAAACCTCCTCGTCTCCACATCTGACGTCTGCCCTCCTCTGCCCCAGAGAGGCCTTCTGTGCTGCTTAGCCCAACATTCCGAGGACTCCCCACCCCACCCACCCCACCGCCCCAGACCAGACAGCAAACAAACAGAACACGATTAAAGAACCAACCAGAAAATCCCATAAACTCTCCCGGAACATGCCCCTCCCTGCACTCCAGTCCGGGATGTCTGAGCTGGGGGAGTTATCTGAGCTGGGGGCGTTGTCTGAGCTGGAGTAGGGGACGACCTCAGCCCACAGCTCTGAAGACAAATGCAACAGGCAACAGCCCCTTGGGACACACGCCAGAGGATGACGCGGAAGGAGTTCCAGACGGTGATTTTCCGTCGGAGACTTCCGAGTCCCTGATGTCATGGAGCAGGAACAGGAGCCGACTGGGCTCGTGCTTATAGGTCTCTCATCCCCAAAGGCAACTTTTGGCCACAGCCTGTGAGGTTTCTCTGTTACCCAAGGTTCTCCCTCACTCAGGACCTGACAATGTCGAAAGGCAAGGTCATGAGCTGTCTGCTAGTCGTCCTCTCCCTCCCACGTCTGAGCACACACCGCTGTCTGTGGGCACTGGCCCTCCTTCCTCTCCGCCCGGCTCCCCATTTGGTGATGAGACACTTGTGAGCCCAGAGCACCAGGCTGTGGGATCAATCCCAAGGACCTCTGTTGAGCCACCGTCACCTGGATACGGGTAGACAGATGCTGCCAAACAGTCACTTCCTGAAAGGGCCACATAGAGAGCTTTCTAGCCAGGAGTGTCCTCTGGACCTGCTGTCATCATGGTGCTATTCACACTTTGTCCACATTTCTCTGCAGGGCTTTCCCATTGCTCCCATTCCATAAACACTCAGCCCCTTCCACAGGCCTGCCATTTCACAGTTTACAAGCCCCTCGACCTAGATTATCTCATCTGACCCTTGCTGCAGCCTTGTGTGGGTGGGATCTTGACCTCATTCTACAGAGGAGGTAAAGGCTCATAGAATAAAGTGACTCACCCAAGGTCCCACAACTCCATCACAGTCATAAAAGGAGCCAACTAATAGCAAAAAGCAGGTATGCTTACCACAGGCCAAGCACTGTGCTCTGAGCTTTACATTCATTATTGTTGTTAATGCCTTGTCTTAATCTGGGCTGCCACAGACTGGGGGGATAAACCAACAGACATTTACTTATCGCAGTTCTGAAGGCTGGAAGTCTGAGATCAGGTGGCATGTGGTTTCTGATGAGGACTCTCTTCCTGGCTTATAGACAGCCACCTTCTCACTATGTCCTCACAGAGCAGAGAGAGGGAGAAAGAAAAGAGCTCTCTGGTGTCTCCTCTTATAAGGGCACTAATCCCGTCATGAGGGCCTGACCCTCATGACCTCATCTAAACCTAATTATCTCCCAAAGGCCCCATCTCCAACCAAATGCCATCACACTGAGAGCAGAGCTTCAACGTATGAATCAAAGGGAGACACATTCAGTATCTACACAATTCAACAATCCTACCACAACCTGTGTCCACTAAAGATGACACCGCAGCACAAAGGTTGAGTGATCCACAAAGGTCACTCGGCTAGAGGGAGAAGAGCTTCTATGTCTCCCTGACTCATAACCAGGACTCTAAGCTGGTCTGCCTCTACCAGGTGACAGCAGAGCCTAAGTATGTGCTCAGCCAGCTTCTGGACCCTACCACTGTCCTACACAACCCTCAAGAATTCTGGAACACCTACAGTGCAAGGCACTCAGCCCGGAGGAAGTAATGCATGATGAAGAACTCAGATGCTTCTTCTCTGATACCCATCCCAGGCCCCCTCCTGCCCTCATTCCCCCTCACTATAGTTCTACACCAAGCTTTCAGGGAAGGAAACTAAGACCCAGAGGAAGGGGTGTGAATGGGAGAATGCAAGGCTCGGTGCCTCCAAAGCTCTGGTTTCTTTCTGAGATATCACCTATGAAGTGTTGATTCTTGGCCCAGGACAGCCTGCCTACGAGGAACAGAATGGAGAAGCCCATGAGCAAAGGCCTGACTGCCCCAGATGTTACCGCCTGGAGAACTGAGGGGGATTCTCATTCCCAAAGAGGTGAAAGGGTCCAATCAGGCAGGGCTTTTGTTTTCCTTATTTGTTTTTTTAATTTGAGATATAATTCATATGCCACAAGACTTGCCCTTTTAAAGTGTATTAGTTAGTGGTTTTTAGCGTATTCAGAGAGATGTATACCCATCACCACTACCTAATTCCAGAACATTTTTATCAGCCCCATACCTGCTAGCAGTCACTCTCTATTCCCCCTCCCAGCCAGCCCCTGGTAGCCACTAACCTACTTCCTGTCTCTATAGAGTTGCCTATTCTGAGCATTTCATATAAATGGAATTAAGTAATCTGGGGCCTTCTGTGTCTGGCTTCATTTAGCATAGTGTTTTCGAGGTTCATCTATGTTTTAACATGTATCAGTATTTTTGTTCCTCTTCATGGATGAATAATATTCCATTATATGTACAGAATACATTTTCTTTATCCATTCATGAACTGACGGATATTTGGGGTTGTTTCCACTTTTTGGCTATGGTGAATAATATTATTATTAACACTATGTACAAGTTGTATATAGATGTATATTTTCAATTCTCGAGTAAAAACCTAGGAGTAGAATTGCTGGTCATATGGTATTAGTATAAACTTTTGAGGAATTGCCAGACTGTTTTTCACAGCAGCTGCACCAATTTACACTCCACCAACAGTGCATGAGGGTTCCAGTTTCTCCATATCCTCGCCGACACTTGTTATTGTCTATCTTTCTTATTATAGCCATCCTAGGGGATGTGCCATGGCATCTCACTGTGGTTTTGGCAGGGCTGTGACATCTTAACTCAGGGGCAGCCTTCTTCTCTCATAAAGAAAAACTCTGGGATCCAGAGTCTCCAGGATTGGCTCCACACCTCCTGTCCCTCCTGTCCCATACCCTCCTATCCCACCAAAAGGAATATTTACTGAGCGTGCTCGTCATGTGCCAGGTACTATTCTAAGCCCTATTATTGTCCCCATTTTACAGATGCAGAAACAAAGGCACAGAAAGAAGCGACCGCCCCAAGCTCGTTAAGTAGTGGAATCAGGCAGGGCGCCAACCATGGAGTACGGCTCCAGAGCTCTGGCTCTGAACCACCAGGAACTTCTACCTCCCGAGTCAAAAAAGACAATGCTGGGAACACTCTTGGGTTGAAAACTAAAGGACTGCACTACCTTTAGCTATGACTGCTATCAGAAGTCCCAGCTTCCCCTGCGGCCAGCCCAGAGCCCCACCCCCTGGCACCAGGCACTTAATAAATGTTTACGGGAGGCAGGCTTCACGTAGTTCTCCTTCCCCGTTTTGCTCACATAGGTGACGTCTACCTCACATCCCTATCTACCTCTTTCCTTCCATCAAGGGCAGCAGGGCACTACGGGGTCCAGTTGGGGCTGGAACTCCAATCCTGGCTCCACGGTCATTGCCCTCCCTGTCACCAGGCTCACCCTCCCAGAGGACGCCAAGGCTTTTCTACCCGTAAAACGGGATAATAACAGTACCTACTTCATAGGGTTAAGGTGAAGATTGAGCGAGTCGATACGAAGAACGAGTATAGAGGAGTGCCGGGCGCAGGACAAGTGTACAGTGCATCGGCTCCCATGAGGGGGCCTTCCCCTCGCATCTTCCCCCTTGCTGAAATGCGAAGAAGCACAGATCTATCGCCTATGGCATAAGGTAGCAGGGCTTCCTGGCTGGGGTAGGAACAGGAGAAAAATGGCTGACCCTGAGCCACCCACCTGTGGACCTGAGCTTTCTTCTTATCCCCAAGTCACTCTCACAGCCCAGGCCTGGAGCACCCCTGATAGCAACCCTAGGTAGCAGGGGTACGAGGTAGAGGGCTGCTCTCCAAGGCAGGAGTTACTGCCACTAGGCAGTCCGCCCCAAAACTCAATCCAGCCCATCAATGAGAATTGTATTAGCAAGGGACCGTCTACCTCGGGATATCTGCCACAGAAAATTCTAGCCGTGTTCTCTGCATGGCCATAGAACTCTAAGCCAAGAACCAGCCCTGGCCAGTCTGCTAAAGTCTCCCACAGGCCTCGGGATCCTGTCCTCAGAAGCCTGACCTGTCCACAGTGCTGATGGAGAAGGTGGCCTGGGAGACCTTGTGGGGTGCTCCTGCTGCCTGAAAGGCATCGTAGCACAGACCTTCTCTGGCTTTAAAGTCAGCCCAGCCAGACTCGAACCCCTACTCTGCCGCTCATGAATGCATGCAAATGACTGTACCCGCCAGCCACATTCAGTATAAAACGTGATTCCACCTTTCCTGGTAGGGGCCTCATGAGAGCTGACATTGACTGTGTTTTACCCTGTTCCTCACACTATTCTAGGCTCCTTCTATATATTAACTCACTTTACGGTCACCTCTGCCCTATGAAACAAGCACTGTTATTATGTTACAGAGGAGGAAACAAGACAGACAGGTGTACAGGAGACATCTACGCAGGGCACCTGGCCCAGAGCTGTTCAAAAGTATGAGTCCTCCATCCCCTGAGTAGATGAAAGCAGGGCTTAGGATCTCTGAGAATAACAGGACAGTCATGTCCCAAAGAATCCACGGAGAAAACTGATCCCCACGCAGTCCTTGACACAAAGTTTCCAACCCAAGGCAGTCAGAGCCAGGGTAGGTGCTCTGGACATTGTGTGCCCAGGATGAAAAGGTGCTGGATGGTCCGGTCACTGCTACAGACCCTCTGTGGCCTCACAATTCTATAACCACAGCCTGGGAGATGCAGAGCAGGGCAAAGCACTCCAGATCCCTCCACAACTCAAACCGCACGCATTTAAGCCTCTTAGATTTTCCGATTTTAATCAAGCCTAGCCCCAAGCAACATTCTTTAATAAGGGGATTTGTTTAGCTCGGTCTGAGAATCAATGTTACCTACTAAAGAAGTAAAACCCTCTCCCTCACTCCCACTTGCACATTTAAGACTGTATGTGGCCTTTAAAAATCCTTTTCTCTGCACTTGGAAGAAACGTTTTCTCACAGCCAAGGCCACAGAACGTGGGACCTTCTCCCAGGACTACCATGCTCATAACAGCACCTTGTCTGACAGCACTTTTAACTGGGTCCCACCTGCTTACTGTCAACACTCCTTTTAACCCTGGAACAAATTTGTGGCAAGAATAAAGCAGGTGCTATCAATCTTGTCTTACTGGAGCCATAAGGGCACAGAGGGGTAAAGTAACTTTCCCAAGGACACACAGAGTTAGTGGCAGGGTCATTCATTTGTTCTTTCACAGAGCTTTTAATTCAGTGCATTCCCCATCTTTCACCACTCAGCCATACCATCCTAAGCCCATGAGTATACATGAGCGATGGCGAAGAAGAGGGAGGAAAAAGGAAGGGCTCATTTAGAACAGAAGGCGCTAGAAGAGCCTCCTGCTTCATGAGCCATTTCGAGTCCAGGAGTCCAAGGTCTCTCTAAGAGTGGGATATCAGGGCTCGGACAGAGCAGGCCTGACCTGGAGTTAGACCTCCGTGTAGCTCCTGGCTCTGTGGGACCTAGTAGCCCCCAAATCAAGCAAGTCGCCTCCCCTCCCAGCACTGCCTCATAGTGAGAAAGATGACAGCCACCCTAGATAAGCGCTGTGCGGTTAAAAGGAGACGATGTTCTTTGTAACCTCCACATGAAGCACGATCATCGCTATTATCACTGTGATTTGCACGGTCTGCAGTTCTCCAGGTGCTTTCGCATGCACTACCTCATGGGAAGCAGAAAAGGGTTCTCTTCCCCCTTCTGCAGATGAGCGAAGGAAGGCCGGAGGAGAAATAAGCAGGGGCAGCTTGAACTCACACTCGCCCCCAACACAAGCCAAACAGGATACCAGGCAATGAATGAAGGGAGGCTTTGGTTCTTAGGGGTTTTCCTAGGCCCGTGCTGCCTCCTGGGAAGATGTGGCAGATTTTAACTTGGTGTTGAACCTTCACATCTACTACAGTATCTGACTCCCAAGGCGACTATTCATCATAGGAAGACACCGAGGCTCAGCAGGGAGCAACCTGCCCAAGGTACTCACCCAGCTGGCAAAGGTGAGTCCTAAATGGCTGACTCAAAGCTGGCCTCCCCACAACCCCACAGAGTCCTGCCTTGCCCCTGCCACTCAGTGGAAATCAGATGTCCCATCTCCAGAGAAATGGCCAATGATGGTCAATAAAGGCTGTTAGAGAGGAAGTCAGTGTCCCCAGAGGGACGCATCTTTCCTGCTCTTCTGTGTCAGTCTCTGCTCCTATAAACCAGCTAAGCTAGTTAGAGGTTCTAAAAAGAAATTTTAAACATGAAAAAAAAAAAATTAGTTCTCAGGTCACTTGCCACCAGGTGTCCAGAATAGGAAGAAGAAAAAAAAAGGTGGCTTTTCTGGCTGTGCTCAGCCCCACAGGTCATCGGTAGCCCCAGGATCCCTTGTGAGACAACAAGGAGCAAAAGTAGGGGGGAGAGGGAAAGAGGTGAGGGTAGGTGAAAACTTCCAAGCTGTTTCCACTTTTTATATTTACCCAAATCCTTTAATTGACCTCCATGGAAAGACTCCCGATTAGGCTAATCCTGCCTACTGAGCTTTCCCATTCATGTTCCTGGGAAGCCTAAGAAAGGCCAAGGGAATATCCCACGTCCTGGTGCCGAAGTCAGCAGGCCGCCCTCACCAGCTGTCTGCTGCCCAGTACGTCCCCACCAGAGCAGGCTGAGCAGCATCAGGAAAGGCTTTGGAACCCGAAAACCTGGGTTCTGACTGTAACCCACGACAGGCGGTGACCTTGCCAAATTACTGAACCTCTTCATGCCTCCATTTCATGATGATAATAATATGGGCCAATGTACTATGGAGCACAGATAACAACAGATATTACTATCCCTATTTTACCAGTGAAGGGACCAAGAAAGTGAGGTTAAGTAACTTGCCCAGAGTCAGACAGTGAATGGCAAGGCCAGCCAGGACCTGAAAGTCTTCCTGTGGATGGAGTCAACATTCCTAACCCCATGCCATTCTGATTCTCCTTCAAGAAGATAACATCCTCAGACTGTTGTAAGGTTCTGTAGCTAGACTCTGTAGGAAAGCACTTATGTGACAGAGCCTGGCACATAGTAGGTGCTCTAAAAAGGAGCGCTCTTTCCCTTCCTTCCTACTCAGGCCGTTGAGAGTAAGAGCACTCTCTGTGCCCATTTTTTTCACACTTCTATGCAGCCTAGGACCCTAACTAGAAAGTAGTGACCAAGGGGTCCCATCCAAGCAAAGGGACTGCCTGTCACCTTCTGCATTTCCTGCAGCCAGCTTGGGGTGACTCCACCATCGAGGCCCCATCAGGGACTGCCTCCTTCTCTCTGAACCTGGCCTTTCAAAGGGCCTTTCATTTATCGGGCTTTAATGTCTCACATGATTTAATCAGAAACACGTGCCTTGTAAATATCGTCTGTCATGTTCCATTAGGTTCACAGGGAAAAGTACAAGTCAATAAACAAAGGTTGTAGCATAAATCTACCTTGAACACATAATACCTCAAATAAGAAAATCAAAACATGTGTGGCCTCTGACCTGAGGAGTTTCATGAGCAGGAACGCTGAGTATAGTCAGGAACATTTCTAAATGTTCATAATTAATAGGGAGGCTGGAGCCAGTCCCGTTTGCATACTGTGAGCGCATGCAGAGCCCTTCAACAAAAAAGCCTGCCTCTGCAGCACCTGTTAAATCACAGAGCATGCCTCACTGGACCAAAAACAGGCTCTCTCCACGGCAAAAAGACTCCGCCCTAGAAACACCTTTTTTAAAAGAGGGGGCATTTCCCCCATTTTGCCTCATATGGAAGATGCCGAAGAGAAGGGTATAATAAAAAACCTGCCCTCTTCCCTTTCAGTCCCTTTCTTCCCTGGCTGTTTACAGAGCCCTGAAACATACGAGTTCGAGTCCCAGCTCTGCCATTTAGGACCAAGGGGCTACTGCCACTTGTGGGACCCTCGTCTAATAGCAAAGCAGTTAATTACAACATATTCTGTTTCAGTGTTCCTGCTATTAAAGACGTCAAAACCACTGACTGAGTTTTTTCCTCAAAAGGAAATGAAAATGAGCATTTGCCATCTTAGATGGACAAAAATGGGGATCAAGTCCCCCCAATGTGTACCCTGCTCAGGGCTGGTGCTTTCAAACACACACCTCCATCCACACCCAGCGACGCTTTCCCCGGAGCTTTGAAAGGAAAGACTGAAGGCAGCTGGATGAAGTGGGAAGACTCTGTTTTCTCATCCACAAAATGGGGAGAGCACCTCCTCCCTCACAGGAGTGTTGCAGGGATTATTACCCAAAACGTGCATTCAAGAATTCCACTGTAAAAGGTGGTATAAATATGTCTCCCCCCTCCACCCACCCTTTTCATTAAATTCATAGCTCTCAGAGTGATGGTCCAAAAGACTTTGCAGCCCACGTAATCCAACTGCTTCATTTTGTGGCTCTGGGATGACAGATCAGAGTGGACAAGGGACTGGCTTCACCCTGCAAGTTGGCAGCAAGGCCAAGCATGGAGGTGGCACTCAGGGTCAGATGGCCTTTTGTCTGCACACGTCAGCAGGTCGCCTGGTACTGTAACCTCCTACAGGCTGCACTCTGGATTCCCTTCCCCAGGAAGTCCTCCTTGGCTGTCCCTCTGACCCTCTGCCATGCTTGCTGTGTGAGTGCACTGCAGTTTGGAACACAGCACACACATACACGAAGCCTGGAGTGTTCCCTTCACCCACACTTGTCTCACCTCTAACTAGACTGGAAGCTCCCTGAGGTAACCTAGCCTCAGAGACACATACTACAATCTTTATTTGTTCACTAGTTGCTGTCTCCCTCACTAGAATGTAAACTCACAAGGTCGAAGATTGTCGTTTTGTTCACCACAGTATCCCAAGGATCTAGAAAAGTGTCAGGTACACAACAGGCACTCAGTAACTTTTGGGTATATGGATTTGTTGAAAGTAGGATCCCAGTCTTATCCTTCTATGTATTACAGAATATCAGAGTGTTACTATCCTTCTATGTATTCAATTGCCTCAGGTCATCTATTAGGCTCGTATTCCAGAATCTAATACATGTCTCATACATACTGGGATCTTAAAAATATACAGTATTTGTTGATGGTGTGAAAGTGAATGAACTGGTGGGTAGTTGGGTGGTTCGTGGCAGTTAGATGGCTTCATGGTTGGTTATACAGATGGGTGGGTGGGTAGGTGGGTGGGTGAATAGACAGTTGGATTGACACATGAATGAATAAGGTGAATGGGTAAATGAACAAGTAGGTGGAAGGAAAGGAAAGTCTCACTCAGATTTACTCTCTGATCTGATTCATCTTCAAAAGAGAGTCAGAGTTTATGGCTCTCCTTGATGTCAGAGACAGAAAGCCACACTCACCTCCAATGAACCCTCACAAAGAGGCACTTCTGATTCATCTCAGTTTAATCTAGTTCAGAGCAGGCACAGGGAATATGATGAGGCTGCTGGGTGACTGGGTGGATGGATGAAAATACCAATGGGTGTTCATGCAAACAGGCATAAAGATGGGTGTGGGGCCAGGTGGGTGAAAAAACAGTGGACAGCTGGATGGGTGAAAGCCTTGTCGTCAGGAGGATGCTGTGTGGCCAGCTGCAGAGGCACAGGGGAGTACCACGAGGTACAGAGGACGGGAGGGGAGTCCATGGAGAAGAACAGGGAGGTTGGGTGGGGAGGCACAAGGCAGAAGAGACATTTACCTATGTCACAGTTTTTCTGAGGATGACACATCCCTTCATCTGAGCCTAAAGAAGTGGGGAGACACTGAGAGTCCACCAGCTGCAAGCCCCCGCTGGGACTGCCATCAGCTCAGACAAAGGCTTCTTCCTCCTGAAGTTCCAAAGAGTCCTGGGAGCTGTTCTATTCTCAGCTGGGCCCCCAAATGCCATCCCTCTCCATCTCCAGGCGGCACTCCGAATCATACCCAGCCCGAGGGCATCTCCCTCACTAGACTGTACATAAAATAAACAGTCCAAAGCCTTTCACACTTCACACGTAGGAGCTGTGTGTGGCACAGAGCCTGTGCCTTCACACAGCGAGCGGAGCTGTGCAAAAAGGGCCGACGTGATTATCCAACATCTGCAGTCCTCACGCAATGCTTTATCTCATTTTGTCTTCACGGCAAGCCCGCAAGGCAGGCAGTCTTATACGGATGAAGAAACCAAGGCTCCAAGAGGTAAGGCGACTTGCCCAAGGTCATACAGTGAAAGGACCAGTCTGGCTGACTCCGAACCGCTGCTCTGTTGCTGGTACATTCCTTTGGGGCTCTGCATCATTCCTCATGGGGACGAGACCACCTACTTCACAGGGAGGGTGAACGAGCTCTAAACAAGCTCTAAACAAGCTCTCCTCTACAAGCACTTGCCTAGAATACTCACTCCTACCCATCTGCCTGCCGGGCCTCTGGGAAGAATTCCCTGAGCGCGTCCTGCAGGATCCTCCATTCCCGGGTGGCTGAGGAGCTCCGACATGGTGCTGGTCACGCTCGTGCAAACGTGGTGCCTCCCCGCAGACCCCCAGCACATGTGGGAAGCCAGTGCCAGGCACCCTCCCACGCATGTGAATGTTCCTAAACAGAGTAATTAGAGTGGTGTTTAGGTAACTTTGACACAGGCCCCCTAATCAGAATCACATGTGGGATGGAGTCGGCGATGGTGGCCGAGTTGGAGGGGGCTGGTCAGTCTCCTCCCCTAACACAACTGCCACCCGTTCTGCCCTCCTTAAGCCTCGTCTCTTGGACTACACACACACCCTACCTCCCACCCCAGGACTGATGCTACCAGCACCCCATTACAAACCGATAGGAAAACACTTGTGGGACCAGGGCCAAGCTACCCACCAGCAGCTCTGTCATCATAGCATGACATACACAAAGCCAGACTCAGAATGGACCAAGACTCAGTATCTACTAGAACTGCTGTGGAAACCCAACAGGTGAGAAAACTAAGAGGAAGGTACCTGCTCACCCAAGGCCACCCAAAGAGCTTAGTGATCACCATACCCGGTGATCTTCCCAAAAGCCGGGGTCTGACCAGGTCCTTCCCCTGGCTCAAAAGCCCCCCATGGCTTTCCAACACCTCCAGCTTTGTTTCTCTGCCTGTCCCTCAGGTGGGTGAGCACAGCAGCTCTGGAGTCAGGCAAAAGTAAGTTCCGAGCCCAGCTCTGCTCTCAAGTCGCTTGATCTTAGGCAAATGACTTTACCTCTCAGAGCCTTAGTTTCCTGTCTGTTAAAGGCAGATCACAATAGGAAAATGGCCTATTTCATTAGCCCAATGGGAAGCATGTGGCTCCAGGCTTGGTCTGTAGTGTGACCTTAATAAGTAGCAGAACAAACACATTCCTAAAGCAGCACTAACTGTGGGGTCAGAGGGCCATGTTTTTCAGTCCCACCCCTCCTCTTCTTCCCTGTGTGACCTTAAGCAAGTTACTTGGGGTCTCCGGGCTTTAGTTTCTCCATTCACCTCATGAGAAGACAGGCCTGATGATCCCAAAAGGTCTTTGCTGATATGGCAGCCTATGGTCTGTGGGCCTGGCAGGTGCTGAGAAGTAGCAGGCATGGTCCCCTCTCCGTTCTCATCTTCAGTGGGTCATTCAAGACCCAGCAAAGTCTGAGTCCAATCTTCCCTTCCGGCCTCATTTCCAGCCACTTTGAGCCACACCAAATTCCTCCCCACGGCCCCACATGGGTTCTTTCCCCACCAGGCCTTTGCACAGTCTCTGCCCAGAGCAGTTCTTCCCCAGCTTTGGTGTGCATAAGAATTACCTGGGAATCTTGTTAAGAAGCAGAATACGGTACAGTAGGTCCAGGCTGGGCTGAGATTCTGCATGTTGAACGAGCCCCAGGTGATGCCCACACTGCTGGTCTGCAGACCTCACTTTGTGAAAAGGATGGACCTAGAATGCCTTCTCGCTTTTCATATACTAAAAGGTTTCCTCATCCTTCAAAGCCTAGCTCAGGCAAGTTCTCTGCTAGAAGCCAGCCCCCACAGCAGGATTCAGAAAGCCCCTGCTGGTCTCCCGTGTGTACAACTGATAATCACCTACCCGGTGTTTGTACCTAACAGTTTCCATGTCCTTAGCAAGAGACCCTAAGGGTGAGGTGGTGTCCTAGTGCCCAGCACAGGACTTGCATAAGGGAGTGTCAGTGAGTGTCCCCTAACTGATTAAGGTCACAGGCAATGAGGTTGTTCTCAAACCACCTTGCCCCAGGACTCACTGGACCATGTGAGGCTTTACCCGGTTCTACCAGGGCTCTGTTTCTAGGTAGTTCAGATGCAGCAAAGAGCTGCCATGGGCCATGGCCTACTATCTTCTATAGCACAATCATGAAAGTGGCACTTGCCAGAAATAGCAGGTATCAGGGGCCCAAACATGAATGTGAACTCAGAAAGGCAGAAACAGAGAGAAGAAGGAAAAAACACAGAGGAAATGTGAAGCAGAGAGAAGCCTAGATAGGAAAACATGGAAAGCCCCAGAGGGGGGAAATAAAAGAGAGAGAGAGAGAAAAGGAGAAATAAAAACAGTCTAGAGAGAGACAGCAAAAGGAGGGAAACGGAGGTGACCAGGTAGGAAGAGGGAGCACATGCTAGGGAACGAGAGAAGGAAAGAAGAGAGATGGGAGAGGACATAAAAAATAGGGCGGGCAGCCCCTAAGACTGCAGCTAACTCCTCCCGAAAGGCATTCATTCACAGCGTATACGACAGCTTCCCCACAACGTGTCACACTGGTCCCCTGAGTACCTCGGCCTCTTCATGTCCTGCCTCACACCTCCACCCCGGCTTTGGGGTATGTAGCTGGCTAGGGAAAGTCCTAAGGGGTTCCCCCCCCCACTTTCCTCTCTCTTCCCCAATCCTCCTCCTCCCCCATAAAGTTACTAAATAAACAAATAAGAAAGAAACTGCAAACAGCAAATTGGATTTTTTTTTTTTCTTTTTCTGTCTAAAGACGAAAAGGTCCAAAACTCACAGGAGACTGAGCGGAGCCTAAGTAAACAGAGGCATCACAAGCTCCACGAATCACCGGCATGTCTTCGTCTCCAAGTCTCAGCTCCTTCGAGTACAAAATCACCAGGAGCCTCACAGGAGTATTGAAAAGATGAAATGAGTTACGGAAACATGAGAACAGGACTTGTTCTAGCACAGAGTAGATGCTTCATAAATGGTCACTGCGTTTGAACTGCGAGATGGGTTACACAAACACCCTCTTTTTTAGTTGTTGTTGTTGTTGTTGTTGTTTTAAGTCCTTTCCTACCCTGTATCTTCCCTAAGACTACAGGAGCCTGGGCACAGATCATCACCCCATTTTACAGAAGGGAAAAAACAGAGATTTCACCCGGCAGCCCCGGTGCTAAAGACGGTATGGAAATTCAGGTCTACTGTGGCCCTCCCACTTTTTCTATACCAGGTATAGGCAGCACCAAAACTCAGGACAATATTCATAAGAACGCATTTTTCTTACAAGAAGTAACAAAGCCTCTGTGGAAGCCGTGCCAGGCCTTGTGTAGAGATGACCAAAAAGGTGGATGAAGCATGACCCTGCCTCCCTGGGGAGATGTGACCACTGCCGAGATGAACGGGAGCAGCGGGAGGGCATTCCACCCACCTGGGGTCAGAGGCCACTCTGACATTCTACCCACCTGGGGTCAGAGGCCACTCTGACATTCCACCCACCTGGGGTCAGAGGCCACTCTTCGCAAGCACCGTTCTAGGCCCTGGCAAAATCCCTGCTTCTCGCAGAGTTCTCAGACTTGAGAGGAAAGGATGACTGTGAACAGAAAATATTGAGTAACGACAAGTACTCAAATAAAAAATGCAACAAAATAAAATAACACAAAGGAACGGGGTGGCCAGGGAAGGCCTCTCTGGGAGGTGACACTTGAGCAGACATCTGGGTCTGCCAGGCAAAGGTGAGCTGGAAAAGCACACCTGGCAGAAGGAATAGGCCATGCAAAGGCCATAACAAGAGGACAAACTTATTGTGTTCACAGGACAGAAAGGTCAACATGGCCGAAGCATGGGGAGGAAGGCAGAGATGAGGATGGACATCACATCAGCCTCAGGATGGGCCAAGAGAACAGAAAAATGACAGAAGGCTTTAAGCAGAGAAGCGTCATGATATGATTTAATTTTGAATCATTATTTACACCGCCGTTAGGTACAGAATGAACTACGGAAAGGCAAGGATGGCAACGGGGGACCAATGAGGCAACTCCTGTGTAGCTACCAGGAAAGAGGAGCCAAGGAGGCACAGACTAAGTGGTGTTGGTGGAGACACAGGACTGAGCCCGGAGCCCAGTGACACTGGAACATGGGCACCGCAGGTGGAGAAGCCACCCAGGGCAGTGAGAGGGACAGCCAGTGCAGAGAGGCGGCCCCCAGAGAAGCAGGATTGGTCGCTGTGCTGAATGCTGCTGCAAGGGCACTGAGACGGAGATGGGCGTAATGGCTAGATCTGGCCACGCAGGGGCCAAGGGGACCTTGACGAGAGCAGTCTGTGAACAGGGGAGGACAGAGACTGGGAAGTGAGGGAAGGAAGACTGCAAACCAAGGCAGCTTCTCGAAGTATCACCCTGACCCTCAGCAGAAGCAGAGAAATGAGCAGCAGGGAGTGTGAGCTCAAGGAAGGAAGGCTGGCTCATTGGTTTGGGAGCATGTGTTGATGCCGATGGGAACGATCCCTAGAGAGGGCGAGATTCATGCTGCAGGAGAGGTAATTGCAAAGGCAAAGCCTTTGAGGGAAAGGGTGGGATGCTAAGGACGGTGTGGCCTTTCCCAAAAGCAGGGGCACTGCGAGCACACAGTGAGGAGAGGGACACCCGGGGGAGCTCTGAGTCGACAGTGCAGATCCAGCTCCTGCAGCACTGCTATGTACCTCTTCCAGCACCACTCAACAGGCAGGCACAGGTGCATCGGTCTTAACCAGGGTGGGGGCCGGACGTGAGAAGAGAGGCTTTTTGGAAAGGACTGATCATAAGGATGGACTCTGAGCTGGGTAAGGAGGCAGAGAGGACACAAGAGGTGATGGGGCAGCGAAAAGTGGTAGGGTTTGAAGCTGTGATGTCTTCATAAAGTCAGACCACTGTCACTCGCAAGTGAGGAAAGCCCTCAACCTGAAAGAATGAAACCAATCAGTAAATGGAACAATCCAAAACGAATGGGAAACAGGAACACAGAGAATAGGAGAAACGACGCTTTCAAATCCTAAAATCGCCTCCAAGAGGTATGATAAGATTTTGCATCCATAAAGAGAGAGAATGCATGAAAAGGAACCATTAGAGACCAAGAAGGTGCTTCTGCAAACTAAAAATAACTAAAATAAAAAATAAAATGGGAGATAAAGTCAAGGAAATTCTCAGAAAACAGATCAAAAAGAAAAAGGACAATAAGAAAATGGGAGAATCAATACAGAAAGCAAAACATGCAACTAGTGTGACTTCTAGAAAAAGACAATAGAGAAATGGTATGGAAAAAAATTTCCAAGAACTAATACACAAAAATGTCTAGAACTGAAGGTCATGAATCTCCAGAAACAAAGGGCCCGCCAAGCAGCCAGTCCAATTAATGGGAAAAAATCCTCATTAAGGCACATCACTGGGAATTTTTAGAACACCAGAAATGGAGAGAATATCCAGAAAACTTCTAGAAAATAAAAGGAGGAGGGCAAAAATCTATGCAAAGTTTCAGGAATCAGCATGGCTTTAGGCTTCTCAACAGCTGAGGGAAGCTGTGAGACAATGGGACATTCTCCTCAAAATTATAACAAGATCAGCTCTAAAGATCAGCCAAGAAACCCTGAGTTCAATCCTGGCCCTGACACTTACTAGCTGTGTGACCATGGCCAAGTTAACTTAACCTCACTGGGTCTCAGTTTCCTCATCTACATAATGAACACTAATTAGTCGCTACCGCCTACTTCAATGGATTGTTGTGAGGTGAATCCATGTAAAGCACTTAGAACTGTGCCTGGCACCTAGTAAGCACTTACAGGTTAGTTTTTATCATTAAAATTCCCAGCCAAACTATTAATCAGGAATGAGGCACTTTTCAGAGAAATGTCCCTTCTTACTTTTCTTACAACGTCATTGCAGGATGTGCTCCAACAAATTATAGGGTTAAATCAAGAAAAAGAAAAATACAATGCAAAGGACACGTGCCTTTCTTTTTGAATGCCCAGCATTTGAATGCCTTCTTTCTACTAGTAAAATTACTCGTCTTATAAGGCACCTCCCCATTCCATCCCAACACACATACACACACGTACACACGTACACACACACACACACGCTGAAAATGCACAGAGAAATGGAAAATGTCAGACCCCGTACGTTTTTTGTCTTTGCCCAATGTCACCCTATCATGACCACACTGTAAAACAGCAGTCCCCCAATCTTACTTTTTTTCCATGGTATGTGCCATTATTTGGTAAACTAATTTATTTGATAATTGTTATCTTCCCCCTCTAGAATGTGAGCTTTGTGAATGCAGAAATTTTTGCCTGTTTGCTTATTTTCCCAGCCCCTAAAAGAGTATCTAGCTTATAGCAGGTGTTCAATAAAAATTTGTTGAATAAAAAAAATATATGCTTCTCCAGCATCCCTTACATCCAAGCCATGGGCACATGGTCTCAGCGCTGCCAGTTAGAAGCATCCACCCCAGAACATGCCCCTAGGGAGATGACTCAAATCCACCTGCACAAGTAAACACAGAGAAGTCAGCAACAGCCAGTGGCCGGTGATGGTGGCTCTGCTGTCAACATCAGGCACCCACTTTCACTGGGCATTTTCACTTCACAGTCCTGTGGCAAGATTTGAGGTAAGGTTCTTGGCTATGTAGTTTCCAAGCCTGAATCTCTAGCCTAAGCAGGAAATTCTGAGAATCACCCAGCATCCTTGTAATAAAAATCTCTTTTCCACTTAAATCAGCCAGAGTGTACAATACATGTGTAAGCCAGGACATGGGGAATCCTACACAGGAGAGCTTTGGAAGGAGTCCCCAGAGGTTAGATGGGCAGTAAAAGTGTCTCCTACTTCTTTGGGATGAGGGGGACATGGAAGTAAGATAACCCAATGCATTTGAGCATTTAGAAAATTACGAAGACAGGCATTTGACAAAACTGATGGACTACTTAGGGAAAACTATATTAAATACACACAAATAAAATTATGCAAAGAAAAAAAAAGAAGTTATATTTAACCCCAGAAAAACAAAAGATTGTACTCAAAGAAAAATTCTCATAGTGCATGACTCGATTCGACAACATCCTGTTCCAAATGTAATCACTATGTTGAAAAAGTGAACTCCAGAGGGTGCTATAGAAACAATTTATCATTACCCCACTACCACCACTGTCCATTTTAAAACACAGTCTGCAAACTTGTTCTCCATCCTGTGAAGTCTATGGCAGTTCCCTTAATTCTTTGGCTCACTCTCAGGTCATAAAACATCTTCCAGACAGTTTTAGTCCCAAGAATAGTCTCAGTTTAGTAATTAAGATGTCCCGTCCAGATTAATAATCTCCACTCTGAGCTTCTTTTGCAGTCAAGTTCCTCCCCTCCTCCAGGCCTGCCTCAGGCTGGAGACCCTGGGTTGGGTGGAGGGGCAATGTCTCCAGTCCCCTTACTCTGTCTACTGGAGTGGCAGGAAGCGGCTCACTTGCCAAGTACTGTGGAAGATCTCTGGATTCAGATGTGCAGTTCCCACTTCTATGGGTTCCTGGGAGAGCTCCTCTGGTTGACAGACGCCCCCCACTCCACTGCATCCCATAGGATACCTCCAGTTTCTTTCACCTCTGCCTGGCAGGAAGCCCTCTTGGGCAGGTGAATCAGTCTGAAAGTAACCTCCAGGCAGATACCTTGGAACACAACCCTCTGCCCTGTCACAATACAACAGTGCAGCTGCCTCTCTTCACTCTTCCCCAGGGCAGGGGCTCCAGCCACATCTTCCACCTTTGACACCTTCAGGCATGGATAAACATGGTCATCCTGCAGCATCAGAGGCTGTGCCCAGTTCTCTGAGTGAGCCTCTCAGAGCCCCTCTCACGGGAGTCATGATGAGGAGAAAGCAATCCCCTCCCCACCTGCCTGGCACAGGGGAAGAAAAAAACCACAGCTTCCTCACAGCTCTCTCCAAGGATATCCTCTCTTTGGTCTCTTCCGCCTCGACCCTTTAACACCTTCAAGCGTGTGCCAGGTCAGGGCCTCAAAACCAGAGTTTGGTTTAGGCACCTCCAGTCCCGCTGTAGAAGGTAGTGAAGTCCCACTTTAGAAGGTAACGTCCAATACCTGGTGTCAATACCCACTGCTCAGGGCTCAGCCAGAATCAAGCGAGCAAAATCCCCACAGTGGCATCCTGTTACACACAGGCCCACCTGTGCACTGGCTTAACTGAAGAATTGGGCTACGACCAGAGCAGGAAGGGTAGGGGCAGTGCAAGTGGGATAAGAACTGGGGTGCAGTGGGGTTTAAAAGAACTAAATCTTCATCTATCCTAACAAGAAGCCAGCAGACAGTGAGTACAAGTGATCCAGAACCAGCAGCAGTCTTAGAGGAGGCACGGCACTGTGGTGAACGCTTCACCGTCCACCAGCTGGGAAACCTGGGACCCGTCACTCTTCTCCTCTGGGTCTGTTTCTTCATCTGCAAATCAGGGATAATAGCAGGAACTCTTTCATAGGCTTGTGTGGAGAATTAAAGGAATGATGTTTATAACGTGCTTAGAGCAAGACTGGACCATGGTAAGCACCGTGTTTAGCTATCACTGTTTTTATTTTTGTAACTGAGACATAGGGAAGAAAATATTAGAAAACGACAAACTAAATGAGGTGAAGGCAGGGCCACCATTTTGCTCAAGTCCAGAGAACACCGTCCCCATGGATGGGCATAAGCAGGCCCCCTGGAGGTGGACATCCCACCAGCCCTGGTGGAAGTCAGTTAGCTCTCAGGAGCATGACAATGAGGAAAGGGACTGATGGACTCTCCTTAAAAATTAAGTTTAGCATTATTTTTGCTAGTTTAGCATTATTTTGCTAAAAATAGAATTTATTTTTAGAGTGGTAATAAAACAAGCTCCCCAAAAGAGTAGTAACAGCAAACAACAGACTTGGTGAATGACAAAAAGAAAAGCAATGAAGAAAAGACAAAGGAAAATCTTGGAAATATGACTATATAAAAATTTTTACACTATGCAATATATATATGCCTCACTGTTAAATTGTACATCTGAAACTTACTGGATTTTGTTAACCAATGTCATCATATTAAATTTTTTTTAAATTTCACATTTTTGTTTCAAAATCATCATAAAAAACTTGTTTAAACAGCACATTCATTAAAATATTAGCAACAAACAGTATGCACAGAGTATTAATATTCTTAATTGAGAACTTTAAAATATTTAAATTTTTAATTTTATAAGTAAAATATTCAGACCCAGCATGAACACCAACTTGCAAAAGAGGAGTTATGAACTGCAAATCAACCACAATATATGTTCGACTGCACTAACAATCAAATAAATGTAAAATGAAATAATAACTAAATGTCTTTTCCACCTTCAAATAAGGAAATTCTTTTGGAAACACTGGTGAAGACGCGGGGAAGTAAATGTGCGAAGATACTGCCTGCAGTTGTGAAAATTTGTGCAACCTTCTAAGAGCTATTTGGTAATATGTGTCGAATGTTACTACCCTTTAGCCCGGTAATTTTCACTTCTGGGAATCCATCCTAAGAAAATAATCAGAGATGCAAATAAAGATTACTGCATAAAGATATTCACTGCAGCATTATCTTTGCTTGGGAGAAAACTGAACCTAAGCATTAGGCACATACAAGTAATATACATGCATATTTGTTTGTGTGTGCATAAACACAGACGTTACTAGTTGCCTCCAGCCATGGGTACTGGGGACAGCAGGAAGAGAAGAAGAGCTTTTCTTAAGAATCCGTCTTGGGTCTTCCGAATTTTGAACCATTTTAATGCACTGCCTTTTCAAAATAATTTAACAAATTTAATAAAATGAGATACATTTTTGAATGTTTACAAAGAACTTTAATAACAGGGAAAGGGTTTATTATGTTAGAATATTAAGTTTAGAAATAAATACCCAAGACTTTATATTCAACATATTTCAATGATATAAAAAATTTAATATAGTATAGATAAGCGTAGTAAAAAGGCTGAAATAAAATATACCAAATGTAAATGGTTATCATTACTGGGGGTGAAATTATGAGCAAATACTATCTCCATCTTTATATGTTTCTGTAGTTTCCAAATTTTCAACAAAAATAAGTACTGCTGACATAAGTGGGATTATTAAATTATCTTTAAAAGGTCGGCCACCTAGCAAAGAAGGATTAGGAGTGAGACCGAGTACTTGGTTGGAAGTCAGGAACCCGTTCCTGTCTAAGTGGCTCCGTAGTGTGCCTTCGGGATTCCTGAGCATGATGCCCGTTTCAGAGATGCACTTGTAATGAATCATCTGCCCTCTCTGGGCTGCTGCCCTAGGGAACCAACAGAACATACCCACCAGGGCCAACCACTCAAATGTCCCCTCTCAAGGAAGCCCACTCTGATAGCTCTCACCGATGCTGGCCTGTGAGCTCTTTGACAGCAGGACAGATCCTAGGACTCATGTCTGTATCCCTAACAGGAGCCAGGCCTGGGAGCCAGCATGCTAGCCCCATCTCCAAGCTGGTACGTCCATCTGCTGGCCCTCTTAACTGGATGTTCTACCCAAGGCAGAGGCCAGGCCTGGGGTATACTTACTTCTCCGGGGCCAGCTATAGAGCCTAGCATATGCTAGGGCTCCAGGAAGTGTTTGCTGAACAAATGAATAGATTAAAGAATGAGATCCAACTGAACTTTCTGTGGTGATGAAAACATTCTATATTTGCTCGGTCTAATATGGCAGCCATTGGCCATATGTGTCTGCTGAGCACTTGAAATGTGGCTAGTATGACTGAGGGCTGAATCTTTAATTAACTAATTGTATTGTGAATAAATTAATTGTAATTAAATTTAATGTAAATAGTCATAAGTTCTCCCATAAGAACATGCACATCACCGGGTAGCTATAAGATTATATAAGATCGATTTTACAAAAAAAATGGCACAGTGTCTTGCAGTCCTCAACGGATGATCACAGCTGGATACTGAAAATGATGAGGAGGACAAGAGCCCCCTACCAACCCAAAGCCCCCACCAACTTGGGCAATATCACACAATGAGAATTTGCTTATGCTCTTATCTCCCTTGCAAATAGCTCTGCTGTGTTCTGAGTGCAGAAGCAGCCAGAGCCATTGAGAGAATGAAAAACTGGGAAGGGGAGGGGGGTGTATAAGGCTGGGATGGGAGAGACGAAAGAGTATGGAATCTCACAGCCGAAATTGCCAGAGACAAGAAGAGAGGACATTCCCTCCAAGAGGAAAGCTTAAGTAAACAGTAACTAGCAACAGCTACAATAAAAGGGCTGACTAACCTGTGCGCCCCTCCACCAGTGTCCTGCAGAGGACTGCTCTACATACCTGCATTCCTGCTGTCCCCAGAGATGCAGCAGTCAGCCCTTTCCCACCATGACCTCACCGATTCTCTCACTAGCCTCCAAAGGGGAGCTAGCAAGTAAATATTTCCATTTTATAAGCCAGCACACCAATGCTCAGTGAGATTGCCCGAGGTGACAAGGCTTAAACTCACTGGAGCCCAGGAGTCAATTTAGGTTAGTGAGCCAGGTGATAAGGTGATGAAGTTCACAGAGGACAACTGGAAATCCAGCCAGGCTGTGAGCACTCGCCCACTGTCCATCTGCCATCCAGACTGCAAGCTTAGTGCAGGCAAGGGCTCTGTCTGTTAACCCACCATGGTGTCCCAGGGCCCAGCCCTAAACCTGGGGCACAGCAGCCCTTTAATACATGTTGATGAACAACCAAGCGACAACCACACCTAGGTGCAGCCCCTCCCATTCTCAGGATACTTACATTCTCTTTGTCCCATATGTTCTTAACAATTGGCTGAGTAAGGATCACTCTCACCACTTTACAAAAGGGAAACTGAGGCTCAGAAATAGAGGGCCGCTCTGGGTTGCCGCCCTGAGAATCTGCTTGGGGAACACCCTAGGAAACCACACCTTGCTGGAAAGGGATAGGCTTAATTGGGCTGGAGTCCTGCATTCATGCTGTTCTCTGGTCCACACTCCCTCTGCAAGTCAGAGATGCATTCATTACAGACCCTGCTCCAAGGAGCCCACAGGCTCCTCAGGAAGGAAAACCTGGAGCCAAGTATCTCTAATATACCTGACTGTTCAGTGAGAGAAAAGTGACAAAGGGCCGTCAGAAGCTGAAGGAGGAAAAGAAATGTATAAATCAGAGTAAGGGCGTAGAGTACTGCGGTGCAGAGGAGAAATGGCATCAGACAAAGTCGGGCCTGGGAACACAGTCCCAGCTCTGCGCTCAGCAAGACCAGTAAGAGCTCAGCTTTGGTCATTCCGGCCAGAGGAGGCAGTCTCTTGACTGTGATGAACAGGTAAGATTAGACCCAAGAAGGCAGCAGACCGCCAGGGACCTGAGAGAAGACACTGAGAGGAGTGAGAACGGGTGGGGTCTTGAAGTCAGACAGGTCTGTGGCTCTCACCGATCAGCTCCAAAACTTTGGGCAGGTCATTCAGCCTCTTTGGGACTCTGTTTTCCTCTTCTGTAAAATGAAGGTGATAATACTCCCCTCGCAAGGAGTTAAGTATAGGAAGAATTAAATGGCTTCTTGAGGTATCTGTTCACAGCAGGGCTCTACGAAGGCAAGCCGCTGTTGTACTAAAGAGAATCACCAGCACAGGAAGTGGGAGCAGAACAGTAATGGCAGCATACATTTGGGAGGTACGATCAAAGTACTTCAACTGAATGTTAGAGTCAGAAGGCAACTCTCAACCCCCAAAAAAACAGGCATAGTGGGAGATCTGAGTCTCCTGACCTACCCACAAACACCCCATCCTGCTGGACATCAGAGCCACCACAGGCTGCGTGAGTGCCTTAGACCGACCCCAAGGCCGGACCAGCCAGAGAGCTGGGCAGAGGTAGCCCATGCCCCTCTCGGCAAAGGACATAGCTCCTAATCTTCCCCTATCCCTAAGTGAAGCCAAGATGCCCACCAGCCAGATCGGTGTCTTCTAGCAGTGGGATTAAAACCTCAGTCTCTCTGACTCCAAAGTCCTTACTCTTTTAATTATACCAAAAGAGAAACTATAAATCAGAGTAAGGGAGTAGAGTACTGCGGTGTAGAGGAGAAATGGCATCAGACAAAGTCAGGCCTGGGGACACAGTCCCAGCTCTGCACTCAGCGAGAACAATAACAAGAGCTCAGCTTTGTGACACACCAACCATATGCTAGCCCTAGCTGGGTGCTCTACAGACTTCTCATCTTGATCCACACATCGACCCTATGAGACAAGAATTATCTCAGTTTATGAATTGCCTCCACTGAAGAGAACTGGGGCTTGGCGTCCAATTAACTCACCCACGGTCCGGCGAGTGGTCTAGTCAGGATCTGAAACCAGTTCTGACTCCAAAAGCCATGTGGCCACCTTTGCACAAGCAACATGGCCTCTCTGAACCTTAGTCTTCCCATCTGTTCAAAGGAGAATTGAACAAATAATAATGATTTGGGCGGAGCTTTACAATTTACAAAGGTCAAATCACACTAGTGCCTGGAGAGAAGTGAGGAGGCCAATGCCCCTAGGGCCCTGTATGAGCCTGCCCTAGAGTGGGGATCTGGGGTGTGTACCTCAATTTCCACCCCAGGAGGGCTGCCAAGAGCTGGCTCCTGTCTCCCAGTTCCAATACTTAGTCCGAAGTTCTTCATCTTAGAGAAGTCTGGGTCAGATGTTACAGCTACCAAGAACTGCTCTTTAAACCACAAGACACATTTTACAGCACCTAGGACTCTGCCTAGATGGGAGGGCAGGTCTGCAGCAAAGAGTGTCTACAATCCTGGGCCAGTCACACCAGGACAGCCATGAGGCCCCTTGCTCCACCACCTGGCCTGGAAGTTCTGAGTTTTGCAACTAAGAAGGGTCTGTGATCAGTGAAGCCAACTCTTCGAGGAGAAGAATGGGGAGGGAAGGGAAGAAGATGGGAGGAGAGGGGAAGGGAGGGGGAAAGAGAGGAGAGGGAGGCCCAGAGAGATGAGAAGACTTTCCCAAGGTCATCTTGCAAGCGAGGGTCAGACCTCATCATGAAGAGCCCCCAAGATGGTGCTGGAAAGAGAATATGAGTGTGTCTGCATGTGAGAACTCATCGTGTTTCTTGGAGTCTCATATATACTGAGAGCCTACAGTGTGTTCAACACTGTAGGAAAAAGAATATAAAGCTCAGCTCCTCCTTTATAGGCTACAAGTTCCTTAAGGGTAGGGATGAGGTTGGACTCCATTTCCAACATTCCCGGACACCCACTCTGAGCCAGATCCTATGATGCACACCACAGAGAGTCACCAGTGCTACAGCAGAAGGAAGAACAAGGGTTGTGGGTGCCAGAGCTCTAGCATAACCCAGCCTAGGAAGAAAGGAAAGGCTTCTGGGAATAGGTGGCACTTGAGTAGGGTCTTAAAGAATAAGCAGGAGTCAATCTGGGGGATAAGAAGGGAAGAAAGGCCTGCCCAAGGGTTTTGTTTACCAAACATTTACATGATAGCAATAACAATAATAATAATAATAATCCCAAAACTGAGTAATTTACCATGTGCCAATCTTGGTATTTAAGCACTTAGATATACATGTATTAATTCATTTCATCCTTGTAACAGCCTTTTGAGACCATTACTATTATTACGCCCATTTTACGATAAGGGCACTAAGCCCAGAGAGCTCAATAACTTGCCCAAGATCTCCCAGTTAGTATCTGGAGCCAGAATTTGAACCTACTGGCCTGGTTCCACACCCACAGCCTCGATGAGCACTTTATATGCTTCTCAGATGTGTAGTTTCTACTGTACTGGGTACAAAGATGAATATTTGAATAATAACTATTTATTTTCCAACTTGTCCTGAAAATGATTTAAGGAGGTACAAAGATGAATTAAAAGAATCTCACAGTGTAAAAGGACAGAAGGACAAGTAAAGAGAAAATTCCAGGTCTTGAGCTGCTTAAGAAAAAGTCTAATGATGCTCAAGAACAGGCCAAGCAGGCATTAGCGAGAGATGGAGTTGGAGCTGCACTGGAGGGAAGGCCTTGACCGCCAGATCAAAGGGCTTGGATTTTTCCCATTGGCCAACTGGTTTCCATTCTACAAGCAAGTTGTAGTTCAAGGGAGCACATTAAAGCATCTACCAAGACTATAGAACAAATCGGTATCTCTACAGATGTGTGAGTAGTTGATAAAATACAAATCTGTTTAAAAGAGCTCTTAAAACTAGTAATCTCATTAGATATTTTTTCCATCAACAGACACTAAAAATGTAATTGCTATCATGTGAACAGAAAAAAAAAAAAATTGTCCTTGCATTTAGAAAACTTGAACATCCCTGCTGGCAGGGATGGGAAGTAACAGAAAAGTTTTAAGCAAGGAGTTCCTAAGATTCAAGGTCTGGGATATTTGCTCTCTACCCACCCCTACACCCTCACCTCTCCAAGCCCCTCGATCTGCTAGAAATCGACCATCTGAAGGCCCAAAGATGAGCCTATCCCAGCAAGAAGTCCCAACGCAGAGATATTCTCAGAAAGAGCGCTACGTAAGTACAAATGACTGTTTGATCAATCATTTGGCCTCAGCATGGGATTTGGTTAGAATTAAAGCCATCTGGCTGGGGGGGGGGGGGGGAGGAGACAACCAGGCGGGAAAATGACCCACTCCCTCCCCCAAAAAGCATTGTTAAAATATAACGGGGAAAAAACAGTAAAGTCTCTGCTGTTATTTCAGCCTAAGCCACTTAATCCTTCAGCACATAAAGCAACTTATTTATGACCTTTTCCCTTTAAAAAGTAAATCAGAAGACGCTGCCTTGAATTCAGGTATCACTGAAACACACTACTCATCCCTCCCAGAGAAATATCCTGTTTCATAAACCTTCGAGATACTTGAAACTGCAGATCACTAAATGCCTAGCTTTAGGCATCTGACATTCCAGAGAATTAATATTTAAACTTATTATAGGGAAAAAGAATGGAGTTTGGTTGAAGCATGAAATATTTAATAGTGTTCTCCAAATTAGAAACCCTATTTTGTTTCGCGCTGGAAATGCCAACGTTATTACCTGGGCTTTGCACTCAAACAGGATAAAATGCACAGGCGGTCTTGAGATTAAACACACAATTACGGCCAATTTCTCCAGGGAGAAGGGGAGTGAGACAGGTTTGGGGAGTGGAAGCGATTGAGTTTCATTTTTACGATACCCTTAAAATTATATTATCATTCTCTGCCTTGAGGGTTGGACTTGAGACGGCTGAAGCCACTTAACCACCGAAAACTGTGTCAAGATCGGTGAATCCACGGAGGCCTGTTCATAGGCTTGTGAAGCCGTCTACGTCTTGGAATGGTCCCGCTGCTGGGCAGAACCCCATAACTTTCTCTACCCGCTAGGACAAAAGTATTAAGTGGTTTGGGATAAAAATTAAGCTTCATTTGACACAGTGGATCCTGGCAGCCTCTGCCGGCACGTGTAATTTATTTACAGGGTTGGAAAGTCGGCAAAATACATCATCAACTCTTACACAAACTTCTACTAGGTATTAAATACCCAAGCCTCAGAGAAGTAATTCATATAGTCCAGCAACGTTCCAAAATAAACCCAATCTCCAGCCCTCTAGAGAGCTTAAAACAGCAAATGGGATCTGTGTTTTTTAAGTCAGGTTTATAATATTCCCTGGTTTGTTACTAAAGCCTTATTTTCCATCAAACCTGTTTTTAAAAACAAAAGCAACAATATCTAAAAGACCAATCTTGTTGCTAAAAAGATACAAATAGGCAGAGGCTGGGCCACCTCATAACCAGGGCCATGCTGATACTTCTTCCCATTCTCCTTTTCAGATCCAGTCTCCAAGGCAGAGAAGCCTTGGGCAATAAAGACTTCTGCAATTTCACCTTCAGAATGAGTATAATTCCTTGAGAATGTCCACACATACATTCTCATGAATGCACGTGCCCTCATGCAAGACCACAAACACAAACTGGCAGGGGGACCTTTTCCTTCTACAGGGGTTCATTTGGGTTCATTCATCATTTGATACACAATACCCATTTCCCACAAACAAACTCTCAAGTTCACTGTGATCCCTGGCCTGTTCTCCCAAGCCCTTCTTCACCCCACCAAGTATTTAATAAGAAATAATTATTTAATAGATCTCAAGACACCATGGCCCAGTGAAGCATGCATTCTTACCCACCAGGCGTGGTGGGAATCATGAGAACTGTCTTCAAACAGATGTCTTCAGAAGCAGTAGAAGGGAAACTGCAACCAGGACCTGGGCCAGGAACCTCCCCAAACTGTGCAAAGGCTCAAATGGGGACTAGAATCCACCTCAACCAATGAGGTGTGCATGTATGCCACTGCTTCTGAGAATGGGTGCTTATAGGGGGCACCTCCATAGCCTCAAAGAGTCCTTGCCTGAGGACCCCATGGCACAACTGCGAACCGCTATCATTCCCCCTTTTCTGCAGCAGGGCAGTGGGCAGAGTCCTAACAGAGATAGAGTCTCCCCTGAAAGTCACATTTGGGCCTGTTAGCTGAGACTCAGTAAGTGCTGCTCTAGAGAATGGCTGTCTGGACCAGCCTGTGTAGCCCTCTGCTGCCTTTCCCCCAGCTTCCGGCACACTCTACAGCCACAGCGACTTCTGGCCACTGCTTGGGTTTTAAAGGCTGTCCTTGAGGGCACTATACTTTGGTGGGAAAGTACCAGACTTGCTGGGTTTAAATCCCAGGCTCTTCTACTTACTATCTGCACAGCGAGTCACTATGAATTAAATAGTGAGCTTATTATTAAAACAAATTGATCATCTTTCCAAGCCTCAGTTTCCCCATCTAAAATTAGAATAAGGCTTCCTGTCCTCACAGGGTTATTGGGCATTATTAAATGTAATCACAGCTATAAAATTCTTGGCATAGAACAGAGTAGGTACTCAATAAAGGCTAGTTGACCTCGTTCTTCCGTTTCCTTCAGAGGTTAGCTTCAGGAGTCAGAGTTCCAATAAGAGGTCAAGTCTATAACCTGGCTGAGACAAAGACAGTACCTCTCTATATACACTAGATTTTTCCAATCTTCCCAGCCCAGGTCATGTGGAATCCTGGAGCATAAAAGCAGAAAGGGACTATGGATCATCCAATAGAACTGCTTCCCATTTTACAGATGGGGAAACCAAGGCTCAAGATGAAGGGCGAGGTCCACATGCATGGAGGCTATACAATGGTGCATGTGTTCGCTCCAGACAGGCCAAACCATAACCACCAAATAAATTCAGGCCATACAGGAAATGCATTATTCAGTTAGCGGACTGAAGGTCTCTCAGTGCATCTGACTCAAATGCTGACTTTAAAAACACAGCTCGTAATGCTAACACAATCCGCCTTGACCAGTCGGAAATCTTCTCAAGGAATAACCCTTTGGAGCTTAGGGAAAGAATTGTGGTGGGGGGAACAGATGCTTTAATTGACTTTAAACTATAAGACCATTGGGTTAGGGCTGTATTCTCTCTACCCCCACCCCATCCAAGCCTCTGCTCTCTTTCGGTTTCTTATAAATAAAGCTTTGGGAGACCAAAGCAACCACTAAACATCCTCCCCCACCCCACCCCCCGCCTTTTTTTCTCCTTTCCTTACTCAGTAACTCAGCCATCAATCCTGGACTTTGCTTCTAATGCCGAACGCTTTTTTTTTTTTTCATTGTAAACTATTAATTCGGGCAACGGCTGTTGATAAACAAGAAGTTTGTTTTTAAACTGCTAGAATCATTAGCACAGTGAAAGCAAGCAGCACAAATATTTCAGAGTGTGCTCTTTTTTCCTGGCGCTGGTATTACAGCTATGATCTTTGCATAATGCAGTTGAATTTTTCAAAGCCCACTGCAACGTTTGTTTCATTTCTTCTCCCCCTTGCTTAACTAAGTGTCTTTGTTTCTTTAAACACAAAAATAAACTACCCCCTACCAAAAAAAAAAAAAAAAAAAAAACACGACTCTCCAGGTCCAAACTAATTGCAACTAAAATTTGTATTAGGAAAAATAATTAGCAAACCACACATAATTTAACTTTCAATATAACCATAGATATAAGGTGAGATTGTTGAAATACCACCACACGGGGCTTCAAAACAGAGAATTCTTTTCCAAGAAAGTTGAGAGAAGGAAGGAAAATTACCCTCTCTACCCAAAAGCCGTAGTTAGTGAGAGTCACTGGTCAACTTACAAATAAAGTTGGTATTTGTTTGTTGCTGTTTTTTTTAATCCTATCCAAAAAAAGGATTGCAAATCCTATTCCAAACTTTAGTTTCTTTCCTTTTCTAGAATTCTGGCCAAACTCCACAACATAAAACCGAAGAAAATGATGATAATTATGCAATGTTCGGAACAAAGAACATAAGAATATATTTTTTTAAATGATTCATTGTGCACTTATGCCTGTAATGGGGTTTCAACGCACTATAAAAATAAGTGTGATGGCTCACTTAGCTTCTCACGCAAATGTAACACAGGGAGATGGGGTGGGTTTTGGTTTTTTTTCAGAAGGAGAAGTGTGAGGGAAAACCACGGCATATAAAGAAACATGTTTTTTAATCACAGACAGAGCAACACAGCCTATCAATATGATTCCACAGCTAAGAGGGTCCTGAGACCTCAGCTAAGCACTGCAGGTAAACTACTCAAAAACAACTAAGCCTAAATTAAGTTACAATTCCATATGATGGTCCTCTTTCCATTTTGCACGCCAAGTCTTAGCAGCTTCGAGAGAGCTTGGGAGGCAAGAAGGGAAGAGAAATTCTAGCCGAACAAGACTCTCAGGGAACCTTTGGGAATTATATTTCCACTACACGTCTATAAAAGATTTGTCGAATACGTAACTCCAAGGACGGTAGACGCAACATGTTCCTATCTTATTTGTGTACCCACACACATACATGTTTCTCTTTGTCTCGCTGAGCCTGACATTTGGCCAGCAGGTTTTTCTCCCCCTTATTTGAAACCTCAAGCACCGAAAAAATTTGGATCTGATTATTTCCGGATCATAGGACCAGCACTTTAAAATGGATGAAATGCAAGCAAATTGCCCACCAGACCCAGAGGGGGTAAATGCTTTCAAAATAACTCATACCTTTCTATTACGGATGCACTAGCCCTGCAAGGTCTCCCCAGAATATCATGGTGGCTTCTGATTCAGAAGAAGAAACTCCACCATGTCACACCACCAAACCCATCACGTTTACTCTCCAGCACCAGCCGCCCCTAACATCCATACACAACCTAAAACTGCTTTCCTTTTTGTTTTCCATATATATTTAAGCTTCATTTGACACAGTGATACACACACACACACACACACACACACACACACACACACACACACACACACACACATATATACATACGCACACATATATATATGCTAGCTTTCGTTACAAGATTGACTACTTTTTGGAAGTTACAGCTATGTTATGATGGCTGTTTACTAATGGCAGAGTCCACATCTGTCATGATTATCAGTCCCCTTTATTGCTAGGATATGTCTAGTCTCAGCGCACAGTGAAAAGGGCCCAGTGAGTCTCTGGGAATTAAAAAGTGACCTTATTGTCTGGTTTGGTCTGGGAACAGTAATTCTAGACAAATGGAATCATCTGGTAAACTAAGGTGTTTTCTAATAATGGCATAGATATTAGCTATCTATTTACAAAGATTCAAGACAGAAAAAAAACCAAAGGCAAAAAATATTTTCATTTCTCTGGGAATGTTAAGGAGGCCATGGTGAATGCCTGCTGTCAGCTACCAACACACACATGTAGAAGGTACAAGTTGTAGCACCAGAGTCAAATGTTTGGAACAGGAAACCTTGAAAACTGCCATTTACTGTCTCTTGCTTTGAGCATGTCCTTGAACCTTAATGTCTTCATCTATAAAATGAGAATCAGAGTAATAGGAGCCAGTATCCGCCCAGCACTCTCTACACTGCAAAGCGTTTCTACATCTGTTCCCTTGAAACAGCCCACAAGATAGGCAGAACACAGCTGGTATAGGGCAGATGAGAGAATGTGTGGGAACCCACGCTGAAAACTGTGAAGCAGTGCGCACGGGGAATGAGCCTCATCAGGTCATTGTCACAAAGCTGACCACTCGTAAAGCCCGATGTTTACCCTACCTTCTTTCCTTGTTAGGGTTTCCAAAAGCAGAGAGTCGGGTGTTTAAAAACAAGAAGGAAAAATGCAGCATCTGGTAAATTGGCCTTTCCAGCTGTTTGGAATCTGGATAAACGGGACTCTGCCATAAACATATCATGATTCTTATTGTAAATGATGATAATGTTAGTCCACGATGTCACACCATCCCCGGTGCCTCCTGACTCCCGATCTGGAAACACAGAGGACCCCAACATTTACAAATAAGCTGCCGGATTTAAGAGCTCGCTCCTTTCCTCAGCTTAGGGTCTGTCCAAGGCAGAAGGCAGATCATCTGAAACCTGATTCCAGTATCTGTCACTGGGCAGCAGTAGCCACAAAAGACCCGAAGCTTGGGTCCTCTCAGCTTCCCCTGCTTAGAGCACCAGTTAGTGATCTTCACATATTCAATATTTTAAAAATCAAACTTTTCTCCCCTCTTGCCCTACTCTCTTTATCTCAAGGATCACTATCTGTATCATGGTGCCCTGCATGAATTAATAAAAGAAAACCCTTCTACGTTTTTCATAAAGCACTCTTACAACCATTGTTTCATTTACCCTGGGAGATAAGCATTATTCTAGCGGAAATAAAAAACCAGAGGTTGAGAACATTAAACACATTACAAGAGCAATTCCCCAAATAATCAGGACTGAAGTGGCCCTTTCACACTCTATCACTAATGCTCTCCTCAGTTTTCAAAGTAAGTCTCCCAGTAGATTTATAAATGAAGAAACTAAGGCTCAGAGAATGAAATAACTTCTCCCCAAGGTCCCACAGATCATCACTGGAGGATCTTATAATTTCCACCACAGTCAATAAATATTTTTCAATTGGTATTTCTATCTGTCTGTTTCGAATAAGTCTCAGACTTGGAGCTAAACACCAAACATTCAAAGGGTTATGTGGTCTGAGGAATATTTTGGTGAGAATGGGGAATAAGGTGCTGTTTTCCTTAAGGCACTTTTAAAAGGGGCGCCATAAGCTCTGGTTTTGTCTCAGGCCACAGGGTAACTTGAGGAAGGGAGGGACAGAGGGACAGAGCCAGATCTGAAACCTCTTAAAACCTCTTCGAGCCCAGGTCCATGAGCAATGGGTTGGCCAGAGACCCCAACCCCCAATCAGACCTACTGGGTAGCCTTTTACACACAAGACACTTCTCTCACTCTCAGACCTCAGTTTCCTCATCTTTCAAATGGGTGTGATAAATCCTACCCCACCAGCCTCTGGAGGCTGTGAAGAAAACAGTTTAGAGGCCTCTTACAAAAAGCTTAACCAGAATGACCATTTTAAGGTACAAAAAAAAGAGGTTCTTCTTCCCATTCCTTTATCTTCCTCTGCCCTTTCCAAATAAAATCTTGACTTAAAGATCTCATATTTTAGACACTGGGGGGAGGGAATATAAATAAAAATAACCTGGGTCTGGGGCAATAGAAGTAGGAAAATCATACAAAGAGCATCCAGATGAAAAATCTCTAACCACGGCTTAGAACAAAGGTTCTGTTTGGGAGAGCCATTCAGTAGGTCTGTGGAGACACGATCTTCAGATGACAGCTACGATTTTTCCAAACGCAAACGCAAAACGCAAAACGTTGCAAGAGGGTATCTGTTTAAGGGAGGATTACGTATGTAGGGGGAAGCCAGGGAGCTCAGGGTAGCAAATATTACGTCTTGCTGTGTGCACTCCTCTCTCCTTAAAGAACCTCATATGTGTATTACAGCAATAATACTCTAAAAGGTGTTTTTTCTATATCTTTCCTCTAAAATATGATCTCTATTTCTGGGAGAAGAGGCTGACATTTAAAACAAAAGGACAAGAAACAGCACTCTCCTACAAAGTTGTGTGTTTTCATTAAAAAGAAAAAAAAACCGTTTGAATTTATTTCACTTTGTCAGTCCGCGAATACGAAAATTGGATATTTTTTACCCAGAACGAGCTCTCATCTCTAACAGTAACCCGCTCTACCTTTTCTAAGTTGCTGGGGCTGATGCTAAAGGAGTGATGCCTACAGAGCCATAAAAGAAACTTTTTGTCTTCCTTGAGAATCACCTGGAAATAGAGGCAAGTAGTCCCAAACACGGAAATAATGAAACCCCAAAGCCTTGGTTTCTCCCAAGGGGGGCGGGGGGAAGGTGGAGGGTGGGGGGATACATTGCCTTAACAATTTCCCCAATTTCTGGTTAATTATCTGTCAGCATGAAACTAACAAATAATGGCTCAATAATCATTAACTGTGTTGAGAAGAACATGCTCATGAGAATCCTAGCATCCCGCTGACTTTGAGCTCATAAACTGTACAGGGGCCTTCACCTTACTGGGTAGAGGGAGAGTATTGCAAACTAACTTTTAACTAAAGACTATGCTTCTAAAGTATTGAGTACAGAAAAGCCATTTTTCAAGTCAGAACTTGACTTAGGCTGGCTCATAGATGAATAAAATTTTCCATCAGGAATCCAGAATCATCCCGCGTAATTAATTCCTTACTTGACAGATGGGGAAACTGAGGTCCCAAGAGGGGAAGGGTCTTGCTGAAGGCCTCTGATTTTGGTTATTGAGGGAGATTGGAATACTTCAAAATATGCCTTTAGTTCGCTCAGAGAAAATACTCGAGTGCCTACTCATCCTAATTTATAATAGGATTTTGACGCTTTTCACACCGCTTTTATCGGAAACACACAAGAGCAAAATTATGTAATCTAACCTTTCTAGACACACACTTCCCCAAAATAGACTTATTGCGCTTAAATTAGATGGTTCCTAAACAGGCATCGCTTTAGAATGACAAGCTAGTCCCAAACAACGAGAGAAACTGACAACCTCAGGAGAAAGTTCCGAACACCGAGTTCTCCCCAGGATTCCTCCAAAGGCGTGCGGTGGAGACGCCAGGCAGCCCGAATCTCTCAACACCCCTCCACACCCCTGGCCCCGGCCTGTTGGCGGGGCCAGACTTACCCTTCCCGGCGGCGGCGACCTTGGACGGACCATAGTTTCGGGGACTCCGGGACCGGAGGAGGTCGTGGGCACGCGGCAGTGGCGCAGGCGTCCGTGATAGCAGGTCACGAGGGTCCTCATCCCCGCAGCCGCCACCGCTCACGGTGACCCTGAAGGCCATGTGCGCACCGAGGCCTGCCGGCCCACGGCCGGGACCAGGAGCGTCGGGAGCCTCCTTCGGCCTCTTGTCTGAGTGCGCCTCGGCCACCTCGCAGTGCATCGCGCCGGGATAGGGCGCACTGCTGGGGGTCGCGCAGGGCTCCTGAGGATGGGAGACAGACAGCACACGAGCGTCGGTACGAGGGGAGCGGCTCCCTTCTTGTCCCGGGGCTGGAGTTTAGACAGATCACGACTCCCTGGTTTATTCCTCACTCCAAAAGACTAGTGCCACCAAACTTACCCTAACCTGACAAACCCACCTGCCCCCGGGTAAAAGCCCTTCCCTGGGGCAGGAGCGGCTCGCACTTCCTTCCCTAGCGAGTCGAGGATCCCAGCTGCCGGCCAGCACAGCGCATACCCTGAAGCCCCTACACCCTCCCACCCAAATCCGCCTCCACTATTTCCACCAACACCAGCCATCTTTGGACGAATAGGGAAACTGAGGCCTGTAAAGGGGAGAGCGCCTGTGCGGCGTCATTCAGGGAGACCAGGAGTGGGCGGCAACAAGGATTCCCCGGGCTGGGCTCTGGCGAAGCCGAGGGGACTGCTCCAGGAGGGTCGCAGGCTGCGCCTGGAGGGGCAAGGCTACGCGCGAGGCGGACTGCGCACCCACGGATCCCAAGCACGGACCCTCGGAGATTCACCCACCACCCCCTAAGCTGCGAAAAATGGGAGTCCGAATGCGAGTCTGAGGATGAGCGCTCACTCCGGTGAGGCGAACCCAGCATGCGCACACCGAGACACGCACACGCCTACGCGCAGCAGAAAAACTGAACGGATCACGCGCTCAAACCCGCACAAACTCAGTAATGCCAATGCATCCCCACTCCCACGCACACCACACCCCCCACTAACGCACAGTCAGGGACACGACGTACTACATATACTATACTCTTCGTTCACGGGTCCTGGGCCCCCTCCATAGAGCCTCGGCCCTTCCATCATCCCTCCTGTAAAGAGGGCCCTGGCACCCCCAATTCTCTTTTTCCTTCGGCGCTCCCCGCGCCATTCCAAAGCTCTCCAGGTTCAAGCGTCGCTGGGACTCCGGCCCCAGATGTCAGGCCCGGGCGCCCACCCCTCTTCGGGCCACCGGCCGCGCCCCCTCTCACCTTGCCACAGCTGCGGCAGCTCCTGAGGCGCACCGTTCGCGGCGCCTCCACTGGCGCCGCAGCCCCGCAGCCGCGGCTGCAGCCGCGGCGTCCTGCGGGCGGCACCCTGAGGTGGGGGCGGGGCCAAGGCCTGCCCGACAGAGACTTTGGCCACTGGCTAGCTGCGGCCGCCCTGTTGAGGCCAATCGCGGCGCAAGGGCGGGACCTCCCGCCTGGGGGGCTGAGCGGGGCTGGCCGCGCAGCAGGGCAGAGGGTTTGACAGGCCGTGGCGGCCCCAGCCTTGCGCTGTCCGCTGTCCTCCCGCCAACAAGTGGGACCAGGCCGGTGGGGCGGTGCCACGGGTGACAGAGGCTGGGCTCTGTCGTTGGGACCAGGCCGGCCTGGGCGGCGGAGCTCATTGAGCGTCAGGAGAGTGGGTTCGACCTGGCTCTGTCCGTCCCTCCCAGTGGCTGGAGCAAGACCCTTCCCCTGTCACTGGTCAGTTTTCTCCTCAGATGCGACGGTAATAGGTGTGAAAGTGCCTTAAAAGTTTTCTTGCGGAACCCAACTTGCTCACGTGAGAGCTCGCACAGATTTCAGAGCGAGTAAGCTTCGAAGTTGAGACCCAAACCCAGAGCTCTCAGACCACTTTTTTTACCTTTCTGGTTTTGTTGTGCTTTTCACCGGAAAAAAGGCCTGGATAGAGGGCCTCAAACTCAAAGGATAAAAGGCAAACAAACAAAAACAGAATCCCAGATCTCAACTAGAAGATATTCCAATTGCATCTATGAATCTACCTGGGGCAGCTCCAGGAGAATCTTACAGCCCTGGGGGTTTGAGATTCAGTCTTCCAAGTAAAGTTCCTCCAGGGCCTGGAACGTGGTTCCCCTGCATTCTGGGCTCCTCTCATAGACAGCAGTGTCTCAAGGAGCCCTGCCTAATGTATAGAAGGAACACTGGACAAAGAACAAGACTTTGGGGTGACTGGAAGCAGGGGCTCAGTTCCCTTCTCTGAGTGTCAGTTTCTTCCTGTACAAAACTAGGTGGTTCACCTCGGCTCAGACTACTTGCCAGGGTTACTGGAGGATCCAATCATGTCCCTAAGAGGGTCCCTGTGTTTCATCTTAGCCTGCTTCCTCTGCACTATTTGCTGGTGACCTGGGTGGGTTGCAAGGGTCCCCTCTGGCTTCGCAGTTTTTGAAGAGAGAGATCACTTTGGCCTTGGTCTCAAACTGAAAAATGTATATGGAGCCAATCCCTACTACACAACAGGTCAGATCTCAAAACAGGATTCTGCAGAGTAATAGATCTTAAGCAGCAATCCCAGAATCTTTGAAAACCAGGATTTTAGAACCACAGAATCCTAAAATCTGATTTCTTGTAATTGATTAAATATGGCATCTTACATTTAGAGAGTAGTAACAGCACAGAGGACCTCGGAGACTGAGTTAGACCCACCCCACATACAGAGGAGAGAGAATGTGACTGGCTCCCAGCAGTATGGTCAATGTGGCAAAGCTGACACTAGAATCCAGGATTCCTGACTCTCAGTCCAGTGCCCTTCCTCCTATACCAGCCACACTGCCTCTAATAGGTACAGGATGTCAACCAAACCCACCCATTACACATAGACCAATACCCAAGGGCTACATAGGTCTCAAAGGTCTTGCCTCTGGTTGGGGATTTAGAGTTGAGGAGTTGTTGATACTTTTATGGCAAGAAGGGAAGGGGCAGAAAAGAAGCAAAAGTAGCTCACCAATCCCTCAAACTTGCCACCAGGTGATCTTCCCCGCCCCACCTCACCCCCCAAACACACACACACTTCTGAAGTTCCAGTGCTGGCTCATATACTTCATAGCTTTGTATATGACATTTCCTGTGCTAACACTTTTCCTCTTGTCCACCTGCATTTTCCTTTCTATGAATTGTTTAAGTCCTTGCAGCTTTAAGCAAATCATAACTTCACCTTGGACCTCATTTTTCTCCCGTAAAAAGCGAGAAGGTGGAAGATTGCTGGCCTTTCCAGTTCTAACCTTCAGTGAGTTCAGGAGCCAGGTCCTCTGTCTTTCTTCCTTCACCACACATGTGCACACACAGCATTGCACACTTAGTTGGGACTCTGGAAACATTTGCTGAATAAGTCACTTAACCAACCGGAACTGCAGGTAAAGGCCTCTAAATTTCCAAGATGCAGCAACAACTGCTCATTCGGTTATTCTTTACTGAGTACCTGCCCTGAGCCAGCCCCCATACCTAAGCTAGGGATTTGGAGATCCTGTCTTCTCCCACTGAGTGCACAACTCCACCCCACCAGGACAGGCGTGTCTGTGAAGCCTGGAGAAGCAATGAGAAGGTTAACCTTCTCAATAAAATGGACTTCTTAAACACTGTATGTGGCAGGACCCCTTTGGGATATAGAGATATGCATTTTGTTTTCCTAGAAGGAAACACAAGAAAGTGTTAACAATGGTTAAGGGAGTGGAGGAATGGAGGGAGGCCTGTATGTTTCATTTCATACTTTTCTGAACTGTTTGTATTTTCTAACTATATATATTATCCTCCTTCCCTTTCAACAGGGGTTATTTAAGTAATGGATTATGGGCTGTAATTTTTTGTCTTTATACTTTTTGTATTAAAAGTCACAAATATTTTAATTGTCAAGAACAAAACAAAGCAAAACAAATAAAACCCATTTCTCCCTTGAGCAGACCAGACAAATAATGCATGCTTTTTAACACTAATCCATGTTCCAGTCAAACTCTCTTTTGCTCTCTAGTCCCACATACTGTCTGTCTACTGGATATCTCTATCTGGATCCATCTGCAAAAGCAAACATCATGTATTCTTCTCTGATCCCACTCTTCAATCTGATGTTCCTACCTGGGTGAATGGTCCCATGGCCACATCTGCCAAGTCAGAAATCTGAGAGTTATCCAAGGCCCCTCCTCTCCCACACTCCCATATCTGATTGGCCATAAATCTACCTATCGATCCCTCTCCTCTTATGGTCTCTACTACATTTCTTCCCAACTCTTCTTCCTGCCTCCAGCCTCATCACCTTTCCTATCATCCATTTTCCATACTAGTCTCCCTATCAACAATCTCTGAAACATAGACTTAACCATGTCACTTCCCTGTTTAAGCCAATAATAATTAACAGATCTCAATAGCCATCTAAAGAGTCAAAGCATTTTCTCACCCTACTACTTAGCCCTATTCTATGTTCCAAACCCCCTAGAATATTTTTCACCTCCTAGAATTCAGAACAGATATTCATGCCTTCTTAGCTTTACATCTGGTGTTTCCTGTACTAACACGTTTCCCTCTTGTCCATCTTCTAACTCCTTTCTATGAATCATTTAATACTTAGCTCGTATGTCACTTTTTCCCAGAGCCGTCCCTGAATCTCCTGGCTAGAATTATTTTCTTCCTGGACACTCCCACAGCAATTCTGCTTCATTCTATCTCAGAACTTATGATTCTGGTTTATAACTACTTTTTTTTTTTTAACAGCCTGTCTCTCCCTCTAGACTGAGAGCTCTCTGAGAGCAGGGGCAGCCTTTTGCCTTTGTAACTCTAGAACCTAGAACAGATACTGGCACAGCATCAGCACTTGGTAAATGTTCATTGAATGCTGATTGAATTATTAAAGACCAGTACTTCATTTGCTTGCCTGCATTTTTTAGCTAAGTACTTCTTCACCTTATTATGACCTACCTCCCTCACTATCTTTGTCTGGGGATGTAAGCATATATTCAGCAAATGGTTGAGGCAAAAATAGATATTTCTGTGTGCCCAGGGCCTCCTGCAATCTGGAGGCATGAGGAAAGAGAAGGAATAGAGGTGATAGATGGTTATACTGCTTACTCTGCCTCTATTTCTTGCAGTTAATGGAACAATTAACATTCATTGGGGAACATATTATGTTCCAGGTAATATGGCTGACACTCTACATATGTGTTCTTGTTTAATCCTGACAACTCTGAAAGAAAGAGGTTATCTTCCCTCCTATAGGTGAGAAAAAAAAGTTCAAAATTAAGTGATTTGCCAACGTTCTCAATCAAGAGTGCTGCTTCCCATACATCTATGACCAAATGAATTTTGATAAGGGTGCCAAGACTACTCATTAAGGAAAGAATATTCTCTTCAATGCTAGGACAACTAAATATCCACATACAAAAGAATTAAGTCGGATCCCTACTTCATACCGTATACAAAAAGTATGTAAGAGCTAAAAACCATAAAGTACTTGGAAAAACTTTTGTGCATCAAAGGACATTATGAACATAGTAAAAAGACAACCTATAAATGGGAGAAAATATTTGCAAATCATACATCTGATGGGGGTCTAGTATCCAGAATATAAGAGCTCTTACAACTCAACAGTGAAAAGACAAACAACCCAATCAAAAAACGGGCAAAGGGCTTGAACAGACATTTCTCCAAAGAAGATACACGAAAGCCAATAAGTACATGAAAAGATGTTCAACATTATTGGCCAATAGGGAAATGCAAATCAAAACTACAATGAGATATTACTTCACACCAACTAGGATGGCTATAATTAAAAACAACAATAACAACAACAACAACAACAACAACAACAACAAAACAGAAAATAACAAGTGTTGGCAAGAATTTAGTGAAACATTGCTTCTGGGAATGTAAAATGGTATAGCCACTGTGGAAAACATTTTGATGGTTCCTCAAAAAGTTAAACATAGAATTACCATATGACCCAGCAATTCTTCTCCTAGGTATACACCCAAAGAACAATCGTTGTGTAAACAATCCAAATGTTCACCAAAGATTGAATGGATAAGCAAACTGTGATTGATTATATATATCTCCAATGGAATATTTTTTAGACGTAATAAGGAATGAAGTATTGATACATGCTACAACATGGATGAACCTCAGAAACATGCTAGGTGAAAAAGCTAGACAAAAAAGGGCACATGTTGTATGATTCCACTTATATAAAATATCCTTTATAGGTAAGTCCACAGAGACAGAAGGCAGATTGGTGGTTGCCAGGGCTAGAGGGAGGGACAAATGGGCAGTAGTATCTACCCAATGGGTATAGGTTTCTTACAGGAATTATAAAATTCCTGTAATGAAAATTTTGGGAAGTTAGATAGAGGTGACAGTTGCACACCATTGTGAATGCACTAAATACCACTGGATTATTTACTCTAAATGATTAATTTTATGTTAGGTGAATTTCAGTGCAACACAAAAAAAATTTAAATTAATTAACATTAAAAAGATTGTCTGCCAGCTCAAAGTCTGGGCTTTCTTCACTGCATTTCAAGGTTTTCATTGAGGGCAATCCATAGAATGGATTCTATAATGTTTGTGACTCTGGTGCTATCAAGCTAAGGGACATGAGCAAGTCACCATCCCTGGTTCTGCGATACTGCACCTGCCAAATAAAGATGATAGTACCTGACCCATCAGGACTTCCGTGGAGACTCAATGAGAAAGTGGAAAAAGATAAACTCAACTAGAAAATGAGAGGTGACGATGATGATGATTAATGAAATGCCCAATTAACTTCTCCCACCATTTCTATAGTGCAACTTAGAACTCAAAGATGCTCTTTTATTTATTTTTTATTTTTTATTAAATTTATTGGGGGTGACATTGTTTAATAAAATTATAGAATTTTCAAGTATAAAATGCTCTTTTAAAAACAAAACAAACCTGAAGAATCTCAATATGGAACACAGTCACAAAGGGCTAATAAAGATGTTTTAGATGAAATTTCATACGTGGTTGGAGAATAGTAACCAACCTAAACTAGGAATAGAAAGGAACTTTCTTAACTAGATAAGTGCATCTACAAAAACAAAAGCCTACAGCTAACAACACACACTCGTACTACACTTAATGGTAAAAACAGAACGCTTTCCCATTAAGATCAAGAACAAGGTTAGGACATCTGCTTTCACATTCCTATTGAACATCACACTGGAAGTCTGAGCAAGCGCAGTAAGGCAAGGGGGAAACAGACATGCAGGTTGGAAAGGAGAAAACAAAACCCCCTATTGGCAGGTAACATGATAATCTATGTGAAAAATCCCATGAAATCTCCCCACCTCCCAAAACGAAAAAAAAAGCTCCTAGAACTAATAAATAAATTTATCAAGGTTGTGAGATACAAAATTAACATTTTAAAAATCCATTGTGTTTATATACACTGGCAGTAAACCATTAGAAATTAAAAATTTTTAAGTACGATTTATACTAGCACTTAAAATGATATAGATATAAATCTAACAAATATGTGCAGAATGTATATGTTGAAAACCACAAAACTCTGATGAAAGAAGTCAAAACAGATCTAAATAAATGAATAGGCGTATCATGTTTATAAGATTTAATATTGTTAAATTGTCAATTCTACTCAAATTAACCTATAAATTCAGCATGACTGCAATCAAAAATCCCAGCAAGATTTTTCCAATAGAAACCAACAAGGTGATTCTAAAATGTATTTGAAAAGGCAAAGGAACAGAATAACCAAAACAATTTTGAAAAGAAAAAGATTTTAAAACTCACTATAAAGCTACAGTAATTAAGACAGTGTGATAACGGCAAAGGAATATACACATAGATCAATGAAACAAAATATTCCATATTCTACAGAAACCCACATATGGCCAATGGATTTTGTCAAAGATACAAAAGCAATTCAGTGGGGAAAGGATAGCTTTTTAACAAATAGTACTGGAACAGCTACACGTACATACTCAAACAAACAAACAAACAAACAAACTTTGATTATACTTCACACACTACACAAAAATTAACTCGAAATGGCTCAAATGCAAAGTTACAACTTCTAGGGAAAAAAGCCTAAAAGAAAATCTTTGTGACTTTGGGTTAAATAAAGAGAAATTATATATGATACCAAAAGTACAAACCATAAAAGAAAAAAAAATGTTAAATTGGACTTCATCAAAAATCTTAAAATTTTGCTCTGCAAAATACAGTTAAGAGAATGAAAAAAAAACTGGGAAATAAATGTTTGCAAGTCATATATTTAACAAGTGACTTGTATTCAGAATATTTAAAGAATCCTTACAACTTAATAAAAAGAAAACGACCAAAGTCTTTAAATGGGCAAAAGATTTGAACTGATACTTAACCAAAGAAAATATGCAGATGGAAAATAAGCACCTGAAAAGATGCTCAGCATCATTAGTTATCAGGGAATGCAATCTTAAAGCACATTGAGATACCAATAAACACCTATTAGAATGATTAAAATTTAAAAATAAAATAAAATAACTAACAATACTAAATGCTGGCAAGATATAGATCAACTGGAATTCTCAAACATTGTTGGTAGAAATGCGAAAAGATAATAATCACTTTGGAAAAGTTTGATATGTTCTTATGAAGTTAAACACAATGTTTACCATGCAAACCATTCAAAGCCGGCAATATTTACCCAAGTGAAATGAAAACTTATGTTTGCACACAAACCTGTACATGAATGTTTTTAGGAACTTTGTCATCTTCAAAAATTGGAAACCAAATATCCCTCAACTGGAATAGATAAACTGTGGTAAAACCACAGAATAAAATACTGCTCAGTAAGAATATTGACTTAACTATTGATACACATAGCAACATCAGTGAATCAAATGAATTATTGTAAATAAAAAGAACCAGACTCAAAGGACTACATACTGTATGATTCCATTGGTGTGACATTCTGAAAAAGGCAAAATTATAGAGAACAGGTCAATGGTTCTCTATTGGAAAAGATTTGACTGCAAAGGAACGAAGGAATTTAGGAGAGGAAGGGTCAATGACTGAACTGTTCTATATCTTGATTGTGGTGGTGTTTACGCAATTCTATGCATTTGCCAAAACTCATAGATCAGTACACTGGATTTTTACTGTATATAAATTTAAAACAAACAAAAGAGTCAAGTTGATTATTTTTAACATTAGAGTCTCTTCTAAATGAAGTTTCCAGTGAATCAGACATACTCTCGGAATAGAAACTGTTGAAGGGCTTGGGAAGCCAAGTTCTACAAAACTCATTTCTTCCAGCTCTCCTCCTTTCTTCTTTCCTCATCCTGTGTTTTCGCTTACCTGACCAATGACACCACCAAGCTGGAATCCTAGGGGTTATTCTAGGCCCCTTTCTCTTCCTCCATCCACATTCAGACTCCCAGGCCTGTGAGTCCTGCCTGGGTGTGCCTTCTATAAGGGCTCCTTCTCTCCATCTACACAGCTGTGGCCCTCGTCAGTCCTCTTCATCTCTAGCTTGAGTCACTAAACAGACTTCCCACCTTGATTCCCCTGCCTCTAGCCCTGGCCCCTCCAATCCAGCCTCCTCCCTAAAGCCAAAAGGGTCTTTTTAAATCACTGATCCAACCACATTGCTCTCCTAGCTTAAAGCCTTCGAGTTCTCCTGGCTTTTCGGAGACAGAAATTGTTTTATTTGTCATTGTAGCCCTAATACCAAGCACAGTGCCTAGTGTCCATACATACTCAGTGAAAGATAGTTGAATAAATGCATAAGTTAACAAAGTGGATGAAGGATGTGTTAAAGGATGCACAGGCCCTCTAGAAATTCATTCAGAGAAGTCAAAAAATAATGGCTAAGAGTGGCAGTAGGAAGCACCAAGCTCTGTATGCCAGAGCACCTCCATCCTGATCCAACAATATCTACTGAACACCTGCCATGTCCCAGGTACTGCCCTAGGTGCCAGAGATTTATGGAGCTTCTGACTGATGGTGGACAAAAGTATTCAACTAATCATACAAATGAATACATACTTAGAAACAAGGAAGAGGCCCTGAGAGAGTAATGGTTCATGTTATGAGAAGACATTAAGTGAGGAGGCGGGTCAGAGGCTTGATGGACTCTAAAGGGTCAAGGAAGGCTTCTCAGAGGAGATGATGATTAAATAGAATCTAAGAGGATAAGAAGTCACTGGTGGTAGAGTGGAGTAAGAGCATCCTAGCAGATGAAGGAGTTTGTGCCAAAGTCCTGAAATGACGGGAACTAAGATTCCTTCCAGGCAGCAAAAGAAGGGCAGCGTGATGGGAGCCACCAAATGAAGGGAGGGAAGGCATCAGGTGAGACTGAGGAAGGAAAATGGCTGGATACAAAATCAGTGAAGGGATTGTAGGTTGGAAACTGACATGATCAGATCTGTTCTGAAAATACTCGAGCCGTTGTGTGGAAAATGGATCGAGAAAGGGGCAAGTGTGGATGCTGAAAGAACAGTCAGGAGATGTCCCAGAGAGAAATGCCAAGGAGCTGGAGCTCAACCGCCAGGGGTTGGTGGAGGTGGAGAGGAGTGGCTGGGATTCAGTAAACTTGACAAGCCTGGGTGATGGGAGTGAAAGGGAGTGAGGAAATAGGAGAGGCTGGGTGCCTGGTAGAAGAGTAATTTTTGAGTGTAGAACTTCCCCTGGCATTCTTCGTCTTTAGGGGTGGTTTCTGGATGCAAAGATGCCACAATTACCAGGCCACTAAGTCATACCTCTTCTATGTTCTCACTACTATGCAACTGCTTTTCATAAAGTGTTTAGTTGGTTTTCGGCACATCACTGTATTTGCAGGGAAATGAAATCAGACTTAATATAAAATGCACATCAAATACTGATAATGAGGACAAGATTTGAGAGCTTAAAAAGTTATGAGGACTAATATTAATTTTCCATGTAGGAGAAGGGGCCTGTTATTTATGGAAGCACAGAGTACCATGCCCTGTGGAAGTTTCCCTTGTATAAATTACTGCAGATGACAGGACGTATTTATATTCAGTACAGACAACAACCCTCTGAAGAGAGTAGTATTATCTCCTGTAAGGACACAGATGAGGAAAATGAGACCCAAATAGGTTATTGACTTGCCCACGGTCTCAGCCAGCAAGTAGCATTTTCAGGTTTTAGCACTAGGTTTTCATAAATACCATGATCTTTGATCTTTCCATTGTGCCACCCTACCTCATCCACAACTGAACTAGAACATTCACTGTAACCTGACCTCTCCTCTTCCATCCAGAACGCTTTTGTGGCTGACCACTCCCACCCAGCCCCATCCATATCTGCAAGGCTTACCTCAATTGGCCCCTTCTCCATACAGCCTGCTTCCCCTCCCAACCAAACACCAAACACACAAAGCCCCTCTCAGAGCACTTATTTTCTGTCTTATTATATACTGTTTGTGTATTATTGTATTCCCAATAATAAACTGCAGACCTCTTGAAGGCACAGACTTTAATGTTATATGAGAATAAGGAGTAGTATGCAGATTTGAACACATGTACTAAATTTTTTAAACAGGTTAAAAGTTCATAAATAAGGCTACAACAAATGTATACATGGAGTAAGGAATGGGATAGTTGATTATTCATATTTTTATTAAAACTTTTTATTATAAAATAAATATCAAGTTTTCCAGTATGCACTAAGATTATGTAATTTATATGCTTCTTTTCAATCATATGTTAAAATCATCTATACCTATATGAAGAAAGCATTCTGAAAAAAGCATGGAATTGTATTCATGAATAACTTTGAAATGAATCTTTCAATTACAAAAGATCAGTCTTAAGATATTTGATTGACATCTTGCATAATCTTTTCAAGACTTATCTCTTTTTGAAAACTATACTTACCTTATTAAATGGCAAATACAAAGACTCATGTAATGTTACAGTTAGAAGGGCACTCAAAAATCACTCAGTCCAATTCTTTTATTTTGCAGGTGAAATAGAGGTTTAGTGATGTAATCTTAGCTCAAAATCACATAGCTAAATAGTGCCAGAGATAAAACTAGAACTCATTTCTTCCAAAGTCATACTCCAGTCTCTGAAGAGACTACTGGCAGCCTAACTTTAACATTCATTCGGAGTCTCAGTAATAGTACCCCAATTTTGTTTGAGGGTCGCACATAACCTCTAAAAGACATTTCCCAGCCTCCCTTGCAGCCAGATGTGGCCATGTGACTACACTTCAGCCAATGAGATGCAAGGGTAAGTATGAGGCCTTTTAGGAAGTCTCCCCAAAACGGAAGGTGTATACCATTCTCCCTTGTCTTGTCCCTTCCCATTTCCTGGAATGCAGATATAATAGCTCTAGTTCCAGCAGCCATATGGGACCATGAGGGTGAGGACTATACCTTGGGGCTAGCTAAGTAGAGAGTTACTTAGAATGAGCCTGAATTCCTGATAACCTTCCTAAAAATTGGTAGGAGAATGGTTATGGGGTTTGGCCTGAATAGCTGGCAGAATGAAATTGCCATTTACTGAGTTGGGAAAGGAATGGGTTTCCTTGGGGGGCAGGTAAGATGGGTTTGGCTGCCTATAACTGAAAAACTCAAATAATGGGGGCTTAAATAACATAGAAACGTATTTATTTATTTATTTTTCCATAAAAGAAGGTCCAGAAGTAGGCTCTCGTCAACTCTGTCTTCATCACGGACCCAGGCCTGTTTTCATCACCTCCACTGCCATCTCTCTGGTCCCAGCCACTATTCGCTTTCACTTAGTTTACAGCAATAGCCTCCTCACTCGCCTCCCTGCTTTCATTCCTACCTGCCACCCCCTCTCCCCAGTCTATTTTCCACAGAACGGCCAAGTGTACTTTTTTAAAACATAAGTGGGCCCATGTTACTCCTTTACTCAAAACTTTCCAATGTCTGCTTCTGACTCAGAGTAAGGGCAAAGTCCCTATTGTAGTCTACCAGGCCTGACATGACCTGGTCCCACCTAGGTCTCTGACCCCACCCACCACTCTTCCCCTCACCCACTGTGCCCAGCACTCCACCCTCTTGGCTATCCCTTGAACTTACCAGGCATGCTCTTGGCCTCAGGGTCCTTCTGCTTTTTGGGACTCTCCCCCCAGATATCCACTTATGCTCTCTCTTACCTCATTCAGGCATCTGGCCAAATATCACTTTATCAGGAAGGCCTTCTCTGACCACATATCTAAAATAGAATCCCATCCTACTTTCTACTTGTTCTTCAGAGTACTCACCACCACATGATGTTTGTTTATATTCATTGTCTATCTCCCCCTACTAGAGCCTTTGTTTTGTTACTCTGAGCTACTTGCTATCCCCATGAAAGCTTGTTAAATATTTGCTGACAACAAAAATAAGTCTTATTAGTTAATTAAGAAGATCTAAAAGAGTAATGTGGTTTCTGTCCTAATAATAATTATAGTTAATAGCAACCACAAAACATTAAAAATTTTGAAATAAGAATAATAGACAGCAGTACACCAGGCCAATTTGTAAGCCTGACTTCAGAACCAAATGTCCTTTTATAGCAGCCCAAAAGATACAAAGCCTTTTCTTACTGTTCTCACATGACCCCTTCAGTGAGAACATGGGGGTCAAATTGACCACTCATTATCTGGTGATGAACACAGCTGTCCTCTCATAACTCTCCAGCTTTATGGAAAATGCTAGTGATTTATTCATGTTTTCAAACATGAATAAATAAAAGCCCACTAAAACAGATTTATCTTCTCATTCACAGTCTATTTCTTTTCAAAGTTAAAAAGTTTTCCATTGGACTTGTAAAATGAAATAAGAAATCTTTTTAGTAAACTTTGCTCACTAAATGGTCGATTGAGTGAGACATTTTTGGAGACAATGTATTACTAATATTTGTTTTCATGTGGAGAAGAAGCAAAGCCCGACAGGTCATCACAGTTCTTATTTTCAAAGGAGACTAAAAAATAAAGTCTAGCTCCTTCAGGAAAATAGGCTGAAATTTGCAAAGAGAAAACAGCAAGTTATTTCTAAGGTTTTGCTTCAAAAATACATATTCCCCTCACACATTCTCAGTAATTGTTGCTTCGAGCTGTTAGCATATTTCTTCTTGGGAAAAAAGTACAGCTCCCAAGAAAATTAAGAGCTTGGCTTTGAAGACAGATCTCCCTGCATCTGAATCCCATCTCCACTTCGCTGTGCGTTCTTGGGCAAATCATCTCACTTCTCCTGCCTCAGTCTCTTTTTCTGGAAAACTGAGATAAACTTCACAACCCCAGCAGGCAAATGGCTATTAAAGATAATGTGTGTAGAGTGCAGAGCACAGGACCCAGCACCTAGTAGATGCTCAATAAATGGTAGTCCCATAAGCAATGATCTGCAGAAGCCCACTCAAGCCACCAGCACTTTTAAACACAATATACAAAAACGATTGATTTTTAAAGAACATTTGAAAATACTGAAAGTGTGAATAAAAAAATCTCCCACCAGTACTAGGAATAAAACCTCTCCCAAATAAAAGAGAAGTGGTATGGACTGTGTGGACAATTTTCCCTCTAACAACTTTGAAATAGTGACCTCTGCTGGCCTGCGGAAAACATGAGCTTTCCGACCAAAGCTTTCATGATTGAGCAAGGGTTGAGTCAGCCAGGCTTGGTCCCTGTCCCTGGAACAAAAACCAGGTGTTGCATTACAAGGGACAGAAATCGTCACGAGGGTTACCACGATGTAATTGGGATGTTAACAAAATTAAAGGCCAGCCTTTCCATTTGCTCATCCGCCCAGAAGATTTTTTTTTTTTCAAACCCCATGGTCTCCTATTTTTTAAAATGTCATAATTGCATGCAAATGTTACAGCCGAAAAACAACACAAGGGGCATTAAAAATCAATCTTCCATGTAAGCCTCAGATTTTCCAGCATGAAGATCCAAAAGCAGAAGTGGTGACAAATGTGTAGAAAACAGAGTGAAAAAGTCAGAATGCATCATTAAGAATATTACAACAAAAAGAGGAAAAAAATCGTTGGGAACACATGTCTGATTCAGCTGGGGTAAACAGCCAACTACAAAGAAGGCTTTAAAAAGCCCTGCAAACCTCTTACAGATATGACCCAGAAATTCAGTTAGGAAGCAGCACAACCCCTTTCTTCAGGCAGAAACACACTTGATGGAAAAGGCAGCTCAACACTCTATGGCCGGGGTTTTAGACTCTATTGGCCGGGGTATTTAAACATGTTCCCACCTCTTAAAGGTGCGAAATAAAGCAGAGGTTGCAAAACGGCAGCCATAGGGCCGTGCCGTTTGGTTTGGCACTCGCCGTTTTTTTTTTTTTTTTTTTAATATTAATTGGTTTCCAACACTTTAAAAATGGAGATTTCATATCAAAATCTGAATTTCTGCCTTCTTATCAACAAAGCGGAGATCTAGACAGAGCAGGCAAGCATTCTCCCACAGCGACAGTCAGCCAGGGTCAGGCAGCTGCAGCGGCTGTCCCTTTAGAAGCGGCACGTGCCCTCCGGTCTGCCATGTTCTCCACTCCCCGTAGAGCAGGCTCACTCATCATATCACCTGCCTGGCTTTCGTAAACACTTGAGTTTGAGACCCTGAGTTTCTAACGACCCTAAGGCACTGAACTGTATTCAGTTCAAACAGCTATCCACCGCGTGCAAGATACTTTAATAGGCACTGGGGATATAAAGAATAAAACATGATCCCTGAACCCAAAGAACTCGTGGATCACTTTTTCCAGTGAGAGCAAGTAAACTGGTAATTAAAATACATTACGACATGTGCATTGAAAAGTTAGAGAAGTGGTAAAGACTAAAGTGATTAAATTCACTTTCTAACTTTTTGAGATATTCACCGATGTTCAGCCTTTATTTTTTTCTAATATGTGCATTTAAGGGTGTAAATTTCCCTCTAAGCTCAGGATTAGCTATACCTCACGAGCTTCCACATGTATTTTTATTATCGCTCCTTTAAAATCATTTTTCTAATTCCTACCTGTGTGATTTTTTCTTTGACCTGTGGGCAATTTAAAAATGTATTTCATGTCCAAATTTACAGAATGTTTTAATTACCAGTTAGAATTGATCTTTACCTTAATTGATTTACAAACATACTCTAAATGATCTTAATCCTTTGAAATTTGTTGAGACTTGCTTTATGGACCAACATACAGCCAGATTTGTAAATGTTCAACATGAGCTTGAAAAGAACATATGTTCTTCAGTTGTTAGGTGCAATGTTCCATATATGTCCATTTAGATCATGTTTGCTGATTATGTCATTCAAATATTCTTCATTCTTACCGATTTCTAAAATCTACTTGTTCTATCAGTTATTGAGTAAGGTATATAAAATATCTCGTTATAATTGTGGACTTGTCTGTTTCTCCTTCTAAGGGGTTCTGCCCACTTTTGCTTTCATGTATTTTATTAAGGTATAACATTCAGAAAGTACAAAAATCTTACATATACAGTTCAATACGTTTTTATATGTATATACCCACGTAAAATCAAGACATAGACCATTTCCAGCACCCCAGGTTTCCTCATGCCCTTCTAAGTCAATAGGTTACTCCTCTATTACCATTCTGACTGAAGGTGATAACATTGTTTTACCTGTTCCTTGTTCCTGAAATGCATATAAAAATGCAATCATATAGCATATATTCCTTTGTGTCTGGCTTTTGTTAAATATTATGTCTATGAGCTTCATTCATATGGTTTCACATAGTGACAGTTCATTCTTTTGATCGCTACTTAAAATTATATTGTAAAAGTATGGCACAATATATTTATCCATTCTGTTGATAAACATTTGAATCATCTTCAATTTGAGAGCTATTATGGAAAAATCTTGCTATAAGCATACTTATAAACATGACTTTCGGTGGGCATATGCACTCATTCCTCTTGGCATATACCAGTTAGTGGAATTTGATAGATTCTAAGATACGCTTTTTAACTTCAGTAGATATTGCCCATTTGTTCACTCCTTCTGGGATTTACATGAGAGTTTTAGTTGCTCTACATCCTCATCAACACCTGTCAGTCAGTCTTTATTTTTAGCCCTTCTGATAGGTGTGTAGTGGTATCTTAGTATAAATTTGCATTTCCCTAGTAACTAATGGTGCTGAATACCTACCTTCTCTCATAAGCCATTTGAATATTCTCCCTTTTTGAAGTGCCTGTTCATCTTTTGCCCATACCATTTTAACATACTTGAGGCCTATGCTACTTAGGTGTATTAACATTTAGAACTTTATTTTTCTCACGAATTAAATCTTTGACTATTTTGAAGTGCCCCTCTTTATCCCTAGTAAGGCTTTTGCCTTAAATGATATTTTGTCAAAAAATTAATACACCTATACCAGCTTTTTAGTGTTTGCCTATCTTTCCTATCCTATTATTTTCAATATATCTATATTTGTTTTAGATGTGGCTTGTTAACAACAGTTGGATTTTGTTTTTAGTTTTTTTTTGCTTTTTGATCAGAACATTTAGTCCATTTATATTTAACATAATTACTGGATATACTTGAGTTTAAATCTACATCTTACTATGAGCATTTTCTTTATCCTGCCTATTACAGATTTAGTTTTCCTTCCTTGCTTTCTTTTTTGTTATTCCATTCTTTCCTTGTCTCAGCTTGAAACTTTTACTATTCTCTTAGTTATCCTTAAGCTACACACATCTTTATTATATCAAATTCTATTGTTGACACTTATACTCTCTTCTCAATGTTAAAACATTAGGATATTTTAACTCCCAAATACTCTGACAGATATGTCATTGTGTATTTAATTCTCCATATATTTAAAACCTCAGCAGACATTGTTTCATAAGTCTATTTACCTTTTTTGTTAATTTCTTCCTGTTTCTCTATCCTTCTTCTCCCTGAACAAACCACCTTTATAAATTAAGTTTTTTTAATGTGACCTGTTGATGAAATTTCTCGTTTGCCTGAAAATGCTTATCTGTTATCTTTGTAGGTTAATGCTGGGTATGGAATTCTAGGCTAGAAAATTTCTTTCTGCACTTTAAAATTTCCATTCCATTGCCTTCGAATTGTTCTCATTGAGAAGTTAGCTTTTTAGTTGTTGCTCATTCAAAAGTGGTCTTTCTTCTACTTTGAAGACCTCTCTGGTTTTTAGCACTTTTACTATGCTGTACCTTAATGTGCATTTTTATTTATGTTTAGGGGTCACAGAGATTTTCCAACCTGCTGCTCACTTGATGTCTCATTGACTCTACAAAGTTATTTGCTATTAAATCTTCAAAATTGCTTCTGATCCATTAGATCTCCACCTCCTTCCAGGAGTCCAATTAATTGCACTCATAAATTTTCTCATTGTATCATCTGTGTCATAACCTGTCTTCAGTATTTTGACATTTTTGACTTTCCATGCTTTATTCTGGATAATTTCTTCTGCCCTATCTTCCAAGTCATTTTTTTAAAGCTATGTCTAATCTGCAGAAACTTATCCACTGACTTAACTTTATTCTATTTTTCTGTCCTAGAATTCCTGTTTTCAATTTTATATACATACACATGTAGTTCATGTGTGTGGTTTCTACTACACATATATGTAATTTCTAGTTCTCTAATAAAAAATTCATTTTTAAATCTTATTGAACATAGTAATCACAATTATTGTAAAATCTGATAACTCTAATACCTGGAATCCCTATGGGTATCTTCTCTGTTGCTTTTGTTCTTCTCTTTCATGTTGTCTTGTCTCTTCCTATGCCTGGTTATTTTTAATTGTATACAGACATTGCATCTGAATACTTGTAGAAATAATTGAGGCCCAGGGTGTTGTTTTCCTCTGGAGAGGACATATGATACCTTCTCCCAGGACCTAGAAACACTGGCAGAGATTACCACAATTTAATGAGAAGTCTTAACCACAGTTCATGAAATCTACTTCCTTGTCACCCTTCCTACTAAAGTGCAGCCCTTCCTTCTAAGCTCTAGCTCAAAGCTAGGGGGTTTAACAGCCCCTCTTTGCAGGCCATGAACCTCAAATTCCACTGCATTAGATTATAAACTTCTTGAGGGCAAGGAATGTCTTGTTCACAGCTCAATTTGTTTCTAATTGCAGTGTCATTGTAGAGACTCAGTGAATGTTTGTGACTAGTTAGCTCTGTGTCACCATGGCAACTACCAAGGCTGCTTAGGACCACGACAGAGAACTACAGAGGTTATGTGCTTGTCTATTCCACTTCTTACCCCTTGAAACAATAGATTTTACTTATTTATAAATGGTAGTCTGCATGTTGCTAAGAATAGCTGGATTGTTATCTGATAAATTAAAGCTATCTTTGTTATAAGCTATTTGATTTTAAAGAAAGATGACTTGATTAAGAGAACAAAAAAGGGAGTTGAGGGCCTTAGTATAAGGACCTCAACTACACTGAGATGTAGTTCATACTAATTTAAGGAAAGTTGACAGACATAACTGTTAGCCTGAGGGAATATGATCCATTTAGAAATGCTATTCTGGCAAGAAAAGAAACCTCTTTTAAGAGATGGCTTTCAGCACTTGTCTCCTTTGTTTAATTTTGGAAGAAAGGCAGCCAGTACAATAAAGAAAGAGACTTTGAAAATTCAGGCTCCTAAACAGTGATCACCCACCAAATTAGTCTAGTTAAGAGCAAAACCTGATTTCTCAAAAAGCTAAACTTTTTCAGGTTTTATAAGCACCAAAGTGGAGATGGAATTGAAATGGCTAAGGAAACACATACACACACACCAGAAATTAAATTACTAACATTGTAGATATACATATTTCAATAGTCCCATTTTTTTCAAAAATGTGAATTTATTTTTATACCCAATTCAGTGTCAGTGATATACAAAAGGATATAAACAGATGACCATATTTACAGGAAGACATAAAAAACAATTACGAAGAAACAAATCCGGCAAAGTAACAAATTGTTGCTTATCCATGTCCACTCAACTGTACAAGGTTTATTGTAGGACAGTTTCCCAGTTCTCCGTGAAAGAAGTTACATGGATTTATACCTTCCATGAGGGTCAAGCAAATATTACAAGAGCTGACAGAATCATGTTTTACACTGACAGAAAAAAAAGCTTTTAAAAGAACACTAATTTTCAGGCCAATGTTAGAGCATCAGTGAGCTCATAGGCAAGATGTGACTTCATTTAAGCAAATGCTTCTCTCCCCTTGGCTTTCCTAAGATCCATCTCCTGAAACTAGGGAGAGTTCTTTTCAATAACTGGTGACTGAGCCACACCCTACCCAACAGATGGTGTGGAGACTATCTATACACAATGAAGAAAAGGAACTGACACCCTTACCAACTAAATACAATCCTGATTTGGGAAGGCAGTTTCCAAATCCCACCAGGCAGACTTTATATGACCCATATTTTGTACAAAGCGCATTCTCTGGAGAGAAAATAGGGATAAATACTTCCAAATTTTTCACATTGCTCATCAGATGTACCTTTGACCACAGTATTTGGGAAATGGCAAAAACCTAAACTGGTAAAAGCCAGACATTTTACCTAAGTCAAAGTTTAAAGGAATCATCCCATCTTCAGTCCCAAGAATCTAGTAGGTTAAATACCATTCTTTAATGGAAACGGAAAGACTCCTTTTCTCCCAAAATGCCTCAGCCAGGGACAGCACAGAGAATGGAATATAAAAAGCTCAGTGGCTTTAAAACATGGAACTCAACAGTTCTCAAGTCAACCTAGCCACCACTTTCTGGTCATCTAAGTAACTAGTTCATTTAAAATTTAAAATTCAAAAAGAGATCAACTCCACTTCAGGAAGGAAAAAAAAAAAAAGAAGGAAAAAAAATGGCAATAGCCTAAATCTTCCAAACTCCTGCCGACTGGGGAACTGGCTCAAAGACACTTTAAAGGTCAACAGGATTCATTTATAATTTGGCATGTGCTGCCTGAAAAGGCTACAAATAAAAAGAATAAAGATATAACACATCAAGTAATCGGACAAACTGTAGACATATATACTACATTAAAGATTCATATACAATACTGTGCTGACTAAAGAAAAAATTGGGGACACTTAGAGGGGAAAAATAAGAAAAAAATTACAAGGGAGTACTTCAGTCCAAAGCTAGTCCAGTGAATATCTACCAGTAGGATTTCTAATCTTTCATCCCCAAAGAATTTGAGCAAATAAATTATAAAATTACCTCGCTCACTTCTGCGACATCCAACATGCTCCCATGTAATCCCTCTGACGTCTTGGTCTCACTTGCAATTTGATGACTAAGTTGTTTCTGGCTGTAAAGATTTTCCTAATATATTTTAATTAGCCAGTTAACACAGCAAAGACTGCTCCCTCCGTGAGGCCAAAAAAGCTTCACAAAATAATTTGATCTAATGAAGATGAAGGATGGGAAAAAAAGGGAAAGCTTCCTGCGTTTTCTTGCAAAACTTTTTCTCTTTCTTGAAAAACTCTGCAATCACTTAAAGTTTTATTCCAGAAAAAGAAAGCAAAACTAGTTGGGAAAATACCCATAAACTTATTGTTTACTAACATGATACAAAATAAATTCATAGATGTTGGTTGATTGTCTTTCAAAAACCAAATGTGAATGTTTAATCTTGTAACTTAAGAACTGAATTTTTCCACATTCCTTTATATAGAGTTAGCATCTGTAAATTGAGACCTTTTTTGGACAATCATGCAAATTTAATTTGTCCCTGGAAACGAAAACACAACCTAACAGATTAACAAAATATGTCTTTCAAACAACATTTTTTCTGTGAACTTTTCTCCAGTGTTACCATTTTTATCCTTTAGTAAATAGAAACTACTCTAAAAAAGTTTATTTATTTCAAGTTTAGAGAGCTAAACTCTCAGATCGACTAGGAAGACTAGATCAAGTCAGCCTATTTTTGCCTTCTGAATTGGCTCTATTCCTCCTAAAGGTAAATTCTACAAATTTTCTTGTTATTATGATTAAGCTATATAAGTTAGAGACATTTCTACTATCATAGATGCTTCTGCAAACTGAATAAAGATTTTATTATACCACACACACAAAAAGCAACTGGTACAGAAAAGGCCGTTTTCAGTTATTCTGCTGAGAATTTCTTTCCATGATTTCTCCCATTAAAGTATAGCTTTCAAAGCAACCACCACGACAAAGGAAGCATCTAATTAGTCCATTTTCTTCTGATCCAAGAATGCTGAACATTTACTGTCCCATCTGTAGTTGTATCAGCAGTGTAATGAACACAGTTTATATTACTTAACTATTCTTTGAACTCCAAGAACTGTTGAAGTCTTTTCTGATGTTCTGCAGATGCTTGCACAGCACTAAATAAAACATAAATTCAAAGCATAAGCTTTATTTTACATTAAGCATATTAAGTGAACCACAGAGCACAGAGTCAATATTTTTCAAAACAATTAAAAATGAGTAGAAATCTTCACTTATTTAGTACTTCTGAAAAAGTTGGATGAAAACCCTCCTTAATCTAATGAAGAAGAGGGCTCGCAGTCAGAAACGGCATGCTTTCACCTTCTAAAAGACCAAAGCAAATTAAGACTGACAAGTGAAGGCATCGATTTTAACCTGCTCTGCTGTGGAACCTGCTGTGCAGAGTTCCAGGCCTTGCAGTAGATTTTCTGGGTTTTATTATTTTATTTAAACCAGATTCCAACATTATCTTTGAGTTGTGGAGTATTTGAATTGCCTTTAATATAAAATCCTTTAAACTAAAATGTTTGGTTAAACATAATAGGCTCCACTAATCGTTTTTCAAAAAGTAAACAGTTTTGGTGGTTTAGATTTACTTTTCTCTTTGAAAATAAATTATGTCTTGGAGGGGGAAACTGAGTTCTCTCCCCACCCTCACCCCCACAAAAACACATTACCTTGACAAAATCAGGGCAAATATATAATGAAACTAGTATAAAACTTCCTTTTAAACTTCTGGGCAAAAAAGTGAATACAATGAAAAATTTACTAATCTATCTAGTTGTTTGAATAGTAATATATTATCACTGAATGATAAAATTCCAGGAACCTGAACGTCACCCTTTTTAAAATGTCAGTCTTATTATAATAATTTTGCTACAAATCATCCTCAAAGTCCTTGTACATACACATCTCTGCTTTCTTAAACCATATAGCTGCCTCTAATTGAACCATTCCAAATATTTTACTGTGCAGATCCAACTCCTCTAGGTGTTAGTGAGGCTGTCGTCTCTAACTCAATGGCTCTGAGCTCTCTCAAACACCAAGTGTGCAGCTTTTCTCATGATTCTTGCCTCTGCAAGCAGGTACTGCACATTATCTTACTACTGTTAGTACCCCTAACTCTAACAGCTGTCTTTTCCCCTCAAATTTTAATATGTTATAGGGTGGAAAACCAGTAAATCAAATTTGCCTAAATTAAGAGTAAATACATAATACTGTATGTCAATTGTAATTAAAAAATAAATTTTAAAAAAAGAGTAAATAGGTATTAAATGAGTGTCTCCAATGAGTAACTAGCCTGTGTTAATTTTCACACTTCAAGAGTTTATTTATACTTGGTTCTCACAGGTGGAGTTTTGGATAATGAATAAATTAGGTATTATACAGTAATAATAGTTGCTGTCTCAATAATACATAATGTACCGAGTGGGCTTTATATATGTATTTTATCTCTAAGGACAGCAAATGGAACAAAGTGGGATAAATAACATACCCTTTTTTGTGGGAGGGTAAACAATAGCAGAAAGATTCAAAGTTTAAGAGACACAACACAGCCTGCTAGTTAGGAGTGTAGACAGTATAGGGTAAGAAAGATCTGAGTCTGAATTCTGGCTTGGCGACTGACTACTTACATACTCTTGGACAAGTTGCTTAAATCATTAGGTAACTTACCCATAACCACAAATAATCAATAATGTAACCAAATATATCCAAATGTTTTAACTTCAAATCTAGTATATTTTTCCACCATAACATTCTGTCCTATATTTGTACACAAAAGTATCTACTGACTTCATCAATTTTAGTGCATATATAAAATATGGCTCTTCTCAGAGAAACAAAGGCAGTTTCATTCTTATAATTTATTATCAGTAATCTATCTCCTTTTCTTATCTAAGAAATCTTTATCTTCCCCATTTTTGTTGTATAATCAATATACATCATATATTTCATTCTCTAAATTTACTGAGTGTTTTCTGAAAGTATCCTACACAGCAGTTTATAGCTCAGAGGCAGTCTGGTTGTATACAGAGAAAGAAGTAGAATTTTAAAAGCAAGAAAGACCTGATTTAGGGTTCATGTTCTAACACTCACTGGATTGTGCTATTAAGCAAGTTCTTAACCTCTCTGGGCCTCAGTTTCCATATCTGTACAATTATGATAATCTCTACACCTCACAGACTCTTTGAGAAGAGCATATTAAAAAAACATAAACGTATAAAGTGCTAAGTGTATTGTCTGGAACAGCACTGTCCAAGAGAACTTTCTGCAATGATGAAAATGTTTTGTATCTAAGTTGTCCAATACAGTAACCACTAACAACATATAGTTATTGAGGACTTGAAATGAAGCCAGTGTGGATTACTAACTTGATTTTTAATTTAATTTTAATTAATTTAAATAGCCATACGTGGTTATCACATTGGAGAGTACAGATGTAGAAGGCACTCGATAACAGATTTTGTTAATTTTTAAGCAAGTGAATAAGCCTCTAAAAGACAGCACTCACTTTGGCAGCATATATATTAAACCTCTTAAGAACAGAGGGCTATCTACAGCTCTTTTGTATCCCTATGCAGAACCAAAGTGTGCCATAAAACTTGCTACTGCTGCTGCCTAGTATTATGGAAGTAAAAAAAGAAAAATATACTACTGTGTCTAAAAGCAGGTATATGAGGAAGTTCTAAACTATTTATTGATTACATACAGAAAAAGCAGAGCAATCTCTCATATCTTCTAAAGTTCATTTAAAATTATGGTAAACATAGTTTAGTTAATAAACTAGTATCTCTTATCCTGACTAGCTAGGTTATTCATGTGAAGAAAGCAGTAAACATCAATGAAACTAAATATAAACAGGTTTGGCATTTGTGGTTTTCTTTCTGGCTCCATGTCTGAAGGTGTAGTGATCTGTCACTGTTTTTCTAGCATGATTCACAAAGCACTAAGGACTCATTCATGGAATACTCGGCTCACCTCAAGTCTTAGTTTTCTGACCAAGATGTAATAAGATTTTTTTTGCCCTTTTTTCTCCCTTAAGGATGTTTCGGTGATTTAAAGAAACAGTATTACATTTGATGCTTTTATAACTTTTTATCCTCTTTTTTCCCTTCATTTGAAAGAAGTCCCCACAGCTGATATGACAGGACAATTTTAAAATATAAATATTAAGTCTAAATCTAAGCTGTTCATTCTCAATAGGAATCATGAAAGTCCCAAAAGAACATACCTATTTCTCAGGGGAACTCCTGAAAGTGAATTATCATCAGAGATCAAAACAGGTAAACTTACTTTAGATGTTCACCAAATGTAGTAGTTATTCGATAGATGGCAGTTTTTAGTGAAGCTCTAAATGCAAATCTTAATGTTTTGTAAGAAGTCTCCACAAGGCTTCCTGAAATCCGAGGTGGTTTACTGGAAGCATGAGGAAGCTTGAAGTACTTGTCAACTGCCTAGATCAAGAAAGAAAGAAAATACATTAGTTCAGACTACCAAGAAAGCCAACTTAGGCCAAATGATTAAGGAGATTTTATTTCAGATACAGACAGACACATACACAGACATACTATAAAATATTTATTTTGGATCACAAATGGTTTGAAAAACAATGCAGTAGAGGCTCCGCCACTTCAGAAGTTACCAGGAACAAGTCCAGACCTTCCTCTAAAAAGAAGCTATACTTCACAGCGGCCTTGAAGATGCAAAGCAGGGTAGTGGAACACAGGTATCCTACTCTGCTTACAATAAAGGTAAGAGTACTTTTATTATAAAATAAAGCTCAGCCAAAAAAAAAAAAAAAAAACCAAAACTTTCTATTTTATATAAATGAAAGTTATTTACTAAACCATCTTATCTTCCCTATATGATAAAACATCTATGAGCAATAATAGGCGGGGAGAGAATTAAGAAATGAAACTGATTTTACTTAGAGTTGATAGAATAAGAAAGAGATGTAAGTATATCTTTTAAGGCCAAAGGTAAATATTATTTTTAAATAACTATGTTAAGAGAAGAAAGAAGTGAAGGTAGAGAAGTATAAGTATATGAATCTACTACAGCAAAATAATGTCTAAAATGACAATAGTAAAAGCCTATTATTTATAGTAATGGATATAACCACTAAGAGAAATAAAAACAAGTTATAATGATTTCTGCCATCACGTTTTTAATTTCACCATTTTTATCTCATCTAAGTGATCCTTTTCATTTTAGCATCCTATTTTTGTTTCAAAGATATAAAATATTCTTATTGCTAAGAACTCTGATGAATTTTGTTGTGTTTTTACTTTAGTTGAGTTTTCCTTTTTTTTTTTTTTTTTTTTTTTGCTTATTACACTTTCTTACATGTTATTTTTCCCCATTTGCTTTTCTCTTTATCTTCTGGCATTACAGACCTTCCTCAGGAATCTAATGACCCTTGGCTTATCACTGCATGGGACCTCCTAAAGAGCTGACCAAAAGCTCTGAGTACAAGGTTGGAGGTTATTGACAACAGCCTTCACAACAGGGGCTCTGTGTGGACTTTTGCGGGGTGACCCCCAACTCAGTAACTTTAAGTCTTTTCTCTTGGATTGTTTGCAGTTCCCAGAGTAGAGTTTTCCAGCAGCCTCTGTGGAGGGCCTGGTCTCCAGTACTCAGGCAACCAATTGGAGAACAGAGCTACTGAGCACATACCTTGCTTTTACTGCGGTACCCACAACTGTGTCTGGACTCTCATACAGAGACCCAATGTTCTACTCTCTCTAGAGGATAAACTTCGACTGCTGCTGGAATGGAAGAACATCACCAGCAGAGAGAATCTATAGGTCAAACTGGTTTTGAAACAGCTTTTACCTAAACCTCTTTATTTTGAGATCTGTCTCTTTATCCTTGGTTCCAGAGGTACCGGTGCTTGTTCCACTAACAATTTCAGATTTGCTTTTGGGAATCTGCTAAGTCTTTTATCTCGACCATCTGCTCTCCAGCTTTGAAAATTTTGTTGCTGTTGTCTCTTCTGTCTGTAGATTTATGTCTTTTTAAAAGTCCTTTTACTGTAGTGTGGCAGAGTTTAAGGAAATAAGATTCAATACGTGTTCAGTCTGCCATGATAACTTCAAGTCCAATTATTCTTTCAAAAGTAACTTGTAAGAGTGTTTCCCAAGAGTGGGACATACTTGAGATAATTTTAGGTAGTATGAATGGTGGTATTCAGTGATATACTTAAGCAACATTAAATAACACTGAATCACGATGGAAAAGCTACTTCTCAATTTTCTTAGATACCTGATTAACTCTCAGTATATCGGAAAAATAGTCATCCTCATTTACCACCTTGGTCTAATGGAATCTTTTTATAGTTTAAAGTCATTTTATAAAAATACAAGAATGACAAGATAATGTAAAATAACTTCATAGAAATTTAAATAAAAATATATTTTCCATGTTCTGAAGCTAAATACATCTGAAATGGGCAATGTACTTTGACTGCAAGTAGCTGCTCATCAGCAATCATGCATCAACCTGGAACATACCCACTTTGTAATACTGATTTCAAATTGAAAATATATCTCTAACAGGTTCTAATTTATCATTATTTCTGGTTCTTTTTCTTTCATTTGCACTATCAAATTGCAATATTAAAAAAAAAAAACTTTTAACAGCTTATAATTTTGTTGGAGAGCTCCACAATTTCCTTTGCACCATGATTGCAAAGCATTTTCATTCTTAGATTTATAAAGAAAAATTCAAAAGATTAACCCAGTGATTTTTTTCATTTTGATATCATCTATGCCTTCTAATCACCTTTCAGCATTTATCCACTTATCAACTGTATGAAGTAAATTTTGGTTCACAAATTTCATAGAAGATGAAGGAATATGGTCATGTGTACTTTCAGCAAAATGGGATGATTCAGGTTCTTATATCATGGGACAAAGTCCTTCCTGTTGAATAAATGACTTACTAGGTGAGAATATCATGTGTATTTCCTTTTTCTCTTTAAAAATATAATGTTCTGTCAACAATTTCTGAGTCTGAGCAAATATATCTAGATTATATCTGAAAAGTCAGTCTGAAATTCTTCTTCTATGATCAAGTTCACCATCACCATTAAAATCCATAACTGTGCTGAACATAGTGACCACTAAGACACATGTAGCTACTGAGCACTTGAAATGTGGCTGGTCTGAATTGAGATATACTGTAAGTAAAAAATATACACTGGATTTTGAAGACTTACTATAAAAAAAGTCTCATTAATAATTTTATATTGCTTATAAAATGATAGTATTTTAGATATACTGAGCTAAATAAAATATATAATTAAAACAAACCACCTGTATTTTTTAAATGTAACTACCCGAAAATGTAAAGTTACATATGTGGATTGCATTATTTTTCTATTAAACAGAGGTAGTTTAGAGTATTCTTATCTGTCTCTTTATATTCATCTTCCTTCTAATTTATCCAAATAACAATTTAACATAATGGCAATTTTCTTCCCTTTACCATTGTGGGTGAAAAAATTTTAAATTCTGAATTAGCAACCATATTTAATGAAAGCTTAAAAAAAAAAAAAAAAAAAGACTATAAGGATGTGTCCAGACTACTTATACCTTATCTTGAAAGATGATGCAATACGCTACATGATTTTATCACTCTTTTTACCACAGTTAGAAATAACTGAAGATTAATAATGAAATAATTCCTAAGATGATCAAATAGTAAATTGATTCAAAATATTGGAAATGTAAAATCACTAAAATTTTAAAAGGGTCTAAATGGTAAATTGCAAAAGCATAAGTTTTGTTGAGATTTTTTTGTTCCTTGAAGGACCTCTAAGAAAGAATAAAAGTAATAAAATACCAAATTTTACAAATAGTTGGAACTGCACAAAATAGAAATGCAAAAAATAAATTAGGCCAACAGAGCCTAATGGTTAAATCAGGGAGTAATCTCAGTTTGAAGCTAATGTGTTCTTTTGTTTGTTTGTTTGTTTTTTAGGCGAGGCAACCCTTGGTTGACCTCACAGCTTGCAAGGACCTTGTCAGCTTAGGATCTCTTATTTTTTATTTTTACACCTACAGCACCTGGTCTTCCTATGTGGTCTCCCATTCAAATAATAACCAGGCCTGACCCTGCTTAGCTTCCAAGATCAGATGGATCTTGCTCAGGGTGGCATGGCCATAGACTCGTGTGTTCTTAACACATCTTTAATCCTCACTAATTTCCTTTTATAATAAAGAATAATCAGGGTTCAGGGACTTCAGCAAACAATTGTATCTAGCTAGAGCTTAAAATTATTTTTTTCTCACTTTAATCCTCAATAGTGAAGTCCAAAATGCCCTGAAAACAAACTTTTGTAACTCTATTGGTGGCAAAAGCTCACCTGATCTTACCTCATATGACAGTGAAACCTGACTTGAGCTGACATTGGCTATTAATAGTTTTTATTCCACTTAATATAAATATTCAGATATTTCATTGGAGATGGGTATTAACATATATGATTAAGCAAGTTCTACTTCGGATATCAATAGGAGTGTTACATAATGTATGATATGTATACCACATGTTACATTTTAAAATCCAAAAAATCTGAATTTCAAAATCTATTCTAGGGTTTGAGAGAAGGTATTCTATTTGTAGCAAGTCAAACTAGTATTCCTTTTACAACAGCAATATAAAGTTTCTTTTTAAATAAATTTAAATTAAAAATGAAGGACTTAAAATACTAAATAATACTTTGAGTGGTATATAAATGACTAAAATTATAACAATAGAATGTTGAAATAAAGTTAAAGCAAAAACTATGAAGGTAGTATGTGAATAACAAATCTAGGAAACACTTTTGTAATATTTTTATATTATAAATTTTTAATATTTAATGATATTAATATTTAATATATATATCATGGTTAGAACTGAAGTACTTAATCAGAAGAGATTAAATAAGTATCTATTGAGTACTCATTTTTGGATTACATATGCATCCTGCTCTGAAGCCTCAGACACACAAATGGAACTCAAATATTTAGTTAAGAATTATCCCAAATAATGAGAAGAGTAAGTGGTAAGTATAATACACCACTGAACTATATACTCTTCAGGAAAAATTAAGAATTCCATGAAGGCCTTACCATTAGACCCAACAGAAGCCTAAAGAAGGGCTGTACTATAAAAACAAATGCTCTTTGCCCATTTACATTTATATGCTATAGTACATGCATAAAAGCCAAATAAAGAGAAAATTCCAGTTGCTCTATCCTGAATATTTATCTATCAGGGTCATTAACAAATGTTCACTGTGTAGAGCCTTGAAAGTCCCTGGTCTGTCTCAAGGCTCCTACTTAAAACCTGGTTAAAACAAGTTTATTCCACTAAAGCCAGAACCCCAAACAAATGCTAAGAACAGACTTTGTTATTGGAAATGATGACTAATAGAGCAGTTTTTCAACCTCAGTACTAATGACATTTTGGACTGGATTTTTGTGGGGGCTGTTCTTGTGCATTATAGGCTGTTTAGTAGCATCCCTGGCCTCAACACAATAGATGCCAGTAGCACTTCCATAGTCACAACGATCAAAATGTCTCTAGAAATTGCCAAACATCTCCTAAGGAAGAAAATCACCCTTGCTTGAGAACCACTGCTATAGAATAATAATATTAGATGATGATAGCCAGATACCATATCAGATGCTAGGGATACAGAGATGAGACAAGTTCCTTGCTCTACTCCAACTAATAGATAATAAAAGTAAATGGAAAGTTAAAATACAGAGCAATAAAGTGTTGAGATGGGCGTTATTGGGCAAAACTAGACAAAAGAAGAATATGCTCTAGGCGAAGAAGGAAAGAAAAGACATAGCGTACAGTGTTAGAGTTTGGTTAACAAAATAAAATATATTTGAGGGGAAAACTGAATGGTCAGTCCATGGTGGTTATTAGATCAAAGGCTCATGGGAAAAACAGGCAAGTAAGTGGCTAGAATCAGAATGAAGGATCTCTATTAAGAGTTAGTAGGGGCAAGAGGCCACAGTAATAATTCAGGTCAGGAATGCCAAAGGCCTTAAGTAAGGCCAAAGCACGAGGGAGGGGCAACAAAGAATGGATGGGTGGTTGGATACAGAACTGATTGATCCCTTGGAGTTTTGCCATACTGGTAAAACTGAAGCACATGGGGACAAGGAACTGAAGGAATTAGAAATAAATAGTTGAAGTGACAGATTATAAAATCTAAACTGGATACGGAAAGATATATATGCAGCCAATAGGAAGCTGAAAGACAAAGAAAGTGAAAATATTGATAAGGACACAGTGTACAGAAGCAAGGCCATGAGAGGGTTGTGCGTGGAGCAAGGGCTCTTACAAGGGCCCACAGATACATGGGTAAAATTCAAGAGGCACAAACTTTAGGATAAAAAGTACATATTTATCTTCACTAATAAACTCTAATTAAAATTTTGTATTTCTTTCAATGACAAATGTAAGCAACAAACTGCAATAGCATTAGCAGTTCCTGTCAGTCACCAACAGAAATCACCAATATCTTGATATCACATTACTCTTGCAGTTATCTTGAAATAACATTCATCTTATCACCAGTTCAAAATGATGACAGTTATTAGACTCACTGATCGGTCCTGTTATTTAATGCATTAATTAAAAGGCATATATTACTATATCGCAAATTTAATACTTTCATGAATTATATTGCAATAATTGATTTCCTCTCTAATCTTAAGTACTTTATTTTATGCATTTAAGAACATTATTCTGAGGAAAAAGTCAATGGGCTCATTAGACTGCCAGAAATCTTTGGCACAAAAACATTTAAGGATTTTGGCTTAGCAGACAGAATCCCAGATTTTTAAGCTCTGGAAGTGGAGAATTCAGGGAGTAATAAGGCCCAGGTAATAGCTATGGGATGAGACCGAAGGGTATAAAAAAGTAGAACAGGAAGTCAAGAGCTGTGCCACCAGGGTGTAGGACAAATATTCATCCATATAGACACTGGATTACTCATTACACTCAATCTCAGGATATTGGGTGGAAAAGCAAAGACTGTAAAGTAGTTTTCAAAATCAGATAACTACTAAGTACAATGAAAAGACTGACTGTGATGTGGCCAAGGGGAGAAGAGATACCACAAACCTCACACAAAGAGGGGTTTTTATACCCTGAAGCTAAGAACGAAGCCACTGGTCCGTTCTTTGTTCTTTTTACATATTCCAGCTCTCAAAAATATGCCTCTGCCTCCTTCTGCTCTGCTCCTCAAAAATATGCTCCTTTCCAACACCTCTGTTTCAAAGTAAACAGGGCCTGACACTTTGATAAATCTGTAATTTTTACCTTCGTAACCAAAGGTATAAATAACTATAATCAAATAAACAGATTTTCCTTGTTAAATCTATCCATAACCAACTACAAAGAATTAGGAATTTGATGGTAGGGAGGTGAAAAGAAATTAATTGGGATACAGAGTATGTCTAGGGCAGTGTGATACTTATGAAATCAATTCATTTTCAACCAGCATTTTTCTAAATGAAATAAAATGGAAAACATTAAAATGTATGCACACAGTAAAAGGTTAAGTACTGTTCTAAAAATCTTTCGTTCCTGTCACAGAGTCTAATGTAAACATACTCCAGTCATGGTTCAAAAAGTTTGAAAACCATCGTCCCAAGGAAAGAACTATTATTCTCTCTGAAGAGAACCCCACATGAAAATAAAAAGCACAAGACAAAAAATAAGGGATGTGACCTACAGCCTTCTCTGGGGTCTACTACACCATTAATGTCCTACAATCAGCTCAGGTGCAAGTCTCAGCTCTGCTGTCTACAAGACTTGTATGTGAGAAAGTCGCTGCACTACCAAGCCTCCCCCATTTGTAAAACAGGGCTAAAATACCTCGTCTTAATTATTTCACAGGATGGTTATGAGAATCAAAAAATATATATATGAAATCGCTCTGTAGACTATAAAGCATTGTACCATTATAGTTATTTTACTTTAAACTATATAGCCAGAGTGACGAAAAACTATGCTATATGAGTAATGAAAATATGTCCAAATCATGGTTACTCTATTGGGTGATTAGACAAGCCAAATATTAGAAGTAGCAGGGAAATACTAGGAAAATTATTTCTTTAGCAAAAGGTAACTTGGATAAGAGCACAAATAATGAAACTACCTCTGTGTACATTCATGTCTCAAGAAACACACATGAGAAAGTGGGCACAAAGTAGATTCAAGGCAAAAAGAAAAATCACTGGTTTTGATGGATAAGACTATTTAAGAGGTAAAATGAATTGAGATGAAGAAAGTGAAACATGTTTTCTCGTCACATCTTAAAGTGGTTCCCAAGACCAAAACAGGCATCAAATGTTATACTTCAAGCCCAGTTCAATATCACCTCCTCCAGAAAACCTACTGTGTATACCAGCCCTTACCTCTGTATGTCTCTAGCACCCAGTGTTCATACCTCTTATCTGACATATAACTAATATTACAAGGTGGTGTAAAACATATTACCCAACATTAAATTAGGAAAAGCAGCCTATACATTTTATTTTTCTGCCTTTGGCATAGGACTAAAAAGGCCTGTTAGTTAAAACATCAGCTCTTATCATTTTGAGCCTAGTTAGCATCCATTAGCTCCTATCGTTTTGAGCCTCTGGCCAATAAGTAACTTATCATCTGCATGGGTAATATAACTACAGGTCACTTTCGGTAGCTACAAATTATGTAAGGATCCAAACATACCATTGAAAAGAGTTGGAACACCTTAAATAATATATTAATACCAGAAGTACAGCCTATAGGTTTAGAATACTTCCTTTTACTATTACTACAAAATTGTTATTTATAAATGAATTAAAATTTTCTTTTCCTAGTCTCCCCTAGATTATAATTTCCTGAAGGTGAAATAGTACCATTACATTAACTTCCAACATATACTTTGTTACTCAATAAATACAACATATAAAAAACAAACTGAAAAACTGGGGCTGGGGTGGGAGGAGGAGAAGGACCTCCACCCAACCCACATTATTGCCTACCTCTTGCAGCGTCAACAAAGTATTAAGAATAGCTGGTAGTGTTGTCTGGACAACTCCAAATCTATCTTCTGTAAATGATGCTGCTACTAAGTGAGACAGACCTCAAGGGGAAAAGAAGAAAAAAGTTTAAAGTTAATCAAATTAGGCAAATCTACTTACAATACATCTATGAGAAAGGATTAATATTCTGAATAATAAAGAACTTCTAAATAAAAGAGGGAATACAATAGAAAAAGGGCATAAGACTGGAAGAGGCACAGGAAAGGTGCTTGAATGCAGGAGTAAGATGACAGTCTGCTTTATATTCCAGCAGCAAAAAAAAAATTTAAATAATATTGTATTTGGTAGTGGTAAGTGCTAGGAAGGAAAACAAAGCACAATAAGGGAATACAGTGAAGGTTATGAGGGTACTTTTCATTAAGTGTCAGGAAAGGCCTCTCTGAAGAAGTATCATTTAAGTTCTGAGAAGGCAGATATATAAGAAATATATAAGTTTTTTAACAACTAGGTTCCCATATTTAACCTGTAAAATATGTTAAAATATTTTAAATGTGTCAAATAAGTTATGTCGACATAAGTCAACAGTTACAAACTATAAGTACAGTTGTTTTGAAGTAGAGAGATATGCAAGAATCCCAGGCTCAGTTTCTCTGCTTGTATACAAAGAAAATTTCTACCCAAATTAAAGTACACCTAAATACCTACGAAAAATGGTCTATATAAAACAAAGATATAATAATGTATCTGAAAAGTCAAAATAGAGATTAACATAGGGAGGAGGCAAAAGATCTGAATGTTAAATCCAGGATTCCTGCTGGGGTTACCAACAAACCATCTACCCATACCCTGAAGGGAAAAGGGGAAAACAGAGTCTTTAAGTGGCATCCTACACAAAGTAACTCCCTAGGGCTGAAACCATGGGAAATCTATGGAAGAACAGCTGGGAATTGCTGGTAGGCTTTCTCACCACGTGCCCATTTCTTTCATACTAGATACTCTTATCTTTTATACGGCAGACCCATTGCATTAAAGAAAAATAGGAAAAGTCTTTAAACTGTAATTCACGGAAACTAAGAATGATATATAAACTGGGCTTTTTTTCTTTGCTTTTTCTGTCTTGGTCTTTTTCTATGTCCTTCTCATTGTCTTTTTTCTCAGTCTCTGTCCCTCTCAGCTCTCTGTCTCTGAGAGGAGACCACATTCTGTCTATGGAGCATTACTCTTTCTCTAATAAACTCTCTTTCTGATTCTAACTCTGGCTTGCGCTTGAATTCTTTCCTGTGCTCACTCAGGAACTCCCTCTCCCCACTCCCAAGTGTCAGTGCAGGGCTTGAGCTCCCTGCCCCATTTAGGGGAATTTGCCCTGTCCTGCATCAGGGTCAAAGTACAGAACTGACCTTTCTTGGATTATTCTTCAGTACTTAATTGATAATTAAAATCATAGTTGCAGTTCACTGAAATTACTTACCTTCTAATGCCCAAATATGCATTTGGGCATCTGAAAAAACAGCCTGAATAGAGGCCTCTGGGTGCTACAAATACAACAGAAATATTTAAGTAAGTTCCCCTGAGCAAAAACTCTTATTATCTCATCTAATCAACTATGTAGACCGTAACAATAAAAAATTCACAGCTGCCTCAAAAATGAAAATCCGAAATTCTTATACAATATGATCTAATTGCAATAAAGCATTCTGCCACCATTTTATGTGACTCTTGTCAAGTCTCTAAAATCTCTGTGTGTCTCAGTTTCTCATTTTAAATAAGTTACACACATTCAACCTACCTTAGAAAATTAGTATAGAGATCACTTAAGAGAATGGTTATAAAAGCTTTTTTTAAACAAACAAAAAAGCTGCCTAAAAACATATTATCGCTCTTAAATTGTCTACCCTCAACCCCACGCCAAAGAAAAACTACCCAACCTTCTTTAATGTAACATGGCTAAATAGTGTGACGCAACAACGGACCCATTTAAATTAAGGCTGGCTCTGGTAATGCACCTAATGAAACTTATTAATAAGCACAACAGCGGATTACACTTCTCAACATCAAATAGCAGTGTCTACAACTCCTTATCATACCACAGATCCACTTGCAAAATTAGAATCAAAAGTAGCTGTTCACTTCCAAGGAAAAAGCTCTTATTCAGTATCTGCTCTGCCACTTCCTGGCTATTTGCCCTTACGCTAGCTACTTGAACCCTCTGGGCCTCAGGTTTCCTTACCTGTAAAATCAGGACAAAAAAAGACAACTTACAGAAATGCTGTTAGAATTAAATGAGGGACCACTTAGGTGAAAAGAGCATAGGGTACACAAGGGTGAATTCTCTCCATCCTTCTGAAACAAAGCACTGAAGTAAAACTTTAGATAATCCCTCTTTCTCTTGGTGGAAGACACCTTCCTCAAGTGTCTCAGTTTCTCCAAAGCTCTATTGGACAGCCTAAGGTAGATTATCTTTGGTAAAGGTAATTGCTATAGCTGGGTAGATCTTCCCTGGGCACCGTAGTGAAAAAAAGTTTCAAGAATTTGAAATGATCCTTTGCTATGTGCATCTATATTCTCTCGGAGTTACTCAGATCTCTCCCCCATCACAGTATGACTCCCAAAGAATAAAAATGAATAATGTATGCCAATGCAAACTTTCACTTGAAGGCACAATTGAATGCAATATTAGCTAATACTGCAATATCTGCAGAAAGAGAGAAGCTAGATTTAAAAAGCTAAACAAAAAAATTCTCTCCTACATACGGGCAAAGGTTTTACTCATCAAAGGATTAGTTAACACACAACAGCTGTAGCCAGTGAAAACAGAAATGAATCTTTAGCTTCTGCAATTGAGATTTACTCTCCTGTGGCAGCTGCAACAGCTGAGAGACAAGTTGGAAAGTTATTGTTTGTGTTCTGAATTACAGTTTTTATTCAGCACAAGTTTAACATCTGCAATCTAACCCAGTCATCTCTTATCTGAACACCAAATTGGCCACAAAGATGTTAGCAGGACAATGAGCCATGAAGAATTGCCATGGATTTGCTCATTTTGCAGGAAGAGGCTGCTTATCAGCACAAAGCTGCCTGCAGCCAAGAGACTCAGGAGGCCAGCTAGAGTCAAGCTTCAGGAAGTCACTGAGGAGAGATGTGAGGTGAGTATAGGACAGCTATTGTTAAAATGCAGGTTTAGTGAAGCAAAGCCGTTTGGCTTGCTAGGATCAAGCTAAATATTTAGAAGTCAAATCCTGCTACTTTATTTCTACATTTCCCCTCCCCCCATTTCCAATGCTATTAGGACATATTCTTACCTTACTGAAAAAATACATTATCAGCACTCGTTTTGACAAGAAATTCTTAATCTGAGTTGAAAAAAAAAAAAGAATTAACACATCGATAGTTTTCAATTCTATTCAAATATAATACTTCACATTTCTAGGTTCTTCCTGACACTAACGTAAAGGAAACATTCCACATCTTACAGAGAAAGAACAACATTTACAATAAACCACACAAGTAAATACCTTTGTACTGAAAACTGGATTACCAAGATGGACTATCTAACCTAACTTACATTATTACCATGTACACATATCTAACCCCCAAATTAGAGATATGTCATAATACAAAAAAGTCTATGTAGTTCTGGTGATATTTTCTAAGACCATATTCGCTCTCAAGTCTCCACAGCTGTCTTGCCCCTTTAATCACTTAATACCAAAAAAGAGCATGTTTCCCCTACCAAAAAAAAAATCTTAAGCTGTGAAATGGTTTTCTAATGAGTTGACATTTATAGAGAAAGCAATTGTAAGCTGAAAGCTACATATCCAACCAACTTGAAAGTAAATTCATGACATAGTAGTATTTATAGAGCCATATGGGATCCTGAAGTTTTAAAATGCCTTCAGTTCTCCCCTCTATTAAGTGATCATTCTATCAGTAAACAAGTTATTTCTTCCATCTTAAAAATTAAAACTATTCCTGACCTCTCAACTCCCCCAAGCTATTAACCCATTTTCCTGCTCCCCCAATAGCAAAACTGTAATGATTTGACTTTTCTTGCGGTCTCCAATTCCTCTCCCAATCTCTCCTGACCCCAAGCCAGTCAGGAATTCATCCCCACTACTCTATCCATCCAAACACTCTTGACAAGGGCTCCATGTCCTTCACATTTCTAGTGTAACAGTTCGTTCTCAGTTTGAATCTCGTGCTACTTAGCAGGAGCATCTGACATTCACATCTCCTTGAAATGCTTTTTTTTCCTTGATTCTCTTCTCACCTCGATGGTCTCCTCTGATATTCCTCCTCAGCTCCCAGATCTTTAGTCATTGGAAGGCCCCATTTCTTGCCTCTTTTCTTATCTACACTCCCCAAGAGTTTTCATGGAGTCTCATAATTTTAAATACTGTCTACACTCTGATGACTTCTAAATTTTTATTTCTAACCCAGAATTTTTCCCTACACTCCAGATATACATCTAATTTCTTATTCAGTATTTTCACTCAGTTGTCTAATAAGTATCTCAAAATTGACATTTTTAAAATCAAATTCTGGATTTCCCTACCTCTCCTCTATCAAATTCCTTCTTCCAGAATCATCAGCAAATTGCAGCTCAATAAAATGCAATTAATGTAGGGAGGAAGCAAAAGAATTAAAAATGTTAAATCAAACTACTTTCAGAGACTGCAATATGTTGATCAGCCCTGCAGCCAGGCCAGGAGGACACCTGCAGAACAAAGATTTCTACTGGGATTGCTAACACCTGTGAAGGGCAAACAGGAACAATAGAGTCCTTATGTGGCACCCTACACAAAATAAAATCATTCTCTACGGCTAAAACCATGGAGAACCTATGGATTAAAGGCTAAGAACTGCCAGCAGGCCTTTTGCTCTACATATTATTTCCTTTTCACCCTACATACTCTTCTTCCCCTCTCTCATTGTACGTCCATATCAAAGGAAATAGGTTAACTAAGTCTTTTAAACTATAACTCACAGGAAATAAATAATGCTATATAAACTGAATTCCCCAAGCACTCAGGGTCCCTCTCTCAACTCTCTCTCTTGGTACTCTTTGTCTCTCACTGTCCTCATCTCTCTTAGTCCCTCTCACTCTCTGCTTCTGAGAGGAGACTATACTCTCTGGAGTGTTATCTCTTTTCTAATAAACTTTCCTTTTGACTCTTAACTTTGGCATGTGTGTTGAATTCTTTCTACACTCTCCACCAAAGGACCCTCTCCTTCTCTCAGTGGAAGGCTTGGTCTCCCCCACACTCGGGGAAATTTGCCCTGTCCTTTATCACAACTGTATTATTTTGGATCCCTGGGCCAAAAACTTTAGTCAATAATGACTCTCTGTGTCACATGACAACCAAACCATAAGCAAATCCTATTACAACTATCTTCAAAACATATCCAGACCGTGATCACATCTTATGGTTTCCACAACCACTCTGGTCATTTAGATAGCACCATCTTACACTAGATTACTTCAACAGCTTTACTACTGTATCTCTGTTTCTATTCCTGCTCTCTGAGAGAAAGAGCAGATAGAGAAAGCAGCACTTTCAAAATCTAAGGTTATATCATCCATTCTTATGGGCAAAACCACACATGGCTTTCCATCTCACGCAGAGGAAATGTCAGTCTTTACAACACTAACAGGCTCGATGAGCTCTGGGTGCCTGTTACTCCTCTGATCTCATCACCCACCTACCACTTTCCCCTACTCACCTTGCTATAGCCACACTAGTGTCCTCACATGCTCCTCACACAAACCACACATAGCTCCAAACCAGTCAAATACTGACAATTTCATATGGGTCAACTGAATACATGAAGCATCAGAAAAAGACCTATTTATTCCTGATGGCTTACTCATGTGAGATCCTTGACGCTCTCAATATTACATGCAAATATAAATCCTAAAACCATACCATCCTACCTGTTCACGTTTATTCTGAATCCATGAATAAATCACACTGGGCTGTCTCACTGCCTTACCCTCAGCACTAATAGTGGTAGACAGAGGATTAGAAAATTCAGTTATTTGCTGATCTATAAAAAAAACAAACAACAAAAAACAAGGTTGAAAACTTAGGCAAGCTGATTCTCTGCAACTATGACTTTCAAATTTTAGAAAATAAACAGTTCTCACCAGAAGCTGACGTCCATAATCTTGGCCCTCTTCTTATTAGCTGAGGACTTTGAGGTGACCCATAGCAGGTGTTTATATCAAAAATTCCAGCCATCCGATTCATTACACTAGAGCCCAATGGGGTTCCCAGGGGACTTGCAACATCAGGTGTACATAATTTTGAGGAAAACAGTGATGTCTTAACTAAAGGTGGCACTGAAGGCTGAGTCATCTGGCTAGATTTGGGTGTATGAAGAGTAGTTTCTTCTGAAAAAGAACAGATTCAGGACTGAAAGGACAATCTCATCCAAACAGGCCAGCGTGGGGTGTTCTCAAATTTTATACATCTCAATTTTTTGTTTAATGCATTTACCCAACGCTCAGTAGGTTGTTTCCATTTAGGTTTATATTTCAAGAGCCATCTTTTACTGCTGCAACTCAGTGACCACTCACAGAGCTTTACACATCTTTCCCCTCTACAAATACCCTCATCTTCAAGGTCAGTTTCTCCAACTCAAGCTGTTTTGAATAAACTCATCAATTTCTATTTTACATGGCAACAACTTCAATTATTGCATTAGAACTTTCTAGTGTTATCACATGCTCCTACTGTAACTGTTACTTGGCTATAACATAACCAAGTTCATACTGTGAAAATGAGCAAATAGAGAGTGCTAACCTTATCCCATTTTCCCCAGGTTCTTTCAAGTTATGGAAATCATACCAAAGACTAATTTGCCCAGAATATCTACATAACCGACCCTACAAATCTGATCTGTAAACAGCTTCTTCACAAATTATAACTACCAATTTATATAGAGCCTACTGTATGAAAACAAAGGAACATTTTTCCTGCCACTCCAATACAAGGCACAAAGACAAATAAATTACACTAATATTCTATATTCTTAATAAAACCGCCATAAGACATTATACATTTAAAGTACCACATCTTCATTATATAACATTTTAAGGGTTAGTGGCAATTACAAATCTTTGAATAATCAATTTAAAATTAAGACTAGGGTTTTTAAGTTTTGCAATAATTCTTCAAAATTAAAGGCAAATTCTGTCTGTGTGATAGGATATGACAATTTAAAATAATGAAAAACTCATTTGGTCAGACCCATGATCCCTCCACCCCAAGATTACAATGAACTTTGTAATGTGCTAATTTGATATAATTAGTCTATTCAATCTATTCGAAATTCTCTAATGGTTATAATAGCCCAATGGGATAAAATCTCAACTCCTTTTTAGATCATAAAAGTCCTCCTCTTATTGTCAAACATCATCTTATCCATCCAGGCTCCTTTCTGCCAGATTTACTTTTGGTTACACTGTCATCATTTGTGTGTCTCCCACTAAAAGGTTAGTTCCAAGAACATTTTCGTAATCTTTGACTCCCTTGATTCCAGCCATTGCTTGGTATGTAAGAGGCATTCAGTAACTGTTTTGAATAAATAAATGCTAATCTGAAAGTTGATAACATCTGAAATGCTCTAGAATCTTTTAAAACCTGACATTCGTGAACTTATTTCGATCATTTTCAATTATAATATTTGTTTTTAGTATATGGTCACTCCAGAGTAATGAAGGCAAAAACACAGATGTGTTTGCTTTGGCCCATATAGGGATTTTTAAAATACCAAGATTAGTTGTCAACATTGAAAAAGTGTGGACTATTTCACATAAAACTTTTTTTAGATTTCAGGCTTCTCTCTTTAAAAAAAAAAAAAAAAAGGAAGAAAGAAAAAAAAAAAAGACCACAAGTTCAGATACTGGGTCCAAATTCCCTCATGGGAACACACACTAAAGCTAACCCATAGCTTCCCCCTTTAGATGAAACCTGTGCTCTCCGGCTTGCTACCAACCTCACCTAGCCAGTTTTGCCCATTTTCATGAAATGCCTGGCTCCTAAAGGCATCTAAATATTAAGTGCTTTATCAGTCTTAAATTCATAGGCATTTTCTACTTAAAGGATTTGGTGAAATAGCATTAGTTCCTCCACTGTACTTCTTCCTGTCAATTTTCATCTTTCAAACTGAAGGAGTACTAACATTATAGTAGGCTATCTTCTAACAATGAATGTGATGCTCCCACCCCCAAATCACTCAGTCATTTTAGTTGCTCTTCTCTAGACACTGTCTAACAACTTTTCATCTCTGGGACACAGCAACAAGAACAGCATCCAAAATTATCTGTAAAGACTCACTAGGCTTTGTATTTAGAGTAAGCTAAAGTCTTCGATTTGGTGACCAACAGTTTGTTAGCCTTTTTAATACCACCACCACCCTGGAGTTAATATTTTTCAATCTACAATGATATCCAGGTCTTCTACAATGATAACCACATCTTTTTCTTGGTTCAACACAATAGCCCATATATTGGATTTTCCCCAAAATTATATACCTCACATTCATATACATTTCTTTATATTAACTACTGTCATCTTACTCAAGAAGTAAAATGCAATTGCTTTCCCCACTCTTAGTAGTACAAGGAGTTACCTGGAGAATTCAATTTCTTAGGTTCCATTGAGTATGATGAAGACATTACCCCTCCCATTTGTAGCAGCAGCTTTTGGTAAAGAACAGTTTTCTGAGTCATATCATTTAAGAGATTCAAACACTCCTTTGAAATGGCTGTCCAATGTGTGGGATGTCCACCTAAGGAGGAAACAAACATCAGGTTTTAAATGTAGATCATCATACAGTCTCCTCTCAAAATGGGGAGAAAAATCAATAAGAAATGCTGCATTACACTTTGCATCAGGGCCCACTTTTCTCGCTTCAGGATGGGGATTTATACTCATGCCATCTAATACACAGCAGGAGTTCAATAAATATTTGGATGAAATAATTTTCCCAAAAGTTTACAAGCAAAAAGTTGCTATTTTACCATAAAAAGCCTCCCTAACTAATCCCCAAAATAAAGCCAAACACTCGAGCATAGTTTGAATAAAAAGCCCAAGCTTGCTTTATTACCTCAGTATTGAACAGACTGAAGACTAAGACAATGAACACTAGCATGTCTAATGAGATGCACTCTACGGCCCCCAATGACCTCTAAACTGCTGTGTCTGATCCACTGTGCTCTTACATTTTTATTTGTATAATAGTCCCTATTTGCTATTATATCTGCAGGAGTCACACATTATTTGGTAATGATCATACTTTATACCTGGAGACTTTATATATCTGATTTTTTAAACTACTGTGATCCACACTCTTATTCCCTCACTTCTCATGATCTTTTCTAAGACTTTTATCTCCTAGAGCTGTTATGTAAAAATCAACCATGTTTCACTATGTGTTGACAATAGCAGAGGAGTCCACTAAAACTGGTTTCCCCATTCTGGGTACCAAATAATCATTCTCTCTTTACTTAGACCCCTCGTTAAACATTTCCCCCATTTTCAACTCAAGAGGAATACCACTTAAACTGCAAATAAACAGAACACTTCATCAGTAGGCCCCAGGATGTTTTGTACTGCTATGACTCTGTACCACTAGGGAATTAAAAAATGGTCCCATTAATTTTAATATGTCCAGAATGAAAGTTCATTGGCTGGGAACATACCACTCTTTTAAAGTTATTTGACTATCTGGTGAAAATATTTAATGTATAGAAAATTCCTAAGTGAATCTAAGTCTGATAGAAAAGTAATGCTACAGCTATTCTCCAGAGCATTAGCTCCAAATTTTCCATGCTACTAAAAAGGGAGTGGCTCCAATCATTTATATTATAACTGGATTTTATTTCCATGCAACATTTAACTACAGGAGGTTTATTTTATAATCTAGGAATTGGCAAGTTTAGCAAATAATGAAGAGCTGAGTAGAGAGTAGCTATTCCAGTTCTCTGTTCCCCACTGGTGCCTAGGGCTGGGATGCTTTCCCGCTAGGAATACAGCAGAGCAGTGGCACAATTACAGTCTTGAAGAGTTTGGCAAGTAAGAGTGAAGAAGTGTTTCAGAGTTGTCAAGAGCATCCTTGGGTCACCATCAAATCTAGTTTCTATATATTATTTTTTTAAGGAAGCAGGGTAGCAGGGCAGGAGGACAGAGGTCTGCACTTGGAGTTAAATGATAGAATTTATTCCAACTCTGATATTTTTATTTAAGCCACTTAATCTCTCTGAGACTTAGGTCCCCCATCTAGAGATTATAATACCTAATTTTTAAGACCCCTTGTAACATTAAAACTTCTAGGATTCTTAAACTGTGCTTTCCTGCTTTAAAATTGTCACTCTACCATATTATAATTTCTTCAGGTTAAAAGAACAAGAGTGCTGAAGAAAATAATATAAAAACTTAAAATACTCTTCCAGATGACATAACATCTAACCACAACAATATAAACACTTAGTTTTATAAGGTTTAAATCAAAACTTCAATTAATAGACTTACTCATATGTAATATTTTATTAATTATACCTATCTCACAAAAACTTAGGTAGAACACGTTATGTACACATGCCTAATCAGGTCTATTACTTTAGCAATACCTGGTTGGCTAAGGCTAAAAACTTCCTGTCTTCGTGAAGGAGAATACTGAGAAAGTAACATCAGGTCCTGCAAGGCCAAATACTGAAAGAAAAAAAAATATTTAATTGTTTTTAAATCTTTATATAAAATCCTATTTATTAACTGGGCTCAGCATTATATATCTAAGGGGAAATTAGTTGCAATTTTCCATAAAGTAAATAACTTTCAACCTTCCTTTTTAGACTTACAGAACTTTCCTGCCTGTACCTAGTAAAGGCTATCCTACTACAGGCTCCAGCTACAAGAAACTACAGAACTCTGACTTCTTTCCCTCCTCTGTAGTAGGAAACTTAAACATCACCTCCTCCTGGAACTTTCCTGGCCTCTCCTGCACCAACATACACTCACTCATACAGTTCTCAACTGTGACACTTAACATAATTTATTATAATTGCCTGTTTACTTATCTCATCTGGTTCCATCCACCAAACTGCAAGGCAGAAACAAAGTCGTGCTACCACATTCAAATGCAATGCCTAGCCATACAGTAGACATGCAACTGTACTTTTTTACTGAAGAATCTTCATTTGTTTCCCGAAAAACCTCTTTACTCATCATCCAAGACATCAATCTCTCTGTGAACCTTTCTTATATGGGTTCCAAGCAGAATAAGTGGTCCCCACTGTACTTACCATAATAAATTTGCATTATTTTGCGCACTTGCCTGTGCTACATCTTATTCATCATTATCTCCTAAGTAACTAGCAGTGACTAACACCTGTCCAGTAAATAAAGATCTGTGAAATAACCAAATGAATTACTGATGTTTTGGTTTATCTATTAAATTGGTCATAATTGACATTTAAAAAGGTAATCAGAGCTTCAATGATTCATATTCTTATTAGTTTATAACTTTTCCAGAGTATAATTGAAACTATAGATTCTAACTATTTTGGTTTTTAAGTACTATGATGACCTCTTAATAATATCACATATATTGTAGATCTACTCCAAATTTTCAAAATACAATTTAAGTCAAAACAATTTATTCTCACTTAGTTTGATTTTTAAATGTATTGTAACTTCTTTAAACTCTTTTCATTAAAATCTGTTTTAGGATCATAATCATTATTCATATTTTAAGAGAGTTCACGAAGGTCTCCACACACTACCAAACATTACCTCTGATTACTATAGCTAACAATACTACATGAGTACAGATATGTCGTGATCCAGTAATAAAAACATAAAAACCAACATTGCTTGTTTTGCTACCATGAGAAGTTTATGAAAAGCTAATGCATATAGCTGGATATCATCATATTTCATGCTTGGAAATATTTTTAGATCTCTTCTAAATATAGAATTAGCGTGGCTTGTATATATACACTGCAATAAATACTTGTACTTTAGTCACTTGGAAAAAAACTGAAAAAGTAAATAGCATTCAATGTAGCATGTAGGTAATTTTTATAATACCAGTACTATTCTAAGCCCTTGAAAATTTTATCTAAATACCTAAATATGCTAGATATTAAATTTCTCCATAAGATAAGTCAGAGATGACTATGTAAAGATATAAAATAAACAGTTCTGGTACCTTTATGATGAGGGGAGGATTGCTATTTAAAACTTTTGGGAGGCATTCATCTGACTCTTCTGCAAATGGTGGTTGAACGGGGAACAGATGAGCCTATTGAATATAATACAAAGACTATAAAAATGATTATTTTCATGACTTGATTACATTTGGTAAGTACTAAATGAATTTATTATAAAGGGAGACAAACTACCAAACTAACATCTTTAGTGTTCTTTGCAAAAATAGGTTATTTTAAAGTTATACATATTCAAACATACTACTTTCTAAAATGTTACTCTCCCTATTTTATTACATCTCTGGATTCAATAGAAACAAATTTTATTTTATTTAATTAATTAATTTTTTGAAACAAATTTTAGAAACAAAGATCCTTCGAAGGATATAAACCTGCAGAGATGGTAAAATGAAACAGAAACACTCACTGCCCAAGATAAACACTTGGATGATAAAGACAATGTAATCAATCCCCATTCATTTAAAAATATTTCTCCAATATAAATTTTTAAAATTTCATTCAAATAATATTGTATTGCCTTATTAATATTTTAAATATAAAGCAAATATAAATTATTTTTAAATTCAAGCCCACCTTCTATGTAGTCAACAGAGAAATGGAAAGCTTTAGTGAATTAGACTATAGGTAGGAGTACCACTAGTAGTCCATTCAGTTTAGTTTCCAATGATTAAGAATACCAACACTGTTCCTCATTTAAAAAAAAAAAACGTAAATGATGGTTACAAATGATACATCTCTAATGAAGTCTCAGAAGAGACTGAAACTCATTTTACCAAAATAGTTTTACGTATAATATCATGTTGATCAGTGTTCTACTAAAGGTAAACCTGTACACTCCAAAGCACAAAAGTATTAACAAAAAACTCAATACTAACCTCTGTGGCATAGATTTTGAAGAGTATCCATGAGATGTACCAAGTCATCAGAAGAAAGACACCACATAACCAGACATGATAGAGTAATGAGAGATTCAAGAGGCCACTCATAGTGTCAAGAGGCCTATGAAATTGCCTATGAAAGCAGAAATTACTATTTAATCTAAGGGAAAAATACATTCTAAGCATTTAAAGAGCTGAGACTCAACACTGAGAAAAAAAATAAATTCTATTTGTAAATAATAATGGTGACAGACTCCTCTCATTTTGATCCCTAGAGTACTTTCCCTAATACTTTCTAATGAGGTACATAAGGAGCTTAAAGGGAACAGTAGACCTAAACTGGCACTCAGTTTCTCATGTTCCAAGAATGAGCCACAACTACAAGTATACCCCTACAGGCTAGGTATAATTTTATTATTGTTGCTTTATAGTTTGATACTTAAAACTCATTCAACATGACTAGCACCTCTCTTGAACCAGATTTCACCTGTATCTTTATATCCTATAAACAGTTTCACAGTAGTTAAAAGCACATAGTTCTACCTAAAAATAACAATCTTTATTTTTAAAATAACTTAAACTGTTAGAATGATAGATAAAACAAATGCTATCTTACCAAAACCTTGATTAAGTCATTAGCAAAGCCATCATAATTACAATCACACAAGGAGCAATTGTAAAAACAGAATTTGAACCTCTGACTCTGCCAGTGATGTGTCGTGATTACATAAATCTCTTGACCCATCTCATTCTCAGTTTCCTCATCCATATAATAGAGGTATAATCTCTATTCTACCTCTTAGGGCTATTATGAGATTTAAAACACCTTATGTTAGGAGTGCCCAGCATAGTACTTGACATTTATTTGTGGAGTAGGGGAAAGAGGGTGCGATAAATAGAGTTATTTTCAACTTTTAAGTAAACATTTACTGAGGTTCTGGCATACATTAAGGACAGAAAATCAGGCACTTTGCCATACAAACAAAACATTTTTTGGTGAAAAAAATGGTATGTTAAATGTCTAGCAAATATCATTAGTATTTTTCTCTTTCCATTGATCTAGTTTAAAATCTGGGCTGACATAATTAATGACCCATGCATTTGGTTTCATATCTAGTAATTAAGCAGAAGATAAAAGTAAGATTTGCCTAGGAACTTTTAAAAGTTAGAAATTGAATATACACTGTAGAAACTATAACATCTCAGAGACACCTATATATGCCAATATTCCCACTCCCCAAAACTGGTATTAGTAAAGTCCATGTATGATACAAAAAATCTCACGGTGGAATAACTAATAATTAAAAGGACAAACACTAACAGAGAAATTTAGATTTATCTGCCAAATAAAGATTAAGGTTTTATCTATGTGCAAAGTGCATGGGGAATAACCAGAATACACCCTAGTGCTGCCATTTGATTGTCACTTATGAGCTTCTATTGGTCACGTGATCCTGCTTAATTCTGGTTTCGACATAGACAAAAATAAGAATAATGCTATAGCACTATAGTTGTCTAGCCCAACATAGCACAGAATGATTATTGAAAAGAAAAATGCGGCATGTCCAGGCAACTAAAGTACACCCTTTTACATAATATAAAAGCTATATCTAACAAAATATGAATTATCGTTGTTTATTTCTGGGAGAGTAACTGAGTAGAGACGAAGGCAAAATATACCCTTTTATATACCATCGGAATTTTAAATTATGTGAATTATGTGTATTCGAAAATGAATACAGTTTTTAAAGATCTTAAAGGCTAAACCAAACAAAACATCTGGAAAGAAGCAAACATCTAAAAGGATGAAAACATTTACAAGAGTTAAAATTAGACTTTTCATAGAGCACTTACTCATCTATCTGAAGGTCCATAGCAGTACTAATCCAAGCTTTAGGAATATAACCTGAGGGGGAAAGAATACAACACTATGAACATAAAAATTAATAAAGCAACCTTAATCATGCTTTGGAATATGAGATTGATGAGACAGCCAAGTAGACACCAAGACCTCAGTCAAAATGCTAGACTGATTAGGAATGGGCAAGTAAAAAGAATAATTTCTCAATACAAGAAGTCCTTGCTTTGTAGTTCTGATATATACATATTTCAGTTATCATGGTTTGGTTACTAAACCAATCCCCAACAACACAACTGAAATTTTAGTTACTAAAGCACTGTAACTGTGAGCAACTGAATATAGTATTCTAGATTTCAGTACACAAATCGGTATGTAGATAACAGATGCACACCATGATCTGTGACCAATCACATATCTTTTTTGAATGTTCACTGGTGATTGAAGGATTGCAAGAAGATACTATGAACAATTATATGCCAACAAATTAGACAACCTGGAAGAAATGGATAAATTCCTAGAAATATACACTCTTCCAAGACTGAATCAGAAAGAAACAGAAAATCTGAGCAGATGGATAACTACTAACAAATCAAATCAGTAATCAAAAAACTCCCAACAAACAGAGGCTTAGATCAGCTGTCTTCACAGGTAAATTTTACCACACATTCAAAAAAAGAATTAATACCTATCCTTTGCAAACTATTCCAAAAAAATGAAGAGGAGAGAAGGCTCCTAAACTCATTTTATGAGGTCAGCATTACCCGATACCAAAACCAAAGACACTGCAAAAAAAAGAAAATTATAAGTAAACATCCCTAATGAACACAAATGCAAAAATTCTCAACAAAATATCAGCAAATCAAATTCAGCAATACAGTAAAAATATCATACACATGATCAAGTGGGATTTATTCCTGGCATACAAAGTTGGTTCAATATCAGCGAATCAATTAGCAGATATAGCACATAAACAAAATGAAAGATAAAATGATATGATCATATCAATAGATGCAGAAAAGGCATTTGACAAAATCCAAATCCGTTTATAATAAAAACTCTCAGCAAAGTGGGAATAGAGAGAACATATCTCAACATAATAATATGACGAACCCACAGCTAACATCATATTCTCAATGCTGAAAAGCTAAAAAGCTTTTTCTTAAGATCAGGAATAAGACAAGGATGTCTACTTTCACCACTTTTACTCAACATAGTATTGGAAGCCCTAGCCACAGAAGTTAAACAAAGAAAAGAAATCAAAAACATCCAAATGGAAAGGAAAAAGTAAAACTGTCACTATTGTAGATGACAAGATACTATATAGAGAGAACCCTAAAGATTCCACCAAAACATTGTTAAACTAATAAATGAATTCAGCAGAGTAGCAGGATACAAAATTAATATTCAAAAATTGGCTGCATTTTTATACACAACTATCAGATAGTTATAACGAACTATCAGAAAGAGAAATGAAGAAAACAATCCCATTTATAACTGAATAAAAAAGAATAAAATACCTAAGAATAAACTTAACCAAGCTGGTAAAAGACCTGTACTCAGAAAACTATAAGACATCAAAGAAAAAAAATAAAGATACAAATAAATGGAAATATATACTGTGCTCATGGATAAGGAAGAATTAACATGTTAAAATGTCCATACAACCCAAATCAATGTAGAGATTAATGCAATTTTATTCAAAATTCCAATGGCATTTTTTTACAAAGCTTGAACAAATAATTCTAAAATTTATCTGAAACCACAAAAGACCCCAAATAGGCAATCTTGAGAAAGAAGAACAAAGTTGGAGGTATCACAATACCTAATATCAAACTATACTACAAGGATAAATAGTAAAACGGCGTGGTACTGGCATAAAGAGAGACACATAGGTCAATGGAATAGAACAGAGCCCAGAAATAAACGCACACCTACGTGGCCAATTAATGTATGACAAAGGAGACAAAAATATACAATGGGGTGAAGACAGTCACTTCAATAAATGGTGTGGGGAAAACTGGGCAGATACATGCAAAAAAAAAATTAAACTAGACCACTTTCTCACACCATTTACAAAAAATAAACTCAAAATGAATTAAAGAGTCACAGGGATATAAAGTACAGCACAGGGAATAGTCAATATTATAGTAACTATGCATGGAGACGAGTGTTTACTGGACTTACGGGGGAAGAATCACTTTGTAATTTACATAATTGTCTAACCACTATGTTATACACCTGAAACTAATATAATACTGAATGTCAATTGTAACTGAAAAATTAAAATGCCTAAAAGCCAAAAATAAATATTTTTCAAATTTTTTCAAATTAAAATTGAAAGGAAAAAATGGATTAAAGACTTAAATATCAGACATGAAACCATAAAACTCCTAAGAGAAGACATAAGTAGTAGATTTTACACTGCTCTTAGCAATATATTTTGGAATCGTCTCCTTGGGCAAGGGAAACAAAAGAAAAATAAAGAAATTGGACCACGTCAAACTAGAAAGTTACTGCACAGCAAAAGAAACCATCAATCAACAAAACAAAGAGACAACCTACTGAATGGGAGAAGATATTGCCAATGATACATCTGATAAGGGGTTAACATCCAAACTATATAAGGAACTCATAACACCAAAAAAAAAAACAAAAAATGTAATTAAAAAACAGGTAGAGTTCCTGAACAGACATTTCTCCAAAAGAGGACATAGGGATGGTCAAAAGGCATATGAAAAGGTGTTCAACATCACAGTCATCAGAGAAATACAAATTAAAACCTCAATGAGATATTATCTCACACTTGTCAAATGGCTACATTCAATAAATCAACAACAACAGTAAGTGTTAGCAAGGATGTGAAGAAAAGAGAACCCTTGTGCACTGTAAACTGGTGCAGCTACTATAGAAATCGGTATAGATAGAGGTCCCTTAAAAAAGTATGACTAAACTACCATAGGACCCGGCAACTCTACTTCTGGGTATTTATCTGAAGAAATCCAAAACATCAATTCAAAAAGACGTATGCACACTCCTATGTTCATTGCAGCATTATTTACAATTGCCAATATATGGAAGAAACCTAAGTGTCTATTAATAGACAAATATATACAAATATATATATATAATGGAATATTACTCAGCCATAAACAGAAGGAAATCTTGCCATTTGTGACAACATGGATGGACCTAGAGGGTATTATGCTGAGTGGAGAAAGACAAATACCATGATTTCATTTATATATGGACTCTAAAAATTAAACAAACAAACAAAACAAACTGATAGATACAGAGAACAAACTGATGGTTGCCAGATGGATGGGGGTTAGCGGGATGGGTGAAAAAAGTGAAAGGGATTAAGAAGTACAAATTGCCAGTTACAAAAACAGTCACAGGGATGTAAAGTACAACATAAGAAATATAGTCAATAACATTGTAATAACTATGGATGACATCAGGTAGGTAATAGACTTATATAGGTGACCACTTCATAAGGTATGTAAATGTCTAATCACTATGTTGTACACCTAAGACTAATATAATACTGTAATATCAACTGCAATTGGAAAATAAATATGAAAAAGAAAGAAAAGAAGTCTGTTGGTGATTGGTCACTCACATCAGTTATTCAGTTCAGCACAGACAACAAAGCATGTAGTTGTGTTGCCTCCTTGTCTGCCATGTAAACCTACACGACATTTTATAAAAATGATTAACTTAAAAGAGGAAACTGGCCAAAAAAAAGATCAAAGGGCTACAAAGAAAAGTGGTAACACTGGAAATAAAATTTGAATGGAACATAAATGGAGTCAATGAAGAAACAGCTGCCCATGGAAATGCTGACTTGGCTGCTATGTCAGCCCAATGTACGACTACGGGCACACCTCTGAGATAGTACAGTTTGGTTCCAGAGTAACACAATGGAGTACTGCAACAGAGTGGTAATCATTTTGCTGGTGGAAGGTCTTGTCTTTAATTTGCAAAAAACACAACATCTGTGAAGTTCAATGAAGCATAGTAAAATGAGGCATGCCTATATGGGGGAACAGCCAGGCTAATTGTAGTAGGTTAATACAACAAAATGTTAACATTAGAATGACAATTTTAAAAAATTGCTATTTTAAAAAATATGGATTATATAAACGACAACTGAAAAAAGTACACAACGATTTTGTAAAATTATTCATAGAAAAAATTTGGATCAGAAAAAGTTACAGTATGAAAACAATATGTAGAGTTTTGGATTTTATTTATATTATTGTGTGTTGCTACTGAAATTAATGTTTTCCATTCAACTTGTACTGTGCATTATATTTAAAAAGCTGTATTTTTATACTTATATTCACGTTAATAAATTCTGCAATTTATTCTATGTACTGCTAATTCCCTTAGCAACAGACTATTTCTATTGTATTAGTACTAAGTTATAAACTTATAAAAAGGAGTATGCTATTTCCAGAGTAATGATCAAATGCCATACAATATTTTCCTTTTTTTAAAGAATACATTTTATTGTTGTTAAAAAACACATAAAATGTATCATCTTAACCATTTAAGTGGGCAAAAAACACATAAAATGTATCATCTTAACCATTAAGTGGGCATATGTGCCTTGTGCAACAGATCTCCAGAGCTTTTTCCTCTTGCAGATTTGAAACTCTGTACCCACTGAACAACTCCGCTTCTCTCCCTCCGAGCAGGCCCTGACAACCAGCATTCTACTCTCAGTTTCTAAGAGTCTGACTGCTCTAGGTGCCATCATCCAGTATTTGTGTTTTTGTGACTAGCTTACTTCACTTAGGATAATGTCCTCAACGTTCATACATGACGGGATTTCCTTCTTTTTTAAGATTAAATAATATTCCATTATATGTATATACCACACTTTCTTTAACAAGATTTCCCCTAATGAAATACTTTTGACAATCTAAACAATACATCACTTGGGCTAATCACATACCTACAAGTATAAGAAACATACAAAAACTGACATTTTCTGAGCTATCCCCTAACAAATACACTATCAAAAAGCAAAAATTCTTACCAAGAAAATAATACACAATGCAGAAATTTCTAATCAGGAACAGTGATTCCATACAACTGTGTTTAACCAATAAGGGCAGAGATCTCCTAAAGCGCAAGAACTTGTATTGCTGTGGGAAAAGAAAAACAGAATCAAGTAACATTCCCAAACAGGGGTTCTACTTCATTCTAAAGCAAGCATATAATTATAACGGTCCACATGTAAAACATAATCATTGCATAAAAAGACAAAGTTTATTCTAGAAGCAAAATATCAACTATTTCTGATTTTAAATGTTTAATATTTACATTAGCTCACTGATATGAGATCAGAAATGAAAAGATTAACAAGATCAATCTATACTTATACTAAGGACTATGGAGATGAAGTACAATAACAATAGCAGCTAACATTCTTTGGGTGCTTACTGTGGACCAGGTGCTGTTCTAAGTAAGCACTTTACATACATTAATCCATTTAAACCTCAAAAGAACCCTATGAAGGAGATTCTATTATTATCCCCAACCCCAACCTACAGATGAGAAAAACAAGGAGGCACAGACAGATTAAGTAACTTAACCAATGTTTCCAACTAGTAAAAGGAAAATCTGAGACTTTAATCTAGATAGGCTGGCTTCAGAGTTTGCAATCTTAATGGTAATATATATTGCCTCTACATCAAATACTTTTAAATGCTAGTTGCAGAAAAATAGGAGGCAGTGAAGCTGACACTAGGCTAGCGATCAAGAGACCTGAGTTTCAGTGCTTTCCTCTTTCTGTACAACACTGGGCAAGTCTCCTATCTAGTTATCTGTGAGATAAGGCTGAACCAACTAAATAGTTCCTTAATGGGAACTTCCCAGTTCTACCAATCTAAGACAAAAGAAACAAATAAGAAAAAATATAAAACTTTTTCTGAAAAAAACACTTGTTGCGAAACAAAAAGGTTTACCCCTCTCCCATTCCTGCTCAAAAAATACCAACAGAAAAAAATTTTTTAATTCTTGGAAAGAATCTAAGAAAACCCAATGAACAAAAGATCAATTTCCCAAATTCTTTTGTAATTGTATTATTACATTTATGTATATGTACGAATATATGTATTCTTTTATGCTTGCTATAATTTAGGACTTATCCTTCTTTATGAAATTTCAGAAGTTAAAGAACAGCAAAAAAACTATAGTACTTAGGTAGAAGTTACATCTTCATACCATGTATGCAGATTCCTACAGCATCTCACAAAATGCAGCCCATATGAATACTCAGTCACTAACTGTACGACTTCAAATATACTGGCTTATTCAAATATTTTCAAAGTACAGGATGTGGAATTGCACTATTTTATGCAACCCCTGGATGTTACCACCTTTTCCCTTCAATCCCCAATAAAAAGCTCTTGCTTTAACCATTACTCACAAGTGTACAGACATTTCAGCAGATATGCAGAGAATAGCTATATGTACTCATCTTGCTCCAAAACTGAAGTGTTTTTCAATTCCCTATGGGGTTTCTTCTGTGGTTTGGCTCTGAGCTACCCTTTACTGAATGTTTACCATGTGCCAGGATCTATCAACCTTATTTAATACTTTCAAACAGTCTTGTTGGCCTAGAGCTTGCTAAGCCCTGTCCTGGTGCACATCCATTTCTTCATCCCTTACTTCATGCTAACATCCTGATTTTCCCTGTCTGTCATTATGAATTTGATAATGGCAATGGAGCAGGTTTTAGTTGTGTAGCAAGTTTTAAAAAAATCTAATGAGTTAATGGCAAGTTGGTTAAAATTAGTATATCTTTTAAAAGATCTAATTTTTTATATTTTTAATTAAAAAGCAGTTACTGAATATGTACAGTGTAAAACGGTTTATGAAAAACCCACCCCACAAAATATACGGTGTTACAGATACATTCATATGTCAATGTACAGTGGAGAGTTTGGAAGAATACATCCTAAACCGGTCACTATCTCTGAGGCAAAGATGGAGACTGACCAGAGTAACCAAAGGGAACTTTTACTTTCTCTACAGTATTTGAATATTTTATAGTAAAAAATTATACTATTATACTCTTGGGAAGATGGCTGACAGGTAGCACCAAAAAAATAAGGATAAGGATAATGATAATAGTAATACTTGCTATTGCTGTAAAAAATTATTTAAGGTCTAACAATCTCTGGTCAGCGTGGCTGTCAAAAAAAAAAAAAGTAAAAGGCTAAACCATCACATCAATTTACGGAGGTTCAAAAGAAGGAATGGGCCTGATTTCTCATATCAAGCTAGTAATTTCCTGACCATCAATCCTGCTTCCCTTAGCAACTTAAAGCACATGAGAGAAGACTATACACTGTGCACCATGCTCTTAGAACTAATGAAAAAAAGCTAAGGTATAGTGTCTTTCTTCACTCTCAGGCTTCTAGGAAAGAGAGTGTACCCAGCAAGGCAAACACAGACAGTTATGAACCTGATAGATGAGAAACTATGGTCCGCAGCACAAAAAATCCACCATTTCAACTATTCTTGCCAAAATCCTTACCTCCATACTCCACTGCACCCATCCAGCAAAATTCCTGCATCAACATCCCTAGTCTGGATAACAACACCCAACTGTGTAGACCAAACACCACTGTACACTCATGGTTACAAGAGATGCCCCCAAAATATGTTTTGGCCAAATACCAAATAGCCAAATGTTAAAATTCAACATTCTACCAAAGTTGAACCTGAAGTCAAAGCTGAACAGTACCATAAGACAATAAACTTCTGGAATATAAAAACAAATTAAATATTTTATCAAAAGAAATCACAAAAGAATTTAGTAAATTTTGTAAATTTGACAATATGTGGTAGAAAACAATAATTTATTAGCACTGTCAATTATTAGACTGCTCCTATGTTCACTGTATGTTGTACATCTGTGATGTTAAAGTATGGTCACTTTCAACTGAGGTCCACAGAGGAGCAACAGATTTGGGGGTATCTTATTTTTCTTGAATATTTTCTTTTCTTAATTCTCTATATTCTTAATTACACTTGGACCAAACATGATTTACCATGAATATTTCCATACAAAATTTTGGAGTTTTTTCCTTGTGAAACTTTGAGGTGGCAAAGCTACCACCCTACTTTTAATTCATCTTCCGAAGATATAAAGAATTTCTAAAACAGACTTTTTCTTCATACACTTACAGAGTGCAGGGAGATAAAGGCCACACCCTTTTCTGTGAGCACTATCTCCTTGTTATATGTGTATTTTCATCGGACTGTTCCCATGGATGCAACAGACATGTTAAATGTTTAGTTACACCAAGAGAACTCTAAACTACCACACTCTCAAACTTTATACTCTCATGACACGATTTGTTTATACATCCCTCTCTCCCCACTAGATTGGGTTCTAGTGGGAAGGGGCTGGTTCTAATATTTTTGCTCCAAAGCCCAGTCCTCAGCCTACACAGTGGGAATGAAGCAAATAATAGCACAGTCAGGAAGTAGTGGGAACAGCCTGGGGAGAGCCTTGATCCTGCAGTAAGAATCTCAAACGATCTCTTTCTCTCTTGCCAAAGAAGGTGGTTCTGAGTTTCAGAGACAGCTTCTACCTGGTTAGCAGATTTTTAAAAACCTACTAAAAGAGAGTTTAAACTGTTCCAATCAAGCCAGTTGAAATTTTTATTTATACATATCATACCTTGTTCTAAAAAAGGATTTGAGACAGTTACTGATACATTCTATACTTACTTGCACATCCTCAAGTTCATGAAGTTCTTAGGTTCAAAAAGAAGGTGGCAGTTGCACAGAGGTACTTTGCATGAATGTCATCCTCATTCTCCCCCAGCCCTGCTAGGTCACAGCAACTGCCACTACCTAGCAGGGAGGGAAAGAATGGAGCAAAGCAGTATTCTGAGAGAGGGAGCAGGAAAGGCAGCTATAGCTCTCAAACATATATGTTAAAGTCTCATGAAAATAACTCTCTCCTCTCCAAATGGCATTTTGAGAATCTCGGTCCTACAATCTATTTTGAATTAGATGAGGCCAGTTATATATATAAACGCCAAGGCAATTTTAACTCTGCCAAATTCTGACATAAGGTAATTCTCAAATGACAGCTTACCTGTATGATGGGAAATGGAAGATAGTTCATGTTGTTAATAAAATACCGGAGGCTATAGCAATAGCCCATAAATGCTCCAGCCAGTAGGAAAAAAAGGTGATACTCATTTAAGCAGGTCTGTCCAACAGGGCTATCGAAGCTGAAGGGAAAAAGTCAGGTTATTAATTCAACAGTCAGGGACACATCACTGTTTTAGGCTCCACTTCTACTAAAAGCAAAGCTTTGACTTAATCACTAAAGAAATGCCAAAAACTCTAACAAAATGGTTTGTTTTAGGTAAGTGTGAGCAAAAGATTACCAAAACTCTTTTCCCTGACATACAAGGCTCTGACCCTTATTTAACTCTCTAGCTCTGTTCTCTGGAAAGTTGGTTAAGAGTAAGAATGTCCCCTGTGGTAATAAGTAACTGCTTACAAGCTAGCAAACTATACCTGGACGAAGAGGAACTATAAACGAACTACATATACCTGATAGAGATGCCTACAACTTTGGGCTTCTGTCTGTGTTGTCTCTGATAACTGGGCAATCCCACACAGGGACAGTTTTCACTGAATAAAATGTGTTACCATTAGGGGAAAAAAATTGCCTTATATGATAATAGCTAGGGCACAAAAGAAAATCAAGTATTCAGTAGTACTCATGAACACTGTTTTAAAGTCAGTGGAGAACAGGAACTTAAGATTACTTAAGTAATCATTTCTGATTTTTAAAGTCACAATCAACTTGCAATTTTTATCAATGTCATGTGTACAAGAACTGCATTAGTTTCAAAATCATGACAGTACTCTACTGAAGAAGGTAGTGATAATTATTTAAATTATCTTTCTTCATTCTTCCCATACTGTCTTCCTTCACACTCCAACCTAAATGCCACCTCCTTGCCTCCTCAGGAGAATGGAAAGAAAGACCCACATGTTTCTGCTTTCTCCAAACCCAAGAAAAAGAAATCTTTTTCCAAGGAGGAGCTAGTTAGTAGTGATCTTGAAGAAATAGCTGGCAGTAGAAGCCTTCCCAAGGGGAAGACATCTTTCCCCAGGGAAGAACCAGTTAGTGATCCTGAAGATGAAGGAAACAGGAGTGTTCCCAAGAAAAAGAAGAATTTCTCCTCCAAGGAGAAGCTAGTCGACAGTGGGCCTAAAGAAGCTGCTGGCAAGCAAAGCAGCAGTGCCAAGAAAAAGTTCCAAAAAAACTAAACCAGGAAGATTAGAATACGGGGTATTTCCCATCCGAACCCATCTCTTATACTCCAATAAAAACAAATTCATAAGGAAAAAAAAAAATACTACTTCCTCCGAGGAGCTATGCATGAATCTTCCCTGCTTTCTGAACTTCCACAGGTTTTATCTGCACAGCTCACTTTTTTCCTATTACAACCTATCTCTCATACATTCCTACTTCTCTATTACATCTATTTGTATCCATGGTTTAATTTCCCTGTTCTCAATTCTTAAGGAACTTAAGCCTACGTGCGAATCACTCTTAAAAATCCAATAGCATCTAGTATAGCACCATGTATACAATGTTTTTTTTAAATTGTTGAATTCAACAAACACAAAATATAAAAAACATATGATGTATGTAAAAAAAGAAAGCACCTTCTGTACAAGTCTAGAAAGCAAACAATGTCCATAAACTATTAAATTATACAAGTCATCTTTGGCTTAGTAACTAAACAAGACTCCTTAGAAGAAAAATGTATTTAATATTACCTCTTAGTACCAGTGCAGGGAACCACAAGAAAACTGTATCGGCCCTTGGTTATCACTGCAGCACACCAAGCCACCATCATTCCCATTGCAGCATGAATAAAAGAGTGCATGAGCTGCTGAGGATGAATGATCTTCCCTATCAGTGCCAGTCTGGAGCAGGGAATAGAAGGCACAACTGCAAACAAAACACATTAATGTGGCTTTATAATGTGCAGCATGTGAATTTGGAGGACCTACACTCTTCCCTCTCATCCTTGCACAACCACTCCAAAGGGCAGGAAGAAACCCAGAGTCAATGTAAAACACAGTGCAGAAAAATTCCTAGTAAAAAATTTTAAGTTAAAATAATTTGAAAAAAATTGAATACAAAGAGATGCACGTAAAAAAAGAAAAACTGAAAAATCTAGAGATGAAACCTAGTATAGCACCGTGTATAGGCTTTTTTTAATTGTTGAATCAACAAACATAAAATATCAAAAATATTTGATGTATGTAAATAAAAAGCACCTTCTGTAAAAGTCTAAACTATTAAACTATACAAGTCATCTTGTATTGTATGAGTAACATTTTTCATTTCATTTTAAAATTTCCTGATAGCTCCAATAGGGCCTACCACAGCACTATCCTAAGTGCCATAAAAAAATTAATAATATTTTTAAGAAGATAGTGCTTGTCATCCAGCAAGTTATCTTTATTTCAGCATTTGAAATTGGTACTACACAGTCCATCTGTGAAAAATAACCACAAACTAGGTAAATATGACAACACTGAATACAAAAATAAATGCTTGTATGGGAATTTCTAATACCTCTATGCTAACCCAAAGTTTTCTGGAAGTGAGCTGGGGAGGTGAGTATGGTGAGGTGAGGAATGTTGACCTTTGAAACAGCTAGCACAGGGTTCCCTAACATCTATGTAGGCATTTTTCTTTGAATATATTCAAAATGAAGAGACTGTGGGGAGGTAGGAAATTAAGTGTGAAGGGAAAGGACTTAGGTGCTTCACACTTTGGAGAAGAGGCTGCTATCACCTTTCCTCTCCACCAGAAATGCCAGAAGGGGCAGTGTGAGGGCACACGCAGTAAGCCAAGGAGTTCTGAACATGGTTTGATGGTTTGAACAGAAAAAGATCCATCAGCCAGTAGTGAGGGATTAGGAAAGCAAAGGAAAAGAGTGTATGTATTATAATATCTGGAAGATTTGAAATTTTTTACCATATCTAATAAGAAACTACTGAAGAGCTAAAATGAGAATGTTATAGGCAAAACAAGTACTGTCAGAAAATGCTTCTAATTGTATGCATCTTAAGGACAGACTCAAGAAATCTGAAAAGCAAAAAGAATGAGGAAAGAAACTGAGGAGGGTAAAAAATTCTGGAATCTAGCAGGTGATTCTCCCAAGGCACAACAAATATGTTTAAGTTTTTAAGAAAATCTTAGAATTACAGACTTTTATATCTGAGAAAGACCTAAGAAATCACCTGGTCCTAATCTCCTACCCCATAAAGGCATTATTTTCATAACACATCTGCTGAATCACACTTTAGCACAAGCTGGAACCATTAAATGTTCTAAATTTTTTGAGTGTAAAATATACATTAACGAAGTTTATTCATTTTAACCATTTTGAAGTGTATGGTTCTGCAGCATAAGTACATTCACAATGTTGTACAACCATCACCACCACCTATCTTCAGACTTTCCCGTCTTCCCCAGCTGAAACTTCACACCCATTAAATAATTCTTCATCCCTCCTCCCCAAAGCTCCTGGCAACTGTATTCTACTTCTGTCTCTGAGTTTGACTACTCTAGTTACCTCATAGTGAAATCATATATTTGTCTTAAAAGGTTTAATATTTTTTTAAAACAGAGAAACTAGCACTCAAATCTTAAGACATTCGAAGTATACAATTCTGTATACATTTGTAAAACTTAAAACTTTGACACAAAACATAGCCTCTGTTATACACACTCATATACAAAATGCATTGAATCTGACCTTAATAAATTCAGATATTTTAAGATGATTAACTTTTGAAAACTCACCTGCATAGAACTCCACATTGAAGATACTTATTATTACTACTACCACTGACAGCAGCAGGAGGTAAAAGATTACACTGGAACTACATAAATCATTGAAAGAATCTAAAACACAAGAGAGAAGAACTGGTAAAGTTCATTCAGTCAGGTAATCATATTCAGTATACTGCAATAGAAAAAGGGTTGAACCACTACTCTAATTTTAATTTTAAAAGCTTCTTTTCCTTAAGAATTTATTCAGATATTGCTGACATGTCCTATAGGACATCCACTTAAGAACTACAATGTGAGCTATTTGGACCAAGCTCTGGTCCCTTAAAATCATACTAGAATTTCTTTTAGATAACCCAGATGTTAACATCAGACAAAATACTACCATGTGTAAACACATCTCATTATGTGAAATAGAGAAGTACATATTGGTAATGTACCAAGAGTTTCTTTTTAAAATGTAAATAATATTTTTCAGATCTCTCTTAATAAATCCAATTAGCTCCTATAGCTAAAAAAGTAACATTTCTGTAAATAGCGTAATCCATAAATCATCTAAATTAGCTGAATGAAAAAACAAAAAAATCATATCTCAGTGAAAACTAATTCATTCACATTTTAGAGTCGTTCCACAATTAATACTCCATTTCAAAATTATGGCAAAAGTTTAAAATATGTATGTATTATGCCTAAAATCATGAGAAAAATAAGGACGTGTCGCTGAACAGATGAACACTTAGTAATGAAACCAATTATTTTTAAAAGTATAATTCATTAACTAAAATTAATAAAATTAATTAAGCATCCACATTAAATCTAAGCATTGTACTGAGCTAAAACAAAGAACTGATCCATGTGACTGGAAATATGTAAGGAAAGAGTGTAACTTCTCTGAAAAGACTAGGTGAAGCAAAAGTTGAAGAGGACAAGTAACATTTGATGGAGGAAATGGCATGAATCAAATCCAATTTATGAGATTGAAGAGAAAGTATTATTAGGATTAAAGAATACTTGGTCAAATAAACAGACATAAAATGGCCATAAGTTTTTATCTAAATTGCCAATTCAGAACAATCGGCAATGGCTCTAGATTATAATGCTCTGAGATTGTGAAGAAATAGCCAAGATCAAAAGATCAATGAGTGATGCAGATTCCAGCAAAGTGGATACAGAAACACTTGCCATCCCTGCACTGGTTTATGGCTTAATTTTCATCTGATCTGTAGGACTCACCAAGAAATGATTGATATATCTCAATAAAAACTTAACACGACTTTAATTCTTTAGCAGCAATCTCTCCAAAGGCCACAAAGCAAAACTTGGCATTTTCTTCTGAAAAATTAAATTAACAACACACTTCCACTTTCCAAGCAAAAGAAATTTACTGTTATTGTTGTTGAGAGGAAATAAAAAGAATTTCAAGAATATTTGTGCTTCTGAGATTCAGGCAAGACTTTAAAGACTTCGAAACCTATTCTGGCAACATTTCTCTATTTTTTTAATTCTAGTGTGGCATAGTGGAAAAACAGACCAATGTTCAAATCCTAGTTCAGTTACTGAGCTGTGTGTCTCTGAATACTTTAACCTGTGTCTCAGTTTCCTCATTTATAAGTAGGGATAATACCTCTCTACTACACAGGGTTGTAGTTGTAGGAATAAAAGGTAATATATTTAAGGTTATTAGCATGGTGCCTAGCACATAGTAGATAGCATATAACTGACAGATTTCATCAATCTTTGTGTTTAACTCTAACTTCCTTAGTCTTTAATTCTTTCCTTCTTTTCTTTCTCGGCTTTCTTTATCATTAGCCACAATATAGAAACAAAATATTCTTAATTTTAGATGGGCTTTTTCAAAGAGATGTCATATTTTTATCCATAATTTTTAAAGGAACAGCTCTTCCTTAAAAAGATAATCTCATAAAGCTGTCAAAAAGAAGAGACAAAAATTGAGTTTTAACTTACATGATCTTCTAATGGTTTTTTTGTTCATGCAATAATACATAGTCTGACAGGTTTACTAATATTATTATATAATGAAAAGGCGGTTTATGTTAAGAGAATGCCTTAAAATTACCTCAAAGTGAACGTTTGGCCATGTCAATATAGCCGGTAATTTAAAAAATTTTTGAAACATAATGCAATTTTTATGTTGAGAAGTAGGTCCTGTAAATCTGTTTTCTCCAAATTGAATATCACTTACCAGACAGCCACTGTATAGGATGAAATAAATCAATGCTGCTGAAGACTATAAATACTGTGGTACAGATGGGTAGAAGTAGCACTGACCAGACAACACTTGCAACTATCCTCCAGCCCAAAACCTATAACAAACAAATTCATCAATCATGAAGTCAGTTAAACTATTTCAGTTATGCAAATCCGATCTTTTCATACAGGGTATATATTACTAATATTTATACCCAGATCACAGTCCAGGCAGCTGTATGTAAACTCTAATGTTACTCCTAATAACTTACATACCACTACAGAATCTTGTAATATCAGTGAATTAATGTTTGTATTAACCCGGAGTCAGGTGCCACATTAAATATCACAGCAGCGGGGGGCAGGGAGGGCATCTTATTTAATTTCAAGACTGTATTTTACAGCAATTTATACTGTCTCTCTCTAGGTTTAATTGACAAGTATATCAATATCTAAAAGATGCATACATTTTATAAGAGCCATCTGTATATTATTGTAACTGTGTTTACAATTACTAGATATACACTCCTTATTGGGCGACCAATGCATCATATTCTCGTCTGAATCACCAATGCTAACCATGTTAAGAGGTACAAGATTTACTGTCGAAAAAGTGAATAAGAGAATGAATACTGAGGGGTTTTAAGCATGAAAGTGACACTCGAATTTATATTTTGGAAAGTAAAACACCCTTATGTTTGTAAGGTGGCTTGATGAAATGGATCAGAGGGACAAGACCCAGACAGGAGGCAGTCCACCGCAATTGCCCAAGCCAAAGATTATGTCAGTGTCTGAAGGCAGGCAATGGCAATGGAAAAGGAAAACAACAACAACAACAACAAAAATTGCACCACATTTGTGACATGCAATCTACAGGGAATCAGTGATTGACAATGTAGGTGGTAAAGAATAAGTAAGACTTAAAAGACACAGAAGTTTTCAGCTTGGGATATCGGGTAGACGGCTGTGCCACTGGGGCAGAAGCCCTATTCTAAAAGGGATACTACTTCTATTTGTCTTCCACAGAATGGATGCAAAACTGTAGGTTCAACTTTCTCTGGCCTACTAACTTCTAACCAAAGTAATACCTCTCCTGCTCACCTAATTCCAACTCCAGCCTCTGCTAAGCCATGGATTCACATTCCTTCCAATTCTGGACATTCCTTCACACTTCTTATCCCAGTAATAACAAGTTATTTATTTTGACCTACTAGGCACACCACCCCTGCATTAGACTCTTCCACCATTCTCTGCCCAATTCCTATGCAAGCCAACCCTCCCGCTCTGGCAATTTCACTAGGACTCCTCTCCCACCCTGTAAAAAGCTTACACGCAGGCTTCCCGCATCTATACACCCTGTAACGGCTTTCCCTAACACTCCACACTTAAACAGCTCAGCATACCTGTAATCAGTCTTTAGGTGGTCCTTCCCCGCCTCGCCACGCTACACTCCCAGCGCTCAAGGGCGGTCAGAGGACCAGCCCGACCCCAGCAGTCAGGCGCACGACCGCGAGCGCAACACTCACGCGCCACAAGATGTCCCGCGAACCGTCGGCGCAGTACCGATTCGCAGCCGTGGCCATGGTGATGGCGGACCCAACTCTGAGAGGTGCAGGAGACAGTGAGCCCGCCCGCCACCGCAGTTCAAAGGGAGGAAGGTCCCAAGAGGACCCCGTTGGGGCTGCCTTAAACGCCGCCTGAGCGAGGCCGGGCCCAGGTCCCAACCCATCCCTTCGAAGTTTCGTCTGGACAGGTCCAACGGGCCAGAACTTCCCCGCAGATACGCCCCCAAAAGTGTCCCGGGGCTCCAGAACCCGCCCCCTGGAATCAAAAAGGTCTCTCCGAAGCAGGGTCCAGCGCGGCACCAGAAACTGGGGGCGACGCTGCTGCATGCCGGGAACTGTAGTCTCGAGGACCTTTCCCCCCCCCCGCCCACACTCAGAAGCAAGGAGTGTTGCATTCTGGGTTTCGGAGTTCCAAAGTACAGCATGCTGGGTGTCGAAGGTTTACCTTGTGGCATGCTGGGAATCGTAGTCTGTTATAAGGCCTGTACTTCCTAAAAGGCCTATGGTGTTGAAGGATCAGGATTGTACACTTAGAAAGAACTGGCAAAATGATTTGCCCTCATTTCTCTGGATTTTACTTTGACCGCCTGAAAGTGAAATCAAAGGATGTTGTGGCCTTCTCCACAAAGGTACTAATTTTACTGAAATGGAAAAACTCTCTTTCACTAGGGGTGCATTTAGTTTCGTAAAACCTGGTTTCTAGTTGCAGCTCTGCTGGGTATTTCCTAAAAGGGCATGGAGAACACATACTCCCCAGGATAAACCTAAGTCATTTTTTTTTTTTTAAAAAACAAACTCAGTTTGAATGGTTCAGCAATTGAAAATAAGGCTCCTCCCTTTTTCAATGCCCCTTCCTTGAACCTAGGCTGAACCTCTTGTTGGCTGTTGGGAAGGGCTGTCCTCTGCTGCTTGTTTCTTGGGAGTCAGATTTCAAAGGAAAGCGCAATGATGATAGAGGGAGATCCTTGAGAGAAAATCCACATATTAAAAGCATATGTAACCCAGACTTCAGAGGTGGCTTTTTCTCCTTTATATAAACAACCTAGGCTGTTTATGAAGTCTGATTTAACCTTCTGCCTGGGACACAGAAACAGTAAAATGAAATCTATAAAGGTGAGACTACTTGGTGCCTCATCTCCAAGTATGAGGAAGAGACAGGATCTAAGGTTTTTCACATGCATACTTCAGTGCCTAGGAATCAATAGGTAAAGGCTTTGGAGTCAGAAACGTAGATTTGAATGCTAGCTCCCTGCTTCATAGTAGGTTAGTGTGAGCAAGTAACTCAACCTCCTAGTGCATGGGTTTCCTCAACCGTTAGAGGGGATAATAGTGTACATTGTTCTTTCTGTCTGCCTAAACTGAGTCCCATTACCAACCTTTCATAACATCATAGCCATTAATACTGTTCAGCTTTCTACTTTCTAGGCATATTATAGGATTGCACTTCATGGCCTTCTTTAAAGTTAGGTATTGCCAGGTGACCATTTTGGCCAAAGAATCGTCACTTACAGGTGAAAGATTTAATTACCATTGTGATACCCACCAGAGCTCACCTTCCGTCTGGCACCATGACAAACAATATTTGAGTTGATGGTTGGCTCCACTGACCCCAGGGACCTGAGTGACTAGAGTGAGCAGAGTTTCTCTGCCAATCTGTGACAGACTTGTAACACAAGCAAGAAATAAATATTGCTTTGAACTGCTGATACTGTGGGGTGTTTTTATTGCAGAATAACCTAACCTATCCTGAATGATACAAATAGTAAATCGATAAATGCAGTTACCTGAAGAGGGCTTGAAAGACCCTTGAAAAACTTCATCTTATTTATTTCCTTATTAATTCACTTGCCTCAAGCATTTACTCAGCAATGAGTATGGGCCAGGCTCTGAGTGTACATCAGAGCAGAGCCCTTGCTGTCAGGACCTTTCTGTCTGGTACACAGGCCCTATCTTTAGATATTCTCTCTCCTAAACCATACTCTCAACTAATCCATCTAGTAGAAACTAGTTATCAATTTCTAGTTTTTTAAGTTGTTCATGGGAAAATGATGACTTCAGGTATAAGAAGCAAGAAACTGACCTGCTTACATAACCCTCACCTCCTCACCAACACATCTCGCTTTTTCATGCCTCTGCTTAAGCTGGATTCTCTGCATCTTCAAATGCCATGTATTCCATGAAGCCTTTCCTGTGGATCTCTCCTTCTAATTCATATAATTCCACCATTCAGTGGCTACATCCTGCCTTGAGTAGCACAGTAGAGAAAGAACAAACTTTGGAACCAGACAATCCTGTGTTCAAGTCCTAGTTTTGCCCCACCCTAGCTGAGGCTAGAGATATTGCTTTCGTTGAACACTTATTATATCTTGGATATGAGAAATCATATCATAAAAATTTGATTCTCACACTTGCCCTTCAAGATTTATTATAAACATAATCTTTTACAGAGCAAGTCAAGCAGAGAGAGAGGTAAGTGAAGCAGGGATTCACACCCATATCTATTTGAACATTTCAACTCTTTCACATAGTTTTTCACTGTGTGGTCTATATATTTGTTTGCTCTCTCCTTTTTTTAATATTTAAAAAACATTTGTTTTTTAAAAAAATTATTTCCTTTCTGTAATACCTTTAATCCCCTCTATTTTGGGAGGGCAATTCTTGTTGATTGTCCTTTCAATGAACAACATTGACTTTATCTGATAACTTCCTCCTCCTTCCTCCCCTTCATCTGATTTGAAGCAATATTCTTTCACTCTCAGTTAATAACTAACTATAAGGCAATCAACAAGTTTATTCAGCCTTATAATTATTCCCCATTCCCCTTCCTTTGTTAGTTATACTGTATATTTATTTTAAAGGGACATAATCATTATAAACTATATTCTCCCCCCTTTAACCATCATTTAGTTTTAGTTCTAAAAGTAAATATGTATAGTGATCACCACCTTTCATGTCTGTCTCACCTTCCATGTTGGATTGTCTGAAGTATGCTCCCTAGCAGATGCCTCAGAATATTCTCATGAGAATATTCCCTGTGTTCTTCCATGCTGATAACATTTTGTCTGGGGTCTTTATACCTGAAAATCAGTTTGGCTGGATGTACAATACTTAGCTAACATTTCCTTTCCTTAGGTATCTTAGGTATGTTGTTACTCTAGTCTTCTGGCAGAAAGTGCTGTTGTCAAAAAGTCTGATGACAATCTGACTTTCTTTGCCTTATAAGTGAATTTGTCTTTTAGCTTGGATGCCTCAAATACTTTTTCTTTAAAATTCACCAATTTTACTAGAATATGCCTCAGTGTTGATCTTCTGGGCTGACTACTCCAGGTATGAGGTGTGCTCTATTAGCAGTCTCAAACCTTTTTATTTTTTCAGGGAAGTTTTTTTTTTTAATTATAGTTATTTGCATTTATTCTCCTCCATTGCCTAACATTTTTCTTTCATCAGGAACATGAATAATATATCTTTAGATATTTCTTGCCTGTCTTCTATATTTGTCATTTTCTCTTGACTTCTTTGATTTCTCTTTATTCATTCTGGAATTAAAATTTTTCCTTCTTTTCACTTTTTATTCCCTTAAGGCTTTATCTGTTGTGCAAAAACTATGTTACTCTGATATTCCATCTAGTTCAATCTTCATTTGTGAAATGAGTTTTCCTTTTTCTTTCCAATTCTTTCCTGAGTTTTATTACCTAATTTCTGCTCTCTAATTCTGATTTGTGATTTTCTTTCATTCCTTCTACTATTTTCTTAATTTACTTTAACTCATTTTGAAATGTTACAGTTTTTATCTGGTTTTGTGCACATGTCTTTCTGGAATGCTTTCATTCATGATGGAGTTCCTTCTCATTTATTTTAATAATAAATTCATTATGAGATTTGGCTGCAGTCCTTTGGGTAGCAGGAAAATAGTTTTCCTACACATTTAGGAGGAAAGGGTGAGTCAGGATAACTCTGCTAAATTCAAGCTCTACAGCTTCCTTTTCTATGTTTTTATAAAGTGTGCAAAATATGGCTTCAAATGTTCTGAGATCTCCTGGCTATGTTCCCCATCCCCATTCTCATCTGGACTTCCCTTTCCTTTGCGCCAAATGTCACTGGCTACCCTATTTGTATTCTGTTCCCTGCATTTTTTGCTCTGGTGTTCTGGCAAGATACTGTGTCTGGTTTTGAGAGGTCACAGCACCTGGACTGCTCCAGCTTCTTCAGGCTTTATTTTGGATCCTTTGTACTTATCCGCTGCAAACTGGGTTATAAAAAACTCCCGCCCCCCAACACACCCTACAGTACCAGCTGCTGTTCTCCTCTGTACTTTCCAGGGAGTTCCTGCTGGCTATTTTGGGGTTCTCTTATTTTTAGATTTTTCAGAGGCCCTGTTGCTTCCCTCTGTTACTTACAGAAAAATGCCGATACCATCCAAATCTTCAAGCTGCCAGTAGTTTCCAGTTACTTGAATTCTGGGGCTTGGGGTTATAATTTGTCACCCAGTTTTGTTGTGGATGTTGTCTATAAGTTTTTAGTTTTACTACTTAGTTGCTCTATTTTTATGGAGGAATTCAGGGAGATTGAAAAACTATGTTAGTGCCACTGCCATCTTTTTTTTTTTTTGCCAGAATTCTTTGTTCTCAATTCTTTATATGATGCCAACCAGTGAAATCAAACTGACAACAGACAAACCAGCATCCATTAACTTTTCTAAAAGTAGGGTCTCTAAGATATAATAGTTGTCTATCTAAATCCTATTCTGGTTTCATTGAGGGTGAGAGTGTGCCCAGCTAAAGAGTATTTCTCAGCCTACCTTGCAGCTAGGGGCGACCCTGAGATATAGTTCTGACCAATAAGATATAAACCCCATTGAGAGTGGCATTGGAGAAAGATCATTAAAAGTCAGGTCAAACTCAACAACCACCTCCTTTCGCCCTTTCCATTATTCCTGCATGTCGAGAGCTGAGCTGAGCTGGAGAGAGTTGAGTTGCCAGGTGTCTGAGTAGAGTAGTGAAAATGAAAAGTAATGGTCAAGGCTTTAATCATTTACTGTGATGGTATAAGCAATAGACTAAGAGAAAGTGCTGGCTCCTCTAATGTTCCATTTTTCTCAAATACACCCATATCCAAATGTACCAGAAGGCATTCCACCATGGAATTTGAGTGATTAGATTGTTTTCCCCCTCTCCAATGGTCTGCTTAAACAAAAGTTGGCTGGGAATTAAGAAAGATCGTGGCTATCGTGAATCATTCTAAATAATCACGAGCACAAATGGATTGCTCTGAGTGGCTCTGTTGACTGTATTGAACCATTGTTTACCAATTTCACCCACAGCTTCAAAGTTTCTCTTCTTGCTAGTTTTCTTAGAATTGTGGAATTAAAGACTAAAGCCACAGAAAAATGACAACCTCAAATTTCTCTCTTTCAATGTGAAGTATTTATAGACTTAATATTTGGGGATTATTGTAAGTCATTATGTAAGAAGATGGGAAAAGGTTTCTGTACTTTCATTCTTCATCTTATAAAAAGATTAAGAGAAACTTAAACAAATCAGTGCCAAGTGAGGAGGGGAGTGAGGTAGACTAGTGCAGATGTGTGGTCTCCCTGCCAATGGATCCCTACACAAAAGGCTCCTGTCATTTTACAAACCCAGGAGGCTAGAAGGAGAGAGAGAGGGAAGGGCTAAGAGTAAAAAAGTACTGAATACTGAGGGTACAGAGAAATATCAAGGCACCGCCACCCAGCCCCCGCCCCAATAAGATGGTCTCAGCAGAGGCACCTGAAAGAGGTCATGGCTAGGGCTCCCACACTTCCCCCCATAAGGAGGCCTCCTGGACTGGGGATGTATATATGCATAAAAGCATGGCTGGGTGATGGCCAGGATGGAGCCAGAGTCCTTGACTGCAACTCACCTCAGAGAGCACAGTGTGCTGGCAGTTCACCTAGTCTGGTGTGAGGTGAGCAGCTTTCCCCCAAGGCCTGGCAGGTAAGGCTTTGTAACAGCCTTTGGTCAGACCCAAAAGATCTCACGTAGGTTTTTGCCTGGGACCTAGACTTCTCAGTGCCTACACGTTGCTGAAGAAAGAGTAGACATCTTGGGATCAAATGATGACCAATTCATGCTAAAGACTGCTGAGCAGAGGAAAAATAAAAAGAATCCCTGATGGCATCATGGAGCAGCCTATTAACCTGGGGCTATCTCTAAACTTCTATTTATATTTGTAAAAGAAAAGAAAACTGCTAATTTGTTTAAGCCTCTGCTTTTCATGCTTGATTACAGCTAAATGCAATTCATAAGTGCTACATGGAGGTCCCAGGAGCACGGCTCCCAAATGGTGGTGCTGGCAGGTTGGTGAGATTTTTACTGGTCCTTGGGAGGTGAGAAAAAATGAACAACTTAGTCAGTTTTTCATAATATTAAATTTATTCAAGTTTTTAGTACTGAGATTATTATGCCCTTCTAAGTTAGTTGATATTATCAAGTCTTCTCTTTTATAAGAAGATGGTGCTAATTTATGATGCTGGTTATATCTAAAATCTTTACTTAAAATTTTTTGGGAAAATGTACCAGTGATACATACCACTTATAGGTACTTCATAGTAACTAAACCTCCCTCAACTGTGGATATTTATAAATTCCTGGGGAAGACTCAGTTTTCCTTTACTCGAATACTTATTACGCTGCTGTGACCAGTTGTGTGGGCTTGCCACAGCAAGCAATTTTGACACTAAGTGCCTGGAGTTAGCACAGACCTCACAGGTTAAGGGCTCAGTCCCACAAGACGGTCTCCCACTTCAGGTGCCAATTGCACATAGTGAGTCTCCCAGTCACACATAACTTCTGTCCGACTTGGCTACAAATTAGATTTCCCACAACCCCCTCCTCAGGTCTGATAATTTGCTAGAGCAGCTCACAGAACCCAGGAAAAAAGTCTACTCATTATCGTTGACTTATTACATAGGATATTTTAAAGAACACAAATGAATAGCTAGATGAAGAGATACATAGGGCGAAGTCTGGAAGGGTCCAGGGCACAGGAACTTCGGTCTCTCCCAGAGCTGGGAACACTTCAGCACATGAATGTACTCACCAACCTAAAACCTCTCCAAACTCATTCTTTTGGGATTTTTGTGGAGGCTTCCTCACATAGGCATGATCGATTATTAACTCCCTTTTCCACCCCTCTCCTCTCTCTGGAGAATGAGACATGAGCCTGAAAGTTCCAAGCTTTCAGCCTTTCTGATGACCAGTCCCATCCAGGAGGCCCCCAAAAGTCACTTCATTACAAAAGATGCTCTATCACCCAGGAAATTCCAAGGGATTTAAAAGCTCTGTGTTAGGAACTGGGGTCAAAGACCAAATATTAGAACAAAAGAGTCTCCTAATACTCCTATTTACAAGGTTTTAGGGATTCTGTGTTAGGAACTTGACAGAGACCAATATAGATATTTATTATTATTTTACAAGATGCTCTTTTCTTCAATAGGAGAAAGGTCCTGCCACTTTTGTTAAACAATAGGAAGGGGAGGTTGCAGGTGGCTGGTACAGGGGAATTCACAGGATCCACATGTATAAGAATCAGTGCCTGGGGCAGCAGGAATTAAGTATTAAAGAAAGAATGAGCCAGGGTACCAGTTCAAAGGGTGACCGGAGGTGTGGACACCAAGTTCTCTGAAGACTGCTTAAAGAGAAAAGAAATATTTAGCTAGAGAAGACTCAGGGGGCACAGAATAGCTATCTTCAAACATTTGAAGTTAACAAAGGGAAAAAGGCTCAGACTTGTTCTGAGAGGCCCAGGGGCAAAGCTAGGACCAACCAGTGACAAGAGCAGAGGCACTGCTAACAGAAGAGTTGTTCAAAGGAGGGAATGGCTACCTTGGAGAGCCCGAGGCTGGCAACCACTTAGCAGCGATCATTGGACTTTAAGATCTATGAGAACAGGGACCCTGTCTGTTTTGTTCACTGCTCTAGCCCCGATACCTATAATAGTGATAAGCACACAGTAGATGTATAATATATATCTGTTGAGTGAATTAACAGGGGGGATACTCAGCACTTGATGGGAAGTTTGCCAAGTAACCTTAAGTGTGCCATTGCCTAAACTTGTGTTATCTTCCTTTATCTGCGCGGTCAGCCTTTAAGTCCAAACGTGTCTTTGTAGTCTACTCAGAAATACAGAGGGAGCTCCTATCCTGAAGAGGACCACAGAAACAGTGGGGAATCAACAATCCTGACCTGGCAGAAGCCAGCTCCCGGATGGTGTGTATTTTTAATATAAAGTATAAATAAGTACCTCTGAGATGTTACTGGTTTCTTGAATGCACGCTAGCCAGGAAGTCATGCCACCCTGAAGAGGCCCTCAAAGTTCCCTACAAGAATGTTCTAAAATCATTGTCAAAGTAGGTTATAAGTGAGCATGTTCCTTAAATCCACTGTTCCATTCTTTTAGGAAGAAAAATGTGGATGTTCAATTTAACCTCCATACCACAGCAACTAGCACATTAAATCAGATTCTCAGCAGCATCCGGCATGCTAAAGACATCAAGGAAGAACTTGAGATCAGAGACATGAAGTGAAGACACAGACGTCACATGAGGTATTTATTCTGTAACCATTGGGTTCAATTGCCTAGTATCAGGTCACCAAAGACAAATTTTCAGGCTCCCAGTGAATCCCAACCAAAGGTCACACTGTTTGGCCACTTTAGGATGGCAAGTATTTGGAGAGAAGAGGATCACCTAGGAAATCTGTACACAATTCAGAGAAAAGACATCAGAAGTTAGGATGGATCCATTTCAGGTATTCAGGGCACACCTAATGTGAAGCATATCACATGACCATGAGAGGCAAATAGGAATGTAGGAGAGCCTGCCTAACCCATTCCTAGTGTTTCATTCCAAATCAGCGCATAGTCACAATGATCATTGACAGGGGAGAAAAAAGAGCTGAAAGACACATGTGGGGGACAACATTTAATTTTTTTGTTTGTTAAATAGGTGATGAGGCTTCAGTGTGGCACCATCCAGATGTTAAGGGTTGGTGCCATTCCATCGGTTTTCCTGCTGGCTTTGGTGTCCAAAAGAACCACACTCCAAAAGACATAAAAGAGGACTGAAAAACAAAGAAGAGTAACTTTCAAGATAAGGATTCCCTCCTACAGGAAAGAGCTAAATTGTACAAAGCACATTTATTTATGTTTAAAGGTATAACTTGAATACCAGAGCAGTCCGCCGCCACCAGACTGCTTTTCTTATATAAACTATATCACTGGATAACCAAATAGTAGATGAAGGAAAGTTTTATAAAAGAAGTATTCTAGCTAGTAAACAAAGGAGGAAAGAGAAATATCGCTATTTTGACTCCTAATGAATTAACGAATCTAGCCATTGGCTATGAATGGATACTAATATCAAAAAGACAAAAAGATAATGAGACATTATGAATTTATGAATGGAAGAATTTAACAGCACATGTCAAGTAATCCTGCCCAACCCCCCGCCAAAACAAAAACAAAAACAAAAACAAAACATCTGAATCTGATCTAACCTTTAGATACAACCACCAATTTGCAGGAAAAAAAGAGGACAGAGCAACATGTATAATGACACCATGGAAATATAATCAGCAAAATCTAGATAGTGAGAAACTACAGGATAAATAATTCTTTGACAAATAAATGGCAAAGGGAAAAAGAGGGAGACAGAGTAGGAGTCAATAATTTAAAATACATTTAAGAGATACATCGCCCAATTGTAATGTGAAATTCAAACACTAAGTATATGTGGTATTATGGTTATGTTTTATAGACTATTTTTTATAGATATAGAATTTAAATATTACAGAGGAAATAATAGGATGTCTTAGATTTGCTTCGAAATAATAATAGAGGGAAAAGCTGGGAATACGGATGAAACAAGAGTTGACAACAGTTAAAAGCAGCTGATGGGTACATGGGGATTCATCTATTCACTCTACTTTTTGTCTATGTTTAAAATTTTCCACAAATAAATTTAAAGAAAGAATAAAAAGTTATTATGTGGACCCACTTGCCACTCCAGGTTCTCCCAATTTACCTCAAAGAAAGGGAACAAAGAAGAACATTGAGAAAGAAATAGCCCATGGATCCTCTCGGCAGGGACATTTCAGACATAGTGTGGAAAAGAATAAGGAGCTGGTAGAAAATAGTGTTAGCCATGGTGTGAAGTCATGCAGTTTGGATGCTGTGTTAAAGGGGATTATAGCATTGAGTTAAAGCTGACTTCAGAATAAAAGAATTGATGTGTAGAAACCTAGAAAAAAGTTCATGGCTTTGGCTTATAAAATGAACACTCTTGACATGAGTAAGTGAAAGGATAATTGCACATAAACCCTGCGTATCAAATCAGGAGGGTTTTAATTATAAAGGAGTCTCTTGAAACCCTTTGCTCATCTCTCATTAAAGCCTTCTCACACTGCAGTATAAATATCTGTTGGCCATGTGCCTCTGGACAGAGCCACTTGTCACCACCCCTGGAAAGGCAGCCCTAATTTGCATGTGGCCCTTCAGATACTTCATCCCTCAGCCAAAGTAAGACTTCCTAGGTACAGTTTCCAGAGTTTACCAGGGTTTTGGCTCAGAGGAGAAATGGCAAAGGCCCTCAGGTGATGAGTTAATTTTTAAAAAGGAAGCAGCAAAGAAGGAAGCCAGATATTCTTTATAACATCTCAATGACTTATGTAGGGGGGAACTTCCCTGATGAAAAGTAATTGGGGGCTCCCCTATGATTTTGAGGTTTCAGGGAGAGAAAGGGTTAATGCTCTCTCAGTAATCCATTCCAGGCTAAGCCCTCCAATGCATAGATTTACATGAAGGTTATCTGCAAGATTAGAAGCCATACTTTTTCATTGAAAGCTGGGAGTCCAGAGATTACAGTAGAGGGCACAGCCAGCTCATAAATCTGCAGTGCCTGGAGCTCTAAACAGCCCCTCACATTGGCAAAGCGATTGATGCTTCTGCCAAGGAGGCTCCAAAGAAACTGTTTATCACTATCTCATTTGGAGACTTGACACCCAAATGGAGGCACTGACACCCAAGTTTATAGATCTGAGCAAAGCCCAGAGATATCAAATCTGTGTAAATCAGGATGGGAGGTCTGCAAGGGCCTTGATGGCTGGGCTGTTCTCAGATGCTGGCTTCTGACTTTTAAGGTTTAAAGCACCAGGGACACTTGGTCTGGAGCCTTCCTAACCAAAATGTAAGAAAGGAGTTGAAGTCTCTGCTTAAGAGCAGGCAAGAGAGCCAGCCCCTCATTAGGTCCTCACTAGGCTGATGTCTGGCATTCTGAGCCAAAATTGCAAGGACCCAAGTAACTGTCACCCTTGTCCCTACCTCTGTCCCTCTCCACTGGGGCTCAAATTTCTTGTTCTCAGTGATGTGGTATTACTGTGCCCCAATGAATAGCCTATGACTTCACCTTCCTGAAAGCCACAGGCAGCTAACTACTCTTTTCAGAACAATGGGTAACTGATTGCTTCTGCTCAACCTCCAGCACCCAGTTTAAACAAGACCCCTTCTGTGATGTACAATACAAAGTATAAGGAGATAACAAGGTAAGTGATGACCGTTGGAAGGGAAGGAGCATGTCAGACATCTGAAACAGCAGCAGATGCAAAGGCCTGAGGTATTCTGGCAGTGGGTAAGAAGTTTGTCATGGCTGCAGCCTCTATATGCTGAGGAGGTAGAACAGGAAGGCAAGGAACAGCCCATGGAGGAATTGACATTTTTTTCCTATACTCTGACCCACTAAGCCAACCATTGACAGAGGAATCATCAGAGGCCCATGGAGCAAACCAGGCATGAGAATTCGTAAGCTTTGGAGAACCCATGAGTAATTCAAGAGGTCACAGCGTCTGAAGCCAAGCTGAGAAGTCACAGGGAAACTAGAAAAACCTGCCAGGATAGTCAACCCATACTGTACTACTGTAAGAGGACAGTGATTACAGGAGAGGGGATGCTGGGACCAAAAGGTAGGAGCTTCTCTTACAGAATGATCTAAGAGCTCATACTTCTCAAAGCTATAAATCCAGATCATATGGATTTCACAGTTGAAGACTTCAGCAAGAGAGACACATATATACAGACATGTGCACACATACCACACTGAATTGTGCAAAAAGCTTAAAGGCTCTGGCCCTCTGTATTCTTATGCTAACTGTAACAGAATTGATGTACCTGCCCATTTTTCACTGTACCACACAGCAAGAAGATTAAAAAATATAATCTCTTACTTTCCTCTTTAGCTGGACGTGGCTACTGCGACTGTTTGGTTTGGAACAACTGTAGTTATTGGTAGATGGTCCATCTCTGGTGCATCAAAAAAGTATGCCTGCAGAAAAAGGAGACCCATAACAGGAGTTTAAAAAGTGTGTTCTAGACTCCATACTAACAGTCCTTCTGGGCTCCTGTGACCCCTATGTTCCCCCTGCCACACTGGTTATCACTGAACTACAACCATTTCTGTTTTTGTCTGTCTTGCTCACTCAACTGTGAGTGCCTTTTTAAATTTTTTTACCATTTATTGAGCACTTTCTACATATAATGTAATCTTCATTACAACCCGGTCAGGTTGTTATGATTATCCTCATTTGACAGATGAACAAACTGAGACTTAGAGAGGCTGTCATTCAATCAGGTGCACATGGCTAATGAGTGGTGGAGCCAGGACTCAAAGCTGGGTGATTCTAAAGCTCAAGTTCTTAATCACTATATTATATGGTCTCTCCTGAAAAGGCTGTATGTATCCTTTTTGTCTCTGTGTCACCAGCCCCTCACATAGGGCCCGGCACACCGTGTAAACAATCAATACTTAATGAACTGAACTACGATAGATTGCTGCTAAACCAGGTGGCTCTCTGTAAAGACCTGTAAAAGAAAGTGCTAGGCAGGCTGTACCTCGTAATTCTTCAGCATGGAAATGAAAGGTTTAGTTAAGTGCTTTTACTCATGTCTACAATTTAACTGTCAAAAATCAGAAGGAGGTAGAAGAGAGAAAACATTGAAGGAGATCTTCCCACCTGTTTCAAGGTCTGAGAATCCTAACTTTAGCCCAGGAAAATACCAATCTCACTAGCCTTGAACACTGGTTGTTCAAAGGAAAAGTGAATTGTTAATAAATCAAGGACCACTGCTCGGTCATGACTCCCCCTTGGAGTCAGGGCGTTAGGAAAGTAAAAAGATAAAAAGCGACCGAGTCAGGAAACATTTCATCAGTACTGCTTCCTATTAGCCAGAAGGGGGCACCAACATAACATGCTGGAGCTTCCCCAAATTCCCTGAAATAGTCCATTTCAAAGTTTCTAGCTGTACACTCCTAGTTTATCACATCCCCAGAATAATTCTGTTCGTTTCAAAAGTCTTTCTCTCCCAGGCCCCTTCCAGAAGCTGTTTTCTAAGGCAGGGCAAGAACCGTCCCTAACTTCAAGAGTTGGGGGGGGGGACAGATGCCATGCAGCTGTATTTGGGCCCCTCCAATTATCTGGCAGGTGCACTGAGCCGCAAAGCCATGATGCAGGATTAATGCCTTTCTTCCACTCTGCTGGAAGAAGCCCTCATCACGTGGGATGAGCCAAAAGGCCCAGGTTCTAAGCCTGGCTCTGCTAGTAACTTGCACTGTGACTTGGACAAGTCACTCTACCCCTGTGGGTCTCAGTTTTCTTATTTGTAAAACAAAATAATTGGAAAAAATTATCTCTAGGGGCAAATTATAATTCTATGATGCATGATTTCCACAAATACTAAGGCATAGGAACCTCTGCTATCAAACATAGGCTCACACATGTCCAGTCATACCAGCCAAGGATGTACCCTCTGCTGCTTCCTCAGTCATCCCTGCCAGGTACGTGCCAGTACAAACTTAGAGATCATATACAAGTGCAGGACCAAGGGGACCTCAGCAGGTGTAGGACTGTCATATGCTTCATTGCACAAAGGCAAAAACACCAATCTGTGCTCTCCAGGGAAGAGTGAGAAGGCCAAGCTGTCTGGTTCAGCCAGTTCCCTTCGGCTCAAATAACTCCCCTGCCAGGTCCTCTCCTGGCCCTTCCAATAATGTCTTTCTTTGTACAGTTCGTCATATTTTTCATGTTGTACATACAATTCAATCCTTACGATAAAGATGTTTCTACAGCTCCTTTTTCTAAGTGAAGAGGTAGGGGTCCAGAGAAGGGAAATAACCCAAGCAGACAGTGACAGAATTAGGACTAAGACCCATCTCCTATTTTTACTTCAGCCCTCTGGAACTGCACACCTCCAAAAGAGAAAGGAGGAGGAAATTTCCAGTGTGGAGAACAAAACCCCAGGCACAGTAGGCGCCTGGCTAGACACCCAATCGAGGATGACTCCCTTCCCTGAGGAGGAGAAAACTGTGCTTCTTTCCAAGATGAAGTCCTATGTCTGCAGTTACTTCACTGTCCAATCTGCCTGGTTCCTCTGAGTCCCTTAAACTGAACAGGGCAATGGCCTCTCTCCTGCTTCCTTCTCTCCTCCAACTTCTCAACAAGTATATAATGGGTAAGAAGTACAGGAGAGAGGCAGGAAGACGTCAGTGAGAGGCACCGACGGAAGGGCACAGTCTTTAGAGTTGTGTGACCTTGGATAGCTCTCACTGGGACACTCAGGAGGAAAAAGCAGCAGAGTGGCCCTGGCAGCTTCTAGATGACACAGGGCTCTTTTAATAACTTCTTTACATCTGGAGAAACTTTCATACTATGAAGGGCTTTCAAAGCCATTTAACTGAGTCTCACAAAAGCCCACAAAAAGATGAGCCGCCCTGACAGACGAGGAAACCAAGGTTCTGAAAGTTAAGTCACTTGCCTGGGCTCACAGTGTTAAGCGGCTCTCAGTTCAGTGCTCTTTCCACTTCATTTTGTGCTCTCTTTTAGAAAGTTCCCGAGTTAGCAAGATGGGACGGTAAATCCTAACTTCAGTGTCATTTACCCCAAAAGGGAGTAACAGGCATAGGAAGTAAACGATCCCGGCCGCAGGTACCAGATGAAGTGGAATAATAACAACAACAACAACCACAGCGACACCTGCCCTATTGTCCAATCTGCCTTGCTCTTCTTTTTAGAACTAAATAAGGCAATGCCTTTTCTCCTGCCTTCTTCTCTCCACCAAGTTCTCAACCAGGTCTATAATGGGGAAAAAATTCAGAAGAGAGATGAGAAAATGCCAGTGAGAGGCATTACAGTGAGTTAGTTACAATGAAAAGGCCATTCTTCTTCAGCAGACAGAAGGGTCATAGCAGCATTTCAAGGGATCAGCCAGAGATTCAACAGCCAGAAATTAACAGTGTCACTCTGCCATGAGTCAAACCAACAGTCTTTGTCTTAAGGGTCTAAAGCTTAGGCACATGTAAAGCACATGTAAATCAGGTCTGTTTCAGAATTTGGCACCTTTTATAAGACTTGTTCAAGGATAAAGTATCGGGATCTTATTAATGCACTTAATGAGACCATGGTTATCTACACAAAAATGTTAATGATCAAATGGTACCAAAGAAATATTTCCTCCCACAACTTCAAAACATGACCAAGGGTCTAGACACGGGTTACGGGGGCATCTTCCTATGGGCATGTCCTTTACTTCATCACTGACCTTAATGTTCTTGGACTCAGAGTTTTTTCAAAACCTGTGCCACGCTTTATTAAGGGCATGGACAGCAATTTTTGTGCACTACATATATAGAAGATACAAAATCATGTCTCCTTTAGGATCAAAAAAAAAAAAAGGGATCTAACTTATGGGCATTTATGGGACAAGTTCTATGTTATGTGCTTTATATGTATCATTTTATATTATCCTCAGACAACCCTCTGTGGCAGGACCCATTATATCCATGTTACAGATTAAGACATTCGAATTGGGAAGTTTGGTACCGAGCTCACATAAACAGTGAGTGACAGGGCTGGTCTTCAATCTGGACCTGTCTGACTCAAAAGCACATGCTCCCTAAAATGGCACCTAAACCTACAAACTCAAAAATTGTTTTAAACGTTCCTCACCAGAAAAATCACTCCCCTCTCCTATATTTGAATTCATTCTCAAGCTTTCTACCTATGAGGCTTTAAACTTCAAAACTCTTTCCAGTATGTGCAAAAAACAAGCAAAGGCGTCCAAAAGCAGAACTCCCCCCATCTCACTGCCCAATCCTATTTATAGACACTCATCCACCCCCACTTCCTCTGCCCAGACACCAAATCTTAACCAAACTTCAGAAATTAGGTGAAGCGGGAGATGACAATCGAATTCTCGTGACTTGACCACTCCTCATCCAGGATAGCCTATCTAAAATAATAGTTATTGCTTGGAGCCAGTTGTTAAAGAACCATCACTTCTAACAGTTTGAGGCCTTTCAGAAAGTATTTGCTTCTAAAGTGCACCAGAATAACACAGGAATGAGACCATACCAAGCAGCCCACAGAAAGCAGCATATGAAGCAACACAATTGTCACAATTGTGGCCAGCGCAATGCGCCGATTATCCTCACGAACAGCTGGCCAAAATGTCATTGCCAAGACCGAGCCTGAGATGCCCAGGGCCATCATGACTAGAATCCAACGAACGGCTTTCTGGGGGATAATCCACAGTACCTGAAAGAAGAGAGAAAGGAGGAGTTTGGGGAGGCATTTCAGAGGGCGTTTGTTCATTCCAGGCACATATGTTTATAAAAGCCCATAAGCCAATCAGCACTGGGCCCCCACTGCCCCTCTAGTTTCTCAGCAGAGCTTGAAGAATCACCACCAGCATGCAGACTGAGGTGAATGCTTTCATAATGAAAGGCATTACATCCTGTGAAGGCGCTTGGCTCCCCGGCCCCTCCATTCCTATTGAATTTCCAAATTCAAAGGGTATTTTTCAGGCGCACATCAGTGTTGGGCTAGAAATAACGATGTAGGTTGAATTTCCAACCAAGGACAGGACATTACCCAGAATAAATATGGTACTTACTGCTGGGGATATAAATGAAGAGTGAATATCCATAGACGCACACAATCTCCAAAAACGAATAGGAGACGATGTTCATAACTTTGCTGTTTCTCCACAGGAGGAAACCCCAGAGTGCAAGAGGAACCAACCAGGCATAGGCATAGATGACTGTGGCCGCTATGGACACTGAGGATGACAGGACATAAATTTTAATCCCATGAAGCCTTTCGTGCACTATCAGAGCACGTCCAGCACCTTACTGAACCTACTTCCTAACACATCCGGCTATTTCACTGGACCATGGGATCGTCCCTTACTGGTGGTGTGCATAGTCCCTGAGCCTGGCGCAGTACCTGACACAGAAGTAGGCGCTCTATAAATGTGCTCAATCTTTAGCATTTGTCTTTGTGGTGCTGACCGGCAGTCTCTTATACGGTTTTTAAAATTTGTTTAATAACCAACAACTAATACTATTAATTATTTTTATTATTAAACTAAATTATGCAACTGAAACACTTCAGAAGACCACACTACAAGTGTTTAAGTATATTGAGCATTTCAATCAAATAAAAGCCAACTAACTATCCCCTTGGAAGAACACGTCTTCTTTCCTAGTGTAACAAGAGCTGACACTGATTTCTTTAGCAAATTTATTAAAATGCCCTGGGTAGAGATTAACTTGCTCTGTATGCTATTTAGAGTTCTTTCTGTCTCTGAATTAGGGAGTTCCAGCTCATTGATGAATTGCTTAAAATATTCTCCAGTTTCACTTTCTTCTTTAAATAATTCTCTCTGCGGTGGAAAAGCTATTTAGCAGCTCCTCAGAACAGCAATGTTCAGTGTATTACTGAACCTCCCTCCTCCTCCTCCAGCAGCAACAGCATGCCCTAGAGGATTCGTTCTCCCTTTTCTGGAGGGGAGGATCATAACGCGTGGCTACACCCACAGCACCAGCCCTTCCTACATGAAAATCAGCAGGTAATTAATTTAAAACTCTTGGTAAGAACAAAGCTACCCCTAGCAATTATGGTCAGACTCTGGTTAAGACATGCCATCGTCAGAAACGTTGTTAGCTCCCAGAGCAGTTTTTTCATGTTGAGAACTCCTCGATTAAACCAAATGTAATTTTGCTGACCTACTGCTTTTTTCTTGGATAACTAAAAGAAGGGGGAGAGAGTTACTACTATGGCTACAGCTAGCCACTGAGTGCCAGGCATTACACTGAGTGCTTTATTGAGAGGCAACAATGTATAACAGTCAAGGGCACAGGCTCTGGATACAGAATCCTAGCTCTGCCACTTATAGCTAAGTAACCCCAGGTGGTGAGTTACTTAACCTTCCCTTCCTGCCTGTTTCCTCATCTGTAAAATGGGAATAAGAACAGTATAGTACCTTATAAGATTATTAGTATTAAATGAGTAAAAACAGGTATACTTAGAACACTGATTAAGAAATAATAAATGCTCAATAATTAGCTTTTTATATTGTTAACTGACATGTAAACACATTATTTCATATATTCTATATCTCCGCTTTAGAGAAAAAGAAATAGGATCAGAGAAGCTAAGTGGTTTGGTTGAGGTCAAATAATTAATAAGCAGTGGAAGCAAGATCTGGCCTTGGATGTGTGACTTACACCCTTTACGTAAAATGGAAAACTGTTTATTGATAAGAGGCAAGGACTATCTTACTGGTACATGCATCCCATGACTCTCTGATACTGAAATACCCAGCCAAAGAGGATAAGAACAGATAAAGACCTGTCCTGAGCTTCCAAACCCTTAGGCAGGGTAAGTCTCCTTTTTTTCGGTCTATATATCTATATATACCTCAGATATAGAAATTAACACATACCATTTACAGCAATATTCATTTACCTGTCTTTCTTTACTTAACCAATGAGCCATTTGAAGGTAGAGTCTATATGTCATGGATAACATTTATGGAGTTAAACTCAAATGCCATTTGACAAATGGAGTTGAGACTAAATTCAGGTCTGACTCAATATGGGGAAGGAAACAGGAAAATAACGGGACATGGGTATGGAGGGTACAGGGGAAAAAAGTAAGGAAGGATACACAGAGGCACATAGATACTTGCAGGTAAAACATATCTCTATACACATACACACACATATATATGTTTATATATAAATGGTAACTATTTGCATATTTCGACTCTTCATTCTTACAATTGCCCTATAATATAGATATTATTCCCATTTCACTAATAAGGAATCAGAAACCAAGAGAGATGAAACAGCCTGTCTGACAACACAGAAGTTAATGAGTGGTGGGGCTGGAACTTGAAGCCAGTGACATGGTTCCTGAAACCATGCTCTCATACAGTCTATGCACAGCCTCTCAATAGGAGAGCGGGCAGGCAGGGAAGGGCAGAATTGAGAAAGTGGCACTGACCCATCTCCTAATCTCCTACAAAGCCAACCTTCCTCATTTTGGGGTGGCTGTCATCTGCAAGTCCCTAAAAGCTATTTCGTTTTTGTTTTCTTTTTTTAAATTATCCAATATTACCACAGGAAAGGAAGTTTGAAAACAAGAATGTCATCTACAAGCCCAACACTAGTACACACTCATGTCTGCATTTTCCCTTCTAGGCCCTGACCATTTTCAGACTCTTCCTTTACAAAGTCGCTAACAGCACGGACATAAATTTGGATTATCAGTCTCCTACCTTGCTCTAGAGCTTCATAATTTGTGGCTACAAACCTAGCTAGTTGAGTTATCATGACTTAAATAACAATGCCCCTATTGTTTCCAACATCTGGATAACACAACTAATGCTACAATGGAGACTTTCATGCATACCTCTTTTTACATATTTTGTATATTTTCCTTTGGACAAATTCCAATTGCTATTGGGCATTCTCTTATAGTTTTCCAGAGATTATGTGGATTCACAACATTGTGACTGTACTTAATCCCACTGAACTATACAATTAAAAATGTTGATGTGGTAAATTTTGTTATGTATATTTTACCACAATTAAAAAAAAAGATTATATGGATATATATATATGGGTGGCAAATTCTGAGACACTCGATATATTCGAACCATGAAATACAGAAAGCAGGGGCTGCAATACCTGCAGACAGGGACCCAAAAACTCAGTAGGTAAAAAGAACTCACGGTTACAAACTGACAGCATTCTAAATGAATCAAGCTGTTCACCAACCTTTTCGGAATTCAGGTACATAGTGGTATGTCTTCTCTCCCAAATGGATTAAGAAGTTGGAAAGTTCCCACTAATTGCTATGGCAAAGACCAATGTGGCGCATATCCAAAAGGGGCCTGCAAAGGAGACCAGAAAACCCAGAGATAAGAAAATGAAGCACCAGTCTTCAAACTCTTAAAGAATACGTCCCAATCTCCCTCGCCCTACTCATGTAAACAAGGGAAAAGAAATTTTTGATGCATTCAATACTCAACGGGAATTTTCTTTTTTGAAAGGTCGAACACGCAACTCAGTAATTAGCTGCATTAAAGACAGCGGGGATTGGAATGTAAAGGCCAAAACACCTCCCACAATTAGGTGAATAAAGACACTGATTTGTTTATGGCTTCTTTTATTGGAGGATCGCCAAAAAATAATTCATGGACATTTTGTTAAACCCTCACCATCAGAATACAGGAAGCAAAAGTTATTTCCCTTATCTAAGTGCCAAATGTTAATGCCAGAGAAAAATAACTTCACTCATACAGATCCTTCTACACTCTAAGTGCAAGAGTAGGACAAACAGAATGCTTTAGGGAAGAGTTAATTTAATCTAACAGTTCACCATGGGGGTGTGTGTGTGTATGTGTATGTGTGGGGGTATTTACGGCTTTCTTTTCTTTTTTTTTATTGAAAAAGTAATACATACATATAGTTCAGTGTTTAAAAAGTACAGGATGTCTAGGCCATGCTACCCTGAACAAGCCCGTTCCCATCTGATCTTGGATGATAAGCAGGGTCCGGCCTGGTTAGGACTTAGATGGGAGACCACCTAGGAAGGCCAGGTGCTGTAGGCGTAAAAAGTTAAAATGAGGGATTGTAAGCTGACAAGGTCCTTGCAATCTGTGAGGTCAACCAAAGGTTGCCTCGCCTATGCAAATTAACAATAAATAAATAAATAAATAGCTAGATAGATAGATAAATAAATAATAGTGAGATAGATAGATAGATAAACAATTAAATAAAGTAAATTTTCTTCTTTCTCTGTCCTGTAGATATGTATTTCCCCCTCCCGGAGTTCACCATTACAACCAGTTTCTAGTGAATCCTGCCAGAAATTTCCATTAACATATAAGTAAATGCATATTTGTGTGTATATGTGTGTATATGTTTATACAAATAACATACATCACTCTGAGCCATGTGCTCTCTTCTCCTCTCAAACACAGAAGCCCATTGATGTTGGAGACCTTTCCTGCAAAGCACTGAGTGGACCTCTGACCTTCCTCAGATAATAGGGAGGTGGAGGGTGACAGTCAACCCCTGGCCCAGCCCTCTTATAGACTTCCAGTGCTGCTGCCTGAGTCCGAAGGGGAGCCAGCCTGTCTATGGGCAGAGCTGGAACTCAGCACATCAATAAAAAAATATTAGAGTACCTTCTCCACACTCAGGAACCTGCCCCAATCCTCTAAAATTAAAATCAACATCTCCTCTTAAACAAAGTAACTTAATTTGCCTCGTTTGTAATGTCATTTGAAGACTTTCAAAGAATATACTATTACTTGTAATCATGGCATTAATATAGCAGATAATTGCATTTTCTCCAAAATTCTTTGCAAGGGTTGCTATTGAAGCTCAGAAGCGTCAAGTAAAATGCTGCATGCCTTGCCAACAGTGCACTGCTCCACCTTTTCAGGCAACTCTCATACTCACCTGAGTTCAACTGGCACATGGTAAAGAATCAAAACGGCACTACACATACCGTAGAGATCTGGATTGCTGCGGATATATAACCTCACAAAGTTTTTTCCTGGTATTGGCAAAAGAGAACCTTTTATTCTGTCAAAGACCTGCAAAACAACATAGCAGTAAGTCTATTGAAGATTTTTCTTTAAATAAATTCAACTACTGCAAAATTGAAACTCAGTTATTAGAGCTCCTATGATAGTATTTTCAAATGCTAGTAAACCTTTACTTTTGTTAGACTATAACCAGTAACAAAAGCTTTAACATTATTTGATTGTTTAACTGTAGAAGAAACAAGTCTCTATTACATTTAAAGGAAAGGTGAAACTACTTTACAAACCTGGTAAGTGTCTACATCAAAGAATGTTTGATAGTATTCAAACGTCCAGAAGGGGGAGCTTTTCTTCTGTCCAGCAAGTAACTGTCAGAGGTAAAATAAAACATCATGAACACAGAAGTAATTTTCTTACTCCAGCTATACCAACAAAAAGGAAGCTGATCTAATGGAAAATCAAGTTGTACAAAATACTAAGCTCTTCTGCATTCATTAGCCTATTTTGCAGTAACCATGCCTAACTCTTACTTAGCCTGATGAAAACAAGCTTGGGTTCTGAAGTCACACCAAAAGCCTTCAAATCCTGGTCCCTCCACTAGGAGGCAGCTCTGTCAAATCACTAGACTTGTCTCAGTCTCAGTCTTCGTTCTTTTAAATAAAAAGAACAGCTAACAAGTTTTACCTCATAGTATTCTAGGGAGGATAAATATATAAATGTATTATGTACAATAACATGTATGTGTATGTACACACACACGAACATACACATACAGAAAGCAGGATAAATCTTTTCCTACCTCACCCCCTCAAAACGTTAATATTATCACCGCCTGAATTCTCAAAAATGTGATATATTAATTCACTCGAAAGTACTGAAAACTTAAAATACACAGCTCTGACAAAAATACAATTCTAATTTAGAAGAGGGACACAAGGGGGGGTGGGGGTCACACCTGCCCCAACAGCATAGCTGTTTGACGGCAGAATACAGGCCCCATGCCAGTATTCATGACTGCCACCTTCGAATACTTAAAGAGAATTCATAGAGCAAAAGGTTCTGATGGATTCGGAAGCTCTGCAGGACAGGGGAAGGTACTATAGGTAGCTAACTTTTGTTCATTATATATAAAAAAAACTGTTTCACAACTAAAGTGTCCAAACAGTGGCTGCAGCTGCTTTACACGGTAATGAACAGCTTCTGGAAGTATTCAAGTTGTCTTTCTGACATACCATGGACAATATCAATATCTTGGAAGGAAAGCTGAAATTCAGGAAACTGAAGGTTCTTCCCAACCCTAATATTATAAGACATTGAACACCATAGACCCATATTCCATAAGGTAGGCTAAAGAATACTGATAACCTCTACCCTATTCAGACAAAATAATGGACAGCATGTTTTCAATGTAAAATTTTTCCCCCTATACCATTCTTAAACTTTTGAAGCCTACTATATTGCTCAATGTGATGGTTAATTTTATGTATCAGTGAGTCTGAGCCAAATATGAGGGTGTTTTGGATGAGATTTACATTTAAATCAGTGGACTATATGAGTAAAGCAGACTGCCCTCCAAAATGTGGGCAGACCTCAGCCAATTAGGTGAAATCCTGAATAAAACAAAAGGCTGACCTCCTGAGCCAAGAGGGAATTCTCCAGCAGATTGCCTTCAGACTTCATCTGCAACATTGGTCTTCTTGGTTCTACAGCAGAATGCCTTTGGACTTAAACTCCAACTTTTCCTGAGTCTCCAGCCTATCAGCCTACTCTATCAGATTTTGAACTTGCCAAGCAAGTATCCACAATCATGTGAACCATTTAAAATAAATCTCTTTCTTTATATATACACTTATTGGTTCTAATTCCCTGGAGAACTCTGGCTAATACATTCATCTATACTAAAAATCACTCCTGTCTTCTTAGGGAGTGATTTTAATAAGTACTTAACATACACTAACTCTAATATAGAGAGGAAGAACACAGACTTAGACTCAGGCTGCCTCAGTTTAAAATTCCATCTGCTGCCTGCCAGTTGTGTATACTGGGGCAAATTACTTAAACTCTGTGCCTCAGGTTTCCCATTTGTAAAGTGAGGACAAATAGTTCCTGGCATACAGAGTTGTTTTGAAGATTAAATGAGATGATCCGAGTAAGGTACTTTAAATGATGTCTGGCAGGTATTAAACTCTGAATAAATATTAACTATTGTAGTGACAAGGATAATAGTCAACATACTATTCTTGTATTTCAGATGAAAAAACCTAGGCTTAAGGAAGTTAAAGTACCTTACCCAAGGCACATAGCTATTACTACTGGCCAGACCAGGATTCAAAGTTAGGCTTCTAAGTCTGAGCTCCTGTCACAATATCTAGCATTTAATGGTATTTAATTTATCATAAACTTTGGTACTTAATACCTTCAGCTTCCTGTATTTCATTTGGTACTTACTTTGCTATTTCATGGAGTTCCACAAGGAGCACCTGACACCCAAGAGCGCCACTATTTTAACAAGCCCGGGAACCCACTGCTATAAACTGGGAGCTCTCTAGTGTATTATAGTCATGAGTCCATTTACAAAATATTACTAGAAATATAATGTTTCTGGAACACAACAGTACACATGGAAATAAATCTTTATGACCAAAAAAGCCACCTAAGAATCACCATACAACCATATGCAGAAACCCTGAAATTTCCATAGAATCTTCCCCTTCCCTCACCTCCTTTGCCACGAAGTCCTACTGAGCCCGCTCTCTATATACATCTGTGTCCAACTGGAGTTCAGGCTTCATTGCCTCTAGCCTAGACTACTTCAACAGTCTCCTACCGGGTCTTCTGGCCTCCAATTCATACTCCACATGATCACCATATCTTAAATACCTTTCAACATATCTGGCTATATTGTTTAAAATCTTTCAATAGCTACCCACTGTTTCCAGAATACAATTCATAGTCATTGCATTGAGTCCTGCCTATCTGTGTAGCCTCATCTCCTGTCCTCACTTATCTTTCGTTCCCCATGTATGTGAAGATGGGAGATGAGCTTTCTATTCCATGTTCCTTCATGCCTCTGTGACTTCACCAAAACTGTTCCCTTTACCTGAATCACCCTTCCCCGCCTTCCTCCCCTGGCTACCCTCTACTCTTTCATCAAGACACACTTTAAGTTCACTCACTCTAAGAAGCCTTCTGTAACCCCCTTCTCTCTGTTACCACTACCCTGGTGCTCCCGTCCACCAGTGTGCTTCCCACGTATAACAATGGTCTGTTTACCTATCTGTTTAACCCCCAAGGAAGAGGCTACTTTTTGTTTGCATTGCCTGGCACTCTATTTGGCACACAGGAGACAATGAATTAAAGCATAAACATGTTTTTTTCAAAATCAAAAGAAAAAAAAACAATTGTAAAGACAAGTTTGAACCTCAGTTTTGTCAGAGTCATCGTTTCCCAGTAACTCATCATCCTCTTCTCTCCCTGAGCCTCTTGAGGGGCCTGGCTGATGTTTGGGGATTTCACCAGGATCCTCGATGCTTATTGTGGTGGCATCTGGGTTTGCTGCTAGAGAAGTGACTACATCACCAAATTCTGAAATCAATTAGAACATAAGGGCCTCAGAGACCTTACCCACACTGAAAATGCTATACTTTTAAAGACAAGCTGTTAAAACCTTGTCTTTGCTACAGACCCTATCTGATACAAATCGCAAAAGGCTCTGAAAAGAAAATCTCGAATAGAAATGAAACTGACATAAAAATGATTATGAAGACAACAGAATTTGGAGTCAGACCTGGATTTTAGTCCTGGCTCAGCTATTTACTAACTACATGAACGTGAGTAACTTAACCTCTATAAGCTGCAGTGTTCTCATCTATACAATGGGGAGAATAACACTTAAAAGAATGTTGGGAAAGTTAGGAATGTTACCTAAGTAAAGTTCTTAGCAGAGTGTCTGGCCCGCAGTAAATACCCAATCTAAATCTCTCTTCTTTGATTCAAGTACAAACAATTTTAATGGAAGTTATTTTTTCCAATAAGCCCTATGTAATCGCTATAGAAAATATGGGGACAAAAATGAAAGTAGGAGCCGCAGAATAAAAATCTCTCTTGGGGTAACCACTATTAATTTTCGGTATATTTCTCTTTTTATCTAAGATTCATATCAGTGATGATCATTTATTCACTGCATACCTACAATGTCCAAGTCCTAATTTAGGATGTGATAATACTATGTAAACAATTTTGTATCCAGTTCTGTCTATTTGGGATTATATAAAAATGATATTTTCATATTATATGAGTCTTTACAATGATCATTTATGTGGCTACATAATATTCCATCAGCTAGGCTGGAAATGTAGGAGAGAGACACCATAAGTTAACACAATTATTCCACTGTTATTGAATGCCTGAGATGTTTCCAACTCTTCATTAGTACCAATAATACTGTGAGGAGTGTTTATGTAGAGAAAGCTTTTTGGGTTATTGACTTAGGATGAAGACCTCTCAGTGCAATCACTAGGTTAAAGGGTGAAAACCATTTTTAAGGCTCTTGAACAATATTGTTAAACTACTTTTCAAAAGAACCTCAGCTATTCATGTCCACAAGTAATGACTGAAACTTCCTGTCTCTGGGTATCCTAACAAACTTTATTCAGTTGCTCCTGAATACAATTCAGGGCAGCTCTGGAACTTGGCAGGACTAAGACAGGGTATCAGCAGGGCACCGTATAACATTACAAGCATGGCACGAATCCTACAATTGGCAGTAGGATGGGGCTCTTAGATAACCGAGCCCACTCTTACTGCCTTCCAGCTATGAAATAGTTTTAAGGAGAGAACTAAAATGACTGAAATTAATTAGATGGCTCATATGTTACAATTACTTAAGTTCAGTCTCCAGTGTTTTGTCTGTTGAAGCAGCATGAGGCTCAGCAGTGAGTTGGTCCTTTTAAGTTAAGACTCTCACACTCCGTGACCTTAGGCAAATTATTCCATATCTCTGAATCTCTGTCTCCTCAGATATAAAAGGTAGATAATACCTATCTTACGCAGAGATTTGGAGAATGATATGAGATAATAAGTATTATTATAGCTATCATTTATTGACTGGATAGGGCATTGACATTTAAAAAGCAATAGTTTACCAGGGGCAACAGCATGCCAGAAAGAACAGAGAGTGTCATGTTTTAAGTACAAAGACCAAAGAGGTTCAAAGGAGGGCAATAAGTCATCTAGTTGATGGGCTTAGAAAAGGCTTCTTGGAGAAGCTGTTATAACGATGGTCAGAGTGATGGGGATAGCATTTCATGCAAAAGAAATGGAATGACAAAGTCCCCAAAGATGGAAAATGTGTCCTGTGTTTGAGAAAACAGCAGACGGCATAGTTTGATTGGAATGCAGGATGTGTATACCTCTCACATGATGACTATTCACATATTTGCTCTCTATTAGTTATTCTTGTCCATCTCTGCTCCTTGAGGGAGAGATTGGCATGTTTCTTATTTCTACCACCAATATTCTCTGCTTCTACATCCTGGCTTATCCCATGCTATATTTTGCCTCTGTTCCTTTCCTGACACAATATCTTCCACCTGAGGGGTAATAAACTCCACCCGTTCATCTAATACTACCATTCTTCTCAAGGAAAGCCTCCATGACCCTGCAGCATCCTATGTTCTTTTCTAGAGAGCAGAGTCATTAACATAGTTTATAAAGTCCTGTGAGATTTGCTCTTGTCCCTTCTCAAACCTCACCTTGTGATAGCCTCTCCTACCATCTATGCTCTGGCGCATTGGCCTTCTTTCAATTACTTAGGAAAAAGAAATCAAGCAGACTTTCTCCCTCCACAGGTACTTTGTATATCCTTTTCTCTATGCTTTAATTTTCTCATTATGTACTCCTAGCTAAGATGGCCAAGGAAGGCCTCTCTAATAAAGCGAGAATTGAACAGAGTGAGGGAACAAGCCATGGGCTATCTGGAGTAAGAATGCCCCAACAGGAAAATAGCACAAAAGCCCTAGGCTGTGAGGGTACTTGGTGTTTAGGAGGAACAGTGACAAAGCCTGCATGGGTAGAGAAGAGACAGAAAGGGCAAGAGTAGCAGGAGATTAAATCAGAGGCAGTGGAGGGCTAGATCACAGAGAGCCTCTGAAGCACAGAACAGGCTCTGGCTGTTCACTCCATTAGAAGGTTTTAAAGGAAAACTCTAGCTGCAAAATACCTACTGTAGCAGGTCAAGAGAAGAAGCAGGAAGACTAGACAAGACATGGTTGTGACCTTGAGCATGGTGGGAGAGCAGTAGAGGTGGTGAGAAGCGGTCAGATGCTAGATGTAGTTTGAAGATGGAACTGACAGTATTTGTTGATGAAATGGTTTCGCATATCGCTTCCTCAGAGAGTAGTGAGATAGCATAGGTGTGAGAGTAGGCTGCCTGGGTTCAAACGCTGCTTTCCCACTTAATAACTATGTGACCTTAAGGCAAATTACTTAATTTTTCTGTTCCTCAGTTTCCTCATTGGTAAAACAGGGAGAATAAAACAACTAATTCATAAAATTGACATAAGGATTAAATGAGTTAATATTTGTAAAGCACTGAGAACGTGCCTGCCATATAGTAGGAGCTACACAAGTGTTTACAAGACAAATAAGTATTCATCAATCCCAAGTCTATGAATTTTTCCTATGGCGTTTTCGTTTGTGGATTATTTAATATTTAAATAAGATATTTACATAACCATCTAACAAACATCTCACTCACTAGACTGAGACTTTCGTAAGGGAAGAAGCTGGCTGTTTGTTCACTCTTCTATCACTGATAATACAGAACAACTTCTGATTCATGGTCACACTCATGAGATACTTACTGATTCAGTGAATAAACAACCTGATCATATTTCATCATAATCACCTTTTTACACTTTTATCTACATTAGCAGTATAAAAATTTCTCCTCTATCTAGTACAGTTCTAGGTGTTCAAAAGATGTTTAACTAAAGCAGGAACTCTACAAACATTTCTGTAATCTCTGTACTAAATTTATGATGTTACCATCCGAAGAGCTATTTGGCAAAAAAGAATAGCTAGTCTGGACAAACAGAGACACTTGAGTGTGACCAACGTTCTTTTACCAAGATGTTTGAAATAACCTTTAATGTGTATTCCGGTATAGCAATGAAAATCTGTTGCTGTGACTGCACAAATACTGATCTGATCATAGAGAGAAAGGTGGGCACTTAACTAATGTACCTTCAAACTGCAAGTCATCTACAGCTGCCATTCAGCCAGTGGGTCTTCTCTGAATTATAAGGAATCAAATTTGCAGAGGTCTAAAAGGGAAAAATGAATAAACTTAATAAAATACGCCAAAATAAAATATCTGCAAATAAATCTTATTTCAGCGTTCAAAATGGTATTTGCATCCCTTTTTAGCAGGGTTTTCTAGGTTTATATGAAGAGAGCCCTTTAGCATCAGATAATATTAAAACTTATAAAGAAACTAACTTGGGGGCAGAGAGCAGGGTCCAAAGTTTCTAATCAATCTCACTCACTGTGTGTTTGGGATCGGGTGCAATCCGGAGATGAAAGGATGAGAAAAGGGAGGCTGGGGGTTCAGAAAGGTGGCTGTGAGGACAATAAAATGCAAAAGCCTTCCAGCCTAGCCGGTGGTTAAGGTCACAGGCTCTGGGATCAGACAGACAGACCTGGGCTTCATTCCTGAAATGAATGCTGCTGCTTCTCGCTGTGTGACTGTGGGTTCCTCGGGGCTTCAGTTTTTTCATCTGTAAAATGGGTTCGTAATGGTACCTACTCATACGCTGTTGGGGGCCATTAAATGAGACGGTAAGGAGCTCAGTGCACAGTTAAGCAATTAGTAGGCGAGTGATGGCGACCCTGCAGCCTGGGGCACCCTGAGCCCAGGCAAGTCTGGGAAAAGAGCTGCCCACAAAGTAGAGGCAGTGTTTTAAGTGGAAGAGCTGGGCCGCAGCGACCCGGCGGGCGGGAGATCCCAGGCCCGCTTTGTTCCCGGCCAGCCCGCACACCCGGCTGCCTCACCTCTGGGAACTCGGCGTCCAGCCCGTCCCGGGACGGCTCGGGCCTCGGATGCTCCGCTCAGGTTCGGGTCCCTCCGAGTTGCCGGAAGCCGGAGATCCGGGGGGCGGAACTTCTCCGCCTCCTCCGGGCAGAGCCCCGCCTCCTTAAAAAGACAGCCGCACCCGGAGACGGTACTTTCGGAGACGGCAGCGGGCGGTGACCTCCAGAGCCTGCTCCTTCCGCCATCCTCTCCAGAGTGCGAAGATCAGATTCTCAAAGAGACTGACGGCGAAGTGGGAGCGCTAAGAGGGTGCCCCTCCGCTCGCCTCGCTACGACCGGGCGCATAGCGTTCTTTAGGGTGTGGGGGGTTTTTTCCCCGTGTTTATACCTTTTTTTGTTGTTAAATATAAAGTAGCGTAACGAAGGACGATTGTGAAAAAAAGGCATCAATCCCACCTCCACAATTCTTTTTGGCCATACAAATTTAATTAAACAGTGAAAGAGTGAATAAAGCAATTACTCTGAGTTTGTGAATGAGTGATGTCAGTTTAGATAGGCACCTCAGTAAGTTTGGTAATTGGTTCCCTCACTCCCGTGGCAGTTTGCCTTATGCCGGAGAGATGGGGGCAGTAGGGTTGGTGGGGACGGCAGTAAGGATTGGCTCACTCACCCCAGAGTCCCCCTACAAGCATCTGAGTGCTAGTTCTAATACAGCAGGGGCCCAGTAAACAACTATGGTAGAGTTGGCACTGAGTGGACCTGGTGGAAAACGTTTTGCCCAGCCTCCTGTCTTTGCCCAGTTAATGCCTACACAGCCCTTGAGATTTTCTTACCATTTCCTCCTACTAGGGGAAAGCGGCCTTCGCCTCCCAGGACTTCTTTGCTCCCTTGCTAGCCTGGGCTTGCCTCTCCCAACACAATTGCTCCCTTACTACCCTGGGCTTGCCTCTCCCACCACAATCGCCCATCTTTGCCTGTGAGTGCTCTGAGGGCAAGGATCAGCAATGATTCTGGTCTCTGGGTCCCCAGCACCCAGTCTAAGGTCTGGCACACAACAGTTCCTCAGTGAAGGCTAACTGTAGAATGACCAAGTTCTGGCCATTTGAGCCACATAAGCCAAAGTCACAGTTCACACTAAGTGGAACCTGTTACTTTGGCCTCAGCACAATGGGCCCTTGTGGTCAATTGGAAAGACTTTATATCTAACTATAATTACACACTCAGTGTATTTATTGAACTGACATCATTATCAGGCTTTATATATGCAGGATCTCTAATTCTCAGAATAAGCCTGCAAGCTTGAGGTGATTATCCTCATTTTACAAAAAGAGAGCTGAGGCTTAAGGTAAGTACAGGGTACTTTGGTTGACTATGTACCAGGAACGAATCTCGATATACAAATTCAGGTGTGAAAGTGTATCCAACATCTCTTATGTCCCATTTCAGACCCTCTTGGCCTCACCTGCTGCTTACTTTACCACACTGATCTTATTCCAGAGCTTCAGCAGGTATAACCTAAGTGAGCTCCACCTCAAGCCTACACCTCAGGTTCTTTTGCCTTCTGCTTGAGTCTTGGTACTGTGGAGGTAATAGGACTGCTGAAACCATTCTGTACCCAGACAGGCACAAACCAGAGGTGCAGGTGTGGGGAGTAGTTAATGCCTTAGGGGGCAAATCTTTGACCATTGGTGTCGATACCTGATGAATTGATGCTTCTTCCTTTTTCCCCTCAGTCGTACATCCTCAGATATCTATCTCATGCAGCTTTCAAACTATCTTGCAACCAAACGCCTTTGGAAGTGGCCAATTTGATAATGGGTCCTTGAACGGCTCTCCTTCCTCACCTGCTTTATAACCTTTGTCTTGAACCCCTAGCTCTTGGATTCATAATTGCCAATAAAGTACTTATATGAGGAACTCACACTAAGGCATGTTGGTACCAAGAATGACCCCAGAAAACAGCCCTCAGGGTGGAATTTTGGAACTGGGCTGCTCACCAGTGGATGGCAACAACAACTCCATTGCTGGTGATAAGCGTGTATGTGATATAGGGAGGTGATAACACCTAGATTATATGTTTCTTCTCTTGGAAACAGAAGTAAACATTATATTGATATATTAGTTATAATGATATTAATTTTTGGCTCAAAATGAGACAAGAATCAAAGATAACTGTACTGGTTTAACTAAAACAGCAATTCTTAACTGGGCACTATTTTGCTTCCAGAGGATATTTGGCAATGTCTGAAGACATTTTTGATTGTCATGACTTGTGAGGTGCTACTGGTCAGGGTGCTTCTAGACATCCTACAGCGCACAGGATAGCCCCTCGTAACAAAGAATTATTTAGTCTAAAAATCAATGGTGTCAAGGTTGAAAAACTCTGAGCTCAAATGTTCAGATTTCCTTAACTTGTCTCTCCAAGTATGATAAAACAGGTGAGCCCATCTGATGATACTAATCAGATCTCCACTGCTCTGAGGGGGAAATGAACCACTGAGAGATAGAAACCTAATCACCTCCCCCCCACTTAGGTAGCATGAGAGAAGAATGAAGCAGGGGAAGGAAGCTGATGAGCAAGTCTTGCTCTGATGGACAGGTATGCCGGGGTGGAGGGGACACTCTGAAAAGTATGAGCCTTGGTTAGATGCTGCATGTGATCCTGACTGAATCCCCTGGCATTCTGTGAAGAGGAAAGCTGGCAACCACACAGTGGAGCCATGCTCCAGAAAGTGTCTCCAACACCCCATGAGCAACATCCATTCCAAGAAGGCCAGCACTGAGGAAGTATCTCACCCTGGCTCCAAGGGTCCTACATAAGATATGGGCAGTTGGTACCACTTTAATCTTTTTTCTTTAGGAGTCTCAAAAGGCCTCTTTTCCTTTTTTTTTTTTTTTTTTTATGTGTCTGGTGTTAAGAGTTTTGATCGTTTGAAGCCACATGTGATAAAGAGAGAAATGGAATAGGCTGCCAGCACATTGCCTGGGTTGGCCAGAGCCATCCTGAGACAAACAGGACACAAATTTCACATATGTATTCCCCACCCCAGCTCCCACCAAAATTTGATTATAAAAATTTGTAAGTAATTACATACATTTTTAAAAGACAAAACAGTAGGCTTCGAAGTCTTTGAAAAGTAAGTGGTAATTTTTCGTTTACCTGTTTCTTCCCCACTCTAGACTGCCACCCTATTGAGAGCAGAGAGAGTGTTGTATTTACACCATGCTCCCAGGGCCAAGGGAAGTCACAGGCCCAGTTCTCCTCAGGGATGGCTCTAGCTCTGTCTCTGCCTAGGGAGTTTCCAGACCCAAATCCTCTGGGGAGGGCTATGCCTCCAGAAACTCTCAACCAACAGCTAGAAGCTGTAAATGGGAAAAACATCTTTAGTAAAATTCTTTATTAAAAGGATAATTAACATTAGAACTGACTCATTTGCAACAGAACTTTTCTAAAGGACCACAGAGTGTGATCTCTTAAAAGTATTTGTTCTTAAAAATTATCAGAAGAGAATTTAAGGTTGACATTTTCCAATCCAAGAATCTCTCAAAGGTTAAGGCAAAGAATCAGAAGTGATAACAATTAGATCATATCTTTGAGCACCTCGTTTGGAATTTTCCAATCCATTGACAGGAAGGCAAACACCTTCTGTCCTGGTACCTTCCTCCTGTCGCAGGTTTGTCACTCTGACCCTGAACCTTTGTTCAGCTCCACCCAGTGTGGCCCAGCTGCAGCCTCGCTTCCCGTTGGCCTCAGAGCCAGCTCTGGCTGTGCTGCTGAGATGGCGCTGCCCGGGCCAAGACGGTGGCTGAAGAGGCTCTGGGTACTCTTGCAGGTGGCTCTACATGTGGCTGTAGGCAAAGTCCAACTGACCCTATTTCCCGGGAGAGTCAAGCAGAACATCGTGGCCATGAACCGGAAGAACCCTCATTTTTCCTTTGACAACTGGCTCCCAAGTCTCTTCAGCACCCAGTATTTCTGGTTCGTCCTGAAGGTCCGTTGGCAACAACTGGAGGACACAACTAAGGAAGGGGGTCTGGCCCCCAACTGCCCTGTGGTCCGCCTCTCAGGACAGAGGTGCAACATTTGGGACTTCATGCAAGGTCAGGAGGCTGACACAGCTTGAGAAGTTCTTGAAATAGGGGTGCTTGAAGGGAGTGAGGAGTGGGGTTGAGAGTCCTGAAATCTTCTACTACTCCAGCTGTTCTTTTTTGGCTTTTGTCCTTTTCCCACTTCCTGAAACCAGGACTTCTCCTGGATTCTGTCTTTCTGAGTGGCATCAGCACCTTCACAGGCAATCAAACCACAGACCAGCCACATTAACCTTTAGCTTCTCCAGCATGGCTATTACCACGCAGTTGCTCTGCTTGATGCACTTTACCCCCTCTCTGCCTGGTCAAGTCTGGTTCAGCCTACAGACTTCTGCTCAGTGACACTTCTGCGACAAGCCAACCCCAACTCCTCCAGACTAGGTTACCCCCTCTTGTAGGCATAACATCCTAAACTTTTATTATTACACCTGTCCTGGTTTGTAATTATTTATGCGTATTTGATTAATGTCTGTGGCCCTCACTAGCCTGCAAGTTCTGTGAAGGTGGAGATTGTCACTCTAACCCACCCACTATCATGTTCTCATGGCCGCTGCTGACTCCTAGTAGTTGCTCAGTAAATATTTGTTGAAGATGTCTCAGGCACACGCTCTTCCAGGCAAACCAGCTCTATTTGAGTTCTTAAAGACCTGGCGGATCAGTTTTCTCTTTTTTGTCCTCACAGCTGCTCTTCCTGCCAGGACTTCTCCTCCCCCTTGTGCCCTCTTTTCCCACCCAGTTTGCTAACGGCTGCCAGATTATCCTTTCACAAGCATATTCCTGATAAATCTACATCCCAGCTCGCCAAGCTTCGGCAGTTCCCCTCTGCATGCAGGACAAATGCTCAGGGTCTTCCTGGTCTGTGCTTTGTGCTCAAAGTCCTCCCTGGGCTGACTCCAGCTTTTCTTCTCAGTTTCACCTGCATGCCTCCCCTCAATTTCACCTGCATGCCTCCCCTCACAGACCATCTTTATGGATACCCTAAAGCAACTCTTACATTTTTTAGATGCAAAGACCCAGATAGGTAAATTACTTGCTCAGAGTTACACAGTGAGTTCTTATAGAGCCAGACCTAGAATGTATGCCTTCTGTCTCTCAGCTAATGCACTTTCTGCTATTGGGTAAGGCAACAGAGGCTCAGAGAAATTCTCAGCCGCCTCCTATCCTCTGCACACATACGCACATGCACGCATATTACACACACATGCTCTTAGACATGCACACACAAAACATCAATTACCTGGTGATAGAAAGCAAGTCTGATGATTTATTTTCTAGGTGACTAGAAGTTAATCTGAAACTAAATTTATTTCAGCCCTTTTTAAATATATTCTAAAAACTCTCCAAGCATACTTATGAGATTTCACCTAGTAACTATAAATAGGCTTTTTCTGCTGAGAGAGCCTGGTATGCAGGTTAATTTACTGGTCTAGGGTTTGTGATGATAGGTTCGACTCCAGCACTAATACAAAGCTGTTTTTCCATTTATATAGACGAGTTGGACTTGACATTCCTTGCCCGACATACTTGAAATTATGTTCTCTGCACCATGGACCTGGGCAAGGTGTCAGCCCTCAGCACTGCCACCCCCTTGTACCCATCCTTCCCCTCTCTGCTACTAGGAAAGCAGAAAACTGAGTTTAAACTTTGTCCTTAATATTGATCACTGTACCAGACCACACCATAAACAAACGAATGGCTCTGTTTCTTCTAAGGTCCTAATCAGTGGGTATTGAATCTTTTCTTCCAATTAAGAACAAATTCAAGACAGCTAATATTTAACAATGGTCCTGACTTTAAGTCTTTTGACTTCTTATCTGAAAGGTGACTCCCTAGGGTCATTGGAAGCCAGTGCAGTGGCCGGCCACTTAGCCAGGACTGGCCTCTAAGCCTTCCTTGCTGAGGCCTGGGCAACCCTGTCACATGGGTGAGGACTTGTTGTATAATCAGCCAACAGGGACTGAGGCTCACTCAATGCCCTCTAGGGCCTCCTATAAGAAAATCTGTGAGCTAAGGACAATGAGAACTTTGTCTCTCCAGAGAAACTGGCCTGCTTTCTCTTCATGTCTGAAAAATGAAGAATATATAATCAATTGCTTCTCCTTTTACTTGGCCACCAGGAAACTCAGAATCAAAATATCGCAGTTATAACAAATGCAGGGACCTTAAGGTCTTTTTCTGTTCCACATTTCCCTCCTCTTCTATGCCTCCCAGAGGGACATGATTTTTATTAAATATCTATTTAATACTATATGTGTAAGCTGCTTCAAATCTTCTACAGAAATAGTTGAAGAAATAACTAACCAAATAAACCACAAGCAAGATGCCCTCTCCTCCCCATTCATCAGTAAGTCCAGTCAATTCCAGCTTTTCCCTTCTCCACTGCCCACATACTAGCCCATGCTCCCATTACCTCCCATGTGTATTTCTCCCATGTCCCCAATTGCTTCTCCCCCACTTTCGTTCTCACACTCAGTCTTTTCACCACAGAGCAGCCAGAGTGATTGTTTTTCAATAGACAGCTCTACCATAGCAGTCAGGGTGCTGGCTTACAAGCAACACAAACTCACTCTGGTTTTCTTATGTACATATACATATACATATACATATACATATACATATACATATACATATACATATACATATACAAAGGCACATATTAGAAAGGTGTTGCAGGGTCCCAAGTATCAACCACAGCTGGAACATTGGGCTTGGACTGTCTTTTAGCATCAATAGTCAGGCCTGGATGCTGTTGTTACTTTGGTTACCATGGGAACCCATCACCACTGTAGGACTCCACCTTCCCTGACTCAGCTGTAGATTAATTCTACCATCTCCATGACTCCAGAATCAAGGATCTATGTGGGAGGGTTTAATGAGCCCAGGCTTAATCATTGTCTGTGCCTTGGCTGCTGTAGGCAGAGAACGGAACTGGCCCCTCTATCTTCCATAGAGTGAGGCTGGCACACTCTCTCATCAATAGTACATAAAATAGGTAATTCCAAGTGAGAAGAAGAGTTAGGAGCTGGACAGCCAAAATTATAACAAATATCCACCATCCTTGCTTTGTATCCCCATGATGTCCTGTTGTATCTAGAATAAAATTCAGATTCTTTATGATATAAGAGAGCCAGCCTGCTCTGGCTCATATATACCTCTCCAACCACCACTCTCACTGACCCCCAGCCTGGCTCTAGTCATGATGACCTTGCAGGCTGTGAATACACCAAGGGCCTCTGTACACAGAATGGTGTCCCTTTGTCTGGCCTGCCTCTCTCTCTTTGCCCCAGCTGGCTCATTCCTACTCTTCATTTCTCAGGTTAAATGGCATCTCCTCAGAGGCCTTCCCTGACTTACTCGTCTAAAGTAGCTCATTCTTTTACAGTCTCTTTCGTAACCTTATCACAACTTGAAATTACTTCATTTATGTTTACTTGTTTTTTGCCTACTTCCCCATTAAACAGACCTCAAATTGCATGCAAACAGAGATCTACTGGTCTTGCTCTCTGCTGAATCCCCAGTGTGTTGCAGAGAGCCTTGTACATTCTAAGTGCTGAATAAATGCTTGTAGATGGAATGTGCCCGTGTTCAATGTCAGGAACGTGAGGATGAATGAAGAACAAGCCTTGCCCTCAAAGAATAGCCTGGGGACACAGACACTTAAACTGGCCATGTCACAGTGCAGGATGTGCCATGCTCTGACAGATGTATGGTAAGGGCTCAACAATGTCTGCTCTGGCCATAAGTAGCCACAGGGTACTGACAGCTCCTAGAGTCCACCCCCTCCCCCAGTCTAGGCTGGGAGTTTGAAAAGGCTCCCATCCAGGGCTAGGACCAATGAATCACACAGAATCCCACATTCAGAAGGGCCTGTGCTTAGGGCTTAATGCTCTGTAGAAGCTGTACTGAAATTCTTAATAGTTTTATCTTTGAATTTGCATTTATTCAGTGAAGCCTCATGGGACAATGGAACATGCCCCACAGACTTGGAGACTTGGTTCCTGCAGGATTCCACCTTCCACAGCCTCCCTGCTCCTCTCTGGGACATATTCTTCAAAGCCCACTCTTCCACTCCCAGGCGCCCTAGCCCATTCAGCCTCCTTCCCCTCCGTCCCACTGACTGCTGCCACCTTCTGGCCCCAGATAGGTCAAGGTCAGAGCATGGGAAAGGTCAAGGTCAGGTGTGAACATCTCGCAGCATCTCCTGGCAGGTGTGAGATCAGCTATCCCCATCCTGGGATGACAGTGTCATGATTCAATTTGGCAAGTAACTAGGGGTGACTTGGCAAGAGGAGTCTTTTGCCCACCTAGCTCCCCCATCAAGGTACCGAGCATGTCCTGCAGTTCGTAATATCCTGTGAGTTCGAGTTGGGGCAGGTGGGAAAGAGAAATGTCTGGCTCAATTTCTGTACTCCTGGCTGGGGCATGGTAAGTTGGTCTGGTGGGCTAGACAGAGGAATGCCAGTAGCCAGTGGCCACAAACATACATGGACATGCGCATTGAGTTGTGGGGCTCCTGAGGCACTGTGAGGGTTTGCATTCACCCTATGAATATCCTTGTGCCAGGGGAGTACAACGTTAAATAGCAACTAAAAGTACCATGCGGGCGAGAGAGAGACAACAGAAGATGAGAAAAATCTTTGTATTTTAATATACTTAATGGCTTTTGTTTTCTCCACTTTTTGAACAAGAGGCCCTACATTTTCATTTTGCACTGGGCCCAGTAATTATGTAGCTGGCCCTGCTCCCACCCTCCACTCCCTTTTGTGTAGTTCCCTCTACTGCCTCCCCCACTTCATGGTTCAGGAAATAAATAATAGCTAATAACAGCAGCTTACATTCATTGAGTACCTACTGTGGGCCAGGCACTGTTTTAAGCCCTTATCTGTATTGTTATTTAATGCAGATTGTAAATCTCATTACAATCCTATAAAGTAAGTATTGTTACTATGTCCATTTGTGGATAAGGAAACTGGAGTGCTTTGAATGGAAAGAGCATTGAATTGAGAGTCTAGGAGCCACAGTGTTAATTTAAACTCCACTATTGACCTGCTGTGTGACCTGGAGCAAGCCTATAAACTAAACCTGTTTGCCTATAAAATGGGGAAAAAATTATCTACCTTACAGGATAATAACCACATCACAAGAGAGAATGGATGTGCCCTGCCTTATAAAATGCATGAAAGGGCCTCTCCTTATTCTTTTGATTCCCACCCAGTGGTCCACTGAGAACTGATAAAATTGCTCATTTCAGAGAGGAATAAAGGGGCTTTAGCCTCTGCTAAGTCAGGCGCTGGATCCATCTTAGAGGGGAAATAAAGATAATAGAATTAAATGCAGGAATGAAGATGGTGCTTGCAAAAGAAATGCTGTGTGTAGAGCACTGGTTGTTGATGGTTCCATTTCTGTTTCAGGCAACAGACCATTGGTGCTGAATTTTGGAAGTTGTACCTGACCTTCATTTCTTTTGAAATTTGACCAATTCAAGAAACTTATTGAAGACTTTAGTTCCATAGCAGATTTTCTTGTCATTTACATTGAAGAAGCACATGCATCAGGTACAGAAAGATTCCCTGCCTCTACCTCCTCCTGCCCTCTCTTTTCTCCCTCTCCCTCTCTCAAGGTTGGAGGTGGGGAGAAGTATAGGAGGGAGAGGGAAGGAGCCACTATTCATGAGTTCCACCATCTCTCAGTCCTTGCTAGGTTTACCTACCACTCACTAACTTCAGTCTGTGCTTTCAACCAGGCACACGGAGCAGAAAACCTGGAGTGACGGGGTCTAGCTGGGAAATCATTGAACATTCTGAATGGATCAATAGGGAAAGCAAGGAGAGAAGCTAATATGAACACAATTACAAGAAACTGAGACTTGAAATGACACAAGTGAAATGACTGCTCTATAGCTACTCGTAAAATCTATCCTAAGACTCTCCAAGCTCAAGGGTACATTGTGGTTCATCTCAGTCAGTGTTTCCCAAGCGTTAGTGAGCAATGAAAGCACCTGAAAGCACATGTTCAAAACAGACTGCTGAACCCCACCCTAGAGATCTGAAGTGGAACCTGAGAATTTGCATTTTTAACAAGCTCTGGATGATGCTGAAGCTGCTGGTCTGGGGACTACACTTAGAGAACCACTTCTCCAGGCTAGCATTTATCTGGGGCAGGAATCCTTCTTTAGCCCCTAACAGGTAGTCACCCATCTTTATTACTTCACAGGAAATCGTGTTTCCTTCGCTGTTCCTTTGCTGGACAGTTCTGTTAATGAGAAAGCCCTTTCTTGCAATGGGCAGATAGCTCTCTCCCTAAACCTTCTCAGCTTGGTCTAAGCCCGTGAACTTTACAAATGGTCAGATATACTTCTATATACCTGGTTTTCATGGGGATCGAACTCATGAATTTGGTTCAGCGCTCAAACCCAGAGATTGAATAAGGCAAGAAGTTCAGGTGGCCAAGTAGAATGAGTGTTGTTTACTCACCCATCTCCCTACAAGACTCGTCTTTGTCACCTAGCACTCAGTGGAGTCCATGTCACAGACTCAGAGCTCAGTAAAAGTTGGGTGAATGAGCGGTTTAGGCCAATATTTTATAGCTTTAGTGGCCTATCCTTGTGTTGTAAGTGTAGAGATTGCTATTAACAATTGTCAGCAAAGCAGCCCAGCAAACTTTCTGCAGTATGGCCCCTGGATCCCTGATGTCAGAGCCACCTAGGCTGCTTGTTGAAAATGCATCTTCCAGGGCCCCACCCCAGGCCATTCCATCTTGATTTATATGCACCCAAAAGTTTGACAACTGCTTTCAACTAATACTGTATTCATTTAATGGCACCTACTGGCCTCATTAGGCATTTGGGTCAACTTAAAATATTAGCATCGGGTAACAGGTACACAGAGGTTCACTATACTGTTCTCTCTCCTTTTATGCATATTTTAAAATTTCCATAATAACATTTAAACAGCATAGGTAACAAAAGAGCAAAGGCAAGCATGATGTACCTCTCCTTCAAATACCCCTTTGGGAGGGCAGAGCCATCAGTTAAAGAGATAACTTGGGTGTCTACAGGTGTCTGTGGTCTCCATGCCTAAGAAGAGATGATGCCTTGATGTCATTAGAGCTGACAACTGAAGCTCAGCCAAAGCTCATTGAACGGTCCTGGAACAGCATTTCTCAAATTTTAATGTGTGCTTAAGTCACCTTGGGATATTACTAAGATGCAGATTTTGGCTCAGTAGGGCTGCAAAGGGGCCTGAGATTCTGCATGTCTAACCAGCTCCCCAGGTGATGCTGAGGCTGCTGGTTCAGGGACCACACTTGGAGCAACGAGGTCCTAGAAGATCCAGCTTTAATCTCCAAAAAGAATAAGTTGTAAACTGTGACAAGAGGGATCAGATCATCATAGAAATTGTTTCCGGTCCTGATCCATTTCTCCTAGAATCAGAACGTTTAACCCTTTCCACAACCCAGGGCTGTCCACCTCATCCATTGAGGAAAGACTTCCTGTCTGTCCTGACAGACTAATTTCTTGCCTCCGTGCTTTGCCACTCCTAGTGCAGGCATTTCTTTCTCCTCTCCACCTCCTTCCCCAGGGTACTCATTTCTGTCAATCAGACAGAAGTGGGTATGGCCTGAATCCCAGAATTAAAGTGTACAGAGCCAGTGTCTACCAATCCAAGGAGGTCTAAAATCTATGGCCCAAATCAGTTGGCTTCCTTCTTCCCACATATCATGTTTGTTGAGCTAATTTACGGGGAACCACAAGTTGTGGTGGAACAGACTCTGGAGTTTCAGACCTGAGTGTGAGTTCCAGCTCCATCACATGCTGGCCACACAACCTGGGGCAACTTACCTTCCATACCTACTTCTGAGCCACTAAAATGGGATGACAACACCGACCTCACAGAATTGCTCATTCTGCAATATTTAATGAGTACCTGCTATGTGTCTAGCCCTATGCTGTACCTGGCGATATGGAGATGAAAGATACACATAGTTCTGCCTCTAAGGAACTCACAGTTGATGTTGGGATGCAACTCCTCTCTGGGCCTCCACATTCTCAGCTGCAGGATGGGGATGAGAGCCTCTGCCCAGTCTCCAATAGGAGGCTGCTGTGAAGCTCCAGTGAGTTAGTGGGTGGACAAGACTGACTGCCTAACCATGAGACAAATACAAGCTGGTGTTACCGCCATTTACAAAGTTTTGAAGTCTTGGGGCAGGTAATAAATACTTAAGTGTTTTTTTCTTGGGGGAAGAGCAAGTACTGAGCAGAGGACTTTGAAGTGCTGTGGATGTGGAGCCAATTCTGCTGATGGACTTAAGCAACTTATATTACCCTGGGAGGCAATAAACACAGGCCACGTGCCTTCCGAAGGAACCCATGACCACATTATCTGGGTTCCAGGCTCCCCAGAAATAGGGCAAGTAGAAGGGCAATGCCAGTAGGGCTGCAAATGGGCCTGAGATTTAGGCTTCTTTGGGGGGTTTTATGTGTTTTCATGGTTATTTTTTTCAACCTGTTGACCCATTAGCTAATGAGTGCCACCTCCTGTAAGTAGGCAGAAGGGCACGTCGGCAAATGGGGCCAGTTGAAAATCTCCTTCCATTTAAAGTTAAGCAGCCTTGAGCAGGGTTTTGTTGTTGTTGTTTTTTTTTTTTGTTTTTAGTTTTGGCATGGAGGTGGTGCGGGTGGTGGGCATCTCTAGAGCAAAGTAGGGGGAAAAAAACCCTGTGGTGTAGAATAAAAACTGGGTTCTTTCCCATCTGTCTATTATTTTAGATTAGTCAGGCAAATAAACCAATATTTTTTTTAGCAGCTTCTATTAACCAAGCAGAGCACAGGGAATTCCAAGTTGACTCATTTAAGCCTCACCAATATAGGTTCTATTAACCCCATTTAACAGATGGGTAAATTGATAATTTAAATAGATATGAAGTGCTTGCCCAATATCGCAAAGCTGAGTGGGACAGGGAAGGCTTCCTAGAAGAAATAGTCATAGAGCAGTGGTTTTCAGCTGAGGGTGATTTTGTCCTCCAGGGCAGGGGTCCCTAACTGCCAGGCCGTGGACCAGTACAGTCCGTGGTCTATTAGAAACTGGGTCACACAGCAGGAGGTGAGCAGCGGGTGAGTGAGTGAAGCTTCACCTGTATTTGCAGCCCCTGCCCAGTGCGAGCATCATTGCCTCAGCTCCACCTCATATCATCAGGCATTAGATTCTCATAGGAGCACTGGTCCCTGGTGCCAAAAGGTTGGGAACTGCTGCTGCTCCAGGGGATGCTTAGCAATGTGTGGAAATATTTTTAGTTGTCACAATCTGAAGGAGGGGATGCTTCTGACATATAGTGAGTACAGGCTAGAGATGCAGCTCAACATCCTACATACAACACACAGGATAGCCCACCACAACAAAGAATTATCTGGCCCAAAATGTCAATAGTACTAACATTAAGAAGCCCCATTAGAGTTGAGCCTTAAAAGGACAGGCTGGATTTCACACGTGGAAGAGATGATGAGAAGGAGCAGAGAGGTATCAGAGTCTTTTGAAGAGGAGTCCACTTTAGCTAATGTGGAAGGACTGGCAGCCGTGACTGGAAATGTAGGTCAGAAGAGATGACAGGTATCATTAAATGCTGTGCTAAGGAGTTGGCCCTGTGATTGGTTTTTAAGCAGAGGAAAAATATCATCACATTTTACATTAGGAATCATTCTCAGAGATTTTTGGATGAGTGAGAAGGTAGTAAGATTAGGTGGCAGGAAGACTGCTTAGGAGGGAATGAAAATAAGAGTGATTGCCAGGCTAGGAGTTGTACTCAGCTCTAAGTTCACTCTGAGTGCCTGATCATGAAGCTGCCAGTACAGCTAATACATCAGCTGCAACAGCAGAAGTCATAGTATCCAAACAAGGAAAGAAAGGTCTTGCTCTATTCACACTGCAGTTAGAGGGAGGAGCTGTGATGAAAAGGGCAGAAGTGAGAGACAGCTTGGGGGTGAGTGGATCAAAGAACCGCAAGTATTACACCCATCTATCTGGAGCAAAAATCTGGAGGAAGGCTGGAGAGATGGGCCAGTTCACTAAGAACCTGGTAGGCCACACTGAGGAGCTTGGGATTTATCCTGAGGATACAGGGAGCCATTGAAAGATCTAAATAGGAGAGTGACATGGTCAGATTTGCATTTTGGAAAGAACGCTCTGGTGGAAAATAATTAGAAGAGGGAAATTGTTTAGACTCGAGCAGTAGTTCTTAAATGTCGGCATGTGTTAGAATCATCTAGAAGGCTGTTCAAATAGGTTGGTGGGCCCCATTCCTGGTCAGTCTAGGGTGAGGCCTGAGAAGTAGCATTATTAACAAATTCTCAGGTGATGCTGACACTGCTGGTCTGGCCAGTGCACACTTAGAGAACTATTTCTCGAGACCCTTGCCTATAAGTGTGGTCCAGGCACCAGCAGCCTTGGCATCCTGGGAACTAGCTAGACTCAGTGCCACCCTAGACAGATTGAATCAGAATCTTCCTTTAACAAAGCCCCTGAGTGATTCATTTGCCCATTACAGTTTGAGAAGCAATGGGTTTTTTTGCCTGTCTTACACTGAAGAGCCAAGGTCTAGGAGTCAGGAGCTGCAGGCTTCAGTTCTGGATTAACCACTAATTTCTAAGTAATCTCATGCATTTACTCATAGTAGGAAACTGGGCCAAATCATGGCCAAGGGCTCCTCTACCTGGGACCTACAGTTAAAAGGAGGGGGAGGTGGTATTTAGTCTGTAGGAAGTATATGCCAAGGCTTCAGAGTCAAGTGCCTGGCCTTCCTCTTGCAGATGGCTGGGCTTTTAAGAACAACGTGAAAATCAGGAACCACCGGAACCTCCAGGAACGCCTGCAGGCAGCCCGAATGCTGCTGGACAGAAGCCCCCAGTGCCCTGTGGTGGTGGACACAATGAAGAACCAGAGCAGCCACCTCTACGCAGCACTGCCCGAGAGGCTTTACGTGCTCCAGGAGGGCAGGATCCTCTACAAGGTGGTAACCATCCTCTCTAGGGGCCAGGGGTCCAGGGAGGGCAAAGGGCAAAGCAAAGAGAGGGCTTTGTATCAGGCTGATCTGGATTCAAATCACTGCCCAGCCATTTACCAGCCATATGACCATGATCAAGTCTTCCTCTATTGGAGCTTCAGTTTCTTCTTCTGCAAAACGGAGATGTTGACCCCCATGTCATAGGGGATGAAATAATGCACAGGAAAAGTCCCTAACATTTAGACTGGAGCTGCAGCTTCCTGGCTGCTTTCTGAACCCAGAAGACTGACCCAGCCCTGGTTTAGTTTAAAGTTGAGAGTTGAAGAATGTTGTTCCTATTTTATAAACAATGCTCAGAGAGGGCAATTGACTTGCCCAAGGTCACACTAAACAAGGTTCTGATTTCAATTCTAAATCCTCTGGATGGGATGCATCAGGAATGAGAGGGTTTAAAGCAGCTAATGTCTGAGGCAGGCCTAAACCTGGAGGGGTTGCAGGAGGCCAGAAGAGAAAAAAACCCTGCAGTTCGGAGCTGGAAATGCTGAAACAGGAATTCAAGGCAGGACTTGAGTCCAGCCTTCCTCTCATGGCTTCCAGCCTGCCCAGCACGAGAGACATAAGCACAACCTCTGACCCCTTTGACACTATTGGCTTCTCAAGAGGGCAGAAACTAAGTTTTATAAATGATGAAGGGATTTCCAGTCTTGGAGAGTACACGAAGCCCATTTATGTGGATGCTCCTTTGCCCACACATCAAGCTGGCCCTATGTATGCAGGGGAAATAAGCAACAACATGCAGATGAATCCCCAGGGTGCCAAGGGTCACAGCGCAAGGATTCAGGTTCTTCCCTTCCCCTCCCCTGAGAAATGGCTGTAAGCTGGCACGAGTCAGGCAAACTGGGCACTGAGTCTCTACCTGGGTTAGGCCCTGTGCAAGTATTAGAAACCCAAAAAATGAATTAACAATGGTCCAAATTTTACTTCACAGTCTTGGAACCAAGTGCTATGAGACTTCAGAGCAGGGGTCAGAAAACCTTTCCTGTAAAGGGCCAGGAAGTAAATATTTTCAAATCTGTGGACACCCCCCCCCCAAAATAGGTAAACAAAAGGGTGTGGAGACATCAGAATAGATTTAGCTCTCAGACTGTTAGTTCTCCAACCCCAGGAGACAGGTAGGCTTTTCAGAGGAAGTGACAATTGCTTGCGTCTTAAAGGATAAAGAGCCAACCACATGAGCATGGTGAGTGAAAATTCTTGCAAATATGGGAAGAGGGTGAGCAAAGGCACTGAGGCAAGTGAGGGTGTGAATGGACAATTATGGGCATCGGGCTACAAGGATCTGGCCTTCATCTTCGGGCAAAGGAGAGCCGTTGCAGAGTTTTGAGCAGGGTAAACACACGATCAGATCCTTATTTTGGAAAGATCACTGGCTACTGGGTGAAGAATGGACTGGAGGGAGCAGGGGAGCAAAGGACTGGGTATTGTTGGGAGGTGTAGTATCTGCTCAGGTAGGAGATGAGGATAGCCAAACTAGGGCAGTGTCAACAGAGAGGCAGAGGTGGTTCTGATGTGGAATGGAAAGTACTTGATGTGAGGGGCGAAGATAAGGCCAGTTTGAAGTTTGATTATGGAAAGAAAGCTTATTTGTATAGACCCCTTTCTCCTTTTAAACTCTATTAACTTTACCCCCCCCTGGTTTTCCTACTTCTCTGTCCAGTCTTCCCACTAAATGTTGGTGCCATCCCATACACTGTCCCTGGGTGATCTCCTCTACCTCTTGGTTGCATCTACCACTGACTATACCACCCTGATCACTCCCACAGAGATATCACTAGTCCAGGTCTCTTGCAAGTCAGAAATCTGGGAATGCTGATTTGTTTCTTTTGCAGGGTAAACCTGGCCCTTGGAACTATCATCCAGAGGAAGTTCATGCTGTTCTGGAAAAGCTTCACGGTTAATCTGGACGGATCCCCCAATTCTAGGTGACCAACAGGAAGACTCCTCAAGGCCTGGCTCACCCCACAACCTAGCTGGCTTTTACTTCTTGATCTGTGTCCCAGTTGAATCATAGCTCAGCTTTTCTGGCCTAAGCGAATAAGTGTTATAATCAGAAAATGAATCATCAAGTGAGCAGAGTGTTAAAGAATGTACAACTCCACACTGCCTCCGCTGTGTGTGAGAGCAGTTCGCATTCCACAAGCGTACTTCTGTCGCTCTACTACCAAGTGGTGAGATATGGCATCCTTCATATCAGGTAAATACATTTCACTGAATTTTCCATTTATGGAATTGATGATTTAAGATACTAAACTAGTTTTTAGAACCAAGTATGCGGACAACTCGTGTTTAGAGAGAAAGGAGGAAATGGAAGAGGAGAGAGTAGGGACGGGAGGAGACAGTAAAGATAGTAATCCTTTCCTTGACAAAAGACTGAAACCAGTCAGTGGTGATGGCAATGAGGGGTGAGTTTCCATGGTAACACCTCCACTTCTACCATAGAAAAGGAGGAGACTCACTTTATGATCATTATAATATATTTCATAGAAATCTAGCTCTCTGTACCCTGGAATTTTTAACTATCTTTGCTTCTCAACAAAGTCGCTTGAAGGATTGGCTTCCCAAACACTTTATATCCGTGATCAAACTAGACAACAGGCACCAGCAAAGCTGTCATCAGTTATGTAAGAGCTCGTATTTGAAATTCTGTTTCTCTGACTTTTTTGCAAGTCTCCTAATGGTCATTTGTGTTTAGTTACATCAGTCTAATGGATATCACTGCTATTCATCTGTTTTAACTCTGCTTCTTTTCATATTTGTTTATGATGGCCACAGCTTAAAGTACACATGGCTGTGACTTGATTTGAAAAAATATATATTTTAAGATGCAGCAAGTTAATACAGAATGATTAAAATATATCAGCTATTAGGGATGGCTTCAGTGTGATCTTTACATTTCTCTTCCAATTTGCATCAGCCTGTTCTATCCTTTATTATACCCCAATGTACAGTAATCTGATCAGCAAAAATACCATATGCTGGAAGGGCCTCATTTGATGGAAAGAACACTCAGTCTCTATGTGTTACATGTCAAATATGTGAACTCTGCTAGAGAATTTTTCACATTAGAATCAAAGTACCTTCACAATATGACATAAAAGAATGGACTTGGGAGGCAATTTTCTACATGAAAACATTCTCCTGGGCTTTGCCATAGTTGCTACAACGTTATTATTACTATACTATTTTACTCTTTTTTCAAAATAGCTATCATTAATCATCTATCAGACACAGGCACTTTCAGTTGGGTTATCTCATTTAAACTCTATACATCTCAAAGAAGAGATTATTATCCCCATTTTACAGATGAGGAAATCAAGACTCAGCATTAACTAACTTGTGGAGGGTCTCAGAATTAATAAGTAACAAGCTGAGATTCAAACCCCATCTCTAACTTCAAGGCCAGAGCCCCGGCTCTACTTGCCAGCTACGTGACTTTGGTTAAGCTGCCTTGATATCATGAACTATAAAGTGGGGGTATCGATAGTGCCTACTCCATGGAGAGGATTCATGAGTAAAGCACTCAGAACTGGGCCTGGGTTAGAAAAAAATGCCATGGAAGTATTGACAATTATTAGCATTATTATTATTGTTCCCCAACTACCTCTTTGGGCTCCCTTTTTAGGGGGTGGGAGATGGAAAGAAGACAGGACAGAAGGGACACAATAAAATTTCTTTATCCCGCCAAGGTAACTGACCAATACCGGCATGAGTCTGCAAGGGTATACTGAGAACGAGCAGCTATGAAAATGATGGAACTAAAACACAGTTGAGCACTGTCCTGCCTAAGCTCCACAAAAGGAGAGAGCTCATAAGACCACGCTCATCTGAATCACTTCTGACTCCTCCAATTGATGTCTATAAACGCACAGAAACCTCACAGTTTCCAACAAATAATAGCAGGTGGAACTGAGTCCCTACCCTGGGACTCAGTTTAATGCATCAGGCTTTAATTAAGCAGAATCTTTTCTGGGTGCTGAGTGATGTGAAGATGGACAAGGTCCAGCTATTGTCCTTCATTCAGCAGCTTAGCCTCATGGGAGCCCAGATGTACGCTGTGATGACCATAATTCAAGCGGGAATATGATGGGTTAGAGCTGAGGGAGAGACTAAATAAATGTTCAGTAACTACAAAGGAAAGAGCAATCCCTCTGAGCTGGGTGGATCTGGGAAAGCTTTATGGAGGTGGTAGCCTTTGGGCTTGGTCTTCAAGCCCAAAGAACCTCCATAATTTGGGATGGGAACACGGAGAACATGGGGAGGGAGAAGGGCATTTAAGTGGAGAAAACTACATTGGCAAAGGTAGAAAAAAGAACATGTGCAAGGGGCTGCAGGAAGTTGGGGCTCAATTCTAATTCATGATGGAGAAGGGCTTTTCTCTTTGAAGGTGACCTTTCTGGGTCTGGATAGCAAGAATGAACCCATTCTGCTTAGCTAACATTGTAAACTACTGGTAAGTAAAAGAAGCTTGTTAATATGTCCTGTCCAGCTCTTAGTACAGTTTGCAGTCAACATCAATTTGAAAGAAATATTTCATCACATGTTTGTCTGCTTTAGATGAGAAGTTGTTTCCCCAGTTCACTTGATCTTCGAGGGTGATGCCCCTTGCGGTACCTGGCTTTATGGGGGGCAAGGAGCCTACAACCCATTCTGGCAGACGAAAAACATTGCCTTGTACACCTGGCAGGAGGCCTAGGAAACCAAAGCTCCAACTATCAGGAATTAGCAGATGCCCCCAGAAACAACCCGCTGCCTTTAATGCTGTTCGCCTCCCTCAAGTTAGGCTCTCAATTAGTTCCTGGCCATAGGCTAGACCTTTCATTTCTGGCAAGCTCAGCCATTAATTTAAAAAGGTGTATTAAAGTATTTTATCCAGCATTATTGGGTGTTTGATTGAGGAAGGATTCCAGGATACCTAACAAGCCATATAGATTACATCATTAAAAGTCTCAAGTAGTTTTTCAAGAAGGGCACATGCATCCTGTGTTCCATGAAGTCTTACATGCTTACTAACGCCAGTCTGTCATCTTTACCCCTGCAGGACACCTGCCTGGGTTTCAGATTATTATCTTTCAATCTCATTACCTCAGAGATTTGTGGGCACTGCTCCACTGTTATCTAGCAATAAAGAGAGAAGTCTGAGGCCGGCTTAATTTATTTCTCCTGGCACTTGCATTTATTCTGCCTCGAAATCTATCAGATTCTTTCTTTATACTTAAAGTTCAGTAACTTCACCAAGACATATTCCAGTGTTTGTTTTATATAAAAATTTCCTGGACTAATGTTATGGTCTGAATGCTTGTGTTCCTCACCACCCCAAATTCATATGCTAAATCCTAAAGTTCACCATGATACTATTAGGAAGTAGAGCCTTTGGCAAGAGATTAGGTCATGAGGGCACAGCCCTAATGAACACAATTAATGCTCTTATAAAAGAGAACCCAGAGAGCTAGCATGCCCCCTCCCACCACGTGAGGATAGACTTCTGCAGCCCAGGAGAAGGCCCTCCCTTGACCTTGCTGACACCCTGATCTTGGACTTCTAGCCTTCAGAACTATAAGAAATAAATTTCTGCAGTCTACAAGTTGCCCAGTCTACAGTAGCCCAAATGGATTAAGGCAAATACTAATATCCTCTTTAGATCTTAAGATTTAGATTTTGTTTTTAATTTCAGGGACATTTTCTTCTGTTACCTCAAATATCTTTTCTGTTGTATTTTGTCCTATTTTCTTACTCAGGAACAATAATTATGGGTATGTTGAATTCCTTTTTATTCCATAACTATTATCTTCTCTATAACTATTTTTAATCTTTTTTCTATTCCATTTTGTGATTTCTCTCAAGGTTTCTCCTCTGATCCTGATTCTCCTTAAATTGGGTTTATTATTGTACCCGATATAGTTTGTTGGTTCTCACCCATTCCCACTCTTCTATACTCTCCTCCAGATTTCAGGCAGCTGCAAGCCTGAAAACTGCATTTTCCAGAATCCTCTGTCAGCGCTTTCTTGTTAGGTTCCACCAATGGGAAGCACAGCGGGAGATTACAAAGTGGAGGGAAGGGAAAAGCTATTTTTTCCAGTACTGGCTATAGGGATCACAGGTGACTGTGCACTGTAGCAGCTTTGGTATCACTAGCAATGGTGATGGGGTAGTTTCTGTTCAGAGGCAGCAATGGTACCTCCAAAGGTCAACACTGAGTGTGGATCATGGGCTCTAGCTCTGGGTTACATTCCCATCTCCTACTTGTTTTCCCAGCCTTTTCAATGCTTTGTAATAAATTCCTTGCATTATTCCTCTCACTGCTTTGAATATATATCTAAATTGATTACAGATTTCCTAAATGAACACTGACTACAATTCCCATCATCATCCTTTTGCTTCTTATGTGCTTTTACCTCTGAAGTTTTAGTTTTCTCTTCCATTTATTTTCTTAGTTCCGCCAGCTAACTTTTCATCTTCTGTGTCTTATAATTTTTTCTTTAAATCCTTGCATCTCTCTTTGAGCTCTGCCTTTTTGAGCAATTAATATGGGTATCTCAATTCTTGATATATTGTGTAATTTCTCTTACAACAAATGTTCTGTACCTGCCTTATTTTTATTTTCTCCCCGCCCCCCCCCATCCTTGTTGGAGTTCCTAGTCATAATTCCCTGTTATAGTGGTTCTCAAACTTTGGCATGCATCAAAATCACCCAGAGGGCTTGTTAAAACAAAGATTCATGGGTCCCACTCCCAGTTTCTGATTCAACTGGAGTTGGGCTAGGGAATTTGCATTTGTAACAAGTTCTCAGATGCAGCTGATACTGCTATTCCAGGGACCATACTTTGAGAACTACTGCTGTTGGTGCTCTGTCCAGACCCCCTTTACCAAGTCAATGTATCCATGTGCCAGTTGCTATGTTGATTGCTAATAGCTCACAGAATCCTCTTCTTCTGAAAATTGCCCTAAATGACAGGAGCTACCTTACCCAGAAATGCCTGAGAGTTTATGTTCCCATAAGGGTGACCCACAGCCAGTAAATGATGGATTTGGGGAGTACAGAGGCTTGGTCCTTGTCTCAAGGTCAGGGAACATGCCTCTCTGGTAACACTCATGCTCTAGAATTCCCTACGGGGTCAGGCTGAGACTAAACTTCAGCGGAAGCCATATCTTTACTCTAACTTCTCCTCTATCCTGCTTCCTGAGAGCACTCCCTCAATAAAATCTCTCCTACAAGAATTTCTGTGTCAGGCTATTTTTAGAGAACTTGACTTAAGCAGTCCCTTTCTGTATCTTTTCTGATTATTCTTTTTTAATTGGGGCTTGTTATTTCCTGAAACATAGTATAGAAGGATGAGAGGTAAACTGGGGCAATCTGAGACTTTCATCTAGGTTAGTTGTTTTGAATGCCCTCTTATTAAGTTTATTACTTCCTTTGCAATGGGGTGCCTAGAAATCCCCTTCAACCTCACTCTTTCTGATTTGGCTGCCTTCTCACCACCTACTATGAACTAAATTGTGCCCAACCCCCTCCAAATTCATATATGGAAGCCCTAAGCCCTGATGTGACTGTATCTGGAGGTAAGGCCTATACAGATGTAATTAAAGTTAAAGGGTCATAAGGCTAGGGCCCTGATACAACTGGATCAGTGTCCTTTTAAGAAAAGACACCAGAGCGCACGTGCTCTTTCCCTCCATATGCACAAAGAAGAGGTCATCTGAGCACACGGTGAGTGGCTACTTACAAGCCAGGAAGACAGGTCTCACCAGAAACCAATCCTGCTGGCGTTCTGATCTTGGACTTTCAGCTTCCAGATCTATGAAAAAATAAATATCTGTTGCTTAGGCACTCAGCCTATGGTCTTTTGTTATGGCCACCCAAGCAATCTAAGACACCTTCTTTCACTATGCTTAACCCCCAGCAGTCTCCTCTGGTGTGTCTACCCTGGTTTTTCCAGCTCCATCTCCTCCGCAATTTTGAGTTACTAACCTGAGCCCTATGGGAGCATGCTCCAATCTCTTGAAGCTGCTTGCAGACAGAGATCATTTCGATCTACACAAGAGATTGTTCGATAAGCCTCTCATAACTGTAACATGTTTTAAGAAAGTATCTAGCTCTGAGAAAACAAATCAGTTCTCAGCTTCCTCCTCCACCAAATCCTGATTTCACAGTACTCAGCAAGGAGGCTTCCCGGTTAAAGACTTAAACTATTATTTCCTTGAAAAATTTTTTCTTTTCTTTTTATATTTTTTTGTGTGAATAATGACTTTTGAGAAAGAAGACAGAGTAAAAATCCCTTTATTCCATCATCTTTAACCAGAAGTATTCATCTATATTTATGTTTTATATCCCATTATAAAGTATGATGTATGATGACTGTATATATCATACTTCTTAATGTATGGATGTATAATCGTTTCCAGTTTCCCATCTTATAAATAGCATTGCTATAAATCTTTGTCCATTTGCACTTATCTGATTATTTTAATGGTACTGAGAAAAGAGGAGCAAGGTACAAGAACCCTGAAACATAGGGCATGAGTGGCTACCTTGTTGCCTGATCCCATGGGCAGGGCTGGGAGGGGTTGAGGTGGGGGGCTGGTGGAGAGGGAAGAGAGATATTGTTAATTTTAGATACAGAGGCCATGCAAGATCTCGCTGAGTAAGGATATGAAATAAATGAAGAAGCTAGCTGTACAGGCAGATAACCTAGAGAAAGAGTCTTCCTAGAAGAGAAAACAACAAACCCAAAGGTGTAAATCACATAGCATGCACAGCACCATGGCAGTCAGGAGTTAGTGGAGAAAAGGCCAAATGGTGGGGGGGGGGGGCATAGAAGAATTAGGGACAAATGAGACTTTAAAAAGATGATGGGGTTGAGCAGTGAAAAAACAAAGGATAAAACCACATATTATTATTATATCTATTGCTTGAAACTTAGTTTTATAAGGCAAAATGAGTTTTTAAGGACTAGGAAAATGAAGCTTAAAGGATGCTGTTTTCAAGTATCATAAAGTGGTATTACAAGTACTATATGAACTTGTTCTCTGCATCCACGGAACACAGAAACAGAAAAAAGATTTGTAGATAATTTACTAGGCCTGTGCCAAAGAGATCAATCAGATAACCTCTGGAGATCCCTCCTAGCAATCTGTAAGCCTCAACACAGTGTTTCTTAGGAAAAGAATTATTGACATTTCAGTTTAGGAAGTTGGCCAAAGAAAATCCTCAGCATTTCATTGTATTGAACATGAACCCAATTGCTCTAAGTCACTTTCCTTCTCAAAAACCATAAATGGCTTCAGTGTTCTGGGAAAATAGCTGAAAGCATTAAAGGCTATCCGTGATCTGGCTATAATGTACGGTTTTAGTCTATTCTTTGCTCTAGTCTGACTTATATATTCATTATTCCCCAAATATGTTTTATGAAAGAGTACTCACCTTCACATCTGATCACACCAATGCTGCTCCTGGAATACCTTTCCTACTCTCTACTTATCTAAAAGCTACCTTTCTAAGAGTGAATTTGAGCAAAAAATCTTAGTAAGCAATTTATCAGGAAGTATCAAGACCTTAAAACTGTTCCTAACTTGAAGTAATTCCCTTCTGAAAATCTCTTCGCCCTTCATATAGTTTTGGATATGCTTCCTCGGACAAGGGAAACAAAAGAAAAAATAAACAAATGGGTCTATATCAAACTAAAGAGTTTTTGCACAGCAAAGGAAACTATCAAAAACGAGAAGATAACCTGCTGAATGGGAGAAGATATTCACTTATGATACATCCAATAAGGGGTTAATATCCAAAATATATAAGGAACTCACCCACCATCAAAAAAAAAAAAATCCAATTAAATAATGGGCAGACGAACTAAAAAGATTTCTCCAAAAAGGACATACAGATGGCCGATGGACATATAAAAAGTGCTCAATATCAGTAATCATCAGACAAATACAAATTAAAATACAATGAGATATCACCTTGCTCCTGTCAGAATAGCTATCATCAATAAATCAGCAAACAACATATGTTGGTGAAGACTGGTAGGGTTGTAAACTAGTGCAACCACTATGGGAAAAAATATAAAGTTTCCTCAAAAACTTAAAATTAGAATTACCATATGATCCAGCAATTCTACTTCTGGATATTTACCTGAAGAAATCCAAAACACTAATTCAAAAAGACATATGCACCCTTATGTTCATTGAAGTATTATTTACAATAACCAAGATATGGAAACAACCTAAGCATCTATTGATAGATGAATGGATAAAGATGTGGTACCTACATACAATGGAATATTAATCAGACATAAAAAAGAATGAAATCTTGCCACATGCGACAACATGGTTGGACTCAGAGGTATTATGCTAAGTGATGTAAGTTGGACAAAGGCAAATACCACATGATTTTACTCATATGTGAAATCTAAAAGACAAAATAAACAAAACAGAAACAAACTCATAGATACAGAGAACAAACTGATGGTTCCCAAATGGGAGGCGGGCTGGCAGAAGGGTGAAAAAAGAGGATTAGGATTTACAAATTGCCAATTATAAAAACAGTCATGGGGATGTAAAGTACAGCATAAGGAATATAGTCGATAATATTGTAATAACCATGTATGGTGTCAGATGGGTACTAGACTTATTGGGGTGACCATTTCATAAGTTATATAGATGTCTACTTACTGTGTTTTACACCTGAAACTAATTGAAAATTGTATGTTAATGGTAATTGGAAAAAATTTTTAAACAAACAAAATAAATAAATAAATAGAAGGAAAAAAGTCCTTTTTCAGTTGGTTTTCCCAAATCAGCATCCACATACAATCCACACATGGCATGTGGTTATTGGGACTCATATCTCTTTGGATCTAGAGCAGGCTCCCTTCCGTAACTAACATTTTCCATGCCACTGACTTGGAGACCCATGGATGAGCCAATGTTGCAAATCCAAAAGCTGGCTGGTGGCAGAATTCCTTCTTGCCCAGAGGAGATCAGTCTTTGTTCCATTAAGATTTTCAGCTGGTTAGGTGAGGCCCTCCCACCTTATGGAAAACAATCTGCTTTAGTCAAAGTCCTCCCATTTAAGTGTTAATCTCATCCAAAAACATCTGCAGAGAAACATCCAGAATGTTTACGCAAACATGTGGGCGCTGTGGCCTACTTGATATGATATATAAAATTAATAATCGCAAATATATTTCAGTAAGAATGTGTTGTGGGTCGAATTGTGTCTTCAAAAAGATAGGTTCAAGTCCTAACTCCCAGCACCTATGAAAGTGACCTTACTTAGAAATAGGGTCAGTTGTAATTAGTTAACATGAGTCATCCTGCAGTCAGGTAGGCCCTTGATTCAATATAACTGATATCCTTATAAAAAGATGAAAAGATATACAGAAACATATACGCATAGAGGAAAGATGATGTGAATGCCACGTGATGACAGAAGCAGAGATTGGATCTATGGTGCCATAGCCAAGGAATGCCAAAGATTGCTAGCAATACCAAAAGCTAAGAGAAAGGCATGGAACAGATTCTCCCTCAGAGCTTCCAGTAGGAACAAATCCTGCCAATATCTTCATTTCTGATTTCTAGCCTCTAGAACTGTGAGAAAATAAATTTCTACTGCTTAAGCCACCGAGTTTGTGGTACTTTATTACAGCAACCCTAAGAAACTAGTATAGACAACAGACAAAATATTATGTTCTAATGTCAATTCTTTCTTGTGCTTTCATCAACTTGTGATAAAGTTAGGTTTATGCACATCTATTTGTTTTCAAATTTTTGAACTACTTTTTAAATTTTTTTTGAACTGCTTTTTAAATTTTTGGCTATATTAGTTATTCGTGTTTACAAAGTTCAAGCTATATAATAAAGTATATTTAAGGAAGTCTTACTTTCCCTCAATCCATTCCATCTTGTTCTTTACCTCCCCAAAATATTTTTAAAAATCAAATATCAAATGGTTGTCTCTGGACAGTAGAATTGTGTTACCTAACTCTTGAGGTTTTCAAATCAAGAAAAAATAAAATGATAAATAATACACACATACGTACATATAATGATTTGTCCCACAGGGCCAGCTCAAGTTCCATGATCTCGGTGAAACCTTCCCATAAGTACTTTTTATTTTCTGAACTTGTACATTGTTTACTATCTATACTGCTCACTTAGCCCTTTGCATCAATCAATAAATAAATTAAAAAATTAATGCACTAAGATTTGAAGGGCACCATGTTAGAGGCCATGGGAACACAATGCGTTATCAGTTAAGTTTTCATGTACAGTAACCTCCTTGATTAAGATATATATTGAAGCAAGAACTTTTTTATATACTTCATGATAGCCATCACTGCTGACTGATAATACCAAACTCTTCTGCAAAAAATGTTAACAAAAAGTAATAAAAACTGAAACAGATTGATATAAATCCCTTTAATTATGTCAATGACAATTTTATTTTTAAATAAATATATTATTAAAAATCATGCAAGAGCATTTTGTTATAATTATTAAGAATAATGTGAGACTGCCATTCCCTCCGCAGAAATGCTATAAACAGATGCAAAATGATCAAAGGCTGATGCAATAATGAATCTCAAGTAAGTGGCATGGCCATCATCGTGTGCCTGTGGGGGAAAATCAATATGGATGCTCTTAGCAATTCTAATTAACTGTTAAATAAGCAGTTAGCAGAAGAAAGGGTTTGATGATGCTAAAGCAAAATTCTAATTATAACAATATATAAGATCATATTCAGAAGAGATGCCAGCTACATATAGTAGTCTAGTGTTCTAGTGTGTATCAGCTGAATATCAGCCATGGTTTGATGAAAAATAGCATGTGGAGCTAAAAATGACATTTCTGACCAATTTTTTTCAAAGTGTCTTTTTAAAGTATTTTTCATTATAAAAGATTTCCTTTGGTTAATGATGCCTCAGAATATACTGCCCTGAAACACTGCTACACTTTTACATTTATATAATTTTTCTGTAAAGCAATTTGGCAATATATTTTAAAAGCTATAAATATGTTTATACCCTTGAACCTAGTAATTCCATTCCTTGAAATTTAATCTTATTAAATAATTAAAAACGTAAGATGTCCCTTGTAGTATAATGACAGAGGGAAGAAAAATGTATGCCTATTTGCATACGTTTAAACTTAAAATTATAATTATAATTATAAAATTATAATATTAAGTTTAAAAATGATACAAAATTGTTGACATATTACCATTATAACTACATGTGATATATATGGTCAACAACTGGAAAAAAGTAGGTATAATAAAGCTGCTGTGACAGGATGATAAAAATATGGGATTTTCAGCCTCCCATTCCCTCTTATTTTCTAAATGTTCTATAATGCTGAGAGCCTCCCTGATCCACAATAAGTCCTGAAACAAAATACTCAGCAGAGACATACTAATCATAACCCATTGGTAAAGATGGAAAAAGTAGGAAGATAAAATTCAGTCTAATTATTTTCTGTCCCCGTCATTGGCCTCCATAGTCACTGGGCACTTTTGGCTGGTAGAAAAGAGAATGAAAAGGGTTCAAAACTTCCTACAGACTCTTTTGAAACACTGATTTCATAGCAGCTCCCAGAAAGTTGTGAAAAATGAAATTTAACGAACAAGGTACCACTTTAACCCTCATTTCAAGAGGCTTTAATTAAATAAATACTACCACCTAAAATAACACACACTCACTTTTTTCATGTTTTTGTGTTTGTCTAAAACCAGAGCCTGACAAACTAGCAGGAACAGAAAAACTCCTGATGAGGCAGCAGCTTCCTCATCAACAGGCATTCATTCCACTTGACAAGCAAAGCCCAATGGAATGCTGTCGAAAAATGCTTGTTCTCTTTCCACCTCATCTCTCTTTGGCTTATTTGTTGCTGATCCTATGCTCCAGTTCCCCTTATCTGAATCTCTCTTGTCCTTTCATGCTTAAATTAACATCCAATTTTGGCATCTCGACCTTTTTTGATTACTATTCTAAAAGGCCTACAGAATCAAATGAAAGAAAGCAAAGAAATACTTCCAAATAAATGAATGAAAAAATTAAAATAAAAACAAATAAGTGAATTGTTTTATCTTTGCTGTCATTTATCCTGTCAGTTAGATAAAAGCCAAATTTATAAATGCTACATTTAGATTATAACATTATTGCAAATAACCTTCTCTATTGGTTGACTAAGTATAGAACCTATCATATCATGAGAGTATTAACTTTATGACTATGGAGATAAGTTTAAAATTTAAATATACTATGCTGGCTAAAGATAATGTTTATCTCTACAAAGTATATTTACTTACCATAATTTCTTCATTTTGAAGCTGCCCCTCTGTGTGTACTAGATCTAAAATACAAATTTAACAGAAATGAATTAGGGCTCAAAGTACATGAGGGATAACTACTGAAATTTATGTTCAGCCAAACATGCTATCTGGTAACCTAAAATTACACCAAATTTACCTGTGTTTTGGCTTTTAAATTTAATACAAAAATAGAGATACTTGATAAAAAAAAAGGTACAAAAGATAAACTATGAGTTATAAAATATCTCTAGTGAGTATAAACATAAGGAAATGTAAATGTAAATTTTAGTAAAGGAATATAAAGGAAGGACTTGGTAAAATGTGAAAATCCCTTTTAAGGATCAAGCTACTAACAGCAATTGCAGGCCTCAAAGGAGCCATCTTACTGTTTCCATGGGCAATGACAAAAGCTCAGTTTCTCAGAGTAAATTTTTACCATGATGCAGAATTCTGTTGCCCTGCATTGATCTTTACTGGTATACAACTTTAGAAAACCTTTACTCATATTATTTTAGGACAGATTTATTTGGTCATGAGTTAATCATATCAAACATTTTTTTGAAACACAAAAGATTTAATTGATATAATAAAAAATACTGACATTATTTAAAAATTAATTTTATTTTGTATTAAAATAGTCAGTGTATATAATTTTAAAAGGCACATAGTATAAAAAGGGAAGTCTCTGGGAAGATTATGTATGACTTTGTTTCCTAACCTTTCTCTGAGGTAATGAAAAATAGTAATCCTCTGCTTGATCTCTCCTTTCTCCTCCAGTCCTGCTTCCTAGAAGTACATGGTTTTTTCAACTCTTTAAGCTGTTTTTCCTGGAATTGTACTATGTTTATATTCCTTTTCTTGATTTGTCAAATTTTTTACTGATTTTATATTACAGCAGATGAAAATTTAGATCTCTTAAACTAATATCCTCTTCCTCCTGCAACTTTTGCCTCCTGCCATTCTCTCAATTTTGAAATCAATTATTTGGTTATATTATTGTCTACATTAACTTTATTTGCTGCTGAAATACGTAATGAATGATAATCACATTTTCCTATTCAACTCTTCCCCCACCAGGAGTTAATAATAAACTCATTTCATTTGCTTAGTTTTTAATTATGAAAAACTGGAAAATTTCAAACATCATAAAAGACAGAACATAACTAACTCCTACATATATATACCCATCATCTAGATTTTATAATTACTAACATTTCACCATACTTGATTTATCTAATTTTTTTTGCTAAAGTGTTTTAAAGCAAGTCTAAGACATCATGACATTTCACCTCTAAATATTCGATTATCCATCTCTAAATAATAAGAAATGTATATTTTTACATAACCATACCATTATCATATTAACATTAAAAATAATGCTTTTATATCATATAATACCCAGTCTATACTCAAATTTTCCCACTGTCCCCAAAATATTTTCGTAGTTGATTTATTCAAATCAGACTTGTCTCTTTTAATCTTGAACTGCTTTCTCTCCCACACACATATTTTTCCCCATGTCCCTGACTTATTGAAGAGACCAGGTCAGTTGTCCTGTAGATACAGCGGTCTCCAACATTTTTGGCACCAGGGACCAGTGCTCCTATGCAAATCTAATACCTGATTATCTGAAGTGGGGCTGAGGTGGTGATGCTAGCACTGGGGAGCGGTTGCAAATACAGATGAAGGTTCGCTCTCTCGCGCCAATGCTCACCTACTGCTATGCAGCCCAGTTCCTACCAGGCCACAGACTGGCACAAGTCCACTACCCAGGGGTTGGGGACCCCTGCTGTAGAATGTCCCACATTTTGTCACTTTGTGTCCTCATAGTTTCATTTAATTTGTTCTTTTATCCTCCATATTTCCTATAGCTTGGAAATTAGAGCTAAGGATTTGATTATATTCGAGGTTTGAGGCCTTCATCAAAAGTCTGATGATCTTTATCTTTTGCTACTTATGAATAAATCATTTGAAAACTGCATGCATGAGCCAGGCTCGTTGACCAGTGGACTTTGATAGCGTGATGAGGAATGAACTAGCCTTTGTCAGCATCCATAGATTTTTTTTTCTGGTGCCATTCAGTTTCTCCAAAGATGAATCTTCCTATCTCCTACCTGGGGCTATAATCTTGGTTGCTGTCATAAACAGCAGAGCACAGGAGTTCCCACTATTGAATACACAAGCTTCCACCTAAATCTGTTTCCCTCCATGTCTCAATCATTCTCTCTATTATGCCTGGTACAGAGAGCCTCAATATTCGATGTTCCAAGTCATCCCTTGGGGTGGTTTGTGGGGGAATGGAGTGGTTACCTAGCTTTGTGGGTTAGACGGTACCTAGGGTTCAAACACTCTGTATACAGATGTTCAACTAATGACCCTTTTCTTCTGGCCAGTGTCTCACTCACACTTCTCATGGTACCATTTGCTTCAAATTCTAGACTTTTCCAGGGTTCTGTTGGGCAAATTGGCTTGCTTCTTAGTGATTTACTCCTTGGCCAGCACTTAAGTTATAACCTACTCCATTCAGCTACAGAATCACTTCTACATCTGTGTTTTCTCTTCTACAATATATATCTCTCACAACTGCTTTGATCTCCTGGTTTTTTGTTTTTTTGTTTTTGTCCTTGTAGGTTTATGCTTCTTTTTATTCCTTTACTATTATTGTCATGGCATCATGGGAAGGAAAGCAATATATGTTTAACTAGAGGCTACTAATTCTTCTGATACTTAAATAGTACCATTAATCCAGAAGGAAAGACAAGAAACTAATATTTATTGCTTGTCTACCATACACCAGACTTCATGATCACAAAAAACTTAAAAGGTAGGTATCATCTCCATTTTTCAGACAAGGATTCAGAAACTCAGAAACATTAAGTAACATGTTAACAGTTACATTTCTACTAAGTAAAGAAGCAGTCTGGTGGCAAACCTGGGTTTTTCCAGGCTCTAAAAGTGTCACAAAAATCATTCAGGTCATCTATTTTCACCAAAATGCAGACCGATTGGAAACAGAGTTAAAGAACAATTCTCTATTCCCTCATGCTCAGAAAAATGCGGGTGAAACAAGCACATACCTCTTTCGATCCACTGCTCAAAGTCAACTGGCTCTTTAGAGGTACTCTTTTCAATCCTCAAGGTTCGCACTGACATTGCAAATAAAGAAAATAAGTATTATCTACATGATTCTATGTTCTGTCCCTATATTTCTTTTTTCCTATGTCTGAGACTGTCAGGCATTGGTAGGATGCACAAAGAACTGGGATCAGGAACATCATGTTCTGAAAATAATTCACTTACTGTTTTCCCATAAGTCCCCATAGTAAAATGCAATCTTGTGTCACTGTAATCTTACAAGTGTTTGCGAGCATACAACACAGACCTAGTGGAGCCTTTTGAATTGGGTATCACCACGATTTTTTTTCTATACAGGTAATAATAATAACAGTAGTAGTCTTTGTCATAAATCTTTACAGAGAACCTACTATGTATGAGTCAGGCATATTTATTCATTTACTCTTGACTACAATCTTGTGAGAATAGTATTACTAACCTACTTTATTGATGAGTAAACAGGCTTAGAGAAATCAGGCAACTTAGAGAAGTCAGGTAAAATGTTCAACAATATAGAGTTAGCAAGTGCCAGAACTGAAATTTAAATTTTAGGTCTGTCTGACACCAGAGCCTCTACGACTGATGATAGAAGTGAAACTTAACAGGACAGCAGTCATCTTCCTTCTGCAATGATTTTCCTCCATTACCCTAACCCAGCCCCCACTATGCCAGACCGATTTATCCCCTTCTCTGTTTGTGACCAGTGGAGGGGGGCGAGGACCCCTGTGGACTGCATCACGTGGACTCTCTTGTCCAATGGCTACTGGTTTGATCTAGCCAATTGGAGACACTGGGAGGAAACTGGAGTGCAGTGGGGAAGTAGAGCAGGGTTTTTTTTCTCCACTCCCTTCCTGCTTCAGTGCCATGTCTTTGAAAGTAGTTATGTCCCTTCATAATTATAGCTCCTGCCAGGCAAGCCGTTATTTACAGGCTCCGGCTCTCACTGGACTCCAGTAACACTACTTCCTTCCCTTGGCTCAGAGGTGGAAATGGCTTCCTGCTGTAGCCAATTTCTGGGTGTCTCACCATCCCTGGTTTATTCCCTTAAGCCAGAACATAATTTTGTAAGTAATCCCATCAATAAAGTCTCTTCATTTGAATCATCTGAAATGTATTCTGTTTCCTACTATGATTCTGTCAGATATGCTTTATCTTTAAATAAACATAAGGCAATGGGAGACTCTCCTCCTAAATCCCTCAGAAAACCTCATTATTAATAGAAGAATCAAAATTATCCAATACAAATAATCAGGGTTATCATATTTTCAGAAAGAATTTGACAGAGAACCCCAAGCCAAATAAATCTGTAATAAATATGTCAAGGAACCTGGCATTCTGGCAAGCTGGCTTCTTATGTTCATAATAGGGTCTTTTGCCAAAGACTTTCACATAGTAAATTGCATGGAAATTATTATGTGCTTTGGAAGGGTTTCAAATTTGGAGTTTCAGAGAGTCTAACTGTGCTTAAGGCAGTTAACCCATACTCTCTACTTTCCTAATGCAAAAAATACTGGATTCCATGATGCAAAGAAAATTAGTGTTTTGCCAAAAGTTTACATATGTGCCCTCTGCCTATAGAGAAATTAAAAGATGATGAAAATCAATGTATGATTTGCTTACCAAAGTAACTTTTGATTACAAGCCTTTCAATCCTCACATGTTTGTGAAAACAAACAATGAACTCTTGGGGGAACATTCCTGTGGTGGTCCAAAATGTTTCTAAATTCCTATTGTTAATTTTAAAGAAAAAGAGAAAGGAATAGCCAAGTAAAAATTAAACATTCACAAAATTCTAGTCAATCAGTATTTAAAAAAATAAATGACCCCTGGATTCTTGCAATCCTTCTCTAACTGTTCATTCTGCCTCTAATATTTCCCCGACTTTAATAGCTCATCTTTACTACTACCAGATATATTTCCTAAAAACACAGAAACAGAATTTATGTCATTCTTATTGAAAAGCCTTCAGTGGCCCCTTAATGACTATAAATGTAAATATATTAGTATGGCATTTTATGACCTGTACAATCTGGTCCCATCAGATTGTACAGTCCCATCAGTACTGTCTCCTCTCCCATCACGATATCATCTCCCATCACTGTAGTCATAGTGAGCCAGTTAAAATTCTGCAAACAAGCCATGCAGGCTCATGCTTCTGTGCCTTATTACATATGTAATAAATTCCACTGTATAATTTACTTTTTTCCCATTAAGCAGTCAGTGTCTTCCAAAAAAATTAAAAGAAAAAAAGGTTTTATTTTTACTTACCCAAATATTTACCATTTCCAATGTACCAACTTTCTTCCTGTAGGTTTGAATTTTCATTTAGTATTATAATCACTTCAACTACAGTACTTCCTTTAACATTTCATGTGATGTTGGTCTACTTGTGATAAATAAAATGTATTTATTCTATCCTAATTTTTGAAGGATATTTTAGCTAGATATAGAATTCTGGCTGACAGGGGTGGGGGGGGGGTTGGTCTCTTTTTCCAGCATTAAAAAATATTGTTGCATTGTTACCTGGACTCCACTGTTTATGATACAAAGTTAGCTATAACTGGTACTATTGTTCCCCTGCATTTAATGTACTTTTTCTCTAGCTGTTTAAAATTTTTTTCTTTATCTTTATATTTTAGCAGATATAGTCTCTTTGTATTTATCCTGGTTGAGGTTTGCTTAGTTTCTTGGATTTGTAAGTTGGCATTTTTTAATAAGATTGGGAAAATCTGGCCAAAAAGTAGAAATAACCCAGATATCCATCAGGTGATAAATGGATAAATAAAATGTGCTATATACATACACACAGACTATTATTTGGCAATAAAAAAGAATGAAGCACTGATATGTGCTATAATATGAATAAACTTGAAAACATGTAAGTGAAAGAAGCAAGTCACAAAAGACCACATATGTATGATTCCATTTATATGAAATATCTGGATGGGCAAATCTATAGAGACAGAAATAGATTGGTGGGAATAGGGAGAAGACAGGGTGATTTCAATAGGTTCTGAAGTTTCTTTTTAGGGCAATCAAATGTTCTAAAATTGATTGTGCAGATGGTTGTATAACTCTTGTGAATATATTGGAAGCCAATGAATTATAGACTTTAAATGGGTGAATAGTATGGTATGTGAATAATATGTTAGTAAAGATGATAGAAAAAAGAAAAAAAAAAGAAGCTGGTTTCCTAACTCACAATTCTGGGTTTGTAATACTATGCTTAATATTTCATAATTTTAACATTTACACTTATATGTTTTAAATATTATTTAAATAAATTAAATGACTTTTGATTGCCCTATGTTTTTTCTTGTGTGCTTTTAATGAACAAAACGAATATAATAACATCAAATAGTATGCAGCGACATATGGATTTCAAAATGACATATAACTGAATCCTCATTATTAGTATAATAAAGTCATGAAAATAGTATTTTCTTTAAATGAGGCTTTACAGCTAATGACTGTTTAATATCTATTACCTCATATGATTTTTTCATAACTCCGAGATAATCAGGGAAGGTAATGTTAATTCCATTTTTCAGACCTGAAAACCGAGGCTCAAAGAGTAACACATACTTTTAGTCCAAGATAACATACATAGTTCACTTATCCAGGAATCTGAACTGTAAATCTAGTATTCTTCTACATTATCCCAAAAGGACTAAGCCTCTAATTTTTCTCTTAACTCATTTTTTTTTCTAATGCAGAGCTTCTTTTCTCCTTTTTCACTGATGTATAAAATGCCACATGGCAAAAAGGGAGTCAAGGGCAAATAAAAATATCATCACTTTCTTTAATTCTCATTTCTGGGAAACAGAAAGTTGGGAGCACTGTCCTGTAGGGGCAAATTTATGGCACTGTTTTCTCTAAATAATTCTATGGTTACTTCCATTTAGATTAACCAATGTATGAACAGAGAATAATTTTTATATCTACCATATAAAGTCTAATTCTATGTTGGAAATGTATATGGATTAAAAGTCTCTGATGTGCTCTATTCAGTTATGAAGTCAATAACTACTTTTATTTCATATGGTTTTCTGTAGTAAGGATTTTGCCTAACCTAAAAAATATTACATCCTTAACCATTCATTAATATGGACTGACATGTGGAAAGATCTATATTTCTGACAAACAACTTGAGGCAAATCTTTATAGGTTTATGTATTCTCATACCAGCTCCCACATTAATTTCCCTACTCCCAGGCAGAGTGGGATAAATAACTATTACCTGAATTTCAGAAAGTAAAACACTAAGAAGGATTAAGAACAGGCAAAAAACAAACAAACAAAAAGACAAATAAAAAAGATAGTAAGTTTTTGATGCAAACTAAGTTTGAGTTATCATTGTGCAGTACAAAGAACCCCAAACTAAGAGTTAGAAGATATGGGTATTAATCTTGATCCTAATTGGTTATCTGTGTGATTTCGAGCAAGTCATTTTACCTCTAAGGTTGAAAATCTTTTTTTTTCTTTCTTTGCCTTTTATTCCCTAAGCTTACAATGTGGATCAAATAACAAAACATCTATGAAACTAAAAGTCCTATGCAAATGTAAAGTAACTTATGCATATATGTATGTATATGTATAAATACTCAGCTACTCTCCAGTATTAGCTGAGTTTAATATTTGATGATCTACCTCAACAACCTACTCAACAAATATTTTAAGACACTGTGGAATGTAAGATGAATAAGTCACAGTTGTTAGCAATTCAGTTAAGAGACAAACATTAAAGAGGAGTAATTATATAACAAAGGGATAAATAAGGTAATCGAGGTATATACTGAATTCTACTGGAGTTCCAAAAAAAAGGTAAACTCATTCTACTTGAGGAAAAAAGACATATCAGAGAGGAAATAACAACTAGGTTTAAAGGAAGAGTTTGAGTTGCTAATATTTACCCAGATACATGAACTTCACAATAGAACACAAAGAACAAGATCTGTGTTACAATTGGCTCTGCCTTCAATAGTTAAAACTAATACTTGACCTATCTCACACGTCTAAAATGAAAGTTTAGATAAGATGAACTCCTAAGTCCTTCCAGCTCTAAAATTATAGGGTTCTATGAGTCAAATTCTAGTCAATATACAAATACGAAGAAAGAGAGTTCAAGAGAGTGGTAAAATAACCAGAGTTCTCCCATTAATTCCTTTTTCTTGGAATTTAAAAGTCTGAGAATGATATTTATCTCTATCCAGAATAAGCTCTAGCACCGCGAAGAGTAGAAACTGGAATAATATCAAGAAGCTGAGAAGCAAACAATGCAGGCAGATAGCAAGGAATGAAACATTTGGTTTAGAAAAGATATTGCTTAGATTAATAAGGAAATAGGCAATACATAGGGAGTTACAATGTTTATATTCCTATTTACTAAGACAAATTTGGAATAAAACCATAACCAGATATTAAAGTTTACACTTGTACAAAATGACATAGTTAGTGTTTGAAGTTTTGCCCTGTTAAACCACTTCTTAAAAAAACTATCTGTATAAAAAGGTCAGTTTAGGCATTATGAAAAAAGGATCAAAAACCTAAATATATACAACTGAATTAGTTTCAGAAATGGTGCCAACGATGGATATCGTCAGATACTATCTACGCACCAAATGTTTATTAAACTATGTTTAACAGTGCTAATTGTTATAAAACACAGTCCCAGTACTCAAGAGGTTCACTGACGTAATATCAAAACTTTAAGGAAGAAAGAATAGTAACTCTTACCCATCAATCATATTTTCAGGGGGGTGTTTTTCATCACTTGATGTAGCTAAAATCACTTCAGCCCCTTCAGAGCTCAAACAGAGATCAACCTTTCTCATCTTAAAGTGTTTAACCTGCAAATAAAACAGTAACAACAAAAGCAACTTATTAATCCTCTGCACTTTAACTAAGAAAAGGAAAAAAGCCTGTTGCCTAGCACACAGTTTAACAACCAAGCTATTCAACAAGTGGGAGGGATTCTAACACGTTTATTTACATAAGCAGACTTCTGACCTCTCACAGGAATAATCTGTAAGATATAAGTATTTCTACTACTCTACTCCTCAAAACAAGTTCTTGACTACTCTGAAATCATTTTTCTGCTTGTGAAATTAAAAACTCTCAATAACTATGTAGAAACAGTTAACAAGCTAAGGTGATATAAATTAGTGGGTAAATTTTTTAAAGTTATATTTCTGAAATTAAAAAATACTTGGAGCATAAAAACGGATTCTTTGAGACTGTGTTTACATTTATCAATGAAGTAGCAAACAAATATTATTTACATCCTAAAAGACAACTTGTAATTTTTTGAGCAGAAATGGAAGAGATAAGACATCTTTTCACTTATTTTTAAAATACAAATCACTCATTTGGATCACGGACTTAAGGACATTTCTGTTGTATAGTAATATTTTAAGCTTAATGGTAGTATCCTGAAAGGATATTATTGAGTTTGACTATGAACTTTGGTGAGTAAGTCAGAAGGAAGAGAGAGAAGATTCTATCTGATCTCACTCACCCTCCTCCTTGATCTGGTGGGCACAAACCGATATATAGGCACAAAGTGACTAGAAAAGCTGTATCTACAAAGAATCAAAAGGACATTTAGAAAAGTGAAAAAGCTTCCAATACTCTTCATACTCTGACTCCAGTCTAACTTTTCAAAAAAAAAAAAAAACTATTTCAAATAAACAAATAACAAAGTACAAAGAATATTACATATAGTAAATGACTATGTACCACAGCTCAGATTTCTAAATATTAACATTTTTGCCATATCTATTTGAAAAAATTTTTTGAGAAATATGTAGCCTTTCCTGGCCCTATTCCCTTCCTTAATGAATATCCTGACTATATTTTTATACCATTATTATATATTTAATACATAAGTATCATAAATATATCTCCAAAAAATAGGTACTGTTCTTTGAAAACTTAGGTGTTTTTTCAATGTATATATCCTTTTGCTACTTGATTTTTTCATTCAATATTGTTTTCAAGGTTTTATCATGTTGATACATGTAAATCTACTATATCATTTTAACTGCTGTAAGGTATTTCTCCATATTGATATTTAGGTCGGTTTCCAATTTTGCTATTATAAACAAATTTGTGCATGTATCTGTATGCACATGTGGGAGAAAGTTTTTCAGATAAAAGACTTTCTTTATAGAAGAAAAATTGCAGAAATTTAGAATCAGCATATCTTCAAGTCAATAATTGATCAATTTGATCTCTAAATTATAACAATTTATAGTACCATCAGCAGTATATGAGAGTTTCTGTTTCCTCATATCTAACAATCACCTACTTGGTATCTCATTGGTGTGAAATGGTATCTCAATAAGATTTCTATTTGTATTGCCAAGATTATTACTGAAATTGAATACTGTTTTTATGTTTATGGCCATTCAGGCCTCTTCTGTTACTTGTTTTTTCTTACCCTTTGCTCATTTTTCTATTGGATTATTCTTTCAAAAAAATTTGCCCATTTCTTTTTGATTTGTAGGTATTTTTAAAATAGAATATTCTGGATACAAATCCTCTGTTATATGTTTTATAAATATCTTCTACTCTGAGGCTTGATTATTCTTTTTAACTTTGTTTTTGTGTGTTTGTGTGTGTGTGTAAAAGTTACCCCCCACACACATTTCCTTTTTGTTAATGAACTATAACACACGAGAAAAGATAAATCACAAGTATATAGCACAATAAATTTTCACAAAGTAAACATATCCAGATAACCACTACCCAGGTAAAGAAATAGAACATTATCAGCAATTGAGAAGTCCTCCTTATGCCTCTTCTCAATCACAACCCCACCTTCTTTCCCAAAGGTAAGCATGGTCCTTATTTCTAACACTATAGATTAATTTTGCCTGAACTTCATATACATGTAATCATACAGTTTGTACTCATTGGTATCTGGCTTCACTCATTACTATATTTTTGAGATGCATCCATGTTGTTGTGTGTAACTAACTAAGCAGAGCTACATCTTAGCCATCACCCAGCTTAATTCCTGATTTAAAAAAAAAAAAAATCAGCCCCTAAGTGGAGCTTCACAGGCAAATTGGGTATAAACTAAAGCAAAGAAAGATTTTTGTGACCTCAGTACTTACTTCCCAAAGACCTCATGAAAGAGGGAACTGATCTCACTCCTAAATATCAGAAATCAGAGGTAAACTGAAACTATTTAAATAAAATGACAACTCAGTCCAATTCCAGCACAATTCAGCACTGGACTGAAGTGTTTTGCCCCTTATCACAGCTCCTAGACAAAGAAAATTGTGTGTTCTCTCTGAGGAAAAAACAGTATATATTTTTGTGTCTATTCTTTTAAACACAATGTCCAGCATACAGCAGTCTGAAGCGGATCTATAGTTGACTCAGCTTCTGGAATTAGCAGACAGAGATAAAGATAAATACTATAAATCTGTTAGAGGATTTAGTAAAAAGATGCACAGATGGATGAACAGAAAGGGAATTTTAGCAGAGAAGTGGAAACTCTGAAACACAAAATGGAAAATCTAGAACTGAAAAATGTCATACCTGAAATAAAGATTTCAATAGATAGGCTTAACATCATACTAGAACCAGCATAGGAAAGGGTCATTGAACTTAAAGATAGTTCAATAGAAATGATCCAAAGTGAAACACAGAGGAAAAAAATGAAAATAACAGAACAAAGCATCAGATACATGTGAAACACAATCAAACTATTCTGATACATGTAATTGGAGTCCCAGAAGGAGAGGAGAAAGAGAACATAGTGTAGAAGAAAAATATAAAAAGATATGGCTGAAATTTTTCTAAAATATATGAAAGACAAAGTCACAGATCCAAGAAGTTCATCAACCCTTAGTTGGATAAATACAAAGAGGATCCCACCTAGTCACACCTTAGTGAATTACTGAAATTTAAAGAAGAGGAAGGGGGGAAAGGCAGTCAAAATAAAAAACACATAATATTAAGGAGAACAATAAGAATCAGATTTGAGTTCTCATCAGAAACAATGGAAGCCAAAAGACAATGGAATGACATCTCTAAAGTGCTAAAAGATAAAAAATAGAATTCTATATCCAGCAAAAACATCCTTCAAAAGTGAAAGCAAAATAAAGATATTTTCAGGCAAACAAAAGCTTAAAGTATTTGTTACCAGTAGATCCACACTACAAAAAAATATTAAAGGAAGTTCTTTAGGCTGAAGGGTAATGATTACAGGTTGAACCCTGAATGTATCAGAATGAAGAGCACAGGAAAGAGTAAATATATTGTTAACATAAAAGAATATTTTTAAAAAATTATAAGACTATTGACTAAAGAAAAAAATAGAGTGAATGGTACGGATTTAATGGATGTAGAATAAATACAATAATAATACAGAAGGTGAGAAGTTAAATGAGACTTTCTATAAAGTACTTTTGTGAAGTTCTTACATTGAACATGAAGTCATATAATACTAACTCAAAGTAGATTAGGATGTTAAGGCTGCATGTTGTAATCCTAGGATTAGAATAAAGTCATTACTAAAAACCATAAAACAAAGAGATAGGAAGTCAGCAACAGAGAAGAAAAAATGGGGTACCATAAAAATACCAGATTAATCTAAAAGGAGGCCAAAAAAGGGAACACCATAATAAAGACAAATATAAAATAAATGACCAGATTGTTTTAAGCACAAATGCATAAATCGTTCCATTAAATGTTGATAAACTGAACACTACATTATCAGACTGAATTTAAAAACCCAACTAGATACACTTTTCAAGAGACTCATTCTAAATATATAGATAGACTGAAAATGGAAGGATAGGAATAATAAGTATTGATATCTGATATGGTAAATTCCTCTACTTAATTTTAAAATTGGTTTAGTTCTATGCTTTGTACCTAATTAGAAACAGTTAAGTTAAAGAAAAAAACATTTTTTGAAAAGTTGATTGCAATTCAATTCCATTTATAGATTAATCTAGACAGAACATCATATTTATGACAATAAAATTCATGGTCGGGATTATCGCTTTATTTAAGACTTCTTTTAAGTCCCTAAATTGTTTTATAGTTTTCTCCAAACATATCTTCACCTCTTTTGTTAGATTTATTCTTAGATGCCTTATGGTTTCTATCACTATTGTACAGGGGCTCTTTTAAAAACATTACTTTTAAAAAATCTTATTCTTTATCACACAAGAAATATTTTTAACATTTCACCATTAAATGTAATGTTTATTGAAGGTTCTATTAGACACTGTTCATTGGGTTACAGAAATTCCCTTCTAGTTTGCTATTTTTCTTTTAACCACAAATAAGCATTGAGTTTTATCAAATGCTCATCTAACGTTTACTAAGATGATCACATGGCTTTCTCTACAGGTTGATAATGTGATAAATTAAATCAAGATTTCTAATGTTACAACATCCCCATTTCTAGCATAAAGTCAATTTACAATGACCAAAGTATATTATTTTTATCCATAGTTGTATTCAGTTTGCTAATATTTTATTTGTAATTTTGCAAATATATTTCTAAGTGAGATTGGCCAATAAATTTCCTTTGTTATTCAGTCCATGTCTACTTTTGGAATAAATATAATACTCCCAACATAAAGAAGTTGGAGAGCTCCCCCTCTTTCCAGCTGTTGGAACAAGTTTCATAAGATAGAGGTTATATGATCCTGTAAGCCTGATATAGTGTTTGTACACAGCTTTTTTTTTTTTTACTATTTCAAGGTCAATAGTTTTCTACACCTTCCTGAGACAATTTTGAAATTAATATTTTGTAGAAAATTATCCATTTCTTCTTTTTATATTTATTGGCATAAAGTTCACTTTTGTTGTAATTTTAAAATCTGATAGTGTTAAAAGCTGTGGTAAGATTGGTCAAAAAAAGGCATATACTCTAATATTTTAACTTGTGCCTTTTTTTCTTGCTTTTAATACTAATGGAACCAGAGGACTGGTATGGGAGGAACATTGTTAACCCCTAGTTTGAAGAGAAGAAAAATCATGAATTCCTAGAAATACAGATTGATGAACTTGGATATTAATTCTCAACAAAATTCTAAAATTATTAAATTCCATCATTAAAATGATGGCCTTGAAAAGGTAAATGAGATAGTAAAATAGGAAGCAGTAGTTACATAAGTTCACAAAAGTTATACCATACCTATACATTTTTGTTTGTTTGATAGACTTACTACCAATTAAAGACATGTTCTAAACATTTCAACAAAACTTCAAAGTTTCTCAAGATACCCTATGGACTAGATGGAGACATGTGGGTTGACTGACAGGCAGAACTTTAGGTAGATATTTATAACTCTCTGAATGGCTAAAAGAATGATAATTAATGGAAAAAATTAACTACGTAAGACCTCTATCCTTTATCTCATTCAACCTTTTTATTAAGGATAGAAAAAGTATGCTTATCAATTTTGCAGATGACACAAAACTGGGATGTCACTAATACACTAGATGACAGAATCAGCATCCAAAAAGACCGAGTAAGTTAGAAATATGGGCTGCAATGAATAAGATATTTATTAAGGATAACAGTAAAGGCGTATCTTCAAACATAAAAAAATCAATCACACAAAGATTGGTCTAGATCAGGGTGGGCAAACTACTGCCTATGAGCCGAATCTAGCCAGCGACCTGTTTTTGTATAGTCAATGTGCTAAGAATGCTTTTTATTTTAAAATACTTTTAAAAAGTAGAGCGTTTTGTGACACATGAAAATTATATGAAATTACGTGCATTCACACTTCAGTCTACCTGAAGTTTCATTGGAATATGGCCAACATTCATTCATTTATACATTGTCCATGGCTACTTTTGTGCTATAGACAGAAATGAGTAGCTATGACAGAGAGTATAAGGCTCGTAAAGCATAAATATCACCAGGACCTTTAACAAAAAAGTTTGCTGATTTTTGATCTAAATATATAAAAAGCATTGGTTTGGTTCATTACAAAGTCACTATAAGGCAAGAGTGCACTGCATCTGCCCCTGAAGGTAAAGGGATAAGATCTTAGATATCAATAGAGTTCAATAGATATCAATAGGAACTACATTGTTAGAATTTTTTAATTCCAACTAAGCACCAGGTACTATGCTAGTGATGCAAACATGACCACAACCTAAGATAAAGGTAGTGACTAAGACTTGGTTCTTGCTTTTAAGCTCAGAGTCAAGGAGGATGGACAACCATGAAACTAATAACAGTATGTGCTAATAGTGTGACCTACATCCAGAATACTGTGTTCAGTCCTGAGCAGTATATTTTAAGGAGGACATTATCAGTCTTGGTATTATTCAAAGGAGAGCAAAAAGTTTGTGATAATCTATATACTGTTAAATGGAGAAAGTTGAAAGGATAGGGGCTGAAATGTTTCAAGAGAGGTAAGAGATATGTGACCATGATTGTTAATATCACAAGTGTTCAAAAATGGTAAAAGAATTAGAATTTTTTTTTACAACTGCTAGTGGGAGAACCGGACTCAACAAATACACATTTTAAGCAGGAACACATCATAGATATAAACACTTTCTGGCAAAGTAAAAATTTTAGATCTTTTCTATTCCTGAAAGTGTTCAAGAAGACTAGGTGATATCTATGAATGAAACGAAAGGATTCCTGTATTGGTGGTTTAGATTGACTCAAATTCTAGGCAAAGTATATTATAAACAGATAATGAATTATTTTAAAAGCCAAGTTAAAGACAATGCTTTATCCTGTAGTCCCATGGTTCTCAACCAGACTAGGGATGATTTTGCCATGCATGGGACATTTGACAATGTCTGAAAACATTTTGACTATCACAAGTTGGAAAGGAGGGTGATGCTATTGGCATCTAGTGGGCATTTCGTGATGCTGTAAATATTCTATCATGCACAGACGGTCCCCCCCCCCAACAAATAATTATCTGACCTAAAATGTGAATGGCACAGAGGCGGAAAAACTATGCAGTAATCTATTTGTGGGCTGGTGATATATGAGTTAGAGACTTTGGGAGAGGCTTGCTTTAAAAAAATGTTATGTTTTCGGGAAAAGTATCTAGCATTGACTTGTAACATAGATAATGAAGCTCTCTGTATTCCTCAAATATTCATTTTTCTTACCTCACGTTCTTATCAAATCTAAGTTGTCTGAGAAAAGCAAACACATTCTTTAATACAAAACTCATTTCATACCTCCAACGTCCATCAATATCCTTCCTATTTCCTTTGTTGGGTAGAATTATTTAACTAACAAGTAAGAAATGGCAGTAATTGGGTTCTCTTTAAGATTCCTTTGTTGTAATTAATGAGAAAGAGGCAAACGAACCCCAAAGAAACCCATGGAACAACTACTCAGCATGTGTTGCTTCCACAACTCCAAAATGCAGGGTTTGGGATGTAGTATAATCTCTCATCCTGGGATGACCTACTTCAAACACATGTATTTCCTCAGGGCCTCAGTTTATCAAAGGTGGTGCACTCTAAGGTGCTATCTTTTGCATTTCTAAATATCCCTGACCCTGAACTCCTCTGGAATGCCTTCACCTGTCCTCTAAATCCAGGGCCACTGAGCTATCCATTCACTTCCCACATGGCCTTTCTGGGCCTTTCCGAAAATTTCTCCGGATTAATCCTCAATTCACTTTCTCCCTGAGTAGCTAGCTCCTTGGTTCTGGTACTTTTAGGCCTTTTCCCATAACATCAATTGGGAACTTCCGTGTAAGTTAGAAAACAGCTAACCTGTCTCCCGGTGCCCACGGTCTACGTTTGGTATCACTCAAAAGGCAAACCAGTTCTGATACCGCCTTTTCCCCTCCATCCAAAACCCTTCTCCTTAGCCCAAGGCCATCTTAAAACTCCAAGGATCGTAAGCACTCATACTTTTTTGACTATCCCGGCTCAAATTATATTAAATATATTAAATGAACCCACACCCTATATTAAATATAATGCATAACTATATGGGTTACATTGTGGTGTTGGGTTACCTTTTCGTAGATTTATTTAGGTTTGCAATTGATTTTCCCTTTTGGGAGTCAAAACATTATTTCAGAACTCAAAAAAGTTTGTGGGCTGGCACTAGTGTATCTAGGGCTAAGGGAACAGACCTGCGTCAGGCTTCCCCTATCCGGGTCCGCTACCAGCCGCCCCTCAGCGCCCTTCCGCCTCCCGCCTCCCGCCTCCGCGTCTCGCGTACCCTCATGACCACCCCCCTCCATTCGCGCTCGCACCCTTCACCACTAACATCCCTCTCCGTTGGCCTCGTCCAGCCAGGCTCCCACCTCCCCAGGTGCCGGCCTAACCCGCCGCGTCAGCCCGCTCGCTGGCCTTAGGTTAGCTCCAGGGGCACGGACAGCAGGGCCTCGGAAAACTCCTTTCCGCCCCGCCCTCAGCCCCACCCCTTCCCTCCTCCGCGCCTCCACAGTTTCCAGGCGCGCGCACATCCCTACTTCGGACTCTTCGCTCCACCCCACTCGCAGGCCCCGCCCCGCGTACCTGGGCCCGCCCCCCGACCCTGCCCTTCGCCTCACCCCTTCCGGCCCCAGCCTCCTCGGAATTCCCAGGCGCACGTACATCCCTACTCCGGGTTCTTCTCTGTACCCCGCCCTCGTGCCCCACCCCTAGACCACGCCCCCGTGCTCATCTTTACTTCGCGGGCCGAGCTGGGCAGCCCGCCCAAGGGCCTTAACTCCGGGGAAGAGCACTGTCTACTCTCCCGCAGCTCGATCACTGGGGCCTGCTAGACCGACGGACCCACCTCCGAGCGAACACGCACGCGCAGTGCCCACCTCTCCGAGCTCCGAGCTCTTGGCCCTCAGGTCGCCTACCCAGGGCCGGGCCCCGCCTCTAGGCTCGGCCCCGCCCCTCATGCCGGGTCCTGCGCACGCGCGTCTCTCTTGCCCAGCCTTCCCACCCCCCCCCCCCGCCTGTCAGCTCCGCGGTCCCAAGGCGCTAAGTCGCCTCCAGCCCCCTCCCTCCTCCATCCTCTCTCTGTCCCACGCTCCTTAGCTTTGTGCCTCGGGCGCTGAGCCGTTTTTCACCCCCCTCAGCGGCGCCGTGGAAGGAGGGAGCTGCCACTGAGGAGTGCCGCTCTCTGCCCCAGGCAGGGGCACAGGTAGGTGGCGGCCGCGGGCTGGACGGCTCACGGAGCCCCGGGCTGCGAGTGGGGGCGGGGGCGGTGTGTGACGGAGGGGCGGAGTGGGGGAGGGGAGGACCCGGAGGAATGGGGTTGGGGTGTGTGGTTGGGTGAAAGGTGTGAGGATGAGGATATAGGCGTGTGGGAGATGGGTTTATGGGTGAGGTTCATGGTGCTGGGGTAAGTCATGGGGATGTGGGAATTGGGGTTCGGGTAGGATGGGAGAAGGGAAAGGATAAGCTTGGGTGTACCCGGGGAGGGGCCTGCGTGGGAATTTAGAGAGATGAAGAACTGCCCTGCTGGGTAAGGGCTTTGAGGAGTACAAGGAGGAAAGGATCTAGGATTGGAATCGGAGAAAGGGTGGGGTCTTGGAGGTAGGGAATAAAGAAGTTGGGCTGTGGATTGTGAAAATAGGCATAATTCCTGAAGGAAGAGGATTTTGAAGGTTGAGGACAAGAAGACAAGGAAAGAGATGGAGAGATTGGGGTCCTAGGAGATGGAATCCCAGAGTGAAAGGAAGGGAATAACTGGTGAAGGACAGAGAAAGAGTGCCTGCTGGTTAGAGTGGGTGGGCGTGGAATGGTGTGGGGAAGGAGGGGAGGCAGGTGGTGGTGGGATTGGGTCTGGGGGACGGGGAGCCAGATTTCAGAAGGGCCATGTAAGTATTAGAAGGGCATAAGAGAGGTAGGGGCATAGGAGCTGGAAGTGGGTTAAGGAAGGAGAGGTTAGAATTTTGGATGTGGAGATTGGATTTTGTGTGAGCAGCTCTCAAGTTAGCTGGGAAAAAAACTAAGAATGTCAAGATGTGGGAGAGATTGGTATGTTCATGGGGGAAATAGGGAGCTGGATATGGTGGTGTGACCCTCTGGAGCTTGGGAGAGAAAAGGATATGGGTAAGAAGGCAGGTAGGAAATGAAAGTTATAGGAAAAAAGAAATAGTGAGAGAAGTTGAAAATCAAATAATGGTAGTTGACACAGAACAATGAAGGTAAGATTGTTAGTTGATTATTGGTGGTTAGGAACTAGTTTCTGTTCAGGTTTTTATGTTAGAAATTTTCTCAAAAATTCTGCATTTCCAAATAAACACGGGATATCTGCAGCTTTGGGGTGAAAGCCATTGACTGACAGAGTTTTCCTGGTGTGTGGATGTGGGTAATTTCTGGCCTGGCAGAGGGAAGAAGTGAGGCCTCAATGTAGCTCTGTCCTGGCTCTGTTCCCACCATCTCTTTCCTCAGATGTTCACTGTTTTTTTGTGGTGTGTGTGTGTGTGTGTGTGTGTGTGTGTGTATCTCCTTCCTGTCCCCCTAGACTGAGTCAGTAAATACCAGAGGGATCAAACAGGTGGATGAGATTAATTTTTAACATCTTTTTTTTATCCTTAAGGCTGATGTCATATTTTTATTCTTAAGAGACAACATCATGCAGTGGAAAGAGCTTGAACTTTGGAGTAATACAGCCTTGAGATTGAATTCTGGCTCTGCCACTTACTAGCTCTGTTCCATAAGTAAGTTACTTTGCTTCTCTGAGCCTCTTCATCTGTTCAATGGCAATCCTGACCTCATAGGATTGTTGAGGATTACATGAAATCATTTAATACAGCACCTAGCACAGTCCTTGACAACTGGTAGGTGCTTAGAAAATGGTTGCTGTCACACTCACTATCACTATCATCCTGATCATTACTGTAATTAAGACTAATCATTATTGTTCTTAGAGGATTGTTATTTACCTACTAAAGTTAGGTGCTTTCTTCTCTTTCTCTTCAAATTAGAATGCTATAGGCTCAGTTCACAATTTTAATCCTGTTACCAACCTCCCCTACCCCACTTGACTGGGATAGTCCTATTTCTTGCTTGGTAAACTGGCTTCAAAGTATAAAAAGCTGTAGTGTTTATCAATTTCTTTATCTTGCCTTTTATTCAAAAGGCTATAGAGAACTTTTAATGTAGTATACTTTCTTCATTTGATGAAATGACATGCTTTGTGGTAACTTTGGCCCATTCATGTGGCCAAATATTAGAACATGCGCTATTGTGATATTTTTTGTGGTGATGTATGGGCTGTAAAACCGCCTCTCTGTAGGAAGCCGGAAGACTATTAAAATGCCTATTACTCTGATGACCTAATATAAAATATGGCTAATGCAGATCTACACTGAACATTGGTATTCTTACATATACTGATTATTTTGATTTTCCCATTTGCAGAAGATTTTTGCCATAGTATGTCCCCTGAGGGTGCCCATTTATAATAGACCACCATGTGCAACAGCTAGGCACAAGCGAAAGCCAAGTACAGAAGCTTTGTGTGGAATTCACTTGCTTTATGGTTCTGAGCCTTGAAAGATTTCAACACTAATATAATTCTTAGATCATTTTATAGTACCTTACAAATTTTCAAGATACTCCTTATTAGGAGAATGCAGGATGCACTTATTTTGCAGTAGCACTCAAAGTTCACCAGGATACTCTGAACCAAGGTGGGTTCCACAAATGCCTTAGTTGAAGAATAGAGAGGCCTGGAGGCTTCTGGACAGATGGTGTAGGTTTACTCTTTAGGAAATATTGGATTTCTTTTCATCATGTAGAAAGGGAATTAGCATTTGATGAGTAATTTAAAGGTAAACTATAGCCAGAACTGTGCCTTTTAAAAAAAAAAAAAAAAAAAAAAACATGATTCCTGGAAGCAGTGGCTGCCAGGATTGGGGGCAGCCTGGGTTAACGTCCTTCCTCTTGTCCCAAGCAGCTGTGCCCTCTGCTGGGTGGAATCAGACTTTCTGCTTTTCACCCAAGTAGTCATCCATTCATCCATTTGTCCATTTTACTCCAAAGTTTGTTGAAGGCAGTATTGAGGGTGAGGATTAGGGATGGTACAGATGGGAAGACCCTATTTCTTTGTCAGGGAGCTTATAATGTACTATCTATTATATGTTACCTTCCCTTGAATTTGTCTTTCTTTTAAAATCAAGTCATTCCTTTTTAGGTCCATGCTTGGTGTCTACTTTCTGATAAACAGATAGAATAGGGCTCTGAATATCCAATCATAGGGATAAAGACCAAAGGGTATCTGTTTTATCTCCTGGTCAAGATTAAAGTCTGTGAGGTTGAAGGCACCAGATGCTTACTCCTTCTGGAAGAAGATCTTAGAATAAATGAGGTATCTTCTTAGCAGCAGACACTAAATACGGGCAAGAGTATCAGTTAGAAGAGCTGTCACTGTGACAAGAGGTTTTTTTTCTGGTTTGTAGATCCCCCCCCCCCCCGCCCCATGGTCGTACCAGTAGCAATATACTCCCATCATCTGCTTTTCTTCTACCACCTGCAGAAGGGTCTGGCAAGTGGGGGAGGTGCTGCAGCTGTTGCCTGGAAGAGGCACTGGCTCCTAGCAACAGTATCGGCCCTGAAGCTCAGAGCACTAAGTCTGTCCCTTTGAGGTCTCACCCTTCCTCTCAGTAAATTCAGCAAATAATCTGTCAAGGGCTTACTCGGTACTAGGCACTATGTTGGGTCTAGAAAAGTGTGATGAATCAAATAAGCGCTTTGCCTTCAAAGAGCTCACAACTCTGTGGACATTAGTAAGAGAAAGACATAGTCACGGTGCTAAGTGCTATGTAGAAGGAGCCATTGGTGCTCTGGGAAAAACCAGACAGGCATGTACTGGTGCAGAGTTTAGAGAAGCAGAGGAGGGTATTCCAGCCAAAGGGAGCAGAATTGGGCAAAGGCCATTGGGACAAGAGAACACAGCCAGCTTACCTGGGGCGTATGGCATGGCCAGAGTAGGGCATAAGGAAACGAGCAGAAAAGGATGAGACTCCCAGACTAGGCAGATCCTTCTTTTCTGATGTTTTACACACGTAATTATTCTCAGGAGAAACGTGGATTGTACTGATGCCCACAAACAGGATCAACTGTTTGATCTCCAGGGACTCAGCATTTTTGATCACTGACTTGATTGCTGACACTTTTAAGTGGCATCAGAGCTGCATCTTAGCTGTGTATTGATGCAGAAAAATCTGAATTGGTTCACTCTATAAGTCAGAGTCTTTTAGAGATAACAGAAGCTTTTTTACCTATATTATATTAAATTTTACCTCCCCTCCCTTTAAATTGTTGTAGAAATGATCATCAAATATTTTCACTTTATTTAACATAGCAATTTCTTGTGTATTTTGAAATCCCACAGTTGCTCAGGATAACATTTATTCCAGTTAGTACTTGTGTACAAAATGTCATCCAAATTATCACATAAATACCTGTTTTTGATACTTCGCCTTATCTTTAAAGTGCCCTAATAGAACCTTAATAGATATGAAGCTTCCAGGGGCTATAATAGCTTTTATTTAGCTCTTGTGATATAGATTTTTAAAAACCCTGTTCCTTCAGTCTATGTTTAGGAAAGGTTTAGGAAATGAGTAAACTTTAGTCCTGCAAGTAAGTATCTGCTCAGGGACTGTTACATACCAGAACATTTTGTTAGAGAGTCTGGATGAATTAAATATGGTCCCTTCTCAAGGAGCTCAAACCAGCAGAACACAGGCCAGGAAACAAATCAGCAGCAGAATGGTGAGCCAAGTACAACCAAAAAGTGTGTAGAATGGGCCAGAGTAACAAGGGAGTTACTCATTTCTAGTCTTTGTCCTGTGCATAAACATGGTTTAAAAAACAAATAATAAATTCCATATGTACTCATTTGTAACTTGCAAATCAAACATTTTATAATTTTAATGGCTGTATAACATTTCATGGTATGGATATATCATAATTTATTTAGTAACACCTCTGTTTTTGGACACTTAGGTTGTTTCCAGTTGCTTTGCTAACATCAACTGTGTTGCCATGACTTTCCTTGTAAATGGCTCTGCCCATTCTTTGATAACTTCTTCAGGGTGAATTTTAGAAATGAGACTTGAGCTGGTTTTTGAAAGATGAATAGGAGATCACCAGATAGACGAGAAAAGGGGGAAGGTAGAAAAGGGAATTCCAGGTAGTGGCAATAGAGGCAACTACCAGTGCCCAAGTTCACAAGCAGCTGGTAAGCTTCATTTCCCCAAACCAGCCACAGGGCCTTCCTGGTAGGCTCAAAAAGCTCTGGGCACAGCAAGATGAAGTTACGTGTTACAAATGGCATTTTAATTGGATTTGCTTCCCCTGTGCTTTTTACAGTTACAACAAAGGCAATGTCTTACTACCTCAACTCAGAAAACCACCTAGACCCAGGGCCCATCTACGTGCGAGAAAATGGGCAGCTGCATATGGTCAATCTGGCCTTGGATGGTGTCAGGAATAGCCTACAGAAGCCAAAGCCTTTCAGACTGTTTCCCAAAGGGTTTTCTGTAGAGCTTTGCATGAACCGGGAAGATGATACCACACAGAAAGAGAAGACAGATCACTTCATCTTCACATACACCCGGGAGGGGAATCTTCGGTACTCCGCCAAATCCCTCTTCAGCCTGGTCCTGGGCTTCATCTCCGACAATGTTGATCACATTGATTCCCTTATTGGCTTTCCCGAGCAGATTGCTGAAAAGCTGTTCTCTGCTGCTGAAGCTAGACAAAAATTCACAGAACCAGGTACAGGGCTAAGGGCTTTACAGAAATTCACTGAGGCCTATGGAAGTCTGGTGCTTTGCTCCCTGTGTCTGCGAAACAGGTGAGTGTTCTGATTAGAATATTGAGTATTTTATTGGGTGTGCTAATTGTGTCAAGCTCTGGGTCATAGTGGGCTTGGGGCCTTCTCCCATTAACTATCTCTTCAATTTAGAACTTCCAGACACAAAGTGGTGGGCCATTTTAAGAAAAATCACTCTTTTTGTCCCCTCCCTTTTCCAGACAGCACTTAGCTTTATTTTAAAACTACTTTACCAAGATTAGTTGCTTGCCACAGCTCTTTTATTATGTAGAAAATACTCTTCTACCAACTTTTCTAGTAAGAGAAAATAGAAAAGACAAATTGTGATTCTCCATGCCAAAGAGCTCTCGTATGCTCTTGGGATGTGAAAACTAGTAACCAGAGTTCTCAGTCCTTTTCCAGTTTTCAGACCTTTTCATTTAGGCAAAGGAAGATATTGGGCATTAAATAATAAGACACTTGAAAGAATGAGTGATTAAAATTTCAAGTATCCTAAATTTTGGAAATTTTCATATAAGGTCCCAACACCAAGGTCTGTCTGTTTTCTAATGAGCAGATGTATTTTCTTGTGACTTCACGCATATACTTTTATTGATCTCTTTAAAATTTTTTTCCACCATCATGGAAGATTTTCAAAACATCTACTAATTAAAAAGAAAAACTTTAAAAAATGTACATGGAAACGAATTTAAAACAAACACAACAAGGTATAAAGCAAAACATAAGCCTCCCTCTCATCATTCTCCTATTTCTTCTCCCTAGAAGCAACTGCTGTTATCAATTTCTTTTATAATATTCCAGAGGTATTTTGTACATATACATGCATGTATAGGTTTCCCCTTTGTCATACAAATGGCAGCACACTGCTTACCCTGTTGAGCACCTTGGTTTCTTCATTTATTTTGAAAATCATTTAGCATCAATGCTGGTAAAGGGGATCAAATATATGGTAGTTGAAGGAAACTGGACTTTGGGTGGTAATCACACAATAGAATATATAGGTGTCAAATTATAATGTACACTTGAAAATTATACAGTTGTATTATTAATCAATGTTACCATAATAAACTTAATTTTAAAAATTAAATAAATTTTTTAAAAAGGCTAAATAGCATGTGATAAAGGAAAAGAAATTGTACTAGAAAACATAAGCCAAGCTCATATACTTAAAAAAATAAAGAAGCAATCTATTTAATCAGCTCATAGAATTAATGTTTTTCCCTAGGCCAAATATTATACTTTAAAAAGAAAAGGCATGATCAAATGCAGACAAAAACAGAACCATGGACCCATGAAGTGTGCAGACACCTTATGAAAGCTCTGTCTTTGTGCTGCGGCCTCGGTCACGGCTGGGCCTGGCACTGCTGCCAATGGAAAGGAAAAACTTACTTTGCCTAAAAGAAAAAGTCAAGCAATTTCATTGTAGCTCATACACTTGGAATACACATTACTCCTTTATTTTTTATTCTAATTTATATTTGTTATAGAAAAATTAGAACAATGAAAAATAGAATTATAATGAGTATCTTGTTTTAAAATTATTTTAAAGACAATACATACTATTTGAGAAATACAAAACTAACGTTAAAAAATTAATAGTCCCATTTATAGTAATTTAATTTAATATTTCTTAATAAATTTAATAGAATTTTTTCATACATTTGGAAATATACCGTAATCTACAATTGGTATCCTGTTTTCCTTTTATTCCACCTACTATTACAGCTTAAATATTTCTCATGATAGTGAAAGTGCTTTTTACACATGTGTAGTGTCTGCATACTGTTCTAGTGGTGAAATTGGATGAAAATAGCACTTTTATTCATGTTTCATGCACACATAACTAAGCATTTCTGGAAAGCAGCTTGGCAATATGTATCAAGAACCTTTAAAACATCTATACCATTTGTTTGCCCTTTAATTCAATTTACTAGGAATCTGTTCTAATTTCTAACATAAAAATTATATATAGGAGCAAATATTTTTACATAAGGTTCATTATAGTACTAGTTGTATTAGTGAAAACCTGAAAGCTGACTATCCAACAATAGAAAATTAGTTAAGCAAATTATGGTACATTAATATGATGAGATATTATATAACTATTAAGATAATATCCAAAGAGCATTTAAAGTGATGGGGCAAAATGTTCATTATGTACCAAATGAAAATATAAGAATTAAATTTACAAATACTGTATGATCCAGTTTTGTTTAAAAAACAGGAATTTTTCTATGTATTACATACATAGAAAAAAAGAAACCCACTGAATTATAATCTAGATAGTGGGATAGTGGGATTGAAATTAGTTTTAAGTTTTTTAAGTTTTATTTTTTTAATAATTTTTTATATTTTCTTAATTTTTTTTCTAAGAAGGATGTATTATTTTTATTATAAAATATTAGAAGCATTTTAAACATTTTTTTGGCTCATATTTTATTGCAACGATTCCAAACTTTGCTGTCTTATTCAGATACAAGAGCGAGATTTTTCAGTTGTGATTTTTTTTTTTTAAGTCCCTTCTTTTGAATCTCCAGGGGATAAAAGGAAGAGGGCAGGAGATTTGGGTTTGCATTTGCAATCCAGGGCTGAAGCTACAGCAGCTAAGATTTTACCAGCAAAGTTTTTTCCAGCACAAAAGGGTTCAGGTCAAAAGGAAAGCACTTGAGAAAATAATTGAAAATGAGATAATTGGGTAGGTTCAGAGACTTGCCATCTTGGGTTAAGTCAAAGCTGCCTGCCAGAAGGAAAAGCCAGTGTCTTTGCAATTGGGTTGCGACGCTATGAAACTGTATTCCCTGTGTTGAAACCCCAGTGATATTTAATCCCACTGGTGATTACAGGGAGGCAAGTATGTTTTCCTTAAAATATCACCCTGTGTAACTGAAGTAATTATAATAGCTACCATTTAATGAGGGCCTATTAGAATCCATGTATTTTAGAATATTATTTCTAATTTTCTTTATAATCCTGAAAAGAAGTAATCATCAGCTCCAATTTCTAGCTGGAGAAATTGAAGCTCAGAGAGGTTAAGTAACTTTCTCACAATCACACAAGTAATTAGGGTTGTTAGAATCCAAGCTCAGGTCTGACAGTAAAATATGTCTGTGATCTTTCTGTTGCTTCTCCACTATACTATTCTGAATTCTTTAAGGGACAAATTGAAGACTAGTTTTGAGCAAGACCTTAGAACTTTGATTGTGTTCTAGGTAAGCATCTAGTAATGTCTGTGGCTTTGCATGTTGTTTTTTCAGCTTTGATTTTTGTAATGTTTGTTAATCATGTTATACATTGTTATGCCCTTCACAGATAACTCTTGTTTCAGAATTACTAAAAATCTTTTGGTTAATTGATCAAAGGATGTATGCTTTCCTTTCTCTGATTGCCAGTAATCCCCCAAATCCCTGTTAACCCACTTCATCTCTGATTGTAAGATGGAAAACCAGCAGCTTTATTTACAGTGCAATTAAAATACATCTGAGTAAATAAGGCTCATTTGTGTACCCAGCTGAGCTCAGTTACTAGGCAGCTTAGAGTGGGTATCAGTGCCCCAGGCCATCTGTACCTAGCAGTCAGGCCAGCCACAGCTTCAGTACATTTTATTTTTCTTGGAAGTAGAAAGAAAAAGAGATCTGACTTTCCTCTTACCTTCTGATTATTTCATCCTTTTTTGGTAATTATGATCCTGCTGACAGAAGAGAGATGTCAACACTTTTAAGTTTCACCACATTGATCCTAGCATGCCATCTCTCTGGAAACTTCTAGACATCCATAAGGAAATGAATGAGAAAGGTGTGTGCTTGCCACAAGTCAGTTTCCCAGTTCTTTTAGGATCCTCTTCTCTCTGTTTCCTGTCAAACCTAACCCCTTTTCATTTTTTCTCACTGACCTCATCTAAAACAGATAAATGACTAGAAAGCAGGGTGGAGACCACAGCCTGGGCTGTGGAATGCCTTTGTGATCTCCTTTTCCTCTCTAGAGGCCTCCCTGATGCTTCCTGGTAATAGTTCCTGTGTAATTAAATTGGTGGTGCTCACAGGTTTGTCTTAATAACCATCTAGATTTGAGTGGGTCCTTGTAATAGTTATACTGCACATACTTTCGAAGTAAAGTTAGCGGGGTAACAGAGGGACAGTGGAGTGGGCAGACACTCAAACTTGGGTTTCAATAGAGAAAATAAAATGCAATACGCTAAATATCTCTTGGTAGGTCATTGGATGTGAAGATTAGAACCGAGAGTTCTTGGACCTCTTCCAGTTTTTAAACCACTAGATACTAAGCATTAGAGAAAAAGCAACCTTCAAGAAATTATTAATTAAAATTTTGAATATCCTAAAGTTTGGAAATTCTGTGATAAGACCTCGGCAGCTACATCAAAGTCTTTCTGCTAACAAAGCAGATGTTATCTTTGTGACTTGTCTTTGCTCATATACTTTATTTAGTTTTTATTCCATTGTCATGTAAAATGACTTTCAAGGCATTAACTAATGAAATAATTTAACCTGTGCCCATGTAGTAATCAGTGAAGTATGCTTATGCCATAGTAGTTTGTCCTGATGAAAGTGGACTACAGCAGAAAGCCACAAATGGTACTGTTTCAAAGAAGAAAAAGAAAAGCTGTTGATTGCTCTCCACACCCACAGATATCTGGTGATCTCAGAAAAACTTGAGGAGATTAAGTCTTTCCGGGAGCTGACCTGCCTGGATCTTTCCTGTTGCAAGCTTGGAGATGAGCATGAACTTCTAGAACATCTCACCAATGAGGCCCTGTCTAGGTATTGACCTGCCACTGTTGCAGATGAATTGTTTTATCATTTTTTTTAAAGGGTGATCCAACAGGATCATCTTGAAGAATACCAATTACTTCTCAATTCTGTGTTTGCTAGTTTTTTTCCTAAAATATTTTTAATCTCCATTTACTTGGTAGAAGCAAAATAGATTGGACAATCTTATGAAATTTAGTTGGTTCATTTTTCTAAATAACCTTTATTTCAGCATGTAGTGCTTGAAGATACCTGAGTTGAAAAATGATTTTGTCCTTTGTTTGTCTAGTCCTAGTTTATTCTAGCAAGAGATGAGAAGTTACCCAATTTTCCGAAGTAATTATTTTCCATTTTAACTATTAATGAACTATAAATTATTTAAAAAGTGAACTATTAAAGACAGCCAAATACATCTTTTCAAGAACCATAATTTAAAGAAATCGCCCAGTTTATGCCAACTGATCTCAGTCTGGTGGGCAGATAGGAGGCCAGATGGATTCCTTCGTGGTTTCATAAACACCCAGAAGGACAACAACATTACAAACCTGATTCTAACCCACTTCCTGGGGCCTACCTAGGACAGCAACACCTATATACTGCCATATACAAAGATATTTTTGTGTGAGGTTAGTAAAGTCCAAATTTCTTGTTCAGTGTGCAACAGTGGAACACATTAATACACTACTGTAAGGTTAGCTAAATGGGTAGACTTAATGAGTGTACCTTAAAACTCAATCTGAAAATCTAGATTTATAAAGTTGGTTAAACTTACAGGATTGTTTCCTTTGCTAAAAGAATTCTCATAGGAGTTCAGTAACAGACTTTCCCGATACATGTAGCGTGTTTTTGGTGTTCACACTGCATTTGTCAGGCATTGAGCTTTTCTATTAAACAAGGTATATTTATCTCCTTAATAAAATTCATTTACCCCATTCCACCATATACCTTTAGTGCCCTTTGCCCTCTGAAGTTAGTACTACATAACACTGATCTCTAAGTTAACCTTCCTTTAGTAACTGAAATAGCACCAAAAGATCTTTTAACTGTTAAATGCATTGGGTGTGAAATAGGGGGTAGAGGATATTTTATATTTTTTAATGAAATTTTTGAAAGCATGTTCTCATACCTAGATTTTCTCAAACTCTTTAATTTTTTTATGGACTTTGTTTCCCTAGTGTAACTCAGCTCCACCTGAAGGATAATTGTTTATCTGATGCCGGGGTGCGGAAAATGACAGCACCAGTTCGAGTGATGAAAAGAGGCCTTGAAAACCTAACATTATTAGACTTATCTTGTAAGTTTTATTAGAAGTTATAGATTATTAATGTTGGAAGAATGGCCTTAGAAATCATCTAATTCTTCCTTTCATTTTAAAGGTGATAAATTGAGGGTACTTTCCTAGGTGCCACAGCAAGTAAGTGGGAGAGCAGGACTAAAGCCAGAGGCTCTTGACTCCTGGCCAGATACCTCTCCTGGCATGCTGCCATTTCTTTAGGGTAGGGAAAGCCCATACAGATTCATCCCTGTCACTCACTGTGCAGACAGGGCAGCCTTTCATCATATTCATAACATATATAAAGCACATTTGGTTCATCTTTACATTCTTTGAGTTGCTGATCCATATTGTCTGTGAGCTAGGTCTTTTTTAATCAACATTTGCTTGGTGAAAATCCAGATAAATTAACTATTATGATAACTTACTCAGGATTAACCAGATATTGACCCCAATGTTAGAAAGTTTATGGAGATCATTTATGATTTAACCAAACATCCACTGAATGCATGGCATGATGGTATGGTGTCAGAAGAATGAAAGGAGCAGGGTTTGAGGTCAGAGAACACTTCTTGTTCTGCTGCTCTTACTTAGCTACCCTAAGTAACTTGGGCAAGTTATTTAACCTCTCAGAGCCTTGGTTTTGGCTTCTGTAAAATGAAGATAATAATGAATATCTTAACCTTCCTCCCAGGGAAGTGTGTATTCATTCAACAAATATTTTTTGAGCATCTACAGTGTGCTAGGCACTGCGCTTATAGCCTTGAGGACTCTGCTAAATGTAGTACTCTCTGTTGTGAGAAGATAATATGTAAGAAAGGGTTTTGAAAATTATGAAGGTTAGTAAGAGTAGTAATAGTCTCTGTGTCTGAATACCTTTGAAATTTTTTAAATATTTGGAGGTGAAATGGCTATGAACAAAATCTGATGACCCATTTTAATACATGATTATATATGCTGTTTTCATATGGTTGCAAATTAAACCCTTTGAATTAACAACCTGGTCCATTTATTTTTCTGCCAACCCCCAACTCCTAGAAAGTTAGCGCTATAAAGGATCTTAAGGATTATCTAGCGTGGCTCCTTCATATTAGAGATGTATAAAGACAAGATCCCTATATCTAATTTACTCTGAAAAGTTTGCTCACTCAGTATTTTATATTTTATCATTATTTGTCCTTTTTTCTGACCTTATTGTTGACATTTTAGCAACAGTTCTTCTATAACAGAATACTACCTATGTTTTTGACATCAAGGTAACCCTGAGATCACAGATGCAGGAATCGGATACCTCTTTTCTTTTAGAAAACTAAACTGCTTAGATATCTCTGGGACAGGGCTCAAGGTAAGACTTTTGTTCTTTTATTTTTGCACACTCACAATTAAATATATTTTTTCTGCTAATTGGTGTTGAGAGAGGGCTGTTATTTATGAGGGTATTTATTTCCTACTGAATTCAATTACGAATTGACCAGATATGCGGGCATTCCTTTTCTGTCTTTCCCTCACTAGGACATCAAAGCCATCAAGCACAAGCTCCAGACCCACATAGGCCTTGTCCACTCCAAAGTGCCTTTGAAGGAATTTGATCACAGTAACTGCAAGACAGAGGGCTGGGCTGACCAGGTACTGCAGATTTTTCTCCCCTACAGTTAATATGGTTTTTCATTTTAATTCCAAATGTCTTATTCAATACTTAGAACAAACATTAATTTTCTTGGTATTTCTTGGCTGAATTGTCATCGTCATGTTAAACCAGAGACACTGATGGGCTATGACTGACCCAACTACTTAAGAAAAGGTGTTAGGTGCTGGTCCTTAAATATCATGCTCTGGTCACTAGATCATGCCTCATTATTATGGGCCCAGAAGAAAATGCCATCCTAGAAATGACTCAGAAACATAATGAATTCTGGCTTACCATGAAAAAAGCAGCATGACCCAGTTTCAGAAGGACAGATTTTCTTAGCAGTGTGTATATACTAGAGAGAAAGTAAGTCATACTCGTAAGGGTTCAAATCTGACTCTTCCCCTTTCGAGGGGCAAATTTCTTAACCTGTCAGAGCCTTAGTAAAGAGAAGTCTTTTTTCTCTTTTTCTCACTGAGCCTTCCCATTTTCAACTTCATGACTGAACTTTGCTTTGACTATGTCTTGTCTTTTTGGTCTCCCTTAAGTTGGTAAAGTACACACTTAAGTAGGAAATCAGAAGGTAACCAAGTGTACAGCACCAGTAGATGCTATCTTGCGTGTAGCTGGTGCCTTTCTCTTTCAAACACTTGAAACCAATGTTTCTTGGTGGAGACATAGAGAATTCCCCAAACTCTTGTTTTGGATCCATTCTCAGGGAAAGGGATCATTTAATTTAACTGAGTATTCATCGAATGTATGGCAGGGTGGTGAGGTGTCCATAGAATAGAAGGATCAGGATTTGAGGTCAGAGGACCTCATTACCACTTGATGGGCTTAAGCTGTGATGCATATGATGGTGGACCTGTCCAGCTGCCTGATTATAGCATCACCTTTCTATAAGCAAACAGGAAGGTGGGGGGGGCTGGTGAGTCAGTGTTACAGAAGCACTTTGAAGTTAGTCCAGAAAACACATACTGAAGTAATTATCATAGTGCATTGCCAGACACAGTTTGTGGCACTGGATGAATCCTAGATATAGCCAGTGGATTTGGGCCAGGTTGGGATAGTCATACAAAGGCTTGATATAGTTTGGTAGCAGGTGCCATGGTAGAAAGACCATAGGCTTTGGAGTCAGAGACCTAGGTTTGGGATTCTGGCTTGACAACTCGATAGCTGTATGACTTAAGGCAACTTTAAGTCTCTGTTTTTTCATCTGTAAAACATGGAAACCAGTATCTCTCTTGCAGAGTTTGGTATAAGTGAAATACCAAACAGCCTATACTGAAAATAAGTGGATTGGGCTCTGTGCAGCTTACACCGTGCAACATCAATCTGGTTATGGCGCTTGGCTGCAGAGCTTTATCTATCTTGTTGATTCCTTGTTGAAACTGTTGCAGACTGACTCCATGCTCTTCCTGCCTCATTCTCAGCAGGTGACATACTGTTCCCCTTAGATAGGAGGGAAGTAGAATATGACACATAAAAATGAGGCCATCTAACAGTCTCCTTACTTCCCCATTTCTGTCTCAAGACTTCTTCATGTCTTCAATCATAGTCTACTTCCCTCCTATCTAAGGAGAACAGGTATGCCACTTTATTCCAGTGATTGGCCTTTTGGGTTTTTTGGGGGGCAGGGGCGCTGTTTTTCAGCTCTGTTCCCTAAGATCAGCAGCTACCTCTGTGATAGTTCACTAATCAGTTCTCTCGACTGCCCCCCGACTCACATTTTCAGCCTCACCCTCTCTTGGTTCTTTTCTTTATGTGTATAAACATACTTAAGCTCCTTTTATTCTAACATGTCCTCATCTCCCAACACAACTGAATTGTTTTCTATTCTTATCTCTCCCACCTCCTCATTGCCTATTTAGTTCTTAGTTCCTTGTCCTCTAGTTTTAGCCACTACTGCTCTCCTGCAGGCATTCTCGTAAAGGTGGCATGTAATCTCATTCTTCACCTGCTTGGCTTTTCTGCAGCATGGCTGAAAAACATGTATGCCTCCTGCTTTTTCTCTGTCAGCCTGTCTCCTGGCTCTCCCCTAACTTTCTCACTTCTCCCTTTAGCTCTTGCTAATTCCTCATTTCCTCCTGTCCTCTGACTCTCCACTCACTCTCCAGATGATCTTAACTGTACTCAGAGCCTTAACTGTCCCTGCTGGGATGGTTCCACCTTCTCACACATGGTAGACCCATTCCTAAATATCGTCCGTACATCTCCACCTGGCATCTCAAATTCAGCGTGTCCAGGGCCTAACTCATTTTCTTCTTCCTCATTCCAAACATCTCCAAATTCAGCTGATCCATCTTGGCATTCTCTCAGATGTGGCCCGTTTTCCATAATCAGGAAAGTATCATAGAAGGGATGACAACTGATACTTACAGAGTGCTTTCTGTATGCCAGACACTGTGCTACACCCTACATGTATGTTATCTCATTTTACAAATGAAGAAATTGAGACTCAGAAATTAAATGACTTGCCAAGGGTCCCCTGGCTAGTAAGTAGTAGAGCTAACTCTGGAACTGGATTCTTAAACTCTGTGTTGTACTGCCTCTGCATCCCAAAAATGTTTTTCTTTATAATCATTTAATTGCGTACTATAATGAGAAATACTAAATTTAGTTCTTGTTACTCGTGGTATGTGTGAAATAATCATTTATTTTATTTATGTGTAGTTTATAGCCAGCCAAATTTCCAAATTAATTTGTAGCTTATAATAAAAATACATTTGTAACAGTTTTAAAAAATGGAAGCTGTTCATGAAGTACGTTGAGAATATGGAAATGTGGGCATTTTATACACACAGAGTTTGAGTTATAGCTGGCATATTTTAAGACATGAGTGAGTCAAGGAATGTGTAAAAGTAATTTGACTAAGGTTTTAAATTTTATTATTTAGTTTAAGGATATGCAGTTTATTTCTAGTTTGGAATAGACATGAAAATAGGGAGTCAGCTTTACAGATTTGTCCTAAGTCATGCAAATACATACATCCAACATGTTTGTATTTTAACCGACTCCTACAGTAAAACAGAAAATCCAGGGTTGACTTGGTTCTTACTCTTATCAACAATCATCTGAAGTCAGATCATCATGTTTTTGGAAAGAGAACAGGGGGAATAAGGAAGGTTTGAGATTAAAAGCTTGAGATTTTATTCAGATTCAATCTTTCCAAATACGTTTTAGATTGTTCTGCAGTGGGAGCGTGTGACTTCAGAAGCTGTGAAGCCACAAGAACCCTCGGAACCTCGAAAGGCAGCTCAGCACTTCTGTGAGAAATTCCTTTTCCTTTGGAGTTTTTGCCCTTAGGTTGTTTGCCACCCTTAAAGCAGTAATCCTATCTTCATTCAGTGGGAAAATTAATTGTGATGGTATTAACTTAATTAGATCACAAAAACTTGTGTTCTCTCAACATAGCTTACAGTGTGAGTTCACGCTTAGCTTTGAGCACAAGCACCAGGAAAATAGCTTATTGTTTGTATGTAGGTATGTATGTATATTTGTATGTCCTATCTTGTTCGAAAAGAGATTTGCAGTGGCACAGAAGACAGTACAGATGTTTAAAAAGGAATTAAATTTAGCTAAAAGGTAGAAGCAACCCAAGTGTCCATCAGCAGATGAAGAGATAAACAAAATATAGTATCTACATACAATTGAGTAGGATTCAGCCTTAAAAGGGAAGGAAATTTTGACACTTGCTATCACAGGGATGAAACTTGAAAACATTATGCTAAGTAAAATAAACCAGTCAATAAAAGACATAGTGGTTGCCAGGGACTGAGGAAAGGGTAAGAGGGAGTTATTGTTTAATAATAAAAGAGTTTCAGTTTGACAAGATGAAAACAGCCTGGAAATGGATGGACTGATGTTTGCACAACAGTGCTACAGAACTGTACACTAAAAAGGAATTAAAATGGGAAATTTATGTATCTTTTAACAATGTTTTACAAAGGAGTTAAGTGATAAAATAGAAGTGAAGGAGAAATAAAAAAGCCAGGGCATACCAAAAAATATATAATAAGGTTGTATCATTTGAGAGTTGTGCCATAAATTTGGCTCTTAGAAACAGACAAGTCCAGAATTTGAATAGTAACGACTAACATTTTTTTTTAGCTTTTACTATGTGCTAAGCATTGTGCTGAGCACTTTATGTACATTATTTATCTTCACATCACCCTTATGAAATAGGTTTATATACCTATAAAAAATGAGAAAACCGAATCTCAAAACAAGTCATTTGCTCAAGGTCACTTATCCAGGAGGCAGCAGAGTACAGGCCTTCAGCCTGTGCTAGTGCATATGCCACCATTACCTTCTAGGGCACTCAGAAGGGAATAAAATTAATGCAGACTCACCCTGTTTGGGCCTTGGTCATTTCCCTTGGATCATCTTTCTAGACTTAGGCAGACATTAGTATGTCAGTGTAGTAAACTCATTACCCTTCCCTTCTGTCACTCTCATAATAGATGGGAAGAGGACTCGAACAGAAACCCCAGTGAAGTGTCCCCTGGCAGACACCCACATGAACTCCACTGAGAAACTCCAGTTCTATAAAGAGAAAGTCCCAGACTGCCATGGGCCACTGTTGAAACGTGAAGCTATCTCAAGCCAGGAGTCAAAGAAGAGCAAGAGAGCTTTTGAAGAGCCAGAAAAGGAACAGGGTAACTCTTCACAGTCTTCAAAGCAGAAATATGTGTGTCTTGCTGTGGAAGACTGGGACTTGTTAAATTCCTATTGATTGACAGACCTTTCTTCCCCCAGCTCTAACGGATGAGGAAAGGCAGCTGATGTTTTCCTTTTTGTTTGACTTTACCTATGGCATTAGCATAGCAAGCAGATATTTCTACTTTTGTGGTGGGGAAGGGGAATGCTATGGAAGTATGTAATAATTTCTAATGTATATTTTCAATACATAGTAATTTTTTCAAATAAACGTTTTTGCTGTCCTTGAGTTCTGCTTGTGAAATATAGACCGGAGCTACAGGAAATAACACTTTGGTTTGGAATGAAAGACCATGTGAACTAACAAGGCAGCTTAGCATGATTTGCTACTACCCCAATTTGGCCCAACCAATGGGATATATATGTATGTATATATATGTGTGTGTGTACGCATATGTGTGTGTGTGTATGGTTATCATGAGAATGCATCATATTTGCCATGCCTTGCTTTCACAAGAACCATGGAAGGTAGGGATTAGCCCAATTTAGAGTTAAGAAAACTCACTTAACCTAAGTTAGGTGAGTTGTTCAAGGTCACCAAGCTTATAAGTTACAGAACCAGAATTTATACTCCTTTCTGTCCACCTCTAAAGCCCACACTCTTACATTGCCTTTTAAATAATAGTTAACCATTTGTTAAAATCTCAGCTATTACATATGTGAAGTAAACACCAGGAATCTTCATAATAGTCCTAAAAGTAAGGCTTATCATCTTCCTTGACAGACGAGGAACCTGGGACCAATGACTTACCTTGGACCAGTGCTTCTCAAGCTTGATTACGGATGAAAACCACCTGGAAATCTTGTTAAAATACAGATTCTGATTTAGTTGGTCTGGAAACCTGAGATTCAGCATTTCTAACAAGTTTCCAAATGATGCTAATGCTTCTTATTTGCGGATTTCACTTTGAGTAGCAAGGCTTTAGACCTTCACTGTCCAATACAGTAGCCCTTAGTCACATATAGCCATTGAACATTTGAAAGGTGGCTAAATTGAGATGTGCTGTAAAACACACACTGGATATCAGACATCAAACTACAAAAGTATGAATGAAAGATATCTGCATTTTTAAGTATTGATTACACATTAAAATGGTAATGTGGGGGTTAACAATTTTACTTTCACATGTTTTTTTATTTTTCTAATGTGGCTACTAAAAAACTTACATGGCTCACATTTGTAATCTGCATTTTATTTCTTCTGGACACGGCTGCTCTAGACCATATTCTGTCCTTAAAAGGAAGCTTGATGCAAGGCTTACTGGCAAGTTAAAGGGAGAGAATACCTTAAGAAATCCAGAACATTGGTGTGACAGGTTTGACATTTGGAAATGCTCTGGCTTTTAATCATGATTTTAATAAGGGGGATCTTGTATTGGATAGGTATTTGCTATTTAGAGCTAGGCAAGTTCTACCTCTGTAAAGGTGCCCTGTTGCCCAGGATCATATCAGAAGCTCTGATTTCTGAAATTTATAAAATGGAAAAGATTCAATGTAGATTGATCTTCTTTGTAGAAGTAAAGTTGAGTTTTAAAATGTCATTTGGGTGGACATCTTGCCATATTTACTAGTGCAGGTAAACGGCCTTACTTGTCAAACTCAGCATGTATCGTCAGTCAGACTTGAGTCTAATTTGATCACTCCCCACTACCGCCCTCTCCCCCATTGCTGTGGTGTTGCAGTGCTGTGTTAGAAAGTGGCATCTGGAATTACTTTTCAAACATCCCACCTGTTCTGATCATTTTGGAAGGCAAATCTTCCTTCCAAGCAACTTCCGATTACTTCTTTTATAAACACAGTTTACTTTTACGGCTTAAGATTTCATTTTCTTTAATCCTTTTCTTTTAAGGATCTCATTTTCCTTTGCTAGTGATTCCCTTAAACAAATATTTCTTGTTTGATCTGAACAATTCATTGTGGTCATTCAAATGGAGTTATGAAAGTCTAGCTTTGTTTTAATGATCGAGATGAAGGTCAGGAATTTATGACTGGCGTAAAATAGGTAAGGTAATTTGTGCGTATTTAACTCACATGCAAGGATTAACTTTTTAAATTACCGTTTCTTATTCTTAGAATTCACTTGCCGACTTAGGAACTTTGAGCACATGACTCATTCTATTAAACCTCAATTTACCTCTTTAAAACTGTGCCACCTACCTACATAATCCTCTCAGGAATAAATAAGTCAGTGTTTCTCAAAAGTATGGTCTGTGGACCTCTGCCCAGAGCCTCCTGGGGTATTTGTTAAATTGAAAATTTCTGGACCCTACCCATTTTTATGAAATCAGCATCTTTCTCATTTGTTAGAATTACATGAGATTCTAACATTAGGCCAAGTTTTCTTATACATTCATTCAAAGAATACTGAACTATAAGTTTGAGAAAGTACCTATTAAACATTTAACATATGCCAGGGATTCAGCAGTGAACACGACAAAAGATAGTGTTTGCCTTCAAGGAGCTTACTTTGGGGGTGGGGGGGTGGATGTTGAGACAGGCAAGAAGTAAGTAAAGAGGACCATAAGTGAACAAAGTTCACATAGTGATTAAGTACTTTAAAGAAAGTGCAACAGGGTAATGGGATATTTGGGGATAGGGAGAATTAATTTAGGTTTTTAATTTAGGGGATTACAGAGACATCTCTGAGGAAGTGATGTTTGAGTTGAGAAGTAGGATAAGGAGCTAATCATACAAACATCTGAATGAAGAAGGTCTCTGGGAAGGAAAGAACAACCTGAGACAACAAAACACTTGGCATGTCCTAGGACAGAAAAAAAAAGTGAAGCCCAGGTGGCTAGTACATAGTGAATAAGTGGTAAAAGATAGGTTTAAGAGAGAGGCAATGTCAGCTCTTCTCTGTTTTGTGAGTCATGAATTTGAAATTTAGTGTAACAGGAAGCCACTGAACAAGCATAAAATCACATGTAATCTGATATTTTAGAGTGAAACCTTGCTCCTTAATGAGCCCCGTGTGTGTGCGTGGAACGTGCATCATAGTGGGGGCAACAGTGGAGCGGGAAGCCTAATTAGAACCACTAAAGAAGTCCAGGTGAGAGATGATGGCAGCTGGCATTAGAGGAGTGGTAGTGTCGACGAGGAGAGGGTGGATTCAGGGGCTGTTTTGGAGGTAGAGCTGATAGTCATGTTGATGCATTTGGTGTCAGAGAGTTAAGGAACAGGAGTAAAATCAAAGATGACTGCTTCCTAATAAGGTTTTCTCTGAGCAGCTGAGTGGTTAATGGTGTCATTTACTAACTTGGGAAAATGCAGAAGAACAGGTTTGGGTGGGTGGAGAAATCAAGGGGTTCTTTTTAGACAAATTTGAGATGCCTGATGGGATGCACAAGTAGGCAATTGGACTTAGGAGTCTGGAGCTCAAGGAAATGGTCAGGACTAAAGATATAAGGTTGGGGTTCAACAATATAGAGCTGATACTTGGTCCCTATGACTGCATGACATCAACTAGGGAGAGCGTAGGGAGAAAAGACAAGGGGGCCCGAGATTGGGCTTAGGGCCTTTTCACACTTAAGATCAAGTGAAAGGGGAGTGGATGTTGACGATAAAACCAGAAGAGTGTGTAATATGAGCCTAGGAGTGAAAGTGTTTTGACAAGAAAGAAGTATGTTAAAGTTTCTGAGAGGTCAAGTTCTTCTTACAGACTCTTATAACACGGCTCTTCATTTTACAGATGGAGAAGCTGAGGCTCAGAGGAAATAAGTGTGTTTATTATTATGGTTAATTTTAGATGTCCAATTGGCTAGGCTATGGTGTCCAGTTGTTTGGTCAAACACCAGTCTAGGTGTTACTGTGAAAGTATTTATAGATGTGATTAACATTTAAACCAGTAAGTTTTGAGTAAGACAGAGTACTCTTCAAACTGTAGGTTAGCTTCATCCCATCAGTGGTAGGCCTAAAAGAAAAGACAGATCCCTAGAATAAAAATCAATAACTCTCTCTCTCTCTCTCTCTCTCTCTCTCTCTCTCTCTCTCTCATTAATTTATCCATCCTTTCATTCATGTGGCAAACAATTATTGGGCACCAACTGTAGGCTCTATTAGAGCAAATTAGACAGAGTCCCTGCCCTCAAGGAGGGAACAGACGCGTGACCTCCCAAGTACAACTTAGTGTGATCAATACTGTGACTTAGGTATGTTTGGGGGGCTCTGGGATCGTAGTGAAGGAATGCTAAATGGGTAACCAAGAGCTATGAGGCAGGAGATGCTTTGTAAAAGGTAATAATGCTTGAATGGAGGGTGAAGATGGGTTAGCAAATCAAAGAGAGGGGCGAGGCATTTCAGGTTCCGTGGAGTATAGAAACAAGTGGCAGCATTTCTACATGTGACACTCTCAGGAGTTCTGAGTGGCTGGACCTGATAGGAGTTAAGAGAGTTGAGTGTGACAAGCTAGAATGAGCAGTCAAGTCAGCAGGGGTCGCTTTAGGGGAAGGCCCTTATCCTGAAAACCATAGGGAGCTACGCAAGACAGTAAAGCAAGGGTGAGAAAGATCTGTGTTTTAGAAAGATGCTTCTGGCTGTTAGGTGGACACTGACCAGGAGGGGAAGTCCAGGGGGAGGTCTTGGGGATGCAGCAGAGGGATAGCAGTGAGATGTCGTCAGTCACTCCATATGTATTTGTTGAGCTTCTCTCCTGAGCCAAGCACTCTGCTTGGTGCTGCAATCCATAGTGAACACCACAGAACACAGACACTGCTGCTCTGAGGCTTCGTGGTGGAACTGAAAGGAGTTGGTGTTGCCCTGCAGGAGGGGAGTGGTCAGAGATGACTTCACGGCTTCTAGCTCGAAGGAAGTTACCACGGAGATGGGAGAGACAGAGAAGGAACGAGGTCAGGGGTCAGATGAGTTCAGTTTGAGGTTTGTAGAGTGGTGCCTGAGGGACGACCCAGTGACACTGTCCAAGAGACTATTGATGTGGTAGACTGAGGGCAAGAAAACTATGGGCGTGGGAGGAAGCTGGGACGAAGCTGGGGATGAGAATGAAATCAGGCAGGAAGAACAGGCTTCAGGATAAGAACCTGAATAGTATGTAAAATGTGTGTGTGAGTAAATGTGGGTTCCCCCAAACCCTGTGGAGTGGATCCACAGCTGTCGTCATACTCTCAAAAAGGAGAAAATACGGGCCCCCAATGATGAATGGGGTGAGCAGATGGCCGAAGATGGAGTCCTAGGGAATAACAATATCTCAATGGAAGCAGAGGGAAAAGGCAACTGAGAAGAAATGGTTGCAGAAGGAGGAAACCAGGAAGTGCACTATTACAGAAGCCAAGAAAGGGTGGTGTCTAAGACGGTGGAGGTGCTCAGCCTTACCCCCTGGTGCACAGAGGGCAGGGAGACAGATACAAGCAATTTGATTTGGAGTTGAGAAGGCAGCCAGAGGAGAACCTGATATAGAAGGCTATTTTAATATTAGAAATGTTTCTATGCTACCCAGAATAAACCAGTAGAGAAGGGGAGTAGTCTCTGGTCACCAGGGCTCCAGGCTGCATCTGTCCTTACTCTTCAGGAAAGCAGTGGCCACACCAGCCCAACAGTGGCTCACGCAGAGAAAAAGGAAGCCTAGTGACAGGGAACTAAGGCAGCCCTGTGCAGCAATGCATATAGGCTGGTTCAAGAGACTGGACTCCTTGATCCCAGGAGGAACAGCCAGTGATCTGGGTTTGCGCAGCTTGAGAGGCCTTAGGGAGAGATGGTTAACTGTTTTCAAAGGAAGGGCTTTCCCAGGGCAGAGGGAACAGATATGTTTTCTGGATGCAGAACTAATTAAAGACAGATATATTTGATTTGGTATCAAAAGGCAATTTCTAAACTCAGCTCCTTGTCTTTAGAAGTGTGCACACAGACGTTTGAAAATTGTTTGGCAAGGCTGGTACATAGATAATCTGAATATAAGGTGGGGGCTGGATTAGATGCCCTTTAAAAGCCCTTCCATGCTTGGGAATGTTTAACCCATCAAGCTTACCTGGTCATCTCAAAAGTGTTTTGTGAAATGGTCAAAAAGACTATTTTGATGCGTTTTATTTTTTTTAATTATGCCATATAATTTTTATGAGGCTGGAAGTAGAAAGGAATAGTATAGTTTAACAAGATAGCACACCTAGCAAGTATTGTGGCCCTTGGAAGGAAATCACTGGCTTAGGGTTTGGATCAGTAGTTCTCAAAAGTTCCCAAGAGTCACTCGGGGAGCCTGCAATAAAAATGCAGATAACCCCCATCTCTCCATTCTGATTCTGGAGATCTATTTGGCCCCAGGAACCTGCATTTTAATCAAGCAATACCCTTCTTCCCCACCCCACCCCACCCACCACCACCAAGAATCTGATGTGGCAGATCCCATGACTCTTCCCTGAGAAACCAGATGAAGTTGATGGAATGAGGATGATAACAACCTTCCAAGTAAAGTGCATGAGAAACTAGGTTTGACAGTGTGTGTGGCTTACTGGGAAAGCGAGGGTGTAAACCTCAGATTGACGTTCAGGTTCAGTATTTGCCTGTGGCATTGAGCAGGCAAGATGGAGAATTTTTCTGGCCTTAATCTCATTTACTTCCACCACTCCCATCTGGAGAAAATAGGAGGCTTGAGTGTCCCAGCCTATAAAATGAAATAATGATGGTTGGGCCTTGCCTTATAGATGAATGAGGTAGAAGAAATCTCTAAGTATAAATAAAACCTTCAGGCCTGGATGGGCTGGAAGATTTCTCAGAAGGCATCTCCCTCTGCTTTGCTCAAAGAATTCAGAGAGCAGTAGATGGAGTAACAGGACCAGCTTCACCTTCTTACCTGAGTAACCAAAAAGCATATGAAGGACATCTCAAACAACAGTTTTAAAATGCTGGACATCAGGCAATGAAGGACAGTGATCCTTGAGAGACAGGAACAAATAAGGTGAGCCCTATGATCGCTCCACCTTGCTGTCTGGAGACAGTTTCTAGATTGCAGCACAGAGAAGGGAATCCAGGCAGACAGAGCCTAACAAAATCTATAGATTGAGGAGATGGAGTGTAGAGTTTGGAAAAGCAAGGCAGCTAGAGGTCACAGGACAGAGTAGTAGAGCAGGCAAAGCTGTAGACACAGAAAGCTCCAGAGATGCACAGAGTGCTCCTGAAGTATTTAGCATAGTTCTGATGAGCGCATGCAGATGAGGAAACTACCCCAGGATAGGAGAAGAAATACCCAATTGATGGCCATACAGGGATGGGAAAAACTGGTGTGGCTAAAGATCAGACAAATAGATTTCAAGATAAAAACTATTACCAGAGATAAAGATCAATTCCTAACAATAAATGGGTCACTTCATCAATAAGATATAACAGTCCTAAATATGTACGCACCTAATAGCAGAGCTTCAAAATGTATGAATCAAAAGCTGATAAATCTAAAAGGAAAAGCAGACAAATTCACAGTTCTAGTTGGAGATTTTAATACCCTGACTCAATAAGTCATAGAACAGATAGAAAATCAGCAGGATAAGGACACTATGAACCAATTAGGTCTGATTTATAAAATCCCACAACAGCAGAATGTACATTCTTCTCAAGTGTACACAGACGAGTATATTTCTAGCAAGATCAACGAAGAGTAAAAGGAGAGAAGACATCAGTGAAATTGATAAACAGCTAACTAAACTGATCAGAAAAAAAGAGTGGAGACACAAATTACAAATATCAGGAGTGAGAGAGGTGGCATCACCTCTGTAACATTTATAAGATTCTAGAGATGTTAAAAGGATAATAGAATATTACGAATAACTTAATGCCAATAAATTCAATAACTCTGAAGAAATGGATACATTTCATAAAAGATACTACCAAAATTCACTCAAAAAGAAATACATAATTTTCATATTCTTATATCTATTCTAGAAGTTGAATTTTTAGTTTAAAACATTTCCACAAAGAAAATTCCAAGAACAGATGGCTCCACTAATGAATTTTATCAAATATTTTAAGAAGAAATAATACCAATTCTGTACCAACTATTACTGAAAACTAAAGAGGAGGGAAAACTTTCCAACCCATCTATGAGGCTCACATTACTCTGATGCCAAAACTTGACATAAAGACATTTATAAAGAAAAGTGCAGGCAAATGTCCCTCATGAACAGAGATGAAAAAATCCTCAACAAAATTTTAGCAAATCAAATTGAACATTGTATATACAAAGGATAATTCATTATGATCAAATGGTATTTATCTCAGGGAAGCAAGATTAGTTTAACATTTGGAAAGCAATTCATGTAAATGATCACATTAATAAACAAAATAGATCATCTCAATAGATGCAAAAAAAAAAAAAATCACGACAAAATTCAGCATCCATTCCTGATATAAACTTTCAGCAAACTAGCAATAGAAGGAAACTTCCTCAACCTGATAAAATGTCATCTATAAAAAAACTACAGCTAACAACATACTCATGGTGAAAGAAAGACAGACTTTCTCCTCCAGACCAGGAATGCATGAGGCCAGTAAGGCAAGTGTCTGCTGTCACTACTCCCATTTGACATTGTAAATAGCCATTGAAATAAAACAAGAGAACAAATAAAAGACATCCAGATTGGAAACAAAGAAAAAAACTATCTTTATTCATAGACCGTATGATTATATAGTAAATCTGATGAAATCTATAAAAAACCTACTAGAATTAATATGTGTTTCTCAAGGTTGTATGACACATAATTGATGCGCAAAAATCAACTATTTTTATACGCTAGAAATTAAAATTTAAAAATACAAGTTACTATTAAAAATATGAAATACTTAGGGGTAAATCAGACAAAGGAGGTACAAGCCTGTACACCAAAAACTACAAACCATTATTGAGTAAAAGTAGAGAAAAAAAATAAAGGGAGAGAGATAATGTAATCATGGGTGAGACAACTCATGTTAAGATGGCAGTTCTGATCAGAAAAAATAAAAAGGTCTAGATGGTAGAGGCTCTGTTCATCCCTCTGGTGACCAAATCAAAGTTGTGACAGAAACAAGGAGCAAATACAAGGGAATCTCCTGTTATCTAGATGAACAAACCACACAACAAGGGAGAAATCTAAGAAATCACCCTACAATGGCAGAAGGTAGGATGGGGAGAGGACGTGAGGCTGCCTGGTCCTGAGCGGTTGAGGGGACAGAGGCTGCGGGAGCAGCAGTTGCAGACGCCCCTTAAAGGGGTCATGTCTGCAAGTGGACTTTCTTGGTGACAGACCTGCTCACTCTGAGCATCAGTGCTGGTTTGGCTACGCAAGGGGCACCAGGGATTTACAAGGGGACACTGAGTTGTCAGAGTGAGGGCTGAGGCGAGACGCGCTCTCTACGGAAGTGCTGGAGCATCATTGTTCCTCTGTTGTGCCCTCCCCACTCCCAGTGTGCGGACACAGCCCGCCACAGCGGAGACGCCATCAAACTAGATAACAGAGGTCACTCCACCCAGAGGATTCCCTGAAACTCCACCTCCCCCAACTCGCGGCCCGACCCAAGCCACGTACAGGTGTGTCCACTCTAGTCCGGTGCCCCTTGCTGAGCAGTGCCTAAACTCATACTGGGGGCAGCTGGCCTCAGTTTCTGATGTGGCCTTTTGGGGTAAGTATATGCACAGCATCTGTGGATTGCTTTTTGAATCTTAACAGGTAGCCCCAGAGGGGCACAGGCTGGGGCTAAAATTGGCCTGCAGCTGAACTTTCTCAGGACTGTGCCACTGGACAGCTTTAAGAGTTTTGCTTAGTACATAGAAACAGACACAGAAAGGCAGCCAAATGGGAAGACGAAGAAGCAGAAATGAGAGAACAAAACGGAGATCCAGAAATAAGGAGTCAAGCAATCTAACAGATGTAGAGTTCAAAACACTAGTTATAAAGATACTCAATGAACTTATGGGAAGTATAAATGAATTCAGTGAGAACTTTAACAAAGAGATGAAAAACATAAAAATGAAAATGGAAATTATAAAAGGGAACCAGTCAGAAATGAAGAACACATTATTTAAGATGAGAAGTATATTAAATGGGATAAATAAAATGAATAAAGAGGAGGATTAAATGACTTATATATGGGATGGGAAAGCTCAATCAGAATAGCAAGAAAAAAGAGGCCAAGACTATAATAATAATTTAAGGAGCTTATGAGACACTTAAAAATATCCATGTCATAGGGAAGGAAAACAAGATGTTGAAGAGCTATTTGAAGAAATAATGATGGAAAACTTCCCTAACCTGGTGGAGGAAATAGACATAAAACCCAAGGAAGCTCAGAGAGTCCCAAAAACCAGGAACCCAAAGAGGCCCACACTAAGACACATCATAATTAAAATGTCAAAGATTAAACTCAAAGAGAGAATCTTAAAAGCATCAAGAGAAAAGTAGTTACCTACAAGGCAGCACCCATAAGACTGGCAGCTGATTTCTCAAAATAAACTATGCAGGACAGAAGGCTTAGCACAAAATATTCAATGTGATGAAAACACAGGATCTACAACCAAGAATACTTTATCCAGCAAAGCTATCATTTAAAGATGAGGACAGATAAAGAACTTACCTGACAAAAATAAGCTAAAGGAATTTATCACCACCAAGCCAGTATTACAGGAAATGTTGGAAGGACTTCTTTAAGAAGAAAAACCATGTATCAAAAACAGGAATAAAGAATGATAGTAACTACATTTCTATGAACAAGCACCTCAAATGGAAAAGAACTAAGTGCTCCAACCAAAAGATAGAGTGGCTGAAAACAAGACTCCTATATATGCTGACCCCTCATATACATATCTGAGACTCACTTCAGATTAAAAGACACACAGAGACTAAAAGGAAAAGGATGGAAAAAGATATTGCCTTGATAGACCTAGAGGGTATTGAGCTGAATGAAATGGGTCAGATAGAAACAGACAAATATTGCCTGATTTCACATACATGTGAAATCTAATGAACAAAATCAACAACAGCAACAATGACAAAAGCGGGAATAAACTCATAGATAACAGAATATTTAGAGAGATACTAGATGGGAGGTGGGTTGGGGCACAAAAAAGCAAAGGGATTAAGAGGTGCAGATGGATAGCTGCAGAATAGACATGGAGATGTAGAGGGTGGCATGGGGAAGATGGTTAATACTGTAATAAATATGTACTAGATTTAGTGGGGTGATCGCAAGTTATGTAGATCTCTGATCACTATGCCATACAACTGAAACTGGTGTATTACTGTATGTCAACTATAATTGAAAAAAAACTCATTGAATTGTACAATGTAAATACAAGACAATTGTCTATTACATTTCAATAAAGATGGGGCGGAGGGGGGGGAAGATGTCAATTCTCCCTAAATCTGATTTGTAGTTTCAATGCAATCCCAATGACAATTTTGGCAGAACTTTTCTACAGAAATTAGAAGACCGAGTCTAAAATTCATATGTAAATACAAAAGGCCTAGAATAGCCAAAACAGCTTTGAAAAAGGGCAAAGAGGACTAACACTACCCGATTTCAAGACTTATTATAAAGAGACAGGAATGAAGACAGTGTGGTATTGACAGCAACATAGACAAATCAATGGAACAAATAGACCACAAATAAATGAAAACTGATTTTTTTAAACAAAGATACAAAGGCAATTCAACAGAGAAAGGATTGTCTTTTCAACAAAAGGTTCTGAAATAATTGAATTCCATGTACGGAAACAACAAAAAAGAATTTTGATTAATTCCTTGTACTATGTACAAAAATTAACTCAAAATGAATCGTAGACCTAATTATAAAACTATAAACCTTCTAGAAGAACACATAGGATGAAATCTTTGTGGGTTAGGCGGTGATTTCTTAAATACAAAAACATGATTCATAAAAGAAAAAATTTGATAAATTGGACTTCATCAAAATCAAAAACTTCTGCTCTTTGTAAGGCACTTAACAGAATGAAAACATAAGCCACAGACTGGGAGAAATATTTACAAATCATATATCAGATAAAAGACGTGTATTCATAATATATAAAGAACTCTCAAAACCCCATAATAAAAAAACAAGCAATCTAATAAAATGGACAAAAGATTTGAACAAACCCTTCACTAAGGAAGATATATGGCTGGTTAAAAAAGCACATGAAAAGATGCTCGACATCATTAGTCATTAGGAAAATGCCAAGTAAAAGCACAATGAGATGCTACCAACACCTGTTAGAATAGCTGAAACTAAAAAGGCAGACCAAACCAAGTGTTGCCAAACATATAAAGCCACTGGAAGTCTCATATTCTAATGGCAGGAATGTAAACTGATACAGTCACTTTGGAAAACAGAGGTTTCATAAAAAGTTAAACATACACATACCACATCCAGCCATTCCACTCCCCCAAAATAAAAGAAAGCATGCATCTATAAAAAGATTGATACATAAATGTTTATAGTAGCTTTATTTATAATAGCCCAAACCGGGAATAACCCCAAATATAGTAACAAATGGATGAATGAAGAGTGCATCTCTTCAGCCTGAAATGCACAAATTATTGTATATCCATCCAACAGAATACGACTCAACAATAAAAAGAATGACCCTGAGGCAGGCTACAACATGGATAAATCTTACAATCATTATTCTGACTGAAAGAAGCCAGACAGACAAAACAATAAAAAGAGGATATACTGAATGATTCCATTTCTATAATATAACACTCTAGAAAAGTACAAGCTAATATGATAGAAAATAAATTGGTGGTTGCCTGTGTATGGAAGTGAGGAGGGGTGAGAGCAAAGGATGACAAAGGGCACAGGACATTTGAGACTGATAGATATATTTATTATCTTAACTGTGGTTGATAGCTTCATGGTTATAGACATATGTCAAAATTTATGAAAGTGTACATTTTAAATATGTGTAGCTTATTGTATGTCAATTATATTTCAATGAAGCTGTTTTTAAAAACTCATTGAACTGTCTACTTAAGATCTATGCGTTTCATCATATGTAAATTACATCTCGATTAAAAAACTTTTTAAAAACTCAGAAAAATTGTTCTACCTTGACCTGTAGTTGCTGGCTGGCCCTCAGAATGCCATCAACAGCCACCAGGCAGTGCTACTTTGGGTCGGTCCCTTTTTTTCTGGGAAGCTATGTCCTCTTGTCAAAAGCCTGGCTGGGATCTGAGTGCCTCACCAGCTCTAATGTCTGTAGTTCAGTTAGTCTAAGGATGAACAGAGAATCCCAGGCAAACAGTGATGGCAGAGGGTTAAACCAGACCAGATTTCCAGTCCAACCCCTGGGGCAAAGGCTAAGCCATTTTAAATTTCATCCATCTATCCTTGCGTGTTTGCACAGCAAAGAACCTGTTGTAATCAAAGTACTGATCTTAGAGCCGGGGACAGGGAGGCTGGAAGATGGCAAATATTGACACAGGCTGCCAGGGTTCTCCCTGCAGGTTGTGGCATTAAGTCCCTCGCTCTGCTGATGTGAACCAGGGAGGCCCTGGCTGGTCGCCCTGGGCTCTGGTGTCTTTCTGGACCTGGCTTATGGAGTGCTTTTTGAAATACTTACAGCATCTGCTTCTTTATGAAAGGAAGAACCAATAAATAAGAAAAAGAACACTGTTCTACCAGCATCAGCCACCTCCTATTTATATTTACAGGCTGTATCCCCTGGCCTGGGCTCCAACTTTCTCTTCTTGGGAGCCCTGGCTAAGAATGAGTGATACATTAAGGGGGAGGTATGGTGGGCTCTGGATTTTTTCCTATCAAGGTTTGCTCCTCAGTCCTTTAGAAGATGTGTGATCTTGGGCAAGCAACTTCATGCCTCTGTAAAGTACACATAACCAAATCAGGTTCCGAGAAAGGCTGTGAGGATTAGAGAAAATGAGCTACAAGAGACAAGAAATACACAGTTTGCAATGGTGCCTGGCACGTACTGAATGCTCACTAAATATTCATTCAATCCCCTAGCACAGCACGTGGCACTCTCTTTCCTTCTGCTTGAAGTTTTACTGTTTCCAAGTGACATTCACATTTCGTTCTCACTTTTTCCTCTTCATAAGCCTGCAAGATAGTCTGGCCATGACGTCCTTATTCCTAATATACAGAGAGGGAGAGCCTTCCCTGCAGCCCCTTCTCAGAGGGAGTCATTCAATGTGTCCCTCCTGCTCAAACGCTCTGCCAGCCCTCTGTAGCCTGGAGTCAAGTTCACTTCCTGCTGCCCAGAATCTGAGGCTCTTCCTCACACTGCAGACACGGGGAACTGCTCACATTCCTCATCCAGGACTGCCCTGTCCCTGCTTCCCACTTGGCTTCATCACCCCTGCTCAGGCATCCTCAGGCTTCCAGAATTCACAAGACATAGCACAAAACGGCAAACTACCCTGACTAAGTGTCCAGGCATCTGGCTCTGCATCCCATCAGTCATGTGCCCTGCAAGCTGCCTGGCCTGTCTAAGCCTCAATGTAAAAGCAGTACCTTCCTCTGGGCACTGTAGATAGAATGAGCTCTTAGCACAGAGCCTTGTTCATAGGAAGTGCTCACCAGGTGCTGGTGTGTGCACCTAAAAACCTGGCTTTTATATTTGTGACATCTGAATAAATAAATCTTGAGAGTATCATACTAAGTGAAATAAGTGAGATGGAAAAGGACAAGAACCATATGATTTGGGGATATAAAACAAAAAGCAGTAAACAAAATAAACTCATAGACACAGATAACAGAATGGTGGTTACCAGAAGGGAAGGGGGGGGAGAGAATAAGGAGGGTGAAGGGGTTCAAATATATGGCGATGGACGGAGACTAGACTGGGTGCCGAATACACAACGCAATATGCAGATGTTATATGACAGAATTGTACACCTGAAACTTAAATAATATTATTAACCAATGTCACCTCCATAAACTTAATGAAATTTAAAAAAAGAAAAGAAACCTGGCTTTTAGTCCTCGCCCTGCTACTGATACGCCCAGTGGACTTGGATTAGTTGGTCTCAGCCTTGGTTTCTCCATCCTACGTAATGAAGCATTTGTACCCCCAGGAGCCTGCGGACAGGCTTGGTTGGGAAGACAGGATAAAACGAGGTGCAATCGGTGGTGCAGGTGTCTCGGGGCGTCTTTCTGAGAAGAGCTCTAGGCCACCGAGGAACACCAGGATTGAATGACTGCCAAGGTTTACCTGCCTCTCTCCTGCGGGGCCCAGCCACAGCACCACCAGCCCCTGCTGGGAACTGGGCATTCTCCTGCCACCTGACCCGCCAAGGCCGACTGGTATGAGCAAACATAGGCTCATGTTCCTATGGCCTCTCCCTACGGACCTTGTTTTCAAAAACCGATGCTCTGAGCATCAGGAACATGTTGACATTTGAGTATAGAAATGAACTTCTGGGAGTTTTTTCTTATTCCTCAACTTTTTCTTCCCCCAGAGACTGATGTCCTGTTAGAGAAGGTATGGTCCAGGGCAGGAGGCCAGGTGCTCCTTCTCCGGCTCACAGACTTCTTTGTCTTTCTCTTCACCTCCTTGAGCCCTCTCCCTAAGGCCTAGGTGTTCCACCAGTAAGTAGCCCTTAACCATCCCCTCTTCTCTGCCCAGTTGGTCCAAGCCCTGGCATCTTTTTCTTAGAGTGTTATCATTAAAGGTCATTGTATCTCCAGATAGTATTCTTGCTTATCACACCTTGATGACACCCACTGTCCTTCAGATGAAGTGTGACACACTATGCTCTCCAGGATCGCGTCACCACTCACCTCCTATTGTCTCCCCCTACCGATGCTTTGGCCTCCCTGAATCACACTGGCACTGACTGGCTGAGCTGTACCCTGTCACACCCACTTCCCTTCGTTCACAAGGCCTCTCAGCCGGGAATGCCCTTCTCCTCTGGACCACTGGACCTTCTCCTGGGCCTCCAGAGCCAGCCCAAGTGCCCCTCCCCTGGGAAGGAGGCCCTTCTGGATTGGTCATGGGAACCCAGGATGTCCCGAGCATGCGAACACTCCTCACTTGTGCTGCAGTTGGAGAGAAACAGCTGAAGGTGACAGTGCCCAGGGCTGACCATCCCTCAGGCAGGTTCGCGGAAGCACCCTGTTCCAGGGGCTGGTCCTTAGGTCATCTGGCTTAGAAACATGATTGTGCCCTGGCTCCCACAGGCCCCTCCTTGGTGCCCTCAGCCTAAGCAATTCCTGCTGCCCACCCACCTGTCTACGGTGTGAGACGCCTCCTTTGTGAAACCCTGCGCTCCTCATATGCTGGGATCCAGGTCTTTTCACTCCTGGGTGCCTGGCACACGGTTGACCCAGAGCAGGTGCAAGGAGACGGTTTAATGAGTGATGAATGAACCAGAGCTCACCTGTCTCTCAGTTGCCCATTTTCAGTGTAAAGTTCACACGAGACTGACATATAAAACTGACTTTATTAATTTCCAATGGGGATATGATTATCTTTCTCAACAGGAACCTTTTGGGGGCCAAATTCCAAATCTCTCAGAACAAGGGTGGGACACTTTCTGACCCTCAAGCTACTTTTAAAAATACCCCACAGGACTCTGCTTGCCCCCCGCCCCAACCCCCCGGCCAAGATATAATCACATGGTGGCAGGAAAGACTGTTGGAGTCTCAGTTCTAACAGTGACTTTACTGTATGATCCTAGACATGTCATTTCTCCCTCTGGGCCTCAGTTTCCTCATTTGTTTAATGGAGATATCCATCCTTGGCTCTCTGGGTGTTTTGAAATTGGAAATGTATACAGAGAAACAGCTCATCCATACTCAGGCTCTGGACCAAAATACAATCCCTACTCCAAGAAACCTGGGCTGTTTGGCTGGGCACTGGCGATGGGGTGGAAGGCGGAAAGTGGTAGGGTAGATAATAGGATGGACAGAAGGGCTACTCTTTCTCCAAATCTTCTAATCCACAGCTCCTAGATGGCTTCCTACTCACAGGATGACAAATGCTGCATATCAAGTGTGATCTCCTGTGATCAGTCAGTAGGGTCTGCTAGGTTTACTGAGATAAGAAAAAATGATAAAGCTGCAGCCAAGCCCAGCAATATCTGGGTACACAAAAGGACAGGAAGTGGCATGTACTTCACATATGCGCCATCCATAAAGGCTAACCTTCTTGGCTTGGTATTTGAGCTCCAGACTTATCTTTTCTCCAAGGGATGATAAGGTCAGGATCTGAGAGCCTGTCATGGAGCAAACAAGCCATTTTCCCAGAGGCAGGCCTAAAATTGCGGAAGCAGATTTCCTTCATTCTTGTTGGGAGCTGCCTAAAATGGTAGTGAGCTCCCTGTCACTGGAGGTATTCAAGGAGAAGCTGAACATCTTTAAAGCAGTAGAGGTGATTCTTATTCAGAGGCAACAGTGCATAGATCTCACTAGATGATCTTGAAGGTTCCTTCCTGTCTTCATGTTCTTGGATTTGACTCTCATGTGAAGGGTTGTCAGTGCCATTCCAACCAACTTCTTGCTCTGGCCTGGGTGCCCACTCAGAGTCCAGGACAGGAGTACTCATCGGACCAGTCGGAGCAGTGCTGCACGTGGTCCTGGCAGAGGCTCCTTGGGATACAGCCGCAATACTTGAAGACGATTGAAGAACAGCGCCACCACCCAGGGCCACAGGGTGGGCACGCAGTCACTAGGGGACAAGAGACAATGGAGTCGAAGCTGCAGTGTCCTGGAGTGCGCCAAATACCAGGACACTCCCTAGTTCTGACACCTGCCATGGCGTCCTAAAGCTCCATGCCACCTGGCATAGGTTGACTGTATTCCTTATTTCCCTGTGGGAGAGAGAATCTAGACCCCAACTCAGAGGCTGTGTGACCTCAAGCAAGTCTCTGACCCCGTCTGAACCTCAATTTCCTCATCTGCTCAAGGTTGTTATTAAGGAAGAGTGCCAGGCACATGGTCAGTGTTCAAAAATTAATGCATATTGTCTCCCCAGCCCTCCGTCCCTCCATCACCCTGACTCAGCAACACAGCCCACTTAGAACGCCCTGAGGATGCCTCACAGACTTCCCTCCTTTGCCTTGTAACTTTGACCTCCAGCATTCTTCCCTACTCATCCAGCTTCTGCCTACTGAAACCTTGTCCATTCCCTGAGGCCTGCCTGAACACTGAGGGAAGTCTCCCTTGATTCTTACCCCCCACCTCAAAACAAAAACAAAAACAAAAACAAAAACAAAATCCTCCCCAGGTGCTCAGCACTTCCTTTTAGCATTAGTGTGATGTGAGTCCGAGGGGTGGGACATATGTTTGACTCCGGAGTGTCTCCTAGCAGAACCTGGCAAAGGCCCAGCCCCCAACACTGCCCAGACAATGTTTGTTGATTAAACATGGCGAAAGAGATTGAAAGAAAACCAGGGCAGTGAAAGGAGTCAGGAGGCCTGGGCATACGCCCAAGCTCCTTTCTTATCACTCACTGTATTAAGTCCTTTCTCCTCTCTGGGCTCAGTTTACCTACATATAAACTGAAGCCAGTGATTCCTGCCCTGCTTACTTCACAGGGTTATTGGGAGGTGCAGAGGAGATGAGAGGAACCCAAGTTCAAATCCCCACTTGGGCCATGTACATATTCCTTGCATGATCACCCGCTGAGTCTGTTTCCTCATCTGTGTCCTTGAAAGCAAGTTTCCCACCACAGAAGTAAAACCTCCAGAAGTGTGTGCTAGTGAGCACCCCACCACTGGAGGCATCCAGGCAGGGGTGGGAAACTTCCTCCTAGGATGCAAGGAGGGGATGTAGTGAGGCAACCTCACAGCTTCCCTGGTCAACCTCTACCCTCTGACCACTGCCTGGCCACCTGCCCCAGCCCAGCCTGTGTCCAGACCCCCACCTGGGCTCAGTTCATCTGAGCAGTCACCGCAGTTATTGGTCCCATCACACTTTTGGTCCGAGTAGATCCAGGAACCCGGGTTTCCACAGCGGACCACGAGGAAAGTGGGGAGGCTCTGGGGTACATCTCCTACAGAGGGACAGATGAGGCAAGAGGAAGTCCACATCTGGCCACAGCTGTCTCATCCTGGCCACCCTAGCAGTTGCCAAACGTGGAGTTACCAGGCACCCATCTTAGGAAGGGCACAGGAGGTTTCCTGGGGAGGAGGTTGGTCAAGGAAAGAGGGTGTCCTTTCCCTTTCTAGCAAGATGCCCAGAGAGGTTGCCTCTGCTTTCCTCATTCCCTATTCAGCTCTCCTCATCCTCACCCCACACCATTGCCTGAACTAACACTCCCTCTAGAAATGTCCTCCTCGACACCTATCCACTTCAAGTCCAGGTTCAAGTTCCTTTGCCTCCAGGAAGCCTCCATCAACTGGAACATAACAAGAATAAATGTGAAGTCTTGCACTTGGGTCCCAGAACTCAGAACTCAGAGTATATGCGTTCACATACCTTATGAGAGGGAATCAGAACACCTTTCTTGAAAGTGAGCTCTGTGTTAAGCAGCAATGTGACAGGGCTACCAAAAATTAACATGAACTCGGGCCACATTACCAGAAGTATAACTCAGACCTGGCAGGGGAAAAGCCTTTGTTTCTTGGACTAGCCAGAGCTAATCAGAAGTGTCATGATTGGTTTTGGGGCCTGTTCAGGGAGAGGGACATGGGCAGTTGGTAAGTGCTCTGTGAAGTGCTGGGAGTGAGGAAGACCTATCACAAGGGGGATGACTATGGGATTTCAGAGTGTGGCCCAGGGAAGGGGACACTCATGGTGGGGAAAGAAAGCAATCTCCAAATCCCTGTAGTCCACCATCATAGGCGATGGATTTAAATGTGGTCCATGGTGGGTGGGGGCAGGAGTTGATGAGGGGGCAGAGTTGGAACAGTTCAAGGATGCTACTGGGAGGCAGCTTTAAACTCAGGACAAGGGGCATAATTCCACGGAAAAACCCATGCAATGATGGGGTGCAGCTGCCTCCCATCATTTGTAGTGAGCTCCTTATCTCAGCAATATGCAAGTAGAGGCTGGGTGGCCTCTATTGGCTTTGTTATAGAGGGGTTTGGGCATGAGCTTGGACCTGGACTAGATGACTTTTAAGATCTTTTCTAATCTTGAGGGTCCATGATTCCCCCCAAAATCTCCCCCACCCCATCCACTCCAACTCGCCAGGATTTCTCCCTCCTACCTGGAAAGTTCCCTGATTTCTCTCTCCTAAGAACTGTCAGGTCTTTCAGGTCGGGGACCAGATCTTCCCATTCATTCATTCACTCATTCCATCGTTAATTCAGCAAATCATTCCGGATACCCCTGTGTGTCATGCCCTGTGTCAGTCACTGGGGCCCCAAGATCAAATAGACCAGGCCTGCCCCAGAGGAGTTCACAGACTGATGGCCATGGCAAATGTGTCAATCAAGAGAGACAACCAAGATGACTAGGGCTGGGACACAGGGAAGTACAGGGTCTGTGGTAGCCCAAAGGAGGGATCTTAACCTCGTTTGGGGGTCAGGGAAGGCTCCCTGGTAACTCTGCCATGAAATTTGAATACTGGTTCTCTGGGCACAGAATGCAGAGTGAAGGCATTCCCTAGAGTGGGCACGTACGTATGTGTGTGGGTGGGGGCAGGCATTCCTAGATGAGGACACCATATAAACAATGGCCTGAGGACATGAAAGTATCTGGTCATTTCAGGGGTGGTTGAGCTTCGGTTTGGCTGTAGAGATAGCTGGAGTTAGGGGGCAACAACCAGGGGGCCCTGGAAGGCCCTTTTGGGGCAGGGGCAGGACTGAGCAGATACTCACGGCACAAGGCTTCATCCTCATCCTCGCCGTGGGGACAGGTGCGGATACCATCACAGACTCCGCTGGCTGGGATGCAGTTCCTCCGGTCATGACATAGAAAGCCTGTCCTGTTCGTCAGTGTCACGCAGGTCTGGGCCCCTGAGTGGGCAAGGGAAGGCCCCAGAGGGTCAAGGGTGGTACTCACAAGGCACCACCAGGTCCCTGCCCCTGAGCCCGCCCTTAGTTGGCCTGAGGGGCTGAGAAGTGAGGAGAACCCTGGGCTGGACGCCGGGGACCAAAGTCCCAGTTCTACCGCTTGCCAGCTGAGTGACCTTGGCAGATGACTCAGCCTCTCTGAACCTCAGGTTTCTTTTCTGCAAAATGGGATCATAGCACATCCCCCATAGGACCATTGGGAACTTTTACATAACCCCAGGACATAGAATGTGCAGAGTAAGTCATGGTTCTCGCCTTCACTGAGAAGTTATTGATGGTCTCATGGGAGGCTCCTGAGGACAGGGCTCAGTCAGTGAAGGGATTTTGCTGGTGGTGCATCTGGTGCCAGAACAGGTTGCCAGAAGCAATATAATGGGGCTGGCTGGGAACCATTATGCCATAATTCTTTACATCTGGGTATAACTTTAAGGTCTGGAAAGCACTTTCACATTTTTATTCCACTGTTTCCTCAAGCCCCTATGAAGTACCATCATTAGCCCCATTTTATAGAGAGAAAAGGAAGTTCTCAGAGAGGTAGAACGAGTCCAGTCACACAGCTAGTAACCCAGGCCTGCTGACTTGGCTTTTTCCCAAGGCCAGGGCTGCCTTCCCAGAGTCCAGGAATTATGGGCAGACATCTAAACATGCATATCCTTCTGAGAGTCTTCCTTTCCGTCCCACTGAGGGGAAACACCCATCCCCAGGGCTGCCCCAAACAATTAAAGAGAAATCGGCAGAGCGAGCTGGGAAGTCACCTGGCTCCACCGGCCGTGCACATGTATACGCACGCACACAGGTTGGAAATGCGAGTGGGTCTTCACTTGTGCGTTTGGGCATATGTGAACTAGGTCTGAGCTCCAGGAACTGCCTTGGCCTGTGTGAGCGGGGGAGGGGAGGCTAACTCTGAGAGACACGTTGTCACACACCCACACGTACACACATCAACGCACATGCCCTCAGTGCCTATGTTCCTGCACAGGCACGTAGAAAACGGTAGATTTTACTCTCTCTTCCACCTTGCCCTCAACACATGCCTGGCTACAGAGCCATCTGTCAGGAAGGTAGATTGGTGAAACCCCACCCCCAGCTCAACCCCCTTCCATGGCTCTCTGGACAGTCATCTCCCTTCCCAGCGCAGCCTTTGTGGCCCTGGGCACCTGTCCCCACCCACTGCTCTAGTGCATCATGTCCCTCGCCTTCTTGCAGTTTCTCTTTCTCTTCATGTTCCTCCTGTCCACGGTGTGCCCTGTGCTTGGGATGCTTTTCCTGCCACCCCCTCTGCTAACCAATTCCTGCTTAGCTTCATACCTCAGCTCCCTTTCACTGGGTCAGAGCCCCTGTTCCAGACTCTCAGAGCCCCATTACCCTCGCCCTTATGTGCTTATTTAATGTTCATGTCGCTCTCCAAACTGTTAGCTCTGTGAAGGCAGGGACAGACCGTGTTGGGGCTCACTACTGAAGCCAGGGCAGAAAGGATGTAACAGACAGCCCCTGTCCTTTATGGTGGAGATAGACTCAGAGAAGGATGGCACCACCCAGGAGAGCCAGGCTAGGGGAACAGGGAGTGTGTGGCTGTAGGCTGAGACCAGGCTTTTAACCGACCTGAGTTGGTTAAAAGGGGAGGCTTCCTGGAGGAGATGGGTTATCAGAGCTAGGTCCTCTCAATAGCTCATACTACAGATGTGCAAATGGAGGCTCAGAGACATGTATATGTTAGTGTGTGTGCTCTCATCTACTTACATACCCTAAGGAACTGTCCAAAAGCCATTTGGTGGAGAAGCCCGGCAGGATCAGGTTTCCCCCATCTCTCTGTGCCCCTCACCTGCTCCCAGCAAGTCTGACCCACCCTCTCTTGACCACCCTGACCTGGCATACGTGGTGGGGGTCCAGCGATGATGATCAGCGTGATCAGGGCCGCAAGCGTTATCAGCAGAAGCAGCACGGAGGCCGAGAGGCAGGCCCCTTGGCGTGAGTAGCAGAGGGGGCTGCAGCCTGCTGTGTGGATCAGGAAATCAGTGATGGAGAAGCCAGTGCTGGGGCCCTGGGATCCTGCTCCTCTGGCTCCTCCTACAAGAGGCCTCTCCCCACCTGAGGGTCTAGAGACAGGAAGGGCTTCCCTGGAGGAGGGGGCTCCCAAGCCCACCACGATGCTCTCGGTTCTGCCTGCGGGCCCAACCCCACTAAGAGCCCATCACTGGCCCAGGTCCAGTAGCTGGTGAGTGGCAGCTGGGATGAGGGTCTCAGGTCTCTGCTCCACCACCCTCATCCTCCTGTCCTTCCAAGACTGTCTCCTCAGGAGGCAGGCAGAGATGGACAACTGATTACGAAGCCCCTACAACAGGATAGATTACTATAGCAGACCCTTCATGGCCATTATTTTTATTTTTCAAAATAATCTTTACTTCATAGATGAAAAAACTGAGGCTCTGCTTCCCTACCAATCAGATCTGTTCCTGTGTAGCTCAGAGAGCCAGGTAGTAAGTGTGATTAAAGAAGCATGAGCAAGGTGCCATGGGTGCTTGAAGGAAGGTGGGATTTCTACAGGCAGGTGAGGGGAGGGTGCAAGGAGAGGACATTCTAGGCAGAGACATAGGAAAAGTAAAGGCCTGGTGGATGATCTGTGGGGGAAAACAAATGGCCTGGTGTGGCTGGAGCCCAGGATGGGTGTGCATTGGGAAAGGGGATATAGTAGGAGATGCAATTCAAATCTAAAACCGATGACCCCCCACAGCCCAGTCAGTGGTTCTCTTATTGTCCGCAAAACATAGTGTAAACTCAGGTAACCAGGAAGACAGCTGGAGGCTAGGCAAGAAATGCTCCTGGTCAGCCAAGCACTGCTCCTCAAATATTTGTGTAGCGCAGGCTGTGGGGGCAAGATGGAGCCACAAGAGAGACTGGCGACAGAATTGGCAGAACTGAGGCTCACGCCCAGGTGAACACATTGTACTTCAAAGCCAGAAAGAACATAGGTACCAATTCCCTCCCCCACCCACAGGCAGATGGGGGGAAATGTGGCCATTTGTTCCATAACCATGCCCACCATGAGCCAGAACTTGGAAATAAACAAACACCAGTGTGGAGCAATAAAGCCACCGGGGTTTTGCAGAGGGATTTCAATTTGAATTCAAAACTTCTCTCTCCCACCTCCTACTGATCTGGGATCCCAAACTCATCTGCCTCGTCTGTCATTGCCCCATAACAGGACCCACCTCTCAGAGCTGTCCTGAGGATTAAAAGACCATACAGTGCCGAGAACAGAAGAAGGCCCTGATCCTTTATGGCTATTATCAGTATCTACCTCTTGGGGTCTGTTTCCTCATTAATCAAATGTGGGTCAAGACAGGGTACCTAGTAGATACTCAATAAATGTGTTTTCCTTCCTTCAGACTGTCCTAGTCACATGGTAAGTGGCACATAGTTAGTGCTAAGTAAGTGTGTGATCTCGACTACTTTACCCTTTACAGGCAAAGACAATTGCCCAGGTCACCCACTGGGTCAGGTATTCAACTCCAGAGCTCTTTCCTCTGTAGGTTACAGGTGGACACTGTATGTGGTGCAGAGCCTGTGGGGTAGACAGCACACAAATGCTTGTGCATGGAGATAATGAATAGTTCTCCTACCCAGATGGCTGTCAGCATAGCCCGCCTGGCATTTGGGAGTAAACGGTATCCATATAGGGGGCAGACATCTGAGGAACGGTGGGAGCTGAGGGAGCGCTCTTTGTGCCTCTATAGCAAAGGCTCGGCTCCAGGGAACCCCACCTTGGGAGGGGGCTCACAGAGCAAGGGCCCCAGAACCTCCATGCTTTACCTTCCCTTCCAGGGAGGGCTTTGGTTCCAGTGACAGCATCGCCGTCGACATCCTCCTGTCCAAGAGAATAGAGTAGGTGTGGGCCTCGGTGAGGTGCGGTCCAGCCTCAGGAAGCCACGCAGAAGTTTTTCCAAGGGCCACAAAGAGTCTTAGGTGGATCCCCTGGCTCCTCACTCTCCAGCATGCTGAATCCCCCAAACTCATTGCACCCACTTCACATTTTCATGCCTTTGCCTGTACTCTGCCCGCTACCCAAAATGCCTTTGCCTCCCCTGCCCACTTGGCAAACATTCATCCTTCAAACCAGCTCAGGCAGCTTCTATTCAGAGAGTCTTTCCTTGACGCCTCCTCCCATCATGCCGACGGCTCCTTCCCCTGGCCTCCTGCTTCCCTCCCAGAGCCCACCACCTGCACTGGGTAGCTGGTTCACCTGTTGGGTCCCCATACAAGCTGGGCAGGAGTCTCCAGGGCAGAGGAGAGCTAAGCCACGGTTGGCTCCAGGTCAGGAGCCATGTCAGGGCAGCTCTTACCTGGGGGAAGATCTTGTTCATGTCTCAGGCTCCCAGTGACCAGCTCATCTCCTAGCACTGAGGCCAGCACAGGGTAGTTTCCCTGCTTTGTCACCAGGGGCATCCAAGAGGAGGGAGGATAGATGCCCCGCCTGGCCACACCCACCCTGTGGACAGTCCCCTCCCAGGCTGCCCGTGTAGAGGAAAGGGCAGGAGGGCCCTCCTCATTCCCAGCCCTTCCCCACTCTGCAGTCTGATAGGCAACTGAATCCCAAGGGGAAATTCTCATCCTACTTGACAGAAAAAGAGCCTGAGGGTCAGAGTGAGAAAAGTCCCTCAAATCACATAGTAGGGGAGAGGGAGAGGTTAGAACCTAAAAGCTTTTCCAGACATGTTTTCCCCTCCACATTGATGATGAGACTAGAGGATCTCAGGCTGCCTATCTGCAGAAGGATTCAGGCAGAAACACCCAGAATTAATATTTCAGTGGCTGAAAAGCAAGAGCAGTGGCTCCCTCTACCTTTCTCATTGGCGATATCTGGTAACGTTGAGGAGCCCATAGAGTGTAAACACGTATTTTCCACTGAAATTATTAAGCAGATATAATCTTAAATTATTTTCTTTAAAAAAATGGCCACGTGTATTTACAGTTTTTCAGAGATGGTGCCTGTGATAAGGGAGGGGCGGGGCAGGTTGCTTACCTGATTAACCCTTTCTACCCATCCCACCCGTTATGTGTTCTCCTGCAGCCCACTCCCTCTGCTGAGGAAACCAAGGTCCTGCGAGCTTAAGGGACTGGTCGGAGGCCCCAGACCAAAGGAGGAGAGCTATCTAGAAATGAGCTTGGGTGTTCCAGGGAGGGTCCTTCTGCAGCCTGTCTGTCTCTGATGCTCATGGGTTGTCTAACCTGTGACCAGCCTTTTCTTTTTTGTTGGGATATAAACTGTTGAGTCTGTGGCAGTCTGAGTGGGTGGGAGAGGATAGAATGGCAGGGGCAGCTCTCAGGGACAGCAGCACTGGAAAGGGCTAAACCCTAGGTCATGAGAATGGGGTCTTCATGAGAGCCCTGCCACTGGCTCTGGCTTGGGCAAGTCACTCCCCTTCTCTGAGCCTTAGTTCCCTTGTCCAGGGAATGGAAAAATTAGACTAAATGAAGGAGGTGTCTCAGTTTGGGGACCCCCATAATCAATTCCCAAGGGTGGGGGAACTGGAGTATTTATTTGCCAGCTCTTGCCAGTCATTGGCTGAGAACTGCCAGAGGGTTTTCATTCCACTGGCCTACCTTAGGCAAATTGATGCCATCGTTGGCAGTTGCAAGCCCAGCCGATGTGTCCTGAAATGGAAACGGCTGAGGGGAATTCACAGAGCATCCACGGGATCTGCTAATGACGCTAACTAGATTTCACCTTGCATGTCGACTGCAATTAATTTCCGGGGGTGTCTGGAACAGGGGGTTCAGAAGTTATTCTGAGGTCAGGACTCAGGTTTTGTAATTGACTAGTGATGTCTGCCACGGGTGTAAGTGTGAAGAGCGGTGTCATACAGGATAACCATTTGCCATTTCCGGATCAATTTGTGCCCTTCAATCTCTGGTCTTCCTTGCCCCTGTGATTCTTAAGGGTTTCTTTATAAAAAGACTCTCCATGGATCTGAAATATCCCTTCCTCTGAACTCCTGGTCTAATCCAGGTACAGCCACCCCAACTATGCTGGAAGCATTGCATCTTTCCAGGGCTCAGGCTGTCACTGAGAACTCTTGAGTAAAGGGCAGCAGGGGTCCTGGCAAGATGAAAAAGGCCCTGGTGCCTCAAGGCCTGAACTTCCTGATGTCACAGCCAGGTTATACTTTGGAGAAGAAAGGACTTGGGCTGCCTCGTACAACCTCCATCTCTATCCTGCTGGGCTCCCTTGGCTTTGTCTGGGGCCTGCTTAACCCTTGCCTAGGTAAACCTCTAGAAAGAGCAGGAACTTTGGAGCTGATAGTCCAAACGGTCCCATCACTAGTTGTATGACCTCCTGATAGGTTATCTAACCTCTCTGAGCTTTCAGTTTTCTACTCCTTCCTGAAGAAAGGCAGTACCCTAGTAGTTGGACCTCTCTGTCCTCCCCACTCAACACCGAACATCTAACACCCTGCCAGGCCTGCTCTCTCACTTACTTCAACCTTTCTCTTCTTCCCCTCTTTCCTCCCCTGGAAAAATAAGTTTGAAACTTAAAATACAGAAAAGCAGGAAGAATAATGTAACAAAAATCATGTATCCACCATCCAGAGTTAAGAAATGTTAAAATTTAGGGGTTTTTTTGCTTCAGATTTTTTTTCTACTAAATATAGAAAAACTGAAGGTGTCTTCTCACCTCAACTTTATTCCCTTTCCTCCTCCCCAGAGTCATCCAATTTCCTGAATACACCATGTATGCTTTCGGTAATTGTTTTTTTACACACCGTTGCTCCTTCTACACACACGTACACACACACATAGAATCACACTCTATGGGCACTTAACTTTACCAGGTATCGCCAAAAGGCTCTTCCAGGTGACTGTACCAATTTGCACTCCCATTAGCAGTGTGTGAGTTCTCTCTCTCCAACCTTGAAAATTGTCAAACTTTCTGACATCTGCCAGTCTGGTAGGTATAAAATTGTATTTCCGTATGGCTAATTGGCATTTCTCTAATAATTCCTACTGCTACCACCAATCACTAACACTTATTGAGCATTTACCTTTGCCACATGCTATACTACACGCCTTACATTATATTAACTCATTTAGTCCTCCCAGCCACAGATGGGGACTATTATTGTCTCCATTTTACAGATGAGGAAACTGAGGCACTGAGATATTGAGTTACTTGTCCAAGGTTCACAACTGAAAAGCGGCAGAGCCGACACAGGCCTGATTGGCTAAAAGGATCATACTTTTACCTCTTCCCATGCCCTCAGTACTCAAAAATGTGGTCTTCAGAGCAGAAGCATCACGTCAACTGGGAGCTGGTTAGAGGTGGGTCTCACCCCAGACCTACCAAATCAGAACCTGCATCTTAGTAAGATCCCCAAGAGATTTGAATGCACAATTTGAAAAGCCCTGCTCTACCCCATGCTTTTAGCTTGTTTTTAAAATATATTGGTCATATGGATTTCCTCCCTGGTGAATTGCTTTTTCCTATCTCCTATTTTCTATGGGTGGTTTCTTTATGCTAAATCTGAATAATTCATTACATGGGTTCTACATGTCTCTCCCCATCCATAGATCATCACTTGCTCAGAGTGACTTCTGCTGGCTCCCTCTACCTTTCTAAATCCATTTTTTCTTGCCCAGAACCAGGTAAAACTCTCACTTCACTTCTTTGACTCCTACTGCTCCCCTGGATTTACCCTTCCCCACATTTGTGTGGACTAGGGCTCAATCTTAGTGTGGCTGTGGCTAGGGGAGACCCTCTGGACATGAGATCAGCAAACCTCAGCTTGAGCCAGACAGACCTGGGTTTTCATCCTGACTATCCCAAATTAATACCTATCTAATTTAAGTGACCAGTTGTAGCCTAAGTTTCAGTTCCTCAACTGAAGAATGGGGATAAGAAATCTTACCTCAGAGAATTGTGGTAAGGATGACGTGAGTGCACATATGTGAACATGTTCACCCTTTGAGGTGCAGAACATGTTCTGGATGCCTTGGCCTGTTTACAGTTACAGAGAGATCTGATTGAGGGCTGGGACTCTTCTAAGTTCAGGGCTCATCTCTGGGGTGGAGAATAACAAGTGGGCACCACTATTTGATTGACTCAAGGACCTGAGAGATCTTCCAGACCTGCCTAGAGGTGAGGCACAGTCCCTGCTTCAGCGTTTATCACTCCTTCCCTGTACCTTCCACAACTCTGGGAGCCCTGGCTGGCCTCCTGTCCTGAGACTGTTTCCTCAACTCTAAAATTGAGATGTTAGACCCCATCCTGCTCTCCTAGAGGGATGTTACGAGGACCCATCAAGGTGAAAGTTACAGTGCTATAAAAGGGCTTTGCGAAAGTAGACAAATGCCCTAGTGAAATATCAATGTAGACACATTTATAAGATAGCACTATAATATTGTTTAATGCAAATGATCCAAATTTTGTTTAAGTTTACATACATAAGCATTATAAAATTAACAGATGTGGGTGACTGCATGGTGGTATATCTTGAGCTAACACATTATCAAGAGCTTTTGCTGAAACCTTTCATTTCTAATCAGAAGCTGACTTCTTTCCATCCAAGCCATTAATTTTTGCTATTTCAATGTTGCAGAACAATTCAAATATAAAAAGCACACAAGAGGCAGTAAAATAAGCCCAAACAATTTAGAATTGAACAAACAAAAATATTTCACTCTTAAAATGGAAAGATAAAATCAAACCTCTAAACCAGGGATTCAGGGATGGGAAAAAAAAAATCAAGTCTTTATTTTTACTAACTTCCAACTGAAATGTAGCATTTCCTTCAATTATGAACAAAGGAAACAATTGACAGTAGTATTAGCAGTATCTGTCACTTTATCACTCATAGAAATCACATTTAGATATCATATTACAGTTATTGCATGTATTTCAAAATAGTAATTTGAAATTATAAGTTTTAGAACCAGCACTAGATCTTGTTTTAACAGTACATAGATACCTATACCACAAAATTTTGAAAATATTTTAGTATATTAGTGTTTTTTTTTCAATCCTTCACATTTAGTTTTATGCATGAGAACACTATTCTGAGAAGCGGTCCATAGGCTTCACCAATTTGCCAAAAAAATCTATGGCATAAAAAAGGTTAAGAACATCTGCTTTAAGGAAATAAGTCATTAATGTCACAGGAAGAGACTATTTAATAGTGAAATATGTGAAGTCAACTATAATTATAAATTTCAGAAAAGGTAAATTATGCTTCAGAATTTAAATACTTGAAGGAATTGGATAATACACATTAATTGTACAAACTGGCTTCCCACAGAGGACTGCATTTCCCACTATCTCAATCTTTTCTATCACTGTACATACCTCCGCCCCCCGAATCCAGTCTAGAACAAGTTATCAAGGAAAGAAAGATAAAATAGTGTAACTCATACTGATGATACTCAAAAGCAAACATAAAATGTTTAGCAACTGGGAACCTGGTGGGAGGGGCTCAAGAGCACACTGAGTTAGGAGCGGCTGGGTTGGCAAACCTAGAATTTGAGGACAGTGATAAGTTGACCTAGCATTATAGTCTAAAAATTTAGAACATGCAGTCTGGTAAGTTTGGGATCCACGGAACAGCCTTCCCAGTTTTCTTGGCAACACTCAGATGGTGACCACGTTTCAGAGACCAGTCTTAGGCTTACCATCCAAACAAATGTAGATGTGCAGAGAGCCTTATAGGTAAGAGCTCAAAAATATACATGAAGTAAAATGAAATAGGAATATTAGGCATTTTTAAAAACGCAAACTCTTGGAAGGGAATGGAATTTCCCATTTCAGTGAGTCTGGGTAAGTACAAAATTTAATAGGTCTTAGAGGTTACTGTAGAACTAAGATACTGATGGTCTCTGGACTTGCTCCTTTGGTCTATCGCCACATTGTTGCTGAGTCATTCTAAAACACTATAACCCTTTGCTTAAGACCTTTCTATGGCTTTCCACCACGCTCAGGAGCAAGTACAAGTTTAATTATCTGGTCTCATGTATTGCTAAGCTTTTGTATGCTCTATCTCAGCCTGCTAAACAACTTGTAGTTCTCCCACTCTTCTGCCTCCAGGTCTTTGAGCATACTTCCCCACTGCCTGCAATACTCCCTTTTTTTTTGAATTCTCCTTTTCCTCCAGGTTTACACGTGGACATTGCTTCCTCCCAGAGTACTTCTGTACTCCCATAGTACTCTGCTTATCCACTCACAGCAACTATCACATTAATAATAGTCTTTCTTTAGACTTTGAGCAACTGGAGTCAGGTACTTCTTTGTGTTGCAGTCCTATCACAGAGCATAGGGCCTGGCATTCAGACTCTCAAGTGGTTGTTCAATGGTTAAACTGTAGATCTATAATAGAATATCTGGGCAAAATCAATGTTATTGTGTGATGATAGCGGGGACTCAGTTGAGAATTAACCTCTGTATCAATGGTTCCCAATATGTGATCCTAAAATACCTAAGAGACCACAAAAATTATAATGGAGCTATTTTATATATTTCAAAAATTAGAATGGAAATAGCACATTTACCAGACAAATAACGAGAAAGTTGTTTGCTTTTGGCTGGAATATCAGTTCAGAGAAAAAATACTAGGTTTCACATGCTCATCTGCAGCCTACTGGCTAATGATGCATCATAGGAATATCTAAGACCAAACGGATCAGATGATATGGCAATTTTTGATTTACCAGTATATATCATGAATAAAAGGTAACCATTCATAAAGCTTTGTGAAAAAATTAGGAATCTTGGAATTAGATCATTGTGGTGACTACCACTATCTTTTAATTGCCTTAACTAGTATGTCTCTTCAACCAGGGATCTAAATCAATAAGGACCTTAGGAATCTGGGAGGTCTGAATCAAAGACTCAGGGGTCTAAAGAATATGCCTAGGACCAAGATTAGCTTCTCAAGGAGCTGAAAAATCCCTATGTGATAGGAAAGGTGACACCTGTCTCATGGAAACAAGTGAAGTTGGGCCTAAGAAGGGCTAAACTGTTTAGAAGGGGCCTGGAGGCTCAGCTCGGTTGCTTTTGTTAGAATTTTCAAGTCAAACACTTTTTATGCTGTGTAAGTACACACACACACACACATACACACACACACGCACGCACGCGCACGCGCACACACACACATAGGGGGGATATAAAGGGGAGGTCATTTTTCTTCTTTTAAAGTAAAACTTTTTTTTGAAAATTTCAGTCTAGTTTAACCATACTAAAATAAAAAGAAGGCAGGACACAGTATTTGAATCTAGTTTCAGTCTAGTTTAACCATACTAAATTTCAGTCTAGTTTAACCATACTAAAATTTCAGTCTAGTTTAACCATACTAAAATAAAAAGAAGGCAGGACACAGTATTTGAATCCCTATGAAACACCAGGAATGACTGGGTATTTTCACATACATGAATTGTCTCATAAAAAAAGGGGTGTGTCTGTCTACCCTTGGATCAATATTTTCAAGACAAATATTATCTCAGAGGTAATCTTATTTAGGAAGAGAAATAAAACCAAGGCCTGGTGAGAGAATATGGAACAATCAATCATTCGATTGCTCCTTTTTATCTCTATATTCCTTTGATTGCTGTTTTTATAAGGGAAAGCTTTCTTAACAGTGGACTGACTCCTATAAATCTGCAGTTTGTACATTTCTCCTCAGTTTACTTCCCTGGATATATCTCAGTTAAACCTGTTTGTGATATTAAGGAATGTAAGCACGTACTATGGGTGGGAAATAAGATGACCAGGGTTTTGCATGAACCCCAATCCACTCCTCATGTTTTGTAACTGTTTTCTCATAATACAGAAGGGACAAAGACTGCGTGATGACTGCTGAGTAATTCTTCTCTTCCCCATTTCAGTATGTTCACATGCTTTCTAAACCTCTATCTTTCAAATCTAGACAAACTATTTTTAAAACCAAAACCTGCATTTTGTGACCAAGGTCTTACTTGTTAATTGTATTTTTTTTTCTGACTCAGACAAAGCTAATGACTTAGGCTGTAAAGTTAAGTATGTGACTCACTCATTAGACAAAAGCACTACTGCAGTGCCAGCATGCCCCTGTAATGAAAATATGTTGGCAAAGTTATTTAACATTTCATGGTATAATGACACTGAATCATGTTAAGATTCTGGCATACTATGTTACCTGACATTATTCTGATTTTTAAATCTGTATTATAAAGGAATGATAATAATAGCTTTTGCCAAGTGAAATCTATACTTAATTCTACACCATAAGAGTCTAATTTTACTGTCAAAATGAAGTTTTCTCTGAAAATATCTTTAAACTTATACTTGAGATGAGTTCTAACAGAGAAAAACAATTCTCTGAAAAGACTCATCAACAAAAATCTATAGCCTGTGCAAATAACATAAAATGGACTTCTGAAAGGATCAGTTTTGCTTCGAGTTGTTCCCTATTCGTCGTATTATATAGCAACAGAGAGAAATAAAACATTTCATGATTTTCGCATGGGTTGGGTATAAATGAGGAAAGATCTAGAAAATTAGGAGTATATTAACTCAAATTTCAGCATATTTATTCTTCAAATAAAATTTTAATGATTTCAGTTCAATACAACTGAAAATATAGTGTCATTAAAGGGCATTTCCTGCTAAATTTCATATTACAGGTTGTAGGCCATTTCTGAGCAGAAGCATCATGTTCTACTGAGTATTCAGCTTATTAATTAAGGTGATTGATAGCATCATGGGAAGAGGTGGGGAAGAACAATGATCAGCTCACAGAATTTGGCTAAAAAGAAAACAAAAACAATGCAAATAATAATAAAGTGGCTAGAGATATTAAAATTAAAATACAATCCCAAATATCCATCTCTTAAATTATTAGAAAAAAATTATAAGGTAAAGTTACAGCAAATACAGTCTTTGTAAATTTGGGTAACTTTATTTGCATTTCTTAGTGATTTTAAGTCCTATATCCAATGAAACCATTTTTAAAAGCTCTATGAGGAATGGAAATTTAGATGTCTATTGTACTTTTCTTTAAAAAAAAAAGAGCTTAAATTTCTGAATGAGCAAGATTCACTTTTGTAGGTAGAGGCCCTGCTTCTCATGATCTTCAGCTTTAGATCTAATAACCACAAGAGAAGAAGCTGGATATCTGTTTAGTTTTTGTTCATTCACAAATTCCAAGTCACCATAGATACTCAGCTTCTGCAAAAGAAAATCAATGCATATTAGCAATTTGGATAATTAGGAACCTCTCTAAGTAAGTTTTCAAATAACAATTTAATCTATGGCATTTGGTAAAAAAAAAAAATCTTTAAACATCTTCAACAATGAAGAATACTTTTACTTAAAGTATTACAGATATGTGATGCAGCTGCCAATGATGGCCAAAGAAGACTTTCCACATGTCCCAACTTAAATATTTAGAAGTATAACAACCGAATGTCAAGAAAATTGGTGTGGTCATACCAAAAGCACTGATTCTGGATGTTTGATGCCTTTAACGATTAATTCCTTTGAACTCTTAGCTCTCTGACCAAACTGTCAAATGATTTGGGGTAAGTTTCTCTGTTACCAAATGTTTTAACTTAATACCATTTGGAAAATATATGCTATTTTAAAAGGCTGTAAGTAGAACAAAGAATATATTAAAAACATTTTAACACTGATAGAAAAGTCTTCACAAACATATAAAAGCTCCTCAAATTACTACTATAATATCTGAGAGGACAGCACAACAAAAGAATAAAAAGAATAAAAACATAAAACAGAATCATTGCAAATGTCATAAAACTCACTGGAGTACAATGGGAATACCTAATATCTTTTGAAAGTAGGTCTGTTTAGATGTAGGTCTATCTCCTAAAGGAGGAAAAGTGAAGTGAAAAATTTTTGCTAGGAAATGAGATAGATTTTGTTAACTCACTCCTATGACAATTCTCTGAATCATGAGTTAAGAACTGAAGTGCTAACAGAGCAAGTGACTAGAACCACAGAGAAGTACTTTATGTTGGAAAGGTGCATTGAAAAGATGTTGCATAAGAGCACCTTTACGAGTTTAAGTACTTATCAATACTGTTACATGCTACAGCACTGATGACCTTGAAAACACTCTCCTAAGTGAAAGAGGCCAGTCACAAGGGACCATGTATTGGTTCACTATGCCTAGCGGTGGTGGTGGTGGTACTTGGGAGGAAATGGGGAGAGACTACTGAGTATGAGATTTTTTTGTGTGTGGTGATAAAAATGTTCCAAAAGTGACTATTGTGATGGTTGCTTACTTGCACGTTTCAGATATGGTCTGTTGCCTACTGTTTCAAGACAACTTTTCTGCAACAACAATGGCCCGGTACCCTCTACTTTTCTAGTAAGAGAATATCTTCCAGACAAATTCCGTGATGGATGGATTGGACATGGATCTGATACAGTGTAGTCTCTTTAAAATCTAGAATTAATATGTGATCATTTGCTCTGGGTCATTGTGAAAGAAAACCTTCACAACTCTACCTAGCAATATTTAAAGGCCTTGAAACAGCAACCAGGAACTGTTTAAATGATTTCAAACATCAATATGGAAGAAAATAAAAAGATGGAGGTGAGGTGAGGAGATAGTGTAAGGGAATTCCTTATCCATCAGAAGGAGGATAGTAAATAACATCTAAAGTTGATAAAACAAAAAAAAATAGCAGATAAAATTTAAAAATGGTAACTACTTGGAAAATTTTAAATAACTATTGATTATTGTTTATCTGAGAAGTGAGGAAGAGGAAGGTTTAATTTGTTACATGATTACTTCTAAAAGTTAAACAAATTCAGTGAGTAAATATATATTTGGGTTTCAGGCATGGCTCCCCAATAACCAGTTACGTGATCTAGATAAGTTAAATATTTTCTAAAACTCAGTTTCTTAAAAAAATTTAGATTAAAAAGCTGTGGTACTTATATTATTTTTTGATCATCTGACTCTTTTATGAGACTTAAAGCTTCTAAATGGCAAGGTTCTTGGTCTTGTTTTTTAGACAAAGGAAATAATATTTATTATAGTTTAAGACATGTTTCACCCTACTTCCTGAGTCCTAGAAGCCTTTAACATTTATCTTCAATCTTTATCTATTCTTCATTGTATCTTTAACCCCTTTAACAGAGCCTGGCACATAAGTTATCCATAAATGTATGTGATTTACTAATGCAAGTGTTATTAGGAGTCTTCTAAAGCCTTTCTTAGCTGACCACATGAAATCAGAGGATCATAGACTTGACAAATATAGCAATAACTGTTGCTATAGCAAATTTCTGAGGCTGCCTGATCTCTAAAAAGGAATATCCAATATTGCTGAACCCTGTTATTGTATGTCAAGTTTGACCTGCCTGACAAGGACCACTATGGATAACAACTCTTTATTTTTTTCTTAAATAAACAGCTCAACAAGAAAAAGTGTCACATTTACAATGTCATTGTTTCAAAAATGACATCATAAATGTGAAGGAACAGAGGGGGAAAAAAGTGGAGAAAAGAGGATCAAAATCTTTATATATTGTCACTCAAAATGACACTGTTTTGAGATCAGCCAAGGAAATGAAATTTTTTTGCATACTTGATTTATGAGGACTACCTAACTACATGCAAAGTAAGTTAAAGATAAATTATTTCACAGCTTTCCTAAACAAGAAAAATAAAGCTACTAATAAGTTTCTAAGACCAAAATTCCTGACCTTTATTAACACCATTTTAAGTTTTGTTTGTAGTGACTGAAAAAGGAAGCTTTTTATATTTCACGTTTAAGCTCCAAGAACCAGGTTTGTACTGAAGAGACACATTCCCTCAAGAGGCTTATGATTTTCTACAAGCATAAAGGATCATATATGTAAACAACATTACACAATATAAATAACACTACTCATAGATGAATTAAACTTGTAGGACTTAAAATGGAGTTTCATGTTACTATGGAGAGGGGTCGGAAATAAAGTCAATGAAAAGGCTTTATGAAAGTAAAGTTTAAAATAGGCGGCTTTTGGCCAAAAATATCCAAATAATTTTTCTAATACTAAGTTCTCACTTATTTTTACGCTAAACAAAAGGGAAAATACCAGGAAAGGAGTATTTACACTATATTTTTAAACAGGAAACAATGTGTATTAAAAATCATTTATAATGAAAATAAATCCACTAAAATGGCAATACAATATTTCTGAATGATAGGATTTTTTTTCTGCTTCTTTAAATGTACTTTACAAATTTCCAAACTAAGTATACAGTATTTTTATGATAAAAATATAGTTGAAACATTATTACCTAGCCTAAGTGTGGTTTCACATACAAAGTAAAGCCTAAAAGCAGTGTATCTAAATGGCTGTTTTCCATACATTTTTCTAGAAAATATATCTCCTTAGAAAAGCATAAGCTCTTTAAGAGTAAAGCCATAATTTTAATTGTTATGGATAGGAAGAATAGTTCAGAGAGGGGCAAGAAAGTAACATCCAGCAAGGCAGAATTTAGAGAGAATGTAGTAGCTATCAACAAGTGTTGATACCTTAGGCTTTATGATCACAGTGGTCTAGGTGGCATAAGTGGGAAGAGTGAGGTATTCCCCAATGAACTTAGAAATAAGGGAAGAGAATTTCTCACAGAATTAAAGCTATACAATCAAAACAAAATTTATCATAGCAGAGACAACGTCTAAAAGGAAGAAAGGTTAAGAGATATCTGAAAGGGAGTGAAAGATCTCTAGAGCCATAAGATGTGACCACCACAATGAGAGGCACTGGTATATCTAAACACTAGAAGAAGAGGTCACTTCCATAAGTCAAGTAAGGAGGTGAGAGGAAAAACTATGAAACGTCCATCTTAGAACAATGTGGATAAGAGAGAGTTTGGGCATCCTGGCTCAAAAACACAAACCACACAGTCTCTGTGGTGTTTATCTTTCTAGTGTCAGAGGGCACACATAGATCAGCTCCTGATATAAATCTCATCATCAACTCTTCCACTTATATTCCAGAGTCACTAAAGAAATTGAAGAGTACTGGCTTTGGAGTCATACCACCTGGGTTCAAATTCTGGTTCTACTACTTACTAGTATGTGACACTGGGACAATTAATACACTCTCTCTTGCAGTTTTCATATCCGGAAAAAGGAGACAGAATTTCCATTTTTCATAAAATTAGTGAAAGGACTAAAATGAGCTAATTCATATAAAATGTAAAACAGTGCCTAGTAGAAAGCGTTCAACATGAGTCAGTAGGCCTGGGAACCAGAATCCAGGTTGTGGTAGATTTAAGGTAAATTTCACCTGAGGCCAGCCATTCAAAAGATTTATTACTATAGGTATTTAACTTTGTTAATATAGGATTTAAAATGCATGGGGTCACTCAAAAGGAAGTTAATAGGCACAGGCAATCTATTTAAGATGTATAATTTCATTTTATAAGGAACACTAAAATGATTAAAATACGGACATCAGAACCAAACAAGAACACAAGTAGGTAATGCAGCAAGAGGATGTCATCAGTACATTCATAAGTAGATGAATGTTACAGGAATTTATGCATTTTCTAACACTTCCACAATTCCAATCCTGTCCAACCTTATCCAATTTGTTTAATTTCCTAATTTAAGCTCTTTTAATGAAGTCAATTCCTTATAGTACTTCCCTAACAGTTAGCTTATTCTTGTCTGTACCTGGGAAAATTGCCCACCCCTGCCCCCTTAATCTCTGCTAATCCTTACCTTACTATCCATCCCTCAAGATTAAGGTCAAGATCAACATTATCTAAAAGTTTTAACTGATAATCCCAGTACATAGCCTCTGCTTTCCTGAATACTTTATACATTTATTATTTTTGCCACTTATCCACCTTATCAGCCATAGGAAAGATGGCACACAGGAAAAAGAAAAAAAAAAGAAGTTGTGAGTCAAAAGACAAGAGCTTAATTCTAGCCTCAATATTTTCACTGCTGTGCAATCCTAGGAAGGTTAACTAGACTTTGTAAGCCTGTTTACCCATCTATAAAATGGATATTAAAACCTGCTGTAGAGTACTACTGGACATTTAAGATATATACTTTGTAAATTTTAAAGAATTACAACATCATGCTGTCCCAGTTTCTAGTTGCCTATATCACATATCGTTTTAATAAAATGTATATATATTACCTTAATTATTCATGTGTAACTCTTATATTAAAACATATCTTAATAGTCTATTAAGACTATTGCCGAGCACCACACTAGGCACATGCTAATTGCTTATTATTAGGTTCTATTTTAATTTCCCTCCTTTCTTTTCTTTTTCAATTGCACTTTGGAGGCACAAGAGAACTAAAGTTTATTTCAGCTGGATTTAATATCAATAAACATTATTATACTGTATTTAGCTATATAAATAACTTTCCTTGAAAGCTAAATAGAATCATCAAATTACAGGCTTTTCTCAAACAAAACTTCTTTACCTTAACAATTATGTTTCTTAAGCCAGTTAATTTTAATTACCAAGGAAGTCATGACAGTTTTCTGTCTCTCTCAGAGTTATATACCAGAACATGTTAACTCAAAACCAAACATTCTAGTCTTGCTGCTTCTAAAGCAGCAATTACTCTTTAAGATTTGTGGCAATTAATTTAAAATTTTAAGTGATCCTAAAAGTCTTCTTAAATATCACCTTAGAAACTAATGTCGACAGGTTCTTTTCGGTCTCAAAGAACCAGGGAGGGCGACACTTTATTCAAACAACCAACGTATATGTAGCTATGGTAGTTAGCACTATAGAAAACTGAGAGTGATTCTTCTGTGCTGCAAACTTGTAATTTTCATGTGTGCCAAACCCCATGTGTGTGACTAAACCACCAAATCTACTCTCATTCTACTAGTAGAGAGGCCTTGTTTTTCTTGTTAAACAAATAAGGCATTTAGAATGGTAAATCATATGGCTCAGTCTTCCAATGACCTAAGTGTTAGAATTAAATTTACCTCAGAGGGAACATACTGCTCCACAGCTGTAGCAACAGTTGCACAACAAATCCAGAGCAATACCATCACCGAGAGGACAAGAGTTGTGGTTAAAATCCACCCAGAGTTACTGAAAAATATCAACAATTAGTCATGTTAAAATTTCATTTATAGGAGATAATAATTAAAGGCAATCAACCTTATGTACTTAGTTAATAATACAATTAAAACTTTAGTGTACTATCCTTAAAACTATTTTTAAAAACATATTTATAAAAGGAAATATTATAATAGCTATTATATTAAGGTGGCATGATATCCTTTCCTCCATTTTTCAAGTTTCTGTAACATGCTGTATCACTTTTGTAATTTAAAAAATCAGACATACCGGCTCTGCTAAATGTAAAAAATTAGAGCAAATTACTGTTAAGGGTATTGAATTACTAAATGAGATAAGACAAATGAAATTGTTCTATAAATATAGTACGCTGCTATAAAAATGTCATATATATCATTTCGCAAGGTATTATGATGATACTTGCTTTAAGAAAATTCAATATTCCAGAGTTAAGGTGTAGAATAGGTAAATTATGAAATCATTTGTTTTATAAAGGGATCCACAAGAGGCTTCCAGAAGTTAACTTTTCTAGAATAGTTCAAATACTTAATTTGCTACAATTTATGTATATTTCAATTTACAAGAGTAAATCTATTATGAGGCATTCTGTACTTAACAGTATATCTTAGTAAAGATATAGTTATATCTTCAGTTAGAAAGCCAGTTACAAGAATTAGCAACTAAAGCTCTTCCCATAAATGACCTATTATTTGCCAAACTATAAAGATTCCAGGGACAGGAAAAAAAAAAATCAAGCTATTTTTAGATAGTTAAGAGTCTAATTCTGAAAAACTATGGATTTAACACAGGTAGTCCAATTTTCATATCTGTGCTCATACAACACTAATAAAATACCTGGACTTACCACCATAACCCATTCACTTGATGGTTTGCCAACACTTGAACATGCTAAGGAATAAGTATGTATAGTCATTGCGCGTCTCCTGGCAAAACAGGCAGACTTTAGAAAATGCACTGCATCTAAAAGCAGAAACTCCTATGTGATGCTTTAAGTATTCCAATTTAGAAAGATAATAGAGTAAAAAATATTTTTTAATAAAAAATACCTAATTTACATATTCCGGCTCTAATCCGGGTACTAAGGAATTACCTTCCATGAAATGAGAAGGATGTATTTGATATGTGGATTCCAGTAACAACTAGTTAAGAAGGAAAACTGAAGCTCATTTTATAAGGTCAATCTGCTTCTTCAAACTCCACAACAAAACAATCCTACAGATTCTTGACTATCACCATTCTCTCTTGCTCTTTTTCCATTGCCCTAGTTCAGGCCTCATAATTTCTTGCCTGATTTATCAAAATTCTCCAATCTGGTTCAGGATTCTTCCTGATATTAAAACGATTACTTTCCTGCTCTTATCTAGTTCCTGTCTCCCTAGCCTGGTCAAATCTCTGATTCTCCTGATTCTTCACACGTATTAATGTATTTTATACATTCTTTAAGAAGCCAGCATAGCTGAAAATAATTAAACAAATGTGCAGTAACCAGCAAAAATATCTATTCATCATTAAGACTTATTTTCATCTTATCCGTAAATTCTCCCTTTGAAACCTCTGACAGACTTAGGTATACTCTCTGTACTGTGTATATGAGAGGTGTATATGTGTGTATACAATATACAGCAATTATTATTGTGTTGTTCATTATTTGCATGCCTGTTTCTACCATACCATACTAGACCTAAAAACTCTGCAGAGGCAGAGACGGAACATCTTTTCTTAGGTCTCAAGTCCCTAAAACACTACCTGGCATATAACAGACTCTGGAAAAAGAAATGGCAAGTGAAAAAATGAGTGAGATCTCAATTTCTATTCTGGAAGGCAAGGGTACCTTCATAATAGCTATGTGGTATAATAACAAGCACTGTAGTAAGAGTTAGAAGACCAGATTCCACTGACTGGTGATCTTGCATGCAATCATGGAAAACCATGACCTTTTAGAAAGAAGATAGCTACGGCACAATAGGATGAGTAGAAGATGTAGAATTAGAAAACCTAGTTTTGAATTTTAACATAGTAAATGTATAACCTTGGGGGTAGTTGGTTCACCTCTCTGATCTACCTACTTATCACAGGGTATACTGTTCTAAGAGTCACTTGAGATCACTGAGGGGAAAAAGCATTTAAAAAAGAATACTTTTTATTAAAATGTAGGATAGTATTATAATAATTCATGTTTATACACAGAAACTTCATAGGATTGAATTTCTAGTTATAGTTAGTTGTTTCCTAAGTTAAACATCTATAAAATTATTTTTTAAATGTTAGATTTGAACGAACATAAATAAGACAAAATGTTAAAGGGTACTAAGTCTCCAATAAGATGCCAGGTCATATAGTACTGAGACTAAATCGTAATTTAAGATTAGGTGATTACATAGCTTTCATAAAAGTATCAAACTGAAAAAAAAAAACAACCCAAAATAATGGAGAGAAAAATTGCTGTTTTTTTGCACACGGTCAAAAGCAGGTTTAGAAATGAAGAGAAGGGAAAATTTAAAGTTAAATCTTCATTCTCTCACCCAGTAAAGAAATTTGTTCAGTAAAAGGCATTAACTTTCTAGGTTCCAATAAAACCACACTGATATGATAAAACCTGTCAAGAAACTATTTCTTTCACAAAAAATTACAGGAAGCATACATTTTGGACTAGTGCAGCATTACACCTGAAATAGAACAGCCCACTAGAGTATACATATCATGAGGGCAAGACCTTTGCGGCTGGCTTGCTGCTCTACCTAAGTGCTTGGCCTAGTACCTGACATAGAGTAAATAATTATAAATAAGTGTTACAGTCCACTTTCTCTTTTTCTTCAGTGGGGGGTGTTTGGGGAGGACTCATATCAGAGCTCTTGAGGAGTGGAAGCATGCATACTTTGATAAGACCCTCCTCATCCTCAGAAGGCTTGATATTCCTTCCTCAGAGAGCGTAAGGTACCCATTCTCACTTTTCCATACTTAAGAATCCTTGGCATAGAGCTGACACATCTTCGTATAGAACACAAAGCCCTCCTTAATCTAAAGCACTTATCTACCTCCCCTAGCTTTGTGTGTAGCCATGCAGCTAAAAACAAAAATCCAACCCCCAAACCATTAACATACACTTTAAAATTAAAGCTTAATTTAAATGGCTAGAGAAGCACATTTCTTAAGATAAATCAAGGAATCCTAACAAGAAAACTTTTGTACTGTAAAAAGAAAACTACTTGCTTGGGTTTTATTAAAGTACTATGCATATTACCTTTTAAAGAAATTAAGATATCCAAAAGTACAAATTTGGTAGGGAAAAGGTACTTTTGAGTGGCTAATAATAACTTAAAAATAATACAAGCCGGATTTGATCTCTTATACTCATAAATGAAGAGGAATACATACAGAGAAAAGCATCTTAAAAAGCCATCACTTTCTCCATCTTCAAGATAATTTCTCTGTGCTTGTGAGCTTCTCATTTGTAGATCTGCTGAAATAACAAGGTACATGTTTATGATATCCTATACTCTAAAAGAGAGTCTCAAATGACTAATTCTAGATCTGTATGTACACTGTACAGATATCCAGTTGTCTTTAAGTGTGATCTGAAACATTTTATAATGAATGCAAATTCCTGTGGCACATCAAACACTAAATGGATATTCTACTGCATTAAGGATTTCCTATTTTATTTTCAAATTCTCATTGACATTAATGCTTTCAGTTTAATTACATGTGGGCTTGAGTAACAGACTTTGGTTTGTTCTAAAGTTAAAGATTGTTTTATGCTATGTGCTGTCATTATCTACCCACCAAAATGATGAGAAAGTTAATTAAGTCAGCATCTAAAATAAGGTATAAGCTAGTACATTTTAAAAGACAAGCTCAGCTTTAGCTTGTTTTATTATTCCTATGAGTTAAAATTCACTTGTAGTATAGAAATAAAAATAGAATAGGAACTCACACTTTCAGGGTCATTTCACTAGTTAGTTTATTGGGAAATATCAGAATATTTCATTAGTGTATACTCAAAACATCCCTCAAAGCAAACAATGTTTTTAGACTAGTAGTTCCCAAAGTATGGTCCCCAGACCAGCAGCATTAATAAAATCTGAGAACTTGTTAGAAATGCAAATTTTCAGGTCCTGTCCCAGATCTAGTAAAATTGGAAACTTTGGAGGTGGGGTCTCAAAAATTTGTTTTAACAAGCTCTCCAAATCCAAATGTTCATTAAAGTTTGAGAACCACTATTTTAGAAATTATTTGTTCATCTTCCATTACTGTAAAAACAATCATACAACCAATTCTAGCACAACCAGATTTGACTGCTAATGTTTTTATCCCAAGCAACTTAAAACTTACAGGACATTTTGCTTAGTGATGATTCTTTCAAATTTGTAGGTTCCTGCTCCAACTGTGTTGCATACTGGATTTCTGGCTTAGACTAAAATGATAATGAAAGCAATTAAGTCATTTGTACTTCTTAAGCCTTTCTCAGTAGCAAGTTCTATAACACATCATCTCTATAAATATTCAAATTGAGTAAAAGTAACAGAAATATGGTATAAAAAATAAAACACATTAACCACAATATATTTTAATTGCACACCCTAAACATCAGATCTGGTGCCTTACAAAGAAACAAGACAGATTTCTGGCACTATCAAGTAGTTAGTTAGTTTAATTTCCTGACATTTTTTAAAAATAGAAAAAAAGAGAGGGACAAATTACAACATACTGTATTAAATATCATATCCTGCAAAAAAGAGTTCTAATTCTAGTTGATCAGCAATAATTTAGCAGACTGTCAACACTTTTGGCTAAATGCTTATTATCTCTATTTTTTCTCATCTGAAATATTCCATTCTTAAATGAGTATTCATAAATTACAACTAAACATTCTATACTTTACATATATCACTCATCTCTATCCTAGTTATACTCAAGTTGACACGGAGAGAGAAACAGGGCTAATTTCACATCTAATCAGGTATAAATGAGGCCTCCACCTAAGAGTCAACCTAAGCTTTAACTTAAGTAGCTTTAAGACAGATCCAGAGAAAATTCTTTGTTTTACTTATTAGAGACCCAAGGCTCAAGATAGTGTTAAAAATCACATACTAGCCTTATAGTAAGCCGCTCAATTAGCAATAACAATTAAAAGATTCACTTTAATTATTATGACGAGAAAGATAGTGCCACAACATAATTTGTGGGCTGGTGAACATGAGGAATTCAACTATGGTATTAAAAAGAAGACAGAGCGGTATAATGGTATATGAGCCTTGAAGCTAAAGTGACTGAGTCTGAAGCCTATTGTTACATATTGGTAGGGTGACTTTAAACAAGTTAGACTCTGTTTTCTCATCAATAAAATAGGAATAATACAACCTCCTGAAGTTGTTTGAAGATTTAAGATAAAATATGTAAATCCCTAGTACATAAGGACCTTCAAGAAATAGCTACTATTATCATCGCATCACATAGTAAATAATGAGGAAGGAAAAAGTTATCCCTCTAGAAGGTAACTCTACTTTTTCAAGAAGCTTCTTACAAGAGTTATGAGTAAAAGCACTAAAAACAACAAAATTTGTCATTTCGCTTTTCTCTAATATCCACATGATGTATATTCATGCCACTATTTATATTCAAAGTATAATGATTATTCTTATGTTCCATATCTAGAGGTTTCACCTTATAAACTTAACCACTATAAAATTTAGAAACTCAAGAGTTCTTGTTAGACAAAGACTGATGGTCTTTAGATAGACTTCCAATGGGCGGAGAGAAGGGTAAGCACTGCGTTGTGATATTCAAAGTTTACATTACATCAAATAAGCAATTATTATTTCATGATAAATATTTGCAACTGAATACACACTCTATGCCAAGACATTAATTGAAAACATATACATTTACTGTTGGTATTTAGATTAATCTATGAAGCACAGTTATCACCTGGAATATAACTATTTTTCCATCATCAGCCTGAAGATAAAAAGTCCATGAAGAGGTTATGAAGCTCTGTGCGGAGTCCATCATGTCACTCCAGAATGACCTTACCAGAGTTAGAGGGAAGAGTAGATGCATTTTCGGCATCAAAGACATGAGCTTTTAAAAAAAAAAAAAAAATTAAGTTATGATAAATATGTTATTTTTTGTATATGTATATTCAAGAGAGCAACATAAGATTTCCAAATCCTTATTGGGACAGAGTATAAACAATTAAGTGAATCTGCTATATTGTTAGCATCAGAGGAAACTCTTAGTTATCTATTCAAATTAACTATGGTAAAGCTTAAAACCCTTTGAATTTGCCAAAAACATATCTGTAAACTGCTTGTCACCTGTATCAGAATAAAACCCTTATGAATCAGGTCCAAAAATGTGGAGAATTTTACGATTTGATTAAATAAGGCCTCAAGAGGTAGAAGGGAAAGGTATAAATCATACAATTCTCATCTTTAATGCTTTTATGAAAAATAAATCATGCATTAATGAACACTGATGGAAAGAGAAAGGAAAAAAAATCAGTCAGTCAAAATATATGTATAAAACGTGTAACATCTAGTAACAGGGCAGGGTGAGAGAAGTATTTAAGGGCTGAATATACATGTAGTAAGTTACTGGTAAGATCTTAACATTAATTGGTATTATCTCCTCTCCAATTCTGACTCATAAATGTACAAAATATGCATATCATTTTTAAGTGAAAAAGATTAAAAACGACCTATATATCCACAAATAAGGGAATACTTAAAAAGTGATACATCCATACAAGGGAATATTATGTAGTTAAAAAAGATATTCTTTATGTATATTTATACTAAAAAAAAAAATAACTGTATCCTTGTATATACATAATCTATCTGTACTGGTACCCGTGTGTACTTTAATGGAGGATGTAAGTGCCTAAGACATACAGTAAGACACTTTTCACTACAAATTCTTTTTACTTTTTGAGTTTTGTACCATGTGGCTATATTATCTATGCAAAAGTTAATAAAATTAAGAAACCACATGTTTGGAGTATAGAGTACCAGGGTGGGGAAATATAACAGATGACATAGGAATGGTAGGTAATCAGGAGCCAGGTTGTGATAAGTGGTTTGGACTTAAATCTGTATGCAGTGGGAAGCTACTAAGGTATATAAGATATGACATGATAACATTCCAGTTCATAAAATTAATACCTGGGCACAGACTAAAAGAGAAAGCAGAAGGAGTTATAGTGGGAAAATAGTTTGGAAGTTAACTTAGTAATATAGATGAGAAATGATGACAGTCTGAGCTAAGGCAATTGCCATTGAGATGGGGGTAAAAAAGGACTCTGAACTATCAATATCCCTGAGCCTCAGTTTTTTATGTAAAATGGGGACAGTATCTTCACTAGACTATGAGAAAAAATAAAATGAGATTATGGATGTGAACATATCTTTTAACAGTAAAGCATTATACAAAAATATAATTGACATTTCTATTTGCAAACATATAATTTGTTTGCTGAAAACTAATTATAAAATATAACACTAAAATAGGATCAAATAGGTGGTAAACATTTCAGTACGAGTGAGTGTAACCTAAGCAGGCAATTTTGAAAGGCAGTATTGTTCCATACTTGTTCTTGTCTCAATTCAGCAAATGGCAGCTGATTCTGGCAACCAAGATGGCAAGCATATTGCTCATCAGATTGGGAATATGCTTCTGTACATGCTGTAAGAGAAAAACAGTCAAATTACGAGAGAGAGAGAGGGAAGGAAAGAGAGAGAGAAAGAAAGGGGGGAGGAGAGAAAAGGGATTTGGCATTTTATGAAGAAATTTTTTATAAAATATTTCATCAATAGGAATTTCCAAATTTGGTAACAGTAGCAAATGTATTATTTTAATAAAATATCTATCTTTTACCTTCCACAAGTCAAATGTTTCAGGTATAAATCTACTAATTACACACTCAGACTCTGGCTATATGACATTCACACGAGGGGAGCATCATAGCTAAGACTTGCATAGTGGAGAAAACACTGGACGGGCATTCTGAAGTTTTGGCTCCATCATTTATTTGTTGGCTGTGTATGTGACCTGGGCTGAGCTGTTTAACCTCTCTGACTACTGATTTCCATGTGTCTAAAATAGAAATACAACCATCTATTTCATGTAGTTAACAAAATAATATAGTAATTTACACAAATATCTTATTGTTCAGAACTAGATCATTTAGTTGAGAAGCAAGGGCACTCACATGGCAAGGAAAAATAAAACAAAGCAATCAGTCTAACACTCTAAATTCTGAGAAAATGGAACTTAAGAAAATATTCTACAGCAGGAGTCTGAAGTTGAAATGGGTCTCTATCATACACACTCTCTTCATTTAGTTCACCAGAGCCATTTCTTTTTGTGATAGAACACTTTACCACTATAACAATCTTACTTTTCTTCCCAACTCAGTTATGTATTTGTACTATTTTTCTTAAGATGCTGGATAATAAACTGAACAGCATTATGCACACATAATGATGGTCGGTTAGGAGACTGAGCCATTAAAAATAAAGTTATATCACAGGCTGGATGTGAGTCATGGCAGTGATAAGAAGTAAGGCACCTCCTGCTACATTGAATAAATAGTGTAATGTAATGAATGGAAAAATTCCATCATTGTTCTTTAACAAGTTCAATGTCAATGTTGCCCTGATTACAATTTTCTTTTATTAAACACCTCTGTTTCAACAAAAGGTAAGAATAGTGGTTTAAGAGATGACAAAGACTCTGGTTACTTTTTTTTATTGGCATGACCCACAAAGAATACACTATTAAATACTAAGTCAAAGGCCTGATTCAGTAAAAAACTTGGAGCTAAGTCAACTAGCCTATCATTGAAAAGCTTAGGAAAATTATACTATCCACTGAAAAGATAGCAATGAATTATGAGAAGGGCAATTACTACTGCATTTTTCTAAACCAGGTACTCAATTAAACAAAGGTATCCTAGCCACACTACAAAATAAATTCTGTCTCAACAAATAGATAAAATTTAAAGCCCATGAAATTTCTAGCAGGAGCTATTAAAACTCTTAACTTCACAATAATTAATATTTAATATCTTACTGTGCTGGATGACAAGTTTAAACATTATGCTTATCATTTTCTGAGGAAAATACATTAAAAATATAACACAACTCAGAGAAAACACAAATGTTATATACTGCTGATGTCGTTAGCCTAGCATCTTACCAGATTCACATTCCAATTTGGTCCGATTTAAATCAATTCCATCATCCACAAACTGACAAATTGAAAACAGTCTGCAACCTCTCTGACAAGCGTATAATTCCTCTTCCTAGGGAATTCAAGAATAGAGAGGATTACCAAAAAATAGTGCTTTTCGCTCAGAGGAATAAAAAGGTCAAAAAGAAAGCAAAGTTAGTAGGATTTATTATAAACTTTCTAATAAAGTTTATAATTGAAAGAAAAATGATGAGCCAGGTAATACCTAAGACCTCTGCCATATAAAGAGGCTTTAGTTTCTTATTTTTAAAGTGATACCCAAAAAAAGAAGCCTAGTGGGTAAAATTACTTATTTCCTATATTCTGTGCTCATATTTTGTGAGGAAAAAACTGAAAATAAAAATAACAGTGACAATCAGAACTTTAACAGAAGTAGATATGATTAAGCAAATAACTTAGGACCAATGGCATACTTCTGCCACATAAATATTTATATGCAATCAGATTATTAGAAAAAGTATCATGATTAGCTTCACATGGCAAATAGTGCTATAAAGACCCCTACGAAGTGAGGTGTACATCTATAAAAACTCATACATGAAAGATTTTTGAAACTTGGCTTACTTTAACTGAAAACACAAGCAAGAGCAACAGTGTAATAATGTATGGCAAAGGCCACTAGAATCAGCCAGACGTGAGTAAACCTGCACAAGTTACTCTACCTATCTAAATCTCAGTTTTCTCATCATAAAAGGAGATAATAGCTATAAATTATCTCCAGCTCCCTCAATAATGCTGGAAGACAGCTATCCTAGCACAGTGCCTAAGACATAGAAGTTGCTCAATAAATGGTGGTAGTGTTAATCATAATAGATTTTTAAAATAGAAAACAATAGTTATACACATCATGTACATGTATGGGAGCTCAAGATAGAATAGTTTCTTCATTACTGGAAAATGTTAATTGCTTATGACAATGTCTTCAACAGGCTTTCTTCAATAAAATAGAGTATTTGAAACAAATCAGTATGTGGGGGACCCCCTTCAACTTACTGTGTTATCCACTGTGTACAAACTGGCAGGCACCTAATAAGGAAGGAAACAGCATGTGCATATACCAGTTAGCAACCAATGGAATACAAAGATATGCATTTCTTTCCAGAAGGATTAGTAAAATTTATGCAGAAGCAGCAATCCATTAGGAAGAGATGGCTGCAGTCTAATATTAAATATGATTTATTATATAGCTCTGAAGGTAACACATTTTTGGACCTCAGTTCTAGTTGCATTTATTGTTAAGATGAAATTGAAAGACTTTTAACAATTAAAATAAGTTTCATAACTGAGTTGTTTTTGTAGGCTTTGTAAAACAATGGAAGAATTTTCATGTATTAGGAGCCCCACATCTTTCCTTATATTGCACAGAGGAAGCATCAGCTCATTAGTATAAGCTATAATGCATACTATTTTTTTCAGATGTTTTTGCTGTTAAACTAACCCAATCAGCCCTCCAGTACTCTTCTAAGAATAGAGTATGGCATGGTGAAAAGAACTTAGATTTGAAGCTCAGCCTCATCATTTATTCTGTACAACTCTGGACAACTAACTTAATCTCTTAGCCTGTTTCCTTAGCTGTAAAACAGGGACAATATTTTTACATCAATCTGGAATATGAGGATTACATATTTTATACTCATAATATCACTAATATTATGTTACACTATCTAATAAATAGACATAACTTTAATAATATATTTAATGAGCACCCACAATATGCCAGGCACTGTACTAACACTTAACATCTTATACAACACCTGGCACAGAGTAGGCATTCAAAAGGTAGTTATGAAGAATCACATTCTTGTTCCAAGTACATGTTTTATTACTTCGAGGAAATAATTCATGCCCTATGTATCCCAAATGACTGGCAAGCTTTTTTTAATAAAGCTTATCCCCTGATTTAGAGTACAAGGAGATGGAGTTTCCCACCAAACAATATCAGCTAAGTAATTACAAGGAATCTCAATACTATTTATAGATTTTATACGCATTTTCATATCCTGAGGTAAGTCAAGCTAAGTATTCTCTCATTATTCAGCACTACTACTACTACATGTACCAAACTGGTTTCATGCCACGAAACAAGAAACTGCCATGTGTTAGGCACTATGCTGAGAATGCCACATATATTATCTTTAATCCTCACACTAGCTCTGCAAGGTGTGAGGTTTTTTGTTTGTTTGTTTGTTTGTTTTAACAGCTGACAAAATGAAGTCAGGAGAAGTTAAGTGATCAGAAAGGACATACAGATAGTAAAAGTGGAGCTGGGAATGGAACCAGGTTTGCATGGTTCCAGAGCCCATACTTTGTTAAAAAATGGCAGGCTTGCTCTACTTAGCTTTGTTATTAACATGACTTATGTCTCTGGTTATTTGGAGCCAGGCAAACTATGCAATGGCACTTCTGAGGAAAGTTAAAGGGAAAATATAATAATTTTTAAATAATTCCTTGTGAACAGGTAAGATACTTTATTACAACAAACAATTAATTCTGAAAAAGTCATTAATAAGATTTCTATCTGCCAGCTACAAATACCAGACCAAGAGAAGCTCTGTGACCTTATAAACTCATTTCTTATATAACACGGCTTTTTCCTGAACTACAAAGCACAATAAGTCATGGGCAGGCCAAAGAAATCTGTGAAATAAGTAAATTAAATATTTTTAATAGAACTTTATTAATAGCAGGCAGCACAGTGTAGCTAATTTTAGTACTGATTCCTACCACTCCACTACCTGGCTATGTGACCATGGGCAAGTCTCTTAATCTTTCAGAGCCTCAATTTTATCAGTTGTAAAACCCTATCTTGCAGAGTTGTGAGAATTAGGGATAGTGGGTGTAAATCGCCCATGATACTGGCTAACAGAGGGCAAATAGTTAATAAATTTTAAGTTCAGGACATGGAGCCAGATGATTTTGAGTTCCTGGCGAGAACAGCTTTAAAGAATAAGTAAAAATGTCTTAGATATCACATCGAGTTTTAGAAAGTAATGGATATTATACAAGTACCTAAAAGTTCCAGAAATGTTTATCCTTTTATTTAGTCTCTCAGCATTCTGGTTTATACTACGAATTCACTAGTAAAATCTCAAAACAAACAATCAAACAAAACTCCACAGCCAAACAGTAGAATGATACAAAATAAGTCTCTGCCCAAAACCAGGCCAAATCAATATTAATGAGTTTCCTCATACAATCCTCTTAATGAGTTTATAAGAAGAGAAGAAAATAATGTATTTAGGGACACTATACATTGATTTAAGTCTGGAAGTTGAAATTTCTCATTTCTCTTTCTTGCTATATTAGTATTAGTCTCTAAAAATTTTAGGATAATACCCTCCCCTACACTTTTTCTTGAAAATTGATATTCCTCACCCAATGTAAAATACAGCAGCAAACATTTACATTTAAAAGACCTGAAAACACTTGCCAAGAAACATCCTAAATTCACTTGGACCTGTCCTCGTGGTCACTTTGTAGTTGGAAAAAGCAAAAAGGGCTAGCCAGGCGGTTAAGCAAACAATACGGAGGAGATGAAGTAAAACAAAGAAAGACCAGCAACATTAGCAAAGCTCTTATAAATTAAGTAGTGAGGGAGGGGAACATATACCCAAATCATATATAAGAAAGAGTGGGCGAGTCACCATGCAATTTAGAACGCTGAGTGAAGAAGGTTCTCAAGAAGCTGAAAAGGCAGCTGCGGTGGGGGGTGGCGGACGACCAAGGAGTGAAAGTCACTCCTCTCCGTAAGCTGTGTCCCTCTCTTCCCCGAGGGGCGCCTCATTTCCTTACCCACTCCACGAATACCCTGTCTTCCGCCCTGAATGGTGAATTCTCTGAATGCAAAAACCTTACTGCTTCTTCTCTAAGCCATCCCAGTCCCTAGTGGCAGCGCCTTGCACACAGTAATTTAACACAGGCGCAAAGCCCTTCCTGTGCGTCTCACAACTCCTTAGTCTGACTTAATACATTTCACACCACAGTGGATCCGTCTACTTGCCTGACTCTCCAAACACAGACCGCGCCCCCGGCCCTGAAAAGCGCTCCGCAAACAAAGGCTACGAACTAACCTTTTGCGGGCTTGCGTATCTGCTCCTGGCCCCCGCACCCGCCGTTTCTCATGCTCCTTGGAGGTGAGGACCCCACATTAATCATCAGTATCCTCCTCCCCCTTGGACTGCTCGTCTCCCTTGCCGCCCCGCAAACTCCCGGAGGAAAGGAGTCGCATCTTACTCATCTTTGTGTCCCCCAGTCCTTTACAGGGTAGGAAGGTGCAGCACAACTTCTGGTAATTACAGGAGGGGCGGGGTGCGGGTAGGATAGTGGAAAACACGAGTTACAGAGGTGCGAGACAGCGGTTGAATGGTGGATTCAACGGCTAGGTTCCAGGGCCGACAGAAGTGAGGGAGAACGGAGAGACGGGCGGCCAGGGGAGGGTTGTAGCCCAGTTCGGACGGGCCCTACCTTGGGGTAGGTGTGCAAGGGGTAGGTCAACTGACAAGCCCGGTGGCAAGACGCCGTATCACCCAAGACCGAATCAAACGCTTCAGCCGAAGCGGTTCGCGAGCCTCCGGCCAAGGCCATGGTCAGCAGCAGCAGCGGCGGGAGCCCCACTTGGGCCCCGACCCAGAAGGTCCCCTTCGCCGCCGCCATTTTGTTTCCCTCTGTCACAGCCGCTCAGCTAGTTGATGTTTTCTTTTCAGAGGTTCCTCCTCCTTCCGGGACCAGCCCCTTCCCCGCCCCGCGGGCCTCCGCTTCCGCCTCCGCTGTCTCCTCAGCTCCGCCCAGACCCGCCCGAAACTGCCGCCTCCCGCCCCACCTTCTGGGTCTACGAACTTCTAGGTTGGCGAGAGGAGGTGGGGCCAACCATCGCGAGTACTGGAGCGAACTGGTTCCTCCTGGCCCCTTCCCTTTGCGGAGCACGCTGGGGCTTGTAGTTCTCGGCAGGCTGGAGGCGCACGGCGCGGTCCTGAAAGTTGGTCTGGGAGAACCACAGCAGCCTTAGGCGGGATATCGCTCGCTCCCTCCGTAGTGCATTCTGGGGAGTGTGGTTTGCTGTGTCCCAGAGGCGTTCTGCAGGCGGACTGGTCCTCTTCTGAGAAACTACCGCCCTGGAAGGAAGCGTCCGTTTAGTTTCGTTACCCGTGGTCCCGGCTCGGTGGCCTCAGAGGGTGTTCTCTGGAGGGGCCTAGCTGCGCCAGGGCTGCTTTTCCTGGTGGGTTTCCCGTCAGACCGCTGTTAGATTTCCTTTCCTGGGCTCATGCCTGCTGGGGGCAAAGGGAGATGGTGTGTTTACTTTTGCTCCAAGGGATCCAGAAGAGGATAGTCGCGGTTAGGGTCCTCTGATTACCAAGCAGTTCTTGCAGATGGCTGCTTGATCTTAGGATCCTGCTGAGATCTAGAGGTGGTTGTTGATTGCTGGTTACTAGTGGACCCCTTTGGATTGTGGCTATGGTGGGGGTAGTTGTTAAAGAGAGTTTCATTGAACCCAGTGGAACTCTAACCCTGCCACAACGCAGCCTAAGTTGGAAAAGGCTTTAAAAGTCACCAGGTTCAATGCCTGGTCCTATATTGGAATCCCCTCCCCAGTGTACACTTCTGAAAGCGAGGTCCTTCCTAACTCAGAAAGTAGACCCATCATTGTATCAGTTCCAGTTCTTAGGCAGATGTTTCTTTTTCAAGAGGAAATCTTCCTTTAAATTCCACCCAATAGTCCTTATAATTCAGGAATGCTTCCAGAGTAAATAGAACCCAGTTGTGTCACTTTAGTGAACATGCATCCTAACAGTTCTGATGATGTTTTAGAATCTCCCCTCTTTAAAACAAAAACAAAAAAAAACCCTACAAACTTTATTTGAATTTTATCCCCCGCCCCCCCCCCCCATGTCTTCTTCCTATTCTGGGATCAGACTTGCCCTCTTTCTTGAGCAGAACACACCGAAAGTAATTGGAATCCTCTAGAAATGGATAAATTCGTCATTCGAACACCTAGAATCCAGAATAGTCCTCAGAAGAAAGATCCCGGAGGAAAGATTTACAAGCAGGCCACGATTGAATCTCTGAAGGTGAGAGGGGATCTGGGACTGGAGAAAATGTGCAGAGGACTGTGATAGTAAGGCTGTGTGAAAGAGGTCAAGCATGGGAGACGTGTGAATTATTTCTTGCTGAGCTTACTCCCCAAAGTTTTCCTAATGACTAATTTGTTTCAGCCATACCTCATACAGACTAATTTATCAATTCCTGCACTTCTGTTACACTTTTCTGAATACTTTGGCTTTATGGTACGTTTTGCTAGCTGATACGACAAGACCCCTAAGTTATTTTCTTTTGCAGAATTTTCTCATCTGTTAGGAATGTTAAAGTACCAAATGTGATTCTGTGTACTGTGTACAAACTCAACAAGGCTGAGTGGTACACTATACTCTCATATCTTATCTGCTGGAACTGTATGACATGGCCTCCATAGCTATAGCTGAGACTGGGAAAGAGACTTTTAATGGACTTTTTGTAACATCGTACTCAGCCTGATTTCTGTAAACAAGGAAGAGGCCAAGATAGATACAGGATAGACAACCGGCAGTGAATCAATAAATGTAGGTACCCAGTTAAAGATAAAATAATTCTTATTTCACTAAAAACAAAAATAAAAACCTGCCTGTTATTATTAGTTTCCTTTGTCTTCTAGAACCTCTCTTCCTACATTTCTGACTTTTTCTTTTTGGTTTCCTTTATTGGTTCGTCTTCCTCCAGTAGACTCCTAATATTTGTCAGGAGCTTTGTCCAGAGCTCCCCAGAGCTTTGTCACATTTTTTTTGTATCTGTCCAGGGTGACCTTATTATCTTAAGGCTTCCCATGCTGATAACTGCCATACATGCACCTCCAGCCTAGATCTCTGAGAGTAAGAGTGAAATCTGGGGCTAGAAAAAATGTGCAAAGAACTGATAGCAAGGTGGCATTCTGTGTACTTTATATACTCAGGATGGACTCCTCTCCTAGATATGCTACAGGCTTACCAGATCCACATTAGAAAGGGAAGTATAAACAGAAGCCTGGGTTCTAGTACTTACTGTGCAACTGGGTGATCTTCAGCAAGTCATTTCCTTCTTTGGGATCTCAGTTGTCCTCAATGTGGGGATTGAACCATATCAATGTTTCTTTAAAGGAGCACCGTTGTCATTCAGGGCAAGATAATTCTTCATTATTTGTAACTGTCCTGTGAACAGGAAGTTTAACATCCCTTGCCCTCAGACACAAGATGCCAGTAGCACCTTTCATTGTGATGACCAAAAATGCCCTCGCATATTTCCAGCCCTTGATTGAGACCTACTGAACTCTAGATAATCTTTAAAATCTCTCCTAGTCTTGCAGTTCTGTGACTTCATGGAGCACATTCAAGTTTTTCAACTGTCTCTGTTTTTTTCAGAGTATTCATGGATAATTGTGTACAGCAGTGATTCTCAGTGAGGGATGGTGGTAGACAGGATTGTGGTATCAACTGGGAGAGAAAGAGGAGGGTAGTAATTGAATTACACTACACTCATATGTAAACACCCAAATTCTAATTTACTCCCACCTGACCCTTCTCCTTTCTGCATCTCCACTTGTGCTCCAGTTGAGATTCACTTTTAGGATGATGAGAATAAATCATGTGAAACTTATGGAATCAGAATAAACAATAGGCACATGGAATAACATTTCTATTGAATGTAGTAGCTTTTCTTCCAAGCTTGTTCTTTATTCTCCTGTATTTACTTTTGTGTCCAAATACCAATAACTAGAACTAGAAACTTAGAGACTATCCTTAGCTCTTTTCTCTCTTATATTCAGTTTTCAATTCTGTTTCCTAAAAATATTTCTTGCCCTTACATCTCCCACTTTAAATTAAAAAATCTTATCTTTCTCTAGAGTAGTGCCATGGTCTGTTAACCTATCTCCCTGCCCTTGGCATCTCATCCTTCTCCCCTCCACACTTAAGCCAGAGAAATAAGTCTTAAAAAAAATGGAAATCTATTCAAGTCACCTCCCTGCCTAATCCTTCAGTGGTTTCTCAGTACCTATCGATAAAGACATTTCTTTACATGACACCCAAAGTTCTCCATGACCTGGCACCTGCTTGCCTCAGTCTCTGCTGCTCTTATTTACATTTCACCCAGTGTCAGCCACTCACAATTTCCCAGAGATGTGCTATTTCATACTTCTGTACCTTTGCATTTGCTTTCCTGTTTGCCTGGAATGACTTTACTCTCTTGGAAACAATATAGTATAGTAATTAAGAACATAGACTCTAGAGACAAACTGCCTGTATTAAAATCCCAGCTCTGCCACTACTCTCATGGTGTGACCTTGGACAAGTTATTTAACCTCTCTGTGTCTCCTTATCTATAAAATGGGATTAATAATATCTTTTATAAGGTAGTTATGAAGCTTAAATGGGTCAATATATGTAAAGTACTTGGAACAGAGCCTGGCACATATTAAGTATTATGTCAGTGTTTGTTATTATCATTTACTTTATGAAATCCTATTTGGTCCCCATGACATAGTTCAAAAGTATCCTCTGCTATGAGGCCTTTCATGACTACCCTTCTATCCCACAGATACTTGTTCACCTTAAAAATAAAACAGCCAGTTATTTTATCAGCAAAAATGTTTTTCTTTTCAGGAAATGGCAGAGAATTACAATTCAAGAGAAGCATGCTATAGCAAAAAATATATATATAGGCAAGTCTAGGAAACAAAGGTGAGGGAGCTTTATAGAGAAAAAGAGGAAGTTAGGAGGGGTGCTTTGCAAGTAGTCCATTGAAGGAAAGAGAGTGGTGATGGCTTCTCATTGACTGAGTTTTGAGGGTTCCCATTGGCTGGGCTTGTTGCTGGGCAAGTAGAAAATCTGCCTTCCTCTTGTGCAGGTAGTAGAGACACTTTTTGTTGGGAATGCAAGATACAGTCACTTCCTCTTGGGGCCTGTAACTGACATGGAGTGGTGGTGCCAGCAGTGCATGACAGCTCCTCCTTCTGGCCTCCCGAGTCCGTTTTGAATGCAGTTTCCTTTATTCAGTTTCACGTTCTGTAAGCCATCCCTATATCTTAAACATGCCCCCATCACTGCACTTACTATAAGAATTTCTTTATGTACCCGTGTCCTGCTACACTCTTAAGCTTCTCAAAAGAGTATGTCTTATTGATTTTGTGACTCCAGTGCCTAGCAGAGGGCTTGACATATAGAAGGCTTCAATACCTTTTTCCTCATGACCAAATGAACTAAAACTCCAAAAAGCCTTGACATGGCGTATGAGACCCTTCCTGTTCTGACCCGGTGAGCCTTGTCATCTCGTCTCTTGTAGCTCCCCATTCACGGTAATGCATTATAACCACACCCTATTTCTTGCTGTTCTCTGAATACACTGCTCTCTTTCTTGTCTCCAAGGCTTTGAATAATGCTGGTCCCTTTTCCTGAAAAGCCTTCTCTTTCCTTTTACAGAGTGAATTTCTATTCATTTGTCAACCCACTAAAATGCACCTTTCCCTGTGAATCCTAGATTATAAATTTTGGTAACCTTGGGTATTTATTTGCCTCTGTATCCTTGGACCTGTCACAGTACTTGACATACATTAAGTGGTCAATAAAGTATTTGTTAAAAAGTGAATGTTGTGATGCCTTCTAGGTCCTTGGAGTTAATCTTTCCCTCTTCAATAGTCTTTTATCACTTGGTCAGATATTGGTTATAGTACTTATCTTACTGTATTATAATTATCTAATTACCTGTAGTTTTCCTGTCTACTATGAACTTCTAAGGACTACAGTTTCTTATTATGTTCTGATTCCACTCCTCGACCTAACACAGTGCCTATACATTATAGGTAAAAAATTTTTGAATAAATAAGAATCATTCTTATTTAGAGATGGCCTTGCAGAGTCTAGATATTGAACTATTTTATAAATATTATCGTGAATTAACTCTATGCCCAGCACTATGCTAGGTACTCTAGGACAGGGGTCCCCAACCCCCAGCTGTGTTGTGGCCTGTTAGGAATGGGGCCACACAGCAGGAGGTAAGCAGCGGGCCAAAGAGCCAAGCTTCATATGTATTTGCAGCCACTCCCCAATGCTAGCTAGCATCACCACCTCAGCTCTACCTCAGATCATCAGGCATTAGATTCTCATAGGAGCACTGGTCCGTGGTGCCAAAAAGGTTGGGGACTGTTGCTCTAGGGACCAAAAGAGAAATTTAAGTTCAAAGAAGGAGGACTTATGGGACTTCCCATTAAAGGATCATAGCATAAGAAATTATTAAGTAATGATACAAAATCATATGTGATCCATTACAAAATTGTTGTTTGGACAGTAAGAGTTAAAAGAGGAGAGAGCTCAGTGTTTGTTTTAGTGGACAGAACATCCTGAAGGGATGGAGAGAAATTTGACTAAGTAGAGGGAAGTAGTGACGTGTCACCATTCAATAAGTGGTACTTGCTGTTCTCTTTTCTTTATGCATGCACACATGCTTACTTTCATGTGTGTACAATGACAAATTAAAATCAAATTGAATTAAATGTGAGTTCTATAGACTTAGCTAGTAGGTCTGCTCTCTGCCAAATGACATGACCACACACCAGCGTCACAGTTTAATGTCAAGAATTTGCTAAATGTTCAAGCCTCAATTTCCTCATCAGTAACATCAGAGATAATGATATCTAACCTGCAAAGTTGTTATGAGGGCTAAATCAGTAAATGCATGTTGAAAGGGCTAAGCATTGTGCATGGAACGTAGTAAAAAGTGATAGTTTCCTCTTTTCATGTATGGGAAAGGAGAGGCTTGTATAGTAAAAGTAGATCCGAGATGATGATGATGATAATTATAATGATTACTACTAACATTTATTGAGCCTATTTCTATAGACCAGGCATTGTGCCAAGTGCTTTATATTAACCATTTAAATTCTAATAATGACTCTGTGAAATGGTTGCTTTTATCATTTATATTTTACAAACGAAGAATCTAAGATATAGAGAGATTAAATATTTTACTTAAAGGTCATGCAGCTATAAATGGCAGAGCTGGGATTTGAACTAGACTTAGACTGTCTAATTCCACAGTCTGCCCCCTGTAGGGTACACTCTCTCTATATAAAAAAAGTGGAGGTTTCTGAATGCCATGCAAAGGAGATATAAAAATCTTAGAATATTAGGACCATTGTACTTCTGTTATCAGCATAGTACAAGTAATTTTGCCATAGTCTTATCACATTCAATGAAAGTGATACTCAATAGAGTTCATGTAGTGTACATTTGAATGGTAGAGGTTAATTTTGTTAATCTCTTCTTACTCCCTTAGGGGAAAGTGATTTCTTCTGTTGGTTGCAATAGGAGATTTTTTAAATTAAAAGATTCTAGAATGTTAATTTTTTTAGGTTCAGTACTCAAGAATGCTCTATAAACCTTTCTTCCCTTTGTAGGGTTGACTAGCCTATATGTTGTCCCTTGTCCCAACCAGTGGAGTGGTGCCCATGTTTTGCTTATGAGCAAACCTTTTTCCCTAATTGGTTTTGTCAAGGTTGATATTTCAGCCATCTACAACTGTAAGACCAGATGGTATTTTGGAGAGGACATCTTCTTTCTGGCAAAACCATTCCACTACTCATTGTAGTTATCCCATTGATATTTCATGTTCATGTCCTTGTTCCTCTAAATAATTCTGAAATTTGTGTTTTGGGGCCCATATTTGGACAGAAATAAGGAAACATTCTTTGATGTTTATGGAATTCCTCTGCTCTGAAACTGACTACTACATATTTCTATTTCTCCAATTAAATTTCAGATCTGAAAACTGTTCTATACTTAATCCTCGAGGTAGAAATGTCTTTGTTCAATGATACCTACTGTGCGCTGGGAATAAAGAGACAAATAAATTGTTCCAGCCCTCAAGTTGCTCATAGTCAAGTGAGGAAGACAGCCTTTAGATAAGTATTTGTAGAAAGCAGAGATGCAGTAACATAAGTCTGTATAGATTACAGAGGGACCCAGAATGGAGTGTGGTCAAATGTGGTTGGAGAGAGGCAAGAATGGCTTCATAAAAGAGGTGATGTTTGAAGTCTTAAAAAGTAAATAGGTTTTTATCACGTGGTTGAGGCAAAGAAAGAACATCCCAAGCAGAGAGTGTGAGATAACTGCGATTCATTTAAACAGCCTACAATAGTTTAGTATATCTGGAACAGATGATGAGGCTGAAAAAGATGTCAGGAGCCAAGTCATGTAAGGCTTCTTATGCCATACTAAAAAGTTTGGGCTTCTATAGTCCCATATGCTGGAATTATTAAATGTGAAACCCCGAACCTCATCCTAATGACGTAGAAATGCTGTATAAAAAATCTTCAATACAAAACTGAATTTGAAAGCAAGAAAGAGAAATCCTCAGGTGCCAGGAAGAGAGAGGATACTAGTGTAGATTTAATTGAGAATACATCTTAAAAAATTGTAAGGATGAGTACTAAAATAATAGAATGTATAACTTCCAAATCACAAAGAAAAAATCAAGATTAAAGAAAACTCAGTCTGTTAAGTAAAAGGTAAAAGAGAAAAAAACAAAACAAGAAAGTATGTCCAATTATATGAGTAATTGAAATAAATGCAAATGGGTTAAACATGCCTATTAAAAGAGAGAAATTCTCAGATTGAAAGGGAAGGTGGAGCAAAATAAAGCAGCCATGGGATATTTAAAGCATAATGACCTAGAAAAGTTGAACGTAAAGGGATGGAAGACCAAATATGAATATGTCATAGGCAGCAGTTCATTGAAACAATGTTTATAACAGGAAGAATGTGTGTGCATCAGGAGGACCCTGACTATTCATTAGGGAAATAGATTTTAAAATTCTAAGACATTAGTATATAAACATAATGGAATACTAGCCAGTATAGTTAAAGTGGATCATCTGGCTTTATACACACACACACACACACACACACACACACACACAGTGTGAATAAATCAAGAAAATATATTGAGTGAAAAAAAGCAAGTTGCAGAATCACATGATATTTATATCTTCTTCCTATTGAAAATATCCCCTTAGCTGGCTTCATTTATTTATTTTTCATACCATTTAACACTAATACTATTTTATATTATAATAGATTATAAAAAAGGACTTTGTCTCATTTTGGCTTGGGCCTCTAAAGGCTGAGAACAAAGCAACAGGTATCAAATGGTATTCCTAAATGAGATTCTAGACCATCCATGCAGAACTTGTGAAGGCAATACATGAAGACCAGTTTTGGAATCCTGGACCCATCACCCACCTTCGGCTATAATGAAGGTTGAAGTTGAAGGAAGAAAAGAGAAAGAATTCCTCTAGATAAAGTGAGTGTTTTCACTTGGAGGACTTGACCTCAGATCTTGGAGAAGGTGGACACAGACCAGGCCTGTGCCTGGGAACATCTGAAAACAGGGATAGTGGCTGACTGATGCCAGGGGAAGTGGCTGCATTGAGAAGGCTGTTACCCTCAGAATTTTTCAGGGCAAATATATAGGCAATAGTGGAGAAAATGCTGGCTGCTCTGGAATTGAATTAAAGGGTTTGGGTTTACAAGCGTCCTTGGAAGGACAATGGGAGCCCTACAGAGAGAGTCTGTGTGAAGTGGGTTGCCAAAAACTGGGGACTTTGTGTGTACTTGTAAGCAATTGGCTGGAAGAAGCATTGCCAACCTTTTGGGAACTGCGAGTGAGATCTCAACAATGGAACTCTCCAGGGAACCACGAAAAGACCTCTAAGAAAATAGGAGTCAGCTTTATATATCTGCTGAGACTAGAGAGTACTAAAACCTGATCAGCATAGCATCACAACAGAGAGTAAGGCTTTTTTTTTGTCCCTTACCTCTCCTCCTTTTCCTAGCTCTGAACCTGGAAGGGTCAGAGACCAAAGCAAAGAAGCAGTTCTGGGAAAAGGGAGGAGCAAAGATAGGGAAATAGAGTCAGAAATCCCCTCCTCCCACCATGGCCTGCTGGGCTGTAAACAGACCCCAGCCAGTGGAGGGAGTGAGACTTTTTTTTTCTTTGGTTGCTTTTTATTGAACTATCACCTGCATATAGAAAAGTGGACAGACATGATTGTACATCCTGACAGATTTTCACAAAGTGAAGATACCTGTGTCCCCAGTATCTAAATCAAGAAACAGAACATTATCAGAATCCTAGAAGCCCTAGTGCCCCCTTCCATTCCCAGGGTAGTAACCGTCTGAGAAGATTTTAAAAGCAACTTCATTATTTTGTTTCTCGGTTTAGTTTTTACAATTTTTCCTTAGTTGAAATAATTTCAAAGTTACAGAAAAGTGACAACATAGTACAAAGAACTTCCCCATTTCCTTCACTCATATTCCTTTATTGTTAATATTTTACATTTAATGGAAAGATGGTAGATTTTTCCAGGAATTGAAAGAGAGGAATGAGTTTGTGAAGGGTAAGGAGACTTAAAATTTAGTGCTCTACTACTTTATGTGAAATGGCAAAATGTTAACTTATTTTCATTATAAATAGTGAATTACTCTGTACTTTTCTTTGTGTTTGAAGTTTTTAAAAATTCTTCAAACAAGAGAAGTTTAAGTTTTATCATCTAGGAAGTGGGAAGCTGTTGAAGTGCGCTTTTGTTGTTGAAATAAATATATCTTTATGACTTTTCTGCTCTCTGTCCTTGCCTAGGAATTAAGACACTTAAGTGAGCTATAGGGTTGATTCACCTCAGCATCATTTTTCTTTTCTTCCCATCTTATTGCCTCTCACTGGTATCACTGCTAAGTGCCCAGTAGTGTGTGACATGGTAAGATTAAAACTTGCACTTTTCCTAATAGGTGTAACTCCCTTCCTGATGTGCAGTAGGCAGGACCTGCTTTTAAGCAATTACCTATCATTTGGGGCTATCATACACACTGTGCTTTGGTTCAGGTCATAATCAATAATTCATATGTCAATAGGAGCCCCATTAGTTCAGGTGAAGGCAGATGTCTTTCTAATTAAAATGTTCCATTTTCCAAATGACGTTTCTTTTTCCCAGAGAGTTGTGGTTATAGAAGACATAAAAAGATGGAAAACTACATTGGAGCTTCCTGATCAAACCAAAGAAAATCTAGTTGAAGCCTTACGAGAATTAAAGAAGAAAATACCCTCCAAGGAAGTGTTAAAATCAACAAGGATAGGTACGTTCCTTCTGAATGTTATAAAAAGTACTTATATTTTGTCTCCTTCCTTCTTCCTCCCTCACTCAAACATTAAGTTATCCTTCATATCAGTGCTTCTCAAACTACTCATGGTAATGGACCATTGTTTAAAAAATTCTGCATTGGTTGCAGAACAATAATATATAATAAAAATTACAAGAAAATTAAAATATATAAAATATGAATCCCACTTTTTAAATTAGATTTAACATATAGAATTACTGTCATATTGCTACATTATATAGCATATTGCTATAAATGTTTCTAAATGCTTCAGTTCTTACTGCATGGACTGGTAACTGGCAATGATCTGTAGATAGCATTTTGAGTGTGCTTGATGGTGGGTGTGCAAAAATGAGTAAGATTTGGTTCGTGACCTCAAGGAAATTAGGGTTTGGTGGAGAAATAAGCATGTAGACAAATGGGAACAGTAAAGTATTATGGATTATACATAAAAACATGTAAATAATATCCTGGGTACTATTCTGATCTATATGAGGTATGTGCTGGTATAAAAGAGTAGTAACTATATCTGAAGAATTCAGAAAAGGCTTCATTGAAGTAGCATCTTTTCAGTTAAATCTTGAGGGAGAGTTAGCTTTTCTGTCTTGAGTAGAAATAACTTGCAAAGCATGGTTTAGAAAAGCAAAATGATAGCATCATTTGCTGCTACATCGTTTATTATAAAGCATTAGAGATATTTAAAAGGTAAGTCAGGGACTACATTGAATTGCCATTTTAGTACAGTAGACAACTGTGAATAATATGCAAGGGAGAGCCAACATGTGTTCCTCAAGCTGCTCCCAACTCCCCAGGGAGTCCAGGGTAGTCATTCGCAGCTGCTATTCTTGCCCTCACTAGTGCAGCCATTGGCTTCTCTGCCTCCCCTTGACCTCTTGTTCATGAGAAGCAGGAGAGAGAGCAGCTTCAGACTGGCGCTAACAGCTGGCAAGAGCTGTGTGAAAGCCCCAGAGGACCCCCAAGAGTCTTGAGAGTTGCACCCCTGTAATATAAACCAGAATCTGAGAAAATTAGAGCTTAAAGAACATAAAACCCTATCATTATAGCCAAGGAGATTCTCCCATCTGCTGGTGGATTTTCTCTTTATAGGTTGTGGTCGCTAGAGGGCAATAAGACCATTCAGATGAGCAGATAAGGAATTTCCACCAGTAGAGGGTACTGGTGATTAATATTTTATGACGTATATATTTACATATATGTATGTGTTCATATTTAGGCACACACCACAAATACTGTTTATGATCAGGTTTTAACCATATAATAGGCTGGAATTATCATACGAATACAGAACATGATCATTTTTGAAAAATCATTTGTTTGTTCTTTGAGTAAATCATGAGTATGCTTTTAAGAATGGGTGTGTCCGACCAGAGATTTCAATTCAAGGATCATAATGAAACAAGGGGCTCAACTTGGGAGGAGCTGGAAGCCATCTAACTTTTGAGTCTTGACCCTACTCTAAGCCTTCCCTAAACCTGAGGTTGTATGGAATATAGGGGTTTCTTGATTTCTTTTGTAGTCACATCAGTTGCCAGGCTGAAGATTCATTTGGATCATTGCCTGAGAATGTTTACATTCTTTCACCTTCAGCTTCCTGCCTGTCCCTATCCTGTGGGCTATAAGGGATAAATATTGACCGAGTGTCTTCTTTGTGCTGGGAACTGTGCTGGCATAATAGTGGAGACAGATATTGTCCCTGCCTCTTTGAAGCCTGCAGTCTAATGGAAGGACGGACAATTTACCCAGACTTCCTCAGACAATGTAATGAGTGCTCTAATGATTGGGAGAAGGTAGCCCAAGGAGTATATGCATTGGAAGTGGAGGAGAAGATGTTGAAGAATGTGTCAGGCATGTGAGCTGCACAGAGGGCTGGAGGTGGGAGAGAACGGGATACACTGCAGAAACTAAAAGAAGTTTTGTGTGTTCGAAGTGAAGCGGGGGGAGACAGTCTGGATCAGTAGGAAAAGGCCCTTTGGAAACCATTCAAAACTAGTCTTTGCATCTATTGGTTATTTGTCTCTGTGCGAAAACTACCCCCAGATTTAGCGACTTTAGTGTCTGTTATCACACACAGTTTTTCTGAGGGTCAGGAGTCTGGGAGCTGTTTATCTGGGTGATTCTGGCTTACAGTCTCTAAAGAGCTGTTGGCTGGGTCTGAAAGTATGACCAGGGCTTAAGGGTATACTCAAAATGGCATACTCAGAGGATTGCTGGTAGGAGGCCTCAGTGCTTCATCACATGGGCCTCCCCTTAGGGCCGCTCATGACATAGAACAAGTGATCCAAGAGAGAACAACAAAGATGGAAGCCACGGTGTTTTTTATAATCTAATCTTAGAAATGACATACTGTCACTTCTATCATATTCTGTTGGTCACACAGACCAACCCTGGTACAATTTGGGAGGCAACTACACACAAGTTATGAATACCAAGAGGAGAGGATCATTGGGATCTGTCTTGTAGACTGGTTGCCACAGCATGTATTTCTTTTTATTTCTCCTGGATATATTATACTTCTTGGACATGTAGATTTATGTTCACTTGTAGAATTTTTACAGCTACTATCTCTTCAAAAGTGCCTCTTTTTCATTCTGTCTATTCCTTCATTCTGAGATTCTATAATTAAAAATATGTTAGTCCTTTTATTTTCCATACCCCTTAGCTCGTTTGTCATTTTTTTTTTATCTCTTTGTCTCTCACAGAATTCTGGGCAATTTTAGGTATATATTTCCCAAGTCACTAATTCTCTTATCTCCTGACTTGTATCTGCTATTTAACCCATTCACTGAGTTCTTTATCTCAAAAACTTTCTCATTTTATAAATTTCATTTTTCCCCTAAATCTCTTTTAAATATTATTTGTACATTCTTATGATTCTACCTTTATTTCTTTAAACCTTTAATGTATAGTTCTGTATTTTTCATTTGACTATTCTAATATTTGTAGTCTTTAGGGGTTTAAATCTGTTATTATTTCTGCTGACCCTCGTGGTGCTTGGCTCCCCATGTGTTTGTTGACTTTTAATTGTGAATGCATTATTTTATTTCAATCTATGGGAATTTTATGTGACTAAATTGAAGAAGCTTCCCTATAAAGGGGTTAGCTTTTTTGTTTGTTTGTTGTTTTTGCCAATAGAGAAGGGTGACTTCTGACCTGGACTACTTTAGTACCCCTCTCAAGGATCCCAGCTCAGTGTAAGAGTCCCAGGATTAGCTGTCCTACTTTACCACTGGCCCAAAGCTAAGTGTTTTAGCAGCATTGCTATTAACATCAGCCCTTAGTTTAGCCCCGCCCCTCCGTGTGCCTACCTTTAGCCTCTGCTTACTTTTTTGGAAGAGGAAATAAGGTGGTTTTTATCCAGAATCTAGATTTACTGCAATGAAAGGGTAGCTTTACTCCACAATAAAATGATTATTATTGAAGGGTTTCGAATGGAGAAATGACATATTCACATTTGCATTTTAGAAAAAAATCTATCTGGATGCCATGTGGGGAAAGTATTGGAGAGAAGCAAACCTAGAGGCAAGAAGCCCAGTGAGGAAGATACAAAAACATCTGGCTGAGACATGAGGGTGGCCTGATGGGGTAGTAGTTGTGGGAATGGAGAAATGTGGTTGGAATCAAGAGACATAAATGGAATGAAATCCCAAAGGACCTACAGATTGATTGGATGTTGGAAGTGAAGATAAAGGAGTGAAGGCTGGAAGCTAGACTTCTACTATGGACAAGTAGGCAGATAGCAGTATTGCTCATTAAGTTAGAGAACAACAGGTTAAGAGGAGAAGAGATTAATAAATTCAGTTTTAGACTTAATGTTTGATATACTGAGGGGAATCCATGAGGAAATAGGATGTTGGTTGTACAAGGCTGCAGCTAAAGAGAGACCGTAAGTTTCTACTTGGGAGTCATCATCAGCATGTAGCTAGAAATTGAAGCAATGGAAATAGATAAGCTTGTTCAGGGAGAGTATTTAAGAAAAGCATAGAGCTAAGTCCAAAATCTTAAAGCGGACCAATATTTAAGAGACTTATAGAGGGAGACTGAGAAGGTATGACTAGAGAAACAGAAGGGAAACAGACAAGAATACTGTCATGAATGGGAGGGAGTATTTCTAGAGAGTGATTAGTCAGCAGTGTCTGCTGTTCTCAAAGGGCTAAACATGCTGTCTAAAACTTGCACATTAGATTTTGCAAAGTAAGGTCATAAATGATTTTGGTAAGGTCAAAGTGGGGTTTGGGGCAGAAAGTTGAGTGAGGAGGAGGTAAGAAAATGAAAATGAAAATAGGCAAGTCTTTCAAGAAGTTTGGTATTGAAAGAAAAGAGAGAGGTCGCGGTATCAGAAAAGGAATGTGGGACCAAAGAAAGTTGTCATTTTTAAAATAGAGAGGTTGTAACCCATTGAGTGACAGTTTAGTAGACCTTATAGAGAGTGGACTGCACTTACCAAGGGTTAACTGTGGAGATGAGGATGTCAGATGCCTCTCATTTTGTTGCCTCTCTTACCCTCTCCACTGGCTCCTTCTACCTTCAGACACATTCAGATCTTCCCCTTTAATTGGCTTTGCCATCTCTTCCAGATAGGCCATTTGTTTTAAAAATGATTGATAATCAAAACTCCCATTTCTGCCCCTCCCATTCCTTCTTCATTCAACTCTTTCCATACTGGTTCTCCCACAACCACTCTTTTTTTCCTCCAGGACACGAGCGATTTAATTCTATCCAAATCCAATCATCTTGTCTCATTTCTCATCTTCCCAGAACTATGAATTTGAGACCATTGATTAAATTTCTTTTCTGTCAATATAAATGACACTGAACTTGTTGCCAATTCCTTATTTTTTAAATGTGTATTGCCTTCATAGCCCTTATCTGAGTTTGTTATTACTTATTTAATAATTTACTTCTTTATTTTTTATTTACTTAACAGTAACCCTACACTAACAGGACCATGCAACACATTTTATTTAATAACACATTTCAAGCATTTAGTGTGGCATTTAGCAAGAGCTCAGGATGTCGTCATCAAATGAATGAAAATGACATGGTCCAATAAGATTTTCTCCTTGGCTCTTTCTAGCTTTCTGTACTCCTGTTGCTTCCCTTTCTTTGTTTCTTTAGTCTTTATTCCCTGTTCCCTAATAAGGTGCTTTTCTAGCTCCAGCCTCAGTCTTGCTGCTGCTCTAGGGCACTTCACCAGGGAGCCTGTCCACTCTCCAGCTTAACTGAGACCTCAAATCAGACAACCTTGGGTATGCATCACCCACCTGATCCACTTTTGAATCTTAGATTTTTAGAAATGTTGTTCCAGTTTACATTCCTACCATTTTCTTAAAATCTTACTAATTTAATAAGGTAAAAATAGCATCTTGTTTTCATTTGCTATATGGAATTGTTTTTATGTTTATTGACACTTCGTCCTTTTTTTGTGTGAATTGTTTATGTTCTTTGTCCATTTACTATTGAGATCTTTTCATTTTGCTGTCTATTTCTGAGCTTTGTAAATGTCAATGTCATAACACTTTTAAATCCATTTAGCTATCTCAATTTATAAAGGAGGAAACTCTGACCAAGGATGATGAAGTGACCTATCCAGGGCCACATCGTGAGTTACAACCAGAAATGTAATGAGAACCCAGGTCTCTTGGGGCATTGTTTTTCCTTGGTTAGCAGACTGCCACTGTGCCTTGGACCGTAGCCATATGTGCCTTTATTTTATTGGACCATCTCTATGGGTTATGCCATCTGCTCAAACTCACCTCTTTTAAACAGAATTTAGTACTTTCTCTTGTGCACCTCAAATGCAAGGTTTCTCCTATTACTCCCATTTTAGTCAATGCCCCAAGAATTCTCTGACATAAACTTTTTTTTTTTTTTTAGGGGAGGCAACCCTTGGTTGACCTCACAGATTGCAAGGACCCTGTCAACTTACAATCACTTGTTTTTTTTATTTTTTATGCCTACAGCATCTGACATAAACTCTTAAGGCAGAAATGCCCAGCAGGCAGTTGGAGATGTCAGACTGAGGCTCAGATGAGAGCTTTAGACTAAAAATATATATTTGGAAGTCATTTGTCTAGAAGCATTTGCTTAAAATCACCTGGATAAATTTTTTGAGTAAAAGAAATGATTAAAGGGCTAACGGATTGAACTTAGAAGATCTGTGGTAGGGAAGTGGGAGGAGGAAGAAGAGCCAGTGAAGTGGCAGAGGGAGTATAATTAGAGCAAGAAGAAGAGAGCCAGGGCAGTATTGTGACATGCAGGCCAAGGAGGAGTGTTTTAAGAGGCAGGGGAAATGAGTGGCCTCACTGTTCTCAAGTGATCTGGGAAGTTAAGGTCCAGCTGGGCTAAAGCCTTTGGACCTGGCCCTTAATGGGGCCTCTGACCGGACACTTTTATTTTTAAAAAGACCAGTGGATAAGGGATATTGAGTAGATGGTTGATGAATCAGTGGAGTTAGGCCTTGCAGTCTCAACCTGGTGAGCAAGCCTGCTCCACTTTGCAATGCTGTATATATGAATATTCTGGGGAAAGTTTTATGTCAATCATATTGATCTGCTTTCAGGGATGTCTTATTTTCATTTATGATTGATTAACAACCAAAAAACCTATACTTAAGAAAGTGATTTCCGATCTTTGACTTCATTTGATCTATATAGTAATTCTAGAAGGTAAATGTTATTATTTTCTTCATTTTACAAATAGTAAAACTGAGGTTTAGGGAATTTAACTTACCCAGGTCAGAAAACCAAATAATAATTGACTAAGCTCAGATGTTCTTATGCTATGTCATACCTCCTCCTGAAACCTAAAAATGCACTTTTCTTTTTCCATGGCAAGCTCTTGTCCTTCAAGACCCAGATGAAACATACATGAAGCTAAAAACATTTGTTAAATGAATAAATGAGTGAGAATGTGTGCGAGTGAGTGAATGGGTATATGATTTGACGCCCCTAAAGTCACAATATAAGTTAGTGGCAAGGACCTTTCAGATGGACTTCTGTTCTCAAGTTGTACCATAGATTCTCCTTGCTTAACAATCCCAAACTACTTATAGGCTTCTGTATTCATTTTCTATGAATAATGCCATAACAAATTGCCACAAAATTAGTGGTTTAAAAGAACACAAATTTATTATCTTACAGATCAGAAGTTCAGTATGGGTCTCAGTAGGCTAAAATCGAGGTGTTGACATGGCTACATTCCTGTCTGGAGACTCTAGGGGAGAATCTGTTTCCTTGACTTTTCCAGTTTCTAGAAGCCACATGTATTCCTTGGCTCATGGTTCCCTTCCTCCATCTTCAGAACTGGCAATGGTGGGTTGAATTCTTCTCACACCTCATCTCTCTGACCCACCCTTCTTTCTCTTCCACTTTCAAGGACTGGGATGATTAGGTTGGGCTCATCAAGATAATTGAGGCTAATCTACCCCATCTCAGGGCCCTTAACCTTAATCACACCTGCAAAGTCCCTTTTTTCCATGTAAAGTAACAGATTCACAGGTTCTGAGGATTAGGGCATGGCTGTCTTCGGGGACCATTATTTTGCTTACCACAAGCCCTCAAATTATGCCATGCAATTTTAAGTTCCATGATCTTGTTCACTCTATTTCTTATGTGAGTCCTGTCTCCTTGAGTCATTATCAAGATTCAGGATGAGAATTTGCCTCTTTTATGGTATTTCCTGGCTCCTTTGCCAGCTTAATTGACTCCTCTATCCTTTTAACCCTCCCTGGTGGTCCCGCTTCAGTGTTATCTTGGGACCTGTAACACTTTCATGCATTTGTTTTGTTTAGGTATTTTCTGTACTTAGACCTATCTGGAGCTCCTTGAATACAGGGCTGTGTCTTTCTGAACATTGTATCCCAATGTCTAGCACAGGGCCTGGTACATACCTAGTATTTGGTAATGTTTGTTAAATGAGTGAAAGACTATTTCCTGTAAGGAATTTGTCTTAACAATGTGCTTGGATGCAGAACCCCCCTATCCTTAAGCCCAGGGGACCTGACTTAGATCATAAGACCAGCCAGTGGCACCACTTGCTTTAAAACATAAATTTCATGGAGCAAATAATGACTTTTTGCAGATCATTAACTTTCTTGATGTAGCTACTGACCAACTTGTGACCTTGGGGAGAGGTCATGCAGCTTCGTTTTTTTCACCTGAATCAGGAGGAGGCAGGACTGTGTGATACTCAGCGGAAATAGCATAGGGTTAAAGCATGAGCTCTGGAGCCACACTGCCTATATTTGAAACCTGGCCCTACTTCTTACTTGCTATGTGCTTTGCAAGTTACTTAACCTCTTAGTTTCTCAGGTTCTTTACCTATAAAATGGGGAGTCACAATAGCAGCTAACTCATAGGGTTGTCCTGAGGATCAAACAAGTTTAGGTATGTAAAGCATTTAACACAGTGGCTGTCATCATTATTGTTATCATGAATTCTTTTTTTGATCTAAAATTTATGATTTTTGCCCTGTTTTTCTAGAAGAGGGTTCCCTAGATGCCTTCTCCTCTTTTCTGGCCCCAGACTAGACTGCTCTTCCTGCTATCACTCTTTTTTGGAGACTTTATCCTCTTGCTAACAAATCTTACATCCCCCTGGGTCCCTTACAGCCTTGCCCTTCCTGGGATGGTTTCCTCAGTATTGGCAGAGCCTCCTGACCAGTCTGGGTGGGGTTCCTGTGGGAGTTATCTATGGGATGTACTGCCCACTGCAGGCCAGAAGCACTGACTCCACTGTCTTGCCCTGAGAGTGGAAGTCTTAGGCCCTTTGGCCACTTCATAGGGCCCCTGCTCTTCTGATGTGGGAATACCAAGAAGGTGAACACTCTCCCTGTTCCTGGTCTCCGATAACAGAGAAGTACAGGGTGTTAGGGGTTAAGTGTGCAGGTCCTGAGGTCTGGCCACTTGTATTCAAATCCTGGCTTCCACACTTAACCAGCTTTAAGACCATGGGCAGTTACTTTGCTCAGTTTCAATTTTTCATTTATAAAAAGATATTTAAAAAGCATTTAATTTATTGTTTAGTTATAAAAATTAAATGAGATAATTTATATAAAATCTGGAGTAGCAAGCAGGATGGATTCTTAGCAATGGGTAAAGATTAGAAACTTTTGATTTCCCAGTACCTTTGGATTCAATTCTTTGCAGTATCATTCCATTATTTTGTTTGCAGTTGTGTGATTTTCCAAATCAAATGCATCCATATTCAAATGTAAGTAAAAAAATAATTTGAAAGCCAAATATGATTTTTTTTTTATTTAACTGTTTGATTCAGTTTAGCAAACATTTATTGATCTTTCTCTGCTAGACACTATTCTGGAAGCTTGGAATAGAACTTAAAGTATGGAATGGGTTCTGCCCTCAAGCCATTTGCAGTTTAGAGGGGAAAGTGAGCATTTAAATATTCGAGGCAGAGGGAATAGTGAACTAAGGCAAAGAAATATAAGAAAGCCAGACAGCCTGACCCAAAATAAGGATGTGCAAGCTGCTCTCTATGGCTAGAACTTAGTCCATGGAGGTAAAGGGGTAGGAATGATGGAGGTGAGGGGAAGTAGGAAGGAAGGCAACATGGTGAAAGGTAAGGCCAAAGAGGTTCAAGTCATCCAGAGCTTGAATGCTATACTTAGAAATGAATTTGAGGGCAGTGGAGAGAGCTACCGAAGGGATTTGGTAAGGAAGCGATGTGATCAAATTGTGTTTTAAAAAGATTATTTTTGGCATCTGTATAGAAGAATGAATGGAGGAAGGCTAGACAGAGAACAGAGATTGCCATAAACGCTTCCGGGTGATGGGCCCTGAATCAGGGCAGCAGTGAGGATGAAGAGGGAGGTGAAGAGGAAAAGAAAGAGATATAAGAAATGTTAAGAAGCCTAACATGATGGGTGAATGATTGTGTCATTGTATAATAAGAAATATGGAAGGAGGGACTGAGGGAGATAATAATGAATTCCATTTTCTATTATAGCAATGTTGAGTTAAAGGTGCTTACAAAATAAGCAAGTAGAGATGTTCATTAGGGGACTGGATATTCGGGTCTTGCGCTTAGTGAGAGCCTTTGAGCTAGAGATACATATTTGATAGTGATCTGCTTGCAGATGGTAGTTGGACCACAGGAACAGGTAAGATTATTCAAGGGAAGGCAGGTGAAGAAAGAACAGAAGAGGCCAAGGACAATGCAGGTGGGGTTCACAGATAATTAAAAGTTGAAGAAGGCATATGCAGCCAGCAGAAGAGATAGAGAAGGAAGAGGAGACCAGTAAGAGGTTGCGTCTCAAAGCAGTGGAAGTGAATATTTTCAGAAGGAAGAAGGCAGCAGTGTGAGACGCCACAGAGGGATCGAGTAACATCAGGATGGAGAAGGTCCATTGGATTCCACAGGTAGAAGGACTCTGAGAGACTTCTGTGTCTTCATTTCTCAGTGCCTTTCTTCGCGAGAGAAAAGGATAATATGGGGAACACGTGAAGAGAACGCTCTCTATTCTAAAGAAACCTGAATGCAGCTCTATTACAACACAGCCTGCCTGGCTGTTAGGATTGCTTACAGATTGAGCCAGCCCATAAGATTGTGAACTGAACTGCATAGGTACACATAGTCCCACTACTCAGAGGAGACCCGCTAATAATTTCATTGTAAATTCTTTTAGACTTTTTCCTCACTGTATAAACAAACATGTGTTTATATGTGTACACAAATATAATTTTAAAAACAAATACTGGCTTATATTGTATGTGCCCCTCTGAGAGCACTTTTTTCACTTAACTGAATAAAGTGATCATTTTTCAATGTTACTACATCTTGAGCTAGTCTAGTCTTTAAGGGCTACAAAGCATTCATTGTTTGAATTGACTATAATTTATTTAACAAATTGGACCCTTAATGATGAGTTTGCAGGTTGTTTCTAGCTTTTCAGTACTGCAAACAATAGAGGAATGAATATTTTTATACACATATCTTCTTTGCACACTTTGGCAGGGTGAGTGTAGGTTAAATTCTAGGGACTGTGTCTCATCTCTGTACCCTCAACACAAAGCATAAAGTGGGCGCTGAGTAAAAATATTAAAATGCCCTGAATTTAGGTCTTTGAGTTCCTGCAGTGTCTCGTTTATCTTTTAATTTTTAGCATCTGTAACCATAACCAATAACACAAAAATTTGTTTGCTGAACAAATAATCTCGAGGATATGGAGAACTCTACTGAGAAAAGGGAAGTATTAAGTAGTGACCAGCTTTTAACTGTTGCGTGTTTCGGAAGCACCTCACTCTCATTGCCAGCTAGGAAGCACCTTGAGACATTCCTGATGAGTGCTCCACATTCCTCCTCCCTCCCCACGTGGTGAGTGTTGATGTTCTCTTTTCCCTGGGCAGGAGAAAGGCTAGATGAAATTTCTTGGTAGATGATTGGTTAGAGTGAGAAGTTAAAGACTTGTCTTCCCTTCCAAGTTACATTTCTTTTTCACCTGCAGGATGTTCTTCCCAGAACCTTAAAAGCAGGGATATTTTTTTGTTCAGCTCTGCATGTGACTAGTGCCTAGCATAGTACCCAGTGCAAAGAGTAGGCCTTAAGTAAATGAATCATTAAGTGTTGAGCTACAAGGTTGGCATAATTTGAGGGAAACTTTAAATGTTTTCAACCATTTCTCCAACTTTAAATTCTTTTTCTGCCTCTATTTGTTCAATGATAACTCTTTTATGATATATTAAATTCTTATATATATTAGGGTCTAGTCCTGAGCTTCAATTTTTATTCAGTAGGTCCATCTTTTTTTGATGCTAATTCTTATCATTTTAATTATAGTTGCTTTATATTATGTTCTACTCTCTTACAAGGCTACTTATACCTCATAATTCTTCTTCTTCAAAATAGTATTTTATATTTTTGCAAATTTGTATTTCAAAAATATGTCTAGAAATACTTGATTATATTCTAATAAAAACAGCCTATCAAGAATTTTTATTAAGATTACATTAAATCGGCAAATAAATTTCTATATTGGCATCTTTACTAATCTTTCCATTACATAATATGATAATTTACCCCTTTTTTTCAAATCTTGTTACATATTTTAATAAAAATATGTTATTTTTCATATGGGCCTCTCGTTCCACCAATATTTACTCTCCTGATCCCTACCTCCTGCCACTGTGCTCTCTGCTGGAGATACAGAGATGAACATGTCAAAGCTCTTACCCTTGAGGAGCTCTCTTTGGCACACACAAGAGATAAAACTGATCTAATTATAACTAATTATAATAATTATTGTGTTGAACAAAAGCCCAAGGTGCTACGGGAACACAGGGGAGAGGTACCAACCCAGACCAGGAGTGTTAAGGAAGACTTCATAGAGGAGGGGACTCCTATACTGAGTCTCAAAGACACTGTAGAAGTTAACTGGATAAAGTGGGAAGAAAGTATTCCAGGCAGAAAGAATGTTCCTTGGAGTCATATATTCAGAAGTAGAGCCAAGAAAAAATATTGAAGCGTTTTAGTAACTGCAAGTAGCTGGAGTATAGGGTGACAGTGGGATAGTAGCGGGAAATGAAGCTAGAAAGCAGGGGGGTAGGGGGCCGTGGCAGATTGAGAAGGGACTTGTATGACTTAAAAATAAGAGGATAAGAGTTTGGGTAGTATTGAAAGATTTAAATGGAGCAGAGACATTAGATTCATGTTTTAGAAAAAATCTCCCTAAAACAGAATATAATAAAGTCAAATGAAGGCTAGTCTGACTACTTTAGAAGATAGCATTAAGGGTTGTAAACATCACACATTTGGTAGTTTGGACTCGAAAGATTATTAATTTATAGCAGTCCGTGACCTTACTCCATTTTTTTTTAAATGCCATTGACTATTATAGAAACCAGGTCTTTTTTTCTGTAGAATGTGCCACATTCTGGACTTGTCTGTTTTCTCGTACTGTAATTTAATCTATTCCTCTGTCTCTTATATTTTCTATAAATGAGAGGTTAGCTTTGAATGACTCATTGGAATCTGGTTCATCTTTTCTTTAGGAGAAGGGTGCAAGAATATGTCATTGGTAGGGTTGTGGAGTGCTACATCTGGCTCATAGTCCCACTCTAAGAATGCTGATTGATCAGTGGTTCAGGTGATGACAGCTCATCCCTCCATTATGAAGTTCCCCATCAACCTTTCATCAAATGATATCATCCACTGATGATTATTACTTGAGTGAATTATTTCATCACGGGTTAGAAAATTTTTTTAAATTAGGTCAATCTTTTCACATTTATTAGCTGAACAAAGAACATTCCCTCAATAACTAGAGCTATTTGGTTGTCCTGAAATATAATATGTATCAAAATGATAAGGTAAATGCTTAATTCATTTTCTTTTATTGCAATTTGTGGATTAAGGAGTTGGTACCTTAGTTGTTCTGTTTTAGGTATCTATTGATCATGCTTCTAGTTTATGACTTATTGCATTGTATAATCCACTGATTCTCCCCCAGTGATTATCTTGTTATCTCAGCCTTTGAGAAATGGTCTTCATTTGCACAAGACCCATTATATCCTTAGGTATGTGAATGACTAGGTGCCACACACACATCAGTCCATCTAGTCCTGTACTTTTTAGAAGAAGACAGAACAACTTTTGGTTTCTCTCATCTTGCTCTAGGTCATACTGTGAACAAGATGCGTCAACACTCAGATTCAGAAGTCGCTTGTCTTGCCAGAGAAGTTTACACTGAGTGGAGAACTTTCATTGAGAAACATTCTAATAGACCTTCTATTGAAGTCCGAAGTGATCCCAAAACGAGACATTTAGGAAAAACGCCCAGAAATTAATCTCAGAAGCCTTGGAATTAGAGGTAATGTCTGATTGGAATGTGATTACTAAGCGCTCTTGGTTAAGTGGCCTCACATTTTCATAATGAACCTGCATAGTTAGTCTTAGTGCCATGGCTTTATTCCAGCTGTTTTTCTGTAAGGGTTCTGGATTCATAATCATTCTGGGAGACAGTGTTATAGAAAGGAATTAACAAGACCTATATTAAAACCCTGGCTCTGGAATGTGCTAGTTGTGGCACCTTATGCAAATCCCTCAACATTTCTAAGATTTGATTTTTTATCTGTAAAATTATTATAATTCCTACTACCTAAGTTTACTGGAAAGGGTAAATGAACCATTTATACAAAAGAATATTATAATTCTTGGTGATTAGAAGTCACTTACAAATATTGGTTCCTTCCCATTTAAAATTCTTTTCCTTCCCACTGAAGCAAAAATTCTGGGGTGGACTCTGTTACGGAATATCAATGGCAAAATAAATAGCATCCCTTGAAAAGGCTCTACTCTCCCATTTTTTTGTCCACACTCATAACTTTAGTTTTAAAGCATATAATCAATCGGCTAGACATAATTCCCATCATCTTCATAGCCAACGGTTCAGATGATATTAGTGGTTTGAGGTATGCATGCTAGAGGGTTTTCGCTCATTAACAACAAAATTAATCACCATCATCATCAAAGTAAAGGGGAGAATTCTGTAGGTCAATTAATACTCTGGGAAAATCAAACATAATATCCATATTTTTTCTTCTTAGGGTATCCCTATGAAAAAGAATAACTTAATATTATTAACAAAAGAAGCGTTTCAGAAGTCTGGTTTATATGCTAGATCTGCTACTGCATTCTCCAAAAAAATGTTATATAACATTTCTATCTCGATTATGCATCCACAGAAGGCAAATGGACTTATAGTATATTATTTACCTTTTTAAAATAAAGTTTTGGGTTTTTTTTTCGTTTTTTAATTTTATTTTATTAGTTTCAAGTATACATTACATTGGTTAGACATTTACATAGTTTATAAAACGATTCCCCTAATTGCTTTCTCTCCTCTGAGTTTTGTTGTTGTTTTTTTAAAAAATATAAACTTATGATAGAAAATGAGAAAAATATAGAAAAGAAAAATAAGATCACCATTGAACTTACCACCCAGACATAATCTTGTTAGCATTTTGGTGTATATTCTGTTGGTAAATTATTATAGCTTTTTAAATGAATGCTGGGCAAATTATGATTATCCCTGATTATTAAGAGCCAATTATATGCCAAATGTTCCATAGCACAAAATTGATAATTATTTACATTTGTGTTGTCTTTTTAATCTTGATCAGTATCAGTGTCATTTGGTATATCCTTTTCTATATATCTTTATTTTTTCATTTTTATAATTTTGGATGTCTGATAGTTCAGTGAATTGTTCGTTATTCTGTTAAGTTTGCTTACCTTTTCCTGAAGGAAGCGTTAATATGAATATTAAACCCTTGAAAGACAGAAAAAAATATGAAGGTTGTAAGTCTAATTTTCCAGAGTATTGATTAGCCAGCAAGACTTGCTATTTGGTATTTTAAATAAAGTTTATTTTTTAAATAAACCAAAATTATTACGGAAACATAGAGTGTGGGTATATAATATGTAGTTAATGTGGTGGTAAATACCAGTTCCCTGTGGTATCTTTTTAAGTAAATGATAATAACGAAGCAATGCTTGTAAGGATTAATGAGCAGTTTGCCTTCTGTATTAAACTCCATAATAATTATCCTTTTAGTTTATCCATTAATTATCCTTTAAATGGCACATCAAGTGGTAAGCACTCAAGTGTTACAAAGCTAAGTTAAAAAAGTGATACATTCGTTAGTGCTATCCAATGTAATTGGAAAAAATATCAGATTAAGCATAGTTGAATGGTTTCATTCCCAAAGAGTAAATTTAAAAAATTAAAAGTATGCATCTTACTGCCTTCTTTGGTCCCACCCTCCCCCCCAAAAAATCAATCAATCTGTTCCTTTCATAAACAGTATTTGATAGTAATTTTATTAGTTTGGTATGTCAGAAAATTAAACACTTTTACAGAAAGTTAACTCTTAGCACCTGTCATCATCAGAAACATTTCCATATTAGGGTAAATCAGTGACTCACCTAATCCAGTATCTGGTTTTTGATAGTAACCAATGTTGAATATGTTCAAATCAGACATCAGATCTCCATAAATGTACTTTATTAGGCTTTAGTAAAAACCGTTGGGTAAGTTATTGGCCCAATGACTAAAAAATCTTCACAATTTGATCCTAGCATGTATTTTTGCAGATCTACTCATTACATTTCTGTAGGAAAAAAAATGTTTTCATTTTGTTTGTTTCAGTCATATTCTTTAGTAGTGGAAGCCACAGATGATGAATACACACACACAACCAAATGCATCTCTTTATTACTCTGCAGATCATGCTTTCCAGATTCATGGATTGTTTCCTTGTTCTAGGAATAATGGAACAGATGAATAAAAACTCCATTGTTGAGACTGTGGCTCCATTCCCCTTTACTTTCTCCCTTCCGGATCTTCTTTGTTCTTCCCTGTCTTTTAGATCTTCCCTCATATGAACGTCCCCTGTGGTGTCATTCTCTTACTTCCCCTTCCTCATTATCCACTCTCCTTCCTACCTCATGGCCTGTGATCATTTTCCTATTATGTCATTAAAAAAAATGAACCCGATTCTCAAAGTGAGCCTGTATCATTAAGAGTTATGAAACACTGGCTGGTTGGCCCAGTTGGTTGTCAGATGGTGCTAATGAGATCCAGGTCAGGGGTACATCCCCATATGGGACTGTTAGTTTTTTCTTTGTTTAATGGCCTCAGACTGCACCTTTGGCTTTGACCAGCTCTTTTATAAATGTATTCAAGTGGTCAAAAAGGAGTGTGGGTAGATACATACAAATCAAATCATACTATGTGTGCTAAAACTCACAGAAAGTTTGTTTTCCAGTAGATATTTAATTCAACAAATGTTTAGTACTACTGCTACTAGTGTCAGAGGAGACTACAGACATAAGTGAGTTACAGACCCTATCTTAAGAAAGCTTACTGTCCCCTGGCTGAGAGCCTGTAAATGACTAATATGAGGCAGGATGAAATGGTGGTATTAGTAAGTGGTGTAGATATTCAAAGAACAGAACATGAAATCTGATGGAGGAATCTGGGACGGTTTCATGGAAGAGATGGTAATTGACCTGGCCTTTGTAAGAGGGGTAGGATTCTGCTAACTAAAAAATACATATAAAATAGAAACATCATCTTTCATCTTATGTGCTTTGCATAGGATGTTCCTGAAAGAGCAGGAAAAGAGGGTGGTTACGTGGGAGAAAAAGGACAGTTGTTTCACAAATATTTACTGAGCACTTACTATTTACCAATACCTATACTAGGCAGGGGGAATTTAGAAATGAATCCAACACAGTATTAGCCCTAGAAGGGCTCACAGTCTTCCGAGGTAGATAGATACTGCAAATAAACAGTTACAGCACAATATGGGAAGTTCTGCGCTTAAGGTAAACACACGAAAGAGACCTTGTTCTCTTGCTTTTAATGGGCTTACAGATGTGGCAGACATCACTAATTGATTATGGCACCATTTCCCACTGAGGCCCGAATCCTTGATGAAAGACAGCTTTAGGTGATCATGTGTTATATCTTCTCCTAGATATAGCAATTCGTCCAAGATTGGACAACTGAATAACTCACAGGTACAAATAGATAAGGAAGACAAATCGGATTCTCTGTGTCTTGAAAAATATGAACTACGAAATACTAAGAAAGCAACAGTGGGAGTGTTAAAACAGAAGGAATGTTGGAGGAGTTATGAGGAAGCAAAAGCTGTAGGTAGAGATGTGTAGAATATGGGGAAAGAATAAGGCAGTTGGAATTGGTAATGAGTAAGGCAAATGGAGAGGAGCAAAAACCTGTGAGGAAGAGACCAGGCAGATCATGAGAGACACAGAGAAGGGATATAGTTCCTAAATAAAGCCCTAGGTTTCTTAGTGTTCCTATTCCCATTCCCATCCTACAGATGCATCTCACAACAAAACCCTTTTTTCTCAAGGTCTCAGTGAGACTGGTCCTTTCACCTAAAAAGGCTTACCTAAATCACCAGGTTAGAACCCATTGGAAAGGACTCAACAACTTGGGTAGGTTTGGATTATCCATTAAATTCCATAAGATAGGCATTTTTCTCTTTGTGCAATGAACTTGTTATACACAAGTGTGCATGGTAAATCATTTTCCCTTATAATTTACATTTTAATATCACTGATGTTTTTCTTCATTTCTTCATTCCAGTTGGCCTTAATTTAATAAAAGGCATGCATGAGAAGGGTTAGATGCTTGCTCCCTTTTCCCATCACTTTGCTGGTGGAGCACCTATTCCACTACCCCATGGTTATCTGTGCAAATGTCATCTCCTTTATAGGTTGTTAGTTCCTGGAGGGCAGGGGTCTGGGCATTTCTGCTCAGTGTCCCCAGTACCCTGCTACTCAGGCCAGACGCAGAGTAGCAGCTCCGTAACTATTTGCTGAATAAAGTATGTATGAGTATTTAGCTATATGAATTCCAAGGCATTCTCAGAGTTCTTTTTATTTTTGTGTATATACAGCAATTGGATGGAATGGCTATGACCTCTTTTGCAAGGTACATATACCCTCCTTCCCCTAACAACCACTCCCCTCTAAAATATAAAAATTTTATTTAAAAAAAACTGTTTTCTTCTTCACAGTTAAACTAAGGGAATCTCTAAACAGTTAGTGACTAACCATCCTCACAATGGAAAAAGAGGTCTCTCTGGCAAATGCTGCTGGACAAGTGCTCGGCAGACATCGGCCACCATTCCAGCCTTCTAAAGTAATCTGCTACCAGGGCTGCCTCAGGCCAAGGGCTAGTTCACTGCCCACCAGGAGGCCATGGAAAGCTCATGGAGAGCCGTGGCACCAAATCTGCTCACTCCAGCACAGGCCTAGATGATCAGTCATCAGGACCGAACTTCCCTGAACATCTTTTGTCTGCTACACCAGCGGATATCTGTGCCTGGATATTCATTCTCTCTGCCGCTTTCTCTCTCAATCCTGTTCTGTCCTCTGCTTGGTCCTTATTTCTTCCAAGTTTCTTTTTTCTGTTTTTTTTTGTTTGTGTGTTTGTTTTTGGTGTGTCTTTTTCTTATGTTGGGATATTTTATCAAATGTTAGGTGATCCTTTTTTATTTTTGGTGCATTTTTTTTCTTAAACTTTTCTTTTTAAATAGAAGTATAGTACATATATCAAAAAAGTACACGAAAGATAGAGGTACAGCCCAGTGAATTTATCACAAAGCAGATGCCCACTTTACCTAGCCAGATCCTGCCCATTATCCAGGTCCTAGGTTAGACATTCCTCCCGAAGCCAGGTGCTACCCTCCTGGGTTGGGTCCCTTTGCCATAGTTCTGTGCCCCAGCACGGTTTCCTGTCCCCATTCCTAGCAGTCAGTACTCTTATAATCCCTATTTACTGTCTGTCTCTTAATAGACCAAATTCTCAATGGAGTCACTGTGCCCACCTTGTTTGCTACTTTTTCCTCTGCCCAAGCACACAGCCTGGCACATAGTAAATACTGAATAAATACTCTAATGAAGGGGGAAAAAGTCAATGAGAGAGAAATTTATGTCGTGTAATTAAGGAACTCACTATCAGGTGAGACAAACAAACAAAAATAGATCATTATAATATAATAATGACTAAGGCAAGCCCAGAACATTGTGAGCGCAAAGAACTTCAGTCCTCTGAGCTAGGATTTGGTTTGTTCTTGTGTTTTTGTTATTGTTTTTTTTTTTGCATTTTGCTTTTTAGCTAAGCTTTGACATACAAATAGGAATGTGTTTCTTAGGGAAAGTGTGCCTTGCTGAGGGAACATGTACCTGGCCAAAGCATAGAGGTATATAAAAGCAGCTGAGCAGGCACAGGCTGGGTTGTGGTTAGAACTGGGTAGGGGAATAGTGAGAGATGAGTCTGGAAAGGAAGGTGGGGCTGAGGGGCTTCCTGGATTCAGACTATGTGAACAGGGTCCCAGACCTGTCCTGCTTTGATTGATTGTGTGACCTCAGGAGGGCCTGGGCCTGAGCCAGACCTCCCTAGAATCACTACAGGTTCCATCTCCCAGGCTTGTTCTGCTTAGGTGACCCTGCAAGGGTCTCCCCGAACTCAACTGGTCTCAGAATGTTGAGGGGCCAGTTAGTATGGTGAAAGGGAAGAAACATGAACTTTGGAGTTGGGGGCTCTGGGTCAAAGTCCCAGCTCTGCCTCTTAGTAATTATAAGACTTGAATCTTTATTTTAACCCATTTCCTCATCTGTAAAATGAAATAATAGCAGTTGTGAGCATTAAATGTGAAAAGTGATTTATGACTGCTTTACACACATATTAAGATCCAGACCCAGTGTTTCTAAAATGCTGTAAGGGGTTAAAAGGCATTTTTAAAACAAAACAAAGTATAAACTGTTATACTGATTTATTATCCTTGGTCTTCGTTTCCTGGTTGGTAAAGTATGGGCCTGGTACCCATTGCTTAGTTCAGGCCAGTTTCCTGTTATAATGGCAAATATTACCACCCGGCAGGGGTTGTGAATGAGGTCCCTGTCACAAAGCACATGGCCTTGTTCCTTAATTGCCAGGGTGGAATTAATTTGCTCTTCCTGTTTCTCTTGTGACAGGAAGTAGATGTCCTTGAATTTCAGTTGATTAATGGAGGCCTCTGAGCAGAGTGCTTCAGCCTCTCTCGCTTTTAATCCGTATGCAATGCAAGGCCCTAATTTGATAATTTTGCTGTTTTTTAGATGGATCACCTACTGGTTGAAAATATTGAGCGGGAAACGTTTCATCTCTGCTCCCGCCTCATTAATGGGCCATACCGGCGGACGGTGAGAGCCCTGGTCTTCACATTAAAGCACCAAGCTGAAATCCGGGCTCAGGTGAAGAACGGCTCACTGCCGGTCGGCACGTTTGTACAGACCCACAAAAAGTGACCTGAAGATGGTTCTAACCCTGGGCTGAGCAGAAAGGAAATGTCATTCAAAGACTCTTTTGAGTTTGGGTGATGGCTGATGCTGGCTGTGCTAAATTTTCCCATGGTGCCATTCCTTCAGACAGAGGATGCAGAGAGCCCTAGGAGACAGGCCTGCAGGAAATGCTTCATTAGCTGTAGTACGCTGGTGCTGCCTAACAGGACATGCGCTAGCTGTCACTAGGAAGCGCTGCTGTGCGGTTGCCATCACCCAACACAGCGAAAAGGTGATAGATTTCTCTGCGAGTGTGCCAAGGACACCTCTAAACTTCCCCCATGTCAGGCAGATGAAGTTAGTACTTTATTTCGCCACCCTGCAGGTAACTGAAACTCAATTACTGCTGCCGCTCACTCGGTTCCATCCCCCTGAGTTTAGATAGCTCTGGTGCCTCTCAGAACTCCCCTGTCTGTTCTCTTTTCTCTACCCCAGGGGTGAGCCTGCCGGAGCCAGCCAACTACCCCTTCTTCCCAGAACTCACTTATCTGAACATTTCAGCTCTCCCTGGAAGACCTTCTGCGCTGGTCTCTGGAGCCCCCATGCTGAGGCTTCTAATGAGGAACTGGCCTGAAGCTTCCCTACATCTTGGGGTTTATTTGAATATGTTGGCTCTTTCAGTTTAGGGCTCTATAGAAGATAATAACGTGATGAAATTCCTTTTGAAATGAATTACTGTAGTAGAAAAATTACATACATATAGATTTTAAAATGAAATACCTCTATATAGGCCTGCTTGAACAACTATGTAAATGATATTTGCTTTTTTAAAGTAATAATAAACTGAGACTTTTTTTTCTAAAACAAAAGATATGGCTTGTTTATTGGAAAAGGTTTTGGGTTGAGAAAAAGTGTAGCTGGTGACAAGAATTTGAGAGAGAGAGCGAGACCCAAGGAAGGTTTTTTTTAGGTTAGGGGAGACAGAGCATGTTTGTAATCTGAAAAGAAGGAGCCAAAAAACGGGAGAGATTTAAAATACAAGAAAAAAGGGGAGAGGATGGGTTAAAAGCAAGGACAGAAGAGAAGGGTAACATCATCTACCTTCTAAGTGCTAGATACTTTTCCTAAGATAGTTTATTAGCGTTTACATTGATCTTTATATCATTTTTAAAACTTCTATTTAATCTTTCTCTCGTTATGTTACTACATATTGTTTAGTTTTTTAGATTTCTTCATTTATTTGGCAATCATTTATTGAGCATGCATAGCATGGGGGACTATGGATACCTACCTAGCAGGAGCTATAAGTAGAAGTATCTCGTTAGGTTTCCCACTGCTAGGAAGTAACTGGAGCTAGAATAATAATTAAGCACCTACCATTTGCTCAGCACAGTGATAGACATTTAAATAATAATAACACCCAATTAAAGATGAGAAAAACAAGGCTCAGGATGGTTTAGTAATCTATTCAAGGTCACATAGATAGTGAATGGCAGAGCTAGGATTCAAAACCCAGGTCTGTTTAACTGGATACAGTCTCCCTGGTTGATTTTATCCACTGTCATGGTTTTAAGCATCGTTTATGTTTACATGTGGATGACACTCCAATTTGTATCTTCAAACAATACTGACCCCTGAGTTCCACATGATATCTCCTATATGTCCCATGGGCATCTCAGGTATAACATGTCTTCTCTCGTTTGACAATATTGGCAAAGCAGGCACTCTAGCTAAACCTGAGGGTCAACCTAGACCCTTCCTCTCCTACTCTCTCACCCAACCAAGTCCTGATGGTTTTACTCCTCACATATATTTAGAATCTCTTGTCTCTTCTCCATCTCTGGTACCACTTCAAGACTTTATCCTTTCTTGCCCAGATTGACTATATGGCTTCCTAACCGGTCCTTTTGCATTCATTTTTAACCTCTTCAAATTCACCTCTCTATGGCTAGAAACAAAGTGAATTTCCACCATGTCACTCCCCCTCTGAGCATTTTCACATCCTATTTTCTCTCTCTGAAATACTACTTTCTACCTAATTCCTTCTCCTGCCCCTTTAATTGGGTGTTATTATTATTTAAATAATAGCCTGTGTAGCATTCTGTACATATCCACATGTTCTGTAGTGGTGCTTTTGATTCTTTTTCTCCACTAGATTGTACCAAAAATTCATAAGACACAATTGTATGATGATACCAGAGGGCAAGGGAGGCAGAGGGGAAATAGGGGGTTAAATGTAGTGATGAAAGGAGACTAGACTTTGGGTAGTGAGCAAACAGTGCAATATACAGATGATGTATTATAAAATCGTATACCTGAAACTTATGTAATGTTATTAACTATTACCTCAATAAGCTTAATTAAATTTTAAAAAAGAATTTAAGCTTCATGAAAGCAGTCTTTGTTTCCTGCTGTATTTCCAGCACCTAGAACAGAGCCTGGCACAAGCTAGGTCTCCATAACTTTGAATATTTAAACGACTAGTTGTGGGTATACAAGAAAGCATCTAATACAATCAGTTAATACTTCCTAGAGGGGGTGATACATGCGTGCAGTCTTAAAGGGCAAAAGTAGTTAATTGGGTGGTTGAGGTGTATGTCGGGCAAAAGAGCAGAGTATGAAAAGATATGGCTGGAGTAGAGGGAGTAGCTCGAGATGAAGCAGGAGAGGAGGGCAAGGACCAGGACCAAATATGAAGGGTCTTGAGCAACAGGTGAAGGCATATAGACTGATTTCAAGCAGGAACTTGAAATCAGTTTTTTGTTAATAGGCTGAGGAAGATAGCTGGAGCATTGAGAGATACTGGAAGTAGGAAGCTTCATTTATAAGCAACCAAAAAGTTCTGCTAACTTAAGAACCCAGAGTAAGTTGAAAACAAATTGCTCTGTGGCTGAAAGGCATCAGTGGTGATAGTTATAAAGTAAAATGATTGCAGAGATGTGCTTTGGAGATTTGGAAAGCAGGCTGTGTTATTGGTGGCTGTTTTCTCCTTGATGCATGTGCAGAATTTCCATGAACACTCATGGAGCTATTCTGAGTGTTTGCTGAAGGGAAAGAGGCTTCCAGACATCCATCCAAGCTGACCCACCCACTCAGAAGCACCTCTGAGCTCCAGCCTGTTAAAAATGGAAGGGTCAGCTCCTGAAATGGGCTGAAAAAAGTGCCTAGGACCTTTGAGTTACCTGTAAGTCTAGGCGTGAATATGTCTTCTATGAATACTATTAGAGTCTGCTCCGGCAACTTATTGACCCTTTCTTCTGGTGGTAAAATTGAAAGTCCTGGTCCTTTAGGCAGGGACTGAGTCTATTTTCATTCATTCACTCCACAAATGTTGCCTATCTGCTGGGCAAACAAATGTGTGCCAAGGAATAGACTGGCACTAGGGAAAGGGCAATAAATGAGATATAATTTCTACCCTTGAGGAGCTCTTAGTCTGGTGGGGAGACAGACACATAGGTAAATAGCTACAGTATAGCATATTAGGTGATTATTATCGATATTTATTTAAAATGTAGAGAAAGTGGAGAAAGGAGTGATTAATATCATTCTAAGGGAAAGAAAATCTTCACAGAGAGTTAATATTTGATCCAAGTCTTAAGGATAGGTAGGAGTTCTTAGCAGAGTGATCAGTGTGCATACAAAAGCCTAGAAGTATAAAGTGCATGCCTTTGTTTCAGTAAAGGCAAATAATGTAGGGTGGTAGAAGCATAAGGTTCTTAGGGATGATAGAGAGAAGTGAGGCCAAAAAATTAGCCAAGGCCGTAGAGGTCTCATGAAGGAGTTTAGACTTTGGCCTTCAGATAATGGGTGACCATGAGAAGTTTTTGAGAAGGTGGGGGACCTAATAAGATGTGCATTTTAGAAAGGTAAGAATATTTCTACATAAACAGATGTTTAAGAAAATTTAAAATATTTTAAAACCCCAGCAAAGGAAAGAAACACTCACAATTCAGTAAATTAGAGATTTTTTTTTTTTGACAAATGAAGTTTAGCGTTGACCAAACAGATATCATTAGAGAGTCCCAGGTTTGAAAAATGCCAGGAAGCTCAGATAATGTATTTATTGTGTTCAATGATGAAGGAACAGGCAGCTGGCCTTTTTTCATTTAAAGAATATCAGGTTCTTACACTTGTGCCTGTCAACCTTGGTTTTCTTTTGCTGCAGCCTCAGGCCTCAGAGCCTCATTTTGAGATTTGTAATATGTTTTGGATGCGTTTATCACAGCCATATGGGGCGAGGGCTGAGTTTGTTACTGCCCATTATTGCTATCGAAGGGAGTCCATCCAGAAAACAAGGTTTTGGAGCTTCGATTAGTTCAGTGACACTGCTTGATTTCAAAAGAGCAATGGTTTGATTGGATGACATTGTATTTTCTCTTAAATCACCAAAATGATATTATTGCTGTCAGGAAAGGTTTACCCATAAGCTAAGGAGGTTAGTTTCAAGAATCGAGAAGACCAGGATGTCCAATGAAGTGTTGCTTTTAATTTCTTGTTAAAATTATTCATTTAGTGCATATTTATTGAGTCCTATGGGCCAAGTCCAAGGTCACGGGCATAAGTCAGGCATAGTCTCTGGCCCCAGGAAGCCTACAGTTTAGTGAAGGCGAGTGCCAAGGACTAGATAACCATTTAAAAAAGGCAAATGATTATGAATTATGGGACTTCGAAAAAAAAGGAAATAAGCCAGTAAGCATGTTAGAAGATGCTCAGCCTCATTAGTAATCAGGGAATGGCAAAGATAAATGCCATCCTTAAAGAAGTAAAGGATGCAGGGACAGTGATCCGCATTATGGCTCTATTTAATTAACCGTTCTGGCCCCTACAAAGATCAGATGGATCCCGGAAGATGACAGTGGACTACAGCAAAATCAACCAGCTGGTAGTTCTAATTGCAGCTGCTGTGCCAACTGCGGCACCTTTCCTAGAGCACATTAACATGTTCTCGAGTACGTGGTATATAGCCATTGATCTGGTGAGTGTTTCTCTTTTCCTTCCTTCCCCATCAGAAAAGATAAGAGTTATGTTCCCTTGGAACAGACAGAAATATACATTTACAGTCTTGCCCCAGGGCTATTAATTCTCTCTACCTCTCACATCCTAGTCTGAAAAGACCTGTACTGCCTAGATATCTTTCAAACCATCACACTCTCCACTATATTGAAGATACCAGCTTATTGGGCCAGATGAGCAAGAAACAGCAAGTGTATTGGAAGCTTCAGTAAGACACATGCATAGCAGAGAGTGAGAGAAAGCGCTGTGAAGATTCAGAGGCCTGACATATCAGTGAAATTTTTAGGGGGTAATGGTCTGGGATATATCAGGACATTCTCTCCAAAGTAAAAGAAAAATACTGCATCTTCCACTCCCCAGGAAGAACAATGCCTTGTAGACCTCTTTGGGTTTTGGGGGCAGCATATTCAATACCTGGGAATACTGTTCCATCCCATATAATGGGTGACACAAAAGGCTCCCAGTTTTGATGGGAGCCCAGAACAGGAAAAGGCTCGGCAGCAGGTCAGACTAGTACAAGTAGCCATGCTGCATGAACCATATGATCTAGCAGAACCTGTGGTATTTGAGGTATCGGTGGGAAAAGATGTATATGGAGCTTATGACAAGGCCTAGGAGGAGAATCACAAGGTAGACCTCTGCAGTTCTGGAGCAGGGCCATGCCATCTGTGGCCAGGAATGACATACTTTTCAAAAAACAACTCCTGGTTTGCTACAGAATTCTGGAAGAGACAGATCATTGGCACATGGATCATCAAGATGACCGTGCAGCCAAAGCTGCTCATTGTGAGTTGGATTCTATCAAATCTACCAAGTTGTACGGTCAGAAAGCCCAGCAACAGTTCATCATAAAATGGACGTGGTACAACTGGCAATGGGCACAGCAGGGCCAAAGAGTAGAAGGTAGCTGCATGAACAGGTGGTCCAGACAGTTACGTCACTCGCCACCTCAGCACCAGCACCTCTCCCTCAGCTCACCTATGGCTACATGAGGAGCTCCTTTTTATCCAGCTGGAGAGAAAAGAACCAAGCTTTGTTCCCAGGTAAGTCAGTGCAGTACAAATGAGCTAGTAAAAAACAGACTCTGGTGGCACTACAGTTTCACCCGAGTGTCCTTGAAAGACAGCCAAGGGGAAATCCTTCCAATGGGCAGAGCTTTAAACATTGCATCTAGTCATCCACTTTTTGTGGAAAGAAAAGAGGCCCAAGGTTAGAATATACACGGTCTCATGGGCAGTGGTAAATAGCTTGTCTGGTTGGTTAGGGGACTGGAAAGAATAAGATTGGAAAATTGGAGACAAGGAGATCTGGGGTAGAGGCCTGTAGTTGGACCTATGAGAGTGGATACCAAGTGTGAAGATCATCATAGTCCATGTTCACACCCACAGAGAATATGTACTATGGAAGAAGCACTGAACAGCCGTATATGCAGTTGACATCAGCCAGCCTCTATCTAAGGCCACCCCAGAGCTGGCATAATGGGTGCATAAACAGTAACCATGGTGGCATAGAGAAAGGGCAGCTATGGGCCCAATAGTATGGACTCACACCAATACTGATCTAGCTACTGCTGATGCTGAGTGTTCAGCCTGCTGGCTACAGAGACCAACTCTCAGATACATCTCCATTTGTTGAGAACAACCAGCCATTTGACTAGTTAATTAAACATTTTCTACCCTGGGAAGAGCTGCAATTCATTTTTTACTGGACTAGTCATATATTCCAGATACAACTTTGCTTGTAGGGCTTTACCCAGAAGAACTCTCGAAGGATTTATAAAGTATTTGATCTACTGATTTGGGGTCCCGTATGACTACTGCAAGGGAGGTGAAGCAGGGGTCACATGGCTATGTAATCCACTTACCTGTTTACACGCCGCACTATCCCTAAACTGCCATTTTGGAACAATTTGTTGAAGGCATGGCGAGGCACCAGCTCAGAAACAATACTCTGCGAGAATGGGGTGCCATCCTCCAAGATGTGGCATACACTCTAAGTCAGAGACCGTTACACAGTGCTTTGTTTCCAATAGGTAGAATATGTAGGTCCAGGGGTGAAAGCAGAAGTGGTCTCACTCTTACCATCACTCCCGGAAGCATGTGTGCTTCCCATCTCCACAGTTCTGGATTCTGCAGGTTTAGAGGTCCTAGTTCACAAAGAGGCAACACTTCCATCAGGGGAAACATCAAGAGGAATTGAACTGGTAGCTGTGACTGCCACCCAGGTACTTTGAGCTACTTGTGTCAAAGAACCAACAAGCAACAAGCAGAGTCACTACTCTTTTAGGGATAATTAATGCTGATCATCAGGAGAGGCAAGGCTGCTTTTAAGCAATGGAGGACAGGGAGTTATATCTTTGGCACCCGGTTGATTAACTTGGAGACTCCCTTGCCCAATATTTATGGTAAATCGACAAGTGCAGGGGCCATAACCCGGGAAAGATATGGTGACCACTAGCTCAGATCCCTCTGGATAGAGGGTCTAGATCATGCCACCATGTGAGTCACTAAGGCCAGAAGAGGTGCTGAGAATAAGGGGGATCAAGAATAGGGAGTCGAAGAGGGGATGATGAGTATCAGTTGCGACCTCAAGATCAATCATGGTAGTAGGGATGGATGGTAGTTCATCCCGCTAACTTTTCTCTGTAAATCTCCTTCAGGAAAAGGGCCCACCAGAATCCTAGAAGACATTCTCAGAGCTTAAATTAAGAAGTAGAGCTGTGTGCACAGGTGTGGGTTATAGTTTGATGCTATTATGTACTGCCTAGCCCAACCCCCACCCCCAGCACTGATGGATCTATTTCCTCTCAGCCAGCAGCCCTCACTGGGAATTTCCACCAGCTCAAGAGTTGCCTCAGCCAAGGTCAGACCCTTTTCCCAGGGCAGGTTGTTTAGGGTTATAAAGCTGCAGCTCCATTGCCCCAACTCAGGACAACTCTGACGGACCATCCAGGCTTCAGAGCTCCCTTACAACTGGCTGAGGTCTTAACACTGCATCACCCAACTTATCTCTCTGCCTAATCTTGCCTTTTTGCCTCCCTCTGCCCAAGAGCAATTCCTAATAAACTTCCTGTACGTTAATCTCCATCTCAGAGTCTACTTTCCAGGGAACTGGACCTGCAACATAGCTCTTCTAAGTTGATGGTGACAACTCAGAGCAGGGATCAGCAAAGTTTTTTTAAAAAGGGATAGACAGTAAAAGTTTTAGGCTTTGCGGGCCATATGGTCTCTATCACAACTACTCAGCTCTGATGATGTAGTGCAAAAGCAACCTCAGACAATGCAGATGAGTGTGGCTGTGTTTTGATAACACTCTATTTACAAAGGCAGGCATTGGGCTGCATTTGGTCTAGGGGTCTTCATTTGCTAACCCTACCCTAGAGAAATTTTTTTACATGTGCACAAAATAGGCATGTTCAAAGATTTTAATTGCCACATGGTTTGTAATATCAAAATTTTAGAAACAATCTACATGTACATTAGAAAAAAATGGTTAAATAAATTGCGGTTCTTACACATTTCTGGAATACTATGCAACAGATAGAAAGAATGAGATTAGATCTATATAACAGCGCCGTCCAATAGAAATATAATGTGAGCCACATATGTCATTTAAAATTTTTCAGTAGTCACACTAAAAAATGTGAAAAGAAACAGATGGAATTAATATATTTTGAGCTCTATATACCCAAAATATTATCACTTCTGTATGTGAATCAATATAAAAATTATTGAGATATTGTGCTTTGTTTGTGTGTGTACTGTCTTTGAAATATGTGTATTTTATACTTACAGCACATCTCAATTCAGGCTAACTACATTTTCAAGGGCTTAATAGCCACATGTGGCTAGTGGCTACTGTATTGAACAGCAGAGATCTGTTAGTACTGACATGAAACATCATTGAGACAAATTGTTAAGTGAAAAAGTGAAGTTGCAGAACAATATATTATAGTATGAACCATTTATATGAGAAAAAAATCTATTTCTATAGGAACATATCAAAAAAAAGAGAAAAAAGATATGCACAGATACATACCTCAATTTAGAGAGAAGCTTTAGATGGAAAGGAGGGACTCTCTCCTTATCTGATTTTTTAAAATAAGCTTTTTATTTTGGAATAACTTTAGATTTACTAAAAAGTTACAAAGACAACACAGAGAGTTTCTATATGCCCTCACCCAGTTTTCCGATTGCCAACATCTTACGTTACTGTGGTATATTTGTCAAAATTAAAAATCCTCCATGGGTACATTACTGTTAACTAACCGTTAGTCTTCATTCAGACTTCACCAGTTTTTCCACTAATGTCCTTTTTCTGTTCCAAGATTCATCGAAGACACTGCATTTAGTCATCATGCCTTTCTGGCCTCCTATGCTCTGTGCGAGTCCCTCCGTCTTTCTTTGTTTCCCATGACCTTGACAGTCTTGAGCAGTGCTGGCCAGGTATTTTGCAGAATGTCCCTCAATTTGGGTTTGTCTGATGATTTCCTCCTGTCTAAACTGGGTATGAGTTTGGGGGAAGAATATCACAGACGAAGTGCCCTTCTTGTCACATCTCATCATGAGGTATAGGATATCCACGTAATTTATCACTGGTGATGTTAACCTTGATTGCCTGGCTACAGTTGTGTTTGCCAGCTTTCTCTACTGTAAAGTTATTATTTTTCCCTTTCTATACCCTGTTCTTTGGAGGCAAGTCACAAAGACCAGACCCTACTCAAAGGCGGGGGAATTACACTCCACCTTCTGGGGAGGGTGAAGTGTCTACTGATATTATTTGAAAGTATTCCCTAAGGAAGAATTGTCCAGCTTCCTTCTTTATTTTATTTATTTATTTACTTTATTTAATATCAGTATGGACTCTCATATTTATTTTATACTTTGGGTTATCTACCTATCGGATTGCTTTTCCCCAGTGAATGAATATAAATTCATGTATGTATTATATATAAATATATATTTTTTTTCTTTTTTAATGCAGAAACTTACAAACAACTGTACCGTGTGAAAAGCAAACCATATTTCTGGCAAGATTTTTTTCTCCACAACTCTTCATGACTGCCTTTGAGTAGGATAATCACTGGCTTATTGCTATTCAACTAGCAACCTGAGATGAGCTATTTTAACTCTCTAGGCCTTGATTTTCCCATCTGAATAAGAGAGTGTTTCATGAAATGGTCTCAGTGGTGAAGGGGATAATGTTTGTATGTTTATAGGAGTACAGGTTTGTTGTTGTTGTTTTTGTCTATTAATAGACCTTAAGTTCCTAATGGCAAGGGTTATCTTCTCTTATTTATGTTGGCAAATAAACCCAGAGCTAAGAGCCTTTGAGAACATCACATAAACATAATCAATATTTATATCCCCTATCACAACCCCAAATAGTTCTGCTCTGCTCTCTCACTTTTCTAAGTCAGATTTCTTTTTCCGAGTCTTCTTCTGTTCCAAGACTCAGTCCAGGACGCCACACTGCACCTAAGTCATTATGCCTCTTCAGTCTCCTCGGCTCTGTGGCGGTTTCTGTCTTTCCTCGTGTCCCATCATCTTGACAGTCTCTTCCTATTCTTCCTCAGCTTTTTCCCCAGTGGCTAAAACCCACTCAGAGGCCCAGCATTCAAGGCCCTGCCCTAACAGGCATCTGCTGACCTCTTTGGCCTCATTCTTGTCCCTCTCATCTACCTATACTACAGCCTCAATGATGCCCTTATCACTACCGTGAATGAAGATGCTTATGGAATACAGAATATCTATGTGAGGCCTTGTCATAGTTCCCAGGCCACAGGAATGAACCAGGTAAGAACTCTGTTTGAGAGCTCACGGTCCAGTGTGGCCACCAAGTCATCAATCCATAGCAATCTGACATAATAGAGGGATGAATGGAGGACCATGGGAGCACAGTAGAGGGAGGGCCTAACTGCCTATGGAGGGATCTAGCCTGGAGAGAATCCAAAAGGCTTTGCAGAGATGCTAATTTTTGAGCTGGGCTTTGACAGGTAAGAGTTTACCAGGTAGTGAATGGGAGAAGTAGTAGTCCAGGTACAAGGAAAGATGTATATATATACTATATATACATCTATACATATACATACATATATATAGTATATATATATATACATATATACAACACACACACACACCACAACACACACACACACACACACACACACACATATATATATATATATATATATATATATATATATATATATATATTATACACAAGCCAGAAAAATGTCAAAGAACAGGGAGCAATAAGTATAATGTGTCTGGAACCAAAGTGCAGGAAGAAAGAATGTGAGACAGAAGAATGAGTTGGGGACCAGTCTGTGAGGGGCCTGAATTCTGGGCTGAGAATTTCTACTTGGGGAATTTTAAAGATTTTGAGATAAGGAAATACCTAAGTAAAATTACAGGTATAGTATCTGAGGCTTACTATGTGGGTAACTGTTCCTCAACAAACATTGAGTACCTATAACACATCAAGCACTATTTTTTTGTTGCCTCCTCCACCTTAATTTGAACTCCAGGGTAGGGACTGTGTCTGATTCATTTGTGTCCTCAGCAGAGTCTAGTGTAGAGCGGGAACTCAGTACACATGCACTGAATGAGTAAATTAGACCAGGTGAGACCCTGTGCCTGGGTTCTGCTTAGGATCTCACTGTGCAGGACTGAGGTCAAGTCCTCCGCCATGGGTTTCTCATGGTTCTGAAGATTTCCTGGGTCAGGAGATCTTTATACACAAAGGAACCCCATCCCTCCTACTGATGCAGTGCTCAAGGCTCCCTGAGGAAGCACTAAGGACTGGATTGCTTTAGAGCCAGAAAATGCATGGTCCATGGTAGTTTCACTTCAGAGATAAGCAGCCCACATGGCCATGGGAGACATGAATTGAGGCCATCGCACAAGAGAAAATATGTTTAGCCTTGTCATGGGGGCCTCTAGGCCAGTACTTGAACTGATCAAATATCGGATCCTTAAAAGGTGTTATTTTGGGGTGGCTTTTGGCAGAGGAGAATCAAAATAATAAAAACCTCAACCACCATGTAGTGAACCCCTGCTACATGCTAAGAGACTGTGCTAAGTACTTTACACCAGGGGTCCCCAACCCCTGGGCCTTGGACTGGTACCGGTCTGTGGCCTGTTAAGAACTGGACCACATAGCAGGAGGAGAGTGGTGGGCAAGACAGTGAACCTTCATCTGTATTTGCAGCTGCTCACCAGGGCCAGCCTCAGCTCCACCTCAGACCATCAGGCATTAGATTCTCATAGGACTATGGCCATGCCACTCTGAACAAGCCCAATCCCGTTTGATCTCGGAAGCTAAGCAGGGTCGGGCCTGTTTAGTACTTGAATGGGAGACCACCTAGGAAGACCAGGTGCTGTAGGTGTAAAAAAAAAAAATGAGGGATTGTAAGGTGACAAGTTCCTTGCAATCTGTGAAGTCAATCAAGTATCGCCTCTCCTAAAAATTTTTTTAAAAATAGATTCTCATAGGAGCACTGGTCCCTGGTGCCAAAAAGTTTGGGGACTGGTGCTCCACACTCTATCTTACTCTTATTATTACCTCTAAAACATAACCTCAATCATTATTCTTCTCCCCATCCCCAAAGCCAGAGGCTCTTACATTTTCTCCTTGGGGGCATTCTTGTCCCTCCTGTAATCAGTTCTCCACCTGGCAGTCACAGTGAACATCTAAAACCTACTAACAAGTCATGTCACTTTCCTGCTACTCAAAGCTCTCCAGTGGCCTGCATCACACAAAGTCCTTACGGTGGCCTACAAGGTCCTACATGTCTTGACCTCTGGTACTATCTCCATCTTGTCTCCTACTCCTGGCTCCCCCACTCTGGCCTATTGTCCCTCAAACTCACCAACTCTTTTTTGGGGCATTTGCAACCACTGTTCCCTCTGCCTTGCACACTCTGATGGTCCCGTGCTGATCCCTTGTCAGGTAGGTCTCTCTTCCTCAGAAAGATCTTCCTGGGGTACCCTCTTTAGTGAGGCCCTCATTCCAAAGTCACTGTCTGACACATCAGTCCTTTTTTCTTCCCAGGATTCAACACTATCTGAACTTATCATACTCACTTATTTATTTTTGCTTCTCCCACCAGGGCACACCCTTCATGGGAACAGTGACCTTGTCTGTCTCTTCCCCACCAGCTCTCCAGTGCCTGGCACAGGGCTTGGCCTCTAGCAGGGCCCCATACACAGATACTGAATGAATGTACATGTGAATGAATGAATGTCTCCCCCTCCACACCTCCAGGCTAGCCCATGAGAGCCCATATCAAGCAGCATGATCTGTGCTACACAGGCAAAGCTAATCCCAAATGTGTGGACTGACAGATGGTATGGAGCCTGAGCAGAGGCATGGCTTTTATTAGTCTGAGTTGCTTTTGCTTGGAATAGGATTAGCATAAATACCATCCCAGGCAAGTGGATAAGGTAAAGCTCTGTTAGTTACATTCAGATTTTGTTTCCCTGACACAATCTAAAACTATCCTTTTGCTGGGCTAGTTCAATTCATTGCTAAGAGTGCTGCTCAGAGAGGTCAAATAAGGTGGGAGAGGGGAGGGTCACACACGATCCTTCTCAGTCCTCTCCCCACTCTCCCCCCAGTCCCCTCCTCTATGCCCTCCACAGTGATCTCTCTAACCCCTAAAATCTAACCTTACCACTCCAGGCAGAAAACCTTTTATTGGCCCCATTGTCCCAGGATGAAGCCCAAATGCTTTTTAATAATGGAGATGAAGATGTGATGATGGCAGCTACCACATAGCTCTCTTACAATCCCACAACAGCCCTGCAAGGCAGACGAGTATCATCATCCCCATTTGTCAAATGGAAATCTGTTGGCGCAGAGAGGTGGATTGAGTTGCCCAAGATTACTTGGCCAGTGTGCCACAGAGACGGCTTTGAGACAGGCTTTAAGACAAGCTGTGGACTGACGAGCATTCAAGGCCCTTCCTGAGCAGGCCAGCCTCCCTCTGCAGCAAAGCTGCCACACTCCTCCAGGTGCCCAGGTACGAGCCTCTCTTGACTCAGCCAAACCAAAGACAGGTGTTTGCCCTGTGAAACTTCCATTTCCTGGCCAAGAAACATCGCTTGCCTTAGCCTCTTCCTCTTTAGCTCTATCCAGGACCATTCGGCTTTTGGGGGAGTCACTTCCCACAAAGAAACAGAGTTTTTAAGAACTGCTTTAGAATAATATTTATAATAATAAAACCTAACATTTATGGACTACTTAGTGTCAAGACTATACTAAGTGCTTTTCATGTATTATCTCACTTTGAAATCTATTTATTTGAATAAGGAACCCCCTACATATCATTTTTTAAAAAGAGAGTTCCAAAAAGGTATTGGCGGAAAGTAAGTCTGTCTCCCTCCTCTGCACCCTGTCCCCCACTTCCCTTCCCAGAGACTGCAATGTGATCAGTTCCTGGGATGGCCCGCAGAATCCATGAATTACTAGTATCTCATTTCATCTTCTTACCAGCCTTTTGAGATAGATATTATTATTCTTGTATTACGTATCGGGAAACAGGTTCAGAGACAGCAAGCTACTTACTCAAGGTCGCAGAGCTTCAGCGGCACAGCTGGGATTTTGCCCCAGATGAGCTGCCTCTTAAGCCCATGTGAGTTCTGACCCTGGGCTGCCCTGCCTCCCACAGGAGGAGAGAACTGGAAAGTTGAGCTGAGAACTGAGATGTGTATGCTGGGCAGTCAGCTGGATTTGCTCACTGACAGGCTTTTGCTCTATATACCAGTCTTGCAGCAAAGAATTCAAATTTGGATCTCAGTAATATGACAAATTACGACCTGCCACAGACCTTCGAGGCTATTGACAAATCATCAAGACCTCAAATATTCCAATCCTGAATCCCTCTAGTCATCAGTTTTCTCTGTTTCCTGCCTCTTTGCACCTTCATGCCCTTGGTATGCCCTTCAGAGGCATGAGCTCTGACAAGCTGCTCAGTATAAATAAGGTGATGTGAGAAAGAATAGAACAAACACACTGGGCGGCCGTAAAACCTGGATTACGCCTCAGCTCTGCCCCTCTGGCCCGCATGGCTGGGGCGGGTCATGCCACTTCTATGTGCCTCAGTGTCTTCACTTATAAGATGGGAATAATTACATCTACCTTAAAAGGCTTAGGGATCCTCAAGTGGCAAAATGGCAAGTAGCAAAGCCCCATTCAAATGACATGATTTTCAGTAATGATAAAAGCCGGAGTGAATCTGGTAGTCTTCATGGAAAAACATTGGGCTAAATTCACACCTACTGGATGTTCACTGCTTTCCATCCTACCCACCAACCTGCCTTTGTAAAATCTTTCATAGTTTACCAAATCCTTTTTGTCTATTGTCTTACCAGTCCGACCTAAGCCTTGAAGGCAGAATGGGCAGGATTTGTCATCCCCAGTTTACAGATGAGGAAACTGAGTTTCTAAGAGGGGAAGTGCCTTGCCCAAGGTCACAGAGCTAGTGAGAGGTGATATGGTCCTCATGCCTGGCCCTGTCACTGCCTTGCCGTTGCCCACGGAATAGAGTCTGTGCTCCTTAGCTTGACACTTGAGATTCATCAGGATCTGGCCCCCCGCCGTCCTCCCCAGATCCATCTTTCAGCACACAGCCATTTTATGTATCATCGTTCCTCAAACATGCAATAACAGTTCTCAGCCTTTCATCCTTGTACTCACTGTTCCCTCTACCAGGCTGCCTCGTAGATCCCGACCCATCCTTTGTTCATTTCTCCTATAGACCCCATGACAGGTGCCCGACACAATAAAGTTTTCATCATTGTCCTCACTACTGTATTGATCATTTTGCAGAGTGATTCAGGGCCTAGGCTCTGGAGCCAAATGACCTGGGTTTAAATCCTGGCTCAACTACTTAATAGCTGAGTGATCCTGGGCAAGTTACTTTAGCTCTCTGTGCCACGGAGATGTGTTCTCAACTATATCCCAAAGTACCTACCTCCTGGGATTGTTGTGAGGAGTGAATAATATGTGTAGAACAATAAGAACGGGCCTGGCCCAGAATAAGCAATCACTATTAACTATCATTGTTATTTTCTACTTGTATTCAGTGATGCCCACCTTTTCCCGATCCCTGCACTGGGCACACCAAGCTGACTCAGAGGCAGTGTCTGGCCTCAGAACCCAAGGGAGGAGAGAGGCATGTCAATACCCCATGAAAATGTATTCATTCTGACCAAGTCACTTAAATCATCCTGTGCTCATGTTCATGGGCTCCAAGGAGCAAACTCCATTCTGCAACCACTCCTTCCCTGCCAGAGGGGGCCTGGGTCCTCATGCTCCCTGCCCTACTGAGTGTTACATCCGTGGGGAATGGTCTTGTCAGCTCCCCCTTCGCTCCATGGTAATTCCAGAGGCAGAAGAGCCAGCTGCAGTAATATTTATCTCCCTGGGCTGCTTCCTCAGCTGAGATTTACAGGCTATGCCTGTCACAGTGACCCTGCAGGCTCAATTACAGATCTGCTTCCAGGCTAGACTGGGGCAGAAACCTGCCTAGATTTGCCAAGCTGCCCCTAGAGAGCCACGGGCCCTGTCAAACCTGGGACCTCAGAGAGCATGAGGCCCATTCAGCTGCCTTGCTTATCACACATGAAGATACAGAAGCCAGAGATGGGGAATACATTCAAAGTTCCCACCAGGGAAAATGGTCCCAGCATGAGGTCTAATGCTGGCCTCTGAGTACTATCAAGGGAGCTTTTTTACTGTAGATGAGTGCATGACTTCATTAGTACCCAAATAGCTTTCTTTTTATATAACAAAACTATTTGCTATGGAAACATGCTTTGAAACTTAAGCCTAAAGCAAGATGTTGCACTTCCATAAACAAATACCATATTCTGTCCCCACAATTAGGAAGGTCTGAAGTGCAGCCTACACATTGCCCAACTCTACCAGCCTATGACTACAAAATGGAGTCCTATTTTTGTCCAAAAGCCAATGACCTTGAGCCCCCTTCTACATAAGCGGGAACTTATCCCTCTCAAAGGGTCCTCCAGTTATTCTTAGGAATCCCCAAAAGTAGCAACGAACAAACCTATCGATTATAGTCACCATAAGACAACTCCCTGCTCTTCCTCTCCAGCTCAGACTCTTTCTTCGTCAATATCTTCAACTAGTGAGGCCCTTAAAAGGAGTCCAACTGCTGCCACCATTAACAGTGCCTCTGTGGGGGCAGAGTCAGGACTCAAAAGTGCCCTACACTGTCTCTTCTCTGGTTGCAATCACCCAGTGGAGTTAGGCCCCCAGGGAGGGAATCCAGGTCCCTTGACACCTAGTCCTATGAGGTGCAGGGATTGGGTCCCCTTTGTGGATTGAAAGTTTATCTGAGAGTCCTTGGTCAGGCCACCTCCCCTCTGAATCTGAGCAACTTCAGCGACATAAAGGTGATAGTGCCCACTTAGAAAGGTTGTCATGAGGATCACGGAGGATGGATACATGACACCTGGCACATAGTAGGTGTTCAATAAATGGCAGCTGTTTATTATTATTATTATTATTATTATTATTATTATTAATTTTGAACTGTCTGAGACTGGGTTCCCTCAGAACAGACCCTGAAGTGAGGATTGGAGACAAGTGGTTTATTTGAAAGGTGATCAGAAGAAGCACCTGTAGAAGTGTTGGAAGATGAGACAAGGAAGGGAAAGAAGTGAAGGGTATGTCATTATGGAAGTTTCTGCTAGTATCGACCAGGGCTCAATTCCATCAAGGAATTCTGAGTGACAGTAAAGACCATGCTTCAAAGTTGTCCCAATCCGGGGGGAGCTGGGTGTGTATTCACCAGTCATTGCTGGGATCTGCTGTGGGGGAACGCATATTAAGTCTCTGGCAACTTTTCTGCATGCATGCCCCAGGGCTCTAAGTCCAGAGAAAGTCCTTAGGCAGAGTCACAGGGGCTGGCACTTGGAAGCTGTCAAGCCAGCATGCACAGAAATAGCAAACAACAAGGGACACAGGCAGGACACTCAGAGCATCAGCTATAAATGCCATGTATTGTCACTTCATCTAAAAGACAAGATGCTAAAAGCATCTCTTTCAAGCTGGGGGAGCCCAGGAGGAGGGTGGAGACTATTTGGATTCTAGTCCCAGCTCTGTCACCTTCAAATTGACTGTGACCTTGGTCTGAGCAGTCACTGGTCCTCAGTTTCTTCTCCTGTCAAGCGGGGAGTTCAAAGCAGATAGATTTTGAGGTCTCAACCTGTCCTCAAAAGTTCAAAGGTTCACCTGGCTTTTTAAATTTGAGCCTCACAGCACCTCTTGGGAGCAGGTAGGCAGAGCCAGGGTAAGTCTCCCTATTGAGAGCCAGGGAAATTCAGACTCAGAGAGGGGGAGTGGCTAGGCCAGGGGTTCTTTTTTTCTTTTTCTTTTTTTCTTTATGGTGACATTGGTTAACGAAATCCAGTAAGTTTCAGCTGTACACTTTAACAGTAAAGCATATATATATTTACGCTGTGTGTTCACATCCCATAGTTAGATTTTTTTCTGTCACCACATATTTGACCCCCTGTCCCCTGTCTACCTCCTCCCCCAACCTCCTAGCATTTCTTAAAGCACTATTTCTCCACCAGCAGCATCAGCATCTCCTGGGTGCTTGTTAGGAATGCAAATTCTTGGGCTCTACCCCAGACCTACTATATCAGCAATCTCTGTCCTTTTTTGGTGATTCTGATATTGTGCATGCACAAGAAGTTGGAAACCAAGGTCATACACTGAGTTAAAAGCAAAGGAAGCTAGAATCTGAGCTCCTGCCTCCCAGGCTGCACCTCTGCTCTCAGCGCCTTGCCTTGCGCTTAGTAGACCCTCAACGAATAGAGAGGGAATCTTTAGGCCCACACCTATTTCTGATCACTCCATCTCCAGGAATCTTTTGTGCTGTGCTGCGTCTGCTACTGGTCTCTGTAGGACAGTTTGGAGTCCTCGAATGTCAAGGCACTGGGCAGTGAAATAAATCCACTGTAGAGACAAGAAATGTTCTTGGAGAAGAGGTGCTCCTGGCCCATGGTCACTTAGCAAGGAAGTGAGCCAGCCAGAGTCAAAGCCCCAGCATCCCTCAGAACTACCACCACTGACGTGGGGGGCCACCTCTGGGCTAGGTGTCACCATGGCAGCTAGACTAGGTTCCAGCTAGCAGTGAGATGGTGTGGGGTTTATTGAGCCATCTGGATGCAAGGCCAACCCTCTTTCTGACTTTAAGTGCTTCTGAGGTATCTCAGCTCCTCCCAGATGCCTTCTGCCTTCGCATCTGATATGCCTGGAGCTTATGAAAAATCTCAGCTTTAGGAGAGGGAGAAAAACTATAAGCTTCTAGTTATCCCTTTTCCACCTACCTACTTCCTAGAGACACTTTAAAACAGGGGCAGTCATCAGTGTTCCCTGAGGTAGGGAGCCCTTCCTTTGGCAGGACCCCTAGGCCTGGGTCACAGCACCAAGTGAGGGCTGGTCCTGGGAAGGCTTGTCAGGGGCTGCAGTAGAGTCACTACAGCTCCTCCAACCGCAGCTGTTCAAGTTCATTTAGTCTGATCCTGGCTTCCTGACCAGGGCCGAGGCTGACCAGACGAGGCTTTGAACTCACTGTTCACTCCGCACCTCTCCTGCAAGGGCTCTCAGAATTACCCTGACTTTCACCACTCTGCAAATCTGCCTCCACACTCACCGAGCACTCACCTCAGCTTCCACCTTCACCACGTCACTCGCGCTGTCACCAGTGATCTCCTCATTCCCAGACAAAAATCAGTTGTCTGCTCTTACTCAGGCTGCCACATTGGCACTGCTGACCACTTCATCCTTGAAACCTGTTTCTCTCAGTTTTTCCAACATCATACATTCTGATTTCTCCTCCTAGGTCTTGGGCTATTGTGGACTCCTTCATTCATCCGGCTATTTTTATGTGTTGGCCATTGTGCTAGGTCTGGTGACTCAGTGGTGAGCAAGATGGTCAGGAACTGCCTTCCAGAGCACACAATATAAGGGATCCTCAGCATCCTGCTCTGAGCCCTGTCTCATCTCCCTCTTCCCGCTCTCTCCTGATAATCTCAGCTACATGCTGATGACTGCCAAGCCCAGTCTCCTTCCCAGAGCTTTCTCCTGAGCTCCAGACCTACACTCTAACTGCTTAGAGGACATTTCCATCTGGATGGTCCAAATCAAACTTGCAAGGTCCAAACCAAACTCGTGATATCTCCTTTATCTTCCCCACCGAGTCGTGTTCTGCACAAAAACCCGTTGAGGTTTTATTAATTTCTGTGAATGAGTCAGCAGAGACGAAAGGAAGAATACTAGTGTGGAGATTACTGAGGCGGTGAGCTCTCAGCCTAGGTAGGTGAGTAAGAGCAGAACCCAAAGGAGGGAGAGATAAAGGGCAATGGTTACAGAGAAGGGAGCCATCCTATTCCTGCAGTGAGCCCCAAAAGCTTATTGGGGCACCTATCAGTGTTCCCCAAAGTAAGGAGCCTTCCCTTGGCAGAGCCAAAGAGCCTGGGTCACAGCACCAATTGAGGGCTGGTCCTGGGAAGGCTCGTCAGGGGCTGCAGTTAGTGAGGATGATGCAAGAGTCACTGCAGATCCCCTAAGAATGGCCATTGAGAGGGTGACATTTCCACAGACAGAGATGGAGGTTGGGAGAGCATAGGCAAGAGCACAGAGGTGGGAACCCATTTGGCATGGAGGAGGAGTAGAGTGGTTGCAGGAGACACGGGGTCTGAAAGCCCTATTCTGTCCCTACCAGCACACTCACACACCATCCCAACCACCACACACACACCACACACACACACACACCACACCACACCATCACCATCACATCACCATCACCACATACCATCCCAACAACCACACATACCTCAAGCACCGCCCACACTATCACGACTACCACACACGAATACCACACATACACACCATTCACACACACATACACACACCATTACACACATATCATTATCATTCTCCACAGAACACAGAAAACCAGCAGCACAGTGGCTACAGGGAGAACAATGGTTAGCAGTGTCACTCCAGGAGTGATGGGAGCTGGTCATGCAGAGCCTTTTGAGAAGCTCCAGCGTCAATCTGAGGGCAATGAGGAGCCATGGAGGGGCCTGAACAGGAAGAGCCTCCAGCTGCAGTGTGGGGATGGAGTAGAGGGGCCTGAACCAGCTGTCGCCAGCCTGCCCAAGGACATAGGTGGAACTTCTCAGTTCCTGCACTGCTGGTTAAGAGGAGGGCATGTCCCAAGACTGGCACGAATTCTCAGGACCTAGAACCTGGAATCAAGTTCAAAGCAACATTCTCTCTTTTCCTTAAGCTGGAACTGGACTCTGTGGTCTGGCCATGGTCTAGGTGAACTCAGGGATGGCTAGAGCCGGGGAGGCCAGGGGAGGCTGATGGTGTCAGCGCAAAGGCAGAGGGGTCGAGAGAGAAACGAGCGGACTGGAGAGGTGGGAGCACATGGAACTGGCAGGGCTGGACGTGGGAGGTGAGGAACAGGGAGGGATCAAAGAGGAGCCCACATGTCTGTCTGATGGACAGGTAGGTGGTAATGCTGCTCATTGAGATAGGAACACAGGCAGAGGAAGAGGCTTAGAAATCATAATGATTCCACCTGAGGCCTCTGGGGTGGGTGTGCCTATGGGATGGCCTGGCACTGTCATCCATAGTGGCGGATGAGGGAATGAACCCAGGAGAGAGGCCTGGGGGGAGACCCTGGGTTGGGAGTTACCAAATACTGCAGAGATGGCAACCAAACCACCAAGACAGAAGGGGCTGTCCAAGGAGTCTGTGCCCAGCAAACTCCCGCTGGGGTGGGGACACAGGGGGACCCTTCGGATTCGGCTAGGCTTCTGGGACTTGTCTCCACTGCACTGGTTGTTTCTCCTCTGCCACGACTCGCTCACTGAGGGTGACTGATTAGTCCGCTTTGCCTAGGACTGACCCGATTTTAAAACTGAAAGTCTCATATCCTGGGAACCCCTTCCGTTCTGGGCAAACCAGGACAATTGGTCACCGTTTGCTTATCTCAGTTTCAAGGATTTGGTCAGTGTCTGTCTTCGCTGGTCCACAGTAATAGGGGAAGAGAAGGGTGCCAGGAGGATTTAGGGACAGATTTGGAATGGGGAGTAAAACCTCAGGGAAGCATTTTGGATCTTTTCCCTGCCAGAAAACTGGCACAGCCAAGATGTAGTGGCTCAGCCAGGCTCTGGGGATGGTTTGGCCTTCCAGCTCACCCAGGCCGCTCCTCCATCACCACCCCACTTTCCAGGGAGGCCATCCGCTGGCTGCCCAGTGATGACACAGATCCCACCTTGAGGCTCCACAAGGTGGCGCTATGTCCAACATCAGCCCAGGCCTTCGCCAGGTGGGCAGAGGGATCTAGAGAGCCCCCGCCAACCGTCTGAGCTGGCTCCCAGTCCTTTCTCTGAGGCCTGGGGTTTCAGGAACCGTCTGGTGAAGAAGACACTTCGACTCACCCACAGCACACATGGGCTTTCTCATCAGGCACATGTAAACCCTGACACACTCTCCTGCCCACACAGACCCCAAAATACCCCAATACTGACAGCCCTGCAGGAACAAGCTCAGCAGGCTAAGGACCTGGGATCATTATTCCAGTCCCCCTAAAGAGGAGAGCACCCATATGCACAAGCGTACACACACACACACACACACACACGGGAGCTCCCCTGTACATGACACATGCACATAGCTGCTCCCTGCAGTCAGGCGCTTCCCCTCACCCTGCGGGGGTCCTAGCTTCCTCCCAGCCTCCCTTCCTCCTCGCCCCCTGCCACACCTCCTCGTAGCCCTGTGGTGGGAATCAGATGATATCCTGGAAGAGATGGGTTTCATAGAATCAGGCACACATGAGGATGCAGTGGCGACAACATTAGACGCACACGCACATACGCAAACACACTCGAACACACCTGCACACGCAGCAACGCGAGCCCTGCACACCTGTACCCCAGCCACACGCAAGGGAACCCCTGTCCAGCCGTGTGTGTGAATACCAGCACAGGGACACACAGCACACAAACTCGCCTGCTGCTCAAACCTCAGGCCTGGTCTGGACACCCGACCCCCCTTTCTGTTATGAAAGAGCTGGTGAAAAGGGCCAGTGCCCAGGGAGGGTTTCCCCACACCTACAGACTGGCCCCCAGCCAGCCTCAAGTTCACTCTGGCTGGAAATGTGCTCTTGAGACCTGCCTCCACCACCACCACCAGCACCACCACCTCCCGCCTGGCTGCCGCTTCCTCTCTACTGGCTATGCCACCTCAGGCAAGGCCTTCCCATTTGCGGTCTCTCCCCTGCTTCCTGGGGAGGATTGACCATCCTCCATCAGACCTAAAGGGAGCTTGGGAGATCCTCGTGAGAGACTTGGGCAGGAAGGGACGCGCTGGGCTGGCAGGATCGACATACCTAAATCAGATCCCCCTTTCCACTTCCGACTCCAATGACTTGGGCACCCTGGTAAGCCGCTCCAGGGGTGGCACTTTGTAGGGCGCTGACACAGGGCCTGGGACACCAGAGGCATCTGGGAAATCTTTGCTTCCTTTATGGCTGGGAACCATCGTTTTGGGTTAGAGATTGCGTGGAGCGGCAGACTTGAAAGAAAGGATTTCCATATCCCTGACAGAGCTGGAGGTGCATAAGGACAAGGAGCTGCATCCCCAGGGGAGTAAAATGGTGGGCCCGTCTCAGAGCCCCCTGACTTCTTCCCACCCACCCTGCCCTGCCTTTGGCCTGGGACCAGCCCTGTGAGCCCCATTGCTATGCTGGGTGTGAGCAAATCCAAGGAGTGGGCATCCGGGAGCACGGGGCTGCAGCCTGCATGTTCATATGTGTGCATCTGTGTGTACCTGTGTGTGTGTGTGTGTGTGTGTGTGTGTGCACATTAAGGAATATATACAAGAGGTATTTCTCTATGTAGCTGAAAGTATGTGCAAAATCTCTCAAATGAGCCTGTGGCTCGGATTTGAATCCCAAAGACACTTAGGGGCTTTGTGACCTTATCCAAATTTCTTTACCTCTCTGTGCCTCTGTTACCTCATTTATAAAATGGGGACTATAATGATACTAAAAAATAACTAATACCACAGGTATCACAGGATAAAGAGGCGATGCTTCCAAAAAGTGAGTTCGCCAAGCACTTGGCGGCACACGGTTGGCCTTCAAAAACTGTTAGCTGCTGTTTTATGTGATGCAGCTGGCACTGTGTACTCATTCATTCATTCATTCATTTTTATTCATTCACTGACTCCATCTCTGAGCCAGGTCAGCCCGTGGTGGTGGAGGCTGAGGACACAGAGATGAACTAGACAGGGGGACCTTGTCCTCCAGGAGCCTCCAAGATGACAGGGGAGACAGAGCTGAATGCCAACAGTGACGGCAGAGGAGGTGTTGAGAGGGGCAGCTGGGAGACACAGCAGGGGAGAAGAGGGCCCCTGGGGAAAGAGGGGCCGCCTCCATGTGTCCCCGCACGTCCTGCCCGCCTGCTGTCCTGACTGTGGGCCTTTCTTTGCTCGCGGTTTCCTCGGCCCTGAAAGCCCTTCTCCCCCACACCCCTCTGTTCTGCCTGGTGACTGCATCTTTGAAAGACGGGGCCTCCATGGCACTGCCTCCGTCCCGCTCAGACCAATGACCCTTGGTTTTACCCATCACATTTGTCAGAGACAAATCATTGAATTGATTTGTGGCCAATACATGCAGCCTAATGGGGCTGCTTGCTCCTATCCCTAGATCTGTCATCAACTCGCTGTGTGACCTGGAGCACATCATTTCACCTCTCCGGCTTCCGTTACCCCCTCTGTAAAATGGGCAAAGCTTCCTTCCCAGGACAGGTATGAGGATCAAAGAGAGAATGCTTTGGGAAAGCACTTTGCAAACTATAAAATGCTGGGCACTTGCCCAGGGGAGTTTTTATTCTTGGTCTCTTTTGGAGGTGAGCCAAAAGGTGTGTACACCCCACCAGCCTCGGCCTGGGCTGCATTTACCTGGAAGCTCAGTCATGGGGCAGTTTCTGTTTGGGGTTTGTTTGTGTTTGATTTCAAAGACAGGGAAACTCCCTAGCCCCAGTGATCTGGGTGGGGCTTGGTCAACTTTGTTGCCAGGGGAATCCCCAGGGGGGGGTGGGGGGGTGGGGGCTGACCACTCCCCATGGTGATCAGGCAGAAACTTACCCCCCCAGGAAGGAGACAAGGCAGTGTGACGGCGCTGCAGGGACAGAGTGTCCCTTGGAGTCAGGTAGCCTGGGTGTGATTCTGGCACTTCTAGGAGACCTTAAGCCAATTGCCTTCTCTCCTGGCTTCAGCTATAAAGCTAGTACACAGAATTTATGATTTGGGAGTCCCTAGATCTCAGGGGAGGCCTGAGGACACCAAATGGGGACCGAGCGCTGACATGGCCCCTCTGTGGGAAGTCCCTCAACAGCCAAGCCCTGTCCCCACTTGCCTTTCTAGCCTTGCCACTTTTTCTCTCTTACGCCACTCTGTGCTGTCCCACCTGGTGAACTTGGGGTTCCCTCAAGGCTCCCAGATTTCTAATCTCCACCTGGCCCTGCCTGAAATGCCCTTTCTCCTCTTCCTCACTCCCCTGAATGATCTGTGGAACGTCTACTCGCCCCCAGGACCTGGGCATCACCGGCCCCGGGGAACCTCCACGCTTTCAGGCAGTCAGGGCTCTGCTGGCCACAGTGCTCATTTGTTTTGTGCTGCTGGTTAATGGACAGTTTTGCCCACCACTATATTGCCGCTGTCTCCTCAATACCCACCAGTTCGGGGCCAGGCACTCAAAAAGTCATAAATGAATACCTCTGAAGGGTCCTGTTGGAACAAAGAGCAGGGAACCAGCTGGGAGAATCCATGTGGTTCTGATTTTATGGAAAGAAGCCCCAGGAGAAGCTGGGCTCAAGTTCCCACTCCACTACTTACCAGCTGGGTGGTCTTCAGTAAGCCCCTCAGCCTGGCTGGGCCTCAGCTTCCTCATCTGTAAAGTGGGGTGGTTGTGAGGATTAGGGTGGACGAAGTGCCTGAATGCTCAGGGGCTGACTGAGCAAGAGCCACTGCTACTATGTCCCTGTTTCTGCCAGCGATTCCAAGGGAGATGGCATCCAGGGCTGTTTGCAGAGCAGCCCCCCAAAGCGGCAGCAGGGATGCCGGGGCAGCGGTGGGGTCCAGGCCCAGGTGGAGCCAGGGCCCTGAGAGAGCTGAGCAACCTTCCCAAAGGTGCTCGCTTCTCCTGGACCCTGGGCAGGCTCAAAGGAAGATGGCAAAGGCCAGTGAGCTCACTGACGTTCCAGGAAGAAGGCCAGCCAGGGGGCATCGTTGACTTTGGAGGGCACCATGAAGCGGCCCTGGGAGGCCCTGAGACGCAGTGTCCAGGGCACTCAGGCGCAACTCAGGCACTATGTGTTTCAGTGCCTGCGAGGGCAGAACAGGCTGGCCAGGGAGGCTGCGGTTCTGGAAGGCTCCACATGGGAGCAGCCCTGAGCTCTGATAAGACACCTGTGATGGGCAGAGCTTGTTGGGGTCTCTCTGGGATCTCAGGAGCCCAGGACTCATTTCATGGCCTCACACTGGGACTGGTCAATACTTCCTAAGCTCGTGCTCTGCACTGGCCAATGCGCCAAGAAATGTTAGAGTTGCTGGGTAGGAGCGGGGACTCTGAAATCAGACCACCTGGTCAAGGCCCGACTGGACCACGAACTAGGAATGTGACCATGGGTGAGGTACACACTTCTGTGCTCAGCTTCCCTGTCGTGAGGCCTAAACAAGCTCATACAGATACAGTGCCGAAAAGAGTTCTGGGAGCTATTAGCTGTGACCCGAAGCAAGTTACTCAACTTCTCAGTGCCTCAGTTTCCTCATCTGTGCAATGGGATTCATAACAGTACTCACCTCACAGCATTGCTACAAGGATTAAATAAACTAATCTATGGAAAGTACTTAGATTCTGAGAACACCAGACACAAAGAGCTCAATATTCACATGTAACATGTATTTTGTTATAGCCACAAAGGTGACTTATGGTTATCTGTTTTTCTCATTGACTCTGCTCACTGGGCTCTGCTTTACTGAGCTCTGCAGACAGACCTACTGCTTGGGTTTGAATCCTGCCTCTACTGTTTCTAGAGGGGATAATCATAGTTACTGTTTAGAGAATTAAAAAATAAATAAATGCAAAAAAAATCTAGAAAAATGTCTGGCATTGAGTAATTTTCAATAAACGGCACAACTTTTATTCCCAATCTATAGGTGAGAAAACTGAGACTTGGAGAGGTTATGGGTAGTAGCACAGCCAAGACGGGAACCCCACTCCCACGCCCAATTCCTGACACCAGCCGTGACCCATTCTTTTCTAGGCCCCGGCACCCTGGCCCAGGTCCTGGCTCATGGTGGGTGCTGAGGAAGTGCCTCTTGAAGGAGGCCCAGAGAATTGGTGAATTGACAGACCAAGGTTACTTTACCAGGAGGTGACAGAGACAGAACCCAGGGCTCAGCTCGCTGTGTCAAGCTGGCTTACTCCCAAATGGTGCGTGTGGCTGACAGATCAAGAGCCTTTCTACATGGGGGCTGTGTCCCAGGATAAGACATCATTGACAGAAAAGAGTAGTCACTTGGCCCTCTCAGTCCAGTGGGTAGCTTCCTTCTGAAGCTAAGGGTACAGGGGCTGCATTCACCATTCTAAGAGAAGGAACTGTTGCTACCCAGGTGACCTACATCATAACTTCCCAGCCTGCCTTTCTAGCTTTGCCCCAAAATACCCCCCAGCCCCTACTTCCAGTCCTTTTCCTGTCTCCCAATCATGACACACTTTTTCATGCCCCTTTGTGTTAGCATATGCTGTTCCCTGTGCCGGGATGCCATTCCCCCTCTTCTACCTGATGAGCCTCCTGGCATCATGAGTTGTCCCTCTGGGCTCCTCTGGCACTTACACAAGTTGAGTCAGTAATTTTAGCCTTGTCTTACTCCCAAAAGCCTTTGAGAGGAAAGTGTTTTGTTTATTTCTGTGCTAGTCCCCATTTGAGCCTCCAGATCCACTGTCGCTCTTCTCTATCCTGCTCCATGCCCTGGGGAGACTGACCCACATGGACTGAATCTCTGAGTTCAGCCAATGAGAGACGGGAAACTGGAGGGCAAGAGGAGAGCAAGGGGTCCTCTGGCTGGCTGTGTCCTGCCACGGAGCCCAAGTCCCCTCTCTTCACTCTTCAGGCCTGAGAATGGTAAGGACACCATTCTCACTGCCCCCAGCTTCTGCACTCTCTTCCGAGGTTTCTCTGCACCCTGCCCACATCTTCATAAAAAGTCCCTTTATTAAACTCACTTTGGATTTCTGATTTCAGTGGGCTATCTGCTGGTTTCTGCCAACCCTGTGATTGGATCCCTTCCAGCACCCTGTGCCTTAGAGCTGGCTCTGTACCCTCAGAAAATGAGTTCTTGGAAAGAAGGGCCATGTCTGAGTCTATCTGCATCTCCACGAAGAGGGTGGCCCTGAGAAGATGGGGGAAATGTCCTTGACTCCTTGCACCAAAGTACCAGTGCTACCACACATGTGGGGTTGAATGAATGAAGCCGCATGGAATTCATCCATTCATTCACTGGTGTGCTCACTCCTTCATCCACAAATACTCATTGCAGGCCCATGTGCCCGGTTCCGACAGGGTAGACAAGGCAAAGACTGCCTTCGCAGATCCGGCACCATAGTGAAGGGACCGAGCCGAAGGAGCAAAAGCAAACGCATCCCTCACACCATTTCAGGCGGTGATATGTTCTATGATGGAAATAGAGCAAGGCCAAGGAGAGCAAAGTGACGGGCGTGGAGTATCAGGCCATGCTCTGGACGTTCCACGTGGTAGCACCAGGAGCCAGAAAGGCTGGGGCAGGAATGGCTTTGGTCTACTGAAGAACAGCAAAGAAGCAGGGAAACTGGGCAGACTGAGTGTGGGAGACTTATAAGAGATAGGATGGGGACTTGCTTCTTTGTCAGGGCCCTTCTAGCTCTGGGATTTGAGGACTCTTCAGGGAAGGCATTGTCTGGCCCAGCCTGCCAACCAACCACTTCCTGAATCATCCAGGTGGAGGCCCATGTGGGGCGATCTCCCCATGTTCTCTCAATCCTCACAATAACCTTGTGAGGAGGGTCTTTCTACCCCCATTTTACACATAAAGAAACCGAGGCTCAGAAAGTGAAAGCAACCTGCTCAAGATCACACAGAGCCAGAGAAAGAACTGGAAATGAACCCAGGTCTGCCTGACATGCAGCCCAAAAGGTGTTTTCCCAGGGCCAGCGCATCCATTCGCCAAGGACTCCCTCAATGGTAACATTAACCCTACAGGGACAGGTTTGCAGGAGAACCCAAAGGTCTCAGCTGGAGGTAGGCGCACCCAAGGCCACACACCAATGGGAAGAGAGCTGGGGTTTAAGCCCGACTCTTTTCACAGCCTTCCACTCTGAAAAAGGGAAACCGGTAGGTGAGCACGAACCTGTGCCATGCTCACCACGCCCTGACATTCTTCCAGGGCCAGGGCATGTTGGCTATTGGATGTCATTTTAGCCCTTTCATTTCTAATTGACACTGTGCTGTCATACAGACTGTCATTTCCTGCAGCTCATGCAGGATAATCGATATGCTGGCTGCCCAGAGTGCACCTGGGCACTTCCAGGAAGATAAAACCATCCTCTCCCTCTTGGCCATTCCCGTCATTTCCCACTAGACACAGCCCTCATCTTTGAGAGCATTGGTCTGGGGTCCCAAGATGCCCCAGCTTTCTGCGTAGCCCCCCTGGCTCAGGGAAAAACTATCTCTTCTCAACCTAGCTTTAACATTTCATAACCATGTGACCTTGGGTATGGCACTTTTCGTCCCCAAACCTCAGTCTCCTCATCTGTACAATGGGAGCAATGTGTCTGCCTCATGAGGTGGCTCACGTGAGATGACCCATCTTACACACCTGCTATGTAGTCAGTGCTTAAGAGATGGTGGGTAGCTATGACAGTGGCTGCACTGGAGGTGATATTGGTGGTCTGGCTTAAACCTCACATGGTCTGGCTGCAGAGCCCAAGTTCTGGCCTCTATGCAGTGGCCTCTGAGGATTAGCTGCTGAGAGCAGAGGTGGAGGCCTCCAACTTTCCCATATGTATGCACGCGCACGCACGCACGCACACACACACACACACAATCATACACTCAGCTTTGAGAATTAGGCTTCGCACAGGTTGAGCTACTATCTCCCCTACCCAGATAAGCTGACAAGAACAAGGTTAGCTTGGATCCACCTGCTCCAGATCTTACCAGCTGTACCCTAAGTCCCACCCATGGGTCCTGGAGAGCAGAACCTGAGAGGGCACCATCAGAGAGTATCCGATCTGTGTTCAGTCCTGCCCAGACACAGAAACTGAGACCCAAGTGATTTGAGAGGTGGTCACGTTGCAGGCTGGAGGAGGTAGCCTTGCTCGGTGTCTGCAGAAGTCTAAGAGTGTTAAGGTGGATGGGAGAGAAACACGAAGGGGCCTGGGCTCCAAACACCCCAGGGTAGCCGTCAAGACTCTCTCCTGCTGTCACATTCATTACCTCAACAGACCTCCCTAATTCATCACGTTGCCACATTCTCACAGCAAACTGTGAACAGTGGTCTCATTTTACTGGTGGAGCTATCAAGGCTCATAGAATCAAAGGGAGTTGCCCAGGCTCACACAGTTAATAATAAGATATTGAACTTGAACCTGGGGTCCTAAGAGGCTCCAGCTCAGGAGGACATTAGTTTTTAGGAGGACTTCAGTTTTCCTAATGTCCAGGCAACTCTTTTCCCCTTAATTTATTCTTACTTTGTTGGCTCTCTTCTCTCTAGTCCTTCTCTCCTTGAGTTAGAAACACACCCGCCTTGCCCACCCCTGATTCTGCTACACTCGACTGCAAGCACCTCGAAGGCAGGCGTTTCCTTGAGGTGTTGACTGCTATGTGCCTGGAGCCTGCCACAAGAACAGGTACAAGCTGGACATCAACGAATGTTGGGCTACAACTGTCTCAGTTGATACTCGTGGTCAGCACGATCAATTTGGAGATGTCTATTACTGTGAAAAGACTCACTTCAGTGATTCTTGATGCAAATATACAGGTGAGCAAAAGGACGTGGTGTATTAGAAATGCTTTTTTATTTTCTGTTAGTAAGATTGTTCCACCTCTTTGTATGTAGAACTTTGGGGAAGGATGGACCATTTGCAGATGTATGCCAGAAGTCTTCTCATAGGGCAGCACTGGGAACCCAGCCACTGCTCCTTGTGAGGGGAACTTAGAAAAACATGGGTGAACTGGAGTAGCTCTGAGTAAATTCAGTGGCAGGAGGTCCAAAGGGCTCCAAGGAGAATTCATCTGGAGGGAAGGGTGGGCTGCTGATCTAAGTTCAACGTCAGGGGTGAGGAGGACAGAGACGCATGAGATTTCAATCAGCTTTTCAGTCGAGGATCAAAAGATATTTAAGGAAAAACTCCAACATGAAAGAGACACCAGTTCTCGGCCGGCCTCGCTGCTGAGCAGTGGTGGTCTGCCTGTGGGTTTATACAGGGGTCTGACCCAGCAGGGCTTTGCCACCTCGACGAGCGGGCATTCAATAGCAACACCACGTGTCAGGGCCCAAAACCACAGCACTAGCTGGGGTTTCAGCTCCCTTTCTCTGTTCTGGAGTTTGGAGGCAGGACTGGGCTGCTTTAGACGAAGTCCTCCGGGTTCTTGGATCAGTTCAACAGAGCGAAGGCCCCTGGATGGATACTGAACTTCCTGCTAATGACGTCATCGGATGAATGGTTAGTTGAAAAAATAAGAGGTACCCTTATTTGTACCCTGAGTTGGCGAAGCACTCTTACCAGTTACAAAACAAGTCAGCTTTATCCACTCTGTCACCAGTGACAGTAACACACACAGTTCTTTTATATCTTTAAAATTAATAATGACAACTACATACACATACATGGCATGCTATAGTTTACAAAGCTCTTATTGACTCATTCTCTTCTCTGAGCCTCACACCGGCCCTGTGAGTTAAGCATGGCAGAGAGATAATCCCTAGGAAACTGAGGCTCAGAGAGGGACGGTGATTTACCCATGGTCACCAACAAGTCAACAAAGCCTGGTTCCTCCCCTGTTGTGTGTAGGGTCCCCAAGCTGCCTCCCAGGGATGCCAGATGCCAGGTGTCTACCCTGCCTGCTCACAGCAGCATCAGGACCACGATGGCAATGACCATGAGGACTCCAGCCAGTATACAAAGACCCAGGAAGACAATGTCACTGGTGTCCTGGGCTACCATAGCCACAGAGCCCTCCAGTGCCTCTGCCTCGTCCCTGGGTGGTGCTTCCTGAAGGTGCTCGGCTGTGACAGCATAGGGCCCAAGCCAGTCGGAGCCAGAGCAGGTGGACAGAAGCCTCCTTGCGCCGTGGCTCACAGAGGACCTCATACTCATGGATGTCCTCCTGCCCGTCAGCCGAGAAGTCGATGTACAGCATGCTGACGATCACTGAGGTGTTGTTCCTTCTCTGTGGGGGTCACGAGGCACTTGCTCACACCTGAAGGGGCTAGGGCTGACCCTGTGCCCCTATGCGGGCTCAGTGCCAAGAAAGCAGAACCCAGGAGCCTAGTTCCAGCTTGGCCACTGACTCCCTTCTCATGTGGAGCCTCAGTGTCCCCACCTCTAGAAGTGGCACTATGGGGTGTCTGAAAGGACAATATCAGATTTAAGGGGCCAATGTTTGCTCTGGCTTCAAGGAGGTAGGGTCTACGACAGAGAGTAACAACCCTCTCTTATCGGTACCATTAACATCTCCATTTTACAGATGAGGAAACTGAGGCCCAGAGGTTAAACCCCTTGTCTGAAGTCCCACAGCACACCAGTGACAGAGGACATATTGTCACTCAGATCTGCCCGATTCTTAACTATGCTCTTAACCATCACGCCTCACTCAAACCAAAGAACATCAGATCGAAGGAGACTCTCAGGGTGCCTAGTTCAATCTCCCGTCCTTGGCAGTTTACAGATGTGACTACTGAGGCCCAGCAAAGGCAACAATGCACAGAGCTGGGTCCGGAAGCCAGGTCTCCTGCCCCGCTGGTGTAATGTGACCTTCCTTCTGGAATCTTTCTCCCAATTATGTCTGCAGCAATTGTGTGTCTCTGCTGTTAAGTCCCTGGTCACCAGAGCACCACCTTAAGGTTGAGAAGAGCCATTGAGGAGTGAGAAGTGGGGGACTTGGCACACTGCTGCCCTCTCACCCCCACACATGAGGGAGGCGGGAGTCAAGTTGCCCTGAGATGGTAGGGTGTTTGGGCCTGGGACTGGCGGGGGGGGGGGCGGGCAGTCTGATGTGGTCTGGAGCAAGTTGCTGCAGTGACGCAAGGCTACTGTCCCTACCCTCCCCAAATCTGGAGCAGTCATTACATGCTTCAGGCTGCCCAACTGCTCCTGCCCAGTGGTGGTACTTCTGAGATGAGACTTCTAAAAATCAAAGCTGCCTAACACCGAGTGAGCAGTCATGAGCAGTAGGAAGCTGCTGTGGTGGACGCTTTGAGAGGGTGTGAAGGGGAGACACAAATCTGGGGTTTTGAAGACAGGGACCTTGAGGGTCTCTTCCAACTCTGGGTTTCCCAAAGGCTCTGAGTCCGTGTCCCCATGGACTGCATGGGTTCCCTCAGCCTGGCTGCCACCATACTCTCCGACTGGCATCCAGGAATTTCGTGATACAGAATCGGGACATTGGGCAAGAAAGACAGGACCTGAGAGTGGAAAGGGATCCAGTGAAAGGGTGGAAGTGAATCTACATAATAAGGAAGGGAGGAAAAAAACCATAACATGAGAGTGCAGGAAAGTGTTTGATGAGTGAGAAGCTTGAGGAGGAAAGAAAACCCACACAAGGTAAGGTGGTACGATTGTGAAGTCAAGTCTGCAATATTTTTTAAGAGATGGCTTTTGGCCGGTGCATCTGTGCATCCTTGAAAGCAACGCAGTGCAGACTGGTCCTCAGGAGTCTAGGCTTTAAGGGGCACACTAAGAATCCACAACTGAGGCTAAAAGTGCTTTTATGTTTCTATGACACTGATTCCAAGATTCTATGATTCCGTGGTTCCATGCTCTGGGGGTGGTTCTGTGACTCTAAGTGCCTGTGAGTCCCTCCTCAGATTCCCTTGCTTCTGAGAGGCCCTGTCTCCGGCATTTCCTGACTCTGAGGAAAGTGAGGTTCTGCCCCAAAGAAAATCCCCGGAGGATTGGGGCATGGAGTAGGAGTAAGGGCAGGCAAGACGGACCTCCCATTTCTCCTCTCAGGTCAAAAGGATGATGGTGGCCAGGAGGCTGGGGAAGTGGAGAGGTAGACCAGAGGGGCCAGGGGGATGTATTCAGTTAATGTTGGGGGGGGGGGGGTGGAGTGGAAATACAGTTTGCTGGAAACAAGTGATTTCTGCTAAGCAGCCAGTCTGGCAAATCCCAGATACCAAGGCTGTGGGGGGGGGGGGGGGCGGGGGCTCTCCCTAATAGAAGCCATTGTCCCTTCTCCCTCTTTCCCCTGCCTGACCTGTCCCTAAGAATACAAACATCTAGGGTGCTTGAGACATTGCCCAGAGACTCTTGAGGGCCCAAACCCAGGTTCAAAGTCTCCAAAATACAAGCATTGTAGAAAAAAATCATTTGCAAGCCTTGCTGCCTTTGGAGGGAGGTGGATCCTGTTACTTGAAGGGCCCTTTTGTTTTGCAGAGCCCAGGGAAGGATTTGGATCACAAGGTCAGGGAAGGGTTGTGCAGGAGGCAGCCAGGGCTCACTCACAGCTCTGCATATTAAAGCGGTGAGGACTCTGTGGCCCTGGGGAGCTCCAGGAAGAAGGAGGGGAGCAGCAGGAAGACTTTGGAGATGGTCAGCCCACAGAGCTTTGTGGGAGGAGCCTCCACTAGGGGGTTGTTGGAGGTCGTACAGTGGGACCCCTTTTCTGTCTCCCATGTTTGAGCTCTTTGCTGTGTCTACACTAAGCAAGTTTGTTGAGGGAAAGCCAAGAGGGGCTGAGTTCTGCATGCAGGCTCGTGCAGTCACCAGTTAGCCAGGAAGAGAAGCTGAATTCTCAGGAATGGCAGGTGACTTTCAGCAGGGTCATAGATCCTCCCTCATGCCTGCCCTCCCCCGCCCCCCAGCCCTACCTGAGACTCAGTGCCACAGGTGTCAAAGCGGGCCTGGATCCGGAAGGTGCCACCGACTTCCTGGGCAGCACAGTGCCTGCTGCCCAGGTACACCTGGGTCCGCCCCAGTGGAGCCAGCGCCTGGGCAGAGATCAGGATCTGGAAGTCCGTGCGGGAGCAGCTCACGTTCATGGGCACAACTGAGGACAGGAGGGAGGAGCTGGAGGCCTTCAAGACAGGCGCTCTGAACCCGAACCCTCCTCAAGCCCCCACCCAAGTGTGGTAGATGGGAAAACTGAGCCCAGAGTGGGGATGGCTCTTACGCAGTCCTACAGGGACATTTTACATGCTTTACTCCATTTAACTCCATCAGCTGATGAGCTGCCCAGGGCAGGCACCACGCAAGCTTCTCAGAGTTCTCTGAGTCCAGCTTGGCAGGCACGGTGGATGCTGAATGAATGATTGACTGAATGAATATTCTTAGTCGTAATAAAAGCTTCTATTTGCTGATCACTTTGCCATGTGTCAAGCAATTCATTCAATCAGTTAACCAATATTTACTGATGGCCTACTATATGCAGGCACTAGTCTAAGGACCACAGGTACAGAAATGAAAAAAAAAAAACAGCCAAACATTCCCACCCTCTTGGAGCTTACACTGTAGTTGGATGAGGGGCAATAAATACGCAAAATATATCTAAGCACCAGAGTGGCTGAAGGCAAACCACACAAAGAGAATGGCAAGGAGAGCAGGTTTTGGGGTAGGGGGGTGTTGAAAAGTGGGGTAGGTGTACAGTTTTGAAAAAAGGTGGACAAGGAAGCCTCACTCTGTCCTCACAATGACCCCGTGAGGTGAACGTGACTAAACTCACTCTACAGTTTTAGAAACTGAAGCTCTGAGAGGTGAAATTTGCAGTGGTTGATTTGGGATTTTAAGCATCACGTCTGTAGGTTTCCAGAGGTCCTGGTCTCTCTCCCCTCTCTAGTGGCCCCCTGCACTCTCCAGGCCAGGACAGTGTGACTCTGAGTGTCTGGGTCTTGGCACGCGTGTGTGCATGTGTGCAGGTGTGTGTGTATGGGCAGTGCTTGCTGGAGCAGGGGTGAGCATAGGAGCAAGGAAAGGGGTGACTAGTGGAAGGAAAAGGAACGAGCTGGCAGGCAGAGGCCTGGAACTCTCAACCCCTCTTCGGGAAATGCCTCAGACATATTTCAGCCTCTGGTGTCTGGGCAGTTGGGGATTTATGGGCCCGCCGTCTCCCACGATGATCTCGGTGGTGCTGAACTGTGTGTCACCCCTGATTGATGCCGAAGCTGTCCTCCAGCCAGGAGGCCGCCTGCAGCCTGGGCCACATCTGGCGCCTTGCCCAGCACGAGTGCCCCTGTCTGACCCTGCGCTCCCGCAGAGATTGGGCAGGGAGGCGGTGTGGGGTGGGAGCAAGGCCCCTGGCCCTGACCAGGAGCCAGGATTAGAGCCGCCCCACCCTCAGTCTCTGGAGGCACCAGAAGGAAAAGGGACTTGTTTGAGATTACACAGAGCAGGGAGAGGACCCAGGCCTGGAAATAAGACTGTGGGAGACAAAGGGACTTTAAAGCTCCTTCTGCCAATGTCCTCGTTTTACAAGTGGAAAAGCTTAGACGCTCAGGGAGAAAGCGACCTGCCAGCTAGCGTGGCAGAGCTGCATGGCACCTGGCTCTCCAGAGCGCAATGGAGAAGAGGATTGCTCTAACAGAGGGACAGTTTTTCTCCTTCAGTTTAGGGATGGAGCTGACTGAGGTTCAGCAAGGGTGGGCCCGCCCCGTCACTTCACTGCCGCTTGCTTGCTGCAGCTCTACTGCTTCCTTCCCCATCTCTGGGACCCCAAATTCCTTTCGTGTATGAGGTAAGAGAGAGGAAAGATTTTTCTCTCAGGCTTGGAGCACCTGAAAGAAAGACACCCTCAGCAAGGATGTCCTCAAAGCCAAGCACTGTGACCTGTGTCACCTCATTTCATCTTAACGACTGCCCGTCTAGGACATTCATCAGCCCTTTCTACAGATGAGCCCCTGTGGATGGTCAGTAAATTGCAGCATGTGGACGTGGCCTTGATCTGTCTGAGCTCAGCTCTGGGCCCCCTCCCCCGGCCTGCTCAGCTACACAAAAAGGCAGTGAATTGAGTTCTAGTCTTAGCTGTGCCCCCCACCACCGTGCAACTGCAGCAAAGACCCTTCCTCCCTCTGTACCGCCATGTCCACATCTGCGCAACAAGAGCTTCGGCCTCGTCCGGCAGAGGGCAAAATGCTTCCGGAGCAAAGCATGTCTGGACCCATGGCCCAGGGAAAGGTGGTGAGAGGAGCAAAGAAATGGTGAACACTGTCTGCTGGTAAATCTAACTGGCGCTCTGGAGGCTGCGAAAGAGTAGTACCAACTTCTCCAGCCGCCTCTGCAGTTAGGCATGTCCATCTGACCAAGTCCAAACCAATAAGACCCAGAAGAAGTCTTTTGAGGGCTTCTGAAAATGCTTTTGCTTTCCCGCTAAAGAGACCTTTGTGGCTGGCACCCCTCCTAGCCTCTTCCAGCCTTGAACATGGACATGATGCCTGGAGTTGTGGCAGCCATTTTGCAGTCATGAGGCCAGGAGATCCCAGAGATACCATCTGGGACAACGCAGTAGCTGCCCAGCTCCAGACTTCTTGTTATGTGAGGAAAACAAAGGCCATTTGTTCAGAGCACTGTCAGTCAGGACTTCTGATGGATAGAAGCAAAGCTGGTTGCATTTCAGTGGTTATGCCAATTATTTATCGTAAACAAGATTATCATATTTTGTCTTACCCTAGGTACAAAGGATCAACCACAGTACAAGAGAGGCCAGATAGGGAGGGATTAGGGATCATGGAGTTGGAAGCTGGAAAAGTAGAGCCCGGCAATAGTGGAAATGAGCAAGCAAGGGCCACACTGGTACCAAAGGTCCCAAGGCAGGAGTCGGCAGTGGTGGAGCCACCCAGGAACGGCTTGGGGGAGACCATTCATGAGAATCAGGACAAGTGGGCATAAAGGAAGGAAGCAGTAAAGACCTGGGACCCCCACCTCGCCTTCTCCCATCCAGCACACCCAACGCCTCAACCCAACTGACCTCCAATGTAGGCCACAGAGAAGCCCCTGTGGGCGGTGCTGCGGTCTGTGTGCAGAAGAAGCAGGAGCTGGTTGTGGCTTGAGGTGACCGGTGGTGGCAGCTGACGACCACACCAATTCCCCAAAGGGGCGCCTCCTCACTGGCCCCGTCAAAGGCTGCCAGGTGGTCAAAGTCACAGGCCTGGTCAGGCTGTTTGGCCCCTCCAGTTCCAGGTCCAGGAAGAACACCTTGACCCGGTATCCAGGAGGCAGGCGGATGGTCCAATGACACCGGATGTTGTTGGGGTAGGAGATGGGGTACTGTGGGCTGGAGAAGTTACCCTTCACCATTGTGTATACCTCCTGGCATTCTCCTGAGGAAGAGTGGGTGGAAGGAGCAATGGTGAGAAGGGTGGGGTTTATCTCCTCTGCAGCCACACTTGAGCAGCAGGTGCTACACGGGTCCTCACATCACGCTGGAAGGTTGTGGGCACCATGGCCAGCGAACCATACAATTGATCCCAAAGCCTGCTTTAAACTGAAACTAGCTGGAAGCTGGGACCCTCCTTCCAATTGACAATCCCTTTCAAGAGGGTTGGCACTGTTAGAAATTCAATAGCAGCACCTAATACCCGTCCTCAGAGATGAGTTCAAACTTGGACTTCACAGACGAGGCTGTTCATGATCTGACCTTTCCCCTTTTCTCACTGCCCTCAACCACCCCTACCTTCCAGCCTCACCAAACGTCGCCTAGTGCTACTAGCATACCAAATCAAATCCTCCCTGTCCTCCATGCCTTTGCACATGCCGATCCCTCTCCTGGGAACACCCGTCCCTTCCTGCTGCCTCTGCTTAACTCTTTCAAAGCCTGCCAATTGCTCTCCTCCTTCAGGATGTCATCCATGATTCTTACTGTTACATAGCATAGGTCACAGTGAGTTGTCATTGTCTATTCCTTTTCCATCTCCTTTAACAGATAGCAAGCAGATTTGTTCATACACTTGTACAAACATAATTAAATACCTACTATGTGGCAAGTACAAAGATAAGCCCATAGGAACTCACAGTCAGAGGAAATCGACATGCAAACCACAGACAGAAGTGATGTGTTAGATTATTGCTGTGAAAAAAACTTCCATAAAGAATTGAAGGAAGGGATTCATTCTGAATGAGTCAGGAAGTCTTCACAGAGGAGGTGACATGTTTACGCCTTGGTGTTGGCCAGCCAGGGAAGGGTGTACTAGAGCATTCCAGACAGAAAAAGAGCAAGACGCTCAAAGGCCGGAGGCAGGAAATTGTAACTCTCTCTCCCCACAAGCATACTGGGGAGACAGGAGCTCAGCATGCAGAGGAGATTGGGGTGGACCTTCAGCCCTCCTACCTGAAAAGTAGTAGGCCTTGAAGCCCCGGCCTCCAATGTTAAAGTCGGACTTGAAGACCACCTGCAGCTCGTGGCCCAGTGACACAAGAGTGGGGGGCCTGGTGCTGCCACAGTAGTGTTGCCCACTCGCAAGGCCAGGTCCCCCAAGCACAGCCACATAGTCATAGGTGCACTCTTCATTGCCTTCCACCTGGAAGTCCACGAAAACCAGCTTGACGGTGGCGGGGCCCGCAGCCCGGATCACCCAGTGGCACTCCACATTGTTGGGGTAGTTGTTGGGGTACTCGGGGCTGGCGAGGACCCCCGACAGGCCCGTCAGGACACCACCACACACATCTGCAAGGAAGCCCACTTGAACTGAACTTCCTCTCCCCCAAGGCTCCCCAGCTCCCTCCCTTGGGAACCAGTCAACCCTCAATGTGCCACTCCCAGAGGTATCTCAGGGGAACCTCATCCCCATCCACTGAGTGCCTGCTACGTGGCAGCACAGGCCTGGCACTTAGCACCTATGCCATCTTTTTTAAGCTGTTACCATAACCAAGTGAGGGATGCATGGTGATTTTTCTTATTTTACAGTTGGAGGCACAGAGAAGTTATGTAACTTACCAGTGTGAGTTCGGTTCACCCAGACAGACCCTGAGACAAGGATTTGAGCGCAAAGAGTGTATTGGGAGATGCAAGGGACCCCACGTGGGGAGGGAGGGAGTGAAGGCCGCCAGAGGGGAGGGAAGGGGAGATGGCTACTAAAGGGCATGCACAAACCAGCTGAGCCATGTTGGGGAACTCGGGGAATGACGTAGAGCACGCACTTCAGTTATGCCAACTGAAGGTAAGGGAGCTGGGCATTCAGATGCCAACTCCAGAGAGTCCAGGCTGAGGGCTGCTGGGGGAAGAAGTGACTCATGAAGTCTTCAGTAAAAGCCCTCGAGCAAAGAGATGAGAGGGTTGGCAGGAGCCACGAAAGCAGCAAGTCCCAAGAGACATGAGCAGGGCCCTGACAGCAGGCCACCCAGCTGGTAACATGGAGAATGGGGTTTGACTGACTGCACAGCCTGTGCACTCAACCTTGTGATACTCACTGTCCCCTCTTACCAGGTCAATGGGGTACGGAGGCTGAGGTGCCTGAGTTCAGATATGTTATCAAACCTCCCTTTTAGATGACAAAACTGAGGCTTAGAGAGAGCGTCTAATGAAGTAGAGATAGGCTCAAAGTCTGAAAGCAAGTACCCTCCCAATTCTGCCTTACATTAGCTGTGTGACCCTGGGCAAGTAACCCAGCCTCTCTGAGCCTCATGGGAATATCATAAGACCTGGGAGGGGCACACTTGGATGTATTTCCTGAGACTCCAGAATCTTGCCCCGTAGCATAGCTTGTGAAAGGGGCACTGGGGTGGCTAAGGACTTGACTTCTTGTCCCGGTGTTTCCTTCTGAGCTGTATTAACTTGGGAGGTGCTTCTCTCTCTGGTCTCAGATTTACTGTTTGTGAAATGAGAGGGCAAGTCTTAGCAGTCTGTGAGATCCTTTCCAAGGCTAATACCCATAGTCAAGCCTTTTGAACTATGCTTCAGGACTCCTACCGTGGCCCTCTGGGGCATTTATCTGCAGGCATCTAGTGCAAATTTCATTCTTATGTTGTATAAAACTATTTTTTAATGCAGTGAAAGACAATGTCCACAGTCACATGTCTTACATGTAAAAATTTAACTTATTGGAGGCCATCAATATTGACTTATGTTTTCAATGACTGGCTTATAATAATTAAATGTTAAAAATATGAACTTACGAAGTAAATACATATCACTAAAATGCTGCCTTTATCTCTTTTATATATCAGAGGTTAACATAAGGTTTCATTTGATATATGGGTACTCCTGTTCTAAAAAATGTTGGACTACATTGCCCATGATATTATGACATTGATGAAGGTTATGACATCTTAACCTTCTAAAAATCTAACAGTTTAAAATTCCAAAACTGTGTCTAGACCATTCTGTAATTCTTGTGTTTTAGCATTCTAAAATTTTATGCCTCTAATGCAGAGGGAACTGGTGTCTGACCTGACCTCCCCGCCATCCCCTTGGTTGCTGTCGGTGGACCCCGTCCACCAGAAGCCTCGGTGGTTGGCTATTGCTTGGGCTGCCATGAATAAGGCCTTTGCCTTTGGCCTTGGGAGAAACAGGAGGTTTGAGTCTGTGCAGAGGAGCCTGAGTACAGGAGGATTGAGTCAAGGAAAAAGATAAGGAGAGCAAGGCCCTGCTCCCTTCTCTAGACCAGGGGGCAGGCTGCAAGCCCGGTTGGGGGAGGGAGGGGTTAAAGGCCCAGGATACAAGAAGCGAGTTCAGGACAGGTTTGGAGAGGGAGTGTGACCAGCTCCGCATGGGCCCTCTGGCCCCTTCCACTCTGGGAGTGGTGGGGAGGGAGGTCCGGTGCCTGTAAAACGATAGGATGCACAAAGGCATCAGCAGCAGTGGCAGCATGGCGTCCCCTCCTGTGTTCTGATGCCATGGCATGGGATAGGAAGGATAATGATAGAAAATATAAGAGGCCTCATTCCCGTGCACAGTAAGACCCTCCAGGGCCCCCAGAAATAATGGAGGAAGACATGGGGAGTGTTCCTGTGAGGTTGAAAACCCTCAGCTGCCAAGACTAGCTATGGGGCTACCTTTGACCCCTGAGCTACAAGAGGAGGGTCATCCAGGTTATGGAGCAGCCTACATGAGAGATGCTGAGACCCGGCAAGTCTCAGCTTAGCCCCCTGCTCTCTTCCCACCTCCATCCCAGGGCCACCCTCTCCACTGCTGAGTGCCCCCTTGCCTTTCTGGTAGCCTGCGGAAAAGCCGCGGCTAGCCACGTGCTTGTCTGAGTGGAAGATGACAGACATGACATGCCAGGAGGAGGTGAAGGGTGGCGGGCCACCTGACCGCAGAACCTCCCCAGAAGGTTGCCCTTGTCTCCTGCGGCCCCATTGTAGATCTCCAGGAAGTCGAAGCCACAGGTGTCATGGTACTCCAGGTCAAAGGTGTGGAAGGTGAGCAGCACGGAGGAGCCCTCGGCCACTACGATCAGCCAGCTACATTCCGTGTTGTAGGGGTAGAGCCTGGGGAAGTTGGGGCTGGAGAAGTTTCCAGAAGGTGCTGAAAGCACACCCCCACATTTGACACCTGGGGTGAGAGGGAAGAATGGCTCAGAGTCAGTGCTGGGGTCTTGCGTGGTGGGACCAGCTACAAAGCTTGGTCCCTGGGATGGGATGAAGGAGCATGAGGCCATCCATGGTCCCAAATTAATTCATTTATTCATGTACTTGTTCATTTATTTACTTATTCTTCAAATACTTAACAGGTACCCTTTTATTCATTTGATGAATATTGTTTGAGTGCTAGGCATTGTTCTAGGTACCAGGGTTACAGCAGAAGCAAAACAGACAAAAATTCCTGCCCTTGTGGAATTTACATTCTGGTGGAAAAGACAGACAGTAAACATAATAAGTAAAATATAGAGCATATAAAATAGTGATAAGTGCTATGGGGGAAAATAAAGCACAGAAAGGAGACAGGACATGTCAGGATGGGCCTATAATTTTAGATAAAATAGTGCTATATGCCTGGCCCTAGATATGTATGAGAAAGAATTTAAAAATTAAAAATAATAATAACCCTTCCCATCGCCCTGAGTGAAAATTTGCACAACAGTGTTAAAAGTACATCCTAGTATGTACATATTTGTTTATATTTGAAAAGGGAAACAATGAAAAAAAGGAATAAAAATTATTCTGTAAGAGGAGAAGCAAACAGGAGGAAAGAAGCAAACATGACTACTAGACCTCTCTAAATGCAACTTGTTTTATAATTTTGACTTTATAAATAATATTAATGAAAATTTTCAATTATGAAAAAAAAATTAAATAACCCCTAAATATTCCAAACTAAAAAAAATAAACTTAACTATTTATCAAGTTGGAGGCACATTCACCTGGGGAAAAATGATTTTAAATGACTTTGAAAGACATTATATTTATTGTATATTCCTCGTGGGATATATCCCAAGGGCAAAATTATCATAAAGAAATATTAAGTACCTTCAGTTGATTGATTATTAACAATAATAGTAAATACTATTATGTATTTTATGTATTAGAATAAAGCAAGTATGTTAATGTCAACAGAAACTAAGATTTTTCAGTGTAAGAATGATCCAAATATAAAATTTAAAAATTAAGTAAACCTTTGTAATTCTTAATTTGAGTTGGAAACATCAGTATGAATTAAAGATTTTTTTCTAAAAAAATTAATTTCCTAGCTCTGTTCACTAAAAAGTCCTAAAACCAAAGATCTTCCAGTAGTTTAGAATCCTAGGCTTTAGATTAGGATTTTTATCCAACTAAAACGAACCAGGGCTTCTTAGAGAAATGGTGGGTCTAGGACAGGAAATATACAGAACATGCTCAGGACATCTTGTCACCCCAGAAAAACAAAGAAGCTACCAAAGACTGCTAGATTGTGTCAAAAGACACAGGGACCTACTTGAAGGGGCTCCCACTGGCTAGAGAAGGTACAATTTGAACATCAAAAAAGAATAATGACTGTGGTGAATTGAAACACATTAAATACATAAAAATTCATGAATTCATAATGCAACTCAAAAGAAATTAAAAAAGAATCTCATTAGTTTCTTTTAAAGATTGCTGGGACACAAATGCCTTTTTTTTTTTTTTAATTGATCTGTAGAAATATAATTAGGCATCTACTTTGCTTTTCCTGTTGTGGACTTTATTTCAGCAAAACCAAATAGCTGATGAAGGAAAATTGTTATTTATATTAGACTGCAGAAAGAATAACACATTAGGAAAAAATTTTTGCAAACCTTAATGAAATAATCATCATCAATGTCTGTTCTAATCACTGAGTGAAAGATAAATAATGAGAAGTAAAACCTAGATGGTTGGGTAGATGGGTATTCCCTGTAAAATACTTCTAACTTTGCTAAATATTTGAAAATTCTTATAATTAAAAAATACCCAAAAAGTTAATTTCATAGGTAATAAAATGAAAAGACAATCTATGGAATGGGAGAAAATATTTGCAAATCATACAACTCAATAGCAACTAAATAGTCTCATTAAAAATGGTCAGAGAAACTAAATAGAAATACACACACACACACATATATATGTATGTATACACAATGGAATTCAAAGAGGCCATCCATTCATTTATGACAACATGCGTGGACCTTGAGGACGTTATACTAAATGAAATAAGCCAGACAGAGAAAGACAAGTACTGTATGATATCACTTATATGTGGAATATTAAAAAAAGAAAGGAAGGAAGAAAGAAACAGTAGAAAAGCGGTTGCCAGGAAAGAGACTGGTAAAAAAAAAAAAAAAGAGGAAGAGAGTCAAGAGTCAAATATCAACCAAACGTAATGTATAGACCTTGTTTGGATTCTGATTTGAACTAACCAATTGTAATGAGTTTGGGTTTTTTGGCAATAGTTGGGGAAAACTGAATATGAACTCAATCTTAAATAAAATTAAGGAATTATTATGCATTATAATGATATTGTGAATATATGTATATGTATATGCATTTATACGCATATATATGTATTTATGCATATATATATACATATATATGTATATGTATATACATGCATGTATACATATATATGTGTAGATATACATATCTTTCTCTGTTAGAGATATATTCTGAAATATTTATGATAAAATAATGTATCTGGATTGGCTTTAAATTTCTCCAGACCCCCCAAAATGGAGGTGGATGGGAGAAAAGAAACAAGACAAGCAGAATGTTGATAATTGTTGAAGGCGGTTGTTGGAGACAGAGATTCATTATACTATTTTCTCTACTTTGTGTGTGTTTGAAATTTTTTCATAATTAAAACTTAAAAAAATAACTAAAGAATTCTTAGTCATCTTCTCAGTGAGGCTTTTCCCAACCACCCTATTTATTTACACTATAACCCTCCATATCCCTATACTCCTCTTTCTTCTCTGCTACATTTTTTCCCATAGCACTTTCCAATATACTGTGTATTTCACTTGTTCGGTTCCTTATTAGTTTCTCTCCATAAAAATGTAAACTCTCTGAGAGCAGGAATTTTTGTCTGTTTTCTTCTCTGCTGTATCCCAAGCAGTAGAACAGTACCAGGCCTAACGCAGGTGCTCAGTGCGTATTTGCTGAATGAATAAGTGAATGGTCTTACATCATCCTCACAATAGCCCCATAAAATAGATGGGGCAGGTGTTATTGACTTCATTTTACAAATGAGAAATCTGAGGTCCAGAAAGGGAAGTAACTTGCTGTAGCTGATGGCTGTCATTTTGGTCTGCCTGGCACCACCTCTTGCAATGACACACCCCCTCTGTTAGGCACTGGCTCCCCTAACTCTATGTGGTAAAACCTCTGTCCCAGGGGTTGACACATGACTCAGCTGGGCAATCCTGGGGCTCCAACCGCCACCACAGTGACTGGCCTAAGGAGTGGGCTTGTGCTCTAGGCCAGGCCAGAGTCCTGCTGCAAATGCCTGGAGGAGAACCCTGTGCTCCCTGGTATAAGGAGAGCCCTGGTAAGGGCCATGCTCAGGGCCCACTGAGAAAGCTCGTCAGTAGATGGCAAGAATCATGTGAAACGTGGAAATGGCCCTGAAGCCAAGATGCCCTGGCTGCAGGCATCCTTGAGTCTAGCTCAGCGACATTCCTGCCTCCCTGGTGACAGAGCCAATGCATTCCTCGTTTTGCTTAAACTCATTCTAGTTGGGTTCCTGCCACTTGCAACTAAAAGCATCCTGAAGAACACCCGTAACCAAAGTTCCTGTAAGAGAAAACATCCTCACCAAGCAGGTTACCCTGTCCAGGGTTGTGCTGATCAAGAATGGGCCCCTACCTGAGAGCTCACGGTGGGGGGACAGGGGGTGGGGAGTCATACAAATGAGTTATATTTCCTTCCTGAGCCCCCTTGAGCCGGCAAGAAAACAAGGCACTGATGGCTGTTTGCATGCTTTTTTGAGACGGGTGAAATGATATCTCCCTCACTTCACAGACTGGTGGCGGCGGGGGGCGGGGGGGGGCAGAGGGTTGGCTGGAGCAGCACAAAATGGCCTGGCACCAGGGTGTTAGCTAGATTCTGGGAGCTCCAAGGAGAGAGCATGAGGCCGATGAAGGGACATGGAAAGCTTCCTGGAAGAGGTGGTGTTTGACTTGAGCTTGGAGGATGAGCCAGAAGCTCTAAAGTGGAAAAAGAGAAAAGGGACCCCCAGGCGGAGGGACCAGTGGATGAAAGCCCTGAGGGTGAAGCATCTCCACAATAGGGTGTGACCCTTTAACAGAGCACAGGATACTCAGGGGACACAGGGAACTGAGGGCAGATATTAAACAGAAATCAGAGACAATGCTCAGAGGGCACTAAATACCATAATAAGGAACTTTGATTTCACTTGGCTGGCAGTGGGGGAGTACAGCAGGCTCTCAGGGACTCTTGCCAGCAACAAACCTTCAGATCTTAGTCTCTGAGCCATTTTCTTTGCCCTTGGAAACCATACAGGCTTAGACAGGTTACTTAACCTCTCTTGCCCTCAGTTTCCTCATCTGTAAAATGGGAGACTAATACCCACCCTGAAGTTTATTGTGAAGTTGAAATACAATCATACATGTAAAGCATCCAGCACATATCAGGCACTCCGTAGATACTGTTTTTCCCCATTTCAGAAACAAATCTATCCTTGACTCACCAAGTCCCCTAAAAGGACCTCTTGCTTTCTGGCCTCCCACATAGAAACCTCCTGAGACTCCAGTTGCTGCCTGCCCATTCTTTTCCCCCTCCTCCAGGTCCTGCTGTCCCGGGAGCGCCTACCTTTCATGGCTTGAGCCCTGGGGCCTGGGCCTAGCAGTGCCACTGCCAGCAGCAGACAGGACCTCAGTTGTGCCAGCATCTCCTCACTGGGGGACTCCCACAGGTCTGCAGAGTTCCGGACAGGCCAGGATCTGAGGGTCTAGTGCAGGGGAAAGAGAAGTGAGGCTGAAAGGGCCTCCAAGTTAATGGTGGTGTGAATAATTCAGTGGCCCCTCGAATTAGTAAGTTGATCCCCAGGTGCTTCCTTCACTCCACCCTAAGGTGACGGATCTAGTGTCACCAGGGTGACACTTTCTGAGATCTGCACTGGCCACACTGCATCGAGAAGAGAAGCAGACTGGGGCTGGAAGAGAATCTGGTGATGGAGAAGGGGCATGAGTATGGGGTCTTGGGCTTACTCATCTGTCCAATGGGGCCATTCAGCTGTGCCTATAGGGCTGTGGGAATGAAAGGTGATAATATACGCTAAAACACAGAGTGGGCACTCGCTATGTCTTTCCCATTCCCCACCATGGGGGAGTTGAAAGAGGCCTGTAGCGGGGCAAATGGGACAAGCATCCTTCAGACATGCTTAGATTAGCTCAGAGGGAGAGCAAAGGAGGTCAGTGGATGGCTGACAACGGAAAAGCCTTTTCATGGAAGAATGCAGCAGGAGTAACAGAATTGGAAACTTGTATTGTGCACTCCTAATGCAATCATGGATCAGGGCCATAGTGTAAATTCTGCCCAAGGATATTAAATGTTCACTTCTTTATTGATTCCCCAAACCTTGCTTGAACATCCCTGTGTGCCAGGTCTGATGTTAGGAGCTAAGTTGCAAAGTGCCCTCCAGGGCTATGTGTCCAACAGGAAACAGGATCCATTTCCTCCCGGGGACTTCTTTGGTCCCGTTCAGCCCAATGCTCATTTCCTAAGCTCCTCTGCTCAGATGCACACCTGGCACGGGGCCTCTGAGGTGATCATGGCACATTTCTGCCTCCCAGTGAGGAGCCTGGGCTCTGGTGTGACCAAAAACGTCTGAATCCTGGCTCCACCACTCACTGCCAGGCTGTAGGAACCTGAAAGTCACCCAACCTCTCCGAGGCCCAGGCTCCTCACTGTGAAACAGGAGTACGCAGTAGTCTGCAGTTTGCTGTGAGCCTTGGACGAGATAATGTATGGGAAGTCTTAGCCTGTGCCTGGCTCAGTGCATAGGAGCAAGTACGATTTTTATTTACCTCAGAGGAACTCAGACGTACATCTGCCAGACCACATGTTGCCTCTGGCCCATCCTTTTGTCAGGTCCCCAGGGAGCCCTTTGCTGCCAGCAATGGGAGGCCACCTGGACGGTGTTCAGCAAAGGGCATCAGGAATAGTCAGGCCTGAGGCATCAGCTTACCTGTGGGGCTTGACTGGCAGATTGAACAGAAAGGTTCAGCTGTCTTGGGCAGTCTGAGGAGACAGGAGATTTTGTTAAACAACCGCTGTGTGTGTGAGAGAGGGAGGTACCTGCTGAGGCTGGGCATGGTGCTAGGAGCCTCGCATACATGTGGTGTGCCCTCCCCAGTTCACAGGCACATATAAGACTACCCATCTCACAGAGAAGGTCACTGAAGCTCAAGGAGTTTGAGCGACCACTGCCTTGGGTTGAGTTGTTTCACAAGAAGACCCTGTGACAAGGACTGGAAGGCAACTTGTTATCTGGGAGGTGATTTCAGGGGAGAGAGTCAGGAATGAGAAGTTTAGGGTATTAATGAGCAACTTGCCAATGTGGGTAACTGAAGTTTAACCCCCATGGGCGCCTCCAGAGATGTGCAGGCTATGGCCCCAAGGTGTGCCACTGATGGACAAGGAAGCAGAGGGCTTGTCCACCAACTGTCAGCCGTCCCTGGGTGAAGGCTGCTGAGGGCATCATCCTTGGACATTCCCAAGCTGCCTGTGAATGGCCCAAAAGTCCAGCGGCTGCAGGCATATGTCTGCATGCCTGGGAATGCCGAACGTCCCAGGATATAGGGGGCGTCGTGACAGCATCAAACGAGACATCCATAATATAAGACTGTCCATTAGGACTTGCTGCCTCTCGAATCACCTCTGAAATGTTCCTCCCACCCCGGAAACAACTGTTACTGCACTGTCGTGAGGCCTCCCGACACTGTGGTCTCTCTTCCCTGCGTTCTGCCCCCACCTCGCAGACCCCTGGCCCCATCTTCCCTCTTGGGCTTAGATTGCAGGATCAGGGCCATCCCACTCTCCTTTCATGACATCTGCTGGACAAGCCCTGATGGCCACATTCTCCCTTGACCTCTGAGCACTACTGAGCAGAGCCCATTACCACATAGACGGCACAGCATCCGTCCATGGTTTCCAGTCTCATGTAGGGTCTCCGTCCTCACCTCCCACCCTGCCTTTCCATGTTTCCTAAGGGGGCTCTCACTCAGATTCTCCACAGACGACATCCCAGATGGTCCCCAGTCTCCCGGAGACAGTGCGTCCCCACCTTCCCCTGCAGATGACCCCACCCCTCATGCAAAGCAAAAGGGCAAGCCAGGAAGCAGAACTCTTCCATCGCACAGCCCGCTCCGCATCCACAAGCGCTCCTGCACCCTTCCCTCCGATCGTTCCATTTGCGCAAGCTCCAAATGCTACACAGGCCTCAAGTCTTCTTGTGCTTTTTCAACCCATCTCTCCTTGGTGGCACCTCTGGGTGGGACCTCCCCTTCCGGCTGCCCCTCCCTCCAAGCAGTAGCCTTCTCTCCTGGTCCCCAGGGGAGGTGGCAGAGAAGCCACAAAGACACCTGCAGCCTGCCTGCCAGGGTCCATAGGGAGTGCCCGAGCTGCTCACGAGACAGGAACCCTAGGCACTGAGCTCCGAGGACCTACTCTCAAACTCCTGGGGGTGTCTTGGCATAGAGATGACCCTCCTCTCCATGTCTGCTCTGCAGCATCCCAGAGCTAAGACACAAGGGCTGTCCCTGGCAGGGAGTTGTGAGTATGTCCGGCAGCAGGGGTTGCTGCCTGCATGCCTGTTTCTGTGACTGCGCACGCTTTCCCATCTCTGGATGCTCCCGTGTCATCATCTGGTCATGCCATTTCCTCGGGTACATGAACCCATCTTAGGGTTTACACATCAGGCAGCAAGCACACTACTAGTCTCTGTGGGTACCTGTCGGTTTCTGAATGTGAATACGCCCTTTGTGACTGCACCCATCACTGTGTATTCATACCTGTTTCTTTGCATACATGCCTACCTTTGGGTATGCATGCGGATCACATTGCTTCCGTGTATAGAAGTGTCTCTATTTCTGTGGATAGACATCTAGACTTGCACATACCCAGCTCTCTCTCTGGATCTGTACAAAGATTTCTGTGGGAATGTCCCTCACTGGGTGTATATCTGTGTCTAAGTGCAAATGTCATAGCTGTGTGTGTGCATGACAATCTCAGGGGATGTGTGCCTCTCCGCATGTAAACATTTATAAGTGCACGTCTATTTCCATGGGTACATAGCTATCTGTTTCGTGTACAGGTGTGTGTCTCTGTATAAAATTATTCCCTCCAGGTGTGCACACCTGTGCCTGAATGGTCATAGTTCTGAGTGGGTATGTTCGCACGGTCCTGGTGTGCACGTCTCTGTCTAGGGTTCCTCTCTAAGCCAGTTTTGTTTTTATACCTGCATCTGTCACTGTACCTGAGTACGGGATGGTGTTCAGGGCATAGCAAGGGTGCTGCCTGACACCTCCCTTTCTGCAAAGGTCTGGCTCACATAAGGGGGCAAGGCAGAGGACAAGGAACAGGGAGACCATGCCGTCCCTGGGGTTTCCTGGCTGGACCCCAAGAGCCACGTCTCTCTATTAACCAGAGCCCTGAGGACTTAAGAGAACTTCTCATGAGTATGGCCCTGGTGGCAGAGGCCAGGAGGTAGGGACACTAGAGGAGAACCCCACCCTCTGCTCCTGACATCAGCAGGGGCTGACCTTGCCTGGTGGGAGATGGATGCATCGCCTCCCAGACTTCCTCTGTTGGTGCTGATAGAAAGCCACGGGGTCAGCACAGGGTGAGTGGGGGTGGGGGTGGAGGAGAAAAGGGCAGGAATACAGAGTGAGAACAACTAGAGAGAGAAGCGAAGGGTCAAGGAGAGAGGTAGAAAGCTGAATGCAGGGGAGGCAGGGGAGGTAGGGGAGGTGAGCCCCAACAGAGGCTAGGCTGGCGTAAGCTGGGGCAGAGTCCCAAGGACAGCAAGAGAGGGCCTGTGGGGTCTTACTGGCTCCTCACACCCTGGGAGCCACACGCCAGCCCCAGGATTGAGACATTGCCAGGAGAAGGAAGCCACAGTACCTCCTCTTCTCCCCAGTCTCTTGGGTCTCTATTTTTCTTTCACAGTCACTCTGCCCTGTCCCTGTTCCCAAAGGCTGGGGTGTGGAGACCACATCCGGAAACGATTTTCCAGAAGACCAGACAAGGACGAGGTTTCCGAAGAACCGACAGACAAGGGCATGAGCCTCACAGCCTCCAGTTCCTGGGCCAACAGGAAGAAAGTGAGGAGGAGACCGGGATTGTGCCACTTGTGGAGCTCCCCTGGCTCTGGGCCCTTCCAGGCCACATCTCAGCGAAACTCCCAAGCCTGCAGGGAAGGGCGTACTGTTCCCACATCACGGAGGAGGGAACGAAGGCCCAGCATGGCACAGGGCCTGCCCCAGAGCAGGAACCGGGCAGTGTGGGCGCTCACAAGTCCCCAGCAGGGTGAGGGCAGGAGATCAAGCCGATAACGGGCCTCCTCATGGGGGCTGCTGGGCCGCTGGTATTCTCCATGGTTAAAGTGGAATAAGCGATGGGTTTGGGTTAGAAACTCCCCAGGTTTAGACCTGCATTCCACATCTGACAGGCCGTGTGACCTCAGGTAAGTCACTCGCTTCCCCTTCTGAGCCTCAGTTTCCACATGTATGAAGTTGGGTCACTGGTCCTGCTCTGTCTCATTGACCTGGGGCTGCTGTGAGGACTAACTAACTGTAACATCTGAGAGGCAAAGGGGCTTCGTCAGCTGTAAAGAGCTGTGCGCGGGAGGTGTCTGCACGCTTCCAGGTGCATAAGAGCTATATAACACCTCAGGTGGTAGCTGCGGTGGCCATGTATAGAGCTGGGTGTTTGGCAAAGCACTTCATGTAGGTCGCTTCATTTAATCCTCATACCACCCTCTGAGTAGGTACTATCATGGCCCATTGCACAGATGAAGAAACTGGGGTGAAGTGATTGCCCAGGATCGCACATCCTGCAACAAGTGGTAGACCTGGGATTCAAACCCCGGACTGTAGAGTGGCATGGCTGTTGCTCTGAGCCACCAGGGGGGCGGGGTCACCAGGGAAGCCTGACAGAAGCCGTCCTGGAAGAGCTGGAAGAGGATTTGCGGGGACAGAAGGCAGAGGGGTGGGGATGGCTCACAAAGGAAGCCTCCCGCTGGCCCAGCTGCTCTCCTCCCCTCCTCTTTGATGGCCAATTAGTCCTGCTTCTTGGCCCAGCAGGGACCTTTAACAAGCCAAGGCACAGTAGAGGAAGTTCACAGCTACAGAAGGGGAAACCGCCCTGGAGGCAAGGCTGCTGGAGTGGTTTCAGCGTTCTGACCCCAGGTTGTTGTCTGGAGTGTTTTACTGCTTCCTCCTACCCACCGGCCCTCCTGTCCTGCCCCTTTCCTGCCCCTTTCCTGCCCTTTCCTGCCTTCCCACCGCACTCCACCCTCACCAGCTCCCCTCAGCTACTCATTCGCACCCAGATCTCAGGCACTAGGAGCAGCTCCGCATGGGAACCTTCCAGAGCACCCTGCCTCGCACTGGATGTCAAACCTAAAACCTCCCAGCCCTACAGTAAAGCAACCATTGAGCTCCTACTGTTTGCCAGGCACATTCCTATTCAGCCACATCTAAGCTATGTGACCTCGGGCAAGTCCCACTCTGTGCCTCAGTTTCCTTATCTGTAATGAGACTAATGAGTTAATATTTGCAAAGGGTTTAGAAGAAGAGTGTGTGGCATGTTGTAGGCTCTACTTATCAAATTAAATTCATTCATTTAAACGAAGTTTAAAATCTTTATAACAACTTTTCAAGGTAAAGATTACCAACGCTGTTTCACTCTTTGGCAATCAGGGCTCATAAAAACTTGCTTTTATTAGTTCATTTATTCAACAGGCACCTACTATATGCCAGGCCAAGGCTCTCTACTTGTGCACATTATCCCACTTAATCCTCACAGCTCGTGAGGAGGCATTAGTGTCCCCCAACGTTTCCAGACACCCCCTGCGGGCAGTACTACCCCAGTCGACACACATAAGTGTTTATTGTCTGCCTCCCCACCAGCACATGATCACCTGGGAGCAGAGATCTATATTTTGTCACTGCCGTATTTCAGCCCATGGCTCAGATTAAGTGCCCAATAAATAACTGCTGAGAGAAGGAATAAAAGTATCCCTAATTGACACACGAGGAAATTGAAGTTCAGAGAAATGAGTGATTTGCCCAAGATCACACAGCTGCTCATTGGCAGAGCTAAACCTGTCCTATATCTGACCAACTCAAGGAGCCCATGTTCTTACCATGCCACTTATCCTTCCCACATAGAGGCCCATTTGTGGGAGGAAGAAGAGGTCTGGATCTGGTACAACTCAGGGCAGAGAGTTGGAGATGCCTAGAGTGCCAGAGCTGGGGGCCAAGACTGTCATCATTAAAGCTCTGGTCCCTCTTGTCTCCAACCTGCACCTGTGTTTCCCCTCAGGCCACTGGCCATCCTGGTTGGGGGAGCAACATTCCCTCATCAGGTCCCCCATCAAGAAGGAGGGCCAGCCAGACACACAAAGTCCAGACACAGAGGGTGCCACACTCAGCCTCGGGGCCTCCTGACTGCACGCAGGCTCACACGGAGCTCAAAGCAAGACGAAGGGCTCAGAATGAGGAGGGATGGAGAAGTTTGAGAAGGGTGGACCAGGGCTTTGGGCCATCAGAGTTTGAGGGGATTTCAGAGAGCAAGTCCAATTCCCTCTTACTACCATTTTCTGATTGAGGAAACTGAGGCCCAGGGAAGGCAGAAAGAAAGACAGAGCCTCACATTCACTGAGTGTCCACCATGTACCAGGTGAAGTGCCTGGCTCTTTCACGTTTGTTGTAATAGCATCTGTGCCCCCCACAGGAGATCGTGGACACCTCCAAAGTCAGAGTCCTCAAGACCCAGCAGAAAGTCTCCATACCAGCAGGTGTTTGGAAATGTTTGCTGAACACTTGAATGAAGGAGTTATTTAGTCATCAGAATCATCTGGTGAGGTAGGAATTACTATTCCATTGAGAAAACTAAGGCTCAGAAAGGAGGGACTTGACCACAGCATCAAAAACTGCTTCAGAAAAATGATTTCTGAACACCAGGGACCTTATCAAGAGCAAAGTGGGGTGGGGGTACCAGACGGCAGGGGGTTGGGAGTGAAGGGAAGTATGAAAGAAGGCACTGCAAATGGTAAGCAGCTCTCCAAGGAGAGACTGAAACATGTCAGAGACAGAGAGATTGAGAGAGAGAATTCTTCTCTGGGCTAACGTGGAGGTAGGGCAAGCTACTGCTTTGGTTTTTTTGAGTTAACAAGGGGCAAATTTGAACAGACTTCAGGGATAGTTGGATGGAACCAGCAGAGACGTTCTGGAAATTCCCTGGAGCCCTTTATCCGGAGGTTCGGGGGCAGCTCCCTGAGGATGGTCAGTGAGTTGAACACGAAGGTTCACTACCCCTTAGAGGGGGCAGAGGAAGGGAACAATGCACATGGAGATCCCACTGTGTGCCAGGCACAGCCCTGGACACTTTACTTACACGATCCCCTTAATTCCTCAAAGCAGCCCTGGGAGGAAAGGAAGTCCCATCCTCGTTTTATAGAAGAGCAGTAGCTACGCCTATGGTCATGTGCCTTCCACAGCTCGTTCATTCATTCGACAGTGCCACTTCAACACTCACTGGTCAGGCGTTGCACTAGACGGTGGTAGGGTGGTGGGGTAGGAGCGGACATGCTGTGGAGCCTTGCCCTCGTGCAAGAACAGCACTTTCTCCACCAGCTGCTTTAACTCTTGAGCACCCTTTTCTTTGCCTACAAAATGGGGAAGCTACTGCTCTCTGAAGATTATGAGAAATAAGTGAGATAGCTTAGCGGACACGGTTGATGTGCCACCTCTATCACCCTGCCCACTCCGAAGAACCTACAGAAAGTTCCTCTGTGCACCTGGCTTCCTGCTCTCTCTGTCTGAGGCTTCTCTGGCTGCCAGGCACTGAGGCAGCCCTGGGAGGCCACAAGTGCAGGGAGTTGGTGCACTGGGAGCAACCCTCAGGCCCTGAGGGACAGCGGGTGTTGGTAGATAAATGCCCCTTGGTGGGACGATTCTGAGGGGCCATTCTGCCACCTTTTGCCAGACCCCAACTGATGAGCTCCAGACCCACCCTGGGATAACTTGTCCATTCAACATATGCTTTGCTGGCTGTCCTCTCACTCCCTCACCACGCTTCCCTACATCACCTCCCATGAAAACTTCTTGGACTGAAATCAGAGTCAGCTATGTAACAAACCCAGCCTGGAGCAGATGACAAAAACCTGGCACTCAGCAGACATTCAGCAAATGTCATTTGCCTCCATGCTCACTTTCACTTTTACAGAATCAGATGTCTTTGAAAATACAGTTGAGACTCCAGGTGAACCACCGGTGGCCCATCGGCATCATCCAGGAGCAGGTGTGGGCCAGTGCCTGGGTGCGGGAAGCGGGAGGGGCATCAGGGCACAGAGCCTCCGGCACTTATTGTCAGAAGCCAGGTTAATCTCTGCACAGCACTATATAGTTATAAAGCTATTTTTTTGCCTTCCAGGTTCTGCATTCCATTTTCCATCCCAATGTCCCAAATTGCATGCTCCAACTCAGGGTTCTATGTTCAACGTATTAGGCTTCAAGCCTGAATTCTATGTTCCTTGTTACAAACACACCGACCATCACCTCCTCTCTCTCCTCCTTCCAGATTCCCTTGTGGTCAACCAGGCTAGAGGAGAAGTTCCCTCGCATTCAGTTGGAGAAACTAATGCAGGCTCACCTGCTCTTCTTCAAGCTGGCCAGTGTGGCCTTCTTCAGCCCAGTATGCCCACCTGGCTGCAGTGCTAAGTGCCGAGATCTGGGATCTGGTCAAGGCTGTTATCCCACCCCATTATAGGCTAGCGTGCTCTGTCAACATCAGGACCAAGAGGCACGATGACGTAGTGGTCTCTAGCCAGAGCACATGGAACCCGCACACAGACAGCTTTGCCACCTCCAACGATGTGAACCCCACACTCTTCTGAGTGGTGCTGGTACATGCTGTCTATTTGGAGTGAGCCCTGTGGGATGAGAGGTCTGGGACCTACGTGGGGTCCCGTACTGGAGCCTGACCCTAAAAACTCAACCCTAGCGCATCAGTTGGTTACTTGTCAAAGCAGCGCCCACCCAGGCAAGGCCGGCAGCTTTCACAACTCATGGTCAAAAGAAAATGAGTACGAGGCACCTACATTTATGCCTCCTCAGACCACACACACCGTTGAATGCCTTTGCCTCTGGCTGGAATCGTGTCAGCCTCGTGCGGCTCTCAGCTGGCTGTACAGATCAGAAGCTCTCGGGGGCAGTTATTTATGTCTTTGATTAATAAAAAATGGGGGATAAATGAATAATGACTTAATGCATGCAATTTGGGATCAGAATCTTCCAAAGCATGGGAAAAGAACAAACGGAAGTTCTTGATAGTGAAAAGTTTGAGAACAGGTGCTGTCCTCAGGCCAGTCATGAGCCGCACCACTGGGAAGGGCCTCCAGGGAGAGAAGTGGACTGGTTTCTTGTGCCCATTCCGTATCAGGCGCTGTGCCTGGGCATCACACGTTTTCCTCACCCTCACACAACCCTGGAGACATGCTACCATCCCCATTTTGTAGATGAGTAAACTGAGGCTCAGATAGGCCAAGTAACTTGCCCTGGATACTTGACCGAATCAGCAAAGAGATCTCAACCTAGGTCATTTAAAAAGGAACAAAATAAAGCAAAAAAAAAAAAAAAAAAAAAAAAAAAAAAAAAGGAGTCCCAAACTGTGGTGTCTAGAAAGTCTCTCTGGTTCGAGTTTATGAGGAAAAGAAAAGGGACAAGTAGAGGAAACAGCACGTAAGCTAGGAGAGCTGCGCATTGTTTACAACTACTACTGTTCTAATTCTACTATTACTGTTGTATCCAGAGCAGGGCTGGCACATAGTAGGTGCTCGCAAACTGTTTCAAATGAGAGACCTGCAGGCATAAAGGGGCATAGCCTACCCTGAGGTCGGGGAGAAGCAATGAATATTTTCAAGACTCTAGTTTCTGAAGCACTTTGAGTAGGCATATTTAAACTTATTTTTTTAATTATCGAACTATTTCAACCACACAAAAAAGGTAGAATAAAACAGAATAATGAACTCATCACTCAGATTCTCCAACGTTCATATTTTGCCATATTTATTTCAAATATTTTTATAATAAAGTGACACAGATAAAAGCCCCCACCTCACCCTATCTTACCCCCTTCCCTCTATCCCAGAGGTTCCTTGAAGTTGGTGGATTTCCTTCCTGAGCATTTGGCATTATTCTGTGTTTTTAAACTCTCCAAATATGAGTATCACATACTCCTTTTAGAAATTGCTTTTCGCTCAATTATTTGTTTTTAGGATTTAGTCAATGTTGAACATGCAGATTGGTCATTCATTTTAACTGGTGTATGGTATTCCACTGCATGAATCTCTATAGAACAGTTCATTTCGCCATTCTCTTTGTTGATGGACAGATAGTCTTTATTCTTTGCTATTTTTAAACAGCGCAGCAATGAAAATCTTTATACACATCTCCCGGTGCACTCATGTGCCACATACAAACATTATAACAACTGCAGCATGCTGGAATTTGTGTAGCCCTACATGACCTTGGAGAATTGCTTAATGTCTCAGAAGTTTAGTTTTCATATCAGTAAACTGGGATAATAAAATAGCATGCATTTTGGTGATGATTATGTGCTTCATTATAGATGAAAAGCATTTTTCAACTTGTAAAATGCACCATGAACATTAGTTGTTTATTATTCAGGAATTCGACAACGATGTACTGAGCACCCCCCACAGCGGGGACATGATGAACAGGCCCCAGTACAGGGCCTTGATGTACTCACGTACAAACAAGACAGCCCAGCAGGTTCAGCACAAGACTGCTGGCTACCTAGCCTGGAGTGGCAGAGGCAGGCAAGGCTTCCGAGAGGAAGTGACACTCAGCAAAGCCCTCGAAAGACAGAGGCAAAGGTGAGTGTAAGACAGGAAGGAAGCAGAGGGAGCAGCAAATGTGAAGGGACTGACTGATGCAAGAAAAGAGGTTTGTAACATAAGAATTAAAGGCAAGGGGTCAGTAACATAAAAGCCTGGAAGGTAAACAGAGCCGAGAGGCTGTATCCTAAGGGTAGTAGGGAGCCATAGAAGGATCTTAAGCAAGGGAGTGGCAGGCATGTTAGAAAAAGTGGTTTGAATAAGCTCTGGAGATCTGCTGTACAACACTATCTATAGTCAACAATAATGTATTATACACTTAAAAATGTGTTAAGAGGATAGATCTCACATTGTGTTCTTACCACACACATTAAAAAAAATCGGTCTGGCTGCAGTCTGCGTCGGGGGGGGGGGCGGGCGGGAGAGGCTGGAGGCTGGGAGACCAATGAGGGGAATACTCAAATGGTATAGGCAAAACACAGTGAGGGCTGGACTAAGGCAGCTGTCATTTGTGTACCGTCACCCTGACAGCACGCCTCCCACAACATGTAGCAGGGGCATTATCAGGAGAGATGGCAGCAATGCAATGGGCCAGCCGAGAGGAGCCTCACCGCCAATTCAACGGGGTCTGTCTTTACACATCCCAACCAGTCCTCTTCTTGGGCTCACTTGGCATCCTGCGAGGCACAGCACTCAGCCACAAGTTCTCAAGTTTCCGGATAATATGAGCCCTCTGGCATCTTGGCACCAAAGATGTGGCTGAGTCGCCCCCACCAATGTGCCATGATAAGAGACCCCACCAGTATCTGGCTGCACAGATCCCACATGGAGTGAGGTGAAGGAGAGGGCGACATTACAGGACAAGAGTGGCTGGTTATCACTGTGTGACCTTGTCTCATACCTAAATGTCAAGTATCTAAAAGGAGACAAAGATAGGTATACAAGAACTGCCCCAGACTTCCCACCCCTTAAGTGGGGACCTCCTATCACCCTATGAGTGAGGATATTGCCTTTGAAGCTCTTCCCTCATGCAGAGACGTGTTCCTGGTCCTCTCCTAGGCTAGACCCTGTCCTTAACTTCCACTCTCCCTATTTCCTTTTCTAGAACACTCATTCATTTCAAAATTACTGGTTTAATTTAATTCCTTTTTGGGTTGTAAGTTCCCCAGTGGAGCTTACTAGAACTGTATCTGCCTCATTCACTGTTATTTCCTTGGTGCCTAGCACAGAGCCTGGCTCCTGACAGGCCCTGCAGGAGTATCTGGGAGGAGAGTCACTAGGATGTGCTGAGACAGGGGAAGGCGCAGAGGAAGACACCTCGATTTCCGAGGCCCTGAAGGGAAATGTGTCTTGCCCAAGTCACAGGCAAGGCGGAAAGAAATCACAGTTCCTGCTGGGACCTCTGACTCAGAGCAGGGTCTTCCCACACGTGACACTGCTGGAAAAGGCTCTGCAGCAGGCTAGCATTATCACAGCACAGTCCACGGCACGCTGATCTCAAAAGGTTCTAGTGGATAAAAACGTCGTACAGTTACATATGCTTGGGAAACTCTGGGTTAAAGAACATGAAAGAAGGTACTTTATCATTGGACTTTTCGGAGCTTTGAACGTACTCGCGTACGTGATTCCTGACAACGGTCACGTGCAGTATTCCCCACATCCATTGAACCACGGAATTCTGCATGTGGAATAGCGTGAAACCTTTGGCATCGCCCCCTCAACTGCTTGTCATGATTATTTATTGAACATGGAACAGCACGGATTTGTCGCAACTTTTTGGGGAGATACAGGTAAACCCTTTTTCACAAATGAAGATTAATCCAAGCCCCAAGACATAAATAGGATAAAAATAAAACTGCTCTGGCTGGTGCGGGGACCTGGAGATCCCATCTGGCCATCTCTTCACAGCTGCTATGCCAGGAACCCTTGTGTCCTGTGGAGCCCAGTTTAAAAATCATGGGACAGAACTCTGAGCACAAGGCTGGCATCAAGAGCCCTGGCTTCTAGTGCTGGCCCTGCCACGGACTGTTTTACCTTGGGCAGGTCACTTAGCCTCACTGATACAATGAATCTGGCAGACTGGATGCTCTCTGGAGTCCTGAACGTATCATCTCTGATACAATGAGGACTGTGATTCTACGACTGCCAAATTCTAAGTCTACAATTCTATGGTTCTCTCACTCTGAGATTCCAAGACTTAATATTCTGATTCTGGGACTGCCTATAGCCAGCCTGAGCTGGTGCAGCACACTGGAGCCCAGGCTGCGAAAAGCAGAATTCATTAACTGCAGTGCGCTGCCCAGAAGCGCTGGCCTCCCTGGAGAGGGCATGCCTCATGCAGGATGGAGGGGCGGGGTGTAGAGGGGGTGGGTGGATGACAAATCAGTAGCCACTCAGTGGGCAGAGCGGGGAGAAGGACCCAGGTCTCCTGACTCCTGCTCTATCTTTAGATCTCCATAGCAACCGTAGCCAGGGTGCCAGAGCTGAAGGAGAGGGCTGAGCTGGCTGCCTGCAGGAGGGAGGGGTGTTTGAGTCTGTGGTTCTTTTGCTGGAAAAAGGACTCTGGGCTGGGCTCTTGAGCCAAGGAACGGAGACTGAGAGTGATGTGTTTACAGCAGGAAAGGACTAGGGCCAATATGTAACAGAGGTAATCCAAGGCCCCACCTCCCTCTGAGAATGTGGTCAGGTCACAGCACCAAAGACCTTCATCGTGTCAGGCTCATGGCACTGCAGGTACCTAAGGCAAGTTCTTCCTCCAGAAATCTCTCAGCCACTCCTGTGGTCATTCCCTGAACACTTAGTGAGCACCCCACCTGAGCCAGCAGTGAGGCCACACTAGGGTACCCAGCCTCCAGGGGAAACAGGCTGTGAAACGGGCATTACAGGGCAGGGTCTGACAGGAGCCCCACATAAGCCCTCGAACCCGAGGGGCCAGGGCAGCTCCTCCAGCCCCTTCCCCTGCCAACTTCTCAGTGCAGTCCTCCCTCATCTCCAGCTGGTTGCTCTCCCCAGACTCCTGCAGCCCCGTTTTCCCTCTGCACAGCCGGACTCCGGTCTAAGGGAGTCAGTAACTCCATGGGGCAGATGAGGGATGGAGGTGTGAAGAGGCAACGACACCTGCCAAAGTCACCTGGCAAGTCAATGGTGGTCTTTTGTCCACGTCTTCTGATTCCAGTCTGTGCTGCTTCCTGTGTCCCATTCGCAGACCCCTGGCCTGGGCTTTGGAAAGGAGGCCAGGCCTAGAAGAGGAAGTAGGAGTCCTCGGCCAGGCCCGCGCGTAGCAAGCACCTGGCCATGTCTTTGGTAAACTCGGCTGAGCCACAGACCAATGCAAACGGCTCTCTCCGACAGGAGCCAACCAGCTCTTCAATCAGGTCCTGGGTCAGGCGGCCAAACCGGGTCTTCTCTCGGTAACTCCAGGGAAGCTGCTCCAGGGAGTTCTCCTGGGATAATGAGAAAGAGCAGGGGTGACTTCTGGGGGGTCCTTAAAGTTCACATAGCTAGCTCTCCTCTGCCAAACGAAGAAACTGAGGCAGAGGAGGCGGGACGACAACCTTACTGCGAGTCAGGCACTGCCTCACACTGGGACTCGGATCACCGTCACGACCAGCCCCGTGACGCGTAGTCGTCCTCCTCCAACAGTGAAGGCACAGGAAGGGAGCTGTCCCTCAGGACACGCAATGAGGCGGGGGCAGCGGCAGAACTAGGATTTGGTCCCCACTGTTTCTCACTGCCTCCAGGGGACCTGTCACTCTGGGAGGAATATTTTTCTCCCCACGACCGTGGGTCTCCCAAGTCTGTCTAGCAATCTTTCCCAAGGTTTGTCTAATCACACCATCACCCTTGAAGCATAACTTCTGTTCCTGTTTAACCTGTTGCTTTAACAGATGTTGACTGAGTGGTCACTCTGTGCCTGGCACTGTGCTAGACACTGGGGACGCGGCAGCTGCTCTAAACAAACCAGGTTCGTGGCCTCACCCTGCCTGTGTAATTCAGGCAGTGCCTTAACCAAGAGAGGGGTCTATTTCTCTCAATAAAAAGGCTAGGTTCAGTCGTTCTGGGTGCACAGTACTTGAGGGACCCAGGTCCCTTCCTTCTTTCAGCTTGTGGCTTTCATCCCCAGTCACCAAAGAAAGGCTCCATCGCCAGCTGACTTGGAGGAATTTCTCTTTAAGTAAACATTTTATTGAAGTATTACATATAGAAGATTGTAGAAATTAAGTATATAAAGTTTGAAGAACTTTAAAAAAAGAAGAAACTAAGTAATCGGCACCCAAAACAACCCCCCCCCACACACACACACAAACAGCACTATTCAGACTTCTGCAGACCCCATTACCACAAGCTTCTAGATCCTGAGACTAACTAGAGGCAGGATGGAGATGGCAGCTGGGGTTGGAATCGGAGCTTTGCTGCCACTTCTGGGCTGAGTGACAGTGACCTCTCAGAGCTACTATGATGCGTGCAGGGTGATGGGGAAACCCTGGGAGAGGCTCTGTGAGTGCAGGTCTCTAATCTCAGGTGCACTCACCAGGCCTTGAAGCCCACCTCGCAGAGCCTGTCTGACCCCGATGGCCCTCTGAGGACAGCACCATGGTGATGCTGTGATGACCTGGATGTTCCTGAGGCTCCCTCAATGTCTGATGCATCCCATGGGCCCTTGAGGGCAGGGACCAGCAGGGCCCATTGGCCTCACCTCTCCTTCTCACTGCCCGATTCCCTCAGGCCAGTTAGGTTCAGCAGAGCCCACTCCAACTGCGTCAGGAGAGATGCATTGGGTCTGGCTGCTGCTCAGGTGGGAGGGGACCCATAACAGCAACAGCGCAGTGGGGTGGGTGCTATGAAGAAGGCAAGCCCAGGCTGCGAAGTAAACACAAACACACCATCCTGGGGGCTCTGGGAAAGCTTCCAGGATAGAATTACACCTCAGCAGAGAGATGTGAGGGATGAGCAGGTGTCAGGTGAAGAAGTGGGGAAAAGTGCTCCTTGGCACAGGCAATGGTGTGCGCAAAGGCCCAGTAGCCAGAAAAGCACAGAGCAATTGTAACCACAAGCAGACCCGCGACACCAGAACACAGCACGCAGGGAGGACGGCTAGGAGACAAGGCCACGGAGGGCTGGCACAGCCACGAGGACGTCGTCCTAAGAGCAGTGGGGCCCAGGAAGGGCTGGACACAGGGCGGTGGTGTGGTCAGAGCTGCCCTTCCAGCTACAGGATGGAAGACAAACTGACAGGGGGTGGCTGGAGCAAGGAGCTGCTTGAGGATGCTGTTGCTGAGGTTCAGGCAGGAGGGGACGCACCCTGAGCGGAGCGAGCACAGACGGGCAGAAGGCACCTCTCACTCCACTGACCCTACCGTCAACAGCCAGACCACGCGCCTGCCCCACCCCAGGCCACCAGCATCATCGAAGCCCTAGCTCAGGAGTGAAGGCCCTCTACTGCTGGTGAGCTTAAACTCTACCTTCAAGCCCAGGCTTGGATGCCATTTCCTACGTGAAGCCCTCCCTGCTTGCTGCAGCATCCTGAACACCCTCGGCAGCACCCATCCGTTCGCTATCTTATACTGACAAGCAGTGAGGAGCATGGACAGTGGTGCAGGACCACCTGGGTTCTCACATGCTACCTTAGACAAAGTGCTTAAGTCTCCCTGTGCCTCAGTTTCCACATCTGTACAATGGGCCTGATAGCAGTACAAACCTCCTAAGACTGTGGCGGGGTTACATGAGTTCACACACATAAAGTGCTCAGAACGATGCCAGGCACAGAGAAAGTGCTTGCTGAAAGGGAGCCACTGTCTGCCATCCCAGTGGCTCTCGCTGCACATACAGGTGAGTGTCTACACCTTCCTTGACCAGCCTGGGGCAGGGCTGAGCGTGCTGCCTGGCAGCAGTAGCCGTTCCCACAGCCCCACTCCCGTCCAGGGTGCACAAGGGCCTTCATGTCCACCAAGCGTGATCCTTTCAATGACTGTGCCCCACAGACAGGCCCGCAGACCCTGGCCCCTGGAGAATCCCAGAATCTTTGGTATTGGGAAGGGAAATCGGTTTTCTGAACAACCCCCCCCCCCCACCTCAGTGACCCAGCCACAATGTCAAGGATCACATATGTCTTTAGGGACACTCTAAAACTGTCTCAAAGAGGAAACTGATGAGAAGAGTGCTCCAAAGTACAGGGCAATGAGGATGACCCTGAGCAACAGAGAATGGGGGAGGGGGGTAGCACCCCTCGCAGGGACCCTCAACCTAGGGGGTACAGGAAAGAGAAGAGAATAAAGCTGCCGAGCAGGGGAAGGAAGGTGAACCAAAAGAGCTGAGGGCCTAGCTTGAGATAAAGGGCATGATGCCTCCGCACCGTGCCATGGTCCAGAGCGGAGGGCCTGGGAAGGCCTGAGTGAGTGGAAGGGATGGGGAATCAGAGGGAAGAGGAGTCAGAAGGCAGAGTCACTTCCAGCTAGAGTATCTGCAACCTGGGGAGTTGGAAAGCAGCTGTCCTCTCATGCAGGGACAAAGTGATGTGGCAGGGACTCTAATAAATGCAGTGAACTTGCATCCAGTTTACTCGACCAGTCATTGCTGGAGGGAGTGCCTACTCTGTGCCTGGCACTGTGCATAGCGCTGCAGAGAGCGTGGTGATCCAGACACATGGTCCCTGCCTCAAGGAGCTTATCCTAGAAGATGTCTTTGTCCTGGCCCATTGACACCATGACCAGGCTGCCTGCCCATATAACGGATGATACCAGAGGGTGGATGACAGGCAGGTGGGTGAGCGCTGTAGCTCTGGAATTAGACAGCCCCAGCTCAGATCCTGTCTTCATCCCATTTATCAGAATGACACCAGCTGGCACCTTCACCTGAGTGCATTTCCTCATCTGCATGATGAACATAGCAATACTTGCCTTCCTTGCCAGGCACATAGTTCCAGCGGTGGCAGGGATTATTATTATAGCATAAGGTAGAGAGGCTACAGCAGGTCCTCAGGACAAATGCAAGAGGACAGCACAGTCTCAATCAGGGAAGGGAGTCACCACCCTGGGCTTACCTGGCTGAGTACAAAGAAGGTACGGACGTTCCAGAAACGGGCCTGCTCCTGGAGGAAGGTTTTCAGGTAGATGCCCTCAAAAGTCTTGAAGCAGCTGACCAGGGTGACAAAGGTCTCGTCATCTGCATTGTCTGTGATGCTGTGTAGGATGGGCACCATGGGGCCAGGCCGGTGCCCGCAGCCAGCATGAGGAGCTCACCGTACTGGGGAATAGGATGGGTATGTGACGGGGTGGAGTGGGGAGTCTCACCCCACCCACCCACTACAGGGCCTTTTCTTGGGCTTGCCTGAACCAGGTGTCCCACCCATCTGAGTTCCCCTCTCTACATTCTCCGGGAAACCATCCTTGTTTGTGAAAGTCTATAGCTTGTGAGATTTGTGTAACAGAAATCATGGACTCTGGGGAATGAAAGGGAACATAGGGTGTAGTCCATCCTACAAGTGGCTTGTTGCCTTCCAAAGCATCCTCACAGGACCTTACTTACATACTTCTGCTGAAAACCCACCACCTTTCAAGGCAGTTTGCTCTATTCTGGACTAACTCCCATTGCCAGGGTCGTCTTTCCACCTCACAATGAGCTGAAACCTGCTCTCAGCAAAGCCTTGCCCACCGACCCCATGCCCTCTGGGCTACTGCTTCTGGCCCCGGGCAGCCCTGCAAAGATCTGAGGACCCTGACATGGACCCCTCAGTCCTCCCTAGACTAAATGAGATACTGTACGTAAGTACCTAGCATGGTGCTGGCACAGAAGGCCCAATAAAAGTGAATTTCCACCCCAATGGGCCACAGTTCTATCAATCCCTCCTCACTGAACCCATTTCCTGGCTCTAGGCCTCTTAAAGAGGGGAAATCTTCTTTAAGGGCAATGCCTTAAAGGTTAGTGCCTGCCCATGCAGTGTGGTATTCACTGCCCTTCTAGAGATTAGGCCTCTCTGAATACAGTTGGGGTTTTCACTAGCTTTCTGACAGCCCCTGCACACCACGCTGCTGCATAAAGCACATCATGGAGTATCAGGATTCATACAGATCTGGGTATATATAAATCCCTAGCCATAAGATCTGGACAAGTTCTTTCACCTCTCTGAGCCTCAGTTTCTTTACTGGTAATAATAATAATAATAATAATAATAATAATAATAATAATAGCAGCACTTCCTCATAATAGCACCTATCTCAGAATTGTCGTGAGGATTAAATGAAAGGCCATGAAGTGCCTGGTGGAGCTTGGGGCTTAACGATTAGATTCCTTCCCCTTACTGAGCCTCTACTGCCAGCCATGCCATCCAGCCCTATATCTATGCTCTCCCAGGCACCTGGTCTTCAGCTTGCCATGCTCCTCCTCCTCCTCCCATCACTGCTCAGGTTCTGCAAAGTCTTCCCTGAGCCATAGGCAGGTTTATTCCCTGTGTTCCCACAGCACTGGTCATGCTGTGCTGTCGTCACCTATTTCCCCATCAGACTGAACTTCCGGAGGAACCGGGCCTCACCTATCCCATCTATGGGACCCAGGGTCCAGCAAGGGCCTGGCCCTGAGTAGATATTCAGGAATGTCTGTGGAATGAATGCACAAACAGATGCTAATGTGCCCTCTGAGATGCTCACCTACAAGAAAGATGACCACAGAGCAGCAGGGCAGGACGGGAAGAGGGCCGGAGCACTACAGCCTCCTCGGAGGGGCAGACCAGTCTAGCCACTACCAGGGGCCAACGTCACTGTGTGAGACCCCATTCCTTCTTCCTCACTGCTGCCTAGACAAACTGCCTAGACAGGAAGCGCAGGGGCTTTCTGTGGATGCAGAGGTGCAGCAGCCACAAGCCATGATGAGTCTCCACATGGAAAAGGTGGTCAAGACAACATTTGCCAAGGGCCCCTCAAGGTCGGGAAGAAACAGGAACAATTCCTAGTCTCTGCCCTTGAAGGCCTGAGGGACACAGGGACGCCCTCAGCTAAAATGCAAGGCTGAGCATGGTTAGCACTAGAAGAATATTGTAGAAAAATGTTATGCACACCACATATCTATAAAATGGGGAGAGCAGTATGTAGGAGCTGTTGTGAGAATTAAATGAGTTACTACATGGTAAGTGCTAAAATCACAGCCTGGCGTAGAGGCGGTACAATATACATGTTTGATATTATACACACATACGAGCACGCTTGTATACACACCCATGTGTGGAAGAGAATTTGGAAGGATATATATGCCAGGGTAGTAAGACTGGCATGTCTGGGTAGATAGCCTGCAGGTGTTCTTTATTTCCTTCTTTTCTGTCTCTCTATATCTGCTCAGTTTTTGGGTAGTGAAATGTACTGCATTTGTAATAAAGGAAAAAACAATAAAAGCTATTTTTAAAGTAAACAAATAGGAATGACTCATTTTTTCCATTTGTTTTGCTTTGTTTTCCTAATTATAAAGGTAATAGGTGTTCACTGTGGATAATTTGGAAAATATAATGAATAAAAAAACACCCATTATTCCATCATTCAGAGCTGCTAACATTTCACTGCATTTCTTTTCTTATTTTTTTCTGTGTACTTTTAGTTTCCAAGCCTGTTGTATATTCAGTTTTGTACCTAGTGTTTGTCACTTGATCTTACTGTATAAACAAATAACATCATTTATGTACATAATTTAAAAATCCAGGATATTCTTTCAAGTATCTGTAACCCAGTGCATTTAACTGTCCCCTGTAGTTCAGTTATCTCCAATTTCTTGCTATTATAAATAAAGCTTTAATAAACACGTGCAAACAAGTTGGCATTTTGGATTCTTTCCATAGGACAGACTTCTAGAAGTAGAATTACTGGGTCCAAAGACTTGAAGCTTTTTAAGACTCAGTATGTACTGCCAAACTGCTTTCCAGATATGCACCAACTTATGAGAAATTACTACTTTCCCCGCGGAAACATCAGGAAAGGCTTTGAACCAAGCATGAAGATGAAGAAGAGCTTCCCAAGCAGGGAGCCATGGCGCATACTTAGGGGGCGGCTTCTACAGTCTTGAACTGGAATGTGAATCTAGAAAGGTATCTGAGAGTGAGATGGGATAGGCACCCTAAACACCGAGCGACAAGGAGTCTGGATTTTCTAAGCAATGGGCCAGCCATGGGTAGTTCTGGAGCAGAGCAGGCAATTTTGCTTCTTAGTGCCTATTCCATCTCCCCTATATTCAACTCCAAGGATACTCCTAGGATTGGGTTCGGGCTCAGAAGAATGGTCCAATGAGATTCTACAGCCTGAAATCTAAAACTACGATCCTGAAGGCTAAGCTGGGAGGGGTCTCCTGAGGACGTCGTGTGTGGCACTGACCTGGTTTGGTTTATAGGAAAAGCCTCCAAAAGGTCCTCTCCAGAAAGCCATGTCTCCTGCTCTCCAGGACTCGACATATCGGGACATCAGCCCAGTCTGGTAGCACTGGGAGCAAACACAGGGAGACTTCATTGGGACAGGCACATGCTGCCAATACAAACCACGTCAGCCATCAGTGTGGAGCCCATTCTGTAGAGCTAAGCACTTTACATATGTTATCTCATTTGATCACCTAATCATCCCACATACCTCTACTGGTAGTCATTCCAATTTTCAGTGAGGCAGAGCTTACACAGAAGGGAAACAGTGAGGCTGCAATGAAAATCCATAGACCTCCATCCAGCTTTAACTACAGAGGTCTTAAACCCAGGTAACTAATGGGCCATGCAGATAACACAACTGAGTGAAGAATGGGGTGTGAGATGATTTTTGGCAACTAATACTTGCTCAATATCAGAGTGCAGTAAAAAACAGTGGGGACTGGGTAAAGTGAGGAATGAATGCTCCTTCTAAAGGAAGAAGCCACTTTGTAGATTCTAGTACATAGTCTGTGGGGTCGATGATGCTAAACCTTCTGATTTTCATAGGAGTATGACATCCATATTTTTAATGTAAAATCTCCCATTTTTGAAATTCATTCAAAATTTTAAAACATTGTGCAGGCCAAAACCAAATATATGCACGGGCTGGAGTCAGTTTCTAGGCCACTCATTTGTAATCCATGCATTACTGTACATCGTCTTCTGGCTAAAATGAAAAATATAAAGGTTGTGGAGGAGATTCCTCCATAGGGGGGAAGGCAGTCTACATTCCCTGGGGGCCTGCCCACTCCACGCCAAGCACTATGCTGAGGCTGCAGGAGAGACAGCTGCACCCGAAGCTCCATGAAGTTGGCCAGTGCTTGAACCATAAACAGGACTTATGTATCTGAATGAATGAATGAATCAGCAAATCAATCAATTAATCCAGGTTCGGGCCTCCCCTTAAGGATCTCACAACCTAGGAGGGACTCACATCTCAATCATACACAAGGTAGAGACTACCTAATATTCCATGAGAAGGATAAAGTTCTGGGAGAGCCCTAAGGAGGTGCAGTCACTTTCAATGAAGCAGAATTGAGGACAGTTTCTTGGAGAAGGAAGCATTTGAGCTGGACCTTGAAGTCTGGGTAAGAAGTCTAGGGATGGAAGCAGAAGGTCTGAGAGGATTCTGGGCATAAGGGATGCTATGGTCAGGGGTAGGACAGCCCAGATGCTGTTCTGGAAACAGCAAGCAGACAAAATAGAGTGGGGGTGAGGGGGAAGCACCAGACAACAGGATGGGAAGGAATTTAGAATGAGATTATAACCAGGCTTGAAGGAGGGATAGGGTTCTGGTCACCAGACATCCTTTTAAGCACCTACAGCTATCTATAGCACCACCCCTGACTTCCTTGAACACTGCGTATATGCGTAAAGCAAGGAAAAGTCCTCAGCTCACCTAGAAGAGGTCTGGGAGGGGGGCTACATTTTTCCCGCTAACTTACTGTAGGCTGTGTCTCAGAGTACACCTTGTTTTCTGGCCCCAGCCTCAGGGAGACACAGCCCCAGCTGTAGCCTAAGGCCCTATGGCATAGGTAGCTCTCAAGGAGTAAGAAAGAATTCTTCCATGTCTCCAGCACCCACACAGAGCCTGGCTCAATATACACTTGTTAAAGAGGACTGACAGTAAACTTCTGCTCTTCTACTCAGGAGTCATATTATCCAAGGGGCCTTGGGACAATGACATCATCTCTCTGAGCTTTGGTTTCTTCACCTGTAAAATGGGGATAATATGATCTACTCCGTAGGGTGGTTATGAGGCTGAAATGAAATAATGAAAATAAAGAGGCAGGAATAGTGTCTGGTGCCCAGAAGGTGCTTGAGAAATGGAAGTTCCTCCTTCTCATCTACATAGAAGGGTAAACCTGAGAAAAGCCCTCTGCCTTCCCAATACGCAAAGACATTTCCAGCTCTTCCTAGCCAGAGGCTTAGGGATAATTAAACATCTCTCTAAAGAGAGGCTTTCTGGTAAACGAAGGAGAAAATCAGCCTTGCAGCTGGGAGAAATCCAGCTGCCCTGAAGAACTGTCTCCAGGCTTATCCTTTCAACAGAAACACACCCAGACAAGCAGCTTGGGGAAGCAGGCCATTTGGAGAGGATTTGTGGAATCTCCCAGACAAACAGTTGCGTGGAGAAGGGATCCCATCCAAGCTTATGTGCAGGGAGTAAACACTTGGGCTCTGAAGGCGGGCAGGGAAGGCAGAGGCCACAGACAGTGCTGAGGTCTTGGAGTCAGGAGGCCAGGGCGCACCTACCAGCCACACTTCTTACTAGCTGTGGGGCCTTGGGTTCTCCTGAGGCTTCAGTATGCTTATCAAAGACATGGAGACAATAATTTCTGCCCTCCACAGGAGATAAAGGATGTGAAAGCTATTCTTAAGCAATGGTGTTCCCTAAGATTCCATTGGGGAAATGAGGATCTATAGCTTTATATTAGCTTAACCCATATGAAACCACTGTTTCTGTAAGTCAAAAATGTTAAAGCATCAGCAAGTTCATGTTGTTTCACCTAATCATTTTTTCCACATAATTGGACCTTCATGACTTACAAATTTTGGTACCTATTCTTTGGGTCTCTGAGGTGTTTTGTTATCCAACCCACTCCGATCGCCTAATCTCTGCCAACCCTCTCACCACCTTGGCTGCCTCCACAAGCACCTCTCCTCTTGCCATTCAGACTGGGTATAGTTCCCACAAGACCCTGTTCTGTTTCACCCCTCCCTGCCTTTAGTTATCCAGCCCCTCGGCCTAGAATGCCATTCTCTGCCACTGCCAATTTGTACTCCCCCTTTAAGGCCCAACTCAAGTGCTCTGGCCCCTGCCCACCCACCCAGAAGTGACCTCAGGTTAGTGTGGTCCACAAGGTCCTTGTACACCTCCTTCTTATCCAGGACAAATGATAAACAGTTCCCCAATCATGCCTCCTTTGCTGTTGCACATGTTGTTCCCAGCACTTAGAGCTTCCTTCCCACACTTTCCCCTACTTCCCCACTCCTTAACCACACAGCTCACACACACATCTTCTGCTAGGAGGCCCAGCCTGCTTTCTCACACCGCCAGCTACTGTAAGTTGGACTGGGACCTCCTGTCATGGTGTCTATCAAATTATATGATCCGGGACTGGCCTTCTGTCCCAAAACAGGCACCATGTCTGAATTATATGGACCCCCGTGCCCAGCACATGATAGGTGCTGGGCGGCTTGGCTCCCCTTCTCCCAGGGTCAGTGTTCACCTTCCATTGATAGGCAAGAAAACAAGAAGGAGAAACTTTATCAGTCTGAGTCTCCTTTTCATAAATCTGTGTTGGTCCAGCAGCCCCCCTTCATCAGGAAAGGAGATGGAAGAAGGCCTCCTTCACTGTCCCCACTCTTCCCTCAAGCCAGCCTCCTCCCATGTGAATACTGGCTTTTCCCCATCAGTCCCACATCAGTGGGAGCTGCCTCATCCCAACCAAGCTGGCATATGAAGGTTCCAGTCCACAGCATCTTAGAGCATCCATGTCAGTCAGCTCACCTTGATTAAAACTTCAAAGTATCCTTCCGCGTTGGCAGGGCTGATAGGCGTATAGGCTCTTTGAATTTCTAAGTCATCTACTATCCCTCTGGGAAAAAGAAGCACTTAGTTAGGCAGTCAGCCAGTCACTCAACGAACCTTTATAGGTTCCTACTCTGCTAGGCTAGTGAAAGTAAAGATGGGGTCCAGTCATCCCCAGTGGTCCTTACTGAGGGACAAATGAGGTAGAGCAGAAAAAAGGAGCACTGAGCTCCCCCACTGCCACATGCTGGCTGTGAGACCCTGGGCAGGTCATTAATTCCTCTGCCCCTTCAGTAAAATAAGGTCAACCACCTGAGTCCCTATTGTGTGATTCTACTGGGATTACAGATGGGAAAGTGTTTCAAAAAGGACATTGATGATGTGAGCTGTTTTTAGGACATCACTGAGGTTTTTTCCTGACCTCTTCTCAACCACAGAATGATAAGGATAAAAACAACTGTGTTTAACAAGTGTCTAACATCTGTTAAACACTACCACATGCCAGGAGCATCAGAATTGGAAGGATCCTCAAAGATGCCCTATTCCAAAGCCCGACTCCATGCATGAATCCTCTCCACAACGTTGTCAATAAGGAGGCCATGATGATCAACATGAATAACAGTAATAGCAGCCTTGTTGGCTTAAACACCTACTACACATCAAGCATACTATATGCTTTATCTTATTTAATTCAAATAATAAGCCAAATGAGAAAACCGAGGCCTAGAAGGAAAGGCACTTGCCCAAGTCACACAGTTAGAATTCACCCATAGCTCTGTGCGACCGCAGAGCCAAGTTCCTCACCATTATTCCTCAGTGATTCCCAAAAGCATCTTCGATGTGCAAAATTCTCTTCTCTAAGGTATGCAAAGATTAAAAAAAAAAAAAAAAGGCCCTATCCTAATGCATCGAAAGCAAGGGAGCTAGACAGAAATAGTCAGTAAATGCTTATGGAAAAATGAGGAAATAAACAGAATATATGGTGTGGCCTGAATGCAAAGAACACTGTAATATTTGCTGCAACAGAGGCAATACTGACATGCCACAGAGGGAAAGACCACTCTCGTTGGGGGAACCTCAAGAGGCTTCCTGGAGCTGGGAATTACAGGATGAGCAGGCCACTGACAGGTGAAAATGAAGATAGGAAGGGAAGTAATTCCAGGCAGGGGCATAGCCTGGGCAAAAGCTTAGAAGTAGGATAATGTAAAAGCAGGAACTGGTAAGTGGATCATTTGAGGCTGGTACAAGGGGCAAGGTATGGGGAGAGGGGGGAGAGGAGAAGAAACTTGGTGGGGAAAAGGGAAGCTGGGACCCTGGATTAGGATGTCATTGGGGAAGCATCATGGAGCACAAGAAGGTGTTGGAACAGGGAGTGACATGGTCAGCTGCATGTGTTAGGAATGTCATTGGATTGGCAGAGTGGGTGGAGGAGAAGGGCCAGCCTAAAGGCAGGGAGATCTGGGTATCTCTGATTTATGGATGATAGGCTGCCTGGGCTGTGACTTGCCCTGTGGCCCCTTCTGTCCACTGAACAGTGAGCTTTAAGGACCACCAGCCAGGCCACAGACTAGAATGAGCTGGGCACAAATACCAGGGGGTCAGTTTGAGGCAAGTAGCCAGAAGGAGACCAGTAATACTCTCTCTCTCTTGGTTTTCCTCTCCTCTGGTTGCTCCTTCTGTCTCTTTTTCTGGCTCCTCCTATTCTTGCCAATACTGTAAATGCTGAAGTAGCCACAGTTCAGCCCTCTGCCCTTCCCTCTTTTCATGCCACAAGCTCCCAAATTCCACCCAGGTATATATCAATGATTCCCATATCCACATCTGCAGCTCAGATCTCTCTGATAAACCTCAGGCCCATAGAGTGAACTGCCTGGCAGAGCCTCCATCTGGAGGTCCCAAAAGGTCTTGTCCCTGGGCAGCTGAGGGTGGGGACAGAGGTGTAAGGAGAGTGCAAAAGTAGGCTGGGAGGAAAAAGGAACTTCAGAGGAGTGGCTAAGAGTCTAACTCAGGAGCAGGCTCTCTGGGTTTGAATCCTGGCTCCATGAATTATTAGCTGTGTGATCCCGGGCAAGTCTCTTACTCTCATTGAGTACCTTTCTATCAACTGGTGCTAACTGTATTAGGTTAATGCCACAGGCTCTAGAGCCACACTGCCTGCCTTCAAATCCTGGCTCCAACATTTTCTAATTGTGTGACTTTAGGCAAGTTACTGAACCTCTCTGACTTCAGTTTCCTCTCTGACGGTACTTACCACACAGGATTTTGTGAGGATTAAAGGAGTTCATATGTATAAGCACACAGAACTATGCCTTGGCTAGTAAGTGCTATAAAAGTGTTTGCTGTTATTATTAGTATTATTTATTATGAAAATGCATTATCTAGTTCAATCCCCAAAACCTTTGAATCATGTATTACTATGTCTATTTTGAAGATGATTAATGGAGGCTTAAGCAGGGCGTGGGGCGAGGGAGGGGGAGGGGAGCGGGAGTGGGGGCGGGAGGCACTGTTAAGCAGTTGCTCTAGGCCACACAGCTAGCAAATGGCAAAACAGGGCAGCAAAGCTTCCATTCTCCCACTACCTGAGTGTACCGTAGGATAAGGTGCTGGCCGGGCCGCAGGTTGAGCCGCCTGTTCCCGGGTAGTGCAAACTGGACACGGTAGGTGTCCTTAGTGATTTTGTCCATGGCACTGATGTGGAAGGCCAGGAAGGTTTCTGGGCTCAGTTTGGAGGGGCAGCTCTGCAAAAGGAAAATATCCAACAGCTAAAAGCTGGGGCTCAAGAGACATGCAAGCAACCGCAAGCATCTGCAAGCATCTTTCCCACTTTCCCCAAGAAAGCTATCCCAGCTACTAAGTTTTCTGTTACCATAGAGTACTCCTACCTTATTTCCTTTCATGCTTTGATCTAAGAACACTAGAGAACTTTAATGTGCTAACTCTTAAGTCTTCCATGGCTCCCCTCTGCCCAAGGATAAAGTACAGGCTCCTTAGCTAGATACTCCAGGGCCCTGGGGAAGACCCCCAGGCCTCATTTTACCTGCCATGCATTAGATGCCAGACTCTTCTCGTCCTCCCCAAACACCCTGCTGCCTCCTACCTGTGAGCTGGGTTATTACTCAAGCTGGGCCCTCCGTCCAGATCACTCATCTCCAATGTATCAACAACCCACTCACTCATTCTTCAAACCTGCTAAAATCCAGAATTTAGAAATTGATTATCTCATCTAATAACCTTATTTTACATGTGGGGAAACTGAGGCTTGAGTGGTAATGACTTACTTATCCAAGGTCACATCATGAGCAGGGACTCAAAATCAATGTCTTCTAAGTCTCAGTCCACCGCCCTTAACATTCCACCCAACCTGTACCTTCTCCAGGAAGCCTTCTCTGAATGCCGTAACTCATGGATCTCTCTCTCCTGTGAAATGCCTACAACTTAACTCACTTCTGGGACCCCCCCCTCCTCCACCCCCGCAAACTCTGAACCCGGATCTTTCTGCTTCCACTAAACACTCTCTTTTTTTCTCTGCTGTACAGTCAGGGAAAGCTTCCTAGAGCAGGTATGCTGCACAGGGCCAAGGCCAGGTATATGCTGCCACCCTGGCCCTCTTATCTGAGGAGCAGCTCTCCCTCACCTGTGACTCCTTCTCTCTCAGCAGGCTTCTGTCTTTGCTGGCTCGGGCTGCCTCCCACCTTGCCAGGTCGCGGTGATAGAGGTCAAACACACAGGGCGAGCAGCCACTGCCGCAGCACTGGGAGGGCAAGGGCTCCACCGGCCGAAGCTGCAGCCAGGCTTCCTCATCATCCTCCTCCTTCTTCTCACCCATGGGCAATGGGCTGGGGCAGCCTGGGAGCGAAAGCTGGGTGCTCTTCCCAGAGCAAGACTGGCTCTGTGAGGGCAGAGGCCCACACCTTGTTCCCCTACTAGTCTAGGAAAGAGAAAACATGTGGTTACACTCTGGTCACCTCTACTCCTCCCATTCTCCCTGAGGCCAGCAGGTGCCATGCTCTGTGTGAGCACTGGGGACAGGAATGAATCCACCCTGTGATCTGGTGCCTGGCAGAAGAGGCAGACAAACAGGACATAATTAGAACTGGCAACCAAGGTTTGCTGACCTTTTCCTGTGCTCTGTGTGCTGATTTAAGCATTTTCCATAGAAAATCTCATTGAATTTTTTAAATATTTCAAATGATGAAGTAAAACATATATGTACAATTTAATCATTATAAAAATTATAAAAAATAAATTAAAATGTTGTAAAAGAACACCTTTGTAACTACCACTCAGTAAAGTAAAAAGAATCCTGCCGGCATCCTTGAAGCCACTTATGTGAGTCCCTTCCTGATCACATTCCCCATGTCCTTCCCCCTAACCACCACCTTGACTTCTGATATATCATTTCCTTGCTCTCCTTAGTTTTGTCACGTTTGCAACACGAACCACGACAGTGCGGCTCTGCCCAGTTTTTACCTTTACAGAGACAAATCATATTCTTTCACTCAGCATTGTTGGTGAGTCACCTACCAATCTGCTACATCTCATTTAACCTTTACAACAACAAGGCCAGTACTGGAGGTGTCATTTTATAGATGGGAACACTGGGGTCTGGAGAGGTTTAATAACTTACTCAGGGCCACACGGCTCCTAAAATGGTGGCAATAGGATTTTAACTCCAGTCTGTCTGGTTTCAGAACATACTGTTCCTCAAGCACAGGAAAGCAGGTGGAAAAGATTGTGGTGGTCCCGGTGAGAGGAGACAAGGACCTGGACAAGGGCAGCTTCAGCAAGGATGAGAGGACAGGGGTCGACTAGAGAAATATGGAAGAAGGAATTAATAGGACGTGCATGGAGTGACTAGATATGAGGTGAGGGGTATAGAGAGAGGTTAAAAGGACATTCAGGTGTCTGGTTTGGATCCCTGGGCTGGACAATAGGCTCAAGAGAAACTGAGTTTAAGGAGAAAGAGGAAGAGAAAATGATAAGTTCAGTGTGAGCTCTGCTGCGTGCCCATGGAGCATCCAAGTGCGAAATCCAGTTGTCAGTTGGGTTAAACAGGTCTAGGTAGCTGAGTCTGGAGACAGAGATCTGGGTAACTGACACCAAGGGAGGGATGAGGAGGACAGAAGGTAGAGGAAGAGAACAGAAGGCTGGAGCCTTCTGTGAGGGCCTGCTTAGCTTCACTCCCTCCTGCAAGCACGAGCAGTACTTGGTCCACCCCTGGTCATCACAGGTGCTCAGTACACACTTCAAACCAATGACTCTCATCTCTACCTCACAGCATTTCATACTGTTTAGAAGTTACACGTTTACATGTCTTTCTCCTCTGAATTCGAGGGTAGAGACCTGATTTTTATTCATTTAATAAAACAGCACAGTGTATATTTTAAAATGTGTGTTAGATGAGGAAGGAAGGCAAGAAGGAAGGAAGGAAGTGGGGAGGGAGGGAGTTTGATTTCAGGGTTATTAGGTAAACACAGGCTGAAAGACTGATCAGGGAGGAAAAGTTAAATGGCTATGATTTATTCTGAGATATATCCCTGACTGTAAGGGCAGTTTGGAATTTATCAAGGTTCTCCATATTTACATGTGGAACTTCTCAGTTTATATAGAAATAGACCTGATCATCTCACCTGCAAGCAAGCTACCCATTTAAAATTCCACAGGCAAATCAAAGTAAAAAGAAGGTGTTCCTTCTTATCTGAGAAAAGAACCACGGGGAAGTCTGATGTCACAGAACATTTTTGATATAAATATCATTCCTCTAAAATGCAACTACCTCTAAGAGTTCCAGCCTTTGATTTCCTCCCATTCATTCCTGCCATATACACTTACTAGGCAGGGCTACTGAATGAGATGCTGGGGTGTAGAGGTGAATGACACTCGTCTCTGCTTTGGAGGCACTCATGGCCTAGTGGGAGAGTTATCTACTGAACAGATAACAACCATTATAAGAATAGATGCCACCAACTAGGCCAGAGTCTATGCCAACTACTTTGCACTGCCTCGCTTAGTCCTCCTGACAGTCATATGGAGGAAGGCCATGCTCTTTCTCAGATCACAGAAGAGGCCCAAGTCAGGAAATGCAAAGTAGTAAAATTAGTACTCATGCCTGGGTCTCCTTCTTATGCCTTCAGGCTGGTGCTCTTTGTCACTAGATTTCACGCTTCTGGAGGGCAGGGGGAGTAGTGTGTCTTCATCTCTAATTCCCAGTGCCTAGCTCTGGGCTGGCAGAGAGCAGCCAAGGGCCCAACTTGCCAAATTGTCAATTGGAGCCTCCCAACTAATTTCATTCATGCATCAAGTGCTAGGGTCAAGGTGTGGGACAAGTCTGAGAAGGGCAGAGGGCAAACCACCAAGTCTGCCTGAAGACCCAGAAGTCCTATTTCTTGGTTACCAATCACTTTCCAGGCATCCTAACCTTTAAGATCTTTTCCACTTTTCCTGCTTCCCACATCCATTTACACTGGAGCTTCCCATGGGCCCAAAGGATGTGCTTCTAGTCTCCCTACATCATCCATCAGCACACCTGCCACCAGCTCTGATCACACCAGTCCCCTGCTTAGCAACATCTAACCAGCTCCTTCATTGCCTAATGGATTGAATCCAATCGTCTTGCCTGATGCCCAAGGTTCTTCCTGACCAGAACTTGTCCAAATTGTTTTACCACTTACTATCATCAGTTTTAGAAGGGTAGTCCTTGTGCGCAATAAACCTTTCTTTTATAGAAAAAAGGGTCTGGTTTCAGAAAATCTGATTCTACTGCTGGTTCTATGATTTCAGGAAGGCTGGAATCCCCTTCATGGCAAGAGCGGTGTCTTAATATTTCTGTAGTCTACCACCAAGTACAGGCCTAGCATTAGGAAGGCCCCAGTGAGTGGTGAGTGCTCTCATTCAGTTAACAAATAAGGTCTGAGAGCCGGCACAGTGCAGGTGCTGGGGTACAGCAGAGGTAAATAGGACATGAGCTCTACCTTCACGGAGCTAGCAGCCTAACATGATGTTACATTAATTCAATCCTTTTTACCGCTTTTTTTTTTTTTAACCAGGTATGTATTTGAAGGAATGAGGTCTGGTCCCCTCTTTATGCCAATTTCTTAATCTCTAAGATTTTTTTTCAAGATAAAGTGAGATAAGTTAAAGAACTGCAAACCGCTGTACATTGTGCGGGTTATTCATATCTATCTTTGCCTTAAATTTACCTTTTCTGTGTTCTAATACTCCCACTTCCTCTGGCATTTTGATAATTGGTAGAGGAGCTGGCCATGTCAATCATGAATTTTAAAGACTCAGTTTGTGCCTTTCAGCCTCTATCTTTTCAGTCTGAGAGGCACCGACTTATAGCCAGGCCTTGATACACGTTGTTGCCTCTGCCTGGATGTCTTGCCTCATCCTTCAGGCGTTGCCTTAAAGTTACCTCCCTTCAGAGGCCCTCATTCTCATTCTCTATCATGTACCATGTTTGTTTCTATTAGTATTTATTCATTAAATATTTAAGTACTTACTACCTTTAGGGCACTGCGCTAGGGGCAGGGAATACAGCAGTGAAGAAACAGAACCCTCTGCACTCACGGAGCTCATATTACAGTGGGAGATGGTCATTAACCAAGATCAAAATGGAAAACATGTTAGTGTCAAATGTTAAAGAGAAAAGTAACAGGGGAAAGGGGATGCGAAGTGTGTGGTTATTGCAATTGCTTTAGTTCACTTGCTTTCTGTTTCTCCTACTAAAATGTAGGCTCTATGTCGCACATCTATTTTATTCACGAAGGGAAGCACAATGCTCAGCACAGCGGGCATCTGAGCTGATAAACAGGTGTTGCTTAAAGAAAAAGGAACACCTCCCTCTCTCTGGCCTTGCTTCCAAGAGACGGAAAGGGATGTCTGAGGAAAGGGGAGGAAAGTAATTTACTTTCGAAGCGGGGAAGAGGCGTGCAGTACAAGAGGTCGGGAGCGGCGCTGGTGTGGGAGACGGGGCCACTACCAGGCACAGAGTAGAGCCACGGTAAAAAGTGCCAGCACCAGAGAGAAGTGAACGGAGAGCAAAGGAAACTTACAGCGCACCCACTATGTGCCGGTCGCTGTAGAGGCGCGCTAGCTTAGGCGTGTCTAGCCCTGTTTTTACAGCGAGAGACACTGGGGTTCAGAGGCAAGTGCTTTGCCTAAGCTCTAAATGCTCGTTAGCTGTTCAGGCTGCTCAGCGTTCAGGTTTCAAGTCCTGATGTTCTACTCCGGTTTCAGCCCCAACCACCACCACTCACCTACTACACTCCAGCTCTTGGCCTCACCTGAAGATCCTTTAGGTTCCCCCACCTCCATTTCCCACCTATAAGAAAAGAGGACGGCCTGTGGGATGGGGCAAGGCTATGATGCCCTCACTTTGATTGGTTCAAGTGGCTGCCACTCATAAAACTAGCTTTGGTGCCCAGCCCCTTTTCTTCCCAGTAGACCTTGCGCACGGGAAGATGGCGGCGTCCAGGTGGAGGTCTTGAAGAACCGAACCGGTATGGCTTTGGCGTCGGGCCACGCAAGGCGGGCGCTGCGTCTTCCTAGAAGGCTCGGCCTTGGGGGCGATGGAACCCCGAGACGCGGGGCGTACGAGTGGGGCGTTCGCTCCACGCGGAAGCCCGAGCCTCCTCCCCTGGACAGGGTGTATGAAATCCCTGGATTGGAGCCCATCACCTACGCGGGGAAGATGCACTTCATGCCCGGTCTGGCGCGGCCGGTCTTTCCGCCGTGGGATCCCGGCTGGACGCACCCAAAGTTCCGCCGCGCGCCCCCAATCCAAGAGCATCCGCTGTACAAGGACCAGGCCTGCTACACTTTCCACCAGCGTTGCCGCCTCCTCGAGGGTGAGGCTCCTGGATGGGCAGGAGGGGACCATGTTCCTCTACTCAGTACTGACCCCAAGCCCTCTGTGGCTTTGGGCAAGACATTGAAACCTAAAGGGTCTCGCTTTCTTCGTCTGTGAAATGGGGCTAGTAGTGATTCTTATTATGAGAGCTGTCCGAATTAAGTGAGCTGTAAAGAGCTGTGCTTGTTTGAAGGAGGTATTAGAGTTGGAGTAGCAAAGTGAAAAGACCTGGTTTCCGGGCCTAGTCCTGCCTCTAACTCTGAGATTTGGGGCAAGTGGCTGAACCTTCCTGAGCCTCGCATTTTCTGTGAAATAAGTGGTTTTGACTAGATGGTTCTTATGACACTTCCAGCTCTTGACACCTGGGAGATGTAGCTGTACATTTAAGAAATAGAGGGATGGAGCAGCAGAAAGAGTGCCCTTGCCTATAGCCTCATTTCATAAGCTTGATGAATATGACCGAGAGGAAAAGTGATTTGTCCACAGGCCCACTTTGGTTAATAGTGAAGCCAGGGCTGCATATCTCATTTCATAAGTCAGTGTCCTTTGTCAAAGTCAGAGCCAGGATGTTCCTTTTCAAGGAAAACGGATTACCCAACTCCCACACCAGAGTTTTGTTTTGTTTTGTTTTGTTTACTCACCACAAAATCTGTAAGTTACATTTCTAAATGTTTGTATTTCCAATGTCTTATAAGCCTTAAAGTGAAAAGTTTCATTGCCTCATTGTCTTTCATTGATTACTACTAAAGAAATTGCCTGAGGGTGTCTCCCCCAAAGTTTCCTAGGCTCGCTTTAATCTCAGACGTAACTTTACAAACTTTACAAATGAAGATATGTCCCCGAGTCAGAGTGGTTTTCCAGCTGCGATGAGTAGCCTGCTAACCAAAGCAGTAACCAGCCCTCTGTCAACATGTGGGCACAATCAAAGTGTCAACTTTGATCTGAGGGTGAAGGACTGATGTATGGACTTAATGCAAAACTTAGGTCCCTATGTCTGTGCCTGTTCCTCCCTTAGTGAAGCCAGATCTGGGGAAAGTGAAGGAAGGAGTTTTGCCTAGGACAGTAGCCCGTTGAAAGTAGCTGACATTTCTTAATGTTTAAAGATTAAGCAGTCAGAATCAAGTCTTTTAGTTTACTTATACTCCATCTTTTTCTGGAAAGTATTTTGAGCATATTATAGAAATTTTACAACACAGATTAAAAATAGAAAGGTGAGGCAACCAGCACAAAGGAAAAATAAAACAGTGTGGTGAATAAAAACAAAAAAAAACACACCACTCTGTGAGGTTCTGTTTGCTAAAGAGGAGCCCCAAACTTGGTTCTCAGCTTATTAGCAGTCAACAAATGGTATAGAAACGGGGGTACTGACGAGGCCAGTTGCCTGTTTCTGTAAATTGTTTTATTAGAATACAGCCATGCCTACTTGTTTACTTTTTTGTCTATGGCTGCTGTCATGCTACAGTGGCAGCTGAATAGTTGTGGTAGAGACTATATGACTTGAAGCTGAAAATATTTACCATCTGGCCCTAAAGAAATAACTTATGTTGAGCCCTGATATAGGGGAAAACATTTACAGTTATGCAGTTCACCATGTTCATAAGACAAGACAGTACTCTACCCAGGAAAATCCCAGCCCTCCTGTACTGAGGCCAGGGAGAGAGTCAGAAGGTCTCAAGGAAAACCCTATGTAATTAATAGAAAAATATCCTCAGTATAATCATTTTGACAAATACGGCAGTATGTTTCATACAGCTTCTTCATACAAAAATCTGCTTATGAAATAACTTATAGAATCTCAAAGTTCGAAGAGATGTGAAAAATTATCCATTTAAGGGCTCCCAAACTCAGGGCTCTTCAAGTTATTCATGGTTTAAAAGTTATTTTCCATTATTTCCAAAAACTGTTTTCCCTTGATAAAACAACATAGACTTAATCCTGGGCCCACACCTAAAAAATGAGGAATATTTGGTAGATACAGGCTTTTCCGATCAAGGACTAGGGTGTGATTTAATAGAAAGGATCTAGATTTTGAAAGGTTGGCATCCATTGATTTAATCCCATAGTCAAGTGTCTGAATCCTGCAGGCAACAGACAGACCCTGGCATGATTCAGCCTTATGATCTCAGCCATCTGAGCCACTTTTGAATTCTTCCTATGGCAAGCACTCCCTATCTCAGTTGTTAACTATCCTTAAGTAGACGAGTCATTCCTGAAGTTGAGTTGAAATGACTGTCCTAGCTTGGCCTCTTTATTTTTACTCCTGACCCCTCAGATGTCACAGAAGAAATCCCATAAAATATCCCTCCCTTTTCCCCAAGATGTTACCTGGCAGGCTTAAGTATCTCTTCTCGAATTGTCTTTTTTTTTTTCTTCTTATAACCAATTACCCCAAAGGTGTAAAGCAGGCCCTCTGGCTTACCAAGGCCAAGTTAATAGAAGGCCTTCCTGAGAAAGTGCTTAGCCTTGTTGAGGATCCAAGGAACCACATAGAGAACCAAGATGAACGCATTCTGAATGTGATCTATCATGCCCGTCTCTGGCACTCCACTGAAAACATCCCTAAGAGAACAACCTACTGGTAAGTTTCCCCCAAGTCAGTAAGATTTCTAGTTGATGAATTTTGGTTATATCTGTTGCTTTATATCTCCAAATGTTTCTTCTTTTCTCCAAGCCCAATCATTGTGGACAGTCTGTTACAGCTGTGTAAATCCCAGACTTTCAAGCATCCTTCGCTAGCCAGGCGGATCTGTGCCAAAAACTACACGTTATCCACCACTTGGAATCGAGGTTGGTTATCTTGTACGCCAGAAAGCTTTAGTCTGTTTATCAGTCTTTCTAGTCTTAGCCCCACCACCAGTTCACATTCCCACATAACCCCCTACTCCCATATGTATCCTCACTCCCATCCTCATGGTCTAATTTTATAGGCTCAGACACATCCTCATTATCATTAGCCACAGCACAGCCTTTTTTGTTTTTAATCATTTCTTCCCAAGACTTCATTCAACCATATCTATTGAGTGCCTGCAAGTTCCTAAATGTTGACAATAAGGAAGTAATAAAGCATACACAGTCTCTGCCCTCACAAGCTCATGTTCTGCTGCAAGAGCCTTCTTACCCCATGCATGCTTTTCTCCTTTGCCCAGTTCATTTTCCATGTAGCTGTTATAATGATCTTTCTAAAGTGCAAGTCTTCTTATGTCCCTCATGTTTCATATCCTTCACTATCTCCAAGTAGCTGAAACCATTTATCATGGTATCCAAGGCCCTCTGTGATTTGGCCACCCAACTAGTCTTTCTAGTCTTATCTCCTGCTCTAATACCCACCACCCCACATGCCCAAATGTACACTTTAGCCACCTGCAGCTTTTGGGGCATCAAGCTTTTATAGCTTTGCATGTGCTATGCATTCTGTCTAGAACTCTCTTTTCTGCTTTCCTCATTTGACTAAATTCTTATCTGCAAGACTCAATTCAAATCCCCTTCCCATGTGAATCCATAGGTTAGCTAGCTAGTTCTCCTCTGTGCTCTTTATGCCATTACTTGTATTTTTATCATAGCACATATTATACTGTGTTGTAGTTATCTGCTGTCTTTCCTGTCTGCCCCCCTAACTGTGAACTCCTGATGTCAGGAACCCTGTGTTGTTCATTTTGGTGGAATCCTGGAGCAGAGAAACCAGCTATGAAATAATTTGGGATTTTCAGGACATCTTTTTGGTTGGGTTTCTCTGGCTTGCCCCTTTGAGCATGGAATTTCTGGCAAGCGGTCAGCTTTATAGAGGTAATGGCACCACTGAAGAAATTAGTGAGCCTTATTAATAGAAGAGAACTTTTTGGCCCATCATCAAGTATTACCTCTAATTAAACTGCCCCATTTGGAACTGTCACTGGAGGAGAGATGTGAAGGGACTTGAATTGGAAACCACACAAGAGTGGTCTGTGGGGAGAATCTAAAACCCAAGGTTAGGCAGGGTCCAGGCACATGTATCTTCCTTGCAGATTATATATGAGAAAACAGGAAATACTTTAGAAAACTGTTCTTGAGGTGTGGGTATGATGTGTTTTAACAACCACATCAGAGTTTGTCCACAGATGTAGTATCCCTTTTTTACATACTGAGTAAGTGAGACCACATGCTAATTAAATGGCAGTGCTATTGGCCAAACCAGTTTTTAGATATGTAAGTTCATTATCCTTGATCTATTACTATCACACTGCTATTCGACTATTTCTAAAAATCAATCATTCAGAGAAAGATTTGCCTCCACGTGGAATGCTCAGAAAGCTATTCTCAAGGAATTTTTCCAGCATATTTTGCCTGGTGGTGGCACGTGGCCTCCTGTGGGAACCTCTGTGAAGGATATTCGTACTTGTTCACAATGGCAGTCTTTCTGATTAGTCAGATGTGAGTTTTTTCTTCATACACCTGTGTCTCCATGTACCAGATATGCTAATCCAACTTAAGTGAGGCTTTCTGACAGGCTCGATTTATTCTACTCTCAGTTGTTGTGGACAATCTGGCCCTTTTCCTGGATTTAGTAACCTGGGCAGAGAGTAACTCTCGCTCATTTCTGGGTCCCCAGCTTAGAGCAAGCAGGTGCTTAGGACGATCTCTATAGGGCAGCCTGAACCCACAGAGACCACGAGGCCTCAGGGGTCACTGGAAAGGAAGAAGAGTGCATTGGTCAGTCCCCCTCTCAAGAATCCCAGGATTGAGAACCATATGATTTCACATGTGGAATATAAAACCGAAAGCAACAAATGAATAGACAAACGAAAACTCATAGACAAAGACAACAGTATAATAGTTCCCAGAGGGACTAAGTGGGGAGGGGGAGGTAGACAAGGGTAAAGGGGGTCAAATTTGTGGTGACAGAAGATTTGACTTTGGGTGGTAAACACACAATGCTATATACAGATGATGTATTACTGAATAGCACACTTGAAACCTATTTAATTTTATTAATGTCACTCCAATAAATTTAATGTAAAAAAAAAAAATTCCAGGATTAATCTCTCTTAACCAAAGTTTTGTTTTCTGTGATTAGGCTGGCCAGCTCGGAAAACTATAAAAGACTTGAGCATGGTGGGACAAAACTGAGATAAGGCTTTAGACCAGGTTAGACTAATCGTCTTTCTCCCCTTTTAGAATCTCTTCTCCTTCAGGTCCGTGGTTCTAGTGGATCCCGACTAAATGCCAAGGACCTTCTGCCCCCCATTGCCTCCAGAGAGGAGGTAGAAGCTACTAAGAATCATGTTCTTGAAACCTTCTATCCCATATCTCCCACTGTTGATCTTCAGGAATGCAATGTTTATGATGTGAAAGACGACACAGGTGAGTATCAAGCCTTTGACATTCAGGCAGCGTGGAGAAGAGAGATGTGTTTTTTTTTTTTTTTTTTTTAAGGGAAAGTACATATTGAGTACTTACTATATGCTTGGCACCTGACTTGCATTTTCTTCTAAGATCCATGGAGCAGCCCTGTGAGACATATACTATTATCCCAATTTTATAGGCAAGGTAACTGAGGCTCAGGGAGGTGAAATGATTTGCTCAAAGGCTGACTTTGATTTTGACCCCTGAAAAGCTACTCTTTTAGGTCAGAGTTTTAATGGGTGGCTAGAGGGACATTTGATCAGGGGCCAAATGTTTCCTATATGCATAGGTCCCTTGAAAGACACCTCTTTCTATGTAACCTGTAAATTCTGGCAACCTCCTGGTAGGACTGAAGAAACCCCACAGGCATTGAATGGGTCTATTTATCCAAACTCCATCAAATAAGGCATCGCTGTCTACCCAGTAAGCTCAGACAGAAACTAGGGAGTCAGGCTAGGCAGACCTGCAACTCAGTCATGAGTGTCTTTCTCCTTACCCTCGCTTGATTTCCACAGCTGCAACCTAGGTCAGTCCCTCCCGGCTCTCAGTCTACCTGTTGCCACAACCTCCCAACTGGTCAGTCTGCTTTAGGCTGTTTTCTCTCCAGTCCACCGAGTTCACATTTCCAGAGTAGCCCTTCTAAAGCACAAATCTAATCTCATCTCTCTCCATGCCCATCCTCCCCATTGCCTATTGGATAGAGTGTGAACTTCTTAACTTATTACATGAGGGCTTTCGGGTCTGGCTTTTGCCTCTCTCCAGCCTCACCTTTGTCTGCTCCTCTTCATACCCCTTTATTTCAGCTGTGCTTAATATACTGTGCCCTTTCTCACCTCCATGCTTTGACACGTTCTTTTCCCTCTGCCTGGAACTTTTGACCATTCACCTCTTTTTGTCTTCAGCTTGATAACTCCTCATCTTTCATAGTTCATCTTAGGAAGCACTTCTTTCCAGAAATGCTGTGGGACCTGCTAGTCATAACAGGGACCTTTTATCTTTCCTCCCACCGCCCCTTAACTCATCTTTATCTCGACATGTCTCTCCATCTGGATATGATCAGTGTTCTTGTCAGTCTTCCCCTCTAGACTGAGTTCCTCGAAGGCAGTGGCAGGCTCTACTTGGCCTCTGTTCCTGGTACCCATCTTAGAGCTTGGCACAGAGTAAGTGCCGAGTGTTGGGTATTTACATATGCTGAGGAACCAAAGCAGGGATTGAGGCAGATGGGAAAGCCATGTCTGTGTCTTTAACTTAACTAGTGCTCTTCTCTGGGATTTTTAGAGCCCACATTTTCCCAGGTTCTTTCTCCCTCCTTTTCACCCACTTTCACTGATCTAGGTTACTCCTTCTAGAAGCCTCCAGTCTACCAAAAGTTTATTCAGAGCCATGCAGGGGAAAAGAATGATGACCCGGTAAGGTCATGGCTAAGATGTGCAAGAGTTAAGCTTTGATTTCAGCACCAGTGTTGTACAGATAGTTGTGAGGTGTGAGGAAGTCATTTGTTATTAATAATAAAGTATTGAATTTTGCAAATGATTTGCCTTTTAAAGTTATTACCATGGATTTCAGGTGAGACTTCTGCTAACATCACTGTCATCCATGTGCTTGAATGAGAGAGAAGAGGGTGGAGTTAGAGCTAGCATGCAAGAATCACCTATAATAGGTTGGCAAACATTTTCTGTCAAGAGCCAAATCAAATATTTTAGTTTTGCGGGCCGCATGTGGTCTCTGTCACAGGTACTCAATAGACATTATGTAAATGAGTAGGCAGAGTTGTGCTCTAGTAAAATCTTTATTTTTAGCAAAAAAGCCGAGGGCAAGATTTAGCCAACAGGCTAAAGTTTGCCATTCCCCAAGCTAGGCTCATGATATCTGTCTTTACTGAGTCTTTGTAGTGCCTGGCACCGAACTAAGGTGAAGTGACTCTCCAGAGCCTTTGGGCAGGCCAATTAATCTTTTCTGCCTTTACATGGTTATGTATCTTACAGGATACCGGGAGGGTTATCCTTATCCCTATCCCCACACCCTGTATTTTCTGGAGACAGCCAATTCACGACCATACCGCTTTCAACCAGACCAGCTGCGGGCCAAGATGATCCTGTTTGCCTTTGGCAATGCCTTGGCTCAGGCCCGGCTCCTCTATGGGGTATGTATGTGGACAAAACCCCCTTACCTTACACTCCTCAAAGAAAGAAAGAGGGCAGTGGGGATTCCTTGCTTAACTGGGAATTTTAGGGAGAGGCACTTCCACTCATTCTATAGAGATGAGCTGACATCTGCTGGGGGCCTGCTATGTGCCTGTCTTTTCCATAAGGTACCTAACTTTTTAATCATAGTAACCCACACAGTTTTATTATAATGCCCAGTTTTAAAATTATGCCGCAGAAAAAGAATCACAGGGAGGCTGAGCCGCTTGCCCAGCATTACACAGCAGTAAGTAGTGGAGAAAGGATGAGAACTAGGTATATCCAACTCCTGAGGCTTCAGTTGTTCATGCTCCAGCACCCTGCCTCTGTTCTGTAGTATTGGGATTGGAGCACCAGGCTCCATCAGGCACGCAGGATAAGTGAAACCTTCCAAGTCAGGACAGGTTCTGGGGACCTAAGATACCCCTTGCTGGTAGCCCCTTGATTCTAAGAGGAGGCCTCAGGGTCCTAGATGGTATACAATGCAGGTAGATTGGTTGTCACAAGAGCTCTTCCAAGATTGGGGGAAATCTCTTCTGGGATCAAGGGGTGGAGAGCTGCTTCCAGTTCCCAGGACTTGGTTAGAGCCTAAGGCCCTCTTGGAAGAGTGAGGAAATTCAAAATGTTCTGTTGCCTATCCTACTTTATCTAGGAACTAGGTAGGATTGGGGAGGTGTAGTTAGCCAAATGAAATAGGAGTGGAATGGACCTTGCCTATGTTGAGCATCTGCTACATGCCAAACATTTAATCAGTGTTCTCTGTATTAATGGTTCTCAAAATATGGTCCTGGATTAGCAGCATGAGCATCATCTGGGAACTGGTTGGAAGTGCGGATCCCACCCAAACCTACTGCCTCAGAAACTCTGGGAGTGGCCTGGCAATCAGTGTGTAACAGGCCTTCCAGGTAGTGCTGGTACAAGCTTAGTTTTGAAAACCACTGCACTAAAATTTGAGAACCATTGCATTATTTAATCTTTGCAGCAACCCACTATGGCAGATACTGTTAGTTTCATTTTACAGATGAAGAAATTGAGGCTCACAGAGGCTAAGTAACTTGCCCAAGGTCACAGCTAAGAAATTAGTAGCTGTCACAGCTTTATGTGATCTTGTGTCTTTTCAGTCCTTGGAAGGTTATCTTTATTTCTGTTATCTGTATATTTCCTGAAGGCTCTGGAAAGTTAAGTAACTTCTCCAAGATCCCATAGGTAATGAGTATGTTGGCTAGCACTGGAGCCGTGATCCCTCCAACTTCGAACAACCTGCTGCTGTCCATCTCTGGGGCAGGGGACAGAGGCAGAGAGAGTCACGTGCCAGGTCACAGGCCTGTATGCTCGTGGTAGCTTCTGTGCCAGCTGTTGCTAGGAGAGCATGAGTAGCAATGCTGCCACTAATTGCCACCCAGTTGGGTAGGAAAGGAGGTCTCCCTTACCCCCTCCAGGTACAGACTATTCCTGGGGATGTGAAGTTGAGCAATTATGGGAAGAGCCTCTGGTAAAAGGTAAAATTGCTGAGAAATTTATGTACTACCTGCAGTTTTATTGATCTGTAGAGGGAGATAAGAGTCAATACAGAATTCTCAGCTAACACTTAGAGGTACTTTTCTTTTTATTTATTGCTCATGCAACTAAGAACAGGTATATCTAAGGCCAACAGTCCCAGCATGGCCCACACTGAGGTCTGACATTAGCTATTTCTAATGTTAGATCCAGCCCTGGAGGGGTGAATATAGACAGCATTTTTGAATCAAAGATGCTGTGCTTCATGGGGCCTGCTTATTTGGTCTTTGTCCAGTGGGTAGCAGTCACCAAACTGGATTACTGCAAAGTCTCAGTAGGGCAAACATGATTTGTCAACCAAACTGGGACAATATCGAGAGTGAAAAAATGTTCTGTTTTAGACCAATGGGACACTGAGTGTAGAGCAGAATAACAGGGGTTTAAGTGATTTAATAACATGGGGTCTGATCCTGGCTCACTTCTCATGGGTAACCTTGAGCAAATTATTCCACCTCTCTGAACTTCAGTTTCCTCATCTGTTAAGTGAATATACCCCTAGATGTTAGAGGTAATTTTATGGAAAACTTGCATAATGCCTGACACATGAGAGGCCTTCAGTAAATGGTTGCTAGTGTTATTACTATTATCAAGTCATACAAATTGAAAGAGATCATTAGCAAATGTGTTGACGGGTGAAATCCCGAGGCTGACATGGCTGGAGACACTCCAGGAATCTGGCACGTTCTCAGAGTTGCGTTGAGAGCACGAAGCCCAGGTGATGCCTGCCTGCATTCCAAGATGCCAGGCCGTTAGGAAGAAGGCCGAAGTGGAAAATGAGCACATCCTCGCATTAGCCAGTCTGGGTTCTGATGCCAAATACATCTTGTGACTTCAGATAAGACACTTGCCTTTCTCAGTCTCAGTTTCCTTATCTGTTAAATGGAGTGAGAACTTAATGAGATTATTTATATCCATTGACCGTCCAGGTCTACATTTGATAGAGCTGATGACACTGTTGTCACCATCAGGTAGTGTCAGGAGTTTGAGGAATTTCCCATCATTAACCTCCCAGCTCACCTTCTTGTTCTGTGCTGCTTGCCCAGTAATCACCTCTCAATAGCAAGAATTATTACTTTAATGTCCTCAAGTTGAAGAGCAGGCACCCTGGGGCCACGAGGCACCAGGCCAGGCAGAGCCAGGCAGGGTGGGGGAGGGAAGGCCCAGCTCTGGTCAGTGCCCTAACCTCGCATTGTGTTTTCATTGCCCCATGGCGAAACCAGTACATGTAGTAGGGCATTTGTTTTAAAGGCCAGAATGAGAGGTTGCCTGGTCTGTGCTCTTCTTTCTACCCCACTGTTTCTCATTTGATTTACTTGTCTCCCTTTCCTCTCAGAACGACGCTAAGGTTTTGGAGCAGCCAGTAGTTGTGCAGAGTGTGGGCACCGATGGACGTGTCTTCCAGTTTTTGGTGTTACAACTGAACACCACAGATCTGGCCTCTAATGAGGGCATCAAGAATCTGGTCTGGGTGGACTCAGACCAGCTGCTCTATCAGCATTTTTGGTGTCTGCCAGTGATCAAAAAGAAAGTGGTTGTGGTAAGTCCTGCCATCTCCAGCCTGTGATTGGAGTAGGGCCATAACTCACCCTACCCAGAGTGAGTGGGAGTGGGGTTGAGGGGATGTGTGTGAGTGTAACCCTGGCTTTAGGAGCTTAATGTCCAGACCTCTGCCTGGAGTGCTCCTTCAGTCCTGCCCATCACCTAGAACAGCACCTTCTGCCCTAGGCCCTGCCCTTCTCTTCATCTCCCCTCCCGCTTCCCTCTGCACTCACCACGCCCAGGTCCTCAGTTCCTCAGAGTGCCCTGCCCTTAAGTAGCTTGGAATTTAGTAGCTGTATAAGAAGATTCTCCCTTTCTCCCTCTCCTCACCCCATCCCCGTTTCTCTTTCCTTGGCCAGCCACTACTTGTCCTTCCAAGTTTAGCATAAGGACGGACTAGCCCACTCCCAGCCTCACATCAGTGCCTCGGGCAGGTTCCCATAGCCAGTGTTCCCTCATTACAGCATGATCACGCTGCTATTTGCAGTCATTTGTTTGCATGTTTTTCTCCATCAGACCAAGCTCCAAGCTCCTCGAAGGCAAGGGCCTGTGAGTGATTCATTCATTCATTTCATTCCACAGTTAGGGAACTCCTCCCATGGCATTGTCGCTGCTGCACCGCTAGTGCTCAGCGGACAGAGTCCAGGCCTACTTTCTGTGCAGTGGGCAGTGACAGTATCTAAATTCATAATATAACATCAAGCAGTGATGAGCACTCCGAAGAGTCATAAAGCAGGATCAGGGGATGAGAGAGAACAGAGTAGGGGTGCTGCTGGATCAGACTAGCTGGGTCCTGTGTCCCACGCATGGCCTGGGTAGATTCGTTAAATGACGTTGCTGAGCCTTTGCACATTCTCAGCATATCAGTTGTGTAATCCTCCAGCCATCTCTCAATGTCGTTTTACCTTTGAAATGCCTTCTGGGTCAGGGCCCTCTCTTGGCCCCAGAAGCCATCGTGTCTCCCTGCACAGCCACAGCAGCCACCTCTGCATCTCTCGGCCCTTAGTCATGCTCTTCCTCTCCCCTGGGTGTCAGCCTCTTCCTTCCAGAATACTGGCTTAGTGCCAGACTGCCTTGGTTTGCTCAGAGGGCTCCTCCTTACCTGTCCAGTTCAGCTCCTGCCCCTCTCTGCCTCTTCCCTTGCCTACACCACCCCCACCAACACAGGCCCTGGGCTCCAGCCTCCCTGCTCTTCCCGCCTTCATCTCTGCTTCTGTACTAGTACATGTATTGGTCTCTGGTCTCCTTCCTTTTCTTTTTCTTTCTGGCCCATTCTACTTGCCCTTTAAGACTCATACATGATCTCTTCCATGTATGGAAGTCACCGAGTTAGTCATTTTCTCTGTTTTTTTAACATCTTTTTTCTATTTCTAGTATGAGGGCGGTCACCTTTTATTATCACTATTTAAACACCTGGCTATAAACTCTATGAGGGCAGAAGCCAGATTCAAGCCACTGTGGGGTTCCAGCAGTTGGCACAGGCCCAGTGCAGAGAGAGGGTGCCTGATAAATGTGTGCGGAATGAGTGAGGGCTTGTTGGCCCTGGGAGTGAAAAGGGGCAACTGACCATTTGTTCCCAGTGGTTGAAGTGCGAGGGATTAGAGATCAGGTCAGTGACAACAGGAGATTCAGCCGCAAGGTGCTAGCAGTGCTGCGTGTCCTCTCTGACCCGGCCCCCTCAGGCATCTCTTCAGTGCCAGCTCCCCAGTGCCCCTCCTTGGTCCGTGAGAGAAACAACTATTATCGGGGCGCTTAGGGTTTACATAAAACCAACCTTCGTTTTAATTGCTGCCATTAAACCTCGTAGCAGGATTCTAATGGGCTGTGTTCTTTCCAGGAACCTGTTGGGCCGACTGGTTTTCAGCCAGAGACATTCAAGAAGTTTTTAGCTTTGTATTTGCACGGCGCTGTGTGAGCCAAGGACTGTTCTGCGGCCTCAAGTACACCCTCGCTGCAACCCACCGAAGATCCTGCAGCATGGGCAGGGCTTGGGGCCTGCCCGGAACCTCAGAGTTCTTTTGGCCCAGTGGGCTCGCTGACAATAAAGAGTTCTAGCAGTGCACTGGAGTCGTGCTTGGTGTGAGGGTGCTGTCAGGAGGGACATCTGGTTTCATGCGGGCTGCACCTTGAGCCTGCCTCCACATAAATGCAGGCCCGGAGTCTGACCTGCCGCAGCTCTCCCCACCACCCATTGTGTGACTTTAGGTAAAAATCTTCATCTAAGTTTCAATTTCTTCATCTGAAACTCGGGCCTAATATAACCTACCTTGTTTTGAAGACTAACTTATGTATATGTATTGTCTGCCACATAGTAGGTGCTCTGGGATGGTTGCTTAGTTCTTCTGGGGTTATTTAAATTGTGGACACATTCATAATGACTGCAGAAATTCTGAATAGAATATTCCTTGTAGATTTCTCACTCGTGTCTTGTTACTGGACCAGTATACCCCTGGTTCAGCTGGCCTCTTATTTGTTGTAATAACATCCAGTCCTGCTCTGGGCCAGGTACCTATACACAACTTACTTAATCCTTACACAGCTCTTGACAATGTAAATGACTTCATTTGCATAATCAATAAATATGTTGAATACCTACTATGTGCTGGCCTGAGGAAACACAGGTAGTGTAAGGAATTTGCCGGGTCACACAGCTGGTGTTTTAGGTCAGCTTCCCTAGGAAACGCTTTGAAATGGAGATTTGCAGGTGAAAATTTGGGGAGAACCTTGAGGAATGGCACCTGTGGGGAATGACACTGGCAGCAGTGGTGGGAAGAGAGACTGAGCTCAGTGGGTTTGCACCGAGGCTCAGGCCGTTTTCAGTTCTGTGGGTGCTCTGGAGCAGAGCTGTCCCACCAGGAGGTGAGGTGCTGAGCCTTTCCACAAAGACCATGGTTTGTCACCAGTCCTCAGATAACACACTGCTCCCCAGAGTTGGAGAGACCTTGGGTTAGATGGCTTTGTTGGCCTGAGCACATCCCAGAGGCACTGAGTGCTGAGCAATTATCCTTGGACACTTCCACCGATGAGCTTCTTGCTTGAAGAAGTCTGGAGCACACATCGCAGCCACCACAACTAGGAAGTGGCAGAGCTGAGTTTGCAGCTGGTGTGTCTCTGCCCCTGGGCTTGTGTTCCTCTGCTTTACAACTTAACCTTTTTTGCTGGGCAGAGTTGAGGTGAGGTGGTGGGAGGGATTATCAGGGAAAAGACACAAATGAGGCTGGTGGCAGTGTGTATGCAAATGGGTCACTGGGAAAAGGCAACATGCTGTGCAAAGCAGGGAGTCAACAAAGGCTGCTGTGAGGCTGGAGGGGCCAGCTCACAAGGGGCCTTGAATGCCAAACAGGCCCAGGCTTCCCACAGGAGGCGACCTGGAGCTGGGGGAATTTACTGAGCCCTGTTGTCCATTTTACTTTTAATTTAAAAGATAAATATTATTACATATAAATGATGAAAATTTAAAGAACTCAGAAAAGTATGCTATAAAAATGAAGTCACTGCACCAAAACAATTTTAGTCCTTTTCCCTAAGATACCACATCTTAAGAGTTCCTTATATAGAACCATCGCAGTGTTTATGCGTAATCATGCAGGTATGTGTATATTAACTTAGTGTCATCCTAGTTACGGACTCTTCTACACATTTTGTCACCTAATACCTTGAGATGGCAGGATCTTGCCACATCAGCACGTGTGAGCTACCTTGTTCCTTTGAGCAGCTGCATTAATATCTATCGATGGACATTCAGGTTATTTTCAGTTGTTAGCTATTATAAATAATGCTGCAGTGAGCATCCTTGTTCATGTATCTTAGAGTACTTTCGCCAGCATAGCCATCAGATAAATTCCTAGCAGAATTGCTGAGTCAAATGGATTAAAAAAAAAAAAAAACGGTAGTATATGGAGGATGAGTTGGCAGGGCAGCTGTATGGAGCCAGCTGGAGGCCATTGCGGTAATTCTTGGGCAAACTTGAAGCCAGACTGAGCAGGTTGAAGCTGCCTGGACCGGTGGAGGCAGGGGAGAGAGCAAAGCGAGCCTGAGTCTTGAGCGTCTGGGACAGAGGCTGCAATGACCTGGCAACTTGAGGTCTGCTCTAGAAGGAGCCGGTGTTATGGGGCAGGCCTAGGCAGCATGCCCTCATCCCAGCCCACCCCGAATGAGGACAGCCCTAATAGCTGGCCTTGGTGTGTCCCCTTCGGATTGGACCTCCGGGCCAAAGTGTGGAGATTGGAACCCACCGCACTCTCCCTGCAAGCCCCTTGCAGCTGATCTGCAAGGTGGGACTGTCAGGGCTGGCAGTGTTTATCTCCCCATACAGATGAGGAAACTGAGGCTCAGAGACCATACCGTGAAGAGCTGGAAAGCTCATAAGCGATGATAGCTGCCTCCTCCACAAGATGTGCCCACTTCTCCAAATCCCACATGCCCATCTAACCCATCCTCACACCTTCTTACATTCCTTTCCTCCTTGAAAACAGAAAGGGAGGAAATGCAGGATGATTTTAAGGCGCCATTTGGCCTTAAGACCTGAGAGCAGACTACCCACTTAGTCAGTGAGTCTTGGGGAAGGAAGAAGCAAAAGTACTGTGTGAGGGGAGCGGAGGGGGAGGTCACACTATTGGTATAAAAACCCACTATAGGGACTTGGATGTCTAAGCCACACATGTTGGAATCGAAATTTTGACACTGTCGTCATGAACATATTCTCATTTGGTTATATATTTAAGGGTCTGGTTGATCTATTAGAGGGTTCCTTAATTCATTTCCGGCAGACTTTATTGGCAAGGGAATTGTAATCTTGGACTGGAGGAAGCCATTTCTAAGAGCCTCCAATAGTCTAGCTTCCCTCTCAGATCCTCAGTTTCTTCATCCAAAAAATGGGATAAAGCAATTCCCAGGTTTTCCCCACTTTTAGATTAATAAGCTACATTCATCCAGATTTCAAGTAGCTGGGCCTGGCGGTACCAGAAGCCCTGTGAAAAACTGGGCTTCTCACCTGTAGGCTGCTCTCTGTCCTCTCCCAAACCTGGACCTAGATGGGTGCTTGCCAAAGGCTCTGTGACTTTCTGGGTTCGTCCCTCAGTTGCAGGTCCAAGGCTGGTGAAGGAGCCGGCCGAGGTCACCTCAGGTTTTACATAGCATCTCTCTGCTTCCCCTTTGTGGCAGGAGAAAGTCCCTTCGATCATGCATGTGGCCCAAGTGTCATTCCCTTTGGCATGAATACACAAAGCACATGACTCATGGGGCCTACCTGCTTGGCTGCTGGAAGACCACCCTGTTACAGGGCCCCTCTCCCCAGGTATGTCTGGGAACCTCCAGAGATGTGCACTTATTACAGATCAATCCTAACGCCCACCCCTCACCTCAGGATTATAAACTCTCAGGTAATTGCTTCATTCATCCCACGAGTGTCCATGGCATGTAGTAGTATGTGGCAGGCATGCCCAAGGCCCTAGGTGTAGAGCAGTGACTAAAACAAGGTCCTTGCTCTCACAGCATTTACATTCTAATGGGGCAAGACAGTGAAGAAAGAAACATGTCCAAATAACATGAAGAAAAGTGAAGCAGAGTGTCTTTGACAGGGCTCCCTGGACAGGCTCTGAAAGGAAGGATTGGGGCGGGTGTATCGGGGAGCACTCTCCAGATACCTGGAAGCAAGCTAAGAGGGCACAGCTGAGCAGAGGGAGGGGCTGCAGCCTCGGCTGATCCCACAGAGAGCTTAGAGCTGGATGGCCCTTTAGAGTTGTCCACAGCTGAGGCAAAGTGGTGGGGCCTTGAGGTCCCACATCATCTCAGAGGAGGCGGAACCTTAGGTGAGACAGTTCCCTGGGACCCAGGACAATGCCCAGGAAGGGACACATTTGTGAACCATTAGCAGCGGGTGAGGGTCAGCCCTTATGTCTCAGGGGAAAGGGTACTCTATTAGATAACCAAGGTCCGGGAGGGCCTCTGTGAGGTGATGTTTGAGCAGAGACTGAATGAGGCACGGGAGCAGGCAAGGAGACAGCCGGGGAAAACGCAGCGGCTGAGATGAGGATGGGGTTGGTGTTTGCAGAACAGCGAGGCGGCCAGGGAGGCCCTGTTAGAACACAAACTCCCTTGGAACCCATGTCCGCCATCCCTGACTCTCAGCCTGCAACCACCAGTCTGCCGTCCTCTGTAAAAGAAGGAATTCAAGCCACACAGATCAGCAGGGTCCATGGGGATCGCTTTCAGAGGTAATGAAACAGCCAAAAAGCTGGGAGCGACTCAGAGGTCAGAGAGAATTGGCTCTAATTCCAGCTCTGCCCCTGAGAAGGGACTTGTTTATCTCCCCTCTGCTCCATGGGTTCCCAGGAACCAGTACTCCCCACCTAACAAATGTACGCACCCGCCCCTCCTGCAGCTGGCTTACACGGTCCAGCCTGGGGAACAAGCTCTCAGTGTAGCCTCTTTCATTCTTCAGCAACTCTGGCTGCTACGTGTTCTCACGTTGGGAAGAATGTCACTTGCAGATTCAACGCGAGAGTCCCCGCTCTGCTGTCTAGGGCCCCACACCCCATGTTTTCTCTCAGTTAGGGGACAGCCCTGTAGAGATTTGAAGCTGGAAATTAAATGCCTCAAAGCCAAATAGCCCAGAGTCTGTCTCCCACTGAACTTCTAACCCACTTCTCAACCCGTGGTCCACAGCGAACCCCTGCTCCAGACTGTTATCGCAGAGCAGGGACCAGGGACCCAATTCTTCAGCAGGGCTAAGTGTGGCAGGGTAGAGTGAGGCCAGTCTCTCCCTTGTTCAGGACATTCTGCTCTGCTTATTGCTACCAGAGATCTTCAGTCAAGCCCATGTCAGACACCTCAAGCCATATCTCCCCATGCCCAAAGCCTACATCCAAGGTGTGGGCTTGCTACCCATGGCAATTGTCCAGCCTGCCAAGAACAGCATGGCCCCTCCCAGCTTTGTCACCCTCCCCAACACACACACACACCCTTGTGGGTCTCCCCTCATACCCAGCTGGGCCGTGATGGAACCCAAGAATAGGTCAAGACTGGGGACTGAGCCCTGAGGTTTCCCACTATAGACCTTCTCTAGCAGCACCTACTGCATGCCAGGCCTTGTGCTAGGAGTCAGAGACACAGACTGAGAGACATGGTCCTTGCCCTCCAGAGTTCCCAGTTGAGCGGTGGACCTCACAGCTCTTCTTTGGATCTGCAGAAGCAGGCAGCCATAAAGGTCAGCTCTTTCTCCATACTTGAGCACCTACCCTCAGGTGACAGCATGCGGTGGGCATGATCCCTAGCTTCAAGGAGCTCCCAGCCTGATGGGGGAGGCAGACATTGAACCATTACAGCATAGGGGCCATGGAGGCTCAGAGAAAGCTTCCGGACAGTGAGCCATTTCATTCTAAAGGGCAAGCGGGAAAGGCACGCCAAGGAGGAACAGTAAGAACAAAGGCCCCCGGTGGGCAACAGTCCTTACGTTGTTCCACATGGCTGCATCATGAAGTGCTGAGGGGCAAGAAAAAGCAGCAGGGGACAGCAGGGCCTGGCCATGCATGGTCCAAATAAATCGGTGAATGCGGACTGTGTCCCCGGCCTGGTGGGCCTCAGCAGTGTGTGACACTCCAACACTCTGCCGTTTCCTTCGCTTGGTCTCCAGGGCACCTTGCTCTCCTATGCACGTTGCTGCCTCCTTCGCTGGTTCCTATCTCCCAGATCTCTTATTGCCGAGAGTCCTTGGCTCTCCAGATGATCTCAGGCCAGGCTCGTGGCTTTAAAGACCATCCAAATGCCAACTCCCAGCGTGTCTCCAGCCCTGATTCGCCTACTGGACATCTTTACCTGGCTATTGCATACGCATCTCAAATTTAACTTGCCAAAATGGAGCGTCACTTCAACCTGCTCATCCTGCACCCAGGGAGGGGTTTCCCCATCTTTTCACATCTGTTTTGTCTACTGCATCCCTAGTGCCAGGACAGTCCCTGGCATGAGGTGCTCCATGAATATGTGAATGAATGGATGGGTGGAAGGGTGGAAGGATGTTCAGAAGTTAGATTCTGGTGGCATCAGAAGGGCAGGAAACCAAACAGGTGGCTGGCTGAACATCCAGGTGACAAGATGATTAAGACAGATGCCATAGGCACCTGGGGATGGACGAAACACCAGTGCTGGACAGAATGGACCCTCTAACCTCCAGCACCCACCCCACTCCTTGATACAGTCCTTGGTTTCCAGTACTCTAGTGCCACGTCCAGTGAGTCCAGGGCAGAGTAGGACACGTCTGCCTTTCACTTCTTCTCCCCTGGTCAGTTCCACCCCAGCCCAGGGGAGGCCCAGCTCAATTCAGGGCAGAACCCTCATCGTAGCCCAAGATGTGCTCTGGGCTCAGCCCCTTGGAGCCTGTGGGCTCCTCATGGGACAGCAGAGGCAAAGAGTGGTGTGTGGAGGGGGGTCCCTCAGGGTCACCCAGGGCATCAGGCTGAACAGTGGCAGCCCCTGCTGCATCCAGGTTGGAGTCCGGTCTGGCTCTGCGCCTTGGCAGCTACGGAACCCCTCTTCCTCTCACAGGCCACTGCTGGCGTCAGCTGGTTTGCTTCAAGGTTCTTCTTTCCTGGCTCCAGAGAAGGGCCCCCAGCCCTCACTCTGGTCCCTAGGCTGGGTGTCCCCTAGAAGTGGACCCTTGTGGACAGTGAGGACTCTAGTAGGCAAGCTGCTGCTGAGCTTGGGCCTTCAGCCTGGCTCCTCGATTCCTGTCCAAGTTCCAAAGATGGTCTAATGCTGTCCTCTGTGGAGGACAGGAATGATATTCCCTCTCCTGCTTCTCACTCAGGGATCCTTATCCTGGCTGCAGTGCCCGGGCAGAGCAGGGCGGACATTTTCGGGAAGAAACCAGTCCTCTCCTCAAAGTTCTGCCCCTGGTGAGAAGGCCGAGCCTGAACGCGCTCTCACCAGGGCCAAGCGTGTTGCAAAAGCAGTTATGGGGGTTGGTGGGGAGCGGCGTGGAAGGGAGCTGTGTGTTCTCAACCCCCAAGCAGAGGTGGGCAGTGAAATATCAGGCCGGGCCCTTTCCTCTCCCCCATCTCCCATCACCTGGTTCCCTTCCGGCTCAGCACCCCCATGCCATTGCTCCTGTCCCAAGTCCTGCTCTGGAGAGCACGGGTGGCAGCAAGGGTATTGAAGGATGTTCGCCTATCACCTCCACCTTCCTTGCTCAGGACTGGGTTGGCATGTGGCACAAATGCCTCTTCAGAGCTGTGAGACCAGGTCAGCCGCAGCCTGAGTCTCCTCATCTGTCCCACAATGATGTTTCCCCAACTGTCCAAAGGTATCCGTTATGAGGATAAGCCTGGGAAACCCTGTTCTAAGATGAGAGGAGAAGGGACAAAAGGGAATCTTCTAGACCCTTCTAGCTACTCCCCATCACACTCATTTGGACTCTTCCCAAATGAGAAACAGTACCACTCACAGCTAACACTCCGGCTCACCACATGCAGGGCACTGTTCTGAACACTAGATGGTAACTTACCCTCACGACAACCCCACGAGGTAGGCAAATCATCATCCCCATTTTATAGATGAGGAAACTGAGCACACAGAAACTTGTCCACGACCATGAAGCAGTGGCAAAGGCAGGATCTGAAACTGGCAATTTGCCATCTGGTTCCCTCAAACCTTGTAAAGGTGGACCGAGTCCACACTCCACTCAGAAAACCACGTGTGTCCCCCTCCCTCCTGCTGTGGGCCTGGAATGAGGTCCCCACAGCTCCGAAAAACAGGAAGTTCTTTCCAAACGTTCAAATGGGTATCCCCACTGCTTTCTTCGCCCCAGCTCTCGGTCCTTCTTGCCTGGGTGACAGCTGCGGCTGGGTCTCTGTCTGTCCAGCCTGCCCAGCCATCCTTCAGGATGCTGCTTCCGCTGGTCGTCTCAAATTTACTCAAAATGTGTTACTCTGTAAATCATTCAAGGGTTCCCTATTGCCTTGAAGGTGGAAAGGAAAGGGAAAGGAAAGAAAGAAGAATCGACCTCCCCAGGGGCCCAGCACCCTCGCAATTCCAACCACAGGGAGAAGGCAGGGTATGGCTGCAGCTCACAGGCTGTTCGCCCCTCTCAATCAAAAACACAGGCCACTAGGAACCTTTTTCTCCTTCCAGCAATAAAGACTTTCTGGCAAACCAACATGTGTTTGTAAGACAAGAAACTGAAACGGGCTTTTATCAATGTCCCCAAATACGTGAAATGGACTGATGTCCTCCCTCTCGACCCACCATCCCCAAAGGCCACTGCGACTCTCCAGAGAAAATACAGAATTCACACGCCCAGGAAAAGAAGGCAGATGCCTTGAAACACAAACATGATCTTGTTATGCGCCGGGAACAAAAACTCTGCGGCCGACGGGCCGCCTTGCATTTTATAATCAGTGCAATACCCTCCGACCCACGCTCCCCCCAAACATGTCAGGAAGGGCTGCGGAAAAAAGATGTCCCTTTAATAAAACGTTATCAACATATATCGTACACAAACTACAATGTATCATAATTACTTTTTTTTTCCTCTCTTAATTCAGAACCAGACTACAAGGTAAGAAAAAACACAGAAACAGCTACAATGTTCCCAATAATCCGCACAAGGTCTTTTTTCAGGCAGATGATATCTCACATAATATGATATACATGGATCAGAAAGGGGGAGAAACAAAGACAGCTATAGGGGAGGCGCAGGGAGTAAATGTACAAAGAATCCGGGTGTCTCCAGGGCCAGACACAGAGGTTTCCATGGGGGGTGCTGAGGTGAGGGGGGCCATGAGTCGCTCCTCCTGGGAGGGGACAGGCGCCACTGTCACGTGTGTCAGTTTTTGAAAATAAAAACAGGACCAGAAACAGCATGTCTGTTCGGTGGTGTGTATCTTCCCCCACCCCCCGCAACTACTCCAAAGTCTTTCCATCCAGTTCCAAGCATATGCAGAGCAATTCTGGTCAATGTTCCATCTTTGAAAAGAGGAGGAAGAATCAAGAGAAACAAAGAAAAAGAAAACCCAAACTCCAGCCCTACACTGCCCACACACACACAGGACGAGGACGATGCGAGGGCCACGGGGATGAGGACGCAGAGGTCACAGTTTCCATGTCCCAGGTCATAGCCATCCTGTCGGGGATGGCCTCCCGCACTCTGCTCCAGGCCATCACCCAGCTGGCAGGATTCTCGCTGGGAAGACTGGGGTGGGGGCTGAGCAGGGGCTGGAGGGGCGGGGGGCGGTCCAGGGGAGAGAGGAGGAAGCAGTCCTGGGAACACAGTGCATGCCACCGATCACAGCGAGTCTCCGCCATGGCGGAGTCCTGAAACCGGTTAGGTGGTCTGGCCCCTCTGGCCACATAATGCGGGGGGAGGGGGAGGACCCGGGATTCTGGGGTCCAAGTTGTGCAGCTGCTGTCGCCACGCCAGGAGAAACCAAGCAAAAACAAACAGGCCCCGCTCCTCCCTCGCCCACCCACACAAACCGAAAACCCCAAGCAGAAAAGGGTGACTTCTTTTCTTCTTTCCACAAAAGGCCTTTTGAAAGAAACCGATTGTAAACTGCCCAGTTTATTATTATTATTATTATTATTTTTAGATGGCTACAAAGACAGCGTGAGATCTCACACCTAGACTAGCTCTCCTGGTGGAAGGGCTTGGGTACAGACAGACAGCAGGGCTTGTTTTTTTTTTTTTCTTTTTTTCTTTTTTTTCTTTTTTTTTAAAGAAGAAAGCAAAGAGGTTGATTGGGGTGGGGTGGGGGCTTGCTAGAAGCTTCCATTTTTAAAAATTTTTTCCCCCAAAAAACCCCCCTGAAAACAAATAAAAAAAAAAAATCCCAACAACGGTAAAACCCCCAAACAAAAAACAACAAAAAAGTGTCATGTACATAAAAGGTCCTTTTGGGAAAGGGCCAGGGGTGGGATTTTTCTGGTCACTGACTTGAAATATATTTTTATTTTGAGCTTTGTCCTTCATGTTTTATGGAATAAAAAGTTCGGCCTTTTTATTGCATGAAACTAAAATTGGGAAAGGTGGGAGGAGTGGAGAGGAGGGTGGGGGAGAGGGGGGCAGGGAGACGCCCCTCCTCCAGCCCCTGGGTAATGACACCTCACTTCTTCTTGCATAATTTCTGGCATCTTCCCGCTTGCAATGCCGGCTCTCTCAGCATCTTGGAGAAGAGGAGGGGGATCACACACTCATCGTCATGCTTGGAGAATACTGGAAGAGAAGCAGCAGAGAAGGGGGGTTCGCGAGGGCCAGGGAGTAGGAGCCTGGTGAAGGAAGGTCTTACTGCACATAGCTGAATGGGGCTGGTCTCTGGGCCTGGATGGGCTGAGAGTATGTGATGATACTGGGTGGGCAGGAGGCCAGCAGGGCCAGGAGGCAGAAGTCAGGAGCTGCCTCGCTGCCCCAGCCTGTGCCCCTCTGTCAGGAACTCGGGGCAAACTCACCTCCCCCTGCCCCTTTCCCTCTTCAAATCACCTCTTTTTTCCAGCAGCAGAAGTAGGCACCCTGGCCTCCTCCCATGGGGCTGGAACTTGTCTGGGGTTCTCAAAAGCTGCTTAACCATGAAGCTGTTTCTTTAAACAGATTATAAATAGAAGCCCAATATGGAAAAGTAGATGGCCGGCCCCTCTGCATTGAGACCCCAGAAAATCACTATGCATGAATTTTACTCCCTGGGACAGATGGAAATGGACCCCTGGGGGACAATAACCCAATGGGCCAGAGCCCAGGCCTCTGGAGTTCCAGCCCAGGGCTTTTCCAGCCACACGGGCTTAGTGCCTGAGGCATTCATTGTGTCTACACAAAGATGCCTCCAGAAGGATCTGTCAGTGGTCAGATTTGGGTGGTAGTGAGTGGTCAGGTCCACATAGCAGGGAGGAATGTGAGGGATCTGCTCTGTGAAGAAAAATAACCAGGTTAAAGGGCCATAACACGGTTATGGGGACACCAGCCCGGCAGGCAAGTCTTGGCCAGGAGGCTCTGAAACTTGTTAAATAAAAGTCTCCAGACTTCAGGGAATCAGATGATGGTCCAGGGATGAAATTAGGCGGCAGGCACACTTACATTGTCATTCTGGAAGGAGTGGAGGAAGTTCCCTCCTAGCTCGCCGTCGTCTCGAGGGGTGCCTGGAGGGTTGCTAATGCCACTTATGTTGTTAGGAGAATTCTGCCGGAAGAGGAGAGGAGGTGAGCCTGTGGACCCCCACAGCCTGCCCAGCCAGACCGGGAAAAAGACCTTTAGGTGGGGGGCCTCAGGGGTGGGGCAGAGTGGGTGCTGTCAGGGAGAAGACACCAAAACACACACTTACTTTTGGAAGTCCATCTATGTCACCTGATCCTGGAAGGAAGAAAGAATCCTATTCAGTTTCTTGCCCGCTCTTCTGCAGAAGGGCCTCCAAACCCTTCTACCCAAACCCCACACTATTTCTGCACAGAAAACGTTCCACCTTGGCAGTATCTTTCTCTTGGGATCTTCCTGTGGGCCTAGCTGAGCCAGGAGCTGAGGCTGCGAGAAGTCTGCTGGCCAGGGGGCAGCAGGACCCAGGAGCATTGCTGGCTTACCTAATGATCCGTTCATGTGGTGTGGCTCCATGCCGCCCATGCCTCCCATCGGGCCGTCCGAGCCTGGACCCATTGGGAACTGAAGAAGAAACACAGAGCATGATGCCTGAGTGGGCCACAGCCCAGGGTGTCCCTCTCATGGGCTCTCAGGCCCAGCCGCAGCAGAGTCCTGCCCTGGGGAGCTTCTGTGCTGGTGGGGCTCCCCTCTCACACATGCTCAAAGCAGAACAATGGACACTAGACTGGTGTCACTTTTTGGCTACTATGAATAATGCTAAGATCATTGTGTACAATTATTATAAGGACATATGTTTTCATTCCTCTGGGGAAGAACCTAAAGGTGAAATTGAAGGGTCATATAGTGACTGTTTTAACTTTTCAAAAAAGCCTGCCAGACCACCTGCCGAAGGAGCTGCATCACTTGACCTTCCCACCAGCAATGGATGGGAGTTCTATTTTCTTCCCATCCTCACCGAGATAGGTCATTACTTGACTTTTTGATTATAGCTACCTTAGTAGGTACCTCATTATGGGTTTCACTTGCATTTCCCTAATAACTAATGATGCCAAAGCATCTCTTCGTGTGCTTATTGCCTATCTGTACACTTGTAGAGAAATGTCTATTCAGATCCATAGCCCACTTTTTATTTTAGTTATTATGACTGAGTTCTTTACATATTTTAGATTCAAGGCCCTTATCAGAGAGATGATTTATAAATATTTTCTCCATTCTGTGGGGTGACAGTATCCTACGCAGCACGAAAGTTTTAAATTTTGATGAAGCCCAATGCGTTCACTTCTTTCATCATTTGTGAATCGTTGTTGTATCTCAGGCTTTGCTTAACGCTGGCCACAAAGATTCACTACATTTTTTCCTCACTCTTTTATAGTTTTCATTCTGACATTCGGGTCTAGGGTCTGCCTCGAGGCAACGTCTGTGTACTGGTGTAGGAAAGCAGCCCACCTTCCCTCATCTGCATGTGGACAGCCAGCTGTGCCAGCAGCACTTCACCATTCTGTATTATTCACTGTGTTACAAAAATGCTACCCTTTTAACAAAACAACAGTAGGACTAGTTGACAGTGGCAATTAGTAGTAGGACTAGTTAAATAAGTGACATGGGAAAAATAGAGCATTTTTATAATGTCTCTATCCCCTGATATAGTAATTTACTTTAACTCTTTATTGAATATTTAAATTTTGTAGGCTATAGTACAAAAAATAGCTATTTCGGTAGGCTATAATACAAAATATGTGTATTCTCAAAATACGTAAATGTAATATTTTTAAAGAGAACCTAAAAACAATAGGACTGATTAAATAGATACTACCTATATTTAACTTATAACAATGACATAGTTCTGTCCTATATTACAACAGGATATTTTTGTTCCTTCTTTTTTTTTTTTAAAGATTAAAAAAAAGTTTTATGTACAAAGAACCAGCCCTGTTTCTTTCATCAGGTGGGTATCTTTCATAATCTATTCAAGGAAGACCATTTAATGCGATCGACGAAGCCTTTTATCCTTTGCGCTGGCAGGAACACCAGTGGCACATACTGGGGCTGCATCTCCGGATCAGACCATGCCCGTTTGAGAAGACATGGCAAAAGCAGCAATTTGGGCTGAATTTTCTGAGGGGACTCCAAGAGAGCTGCTGGCGACCCGTTTGCTTTCAGGGGTGCAATGAGACAAACAGTAATTGCTTTTCCACGAATACTTCTCTGAATTGCCTGCAGCTTCTAGGACATCCTTCTTTTCTTTTATGTAGGGGTAAAACGGATACAGTGTCAAATGTAAAACTGGCTTTGACTTGCCGCTCGCTCTCATCAGGCCCTCCTGTCAGTCCAACGTGGTAACACCAAACTATCCTCTCCGTGAAAACATTTGCATGTGGAGTACTTAAGATCCCACTTACTCACACAGGGTTTTGGTCCTATAGGAATTCACGTCCAGCTCTCTAAAGATGTCCACCCACTTTGTACCTACAGACTGGTTGCAGCAGACCAGCTGCTTGCCTGTCGGGTCTCCTTTGCATCTGAAAATTCACCAGAAGGGCTACCTCTGTCTCAGATATCCATTGCTTCTAAACCTTCCAGAGCACACTGGATGTCATTAGCAATCAAACCTCTCCTCCGGGAATAGAGTGTTAAAGCACAAAGGTAATCTGAACTTGTGAGATCCAAGTTGGATTCCAATTAAGTTGCAGTTTTAATAAAGAAATTGAAAAAAGTCCTGCTTAATGTGGCTGCCCTCGCTGATGACATTTTTTTTGAGTTCTCAAGCAGTCTCATTTCCAAAAGAGTCACTCATCCCTTCAGCCGTATGAGGTTTTGTCACAATCCCCTCATGACTCTGAACAAACTCAGGTGCAGTCTGGTCATCATCATCTAGGCTCCTTGTGGCCTCTTTAAAGATCATCAAACAGTTCTGGAGAAACAGCCTATACGTTTCTATTTTAGTGTAATATCTTTCTCCATTCTCATCTCAACGTATTTCCAAATTAGAGAAGGACATCGCAGCAGGCTGACATTTTAATACTTTTTCCACGGCCAGCAACAACGACAGCCATCTAGTGGGCTCATGTCTGAGGCTATTTCTTTAAGTCAAAATCTCATTAAGCATTTCTGCACGTTTTGAGGAAACTGACAAGTCATCAAGAGTTTTCATTATGAAAGCCTGATACCACAGGTAAGCAAATCACACCCCTTCGTAGCAGTGTAAGGGACAGGTGTGTGGGACATTTAGCAGGTAAGACATTTATGGACTAAATGAAAATTGCCAAATTAACTGTGTACTGTCTGCCAAAAATGTAGATAAACAAGCAAAGTCTAAGTTTGTATTTGGACAAGAGAACAACGACCTTTGATTTATGTGTTTTTTTTTCACAGAAATCAAGATGACAATTTGAAACTCCAGTTTTCAAGTCAATGTATCTAAAACCTGGTGGGCCTGTTTTTGTTGTCAGGATTTGCATACTGTAGGAAGCTCACCTGATTTGTTGGTAAGATCTGAAAGAATCAGCTCTATGCTGGAAAAGACTGACACATTGTCATCAAAATTCCCCTTCTGTTCACCCAGAGGACTTAGCCGCAACCTCTGAATCAGCACCTATAACCTTCTCAGTTCATGGAGCAACCGCGGGACCAGCATGGTGATGGTGTATGTCCAAGCGCATGCAGGAGCACTTATTTTTGACGGAGCACTGGTGTCTCTTTGGAAGACAAAACCACCTTCTGATGGATTTAGAGGGGTGTACCTCTCTCCTCCCGTCTCCATGGTGCCTGCTTTCAAACCCCCCTCTCCACTTTCACATCCCCTCTTCTCTTCCGCACACTGTGCAGTACCTTCCGTCTCGGTTATTTACCTCCCTAATCCAGCTGCACGCATCCTCCCACCTGGTGTTAAAATAACACGGTCGCTTAGTCTTTTATGCTGGTGGTGGTGCTGGTGTCGGCATCGTTCCCGGGGTCGTTAGCTGAACTCTTAGAAAACCTGGTCCAATACTCACGTGAAAAATGAAACCTGCACTATCGTGACACAGGGCACGACAGTTCACCAGCAGGCAGGTCACAGGCAACTCTGTGCCGTGACCACCGCGCGCACATGAGTCGCACCACCGGGGGAGACACAATGTGGATGACCCAATCACGGAGAAACACAGGTCACGACCGCCAGCGCCCGCGGTCAGGAGAAATATGGTGAGGAGGATCATCGCCGCTGTTTCCATCTGACACCAAAACAGTGTACCCAGTCCCTGCTTTTGGGCTACTTGTATGGGTCTTACACTCTTCTTTCTGCTCAACTGTCTGCATCCATTGGCAAAAACCAGAACTTTTCATGTCCTGGGACATTGTCTCCTAGGACAAGGGGCTTTTAGAGGTGAAACCTGGATGGCTGGTCACCCTAGTGAGAGCCGAGGGTGAGGAGGTGGGGTAGTGGGAGGTGCTAACTGCACGGGAGAGAGGAGGGAGAGGTGTGGTGGAGCAGCAGGTGTGGTGTGCGGTTCCCACCCCTCAGTCACGACTCTGGTTACGACCCCTCCTGGCGCCCTAGGACGCAGGCCAAAGACCCTCATCCCAGAGGCTGCAAGCAGATTAAATACGTACAGTGTCCAGCATGGGAACACTCATGATCAGGGTTTAGCACAGGGGGTGGTTTTAAGTGTCACATCAGAAACAGAACCCACAATATCAAACAGAGCACAGCAAAAGCCACAAGCAATTTTGGGGCCCCAAGCCTGCCCTCTGCCTCTGTTCAACATGGAACAGAGGGAACAGGGAATGGCGAGCAGGGCCAGAAAAAGTGGAATTTGAGTTACAACATCACGGAAGGTTGGAACTTTGAGAGGCCAAGACGGGAGGGAGTGGCTTCTAGATGAGGAAATGGCCTGAGGAGAGGCTAAGAGGCTACAAGGTGCAGGAGTCACAGGGCTCCCAGAGGAGCCAGAGGCACAGGGCAGGCAGGTCCCCAAATGGGCCACATGCTCCTGCTGTGGCCTCAACCCTTAGCTCCACGGCCGAGGAAACAGACCTGAGAGGGCGAGGGACTGCCCGGGGTGGCACAGCCAGCTAGCTGAGAACCTGCTGAGACCCGACCTACAGCCTGGTACTTTCCCTCGCCAACACTCTACAGAGTGGTGGGGATCCCCACAGTGGGGTCTGGTGCCCTGCTCTGACCAGAGGGGTGGGAATTACCCCATCTTCTTCTCCCTCACCCCTTGGCAGCTATGAGATGGAAACTGAGTTGCCCAAGAGTTAATCACTTTTCTGATGGTTTCTTTTATTTAGCTTTGGTAACAAATGGCTGAAATCAATTAAACTTGCTTTCCCCTCAGCTGATGAAGTTAATTATGATTTGTTATGGTATCTGATATGTAAATTATTAGAAAGCAGACTTACGTTGGACCGGCTGCCTCCAGGCGGCACCGGATTAATCATTGTGTAGATGTTGTCACTGGAATTTGTTGAATCTGTAGAATAGTGGAAACCCGCAAGTCGGGGTGATTAATTCATTTCTTAATTAAAACAAACTCGTGGCACTTGAACTCATTCTTTTGTATTTTATCACCTAAAATTTCCTCTAAGTACCACCATTTTCTGGCTAATTTGTATTTAATGAAGATTCACAAAGTTTTTAGTCATAGAAAATTCAACTGAGAAAACCACTCAACCCTGTAACAAAGAATTTCAGGGTGTCTGGAGAACAGTGTGGACATGACAAAGGGGGATTACAGGTGCAAATTCTCATCTCTCCACCCCAAACCCAACCTGGTCCCTGAGCGTTGGCTGAGATGAAGCAAGGGCAGCCAGATCATCACCTATGCTCTCACTCAACCCTGCCCAGCGGTTTTAATAAAATCAAGGAAAGAGAGATGCCACAAATTACCTAGGGGCCACCCTGCCAAGCTGATGGGGCAGGAGGGAGAGGCAGGGATGGGGCTGGAGACGCATTAACATATGGAGTGGTTTAATGTGACCCAGTCTGAATGTAGGTCATGTAGCTCATAAAAATGCAGCAGCAGAAAGGAGTCGGAGCGGGAGCCGGAATATCACGGTCGCCGCCTGCTTCACCCCTGCAGCTGAGCAGCGTCCCTGCTACGGGGAGCCAAGGATGGGGTAAGAGAGAGGGACTCCTCCGCCTCCCAATTAGCCAGAAACATCTCTTTAGGACATCAGCCAACGTGTTTGTATCAGGAATAGGCCCCATATTTCTCAGGCAAAAATCCAACCACTTCTCACTTTTTATTTTTGGGGTGGATAAGGATTGATGTTGAATTTCTTCTAGCTGGTCGTATGCTATTCTTAGCTGGGAAAGGAACAAAGCTGTGATGCTGTGTGCGTGCACGTGTGCACATGCCCACGTGTGTGCGTGCATGCCCTCCTTTGGTTCAAGAAAAAGGGAGAAGGGATCTCCTACATAGAGGACCAGAAATCAAGAGGCACCATGGGCAGAATCCAGGTCCCAGGCTGCCAGAACCCAAATGCCCCTTTTCAGTCACCTAGAGAAATGCACAACCAGGACAGGGTTCTCTTGGACCAGAGGGAGCTGAGGCCAGGGAGACCCCTGGTTCCTGGATCTCCCTGTTCTGCCTGTCCTTTAACCAGAAATGGGGACTGACCTGGCTAAAGCCACACAGTAGGTTGGTGGCACCAGGGGCCTCTTGCCTCCTAAATCCCTGATGCCAAGATGCCCAGTAGAGGATGTGCTGCTCAGGGAGAGTGGCTGGTAAGCTTCGGCTCTGCACCTGGGCCCCTCCAGGACTCCCCAAGCCCCTAAAAGCACCTTTTCCCCAAGCCCTCTTACCTGCAGGACTAGGCATGATGGGTGTTCCTGGGGGGCCACCACCACCAGGGGGTCCCTGGAGATGAGATAAAAACTGACATCAGAAACCCTCGGTAGTGACACATGCAGGAGAGGCCACCGAGCTCTAGCCACATTGGCAGCCAAGTGCTCACTGGGGCCCAGTGTTGGACACACCCCCTTTCTTTCTTTAAAACTGAGGCAGCTCTGTGTGTGTGTGTGCATGCACATGTGTGTGCGGAGGCACGTGCACATGCATGCTCACTGGTGAAACAGAAGGCCTGGGGTGGAAGCCAACCAGCCCACTGGTCAGCCCCCAATATCCGGGGCTCCCAACTCTGGGTTTTGTTTGGGGACTTCTGGGCCACCAGAAGGCACAAATACCTGAATATTGATAGCAAATTCTAGCACAGCTGGAATTTGTGCTCAGAATGTGTTTTCAAAGGGAAAGAGACAGGGATCCCTGAGTAGTTCTCTTGCACACTTAGCCACAAGTGGCTAGACATGCAACACCCCAAACCCAACACACTTACCACGTAGGTACCGGGTGATGAGGAGGAGTATGGAATCTGGAAATAAGAGATGGAGGAGCCATGTGTCAATCACTTCCTCTGAAAGGCAGCACCCTCTGGCTTTCAACCCCACTTGAGACCATGACCCCACCCTTGGTGGGACAGGCTGTGAGACACACTGAGCCACCTAGTTAGCTCCCCTCAGAGAAGCAGGGGTGTGAGCAAAGTCTAGCTCCCACATTGAACTGATCTGAAAGCCTTGCAGGGAGCCGTGAGGCAGGAGGGGAGAAGGCGCGTGGGGAAACTCCACGAGGGGGCAGGAAAGTAAGAACCGTGCCCCATCCCTCTGGCATTCTCCTCTGGATTATCTGCACTGAGCCCCTTTCTAGCTCCTTCTTCTGAGTCCTGGAAGCCAGCACTGCAGGAGCCTCTATGTGAACAGTGCTCTCTGAGCCAAGCTCTTAGCTGACACCTCAGTTTCTGCAGAGCAATGGGCTGGGCTGGGCTGGGACTGAGCCCCTGATGGCCCTAGCATGTTACTCCCAAGCCTCTGCCTACAGGTGGGCTTCTCCTTAGAGGCATCAGGTAGAGTCCTACTGCATCTCTCCAACCTGTGACATTTCCAACCTGGGGACAGAAATTGCCCTGAATCCCCAGAAATCTCTCCCTGGCAAACATCACCCACCCGACCTGGTACTCACTGAGTTAGCACTGTTAGGATTGGGCCAGGGTCTGCCAGCTCCAGGGCCCCTGACAGAGGGAAAAAAGATGGAGACAATGAAAAAGGTTCTGTTGACCGCAAGGGGGTGGTTCCAGCTGGGGCAGAAGAGGGCTGAGATCACTAACAAGAAGTTCTTCATACAGGCCCAGGGCCTCCGGTTAGAGACCATCTGCTTCTGGGGCAGTAATGGGTATAGGGGTGGGAATCCAAAAACTCCTATATATAAAATATCCTCTGCACGTGCATTTTCCTAGGAAGGGAGTCCCCAGATCTTCACAGGGAGCTATCACTGTAAAGGGGTTAATAACCACTGAAGAACTACAACAGTGGTCAGTTGTATAGGGTTCAAATCTTGACCTTTCCCTTTATGCTGTGTGGGCATGGGCAAGTGACTTCACCTCTCTGGTGCCTCAGTAACCTCATCTATAAATGGGAGATAACAACCACCACCTCACACGATTATTATGATCAGGTGAGCTAACCCATATAACATGCTTAGAGCTGTGCTGGGCACATAAAGCACTCTGTGTAGTAAGGTCTCATCATCGGTATTGCCAACATCCTCACTTAACTGATGAGGAGACTAAGGTCTAGAGAGGTGCCAGTAATTACTCAGATCATGAGTCTTCCAGGAGGGCAGGAGAGGGTGGGAAAAGCCCTGGGCTCTGAGCCACTGGCCGGTCGTTTTTGCCTTACATGTTAATCCCGGGCATGGCGGGGCCGAGGGAGTTGGGTGGTGGTCTCATGCCGCTGCCATAATTCTGCAACGATAACCAAGGGTCAGTCTATGAGAAGGAGAAGGGGAACCGGAGAGAGAAGGAGGGAGGGAAAACAAACAGACAGAATATAAGCGAGAGGGTTAGTCTGTGAAAAAAACCTGATGAGAAATAAATAATACATTTGTTTTAAAAAGGTGGAGGGACGGTGGGAATCAAGTGATGGGACCACAATGACAAGCTAGCACAGAGGGACAGTCACAACTTTAAAATGCATCTTCAGGGGCTTCAAGATGATTCTCTCAAAAGCACACGGACATCAAGCAAGCCGCTCACATCTCTGGGCTCATGACTCTGGATGCACCTTCTCCTCAAGTCTCAGGCAGGTGAGAGGAACGGACTCAGCAATGGACTGACAGGTGAATGCCAGCCACATTAGACCCTCTGAGGAAGAGGAACCTGCTGACAGGTTTGGGTAGGGGTCGGGGCTGGGTCTGAATGAGGAAGGGGAAAGAATGCTCCTGAAAGGCCTGGCATGTAGACACTCCACCTTGCCCTAGGTCTGGGTTGTCCCCCATCCCTGGATCCAGTTGTCTAATCCAGGCATCAGCACGTGGGGCCCTCGACAGGCTATAAGAGCAGGAAAAAAATGTTTCTAACCTCAGAGGGGAATCACCATTCCAGGAGTCTACACAGAACTCGGAAAACCCCAGAAGCCCCAGCTCAGTATAACCTACGAGGCAGAGTGGGGAGGGCCGTAAGCGCACCTGAACCGGGCACCCAGACCTTTCACCTGGTATTCATCCCCTGCCACACACGAGCCAGTGCTGCCCCGATGCCCCTCTTCCGTTACTATCTTCTTGGCAGAAATGAATGCCTTGCCTGCCTTCTCCACTGGGTGGGATCCTACACATCCTCTAACACCCAGCAGTTCAAACAGTGCCTCCTCTGTGCAGCCTTCCCCTCCCCACCCCTCGGGGTTAATTGCTCCATCCTAGCTCCTCCCATAATGCCTCGTAACTTTCCTCCCCCACCAACCATACCACACTGGGTTATGATCATCCATGTCGCCTACTGGACTCCGAGTGTCTTCTGAAGATGAGAGCTATGTCTTAAGGACCTTCATAGCCCCATTTGCCAGCTGGCACAGACTGGCTGAATCGATCAACCAGGGGGAAGGGAAGAAGTGAATGAATGGAAAGTAAAATGAGCCTGGCTATAGCTTAAGTTCTGTCCTTGTAGGAGAATCTGAGAAGAAGTAGGTTGGTGGGATTTTGATGGCAAAGGAATGGCCAGCAGTAGCTGTTCTTTACTGAGCACATAGCACACTGTATCAACAGTCTCTGATCGGTCTTTATAAGAATACCATGAGGCTAGTATTATTCCTATCCCACAGAAGAGGAGACTGAGGTTCTCAGGGAAAAAAGATTTGCCTGAAGTCACAGTCGGCAATGACCCAGCAGGGGTTTAAACCTGGATCTGTGAGCCCCTGGAGTCTGCACTCTATGTCACATATATGGCGAGAGGCTGTGTGCGAAGGGGGTAATCAGGAGGCGTGAGAGCCAGAGCTACAAACTCAGAGCCAACATCAAGCTGATGGTGGGTTCCTCAGCCAGTGGCCGTCTCCCGAACATCACCGCCTGCGGCCACTTCCTCTGTTTGGTCAACCACAGAAGGGCTTGGAGTCTAAAAGAATGCCCAGAGAGGGGGTGGACAATGACAGGAGCAGCACTGGCTGGCAACAAGCGAGGCCTAGAGCTGAAGGAGGCAGGGCAGGGCGGCCACAGAGGGACCCTAAGGCAGCCAGCATTCTTAAAGCCTGCAGCCCCCAAGCCTGATCAAGATGTGTACCTGTCCTCGGACAGTGGCAGGCTCGGAGGGGATGAGCAGGCACCAGGCCCACTTTACAGAGATGTCACAGTGCAGCGAGCAGAGCCATGGATTTGGGGTCAGAACACTGGCGAGCTGGCCCCAGCTCAGCCACTTGCTAGTGACTCTGGGCAAACTACACAAAGAACAGTAACGCTCCCTCTGTACTACGTACTTCCTATCGCCTACGTGCAATCATCACAACCACCCCCATGCTATCCCCACTGTACAGATTACAACACTGAAGTGCAGAGGCCGAGTGACAACCACTCGTATAGCTATGCTTTCGGCGGACCTGGGACCGAAGCCCCACCTCTGCTGGGCTGCCTCATCCATCCACTGGGGGGACACAGAGCTCCCAACCCTGCAGGGCCCTGTGAGGATCAGATGAAATGACGACTCGGAAGGGCTGTCAGTCTTCAGAGGTGTGTACTGACTGGGGATGTTGGCAGCAGAACAAACACCAAAGCCCTTAACGCTGCCTTAAGCATCGTAGCGCCTCAGCTCTTAAAGGACCCTTCCTAAGCCCCACATGCAGCTACTAAATCCCCTCGACAAATCTCGGCCTCACTTCCACTCCTCCGGAAGAGAAAGCGCGCCCCCTCCCCAGGCAGCTCAGTCTTCCACTGTATACAGCCCGGCCCATCAGAAAGGTCTTCCAGAGAGTGCTCTCTTCCAGGGCCTGCAGCTGCATCCTGCTGCCTCTCCCACCCCAGAGAGTGGTCTGTTCCTTGGGGCAACAGCAGGGGGCTGGCCTGGGGCGGGCGGAAGCCCGACGTTGCTGCATAGAGTGGGAAGAGATGACAAGTAGGGTGCCTGATCCTGAAAGATGCTTGGCTATGCAGCATGCAGCACCTCTGAGAGGCTCTGGGTGCACCCTCTGCTGTTCCTGACCCCACCCTGCCTCCCAAATACCAGCATGGCTGCTTTCCTGGAGGGACGGTGCTCACCAGTCTTCCCTCTTTCAGAAGTACAGACCCTGGAAGGTCATTCATACCTCCCCCGTTCCACAGATGGCAAGCTGGAGGCCCAAAGAGGCTGGAGACTCGCCCGAGGCCACATAGTAAGTAGGGGGAAATAGGGCTAACAATTAGGTTTTGAGGAAAAGTTGCCAGATCACAAACACCAGCCTTTTCAGAGGGCAGGCAGGTCTGGGAACATGGTTTCAGACCCTTAGGTGGCACAGCCCCCTCTTCTCCCAGTGCCCGCCTCCCTAACAGAGGCATTAGGCTGCAAGGAGTGACACTAGCCAAATGCTAGCCACTCCGCTCCACAGAGACAGGGGCAGCTGGAGACATGGACTTGTTCTCAGCATAGTCATGGGGCCGGCCACATCCAAGGGGGTCTATCTTTCCACACCTCTCACCCTCATCCCCATGTGGGCATCTAGACCCTAGACAGGGGAAGCGGGGCTGATCCACAATCAGGAACAACAATGGGCCCTCCTGCGGGGACCCTGGGTCAGGTCCCATCGTCTCGGTCCTAGCTCTGCACCTTGTGCAGGGACCGCACTGACTTGGCAAGTCGCCTAGCAGCCAGCAGGGCTGGGGCCTGCTACTACTTTCCGAAACACTTCGTCAGAGGGGTTGTCTCAGGGCTGCCTGTGGCCCACCCACCTTCACCTTAAAAAGGGGGACGATCCATCTAGTCTTTAGAATGAGTCTGTCAGGGGACACTTCTGGTTGTCCAGACAGCATTCTGGTAGGTGGGGCCCTGTCCTTCACCCCTCTCCAGTCCCACACTGGGAGGCTCTCAGTGAAAGTCCCTTGAGCAGCCCCCGCCCCTCCTCACCCAGCCCCGGGTGCTCTGACAAGGGTTCCAATCCTCCCACCTCTTTCTGGGTCTCTGCTCAGAGGCACCGCGCTTGGACTGTCCTGATCAGCAGGGAGACGCAGGTCCTCCCCCTGCGGGTGGCAGAGATCATCCCTAGGGGCTGTGGATTATCCTTCACCTAAACGTTCTCAGATGCCGACAGGCCAGAATGGCGATCTGATTCTAGGCTGTGCCGACTCCACCCCAACCTGAATATCAAAACCGCTGAGGGGCCGGTGGCCCTGGGAATTGGTGCTTGCAGAGTCTGTGGGCCACAGCACCTCTGACGGGCCAAGCACTCTCTCTACCTGGACCTGGCCAGACGACCCTGTAGTTGTAGCCTTATTCTAACAGCGTTCACTTTTAAAAACTTAACTGCAAGTTCCTACCCGACACTGCCTCTCTTTAAAGAATTACATACGTAATTCTTTAAAGAGAGGAAACAATCAGGCGGAACTACTACCTCCTTGTGGCACTGGCCATTTCACAAAACCAGAGTAAAATCTGAGGGACTGAGGGCAAAGGGCGGGGCAGTGCCTGGTCTGCTGGCTCCTCCGTGACACTGAGGCTGAGATGCGACATAAGCTCCAAAAGCGTAGTTCACTCCACTTGAATCTGAACCCAGGAAAGCAGCCCCGCGCCCACACCGTACCTACTTCTTGGTTCAGAAAGTCCCTGGCTAAGAGCAATCTCAGAATAACAGGCTGAGGGCTTCCAGGCTTCCCACCGTGGCGTCTGGTCTCCACACAGCACTGTGCACGCGGCGGCTCTTACTAACGGCTGCCTGAGAGGCTGGCCACCTTTCCTGACATCCTGGGCCCAGGGCCCCGGGAGGGAAGGGAATCCGTGGAGCACCCACAGGTGCCTTGTGCTGAGGGGTGTCTCACAGCTGCAGTTTCACCCCGCCCCACAAGGGTGACCACCTATGAGGTCATCGCTCAGCTACCCATTTTGCAGATGAGGGATGGACAGCCAACGAGGCGGAACTGCGGACAGAACTGTGTTTTCCGCACTAGGTTAAGAGCGCGTCCTTTTTCTGTCCGCTGGGGGTGACCAGGGCAGCACCCTCAGGGAGCAGAGAGAAAGGGCTAGGGGGTATGAGGAGAGTCTGCCCTCTCCCCACCTTCAGCCGTGGGGTCCAAAACTTCCAGGTTCTGTGGTGACTGCTCCCTGGCTGACCCCAGACCCTGCAACCACCCCACACCCCAACCTTGCCCAAGCCCAGAGCTGACACGCCACCAGGCCTTTCTGTCTCCAGTGAGGACTGGTGCAGACATCCTGGTTTATTCTGACGGAGGTTTGGATCTGGCATTTAAGACTGTACCCTACCCAGAGGAATACAGGAGACCCTAAGGAAAAGCACCTTAGGGTCTTCGGGTTGCTAAAGTAAAATAAAGAACAGGGTGGTGTTTTCACACGCCATGGAGGTTGGTGGGGTTGGAGAAGGTCGGCGGCCTCACCCCTGTGCTAGCATCTCCCTGCCCTCAGGGCCCCCTTCAAGGCCCCCCTTAGGGCCTACAGGAGTGCCCCACTGGGCCCAGGACGTCTTTTTGGCAAGACTGAACCTTCGGGATTTTCACCTCTTTAAAGGGTGTCACAAGTCTATGCCAGACTGCTGGTCAGGGACGCTGACATAACAAGATACCTGCTAAGCTGGGAGGAAGTCCTAAACTTCCAGAACATTCTGCTCTCAGTCTGTCTGATAACATCCCTTCTCAGCTTCCAGAACCCCAATATACTAACGAGCTTTGCCAAAAAAAAAAAAAAAGAAAGAAACCATAAAAGCAATAACTAAACCAAAGCACCTAGAATCCTGAACACTGGTTTCAAGCCCCAAGTTGGAAAACATAAATTGCCCTGTGCCAAGAAGCATCATGCCAAGAACTTGACCCTCTCCCTTTCAGCAACCCTACAAGACAGATCCTGGCCTCCTTCCCATTTTACAGATGCAGCTGCAAAGCCTCCAACAATCCAGAGCGGTGGGTGGTGGAGTAGGAAAGGAATTGTCCTGCCTCAGACTCTACCTTAGATCTCTCAGACCCCCTGGGATGTTCTGAAGTCCAAGGCCACGGCGGACTTCCACACCAAGAGTACCTCTAATGTACTCAGCAGGGGCTGAGGTACACTCAGGAGAGGGAACAGTCTGCTGCAAACCCTGCCGCCTCCCACCGGTTCCTCAGCCAGGTGGCCTGCCTTGCACAGGTAGTCAGTTCACGACGGCTGCCGGGCAGGCAGGGGCCATTCTGGTGCCTTCAGAAGGGCTATTAAAAATAGGCGCTCTAGGGGAAAGTGTGTGTGTGTGTGTGTGTGTGTGTGTGTGTGTGTGTATGTGCGCGCACACACGCGTGCACGTGTGTGAATATAGATATAGATACAGAAATAGAAATAGATATAGGAAAATGAGAACTGCAATTGGTGTGGGTTTGCTTTCTTTTAGCATTATGGGGCCAAGAGAAGACAAGGCCCTCCCGAAAATCTTTCAGCACCCCCAAGAAGAAAGCAGGGACTGGGCATGCTCTAAGTACAACGCCAGAACCAGCAGAGGGCTGTGGGGTGTGCGCAAGTGCCTCTTCTTAAAAAAAAAAAAAAAAAAAAAAAAAAGACGTGTATGTGGGGAGACTACTCCACCCCCAGGGACCCAGAAACCTGGGGAGAACCCAAATATCTACTAACAGGTGGGAGGGACAGGCGGGCTTCCGGGTGGGGCAGAAAAAAAGGAAGGAACACCCTGGAACAACACCCTCCCGCTCTCACTATGTGAAACTCCCTCCCCTTATCCAGACTTCTAGCTTCTTTCAGGCAGTCAGAATCCAGGGAATTCCCGAGGAGGGAAGAGCAGAGCAAACTGTCACAGCTCCTGCAGGGAACAGAGCCACACTCGAATACTCAGAAGAGTAAGAGCTAGCAGCGAGAAGGCCGCAGATGGGAATGGCCTGTCAGACCCCTGCACGACGGTCCCGTGGGGCCCGTATCCGTGGGGTATGGAGTTGGTCACACGGAGCAACCACTGTGTTGTAACTGCAAAGAGGTAGGCAGAGCACTTGAAACAATTTCTTCCAGGGTTTCTAAATGCTTCTTTTTTCTTTTCTTTTTTGCAATGGAGCCCTCTGGTGAAAAGAAATCTCAGGCAGGACCCCGGTATGCATAAGAGGCAAAAGCTCTGGGTTTCAGTCAGCTGGGGCTCTGGCCAGCCAGGCCTCCGCTCACCTGGGGTGGCATCGTTGAGAACCATTTGAGAACCATGGATATAGACTCCCTCCCTATTGGACAGGTGGACAGAGGCCTGCTGGGGCCCACAGAGGTCAAAGTGATTTGTCCAAGGACAAATGGTGAACTGCAAACAGAGCTAGGACCCCCACTCATTTGTCCTACTTTTGGGTGACAATAAACCGTGACCCTTGAGCCAGCTCAAGTCCACCCACCCAAAATGGGAGGAGGCTTTGGGGTTCCTGTAGGACCCACACCATGTTCCCTCTGCCTTCCAAAATCCTCACACCAAAGGCTGGCACACCCCTCCCCGAAAGGGTCTGTCACTGGGAGGCTCCAAGATGCCCCTCTTCCCCAGCTCCCTGGGGGCCCCTCAACTCTGCCTACTGAGGGGACTGTTCTTGGCTGTGTGTGGGTCTAGCCCAGCCCTGGACAGAGACAGCAACTGGGGACCTAGTCACACCCTTTCCTTTCACCCCTGCGAGCTGAGCGGCGTGGAAAGACTGACAGACTGTGGAAAGAGGAGAGAAGGCGGGGGCACGCAGATGGCCAGGGAGATGGACAGACAGACAGGCTCACCTGTGGGCCGGGACCCATGGGCCCCATGCCTCGGGGAGGGTTCATTCTCTGCATCGATCCTCCCATATTGGGGTGCCCTGCGTGAGAGAACAGGTGAGCTGTGAGTGGCAGAGGCAGGAGCAGGCAGTAGAGGGAGAAGGAGCCCCTCGGGACTCCCCGCACCCCAGGCAGACACCACCCTCGCTCACTCTACCTTGTTGTCGTGTGGGATCCATGGAATTGGGCAGCAGTGGCTGTGTCCCAGGAACTCCTCCCGGAGGCTGGAAGAGATGAGAGACATGAGCTGTGCAGCTGCTTCCCGAGCTGGGGGACAGAAAGGGACACATCTGCCTGCCGCGGCTCCCCACCTGACTGTTAATGGCCACTCATGGCCTCCCCAAGACCATTCCTGCTGCCTGCCAGGCGGGGAAAGGGCCCCAGGGAGGGGCCGTTGGCTTGAGCTGGCCTTAGCAAAAACCGGCATGGGCGGGTCAGGGCTTCATCTGTGGGAGGGAAACCACTGCCCCGCCCTGCCGTGTTTGTGGGTCTGTGTACCTGCCAGAGCCTGGCCCCGTGTTGGCTGCGGTGCCTGCCACACTCCTCAGAGGCAGCAGCGCCCCCTCTCTTACCACCAAACCCCAGCTGCTGTGGTATAAGCCAAACCCTGCCTTTCCTATGCCTTTTGGAGAGGTAATGCATTTTATCCCTACCTCCAAACTGTGAGACACATACTAGTTAAAAATCCTCTCCCGATGAGAGGCTCTTTGTAAAAGGGAACAGAGGTGGATGTAGCCTTTGGCACTGAGACAAGGGAAAATGAGGCCCAGAGGCCTAAGAGCCCCCAGGCACCTATGGGCAGAGCCAGGATGAGCACTCTGGACTCCTGACTCCCTCACATGACGTGCCTCCTTCCCACACCGAGGGTGAAGAAGGGGGCTCTAGGAGAGGGGGGGGGCAGGATGCTGAATGAAAACCTGCTCCCCAAAGCCTGACACAAGTGGCAGGTGTGGGTGCAGTGACGACTAAGAAGGCGAGGACAGGGTGTCATGGGTTTCCTGAATGAACGCTTGGCACGACCTCTGTGCAAACCTATTAAAAGTGATTTACTTGGGACTGAAGTTATCTCAGCTGCCATCCGAGGAGAGAGAGCAGCAGAGCCGGGGCGAACGTTTGCTTCCACAGCCCTATGCCTTAGGACCAAACGTGGGCCTATGAGAAGAAAAGCCTTTGGGAAAGCCGGTCACCCTTTTCCACCTGTAGGTGCCGGTGCATCTGAGGCATCTGTGATAGGGACCGTCACCCCCACCCCGCTCACTGCTGTGGGGATGGCTGAGTGGGGAGCTGGTCTACCTTTGGCCCGATGGTGAACCCCAAGCCGGTTTTGGAATGAGGTGGTAGGAAGCAAAAAGGACGAGTCCTCATTGTATAGCTTCAGAATGGGGTGTGTGTGGGGGGGGGGGCGTCTAGGGAGGGGGAGGGGTTCTGGGAGGGTCACCCAGTCTTGGGGAGTACTTGATGTTCACAAAGTGGCATTTAGCACCTGCTGTTTCCACCTGCCTGGGGGCTTAGAGTCTGTCTCTCCAGCCTCTGGGTTTTAGCTGTTCCCACCTCCCACTTTCTTCCAGTCTTGCTTCTCCTTTGAGTTTCTAAGCTCTGAATCACTTGGCCGGTCTGTGCCATTTGCACTTTGGCTGGTTACAGGCATCTGAGGGGACAGAGGAAGGGCTGAGCCTAACGCTGTTTGGTTTGGGAGATCCCAGGATATTGAGGTAAGCAGAGCAGTCATGGGGCTGGACATGGGGCTGGACAAGCGCTCCCTTTGCAGGTAGCCCAGTGTTGACCACCTGTTCCTACAAGAAGCTCCTCCTGGGGCTCCCCTCAGCCTGCTGCATGTCAAGATGCAGGAGCAGAGCTGGGCTGCCCAGAGGCTCAGAGGGGAATTGGGAGTCACCTCCCTCATTGGGGTGACCCTGAAATAGGACAGGGAAGTATGGGCCTTCTTTACAAAAAAAAGGAAGGTGTGCAATAACCAAGACAAATTCTTGCACTGAGCGGGCTGAAGCCCTCAAACATTAACAAAGAAAGTAACACTCGTAATGGGACTGCAAGCACACGCTGTGCACACATCTCAAAAACTGCTAGGGGGCGAGGGGCCCTGAGGCTGTCCTACAGGCTCCTGGAAGTAGGCCAGTGCCTCTCCCACAGCACTGTGGGGCAGGTGCCAGAAGTGTCTACCCAGGGAAAGGACGAATCCCAGCAGCGTTTGCACGCTCACCTCGTGGAGGCTCCACGTGACAGCCCTGGATTCCTCCTCTCCTAAATCTGGCTGAACCCCACTGTTCACCACCCACCCAGCTGCCCTTGCTTAAAACACACCAATTCTCCATACACGGCCTCCAACCTCAGACATGGATATGGAGGCAGGTATGAGGCTGGCCCTGCAAAACTTCAAAGCCAAGTCAATGACCCTGAGCTTCTTGCCCGCTAAGTGCCCTTCTCACTGCCTAGGAGGTCATGTGAGCCTGAGCGAGTCCTGCAGCCTCTGCTTGCCCTACCTGCCCAGGCGGAAGGTTGAGCTAACTCGGTTGGCACAGAGGCTTCTGTTTGATCTACAGCCCCAACTGAGGTACTCTTTAAGACACCCCCAGGGGCCCACCCTCCTTTGGAGTACAAAAATTTGCAGGAAACTGGAAAACCAGGACTGCTTTCCGATGGGGGGAGGGGGCGGAGGGCAGGAGATTGGGAAGACTGGCGTGCAATGCAAGATGCAGATGACGATTTATTCTCCATTCGCTCTCTTGGGTACTTGCCCATGCTGAATCAATAAACAGAAACATACACATTTCCTCTAGTGTCCCCCCAACAGCTAGAAGAAGGGCCACAATTATAAGGGAGCATCTGGTCTCTCTCTCAGGCGAAGGAGAGCCCCTGGACGGGCAGGAGAAAAAGCTGTTGCTGTGGCCCGGGTGTGTGATGGCAAAGGAGAGCCGCTTGGTGACAGGTGGAAAACAAAGGCAGGGGCCACCCTTTCGCAACTCTGAAAGCGAACTGAAGGGGTGAGGTGGAGAGGAAACAGCACTGGCGGGGGAGCTGAGCCCAGCTCATGGGGAGGCTTTGGGAAGTCACTCCTCCACTCCGACCTTCTGCTCCCTCATCTCGGATGTACCTATGGGTTCCTCCTTGCTCAAAAAGCCGAGTCTCTAATTCTTCTTGTCCACATTTGGCCCCTTCTTGTCAGAGAAAATAGAAAACAAAGGGCTTTTGGAGGAAAAAAAAAAAAAAACAAGTGGAAACCCGATAGGTAATTTAACTTCAAAACTGGAGGCGTCTCCTTCTGAGCATCCTTGTGGTCCCTGTGCGGCCCCACTCCCCGGCTTTCCCACAGAGCCTTGATGATGGCAGGAACCACACTCAGAGAACACCGATTTAGCTGATGACCGAACTCCTGGCTCCAAAGGCAACATGGGTTAGATGCACTGGTGGGGCTGTCAGATTTTTGAAGGGCTTTTTGCAAGGTCATTCGAATTATGCACAAAAAAATATTCTGGCAGAAAAAGAAATTTCCCGGAAATTTCTTTTGAGTCTACCTATCCTCAAAAGAGGATATTCATCTGCATCTCACCAACTGCCCTCCTGCTCCTGGATGGGCTATGCCAGGGAGGGTGGTGTGGGGGCTGATGCTCCAGACCACCTAGAACTGCCAATTCTAATGGGCCAGCCTAAGGGACACAACCCCAGTCTGAAAAGCCCTCCCCATAAGCAGACCACTTTTCTAATTACATGAACAAATCCTTTCTTGTTTTGAGTTGGGTCTGGGAAGCCGGCAGACATTGCTGAAAAACTCCCAAACGTCCTGCTCCGCTGCCTCCAGGCTCCTGATCTAAGCATTCCTACGGGCCATTTCTCCCCTTAATAGCAGGATTCTATTTACCAGCCTTGGCAATTCTCAAAAGCTTCCAGGAAAAAATGCACGTCGTCAATTAACTTCATTAAGGAGGAAGACCCTTTTCCAAGAAGGGCCTGCAAGGGAGGGGCAGGGGTATTACCACCTTCTCTATACTAGCTGAAACCCTGCATTCCCCCACCCTGGCTGGTTCTGCTGCTGCCCAGAACTGCTGCCCCAAGCCTCCTAGGAAAGGCAGATGAAAATGCTGGCAGGAGGCTGTACCATGGCACAGAGGGGACGCAGGGCCCTCTCTGGGGACCTGCTTGTAAAGCTAACTTCCATGTTAAAACCTGTCCTTCCACGTCCCAATCCTTTCCCCCCATTTCAATGCAAGTCAAAGAATGGGGGTCAAGAGTGGCTGAGTGAGGGGAGAGGGAACATGAAAAGGTACAGTACCTGGTTTCCCATTCTGATCGGGGGCCTGGGGCCGCCTGCGTATCGCGGTGACATGAAAGGCTGCAATTACAGGGAATTAGTTCAATGATAGCCTGTGCTCCTGCACAGCGACAAACACAAATGCGCTCCACTCCACAAAGTCCAGGTTGTTACAACTAATGATCTTTTAAACTCTCTTTCTCCCAGTGGCCTCTTCCCTCCAGGCAAAACTTCCTTTGGGCAGAGGGAACAATAGATGCCCCAACACTGGGGACTCCGACTCTGCATCTGTTCAGAGATCAACTGTGGGTGACAGGGCAGCGGCTGGGACTTTGCACAGGACCGGAAGAGCAGCGACATCGATGTCAGGGAAAGAAGGGGCAGGTCTGCTCTTGGGAAAGGCAAATCGAAGCATCAGAAAAGGGACCTATACATACAGTTTTCAGGGTGTGCAGACAAAGCTGGACACGCACGCACACGCACACACACAGACACCACCGACGAAGGGGAGCGAAGGTCCGAGGGGGGAACACAATGAAAACAGGAAAGGGACAGCGGGCTTCCTCACTGAATGCAGGGAATGGGCAGGGAAGCTTTCTCAGCAGCGAGGGTGCACAAAGAAAAGGCTAGGGATGCAGCTTCGGTCACAAACAAATGGTTAACCAAACTCAAAACCAAAAGTGAGAGGAAAAAACAAAAACGCAAAGGCCGCTGACAAGGTCACAGAAATGTTTTGGCTTTATATCCAAGCTGGGTGTGATGTCCAGGGAATGAAGACTCTCTTTAGAAAGGAAAAATATTTTTTTAAAGAACACGTCATTTGTCAATCAAGACTTGAAGGCAATGCTGAGAGCACGTTTTGATTTTTGTTTTTCCTCTGCTGGCTCTGTCCTCCTGGTGCCCCGCGCCCCCCGGCGGGCGGGCGAGCCAAGTGCGTTACCTGACTGTGGGGTCCCATCATGCTGCTGGGATTGTGGGGTGGAGGGTGCGTGCGGCGAGGGCTGTGACCCCGGAGGACCCTGTGAGGCCAGACAGTAGAGGCAGGTTATAGATCACAGCACATGGAGAAGCGCAGAAGCTTAAAAGAACAAAAATCAAACCAAAACGAAGGGCGGGCGGCAGGCGTGCGGGCGGCGGGCTCTGATTGGCGGGGAGATGTGAGCTGCTGCCTAGGTCGCCGGCTCATCGGTGGAAAACGGCGAGCGGGAGGGAGAGAAGCTGATAAACACGTTCACGGGGATTTGCAGGAATGAAAAATCAAATTGAGCTCCTTTGTCAAAGCACACAGGAGCAGGGGCCCAGGCATCGTCGAGCATTGGAGCAGAGTTTGCCATGTTAAATACATTGGTTGAGACGGGCTCAGAGAGCATAGTGATGCACAGAAACTAACCCACTCTGCAAGATGTGTAAGAGGCCCTGCCCTCAAGGAGTTCCCAGTCTGGGGGGGCAGAGACAGGTCATGCGTACCTAGAAGCCAGTCTACAGATGGATGAACGAGAACAGACAGGAGGAGCAGGGGGATGCCAGAGACTGAACACACGGGGAAACGAGAGGAAGACACGGTTACTGAGCGCCCTCCCGGCGCAGTGCATTAATGCGCCTTCACTTGAAAGTGGCCTGTGAGGTGGGGGTTTCTCATTCCTGTTTTTACTGATGAGGTCACTGAGTGTCAAGGGATGAGGGGACTTGGCCACAGCTACACAACAGTAAATGGCAGAGCCAAGACAAGTAGCCTGATGGGTCCAAGGGCCACCTCAACCCTGCAGAGCTGGAGCGGGTGTGTGCAAGAGCAGGGGGGTAGAGCTGCAGGCCCCTGACTGTTGGGTGGGTGGGTGCCAGGGTTGGGCTTCCCATTCCAGTCAGTGGAGCCACCCATGGTTCTAAGGTGGCTCCCAAAGCCCTTGGGCAATGCTGACCTCAATTGCCCACAAGAGATGGACAGATGAATTCACTTAAACCATGGGGTTGGTAAAACTGTGGGTTGCAACCCATTAGTGGGTGGTGAAATCAATTTAGTGGGTTGCAATTGCTTTTTAAAAACCTAGAACAGAACAAAAAGAATAGAAAATATCGGAACTTTGTTTTAAGGCAAATATTTTCATTAACATCTATTTTATTTGTAAATACATAGACTGATCACAATGTCAAATCTATTTCCTGCTGCAGGTCACAGTCAAAAAGTATGAAAAGCCTGTCTCGGAAGCACCTTCCCTGCCCACTCGGGGAGCTGGACGCTGGTACTGGTAATGAGTACACCCTAATTCACTCGTCTCCACCCATAACTGTCGTTACCCTTGGAGGTTGCCTTTGAGAAAAATTCAAACCATGCATGGGGAATGGGTGTGGTTACATTAAAAAAGAGGGGAGAAAGGATTGAGAGATGCAGGTAGGATTTTCTTCTTCAGCCTTCTCCTTCGGAGCCAGGCTGCCCGGCCCTCTGCCTGTGCAGGAAGCATAGCTCAGGGCCAGGGAAGGGGTGAAGGGCTGGGCCCAAGCTGGCGGGCGAGGAGACCCAGAGAAGAGGTGAGCAGAGAAAGACGGAGGGAGCCCATATGGGAAGCCGGGGGTGCCACGAAGGACAGGCTTGGAGTTTCGTGGCCAACCGAGGGCTGCTCACTTCCGGAAAGCTCCGAGGAGCAGATGTTCCCCTACCTGCCATGCTACTAATTTCAACAAGTGTGTGTCTTTCTAGCGGCTGCCAGCAACGGCATGGTTTGTTACCATGAGCAATTTTCTTAATTAACAGACATTAATTAGCCATTTAGCAATTTTGCAAGCATTTGTTTAGCGGCTTTCCTAAACATGAATACCACTGTGATAATGGCACTGATTAGAGGGTCCCCTAATTAACAGTACAGGGAAGGAAAATTGAAATCACATAAATTAAAAAGGGAGGGGAAGTTAATGAAGGCGGGACATATTTGCACCTGCAAGTCTTTTGTACCATGAAACTTGGGTGCAATGTAAACAAAATAAGATAATTTGAAGCCAACCCCCAAAAAAGGGAAAATAAAAAGAATGGAAAGGAAGGTTCAAGGGTGAGGTCCAGTTGCCAAGAGGGGGCAAAAGGTCTTCTGTCGGTTGCTCAGCTCTTGGCAAGAAGTGAGCACCTCCCCCTCCTGATACCTCACCCACTGTAGTAAGATCCAGTACTTCCTCAGGGAGAGCGGCCTGGCTTCGGGCAGATCCCACACACCTGTCTGTGTACCCTGTCAGCCAGGGAAAGGTAGCCGCGGCTGACTCCATGATTAATGATAGAAACCATAAATAAAGGACCCAAAAGTGTCTGACGCCAGTGGGGGGCCTCGATCGAGAGCAGTCCTTAAGAGGGGCCAGTACTCAAACCTGTCTACAGCGCTCTGCCTGCCATTCCACGCTGTCTCTTGGGCCCCCGAGGTTCAGAGGGCAGGGCTGGCATGTGTGCTTCACCTCAGCGTCTCCCTAAGACTCCCTGTTAACCCCTGGTCCCTGAATGAATGGATGTGGCACAAGTCTGCCTCAATGCAGCTGACTCAAGACAAACGCCTGATGAGAAGGAAGGACCGGGAGCATGACTGGTCAGTAGGACCCCAGCCCAGCCCTGGCAATTCTGCTGGCCTGTGGGAGTAGAGGGGGATGGACTGTAAGTCTGGGGAGACAGCAGCAGCTCAGAAGTCTCTCCCCTGACTTGGAGCTAGGGTTCGGAATACCGAAGACAAGGGAACCCTGGCCCAGATGAGCCAGTCACCCAGAGAAAATACCGTCACAATCTCCACACAGGTGGAGATAAAGCTCAGCATTCACCTCCCCTGAGCATGAAATGCCTCACCCACCCTCGTCAGGTGCTGACCAAGCTCTGCTTCTGTACCCGCCGGCATGGCTCCCGGTCCTACTGTGCCAAAATGCTTTGTTTTTTTTCTTTCATGGAGCCAGAAGCCTATCATGTCCCAATGAGTTGCCCACATTCATCCAAAGCTCTGTCCTTCGTGTCTCTGCCACCTCCATTCTGCCTGGAGTTCCCTATCGCTGCATCTGCATCTTGGCTCTGTCCCTATGACTGCACACAGCAGCAGAGGGAGTGACCCTGAACGCCTGGCACACTCTCAGGAGCCGAGCACAGGGTCCCATGTTGGGGGAAACTGCCACAAAAAAACGGTCTTCTCTCTCCAGCCTGCGTCTCAACGAGAAACTTGACAGATAGGTTAGAGAAAACAGATTTTATAGTCTTCTAACTTGTTACCTTGTTACCCATTTGGGCAAAAGGCTATGTGGGAGGCAGACCCCCCCCCCCAAAAAAAGGACCTTGTTTGAAGCTTTTGACCTGTATTAGGATGTAGGTGTCTCTCTGAACTCTTAAAAGATGTGATAAGCAGGTGGAGAGGATTAAGGTGAAAGGTGAGAAGAGGAAGGAGTCAATGTTGATAATACTGCTGGGTTCTCCCACACAGGACAACGCCCCCAGTGGGCCTTTCCTGGCTTGTACTTGCTGAAAGCTTTGAGCAACCCAAAACAGGTGTGTCTGGAAGCCTACTCGTTTACACCTCTCCCCTACAGGCCTTCGAGGCTTTCTGTCACAGGTACTGCCTAATTAACCCTCCCAGCATGCCACAAGGGAGCTGGATAGACAAACCTCTGAGGTGCACAGAATATCAGGCACAGAATATTGGGGATCCTTACTAGAAGCTTAGGGAAAACCACACTTGCTTGGCAGGCACCTCTTTGTTGGGTGGCCCTAACAGATTCTGCCATCCCTTCTTCTAATGTCCTTTATTATATTATAGGGGAGAAAACAGAGGCACAGTACAGTGACATGACGTCCAAGACCACAGAGAACTAGCTGGTGGCTGAGCCACATTTCCTAACTCCAGCCCAGGGTTTCTTCATGACATTACATTCCCATCCATTTTAAATACAGAAATAGGGTTCGAAAAGAACTGGATTCAAATTCTGACTCTGCCACTGACTGTACTTCTGTTCTCTCAGCAGTGAAATGGGGACATTAAGGATAACACAGCCGCACATCCCACTAGTGAATGTGGCCCTGACCTGCATTCCATTAGCTCAGGTAAGCCTTGACTCCTTGCAGGAAGGGTTCTCATCACTCCATTTTATAGCCAAGGAACTGAGGCTCAGAAAGGTGAAGCCACCTGCCCAGAGTTGCATGACTGAGTGGTAGACCCAGTCCTCAAAGTCTGATATGAAAGCCCCTGAAAGTCCTAACTTGGTCCACCAGTCCACAAGCAGAGCATGAAGAGCAGAGGAACAAATCCTAGCAGCTGAAGGACTCGTGGGTCCATCCACTCACGCACATACATATTCTGGGTGCTGACCTAGTGTCTGGCCAGTCCCATGCTGGGGAAGGGGGCATGGGTCACAGAAGCACCTGAGACTCATCTTGGCCCTGAAAGCTACCAGGCTAGTAAGGGAGGATGAGGACATAGTGACAAACGAGCTCAAATGTCAGCTTAAACTGCCAAGAGCTCCAAGAGAAGGTGACAGATAAACCGAGGCTCAGGGTGGCCACAGAATACAGGCCAACAGAGAGCTGGGATGACAACTGGGGTGCCCTGACTGGTCAGAACTCTTTCAATTGTAATGCACCCTTCCCGGAGTACGGCAAAGAGACCTGTGCCTAGGGGAGAACCCAACTTGGGAAATCCCTCTATTGAGTCTGGGAGAAGGAAGCAGGAAACATGCCCACTTCCTGTCTGGGTCTTCGCTCTACCCCACACCCTGTTAATGGATATGCCATTCTGTCTCAGACATTCCTGACCAGAGATACATAATTCCCGCACTTCCTTTTTATTCCTTTTCCTGTAATTTCAGCGCTGGGTAGTGTTGCATCTAGCAGCCTCTGAGAGTCACTTAGGCAGGGCCCTGGGAGGCTGTGTGATGGGCGTGACCAAGGCAAACACGGGGCTGTTACACTGACAGTTTACGAAAGAGCCTTTGCCAGCAATGACGAGGTGGGGAACAGAGCATTCCCAAGGAACATGGATCAGAGGTCTCTGTGGAAAAGCATTTCAGAACCGTCAGTAGGACCCATCTAAGTCTCTCGGTCATGTCTTGGTTTAGTCCCTAAATTTCACCTGAAGCCATCCTCAAGAGATGGGCTTGTTGCATGATAAGGAAAGCCTCACAGTTACATCGACCTGGCATCCAATCCCAGCTCCTGCAGGACACGCTGTGAGTCCAGTTTCCTCATAAGAAAAATGTGGACTTTGTATAAATATCGCAGGGGGTGATACAGCCGACAGTGTTAGGTCTCCAGTATTCCATGGTTCCTGTGCCTCAGGCTTCTGTAGTTACTAACTGCTCATTTACAGAGAGAGCAGAAAACTGGACTTGCTCTGCTGGGAACACCTTCCTTAGCTCGTTCAATGTCCACACATCTTCCTTCATGAAGTCTGACCTGCTACCCACTCAGGTACTCTCCAAATGTGGGTGTCCCCTTAGGACGTTCTGTCTTATCCGTGGGCGCCTCGTGGGCTCAAGGGCATGGCAATTCAACCAGCAGGTGTGACTGACTCCACAGGCACGTCATCACATGCCCTGGGAGGGCACATCTAACACCTTTGGGTTCAAGGAACCAGAAAGAAAAGCTACTACCAACAGTCTGACCAAGTTGGTTCTCTGTGCTAAAGACTGACCACCTGGTGGGTAAGGGAGAATTGCTCCTTAAACAAACAAACAAACAAACAAAACACCCACACTGATTTTTTTTTGAAGGAGAAAAGTAACAAAAGCTGTGTGCTAACTTTAATATTTCCAAAACTCACTGCTCCTTCACCAAATGCCAGCCCATACTCCCCAAAGCTTTCTTCATCTGCCTAGGAATCATGGACTCGCAGACGAACAGTGCTGAGACCGAATTCCAGAGTGAGCCTGGGAGAGTGCAAACGAGGACAGGCTGTGGCCAGTGGAGAGCACAACGGCTTCTAATGCCAAAGCACTCGGGTGGGAGTCCCTGCCTTGCAACCCTGGGCCTTGGGCTACTCATCTATAAGACAGACCAGGAGTCCAGGTGACAGCTGTGAGAGGACTCTAGGAACTGCCTAACGCTACCCAAACAGAAGGCAGCCTCCTTACCATCCAGGCCGAATTTGCCTTTTGTCTTGCTGAAGGCCTCTGGGGAAAGGGGACTTGAAGTTTCATGTTGCTAAGAGACAAAACCACTCCACGCGTCCCTGGCTCTCCCGACTCCAAGGGACACTGGCCACTGGTCTGGCAAGGCTGAAGGGGTGGGTTCTATCGACTGGCAGCGGGAGATAGATGACTTGCATTACTGGTGGCCTCTGTAATCCGCCTGTTGGGCGTGTCACTTTAATTGAGTGAATATAAAATTACGTCAATTATACACATGGTAAAAGGCATGTGACAGACAATCCAATTTGCTTCTTAGACACAAGTGCTGACGGAAAATGCTGTAAACCCATTCTGGGGAGAGGGCCAAGGTGTGCCTATGTGCTGCTGACACCCCAAACCCGTCAACACAGTCTGCCTGCACCTAGAGTCTCCCGGGAGTGGGGAGCTGATCACCTGGTGGGGTGAGGGAGGGAAGGCTTTAAACTGCTCCTTCCTTTAACATGCAGCTCATCGCAGGAAAAATTACTTCCTCATCTCGACCCACGGGAACAACTCAGCAATGGCTTGGATAGTTGCCTTCCTACTCTACTGCTATCTGTCCTCTTGGGGAACAAGGCTTCTTTGTGTGTGTACGTGGGGGATACAGGCTGAAGCTGGAGCTGAGATTACCAACTAGAGGGCAGAGGAGCCTGAGCCATCTTTGTGCCCACGTAACACAGGCCTGATACATGCTCAGCAGGTCGTCAGGGGCCTTGGCTGGCCCACACCCAACTGTGGAGCAACAGCCCAGGCTTTCATATGGCCCCCAGAGAGCTCACAGTCAGGGGGCTCCTGACTGCCTAGGAGATGAGCCCACAATAGTGACCCTCCACGGGCAGTGGACTAGTGGAATGGCTTTTGCCAGGGAGAAGTCTGGCAAGTGGTGGTAGACAGTGGGGAAGTCAGCAGTTGGCGTGAACAGGACCACATACAATGGCTCCCCCTCAGGGTCACCTCTGTGTAATGTCAGGAATCCCTGCAGCCTCTGAGGTTCACTCTGAGCAAAGATCTGCAAAAGACTCATTGGTTTTCCTCTAAGCAAAGGCCCCAGCTGACTCCTCTCCCCGTGTCTCTGTGAAGAAATGGGACTGTGCTGGGCAGCCAGCAAGAGAGAGGTCTGCACACTTGTGCATCTGGTTTTCCGGGATGGGCTGCCAAGACACCTGCAGGAGGCGCTCAGCGAATGTTTTGCTCAAGAGGTATGAGGCATGCTTGCCCCATGGAGACAGAGACGCAGAATCAGCAGGCAATAGTTTTCCAAACAAAGGGAGGAAACACAGCAAATGAAAGTACGGGTGGCGTCCAAGACCTACCTTGGAGTTCCTCCACATATTGCTCTTTGCCTCTTCCCCCAGCTCTGTGCACAGAGGGAAGACTGAGCCCCAGGACGCAAGTTCACTGGTCCCAGGTTCAGGCCTGGTCCTCTGCAACACACTGCATCCCCAGAGTGGAGGCTGGGGCCAGCTGCAGCACAAGAACCCCAAGAGCAGGGCCAACACGCTGATCTAAAGTAGGAGTTGGCAAACTATGGCTCCCGGTCAAATCTGGCCTGCCACCTGTTTTTGCAAATAAAGTTTTATTGGAACACAGCCATGCTCATTCATGCGCTAGCCACGGCTGGTTTCATAATGTAACGGCAGAGCAGAGCAGTTGCAACAGACCGGTCGCCTACAAAGCCTAAAATATTTATTATCTGGCCCTTCACAGAAAAAGTTTGCCTACTCTTGAACTAGGTAATGACTTTCAAGACTGAAGAGAGGAAAAACTGGGGTCTTTTTAAATTCTCAAGGAAAACCAAAACCGTACATCTACTTTCTGATTTTAACTTTGTATCTCTCTAATACAATAAATGAAGCAAAAACTAGCCCCATTACACAAAAGGAAAGCCTGAAGTCTGGTGACATTACAGTATTATTTGTCAAAGTCAAGATTTATCCCATTGAGGAGACAGAACGAGAGCCAGACCAAGGGTCAGCAAACCAGAGCTCTGGTTCTCCCACCATGTCCTGTGGCCAATTTCTGAGTCCCCGTTTTCTCGGCCATCGGTCTTGGGGGGGGGGGGGGGGGAAACGATCTTTCATTATAACACCAAAACCAGCATTCACATCCAGCCAGCCAGTCCCAGAGTGTCTCCTTGTTAACCGTCTCCTCAATTTCAATCTTGCCATAATGCCGGGGAACGAGCTCTTTCCTTGCCTGTCAGTACAAAACCTTCTGGGGGCTTGATTCCAGCCCTGAGCTCTCTAGGCAGGTTCACACTGTTTGACTCTCTTCTATGCTGTGAATTCACCAAGGAATTCTCTAGGGTCATTTCAGCAAAGGGATCTACCTTGAATGGCTGTGACTGGGACAGGGTCGGGGATGAGAGAGATGATTTCACCTCCAGCTGCTAAGCTCTTTGGGCCTCGCTGTTCGAGATGCTTTTGCACTTGCCTGTGTCTATACAACTGGGCACTCTTTTTAGGGACACAGGAGAAAGCGTTAACACCCAGATATATGGGCAAAACCCATGTCCACCTGGTGGTACATCCAGCCACCGAGTCCCAGCATCCTGGGCTAAGCACTGGAGATACACAAAATAAGCAGTACCCTGGCCCGCCCCTAAGGAGCCCCAGGACGTCTGCACTCCAACAGAGGCAGGAATCAGGTGCTCTAGGGAGTAAGGGGGGGCAGTAATTATAGAACCACCTCATGTGGGCAGGATAAGCAGACATCTTCTGGCAGAGAAGAAACGGAAGGGATTTTTGGGCTGAGAGATTGGCATCTATGTGGGAGAGGCAGGAGTGGGCATGGTGATGGAGGACCTTATGCACAAGATGGGGAATCCAGGGCTGAGACCTCCAAGCCAAGGAGCCAGGGCATCAAACCTCTGGAATCTAGTACAAAGAGAAATGACAATCAGATCTATATGCTGTCTTGGGAATCACACATCCATCTGTTCTTTGACAAAGATGTTTCTTTGCCCTTGCTCAAGTTAAAAATCAAGACTTACGGCCACTGGGAAACACCGAGTTCATAGCTGTCTAGAGTGTTAATTCCCACCTCTTGCTGACTACACATGGAGTGAGGAAACCTGTTAGATTCTTGTCCGTGAGTGGCTCCTTCCACCCCAACTCTTTCCGGACTAGGCCACACTCCAGCTTTTAATGTTAGCAGAAGAGCTAGGAATGAAATGGCCAGGTGAGGGTCTCCAACACCCAGTCCCAGCCGTGTGAGTTTCTGGCCAGGATCCAGACAGTACATCTCTTCTCCCTCATCTGCTTAGTGCAGTAGAGACCTGCTCTGTGGGCAAGTGGAGAGGTAGAGATGGACTCAGGAGCCAGAAGCATGCCACTCCCTTGGAACACATCGGGAGAGGATGCCTACCTTGCCAAGAGAATCAAATCCTCTCCCCACAGAAACGATCGCCTTTTGCTCTGAAAATGGATAGTCCTGCTCCTGCCCACCAGCCTCCCCAGCGCCTTTCGTCAGTGCTCAGCCTCCACTGTTAATCAGACAGCACGGTGAAGGCACGTATTAAAAGGGCCATGCCTTGTCCACCCAGACAACCCCTGCGCTACTTGACACTCTCCAGGAACAGGCACGCACACAGCCTTCCTGCCCTACCCCTTTGTGCCCCGATGGACAAGTCCACGAAGTCTCATCACGTCCAACTAGGAGAGGGAATGCAGGACTCCAGCAGCCACAAAGGCAGAATGCCAGAACCAACCCCAACTGTCCGCTGAACAGAAGAGGGCTGAGTAGGGAACAAGAAAGTCGGCCAAGGGCTTCCCTTTTAGTTTTGTGGCTCTGGATGACTGTGTAAATTCTCAGGCCTCTCTCTGAGAGGCTCAAGGAATGACCCAAGATCTAGTCTTCCTTTCTCGGCTAAAAAGCAGCACTGGAATGGGGCGAGGGAAAAGAACCAGGACTGAGAGACTGGTTTAGGAAGCCTGTGGGGCGGTGGGCTATGAGACCGGTGCTCCTCAGAGGGTACATGAGGGGCAGCTTGTGCAGTGGGTGCTGTTGAAAAAGCCCAGGTTCATGGGCCAGGAGCACGGCCTATGTTCCCCTCTGAAACTCACTCACCTCGCCTGTGAAATGGGCTGCCCCACCTCCTCACACAAAGCTGCAACACTGAGACACTGAGAGTACTGGCCCTCACCAAAGGGAGGCTGCTGATACATCAAGTTGCGTTTCGGAGTCTTCCCTGCTGTACGAAATCCTTCGGGAACCACCTCTTTCTCTAAGCCTTCCTATGACCCCTTTCCAGAGAGCTGCCCACCAACACATAACACATCCTAACCAGAATCAGGCTCAGACTGGGAGCACGGCCCTTACCGAGAGACCCTCAGGGTCCCTCTTGATGCTGGATGCTCTTTGGCAAACTCCGCAGAGGTTGTCTGGCCCTCCAGGTGGTCCCTTATTTCTTCTCCCCGCCAAAGCTCTTGATGCTCTAGGGAACAGAGTCAGGTTTCTTCTGCTTACCACAGCACCTACCATGCTGCTGTAATTTACAATAGAAAAGACCAAAACCCAGACAGGTAAAGCCACTGCCCCAGAACAGAATGCAAGTCTCCAAACTCTCAGACCCCTTCCACAACTCCAGAGTAAGTTTCTCAGGATCAGGTACTATAATTCATTGGAGGTAGAGGCACTTAATCAGATTCACGTTTTGGGTGTACCTTTTATGACCTTAGGGCAAGAATGAGGCAAGACTCTGTCAAAGTCTTCTTGAATAAAGCTGACCCGAGACTAAAAAGCCTTCAAGAAGAGGAAAGGAGAATTCCTCAGCTCATAGAAGAAGCCATACAGATGTGCTGGAGGAGTAGAGGCTGGGCGGGCGTGAGAGCAACAGCCCTGGCCTGTGTCCCGGGGATCAGCAGTTGGTCCAACAATGGGTGAGGGTACCACGGGCTAGATAAAAAAAGGACCTGAACTTTATTCTTTTAATGAAGAATAGGAAGAGCACCTGATGGTGGGGAACTAGCTACCCCAGGCTAGAGTCCGCCCCATGAGCTATGAACACCTGGGAGCAGGACTGCCTTACCTGCCAACCCTGGGAGCCCAGCAGGGCCAGGCAGAAAGCTGTCACTCTTTAATATGTGCTGAAGGAACCAATAATTGAATGCCAACCCCTGGGAAGTAGCCCTTGTGCAGATTTCTGATCTGCTTTCATTCCCACCACATTCCCACACTCCTAGCTGGTGAAGCAGGTGGAGCTGCTCCTATTTTACAGGTGGGAAAACTGAAACTCAAATAAATGATACCCAGGTGACATTTGTTAGTGACGGGACTCAAGAGTGCAGACAAAGACCCAGGTCCCTGGGTGGGTGAGTTGGTTTTTCATCAATCTCACATTAATAAGCCTGCTCCTGGTAGGACAGAATCAGAGGCTTCTGGACACACAACCAGCTTCCCTGCCTCCACTTTCCCCACTGGCTCCCGTTGGGTGGACTGGAGAACAAAAAATCAAGGTGGCAGGGCCCAAGGAGGTAAGCCAGGTGGGTGGGACTAAGTGAGGTCACACATTAAAGGGCCAAGTAGGGCTTGGTGCTTAGTAGGCACCAAATATGTCAGTCAAATTAGAAGGTTAAAGCACTAAAAAGCTAATGAATCTTGAGAATGCCCAGAATCTCTCCCATACATCGCTGCCACCAATGCCGTGCTGAGTCTCTAAGACAACTTCCCAGAAAAAAGGAAAAAACTCACTGTGGTCCTTGTTCTTGGATGAGCTTGAAGACCCAGCTCCACCTGGCCTCTAGCTTGCAGAAAAGAACCACCCTGGTCCACAACCCTGGATCCTAGGTATCTTTTACATCAGGTGCCAAGCAAAGGCTCAGAGGCATCATTTCACGGCATCCTCACATTTGCCGCTAGATGTTGGGGCTCTCTTTACCCTCAATTGCCAGATGAAGCAACTGAGGTTCAGACAGGTTAAGTGACTTTCTCAAAGCAACCCATGTGCCAACCCCAGGGCTGCCAAGAAAGACAGAGGGCCTTCAGAGAGGGTAGTGGAGGGATGGGACACAGAGGGGGAGGATAAGCCAACGGACACGCAGGAGCTTCAGGGGCCCAGGTGCGGAGCTTCTGACTGCTGGTCAACATGGATCCTGAAGCTAATGGATCACCTTTCAGGGGTAGCAATAAATCATTGCTGAATACCAATATGTATCTTTATGTATAGTCAGTTCTCCTCACAGCTCCAAAAAGAGGCATTACGATTTGCCGAGTGACTGCTTTGTAGCACAGCTGAGAAAACCAGTGCCCAGAGACGTTGGGTAACTTGCCCAAAACATATCACTAGGAAGTGGCGGCGGGCTGTCCTGCTCCAAGGCCCCTGGTCACAGCCACTTCATGTTCTGACACCTCCCTTTAGGAGGCCTCTGTCCCAGCTAGGTGTCATCCTGCTGCCATGCCTGCACTGAATACAGAGGTGATGTGGTATCCCCCAGGACGGGGAGCCCCTGGAGAGCTCAGCACCCAGCCCGGAGCCAGCACTTTGTGGAGGCTGTGGTCCCATCCATGCTCTTACCAAGTCTTATCCCATCATTTTGGACTCAGTGAGAGACAGGCTTTCTGCAATACAAGTTCAAAGCCACCTGTAGAGGCCTGGTCCCGGGGCATCCTTTATCCCAAGGCCCTCAGTTGCGGGGAGAGAGCTTGTCAGGAAAAATTCAGCTAGTTAATTTAATCAGAAACAAGACATGAACCCAGAACCCACACTATGGATCACCTGCTATATACCCAGCTCTTAGAATAGCACCTCACAGCACTCGGCGAGGGGCGAGAATGCCCTGACCCGCAGTCCAGGACCCTGGCCCGCGTGGCCCAGCCCAGAATCCCCAAAGGGCAGTTTCCTTGCAGGGTGGTGTGATCTTACTCAGGGTATCACTCTCGAGCCACATAATGCCAAAGCATGTTATTACAGGGTTCCTGTGGAATTTTCTTCCTCAAACCTCTTCTGCTACAAGGGCTGAGGAATTCGACCTTTTTTTTTTTTTAAAGGAGAAAAAACCTCAGCATGATTTGCAGAGAATAAAAGTGAAGGCAGAAGCAGAGGAGGGTCTATCCCCTTAGGCAGCTATAAAGAGACAAAACAAAAACACAAGGGGCTCTCCCCAACCCCCATGAGGCGGGAAATCTTGTAGGGGCTCAGACGCAGCCAGGATGAGGACAGCTGACAATCCACAACAGAACAGCTCTCAGGCATAGGGGAAAAATTCAGCTCTAAGAGAAACCCAAAGTAAAAACCCAGGTCCAAAGGGGAAAAGGATAAACCAGCCCAAGCTCTTCATAAACAAGAGGAGAAGGCGGCTGCTGACACTATTGGATCCATAAAACTCAAGAGAGATCCAGAGTCCGCTTACAGCTCAGGGGAAGAGGCCCAGAGAGAGGGGCCACAGCTGCTGGGGTCACCGAGACTGCAAGCGACAGCCTAGGCCTCCTAGGTCCAAAGGTCTTTTCAAAGATGCTCCCTTCCTCTCGCCCAAAAGGGAGCAGACCAGCGGTCCTTTGGAGGGGGCGAGCAGAAGCAGCAGGCAGCCAGGAGCTGGCTGCAGCCCCTGCTGCGATCCTTGGTGTGGGCTGGCTCCGCATTAGGGGGCAGCCAAGGCCCACGGAGCCGCTGGGTGCTTTGTTACCGAGCAAATCTCCCAGGCACTGACTGCTGATGCATAGCTAACAGGGCGGCAGACATTGATTTATGTTCAACTTTCCATTTCATCAGTGAGAGTTACGGCGCGACATGTGGAGTTCACGTTTTTTTGGAGGGCGGGGAGAGGTGGCTCGAGTGTGCAGACACAAACATGCCCACGCGTGTGCACATAGGCACACGCACCAGCCAAAGCCGCAACTTTTTTTTTCCCCTTTGGGGGAGGGTGAGGGGGCCGAGGCAGCCTGGCACGTCAGGAGTAACCTTTTGTCCACTGTTGCTAGGAGCCCGGTGCCGGTCATCTGCCGCTTGGGCAGACATTAGGCACCAGGCTGGCTGCCGGGCGGGGCGGGAGCACAGCCTGACCTTTGTGGAGGTGGTGTTGGCAAGGAAAAAAAGCTTTTTTTCTTTCTCTCCTGTCCTGGCCTTTCCAAACAGGCCAGGCGATTGCTGGTGGAGATCTGGTGGCAAGGGGGCAGGGCCAGCACAGACCACAGCGCTTCGAAGTGGCCGGGGGTTATAAAGCCCTCACTGGATAGATGAGCAAGCGAAGAACCAGAGAGGGGAGAATGGTTCCCTGAGGACACACAGCAGTCTGGCAGCAAGGCCTGACTCAAGTCGGGGCGCCTGCATCCCACAGCCAGCTTAAAGCATCCAGCTGGCTTCACACAGTAACCAGAGGAGGGGGCTGCTACTACCGCAGAGTCAAGTCAGCCTGGAACAGGTGGGGGCTGGGGGTGGGGAACAGCAGTTGGGGTGCCCCGCCTCCTCTCTAATCCTTCTCAGCGGGGGTGACCCTGCCTTCTGTCAGTCTGTGCAGGCAGACAGCAGGGCGAGGGGCGGTGAGGAGGGGGTGCTTCAGTCCCCACTCACCCCTGACATAGCACCTCTGTTCTCCCCTCACACACACACAGGGCAGCCCATCTATCAGACCTCCTCTGCTCAGAGAAGCAGACAGGGCAAGGGGCTGGGGTCAGAGAGTAGCGCTCAGAAAGGGGAGAGAATTTACTCTCCAACAGATATACAGGGGACTTCACCAAGAAGCTCTGGATTCCACAGCCCTGTTCAGGCCTATCTTCCCTAAGCAACTCTGGCTAATTTGAGCCTCCGTTTCCTCATCCATATAGTGGGAAGGCTATTATATCTCAGGCCCACCTTACAGGTCAAAGGAAATCACAGAAGGGGATGCCTTTTCTAATCTGAATAGTTTTCTACCAGCCACTCCAAGAGGGAGTCAAGAGAGTTCCACTTTATGGCCTGAGAGCACTGGCTAGGGCTGCCGGAGAGGGCTGGGCTAGGCTGGGCAGCCACAGGACCACACTGGGGGCCTGACAGGGTAAGAGGCTGCTCAGACTCAGCCTCTCACCACCACAGCCCCACCTCAAAGACCTACCCAGCATGGTCCAATGTCAGCCAGAACCCTGGGCCTCCTCCAGGGAAGCACCAGCCACTGAGCCCAGTCACTGCCCCAGTTCAGGCCCTGGCCACCTCCTGAGGGGACCACAGACCCAACTCTACCCTTCTCACTTGTCAGCCTGAGAGAGCCTGGCCCTCCAAGCACTGGTACTCTTCTGGGCACCAGGTCACTCACTCTCTTCTTAGGAACCTTTCACTCCTCTCCTCTGTCTTTAAGTTAAAGCCCGTTGTGTGTCCAATTCATGGTTCACCTTGATCCACCTCCCCCATCAACCCCCACATACATCCCTGCCCAGCTATCCAGGCCTCCTGCCATCCCAAACTTGCCCTTTCACAACCTGTCTCCCCTCCCCCCACTGGCAACTGCTTCCTTCTCAGGTCTCAGCTCAAATGTCAGTCCCTGGGGAAAGCCTTCCTAGATAGCCCCCAGGCCAGGTTGGCTGTTCCTTGTTGCACTGACCCCTCAGAATGATCACTCCCTGCCTCCTCCAACAGTCGGCGAGGTTTGTGGTGGCCTCCTTGGCGTGCAGTGCTCACCAGGGCTGGGTGACTGGGAGGTCACTGTGCCCTTGAGACCACGCCTAACCTACTGGACTACTGGATAATCAACCAGCCTGGCCATGTCTCACATAGTTTAGGTTCCAGGCTTAGACTCACCACCTGTCAAATGGGATCTGTGTCCCCAATGATCAAATCTTCCTTAGCAGCAGACTTCGAAAACAAGGTGGTTTAACTCTATCCAAGTCTCCCGAGTACCAGACTTGCCCTGGTCAGCACAGAGAAGTCCTTCCTGTTGCAGTGGCTTTCTGGCAGGAGGAATGTCATCTTACTCAGCTGTGGCTGCCTGCTTCCCGCTGGAGAGGAAGGCAGGAAATGGACAGTACTCGCCCCAGCTCCTGGGAACTGCTCGAATTGCTGCCACTGGCATATTCTCATTTACTGGGATTTGACCCTCCCTGGAAACACAGCACTCTACCCCGAGGCTCCCAGTCCCCAAGGCTCTCTGCTGGGCATCTAGTCTCTGCTTGGTTACCATCAGTGCCAAGGAGCGCACTACTTCATTGTTAAATGGGCCGGTGGTAGAAATGTCTTTCTTTCGAAACTCAAACTGACCTCCCTCTTCTTTTCTCTCAAGGATCTGAAATCCAAGGGCTAAACACGCAGTGTTTAGTATCTTCTATGTGGCAGAACTCAGATATTTCTAGTCAGTCATCAGAACTCTCCTGGGCTGCTTCCCTCCCAGAGGCACAAACCCCAGCTACTTCTGCAGGAGATGAGGAGAGAAGCGTTCCCTGTAATTTCAAACGCAGAGGTCCTAGGTCATGTGTGTGTGTCTCTCTCCCTCTTATTTTCTGGATCATTTCTGCTTCCTGGGCTATACACATCATTTGCTCTTTCTCTTCTCCCCCTAGAACTGGCAGGGAGGGTTTTCTGGGGACAGACTCTGACCTCTTTCCAAGGTGAATGGGCTCAGCAGGCAAGATAAGGATTCACTGGAATGGTGGACACATCAATCCTTACTGGCCCCAGTCACAGCAGAAAGTATCTGGGGATGTTCAGAGCAGGATGGGCTGAGCTTTTGGCAAAGGGAGCTGGATCCCCCAGGGCTGTTCTTCCGGAGGAGATACAGTCTATAGCCCTACAACCTCTGCTGGGTCTCAGTAAAGTCCATCAACAACTGCAGGCAACCTTTCCAGCTTTGCCCCCACCAAGTACCACACCTCTAGACACGTCCCAGCCAGGGCTGCATTGCCTCCAGGGAGCCATCCTAATCTCCCATCTGGGGAGGCAGGCCTTTCACTTCCTGCTACCGAGCATGAGTTTATCTGTCAGTCTCGCTGGTAGGCTGGGTGCTCATGTGGGCAGACTACGGTTAACTCAGTTCTGGCCTAGAGCCAAGCCCTGTGCCTTCGCCTCAGAGGTGGCCAGTGCCTGCCACGAAGCATAGTTGCATCTGCCTCTGGGCTTCTATTCCACATCCACAAACGCAAAGTCTGAACTAGATGGGGGATGGTAAATGCATGAAACACATCCTACCATTTACTTGCCCATGTTCATGGTAAACCTGGCCAGTCAGCATCTGTTAAGCCTGGACACAACACAGCTTCAGCATCATGTTCAACAAGTGTTCTAAGCAGCCACTCCTAACCAATCACAGCTGACATTTGGGCGGAAACACTGGCCACTTTTGAGAGAAGATGGCTAGAGATTCTCTTTCTACTTCCATTATTTCCCTCCTTTTTGGGGTTCTCTAGTCTCTCTTCTTCCTGCAGATACTCAAACCTGTATCTACACTTGGACTTCTGACTGCTGCAGAAGAACACTAGGATCATCAGGGACCAAGAAGCCTGGGTTTAGACTCCCATTACAGCCCCGGGTTGGTACCTTTGGGCAGGTCACCTTTCTGAGTCTCACTTTCCCAATCAGCCAGGCCTCCTCTGCAGAAACACTGTGATCAAAATGAAAGTAAGTTGCATGTCTGAGAACACAACATAACTGAAAACAATTATTGGAATTTAAAACAAAACAAGAACAAAAACAGCCTGTACCCAATGCTCCCTTCTCTGTGACCCCTGCCCTCCCACAATTCCCCAGCTCTGGACCTAAAAATCTCATTGGACAGTGCCTCCTTCAGAACCACCTAAGGGCCAAGGAGCTGGGGACCCACCCAGACCAGTGGGCCTGGCCAAAACCAAGCCGAATTTGCCAGATGTGCAGCCCAACTGACTTAAGCTGCCTAAAAAAAAAAAAAAAAATGCCATTGCTTGATTATATAAAATCCATCTGGATCCAAAGCAGAAAATCCAAGTTGGAAGGGCCCTCAAGAGACCATCTGGTCCACCCAGTTTCATTTACTAGTGAGGAAACTGGGCCCAGAGATGAGGAACAACTTCCCCAAGGTCACGCAGCAAGTGGGTGAGCAGGTGGGAGACTAGAACAAGCATCCTCAGGCTCTAGCTCTCTGTTCGCCTCCCCATTCCAGAACCCCACCCCAGACCCTCCAAGCCTGGTCATGACTTAGAGCTTTGGGGCTGGCGGGGCTCCACTTCTGGCAATGTGAGCAGCACAAACAAACTTAGTTCAAATGTCTCCTGGAGCCCTAGTGCACGCCAGGTGCTGGGGATGCCAAAATGAAGACTGCCCTTTTACACAGAATACACAGAATTAGAATGTTCTTATTAAGTTCTACAATGACCCCAAGAACCTCACAATATTCTCCAAGAGTGAGTGTGGCGAAGTTGGGTTCCAAACCGCCTCCCTGTCAGCCCTCAATCTGCTGCTACCAGATACATCTTATGCCACAGGACCAGACAGACATTGTCCACCTCGGAAGCCCAACACCGAGTAAGAAAGAGCAAACAGATGGAAACTAAGGTGTGGATGGCCAGACCTTCTGACCCCAGAAGGAGCCTCGCAGCCTGGCAGTCAACGGCCTGAGGGATGGAATCCCTTGTGTTACTTTCTAAGGGGCCAGAATGGGGGATGGACAGCTGCTCTCTCCCTCCCACCCACCCACCCTGGAGGCCCCACTGACTTCTAAATTTAGCGCCAGCTGGGGGTAGAGTCCTGACCTGAAAACTGGGCTGGCTACTTTGGGGCAGGGTCTGGCCAACGATGGGTCAGCCAACTCAGGCTGGTTCCTCAGTACAAAATCCTCCTGCGGCAGAGCTGCCCGCCCAGGCCGCAACCAAGCAGGAGAAGAAGTGCAATTGTTGGCAGCAGATAAAACCCTCGATACCATCTCTACTTCCCTTCTAATATCAGAGCGGCCGCCTGCAAGATGAGCGTGGGGGGCAGGGACAGCAATCAATAGCTAATATTCCCATTGTGAACTGGCCTTCTCCGGAAATGGGCAGCCACTACCTCCTGCCAGAGAGATACCCTTTCCCCTTAGCAGTGACCCAGACTGAGCAGTTAAGGATCACGGCCAGGAAGGACCCCATCCGCCTTCATCTGACTGATGGGGAAATGCTGCTCTGAGGAGGGAGGTGAGGGAGGGGCTTGGGCCAACATCACCCCAGGAAGCAGAGAAGCCAGGGCACAGAGTTCCTTGCTCAGTGACCCAGCCAGCTCTTGATGGTTCGCCCTGACAGGGGATCAGAGAAGTCAAATCAAGAGGGTCCAAAAGTCACCTCTGTGTGATGGTGACTGCTGGTAGCTAAATAAGGACAGAATCAGTCTGGGATTTCTGACCACACACCCTTAAACGTCACAGGGGAGGGCCCAAAAGTATGTCTGGAATTAGGCCTTAACCATGGACAATTATACCAAAGCAGGAAGTTAGGAACTGCCCACATATCAGGCAGACCTTGCCTTGCCCCAGACTCAGGCCCAAATAGAAAGTTAATGGACTATTTTAAAAAATACAGCTAGCTACTGTCCTCCTCTTCCCATCACAGTGACCTGCACTGGGCACCCAGACGGCAGCACGAAGCCTTGATGGGATGCACACAGGTAGAGCCTGGAACCTGGGTGGGCTCTGTCTGCCAGGCAAGCAAGCCACATCTGCACATGACCAAGGGCATCATGGGTGAGGACACACAAGCCTGAGGAAGGAGCTGCAACCAGACATGGGCAGACCCATATGTGACTGACTCCCTTCTTGGCTGGTGAGTAGCATGTCCTAAAACCTCCTCGCCTGGGAGTTAACATCCACCAAAATGTGAAATCTTGCAAAGTAGAAAGGTCTTCTAGGTCATCTCCCACCCTCGGCATCTCTAACAGGCCTTCGTCCCAATTTTGCTCAGCTACCTCCTGTGTTAGGGAGCCCCTTGCAGCCTGTGTCTCACTGCTGGAGGCACATAGTGTGAAACGCTGGCTTCACTGAGCACAAGTCTCCTTGGACTCTGCCTCACCAGTCCCAGTTTAGAAGTCTTGGGCTTCGCAGAGAAATCTTTTGCCTTTTTTTTCCATACAACTGCTCCTCCTATATTCTTATCTAAAAACGCTAACCAAAGGCACAGGGAACTCAGGCAGAGCCTCAAACCCAGCTGCAGACAGGTGTGAAAGAATGGGACGTTCCACTCAAGAGCGTCAACATAAAAGTTCCTTCCAGCCCGGCATGCTGACACCCCCCAGACAGCACTTCCCACCAGTCTCAATCTGGTCTAAATGGAATGAGCCCCTCCGCAAGAAGATGACAGAGATGGAGAAGAAGCAGAGGTGGTGGCAGTCACTCCCAACCCTGACAACACAGAAAGTCCCCGGGACTCCAACAAGGTGTCTTCTAGAAAAGACTGGGCTCTCGACCCACGTGGGATCTGCTCCTGCCTTTGGCGGGGCAGAGTACTGGGCACAGAGACTCGTGGGATGCCGTCTGTGATCACACTCGGAAAAAATCAAGTGGTTAACCAGAGGGAAAGGAGTCCCAGACCTGCCAAGATGGTGGGTTTTTTGTTTTTTTACATTACGCCTAAGGTTTGTAGTTTGAACAGGCAAAGTAAACAATGACAAGGACAGCAGCAACAAAACAGAAACAAAGAACAGTTTAATTGTTAAAAAAAAAAAAAAAAAAAAAAGAAGAGAGAGAAAAAAGCCTTTGTTAAAAGACAGCTTCACCCGGACTTGGACTTGGGACTTGGAAGTGGCCCCACTGCCTCCCTGACCAGGGGGGCGGCTATGTTGTGAAATGGGTGTGAAGAAACACGCTAGCACATGCAGGAAGTGTCTGCTCTCCATCTCTTTTCTCCCCTCCATGGTTTTTGAAAGGGATGGACAAAGGGAGGGGAAAGGAAGGGTTTGAACCAGCATAGAGAAATGGTATTTAGACCATGGCAAACTGAGCTACTACTTACTTCTCTCTCTCTCCCTCCCTCCCGCCTGCCCGAGCCTGGCCTGGCGTGAATGGAGCACAGGACCAACCAAGGGCCCAGCACATACCTGAAAGAAACCGGGTGGGATGGGGCCTCCGGGCATCCCATCATTGGGGGGAATGTTGCCAAGCACAGGGCTCGGGCAGCTGCTGCACTCTGTGGAGACAGGAAGGTGGAGTTAGAGGCTGTGCCCACAATGAGAGACACTGAGTTCCAACTCCTGGACCCCTCCTCTCCTCGTCTGCCCACATCCTCCACACACCCTCCTCGAATACCACCTTCCTGGACAAGTGATGAACTCTGAGCCTCCTTTCCTCCCTCTAAAATGGGAGATCAACGTCCACCACCGTGCACACGCAGAGCAGTAGTGGGTGGCGACATGCAGTAGCTGTTATTAATGTAAGGAGGCCCTGCCTGACCGGCTCAGCTGCTTCATGAAGCGCCTTCAGGGCAGGCAAGGTGCTCCATAAATATTTGTGCCCTCTCCAAGAGACTGGCATGTTGTACAGAGCAGAAGGCCCATAAATATCCACAACTTAATGAATAAACAGACAGCCCAGCTGGGAAACATCCCTAGAGAGAGGGAGGGGGAGGGCAGGTGCATTTTTGGAACCACCAGGGTCCTGGGTGCTGTAGGACAGAAGTTTGGCTTCACAATGAGGGTACTATTGTTACTTCTCCTTTTAAATGCTGCTATTCAGCATTTACCTGGTACATCTGCCTCAACAAATGCTTCCTGGGGTGAACAGACGTTGCTCGCCCCAGCCTGGACTTCTTCCAGACAGTCTGCATCCCACCTGTTCATGCGGTTGGCATGTCTGTGCCCGGCCCCGTGCTCACACAGGCAGGCTGATCAAAGCACAGGCTTAACCGCCCCGACCTTCCCCAAAGATTCTACAGTTCCTAGGTGTTCCTCCTGCAGGAAGCCCACCTCCAGCCTCAGTGGTTCCCAAACCCCAGCAGCCCAGAGAATTTGAAACTAAATCACTAATCATCTCCTAGGGGTCTGTGAGACAAGAGCAAGCCCCTCAGGGTCAGAAACACCTCTTTTTCTCTTATGAATGCAGCCCACCATCACCACCTTGAAGAAGTCACTTCTCCTTCCCTTTCCTCTATCAGAAAATAAGAACCAGAACTCCTGACTTCCAACTTTGATGGAAGGAAATGAGGCAAGGTATGAATCTCATGAACACAGCACATCCATCAACAGATAGATCCCTTTGGGAACCAATACATCTGGGTTCAAGCACTGGTGCCTGTATTAGCCAGGGATGACCATGGGCTGACCACTTAGCCTTCTTCCTTTAGTCTCCTATATAAAAGGGGGATAGTTGTTGTCCTACTTGCTTGTGAGGGTTGTAGAAGATTAAGTGAGGGGAAAAGCCATGTTTTGTAAACGGGAGTATGGTAATCTGGAAGCAAGGAGGACTCAGCATGGGCACGTAGTGGGTGTTTTAATAGACTCCAGGTAAAGAAAATGGGTTGGCCACTCAAGACCAACACTTCAAAACAATTCTGCCCACATAAAAGCAACGCTCTCTTGTCATTAAAGAGATTCTGCCAACTGCCCTGTAACATGTTACAAGCATCTCAAAATATCACAGATTAGGTCTTCCCACCTCCCCAGGTTTGAGGCCACAGTCCACTCAGAAGGAAGAGAAGCCACCCCTGCCCGGTGTTATCTGGGATGAGGGCTGCCTAGGGGAACATGCCAGATTGTCCATTAGCTGCTCTGTTTGTATGTGGTTAGCGGTTCTGCGAAAATGCAACTTCTCATGATTTACATCCAACAATTACTCCTCAGCAGTGGGAACAGAAAAGTTAAAAAATATATATGGGGTAAGGATCCACCTATATTTTCTTCAACTTCTTTCAGAGATAAGTTTTATATTTAATTCTTTAATCCTTCAGGAGCTCTTTTGGTAAAGAATATGGATTTTATTCCTCAGTCAACTGCCTTAGTACGATTCTTCCCAACTCATTTGAAATCAGAGACCAAATTCTTATGAATGCTTGGGTCTGTTTCTGAGCTTTTAAATTCTGTCCTATTTCTCTAACATTCCATTCTAATGATCAGAGTTTTACAATGTTTCATTATCTCCTTCAATTCTTTAATGGAAGTTTTCTTGCTTATTTTTTATTAACTCATCTCTCCAAACTTCAGAGCATTTATAAAAGACTATCAATCAAAAGAAAAAAGTACTTATATATATAAAAATGTGGAGGAGAACTGAGATCTTTCTCCAATTAGTCACATCTTCATTCAAGTCCACCAGCCAAGAAGGGTGGGTGAACCAATAACAATGATTAGAAGGGGGTGGGAGCAGGCCATCAATTTGGGAAAACTGAAACACTCTCTTGCACGGACTAAATGTCTGATTCCATGTGGCACTGACTTGTCCTTGAGATGAGGATGAGAAAAGACAGAGGTCTTCCTGCAGTGCCAGCCCTGGTGGAGGCCAACCCCGCGGGGTATGGGCGGCAGGAGCCTCCTGGCTCAGGTGGCCTTCTGAGATACACATAGCACCCCCACCCCCACCTACACCCACTATACAGATGAGGAAACAAACATCCGTTTGGAGAGCAGACTCTAGATGACTCTTTTCCATTTATCCTCTTTAGAGTCCAGACCTACTCTTCCTCAGCCTTTAGCCCAGAAACGATGCTTTGTTTTTAAAGAAAGACTGGAGTGCTCACTTTGGCAGCCAGACTGAAACTGGAACAGTACAGAGAAGATTAGCAAGGCCCCCCGAGCAAGGATGACATGCAAATTCGTAAAGTGTTCTATACTTAAAAAAAAAAAAAAAAAAAGATCTGAAAGTCTCAGAAATTTGATTCTTTAACATTTATCATTTAGTATAAAACACTTCCCTATTAAAGAACATAGAAAGTAAAGTCTGTCACTGTATTTTGTTAAACAATGTCACAAGCACTGCTCCCCCCCATTAAATGGTCACCCAAACAAGATTTTTAAAATGAGCCAAATAGCATATAGAGGTATCACTATTCAACCAATTTAAAATTGACAGACATTATCACAGTGTTTGCTAACTTGCTTGTTACAAAACGGTATCGCTTCGGTATTTTGACTTATCTTTTTGGATCACTACCTTTGGAAATGGTTTACACTGGCCATTTGTCGATCTACTTCTACGGTAAAACATTCATTTCCTTTGCTTTATGGGTGACTTTTTTCCTAGTGATACATGAGTTCTTTATATATTATGGATATAACATAAGGCTATCTTCCAATTTTTAAAAAATCTTTTAAATGAAAACTGGAACCCAGGAGCAAGACTTATCCCCGTACTCCAAGATCTTGTTTTCTATGAAATCCGGAATGAGTTAATGGTTCTAGGAACCGAGGGTGAGTGGGTGGTCCATGGTCCTTTGAATGTCAGGGCTGGGGTGACCATGGCTGCAGTAAACCAGCAGCATAAATCTGTGACATCTGGGTGGAGGACGGACTTCTGCCACCCTTCAATGAAAGGAAGGCCATGTCAGCAGTGACTCAGGTGGCAGTAGTTCTGCAGTGCTTGTGTCCTGAATTATGAATTATTCTACTCTTTGCTACTCTCTGAGTATGAAGCACAAATGTGTGACTAACAGAAAACTTTCCAAAGGGCAGAAAAGCATGAAGAAGAAAACGAGAGTGGCAACCGGTGTTACAGGGCAACAAAAGGGTTAAGAAATTATTGTTTCTCTCAAATCCCAATCCGAGAACACTCCCACCCCCAACATCTCTCACCCCCACCAGCACACCTCGATGTCAGGGGCTGTTTTATCCACCTACCAGATCCAGCACAATGGCATACAGCAGGTATTCGATAAGTGATTATGACTTTCATTATTCAAAGACCTGCTCAAACTTGGCCATCTGGAGCCAGGCTTTTCTGGATTGCTAGGAATCAGCCTCTCCCTGTGGTTTCCAACTCTGAGTTAGAGCTCCATTAAGGTACTCAGCAAAGCATCTCATGTGAGTTTTCTCTAAAACACAAAACCCAAACTGAAACCCCCTGATGTTCACTGAGGCCTACAGCAGGCCGGGGCTGCGGTAGGTGCACAATACAGAAATCTCCTACTGAAGCAGAAGAGGAAGGAGCGTGGGACTCAGAAGCCAGGGACTTATTCCATGTGGGCTTGCTCCCAGCTGGGAGCCCATGGACAAGTCCTTTTTTGCTCTGGGCCTCAGCTTCCCCACGTGCCCAATGGAGGGGTCAGGAGATGACCTCAAGGGCTCTCCTCAGCCCAGTCCACACACCTTGGGGAACAGGGATTAGAAAGAGCAAGCAGCTCCTGCATGCACAAGAAGATGATCCTCTTTCCAGAGGACTCTTAACTCTGAAATTTTAACTCTTCTCTGTTCATTATAGAACACTTAGAGATCAAAGATTGAAAACCACCCAGAAAGCTATTTGTTATCAGAGCCTATACATAACAGCCAATTGACATTTAGGTTCCTTGCTTCCTCGCTCCTCCTCACCAATATTTATCCATATATGCATACACATATGGACAAAAAGCAGAATCAGATCAGGCACACAGTTTGGTAACTCGTGCATTTTTACAAAACTAGCTTAAAATTCTTTTCTAAATAGAAAACAGGCCTTGCAGGGTGGCGTGGCTCACTCCAGCCAGCTGCCTCCTCTAAGCATCCTGGGAAGAGTCAACTGGAAAAGCCCAAGGTGCCTTCAGACAACTGCCCGGAGCTCTTAACATTCCCCTGCAAAGTATTTTATTTTGGTTCACAGCCAGGGAGACTTCCAAGGAGGGCTGATCCCGTAACTTTCTTCCTAAAGAAGAAGGTTTCTTTATGATCCCAGGGTGGTTCCACAATCACTGGGGCCCCCCTTCGTGTGCTCCCAACACAAGCCAGCTGGTTTCACACATGCCACTGCACTGCAGGCATCCCTCACTACCCAAATCTGGTTTTCAGCAGTGAGAGGATATGTGAACACCTCCCCTGCTCCAGAATAAGTATATTCGCCCACTCCCCCAACCTTCCTGCCGCGTGGAGAAGCAGGTTCAAACCTGGGGCCTTGGAATCTAAGCAACTGGGGGAGCCTTGAAAGCTGTGCAAAGGAATATGGACTTTCTGCTCTAGACAATAGGGCAGAAGTCTAAGCAGAAGAGTAGCCTGAGAATCCCACCTTCCCCCATCTAATGAGTATCAAGCATCCCAATGTACCACTGACAAACCCTGCCCAATACCACCAGAGAGCCAAAGGCACCAAGAACCAATGGACTTGGTGAGCCTGGATGTGGTGCTGGTCCCTTTCCTCATTCTGTGCAAGAAATCACCCGTGGCTTCAGAAACAGCAGGGACAGCCAGAGAACCAAGAGGCAAGCTCCCAGGAGCCTCCCATCTAGTATCGTAGTATCTTATGATAGGTGACAAGTGTTCATCCTTCCTTCAAGAAGGGATGGTCAGGGGACATATCCTACAAGGTGTCTTCCAGCCTCACCCCGAGAACCCATTATCCTCACTCACAAACTAGCATGGATTTCCCCTACCCCCATTTTAACTCCCTTTTAAAAATGTTTCTATGAACATGAAGCTCCTGGAAAAATGAACAGTAACAAATGCTCGGAGTGAACTATGGGATTCTTGCCAGGTCGGCCAACTCCTCCTGACTGATTTACAAGGCTGCAAAATGGAACTCTGTTCTGCAAATCCCCTCCCTCCTGGCCCCACCCCAATACTCAGGGCTCGGCATGTAGCAGCACAGGGCCAACACGCAAAACCACCACGTGTAGCCTTCTTTGACTGAAACTCAACACAGGCCATGTGGCCAAGCACCCAGGACGCCGGGGTCGTGGGTATGGCTTTTTCCAGAAATGGAGGTCACACAGGGAGTGAGGATACCCCCACACTGACTGCACGAGTAGGGCAAATGAGAAATGAAGGCCTGTGAGTGATGCTCATGTCTAGGGGAAGGAGGGATGCTTGCATTAGTGTCATCAAGACAGAGGCTTCCGCATTCTGTGCAAAATACTGGAGTGACCTGGGTTCCCCCGGGCCGAGTTTCCTACAGGGAATTTTATAGCATCGACAAACTGAAGATGTAGCTGAGGGAATGAATGGTGAGAATGGGCGGAATGGCATCACCCAGACAGAAAGGCCAAGACCGAGAAAGTGAGGTCAAGAGAGGGAAAGCTACAAAAGAGGCTCTTGGTTTTGTGCATGGACCACAGTAAAATCACAGGAGAATCAGTTTTGAAGAACAGGGGCTCTAAATTCTGCAGCTGGGAGAAAACAGAGCTTGTTGCTGTGTGAGGAGACAGAACCAGCTGACGTTAAAAATAGGTCTGGATGACACAGGGGAGTGACACAGGATCCCTGCCTCCAAATAGCCAGGGGGCCATCATGTGAAGGAGGAGTGGACGTGCTCTCCCAGAGCCAAGGGAGGGCCCTGGGTCCAGCAATAGATGCTCCGAGCTACAAAAAGCTTCTCCAGACTGGAACATCAGAGTGAGCTGCCTCAGGAAGTGGTGGGTACGTTAACGTAGGAGGGGCTCACAGTCGGGACATGGCAAACCCACACTACGCTTCAGAATATGTGGTCTTCCCTGTGCCACAATAGAACTGTGCTGATTGTCTCCGCTTCAGTCTCCCCTCCACTGAAAGGGAGGCCACAGTACCGAGTACTGCCTGTTTCCTGGGGAAGAGCCCTGGACTGAGGGTCTGGGAATTGGGGTTTCTTCCAGCTCTGGTTGCAAATCACCTACTGTATGATAAAACTACTGGATAAAACTTCCTGCCCTGGGCCTCTGCTCAGCTCCAAACCAGGTGGCTGAGGTCCAGCTGTTCCAAAGAAACAGTGGGCGTTACCCTGAGCTCTCAGCCATGCCACCTGCAAAAGGTCCCCATAGGAGAAAACAACTCCAACCTGCCACAGCCAGGCCATAAGGCCCAAGTGAGGGCTGTCCTGATGCAACCGCTTCTATCCTTAAGTCTCCATCTTACTTCTGTCCCTTGGGGTGAGGACATGAATGCTGGAGTACAGAGAGGAAATACAAAGAAAAGCAACTGATACCTAGAGAAAGGGGTCCTATTTACTCTTCAGTATCCCTGGGAAGATGTCATCTATGTTTATTGGTAAGGAAACTGAAGCCCAGAGAAGTGCATTATTCTAAGTGGCTCTCACTTTAGTCTCTCTATCCCTCCACCCTCTACCTTGGGTTCAAGAAACTCAAATTACAGTGTCTCCCGACCCCGCAACCAACCCCTGCAGTGCCCAAGAAGAGTTCTGTGTGCTTTTTGATGCTTAAGAAAAGAAACGATGGATGGGTCATTTATTACAGACAAGGTAAGCAGGGTGCATTCTCTGCATCTGACATCATCTACATGGCTTGCTTTTCCCCAAGAAGACAGACCTCCTAACTCTGCGGTTTTTGGCAAATATTTTACTGAGTTGGCCTTCACTAAGAGGTGTATGTGTAGGAATGCAGGATCCTGCTCAAGAGTCTGCTGGATCTAACTGGCAAATTATTCTGAGAAGAGAAGGAGAAACAAGGTAGGTGGGAGCTTACATGGGCTGCAAATGCTCTATATACATCGGATGTGTTCAGCAAACACTGGCTCCTGCCCAGGGCCACCTGGGATGAGCTGTGCCTGCCAGGACTGGGAAGGGCGACAGAGGCAGGGCTCTGCCCTCAAGGTCTAGAGGATGAAATGAGTCTCGGTGACAGAAAACTGAGGGATGTGGGAAGGTGCTCTGGGCGGGTGTTGAGAGGCGGGGATTAGGGGGATCAGGGAGGCTTTATGGAAGAGGTGGCACTCAAGCCAGGGCCTTAAAGGATGGCAGGACTCAAAGATGCGGGAGGTGATGTGGAGGTGAGAGATTACTGTTGTCAGCTTAACCCTTCCAGAAAACTAGGCCTTGTGACAGCCCCTCCTTCAGAACGCAAATCCCACCAGGTTTGTGCCCTCCCCAGAACTTCATCTCACCTCTGGTTTATGGGGCAGGTGTGGGACTTGCTTGTCTCCCTTCTGCCCACAAGGGGTGGGGGTGGTGGGGCTCTTCCACAAGAGAGGAGCCCCCACCCAGTCTGTGCAGGCTGTTGCTGCTGACCCCTTGTGTTGCTCACCTTAGTGTGGTTTATCCAGTTTCTGTCCCAACCCACCTAATACCCTGGGGTAAGGACTACAGAGGAGAAAATGGAGGCTTCTGAGACATGAAGGGACTTGGGCAAGGTCACACGACTCGGAATGGGCAGAACTGGAAGTCAAATCCAGATCTGCTGAAACCAGAGCCTGGCTCTTAGCTGCTGTCTCGGCTTCTCTGGTCTACATTTTAAAACTGATGTTTAAAGGCGGCCACCTGGGAACAGAGAGGTCTGGATTCAAGGCCCAGCCCTTCCATGCTCCAGGAGCTGATGAGCTGATGAGCCTTCATCATCTTACCTTTCTGAGCCCTTCATCATCATCTGTAGAGGAGGAAAGCTCTCTACGCTCTATGGGGGTATGGAGAGTCACTTAAATGTGACTCTCAGATAAGGGGTTCAGGCACTAAGGGGACTCAGGTGTGACAGGCGCTCAGCAAACAGAAGCCCCTGAGCCAGCAACACAGCACCAGGAGATGACATACACACTTTTTATGATTCCATGAACACAGGGTAGAGCGGGAAATGAAAGGGGGTCACGGCTATTGGAGGACAGTGTCTTCTGCTCGACAGAAGCCACTCTTCTGAGCAGTGGCCTCACTCTACCCCACATTAGGAAAACACCGTTCCTTTTTTAAGAAATGGAAACAAGGCACCCCAGTCAGAACATTTCCAAAAGAAAGAGGCTTTTTCCAAAAGAAAGAGGAATTGGCTTCCCTGTGCTGAAAAGGCCACGGCCACCATCCCACCGGGCCCTGCCCATCCATCCCAGGAAGCACCCGGCTTCTTCTGGGAATTGGATCAAAGGGCACCATTTGTGTAAGAGGTGGAGCCCCATGTAATTAATACCTGGATGTACTGGATGCCAGCCAGAGTGCCCTCCTCCATGTGCAAACACCTCCCCAGCTGGGCCACCCGGCACAGCGTGCAGGTCCTAGGCGTGTACACGCAAGACAAGGGAGATTAAGGGCTAGAGGTGCCTCCGCAAACGAACAGTGTGGAGTGGATCAACAGCACGTTATTTGTACAGTGCTGGTTTTCTTCTTAAAGAGAGATGAGCTTCAGGCCCTGGTTTACGCCATTAGCAAAACACACACACGTGCACACGTGCGCATGCACACACACACACCCCTCACTGTCTTAAAGCAGCTACTTACAACTGCAAACACGTCACAGTAGGCCAGTGACAGCTCCTTAACAAGAACACTGGCAGTTGCTTCTGGAAAGTGGAAAATTCCCTGGCATGGACCCGCACACACGCTTAGTTCCAATGACAACTTAATCCTGCCAGGGCTGAGGTGTGCAGAGAACAAAAAACTGCCTACATCTAGAAACTTTTTTCTTCTAAGTTTAAAAGAAATCATTAAAGGCATGGCCCTCAGAACATCTTTCAAGAATTCAAGACCACCCTTTGCTCCACTTGCACCCAACTTAGTGAGGACAGAGTCACTTTCCCTCAGCTCATTCTCTGCCATGACAGGACGAATGTTCATAGTCTGAAAAGTTCACGGGGCTCCCCTAATATCAGAGCCGGGAAGCTTACACTTGGCCAGAGAGGGGTGTGTAGACGAAGGCGCCGGGAATCCCAGAGCTCTCTTGATGGGCCGGGCAGAAGCCGGCGAGCAGCTCACCACTGTGGTTTTCGGGGTCGGATGCACAGGCTCAGAGCTGAGCAGATGCCACCTAAGCCTTTAAAGCACTCACTAATTGCGCTAATTTAGCTAACAGTCTCTGTTTCGTCCCCCATCCCAGTCAACCAGCGTCCTTTGGTACTGCTGGAGAGATGCAAGCTGTTGGCTTTAGTGTTATTTTGTCAGCCATTAAACGATTCATCGGAGTCATTAATTGATTTATTACTGCTGCCTGCTCAGAGGGTTTAGCAAATAAAGAATGATGTAGGTCGCAATGCAAAGGAAATTGGACCGAACAACGCCATGAGAAGCTGAGTACTTAAGAGTCTGTTACTGTCCACTTGGGCAGCCCTCCACACCTAGCTATCAGATGGGGAACAGCGTAGCTGGCTCTCCTGCCTGAAATCCGGGTGCCAGCCTGCCTCCTGCTCAGGTGCCAGTACTGCCAAAGATGTAGAGGCGGAGACCCTTGTCCCAAGGCCCCTGGCAGCCAGCTCCCAGGCACCTGCCAGGCCCAGTCACCAGCAACTGAGTACGTATGGGAGCAAGAGAAACCCACACTGATCCCTACCAGGTAGGTGCTGGGTTGCAATGGCCGGGCCTGTGTCTCAGCCCTCCGGGTACCAGGGAGGTCAGGGAGAGGCTTCCCAGTGAAGATTCTACTCCTCAGGAGGTGATGTGTTCCAGCCACACACCTCCTCTCCCCTCTTCCTGCGCTGCCCACAGGAGTGCTGGGACAGCGACAGCTGATAGTAACAGGTGCCTCCTGGTGCCTGGCCCTTTAGTACTTATCTCTGATCCTCTTGACAGTCCTGGGGGTAGGTGGCATTATCGCCCCTATGTTAGAATTAAACTAAAGCTCTGAGAGGTGACCTGCCCATGGTTACACAGCAAGCCAGGGAGTGGCAGTTCTGGAATTTGAACCCAAGTCCACCTGGCTGCAGTCTACAGTTCTTTCCCTCCACCAAATCCTATAGCTGGCACAGAAGGGCGCTACAGCTCAGCCCCAACGACAACCCCCTCTTGGGAGCCCCAGGTGCTTCACTTCTAAAACGACAGGGGTTAAGTTAAGGTGGGGGGGCGCCCTGAGGCTACAGGGTGCAAGACTGCACAGCTCAGTCCTCTTCTACCTATCTCCCCAACAGCCCTGGCCCACTGCAACGCCAACAGGTTGGCTGTGCCGTCAGCATGAAACACCTGTCTCATGCCCCTTCCTTCTGTGAAAGCTCCTTGTGCTGGGAGTGAGCCCTCCCACGGCTTCCCCCGCTGCCCTACCTGCCTTTCGAGCCTCAGCCGAAAGGCGGCAGGTCCAAGAAGCCTTCCCAGGATTAGGCCGGGCACCCAGCAGGTGTACAATGAAGGTTTTCTACACGAAATCAGACCAGAGAGAAGTAACCCTCATCCTACCCTGCTCCCGGTCCCTGGGGCTCTGAGCAAACACAAGGGAGTGGTGTTGAGGTGGGGGGACTAGAATAGTCATTTTACAGAATTGTGAACACCCCCAAGAAGAGGATTCACAGGTCAAGGATTTTGTGTGTGTGCGTGCACACAGGTGTTCCTTGTGTGTGCGTGTGTCTGTCTTTGAGGCAAAGAAAGGTAGTAACTCTGGTACCTGGTGTTCCAAAGAAACCAAACACAGCCATTCTGGTTGACTCAAAATCTGTGATCACAGGAATCAGCCCCTGAAAGACACGTCACACCCCCAACCTGCCTGGTGGCATTTTAGAACAGAGTCCACTTGGAAAGCTTTCAGGAAGGCCTTGGATGGTGGCTCTTTAGTTTGCTCCAAAAGTGATGCAGAGGGGCTGAGAAGCAGGCCAAGCGTACACCGAGAACCAGTCTGCTTCAGTGCTTGATACCGCCCCAGCCTGCAGAGCTCAGCCTGTGGCCTGCTGAGGTCTGGCGGGGGTGGCAGAGCAAGATGGGACTGCCCCTTCGGAGCTCCCCACCAGGATGTCCACACATATTTGCTTAGTGTCCACCAGGCGCGCAAGGCAGTGCCTTCTTGTTAGCATCCCCCAAGAATGGGGCCAGAGCATTCTAAAACATACACATCTTTTAGGATCCTGGTGAGAAACCTGCTAAAGGGGTGGGGCCAGGGGCCCAGCCTGGAAGGACTAGAGATCACCTGATTGGTCAAAGGCTTCTGAAGAGACAGGGCAGTTCATCTACTGAGAATCAAACCCAAACATGGTTTCAGAAACAGACACGGGATTTCCCACAGAGGTGGCCCACCCCTATGTCCCTCCTCCGGTGCACATGGTACCAAAAGCACAAAGGAAGGTCTTTACAGAGACCTTCATTAGGTCCAACAAATTAGATTCTTTAAGTGCCATGAGAAAAAACAATGACCTATTATTACTTACAAATATTTAGTACTCTCCAACTTACAAAGGCCTTTCTTCTTTCACCCATATTTACTTGATGAATATGCCCAACCACCCTTTACACAGGCTGGTGTCTCTCTCTCTCTCTCTCTCTCTCTCTCTCTCTCTCTCTATCTCTCTCTCTCGAACACTCTCCTACACCCTCTCTCCCCCTGGGTGATAACTCTTCGTCCTTTATGCATTCCTCATCACAGCACTTGTCACATCTGACTGTTAATTCCTTATTAAATCAGCCAGCTGTCTTCCCAAGGATAGGGACAGGAATGGTGTGCACAGCACAGAGAGGGTACTGGCTCGGTGAGTATTTTTTGGATGAATAAAGTGCTTGCAGAAATCCTGCTTTTCAAGAATAGTCACCATATCCACAAGGTCAAATTCCAAGACTAGCTAAGTTAGTCAACTACTAACTTATCATTTGGCTGCATCCATACAATTACTTCCTCCCTTCCACCACCACGTATGCATACACACACTTGTGTGCACACACCCCTGCAGGCCCATGCACGTCTCAGGACACACTGTTCCCTCTGCCTGTAAAACTCAAGCGTTGGGTATTCAGAAAACCTGGGTGCTGGTGCTGCTCGGCCCTTGCTGGCAAATGACTTGGGCAAGCCACTTCTCCTGGAGTCACTGGTCAGGCCATTAAAATGGGATCATGGTTATGCCTCCCCCTCCCAAGACAGCTGTAAAGACCACTTAAGCTAATGCTGGGCAAAGCATTTGTAGTTCCAAAGAAGAATAAAGGCAATGAGAGAGAGTGGGGTGGCCTCAAGGAGCGAAATTTCCCTTGTCATTCCCACTCTGGAAGGAAGTCAAGGCTGGGCCCAGCGGGCTGGGTGCAGTGAGGGATTCAGAGTGGTCTTTGTGAGTTGCTAAGATCTAGATGCCTCTTCCAGCCTCAGCTGAGCCTCCTTTTCATCCCCAAAGCAAAGCGTTCTGTTTATTCTCACAGGCTGGATATCCTGGTCCTTGGTCTCCCTGAAGATAGATGTTTGCTCCTCTAGCCCAAGGAGCCACTTTTTCCATAGGCCTCTTAAAAGGGCTGAGAACCCGCATACTAACTGAGGGGCCTGGGAACAGGCAGAGATGGGAGAGGGCCACTGCTGGGCCTGGGTGGGAGCTGCCTGAGAGAGCAAGGCAGAGGTCCTACCGAGACCCCTTTCTCCATGTCCCAGAAAATACGCCCCGCAGACAAAGGAATCCTCTGCCAATCTGGGACTGCTCTTCACAGCGAGACCCTCCAAACTGCAGGTTTATAAGAAACGTGGTTCTTGGGATGAGAGACAAGACACAAGGCAAGCCCTGAGCTCACTATGGAGAATGCGTCCTTCTCTTCTTACCCCCTGGGTTCAACCCCTCACTTCAATGAAATGAGAACATGTTAGGGGCAGAGAGGAGAGAGGGGCAAGAAGCAGAGAGAAAGGGGAGGGCAGAGACCAGGCTCTCTGTGCCCACAGGGACCTCTGGCTCTGCACCCTTGCTCTGCCTGGTCCCTGTGCTCGCCACGTCCTCGAACAGCTCTGGCCCCTCACCAATCAGGTCTCAGTACAAACTGGTAGGCGCGGCTCTTGTGGGAAATAGCTTCCTCAGTTTTCTCTTTTATAAAGATATAACTTCAAAGACTAGAACATACTTCCGTAAACCCAAAAAGGGGAGAATGGGGGCCTTATCTTCCAAAGATTTTCATGCTTCTCGCCGCACAATTGCTAGAGGATAGAAACATAATCTTGGGAAAAACCTGAATTTGAATCTTGGTTCTGTTCCTTGCTTGAAACTTATAGGTCACAAGGACATGGCAGAACCATCCTTAATGGATGACCCAGCTCCCTACTCTGCAAAAACCTTGTCTACAGCAGTGTGTTTATTTTTCCTTCTGTCTACTTTTATTTGAGGCCATGGCCTGGGTCTCCTCTACTGAAGACAGGAGCTTTTGATTAGGTTTGGGCAAGCCACAGGCCTTCAGAAAGTCTGAACCTAGAACCTTAGAACTGGAAGGAGTCCCATAGCCCCGCTGCTACAGATGCAGCCTCCTGCCCACAAACCTGGACCACGGGCAGGAGAGGTCTGGGACCTGGGTCTCATGACTTGGTGGTCTCCTTTAGAAAACTGGGACAAGCCCTGCCTCACAGAGTTTATGAAGGTGAAGTTTCTGCTGCTTGCTCTAGAGCTGTACCTCGCCTACATTCATCAGGTGCTCAATAAATACTCGCTGAATGAACATCCTTCTAAATCCACCTCTCTGCCTTTTCTCCACCGAGGAAGGCCTCGTACACCCTGTGGGGACAGGCCAGGCAGTGCTCACCTGTAGAGAGAGCCTCAGGGTGATCCCATCCCTGCGTCCTAGGAACAGAAATAAGCCACTGCTCTAGGAGGCATCAAGGAAGCCGACCTCACTTAATCCTCCCAACAGCCTTCAAGGTGGTAACTCTGCTCCTTTGTTTCACATTTGACCTACCTTGCTGGTGAAGACAAGTTTAGTGTCTTCACAAGATCATAGTTCTTCCTGGCTGGGTCTAAACCCACATGTCTTACCCCTACCCCCTCTAGTGGGAACCAGAAGAAAGACTGCAGTCATGGCAAGAAAAGACTTTCACCCTACAATCAGGCCCTGTGGTCTGGCACCAGTTTGGGGCAGGTCTCTGCAACCTTCACTTGCCCATGTGTAAAATGAGAAGTCACCATTCCCTGCCTGGCCTACCTCACACAGGGGTGTGAAGCACAAAGGAAGAAGACAGGCACAACACTGGGTGTGCATGGAAGGGCCACAGCATCTCCTGCCCACGGACCATTAAAAGGGCTGGGAAGAAAAGAGGATGCTAGAGTGACAGAGTAAAGCCCCTGCTGGCTGTCCCCATGGGTCCCCTCCCCTCACCTATAAAACAAAGGGTGGATCTGATTCCTGGACCCCAAACCTGGCTGCTTTTCAAAATCACCTGGGGCTCTGCAACAACCCAGCTGCCCACCCTCCCCGTGCTGTAGGGAGGCAGCAGGGATTCAGCTTTTGGGAGCTCTTGGATCAACGTTCTGGCAGATCCCTCCCTCCTGGGTTATGCCTCTGCCCTGAGCAGGGGAAACTGACCCCAGGTCCAGGGATGGCTGGCCAGATGGGAAGCCTCTTCTTCCCCTCCCCCTCCCAACCAGGCTCCCAGGAGGCCTGCAGGAAGCCTCCGGATACAGGTCAGGGCTCAGACAGCTGCCCAAACAGGTACGGGCCCAGATTTAATTGGCCTCTTGGTTAAGCTTTCTAATCTCATTAAAGTTGCCTCCATCATGCAGACGGAGGCTCTCAATTTAATAACAGAAGAGCACTGCCCTGTCCCACTGTAAGCTGATTAAGACTGGGGAGGACTGAGAGGACCACTCTGGACTGAGGTCCCTGGCCCAAGTCAGACCCCTCTCTGCCATACCAGGCCATGCTGCCAGGTGAATGGCACAAACTCAGGCTGATAGAAGAGGCTGCTCTGCAAAGGGGGTAAGGAGTGACAGGAAGTATTTAGAGCAGGGGTAGGGGCCTACCTGCCTACCCATCCTGGGGGACCCATGCTGTCCCTCGGACTTTCAATAAACACAAACCACCCAAGTGATTTCATTTCATACCTTATCAAGGTGCAAAAGGGTGCAATTAGAGTCCATCCCACACCAGGAGACAGCTGCTCTTCTGGGTAGATACAGGACTCGCTGCTGCCTCTCCCCTACCCCCATTCCTTCTGCAGTTCACAATCCCCACTTCATTCACAGTGGGAAGGAGAGAGCAGAGAGGTGTGGTCTGGGGTCCAAATGGCTGCTCTTTGTCCTTGGAAAAGAAGACTTGTCCTACCACCCACCCTTCCCACCCACTCCAAGAGGAGGTACTTCATAGTCCTTCCCTGACAAGTGTGTGTGGAAGGAGCCAGCTCCTGGACATCAGCTCCAAAAGCACCACAGTCAACGTGTGTAAACATCCCTGTGCAAATACACATTGCCCACTTCTTGATCATCTTGCTCTATCTAAATATATCCCAAGGAAATAACTTGGCAGTGGTGAGATATTCTGCAGTGGCTCCTAAGTAGCAAAAATGAAACACGCACGCACACTCACTGTTCAAGGTGCCACCTTGGTCAAGGACAGGCACGGAGACTCAAGCATGTCCAGGTGACAACCGCCCACGTGTGCTGGAAGTTCAGTCCCACTGAGGGTTAGTGATCAGTAATTATTAATATTTAATAGGGAAGATCATATTTTAGAAGGGAAGGGCTCTGTGCAGGTTCCAAGTCAGGCTCGCACAGATGCCTTGTCCAAAGGAGATGTTTGGGGGCACGCCCAATCAGTACACACACACACACACACCCATCCCCACCCCCTCTGGGACTCACTTTAAGATACTGGCATTTTCCACTCCGCTTGCCAAGAATGGAGCCACCCTGCCCTGTGTGATCCTCAAACCCCAGGAAACAAAGGCGGCAGTCATGGGGGTGGGCCAGCACTCCTCAGGCATCGGTCCCATGTCTATCCACCCCCTACCATTTCACCAAAGGGGAAGGAAGGCCCACGGTAAAAATCAAACAAGTCCAGAAATAAGCATGTCCAGGCCAGGGTGCCTCTGACTCCACCATGCTTTCGCTCTTTTGATAATTTAGATAGAGGTGGCTTTAAAAAAAAAAAAATGTCCTCAGCAAGTCTAAGCTGTTTATAACCGCTCTTAAGCCCACCCTCTTGGGCACAAGGGCCCCAAATGAGTAAGAAAATATCTGAGGGTCAAGGAGGTGTGGGCAATCTTCCCAATCATCGTGGCTCTTGATGGGCCAGCCGGACTGCCTGGCTCCCACACAATACCCCAGTGAGTGTCTTCCCCATTATCCACTTGGACTCAGTCCGTAAGCCTGGACCACTGGGCCAGCCTTCGCACAGGTTTATCTGCCCCAGCCCTCCCCTTGTCCCTACTCCTTTCTCCAAATGGACTTAACTGGGCTACGAATGGTGTAGGCTCACAACCTCTGTGGATTCTGCTCCTGGCCCACACGGCTCTGGCGGGTCCTCCACAAGTCCAGTTCCATCTACAGAAGCCCTCCTTCTCGAACATGGCACGTCTTTTCAAGCTTCCAAGCATTTATAAAGACTCTTCCCTTTCAGTCACCAACTGATTTCTTTTGTCTTTTGGTGACCCACATGAAATGTCACCAGGCCCAGGAAACCCTCTGGATAAAGTCAGTTAGATCCAGCTGAGCCTTCTCTTGGGACACCCAGCAAATGGGTCTCTTGCAGCACCATCAGCATCTGCTGACATCTTTCTTTGCCACTAGATTTTAAGAGCCCAGAAGGCAGATGGCCTCTTGGGCATCTCCAGGACCCAGCACACCAAAGGTCATTTCCAGGCCACCACAATTACCTAAAAAAAACCTCGTGTCTTAGAACCAATATCAGAGACATTGTTTAACCCAATCTTCATTTTTTGAAGTCAAGAAAATGAAGGCCTAGGGAGGAGAAGGGAGTGTGGACATCACATAGCAGTTAGCAGTGCTGGACTGGTGGCTGGGCAGAGTCTTCACTGACTACTCCAGATCATAATAGCCCCTGAAGTAAGACCAAACTGAGAGAGGGCTACCAGGACCAAAGAGCCAAGAAAGAGGGGCCTAAGAAAGGTCCAGAGGCCACAGGGGAAGAGCTAGCTTGGGGCTCAGGAGCCCAGCACAAGAGAAAGCATAAGCCAGCCAGAAGTCCCTCGCAAACACCTGAGAGTAGATGCTTAACAAGGACAGGAGAAAGGACCAAGGACAGGCCTACGACACGGAGGCACTCAGCAAACACTTGTCGCACAATTCATGGCACAAATGACTATCGACCAGTGCCACACACAGTACTGTATAAGGCCTGCACCTGGCTCAGGGACCCCAGAGAAAGGAAGGACAATTTCTACTGGAGGGTGGGGAAGTCTGGGACGGCTTCACAGAGTGGTGACATCTGATCAGACACCATCTGTTATTTTTCTCTAATTGTTCCACATGTGTGAAATTTTGATTCTAAGCTAGAATGTGGACTCTTGACAGCCCGAGACGGCGGCTGCTTCCCCTGCGTTTCCCAATCTCTCTAAAACATCCATTCTGTGGCAGGGCTTCCGGGAGATACTCCAGGAATGCCAACAGGAGTAACGGACCACACCCTTTTATTTAAAGGGGAGGTAAAAGCACCTTTGGGAAGCTCCTTGAACCCATACCAAGAAATCCAGGGGCTGGGTGAAAAAGGTAAAGGGATTAAGAAGTACAAATTGGTAGTTACAAAATAGTCACAGGGATGTGAAGCACAGCATAGGGAATACAGTCAATAATATTGTAATAACTATGTACGGTGCCAGGTGGGTGCTAGACTGATCAGGGGGATCACTTTGTAAATTATATAAATGTCTAACCACTATGCTGTACACCTGAAACTAATATAGAATATTGAATGTCAACTCTAATTGAAAAATTAAAATTAAAAATAAATAAAAAACGTTTATGGAACGAGGGGGGGAGGAAGAAAGGGAGGGAAGAAGGGGGAAAGAGAAAGGGGAGGAAGGAAAGGAGGGAGGGAGGGAGGGAGGGAAGGAGAAAGGGGGAAGGAAGGAAGGAAGGAAGGAAGGAAGGAAGGAAGGAAGGAAGGAAGGAAGGAAGGAATCCAGCAGTGTCCATGGGCACTCCCAATATCCCAAGTGCCTGATGCACTTTGTGTGGCCTTACGAGATGAGCACCCTTAGGCTCTATTAAACACTTCATGTGCTCCATAGGTGGCATGGCACTCTTACACACTTACCTACCTCCCCTTCTCAACAACTCTGCAAGACAGGAATCAATATCTCCACTGGATGGACTGGGAAAACTGAGGCTCAAAGCAAGGTCACTTGGTGAGGTCAGTGGCAGGCCCACGTGGAGGCTTGGACCACTTCTCACTGCCCATAATATTAATTCTCTGCCTTCAGTTTCCTGCACCAGGATCGTTTGGTAGGAATGAATTAACACCCATTCAGACAAACCATCTGCAAGAAATACCACCAGCAGCACATCAACATTGGTTTTGCAGTACCAACTAATCTAGGGGCATAGTACGCCCGGTGAGGTCACTCTCACCGACCAGATTGTACCCCAGTTCCTACAGCCGCACCCCACGTTCTCACACTGCCGAGGCCTCGACACCTCGCCCACCCCCAGACACATCCTAGTTTCCACAGTGGCCCAGAAGAATACGAATTCCAATTATTCCCTTTCTTGTTTGGATAATGGCCACTTCACGATTCTCCCTCCCACAAGGGGACCCTCACTGCTCCTTGAGCAGGAGCTCAGGCCAGAGAGAGAGAGAACAAACGGGAGGGAGGATGAAAAACACACACAACAGTAAGCTCCAACCCAAACAGAACTAATCCATTCAGAGCCGAAAAGAGGCTGAGCAGATGGGAAGCCGGCATCCCCCGCCCCCCCCCCCCCCGCCCACCGCCACTCGGGTTCCGGCCTTCACCGCGTGTCGTAATTATAAAGGGTGACCCAGCCACATGCTCCTGGGGCCGCCCCCTGCTCCCAGGCACCCGCTGCCACTGCCTTCATCTGGTTTGTGTTTAGAGCCCTCCTCAAACCTCCCCAAATCGTGTCTGCAAAGGCAAGAGCAAGATGCACCCCGCCTTAGCCTGGCTTCCACGGGAAGGGGAAAGGCGCCAACTTTGAGCACTTCCTCTGGATTCTGCGGAAGGAGCAAAACACCCCCAGAAGGGCTCCCATCCCCATTCTTCAGGCCCCACTCTCCCTCAGAGCACCTCCCCACGAGTGCAATGACTTCTTTCATGGGTCCGTGTGTCTGTCTTCCCCTCCAGCCAATAAGTGTGAAGAAAGGGACAGCCTTTGTGACTGACTCACTGTGCCGCCCCCACCCCCCCCCGGTGTTTATGGCAGGGCAAGACTGTGCAAAATGTATTCAAAGATCTGCTGAACGAATGCAGACCATGACTCCATATTTACACTTTTATTCCTTTATATGTATTTCCTTGAGGGTAGAAATCCTGTCTCATTCACCATCTCCCCAATACTGGGCAGTTTTTGAGTGCTCAATAAATATTTGTTGAACAAAAGAATAACCACTCACCACTTTGAGAACACTGAAGATCAACCAGTGGATGGATATCCACTAAATCCGAGAATGTTAGGCCTGAACAGGGGCTTAAATATCACTAGTGTCACCCTGCTCATTCGTAAAAGTGTAAAGAGTGACTATTTGCAGCCACAGACCAGGTCAATGTGGCAGAATGAAGACTCGAACCTGGGCCCTGATGCCCAGCCTGCTTCAGCAGCAGAGACAAAGGGCACTGAAGACCGTGCTTGCTGCTCAGAAGGAACGGTAATTTGGCGGGGCAGACGAGACAGACACGTGAAACAATTAGTGAACAAGATAACTGCCAGGCTCCCAGTATTATACCCTGACATAATAAAGTGCATGCTGTACAACACAATCAGAGACAAGAATAAGGCACACCGCACTAATTACACAGGACAAAGAGTTAGCAAGCGGGAGCGACAGGGCACGGTGTTGTCACAGAGAGCTCTGGAAGCCAAGGGACCTATGTTGAGCTTAGCATGAGGATGCTTCCACCAAGAAGCCACTCTTGATTACCACTTCCTCCTCGGTATTCCTGTTAACTCCTGCTCTGTCATTCATGGTCCTAGCTCAGGCAGTTGGTATGGACTACCTGGATGGTCAGCCCCGGGGCCAGTGGGACGTCCTGGCACCAAGTCAGCCCTGGCAGTCCATCAGGGTTTATCATTTCAACATAAACAATCATCAATACTATGTGAGCCTCTACATATATTATAGAGTTCAATTCTTACAACAACCCCATGAGGTGAGGATGAAGGTTTCTGCAAACGGTAAGCTCAGAAAAGGGAAGTCACTCTCCCAAAGCCACAATGCCAATAAATGGCACAGTCAAGAGGTGACGTAAAACAGGTTCACCACTGCAAATCTCCACACCCACATGGTTTAGCACAAAAGCCCCAGCCCCAAGGGGCTACTGAGGACTTGAAATGTGGGCAGTTCAAATTGAGATGTGTAAAATACAGACTAGATCTCAAAGGCTTAGTATGAAAAGAATGTAGAATAACTCATTGATAATTCTTAATTGACTTAAACTGGTAATATTTTGGGCACATACATTTATGATTAAATAAATTATATTATTAAAATCAATTTCACCTGTTTCTTTGTACTTTTTAATGTGGTGACTAGAAAATTTAAGATGATGTGTGATTTGCATACTGTTTCTATCAGTCAGCAGTACCTCCATGATGTTTGCCCAACGAATGATGGGCAGGAGGGGACAAGAGGAGAAGAGAATGGAAAGGACAGCAATTCAGCCAAGGGGAAGCTTGGAGCCAACCCTGAGCCCATGCAGGATGGATGGGCAGGGGTGAATCTGAATATAACTGCTTATCATGCAGAAAAGGGAGCTGGGACTACGACTCCATGTGACTCTAGTGGCCTAAAACCAGTCACCCACCCAGCTGTCTTCCAGAAAACAGCAGCAATGCCTCAATTTCCTATAAAGAACACTGGAATAGGTCTTCCCTTAGGACCAGAAAATATTTATTTTAACTGGGTACCAGACATTCTCTGGCCACAGGGCGGGTCTCTCAAGTAGGGGTGAAAAGTGTTTCAGAGGATGTAGGGCTGGCTGGGTGAAGCTGAATAGGGGTTAGGAAGTGGGGGGTGGGCAAAGGATGAAGCGGTTGGGGCTTTAGAAGAACAGGTCATTCGAGGTAGAAGATCCAGTGCGTGCAGATACCATGAGGGCAGCCACAGGCAGAAGAGGAGGAGCAGAGTTCAGAGAGGTTGCTGGAGCCAGATCCCAGGATGTTCTGCTTATAAGGAATACGTTGGTGCAAGGCTGGAGACTGAACCTGGGATGCTGTCAGAAAACAGACTGGTCTTCACTTGTGGAAACCACCCCTGGGCCTGGTCCGAAGGAGATAGATGATCCTTGCTCTGCTGAGAAGGAGATCACAGAAAAACCCCTAATACCACCACCACCACCACCACCACCACCACCACCCACCACCACCACCGTGAAGGGGAAAGGATGCACGTACCCAAGTGCTTGCTCTTATTGGAGCACTCTCACTCCAGCGCGCCTGAGATTTACCATGATGGAAGAAGACGTCAGCAGAGACCAGGGTCGAGTCTGCCGGTGGTGGGAGTTGTGGCACAGGGACCATGGATGGCTAATGGTAACAAATCCCAGCTTTGACATTTGCAAACTGAACATTTTCAGGCTGTTTGTTAACCAAGTAAGAGGGGAACCACTATCTTACTCTCCAGGGTCCTTATCACCAGGAATCAAGATTCAGTAGATGTGAATTACCCAGCACAGACCCAGGCCCTTCCTTTCACAAAGTTACGGGTCCTCCAAACGCTTCCCTTCCCCAGTCAGTGGGGGCACAGCACCTGCCTGGCACAGTGGGAAGCACATGATAGATAATTAATAAATAGTAAGTTTTCTATTATCAGACGTCATGGCTGAGGAATAGAAAATTAGATCTGGTGAGAAGAGCAGAAAAGTTACTTTAGTGCACAATCACGAGACCATGGAACATTCTTAAAAATGGAAGAAAGCTTCAAGCTGCACCATAAGCATAAAGAAACTCACTTTGCTTTAGGGCTCACTACCTGGTTCCTTTTCTCTCTTCTCCCAGATTTGTCCCAAGCCCTGTTACCCTTACCTGCTAGGTGTTTCTGATGTTCCATCTGTTCTATCTCCCACCAAGACACCCTCCCACTCTTCCTCATTTGTGCAAACACTTTAACCTTCAAGGTCCCTTGAAAATGCCACATTCCTCAGTAGCCTTTCCCAGAGTCCTCTACTTGAATGTGTTGTCCACTCCCACCCTGCGCCCAACTCCTGACACCCTTCTATCTGGGCTGGCAGCTCCTGAGTTCCTTTCTTCTTCCTCTTCCTGGACTGTCAGCACCCCCAGCACAGGACCAACTCCTGCTTACACAGAACCCAGGGGCGCCTTCCCAAGGAGAGAGAACAGAGATCCCACACCTGCTAAGGGGAAAGAATGGGAGGAATGCAATTATGCACACCTTGGTGTGATAAGCCCCAGGCTGGTGTCAGCCATGTGCCACAGAGCACATCCGCTGGAGGACAGGGGGAAAGCTACAGGTCCAAACAGGCATAGAGTTTCAGGCCAGGACACTAGGCTCGTTATCAGCAAACATCAAGTTATTCGAAACCAGACTGTGTGACAGAGGTAAAACACCGAGACCACAGTGTAGCCTCACCTGATGCCATGTTCACCCCTTACCTGGATTATCCCTGGGATGAATAGGAAAGATGCTGGCTGAGTAGAGTGTCGGCACCCTGACATTTCTTAGGAACTATTACTGGTAGTACCATTATAAAGTAAAAATAAAAATTATGCACGCTTATTAGGTACTTCTGTGTGCTGAGCACTTATTGAGATCAATTCTCTTTATCTACCATCACACCAACCAAGACATACATACTTTATAAGATCCATTTCACAAAGCAGGAAACTGAGGCTTACATTACAGAGGGTCATACAGTGGTAGGTGGCAAAGCTGATGTCTGCCCGACACCAGGATCTTTCAAAGATAGCTGCAGCCGTTTCCTCTGGGGCCCACTGCTGTCACTTACCTTGACACGCAACCTCAGGGTTCTAATGCAGAAAAACAGTGAAGACTCAAATAGGATTCCATCCATTCCCTGTTCCTAGAGTCCTCAGTATGAATGAAGCCCAAGCTTCATTCAAGAGGCCACCAAGGCTCAGCTACCTTGGGACACGCTCTCCAATCACATTCTCCTCTTTCTGCTCTCCTGGTCCTACACAATGCCCCCTTTGAAGGAAAAGCTTCCCCACCATCCTGGCTGCCCAGCGAACGTCCACTCTCTGCTTCCAAACCAGCTGTAGCCTCAGCTTCTCCACCAATTTTTATACCCACCCCACATTCCCCCTGACCCTAGAGAACCAACTCTTCTTCCTCCTCTGTGCTCAACTCACCCCGACCTGGGCCCTGCATGGAACATACACCAACCGCCCTGTGTTCAGTGCTTTGTCTGGCTTTACTCCACAGTACTCCTTGAGGTCAAAAGACCCGGTCTTTTAATCTATCTTTGAATCCCTTAGTGTTTGCAGAAGAAATTATGTAATGTTTTAAAGACTATCTCCCCACCCCACGTACAAAAGCAACTCATCAATAATTAAAATAACAAAGAAGAGTAGGTCAAGCCATCAATGGGGGGGTGGGGGTGGGCGGAGGGCAGGGACTCATTCCTAGGTCAGCTCTTAAAATTAAGGATATCTACGTAAAGGCAATCTCTATCAGGGGTTCGTACAAGAAACATCTCACTGATGGGGAGTAATCTGGGGTAGGAGAAGAAAAGCTCGTCTGACTTAGTGGTGTAACAAAGTCGTACCTTTGATGAACTATATGAGACATACACAGAATACAGCTTTAGTGACTGAACAGGGCCCATTTGTCAGTGGTGCACCCAGCGCATGTAAGGAAACGTGCAGCTTTAAAGCAGTAAGATTATCAAGTGGGTTTCCTAATCTTCCCGCCTCTTACTAACACCACTCATATGCTTGGCAAAACTGCCTTGCAGTCTTGGCCCAAAGGAGTAAAGCATGAGCTCTGCCTTGAGAGAGATCATAAAATTTCTATCAGACCCCATCAACCTGAGCCACAAACCCACCAAATACACCGTTCTGCAAGTAGCCTAGCGAGAGCCAACGCTACTAAGACAAGCTAGATCAAGTCAACACTGGCCGTTGTCGACCTTCGTCACGACATAAGCAAAGATCGGCGTCCCATCTCGGCACAGCAAAAGGAGAGAAAGGAAGCTGGTTCTCAAAACAGCCAGGCTTGCATTCGACTGATACTGGGGGTAATGCTCCTGTAAGGATTCGAGGCCTGCAGCACTAGGAGAAATTATTTGTCCCTTGCACATGTATCCAACAAACTGAGAAAACGCCAGGCAGCAGGAAAGTTGGCTTCGTTGCCACTTACTGTTTCTGACACCACACGGTAACTCAAAGACCCTGGAGTGGTCCTGAAAATCCCTCACTCCTCAAATGCCTGGTGCTCAGAAATAACCAAGAGCTTTAGCCGCTGCCAAAAAAAAAAAAAAAAAAAAAAAAAAAAAAAAAAAAAGGAGAAAGAAAGAAAACCCCAGGAACACACCAAATCCATGTCCAACTCCTTTGCCCCTTAGAACAAAACCCATTGCAGGCACACACAAAGCGGGGGAAGGCCGGACAAAGGAGAGGCCAGGTCACACTCGACAAGGCGCTTTCTTGTCGTTTCCAAAACAGAACTGTCCTCTATTAAACTGCTCTTGTTGCTCAGATGTTGATGCCGGGAGTGGGGGCGGGGGGGAGAAGGGCGGGGGGCACAAATCTCAAAACAAAAGGCGAGCTGCCGCGGGTGGGGAGGCCCTGGGCTGGCTCCTTCTCCCTGCACACTTCCAAGCCTTTGAAAGCCAGCAGATCTCGGTCCCAGAGCTGGCAGCTGTCCGTTATTATCCCCACAACTCCAAGGGCCCCCGCACCAGGGAGCGTGTCCCGAGCAGGTGAACGCCATCTGCCCGGCTCTGACGAGATGCCCGTCTTCGTGCCTGCGGCTGCCAGCAGGCTGCAATGGCCTCAGGGGGGCACCGCCAGCCTCCCACCCGTGCTGGGGTGGCTCTTCGATGTTCAGCCAGGCTTTCTTCTCTCTCCCAGGGGCCCGTAGGCCTGCAGGCTCAGTCACTACCTGGCCTTTATCACAGAGGGGAGCTCTTTTGAAATACACTTGGTCACCCTTCATAGAAATTTCTAAAGGTGTTACGAGTATTTCTTTTCTGGGGGTTCGGGGTGGGGGGTGGGGTGGTGCACAGAGTTGGCTATACACGGAAAAGAGAATCTACTGACACACCTTCCAGGGGTTAATTTTAAGAAGGGTCTTTAATTGATCTACAAAGAGAAAAAAGTTTTCTACCTGCCTTTTAAAAGCACTCCCTGCATTAGCTAAAACATTCCCAGCACACCCAGCCCATTTCCTCCCACCCCACCCCGGCTGTTTTAATTGGGGTAAGTGGTTCCCTGATGCAATCTGCAAAGTACCAGCCCAGACCACGGGGAGACCAAGAGCTAAGTGGACAAGCGGAGCTGGGCAGAAGCTTGGGATGAAGTCAGAAGGCCCAGGGTTCCGGCTCAGTCTCTTCTGCTCCTGGGAAGAGAGGAGTTCCCGCTTGAAGTACCTCACTGGCTAGTCTGTCAAACAAATGAAATGCCTACCACGTAAGTGACAGGCTGGGGAACAACTCCACTTTACAAGAACCAAAGTGAGCAGGAGGGAATGGTGAGCCTGCCTGCCTGCCTGCGAGTCTGGGTCCTCTGTGGGGTCAAATCCACCACTCTGCACTGAGCGCTAATGGCACCTGGAAGGAGCACAGGTCGCCACCCTCATCTTTCAGGGGCCACGAGCAACAAGATATCCGCAGTTTGATGCCCTCCAAGCCACACAGGCTTGGGTCTATCCCACTGACACCCACCAGGGACATACTCTCTGCTCCGCCATGGCCAACCAAGTCTGATGAGAAGGCAAGGTGGGGAAAGGCATGGGATGACGGCGGGCCATCCCAGAAGGGGGCAGCAGAGATATGGTCTGGCCCTGGGCAGCCTGGGCTTGAGGAAGAAACCCATCAACAGCTTTGAGTGAGGACGATGGTCCTTGTAAGCTTCAGGCCAACAGCTGAAAATACCCACGGGAAGGGCCGAGGTGTGAGCGCTCTGCTTCTGAACAAAAGCCAGAAAGCAGTGAGGTGGTGTGGAGAACCTGGACATCAAAGCCGGCTCCAACCCCTACAGATTTCCAGGCCCTGGGGGACTTCCGGGCCAAGTGAAGACAAGCATCCTGCAGATCCTCAGAACTCTTGTGAGGCTGACGAGAGAGTGGAGGCAAAAGGGCTTGGGAAACTCTGAAGGAACTCTAAAGGACCATACCAACAAGATCCCCAAATCGAGTCTACCTCATCAGGAGCAAAGGATCTGGACATGCAGCCCACCAGGGTCAGGCATCTATGGCCCTGCTACCATCACCGCTGCCACCATTGCTCGAATGCAGCTGTAAGCTAACAGGCTCAGAAAGCAGACCAACTAACCTGAACGAGTAGCCCTTCTACCCCTCCCATGCCCTGTGCATAACATGGGATCAGATTTCTAAGGTCTTCAGCTGGAGAAGAGCCAAATTATCTTCACTTTAATAAAGCAAGAAGGTGACATAGAAAACAGTCCTTGTATTACTCTACCAAAGTAAGCTCAGTGACCTGTCCCCCGGTCCACAGTTGTGGGGACTCGTGTCTATAACCACCTCCCTGCCCAGTGCGCCCCGCGGCTGGCGGAGGCTCCCATACACATGTCTTAGCCTAAACCCAACTGCCTCTCCACAGCGTTCACTGGCCCTCTGGCCTTTCTCATTCTTGTGCAACAAAGCAGCAGCCCACAGGAAAAAGGGTTCCAGTGTGCAGCTCTCACCTTTGTAGTATTTCAAAGGAAAGGGAGATTGTTTGGGGCAAGTGGTCAGAGAGGGCTTCCTTTTACAAGGAGGGTGTAGCTCACGATGAGTCTTGAAAAACAGGCAGGATTTCACAGAGCACCGGAGAACACGCTCCAGATCACTCCTCACAGCCCCCACTCTCCATCCAAAAGAAAAACACAACCCTCTCAGGCTCTTCAGGCCATCTCATCTTGTCATAGGTCCTGAACCTGTGTTTGGACCAGACCAACCCCATGCCAGGGCCCAGGACCTGCTACTACCACCTGGGAGGAAGAGGCCACAGGATAGCAGCCAGTTGAAACCCCTGGGTGTCTCCTCCCCACCATGCTCCCCCTCTGGTGGGGGTGATCAGTCCAGCTTCCTGGAAATGTCTCCTCCACTTTAAATCCACTTCGGAAAGGCAGGCCCAGGGCGGGAGGCCAGGGAGGGGCTGGAATGGGAACATCCTGTCTGCATCAGAGCCGGCAGGGGACTCGAGGGCTGCCCACGTGTGCTTCAGGCTTTTTTATTTTTTCATTGAGCAGGAAGTGTTCATTCGACCGACAAACAAGCATCTGGGGGTCGTGGTAGGGTTAGGGCAATGAAGCCAACCTCTGATTTGTGGAAGTGAACAATTCAAGACAATGGGTGTGTGACAGCGGAGAAATCGGCTCCAGATGCAGGCCAGAGCCAGCTGCCCAGGGACCAATCAGGTAATCAATCCTGTTGATATGTTTATTCTCAAAAGGAGGCCTGGGGGAGGGGACTACAGCGCTGCACACCAGACAATGCAAGGCAGCTGGCAGCGCAGTTCTATGATCCACCCTTCTCCAGGGCAGAGTCTGAGGCTTCCGCTTTCTCTTCTACCTTGGGGCTTCCCTGCTCTCTAGCCAGGAACTTGGGGGAAGGAAAGATGACCTGACCACACCACAGCCAGCTGTGTGCCTGTGTTTTGTGACATCGACAGTCAAGTTCCCTGGGGTCAGTACCCAGGGTCTTGCACAAAGTGCTGGGGCCTGAAGTGCCCCTTCCTTCCCACCACGGCTGCAGGCTGCCCATCACCTCTGTGCAGAGGTCTTAAGCGGGTGCTTAACCCTGGGATTTTTAACTTTCCAGGCCTAGAAGGTGTAAAAGCAGTTAAAATGGAAAACTGGGGGCCTGGAGGGGCCTCGCCAGCTAGTTAATAAGTAGCAGAGTTGGGACCAGCACCTGGGTTTCCCCTCCTATCCTAGGGCTCTTCCCATGCTCGCAAAGGGCACCTGCCCCCAACATGTAACCCTAGACCCAGTCCCCAAGGGGAGACAGGATTACTTGGTTCTGTGCCAGGGGTGGGGGAGGTGACCACACAATGACAAACACCACACCAACCAAGTGTGTACGACACATCCCAAGAAGCACTTTTGAGGACCTACCATGTAGTACAAGCTCTGTGGAGAAACAGGAAGACTAAAGGATTTCCCTGCTTCACAGACCCTCGAGGAGAGGTGCATAAGAACTTTTCTGCATGACACAATAAGACAAGGAGCAGTGGCCTGAAAGCTCTACCCAGATCAGGCTAGTTAGTTGCAGGTTCACCAACATTGGCAGGGCAGCAGAGTATCCCCTACCTGGCACACGCAGTAAGTACTCCTGAATTTAAAAAAAAAAAAAAAAAAAAAAAAAAAAAAAAAAGGTTTGTTAAGTAGGTTGTTAAATGGATGGGAAGCTGGGCCTGACACCTAACACTACTTGCCAGGAGAAATATTCTATGACTTCAAATATTTCTTTAGGACTTCGAAGGGCTCACTCTATGGCATAAGCTTTCTTGTTAGGTAGTAAGCACCCAGTCACTGGCTGTACCCCAGTGAAGACGGGGGTGCTGACTTTCAATGTCCCTTCTCAGCATGGAAACTCCATGAAGTCCAAAGCCACTGTACATGAGCACTGGACAAAGAGGGGAGACTTGTTGATTTGCCGAACCTTGCTAGTAAGGGAAGTCCCTGATGAACAGGGAGGGAGAAGGGAATTGAAAATCCTAAGAACAAAAGAACGGCAGAGCTTGTCACGGTGGCCTTGATCATCCATGGCACCCTCTCCAGCCATCTGTCACATCATATAGAAATTCCCTGTGTGTGATTCTGTCCGCCTGGAGAGACTGCTGGCTCTTATCCATCTCCCTATCCCCACTGAGTTTGGTGCCCAGGAGGCCCCATAAACATTGTTGAACAAAATGATGAATCAGGGTACAACCAGAGCCTTTCTTCACCAAGCAAGCAGCAGGTGTGCCCATTCTTCAAGGCCAAGGCTCTCTAGGCCACATGACTTCCTTTCCTTGACCTCTAGGAGTACATGTAGCTCACAGTGCACACAGTAGCACAAGGTCATACCTGGTCTACCTTTGTTCTTAACAGTCACCCATCTCTCCTCTCTCGGGCAGCTGTGAATCCCCAAGAGTCAGGAAACAGAAAGGACTCACTATGCTCCACTTGGCACTTCAAGAAGCACACAGCGGTTGGACTTGGTGGTTGGTACAAAAGGCAGAAACATCGGAGTTAAAACATTTTTTAGCTACAGCATAAAAAAACCAGCTTCCTTAAAAAACTTGTTTTATAATCCCCAGTGCAAGTATAATACTCATTTATCTATTCCAGCATCAGTATAAATCAAGACAATCCTTTTGAAAATAATTTGGCAAAATGACTCAAGGATCTTGAAAGTAAAGGTCCATACTTTCTGAGCTAGTAATCTCATGTCTAGGAATTAATTCCAAGGAAATCATCCAAAACGAACTGCAAAGATGTTCACTACAGTGTTATGTATAGTGGTGGGGCAGGTGGTTAAATAAAATCTATTAGCTAGTAAGGATAATTAGGAGTAATTGGAAATAAGCTTATCAAAAAGAAAAAACAACAGACCACAAATAGAAGTACAGACCCAGGCAGCGTTTTGTCCAAATCTAGAAGGATAATGGTTAAGTATTTTCATTTCACTTTCTAATTTTCCCCTTTAAGAGACAAGGGTGGCCATACTTCAGGTAGAGGGATGCTTGCTTCTCCACCCTCCTCTGAGCCATCTACCTCATCTCTGGGCCTGGGACTTACGCAAGGGGAGAAGAGGTAGAGGAAGACTGAACCACAGCAGACAAACCTGGTTTCAAGCCCTGTTAACATGACACCTCCAAGGATGACATTTAACCAACAGGAACCTTCTGGGAATGCTTAAATACCCTCCAAAAAAAACCAGGCAGACAGGCTTTATATATAGTGTGCACGCACACAGAGCCATAATTTTCAATATACAGAGCTAGATACACCGTTCCATTCCCCAACAGCAGCAGTGGCCAACTTTCCGCCCCAATCAGCCATCTGGGGCTCAAAGGGAAGGTGTCAGATTGATCACCAGGGTTGGATTAAATTTTTTTCTTCCTAAATCCCCTTAACTGAGAAAGCAGCTTGAGCCAGTTCTGCTTTTCTCACAGACACCAAAACACCAAGCTATAGTTACACCAGCGCATCTTCACACCCCCCCCACCCTGAGTTTGGGGGAGGGGGAGAATCAAGCTTCCCAAAGCAGCTCTCTGCAGAGTCTCACCTCCTGGTGGAAAGGCTGACAGCACCGACTTAAAGGAACAGGACTGCTGAAGGGACGGTATCCCCAGCCTTCTCCCCCCAGGTCTCCTTCAGATGAAGGAGCTGGCATCAACTCCCAAAGCCTCTCCAGATCGCTTACCCCACGCCAGAAATCATTCCCGCTGCTCTGCTCTCCCACTGCAAATATTTTCTAGACTGACCTACGCCAGTTAAAATATCCTTAAAACTGAATGAAGGGGTGATGGGAGAGAGAAGGCTGTTCTGTCTCAAGATATACCAGATACCGTCCTCCCTATGAGTTAATTGTCTCCCCCCAGTAACTTAATGGGTCAGTGTTTCCATCTTATAGATAAGCAAATTGAGGCCTGGAAAAGCTACAATTCTTTAGCTGAAACCTTAAGTGTTCAAGGCTCTCTACACCTCACTGACTGCTACAGATCAGACTTAACGGAGAAGGGAACGGAACCAATCATTACTGAGCGTCAAGTATGTGCCAAGTGTTTCTTTACATGCATTCTTTCTACTCCTTTATTAACAACCCAGAGAAGTAAGGGCTACATCCCCAACCTCCAGGTGGGACTGAGACTCAGAGATAAGCCAGCTCCGAAGTGATGAGCTGGACTGGAGCCCAGGTCACAGAACTAGATCAGAGCTAGGGCTCACAGTCTCTCTACACAGCAACTGTTCAATCGTCAAGAGCTCCTGTAGGAACAGGACTGTAACCATCTCTGCAGCGCCCAGCCAGATCTCCACCTGGCACTGTGTATGTGCTCAGACATGTGCTTTTGTTGCAAGGAAGGGAGGCTGAAGAGGGTAAGGGGAACCCCCAAGGGTTTTCCTCTAATGGGGAAAACTTCCAAACACACAGGAAGCAGTAGCAGCACCAGACAGGGGTTCTCCCGGGAGGAGGAGGCGCCGCCTCACGGCTTAGTGTCTTGCTGAACCTTGTGATTTACTTATCACCACCTTCGGCCCAACAGCTGGGAAGGTCCTTGCCATCCCCCTAGTCCCAGTGAGAGCCCACTCTGGGTGTTTCTCCCTTCACCATCCAGCCCTCCCTGAATTTGTTAATGATCAACCTCCAGGCAGGCGCCAGCTTTCCATAGACACAATGACCACCTCCAGGAAAAATGGCCAAAAGCGGGTTCTGCATCAATTTATTAGGCTGTAAAAAAGGGCCCTGAAGAAAGAAGAAAAAGAAAGAAAAGCAGCTAAGACATGGTGTTTCCGGTATTTTTATTGTCCTTTTGTTGGCTCCTTCTCTTTGAAGGAGGCAGGTGGTCTGGGAGGCCTAAGGAATGAGCAACCACACAGGACTAGAGCTAGGGAGACTGGAGTCAGACTCACTGGCTGGACAGACTTCACAATACTTAAGGTTCTGATGGGGTGGGGTGGGTGGGGGCTCTCTCGGCTCCCAGACCCCTCTGAAATGTACCAACAGGTAACCGCCTCCTGCCATCACCCACACACTCTCACTATGTGCCTGGTACCACCTTCACAACAGGCAGGTGGGAAGAAGCAGGACTTCAGAGGTAAATCAGATGCGCCCCTGACCTCCGGGGACTTAGGGGGAGCAGGAGGCTTTGACACAAATACTAATGACTTTCAGTAGGGAAGATCACCAAATAAAGTCATTAAGAAGAAAAGCCAAATTCTGAGATGGGAAACGTGGACTCTGTGCACCACCCTCGCTCCCCAAAAACAGAAAAAGAAAAACAACCAAGTAGGGGAGAGGCTCGGCTTTAAAGAAGGCAGACAATGGTTAGTTACACCAAACAGATTTTAAGTGAATACCAGTTGCTGGGCAGTCACTCAGGGTTTTGAGCATCATCCAGGTCTTAGGAACCTGTGGCCGAGACACAGAGACAGGCCCTTGACATCGAGGAAACTGGGTGGGGGAGACAGATAAATAACTTCGATCCACAGAGGTGAACTCCAGAGGCTGTCTTGGAAACTCTAGCAATGAGCACTGTGACTGGCATACAGGAGGCATCCAGCCAATGAATCTGTGGAATGAATGACTGATTGGGAGTACAAAGGGGTAGTAGTTTACTCGGCCTTTAGGATGCAGGGAAGAACCTGGAGCCCAACTGTAAAGGGAAACTTGTCCTGACAAAGCAAAAGGAGCATTAAGCACCAAGGTGGAGGAGGGGACTGCAAGAGCCCTTCTGTTCATGCTGAGAGGCGAGAAATGCCATGGGCAAAGGCATTGAGCCCAGGACCTTGAAGGCTGGGGAGCTTGGGCTTCATCCTGAAGAAGAGAAGAGAATCCTCAAGATGTACAGAGTCTGGCACGCATGGCCAGACTGGCATTTCTGAGCGAGAACTCTGGCGGCAGTTTCTATTCATCCCAATGCTCCCAGTTTCCAGATGAGGAAACTGAGGGCCTGGGTAGGGCCAACACTTTCCTAAAGTCAAGTGGCTGGACGGTGTCCAACCCTGGCTTCGGTCCAGGGTCTCTTTCACCACACCCTGCTACCACCTTGAAAGCTGTCACAGCATCACCTAAATATTTCACCAATGCTGCAGGGACTCTTCTAGATGAATCTGCACAAGCAAGTAGTGCGACTCTCAGGCCAGGGGCCTTAGAGGGTCTGCACCTACCCTGAGCTCCAGCTTTCTCCTCTTGTGAAAGGTGGGATCAATGCTAAACCCAGAGAGCTGCCAGGCAAATCAAGTGTAATTGTGTATACAGCTTCGGCATGTTGACTTGCACAAGGTGAACCCCCGAAGATGGCAGACCATTCACTCATTCAAACATACTTGAGTGTCCACTATGTGCTGTTTGGATCAGTAAGGGCAGAATGAGTTCAAGGGAGCTAAAGTCCACCAGGATAAAATTGGATGGCATGTCCCCCATAGCGAGGCAGGGGGCCTAAGCCCTTTGGCTTATAAAGTAAGGGGTTGGGAGGTAGAGTAAGCGGGGAAAGAGAGTAAAGTCATAATGTGTTATGCACTGCGTGGTTGCTTAGAGATAATAAAGAAAGCTGGCTGGGAAAGGGGCTGGGAAAACGGAATGCGAACTGCTCTATCCTGCCCCTTCCAAAGTTTCGGGAGTAGAAAGTTAGTAGGTCTCCCTGTCAGCCACAGTGGGGAAGTGAGAGGGACAAAGCCATGGCCCTGGTTTCAGCCTTCCCAACGTGTGGTTAACGAAATCGCTATATAAGAAGGTTCTGGTCTGGTCTGGTCTGCTATCCCTCCTGTCCCTGGCTGGCTGCTGGGACAGGTAGACCAGGCAACAGGTTTTAAACAATAAGGAGGTGCTGGTAAACAGTGTTGTTGAGACTCTCATGGATATGATGTCTGCTACAGCTCTGCATGTGAAGTTTTGTGGTGTGAGGAAGTAGAATGATTCAGTGAGTTGAGGTGTATGTGCATGAGCAGCTGTGACCAACAGTCACCAGCGTGGACAATGGCCAGCCTTCTCTGATCTGTGCCCACCCCGAACTGCTACCCATAGACTGGAAGGCAAGCCCCTCAAGGAACCACACGATGTACATTGTTCTTATCACCACCACCTCATAATGCGTCTGGCATATAATTTCAAGATGATACCTCCCAGTACTAAAAGATAAGGGCCAAGCCAAGTCAAGCAGGATAACACGATATGCACTAAAGAGATGCAGAAGACAAGGCCCTTCCTCCTAGGACGGGCATAAGGAAGAAGAAGGAATAATAAGGTCTCTAAGAACAAGTCAGCTGTCTTCCCCTCTCCCCAACCCTAGAGCCCCCGTCAACAAAGCCAAGTTCAGGGAAAACCAACAACCCACTATATGCCTCCAGCGTTATGACAACTGGCATCATCAGGTAGCTTTGAAAGTCTAATAGAGCACCTCTTACAGGGCAGGCATCCCATATAATTGCTAGTTTCCTCCATAACTATACTAGGTACTTTACTGGGGCAATGGGAATAGAAACAGACAAGATCCCCACCTTTTGGACATAAATGATAAATAATGACTTGGAGGGTGAGAGGGCAGAGAGAGGTAAGAGGAAAGAGGTCTAGGGTTCTCACCCTCCGCCCTCCCAGCCCCCAGAACCAATGGTCATCCCTTGAGCAAGTCGATTAAGCCCCAAGGCACCTAAAACTACAGCTCAATTGGGAAAGAAAAAAAATCTAAACCCCAAACTCTGCCTTTAGGGCGTAATTAGCTTTGTGAAAGGCCAGGAGATGCATAGATAACAGGTACTTTTGCCAAGAGGAGAAAAAGGTAAACGACTCTAGGAACACAGAGACAAGATCAATACCTCCAGCCCCCAGCCACCCCCCCCCAGCAGGTGGAACAGGGAGTCAGGCCCCTGAAACCAGTTTCTCCAGCACGGCAGGATGCCAAGGTATCCTGTTGAAATGAGGCTCCTCATCTTCCCTGGAGAAGGTGGTGCTCCATCCTCCTGTCCCAGCCTGCTTGCCAGACCCTGTCCCAACAGGCAGGAGAGAACCGCTCCCACCTTCCATGCTATCTGCCTGGGGCAAGCAGAGGGGAGGGAGAAGGCTTGCTTGGGGATGTGGTCTTCAATTCCAGAAGGCTGGATTCCAGTGACAGCTGAGATATGTGTTGAATTCACGGAATCCTCACCAGTTCTAGAAGTGAAAAGGTCTGGAACAGAGGAAGGCCCTGACCTACAGAACTGTCCTACTCTGGGTCCAACTCTGTGTCTACCCTCAAAGAAAGGCTGCAAAGGCTACACGGAGGGCGATGAGGAACCTGCAAAAAAGAGGGTCTTCCTCCTTCACGCTAGCCTGACCTCAGGGAAATGAACAAGTAGATGTGCCCATGTGTCCTCCACTATAGATTTACTGAGTATCACTATAGAAAACTGGCAGTACACCAGGAATTATCCTAACCATTTCCAAAAATTAACTCATTCAATCCTCCAGCATACTTGCAGAGTATGCTATATCCTCATTTTATAGAGGCAGGGAGACGCAGACTTGTTTCTTGGAGGGAGACTTGTTTCTTGAGACCGTAGCTATTCCTTCCTGTTCTTCCTTTTGTTCATCCTAGGCCCCCACACTTCCGAGTCACATCTTTTCTTTCAAATGCCTCTGAATTCCTAAGGCCTGTGAGCTCCAAAACCCCAGATCATGGACAGCACCTTCTTCCAAAAGGGGAAAGAGTCTGGTTATCCAAACCAGAAGCATGGATGGACTCTGTCAACAGTTTTGGGGGCATGGACAAAAGCTCCATCACAACAAAATCCCACCCCCCCCCCCGCCTCAGCAATGAGGGAAGAAACAGAAGGAGTCTGCCCCTTCTAGACAGCATGGCCCCATCCCCTAGCCAAAACAGGAGCCCGGCTCAACCTCAGTGCCACCGAGGGGCCTGCTGCAGTTTCTGTAACGACCCCCTTCGGGGTGACAGCCTCAACCCCCACCCCTGAGAACACTGTTTATTCAGTGACCCCATAAGTCAGGGCAGGGTAAAGAGCTGCAACCCCTCCAAACTGATGTCCATCCCTGGGAAGTACCCCTGAAACCCTTCAACACTGCATGAAGCTCTAACCACCCTCCACTCCCAATGGCATTCCATCACGAGGGTGATCCAGGCAGGCCAGGCCCACTGGGAGAGAGAAGAAAACCAGTCTGATTTACAGAATTGACTAAATGGGTCCGTTTTTTCACCACGTGCCAATTCTCTTGGGAAAACTCCAGGTTTTTAGGGGAAGTAGATTAATGGCGGGGAGTTAATGGGGCAGTGATATATCCTGCCTGAAATTTTTGAAAAGTCCTGCGTCAAGGCATCCAAGTCCGGTGGACCTGTGTGATTTAGTATGGCGGCCCCCGAGAACAGGCAGGCCCACTTCGTCGGTAAATCTGCTAAACGAGGTCGTTTCTGGAGGGCGGTTTTCAAGATATACAGCCTGACATGTTGCCAAACTTCCCAGCTAGCTGAGCCCCAAATGTGAAGACAATGAGAGCGCGCCAGGGAGCAAGCCGGCCCCACTCTTCTAGGAAGCAACAGAGTACAGCAGAAGCAGCCTGGACTGGAGAACCAAGGAGAGCTAAACTTGAGTCCTCTGGCTTTCTGCTCCGACAGGAAAAAGGGGGTTCAAGAATAAAGGAACTGAAAAGGATAGAGCCAAAGGGAGCTTCGGCATCACCTACTGCGGTTCCAATTTACCAGTGGAAGCCAGGCCTCAGACATGGCACCAGGACCTAACTTTACATGGGCAGCTGCTCCACTGCCTGCCCCTCCAAAACCCGCCAAACCTCAACAGCCCGAGCCGGCCCTTTCTTTTGAGAGCCTCTGCCTCACCAGGAGAAGGCAGGGTGGAATCCTAACTCTTTGGCTCAAGCATCACCAGGGTCACCAGCTCCTTGGGATTTACAGACTTGGCCTGAATGAAGGAAGACGGGCGGAGCCCTCCTCTCTGACAAGCCCTGTGGGTGGGGGGGGGGGGGGGGGGAGTCCAGGATGTCACACATGCCGCACATCTTTCCATGGGCCAAGGCTTTAGAGACACAACATATCTGATCCACGACTACTTACCCCAAGATGAGCTGCTCCCTTATTTTCGCTGCCACTGATGTAAAAGTCTGTATCAGATCAATTACAATGTCATCATTCCCCATTACCTTTGCTGGGGATTCAATTATTGGATTAATTAATAATTTGCCTTTTCGTTTTTGGGTTTTTTTTGTTTTTTTTTACCTACTTCTCTCTTTATACCAAACAGGTGTAAACAGAACTTAAAACAGTCCCAAAAGGCATCTGAATGTCTTGAGTGCTGATGTCAGTTCATTAGAAGGCATTACTGCTGTTTCTCTGGCTTTCTCCACACTCCTCACCTTATTCTGAAATCCCTAGAACCAAACCTCTTATCTGTGGACTTAACACAGTGGCAAAGATAATCCAAGAGAAAGTCCTGCTTGACATCAGGGGCTGTGCTTTCAGGTGGATTTCCAGGGCCCACCCCCAGCCGCCTGTGACACCTTCCCACATGGCTTAGCGAGTATGACTGGGAACCGGACACAGTGGGTAGGTGCTAACGCTGGGTCCCTTTCAGGGGAGATGGTGCTGCTGGTGGCTACAACAGCTCATACTCTCAAATCTCCCTCCTGGAGCTCAGGGTAATCTGATGATCGCAGTGGATAATTAGAGTCTCTTATCAAAACAATTAGCGGATGAATGAACAGCCAGTCCTGTCTCTGACACAACTGCACAGCAGCAGCAATAAGAGGGCGAGGCAGAGGCAGGGGAAATGACGAACTCCAGCCACCCGCCATCCTGCCTGTGCCTGGGGACAGGCTTTCTATTTCTAACACAGGAGACACAGCACTCCAGCTTCACCTCGCGCAAGCCCATCCCACCAGCATCTGCCCGGGATGCCCTCCCAGTGCGTTCCCTGTTTTAGCTGGGAGGTCAGTCTCCTTTCCCTACTACTCAGTGAGGCATCAGGCTCACCTCCCTCCTGCAAACGGTTTCCAGCAGCCAAGCTGTTGCTCTGCGCCCACAGTACCAAATCCCAGCCTGTCTGAGTCTGTGTTTACTCTCTATTTAACCAGGCTGGGATACTCAGAGCTCTTACTTTGTACTGGGAAGGGACTCCCTAAGTGTTTGTGGAGCACACGTGTGAGAGACTGGCCTGCTTCTCCCTCACAAGTGACTGAGAAGTGTTTCATGGGAATACCCAGGCCGTTCCACCCAGTGCTCCCGTCTGCAATTTCATTAGCTAATGTTTAAAATTCAAAGCTCCTCCATCATTCCCATGTCTCCCCATCTGTAAACAGGCCTGTGGGTCCGAAAGCATTTGTATTCACCAGTGAAAATACACAAGGATTAGCCAGAAAGCCCTCTGAAACATAATCCAAAGTAGCTGAGATCGTCAGGTAGGAGGATTCGCCAGAAGAGATGGTCCTCCCCGTTGGTTTTCGGACCTAGGAAGTGAGGCTGAGGAGAAGGTGGGGGGCGGTGCCTGAGGTGGTCTACGGGTTTTTCACCAACAGGCAACACAAAGAAGAGCCTGTGGTTTCTAAACACAACTCATATGCTCAGGGGTGCAGGCCCAGCCCCTCTAAGAGCTTACCCTAGTGTCACACTCAGAAGGGATACATTCTGGGGTGTGCTGGAGTGGAGTGTCCCCTACTTCCTAATAATGTTCACCAGAAAAGGGAGGGAAAAGCAAAGAAAGAAGAAAGAAAAAGGCAGAGGCCAAAGCGGACTTCTCCATCTGCTTTTGTTTTCCATGGCATTCCTTTCAAGGCCGGGGCCCTGCTAAGCCCCCGAAAGCCATGGCATCATCTGTCCACTTCCCCCTCTGCAATCTGCCGCCCTGCCCACTCCTGACAGCCATCAATCACTCTGTAATGTGCTGACCTCAAGGCTCAGGGGACGAAATTTTCAAGTCAAATGTAGCCGTTAACATAAATAAAGCATTGCCCTGATTTTTTCTTTCTTTCTTTCTTTCTCTCTCTCCCTCTCTTTTTTATGATTTTGCAGCTGCTGCTGCGGACTCAGTAGGCAACAAAAGTGAGGGCAGACAGGCAGAATGGAATGGCAATTCTACTTTTCTGAGTCATAACAATTATGACGTTGTGATAAGATACATTTTCTATGAATTTTTAAGTACCAGTTATCCTGTTTTGCAATTGTCCCCATTGAAAAAAATGACAAATTCAACAGGACTGAAGGTTGCAACCCAACTGTCCTGAGCAAGGCAGACTCTGGGGGTCCCTTCTGCATCCCACCCCCATGCATCCCCTCTAAGCTGGGGCTCACTCTGTATCTTAAATAAAGCAGCTGTCCTATAAGCACATTTACATGTAAACGACTTCCATATACCAAATATAGTTCTCTAAGCCAGCGTTTATTTTTAAACATGAAGAAGAGTCTCCCATAATAAAGCTCATGATAAATGTTATGATCCTTAAAATGGTTTTCAGGGGGAGAGAGGAAGAGCAACCAGAGGGACTGGAAAGGAGATTGGGGGCTTCTACCTCGAGTCTCCCCTTCTAACTCATAGCCATCCTGACTTCACACCCACACAGACCCCTTACAGGGAGATGCCTCCAGCTTCCCATCCTCATTTCCTGCACTCTGGGAGCCACACACCCAGCAGGGGAATAACGAGCACAGGCAACGTCCATAGTGCTGAAGGACAGTCCTCAGAGATGTAACTCACAGATCCAGAACAGGGCAGGTGGCCCTGCGCAAGCCAGGTGTCTGGTAGAGAGCTCTGTTCACGTGCTACGATCAGGACCTCTGAGTCACCAGCGAGAGCCACTTGAGACAGTAGATAAAAGTGACAAAAAACTTCTGACCAGAGGTCAGGATACCTGGCTGGGCTCTGGTTCTGGCTTGGCTGATCTGTGTGACCTTGGCCAAACCACTGCCCTTCTCTGGGCCTCCATTACTTCATTTACATAATGGCGGAGCCTAGCCTGGAGAGAATCCTCCAGGTCCTTTCCAGGCCTGACTAGGCATGACTACTCATCGCACCAGAAGCTCCCCTGGTAGCTCTCCCTCAGGCAGAAGGTTGCTTTGCCCACTTGGATTTCTAAGTTCCTCAAGTGGCGTAACAATGTCTTGACATCCTCACTCAGATGGTGGAAAACTCTAGGGTTCCTCCAATTCATTCCGTAGAAAAATCAACAAGCTAGGTTGCCTGGGTATCTTTATAAAAGCCACACGCAATAACAATAGGATATAGACTCCATGGGCTGATTCACCCTCCAGTGGCATCTCGCTCACCTGCAGCCCAACCATTCCCATTCCCCCAACCATGAAAATTAAGTGCTAGCCAAAGACACTGCAAAAGTATGGGAGCACCCGTCACACCAGGCCCGACTTCATCCACACTATGCTGGAACAGAGAGCTGGGCTTGCCTGTCTCAGAGAGCAGGGCTGGAGTGTGCATGTTCTTTCCTTAGACCGTCTCTGGTTGGTGGGTTTTCACAAAAAGTTAAGAAGGATCCCTGACGAAAACAGCCAGGAGCCAGTGCCCATTTCACAGGTCAAACAATAAAGTTCCCCCAAAATATTTTGTAAGCCCTCTGTACGGCTTTACCAGTCTCCCCTTCTGGAAGAAAGGGACTTTGAGTCTAGTCCCCACTCCCTACCAAAGCTCTGCTGCGGAAGAGAGATGGACACACCACCAAAGGCAGGAGGGCGGGGTGGGGGGGAACACGTTTGTGACCCTGAGAACGAATGGCAAGACTTTTTTTTAAGGCTGTTCAAGGCAGATACATTAAGCAGGCTGCATATTTATCTTTCTGACATTTTTAAATATGCTGCAAAAAAACTGAATCTTAAATCAAGGTGTATTTTTAAAGGCATCTTATGTCAGAGACAAAACCTTTCCTTTCTCCCTTTCGAGAAGCAAGTCTGCTATGGAACAAGGGTTACTGCATGGTACAGAGTCTGGGCCTCCTCCTTCTGTTTTAGAGGCAGTAGGACAGCTGTGCAGGCTGGGGCTTGCAACTCCACGGGGTCCACTGTCAGGGACCTGCCTCCCACCCAGGCCCCCAGGCTCAGCCTAGGTCTTATGCTACGGAAGAGCTGAACGAGCCTCAAGGAAACCATGGGCTCTGCAAGGATTCACCAGAAATGGACATTTTCCGGACCTAATTTAGGGATCCAGCTCTCCGTCAAGTGTTCCAAGGCGCAATCCCAAGCAGGGAGCCCCAGCTTCTTAGGAATCTGGATGCCATGGCAGCAAATGCTCTACACAAAACAGCTGCCCCGGCTGCACCTCTCTCTGGGCCTGGGGGAGGGGTGGCCCTGGCTGGCTGCCCTCCTTACCTCACGATTCAAGTTAGGCTGCTAGGGTGGGCAGAGGCAAGGAACCCTGGCTGGCTTTTTGGATAGATTTTGGCCAAATGTGTCATAAACTAGGGGAAGAGGCTTCAACATACAATAAGGGACTGTACAACCCCAAACAATCCAGGTCTAACACCTGTGGCCTGAGCACACTGATGCATAATACGGTCTGGTTATAAGACATCCGGTTTAGATATTATATGGTCCCAACTTCATTCTCTCTCTGCATCTCTCCCTCTCTCCCACTCTCTCGGCCTTGATCTGCGTCTGAAAGACCTGCACCGATTCCACACACGGAGCCCCCAAGGCAGAGAGCACATGCCTGAAACCTATGGCAAACTGCTCCTGGAGGCTCTCATCACTGGGCTCTCCATCAGACCTGAGCCAGAGCGAGATCTGCGCCCAACTCCACTGTCAGCAGAAAAAAGCAAAAATCAATAAACCTAAAGGCTACCTCCAGGACAGAGGACTACTCCGAGGAGCACTGGTGCCAGGTGAAAGAATTGGTAGTGACCCTGAGGGAGTGTTATTAACCTCACCTTACCCTGCAGTTCAGAGAGGAGTTATAATGGTATGTCCCGGGGGTCATGCAGCCCAACCTCCTCCAAGGTCGTTGGTTCTTCTGTTTTATTCACCCTGTAGTTACCAAATTCTTCCTGGTATGGACTCAAGGATGTTACTATACATCGGCCAACCAGAAGTCCCAAGACCAAAAGGGAGCAAGGGCAACCCCCTGTTCAGGAGGGTCCCTCTCCACCATCATCAATCATCTCACTCACCTCCCCAGCCATTCCTTGCCAGATTGAACAGAGGAACTCAGAGCTCCCGCCTGTCACCCCCAAGGCGAGGACACAGACTCTGTCTGCTAACACAGCCCAAATCTCAATATTACCAACAGCTCCACCTCTGTGCAGTCAAAAGAGTCCTTCCCGAGCCTAAATCTGAAGGACAGAACCAGCCCTGTAATCTCCCAGGACAGGTTCTCACACACGCCCACACCAGGAGGCAAAAGGCACTATTAACAGATGGGCAATACAGGCCACCTCGAACTGTGTGGCCGCTCCAGAACACCAACTCTGGGTGAGAGATCGACACACTGGGGTCCTTGGATGCCTGTTAAGGCAGAGCCTGGGAATAATGAGGAAATAGCTAATTACAGTCACTGAAGACATTGTTAAATGGTTTATTAAACTTGGCAAAGAAAAATACATCAACATCCATCAGTACGAATGCTTTTCTACACATCAAGCCCTTGAAAAGGTCCTCATTCCAAGTAGAAATAAAGGTTTATATATGTGTATGCACATAAACTTATGTCCCAATATAATAGCCCCATGTGTAAAGTCATCTATACAAAGAAACACAGGTCTTTGCCTGGTTGGAGGGACAAAGGCATATTATCTGGGTAAGGGCATGTTAGATTACCGAAGTGTGTGCATGCACGCACACATACTTAAACCAGATGCCGAATCATTTCCAGATGCTACAGTGTAGGATAGCCTTTGTTAAGGAAGAGGAGAAAAGCTTACCCTTCATGTCCAGATACTTGGGTTCAGGTTACATGAAACAGGATTTGTTCAGAAAATAGCACAACTTCACAGCCAAGACAAAAACCAAAGAATGAAAACCATGTAAACAGCCAATGTGAATGCAAGAGTGAGCACAGTGACAGAAGGCCAAAGACTTCTGGTTTTGTTCCGACACCCTTCCCTCCACCCCACACCTGTGATCTATGTGGAGTGGGGGTCTCTCAGGCCTAATAATAGGACTTGAGTTCCTCCCAGGACAAAACCCAGCAGCATCCAATCCAGGGGAGGGGTTGCAAGATTTGGTGGCTGCTTGTGCCTGGCTGTCTGTCATTCCTGCATGTAAGGCCATGCCAATCAGCTGGCCAACCTTCCACCAGCAACCTCTCTACCCTGGATGGTCGCCACCAAGGACAAAGCAGTGTCTGAGCACATAGCATGGGTGCAAAGGAAGAAGAAGTGGCAAAGAAGGGGCTGGGTCCCCTGCCCCAATCACCGGCCAGCGCCCAAAACCAAGGTAACAGTCCTGTTTCTCCTAACGCAGGTCTTTCAGGCTAGTCCAGGCCACCTGCCCTTTCCAAGAGCCTCCAACCAGAGGTCCATGTGGGTCTTACTCACTTGCATAGAAATCACCACTCACAGATTTGCAGGGCTGAAAGGTCACTGGAGGTTATCTAGTCCAAAATCACCTTATCTCCCAGATGAGAAACAAGGGCCCAGAGAGGTTCAGTGACTTGCCCAAGATCACATGGCTCACAAGTAGAAAAGCTAGGATTCGATCCCAAAGCCGCCTCGCTAAGCCCAGGCTCCGCACACTCAACTAAGTTCCTTCAACACAGCTGCGGCTACTAGTGTTGGGAGGAAAAGGAAGAAACAACTGGGATAATCAGATACTGGCAGCCAAGGCGGGCATCTCAGCAGTCAGTCACCACACCAGCCCTGCAGAAGCTGCAGGAGAAATGAGATGCGAGGAAGCCAAAAGTGGAGGGGGGCGGCTGCAGAGTGGGCAAGACACAGAATTTGGAGCCAGGAGACCCGGGTTCCAGTCTTGGCTATGCCACTGACAACCGGAGATGCCTTGGCCAGGTCAAGCTGCATATCTGGGCCTGGTTGCCTCATCTATAAAATGAAGTGTCTGGACAAGGTGACCTCAAAAGCCCTCTTGCCCCCATTTCAAGTCACCAGGGCCTGATTACAGCTTCAGCCATATTTGCTGGTTGTATGGCTCCCAATGAGTCGCTTTTTCTCTCTCTGCCTCCATTCCCTGACCTGAGACAAGGAGGTGACAGGTTCCCAGGGCTCCCTGGTAAGAGCCCCGAGGAGGCCATGTAAACCTCAGGGGTGCCGCCAACTGCCCTGGCCTCAGGAGGGACCAGAGCTAGCTGACTGGCTCCCATGCCTTGCAGCAAATTTGCAGCTGAACAGAGACCCAAATGCATCAGAGTCACGCTGAGTGCCTGCGGGGGACCAGAGGGGACAAATAAAGTGTTTCACTGCTGGCACTCAGGTCAGGAGGCGAGCAAACACACGCACACATCTCCTCCCACGCAGCATTGTTCCCGGTGCCTCCGTCAGCAGTTCTGGAGGGCTTGGGAGCTGGGGCTTCCTAATAGGGCAGGCTGACCCAGCGGACACCCGGTCACTTCCCCTCCAGTGGTCCACGGGGACATACCACTGCCTAGGGGTGGGGGATGTGCCAGGAAAGCTGGGCTTGTCTTCAACAAAGGACTGGGAGCCAGCCAGCTACACGGGTGGGCCCTGGGGGCCTCCTATATCCCACACAGGTGGTCTCCTCCCTCCCACTTCTGCAGCATCTCCGATGGGTGGGCAGTCACGGGGCAGCAGGGAGCTCACTACCTCCCCCTCAAGGGGACTACTCCACAGCCACCTGGTGTCCAGATTTAAGAGAGCAAAATCCTCTTCCATTTACATATCCATCCACAGACCATGGTTCTGCTGTGGATCCAAACACAACGGCCATCCTGCAGACAGGCTGCCTCAGAGAACAAAGAGCACAGTCGGCTCTCTGCCCACCCCAATCAGTCTTATTCTCTTCAAAGCTGCATGGTCTATAAATTAACTCCAAGCCATAGTATCTGGGTTTGAATCCCAGCTTTGCCATTTACAAACTGTATCATCTTGGGGCAACTTATTTAACCTCTCTGTGCCTCAGTTTCCTCATCTGTAACAAATAATAATGGAGTTGACACGTATAAACTGTTTAGAATGGGACCTTGCAGACAGTAAGAACCATATAAAAATCAGACATTATTAAAACTGCCTTCAAGCTAAATGCCATTATTTCCTTCAGCATTTCTTCATTCAGAATCTCCACCATCTACTGACCCGTCAGTTCACTCCAGATAGCACAGGCTCTGGGTTCCAGCTGGTTCTGCCACTTTCTTGCAGTGTGACACTGAACAAGTAACTTAACCTCTCAAGCCCGGGTTTCCTCTCGTGAAAAAGGAGGATCCTCTGACCTACCTACCTCAGAGGATGACTTAAGGACAGAATGATAATGCATGTAAAGCACCTAGCTATTATTATGAATTATTAACAGTAACAACCCCATCTTTCTCCTTTTAGATATGATCCTTGTTCAGCAAGCCTGTGTTTCTTTCAGTGATGGCCAACTGCTGGCACACAGAATGATTGTCAGGTAAATTCGAGGGTCACTTTCTTGCTCGCTGTTCCAATGAAGCCTCCTCATCCTGTGCCTGTGAAGCTCATTTTTTTTTTTTTAAGCCCATATACGGAACTTTACATTTATGCCTATTAAATTTCACCCTGTTGTTTTCGACCTGAAATGGAAGCAGGAGGATTCGCTAATCAGCTCTGACTCAGCCAGCACAGAGGCACTATCCCTGGAAGAGCTACAATCCCCGAGAAATTACAGGGTTCAGAGAAGCCAGACTCTCAGAGCTAAGAAGGGGATGGTCACAGCGGTGGGGGCCTTGGCCAGCTCTGCCCTCTGTATGCCCAACACCCGGACACGAGAGACAGCTCTTATTACCAGAGTCCTGTCAAGAGGGGGAAAGTACCGCTTTCAAAAATAAAGCCACATGTGCAAACTGTTGTCATAAACACAGCCCCCTTTCAAGGCCTCTACTGCATTCCTCCTCACACAGTAATGTGTTTCATTTCTTCAACATAAACACAATCAGATTTATTACATTCCGGCAATATTTCTAGAATGGAGATTGAGAAAGCTGTGTTTCCTGGGAACAAAAGGCACTTGTGCGTAAGTGTGCAAAGAAAAAGGAAAGAAACGGCGAAAACCACCATCCAGATTCCAGGTCAGGCAACTGCAAACCGCATCAAGAACCTCTGTGCACTCTGCTCTGCAGCGGCTGCAGGAGACAGAGGCAGATTAAAGTTTGGGTTCAAGATCATGTGTCGGGACAGACTTAAAACTTGCCCACCACAGACTGCAGAGCCTCATGCCATTTAAAGTCTATCTCCCCTGAGCTCAGATGCATCAATTCGATGAACTCTGCCTAGGTCCCTGAGTGGCCCAACAGGGTGTGAGACTCATCTCGGTCTGTCCTTAAGAGACAGGTATGCGTGATCCTGTTAGACAAGCATCTTGAAGGTGGCAGAGAAGCAGCTGTGGGCTGAGTTCTCACTCAGACTTTAAGCTCTTACTACTTCTTCCAGGCTGGATGAGGCAGTACCTTTGGAGGGATTCCTGGGGAATCCAGGCAGGAAAAGGAAGCCACTGGGGGAAGGCAGGAGAAGTGAGTCTCACAAAAAGGGAGAACTAAGAGCTGGAGCCAATATGATGTCATGGGACAAGCACGGGCACTGTAGCCAGAGAGACTGGTCAATTCCAGCTTCACCACTTCCTGTGTGGCTTTGCACAGATTACTTAACCTCTCTGAGCTTTAGCTACCACATCTACAGAAAAAAGGGACTGGACAGGACCACCTCTATGGTTCCTCCAGCAATGACACTCCAGGTTCTAGCCAGAAACTTCTGCACCTGTGGTGAGCACTAACTTGTTAAACCTCTTGCTGTCTATTCAGAGGGACTATAATACAGTAGGCCATCTAGTGCCCTCTTACCTACTATGTCTTTGCAACAGGCAAGGTAAACATGAGTCTAGATTAAACAGGCACTGACTGAGATGGGCCCCCACCATGGTGGGCCCACCTGAACCCCTCTCCTTAAACCCTCAGAAGCCCCAGCTCCTTACCTCCAGTCCTCTTCCCCTTCTGCTCTCACAGTACTAATAAGAAGGAACTGGATTCAATTCCTGCCCAAACTCAATGGGCACCCTGGGCTCTATATACCTCGAGGTGGGAAGGAAAGAGCCAGCACTGGCCAGAGCTCCCTCAAACCCAGGGAGCCAATGGGCAGCAAGCAGATACCCCTGCCTCTGCAGACTGGCCCAGTTCAGCAGCTTTTCAAAGTCAACAAAATAAGGTCTTCAAATCCTGAAAGGCTTCTCAAGCCTCTTCTAATTTGTCTGCCATTTTGTTTCGTCTGCTTAGCTCAAGTCAAGGGGAACTTGACATTTGGAATACTAACTGCAAATAATCCACGCCAAGGACAGGGCCTGGAGTGCTGCAGCGTCAGCATGTGGCTCACAAGGATGGTGGGGACACTCCAGACATTCCAGTTATCTGCAGAGGGTCCTAGAAAGCACACTGCACAGGGACCACCAGGAACGGTCAGCTACCCAAGGGCAGAGTTGTACCTCATTCACTGGCTTCTTCAACAACACACCTAGGGTGGGGCAGAAGAGAGATGCTGTGTTGGATGAATGAATGCCTACGAACAGTGGAAGTGGAAAGCGCACTGAACCAGCATTCCACAAACTCTGGATGTAAGCCCACCGGACGCAGCAGCAACACCCTGGGCTCCCTCAGGTGAGGCTCTCTGCTTCTTGCACTTCCACTTTGCAATGGTCACCTACTCCAGAGTTGGTCCTGACAGTGGGAGATGCTGGTAACCCCTCCACCTCCAGGCCACACACCTCCATGAGCAGGACATGCAGGCAAGACCACATGCTCAACCTTGTCACACATACTCAGTGCACAAGCCAAGCCAGACAGGACCCAGGGTTTGGGGAGCTGGTTGCCTTAACCCTTGCTGTGCAGTAACCCACTCGGGCCTGCCCTTTTAAGAGGAAGTGGTGCAGGAAGTGCCAAGCAGCCAAGAGAGGCAGGGACTTCAAGGGCAGGCTTTGTGTGGACAAAGCGGACCTCCAATCTCTGACCTCTGAAGCGACAAGGGCTTGGCTGACATAAAGCATTCTTTTCTCAAACTTTTCAAAGACAAGTAAGCCCTTTGGGTATAAAAATAAAATCCCAAGACCTCAACTAAGTGATAGAAAGATAGAACGACTGTATCTATAACATTATATATGTACACAGATAAAGCTCAATAGCAAATAAACCCAAAATACACACTTGAAACCTCCTGTTCCCTCCCCCCCATGCCATCACCTCCTCCAGGAAGCCACCTATGACCACCCTGTGAGTCTGGACACCCCTCTTCTATGTTCGCACAGCCTCTGCGCCCTCTACTACAACAATGCTGTATCCCCAGTTCCTCCAACAGAGCCAGACACATATGCTTGGCTTACATACGCTAAACCAAATGTTTACATTTCATTTCCCCAACTAGACTATAACATCCTTGAGGGAAAATACTTTATCCAGCTTCACTTTGCAAGAACCTGGAAATAGATCTAGTATATATCTCAAACTGAAAAGCCATCTGTTGAATAAATAGGAAGTGGGTGAGCACCCAGCCTCAAGCAGGATTCGAAAGAACCCTGGAAAAGCTAAGCCCTACTAAGACAACTTCAAACTATCCAGGGGGACTGTACCGGTTACTTTGGGTCCCTCTGCCTTTAAAAGAATGTATATACCCAAGGGGTATGATGAGCCTGAGTTTCCACACAGACCCAGGCAGCAAAGGGAGTTCTCTCTTCCAGGCTGAGGCTAAACAGGGACCCAACCACAAATATCCAGTAATGCTGAACATGACGTGAACAATGTAAAAATAGCTCTTGTATCTCTTGCCCCCACCCTTCTCCCCAGCAACACAAAGGGCAGAACAAAGTGACACCCCTAACAAGCCTTAGCTTGTTCCAGCACAGACAGCCCCAGCCTCCTACATCTGGACCAGCTGCTGTGAGCCAACAGGGGATTCCAAATTACATTTTAATTACCATAATTTTTCACAGGTTACCTGAAACCAGACTGTGACAATGGTGCAAGAAATCCCCAAGTATAATGCATGAGGTCCACAGTACAAGCTAGTCTTCTACACATACACCCTTTCTCCCATGTCCTTCATTTGATAGGGCATTTATAGTATGCAGAATACTTTCAGGGGCCCTTCCCCCCATTGGAGGCTCTTGTTCCACTCTAGCTTCTGAAGCAGAGTGTCCTCTTAGAGAGACCTTAAATTAAAAAAAAAAAAAAAAAAAAACTGAGGGCTGGGGGTGTAATTCTTATCCTACAGGGTTACTAGGAATAGTAAAGATCAAATGGGAAGCACAGTGAAGATTTTTAAAGAGAAAGCAGCTATTTAGGATAATTCATGCTGGGCAGATAGTAGATACCTAACAGACACACATTCTGAGTGCGGACTTGTCTATACGGCCAGCACTTAGGTGAGTGAGATCTGGAATTAATCTGCTAACATTTGAATCCAGGCTCTGCAACATTTTAGCTGTGGGATCTTGGACAAGTTAATTAACCTTTCTGGACCTCGGTTTCATCAACTGGAAAACGAGGATGATAGTAGTAATTACTTCACTGGGTCATGATGAATCCAATGAAAGAAAACAAGTAAAAGCACTAGCAAGGTGCCCAGGCCTAGCACATAGTGAGCACTCAAAAAAAAAAAAATTTACTATGGGAGAAGGGAATTGCAAATGTCTCAAGAAAGAGGAAAGACAAAAAGTACGGTTCTGCATTTAGCACCCCATGCAGACCGATATCATGAGTGAATTCTGGAAAGAAGGGCAAGGGGGACGCGGGACCCCGTGGATCTCTTGCTCAAATTCTGTCTTAACACTTTTCCCCACATAGAGAATGAGCGCCTTCAAGGAAGGGACTGTGTGTTTCATGTCACTTTTTGGTAATCCTCGGGTCCCTAACATGTGACTGGCATAAAACTTCTGCTGAGTCAATATTTACAAAATTAACTGAACAAATTAATTTTATCTCTCTTGCCTCTGTGTGTTCCAGATATCAAAAGAAGCAGGCTGCACAAAGTCCTCTAAAGGCGGCTTGCCTCTTTTCAGCTGCGGTAATATTTGCAAAGGGAGTCGGTGTCCCTGTGCATGCCAGAGCCTCAGCCCTCTGACACAGCTGCCTGCGGCCCAGAGAAGCAGAGGTGCTTTCTCATGGAGGCGGCCCTGTGGGCCGTCCTGGGGTGCATGAGCAGCATCAAGTCCGCCCATGTGCCCAAACTGTGGGAATCCCCACACTGGCCAAGGGACGACAGGGAGGGGACAAAGGGGCAAGTGGCCCCCACTGAAATCTCATAAGCAAGCCTACACACAGCGAGGAGCAAGTCCATGATGTTATATTTTTAGCCAAGATGGACAGTTACTCCCAGGATGGAGCAAAATTCTGCTTCATCACCCCCTCAGTACCTTTCCACGATCCCCAGTGGTTTCCCAGCGAAAAGGCAACTGATAAGGAGAGAGAGGAATTTCTGAGGCTCCTTCAGAGGAGGAGAGGGAAGACACAGAAAAAGGAGGTGAAGTCAAGTAGAGGAGAAAGTGGTCTCCAGGAACCACCAGTACCCCAACCCAGGGCTGGAGGTACTGGAAGCTCCTACAAGTGGCTACAGCTCCACTGGTTAGCAGGAAGAGGGCGTCCCCAACCCACCCTCACTGCAAGGCACTGGACTATGGAACCATAAAAACCAAGTTCTGATGCCACTTCTGCTGTGTTATGAAGCAAGTGACCAAAGTGTGCACTGAACCTCTATTTTCTCCTCCACAAACTGGTGCTACTACCCACCACAACTACACGGAGCAAATGAAACGGTGCCTGCCGAGTCGCACCTGGTACCTGGTGCTTGGTTAATTATTTTTTAACAATTCAACTGGAGCCAAATGAAGGTCTTCAAAGGCTCTGCTGTGTGACCTTAACCAAGACCTTTCTGTTCTCTCAGCTCCGTATCTTTCCATGCACAAAGGGAACAGGTTGGTCGGACAACCTGTGAGACATCAGGGGTGCTGCACCCTGGCCAGCTGGACTGTTGGCAGAAGTCTTCCCCTTTCAAGTGTTGGGGTCCCGCTCTGGAACCCTATCCTGACCTCAATGTGGGCCTGAATTCTAATTACAGTCTTTATTCCCTCCACCCTCACCCAAATGGCATCCGCAGGCCATCCATCCACTGCACGAGGATGCTTGCGGGACTGGGCAATGGCCATTTACTAATAACAGGACAGACCAGTCCCTGCTCTCCTCCCAGCCTAACTGCTAAATGCTGGAAAATATAAGTTAATTACTTTATTATGTGGTAAGGGCTACAAAAGAGAAGTACTGGGAGGCTTGGGGGAATTTAACAGGAGGGCTGCCCACTAAGGGCAGGAAGTACCCTCTAGGCCGATCTGAAAGATGAGCAGGTGCTAACCTGGAGATGGGGGGGTGGGGATAAGGAAGGAAGGGACACTGCTTCTAGGCAGAGGTAACGGGTGTGTGAAGGCACTTTTGAGAAACCAAGAGAAGGCCAGTGTGGCTTGTGGGCAAAAACGAGACGCAACTGCCCCAGTCCGGGCTTGCAAGGCAGACTTTCAAATGTGGATTGCCACGACACTCTGTGTGAGGCCTCCTCCATCCCACCCCGCCCCAGAGGGGTTTCTGAAACCTCTGGATTTCAGTAAAGTTTCCCTGTACAGACCGAGCGGGAGAGGCAGAGATGATCCAGGGTATAGCAAAGCAGGGTGGTCCCGGGCTCCAGAATCCAGGCATGACGTCCTGGCCTGGAATTGGCATAGACGTTGAGAAGGACCCCTCCTCAAACGCCCTTGGAGTGTTTCTAAGGTTTAGCTCCATCCCTGCCCCCCATTCCTACTTGGTTTGCTTATTTTTATTTATTTATTTTTAAACCGGAGCCTGATTACGGTCAAGTTAATGCATTTTTAAAAAGAGAGCCCTGCGTGCGCTGCGGCCCTCCCTCAGAGGAGATGGGAGGATCAATAGCCCTCTTAGCATTCTTCCTCTACCACCAGCAGGCCCGAGGGGTGGGCGCCAGCCAGGGCAGGCCCCAGTGCTCCCTGCAAAGTGGGCCTGAGAGCAAAGCTCATTCTCACCACCCTCCTCACTCCCTCCTCCCACTTCCCAAGCAACATTACCCACACCCTGCCCTGCACCACCTACAGCAGTAAAGTCCAGGAAACAGGAGGGCAGATTTGGGTAAGAGAGAGAACACTGAACAGAGACTAAAGACTTAAGTTCAAATCTCAGCTCAGTCTCTTCATAGCCTTGAAATCTTAGATGATGAGATTCAACCTCCCTGTACCTCAGTTTGCTTATTAATTAACTAAACAGTGGAGATCTGTCTAAATATTGAGTGAAATAATGGGAAAAGAGATGTTGCTGGCCAGCACCCCCTACCTCAGGGGTCCCCAATCCCCGGCCCGCGCACTGGTACCAGTCCGTAGCCTGTTAGGAACCAGCCGCACAGCAGGAAGTGAGTGGCGAAGCTTCATCTGTATTTGCAGCCGCTCCCCAGCATTAGCATCACTGCCTCAGCTCCACCTCAGATCATGAGGCATTAGATTCTCCTAGGAGCACCAGTCCCTGGTGCTGAAAAGGTTGTCGACTGCTACCCTACCTGGCCTCCCAGGCCCTAGGCCTCCCACCCTGGTAGACCGACTGTGCCCTGCGTGGAGGAGCAAATCCACCTGCTGTCACAGACCCTCCTTGCCCACCTCCTCTCCGGGCCCGTCTCCCCAGTGAGCTGGCATGCTTTGAGCTCCCTCAAGTGAAAACTTTCTCCTGATGCCGGCAGATGGGGAGTCCTAAAATACAGTGCACGGATCATGTTTCGTGACTAGCAAAACATGCCACTATGAGAACCCGGCCGGTTTTCAGGAACAGGATTTTACACATTTCCCGGGATTGGCAGATCTGAGCTCGCCTCCGCTCACTCCAAGCTCCGGAGCCTGGATCCTGCACCAGGAGGATGGATACTCAGGACAAATGGGGGCCTGGAGGGGAAGGGAAGCCCCACAACCCACAGGTTGGCTGTACACTAACCCTCTGCTGTTTTTAATAGTGTTATAACCATTTGCTGAGCACCTACTACGTTCCTTGCTGCGAATCAGGTGTTTAGTTCATGCTCTCAAGTCTCATTGCCTGGGTTCCAATCCTGACTCTTACTATATGATCCTGGGCATATTACCGCACCTTTCTGAGCTTCAGTTTTCTCATCGTGTAATGTGGCTGCTAGTGCCTTTCCCTCACTGGCCATGGTGAGGATTAGGTGAACAACCTAATGTGAACTGCTATAATAACTACTGTCACTATCATAACAGCATAACTGTTGGGTAACTACTATCCTACAGAAGGCAAAACGAACACTAAGAGGCCATGCCAGCCACTGGGGCAACCGAGTGGCAGGGGGGCATGTCTGTCTCTGAAGGACCTCGGGGATGAGCTTCAAAGGGTCTGCAACCCCCTGGACTTCTCATGCACGGTGGTTTGTACATGTGAATGTGCAATGTTTGGAAAGGGACACTAGACTGTATCCGTCTCACAGGGATTTATGGTCCCGTAAAGATTAAGAAGCAAAGCTCCAGACAACCTTGTCCGTTTGATGCACACGAGGTCCCCCAGCAGAGCAGTAATGCACTCCAAGATTTGGAGCAAGAATTACACCCCGCTCTCCTCTCCCCAAGGGAAAGAAACTGGTTCTTGGAAGCATCGGTTAAGAAGAGCTCTTGACTTGGGGAAGGAGCTGGGAGAGCCGCAGGCAGCTAAGTGTGTGGGCAAGCCTCCTGGAAGGGAAGTCATGTGTTATACCAGGTTCTAGAGTCTTAGAAGAGGACATGCCGCAGGCAAACAGGACAATGGCCTGTACTTCCCAAGGCTCTGAGAAGACCAAAAGGAGGAGAAGGGAGATGGTGACAGGAAGCCAGGCACCCGGTGACTGAGGAAGCACATAAGGGGAAAGGCACGATGGCCGAGAGGTGCCACTGGCTAGAGGCCTGGGCTCAGCCAGCCGAGTGGATTGATAATACTACCTGACTGGACCTGACCTCTTAAGGCCAGACACATGTTTAGAAAATAAGTCATACCAACAGGATATATAGTTGGGTATTAATACTTAATTTTTGGATAGTGGAAGTGCCGGAATTTTGTGTTTATTGTCTAATTTCTTTCACAATGAACACATATACCCATGCTATCTTTGGAAGTAAGACATGAAACTAACTAATCTACTTACAAAGCTATCTATATTGAGCACACAATCAGTCTCTGCATAAAATAAGTACTTATGCTTCTGTCCAAAATAGGCTCTTGAAAGCCCTGTCTGGGAATGGATGATCTAAGCCACTCCCAGGAAAGGTGTCGATCTGGGGATAGAATGATAGTGGGGAGACTAAATTATGTTCAAGACACTTTTTGGCTCCTCTGTGGTTTGGTCTTTTAGGGACATACAAATGTGCTCCGCCTCCCTGTAATGACTGATAGAAAGGGTGGCAAATCCAGTTGACTTGTTCTCTATCTTCCAAGGTGTGTAAAGAGATGAAAGAATCAGGGAAAACGCCTACTAATTAATTTCCTTCTCTTCTTTGGGGAGGCGAGGACAAGAGGGAGGGAGAACAGGACAAGTCCCCCCCCCCAACTGCCTAAGCCCTCGCTGCTTGCAGACGGTGCTCTGAACCCTACACACACAGGTAAATTTCACTTGATGTGTGTGGTTTTCAGTTGCAGTATTTTGAGGATACATATAATCCAGACTTCCTATTTACATTACACTGGTTTTCACCAACACAATAGCTACAAACGTTTTCTACTTCACTCCTGTCATCTGTGTGGAAATCCTTCTCCGGCACAGGGAGACTGTAAAGTTGCAGGAAGAATTCTTTTGAGCGGCGAGAGGACTCAGTTGCACTTCTTCCTACTAGTACAGGAAACCTGGGTGAGGGAAGAAAAAGGGCTGGCCCGAGCCATGAGCCACTAACCCAAGCTCGGCTTCTTCGTGTTTATCCACAGCAAAAACACAGGAGCCCCTATATAAAACATCCTTATTGACACTACACAGTATTTGTCATTCTAATAAAACGGTTCTTCGCCACCTTGATGGCCTGGAACAGATACCAAGAAGCACACTTTTACAGTCGTCTAAGTCCTTACCTCACTTGCAGCGAAGAAACTAAGGCACTGAAAGAACCTCCAGGTCTAGGGGTTCTGGCCACCTTCCCCATCACCTTCTTCTAGAGGACAGAGACAAGGAAATGCTGGCCTGGCTGAGTGAGCCTCAAAATTAATAGAGTAGGAAGGAAAAGCCAGTTTGTATTTCTAAGGCCATCCCTGAAGTACCTGCATGAACATTTCCTTTAAGCTTCTTCTAAAACCTCTGGTTTCGATAGAAGTTGCTCCTCACTGCGAAACCAGGCAGTGTCTCATCTCCGTGCAGGGCCCAGCCCAGAACCTGGCAACACAGCAGTTTCCTAACCTGAGTTTACTGGACTGAATGAAATTACAGAGTAGATTAAGATCTTTAAGGCCCCTTAAAACAGGAATTTGAATACACCCTATGGATTTGGGGCCCAGCCCTGTCACCCTATATTGCAGGCCCCCTAAATAACAAGTTTAAGTCCTAAGCCCCAGCACCTACGAATGTGACCTCAGTTGGAAATAGATCCTTTGTAGATGCAGTAAAGTTAAAATGGGGCCATGCTAGGTTAGGGTGGGCCCTAATCCAATGATTGGTATCCTTATAAAATAAGGGAAGTTTGGGCACACACACAGGGAGAATACCATGTGGTGACAGAAGCAGATACTGAGTGACGTAAGCCAAAGAATGTCAAGAACTGCCAGCAACATCAAAAGATAAAAGATAGGCCCGAGCTAGATTCTCCTCTAGAGCCTTTAGAAAAAGCATGGCCCCTGCCAACACACCTTGATTTTGAACTTCTAGCCTTTAGAACAACTGTGTTGTTTATAGCCACCCCATTTGTGATACTGTTACTGCAGCCTAGGAAATGAATACACACTGAATTCTTTCCAATTCCCCCACTACGATCTCACCTATTCACCTATCCATCCCTTTCTTCTTTCTCTGCACTGTTACCAATTCAGGATTATGTGACTTGAAATAGCATAGCTGTACCCTGACATCCATGCAACCATCCTTGACCTTCCATCAACACTATCTGTGACAGGCCAGAGTTCCCATCCCTGTCTGGGTCACACCGACACAAGGTCATCTTTACTGGGCAGTGGACTCTGCCCCGTGGCCTGCCAACTGAGAACAGCCAAGGAGAGACTCAGGCAACGCACAAGGTGTTAGGAAATACAGAGAAGATGCGGGGAAGTGGGTGAAAGGTGAGTGGAAATTAAGAGAGGCCGGCAGAAAGGGGAGAAAAAAAGGAGAAAGTTCAAAAAGGAGCCTGAAGGTCAATGGCAGAGACAAGAGGCAAAAAAAGTTGACACCCCTCTCCCTGGTCCCCCGGGCCAAACACATGCTTCTCCCTCCCTCCCCCACACACTTGACACCTGCCTGGAACTTTACTCCAACAGCCTGTCAAGCAGGTTAACACCCGTAGAGCTGTCTACCCACACAGCTGTTGTACTTTGAGCTTCTGCAAAGAGAAAACCAACCTGCTTCTGTCCAAGAGCTGAGTTTTATTTGTTTTGGACTGTCAATACCTGGAACTTGGTGGAGCCAAGTCAACACAAATGGCCAAGGAACTGGCTGGGCAGATAGATGGGGTTCGGGGTTGAACACATCGCCTCACCTGTGCCGGCTTAAGAAGCAGAGTCACCTGTGGTCCTAGCAAAATGGGGTAGGTATGTCCCAGTCTCACTCCCCTCCCACACTCATAGCTCAGAAAGCATTAACAATGTGCCTGAGCAGTGAGACCAGGAGAACTGACAGGGCTGGGGAAGTGAGTGACCTCTAAATCTCACCTCCATTTCTATAAAACCATTAGAAACAAAGGAACCCTCTGGCAGTGGCAATGATGATGAATAATACAGATGTAGTTGGTTACAGACTACACCAGGACCTTGTACCATAATCTTCCTAGGCTCTGGTACTCACTCACACTCAAAGCAAGTCCACAAAGGAAGCCAGCCAGCCCCAAGTGACAGGTGCAGTGCTGAAGAGGCAGCCAGATGTCTTGTTGAGAACCTGGACTGGGCTGGAAACCCAGCTCCATTGCCTGTAAGCTGTATGCCATTCACCCGGCCAACAAAATTGTATTGAGCTCCTACTATGTGCTCTCAGTGGCCTCATCTGCAAAAATAAAGTGACAATATCTGACTGAATAAAGTTCTTCTGAGGAAGGAATATGATAAATATAAAATGCCCAGCATAACGTTAGGCACATTAAAAGGAGCTACTAAGAAGGAGAGACTAGAATTGTTATGGTCCTATCTTCCAAATCAGACCCTCAGACCCTCACCCAAGGTCTACACAGATTTCTAGACCATCCCTAGAACTAGAAGGGTTAGCATGCGTGCTGTTCCTTGCTGTGTTCCCAGCACCTAAACGGTGTCCGGCACATGGCAGGCACTCGAATGCCTATTTTATGAACAAAACTGCTGGGTATCCAAGGCACTACTAATACTGGATGCAGAAATATCAAAACTGCCATGACACACCGAATGCCTTGGGGAAAAAAAACAGAATCTGAGGTTATAAAGAAGCAGTCCTGCCCCTACCTCAGGCCAAGGAACAAAAGGGCCACGGGCCCACTGGTTCTCCCCAAATGAAGCCAAATTACGAGACCAGCACAAGTTCAGGCTCGAGGGGCACACTGGGTCCTCTTGGAGAAAACAGGTAAAGGATTAATGCCGCCTTAGTCATATTCATAAAATGAAGACTGGGGGTCACACAAAATGGGTGTCCAATGAGGAAATAGGTGTGGAATGACCAGAAAAATATATCAAGACTATTATTTCATAGATGTCTTTTTCAAAGGATGGCTCCCACTTCTGTAGAGATTCACAGCAATATCATCTTTAACCTTACTCTCCTCCACCCATTTCCATTTCAGGTTCAAGCATACCTGGAGAGTGTACCTGGAATGTATAACACAAGTCCTTGGCCATCTGGAGCCCCCTGGTACATCATCCACCCAACACCCTTTCAGCCACCATGCCTATTGGCTGTGACTCCAACTCTTCTGCCCCAGATGAAACCTTTCCAAACCGCAACCCTGGATATTTAACCAGAAATGCCTTCACTATTTCCAACCCTAATGGCCACTCCCAACATGGGACTACTAAAATCCACTAAGACATGATTAGGAGGTATCCATGTGTACAGGCATTATATAGAAGAGGGAGTCTGAAGACTTGAGAACCTAAAAGCTAAAGCACCTTCCTTAGGTATGTAACCAGAAGACAGGTTTGCTTACTTCTCTAGCCCCAGTTACACTATCCATAAAAATGAGCATAATAATAACACCCTCTCAATAGCATCATTGCAGGACTCAAGGAAAAATGAGGAGACCAACCCCTAAATGGCTCTTTTTTAAACTGAGGTCCAAATGCTGTTACTAGGAACTCTAGTATTCTCTTTCTCACCAGTGGAAGAATGGACCCAAGTATACGCTAGAAAACCATGCCAAGAACGAGGCAGCCCTGCAAAGCAGAAGTAGTCCTATTTTTCTCAAGTGATTAACAGGTCCAAGAAAGGCTGTGGTGCAATTTACAAGGGCCACAGCCAAGAGAGATTTATATGCGTATGGCCTTCGGATGGTTTTCTAAGACTGTGTACAACCCTCCTTTGGCTGAAGATCTCAGCAGCAAGTAATTTTCTAATTGATTCATTAGCACTCCAATCAACTAGTACTTTAGACACAAAGGGCCCTGCTTGGGTCTGAATGCCTGAGCCGGGCTGCTGCGCTGAATGGACCACTCCTGCTCCTGGGTTAGCACAGCCCCGGGCAGGCTCAGAGAGCCCCACATGGAGACCCTCCAACATGGGGAAAAGACTTAAAGCCTGAAAACAGAAACAGAGCTTACACAGCTTTGTAAATGTTAATTTTTTGTGACGAATATTTTCTGACTGGAACACATTATGCAAAAATGTTAAATTAAAAAGAAGGAAAACAGCCTAAAAGGAAACATTCCCTCCCAAAAGTTAATGTGAAGTTCGTTTTGGTGGTGGAATGATAGGCAACTTTTTCTTCCTTCTACTTTTCAAAATAAGCATCTACAGGACACATTTCTTTAGTTTCCTCAAGTGTAAAGTCACAGAGATTACACCCAATTCCCAGGGTTACAGTAAGGATGAAATGAGATTATGTATGAAATAAGCAGAGCCCAAGAGCTGTGGGCATGGGACAGAGCACCGGAGTTACCCACCAGAACTCAAGCGACTGGTGGGCCCACCTGCCATTCGGGCCAAGAATCAAAGTTTGCACAGGGAGGTTATGAATTGACTCCTGTCACTTTCGAATTATTAAAGCCACAAATGTTAAAACTCAGATCTCAAGAACAATACTGCAATCGTTTAAACATAAATTAAGCTTTAAAAACAAACACTCTTTCTTCATCATTCCATATTCCTTTGGCATGTGGAATATTGATAAAAGACTAAGTCCCTCAAAGAACTAAACCAATAGGAAGGAACCTCCAGCAGATACTCTAAGAAACTTTGCTGGACCCTTGTGAGATTCAGGACCTGTTTGCTGCCCACTTACACCCAGCTATAGAAAAGTCTTCAAATGTAACAGCATTTTGGAAGGACTCCTGACTCAACTCAGCCTGGATGAGTACTCTCCCTTACCATCCATTCATCCATCCACCCACCACACCCACCACCACCCACTCACGCAGTCACTCATCTACCCAGCCAACCACCCATTCAGCCATCAACCTACCTGCTCGTCCATCTACCCATCCAGCCAACCATCTCTAAGCATATTCTCTGTAAGGAAGTCCTGATGAGCCAACAAGCAGTGGGAACTCCCACCACATTAACAGGCTTCCTTATTACGAAAAACAAAATGTCAAGTACCCTCAGTCTGCATGGCTTGGCTCAAGGTACATAAAAGGACCAAAGGCCTAGAGACACTCACTTTTGCTCATCAAAGTCAAAACTCCAGAACTAGCACAGGACATCTCAAAAGCTTAAAGGAAACTTCAAGTCCTATTTCACCTAGCAAGGGATTCACTTGTTATCCCAGGAAGTGCCATTCTCCAGAAAAGCCAAATGGGTTCAAATTTCTTGGCTAGTAGGTAAGGTTGCTTCCTCAAGTGACATCACAAAATCATCCTTTTCCACAAAACATCCCTAGGGAATCTCTGTTAGAAACTGTCCCCACTGGGCTCCACCCTACCCCCATTTCCTATGAGGCTTCATCTCATCTCCAACCCTGTTCCTCCCCCTTCATGTCTTACTGTGGCAAACTTAACAAGGCAAACAAAAATGTGGGTGGCTATCATCTTTTAAGTCTCACCTCACTGGCATCCACAAGCAGGATGCAGCTGAGCTTCACTCATCTTTCTGACCATCTGAGCATCTATTATGATAGTCATTGTACCCACTATTATTACCGTTCATAGAAATGTGCAGACAATGCAAAATGCACCCCCAGGCAGTCATCCTGCCCCCTGTGCAACCCTTGGTTTCCTCATCTGTAAGGTAACCACCAAGATTCCCCACACAGTCTGCCATAAGGATGACGGTTCTCCAACGGCCTTGACCAACTTTGAAGCTGAATACACAGATTTTTTATTTTACATCTAAAGAGGCCTCAGCTCTCTAATTAGAACAGGGCAGATCGTTCTTTCCAAGGAAATCAGGCCCATTGTGAGAGGAAGAACTTTGGGCCAAACTCTAAGCCGAAATGAGAAAAACCAAGGTCACCTCTACTTTTACATCTGAGAAATCCCAGACATCTTCAGCTCAACCCACCTCCCAACCCACCCCGTGATTTACACATACACAGCCAGCCCAATCCAGCAGCTTCAACCTTGAAGACTTTTCCTTTTAGCTGTTCTAAGATGCTTCCACTTGTAAAGGCCCTGGGTACACTCACCCACCCCACACACCAAGATCTTTCCACAGGGAAGTTAAAATTTAGAGTATCCAAAAGTGAACCACATAGACTCAGAACCCACTAGTGCTCTCCCAGGTTCCATGGAAGTCAGATAAAAGTGGGCAGCGCCCCCAAGTGTGACCTGACCTCCACCTCCCCAATGCTACAGCCCAAAGGCAAGGAAGGTGGCACTCAACAAACTTTCATTGAAAGTACTTAATTGGGCAAAATTGCAACCAAGTCAGCAAAAAACAGGCAAAACCCTTAAGCCACCATCTACATTGAGAAGGGAGCCGGGGGTCCCAGCGGTGGAGAGACTTTGCCAACATGCTTCTTCCCATCCACAGATACCGACTGAAGGAACTGAGCACAACTGAGAATGAGGCCAATCCCTGCACTCTGTAGATGGGAAACAACAGCACAGAGGGGACTGACTACCAAAATCACATGGGACCAGAAGCTGAGCTGGACCCAGACCCTGGGCTGCAGGTGGCAGACCATGTCCTCTCTTGAGAATATTCCCACATCCCAACGTTGGGCCGGGCTGGCCAGCAAGGGAAAAATCTCCCACTCCATTGTCACTGACCTGATGCTCTGACCCCAGAGAGCTGAAGCCCACAGCCAGTGCATCCTACTGTCTATGGACTCTCCTGTTTACAGGGGCATGTGTCCCTTTACACTCTGCACACAGGGACACCTCCCAAGCCCCCTAATTCCCACCCATCAAGACCCATATTCCAGCCCAGCCTTTCCCACGTACCTACCTCCCAAAGAAACATGGTACAGTGGGGCAAGCCCTTGCCTGGAGACCAGCAGCCCTAGGAGTGGGTATGCCCTTATCCTCTGGTCCTCAACTCCTGCATCTATGAAATAGAAGTGATGAACCTTCACAACTACCTTCTGGGCCTTTCACACACAGACCTCTTTTCAGAGATCTCATAATTGTGATGGGGAGACAAAGTAAGCCATATATAATTCCCTCTCAGAAACTGTCAGCCTCTCCAGAGGGAAGAAACTCAGAGCCAGAAACCCAGGAGGCCAACCAAATGGAAGTCCCTTTGAACCGGGGCCCAGGCTAAACAGAGAACTCTGCTAGGACACAGTGCTTAGAGAGGTAGAGACTTCTGAACGCACCATGTACAAGTGCCGTTTATCATGCCCATGGATTTGTGAATAACTGCAGCCAAGAGGAAAAGGGGAGAAACAAAGCAAACCTCTCTGAGAAAGGTGGGGGTAAAAAATGTGAACTTCTGCCTTCTGAAAGAAAGGGGCTAGTTTAGGTAGAAGGCCCCTCCCATACTGGGAGGTGCTCAGGCCAGGACGGTGGTGTGACTTGCCCCTTCGCTGCAGTGCCTGGCACATGCAGCATCCAATGAACATTCGCTAAGTGAATAAACAAAACTAGGTATTCTGTCCTGCCCTTCTCTGCTCTGGGCATGGGACTGGGTGCACAGCAGACACGCAGCTAAATGTGAACTGAAACAAAGTTCTGGGCCATATCTACCTGGATATAACTAAAAGAGGAGGGTACCAAGTGTAAAGACCGTAATGGGGGTCTCCCCCTAGTTTAAACAAGCCACCCTCACCCTTCCAATTTAAGGTGGATTCTTGGCAAACTAAAGTTCTCCTAAAACCCAGTCTAAAATCTCCTCAAAGCCAATTCCTCTCAGGACACTAAAAAAACAGGATTCAGTTTACACGATGGTGTTTCAAGAAGGCAGCTATTGTACGCAGGAAAAGAACCTGCACGCACACCCGTCTATCCACACTCCCCCATCTTTGTTCAAGGGGACACAGTCCCAAGTTCGGGCTCCTAGAACACAGCTCCCTCTCCTCCACCCACGCTGCCTGGCCAGGCCCCATTAAGGCACTGCTCATGCCATCAACACTGTTGTTTTGGAATGTGCCAGTAATTCTAGTGGCAGGAACAGCAAGCTTTAAGCTCAGCAGAGAAACCAGCTGGAGAGGCAGCCTCATGAAATAATGAAATGCCAAACCAACCCCTACATCTTCTCCAGTCTCTCAGGTCACCTACCAGATTAGAAGGCCTGTTGCTACGGCAACCATATCTTGCAAGTGCTGGCTGAACTTCCCCATAATTTTTAACCCTTTAACTAGCTGGGGGGAGGGTGGTGTGCAGACAAACCCAAATTGGGAGAGAGTTGGCCTGCTCTGGCTGTGCTTTTACAAATTCAAGCAAGAAAAGAAAAACAGTGGCCCGGGCAGGAAAGGGGAGTGGGGAGCTGGGGGGAGGGGAGGGCTAAGGTCCTCAGTTAAGCAAACAGACAGTGGGAAGGGAAAGGAAACACTGCACACATCCACCTTTCCTTCCCATCGCGGCGCCACACAACCACCGCACTCAGAGGCCATGCAGCAAACTTTGCATGCACCTGGCAACTCGTCCACCACACGGGAGCCAAAAATGAGATGGGAATAAACAAAAGCAAGATGGGACTCTGCCTGCCCTCCCGGCCAGGCTCCACGCCCCTCATGCTGCAGACTATCGCGGGCCCTTCTGTGGTAAGCAGAAGGCGGATGGGAGCCAGGCGGAGGGGGACAGATGGCCAGGCAAGCACTGGCACTTTCCAGTTGTCTGATGGGTGCCGGCTGCCAAACAAGCCCCCACCTCCTTGCAGTCCCCTGCAGCCCCACACACAGCTCCTGGAAACCGTGGTGCCGACTCTAAGGGAACAGGAGATGCCACGCCAAGCACTGGTGCTCAGGGAAGCCAGCTTTCCCCACATCTGCAAGCCGTGGCAGATGCATGGAGGGGCGTCCACTCTGAACGGCCCAGGCCGCTCCTCCTCCTTCCGTGTCATGGAAGTCTGCCTCCACCCTCCCCCAACCACTCAACCCTCTTTGTGCTCAGTGACCAGAGTTCACAGGATCCTTCAAGAATAAATCTTTAAAACGACTCTCCTCAGCCTCTTGGACTTGACAGGAAAGACTTATTTAATAAAACCATACAGAGGCAGAAAAAGGCCTTCCGTGGCTTTGCCACTAGGGGTGACGGCCCCTCAACTCGCACCACATCTTCTGTGGGGGGAGTCATGTCAGGGAAGGAATGGGGCTCACCAGTGGGAGCAGAGGCTCCTGACTGACCTACTGACCAGACGGACTAACTGGCCAATAGAAAGCCTGTTGGTTTCCCCAGAGGGCCAAGAAAAGGTAGGAGAAAAGAAGGGAGAACAGGAGAGAGAACAGGAGAGAGACTGAGGCCAAAGGCGGCGGGAGAGATGGGAGAAAAGGAAAAAGGCAGTGAGGAAGTGAGGAAGGCTGCAGGGACAACCCCAGACTATTTAATGAAAAGCCTGGCAGTGGGTGGCAGTGGGCAGCAGGGGAGCTGCCCAAGTCTCCCCAGAGTGCCTCGCACAGTGACGCCCAGAGGCACTCGAGCAATGAGGCTGCTGTGCTGCACACAGATCACAGCCCCACTCCTGAAAGAAGGTTCCAGACTCACACACAGAGTTGGGTGGGGTTTGGGGACAGGATGTATGACAACATGGGGGTGGGCAGAGCTTCAGTACGGTTCTTCTTGGGGGGGGGGGCACAGAGAAGGTCCTGCTAGTGTACTAGCACTATTAAGCAAAGAAAAAGGAGAAAATTCAACCCTGCACACCCCACCACCACCTCACCCTCCTGCTGCCCAGCCAGCCTGGCCACCTCCACTTCTCACCATGCAGGGGGACGCCTGGGAGGAAATCCAGTCCAGCGAATTAAAGTCCTTATGTTCTCTTTGCCAAGCAATTAACGAGACGTACGTACCACAAACGGCCCGGCACCCGGAGAGGAGTGATGATTTTTATTAGTACGTTCCCCGTCACCCAGCCATCACCCAGCACTCAGCACATGGAACGGTCAGTCAGGTTAAAGATGACCTGAGCAGAGGCTATTGGGTGGGGGCGGGGGCGAGGGCAGGCCCTGTCCCTGAGGAAAGGAAGGGCTGGCTTCAAGTTGGGTTTTATCATTGGGCCACACGCTTTACAGGCATCTGGGCACTGGAACACTGATAAAAGAGGCTGGGGAGGGACCCCTTAGGGGCAGACTCTCCATAGTCAAGGTGGGTGACCAACCAGTACTTACAGCACCTACCCCATCCAGGCATGGGGGTTTGCTTATACTAGGGTCTACTTCCCTAACCTACTCAAGGGCAGAGATGTGATCGCACCTTGATATCCCTCTGCAATATCCAGGACAGGGCAGGGCAGGAGCTCCAAGAACATTTGCAAGATAAAAGGGAATCAGCTCTTCCCATGTTAACTTACCAGATGGGCAGGCTGCCATCAAGTTTATCCACTGTTTGGTCTCATTTATCCAAATCCTTCATTCCCCAAATCCTTATCAGGCACTTACTATGTGCCAAGCACCGTACGTACAAAATTGAAGACTAACACACCTGTCTGCCCTAAAGGAGCACCTTATCTGGCAAGTGAATGCTGCATTCTCATAGCTCTCCATTCCTGCCTGGTGCATAGTTGGCCCTCAGTATTTTGACACTTGGGTTCCCAGTAGGTGTGCCCCTAAGATTGGACAGCATGCCCAGCTCAGGTGAAGAAGAAAGCATGGACAGAGTCTCAGGACTTTTGCTCAAAATGCCAGTACTTGTTGACAGTGCTGACCAACAGCTTCATAAGCAATTCCACAACTGCTGAACCATGTTTTCAGGGGCTGCAGCTTGCGCCCCACTCCAGAGCAAAGACAGCACCAGGACAAGAGACAAGAAGCCTGGCTTCCAGCCACAAAGACTAACTTAACCTGCTGTTATCAGGAGAATGGGGACAGGTGGCCTTCTACCCTCTGGGCCTCAGTTTCCCCTGCTGGTGCACTGAGAGGGCTGTCCAGCCTGATCTGTAAAGGCATTCTAATATACAACATGAGGGAAACAGCACCATCCTAGCGGGACAGGGCTTCAGGAACAAAGGATGCAGCAACAAGGACTCCAGGCAGAGTGGGTGTCCCCGCTACTGCGTCTCCGCCCACGCTCTCCTCAACACAAGCAAATTCTACCCACAGCTCTGAATAATAACAGCAGTAACATTTAGGTAAGGTTGGGGATTAAGCTAAACCTCACTTAAGAGGCAGAAATGTTGGCATTTGGGAGCAGGAAACAGGCCTGGGAACGTACTTAATACCTACCGCAGAGCAAAGCGGATCACAGCCAGCTCCTGACTCAAGAGTGTCTTCTGCCCCTGCCACACTTCTCCCCTCTTGCCAACTCCAGACACTTTGAGGATGCCGGGCCAAAGAGTCGGGGCTGAAGGTCAGTTTGGGAAGCCACATTTTCAGAAGAACATTAGCAAACCAGAAGCCAGGCGAGATGCCTTCCAAAACAGAACAGGAGCTATTTTACATGGAAACCCCTTGGGGGAGGCAGAGGAGTTTTATGGGAAGAACAGAACATGAATGAGTTGCTATAATTAACACCCCCCCCCAAAAAAAGCTGTCATAAGGAAGAGGAAGTCTTTCCACTTGGTGGTGGTAACAGCAAGCACACACACTTCTAACCATTCTAACTGTCTAAGACTGGGATACACGGCCCTGTCGAGTCGTGAGCTCCCCGTTCCCGGTGGTGAAGCAGAGGCTGTAGAGGGAACTTGGGAACGTGGGCCAAGGAGGCACTCATGTTCAGAAGGGACTTCAGAGGTTATCAACTGATAAGATGCTGACGGGAGAAATATAAAGGGGAGCATTCAGGCTCTTCATATTAAAAGATAAATAACTTTTCTGGGAGAGAGAGAGACAGACAGACTGATCGACCTAAGGGGATATGGACATGTTCTGCCCACTTCTCACGAACCTGCAGAGGGCTTTTTATAAACCGGTTTCCCCGTTATCCTTGGCCAAACTCCACCCAACCTTATTCCCAGCTGCAGAGGTCACTGTGTTTTTGTGGCAAAAGCTGCAGGTGCTGACTGAGCTGCTGGATCCGAAAAGTTCCATTATAGAAAAAAGGAAAACGTTTAGGGTGCTTCTGTGCAGCAGAGACTCAAAAACCGAGCTTATGGAGCGGACCCAGCGCAAGGAATGGAACAGGTAGGCGTCGTCATTTTAGGAGGACGAGCTGCCCTCTTGGCACCCCACACCAGCCTCATCCAACCTGGCATGCTGAGGAGGATGGCAGACCACTGTGCTTAGTAAAAACTCAGCACCTACCTCGGGAAAATGTTCAGATCACAAATCAGTGATCACGCTGGAGACAAACCGGGACCTCGTGCCTCTAGTGAATTTCTCTGAGAATCAAGTACGTTATAATTGCCAAGTCCTTCAGAGCTTTGTTCACTTGCTGAATTGTCATGACCTAGAACAGTGCCTGGCACAAACGTGTGCTCAAGAAACTTGTAGAAAGAATGGATGTTTTAAAAGGATAAGCAAACCAAGTCTCTTTTTTCTTAGTTTTGGAATCAATTACATAACAACTTCTTTTTCCCAGCCGATTCATCCATCTCCTTGCATTTGGCTCAAAATAGTACCCTAAAATTGTTTTTGCATTCCCTGAGTCAATGGCAGGATAAAGGAGCTGTCTACAAGCTTAAGGAGAAACGCTATGGGAATATGGAAACCTTAGTCTGAGTTCCGCAAGAATAGGATGTCTATTTGGTTCTCTTTTTATACCCAAAAATGTGTATAATAGGGCACATGGCATACATACACTTAACAAGTACTTAAAGAATCAGCAAACACATTCTGTTATGATCGTGACAAGCCACTTCTCTTCCCAGGCCACTTTTCTCAACTGTAAAATGACAGTGCTAGAGGGATTCAGGGGTTCCCAGCCCGTTCTTACGTATCTGAAAGTCTGTGATCCGGGTATGCTGGCCGAGGAGTGGCCTTGATCAAAGAAAGCCTGCCCAGGTCTCCCCAGGGGTTTCCACAAGGGAGGAAGCTAGGAGGCAGTGTGGTACTACAGTAAAAGCGCAGGTTTTAGAAGCCAACCGTTTCCGTGCCAGCTCTGCTTGGGACACAGGACCTTGGGGATGTCGATGAACCTCCCTGAGCCTCAATGACCTCATCTGCAAAATAGGGGACCATGCCAAGCTGGCTCCCCAGGTTGCAGCCTAAATTATACACTAATGCACGAAAAAGCACCTTACAAGGGTTAGGGTTAGTGGTAGCACTAATTAGCTTAGTAGTAGGTTAGGGTTACAGTGAGACTCCACAAACCCTCACTCACAGAGGGACCCGTGTCGCTTCAAGCACTAAACCTTACAATTACTTCTACCCTCAATGGGAGATGCCAATTCAGAATAAAGGATAATCAAGACCAGATCCCAAAATCACATTATACAAAGAACAAGGATCTGTAAGTTATTAGTTCATATCTTGAGCCTTTTGCTCCTTTCTCAGGAGAATGAACAGAGGTTTAATGCAGAGAAGGGAAAATATTTGGAAAATTGAACACCCCTGAAAAGATGACAGGAGCCATGCTATTCCAAAGCTGCAATTCAACCCCACCCTGATGGCAGGCCTGGGTAAAGCAGAGAAATGCTGCCTCAATAGAGCTGGGCCTCCCAGAAGACAGGGGAATGAGGGGGTTTGGGGGTGATAGAGCCTTTAGCATAGCTTTAGGCCTGAGTAGGACCTCCGAGAGGAGGTATGGAGCCTGTTTTCATACAGCATGGACCAGGCTTCCCTCCTCCCCAAAGCCAGAAAAACAAGCAAAGCCGTAATCAGTGGTACATATCAACACAGTATCTATGAGCAGCAGAAGTGACAGCCAAAATTAAAACAAGGGACCTTTCTGGACATACCGGTTGCATTCAGGCCCCCCCCCCCCACACACACACACTGCAATGATGCTGCTGGGCAATGTGCATTATCATTAAAAGGTTAAAGGCCTCATTTTTAACTTTCTCTGACTGGTAGGCGTTGTCATCCTCGTTCCCCCTCACAGGTTTAGTTCTCCCTTCCTCACTACAAGAGAGTGCAACCAGAAGTTCTTCTGGAAAGAGATCAAGGGGCAAAATTTAAAAGAGCTCAGGAAAAAGACAGGTTCAAGGCCTGGCAAAGGTTTCTTGACTGGCTGACTTAAGGTAAAATTTAAAAATTACATCTTTCATTCCCAATCTGGCATCTTATATATTTATCCAGCTCTTCACCTTCATGGTAAGGGCAAGCAGAGGAGATTGCGAACACATCCATGCAAATATCCGAGCAAGAAAAAAATCCCTTCCTTTCCTCCTGCTCATTTCCTCACTCTGGATGGGCAGTCTCCCAGAGTGAGCTGGGTGCTGCTTGTTATTTCGCTAACAAACAGGGCCTGGGGTGGGGTCAGGCAGCAGCATCTGTGCTCAGGTTCCCATTAGGGCCCCTAACAGAGGCAATCCACTTGGGGAGGATCTCAACAGGTAGAAGCCTCCACCCCACCCTGGCTCCTCTCGGTGACCCCTACACAGGCACAGGTTCCTGCCATCCAGGGGAGAAGTTATTCCACCAGGAAGGAACACCCTATGGTGCATTCCCCACCCCATAAGTTCCCAATCTTGAGAGCTTCAAGAAATAATAGGAGGCCCAGAATCTAACTTTTTTCATACCAGGTAGTTAGTTGATTTTATTTACTTAAGTTCTAGTTTATCTTCTTAAGCTGTCCAAACATTTGTCAGAGCATCTCCACCACATGCTAGGCTGCCCCAGGGGTTAGTTCTGCTTTTATAGTGCTGGATTTTTCCCCTTCATTCTCTCCCCCAGATAGCGGCACTACCTGCATTTATTTATAAGATCTGTATACTTCCCAGTAATAGTAATCTGACTGGCTGGGGGTGGTGGGATACAGTGAATTGTCTCAAGGAGGGTTTGCATAGCACACTGTTGTTTTATTTAAATTACATATTTACATGGTGAGTCTTGGATAGAGGTACCTGACATAATCCTTCCAGCCCCCAAGGTCTGGATATTCCACTCTGTAGGACATTCCTAGGAAGGGAGGCACCAGGCTTTAGGAAACCCACTCTAGCACAGCACCCCGAATGCCCAGAAACTGTTTGCTGAGTCACATCTCAGTTTCCACGGGAAAATTAGATAAAGATACTTTGCTTACTGCAGCCAGATGAGATTTCCAATCCAGAACTGCAAACCTCTTAACTGCATGCTGCCTTGTTTTGCTAAACTTGGAAGTAGAGACAAGTGTTCCTTCCTCCCCAGCTCAAAGAGGGTGGCCCAAGGGAGGTCACAGACAGCCTTCGGTTATGATGTGAATAATGAACATTTCTTCACTTGAAGGAAAAACATTTAGCACCAGTCAGAGAAATGAGAGAAATCTTGTTACCAAAGCAGCCATCTGATGCCACACTGGACAGTCACCGAGAAGAGGAATAACCTTTGTTTATACTCCTTTTTCCCCAGTAACCACAGTCTTCTCTGGTCCTCAAAGAAATAGCCTCTTAAAAACCGAGAAGTTATGTGGCGGGCGGGGGGGGGGGAGGGGGAGGGGTTGGAGTGTGCACAGCATTGTCCTGCCTGAAACCACCCTGTATACTACCAATTTTTTAAATGTCAAAATAAAACCCCTACATTGACAAAAGCAAGCAGGGTTTGTTTTTTTCTCCATTATAAAGGTATATCGCAGGGAAAACAGGAAAGGTGTGAAGAGTTTCCTTAATAAAACTTAACCTGGGATTTACCAAATCTTCCAACTCTTCAGGAACAGAGTGATTTGCATAGAGCTTTGCACACCTGCTCTCAAGAGAGTTCTGGATGGGCCACCTCCCCACAGGTGTTACCAGAGGGGAAACACAGGGGCCAGACCAGGTTCCTGGCAAGGCTGGGTGGGCCTCAGGAAGGCTCAAGTGTTGGCCCCTAATTCAAATAAGAACTTCTTCCCCACAGACTAGCCTGGTGTATGAAAAGACATCACAGCGTCCAAAGAGAACATACTAGAGTAGGGACTGGTTAACTAAGACAAACGAGCCAAGCCCGCTGCACCACCTGTATTTGTAAATAAAATTTTACTGGAATCCAGCCATACCCATCCATTTCTGTATTGTCTATGCCTGCTTTTGTGCTACAATTGCAGAGCTGAGAAGTTGCGACAGAAACCATACAACCCACAAAGCCTAAAATATTTACCATCTGGACTTTCACAGAAAAAGTTTGCTGAACCCTACACTCGAGTCGAATGCATTCCACTATAAAGGGTATAGCAGTAGATGAGTTTCAAAAAGTAAGGACAGCTAGTTCAGCACCTCCACTTCAGAGATGGAGAAACTGAGGCCTAGAGAGGAGGTGATCTGCCAGGCTCTGACTACTAGAAAGACTGAGTTCCCACCTGCCTTCCAACTCAGCACTCCATTTACCACAAAGTCAAGGGAGAGGCTCCTCATAACAAAAACACCAGCAGCAGTAGGACCATATAAATAGAAAATTAAATCCTACACACAAGTATTAATACTTAGCCCTAGTTTAACGTCGGAAATGTGAAAAATGGGGAGGTGAGGACATGGGACGGTCTGAACAAATTCATATCCAAAAGGGCAGATTATTTTAAGCCCTTTAGAAATACCCCTTCCATACACCCAAAAGCACATGTGCTAATTACAAATCCTGCCTCTGCTCCTTACCCAGGCAGATGGCCACATCTCCTCTCCACAGAGATAGTGAACTTGGCAGAACCAAATGCAAATAGCCTTTTTTTACCCAGTTGCCTGCAATTTCAGTTTTTCTAGGTTTTCACACAACTCTGCCCTTGAGGAGACCAAATTAGTGAGGTTTGTGCTCAATTTTAACAGTCCGATAATTAAGATCTCTCCAAAAGGAGTGCCTAGCACTTCCCCAAAACAGCTGTAAAAAATAAGGCTGAGAGGAAAAAGCAGATGAAAGTGACCCGGGCCCTTCACAGGAGAGGCGAGGCGGAGGGTCGGTCAGAATCCGTATTCTCCATTTCCAGAGCTTTCCTCGAACCCATACTGGGGAAAACACTGGGCAACGTGAATGTTGCATGGAGATGAAGCAATATTACAAAGTTAAAATTAATTAGCTGGCATGTTGACAGAGGCTCCATTGTGCTGCACGGTGAAGCAATCAAAGTGCAAGGGCATTACACACAACGCTGAAAGGCCCTTGGCAGCCACAGGTACAAGAGGTGAGGACGTGCTCTGTCATGTCCCCAACATGGTTCCCTAAAGGAAGGGATGCAGACGTGTGTGTGTGTGTGTGTGTGTGTGTGACAGCTAGTGGTAGGACGAGTCTAGAGTTAGGTTTTTTAAAATTAATTTCAAAAAGCAACCAACAAAATCCCGAGAATAACTACTATTCGAGAACTTACAGTGAAAGACAACTGAGCAACTGAATAACACAAAGCTTGCCTATAAGCTGAGTGGCCTGTAAGAGGAAGGCAGGGGGCTGGGAGTTGGTGCTCACATGGTGGATGCCAGGAAGGGCAGCTGCTCTCCCCCTCAAGCGACTCTGGGTGCTCCATTATCTCCCTTGATCACCCTATCTAGCCGTGTTATGCTCTCCCACTCCCACTCGCCTGCACACCCTTCGATTTCCCAGCTCTTCCAACAGCTGCCTCCCAACCCCACTCCTGCCTTGCTCACACTGGTTCCTACACTCCTCCAGCCAGACTCTCCTTGAGATCCCGTGGGCTGTGCAACCCAGCCGTTCAGAGCACTGAATGCCCATGCTCAAATCCTGGCACCGACACCTACCAGCCGTGTGACCCTGGGCAGGTTACTGAACCTCTCTCTATCTCAGTTTCCTCATCTAGGAAACTAGTTATACTAGTTCTGACCTCACAGATAATGGTGTGGGTTAAATGAGTTGGTTTGCATAGATCACTGGGAACACTGTCTGGCACAGAGTCAGGGCTAAATAAGTATTGCTAAGGTCCCCACCCCTCCTTGGAGGCCATCTCCTCCAGAAACCTTTCTCTCATTCCCTCTGTGGGTTCACTGCTGCTGACACTTCTCTGATAGCATTTATTGCTTATTATAGCTTATTTTATATTCATGGCTATTTATAGAATTGTTGTCTACATGACTGAGTTAGGCAAATTACTCACTATACCCATTCCCCTACCCTGCAACACAGGGGCGCAATCTCAGGTAACTTGCCAGAACCTTCATTAGGGCCATTACACAGGTGTCTCAGAATCCTCTCAACAACCCTGTGATACTCCAAACTGTTACCCCAAGTAGACAGTGAGGAATCCGATGCTTAATCTCTCTAGGATGGGTGACTTACCCAAAGTTACAGTGTGTTAGTATGCTGCATTTTAATTCATATTTGTTGAAATTAAAGAAATAGAGTGGGTAATTGATAGGGCTTCCAGTCAGAACTGAAACAGCTTTCAGGGCTCAATCAAGACAAATATTAATGCATGCAAATGCACATAAAAAAAGTCTACAAGGACACTCTCCAACTGGCCAAATCTGGTTACCAGAAGAGACAGACAGTGGGGGATAAGAAAAGGGGGTGCTCTTCATTTTTTATTTTATATACCTCTGTATTCTAGCAACATTTAACACACAAATTACTTAGATATTACTTATATAATTAAAAATAACAAGAATTGTATTAAACTCACCTCCTACAGAAGGCCTGGAGACCATTCAGATTTAATTCTAATAAAACTTTAGAGGTGTTCAATTTTCTTGGACAAAGAACATGGTAAGAACCAGTTTTGGAGTCAGACAAACCCGCTTCCAATCCCAACACTGCCCCGCGCCTTCTCCTTACGGCTGAGTGACACCATTCAAGCCACTAGACCTCTCGGAGCCTTGAGTTCCTTGTGTGGGAAGGGAATGTGATCTTAGTTACCCCTGGGTTTCCGGGAGGCTGACCTGAAGTAGCATGTGAAGTTCTGATACAGGCTCTGCACACGGACAAGAGTATGGCCACCTCCCTCTGGTTTTGAAGGGTTAATCCTAATCTATACCCATGAGTCAGTCCTCCCAAAATGATCTATTGGGCAAAAAAAAAAAAAAAAAAAAAAGGAAAAAGAATGCCACCAACCATGCAGCCCATAAACACCTGCTCCTGATAACTCTTCTTCTGAGATGCTGGCCATTTAGGAGTCAGACAAAATCCAGGCAATAAAAGCGGCGACAGAAACCTTCTTGTGAACGAGGTCCCTGATGCCCCATTGTCTCTGTAGTCCAATCTGTGCCTCAGGTTTCAGGGATGTAAAAAGTATTCAGATAAAGGGGTCTTCACGACTGCGCTCTTACACAGGGAAAAACATCTAAATCAATTAATATGTACAAAGCCCTACAGACCTCACCGCTGGCATCTGAGCATTGAAGGGTGAGAGGACACAGAATGAGGGGCTGAGTCCCAGCCCTCCCAGGCCAAGGCTGCCTCTGCAGCCGACACCTTATAACACTGCTCATTAGAACCTTCTCCAGGAAGCGAAACTCAGATTACTGTGAAACACTGTGCTGCCAGTTCTGATGTACCTTTGTTTTTAAAGCATGCCGTGTATACCACATGACCCAACCATTCCACATGTAGGAATACATCACATCTTAAGTGCATAAACTTTTAGCCACCAGGATGTTCATCACAGTGTTGTTTACAATATGAGACAACTGGAAACAATCTTAATGTTCCAGAGTGAAGGACTGGTAAAGTATGTCACGTCCGAGAAGCAGAATATTCGCTGCTCACCAAAAAAGATGGAAAACATCTAATGGCATGGAAGAGGAGGGTTTATAGGAGCCCGTCACCAATACCAAAACAGATGCTTAATGAAGAAAGACTGTTCTAGAGGACAGAGATACTAGAGTATCACCCAGGAAGGGACTTGCTAGACTGCCTACTAGACCCATGGCTACAAACTCCCAACGCAGTCACCTGTAATGCTTTCCGAAACAGTTTTAGGATTCCTCAACCAGATGAGGTCCCATGGTCAAAATAAAAGTTTGAGAATCACTATATTGTATTTATGCTGTTCATCCACCTGCTACACCTTACCCTATCCCACTTGAGATCTGCAATGCATCCTAATGCACTAAAATTTCTGAGAAGCCCTACATTGAAGAAACTGCCTAATCCTGCATTTCCCAGAGCACCTGGATACAGACCTTTTACCAAAACATGTCTGAACATCTCAGTGATGTTCACAGAATGCTGATAGACCAGATAGCACCCCAGACATGGCCAGGAGGGCCTGGGGACCCCTGTGCCTCTCACTTACTGGGGAATCTTCAGCCAAGCCATCTCCTGATCCTGGGCACAACCTCTCCACCTAGGAGCTGGACTAAGTAAGAGGGAAAACCTTGGGGGCCATAGGGGGAGGCATACAGGTGGGAAGCTCAGCGGTCAGGCCTCTCCATACCTCACTCCCCTTAAACTAGTAGACAGCTTCAATTTTTCTGTTTTATTATTTGGGCCTCCACATAAAACTTCAAGAAACAGTTTTCCTGCTAAAAAGAAAAAAAAAATAGTAAGTTAAAAACCACCAAAGCCTATGTCCTGTAAGGTCCCTTCTAACCATTACAGTTGACTTCCTTTAAATCTGTATTTCATGCAGGAAAAAGTCCCCTCAAATGGAAAGGCTGAGCCAGGCTTCCTGGAAAAGGCAAGGGTTTGAGCTGAGCCTACTCCAAAAGAGGCTCCACGGGTTTAGGGTTGGGGATGAACAGGGGCCTGGCTCTGGGCAGGAAGGCAGGGAGCAGGGGTGAGCACTGCTGGGGGAGATGAGAGAGACTGCAAGTAAGTAGATGGATGAAAAGGCATCTTGAAAACCAAGGTCAAGAATATCCACGTGGAGGCTGACAGCAAGAAATCGGCTGATGTTTGAAGAGTTATGCGATCAAAACAAGAGAGCCACTAGTTAGGTGACTATAGCAAATGGTTTTTGTGGCTCAGTGTGGAGGAAAGGCTGAGGTGAAGAAGTGTTGCAGTCACCTGTGCTCGTGGTCTGGCTATACAAGGGCAGGAGCAGAATTCAAGGTTCAGTTTGAATGAGAGCTTCAAATTCTATCTCCAGCTCAAACCTAGTAAGTACATGAAGATGCCCAGAACAGAACTGGATATTCACACTTGCCAACCTGTCTGAGAACTCGACCTATCCTTCTGGCTGAGATGGGATTCCCAAGGATGGTACTCCCAACGTCCCAGGCACACACACCCCTCCCACCACATTCCTCTGAGGTGCCTATGTAGTGTGAAAGGTCATCCTGGGGACATCCCAGGAGACATTAAAACGTGGACTAGAACTCAGGGTGTCTGGAAAAACAAGGCATTCATACGTTCTCCTCTATGCTTCCTCCAACAAGGAGGGTTTGATCACGTTTCGGCAATTAGTTTGCCCCACCTTCCATGCCCCTCTGGAGTGCCATCTGGCACTCTAATTCGAGCGCCCTTCTTCAGTCAAACACCACACACTTACTGAGATTCTCCAAGACCTTCCTAGAAGCTGGGAGCTGGCTCTGTCAAATCGGTATGGCGCTTGCAACTGGAATTTGGTTACGGTCTGCATCCACCTTCCACTAATCTGGAAATCCAACCAACCAGGAGACTCACACATCACTGGGCAACTCCAGCCTGGTGTGTGACGACAATGACAAGGAACTCATTCTCGTGACGATGTTATCTGACTGACAATGGCTGACTAGAACACGGTAGTGAAAAAAGTTCTGAACCTGGGGTTGGAAGGAAAAGAGTTACTGTGACCAACCCGTAATGTCTGACATGAACAAGGCAGGAATGTTGGCATTATATGCCAAGCACTTGCTATCTGTCCTGTACACCATGACTAGCCTTCAGATTGGATTTTTACCTTACCTTCATCATATACTGGACGTGTGGCTTCGCAAAGTCACAAAAGCCACCTACCTGCCTCTTCATCAGCAAAACAGTCACAGGCCTTATCTGTTGCTCCCCTGGGACTGCTGGAGGGTGCCAAAGAGCTCAGGCACAGGAGACAGTTCCATAAAGTGTCCAGTGCAGGGGATTATTACATTTAAGGGATTAGAGTTCCTCCTCGCCACAAGAGTGGCCCTGAGGCACTACACAATCCTGAAGAGGCTTCTAAATCAACAAAGAATTAGCACGAGCATGGTAGCTGTGAGAGGTGGCAGCCCTGAGTGAGGTGAGGCTTGATTCTAAACTTAGAAACAGGTTCAGGGCTTGATTCTCTATTCATCTGTCACAGAGAATAAAGGGACGCTGGGATTCCTATATCTTCACTGGTTCTTCTCGATGTTGCTTGACACACTGCCATGAGCATACGTGACCCAGAGACCTGACTACTCAAAGCCACAGGGTCTAGCTGGCAAATCACCACCTATCTCTTCCAAGTGGCAGTGGGGCGGGAGAAGAGCAATAAAATCACTAGAGAGACCACCCAAAGGGGGTGTACCAAAGGGCCAAGGGGAAAGGTATGGAAGCAACACCAAAGCTACAGACATTTCCTCCATGGCATTATTTTTATAACCATATTGGGTCACCCAGGAGGCAAACACTATACGCGCTGGAGAGAAGGTGCATGTTGTAAGACCGAATTGTTCTGAGTCCAGATTAGGTTTAGGGTGCGTAAACATACCGGCACCAAGAATAACTGCACTGCTGGTGGATTAGAGACACTGTCATGAGCTCCAGCGTCAAAGTGGAAGAAAACAGCCTGTGTGGACACAAGTCGGTGAGCATGCTTCGCCTTACACAACGGCATGCTGTGGACGGCTGTCTCTGAGGAAGCCTTGGTAAATGTGAAGCCTTTCTTTAGGACACACGGAGGGCCTGCTGGAGCCTTTCAGCGATGTAACACAAGAGCAAAAGGATAGGAGTGTGACACACCCAACTCCGCATCTCAGTGTTTCTGCCAATTATTGTGACTTTGGATACCTTATCCAACCTCTAAGCTGTTTCCTCTTCTAGAAAGTGAGGCTAAAATCAGCCCCCAGAACTGATGAAAGAACTATCAATAATAATTACTAATATTGAGAGATAAGACACAATAATGAAAATGACTACTGTTTACAGGGGCTACGCGCGTGCCAGTGCTATGCTGGGCACTCTGCCCATGTTTTATCTAATCCTGCCTAAGTCCCACAGGCTCCTGGCCTCGCAAACAAGGACAGCTGGGGCGGGGCAGGGAAGTCTGCCTTAAGACTGAATACCTTTTACCTTGTAACCTGTTCAGGAAAGCTGCTAGGGGTGACAGCTCCCCACCCATGAAGGACTTTCTGAGCACATGCCATAGAGCAAACCCCAACCAAGAACTTCATCTCAGTTCATGGACATGGGTTATTCTCATTTTACAGATAAAGAAGCTGAGGCGGGGGCACTCCTTAGCTTGCCCATCTAGTGGGTCATGCCACTAGTTAATGAGCATCTATCTCCCTACAGTCAATCTCCCAACAGTCAGACCTGGGTTGTGACAGGCAAGGCGGTGACGAGAGAGAGAGAGAGAGAGAGAGAGAGAGAGAGAGAGAGAGAGTGTCAGTGTGTGTGTCAGTGTGTGTGTGTGTGTCAGTGTGTGTGTGTGTGTCAGTGTGTGTCAGTGTGTGTGTGTCAGTGTGTCAGTGTGTGTGTGAGTGAGTGTGAGTGTGTGTGTGTCAGTGTGTGTGTGTGTCAGTGTGAGTGTGAGTGTGTGTGTGTGTGAGTGTGTGTGTGTGTGTGTGAGTGTGTGTGTGTGTGTGTGGTCTCTGAAACCCGGCTCTCAGAGTTTGAACACTGGCTCTTCCACGCTGTGGGAGCCTGGAAAAGTTCCTCAACTTGTCCATGGCCCTGTTTTCAAACTGCAAAATAGGATAATACCTGCCTCACAGGGTTGGTTATGGGAATTAAATTAGTCCATATATGCCAACCACTTGGACCAAGGCCTGGCACAGACTCTCTAAGAGCCCAAGAAATGTCAGCTGCTATCAACGTTCGCTGTCCACAACCCTCGAAGACAAAGAGCTGCATGCCCTTCCCTTCCACTTTCTCTTTCTCTGCCTTCTTTGAGGTACAGCCACAACACCTCCTCCAGGAAGCCCTCCCAGCCCTTAAGCAGCCAGCAACTCCCCTCTCTGGGCTTCCTCCAGATGCTGCCTGTGTCACTCTCCCTGCCTGATCAATCGTCAACTGGTCTTTCTGACCTTCTGAATGACAATCAACTTGATCTTCACCCAGCTTTATCTTCCCTCAGGGCCCACATCTCTGGCAGGCCCTAGATGACATTTCATAAAAGGTAACCGAGTCACTGGCATCCTACCTATCGCCGGTTTCCAATGCTTCTCTCACCAGCAGTCTTTGACGGAGAGTTCAGGGAGGTCGGACAAAGTGCTGAGCATTGCACACCTGCACTGTTGATGTATATCTGTACCTTGACCCCAGTTGTATGGATGGGTAAGTGGAGGCTCAGAGGTGCCAAGCGATTTACCCAAGGCCACACAGCTGGAAAACAGCTAGGCCAGGATAAGAACAAGGTGTACCTGACTCCAGCAGTCGTCACGGCCTAGTCATCCTCTTTGTGCTCGTCTTCCTTCTCTATTCTTCTGTGCGTGTGGTGGGGGAGGGGCAGGCATCCTTTTTGCACAAAGTGAGGTATACCTGCACATAACTTTTCCATTACTGGGACGATTAATAGCAAACCAATGGATCTATGCACCGGATGGCTCTGATGTGCCCAGGCCCTCCTCCCAGTGTCACCAGCACTCAAATGCTGCCTGATTGACAGCCTGGCTTCCACCTTCTTCCCTCTTCCCCTCAGGGACCCCAGAACCAACAGGGGAAGTTGGTTGCTAATGGCAACGGCCTTGGGAGCAAGGTGAGACCTACCAGCCAGCTGGTGAGGACTAGAGGGAAATTTTCAACAGCCTCTGGGGCCCCTTTCCCGTCAATCAAGATGGCCTCTTCCCTGCCTGGGCCTCAGTTTCCTCTTCTACAAATAGCGGGCACTGCCCTCCATAATTCTAGTTACAAAGGAGAGGGGTTAAGGGAATCCAGCCAAATCAGACCTATGGGGAGTGCCCTGGATGGATTTAGACAGGTCAGCAAGGATTGTTTTTAAAACCAGGAATACCTCTCAGTGCCATAGCTCAACAGAACCCCCCCACCACCCCTCCCTGCACCAACACCTACTTACACCCAGGGCTGCACACTGAGGTGTCTGAGCTGAATGCCCCTAGGCTGGGCCTGCACTGGAGCTGTGTGTGGTTGGGGCCGCTAGAGCTACCATGGATATTTCATCCCATCTCCCTGCTAGACTCTAAGCCCGTTTGGACAGGAAAGACAAGACTACTGATGCCTCCGCTTCAGAGCCAGCATCCAGGAAGTTCACAAGAAAAGTTGATTAACAGTCAAAGAGCCAATGAGCATGGGACTTAATAAGGCCTGTCTCTGAGGAGCGCCAAGCAGTCTGCTCAGCTTTCTGGAGCAGCAAGGACTTACACAAAACACTAAGAGGCGGGCAGGAACATATATAGGGTTCAGGTGGTAGGCAACACACCGGGTTGTCTGGAGCCAGTGGCCAGGTGCTGGCAGGCCTGAGACCTGGCTCCATAGCACTCACAAGGGGGAAGGGCTCTGGGAAGATGCCCCTCTGAGCAAAAAGTTTGGGAACTGACTACCCAAAAGACCTTTGTTATTAATTTCCCTCAGCAAGCTGCAAAAAGCGGGGTCAACCAATCCCTTCAGGTACACTGGCCCTGTCCTCCCTGCCAAGTTTGACCTGTCCACACTGGGATTAACACCACCAAATAGCTAACATTTTCTAGAGTGAAATCTTCACAAACCACCCTCAACCATCCTTTGTGGATACTTAATGTTCCCCATTTCACAGACAATGAAGTTGTGGCTCAGAGAAAAAGCATGAAGTTATACCACATGGAAAAACCACCCATCCTGTTTCCCTCCGTATTCCCCCACCCCACAATGTGGAATGTAAAGTAAACCACAGTCTCCCCAGGCAACTGCGAGGAACAAGAAGCATCCAGCCCTGGCCACCAGGAACTGAGAGAGAATGAGCTGATTTCTAAAATACCAACCCACACAATCCGAACTTGGCATAGAGGGAACTATGGTACCAGGACCTGAACTTGCTTTAAAATGTTTTCAGTCCATATTTTGTGAGAGGACATAGCCTAAGCCTAAGCATGAAGATCAAACTCTGTAGAAGGGCACTCCTGGGAAGATGTAAAATGGAAGCATGCTCCCCATCCCTGGGGAGACTGTAGAGTGTTATCCCACAACAGATAACCTTGACGTGGCTGTGGCTGCAGAGGGGGCACATGGAAGTCTGGTCCTTCAAGTACAACCCATACTGCTCCCCCTCACCCAGCTTTCAGCCAGGGGGTTCTCTACTGTTGGCAGATGAATCTGGTCCTGCTTCTGTCCCCATGCACCCAGATGTGGCAGAACCCTCTAGTCAAGCCGGAGGGCTCAATGTGTTCAGCATTATAGCAATAATCACCATGGAAAACCTGACTTGAGTCTCTGGGACAACTGGCCAAGGAATGTCACTACATTTACTGATGGAGAAACGAGGCTCGGCAGGAGGCAGCTTCCCAAAGGCACTAGATGACTCTGACGCACTGAAAAGCAGAGATGGATGACAAGCAGTGGCAGTGGTACTTATCCTGTTTGGAGTTACACTGCATGCATGCATCACTTACTGGTTAGCAGAGATGTGTGCTGTGCCCACCAGATAGAACTGTTTTTCATCTGCAACGGTGAGAGGAACACCTGGGCCGACATCTCCACCACACTTCCATGGGACTCCCACTCTGAGACTTGGTGGAAGCTGCTATGGGACACCCTGGCCGCCAACACCTTTTCATTTGCAGAGCTGCCCTCAACTCCAGTGAATCTCCCAAGTGTGAAGTTGTGGGCCAAGGGAACAGGCCCCAGAAAACCACCTTATAAGAGGGACACTGGCCACAGCTTCCCTCTAGAAGCCTCCAGTTTCTAGGTGGAAAAGATGGTAGGGCAAGCACTTCAGAGCTCACACAGAAACCGTTTTTATAAAGCACCAGCTTTTAAAGGGAGACGCACAACCTTCCTTTGGACTTTATCTTCACTTGACAGGCGGCTGCGGTGGCCCTGCCTGCAATTAGAACCTGGGCAGTAAAACCCTGTCTGCTGGGCAACAGGGGCAAGGCTAACCCTGGGCCATGGGCGGAGGCACAGGTGGTGCTGACCAGGCTCGGAGGCCTGACCTGGGAAGGGGGGAGGGGAGAAGAAAGAGAGAAGGAGGAGGGAACTGGAGAGGGGAGGGGAGAGTGGAGGAAAGAGCCTTTGTGCTGGCCTCCCTTCCCCCACGACAATCCCCAGGAGCAACAACAATCAGTTATGCAAATGGTGACCCCTCCCCCAGCCTGAGCCATCCACCACTCCTAGGCCCCCTCACCCTCCCTCTGGGTCTCTAGGTCTTAGTCTGGGGTGCATCTCCCTCCTTTCTCTCTCCTTCCTGCCCCCCTCCTTCCTCCCTCCCCTCACCCCCACACCCAGGCACAAGGGCCCTGAGGCCATGCCCATTCAGAAGAGAAACTGCCCCGTCCCTCACACCCCCCTCAAGGTCTGTAGTCTTTTGAAATTAATTTTACCTCAATTTGCCACTGCCAGCCTCTTAACCCATTACACAGTTTCACTTTGGGACCAGGGAGACAGCTTACCCTGGAAAAAGGGATGCATCACTTACAGCTTCACAGAGTAACCCAACACACTGCCCATTTCCATGTCATTTCACTGAGTCTCTGAAATACAAGAATCTGAAGGAAAAACGGGAAAACGCTTCAAGGAGGCAGCTTCGACATGTGGTCAGTCTGGACCCCTGCCATCCACATGGGAAGCCTCAGCCAGGTGACAACTTCCTGTGCGGGGCTCTTATCCCCCTTGCTCTTCTTTTTTCATGAGATATATAATTCTGATTGTTTCAGTTTCAAATTACCGTCAGCCATCTAAATTGGGGATCCCAGGGCCTCTACCACAGGCACATCAGAGGTGGATATTCAAAGCAGCCCTTATTTACAAAGGGCAATGCAAATCTGTCTGGTAAACCTGGATACTCACTGTGGCCACTGCCCATCCCAGGAGTTTCCATCTCTACCAAGGGCCAGGGGTATGAGTATCATCTGTTACCCGCAGCCCCCAGATGAAAAATAATAATGACCATGACAATGGTGACAAATATCTGTGGGCACGCACAGACTCTGGTACCTGTTATATCTCCATTTAAGCTTTTGCCAGCTTGGAAATAAAGATTGTTGAAATATAAGGCCTAAATGTGTTCTATGGGTACTATATGTAGACTAGTAAAGTCTTCTCTCACTTCCTGGGTACACCAGCCGCAAAGCGAGGACATTTAAAACATGCCACTCTGGGAATGCCAGAGAGCAGGCCACAGGAGAATCAAGAAAATGTCCCAGGCCACAGGCCTCACGTTGCCCCATTACAGAGTTCTTATGAGCTGAAAATGTACCCCCTTTCCCCTGGAATGGTTCCTCCACTCCAAAACCCCAAACCAAAACCCACTGTGGTCCTGGCTTTCCCCACAAGGGCTGTTCCAGGCCTCGCCTGATAAGCCCTCAAAGTCATTCTGTAAACCAGAAAGGGCCAGAGTGCTCCAACCAGTCCAACCTCCAACAGTGTATCTGCCGAGTGCTTCATGGATACAGGGCCCTGTCCCACGTTCTTCATATACGGAATTATGAGGCGTGAGCCTTAAGCACTGTTGCCGCGTTTTTTACGGATGAAGAAACGAAGGCTCGGAGAACTATCAGGGTCACGCAAGGACACTAAAGAAGGGCGGTGCCTCCCCAACTCTCAAGCATCAGACCAGGGTCTCAAATCTGCTGGCGCACTTCCAGCGAACAGACACCTATGAGACAAAATCCAACTGTCTTAATGTTATAATAGGTCCCTGTGGCTTCAGATAAAGTTCCTAGAGACAGAAGCGCACAACATAAATTTGAAAAGTAATATATCTCAAACAACTTACAGAGTGTTGGTGACAAGTGCTAGCAAAGTGGGCTAGAAAACAGAAGTGGCTTTGGGGACAGCATTTACAACACTGATGCCAAAGAATGCTTACGGAGACCAAGAATAAAACTGTTTATGTAACTTGAGGGCAGAATATACCATTTTCATATTTACATGCTATCTTTAACATGATTTTAATGAACGTGCATAATGAAATTAATAAAATAAATTTTTAAGTAGGGAAAGGTACTTCTGGCAATAATGAAGCCACACCAACTGGCGACAGTTCTGCCCGACCTCGACAACCCCAAACCTGCTTCCACTGAACCTCTGCCCACATGGTTCTCTCAGCACTAATGTGCTCAGCCTGCCCCACAACCACAGGAAGCATGCCTCCTCAGACCGCTGGCCATCGGGTTAGAGACCAGGCACTGGAGTGTCCATCTGCAACATGAAAAACTAAATCAAGCGCATCCTTCCCAAATTTCTAGGCAAATTAAGCTAATGGACAGATTCTTCCCCATCATTCGGTTTTTCTCCCCCAATTTCTGCTTGGCTGCCAAGTGACTGCTAATGATTGCTTAAGGATGATTAACACAATCCTGTAACAGAGACGGGTGCTTTGGTACCTAGAAGTGTAGGTTTGACTCTTAGCAAATCCTTATTTCGAGGTGTCACATATAGAACTTCTGATGGAAAAGGCCCCAAAACCACTCAGGGCAAGAGAAAGAGGGGCGCAGATGGAGACCCCAGGGCCCTTCAATGGGAAGGTGGGGGGTAGGGAGCCCCCCCCCACACACACACCACAGCTGCAGCCCCAGGCCCCTCAGATTAGGGCAGCAGGAACCCCAAAACACTGCTCCCTCTGAAGATACTGCCAACAGTGAGCACCAAACTTCAAAACTAACCACCAGCATTGGGGGGCTGGGGCCTGTCTGGTTCCTTTCAGTCCATGTGCTGACAGCCAGGCCAGGACCTACCAGCTACTTTTGTTTCAGGAGGAGCAAAGAAGGCAGGGGCCTCTGTGGACGCTGGAGGCTAGAGTTAAGTTTCGCTCGCTGGTGAGTGGCGGGGGCACAAAGGAAGGAACCACTGGGGGAGGGGAGGCCGCAGAGCTGGAGGGCTGGGACAAAGGGGACAGGAGACAAAGGGACAGGAAAAGGGAGCCGCTTTCTCTTCTGAGGAAGGAACTCTCCTTTTAGCCTAATATTTCACTCATACATCCCTGGGCAAGAAATGAGCGATTACACGTTTGAGGAGGTGGCCTTTGGTGTCCCCAACACCCCTGCAGTCTCAAGCTGCACACCGGTTCTCCTCATTCCCCCACTCCTGCTTGAGCAGGCCCCTCCTCTGCCCACTTGTTTGATCGGCTGCCTTTCTCCAACCTGATCCGCCACCCTGAAGAGAGACAAAGAATTATTTATTGGGAGAGAAGAAAAACCCTCGAAGTGTCAGCCAGTGACAGACATGACACTTTCTACAAAGAGTAAAGAGACAGGAGTGAGGTGCTGGATTTTCTAGTCTGGGGGCGAGGGTATGGAAGGGCCTGTCAACAGCCACAGCCACACACACACACCCACACACACACACACATTCTCTCTCTCTCTCTCTCTCTCTCTCTCTCTCTCTCTCTCTCACTCACTCACTCACACACAAACCAGGCCACCCTCTGCACCCTCAGATGCTCTCTAAAATCCTACTCACTTGGCTCTTTGGGCTTTTTCACATCTTAAATCTACCATCTATATCAGTGGGAGGCTGCAGCGATTAATCTATATTGAACGTGAGAGTGTCCAGCATCAGGACAAGGTCTGCAATAAAGATGGCAAAATCTGAAATGTGGGCACGGACAGACCAGAAAGACCTTGATCATCTGACTCGGGGTCTGGGGTCTCTGTCCCATAGTCAGAAAACCTCAGGGCTGTCTTCACTGCAGCTCCTAATTTGTCTTAATTCGATTTTGGTTTGATTTTGGCAATCAAACCAGAGAGGCTGGGAACGCTGCTCCGGGCTCCTCCTTCCCGTGGGGTCTGGGCTGGGTGGCCAAGCTGGTAACAGCCATGGCTCCTCCATCAGGTCAGGGGCAGACCTTCCCCCAGAGCAGCAGATGTTGCTGTTCCATAGGGGAGTGACCCTTTCTGTGGCCTGCACCTCCCCTCCCTCTTCCCTTCCTGTCCCCACCATGAAGCCCCTCCTCATAGTTCCTGCTCACCCCCAGACCCAATGCTTGAGCCCCAATTACCCCCTAGATAGGGCCGCAGCAACTGGCCTGCCAAATAACTAGACCAAGGATCAGGCCACAATCAACTCTGGATCAGAAACAGTCTCTGCTATGTACAGTGAGGATTTCTGTCCTCTGTCCTGAAAAGAATGCTCTAGTGACATATGCTCCATGTTAAAATAAAAACATTTTCAAAAAAAAAAAAGGAGAGGGAAAGAAGCCATCTATCGTAAGTCTACAAGGCAGTTGGACGGGGCCAGTACCAGCTTCCTGAGAAACTGTGGCCCACAGTGGCCCCAGCGCATGACCCTGGCCCTCACCCGGGGCGGGATATTCCAGGACAAACTCACTGACTCACCGGAAAGGGTGGTGCTGTAGCAGGCACCTGTGCCTCAGAGGTGGCCTGGAGGTGGCTGTGGCCTGGCTGCAATGCCCAAACCCCAATGAACGAGGGGGGCTTTGTGTTTTTGGTCTAGCCTAGAAAAATCAACTCGGGTCTGAGAATGCAGGCCTCTGGAAGCGTGCTTAAGACTAGTATTAGCATCTTCATTCTTTTAGTTTAAGCAGGTCATTTGTCTTCCAGTCCTTCCAATTCTTCTGTCTTCATGGTGCAATTACATTGCCTTCCCCAAACCCAGCCATACCTTCCTAAGGCCCCAAATGGCTACGCACCAACACTGGGACCGAGAAGGCATCGTTTACCACCACTGTACAGAGCAGGAAGTGAATACTCAGTTAATTTCAAGGAACTAGTCCAAAAATCACAGAGCTGGCCAGCCAAGGCAAGAGTAACCTCGCTGGTTTTCCCATCAGGGACAGCGGTCACCCGACAAGAGTTAGAACGCTTTCTGATGCCTTTCTGGGGGACAAGTCCATCTGAACTTGTTAGATGTATCTTCCATGTACAGACATGCACGTAGCATCTTAAAAGACATAAAACCCAGAGAAAGGGAAAGAGTAGTCCATAAACTCTGAAAGGGTAAAAACTTTGCCAGCGTCCTTCTGTCTGTAGCCACACCTCAGAGGAATCAACTATGTGATGAAGGAAAGACTAGACTGATGGGAGGAATATCTAAGAAAAACAAGGATCTTCCTCTGACCTTCACGGTGGATTTTGGATAAAAGGTCCTCCTGAACTGATACCATTAGGATGGTACTAATAGAAAGTGGGGGTTTAAAGAGAGTGGAAAAACCCTTGGGAAAAAGCCAGAATGGCCGACTTAGAACTAAAGAAGCCCCTGGGCCAGGGTGTGGCAGGACCCTCCCTGTAGATACCAGCAGCTACTCACAATGAGAGGCCACCTCCTGCACAAACACCCACAACCACCCCCCAGGAATCTTATTTATCCTCCTCAGCTAAGCAAATAGGAGTCTTCTCAGATAATGCAAAGGTCAGCTGTAGACTGTGTGGCCTGATACGATCGCCACCAATCCTGAATTACAGGGGTCAAATCATAAAATATTCCTGCCCAGATAAGCAGGAGAGTTAGAGGAATCCGAACAGGGCTATTTCCCACCATCTTAGGCTAACACTCTACTGCAACACCAGCTAGGTGCCGGTGTTCAGGATTCCAGACCACATTCCTGCCCATCCACTCCCCAAACCCCTTTACAAAACACAAAAACTGGGCGAGAAAAGAGTCGTGGGGCTTTCAGCCTGAGAGGCCTCATTAGTTGGCAAAAGGTTGGGCTAACTGAACACTGAGCATTTTCCCACACATCTCTGAGGACACTAAACATCTTAAACTCCATCAATATGTCAAAGATCTTTTTCAGAAAAGAAAGGCAGATGCCAAGGCCACAGCTCAAACCAAACAGCAGAACTTAGCCTTGTTCTGAGGGCATTCAGGCTTCAGGGCGTTCCACTGCACAGACGGAGCCCTGGCAGGCAGGCAGCCTCCTGTACCTCCTGATGACTCTCAGTCCACAAATATGAATTCGGTATCCATCAAGTATCAGGGCCTGACTTTACGAAGAGAAGTGCTCCAAGCGAGACAACAGGCTGTGTGTGCAAAGGCCCTGAGGTAGGGAGCATGGTCCGTCTTTCCTTAATACAGCCCAGCAACTAGTATCAAAGTCTCAGGATTCACGCGCCACTCTAACAACAAAAATACAGAGTCGCAATTTTTATTTCAAAACAGAAACATTCCGAAATTTCTGGAAATATTTTTTTCTAACCTTCAGGTCTACCACCTTCTCATTTCTCCCGGCTAACCACCTCTCCATTTCGGCCAGCAGTAGCTTCTAGTTCCTGAATAGCTCCCATGGGCCTCTAGTTTAGGACACACCCAAGCTCCTCGACAGCCAATGGTTACCCCAGGTGCCTGTTCATGTCTCCAGAACAGGCCTGGGCAGGGACCAGGGAGGCCATGTTTCCTAAGCTAAAGAAAGGAGCAAACCTGATCTGCTCTGGGCAGTGCAAGAAAGAAGAAGGAAGTCATCCTGAGTGCAGGGAAGTCCTTGTTCATCCCTCGATGAGCCCCCAGCAATGGGCCCTCCTCTATCCCAGGAAAGGAGAGACTGGGCGCAAGGAGCAAGAGAGAGAACCCAGTTCTGGGCCCTGTATGTGGTGTGCACTGGGAACACACAAACATTTCTAACCTCAAGCACTTGGTTCCCTTGGCTGGTTCTGTCCTCACCCCCACTCCCCACCAAAAACAGACTTCAGGAAGAAAATGAATCAAGTTTTACAAGCTTCCCTATTTACCCAGGGCTACAAATCTATCAGTGGGGAAGCTTTTAAAATAAACTCTCTCCTAGCACTGTCACTTCCTTTCTTCTATTTGCCAACACACACACACACACACACACTCTCTCTCACTCTCTCTCTCTCTCTCTCTCTCTCTCTCTCTCTCTCTCTCTCACACGCACCACACTTCTTATGGGTTACTTTAACCTTGGCTGTGGCTCCTGAGCCTAAAAGAGAAATTCCAGATTCAGAAATAAACTAATCCACCACTTATAAATACTTTCAGCTTTTTATTCGCTCTTCTCAAGTTGCCCATGTGAACGTACCCCAGTATAGCGTCCTGAGCAGAGAGACCTCCCCAGAACACTGGCTATCTTTTAGCCTCTCGTGCGGTCGTTCCAGAAATATTTACTGGACATGTTCTATGGTGCTCTGTGTCATCTGCGCAAAACGGTACTGCAAACTCAAAGTAAATTCCATTTTACAGGTGAGGACACCGAGGCGCAGAAGTTAAGGAACTGGCACAAGTGAAACCGTGAGTAAAGGCCCTAGCGAGGATCAGAACCTAGGATGCTTTACCGTGTTTTTGGTACCCTGGTTCCCTAGTACCCATGTCTCTCTCATACACAAAAAGCAAAGTTGTTGCCTTAACAGTAAAATAAAAATAAAAATGAAATAATTCATTATAGCTCACTAGCCGCTGTAATATTACATCTTGAAAGCTAAAGGCCGTTTTAACTGCTGTTTCCCAAAAGGATCATGGAAAACACAACCGGCAGAACATAGAGCCTGTGCTTTAACACCGACAACGCCGTTGGGTACGGTTTGTAGAGGCACACAGTGTGGGGCAGCTTTTCCACAGGACAGGGAGGCTGCCCAACGGGCTGGAAGGACCCAGCAGCTCAGCAGTAAGGGACCGAAAGGAAAAGTAAGGGCTGGGTGGCCTTCCCGTAGTGGCCCCTGAACCCCTTCTACGGCTTGAGGTCCTCCAGATAAAATGACCCATGTGCAGAGTGCCCTGCAGTTTAGAGCTGACCCCATCATAAACTCCTAGGTGCTGGGGAGGAGGGTAGAGCAACGGAGGCCCCTTCTGGCAGATGACGGACCCAGGCTGCGTGCTGGGGTCTGTGGCTGGAAGCAGCTCAGATCATCTCAACCCCAGCTTCAAGAAGACTGCTTATAATTCATATTCCAGTGTCTGCAGGGGAGGCAACACCATGGTATGCTCCAGAAACATAAAATGGGAAGAAGCACTTGCTCCATATCAAACCTGTCTATCTTATTCATCCAAAATTCTCTAGCTGGCTTTCTATACCTCTAAACCCATTAAAATGGCCCTACTTTCTGATCCCATCTTCCTCCCAAACTAGACACACATCTCCTCTCTGGCTTCTGTCCACCCTCAAATACAACTTGGGGGTTCCTTTCCTTCTGGCCTGCCCGCATCCCCCACATCCGCAGACCCCACACCTGGGCACCTCCTTCCCCAGTTCTTCACTTTGCTCAGCCTTAAAGCAGAGGCAGTACAAACTTTCATTCCATCTGTCCCTCTCGCTGGTTGCCCAGAGTATAAAAATATATATATTTTATAAAAAGTTGGGTATCATTATTCACCTGAGTTAGTGTCTGAGGTCCAACCACACTTCATACATACATAGTCATTTGTTTCCTCCCTGGACTCTGTCCCCTACTGTTTATAGCTTACTGGGTGTCAGTCAGAAAACACCTTAGGTGACAGACTGGGGGAGATTCCTAAAAAGAACTCTAACTCAGTGACTTTATAAAGGGATTGAAGTGGAAATTCAACTCCTTGTTTGAAGGAAAAAAAGCTGAACTCAAGGCTTTCCTTCCTTCATGAAAGGAAGGATTTCCAACTAACCCTTTTACCAAAATCCAATGTGGCCTCCTAACTAAAATCCCCCCTATTCTACAGAAGGGCCTTTCTCAGATTATTTTCCTTCAAAAAAATAATAAAACCCACAATTTACACACTGAGTATCTTTACTTTCCAAACCATTCAGAATTAGGGAAAGGGGGGGAAAAACACGTCTGTTTCTATTTGAAACTGTCAAAATTAGCATTCAGTAATTAAAAATCACACCCTTTCTCTTAATAACCTAACCAGCATGATACAATCAGGTTGTGCCAACTCTTTAATCTAATTGACTAATTACAGATTTTAATTTAGTCAGTTACTGAACAACTGTTGACAATTTGTTTTCATTAGGGACAGAACAGAATAAATATTTAGGCTTCCAGTCACAAAGACTCCTGCGATCAGCTCTCCACTGTGACCCCAACTTCAGAGCAACTCTGGCTCCACCGACATCCTCAAACACAGGTACGCACGTGGCTTTCCACCCACTTCTCAGCTATAGCCTGCACCACACAAACCTTCCTACATGGCCCTCTTTAGGCAAAATCCTTGATATGAACGGACCCTCCATTCCCAAAGTACAGGCAATTCCCAAATTCACACACGTCACTCAAGAAGTGGCAAACACTTAAACGTTGTGAAGAAAAAATAAATTCAACACTACATGTCACTGGCTTTTAAGCAACAAAATAAGTTAACAGTCAAAATAGGTTTATCTGCATTCATCTCACTGGGAAGCAAACTGTCACTGACATTTTTTTTTTTTTAAAGACACACGTTTATAGATTTCTACTGAAATGATCCAATTCTTCCCAAATGCATTTTCCCAAGACTTCTATCTCCCAAAGTCATCCAAAAGTTTATCAAAATAACAGTGTAGCTCCAAGGCACAGAATGGGTCCCTGGGTTCTAGTGCTGACTCCATCATCTAATAACCATGGGCTAACGACTTCACTTCTCTGAGCCTCGGTTTCCTCAACCAAAGAATAGGATTAAAATAGTCTCCCTCTGCCTTATAGAGTTACAGGGATTAAATGTTAAACCCCCACATAGTTCCTGGCCCAGGGCAAATGTATAATAAATGATGGTCACCACTGTTTCAGAAATCTCGTGTGTATTCCTCACTGTCCCCGCGCAACAAATTAGGAAAGTCCCAGAAGGAAGACAGTGGCCAAAGGTCACAGAGATAGTAAGTGGGGAAATTTGGTTGAGAAAGATGATTTCTGGACCCACACTATCTAGTGATCCATCTCCTTTGCTCAATGTCAGCTCAGAGCAGTGGGGAACAATGTACTTGCGCCTTTGCAAATTTGTAGGGACAGGGACTCTGGAGCATCTTCTAAAGATGAGAACTTTCTACTCAGTGTCTTACAACCCTGAGTCACCCATCCTCCACGCTGCATTTTCCCTAACAAGGAAGCCTTGCCTACACTGACTGCTCTTCAATGGATGACCTAGAGAGAGAACTCTGCCTTGTGGCCCTCCTGACTCCCAAAGAAAAATCTGAGGAGCTTCCCTCCATAGAACTTAAGCCTGGCCATCGCAGAACAAAGCTAGGAGCTCCCCACACTACACTGCTAGGGGGCTGTGAGAAGCACCGACGTGAAGCCAGAGGTTCGCAGCCTAAGGACTCAGGAGGGACTCTGGACCGTTGCGGGTATTTTTGAAGTTCAACAAGAATCAGGTCTGCCTCAGCTGAAATAGAACCCAAATAAATACCCAATATTTTCTGTTGGCTAGAATTCCACTAAACTGGTGTGCTCACACCAGTTCCCCTAAGCTAGTAAGAAACCCTGATAAGCACCAACTATATAGTTCTCATTTCTATTTCTTCAACAAAATGAATAGTGACCCAATGCATGCAATCTATTTGTAAGTAAAATATTTTCAAGCACAGAGTCCACAGGGAGAGGTAGAGGATTAATAAAAAGGGGCCTTTGAAGTGAAAAGATGGGGAAATTCCCCTTTAAGGTACAAAGGCCCAAAGCAGAACGTCTTCTTCCTGGCTGAGGTCACTGACAACCAGCCCAGTCCGTCTGCCAGAGGAGAGCACAACATTGGTAAGGGACCATACGACCCCCAGGCAGGGCCGTCAGCTCGCACGTCCCCATTTAGGCCTGCCAGCCCCAGTACCAAACTACCCTGGGCTGGCTAGTGGGTAGTCAATTAATTAGGCAGCAAAAATGTCAAATCTGGTATTAATTTTTAGGGAAACCAGACAGAACAGTAGTGAAGAGTACTTTAGTTGACATGTACCTTCAACACTATTGAATCTCTCTAGTGCCTCAGTTTCTTTAACTATAAAACAAATAAAAATGAAACTTAACCCACAGGGCTATTTTGAGTATGGCAGGAGGTAAGACCTAAAAGCATTTAGAGCAGTACCCTGGCATCCAGTTAGCGCTCAATAATTGTTTACTGTTATCAGTTCTTCCTTCGTGAAATGGGAAGAACATCCCATACACTTCACTGCCCAAATAGAACAAGGAGTAAGAACACTTTTAAAGGTCTTGACACACAGTAAGTACTCAAAAAACACTCGTTTTCTTCATTAAACACGGGACTCATTATTATTAAACCCCAATGCTATAATATGGTAATTTATCCCTCACAAGTAAGCATCATCCCGACTCCCAGTGGCTCAAGCGCCCATAGAACATCACTCCTTAAAAATTACCAGAGTCAAACACTGTGATTTTTACACAGTCTCATCTCTTCAAGTTCCCTTTGACGAAAATGCTGCTACCAAAATAATGCCAAAGAAAGTATGTGGCAACGGTCAACTAGATTTAAGTTCCTTTCTGTAGCTTGAGTTCAGAACCAACTAAAACACTCTGATGATCAAGTTTTCTGCAATTCCCTATTCCAAGCATTAGCACGCTGACAGAAATTCACTGCGGTTTTTAAAGGGGCAGCCGTCACAACTAACTCAAAATGGATTGGCTTCCCCGAGGCTGAAATGCCCTGCTGAAACCATCAATTGGCCAGTTTGGAGATAAGGTGGTGGCCGAAATTCCCTGCCACGCTGTAAAATCCCCTCTGAAGCGGCTCACCAGCCCGGAGATCCACAGCGAAACCTGCGACCAGAGCTGCGGCCAGCACTGCCTCGTGTAACACAAGCGGGCTCGGCGAGCGGGATCTGGCGGGTGGCGCTGCCAAGAGCAGAGGCCTCCAGAGAGAGGATAACATTTTCTACTGGAAGCCTTCTAAAAGACAGCGAGAAAAGAAGGGCAGTGTGCACACGCCCGACACCAGGCCTGCCCACTGGGCCGTTTGCCCCCTCGGCACAGGCCGGGTGGCCAAAGCCACAGGAAGCCCAGGGCATCTCCCAAAGAAAGCTGCAAAATTCCCAAAGGACAGCACAGAACACAGACAGACAGACACAGGCGCCAACCTCTGCAATGAAGGTTTTCTGAAGTCAGTGGCTGCCCCAGGAATCGGGAGCTCATCCAGCCATGAACTTGCTGGGTTACCACCCTACCCTATGCCTCGGTTTCCCCATCTGTAAATCGAGAGGCTCTTGTTTCACATATGTCCTACGATTTGATGGTCAGTTCAAATTTGAAGCAGCCTTCTCACAAGGGGATAACAATTTACAAACCATTTCATGTGCTTTCACTTGACTTCAAAGAAAACCTTGAGAGGCCGAAAAAAAGCCAAGCCTTAGTTCACCTCATTTCATATCACAGACAAACGAAAGCTCAGAGAGGCCAAATGACTTATCCAAGGCCATGTGAAAGAATCAGAACTTAAACCCTGTCATCCAAGTCCAAATCCTGTGTACTGGCCACAACACGGCTTTAGTCCCCATCATCGACCAGCACAGAGCCAGGCACACAGCAGGGACCCAGGACTAACTGCCTAACAGCCAACTGTTGCACCGGGCCGGTCTGCAAAGCCACGCTCTGTCCATTCCAAGAGCTGGCAAAGCTGCAGCTAGCATCCTGGGCGTCAGGGAGGTCTGCCACCCCAGAGCATGCTCTCTGAAACAGCCTTTTGTGACAGGGAAAGAAGGATCAGAAGAAAACCTCAGACAGAAGCCCCAGGGAGCAGCCATGCTTCTTAAGGTCAGAGGACTGTGAAACAGAAGTGAAATGTCAGGCGCTTCACCCAAACACACAAAGAGCAGGAGACACAAAGCCTGCCTCAGGAGCTGTGCAAACAGCTGTCATCCAGAGGGGACAGGGAATTTGGGAGGCTGGGCCAACCTGGGTTCAAACAGGATGCCCTGAGACCTATTCTCAAGAATTTGCTGAGGCCAGAGCCTGAGTGGTGCAGATGTTCAGACAACACCCTCCACAGGGGGCCCAGGACCCCTGCCTCAACTGCAGAGCGGGAGGAGCTCCCCAAGGCCAGTCGGCAGGGACAAGTTGCAGACTTCAAAAAGGGAGCTGGCTACTGCTTATTCAGCGTTCAGCAAACATCTGCTAAGCACCTTCCACGTGTTCGAGGCGCTAGAAATATGGCAGCAAACACCAAAGACAGAGGTGCTGAGCACCCCACAAGCAGCACTTTGGAAGCAAGGTCGGGGAGACAATTCTCCAAGGAACCCTCAAAGGTGGGGAGGATTCCCTCTTTGTTACAGATTAGGGACTAAGGCCAGCAATTGCTTGTCCCTGAGCCTCAGTCACTCAACCTAGAGGTCCCAAGATTCACTCTCAGCCTCTCCAGTCTTGTGGCTTTCAAAGTTTGGACCGAGTCCCACAACAAGGCAAATTGTATACCATAATCCAGGGCACGTGTTCATTCACGGGCACACAAATCACTGAAAACAAGTTACCCAAATTAATACTTACATTTAGGTTCTGTCATACAGTTATTTCATTTTTTTTTGTAATTGCCAGTCTGACCCAATAAGATGGTCTTAGGAGGCATTAACGGGTCACAACTCAGTTTGCAAAACAATGGCTTACCAGGTAGCACTTGTCTACCCGCACTAAAACCTGTATTTAACACGCCTGATCCCAGGACAGGGATCAAACCCTTCTCACTTCTCAAGGCCCAGCGTGCAGCTCATCGACCTCAGGGATTATTCAAGATTGCAGGAGGCCCCAAGAGTGGGACGGCAAAAAGGAGGTGAAAATGAGGGCTCCTACCCTCAGGAGCTTCCAATCTAGAAGGGGGAAGGGAAGAGACACAACCTTGACCCAAATCACTCTCCTTCCAGGGAGTAAGGAGCAAGTGAATAATAAGACACAAAGTTCCCAGGGAAAAAAAAAGGAGAAAAGGGGGTGTTCCCACGAGGGTGGTCCTGGCAGGCCTAGTGAAGGCAGGCACATTCCAGGCTGGCATCTGCTCTACAGAAGGGCTGGTTGGCAGGGGAGCAAAAAAAAAAAAAAACCCTCTCAGGTGGTACAGTACCAAGTAGGGACTTCAGAGGAGGTCACAGAGGCCTGGGGAAAGTTCCAGACCCCTAGAGCAAGAGATGTGGCTAGAAGAGGAGAAAATGGTCACTGACGGAAGCACACAGGCCGGGGGCTGGTCAGGAGCATCTGTGTGCCATCTCAGTTCAGAAGCGCAGGGGCTGGTTTGAGGCTGTGCGTGTGAAACCCCTCCCCACCCCACCCCCAGCCACTTCGGGGTGCTTAAAGAAGATGCACTCAAACCCAAGGATCCAGAGAGCTGATCAACAAGTGGGCAGGCCAATGATGGCTCATGTTTCACACTTCTCACCCCGAAACCCCTGCCACGGCCCCGCTTTTGGCCGTCAGAGTCAGGATTCATAGCAGGCAAGGTGAGACAGTAAGAACGACAGCACACGTTTATGTGGCGCTTACACTGTGCCACACACTGTATACAGTGTGTGTGTGTGTGGTGTGTGTGTATGTACACACAGGCGAATAAACTCAGTTAATCCTCATGACTACCCTCTGTGGTATACTTTATTAACCCCATTTTCCACCTAAGGAAACTGAGACACAGAGAAGTTAATTAAGGTGTCCAAGTTCGCATAGCTTGTAAGCGTAACAAGGCAGCCCAGGGCAAAGAACCCTGATTGGGTCTGTAGGGTTCAGTCCTACTGGTGACCTCAGGCGGGGCATCCTTCTCCTCTGGGCCTCAGTTTACCTACTTGTAAGGTGACCAGGTGACCTCCAGTTCCACTGCCTGCAACCCTGCTTCTACGCAGACATTAAATACATTTCACAGCCTCTAACAGGGGTAGAACTGTTTACCTACCCCCGCAACCTGTCCATCTCTCCAAAGAAGATCATTCTGCACAAGTGTTCTTAAGCACTTATCACATCCTGACCTGCATCTAGCTCTTCAACTACACAATGAGCAGAGCAGGCAGTGATCGGGCTTAACACTTTAAAACTAAGATGTGTGGCTCTGCTCCTGCCTGGTCTGAGAACCAGCTGATCAAGGTCTCAGGCTCACCTTAGGAAGTCAAAAGAGAAAGCAGCCAATGTACCCAGAACCAACATCCTGTGGACCTTTCCCAAGCTCACCTTCTCCTTCAGGCCCCTCACTCAATCAGAAAGTCAGGTGAGGCCCAAGGCCAGCTAAGACAGCATACACCCAAAGCAGGCCATGATAAGACCCTGACTCAGGGGCTTTCAATCCTGCTGTCCCTGTAAGCATTTACACAGCACTTCAGAGCACAACAGCTTTCCTTGTGCCTTTTCTCACGGCCGCTCCCACAGTGGGCTGAGCAGAAACACCCTTTGTGCCTATTTCACAGTTGAGAAACAGACCTTAAGAAGTGAAGCCCCTCCCTGCCCCCACCCCCCACACACACACCCACTCACAAAGGGTATGAAGTCGAAATGTGAATTCGGATTTCTGCTGATGCCAAGTCATCAGCCCTTTGGGTCTCACTATTTAGCTGTGTGGCAGCCACATGTGGGAGTGGGACAGGACCACTCTGTACAACACAGATAAGGGGCACAAATATCTCAGGGGAGTACTTATCAGTGCCAGCCTGTGGCAGGACGCCTGCTCTGTCCCATGCAGGGGTGTGGGGGTGAGACCAGATGGCTGGTATGGAGGGAAGAATCTACGACACATCAGGAGCCCAGGCACCAGAGGGCATCACTGGGAAATTCACCTGTCCAGTTCCCTAGGGTCAACTTGCTCTCCCAGGAAAATATGCTGTTGTCGCCACAATATTCAAAGTCTTGGGGAAAACATTTAAGGCTATAATGAGAAAGGAAACAAATTCTCTAAGTACTAGCCACAGAGAGACATACATTTGACATATACACTACTACTTAACACTTATGACAACCACACAAAAGAACCACCATCTCCCTATTCAATGATGGGGGAACTGAGGATCCAAAAGTCTGCCCTGTCTGGAAACGACAGAGTAGGGACTGGAATTCAGGTGTGCGTCCCAGCCACTACTCAGAGCCCAACTCTTCAAAATCCAGAGGATTCAAGGAAAAGAAAAGCGTACACAGAGAGAAACATTCCTAAAACTCATCTAGCCAAGGCTACAGAAAACCCCATTACCCTGGCGAATCAAAAACAAACAGTCATTATTGTCTGTTTGCTGTAAGCTCCCAGCAACATGTATTAAAGAAATTTATGTGAATCGTCTAACGCACTCGTGCCATGGTCAGAATTATTACCAAGCTAAAAAAGATTAATTTTTCTAAATACTCTAAACCCTAGACATTATAATAAAGGCTACAGCTAGTGTAACATTTCTGTTATCTTGGCTGACAGGACCTCAAGTACATACACCTCTCTTCCACTCCTCCCTCTTATGATTGAAGTATACACACGCTCACACACAGAGGAGAGAAGGTCGAGGGAAGGGGGCAAAGTGGCTCTGGCCTGACATCCCCACTAGAGAACCTGCTTCCCCTGGAAAATTAAGATGGCCCAAGGGACGCTACGCTGCAGGGAAAACCGGGTGTCTCCTGGCTCCCTCAGAGCGGTGGCTGACACAGAGCTAGCTCTCAGTCCAAGTTTGCAAATGCTTAGCTAACAAAGATGGCATTATGCAAAGACTGGTGCGCACGGCTGGTCTTGGAGTTCAAATGAAGTGACCACTGCCAAAAACTTTGTTTGGGTCCCCACCACTCCCCCGCCCCACCTCCTGCCTTGAAATAAAGGGCAAGGATTTGCAATTTGGGGTCTTGCTGCCACTTGAAACCCATTAAGGTGGCTGCATTACCCAGGTCCTAGCAAAATGCAATTCCAGTTACTCATTTAGTGTTTAATTAGCTACCGATGGAAGAGACTGGCAGCCTCTGGGGTTAAGAGGAATTGCAGCAAATGGGGTGGGAGCCCAAAGAAAGGACTCAACACAAAGTCTAAGCTCCAAAGGGAGTGGGGAAAGAAACAACTGTGTGTGTTTTGTTTTCATAATCTGCCACACAAGGGTGCCAAGGGTCAGAGCCAAAGGCAACGCCACGAACTTGCCAGGACCTCTAGGCAGATAGCTAGGCTAGCTTTTCATGGAGGAGAGCACTCCCCCAGCTACCCAGCGTCCAGCTACAGCCTTCTCCCATTCCTGCCCGTACTGCCACCTCTTATGCTCCTGTCCCCAAAAAGGCTCGGGCAAATGTGGACACTCCCCACCTGGCAGGAACCTCAGCTCAGCACATCCAAGGAGAGCCCTCTCAAATATCACTTTGCTATTTCAAACCCACCAAGGACACACACTGAACCCCTGCCACCGAGCCACAAATACCTCCATTCCCATACAACGCCTAGGACTCTGGGGCACTCTCCTACCTAACCGATCTTCCTGGAGACAAAGGCTAACAGCAAGAAGTGGAGGGGACAGCAGAACCCTGCTGGGTGGGAGCACAGGAGTAAGGGAGCCAGCCCCACTGAGGGAGGTTGAATCAGGAGCTCGTGATGGCTCACAAGAGGTCTTCGGAGCAGAGAAATTGAGGCTCAAGACTCACCAAGGTCATGGGACTCCATGTCCACTACCCATCCCAAGTTCTTCATCACTGAGGATCACAAAGGGGCTTGGGATTTGGGATAGCAGTCCATGAACCTCCTGAATCATATACAAAGTCTCCTTAGTGGGGATACATTTTTTTTCTGGAAGGCAAAGTCATAGCTTTTATGACATTTTCCCTGCCGAAAGAGCCACTGCATCATAACAAACTCCCTTCCCAGAGCTCAGGTCCCACCTCTGCCAGTGACTCTGCAAATCATCTTTCAGGAACTTCAGTTTAATTCTCTGCTAAACTCATTTCTTCAGCGAATTTCTTTTATTTATTTACTTATTTATTTATTTGTGCCTACAGCACCTGGTATTCCTAAGTGGTCTCCCATCCAAGTACTAAGCAGGCCCGACCCTGCTTAGTTTCCGAGAGCAGATGAGATCGGGCACATTCAGGGTGGCATGGCCGTAGACTCTTCAGTGAATTTAGCAGAGAACATAGGCACACTTCCAGCAGATGCAAACACCTTCCCTCTGTTTTGCAGGGATTCTGTACCAAAAGAGTGTAGCATAAGCTCAGAGGAAGACTGTGAAAGACCGAGGCCTAGTCCCAGCTCTGCCACCCCCTGGCCATGTGCCCTTGGACATACCACGTAAACGCCAAGCCTCGGGCTCCCGCACCTAGAAAATGGGCATGAGACTTAATAAACCTGACCAACGAGGTAGGCGTGAGGCCAAACCACAGCCACATACTGTAAAAAGCATTATGAAAAGTACAACGACGTGAACAGCGCAAGGAACCATGGCTCCTCACTGGCCCTCCTGCTCAGACGCCACCTCAGGGTCTTGCCTACTCCACTGGTTTCTTGCCACCAAAAGGAAAGCACAAAATTAGCTACCACAAGGATGGAAAGGGCTGCTGCTAGTTGAGGAGGCATCACAGACACTCCTACCAACCGCGCAGACCCTGGAGGAGGTCAGTGTTGAGACCGCCAGGACACCCCTGGGCCCGCAGCAAGACACGCAGCTGGCAGGTCAGAGCGTCTACTCCACAAACGGCCAGGACCCAGACAACAGCACCTAAGAAAACCCAAGGGGACCCCAACGGCTCTCATCAACATTCTGAGTACTACTCTGGCCAGAGGGGAACAGCACGAGGACCTTAGGCAGGGTCCCTGTGAGCCGCTTCTCATGGCTTCAGGGCTCTTCTGACTTAAGACAAACCAACTTCTCAGAAAAGCCCACTCCGGGTACCACTCCCCGTTATATGTGGTCAACATCAGGGCACTCTGGCTTATAACAATGAGCCAAGAAACCTGAAGTTGCCAGATGTGTGGGGGAAAATAGACTGTGACTCAAATAAAAACTCACCAATTCAAAGAAAATTTAAACCCCCCTCCCAGCTGAGTCACCTGGTTCATTCCAGGCCCTACAGCCTGGCCTTGACCTGAGAAGAGTCTTCAATGTCACCCTGATCTATTAGGAAGGAGAGACAACTTGCAAGGAACAAAAAATCATTTCCCCAAGAAAGCTGAGACCCGGCTCTCCCCGATAAACACAGGTCCTTTCAAGTCCAGAAGGACCAGGTGCTTCCCTCCTCATCCCTGCCCTGCAACCATGGACTGCTTACCACCCCCTAAGGCCCGGGCCTGGTACCTGGGCTGCACAGACTCCCCACAAACTGTGAGAATCTCTGAATCTCCTTGATCAAAACAAAAGGCCAGTCACTGCACACTCTCATTTACACTCCATTTTATCTTCTAAAAAGGATTTAAGGTAACTAGTTAACATACATTAAAATCACCTGACTCAAGATGACCTAGCAAAAATGAAGTCACTGAAAGAATATCGTCCAGTATTCCACTGGCTATTCCAGACCAGGTTACTCGTTGACCCCAAATTACCTATTTTTTCTTACCCACAGTTCTTTACCTCCTTATTTAATTAGCATGTGTGCCTACTGTGTGCAAGGTATTGTGGGAACTACAGAGATGAATAGCTCTGTGGATGAATGGTCTCTGGCATGGAAAAAATTAATAAGCTGTGGTTGGAAAGACAAACCTGAATGATAAGTTTAGTCAGAATAGGTGTGGACAAATGATGCCACGAACCTGTGAGGCTGAGCCTTAGTGAGGTCAGGAGCACTGATTCTGGAGTCAGTTACGACTTGTGTTGAGATCCTAATTCTACCACCACCTACAGGCTGTGAAGTAGGCTGTGAAGTAACCTCGCTGTGCCTCATTTTCTCCATCTGCAACATAGAGTTAACATGCCTTCTCTACAGAGTCACTAAACCTACAGCTCTCTGGCCAGGGCCCAGCACACGGAAAGCCTCCAGCAGAGCCTTTGTGTAGGTTTTTAGACGCTGAGATTAAGGAGCAATCGGAGTGCGCAGAACATAATCATAAAAGTCTTCCATGAAGGAGAACTCAAAAGGTGATAGGATGTGAGTGGGTACAAGAGACATGCATTGCAGACATGAGGAAAGAAGTCCAGAAAGGGACTATAGCGATAATACCGGCAAGAAGGAATGAGGGCTAAATAGATGGTAGCCATGGGAATAGGCAGAACACATGAAGATTGAGAAGGACAAAAAGGTTTCCTTTTTCTTACATATTTCTTAATTTCTTAATCTTTTAGTTTTCTGTCACCCCTACGACTCAATGCTATCTCTCTTAACTCCTTCAGAACTGACGTTCCCTTCCTGTCCCCATTCATCATTCCATCCCTCCTCCCACATGACCTGACTCATGTACAGCAAGTGGATCCCAATCCAGAAAAAAAGGGTGTTAACCCTAAAATCTGTGAATCCTGGGCCTGGATCGGTGTAACCTCATTTCTTTGTAGCATCTTCCAAACGTCTATGCCAGCTTCCAAACGTCTATGCCAGCCTCAGCAATCTCTACACAATTCAGCTGCCACTCCTTGACGAATTACTGAGAGCTGACCCATGCACGTTTTCCGGCCACCGTAGCTTCAAGTCGGCGGACCAAACCACACATTCCCAGTCCCACATTACTTACTACAGTATTAAACTTAGTTAAAAATCATTAATGTCCCTGAACAATACCTCCAAAAGGTAATGGAGACTACCTATACCAAGAGATTGACTTGAAATAGGCATCCCTACCCATCCCAAACTCTAAAATAAAACCATATGCATAGACAGCAGCCAAAGACTTGCCGTACCAGAATTGACTAGCCATAGGTTTAAAAAAAAAAAAAAAAAAAAAGCGCAAGACTTGTACTAGGTAGAAAGGTCAAATTCACCAACTATTTTTCCATGGCTAATGTACCTCTTAGCCTCCTCCCCAGACCTCCAGCTCAGAAAACCCCATGATCACCACCACAGATTTTCCCAGAAGAACCGCATCACAAGTGAACTGGTCACCTCACCTTTCACTACAAAAAGTTTACCAGGCCATAAATGTTATCTACCAGTTTCTCTTTTTTCAACCCTAGAGAGGACACAAGAACTGGTCCATTTCCTCAGCATTCCACTCCAAGGGCATTCACTTTTTAGTCATAGCAGAATTTCATCACATTGAATATTTTCAAAACCAGGCAGCCTCCAGCTGAGTCTCTAACTCCTCTTATTACAGAGGAAATTTTCACCATAAGATATTCATGGTAATGGGATTTGACCACTTGTGAAACTCAACCAGATGGGTTCTGGTCTCCTAGTCCAGTTTCAAACTCTGCATGCAAGGGACGCAGATGGCCTGGCCAAGTGGGTGGGCCCTGATGACGTTTAAAAAACCAACCTCCACTCCCCGGAGCTTGGGACTTGGGGACCATTCCCTCCCCACTTCATGCATAAGTGCAAGACAAAATAGATCACCTCTTACATGCACATGTGCGCACTCAGGCATACATACAGACACACTTAACTGTCTCAAGGCCAAGAGGACTAAAAAGGAGGCCAGGAAGATCTTCAGACACTCCCCCTTCTATCTTCCCCAGAAGATCCTGACCTGTTACATCTGATATAAAGTCTGACTCCAACTCAGGTTTAGAGTCCAATTTTCTTTTGAGACGGACTGGCACTGGAGATGGACATGTGGCAGACGTGTCTCTTATGAGCATTTCATCTTAAGAAACTCATCCAGATAGAGAGTGAATGATAGGACAGGAAGCACTACCATGTAATGAAATTAACTATCTTCACAAGAGTATTTTGAACACAGTATTATAAGCCAACCAAGGACCTCAAAGTAAACATCATCTTAGTAGACACATGAGCCCTCCACCAAACACACACACGCACGCACACACACACACACACACACCCCAAAACATAATTTGAAAGATCACTCCCTAAGAAGTAATACAGGAGTCCATTTCAACAAATTCATGCTTAATACCCCTTCTACTCCAAAGCACAAGTTTCGTATTTGCTTTTTGGGGTGTTGTGGTTCATTTTTTGCCTTAAACCAACACCAAAGAGGCAAAGGCCCCTCCCAGTTAACTGTCCACTCTGAGCATAAACCTCACATGGTTGAGCCTACACAACACCACTTAATTCTCCAGATAGGTATCTGCACTCTTTGCATAATTACAACATCATGAAATACCGTTCACCAAGTCAGAATGCTCCTGGAGAAGGATACCGGGCGAAGGCAGCAGGGAGGTGGGCAAAGAAAGAAAGGCAAGGAAAAAACAAAACCCACTGCCAACTGGCCATGTATTTGCTTTTGGTCCTAAAGAAGTTAGAGCTATCCAACCCTGTAATTATTGCCAGGATTAAAATTTTGTTACTCACGTAATCATGAAAGGCTTTTGCTTCACTTGAATGTTCACAAGTGTCTCGCCTTTCAGGAGCTGCACAGTAAAGGTCCCAAAATACGCTGCAAGTTGAAAAATAAAATAAGATCGGGTTACTAATTATGACTTGTGTATACAATGGCAAGCACACAATGCACGGTGCTAACAGCACCGGGTCTCCCAAAGGCTCAACCCCACCTTTCCAGCCTTCACTGGGCAAACTTAGCCTAGAAAACAAATGGACCTAACCTCTTCTGGCAAGCCAGCCACTTGTAATAAGAGTAATAGTTCTCATCTATCAGGCACCTACTATATGTCGGATGCCTCACACCCATGATTCTGCTTGTGACTACCACAGCACTGTAAGACGGGTGATTTATCCCCACTTTATACAGGGGGCATGGAAGCATGGACAGGTTAGTACAACCCACTCACGGATGCCCGGACAGAACAAGTAGGACTCTGAATGAAAATCCATGCCTGTCTCATCTGTGCCCCTTTCACTGTTCCCCACCCCCACTCAACCCAAAATGGCTGCATTTAGTAAAAAGATTAAATTGTCAAAGTCAGGACTATGATTCATACATGCAGCAAATTGGGTGACTCTGGCGGTAAAGAGAACCTATAGGTTCTTAACCCAGGATTTCATACCCCTAACACCTCCCACTTACCCCCTCCCAGCTCCGCTCTCAGTCAGGCCCTCCCCCAAGGTATTCGCACACAGAACCACTCCACCCCTGCCCACCAAAGAACATGTGTCAATTAGCCAAAAGTCAACCCAGTATCTTGTCCCGTCATGTTGAAATAGAGAGTCCTCCTCAGAAAGGCACCTGTGCAGCAAAAGGGGGGACTGGAGGAGTGGGAGCCCAAGATATCCCCCCTCCATGATTCTGTATGATCACTCCACCACTTGGTATAAAAGGAGAACAGACATACAAGTCCTTTGTCAACCAGTAAAACCCTGTGCAAACATGAGGTAGTCACTGTATTAACAAGGGGCCTTAGAAACTCTCTCCAGGTCAGAAACCCAAGTCTAGAGATGGGAAACGGACTGAAGGGTAAAATGGGCACCAGAGAGGAAGTCTGAATCCTGGTCAGTGCTCCTGTCCCCATCACACACATACAGTACAGAAAAAACCATCTCAATTGCCAGCTCTGCCAGTCATCAGACAAGCGTCTCACTCAAGGTGAATGAATAATGCAGCCTCTCTAGATCAGCTCCACCCCTTCCTCCCACCCCAAAAACCCTGGTCATTTGCTCAATATCAAATCATATAAGGCAACTTGTAACTACCAAGACCACAGCCAGAGGCACCACAGCCTACGCCGGCACAGCAGACAAGGCTGGATAAGTTCCAGGGAGATTATGGATAAAACAGGAAAATCAGGGACTTCTACTAGCTGCAGAGGGGGCTGAAGAACATTCCTTTCTGTCCTCTGAAGCTGCACATATTTGATTAACTCCTCCACACACTAAAGATTTCTAGCACTATAAACTCCCCAGCCCCTTCTAAGTAACTTTGATTCATAAGCCTAGGTTTCTGCAAAACCCATGATGGTCAGACTGGCCAACCCCATCCACACACTCCTCTCCAAAAACAACCACAGTAAACCTATCACCCTCTCCAACAGGTAGAATTCTTACGCCACACCAAATGCCTCCAACACTGGCAGTTTCAAGGTTGGCAGAAGTAATTAAAAACTTATTTTCCCTGCACAAGTTAGAACAGACACTTCACCCCACCCCCCACCCCCCCACATTTCAAAGAGACTTGAAACAGTAACTCAAGCTGGCGGTCAGGTAAACGTGCTAAGATCCCAAGACAGGGCACTCAGTTTTCCTGAACTCCACAAAAATATCAAAAGCCACTCTGCTTTCTTTTCCTTTTCAAAAGGATGTCAAAGACTGCACTGATCAGTTCCACAAAATACCCAAGTCTTAAGGGCACTGAGACTACTCCCGCTGACCCTAAGTCTCCCTCCTGCCTGCTGCAAACCTACACCAGCAGAGGGGGTCCCCACCAGCAGGGCCGAGGGGCCCCTAACTGCCAGCTACAGCCAAACTGAGAGGTCAACGCCAAGCAGTCTAAGTTCTCCGTAAAATGAAACTCTGTGGTTTTAGGGATGCTGGGGGTGGGGGCAGGGCCCAGAGGAGAGGAAGGTCCAGTCAGTCTGAATCAGTATCTTTAAAGGAAGTGGCAGCCCCTTCTTGCCTTTTCTCAGGGTGCCTGGAAAAGGCCAGAATAGATTCTCTCTCTCAAGGTTTTGAGCTCACAGTAGAAAAAAGAAAAGACAGGCCAGTTTGTAAAACAGACCTGGTATCCCCTCACCCCGCCCCGCCCCTGCCCCCACCCCCTCTAATTAAAGCAGCATGCAAGAATTGACAAAAATCCTTCAAAGTTTTTTCAAGCCTGCCCAGTGGCCCAGAGATGGAAAAGGAAGGAGTTTCTGTCCAAAACACCAGGCACAATTTAGTAGGTTCTCAATAGGAGTGGAAAGAGGAGCCAAAAACTTTAGGCACTAGCCTCTTCTGCCCTTTTTCTCCTTCACTGGTCCTAGTTTGAATGCCCAGAGGTGCCCTGTTCTGTGCAATGCTGAGGCTAATGCATGGGGGGCCTCCTCCCGTCTTTGTTCACTTGGTCCAGGACCCAGAACCAAACAAACACAAACACAAAACTATCACACAAACTTACCACCACCACGAGTGCAAAAACCCAGGCGGTTCTCCCAACGTGATGTTTTTTTCCCATCGAATCTGAAAAGGAGAAAGCAGAGACAGCTTAGAGGAACAGAAGGGAGGGGTGGGCTGGGGGCTTCCCAGAGCCAAAAGGCGGTGAAGACCAAGTAACAATAAATGCCAAAAGGTGATAAAAATTCAAAATGGTGGCCACAGTGGCTGCTCCTGAAAACAAAGGCTCTAAGAATAGTGGGGAGGAGGGGGTGTCAAGAAATTGGATGATGGGGAAGTTCCACTCACCTCCGACAAGAAGGTCTGTGCAGATTTCTGTGCTCCTACGTGCAGTAAATATTCGTAGACGTATAAAGCTAACCTGAAAAGTAGGCAGGGGGACGAGAGAGAGAGGAAAGGCATCAGATCACACGGGGCGATCGCTCCTGGACCTTGCTTGCCGGTTTCCAGCCCTGTCTGCGCTGTCCCATTGTGGCCCCGAACAGAGAGGTAAGCAGCTAGCTCGGCCGCGGGGCCGCGGCTGCAAGCAGTTAAGGGGTGGGTACGAGGGGAAGCGTTACTGCACGCCGTGGGGGCCTAGAGAGCAGCCCCCAAACTTGAACTTCCAAGTGGTGTCGGGGCCAAACCCACCTACGTGTCTTAAACTCGCAAGCCACCCGACCCCAGAGCCTCCCTCCCTTTCCAGACCCACTCCTTGCCACACTCTCCAGCTTGGAGGGTCCGGGACTCAGTCCTCGACTCCGGGGTGCTCGGTGAGCTCTGGAGAGGGCAGCAAAGCGCCGCCTTCACCACCTCCCACCAAACAACTGTCCCCCAAGCCTAGGACCAAGCCGGGGGCCCCTGTCCCTGCCCAGCGCGGCGCCCCGGAGGGCACGGGGCCGACGGCGAAGCCGAGGGCAAGGAAGGGAGAGCGCTCCCGGCCGAACAAAGCCCCCGGCACGCACTCCTCACGCCGCGGGCGGACAAAAGGAGCCTTCGGGGATGCAGAAGCCACGCGCCCCCTGCCCGCGCCTGGTGGGCAAAGTGCGGCCACCGCGGTGAGCGCCCTGGCTCGCTCGCGGGACCTCGCCCACCGCTCACCGCGGGCTCCCGCGCCCGGCACGCCCCACGGGCCACCAAACGCCCCCTCCCTCGGTGGCGTTCCCCACCGCCCCTTCCCCAATGCCCCAACCTCCGCCGGCTCCCAACAATGGGCTCTCCCACGCCGCCCGCTACGGCCTCGGAGACCCTGCCAGGCAGGCGGCGCCGGGGCTCGGGGCGCAGCAGCCCCCGCCCGCCCACCTGCCTCCCACCGCCCGCACGCAGCCCGGCGGCCACTTGGAAAATAGGGCTTACTTTTCTCGAGCCTGCCCGTCCGAGGGCACCGCCGAGCCTTTGCCTTTGGCAAACATGGTCTGCGGAGAAGAGGGCGCAGAGCCTCGCCGCCGCCGCCGCTACCGCTCCGGCTGCTCCCGAGCTGCCCCTAGCTCCCGGCCCCCTCCCCGGCGCTCGCCCGCTCGCTCGCTCGCTCGCGCTCTCCTCGCCGCGCTCCCCACCCTCCCCCCCAGGCGCTGGCTCCGCGCTCTTTCCAGCTGTCAAAGCGTCAGCCCCGGCCGCGGCCCCATCGCCCTGGAACTCCTCCCGCGCCGGCTCGGCCTGGGGTGCCGGTGCCGCCGCCGCCGCTAGCCCGCCGGCCCGGCTGCCCGCTGGCTCGCTCGCGCGCCCGCCCGCCTGCGCCGCCCTCTGCGCCTCCGGCACCGCTGTCGCCGCCGCTGCCGCTGGTCTACTTGGAGCTCAACCGAACGTGGCTACCCGGGCGAGGGAGCGAGGCGGGCGTCAACGTCCCGCGATTGATAGCCAGCCCCACCAATCCGCGCGCGGGGGCGGGCCCGGGGCGGCCGGGAGGGACGCCCTGTCAGCGCCCGGCCGCGGCAGTCCCCGCTGCGGCCGCCTCCACGGAGCCGCTACCCCTGGTTCTGCCGACGGACCGGGGGCATCCGGGGGCGCTAGCCTCTTTTTTCTGTAGATGTGGGGCGGGGACACGAATCGGGGTGCGGGAGATCCGGCCTCCCAGCCACAGCGAGGAGTGGGTTTGACAAGCGCTCTCCGCGCGAAGTGGGGGCGCTGCGGCAGCGTTGGAGGGGAGGGGGCGCGGACCCCTAAGCCGAGCGCCGCCGGCTCCCTCCCGCCACGTCCCTATTCCTTATCTGCCCCTCACCTCCCCCCTGCGGCCCGCGCCAGCCCAGCCCTTATCTCCCCCTCCCCTCGCATGCCCTCCCTGAGCTCCGACCCTGACCCCCTCCCCAGACTCCAGCCCGGCCCCCACCCTCCGGCCGCCCCGCCCCCGGTCCTCCCTGTCGCCCAGTCTGGCTTCCGAGCGCCCGGCCTGGGGCTCCACGCTGCGAGCTGGGCGGCTGGATTCCGCGCCGAGTCGCGCGGCTACTCCTTTACTAGATCATTAAAATACTTTGGAAAACCCCAAAGTGGAGCCGCGAGAAAATGGCCCTTGGCGTGCTTTGGGGAGCCTGGGGGAAGGGATGAGGGACTTGGGCTAAGAGAGGGGAGAGTGATTGCCCCTAATTTCTAAGATCTGCCAGCCCTGGCAAGTTGGCCCGGCTTTTCCACAGGAGACGGTGCCATCCTGGGGTAAGGGGAAGTCACCTGGGCGCCCCACGACGTGGAATGCGCGCCACAGAAATCCACAAACTTCAAATAAATGGAGCTAAATTGAGGAGTGGGTGACGAGAGTCAGGCGTGGGGGGAGGGGAAGCTTCCATTGTCAGTGACCCAGGTGTACAATGGGAAATTGAGGGGGGCTGGCAGAGTGACCCAGCTATTTCCCGCTGACTCCTTTTTGCCCACGTCGAGAATCCCGAGAACACACTGTGAGTCCCTCATTAGAGACTCTTAAGACCAGAAACCAGCATAATGGGGGGACTCCCCCATTTCGGACTGTGTTTAGAGCGCGGTTCTCTTTAAATGTGATAAAACACTGTCGGCACTGTCTCTTTAAAAGAGTCTAGCAGAAAAAGCTGTGTAAGCGCTGATTGGCTGCCTGTTTGGATACATCTTTAGGGGAGCCTTGAAACTGTTAGCCTAGGTTGATTTTTTTTTTTTAACTGCGCTGTTCCAATAAACAAGTAACGCCCCTCCCCCTAACATGCCTTGCTCCAAACAATTAAAGGATAGGTCAGTGTCCTGGGGAAAACACGTATCAAGTAGGAAAACTCAGAACTAGATTTCAACAAAATAAAGAATAATTCCCTACCACTGAAGTTTGCTTATTTTGATCTGTAGAAGAGAGAGAAGGGGCTTTTAAAAGAAATGCCCCGCAGCAAATAGATCTGCATTGGTTCAGGAAGGAGACTCTGGGTACATTTTTGAAATAATGTTCTACTCAATGTAACAGCCTACCTAAATTAGAATACAGCCAGGCCCTAGGGACGCCTCTGGACGCACTCTCTTCTCTGCCGGGACCTGGAGTTCTCTGGAGAAGGGGGCAGAAAAAGGGAAACACTGAACCGTAGTCTGTGTGCTTAGCCCCTAGTTTAAAGGTTTTGTGAATGAGAGAGGCATGGAGGTTTGGGAGGGAGTCGAAATACAACTATAGGGGAGAGAAGGAAATAATTACAGTTATTTTTCCCCTAGGCGGTTTAATTTAATAGGGCTAACTTAAGGTACCTTAGAGCCCACACTAATTAAATTGGCCGGCTCATGCCCTTCTCCTGGACTTCTATTTTTGATGGGCTAGGAATGGCCAGAGATGGCTTGTCAACAGACTGAATCACAAGAAGCCTGACTCATCTTGGGTCTGCAAGGCCCACAAATTATGAGTATTGGTTAGATCCTGGCTAAAGGAAAACGCTGCCCTTCTCTGGTGCTACTAGTCTCAGACACCATCAAGTTGGCCATGCCCTACCTGTGTCAGGGCTGCAGCACAGGCATATCTGTGCATCATTTTCCTCATCTGTCAAATGAGAAAGCGGGGGGAGGGGTAAGAGATCTTTAATATCTCTTGAGAGTCTAATGTTCTATGATGCTCATTTCCCTTCTATAGTTTTATTCCCCACCCTGAAAAAAAGACTAGCATTTCCTTGCAGAGTGTGTGTGGCAGAAAGAGAGGGGTGGCTTTCGGGGAACCTGTGCCAGGTACTCTGCCTCTTTGCTAGGGCTTGACACAAAATGAGGTCCCATGTCAGTAGGTTCATGGTAGAACTGAAAGAGACAGTGGGAGGGCCCAGGCAGAGAGCAGGGAAGCCCCCAGCCTGCTGGAGAGAAGAAAGCTGATGGCTTCCTGGGAAGCAGGGCCACTCAGCAGCCCCAAAGTAGGTGTGCAGCTGCTGGCACTAGGATCCAAAATGCAGTCACGTCAGAAGCAAGTCCAAACACCCAGGAACGCATTTGAAACCCCAACTTCTCTTTCCCCACTGGGTCCCCCAGTCCCCACCTTCCTTGAACTGTATGGCATTGTTGGGCCTGGTTTCTGTACCTGGAGTGCCTCCTACCCTCACCCCGTCCTTTGACCATCAGTTAATGCTAACATCCCCTCCGATACCATCTCCTCCACAACAGCCCCCACCCCTGCTTTCACTTCTGGAGGGAAAACCATCCCTCCATCCCTCTGCTGGGTCTCATTTTGTGTGAAGCACCATAGTAGCTCTCAGTTCATTCTGCCTATTGTTGTAGACAGTTGTTTACTGTCTGTCTTCCCAGCCAGACTAGGGGGGAGGGGGACAGGAACTAACTCTGAGTCATCTGTGTGGCTCCAGCACCCAACTCAGGTTCAGTACCTGTGTGCATGTTAACATTCAACCTACACACCAGGGGCCGCAGGGACCACAAGAGAAGAAAAGGTCCCATCTCCAAAGTAGCTCTGGGCCCAGCAGGGAGATAAGAAATAGACGCGGCCAACAATAGGGTTAGATAAGGCCCTCCCGCAGCGCCCCCCGCCCCCCAGCTACTGGCCACCTGGAACTACTGCACTTCTGTTCCCAGAATCCACCAAGCAGTTCCACCTCCCCACCCTAGACTCCGTCATTCTTTCTCCCTCCCTTTTCTGTCTCCCTGACTCCCTGCCTTCCTCCTTCTCTCCCTCCTCCCCTTCCTTTTTTCGCTCTTTTAGGACGTTTATTGAGCACCTACTATGTACCAAGCCCTGTTAAAGGCATTGGGCAATAAATCAAACAAAATTTTTCACCCCATGGAGCTTACACTGTTGTGCAAGCTTTGTACAAAAACCTCTTTCTGTAGCAGCCTCCCACTGATTCTTCTAAAATCCAGGCTGGACAGGTGGCTCTTCCTCCAGAAAGCCTTCCCAGGAAGCCCTGTCTGAGCTCACACTAGGGGCCAGGTGGCCCCTGGTGGCCACCCTGTGCCTCACCCTGACCACAACTAACTGCTGTCAGCCACACTGCATGGGGTGGTCATATGTGTGTTTCCCCCACAGGAACATGAGCTCCTCCTGGCCAGGGAATGGATGCCATTCATCTGTGGCCCAGCAACTATGGTGACAGGAACAGAAGTAAATAACTGAGTGACCAGAATGTGGAGAGACAGGCAGGTTAGGCGGGAGAGAAGATGGAGAGGTAAATTCCAAGCTTAGGTTAGAATGGCCACTCCTCTCAGCTGCCAGAAACTAGGGGGCAGAACTCCTAAGCTCTAGGATCAGGTTGGCTGGGGCCAGGCCTCCAGAAGGTGACCATTGAAGGAAAGGGACTGTAGGCCTGTGGGCTCAGCCCAGGAGGTTGTGCCTGCCAAGGATGCCGGAGGATCCCGCTTGCCCTCCCTGGTTCGAGCTATATTGCAGTATTCCTCACAGCTGCCAGAGAACGGGGGCTCCCCTGGAGGGCTGTTTGAATGGACACTGTCCACGCAGCCCATCCCTCTCCTGCCCATAGCACTCTGGGTCCTGGAATTGTGTGGAGACAACTCTGGTCAAAACTTTGGTCACCTCTGCCAAGGGAGTCCCAGGCCCAGGCTGGTCAGCCCTGGTTTTAGCAGAAGTTCCTTCAAGGGGAATCAGGGACCTCCATGGGGGGAATGCAAAATCCAGCACCCAGACACCGAGCTTCAACATGGCTTGGGGGTCACTGGTGGGCTTTGGACAGGTGATGTCCCCTCTCTGAGTCTGGCTGCGAAAGTAGGATGTTAACACCTATGTCAGAAGTTGGTGAAAGGATGAAGTTCAGCACTTGTGGGGAACCACCGGCTGGGCCATTGGCCAGTGCTGGCCCAGCCCCGTGTCTGAAGGCCTCTGGACAATGAAGCATCACTGCTTTGAAGGCTATTGGAGGCCCAGCAGAGATAGTAATTAGGGAAATGTGTTGTAAATTGAAAAAGGTAATTACTCCTGATGTTATTAGCAGAGCCAGCAAACAGAGAGGTACTAAGGAAGAAGAAAGTGGATTTAAGTTTAAAATCAAATGTGTTTTGAAATGTCCTCTGATGTATACATATATGTCCAAAGCCAACTTATCATAGCAAAATGGTTTTAGGTAATTTCTTGAATGGGTTTAGTTCTATCTAGAAATCACCTACTAAGTGCTCAACCCTGAGCCAAGGATGCTGGGAAGTACGAGAAAATATGAGACAAGGTCCTGCCAGGGGGAGCTGGGGAGAGAAAGCTGACCTGTGGTCCTTCCCAGGTTCCGGCTGTACCTCCCCACCTCTCCAGGGGTGAACGTGAGATCACTCCCACCCTGCTCTCCATGAAACCTTCTGTAGTGTCCACGCCAGGGGACAGTTCCTCCTTGCATCCTCTACCCGGCCTGGAACCAGCCTGTTTCTTTTCTCTCTCACCTGCCAAACCTTTGCTCAGGCTGCTCCCTCTGCCTGAAACCTTTCTCCCAGATGAGAGCTTCACTCATTCCCTCACTTCCTCCAGGTCCCTGATCAAACATCACCAGTGTCCCTTCCCCGTGTCCCTTCTCTGTGGAATGACACCTTGCCCCTCTTATCCTGTTCTGTTTTTCTCCATAGCAACCATCACCACCTGACATATTATGTTTGCTTATTTTTTCCTACTTAGTTCCTTCATTAGAATTTAAGCACTGTGGGAGTTTTATCCCCACTTTTAGAACAGGTGCTCGATACAAATGTGTTAAATGTTGAATAAAATAATTTGTTTAACAAAGGCTTTATCATATGGGCTGGGCATGTGGTAGGTGCTGAGAATGCAGTGGTGAACAAGACAACGCAGGCTCCTTCCATGTGGAGTTTACAGCCCAGTGGTAAAGACAAGGGTTACTTCAACAGGCACACAGATACATACGTGTGTGTGTGTGTGTGTCGTATTACAAACTGCCAAGCTGCCAAGTAGAGGATGCTTTAAGAGCAAATAACATTGAGTCTGATCCCGTGGAGGAGGGAGTGATAGTCAAGGAGGGCTTCTCCATGGAGTTGACATTTTAGTCCTAAAGGACGTGAGAGAGTTAACCACGCAAAGGGAGAATATTCCAGGCAGGGAAGGGAAGTCTCTGCAGCAGGAAAGAGACCTGCCAGGTGGAGATATTGATAGCTAGCCTTTGTGGCAGGAACAGAACGGTCAGAGGTTCTACAGGTGTCCCTTGCCTTGGTAAGAAAGAAATCCAGAGCAGAAAACAAGAACTCCTTGGCACAGCTGTGGGGAGGTGCTGCCTGGTAACATTGCAGCAAAGAAAGTTACTGTAGCAATGGCTGGAGTCAAAATGGGCTGACCACTTTTACGCCCATTATGATGGCTATTAAAGGAAGGGAGGGAGGGAGAAAAGGGAAGAGAAAAAGGCGGGGCGGGGGGGGGGGTGTGGAGAGAGAGAGAGAGAGAGAACGGAAGAAAGGGAAGGAAGGAAGGGAGGAGAGGAGAGGGAAAGAAAAAGAGAGAGAAAAGAAAGAGGAAAGAAAAAGAAAGAAAGAAAGAAAGAAAGAAAGAAAGGAAGGAAAGGAAGGAAGGAAGGAAGGAAGGAAGGAAGGAAGGAAGGAAGGAAGGAAGGAAGGAAGGAAGGAGGAAGGAAGGAAGGAAGGAGGAGAGTGGAGGGAGGGAGGGGGAAGGGAAGGAGGAAAATAAAAAGTGTTGGCGGGCACGTGGATAAATTGGAACTCTTATGCACTGTTGGTGGAATGTAAAAAAGGCAGCCACTATGAAAAACAGTATGGCAGTATCTCAAAAAATTAAACATAGAATTATGAATTACCATATGATCTACTAGTTCTACCTCTACTAAATAATTGAAAGCAGGCACTCAAACATATTTGTACACTAAAAATCATAGCGGCATTATTTATAATAGCCAAAAGATGGAAACAACCCAAATGTTCATTGACAATGAATGGAAAAACAAAATGTGATATACCCATACAGTGAACTATTATTCAGCCCTGAAAAAGGAATACAGTTCTGATGCATACTACAACATGGGTGTACCTTGAACACATTATGCTATGTGAAATAAGCAGACACAAAAAGTGAAATAAGCAGACACAAAAATACAAATATTGTACGAGTCCACCCATATGAGGTATATAAAGTAATCAAATTCATACAGGCTGGGAGTGGGGAATGGAGAGTTATTATCTAATAGGTACAAAGTGTCAGTTTGGGAACATGAAAAAGTTCTGGAGATGGATGGTGATGATGTTTGCACACCAACTGAATATACTTAAGTCACTAAACTATACACTTAACAATGGTTGAAATGGTTGATTTTATGTTATATATTTTGCCACAATTAAAAAAAAAGGAAACAATACTGGGCCAGAGCTCTGAGAATGGGCGCAAAAGGGGTTCAATATAGGATGTCATGGGACTTCAAAAGGGATTCCTAAAAGGGGGGACATTTAACCCAGCCCAGTGTGAGTGGTGTGGGAATGGAGTGGGAGGTGGTCTGGGAAAGCTGTCTGGGGGAGACCAAGTCTAAACTGAAGTTTGGGTGGGAGTCGGGGTGGGGGGTGGCTAGGTATGAAATGTATTTCAGATAGAAGGAACTACACGAATTTATCTACTCAACTGAGACTAGACCATTCGGGGCCTCGGGTATCATGCTGAGAAGTTCAGTCTTTGTCCTGCAAGCAGGGGCTTTAACCAGGGGATGACCTATTTTTGCTTCCAAGAGCACTGGGCGCCACTGTGGAAGAGGCAAGCCTGGAGAGGAGTGAGAGGCCCAGCAGCAGGTGGGGCTGGCAAAATGGAGAGAAGCTGGTTGATAAGCATTTTCTGGGCTCGGTAGCTGATGGGATGGATGTGAGGCTGTCGAAGACGACTCCCAGGCTTCTGGTGTGGGTGATGGAGCTGCCAGTCAGGGAAGCAGGTCTGTGGGTGGGGAGGACAATGGGGTCAGTCTTGGATGTGTTGAATTTGAAAAGTCCATTGGGTGCCCAGGTGAAGATATCCAGGAGATAGGTAGGTAATGAGTTTAGAGCTCCATAAAGAAGTTTGGCAGATATAATCTGAGAATCATTAACATCTAGAATTTAGATTCAAGCTCTGGGCGACCCCAACATAACCTGTGAGAAAGAAGACATTTGGGCTTTGTGCAGAACCATTAGGATCCTGGCCTCAGAGCAGCAGAGTTTGAGATGCTGCTAAAACCCTCCCCTGCCCCCATCGGTTTCAGGGATGCTGTTCTTTCCTGATATCCTTCCTTCCCCCTCGGACTGTTCTTCCTGTCACCCTTTAAAGGATCGTTTTTTCTCCAGTTTCCTCTTATAGTTTTATTAGTCAGGCTATTGCCAATATAAGGTTACATAACAAATAGCCCTCAAATCTCAGTGACTCATGGTAGAAGCCATTTATTGCTCACTCACAGGTCTGCAGTCAACTAGGTAGCTCAGCCTAAGGGTGCAGCTCAATTCATTCAGTCTCCCTTGCCGGGGCCCAGAATGAAGGGCAGAGGCTGCTTGGCATGTTCTTTTCTGAGTGGGTGAGGAGAGCACCAGAGGCCGAGCCACTTCATCACATCTGCTCCCAAGTCACATGGCCAACCCCAGCATCGGCGGGGCAGGGAAGCCAGAGTGTCCCACAGAAGGAGGGTATTTGCCGAACAGTAATACAATCCACCACACGTGGATTTCTTTCAGGCTCTATCTCTGACCTTCTCCTTCTCTTTGGGCAGTTGAGCCTGCACATGGCATTGACCACACCTGAACCTTCATGATGACTCCCGAATCCGTCCCACTAGCCCGGAGCTTTCTTTTTCTCAGCACCAGCGCCCCATCCGTTTAGTTACAAGGCATCCGTACCTGGATGTCCCTCGGGAGCCTCAAAGTTCATGTGTCCAGAACTGGGCTATTATGTCTCCTTATCTAATTCTTTTGACTCCCCATGCCTGTACACCTAGCCAGTTACCTGGGCCAGAAACCCAAGAGCAGGTCTCTATTCCTTTTCTTCCTTACCTCCCACCAGCACCAAAGTTGGTCAACTGGATCTAGGACCCAGCCCCTCTTCTGTCTGCTCCCCACCCACTCTCCTCATTGCCTCCAGCTGAATTACTGCAAGGCCCCCAACTGACCACTCTGCCTTCAGACTCTCCCCCAACCATCCGCCCACCCCTGCCACCCAGAGGAACATGTTTAACGCACAGATTTGACTGTGGAATGCTTCAGTTCAAAATTCTTTAGTGGCCCCCATGGCGTACAAGTTGAAGCCCAAGGTCACCAGCAAAAAGCCCAACATCCTGCATGATCTGGCTCCTGCCTCCTTCTACAGCTCATTGCTCACCAATGTCCTGAGCACTGGGGGTGGATGTGCTTTCAGGGGTTTGCAGCCTATGGGGAGCAGACGACTCCATCAGCACTTAGATACAATATGACAAGTGTCATGAGAGAGGGCGTAGGCCCCTGTGGGCATATTATGGGAGTGCTAATCCGGTCCAGAGGGTCAGGGAAGCTGTCCTGGAGGAGGTGGCCTTTCTTGAACCATAACGGGAATGGACAAGCGCTCTCAGGTAAAAGCTGGAGACAGAGCTCTGAGGAGCAGCAGCAGGCCTGACAGAGCAGGGACTGGTGATGCATGGGGGAGGTCTGCCCAGAGGGGCCAATAGGGAGGCAATCTGGAGAAGGGGGCCAGGAAGACAGTGCTTCAAGGAGGATGCTGAATGCTTGAGAGAGGGGGAACAGCAGAGACCACGAGAGACACAACTCTGTGGAGGCCGTAGTTGGCTGGTGAGAGCAGTTTTAGGGCAGTGATGGGACAGAAGCCAGATCATGGCAGTGGTGGCGTGGAAGGGGAGACAAACAGAATTGCAAGTGCAGACAACTCTTTCAAGAAGTTTGGCTGCGAAGTGGGTAAGAGACAGGCCAGCACCCTGAGGGGAAGGAACTTTGCTATGTGTTGACTGGAAACAGGAGAGACAAGAACTTGTGTAAATGCTGATTGGAAGGAGGCAGTAGAGAGGAGAAGCTGAAGGTACGGGACGGAGGGCACAGGGCAACGTTAGCGAAGTCCCTGAGAAGGTGGAAAGGGGGTGGACTCGACACAGAGGGAGACACGCCTTCATGCCTCCCTGGGAACGCAGAGATGAGGAGACTCAGCCCGGGCCCTCAAGGCACACGTGGTCTAGGGGAGGGGGCTTTGCAGAGGAGTAAGCTTGGCCTTGGGGCTTTCAAGTTTGACTGGAAGTGTGCTAGGCAGACCAATGGTAGTAAAGGGAGCCCAGGCAGGGTTGCAGCATGAGGCACGGGACAGCCAACGTGTGAGAACTCCACAGCTGGTTCAGGGGTTGGGCACGTGGGGCACCAGAGAGCGCAGTTGAAGGTGAGGAGGGCCAGGGAACATCTCGCAGCCTCCCACACTGACTTCATGAGCGACTGGCGCTCGGAGCCCAGCTTGGGCACCCGTGGATCCTGAGGGAAGGAAGCCAAGGACTATTTCCTGTTCATCTCTGTGTTGCCCAGTACCTGGCTTACATGTGTGTTGAGTGAACAAAGAATCCACATTGGGATACAATGAGTGTCCTCAGGATGAGCGTCACAAAGATCACAAGGTTTCTTCATCTGAGTCATTCGTTCTATTCCTCCCGTGTGCCAGACATTGTGCTGGGGTGGGGCACCCAGTGAGCGCTCAGTAAATGTGAGTTTTGTCCCTGGGAACTCCAAGTGCACAGCCTCCTTTCCAGCCAACCCTTGCACAGCGGTCAGCTTGTGGCAGGGCCGAGGGACTGATGATGAAGGAGATGCAGTGTGGCCTTCTCCCCCAGCTATCTGGGGCACCCAGATCAGTGCTCACAGGCTCAGCTTCCAATTCTGAGCCCCGTTTCCACGGAAACAGACATCAGCAACCGTCAAAGTCCCAGCTTTCAAACATAGGTCTCTTCCAAAACTTGCTCTCACATGATTCATAGGCTCCATGATTGTCGGGCTGTAGGAGCCTTAGAGAGTGTCCCCCACCACCAGCTGCGAGGAGGGGAGCCGAGGCTAGACCATGGTACCCCGGCTCCCACCTCAGCATTCATCCCACACCACCCCCAACCCAGGAGACCCAGCAGCCATCTCGCTCATTAGCCTGGGCCTCAGTTTGCCCATACATCCATGTTATGAGCAGAAAGTACCTGAAGTCAATACACGCTTGTCGAGCACCTCAGATCCTGCCAGCTCAGTGCAAGGGGGCCTAGTACAGGGTTGGTGGGGCTGGGAGCTTGACCCTAGTGTAGCCCACAGTCTCCAAGGCTCCCCGTCCAAGGCTGATATCTCTGGAACTCAAGACCTGCTCTCTGGTCACTGAGGGTTGGAGTCTTGTCTCAGAGAACACTGTGGGGGCGGCGGGGGGGGGGCGCGGAATGAGAGGGCACCAAGCAGACCGACCTGCAGGAAAAGGGCTTCTTTATGCAACATCTTCTGGGCTCTGGCCTCTCAACTCTGGAATGCTGTCCGTCTGCTTGCACTCAGATCTCCACCTTGTTAGTCTGTCATTCGGCTCTGTCCCTGTTGTACGGTCCAGGCTCTCTTTATCTCTGCATCCCTCCCTGTCTCTGCCTCTTCTGTCTCCATGCCTTGACCCATCTCTGGGTCTTTGCCTACAGTTCCCTCTCTGTCTCTTTGTGGCTTCTCTGGGTTTTTACCTATTAGAGAGACCCAGGAAAACAGAGATTTTGTCTGTTTTGACCATTGTTGCATTTCCAATGCCTACAACAGTACCTGGCACATCGTAGGTGCTCAACAAGCATTTCTTGAATGAATATCTTCTCATATATCTGTCTGTTTCCCTCTTTCTCTCTTTTCCTTCCTGCATGTCTTTTCCTCCTCTTTCTATCCTCTCTTGGCCTCATCTGCTGTTGTGTATCTTTTGATTTCTGCCTCTCCTTCTCCTTTTCTTTCTTTGTCTATCTCTCTTGCTCAGTCTCTTTACTCCTCTGCCTCTCAGTTGCTTCCGACCTCTCCCTTACACGCACATGCACACGCGCGCGCGCACACACACATACACACACACATACACAGAGAGAAAACCATCTGTGGTGTTCTTTCCTGTAAATGTCTCCTAGGTTGATGTGGGTTTAGAAATCCTAACTTCAAGCCTTCGGCCCCAACCCTCAGCAAGCCGCCTACACACATTCCCTCCTCCCAAATTACCATGATAAACAGGGCCAGGCACTGGGCAGCCCACAGCAAAACTGGGAAGTCAGCGATTTGTTGCTAATGCCTTCAGCTGGCTCCTGAGTCACTGTTCTCCTCTGCCCAGCACCCCTTCTGAACAGCAAGACCCCCTGGGCCAAAAGGCTGACCCTTCCCATAATCTGCTCTAGGGAAACATCCTGAGACCAGCCACTCACTGCCCTGGTGGACTTTAGTGACCAGCAGACTTCTTCAGTGGACTGTCTCAAAGTTTCTTCTCTGGGGTTCTAGGGGAAGATGAAGGTTTTGCTCCAGAAAGCAGAGTTTGGGGCCCCAAAAGCATGAAGGGCAGTATGTAAGGGGTTCAGAGAAAGAGGTTGTGTACCCCCAGAGACCAACCTTGCTAGACATCCCCCTAATCAAGAGACAATGTGATGTGGTGGGAACATGTATGGAGGGAAATCAAGACCTGGTTCAACCTCTGCTCTACCCCTTGTTTTCTGTGTGGCCTTAGGCAAGTCATTTGACCTCTCTGAATCTCTGTTTCCTCATTTGGAAAATGGGAGTCATGATGCCATCCTTTTGAGGTGAGACTGGAAGCAAATGTATAGAGCACTTCACACATAGGACATACTCAATGATGATCGCTTTGATTTTTCTCTCAGTGCATAGAATTTACTAGGAAAAAGGCGGTAGAGATGTGTTAAATGTCTGGTTTGTGCCAGGCCCCATGCTGAGACTGAAGGCTGGTCTTGTGTGATGGTTAAGAGTTTTAACTTTGGGGTCGGAGAAGCCTAAGTGTGAGGCCTGGTTCTGCCACTTACTGCTGTGTCATTGACCTTCTGTAAGCCTCGGTTTCTTTGTCTGGAAAATGGGAGAATTATACCAACTCTCGGTTTGTCAGAGGATTAAATGAGATGGCTACAAAGTGCCTGGTCAAGTGCCTGACCTAGTATGAGATCAGGAAATATTAATGGTACTAGTTTTTCAATTTTTCACTCATTGACAGTCATGATGATCCTAAATGTAGATATTATTTTGCCCATTTCCATGGAGGAAGCTGAAGCTTGGAGAGGAGGGGTGATTTTCTAGGTCCCCCAGCTAGCAGGTGGCAGGACAAGGACTAGAATCTAGACATCCTGACTTCAGCCTCTTTCTTGGCATCATCACCATCTTAACCTTTTCTCTCCCTCCCAGAACCCTCCACCCCCAAATCCAGAAGCTGAGCCCTAGCACGTAAGTCTTCCCTAAACATGCTTATGTGCTCACTCTTGCTTGACAATGATGTGATTGCAAGAGGAAGCAAGGTGTGGGACCAAGACACCTGCACTGGGAAGCTAAATACCCAGGCTCATCCAGGACACCCCAGGCTCTTGAACTTGACATGGAACCACAAACAAAGGTGGGAGGGGGTGGAGGGAATGTGGAGCCATGGACAATGGGAACTGCGAAGTCCTTTAACAAAAGTGTCTGCCAACATGAGTTCCAGGAAAGCGGTATTCGTGAGTGGGGTTCATCTTCTAAACCAACGTAGAAACAAGAATGGTAGGCGTGGCACCCCGCAAGCACTCAGAGGCCCTCTATGGAGGGAAGGAAGAGAAGGAGGCATTCACTCATAGGAATTACCCTGGAGATGGTGAAGGGATCCCAGCCAAGTACACCTGGAGCCTGCTGACTCTGTGACTGGGTCTCCTCAATGCCTTGAGGTTAGGTCCAAACCCAATGGGTAGCCTGAAGTGGGAAGACCCAGCTCAGTCATTTCTGGGCCACATATGTCCCATTCTGCCCCCTAAATGGCTCAATTCCAATAACAAGGCAGGACTACTAAATGAACCATCTGGGGGTAAGTGGAGCCATCCTTCTGGAAAGAGGGTGAGAATAGAGATTAAACTGATGGGAGTGCCTAATAGTACTAATCCCCCTCCCCCATTTTTGTATTTTTCCAATTTGTCAGAGCTGTGAGTCACCCTCTATGTGAAGGGATTCCCACGCTTAGGTGCTGGTTGGCTGGCAGATGCCAAAACAAATCGAACACCCAGTAGCAAACTTCTTGGCTAGGTTTGAGCAAGGTGAGGCACTGTTACTTCTCGGAAAATGACCTGTCTTCAAAGTAGCAAGTTTTCTCTACTAGGCATTTATTTATCCTCTGCCACTTTGCAAACATGATTGCAGTTCAAAGAGCTTGCAATAAAGGGATTGTGTTCAAGGTTAGTTAAGGGGATTAAAAAACAAAACAAAACAAGAAATGAGAAGGGAATAAAAATGAGCAGTACATCTGCTGTAACTGAGTACCAGATGAAGCTATAAGCTCCTTACTGGCCAAGGCAAAAAGGGAAACATGCTCACTTATGGAGCTCTCCGCATAAAGGGAATGGAAACTAACATTGTTGAGTTACCATCAAAAGGTAAAATGTATATCATCTTTACAAAAGAAATTCCTGGTTTTCAAGATACCATTGTTACATAACCAACTACCCCAATCCTACAGTGCCAACAACAGTTCTTTTGTCAAGCTTGGGGATTCGGTGGACCTTGGACAGGGCTCTCAGCAGGGACAGCTACTCTCTGCTTCATGGTGTCTGGGGACCCAGCTGACAAGACTCCAACAGTGGCGGGGGATGGGGAGCTGCTGGAATCTTCTGTCACATCTGGTGCCGTGGCTAGGATGACTGAAAATCGGGTTCAGCTAGGATTTTTGTGGCCTCTCCACGTGACTTGGCCATTTCCCCGCCTATCACCTGAGTTTGCAGAGGGAGAGTTCTGAGCGGGCACATCCCCAAAATCCAAGGAGGAAGCCTTCAGGAATCTTTATGACCTCACTTCCAATGTCACCTATTATCACCTCTGCTATATTCTTGGGGTCGAAGCAGCACAAGTTCACCCAGATTTCAGAGAAGGGGTGAAGATCACACCTCTCAATGGCAAGAATATCAAAGAATTTGCAACCATTTTTTTTTTTAAATCACACATCACTTGTAGGGATTTATCATAGAGAATAATACAAATGTCTAAGATCTGTGCAAAAAGAAGTTTTCCTCTCAACATTGTTCATTATGCTGAAAAATTGAAAGCAATTTAAATGACCAATAGCCCATAGGGGTTAGTTAAATAATTTGTGGTACAGTGTGTCAATACTATGAAATACCATGTAGCTATTTTAAAAGATGATATAATATAGTGGAAAGATTTTTCTAATATATTGTTAAATGGAAAAAATTGGTTGCAGACAGAGCATATAGTAAGATACATTTTGATTTAAAGGATAGAGGTGTTTTTTTTTTTTTTTATCACAGGAATATTCAACAAGCTAATTGAGTTTCTCCTGTGCCAACCCTGAACTAGGCACTGGGGATGCAGAATAAATAAGAATGAGCTTCTTGCTGTTTAAGAACTTACAGTCCAGGGGCAGGGATGGTGGTGGTGGTGGTGGCAGACAGACATGTAAGAGAAGGGATGTGTTTTTTTGGTAACTTTCCAGAGGAGATAGCACTTAAGTTGAGTTTTGGAGAAAATTAGCCAGACGAATGAAGAAGGCAGGTGTTGTAGGCATGGATGTTGGCCGCACCCCCCTGCCCCCACCCCTTGTCTTCGCCAATCATAATCCCATTTCCACTGCTGACGACTGGTTCAGGAATGGGCACATGGCCAATCCCGGCCAATGCGAAGTGAGGAAAAATCTGCTAGGGTGCTTCTGAGAGTTTTCGAGTGTCTAATAAAGACTAGACATGGTCTCTTTTTATTACTGTGGATGTTGTTTTGTCTAAGAGTGAAGTTTGAATATACTGCCATTTTCTTCCAACCTGGAGAGATTTCAGATTTACAATGAACCTGATCTCAAGGGTGGCAGAGAAAAGAGACAGAGCTGGCTCCTCAACATTGTTGAGCTGTTGATTGTACAGTGCCTAGGGTCCATCTTGCCTCTACATCAGGTGAGAGAATAGATTTCCTGATTGTTTAAGCTGGTTTGAGTCAGGGTGTTCTGTTACTTGCTGCTGAAGGCATGCATGCTAACTATTGCTGAAGAGCATTCCAGGCACCAGAAATAGGTGAGCAAAGAAAGGCCTGCAGTTCATATGGCTGCAGGGGAAGCTTTACGGGGAGGAGAAATGCCAAAGGCTGCCCATGGAGAGGCCAGTAGGGCCAGGTATTGACAAGATTATGTCATTGAAGGGTCCATGACTTCATCTTAAGGGCAGTGGGAAGCTAGCCAAGACTTTCAAGCAGCAAAGTGATTTGTTCAAATCTGTATCTTAAGAAAATCACTATAGTAGCTAAGAACAATTTGCGGAGGGTTGGATGGGGAGGAGAGGGAGAGAGAGAGTGCTGGCTCAGGGTGATCTGTTGGAAGACTGATGAAGATAGGGGTGAGATGCCTGGGCAATGGCAGTGAGGTGGAGAGCAAGAGAAAGTCAAGAAGTACTGAGGAGGCAGAGTTGCCAGGCTGAGTATTCGGCTGGATGAGGTGGCGAAGAGAGGGGATGGGGCTTCCTCCAAGGGTTCAGGAGGAGGCATCTGCGAGGATGGTGGTGAATGTATTGAGAAAGGCAATGCTAGAAGAAGGCTCAGGTGGGAACAAAGCTTGGTTTAGATGTGGTATGTGCATGGTGCCCCAAGGTACGAGGAGTATACTAAAACCTGCTGGAGGGCGTCAATAGTCTTTCTTCTCCTAACTATCTTGATTAGCTTTGAGGAGCTCTCCCTCCACCACGGGACAGAGTCTTGGAGGCCTGTCAACAGTCTGGCCAAAGTCTGGCTGAGCCTGGACAATTAAATGGTTTCCTTGAAATCTGAACCTTGACCTGTCTCAAACAAGGTATTCAATCATGCCCAAGATGAGGCTTTGTCTTAGTCTGGGTTCCCCTGAACTTAGAGCCTCAGCAAAGCCTTGTGTGCAGGAATTATATTTGGTAAGTGATTGCAGGGAGCAGGAGAGAGGAGCTGGGAAGAGAAATCTAACCTAAAGGTCATACGTTGGGTGTCCTGCCACTGGAACCTTCTGAGGAATAGACCATAAGTCTCAGAGCAGTCTACAAGGGGGGTGGGGGTAAAGGGAGAGGCCTATGTCCACTGGCTCCTGACCCCACTAGGTGAAGGTGTTCATCCTGCATCACATGGTTCCCTATGCATGTGTGCCCGACAGGCTCCACAGGCACCTCAGGTGGCAGCATCAGAAAAACTTGGGGCAGGAAGCGAGGCCACAGCACATCTCTTTTCAAGATGAAGCACTGTCAGTGCAAACTGGGTCAAAACCTGTGCAGAAAAGACCACAGTGGCAGTAGAAGGGTAGAAGGGAGGCTGAGAGCATGTGAGGCAAGGCATGAGAGATGTGTGACACAGGGCTCCAAAGGCTGCTGGCCCCTGCTGCCTGGACCTCCAGGACTATTCCCATGGTGTCCTCTCCAGGCCGCAGGGCCCAGCTTTTCTTTCAGCTCTGTGAGCCATAGCAGAGACTTACAGTGGATTCCTTTTGGGCTCGCATTAGCCATAGTCTTTCTATTGCTTAAGACAAACAAACAAACGAACAAACAAAAACACTAGTGGATACAACACATGACATCTTGGAGAGCAAACTTTTGTGGAACAAATAAAACATTTTCCTGTGGTGTTTTTTGAAAAGTCCTTTGGTAAAGTTGGAGGGCTGAGGCATGTCTTCGGAGGGTGTGCCCCCCCAATTCATTGTCCTCCCTGAATCTAAGAGCGCACTTGGACTCTTGAGGGGAGGGAGTCCACCTATGTTATCACCCATGCTCCTAACTAGAACAACAGGGTTCCTGTATCTCATCCACAGCCCTGGATGGGTGTGCTCCTGGGCTAAAAGAGAGTTCTCTAGGTACAGCGTCTAAGAGTGGGTCTGCTTAGACCAAGGCCTTGACCCTGGGTAGGGACTTCATGAGTTTATGGGCGCAGGATAGAATCACACTGTAACCAAAACATATGAACGTGTGTGTATATGCATGCGTGTGTGAACATACACACATGCATACTTGCATACCTATTCGGCCAGCTTTCTTCAGTAGAGATAGTACTGTCGGTCACTGACCATGTATCACTTTTAGGGAACCATGAAGAAAAGGCAGGGAGAGAATGGCAAGTAAAGACAAACTGTTGAATAGAGACACATCAACTGGTATGTATTTTTTCATTTTATCAGCATTAACTAAGCTTAGATATTGGGTACCTGTGCCCTCAAAGGAGTTCAAAGTTAATAAAGCTGACAGACACAAATGTAAAGTTTAATAGGAAATTATAAGAGCTAAGGTTGAGAGATATGCAATGTATCACAAGGGAGTGAGTGTTTTATTATGGGTAATCTGGAAAGACTGCCTAGAGGTGGAAGTGCCTGGATGGGTCTTGAAGAACAAGGAGTTTCCAGGCAGGTGGTGGGGTGATGGAGAACAAGACACCACGAATCAACATAGCAGAAGCACAGAGGTGTGAAACTCCCTGGCACGTTAGGGGACACAGTGAAAGGTAGTGGAGGGAGGTTGCTAGAGAGTTTCTACTTGATCCTACAGGAAAAGGGGAGCCATTGATGATTTCATTTGGGAAATCACAGTCATGTGGAATAAATTTTAATAAAGCATGTGTAATGTTAAAAAAAAAAACTTCAAAGAGTATAGGAAAAGTGAAAACTAAAAGCCCCCACTATTCTTTTCTCCCATCTAAACCTCTCAGGTAACTTTAACAGCTTATAGGTAGCGGTTTCTTGTGGATCCTTCCACATATTTTCTAGATACCTCCAAACACATTTATGAATAGTTCCTTTTTATTCCTAGCAAATGAATTCATGTTATACGTGCTCTTCTGGAGCTCACTTTTTCCTCTTAACAATGTATCCTAGACAGCTTTTCATATTATACAGAGGTATATCTCATTCTTTTTAACAGCATCATAATATTTCATAGCATAAGTGAACAAATGACCCTACAAAATTATTATGCCCATTTATACAGTGACTGTTCCAGTTAGCCTTTCTCCTTGTCAACCTTCTAGCAGACTTTTAATTTTGATAATGTGATATCTTACTGACAACCTTGACAATCAGGTAGTTCATTGTTTTAATTTGCATTACCTAGTTTAGTTATAAGTGAGGTTGCTTATCTTTCTACTGTGTTTATCAACCATTTGTATTTGTTTTTATGAAAACAGCTTGTTCATATCCTTTACCCACTTTTATGTCTGTTAGTTATATTAATTTATAAAATTATTTATTTTAATGAAATGGGACTTTTCTTTATAAAATAAATTATAATAGTATATATATGTGTATATATATATGTGTGTGTGTGTGTGTGAGTACACACACATACACACACACATGTCTGTGTGTATTTTCTCCAGGGACTCCAGTTTTCTTCCACATCCCAAAGATGTGCAGGCTGGGTGACTTGGCATGTCTAAGTTGTCCCAGTACGAGTGAGTATGTGTGTGTGACAATGCGCTCTGCAGTGGAAGGGTGTTCTGTCCAGGGTAGGTCCCCGCCTTGTGCCCTGAGCTACCTACACAGGCTCCAGCCACTTCTGACCCCGAACTGGAATAAGCCGGTTGGAAAATCATCTTACTTGTATTTATTAATCTTTCTTAAATGTATGCATGGCTCACATTTATTTCAATGTCTAATATTAGAAATGTTTTGGGTCTTTATTTAGATGTTTGGAGACGTTTTTGTGACCAGAAATATGCCTTAGGAACTTAACTCTTGTTTAGACCAATTAGCCTATGGGGAAATAGGTTTCATTCTAGGTCATTTTGCTTGAAGTCGTAGTTTTCAAGAACCTATTAACGATGTTAAGTGAGGGCTTACTGTATCTCATATATATTAATTATCTTTTGACTTTGTTTACAATGTTTTTGACATATGGACATTTCAAGTTTTTTGTTAAACGCAATACAGGAAACCTATAGTAATTCTTTCATTTTATATCTTCCCATATCCTAATCCTATTTTTTTTCTTTCCATTTTGGTTTTGGTCCTTTTTTTAAATTAAATTCATTGAGTAACATTGGTTAATAACATTATGTGAGCTTCAGGTGTACAATTCTAGAATACATCACATGTATGTTGCCTTGTGTGCTCACCACTTAGTCTAGTCTCCTTCCATCACCATGCACTTGACCCTTTTTACCCTCTTCATCCTCCTCCCAGCCCCTTTCCCCTAAAATTTTTATGTTCTCAAATGTATCATTTTTAAAAAAAATTTTCTAGATTAATGTCATGCCTGAAAGTCTTTGCCCATTCCTAAGTTATGAAATAATTCATCAGTGTTTTCCTCCAGCAATTTTATTTCATCTATGTTAAAATCTTGATTCTTTCTGGAATTTAACTTAGTCGTGTACGTCCCTAAGCACACACCTTGCTCGCAACTTGCTACATAGTCTTGTATGTTCCCAATTACTTCCATTTTAGTCATGTTTGGATTTTCTTTACCGAGAGAGTCTTCCATTTCCAGCTTATGGGTGACATGTAACAATGAGGACCCATGGCCAAACGGCAAGTGACAAAGACAAAAGTAAAAGAAAATTCTGAAGCCTGCCGTCCTATCCATCCATATCTGAGAACTTCCATATTCTATTCAAGAGAATAAGTGCAAGTGAGGACACTCATTATGTGATAAAAATGGGTGGGGGGCAGGAGAGTAAAATAGTGACCCGTGCTGGTGAGGATATGGTAGCCAGGGCACATCCACTGATGCTGCTGAGATTGGACCTGGGAACAACCCTTCTGAAGGGCAGGGTGGCAACCTGTGCCAGGAGGGTTCCTATTCTTTGATCTGGTTAGCCTGCTTCCACAGTTAACCTGAACAAGTAACCAGAGAAGCAAACAGTCACTTACTAGAGAGTTTATCACAAAAAAAAGTTAAGAAGGAAGAAACATTGAAACAGTTGTAATAGCCATAGGTTATGATTAGGCAAATTAATAATGCTTCAGTTATATCAGAAATACTTTACAGCAACTAATGATTATGTTTTAAAGAAATAGTCAATGTCATAGGAAATGTTTAAGACACAATTTTAAGTAAAAAATATAAGAATATAAACTACTTGTAGAGTATAAGGCAAATTTTTTCCCAAATTATGTGTGTATGATGTGTGTCTGTGTCATATATACATTAGCAGCTCTGACTTTGAGCAAATCACTTTTCCTATTTAAGGATCATTTTCTCCTCTATAAAATGGGACACTGGTGATACCTACCTCATAGGGTTGCTATAGGGATTAATAAGACTGAACAAACAAAATAAAACTTAAAAGGTGATCAAAGACCAAAAGAAACATCTTCAAATGCCAACCATGATCGGTTACAATATTTGGTATTTTTCAATTTTTCTAAAATTATGTAATTATAATTAGAAAATAAGTAAATGTAAATAGGTGAGCAAACTGTTTTTATTGTTCTTTAAATAACAATTTACATGGCTTGAATATATACAATTGAATTTTTTAAGTAGACAATATATCCTAACGTCAGAAATATTTAAAGGTATAAAACCAAGTACATACAGAGAAAGTAAATATCTTACCCAGCCCTATCCCACAAACACTGAGGTGTTGTTCTCTGTGGTGACGCCCCTATCATCAATTTTTTGTTTTTTTCTAATGTGATTTTTGAGATAGAAAAAAGGTTCTCACACCTAGTGATTTCATCTGGATCTGACAGAGCTCTAAATCCAAGTGGCTTCAGCAAAACGAATTTTTTAGCTCATGTCCTGAAAAGCCCAGGGGTAATTCTGGCTTCAGACTTGGCTGGGTCCAGGCCCTCAAATGCCACCATTATATATGTGTTTCTAACTCTTGGTTCTGCTTTCTTTTGTGCTGGTTTCATTCTCAGACAGGTTCTCCCTAGAAAGCCTCAAAGATGACCACTGATAGTTCCAAGCTTATGTTCTATGAGCTCAGTAACCCTCACAGAAAAAGCAACATTTCCCTCCTGGTAACTCTGCCAAGAATCCCAGGTTTTCCCTTCTTTGGCCTGACATGGACCACATGACCGCCTCCCGACCAATCGACTGTGCTCAGAGCCATTGATGCTCTGATCAGCCAGGCAGCCTGAGGTCAACCTCAACAGGAACCAAGAGTAAACAGAACGGATTCCTGAAAGGAAAAGTGGGCTTTGTCACCGAAAAAGTGGCACGAATGCTGAACAGGCAGAGTTAAGATAGGTGGCTATCACCTTGCCCTAGTGATCCTAGTAAACTAGTCCATTTAATGATGAGTTACACTCTTCTTTTCCGAGAGCCCTGTAAAAGGGTGAACACCAGCATTCCTGCAGCGGCTTCCCATTTGTATAGTATGAGCATCCCTTGGAGGCTTGAGTGTTGCTACAGCCACACTGTAGCTGCTGGGCTACTCACACAATAGCTCTTTTAAAGTTCACACTCTTGATTCTAAAATGTATATGAGAATGCAAAGAATCCGAGGAGACAATGCAATGTTAGAAAAGAATAAAGCTTGAAAACTTACACTACAATAGATAAAGACTCAGCATAAAACTTTAATAATTAAGACAACATAGTATTGGCACAGATTAGACAAGTAGACCAGTGATACAAAGCAGAGAACCCCAAAATAGACTCATACACATATGATCACTTGATTTATGTGAAAAGGACCACTACAGTTCATTTGAAGGAAAGGGTATTTTAAAAAAACCAGTTCTAGAAATTTGTATGGGAGGTTGAGGGAATAAACCTTGACTCCTGCGTCACACTATACGCTAATGTTAATTCAACATGATAGGAATCCATGTTGAAAGATAAAGCTTCTAGAAGAAAACATAGGAGAATCTCTTATGGCCCTAAGGAAGGAAAAGAGTGTTTAAACATATCACATACACAAAAATCAACCATAAAGGAAAAGGTTGGAAAGATAAAGGAAATGAATGTCATTAAAATTAAGAACTTCTGTTCATCAAAATACCACTAAGAGAGTGAAAAGGTAATCCACGGACAGGGAAAAGATACTTGCAATACATATATGCAACAAAAGGCTCACACTTAGAATGTCTAAAGAACTCTTATACATCAAGAAAACAAAACCAGACAACCCATTTAAAAAAAAAAATAGGCAAGACACTTGAACAGACACAATAAGCATATGAAAAGGTGCTCCACATCATAGCCATGAGTGAAATGCACATTTAAACCACAGTGAGATCCTTTAATATTATACATCTACCAGAATAGCTCAAATGAAAAGGACCAATATTTTCAGGTTTTTGCAAGGATATGGAGCAACTAGGACTCTCACATATTGTTAGTAGAAATATAAATTGATACAATACTTTGGAAAGCTGGTATTATTTACCAAAGCTAAACACATCCACACATACATATATCCTGTCTCAGGATTTCTACTAGACACACATACCCAACAGAAATGAGTATGCATATGTCCAAAAGAAATGTACAAGAATGTTCACAGCAACATTATTTATAATATCCAAAAATTGGAAACAGCCCAAATGTCCATGAACAGTAGAATGAATAAATGAAATATTATATGTATATATTATATAGCCATGAGAAAGAACAGACCACTGCTACATGGCACAATGCAAATGACTCTCTCGGACCTAATGCTGGAGAAAAGAAGGCAGGCACAAACAGGTACGCACTATATGATTCCATTTATATGAAGTTCAAACACAGACAAAACAAATATATGGTGATAGAGATTTAAATAGTGGTTGCTCTGTAGAGGACATGGGTGGCAGGGCGCGTTAAAAAGCTTCTGGGCCCTGAGAGTTCTGAATCTGGATCGAGAGGTGGTTATAACTCATTAAAAGGGGCACTTAAGATTTGGACAATCTACTGTTTATAAACGACACCTCAAATAAAAAAAAAAGAAAACATTAAAAAGTTTAAATCATCGATGTCCGTCAATGTCTCTCCACTGCTTACAGGAGGAAATCCAGATTTTTCTTCAGAGCACTGATCCCAACCGTAATTACTTACTTATTGTTTGGCTTCTGACCATTCTCCCACTAGACTGTAAGCTCCATAAGGTCAGGACCATGACTACACTTTTCACCACTGTAATCTCAACTTCTAGCACAGTTCCTGGCAAAAGAGAAGATGTGCAATCAATATACATTTTTAATAAATTAATGAATGTGTAGTGGCTTTATCTTGTTCCAATAGCAAGACTTCTGAGCTCCCCCCTCCAGCTTCCCCTCGGAGGTTTCTAGAAACTTCCTAGCACTCTCCAGCCCTGAGGAGTGGCTTACCCCTGCACAAAGACAGTGTTCTTGCACATGTCCAGCCTTTGCCTAAGCTGTTCTGGAATGTCCTTTCCGTTTCCTCTGTCGCACAAATACCTGCCTATCCTCTGGTGCCTTCCAAACCCTCCCACAATTCACTCCTTCATGCTCTTAAAACCTGAATACAGCATACTTATCATATGTCTTCATTTCTATGGCTCCACACCTCCCTGACTTTGAGACTTTAGACAAATCGCCTAACTCTCTGGGCTGTTATTCTCAGTTTGCATGCACCCCCTCCCCAAGATCTATTCTTTATTTTCTCTTCCCTTTGTGTGCCCCAGAAGGCTGACCTCTGTGGACTATATCACCTAGGAAACCTTGCCTTCGGGTTTCCTGCAGATTCAACCAATGGGAGGTACCAGCAGGAGCCAGTGGAGAGGGTATTAAATTCTTCACCTCCCACCCCTGTTGGCTACAGCCCCAGCTTCAGTAGGTGCTAGTGACAGCTCTCCCACTCCTCTCCTCTTCAGACCTATAGTGGCAATGGCTCCCCCCTGTTGCTAACCTTGGGGTATCCCACCATCCTGTAGATTTCCTTAACCCTTCCCTCACCTCTGTAAATAGTCCCCTTATTAAACTCTCTTCAAGAAACCCTTCAGTTGCCATCTTTTTCCTACTGGGACCCACCAATCTCAAATACTCTCTAACCCTCATTTGCTCATTCGTAAACTGCGTGGCAACTGTGATGATGAAGTGAGATGGTGCGGATGCAGCGCTTAGTATAGTGCTGGCCGCAGTAAGTGCTCAGAGCCCATATGTTACTTTTATCATTAGGATTTTGCTCCATTGTTTGGCCGTGAGTGCCTCGCTTCGTTCGATGGAGGTGCGATAAATATTGTTGAATGAATGAAAATGAATGCATGAATGGATGAACAGTTATACAGTGTAAGACAAGGGTCACCGTGTTACTTATAGAATCATAGATTTGTTGTGTTTAGCTAAATAACTTTCTAATAGAACTCTTCTAACTTAGGTAGTGAGCTCCTACCTAAAGGTGTACAACGTCTGGAGATAGACAACTGATGGTGATGTCGAAACAAGGTTCAGCAGAGCATGTGACTTGGGGTAGGAGGAGTTGGTTAGACTTTTCAAGACCTTCCTAGCCCTAAAATTCTGGAATTCTCTGACTCCAGAAGTGAGAGGAAAAGGAAACAAAAAATCCCTTGGATCAGGTTTTGAAGAATGAACAAGGGCGAATCTACATATGAACTCACAGTATTTTGGGTCAGCTCTTAAATACCACTCAGTTGCCCAGCCTCATTTACAGAGGAGCAAGTGAAGCCTAGAGAGGGGATAGGAACTGGTCCACGTTCACCTACACAGGCTAGAGCCCAGCTCTCCTAACTCCTAGCCTGGTTATACTTCTACATGCGTCAGGCCTCGGAAGAAAACACACTTCTACAAATTCTACAAAATGACTTCTCTCCGTATCTTTCTGGTATCAGTTGCAGATCACAGCAATGATTTCATGCACAGGCAAAGGACCAACCAGATCAGGGGCAGAGCGGGAGGGAACTCGACCTGATACTCTCCCCAGGATAACTCATAAGGCAAGAAGATGTGGGGTAGGAGTGGAGACAGGAGTCACGTCTTCTCCTTTTGGGGACTCTTGGGGCATAGGGAACAGATGTGGTTAGTGTGGTGCCCAGAGCAGAGCAAAGATCTCTGAGAGCAGCTACAAGTAGGCAGCTCTCAAAACTTCCCAGCAGAGCGATTCACGGGGGTAAGCCCCTAGTTCCCTATGAGCACGGCAAGGGCTGAATAACCACTGGAAAGGGGATTGATTACTGTCCAGGTTGGGGAGAGGAACTAGGAGCTCTGAGGTTCCTTCCCCAGTCCACAAAAGCGCAGCATCTTAAGGTCGGAAAAAATCAAATTCGTCTGGTTTAATATCCCCCACAGGATGCTGGAAACATCTCTACAACATCCTGTGACAGCCAAGATTTATCTGGAGCCCTCTCACTGAGCCCCTGTAGCATCCCAGGTCTACCTCAATTCTTATCCATTTAACTAAGACACAATCGTCCCTGCCCGAGTTAAACCACCTGAGACTCTAACCTGAACCCCTCCCACAGCTTCCCAACTACTCTCCCCATTCCCAACCTCCCCTTTCCTCCCCTTCTCCACCCAGAAACCAGAGTAGTGTTAATAGGTAATTACCAGATCACTCTCTTATTGAAACCCTCCCCAGGGTGGCCCTTTACACTTAAAGTCCCCTGGTTCACAAGGCCCTTCTGGATTGGCCTTTGCCTGCCTCTCTGACTGCCGTTGGGTGACTCTCCCTTCACGCAGCACACTCTGGGCATGCTGGCCTTCTTTCTGTGCCTCAGTCAGGCTAAGCTTGTTCCTGCCTCGGGGATTTTGTGCTTGCTGCTCCCTTTGTCTGGAACATTCTTCCTCCAGACCTTAGCACACCTAAGCGGATACTGAGGTGTGCCACCTAGATCTCCCTTCAAGGCTGAGGTCCTCCTATTCCATTGCAGAGAGTGTTGGTGGCAGCGGCTCTCAGTAGAGACTCAGGGAATGATTTCACAGAAGATAGCTAGCTTGCCCAGAGTCTCGCTCCTTCCTGGAAGCGGCTACCCAATGGCTGATCTGGTGTGGGTGGGGTACCAAGGCCTGTTGCCTCCAGCTGGGACAGCTCTGAAAGACTATCTGCTCCAGAGCTCCCTGGGGGTCAGCTGAGGCCTTTGTTATTGCAGCATAGCCTAACTTCTCCCCTAACCCGACCCTGCCTGCTCACTCACTCGTCACAGGTATGGAGCCCATGAGTGTGTCCCAACAGGCTGGCTTCCTGCGTGCAAATCTCCACCTTCAAGTCTGTCTGGGGAATCTGATCTGAGCCAGCATGGGGGGGCATCTTTACCCTGACCACCACGTGTAAGGTTGCCCCAATTTCTGTCACTCTCCCCTATTTTATCACTTTTGGAAACTACCTCTTATTTTTCTTTGTTCACTTGGCTGTTATCTCTCTCCCCCACGAGAAATTCGAGAATATCGGCTCCACAAGGGTGGCTGTCTTGTCCTCACTGTGTCCCCAGAGCTGATGATTGTGCTTAGTGCACAGTTGGTGCTCACTAAATATTTGTGGGCTGAACAAATGTGTGAGGAGTGAGTGGGGTGAAGGAATGAATGACTCTGGGAGTGATGCCTGTCTTTCCCGTTCTCCCCTGCCCTGTCCCCCGCCCATCCAGCCAAAAGCCCCTGAGCGAGGCGTATGCCCCTCCCCCATGTGACCCTGCTGAGCTGGGGCCTCCTGAGAGGTTGGAGCCTGCAGCCGCCTTGGCTGCTTGCCCTGTATTGATCAAAGCCGGGAGGCCTGCTGGCTGAGGTCTGTCCCAGCCCGTGGGGCGGGGGAGTGGGAAGGGGATTCTGGCTGAGAAGGCAGGGTTTGCCTGGAGCAGAATAGTGCTGGCTAAAGATCCATCTGCTTTTGGGGCTGACAGCACCCCTTCCCCACACCTCTCAGGGGAGGCCAGACTAGCCCCAGGAGGATAGCTGGCGGGCGGGTGGGGACACAGAGACAGGGCTGCAGTTGGGCTTGGGCAGTGAATGCTCTTGGCCCCTCGTAAAGCCACACACTGTTAATGGGGGTCTTACTGCGCACCCTTTCTTGGGGCTGAGGACTGGACGAGCCCCTCTGTATAAGCCTAACAAGCACTCTCTGTGCACGAGAGCTTGGGTTTGGGTGAGAATCACCCTGTAGCAGATCATTGTGATCCAGGGCACAGGAAATGCTGAGGGGAGGTACCAGGAAAGAGGCTCAAGGATGGGCGCTCACTTCAGAGTCTTGACTTGAGAATGAACAACAGAGGTGATTTCTATGTGGCCAAGAAGGACCTTGGTCCAGAGAGGAGAAGTGATTTGTCCAAGTCACATGGCTCTTAACAGTTAAGCTGAGGCTGGAGCCCAGTCTCCTACCCTGCAGGTGAACTCAAAGGGTAGGATGCTCTGGCATCCTCAGTATCCCACCTGCATGTACTGAATACCTCCTCTGGGTCAGGCCAGGTGAGAGATGCTGGAGATGATATGGAGATGGGCAGAACCCACCCTGACCTTAGTAGCTCACAGCCCAGGAGGGAATACGCATGCATGCACACACACATACACATACACAGTAATTCAAACTGGTCCCATGATGAAGATACCTAGAGCTGAGAAACTGGATGGCAGAAAAGGAAAAGATCAACTACATCAGTGACAATCTGGGAAGACTTACAGAGGAGGTGGCCCCTGAACTGTGTCTTAAAGAGGAATGAGTTTTCAAAAGCAAGATATACTGGGAAGAGTCAGGGCCGCCCAGGCATGGAGCACAGCATGAGGAAAGGCCCTGGAGGCTGCTATCTTCAGCTGCCTAGGCAAAGGCAACAGCCCCCTTCCAAGTCTGGAAACACCAGACTCCCTACCCTTCTACCATAACCCACATCTCTGTGAGTGAGCTCTGAAACATGACTCTGCCTGTGCCACTCTCCTGCTCAAAACCTGCCAGTGGCTCTGCATAATGGCCTGTCATCATAGAACTTAATGCTAGACGTCACTTCAGATGTCCTGTGTCCACCCATTCCCATTTTACAGAGAAGAAAACCGAGGCCCAGAAAGTATCATACAGTGAATTAGGGGCCATGCTGGAGCTAAAATAGTGGCTTTTCTGAACCTTAGGCAGGCTCTTTCCCTGACACCACACCTTCTGCCTTCCCCCTACCTCCCAGCTAGTATTTAAGGAGCTTAGGAAAGTCTGGGCATCCTCATCTGCTAAAGTCTGATATTAAAGCTGAGAGGGACCCTAGCTAGCACTTAACTCTGGTCCTCATTTTATAAATGAGCAAACTGAGGCCAGCAAGGCAAGAGCAGAATCTTTGTGACTCATCAGCTTTGCAGTTAATAAAATACTTGCATAAAGGTTCTTACTTAACTCTCACAACTCTGGGAAGTAGACTGGGTGAGAGTTAGCACGCCCATTTGATAGATAAGGAAACTGAGGCTGAAAGAGCAGAGTGATGGCTCAGGGTCACATGGTGCCTTCATTTACTCATTCTTTATACATACACTATGCATTTGCTCTGTGGCAGACCCAATGCTGGATACAAGCAGGGGACAAGACCATTCTGTGCACTGGATGTTTACTGTCTACCTGGCAATTCCAACAAGCTGCAGCTGCCGTGCCCAGGAAGGAATACCAGCATGGGAAGCCTGGGGGCTAGAAAGCCCATGGCAAGACTTTGTGGGGGCAGGTGGTATTTCAGGGGAGTTCAGGGTGGGAGCTGGGGAAAGGAGTTCCAGGCAGGGCCCGGGCCAGCCTCCTGCTTCCTGCCTGCCAACCCCAGCTCCTTCCTGGAGGATTTAAGACTGTGTTGAGCAGTTGTTTTAAATTTCCGGGCAGGGGGCTGCAAGGAGGGGGAGCTGCAGGCTGTCTGGGGTGTGGGCTGCTATTTACCAGGGCCCTTTGTGGGATGCAGCTCTCCAGGCTGGAGGCTCCCACAATTGCTTCCAGCTGGGCTGTCAGCCAGCCCGAGCAATTGAGGGTAGGTAATGGGGGGGGGGGGCACAGGAGAGGAGCACAAGGGCACAAGGGGTCCCCTCCAGCCCAGCGTCTTCTCTGCCTCCCTGGGTGGCTGCTCTTGCTGGGATATCAGGTCTGGGTGGACATCCTTGGACATAAATGTATCTATAAACTGGAATCCATCCGGCCTGGACGTTCCTGAGCTTTATGGCCTTTATGCACTTAATCTTTCATTTCCTCTCCCCTGCTTCATCTCCCCGCTCACTTCCCCTCTTTCCCGCTTTCCCCACTCCCCTCCCCCCGGAGGCTCCAAGGCCCCTTTGTCAGGAGGCACCTGATGTACAGCTGTCCTGGCTCCCTTGGTCTCCATCTGGGGCCCCACCATTCATTCGCTTTACTACAACAGGATGGAATGACCACCGCTTGGCATAAAACTCCCCCTTGGCTCCTCCACACCCAGAGGACAAACTCCTTAGCCAGGCAGCCAAGACCCTCGGTCTCCCCTCTCCACTCCACTCAGGCACACCCACAGCTCCAGCCAGCCAAACTACAGCACAGCGCGTTCGGTCACTGCCCTCTCCTTTACTCCCGTAGGTCCCTTGACCAGAATATCAATCATACCCACCTTTCCCCTATTCAGCCCAGGCAGCTTTTTCTGGACCCTCCACTCCCAGGGTGCGTCAGGGCCTGCCCTCTGTGTGCCTGCAGCCTTATTTTCTGTCGAAGGAGAACAGGATTGGGTCTTATCTGTCTCACACGCCTATGGATAGATGAAGGGAGTGGAGAGCTTTGGAGATGGTACAGAACTGTATCAATTTGAGGGGAGGCTAGTTCTCCACCATTCGGGGGCGTCCTGCTTTCATAGAAACATATTCTCACATCCAGAGTCATCTGTGCTCTTTCCTGATGGAATTCCAGATGTAGAGTCTGGGAGTGCGGTTTGTCTTTGGTATCCCAGCCCCTGGCCAGGGTCTGGATCTGGAAATCTCATATGTGAAAGATCTTCCAATTTTTTTTTCTTCATTTTATACAAGGGAGACCAAGGCCCAGAGGAGGAAAGAACTCACCCACGTCACACAGCAAATCACAGCAAGGGTGGGACCAGTTCCTTTTAAAGATACTAAGAAACCAGTTAGTGAAAAGAGCCCTCTGCTGGGAGCCAGAAGACGACCAGGTTTTAGCCCCAGTTTAGCTGGGACCCCAATCTCAAATACCTACTTGGACACCTCTCCTGTCTCCCTCCCCCACTGGTTTCCTTCCTGACAATTCTAATGGTTGGGGTGGGGAACATTTTTTGAGAGAAGGCTCTGCTCCTTTAAGGCCTCTCCCATCCTCCCTCCTTCTCTAAGAGCAAAGCTCTCTGGAGAGCTGGGCCAGGACTGGGGGGAAGGTGGCAGGTCCCAGCTGCAAGGCCTGCTGGGTCCTACACACTCACAGAATGAGTCTGCAGGAGACAAAGGATGTCAAATGTCCCTTTTGTTTTGGGGTGGGGTGATGACAGAGCCCTGGGCCTGCATGCGGGAAGAATGGAGCAAAAAGGGCCGGGACAGAGTAGAATGGGTGAGGGTCTGCTCTCTGAGGGTCTACTCTCTGAGGGCCCGAGAGGGTGAAAGGTCACACATATGAGTCTCTAGTCTGCCCTCCCAAGCCCAAGAGTGCTTTGGCCTCTTGGTGGGGAAAGCCACTTGCCTAGTCTCATAGCAAGGTGGTGGGGACCTTGTAGGCCTGGGTCCCATAGATCAGTCACTAGGCTTTTGTGTTGGGCTTCTCTCCACCCCTGGCCCACTAGCTGTGGAGCCCTCCGAGGTGCGAGGCACCGTGCTGTCCTTTCTATGTACACTATCTCTTCCAATCTTCAGAAAGCCCCTTTCGGGTGGCCTCATCACCCCCATTTCACAGGGTGGGAAGTGATGGTCAGTGAGGCAGTGACTTGTCTAGTCACTCAACTAGGGAAGAGTAGAACCAGCATTTAAAATCATTTTGCTCCCAAACCAGGTACTTATCACCTTTCTCTTGAGGACAAAGGCTGCTCCAGGGCAGATTTTAAATGGACAAAAGGATCCTCAGAAAGGTGAAGTGACTTGCCTCAGGTGACTGAGCCTGTTTGGGACAGGGACTCGCCAGCCCAGCTCTCCCACCTGCTCTGCCTGGCTTCAAGCCCTAAATGACCTTCACTAGGACTCACAGCTTCAGGATGTGGGAGACCGTCTTCTTCCTCTGGGGTCCCCTTGGAGCCCTAGAATGAGGAGAGGAAACATGGAAGCCCACTCCTTATCAGTTGTGTGGTGTCTGTTGGAAATAATGGCTAGGCTCTTGTAGGCTGAATTTGCTCCCCTGAAAACAGGTTCTGCCTTGTAGGGTAGCTGAGGGACTCTAGGAGACAATGGAGACAGAGGTCTCAATGAAGGCTAATTTTCTTCCTCCCTCCCTGCCTTCTCTTCTTGCCTCTTTGGCCTTGAGGTCAGATCAGGCCTGATTAATGGGCTACAGGAAGCTAGTTCAGCAGGGGCTGGGAGAGACAGGCAAGAGAACAAGAGGAAGAAGTAGGCAGGAGAGAGACAGGGAAGAACAGAAAGAGAAGAAGGTGATGTGAGAGCCTTGTCTTAAGATTCCTGTTCAGAGGCAAGAGTTCATTTCCTGGGGGCCCATAGCACTTGAGTTACTCACTGCAGACTCACCTTCCAGAACCCTGGACTGCCTGTCCTGGAAGGGAGGGTCTCTAGTCCTTGCCCCAAACTGCCCAGATGAGGAGACCAAAATTGCAATGGGAAGGCCCTATCCAAGCACTGGAAGTGCATGGTCACAGAATAGGGCCGGTCACAGAATAGGGCTGGTCCCAGGAGCCTGCCAGGGTTTTCCTGCCTCACGAGCCCACTGGTTGAAAGGGAGCTGGAATGGGGTGGTAGAAGAGCTTGTCTTGAAACCATTGAGCACCCTGTTCTCATTCAAGCTGCATGTTTACTCGGAGTGGCTGGGGGAGTCCAGAGGTTGTGGGAATAGTAAGTCTGGACAAAGCCCCCACCCTGGGTGTCTCCTTGGACCCAGGTTTCCTGAGGCTGCTCCTTCTCTACCCACATGTTCCCTGTCACCCATTTAGGCTATTAACACCACAAATGAAAGGGCTGTGGACTTCAGGTTGTCTCTGTCAGTTGGATTGATTCCTGGCTCTTAGAGAAGTTAGTTACTCAGGCCCTTTAAAGATAAATAAATAAACAAATGGAGACCAGATTTAAAGTCTAGCCTGAAAGCTCCTAGCCTAGCTTCTTCTCATTCCCACCCTCCCTCCTCCCCTTGGAGCTCTTGCTGCTTCCCCCGGATGGCTCCAGGATGGCTCCAGGGCATGTAGGCCTCCCAGGTGAGGGGAAGAGCAGGCAGGAATCTCGGTTCTCTGAGGGCCTCCGAGGCCGCACTATGCGGTGCTGCATGTCTTACCTCTCTGACTTCAACCTCCTAACAACCTTACCAGGTTGTTCCAGGAGGGCGGTGTGATCCCCACCAGTTAGAACCTGGCAGGGAAGAGGCAGGCTGAGAGAGGGTGGGAACTTGCCTGAGGCCACATGTGGCAGAGCTGGAGCGAGTCCTCAGATTCTCCACGTTGAGCCCCTAACCAGCCCTGTCCTAGGATCTCCAGGATCAAAGTGAGGGTCAGGCACCAGACCGGAACGGGCCTCACAGATCATTTTTGATGACCCTTTTTCATGTGGACTGAGGCTCAGAGAAGGCAATGGGTCTAGCCAGGGTTCCACAGCAAGTTATTTTAAGTGCCATGCGAAGTGCTAGGGGCTAAGGAAGGAACACAGTAGACAGAAGACAAGACGCTGGTCTCATATGAGCTCTTACTGATGGGGGATCAGCAGTGTATTTTAGGTTCTGATAAGAGAAGTACAGTAGCCTCTAATTGTACAGAGCGGCCCTTCACCCAGTCTATGGCTGTTTGCAAGGCTTCCTAGAGAAGGTGTTTTCTGAGAATTGAAAGGTGGGTGGCAGAGAAGGACCAGTGGGAAAAGAGGGCTCCAAGCAAGGGAGTTTTCCGCATCCTCCACTCCTCAAGGAACCAATGGAGAGTTTTAAGGGGTGAAGTACACTCCAGCTTAGGGGTGTCAGGCAAAATATAAGATGCCCTGTAAATTTAAATTTCAGATAAACAATAATTTTTAAAAATTACAACTTAAAAAACTTTACTCAACAAATGTAACAGGTGAAGTCAAATAAACACTTATATTAAGAGAAAAAACTAAGTAGAATAAATTTTAAACACCTTGTAGTAACCTACTTGCAGCTGCATTTAACTGAGCTCTGTTGCTGTGAAGAATACAGCTCATGCACAGGTATGGATGAACGATTTTACATTTTTCAAGAACCCACTGAATGCTACCTTATATACACATGGGCATTAACTTTGAAAAAGATTTCATTGGCGACTTTATTTTTGTTGATTTTTTGGAAGAGGTCGTCTAAAGAAAGAATATGGTTCTGGCTCATGAATCATGTAATGAACCCAGCCAAGACTCTGTTGGACACCAAGTCTCTTCCACTCCTCTTCGGACATCAGTTGGGTTTGGGGTACTTGTTTGGAAAGTTCTCTGGGTAACATGACATGCCAATACTCACAGTGCTTGTTGAAGTACTTGTCTAAGTGGTAGATCTGCTTGTGGGCGGCATGGAGGGTCAGCGACTGGAGGAGAAGAGTGGATGCAATGGACAAGCAACTGGACTCCTAAAAAAAGTATTCATCATTTATCTGAAATTCAAATTTAACTGAGAGTCCTGTATTTTTATTTGTTGTATCTGGCAATTCTGCCCTAATGTCATGGGGAGATGGGGTTGGAGGGTCTGAGACTGGAGGTCAGAGGCAGCAAGGAGAAGCAGAGACATTAGGAGACTGAGTTTGGAAGGAGTAAGAGGGAGAAGGAAGAGGCAAGGCCAGCATCCTAACACTGAGCAATCAATTTGGGCATGGAGGTGGCATTCCCAGGGGGGGTGGTAGGAGGAAGTCGGGGAGCATGGGGAGTTTAGCTATGGACAGTTATTGCTGAGATTGCCAGAGGCCCTCCAAGTGAAAATGTTCATGTGACAGTTGGGGACAGGGTTAGAGGCACAGCAGCTGAGGTGTCGCTAGCAGAATGGAAGAAGGGAGATTCCAGCTGAGGGAACAGCAGGAGCTGAGGTGCAGCAGCATCTCCCTGCGTCACATGCCCCAGGTGTAACTCCTGGCTCAGGGAGGGTTTGGTGGGTGGGTGCCCCGCTGCAGCTAGTCCGGGTCTCTACCACTCCAGGTCCACCTCAGCCAGCCTCCTTCTCAGTACTGGAATTCTACTTTATCTTCCCAAAGGTCACTTTGTCCGCAGCCCTGCCCCGCGGGTGAACATTCCTCACATTCCTTAGCCCTCCCTGGAGATGATAGGCCCAGGTGTCCAACTGTCCTCAGCTCCTCTCGGCTAGACTCATTGAAGGCCTACTATGCATCCCTGGGGTGGGCTCTGCAGTCTCACCTGAGTTTGATTTCGGACTCTGCCTCCTACCAACTGAGTGATCCTTGGGCCAGTTATCTTTCCTTCCTGAGCCAGTGTCCTCACCTGTAAATTGGAGATAATACTGACAGGGGTGTTGTGTGGTCATGTCTTTAAAAAGCACCTACCTCAGCCCTTGACATTCAGTAGGTGCTCTATAATACTAAGCCTTCCTTTGCCTTTTCTGAGCTTCTGTTTCCTCATTTTTAAAGAATAATAATCTAACCTCCCATGACAAGCCAGGGACTGGGCACACATATAGGTAGCGATGGCCCACGAGGTGGTTGTGTGTGAGGCCTCAGAACCCGTTATTTCTCAGGGCCAGCAGAGGCTGGAGGCAGAGTCTGAGGTAACCTCAGTTGGATAGGGACCAGGCAAATGGACAAATGGCTGCAGCCTCCATGATACAGCTGCTGGCAACCAGTGAGCTAAACAGAAGGAGGAACTGATAGGAACAGAGGCAGGGCAGCCCATAGGCCTGGGGCTTTTAACTCTATTACAGAGGGCTCTCCTATACCTTTCTCCAACCCCATTTCTCCCTACAAGATGAGGTATACATGGGGCTAAGAGGGTATGCCCACCTAGAGTCCAAACTTATCATTCTAGATCATGCTCCAGGTACCTGGGATCTGGAATTCCTGCCCAAAGGGCCCTGAGCATGCTCCTAGGATCTGAGTCTGTCCTCCCAGTGGGCTGTGCTGCAGGTGTGTGCAACTTTAAGCATGAGTGGTGGACAAGGAAGTTGTTTGGGGAGGCAGTTGTGCTTGGGAGCTTAGACATGAAGCCTGAGTCCATATGTCTGCACACAAGATCTTTTGCAGAAGGGATGAAGCAGGTGGGAAGTGAAGGACGAACCTGGAAGGGGTACAGCCATTTCACCTGTTGCCAGGGGCCTTAAATGTTAGGGGGGACCACCCCATGGAGAGACCAGTGCCAGAGGAGTCCCAGGGCGGTAGTCAGAGGCTTTGATCCATTGATGGGCTAGTTTCACCTGTAGTTTCCCAGACCCACTGATGGAAATTCACCTTCCTGGGGCTTGAAGAAGCTCCTAGAATTTGCATATTTAACAAAGATAGCCAGAGGCCATGCTGGGAGCTTTGTGTCCAGCATTCCATTTAATTCTTACTATAATCCTGTATGGTGGGTAGCAAGGAGGAAACTGAGGTTTGATGAGAAGAATTGCCTAAGACCTCACAGCTGGTAAACAGCAGAGCGGGGACAGCTCAGCACAACATTCTGTCTCCTTATACTCTTCATACTCCCTCACCCAAAACCATCCTCCAAAACCCCAAAATCTCAGAAAGAGGTAATGGCACACATAGAATTTAGGTCAGATTCTTGAATTTTGGAGGGACAAATTCTTCTTGACCCCAGGGAAATGAAACTTAGAATTCTCAGAATCCTTCTTGGAACTCTGAAGCCTAAGTCCTTTTCTTAGTAGAGGAAGATGTGGCCTGGTGAGGGTCCCTGCCCCCTGTTGACTCTGGGGCAGCTCTCAGGCCATGGTAGGATTTGTAACCATCCAAGCACATGCTGGACTTTCCAGCCCAGGTCTCCAGGCTCCACACTCAAATGTTCTCAAGCTGGGCAGCACCCTCTCCCCCTTGTTACATGTTCATAGCTCATCACCTTTCTCCCCACCCCCAGACCTGACTTTCTTCTGGCCCTGCCTCCCTCTCAATGCCCAAGCCAACCACCTGAGTGTCCTGTCTATTCTTAACTCTGCCCTCTCCAGCTGCAACCAATCCATAGGCCACCATTATGCCAGGTCTACTTCCTTAATAGCTGCGACTCTGTGCCCACCTTCCACTAACCTTGCAACTCCCCTTGCTCAGGATTCATCATCTCTCAAAAGGATCACTGGACTCCCAAGCCATTGCATGCACAGTAGCCGAAAACAAAGGACATGTCATGCCTCTGTTCCAAACCCTTCAGGGGCTCTGGTTCTAGTGCCCTCCATCTAAAAGCCAAGCTCTTCTACACTCTCTAGCAACTCCTCCCCAACCTTCCACCTATTTTCCACCTCTATGTCTTTGCTGCTGCTATTCCCTCTTCTCCGGCTTCCTAACTGCTATTTCCTAAGATTCCTACCAGCATAGCCTCCTCTGGGAACCCTTTCCTGCTGCCCCCAGACTGAGTTAGGACCCCTACTCTGAGCTCCCATAGCCAGCTCTTAACAGCACTTGCAACCTGCAGTAATAATAATAGTTGATACTTATTGAGTGCTTACTCTATGTATTTTTCTTTATTGACCCATTTAACCCTCGCAACTACCCTGTAAGGCAGGTTTTATGATCACCTTCATTTTTCAGATGTGTAAAAGGTTAAGTAAATTGCTCAGGACCACACTACTTGGGGATTTGAGCCCAGGTCGGTGACTCCAGAAAGCCGGCCTCTAATCCTGAGATGCTGCCACTGGATGAACATTGGGGGACAAGGGGAGATGTCTCTAGAATGTGAGATCACAGAGGGTAGGGTGGCTTCTAACCCATCAGGATGAGCCCAAGAGTCAGCCAGGTGCTCTCAGGGGTAGGGAGATGAAGCTTGGAGCTCGGGCCCTGGTCTCGGCCAACGGGTGTGTGTGTGTGTGTGTGTGTGTGTGAGTGTGTGAGGCCCTAGGCAGGTGTGTGTGTGTGTGTGAAGGCCCTAGGCGGTGTGTGTGTGTGTGTGTGTGTGTGTGTGTGTGTGAAGGCCCTAGGCAGGTGTGTGTGTGTGTGTGTGTGTGTGTGTGTGTGTGTGTGAAGGCCCTAGGCGGCCGGAGCCTCGGGCAGCCCAGCTGGGACCGGCTAGAGGCCAGATGGGCTGCGCGGCTGCAGAGAGGCCAGGGAGGCCGGCCTGGCTGCGAGTTGCCATGGAGATGAGGGTGGCGGCCCCGCCCCGGCGGGCGGGGGAGCAGGTGGCGGGACAGTGCACAGCCTGGGGAGGGGCCGGAAGGGGCCCGCGGCCGGTGGGGCGCGTCCCCCCTACCAGGCTCCTCCACCTCCTTCTCTCGGCCTCCAGGGTCTTGCTGCTCTGTCTGTGAACCCGACTCTGGAGGCTGGAGGCAAGGGGACCAGAGCTCGCGTCCAAGCTTCGGTTCTCACTGTGCATCTGGGGCAAATCACTGCCTCAGTTTCCTCGACTTTGAAATGGAGGAGTTGGGTTAGGAGATTTTCATGGACACTTCGGCGCCTCTACTTTTCGTGGCTCTAGATAGAGCAGGAGGATTCAGGGCTGGATTACTTCTCATATTCTTCCTAGATAGAGGCGTTTTTCTCATCAGATGACGCCTATCATAGGACCCAGAGCCAGGGAAGGTCAGAGCTAGAAGAGTTGTTAGACTCTCTGAACACAACGTCTTCATTATACAGAGCAGGCAGCAGCAATCCAGAGAGGGTGAGGTACCTGTCCAGGGTCACACATGGAGTAAGAGGCCTAGGCAGGATGAGAAACCAGGATTTAGCCTCCCACTGCTCCACCCATCACCTCCAGCCTTGGAGCAAAACCCTGGTGTGAGCCTGGGGGAAGGGGTGGGTTGCTGTGGGGAAGAAAACAAACACCCTGCGTTCTGTTGTGCAAGCTCCAGCTGCCAAAACGGCAGGAAGGCTGCCTGAGAGCCCAGACCGGACTGAGGTAGGGGCTTCCTGTCTGCAACAGAGACCCTCTGGCTGTCCCGCCACCACCTACACCCTCATGGTCTCCATCCCTGACTGTTGCACAGCTCTGCGTGGGTGTCGCGGCCCTGCAAAAGAAGTACAGAGGTCGTGGCCTACCTCCACCCACCCCACCCCTAGTAAGTAAAGAGCTAGGATCCCAAACAGGCGGTCTTGCCCCAGAGCTGGGCCTCCTCCCGCCCCAGCCCCCAGTCCTCTGGGAGGCCCTGCTTTCTTCAGGAGGAATAAAGCCCCTTTCTCCTTCCTCTGGTAGGACCTATTTCTGAGCTCTCAAAGCCTCAGCCTTGGGGGGTAGGGGGGTCTGAGAGGGCTGGGCTTGCTTCTCTTCCCTTAGGCAGTAGTCACTGGGGACAGGCCTGCTCTGGTTCCCAGCTGATGATGGTGGGAGGTGGTTGTGGCTGGGGGTGGAGGTGGAGGGGAGCAGGGCAGAGGCAGGGTCTGTGCCTTTAAGGTGCAGCTTGCTGCTGGAGTGCCCCCCCCACCCCACCGTCTCTCTTGTACATAGTCACGCAGTCACACAGCCACACACACACTCCCAGGCTCTGTTCTCTTCCTCTCTCCCTCTCTCTCCACACACACACACGTAACACACACACAAACTCCAGGCTCTGTTCTCTCTCCCTCCCTCTCCCTCTCTCCACATAGACATACACACTCAGTCACACACACAGAAGCATACACAGTCTCTCTGCCTCTCTCTCCAAGATCTAGTTTTGAAAAACATGGGCTAGAGAATGAAGGACGAGGGCAAGGAGTTCTGACCCAGAAAATGGACCCTGCCTCCTCCTGTCTTTCCCTGGCCCAGCCCAGGAAAGGGGACTTATTTAACAATTTGGTCTCACTGCCCTGGGTCAAGGCTTCAGGGACAAATGAAGGACTCAAGCAAGGTGGGGGTCAGGCTCTCAGAGAGGGAGGGAGGGGCCTTGGCCATGGGCCCAGCCTGTTGGTTACAAACCCAGGAATGGGGGAAGCCTTCCCCTTCTCCTCCTCCTCGCTCAAGGTGGGACTGACTTCTAGCACAAAAGATGCAGATTTAGGGACAAAAGGAATTGTGTGCCTTAGTCACAGAGGGATGGACCAGCTGACCTTCTTCGTGGGAAGGGGCCCTTGACACTTCTCAGGCTATTTTACACCTTGAGTCAAATTCTGGGCTAGAATTCTGCCCAAAACTCCGGGATAAGAAACCCTTCCTTCTTAACCAAAGTTCTTCTTGCTATGTTCCAGGTGGAGGCTGGGAGTATTCCCCCTATGCAACTCTCAGCCTTCTCATCTCAATTCCTTTTATTTATGGGGAACTTTTATTTATCCTTCACAGCCCAACTCGAAAGTCCCCTCAATTAGAGAGCTTTCCCTGCCTCAGTCCCTTGGGCAGAATGAGGTCATTTCTCTAGGCACCGGGTCTTTCTGCACTTTCTCCAGTTCTAACACTTCCAGAATTTACAAAGCAAGTGTGTACCTGACCTATCCATGCTGCTTTCTCACATTGTCTCACGTATTCACCACACTCTGCCCCCCTGTAACTCACGAGAATACTCTGGATCAGCTAAATCCGCTGAACAGCTAAACAGCAGGATTTGAACCTGCACTTCCCTGGTGTCAGACCTTGGTCTTCCCCCTGGCCCTCTCCCGACTATTCACAGGCACCTTTCCCTACAGGAGACAGCAGAGGAAGAGGAAGCCCATGAAAGGTCCCAGAGGAGATTGGAATTGATGTCACCATCCCAGGCACTGAAAGTACTCTTTTCAATTCAGCAAAGCTTTATTGAGGTCTTCCTTGCTTACTGACGTTGTACTGAGTGCTGGGATATGGCGACAGTCGGTACACAAACAGGCACTGATGCCACAGGAGGCCCTGACTCAGCCTGGGGCAGGGTGACTGGAGAGATTGAGAAAGAGCTCTCCAGAAGTGGTGACAAGGGAACTCGAAGGGGAAGTAGGAATCAGCTAGGTAGACAAGGCGTGTGGAAAGAGTTTGGGGATGACACTCAAGAATCTTGAATGCGTGCACAGAGCTTCACCTTCATCCCAGGGGTCAAAGGGGCCCTCTCGCAGGTCTTTGCCTTCACTGGCCCTCTCTCCAAATGGCTGCAAAGTCAGACATTCGGCTCAGGGCCCTCCTGTCAGTTGCTCTTGACTCTGGCTGTGTGGGAGTCCCAGCATTCCCTCCCTCAGAATCAGGAGAAGGAGCTTGACAATGGCTCAGGACCAGCCGCCCAGCTGGGGGTTCCTCTTTCTTCCCCATCTGCATGGAGGGCACTGGCCAAGGTGTTGCCACTGACATGAAGTTTACCAAGGGAAATTTCTTGATAAATAGAGCTGATTCATGAAATGCCCGGCAAAATTCCAGCCTTCTTCCTCCTTTTTAAAAAAGATGAACAATAGCACCTAGACGCTAAATCAGTTTCCCAGAATAATGGCTGATGTTAGAACTGAGGAGTAAGAGTGCCCCACCCAGGCTTTCCCTGAGGTCCCATCATTTGTACCTCCACCAGGATTTTTGCCAGGTCCTCATACCTGAACTGCCTAACTCACTTCTACAAAAGTTAACAAGGAAATTATATCTGTACTCTAAATATTTTGGCTTTCTAAAAACAGAAGGTAAATACAGAAACACGTTTCATGAAAACAAAGCGATTCTAGTCTTGTTTGCAAGGAGGACTGCCTCTCTCTTTGCTATAAAGGGTGATGAGCAAGTGGCAGAGAGGCGTTACAGACATACCGGCCTCAGACTGGGCCTTTCTCCTTCTCCTTGACTTAATCAGAAGCAAAAACGGAAAAGGCATCTTTCCTGAGGTGAGCTCGAGGTCGCATATTCTGGGTGGCCAGGTCTGTGCACCCCCTGACCTCATCCCCATCCCACCGGGTCTGCCTGACCCATACTTTGGGATATTGTCTCAGTCTGAGCCATTTGGTCCAGAGAAAAGAAGAGATGTAGCTGAGTCCACTAGGCAAAAGAGCAGCCAGCTGGCGCCAGGGACCCAAGATTTGGGCTGAGAGTGGGACCCTCGGCTGTGGGTAGGACACAAGAGGCCTAGCTCTGCCATTGCCTACCTTTGTCCTTGAGCATGTGCCAACATCGCTCAGAACCTCAGGTTCCTCAGTGTGTGGCAGGACCCCTCCACTCCCACGCTCCAGTCTGTTACAAGGATTGCTTCCTAGAAGATCTATCTACCCATAGCTTGCAGAGTCCTAACTCCATGCTGAGACACACAAGCCCACCGCCACCCCCACCCCCATGGTCTGGCCCCTGCCTCCTCCTCCTCCTCCTCCTCCAGCATCCCCTTCCAGTCCATCCCCAGCCATCTGCTGAGCACAGCGCCTGGACCGTCACAGGCACGTCATTAGTCGAATGCGTGAATCGATGAATACTTTGCCACGTGCTCTGTGCTGCCTCATCCCCGCATCGGCTGTTGCCTTTGCTTTGAATGCCCTTTCTTCCTTTCTGGGTCTCCAAGCTTTGATCATTTCTTAAAGCCCTGCGTAGACGCACCCCTCTTCTCAGAAGCTTCCCTTGAAATTTCCCAGAAGAGTTCATCACTCATTCATTCAACAAAGATCTGGTGACTGCTTCCTGTGTGCCAGGCATGCTGCTAGGGGCTGATGATACAAGGGTGAACAGGACAAACGAGGTTCCTTCCCTCTTGGATCTTCCATTCTCCTCTGAGCCTCCAGAGCCCTGTTCTCGGTGTTGCTGTCACATTGGCCACACTGCATAGCACCTCTGTTTTTGTACTTTGTTGCTCCTAGGCTGTCCACAACCTCTCATCTTGGGGGCCCGGTACCCAGTACTCAGCTTGATACCCGCGGCACCCCTTCCCACCTCCAAAGCTAGAATTTATAGAACAATGTGGGCTTGAACAGAAAAGCAATGCTGGCTCCATTTACTGAGCCCACAAGAGCCTACTGTGTGCCAGGCACCTGACTACGTTCTCCACCACCCTGACAGAGCACTGTAAGTTGGTAACTGTGAACTGGGACTCAACCCCACTCCCCCACCCCCGCCGCAGGCTAGGCTTCTTTCCCAGCAGGCCCCTCGGCCCTGTGCCCTGCCCTACCGGAGCCTCCTCCCCAGGCCAGATTCCAGGAGCCTCCTCATTCTGAGCCCTGCTCTGCGTACCCCCATCCCCCCTCCCCCCAGCACTGGCCTGGCTTCCTGGAATTTGTCCTCCTAATTGAAACCAAACACCGGGGCTCCTCAAGGGCTGTGCCCCAGAGGCCCCCGGTGGGTTTCTTTTTCCCTCCCTCCTCCCTTCCCCAGCTGGGGGTGGGGTGCTTAGCCCTAGGCAGCTATGGGGGGAGGCACTTCCCCCGCAAGGGGTGTGGGATAGGGGGCCTTCTCTGCTGCTGGGGTCTGAGTTAAACTCAGCGCTCTCACAGGCCGGAGATGATAGGAGAAGACAAGCAAGTGAAGGGGAGGGAATGGAGAGGAGTCACGTGGGAGGGTCCCAGGAACATCCTGGATAAGCCAAAGGCTTGTGAATTGGAGGGTGGATTTGTGAGTCAGCTCCTTCCCGACCTACTGTGTGACCTGGGCCTTGGGCCCGTCAAGTCACCTTTCTAAGCTTCAAGTTCCTCATCTCTACAAAATGGGGATATGTGGAACCTATCTCACAGGATTCCGGAGAAAATGGAACAAGATAGCGTACATCAGTACAGTGGCCTCTGGTCTGTGCTCAGTGAACCTGGGCCTCTATTACTGTTATGGCGGTTACATGGGTACACACGGTTGTGGCAGGCCCTTTGAGGACATGTGGGTTGTGGAAGGATGCACTTGGGAAGGTCGCTCAGGGTCAATGAACATTTGTTGAACGAAGGAATTCATTCAACTTTCAACAAACATTCAGAGTGTGTCCCCTTGGGACACAACTGTGTATGTGCCCTAGGACCCCACTGTGAGGAAGCTGGTACTGCCCTCAGGCCCAGAGTCAGGAGGGGTGTACAGATGGTCACTCCCATTAAAGGCGATGGCTGCTTAGTGCTGTGACAAGCAGAAGGGGCTGTGCAGCCCCCAGGAGGACCTCATGCAGGCTGGAGCAGGGGCAGGGGGTCAGAGACGGCTTCCCACAGAAAGGGGGCTGGGTGGGTGCTGAGCTGGGCTCTAAATGTATGATACCTCACCTTCTTTTTTGCACTCACTTCAATCAGCAATTGTCCCTGCATGCCAGCTGGCTCCAAGGGCTGTCTTCAGCAGAAGCCTAAACTGACCACTGTCTAACCTGGGCCTGAGCACCCTGTGTGTCCTGCGTCACGGTCATCCCTCTTCGCTACTCCCACCACATCATCATTCTATCACTTGTTTTCATGCTGTGCCCCTTGCAGCATTGTCCCATAGACGTGTCATGCAAGTCACAAAGAGGGGAGGCACGTCTGTCATTTTAAATTCTTTAGTAGCCACATTTTAAAAAGGAAAAAGAAACAGATGGAATTACTTTAACAATACATTTTATAAACCCAATATTGCAAATATTATAAACATGTAATTGATGTAAACAAATTATTAATGAGCTAACTGACTTTTTTGGGGGGTACTAAGTCTTTGAAGTCTGGTGTATATTTGGCACTCACAGCACACCTCAATTTGGATTAGCATATTTCATGGGCTCAGTGGGTCCCTGTGGTGAGTGGTGAGCAGAGTGGATTGTACAGCTCTAGAATGTGGGTTCCTCTGGAGCAGGGACCCTCTATTTTTCATGCCTTTCTTCAATGCCAAGAGAGGTGTCCAAGGTAGAGGGCACGGTGTGGACAAAGACACATGCATGAAAGAACAAAAGTTTGTTCAGGGAACAGCCAGCCATTGGGTGCGGCTGCAGTGTAAAGTCAGTGAGCTGGGAGGGGTGGGCAGCGGGACTGCCTGTGTGTCTGCGACCAGATCAGGAGACACCTTAAATAATGTGCTAAGGGATTCAGATTTTGGTTCTGTGGGCAATTCAACTGACTGTTTATTTGTAAGCAGAGGAATGTTGTATTTAGGTTCAGCTTCAGAAAGAGCCCTCTGCTAGGAGGGTAATTTGGATGGGACTAGTAACGAGGCTGTGAGTCCAGTTAGGAAGTTAATGCCATCACATAGGTGAGTGATGATGAGGCACTGGGGATGAGGAGGCACACTGACTGCAGACAGTAAGAAGGGTGAACAGCAGGACTTAGAGACTAGAGGGGGAATGGAAAGAATAAGTCCCAAGTTTTTAGCTTGTGTTAGTTTTTTAAGCCAGGATGCTTAGGAGAAAGGGGAGGAGGAGCAGGTCTGTTGAGGACAAACCAAGAGTTCAGTTCTGGTACATGCTGGCTTTGAAATATTAGCAGGACATTTTGGTGGAGAGGAGTAGTAAGTGGTGAAGATATATAGTTCATAAGTGGTAGTGAGCTCCCTGTCACACATGGCATTCAAGCAGGGGGGCGAACACTACCCCGGGATGTTGTAGAGGGCTCATGTGTATCCCAGTTGAGCTACACCTGATGACCTCTCAGCCTGAATGGTGTCTGACTCTGGGGTTTTGCTGTATGTGTGTGTGGGAGATACTGAATATTGGAGCTTGGGCATGTCCGTGACTTGGAGACCTTTGTGGTCTAAAGTTGGTTCGTGTTTTTGGACCTTGGCCCACAACTGGAACTAGGGACAGGATACAGCCATGGTGGCTCCATCCCAACAGACTACAAGGGAAAATAACCCTGAGGTCCTGCTGGACCCATATCTTGGAACCAGAGAGGAAGAAGGATCCTTGGTCTTCAGCCAGCCTCCCCTCCTCCGCACAATTTGATTTGTGGGAAAACTGAGGGCCTTGCCCAAGATCATGACTTCCTGAGAGGAGGACTCATGCTGGATCTGGGTATCACCTCCCCGTATCTCAAGTGCCTATAGCATCTGCATCTCCTTGCCTTTCCTCAGCACAAGAGATGTTCTTCAACACATAGGGAAAGGGATCTGGATTCTTTTTAATTAGGAGGATACAAAGAAGTCAGATGGCCGCCCCCACCCATAGTTGGGAGATCAAGTGCTCCCCAAATTGCACAGCAGTTGCCAGGGCTCTGGCAACAAGACCCAGCCTGATAGCTTTGTAGTAACCTCAGCCAGCACAATGTGATTTTTATGTTTTAACTCCTCAGTGATATATAGACCTCTCACAGGCAGAAGAAATGGCATCCAGAACTTTTCCCTTGGAAAAAAATTTTTTTGAACTTACGCAACACACACCCAGTTTAATGAACCCTTTTGTCAAGGCACTTGGTCTGCCCTGGGCTGGGTGAGAAAACTCTCTCTCTTGTGAGGCAGGTGTTGTGCAAGTATTGAGAAAGGTAAAAAGGCATGGGGCTGGTGTGCCATCTAGGCCACTGTCTTGCTGGGAACCCCCACTAGCCCCTAATCCTCTTGGGGCTTCTGGGTCTCAAAGAACAACTCCCTGGACAAACAACTCTATGGGTCTCTATTCTTTTGTGCTTTTATAATTTCAGCTTAAGGTACCTGTTCCATAGAGCCCCAGCATGTTACCTATGAACCCTTCAAGTCTGTATTTCTTTGCGGACTTGGAACCAGAATGTTCTGATCAAAGCTCACCTCTGACCCCACCCACTCTCTCATCTCCTGGTGCTAAAGTTACTGAGCCTCTTCCTCATACCCCCCCAATTTTTTTTTCTCTCTAGCCCCACTGGCTGCCTAATGTCACCTGAATCATTGCACTTCTTTCTGGTCTCCCTCATCCTGATCAATTTTTCAACGCTCAGCTCTGCCGTCATTTCCAGGACCAGAAAACGTGAGGGGCAAGCCCCTCCCCCACTGTCCGAGGGCTAAAGACCCAACTCTTGCACCTCCAAGGCATGGTGCCTGAAGACCTAGCCCCTGGCCCCTTTCACAACCATTCTCTCACCCTCCGTATGTGCTTCATGCTCCATTTGTTCAATGTGCAAATATTTGTTGAGCCCTATGTGCCAGGAATTGTGTTGGCTACTCAAGACATAGTTGCACACATGCCCAGAAACCAAGTGTGTTTTGAGAGCACGGGGAGTTTGGGGGCTCTGAGGAGGGCACAGAATTGAGAGGGACTGGGCTGCAGCCAGCTCTCTGCTCACTGGTTTCCTGTTTACTATTAACAGCTGCCCATCCCGCCTAGTGCACAAACGCCCAAGCAAACCTTGGTATGTTTTCAGACTGGCAGCTCAATTGTAAACGTGAAGCAGGCAACTCTTTGCCTCCAGCTGCCTTGAAAATCTGCAGAGGAACCCCTTTTAATCTGTCCCTCTGTACCCCCTTCACTCCCCAACTTCTGCCTTCCTCTCCCCTCTTGGAGGACATATGGCCTCATGAAGTTTTTGTTTGCTTCCAGGGTGAAAAAAAAATCCAGCTTCAATGTGAAGGGTTTTTTCTTAAAAAAATTTTTTTTTTAAGCATCAAGAGACATAGCAATCTGCTTGCAGATACTGTACGTGCATAATTAATAAAATCTCATTATTTATTTATAAAGAGACACGAGGAACTGGAGAATTACGGCTATCCCCATTATATATGGAAAGAAAAAGTGGGAGAAAGAGATTACTTTTTGAACCTTAGATCCTTCTGGAGAAGTGAAATTCAACATGCAATGAAAAAATAGGCATCTACTCCTCATCCAAGTGGCACTCCACACCCAGAAGGCATCAGAAAGCAGAAACCTGGTCAGGGAGCTTAAGAAAAGAACGGGACCAACTCGGTGCTTGCAGTGCAGGCTTTGGGTAGTTGGCAAGGAGCAGGAGGCATGGTGGAGGGACTGGAGGTGGGAAGAGTGTGTGGGGGAGAAGGCTTGGGAGCCAATCAGGGGCTTCTAAATGAGGGGGAGCTGGGAACAGAATTCCTGCTAAGTGGGAAAGGGGCCACTCACCCTATGGGCACCATATTAACAATCCAGATGCAGGCTTGAGGGAAGCCCCTGGCTTCTCTCGTCCATTATGAGGCAGGTAACAGTAACTGCGGAGGAGGGGGGACTAGAGATTTCTAAATGCCAGCTCTGCCCTTGGACCTCTGCATGCCAGATGCCCGGCCAGGACCGCCAATATCAATAACCCAACTTATATAACAGCGTCCCCGCGGCCAGCTAGGCAAGGGTCAGAGCCTCCCCTCCCAGGCTTCATGAGTTCGGGTGGACCTTCGCTCTCGCGCGCGCTCTTTCTCCCTCCCTCTCTCATTTTTTGAGACAAGCTTTAAAATAGAAAACAGGCTTGTGCAGGAACCAACCCCACAGAATGGGGTGGTTTGGAGGGATTTTTTTCCCCACCTCCCTCCAGTACAGGCAACTCAAGCAGCGGAACGCTCGGCCTTCCCCAGGCGGTGGGCTCCGGGAGGGGGGCGGGGAGAAGGGCTGGGGAGGGGGTCGGCCTGGGCAGCAGCCCCCGCAGGGTTACCCGGGCGCGTGCAGGGAAACGTCTCAGCAATTCCAGCGCCCGAACGGAGCGCGCGGGGGGGTCGGGGGGCGCGCGGCGCGGGGCACCTTGAAACCGCCGGCGGCTGCGCGCTGATTGGCCGAGCCGCCGCCTCGGCGTTCCAGCCAGGCGCCCCTCCCCCCGCGCCGTCCACCCCGGAAGGAATTTCCTCCTCTGGCGGCCGCTATTGTTGTCCGCCTTCGCTGTTTGGGTCGGATCGCGTAACCATAGTATCCAAACTGTGTCCCGCGCGGGGCCCCAGCTTGGGACCCCTGTGTCCCCAGCCCCCCCCCCACTTTCTTTGCAGCCTACTTATCATGACTTCATCGGACTCCGGGGAGCAGGGGGGGATGAGGCGGGGGGAGCTGGCCCACTTCTGGCGGCCCTTACTTCGAGATGTTTTCAATTATAATCTTTAAAAAAGTCTGCTTTGTGGGTTCGGGGCTTTTAAATTCTTACTACGTCCCCCCATCAAACCGTTGGATCAAACTCGAATGGGGTTTTCTCTCCGTTTTCCCTTTACTGTTTTCACTCCAGCCCCTGACTTTGCCGTTCACAGTTGGGGGTGGGGTGACTTCACAGCAGGAGTCAACCCCCAAACCCAACCCCTTAAATCCCGGCGGTGTCTCGGTCCCTGGGCCTGGGCTTGAACTGGGGAAGGCGAGGCTGGTACTGGAGTTGGGAACATCATACCCTGCAACCTCCACCCTCCGCTCCGGAGCACTTCCTGGCGGGGTTCGGGGATCCCTGGAGGTGGATCTGGGAGGGAGGTGCGGGGTGGATGCCGGCCAAACATAGGGAGGGTGTAAAAGGAGTAAGGGGGTGACGAGGAAGCAGCTGACAGATTCTTGGAAAAACAAGAACCCCTCGCCCCTCAAATTTCTCCTTGGGATCTGAGCACAGTCCGCGCGAGCAGCCCGATCCCAATATTTGCTCCCTACTCCGTCAAAAAATGAAAAAACGAAACTCCCCTCTTTGCGAAGTGTATTCTAATAGGAGAGGTGGGAGAGCCAGCAGCTAGTCCGCACCGGGCGGGCTGCGCGCGGCGCGGGAGCCCCAGTTGCTGAGGCCCGCAGCTGGGGGCGGTGTGTGTGCTGGGGGTGTCAAACATTCCCAGAACTCAAGTATTCTCCCGGCGCCGGTTGGGGCGGGGGCAGCGGCAGCAGTGGCCCAAGTTCGGGGCAACACTGCCCCTAGGGGCCGCCTTCAGAGGTTTGCAGCCGGGGCGACGAGGGGCCTTGAGGTTTGAGTTCCTAGGCAGGGGCTGCAGAGATTCCCTGGCCGACCCGTGACAGGGTGGAGGAGGCCTTCCAAGCGCCAGTTCTTAGGGCTGAAGGGATGTGGTGGTGGGGTTCATATGTTTGCTCTAGAATTTGAAACTTTTGTCAGGCAGTTGGGCGCATCCTACAGGCTCTCAGTGATGGACCGGACATTTAAAATCAGTGGATCTAGTTTCTTCAATGTGCAGTCGGACAAACTGAGGCCCAGAGGGGCGACTTGCTCAGGGCCAGGACATGAGGTTTGAGCTCAGTCCTTCTGGGGTCCCGTGGCTTTTTTTGGATTCACAAAGTCTGTTTTCATTCCTGACCTCAGTGGCTCCTTGTCAGAGAGGCATCATCATTGGGAATTTTATAATGAAAAATCACGAGTTGTCTTGACTTGCTCAGTCACACAGCTTAGTGAGGACTCAAGTACCCTGTCTTTCACTTCAGCCTTTTATACCATGGGGACTTCAGGGGACTGGAACTGTAGGCTGAGCTGTCCTGCCCTTTCATTCGGGGTGCCTAAGACTAGGGTGGGGGTGCCTGCTTCAGGCTGAGGGGCTCCAACAGAAAGGTGTGGGTCTGCCGAAACCATGGTTGTGGGCCCCGAAACTGCTACTGTTTTGGGTCTCGGTTTCCCCATCTCTAAAATGGAGGGGTGGGCCACAGGGCAGGAAGTAAGCTTGGGTCTCCGGGGCTTGGTGGCACTATACTGCTCCTCCTCCTCTTTTGTCTCTTAGGCCTTCTCTCCTCCTGCCCCTCCCTGTTCTCTGTGGGGGTTGACCAGGCCTGCCTTTCCTCCCTCCCTGCAGGGCTTCTGCTCCTGGCCTGCACAGAGCTGACTGCTGGAGGGAGAAGTAGGCAAGGAGCCAGCAGAGTGTCAAGTCAACCCCTTGGGAAAACGGTGGTGGGGGGGGGGGGCAGAGGCTGCTGTCAGAGGCTATAGCTCGGTGCTGGCCCGGGCAGGGTCCCTGGGGGTTATTTGTGTCCAAGGTAACTGAAGTCCAAGCTGGCTGCTAGCCTCCTTCCCCTCTCCCTAGAGAGGAGGGGGAATGCACTGGAAGTCCTTTTGATTCCTCCCTCTCTCTTCCTTACCACTCATGAACAACCAGGTACAAAGTCTGGTTCTTTCTCTTCTTCACTTTCTCTGCAGTCATTCTCTTCTTCCCATCCTTCAGTCACCACCCTAGTCTGCTAGCCTGCTGGTCTTCTGGGGGGGGATGCGCTCTGATGGCCCCTCTGATCCTTCCTTCACACTGTCCCATACACCGGAGCTTTCCGAATCACAAAGCACATCCTCCCTTGCTTCAGTCACTGCCCTGCCTTCCATTGCCCTCAGGATCGACCCTTCTCCACCTCATTTTGGGACTTTCTTTGACATATCCTCTGTGTCCTAGTGACACTGCATGGGACCTCTGAAGCCTGCCCTGTTCCTTGGGTCCTGCCAGGCCTTGAAGACATTGAAGCAAACAAAACCATCCATCCCAGCAGAGAGCTTACAGAACAGGGTGGAGACAACCAGCAGGGCCATATTAATGGTTGTTGACAGAATGGGGTCTTGAGAGGAACCTCTCCCAGCCTGGAGGGGAAGTCAAGGAAGGCTCCTGAAGGAGGTGATATTTGTGCTGGGTCCCAGGGATAATTAGGAACTGGACAGATACACAAAGGTAAAGGGGGAAGACAGTCAAGGGAGAGAAAATGACATGAACAGGTAATAACATGGGCAGGTACAAGCCATGAGAGAGCATGAACCTTAAGGAAACCTAGAGACAGTGTAGCTGAAGTGTAAGGGAAGAGGGCAGTGGGAAGACATGTGGCTGGAGAAGGAGGTTGGTAGAAGTGGTCCTTGCGTGCTGGCCTAAGAAGCTGGGATTGCCATGTACGAGCCCTGGGGAGCCCTGGGAGGATGCTGAGCCCTGGGCTGATCTGCATTTTGGGACACCTTCTCTCTTGAAACCAGGCCCTGGCAATGCAGAAATGACTATTTTTATTTACTCAGTCTACCTTCTTATTCTCTTTCTCTTTCCTTAAAGGATCTGAAAGAGTCTGAAGAAAAATCAGATATGATTCTGCTTTCAAGGTGCTGGTACACTGGGGTACATAAAGAATACACTGGGTCAAGCAGAATGAAAAAAGCCCAGCAAGAACTTTCTCAGATACACACCAAGTCTCCCTGTTCATCCCTGCTTTAAACCTCTTTATCGGCTCCGTGGTGCCCTCAGTGGTAAGCCCTTCTCCTTTTGTGCGGCATTCAAGGCCTTTCTGGCCTGCCCTGCTGGCCTCTCTAACTTATCTCAGCTGCACCATTCACACTCCCTTTACTCCAGCCTATTGAATTATTTGCAGTTCCCCCAGTATACCACATTCCCTCCAACCATTAGATGTGTGCCCCATACTGTTTGCTCTGCCTGGAGTCTTATCCTCCAGCCCCCAGGCCTCTTGCCCTTTCTTCATTCAACTTTTGGCTTTTTCAAGATGCCGCTCAGGCATCACCCCTTCTAGGAAGCCCTGTTTGATTTCCAAAACTGGGTTGGGTTCCTACTTTGAACTGCCATTGTCCCTCGTGCTTTCTTTTTATCATAGCACCCAATCCTAGCATAGTTTAATAATCCAAAGGAGACTGGCAGCCTCCATCCTGATTTTCCCCTGGGTCTCCTGCAGGTCATACATACCCAGGGCACAGAATAGATGCTCAGTTAAATTGTTGTTGTTAAAGACTATGTATAAGCTGCTTGCGGAGAATAATAGTAATAGACATTACTCCCTGCCTGCTGTGTGGCAAGCCTGTGCTTGTAGCTCACTGGCGTCACTGCCATTTGAATTGGTGTCATTTCATAAACCTTTTCTGAGTGCTTACCCTATGTGGGCTCCAAGGACACAAATGACAGTCTGCATTTGCTTCTAAGGACTCACAGTGCAGTGAGGGAAGCAGACTAGACAGAATAGAGTTATTCCAAAGATTAAATGAGGTGATACATATAAAGCCCTTCCCAACAGAGTCTCTGTCCCACTTTGGGGACAGAGTGGTCCTGGCTTTGGCAATGGAGGAAAATTCCATCGCCGCAGCAAGTAGTCCATACCACCCTTCTAGGGAAGGCAGCTCTGAGCCTGGAAGGCCCCTTGTTTGAGCCTCCAAAAGGATGCCTGTGGCCAAATTTTAGGGCAAGGTGTCTTGGAGAACTTCTTAGCTTAGTTGTTAGATATTTGGGTGGAGGGTGCAATTTCGAGAAAGGGGCAAGGAAGAGAGGAAGGGGGAGATGGGAGAGAGGAAATAAGAGAGAGGGTAAGGTACGTAGAGTGAAGAGGCCCGGCATAAACCTCTGCTATGGGCAGGGATATCTAATATTCAGTTTCAAGTCACTGGAGTTGCTCCTCTGTGTCCTTAACCCCCTGCAAAGCCCACCACATACTCATTTGCCTTGGGTGAGTTTTTGTGGAAATTGAGGAAGGGGTTGAGTTTCTGTCAAAGTCTCATGGCTTGTAACAAAATTAGCGCCCACAGGCCAGGAGATAGTCCAAAAATTGATCAAGTACAGGAATTTAGAATTAGAGATGATCATGGAAATGTAAGTCAGCCCCTTGGGGAATTTGCAGAAGTGTGAAGTGTGGAGGAGTTAACTTCCAAGGGTGAACGAAGCATTTGAGGCGATCTTATTTAAATCTAAGTGGGTTTTGTAACAGATTGTATTTTCCAAAAATGGTTGCAGTAATATCTCCCATCCCATATGCTTCTCTTTCAATGTGGCTCTGACACTCCTCCCATCAAATCAAGAGATGGGGTCTATGTGTCATCTCTGTGAGCACAGGTGGACCTTTATGACTGCCTTGACCAGCAGAGTGGCAGAAGTGACACTATTTATATGAGTAGGGTTAGGTCATAAAAATGCCAAGCATGTCTGCTTTGTTTTCTTGAAGAATTCATCGTGGTGGAAGCCGGCTGCCGTGAGTTCCCTAATACAGCCATGCGGCGAGTAAGGCCAAACTCATTTACGTGGAGAGATCACAGGGGGAAGCCTTAAGACCAAATGCAGAGAGGGGTGCTCAGCCATCCCCCAGTTGCTCAGCCTTCTGCTTTTCCCTCTCCAGCTGCTGACTGTGGAACCCTGAGCCCAGCTATCCCTTTTCCAAATTCCTTACCCACAGAAGTCATGGGAGGGAAGAAATGATGGTTGTCATTTTAAGCCACGAAGGTTTGATGTGATTTGTTACACAGTAGTAGATATTTGAACACATTTATACTTATTATATTATCAGTCTTCCCTGGTAAACTATAGTTAGTTTTTGTTTTCGGTTCTATTTTCAGCACTTAATCTGGAATGTACTGTTCTCTACAGATATTTGTTGTATAAATGAATGAAAGTTAACAGACCAGATCAATATGGTGTTGGGGAACCAAAGGGGTGGTGGGAGCCCAGAGGAGACTCCTAACTGAACTTGGGAGGTCAGGGAAGACTTCCTGGGGAAAGTGATGCTGGGCAGAGTGACACACAAGAATATCTGTTCCCCGTGTTTGGGTGCTAATTGTTTGGTCTTGGCCCAAAGGCTTCCTGTCCAATGGGCCAATCCCTGTGTCCATTTTGGGGGTCTCTTTTCCTCTCCTGTTCTAGCTCTTTTCTCTCTCCCTCACTGGACCTGCGGGCTCACTCCTCCTGCCTCCTCTGACTCCGAGTTTGGCTGGAGAAAATTAAGTCAATGGGGAGGGAGGAGTTGACAAATAGACGGTCTGGTAATTGAATTTTTTCTCTCTAGCCCTTTCTCCACCCCCAGAGAGCAGGAGGAATTAGCTCTCTAGACAGTGGTTTCTCCTGCTAAGAAGCTCCTGTGTTACATCCCTTCCCTGCCTAGACCAGAGAGGAGGAGGGGAGCAGGCAGGCAGGAGCCTTCTTAGGATCTTCTGGGCTAAGCCTTATGCAGAGGAGAAAACTGAGGCCCAGGGAGGGGAGGGTTTGCTATAGGTGCTACGTAGGTTAACATCTGAGCCAGGGTTAGGAGGGAAAGGCCGAGGGGCCAGCCTTTGGGCTGTCCGTGGAAGGTAGGGGCTGGGAGGGATCTGGAGTGTAGCAGGAGCACAGGGGTGCAGGCTGCTGGAAACCTGGGGCTCCTGGGTCCCTGGCAAGAGGGAGCCCCTTTGTCATTGTTTGGAGTTACCTTGGCTGGTAGGGTAGGCAGCCTACTGGGCACCCGTGAGGTGAGCCTGTTGCTCTGTAGATTCAGCCACCCTGCAGGACTCAGCCACCCTGTAGGACCCGGTCACCCAGCAGTCCTTTTTTTATGTACAATACCCTCTGGGGGACAAGGCGGGGCCATGGTGGTTGTGACTTTGGGCAGAGAGTTGACAGGGCTGGAACAACCAGGCCACAGCTCTAAATCTCACCATTCTGAAAAATGAGGTGGCCTGGATCTCACAGAGCTGTGGTGAGTTATGGAGGGCGCCGGCTCGGTAGGCCCTCCATCAACAGTGTCTCTTATTGCCTCAATGTCGAGATGATGCCACAGAAGCTTCTAAGAGGCCCTGGTCTAAGGAGAGGCTAGCAAGTGGCAGCACTAGGATTCAAACCCTGGGGGAGCCTAAGCTCTCAAGCCCCTCTGCACACGGACTGCTCAGCTCCGTGGGAGAGGCGGATGTAGGATGGGGGTGCAAGCCTGGCCCCTCAAGGTGGGGGTACAAGCCTGGCTCCACAGGGTAAAAGGAGGTGGGTGGATCTTGAGGTCGTCTGGGTTTCTAGCCCCCTCTCCAGGCCCAGCAGGGGGTAGGCACCTCGGGTCCCTCCTCACTGAACAGTGTGGCTGCGGGGATCTGGGAGAGCTTGATTTATTAAGCTAATGTTCTAGCACATTTTCCCCCTCTGGTAATGAGCTGTTTCCACCAGGGGGTGTCTGCAGAGCAACTGCGGGCTTCAGGCAGCTCCCCCAGGGGAGCAGGGCTGGCTGGCGTCTGTCTGTGGGGGGCCAGGGGCGTCTGGCCGCTCAGGGAGGGGTGAGGTTGGAAAGTCTGGGTTGAAAAATCACCCTCTGGTGGGGGAGGTGCTGCTGAGGGGAGGCGGGAGGCCTGTCCTGCCTAGGAGCCATTCCACATTTCTCCCTTGGCATCCAGGCCCAGTTTCCCACCAACCTTAGGGGCTTGGGAGGGAGCATTCTGGCTTGCTTTCTCCCCACCACACCCCACCCAAACTTCTGAGCTCTGCCTGCCTACTGTCTTCTTGTTATCCTCCAGAGCGGGCATTTCTGTGGTTTGATGTGACAGTTATGTCCTTTGCAGCCAGAAGATCTAGGTTCGAACCCCAGCTCAGCCACCTTCTAATTCTATGACTTGGGCCAGGGGTGGGGTGATCCTCGACCTCTCTGGGCCTCAGTTTCCCATTTTAAAATGGGGATAAGAAGCCATATCTGTGGGGTGGTTCCGAGGGTCAGTGGTAATCCACGTGGAGCTCTGTACAGAATGATAAATCCTGCCTTGACAGCCTGGCCTGCCGACCTTGGGGCAGACCTGTTGGGCCACTCCACCCTGGATGCCGTGTGCACAGCAGAAGCACTTGGACCCTGTAATCCTGAGATAGACCCCTCACAGGCAGCAGATACCTCTAGCAGGCCCAGCACTTGCCAGCTGACAAGCCGGTATATTGCTGGCTTGTTCAGAGGCTTTATTTTCATTACATGGGGCAAAGACAGTGCTTGGTATTTTGGCTTTAAAAAATTCAAGCCAAAATTCATTTTTTTTCTTCACCAAACTGGGATTCCCCAGATCCTGGACTCTGTGTCAGATTGAATGACCTGCTCAGTGCTGAAACTGTACACTCAATGCCATTCTTTGTGTCTTGAGTTTTATTGCTTTTTTTTTTCTGTAGCACAGACCTGGTACCCAGAAGGCATTCATTAAGGGATATCTACGCTGCTCTTCATATTGGAGATGATGCTGTCCCACTGGCCCCTCCCCTAGGAGGGAAAATGGGACGACTAGCGTGGGTCTCTGGAGAGTGATAGTCCCTGATAGGGTGTGCGTAAGGCATTCTCCTTCCCCAAGAGCTGTTGCCCCGATTTACAGAGGAGGGCGGTTGAGTGACTAACCCAGCCTCTAGGACATGAGTGGCAGAGCAAAGAGAGAAACCCAGTCGTCTGGCCCTCCAAACCAGTGTTCTGCCCTCTCCTTACTAGAAGTCACTGAGGGAGTTTCCTGGTCTCCAACAGATCCTCAGGACAAAGGTGAGTTCTCTCGAGCTTCTTTCTTTCCTCCAGTTAACCAGCCTTGAGCACTAGGTGAATCTGGAGGTTTGTGGACCCTTTTTAGGAAGGGCTTAAGTTTAAGGAAGAGAGGCTTAGAGGAGCCTGGCGCACTGGGTACCTGTACCTGTTATCTTGGTTTCTGCTCCTCACTGAATTCAGAACCTCCCTGCATCCCCGAGAGAACTGAGCCACCCCAAAGCATGAATGAGCATGTGGGATGGACTGAAGGTTAGAGCAGAGATGGATGAGGCCATGTCTGTTCGTGCTTTATAGGAAAGAACCTAAAGGAATCCGTGTTAGAGGTTCTGTTCTCTCACGCCCCTGTAAGGCCGCCTGCCCCGGGGGAATCCCCTAGTCCTGTCCTCTCACGCATTGTTCACTGGGGCGGTGGCGTCTCCCCCTCCCTCACTTCGCCAGCCTTTGTACAAGCTGTTCCCTTGACGTTTTCTCTCCTCGTGGCTGGTGCCTTTGAGCGTTTAGTCCCTCTCCGCCACCTCCTCAGAGAGGCCTTCCCTGACTGTCGATCAAGAGAAGTCCCCAGCCACCCCCATCACCTTCCCAGCTTCGGTTGTCTTTGCACTGCCATCTGAAAAGACCTCGTGTATTTCCTGTTCCCTTCTAGAATGGAAGCTCCGTGAGAGCAGGGACGCTGGCTGCCTTCTGCTGAGTCTGCCCTGGGGAACACAATGGTGAATAATAGTTTCTTCCCAAATTCACCTGTGCCGCAGCTCCTGGCTTCACATGTACATGTCTAAATTTACTGCAGGACTCCAGTTAACAGGGGCTTCACGTCAACAGCAGTCACTTGTCCCACTTTTTAACACTTGTTGGTGTTCGCCATTAACACATGTACTTTCCATATATTAACTTACTTAATCCTCACATCGCCCCCTGAGGCAGTGCTGTTATTATCAGACGCCCCTTTTGTAGATGAGGAAGCTAAAGCCAAAGGTCACTGGTCCATTTTACACCGTCAGGAAGTAGCAGGGTTGCAGTTGACACTGAATGGTTGGTTCCGTTGGAACTCCTACTCTCCGGATAGCTTCTAGTGTGATGCTCTCGCGTGCCTCTCAGAGGGCAGCCTCCCTACCGCCTGTGTAGAATGTGGACAAGCCCTTGGAACTTGCTCCCCCATATCCCTACTGCCCCAAATGGTTTTTCAGAGGATTTCTTCCAAACCTGTATGTTTATTCAAAACTGTACATGTGAGGAGTAGAATGTGCCACCCTAAAATTGCCACATTTGGCATGTGGATTATTTTAAGCTGAAGGCAATCAAGGCCCCACAAACTCAAGAAAACCCTCTACCTCTCCTGTAACTACCTAAAAGAATTTAGTTAGAGCGTCTGGCCTAGAAAAAGAGCTATAACCAGAGACAACGTTTACCCTTTTCTCATTCCTTAGCTCAGGGTGGCGTATAAGCCTCAACTGCCCGACTTGCTCATATCTTCCAACTGCCCTCATATCTTCAGGGCTCCTACATATTTGAAATTAAAAATTTTTTCTCTTGTTAATCTGTCTTACATCAGTCAATTGGAGTATCAGACCAGCCAAAGGAACCTAGAAGTAAAGGAAACTTTTTCCTCTCCTACACATGTTTGGATGAACAAAATTTCCTCCATCTTTTACACATTTAACAGAAAGCAGTGTAAAGAGGAAAGGACAATGTTTAAAGGAGACTGGAGACTTTCCTGCAACCGAGTGGAACTGGGTCCGGAATATTTTTGTCTCTCAGTGCTCCTCTTCTTTCTCTTCTTTCCCTCCCTCACCTGTCCTTTTTCTTTTATTCAGTCTTGAGGTGGCCTCTTCTGTGTGCCCCTAGTCATAGGACTTCTGTTCAGCTAGACTTCAGGCGACTCCCAATGATGGCCATTCTGGAGTTTAGTTGTAATTTTGATGTGGTTGTGACCGGAATTCTTTCCCTTTTTTATGCTTGTTTCCTCATTTGTCTTCTCTGGGTTCCAAGTGGATGATAACCTCCCCATGGCTCCTGAGCACTTATACACCCCTCAGTTCCACACCCGGATGCCACTTCTCAGGAGAAGAGAGAGAATCTAATTGGCTGAGCTTGGTCCAGCCGAGGCCCAGGCTTCGGTGGCTGGGGGAGTGGCTGTCAGGCAAAACATGACTGTTATGGACTTGGCCTGTGTGCATATGGGTGTAGTCTTCCAAGGAGAGGGGTGGCAGTGAGCTGTGCAGGCAGCACTAAAAGCCTCCTGTGGTCATGAAGAGCATTGGACACTACACTAAGGAACTTATTCCCCAGGTGATGAGGGTTTTATGCCAGGAAGTAGCAGATTCTGACTCACAATTTGGAATGCTTGCTGTGGCTGCTGGAGGGTGGAGGTGGGCTGCAGGGAGACCAGTGAGGGGGCTGTCACACCTAGATAAGGTGGTGAGGGCTTAGGCAGGTCCTTTGAGGAGGAAGGAATGGCACATGTTGCCTCTGGCCATTTTAATTTCCTTCCTCCTGGGTCAGCTCTAAGACTCATCATGCATTGATTCTGGGCATTTAGTCCAAGCCAGGCCCTGTGCTGGATGCTTAAGCCACTGCTGTGGAAAAGACAGGACATGGACACATACCTCAATGACACCAGAGAATTAGTCAGGTGAAATGCTATGGGAGATCCCAGGAGACCAAAGTTGTTTGGTGGTGGTGAGGGGGTATGTGGGGTGGGAGAGAGGGTCTGGGCCATTCCCCCCACACTTTTTCTGTAAAGTTAGCCCTTGATGCAGGCCCGGAAGAACAGCTTGGAGTCAAATGCATGGAGCTATGGGTAGAGGGTTTTCTGGGTGGAGGGGACAGTGTGGGCAAGGGCATGGAGTTGGGAAAGTATGAGGCGTGGCTGGAGACAGCAGGCCGTTCTATTAGTAGTGGGGTGTGTGGAGTTGAATAAGGGGAGATGAAACTAGAGGAAGGCAAGGACCTTCCTCCATGGGCATTTCCTTGTGGAACATTTTAAATGCTGAGCTAAGGTGTTTAGACTTCATGCTGTAGCAGTGGGGAGCCATTGACTGTGTGCAGATAGTGATGTGATCGGTGTGTTTTTTTTTTTTTTTTTTTTTTAGGACTCAGCGTGAGTTCCATCTATTAAACTAGGGAGAAAGTACTCGGGCCTTTAGAGAGCCAGGGCCTGGGGAATACACTGGTGTCTTGAAACCCCGCACTGCAATGTCTGTTCCCATATCCCAGGGCCTTTGGGAGTACAACAGGGTGGTCTATGAGGCCAGGAAAGGTATGTGCAGGCATGGGGTGGCTGTGGCAGCTGTCACATGGCTGAAGGCCTGCAGAAGCTGGTGATGGCTGGAAGGTAATTAACAATCGTAATCATTCCTGTCATGACATCATTAAACTCCGATTACACTGGCTGGGTGGCTGATGGATGGGCCTGGGAGCCACAGCTTGTGAGGAAGGCAGGATCATTTATCAGCAGAAGATCAGTAGTGGGGACCCAGGTCTCTACATGTGGGGTGCTGGTGGGCCTTAAGGTGCTGGCTGCCATCTCAGGCCAGGACAGGACAAGGGAAGCTGAGACCGGACCCTGAACAGGTTCAAACTCTGTAGCAATTCATGAGATGTCTAGCTAGAAGATCCTGAGAATCATCCGGCAGAGGTGCCCCAGGGCCCTGTGTGTGTGTGTGTAGGGGGTACTGGGGGTAGAAGCAGAGCTTGTGGGGCTCCAGGCATCCCTCTCCTTGCTTCAAACCCCCTTTCTCTCGTTGTGGAAATTTTCTTACTGTTCGTTATACATGATTATTGAGAAAGAAATCCAAACAATATGGAGGAAGTGTAAGTCCTGCATGATCCCATTCCCTAGATGTAAACGTCGTTAAAAGTTTGGCTTCTGTTCTAGTTTCCAAGGCCCCCGGTGCTACCACCTAGGTTCTTGCCAAGCTTCTTCCTGTTCTTGGGCTATTCTGGTGACCTCCCAAGAAATTCACTTTTTGACTTAAAACTAGTTTGATGCTTTTCCCTTCAGGAGTGGGCAAACTTAAGGAATGGGAAATTTCTACCCCACCTCCACCTATCCTAACCTGTTCCCCGGACTGGTTTCAGGTGGCTCGCCACTTCCAATAAGCTCAGGAACAAGCCGTAATGTCCCACCTTCTGCTGGTTCTTTGCATTGCTAAAAGCAGAGGCTGTCCTGGAAGGCTCTGTATTTAGTCAGGCCCCTCCCCCTCCCCATGTACTTACAGCTGGTGGCTGGAGACCTGGGGGCGGAGGAGCAAAGGGAGAGGAGGAAGAGCTAATTGCTGAAAAAGCAATAGGAATGAGGGTTGGTGCCCAGGCATCTGGATGGAGAAGAACGAGGCACAGGTGGGTGGGTGTGGGCTGGAGAAGTGTCTCCTCTCTACAGTTCCCCTAGCCAGCTGGAGTTGAAGATTGTTGGAATGAACACCCTTGGCCCCTCTCTTCACTCCTCCTGCTTGTTCCCCATGGGAGGAGGAGGAGTGACAAATTTGACTGATAAAATCTCAGAGAACTTGACATTCTTGGGCTAGGTTGGTCTAAGGGCAGAATCACCACTTTAAAATGCGGTGTATTTGGAGATAGGGGTATCTAGTTATTTAATAATACGTATCAAATCATCCCAAAACCAAGTGGAGTAAAGTAATCCCACGTTCTGCTTACAGATTCTGGGGATCTCAGATTCCATGAACTTCTGGCTGGGCTGTTCTTGTTTAGGGTCTTCTTAGGTGGAGAACAGGTGGCCTCTGGGGCTGAGTCTCTTTTTTCAGTGTTGTTGGGATGGGGGATTGTCACCCTACACTGCCTGCTGACAACTGGTATAGGTAGAAGGCCCCACACCCCATTTCCAAATCTCACCTCACCAGCAATAAAATTGATTCTTCCCTCTGCCCATCCTGGGGCTTCTGATCCCCAAAGGGCAGCAGGTGATGGCGAGGGTCCCTTCCCTACTGCCAGGAGTCCTACGAGCTTGTGAGAGAGACACTAAGAGGTGTGGCTGATGAGCTTCAGGACAGGGACACCTGAAACGGGCTTTCCTGCTTTGGGCCTTGTGCCTCTGCTGCCTGAATTCTTGGTGCACTCTACCACACCCACAATCTTGTGTTCGGGGAGATTTGTGGGAGGTGAAGAAAGGAGGATGTGTTGAGATGGGACCAGGACTGAGGAAGCAGGCAGTTTAGACTGCCTGGGAATGGAGAGGACTCCAGTTAAGCTTCCTGTGCAGCCAGCCTACAAGATGGTCCTGATGAGCCATACCTGCTCGTGTAGTGCTCTCCGACACTGAATCAGGGCTGGCCCCGTGTGGCCAATAGAACAAGATGAAAGTGACCATGTGGCTCCCAAGACTGAATCATAAAGGCCTTGCAGCTTCTGCTTTGGATTCTGGGGGAAACAGGCTGCCAGGCCATGAGAACACTTAGCGGCCCCATGGAGAAGCCTGCGTAGAGAGGAGCTGAGGCTCTTGGCCAACAGCTAACACCTGCCTGCCAGCCATGTGAATGCGTCACCTTAGAAATGGATCCTCAGGCTGATCAAGTCTTCAGATGACTGCGGCCCTGGCCAACATCTGACTGCAACCAGGTGAGAGACCCAAATGAGAACTGTCCGGCTTCCCAATATCCTGACCTAGAATTTGTGATTGTGTTGTGTGACTAAGTTTTGGTCTAATTTGTTACATGGCATTTAATAACAGATACTTCTCTCTTCAAATACTCCAGAGGAAGATGGGAAGATGATTCTTGAGAGGGAGGGGGTGAGGAAGCAGATAAAGGGAGACAAAAAGGTAGACAGAACTCTCACATTCTTCATGAAGCTGGGGGAGAAACCCAAAACTTCAGCAGTCTGTCCTTCAACATGGCACGCTCCCACAGTGGGTTAATGTAAGAGGGTTTTGTAAAGTTTTCCACAGTGAGACTGGGTTGCGTTCTTGTAGCATAATTAGGCCAAAGTTACATTATCAGAAAGAATATGTAGACGTGGTAAGGGTTTTCGACAGGAAACTAGTTTTCCAGGTGTGGAATGTGTCTGATTTTTTAGGTGCATGGGGAGGGAGCAAACTGCAACCAATTTCATGACCCCCCACCCCCAAAGGGACCGAAAGTTTCCACGTCCCCTCAGCACACAACCTGGCAGAGAAGAAAATGCCTTTGACTTGGATGCCAGAGACTGAGGAATTTGCAAGACTCAAAAGGGGTTGTGGGACATCTGGGGCTCAATGGGGTGACAGGGAGGGTGGGAAGAGGCCTGGATTTCAGGAGGGGAGGAAGCCAGCCAGAAAAGAGAAGTCTTTGAAAAAAGCATTCTACTGGAAACAGATTTGAAATGATCGATCTATGGACCCTATCAGGCTTCCCCTCTCCTCGTTTTATAAAAGAATGGGGAGGAGTGCTTGAAGTTGTGTTTTCCCATAAGTAGATCCTGAGACAAGGAATCTGAGTGCAAGCCTGTTTGAGAGGTGATCCCAGGAAGCAGCGAATGGAGGTAGGGGCAGGATAGACAGCCCACAAAGGGTGTGTTATCAGGCCAGTTACTCCTGTGGGCAACTGGGCAGATCAGGCTCCCCCTTGGCATGCCACCGTGGGGCCAGGAAGCTGACATTTACCTTCCAACTTCCATTGGTGGTTGGCTGGGGTGCTCCTGGGCCCTCCTGGCCTCCCCCTCACTGTACCTGGACAGAGAGAAGCCCGGGAAGAGTTGAGTTGTAGCTTCAACTTGTCTCAGAGTGAGAGCAAAGGGATATGGGTGGTGTCCTGGTGCCAAGGTAGACGGAGTGGGCTGGTTCTCACACAGTTCCCAGGCCTGAAGGCCTTTCCCAGGCAGCTGGAGGGTCTAGTAGCCCGGACTCCTGGTCGGTGAACAGCAGAACCTGAGGAAGGTGGTCAGTTCTAGATTGGATGCTTAGAGTGTGCTGCTGGATGCTTGTTTTATGGGAAAGGCTCAAGGTGGAAGTTAAGAGGAATTGGTTCAAATGTCGACTCAGTCCCTTACTCATTATATAATTTTCTTATCTCCTTTCTCAGCCTCAGTTTCCTAAGCTGCAGAATGGGGCTGATGCTCCCTACCCTGCCTGCCTTGAATGCTTAGAACGTTGGTTTGAGTATTGGTAGTTCGCCTTCCTATCTTCTTTTCATTCCTCCTTCTTCTCTAATAACATTTGGGGATCCATCCCCCACCGCAGATCCTAGTGATTTTGTTGGGACTCCACCCCTGGACCCAGCCAAACTGAGCATGGCATTCTGAGCATGGTGATTGGTTCAGAGGTGGGCATGTGCCCTGAGTCCATCCAGTCAGAATGAATCCCAGTGCTTCTGTAGGAGCTCTTGGTCAAGCTCCTCTTTCCTAGTGGCCTTGAATTTGAAAAGAAGAGAAGCTTATCACCAGGTGGAGCCTCAGAAATGAAGCCAGCACACGGGAGAGAGTAGCAAGAGATGGAGGAAAGACAGGGCTTGATGACTTTGCTCGAGCCCCTGAATCAAGCTGTGCCTGAAGCTGCCTGCTACCCCCCCCACTTCCTTTCAGTTATATGAATCAATACATTCCTGCTGTTGAAACTTGTTTGTGATGGATTTTCTGTCCCTTGCAACGGAAAGATTTTTAACTGGTAGAAGTACTGGATATCATGCTGATATGAGCTGGGGGTTGAGTGCTTGTTGAATAGATGAATAAATAAATCACCTAACTCGTGGTCCCCTATTATCACTTTGGTGAATGGGCATAAGGAGAGGTGAAAGGAGAGGCTGGAAGAAGGGTGTGGAGAACGTTCTTTTTTTCCCTAAAATTGAGGAAACTTCATTCTTGTTTTGTGGGTAGGCCAAACCATGCAGTCATTATGGGATGAGGAAGGACCAGGGTAGAATTCCAGAGAGAAGACCTGAGAGAGGAAGCCAGAGTCCCTTGCAGGGAGTTCAAGGAGTTCACTTAGGCTTCTGAGCCCAGCTCCTCTCTAAGGCAGAAAGAAAGGAGCATGGAAGATGCTTGGGCTCTTGATCCAGACAGCCTGTTCAAATGCTTGCTTTTTCTAGTGATAGCCTATGTCACTGTGTCAGCCTTTCGCACTGCGTTCTAAGAGCTGGTCCTGGCACAGAGGTGGCATCAGAGTGGACTCATGAGATGAAGCTGAGGCTGACTGGGAGATCCCTTTCCCAGTGAGAATGACATTTGTAATAGAGTCTCCTGCTCCTCCCAACAATCTTTTCTCCTCAGTGTTCAATTTTTCTTCTCATTCCTGTGGCACAAAGCCCGTGAGCAGCCCGTTTTCACTCCGTAAGCAGTTGGTTCCCCACCGAAAGAAGTTATTTTCCCTGAAGCTCACCAACCACAAGCAGATGAAAACCCCTGTGGCCCTTCCCCAGTGCCCTGTAGCACGTGGTCATGGGGGTGTAGGATTAGTGCCACCTCTGCCACTTAGCAGCTGTGTGGCCTTGGGCAAGTGTCTTGGCTTCTCTCCTGATCCATAAAGTGAATATAATTCATTCTTTGTGGGGTTATGTGATGATTAAATGAAGCAATGTATGTGGAAGGGCCGAGCGTGGTGCTTGGCACGGAGTTGGGTGCAATTAAAGAGAATTCCCTTCTTCTGGCCTCTACCCAAAGTAGAACTTGGTTAAAAAAATTCCGTGGATTGATTCCACAGGACCCCAAACGTCCACATATGTGTGTATGTCCATGTGTATGCATGTGCGTGTGTACTGTGTTTATATGAGTACTGTGTTTCATGCTGTGTTGTGAGCCCTTCAGTGTGGGTGTCTGTACACAGAAGTGTGTGTTGATGTATGTGTGTTTGTCTGTGCGCGTGTGTTTTCCCAGCACTGTTAGTGGAAAGCCGTGATTCCGCTTCATGGCAGCGGTAACAGCAGCTCGTTCCTCCAGCCATTAAGCTGCCTCCCTCCGCTCATCTAGGGGTGGGGAGGAGCTGCAGCCACCATGCCTCCCCTATCCTTGCGTGCTGCATGAGCACCCGGCCCCCACCCTCTCTCACCATATGCCTGTCTTTTACAGTTCTTTGGTGCGTGGTGCTCATTGAGTGGCTAATTAGCTAAATGAATTAAGTGACATCCATACGTGTAATTAGCAAATGGTTATAAGCTGCTATTCTCCTTGGGATGTCTAAAATTTCTATGGGTCAGATGCTGCCGGGGTGCTTTAGGGAGTAAATAAAAATGAACTGCGTGAGAGACCAGGAAGTGCCTGGGGGGCTCTGAGAGCCAACAGGTTTGAGCAGGTTGGCTGGGGGAGCAGGAAGAAGGGGAGAGGTGCTCATGGCCATGGTAGGGGGAACCCACTCCTAACATAATGAATCAGGAGGCCTGGGTTCTGGCTGCATTCATGCAGGTTTTTGTGAACTTGGGTAAGACCTTTCCCCTCTCCAGGACATGGTCTCTATTTCTAAGTGGGGACCAGTTGGTCTCTTAGGACTCTTCCAGCTCTGACATTCTTTTTTACCTTAAGCCAAACTTTCTAACAACAAACAGGGTTGTGCAAAGATGGGGTGATGTGCCCCACATCTTTGTTCCAGAGCACAGAGTTGCTGAGTTCTCATACACCTGTACAGTTTGGTACAAGCTGTCCCCTCTGGCCTAAATGCCCTTGTCCACCATTTCTGCCGTTAAGGTTGTCCAGGGTGCAGGGTTTCTGAATGATGCATAGAGCTTTCTAAGTCAGGTCCAGATGTGGCTCATCTTAACTGGGAAAAGTGAACTGGAGAAATGAAGATATGGTTGCTGTTGCTCTCTCACCCCCAGCATAAATGGTGGAACTGGAACACGGGTGATTATAATAAACACTCTTATTTCGAAAGGGCAAGAATGGGAGGCGCACAGCAGCAGACAGTGGCTCCTAGCAATTCTGAAATTCCATTAGGCAGACATTTTTAGGGATCCCTTCCATGATTATGGAAAATATTCTTTGGGTAGGCCCAGATTCTACTCCCTGGAAATAGCTCCTTTATGCATCGTTTTCTGTGGCTTCAGCAAGGTGCTGTAGGAGGTCCTTCCCTCTTCCATCCTCCTCCTTGGCCACATCTCAAAGGAATGTTGGGGAATTGGCCATTGAGTCATTTTCTCAGCCAACTTTCTGCCCATAGATGGCTAGGGACCCAAGGGCCGTTTTATTGAACAGTTAGTTTCTTAGCTCAAGCTGATAGTTCTTTTGAGACTAGAACTTTCTTGAAAACTTAGTTGACTCCTCATTGGTTTGTTTCTAGGCAATTCCATATGCCAGCAAGCCACAACCAAAGTCCTTTTCTAGACGTAAAATAGATTTGCTCTATTTCCTTGTTTTATTACTCCCATACTTCCTTGATTGATTGATTACAGTTACATGTTATCTTTATTTAATAAAATTATTTTTAAAAATCTGTTTTAATTATATTTGACATACAATATTATTTTAGTTTTAGGTGTACAATGTAGTGATTAGACATTTATATACTTTACATATCTCCTTGACTTAAATGTGGGTAGCGTGGACCAGCATGCTTTGCTGGGTGTGCCATTGTTTTCTGATGCTCTCTCAGCTCCAAGCTCACCCTTATATATTTTTGCCTGTGTTGACTGGAACTCAGTAAACCATCGTTTCCCAGATGTCCTTGCCTATTAGGTTCTTCCAATGGGAGGGGCTGGCAGGAGGTAAAAAGGTGGCAGAAGGGGAAGCAGGATTTCCTTCCTGATTTCAGCACCTACTAGCATCCCTCCAGTAGCAAAGAACAGCTATGGCTTCAACCTCCAGCTTCTTTGTGCATTCACATCATCTCTTCTCAGAAGTTTCAGTATCTGCCACTCCTCTTAGTGGTGTGAAGAGCAGTCCCCCAGGGGTCCCATCACCAGCTACTTGGTGTCCCCCTCAGATGTCCACACAGCAGCCATGTGGTACTCCCCTCAGAAGTCTGAGTAGTAGCCAAGAGGGCTCCACATACACACTTAGGTCTGGTAACCACACGTTTTCTTTAAGAGAGTAGCTGCTTTTGGCAATTACTCGGAGCTGATTTCCTCAGCCCTAGGAGCAGTAGGTGCTTCCTATAGTCATTAACATCTGGGTTATATTGGCATCCTCTTTTTGTTCTTTCAGACTTCCAATGCCATGTAACAACAATTCCCTAAATTAAATCCCCTCTGTCTGAGACTCCTAGTACGGGCTCTGTCTTTCTAACTGGACCTGATACAGTGGGAGAGCCACATCTCTAGTTTCCTTTTCCTCAGTTATTTTGTCCAATTGAAAGATTTACTGATGCTATGCCCTTAACTAGACCTTTACTATGAGACAGTATGAAGCATTTAGAGGTTTTAACAAGGTGGTGATGACAATACTTTTGTTTTCACTTAGCCTTTTTCACTCAAAATTCTAGGTTTTATACATTATACACTGGGATTGAGAAGTAATCCTGCAAGTTTCTGAATATCTTGACTTCCTATTTCATTTTATTCTTACTTGCAAACTGGCCACTTCTTTTCTTAAGTCATTACCTTTCTTGAAGTGCTTTGCTAAATACAGCCAACAGCATCCAATACACACTACTAATGTTCTATTTCCAACTTCTTTCATTGAGCTAAAAGTTTATTAGGCCCATGAACTGCCCTCTCACCTACTGCAGGACATAGTTTTACCAAATGTTTCACCTCTGCCTCCATTAACATTTTATTTGCTCCTCCCTACATGAACATGACTCAATACCACATATTTTAAGTTTTGTTACAGCCACAGTGTGATTCTGGTACCAATTTCCATGGTGGTTGGGAGAGGCTAGGTTATAAAGAGGAAACAAACACCTCCACAGTCTCAGAGGTTTAACACGACAAAGGTTTATTTCTCATTCATGCTAATGTGTCTGTCATGGGCCAGCTAGGGACTCGGCTCCATGTTCTCATTCCAGGACTGAGGCTGTTAGTACAGCCACCGTATTGAATGTTCCCCATCACCATAAAGAGAAGAGAGAAATCATGCACTGACTCTTAAAGCCTCCAATTGAAAGAAAACATATGATTTGGCTGAAGCAAGTCCCATGGCCCAACCTAACTATGCAGTAGTCAGGAACATGCAATTCTACCATAGTTCTAGGTGGAGAACCAGAATATTTGCAAACAGCAATAAGGACCATAAATCTGTCCATAAATCTAAAGAGCGACCAGATCAAATTGGAATAGGAGGATGGAGGCTCTGAGGAAAAAAAAATGTGAATCTGATATGATAGAGCAGTGATAGAGATACCCAGAGAGGTGTACCTGTCCAGATATAACGGGTAAGGATAAAATAAGGAAAACAGTGCAAGAAAAAACAAAAGTAATTTTAACTCCAGAAAAAACAATAATAAATAATAATAAAGGAAATGTAACAGTATCCAACTGGCTCTGATATAACTAATATTCATTCCCCTAGCTGATAATAATGTAAACACTGAATTAATATATATCAATCTATAGTCAAAGCTTTGAAGATGTAATTATGGTTATAGAACAGAATTTAGTGTCAATGACCTTTACAATTTAAATGTTCAGACAGGGACTAGATAGTACTATTTAATATTCAAACCATATATGTACATTTCTTAGGTAAAAAGAATCATTAAAATACAACTATATTTTAGAAAAGGCTTTTACAAAAGAAAAGAAGAAATTGAAGATCAAGGAAATTAGGTGACATGATCAAGGTCATAGAGCTCATTAGTGGCAAAGCTGGATTCAAACATAGTTTCTTTAACTTTTGGTCCAAGTTTTATTTCACATGCTCACACAAGCCATTTGACAGACATTTTTTAGCACCTACTGTGGGATATGATGCCAGGTGCTAGTTCCTAGAAGAATAAGTCCTCACAATGTCTATAGGCCGAACATAGTCTAGTATAGAAGGGCAGACAGTTCAGCCAATCCTTATCAGGCAACGTAGTTACATGATCATGTGATTATGTAAAATTTGAAAGAGTAAGGTATTTTAAACCCAATCAGTTGAGATTGCCGTCTCTTTCTACTCTGACTTCTCCTTCATAATACTTCCACTTGTATTGTGTGGTGTTGGGCTTTTGTGATGTGACTAAAGGAAAGTTGTTGGAAATGCATTTAGTCTGGGGTTAGTGGGATATATTTATGTTTCTTAAATATTTCTGTTTACAGTAAGATTATTGCTAGCTATGCTAGCAGAGGAATTAAATATTAATAAATGCTTAAGTAATAATAAATGCCCTCTCCCTAAGATCAAGAGCAAAGAAAAAATGTCAGGATCTTACTACTTCTATTTAACATTGTGCTGGAGTTTCTAGTCATAACAGTAAGGCAAGACAAAAAAATAAAAGGCATACAGTTTGGAAATGAAAAGGTAAAACTGTCTTAATTTGCAGACAACGTGCTCATCTATGTAGAAAATTCTAAGGAATCCATAAAACACTACTAAAACTATGCGAGTTTAGTAAGTTTCAAGATATATGTTTAATACACAAAAAAGCAATTTTGTTTCTGCATACTAGCAATATTCTGATTGAAACGGAAAAATTTAAAGTATATTTATAATAGTTTAAATATGTTAATACTTAGTAATAAATTTGACAGAAAATGCATAAGACTTATAGCTGAAAACTACAAAACATTGCAGAGAGAAGTCAAAGAAAACCTATATAGATGGCGAGAGATATCATGTTCACGGGTTGAAAAACTCAATATGAATGTCAGTTCTTTCCAAATTGATAGATTCGACACAATCCCAATCAAAATCCAAGTGAGCTTTATTTTTTAAAAGAAATTGACAAGCCGCTTCTAAAATTTAAATGGAAATGCAAAGGACTCAGAATAGCCAAAACAATTTTGAAAAAGAACAAAGTAGGACTCACACTACTCATTTCAAAACTTATTATATGTTACAGTAGTCAGGAAAATGTAATATTGGCTTAAAGATATGCAGATCAATAAGCCAGAGAGTTCAAAAATAGACCCACACATATACAGTTGATTGACTTTTGACAGAGGCGCTAAGGCAGTTCAGTAGAGAAAAGGAAAATCTGTTCAATAAATGCTGCTGGAACAACTGGATAGTCATATGTAAGAATTTAAACTTCTATCTTTACCTCACACCAGATATAAAAATTAATTTGAAATAGATTACAGTCTAAATGTAAAAGCCAAAATTATTAACCTTCCATAGGAAGGTTTTGACTAGAAACCTCATATAGTGGAATTGTTCAGTATTTGTCTTTTTAGAACTGGCTTATTTCACTTAGCATAGTGTTCTTAAGGTTCAACCATGTTGTAGCATGTGTCAGAATTTTCTTCCTTTTTAAGGATAATATTTTTTGTATGTATATAGCACAATTTATCTACTTGTCAGTCGTCAGATATTTGGGTTGCTTTCACCTTTTGCTTATCATGAATAATGCTGTCATGAACATGGGTGTACAAATATCTCTTGAAGAGCCTGCTTTCAATTATTTTGGGTATACAAACAACAATTATAACTCAGTAATAAGACAAACAATCCAAATTCTAAAAAAATGGAGGAAGATTTGAATAGACATTTTACTAAAGAAGATACACAGATCATGGCAAATAAGTATATAAAAGGGTGCTTAACAATATTAATAAACTGGAAGATCAAACCCATAATGATATACCATTATGAATTTACCGAAATGCTAAGATTAAACTGACTAGCCATACTAAGTGCTGATGAGGATGTGGAGGAACTGGAATTCTCATATACTACTGGTGGGAATGTGAAGCGAAAACATTTTGGAAAAGTTTTGGCTGCTTAAAAAATGTTAAGCATACATCTATCATATGACAGGGTCATTCCACTCTTAGGTATTTATCTAAAAGAAATAAAAACTTATGCCCACACATAGATTTGAATATGAATATTCATACCAGCTTTATTTGTATAATAGCCAGTAACTAGAAACAACCCAAAGTTTGTCAATAAATGAATGAAATAAGTACATTGTGGTATGTCCATAAGATGGCATTCTACTTAGCAATGAAAAGAAACACATTATCTATTCGTGCAATAATATATATGAATTGCAAAATAATTATGCTGAGCGAATGAAGCCAGACAAAAAGCAAAATGTACTGTATGATTTCATTTATAGAATTCTAGAAAATACAAACTAATCTAGAATGACAGAGGCAGATTATTGTTTGCCTGAGGATGTAGGGGAGGGGACAGTGTGGAGCAGAAGGGAGAGATTACAAAGGGCCATAAAGAGACTTTGGGGGTGGTGAATATATTCATTACCTTGATTGTGGTGACGTTTTCATGGATATGTCTATATATCTATACTACATCTAAAATATATGTAAAAACTCATCAAATTGTAGTCTTTAAACATGTACAGTTTATTGTATGTAATGATAGCTCAATAAAGCTATAAAAGCAAAATGAAAGATTGGTTAAATAAATTCCAATAGATTCATAAGAAGTGATGCTATGCAGCAATGAAAGTTATAATAAGAATTTATAATTGTTGAGAGGAAAAAATAGATTGCAAAATAGTATAATATGGTCACCTTTTAAAAAAATAAGCTGAATATCTCTAGGATTCACTGTTTGATTACAAATAGTGTTACATTAAAATTAAACCATGGTTTATGACAGCCCAGAGTCATCCTGTCAGTGTGGGGATCCCCTGCCCTGAAAAGTCCACCTGCCCATATGTTTCTAGGTGTCCCCAAATGTGACTCACCGCACTTAGAAAGCAATCTCAGATGTCATTTGCTGTTGCTGACACCTGGGGCCTCTGCTGAGCCGAAGCACCTGCATTAACGCTGCTAGCAGAGCCAAAGAGAGGCCGTGTTACTGCCAAGGCTGTGGCCAAAAGGCCCTGTGCGGGGTACCCATCATTCCAGCCCTGAGAGCTCATCCTTAGGGTGCTCCGAGAGCATTGCCCAGGCAATGTGACAAGGGGAAGTGTCCCATCTGGTTACACAGCCAGAGGTGGGCAGGAGGGCTGCTTGGGCCCCAGGTGTGGCTGAGCTCAATATGGCAACTCTCTTCCTTCAGGCTGTCCTTTTCTTTCCCTAGAGGGAGCAGGATGAGTTCAAGGCGCCTTTTTGAGGTGTCTGGAATCACTGATCCCTTCATTCCCTGGTCTTGGGGTAGAATGCACTCCTATTGACAAACTCCTCCTCCCCAGATAGGTTGTTTTTCAGGGACCACCTTCGTCCTCGTCAGGTCCCTTCTAAGTTTGCCAGATGAGCCGGTATCCTAAACCCAAACACTGACGGAGATTTTTCTAGGTGGCTCCTCCATGCCTATGATTATAGCATATATTTCATATCATATCATTATATATCAAACACATATACATACACACGTTGAGTGGGGGGAGGAGGGATGTCACCCCACCTTCAGCATATCTACATCCTTCAGTTCTAGTCTAGCTGGAAGCACAGACCCCGAAATATCAACACTGATTCTCTCTGGGTGAAGAGATCATGGATGGTACTCATTTTCTTTGTTCTTTTCAGAACTGGCCATTTAAATTTTTTTCTATGGATACCCATAAGGCAAGGACATTGTGTCTTGCTCAGAACCTCATCCCAGTACCCAACGGCAGTGTTCGGCACTTGGTAGGTGCTCAATAAAGGTGTGAACGAATAGCAGGTATTATTTTTTAAGACAGTGAGAGGCCGGTTTCGCAGTAACAGGGAGTGGCTTTTGCACCCTGCCCCGCTCCACGTAGACCCGCCAGGTTCAGCGCCCCGGATTCCGCCTTTGCCAGGCGCCCGGGACTGACTGACGCTGCCTGGCGGGGCGTAGTGTCTGGCGCCAGTCCCGGTGCCCTGGCCCTTTGTGATCCGCAGGGATCGGCAGCAGCAGGGCCGTCCCACCGTGGCGAGGGGAGGAGACGGGACCAGGCTAGTCCAGGAACTCGTCGAGCCTCTCTCTCCTGTGCCTCTGCTTGGGAGGCTCCTTGCAACTCGCTTCCCTCCAGCCTACCGCAGCCTCTTCAATCAGACTCCGCTCTGGGACTTCGGATGCTTGTTTCAGAGCTATACCCCGCCGACCTGTCTCTGCCGTTCCCAGCAGACTCCCCTGGCTTCAGCCCTGCACGCTGTTGCGTCTAGAGTGTCCCGCCACATGGGTAAGGGCCCGGCCGCCGGCTCCCTCCCCCACCTCCCGGCCTCAAAACGCCCCGTTCCCTGAGAGCTTCCTGCTGCGGACTCTTCCGCAGTCCCAGCGCTCACCCTGATCTGCCTCAGCCCACATAGTGGGGCAGAAAGCATCTGGGATTTGGGCTGGGAGGGCATCCGAGTGGAGGGACAGCAGGAACAGAGGAAACCTCAGGTGTGTGAGGCACCAGTGGAAGCTCTGTGCATGGCTTGAGAGGATTAGAAGAAATACGTGTGGACAGGGAGGCCAGGGCCAAGCAGAGGACAGGATATGTGCTCCCACATCTCTGCCAATGTCACAGGCCAGGGGAGCATCTTTGTTCTAGGTGACCCAGAGCCACAGTCATGGGGTGGTAAGAAGACCCTCTGGCTATTAGAGCTCTTTAATTGTACAGGCAGCCTTAGATGGAATAAGCTCTTCAATCTTTGAGGCATGTAAGTGGATGCTGGGATACTAAGTGTGTGTGTGGAGAAGGGAGAACTGTAGGTTCTGACCTGTGGACTGGTTCAGCTAGGACAGTGCTGAAAGGGGAGCCAAAGTGGATGATGTCAGAAGTCCCCTCCTCCCCAGAAAAGTCCATGGTCCTGTCTGGGAAGGCTAAAAGGCCCAGCAGTGGGAGTTCCTGGGAGTTTGGTTATTTATTCACTCATTCATTTGGTTATTTCCTCCCTCCTTTCCTTCCTTCCCTATCACTTAGTCATAAACCCTAGCTCCGTACAGATCCTGTGTTTAGGGCTCAGATGACGCAGATGGGGTCCCTGGCCCTGTGAGACAGACCCATGACTGACAGTGACAACCCAGTATCACCGTGGAATATAGATGGAGGTTATTTCATTGTGTTTTGTCACTGAGTGGGGAGGTAGAGCTCGGACGTGGACCTGAAGAATTAACGCAGACGTTTGTTCTGCAGTCAGGAAGGCCTCATTGGTTGGGCCAGATGAAGGATGTAATGAGAAGAAAGAAATGTTTGTGGGAGAAAATACTCCAGGTTGACAAAGCTTAAGAGGCAGGATATCTGTAGAAGTGGGATGCCCCAGAGGCCTACTCAAGGACCAGGCCTTTTGGTCTGAGGGCACCACAAGCTCATCCCATACCAGAAATGAGCCTACTGGATTCAGGAACATCTGAAGAGTTCCGTGGTCAGCATAAACTGTAAGCAGATTGTACAGGGTGATGATGATTAAACTTGTGGACTTAGATCAGGTTCAAATCCTGGTGGTAGCTCTTGTCAGCTGGCTGACTTTGGACAAACGACTCTCGCCTTTGGTTTTTCCTCTGTAGGAGAATAATAATCATAGTACCTTCCTCTTAGGCAAGGCCCAAAGGTGGTAAGTATGAGGAGTACTTGCACAGTGATGGGCATGTGAGAAGGGCTCTAATGACAGGGGTATAATGACAATAACAGTGATGATGATAGTGATATACTGTCAAGAACTACCTTTAAAATCTCTGGGCCTCATTCTCTCTGGCTGTAAAACTGAAGGGCTGATCTAGCTCTTCTCAAAGTATGGTCCCTGGGGCAGTAGCCAGCATGTAAGAAGTGTAAATTCTTGGGCCTGACTGAAGCTTCACTGGAGGTGAGGCCCAGCAATCTGTATTTTAACAAGCCCTCTGGGTGATTCTGATGCAGGCTGAAGTTTGAGAACCACTGACCTAGCTGCCACTTATGACCTTTTCTCAGTCTGCCTTTCCAGGACTATGGTTCCTCCAGGTGTGTTTCATGTTTCTCATATTTAAGGCCCTAGTCTGGGGGCTGGTGGGGTGGGGCACAGAGAGGAGTAAGATGTGGTCTCAGTTCTCAAGGGGCTGAGAAAAGTGAGGCAAAGAGCATGGAAATAGTCACTGGAGTGACATACCAACCAGGACTCCTAAAGAGACACGAATCAGTTCTGTAATAAAAAGCAGAGAAGAGAGAGACCGTTGTGGGCTGGAGGGGCTTCTGCAGAAAGATCTAGCTCTCTATTGCTTGTTTCTGATAATAATAATTGAACCTTGCTGGAAATCCTCTCATAAGTCTAACTGGAGCCTCTCTTATTTTATATCTTGTTGTGGGGCGGGGTGGACAGGGCTCTGGACTTGAGGTCAGGAGTGATGATTCTAGATGACTTTCTCACTGTGACTTTGGGGGGCTCACTTTTCATTTCCGGGACCTTAATGTATCCATCAGTGAGATGAAGAGACCAGAGAGAGTCCAGTGAGTCTGAAATATTATGATTCTAGAGAGAGGCTAGGATTGGGGACCAGAAGCTCTCTAGTTTCTATTACTTCATCTGCCTAGTGAGGATCCTGAAATTGTCCTGGCCTCTTGCCTGAATCCGATGAGACTGAGGATTGAGTGAGATGAACTGTTCCCTTTCTGGACTGGTTTCCTTACCAGTCCAGGGTGGTCTCATGACTCCTGTCCAGTTTACCTTACATGGCTTTTATCATGTTGGGCATGTTCTCATTCCCAGAGGCTTCTTGATGCCTAATCTCTGTTGCCTAGCATTAGAGATTCCCAGCTTTCCCCTGCAAGGTGAGGCTCTTCACTGCCTGTGATGGCATCCTGTCCTGTTCCTGGTAGGCCTTTCCCTCCACCCCTCTTCTCAGTCTATCTAAACCCATTCAGTGCTCGAGCTAGCTCTAGCTACCTCCTTCAGGAAGCCTCCTGGCTTGCCCCAACCCTCAATGTCATCCGTGGACCATCGTCTTTTTCATCCTTAGACCATCTTGCAGTCTTTAAGGTGTGACTTTAATTTCTCATTCGTACACATTGAACTGCTGACAGACCATGAACAATTTGAGGGTAAGCTCATAGGGATGTCCTTGACCCTTAAAGCAAGGAGGAGGAAGCATGCCAAAAGTCACATAGCAAATTATGTGAAAGAACCACGGCCAGACCCCAGGTGTCTTAGGCTCAGGGGGAGACAGTATTAGATGTGTGGTGAGTGAACTAGACGCAATAAAGGGCCGAGGAAAGGTCAGAGGCCTCAGAATTGAGCTGACCTCTGTTCCGGTATGACTCTGCGCTCAATGGCTGTGCCACCTGGGACACATTATCTACCTTCCCCAAGAGACCTCCTGGTGGGTTTGGATTGAGGACCAGTACGAGGCGTGGCACACAGTTAGGTGCTGGGTTATTGTACAGAGATCATTATTAGTCCCGATCCACGATCCGCATGTCCAATCCAGCTTGTCTGGATTGCCACCCCCCTTCACTGCTTAACCACCAAGCACTTTATTTCATTGCTATGTCATAAGCAGTCCAACATGGGTGTCAAGGCCCCCTCATTAAGCCTCTTGGAGAAGTGAGAGGGAGAAGAGGAAACCCTAGTGGTCTCTCAGTGGGTAGTGGCTACAAAGAGGGTAGGGTGGGTGCCCAGGAGCTGAGTCCTGTGAAGCCAATGGGGTGGGATTTGGCAGGTGCCACTTTTAGAAAAGTCATGCTGCCTATTTTGAGGCAGTGAAGGGTGTGCCTTGTCCCCGGCCAGCAGCTGCTGGATGCCAGCAACCTGGAGCTATGGGGTTGGGGTGGGGTGGCACTCTCAAGAGTGAAGAGTACTAGCAGGTGGGTCTGGTGTCTCTCTGGGACACTGCTGGCATATCTCTGGCCTCCTGCCACCTTCTGGTCTGATCGCTTGTGGACGAATAGAAACCTGGTACCCATTTTGCCAGCCTTTCTGGCCGGAGCCAGGGAACTGGAACCTCCTGGCCCCTGGGAGCGACCCCAGAGCCAAGAGACCCTTTGGGGAGGATGTCATGGGCTGGAAGTGGAGGTGACTATGTTTGGCCTTGGCTGGAAGCTAAGGGAGTACATAGCTAGGTGCCCAGTGGGTGGGCACGATGCCCCCTGATGTGGCTGTGACCCAGCTGGCAGCCTCTCTGCTTCCTCTTCACTGGGCAGGCACAGGAGCCTGCTGCGTAGGGCTCTAGGAGAAGGGGGGCAGAAGGCAGTCTGAGTGGAGACTGTGACTGGGGCTCAGGAGGGGCGGGAGCTGGGGGGAGGAGCAGGAGGAGAGGCGGACAGGCTTCTTATGGAGCTGGAAGCCTGGCTGTTGCTCAGGTGACCCACGTCTCTCTCCGAGGGTGTTGTAATCCAGCGACCAGAGGGTGTTGTAATCCAGCGACCGGCTAGCGGGGTTTCAGCCGCAATGATCCAGAATGTTGGAAATCACCTGCGAAGGGTATGGAGGGTGGGCTGGGGGTGGATTGGAGGCAAAGGGGGAGGCAAAGGGAAGGGAACTGGAGGCTGGAATCCCAAAAGAGAACTGAAGTTTCCATTTTAAGTCAAGTTCTGCATCTCCTCTCATATTCCATGGGCCATTTTCTAACTCTCTTTTGGATAGAGAAATTTCAGGATCCCTGGGCTGGTTTACTAAAAGCAGCAATCCCCAAACAAGCCCTAGGGACCATTACGCTCCAGGGGGTGGGCTCTGTTGAGTGCAGTCATCTTCTGCCAGTTCTTTTCATCTGAAATTCTATTCTGGGAGGTCTGTGTGTGTTTCTGCCAGGACGTCTGAACTCCATGGCCGTGCAATGTTTAACTTTCAGAGTTCAGGGCTCACAGGCTGCGGAGCTGTTAGCCGTTAACAGGGCTTGGGGTGTATGTGCAAGTGAGTGTGATGGGGTGAAGCCTGGGGTTCTTGGGACTAAAACCTCTTTGGGAGAGCAAGTATAGGACCAAGTGAGGGTTGCTGGAAACCTATCCTGCAAGGTGACCTTGCAGAGAACAATTCCCCAGAACCTATTAACAGGGACTTTGGAGCTGAAATTAAATACTGAGACACCAGACAGACCCAAGTGCTCAGCCAGCTTTTGATTTGGTGAACAGAGAAAGGTTCAGGATAGACTGGCAGAGCTTGTGCTGGGAGTAGAGTGAGTGTCCTTTGAGGATATTTTTGGGGAAAGCCTTTTTAAAAGGGACAAATAAAGAAATCTCTTATTTATCTCCCCCCCCATCTGAATGACTGCCATTTTATAGGAGATAACGATATCCTTTTATAGCACAAATTCATACATAGTGCTGACATGCTAGGCACCAGACCATACATATATTAACTCCTTTAATTCTCTGTGAGGTTGGTAGAGTTATCATCCCCATATCCCAAATGAGGAAATGGGCTCAGAGAGGTTGAGTTACTGGCCCAGAATCACACTAGTAGGAAGTGGTGGAGCTGGGATTTGAACTCGGGCAATCTAGCTCCAGGGTTTTAGCTCATAGGGAACCTGAGGCTCATCCTGAGGAAAGCCCAGAGATTCTGACCTACAAGTCCTGACTTGGAGCCCAGTTAGCTTTCTGTTTCCTCTTGATGCCCCTCACTTCCCGCTGAGTCTAGGAGTGGAGGTGAGTGTGGGGTGTGGAAGTTGGGCCCACAAGGTGACACCAGTGACCTCATGCTGGCTGAGAACACTCTGGTCTGGATGGCCACCGTTGAACTGTTGCCTGCATGGCAGGTCACCTTGGACCTGAATTCCTCCTGAATTCTCTTAGTTCTCTGGGAATACAGGAGGGTTGCAGACTGTTTTCTGGGTTGTTACCAAAGCTATTTTTAATGAACAGCAAGCACTCCAAAAAACCCTACGAAGCTCTCTTCACTGGGGACTAGAAAACCGGGAACAGGAGGGAGGCCTCAGATAACCATAGGCCCTCATCAGTATCCTGTATTTCTGCAGGCACTGAGTGTTTCAGAGTCAGAATATTCTGGCTTTTACCCACCACTGGGTACACCAGCAAGCACTGCACAGTGAGTGAGTGAGTGAGTGAGTGAGTGAATGAACAAGGTGGCGAGTCTGCTGCCAAGCTGAGGTAGGGGGCTAGAGGAGCACTGAGTACCTGTTCTTTGGTGCTGGAAAGGCCCCCTGTCCAGTCTCTCTAAGTGGAAACCCTTCTCCTTCCCATGCCAGAGTCAGTCTATACTGGGCATTGAATCCCACACTCCTGGGCTGGCAGGGTACCTCTGGTACTCTAGTGGGAGGCTGGGTATCTCTGCTCAGCCTGAATTCTAGCCTGGCCCAGCTCCCACTGGAGCCCAAGAACCTTGTTTACCCCAGAAATGAGGGTGGGGCTGTTCGTGCCAGTTCCCCAGAGAAGCCCTGTGCCCGGGCAGTGCCGCTAACAGGGTTAGAAACAGTGCAGTTGTCTGTGCACATGCTCATGCACCCCAGACCTATGCTGCTCCACAGCCCCTGGGTGACCTGCTGCTTCACCCACCTGGAGATGCTCCTCGCTACTCAGCCCCACAGCCTCATTAGGGGTCTAGTTCTGACTGTGAGGAGGTTGAGGGCACAACATTTGGTCGCCCTGGATTAGAATGTTATCTTTATCTCATTGCTCATTTGTAACCTTGGACTAGGTGCTCCCCCTCTCTGGGTGTTCCTGAGGTCCCTAACCAGCCTTAACATCCTAGGGGCTGGACAGTTGTGAAGGTTTGTGCATCACCTTGAGGTTGGTCCTGATGCTAAAAGGCAGGGGCCACCTGCCTTGAGGATCTCACTGTGAGGAGGTAGAGGGGAGGCCTGTAGACATAAAATGACATGTATCCATCATATAGTAGGAATGCAAAAGCTACTGAATGAATGAATGACAATGGGAGCACAGAAGGGGGCTAAAGTGGTCCTGGAAGGCTTCCTGGAGGAAGAGGTGAGACTTGGCCATTTAGCTTTGGCCTATTTAAAGCCACATTTGAACCCCAGTCTCAGCTGTGGGCAGACACCCTTAGTGCTTAGTCTGTCCTGGAGGCTCTTCTTTGCCTTTCAAAACCTGGCTTAGCCATCATTTCCCTTCAATTCCCCATCCTGCCTACCCCCAATTACTGGTATTTTCTCAGGATGTGTCCTGACTTTAGTTGTTTCCTCTACAGGCATTAGCATGTATCAGGTGCTGAATGCATTGTGATGAACCTAGGCTGTTGTATGGAGCTGACAGCTAATGACAGAGACACAGTGAAAAGGCGGTCAACGAAATACACAAGGAAAACCTGTGCTAAGTGCTGTAAGAGGAGTGAATGCGATGTAAGAAGGGTTAGCTGTATGCCAAGCATGCATGAACTCAGGTATTCCTTATAACGACACCGAAGTAGATGATGGTATTGTGCCCATATTTAAGATGAAACTGAGACAAGTGAGACAGAGATGTTAAGTAACTTGCCCAAGGTCACACAGCTTGTAAGTGGAACTGCTGAGATTAAACTGAGGCTATCTGGAGAACCGAGAACTGTCGAGAATAATGAGAGAGGTCAGGGGAGAGCTCTCTGAGCAGGTGACAACTGAGCAGAAACCTAGCAGCCAGAAGAGCAGCTATGGAAGGAGCTGAGGGAAGAGCATTACAGGCAGAGGGAACAGCATTCATTTGCGGGCTCTGAGGTGAGGGACGTTTGGTGCCTCTGAGCTGCTGAATGGAGGCTAGTGTGGCTTGGAGTGGAGTGAGTGAGGGCAGAGCAGCTGAAAGGAGCTGAGACATGGCTGCCATGTGCTGCAGGCTGGGGGCATGGGTTCTGTAGGCAGGGTTTGGGGTTTAGAATGTGGTATGTTGTATCCTCCTGCCACTAGACTGCGCTCTCCTTGAGGACTCTCTGGCCCTCCAGGCTTGGTGCCAAAGTTCACAGTCCCTGTACACTGAGCTCAGGTTCCTAGGAAAACACATCATCACGGTTCCTCTCCTATGAATGGCCAGGACCATGAAGGTCCCAGCCGCCTTCCCATCTACCCATAGTCCTCATCATAGGGAGGTGGACAATAGGATCAGCCCCCTAGTACAGATAAGGCATGGAGAATTGAAATGATGTTCCTAGGCCTGTACAAATGGCAAGGGACTCAGAACCTTTATCGAGGGGTCTAGGACCCTTTTAAAGCCCCTGTTTTGACCAGGAAGGCATCTGGAGCCTCTCTGCAACCAGAATATGGTCTTACTGTGTGTCGCACTCAGACCCACCCCCTCCCAGTCTCTGTTGCCCATGTTCATATACTGATGATGCAGAGCCAGGGCTACCTGCCTCCCTCCATTTTGCACACACCAGCATCAAGGAAGGCTGCCCTCGTGCCTTTTACCTGTACCTGGTCCAGGTGGGGCAGAACTGGCATCCCTGGAGCCGCTGGATGGCGCCTCACTGCCCTGCCCTACAGTGTAAGTGTCCAGGGAGCTGCCTTGCAGACTCTAACTAACTTTACCCCATAAGCCTCAGTGTTCTCACCTGTGAACTAGGCCTGTTCCTGTACATGTTGTTAGATCATTGGCGAGATGAAAGACTTCAGCGAAATATAGAACTTGGCACGTAATTGGCCATGGTGAATATTGGTTCTTTTCTTTTCATCTCCTCTGTACTTCGGTTTCCTCAATGGGTCAATGATAGGGTCGACTGGTCAGATGAGATGGGAAAAGCCAGCTTTTGTTGAGTACCTGCTAAGTGTCAGGCATATTTAAACTTTCCAACAGCTCTGCCAGGCTACTGGTGTTCATCTGGCTTTATAGATAAGAAAACCAAGACTCTGGCATGGAACTGCTTTGAACTAGTTAGAGCATTCCAAGTCTTGTCTTAGGGTACTAAGCTGCACCTGGGCAGGGGCCCTGGTGCTGTGGCTCTTCTCCTTGTCCTGGGCTGACCTGGCTGAGCCGAGCAACTGACACTGCTGCCTTGTGCCTGCTCTGTCCTGTAGCTCCAGGGACAGATGGTGCTGGCAGCTGGGTCCTCTGCCAGCTCCCTGGCTGTGGGACTGTGTGCTCCTGCCATTCCCCAGGAGCAGCTTCCTTTTGGCTAGGAGGTGGCATTACAACAGTGATGGAAAGGACCAGAGTCTGGTGCTTTGGGGACACAGGGATGAGTCATGCTGGACCTGTCCTCAGGTGCCCCAAGCTGATGAGGAGACAGAGAGAGGAACAATCTGATGATGACAGCAGTGTGGCCAGGCTGTGATAGAGAGGAGCCCAGAGGTAGCCCCTCACAGTTTAAGGGCAGAGCAGGCTCCCTAGAGGAGGTGATGAGTTAGACGTGAAAGCTTTTCCAGGTCAGGAAGCATGGTCCAGGCAGAGCCACTCGTGCATGAGGTGTGGGAAACAGCCTGTTCTACAAAGATTGGGGAGAGAATTTGTCAGTGACCCCCTGAGGATAACATGTATGTCCTGTCCTGGGCTTCTTCAATAGTAATAATTTGACCTCAGCAAATCAGACATTAATTAATGTCAGTAGACATTAAATATTAGCATCTCTTGATTATGGTAATCATTTCACATATTTGTCAGTCATCTCCCAAAAGAGCTGGAAAAAAATTTATGTAGTGAGGCACTGAGACTCTACAGGGACGTGGGACTTGGCCTCTGTCCTCGAGGAGTTTATTATCTCCTCGTGTGTGTACCTACTTTACAATCTAGGAAGCATGTGTACATGCTTTACCTGGAATGGTTGTCCAAAAGCCCAGAGAGTCAGCAGGCTGGCTGGCAGCGCCTCCCCTGTGGCCCCTCACTTGAGATAAGATGCTCACTGTGGGTGGTGGTGCCAAACCCCAGGTCTCTCTACTCCTTGGCATTATCCTCTAGACAGTGGGAGTGACAGCTAGAACAGGCTGTGTGATCTGCCCCAGGGGTGTGGCCAGTCAGGTGTGGCCCTGCTCCAAGTCCTGGAAACTCGTCAGAGGTTGGAAGGGGAGTGGCCCTTGGGCCTTCCTAAAGCAGCGTGAGATTTCCAGCACACTCTAGGGCTGAGCTGAACCAGGTGGGTCTCTACTTCCTTTTGATTCCTTAGGGAGGGTGTGGAAAGACCCTACTCCTCTCCTTCTCTGGGGATATGGTACCCATGAGCTGAGGGAAGGATAGGTGGGTGGTCTGAAGTCAGAAGACTCTGGCTGGCTCTTATCTAGTTGGTAGTGGCTACCACTTTCCCAGCCTGTTTCCTCTTCTGTAATACGGGGACACAGGAGAAATAATGGTCCCTGTCACTTGAGTCTGCCTTGCACCAAGCAGGTTAGCTCCGTGCTGGCATTTATACAGAGAAGATGAATTTCAAGAGATTGAATGGCATGCCTGCAGCCTTAAGAGCAGTGGGTATGCGGGAATGGGGGAGGAAAGGGCCAGAGGATTAAATGACTTTGAGGCAAGGAGAGAGACCCTCCCCTGAAGAGAGCGGGAAGGGGCACGAACAGCATTGTTTCCCCACACCACTCCACCCCTACCTTGTGGGCCTCCTGGGACTCTGAGTTTATCTGGCCTCTGCCCACCCCGCCCTACTTTTGAAGATAAAAGGAGAGCTTCCCGGCAGCTGGGCTAAGAGATGTGTCTCAGCTAGGCAGTTGGGAAGCTAAGAGAGACTTCTGAACCTGCTTGGCCCTGTGGATAGGCTGCTCTGGGATAATGACAGTGGGGGTGCTGAGATCCCACAGCCCCGGTGGGATGAACTGGTCACCTTTTCTTCTTATCACCTGAAAGGCAGGAGTGATGGGAGGCAACCCATGGAGGGTCTTCAAAGTGCTAGAAGTCCTGTGGGCTGTGGATCTCCTTCCAGGGCTGGTGTCCCCCCAGCACGACCCCTGCCAGGCTCTGGAGTCAGAGAACCTAAGACCAATCTCCCATCTGTCTTTTACTGGCCATATGTCCTTGGGTGGATCTTTCCATGTTCCCTGTCTGAGTTTCCTTTTCTTCAGCCATAAAATGAGGACTCTTGCTTCAGAGTGGAGTTGAAAATTAAAGGACCCCGAAGGACGAGGCCTGGCACACAGAAAGTGCACAATAAATGACAGCCATCAATTTCTACAAAAGGATCTTTGAGCTTTTGCAAGGGCAGTTCTTGGGCAACCCTTGTATTGTAGCAGCTCTCTGGCTCAGGAGGACCCCTTTCCTACGGGCTCTGTCCATTAGACAAATGAGCTCTAATACCTCCTAGTCCAGGCAAACTACACCCCTCCCCTGTCCCCAGGTCCCCTTCCAACTCATCTCTTATTTCTTTGTCCCTTTCCCACAAAAATCTCTGAAAGAGTATGATGTGGTCCCTGCTTTCACTTCTTTATGAACTCCTGCCTTCCCTAATCCACTGTGACTGGACTCCTCTCTCTCTCTCTCTCTCTCTCTCTCTCTCTCTCTCTGCCCTCCCTCCCACTCCCTTACAGTTTCTACAGTTTCTCTCCGCCTCTGCCTTGACTTCTCAGCACCTTGGACTCTCAGGTGCTTGTCCTTCTGGAGACCACCCTTTCCTGGTTCTCCTCCCATATTACCCAATGCTCCGTCTCAGTCCTCAGCAGGCCCCTCCTCCCACCCAACCTTTAAATAGCTGTCTTTGCTCTCTCCTTGGATGTCTGTTCTAGTTACTATGCTGTGTGACAAACTATCCCCAAACTTAGTGGCTTAAAACAAGAACCATTTTATTACATCTTGAGATTTTGTGGGTTAGCAATTCGGGCAGGGCTTGGCTGGGTGACTCTTCTGCTCTCCGTGGCACTGGTGGAGGTTACTTGGTAGTATTCAGCTGGCAGATGGGCAGGACGAGGGAGTCCGAGGTGGTGTCACTGGTATCTGGCCTGTTGGCATGGCCAGAAGGTTGGATAACTGGGACTGTCATTGCCAGCACCCACATGGAGCTTGGAGCTTTTTCATACGATGGTCTCAGGGTGATCAGGCTTCCCACCTCACCCTGCAGCAGGCTCCACCACACAAGAATTCTAAGAGGCCTGGGTGGAAGCTGCCAGGCTCCTCATGGTCAAGCCTCAGAAGTCACCAGTTGAAATATCACTATGGGTGACTACCCAGACTCAAGGCTCCGGAGGGGATTAGACCTGACCTGTCGTAGAGAAGCAAAGAATTGGCAGCCATATCGGACTGATTGCAAGTGCTGTGGATCTTAAATACCCTCATGTCTCCAGGTGCCACCTCTTCGCCAGTGAGCTCGAAACTTGAACATTCCGTTGCTGCCTTGACATCTCTCTTTAGTGTTTAATAGGATCTCAAATATTCTTGATTCCACCCCCTCCTTATTTCTCCCTTGGTCTCCCCCAACTCAGTAAGCAGCACCATGTGGCATCCACCTGCCATTCCTCTAAAGCCTGGGTCCTCCCTGCATGGCTCCTGTTCGCTTGCTCTCACAGGTGGAATCCATCAGCAAGGTGTGCTGGCTCCACCTCCCAGGTACTCCCTGGGGCGTCACCTCTCTGGTCTCCAGTGTTACTAGCCCAGTCCAGGCTCCACCATCTCTCCTTGGACTGCAGTGGCCCACTGAGGAGTCTTCTTGCTGCTTCTCTCGCCCTGAGATCCATCCTCACACAACAGCAGAGTGATCTTAAAATGCCAGGTCAGGTCACCTACCTCCCCACTTACAGCCTCCAGTTCTTCCCATCGCACTTGGAATAAAATCCAGACTCCACTGGGACCGACAAGGCCTTGGATTACAAGAGCCCTGCCTTTTCCCTTGACTTCAGGACCTACTGTGCTCCACTCCCTGACAACCTGGCCACCCTGCTCTTCCTCCAGCAGCCAAGCTTGTCCTTATCCCTCTTTGAAATCTTTGCACCTTTTGTTTCTCTGCCTGGAACCCTGTACCCCAGAGCCTTGAAAAATCACTTCTTGTCGTTCGTTCAGATCTTGGCTGTGAAGCTTCCTTGATTACCCTCCCTGTCCACCACCTTCTCTTTTTGTCACATCCACTTTTCATTGCCTAAAATGATCTTGCTTTATTGTCCGTTGACTGTCCACGAGAGAAGAGTCTGTGTCTTGTTCAATGCTGCAGTCCCAGCACCTTGAAGAAATGAACAAAAGTTTTAAAAAGGATCAGTGTTGATCCCCAGCCAGAATTGGCTTCTTTCTAAACTTGTCCACCCCATCTGGTCTTGGTTTTATACATTACTAGGCCCTTTCCTGTCCTCTGACCACGTCAGCCCTTAGATTTGCAGCCAGAGGCCCATCACCTAGGCTACATGTTGCCCAGCCCCTCACTGTCCCTTATAGGGCCTGGTTGTCCTGTGCCACTCCTTGTTCTCTCTGTTCCCCGTCACAGAGCTGGGCCTCATGCTTCCTGCCAAGTACTAGGGGTGTTTCCACCACTAAATCTTCCCTCCCTTAAACACATCCCTCACCACAGCAGGAGACGTCAGTACCACAGGGTGCCCATTTGGTTACGGCAGGAGTTGTCACTGTTGAGCTGTGGACAGGTGAAATCATGTGGCCGGTTTTTTCATAAACTACCATTCAGCTGGAGCTACCCCAGCATGTATATGACTTAAAGCCAAATGACTGCCACGGAAAAATATAAATGCAGCCCAATACCCTGAATCCTGTTTGTTTTCATCTGCTTGGTTTTATGTTTGTTACGTTTCAGGTTGCATCTATGACCTGGCATATCTTCATTTGAGCCATTTGATCAAATGTTGAACAGAGGGACAAATGTCAGTCCACTGGTGACACCTCCCAGGTTCGATTTAACATGTTTACTGAGCACTTACAAAGTTCTGGATCTACGCAAATGAAAAATATGCAAATATGCCTATTCCTGCCCCAGTGATCCCTTTCCTTGTGCTTGGAAGGCCTTGTTCCCAGTGATCTGGAGCTGGTTTCTAGTGATCGCCACCTTCTCTTCCAAGAAGCCATTTTCCTCATGAGGGGTCTTAAGCCTTTCTGTCACATCCACTTAAGGCCCAACAGTTCCTGAGTCTGGTTAGACTGTGTATGGACATCTGTGGGAGGCCTCTGTGGAGTGCCACAGAATCCATTCTGTTCAACATCTTGGTTCATGGCTGAAATGAAGCCCTGGTGCTAGACAGATTCCCCGCCCCCGCCCCCCCCCCGCCCCTGCTGCTGGGAGCTTCCCTAAAGCCCCACTGTCTATCTGAAGGTGGGTCTTCATCCTCAAGCTTGGCAAAGGCTCTGCCAAGGCTGCCTGGATGGTCATGATGGGTGTCTTATCTGCAGGGACCTGTGCAGGCCCTTCCTAGCTCTGATGATTTCCTGTGTCATTTACAATGCCTTGCTTTTTAACGACATGAAGAGCTGGCACTCTTTTTGAGCACTTTAAAGGGTCTGATCCTGTTCTAAGTACCTTGCACATAGAATCTCATTGGATCCTCTCTATGACATTTTTATGTCCATTTTATAGCTATGGAAAGTGAGGTTGAGAGTGGCTTAAGTAAATGGCTTATGGTTACCCAGGGGGATGGGTGGGGCTAGGATTCCAAGCGGACTTGTCTTCTATTGCCCTCCTGCCAGCCCCTTGGGCTTTCCTGTTTTTTGCCTTCTCTCTCTGTGCCCTGCTCATCGTTTCTTCAGCAAAGCTCTCCCGTGGGCTCAGATTCCTCTGAGACAGTGTAGGGTGCATGGGGGTGGGGGTGGGACTAGGACAGGTAACCAGAGAGCTTGAGGCTGAGGGAAGGACCTGGAGTGTGTGTGGTAAGCGCTCTGTGGAGAGCACCCACGTACCTTGCTCTGCTCAGGTCAGCGGCCCCTGCAGGAGATGGGCCGGGCCAGCCCTGGGTCACACCCTTAGGCCTGGTGACTCCAGGCTTTAGAAGCAGCCCCTTGAGGGTGGGCACCTTCTTGCTAGGCCTCGTTCTGAGGCCTGGTCCACTCCTCACACAGCGTAAGGGAATGTGTTCATGGATGTCACAATCCGACTCTGCTTCGGAATGGTTTCCTGAACACTCTGCGGGGAAAAGTTGGCATGTTATTCAAGGGAAAGCTGAGTGTGGCAGGAAAGAAGACAAGGAGGACTGTAGACCTGGGCAGACAGGAGAACTGGGGATGTCTGGGGCCTTGACGTGTATGGGGGAGGTCAGCCCCAAGGTGCTGCCTGAGGGGCTGGGTCCCACAGGAAGGGAAGGGGTCCCACAGGAGGTGGGGTGCAGGGAAGATACCAACCCTCAGCAGGAGGGGCCTGCAGGGACTGGAGAAGTGCTGGGCATCCAGGGGACCATCCTACGTGCTGCCAGCTTCCTGGGGCAGGAAGTCCCAGCTGCGGCCAGAACCCTGCAGGGCTGAGAGGAACAGCTAAGGCCTGAGGAATGTGTACAGTCTGGGAAGGTGAGAGAGCCCCTTTCCTTTCCTGCTTCTCTTACTTCCCTCCAGAGAGAGAGAGAGAGAGAGAGAGAGAGAGAAGAGAGAGAGAGAGAGAGAGAGAGAGAGAGAAATGAGAGAGAGAAATGAGAGGAAAAATTTTCTCTTCTCTTTTACTTACTCTGTTCCTTTCCTGCCTGTTGTTTGACCACATGGTTTTTCTATTCTCTGTCTTTCTATTCCCTCCCTCTTTTTCCTTTCTGTCTCTCTTTCTCTATCTCTGTAACCTTTTTCTTCTTCTCCTTTCCCTCTTCTCATTCTCTCCCTCTCCCATGCCCTCCTCAAGGGGACTTGTGATGCCTGTAGCTGTTGTTTCCAGCTCCAAGGTTAAACAGGGTTGTTGGCAGGGTGGCGGGGCCTGACCTATCACCTAGCCACTTGTTGCCATGGTGACCCAGAGGCAATGTCAGGCAGCTGCCTTGGCTGTCTGACAGGGAAGCCAGGAAGGACTCTGATGAAGAGAGAGGCTGAGCCTGTTCTTCACAGTCCCTGAAAGGCCCAGCTCACTGCCAGGAGCTCCATCATGGGGGAGTTGCCTGTGAATGTGAGTTTCAGGCTGGGTGCTATCAGAGTAGCTCCCCTGAGGGGCCACATATACTATCAGAGTTATTGGGGCCCATCAGATTTAGGTTTAGACTGCCTGTGTGCAGACCTCTCCTGTCAGTTTGTAGCATCTGCTAGAGGTAGGGGGTGGGAGGTGGCAAACAGCCTCAGAAGAGGAAGCCACAAGGAGGCAACTGACAGCGCTGTGGAGAAGGATGGGGGGAGGGGACTGAAGAATCTCATAGGAAGACCTGTCCTTCAGTGGCAGGGTCTACATCCATAGGGAGTGAGCCCCCTGTCTCTGGGAGCAAACAAGCTCGCTGGAAGCCACTGGAGGGGGTGTGGTAGCCCAATCTAGCTGACCGGATGTTTCCTTGTACTCCTGAGAGCTGAGGATTTACGAACTACAGTGTTCAGCTCACAGACAGCTTACAGTTTCCTTCCTGATGGCGGCCACCTGATAGGCTTCTGGGCCTTGAGCATCCAGTAGGACAGGTAGGAGGTACTGATAGCATCACTGTTTCCTGCAGAGGACTTGAGGGCGGGCAGGGAAGGGAACGTCCCTGTACGGGTCCTGGCCCAGCATGTGTGGTGAGGAGGGGGCTTGCCTGGCACAAATGCCTGGGATGCAACAGTAACCACCCTGCCTATCAGGCAGGAGAGGCGATTACAGCGAAGTAGCTGAATAGCCTCTGGCTTTGAGTTGCTGTGTGATTGTGTGTGTATGTGTGTGTGTGTGTGTGCGCGCGCCGCGTGCACAAGTTACTTCCCCTTTTGGAGTCTCTTTTTTTCTACAAAATGGGAATAATAACATTCAACTGTTAGGGCCATGTGAAGATCGAACAAGATAATGCGAAGAAAGTGCTTAGCACGGTGCCTGGCACATATTACATACTTAAGCGAGGGAGAGCGATCATTCTCAATCCACCGGCACACCTACACTTTCAATTTTACAGCTGGGGCCAGGGAGATAAAAACAAAACAAAACAAAAAAAACGTGCTCACATCCCTTCAGTCGTGAGTTGTGGGGCATGTTGCTGGGACGGCACCCAAACAATACAAAGAAAAGGGGACGAGGGTGTTGGCTGCTGTTCATTTGAACCCCTGGCCCCGCACAGCTAGTCCTTTGTCCCGCAGGCTCCACACACATGCCCCCAGGCCCCTGCTGCCCTTCAGTGTAGCAGCACCTCCGAGGCCACCCCTTGTCCGTTGCTGCCTTCCCAGCTCGGCCTTGGCTCTGTGAGGAGCTTGTCCTCCCGCTGCAGTTTACAGAGCACTTTCCCTATGTCCCCTCCTTAGCGTCTCAGGACAGCTCTGCGAAGTCCTAATTGGTATCGTTTCACAGGTGAGGCTATGGGCATGTGGGGGTGCTCAGCTGCTGCCGAACACATGAATAACTGGTGGAGGCGGAAGCGAGTTGCTCGTCGCCCTGCATTTCTGAGAGTGGGTCTGGGGTTCCCATGCAGCCTACCCCGCTCCAGAACCCACGGTCCCACGTTCCTCTCTTTCCACATTTCCATTTCCCCAAAGATGAGAAACGAAGGCTGCTTGGGGCCTGTGATGGTTTAGGAAAGACAAATCCCGGCCCAGCTCACTGCTCCACCCTCTGCAGCCTACTCACAGTGATGCTTCCTCACAGGTGCACAGCACGTCACGGCCCGGTGCCTTCAGTTCTGGGATTTCTTTTAATCTTCGAACTACTCTTGGATGAGATGGGTGACCCTGTTTGTCACAGTTTCCCAATAACTCACCCAAGGTCTGCCTGACTCTAGGCCCTTTCACTTGAGACCTTGGACAGAGAACCTCCCGTGCCTCAGTCTCCCCAGCCGTACAAGCAGACAGATGTAATCAATCTCTGAGTCCTCCTCACATGGTGAAGGAAAGGGCTGCCATGTAGGTAGAGGCGGGAAGCCTGTGCCTAAGCCCAGCTATATGGCACAGAGCAAGGGACCCTGGACAGGACTTGGGACTTCTCTGGGCTTAGGTCCGCTGTATGCCTCACCAATGATAACACCTCAAATATATGCCCTTGGGTTAGATGGGTTAGGAATGAAAGCAGGAATGTCCTCTCCACCAACTCTGGCCCCTGGCAGCCTCTTCGAAGGGCTGGGGAGTTCTCTTGATGACCCAGGCGGAGGATAGGTGTCAGATTTCAGACAAGGTTATTTTTACTCTGGAGGTGGAGGGAGGCAGGTGATGTTCGGGCACTCTGTTCTAGAATGGGGTGAAGGGGCAGGGTGGGAGCTGGGCCTCTAGTGAGGAAGCTTGGTTGGCCTCATGGCCTGTACTCTCCCCGTGTATGTGGGGTGACACTGGTGGGAATCAGAAACCCACTGAACAACTCATTCATTCGGTCAACAACCAGCCAGGCTCTGTGCTGGGTCCCGTGGACACCAGGAGTAGAGAGAGAGGGCTTCTGCCTGGTGGATCTTCTGGTCTGGTGTCAGTCAAATACTCCTTCAACTAAATGAACATTGTCATTCCTTACAGAGGGAAGTGCTTGGATGGGGGAAGAGATAATGAAACTGGGGGATGAATCGGCATTGCAGGGGTGAACAGAACGGGGAAGGGTACTCTAGGCAGAGTGAATGGCACAGGCAAAGGCCCTGTGGTGGGTGGCGGCACGATGATATGAGCAATTGAGAGAAGCCCATGAGGCTGGGGTCACACGGTCTGAAAAAAACTGGAGGTTGGCAGTGGTCTGTGTGGGATCTTGAAGGACTTTTTTAAAAAACTTTTTGTTATTATTTTATATTACTTCGGGGTATACAGTTCAATGGTCAGACATTTATATAATTTATGAAGTGATCCCCCAATTACTCTCGTACTCATCTGGCACTACATACAACTATTGCGATAATATTGACTGTATTCCCTATGCTATCCTCTAACTCCCCGTACTATTTCGAAACTACTAGTTTGTACTTTTTCATCCCGTCACTTTTTTATCCAGCCCCACGACCCTCTTTGCCTCTGGCAATCACCAGTTTTGTTCTCTGTATCTGTGAGACTGTTTTCATTTAGTTTGTTCATTTCTTTGGTTCCTTAGATTCCACATATAAGTATTTATCTTTCTCTATCTGACTTATTTCACTCAGTGTAACACCTTCTAGGTCCATCCATGTTGTTGCAAATGGTAAGATTTCATTTTTTTTAATGGCTGAGTAGTATTCCATTTTATATTCATACCATAACTTCTGTATCCAGTCATCTGTCGATGGGCACTTAAGTTGCTTCCATCTCTTAGCTATTGTGAATAGCGCAGCTGTGAACATAGGGGTGCATAGATTTTTACGAACTAGTGTTTTAGTTTGTCTTTAGATAGCTACTCAGACGTGCAATTGTTGGGTCAAAAGGTTGTTCTATTCTTAATTTTTTGAGGAACCTCTAAATTGTTTTTCGTAGTGGCTGCACCAATTTGCAATCCCACCAACAGTAGTAGAAGGACTCGTTGAAAAGTTTTTGGAAGCCAAGCCCTTCATAATTGGAAGGAGTCTTGAAAAGTAAAGTTAAATGCCCCATTTGACAGATAAGGCATCTGAGGCTCAGGGAGCTAATAAGAAAAGTTATCTTCCATTTTTACCATGTGCCAGGTACCATGCTGAACAGTCTGCTTCCAACTTTTTTTTTGTTAAAAATTGACATTTACATTTATTTAGCAGACTCACCTAGTGTTTATCTAAGATGTTTTTCTGAAGAATTAAAAAGTTCATCAAGGTGAAATCTAACATACAATTATCCATTTTAAAGTGTACAATTCAGTGGCCTTTTGTGCATTCACTATGTGGTACAGCCACCACCTCTGTCTGGTTCCAAAACGTTTCTATCCCTCCAAAGCAAAAGCAGTTTCTTCTCATTTTCCGTTCCTAGCCCTTGGCAACCACCGATCTGCTTTCTGCCTCTATGGATTTATCTATTCTGAATATTTCACATAAATGGAACCAGGTGATATGTGACCATTTGTCTGGCTTAAATTTCACTTAGCATTGTGCTTTTGAAGTTCATCCATGTTTTAGCATATATCAATACTTTATTCCTTTTTATGTCTAGTATTCCATTAAATGTATATACTGCAATCTATTTATCCATTTATCGGTTGATGGATGTTTGGACTGTTTCTACTCTTTGGTTATTGTTAATTGTGCTGCTATAAACATGTGTGTTCATGTACTTGTTTGAGTACCTGTTTCCAATTCTTTTGGATGTATATCTAGAAATGGAATTGCTGAGTCATATAGTATTTCTGTGCTCAGCTTTTTGAGGAACCATCAAACTATTTTTCAAGCATTTTACATTCCCACCAGCAATGTATGAGGGGTCCTTTTTTAAAATTAACTTTTATGTTTTTAAGTTGAGGTATAATTGACATACAATATTATAGTAGTTTCAGGTATGTAACATAATGAGTCAATAAGATGTCTCCTTTTTCTCCACATCCTTGCCAACACTTATTTTCCATGATTTTAATTATACGCACCCCAAATTAATTGTCTTTTATCGTCCTCACTACAACCCAGGTTCTTTTACTTTCCGCATTTGGCAGTTGTGGAAGCTGAGGTATAGAGAGGTAATGTAACTTGCCCAGGGTCTTCTGGGGATGATGAGCTGATAAAAGTTCCAGTGTTAATAAGCTTTATAGGAAGGCTCGGAGCTGAAAATGCCCCCATGAAACTCTCTTTCCAAGGTGAGACGGGACTGCACAGAAGTTTTGTCCTTAGCTCAGAGTTACAATTATGTCCATCCCAGCTCCCTTCCTCACCAGATTTGGGGTGCAGTGCAGATTAGAAGGTTGGAGGTCCTCCCACCCCCCTCTCTCCGTACTGGGAGAGGCCAAGAGCTGGCTGTCGGAAGGGGGAAGCCCACTGCCTGATCAGCCTGAACCAGGCCTTGGGCTCTGGACAAGGACTCCGGGCCTTGACCTCTGTTTTCCCCTTGATCCCTGACTGGCTGTGTGACTTAGAGTAGTTTGCTTCCCCTCTCTGAGTCTCAGATGGGAAGAATTTCTTCCATCTTTTCCATTTCCAAGGCCTATAGAAGTGCTTTAGAGATGTAAATGTGGACTTTGGTCTGGGTCTGGGTGTCTTAAACTCTAATTTCTCAGATGTTCAGAAGCAATGTACCTGTTCTCAGCCTTGGTCTGCTCATTAGCAAAATAGATAGAATAACAATGCCTCACAGGGTAGATATGAGAATTACTGAAATAATACATCTGAAAGCTCCTAGCATAGAACTTGATACATACTAGGTATTCAATAAATGTTAACTAAATGAATGACATATGGGAGGTGCTTAAAAATATATTGGTTTAATTCTCTACCTTTCCCACTCCCAAATATTGAAACATGTTAAGTACCAACATACCCTATAGCTAGAAGTAAAATGAAGATGTTTGTATAGGGCACTGGGGACCATTATTTATCTTCTAGAATGAAAATATGATCTAATGTTATATGACATGATCTAATGTTATATGATAATTATGAGCCTGTGGAACAGCCCACTCCTGTCTTTCTCCCAGCCCTCAGGCTGGGTTCATGGATGAGTGCTTCTTCTTTTTACCTGAGTTTGGTACCCACTGCTACCCTTTTTTGCCTTGTCTACTGGGAATCTCAAGGCCAAATGCAATTCTTTATGGCAGCATCTTTCTGTGACTGGATTCCTAACATAATCACTCATCTCTTATTTGGTTCCTTAGCTCTGTTTGCATTTTGGCTCCTGGTGCTTGTGTGTTCTGTGTGTGTGTGTGCGTGCGCAGGCTGCCTCAGAGCCTTTTTTGGGAAGAAAGCAGAGAATAGGCCTAAAGGAGAGATTCGGATGTTAAAGGTGCCTGCCTTGCTGGTGAAGAAACCATGGGAAGGCCATCCTGGTCTCTCTGGGGAGGGCTAGAGCCACCTTTGTGGCGACAGGGCATCAGTTTAGGCAGCTCCCTCATATGGCTCAGAGCGGTCTGGCTCAGACAACCAACCAGGTGTTTCATGGGCACTGGCTCTGAGGGCGGACCAAGGGCTGCTTCTCCCTGCCGCCTTGGGCCTGCCTTCCAGTTCCCACCCCTTTGGGAGAGGCAGGGAGGGAGAATGGGAGGAACATGAGCTTTGCAGTCTCACATTCTGGCTTGAGTCCCTGCTCCACTTTCAATGGCTTTTGAATTCTCGCAGAACCTCTCAAACAGGCTAACAATCTTGCCCCTTAAACAATCTTGCCTCTTCACCGTGAGGTTCTGGTGAACTCATGGGTGAGAAAAGGCTACAAAAAGTCCAGTGTCAATTACATTTAGGTCTTTCCCAGGTATATTTCTATAGAAAGTCTAAACTCAGCTTTAAAATGCTAATAGTAAGTGCTCAAGAAATGTTAACCATATGGCAGGCATGTGCCAGGAGTTATAAACACTCGATCTCATTTAATTTTATCCTTAGGAATACCTCTGGAGTTATTTATTATAATCCGTTTTTACAGACAAGAAAACAGACCCACAGAAGTTAAGCAGCTTGCCCTGAAGTCACACAAGTTAGTTGTGCAATAAGATTTGAACCCAGGCCAGGTCAACATACAAGGCCTGTTACAGTGAGTTAGTTGAGAGACCCCCCAAGCCTGCTTCTTCCTAGGAGCTCCTCTGCTCTAGGCCTGTGGTTCCTGATGGTTCCTGCAGCACGAAATTATCTCTGCTGGATGGTTTCCTTTTCTGACTGATCACTGGAGGCCATGCCCCTGTCCTGGAATCTTCCATGACTTCTGGGACTCCTTGGCGCCTCTCCCTCTGTATCCACCCATACAGGTACCTAGAACTTTATCTCATGCTTCCCTTTGCCACCTCTCCCATCATCTGAGCTACCTCCTGAGCCACCACCATTCCCACGTCCCCTTTCTGCTGTCTTCACGTTCTCTCTGCACCTTAGACCTGCCTCATCTTCAAGTCTTAGCTCCAAGAGGCCCGTCATTAGCCTCTTCCATAGGCGTTTATTCAATACTGCTCTGTGCCAGGCTTGAATTTGCCCCTGTCCTATGGGAATGCCTGTCAGATGGGAGAAGCATCTATGAAAACAGTGACCTCAACAGCCTGGCCAGTGCTGTGATGGAGACAAGTGAGGCTGCAGGGGCTGAGGCCCTAACTCCCCCTGGGGAAGAGATCGGGGACTTGAAGAGGGAGGAAGGACTCATCTGGCAGATGGGCAGATAACAGGATCCTAAGTAGAAGCAGCGCCCCTGTGGCAGAGGAACAGAGGTGGATGAGAGGGGTGCTCTGAGGAACCACATGTGGTTAGGCTGGGAGAGCAGCTGCTGGGGGTTGTGGCGGGAGCTGCAAAGTAGGACCTTGGTCCTGAGAGCAGTAGAGAGCCATTGAGGAGTCTTGAGCAGGGGAGGTGACTGATCAAGGCTTGCCCTTTAGATAGGTCCGTATTATCCTAAGGGACAGAATGGAGGCCTGTGGCGGGAGGAGTTATAAGGACTGGCCTGGTTTTCCTGTCGGACAGGACACAGTGCGGCAGTTGTCGAATCGGTAGATTTGTTTTTTGGAAGGATCCCTCTGGCTCTGTGTGGAGGCTGGAAGGAGGTGGAGAGACTGGATGCCTGTGGACAAGCTATGGAATCCGTCCAGCGTGCTGCAGTGCGGGGGCCGGCGCATCAGGGCAGTGGGGTAGACTGAGAGCTTCGGGTGGCTGGATCCCTGGGACCTGGCTCCTCGGGGTAGGGAGGAAACCCAGGTCATCGGTCAGTGAGGCTGTGGTCAAAGTGCCTGGAAGGAGGCCAGGAGGGTCCATCCTGGCTCCTGAGCTGTCTGACCCTGGATCAGACTTTCCTTCCATGTGCCTCAGTCTCCCCAGCTGTGAGGGGTTGAGCGAAGTGGCCTCTCTTCTTCTGACCAGCAGGTCTGTGACATGGCTGGCTCAGGAAGAGGGACACAGAGCCCATGGTGTAGCCAGTTGAGGCCTAGTCTGGGATTATCAAATCTGGCCAGTTCTGCTGTGGCTGGGGCCCAGAGCCTGGCATGGTTGCCATCTGAGAGGGCACGTCTCTGACCCCCAGATGCCCTCTCCGCCTTCGTAGCAGGTTCTGCCCTCCCTGTCAGCTGTCTTGGCTCAGCCTGCCTGGCCACTCCAGAACCTGACTCCATCCAGGGCCTTCTTTCTCCCTATGACTGGCCCTGGGAGGAGTGGCCTGATTCCAGGGCCCCATTGGCCAAACCCTGCCTGGTCCGCACACGCCCCTGCCTCCCAAGCTGGCTGCCTGCCCACTTTGGGATGAAAAGGAGGCCTGGCCTGGCCTGGCCTGGCCTAATGTGGGCAGACTGCCTTGGCGCCAAGAAAGGAGTTGGAATTTGAGAGGCTGTGTCCTGGGCCACGAGTGCTGCTCTGTCCCCTCCACTGGTGCTCTAGCTCAGGACTTATGTACCCTTCTCTTTGTGAAGTGAGTGGGGGGACAGCCACAATGGAATTTGTCCCTCAGCTTGCAGGGGGTGGGGATGGGGCATAGGAGCTCAGCCCTGTTCAAAGAGCTCAGTATTTCCTGTGACAGGGTGACAGGGCTCCTTAGCTTCCTCATTGAAAATCTCGGCTGAGTGTGCCAGAGCCCTGTAGGGTGAGACTCCAGAATCCTGGAACTGGGGCTGGAGTCTCTTAGGGATTAGCAATCTCCCCATGCCCCTGCCCACCGTGTGAGTGATAGATAAAGCTCAGGAGGAAAGGGGACTTGCTGGGGATCGATCACACAGCACCTGAGGGACAGGGCTGGGATTCAAACTCAAGTCCATCTCTTCTCACCCCTCTGCACAACTTTCATGAGGTCCTAGGCATGAGCACTAGAGTAGGAGCTTCTCAAAGTGATTGGCCTGATTTATCTTTGCATTCTCAGCGTATGGCCAAGGGACAGTATGGAGGAGGTGCTTCATGAATGAATGTACGAATGAATGCATGAATAAGACAAAGATCCTGCCCCAGGCATGTAGAATCCATTGGGAAGGTAAGGACTCCTTTTCATAAACAGGAAATAGGAGGCTGATGGAGTGGGGATTGACCAGGTGAGAAGCATAGGACTGGCACTTTGGTGTCCTGACGGCTGGTCTAGGGCTTTTTCTGTCCTCAATGTCCTCATCTATAAAATGGGGTCAGCAGTCCTTACCTTCTGCCTTCCTTGTAAGGACCCAGTGAGGCAGCGGATGTAAAATAGGCAGGGACATTGTGTGTGCATGTCCGCGACTGCCCAGAAACCCCACACAGTCTGTTGCCTTTCTTCTGCCCGCTATCCTCTGCATCTTGCCACCCCTATTTCCTTAAATTTCTCCAGGGCTTCTACTTGCGTTGTTTAGTGCAGAACCCGTGGCTGTGGGAGGGGTTTGGGAAGACTGTGGGTGAATGGAGTCTGCCTACCTCTTCCCTCTACTGTATGCCACACTCAGAACGGCAGCCACCCACATTCACATCTATGCAGGCCCCCAGTGCCCACCAGGCTGGAATTGCTGGCAGTGGTTGCCATGGTGACAGGCCTGCTGCCTGGACTACAGCACCCTGCGAGATGCTTGCAAGAGCCTGCAAGCCTGGCAGCCTGGCAGGCTGAGAGCTCTGAGAGTGGCTGCCCTTCTGTCTTTCCCCTTGGCACCCAGCACTGTACCTGGTATCCAGGGGCTCTTGGGAATAAATTGCCTCTCTGGGGACCCACAAGCTGTTCTGGGGCAAACTGGCTTGGCTCAAATTCCATTTCTACCACTTAGGGGTCACCGACCTTGAGCAAGTCACTTTGGTGTGTTTTGAATTTATTGAATTAGCTACGGGAGCCTCAATGGGGGAATTAGATAAGGAGCACAGGTCCCCAGCAAGAGGGCTGTCACCGCCCTGAGCCATCTATGCCCACATCGGAAGCTGTGGCAGGGTCAGCATCGGGTTGTAGCGGTCTTGGCTGCTGAATCCAGGCCCAGGACCCTGGCTTCCTTTTCATCTTGGCCGCAGGAGGCCCTGCAGGTAGTACAGTATGGTGGGTGAGACTACAGACTACAGCCAGACCTCTAGGGCCGCAGCTGGGCTTTGTCACTTACTTGGGCCTCAGTTTCCTCAACTGTAAAGTGAAGGTAGTAACGTCCTACCTCAGGGGGTTGTTGTGTGGATAAAATTGAATTAGTACACATAAAGTGCTTAGAAGAGTATTTGATAAATTCTGTATAAATGTTGGTGGCAACTGTTATCATCGCCACAGTTGGCAACGACCATGAGAACTGGATCTCACGTGCTTACCCCTCCTGTCATTTTTCTCACACACGCGGGAGTACCCGGTTCTCGTTCACAGTCTGATTAGGGACAGCGGGCCAGATAGATGGGACAGCTGATTGGCTCCCCCTTCCCATTCCACCCCATCCAAGGGACTGCTAGGTACTTGCCACTTCTGGCTGGGCCTTAGGCAGAAACTCCACCTCTCATTCAGGAGTTTGAGGGTTTTCTCAGCTGGTTCTCCAGCTGGCAGCTGCAGCAACCCTGGCCTGAATCGCACAGCTGCTCTGTGACTGCCCAGAGCCCTCCCAAGTCAGTAAAGCTAAGTGCTAAAGACAAATGAGCACCTAACAGAGGCATCATCTGAAGGGGAAGGTGCCTCTGGGGGATGAAGTAGGAGCTGCTGCTTCTTGTAACACTTTACTGGGAACAAATCCTTAGGAACAAATTTCCGTTGGAGAGCAGGGACTCTTTCGAGAATGAAGGTCAACTTGAGGCAAAAAAAGACTTTAAAAACCTGGTCCACAACCTAGAGCAGGGACTGACTTCTCTGCAGGATTCCTCTCTCCTGTTCCCATCTCTCGGGTCCAAGGGCGTGTTAACATGGAGTAGTCGGCTAAAAGGAGCCTGGGTGTAAGTTTGCCCCCTGGAGTGTGAGCCATAGGCTGGAGGGTGGTGACCACTTTTGGAGTTGGGGTCTCGGAAGGGGTGGCTCTGGGGTGCTCTCTACTTTCCCTCTAGCCCTCAGGTCTCAGGAATGGGCAGAGCCAGGGGATGAGCTGACTCCCTGTCCCCACCTCTTCCCCAGGGCTTTGCCTCTATGTTCTCGAGCCGCCACTCCCGAAAGTCAACCTCACGTGCAGAAGACGACGGTGCCATGGGAGACGGTGAAGGGTACAGGAACCCCACGGAGGTGCAGATGAGCCAGCTGGTCCTGCCTTCCCACACCAACCATCGTGGTGAGCTGAGCGTGGGGCAGCTGCTGAAGTGGATTGACACCACGGCCTGCCTGTCCGGTGAGACCGCTGGGCACAGCCGTCCTCCACCGCTGGCCCCATACACTCGATTTTCCGAGATGGTCACTGAAATGCCCTCTCCAATTTCTCCATGCCTAACACGGGCCCACCTTCTCCCCCAAACCTCTCACGTCTGAGTGTCCTGAGGTCTCTGTACCGACACAGCATGGCCTTAAATGTGGCTGCTCCAAGAATGGCATGAGAGTGCTGTGAGCCAAGATCATGCTGTCTGCCTTGAGGAGCTCCCTACGCTGAACTGAGTTGAGTGGAGCTGAACCGAACTCATTTCATTCCTTTCAGCGTCCCAGTATTTTCCAATCCAAAGGGAACTCACAGTCTTAGAGCAGGGGGAGACAAACAGGTGACCCAACGGCTCCCCCACAACACTCTTTCATGGGGACTGGTAAAGGGAGGTGAAATTGAGGCTGTGGGAGAACAGACCGGAGACCCTGACCCAGCCCTGGGGGCAGAGAAGGGATTCTAGAGAGACAAGGTCACGTGAGCAGAGGCAAGCAAGCAAAGGAGGGTGAAGTTGCCTGGGCAGAGATCGGGCACTCTAGAAGGCGGGGAAGTAGAATAGCATGGCTTGATCATTCGTTCATTCAATGGCCACTTATTGAGTGTCTGCTACGTGCTAGGCACTGTTCCGGGACTGGGGCAGGCAGAAATTCTTGCTTTCAAGTAACTTGTGGTTGAGAGAAGGGAGAGACATCAGACAGACAAAACCCAGATCTATAAAACAGGGTGTAGTAACCATGGTAAAAAAAATAAAGAAAGAAAGGCGGGGGGGGGTGCTAGCAAGAAGGCATGGCCTTCGCTTGGGAACACTGACATCTGATCAGAGGCCTGCGTGAAATGCAAGGCTCCTAACGCATGGCTTTCTTCTCCTGGTGCCAGCGGAGAGGCATGCTGGCTGTCTCTGCGTCACAGCCTCCATGGATGATATCTATTTTGAGCACACCATTAGGTAAGTGGCCCCTCCTGCCTCTCAGTCCTTCTGGGCTCCCTATCATGAACCCATGTCCCATCTCTTGTCACCTGCCTGGAACCTGACTCAACTGACGAAGGTCCTTTGCAGATGGAGTAGGGGGAGCTTCTGGGGAGAAATGATCTGTCCGCAGTGTCTCTGGGACAGTGGTGGGCTGGGAGCTGGCCCGCTGCTAGGTGCTGTGGAGTGGGTTCCCTCTGCCAGGGTGGGGCCAAGGAAATTGCTTCAGGTTTGGAGTTGGGTGTTGTTGAGGTGCATCATGGGGTGCTGTATGACTTTGGGGAAGTCGGTCTCTTTCTCTGGGCCTCAGTTTTATTATCTGCAAAATGGAAGGGATTAGACTCAATTGGCAAATGCTTTTTTGAGCTAGGACATTCTCTATGGGTCACTGGATTCTAGGGAGGTCCCTAGACAAGGTACCTTGGCAAAACCTGAGCCAGAAGTGTGGGTCATTCAATCTCTGCTTACATACTTCCAGGAATGAGGAGCTCACTACCTCGGGAGGGGCTGTAGGGGCTGCATACAGTGTTTTTGCCTCTGGGCCTGCTCCCAAACTTGCCATTAGTGCCCAGGATGTCAAATGCCAAGGGCTTATTCAGAACTTCCTGGTAGTGAGTGTTGTGGTTAAGGAAAAAGTTTGGCCAGTCCCGTTTTCGTTTATTCAGTCATTCATCACTACTTGTACCTATTTCAGGCGAGGGCCATGCTGGGTTTGTGGTACACAGAGTCAACTGGAGCATAGTCCTTGGGCCCCAGCAGCTCCTCTGCTGTAGGGAGGCAGATTTAGAAACATAATTTCAATTCAAAGGGGTAAGTTCTGTGCTAAAGTGATCTCTGGGTGCTTTATAATGCTTTTTCTAAATAGCTTCTATTTCATAATAGTTTAGATTTACAAAAAAATTGTAGGTAGTACAGAGAGTTCTCATATACTCCACATCCAAATCCTCTATTAACTTCTTACATTCCTGTGACAACTTTGTCACAATCAATGAACCAATATTGATGCATTATTTTAATGCCTTATCAACTTATTTAATTCTCAAAACAACGCTATGAGTTTCTGGCTGTTTTTATCTTCATTTTACGGATGACGAAACTGAGGCATGGGGAAGCGAAGTAACTTACTTAAGGTCATACAGCTAGTGGAGAACCCCAGATATACTTACTAACAGGCAAGCAGTGTGGCCCCAGAGCCCTTGTTCTTAATCAACGGACTGTATTTTCTCTATGTCTGGGGATGGGTGTAGTGGTACAGAAGGTAGTCAAGGGGGACTTCCTGGAGGTGGTGTTTGAGCTGGCTCCAGTCTTGTCAGCGTTGTAGGTAATGACGCTTTAAAGAACAACAGAGCTATCCTGGGTGAGCTCTGGGTCTCTGCTGCCAACACAGAGGCACTTGGGTCAGAAAGGACTGGCAGGGGGCTGCATGCATGAAGGATGGACCTACTGCAGAACCTAGCAGCGTGAAGGTGAGTCTGGGTAGAGGAAAGTGTGGGTGGAAGGGAAAGCTGGAGAGGATCCTGGGAAAGAAGACAAGCTGGGGAGGGGTCTGGGGCATGGTTGGTGGCCGGTAAAGGCCTGGCGGCACCTGAGGAAAGTTGGGAAAAGTTTTTTTGGTTTGATTTTGCTTTAGCCTTTTGAACATATTTCAGAATGTATCTCTAAGGGGTAAGAACTCTTTTCAAACTTAACCTCAGGGCCATTACCACACCTAAACAAAATTAACAATAATTCTCATGAGTCATCCAATATCCACACCCAAATATCAACAAGTCTCATGAATTTGTTTCTATTTTGTTTGCCTCACAGTTCTTGTTGTTCAAGTTAGTACGCAATAAGGTTGCAATTGGTTGCTATGTTTCTCAAGTCTTTTTTTTTTTAAATCTATAGTTACTATACCTCCCCCTCTACACTCTCTCCCCTCACTATCTCTCTCTCTCTCTCCCTCCTCCTCCCTTGCCTTCATCTTTTCCTTGAAATTTATTCGTTGTGGAAACCTAGCCATTTAATCTCTAGAGCTCTCCTTTCTCTGGGTTTTGCTGTTAACATCAGTGTGGCATCATTTAACATAGTCCTCCTGTCCCCTGAAAGTAAGTTGGTCCTGGGGAAGGGCTTGAACAAGGGTCAGATCTATTTATGGGAGCTGACTTTCTGTGATGTGAACACCTGGAGGGGTGTTTGGGAGCCAAGGGTTAAGGGGGTCCTCAAGGAGGCTGGGCAGTGACCCTGGGGAAGGAGCCAGTTTTGGCCTGAGCCATGAGGTAGGGACAGTAAGCAAGGAAGAGAAGATCAGGAGTCCAAAATGGTGTCTGCTTGGCTTTTTGGGAAGCTAGAGAGGAGGAGGGGGTGGAGGAAAAGGTTTGTTTTTTAACACCACAGAAAATAAACTTTCATTTTTATTTCGAGGATCATAAAAGTTTTCTTTTCTAACTTTTTTTTTTATCATGAAAACTTTCAAAATTCTAGAAAAGTTGAATAGTGCAATGATGACCATGACTGAAATTCATAATTAACATTTTACTAAATTTACTCTATCTATATGTGGGTAAAAAAATACATATACTTCTCTCTCCTTTCTCTCTCTCTTTGCTAAACCATTTGAAAATAAGTTGCAGACACCGTGATACTTCATTCTTTTACATGTCAGGATGCATCTCCTAAAAATGGCAGTCCTCTGTTTGACCTGCTAAAAAAATGAACAGAAATGAACAAGTCAGAACACGGTAGGCTAAGTGGCTCCCCCAAGGGTTCTGATTGTTCATCTGAACGTGGGAATCATTCCGGACAGGCTACAGCTGGAAGGGGTGAGGCCAGTGCAGTCAACAGAATCAGTCTAGAATCCTGGCTTTGTCACTTTTTAGCTGAGTGACCTTGAGTAAATGGCTTACCCTCTCTGATACTCAATCTCCCCCTAAACTTACCTGCCAAGCTTGTTGGAAGGCTTAAATGATGTAGTGCACAGTGTCTGGCACATAGTAGGTATTTAAAAAATGTTTTAATTTCCTTCCTACCTTCTGCTTATAGCCCCTTGTACTTAGTAGGCATTCAATTACTGTGGAATGCATTAATTCAGTAGGCCACTGTTTTAAGAGGCCTGCCCTGTGCCCTGTGCTAGGCCTTGAAGTCAGTGGTGATCCTTGCTTGCCCCATTGGAACTTAAGGATTGTAAGGGAGACAGAGGCTAATCTGCTGGAAGAAATGTTAGGACTGAACCTTACAGGGCTACAGGAAGGCAGGGTGGGCTTCCCTGAGGAGGGGATCATTGAGCTGAAAGCAGAAAGATACTCTTGAGCATTCATTAGACATGGGGTAGCAGGGGAGAGGGGGCAGAAGAATGAAATCATGCCACTTCTCTCAGCTATAGCTGTTCCTTCTGTTAAAGGGGTGCTAACATTATCTTGCCAGCTTGGTTTGAGCGCTCAGTAACATCACAGATGTGAATATGCTCTGTAAGCCATGACATTCTCCTGCCAGTTCCCCTCAGTGGAGGCCCTGCAAGTATCTGGGCTTCCTGACCCTCCTTCTCTCCCCTCTGGAAGGCTCACCTCCTGCTTTTCTCTCCCAGTGTTGGACACGTGGTGAATATCAAGGCCAAGGTCAACCGGGCTTTCAACTCCAGCATGGAGGTGTGTGGGAGGGCACTACCTGGTGGGAAGAGGCGAGTGGGTGCTGGGTGGGTTTTCTACCTCTTCTCCATTCTTAGCCCCCAGCCCCGACACACCCGTGCTCACAGAGCCCTGGCTGAGGCAGCAGAGCTCTGAAACAGCTGGCAGGACTGGGAGGATCCTAAGGCTCTTCCTGTCCAATGCCCCATAACACAGAAGGGAAAACTGGGGCCCAGGGTCAGGGGAAGGGACTTGCTCCAGTTCACTAAGCCCCATAGATCCCCATGTAGGACTTGACTTCCAGACTTCTGGGTCTTCACGCTTCGCCTCAGACCCTCTCTTCAGCAGCAGATAGTTGCAAAAATGCAGGGAAGACAGCCGCTGTGCCTGACCTTGGAGGCAGCAGGGCTGGAGCAGGGAGGGCACTGGGCTTTGGTACTTTAGCTTATCTCCAGCAGTCTCTGTCTCTCCATCTGTAAAATGGGAGCATGATTCCTAGGGTTGTCGAAAGACTCTTAGGCCATGCACAGGGCTCTGTGAGAGACTGTTTCTCACCCATGGATGTCAGACCCAGGCTACTTCACCCAGTTGAGCCAGTGGTTATCGAGGGACCACTGAGGCTGGGATAGCAGAGTACTGACTGTGCATCTGAGCACCCCATAAATACCCAGGTACTCCCTTGGGGTCCCCCATCATGCCTGTCCTTTCAGTTTAGCCAACATTTTACTTAAAGCCTTTTCATAGACAGTCTCATTTCAATCCTCTCAATAGCTATGCTAGGATAGGTATGTTCATCCCCATTTTACAAATGAGGAAACTGAGGCTCAGAGAAGGGAAGTGACGCCCAAACTTTCCCAGGGAGCTAGGGCCAGAATCAGAACATATTCTAGATCTCCAGCCTCCCAGACTTGGCGGATGATACAGAAACAGCAGAGGCCAGACCTAAGGTGGGACTTCCTGTCTCCTTGGGCCAGGGGCCTCAGGTTGGTGAGCTCTTCTTCTTCCCTCCTCACTCCTCTACCTACTCTTCCTCTCCAGGTGGGCATCCAGGTGACTTCTGAGGATCTGTGCTCTGAGAAGCAGTGGAACGTGTGCAAGGCTTTGGCCACCTTTGTAGCCCACCGGGAGTTCTCCAAGGTAGGTGTCTACTCCTGGCTGTTCAATGCTGCTGGGCCACTTTCCCACCTGTCTTGGCGGGCGTGGACCGTGGCAGTCAGGCTGCGGGTTGGCAGAGGGGTGAAGGTGGGAAAGTGGCAGGGAATCCGCAGCCTCCAGGGTGAGGCCCACCCACCGCTGGGATCTGACGCCAGGCATCCTCCCTCTCTCTTTTTGCCCACCTCTCCCTGCGCCTCTCACATGAGGATTCCTTGGGCCTCAGCATTCCTTTTCAGGTACTGCAGTGACCCCTCTGCCCATCCTCTGCTTTTGCCAAGGAGGATTGGGGACATTTGGAGGATGAACATGGTGTATCAGTCAACACTGAGACAGGAAGAGAGGGACAAAGAAGGATAAGGACTTATAAGTATCCGGCAGCCCCAGGCATGAGATGGCTGCTGGGGGCATAGTGCTATCTTGGTGCTATCTCAGGGAACACCCCGCGCTCCACCCGGTTCACAGGTGAAGCTGAAGCAGATCATACCGAGGACGGAGGAGGAGAAGACGGAGCACAGTGTGGCAGCGGAGCGCCGGCGCATGCGGCTTGTCTACGCAGACACCATCAATGACCTCCTGGCCAACTGTGCCATTCAGGGTGGTGAGCGGCTGGGCATGAGCAGGGCGGCTGGCACCCTGCACGTCTCCCTCTGCCTGGGACCCCTCTGAGCAGGAGGAAGGAAGTCCCTTGGGATGTCCACCCACTGGAGGCCTCAGGCCTGGCTAGCCCTCTTGCCTCAAGGTCTCTTTCAGGGAAAGGGGAATGTTTGGGCCTCTCGCCCAGCTCCCAGAAGCCACGAGGAGGAAATTAGGACACACGGAAAATGCTTCGATAGCTATAAAATGCGTTTAGGTCTCGGGGATTCAAGGTATTTGGGAAGGTAGTATTGCATTTGGCCTTGAAGACACTAGGATTTTTTAAAAGCATATACATAAATAGGTAGATGATAAGATAGATAAATGACAGACAGACAGACAGATATAGATAGATAGATAGATAGATAGATAGATAGATAGAGATAGATGTAGGTTTAGTTGTAGATATAGATACAGGCATGGCGATAGAGAGGGAGTAGGAAGCCAGACCCCAGAACCTAGCCCCACCCTTCAGAGGCACCTATTGTGCCTCATTTTTGGACATCTTTGGAAGTTGTCTTTGCATATTTTTAGCAGTGTGTATTGTTTAGCCCCTCTCTTCTGCTTAAAAAAAAACGTACACTACATACTGTTCTGTATCTTGCTTCTTTCCCCTTAAAAGTACGTCTTGGAGATTGTTCTATACCAGCACACTCGGGTCTACTGTGGACTGGTAGGATTTTGACAGGTGGAGAGATGAAGAAAGGTATTGCTGACAGGGCACAGGCTAGGCAAGGGCCCAGAGGGGTGACCTTGGATCTGCTCACTGATCTCTAGAACATTAGGATGTAAAGTCTCCTTTGAAACCTAAAGGAGGAAATTTTAAGACAAATCAAGGCTAGTTCAGCTGCCCAGAGTGGGGAGGGAGCAGGTGGAACTAGCTAACCCCAGTAAAAGCGGTGGGCTGTTCTCCAAATTCTGTGTGTCCTATTGACGCTGGACCTTGGGGCTGTGGCTGGGCAGGCCCAGCTCTTCCTATCACTGTCGAGGCCCCTGGAGCCGTCCATCTCACTGCAGCCCTCCTAAATCCCTTCTGTCCTGACAGTCCTTCTGTTCAAGGTCCGTTCAGATGCCTAGCCTGGCATCTAGAGGATGATCGCCCAGCCTCATCTGGTGCCATCCCTTTACTTGCTCTCAGCTCTAGCTAAGCTAAGGCCTGGTTGCTCCCGTGAGTTTCCTGCCATCCTGCCTGTTGACCTTGGCTCAGGCCCCTAATAGCCCCTCCTTCCTGCCTATGGCATCTCTGAGCAGTCTGCAAGCCAAGCAAAATGTTGCCTTTGATGTGTCTTCCCTGACGAGGTCTTTCTCCCTGGGAGATGAGAGATGCTCGGCACCTCCTTGGGTTGGGTAGGGTATGTCAGCATCTGCTTTCCTGACCCCCAGGACCCTGCCCACCTCCTGGCCTCTCCTCTGAGGATGTCCTCATGCCCATGCCCTGAGGAACGGGACCTGTCAGGGCAGGGGGAGGGAAGAACTATCTCTTTTGAGAGTGTGCCTCCTGAGTTTGGCACCAGCAATCTAGAACTGCGATCACATTTCATCTTCACGGTCCTAGTGAGTCGGGGTTGACGTCTGCCCTTTACAGATGAGGAAGCTGAGGTTCAGAGAGGTTACTTGACTTGTACAAGGGCATGCAGCCTGTGCGGGGTGGAGCAGAGGTTCAGACCCACGTGTGTCTTGTCTCAAAGCTGTTCTCCCTTGCTCTTGACCAGTCTCATCTCTCTCACCCAGTTTCCTTCCATTCCTCATACAGGTCCAGCACACTGAGTAAATAAAAGAATGTGGGTGGGGTGGAGTGGCGGTGGTGCGTCCCAGGCTGCCCATGAAAGTGCCTGCCCTTGGGAAGCTTCTCACCTCCCCCTTCCCTCCCTTTGCCCCTCCCTGGTCAGATCTGGAAAGCAGAGACTGCAGCCACATGGTGCCAGCCGAGAAGACCCGGGTGGAGAGCGTGAAGCTGGTCCTGCCTCCCCACGCCAATCACCAGGGCAACACCTTCGGGGGCCAGATCATGGCCTGGATGGAGAATGTGGCCACCATCGCAGCCAGGTGAGGGGAGAATGTGCTGCCTCAGTCTCTCCTCTTTGCCCTCCTTCTTCCCTTAGCCAGCTCCCTCTGGGGAGAAACCCAGGCTTGGTGTCGGGATTCAAGGCTTCAGAAGCTTGGCTGTTCTGGTAAGGTAACTTGGGACGTTTAGACCCAGAGAACCAGAAAGCATGATTTTCTGTGCACTGTCCATTCCTTCCTCGACTTAGAAAGCCCTCCATAGCTCCTGGCTCCTGTCCGGGAAATGCCGAGTCCCCGGCTCTGGCACCAGGGCCTCCCCCTGACCTGGCCCTGTGGCTCTCTTCCTTTTTCTTACATTCTCTGCAAATCAAGTCATGAGCCCTTCCCCTTTCCAATAGCCTTTCTGACTATTCCCCTCTCCCTAGACGTGAAAATAATTCCTTCTTCTATAACCTCCGCACCAGTCTGGGCTCATTCTACCCTGAATGTCGGGGGCATTTTTTATAATTATGATAACCAGTGTTCGCTAACTGACGCTCTCATAACTCTGTGACTTTGTGCTTGACGTTTTCTCTGCCAGGAGTGCTCTTCCCAACCCACACCCTCCGTAGGCAAATTCCTCCTCACCCTTCAGAGCTGGGCTCCAATGGCTCCTCCTCTGTGTTTAATGGGTGGGGCACAATGCATAAGCAATACCCTTTTGGACAGCCCAGGCTGAGTGCCATAAGGTCACAAAGGTATCAGAGAGCATAGAGTCAGGGGTGCCTTCCTGGAGGAAGAGTACTTCGGTTGGGCCTTGAACAACAAGTAGCTTTGGGGAAGGGCAGGTGCTAAGGTATAAAGGTTGGAGGGAAAACGGGAAGGGATTTACCTCAAACCCTGCCCTAGGCTTTCTCCTGTCAGCTGAAACTCAGCTGTTCTTTGGCCATTCACAGAAACCTCAGTGTTCTAAGCTGTGAAACGGGACTTTAGTTCTGTTCCTCTGGGCAGACTAGACTGTGACTGGGTTGGATGGGAGTAGGTGTGCCAGAGGGCAGTGTGTGTGGTTTTGGCTGGGTCTGGAAGTGGCGGCTGGGAAGGAGAATGACTCAAGGCAGTGGCTGAAGCACCAGGGGTATTTACCCCATCTCCCCCAACCCCTGGCCTCCCCCAGCCGGCTGTGTCATGCCTACCCTACGCTGAAGGCCATTGAGATGTTCCACTTCCGTGGCCCATCCCAGGTTGGAGACCGCCTGGTGCTCAAGGCCATTGTGAACAACGCCTTCAAGCATAGGTAAGGGATGGGATGGGGGGGGGGAACCACCTTCTGCCCCCAGCCCCAGGGCTGAGGGCTCTTTCTAACTAGAGAAGGGACCCTACAGCAAACCTGCCAGGAACCCTTTGCCCTGCAGAGGAAGTCTAAACCCTGCCCTGCTGCCGGGTCCCTTCGCAGTCACCAAGAGTCAGTTCTGATGTCCCCTCCTCTGGGCGCCCCCAGCTCTGTGCTTCCTGCTGTTTTCGGATCACACCACGTGTTAAGTATGTCCCTCCCAGCTCTTGCTTCTGGGCCCGCCTCAGGGTGGATGCTCAGATCACAGGGCCGCCTCTTGCCAGTGCTCTGTCCTTATCAAACCCTTTTCCACCCTTTTCCTACAACAACACTTAGTTCCGGGAGCCCTTACCTTTGGAATGAATCCTGATGCTGACTCCCAGGAAAGCTTACTTTAAATACCTATCTTTTTCGGTGATTTCAAAAATTGTGGTGTAGTTGTTAAAAAAGAGAAGGATCTGGAGCCAAGCCGCCTGGGTTTAAGTCTGGCTCACCTCTTACCAGCTGTGTGACTTTGGGCACGTTACTTAACCCCTCTGAGCCTCAGTTCTTTCACCTGTAAAATGAGGCTCATCACAGTTATCTCATAGTTGTAAGGATTCGATGAAGTGTTACTGGTGAAATACCAGAGAAAATGGTCAGTGAAGGTCAACCATTACCGCTGCTATCGTTGTTGTCATTGTTGTTGTTGTTATTATTCACAGTCTGACCAGCACACACTCTGCTGCAGTGCAGGGCAAAAGCCCCGAACTAGGAGCCGCAAGGCCTTGTTTCTGACTTAGAGTCTCTTTCTGACTATTGTGTGACCTCGGGCAAGTTATCGCACTCTTCTACGTCTTGGTGTCTCCATCGTATAACATTCACATCTGGGATCATAGACCTTCTTAAATGAGGGGGATGGTGGTGGCCGCTATATTATAATTAATAAAGATAGTCAGATACATAGAAACAGCTACCACCGAGCGGTCAGGATCACAGCCGTTGGGCGCTGACGAATGTGTGTATAATGGACACTGTTTCTCATAAGGCTTTGCACCTCCACCCTTGCTTGTGTCCTTCCATAACATACTTTCATTTTCAGAACGTGTTAGCATTACGTATTTTATATATGTTTGTTACCCCTTTCCCCAGCTGTTAGCCCACAAGGACATGGACCAGACAGGCTTACTCGTTCCTGTGTCCCCAGGGACCGGCATAGGGCTGGGCATGCAGTAGGTGCTCTGTAACACTGAGGAAAGGGAACAGCTCTGAGTTCCCTGCCAGGGGGCTCTGATCCACTGCGGGGGGCACTACAGGAGTGTGCACGCGCGCGTATGTGTGTGTGCTCCTGCTGGAGAGGGGCATGGCCTCGGGAAGGTCTGTGCCGCCTGAGAGCAGCCCTCCCTCCCCTCAGCATGGAGGTGGGCGTGTCCGTGGAGGCCTACCGCCAGGAGGCGGAGTCCCACCGGAGGCACATCAACAGCGCCTTCATGACCTTTGTGGTCCTGGATGCAGATGACCAGCCCCAGTTGCTGCCCTGGATCCGGCCCCAGCCTGGGGTGAGTAGGGGCAGGACTCTGCCCCACTGCCAACTCTCCTCCCTCTCTGGCCCAGGAAAGGGCCTGCCAGCCCCTGACAGGCCCCAGGAATGATGGGCCCAGCCCTGCCCCTTTGCTGGGGCACAGCCAACACTGAGTGTCCTGGTATGACCCCTGCCTCCCAGGCCCAGGGATGCCCCTTATGCCAGATGGACACTTTGTTCTGACTGACAGAGTTTGGACCACGTATGTGGACCCGGCTCATAGTAACAGGCATTCATGGGCCGGCAGAGTTGGCTTTGAAGTCACTTATGGGTTGGGACCACCTCTGCCACGTTCTAGCAAGTACCCTCTGCGAGCTCTCAGTCCCCATCTGTCAAGTGGGCATGTCTGCAGTCCCTGCCTGATAAGGCTTTTGGGAGTGCCTGTGAGTCACTGACCCTGTGCCTGGCTAAGGCCTGCAGGTGCTCAGGAAGCAGTGAGTGTTACGACAATGGTGACAGGAGAACGAGGAGCACAGGGAGGAGAGTCAGGGGCCTGGGTTCAAAGGCTGTCCCTTACAAAATGCTCCTCGCGCCTCCCATGGGCCAGGCCTTGGCTCGCTTCTGAGGGGCCAGAGAGTGACCTTGGAGAGGCAGTTCCTTCTCTCTGGGAAGGTCCCTGCCCTGCCTGCCACCTCACAAGGTTGAGCACAGGCTATGAAAAGCCCTTGCTCTGGAGCCGGGTGTTGGGCAGTCAGAGTGGGTGATGAGTGGTGAGTGGGGAGTCTGGCAGACAGACGGTACAGCGTACAGTCCCCAAGGTCCTTCAGGCCTTTGCCATTTTATGCTCACACGTAGGGAGACATGAGAAGTAGTGGTTAAGAGGGCGGGCCCTGAGTTAGGTCATCAGGCTTCACTCCTACCCCTGCGACCTTGGGCAAGCCACAACCGTTTGGTACCTCGGTTTCCTTCCCTGTGAACTAGGGATTGTACTAGTCTCAACCTTAGAGGGTTGCCATGAGGCCTAGATGAAATTTTGGATGAACGTGCTTAAAAGAGTGCCTGGTATATAGCAAGTGCTTAATAAATGTGGATTCTTATTAGCATTGTAAGTGCCCTTAGGATCCCCTTATATAGAGGAGGAAACTGAGGCTTGGTAAGGGCAGGTGGTGTTCCCAGAGTCCCTCAGAGAGTCTGAAGGGAAGCTGGGGCTGGAGCTCCGCGACCCAACACTTTCCTGTCCAGGTTGCTCTGACTGGCTGTCCCAGAGGCCTGAACTCCACTTTAGGGCTGCAGGGTCTCTTTGGGCCCTTGTGGGGGCGGGGTGTGTGTGTGTGTGTGTGTGTGTGTGTGTGTGTGTGAGAGAGAGAGAGAGAGAGAGAGATAGTAATAGGAGTAGGGGACAGGTTGGTTGTCCTGTCCGCACCACAGTCTGTCCCTGCTTCTCTCCCTAGGATGGCGAGCGGCGGTACCGAGAGGCCAGTGCCAGGAAGAAGATCCGCCTGGACAGGTAAGTTGGGGCTGGGCAGTAGGAGGAGACACGGGGTTCAAGGCTGTCCACCTGCTCCCCTGGTCTCAGGGACTTGCACTTCTTCAGTGCTGCCCCTGTGCTGGGCATCAGTTGGGCCCTTTACATCCATACGGCCTCATTCCACAGTGGTCTAACTGTCCCATCGTACAGATGAGGACACTGAGGACAAAGGGATTAGGTGGCCATGAGCACACAGATAGGAATGATTGGCAGAGTAAGAATGTGAACCTGGCTGGATCTGGCCAATTTTAGATCTGTGTTCCTTCCACTGAGTCTGATGCCTGTTTGGCAGATGAGGAAAGAAAGGCCCTGAGAGGAGAAGCAGTTGCTCAAGACACAAACCCAGGTGTGAATGGCTGCTAAGGAAGCACTTTACAAACTTGAAAGGCTGTGAGCACTCTGGGGATCACCACCATCATCCATTATTAAAAGTGTGATTTATGTAGCATTTACCATAGGCCGAGCACTGTTCTCCTCATGGTGACTGTATGAGGCAGCCGTGACTACTGATCCCATTTCATAGATGAGGACACCCAGGCATAAGGGCGAAGTCACTTTAGCTCAGCAAGGTGTGGAGCACTGAGCCTTCACCCGGCACCCTTAACCTCCTGGCCCATCCTGCCTCTGACTGAGTTTGTATGTTCCCACTGCTGTGTTCTGTGTGCCCATCCAGTCTCCTAGTCAGACAGGAGTCTCCCATCTGCTGAGCTGAGCACAGGGTCTGGCACACAGTGGGCCTGCAGTAAAGTCTGTCCAAAGAGATGGGCTCCTAAGGGACCAAGGTTGTCATCTTCCTTCTCTCCTAGGAAGTATATTGTGTCTTGTAAGCAGGAGGAGATGCCCCTCTCTGTCCCCTGGGACCCTAGCAATCAGGTAAGACACCCTGCTCTGAGGGGAGAGTCCTTGGGCCCACCAGGGCCACCCCCAACCTTCCCCTGTTGTTGGAGTGGGTTTGGAGGTAGACCTTACGGGGACAAGATGCTAGTGACTCAAGATTGGTGTAGTCAGTAAAAGGTTTTCCTGTGTCCCTGTTTGTCAGGAGGGAGCTGAGGCCCTGAGAGGAGGAGCAGCTTGTCCAGGGTCACTGGGCGAGTCTGGCCAGGCCTGGGCCTCCTTCCCCAAAACCCAATACCCACCCTCCTTCATGATCTAAGTTCCTCTTCCCCACGCCAGTGTGGTCTCAGTGGAAGGGGAGAAGGTGAGGCTTCTCTGTGTGCCCTATCCAGGTGTACCTGAGCTACAACAACGTCTCCTCCCTGAAGATGCTTGTGGCCAAAGAAAACTGGGTGCTGTCCTCAGAGATCAATCAGGTAGCTGGTCACTCACCCACCGTTTCTCCTCTGAGCAACCGGAGGTGACTACAAGCATCTCTCTCAAACCACTCATGTCAAGAAGGGGATTTCTTAGAGGAAATGGGATGAGATCATGAAACGGACCCCATTATAGAAACATAGAGCCCACAGGGCCTAGAGCAGAGAATTCTCTCCTGCTTTTCCGCCTCTTTGCCCCATCTCTCATCTCTACTGCTCTCTGCCCAGCTGCTTCTTTCCTCTCTCTCTGCTCCTTCTACTGCTTCTGCTGTGAGTCACTGCCAGGATGGGAGGCCGGTGAACAAGCATAAGCTTGAGGAAAGACAAGCTCTGCCACTCTTGTCTGGGATGGGTTGCTTCCCCACCCGTGACCTTAGGGGGTTGGATGGGTGCTTGGCTGTTAGGATCCATTCCCTTGTTGCCTCATCACTGCTTAAGACATCATCTTGTCCACTTGTGCTGAATGCTCTCAGCCATTTTCATAGGGATGAGACCGAGGCTCAGAGAGTTTAAGTTGCTTGTTCATAGTGACACAGCGAGTCAGTGAGACCCCTGAGCTTCCAACCCTGGCCTCCAGCATCCCAGTCAGCCCACCCCACCACTAGCATAGTCTAGGGAGGGGCTACAGGAATAAGGCCGCCCTTATTCTGTCCCACATAGGTCCGTCTGTACACTCTGGAGGATGACAAGTACCTGTCCTTCCACATGGAGATGTTGGTGCATGTGGATACAACCCAGGCCTTCCTGCTGCTCTCAGACCTGTGTCGGAGACCTCAGTGGGATAAGCATTACCGGTGAGGGCCAGGGCACAGGTGGGAGGGTCCCTTCTCAGGCCTGGTGGGGAGGATGGGCCTTCAGGTGTCCTCCTGCTGAGCTGTCCCTCATTATGCTCAGCCCCTGCTGATCTTTAGCCAGGGATGGGGTGGCGACTGTAGTTAGGTGGGGATCAAGGTCAGGGGTATTCTGAGCCTTTAGGGAAGGGACTGATCCTGGATTTGGAGTTGAAGACCTGGTCCTATTTCTGGCCCAACTAGCTGTTGACCTTGGGCAAGTCACTTCCTTTCCAGGCCTTAGTTTTCCTCCTCTTAAAATAGGTATTTGAGGGATGGGTCATGGAATGCACTCAGGGATAGATCAGTGATTTTCAATCTGTGTTCAAAGGAGTTTCAGGAACTAAGGGTGGAGGTTGGAAGGCTGAAGGAATGGGTGGGACCCACTCCTAATTCAGGCCAACTAATGGCCAGTTTGCTGAATTTACCAAGTTTGCCAGTTCTTATAGATATATACACGAATATGTTCTTTTTGAATGCAGTGATGAATATTTTATTCTTATGAACACATTTGTTCCCCAAATTTACTGATTCTTCATATGAATATCTTCTTGCATTTAGTAAAGTAAGATGAATGTTCTTTGGAAAACAGCCAGAATTTCAGTGTTTAATATGGGAATGTTAAATTGGAAATGATATTTTAAAAATTTTTTGAAATTATTTTATGTTATACCAACATGCTACTCGATCATTTCTCCAATGGCTTATTACAAAAAGCTTATATTCCTGAGTTTATCCATGAGGAGGACCTGTGCATTCGGAAATTCAGTGAGTGGGTCGTCCGATTTTTGACAAACTGGCCTTCCCCTTCCTATCCCTGTCTGTCCTCACCTGAGAAAGTTTACTTGTTGCTGTTTATACATGGAATTTCTGCTTAAAGTTTCTTTGTAAAAAGGGCTATGCCACTTTAAAAAGCCCTGGTCTAGGTGACCCCAGGCCTGCGGGCAATTCTATTCAAGGAGACTGAGAGGCATTTGGTGGTGAATCTGGAGTTGGGGAGGTTGTGCTTATGGCAGGAAGGCTTCTTGGAGATGGGCTGGTGTGGGCCTTGAAGGCCAGTTCGAATCTTAATACTTGATGGGATTGTGGGGGAGTGGCCTGAGGGGAAAGGGAGCCCCTGACTGCTTCCCCCAACTCTGCCCACAGCCACCCTGCTCCGAGGCAGCCTCTGAGGGTGAGTGGGAGACCAGAGAAGGTGGCGGGTCTAGACGTGGCCATGCATTCCTCTGCGTGGATGTCCTTGTGTGTGTGCGTGTTTTGATGTAAGCCTACATGTGTGCAGTGTGTCCAGGCCCGAGGGGCACAGCTTTGGCACCCAACAGCCTCTGCACCTTCCAGCCCTGCTTCTCTCTTAGCTCTGTGGCTGTGAGCGGGTTATTTCTCCAAGTTGCAGCTCCTCCTCTATGAAATGGGGCTGCCAATTAGTACCTGATGCCTAGGCCGTTGTGGGATTTCACGCATAGTACATGCGAAGCACTTAGAGGAGTGCCTGGAATACAGCAGACATTCACTAAATATTCAGCACAACCAGTACATCATCACACCTGTGTGGGGTATGTGCAACTGCACAGACATGTAGACACATGTGTCTGTGTATGCATGGTAGTGTCTGAACACATGTCTGTGATGGAGGTATGCCCACAAGTGTCTGCATTTGTCTGTGTCCATATTTCTGTGCTCGTGTGTGTGTGTGTGTGTGTGTGCGTTTGTGCACCTTGGCTGGGCCTTCCTGCTCTCCTGTGGTCCCTGCTGAGCAGCGTAGGGGCTGAACTGTTCCCTAGGTATCTGTTCAGGGAGGCTGAGGCATGGAAGGCTGAGCCAGACATGCTCTCACACAAGGAGCCAGCGTGACACTCTTGGGCTCTGAGCTCTGGGCCTCCCAACAGGAGCGTGGAGCTAGTGCAGCAGGTGGATGAGGATGATACCATCTACCACGTCATCACCTCTGCCCTCTGCGGCGATGCCAAGCCCCAGGACTTTGTGATCCTGGCCTCCCGGCGGAAGCCTTGTGACAATGGGTGGGTGCCTGACTGCTGGGGGTGGGAGGGGCAGGGCTCCCCAAGGACGACATCAGTCGAGTCAGTGCTCTGCATTTTGGCTGTGGGACCCCAGGCACCACTTGGTGTTTCTGGGCTGCTGTGGTTATATTATGGGTAAAATGGGGGACAAGGGAACTCACCCTCCCACTGATCACTTACGCTCTAAAGCAGTGTGATCTGTCCCTGGGGTGGCAAGGCCATTTCTTATATGGCACCTCCTTGGCCTCCATCCTCTGAAAGCCCCATGTTGGGCAGCAGGTCTGCCAGCTGTGCCACAGTGAGGAAGCCAGAACGGATGGCCTCACTTTTGCTAGAAACAGGCACAGAAAGATGAGGCATAAAAATTCTAAAGCCCAATGCTTCTTCCTGAGCATCTGCCATGGAGGATTTTCCAGAAAATCCCCAGTGAAGTCATGCTGGTTTCTGGCAAATTCAGTGCTGCTAACACACAGGGGCCTCCTCTCTCCAGCCTGGCCCAGAGCCAGGAGTTGGGCCTTTAAGATTTTATGTGCATTAGACTCAGTGCCAAGGGCGTCTCCAAACCTGGGTCAGTGCTGGGGCAGTGGGGAGGGGCTGGGTAAGAAAGTCTTACTTTCTCCTTCCGTGCCCCTCCCTGCCCTTCTTCCACTCCAGGGACCCCTATGTCATTGCACTGAGGTCGGTTACACTGCCCACTCACGGTGAGATGCCAGAGTATAGGCGTGGGGAAACTCTCTGCTCAGGCTTCTGCTTCTGGCGTGAGGGGGACCAGTTGACCAAGGTGAGTCGTGTCCCCTTTCCGTCTCCCACCCGGATCCAGACCAAATCCACGTGCATGTACCAAGCTCAATGCTGCCTGGCTAACAGTTCCATCCCCAGGCCCCCAACTCTACAAGCTGGCTCTCCTTCCAACTTTGGGGAGCCTGAATGTCAGGCTGAAAGTGAGCCTTAAGGGCCTATGCAGAGATAAGTCCGAGGCCACTGCTGGGTCTTGGGAAAAAGATTTGGACCCTGAGGGCAGAAGGCCTGGGTTCTGATCTAAAATTCATCTCATTTACTTATATACCCTTTCTTATCTAAGAAGGCTTTATATAGTTCCCAGGGCTCATCAGACTACGTGGGGGAGGCAGGCTGAGAGCGAGTGAGGGTGGGGCTATGCAGCTCCTTTTGGCTCACAGCTGCCGCTAGGGCCCTAAACTTACCCAGATGATACACTCAACTGATGAGCTTCTCAGGTTGATCCCTGGGCTTTGTTCGAACTTGTCTCTAAGGCCCTGAAACACCTTCATTTAAACAGGATTCTGTGCTGAGCTCTGGAGACCCAGTCCTTGTCCTCCAGGGTCTCCTGGCTGGCAGAGGAGAAATGCGATGACAGTAGTGTGTTGTGACAGAGGAAGCTGAGGTTCTAGCACCCAAAGGGAGGGGTCGGGAAACTGGCCGAAGGAGGTATTGCCTGCCAATCGTGTAGTCTTCTAAGACCCCAGGCTGCTGCCCTCCCAGCAGGCAAGCAAGGCCGTCTTCCCACTGCTTCATGCCCACTTGGCGCTCACCTCCTCCCCAGCCCAGCTTCCCTGAGTGTGACTCCCTGTCCTGCAGGTGTCCTACTACAATCAGGCCACCTCGGGCTTTCTCAACTACGTGACCACCAATGTGGCCGGCCTCTCCTCCGAATTCTACAACACCTTCAAGGCCTGTGAGCAGTTCCTTTTGGACAACCGGAATGATCTGGCCCCCAGCCTCCAGACCCTCTAGGCAGCCTCAGTGACTACGTCGCTCCCGCTCCATCCTGCCAGGGTCACACATGCGGTACATTGAGGAAGGCGGAGGCATTTATTTCTTCCTGCCTCCCCCGATGGGAAGCCTTGACCCGAGGGTCCTCCAATCCAGCACGACTGGGTGGTCAGTTTCTGCCAATATCTGCCAGCAAGTCTCTGCGATAACTCTGGGACAGCCTGTAGTAGACCCGGGTCCGTCCACGGCCCTGGCTGCCAGCAGCACTTTCTGCATAGACGCATAGTTACCTCCCGCTGTGCTGTGTTCCACCGTGACAGTGGCCCTTGGGGAGGCTGCCAGTAGCCTGGCCACAACTCCACCCGTGCTCTGGCCCAGTGGCTCAGCCTGCAGCTGGAAGGACACAGGTTGCCAGAGTCCCTGGCACAGCGCCAGCATATCCGTGAGCAGCTGTTCCCCATAGCCACTGCCCAGCACTTCCTCAGGCCAGCCTGGTGCCACTGTCACGTGGGGGAAAACCTCAGCCACAGCAGTAAGCAGCTCCTTGCCCATCATGTGGCCAGGGACTGCAAAACTCCCATGGGAGACTGTGGCCCCAACCCACACAGGCCGAGCAAGGTGGCCAAGGGTGGAGAGGTGGGCCAGCATGGCCAGGGATGGCCGAAGGGCTATAGGCTCTGCTATGTGCAAATGGACACCCCAGCGTCCAGAGTGTGTGGCGAGCTGCAGCAGGTATGACTCCAGCGTCAAAGCAGGGCCACCTGGGGCATGCACAATGGGCACAGGGTCTCCAGCTGCAGGCTCCTGGAGGCTGACGTTCAGCAGGATCATGCCTTCTCTGTCTGCAAGAGGCAGTGGAGGCAACAGTGTCTGGGGTTTGGTTATCATAAGGGTGTCGGGGCCCTTGTTAAACGGGTGGCAGGGCTGTAATGGGCAGCCAAGGAGGAGCTGGTGCCTCTGGTCTGGGATCTGCGGGGTCTGGGCTCGAGGTGGAAGGGCTGCTTTACATGTGCCAGAGGCTCAGCCCCGGGGCCATCCCTGCTTCTTTTGTAGCCCAATGTGGCTGGGGGCTCAAAGGTGCTGGTCTGAAGTCAGGATCCCCCATACCCTCGGTAGCACTGTCCTCCCACCTCCTGTCTGGTGTTTCCGTGATAACAGAGTCCCAAGTTCCCTGCCCCAAGCAAAGGAAAGCCTCTTTTTAGCCAGGAGCATTGGGGCTGTAAGCAGACCTCACCTGGGAGTTGAACTGTGGCTGTTTTTCTGTTGCCCTGCATGTCGGGCACCAGCCACTCCACACTCAGCCCATCGGCGCCTGGGAGCTGGAGGAGAGGGATCAGGCTGCCCCCTGTGTAGTAGTTTTGCTTCCGCGTGGCATTCACTGTCAGGACCCAAATTGCCGAGATGAAGGATCTGCCATTCACAGAGCACCTTCTGTGTGCCACGGCTCTATACACGTTCTCTGTAAGGCTAGCAGCCACCAACCCATTTGATAGATTACAGAAAGTGATTTGCCCAAGATCCTATAGCCACCAAGCAGAGTTGCTGGATTGGGACCTCCCCTCACCTACGTGGTTCCCAGGGGAGGAACGTTGAATCTAATGGGTCGCCCTTGAGATGACTTAACTAAGCTCTCCTAGGTTTGGGGTGAAGGGAATGAGGGGGTTGAATAAGGGAACAGGTAGCATGTGGATCACTGATTAATGGGTACCACAGAGGATCTGCTCTCTGAAGCGTGAAGGGTGACCCACAGAGGAACTATGCTACAAGAGAAATTACATGGGTTTGGAATTTTTCTGGGCTCCAATCTGAGCTGGGCCACGTACAAGCTAAATGACTTTGTATAAATTTCTTAACTGTTCTGAGCCTAAGTTTTCCCATCTAAATTGGAATCTCTGCTTCATGGATATGGAGCTTAGCATATACCAGGGTCTGGCACATAATAGGTGCTTAAAGTAATTCCTGCCCCCTATTCCACACAGAGTTTTCCCCTTCCAATGCCCCACACCTCCAGCTGTGCCAATCTCCACCAGGTGCTGTCCTGTGCAGCATCCAGCCCTGTGGCCCCTTCCCACCCACCCCAGACCACTCCCTACTGGCCAGCTGCTTGAACTGCGACAGGACAGGCTCAAAGAGGTCGTAGTAGATTTGGTGGGTTGCGCAGTTGTCCCGAAAGTAGAGGAGATCGTCCACTGACACGGTTTCCGAGATGCTCTGCCACAGTGTCAGGCTGTACCTGGGGTGCAGAGAGCAGCAGGCTCAGTGTCTGCCTGGGCCCTGCAAGGTCCTCAGGCCCACTCCTTTGCCCGGAATTGGACCCCAGCCAGGTAGGCTGAGCATCTGACTTCCCACCAGCCCCTTCTCCCTGAGCACTGCCTGCTTCCTGGGGGCAGAAGTAGCTGCAGGGGCTTTAGGAATGATGACTGAACGCAGAGGCCGGGAAGGAGGGAGGGGATGGCCTGCTCTGCCTCCTGTTTCTTATTTCCTGTTTTAAGAAAGGGACAAAAACAAAGAGGATGGGCACAGGGGATGGGGGGAAAGGTCAGTGTGGAGGAAAGGGGGCAGCCTCAGGACTCCCGTGGGGAGTGGCTGAAGGAGGTGGGGCTGGGCAGCTGGGAGCAGACTGCAACAGTGGGGCTGGGGAGTCCTCAGTCCCTACAGGACTATTCTGGGGCAGAAATTGCAGGTGCAATCTGCATAGCCCACAGCTGGCTCCAATGGGAGGAAGCTGTAGGGAGGCAAACTGTGTGTCTCAGTATAAACTCTTTCCAACAGGCAGAGTTAGTTGTCCACCAATGGGCAGGTGGTAGCGAACAACCCATCACCAGAAGAATAACAAGCAGAAGGCAGGAATGTTTAAGAGGGTTATACCAGAATCTTTTAAGACCCTTTCGGCATGAGCATCTGGGATCTTCTTGGAGGCATCAGTGTCTAGGGGTGGGTGGGTTTGGTGGGAGCAGGTCTGTGGCAGGGGGCCAAGAGCTTACCTGTCAGATTGGCCCAGTAGCCAGCTGAAGTAGGGCCAGGCAGCCCGTACCATGACAGCCCGCACTGGGAAGGTGACCCTCTGTGACAGCGCTCCTACCAGCCCCTGCATCTCCTCCACCATGGCTCGGGTGTAAGTACTGTTTGGGAACATGGGCAAGTAGAGGGTGGTCCAGCCCGGAGACAGGGTGGCTTCAGGATACTTCTCCTGGACCAAGGCCAGGAATCTGCAGGGAATCAGAAATGCTGGTCTTGTAGAGCCTCACTAGCCTCTGGGTTCCCATCACTCTACCAGGAAGTGGCAGGGCCTATGGAGTCTATGATATAAAGGCAGAAGCAGAGTCTTAAAGAGCAGAAGTGACTCCTTTGGAGTCCAGGGGTCTGGGTTCAGGTCCTGATTGTGACCTCGGGCAATTCATTCAACCTCTTTGATTCTCAAAGAGGGTGTCCCTTCAGGCTGGGCAGGGCCGCTTAAACATCCCCATGTGAACAGAGGTCTTGCAATCCAGAGCCGCAGTGGGGATTTGGGCTCTGCCTGCTGTGACAACCTCTAAAGCTTCAGATTTTAAAACTTCACTCAGATTTTTGCCCTGCTGCAAATTTTAATAGGCAAATAATGGTACCCGTTTCCTCTCCTCAAACCATTGAGTGAACTCAATACTCCAAGACAAACCTTATTTATCTTGAGCTGTTGACTACATTTTTCAAACTGCTGCTTTCCAAATGCACCTCGGTGTGAGAATCACAGATGTTGGATGGATTGTCTGCTGGTTGGATGGACAGATGGATGGAGATGGACAGTAAAGGGTGTGGGGCTTAGAAGCAGAAGGGCCTGGCTTTGAATCTTTGCTCCGCCAATTACTAGACTTAGGCAGGTCATTTAACTTCGATGAGATAGTTCCTATAATAATAGCAGCTACCTCATTCTCATTGTAAGAGTTAAATGGAATTTTACAACTAAAGCACTTCAAATAAACATTCAAAAAAATTTGGCTTCAATTGTTGTCAGCTTTCTCATCTGTAAAATGGGGTTGGGGGGGGTAGGTAAATACCCCTGACCTGGTGCTGTTATTTAAGAATCAAATTAGATACATTCTCTTTTTAAGTGGCCCTTCTTTGTAAACTGAAGGGCACCATGAGCTGGTGTATGTGAGGGCTGTTGGTGCAGTTCTGGGATTTCATGGGGGCTGGCAAGGAGTTACATTTTAGATACAACACGTTCAAAGCCAGCTCTGCCCTGGTCACTGAGGATAGAGTATCCCCAATGAAATAAGGCCTGTGCTGGGAAATGTGAGTGTCAGCTTGGGATGTTGGGGCAGTTTTTGGAGGAGGTAATGACTGGGCAAAGTTCATCAGGGAATGGGAGAAAGGCATTGAAGGCAAAAGGAACAGCATATGCGAAGGCTCAGGAGTTAGAGCATGTGGTGTGCCTAGAGGCAAATTCAGAAAAGGTCCCCTGAGCACTTCTTGTACCAAATGTTGAAGGGAGAGGACTGGACACAGTTGGGCAGAGAGGGGAACACTTACTGTGTGGCATTGAGCTCGATGGAGGTGGAATGTTGGGGCCCCTCAGGATGTCAGCATTGATCCACACAGGCCTCCGGACTTTCCCGTCATCTGTCAGCCTCCGTAGGAGGTCTAGGGAGGGCCCCACAGCCTTGAGACTCTTGAAGTCCAGCTTGATACCTGTGGAGAGGAGTCCCAGGGCTTGGGAACTGGCTCCTCATGCTCAGGGAAGAAGAAACTAGAAGACGTGACTTTGTGGGCAGAGAGAAAGTTATGGTGTGTGTGGTGAGGCAGGGAGAAGAGGTGGAAAGACAGGGACCAGATTCCAGCTGAGTGTGAAGTAAGGCTTTCAGACAGGCAGTACTAAGCCAGAGAGGAAGGAACACTGCTAGAGTCAGCTCCCTTTCCCTGAGGGGAGGTAGTAGAAACCAGGTAAGGGCTTGGGACTTGGGCTTGGTGTAGGGGTTGTCAAGCATCTGATGAAAAGGGACTGATGCTTGGACAGAGCAGGCTCAGAGGGCCCTAAACCACCCGAGCCTGTAAGGAGGTCATTTGGTCTTCAGGAAAGGGCATTTGAGTGGTGGGGGAAATCTAGGTAGAGGAAGGATCGAGCATGAACAAAAGCCTGTTCTATTGTGGGGTGGCGAGGACCTAGGAATGGCAGGTGAGGCCGCCAGAGATGGTGAAAGCCAGGCTAAGGAGATCACTTTATCCTGAGGACAATGGGGAGCCATGGAGGCGGGAAGTCAGTGAGGAAGGAGGTCCAGGAGAGAGACAGTGTGGCTGGGACCGAAGCAGGGAGGTTAGATTAGGGGTTAGAATTGGCAGACGTGAGTGGAGTGGATGTGGGGGATGAGGCAGATTTTAGGGTGATGCCTAGATTGATAAATTGGCAAAGGGACATGGGAGGGGAGCACCGAGCTTGGCTTTGAACACGTTATACCCAGTTGTGTGGAGCCAGGAGGGAATACCCTACACATGTTTGGCACTTTGCAGCTTACACCCCCATCTCACCTGTGTGTCCAGGAGAGGACATCCTGGACTTGCCCTTTCATATCCCTCATCTCGCCTAGAATTTCCTGAGCCTGGGCCTCTGGAACTTTGGGCTGGCGATGAGCAATTCATGATGGGAACTGGATTTGCCTCCCAGTGGAGCAATCCCTGAATGTGGTCCCTGAGGACCAGAGGACTGGGGAGCTGGGAAGGTCCGAGAGAGGTGCTTACCCTTCTGGGAAGAGGCCAACACGGCCTCTAGCCACTGCTGCAGGGTGTTGTCACTGTAGATGGCTGGGGGGTGCGCCATGATGGGGACCCCTGTCTCGTTAGCTGTGTTGAGCCCTTCTACGTTGACATCTGCCTCTAAGACCATGATGTCACCTGTGCAAGAGACAGAACTCAGTCAGTTCCTGATTTTTTAAAAAAACAATTGCTCTCATAAAATATATTGCACGTTTATTACAGAACACTTAGAAAATACAGAAAAACGGGAAATATTTCAGTCTGTTGAGATTTTGCTTCCAGACATATCCTCTATTTGGCTCAAATAAACTCCTAATTCAAAAAATTTTCACACACAGTAAAGAAAATATGAAAAAACAGGAAGGGAAATATTCATCCACATTTCCATCATAGTTCACATTCTGATGTATTTCCCTTCATTTTTGTCAGTGTATAGTTTTTACACAGACCACACTGCATTTATAATTTTTAATCTTTTTCTTGCAACGTTATGACACATTCACAATCTTTTGCCTCATTTAAAAAGATGCTATACAAAAACTTTAAAAGTGCTACGAAAGCCTGGTTGAGGGGGCATACTGCAATTTAGTTACCCACCTCCTCCTATTCCTGAGACATTCCTATAGTTTCTAATTTATTTTATCCTGATTTTCTGATTGTTTCTAATCCCTATTCGTGGAATTTGAGTCAGGGTAATGCAGGGTAATTTTCAGCCCATATTATCAAATTGCTATCCAGAAAAATTGTTGTGGTTCACGTTCCCACCTTAAATGCATATGCTTGCCCATTTCCCTGCACCTTGACGGCACTGACAAGCATTGTTATTTTTGCCTTTTAAACTCACGCAGTTAACTCAGTCAGGGAGATGTCATCTGATAAAAGGCCTTTCCAATGAGGAGCAGATGCTGGAAGACCCTGCCCGCGTGACTCTGCAACTGGGAAGTGAGTGTTGTGGAGGGCAGGAGGGAGGAGGGGTCGCTTCCAGCTGGGCCGCATCACAGACAGTTAGCATCAAAAGGAGCCTTTTCTCCTGGTTTAAGCTCACGGCCTCCTGAATGTTGCTCTCACCTCTGGCCCTGCTCCCTTCCAAGTCCATTCTCTCCACTAGAGTGAATGTTCTAAATATGTACCTGACCATGCTGCTCACATTAACAAAAAATGGCCCCACCCATTGCCTGGAGAATCAAATCCAGATTCCTTCTGTAGTCTTTGTGGTCCTACATGACCAGGGTGCAGCAAACTTTCCAGTCTTGCCTTGAGTCCCTCTCTCCCTCATTCTCAAGGTTCTGGCCACTCCAGCTTCTCCAATATCAGTTAATGTGCATACAAATCACCCAGGAACTATCAAAATTCAATTTCTGATACAGTAGGTCTGGGGCTGGGCTCAAGGTTCTACACATCTAATCAGCTCCCCGGTATTGCCTATGCTTTAAGTAGCAAGGCTTGAATTTGTCTTGTCCTCTCCATCTCTGGGCTCTGACACATAGTTGTTGCTTGGTATCACTCTTCCCTGCAGCTTTATTAGGCCATGTCACGTTCATCTGTCAGTGTTGGCTTAAAATATTACTTCCTCAAGCAGGCTGTTTCTGAACCCCATGCCCAGCCTAAGTTGGGTGGCCCGCTTCTGGGATTCTCCTCTGAGCACTTGGCCCCCATGTAAAATGCTTGCTTAGCACCAGCCTGAGTGTAAGTGCCAGGGAGCAGGGCCTGATCTGAACTGACCACTTGGATTTATGGTGCCTAGATGGTGCCAGGACTAAAAGAGGAACTTCAAAAATGGTTGTTGAACACAAAGGCTATATTGCAAACCTTTAATCTCATACTCAATGGTGAAAAATGAAAGCTTTCCTCTCAGATCAGGAACAAGACAAGGATGCCCACTCTCACTGTTATTCAACATAGTCCTGAAAGTCCTAATCAGAGCAATCAGGCAAGAAAATAAAAGGCATCCAAATTGGGAATGAAGTAAAACTGTCAGTATTGACACAGATACATGATTCTATATATAGAAAACTCAAAACTCCGAAAAGATTATTAGAAACAATAAACCAATACAATAAAGTTACAAGATACAAACCAATGTACAAAAATCCATTGGGTCCCTGGATACTAACAATGAAGTGTCAAAGAGAAAACAATTCCATTTATAATAACAAAAATAAACTACCTGGGAATAAAAAAAAAAAAGAATGTGAAGGACCTATACACTGAAAACCACAAGACATTGTTGAAAGAAATCGATGACACAAAGAAATGGAAAGACATTCTATGTTCATGGATTGGAAGAATTGAACATAGGTAAAATAGCTCTATTGCCTAAAGCAATATATAGATTTAATGCAATCTCCATCAAAATCCCAATGGCATTTTCCACAGAAATAGAACAAAAAATCCTCAAATTTGTATGGAATCACAAATAGCCAAAGCAATCCTGGGGAAAAAAGAAACTGAAAGTATCATACTCCCCAACTTAATTATACTAGAAAGATACAATAGTAAAAAAACAGCATGGGACTGGCAGAAAAACAAACACACAAACCAGTGGAACAGAGCCCAGAAATAAACTCACACATGTATGGGTAACTAATGTTCGATAAAGGAGCCAAGACTATACACTAGAGAAAGGAAAAGTTCTTCAATAAATGGTGCTGGGAAGACTGGACAACCACATGCAAAAGAATGAAACTAGGTGGTACCTGACGCGCACAAGAAATTAGCTTAAAATGGATTAAAGACGTGAATCCAAGAACTGAAACAATAAAATACATAGAAGAAAACAGGCAGTTACCGACCTTGCTCTCAGAGGGGTTTTTGTGAACTTGACAAAGGCAAGGGAAATAAAAGCAAAAATAAATGAATGGGACTACATCAAACTAAAAAGCTTCTGCTCAGTAAAAGGAACCATCAACAAGATGAAAAGGTAGCCAACTGAATGGAAAAAGATATTTGCAAATGATATCTTTAATAAGGGCTAATATCTAAAATATATAAAAAAACTCATAACTCAACAACAAAACACCAACAATCCCATTAAAAATGGTTAGAAGACCTGAATAGATGTGGGGAAGACATACAGATGGCCAACAGATGTATGAAAAGATGCTCCAACATCACTAATTATAGGGGATAGGCAAATCAAAACCACCATGAGATAACACCTCACTCCTGTTAGAATGGCTATTATCAATAAGGCAAGAAATGACAAGTTTATGGCCATGCCACCTCGAAGGTGCCCGATCTCGCCTGATCTCGGAAACTAAGCTGGGTTGGACCTGGTTAGTACTTGGTTGGGAGACTACCTAGGAAGACCAGGTGCTGTAGCCATAAAAAAAAAAGAAGTAACAAGTGTTGGAGAGAATGTAGAGATAAGGGAACCTTAATAAATAGCTAGTGAGGATATAAATTGGTGGATCTGCTATGGAAAACAATATAAAGTTTCCTTAAGAAATTAATAGAACTCCCATATAACCCAGCAATCCCTTCTGTTTATCTACCTGAAATACTTGAAAACAACTTATTCGTAAAGATATTTGTAACCCTATGTTCATTGCAGCATTATTCTCAATAGCTAAGACATGGGAACAACCTAAGTGTCCTTCGGTTGAATTGTCCTTATGATTGAATATAGATGTAATACATATATATACAATGGAATAAAACTCAGCAATAAAAAATGATGAAATATTGCCATTTGCAACAACATGGATGGATCTTGAGAGTATCATACTAAGTGAAGTGAGTCAGACTGAAAGGACAGGACAAGAACTATATTTCACTCACATGTGGGATATTAAAAAAAGCAACAAATGATCAAAACAAAACAAAATAAACTTATAGACAAGTGTGCTTTCCAGAGGGGAAGGAAGGTGGGGGGAAGGACAAAAAGGGTAAAGGGGTCAAATAAATACATGGCAAAGGAAGAGGCTACACTTTGAGTGGTAAGCACACAATAGAGTATACACATGTGTTATAAAATTGTACAACTGAAATTTATAATGTTATTAACCAGTGTTTCCCCAATCAATTTAATAAACAAACCAACAAAGAGGTTGAATGAATAAATGATGGAAAAGTCAAGATCAACCAGCTCAGGTCCAGGAAGGTGAAAAGAACTTGCCCCAAAGATGCAGAGTTTTCAGATTACTCTAAATTCTCGGTGTCTGGATTTCCAGGAGGAGAAGGCAGCTGAGTGCAGGCAGCCCTGAGCCCAGCACTTTGCATAGTCCTGTTTCAGCCTCATGTTATACATCCTGCCCAGTGTTTGGGTCTTGCTGGTTTCCTCATTGGCACAAGGGGGACAAGCCTCCCCAGGCCACAAACACAGGATGTGGACATAAAAACACGGTGCATAAAAGCATGCTGTAAACCTTGACGGTCTTTATAAGGGTAGTCTATTTGTATGGCTTGAATACAAAGTCCTTTCTTATCTTAACTTTTGGTTACCTGGGAATGCAGAGTGGGGTCCAAAGAGTTTGGCCCTCTGTGAGGCCCAGAGAAGCCAGACCACAGGCAGCAGCTGGGCAGATACAGTGTAACTCAAGAGAATGGATGCTAAGGGGTCTCCTTCCCACCTAATGGAGACTAGTTACAGTCTGGAGGAGGTAGGGTAATTGGGAGGGAGTAGGACTGGATCCAGGTCTGATTCCGGGGGTAATCTGAGGCAGCTGCCTTTTTGATTCATTCATTCATTCGGTAGACCTTTCCCAGGCACTCACTCCCAGGCCCTTGGTGTGGTGACCCTGTAAGAATAAGAGCCAGAGGCCTAGTGCCTAGGCCTTGCCCTGCTTCAGACCTATTGTGTGACCTTGGACAGGACCTTTCCTTCTCTGGACCCCCGTTTCCTCATCTGAAATTGAGGGACTTTGGTTAAGCAGTGGTTCTGAACATGTAGTTCTGGGACCAGCAGCATCAGCATCGCCTGGGAACTTACCAGAAATGCAAATTCTCAGGCCCCACCCCAGAACCAATGAATCATAAACTCTGGGGGGAAGGACCTGCAATCTGTCTTCTGAAGCAAAAAAAAAAAAAAAAAAAAAAAAAAAAAAAAAAAAAAAAAAAAAAATTGAGGACTAGGCCCTTCATTTGGCTAGTTATTGTTTTAGAGTTTACCAGAATGTTCATGAACAGTCTCTAATGAGCTTCCTACCAGTTCTGAAGAGGCTGTCTTCTCTGTTGAACTGGGTCAGTCATAATGCATTGAGTGGTCCAGAGTTCTGGGTTCCTATGTTGGCTTAGCCACTTTCAGTCACCCAACTTTTCTGAGCTCCCTCTTTATTTCTGTCATGTGATGTCCATGAAGCAATTTGCTCGTAGACCCAGGAACATCCATGTACAATGTGTGCATGTCTCTATAGTGAGCAATCACTGACTGGTTGTCATAATTTGAATTGGAGACTCAGAGAGGAGTTACACAATTTGCTAGGTTTTTACAGATCCTGTTTGGTAGCACTGGGCCTCAAACTCACATTTTCTGGCTTCTTTAGGCTTTAAGGACAAAGGGCTTCTTATCAGGGACCTTGTCACCTGGTAGGTCATGGGAGGGATAGCTGGGAGGGAGGGCAGGACATGATGACTTTGGAATTAGATACTTGGTTCAAGTCCTAGGCTCAGAGCTTATCAGCTGCACAGCCTGAGATAGCACCTAACTTCTCTGAGCCCCCACTTCCTCCCGTGGAGTGTGACAAAAACGTGTGGATACCCGTCACAGTGCTACTTTATGGTAGTGTTGTCTTATCCCCACCTCTGTTCTCCTTCCATTGCCTCCACTCCTTCCCAGGCCTGTTCCAGTCCTCACAGCTAAACTTACTATTCAGGGCAGCATTCATCTCCTTTTGGCTGTTGGCAGCATGGTACCAGGTGACCAGCAGGCCATCCCGTTGGTTGATCTGGCCCAGGCTCAGCAAGTAGTCCAGCATGTCTGCATCTGGGCGGCAAACTGCATCTTGTTTGCAGCCTAGAGGGAAGGCCGAGGGGGTGAGATTAGCATCAGTTCTCACCCTAGCCCAAGACTCCAGTCCATTCACTCACTCTCCCTCTCTGGGTTCCTAGAGTGTGTCCAGCGTGCCCTCTAGCAGAGGCAGTGGGACCCCAGAGTCAGTACTGCAAGAGAGGGAAATATGTGGGCTCCTGGGCACAAAGAGGCTCCAAACCAGCCTGGGGCAGTCAACTTTGCAGAGAAGGGAACATTCAGGGTGGCGTTGAAAGATGGGTATAAATTTGACAGAAAAGGGAAATAAGTTACTACGAAAGACATTATAAGCAAAGGCTTGGCTCTAGGAAAAGAGTGTGGTTGCCTAAAGGGAAGGCCGTTGGCTTGGTACAGATGGAATGTAGAGAAATAGAATAGGGCAAGATTGGAAAAGAGGGCTGTGATCAGGTTGTAAATGGCCTTGAACGCCAGCAAAGGAGTTAGGCATGTGCTGAGGGCAGCAAGTCAGTTCAGCGTTTAGAATGATCTCACTAGTGGTAGATAGACTTAGTGGAAAGAGAAAGGCCACAGCAGGGGTCCAGGAGCCCAGATGGAGGGTAGAGGACAGAAGGCAGAAACCCAAGGGTGCAGGGCCCTGAGGGGAGACAGGCCTGAGGCAGAAAGACAAATGGAGGCTGCTCCCAGATTTCTGTGTGAATGGAGAGGAATAAGGATGAGCAGGTATTGAGGCGAGAGGTTGAGTTTGGCTCAGCTTGCTGTGTGAGACGCCCATGTAACCTCCGAGAAGAAATGTCTGTATGGGCGCACAGGAGGGAGGTCTGGGCTGAAGACCAAGGTTTGGTGTGGTCTTCAGACAATGGAAGCCTGGAAAAAGAAAGGGAAAGAGGGCTAGATGGGACTTTCTGCTGGGGAGAAGTCTTAGTGTGGTTGGTAATGGGAGAGGCAAATGGAGGGGGATGGAGGTGTCTTGGTGGGGATGTGGGATGGGAGAGGAAGCCATCAGAGCTGTCTATGGGGATAGAGCCTTGGTGCAGATGATGAGTGATGGGAAAAGCCAATCCAATGGCATAGTGGGAGGCTCCTACCTGGCTGGGTGACCTTCCACAGCGTGAAGAACAGGACTAATCCGATGACAGACACCAGGAGCACAAGGGTAACACTGGCAATAGCCCATTTTTTCCGATTGTTGAGCACTCCTTGAACGCCATGACGACCCTTTCTGGAGAAAGCTGTGAGCCAGGAGTCCTTAAATGCTCTGCAGCTTGGATAAGGTGGGAGGCGGGAGCTCCCAGGAGCACCCAGTTCTCCTCCAGGCAGGGCAGCTCCCGCAGAGGTGGAATGTCTCAGTGTGCGGCCCCTCCCCACGCCCCGCCCTCCTCCTCTCCTCTCACCCTCCCAGGATCTTAACGGGTCAGGCAGAAAATCCTGCCACCCCCAGTATGACCTTTGAGCACATTAAGAGGCGGCAAAGGAAGTTGGCCCGAATCCCCACTCCCTGCCTGTCTCCCACTGCCTGGGAGATGAGAGACCAGGGATTAGACCTTACTTTTCAGGAGATTTGCAACAAATGTCTTCCCTCTATGGTCCTGGGATCCCCATTTGTAAAAGGAGGCAACTGGACTGTCCTTCCCTCTTTCTGCTCTGCCACCGCGAGTCAGGAAGGTCAGGCAAGTGTTGGTAATGAGAACAGATTAGATCTACCTGATGAACTGACTTTTCCTTCCATCCAGGTTGTGGCTGATAGATTATCTACCTGAGATGGAAACGAATAGGCCTAGAATGCTGGCCTGGGTTATTCAAGATCACTCCCGGGGCAGTAAAGTCCAAAGGGAGTGGTTGAGTCACTGTCTCACACAGAGAGTGTCCTGAAGGCTCTGGTGTGTGAATGAAGTTCAAGACTGTCCCTATGTTGGTAACCCTGGAGTTTAAATGAGCTCAAGAATCATCTACTGTACACAGGGACCTCTGTTTGCAAAGAAATCCATCAGGGCCCCTGGCAACTGATTTGAGTGTGTGTGTATGTGTGTCAGAGTTGAAAATGCAAAAAAAAAAAAAAAAAAAAAAAAAAGGGTTCTATGGAAAATAACCTCACGGGGTGGTCTGATCATAAATTCCTAACTGGGCAGGTCATGATGGGTAGTCATAGCCCAGGACTATAACTTCTTTAGTAAAAAGTTTTAAGGAAGCCCTGTCCATTGTTCTTAGGCATTTAGGTTAACACACCTTTTCAAATACCCGAAGTAATACCCCTGGAAGTGGGTATTAAGCCTCAAGAGAGCGAATAAACTTGTAACTATCCTATAATCCAATCCCTACCTGCTTTTGTCCTATCTCCAAGTAATCTTCCTTATGTTTCCTCCTTAAATTCAAATACATAAAAGAAGCTGCAAGCCTGTTATTCTCCGGGGCATTTGAGATCTTGCTCCCAGTATATATTGTCAATTTGGCTAGGATAAACTCATAAAAATTCTCTACAAGTTTGGACGTTCCTTACGTCAACAAGAGTGTCTAGAAGAATGAATGATGCCCATGTGGGCAGAGTAAGGGAGCTCGGTGGGTGGGGAACAAGTTAGGAAGAAGTTCGGTTTAGGCCTCGTGGGTTCATGGGGCTGTGGGCCATTTCTGAGGAGGTGCCCAGGAAGGACACTGGATATAGAGGTCTGGGGCTTGGGACCAAAGACAAGGCTGTGAGTATCATTTCTTGTCCAAGGCATGGAAAAGAGTGAACACAGACCTTTGGGAAATTAGGGCTGGTGGAAGAAGAGAAATCAGTCAAGAAGAGTGGGACAGAATGGGGTTAGGTGGGGGAAGGGTCCTAGGCGTGAATGGATGGGTCACTTCGAGAAGGGTGGTCAGCTACACCTGGAGATGGAGTCCCATAAGATAGCAAGGTACCACCAGATGTGTCAGTAAGTGACGGTGGTACTGGTGAGGATGCTGTCCATGGACTCCATTTTCAAAGAGATGGTTAACTTTTGGAGGGTTACAATATTTAACACCAATGCTGGACAAACATCTTTTGAAAGAAAAATCCAGAACTTAGACCTCACAGTTGATGAGGGTTCTCCATGTACAAGTAGTTGTTTTAGGATTGTTTAGACTTTGTGACACTTTTATGGGGGAAGGAAGCATTACCCCCCTTTTCAGATAAGGCAATGGGAGTTGGTCAGAAGCAGAGCTGGGGACATAAAGCCTGGTCTTTCCACCTAGCAGGCTGTGTGTCGCCCATTCCCTCCCACTCCCACCCAAGGATGCAGAGAGAAGCTCTCTCATTTCTGAAGGCCCTGCAGGCTGCATCGTGGGGGAAGTGGGAATTTATTCAGCTCTGGCTTTTGGCAGGAGAAACAGCTCTGGGGCGGACTCCAGGCAGTAAATGACTCCACTGCCTGCGACACTCCTGGTGAGACTGAGGTACTGAGGCCCACTTTGTGCTCAGCGCTGTGCTAGGCTCCAGGGGCATACCTGCCCCCCCCCCCCCCCCCCCCTGAAGAAACAAGGTGTTGAAGCTCCAGCATCTTAGGTGTGGCACAGCTATTCTATTCTAGAGCTGGTGCGGCAGGAGGGGGTTCACAGCCTGAAGGATGTGCCAATGGCAGGGTCTCCAATGAGGGGCATGATGTATCGAGGAGACACAGGGCCTTAGGAGGACAGAGGAGGAGCCCCAACCTCAAAGGTGGGCCAGGTAGCTTTCAGGAGAAGCATGGAGACCCTGGAGAATCATAAGAGTTGGCGGCTAGGGAAGGAAGGTCCAGACAAGAGAGTAGTGTGTGTGGGAGCAGTTCAGTGTGACTGATTGCTGGGTGGGAAAAGGGGGTACTCGGGAGCTGAGGCTGGGGAGGTGAGCAGGCCTGAGTCACCCTGATAAAGACTTGGCTTCAACCTGGGGGCGATGGGGAACTTTCACCTATGGGATAAACAAGTATTAAACAGAAAACTATAGGCCCAAAATGGCATCATTTGTGCTGAAAGCCCATGGTACCAAACCTAGATTTGATACCTGACCTAACTGTGGTTTTAACCTTTCCCAGAAACATAATCAACTGGTTGACTTTTCTGTCCAAACACCAGTAGGACTGGGCTCTCTCCATCCCCCATAGAAAGAGGAGGCCATGTACACAATAAAATTCCTTCTTATTTTTTTCCCAAATTAAAAATGTCGTGTCCAAAAAGAGTACTTTTTAAAAAAAAATAGTTCCCTTGCCCCACCCTGCTCCCTATAAAACCTTCTTATAAGACCTCTTCTTGCCTTCCACTAAGGGAAGGGGACTTTGCCTGAAATAATCCATTCTTTTAACTTCTTAGTCTCACCCTCTTTCTGTCTATAAACCCCTTCTGTTTTGTAAAACTCCTTGGAGGGCCCATCTAGTTGCTAGATGGGATATTGCCTGAATCATGAATCCCTTAATAAAGCCAATTAGGTTTTCAAATTGACTGGGTTGAATTTTTTTTTTTTTTTTTTAACGCAGGAAACATGCTCAGCTTTGCATTTTGGAGGCTGATTCTGGAAGCTGGTATTGAGAAGTGTCTTGAGAAGGCCCGCCTGTTTCCAGCACCCTGGCCATCCTGTTTTACCACTCCCAACCCTGGCTGCTGCTGACAGAGCCACAAGACTTCCCACAACATGCTGCTCAGAACAATCAAGTGCTGAAGTCTGAGCCCCAGGCTCTGTTACCTGGGTTACTTGGATCCTTTCATTGCCCAAAAGATAGACTAAAAGGAGGTTGTTAGGAGGCACGAACATTTTGGATCTGAAGCAGCCATTTTCAGTGCTGATGCTGCAGAAGGTTCTGCCCACTGAGCCCTGAGAGGTCCCCACAAGCTTCCCTGAGGCAGTATCCTCCTCTCCCCTGCGGGGAAATCTTGGGAGTGTAAGGCAAAGTGGCCTTGAATTATCTCAGGAAAAATTATCATTCCTGAATCCATCTCATGAACATTTAACATCCACTAGCTGGGGTCTGCTGAGCCCTGGGAGAATCCAACCTAGATCCTGCTCCTGAGGCATTTAGAATCCAGTTGCAGTGTTAAGGCCATGGGAGCAGAGTCTTCCCCTGGGGAAGGATAAGGTGTCTGAGAGGCTTCCTGGGGTGGGGATGGGGGTGGGGGTGAGGGTGGGAGTGAGGACAGCATTTGACCTTCTCCTTGAAGATTGAGTAGGATCTCTCAGGGAGAAAACAAAAGCTTATTTTTTTCCCTTTATAAAAATAGTACAAAAAGATACTGGGAAATTCAGACATATAGAAAAAGGAAAGTATCATGATTTTAAAATAAACAAAGATCTACCAACCAGTTAAAACTTCTTTCATTTTATTGAAGACCCCTTTCCATTCTTTTTCAATGCACAATTATTGATATTTTTGCTTTCTTGGTGGGTGTATTCATTCTCTATTGCTGCTATAACAAAAACCACAAACTTATTGGTTTAAAGAATCTATTATCTCCTTCTGGAGGTCAGAAGTCTGAAATAGGTTTCACTGGGCTAAAATCAAAATATGGGCAAGGCTGAGTCCTTTCCAGAGGCTCAAGGGGAAAATGCACTGTTCCAGCTTCTGAGTCTGTCCGCATGGCTTGGCACATGGTCTCATTGCTATAGCTTCAAAGCCAGCAAGGTTGGGCCAAGTCCTTTCCACAGTGCCATCTCTTTGGCCCTCTCTTCTCTACCAATTTTGAGGTCAATTAATTAGCAAATTAATTCCCTTTAATATAGGAACAAGACATGAGAACTACACAATTTGACTAAATATTAAACCAGGTGGTATTCAGAGTCAGCTGGGTGCTGGAGACTCGGGAATCTGGCTGATCTGCACAGGGACGGGCCCCGGAGATTCCCGCTGAGATAACTAACTACGTCTCTCTGCCTTTAACGCTGCAAACCTGTACCACGAAGGGAAAAGATATAAACCCAATTCCTCAATCTCGTTCTCTGACTTTGAGAGGAAACCATGTCTCTGTCTGTGGAGCATTATTCCTTTCCTAATAAACTTTCTTTTTGTCTCTAATTCTGACATGCACTTGAATTTTTTCCTGAATGGAGTCAAGGGCTCTCTCTTGGTGAGCGTAGGGCTTGAGGCCTCACTCAGAAAGACTCGTTCCCCTCCCCCCTCCTCCGCCCCAGGGAGACCAGGCGCTGTAGGTATAAAAAATAAAAAATAAGGATTATAAACTGACAAGGTCCTTGCAATCTGTGAGGTTAACCAAGGGTTGCCTCTCCTAAAAAAAAAAAATTGCTCTGTCCTGCATCACCTCGGTATAAAAAATAACATTCACAGGTTCCAAGGGTTAGAACTGGACATCTTGGGGTGGGAGGGGCCTTATTCTGCTACCATAGTAAGGATTGGCTTTTGTTTCTCTTTTTAATGGTTGGAGTGTGGAAGGCAACATCTAAGTGCACAGGCCCTGGGCTGCCTGTTCTTTCCAGATCAGATACCCACCAGCTGTGTGATCTAGGACAAGAATTTCACTGTTCTGTGCCTCAGTTTCCTCATCCATAAACTTGTAGGGTTGTTGTGAATGTTAAATGGATTAATCTATGTAAACCATTCAGGATAGTATCTGGTACAGACCAAGTACTTGATAAAGATGACTTGTATGGGTGTCCAAAATGACATATGTGCTTCAATGGTATGTGAATTATTTTGAGCTAAAGGCAATTTTAGCTTCAGATTCAAGAGAAACTTGCCCTTCCCTTTGACAACTTAAAGAACTTGAATTAGGGGCCTTTCCTATAATGAGAGATTAACAGCAATAATCTTTTTTTGACCCACCTATATGGCTGGGCAAACTTTTATTTACTAAACATCTGCTCTTCTTATCAACCTGCAAGGACCTTTTGAAGCCCCTCAAGGTGCAATACCTCAACCCTAGCTTAGGATGTCTTCTATACCTCAGTTCCCCGATCTCTGGATCTCTCCTCTTGTGGGCTCTCTGACTCTCTCAGGTATGCAGGATACATTGTATGCATTAAATTTGGTTATTTCCGTTGTTAATGTCCCATGTCTATTTAATTATTTGACCAGCCAGAAGAACCTTGAAGGGAGAGGGAAGTTGTTCCTCTCCCACAGCTGTGATTATACATGTATATACAATTAAAAAATATATATGAGTTTGTTTCCTCCTTTTTTCACATATAGTATGAACATGTTCCCATATGATTGTAATTTTCATTTTTAATGCATGCATAAAAATCTCATTAAATGAATGTTTCCATAGTTTATTGAACCATTGCCTACCATGTTGTATACCTGGATTATTTACAGTCTTTTACTATCTTGCAAATGTTTCAGGACACATCTGCCACGTTCCTGATTATGTAGCTCAGAAGTAGGATTACAGGGTCAAAGGAGAAATATATTTTGAAGGCTTTTGGAATCTTCTGCAAAATTTCATTTTAAAAGATTTGCATCAATGTGGAGCTTTCTGGCAGGCCTGGGTGGGGGCCATTCTAGATAAGGGACCAAAGGCTCAGAGAGCTCAGGCACCTTAGGGGGATTGGGCAGAAGTTCTGTTGATTGGTCATGAGGTCTGGGTAAGCAAATGGTGGGCAGTGAGGCTGAGGATGGGGCTGGTGCAAACCTTGAAGAGTCATGTTAGACTCACCAGTGACTGGCAGGTTTTTAAGCACGGTTTATGCTGACTGAGGTCTGTGCTCCAGGAGGATGAATCTGTTGAAATGGGATAATTCAGAGAAATGCTAAATGGAAGTGGGGAGCCCCGTGAAGAGGTTCTTTTTAGAAGCCAGGCAAGAGAGGAGGAGACTTGAATTAGGTAAGGCAGGAAGAACGGAGGAGTAGGGTCCGGAGGGTAGAGGACAAGAGCAGGTATTTCCAGCAAAGGAAGGTGGGAGGCGAGGGAGGTAAGAGTCAAAGAGGTCTTGCTAGAAGTTTTCAGCTTGGCCATTGGCAAGATTCAAGAACAACTGACAGAAATAAGGAAGTTGGGAGAAAAAAAAAAAGATTTGGAGGAAGGAGAGTCAGTTGAGATAACTGAGTTTGAGGGGCCTGAGGGCAGGTGCAGGTGCCCTGTAAGTGGCGTGGCATATAGATAGTGAATAAGCCTGGGACTGGAAATATAGGTGTGGGGCTGTGTTAGTTCTAGTCTGGTATCTACAGATCCACTCCACTCCCCCTGCGCTATACTGAATTAAGCCTTGCAGGCTGCATTTCTTAGCCTTCCTTGTTACTGCTTGCTTTTAGCCAATGAAAGGCACCTGCAGGGACATGGAGCATGGGAGAAGGGGAGAAGCAGAGTATTTTATCATCTCTCTGTCTGCCTCAGGTAGCATCTTTAGCAATGGCTGTGTCTCCCCGATGGGTGTGGGTCCTGCCCAGGAACCTGGGCTCTGGTAAACCTGCCTCCTGACCTTCTATCAATGTGTAATTAATTCTCTGAATTAATTTCTTCCATTCTACATACTTAGTACTGTCTCCTGCTTTCCTGATTGGACAATGACTAATCCGGATGCCATCTGCATTGATGCATTAAGCAAGGGGTATGGAAGAGGTGCCAAATAAGAGAGAGGAGATTGAAGGTCAGAATGCTGGGAGACGTAGATGTAGGAAGTGGTGGAGAAAGGGGCACACCAAAAAGGACAGAAGAGAAAAAGAATCCGGAGTGGAAGAGAACCAGCAGAGTAAAGTGCTCCAGAAGCCAAGGAAGGAGAAAGTCTTAAGTGGACCAGTGCACTTCCAGAGAAGGTGGAAGAATGAGGATGGAGGGCAAGCCTTTTGGTTGGGAAATTAGATAGTGATGTCCTTAGAGGCGGAGCCTCAATGGAGGGAGGTTGTAGAGACACATTAAGTGTGGGGCAGAGAGTGAGTTTGTGGGTGTGTGTATGGGGGAGGGGGGCGGGGGATGGGGTAAGAATAAGACTTGTTTCCTTAGCAAATACTTGTTGAAGACCTTGGATAATGGTATAGACTAGGCCTCGGGTACCAGGCATGTAAGGATGAAGAAGGTATCGTTACTGTCCTTAAAACATTTTCAGTCTAATGAGGGAAATAAGCAAGTAACCAGAAACTTAAAGCACACTGTAGTAAGTGTTCTGACCTAAGAGCAGAAGAGAAAGTCCCAGCCCAGCAGTGGGGAGAAGCATCATGGAGGATTTCCTGGAGAAGATACCATTGGGTTGTGAGAGATGAGTAGGAGTTAAACAGGTGAAGTGCGGAGAAATGGGAGGAAAAAAAGCATTCTGGATGGAGGGAACCTCATGAGAAAAAGCACAGAGGCAAGAAACATCACTGTGCGTCTGGAGAAACCAATGCGCTGCTAAAGCAGAAATTGTGTAGGAGGAGATGGGAGGAGATGAGACTGGGGAATAATCCCAGCCATATAATGAACTAGACACACTGAACAAACCTCTCAATGAAAACAACATTAGTGCTGGATAAAATAAAAATAATCTCCTAAAGCGTATCTCAAAGCTAATATAACAGTAAAGAATCCACAAGACCAAAAAATGACATGAAAGCAGGAGCCCTGTGAGGGAAGCAATTGTCAAGGCTGACTTTTGTCTGGGGGAATTTTACCAAACCCTGGAGACACGGAGTTTCCACTCTGATGGCTGTACAGGTTATGGTGACAAGAGATAAAGCCCAGGACTCCCTCCAAAGTGGGGAGTCTAGGAAGAAACACCTTCACAAAGTGGTACTACAAAGGCTACACCCTCAGGAAGGGTTAAAAAGAAATAAACACACTTGCCTGTTTTGATATTAGCACTTGGTGGGAGAAAAAAATTCCTCTGAAAATGAATAACTACAGACTGTTCCTCATATAGATATTTGGTCCAAATTCATACTGTCTGGACCATCCCCAAAATCTAAATGGTGGAATTTAGTTTAAAGTAGTCCCCTGTAGATGGTGCCCTAAGGTGATGAGCGGAAGCAAAAACAAGTCTTCTCAAGGGGAACATAGCCTCATACGGACCTTAATGAATTCCCAGGCGAAGTTTCAAGGAAAACGAATAGCTCATCATCAACAGTCCCAAAACTCATAGGAAAATAAGGCACCATGAGTGAAAACTGACAGAAAGAGTAAACAGTAGACTTAGATCCACATCTTTAGAATTAAAAACCATCAGACATAGACTCCTATGTTTAATACGTTTCAAAAAATAAAAAAGTAGCTTGAAAATATGAACAAATAACAGTAGACTGTATAGAATGACCAAGCAGGTTTCAGAAGGAGCCAAAAAAAAAAAAAACCTTTGAGAAATGAAAAATAGATTTAAAATTTAAAACTCAATGGGAGGATTTAACATTAGACACAGACGATCAGAGAATTAGATGAGATCTAATAATGTTATCCAGAAATTTGCATAGAGAGACAAAACCAAAAAAGAGATGGAAATATGAAAGAAGTTAAGACAGAGAGAAGGGTAACCTGCATCTAATCAGAGCTGCAGGAGAAAAGCCAAGAAAGAATGAGAAAAAGGTAGTATTTTTGGAAAATTTTCAAAATTATTGATGAACACCATTACCCAGATTTAAGAATCAAAATGACTCTCAAGTACAAAAAAAAAAAAGAAGAAAGAAATCCATAACTACATACATCATAATAAAATTGCAGAACAACAAAGTAAAAAATATTAGAAGCAGCCGGAAAAAATAGATTGATCACCAAAAAGCTGGCAACAGCTTCAATGGGAGCTAGAGGAAATGGAACATTAACTTTGATGTGCTAAAATAAAATAACAGACACCCTACCATCCTACATGCAGTGAAAATATTTTCAAGCATGAGGATGAAATAAAGATTTTTTTTTTTCAAACAAAAACTAAAACAAGAGCTTACCACTAACAAGCTCTTATTCAGGAATTTATAAAAGCTATTCTTCAGGCAGAAGGAAATGGATCACGGGTGGAAAGTCCGAGATTTAATTTAGAAAATGGTCAGCCAATATACTGATAAGATATTGATTAAATCTAAATAAACATTGATTGCATAAAACAATAATGTCTGAGTGATAGGGTTTAAAAAACAGAACAGGAATAAAATAAAGAATAATAGTAATGAATAAGATGGGAGGTGGCTGATTGGAGTTAGACTCTTCTCCTATCCTTGTGCTTTTTTACTTTTTGATTTTTCTGAGGGAGGATAATAATATTACTTAATTTTAGAGTTTGCTATATAAGATATGTATGTTAAAATGGCTAGAGTTACATAGAATATGTAACTTTCAATCAAATAGAAAAGGAAACAAAAAGAGTGAGAGAAGGAAGGCAAACTCAATAATCCTGAAGAAAGTAAGAAAGAAGAAAAATAGGATAAAAATTAAATAGCAAAGTAGCTCCTATCAGAGGAACCCTCCTAGAGATATTATGAATTTTGAACAAAATATACTGAAGTTTCTGGAAAGATACCAAAAGAGAGAGACTAGAGGGGAGCAGACATTTAAGAAGGAACAGCTACCACATGCAAAAATATGTAAAATCTCAGACTAAATTAAACTAAAAAGCAAAACAAAAGAGCATTGCTGTATAATTCTGTGTATATAAAGTAAACACAGGCAAACCTAAGGGGTGATGTTTAAGTCCTACCACGGTTACCCTCTGTGAGAGATGGGGTCCTGGCAATGTTCTATTTTCTAGATCTGGGTGACAGTTACATGGGAATGCTCGCTTGGTGAAAACTCATCGAAATTGACATGATATATGCAAATTTCTGTATGTATATAATGCTTCAGTATACATTTTAAAAATCGAAAAGGGAGCAGAAACAAGGTGGACAAGCAGGTAGGTAGGGGAAGACTGTGAAGGGGCCTCAATGTTATGGGGAGGGTGAGCTGTCAGGGATGCTCCCTTGCTGAAGGGTGGAGGTGGCTAGCAGAGGGGAGAGCCTGCCCTGTGGGGCATTTCTGAGAAGAGCGGCCAGCAGAGCTTGGCCCTCCAATGACGAGGACCCAAGTCAGGAGAAGTGTGGGGCTGAGGAGACAGAAGAGGCTTGGAGGTAAAACTGGAAGGACTTGATGGTTAATCAGACACATGAGGCCAAGCGAGGAGAGGGAGGAGTTTAAAAGGGTTTGGGGAGAGGCTTGTCATGGCTTCTAAAGAGTGAGTGAAGCGCTGTTTGGAGAAGAAGTGAATTTAAGGAGAGGATTTTTACTTAGAGAGAGAAAACAGCCATCTTTGTAGGCCATGGAGAAGAAACATGTAGAAGAAGAACCTGGATGCTACAGGCCCCTGAAGCAGCAGGAGGGAGCAGGGGTGAAGGGCCACGAGCGGGCAAGGCAGATCTGAGGTGGACAGGAGGACATTTGTTGCTGTGGACAAAAAAAATGGGCTCTATGAGAAATAACCTCACAGGGCGATCTGATCATAAATTCCTAACTGGGCAGGTCATGGTGGGTAGCACCACCCCAAGCATATAACGTTAGTAAAAGGTTTATCTTCGCCTTACACAAACCCTGTTTCAGCGCAGCTAGATTAACAGGCCTTTAAAATGCCTCTTTTCAGACCCCTCCTTCTACTGTGTGAACCACCCTTTCAGACCCCTCCTTCTAAGACGTAACCACCCTGGAGAGCAAATAATCTTAACTATTCTATAATCCATCCCTGCCTTGCTTTCTCTAATCTTCCTTACATCCCCTCCTTAACTTCGAATGTATGAGAGAAACTGCAAACTTGATATTCTCTGGAGCCTTTGAAATCTAGTTCCCTGGTGTATGTCATCAACTTTGGCTCATATAAACTCATATAAAAAGTCTCTACAGGTTTGGATGTTCCTTATGTCAACACTGTCAAGTGCTAAGATGCCCGGTGGTGGGAACTGCGTGTGAAGAAGTGGATTTCTGGGCCCCATCGTTTAGAATATTACATGATGGACACAGACCATTCTGAGATTTCCTGACCTGGGTAAACAGGATTACAGCGTGTTACACGGTTTCATTGTTGTTTTGGAGGTCGTGCTTAATGACGTTTTCTGTCTAGTCACTGGTAATTTGATCAGTTTAGTCATTGTTAATCCTTAAAAAGTCTTTCTTTAGAAAGGTGGTGGTGTCTTCATTTTCTTGTCATAGAATCTAGGTTTCACTTCCGGGTCTCCTGGCCCTCTCTCATTCCCATCCTGCTCCACACTGTTATCCCTGCTTGGTGCAGGGAGGCAGGGTAGAGTAAGGAAGAGATAAGGGACGTAGGCAGTGTCCTAGCTCGTGACCTTAGGTCAGTCTTTCTCTCTCTCTGAGTCTCAGTTACCTCATCATAGACTGCCTGATTGCAAAGCTCTTTGCACACACATCATTATACTCAAGACTCTATTTCAGGTCAGCTGCATCTTAAATTGCAATGCCCCTCAGAACCACGCTGTCACCCCAAGATAAAGAGAAGCATAAGGTCATATGACGGGGGGCATTTATGAGGACCCCTAAATGCAGGGCAAAGAACTCTTTCTTCCGTTTGTGTGAGGTCACTTCCAGGCAGTGGTAGAGGGTCTGAAGATGAATCCTTCCTTGGATAAATACTTCAAGTGTTTCTTTCTGCTGTGTGGATACGAGCAGAGGCCTCATTGGCTGGGAACTCCTGAGTCATGGTGACCTCACAAAGACCCCTGGGCTGGGGGGAGCCTAGGTAAGCTGAGGGGTAGCTTGAGAAAGTCCCAGGGGCGGGGGCAGTTACCACCTTGACCCCATCCCCCTGGGTAAAAGTCTCTCCCCTCTGGCTATAATTCCACAGTTAGAACTTCATACCTTTGGCTTAAAGCTGAATTTTCTGTTACCATGTGGATGCCACAGGTGGAGGTAACACACTGAACTTTATATCAGCAGCTCAAGGCTCATGGAGAAAGAGCTTAGGCTATCAAGTTCTGAGAGTGTGGTAGGTAAGAATTGGGGGAGACGAGAAGACCCAGGGAGAGAGTATCAAGGGAAAGAGGCAGACAACTTGGGAGCCAGACTTGGTTTTTTTCTCAAGTCTCCCCACCCTACGCTTGCCCAGGGGGAGGAAGGGATGATGAGAATGAGCATTTTTCGAGGGCCTACTGGGGGCCAGGCTCTGGATCATCACTATCTATTTTTTCCCCTACAGTAATCATCTGGACTGAATATTAAGGTTGATACTCAGTGTGGTGAGGCTACCTGCTCAGGCTAACATAGCTGGTGGGAAACAGAACACATTTTGGATTCAGGACTATCTGACTCCAGAGCCTTGGATCTGTGCATTATAACTGGGCACCAAGAGAGTTGTACTGCTTTCATTCATCTTTTCTTTTAAGATAGAGGCCTAAATGTGGCAGAGGGAATGGGAAATAGGAAATGGGGAGACATAGCTTCACTGAGTGATTCATGCCTTGCGAGTCTCTGGGATATTGTAGGGAAAACTATGAGGGGTGAGGACTTGGATTTGAATTCTACCTCTGCCATTTGCTGGAGGCTTTCCAAATCACTGTAGATCTCTGAACAATCTGAATTAACATGCCAGTAAATGAGGACGATACCTATCTTGATGATTTGTCATTCATTCATTCAGTCATTCATTCCATTATTCAATGAGTGCGTTCTGAACCTTCCCTTTGTGCTAGGCACCGTGCCATGTTCTGGGAAAACAGGAGTAACAGAAACAGCCAGACACTCACCAAGCTCACTTTCTGGAGTAGAGACATATAAGTAAACAAAGCAATCCTCTGATACAGAGTGATCACGCGAGGAAGGTGCCTTGCTCACATTCGAGGGGCCCAGGAAGATTTCTTGAAGAGTCTCCTAAGCTGGCATCTAAAATGTGATTACATGTTAGCCAGGGCAAGGGTGGTTTAAGTAGTAGTCCTGGGGAAGCTTATAGGTAGAAGGAAGAGTATTTGCACAGTCCCCAAATCAAGAAGGAGGCTAATACATTTGAGGAGTCGGGAGAAGTTGAGAATGGTTTGAGTACAGGGCACAGTTGTGGAGCGATCAAATCTAAGACCCACGGAGCCAATTGAGATGATTGTGAGCCTTTATTAGCCGGCTGGCGACTGACTCTCTACTATGCAGGGTTAGAAGAGATCAGCCCTGAGTTCCCAAAACAAGCAGTTTATAAAACCTAGAACCACACCCTGGTTAACAAGTAAACAGGTTACCACACCCTGGTTAACAGAATCAGAAGTTGGCCGTTAGCAATCTTTGAAGGCAGATTACCAACACCCTGGTTAACAGGATCGGAAGTAAATCCTTAATTGCTTGGCTTACTGGAAAATTTTTCCACTTAACAAGGATACAACTTGATTAAGAGTGGCTAAAGGATTAGACTAGGGAAAAGGATGAATGTAGCTGGAGAGATGGCGGGGCCTGTGGGCAGAGGGTTCTGGTAAAAGAAACACAGATATCAGACTGCCAAGATCAGGTGTCTCCACCAGTGGGCCTGCCCACCAGCTGCTACGTGATAATCACTGTGGGGAGAGGAGATAGGGGAAGAGTTTGATAAAAAGACTGAGTCCTGAGCCCCGTCAGAGCTACATAATAGTTTCTGAGAGTGAAGCGTAGGAATCTTTTTAAAAATATAAGCTCTACCCACATCCCAGAATCTGAAAATCCACGAGAAGTCACAGAGGGGGTCTGAGAGAGAATGGCCCGATTGAATTTGCATGCATTTTCTCTTCATCTGAGAATATCTTTATTTCCTCTTCATTCCTGAAGGATAGTCTTGACATAATTTGTGGTTGACAGTTCTTTTATTTTAGCACTCAAAAAATGTGTAACACTTCTTTCTGGCCTCATGATTTTCAGTGAATTCACTCTCATTCTAATTGATATTTCCCTATAGGTAATGCTCTTTTGCTGCTTTTACAATTTTTTTCTTTTTTGTTTTTAGTTTTCAGAAGTTTAATCACGAGTTTTGGAATGGATTTCTTTAATTTATCCAATTTGGGATTTTCTTAGCTTCCTGAGTCTGTGTGTTTACATCTTTCACTAAGTTTGGGAAGTTTTCAGCCATTACTTCTTTAAAATTTTTTTTTTTGAGTATTCTTTCTTTTCTCCTTCTAAAATTCTGATGATAAAACTATTAGGTATTTTTATTTGTTCCACAGATCCCTGAGACTCTGTTTATTTTTTTCAGCCTATTTTCTCTCTGTTGTTGAAATTAAGTAAATTTTATTGATCTGTCCTTAAATTCACTAATTTTTATCCTGCCATCACTGCTGTACTATTGAGCTCATCTAGTAAGTTTTTAAAATTTCCAGTTATTATGCTTTTAAGTGAACTCCTATTTTAATTCTAGTTATTGTATTTTTAAATATTTATTTATTGAGATTTTTTTATTTTCCTTTTTTTTGTAGGAAGATTTGTAATTGCTTTTTGAAGCACCTTTATGATAACTATTTTAAAATCGTAAATCCTGACATCTGGTTCATCTCAGTGCTGGCATCAGTTGATTATATTTTCTCAAGATGAGATTTTCTTAGTTTTTGGTCTGATGAGTGATTTTTGATTATATCTTTGGCATTTTGGACATTAAGTTAAGAGACTTTTGATCCTACATAAATCTTCTATTTTAGCAGGCAGTCAATCTGTTAAGCTTTAGAGTGTAGGCTCTGGCTGCCTACTTTTATAGACTGCAGTTCCAATAATAGTTTTCAGAGCCTTGGTCTGCTTCATTCTTCTGGCTCCTGCTTATTCCTGCTGGGATTGCCTGTAGGGGCAGAAGGTACTCCCCTGGGCCACCTGTTGTCACTGTGGGGTCAGGAGCTATGCTACTTGGTAAGTTCTCTACCACTGGGTAAAGAGCTCAGAGATTCGGGACTCAGGGCCACTGCCACTGCCACTGCAGATGCATTGGCCAGCCACCACCCTGGATAAGGAGTGGGAACTGGGGCTCCCCACCGGGGTTCTCTCTCTGTTATGTTTCCCTTTTCCTGGTCCTTTGGCCAGAGAGAGCAAGCTTTTCTCTTTTTTTTGTATGTGTGTATGTATGTTCTCAGTAGAACTGTGTTTCAGGCCTTTCTGGTGCCCAGGCCGGATATAAGGAAGACAAAAAGATAACATGAGGGAACTCACCTTTGTGTCATCCCTCAAATCCTAGCCAGTTCACTGTCTTCCTTCTAGTTTTCAGTTTTTCTATGCTTGCCTGTTGAACTATTTCCAGGATATTTATTGTATTTAGAAGAAAGGCATAAGAAAAAGTGAGTCTATGTACCCTTGTCTATTTTATGCATTTAAAAAATTGTGGTGCAATATACATAGCATAAAATTTACTATTAGTGATATTTAGTGTCTTCATAATGTTGTGCAACCACCTTCTAGTTCCAGAACATTGTTGTCACTCCAAAAGGAAATCCTGTGCCCATTAAGCAGTCACTTCCTAGTCTCTCCTTTCCCCTGTCTCTGGCAACCTTTTCTGTCTGCTTTAATCTGCTTTCAGCCTTTCCAGATTTGATTATTCTAGATATTTCATATAAATGCAATCATACAATATGTGAGCTTTCATATCTGGCTTCTTTCTCTTAGCATAGTATTTTCAAAGTCTATCTATGTTTAGCATGTATCAGTACTTAATTCATTTTTTATGGCTGAATAATATTCTATCATATGAATAAGCCGCATTTTGTTTATCCATTCACAAGCTCACAAACATTTGGGGTGTTTACACCTTTGGCTGTTGTGAATAGTGCTGCTATGAACATGTGTGTACAAATTTTGTTGGAACCAATATTCAGTTCTTTTGGATATATAATGAGGAGTTGAAGTCCTAGATCATATGATAATTCTATGTTTAACTTCTTTAGAAATTACCAAATTGGTTTCTACAGAGGTTACATCATTTTACATTCCCACAAGCAGTGGGATTCCAATTTCCATCTAAAATGAATGTTCCACTTTCTCTACATCCTTGCCAACACTTGCTAGTTTCTATTTAAAAAAATGATAACTTTCCTAATGGGTGTGAAGTAATATCTCATTGTGGTTCTGAATTGACTAATGTCGAGCACCTTTTCATTTGTTTATTGACTATTGATATATCTTCTTTGGAGAAATGTCATGTTTAAGTCATTTGCCCATTTAAAATTGGGTTTTTGTCTTTTTGTTGTTGAGTTGTGAAAGTTCTTTATATATTCTGGTTACTAAACGCTTATCAGATATATGATTCACAAATATTTTATTCTATTTTGTGGATTGTCCCTTCACTTCTTGAAGGTGCCTTTTGATGTACAATTTTTAATATGAATGATGTCCAACCTCTTTTTTCTTCTTCTGTTGTTTGGGTTTTTGGTGTCATACCTAAGAAACCGTTGTTAAATCCAAGATCATACAGATTTATTCCCGTATTTTCTTCTAAGAGTTTTATAACTTCAGTTCTTACACTTAGGCCTTTAATTTGTTTTGAGTCAATTTCTGTGAAGTAAGTGTTAGGTTCCTCGAAGGAGGAACATGCAAGGCCGAAGGGGTTAAGCAATATTTATTGTAGCAGAGTGACAGCCTGGCTGAGCCAAAGATGATGTCAGCCCTGAATGCAAGGGGACCTGAAACTTATATGGGCTTTTTTGGTGGGAATATTTCAGGCGGATAAATTGGCGGGGAAGGGAGGAGAGTCCAGTGAGGTGGGAGGTGAGCATGTAGTGTTGCCAACCTGGAATCAAGGTCTGGTTCCCACACAAAGGTAAGGGAGGAGTCTAGTTCCCACACTACAGGGGTTACCGATAGGGCTCTCCTGGACCTAACAGTAAGAACTCCAGCTTTATTCTTTTGCATGTTGATATCTAGTTGTCCTACCACTATTTGGTGGAGAAACTATTCTTTCCCCATTAAATAGAGTTGGCATTCTTGTCAAAACCCAGTTGACCACAGATGCATGGATTCACTTCTGGCCTCTCAATTCTATTCTGTTGGTTTATATGTCTACCCTTGTGCCAGTACCACCTGTTGAATGCAATTTAAAGGAAGGTCTTTATGACTCAATGAGGAAAATGGTTTGTTGGGTGCAGTCTCTAGATACAGGGACTGTTGTTGAGAGGGCAATCCCAAAACCAAACCGCAAAGCAAGAAAGTTTCACTAGGGTCTAACAGGGATGATGAAGATATGGGAAGATATTTAGGAGCTTTTCTGGCACCAGAATTGGCAGAACATGGTCACAATTGGATGCAGCAAGCGAGGAAGAAAGGAGTCTAGGATAATACTATTTCTGGCTTGGATAGTGGTGCCCGTGGTGCCAGTTACTTTCAGTGGAAGAGAATATGAGAGTCTGATTTGGAGAAAAGGTGGTAAGTTCTGCTTTGATTCTTTAGGTTTGAGATGCCGTAATGCTAGATGTATGTGTGCACACGTACTCACATGATTGCCTAATACATATCAGGGCCATACATCTCATAAATGTGTTCTTAATGAGGAACCAAAAGATCCACTGATATTTCCTTATCCTGAGAGCACCAGCTAGGGTCTGGAAGTGTTCACTGAGGTGGAGGAGAGATAGGAATCAGTCAATGATTCTTTTAGGCTTGGATAGGACTAGCTGTTTTATCGCCATTCTCCACCCTCCCCATTCGGAGCCCTGGGGCTTTGGAGCAAAGGCCAAAGGGTGGCATGTGGCTGACAAGATAGCAGTGAGCTCCTTTAGCTCCCCTGAGTCCCACCCAAGTTCCTTAAGAATCATTACCCTTCCCAATGCACAATGGGCCTTACTCCTCTCTGCCCACAGTGCTTGGCAGAGAGGATAGATCAAGTAGCTGTCATTTAGAAAAAGCCTTAGGAGAGACATGTGTTCCATGCCAGACTGAAAATACACCACCCTGGGTAGCAGGCTTTATGCTCCTCATATTAGAGATAAGGAGGAAATGGGTCAGAGGGGAAAAGTCTCTTGCCCAAGTTCACTGACTCTAGTAAGAGAGTGAGTTGGGTTTTGAACTCAGGACAACATGACTCCAAATCTATGGGCTTTCCAAAGCCAAGCTATAAAGATGCACAGCAAAATTTGGGAGTGAGTAAATAGTTTAGTGAATGAGTGCATGAATAAATAATAAATGAGTAGGTGATGAAGTCAGTGGAAGAATGGATAACTGAATGAAGAAGAAACCAAAAATGAAGTAACAAGCTCATTTATTGAACATTCACTATGTGTCAGGTGCTGTGCTAGACTCTATGGATCTTATTGTCTAGAAAGGAAACCAGATATTGTGTGTCAAGAAGGGGAAGTGCACCAGATAGATGCCTTGAGAACTTACAAGTGGACCTCACCTTTCTGGGGAAACTAGAAGGCTCTTCACATTTGAGCTGAAATTCGAAGCGGTGAGGCTATAGGTGTTAGCCTGGGAAGGAGAAAGGGGACACCCAACCTGTGAAAGGCCCATACCTAACCCAGGAGTTTGGTTCTTTGGAGAAATTCAAAGGAGTTGAGGGATGGTGGAATGGAGTTGGGAAAGGAGATATGGAGACAATAAAGGTGAAAAGAGAGTTGAGGCCAGACACAGAATGGCCATTTGGGTTCTCCTAATGATTGAGGACACTGTACTGAAGGCAATGGGAAACCATGGAGGGTAGGCAGACTGGTGACATAAAAAGATAGTCTTGGCTGCCCTGAGAGCCAGTGGGGTGGGAGACCTTCTTCTTGATCTCCACTTTCTTGAGTCTATAGTGCAGCAACAATAACTAACTTCTGAGACTCTGCATGCCTGACCTGTAGACTTTGTTCAGTAAGTATTGAAAAAGTCATTCTTCACCTAACTTGGTCTCCTGTGTCTCTTCACAGGGGCTCACTCCTGCTTAAGAACACCATGCACGCAGGTGAGCTGTGGGCCAGGAGTGGCGGTGGAGCGGGGTTGGGGGGGGGAGTTCACCCAATAGATTGCTGGGTTGAGGCAGGCTCTGTTTTTGATGACTGTCCCACATTCTCTTCCATGTAGCCTACCACACCCAGAACAGGCAAACTGTTAAGGGCAGTGCGCAGCTCTGCCAAGCCTGCTTTGGGAATCTAGTGCCACAACCATTTGCAGAGTAGTTCTAGAGAGTTAGGGGTTGGCTAAAGTAAGGCATCTTAAAGCAAAAGAGTTTCTTCATGTCCAGTATTTGTTGGCTTCCTACCATGTACCTGGCACTGTGCTCGGTGCTAGAGATGCCTCCGAGAGTAAGATATGTACAGTTCTTGTGAGTGTGGAGCTCATCTCTAGCAGGGGCTACATCACTAAATGAGTTGTTAGAATAAAGTCTGATGAATATTTTGCCATGTAGGGTGCAGCTGGAAAGGTGAGCTGGGCGTGGTCAAGGAGGACATAAGTCATACAAGGGCCTCATCTTAAAGATAGTGGGGAGCCATGGAAATATTTTAACAGGTTTTGCATAGCTGAATTTGCCTTTTCTCTCTCTCAGGAGCACTGCAGGGAGCTCGACAGTCAGCTATTGACGAGAAGTGGGCAGTGGCATTGAGAGACCTTCAGATCAGGCATGGCTCTGAGTCCAAAGGCTACTTTGGTTCTCTGTGAACACTCAAAGATGACACCCAGCCTCATCTCCACTGGGACCCCAGGTTTAGGCTCTGGCACCATCTCTGGACCCAACCCAGACACAAACCTTGTTCCTATCTTGAATCCACCCCCGAATCCTGGCTTGGCTCTTGTTCCAGACCTTAATCCAATTTTGAGTCCTGTCTCAGAGGAGGCCCCTGACCTGGTGCCTGATAACACCCTCAAACCTGATGACAGCAGGGCTGTGGCTCTAGCTTCCCTCCAGATTACCACTTTCCACTCCAGTGAAGCCCTGGGCCTGGATTTGAGTCACATCTCAAGGCCTGACTCACAGGGGGCCCTATGTCCAACCTCAAACCTTGTTCCGAGCCTTGGCTCTCCCGTGGTCCATGATCTGAGCTCACGGAACCACTCTGGGTTGAATTCTGAGGAGACCTTCAACTCCCACTCCAGTAAGATTTTTGATTTGGGTCAGAGTAACTCCAATCCTTCCAGGCCTGAATCAAACCTATTTATAAGGTCCTACTCAAGAGAAGCCCTAGTTCTAGATGACTGCATCTCCAGACCAGGCTCAAAAGCACTCCTTCTTCCAGCCTCAAACTCTTCTCTGGATTTTGGTTCTGATCAGCTGCTCCAAGTGGGTTCAAGAACCACCTCTAAGCTGGACCTGAATGTGGCTCACGGTTCTTGTGAGACCCTAATCCCAAACACCAATGAGACCATCAGTTTGGTTTCACAAAACATCTCTGGGTCTGTTTCAAAAGGAGCCTTTGGTGCAGCCTGGAACACAAGTTCCAAGGGAACCATCAATGTGGATTCAAATGGCAATGCCAGGTCTGATTTGAATGTGACTGTTACTCAGGCCTCATGCTTGACCTGATTCCTGGCTCCAATGATGGTATTAGCCTGCACTCCACTACCCATGGACCCAACTTCACCCTTTCTCCACCCTCGTGCATGACCCTGATCCTGGGCTCCAATGAGTCTCTGAGCATGGGCTCTAGCCTCATCTTCAGTGACACTTCCACCCTGACTCTGAGCAGCCAGCAGGATTATTGCGAGGACAACGTCATCCACGCCGTGCCCCTGGAGGAGAATCTACAGAACTGGAGTGAGATGGCTGGTGCCGAGATGGACCAATGTCCTCTGGGATTCCCCACCTGCAACACCACCGATGAGAACACCACAAATTTCCAAAGTATTGCTGAGGGTAAGTACGGCAAGGACAACAGCCCCAGATTGGGCACTGTCCTGTAAGAACTCTATTCAGACACGTAGGGCAGGGAGGGAAGAGGAGGGAGGAGAGGAAGAGAATGGTATTTAGCGGATAACATGTAGTATATTAATTTTGCACAAGAGATCCAGTGCTCAGCCTCTGCTTACTGTGTGACATGGGGTAAGCCACTTAATCTCTCTGAGCTTCAATTTCCTTAACTGTAATATCTCCATATAATAACACTTCTATTATATCCAAACTACTAGTCACCTTTCTTTCAAAATGTACTCCTTTTTCTTTCTTGATAAATTTCAGAATTGACTTTTCAGGTCAAAGTTTGACCAGTTGAGCAGGCAGGCTCTATTGAGTGTTTGAGGTCCCTACCTGAGCGAAGCCTCGGGATCCTATCTGGAACCTTTGCTCACTTCTGATATGCAGGAGTTCTGTAAATTAACCTCTTGTCAGTTTTTGATGTAAAGATCTTCTCTCAGTTATTTATATCTCCAAATAATTTTGTTTGTTCATGTACCAATACCATATTGCAATTAAAAAAAATTACTATGGCTTTATAAATATGTATTTATATCTGACAGGGTAAAAATTCCTATTAAAAGTTCTCAAAATTATTCTGAGGATAAAAGCATCCAGACAATGGCCTGGAAGTTATTAGTAGGCCCTCATTCTTCCATATACATTTTAGAATATTTTTGTCTAGGTCCTCAAAAAATCTTGCTAGCATTTTATTGGAATGTTAATTAATTTAGCCATTCATTAAAGTTTTACTTTATATAGGATATATCTTTTACTAAAATTTAAAAAATTCTGTCCACGGCCATGCCACCCTGAACAAGCCCGATCCCATCTGATCTTGGAAGCTAAGCAAGGTTGGGCCTGGTTAGTACTTGGATGGGAGACTATCTAGGAAGACCAGGTGCTGTAGATGTAAAAAATAAAAAATAAGGGATTGAAGCTGACAAGGTCATTGCAATCTGTGAAGTTAACCGAGGGTTGCCTTGCCTAAAAAAATAAAATAAAATAATCCTTAGATCTTATTTGAATGTTGTCAATTGTCCCAGCAATGTTTTTTTTTAAATTTATTTTATCATTATTATTATTTTTTATGAATAAAAGGATCTAGCTCAGAATCATTCATTGCACTTTTTGGTCTAGTCTGTTTTGTTTCCTCAGTCCTCAGACTTTTCTGGGCTTTCATGTCCTGGATACATTTGAAGATTATAGGCCGGCCATTTTGTAAGCTGTGCTTGAGTCTGGGTTCGTTTAATGTTTTCTCACGATCACATTCATGTCTCACATCTTTGGCAGGAATAGCACAGAAGCGATGCTGGCTTGTTTCTTATTGCATCCTGTCTGGTGGTACCTGATTTTGATTTGTTCCATTACTGGTGATGTTCACTTTGATCATGTGAGCAAGATGGTTGCTGCCAAAGTTCTCCACTGTAAAGTTACTATTTACCCTTTTGTAACAAATATTATGTGGAGAGGTTCTTTAAAACTATATAAATATTCCATTCCTCATCAAACTTTCAATTTATTCATTTACTTATTTGTATTAGCATGGACTTGCGGTTTCCTAATTTATTCAATAAGCTGTATTACCTGTTGCTACCATTGTTTATTGTGATACTCAAACTTTCCCCAATTTGACCAGTAGACTCCCCTTCCAGCAAGGCTTTTGTGTCCCTTTGACATATTCCCAGCATTCTTTGAGTGCTTTTCTTTCCTTGTTTTCTGGTATAAGATGTCTCAGACTCGTCCTGTACTTTCCCTGCCTAACTCCTAGAATCAGCCATTTCTCCAAGGAGCTTTGTCCCTTTTACTGGAGAATGGTATTTAGAAACCAAGATTGTGGTGTAATCTGTACTCGCTACTATTGAGGTACGTTGGCGTCTCCCTATTAGCTCCACCCTCCAGCAGCCTCGGTGGCCAAGCTGGGCCTGGAGTTCTAGGTTCTCATAGGCCCTCAAAAGGAGGGAGACATGATCTCGTAAAAAAAGAGCTATATTGGCATCGCTCAGGCACAAGCCCATCCCTGGACCAATCACTGTGGTTGCGGGCATGGGACTCTCTTATTGGCCAAGCTTGGTTCTAGGCCCACTGCTGTTTGAAGAGGGGTGATGGGTGGGGCTTGAGGAATTCAGCTTCACTTAGCTACATGGAAAAGGAAACCCACGGGGAGATAGGAGCTATAGGAGCTATTTCACCAAAAGAAAGATGAGGAAATTTGGGGCTGACAAACCAGCAGGTTACCTACTATAATTAAGACGAGTTTAATGATAAATTATGATAATATTTGAAAGAAGAGAATAAAATGATATAAAAGGGGATCACAGTGGGCCCTCTGTTATCCTGAAGGTCAGGGGGAGCCTCTCTTAAAGAGTGATAGGCAAGCTGCGACCTGAGGAAGGGAGCAAGGCCTGGGCAAGGGGGTGTGGCAGTGGATTGTGCAGAGGTCCTGAGGGGCATCTTGCCTGTGCCTGGAAGGAGGCCAGTATAGCCAGAGCAGCGTGGTGAGTGAGGGGGATGGGTCAGGGGAGACTGACCTAGTATGAAGGCACTGACAAGGATGCTGGCTTTATGTGTGATGGAATGGGTGCTCAGTAAAATGAGGTTCCCGCTGAAGCGTTTTAGGGAAGGGAGCTCAGTTTGGCTGCTGGAGAACTAGGGATTTGAGAGGTCCAGTCGGGGAGGAAAGGCCAGATTGTGGTACCCTAGGCATACCATATTTTTCCCCTCTATCTTCTCTCCTCATTGAAACTATGACCTGCAGGAGCCCTCGATGAAGTGGACTCATGCCTGGTGAATGTGCCTGGGAAGGGAAATGATGCCAACGAAATGACTCTGGTACGCTTTCTGTTGAACCCCCTGTTGACTTCCCAGAATGCTCCCTCTCCCTCTTTCCCGACTCCCCCGCCCCAGCCCCAGCATTCCCTGTTTCTCTGTCTGGCTCCTCTGTTCTCCATGGTGCTTATCACCACTTATGAACAATATGCTTTACTTATTCATCTTATTTCCTGTTAGTCTCTCCCACTATATGTTTCCCCCATAAATCCGGGGTTTTTTTGGTCTGTCTTATTTAGCTGTTTTCCCAGCATCTAGAGCAGTGCCTAGCACAGCATATACATGCTCAATAAGTTTTTAAACAACTGACTAAATTGTGAGAGCATCTTTAAAGGGGATAGAAAGGTTGAAAATGGCCCATTTCAGGACACAGGCCTGACCCAAATCTTGGCCATGCAGCAGGCCTCGGGAAACCAGAGAAAGCCAGCTTTGGCAGGACTTGGGCACACTGGAATGACTGGTGGGAGTGGCACATGGAGTGGGCAGACTTATTGGTGGACAGAGTCTGGATGCAGGGGACCCAGGCTAGGATGTGTGGGAGAAAGGCCCTGTCCTCAGGCTGTTTCAGCGGCAGGCTCTGGGGCAAAGCATGGTGGAGGTGGGAAGGTGGGGAGGGAGTGACAGGATTAAAGAGGTCTTGCATTTGGGGAGCATCTGTCCTCATCCATGGCCTTCTCTCGTTGTCCATCTTGCTCTGGCCACACTGATTTTTTTCTGTTTCTCACATATGCTGATCTCATTCTTACCTCAGGGCCTTTGCACTTGCTGTTTCTTTTGCCAAGGAGGTTCTTCTCATCTATAACATGGGCATAATAAAGTTGAAGCTAGGTCAATATTAGATAATGTGTACCCAGTACTGAGCATGGTCCCTGCACAAAAGAGGTTTATTATGGCAATCGCTCAGCAAATTTTATTGAGTCTCTGCTATGTGCTAGGTACTGTTTCAGGTCCTAGAGGTGTAACAGTGAAATGACATTCTAGTTGGAGACAGGCAGACCCTACTACCTCTAGTTCCCATGACTAGCTCTTTCCTGTCATTTACGGCTTGGCCCAAATAGTGTCTCCTCTGAGAGGCTTTCCCTGACCTGTATTAACCATCCCTCTACATCACTTTTGCAGTCTCGGTTGCTGTTCAACAAACTACCCCCAAACTTCGTGGTTTAAAAATTCACTGACTGCTGAAGGATAATGGTGGGCAGGGCCTAACTTCTCATGATTCTGAAATTTGACTGGGCTCAGCAGGGTAGTTCTGCTTTGTGTGGTCTAGACTGAGATCGCTGGGGGAAGCGGGGCTGGAACATCCAAGGTGACCCGCATCTTCCAGGGTCTCTCTGCACGTGGTGTCATCATTCCATGGCAGCTGGGCTCCAGAGGAGGAAAAGCTGACAGTTCTTTCAAGGGTTAGGCCAGCAACTGGCACAGCATCACTTCTACCGCATTCTGTATTCCAAGCAAGTGGTGAGATGAGCCCAGATTCAAGGGTCATCTGTCCTCTTGATAGGTAGGAGTGGGAAAGACCTGTGCCATCTTTAACCCACTCTCTCCATCAGATTGCCTTGTTTTGCTTTCTTTACTACATGAAATTACTTTATTTCATGTTTTTCTTTTCTTCTTCTGCCTTAAGATAAGGAGAATGAATAGATTAAATGGACATTGATTAATGTATTCCCTCTCCCAAGGAACAGAATGCCTTAACCTGACTAGGATGTGCCCTTAAGAAAGGTAGGCCCTAGAAGACCCTTAAGAGGTATTACTAATTGTGAGATTTCAGCTTGAGGTGTTGGGACCCTTTCTGTCCCTTCAGCTGCTGCCTCTTCCCCCTTAGCTAACTGGAAAAGGGGCAGTGTTCTGCGGTGCACGATGATATCTGTCTCCTCTGATGCTGGCCTTCAGAGATTATCTACCCCATGCTGCCACCTTCTCAAATCTCGCCCGTCCCCCAAGAAGTTCCTCTTGTGGTTTTTCATTTGTCTTGAGCAACTGGGGAGGGGGAGGGCTGGCAGCTGGGGAGGAGCAGGCTGGCTTGCCTGCAGGTGGCAGGTGGCTGATGGGTGTGTAGGGACAGCCCCTGAGAGCTAGGTTCAGTGTGGTTCTTACCCTGTGGCTTTGCTCTCTGTTCCCTTTGAGGTTGAGAATGTCATCACCCTCCAGAAGAACCAGGATATGCTGGAAGTAGAAGGAGAGAAAAAGACCATGATGAAGAAGATGATGGTGCGTGAGCCACGTGCAGATCTGTGGCACGGGGGTGGGGAGGGAACAGAGGTTCTGAGTCCACCCGCTGATGAGATGAGGAGCTGAGGCAGGAAGAGGACAGAGGAGGAGGCAGCGCTAACGACCTCTGCCTACCCAGAGGGAGCTTGGGCAAGTCATGTCCCTTCTCTGAGGCTCACTCTTCTCATCTGCAAATGCCCAAGATAATACCTGTGTCGCTGCTTGTTGGGGGACATAAGCAAATAATTAGTTCCCTGTAAAGCATTATGCACCTGGGAGCACTTATTATTATTTAACATCAGAAATTCCTCCCGGTGGAGAACTTTTAAAAATTTCCTTATCATATTGCTAAATATAGTCACTTCTGTTATCTATCCTAATGGGTTGGGCCGGGAGAACCACTAAAGTTTCCAAAATTATATTTAGCTTGATCCTTGATACCTTCATTTGAATTAATATTGATTAAGCACTATTGTGTGTAGGTGCTAGATCAAAAGTGAAAAATAATTAGAAGATTTTTAAAGGAATTCAACTTAGACCTCTTTCGAGGGCCTTTCGTGGTGTTTTTGCTTTGGATCAGTCCATGGTTGAAATACACTTCTTCATCACAAGGCTGTGGAAGCAGTTCTTGCTGAGTCCCACATGTGGGGTGCAGCCAGTTAGGGCATGGGGTGTTTTTGATGGCCTTGAACTGAGTGCTCAGGGTTCAGGACAGGTTTGAGCAGTGACCTGGTGCCCCAACAGGGTGTGGCAGTGGGGGTGGCCTGCCCAGGCTGAGGGGCTGCTGCAGCTGCTTCCTGAGGCAAGGAGAGGCCTTGGCTTTGGTAGTCTGCAGCAGTCTGACCCTGTCATTGGTCTCTCTGTTGTCCCCTGTCCAGAGGCAGATCCAGGACGAGCCACTGGATTCTCTCTCCAGCTCCATCCGCCAGGAGGCTATGGAGACCCTGGCACAGCTGAGGTGTCTACGGCCCCTTCTCCACTCATCACCTTCCCCCGCCCCGCCCGCCCCAATCTCCTTCCCTTCTTCCCATGGGTTTTGCCTGTCTCTCTTGGGACCTTTCTGCTGTGCCCCCACTGCATTCCCATGCCCCTTCCTCTCCCCTTGTCCAGTCTTTGCCTGGGCCGTCCTTTCCATCCACTTCTCTCCTCTCCCCACCTCCCCCTGCACTTTGTGGATCTGTATCTCAGGCCCATCCTGAGCCCCGGCTCCGGGCACCCTCATCCCAGCCTCTAGCCACAGGGCCCCCTTCCTCACTCCATACCTTTGCTTTCTGTCTCTTCCTCAGTAACTCCCAGCCAGTCCTAGGTGTGCGGGAAAGGTCAGAGCTGGTGAACACGTGCGTGAAGAGTGTATTCTCCCTGCCGTCTGTACAGGCCATGCAGGAGAAAGATGAGGACAAGGCCGAGGTCATACAGGTGAGCAGGGCCCTCCCACAGTGGGTCCTCTGGGCTGTCCAGGGTCCTCAGAGTGAGGCACATTTGTGGACTACCAGCAGGAAGAGAAAGGGTGTTCCAGGAAGTGGATAAGGATCTTCACCCCCCTATTCAAGCTTTGGGCCCTTGGGCAATTCACTTCATCTCTCTTGGCTTGAGTAGGCCCTCGATACATTTGGTGAATGATTGAATCTTTGGAATAGGCATCGATCCCTCACTTGGAGCACTCTGTGCATATCTGGGCCCTGCCCTGGTGGGGGAGGGAGGCAGATGTGGGCATGGCTAGGGGAGTGGCCAGGATTGGAAGAAAGGGGTCTGAGGACTGGCTCATAATGAAGAAACACTGGGCTGACGCCTGGAGAAGTAGGACCTCAAGGGACTCAGTCACATGAGCATCTTTAAACTTCCGCAGGGCTGTCCTAGGAGGAGCAGGTAGAGATGACCTTTAGTATGGAGGCAGGGTCCGTGGGGGGAGGTTAAGGAAGAGAGGTTTTAGCTCGTGATGAGGCATATTCATTCATTCTTTCAGTCATCAAATATTAACTGCAGGCTTACTCCAGAAGAACAGGGCGAGATACAATAGGGGCAACGGCAGGGTGCGGGGTGGGGCGGGGGGAGATAGACATTATCAAAGAATTATGGAATTAATGCAAAATTACAATAGTGGTATTTACCAAGAAGTACTTGGTGCTATAAAGAGCCTGGCCTAGATACAGGTCAGAGGTCGTGGTGCTGGAGCTGAGAGGTTAAACAAGAGCCTATTAGGTGAAGGGAGTGGGGCAGGCAGAAGGAAGAGCATGCCAGGTAGAAGGAACAGCTTGTGCCAAGGCCTGAAGACAGAACACGGTGATTGCCAGGATAACAAGGAGCAGTGTGGCTAGAGCCCAGAGGGCCAGACAAGAGTGCTGACCAGCGAGTCTAGAGAGCTGAGGGAGGTAGATCACGTGCAGCATGAGCATTCTGGGTCCCAGAGGTGGTGCGTTGAGAGCCTGCTAGAAGGAAAGGTGGGCAATCCAAGCTGGAGTGGGGGGGGGGTGGGGATGCGGCGGGGCGGGGTGGGGAAGAGAGCAGTCCTTTTGTAGGACGGGCACAGCCAGCAGAGGTCAGTGCTGCACAGCGATGGGCTGGGGATGGGAGGGAAGGGGAAGGTAGTTGGCGAGTGAGGCTTGATTGGTGGTTGTGGCGTGACTCTGTAGTGTACAGACTCAGGAAGCCTTGACAACATGGCAGAGAGACGTGGGGATCTGGCAGGAAGAGGGGAGGCAGGAAAGAGAGAGTCTTCCCAGAGCAGCTCAAACCCACTGCTCAGCCAGGCTTCGGTTTGGCAGTGGGAGGAGGAAACTGGCAGAGGAGAGATGGCTCCCTGAAGGGGCAAGTTGGAAAATCTATCTAAGAAGAGCAATTTGTAAAAGAATCAGAACATTTCCCTAGACACAATGATTAAAGTTTATCTGGCTCTTACAGTTCTAGAGCATTTTCCCACCCGTTCTCTTATTTGTTGCTCATGACTTGAAACTTTTGTGTTATGTGACCTTGGACAAGTGTCCCCTCATTCATTAAATGAGAAAAACACTTGAAGACAACGTGATATGATTGTGCAAATCACCAGTCCCTCACCTGGCCCATGGTAGATTCTCAGTAAATGCTAGGCCTCTGCCTCCTCCCCCTATAAGTTAAGAAGTGCAGGGATACTACTTACCAATTTGTTAAGGAAACTGTAACTCATGGAGGGGAAGCAATCTGTCCAATCACACATCAAGTTAGTCTCAGAGGTGGGACCAGAAAGCAGGTCTCCTGGGTCCAAACGCCCCCTCCTCCCCGACCCATACGAGGGGTTGCCTGGGGCTGGGGTCTGCTCCAGAGCTCCCTAGTGGCTTGGTTCTCCTCCTGTCCACAGACACTTTACCATGAGACCTTGGATGCCCTGCAGAGACTGCTCAATGCCCTCTTTGTGGAAGACCCCACTCCTGCTGGGCTGAAGAGCGTTTTGGAAGTATGGGGACAAGGAGGAAAAGAGGGGCGGAGGGGAAAGGAGAATGGACCCAGGATGGGGGGTGTGGAGCTGGATGGAGGAGGATCCTCTGCCATCTCGTGCCAGGGTTCTTTCTGCTCCCTGTCCTTACAAGGCCCTGTGCCAGACTGCCTGCCCCTTTCACCCTCTCCCTGTGCCTACATTCCTGCTGTAGTTGCCCCCATCTTTGCTCCTTTTGTTTTTGCCCCTTGTTCTTTTCTATCCTCAGGCCTCTCCGTCTTTCATCTTTCTCCTCACTGACCTTTGTCCTCCCTCTGGTTTTTCAGTCCTTGTCTCCTTATGCTCCAGGAAGGGGAGGAGGGCTGTGGGGAGTTGCCTCTATGCCTTCCCAGAAACTTTCTGCGGATCGGTGAAGGTGGCCTGCCCACCCGGGCAGCAGAGGCTGGCAGCCGCCTGTAGCTCTGAGTCTTGCTCTTGTCCTTACAGCCCCTGGGGCCCTGGATGAACTCTGAAAAGGCCCATGAGCGAGCACGGGCTGTGAAGAGCAACGTCTCTTTGTTGAACCACATGCTTCTGAGCCTGCCTTTCTTCGTGAGTGGCGCCTGGGAGGGGGGACATTGATAGGGAGAACATTTCCAGCTCTGAGGGTGCCTGGGTATATGCCCAGGGATTCCTAGGTGGCCCTTGCCATCCTCAGAGGATTCTGCTATCAGGGATAAACTTTCCAACTCTGTTCACCATTTACTGTATAGTATTATCGAACCTCTATGACTCAGTCCCTAAGATTATAACACAAACAGATTTCCTCGGCATTCTCTGCGCTGGGACTTCTGCTGGGGAGGCTCATCCTTCGCATTGGGGATCCTGATGAGGATATTGGCCGGGAGGCACTGGACGGCATCATCATCCTCTACACCATCCTGGAGCTCCAAAAACGTAAGCCCTTTGGAGTGCCTCTGAAGCAAGGCTTCTGAGCAGGCCCTCAGCCTGGGGCTTGACTGGAGCCTTAGCAACAAGGCACTGGTAGGAGATGGAGGAGACCAGCACAGGGTCTGAAGGTCTCTGCAGAAACTGATGCAACCCCTTAGTCCCACAGGACAAGGGGACAAAGGCTATAAACCAACCACTTTTTAAAAAATATTGAATTCAATAGAAAATATTACATTATAAACAAGTCCATTGATCCATTAGCTTAAAACAGAATGGCAGCACAATCACGTATAAAAGCTAAAGACAAAATGCTAATAGCAAACACAGCACTTAAAGAGAGGCGTGAGCCAGGTTCTGAAGATCTTTCCCGGAAACAGAGGAAGCAGGACTTGAAACAATTATGACGTTAGGGAGGAGGTGGCAGTAGCCACTCCGTGAAAGCCTGAGAGAGAAGAGAGGCAAAGCAACAGACTCATCTTGTGAAGGATAAAGGGGCAAAGGGGTCGAACAGATCTGTTTTGATTTAAGCAATCTTACCTAAGTCCTCATTCTTCCAAGTTTAATTTGTGACTCATTTTCACATTCCTACAGCACCGTGTACACCCAGGCACGATAGTCTTAATGTTTTGTTCCTAGTCTGTCTTCCCGACTAGCCTATAACCTCATTTGAGGTAGGACAAGGCTGTGTCTTGTTCACCACTGTATCCCCAAGGGCTAGCCTTGGTAGGTGCTCAGTGAACATGTATCGAATGAATGAGCAAAAGCAGATCCTATCTTAGAATCCGAAGGGGCTAAAACCTGCAGGTGGGAGAACGTTCCTGGATTCAGCTTCAGGAAGCTAGCGACGTGGTATATGGGCTGACACAAGTACCTGCTGGCACTGTACTCACAGGTGCACAGTATGAGCTGTTATCTGCTTCCTCTTTTCCCTAGTCCCACTCTGCCCCAAACCAAGGGACCTTGGCATGTCATTTTAATTTTCTTGGCTCTGGAGGCAGAGTATGATCTAGGTACAAGAGCTGGCTGTGTGGCTTCAGGCAAGTACTTTTCTTGTCCAGGCCTAGATTTCTTCATCTGTGAAAAGGGGACAGGAGAATATAACTACCAAGCTTTTCGAAAGATCGAATGAGGTCGTATACATAAAGGACCGGCTCAGTGATACACATAGGCACTTGTCAAATAGAGTTTCCTTTTTCCCATCACTACAAGGATCATCTTATTAGTTTCAGATTTTTAGGATCTGTCTTGTATACATGCTTTTCTTGACCTCTAGCATCTGGGGCAAAGATTTGGCCCCTAAGTGATTTTCTCTGCTGCCCAGGAATCACTAAGACCTTGCAAGTGATGGGTACAGGGTGGTATAAGCCATGCTAATCATCAGTCTTAGGGGCAGGAATAGTATAAACTAAATTAATATTGTTAGATCTAGCAAATAAAAATATAAGATACCCAGTTAAATGTGAATTTCAGATAAACAATGAATAATTTTGGGTATATTTGAGACATGTTTTCACTAAAAATTGTTTATCTGAAATTCAGATTTAACTGAATTATGTCAGGCAAACCTTGGCCAAACCCACTCTGTTAGGGTCTCTAGGAATGAAGAGGCTTGTCCAGGTCCCCTGACTATAGGAAGCAGCAAAGCTAGGATTTGACCATGAGTCTGCCTGATTCTGGGCTCAAGCTTCTTCCCTTTAAAACAACCCATATACTTTGTCCAGGTGGGCACTCCATCCTGGTGGACCTTTCTTATGCTCACATCTTGCATACCCTGGGGGATCCAGGTAGGACCCAGGCCAGACCACAATAAGGGCTCAGGAAATGTGCCTGAAATGTATTTCCTTCAATAGAAGATACAGAGTCATCATGTGTCAGGTATTATTCTAGGCACTGGGACACAGCAGTGAAGAAATCAATAGAAAATTAATGAACTAAATAATCCTTCCCGTCAAGCTTAACTTCTTGTGAGGAGACAACTAACAAAATAAACAAGTAATACATATAGTGAGTCAGATGATGATAAGTCCTAAAGATAGACAAACAAATAAAAAAGTGGTAAAGGGGGATTGGGAATGCCAGGGGCAGGGGGATCACAATTTAAAACAGGTATTGACACACACCCATCAGCAGGGTAAAGTTAAAACACAGAGATGATGCTATGTGCTGGTGTGATGTGAAGCCACCGAACTCTCATACACTGCTGGTGGGAGCATTATGGGTCCCCACTGTGGAAAAACAGTTTGTCAGTATCCCTAAAGCTGTATCTTTGCCTATCCTAGGACACAGCAATTCCTCTCCTAGCTATCCACCTAACAAATGCCTACGTAGATTCACCAAAAGGCATGGACTGGACATGCTAGAATGCTCATAGCAGCACTATGTATAGTAGCTGCAAACAACCCAAAGGTCCATCAGAAGTAGAACAGATACATGAACTGTAGTATATTCATACCATGGAAAATTATGCAGCACTGAGAATGAATGAAGCAATGCTACTTGCAACAGTGTCAATGAGTCTCATCCACGTGATGTTGCATGAAAGCCAGACACAAAGGATAACATACTATACGAGTTTATCTATAGCAGTCTAACAACAAGGCTATCTAATCTGTGGGTTGAGAAGTCAGAATAGTGGATACCCTGGTGGGGGAAGGAGAGAGAGAAACGGGGGCACGAGAGGGATTTCTGGGCTGCTGATCATGTTCTATTTCCTGACCTGGGTGTGAGCTACATGGGTATGTTCACTATATGAGTATTTACCAAGCTGGTTACTTGTGATTTATGCATGCTTTTCAACTATAGTTAACACAAAGTTTTTTTTTTTAAAAAAAAAAAAAAAAAGGGTGGTCGGGCCTCACTGAGAAGGTTCTCTTCTTGCAGGAGCCAGAGAGAAGGAAGAGACCAATAAGAAGGAGCTTTATGAGAGCAACAAACGCTACCTGGGGCCCTACAACCCCATCAGCCCATGCCAGAACATTCTGCGTGTGATCGCGGTGACTGTTCACTGCCCATCAGCCCTGGGCCTCCGGGGCGATGAGGGAGAAGGGCAGCACCAACTTCCAATGCCGTCCCCTCCCCTTCCATCTTTCCAAGCTCAAGTCCCCTTCACAGGAGGCCTTCCTGACCACATGGACCATCCTGAGTGCCCTAATCCCTGTGGTCTGTGCCACAGCTTGTGGGCCATGTCACCCAGCTCTGGGGACAGGGGCCACGTCACCCCTTGTTTTGTAGTTCCTCCCCAGAGTTTGTGGTCCCTCTCTGCTGACCTCTGTGCATGTCTGGTCACATTTGTGTGTCTGTGTATGGCTCACTTGGGGTCTGCCCATTTGTGTCAGTATCTCCGTGCCTTTGTTTCAGGAATTTGGAGACTTCCTGGGGCCCCAGCAGGTAAAAGACCTGCTACTAGCAGCCCTGGAAGGGCTGAAAGGTGGCTCAGAGGCTCTGGGGAAGGACTCGGGAGAGATGATGCAGCTGGCTTCAGAGGTCACGCTCAGCTCGGTGCTGGAGTGGTACCGCCACAGGGCGCTGGAGGTGGTAAGGCCCCTGTGGGCAAGGGCTGGGCTGGGAGACTGCACAGGGCCTGCCAAACCCTCGGCAGGGCAGGGGTGGTGGTGGCTGAATTTTAGGTGCTTCCAAACCTGCAGGTGAGAAAGAACTCACTGACCAGGCTCTCAAGAGAACTTACAGATCTGGTGTGGGGTCAGGGAAGGTGGGGAAAACAGAGTGGCTCATTCCCAGGGAAGGAGCAAGCATTCTGCCCCGCTCTCTCCCCATTTCTTTCCTGTGTTCCCTCCTGTTCCCTCCCTCCTTTTCCCTGTCACTCTATCTTAACACCCCTTCCTTCTTCCCATCATCCCCCATTCTTTCCTTGGCTTCTCCATGGGCCCTCTGCCTGATGACGGCCACCCACTGTACCCAGATCCCAGAAATCATGCAGGCCATCTATGTGCAGCTGAGCCACATCCAGGAGCCACGGGCCCGTGAGGTGGCCCTGCTGCCCGTCTCTCTCCTGGCCAGCTCTTTCATGACCGAGGTCGTCGTGGCTCTGCTCATGTGCCCCCTCCCACTGGACAGGTACCAAAGGAGGGGGGTTGTCAGCCACCACATCTCAGAGGGTTGAAGCAGCCCCGACCCTGGGCTGGGACTCCCTCCTCCGGCTCAGAGAAGCCCCTTGCCCTCCCAGATGTCCCTTCTGCTATGATCTGTGATGTTTATGACAACCGTTAAGCATGTCCTGAGCACTGCTAGGTATTATTGCTCAGCATTAATAGTACAAGAACTCCATTCTACAGATGAGGAAACTGAGGCTCAGGGGGAGTTTCTTACTCTAGGCACCCACTGAGCAAGCAACAGAATGAGGGTCTAAACTTAGATCAGACCAACTCTAAGCCCAGTGCACGTTCATAATGCCTTAGAAGATGGCCTGAGTGACCGTCCTGACTCTACCTTCAGCTGCTGTGTGATTTTTGGTAGCCTGCTTGCTCTCTCTGGGCTTCCGTTTTCCCCGTAGTGAGAGGACGACATAATCCCTGTATTCCCGCCCCAGATGGGTGTCATGAAAGTAATGCAGCCAGCTGTGCCCAGCAGCTGCCTGGGCCTGGGCCTGTGCTGGAGAATGTGCCATATTGTCAGCATTCGGGAGCTGGTGGTCTGATGGGCAGAGGGGATGGTGGCCAGATATGAGTTTGTGAGCAGGAGAGACCAGTCTGACTGTTCCAGCCTCGCAGCTCAGGAAACTCCCACGCCTTTGAATGAATAAAACAAGGCAGAAAGCATGCGATCCACATACTAAAATGGTTGGCTGAGAGTGACCGTAAAAGAATTGTACCGAACCGTGCGAACGGGCGTGCTTCTAATAAGGAGAGTCGGTGTCATTCATAGACGCCAAGGACATCGGTGGGGGTGGTAAGGGCCAGGGTGACATATCCTCGTTTTCCCACCTGCAAGAATTTAACCCTTTCTGGCCGCACTGCCCACCACAGCCTTTTCTTCTTGGAGCCACTTAACATTCAGGCCCACAAGGCTGTTGGGGCCACAAGCAACATCAGAGTTGCTCAAGATATAGCACAGGGCAGTGTCAGGAGCTCCTCTTTGCAGGAATCCTTGTAGCTGCCCACGAAGCCTGCCAGACAGAGCTGGGACAAAATTTAAGGAGGCCTGCACCTTGGATGCCACACCTGCACTTCCATGAGCCTGAGGCTGAGGGCCTGCTTACATTTTTGTGACCTGAATGCTCCACTTTCCTCATCCTAGTCTTGGCCCTAGGTCCATGAGTTGATCTCTTGGGCTTCCCAGGTGAAAGGTGCAGGAGCTACCCTGGCTTAAATGGTTCAGGCCCCACAGGAACTAATAATATCCCTTAAAAAATAACTCTACAGCCTTTGCTTCCAGGGTCCCCACAGGGATAAGCCAAGTCACAAGAGTCACTGCACCCTGGGAAGCTCAATGCTATACTGCCCTCATGGTTATTATAGTTAATTTATAGTTTCTCCCAGCCCAGATGCAATTTATCAATTGGGTCATTTTTACCACGAGCAATGTTGCCTAGCAACATAGTTGACATACTATCTTTATCAGGTTTCCAGGGGAACAGAGCTGGAAAGTTAAGGGAAGGTTCAAAGGCTCATGCAGAAGGGGAAAAGGGTTTGGTTAACCCCATAGTGCTGGCCTCTCAGTGCCTTCAACTCCATGTGATAAGAATGCCTGCAAGCTGGTGCCACCTAGCACAGATGCCCTCCCCTGTAGGTGGATTGCCTTCTAAGGGACTGGAGTGGGGGCTACTTGATATTATGTGACAAATGCAAGATCCAGGCCCCAGAGGGTTCCTTGGCATAGGGAAAAAACAAGCTTTGGAGACATGAGGTCTGATCACTTCTTGACAATACGGCTCATTAGCTATGTAGTCTTTAACTGGTGATTTCACTTGTCTGAGCCTCAAATCTGCAAAATAGGAGTAGTAACCCACATGAAGGTCATTATGAGAATTCTTGAATGTCTTGACTTTCTTGTTCACATATGTATCCCCAGAGATTTGCCTAGTGGCTGACAGACAGCAGATGCTCAGTATTTGCTAAAGTAATAAATAGTATGTAAAGCACATGGTATAATACCTGGGAAATAGGACTTTTAATCATTGTTAGCCCCTGCCTCTTAGGAAGTATTTTTGGACCATTCCGAAATTTGCTGACATGCCCATAGATGCCATTTCAATGGCATCTTCCCTTTTCCTTCCCAAACCATTGGGAGGCAGGGTGGGCCCACTGGCCTGGTCTCTACTAAACATCCCCTCCCCGGCTTCCAGCAATGGAGCAGAGATGTGGAGGCAGCTGATACTGCGCAAGCCCAGCTGTGATGTTCGAGACCTCCTGGACCTGCTTCTGACCAGCCTGAAGGAGAAGCCTGTAACCAAGAAGGGCCGGGCCTCCATCGTGCCCCTAGCGGTAAGATCTGCCCACCTACCATGTCACTGCTCCGTCCTGCCCTCCCTCCTCACTCCTGCAGAGCTCATGACACCCAGCTTCCAGTACTCTGCTCTGCCAGCAGCTAGCTAGTTGGCCTTAGACAGGTCTCTGTCTCTAGGCTTTTATTTGTGATCCACTGGACAACAACTGTACTGCTATTTACAATGACAGCAGAAGCCTGGGTAGTGGAAATGGAATGACCTGGATTCATAGACCTTAGTCTGAGAACTGGCTGGCTTTGCTACATACTCTTTTGTGACCTGAGCAAGTCACTTCGCCTTTCTGAGGCTCAGGCTCTGCATCTATAAATGGAAAGAGTAATATCTGCCTCGTATGGTGGTTGTAAAGATTAAATGAGATAACTCATTCCTTCATTTAGGCAACACAAAATATTTAAGTGCTCTTCCTTCCAGTTGAGCTCTGACTGGGAACGCTGAGGGAAAGGGCTCTGACTGTGGGAAGGTGACTGGCTAGAAAGATGGATTTCTCTGCCTCTATCCCACCACCCTTGTCTAAGCCAGTTGGTTCTGCTCATCTGCCCGCTTTCACTCCTGCTCCTCCATTCTGTACCTCAGCCAAAAAATTTTGAGAAATGTACATCTGCTCTTTCAACTCTCTCAATGGCTTCCCATTGCCCTTGAGTAGTAACACAGGGCTTTACCTGAGCTGCAGGGCTCTGCACCCCTCACCAGCTTCACCACACTCCCTGGTTCTCTTGCTTGCTTGGCTCCAGCCTCACTGGTCTTTGTTAGAACGTCGTTCATGCCATGCTTTCTACTATCACAGGGCTTTTGCATATCTTGTCCTTTCTGCCTAAACGGTTCTCTACCAAGTTAACATCTACTCATCCCTCAGCTCTCAACTCAAGTATCTCTTCCTCAGGGAAGCCCTCTCTGATTTCCTTGACCAGATCAAATCTGTGCATATTATACTTTGCTTCCCCTACTTTATCTTGGGAGAGCTTATCCTAGTTGTGATTTGACAATAGTAGAGGGGGTCATTTTAATAGTCTGTGACTTGCATGAAGACAGTGCCTGAGCTTGTTTTGTTCCCCATGATATCCCCAATATCTAACATACACCTGGCACATAGTAGACTCTCAAAAAATATTTATTGAGCAACTAGTCTGTACCAGACATAGGTTCTGAGGGTCCAACAGAGAACACGACATTCTGATGGAAGGAAGCAAATTAACAAAGATACGGGGGATGGAGGAGCAAGTGGCATTACCTTTTACAGAAAAAGATACTTCTGCTCAGCAATAGTCCTTGTCTCCCCCAAGGTCACATAGCTAGTGAGTGGTGGTGCCAGGACTCACACCCAGGTCTCCTACCTCTGAATCCCCAGTTTCACCACTGGATCTCTCTGCCTCTCTTCCCCCGCACTCACGCTTCCCTGATTTGGACATTTATCCAATCCTCCTCCAACCAGTGTGTGTTTTTGAGTCGCTCATTTTGCTTCTTTTTCAACAAGCATAGTTTGAGCACAGATACAACCTGGACCAAATTTCATCTTATGGTATTAACAAGCCATTTGAGCAAGACTCAGCCAAGAGCAGAGCCCTACGGCATACCACTAGAGACTTTTCTCTGCACCACAGACTGTGTTCTTTGGATGCAGTCATTAGCTTTGGCTACTGAAAAATGTAAAGGCTTTGAGTCAAAGAGGCTTATCTCAGCTTTGCCACCATCTGACTATATAACCTTGGTCAATCATTTCCCCTCTTTAGCCTTGGTATTTAAATCTGTAAAATGGGTAGTAATAATGCCTGCCTTGTCTGTCTTACCTGTTGAGAAAAGTGAGATAGTGTATGCGAAAGGGATTCCAGAGCTGTAAAGTACAAATACATGCCATTTATTGTTATCCTTCAGCCCATATTATGTCACTTATTTCCATGGGAACAGGCCATGGTTTCTGTCATTTCACAATTAAATGCTTCTCCTTCAGGCCAGCAACATGGGGTCTTTGTGGCACAGATCTTGACCATTTCTTTTTCTTTCTCTTTTTTTAGGTGAGGCAACTCTTAGTTGACCTCACAGATTGCAAGGACCTTGTCAGCTTATGATACTTTAATTTTTTTTATTTTTTACAACTACAGCACCTGGTCTTCCGAGGAGGTCTCCCATCCAAGTACTAACCACGCCCGACCCTGCTTAGCTTCTGAGATCAGATGGGATTGGGCTTGTTCAGGGTGGCATGGCCGAAGATTCAACTATTTCTTTATAAAGCATTCTCCTTCCTCCCTTATTCAATCTCCTCTACACCTGTGGGGCTAGCTGTAAGAGGACCAGTAAGTCCACTTTAGGGAAGATGAATCTGATGCTCAAAAAGGGGTGGATAGTGGTGGAGCCAGAATGAGCCATTAGGTCTGTGACCCTGGCCTGTTACCATCCCCTGCTCCCTCTATTGTCTTCTTACTAGTTAGAGAGGACCCGATCTGCTGAGTGTGAGAGATGGGCCCAGGCCCAGGCCAGAGCTGGACTGGCAGGTGGAGAAGTTGTGGGGCAAGTACAAATTGGGTCCTGAGGACCCCAGTGGACCAAACATCAACAAAACCAAGTTCCTGGGACTTGGGAGGGCTTGTGTGGGAGCCATGGTCTGGAGGGACAGGGATGTGGAACGAGTGAGTGTGGAGTGACAGAGTGCAGGACTGATCCTCCTTGGCTCCTGATGAAGATGGGGGCTGCTGGCCACGTGGGGAGGCAGCAAAGCCAGACTAGTTCAATGGCCAAAAGGAAAGAGGCAACTGCCGCCTCTCGTGGTGTGTGCGCTGTGTGATGAGTGAGGAAGAGGCAGGGCGTGCTGCAGCCAGGATCTGAAACACTGGTTCAAGTCCCAGCTCTGCCCCTGAGGGGCTGGGTGACCGCAGGTAAGTCCCGTCGTTCCTCTGAGCTTGTCTCTTCACCCACACAGTGGGCTCAAGGTTCTTGAACCCACAAGAGGGGGGATGGGATCCCTCCACCATGATTCTTCCATGGGTGTGTTAGTGGCAAAGAGGTGGGCTGCAATTATTTTTCTGGGCCAGGACTCACCCCCAGAGAGCCAGGAGCTGGGATGCAGGGGGAGAGGGGTGTGTGGATCTGGACTTTTCCAGGCTGGGCCAGAGAAGAGCAAAGATCCAGGTCCGACCTTTAGAGAAGCAGTCCATCCCCTGCCAGGGGTGCCGAGATGATGGGCCAAGACATCCCAGCAGCCTCCCTTCTGCCTGCAGGCAGCCAGTGGCCTGTGTGAGCTCCTGTCCGTCAACAGCTGCGTGGGCCGAGTGAGACGCATCTACCCCCAGCTGCTCCTGGCCCTGCTCATTCAGGTCCATTATCACATCAACCTCAGTCTGCCTGGACGTGCAGCTTCCCACAAGGACTCCAAGAAGGACACACAGCCCTCTGTCTTCGTACCTGTGTGGTATGCTCCCTGGGCAGGGTAGGGCCACTCCCTAAGGGACTGTTCGAAAGTCTTTAGGGCAATCAATCAATAGTAATAGAAATTAGCTTTGGGACTAGAAGAGAAAACAAAAGTACATTTCTATGAGAGAAGGCCAGTAATTCGTTCCACAACTATTTGTGAGCATTTGCTGTGTGTGTCAGACTCCGCTTAGTGCTGGGCTGCAGGGGAGAATCAGCCCTCCCCAGGAGCTCACCATTTCATTCTCCTCCTCACTGCCAGAGTTATTATTTGTATTAGGTTTGTATCCAAGGCTCAATCATTCAATTTTAAATTATTAATCCAAATATGTAATATATGCACATGGTAAAATCTCAAAAGACATTAAAAGTGAGTCTCCTGTCCTCCACTTACCTCAGTTAACCTCCCCAAAAGAACTGGGTTCTTTCGTGCCCTTCCAGAGGTGATGTAAGCAGAAATAAACACACATTTATATTCTCTATTGTTACGCCAATGGTAGTAAATTGTACACAGTTATACATTTTTGCTTTTCGCATAAACTATATCTTAGAGATGATCACATATAGAACTGCCTCATTATTTTTAACAGCCACATAATATTCCTATGTAATGAATTCCACCATACCATAATTTATTTACCCAGAGTCCTCTCTATTTGGGCACTTTGCTGCCCGTGTTAATTACAAACAGTGCTGTAGTGAGTTTGCCCGTTTGTATGTATGCATGCGCATAGGTGATTGTATGTATTGGATAGATTCCTGAAAGTAGAATGGTTGTATCAAAAAATTTTCCACGTTTAAATATGAAGGTGGGAAAAGAATATGTGGTGGAAAGAGTTCTTGACCAGAGAGTGGTGGAAGGAGAAATGGAATACATCCTAAAGTGCCCAGTGTGCCAAACTGTTTCCCTCAGAGGGCACTGCCACCAGTAGTGTGTGAGAATGACCGTTTCCTCAGACCTTTGTTAGTACAGTGTCGTATAAAACATTTTCATCTTTGCCAATCTGAAAGTTGAAAAAAAAAAAGTGTTTTGCTGTAATTTTAGTTTGCACTCCTCTTATCATGAGCAAGGTTGAGCTTGACATGCTGTTGTGTTTCCTTTCCTGTGAGTCACCTGTTCTTGTTCTTTGCCCAATTTTATACTGGACCTTTGGGAATTTTTCTTATTAATTTGTAAGAGCTCTTTATATATTAGGGATATTGTTTGTCCTTTGTATTTCAGTTTGCCACTTAGCCTGCAACTATTCCATGGTCTTTTGCCATTCAGAAATTTTAAATTTTTATGTAGTCAAGTCTGTTAATCTTTTCCTTTTTGGTTCTATTGTGTGTTATGCTCAGAAAGGTGCCCTTTGAGGGGCAGAGGACAAGCAGTTGTATAGCTGGACTTAAAGTCAGAACGCCTTGGATATGAGTCCTGGTTCCATCACTTAGAACTTTGTACTTTGAGTAAGCTAATTTAACCTATTGGCAACTTGGTTCTCTTGCCTATGAAATGGGGTAAGCGATTCCTATCCCACAGGTGTGTTGTAAGGACCAAATAGGATTGGATCACAGTGTGACACCGGTGCCAAGGCTGTGGCACCAATTCTGATTCCCCTGGCACTCGTAGGTGCTACCCTGAGAGTGTCATCCCTGACTCAGAAAGCTCGTGGGTTGCGGGGAAAACAAAACCAGAGGAAAGTGGAGGGAGCGCTGGAGGAGGAGGAGGAGGAGGAGGAACACGTGGTGGAAAAATTCTCAGCTGTTGGTGATAAAGAGTTGGAGAGCTTCACTCAGCTGAGTCCCTCACAAGGGAGCTGGAAGAGAGCTGAGTGTCCATCCTCACCTCCTGTTTACAGGAAGGAGCCTGGGAGACAGAAAAAGCAGAGGCAGGCAAGCGCTATGCTAAAGGGGACCAGAAAAGACATGAGGTGGTACTTGAAAGAAGTGGGCTGAATGGTGGCCCCCAAAATTATGTCTGTCTGGAACCTATGACCTTATTTGGAAAAAGAGTCTTTTGAGCTATAATTAAGTATCTTGAGATGAGATCATCCTGATTAACCAGGTAGGCCCTAAATTCAATGACAAGTGTCCTTATAAGAAGAGAAAGACACACACGGGGAGGGAAGGACATTGGAATGATGCAGCTACAAGCCAAGGAATGCCATGAGCCACCAGACGCTGGAAGAGGATACTCCCCTAGACCTTCGGAGGGAGCATGGCCCCGCTGACACCTGGATTTTGGACTTCTGGTGTCCAGAATTGTGAAAGAACAAATTTCCATTGTTTTAAGCCACCAAGTATGTGGTAATTTATTACAGCAGCCACAAGAAACTAAGACACTCAGGTACAGAACCCGAGTGGGTCATCAGTGCTCCAGACTCTGGTGGTGGAATGGGAAAGCCTAAGGAAGCCGCCAAGGGCACCGAAATCGTCACACCCTCCTGTGAGGAGAGATGGGTGCAGGTGAAAGGCATGAATATCAGCCCCTGTTACTCCAACTCGGGTTTGAAGGAAGAGGGGCGGAGTCCTGCTGGACTGCTCGCCACAGATAGAGCCTGATAGCACGTCCCGCAAAGTCTAGCTTCTGCGCCCTAAAGCAGCCTCAGGCTTCGAAGCAGTATTTGGCCCTTGTTTCTCCATCTCAGGGCAGGGACGGGCAACCCTCGTTCCGCTTCGATGGAAAAAGCTGAGGACACTTAGGAAGGTGAAGCTTGCAGAGAGGGTGTTTGGGGATCCAAAGGAGACCTCCCACCAGCCCCTGCAGCTTCCTCCCAATGGTGTGGGTTTTTTTTTTTTTTTTTTTTTCAGAGCAGAAAGGTCCTTGTTTGGGGCTTTTATAGGTGCATCTTTGGGAGTGAGGTGAGGAGGAAGGGAGGTGCAGAGGGTCATTTTTGTGAAACCTTGGAGCCTGATTGAGGAAATGGTGAAACGGTGGAGGGGACAAACTATTAAAGATGCAGCCCTGCGTTCAGAAGCTTTGACCTAAATCTACATTCCTTGTTGGCTGCACAGTTGAGGACTGGGGGTCTGGGTAAAAGCTGTGGCTGTGAAACCTCTAAGTCAGGTTGTTCCCTGTGGAGCTCCTGCATCTGAGCTCAATGCTGGCCCCAACCCAGTTAGTGAGAAGGTTATCAGCTGCCCCTGGACACAGGAACAGGGGAGGGTGGTCAGGTCATCGCGGGGAGCATGCACAGGCGGCTCATTTTGTTTTAGTTAAAGGTGCTAATGCTAAAGTGGAGGTTCTAATCTTCCTTTGTCAAATGAAAACGTATAAATTACAGCTTAACTATTCAGCCAGTGCTTGAAGTTTCAGAGGCAAGGGAAGGTAGGAGGATGGGAGAGGTGGGTAGGGTGAGCCCCAGTCTCTTAGGGTGGACGATACCTGGATCCTGCCACCCTCTTTTCTCTCTCTGTGTGTGTGTGTGTGTGTGTGTGTGTGTGTGTTTGTGTTTAACTTCAAACCCTGGAGGCACTGCTGGTAGGGAGCTGTCATTGGTAGCATGTGTTACAAGGAATCAGCACTAAGGTTGTACGATTCCAAAAGCCTTGGGCTCAGGAGATCGAATTTTCACATCAGATTAATATTCATTACAAAACCCAAAACCTAACAATTAAGAGCAAATTCCTGAACATTACCGAGTTCGAAAATGCTTCGATGCTTTGTCTTAAATCACGAGAACCACCGGTTCCTGGTATCACGGAGGTGTGTCCATATAACTGCGTCATAAACTCTTAAAGCAAGGGTTTAGGTTTCTGGAAAACTTTGTTTAAATGCAAACCTTATTCCACACATTGTCAGTTTTTATTTTAATCAAGGTTTTTACACACTATACATGTATATATACACACATATACATGTACAAACATATACATATACATACACACGCACATACGCATACATACATACTGGGGAACGCCCAGTGCTGTACCGGGCCCCCAGTAGGATGGCAACCCATGGCAGTGCTCCCCTCCTCCTCCCTCACAGCAAGGCTTCTCAAGCTCAGCCAGGAGCTTCAAAAGCACAGAGGACTATCCTGCAGGGCGCTGCCCAGCCATGGACTTGATGGGGTAGAGGGCAAGCGTGAGGCTATACCCGGGAGGCTGGGAGGCCCAGCTCTAATCTCTCCCTTCAGTAAAGAGGCTCAAAGGAACAGGGAGGGTAAAGCATCAATTCCAAAGGGAGGGGAACTTTGTTTCTGTTTACTCTTCTATTTTTAAAGTGAATAATTGTAAAAAGCCACTCTTTGTGGCTACACTGAATACCACTATCCAACCATTAACACAGTGAAGAGAAGATTGGCCAGTGGGGAGCTGGTAGTGGGAGAAGCCGGGGTGGAGGGAGGAGTCGCCTTCCAGGGGCAGGGCGCCATGAAGTTTTAGCCCTCTTGTCTTGGCAGTTGGATGGTCAAAGTGGTGAAAACCTTGCTGCTGAAGATGGGCTGCACATACGAGGCCGCCTTTCTGGAGGAACGGGGTGGCTGGGAGCTCATGGGGCAGGCGGAGAACCACCATCGCGGAGTGTCCTTGCTGGCAAGGTGAGGCCCGGCACCACCACTCCCGCCTCCCTATCTCCCCGGGCAGGGTTCAGAGGGAGGGGAGAGACCTCAGCATCTTCAGGCAGACTTGCGTTTGCATCTATCTCTGGGCAAGACCCTTCGATTAGTTCATCACCTCTTCTCTAAAACCAGCAGAGTGTTGTCTACCTCAGCGGGTAGACAATACAGATGGGAAAGATGGCACACACACTCCACAGAAGCAAACTGTGGTTACCGTAGTACCTGGCAACTGCAGAGCACACAGATTTTTTACTACGCACTTTTTCTCACCACATCATGCGTTTTTTAAAATCTATCTATCTATCTATCTATCTATCTATCTATCTATCTATCTATTTTTAGGCAAAGGAAACCCTTGCTTGACTTCACAGGTTGCAAGGACCTTGTCGCTTACAATCCCTTATTTTTTATTTTTTACCTACAGCACCTGGCCTTCTTAGGTGGTCTCCCATCCAAGTACTAACCAGGCCGGACTCTGCTTACTTTCGAGATCAGATGGGATCAGGCTTGTTCAGGGTGGCATGGCCGTAGACCACATTATGAGTTTAGTTCCCACGCTAATACAGAAATGTGGGATGGTTGAGTAGTTCAGGGGGTGGCATTGGAGTCTGAACCCCAGCTCTCCATTTGCAGCTGTGTGACCCAGGGCAAGTTACTTCCCTCTCTGTGTCTCAGTTTTCCTTTAAGAAGTATGGACATTATCATAGGACCCACCTCTGAGATTTGAGGTGAGGATTAAATAAAGTACTTGGAACAGCCCCTGGCATACAGTAAGAGCTCAACATAGCTTTTACTATCATTATGCTGACTGGTGGGGCAGGGATTACTGATGTAGAGGACCATGCCCAGGTCCAGAGAGGGACAGTTATGTACCAAAGGTCACACAGCCAGGAGGTGGCAAAGCTAAGAAATGACTTGCTGACCCAGACCAGGGCTCTTCCTTGAAACCACACACAGCCTCTCAGGAGGTCGGGGGGAACACCTTGATTTCATTCATGTAACTCCTGTAGGACTAGTCTGCTTCTTAGCCCTGCACTCAAGTGCCCAGGATGGTGCTCTCTCTGGGGGTCTCAGGATATGACTGCATTTATTGAGCATTTACTATGCTCTAAGCACCATACAAAGAGCTGTACACACGTAGATTATTCCATTTAATTCCCATCATGACTGATGAAATAGCACTATTATTATCCCAGTGTTGTCTAAGAGGAAACTGAGGACTAGAGAAGTTAAGTGACCTGCCCAAAGTCAGACAGCTAATGGTGGGGCCAGGACTTGAACCCATGGTGTTTTACTCCAGACTCTGTGCGTGGCTGCCACACTTTCCTGGATGAATGAAACATAGTGCAGTGGTCCTCAGACTTGAGTGAGCATCAGACTCATCTATAGGGCTTGTTAAAACATGATTGCTGGGCCCCACTCCCAGAGTTTCTGATTCAGTCGGTCTGGGATGAGGGCCTGAGAATATGTATTTCTGGTGAGCTCCGAGGTTGCTGATTCTGCTGATCTGCGGGCCACACTTTGAGAACCACTGACTTAATACAATGAATGAGGCAGCTGGAGTGGGGAGCCCTGGGTTGGGGCTCCAGCTCTGCCTTTTTTTCCGCCTCTGTGAATCTGGGCAGGTCACACTTCGAGCCTCTGTCTCTTCATCTGTGAAAACAGGGATAGTAACAATAATTGTCCCCAAAGCTTGATGGTGAGGATCCAATGGGTTAACAACGCGAAAGCATCTGGCCGCCGCCTGCGGCTTAGTGAGGGGTCCTCACATTCTCTCCTTCCTGTCTTTTCCTTCTGAAGTGGTCCTGTGCAGTGAGAGGTCTTAAGCCTCTCTCTCTTACTGTGTTGTCGAACAAGTCACTTTCCTACTCTAAGCCTTAGTTTCCCCATCTGTAAAACAGAGCGGTTAAACTAGATGGCCTCTGAGATCCTGTCCAGGTGGGAAATAGCCCCAGGTGGGAATGAGGAACCCAGCTATCTTTGCCTTGTCCAGAATTTTGAGTGTCACAGCCAGACTCCCACCTAGCAGGTCTCCCTGGGGCCAGAGAGCCTTCAGGGACTGGTCCCCCTTCCCCACCCCCAGGGCCATGGTGCACTACTCCTGCCAGGAGCTGTGCCGCATTCTCTACCTGCTCATCCCACTCCTGGAGCGAGGTGACGAGAAGCACAAGATCACTGCCACCGCCTTCTTCGTGGAGGTACGGACTGGACACTGGGTATGGGGGTGGGAGGCAGGGGGGCTGCTCCCAGGCCTCCCCTGAGCATAGGCTTCAGTTCACATTTTGAGTCTTTTTTTCCTTCGCAAACAGTACTTAACAATTTACAGCCTTTCATGAGCATGATTTCTCTTGACTATGAAGATCTCCCTCCTCCCACCCTTCTCTCCTCTCTCCACCTCTTCACTACCTTCCAGTCTCCCCAGCCTCCGCTAGTGCCCCAGGCAACCACCATTTTTTTGCTGGGCACTGTTATGTGCCAGGTACCATATTGGAGAAACAAATATGAATTTGACTCTGCCCTGCCCTCAATGAACTCTTGGTGTGAGAGAGGAGACAGAGAATACCCCAGTTATAACATGGGGTACCATAGAGTGGTGTGTGTTGTGATGGAGGCAGCCCACCTAGGTTGTGGTGTGAGAATAGAAGACTTGAGGTGGTGGGGGAGCATCAGAGAGGGCTTCCTGGAAAAAGTGACATCTAAATGACATTTAAACACTTTGCCTAGCTCTGCAGGCACCAGCAGAACATGCTACCTCCAGGAGGACGAGCCTGGGTCTTGGGGTCAGGAGTCCTGGGTTCCAAGCCCCAGCTTTGCTGGGTTCTACTACTAATTTCTCACATGTCCCTGGTGAGAAAAGGGAAAGGACCATTTCTCAAGGGCCTACTATGTGCCAAACACTGTGCTGACATCTTTCATATGTTAGTCATCCCACTAATCTGCACAGCAGCACTGCAAAGGAGGACCTGTAATGCTCAAGTTTAGCTAAGATAAGGGGCATTTTTCAAGGTCAAACAGCTCTAGGAGTCCAGAGAGATTCAGACCAGGTCTACCTGACTGGCTTTCCTCTGTCCCAGTCAGCCTTGTGGGAGAGGTGCTTCTCTCTCAGTTTGCTAGTGGCGGCCACATGGGTTCTTTGGGGGAGGTGGTAGAGGTTGGACCGTGCTGGATATCAGAGATGATGCTCCCATGTCCACCACAAGTCAAGGACTCTAGACTTAACCTTTCCCAGCGCTCCCTTGGAACCCTGAGCAGTGACTCTCCCTTGCTGGAGCAAGGGTCCTCCCTCAGGTTCAGTGCTTCTCCTGCTCAGGGCCAGAGTCAGGCCCATCATGTTTACTGTAGTACTTTGATGTAGCTCAGATGTCCCTCCCTGGCTACCCTGGCTATGCTGTCATTGTCTTGTGTATACTTGCTTCTCCCAATGATAGGTAAACTTCTCAAAGGAGCTGTGTGAACCTGCCTGTGCCTCAGTGTCATCACCTACAATATAGGGATAATGAATCGCCCATAATGAATTGATAGGGTTTTGATGAGGATTCAGTGAGGTCTGTAAAGCACTCAGAACAGCACCAGCACATAGAAAGTGGTCTCTGTGAGTTAGCTCTGTTGCTATTACTATTATTATCATTATCCTTTTCTGTGTTGATAGTGCCTGGCTCAGAACCTGGTGCAGAGCAGGCCTAAGTATCCACTGGGTGGAGGGTAGGCTGTGGGAAGGGCCCTACTTTTCCTCCTCTCTCTCACCAGCTCTCTCTCCTTATCATACAGATACATGGTCTTAATAGTCACAGTAGATGTAGGGTATGGGCATGGGAATGGAAGGGAGAAATGATTATGAGGACGACCAGGCAGGAATTGGAGACACATGGCTGCAGTGGGTGGGGAGGGTTGTGAGGGAGAGAAAGGAGATGAGAGTGAGGTCTGGTTTGGGACTGGGATAGTGGGGGATGGTGGCTGGTGGAGCAAACCCTGCAATGGGGACACAGGAGGAAGGGCAATTCTAAGGATAAAAGGAACCTAACTTCATGTCTTGTGCAACAGTGTTCCCTAAGCACATACTCCATGTGAGAGCTTGCATTAGATAACAGGAACCCAATGAGAAACACTAACTTATGTCCTTAAGGAAACCTCCAGTGAGATGGGGAGGCAGATGCATAAGCGGATTGGGGCACTAAGGCCTCCATGTCCAGAGCTCCCAGGGGCCTAGAGAAGGGGACTGTCAGCTTAGATGAATCCTGGGGCACTGTCAATCATAGCTTCGCGGAGGTCTGAGTTTTGGATGGAGCCATGCAAGGTGAGGAAGGGCTAGGGTAGAGGTGGGCACCTTGGCAGGAGGGCATCCCACCCGTCCCAAAGGGACAAAACAGCCTGAGTCATTTCATGAACAATGGGCAGCTTGGTTAGAAGCTAATTGATAGTAAGAATGTAGGCTAGAGGGTGGGCAGGTGTGAATGAAGACCCAGGGCAAGTAGAGCCGACAGCCTCTATTAGCTCTACAAGTAGAGCAAGGCAATGGGGGACATGGGGACTCTGAGCTAGAGAGTGACAAGTTCAGCTCTGCCGTGAGGTGCTGATGGACATCAGGCCGAGATGTCCGGTAAACTACTGTTTTTCTAAGCTGGGAGCTCTGGACGGAGAGGCTGAGTCGGAGACAGACTTGGAATTTATTCACTTAGGGACAGCAGTTAAAATCCTGAAAGTGGGGAGCTCATTGAGGAGAGTGGGCAGAGAAGACAGGGGCCGGGGCTGCCACCACTGAACACTGGGTGGAGACAGAGGAGCCACTGGCTGTCATTAACTGCACTGGCTAATACAAGAGCCACCAACTACGTGGGACCTATCTGGCCCTTGGAACGCAGCTCTCTGAATTGAAATGTATTGTAAATCTAAAATTCATTCCAGGTTTTAGACTTGGTTCAAAAAAATTTTTAAGTGTAAAATATGCCAATAATTTTTAAATATTGATTGCATGGTAAAATGATAATATTTTGGCTATACTGGGTTAAATAAGATGTGTTATTAAAATTAATTTTACCTATTTCTTTTTACTTTTTTAAAAAGTAAAATTTAAACTAATTCATGTGGCTCATATTGGACAGCGCTGACCAGACACCAGTCATTCATGCCCCAGCCCACACTCAGCCCCTGGTCATCTAGTGCATATTATCAGTGCGAAGGGAGATGGGGTGGGGGAGCTGCCCCTTTGGCCCAGGGGGTACTCACTGTTACTCTCTCAGCTCCTCCAGATGGAGCAAGTGCGGCGGATACCCGAGGAATACTCTCTGGGGAGAATGGCGGAAGGCCTGAACCACCGCGACCCCATCATGAAGGTCCTGTGCATCCGAGGCCTGGTCATCCTGGCCCGCAGGACTGAGAAGGTGAGCCTGGTTATCCTGGCCTTGGGCTGGAGGAAGGATGGAGCTGGCCATCATCAGATGCTGGTGGCTGGAATCAGAGCCCATTTCTGTCCCTGCCCAGTTGCCTCATCTGTAAAATTGATATCCCTTAATAATTCCCTACAAATTTTATTCTTTTAGAAATAGTTTCTAATCCAGATTTTCCACAATGACCTTTAAAGGCAATGTGTGTAGGATGGCTGAGGATGGTAATTATTCCTGTTTTACAGATGAGGAAATCAAGCCAGTATTATTGAGGCATCCTTAGCATTTTAAGAAGGGCTCTGTTTTTCCTACCAATCACTGTTGCAGCTCATGATATATACAGCAGGATGAAGGGAGAGGACACAAAGCTAATTAACATACAAGGAAGAGAGAGCAAAGGGTCTCAGGTATCCAGGCCAGAAAGGAGTCAGCGAGGTCAAAGTGGGCTTTGGGAAAAGCAAGAGCTTGAGTGAGGGCATTCCAGGCAGGTGAATTGGCATAAGCAAAGGCCTGGAGGTGGGACTTGCTTCACCATGTTAGCCCAGGTAGGAGCTCCCACCCCAAATGCTCCTTTCCCATAGACTGCCAAGGTGCAAGCCCTCCTGCCCTCCATGGTGAAGGGCCTGAAGAGTGTGGATGGGCTACTAGTGATGGAGGCAGGCCGCAACCTCAAGACCATCTTCAAGGGGCAGGATCGGAAACTAACTGACAGTTCAGTCTATGTAGAGATGCTGCAGGTCCTGCTGCCACACTTCTGTGATGTAAGGAACCCTACTGGGGTGGGGGTGGGGAGTTGGAAGTGTGGGCGGTGAGCATATAGAGGGCAGGTGTTTACTACTCTGGGGGCTGCAATAGTTCCCATGGCCATTGGGGCCTGGCAGGGCCGAGTCAGCCCAGGGGGCATGGCACCTTGCTCCAACTCATCTGTGTCTTTTTGTAATTGGTCGGCACAGAGAAAGTTCCTTTTCTAATTGGTTCTTGCAGAGGGAGCTCTTTTGTAATCATATCTCCCTAGAGATTTGTCTCATTGCCATTGGTTCACCTATAGCAGGCACATTTTTGTCCTGGCAGAGGGGAGCATTTTCCCATTGGCACTAAGGCACCTCTTAGGTGAGCTGGAGCCCTGGTTGGGAAGAGTGGGTGGATCCCTGGATCCAGGCTCCAGTGAGGGGGATGCCAACTCCAGATCAGCCTCACCAGGTGGCCTCTGCTGTTCCCCGCCTCTGTATCTTCTGTGGCTGGGGGGCCCTTCAGAATGCATGGAAGGAAGACAGTGATGCCTCCACGTGGGGGGGGGGGGGCAGAATCCCAAGCTGCCTCTTGGAGGTGGGAGCATGCTCGGGTCTTCTGGTCTTTCCCAGTCACGGGAGGACGTACGCTCCTCCTGTGTCAACCTGTATGGCAAGGTGGTCCAGAAGCTGCGGTCACCCCGCACCCTGGCCATGGAGGAACAGCTGATCAACACCCTGGTGCCTCTGCTGCTGACCATGCAAGAGGGCAACGCTAAGGTGGGCCGGGTAAGTGTGCGCCAGCACTGGGCCCTGCGGGCTGCCTCCCTGATCCAGAATCACTGACAATCCGTCTTGGGGAGTCTGGTTTCCAAAGGCACCCATGTCAGGATTCCTCCTCAAAACAGCTGACTTCACTTGTACATGTCAAATAGGAATTGGTTTTCTAAAATCCTGTTTCACATAACTTTTTTTTCCTGGAACATGTCCTGGCTGTCCTGGAATTCCCCAGCTCTGGCATTCTCTTCCTGTTGGTCCTCAGATCTGTGTGAAGACCCTGTTCCGCTGTTCCTGCTTCATGGCTTGGGAATTGCCAAAAAAAGCTTATAGCCGGAAGCCCTGGGACAACCAGCAGCGGACGGTGACCAAAATTTGCAAGTACCTTGTGAGTGCTTCCAAGACTACAGTGGTCCCTTATGAGTGTGTTGGAGGTGGGCAATTCTTTCCTTTTCTTTTTCTTCTTTTTACATCTTGACTGGCAATTCCATGACCACTCACAAGGTGCTGGCTTCTGAATGTTCATCCCCATCTCTGACTTACCTCCTCTCCTCACTCCTAGTGCTCCCACTCCAGTGGTCTACTGACACCTCTCCCAGCTGCATAATGTGCATGGCAAGCTCAGCATGTCTCTTCTAAACTGAGGGACTTCCCATTTCAATTCTGCTCTGTCCCTTAGATCCCCAAAGCTGAACCCAGACTCATCCTAGACTCCTTAATCTCCTCACCTTCCACATTGGATCTCTCTTAAATATCCTAAATATCTCTGATTCTGTTTCTCCCTCCCCATGCCCATTGTCATTGCCTTTAGTTCAGGTCTTAGATGTCTTTCAGCTGGATCATGAGTCCAGCCATCCAGTGCATCTCCCAGCCTTTAATCTCATCTACATTCCCCACCCAGGTCACCAGAGTGATCTGTGTTATGTTATATTCCTGCTTGAAGGGCTTCATTGGCTCCCTTTTCTACAAGAGTAATTCCAGGTGTATTGTCTGTGACACCGGTCCTTATAAGATATACCCCACAGGAGAGAAAAGAAGTTGTAAGACAAATAAGTTTGGGAAATGCTTCATTGTCACTTTCCTCTTGGAGATTTGCAATGCCATCAGCTTATTAAAGGCTCTGAGATGTTTTGTGCTGAGGAAATGTTTCATGGTTATTTAATTTATGGTTTCCCAAACTTATTTAGCCATAGAACCTCCTTTCTAGGTAACACCTGAGAACATCCTGAGGTAGGAGCGAGCCACAAACATGATGAAATGCTGCGCTGCAGGACACAGCCCAGGTCTCCGCATAACATTTCGGAAGCTTTGCCATCTAGTCCCATTGACCTTCCCTGTTGTCATGCGCTGGGTGCTCCAGGGACTCTGGGACAGAGATTAGCAGGGAGGGCAGGGAGCAGGAGTGGAAGAGGGAGAAGTCGAGTTATAGTGTAGTTTTAGAAGAGCTCTCAGCAACACTATGTGAGATTCCCCAAAATGGAGCCAGGGGTCAGGTCTTCACATCCCTGTGGACGTCCATTTGTCCCTGGATGCCAGTGACTCTGGGAAGGGATGTGACCTTGGGTAAGCAGTTCTGTTCAGCCAAGGCAATCTCTACAGCTGGGAGAATAAATTTTCATATGCAAAGGGAGATCTGCACAGGGCATGGCATCCCCCACACCAACCTAATAAAAACATACAAAGTAACTTGTTACTAGGATTGGGAGAAGGGTTCAACACCACCATTATCAATAACGCTTAAAATCTTCACAATCCAGTGCCAAATATTGTTGCCATCATTTTACATACAGAGAAAAAGGCCTGGAGGAAGTGTTTGGCCAGGGTGTTTTCAAATACCTATAGTGACCAGTGACTGGGCAGAGAATGATCATGAGTGACGTGGCATGGTAGTGTGTGGCAAGCTGGAGGGCCCCGTCCCTTTGAAAGCATGAGTGGAGCACTCCAGCTCACTGGGCAACCACTCTTGCCAGGTCCACTGGTTTCACACAGAAAGCTTTTTATAAGGTTTTTATAAGACATTAATTAGCAATTAATTTAGCTTGTTCAAAACACTGTGCTGGTCACTTCCTGGCCTGCCGCTTGTGTACTGTGGGCTGCCAGCTTGTGACCTCTGTGGATTCTAAGTCTCTTCTTTGCTCTCTAGGCGTCAACAGCTTTGCTCACGTGAAGGTCAACTTCTAGCCTTAGCTTTAATAAGGGGTGGTAATCTATTCATTCATTTGCTCATTCATTCATTCATTCATTTATCTAACACTTGCTGGGCACCTACCTGTACCATACCGAGCCCTGTCCAGGGTGCTGAGGACTCTGGGCTGAGTGATACGGCCCCTTCTCCTGGGGAAGCTGCAGATCCAGTGGAGGAGACAGGCACATATAATTATAGTATGATGTCATAGGTGCCATGACAAAGACTGTGCAAGACGCTGCAGAAATATCAAGGGTAGTGGGATCAGCGCTGCCTGAGGGTTGTGGAAGATTTCAGGGAGGAGGTGGCTTTTGAATTGAGCTCAAGAGATGAGAGGGCATTCATCAGGTAAAGAAGAGAGGGGAGGGCACTGCAATCGGGAGCAATTGCTTGTACCAGGCACAGATCTGGGGTGAGCCGGGCCGCATCCTGGGGCTGGTGTATAGTGTGCATGGCAGGTGGAAGCAGTGGTGGAAGTGGAGGCTGAGAAGGAACATGATCATGAGGGCTCTGCATGCCAGGCTCAGGAGTGTACTCCCTGACGTGCAGATTGTCAACAGAAGAACAATAAAATGAGATTTCTCTTTATCTCCCTCAACAACCTCTTAGCAGGATGCCTGCCCCCTAGTTTCTACTTGATTGAACTCACCCCGAACACCAGTGCCAGACTATTTTATCCCAAACAGTGCTTTGGCGTCATCCTATCAAGAATGAATGCTGGCTTCCTATTTTCTAACCATATCTAAGCCCTATTTCTGTCTGACTTTGAGGAGCTTTTAAGACCCTCCTAATTCTCCAGTTTATTTCAAACTGCTCTGCAACTTGAATCATTCACCCTGGTCAGACCTGTCTCCTTATGGATCATGTCCCTCACTTGCCATGTCCATTCTCACCTCTGGCTGGACTTGCATTTTATAATTTTCCTTCCAGCTGCCGCAGAGGGTGGATTGGAAGAGGAGATATCCAAGGGAAGAGACCATTGAAACAATTGTAATCAACTAAGAGAAAAAATGAGGCCTGGCCTCTAGGGGCTCAGGCAGAGGCCAAGATGGGTAGCAGAAGAGTTTAGAAGGCAAGGGCCAGGGCCTGGCTGCATGACAGGGTCACCATTCTTAGCTACAGGAGGGGTAGGAGGGTAATTAGTCCCTCCGAGGGCCCAGCACTCTCAGAGGTTCTCTTTGTCCCAGGTGAACACCCACCAAGACAGCGCCTTCACATTCCTCAGCCAGAGCCTGGAGTATGCCAAGAATTCCCGGGCCTCCCTCCGGAAGTTCTCAGTCATGTTCATAGGTAACCTGCCCCGGCACGACTGATCCTGCTGCTGGGGCTTTACACATGCTCCAGTTTGCTTCTTCCCCTTGGAAGGAAGCTGCCAGCCCTTTCCGCACCTGGGTGGATGCTTCCCCTTGGGTTTGAGGCTTGGCCAGGAGACAGTCATGGTGCAAATTAGAAAGGTCTTCCCTCCTCTAGGCTGACTGCTTGGGAGTAGGTCACAGGATGGATACTGGGTCAGCAGAAGTGCTGTTTCCTGCTCGAGTACAGCCAGGTCCAGGCCTAGCAGGAACCTGCCATTGACTAAGGCGGGAGGGCCAATTGGCATAGTGGAAAAGTGAAGTAGCATCTTCATGATCCCTTTTCAGGGCCTCAGTCTGTGAGATGGGATCAAGTGTTGTTTCACAGACTGGTTGAGACTATTTTTTAAAAATGCGAAGCCTGGCACATCGAGGTGCTCACTCGATGTTAATTACGCTCATTCTTCAATTTCCCACCATCCCAACCTCTGCCTCTGTGGGGAAAAAACAAATAGCAGATTACCCCTCACCCAGAATCCCTCACGGGAGCCTTCTGATGACATCTTGGCTATGTCTCCTCCCAGCTGCTCCTTCTCCTCCCCGAATAACCACACACCGCCCCAAGGACCAGAAGACCCTGCTGCAAAGAGGATTGGAGAGGATGACGTTCCCAGCCCCCTTCCCCCAACTTTGTAAAGCAGTGTTTCCTTTAGTGCCTTTCCTCAACTCACTTGCAGTTTTTCATCTATCCAGTTATGCACGCATCTGCTCTGTGTCAGGCACTGCGCTTAGACTAGAGAAACAAAGACCCCTTCAGGAGGTGATGCTAATGGGTGTGGGTTGGGGGGTGCTATTAGCATGATCAGTGCGGGGACAGAGGAGCCATGCCCATGACTGGGGTAGGGGGAGTCCTCCGAATATGGGGGCCTGCTCAGAGGCCACTTCTAACATGGAGTGACATTGTTTCCCAGGTGCTGATTTCTCTCAATCTTTTTCCAAATTAATCGCTTCTAAAAATGTTAGTGTTTAACCCTCCGAGAGTCTCCTCTGTGCCAGGGCCTGTGGGGGGAAACAAAGCAGAGCAGTGCCCGCCTCTGCCTGCAGAGAGCCCCCTGCATGGTGCAGTGATTCCAATCTCTGTGGGTTACCGATCTTTTATGAGGCTCTGAAGAAAGTTATAAACACTTTCTCTAGAAAAATGCATATATCCATACAATTATCTAAGCTAAAAAATACCCTCATCTGGTGGAAGAGATTAATCAATCACAAGTAAGATACAACATGATATATAGATAGAAAGAAACTCACAGGGACTCTGGGAACCCAGAGAGGTACCTAACCTAGCTTGGGGGCAGGGTCAGGAAGGATTTCCTGGAGAAGTGACTATGCTAAACAGAATATTCAGGAATAAATATGAATTAGCTAAGAAAGAAGTGCATGAAGGGCCTTCTGAGAGGTATGGGCCATTTAAAGATGTGCAGGTGCTTTGGGAGTCAGGTACGAAAGCTGGAAGTAGGGGAGGGCAGAATAATATTGCTGAGGAGCTGGGTCTCAGCCCTTCCAGGTGGCCCTGCCAACAGTCCTGCCTGGAAAGTATGCTAGGTGCTCAGTGTCTTGCATGTTATTGTGGCTCAAACTCTCCAGAGCAGGGGCTCCTGAGGCAGTACCTCCCTAAATTTCAAATGAGGACGCTAAGGGCCAGTCTAACTAAAGGACCACCTAGGGCCACCTCAGAGTTGGCTGCAGCCCACATCTTGCCCCCTGTCCTGGTGCCATCCCTGCCTGGTGGACCTGCCCTCTCTCCCAGTGCCCCTCTTGGGGATCTGTCATAGGATCAAAATGAAGTTCTTTTTGTGTCCTCATTTATGAGACTGGAAGAGGATGAGGAGGGCTTCTCTGAGGAGGTCTGGTCCAAGGGTGGAATGGGACTGTGGTCGGCATCAGGGGGTGGGTGTGCTCACCTCTCGGATTATGCTCAAGGGTCCCTGGTCCCCTGCATGGAAGGCATAATGACTGAAGATCGTCTGAATGAAGTTAAAGCCGGTAAGTTGTGCCCTGCGTTGGTGAGGTTGCAGGGGCCAGTGAGAGGATGAGTAGGCTCACAGTGGGTAATAGGGAAGAGCAGGGGTCCTAAGGCAAGGGTTCTCGACTCGGTCCAATTGTGCTAGTCTTTGTCCAGGCGGAATACATGGAAGATACCGTGGGGTCACCAAGACACAGAACATAGCCCACTCTAGGGGAGCTTACAGTGTGGGAAACCAGGCTCAGAAAACCAGCCAAAAAAACCACTTAGTGCAAGGCAAGTGGTGCAGACTCTTAAGGCGGGTAGATTAATTTAGAAAAATGGGGGAGCTGATAGGAGCATGAAAGTAGGCTGGGGCGATTTAAGAAGGCTTCCTGGAGGAAGCAGGTTTTGCTTCAGTCTTTAAAAGGTATGATTAATTTGAGGAGCTGGGAGGTAGGGAATCCTGAGCAGAGGGTGCCTAAGCTAAGGCATGAAAGCGAGAAAAAATGACGAGGTGTGAGACCTATGTGGGGACCTGGTCTTAACGAGTGGCCTCTCTCCTCCCCATGACTCAGCTCTGGAAAACTTGAGACATGACCCAGAAGCATCAGTGTGCATCTGCGCAGCCCAGGCCCAGGACAACATCCTGGCCAGCTGCTGGAGGAACTCCTGGCGGCTGCCACACGGGAACACATGGGTATGCAACCCGGCCACCACCCACCGCTGGAGCCCGAGCTGTGAGGACCTGCCCACTTCCCACCAGCGCCGTTCCTGGATCATGCAGGCGCTGGGGTCCTGGAAGATGTCCTTGAAGCAGTGATGTCCCTGAGCCCCCAGCCCTCCCCAGGGGAGGCCACAGCCCCAGCCATGCTCACTATAAATGCCATGTGGCTCACCTCTCTCCCTTGAGTATTTATGTCCTTGTGGGAAATGCCCTGGGATCTGGAGCAGTCATTGCTCTGTGTGACAAATTTGTGAGAGGAGTATGGCCTTCATTGTTGATTCAGTTGACATTTATGACTCACGTAGGCTGTTTGTCCACATTTTATAAGTGGGAAGCTGAGGCTCAGAGAGGTGAAGCGGCTTGCTCCAGGCCACACAGTAAGTCTGCTGGATGTCTCAGTTTCCCCTCCCTCACAGGAAGACTATAAGAACAGATGAAGATGATGATTCAGGTGGCTTTTGGGAGAGTTAAAAAAAGAGACTCCTCTTACCCGTGACATAATGCATATCCCAGAACCCTGATCTCTGGTCCCATCCTCGAGTCTTTGCCCAGAGATTGGCCACCACTCATTTGGGCAACATTCACTTAAGATACAGACATGAACAAGACCCAGCCCCAGGCCCTGATACAGTGGTTCCTCACTGTTGTGATTTTGACACCCAGGGAATATTTGGCAATGTCTGGAGACTTTTGGTTGTTACATCTTGGGGAAGGAGATGCTATTGGTGTCCAGTGGGTAGATGTCAGCAATACTGATAAATATCCTACAATGCACAGGAAAGTTCCCACAGTGAAGAATTATGCATCTCAAATTGTCAAAAATGCTGGGGTTGAGAAACTTTGTACTAATGGAAATGTCAGAAATATATAGACACACCAACAGCCTAGTAGGCCTGTGCTATGATAAAAGGAAACATGGGGGTTATGAAGTTTAGAGGCGATATATAGGGCAGCTTGGGGCTGGGGCATCAGAGGCGGCTTCCAAGAGACCATATTCCCCTCCAGGGGGTTTGGAAAGATGACTGTATGGTGTCTGTGTGTGGAGGACAGCAGTGTACATGGGACCAAGGCCCAGATGGCAATAGGTAGGTGCAACAGAGCCCAGTGGGAGAGGAGTGGGAAGACATGGTGAGGAGGGAGAAGCAAATATGTCTGAGCCCTTTCTGCCTAAACTCACACTGCTGCTTTCATTGGCCAGAACCCAGGTCTAGGAGTGGCCTTGACTCATAATAGCTGCCATATTCCGGGTCTGGGTGGCCTCGAAGCTCAACAGAGGCTGATAGGCTCAGTTACTGGCCAAGGCCTCAAGTAGTCTTGAGTTGGAAGGATTAAAGAGCACTGGGCAAATCACTTCTCTTTTCTGAGCCTCTCCTATCATCACCTATAAAAATGGGTTCTTACAGAGTTTTATAGGAATTGAATTAAATAATGGAAGCAGAAGGACTTAGTAGGCTCTATACTCAAGAAGTTTAACGATAATGAAAATAAAAATGGGAAATGTGGTTAAGGGAGCAGGCTAGAGGAGGAAGGGTGGAAAATGCAGTTTAGGTTTGGAGGAAAGAAACCAGGTGCTCTGTTATGTGTGGGTGAGTTAGAAGGGAAAGACACAGTCCTAGCCCTGGAAGGCTCGTGGCCTTCCACATGTCATCTTTAGCTTTGCTGTCAGCATGCTGAGCTGTTGCATGCCTCCATGTCCCTCTGCACATTGGGCTCCCAGTACCTGACATGACCAACTTCCCTGCAGCCCCATCCATCTGCAGAGACCTTCCTCACCTCTGCTCTCAGCTCTGCACTACCTCCTCAGTGAAACCTCCTGTAACGCCCACCCTCTGAGCCTCCACTGTGCAGATTTGTGTTTAAGCCCTGGTTTTGATTGGTCTGTGTTCTGGCTGCCTTTCCTTCTAGATAGATCAGGTTGTGGGCTCCCGTAGACTGTAACAGTCAATGCAGGGCCTGGCAGCCATTTGCTGGGTAACCCAGTGGCTGAAGGAAGACACATCTGGCCTGGAGACCTTGTTTTCATCCCAGTTGTGGGGATAGCAAGTGGTTAACCTCATAAATAGACATGTCTGATCACATCTCTTCTTTCCTCAGAACTCTCCTAAAGGTCCTACTGCACTGAGTAATACCCAAGTCCTCAGAATCACGGTCCATGAACTCTCCCACTTCACTGTCTTTCTCATTCTCCTCCAGCACCATTCCTTCACTGCCAGTTCCCCAGCTGGGGCTCCACCCCCAACAGATGCCCTAGCCACTCCAGTCCTCCTCCTCTGCTTGAATGCCTGTCTACCGGCTTAAAACTTTTCTCCTATAGCTTTTGCTACCACCCGACAAACCCTCACATCTTATTTATTTACTGTCTATCTGTCCTCACAAACTCATTAACTCCAGGATCATAGGGATTTTATTTGCTTTGCTCACCACTGTATACCCAGAGACTACAACAGGCCTGGAACCCAGAAGGAGTTTAAGAAATACGTGTTAACGGGCTGAACAAATGAGTTGAGGTTTTAGAGATAGCTGGGCGTGGTGGGGCGCTGAGTTTATACACCACACCAAAAGCATTCGGGGACCTGGGCTGCGGCACAGCTGCAGGGAGAGCGGGGCGGGGCGGGTGCCTGTCCAGGGAGGGGTGCCGCCAGGTCGGCCACGCCCCGGAACAGCGGAACCCGAGGCGCGTGGGCCCGCGTCGCCCCGGAGGATTGAGGGAAGAGAGCCCGCGCCGCCGGAAGTTGCAGCGCCGTTCCGAGTGCCGGGGTTGTCGCTGGACGTCCGAGGAGCCGACATGGAGGGTCCTGAGCTGGAGGCTATTTCTGACGACGCCATGGACTCGTTCTTGGAAAAGTTCCAGAGCCAGCCTTACCGAGGAGGCTTCAGCGAGGACCAGTGGGAGGAGGTGGCAAGCCCCGGGGCGCTACACGTGTGTGGGGCGTCCTGCGAACTCGGGCTCCAGGCGCGGAGACACCTCTCTCAGTCCCCGGACCCCCGGCGCTGCTAGCAGATAGGTGATTTCTACTTGAGTGTTAAAAGTCGGCCTCAAGGGTTTCAGGGTCTTCTTAGTATGTCAGTACCTTTAGGAGTCTTGGTTTTGAGGTCAGATGAATCTGTGACTCCATCACTTATTGGCCCTGATCCTGGGGTCAGTTACTTTCTTTAGCGGTCTCCCGGATCTGTAAAATTGCCCTAACTATAGCACCAATCTCGTAGGATTGTGGCGAAGATGAAATAAGACGGTGGGTAAAGTGCCAGGAACATAGAACCCTCAATTATTGGTAATTACTACCGGTCTTGTAAGAGTGGGAGAACTAGTAGAATGATTTTTCTTTTTTTTCTTTTTTTTTTTTTTTGAAAGAACGTTTAGAGATCATTATCGTACACTCTCACTTTACAGATGGGAAACTGAGGCCTGGATAGGGAGAGATATAGCCAATCATGATGATTTGCAAATTATGATAAGTAAGAAAACTTTGATATAGAGACATGGAGTTGGATCTATTCAATGGAAAATCCTATTTGTATAGTCTATTCTTCTCTTAACAATCCCTAGGAATTCGAAAAGATCCCTCTATTTATGAAGAAAACGCCATCAGAAATTGATCCCAAGGAGAATCCTGACTTGGCTTGCCTCCAGTCAATTATTTTTGATGAAGAGCGATCTCCAGAAGGTATCTTCCATCATTCTAACATATGTGTCTCCATTGATTTGAGGTAAAGAGTGATTGGAAAAGTTCTTATTGATAACAAGAAATAGTTAGCCTGAGCTTACTTGTCACTACTTATTCAGCATATACTTCTTTGGATACCTACTAAATGCTGGGCATTGGAGACAGGGATGAAAAAGACTGCCCTCAAAGGTCATGCTCCAATCAGTATACAAATTGTCCTAAAGAATCAGGACAAACGTGTGTGACAGTGCCAACATGTAACTATAGACTAGGTGCGGCTGGAACACTGAAGGCGGAGAGGTAGGAGGGGACTCATGATGGATCAGAAATCATTCCAGGGAATAAAACAACATAAGCACAAACAGAATTGCCCCTATTTCTTCAGTAATTAAAAAAAAAAATTCTAAAAGGATAAGTATGCATTTTTCTATTCTTTTTTTTTGTAAGCACTTAATAATCTACTCTCTAAGATATTTAGAATTGATTGTAGCATTAAGTACACATGATTTCATCCATGTTGATATCCAGTTTTATAGTATTTTATTTTTTTTCCCAATTGGTTTCTTCTGTTTGGTTTATTGTGTTTAATTTTTGCATGATTTAGAAACTTTTAATGAGATTTTTTTAAAATAGGAAATAGTGATTATTTCTTCTCTTCTTTACAGCACAGGCCAAGACCTATAAAGATGAGGGCAATGATTACTTTAAAGAAAAAGACTATGCAAAAGCTGTGATTTCATACAGTGAAGGCTTAAAGAAGAAATGTGGAGACGCTGATTTGAATGCTGTTCTTTATACTAACCGGGCAGCAGCACAGTACTATCTGGGTAATTCCATTATTTAGTGCTTTCTAAAGAGTTAACTTATGATAAAAGCCATTGTGATGGTGTCAGTTTGAGGGTGTCCGAGAAGAGGAGCTGCTTCTCCCAGAAACTTCGGATAGTTTAATTAAACTCTGATCTTCCAGGTAGACTTGGTGAAAAGAGAAGCCAGATAGATTGTATGATTCTTTTTTAAAAAAATTTCCATCCCCTCCTCCTCCCATAGATTGAATAATTTTTACTATCTGAACCAAATGAGTGATGTGAAGTACCTTAATATAGGAGTTTATGATCTGGGGTTTTTTAGCCCAAATTCTCTCTCAAAAGTTTTTTTCTGGCCTTGTACCCTCTTCTCAAGTATAATAGAAGGATTAAGGAAATAGAGGTCTTTGTGTGAGAACTATATTAATCTAAGGGAGAATTTCTCAAAATATTCTGTGGGGCCCTTGAAAGAAAAAATATTCTTTGGACAAGTTTGGAGAGTGCTGCTGCTTTGTTGGGGATTTGCAGTACTCATTAGTATGTTAAGGACTGTGAGATAACCTATAGCCAAGAACCTTACCCTGTGATTCTCAAGTTTTGTAAGCCCCCTTTTCAGTTAACATTTTTTAACACACAGTACTGTTCCGCAGATGTCACTTTGGGAAACACTGATTATTTGGCATTATTGCTGGTGACTATTTTTGGCCATATTAGGCTTGTGTTTTTTATCACAGAGTTTAGAGAGTACCTGGAAATGACCCCAGGCATTTCTTAGGGCCTGGGAGAGAATAAGCCTTGCAGTCTAGCTAGGATAAGTTTGTTGGGATTTATTATTTGGGTGGTTTCTATCCAACCATAGTCTGTTCCTACTGTTCTCATTTAGCCTGTTTTATTATAAAATTCTAAAAAGTGAAAGTAGTATAGAACTTTAGAGATTATTTGGGTCAACCAACCCCCTCATTTTGTATAAGCCCAGAGAGGGACCCTTTGGTTAGTACCAGAACCTAGATTAGAAACTCAGTTTTCTAACTTCTGGAGGAATACATCTTCATTCAGCCGACAAACTGAGTTCTCATTCTGTTGCAGAGATGAGTAAGACCTAACCTTTTCCTATGTGCTAAGCACTGCATTCTGAACAAGAGCTACATAGTTGTTTTTCTTGGCGCTCTTAAAGGATGTCACTTATAGAGCTAATAAGACCAAAAGTAAAAGTGTGTGTGACACCAGAGGGGCAGATGCTTAATAATGAGAGCCATTCCTTAACTAATATGTCCCCTGGTAGAGCTTACTTTCATATTTGTTATCCCTTTTGACCTCAGCAACTATGAAAGGGTAAGTTCTTAGGATATTGTTGGGTCAAAGTATCTCAAAGTGCATGCTGATTTGCTAATTTACCCTTAGGTGCCCTTTTCCCATATCTTTAATATTGGATGTTATTTTAATTTTTTTCATGTTAATTTTTAATTTCTCTAATCATTTGTGACATGAGCATCTTTTCATGTGCTTACCATCTGTAGTTCTGTGGGTTGGTTACTTGGTGTTACAAACATTTCTAAGGTTCTTTGATGACCACAATTATATTTCTTTTCTAAAAACAGTTGCTCTGATTTATAATTTATACAAGATTGTACAAGAGTGTCTTTGTGCCTACCCACAAAATTTTGGAAATATTCTAATGTCAAAACTTGTTCTTTCTTTTACTAACTGGTGTTTCATTAGGCAATATTCGTTCTGCTCTCAATGATGTGACAGCTGCCAGAAAGCTAAAACCCTGCCACCTCAAAGCAATAGTAAGAGGTAAGTCTTATAGAACTACAGTATGATTGTCATGAAGGAAAAGTTGGCACGTACTGCACCAAAAGTTGAGACATTTTAAGCTCCTGGTCCTTATCCACAACAACATGCCATTTTTAAAAGAATTCCCCAGAGAATCATCTAATCTTTTGTGTTTTAACAATCTGTAGAGAAATTGAAATTTCTCATTTCAAATTAGTAAAGAATAAAATTAATTAAAATAACGCAGTTCCAAAAGCCACATTCTAATTTTTTTTTAATTTGCTGATTGAAAGTTGAGATCTTCAAATGCCATCTTCATGTTAATTAAAAGATAAGTTATGGGACTTTGTTGATAACTCTGATGCTGAGATGTTTCCAGATTGTTTTTTCACTTGTAGTCTGACCTTTCTATATAATAATAGCGCTTTTATTACTTTTATACTTCATCTTTTTTTTTTTTGAGAAGCTTAAAGGTGCTTTGTAAACTTTAATTTATTCCTCACATATTAATCTTCCCTATATTCCCATGGACCAACTTAAAAATGCTTTATCAAAGTTCTCCTTCTTTAGATATGTATGATTGGGTGTGGTAAGTAGATCCATGTCGCTTAGCTGTGGGGAAAGAAGGTACTGAGCAAAGATTGGCAAATAAATTGAATGTAGTCCTGTGGAATTGGCCTCTGGCTGGAAGTCTAATCCTCGGCCGAATTGTCAGTTTTACTTTACCTTGTAACCTTAGCAAGACATCCACTCCGAGTATCAGTTTGCTCATCTCTGAAAGATGAAGTTGGATTCTTTTGACATCTAAACCCTTATAGTTCTGATATTTTGAAATTCTATGGAAAGCCTAAAGAGGCTAACTGGAGAAAATTGAACATGATTAAAGGAGAGGCAGCTTATACTGGTAGCCATCAAGAGTAATTTTAAGAGAGATCTAATGTCTTGGGTCTTGCCACCGCTTTGATGAATGGCTGAAGCTCATTCTGCTTGCTGATTCCATTTAGAAAAATCCTCTGAGATGGGCTTGATTCTTATTTGCAGACGAGGAACCCGAAGCTCAGAGATGCTCAGTTCTTTGTCTAATGCCTTTAATGCCTGGTAAATGACAGAGCCAGATTTCCAGCTCAGATCTGTCTGATTTCAAAGCCTATGCTTTTTGCTACTAAGCCAATAGCCTTCTCTACTTTAAGAGTCCCCTAATACCAGAGAGGCTCACAGGAGTTTTGACCTGAATGGTCCCTAGAGATCATACTAATCTAAGATTAAAAAAAAAAAAAGTCTTCCTAGTCTTGGGAATGAGTACAGGGGCTCTATCATCTGTTTTTCCCTTTAGGGTACTAGGTGGTAGCTGGTGGAGGTGGGGGTTCGTGCTTAAGGGGGACTCTTTCCATGCATGTTGTCTAAGGATCTTAATGGTTCTGGGTTCTGCAGGTGCCTTATGCCATCTGGAACTGAAAAACTTTGCTGAGGCTCTGAACTGGTGTGATGAGGGGCTGCAGATAGATGCGAAAGAAAAGAAGCTTCTGGAAATGAGGGCTAAAGCAGACAAACTGAAGGTTGGTGGCAGAATCAGTAGCTATTTGACATTTGTTAATTAGTATTAATGAATTAATTAGCATTCCTATGATTGTGTGTTTTTGGTTATTGTAAACTTCTTTAAAAACAAACCCCAAACCAGTCTTTATCCCTGGAATGCTGGAGGACACAGAGAAGAATAAACAAACAACAGTATGATAGAGGCAGGCACGAATATAAAGCAGAAATGGGGGTAGCAGAGAAGATTTGCTGAAAGAGGTGATGCCCCTGAGTCTAATCTCTTGAAGACTAAGCAAGAGTTTACTCAGTTGGGGGTGGGGGTGAGGGGAACATTCTAGATAGGATAAAGCAGAACTGTATAGCTTTGGATAAGTTCCTGACCTTTCTGAAACTCAGACCCCTCTTTGAAAATAGTAAGTATAATATATACCTCAAAGGTTTTTATGAGGATTAAATGGGGGGGGTGGCGAGGAGAGAGAGAGTGTGTGTGTGTACCTAGTGCATTTCTTAGACATATAGTAAGTACTAGATAAATTTGTGGCTGTTTTAAATAAATAAATGCCATAAGACTGCCATAATTTGGCTGGGTGTAGGGGTGGTAGTGGGGGGCATTTGTCAAAATTAGAGGCAGATATTCAAGGTTGTAGCTGCCGGAGGCAGTGGATAACAGCTGAGGCAAACAGTAGGCTTACCAGAAAACTTAAAAGGAAAAAAAAAAGCTGGGGAATGAGATTCTATAAGGGCTTTGTAAAGGTCCAACATATTCATGGGAATGTAGGTCACGTTGTAAGCCCAGGGCTATACATGTGCTCAAGAAAGACCTAAGCAGGCCTTGAGCTCTCACTTCTGGCTGATTTGTAGGCTCTGTGCAAGCAGGAAGTGAAGGCTAAAGCTGAATTATAAACTGCTTGGGTGAGAGTTGAAAGTGTGCCCCAACATGTACATAGAGCTTTTCAGCAAAGACCGAGAGACTTTGTTGGCTTAAGGCATTTAGGGAAATCTGTCCAGTCATTAGCTAACAATTAAGCTAAACTGTTAGAGACTTTAGTGGTCACATAGAGAATACAGGCTTTACAGAATTAGTTCAGAAAAGTCACTAAGCAAACGAAAAATAACAGCAACAACAAACACTGGGGAGGAGACAGAATCGATTTCCAGAGTTGCCACATTATATTTAAAATGTCCATTTTACAATAAAAAATTACAAGACATGCAAAGAAAGAAAAAGTACGGTCATACACAGGAAAGAAATCAATATAAACTCTCTTGGAGGAAGCCCAGACATGGGACTTAAAAGACAAGGAATTTAAACCAAATATTTTAAGTATGTTCTAAGAACGAAAGGAAACAATGTCTAAAGAACTAAAATAATAGAAGAATGATGTCTCATCAAATAGAAACTATCAGTAAAGAAAAATTATAAAAAAGAACCAAATGTAAATACTGTAGTTGATAAGTACAATAACTGAAATGAAAAATTCACTAAGCGGCTCAACAGCAGAACTTCAAAGATAGGTCAGTTTGATTACCCACCCTGAAGAACAGAAAGAAAAAAGAATAAAGAAGAGAGACCAAGACACCTGTGGGATGCCATTAAGTGTATCATAGACATAATGGGAATTTCAGGAGAGGAGAGACAGAAAGGGACAAAAAAAATATTTGAAGACATAACAGTTAAAAACTTCCCAGATTTGATGACAGACAGTAATCTATCCTTCCAAGAAGCTTAATAAACTCCAAGTGGGATATACTTAAAGAAATCTACACCCAGATACATCATAATCAAACTGTTGAAAGTCAAAGAGGAGAATCTTAAAAGCATAAAGAGAGAAGTGACAGTTCACATATGAGACCCTCAATAAAATTAAAAACTGATAGCAGAAACCATGGAAGCCAAAACGCAATGCGATGACATTCTAAGTGCCAAAATAAGACTATCAGCCAAGAATTTTATATCCAGGAAACTTACCCTTTAAAAATGAAGGAGAGGAAGAATTAAAACTATTTGCAAGTGATATGATCTTGTATATAGAAAATCCTAAGGAATCCACTAAAAGAACTATTTGAACTAATAGTTCAGCAAGCTGGTAGGATATGTCAGTATACAAAAATCAATTGTATTCCGTATAATTTTAATGAACATTCCAAATGTAAAAATAAAACAATTTCATAATAGCATCAAGGAGAAATAAAATACTTAGGAATAAGTTTAACAAAAGTGGCATAAAACATATATTCTGAAAATACAAAATAAGTGGGAAGACATTCCATGTTCATGGATCAGATCTTGATATTATTAAGATGACAATTCTCAAATTGGTGTACAGATTTCAGTGCACTCTGCATCAAAATTCCAGCTGGCTTCTTTGCAGAGTATCGAGAAACTGATTCTGATAGTCCTATGGAAATTCAAGGGACCCAGAATAGCCAAAACAATTCTGAAAAACAAATGTTAGAAGACTCACACTTCCTAATTTCAAATCCTACCAGAAAAGCTATAGTAATCAAGACATTGTGGTACTAGCATAGGGATAGACATACACTGTAATAGAATTGAGAACTCAGAAATAAACCCTTACATTTATAGACAATTGATTTTCAATAAGGGTACCTAGACTATTCAGTGGGGGGAGAAATAGTCTTTTCAACAAATGATGCGGGGGCTAAAACTCCTAGAAGAAAACATTGACATAAATCTTCACGACTTTGGATTAGGCGTTGGTTTCTTAGATGTGACACAAAAAGCATAAGCAACTAAAGAAAAAAATAGATATACTTTATTAAAGGTAAAACTTTTGTGCTTCAGAGGACCCATTGAGAAAGTAAAAAGGCAACCACAGAATGGGAGAAAATATTTGTAAATTATATATCTGCTAAGGGACTTTTATCTAGCATACTTAAAACACTCTTAACATCTCAGTAATCAGAAGTTTTTTAAATGAGCAAAGGAAATGTATAGACATTTCTTTAAAGATGATACACAAATGGCCAACAAGCAAAAGAAAGAAAGATAATATCATTAGTCATTGGGGAAATGTAAATCAAAAACACAATCAGATACTAATTCACTAGCATAGCTATAATTTTTTTACAATAGGTAAATAATAAACTGATGAAAATGTGTAGAAACTGATACCCTCACATATTGCTGGTGGGAATGTAAAATGATGTAACCACTATGGAAAACAATATGACAGTTCATCGAAAAGTTAACCATAGAATTACCATATAGTATAACTTCTACTCCTAGGTATGTACCCAAAAGAACTGTAAACAAGTATTCAGATACTTACACGTGAATGTTCATAGCAACACTATTCATAATGGCTGAAAAGTGAAAACAACCTAAATGTCAATCACCTGATGATAAATAAAGGAATAAAGCACTGATAAATGCTACAAATTCGATGAACCTCAAAATACTATGCTGTGAAAGAAGCCAGATATGAAAGATCACATATTGTATGATTTCATATATATATGAAATATCCAAAATAGGTAAATCTATAAAGACAGCAAATGGTGTCCAGGAGTTGGGGGGACTGAATGCTAAAAGGGCTTGCAGTTTTCTTTTAGGATATTGATAAATCTTGGAACTAGATTTGATGATTGCACAAAATAGTGAGTGTACTGTATGCCACTGAATCATATATTTTAAAATGGTTAATTTTATGCCAAGTGAATTTCACCTCAATTAAAAATTTAAAAATACATATACTAACCAAAAAGAAAAAATTATCGATAAATAGGACTTAGTCGAAACTTAAAAAAAGATATCATTAAGATTAAAAAGCAAGCCATAGAATAGGAGAAAATATTTGTAATACAAATATCTAATAAAGGATTTGTATCCCGAATACATAAAGAAGTCAATATGGAAAATTTTTAAATGTGGCAAGAGAAATGGATACTTCTCAAAAGATTTACAATAAGCACGTGAAAATATGCCCAGTATCATTAGTCGTCAGGGAAATGCAAATTAAACCTCAGTGGGATCCCAGTGTACAAGACTGCCTGCCAATACTAAATGTTGTCAAAGATGTGGAGCAACTGGAACTCTCACATACTGCCAATGGGATATAAAATGGTATGACCATGTTGGAAATCAGTTTGGCAGTTTCATACACCTCTCCTACGACCCAGCAATTTCACTCCTAGATATTTACCTAAGAGAAATGAAAACATGTTAATAAAAAGACTTGTATAAGATTGCTTATATCCTGTTTTATTCCTAGTAACCCAGGAATAGCTGTGTCTAATAACAGGAAAACAGATAAACAAAGTATAGTATATTCATACCATTATATTACTTGGCAGTAAAAAGAAACAAACCTATCAGTGGTAAAATGGGATGGGGACTGACTGCAAAGGGGTATGAAGGAACCTTCTAGGGGATAGGAATGTTTTCTGTCTTCATTGGAGTGTTGAGTATTCAGGGTATACATTTGCCAAAACTTATCAACTATACACTTAAAATCTATAAATTATACCTCAATACAGTTGATTTAAAGTCACGGGGCAGGGGGGCGGGCTTCTCTGACCTGGTAGTTATTCTACTTTATGTGAGCTGCTGAGACCCCAAACTTCAGGTGGGAGAGCAGGAAGCCATATCTACCCACTTGCATCCTGTAAATACAGTAAAAACAACATGGGACAGAGGCCAAGTCATCCTTAATCATTCCATCTTAATTATTTTCTAATGCGGATCATACACCGTGTGGTCAGTCAGGTGTAGTTCCACTGGGAAGGTAGAATTGGACATAGCTTTAGTGGTATCCATGGGGCAGGCACTCTTGATAGTGTAATCATAACAACAGCAGAAAAGATTTTTGCAGCTCTCTTGGCATACTGGATTGGGGAAGGAATGACCAAGAATTATCAGCCATTGTCTCCCTCAAAGGGTAGATTTTGTTCACAAGGAAAAAAAGGACCTGTGTTAGCCTTTGTGGGGCATTTGTGTGGAAGATGAGGGATGATAAGTGTTATATTTTAGAGCAGGGGTCAGCAAATTGACCCACAGGCCAAATCCAGTCTGTAGCCTGTTATTGCACATTCTGTGAACTAAGAATATTTTTTGCATTTTTAAAGGGTTATAAACAGCAAACAAAACCTGATAATATATGACAGAGACTATATACATGGTCTACAAAGTCTAAAATATTTACTCTCTGGCCCTTTAAGGAAGAGTTTGCTGATCCCTATTAATTCACAATCAGGATCAACTAATTTGAGGTAGATTAGCAGGAAAAGGAAATCAAAATTATATTTCTGCCAGATTAAGTAGACTGGTAGTACTTCTCTCATGGATTATAATTGTACAAAAGCCAGAGCCTCTGATAAGTTCTTAGCCTGGGTTTTTCCAATGTGTTTTCCTATACTCCAGCCACACCAGAGAAACTGAAATGCCCCATAAGCTCCAATGTTAGTCCCTATACCAAGAATGCCCTTTCTCCTTCATCTGGTACAATCTTCCTTGTCTACCTAAACTCACCTCCTCAAGGGCGCAGTCAATCCTTCCTGTGTGTTTCATAGCACTTGGCTCACACTGCCATGGTAACACATAACAGACTATTTACTTAGCTCTTCACCTCAGTAGATTGTGAACTTCTTGGGCACAGCAACTGTAGATTTTAAAATTTCTGCTGCCACTGGTTCTAGCACCCAGACATGTGCTTTTAAAATGCTTATTGAACTGAATCTGTCCATTGGTATCCTTTGTCATAGAAGTCTGGGTTGGATAGAGACCAGAGATAGTAATTTGGAGCAGGCTGGGGTAACAAGAGGAAGCAAATTCCCTAGAGCTAATGCATCTGAATTTTATTTTTAGCGAACTGAACAGAGGGATATAAGGAAAGCAAAGTTGAAAGAAAAGAAGGAGCAGAATCAGAATAAGGCTTTACTCCAGGCCATCAAGGTGAGTTCTCAAACTTCAGGCCCTTATGTTCTTGCTAAATCCATTAATCTTGAAGCCTCTTGGGAACATTTTTTTTGGGTGCTTTATCCGAATGAATTTCTTCATTTTCTCTTTGGTGAAGCAGTATGATGAAGGGGCCCTGAAGTCAACACCCTCTGAGTTTAGTCAGCTCTCCCACTTGTGTACATGTGTTGGGCTCAGGTAACCTATACTAAATAGTTGCTATGGGTTAAGCATTATTAATCACAGTAGTTTTCTGAAGTAGGTCTTCTTGTTTCTGTTTTGCTAGATGATGACATAATCTTAGGTGAAAAAACCTCATACAGCTGATGTATGTGAGAGCCAGGTCCTTGTTCTTAGCCACTGTGTTCTACTGCACTGAGAAAGTGTGAATTTTTAGGATGTTGCTCCTCTAACTATAACAACAATGACAAATTCTACCTCCCTTGCCCTCTTTTTCCTGCATTTTAAATGAATGTAGTCTGATCCAAACCCTGTTTTTACCTGGATATCCAGCAAGTCACCTGATGAGCCTTGGTCTTATAAGGGGAAATAACACCTGCTATGAGAGTATGGGGTAGGTTCTTGGTTTCATTCTTTGGTTAAATTATGCACCTATTTAAGTGACTTGACTTTGAGAACTTCAAACTACCAAGATACACTCCACTTATCCCTCCTCACTTCAAGCAATCTATTAACATATATTAATAGATTGAACAGAATGTAATACACCGGATTATCTACCTAATCCTCATTCACGGTGAAGAATTTGGTCATTTTCTAAAATGTAGAATATTGGAATGTACAGACATTTGCCCACAGACCTTTTTTTTTTGGTTCTTTTTTTAGTCCAACTCTGCATCTCAGCTTTCACTGTACAGAAGAATTATTCTCAACAGTAGTATACACTAAGCCATACATAATACATGATATCAATGGTTTAAAGCAGGGGTCAGCAAACTGAACCCCTGCTTGCTTGTTTGTGTTACCTATGGCTGTTTTCACACTACAGGGGCAGAGTTGAGTAGTTAACATCTGCAGAGACCATTTGACCCACAGAGCCTAAAATATTTCTTACCTGATTCTTTAAGGGAAAGTGCTAACCCCTGTTTTAGGAGATATCATCAAAGATAATTTTGATTGCATGTAATGTTTTCCTTGGGCGCTAGCCTTAGGAACCTCCACACAAATACATAAGAGGTGACTTTACTATTTAGACCTTTGATCTATCCTTATTTCCATGAGATAGTTAAGATTAAGTTAGTATGCATTATTTTTAGTATTCCATGTCCTAGCTAAACTATCTGGTAAGATATGAAAGCATTTACCATTTTTGTACATGCCATACTCTTGACCTTTTCTGTGCCTTTGCACATCCTGTTCCTTGGGGTGTAACACCTTTCTACCTCCCCGCATCCCCAGTTTCTCTGCCTTTCAGAGTCTGTTCAAGGCCCAGCATTTCCCAGTCATCTCCAGTCCCCAGACCAAATTAATTCTTCATAATATGCAGTTCCACAGCTCTATTTCTTACTGTATATTATACTTATTTCTATAGCTATGTCCCCACTAAACCATGAGCAGGGTCTTGAGTGCAGGAATTGTGTCTAACTCGTCTCTGTGACAGAGTCCATCCAACATGAGGTTGATGCCCGAGGAAGATAAGTTCAGCAAGTGATGCTTACTATGTGCCAGGCCTCAGCGATAATGAAGATGAATGCTGTGTAGGGCTGGCCCTCAGGGGGCTTGCAGTGTTGTGGTTTCCCTGTTTCAGTAGAATTGATCTGCATCATTCCACACAATAAGGTTTGTCTTTACCCCAGGCTAGGAACATCAGGCTGGTTTCTGAAGCTGCCAGTGAGGATGAAGATTCAGCCTCAGAAGATCTAGGTGAACTTTTTCTGGATAGGCTCAGCTCAGAGAACCCCTATGGAGCTAGGCTGAGTATAGATGACCAGGGCAGACTGAGCTGGCCTGTGCTCTTTCTGTATCCAGAGTATGCCCAGTCGGACTTCATCTCCACTTTTCATGAAGACTCCAGGTACTTACTTGTCCAAGAGTCCTCTGCTTTTGCTTGTGTGATCTTTTCCTGCTATCTCTGCAGGAGGGACAGGTGGATTTTTGGTTGAGGGAAGAGAATAGTATAGAGGGTTTCAATCTGTTTTGGCATAATCTCTATCCTGCACCTGATTTCTCTCTTTACTAATTAGCTTTTGAGTGACAAATACAGTCTCACCATTGTATTGACTGTCAAGTATTGGTACCTATCTGGTGAGATATAAAATCGTTTAAGAGTACATGCATAGTAATGTAAGTGTGCATTTATTAGAAAAAATAAAACTAGCAGTTTTGAAGTGTGATTTCATAGGGTTAATGTTTAGAATACAGCTAAATGTAAGGGATGTTGTTAAGCCTGAGTTAAAGAAAATTACTATATCATAATAGAACAAGTGATACACATACACATTTTGGATACTGTTGTCAAAATGGCTGCTTACATTTCATGTTTTGTACATTCTTGGTATCTCTGATTTGGTGTCTGAGGACAATGATGTGGGAAAGATCATGAGTTATTGATACCCAGAAAGTACATGTTATATCCTTAGGTTTATTGATCATCTAATGGTGATGTTTGGTGAAATGCCCTCTTGGGACTCAGAGCAAAAATACTGCCCTGATAATTTAGAGGTAAGTGAAATTTTATTTTGTTCCTCTGTGGGTTTTTTTGAGGGTTAGGGAGACATTTCACTGCCCTTTTTAAAAAAATTGTAAAATATACAGAACATAAAATTTACCATTTTAGCTATTTTTAAGTGCATAGTACAGTAGCATTAACACATTCACGATCTTATGCAACCATCACCACTATCCATCTTCGTTTGCATCATTCCAATCTGAAACTGTACCCATGAAACAGTAACTCCCTATCCTCCTCCCCTATCCCCCGGAAACCACCATTCTACTTTCTGTTTTTATTAACTTGACTATTTTAGTTACCTCATATGAATGGAGTCATAAAATATTTGTCCTTTTATGTCTGGCATAATGTCTTCAAGGTTCATCCATGTTGTAACATGTATCAGAATTTCCTTTTTAAGGCTGAATAATATTCCATTGTTGGGATTTAAAAAAATAATCATAATTTATAGTACAAATAATTTATCTTCTATCCATTTCAGAATAAGATGCCAGCTGATGCCCCACCACCCTTGAATACTTTAGCATCTCCTTCCTACAAACAAGGACATTTTCCATCAGAATCCTAATCAACCATCAATATTAAGAAATTAACTTTGGTACAGTAGTGCCACCTAATCTTCACATTCTGTTCAGTTTTTACAGATTGTCCCAGTAATGTTCTTTATAGCAAACAGATCTGTTCAGTATCCCACATTGTATTGTATTTAGTGGTCATGTCCCTTTAGTCTCCTTCAGGCTGTGGAAGAATTTCTCAGTCTTTCTTCAGTTTTCTAGATCTTAACACTTTTGAAGACCAGGTATTTTGTGGAAAGTCCATCAGTGTGGGTTTGTCTTTGTTTTCGTGACTAGATCTGGATTACGCATATTTGATTGGAATATCACATAAGTGATGCTGTGTTTTGTTGCATCCTGTCAGGTGCCCATGATTTCAGTTTGCCATTACTGATGACATTCACTTTGATCATCTGATTGAGGTGGGGGTTTCTGACAGGCTTCTCTATTGTAAAGTTACTATTTTTCATTTTGTAATTAGTATTTTATAGGGAGGTACTTTGAAATAATTAAATATCCCATTGTTTATCACACCTTGGACATAATCATTTATTTGTATAGGTATGTTTGTGGTTTTCTATTCATTGAGTTAAAATCTGTTACTATGTTATGTTATACTTGAATTGTCTCAGATTTGGCCAGTGGGAATCTCTTCAAATTGTGTCCTTTTGACTTGTTTCCATTTTTTAAGCACTTCTTTGCTTTCTAGCACAAGTTGTTCTAGGCCCAAATTGTGCTTTTCTTGTCCTAGCTCTGGAGTCAGCCATTTTCCCCAAGGAGCCCTGGTTCTTTTTAGTGAAAAAATGGTATTTAGAAACCAAGATCTGTGCAAGGTATACTCATAATTATGGGGGTGGGGAGGTGCACTGCTCCAATGCTCTGTTGGGGCGGGGGGCGTGGGGAGGGAGAGGACATGAGGTCTCACTGGTATCTTCAGTTGATTCAACACCACAGGATCTCTTCCTTTCTGTATTTGTAGCACTGGCTTCTATTATTCTTAATATATTTATTAATTTGACCAATCTTTATATTTAATCCTACTCCTGTCACCACCACTGTCCCCTCTCTCATGTGAAACCTTTCTCACTCTGCTTGGACTCTTGATTCACATCAGGCTGCCTCCCCAGTATAGGTGCCCTTCTCATCCTGTGCACTCTCTTGACACCCCACACTGCATGAACATCCTCTTTGTCCTGCTTGGTTCCCACTCCCCATAGCAGGATGCCCCTGCCATTAATGGCTGCCTTCTTCACCCTGATTAGGCCCCTATATCGGCTGTTCTCATCCATAGACACCCTCCTCACCCCATGTAGCCTTTGACATCCCACCCCGGGCAGCCATCTACCAGGAAGCCCTTCTCACCATGCTTAGGCTGGCTGGCCCCCAGCAAGGATCCCCTCTTCTAGGGGCTGGGCTTTGAGTCCATCACCCCTGCAGCCCTCCTCTGCAGATGCTTCCTCACCCTGCTTGGGCTTTGACACCAGTACAAGTTTATCTTCCATGTGGACATCCTTCTGCCCCTGCTCTGGGCCACCATGACTTCCCCCATGCCTATGGTTCTGTGACTGAATTGTTGGGGATGGGAAGCCTTATAGGTCTGGGCTTGTGTCATGGCTCCTTTGTTTACTGGCTGGATTTTTTTGGTGAGTTATTTCTCTTCTCTGAGTATTGGTTTTATCTTTCGAAAAGTGGAGGTGATAGTACCTTTTTTAGTGTCACAGGGGAGGACTGAGCGCTTTCTACGCCACAGCCTATAAAGGAGCCGTTCACTGAGTAATAGTCACCATCTCTTTAACTTTTCCCTAGATTTGGCCTCAACATGCCTGGTGCTGCTATATCCCTTTGTGTGTATCTGACTCCTGCTCCTTCATTAATCTTACAGGTCTACTTTGAAGATGAGGACAGGGCAGAACTGTACCGGGTGCCTCCCAAGAGCACCCTGCTGCAGGTGCTGCAGCACCCCAGGTGAGTCATTTCATGGGGCTGAGTAGACCGGGGAAGATGTTCATGTACTATCTCAGGGATACAGCTACATTCTCATTTCACTGTTGATTGCCTTGTATTCTCTCCCTTCTGCCCTGGACACAAAACCGTGAGACACCAACCATGGAGACTGGCCTGGCCATTGGCCAAGCAGGTGGCAGTGTGATGACTCAGCTCATTGCACTGTAGCCTTGACACCCTCAGACTGGGAGAACTGAATGGCACTTGTCTGAGGAGGGTAAAGCTTTCCTGAAGACAACTTGGATGGCTCTCTGTTCCCAATTGTGCCTTGTCCCTGATGCTGTTATATGGAAAGAACATTGGCTCTTAAAGTCAGATAGCATCATTTACTGGCTCTTTGACCCTGAGCACACACTGCCTCTCTGGGGTGGTTTCCTCATCTCTTGAATGGTAATGATAACTTTTGCCTACATATTTCTCAAGGAATTTGAGAGTTGATGAGAGAGTAGGAGTCAAAGTGCTTTTTTAACTATAAAGGTCAATTGTGCTGTAAGTGGGCATATTGGTTAGTAGCAGTGGCAGCCAGTTGGATTTGGTTGTTGTCAATTTCTTCTGCTTTGGGGTGTTCCTGGATTATAAAGGATTGCCCTCAGTAGACGTATAAATTGACTCATAGACTACTTTTTCCTAAGCTTTGAGCAAAGCAAATGTTCTTGCATTTAGGCTCAGAGTCTGATGTGTTAGGGGAATGAAGGTGGTTGGGTGTGGTGGGAGATGAGGCTAGAGAGCTGAATTAAGGCCATGTGGGAAGGCCTTGGTGCCCTGCCTGAGGAGTGTGACCTTCATCCTGACAATGGTGTGTGGAGCCACAGAGGTGCTTGTTTAGGTAAAATTTACATAATGATGTAAGATTTTAGGTGTACTATTTGATTGGTGAGGTCAAAAGTAGGGGTTGGGTCAGAGAGAGATTTAGGAGGCAGATTGGATGGGAATTGGTGATGTGGTGACTGACTTGGTAGGGGTGTCCAGCTGGTGTTGAGGCTTCTGCTTTGGGTTGGCAGGCAGGAGGTGAAGATTCTTCAGTTATGATCGATGATTTCTCTTGGCAGTGTTTTTTCTGGCCCCAAATCTCTCTATTTTATAGACAAATTTTTAGCTGTTCATTTTCTCAGTAGTTAGCAAATTACCTAGATTCTTCAAAGGCCCAAGGTCTACTCCCGCTCATTTATTCCCCTCCCCCTAAAAAAGGGGGGGAGAAAGCTAAACAGAAAGCAGACTGATTTGTCGAGAAAGAACAATTTCATGCTTCTCAGAAAATGTAAATGCTGTTGGAAGTGATTTTTAAATGACTGGTATAGACAAGAGGCTACCCAGGACAGGTTTCCAGCAACTTCAGACCCTGGACTGGATGGACCCAGAATACAGGCTCCTCTGTCCAGTACTAGGTATATTAGGTAATATGCTAACATTCTGATCTAGAAGACCAAAGCCTTGCTCATCTCTCCAATCTGCCTCACTCTGTTTGCTTTATGCCCAACAATAGCGAAAGCTCTGGTGACCTGTACCCCCTAGCTCTGCTTCCCCATCACCCCTTTCCAAATAAAGTCAAGCTCAGACATAGCACCTTCTATGAGCCATTCCTTATTTCCCTTCTCACAGAAGGAATCATGCTCATTGTGCTAACACTGTACTTTACAAACGCTTCTACAATTGTGCCTCGCTGTCATAAATTGATTATTTATCTCCCTCTCCCCTGGGCTTGAGAGCAGGGATAATGGTTTTCATTTGTTTTATAGTCTTTCTAGCACAGGGCTTGGTGCACCCTGGGCATTCACTGTTGAGTGAATGAATGAAAGCATGTTCCTATAGTGTTCTTGTCATGTTTAGCCACACACATACAGTGATGCTAGAGGACTGGCCCAAAGGTTCTGGCTAGGTTGTAAAGGGGCGGGGGTTGGGGGAAAGGCAGGCTATGCTAATTTGCCAGATTTATAAACAGCCAAACAAAATGTGTTAAACTTGCATTTTAATGTTGACTCGCATCCAAAGGTTCACCTTGAATGTTGTTGGGAAGGTCCATGAATAAGATTGCAATTCAATTGACCCCTCTCTTTTGTTGTGTTCACTGCAGGTACTTTGTAAAAGCCCTGACACCAGCATTTTTGGTCTGTGTAGGATCCTCTCCTTTTTGCAGAAATTATCTCCAGGGGAGAAAGGTGCACCAGGTGAAGTGACTGAGCCAGGCTGTGGGAACCAGGCTTGCTGGATCTCCTTCCTCATTCTCCTGTCTGGAATCCAGTGTACTTGAATCTGTTGGACATACTTCTAGACTGTCTAGTTGGATACACTATCTTTTTATCACCCTGGGGACAGTCCTTCCTCACATTATGGTGGGAGAGGAGCTGCTGACTTCCCTGAACCGCAGCCTTTCTGGTCAGAGTGCTGAGCCCCGAACTGGTCTTCATCCTCTATTGATAGAAAACTCTACGCCTTGGTCAGGACATCCTTGGACTCACTGTGAGCTGTGTTAACCACCAGCCTCCATCTCTAAATGGACCATCTGTTGCAGTTAACTATAGCAGCTGACCCAAGGAACTCCCTGGACTGACTTAGGATCTAGTGACCTGGTTCTGAAGCTTTGTGGAGTTGGAGGCCTCAGAGAAGCTACCCCTCAAACTGCACATAGACAAACCATGCATGGAATTTGAAGGCAGTAAAGCTGAGCGACTCTAGCCTCTGGTTATTTCATGAGCACAGAAGGTTGCTCTGTGGGGTGCTGTAGATGCCTTGGTGTGTGATGGGGCCGGGACAGCTGGGTCCTATTTCTCCATTTATAGAGACCTGAAATCTGGGATCCCCTAGAACCCCTAAAAAGTTTGCTAATTTTTCTGATCTTTGCAATATGGAGGACTGTGCCACACTTGGACAGTGGATTCAGCATTCCTCCCCAGTTTTCACATTTCAGGATTTTGTGCCTTTTAAACTGGAGAGTCTTTCTGCATGTTGACTTATTGTCATAGATTGTATTTTTGTCTGCAACTGTTTGCTTCCTTTTTCCTAGAGGGTTTTATATATTCTTCTTACCTATAGCCATGTGACTTCCTGCAGTGCCCACCACATCCCCCTGGGAGTTGTGTACCTTCCTGAAGAGCCATTGCATGTTAGGCTCATGCTCTTTTCCCTCTGCTATGAGAAACTTTCCCAGATTGTGGCTGTTCCTTCAGCCTGGGTGCCAGAAGGGTAAGACTGGAGCAGAGCTGCAGCAGCTGGCCTGCAGCCACTGACTGTGACACAAGTGAGAAATGAATGTTTGTTGTAATAATCAGGGGTTGTGTGCTGTTTGTTACTATAGCAAGCTAACTAATACATCATTAAACTGAAACCAGCTGCTGTCCTTAAGGTGGACTAATGTGGGATTTCGTGCTGTGGCCTCCTTGCCTTTGAAGGTCAGTTTGTTGTGGAATATTGACAACCATGCAGCTTTCCTTCCAGGTGCAGGTCCCTGCGTGTGGCTTGTGGCCAGGAAGCTGAAGTCCAGCCTTCCTCCCAAGCCTGGCTGAGGCCATGCTTCCTCACTCCCCAGCTAGAGACTCCTACTTGGCTCTCTTTGAAAGAACCCAGCACTTTGTGTAAGAGGCCTAACATTTAGTAACAACCCTAGCAGACACTCTAGTAGCCCCCTCAGTCACCTCACTGTCTCAGGGCAAAGCAGGTTCCAGTGTGCTGCCTTACTTCTCTGTGAAACAGATTACCCCACCCTCCCCCCAACACTGGGATGAGATGCCAGAAAGCAGGTTATACATTCAGAACTACACACCTGACAAGGGTTGTCACGTGACCATCCCTGTCACCCAGCCCTTTTCCATAAGGGCTCTTCTCGACCAGCTTCTGTTTTCCCTTCATTCCCTCCCTTTCTCTCCAGCTAGGGGTGGGGGCAGAAGTGCACAGGGGAGAAATGGGACTTAGAATGACAGGACTGTTAGACCAGAGGTAGGATCCTGGTGGTTGCTGACTTGCTGTGACTATAAGGGACTGTGATAAGAGCCTATTTCATCTGTAAAATGATTCACTATACCACCCACCTCATAGGCATGTCCATGGCACTTATATGCAGATATTGTATGCAGAGTGCCTGGCACACTATTCAGTAACTAGCTCTTAAGTAAACAGGCACACATCTATGCAAACCAGGAGTAGCACTAGACCAGTAGCTCTCAACCAGGGGACTTGCCAATATCTAAAGACATTTTTGGTTTCGTGACTTGTTGGGATGCCGCTGGCATCTAGTGGGTTGAAACCAGGGATGCTGCCTAACATCCTACCCTGCATAGGACAGGTCTCCAAACAAAGAATTATCTGAGCCAAATTAATACTGAGTTTGAGAAATGCTGCACTAAACCTTCCAGAAGGTGAGCTCTCAAGAGGGTAGGGGCCAAATGAGGATTTGTCTTGAGTGCCCAGGCCTAACACCCAGTGGGAGTTCAGTGAGTGTGAGTGTGCTAATGAATGGATGGATGAATGAACAGATGAAAGAACTATGAAATGAAAAGCATTCCTGTTCCAAGACTCCACTTACACACACACAACCAACAGCAATGGTATTCCCAGGGTTGAGCCCAACATGGCTGTCTTATACCTCCTTCAGGAAGGCTCCTGGCCTCACAAGCCCACAGGCTTTGCCTCTGACCTCTGCCATCTTCTCTGGGTGCAAGAGAGTGGAATGAGCATGAACTTAGGAGTGGGCCTGAGGTTAGGACTACAACTCTGCTAGGCCAGAGAGCAGGTGTCCCTGTGTTCTGCCCACCATGGGACCTCCCCTTCCAGTTCCCTGGCCAGTAGAAGCCTAGCTAAGCGGGCGGGGAATGTGGGATAAAAGCCCTGGGGGTGCCCCTTATTTAGGGGCAGGGCCGGTGGGACAGGCAGCCCAAGAGGCAGATGACTCCAAGGGGAGCATGTGGGCCTGGCCACTGCCCAGTGCTTCCCCAGCCACCTGCCCATGGCTGAGACTCCAGCAGAGCCAGAGTCAGCTCCTGCAGGGCCTCAACCCTCCTCCGACTCATTTTACAGATGAGGAAACTGAGGCCAAGAGAGGAGGGGCAAGGCACCAGCATTCTCAGCATCCCTGACTTACAAAGCCTTTCCCACCACGTGGGGGTCCCTCCTTCCTACAGGACAGGAGCGCAGCTCTTCTCTCTGGTTACTTCTGTGGATTTAGGGTGGCAGCTGGAGAATTGGGTGGGGGTACAAAGTCCTCTTAAGCTACCCTGAAACACACTACTTGCTGGTTAGGTACACACATGCAGGAAGGGAACCAAGAGACATTATGGCAGCTGTCAACATGGAGTTCCGGCACTGTGCAAACCTGAATTCTCATTTTAACAGCCCCAGTCTCGGGTCTAGGATCCCAATTTTATAAATAAGGAGATGGGGGCATGCAGCCTTGCCATGGCTGATTGTCAGAGCCATGATACGAAACCAAGCATTTCACTCCAGAGCCCATCTGCCTCCTTTTTTGTGTTCCTTTTATTCTGTTTGGTTACAAATATTTAACAAGCACCAACCAAGGATAGGGCATAAAGGTTGAAGTGCATCAGGCACCCTCTGCCATCAAGGTCATGTTGTTGAGTGGATGTCATAAATCTAACTCTGGGCTAGAAACTGCTCCAGTGAAGAAAAATAAAGCCACAAAAGCAAGTCTGTCCATGCCTCTGCAATGAGCCCCCTGTGGCTCCCCCTCATCAATATAGTGTGGCATCCAGGGTCCTTCAGGATCTGGCCCCTTACTACCTCTGCAGCTTTCTCTCTCTGGCTTCCTTAGCCCAGTCATCCTGAACACATTTCAGCTATGGGGCAGGAGGGTGCAGTGGCTTAGAGTACTAGCTGTGGAGCCAGGCTGCCTGCCCTCCATTTCCAGCCCCACAACTCACTTAGCTATATGGCCTCCAGACGATTTGCTTAAACACTGTACCTCAGTTTCCTCATCTACGATATAAACAGGATAGTATCACTTACCTCATGCAGATGCTGTGAGGATTAAATGAGTTAACTATGTGAAGCACATGTAACAGCTTGCCTTAAGTGTTCAATCGATGACACTTTTTTTTTAATTCTCCATCTTGCCATGCTCTTAACTTTGGGCCTTTGTATATTGTTCCCTCTGCCTGGAACATTATTTCCACTTGCTCTCCTTCCTCCATACCCAACTGTTTCTCCCTTTAACACCTAGTCTTCAATCAGGCCCAGCTGCCTCCTCCAGGAAGCCCTCCTGGCCCCTTATCCCACTTGTCCCATGACCCCTGCACCATCACTACATTTACCACATTGCACTGTAATTGTCTGTCTACTGGATGGTTCCTCCCACTTCTCCGTAAGCTGAGTAAGGGACCCTGAACTGTACGCTTTTGTACTGCCAGGACCGAGCAGAGCACCTGCTCAACAGATAGTAGGTGCACGACAAATAACTATCGACTGATGACACGGAGGAAGGAGTGATGAATTCTGAACAGATGGGGGGTGGAAGCCGCCATACATGATGAATGTGGGCCATGAAGCTGAAGAAATTGGTGGGGTGGGGTAAGTGGGTGGGCCTTCATGCAAGGGCAAGGAGCCTTGGAAAGGCACATTTCAGGGGTAGTGCATATGCTGGCCTGGCTCAATAGTGGCAGCTGTCATCTATGGAGCACTTAAGATATGCTAGATAGACGGCATTCTAGGTGATTTATGTGGACTGGCACACTTAGTCCTCTCAACACCTCTAGAAGGCATATAGTTTTATGGCACCATTTTAATAAAAAAAAAGTGGCCCCAATGGGGTGGGTAACTTGCCCAAAGTCAACTAGCTAGTAAAAGTAGAGTCTGGACTCAAATTCAGGACTCCTCTAAACCCTTTAGGAGATATTAATAGTGACAAGACTGGGCCCCTGCCTTTGAGAAGTTGGCAATAGCCCCAGCAGCCCTTGCCTGCTCACTCCAAGGTTATGGTAAAGTCTTGGCATTCACTGTCATGCAACGACCCCACCCTGAGTAGAAGAATCCAGTCTGCGGAAACCCCTGCCAGAGCCCACAGCTGAATCTCCACAGCACGCGACACCCCACCAATGAGTCTCCTGTCAGCCCATGAGCTTTCCGGGTGAGCCTGGGCAGGAGGTTCTACCCTTACAAATGGGGCATCCTCATTTAGCATTAATTGGTAAGTGCCTCCTCTTCACTCTACTGGCTCTACAGTTTTAATTAGCTAAGAGCAATTAAGCTTTCACCATGGAAGCTCATTAGTAGCCTTTAGATTTGCTGGTTTAACAGGAGTGGACACCATCCCGTCACCAAAGTGGTGCCTGAATGTGGGGAGCCTAGAGGTACCCCCTCTTTTGCTAGCCCACATGTACCACTCACTCACCTACTGTGTACAAAGGCCTAACTGGCTTAATATAAGGGGCAACTGCCAAGCACCTGCTGAGCCAGGCACTGTTGTCCCCATTTTACCAATGAAGCATAGGGAGTATGAGGAAGGTCAAACGTGTACAAAGTCATATGGCTATCAAGTGGCCCAGGCAGTCTGACTCAAGCCTCTAGTCTGAGTCACTATGATGTAAGCCATTATTTTAAATTAAGTGAAGTATCTTGATTTTTTTTTTCAAGTTCCCTAAGCTTGCAATAACATCATAACATTTTTTCCCATTTTCTATATTATAGAAAACTACTCACACTTATAAAAACTTATTCTAACTAAAACAAAGCTTTACATGCCCTTGGATGTGCAACGATCCATTCTAAAAAGCATTCTGGCACCTTGGTATAGAAATGGATGGTGGGAACTTTGTGAAGAGCCTGGCATTCAAGTAGTTAGGAAATGACAATTTCAACAGATTTCTTTTATGGATAGCCCAGCAGGTGTTTCTTCCATTTAAATACAGTATATGAATGGAGCCCTTGATTTACATCCTATGCTTGATTTACATGTTGATTCGGTTATGCACCAGCCTTTGTCCCCAAGTATTAATTCTGCTAAATATTCCTAGCCAGTTGCTTCTAGATCTCCCAAGGAATGAGCAATGATAATACAGCCAGTACCAGTTATTTCGCCAGCATCTCCATTTCATCAATTCATGGCAAGAAGTAACACTGGCGAGTTTAGGAAGGAGAAAGTTTGAGTATGTCTATCTTGCCTCTAAGGAGATGGAACCATTCTGCAGGCATTACTTACTTCTTGCTGGTGGCATTCCCCAGGAAGGATGTAAAGCATCTAAGCAAGATAAAATTAACAGCAGAACCTGAGCTCCCAATGGGCATTTTCTAAGTCACCTAGTATTAAGAAAATGTTCCCTGAGAGCATAGCAAAGGTTAAGCATAACATATAAGCTCAGCCAACACCCAGACAACCCTGGGAGGTAGGTACCATTATCATGAGCGTATCTTACAGATGAAGAAATGTGAAATGCACAAAGGTCAGGTAATTTATCTAAGGTCACATCCCTGGTAAGAGGTGGATCTAGGATTGTCTCTTTAAGGTTCTGATCTTTCCACCAAATTACACTGATCTTGGCTACTAGAACAAACACTGGCTTAGCAATCAGAACACCTAGTGTGTGGGTAGCTGCCTTCTCTGAGCCCACCTTGTAGTTGAGCGTTTCTTATACTCTATTTGTTTCTCTTGGAAAATAGAGGATGGGTATGTTTCATACATAGAAGCTTCTGTAGTTCAAAGGCTGATTTAGCCTGACTTCTCAATACCATATCGACAGGAAGCAGCCTAATTTGGGGGATGTAGCACCTGGCCTGCAATCAGGCCTTTTGTCAGTCAGATGGTATGTGGCAGGTTAATTCCCACTCCAGGCCTGTTTCCCATTGTGAAGTGAGGGCTGGACAGGCAGGCTCCAAGTTCTCCTCCCATTCTAAAGTTCCATGATTCTACATCATCCCCAAATCATTCTATAACTTGCACATTTGTCAAGAGTTTAAAATTAATTGGGTGGTTTTTAAAAGTTCTTACATTTGGCTAGCATTCCAAAAATAAGATTATAAAGCACAAACTTAAAAAATATTATATATATATATATGCACCCATATGCGCGAATTCCAATTTCTCATTAGTTAAGGCTAACTTGATTAGAGACATAAATAATTCAGTTTTACTTACTGAAATCACTTGCATAGGCAGAGGCCATGCATTGTAGTGGGGAGGACAGGTTTTGGCCAATACTTGGATTCTAGCTCTGATACTTAAGAGCTTTGCTCATTGGTAAAATGAGAGTAACAGCACCTACTGTACTATTTCAAGGTCTGAAAATGGTGCAAAAAAAAGGGCATCACAGCACAGTGGCACATGGCAGGCCCCCAACAAATAATGACCAGACCATTAAAAGCAGAGAGCTCACACCAGTCTGATAATATACAACAAAAATTACTCAAACGCTCAACTGCAAGGTGGGCTCAGAGAAGGCGGCTACCCACACACTAGGAGCTCTCAATAGACTTTGCAAGTTAGAATCATCTAAGGAACTTTAAAATTCCTGATACCCAGCCACACCCGATTATAACCTGAACCTCTGGGTAGGAACCAGGTGATTCCAACGTGCAGCCAAGGGTAAGCTCCCTTGCTTTACAATCCAGCCTTTCTGGTCTTCTCTCAGAAGCTGCATCTCCTGGCCTGATGCTGGGCCCCCAACCTCCAGTGGTAAGCCTGGGAGTCATTATGGCTTGGCATATGCATTAATTAGGGAACCTGATGGTAGGTGCTTGGGGTGGGGTTACTCCAGCTGTAACAGCAGTAGCAGTAATAAGCTGCTGGGAAGCTGCGTGGCAGGTGCAACAATTGGCCAAGACAGAACTGCAGTAGACTAGGAATCAGCCTAGGACCCTGTAGTTGCTGACCAACTACAAGAGGCTGGCCGCCACACAAAGAGCTGCCCCCAACAAGAAGGAACGCCATCAGGGCTGAATGGGAGAGTGCTGGGGAAAACCACTTCCAGGAGCTGTCAGGCATGTTTTCAGGAGGTGGTGGCCTTGAGCTTGCCCTTGATATATCCTTGTTAGATTTGGACATGTCCAAGACCCTAATCTAGGGAGCACGAGCAATGAAAGCAGGCAGCACTGCAGTAGTGGCTCAAGCCCGCTCCTAATTTGCCACATAATGCAGGCAGAGAACTTAATATTCACCCAGTTGTAGCTCTAGGATCCAACTCTGCCCTAACACAGTCACCGTGGCACTCGAAGCCTGCTATCCTGTATCTGTGGGGAGAAATGGTTTAAAACACTTTCTCGGCCACCCATTTTTTTTCTTTGAGTGGAGTATAGAAATGATAGCAAAAGAAGAGTCTCAAGACAGGAAGCCACTACACTAAGATGGCAGGTGTCACCACTGTTTCAAATGAACATGCAAAGCCCATCCCAATAGTTTGACTTTATTCCATCGATCCAACATGATCTCAGAGTGGAGTGGTCTAAGTAGAGCCTGGTCTCTGGAGGTGCTTTTGGGGCTCATGAATTGATTAAATCAACTTCCTGTGTAGCTCAGACTAAGGAGGATCAGAGGAACCAGATCTGTCATGCACCTCTCATGGGACCAGCCAGTGACAGACAGTTAAGGAATTTACAGATCTAGTTCCATTTTCTCATGTCACAGATGGAGAAACAAGTCTCAGCAGGGGAGAGGATGAGTCCAAGTTGATCAGTGCTGGTGGGCCTGGTATGCAGCAACTGGCCTGTAATCAGACCATCACAACTGGAGGGCCCTGGCGATCAGCCACTCCCATCCTTCACATGGGAAACTCAGCTCCCGGAAGGGCAGTGACTCACCTGAGAGCCAACATGAGAACTTTGCCCTTTCTTGCCTCTCTGTCTCCTAATGAAGCTTCCACATCGGAATAAAAAAGGGACTGTACGTGGTAGCATGGCCAATCCAGAGAAAGGGACCAAGTTAATGACTTTAAATACAAGTCCTCTGAGCAAATGACTGAATAAAAATTGGTTTCCCTAACATATTCTTACCTTCCATGAGCTGCCCTGGTTCTGGAGAGACCAGCTCCAGAAAAGAGTGAAGGCAAAGGCAGCGTCAGAGCGAACTCCAAGGCTGCGAGATGCGTTGGGGTGGGCTGGGAGTACTCAGACAACCTGCACTTGGCTCAGTAATTCTGTGACTCCTTCCTTGGTGAGAAAGACCACCTTGCCAGTGTTTTGGCACCACACTTCAAAATGGGCAGGGTCCTCCAGGGCCCTCTTGCCAGTGATGATCACAAAGGGGTAGCCAAACTTGTTGGCGTCTTTCAGTCTGTTTCCAATTGTCAGATGGGTCCTGTCGTCCAGCAGGACCTCCCCGTGAAGCTGCGGCACCGCCTCTGTGATGTGGTCGTACAGGTGCTCCGTGAGCTCTGCGGCTCCCGCCTCCTTACTGCCCTTCTTCGGTGGGATGAGGCAGACTTGGTAAGGGGCCAGAAGGCCAGGCCAGCGGATGCAGTCTTCTGTAGAGAGAACCTCAATGGCAGCAGCCAAGATCCGTGTCACGCCCAGGCCATAGCACCCCATTTCAGCCAAGGATGGTTTGCCATGGGCGTTGATAAACTGGGCATTGAAAATGGAGGAGTACTTGGTGCCCAGGTAAAATGTGTGCCCCACTTCAATGCCTTTGGTTTTAGTCAGTGGTCCCTGGCAAGCAGGGCAGTTCCTTTGTGATAAGTCTAGTGCCTCTATGTTGGCTGAGAAGCTGCAGCTGGAACAGACTGCAAACTGGTCCTCTCCAACATCCATTGGTAGCTGGAACTCATGAGACATCATGCCCCCGATGCTACCCACGTCTGCCTGGACCTTGACACACTGCAGCCCCAGTCTGTCAAACAGGCTGTTGTAGGCATCACACACCAGGCTGTAGGTCTGCTGGGCGGCCTCTGGGGAGGAGTCAAAGGTGTACATGTCCTTCATGTAAAACTCTCGGCCACGGAGAAGGCCAAAGCGGGGCCTGGGCTCATCCCGAAACTTTCTTGTCACCTGGTACAGCAGGAACGGAAGCTGCTTGTAGGACAGCGTCTTCTGGGACGCGACCAGGGCTGTAATGGCTTCCTCGTGAGTTGGTCCTAAGCAGTATTCCTTGCCGTGTCTGTCTCTAAGTTTTAGCAGCTCCTTGCCCATCAAGTCCCACCGGTTGGTGGCGCGCCAGAGCTCTGCAGGGCTGAGGCTGGGCATGTTGACCTTCTGTCCCCCAATGGCCTGCATCTCCTGGTCTATCACCCGCACCAGCTTCTCCATGGCACGAACCGTGTAAGGCAGGAGGTGGTAACACCCGGAGCTTGCGGGGTGGATCAAGCCCACCTGCAGCATCAGCCGCTGGCTCTTACAGGTCAGGTCTCCAGACCTGCCCTCCAGGGAGAGCACCTGGTCTTCCCGAAGGTTCTGGGGCTGGAACATTCGGGACAATGTCAAGCGCTTCCCTCTCCCTGGGGCGCAGTGGTGAAACCTGCAGGGGATATACCCGGAAAGCTGGTGGCTGCAGGTGGCCAGTGCTCTGAATCTTGCTAGCAGCCCTTCCATGCCACCCCGGCATAGGAAGCACCTGTGCCTGGAGAAAAATGAGTTGTGCACGAATAAGCATTAACTACATTCTGACACTACGAAGTAGCCAGCTCAGTCTGGTCTCCAATAAACTTCTGAGACAACCACTGATTCTGCAGATGCAAACCCTTTCGTTTCCAATTTCCTAGCGGATCCAAGTACTACTTTTTTTTTACCTCTTGTTGTCATGTAAAAAAAAATATTTTTTCATTTACAAAAACTATAATAGCATACTGTGGAGAGACAGGAATGGGTGGCGACTGCACAGGCTCTGGAACCAAACAGCCCGGTTTCCAAGCAGGCTTCCCACGCACAGCTGGGGACACGTGACTTACGCCCTCTGTGCTCAGTTTCTTCATCTGTAAAATGGCAGTGCAATAGGACCTACCTTCTAGGTTTATTGTAGGAACTTAGAAGAGTTATAAGAAGTTACTAGAACAGCATCTGGCACAGTCTACGAGCTCAATGGATGTTTGCTATTGTTATTACAGAAAACTGGGAAAAAACAGAAACAAATAAAAAAGAAAACGAAAGCAACTATAACCCCTCAGCCCAGAGACAACTACAGCTGATGATGCCCTCTCTTCTGCCAGCCCTGTCCTTTGCCCACCCCGCCCCCCTCAAGTGTCAACTGTTGTATGCTTCTTCCCTTCTCTCACACACACTCCCAGGTCAGGCCGCGTGCTGACTCCTGGAGAACACACTGCACTTCAAACTCAGCACCCTAAGAAGCTCAGCACCTTCCCCCCAAACCCACCCCCTATCACTCCGAATGGCACCATAAGCCACCCTTTGTGTATACCAAAAGACCGGTGCATTTCCCTGTCCTGCATGCCCCACATACACCAACCCTCTTGGCCCTGTCATTTCTACCTGTTCCATTTGTCCTTCTCTCCATTTCCACAGCCTCTGCCCAGGTCCAGGCCACTATCATCGTGTCATGCTGCAGCCACAGGGGACACTTCCAAAAACACATACGGTAACAGTTTTTCTTGCTTAAAATCCTCCAGTGGCTTCCTGGTACCCTGAGAATCGGGTCTAAGCTTCTGACCTTCACGGTGCCCCCGGCCCCACGTGAGCTGGCTACTGGTCCCCTAAGACCTCTTCTCGCCATCGCCCTCTCCGTGTCCCAGTTGCACCATGCTCGCTTTTGAACACACTGCCCCTTTGCATACCAACATCTACCCATCCTTCAGGCCTCAGGGTTACCACCCTGTCCTCTAGGATGCCTTCCTTGTCCCACCCCTCATACTGCAAAGACCAGCTTCTCCTGCAGCAGCCCATTTGTCCCCTATCAAATCCCAATCGCTCTTTGGAGTTACTGCACGTTGGGCTGCTTGTCTTCCAGGCACTCTGCTCTGTGCGGCCAGGGACCACCTCTACCTTGCTCTCCACTCAGCACACAGCAGGGGCTGACTAGACACTGTCTGATGAATGAGTCCGCAGGTTTCTCTATGACTTTAGCAAATAGTCACACATGTCTAATGGCAGTACAACAATTCATTGACTGACCATATCAAGAAGGATTCTCTTACTACCAGAGAGTTGTCACCTCAGGCAGCCTCATCCATTTCTCCATGCACTGTACAAATATTATCATTTCTTATGTGGCCTAGGACCTGAAAAAGTTTAGGAGGCACTGAGTCAGAGTCCTAGTGTGACCGCATGGAAAAGTGTGGGCCCTGGAGGCATGGCACATGTGGTTCACACCTGCCCCCATCACTTGAGGTCCCACCTCAGGCCAGTGGCCCAAGCCAGAAGTGCCTTCACCTTTGGCTCTTCCTAAAGCAAACAAATCTTTCTTCAAGATTTCTCTTAAGCCCACCCTCTTCTTTCTGTCCCTTATTGCCTCAATGATGGGTTAGCCCCTCAATACCGCTTGCGACATTACAGTATACTAGTGGTTCTGAAACTTAAGTGAGCATCAGAATCACCTGGAGAGCTTGTTAAAACACTTGATTGTAGGGCCTCACCTGCAGTTTCTGATTCAGGAGGTCTGGGGTAAAGACAGAGAACCTGCATTTCTAACAAGTTCCCAGGTGATGCTGATGCTGCTAGTCCAGGGGCAGCACTGGGAGCACCAATGCCTAACTGTTTACCCACTCTGCTTTAGATTGTAAATTACATGTAGGCAAAAACCATGTATATTTTATTCCAAGTTGTACCTGCAGGATCCAGCATGGTGCCTGGACACAGCAGACACTCAATAAAGGTTTATTAATGAATGAACTGAACAATTCTTGACCCCGTCTGTCCAGTGCCCATATTACAGTTGATTCAATCTCTCTCCTGTTTATAATTCATTAACAGTTCCCCAATAATTTTCTCAGAATTGTACCAAAGCCTCTTCATATTTTTATCCCAACATACCTCTTCCAGCTTATCCTGCCCCTCCCCTAACACATCCCCAAATTGCTCATTGTTCTAAGTACAGGCAAACTTCCCCCCAGCACCTCCAATTCATCAAAGTTCACTTATTGCAAGAAGCCTTCACCAATCCTTCCAAACAGAGAGTCGCTTCCTTCTCTGTGTTCCCACTGAAAACACTTCTAAACACTTCTTTATAGTATATTGCAGTGGAATAATTCTCAAACATTATTTGGAGAAACTGCTATGTGCCAGGCATTGGGAATGAATGTTTCATGTCCCATTTCCCTATTAAACTATGAGTTCATAAGGCTTTTTTTTTTTTTTTTTTGCATTTTTACATTTCAGGGCCTAGGACAATGTCTATTATTTAAGCTATTATTGTTTGTTGATCAACTATATTAGTAAATGAAGAACAAAGTGGAGAGGTGGAATGAGAAATTACCCGGATAATTTAAATAGGAGCTTTAAGCCCTCTGTCCCGAGCCCTAAATGTGTGCTCATCCTTAGATCCCTCAGCTTACACCAACAGAATAATTATCTCAATTTTCTCAGATAATGCCTTGAAAGCAATATAGTAAAAAATGTATCCAGCACCTCAAGAGTCTGGCAAAGAGCCTCTGATTCATTCAATCACTTAGTAAATTTTTATAGAGCACCTACTCTGTCCTTCTAGCACAGGCCTTTTTAAAGGTTCTTTGACTCACAATGGCCCTACAATCCAAGCAGGAAAGCTATGCATAAAGTGCTCATAACAGTGCTTGGTATACAGTAAGTGTCAGTGTTTGCTATTATCATTATGCCTAACTCACAGAAGAAGGAGGCTCTGAGATGTGAAGTCACTGTATCAAGAGACAGGACAGAAGAGCACAGGGCCACACCTGCAGGTTAAGGTCCCTGCCTTCAATTTTCAATTCCCCTAAAGTCTCCATCAGGAACCATGCTGGGAAAGAAAAACAAACAAACAAACAAAAAACAATGAAGCCCCAGACCTAGTTCTAAGAACTGGTTCGGCCTTCACTGGCTGGGTGACCGGGTCACATGACTACATTTTTCGGACCTCAGTTTTTCCATATGTAAAATGGGAAGGTTGGCTCAGCCACCAGGTGAACTCTGAAGGTCTCTCCAGGACTGGCACTTCTAGGAACACTGTGCCACAACAACCTTGGATAGACAAGGAAGTCCTGCCTTCAGTTTTCCATGGAGGAAAATGAGACTAAGAGATGAGTATTACCCCAAAGTTTCTATGACTGTAACCCCAACCCAAGGACGGGATGCACGTGGGAAAGCGGACAGCAGGATCCTAGGTCTCTGCGCTCAGAGCCCACTATTCACTCCACCGCGCCCCCCACCAGTCTCTCACCCCTCCCTGACACCCACGCTCACCAATCGCAGTCCCAGCAAACGTAGCCCACGCGACCACCATGCCGGGGGAACGCGCCTGCGCCAGGGGCGGGCCCGCCAAAGCTCCGCCTCCTGTCTTTCTAGCCAATCACAAAGCCGCGCTCAAGAGGACTCGCAAGTGAGAGGTGTTCCGGAAGCTTTGCCGAGGAGAGAGAACCCGGCCCTCTTCAAGATCAAAGATTGGCCTGGGCAACAATAAGTAAAGCACCATTCCGGAAGTGCGCTCTAGGATTTAGGGAGGTGTAACTCTATCATCAAAGCCGATTTTCCGGGTTTTGAGTGTGGAGTTCCCTCCTACTGGCTGGGGCCGCCTACTCTCTGAATAGGAGAAAGGCTGGCAGTAGTGTATCCATGACAACAGTGGGCAATGCAGTTTCGAATCTACCCTATTATTTTACAGGCTTACAATTTAAATAAATTTTAAAAAGTTAAACAATTGGAAAAAGGCACCTTTATTACAAAGCCCAAGACAGCCTTTAAGACATTAAATCAAACTTTAATTCACATTATTTTTTGAGCAGTAACCATGTACTAGCTACTGTTGTAGAAATTGGGAATAGTGAACAAAACACAAACAAAATTCCCTGTATTTAATGTAGCTTACATTCTGTCAATAAACCAATACAGTGAAACAAGGGGAGGTCACAGAACTCGGCGATCAAGAGAAGTGGTATTTTAATGTAATTAATTTAGAAAATTAATGCAAAATCATGGTGAAAAAAATTATCAAATTTATATAAAGACAGGATTCATCAGATACTTTTTAAATACTACAGAGAAAAATTAATTGGGGAAGGTTGGAGGTCAGGAGGTTGCAATTTAAAATAAGATGATCAAGAAAGCCTCATTGAGAAGGTGGCATTAGCAAAGACCTGAAGAGATGAGAGAGCCTTACAGACATCTGATGGAAGAATTTACAGACAATGAGTACAACAAGTGCAAATGTGCTGAGGTGAGAGCTGCATATCATATAACTCTACCTAAGTAATAACAGCTATAGTTTATTGAGTATTTAAAGTGTAGCAGATCCCATGCAATGCACTGGTGATTTTAATAGGGACCCTAAGAATCTCTCAGCCTGCTCAGGATCTGCCAGGATCCACATGGTATGATCAGTGGTGTAATGGAGCCTGAGAAACCTGTAGGAGTGCTGAGAAGGAGGGCTTCGCTGAGGAGGTGAACTTGGAACTGAGCCTGAAGGATGAGCGGGGTTTACCAGGTCAAGAATGGCAATGGAATGGAGTAGAATGTCCAGGTAGAGGGACCAGAACACTTACAAGCATGTAATCAGGAAATGATGAACTGGTATGAGGGAAGCATGAGGTGAGGTAGGGTTTATATCTTCTTTTTAAGCATTTTATTTTATTTCATTATTAGTTTCAAGCATATACAGTACATGGGTTAGACATTTATATAGCTTATGACTTGCATCTTCTTTTCCCACCACTCCAGTGCTTGACACACAGGCCAAAGCACTGGTTCTCAACCTTGACTGATCTGGAATTACCATGTAACCCCTAGTCCCAGCCCTGAGATGCCAGTTATCAATCTGGGTAGGCCTGGGCATCAGTCCCTTATAGTCCCCCAGGCCTGAGCTGGATTTTCTGGCCTTGAGGGAAGCTGCTAGACAACATAGTGGAGGAATGGGATAGACGGTGGATGCATGTTATCATCCTGACCTTACAGCTGAGGAAAATACAGTTTGGGTGGACCATGCAGTTGCTCTCTGCTCAACCAGCTAGGTCAGGCAGAGCTGGACTGGACCTGAGTGCTTTTGCTCTAACAATGTGGCTCAACCTCTGCAGCCTAGCACTGTGGTGGGGGCTTTCTCCAAGGAGTGCAGTCCCAAACGTTTTACTGAGGCAATATTCCCCATGCTTCCTGCTTAGGGGTAGGAGGTGAATAATCTTTGGTGTATTTTGGGATCCAAACTAGCCTTAGCTTTCCCTGCTCCCCATGCACATTATTACATCCCTTCCAATTCTGGAAAAGCCAGCATCCGTCCTCTGCACCCTGAGGTGTTAATTATTTCTCAATTAGCAGTTCCCAGGCTGTAGAGCATAGTGGTGTGGAGAGGCCTAATGACTTGCTGTGTTTATACACCCCACATCTTCAGAACACTTTACCAATGGTAACTAATTAATGCTCACGACCCCCTTGGGAGGCAGGCTGAGAACTGCTGCATTTCACTTCGTGTTTGCAGGAGACTCTGTAGCCTCGAGCTGCAGAGCCTGCTCAAGCCAGCCATGGTCAGAGTAGATTTGGTCCCCAGTGAGAAAGTACAGGGTGGTGGAGACCCAGAATCTAGTCCTAGTGCTGCTGGCAACTCCCTATGTGACGTGCCATCAATCAACTTTTCATTTATTGGGTGTCTTGATTTACGGAGCTCATTCATGGTTCATAACCCACAAATTCCCTAAAACAGGAAGGAAAAACCCCTACAGAACAAATTAGTCATTCTTTCATTTATTCATTTATTGTCATTTAAAACAAAAGGACAGCATACCTGCCTTGTTGCCCTGCAGCCCTGGGGACACACCTCACCCTCAGTGGCTTCTATTGGCCCCTGGCTAGGGCCTCTGGGGCAAGCACAGGTTTTGCTCTTTTCTATAGCTTGAGCACACAGCTTGGCCCAGATGGGGATTAGCAAAGAGTTTTGCTTTTTGTTTGTTTTACTATATCGATCAATAAATGAATGGATGTTTTGTTTCTCCCTGACTTCAGAGCTCCTCTGAGGACACAGAGTCATTTCTGCATCAGGAGCCCATGGTCTGGCACAGACAGGGGCTCCGAGTGTGTATTGAATTAAACAAGTGAAGGCAGAACTCCCTGACGTCTCGTTGCTCATAACTTTCTGGAAATGCTGCCTCTCAAAGTGGTAGTCCCAGCAGCCTGAGGTAAGAAGCTGTGAAGAGCAAAATGCCGAGGGACAGCACTGCAAGGATGGGGCTGGCGGGACCAAGGGGGCTTCTTGGAGGATGGGAAATGGAATTGGATCTTAAAGCATAACTAGGAGCTTCCCAGGCTGACAGGCGGGATAGAAAGGCATTCCAGTCGGGGGCTCAGTAAGTCACAACTGGCTGTAAGGAGAAAGAGGTCTGGAGCACAAGTGTACCCAGGTGTCAAGGAGGCACCACAGGAAAGGCAGCGGGTGCCAGTGGGGCAGGGCCTAATGGACCAGGCTGCAAGTTTTCTTCATCTTTGAGGCTGGTGACACTTTTTCTATGAAGAATGATACTCCCCTATCCCCACAACATATACACACCTGTTTTGAGGCTTAGCCCAAAACAACTTCTCTGAGAGAAATTTCTGGACATTTTGCATTCCACTGTAGACATATATTTGTTATAATTTGACGGTCACCTCCTCTGCTGAGAAGCAGACCTGTAGGTAATGGAAGAGCTTTATACCAGAGAAGTACATGGTCAACTGTGCTTCTTGGCCTGAGCAAGGTGTGAACCTGGACGGAAGGAAGAAGATGGGGACTCCTACCATGGACCAGACTGGGGCAGTGGGTGGGAGAGGAGGGGACAGACCCCAGAGACCATTGAGACAGTACATCTGATGGACTCCTGAGTCCACCCTTGCCCCATTAGCCCAGCCCAGTCTAGATAGACTGGACTGGAGGTGGGACAGTAGCCTCGAATTGGAATTCCACCAGCCGCTTCCTAGCTATATAACCTTGGGCCAGTTACCTCCTCGTTTCTTCATCAGTAGGACAGAAATCATAATACCACCACACAGAGGTGTTCTGAGGTTTCAATGAGAGGTGTAAGTGAAAGCATCTGTCCCATCCTTTAACCCATTCTGATTCTGGGGACTGCATGGCTCCGTTGCTCACCATAAGAAGAGAATCATCATCTTGTTGCCATGGAACGAACTCCCTGCTCTGCCACTGTGTAGGACGCCGATCCTTCTCTGTCTTCAGAGGCCTCTTCTCCTTGTGCCCAGAGAGTATCACTTGTTCATGGGTTGAGGGCCTAAGTCTAGGCGGATTTGATGCCAGAAGGGTGCTGGGAAGATAGGCTTCTTTTTTATCAAGATTTCTCAGGATTAAAGAGTATGGTCACCAATTGTCATCATTATCATTGTTCACATTTTCAGAGCCCTTGCTATGTGCCAGGGATAATATTAAACACTTTACACCCATTTCTGATGAAATCCCTACAATAACCCCGTAAGGTAAAAATATCACTCTTCTTGTCCATTTTATAGATGAGGCAACCAAGGCTTAGGTTGGATAGCTTGTCCATAGTCAACACAACTAGTAAAAGGGGGAGATAAAATTCATCTTCAAGTCTGTTTGATGCGCAGCCTGATCTTCATACTCGCAGCCACCAGTGGCAACTTATCTGTATCAAACATGTGTTGACCCATAACCAAAGTTGTGGGAGCCATCACACAAGCAAACTCTTTCCAATTGGCTGGGTCCCCTCTATCTGGAGGCCTAACCTTTAGATCCCAGCTCAATGGCACCCTCTTTGATAAGCCTTCCTTAAGTCCCCCCAGACAGGCTCCACTCTCCTCAGAATTTTGTCTGAGTCTATCATCTGGCCTATTCTCTCTCTGAGGTGTGTGATAGCTAAGTATGTACGTTTAATGGACCTGAGTGCAAATCCTTGCTTTGCCTCCCACTTACTATATGCCTGTGGGTGAGATATGCAGCCTCCTGAGGTTCAGATGCCTCATCCTCCCCCATGGAGTTGTGATGAAGATGCAAGGAGTTGGCCCATGTAATGAGGTAGGTAATGAGCTCAGCACAGTGCCTGGCACGAAGTAGGTCATGTAGGGCACACGAAAGGTTCCTCTTTACCACCATAGACTGCGAGCTTTCAGAGGGAAGGCCTGTGTCCTGTTCATCTCTAACCCTGCCATAGTAAATCTGTTTACTACATTAAAAGATTTTGTACATAGTAAATCTCAATTCCTATTTGCTGAATTAATACCATTCTACACAATTCCCTCAATTCTTAAGAATGTCCTGCTAAAAATGCAACCAAAGAAAACCTCAGCAATAGCTAATCTGATGACCAACAACTCCTCTTTGAGCACCTGCTTTGAGTTAGCTCTACAGAGCACTGGGCACAGCTAGAAGTCTGGGGCACAGCATAGGGGCCCCAGGCCAGAGGGAAAGATCAAATGTCTATGAGTTCTGGGTGTGACTCCAGCAGTTTAACTGGTCACTCTTATCTGGGAGGATGATAGAAATTGAGTTCCTTTCAACATGTCTTTGACTTTTCTCTTTGGTGCAGGATTTGGATTGAGGTGTGATTGGAACAAGGCAGAGTTCATGCCTTCCAGAGACAGTGGCTTACAGAGAGGAATACAGTGTTTGGATCCAGACAGACCTAGGTTTGCTTTCTGGCTCCTCACTTACAGGCTGTGTGACCTGGGGCAAGGGACTTGACCCTTCTGATCTTTGGCTATACTTCAGTGAGGTCAGTAACCTTGAAATGCTGTGAAGAGCAAGAAAAGAACATTACAAAACAGTAAACTAAAAGTTCTGTATAACTAGTAGTAATAGAAATACATTCAGATAATTCTTTTGTGAGATTAAGTATGTAATGAGATGATGACTTTTAAGTAATTAAATGAGATTATGTATGTAAAGCACCTGAAGGGCTCCTGTTAGTGCTCAGTATAGGATTAACTTTGCATCTGCTGTTCCTCCACCCAGCAGTTCTTTCCTGCTGAGTCCACTTGGCTCACATCTTCAGGATTTTCAGATCTCCACTCAAACGGCATCTTTGCAGTCAGGACTCCTAACCTCCCCACCTCCCAGCACTCCTGATCCTTCTTCTCTGCTTTTTTTTTTTTTTAATAACATTTATCACCATCTAAATATTAAAATTTTACCTAGTTTTTGGTTTATTTGTGTTGCCTCTCCCTCAACCCAAGTAGGATGCAAACTCCATCTAGGAGGGTATGATTTTTGTTTGTTTGTTTGTTTTTCACTGCAACATTCCCAAGGGGCACCAAACTTTTTCTATAAAGGACCAAACAGTCAATATTTGATGCTTTACAGGACATATGGTCTCTGTCACAATTACTCAACTCTGTCGTTGTAGTCCGAAAGCAGCCATAGAAGTATGTCAACAAATGAGTATGACTGTGTTCCAATAAAACTTATTTACAAAAATAGGCAGTGGGCCAAATTTGGCCTGTGGGCCATAGTTTGCCAACCCCCGGTTTAGATCATTGCCTGGCATATTGTAAATGCTTTATATATATTTGTTGAATGAATTAATTAGTGAATAAATGAATGAATGAACACACGGCAGCTGGTACAGTGCCTGGTATACAGCTGGCACTCAATAAATGAGTGCCTTCCTATTTTATACTTGTTGAGTGAATTCAAAAAGAGTCTAAAGGCTTTGCTAGAAATTTATTCTAAAGTCTTAGAGTTTGCAAATGATGAACACAGCTAGGTGAAAATCCAGATGTGTTTTGAAGAAGAAAGAAAAAAGTTGTTTTAGTAAAAAGTACATTCTTGAGAATTATCTGTCCTGTATTCTTAGCTGTAGGGTTGGTCCAGGATATTATTAGTCAGATGTCAGGGGTTTGGATAATGGATGTCAAGTGGTCTGGATACATGAATCCTTCAGGGAGTAATCAGAGGATTATCTGGACGTTTAGTATATGTCCAGATGTATATGTAGGCATTGATGCAGGACTGGAAAATCCAAAAGTTTTAAGTTCCCAGGCTAGTTAAGTGATTCAATTTTATATATGCCCTATTTTCCCTCTTTCCTCATTAATACAAACAACAAAATAGACCACAGTTTGTTGTGTTATAGGTACAAAGAAGGCGCCAAGGGAGTGCTGAAGTGGTGGGGTCCCCCTCTTTGGATAAAGGGGGACTTCAAGGGTGTCAAAAGCTGGACGCTCCCAGAAGTAGACCCTGAATCAAAGAGTCTCGGGCAAGCAGTTTGTTTGGGAGGTGATCCCAGGAAACACTGGTAGAGGAGCGAGGAAACGAGAGTGGGAAAGGGCCGGGAATGAATACGGGTGTGATAATGATAGAGCCATTGCTGTTGTGGGCAACTGGCCTCAATCCCAATGGGACCTCAGGGGGAATGTGGAATGTGCTTCAGAATGATCCTCTCCACCCCCCCCCCACGAGGCTGGGGAATTCTCCAATTTCCAGTCCCCATTAGTTGAAGGCTGCTCCCAGGAGTGACAACTACCCAGTGCTTCCAGTCAAGCAGGGAAGTGCAAGCAGGTGCTTGCTGTTAGATGGCTTCAGCAGGTACCTGGTAGTTAGGGGAGAAGGAAGGGACATGGGCAGGCACTGAAATGACACTTGAGCTGGCCTTACAGGATAAATTTCCATTTTGTTTAAGATACTGTCTTCAGGCCTTTGATGCCCAAGGCTAACCCTAACCCTAATGGGACAGCCGCTAATGCCATTCCAATGGATAGACAGCATTTTATCTCTCCGCATCCAGTTGGAAAACTCCCTGGGAAAGACTCTGATTGACCCACCTTGGGTCATAGGTCAGCTCTTGTGGTCAGGAGGCGGGGTATGAGGACTGGCAGCCCTCTGCCTCCATACAGAGTGGGGAAGTTGCAATTCCTAGCAAAGGAAGAGGAGGTGTGCTATTACCAGCAGGGAGGGGCTCTGGATAGATGAAACAATAGATCTCTGCAGTAAATATAGAGGTTCTTTTGTTTGTTTCTTTTACTTTGTGGATGACAAATAAAACTCGCAGAGTTGCTGCAGTTAAATGAAACGATTCACATGCCAAAATTGAACAAGCTCTACCACAGAGCTATTGCCAGGTTTGGAAACATAAACTTGAAAAATGCATTCAGATTTTTAAAGTGTTCAGTTTATAGAGCAACATATGTGATAGAAGAGAAAGAAATCATCTAAGCCCCAAATAATTAAAAAGCCATTCGTTAGTGCTTTTTAGCCTGCTTGCCATAGAAGTCAGTGTGGAAGGACCTCAGGAAAGTTACTGAACCACTCCAAACCTCAGTTTCCTCATCTGTAAAATGGAGCTAGCTGACACATAGGTAGCTCATGAGCTTGTGAAGATTAGATGGGGTGAGGCATATGACACACGTGCCACAATGACATGCCCATGTCAAGTTCTCAGTAAATAGTTGTGATGGCGATACTGATGACCGTGATTTTCTTTGACCTCCCTGAGGGAAATCTTCCTTGTTCAGTCGAATTGTTCTTCTTTGGCCACCTAGAGGCCAGATGAAGCTTTGCCACAGCTCCACAGCTTTTGCTCACCACTGCTGTCAAGAGCATCCCCCTCCTCCTCTCCTCATCAAAATGAGAGAGGTCACATTCCAAGCAGACCTGGGAGGTAAGAAAGGTGCTCCAGGTAGGTGGAATAGGGTGTGCAGAGGCAGGAAGCGGGAAGCAAGGGCAGGGAAGAGCCTGTGTGACGTGCAGCCTGGAGTGGCTGCCCGTGGGCAGGAGTTGAGGAAGAAGGAGGGAGCTGGCTGCGCCCCTAACCCCATCAGCAATCCTTGCCAGTGACTTCAGCCCCACGGAGATGGGGAGGGTTTCTCACTGGAAACACGCCTGCCATGTTGGGGATCTGTTTCCATCTGCTCATTTTACTGCTGAGTTGTAAAGTGCTAAATGTCATTATCCTCCCCTTCCTTAAACAAGAAAAAAAGTTAACAGCCTGAGAAAAGGAGATATTTCACTTCATTTGGCATCCAGCCACCATTATCCACACAGGGTGCTCCCTTGGGGCCTGATTAGGGCCGGGAAAAGCCCTGCTCTGTTCTGCATTCAGCCGCAAGCAGCGCCTCTATGCAGGCTCCTGCCTGGGCCCTGACAACTGCAGGCCAGGTCAGAGCTCAGCCCAGCCATTGGCAGAGTCGCCGCCCACCTTTTGAAGAACTCAAACACCGGACTAGTTACCACAGAAAGAGAATGGGAGTCAGAAGAAAGTGACTTATTTAAGGTCAGCATGATTATTAGGGTCTGTTCCGTGTGGCCCCAGAAGCTGAACTTGAATCAGGAGATAAAACCACAGAAAAGAGGATTTCAGCTCCATAGGAGAAGCTCAGAAGACAGACTAGTTGAAAATGAATTGATTTGTTTCAGAGGTGGTGAGCTGCCCATCTGCCAGACGCACGCAAGTAGTTCAGGACACTCACTGTAGTAGAGAGGAGTCCTACTTTAGATGGAGAGGCTGGAAGAGGTGATGATGACTAAGGTTCTTGCCAGCTCTGAGATTCTAAAAATCTATAACTGAAAAATCTCACCTGTTTTCACGATCTTTAACATGCCTTGCTCACGGTGGCGAAACATGAGTTCCAGATGCCTGATGTTGGCTGTTAGATGCAGAGGAAAGAGTGGGCAGGCGGCAGGAGGTGTGATTGATCTCCATTACTCTGATTATGAGGTCATTAGGCTTTTACTCTGTAGTGCTCCCCTAAGGATCTCCTGCTGCTTTAGCTGTGTGACAGTTGTTCTCCCAGCTGCCCAGTGGGCAGGGGTGTTCCACAGGGCTCAGAATTGTAACTAAATGAACACCAGCCACCCACTAGCCTCCCGCTACCAGCTAGAGCCACAGTCCTGGGAGACTGCCAGGCCTGGCCCCAGCAGTGGCTTACTGAGGTGAGGCGGCCAAGGACAGCCCCAGGGACAGCCATTCTTTCCTCCCCACTGGGCCGGGGAAAGGCAACTATCACAGAATGTGTACACCTGGTTTGGAGGGGGAGGGGTAGCCAGCTCTCCCTGCTAAAACCTTCCATAGCTTCCCATTGGTCTCCCGGGTCCCCAATGTGGCCCACAAGACCCTGCATAACCTACTATGCAGAGTCTAGCCTGTGAGCTCCCTGAAGGCAAGGGAAGGTCTATTTGGTTCTCCTTTGGAGCCACAGAGCTTGGCACTCAACCAGTACTCATAAGTATTTGTCCAGTAAAGGAATGGAAAGCCTGTAGACCTCCTGGACTTGATAGAAATAAACCTGGCAAAGAAGGCAGCCTTGAAAGGGTAGAGACAGTGGCCCACAAGTCAGGAAGTGGGATTCAAGTTTGCATCTGTCATTGATTCATTGCTTGGCTTTGGCCAAGTCTCCACTCTTTTGTATCAGTTTCCCATTTTGGGTCTCAGTTTCCCTATTGCAAAGTTGGAAAATTGGCCTAAGGCTGGAGAGGAGGCAGAAGGAAAAGCCCATGCTTTCTGGTTGAGCTCTGGCCTCAAATATCCTTAAGATGCAGACCTGGCCCCAAACTCAAAACTGTGGACTGGTGATAAATAACCTGTTTGGGACTAAAGTAGCCATGTCACTGCTGTGAATTTACTCAGTTCAACAACCCAAACTGAACCTGTCTTTTGTGCCAAGTTCAGTGTAGGACCCTGGGGCTGAAACAGTTGTGGTTCCTGCTGTAAAGAATCCAGGGATGGGGTGAGGGTAAGAAATAGACATGACACAATTATGATCCAAGGGGAAGAAATAAATGCAATACAGTGCAAAACAATGCTCTGAGAGCTCTCCATGCATAAAAGGGAGTGATTAATGAGAGCTGGGAGGATTTGATAAGACTTCCTGGAGGAGGCATCTTTGAGCCGAGCACTGGGAGAGAAATCACAGGGAAAAAAGCCAGCAGAGGAATAAGATGTACAAAGGCACAGAGGAAAGGGAGTTTGGGAACAGAGTCTAGTGCAGTGGGGGGAGAGGATAGGGCAAGGAACAGGTTGAGTTGGTGATCACCAACCCAACTCTACACCATAGATGACACATCTCCCAGGAAGGACTGTGTTTTCGCAGGCAGCACAGAATTGGGGAGGTCTGATCCAAACCCTGGCTCTTCTCATCCTTATCTGTGACCTTGGTTGGTGTCTCAGTGTCCTCACCTGTAAAATGAGCATGATAATGCTACTCCCCAGGGCGGAGAGAATTACAAGTATGAAGTGCCTAGCACATAGGAGGCAGTCCTGGAAACAGGGTTTCTTAACTCTTTTTGGCTTTTGGTCAACGGCAGGTGTTTGTTAGTCATTTATATGATTAGTGTGAATGAGATTATCAGAAAGAAAGTGTATTGAAAAAGTTTAATAGAAGGAGGCAATTCAGGGAGAAATGCATGTCCTTGGGAATGGGAAAAGCAAGGAAGGGAACAAATTGGGAAGCCTGGGAAGCAAATTTCACTAGCTTCCAATTTTGCCAGCAAACTGTCATGAATTTAGTTTTTCTGTTTGAGGAAACAGGTGAAAAAAGAGATGGTTTCCTGTCCTAAGGAAGGTCACAGGTCACAGTTGTGGGTGGAGAAGGGATTGGGGGAGAAGTGGACCAGGCTCTGTGTGCTGCTTGCTGTGGAGTTGCCTCCTGATTCAGCTGCAATGGAGGTGAGAGGGAGGGAGAGACTGTCACTGCCCACGGTGGTGAGCCATAATGAGCCATGAGGTAGAATCTGGGAGTCTCAGGGTGGCCTCAAAGCCAGGTTTCATAGGTGCTTGGATTGCCACCATTAGACTTAGAGTATTATCCCAGTGGATGTCAGCGCCCTGTGTGACAGGTAACACATAAACACTAATGCTTTAGTGTTAATCAGTTTATTGGTATTTTTCCAAACCTGAAAAATGCTGACAGTACGTTTGAGATACAAGGGAAAGGAAGCTAGGAAGTATGATCCTGGGCAAGCCACTTCCCTTCAAGGGCTCTCGTCTTTCCGTCTGCACAATGAGAGGGTTGGACTGTGTGATCTCTACAGACTGCACTTCTCAGTCCATTCTCCATCTGTCACTGGAGATGTGAGAAGCAATGCAGGGGTGCTGGCCTATCCCTGGTTAATGCCTGAGGATCAGGGATATGAGCAAAGCAGTAAGTATAACTCTTTAAAGAAAGAATCAAATCTATATAAAATAAATCACAAACCATTATGGGGTCTTGCCATTGCAGCTATGTATAACTAGCTTTCATGGAGTCAGGCAAGAGCTTAATCTGCAATTTTAGGTTAAGTTAGCCCATATAGGTAGGGCCACAAGAATCCAGGATGGCCATTCTAAGATTTGATGGCAATCAGAGTCTAAGTCTTTGACAATAAAATTCCACATCTAAGATTCTATGACTATGATTCCAAGAGTGTAAAATTCCAACATTTTCTTCATTCTCCTGTAAAAAGTTCACGACTGCGTGCAGATGGCATTTCCTGGTGGGTGGGGCACCTGGGTTCCCAGAACAGGTAAGCCAAACAAAGGTTCTAGTGATGGGCTTTATTCCAGGTTGTCTGAGGGCCATGCAGTCCATGCTGAGCAAAGATGAAGCTTGCTGGAAGACTGCTAGCCAGGTAGGAAAGAGCTCTGGGCACACAGGTGTAGACCATAGCCCTGCCCCTTACCGGCTCACTGTGCAGCTTTGCCCTCTGCTCTAGCCACACGGCTATTCTGGCTGCAGGACCCAAGGCCCATTCCAGTCAATTTAAGTAAAGAGGGATTTATTGTAAGGATAGAGTGTGGCTCATGGAATTCAAAGACAGGCAGCCAGGCCTCAGAGTCGCACCGGAAGCTAGAAAACCGCCACAATGTGGTGGCAGTTATCTTCTGTATTTCTTAGGAGATGCACAGACGTCTTTTTTTCTGCACATTTCTGGCCTTCAATCGGCAGTTTCCCAGTGGTCTCTTGTGTCGGCACCCAGCCTCCCTCGCTCTCCTGAATCAGGTCTTCTTTCTCAGTGGGCATGTCCAACTGCCCTACTGTCTCAACGTCTCCTCATTCAATTCCAGAAAGAGAATCTGATTGGTTCCACTCACCAGCCAGCTGATAGCAGGGCCATTTCCAGCGCCCAGACCTGTCATCAGCTGCGACAGGGCCTCCACGTCCCTCAGAAGGAGAATGCGCGGTGGCCCCGGGCGCTCCCGAGCCCTCACCGTCGCGTTCCATGGTCTCGAAGAGCAGCCGCACCAGCGCCGGGCGGCCCTGGGCCACCAGGGCCCGAGCCAGGCCCAGCACTTCCTCCGTGTGACCGCGCCACACTCGCTGCAGCTCCTGGCGCAGGCGCGCTGCCGGGTACTTACCCTGGGCGCAGCGCAGCCAGGTGTCCACCTCGCGGCCCAGCTCGCGGTCGCTCAGCTGTGCCTGGCTCCACTGCGCCAGCAGAGCCTCGAGCAGGCAGCCGAAGCCCTCGGTGTGGCTGGAGCCCGTGTCGTCCAGCTCCACCGCACGCTTGAAGCAGGCAGCCGCGTTGGCCTCCTCGCCCTTGATGCGCAGGCACTTGCCGCGCAGCAGCTGCAGCTCAGGCAGCGTGGCGCCCAGCTCCGACTCGCCGGCCTTGGCTAGGAAGACCAGAGCCTGGTTCAGCGCGGCCTCGTCCACTGCCAGCATCTCCTGCACCGCGTCTACGCCCATGTAGTAGTAGACCTGGGGTGGGGCGGTGGGGTGAGCCTTTCTTCCCCAGTCGTGGCTGCTCCCTGCTCATTCTGTTCCCACACTTGCTTTTTAAAAAATATAATTCATTCATCCCCAACCTCCCTCCTCTGACAATTATTCACGGCAAATTTTGGTCTCCCTCTCCTAGAGAAAGAGGAACAGTACTCCTCCCAGCCCCACCACTCTTGCCACGTAACCTTGAGTCAGGCAATTTCTGGGCATCAGTTTTCTTGCTTAAAATTATGATCTTGTCACCTCTTGGTAATCATCTCCTGTGCACAGAAGGCACTTCTGGATAAAGAATGATGGATGGTCCATACTTTCTGAGTGCTTAGAAAGATCTAGGCCCTGTTCTAAAAGCTGACCATGTATTATCTCATTTAATCCTCACCATGGCTACAGAAGGTGGGTACCATCATGGGGCAGGGTGTGCCCCATATTCCTCCCTATATCCTCAGTTCCCAGGCCCGGTCTGGCAGATAGTAAATAGGTTCTTACTAAGTCATTGGCTAACCAAGTCAAGAGACTGCCTTACCTGGCCGATGTCCAGGTAGATCTTGAGGCCTGGGCACACCTTGACCACTTCCTCGAGGTCAGCCTTGGCACAGGCCAGGTGGTTCCTGTCAGGCATGCCTCCGAGCCCCATCTTGGCCCGCTCCAGGTCATGTAAGTAGGCTCTGATGTGGACCTGCCCACAGAGTCAGCTCAGTGACACTCCAAGCAAGGACCCCCACCCTTCTTTCTACCCTAAAGGAAGTCAGTCTTTTTTTTAAAAAACAGCACCTCAGAGAGTTCTCTGGTGCAGCAGGAAACCCCTGCAACTGAGACCCAGGAGTCCTAGGTCCTAGTCCTGTGCCAACTTGGGCTAGCCACTCCCCTTTTGGGGCTTTAGTTTTACCCCATCTGTACAATGAGGGGGTTAGACGAAGTAAGAACCTTCGTCCATTCACCAGTTTGTTCGACAAATATGTTTTGAGTGCTTACCATATGCCAGGCCCTGCACTAGGTACTGGGGGAGCAATGGTGATAAGACAGATGAAGTCACTGCCCTGGTGGGACTTAACATTCCAGTAGGGAGATGATCATGAACAACAAGTAAACAGTATCATTTTGAGTGGTGATAAGTGCGATAAAAAAAATAAATAAACAAGGTGAAGGAATCAAGGTGATTAGGGGAGGGGGTTATTTTAGCTAGGATGGCAGCACCGATTTTGTGATTTTGTGAGAGTCCAAGTAAGCAGGCAGTTTGGGAAGAATGGCAGGTGGCCCCAACTTACAGGCGTCAAATTACAAATGATTCCAGACCCTCGCTTTTATCCCCACTTCCTCCCTGTTCCCCCACACTAAGAGAGCATGTGAGGTGAGGGGTTGGGGATGGAAGCTCTAGCTCTTTGCCAGTTGGACTTGGCTAAATTCCAACCCCTCCTCCCTTACTAGCATGTGAGTTGCAGGTGGTTTCTCAACCTCTGTGAGCCTCGTTTTCCACATCTGAAAAATCAGTACATTAACATCTTCCTTGAGAAGTTACAATGATGATTGAGAGAACATAGTCTAGCCAGGACCTAGTACGTGAGTTCGTTCGTTCGTTCATTCAACAAATGTTCATCGAGTGCCTGCTATGTGCCAGGCATTGCGTCAGGCACCGAAGGTACACCGAAGAGCAAAATGACAAAACTGCCTGCCCCTGTGGAGCTTATCTTTTAGTGGTGGAGACCATAAACATAATAATTAAGCAAATAGAATGTTAGGGAGTGATTATTGCTAAGGAGAAAAAGTAGACCAAGAAAAGAAGACATCAAATGTTGATGAGAGGTTGACATTTTCACTAAGATGGTGCTCAAAGCTCCTTTTCATCGAGACCTCAGGAAGGGAGGGAGGAAGCCAAGAGGACATCTGGGAGAAGAGCATTCTAGGCAGAGGTCCCGAGGGGAGATCTTGCCTCAGGAACAGCAAGGAGGCCAGTGTGGCTGGAAGAGAGGAGCTGAGCGAGGGAGCTGAGCGAGGGGCGGGCAGAGGGATGTGTGTTAGATGTAACTTTACTTAGTCTTCTGACAACTTTTAAGACAGGTGTTGTTATCCATATCTTACAGATTTGTATGGAGGTTTGAAGGAGTACATGGTTTGCCCCAGTCTGGAGTGATGGGCCGAGAGGTCAGATTTCAACCCAGGTCAATGTGACTGCACTGGGTACTAATCAAGAAGAGGCTGCAGGTCATTGACCAGGTCATTGTAGAAGGGAGGCCTGCAGTGGGTGGGAGCCTCCTTCATTCTTTCACTCTACAATTGTATAGAACACAAACTGTGTGCCTTGATGACTCTTAAGCTCTTTTCTGCCATAAATGCTCCATTACCTTTGGGCTCTGGCAATAGGGTCTTGGCTCCTGGCCCTTGTTCTCTGGTGTCTGATGGCAGAGGAGCTGGAATTAGAGGTTGACTCACCTTGGCCCTTGTGCAGTATGCCTGCCAGTTGAGCTCCGGATCTCGTAGGACATCCAGGGCCATGTTGCAGGTGCCAATGGCCATATCCTGCTTTCCTAGGAAGTGGAAGATTTTGGCCAGGCGATTCAGGATGGGGGTTGGTCCTTGGAAATCTCGATGGCCTGGGTAAGGGAGGAGAGTAAGAGCAAACCATTCGTCTGGTTGTTTGTCAGAACTGGATAAATGATGCCTGACCTTCAGGAACCCTGTCTCTGGATAGAGCCATGTCACTTCAATGCTCTTATTCCCATATCCACCTACCAGTAAGCTCAGTCTTATCATGGAGCCCAACACTTTGGGGTACAACTCACTGGTACTTAATTCTCAAGAACTCGACTCACTGCCATGCTCTCCACCATGTTTGCGAGTCACGTCCAGTGAATTGCTCCAGACCCTCTTCCTCAGACACACCTAGTGCCTGCTCCCCATTTTCCTGGGGCAGGTGGGAGGAAGGTCCAGAATCAGCCCCTATGTCCCCTGTACTTACGCAGTGCAGTGTTTCTGCCTGGGCCCACCTACCCCCTAGATTGGTACTGATGGCTGTCTGTCCTGTGTTTGTTGCTGCCTCTGAAATGGTGGGCCCTGCCCTGGCACTGAGTGAGTTCTCGAGGAAGGGCAAAGGCACCGTGTTTGTTAGATTGGACACAGCTCTCGGAGGGCTCATGAACCACTGTTTATGCTCTGCTCTATTTTGAGATCTCTCATTAAGAAATTGCCCATCACCCACCAGTAAACATTAGGGACATGCCCCATGCAGGGCACTGTGCTGAGTGCACAGGTGAAGTAAACGAATATCACAGGGTCCCCAGTGTCCAAGAAGGACTTCAAAACTGAACTGAATGTGAAAACTGCCATATAAGCAAGGTGCCAAGAATAAGGCTTGAACATTACTTTCCAGTTCACAAGGAATAGTTTTGTCTGCTACCTCCTCTGAGCAGCTCAATCTCCTAGAAGGGAGGCAGATCACATAATTAACAGATGAGGAGGCTGGGAGATGGCAGTGATTTGCCTTAGGGGCACATGGCCTGTGGGCAGAGCCCTGCTACTTCCACCCATCCTCTTTCCACTAGGCCATTGCAGAGGGGAAGGGAAAATGCAAACCAAGGCCTGACAGGGCTATGCCTGAGGGTATATCTGGGAAATGGTGTGTGAATTAGAAGATAAAGCTGGAGACAGGCAGTGGCCAGACTGGGCCTGGGGAGGGTCTGATTCTTAGGCAAAGAGGACTGATGACGAGGTTGTACTTTTTTTTTTTTTGATTTATTATCATTTATTCCTACAGCACTTGGTCTTCCTAGGTGGTCTCCCATCCAAGTACTAACCAGGCCCGACCCTGCTTAGCTTCTGAGATCAGACATCGGGCTTCTTAAGGGTGGCATGGCCATAGACCATGGACCATGGCTCCACTGGGGTGTGAACCCAGGACCTTGTGTGTGGAAAGCAGACATGCTAACTGCTACACTATGGAACCACGTCGCACTCTTGTTTTGGATGAAAAGAAAGGACTGGAGTAAGGGCACTTCCTGGTGGGCACACAGGGGGTGGTGGGGCGGGACGCAGGGAGTGGAGGGTGACACCCAGAGAAGTAGTGAGTTCCAGGAGAGGAGGCTGGGGTGTCAGGCTCTGTCCCAGTTTGGAGAGTGGGTGTGGATGGGGACACGTACCTTGCCAAAGCAGTCCAGGGGTCGGTCCCCGAGTACCCGCAGTCATGGACACCCATGGGGGTGGTAGAGAAGGTGTCCTTCCTCTCTAGCAGCATCCCGAGGTAGCACCAGGCCAGAGCTGGGGTGAAGGGTAAGAGAAGGGCTCTAGGAAGCAGTAAGAAGGAGAGAGGGAGGGGAGCCAAGAGGAGGGAGGGGGCCAGCTCCACCAAGGTGTCAGCCCCAGAAAGACAGAGGGAGGGTCAGCGGCATGAAACCATGGAAGGCCACCCAGGGGCCAACCAAGAGAAACACGGTGGAGAGAGGGGACGTGTGAGTGCGTGGACGAACACACTGCAGTGCTTAATCTGTGTTTACTGTGTCACTTAGGGGACCTCCCCGAAGGTACACAGCTCCTTTGACGCCGACTCTTTGCCAGCTCTGAAGTCCTAGGCCCTGTCCTAGCTGTGTGGCTCTGCAAAAAAAGTTCTTGGCTCCTCTCCAGCACAGCCTTCATTCCCAACCAGAAAGTGGGGATGAGAGGCCGGATGGAGGAGGCACACACCTGGATACACACAGTTTCAGTGATTTGTGATTGGTGTATTCACCTGTGCAAGGTGGGTGCGCTCCCTGAGTTGAACAAGTGAGTATATGGGACAGAGGGTGAGAGAGAGAGAGAAACAAGGTCTCAAAAAGGGAGGCCGTACTAGGGGAGGGGACAATGAGAGAGACAGGTGCAGGGAGAGGCTTGTCGCCCACCCGTCCCCCAGGGCCCTACCTCGGTAGTGGGGGTCGGAGGACTTGAGAACTTGCCGGAGCAGGGCCAGTGTGCGGTTGAAGGCAGGCAGCCTCTTCTGCTGCTCAGTGTCCAGCTCCAGGAAGATGCCATCTAGTCTGTGGCCGAGCAGAGGATGCAGCTGGCAGGTGCCTCCTTCTAGCTGTCCCTAGCATGCTGTAAATCCTCCCCTCCCCAGGCCAACAGCAGGGAGGGAAACTCGGGGAGCCCTTGCCTTAGAGATAGGTTCCAGGCCACACCGCCCCCCATATTTTGTGCTCCCCTTCCCAGCCTGACCTGATGAAGAGCGTTGCCATGGTGAAGTACCAGCCTCTTTTCTCCTCCATTGGGATCTAGGGAAGCAGAGAAGGGCCCGTGCCACTGTTATTGAGGGGCTCAGGCCGTGGTTCGTACATTCCCATGCTTTCTGCAAACCCTGAGAAGCAGTCAGTACAAGGGCTTTGGTCTTAACGCCCTTGGTATAGTCCTGGCTCTGCCATTGACTGGGCAGGTGGCCGTGGGCAAGTCTCTGACCACAGAGGATTTGATGCAATAACCTGTGTGAATGCCCCATGTGAGGAGGCCAACACAGTGTGAGTGTGGGATACATTCCCTCCCCTCCAGTCTTGCTCTCCAAGCTAAGCTCCCCTCCCCTGGCTCCCTACCTGTGCTCTGCATCCCCCCACACTGGAGCCCACACTCCACTGGCCACCTTCTCTTTCCCCCACCGTCCGTCCGCCCACTTCTCCCCTTTGGCACCACCCCTCAGCTCCCACCTTCCTGAGAAAGCCCCTTTGGCATGCCAAGTGAGTTCAGCCGAAACCCAGGACCCCCCCTGAGCTGTTTCCCATTGTTATTCTTGCCAACCTTCCTGTGCATTTAGACCGACTTGGGCACCAGATAAAATATTTATGCCATTATTTATGGGAGTAGCTGCTCCTGCCTCGAGAAGGAATTTTAATGAAAACCAATAAAACCCCTAGTGCATATCAGCAGCTCTGCTTCGGGCTCCGGTCCCTCCCTCTGCATTCATCTCCCTCCGATGATCTCCAGGCTTGATTCTACTCTCAGCACCCCCTGTATCCCCCTCCCTGCCACTGCTGCCTCCTCAGCTTAGCACCCCCATCCTTCCTCCACCCACTCTCAGTAGCCAGGGTGAATGCATTCAGTCCAGCCAGTATTTCTGGGAATCTATGGTATGAAGCCCTGTGTTGGGTGCTGTGGGGATGTGGGACTGAATGGGATCTGCACCCTGGTCCAAATGGGCTCACAGCCTGGCTGGGGAAACAGAGCCAGGCATAAATAATCGGGCTTGACTAAGTGCCTGCCTCATGCGGGATCTTGACTCTCATCATCCAATTTCACAAGAACTTATGAGGTAGATGTCATCCCCATTTTACAGAGAAACATGTTGAGTCTCATAGAAGTAAAGTGACTCGCCAAGGTAACACAGCATGTGAGTGTCAGAGCTGGGATTAGAATCCCCTTTTTAGGCTCCAAAGCCCATGCTCCCATTACCACACTGGGTTGCCAATAGCTATAACAGGAGATAAAATTTGATCAGGGCCCTGAAAGGGATGCAGACAAATGCAGCAGGATGGAAAGGCCGTCCCAGCCAGAAGATTCTGAGCTCTTGCAGAGGATGGGCTGTAAGGTGGGTCTTGAATAGCAGTGGCATTTCAGAGGGCAGGATGGGGGGCCAAGAGAATTCTAGATGGAGGGCTCGGCAAGGAGATGTGGTGAGCGTGGAGCATGGCGTGTATAAATGGGGTGTGGGTGGAGCTAATGCCAGCAAGTTATGTTGCTGTGCTGGGGCAGCCATGGATGAGCTTGGAAGGAGGAGAGAGGAAGGGGACCTGAGAGTCAGATCCCACTGAGTAAGCCCAGGCCCATGCCAGACCACCAAAGAAGGCACCACAAATTGCATTTCTCAGCCATGAGTCCCCAAGTATCTTCCTATGTGGCCCAGGCCGGGTAGTGGGGACAAGAGAGGAAAGGCAGGCCTCACTTTTAGGAACTTCCTGTCTGGCAGGAAAGTCAGCACCAAAGACACAGAGTAAAGGAACACCAGGGGTATGGGAGGAGGCACCCTCCATGATCCAGGGGTATGCCAGGGCTTCCAGAGGAGGACGAGCTGGAGCAAGGTTCTCAAGGACAAGTAGGAACCACCCCAGTGGGTCCAGTGACAGAAGGCATTCCACATGGAGGAGACATCATATGCAAAAGGGGACATAGTATGTTGGTGGCTGTGTGCAGCCTCAAGTTGTAGGAACCCCAGCTATAAGGAGCTGGAGGATGAGCCAGTAGAGGTATACCAGGAGGGGCTCCTGAGTGCCAGGCTCAGGATTTGTAGCTCATCTGCAGGGCAGCAGGGCAGCAAGGAGCCATAGATCCAAAGCCAAGATCCAATGTGTTTTTATATTCACATCGCCTTGGAGAATAATCTTGTTACTCAGGTGGGAATATGTGTGGGCGGCTTTAGCTGGGAACAGAGCTGTCCAGTGGGGAGAACGGCAGGTCCCAGGGGTTAAAGGGTATCCTTGGAGCTCAATGAGGAACACTGGCTAAAGCCAAAGGCTGAGGTAAGCTGCTGGATAACCTTACCTGCTGCACCTACACAGGACCCCGGGGACAAGGGAAGGGAACTTGGATTCATGGGACAACTACTGTGGGCCAAGCTGGCTGAAGACCTGGACAGAACATCAGAGCCTGACCACGGAAAGATCGAAGGCATGTGTGTCTCCGGTTCCTTGGCAGCTTATGGACATGATCTCATGACTTCTGACCCCATGCCCACGTTGAGGTTGGCCAAACTGAGTCATGGTAGGGAGAGATAGAGCCTGCTTCCTCTCTGAGGCTCCTGACAAGGAGGTGTAGCCACCAGCGAGAGCAGGCATAGAGACGTGGTGGCTGTAATGCAAACGGCAGAGGCTCAGGTGGCTGGCTCTGGGTGGATGAGTTACCCCTCAGGGCTGCAAAGGGGGATAATAATACAGGTCGCACAGGCATTGTGAAGCAGTGCTCAGCTTGGCGCACTTGTTCCATTAATGTTTGCTCCCTTTCTCCTGGTTTGGGTTAAAACTGAACAGAGTCAGGGGGGTCTAGGAGGCTGCTCTGTCCACTGTGACCTCTTTCGGTTCTCTATGGGACAATGAGGTCTCAGGCCCTCAGGCCCCAGAAGTTCAGAGACATCCTGCCTCGCCCCACTCTCCACCCCTTGCTGTGCCTCTACAGCCTCAGATCTCCTAGGGTCCCCAGCGCCTTTCTCTCCTCCACAGGTCCTGAGTGTTGGAGAGTAACGTGGCTCTCCCTGGTTCATAACCACTCTCTTGTCTGGTATTCAGGCTGCAAGAAATTAAATTATGTGCCCCAAATCACACAGTTAGTACACAACAGAGCTGGGACTTAAACTCATGGCTTCACTGCCCTAGCTCCAACCCTTGTTCACAACACTCAGTTATCTTGATCAATCTCCTTATTATATCTCTGAGAACACTAAGACCACAGAGGTGAAGCAACTTAACCAACAGTCACACAGTCGTTAGTATCGGCTTAAAACCCAGTGGTTTCACCACCACTCTGACGATAGTCTGGTTATGGTTTGAACTAAGCAAGCAATACTACCTACCACCTGGTGGCAGTATGTTTGAATTGCAGGGGCGAGTCCAAAGAGTTTTCTCTCTTCCCCATCAACTTGAAGACTAAAACTGTTTTTCGGAAAAGTGGCTAGCTGACTGACATCTATATGACAAACTCCAAACATAGTCCCTCCTCAGATTCTTGCTTGAGAGTTACATTTGCAGGAGGGCTTATAGGGTTGCAGATATAGAACGGATGTGATCTGAAGCCTTGCTGTGCCTGAGGTTTAATCCTCTACCCCTGGGATGAAGCTGGTAGAGGCTGCACAATTCTGGCTCTAACATGGCTGTCTCTTTAAAAATCCTTCTGGTTATAACTGAAGCGGCAGCCGGCAGCCGAAGCTGTTACCAGGGGCAACCTGGCAAGCCATAGTGCGTTAAATTAAATTAAACAGGCCTTTGACGGCTCCCTCCCCTCCTGGAGGAGGGAGGGGCTGTTCCACCTCTCTCCAGGAGAATCAAGTTGCTGTGAAACCTCTTAGGCTGCAAGGAAAGCAGTTCCAGAGTTGATGGCTCCCAGAGGCCAGACGTTTGGAGGCAGTCTACGAGAGGCTGAAAGGACCCCTGCCAGAAAAGGCGTGTTTGCTGAAGGCCGCCTGGTGTGGGATCTGGGCAGGACGCCCCACTCTTTTTCTCGTTTCGTCCTCATCATGACCCTGTGAGCTGGGGGTTCTGGGGTCTACGAGAGGGGGCTGGCCAGTGTGTGTGAGTCGGCCTCGGCGTCCAGCTGGAGGGGGTCTCCAATTAGGCTGCTGCTCCAGTGGCAGACTTTTGGGAGAGGACTGGGCAAGGCCCAGGCTCCGGCACTGACCCTGGAGTGAAATCCTTAGACGCTCTACTAACCTCTCGCTTGAGGGGTTCTCAGGACATTTCTCAGCCCCTCTGAGGCCCTCACTATTATTTCCCTCATTTTAGAGATGGGGAAACTGAGCCTCAAAGAGGCAGAGACTTGCCTACTTAACCTGATATTTCAGGCCAGGTTTCTCTAACTTCAAGTCCATGTTTTTCCCACAACACGTAGCTGCATGTGTTCGTACGGTGCTTATCATTTACAAAGTGCACTCGCACAGACCCACGTGATCCTCAGAACATCCTGTGTGGAATGCAAAGTGGCTTAGCATTACCCTCTCAGGTGAGGTGATGTCCTCACAGTCACAGTGAAAAAGCCTGGTCTGAAGTCTGGAAATGGTGCTTTTTTTTTTTTAATTTTATTTTTTACTACATTAATAATAGCAAAAATAAAAATTTTAAAGAATTTTTATGAGTTTATTTGAGCCAAACTGACAACATATGCCAGGGAGCAAGATCTCAAATGCTCCAATAAAAGCAAATTTTATTGAGCACTGGCTATGTAGCAGGCACATAGTTTGCATGCGTTAACACATTCGACCCTCTTTAGGGTTACTTACAAGGTAGAGACTACGATTATCCTGGCTTCATAGACGAGGCAACTGTGGCCCAGAGTGGCACAGCTAAAAGGTGGCAGAACTGGGGACTCAGCAGCTTAGTCCCAAAGTCCCTGCACCCAACTGCCTTAGACTAGTAGTTCTCAAAGTGTGGTCCCCGGACCAGCAGAATTTGATACAAGAGCAGACTCTTGACTTGCTGAATCAGAAATTCTGGGAGTAGGGCCCAGCAACCTGTGTTTCAACAGGCCCTCTGATGCACCCTTGTTTGAGGACCTCTGCACTAGGCTCTCACTGTACCACACTGCAGGGAGCCGAGTGAAAACAGGCTGGTCAGTGGATCTCTTTTAAGTGAGCCAAGAATCAGAATTGTGATCCTCTAGGCAACAAAGGTGGGTGACCTGGTAGAACTTGCAGAGACTAGTAGGATTAGGATAAGCCATTTCAGAGCAGGTTTTTGTTAATTTGGAGGCACAAGGGTGGATCTTAGCCATTCCATTTATTTCAAAAGGTGGCCCCCAAAGAAGGAAATGTTGAGGTCTTGGTTATTTTAAAGGATTTCCATAGAAGATCTTTTAGTATATTTCAATGGCTTACGATTCTTTGTGCATCTGAACAAGCTATACAGAGACTTCGTTCCTTCTTAAGGAAAATATTTGCCTTGCAATTTGAACTTTGCCCCTGATGACGCTGTATTCTACATTTGCGAGTCAGTTCCTGAGAGCTGACTAATTTTCTCTCAGGGGAGGGGGAATGAGAAGAAGGAAAGAGAATGAACATTTCTTGAAGCATTGACTATCCACTGGGCAATTTAGTGCATCATGGCACTGAATCCTATAACAGTCTGAGAAGGTAGTAATGCATCCTCCTCCTTTTACTAGCAAGGAAACAGAGGCTAAGAAAAAAGCTGTGGACCAGCCCGGCCCCACAGCTCAGGGCGGAAGTGCCAGGATTCAAGTTCAGATCTGCCTTCCTCCAACGCCCTCATTCTTTCCACCTCATCACGCTGACCCTGTGAAGGCTGACACTGCAGAAAGAAAAGTAGCAAGGTGGCAGGCCTCAGGAATATATTCTTCCTGCACAACTGGAATGTCCTCTGTGATGACACAGAGCAGTCAGTCTCCCTGCTCTGAATACTGAGCCCTGTCCCCATCCTACCTGGGCTGGCCCTGCCACCTGCGAGGGCATGTACAAGAAGGCAAGGGCAGGGGCTTTCTCCTCCCCAGCTCAGCTCCTTCCTCAGTGGATGTGGGGAGTAAACGGATGGGATTGGAGACCCACCCTTGCCTCTACCTCCTTCAGGGATCCTAGAAAGGCCGCTGGCCCAGCCTGGGTCTCGGCTTCTGCATCTATAAACAGGGACGATCCACTTGGCCTGCCTGTGTCACAGGCCTGTTGGCGGGGTGCTCAATTTGTCTGGGTGGAGGGGATTCGAAGGCTGTGTGTTATGCCATGGAAGTAAGTCACCAGTGTGTCCCTGTTTTGGGTTCCCTGGATGGTTCAGTGTGACTCTTAAGAGCTGAGCAAATCGACTACAGTTCCTTGTTGTGTGTCACTCCCTTTTTGGTCTTAGGTCTGCTGTGCAATTACAGGCCCTGTGGGTCATCTTTGCTTTTCACTGGTTCCCCAAACTTGCAGGACTGCATTGAGCAGCTTCTCTTATTCCACTGTCCCTAGAGAAAAGGGCCCCTGTCCTGTCCTGAGTCCAAATTCAACTCTAGCACCAGTAGAGGTCTGAAGAAGTATCTTGCCCTCTGTAGTAATAATAGTTATGCCTGAGTTTTCTCAGCTCCTCCCATAGGTCCATGCTGTGTGTGCCCTTAACATGCTTTCTTTGTTTCTGTAAAAGAAGCAGGGAAGTTACCGCTCAGTCTGGGCTTTTTGTCTGAGAGACCTGAGTTCAGTTCCTGACAGCCACTCACGGCTGTATGCCCTTAGGGAAGTCACTAGATCTCTCTGAGCCTCAGTTTGCTCATCTGTAGAATGGGGTTAAGACCAGTTCTGATTTCCTAGCATTTCCATGAGGAGCAAGTGAGACAATCTATGAAAAGCACATGAGTGCATAGTTCATCATCTAGCAGTCATCCATCTGCTTCTCTAGCTGAACCAAATCAAACCACTCAGATTTGTGGAGGGCGTGTGTGTGTGTGTGTGTGTGTGTGTGTGTATTTGCAAGCACCATGGGAAGACAAACCCTGCCTCTGATCTCAAAAATTGGAGATAAACTCTTAAGTCCTCAAAATACCATCCCCACATTCCTCAAGCTGTGGTTTCCCAGCTCCAGATGTATATTTGTGCATTTTCTTCTGCCAGGATGTTTGTTCCTTTCCTCACTTCTCTGCTTCTTAAAGCCCTTCCTGTCCCTGAAATCATTCCAACCACCACCTAAGTCCAGCCCCCTCATTTGACACAGGAAGAAATGGAGGCCCAGGGAAGGGAGGTGACTTGCCCACTGTCCCACAGTCAGGAACCCAAATCCTGGCCCCTGACTCTGAGTGGGGTCTTCCTCAAAGTCATTGCTCTTTTCCCAAGGCTGGTTCTGGGTCAGGATAAGGGGAACTGCAAGAAGGGCAGAGAGGGGAGCAGGGGTTCACTTAGGAGAAGTCTGGGGCTCCTGTGTGTCCTTGGTCCTGTTAGGCACATTCGGGGATAAGGACAAGACACCTGTGTCCATTAATGCCTGCTGGGGCCTGGCCTTTCCTCTGTGACCCCAGTTACTCCTTCCATAGCCCTGTCAGGCTGGTACGACTGTCCCCATTCCACAGAGAAGGACATGGATATTCAGAGGTTAAGCAACTGGCCTAGGTCATACAGGGCATGGTCAGCAGAGCAGGGATTCCCCTGCAGCCCGCACTCCCACACTGACATGCTGACTGAGGTCACACCTGCATGTGCCTTACACAGCGCACCAGAGTTGCTGGTGTCTGGGGGAAGTAGGGGAGAGTGAGAAAGGGGCGTGTAGGAAGAAGTGTTTGTGTGTGCGTGCGTGTGTCTGTGTGTGGGGGGGGAAGGGACCCTGAGATTGCTGATGGACCACGCCCTTGGCCTTCCTGCTAGGTCCCCGCCTGCTGGGTGTGGCGATTGATTGGACGGTCCACACCTTTGTTTGTGAGGCTGGCCTACCAGCACTGCCTACCTCCTCTCCTGCCCCTCTACTGGCAGGGTGAAATCTAGTACAATGGGTCACCCAAGGCAAGTCAGTTCCTTCCCTGAGCTTGTTATAAACTTGGTACAATGGGGAAGCACAATACCCAACTGGCAGTGTGTCTGGGAGGTTTGAATAAAAATCAAACGCACCAATGAATATAGAATTCTGAGCTCAGTGCTGGGACACTCAGGCTGTGAACAGCCACACCTGCTGCAGCGACACTCCTCGTTGTCACCAGGGCCTGCCCTGGGCTGTGAGCAGGGTGCAGGACCTGCAAGTGTGCAGTGATGCATGTGTTAAACCACCGATATTCCCGGAAAAGGGGAAGAAACTCAAATAACTGAGTTAGGTTGGGATGGGGATGTCCCTTTTTTAGAGAAATATAAGTTCAAATGAACTTACTTACAAAAATAATAGGGATTTTAAGGCTTAAGATTCAGTTATTCAATGCAATGAAATTTAACAATAATCATAAACTCCTTCGGTGTGTCCAGTTCTGTGCTAGACACATGGTGAGGGAAGACAGGCAGAAGCCCAGAATAGAGGGATTAACCTCTAGGGGGCAGATTCCTCGGAGAAAAGGCAGAGGCTGGGAATGGTCCTATTAAAAAGCAACAGCAAAGCACTGTGGGGCCAGGGGGCGGGCAGGGAGGAGCAAGGGGCCCCTCACGTGATCTGTGTCTTGCCTGGAGCCTCTCCTGTGCTCTCACGTATTCCTCACAGCAGCCCTGTGAGACAGATGTTAGAATCTCATTTAGCAGATGAGGAAAATGAGACTTAGAGAAGTGAAATGACTTGCCTGTAGACACCTAGTGATGGAGGCAGAATTTTAACCTGGTCTGTCTAATTCCAAAGAGCATGATCTTAATACCCATTCAACCTTGAGATTTGCTACCAAGAATCCATCTGTGACTGTGTGTGTGGGGGTGGAGTGGGGAGTCGGGGGGCGGGGAGGGAATGGGAGGAGGGGCGGAATAACAGATTAAAGCAATCTGCTTCATCATATTTTTGTAACTTGAGAAAGAGTAAAGGGAGGGAGTGAAGAGCTGAGAAAGGAAGTCACAGACACTCGCCCACACAAACACTCTGCTTAATTTTGGATTATGGGCGGAATTATTAACTTCTCTAATGTTTTCTCATAATTTTAGTTAGCAGATGAGCCGCTATTCATTGGTTCTTTAGCTGCTCTTTATCTTTTGAGCTCCAAGGGCTCACCCCTGTCTAGGACAGTTCCAGCCCCATGAAGATGGAAAATCTCTTGCAGCACAGGGTCGGCCAGATCCCCGGCTGCCCACCCCAGCTGTGCTCCTGCGGGTGGTGACCCTCTCACTTGGGAGTCCCACAGCTGCTGCTCCGCTGCCCCACGTCCTCCTTCCCCAGCCCCAACTCTGACTTCATCTCTGCACTCACCCTTCCCCACCCCGCCACCGATTCAGCGCAACCCACTTTCTCTCTTGACACCTCCTCCACCCTAGATTTCTAGGAGGTGGTCTGTGAGGGGTCTCTCAACACCCCGCCAGTCATCTGCACTACACTTATCGCACCCCCACTTCTCTGAGCAGTCCAGAAAGAGTAAAAGCTTTGAAGTCAGGCCGAGTGGAGTGGATTCAACTTCCACATGCTAGTTCTGTGACCTTGGGAAAGTTACTCAGCCTGGCTGTGCCTCAGTTCCCACATCTGTAAAATGGGACTAGAGGGTTCATGTGAGGACTAAGATAAAGTCTGGAAGGCACCCACAGAAGACATTCATGAATATTACTGTATGAAGTTTGTGTGTTGTATAAAGGAAGGCTTCAAGGGGGAGGTGATATTTGAGCTGGTTTTTGATGGATGGAGTCTGCTCTCTAGGCAGAGGGAAGAGTAGCTACACAGGGAGGTATGAAACAGCACACATGTTTGGAGAAGGGTAAGTAGTTCAGAGTAACTTGCAGGGGAACTAAGAGGAATAAAGCTAAAGATGAGGGCAGGATCCAGACTTCAGAGACCACATAGCAGTTCCCCAGGGCCATCATGTTCTCTTCCCCATGAAGCTCTGGCTGCCCTCTTTCCGGCCTCATCCCCTGTTCCAGGGAAGCTGTCACCAAAGGTCTCAGGCTCTGCAGGTCCCCCACAGGCCCTCTGCTGGGCGTGCTCTTACCGCTTTCCTGCCAGTCCACTCCTGCCTCCCCCAGATCTCCCTCAGTCACTTGTGCTAAAAGGAAGTATTCCTTCTCTGAAACTCAGTCACTGCCACTCTGTCCCCAGGACCTGGACTCGCCAAGTCATTGCTGACTCCAACACTGGTCCCGATGTCCCCAAAGTACACATCTTTTGGCAATGTCTGGGAGCCCATTTTCGGTTCAGAAAGGAGGGTCTCTGGTGCACAGCACTCAGAGATGACTGTCACATGGCACGGGCCATGTAACAAATGCCTGTGACCTCTGCCAGTTGTAGGCACATCTCTGCTTTGTCCCTTCATCTCCTGCTCCCAGAGGAGGACCCCAGGAAAAATGTTTCCTCCTCTCTTTGTCTATAAGTGTGTTAAAGATAGGGCCTGGCACATAGTAGGTACTCAATAAATGTTCAGGTACTGAGTATATGCTTCTCAGACATGGCCCGGAATTGACTAGTTTATGAGCACTTTAACCGTATGTTTCAATTGGATAATCACAGTCAACTGAGGCAGAGATCACCATTATTTAAAGTTCATGAGGCAGATGCCAAGGCTAGAGACAATCAGTGACTTGTCCGTAGCCACACAGCAAAATATAAGAGAGCTGGGGACTCAAACTCAAGCCTCCTGGCTCTAATTATAATGAAATCATCACCATTAGCCTAACTGCAGCTATTTCTTGAGCACCTACTCTGTGCCAGCTACTTTATAAGCACGATCTCTTCTAATCCACAGATGATAAAATGTATGGGGAGGCTCCAAATCTCCACTTTCTCCTGGGATTTGTGATGGTGGGCTTACAGCAGTCGCTCTGTCCAGACCTGGGGAGCAGCAGCTGGGCCAGGCCCAAAGACATAGCACCGAACCTGTGGCCACACCCCCCCCACACACCTGATGCAATCAGATTCCTCCCTGGAGCACTGGTAGTGTCTTGCTTGACATTCTCTCCTCTGGGAGGTCACTCACTGAGGAGGTGGCCTCCACAATGGCTGGGCTGCTGGGCTGCAGGAAGAGAGGGGCCAGCCGCCATTCCATCCCTACACCCAAACCTCTGCCTCTGGCTTGGTTCACCTCCTCCAGGAAACCTTCCCCTGAAAGCAGGAAGGGACCTTGGAGACCACCTGGCCCCATTCCCTGTCCCCTTTCACAGATGGGGAAACCATAGCCCAGATAGGAGAAGGGCTGACTGTGGGCCCCCTTGCTCCCAGCCCGGGGATCTGCTGTGTGTGACCGTGCTCAATACACATGACACCTGCCAGACCTTCTATGGAGGGCAGCTGGCACTCAGGGCCTCAGGCTCAGGCTTTAAAACAGGAGACCTGGGTCCCTATTGGCCCCATTCGATGGCCGCAGCTATACCCAGCATGGGGCGGTGGTGACTCTCAGGCCGGGAGAGGCAGGGGTCATCTGTGATCCTGCTGTCTTAGTGGAGGCCTAATTCCAGGTGCTCTCCAAATATCAGCTTTTAGTTATGTTATCAACCAGATAAGAACATCCCCATTTTACAGAGGAAGAAGCCGGGGACATAAGTACTATTAGTATCCCCATTTTACAGAGAGGAAAACGGAAGCTCAGAGATGCTAAGGACCAACTAGAGGTGAGAGAGCTCAGAGGAGTTGGGATTTGGACCTGGACCATCTGACCCAGAGTCCATTATCTTAAACTCTACACAGTACTGCTCCCCTTAAGTCAAGTCTGTACCCCCCACCCCACATCCCCTGAAGTCTGGACTCCACATTTCCCCTCTGAAGCCATAGGCTGTGGTGGAAAAGGCTCCAAAATGAAGCCTGTGTTGAAGGCCTGTTGGTATTTAAAATATCACAAATCTAAACCATTATGAAATGTCACCATTATGAGCTCAACCCTGCTGTGCTGTGCCTTCACAAAAAGTCATGCTACCTCGCTGAACTGAGGTTTGCACTTCTGTAACAGGAGGACAATGCCCTCTACATCATTCCTCTGTCATCCAAGGCAGGTTGCCTTTGAGATGATCCCCAGGGACCTCCACTTCCTGGTATTCGTGCCCTGGCAATCTCTCCCTTTGAGTGTGGCTTAGATCTACCAATTCACTTCTACTGAACATAATGTAGCAAAAATGATGGGATGTCCATGTGGCAAGGACCCGAGGGAGGTCCCTGGCCACAGCTAATGAGGAACTGAACCCTGCCCAGGGGGAACAAAGGGCAGTAGGCCATGGGAAAAGCCTGGCTGGAAAGGTGAATGTAACAGGGGGAGGGCAGAGATCAGAAAGGGCCTCAATGCCCACGTAGAGCCTTGGACTTATCTGCTGGGTGGTGGGGAGTCATTGAGGGATATAATCATGTGAGGGACATGACCAACAAGATTGTGCGACATGACACTGGCAGCAGGGTGGAGGATGAGGCAGAAGAGTCAAGCCAAGTCAAGAGGGCAGGAACCCAGGCAGGATGATGGAAACTACACTGGTCCAGACAGGGAATGATAGAGGCTGGGCTGACAGAGGGGAGCTGGAGGGGTGGGGATAGACCTCGGAGATATGAGGAGGCAGAATGGACAGGATTTGGGGTCTGAATGGATGGGGGTGGGGGCTGAGGGGGAGAGAGAAGGTAGAATGCTGCTCAAATTTCTGGAGGGACGTCTGGTTGTGCCTTTTACTTAGGTGGGTGTGCACAGGCACGTGGACAAGTACCTGCTGGGAGGAGGAAGATGAGAGGGATGAGTTGGCCAGGTTGAGTTTGTGGTGTTGCCAGAAGAGAAACTAAGCAGGTTGGCCCGCTGGGAAGCAGGTCCTTCCCTACCTAGCCCAGCAGACTAAAGCTACAGACTTGGTCTGGGATCCAAGGAGGGGTTGGAGAGGAGAGGCACATCGGAAAGGTCCTTGGGGAGCCAAAGGGCCAGGATGTGGAGAATATGAGAGTGTGGGGGACGTCCCTGTAGACATTAGGGGCCACGACCCCAGCCTGGGGAGGGGTTACCCACCTGCTGCCCGTAGCTCAGCGCCTTGTCGTAGAGCGTGATGCCTGCCGAAAGCACCCGGGCGCGTTCCTGCGGGCTGGCACAGCCGACGTCGAAGCCGTGTGCATAGCCCTGCTCGGCCAGGCAACGCGCAGCGCGGAGCTGGGGTCGCCTGCGGCCTCGGGGTCAGCCGCCAGGCCCATGAGGCTGGCCAGCCTCCCGGCGCACGCCTCCTCCTCTTCCTCTTGCCCCAGCTGTCCCGTACACATGCGCCAGATTGGCCCAGGCATTAAGGTTGCCCGGGTCCTCACCGACCACCTCGAGGAAGTGCTCACGGGCCTCGTCCAGCTCCTCTAGGTAGAAGGTGAAGGCGCCCAGGAGGTGGCGCACGGCGGGGCGCTGCGGGGCGGCCACTAGCTCGAGCTCCTGCCGCAGGCCGTCCAGCTGCAGCTTCAGGTCTCGGGCGCGGAGCGAGGCTGGCGAGCGCGGCTCGAAGTTCAGCTGCATCTCCAGGTGGAAGTGGCCCGGGAGGTAGTCCAGATCGTCAATGAGGGCGTCCAGGTCCTGGGCCGCGGTCTCAGGCTCCGCCATGTCTGCCCTGCTGCTCCTGGGGCCTCGCCCTAACCCCGGAGGCTGCCGAGGGCGGTGGATGGAGCGCCCCCTGAAGTGAGCCCCGAGCGGGAGGCGACGGTCAACGTTCAGAGGCCCAGGGCGCAGCCACCTCTGGTCCTGGGGCGCCTCGAGCCTGTGGGTGGGTCCCAGCGTCGGCTGGGGGTGCGCCCTGTGGGTGTTTCCGCTTTCCCTGTTCAGCGGCTCTTAGACACCTGCATTGCACAACCAGGTGTGCCCGACAAACAGGTGCATTGCCAAATGAGGGGCTCGTAAATCCTGGTGCATGACAAAAGACGTGTTTTTACTCTCTCTGCTGAGGAAACTGAGGCTCAGGAGGAAAAGGACTTGCTGAAGTCATGGAACTGAGATGGGCCTAAGCAGGCCTGGAACCCAGCCAGGCTCTTCCTCCATAGACACTGCTCCACCACCACCCCCCTCCCGCCTAGAGCTTCCTGACTAGGAGAGTCAGAGCTGGCACTTCCAGCTGCCTAAGGAAGCCACTCTCACTCCTGGTGCTGCCCATCCTCACTGCAATTCCTCACTGCCCTCCTGCTCTTTGGCCATTGTTGATCAGGCTTCCCACTTGGGATTTCTCTGCCTTCCCTCTGCCTGCAATTGTCCCTGGTGGAAAGACTAAGGGGCTCCAGGTGCTGGTTATAATGTGGATTCTCCATTGCAGATAATGTGTGATCCTTATAATTTCACACTTCAGACTTTCCTCCTCTGTGGCATAAGGGTAACATCCTCTTCCCTAGGGGCAGGGTTGATATCATGAGTAAACCTGGTATGTGTCACTCTGGATAACTGTCATTCCTCCCCCTTGTTTCCTAGCCCATCCTGTATCTCCACCTGTGTCCTTGAAGGGCATGGGTCCCCCGCACTCTAGAAGGCTGGGTTGTGCTCCCTGCTGCGAGGCTTCTTGTCCTCCAGTGCTTGGCTTTTTTTTTTTTTTTTTTTTAAACAAGTCTGGAGTTAGAGTTCCTCTTGGCCATCATTCCACCGGGGCTCCTGACACCCTATTGCTTCATCTTTTTGGAAAATAGACCAACGTTTTCAAAAGAGGAAATAGAGCCAATTAGTAAACTTGTTAAAAAATATTTGACTTGAACAATAAAGAAGTAAATTAAAACAACATTCTAGTGCTATTTTTCAAATGTAATTTTAAAATATAAATTTAACAATTTTTAATAAAAAATTGTTACTATGACTTGCTGGCGATCATGAGATGAAACATGGGCTCTGACCTGCTTGGGAGTATCAGGGATGAGTCCCAGACAGTTTTTTTTTTTTTTAATTTTTAAATTATCGTTACATATACTTAACATAAAATATACTATTTTAACCATTTTTAAGTGCACAGTTCAGTAGCATTAAGTATATTCACATTGTTGTACAGCCATTACTGCTATCCATCTCTAGAACTTTTTCATCTTTCCAAACCGAAACTCTGTACCCATTAAAAATAACTCCTCATTCCTCCCTTCCCCAGCCCCTGGTAAACACCATTCTACTGCTGTCTCTAGTAACTTGATTACTCTAGGTACTTTATGTGAGTGGAATAATATAATGCTTGTCTTTTTGTGTCTGGTTTATTTCAATTAACATCCTTTGTCAAGGTTCATCCATGTTGTAGCATGTGTCAGAGTTTCCTTTTTAAGGCTGAATAACATTGCATTGCATATATATTCCACATTTTGTTTATCCAGTCATCCATCAATAGACACTTGGGATGCCTCCATCACTTGACTATTGGGAACAGTGCTGCTAGGAACATGGCAATTCCTTCGGGTGTATACCCAGAAGTGGAATTGCTGGGTCATATGGTAATTCTCTGCTTAATTTTTTGAAAAACTGCTGTACTGTTTTCCAGAAGAGCTGCACCATTTTACATTTCTGCCAACAATACACAAATATTCCAAATTCTCTACTCCTTACCAACACTTGTTATTTTTTCTGGTTTTGTTTGTTTGTTATAATAGCCATCCTAATGGGTGTTTGGCTTTTGATCTGACTCTGAGAAGATGAGCAGGGGTTGCACAGGGAGGGTAGGTTGGGAGAACATTTCAGCAGTAGGAAAGGCATATGAAAAGACCAGAGGTTTGCAGTACAGAGTGTGCCTCGGGCCAGAGCAGCCCCATATGGCTGAAGCATGGGGAGGAGATGGCAGGAGATGAGGACTGAAGTCAATGGCCATAGCCCTATCACAGAGGCTGAATCCTGGCTGAGAAGCTTGATTTCATTCAATTGACCTAACAGATAACTCCAGAATCTGGATGAGTTAGAAACTCTTGCAGCAGGGAGCTCTCAAACCATATTCATTGTGTGCTCCTATACCTCACTAGATGTGACCAGGGCAAGTTCCTCTCCCTGTCTGAGCCTTAATTTCCTCTTCCATATAATGGACATGAGAAGAGGTTGCGCATTATCTACAAGAAAGAGTTTCTATGATCAGCGAGTCGCTGCGATGAGGAGGCTGTGGGCTAACTAAGGCAGGCTGCCTTGCCACAGAGCTGACCCACCCTGGCCTGCTCTGGTTTGCCTGGCATCCAGAACTCCCAGCCTAGTGGACCTTGGCCTATATCCTGCAGTCACTCCTCCAAGAGTCCTACAGTCACTCCTTCATGAGCCCTGCAGCCAAGGGGCTCAGGCTGGGACAGCAGCAGCAAAGCAGCCCCAGGCAGGTGTGGCCCACCCTGAGAGAACCTGAGCAGGCCCAGGGCTGGTCTCAGGGCTTCCCCATGCACAGGACTTGGTAGTATACGCAGCCGCATCTCACTGACACCTCAAAACATCTCCTCCGGGAGGCTGCAGTCATAGGTCCATGTCACAGATGAGAAAATTGAATTTTGGCCAGGGTAACTCAGCCAAGGCCACCATCTAAGGAGCAGCAGGCCCAGGATTCAAATATGAGTCTCTGAGGATTTATGGACTCCTGGGAATTTGGACTAGATACATTTTTTGTTCACATGCTACTCAACAAACATTTACTAAGCATTTACTGTGTGCCAGGTACTGCAAAGTAGTGAATGAGACACAGTCTCGGCCCTGGGCCTTCTGAAGGTCCCTTTCCTAGGACATGGAATGGCCTCTTATTGAGCTTCCACTACCTGCCAGGAACATACTAAATTAGCTCATTTAATCTTCACAGCAATCTGGAGAAACAGAGCTTATTAGCTATATTTTACAGGTAAGAAAGTTGAGAATCAGAAAATGTCACAGAGTTGGGAAGGTGCAGAGTCTGTGCTTGGATGACCCGGGGAGTCTATTCTGTGTGTGTTCCCGAGGCCTGACATTTCTGACCATCAAGCTCAGCAGTGCAGGGTGGATGGTCTGCCAGCCATGGCCATGTGCCTGCCTGACCTGGTGCCTGAGAGTCATGACCTTGCTGGGGGTCCAAACTTCCTATTTAAATGTTATATTGGGATGACAGAGGGCATTGGGTGGGGCCCAAAAGGACACCCACTGTCCCAGCAGTCTGGTTCCACCAGGCTGGATGCAGGACCCAGAAAAAGTCCTGTTTCTCTCTGACTTCAGTTCTGTCATCAGCAAATGGGGCCTGTCTCTCAAGCTGTACTAGATGAAGGAGGAGGAGGGAGGAGAGCTGACCCGTTGGGGCCACATACCCTCAACTCCTTTCTCTACTTAGCAGGTCATACACATACTTCAATTATGAGTTTAGAATTCTCCTCCAGGAAGCTCTCCCTGACCTACCTACCCATCCACAGGCTGGGTCAGAGTCTTGCCTCTTCACAGGCCTGGTCACACTAGACTCTCAGGACTGGGAGACCACGTGTAAGTCCAGACACCTTGAACGACCTCTGCAGAGTGAGTGAGTGTGTGTTGGGGGGCGGGCGCATCTGGGAATGATGAGTCCTGACTCCATCCTTGCAACCCTTCCCTGGTCTCTGCGGCCTTACTCCTGTCCTCCCCACTGGCTCTTCTCCCTTCCCCAAAGTGGAACCCGGCACCCTCTTTGCCCTTATTGAGCCTTCTGTGGGCCTCAGTGTTCCAGGAGCATAAGGGGAACATTAAGAGGCATTTCTTGAGCGGCGCTCTACCGAGCCTGTTGCAGGCGCAGAGATAAAGCAAGAAATCAGAAACGGTTCCTCAACAAGTGACTCTGAAACCCGACCAATGGCATCCATACTACCCACCACGAGGGGTCATTACATCTGTAGGTCCCAGGAAAGGCTCTCTGGCAAGGAAGTGGTGAAAGTGTACGAAGAGCAATGAAAAAGTCAGGGGACAGCAAAGGCACGCTTATGAGGGTGCCACGTGGGCACAGACGCGGCCGGGGTCCTCTGGCGAATCACAAATCACAAGGCCCGGTTGCCGTGGCAGCAGCGGAGGCCAGCAGGCCAAGCCTGTGCGGAGGAGTCTGCAGCAGGAGTCGCGAGGAGGGGTGGAGGCCCAGCCCCTGCAGGACCTCGCAGCGGGGGGTCGTGCCAGGGTCATCAAATATTTCAGCGGGGCACTTTTGGGGTGCAGAGCCACAGGTGTGGCTGGACTCGGGGTTGGAGGAGAAAGGGCTGGAGCCTAGGGGAGGATGGAGGGGGGCTGGCAGTGGGATGGGGCGCTGGACTTTCTCTCCCCTTCAGACCTGCTGCACTCCCATGCCCGGAGTCTGTTTACCGCTGTTATTAAGTTATTTAAAACCATTTCAAAAGAACCTACAAGGTACCAGACTCAGAGACGCCAAGAGGCTTGGCCCATAGTAGGTCTCTGAGTTCAAAAGTCATGGTAGAATTTCAGTCCAGGTCTCTTTCTTTCTTCATTCATTCATACATATGACATTGAGGCATATATATATATATATATATATATATATATATATATATATATATATAATCTCCTATTATATATATAGTCACCTCCTATGTGCCAGACACAGTTGTAGCATCTGGGGATACAGCAATGAATAAAACAGCAAAACCTTGTAGTAAGAGTTTGCATTGTTGTGGGGAGGGATGGTTGGAGCGGATAGTAAACAAAAGAAGTATACAAAGTGTTGGAAAATGATAAGGGCTATGGAGAAGTTGGAAGGAGGAGCTGGTAAGTGCTGGAGGGCAGGGTAGGATTAAAGGCTCCCAGCAAAGGGGAAGGGACTGGGCAAAAGTGGTATCCAGGGAGAGGGAACCAGGAAGGATGAAGACCCTGAGGTGGGAGCACACCTGCCCATGCTTCGTGGGCTAGCTCCAAAGCCATCTTCCCTACCCCCCAGAACTCCCATGCCAGGGCTGGGCGCCAGGCACTGGACTCTCACTGGGCCTCCGTCCTCCCCCAGGTTCGATATGTCTGCTGCTAATCCCAACCGGAAGAAGCTGAGCACCTTCACGGGGGCCCCACGCTCCAAGCTTTACCCTGTGGAGTTGGTGAGTTTGGCCAGTCCACTGACTTTCCCACGCGTCTGGTCGCTGCCCTCCGAGTCCCACGCCATGGCAGATGAACTGAGTTTTACACCGCTCCATGACCTCAGTTCTCAGCACAGAGCTTGGTTTACAGCCGGGGCAGGACTGTAGTGAAAACAGCATGGGTCGGGACCACAAAGACTTGGGTTCCATTCCCAGCTTTTGCACTGACTGGCTGCGGGCTCTTGAATGAGTTACTATCTCCCCCACCCCGCCTCTGAAGTGTGAGGGGGCCAATGGCAGAGGTACTTTGAGTACCACGCCCCTCGGTGCCAGGCTTGGTACTGGGGATGGTCACCTCTAGGTCAGGAAGGGAGCTAGGGGAGGACTTGCTCTGTGGCTGGCCCAGCCCTAACTGTGCTCTGACTCAGTCCCACATAGGACCTGGGACCTATGGCTACAAGGAGACCTGCTTCAGCAAGAAGAAGCTGATGAAGGAGGTGGGCACAGGCTGGGCCAAGGCCCAGGAAGCCACCCGGCTGACCAAGCTGCCCCACTTTCAATACCAGGCCATTTTGAGAGAAAAGCGGCTACAGGTGAGGTCCCTGGGCCACACCCCGCTACAATCCAAGGGTGGCCTCAGTGTCCTCCCAACCCCAGGGAGAGCTCATTCTTTAAGGAACACCATCATCCCCTGGACTCCTTTCCCATGTGGACATCCTCGAGTTTAAGAGTTTCACCTTCTCTCTTCTCTTGGGGCAGAAGGAAAAGCTGGGGCCTGGCTCCTACAACTTCAAAGACTTCTTAGAAGAGCTGCAGAAGAAACCGTGCAGCACCCGGGGGCTGCTCAGCTCTGGGGAGGTTCGCTTCCGAGGATTCATTGGGGTAGGTGTTCTCCTGTAAGGCGTAGGAACCCTCCCACCCTCTGCTCTCTGTCCCCTTTGGTGGTGCCGGAAGCACCCCTTTCGTCTCATCCTTTCCCCAGGCTTGGCCAGGCTCTCCTTTGAGTCCAGACAGCCCTTGGCTTTCCAGCACCACAGCCTCTAGCCCACTGGCTGTTGTATATGCCTGTGTCTGTCTCCCCCACCAGACCAGGCGCTCCCTGCTGGCAGGGATAGGTCTTGTTCATCTCTGAGTTCCCAGCACAGAGCCCGGCATGCATAGGGCACTCAACAAACTCATCCACCTATAAATCCAGACAGCCAGCCAACAGATAATGATGGAGCATTCACCAAGTGCCATGTACTGTTGTAGCTCCTGGGGACCCAGAAGTGATGAAGACAAAGTCCCTGCCCTCATGGAGCTGGCATCCTAGTGGTAGAAGTAACAGTCTAAAGAAGCATGTTATATATTATCAGGCTTGTGAGGAGAATTGAGACAAGGAAGAGATAGACAGTGGTAGAGATACAATTTATAGGGTGATCAGGGAAGACTTGTGGGAAGAGATGACATCTGAGAGGAACCTGCAAGGCGTGAGCAACTGAGACTCTTGCTATCTGCGGGAGAGCATTCTGGGCAAGTGGGAACAGCAAAGGCTAAGGCCTTAAGTTAGATCATCAGGCCAGAGGCCGGTGTGGCCGGAGGGAGTGGACGAGAACGGGAGGAGAAATGAGAGCAGGGGACTGCGGGCTGGCTGTGAGGATCTTGCAGCAATGCGGGGGCTTCTGGTTTGATCCCAAGTGCTGTGGGAGGACAGCGGAAGGTTTTGACCAGAAGGGCCTGACTTAACTTTCAGAGACACATCCTCCGTATGTGGGTGAGCATTGGAGGCTGCAGCAGGTGTTCAGATGAGAGATGATGGCTGTGAGAGGTGGGGGTGGCAGGAGGGCTGCGGTGGTATTGGTGTGGGCAGGGCTGATCAACCCATGGGGTGGGGGGACCCTGAGAGGGGGTCAAGCTCAATAAGATCATGAGAGAGAAGGCAGGAGTCACATCATACCGAGTGACCGCTGTAGTTTGCTGAGAACCTCACCACCTCTGGTCCTCCTGTTCTCTGTGCTGGACTCTCTTGCCCTTCTCTCAGCTCCTTAAGTGAGCCAGGCTCTTCCAGCTACGGCTTTGCGCCAGCTGGTTCTGCTGCCAGAAATGTTCTGCCTCCCCAGGTAGCTTTTTGCTTAAGGAAATCCTACTCATCCTTCAGCGCTCAGCTCCAAGGTCTGACCTGAGCCCAGTCCAGCTGATGGCAGAGGAGTTGGGGGAACAAATCTGATGCTGTGTGTTTCCTTCCTGTCCCAGCCCCCAGCTCTGAGGCATCTGTGAGCACTGGCTGAGCAGGGTGACGGTGCCATGGGCTGTTCCTCCCTTTTCCAGCTGTCTCTGGTCCTTATATCTGCTTCTGCAGTAACCTCGGCTAAGCCCTATAGGATTTCTTCGAGCTGCTCTCCTGGGCTCAGCCCTGGACCCTAGGTTTAAGGACGTGGCACTGCCCCAGTGGGTGAAGGCAGTGCCCATCCAGGCCTGCTTTTCTCTATCACTGTCTTGCTGCGAGACCGGGGCTGGAAAGCTCATGGCCTCCTCTGGTCTCCGGTCCCTCCAGTTGTACCCCCACCACTGCAGGTCTACAAATTCCGCCTGCCAAAGCTGCGGGTGTCTGCTTTGGGACCCCTCGACTCTTCCCTCAGAGAGGATGGGGCTGTCGGACCACATCTCAAAGGCAGTGCCTTCTCTGGTTTCCTAACCCCATCCTGCATTGACACTGGGTGCTGCCCCCACCCTGCCCTCGGTGCACTCTCCCCTCTCTTGGATTTGGGCACACCAGGCTCCGCAGCCCTGGAGTTCCTCCGCCAGCCCCGCCTCTCTCTTTGGGGTGATTTCTCTCACTCAGCGAGGCTCTGTGCAGATGCCTCCAGATCTCTATCCTGGGGTCCCTGAGGCATCTTAAACTCTGCACCCCATCCAATAACCACCACATGACAGCGTCTCCCCCAGGCCTGCTCTTCGGGGGACTGGCATCACCCAGCTGCCAGAGCCAGAAACCAAGCACACCTTGCTCCCCCAAATCACTGGGGTTTGTGCTCTCATTTCCTGTCTTCCTCCTCCTCGTATCCTCCTCCTTCCACCCCTACTGCCTCCACCCTGGCCCAGGCCACTGCCCCACCCCCACCCCCACCCAAGCAGTCTCTCCATGAATTCCCTGGTGTCTTACCTTTGCCAGCATCTTCCTAAAGGCTCCACGCCTCAGAATCAGGTCTCAAGGAGCCTTGACAAGGCCTCCAGATCCTTTTCCATCCTCTTCCCATTGCCTCAATTCGCCTCAAAGGTGTCATTTCGGCCTCCCTGCCTTTGCCCCTCTGCTGGGGGGACTTGTCCCCTTCACCACACCCATCTTCTGGGATCCCTCCCATTCTTCAAGGTCCAGCTATAAAAATCTTATAAGTACCAATACTTCTATTCCCACACACCTCTAATCCTGGAATTAATCACCCCTCCAGCCTGGGTCCCAAAAGCTCTGACGACATAACCATTCTAGTTAAAGTCGTGGACGCTCACATCAACCCCAGTGTATTTTCTACGCCTCTGAACCTGAAGCTTTGAAGGACAGGTGAGGCTCTGCAGCGAGCGCCCAGCGCCGGGCTCCAGGAGCGGCGGCTGCTCTCACTCTTCGTCATAGCCGACACTTCCAAGGTAGTGCTCATGGCCCTCCCACCGCAGTGCCCACATCGTGCCTGGCAAACAGGAGAGGCTCAGAAAGATCTCGGATTTTAGAATTGGAACTCTCTCCTTGTGCCCCCCACCCCTTTCCAGAGGGGGTAAACTTGGCTGCAAGGTTTGCCTTCCTGAGACTCAGTTTCTCCATCTGGTAATTGTGGATAGCACTAATTTGATTTCAACCGGTGGTCTACTGCTGGTCCACGGGCCAGTACAATCCGTGGTCTGTGAGGAACCAGGCCACACAGCAAGAGGTGAGCGGTGGGCTAGCTTCATCTGTGTTTGCAGCCGCTCCCCAGCACCGGCATCACCCGCCTCAGCTCCACCTCAGATCATCAGGCATTACATTCTCATCAGAGCACCGGTCCCTGGTGCCAAAAAGGTTGGAGACCACTGGTCTACAGGACCAGGATTAGGCTTGTGAAGCACCTAACACATGATGCAGGGACCCAGCTCCCTCTGAATATGCTGAAAAGCCGGGGCTCAAGAAGGGGGCGATTTGTAGTCGTGTCCCTTGGAGGGCAAAGAAGTCAGATGCCACAGCGGCCTGCCGCCCGCAGCAGAGCACCCTTACCCCTCTGCCCTTCCAGTTCCCGGCTGCTTTCCCAGGGTGGGTTCTTGGGCCCAGAGGTGGGCAGGGCTGAGCCATCATGGAGCGACAGCGACCCCGTGTGGCTAAAAGATGCAGAGCAGGAGAAAACAACCTGCTGGCGGGGTCTTGGCCAGAGGACCTCCACTCACCCACTTACTCACCAACACTGCAGGGAGGCGCTCCTCACTCCATCTACAAAGAATATACTTCCGACGTTGACAGTCAAGGTCCTGAGTGGTCATTCCAGCTTTCCTGCTGTAGTTCTCAGCCTCTCCTACCTCTTTCTCCCACCCCCTGCTCCAAGACAGCCACCCCACCTGGACTTGTCACATGTCAGTGCCCACTGTGGGCTGGGCGCTACGCAGGAGTCTTTATAGACATTATTTCATTTCATCCTCATTACCCTAGGAGAAAGTATTATCATCTACATGTTGCAAATGTGGACCATGAGGCTCAGAAGGAATAAGTGGTGTGCCCAAAGTCACTCAGCTAGGAAGCACTAGTCAGGATTCAAACCCAGGACTGCAGATCCCTCCAGGTCACAGCACAGTGAGAAACCAATTTATGCAAATGCAGGGCTATGACACAGGGTGTAATGGTGGAATTTCCGAGACCACCAAAGCAAGCAACTTTCTGGGGTGATCGGGGAAGGAGGGCTTCATTCCCAGGAAAGAGGACATTTGAGCTGGCTTTGCAAGATTAGAAGAATTTTCCAAGGCCAAGAAGGCAGGAAGGGCATTTTGAGTGGTAGTAACAGCATGAGTAAACAGAGTAAGGAGGTTAGCAGGATGGTGTGTGTTTGGGGACCAGCAAGGACCCACTTTGGCCATAGTGTAGATGTAGGAAAGGAGCAATGAGAGATAAGTTGGACAGGCCAATGGGGCCCTGGTAAAGTGTCTGAACATAGAAATGGAGGTTTGGACAATGATGGAGGCCCTTGGGCCAACAGTGTTGTGCGTTTGGGGACAGTTGACACACAGGGGCCCTGAAAATCCCATTCCCCTCTGGGGAGCATCTCTTCCTCAGCTGCACTCAGCATAAGGAGTGGAACGATGGCCTTTATGTCTCTCCCTTCCCACACAGAACTACTATCCAGGTCCTGGAAACTATGGGGAGAGGGGCAACCCATACACAAAGCTGGAGGAGAGCGCCTGGAACCGGTCTCATTCCGAGGGCCTCATGTGCAGGATGACCAACAAGCCGCTCCCCTTGGCTCATCAGGTATCCCCCTCACCTGAGCAGGGCTGGCTGCCTTCGTGCACAGTCCTGGGGGCAGACTCCCAGAGCAGATGAAGAAACCAAGACCCTGCAGGTCGGTGGGCCTGCAGACAACGGCACCTGTGCTCTGTTCTAGGAGAGCGGTCTGGCACCATGCACCTACACCTTGAAAAGTGATATGGAGGCAAACCTGGGCCGATCCATGGGCACCCGCGGCTTCTATGACATTTTCTCTGGTGATCGAAACAAGCCTACTTATGGACATTACTCTGTGCAGGTGGGTACCCAGGTGGGGTGTGGGGGTGCATGCCCCAGCAGGATGACAGGCCTCACCACCACCAGGAACACCACCCTGTGTGCCAGGCCCTGTGCAGGGCCCTTTCCACACTCTGCTCACACTTCACCCTCACAGCAAAGGTGAGACATGGCACCCTGTGTCGGATCAGGAAACTTGAGGCTGTCCACACTGCTGGTGAGGCAGAGTGACAGTCTGAACCCCAGCAAGGCCTTCTGACTTCACCGCCAGTCCTCTCTCCTCTGCACTGGCGTGAGCCGCAGAGGAAGCACAGGTGGCCACAATGCCAGGACTGCATGGGAAACTGTCCCTGAGCCTGCAGGGACCTTGATGGCTCAGATCGGGGTGTCCTGCTATTTTGGACACACTGCCCGAGCATCACAGATCCAGCTAAGCTGGCTGGGTTAGTGTCATGCTGTCGACAAGGCAGAGAACTGGAGGGCTGGGAGGGGAAACTTCAGTAGAATTTTAGCTCGACCCCCTTTTTCCTGCACCAATCGAGTTCCTGTTTGTGATCCATAGCACCCTGTGCTTTGCTTTCTTCATGCTCAGAGCAACCGGACTTAAGTATTTGTGTAATGACCTGCTTATTTTGTCTCCTCTGTGCATTCACTCAGTGTATGTGTTTACTCCAGGTAATAGTCTAGGTGCAGGGGAAACCTGCCCCTAGGATACTTACATTCTAATGGAAAAAGAAACACAGAGGTAAGTAAAAAACAATATAGAGTGTTAACAGGTGGTGAGGGCTATGATGAAGTGCATTAGGAGCACTAGGGAGGCGGTGAAATATTGACTACTTTTGGACTGGTTGGTAAATAGCCACTGAACTGAGGTCCGCCACCTGGTGCCAGCTCCCCCGAGCCTCCCAAACCTTTCCATGAGCAGCTTCTAAGGTGGTCCAGCCCAGCACAGCAGGGGCCTTGGGACCCTCATCAGGCCCAACAGCCAACGCCCATTCTGATTGGCTAGTCAGTGCCCAGGTGACACGATAACATTTTTTATTATCTAAAAAAGTAATAGACTTTATTTTTAAGAGAAGTTTTAGGTTCACAGCAAAATTTAGCAGAAAGAAGAGAGTTTCTGTGTATCTCTATGCCCTTTACATGCACAGTTTCCTCCACCATCAACATCCTGCCCCAGAAGGGGGTGCATTTATTACAACCGAGAAACCTGCATCGACACGTCATCATCACCCATCATATATTAGGGTTCACTCTTGGTGCCCTACATTCTGTGGATTTGAACAAATGTATAATGACATGTACCCACCATTATAATATCATACAGAGTAGTTTCACCGCCCTAAAAGTCTTCTGTGTTCCCCCATCACACTGGTTTTTAAGTATTTGGATTGTCGCTCCTGCTTAGAACAGTGCCTGATTCAGTAAATGTTCGGGAAGTGAGTGGAAGAAAGAAGGAAAGCATAAACTTAAGCTGGGTTGTTGGGTGTGTCACACAGGGTGCTAGAAGACCCTCGGACTAGCCCCTGGTTGAAGGCTGCATCTCTCCCACCCAGCTGGGCCCTCGGGCTGTGGGACGTCCGCAGGCAGTGTGGAGAGTGATGCCTCATTGTGTGGCCACCTGCTTTTCTCTGATTGCTGCTGAGGGTCCAGAAGAGGGGCCCTTGATTTTCCTGGCATAACAGATACATTTGTTTCCCCCTCTCTGTTTCTCAGAAAATAAAGCCCAGGGAACTGATGAATTTCAAGAGCTTCACAGACGAACTTAACTCACGGCACAATAAGAAGCGTGGGGTGTTTTCACAAGTTTCCCGCAACCCGAAAACCCCTACAGAGAGGATTTACTGGGCCACCCTCAGCCAGTGTCCCCGAAAACTAGTTAGTGTCTGCCCAAGGCCTTCCTTCCTCTCTTGGAAGGTGGCTCTCCTGCAGGGCTGGGTGGGGTGCTGGGAGCTATTTCTGGGGGGAAAGCTGAGCAGGTAGGTGTCAGCCCCACCTGCTTTCCAGTCCTGGTCTTGCACTTACCAGTCATGCTGGGTGGGTCTCTCTCACTGTGAGCCTTGGTTTGCAGGCTCGTCCTAGGGCCATATCCAGGTGGCTGCAAGGATTAAATGAGGTTGAGTACTGGACCCCACCGCATGGAGTCTGGTATCTGGAAGTGCCCAGCCACCGTTGACCTCCACCCTGCCCCTCCACCTCCCAGAGAGAGGACAAGGGAGGACACAGGGGTGAGGCAGAGCATGATTATAAGCTCTACCCTGGCAGAGGGGCTGCACACCTATTTGGCCAAGGGAGCAGTGGACTTCTTTTTTGGAGGGCAGCAGCCAGTCATCTGAGTAGGCCCTGGATTTTACTGGGGCCCTCCAAGCAGAGTCCTCCTCGCCACCCCAGAGAGTGAACCGCTAAGGGCTTGGGGAGGAGTGAGGTTCTGGGGGAAGGGAAAAGGGTACCCCCATTTCCTGAATGCTTGCTCTGGGCCAGGCGCTGCCAGCCCCGCCCTTCCCGATAGAGGGATTACCATTTGCATTTCACAAAAGGAAACTGAACCCCAGAGAAAGGAAGAGATTTGCCTAGGCTCTCCCAGCAATGGTGAGGAGTGAGATTAGAACCCAACTCATCTAGCTCCAAGGTCTGAGTGGCTTCTGCTCCCCAGGCTGGAGCCTAGAGCATCTCTCTGGACCCTGCCAAGCTGTGAGCATCCTTGGGAACCTGGACAGAGGTGTCAGGCTAGTGGGTGGCGGTTAACATAGGTGGCAGGGGTTATGAGGGCAACACAGGGCCCCTACACTCCTGAAGGATAGGCTCCTGGTGAGTTAGGAGGTGGCTGGGTACCTTCCACCATCCTTGGCTCAAGGCCCAGTGCCGCCAGTTGGGTAATGTCAGCTGCCAGGAGCCCTTACCCGCTCTGGCTCCAGGCTGACCATTGCCAGACCTGGCCAGCTTTCAGCCTTCATTCCTTACCCCAGGCCACGTCTGGTCCCGGTATGTGGCTTCCTTCAGAAAAGGGATGCAGAAACATCAACCAGCCACCATTCCTGCTGTCCGCCAAGCGAATAGGCACAAGGTCCTACCAGATGCTTCAGGGAAGCTGGGTGAGTTGGGTCTGTGTCATCGGTACGTGGTAAGGGGCAGCCCCAAACCCTCCATGGAAACTGATGCTCCCACCCCTTTTCTCCCCAGGGGCTAACACGCCCACTCTCACTGTCTTTTTTTCTCTATGGCATTGGTTTCCAACTCTGAGCAGGCATTAGCATCATCTTGGAGGGCTTGTTAAAACATGGCTTGCTGGGCCCCATGCCAGAGCATCTAATGCAGCATCCTGGAGGAGGGCCTGGGAATTTGCCTTTCTAACCATCCCCCGGGTGATGTAGATGCTGCTGTTGGGGACATCACTGCACTATGGGACATCACCCCAGAGCCATCTCATTCTCTTATTTCCCCAGGGAAATGCTCCCTCCATTCTCTTTGTGTTTGTCTTGGGGCCTCAGGGCAGCTGGTGGAGCTGGCCCATCCTGGCTGAGCAAGGGCCCCCTTTGTCCTCCCTCTACCCCTCTCTTCCCCCTCCCCAGAGGTTAAAACCTTCCCCTGTCCTGACTTCCAGCTAGCACAGGTTAGTTTTGCCTGGTTTTGAACAGCTGCATATTTTGAAAGTCTCTCCTGGTTTCCCTGGGAACATTTTGCTGTGACTTATTTGCCTTCCATTATGCTCCCACTCCCCACTCACAGCCCACACCTGAGCTTTCTCTCCTCTGAGGAGAGCAGTGTGCCAGCCACGCCCCCTCTTCACCTCCCTGAGTGATGGCTTGGTCCCCAGTGTGCCCGCACTCCCTGCCCTGCCTGATTCTCAGGGGTCCCAGGCCTCTGCATTCTTCCTTTTCTCACCTCCAGCCTGCATCTCGTGCAGGGAAGAGGGTCTTCTCTCGAACACCCTTGTCTAAACACAAATAAGATGTTTAGACAGGAGCCAAACAACCATGCTGCTACCACAGAGCTGGCCAAAGTGGGGGGTGGGGCAGAGGCTGAGCTCGCCTGGCCCTTGCAGCCTTTCTGACTGCACACCCAGCTGGGAGCCTCTTCCCCGTGAGACAGGCCTTTCCCTTGTGAGCAGCGAGTCCAGCATCATTAGACTAGTGTTTGGTTCCTAACGTCTCCCAGCCCACCCTTGGCCTGCTCTTTACAGGTGGCAGGGTTCTTTTCCGCCATTCTTTTGCCCTCACTCGTCACTCTGGGCAGGTCACAGCTCCTCTCTGTTGGCACCTCTCGTATCTACGACCCAGGTTTCTGGGCAGGATGGTATTAATTTCCTAGGGCTGCCATAACAAAGGTGGTTGAAAACAACAGGGCTTTATCTTCTCACAGTTCTGGAGGCTGGAAGCCTGAAATCCAGGTGTCAGCAGGGCTATGTTCCCTCTGAAACCTGGAGAGGGGAAAGTCCTTCCTGGCCTCTTCCTAGCTTCTGGTGGTGGCTGGCATTCTGTGGAATTCCTTGGCTTATAAATGCATCGCTCCAATCTCTGCACCCATGTCGAACGGCCATCTTCCCCCGTATGTCTCTTCTCATATAAGGACGTCAGTCACGCTGGATTAAGGGCCCACCCTACCCCAGTGTGACTTCATCTTAACTGATGACATCTGCAATTACAGTGTTTCCAAATAAGGTCACGTCGAGGTACTGGGGTAACCCACTCTTTTTCATGTATCTTTTTGGGAGACATAATTCAACCCATAATGGATGGAGTAGTGAGGAGCCTGGGGAGGGCAGGAGGCCTGAGATCAAGTCTCCAGGCCAGGCACTGGGGTTGCTAACGTCCTGCCTCCTCTATCTGGCGCAGAACCCCGTGGGTGTGGGCCGCTACCTCAACACCTGGCTGATGGAGACAAAGGACCAACGGCAGCGATATCGGTCCCTGTTCCTGGCGGGAGCCCAGCGCTACCCCTCAAACCCTGCCCGGGATAAGCTTATGCAGTGAGTGCCACTGGAGCTCCGGCAGAGGGGCCAGGGCGAGGGAGGGGCTCCCTGTGGGGTGGGCGAGGGGCTCCTCCTGCCTTATGCTTGCTTCCAGTGGAGACACGGCTGCTGCCCCTAGTGTCAGCCAAACAGCTGCGGTGGTAGAGAGAGTTCCCATCCTGGCTCTACTGCTTACCGGCTGTGCGAGATGGGGTTCATCACTTAACCTCTCTGGGCCTCATTTCCCTCAGCTGTCAAGTGAGCAAAGGACTGTGGAGACCCAAACGAGATGCTCTATCTAAAGCTTGTGCTAAGGAACTCATCAACACTAACTCCTGCACCCACAACCCACAAAGTCTAGCCTCTGAATTGCCAGGCGTCGCCCCGTGGAATCTGTTTCTTGGTTTTCTTAATGGGGTTGGTAAAACTCATTTCAGGAAGTCGTTGTGAAGCCAAAGGAAAAAAGTGCATGAAATACCGTGGCTAGCTGTAAAACAGCTTGCAATTGTTAGCTGCTGCCAAATTTTGTTGAACTAAGAGGCCAACAATTGCAATGTATTCTCAATTTCGGAAATGTTAAAATGCAAATAAGCATGAACTTTAGAGCTGATCATTTTGTTGTTGGAGATCCTGGGGCATGAGGGCCAGATCACTCAGGGAAACCCAGCTTTAAACTATTTTAGTCAAAGTGGTCTCGTGTTTTCTTCCTTGATTTGCTCCCTTGTTTTGGTGGCTTCCATAAAAACGGTAAAAGGAGATAACATTTTTGATAGACTGTCATGCCTGCGTGCCTAAAAAAATGTTTTTTCCTGCTTGCACAACTGATCAATAGTTTGGTTGGAAATAAAATTTTAGGTTGGAAATAATTTACCCTTGGAATTTTGAAGGTTGCTTCATTGCCTTCAAGTTTCAAGTGTGGTTGTTGAGAATTCTGATGCCATTTCCATTTTCTGTCCTTCGTATGCAACCCGCATGGTCCTTTCTAGAAGCTTTTAGGATTTTCTCTTTGTCTGCTGTATCCTGAAGTTTCGTGATGATGGGTTTTAGTGTGAGTCTATTTTCATTTATTGTTTCGGTTCTCCATGGGTTTCTTCTTTCTGGAAACTCAGGATCTTCTATTCCAGGAAGATTTTTGCATTTTGGTCTTCGGTGATTTTCTCTCCTCTGTTTTCTCTTTTCTCTCTTTCAGATGAATCTTAGACTTTTTTGATTTGATGTTCTATTTTTCTTATCTTTTGTTTCTTATATCCGACCTCTGCCTTTCCTGTCCTTATTTTCCTGCCTTTCCTCAGACTCTACTATTGCCTTTTTATATGTTGGCGTTCATCTTTTTTAGCTTCCGAGAGCTCTTGTGTGTTGTGGATTGCTTCCCGCCCCTCCCCACCATCTTTTAATAGCACCAGTTCTTTGTCATGTCCCTTTATCTAAGGATAATGACAGTTTTCCTTCAGTTCCCTTTTGCTCCCTGCATTGTATCCGCTTCTTCCAAGATCTTTTTTTCCTTTCACTTGTTTTGTTCATATTTACGAGAAAAACACTAAAATATGTGCGTCTGAGTGGGGCTTGTCGGTTGGTGGCTACACTGGGAGTGATTGATGGGGATCTGGTAATTCCCTTGGGAGACCCTCAATGTCAATGTTTCGAGGTGTTTTTCCTGGGACCATTCAGCTTCTCTAGAAAAGGATCCCACATCTTGGGGGTTGGTGGGGGTGAGGGGGGAGTGTGGGTGCTGGTGTTTAGGGAAGGGGGCTGGGGGTCTCAACCAGCATATGGTCTTCCACTGGCTCCCTCTGTTCTCACTGGCACCTGGCTGCCTACCGTCCACTGCGCCTGCTTCCTCCCTCTGGAGTATCTCCCAACCCTAAGCCTTCAGTCTCCTGCTGGGTGGGTGAGGAGTTGATTGGGGAGGAGTGTGTCTAACTTTCTCCTTGTTTTCAGCCATCTGTCTTGTGCCTGCTTTTTGAGATACTGGACCTCTCCGGGGTTTGTGGCAGGAGCTGGCAAGCTTCTCATTGGCTCCTCTACTGCAGGCAGCTCTTGCATCAGCCCTCACAGCTCTGCAAATGCTTCCTTGCACTTTGCATTTCCCCAAAGCTTAACACCTTTGTCCCCTTTCTTGTTTATCTATTTTTTTAAAAAAATTTCATATAATTTTTTCAGTGGATCGCAGGAGGGAGGAGAGATAAGTGCATGTATTCATCCACCTTATTTAATTGAAAGTCATACAGAACTTTCTTACTGTGCAAAAACATTTTCTTCCCCTTTCTAGCCAAGGCGGTTAGCTTTCTTTTATAGGTGTTCAACCAGGACCAGAGAAGGGAGCAACTTGCCCAAGGTCACACAGCTGGTAAGTGATAGAGCTGGAAGTAACATACAGTCCTTCCCCTCACAGAGCAGGGCTCATTCCACACACCTCTGTGAGTCTAACTGTGGAAGACTAGGCCCCAGACTGCTGACTGTAGTTATATCTGGAGGGTTACCAGGGTCTTTCTCATTCTACCTTGTTTTATTTCTGAAATTTTTGAGGTTTTCAAAATAAACATTATTTTTATAATCAGAAAAACAAATAGAAAAAGGACAATGACTCTTGAGAGAGACTACACAAATGATGAGTTCTCCTTGTAGACCTCTCTCTAGCCAAGAGTAACCCTTTATCTTCTGGACCTCACTTCTCTCACCTGTAAAAGGAGAATAATTTATATCCTGCAGGGACACATATCCTACAGGGTCAGCCTTAATTAAGGCTTATGAATGCTACTGAATGGAAGCCAATCAGCAGGTCCCTGTGGGCGTCTGATTGTCAGGCTGCTGTATGACTCTCCCTGAGGCTCAGGTTTGGCGTTGTCCATGGTGCCCCGACCCACTTGGGCTCTTGGACCCACAGTCAAGAACTGTGTCATGAGGCACAGAAGATAGGTCATAGGTGGGACGAGGATTTTCTTACACTTTTTTATTGATTGATTCCTTTTAAAAACCTGCTCCGTGTTGGGTCTGCCCTGGGCATGTCTGAGCTGCCGATTATTTTCAGGTGACCAGAAATGTTCTCTCATTCACTCACTGAGTTTTTCATTTCTGGTTTTAGATTTTAATTTCTAAGAGTTATTTTTCGTTTTCTGAATGTTCCTTTAAGTACAACATGCTCTTATTTCATGGACACAATGTTTTCTTATCCTTTGAAGATATTATTGTTGTTGTCATCATCGTACTTGTCTTAGCATTTATTTGATGCTAAATTCACTCCGGGGCCATAAATTTTTGTTTCTTCAGTTTCTTCTGGGATGTCTTTTTCTTCTGTGCAACCTCCTCTTCTGGTTAAGGAACTGTCTGCTCTTCTTCACTGAGAATCATCTCAGTGTTGCAGGGGGATGAGCTCGTTAAGTTCTGTGCCGCCTCTTGGGAGCTTTGTTTACCTGGATGTGCTTAAGGACTAGAGAATTCTACATCTAAACTCGTAAGTTCAGCATCACTCGCTGCATTTTTAAGCATGTGCAGCAGAAATTCAGTACTCTTTTTGGGCCACCGACCCTGCATCCAGTCCCACTGTTGGGTGGGGGCACGCCTACCAGCTCCACCATTATAACGATGGAAAGGCACACATTGCTTCTGTAAAGTGACAGCCTTCAGCTACTTGAATGGCTTTTCGGATATGCATACCCTTGATGGCCTGGGCGGTTTCATGAGTGTTTTTAAAGTGAACATGAAGATTTAAACCTCTTGATTTGCATGATTTTATGGGGTTTTCTGGGTCAAGTGAATAGCGAACCATTTTCAGAGGTCACTTCAGGATGCTTATAGGAAGAGCTGAAGATATATATTATTGAGATGATTGCCTGATATCATCTATTTTTTCTTTTTTCAAATCACTTTTTTTTTTTCTGTTGTTTTTTGGCTTCAGTCTTCCATATCTGAGATTTCTCTCAAATGTCTGGTGATCCTTGGTCGTTGACTCATGCCTAACTAAAACTTCCACTGAAGGCCTTTTGAGCCACGCTTCTCTTGTTCAGGCCTGCTTCCACGTCTGGAAGTGTACTTTCCCTTCTAATAAAGCTTTTCTTTTTCTGTTGTAAAATAAATAAATAAAAATAAATAAAAAATAAAAATAAATAAAAACATTTTTTTGATTGTTGATCACAGACTTCATCCCAGGATGACCAAGCTGAGTGTTCTTGGAAACTTCAAAGCCTGTGTTGTTATAATTTTTCTCTGGCCTTGGTTCTTCTGGGGATGTAAGCCTGGCTGCCAGAGCTCCAAGTGGAGGAGAAGAGCCTAGAGGTCTCAATATTTAGTGACCGAACTCCCATTTCATTCCCTGTTTTCAATAAGGTACTCCCAATATCAAATGTTCCCGGTGTCATTCTGTACAGAGAACCTCTCTGTCTTCAGAGAATAAATTCTCTGATCTTTTTTCATGAAGGGCACTCATCTGGATGCAGAGAGTACGGTGGGAAACTGATGTCGCACAGACTTCTAATCAATTTCAGTTCCACCATCACTTCTACTTCCAGGAGTACCTGGAGCTGCCGATTCCCCCTGAGTCCTGTGGAGCTGAAGGAATTCTGAGCTTTATCTTTTCCTGGCTTAGGATTTAGATTTCTTGGGTCTGCTACCCAAGAAAGTTCATTATCATTCTTCCATCTGCTTTAAAGTTCCAAAATATTTTTTCTTACTGCTGCCGCGTCTATTCTTTTTGTCCTTGTGGGTATGTGCTTTAAATTTTTCTTCCTTTACTGCTATTTTAGTGGGATGTCTGGAGGTTGGAAGATTACTGTATGCATCTAATCCATGTACAGTGTTATGCAATGTTTGAGTTTCAAAGGTCGAATAAAAATCTTGCAAGCATTATATCTAAAAGGACAAACTACAATCTAAGTAAAAGACAGCCAGACATGTTTTGAGCATCTCTTCTGAAAAATGAATAATAAAAAACACTATATAGAATTTTTAAGAAAAAGACTTGAGACTATAAAATTTTCTATGTAGCCAAACTATAGTCATGTACAAGGCAAATAGAGATGCACAAGGAGTCAAATGTACCTTTCCTGAAAATATTACGGGGGGTTATACTACAGTCAACTGGAAAATGAACTCACATCGAGAGCTCAAGAAAGGGAAAGAATATATCTGTCTATGAGATGCCAAATAAATGTAACCAACAGCAACGAAAAAAGTGGTAATACAAACAGCAAGCAATGTAGAATTCAAGGCTAAATTATTAAATGGGACAAAGATACTGGAGTATTTAATCATGATAAACAATAAAATCCATGAGGACGTCATAATCCTAACCTTATACATCCAAACTAACAGTGACTAACTCCCACAATTATAACAGGAATTCTTAATAGAGCTGTCTGAGAATAAGGTAAAGATATATAAATAATTATTTGGAGGATTTAAATAGGTATATTTTATTCCACCTTATTTTCAGATAACTCATAGGACATTTATAAAAAGTTGATCTTCTAAGAAAATCTCATTTAAAATGTCTAAATTAAAACCATCCTACATAGAAAAATTTAGATCACTTTTTTCTAAACATAGTACAATAAAACAAGAGGTTAACAAATAAAGGAGAACCCCAAAAACCAAGTGTTTGGAAATTAGAAAGTTCTCTACTAAACAGCTCTTGGGTGTAAGAGAAAATCAGGTTTAAAATAACAGGCTATTTAGAAATTAATTACAATGAAAACTTTTTATCTAAACCTACATAATATTGTCAAACATCCATCAGAGGACAATTCAAAGCTTTAATTGCTTTTAATATAAAATAAGAAAGACCGAAACCCAAAGAAGTAATTATTCTACCTTAGAAGTTTTAAAAAATCAAAATAAATTTAAAAATAAAGCAGGAGTAAAGAATTAATAAAAACAAATAGAGACCGGATGGGTGGAGGCATTCTCGTTGGATCCTCACAAACCCTCAAGTGTTGATGGGCTAATGTCAATCCCTGCCTTCGGCCTCAGGGCGGTAATTACAATCCAGTGTGCCTGTGGATGAGAAAATGTAGACAGTCCAGACTGCGTCAGTGCTATCTATCTCCCCCATCTTATACGTGAGTAAGTGAGGCTTCAAGGCGTGGAGGTGATGGAAATGGCCCAGCGTCCCGCGGCCAAACAGAGGCAGGGCAGAGACCAGGAACTGTGGCTCTGACTCCAGTCCTGGGCTTCTGCCACTCCTCCCTTGCTAGGTTTGGAGGAGGCCATGAATGGCAGAACACAACACATCTTACAACAGTTTGCTGTCTTCAGTCCAGATGAGAGAAGTGTGTGTGTGAGAGTTGCAAAGTCTCTTGGAATATATCCTTACAGCTAATCTTTTCGCCCTCGCTCCAAGCTTCACTGTTTCTTCCTGCCAAACCACAGGGTTATTATGGGCATCTAACCAGGCAGGCTGGGATTTAACTCCTGCATGGGAAAGGCAGCCTTTTGCTTTTCATTCTTTAGAGTTGTGTATACGGCAGGTACTTATAAATCTGGTTGACTGACCAGTGGACCAGGTTTTCCATCTGTCCATCTTTCTGGCTCTTACTGCTAGATCTTTTTACTCCATCTGGCCACCCTCGGGCCCTGTGGACATGAGCACTCTGTGCTCCAGCCAGGCCTCGCTTTGTACCATGCTCTTCCTCTTCAGCCCTTTGGTGTTTTGGCCATACTGTGAACTGTTCTTGGAACATCCTTCTCCTAGTTTCTGTCTGGAAAAATCCTATTCAGTCTCCACAACTCTGCTTAAATGGGAAGCCTTCTCTGATTTTTCCAGACAGTGTCTGTTCATTCTCAGCCTCCTGAGAATTCCTAGGTTGGATCGCTTTTAAAAATTATATTGTAATATTTGTTAATATGCCTGTGGTCCCTACTAAAGAGAACATTTCTATTCTCTGGCTCCACTGTCTAGCTGGCATGCATAGAAGAGCTCACTGAATATTTGCTAAAGGATGAGTCGGTGTATTGATTGCTCTAGAATTAGGGTAACTCCATGAAAGGAATGCATGGGAACTTCCAGTTTGACTTGGGAGAAGTTTATATTTCCTTCTAAGTTTCTTTCACCTGAAATTTTATTATGAAAAATTTTAAACATACAGCAAAATTGAAAGGCTTTTACAGTATACATCTTGTATACCCACCACTTAGATCATGTCACTAATGTTTTACTCTTCCTGTTTGATAATATATTTTTCTATCTGTTCATTTATTAATCTATTAATCATCCATCCATTATCACCCTTCTCTCCATCTATTAATCACCTTACAATTTGATAAATTTTAAAGTAAATGGCAGACATCAATACAATTCCTTCTGAATACTCAATATGCATACCACCTTTTCAGCATTTTAAACAAAAGCCATATTCCTTGTCCAGAAATCTGAAATTGAAATCATAAATATCCATTCTTAATAATAATAATAGTAATAATAATAATAAATTCTTATATCCTTGGAGTTTATAGTATATAACATGATTTTATATGTATTTACTGGATATAGTAACTTTAAAAGGTAGATGTTACTCTCGTTGTTTTTCAGTTGAGAAAACTGAAGTTTGGAGAGAGAAAGTGTTTTTCTAAAGTCACTGCTAGTCAATGGCACTTGTGCATTCAGTCTTCAAAAATTAGTTGAGCACTTACTATGTGCCGGACACATCCTAGCTACTGGGACATTGCAAAAGAGAACCAGACAGCAGTTCTGCCCCAGAGTGGCTTCCGGCTTCCTAGGGAAGGCACTCACCTCTGTTTTGACAGTTACAGGACAACATGAGAAGCAGGATGAGGGCAGGTGGGACCCAGGACTTTTCGTTCTACATTTAGAATGCTTTCCCCACTCTTCCCCCTTCAGCTTTCTGAAGATGAGAGCAGGAGGGAAAGCAATTTGAACCCAGAAGGCTAAGGCAGAGAGAGCCTGCACCGTGACCATCTTCCTGTCCTCACCCTGCCTGCCCTCGTCCAATTGCTTTACCTCCTGGGCCTTTGCGCATGTTGCTTTGGTGGGATATTGGAAAGTTTGGACAGGAAAGGGGGACTCTTAGGAAGTTCAGCACGGAGTCCTCCTTCCCACAACTCCCAGGACACATTTACTATTGAACACAGAAGTCTGGTGATTACCATGGAGACAACATGGTGCCAAGGAAAGACAGGGCCTTAGCTACAAGGGAAGGCAGAGTGGAGAGGCCATATTTTTACCCTTCTTTTCTTCCTTCCTTCCTTCTTTCTTTCCTTCCTTTCCTCCTTCTCTCCCTCCCTCCATCCTTCCCTCTTCTTTCTTTCCTTCCTTCCTTCCTTCCTTCCTTCCTTCCTTCCTTCCTTCCTTCCTTCCTTCCTTCCTTCCTTCCTTCCTTCCTTCTTTCCTTCTATCTTTCCTATTTTTGGTAGGGGTGGGTGGGTGTAGACACTTGAGCATATTTCTGGGCTGATGGGCAAGGAAGAAGCAGGATATTCAGGTGTGAGGTGGTGAAACCTGATCCTTGCATCAGCTGGCCTTGGATAGACCAAGGAGTGGGGAAGACAAAAAGGTCGATAATTCAATAAAATTAAGCCAGCATTTTCTGGGGGCCAGGAGTTCTTGCTCAGAAGGTCACAGGAAGTGAGGCAGAGGGAAGGGATTGATTTATAATCAGGTACATGACAAAGGACTCAGCAAGATGGCGTGAGAGTGTTCAGTACAGAGAGAGAAGTGCCCAAGCATACCTGGGAAGGTGATACAAAGAGATGGAGGATGCTACAGGCTGCCAGCCTGGGCATGGAGGGTGAACAGCTTGGACTGTCTGGGGTGGCTGAGTGCCTGGAGGGTGGGGCATGAAAGGGGTGTGGTAAGAGTTGGAGCAAGATGAATCAGGCTGGGCAGGAGTACAGTATCTTAATGTAGGAGTCTGGGCTTTTTTCAGACAGATACCTGCAAATCACATAGCCACAAGCTTTCCTCAAAGTGCAGTTAGCACAGGAGGAGATCTTTGGAAAGGGCCACTTGGAAGATTGGAAAATATTGGGATGGAACTTGCCTTTGCCTCTTCATATCTGAGTTACCAGGCAGGAAACCCTTAGGGGTATGAGACTTTACAGTAAACCCCGGAAAGAGCTCTGGATTGGGGGAGGGGACTGGATTTCTGTACTTACAAGCTGTGTCCTTGATGAGTCACCTGGGCTTCCAGAGACAGGTTGTTTTCTCAGTGGCCTCAGCGTTTATAGCCCCTGTCCCAGTGGGTAGCCTGGATTCTGCTCTGTATGGTGTGTCTACTTGATAGCTGCTTTTAGGTCCGCCTGACTTCCCAACCTGACTTGGCTTATTTCAGGCTCTGACAAGTGTGAGGAATTTGGGATATGAAGTGCCAAACACGTGCAAGGAAGTATGCTGGGATTGCCCTGGAAGCAGGTGGTGTGTGATGGTGGCAGGAACAGTGGCCTGGGAGGCAGGAACAGGTGTTCTGCCCCAGGTATATACAAATCATCTAATCTTTTCCTGACTTTGAGGCTACATCTGTACTGGATGGACACCTATGTTCAAGGCCATGGCTATGTTCCTAAAGCACTTACAGTTGAAGGTATAGTACATTGTAGGGGAACAGAGAAAGTACTGTGGAAGTTCAAAGGAGGAGGATTATATGCAATTTGGAGACTCAAGGAGGGCTGGTTAAAAGAAATGACATTTGAGCTTGCTCTCAAAAGTTGGGCTTGACAAGACAATAACAACCATTTGTAAAAGATTAACTGTGCCAGGCACTGTACTCAACTATATAAATATTATCTCTTATGGGCCTCATAGAACTCTGAAGGGTAAATTTGATTTTTATTCTGTAGATGAGGAAATGAATTAACTTCCTCAAGGTCATAGTGAGTTAGTGACTGTACAGCTGTTGCAGTGTCACAATTCAGTGGCTTAAAACAATATCCATTTCTTTTATGTACGAGTCTGTGGGTTAGGTAGGGGCTGGCTGGTCTCAGATGGTCCTAAATGGGACAACTAGACTCTCTAGACTCTCTTCCACATGGGGTATCATCGTTCAGCAGTCCAGCCCAGGCCTGTTCTCATGGCAGAGGCAAGGGTTTGCAAGAGGAAGCGTGCAAGGCTGTTGGCAGCTTAGGCTCGCAATGGCACCATTACATCATCCACGTTCTGTGGGCAAAGCAAGTAACAAGACCAGCCCACTTTCAAAGGCAGGGGAAGGAGACTCTACCTCTTGGTGAGAGAAGCTGCAGAGTCACATTGTAGAGGCATAGAGACCAGAAGTGGAGACTTGGGCCATTTTTACTCTCTATTACAGTAGCAGTGCAGGATTGGATCTCTGCTCTAGCTGCCTCCAAGCTGTGTTCTTTCCATGAAGCTTCACTTCCAGGGAGGATAAACAATTTGTAGACAGAAATGAGCAAAGGAAAGGGAGCAGAAAAAGCTCAGGACATGTTTGGAAAACACTAGATGTTTCATCCTGGATGAGGTATGGGTGTGTAAAGGGGAACAGCAGAGAGTGAGGCAGGCAGGGTTGATCTGGTCAGTCTTTGGAGACCTTGAATGCAAAAGTAAGCTGCTTGGACTTTATCGTGCCTGTTAGAAGCATGGAAGGATTTTTTTTTTTTAAGTCAGACTTATCATGATATAACTCTGTACAGTAAAATTCACTTTTAAGGAGTACATATCTATGCGTTTTGACAAACATGTATGATTCTATAGTCATAAAAACAAACTATAGAGAATGTTACCCCCCCAAAAAAAGATTTCCTTGTGTCACTTGTAGTCAATCTTCCCCCCCTCCCCCAGTCCTTGACAACTACTAATATACCATTCCTATAGTTTTGCTTTTTCCAGAATGCCATATAAAGGGAATCATGCCATATATAGAATTTTGTGTCTTTTCTTTCATTTTACATAATGCTCCTGAGGTTCGTGTATGTCATTGCAGGTATCAGTAGCTCATTCCTTTTTAATGCTGAGTTGTGTTTCATTGAATGGATGTATCACAATTTGTTTATTTCCACGATGAGGGACATTTGAGTGATTTCTAGTTTGGGCAATTTTAAATAAAGTTGCTATAAACAGTAATATGTGAGTCTTTGTTTAAACATATATTTTCGTTTCTCTTTAGTATATACCTAGAGTAGGATTTCTAGGTCAAAGTATATGTATAACTTTATAAGAAACTGCCAACCTATTATCTGAAATGTCTGTACGAGTTTGTATGCTTACTAGTAATGTATGTGTGGTCTAATAGCTTCATCTCCTTGTTAGCATCAGTATTGTCTGGTTTTTTTTCCTTCTAATGTTAGCCATCCTAACAGTTGTAGTTCCTTATGGTTTGAATCGGCATTTCTCCAATGACAGGATATTGGGCATCTTTTCATGTACTTCCTCCATATCTCTTCTTTTCACATTTAAAAAAAAAATGGGTTGCTTTCTTCTATTAAGTTTTAAGAGTTCTTTATATATCCTAGGCATACATTTCTTTTTTATCAGGTCATTGTTTTGAAAATATTTTCTCCCAGACACTCAGAAGGGTTTTAATGGGAAGTAACTCTTGAGTTTTAAAGGTGTGCTCTGTGGCATTGTGGGGTAGGGGAGTAAATGGGGAGGGAGAGACAAGGAGGCTGTCTTAATAGTCAGGTGAGAGCTGAGTCTCTGAGCCAGGCCAGGGGCAGTGGTATAGGGAGGAGCAAAGAGCCAGAGGCATGGGGCCCTTTGGATGGTAGTAAAACCTCTTTTACCCTTTGAGCCCACCCTCCCTCCCACCTTCCTTCTTTTGACAGATATTTATAGAACACCTACTAAGCATGATTGGGCTAGATGATCTTTCAGGTGCTAGGAAGTTCTTACAAGCCAGCTTGGGCTCTGATGAGCTGAACTAGGTGCAAAGCAGAGGGATCCCCTCCTTAAAACCAGGCTTTTCTGATAGAAAAGCTCTGGAGGTCATCAATTTTGGCCTCTCACCCAATGTAGGATCTCCTGGTAAGCACAACCAACAGGGACCTGTTCACTTCCTGTGGGTGCCCCTCCTGGGATGGGGGGCTTACTCCGATAAAGGACCACTTTCATTTTCTCTTTCTCTTTTTTGACTTTTTAAAGGGAAAGGATCACACCTTTTACTAAGGGGAAGTGCCCTCCAACAGTGGATTACAATTCAGACCCTACTCCTTAAAGCCACACATGGACAGCCTGCGGTGACCAGAAGGCCCAAAGGACTGAAGATAGACCTGGGGATGGGAGGGTGAGAGTGGAAATGGGGGTGCGGTCTTCAGAAAGGACATATGGGAATGCCTAGGAGAGGGGGAGATGTGGTGATGTGATGGAACCACTTTTCTGGAGACATCTACCTGGAGGTCACAGTGCCTGCTGGGACAGCTAGGATGAGAGATCTTTTGTGATGAGAGATCAATTATCCTGAGAATTCAAATCAGCTAGTGACATGAACATGGGAGCCAGACAGCGGATGGACTAAAAAGGTGGAACGCGGCTGAAACTGTTGGAACTCCTTTCTATAAAGCTAAGGTACTTAACTCCCTGTTTATTAAAATCCAAAGAGGCGGGAGAGTGTGGCGTACGTCATAAGGCAGCTCTAAGTCCCCTCCAGGAGTACTTAATCTCCACCCCAGGATGCTTCTGGAAGCTCAGCAGGGCCTCATGCTATGAGTAGGCTGTGGACCTCCAGGCAACGTGCAGCCATTGGGAACAATTACTTTCGCCCCTAGAGTCAGGCCTCATAGGCACGCCAGTCTAGCACAAAGTTGTGTCTGTGGGCATTGGCCACAGTGTCCTGGGCTGCTTCCCATACTGTTGTCTGTCAGTGAGATGAAGAGGATGGCAGAAGCAGATTGTCCCTAGAGAAAAGGAGACAGAGGCACCACAGCCTCAGCCAAAAAACTCACATAAAGAAAAAGAAAAATACTTTGAATACTTCTTCAGAACTTGAGTGCCTTACAGAGAGCAGTACTTTCTCATTCAGGTCAAAATAACTGTTTTGGAAGAAATAAAACTGCTTTATTCGTAGACAACATGCCATCTATGTAAAAAATCATACTGAATCCTCAAAAGAGGATGATGAGCCAAAATACATACAAACTAGAGCTAATAAGTCAGTTTAGCAAGTTCAGGAAATAAGATCAATATACCAAAATCAACTCTTTCTATCTATTAGCAATAAAAAATCAAAAATTGAAAATGTCATGTACAATAGCATCAAAACTATCAAATACCTAGGTATAAATTTGACAAAAGATGTACAAGATCTGTACACTGAATTCAGCCAAAATACTGCTGAAGTGAAAGAATACCTAAATGAGGGAGATATACCATGTCCGTGAATCAAAGACAACGTTTTTAAGACGTTAGTCCCTCCTCCTCCCATATCAATCTACGAATTTAAAGCAATACAAATCAAAATCCCAGTAATTTTTTTAAGTTGACAAGCTGATCTAACACTTATATGGAAATATAAAATAGCTCAAATGAATTGGAAGAAAAGGAACAAAGCTGGAGAATATTACCTCATCTCACAGTGTGAAATTGGTGTCATGATAGACAAATAGATTAAAGGAACAGAATATAGAACCCAGAGACAGACACACATAGGGGCAATGAATTTTCAACAAAGGTGTAAAGACAATCCAATGGGAAAATAGTCTTTTCAACAAATGTGCTGGAACTATTGGATAGCAACATGTAAAAACAAAACAAAACAACAATGACCAGACTTGAATTATTATACAAAAATTAACTCAAAATAGATTATAGACCTAAATGTAAAATCTAAACTATAAAACTTCTAGAAGAAAACATAAGAGAAAATATTTGGGCTTTGTGTTAGGCAAATATTTCTTAGATATTAATTTGACTACTTATTCAAATGTTTAACTATTTGAACAATTTGTTAATTTTGACTCAATTAAAATGAAACTTTTGTTCTTTTAAAGACTAAGAGAATGAAAAGCTAGCCATAGACAAGAAAATATTTGCAAATCATATATCTCATAAAGGACTTATATCAGAATTCATATATTAGTCATGGAAATGAGAATTAAAACCATAATGAGATACCACTGCCCACCTATTAAGATAGTTAAAAAGAATGACCATACCCAGTGCTGGTGAAGATGTAGAATAACTGAAACTCATACACCATAGGTGGAAGTATAAAATGGTACAGCCCCTTTGGAAAAGTTTGGCAAGTTAAAAAATTAACCATACACCTATCACATGATCCAGCCATTCCTTTCCTGAGTGTTTACCCAAGAAAGAAAGCGTGTCCACACAAAGACTGTGTGCAGAAATGTTCCCAGCCAATTTATTTATCATAGCCCCAAACTGGAAAAAACCCAAATGCCCATCAATAAGTGAATGAATAAACAAATGCAGTTTAATCAAACATATGTCAAGACAAATCAAATTGTACACTTAACATGTGCTGTTTATATGTTAATTATACCTCCACAATTGTTACCGTTTAAAAGAAACTAAGGAGAAATAATGGAATGTAGGATCTTAGGATTCTGGAAAGGAAAATGAACATTAGTGTTAAAATTGGTGCAATTCAAATAAGGGCTGTGGTTTAGTTAACATTATGCCAGTGTTAATATCTTAGTTTTGATCATTTTACTGTGGTTTTGTAGAAGAGAGGTTGAGTGAAGGGGCTATGAGAAATCTGTACTATCATTGCAACTTTTCTGTAAGTCTAAAATCAATTCAAAATAAAAAGTTAAAAAATATCTGCAATAACTTTTTTAAAAGATGCTTTACCTTATATAAAAAAGTGCACTTTTCAAATATATTAGCTATCATATTTTCGACAGTCACTGTTGGCATAGAGAAAGTCAGCAAATTTGGAGTGTTTACCTTTTTGTAAGAGAAACCTGCGCAGTAACTTCAGGCAGTCCTTTTAAATACTTTGCCATGAGATACCAATGACCTTCTGTTACAAAAGCCATGTACGCTGAAAAGGAACAGCCTACTATAATGGAGTGAAAGGTTCTCTGGCTGCCACGGAAGGGTGTTTCACTGTTTCTAGGTCTGGAACTACTGTCTTGGCTGTCTCTAGCTAAGGCTCTTTGAGCACCGTGGTATTGGAGGACTGGATGAATCTGCATCTTTGTTTGACTCAACAGTTTCAGTGTGGCCTTCAGGCAAATTGACAGATCTTTCTTGAGCTTTACTTTCCTTTTTATAAAATAGATAGAAACTGACCTGCTTTTGTAACAGGATTGTGAGGATTAAATAAGATATTGTACATCGTGTGCAATTCAAATGTAAGGTGGAACTGAAGACTTAAACTACAAAATCTGTTTTAAAGATTTCTCCTTCAAAGAGAATTCACAAAATCCTGACTTATGAAATTGAACAATTGGAAAAAGAATTTCCTAAAGGGTTCCTTTCAAATAACTTTAGGATGGGAAGCTCACATCACACATTTTAGGAAAATGTCCATTATGTGTATCTATGTATTTGCATAAAACTTTATTACACTAAACTCAACTCTTCTAAATGCTCATTTGAGCCTGACAACCCTCTAACAATCAGAGTGAACTAAACTGCTCTAACGAATAGTCCCAAATATGTAGTTAACTCGACTACAATAAAAGTTCTATTTCTTGCACCCGTAACAAACCAAAGCAGGTTTCAGGTTGTAAGCAGTTCTCCATACAGTGACTCAGGGATCCACGCTCCTTTCAATTTGTGACTCTGCCATAGCCTAGGGCCTGGTTGTCGTCTGCACCTGGCTGATATAAGGCGAGCCAAGAGAACCTCACATAGGCTTTCACCACTTCTGTTCTGACACAAGGACACACTTGCCTGCAAGAGAGGTTGGGAAACGTAGTCCAGCAGTTTGCTTAAAGGGAGGGATAGGTTTTAGTGGATAGCTTGTGGTCTCCATCAGTTTGTAGATGAGGGAATGATCATAACAGGGTTAAGTAACTTGCCAAACTTGTTAGGTCACAACCAGGTGACAAACTCAATACTGTAGCCTAGAGCTCCTGACAACCATGTCTGGTGCCTTAAGAAGCCCAGCCCCGACCCTGATCTGAACCACCACTGCCTCTCACCTGGACTCTCCTTGCTGGTCTGTCTTCCACCCTTTCCCCTGCAGTCTGTTCTCCACCCGCAGATGGGGACCCTATTAACACCCGATACCAAATCACTGTTACAATGCTGAAGATTCAAACCTGGGGGAGAAAATTACCCACGATCTCACTGCCCTCATAAACTTGTCATTTCCCCCATACTGTCTCTCAGTCTTTGTTCACGGGTACACAGATTCGAGGGAAATTGACCCAGTGAGGGGCATGGTCTGCACTGGATCCAGGTCTGACTCCACATTGTGGTTCCCAGAGCAAGAAACAACAAAGGCTATTTTCCAGGTCACATGTTTATTTTTACAGAAGCGGTGGCCATACAGCCACAGGGACATGAAGTATTCTAGACAGTAGGCACAGTGCCTGCAGCTGTAAGAGCCTGCTAGGGGAGACTCATGCCTTTCTCCTTGGTCCCCATGATCCAGGGAAAAAGTCAAAATCACACAACATCCCCATTCCCACATACCCCCCCTTCATTTTTAGTAATACCCAATTAAATTTATGCATTCTTCCAGCCAAAGAAATAGGCTATAATTGATTTTACAGAAAACCTTCATGCAGCCAAGAAACTCAGGGCTCTGGAGGAGAGAGGCCTATTCTTTTCCTTTCCAAACACACTGTCCCCCTGTGCAAAGTTCAGCTCCATCTGAAACCACTGCACAGATGGACAGTGACAGGACTGGATCAAGTAAAAGCTGGTTACTCGGCTCACCATGCTGGGAAGGCTGCCCCTTTCTGGGCAAGATATGACTGGTGCAAAACATTAACCTGGAGAGTGCGATGTCAAGATCTCCCCATCCAAGCCCCAGGTTCTGGTGTTTGTGAAGAACAGGATTTGGTTTGTAGGACTAAGGACAAAAGAGGCTGCTGGCATTCTGGCTCTACTCCCAATGGCTTAGAAACGGAGGTCCCACTGGTGAAAAGATGGAGTCTTATCTGATGGGTTAATTTGCTTAGGTTGACCATTCCTCTACAGCAAGTAGGATCATCAGTTTAACCCCAAACAGGAAGCACATGGGCCCACTGAGAGCTAATGCCAGAATTCACATGCTTTGCATACAAGCTAGAGAATGGGGTTTCTTATTTTTTCCTATGCCTTCTCCAGAGGCCAAATGGATAAGGGGGTTCCTTTGTCTTCTAAGTGCCATGAATGTCCCAGTACTTGGGCTGAAGGACCATCAATGACAGACCACTCCCAGATGTCCACTTGGATCATTGTTTTCCTCTCACTTTCCACACAAATGAGGCTTTCCATGGGTTTTGCAACCACAAGGTCTAAAACGGCCATGAATTTCCACACTAGAAGGGTCCCAGGGAGGTCTTGTCTGTACTGATGCGATAGATGAGCAAAAACTATAGTTTAGAGGAACAAATGACTCGCCCACAGTTGTACAGCTCATTGAGCAAGGACTGAAACCCAGGTCTCTGACTTCTAGTGCAGTGCACGCGCTCTCTCTCAGAATGTCACTGCCTGGCACAGCTCACTTCATTCCAGCTTCCCTTATGTGACACAATTCCTTCTCAGACTCTCGGTTTTTAGCTGAGGCTGGACGGTTCTTAAGACGGTTCTAAGACCAACTTTTAGTAAGTGGAGAAGGACCTCAGGGAGTTCCTTTCCCTCTGGAATGGAAATGGAGCTAACTTTTCTCTGAGCTTAGGATTTGTAAGGCACTGAAATCAACTACGGCTGGGGGTGGGGGAGAAAGAAAGGGAGGATGAGTGGTTAGAGAAATCAAGTGGATGCTCTATTCTTTCAGCCCCACAGTGAGAATCCTCATGAAACCTAACAATGGTGGGCTCCATTTTCCTGCTTGGTGTGGTCCCCCCCCCCATTCCACAGGGCAGCATGGTCGCATCCCCACCAGGACTAAGCAGGTTCTGGGGACAAGAGGCACGAGGGTTGGAGAGCCAAGAATAAGCCCAGGTCCTCTGTATACAATTCAGAGCAGAAACCATTCATGCCACACCGGCGGGTATCCCAGGTCTAGGCTGAGACAGGATTCAACCCTGAAATGTCCCCAGGGACATGGTCCTCTCGGAGTAGACTGGGTGATGCTGGGGTGGGCCCGTGAGCCTGAGCATGAAGGAGGGAGGGCAGGACATCACCAAGGATGGCAGAGAAAACTTTGGGATAGGACCTTTGGCACAGCACATCTTCGGCCGCCTGCCCATCTGTTGCCCTCCTGAGACCCCAGGGATGGAGAGGAACCTTCCTTCTTTCTGCTCATGAGGATAAATTCTGGCCGAATGAAGCAACGGCAGTGCCGCTCCAGGGTATCCCTTCATCATTCTAGCCAAACCTGTGCCCAGGTGACCTAATGTGGAGCCTTTGGGACTCAACCACTAAACACGAAGCACTCCAGTCAGTTGTGATGCAGAATAGGAAACAATAACAGCTACCAAAGCCTTCAGGCAGACATTGTTAACCCCTGGCAACAGATGAAGAGCTGGGCTCGGAGGCTGAGTGACTCACCCAAAGTCACACAGCTAATGAGTGGCTGTACTGGGAACTGGACTCAGATACATCTGACTTCAAATCCCATGTCCTTCCCACTCCACTAGGTGGCCCCTGGAGGCTAGGAACAGGCCATCAGGGTTGTCTGGGTGGGATTTCTGGAGGGGTTCTGTCTGAAAGTATGGATCTGGGAGAGCAGCCAAGCATAAGGGAAGATGCCTCCGGACCTTGGGGACAGGGTCCACCCACACGTTTGTCTCTTTGTGGGTGGGCTCTGACTCAGTGCCTGGCAGCCTTGCAGATCTTGTCGTATACCTCGGGAAAGGCATCGTGGCAATTGAGCTGATCTCGCAGCCTGTGGTACAGCGAGCCGTCAAACATCTCCCAGAACTCCTCGCGGTTCATGTAGCAGTCAGCATACAGCATCTGGAACCTGCAGAGCAGAGATGGGGTGCGAATGTGGAGAAGTGATGTTAGCGGGACACAGCACGTTTTGCAGTACAGAAATCACTTCTGGAGGATCTTCTTGTCAAGTCCCCCTAACGATCTGGTGATGGAAGGTGGTGCGGGAATTCTCATCCCCAATTTGCAGATGGGAAATCGAGGTTCAGGGCAGTAAGCGACTTGGCAGTAGAGGCAGAGTTGGGAGCAGAACTGGAGACTGCTGACTTCTCCCCGTGCCCGGTGCCCTGCCTCCCTGGCGGGGCCACTGGCTGCTTTCTTTTCATTTTTTTTTTCTTGATGTTTAATAAACTGCACATATCGAAAGTATACGACTTACTGCGACTTTGACATATGTATACAACCTGGAAACCATCATCTCAGTCCAGATAATGACCACAATGACCCTCCAAACTTCCCCTTATGCCCCTGTGCTTTCGCCCTCCACCAGCCCAGGTGGATTTGCTTTCTGTCACCGGGGATTCTGGAATTTTATATACATGGAAACATCGCTACTCTTTTTTCCTGGCTTCTTTTAATCAGCATAATTATTTTGAGATTTGCTCACATTACGTAGGTCAATAGTTTGTTCCAGGCCATTTTCTGAGCACTGCTTGGTCCCGGGACCCTGTGTGGCTTTCACAATCATAAATTCCTTCCTCCTTAGCTTTGGTCTTCCAACCTGGAGTGGCATCCCCAGAACACACGGAAAACCACCCCATCATCTTCCCTGAGGGGAGGAGTGGGGCAATTCTCGAGTTCCCAGCTCAAGCAGCTGGGGGGTGGGGGTGGGGGGCAGAAACAGGTGTGCTGACCAGAGGAAGGGGATGCGGAGAGAGGAGGGGCAGGAGCCCTGCAAGCCCGCCTCCTTAACTTTCACTAGGTACTTTCTAAGCAGAGGCCGCCACAGTGACAAACTCCAAAGCGAACAGGTGGTCTGACTCAGAAGCTGAACCGCCCTGAACCGCCCTGCAGCCATCCTCTAGACCTGGAGGCCAGAGGGATCAGGCCACATTTGGAGCCACTCACCCATGAACGCTTCGGACGAATTTCTCCAACTGCCGCATGCAGGACCTGGCTTCGAAGTGCTTCACGCGTGGCTCCCCATAAGCTCCAATGTCCACGTAGAGCTCTGTCTCGTCTCCCTTGGGGTGACCAGGCCAGGCTGGCTGGGCAAGATGAACGGGCACAGCCAGATGGGGTAGACCTAGGTGGACCAGGCAGGGGGTGTTGGTGCTTTTTCTCCAACAGGTGAAAGGCTCATGGCTGGCCCACCCCACATCTACCCAAAGGGAGGTTTCTCAGCACTCTCCAGGGCCCCATCTTCTGGCTGCTCACAGCTTCACCCCCAAGCCCAGGCTGAGTACCTCAACTCCACACTAGAGGGCGCAATCTGAGACGTTCATGGAAATGCTGATCACAGGGCCCTATGACCGCTCTCCTGTCAAGGCCATCGTGGAGCAGGCTCATTTTGCAGTTGGGAAAACAGAGGCCCCCCAACTGCCCAAGGCTAGTCACAGGGTTCAGGGGAGAAGACCATGGATTCCATGGGACGGCTGTTGGCCTGGCTTGCCCAGCCCCGCCCCAACTCACGTGGATGTCGTTGTGGAAGGTGTGCAGGGCCGGTATCATGCACTTCATGGGCACCAGCATGTCTTGCACCACGTGGTGCTGCTCGTACAGTTTGCGTAGGGTCTCGCCCTGGGTCAGCTTTAGCAGGGAGATCTTGGGAGGCACCATCCAGCCAAAGAGGTAGCGGAAGATGGGGTTGTTCCCAAAGGGAATGATGTCCTGAAAGACGAAGGTCGGGGATGCAGAAAAGGAACCAAGGATGTAGCGTCTCCGTGTGCTTAGTGGCCAGTGCTTGACATGTATGACAAGGTCCACCCCAAATGGAGGGGCGTGATGGTCCCCAGGATTTACCCAGTTGGATCTGAGTTGGAGTCTGGGCTCTGGCATTTACCATCTATGATGAGCTTGTGATAGTTACTTAGCCTCTCTGAGCTCAGTTTCCTTATCTATAAAATGGGACTTGTGAGAAGTGACATACCAGATGGAAGGCACTAGGCCCAGTGCCTGGAGCAAAATAATAAGGTACCTGGAATTGTTATTCTAGCTGTTGAGGTCAGAGTGGCTGGCACAGAGCAGGCAACTGCAAATGTCTGAGTAATAAATGCTGTTGAATGAGAAGAGGGATACTCAGAAAGCATAAACAATCCTCCTCGGGTCACACAGCCAGGGCCAGCTCTCAGTGGGGTAGGCAAGGTCTGGCTCAGGTTCAACAATGAGCCCACTGGTTTACAGCATCTCCTGGGAGGCCTTCTCTGACTCCTGACCTCACCTTTAAACTGTCACTGCTCTCTATCCCTTTAAGTACAACAGCAAATTCTTGCTCACCTTTCAAGGCCAAACTTGATGGCTGCCTCCAACCCTAGACAGAACTAGCCACTTCCTCTTTGTGTTCCTGTGGCCCTCATAGTGCCACCCCACCTACCTACTCCAACTTGGGCTCCCCAAGCCCCCCTGAGCAGAGGCTGTTCTTCCTTCCTCAAATCACAAGGCAGAGCTGCCTCACTCAGCACTGCTGCTTTCCAAGACATCCTCTGCTCCCCGCTAGCTCCGCTATGGCTCCCAACAGCAAGGACTGTGGCATGGCCCTCTGCTCAGTCTCCCTCCCTGCGCCAAGTCTGCTGTCTTCCTGAGGGTCTCCAGTGTCCACTGGTAACCCACTCCCACAGCTCCTTGACACCAAGGATGTTCCTCCATTAGATAATTATGAGGGGCCCAAGAAGTCAAGTACTAGGTTCTATGCTAGGTGCTTGGGATACCAAGATAACTGAGACACGGTCCCTTGTCCTCAGGTGTGGAAGAGACGTGGCCACAGGACCACGGTGTAAGAAAAGCTGGGACCAAGAAACGCAGAGGCAGCTCACAAAAGGGTCCACATTAGACTAGGGGCCAGGGGAGACTCCAAAAGAAGGCACCATGCTGACCTTTGGGGTTGAGTGACTCTTCCCCTCCACTCTCTTGGAATCACCTCTCTGATCACCAGTCTACTTTCATAAGGGAGAGACCTGTCTGCTTTCTTCTCTGTTAGATTCCAGTACCTACACCAACGGCTGGTATACAATGAGAGTACAATACATGCAATGGTCTTTTTTTGGGGGGGGGTCTCCTTGGCTTTTTTGGAAAAGCCACACATGCCCATAGCAGAAATCCCAACAGCCCAAAGGTTAAGTCTCCTTTCAAGTCCCTGCACTTTCTTTCCCCTCCCCAAAGGCAACCACTGTTAGGAACTGGGTACCTTCTAGAGACATTTGATGCAGACAAACAGATGGACTGTACAAAAAACAACTCACAGATAGGGGCCTTGACAGCCTCCTGCTTAGCACTGTATCCTGTGCATCAGCACCCACAGTGCTACCCATTCTTTGTCGTGGATGCCTAACACTGTGCTGCAGGGACCCACAAACTATGGCTCCTGGGACAAATCTAGTCCACCCTCTGGTTTTGTAAATACAGTTTTATTGGAATATATCCATGCCCATTTATTTATATACTGTCAGGAAATAAGGGCAGAGTTGCTCCTAGAGAGACCTCACGGTCCATGGAGCCTAAACTACTACCTGGTCCTTTATAGAAAATGTTTGCTGACCTCTGCTCTACTGTATGGATGTAGCCTAATTTACTTAATCAGTTCTATACTAATTAATGGGTATTTTAATTATTTCCTGACTACTCCAATGAATATCCTTTGTGCATGCATCTTTGTGCATTTACACATACATTTATCTATAAGATGAATTCCTAGAAGTGGAAAATTCTGGTTCAGACAAGTGTGTGCAATTTTAATGGATACTATTTTAAGAGCTTGTACCACTTTATACTCTCCCAGACAACGCAGGAGGCCGCTGTTTCCCCACACCCTGGCCAGCATGGTGTGTTATCAAACTTTCGAATCGCTGACATTCTGATAGGTGGAAAATGAGGCTCCCGTAGTTTTGTTTCACCTGTCTTGAATTCTGAGCGAGACCACATCACTTTTCTTATGTTTAAAAACCATTTACATTTTTCCCCTAAAATAGTTCATTGTTAGCCAAAAGTTATCAGCTGGAACCACTCCTTTTCCAATGTCTCAACCTCAAAAAGTTCAGGTGCCCTGCCCTTCTTTCCCGCCTCTGTCTACCCCATTATTCACCCTTCTGCCTTGGAGTGATCCTGGGCCCTATGTGCCTGGCTTCACTCCTGGTCCTGTCCTGCCAGCATGCTAAGGTCAGTCATCACAGCCTCTCCCATTCTCGGCCCCCTGCTCTCCAGCTGCCCTTGGCCTTTACCTGTGTCCAGCCTGTTATCGGCCTTCTCTGCTCTGCTGGGATGCAGGACCCTACTAAGGGTTCAACAGGCCCAGCTTGATCCAGAACCCCAAATCCCAAAGACAGTCCCTGTGAGAACGGCATTGTAACAATCAAGGACCTATCTATCCTTCTGTATTGACGTTTTTCTCTGAATTAGCCAACCATTTAAACTGCCAAAAATGAGGACATCGAAAGAAAGGAAAGACAGGGGTGCTCAGCGTCCCTTTTCTTTTCTGTCCTTCCTTATTCATCAGTAGCCAAGGTGAAGTGTTGGTAGAATATGAATGTTATCAAGAAGGGAAATAAAAGCATTTGAGTTAGTTTTGTGCAGCACTTTCACTGGTTCTTTAAGAATGACATACATTTGCATGAAGAGTTAAATGCTCTTATATTACATTTAAAAGATAAATAGTAAAACTCATGCTAATAACTTAAATTTATAATATTCCTTTATTCATAACATTAAACAGCAAATATTTATGATAAGCGACGGACCAAGGAAGAGAGCAAAAAGCTTTGTAATTTAGTATCTTTGACGACATGTTTTCCCCTGCTTTTTGCACTGGGCCCTGAAGATTGTGTAGCTAGCTCTAACCTCAAATATGATGGACAGAGCTGGCTGAGGAAGAGACTGGACCAGACAAGTGTGGCCCAGATGCGACAGGAAGGAATTGATCACCTAGAATGCTGTTGATCATGACCACACTGATATGTGCGACCTCAGTCCTACCCTGAAGTCCTGAAATCTCAAACTTGTTGTAAAAGACTCTGTGGTACAGAATGTTCCTGGTAGGATGTCTGGTGCTTGGAGCAACAAGAATGTCAAAGTAGATGTGGACGTGCACACAAGGACACATTGCAGGGAGTGTGCACACGCCTGACCGATTCTGAGACTTTTGCTCTAGGGACTAGAAAAAGATACTTACGAGGTGATAGCTGAGAACATGGTGGTGGCTTTGAGGCTGAATCTGGGAGTTGGCTGTAGCTTGAATCTACTAACCTGATAGTAACTATTACTAAATTACAAAGCCAGCATTGTAGCGAAACTTAATAAAAGGCCATGGAGACAGGGGTGGGGCATGCCAGCATTGCCAATCCTCCTCTCCTTTATCCATATAAGTTAAACATTTCCAGACTCCGACTCTTCTTCCAAACCGTCTCCGCAATAAGCGTCACCCAACCTGGGGCCCGAAGAAGAGGGTGCGGAAACTACGGGAAACCGAAGGGGTAAGTCTGCTCACAGGTAAGCGATACTTTCGGCATAATTTTATCATGGGGAATTCTCCATCTAATGAGGAGGCCCAGCATATTAAGTTATTGTGACACTTATTGTCGTCTTCAGGAGTAAAAGTGAAGAAAAGTCAATTTTGTGAATTGATTTTGCATGTAGGTAGACATTGCTACTGGGTCAAGTCAGAGGGAAAATCCCAATTAAATTCGAAAGTGTGGAAACAAGTTATGAGAGCTTTCGGAGAGCTCATCAACAGGGGGATCCCATCCCTGTTTCTGTTTGGTCCTTATGCACTTTAATTTCTCAGGCTTTACAGCCTCTGCAATCTGACTCTGGGGGCACTGCAAGTGACGTTGCAATACGCCAAGGAGGAATGGCCAACAGATTCAGGATAGAGAAAAGTTTACACTCACAATTCCTATTTTAAACAATGCTCAGCCTACTCAGCAATATCAATAGAAGGTATTACCTCAAGGCATGCTTAATAGTCATACCATGTGCCGAACATTTGTGAATATGCCTTTGCAAGAAGTAAGGAAAAAGTTTCCTCAGGGACTTGTGTATCACTACATGGATAATATTCTTTTTGGGTATGAAAAGAAAGAAATATTAGAAAAAATGTTTTTATTTGGAAAAAAAGTATGGGCTTGATATAGCTCCTGAGAAAATACAAGATTCCGTTCCTTATCAATACTTAGGATATAAAAATTTGCAAAAGAAAATTATTCCTCAAAAGATAGAAATTAGACAAGATACTCTCAATACTCTTAATGATTTTCAAAAATTATTGGGCGATATTAATTGACTGGTCCAAGTGCAATGGTGTCTACAATGAATTGATCACAGCCAGTTACAGATTTCTTTGTTCCTGGTCCCGACAGGTATCTCCGAGGCCTTGATGTCTGAATAAAAGGTACCTTTCTGTTCCTGTTTCTGTTGACCGGTCATCGGGGGTCTGTGGAGAGACTGGATGCAGTCTTATCTCCCAGACTGTGGCCAGGCTGCAGGACGCCGTCTCCTGTGCCCTGTTGTCAGGTTCTGTTTATTGTCTTTGGTCTTGTCTAGGTTGTAGGAGGCAAACTTCTCTGGGTCCACCTACACCCAGTAATTGTTTTTGTCTGAGTGTCTGTTTTGTGTTCTCTGTGCAAGCGATGGGGGAAAACCGAAGTTCATAGAAGACACCCTTGGGGTGTTTCCTGCGACATTTCAAAGAAGGATTTGTAGAGGAGCTGGAAAGCACCGTGTACAATTGGGTGCTCAAGCGTGGCTTGACAATATTGCAGACTTCCGAACAGAATGCTGGGGTGGGTCACGTGTTTTTGTTAAGTACGGAGGGATTTAAAAATGTTACAGAACCTGTGGATGACACCTCTCCAACTGTGATGTGCCACTCTGAAGGTTCAGACACTTGAACATTGGGTTCAATGGACTCTGTCGAGCTGAACAGGCTTGGGTTTTGGTTAATACTTCCTATGGAAGAGTCATTGGTTAGAGTCCTTCTGGCTCTGCCCGAGCGAAAGGAGGAAGTGTAAATTTGTGGTGGCACCGTGAGGTAGAGAATGGTTCAGTAAGCATTTCATCAGACAGAACTTGCAATAACACAGTCAGTCGTCTGGCATAATGGAGGGTTTTCCCCTCCATCTCCCCAACTACCCCATCAAGGGCTACAGAATCATAATGGAAGTTAGGGCTGCTCTATTTCCCATGCAGCCTGGAAGGGTTCCATAAATCAATCTGGGAATTCTTCTCATATACCTTTCATCAAAATGTTACTCATTTTGCTTGAACCTGTGTTCAACCCCCTATATCATTATGAAGGGTACAGTGAGTGGAATGAAACTTTAGGTTATATTCATGTAAAAACTTCCTTTTATACTTGCATTAACTCTTCTATTCCTTTTAACAAATCACATGAAAGCTTATACATTCTTAGAGAGAACGGAGTATGGAGCCAGTTAAATTGTCTCGACCCTGGCAGGACTCCCCCGCCACTAGATATTGCAGCAACTAATGGACCATGTTAAAAGAAGAGCTAAAAGATTCCTTGGCATGTTGATCGCTGCTATTGTGGGTATCATCGCTGTTACTGCTGCTGCTGCTGCAGCTGGAGTGGCTCTGCATCAATCTGTACAGACTGCTGAATGTTAGAACCTGGCATCAGGATGCTGAACAATTATGGACTTCTCAAAGACAAATTGACTCCATATTGCAGAGTCAAGTGCAGATTTACAGCAAGCAGTTATATTGTTAGGATCAAATTGTTAGTTTGCAGAAATGGGTGCAACTTAAATGTGATTGGAATACAACTTCCTTTTGTATAACTCCTGTACCGTATAATGAAAGTATGTTTGAATGGGATAAAGTAAGAGCATATTTTGGGGTATGGTAATGCTTCAAGTTTAATTACAGACTTATAAACACATATTGCTGATACTTTTCAAAAACAGCTTCCTGAATTACAGGGGATCACAGTGCTACAAAGCATGGTTGATGGTATTAAAGATTTAAATCCTTTCCACAAATTCATGGGTTAATAGGTTCATCTACTGCTTCTTAGATAGTTATTTGTTACTTGTTCTTCTTTATCTAGTCTGGAAGAGATTCTCAAGAAGCCAAGGATTAAGAAAGACTCAGGCCGCTGTGTTCTCAGTAATGCTGAATAAAATTCAGCAAAAAGAAAAGGGGGAAATGTTGTAAGAGACCCCTGCAGTACAGAATGTTCCTGGCAGGATGTCTGGTGCTTGGAGCAACAAGAAGGTCGGAAGTAGATGTGGACTTGCACACAAGGACACATTGCAGGGAGTGTGCACACGCCTGACCGATTCTGAGACTTCTTGCTCTAGGGACTAGAAAAAGGTACTTACGAGGTGATAGCTGAGAACATGGTGGTGGCTTTGAGGCTGAATCTGGGAGTTGGCTGTAGCTTATATTTACTAACCTGACAGTAACTATTACTAAATTACAAAGCCAGCGTTGTAGTGAAACTTAATAAAAGGCCACGGAGACAGGGGTTGGGGATGCTAGCATCGCCAATCCTCCTCTCCTTTATCCATGTAAGTTAAACATTTCCAGACTCGACTCTTCTTCCAAACCGTCTCCGCAACACAAACTGACATGCCCTAGACCAAACTTCTGATTTCCCTTCCCAGGCCTTTCCCCATGTTACCCACAGCAGTCAACGGCACCTCGGTCACCCCGTGCTTGGGCCCCTAACCTTGGAATCACACCCATGGCCACTGTGTTCAGAGGATTGGTTGGTTCAGCTTTCACAGTATCTCCCAGATAGGACACTTTTTTCCTCCTCTACTGCTACCACCTTAAACTCACATACCTTCTTTCTTCTATTTTTCATCTAGCTGTCAAAGTTATTCAGAAATCAGGTCATGTCACATCACTTTTCTGTGCAAAGCCTTATTCCAATTTCCTGTCACACTTAGAGTAAAATATAAAGTCTTTCCTTGACTTACAAGGACCCATATGATTCAGGCTCTGACTGCTATGTGACCTTATTCCTCACCATGATCTAGCTCAGGGGCCTTCTTGTTGTTTTTCCACTATGACAACTGGTTAACTATATGCAAAAGAGTGGCATCAGACCCCTACTTCACATCACATAAAAAACTTAACTCAAAATAAATCAACAACCTAAATGTAAGAGCTAAAATCATAAAGCTCTTAGAAGAAAACATAAGGATAAATCTCCATAACCCTGGATTTAGTAACGGATTCTTAGATATGACACTAAAAGCACGAGTAACAAAAAATACATACTGAACTTCATCAAAACTAAAAATTTTTGTGTATCCCAAGAAAGTGAAAAGACAACCTACAGGTTGGGAGCAGATATTAATGAGATAAAAGTCATTTATCTCATAAGGGTCTAGTGTTCAGAACATAGACGCTCTTACAACTCAACAACAGACAAGCTGATTAAAAATGAGCGGAGGAGCTGAATAGACATTTCTCCCCAAAATATACAAATGGCTACTAAGCATGTGGAAAGGATGCTTAACATCATTAGTCATTAGGAAAATGCAAATCAAAATCACAATGAGATTCCATCTCACACTCACTAGGATGGCTATAATCAAAAACCAGTAAACAAGTGTTGGTGAGAATGTAGAGAAACTAGAACAGCGCTGTTCGAAGTGTAAAATGGCTCAGCCACTGTGGAAAAAAGGTGAGTGGTTCCTCAATAAAGTAGACACAGACTTACCTAATGACCCAGCAACTCCACTTATGAGCATATACCCAAAAGAACGGAAAACTAGTACTCAAACAAGTACTTGTATGTGAATGTACAGCAGCATTATTCACAATGCCATTCGGTGGAAACAATCCCAAATGTCCAACCACAGGTGGATAAACAAAACGTGTCATATCCGTACAATGGAGCATTGAATGAAAGGAAATGAGTGCTGATACCTGCTACAACACAGATGAACGCTGAAAGCATACTAGGTAAAAGAGGCCAGACACAAATGATCCCATTTATACGAACTACCTAAAGTAGATAAATCCGTAGAGACAGAACAGATTGATGGTTGCCAGGCTGGGGGAAGGGGAAATGGGGAGCGACTGCTTAATGGGCACAGGATTTCTTTTTGGGGGTGATGAAAACGTTTTAGAACTAGATCGAGGTGATGGTTGCACAATATTATGCATGTACTAAATGCCATGGAATCATATACTTTAAAATGGTTAAATTCATGCTATTTCCCTTCAATTAAAAGAGGGGAAAAAAAAAATCCATGCAGCCCATTTGAGGACCTGTGCTTTGGCACCTCACTTGCCTAGAACACTCTCCCCTGGACTTCTACATGGCTTGTCCTCCCTTTGTTCAGTCATCTCCTGAGGCCTTCCCCGATGTCCTTCAAAATGTCACTGTTCCCTATCCCTCCATGTACAACAGCAAATTCCTGCTCATCTGTCAAGGCCAAGCTTGATGGCTGCCTCCAACCCTAGACAGGACTAGATTAGCCACTTCCTTTTCCTGTGCTTGTGGCCCTTTACAGGGTTAGAGTCTGTCTGCTTGGCTGGGCTACAGTTCCTCGAGGACGGAACAGGCCAGTGTCCCCCAAATTACCTGGCCCAGCACTCCACTCTCAGCTGTTCACTGGAAGCCTGTCACTTTAAGTGAAGAAGGTAGATCTCAGAGGAAGCAACTGTGTTGCTATGAAAGAGTGTGTTCCAGTTCCCTAGGACAAAGCCACTCTTTGCCCTTAAGGGAGAGAGTGTGGCTACAATGTTAACCATCCTGGTTCCCTGCCCTGCCAACTTGGAGGAGTCAGGACTCCTGGGAAATCTGAGCCTCACCTGGAGCTCCCAGAAGATGCTACGCGTGTGCCGGTGGTAGTAGTGTCTCAACGGGATGTATTCCAGGCCCTCTCGGTTTGTCTTCAGATAGTTCTCCACGTGCTTGAAGAACCACGGCTTGTAGTAATTGCCAATGCTATTCAGCTGAAATGACAGAGGGCATTGTGTCAGACCACAGACAAGCACTAAGTGCCATCAGGGTGTAACAGTGATACCCGGTTTCTGTTCAGCACTCCTGGCCTTTTCAAAGCTCTTTCATGTCTATTATCTCTTTTTAGACTCTTGAAAGCCTGGTGAGGTTAAGCACAGCGGGTATTCTCTAACACGGAGAGCAGAAGCTCAAAGAGATTAAGTGGTGTGCCCGGGGCCCAACAGCTAGTTCCTGATAGTCTAGAGGGCTTAGTGACCCCGACCTAGTCCTCTACTCTTTCTCAATGAGAAAATCAAAGTGCAAATAAATGTTTTCTGGCATCTGCCACAACACGGTGCTCCATGCAGGTGAATTCTCTCTCCCTCCCTTCCACTAGGTCAGCATTGGCACAAACACAGAGCATGGGTCATCCCCTCCTCCCTGAGCATGGTCAACAGCACTAATTAACCATGACACTTTCCCTGCAGCTCTAGACTAAGCCTCACTATCCTCTGAGTGCGTGCTCCCCCTAGGCAGCCACTGTCAATGGAGGAAACCCGCAGAGCAAACCTACATCATGCTTCCTTGGCACTGGGCCTTGTGGCCCCCAATGCCTAAACCTTACATTTAGCTGGTCTTCTTCAGTCCAAAATAGTTCAGGACTTTACCTGTGCCCTGGGATGACTTAGCTTCTCTGAGCCTCAACTTCCTCATCTGTGAGATGAATTATGAGCAGATGCTTTCAGAGAGAGGTAGGGCAGCAGGCTCAAAGGAGCACAGGCTCCAGGACTGGGCAGCTAAGGCCAAATCCTGGCCTAGTCACACACTAGTTGTGTTACTTTGGGCAGGGCATTCTATCAGCCTGTTTCTTCACATGTAAAATAGAAATATATGCTTTGTGTGAGTTTTTCTTGGTGCCTATTAAAAATGATACACACACCACATACATACGTGGAAGCTGGCCTCACATCAGACCAGCTTCTCGAGGGGGGGGAGAGGCACTGGAGTTTTATGGAGCAGATAAGATCACACCCAGCTGGGCAGACTAAGTAAAGGGTTAGGAAGAAGTGGAGAGTGGAGGCCAGAGAGGAAAAAAGTCGTCAGGGAGCCATCAGGGAGGAAAGACATGAGGCAGCCCCAGGGTAGCTGGTGGAAGGGAATAATCAGAACATGTGCCAAGTGCCCACACTCCAGGCAGTGTCACTGGCACCAAAGCATTTCATTCTTATCCCTTCCAAGACCTTGCATAGTAGGGCTGTCCCTGTTTCATGAAAGAGACTGAGAATTATCAAGGTTATATAGACTGCCTGAGACCACCAGGCTGGCAAAAGGCAGGGCAAGAATGTACTCCAGGCCAGGGTCAGAAAGCAGAGAACCCTGAATGGCAGACTCTGGAATGTGGGCATTATCAAAACAAAACAAAACAAAACAATCCCGTTTTTTTTCATGATTCTAAATGCAATGTACATTCTATGAAAACTTTAAATGCTGTAGAAATAAATAACTTGGAGAGACACCTCTGTAGCCTCACCCTCACCCCTGTAGCCTACTAAAACTTTTGTGTTCATTAGGTTTTATTTTCTGTGTACACACACACACACACACACACACACACACACACACACACACACACAGATTGATTGATTGACTGATTGATTGATTTATAAGAACAGGACCATCCCAAGTGTACTCTTGGCCAATTTGCTTGTATAAGGCACTTATGGGGCACTAGGCTGACCCTGGGAATGTTACTTAGTCTCTCTGAGCCTCATCATTTGTGCAGGCAAAATGGAGACATTACCCCTGGTTGGGAAGACTAAAAGATAATGTGAAAAGCGCCATGCAAAAGGCCAGCCGATAATGCCTGCGCACAGTGGGGGCACAACATTCATTTTCTGGCCCCCAGGGGCCTTCTAGCCCCATATGCCTTTGGCAATCCCTTCCGCCCTGGAGCCAGCCAGTCCTTTGAGTGGTTGCTTATCTGGGTGTCGCCCTCTTCTGCAGGCCACTCTGCTGGTAGGCCGCTTTGCAGGGGGAAACCAGGGGCCACAAGGTGCCAGGAAAGTGGGGTTACAGAGCCTGTTTGTCTAAGTCAGTTTCAGTGAGGATGGTATATAGCGTAGGGCAAAAGACACCATGCGCTGGCCTCTGCTTGCTGATGCAAAGGAGATTGAAACCCAATAGGAACATAGCAACCTGATCTAACCCTGGGTGGGGCCTGGCTATACACCTGGCAGTGGCACCAGCTGCATAATGAGATTGAGACTTGGGAGTACCTGGAAACAGATACTCCTGGTGCTCACTGACTTATCAGAAACGATTCATGCCAGAGAAGCCCAGGATATGATTAAGAACCCAGACGGTCTTCCTCCCCAGGGCACACAGCTGTGGCAGCCAGGCAGCCACACGAGTCCCAGTTCCAGTCCTGGCATTTAGATAGTAAACTACTTCCTATCTCTGGCCTCCCCTGTAAAATAGGGGTGGGCTACCTCCTCTCAGGGCCACAATGAGCCTTCCACTGGACAGTGCCTGCAGAGGGCCTATCATAGAGCCTGGCACAAAGGTACAAATTCCTGAATAGTCTGCCAATCAGGAGATTTGGAAGAAATGCTCCTCAAACGAACTGTCCACATATCTAATGGCATTTATCACTCTCCGCCCCCAGTCCTCTTCCCACTGGGCATCAGGGTTTTGCTCATCAGGACATTCTGCAAAAGGCTGTGGCCTAAGAGCCCAGCCCCTCTGCCTCTGACATTAGACAAGCCTTTGGGTAAGGCCTCAGTTTTCTCCTTGGGAATAGGATCAGGGTGCTTAAACATTTTAAAAGATGCACAAACCCTTCTGTCCTATTGTAAGCTTAAGTGGCATCTAATATATCAAACAGGTGACAGAGTAGCGGGTACAGTGGGGGTGGTGATTCCCCTGGGTCCCCTCCCTCAACTCATCACTCCTGACAGCCTCTAAGGGAACACGTTAGAGAAGGTGGAAAACCTCTGAACCAGAGGTCCTTACCTGGTGACTAAGGGACACGTGCTGCCTGGGCTCAGCCCAGGTCAGGAAGAGCCAGGGCCTCGAGGGCGCCAGTGCTCCTACCCCCGGTCCAGGATCTTCATCCACTAGTGCCCACAAGGAAAGGAGCTCAAACAATGCTTGTGGATGATACTAAATTCTAGAAGCTGGTATAGAGGGGAGGAACACTGAACTAGGGGTCAGAGACCTAACTTTAAATTTGCCCCTTGCTAGCTGTGTGTCTTCAGGGGAGTCTCCTTCCCCATCTTGGCCTCATTTTCTTATTTGGAGAGGGGATTGTACTAGATAATTTTCGAGTCCTTTACAATTTTAAAATGTTTTCAGTATATAGGTATAGATCAAGTGCCTTAAGAGTGCCTACCCTTTGATCTGCTAATTCTGCTTTAAGACATTATTTAAATTACAAACAAAAGATGCTCATGGCTATATTAATTAAATAATAAAAAAACTGGAATCAACTTAAATTTGCAACTAAAGGGCGGTGGTTTAGTAAATGATAGGGCATTTACTAAATTCGCTTAGTTTAATGTTCTGCAGACATTAAATATGACTGTTTTGAAGGCAATATAACAACATGGGAAAATGCTTATCACACTAGACCGGAAAAACAAGTTTGAACAGGTGATCACAGCTGAAGACAAACAAACCAAAAAACTACAAAGAGATGTTCAACCTCACAGGTGACCGAAGACTGCAGAATAAAACGAGATACTATTTTTAACCCTATCAGATTGGCAAAAATGAAAGAGTGATACTATCCAGGGTTGGCAAGAACGGAGGGGAAAGGCGTTCATTCTCACATACCACTGCTGGAAGTGGACAGAAGCGCAACTTTTCTGGAGAGCTGTTTGGTCATAGCTATCAACATTTAACATACTCAAACATGCTCAGGGGTTCCAGTTTTGGACTCAGTCCTACAGAAGTGCTTGTACAAGAGGCCAAGGGTAAATGCTAGAGACTATTCATGGCAAATCTGATTTGTAAGAGCAAACCATTTAAGCAATATAAATGCTTATCAGTCAGCAATGAGTTAGGGCAATGATTTACATTCAACAATGGGATCCAATGGAATGAGATGAGGGCATGTACACACACGCACACACACACATAGGCCTTGGAGAATGCACACCAGACTGTTACAAGTCGTTGTATGCCTGGGGGTGAAGACACTTCCATTGTTTTACTACTTCTGTAGTTTAAAAACTTCAAAAGTAAAAAAAAAATCTATGCACTGAAAAAGAGGAAATAACTAAACTAAACGTATTAGCGACAGCTGGCTTTGGGTCACGTTTACAGGTAGTCTTTTCTCTCCTTTTGTTTATGCTTTCCAAGACTCTCAGAATAAAATTTATAAAACCCTCATAAAAACTGCTATTAAATATTATACAGTAAGTTGAAGGAGTATCCATCTGGATTGCAAGACATCAAATCAATTACTCAGATCTTGGCTTTGTCATCTTGTGGAAGTTTAATATGACCTCTTGGAACCTCAGTTTCCTCATTATAAAATGAGGTAAGTTGCTGTGAGGATAAAAGATTGTGCCATCAAGAGACACACATATGTAGCAGGTGATAGAAGCAGAGGAAATGGAAGCTTTTGTCACTCCCTAAGATAATTCTGACTATAAATTCTGTTGCCCAAACCCCAGGTGAGCTGACTCAGGTTGTAGCCTCAAAAAGGGTGAATACCAGGGTCAGGGTAGGGGAACAGGCTCAGACCCAGCCCACCCAGGCCTCCTTCCTCCAGGCCTTGGTCTGCAGCAATTAATGCCCTAACCTACCTTGCTGGGCTCCGCCTCGTCCGTCATGACCCCGGTCATGATGACAGCCTCATCCAAGGAATAAAGCAGCCCTTCTACAAAGTGGTTCTCCTGCTGCTGGGACTCATGTTTGAACTTGTCGCAGATCGCCTCCAGGCCCCGCACTGGCTCAAAGCGCAGTTTGACGTACTTCTTGGCAGGGATGATGCGGATCTCAGCGGCAACAAGGAAGCCCAGAGTGCCACAGGACCAGGGCACAGCGTAGAACAGGTCTGAGTTTTCTGACTGCAAGGCAGAGTTAACACATGCCGAGAGCATGAACCCTGGGTCCCACATTGTAGCACATAGTCAACAAGGGCACAAAGAACCTGGAGCCTGGGCTAAATTCCTGTTCTGTCGCCATCTTGCTGGGTAAATCCCACAAGGCATTTTATAAACTGGTCTTTCTGGACCTCAGTTTTCGTCCTGACGCTTCGGCATGACATCTGACTTTATTTTGCCTAGTGTCAGGGTACTCACAGAGAACCTCTCTCCTCCATCATTGAGGCATAGCTCCTGGATCACAGGTTACCCAGAAAGAGGCCATGAAGCACTGCCCAAAGACCCAAAACAGGGGACTAAGGGCCAGGAGTTCCAGACCAGGTTGAACAAAGAGCTGAACCCTTATTGAGGGTCAGAGTCACCAAGAAACATTAAAATGCCTCCCTTCCAGGCATTTACAGAGCCTTTCCCACTCTATCAGGTGTAGGAGTGACCCTCCTGCACCACAGTCTAGGGAGAGTATTAATACTTCCCCTTGAACAAGGAAAAAAATCGAGGTGTCAAGAGACAGCAGGGCTCATCTAAGGCTCCCCACAGACAGTGTGGAGATGCTGGGGCTCAGGCAAAATCACCTAAACTCCTGAGCCAGCATCATTCTGCCAGGTAGCTTCATCAGAGTCCCCAAATCTGCTTCTAACGTCTCCATTTCTTGTTTTGGTATTTGCCTCAGAGACAGACAAATGACTTTTCACCTGGCCATTCTAATTCAGATCCTTTGATTCTAATAAAGTGCCTTTGGAAGAAGTCTGGCCTTGTCTGGTCCTCACCCCGAGGACAGCTGTGTGGTGTCTGCTTGTGCTGACGGCCACTGGTGTGGGCACGGTGCGTGCAGCAGGGAAGTGCTGCAGCAGGCCGCTGAAGCCGCTGGAACAGCTGAAGTAGGCCCAGCCAAGCCTCCCCCTAATCACACAGTCAGATCAGCAACAATAAGTAGGCATCCACTTTCTCCTCCTGACAACGCATTTGTCAGATAGGAAACTTGGCTTCAGAGAAGGGAAGTAATCCACTAATGTTCGTCTCTTCTCTCTGCTGGTAAAAACTGGTTAGAAGGCAGGGAAATAGGCTAAGCTGATGTGAAAAGGGTCCCTCTTGCCCAAGACCAGAGCTCCCAAACTAGAAGTCCTGCCCTGGACTCTTCTGCGAGGCCAACAACTCTGGGAACTCTCTGAAACATCTGCTTCCAAAGGATCAGACTGTACCCATATCCCAGGGGCTTTTCAGATATGCTCAGAGAGATTTGACTTGATTTAAAGTTCCAGTCCTGTCCCATTCCTTAGGGTAAATGCCTCAAATGTCTGTGTCCCACTTTGGGCCATAGAATTGTCTTTAATTTCTCCAAAATAGCCCCTTTTATTGCTTCAGTTACCCCTTGCACCATCTGGCATAGAGCTTTGATACTGAAGCCTGACTTCCCCTAGAGAGGCAGTACAGTGTAATTAAAAGCTAAGGACATTGATCTGGGAGCCTGATAACCTGGATCTGAATCCCAGCTAAGTGGGATTTACTAGCTGTCTGATCTTGGTTAAGTTTATTAACCTCCCTGTGCTTTAGTTTCCTGTCTGTAAAATGTGGCTATTAATAATAACTACCTCATAAAGTTGTTAAAGAATTAAGTCTTACTATATAAAGTATTTATAATAGTGTCTGAGCACATAAAGGGGCCTTTTGATCTGTTATCACGAATACAGACCTAGACTGAACAAGTGTACTTGAAACTAAGCACCTCCGGGGAGCCACCTTCCTATCACCAGGGTCCTTGATGCCAGAGCAAGCTGATGGGGACATCCTGTTTCTGAACTTACCGGTGTGCATCGCACAAAGCTGCCATCAGCCAGGACCAGCTCGTAGGCAGTGCAGATGTGTTGAAACAGGCCATATTTGTGGGATGATGACTCGATGCCTGTGCCCATGATCAAACCCCCTGCAGAAACACATGAGTTAGCCAGGTGGAGCAGCAGGGTGCAGGGTGGGGAAGAATTGAGAAAAGGGCACTTCACTAGAGCTCGGAAGCTCATAGCATAAGGGTGGTATGACAGGGCTGGCAGAAACGAGCTATCCACTTAGGGGAGGCTTCCCATCTCTGGATCTGGAGAGCAGGAGAGAGAAGGAGGTCAGATTGGAGAATGAGGGCTTCCTCAGAAAAGGGATGGATGGGAGACCTTGTCAATGACGCTCACACCTTCATCTCTGGCCAGACCCAACCTACAAATCTGTGTGCATTCATTTTAAGAGGGATTTTAATGAAAAGGGAGGTTAGGGTGGCAGGAGGCTGTGTCCCATGGGAATAGTTAAAAGAACTGAAGTTATTTCCCTTTGAGAAGAGAAAGCTTTGGGGACCATGAATCCTCCTAAAAGAAGGAGAGACTAGACTTATTTTGTGTGCTCTACAGGGCAGAACTGGAGCCATGGATACAAGTCACAGGGAAGCAGATTCAAGCTAGAGATTAAAAAGTGCTGTTTGAAAGCTTGAGCTGTTTAGAAATGAAACAGCTAGAAGGAAGCACCCTGTCTTTGGAGCTGGCTAAGCAGAGACGGGGGTACTTCGTTATAGACAAAATAGTGGCAACTTCTACACTGGATGGAATATGGGCCAAGGTGCCTCAGGACTATCTGAGTCCTCACCCACTGTGAGGTCATCTAGCTCAGGCAACACAGGCAGCGTCCAGCCAATGGAGTTTATCAGGGAGGTCACCTGACCCATGGTCACCAAGGGCTCCACACGGACAATCTGTTGACATAAGAAGAGAGACCTTGAGTCACAAAGAAACTTCTAGGCCTAACAGGGGCATCTTCCCAAACCTTCCTAAACAATCAATGCAGAGACTCCTACCTGGCTTTATAGCTTCTTTCTAGAACATTATACTGTCTTATGTTATAGTAAATGAGGTTTCTGGCTCTGGGTTTGCTACTGTTTAATCTTGTCCTTTTAAGTATCTTTATATTTAATACTTAGTTTATTTTTCTTCTAGATTGTAGAAGAAATATTCCTTTTTTTTTGAAGAAACAGCATATATGAAGATGACAAAAATCTATCCCAGTTCTTCAGAGTATCAGTGTTAACACTGAAATGTATTTACTTTCAATTTTTTTCTAAGCATATCTATATTGCAATTTTGTATGTTTTCATACAATGCACACACACACAAACACGTACTTTCTCATCTTGCTTTTAAAATTTAACACAATACTACAATCATTGTCCTTTGTTATTAAATATTCTTGGAAAATGTCATTTTTAATGGACAAATTAACATGCCATCATGAGGACTTCTGCTTCCAGCTAAGATGGAGCAACAAGGACCAGATTTACCCTGCTGCCTGAAAACAAAGAATAGACAAAATACATAAAACAAGAGTTTTCAACATAGTGGACATCAGGCAATGAAGTCCTGAGAGACAGGAAGTCAAATAAGGGGAGCTCTGTGAATGCCCCAGCTAAGTACCTAAAGTTAGGCAGTGCAGGGATGGGGAACTCAGGGGGTGCCCAGTGGACTCTTAGTTGAGAGCCCCAGAAGACCGAGGTGAACAGAATTTACAAGACAGAGTACTGAAGAAGAAACTGTACACAGAGAAATCTCTGAGGAACTGCAAAGGGTGCCCATTGAGTATTCAGCTGAGTACAGATCAGTGCATACACATGAAGAAATTACTTTTCTGAGGGGAAATGCCCCGGAAAGGATAACAGGTAATAGTGCAGGGGCTCACACAGGGTAGGGATAGTATCTGTTCCCAAAAGCCAGACTGGAAAACCTCATGTTTCACAGTGCATTGAGTAGAGTACACAGAATGGTCTCACCTCACAGTGGGGAATAACTACCCCTACATTAAATGTTCCTCTGTCGCCACCTGAAAAATCAAGACCCAACAGGATCAAACTGATTCCCAGTAACTTAGCTATATCTCAGAGCAGAGTTCAATAAGATTTCTAAAAACACAAAAAATATCCAGCACCCAAAAAGGTAAAATTCACAGTGTCTAAAATCCAATCAAAGTTTACTAGTCATGCAAAGAGGGAGGCAAATTCAATTCACAATGAGGAGAAAAATCAATCTGTTTTCATAAAAACATATCCAGATTTGATACAGATATTAAAATTTACAAACAAGGGCATTAAGATAGTTATTATTGCTGTATTCCTTATGTTCAAAAAGTTAAGTAAAGACATTAAAAAGATAGTAAAAACACCCATATCAAACTTCTAGCAATAAAAACAACAATGTCTGAGATGAAAAATATACTGGCTGGGACTGATAGCAAATCAGACACTGCTGAAGAAAAAAGCAGTGAACTTAATACAGAGGAGTAGAAACTATTCAAAATGAAACACAGAGAAGAAAAAATTAAAATGAACAGTGTATCACTCAGTGAAACAACTTCAATACTGAAGGCAGTCTCAAAGAAGAGAGTAGTGGTCAGAAAAAATATTTAAAGAAATAAAGATCCCCAAATTTCTAAGTTAGATGAAAATTATAATAAATCCCAAGCCAAGAACAATGAAGAAAATTATACCAAGGTACATCACAATAAAATTGCTCAAAACTAATGATCAAGAGAAATTCTGAAAAACAGCCAGAGAGAAAAAAAAGACATGTTACATACAGAGGACTGAAGATAAGAATAATAGATTCTTGTTGGAAACAGTGCAAGCAAGATGCCAGTGAGACATCTTTAAAGTGCTGAGTGAAAAAACTGCCAACCTGGAATTTTCATACCTAGTGAAAATACCTGTCAAAAATGAAGGCCATTCACATCCAATTAGGATGGCTACTATCAAAAACAAAACAAAACAAAACAAAAACCCTCAGAAAATAACGAGTTTTGGTGAGGATGGGGAGATATTGAGACCTTTGTGGACTGCTGATAGGACTGTAAAATGGTACAGTCACTATGGAAAACAGTATGGCAGCTCCTCAAAAAAAAAAAATTAAACATAGAATTACCATATGACTCAGCAATTCTACTTTTGGGTAAATACCCAAAACAATTGTGAGCAGGGTCCTGACCCATGCTCATAGCACCATTATTCACAATAGCTAACACGTGGAGGCAACCAAATATCTATGGACAGAAGAGTGAATAGGCAAAATGTGATATATACATACAATGGAATATTATTCAGCCTTAAAGGCAAATACTGTGTGATTCCACTTCTATGAGATACTTAGAGAAGTCAAAAATCATACACAGAAATTTTAATAGTCATTTGCTAGGTCTTGGGGGGGAGGGGGAATGGGGAGTTATTGTTTAAAAGTATGGAGTTTCAGTTTTGCAAGATGAAAGGATTTATGGGATAGATGGTGGAGATGGCTGCAAAATTTTATGAATATATTTAATGCCACTGAACTGTACATTTAAAAATAGTTAAGATTGTAAATTTTGTTATGCATACTTTTCAATAAAAGCTGAAAAACGAAATGAAGGCAAAATAAATGTTTTCAGACATACGACAGCTAAAAGATTCATCACCAGCAAAATTACCATACAAAATGTTAAAAGAGATCCTTCTGGCAGAAGGAAAATGAAACCAGATGGAAATATGAATCCACACAATGAAATGAAGAAATGGCAACTATATGGGTGAGTATATAAAATTTTTCTAATTATTTAAATTTCTTAAAAAGATAACTATTAAAAAACAGTAACGTGGTATGGGCTTTATAACATAAGTAACAGTACGACAATATCACAGAGGTTGGGAAGAAGAGAACTAGAAGTGTATAAGTATACGATTTTTCTTATACTATAGATAAAATAAGACGTCATTTGAAGGTAAACTGTGATAGGTAAAGAGTAACTATAAATCCTAAAACAACTGCCAAAATAACAAAACAAAATTAGTTAATAAGCCAACAAGAGAGCTAAAATAGAATCATAAAAAGTATTTAGTAATTCAAAAAAAAAAAAAGAAAAAAAACAAAAACAAATGGGACAGAGAAAACAAAGAACAAGGTGACAGAGTTAATCCAAACCTTATCAATAATAACATTAAATGCAAATGGTCTTACCATCTCAATTAAAAGGCAGAGATGGTCAGATTGGATAAAAAAGCAAGGCCTAACTATATGCTGCTTATAAAAACACATTTTTAATATTTAGAAAGACAGACTAAAAGTGAAAGGATGGAAAAAGATACACCATGCTACCACAAGGAAAAAAAAAAAGCTAAAAAAAAAAAATGACGTAGATGATAGAGGCTCTGTTCATCCATCTGGTGACTAAATCAAAGTCGTGACGGAACCAAGGAGCAGCAGCAAGGAAAAATCGCCTGGGATCTAGATGAACAAGCCATACAACTACAGAGAAATCCCAGAAAGCACCATCAACGGCAGAAGGTAGGACAGGGCGAGAACACGGGACTGCCCGGTCTGAGCCGCTGGGTGAGACCCAGGCTGTGGCAGAGGCAGATGCCTCTTAAAGGGGCCGTGTCCGCAAGCAGATTTTCACGATGATGGACTTGCTTGCTCTGAGCACCAGTGCCAATCCGGCTGCGCGCAGGGGGCACCAGGGACTTTCAGGGAGACACTGTCGGAGTGAGGGCTCAGGTACAGAAGTGCCGGGGGTATCCATTGATCCTTGTTGAGCCCTCCCCACACCAGTGCAGCGGATACAGTGCCTCCATAGCTGAGACATCATCAAACTGAATAACAAAGGTCACTCCGCCCAGAGGATTCTCTGAAACCCGCCTACCCCAACTCGAGCCCCACCTAAGCCACATCCAGGTGTATCCTCAGTGAGTCAGTCAGGTGCTTCTTGCTAAGACTCACACTGGTGGAGGCTGCTGGCCTTGGTTTCTGGTGTGGCCTTATGAGGCAACTATAAGCACAGCATCTGTGTATTGCTTGCTGAATCTTAACAGCTGGCCCCGGAGGGGTACAGGCTTGGGCTAAATTTGGCCTGCGGCTGAATCCATCTCACTTGTGCCACTGGACACCTACTTCACAAATCCACACTAAATAAGACCGGGAGACTTAGGAGCTTTGCTTAGTAAATAGAAACAGACATGGAAAGGCAGCCAAAATGGGAAGACAAAGAAGCAGAAACCATATGAGAGAACAGAACAGAGATCCAGTATAATGGAGTCAAGTAATTTAACAGATGCAGAGTTCAAAACACTGGTTATAAAGATGCTCAATGAACTTTTGGGACGTGTAGATAAATTCAGCGAGAACTTCAACAAAGAGAAAAAAACATAAAAACGGAAATGGAAATTATAAAAAGGAACCAGTCTGAAATGGAGAACACATTATCTGAGATGAGGAGTAAATGGAATAAACAAATAAACAAAGTGAATAAAGAAGAGGATCAAATGCCCTATCTAGAGGACAGGAAAGCCAAGCAGGACACTCAATCAGAATGGCAAGAAAAAAGATGCCAAGACTATAAAAATAATTTAAGGAGGATATGGGACACTATTAAGGCTCCAAATATTCATCTGATCAGTGAAACTGAAGAAAATCGAGATGTTGAACAGCTATTTAAAGAAATAACGATGGAAAACTTCCCTAACCTGTTGAAGGAAATGGACATAAAACCCCAGGAAGCTCGGAGAATTCCAAAAATCAGGAATCCCAAGAGGCCCACATCATAATTAAAATGCCAAAGTTTAAATATAAAATATTAAAAGCAGGAAGAGAAAAAATAATTACATAAAAAGATATTAAAAGCAGGAAGAGAAAAACAAATAATTACATATAAAAGAACACCCATATGACTGGCAGCTGATTTCTCAAAAGAAACTATGCAGGACAGAGGTCTTGGCAAAAAATATTCGACAGGATGAAGACCCAGGATCGCAACTAAGAATAATTTATCCAGCAAAACTATCATTTAGAGTTGAAGGGCAGATAAAAAGCTTCCCAGACAAAAATAAACTAAAGGAATTTATCACCACCAAACCAGAATTACAGGAAATGTCAGAGGGACTTCTTTAAGAAGAAAAAATATGTATCAAAAACAGGAGTAAAGAATGGTAACAATGACATTCCTATTAATAAGTACCTTAAATGGACAAGAATTAAGCGATCCAACCAAAAGATAGAGTGGCTGAAAGGATAAGAAAACAAGACTCCTACATATGAAAAGGAAGGGAATGGAAAAGATATTGCTTTGATGAACCTAGAAATATTTAAGTCAGACAGATAAAGATAAACACTATATGATTTCATTTATATGCAGAATTTAAGGAGTGGAAAGAACAAACTAATCAAAAACAGACTCACAAAGATAGTGGACAATTTGTTGACAGACAGAGGTGGGGTTTTGAGGGGATGGAGAATAGGATGGGGTTAAAGAAGTACAAATTAGTAGCTGATGGATGGTCACAGGGATGGGAAGCACGACATAGGGAATGCAATTAGCATTAATACATTGGCTAGGTGGAGGGTCAGGGAAGGGAGGGAACAATTGGGGGGATCATTTTACTAACTATATAGATGTCTAATCAATGTACTGTATACTTGAAACTAATTAAAATTTTAAAAATTTTTAAAAATATAAATGGATTAAATGTTCCACTCAAAAGACAAATGGATAAAAAATATGTGGTACCCCTCCCCCACAAAAAAAGCTAGAATGACTATTATATCAGACAAGTAGATTTCAGAGCAAAGAATATAACTAGAATGAAAGAGGTCATTTCACAATTATAAAGGATCAATTAATCAAGGGACGTAAAGTTACTAAACATTTATATACTTAATTACAGAGCTTCAAAACACATGAAGCAAATACTGATGGAACCACAAGAGATATAAACAAATCCACAATCATAGGTAGATATTCAATAGCCTTTTTTCAGTAATTGATAGATTAAGTAGAGAGAATATTTGTAATATATAGAAGACTTGAACAATACTATAAATCAACATGACCAATTAACATTTATAGTACACACCAGCACCAAATGGCAGAATCCACATTTAAAAAAATGGAACATTTACCAAGATAGATCATATTCAGGGCCATAAGATAAGTCTTAATAAACTGAAAAACATTCTGATCATACAAAGTTTATTTTCTGACAACAATTGAATTAAATTACAAATCAGTAACAAAGATCTCTGGAAAATTCGGAAACAGAATAAAATAAATAACCCATGGGTCTAAACAGGTGTCAAAAAGGAAACCAGATTGCTTCTCAGCCTTTCGGCCGAGATCAAGTTGTAAAAAGGAAATCGAAAAGCATTTTGAACTGAATGAAAATGAAAAGATAACCTATCAAAATTTGTGCAATGGCTCAAGGGAGAAATTTATAGCATTAAACATCTATGTAAAATGCTACAAGCACATTGAAAGACAAGCTTGGAGTTTCTTAAAAAGTTAACCAAACACTTATCATATGAGCCAGTGATTCCTTTCCTGGGTATTTTACCTAAGAGACAGGAAAGCATGTATCTACACAAGATGTGTCCGTAAATGTTCCTAGCCATTTTATTTGTGATAGCCCAAAGCTGGAAATAACTCAAATATCCTATGATAAGTGAAAGAATAAATAAACTGTGATATAGTCATACAATGGAATACACTCAGCAATAAAAACATAATATACTTCTGATACATACTTCAATATGGATGACTCTCGAAATAATTACACTGAGTGAAAGAAGCCAGACAAAACAAGAGTATATAACGCATAATTCCATTCAGATAAATCTCTAAAATACAAACTAATGTATAGTGACAAAAAGCTGGTCACTATAGGATGTGGGGTAAGAGGCAGGGAAGGCCCTGAGGAAGGGATTACTAAGGGCAAGAGAGAACCTTTGAGTGATGCGTATGTTCATTGTCTTGATTGTAATGGTTTCACAGGTGTACACATATGTCAAAATTTATTATCAAATTGTACACTGTAAGTACAGGTTATTATACATTAAGTGTGTATCAGTAAAGCTTAGGGGGCAACAAAAGGCATAGATGATTAAGTAAACTGGCCAGGGTCTTACAACAAAATGCCATCATACCATATCTAACAACTCTCTACTATTGAATATTGTGTTATCTTCGATTAGAAATAAAGCTGTGATTTAAAGAGAGAAAGAAAGAAAAGAGAGAAAGGAAGAAAAAAGCTGTCATACAATCTCTCTCTATATTGTCTATGATTTAAGTTATTTCCTGTCTCCTTAAGCCAGGTTTTAAGAACCAGAATTATTCGATAGGCCAAAGAGCAAACATGTTTATGGCTATTAACAAGTGGGTGCTCAGAAGCTTGCAACAAGGCCCTCTCTTCCAGCCACCTTCACAGCCCACCTCCTTACCAAAAAGGGATAAATAGGTTCCCTTTGTTGTCTTTTTTTTATCAAGCACAAATGATCACTTCATGCCTTTCACTGATAGTCTATGTTTTAAATATGCAATATGATGCCTTACATAGGGAAAAAAGCTTCTTCCAAAAAGGTATCTATTAATAATCAAACCAACTTTAATATGACTGACCATTCAAGGTCTTGTTTTGCATGAAACAAGTTAATTTTAGCAGGTGTAAAGCACTGTGAGGGGGGGAGGGGAAGAAAAGAAAAGAAAACAGCAATTCTCAACATTTAATATAGGGCTTCCCTACTAGGAGTCTGTAGGATATTGGAGAAGGGTATTGTTTCAGATTTAAATTTAAAGGAAATGAAAAACCAATTCACTTCACTTTATGTTCCTTTCTGCTTTTAGGGAAGTCCCTGAGAGATCAGAAAGCCTCCTATCTCATTTCCCCCATGATTCCCCATCCCTGTCTTCCTGGAACTGCAGATAATCGAAGAATCCCTCTGAACTCTCAATTTGCACTATGAGATAGGGTTATAACCAATCTCTTCCAAAGCTGAGGCTTTGAAGAATGGCAATGACCAGGGATCTTGGCCTTGTCTACCCTCAAATGCCCTTGCCTAAAATCACATCCCTCTAAGCCACTTGCACCAGGGGCAGTCCTGCTCATTCCCAGAGCCAGGGAACCATGCCACACTCACCTGTTTCTTGGTGTCCACCTCCAGAATATCCATCAGGTTGATCATGATGTTTGTGAGTCTTCTTGTACTTCCCAACCCGGAGTGAGACGGTGAGCCAGCCAGGGCGCCCCGTGCACATGAAGGTCTTACTGCCTTGCTCCTTCCATTCTCGCACCTGCAACCATGAGACAGAGGCTACAGAGGCTGAGCTAGCCCTACCAGGATCCCCAGAGCAGCTCGAAGCCTTGTTTTCAGGGGAAGGAGCTCAGAAAGATGCCCAAGCATCTGTCAGCAAACATTTACTGAGCCCTTGCATTCTTCCAGGCACTGCAAGGCCCACTGGAATCTCCCCAGCTAGTGTGGCAGGCAAAAAGCCGAAGTGTTGCCACACTATAAAGCAGAATGAAAATGAGCTAGAATAGAGAATCACAGTGCTTTGAAAACAATAACTGGGAAATTCAGGAAAGGTTTTGTAATGGTAATAACAGCAACCATACAAATAAGATGGTTACTAGGTGCCCCCACTGTGTCAGGCACCTATTGTACACCATCTCATTTAATTCTCACAACAACCCTAGGAAGTTGGGATGATCCCCTTTTGCAGGTGAGAAAAATGGAAGGTAAAATAACTTGCCCAAGGTCACACAACCAGTGAAAGGCAGAGCCCAGATTACAGCCAAGACCATCCGACTTCTGGAAGGACCGATGGGCTTGTATTACCAGTCAACAGAATAACAGCTAACATATAGTGAGGCTTGTTACATGCCAAGTCCTGTCCTAAGCATTTGCATGTGTTAACTCACGATCACTTGGAAGGGGAGAGAAATGGCAGGGAAGGACCACCAAGCCAATGGAAGGAAGAGCTTTTGCGAAACCTCTACTGTTAAGTGACCAGAGTACAAAACACAAAGAACAAATGGCCCATGAGCCAAAAGCCCATCAGGAACACGGGAGGAAGTATTCCATTCCCGTTGAGATGGACAAGGGCAAGGAGGTGTCTATCTGCTGGTGTGACCTGCCACCATCCATTCCCTCATCTGATTTTAACACTCCCATCTTCCTTTGGTTCAGGTGATGCTATTTCTCCCCCAACCCCAGGAGGTGGGCACATCACTGAGGCCCGACTCCATCCTTTTGGCCATAGGACCGTTCAGGGATGGGCCTATGATTTAGGTCAAACCAATAAGGCCAGTTCCAGGAGAGGCACTCTTGCTGTACTGGGTTTGCTAAGCTGGTTGGATGTAAGCTAGAAACTGCTGGAGCCTTCACAGGGAGATGGGATCCATGAGAATAAAGTCGACCCAGAGGAAAGCAGAGCCAGAAATGGCAAATGGGTGGAAAGACAGAGGTAGGGGATCCTAGATCCAGTCATATGTAAGGCAATTTTACTCCTGGACTTTTCAGGACCTTAGGTCAATGAAGTCCTTTTTTTGCTCAACAGTCTGAGTTGAGTTTCTATCACTTGCAACCAAGAATCCTGAAGGAGGTTGCATTGAAGCTGATTAGGCAAAAAGCACAAAATGAGGGAAGAATGTTCCTGCATTCAGAGGCCAGGGTGCAGTGGGAAGTAGAGGTGTCTGAGGAGAAGAGAGTTCTTGAGGATGGGATTCCTATGAGTAGAGCTGAAAGAACGAGAAGTGGGACTCATGACCAAGCAGGCCTTGCCTCTGCCTGACTGCAGTCCCAGGACATAATTTAAGCTCAGGGATGTGGGAATGGATTGAACACGCTGCATTCAAGCTGGAGGGTGGGCTGTACCACATGAAGTGAATGGAAGCCATAAAGCCTGAAATATTGGTTGCAATGGCTCCAACCAAGATTTGGGGCAGGAAGGCAATGATGTGAAAAGTGGCCCTTGTGACTGACTACATGCTAGCTAAAGAGAGATGGGGAGGGCCCAGAAAAGGGGCAACTAGTCTGGTAGCTATTACTACATGCCAGGTGTGAAGTAACAGAACCAGACCTACAGGGTGGAATGGAATGGGATGGGAAAGAAAAAAACTGTCCGAGTTCAGGCTCTGAAATAAGCCGATCTGGGTTCCAGATCCATTTACTAGTTATATCACCATGAACACTGACTTACAGTTTGAACCTCAATTTCTTCTCATCTGTAGAACAGATACAAGACCTAACAGGGTTGCTGTGAGGATTAGAAATAATGGACATCAGTGACTTGGGGTACAGAACATGACAGGTCCAGGGGAGTGGGCTGGACTGGCAGAGCCCCTTGTCTTCCTGTCCAGTGAGCCCTTGGGTTTAGTTTAGGTAAACGAGGTTTACTGGACTGTTCTGGGCCAGAGGTGAGCTCTGGGAGCTCACACTGATGGGAAGGTGGGGGAAGGACAACCAGGTAAATGAATCTGAACACATGGAAGAGCAAAGAAGAGAGTACAGTTGGGGAGGGAGGGATCTGGAGGTGTGACTGTGACTGCAGAACCCAGGGCAGCCCAAGCAAAGCACTTCTAGAAGCTGCATTCTCCCACCCAGCCCACAGTCTTCTCCCTTATCGGGATGCTCTCAGCATCCATCTTTATGCTCTTGCTTGCAGCACCCAACATGATGCAAACAGAATATGGAAGCTGCTACACCTGTGGTGAGAGGTGCAGCAGGAAACAGAAGCTCTCTGCAACCTGATGCCAGTAAAAGAACACAAGGAGGGGCAGAGGGAGTCAAGGACCTGCCCAAGCCCGATGCCTATGCCAGCCCTGACTAAACCTGAAAAAAAGGGTCCACTCAGAGCAGCAGCAGGGCAAGGCTCTGTGCCTTGCTGCTATGCTCTGCCACAGGAGGATTACAGAGGTACTGAGGGACTTGTCCAGGAGCGAGTGCCTGGATCAGAGGCCGCAAAGCTCCTCACCTTGTCACTTTAGTCCTTTATTCTAAGTGTGTCGAAAGCTCCTTGCTGCTACAGAGTAAACTCCAAACTGACTTCCAACCTCCTTCCCCTCTCGGCCTTCATACCGGACCCTCCACTCCACACACCTCCCCCCAATCATGTCCTCTACTTTCCCGTCTCTAGTACCAGCTCCACCTCCAGAAGCCCTCCCTCCTCTGAAATCGCTGGCGCCTGACGATAGTTACCTGTGCAGCGCCCACCTCTCCTTATGATTCTTTATATCCCTCCGGTACCCAAACGGGCTCTGCATATAGTAGGCACTCCATAAAGAGCAGAGTAATATTTTGTTCCCTCCTTTGCTTACTCCGTTCTCTTCCTGGGAAGCCCCAACCACTACATTTTTTGTTGAGTTCAAATGCTCCTCAGACTCTACCTCCACCTTGCAGTCTGGGCTTCCTCAGCGCCGCACACGACTCCGCGCCTCGCCCTTACTGTGCACTCATACGGCCCTGTCCCCTCTGCCCGGGGCTCTGGCGCCCTCCCGGGACCGCTCACCTGCTTCTGGATGTCCCGCACGCGCTGCTCGTGCAGGCGCGGCGCGCTGCTGAGCTTGAACACCACCCAGGCGCGCATGTAGTAGTAGATGTCGAAGATGAGCGAGAGCGGCAGCAGGAAAAGGCACACGAACACCCAGCGCTGATGGATGAGCACGAACTCCAGCCCCTTCACACGGATCCAGAGTAGGAAGAGCAGCGCGCACACGGCCAGCGACACGGCGGGCTCCATGTGGCCGGTGGCGCGCCACGCGGGGAGGGGATGCCTGCTCGCGTCTCTCGTCACCACCACCCGCTTCGTTCCTCCTGCGCCCGCCAGGCCGGTCGCCCGCTGCTTGAGAGCTGGAAAGGGGCGGGGGCCGAGGAGGGGGGGGGTCCTCGTCGCCTAGCGATTGGCTCAGGTTGCAAAGGTTCGGTGGCCGAGACCCTGTTGGCGACCAATAGCAAGCCGCGCCGGAGATCGGACCAGGAACCCGCTGCTTTATTGGCTGCGAAGTCAGGCCGCTCCACCCTCTTCTCACCGACGCGTGAGGGGTGTCTGGGGACCCGCGTGGTGGCAGAGTGGACCGTTCTTTGGACCGCGGCAGCGCGGGGACGCGCGGCGGACTCGCGCTTCCGGCCTGGGGACGGCCCCCGCAACCCCTCAACTGAGGGAGGTGCCTGCTCCCTCCTCCACTGCTCCTTAGGTGGTGCCTCCCCGAGAGGCGCGTGAAGTGATCACGCGTTGGGTTATCGCCAGAGGGGTAAGGTGGGTGGGGCGCCCCACACCTCTGGGTCACCCTGCAGCTTGATGGAGGATTTCTCGCCTGGCTAGCACCCTTCACTCTTTCCCACTATGCTGAGGCGGGTGGGAGGGCTGGAGGGAAAAGAATGAAGGCGGGAACTCTAGCTATTGTAAACGCTCTAGCGCCCACTCTGCCAGGCAGTGTTGCCGGCCTTGGGGGTAGGGTGGTGAGCAAAGCAGTGGCCCTCCCGTCATGGAGCAGCTGCTTCAGAGTAGTGACGACTGTTAGAGGCAAAAACCTAAATCTGGTGTCATTTGCACGTCACCGTTTTTGAAATTTTAGAAAGTATGGGAGGTTTTTATTTTAGAAGCCAAACTTGATGTAACTCACCAGGCTCTTCACTGGCCTTGCTTACCTATTCACTTTCCTCTCTTTCTTCTTCGCCCTAACATGTACTCTTAGGAGGGTCTCTGGGACCCACTCTCCCTTGTTTCAGTGCCTTCGCTCAAGCTGGCACCTCTAAAATGCCCTTTCCCATCCCCTTATAAAGCTGAGATTCCATATCCTTGAAGCCAGCTCCCGGCTACCTTTAAAATTACATTTATGGCACTTCTTTCCCCTTTCACTTGCTCATAAAATAGTTTCATCTATGTCATGATTCTTTCACATTATTTTGTAATCTTCCCTTTATGTGTCTCTCACCCACACAGACTGAGCTTTAGGTCAATCAATGTCTCATTCGCTTTCGTATTTCCAGTTTCTAGCACAATGCTCGATGCATAGTAGACACTTCAGTGTTTGCTCACCAATGAATAAATGAAGAATGTAGGCAGAGGCTCAAATATTGAATAATTACCACTTTGCATCGGGCTTGGTATGTGGCGAGTCCAAATTGCCACGGACTTTAAGGTTAAAAATACACATTGGAGTTCGAAGATGTAGTACAAAAAAGAGAATGCAAAATAGCTCAATAATTTGTATGGATTACATGTTGAAATGATAACATTTTGATAGACTGGGCTAAATAAAATATAGTATTAAAATTGATTTCGCTTTTATTTACTCTTTTAAGGTGGCTATTAAAAAATTAAAAATTACAGATTTATCTCACATTATATTTTTAGCAGCTCTGATTAAGAGGGGCAATTGAAGTGTGAAGAGGAGAGGCACTGTGGACAATGCCTTTCTCCCCTGATTCTGCCTAAATTCAAATGTTGGAACTGTTAGAGAGGGCTTTGCTTCAAAAACTTAACTATCCTGAGTATTGTTAGGGAATGAAATAAAAGTTCAACCTAGAAATTAACATTGGACAGAAGTGTTTAGTGCCTTGTAGGAGAAATGACAGAAATTACTGGTACTCAGAATAGTTCTACACTTGGGAAGAGAAGGAGAAAGCCCCAATAAGATTGATCTTTAGGGGACAACTCTCCAAAACAGAAGTGAAAAAGTACTCAGAACAATTGTTTACCGAGGATTCATGTTCTCATTCTCTGTTCCTGCCTACTGTCCTATATCTTGATTCTTCTTTTCTCTCTACACGAACTCCAACCCTTTAGGTTGCTATTATCTAGACAAGGAAAATGATTACTGTGAGTTGGGTCAATTAATTAATTTTATTTTTTTAAATTAATATAGTAAAAGTGCTTATCTTAATGTACAGTTATGAATGTTAGGACATGTAAGTGTTCTTCTAATCAACAATGAGCATGCAGAATAGTACCATCTCTCCAAATAACTCCTGTCTGGACTCCTTTGTAGTTACACCCTTCTGCCTCCCCTGACCCTGGCCCCTGGCCCCTGGCAACCTTTGCTGTGTTCTCCCTACTCTTCCAGAATGGAATCATGCAGTATGTAATCTTGGCTCCATTAATTTTTTTTAATAGATTTTTTTTGTGGTAAAGTACACATAACAATTACCATCTTAACTATTTTTAAGTGTGCAATTCAGTGGCATTAAACACATTCACATTGTTGTACAGCCATCACCACCATCCATTCTCATAACTATTTCATCTTGTTAAACCAAAACTGTACTCATTAAACAACAATTTCCCATTCTCTCCTCCAGCCCTGGCAACCACCATCTCTAAGATTTTGACTACTCTAAGTATCTCATACAAGTGAAATTATTCAATATTTGTCTTTTGTGACTGACTTATTTCACTTATCATAACATACTCAAGGTTCAATCATGTTATAGTATAGTGCAGAATTTCCTTCCTTTATAAGGTTGAATAATAACTCATTCATTGTATGTATCACTGAAAAAGAATTTCCTACTTAAATGGCTGACTTTGTAATCAGTTCTTTGTTCCACTTCTGTAAACATGCTTGCTGCATAGGCCAAAGATCTCAGGGTCAGCTGAAAACTCACCCTTTGTTTTGGATGTTCTGCCTTAGTGCCTGTTTAAACAGATGTATTGCCTTAGTAACCCTTAAAAAAAAAAATCTCATGCCCTGTAACTGCCCATAGCCCATAGCAACTCCCAGGGTCTGTACATTAACCCCTGCCAACTGTAACAATATGGGTATAAAAGTGAAATTGCCCCTAAGCTTGGGGCCTAGATTTTCGAGCACTAACTCTTCTGGGACCGCTGGTGTAATAAACCTGAGTTCTCCAACTCCGAGTGCTGCTTGGTTTCTTGCTGATCTTTGCAATTTTTCTGCAACACCACATTTTGCTTATACATTCATTCATCAATGAGCACTTGGGTTGCTTCCATTTTAGCTACTGGAATAATCCTGTTATGAACGGATGTACAAATATCTCTTCAAGACCCTGCTTTCAATTCTTTGGGTGTATATCCACAAGTGGAATTGCTGGATCATATAGTAATTCTATGTTTACTTTTTGAAGAACTCCCATACTGTTTTCAAAAGCAGCTATATGATTTTACATTCTCACCAACAGTACATGAGGGTTCCCATTTCTCTACATCCTTGTTGACACTTGTGGTTCTCTGGGGCTTTTTTTTTTCTTTCTTTCTTTTAAATAGTAGCCATCCTAATGGGTGTGAAGTGGTATCCCACTGCAGTTTTTATTTATATTTCCCTAATTAGTGATGCTGAGCATCTTTTCATGTGCTTTTTGGCTATTCATCTTTGGAGAAATGTCTGTTGAAATCCTTTGCCCATTTTTAAACTAAGTTGTCTGGTTTTTTGTTGTTGTTGAGCTTTAGGAATTCCTTTATATTCCGGATATTGATCTCATATCAGATATATGATTTGCAAATAATTTATCCTATTCTGTAGGTTGTCAGGCCCATCAATTTTTGCCTAAATCAAGGAAGTGCCCTGTGACAGGGCTTCTACCCATGAATGCACCTAATTGTTAATAAATGTACCTTATTTACATGAAAACTCAGTTAAAATGCTTAGGAATAGGACATCTTGGTTAACAAGTTCTCGAGTTAACTGGAAGTTAAGCAAAATCCCTTTTACAGTTTGACCATGTAGCAACCTTTCTAAAACCTGAGTCCTCATTTCTTTCTTAATGAATAGAGCCTAATGAACACAAATAATTCTTTTATTATAGAGTTCAATGAACACCAGAGTCCTAACAAAGAGCATTTTCGTATATTTGTATAATACATCTACTGAGTTTGTTGGTATTCACAACCAGTCTGAGGGATAGCAATGCATAAAACTATTAGACTGTGTTGTTTATAATAAATGGGGACATTCAGGCCTAGAGGGCTTACTTAAGTGACTTGCCTGATCAGTGCCTTATTCTAGTAAATAGAGAAGCCAAGTTATGGCTCCTATCTTCTAGATCTTTCCATCAGTTGAATCTGCTTCCTCATTTTTTGAGTGAAACACCATTTCTTGTGGTTCGGTTCCATAGATATAAAATGGAAGTTTTAAAATAGGGTTTTTTGAAGTGTGCATGGTCTGCAGACCAGTCACATAAGAATACTGGCTAAAATGCAGTTTCCTGGACTCAGCCACATCCCACTGCATCTAATCTCTGGAAGTGAAGCCCAGGAATGGGCTTTTTAAAAAGGTCTCCACGTTATGCTCACACATGCTATTTAGGAACTAGTATTGAATGCATATTAGCTCTGAAACTAGTCCAAGAATATTATCTTTGCTTTTTTAAATAAAGCCCTAGTAAGAAATTCTTTTCCTTTGCCAAGGGCAGCTTTCACCTAAAAGCCAAATTTATCTAGAAAGCTATAATATGCTAACTTCCAGATAATCAAGATTTTATCTTATTACTTGAATTTCTTAAGAACAGTGAGCAGTTTTTTAAAATCAAGATAAGACTGCAACTCGATTCTAGGCAAGTTGGCTTTCTTGTGCTAGTGGATGGAGTCATTCATTCATTCATTCATTCATTCTGTCTCTCGATGATTTGGCTGTATAGACGTCAAAGAGCTGTAACGACTGGTGATTGATTATTTCTCATGGAGCAACAAGCCTAAATGTAAGTTGACCCAGAGTTGGTTAATTCATTGGCTCAATGACATCCTGACAGATCCACTTCTTACTATCATCTGCCTACTCTGTGTTTCCCAGATTAGCCTTCGTGATGATGGCCAGAGTGGCCATAGTTCTGGTGCTCTATCAGATATAGCAACAGCCAGTGGAAAGGGAATCAATTTGAGATGAAAGTTAACTGTATCTCCAGCACATTCATTCAGTGATCATTGATATGCAGGAATTATGCCAAGTACTGGGAAAACAGTAGTGAACCAAACACAATCTTTTCCCCTGACAGATCATTGTGGGAGATCTAGATAAATCAATAGGTAATGATAAATCAGTGTGTTAAATACTCTGATAAAAAATTATAAGATACTATGGAAGCACATGAAAGTACACACGCATGCATGCACGCACGCGCGCGTGAGCGCACACACACACACACACACACACACACACACACACACACACAGTCCAGGAAGGCTTCTGAGAGGAATTGATGACTAAGCAAAGACACCATGGGATGACTAGGGGTTATCCAGGTGAAGTATTTGGGTTTAAAGGAAAAAGAGCATTCCAGGAGAGGAATGCCATGTGCAGAAGCCCAGAAGAAGGTGAGGGATATGGTATATGGACAACTGAAAGGAATTTATATGGTTCAGTATAGACAACCACTAGCAAATTTTAGAAGAGAGAGTGCCTTGTTCACACAGTTAGAAGAATGGCTCTGGTTGCAGAAAGGAAAATAAATCAGTGAGCAGAACTGAGGACAGGTAGGAGGACATGACAAGAACCCAGGTGAGAAGTGATGAGGCTACAAAACTAAGGCAGTGTCAGTAGAAGTGGAAAGGAGAGGAAAGGTTTGAGAGATATTGGGGAAGGCAGGGAAAAGCAGAAGAGTCTGGGATGATTTCTGGGTACTTTGTTTGAATGACAAAGCAGATGGGGAAATTTACCAGCAAGGTAGAGATTATAGATTGGGTAGGGCAGGAGAAAAAGAGTGTTATGAACTGGATGTTTGTATCCCACCCCACCAAATTCATACGTTGAAACCCATGTTAACTTAATCAAAAGGCAACAAATGTTTATTTGAGATCAATAAGAACAGCTATTTGGGACGCAGTGATTCAGGCCGAAGCCCAAATAGTGTTCTGGTTAGTAGACAAAGGCAAGGAATATTTATGAGAAGAGGAAGGGGAACAATTACATCAATAGAAGGCATTTCTTTGGTGCAGATAATTTAACACAGTGATGTTAATTCTAAACAATGTTTTTAATTTTCAGTCCAGTAGTTATCAGTCCCAATGTCATAATAACTGCTTTCTTATTATCTTTGCAAGCAGTTCTTTTGCAAGGCACAAGTTTGCTTAAGTACAGTCCAAAGGTCATTTTGCCCTGTTTTAACATTCCAGACGATTGGGGCATAAGATGTGCAAGGGGCAGTTCCTCTGTCATGGCAGCTTTGGCTCCATTTTTAAGTGGCTTCATTTATCATTATTTTTTTGACACCTTAACTCCCAATGTGATGGTATTAGGAAGTGGAGCTTTTGGGAGGTAACTGAGGTTAGATGAGGTCATGAAGGTAGAGCCCCCATGGTGGGATTAGTGCCTTTATAAGGGCCAGAGCTCTTTCTCTTTACCATGTGAGGACACAGCGAGAAGGCAGCCATCTGTGAACCAAGAGGAGGGCCCTCACCAGGAACCCCACCATTTTGGCATCCTGATCTCAGACTTCCAGAACTGTGAGAAATAAATGTTTGTTGTTTAAGCCACCCAGTTTGTGGTGTTCTGTTATAGCAGCTCAAACTGACTAAGACATGAGTCAGAGGTCATCTTGTCTGGTGCAAGGAAGTGATTGATAATTGGACATCATCAGGGGGTAGTAACAGACAAGATTTGAGAGTCCATTTCCTGTATCCTTTCCCTTTTGGGTGCTGTTGTCTTCTTTCCGAGATGTTAATGAATCAATCTGACACATCACCCCTTACTAAAGCATAGCTATGTTAGAAGAATTTTTTAAAAAAGAGACTAATAATGGCTACAATTGATTATATTTTATATAAAAATGGCTTTTTTTTTGCTTTTGTTAATGTGGGCTAAATTCTTCTAAACAATTTCAACTATACAGGAAAGCACAGAGAAGAAAGTAAAACATCAACCCAAATTTCATTCAGAGATAACTTAAGTTCACACATTCATGACTGACCTTCTAGACATATCCCTAGGCCCACATATATATATATATATATACACATATATAATTTTACCTAACAAGCTCAACTCAACACAAGAGTTACAATTTGCTTTTATAAAACTTAACCATATGCTATTGGTTTCTTTGTGTTCCAATGTGTATGTTTGTGTGTGTGTACATAGATGTTTGTGTGTGTGTACATGAATGTGTTGTAGTTTAATTTATTCAATTATTCTTCTCTTGAAGAACATTTAAGTTGTTTCCAAAGTTTTATTATGACAGGCAAAGTTCCAGTGAATTTTTTGTTATCCTATATATTTTTTTGAACTTATAAAATTTTCTTAAATTCTTCATATTGTAAAACCTATCATCAAATTTTCTCCAAAAACATTACCTGTAAGATATAAAAACAGCAATTTCCCCACACCTTTACTAACATTATGGTATCTCGTAATTGTTCAAATTGTAGGCATTTCAGACTCTGTAGGTGGCTGCACCCTTGGCCTGTCAGCTCTCACAGCACACATGTAAGCAGTTTACTAAAGACCAGCCCACCACAAAGAAATTCAGCTGCCACTCTCATTTTCCAGCCTGCCATAATGTCCAGTTCTCCGTGCTTTCTAGAAAGGAAAGATTGAAGCCAATGTCTCAGACTGACCAGTGTTGGCAATCGAGAGGCAGTCAACAGAAATCAAGGGCATTGCCATTTCTAGCCTTGGCCTTGTGGCTGCCCAGAGTGTTCTCACATTTCACTATCGTTCTTTTGGTTAGTTCTTGCAGCTCTTTTGTGGCTAGAGCTTTCTTTGTGCTCAGGTCAGCCATAAACTTTCTGACCAATGTTTCTTGATTGCAACACATTCATTTAAAAATCAGTTAATAAACCATTAAAAGTCTATTGAATGGAGTGGTCATAAAGCCCCCGGGTGTTAGCTTGCATCCCCTATTATTTATTTGTTTTAATATTTTTAATCTCTGTATGCCCAGTGCCCAGCACAGTGCCGGTGTCCCAAAGTCAACTGGTCCCCAGCTTGATTCTTGAATCAGAATAAATTTCAGTTTCTTCTAACAAAGTCAGAACATCCCTTAAAAACAAAATTATTGACAAATAAGCATCACATACAAACAATAACATTTATATATTTTCATTTACTTCGTGGTCAGACTTCTAGCAGCTCACTACTAGAAACACCAGTGAAGCCAAGGAGGGTAAAAGTGAGCAGCACCAATTTCATTCCAATAGTTTAGGTTCAAAACTTGACTTTTTCACCACATTAACCTTGGACAAGTTACTCTAGGTATTTATGACATTCCGCAAGTTCTCAGTGACTATTATCTGTCATTACCATTTCCCAACAGAAAGGGGCAAATCTCTTTGATCATTTACTGAGCCTATGCCCTTATTCTTTGGCAGGAATAAATAGGCCCAAAGTCACAGACCATTACTTAAATTGATATGTAAAATGAAACCACTGATTTCATAGCTTGGTGACTTGACATCTTGGGGACAATGGTTGGAAAAATCAGTTGACACATGGAGAAGGGACACCTGATGGGGTGAGAGTAAATTGCAGAGGCAGCAGGATTGCTATGCATAAACAGAAAAGTGACTTGGGCTGTTTAATGCGGGACAAAGAGTCCTTTCTAAGTAGCCTCCCAGAGGGCATGGCTGTGGGTTTGACAGCTCTTTATAGTAATAGATGTGCATAATGATCACCTGAAGCATCAATAAAAGGTCAGATATGTTCTAAGTTGTTCAGCCAAGTAAAGAGGTGTGTAATGCCTTTTAAAAGACACCTGAGACTAATTTTGGACAGGATCTCTTAGAGAAACCACTGAGTCTAAAATCTTATATGCCCAGGAGCAGCGTGTTCTGGATTTAAGAAGAGCATGGATCAAGAGAAAACTGAGGGGCGTTCCAGAGTTGCCAACTTGTTATTTTGCCACGTAAAGAAACCAAGAAACAAACTAATAAAAGAACTACCATCAGTTATCATTGTGTCAGAAAAAGTCAGAAGGTCGGTCACATTCTCAGAATAAAGGACAGCCCTTCAAATTGAACACATTTAGCATTGTGAAATACTTGATGCATTTCACAGCTTTTCTGATTCTGTTGTAATTTCTGGAAGTGTCATGCACCAACCAAATGGGCCTGGAATTTAGAAAGTACTGCTCTCTAAAGCAATGTTTTTCAAAGTGTGGGCGCCGGGTCAACAGCATCAGCATCACCTGGGAACTGGTTAGAGATGCAAATTCTCAGGCTACCTGCCCTATTCCCCTGCCCCATCTAATGAAGCCAAAATTCTGGAAGTGGGCCCAGCAATGTGTAAATAACAAGCCCTCATGTGATTCTGACACACCCAAGTCTGAGAGCCACTGTTGTAAAACATTCTTTCTACATAGATTGTACCCATCTTCTCTGGAAAACCTCCAGAGAAGATCCTGCCCCCTCACAAAGAAGTCTTTTCCCATGTGAGTCACCTCAGGTGGTTAGAAACTCCTAGACTAGCCTCGTTGGTCCAAGTTCTGCCCTCTTGAGACACACAGAATGAGTCCTGTCTTTCTGTCCCAGCTTAACAACACTATACATGTGAAGGTGACGATTACAGCTCCTTTCCCAGATGGACACAGCCACTGCTCTTACTCGTGCTGTCATGGCTTGATCTCTAATCGTTTTGTCAGCCTGATCACCCTCAACTGGCTGCTTTATTATTATTATTATTATTATTATTATTATTATTATTATTACTGTTATTAAAAACTACCATTTATTGGACACTTGCACTTTACCATGCACTGCCTAGGGATAGTCCATTTTTCCCACTTTTAACTTTCTCAACAAACCTGAAAAGTTGATCTGTTATCTCCATTTTATAGAAAGCAAATAAGCTCAGGAGGTCAAGTAACATGCCCAGTATCACTCAGGGTGTACGTAGCTGAGCCAGATTCCACACTCAGGTCTGTGGCACTCCAAGGTCTGGTGCTATTTCCAATTATACCCAAGCTGTTCCTTAAATTTCCACCAAAATCTTGTTAATTTAGGGGAGGCTGAGCCAGGAAGAGATGACCATGAGGGCTGAGGTATAACATGGATAAGAGTGTGGACTCGGAGTTAAACACATTTAGGTTGAGTCCCGTTTTCTACAGTTACTAATTATATGACCTTGGGTGTGTTTCCTCTTCTCTCTAAACCTCAATTTCCTCATCTGTACAATGGGGATAATAATAGCATCCACCTCATAAGGCTGCTATGAGTAGTAATGAAAATGCTGATAAAGCACTTAGCAAAGTTCTGGGTGCATAGTGAGTACTCAGTAAATATCTCTGTTATTACGAGTAGATATAGTCAGCAATTATATAATTATAGATGGGTTATATCCAAACACACATGTGCATTAAAGCAATATAAATTATTGTCTCCTTTCCAGGTCTACTGACACCTACCAATTTCTGACCCTGGACTATTTCCGTAACCTCCTAAACGATTTCTTATCTCCAGCTTCTGACTCTCAAGCCAACCTATGAATGCCGAAAAGTCAATCTTCCTGAAGCCCAGCTCTGATTATGATGTCCTCTCCTTGCTGAAATACCATCTTCAAATTAAGTCCAAAAATCTCTTTTAGGTTCCCCAGGGTCTTTATATGATATGGCCCTAAATTCCTCCTCCCCCATTATCCCACTAATGTATTCTGTCCGACATGGATTCCAGTTCCAGCTAAACTGAATTATGGGCTTTTCTTCATACACGAAGTTCCTCCTGCATTTTCTGCATCCAAAACAGCCACCGTCTCCACCTAAGCCTTGTCTGACCCAAAGCTCTTTGCCCTTCCCTCTGTCCCTTAGCAATCTGTCAAAATTTTTATCAATGATCCAGTGCTTCTCCTCTCATGTAACATTTCCTACCACTCCTAGATGATGTGGACGACTTCTTCTTTTAGACTCATTTAGCCTTTTTTTCCTGAATAAATATATATTTTAAATTCATTTGCCCTTTATTTCTTGAACTATAATAGTGTTAGGCAAAGAACTTAGATTTCACCACCAGAGAGACCTGGGTTCAAATTCTGAGTCTTCCTCTGATTAGTGTATCATGTCTCTGAGATTGAATTTCCTTATTGGCAAACTAGAGATGATGAAGCGCCCCTCATACGGTGTCTGTGAAGACTGAAGGAGACTAGGAAACAGAAGGCCCCTGCTCAGAGCCTGATTCCAGCATCCTTTCCTTTCTCCCTTGAGTGAATAATATGTTTTATATCCCCTATTTGTTGAGAGCAAGTGTGGGACCCAGGCCGGCGGGTTCCAGATCTGGCTGGGACCCAGGCTTGTGTCTAGGACTAGGACCCTGGATTTAGAATGTCACGTTAATGTAGTAGGGCACCTGCGCCTAAAATATGTAAACATACTTCAGCTTATTGTACACGCATGTGTGGCCGAATGCCACTATTGTACTCTGATATGTGTGGAGCCCATGTGGCCCTGGGGAGCGAAGGGGAGCACAAGAAAGGGAGCAGAAGTGTGCTCCCCACAATAGAGTCGGTGCCTGCCCTCTCATTCTCGTGTTAGCCTCTTGTGCATTCTTCTAACTGGGCGTCTCAGCACCGAAACCTTCCCTTCTCAATCAGGTCGGCACTGACAGCAAGGACTTCATCTTCATCACGTTGGTATCATTCATGGTGCTTAGAATAATTCTTTATATACAGATGCTCAATAAAGACATGTTGAAATGAACTTTCCGCCTCTTACTAGCAAAGTGGCTTCAGTCCCTGAACCTCTCTGAACATTTTGTCCTTAAAGTTAGTGATGCTGGAAATTAATCTTATCGTTCGTTCCTGCTAAGCCATTCTTTTGTTTATTTGACAAATACCTACTGAGCATCTACCATGGTTTAGGCAGTCGGCAAGGCAGTGCAGAGGCCACAGTGAATAAGTCAGATGTTCTGTAATTATAACTCTGTTCCATAGAAACAAAAGCCAGGCAGCACTGGCAATGCTGTGCCCCAGATGTCAACACTAGAGAGGAATGTGCACGGGTAGCTTGGGAGTGTTGGGGCTCTCGGCCTTAAAGCACTCTCCCCTCAGAAGTGGGAATGACAGTTGTTTCCCTTGGCTTTGTGCTTTGTAGGAGGGTGCTCATTAGTTGGATACGAGGTTTGTTTGTTGTTTGTTTTTTTTAATAGCTTTATTGAGACAGAATTTACATATTGTAAAATTTGCCTGTTTAAATTGTACAATTTAATAGTTGTTAATATACTTACAGAGTTGCGTGACCATCACCCTACCCAACTGATGGACATTTTTAACCCCCAAAGAAACTGGCCTGTTATCTTTTTAAAACTGGCCTTTACCCCATTCGAGCCCTACCTTTCTTCACCAGCATGGTATAGATGGCAGGGATGAGAAATCAGAGTGTGGAAATATATCTCATTTAAATCATTGATAATCACTTGAAAAGTTGGCTTAAAGTACCGCTGTCAACCCCACAGATTCCAGCTCAGCCATGTGCATATGCCCCAGCTAAATGAAGCTTCTGTAAACACAGCTCAGTCCTATCAGCCCTTGCTCAACCGGCTCTAGGGCTCCTGGCCTCTGCACAAACCGCAGATTCCTTAAGCTGGAAGTCACATGATGACCTAGATAAGGCTATGCCACCCTTCCTGTTTATCTCCCTCCCCTCCCATCAGTCCCCCACTTTTGCCCTCAGTGCCCCCTTCTCCTCCTTCATTGAGACAATTACCCTTCTCTGTCCTGTTTCCAAAGGTGCCCCTGTAACAACAAAACCTTGTCGTGATCCTGCCTCCCTCTCCACCCCACCTCTTACCTCTCCTTATTGACACACTCCTTGGGTAAGTGGCTCATACTTCTAGCCCTATTTCCTCACTTCTTTTCCCACGGCCCCCCCGGGCCTTGCCTAAACACTCGCATCCAGACCTCTGGTGACCTTAGAACTGCCAGACCAAAGGCCCCTTTCAGTCTTCCTTTCGTCCTCTTTGTCCTCTCTCTCCTCCTTGAAGCCCTGTCCTCCCTGGCCTGCAACCTGGCGCCCTCCTCCCACCAGTCTGATTCCTCAGCCCATGCCTGGCTTTGCCTCGTGTGGCTCAGGGCCCCTTTGCGCCCCACTGCTTTCCAAATACCTGATCCCCCACTCTCAGTGGCCACATGCAGAGGCTCCCACACTTTTCTAGGTGGTCAAAGTCTGGCAAGGCAGAAATGCAGTTTTCAAGCGAGAGGCCTTAGCGTTCACCTTCTTGGTTCCGTGCAGGCTGTCTGGACTGGGCCGCACTGTTCTGGGAAAAGAGGGTCTTAGGCAAAGCTGCCTCTCCCCTTGATAAGTAGAGGATTTGAGGAGAGCATGGGCCAATTGACGTAGGAATCTAGCAGCTGTGGGGAGAGGAGGGCCTGAGACAGCCCCCTCCCCAACCCCTAGTGCCTGAGATCTGAAGGTAGGGACACCCAACAGGTGGACCCCATGGTCATGTCCCTGGTCCTAGAGCTGGGGAGAGGGCATCAGAAGTCTCAAAAGACAGCATACCACAGGGTCTGGCAGATGAGCATCTACCCACGACAAACGTGAGGGCTGGTTCCTGGGGCATTGCTTAGTTATGCTCTTCTGTCTGGAGAAATGAAGAAGGTTGAGCTTAATGGGCTGCAGCAGGAGTGGGATTGAACAGTGGCACCTCTGACAGTGGCAAGACAGGGCTTGATCTGCAGAGCTCTCAGCGCTGTTGGCTAGCTGGGAACAAGGCAGGTCTCCTAAGAGAGGGGTGTTGGCTTTCTGGTAAGAAGGGCAAGTGGGGGCTTGAGCAGTTTATTTGAAAAACAAAGATGTGGCTGTATTTGTACACTGGTCTGATGAAGTGGGACACATACAAATACACCCCATCTCTTGTCCTATATATGCAATACTACCAGACAGCTCCACTTGGAACTCTGTAGGAACCTCAGAGTCAACATCCTGGATTATGGCACAATCAGTATAGTCCCCCAGGCCAGAAGCATTGGAGTTCTTTAAAAAATAAACCACTACACAAATATCTTTTCATTATATAAGTAACATTTACCTTGGGAATATTACGAAATGATTCTTTTTTACAGATGTGGGAACTGAGGCCAGAAGAGTCATCATGATTTCAAGGTCACATGACCAATGCAACATAGTCCAAGGTTCATACTCTTCCTATTATACCATCTGTTCTAGAGAGAGAACAATGTTTGACATGTCCCGTGTCTTTAATGAGTCCCTTCAGATTCCAGTCTCTTCGAAGTGCACTTCGTTTAACCCGTAAATTCATCGAGACTCAGTTTCAGCGTTGCTCCCAGGAAGCCCGCCCTGATGTCCTGACCCACACTGACTCTATAACAGTTTTTATGAAATAACCTTGCAACCCTGCTGGTGTTGGGAGCATTTGCATTCTTCACCTCAATGCGTGTAACCATGATCCTGTGCATTTCACGGAACACCTCCCCCACCCCCGTCTTTTTTATTTTTCAGATGAGGAAAGTGAAATCAAAAAAAAAAAAAAATGAGCAACTTGCCCAGGCTCCCATGGCAGAACAAGGATTCAGATCCAATCCGATTATAAACTGGGTGCTTTTGGTGTATTGTTATGCTCGCTTCCCATGGGCCTGGCTCAATGGGCACTTGAGGAGTGCTTCTCAAACCTGACTGTGTGTGCGGAACTTACTAAGATGCAGATTCGGATTAGGATGGTGCTAAGATGCAGATTCGGATTTAGGATGGTGGAGACTGAGTCCGCATTTCTAACAAGGTCCCAAGTGATGCCGATGCTTCTGGTCTGAGCACCACAGTTGAGAAGCAGGAGTTTAGAGCTCCCCCTCTCACTCTATGGTAGAAGAAACCAAGGTTTAAAGAAGTAAAGTGACTTTACTTTAAGCCACATAGCAAGTCAGTGGAAGAGGCAAGATAAGGATTCAGGAATCCTGAAGTTCAGTCCAGAGTCTTTCCTACGTTCTGTGTCAGTTGTTAAGCTACTGCCTCTCAGTTCTAACCTTAGCGTGCTATCCTTGGTTTTGGTTGCCAGAGCTGGAATTCTACAAACCACATGTTTCTTCTTTGCTCTCTGGCCCCATATTAGAATATATGCGAGAGAGAGAGAGAGAGAGAGAGAGAGAGAGAGAGAGAGAGAGAGAGAGAGAGAAGGCAGGGGAGAGGAAGGGAGGGGAAGGGGAAGGGGAGAGGGAGAGAGGGAGAGGAGAGAGAAGACGTGCTCGGCCATCAGCTGGAGTTGGGGTGGGGGCTTGCTCTTTCCTGTTTGCTTCCCAAGGACTGGTGCTCGTTTTCCTCTTCCTGAGAGCATCGCCCAGTATTTTCTTCCTAAAGCAGCTCTGGATGCAGTTTGCAGTTTCCCCAGTACTTGCGCACTATCCTCATTATGCCCTAGCCTCACAGGCACCAGCGCCCGTGACTAGCACACTTCCTCAGGAGTTACGTCCCAGGCCTATGGTGCCCTCCTCCGATTGTTTACCTGTAGTGATTCCAACTGATTCCCTTTGCCACCGCCCCACGCCCCACAGCCTAGGAGTGAGACAGCTTCTTGCATGTGTTCCCTCCAAGATATCTATTTTCTTCTTGACTTTTCAGTTACTGAGTCAAAAACTTTAACCCAGCTTATATTTCTATATCCCGAATTCTCTCTGTGAAAATAACTTGACTTTGACTGATATACCTTCTGATATGTTAATTTAAAAATTACCAAACATCCCCACTTGACTCTGAATTCCTGAAGGGCGGCCACTGGGTCATTGTGATGAGTTTAGTATCTATTGAGTGAGTGCCTGGTGCACAGCAGCAAAGACACACACACACACACACACACACACACACAGTGGATAAAGCTGTTAGATACTTTTCTCTTTCATGCTAGACTCACAGAAGAGCCTCATTTAAAAATATATTCTGGTTGGACTGAAAATAAATTTTTGGCTTCGTGGAGGTGGTGAGCAATAAAAAACAGTCCAGATTTTAGAATTAACAGGACCTGGGCTTCTGATCCTTCTCCGTCCACTCATTAGGCAAATTACTTCCACTTCCTCTCCATCTCCTCCTCTGGAGATAATACCTACCTTTGAGCTGTTGTTAGAATCAGAAATAATGTAGGTAAAGGCTGACACTGGGTTGGAGCACAGTTGGGGAGCTGCCAGGGCAGATGATCAAAGGGGATTAAGTCTCTGTTCTAATCAGGTTCCAGCAGAGAAGAACAAGAAGCACATGGTGAACTGGGGAGATTAAATTGTCCATGAAGATGAGATAAACAAGGAGTAATTTCTGATGAGGTAAAGATAGGGAGGGAGTTGAGGCCTGAAACCTTCTCAGAGAAGATTTTGAGTTTACGAGGAGCCTGGTGACTATAGAGGGGCCATCAGCTCACAAGCACTGGAATTCTCCAGGTGCCAGATCCCGTGCGGGGCACTAGGGGTGCAGAGACGAATGGCAAAGGGTCGTCTTGGAATCACACAGTGCAGTCAATTAATTCGTTCAACTCGCATCACCAAGGGACTACTGGGTGTGAGGCTCTGGGCCAGGGGCTGGGACTACAAAGTGAATTACAGTCAGCTCGGACTTCAGGAATTCAAAATTTATTAAGGGGCAAGTGAGACCAAAAGAAAAACAGGCACGTAAAGCTTGGAGAACACCCTACTATGAAAATGGCCTTGCTGCCTCCCATCTCTCTCTCTCTGCAACCCACCCTGCTAACTCACCGCCTCTGCATCACATCCCTAAGGCTCCATTCTGCCCTGAAAAAGACCTTAGTGGCTGAGAACTCTGGTTCAGGAGACAGACATATCTGGGTTGGAATTCTAGCTCCTCCTCTTGTTAGCCGTGCGTCCTTGAACAAGTCTAAATGGGATAATATCTAACCTCATGGAAAGTGGTGATGGTTAAAAGAGATAGTGAGTGGAAAATGCTTAGCATATATGCCTGGCATGTATGAAATGCTCAGTAAATGCTCGTTATTAGTATTACCTTTTATTAAAGGCCTATCGTTTGAAAGATAAGTGGGAGTTAGACAAAGCTTCCTGCTGTGAAGGCAGGAAGCAGGGTGCTGTGTGCAGGCCAAAGGAAGGGTTCCTGGAGGGGACCCTGGAGGTACAGAGGTGAGCCTGGGGTGGCAGGGGCTGGGCCATAGCCCTGAATAAGAAGTCCAAACATTACGCCACTGGAGACAGTGGCAGGAGGACATTCAGCTCCTCCAGAGTGAAAGGATGGGTCTTGAGCTGAAGGATTTCATGTCGGGCCTGAAGAGAGGATGGGTGGAGGCAGAGGGATTGTCATTGATAACTATCAGTGGTCTGGAGAGAGCTGAGTAGCCAAATGAAAATAATAGTTAAACCTTTCATCACTTACTGTGATAGTGTAAGCAAGGGGATAAACCTCTGTTCCATTTCCCCCATGTGTGATGGGTCAGCAAAGACATGGAGGATGAGAGGAAGGAGAGAGGGGGAGGGCTGGGATGGAAAATCCTGAGCACTGAGTCAAAGTGGAGAAAAATGTCTTCTGGGTCCCCAGCTCCATCTCGATAAGGAAGTCTTAGCGAGGCATGTGCTAAAAACCCCAGAGGGAGGCCTCCAAATGGAAGTGCCTGGGCTAGGGATGCAGATAGGAGGAAGAGCCTGGCCAGCAGGTGCCTGAGTCCTTGGCTGCAACTCCCTTCAGAGCATAGTGCACTGGCTGTTCACCTGGGGCAGGCAGCCTTCCCAGGAGGCCTGTCAAAGCTTTGTAACAGCCTGTGGCCTGGCCTGAAAGGAGACACACGGGTTTTTGGCCAGGAGCCTGACTCAATAACAGTAACGGTTTGCATATGTTGAGCACTTACGACTATTTGCCAGGCATTCCCATGAATGTGCTCATCCAATCGGAACAAAAGCCCTTGTGTGCACATAAAGTGTTAAGCACTGCAAGTGGCAGAGAGTCAGCCCACAGCAGGCGCTGGCTGTGATTGCTGCCCCGTTTTATGGATGAGGAGACGAAGGCACAGAGCAACGAAGTAACTGGCAGAGACAAAGTTCAAGCCCAGGTAGCTTGACCCTGTGGACCCTGCTCTTAGCCAGCATCCGTATGACCTCTCAGGAACACCTGATAGGCGGTACGGTCACCGTCCAGGTGAGAGCGGTGAGGCCGGCCCCAGACAGGAGGCATGGGGGGGCCAACTTGGGGGCTGGGAGGTGGTCATTCCCGCCTGTCTACTCCAGAATATTTTGTGTCTTGGTCTTCTTATCTTAGAAGCTTTGTTCATGCCCTTTCCACCTAGCTCAGTTCTCTCTGTCTTCTAGAAGCTTCTCTCATTGCTATTGTCCAAGCTGAGGGTGAAGAGCAAAGAACAAGGGAGAGGATATGGCATCAGAAGAGCTGGAAAAGCACTTAATCTCTCTGGCTTCAGGTTCCTCATCAGAAAATCAGGAAACAAACAAACAAACAAACAAACATAAATAAAATAATTACCTTCATGGGACTGCTGTGAAGACACAATCAGATGGCCTATCTAGTTGTGCTTCCTAACAGATAAAACACTGTACTTTCATTCAGACACTTAACGTCTACATCACACATTTTCCTACACACACTTGTCTTCCCGAGGGTTTATGGCACAGTAAAACAGCAAGGGTTTTGATTTAGACAGAGGTGGGCTTCAGTCTCAGAGCTGCTCTTACTGACTGTGAGATCTTGGGAAAATCCCCTTAGCATTTTGAGCCTCAGTTTCCTCATCTGTAAAAGGAGGTTAAAGTTACCTCTTGGGAGGGTTGTGCTATTTGGTGAGATATGCTCCATAAACGATGAGGCTTGCTAGCTGCTTCAGGTCCCTCTCCTGGAGCTGGGGAAGGAGGGGAAGGAGAGTAAAAGAAAGATTTTATCCGACTGACAAGGTGGAAGCTGGCTTTGCCTTCTCTGAGGCATAAAGCAGGCTCTAACAGGTCTGGCACGTCTGACAGGTTTGGGTTCTCTGCTCTGCTCCTTTCTGTTTCTTTGGCTGATATTCCTTCCCCCTAACCCCTGGTCTTCCCACCTGTCAGAGCAGCAGACTCACAGCTGGAGCCTAACACCACCTGGGGTTTCAGGAGTTCTGGGGGCTCCAGCAGGCTCTGCCTGTGGCCCAGTGGGTGCTGGGGAACCCCTGGAGTCCTCAGAGCTGCCCCGCTCTCCACCTCTGCTGCCGCCTCCTAAGCTCTTGAGTCGGGAGTCAGGCTCTAGTCTGCTGTGCTTCAAGAACAAACTAGGGTACTGAGAGGACCCCAGAAGTCCTCCTCTTTGGAACTGAGGTGAAGGAAGTAGCACAGCACATCAGCAGCCACCTCTGAAGAAAGCTCTTCATGATCACTCCTTCAGAATCCACCCTTTCAGACCCTCTGTATTAGTTTTCTATGGCTGTGTAGCAAATTACCACCAATGTACAGGTAGAATGCACTCGAATGCGTTATCTCCCTGTTCTGTAGAGAAGTTTAACATGTCTGTGTGGACAGAGCTGACCCATCCTGGAGCTAATTTGTTATCTTAACTTCTGAGTGAATCCCGACCCTTGGCCCCCTGTCGCCCCTCCCTATGGACTCTGGAACATGTACAGAGGCTCTGGGCTAATCATAGAATTTACATTAACCCTCCCTCTGGGGGCGAGGAGCCCTCAATGTTATCTATCTCCTGTTCTGTTGCCAGAGCCTCCCCACAACCTTAGTCCAGAGCTCGCCCCCCAAAACCTGGCCCCCTGCCCCGTCCGCTGCACCCATCCGCTGCACATTCCTTTCCCAGCATGTTGACCCATTTGCTTAGGGGATATAAGCAGATGGTCTATGGGAGTGGGGGGGGGGGGGTGAAAGGTGCTGGGATCTGACTATCCTGCTGCTGCCCAACACTGTGCTTCTGTATGTAAGTTTTCCATTACACCAGTTACCTGATAAGCTTGACCTGTTCACCTCATTCTTTGGTCTCTCTGCTCTTTCAGTGGACAGTCTTTTAACAAAACTGAGTCCTCTGCTTAGGGTCTCACGAGGCTGGAGTCAAGGTGTCAGTGGGCTGGGCTCTTGTCTGGAGCCTCTGGGGAAGAAGCACATTCGAGCTCATCTTTGGTGGAATCCAGTTCCTTGAGGTTGCAGGACTGGGGCCTGTTTCTTTGGCCTCTCTCTCACCTCTTCAGGCATCCACAATCCTTCTCTCATGCCTCTGACTCCTCTCTGCCATCTCCCTAGCACAAACTGCCACCACCTCTCACCGATCTTTCAACAACTTCCTCAAGGGTCTCTCTGAAGCCACTTGTGCCTACTTTCGTTCATTTTCCAGATGGTACCGGTATTTTTTTTTTTTTTAAAGTAAAGCATCAGATGTCAGCCCTCTGCCTAAAATTCTTCACTAGTCCCCCATTGCTCCTAGGCAGACCTGGCCAGCAGCCCGCAAATAGTATTCCCCAACTTCATCAGACTCAACTTGTACCTTCCTCCCCTTCCTCTCCATGCTGTAGCCACAGTGATCTTTCCAAATCTTTAATGGATCAGATTCCTGCCCACATCAGGACCTTTGTTCAAACTTGTATTAATCTGCTCAGGCTAATGTACCAAACACCACAGACTGGGTGGCTTTACAACAGAAATTCATTTTCTCACAGTTCTGGAGGCCAGAAGCCCAAGATCAAGGTGTCAGGCAGGACGGTTTCTGGCGAGAATGCGTTCCTCAGCTTGTAGACAGTCTCTTCACCTTGTCCTCGCATGACCTTTCCTTGTGCTCCCATGGAGAGGGAGATCTCTCTCTCCTCGTCCTTGTAAGGACAGCTTGTAAGATCTAGCTCTTCCTCTTCTTATAAAGATATCAGTCCTATTGGACTAGGGCCCCGCCCTTAGGACGTTGTTTAACCTTCATCACCTCCTTAAAGGACCCCTCTACAAACACAGCCGCGTTGGGGATTGAGCTTCGGCATGTGAATTTGGGGGCAAGGGACTCAGTTCAGTCCATAACAGTGCAGTTCTCTTGATTGTCACCCATTCCTCAGATCTCAGCTCAAAACTCACTTCCCCACGGATCCCCCACACTAGATACGATCCCCTTATTATTTGCTTTTCTGACCCCGCGTATGTTTTCTTCAGTGCATTTATCTCAGTTTGAGACGATATTTTTATACGATTATTTGGTTAAGACCGGTCTCTACCTCCAGACTCGAAGCCTCATGAAGATAAGGACAAGCTCAGTTTTGGCCTTCATGGAACCACCCCCCCCCCAACTCCAGTCCCAGGGCAGTGCCTGGAATGAAGAAAGCACAGCCTGGACTGCCTGGGCTATTTAGTCTGCACTATAGTACACTCTTCCTCTCACCTGTAATGGGTGATGCTCAAAATTCCAAAAAACATAATGTATATCATACACTTACCCACAGGAGGGAGTCGAGTCGTAAAGTATTGAAAGCACCACGTGTTGTGGCTTTGGTTGAAATTACACCTCAGTGTGGGCATACAGGTGGTCTCTTGCTGTTTAGCACTTGAGTATATAGTTTATTAGTGGAATTGGAAGGTATGTTTCCTATGATTAAATCAATCCAATCAATCCAAACCTTTTAAGTCACTGAGCTCTTAGGGTGAAAAATCATAAAAGCCCTTCCATGTGAGGCCACAAGGTGGCAGCACAAAGCAGCGTGTCGAAGCAAGACCCAAGGTTTTCTTTTCTTCTTGGAGGGGGGGAGCAGTGAGGGCGTTGGTTGGCTTCAACAGGGGACCTTAAACTAGGAAGTATGGGTTCTGCCACCACCGGCTTTAATCAGGATGCCAGGAGACAGACACTTAGCTGCCTCGTGCCCCATTTACCATCCCTAAAACTGGAACAGTGGTGTTCACACCTACTTACCTTACTATTCATTCATTTGTTCATCTTTGAGCCGATATCCACAGAATCCTAGGCCTGGTTGAGCCCCAGGTGAATAAGACCAGCCTGCCTACTCTGCACAGTGTGAGAAGTGATCTGATTGTTCGTCCACAAGAGACAAGAGGCACACAGTAGGACAGGAGTACCTGGGTGGGGCAGCGGGTGGCCGGGCTGCTCAGAATCAGGGTCCTCAGAGAGGAAGAGGAGCCCATCCACCCTCGATGCCTGCCTGCATTTTATCATAAGGTTAAGCAGTATCGGCCACAGTAAAGCAGAGAAAGGACCCTGGAGGGTAAAGAGGGGCCTTGGTAAAGTGATAGAGAGAGAGGGATTTGATCAATACTTGGAAGGGAGACAAGATGGTGTTTTTATTCTTTCCCTCTTAACAAGAAAGCTTTCAAAACAAACTGGTGACTTCTCTGTGTGTCTGCAGCTGCCACCACCCATCCTTCAGCCCCATACAGGGTGGTAATCAAGGTGATCAAGTCTGTACACCTGACTCCTCTGAGTTTGGCGGCATCACCAGGCAGGGTTGGTGTACTTCTGAGGGTGGCAGAGACCAGCCTAGCGGTGGGGCAGGCCCCTGCCACATGGCCACGTGCCGGCATTAAGGCAGGGCCTGTACCCAGGGAGCTCCCCCTCTGCTGCAAGAGTCTCAAATGTCCACTGCACACAAATCTGGTGGGTTAAAATGCAGATCCTGACTCAGGGGTCTGGGTGGAGCTGAGATCCTGCATTTCTGACAAGCTCCAGGGAATATGATGCTGCTGGTCCCAGATGCACTTTAAGGCACAAGATTTTAGTGGGTATGTATGAAAGATCTTCTAGGTGCCAAGCACTGGGTACTCAAAAAACAACTTCTTTACATATTAAGTTTTACATCTTTTTAATATATCCATTTTGTACACTTTCCCGACCTCTCCCCCGCCCCCCTTAGTCATTGTAGAGCTGGGAATTTGCCCTGGAGGGTTTCTACAGAGAAATTTCCATTGCTCAGATTTCTCTTCTAGAAGGTCGGCTCTGGTCGTAGTGCAGAGAGCAAGTGCAGGAGCTAAGACTGGAGGTGGAAGGATCAGTGACTCGGGCTTTGAAGTCGTTCTGGGCAGAGCTGGTGGCGGCTTGCACTAGGACAGTGATGAAAAGGGAGACAAATGGAGGGGTGCCCACAACATTTAGATGTGGTCATCGGGGGCAGGACTGGGAAGAAAGGGAGACTCTAAGAGGATTCCCAGGATGGAAGTGGGTGCCATGAGTTGGCATGTGGGGCTGAGGGAGGGGACTGGGGCAGGGAGGGAGAAGTGGTTCTGGAAGCAGCATATTACATGGTACCTCCAGCGCCTGGAAGACAGCCTGGCACGTGCTTTAAGTAACTATGTGGAACGAGTGAAAGCTGAAGTTCTGGGCCTGGAGAGATGGGGCAGCCAGGACCGCCAGGTGGACAATTGACCAACTGACCCCGTTTTGTCTGAGAGCGCCCGGCTGTGCCTGGGGCCTTGACCCTGGGTTATTAAAGACCATTTGTGAACTCTCCGATTTTGGCAGATGGCTCTGGGCCATGTGGAGGTCCCCTTAATGTTCCTGTGGCCCATGTGGCCTGGGAACCACAGTATAACATGTCCTCAAGTGTCCAAGCACTTCAATTAGATGTATTGTGGCAGAGATCACCACGAGGTAGTACTCATAAGTGTTCTTTATTTTTAATTTCTGTTCCTCCATGACAAATTTGGGATTCTTGTTGTGTGGGCCAATGGCACCCTGACTTAGTCTTCATAAGTTAGAAGGCTGACTCCAAGTGCTCCGGTGTTTGCAACCACTCCAGCCTGGGAAACGTAGGCTAGGATTCCTAGAGCAAAATAAAGGTCCTCATTCAACAACTCAGTTTGAATGGCAGCCCCCCAATGGCACAACAATGCAATACTCAGCCTGGCTGTGTGACCTTGGACAAGTTATTTACTCCTCGGGACCTCGGCTTTCTTACTATGAAAAGTGGGGATAATAATTATTCCTCTCTCGTACAGTTGTTGGGGAAAAGAAGAACTAATGCAAGCAGTACTGTATTATCTTTTTTTAATCGGAGCCCTTCAATTCCAGCTTTGCACAACCACCTGTAGCTTCCGACCAGCATTTATCGATTCCCCGCCCTGTAGTTGGCCCTGTGCTGCCTGCTGGGGAGGTTAAGATGAATGCGAGGCAGTGACCACCCTCGGATGCCACAACCTGCAGGAGTGGTCCATGAGGATCGCTCCTCCCTGGGCCTAGGATTGTGTGTGATGCCCCTGAGGTCTCAGAACCAGTGTGTGGCCCATCCGGGGCTGGACCTTGAGGGTCCTGACTGCCAGCCCAAGGGGACAGAAATTCAGACCAGTGACTTCCACTCACCCAAGTAGAGCAAAATCCCCCCCGATACCTGCCTAGTACCTGTTGACACGTTGGCAGTAGGGTAGCTGGCTCTGATGAGTGAGGCCCCAGTCTGCATTCCAGCACAGGGGTTTACAAGGGAGCCGTGTCAGATTGCTTCCGGCAATGGCACGGTTCTCCGCAGGTCTGGGCCTTTGCAAAACCGCAATAGGAACCATTGTTCATTTGATGATTCAGGGCCTTCTGGAAGGTGGACCACGTGACGCCCTTCTCCTTGAATAAAGTTCCAGGAAGGGTTCCCCTCTGTGCAGACAGTTTGGTCTGATTTTTCATCTTAGGGAAAAGACATCAAGTGGACCTGGCATTTCCTTGATGTTTGTTCAGCCAGGGAATGACTATAAGTCAGATTTGTCTATAACCAGATCTTTTGCAAGTACCTGGTATCAGTGGCTCTTTCTGTCTCTTTTCAACAGGCTCTGCTTACTTAGAAGTATAGCATGTGGTTAGGAGCATAGACCCTAGAGCCAGACAGTGTAGGTTCATAATCCTAGCTCTACTATTTACTAGTTTGGGTAGGCAACTTAACTCTCTTTAGCTCAGTTTCCCCATCTGTAAAATGGGTGGCTGTGAGAATTTATTTTAGTTCATCTTGTAAAGTGCCAAGAACAGCGCTTGTCACATAATAAGTGCTATGTAAGTGTGAGCTATTCTGCGTCTTCTCCATCTGTCTCACCTTGCCCTCTGTTGATGGGCTGTAATAGAGAGCAAGGGACATGAACATTTATAAAGTGGTATTATAGCTGAAGCACTTTACATGTGTAATTTGTGACACTCTTCATAGCCATATAGGTAGGAACTCTCATCCTTATTTGACCAGTGAGGAAACAGAGGTTCACTGTGAGAAAGTGGCTGGTGCTCGATCACCCCTGCTGCAGAGAAGTGACCCAGTCCTCAAACCCCAGGCTGAGGCATTCTCTGCTGTCTTCCCTATCTTTTGGCCCCAGCCCCCTAGGCCCTCAGCTGTCTCTCAGTATCCTCCTTGCACTAATCTATCAGGCCTGGGAGTCAGAACAGATACTGAGAGTATTAGAGTAAATAATACTGACTGCTTTGACAAATAACCCTCAAATCCCAACACTTACCATGCTAAAGATTTCTCACTCCCGTCACAGTTTAATGCAAGTCAGGTATGGTGAGGGGGTCTATTCCACACAGAATAGAGGAGCGAGGACCAAGAGCCCTTTTATCTAGTGACCTTGCCACCCTCCAAGAGCTCAGAGTGCCCTCCAGATCCTCTGCAGTTGGCCAGTCAACAGAAGAGCAAGAACATGAGGACTGAGTAAAGGGGTTTTAGAGGTAGAAGCTGTGTCTGCTTCATCTGATACTCACCCTGACCAGGACACATAAAATACACATTTGCTGAACTGAGAGGCTCATCATGGGGTTGCTTGGGGAATACCTAACTCTGCCTAACAAAGATGGGAAGTGTTCACCAGAAAGGGTACATCTGTGTTGGGTATCAAAGGATGAACGAGAGTTACCTGGATAAGGTGTAAGGGAAGGGCATTCTGAGCAGTATGGAACAGAATGTGTGAAGACGCATGGATAGGAAAGGTAAGACTCCAACATGTCAGGGTCACAGAGCAGAAGGTTAGGGGAGGGGAGAAGAGGCTGGAGAAGTAACCAGGACTGCAGTTAGAAGGTTCCTGTTCCTGTTTCTCCTTCAAGTGCCAGCCCCAGGCCTCTCCCCAGGACTCTAAGATGTGGGGAGCCACCCTTTGCCCTTGATCCTCTTGATCCAACTTGATCCTCACAGTAGCCCAGTGAAGGAGAAAGAGTATATATAATTATGGTCCCCATTACTTTTATTGTCTAATAGCTTATTGCTATTTTATTTTTTAAAATTTGACTTTTGTTTATTGAACTTATGTGTGGTGAAATTGCTAAATTCGCTCATAGATCCTTTTGGATTTTCTACACAATCCTATCTGTACAGATAATGAGTTTTATTTCTCGTACAATCCTTACACATTTTATTTCTTTTCCTTACCTTATTGCATTGACTAGGATCTCCAATAAAATGGAATCGAATCAATGATGGCAGACATCTTTGTCTATTTCCTGATCTCAGAGGGAAAACTTTCAATATTCCACTATTAAGTATTAGTTGGCTCAGGCTGCCATAACAAAATACTATAGACTGGGTGGTTTAAACAACAGAAACTTATTTCTTGCAGTTCTCAAAGCTAGGAAGTCCAAGATCAAAGAGCTGGGAAGGTAGATTTCTTTCTGAGGGCTCTTCTCTTGGCTTGTAGGCAGCTTCCATCTTGTTCTGTTTCCACTGACTAGAGAGAGGGGTCTACTCTTAGAAGGACACCAGTCCTATCAGATTCGGGCCCACTTTTATGATATCATTTAACCTTAGTTACCTCCTAAAGGCCCTATCTCCATTTACAGCTATATTTAGGGTTAGAGTTTCAACATATAAATTTTGGGGCAATATAATTCTATCCACAGCAAGGCTAACATTTACTGTAGATTTTTTTTTAAAAGTAGATACCTTTAATCGGACTAAGTTTCCTTCCATAACGAATTTGCTAAGCATTTTTTAAAACTCAGGAGTTAGAGTTGAATTTTATCAAATGCTTTTTCTATACCTATCAAGATAATCTTATAGATTTTTTCCCCTATTTTATTGTGTTAATAAGATGATTGTTTCAGTCGTTCTTAACTGAGGGTAATTGCTCTCCCTGGAGGACATTGACAATGTCTGGAGACATTTTTGATTGACTCAAGTGGTGTATATGTGTGTGTGTGTGTTACTGGTATCTCATGAGTAGAAGTTGGGTGTTGTTAAACATCCTATGGTACACATGACTGGCCCCCATGATGAGAATTATCCAACCAAAAATGTCAACAGTGTCAAGATTACACTCATCAATTTATGAATGTTAAATCAACCTTTCTTTTGGGAATTCAACCAACTTGGTTGTGATGTAATATTTAAAAACCCTCCAGTGCTGCCTTTTGCTAGGGTGGGAGGGAACACTTTCCAGGATCCTCTGGGGATGGGCTGGGGGTGTGAGCAGGAGATACTTGTGATCCTGAATTGTCAGAGCCCAGTTGGGGGAATGGTCAGTGGAGACGATGTTCACTTTGATTTATTTTATTTCAAAGGCTGTAGATACTGGGTTACGGCCATTCACTTTCTGAGTCTTAAGTGTCAAAAAAGAGTGTCCTTGGATGTGGCTACAGACCAAACTCAGGCCACCTCACCACTTACGGCCACTTACAGCCACCATCTCTTCCTCTTGCCCCACATGCCATTCAGGCAACTCTCCTTTTCATTAGTGTGACTTTCTTCAAATGGGCTTACTTATTTATTTCATTATACTAAGTGGATCTTGTATTCAATACACATTTAATATATCATTTCATTGTAATTTACATTACAGTGTGTGTTCACTGAAAGAAACTAAAACATGTATTCCACACTGTCCAGCATCATTGTGTCAATAACATCCAGTGAGGTCAATGCTACATAGTACGTAGAGGTAATATATTTCATATTATGTGGAAATCCTTAGTGATTTGTTGTAGAGGTATTTAAAAGACTGTTTTAGTGATATTCAGAAAATTGATTGGGCTCTTTAGGTGGGCTCTGAACAGAGTATGAATTTTTCTGTTTAAAATACTGGAACATAAGCTCCTGCCTGGAGAGCCACAGTGATTAAGGGACCTCTAATAGTTCCAAAGAACAATCTGGAAGTTTCCGGAGTGATGAGGAAAACAAATACATCCTGGAGTTGTTAGCTATATGACCCAAGAGACCTAGTACCAGAGTCCTAGAATATCAGGGGCAGAGAGAGGCGGGGGGTCCTGGGAAAGCAGGTAGGCCAACCCTCCCTAGCTGACATAAGGAAAAATGGTGGCCCAGTGACCCAACCTGGGAAGGGACTGGCCCAGGGCCGAAAGATGAACTAATGATTATGTACAGCAAGATCTCCTGCCTCCGATGTCAGTGCTTTTTTCTACTTTCCCTAGTCCAAAACTCATCTAGTCCAATCATTTCAGTTACTAATGGGGAAACTGAGGTCTCAGAGATGAATGACTTGGCCAGGGTCACTTTGTAGGCTAATGGCAGATTTGGGAGTAAAAACAGAGCATTCAGGCCTGTCAGCCACTTTAGTTATGTCACATGCAACTTTTTTTCACTGCCGAGAAACCAGGCCCAGAAAGGTTAGTGACTGATTGTATTTTCCCCAGAATCTGGCTTTGCTGCTGCTGGTGTCCTCACTTGGGTGGGTGGAGGTGCCATTCGATGAGCATTGACCACGGGACACAGGGCAGCTTTGGGGGAAAACGGTGATTTGATTTGAATGGGTTGAGTGGGAGGTTTTATGGGATATCAGCCGTTGGGTGAGTGGGGCTGGGGTTGGAATAGATTAGCATAGGAGGCAGGAGTTGAGGCAGGAAATATGGCTCTTCATAAATCCTAGGTTAGCAGTAGATGATTCCAAAAGAGCCTATATGCCTGTCAAGAAAGCACTGACTCTGAATAATCAAGTCCAGGATTTCTATTAGATTTGGATGGGAACTTACCAATCAGCAAGTCCAATTCAGAAGAAAGAAGAGGAGAGAAAGAAAGAGAATTAAACCCCGGAATAGTCTCAGAGCTTGAAAGGGCCCTACCCTTTTATAGATAGGGAACTGAGGCTGAGAGGGGGCAAAGACTTGGCCAAGACTACGAGTCACAGTCTTGACCCAAACCAGCCCTCCTCTCTGGCCAGCTTCCTCCCTTCTGCCCCATTTCAGCATATTGAGAATAGTTTTCCTTCTACACTGACAGCCAGCCTGCTGTATCTTTCTCAGAATCTCTAGAAACAGAGGGAGCAGCTGGCTCTTTCCCAGAATCCAAGCCCTTTTCTGTGTCTGCCCAAGCTCCCGGAGGTCATCCCTGGAGTCAAGGCTATTGCCAGCCCCGCATCCACTCACTCTCCAAGCTTCAGCCCTTTGTCTTGGCTGGTAGACAAGATTTCCTCCTCCTACTGGCCTGCATCTCCCCCGCTCCAGCCATGGGCCCTCCCAGAACAGAGGTCCCGGAATAGCACGGGGCCATCTCACTTGGGAAGAATATGCCTTCCAAGAAAGCTGAGGCCTTGAGGTTCTAATTCTTTTCTTATCCACAGATGGTAGTTTCCTCTTTGAGAATATGAACTCAGAGGATGCAGTAGCTCCTTGCTTCTCCATGAATAGACTGTCTCCTAAGCACAGAATTCCAGGAACGCCCAGAGCCCTAGAGACGAGGGCCACAGACCTTTCGAGGTCAGCTGCATGGGTAAGAGCACATCCCTTGAAGAGTGGCTGGAGCCAGCTCCAACAGTCTGCACAATTTATCCTGGCACCCAGTCTGGTGCAACTCAGGACCAAAAGGAATTTCCCATAACTCCACTCACCTGCCTTCAAATCATCTACATTAATTGTCTGTCCCCTTCACATAAATATTTATTGAGCACTTACTATGTGTTAAGCCTCTTCTAGGCACTAGAATTTTTTGGATATATCAGATACAACAGACAAAGATGCCTGCATTCAAGCAATGAATATTTTAAGAAGGCAGTAGTTAAAAGGGACTTCTGTACTATTTTATAGATACCCAGAAGTAAGGAGTATAGAGTTTTGGTGTTGGGTGGACCTGAATTTTAACTGCTCTGTTCTCTGATTTTGGGGTGGCTGAGTTACCAGCAAGTCTGCTCCAAGATTGGATTACCAAAGGAAATGAAAACATTATGTCCTGCACAAAAACTTACACATGAATGTTCACAGCAGCAGTATTTGTAGTAGCCAAGAAATAGAAACAACTCAAATGTCCATCAACTGATGAATAGGTAAACAAACTGTGGTACATCCTTATCAATACATGTTACGATATGGATGAACTTTGAAAACAGTGTGCTAAGTAAAAGAAGCCAGACACAAAAGACCACATGTTATATGTTTCCATTTATGTGAAATGTCCAAAATAGGTGAATAGAATAGTGGTTGCCTAAGGCATGGGGATGGAGGAATTAGAGTGTGATGGTTAAAGGGGTGTGGAGGTAATGAAAATGTTCTAAATTTATTATGGTGATGGATGCACACTTCTGTGAATATACTAAAAGTCACTGAATTGTACATGGGTGAGTTTTATGGTATATGAATTATATCTCAATAAATCTGGGGGAAAAAATTCCTACCACATAGGACCTTTGAGGATTAAATGGCTTAAGTATACAATGTACCTAGTATAGTGTCTGGCATTTGGTAGTCAGTGGATGCTAGCTTTTATTCCGTTCATAATTCTTAATAGGCTGGTTTATACGAAAGCCCAGCATAAGAATGACATATCTTGTGGTAATCTGTGTTGTGCCTGGACCAGATGCTCCTTCCTTATCCCTGGTCTCAGCCCTTTCTTTGCCTGTTGAAATCCTGTACGTAGCACAACCCAGCTAAGATGCTACCTCCGTGAACCTCCCTAGAAGTCTATCTAGAAATCCTGGGGCGTTTTCTGTAGTATCCCTGACAAGTCACATTCAGAGTCAAGATCTTGTCACAATATGGCCTGTTTCCAAATTCTTTGTGCACACTGTCATTCCACGTGTCCTGCATTCTGTGTCCACCATGGGACCTGGCACAGAGGGCACGATTCTGTAATGAAAGTATTTACAACACACAGATTCTGCCTTCCCTGGCAAGCACCTGTGATGGGTAGAATTCTCAGATGGCCCTCGTGACCTTTGCCCTCTGCTTACTTGGCAAGAATTTCGTAGACTTAATTGAGTTTACTAATCAGCTGACCTTAAGATAGAGCGATGGGTGGGTCTAACCTGATCACAGGAGCCCTTTAACAGCAGAGTTTTCTTCCTCTGATAACAGAAAAGGTTGTCAGAGAGCTTCAAAGTGGGAGACAGTTTTGGCTCAGGTTTTCCATTGCTGAGCTGGAGGGGGCTAAAGGGCAGGACCTGAGAGCACCCTCTGGGGGCTGAGAGCAAGGCACTCATCTCTCAGCCTCTGTGATTTTGCTGAGGTAACAAACAAAAATGAATATGATATTGCTATGTCAACAGTAATTGAAAAATAAATAAAGAAAAGAAAAGAAAAGCAACTGGCTGATTACTTGTAATAAGCGGATGCAAGTGGTGGCCCTCTTCCCTACCCGCCTGAAGCAGAAGCTGGTGACCAATTTTCTCCTCTGAGTCTTCCACCCAGTGGCAGGGAACATCCAAGAAGCTGCTTGCTCAGAAAGGGTCTGTAAGTATGACCAAGCCTTCTGGGGCTCCCAGAGCTCCCCCAAAAGTGGGGAAGAAGTAGACGGAGCCGGAAGAGCTGAGCCAGATCTCTGGGTTCTAATCAGGGCCTAGTCCCAGTGGTCCTGACCCTGCTGGGTCTGGCTGGGTCCTGAGCCAAATCACAACTAATCCCTGTCCTCTGGAGGGGAGGTCACCACTGACTAAGGAGATTCACAAATAAAGCCATTGTAATATGAGAGTGCACCCTGGGGAATCCTTGCAATGTGAGGGTACTCTGGTCCTGTCCCCTGCCTTGTTGGGGCAACAGGAAAAGAGAAAAACCAAACCCAGACCTGGGCTGGTCTGTCTCCCTTTGACTCACATGAACTTTTCAAGGTTTAACCAGCCTCTGACTTTGTCCAGCCTTTGAACATGCTGTTCCTTCAGCCTGGATGCTAAGCCCCATTCCTGGAGGACAGCTCAGATGTCCTCCCATAGAAGAATTCTCTCTCTCCTCTCTCCCTCTCTCTCTCCCTCTCTCTCCCTTCCCGCACCCCCCTCTCTCACGAATAAACACACAGCTGACCCTACTTCCAGGCACCCAAATCACCTGTCCACAAAAACTGCTTTTAGTCTGCATTTGTTAAATGGCCCAGAGCTTAACCTGCACTGTTTAACTCATTCAATACTCAACAGACCTGTGAGTTGGGATCCTCAGCTTTCCTTCGACACAAAAGGAAGAAGGTTCAGAGAACTTAGGTCACACAATAAGTGGGGAGGCCCTGCTCCCTCCCAAGCTCCACTCTCCCTGGCCTCTCACTGTCTGGGGCAGTGACCTCTAATCGGGGCTGGGAGAAGCACTTACAAGTGGGCCGTTATTTCTGTGAATGCCTTGCGCCTCAGGATGTGAGGTCCTGGTGGGCCTGCCCGGAGGGCTTGCTCTCAGAGTGACCGCTGTGAGAAGAAAAAGCCAGTTACTCAACGCAGTAGCAAAAACACTTAGGCCAGCGACTCTCCCTCTTTGGGCCTCAGTTTCTCTTGCTGTAAAATGAGAGCGAAGGGGCGGGGTCTGCTAGACTCCTGTCTGACTGAGAGCTGATGGCTCTCAGCAGCACTTCATCTCTGTTCCCAAGCCTGCCCCAGTGAGATAGTGAGGGTGGGATGGCCGCAAGGACAGAGGTTCCTGACAGTTCCAGGGCGGTTCCAGATAACAGCCGCTCCCCTGGCGCTGGGAAATCCCAACCCCGCCACCCCCTCTCGTGCTGTCACTTTAAGATCCAGCGGGGCCTCTTGGGTGGTGGCGCGGCACCTGGAGCCTCCCGGAGCGGAGCCGGGTTCTCCCGAGTCTTCGTCGCGTGCCGCAGTTTGCGAGGACGCGGATCCCAGGAGAGGTGCGGCGGGCCGCGCCGAGCCCGAGCCCAGGGTGCAAGCGGCTCCGCCAAGCCGAGGCCGGGGCGGGGGGCGGTCACCGGGAGTCGAGGGCGAAGCCAGGGCCCCGCGCGCTCCTCGGCGCCCGCGTTAGCGCCCCCGCCGGGTTGCAAAGCCGCTGCGGGAGCGCGCTGTCCCGGGACCGGAGCCTGCCGGGGCGAGCCGGGCTTGGCACTTCTGCTCCGGGTGCCGGGCGGCGGGAGCGGACCTGGGGACAGGCGAGACCCCGGGACGAGACCCGGCGCCTGACCTTAGCACTTTTGCGGGGTGCGGAGGGCGGGGCTAGGGGAACCGAAGGACGCTGTTCCCAGGTTCGCGTCACCCTCCTGTCCCACAGCCACCATGCCTTTACCTGCGCCCGGCTCCCCAAGCCTGGACTGCGCCTGACCGCCTGCCTTGCGATGGCCGCGCCCGCGGTGGGTACATCCTTCCTTCTCTTCCTCCTTCAGGAGCCTTTGGGCTCCTCCTAACGCCCACCCCACCTGGACCCCTTCTGTTCACCTTGGCCACTGGTGGCTTGGTGCGCAGTCTGGACACAGAAGTCCGGTCTCCTGTGTTCTAACTCTCTGGGTGGCCTAGGGCCATGGCGCTCAGGGCCTCAGTTTACCCGGTGATTACATGGAGATGGTCGTGGCCACTTGTTCAGACACTTTAGTTCTCTACAGAAAATTGGCATCTGAAGTTCCCTTGTTAGTAGCAGTACAAAACTGGAGGACGGAAGGCATGGAGAAGCCCAGTGTCAGAGCAGGGTCTGTCCTCTGGCTCCGTGTCACCACGCTTCACTTACAGCTTGCCATCTTTGCTGTCTCATCTTCACAACTTGCTCCTCCCTGGGAGGCAAGAATTTGAGCTCGGAGATGTTGAGCGCCTGATTACAGTCACAGAGCTAACATAGAATGGCCACAGTTAGAGGGAGCAGTAAATCGGAGGCAGGAAAAGGCCTGTTCTGGCTGGTGGGGTGGGGATGGCAGCAATAGAAAGGCTTCTGGGAGAGGGTGGTGTTTGGGCTGGGTCTTGAAGGGGTGGGTCTGTGAATGAGGGCCCGGATGGAGGCAGGTGGAAGGAGCAACACCTACAAAGGCCCCCAGGTGGCAGGAGTTCGGGTGTTTGTGGGGGTCAGGGAGCTGAGGAAGGGGGCCAGCCTGGCAGGCCTGACTGAGTGCCAGGATCAGAAGTGGGGCTTCTCTGGGACTGGGATTATGCCCTCTGGGGCAAGGAGCCATTTCTTCTTTCCCCATCAGGGCACTACTAGGTACACAAGTGTGAGAGGTGAAGACCACTGAAGACCACTCTCTGAAATGGGCCAGGGGAATCTTGCAGATAGTCAGAGCCCTGATCTGTAATAACAATGAAAGCACTGTACACCAAGAGAACAGGCCGTCCTTCATCTAGGGAACGCTGACACCTTCCATCCTCTACCCAATTTGTCATCCTCAAAACCCCAGTGTCCTCAGGACATAATGCTATTTTGAGGATTAAGTCACAGGATACCTGTAAAGTGCTTGGTGTGGTGCCCAGCCTGTGTAAATGCCCAGCACACACCTGCTACCACCATCATCGTGTGTGTAGGCCAAGGGAGGAATGGGAAGGAAACACTCACATGGGGATCATACTCATCTCTGAGGGAGGGCCAAACAATTATATTTTGCATTTTTATTCTCTTCTGTGGTTTTCTCTTTTTTTTCTACAATAAGCAACTATTGCTTTTATAGAATGTAAAAAGCATCATAAATTACCTTATGCAGGAGTGGTTCTTCAAGTGGGACTCAGCCGAATCTGGCTTTGGGCAAAGTCCCTCACCTTTTCGGGCTCCATCTGCTCATTTGCAAAGCAAGAATTTCTTTCCCTGCCCTGTTGTGGTTGAGTCAGATGTGATGACACTTCGTGTGAAGGGTCACTGTCAGATGCTGTAATATGCAGTCAAGAGCTTATGGTCATTTGCTGGTTTGTCTTTTAAGTTGGTTTCTCCAGTCGTCTGACTCTGGGGAGAGAGTAGTCAGGTTCTTCTCCCTCCCCCTATAAAAATACCTTGAGCTGGAGACAGGAGATACTTGCCCCAAAGACAGATTCATAGGCAGAGAACTGCAGGTAATTTACAAATGACATTTTTTTTTTTCCTATGTGCTTTTGGTGGTCTGGGGGCTCTGAAAGATTAAGGTCCTCTCCTAGAGCACCGTGTTACAAGGATACGTTCTCTCACGCATGCACATGCACACATTTTAAAACACATTTGGGAACATGCCCTTTAAAAAAATTAACTTATTTTAAATTATAGTTGACATAGAGTGTTATATTAGTTTCAGGTGTACGACATAGTGATTCAACATTTATGTACCTTACAAAGTGATCACCACCCTAAATCTAGTAACCATCTGTCACTGTACGTAGTTATTATGATGTTATTGACTCTATTCCCTACCTTGCACCTTATATCACCATGACGTGTTTTATAACTGGAAGTTTGTACTTCTTAATTCCCTTCCCCTATCCCTCCCCTCCCACACACCTCTGGTGGGAACACATCCTATTGATAGCTTCAGCTACTGTATCTTGAACATTGTGCCATGTCCTACCACTCCCTTAAGAGCATGCCTTTGAATGGCTTTGAAGCAGGGTATCTTTCAAATGTGCCCCATTTGGCATTTCAGACGAGGTAGCAGGTCCAGAGCAGCTGAGAGACTTACCCCAGAACACATCTGGTGAGCTGCAGAGTAGGCACCAAAGCCTGGCCTCTGTTCCATAGCTGGGTGCTGGAGCCGCTGGACTCCTGTGCTCCCTCCCCTCACCCACTCCTCCTAGCTGTGGGGTAGGCTTTTTAGACAACAAACATTTGCACAGCAACACTTTCCTTCATTTAAGAGAATTTCTTCAACAAATATTTATTGAGCAGCTACTATGTGCCAGGCACTGGGAGATATAGCAGTGAACAGGGCTAATAGAGACAGCAAAGGAGAAATTAAACACAGATAAGAGCTGTGGTCCAAGAAGGCCCAGGGGACTTGGGTGTTTAAAGTGTCATCAGCAAAGTTTTCTTGGGTGGGGCCAAGTTAAGCTGTGAGGGGAGATAAAAGCAAGTTAGCAGGCAGAGATGTACAGCAAGTACAATGGCCTAGAGGATGGCTTAGGGGACAACATGGGCGTGGGTTTCAGCCTCTTCCTCTCTGTGTGATCTGGGGGCCAGGTTCCCTCTCAGTGTTTTTGTTCTTTTTTTTTTTCTGTGCATTTTTCTTTATTTAATTGCAATAACACTGTGTACATAATTAGGTTATTAAGCTGAAAAAGGAAGCTATCATAAGCATTTCCCCATTGTTACACATTTGAGCTGAACTAAATTCTTAAAAAATCAGTCATTGATATTCCATCTAGAGGTTATGCTGTGGTTTACATGCCATTTCCCTAGAGTTGGACATTTAGGCTCTTTCCAAATTAGGATTATAATAAATAAGGCCATGGTGACTTTGCACAACTTTTTGCACAATTTTGTTTTTATCACGAATTTCAACTTCAGCTTCTCAGTGCTCTCATCACACTTGCTCTTTTATTACGCTGGGTTTCAGTGTCATCTTGTCAAATGGAGATTTAATGTCAACCTCTTGGGATTGTGACCGGGGTGAAGCGAGGCAATGAGAAACCAGCAAGCCCCAATCCCGGCAGGCCTCGTGGCCCCAACACGTATCCACTCTCCTTCCTCCCTGCTACGGTAGGCACAATGGGGTCTTATGCCCACCAGGCAGATGAGACCTCTGGGGCCTGGAGAAGGGCCCGGAGTGAACGCGGCCACACTTACTGAGCTACTGGGTCTCAGGCATGGCGCAAAGGAACTTTAGACACATTTTCTGTGACTTTCAAGACAGCCCTGCAAAGTTGAGAACATAATCTTCATTTCACTGATGAGGAAACTGAGGCACAGAGGACTCAAATGACCTCTCCAAGGTTGCACAGTGACCTCAGGTGGAGGAGGACTAAAACCTGGGTCTCCCGTACCCAGTGGGTCTCTCACATGCCCATTTCTCTCATGTCTCCTTCTCCATGTCCAGACCTGTGACAGGGGCTGTGCAGCCTCCACCCTCCGCTACTGCATGACGGTCAGCGGCACGGTGGTTCTCGTGGCTGGGACACTCTGTTTCGCTTGGTGGAGTGAAGAGAATACAGGTGCCCAGCCCGGCCAGCCACTCCACCCACTGGACAGCCTGCACCTGAGGACCCCAGAACCCTGCTCAGGTCCATCAGCTTCTTCTGCTGCGGTGCAGGTGGCCTGCTCTGCTCCTTGGCCTGCTGTGGTCCATCAAGGCCAGAACCCAGGGGCCACCTCAATGGGACCCATATCACCTCTCCAGAGACCTGCACTACCTCACTGTGGAGCCCTTGGAAAAGGAGAGCTGCAGGTCAGTGAAGTGGGATGGGGGAAGCTGGTAGGAGCCATAAGTGGAGGGCACGATTCCATCATTATTCACTTGCTCAGTAAACCCTCATGGGGTGGGTTCCTCCTCTGCACCAGCTTTGTCTATGCCTTGGGGACTTGAAGGCTGATCAGCACAATCTCGGAGGAGTTTAAGGCCCCATGATAGTAGTAGATCTTGATAAGCCAGAGTAGTTAGAGCTGCGAGAGAGACGCAGACATTGGCCTTTGGAGACATGGAGAAATCTAGGAAGGCTTCTTGAAGGAGGTTGCAGCTGAAAATAGCATAGGGGTTAAAAGCCCAGGCACATGAGTCAGAGTAGGATCCTCTCCTGGTTTTATTACTAATTAGCAGTAGGACTTCAAGTAGATTTTGCAAACCCACTGAGCCTCAGCTTGCTCATCTGAAAACACCTGTATGGTACTTAATGGGCCAGATACTGTTCTAAGTGCTTTTTGTATATTTACTCGTTTAATCCTTACAGAGGCCCTCTGAAGTAGGTACTGTTATTAACTCCACGTATAGATGAGGAGACGGAGGCACCAAGATGTTATGTAACTTGACCAAGTGCACCCAGCTAGTGTGTGTCAGGGCCAGGACTTACAGCCAGAGTTTATGCTCTCGCCCACTCACTAGCTCAGGGGACACAGGGAGAATTAAATGAGATGATATGTATGTGAACTTAGCCCCGTGTCTGGCACACAGTAGATGCACAGTAAATGTTAACTTTTTTTTCAGTGGCTAAGGTGATGAGAGGTAGTTTAGGCAGGCAGAAGAGCACATGTGGAGGCTTGGGTGGGGCTGTCCCGGGGGCTAACCAAATCTTACATTAAGACAATATAGTTCAACCTTATTTTTCATTTTCATTCCAAGGAGGCTTTTAAGGCATTTTTCTTAATCTTCTACATGAAATTTAAATACCACAGATATACAACATATTTATTTATATTCTGTATGTATATCTGTGCCTTGTACATAAGAACAGTATCACCAATAACCAATTTTAAATAACAGTATCACCAAGAACCAATTTTTGCCCAGTTAAGAAAATGAATTATGCATGCACTTATTATGTACTTATTCATCCAACCAAGTATTGGGTATGCCTATATATCAGGGACCTGTATACATCTTCTCCAGTCCTTCTGTCCCCTGCAAGGTAAGAATTGCTGTTGCCATTTACAGAAAAAGATGATGAGAGTTATACAGTTAGAAAGCAGCAGAGCCTGTGGGTTACACAGCTTGCATTCTCTCACACCACTTTGTAAGCACCAGATTTGGGTATATTAGAGGCTAAACCAGACATCTGTGAGCAGGCCTGGGACCTGGACACCTTCCTCCCTTAGTCAAAGGGGAAAATGCATTCTGAGTTAAGGAATGTAACGGATTATTCCCACACTGGCCCGTGAATCCTTAAGGTCAGAGATGACAGAGTATTTAACAGAGGCCACTTAGTTCAATGATCAGGCCTTGGTTTGACCCGACTTGTCGAGGGCAGAGCAGGGCCTTGGAGACTCTCCAGCCAAATCCTTCACTTCTCAGATGAGAATCCTGGGTCTCAGAGAGACCAGTGACCTACCTGGTCACACAGTGAGTTAGTTGTCTGTTGGAACCAGGCCAGGCCTCAGGGAGCTCTGGCCCAGAGCCTGTCCCTCTCCACTCACTGTGGCCTGCCTGAGTGTAGGGGGTGGGTGTTGTCTGTACACACAGCCATGTTGATCCAACAGGGTCTAGGCCACAGCTGTGTCTGTTAGGTGGGGCCACTTGGTCTTTATTCCCTGCCAGGCTAGGGATGAGGCCCACTCTGGAGGATACAGGGTGTTCCTAGCCCATCAGAGTTAGAGACCCAACTCAGAATTGAGTGTCAGGAAGGCCGCTTCTGCTAATGGTTCTTGCCTGTCCCTGGGGCTGACTCAGCCCAGCCCTGCTACCTGTTAGCCCAGCATTTGGCTCCCATGGGGAGGCCACTTTGCTGTTCCTGTCTCAGGCACCTCACTCTCTGGAGGGTGCCTGGCTGTGGGTAAATGCAGGTCAGAGACAAAAGCTTCCTAGACTGGTGGCTTGGCCAGATTACTTCCTCTCTCGGGACCTCAGTTTCTCCCGTTACTCATCTACTTATTCTTTCACACATTTAGCCATATTTACTGAGCACCTATTATGTGTGAGGTCCTATGCAGGACACTGACAAGACAACACTGGACAGAACAGCTAAAACCCCTTCCCTCTGGGGGCTCCCATCTCATGGGTGAGCCCTTAAATGAGGTGTCTGGACAGGAGGCCTCCTAGGGTCCCCACCCACTGAGTATAGCAGAAAAAGCCTGGGCCTATTCAGACATGCGGGTTTCAGTCTCTGCTCTTTCTTTTTAAAGCATATTAGACTCTCTGAGCTGGGTCTCATTCCTCATCTGTCAGGTGGGGTGACAAGGCCTTTTCCCTAGGGTTGCTCACATTGGAAGATAGGTGGGGAAGTGAATGCGCTGTAAAGTTTGTGCTCACATTAGCTTTCACTGCCGTTACTGTGCTTTATAGTTTACAACGTGTAGTTATGCCCCCTAACTGATTTGCGCTTCAACTGCTCATAAGTGGAGCAGCTAATGAGACAAGCATAAGGATTAGGCCCATTTTACAGATGAGAAAGCTGAGGAGTGAGGGGGTTAGGAGCTGGGTCGGGAGAAGTGGGATAGCTGGAGTTGGCCTGAGTGTTGCAATTAGATCTGGGGCTTTACCGCTTGGTTGATGTGTGACTTTGACTCATCAGTGCAGTGGCTGAGAGATGCTATCCCTCAGGGTTGTCATGAAATGTGAAATAGATGAGAGGGTTTAAGTGTTGGCAAATAGTATTTCATCCCTGTCCCTTCCCCTTTTCCCACCACGTTTGACTGGCTCAGCTGAGGGCAGAGGAGCTGGCCCCAGGCCAGGTCTCCTACTCCAACCAGCTCCAGAGAGTGGGTGAGCCCCAGCCTCAGGGGAGCTTCCTGTGCATGGGACTAGAGTGGCAGCCCACCCCACACAACTTCAGGGTGCTACATCCTCCAGAACACACCATGAACGAGCCTCCCCATAAAGTGTGCAACATGTCCTTCCTGCATGAGACCTCATGGTCCTCAAGTTTCAGCAATCTGAACCTTGACCATGGTGACTTAGGGCTGGGTGGGCCCAGCTGGCTACTAAGGTGACAGCAGGTAGCATGGGTGCCATTTCACATATGTTCTCTAAGTAAACTTTCTGCTGTGGGCTCAGCTCACTCCTGCCCTGCTTTGCCTGCTGTCGCCTGCTGGGGTGGTGGTCCTAAGCAAACCCAATCCTTTGTCATGTCTCTAGAGTGTGGAGAAGTAGGGGTGTGTGCAGCAGGGGTGTGACTGGGAAGTGAGCAAGGCAGGAGATGTGGGGCTCTGGAAGCCTTATTACCCACATTTTTCTGTATGTTGTCAAAGCTTTTTCCATTTTTCCATGCCCTGCATCTATGAAATGGGAATTGTTACTCCCATTTTACAGTTAAGGAGAAAGAGGCTCAGAGAGGGTGTGAACACAGCCTAGGTCACACAACAATAGAACCTGGCTTGACTGTCTCCAGCAACAATAATCTTTGCCTGCCCTCACCTGCAAAGGATGCTGGGAGTGCAGAGAATGGTTAGGTCTCTCATCAGCTTCCTTAGCTTCGAAGCTCCTGGGCTGGCTTCCAGAGGAGGGTCTATGAGAGAAGTTTGTAAGAGCACTGGATGGGGAGACCCAGATTTGGCTTCTGGCTGGTGCCCTCCATCAGACTAGACACAGGGTGGGGTCAACCAAGGCTCCCTGCAGCCTGCTCCATGACTCTCTCTGTGACTGCAGCAATGAGCCTGCCTCCCAGTGGGCTACTCTGAGGGCTGTAGTGAGCTTGAGATGAGAAGACACCTTGCCTAGAGACAGGCCACATCTCTGACAGGTGATGGGCGCTCACTTGAGTGGCATCAGCACATTCCCAGCATAGCTTCGTCACCAGGCCCTGGAGTGAAATCCCCTCCATGTCTTCTTCTGTCTTCCGGGCCAGCCTCTGCCATCAGCTGCTCCCCTGTCTAGATGGGCAGGTCCACTGGTATAGACTGAACTGCTTCCCTACCAGCTCCAAACTGATGACTCTGGGGGAGTGACAGCCTCCCTGAGCCTATGTGGGCCTTGCTCTGCGGGAGACTGTGATAAGTTTTGTTGCCCATACTCCTTCTTCATGGAGACCTTTGAGACTTTGTGACTAGGGCCCATTTATGGACATGTGCTAAGCGTCCCCTTGCATTCTCTCACTTAACCTCTACACAGTCCCATGAGGTAGGGGCCATCATTGTCTTCATTAACAGGAGGAAACCAAGGCCCAGATTAATGGAGTTACTGACCCTGATGTCCCACCAGGAATATGGCAGAGGAGAGAGCCAGTGCCCAGACTCATAACCAGCCCCCAAGTGACTCGGAGTGGGAAGGGACCTTCAAGATCACCTGGTCGGCTTCCGTATCTGATCGGATCCTTCCCAAAGCAGAAACAGCTCAGGCCTAGGATCAGTGATACTTTCGCCACACAGGGTCATAAGAGGAGAAGAGAAAGGGACCCCTCAGAGGTGACCGGGGGTGCCCTAAGAGGACTGAGGGCCAGTATCATTCCCACCAGCACTGGTGCAAATAGGATGTGGGGACTTGTTCTTGGAATCCAGCTGCAGAGCCTCAGAGGACCTGATGTCTGTGTCAGGTCTCTGCAGAGTGGTTCATGTAGGGGAGGTAGGGGAGAGTCACAGGAAAGCCAAGCTGTTCACAGACAGATGTGGTTGACTTTATCTCCGGAGATATACAAGCAGAGTATTTACTTGGCGGACTTACCGTATCATAGCTTCAAACATCCAGACGGATAAGGAAATTGAGGTCTGCCCTCCTGCTCTGAGTGTCCACAACTCCGGCTCTTGTAAGGGATATTATAGTAAGCTGGTAGTCTTTCTGCCCACGGGCCATCACTCAGCTTTCAACAAACATCCGCAAGCATATGCCCTCAGCCCCTGGACACTCAAAGTCTGTCCCTGCCCTAGAGGACAACCAGGTGAGGTCAGTGTGGTGACAGAGGAAAGCAGTGTGGGAGCCCAGGCAAGGAATGGGAGCTTTGCTGGGGGAGGGACCAGTCAGGAGAGCTTCCCAGAGGAGTCTCAAAGGACAAGGAGGGACTAAACAGCAGGGGAGGGGTGAGGGAGGGTGGAAGGACTTTCCCTGCGGAGAGAACAGAGGAGGCAGGAGGAGGCACGGTGAGCACATGCAGGGAGTGGGCAGGGTGGGTGGAATGAGAGAGCTGAAGTTGCAGGGGCCGCTCGGGCCAATCTCCAAGCGTGTATATGGGGTCCTGGGGAACCCGCAGAGTGTGTGCACCAGGGTATACAGCTCTTCCTGCCCCCAGCCTTCCTCACTGTCTCCCTGGCATGCAGTAGGTTATGCCCTTGCCTCTGCTAACAGCCTCTCTTCTCCTGTCCCTGTAGGACCTCAAAGCTTGTTGCCATCCCTACTTACGAGGAGGCCATGCGCTGCCCATTGGCTGAGGGGTCCCTGGCACCACCTGCATACCCCTTGGAGGAAGGCCCAACGTGCAGTGCCTCCGGGGATGCCCTGCTTGAGACTCAGTCCACCTTGCCTCCACCCAGCTATGAGAGCGTCATCCTTGCTGCAGATGCCATCCCTGAGGATATAACTCCTGGTGCTGCCTGCTCCTGCCCGGCTGGTTCAGACCACAGTGGAAGGAAGTTAAAGGCTCTTAACAGGCCCTAAAGCCAGAGACCAATCTTGAGCTTCTTCTAGTGTCTAATACAGTGTCTGGTATATAATAAGCACTCAACAAATGTTTGCTGCTGAATACTGTTTTATTTATCTATTGCTGTGTAACAAATGGCTTGAAATCAGTCTATTTTATTATCTCTCATGATTCTCTGGGTTGCCTGGGCCGAACTTGGTGGTTCTTTCTCCCCCACATAATGCTGGTGGGCTACAGTCATCAGAGGCCCAGCTGGGCCGAGGTGGTATACTCATATGTCTGGCAGTCAGTGCTAGCTGTCAGCTGGGAGATTTTATTGTACATATGAGAAAATTGGGGCCTGGAGGCATAGCCAGGACTGGCTAAGGTCACACACTAAATTTATAACCAAAAGAACAAGGACTCTTAATTTAGATCACCTGTGCCGGGGTTCCACCGTGTACCAGCTGAGTGACCTTGGGCAAGGGACTTACCTCTCTCTGCTGCAGTTTCCGCTTCTGTTAAATGGGAATCGGGAATTACAGTGGCACCAGCTCCTACCTCAGAGAGCTGAGCTGTGAGGATGAAATGAGATGAAAGCAGCTGGCATTGCAAGCTCACATTGACCGCGCAGGCTCAGAGCGAATGCACTGAGTGACAAATGCAGTGTTTTGAGCCCAGTGACAGGTGTCTATCAAGTATGAAGTGATTGTCAGATTTTGTTAGTAGAGGTGACCCTCCGCCCCCCTCCACCAAGTGCAAACCTGGTCAGCACTTCCATATTTCCTGTGATAGGGAGCTCACAACCTGTCCTTACTTTCCAGATATGGCAGAAATGTCTGCTTTCTGTCCAGCTACATTCTGTATCTCTACATCTTCACATTACCCCATTCATAGATGATAAAACCATCTCAGATTAAGCAACCTAGGGTCACACAGCAAGCTGGGGTTCAAAGTCCTGGGGCTCAGTCAGCTGGATAAGGGTGGCATTCCCTGAGGGCCTAATGAATGCGGGGGCCAGGAACTCTGCCATTGTTTCATACCCTCAAGGCTGCTCTGCTGCTGGACACCTGCTTGTGTGGAAATTGAGCCTCAGGGAGGTAAAATCACAGAGCATAAAGGCAGAGCCAGTGTTTCATTCAGGCCTGGATGGGCTCCTTGCCGAGATCCTCCCACCTGGGCCCGGGCTCAGGTCTCCCTGCTTCTACCAGTGTCCTCTGCAGTGTCTTCTCAGCTCAGAAAGGCCTGACCATCCCCAGGTGGAAGATGCCTTTTCTAGGCTAAGAATCTTGAGTGGTTCCCAGCTCACTTTGGATGATGAAAGCCCGCACTGTGGTGCAGGCTGGGGCCAGGGCGTCTGGGCTGGCCTGCCTCCTCCCACTTCCTCCCCCCTGCTTTCTGCTGTGTCAGTCCGGCAGTCCCCAGTCCCGCTGTGGGCCTTTGTACTTTCCCTCTCTCTCTCCAAAGCTCCTCCCTAGGGCTCCCTCCTCACCTCCCTGCACCTTTGTTCAGTCCCTCTCTTCAAGAGGCGTCCTTGACCACTGTTTAAAACTGAGTCCCACCCATATTCTTGCACTCCCAGCTTCCTTCAGGCCCTATTTATTTATAATCCATGTCGCCATTTAACAATTTACCTTTTAAAATTTGTTTGTTTGTTTGCTTCTTGTATATATCTCCCCCGTGAGAGCATAAGCTCCCTGAGAACAGAAATTTTTTCTTTCTTTCCTTTATGTTTGTGTCTCTAAAGCCTAGAAATGGTACCTGGTATGGGGGAGATGCTCAGTATTTGTTGACTGAACAAATGATTCAGTAAATGTTGGCTATTATTATCATTATTAGGCCCTCTCTTAACCACCCAAGCCAGATCTCACGGATCTTCTGTATTTCTCCCCTTCTCCATCACCAAATCCTGGATCCCCATTTGTGCCTCCTTTCCTTTCTCCCTTTTTCTCCAGCCTGTGCCTTGTTCTTGTTGCAGGAAGCGACACCCGACGGAGGAATTCAGACACTCAGACAACTTTGTTAGAGGAAGGAGAATTTAATGCTGGCGGAGAGCGTGGGGTGTTCAACAGACCCAAAGCACGATCTCCCCTTGGTTAGATTTCTTACAGTTTACATACCCTCGCAGCGTCCACGCAAGGCGTGCGTGATTCCTTTGTCTGAGGTTTTACACGTCCCTCCTTACTCAGAGATGGGAGGGGGGCTTCGGGTGTTGGGCTGCAGGGGAGGAATTTCCAGAACCTTGGTCTTACAGGTCGTTTGTTTTGTAGAGTCTGAGACCTTGGTATTATCAGCACCTTTATCAGGTTCTTGGACAGAGAGACAGGACTCCTAGGCTTAGAGACAGGGAGCAGCGGTCACCCATGTCAGGGCAGCGCCACGCAGCAGGTTCCTTACCTGAAGGCTGAGCTCTCGCTGTAACACAGCTCACAGTTCCACAGTCTTGACGTTCCTATTCAGCTGCAGAGATAGAAAAGGGGCCGCAGAATCCTTGAGGTGGGGGATGCAGCTGCGGAAAACATGTTAACCGAAGAGCAGAGGGCAGAATGGGGGAAGAGAGAGCAGTTTTAACCGGCTGAGTCGGTTATTTCTGCAGGCCTTTCCTTTGTATCTTTTATTGCAAAGATGCCTTTCAGATGCCTCCTCTCCTCTCTCACTCTCCCTGGCATGATGGAGATGTAGGTTTGAGTTCTGCCTGGGTCCTGACCTTGCTGTGTGACCTTGAGCTGGACATACAACACACAGATACACAACACACAGACATGCACACACAGACACACACCAGTTTCCCTTACGTATCATGAGGATAGGGGTGGGGATTTACGGGGCCTTTTGCAATTCCTAAAGGATAAATGGGGTCCCGGGTTGGGAAGCAGAGCCTAGCTTCCCTCCTACCTCAAGGTGAGTAATCTCCCCCAGGCAGGTGAGTTAATGAGTTGCAGGTGTGACTAACAGGCACCTCCTTTGCCTGGTAGGATCTGAAAGGAGTAGAGGGTGGAGAGGGCTGGAAGACAGGAAAAATTTTTCTGCTTTTCTCTCTATATCAACTCATCTATGAAGGCCCCCAGAAGGGGCAGTGACTTGCTCAAGGTCACCAGTGCCTTGGAGGCTGAGCCAGGGCCATGGAGCCAAGTCTCTTGTGAGGCAAGCCATCTAAACTTTCTGAGCCACAGTGGCCTCACTGTGACCTGGGGACACGTGTCCACTGGCAGGGCAGGGGGCAGAAGAACCACACGAGGCTGGGTCTGCCACTCTGTAGCCCCCAGCAGGCAATGATTTGCTTCCTGGTCGCCTCCCCCCTGGGCCCGGATATCCAGTTTCTTCATCTCTCACTCAGAGCCCACATCTAGTGCCTGCCTCCAGGCCTGGGATGTCAGGGGCCCTCGGAGCTTGTGCCTCTCACATGCTTTCCTTGTGCCCTCCCGGGCTTCTGCTACCCTCTGGTTGGGCTAGTGACCCCGCTTCCTGCAGCTCCCCATCTCAGATCAGTTGGAAATGTCCCAACTGGAAATGCCCATACCACCCTCCCTCCCTCCCCCAGCCACTAATCACTTCGAAAAATTGTTCAGTCTTTGTCTCACCAGGTTTCTGCTAAAGCCTGATGAAAGCTTCTCACGTCCACCATCTGCTCTTCCTTCTTCCAAACTGATCTGGAAACCAGAGGATCGTTGTAACATTAAAATCCGATGTGTGTCATTTTCCCCTGCATGAGCCCTTTAGAGGAACCCACTGTCCTTTGAGAGGTGTCAGGTACCTTAGCATAACCCCAGGAGGTCGTCGCCTGTGCTCCCTTCTCTGACTTCCCTTTTCCACTGCAACTAATACCCATCCCTCCATTCCCAAACATGGATGGAGTGTCTGCCTGGTTCTAGTCACGGTGAATTAAACAAAGTACCCACTGTGGAAATTTGAGTTCTAGTTGGGGTGACAGACAAAAGACAAGATAAAAAAAAATGTATACAGTAGGATGGATGGTGACAAGTACTGTGGAAAAAAGTAAATCTGGAAAAGAGGACCTGGGAACACTAATATCACATGAGGAAGGCCTTGCTGTGAAGCTGACATTTGGACAAAGACTTGAAGGAGGTAGGGGAGGGAACCATGCAGGTATTTGGAGGAAGAGCATTCCAGCAGCAGGAGCAGCAGGTGCAAAGGTCCTGGGGTGCCTGTGCATGGAGCATGGAGCCAGGGCAGCTGAAATGGAGTGAATGAGGGAAGGCATGGCAGAAGATGAGCTTGGAGGGATGATGGGGTGGGGGCATGAGCAAATTATCTAAAGTCTAGTAGGTCTTTTTGAGGTCTTTGGCTTTTACTCTATATGACAGAAAATCATTCAGGATTCTGAGTATGAGTGACAAGGTCTGACCTGGCATTTGGGTTGGAAAGAGACTTCAGGGGACAAGGGTAAAAGCAGAGAGAACTTAGGGGGACAGAGATGATGGGGGCTCAGGCCAGGCCGATGAACAGTAGTGGGGGGTGAGAAGTAGATTGGATTCTTATATCTTGGAGGTGGAGTCAACAAGATGTGGGTGTGAGAGAAGGAGGTGAGGATGCTGGCCAGGATATCCAGGTGACGGCCTGGATAACACTGGAATGATGGAGATGACCCGGGAGGAGCTGGTCTGGGGAGAAAAGGGAGGAGTATGTAGTGTAGGAGTGAGTGTGTGCATAATATCTAGAGTTTATCTCTAGCCAGGAATGAGTCAGTGCTTACCTGCCCCTGTGCCTTCGCACTTGCCGGTATCTTTGACTAAAGTGCTTTTACTGTCCTGACAGAACTCCAGCTGACTTCTCAAGGATCCCTTCTGTGAATATGTCCCTTCGATTCCTTCCCCCAGGTACTGGAGTTCTCCCCATACCCAGGTCTATCCCTCTCTCTGCATTGTGCACATGCTGGACCTGAGGCATAGCTCAGAGCCTTTACCATATTTTGCCTCTGAAGGTACGACCAAGGGCCATCACTCTTTGAAACTCTGTGTTTATCAGAGTGCCTTCCACCTCAGAGTACACTGTACATAATAGGTGTTCAGCAAGAGACTGGGGACCTGGTTTGAATCTTGGCTCTGCTATGTACAGGTTCTATGACTTTGAGCTGCTCTCCTTGCCTTTATGAGCCTGCATCTGTCGGATGGGTGTGCCCGCCCCCCCCCCCCCCCCCGCGTCTGCCTCTAAGGATCTTGTGAGGATCCTAAATTCTGTGGACAGGAAAAAAACAAAACAAAACAAAACAAAGACAGTGGTTAGAGCGCCCTCTTCTGGAAGACGACAGACTCCCCAGCCACTCCTCCCACCCTCCCGCACAGAGCGAGGGGCGTAAAAGTCAGAGGCGGGTTAGAGGGGAACCGGAAAAACGGATAACTCAACACTTCCAGCGCGCTGTTCACACCTGTTCCCGTTTATTCCTCACCACGGTCTGTGGAAGAGATTAGATTAGACCCATTTTACTGATCACATACTTGTCCCAGAGCTTCTCACGCGTCACTCACATTTTAAATATTTTTAAGAGGAGAAAAACAGAAAGGAGGCTGGGTCGTGGAGAGAAAAGAAGAGGTGCGGGAAAGACGAGAGTACTCGGGTGACTGGGATGGATCTCGGGAGGGGTTAAGGACCAGGTCCATCTACATGGTGGCTGGAGCTGTGGGTGTCTCGGACCCTACTCAGCCACCTACTCAGTTTGGGGGGATCTTGGCCAGTCCCTTCCACTCCCCGGGCTCAGGTTCCTCGCCTGTGAAATGGGCATGATAACCCCTCCCCTGTTTCCCTCTCTGGGCTGAGGGACAGACAGGGGCTTGACCCAAAGGATGTGACAGCGCCCTGTCGAGCACGTGCTGTGGTCGCCCCAAGGGGGCGCGAGAGGCTTCTGCTGGACAGCGACCCAGGAGATCCACTCCCACCGCCCACCAGGACCCCCGTACCAGCGAGGACAGGCTGAGGCTCCTCTGGGCCTGTTTCCTTTTCTGGGAGGGGCATTCGTTGCTTCCTTTCTCTGAGCCTCTGTAAGATGATGATAATAGTATTTCCATGGTGGGTCCCAACCTACTGATAAGCCCAGATTACAAAGCATTTTCTGCTCCATCAGATCCCTTACCTGCACAATACCTGAGAGGCGGCCCTGATACCACCCTCAATCCTAGGTGACAAAACTAAGCCCAGAGCAGAGCCACCAGCCTAATTTCACCTGGGGAGTCAGACCTGAACATGACCCAGTGACTCTCAGCACTTCTCTGACTCCTCAGCAACCTCCCGCTGGGAGGCTCTCCTGAGCTCTGAGACAGGGCCCTCCTCTGCACACCGCAGGTGTAGCCCAGCTGGATCTGAGGGCTGGTGAAGGAGAAACCGCTGCTTGAAAAGTGTGTGCGGACAGGAACAGCAGGCAGAGGGTGTGCTGTCCTGGAAGCACAGCTCTTGTTGGGAAGGAGGGAAAGACGGTGGTAACACACAGGAAAATCCCCCGTCTAAGCCGGGAAGCCAGATGGAAGCCGTTACCCCACACCAGCAACACAATCCGGGGCGAACGACAAAGTTAGCATTTTCTTTTAGAGACATGGTGGTCCTCACTTTTTCAGCCTATTCCCGGAGCTGGAATTCTACCATTACAATGTCATTCTTAGGGTTAAGTCATCTTCCTAGATTAGGAGGCAAGGAAATCCCTGTCAGTCATTCACACCCTACAGGAGCATTAAGACACCAGAGCCTTTCCAGGGGGCAGCTCACAGAGTATGAGAAGGGAACAGAGGGACCCAGGAAGGCCAGGCCTGCAGACAGCTCTGTCCTGGGAGATGCTATTATTATTCCCATTTTACAGAGAAGGAAAACTGAGGCACAGGGAGGTAACATGATCAAGGCCACCCTGCCCCACGGTACAGGAAGGAGCCAGAACCCAAGCCCAAGCACTCTGCCAGAGCCCACATTCTTAACCATCCTGCTACAGTTAGGGGATATCACATGGTGGCTAGAGGCATGGCCTCTGGGTACATATCCCAGCTGCTGTGCCATTTCTAGATGAGTGACCTTGGGCAAGTGACTTGTCTGTGCTTCGGTGTCCTCATTTATAAAGTGGGCAGTAGTGCCTGCCTCCCAGGGTTTCCCTCAAATGAATACTACCTGTAACATGTTTAGAACAGTGCCAGGCATGCAGCCACCATCCAGTGAATATGGGCTATTGTTCCTGAACCCCTTACGGGCACATGACCTTGATGAGTCTAGAATGCTTCAGGATTCCCAAATGCCAGCCCATGGGAGCCTGGAATCCTCCGGCAGCATTCTGATGTGTTTTGGCTGCAGCATTGTACCAGGCTTCCCATGGCTGGACAGTGTGGGGCTGCCTGTCCACCCAGCTCAGCCCCACACAGGCAAATGAGGTGATGTCAAAGTCTTGGCTGGGCCCAGCCCCTGTAACCTCCCCCTCTCCTTCCTCTCTTCTCCCTCACTCAGAGTCACACACACACTCCAGTGGGCCCAGAGGGAAGGTGAGACGGAGAGAAGGTGGCTGGTGGGGCAGGGGCCATCCAAGCGTGGCTCCTGCAGCTGGTGAACTGAGGGCCCAGGAGCTGTGGCTGGACCTGAGGGAGCCTACTCTCCCTCTAACTTTAAGCTTGGATTTGCAGTGATCCCAGAGCATCATCCCTCCAGGTGTGAGGTGTGTGAGTGTCCACGCGGGTGGCAGGTGCCCCTTCGCGGGCAGGGCACAGACTGAGGCCTGGCTGGGTAGCCATGGCTGATGAGAAGACCTTCCGCATCGGCTTCATTGTGCTGGGGTTCTTCCTGCTGGCCCTTGGCACATTCCTCATGAGCCAAGACCGACCCCAGATCTACGGCACCTTCTATGCCATGGGCAGCGTCATGGTGATCGGGGTGTCATCTGGAGCATGTGCCAGTGCTACCCCAAGGTAAGCAGTGGGGTGGGGTGGCAGGTTGGATTGGGGCCAGGGTCTGGGGACGAGGGACCAGGAAGGCGAGGCTGTGCCTCTATTCTAGGCATATGCTGTGCCTGCCCCATCCTTTAATCTATTTTCATCCTCCTAATTCTCACTCCTCTTTTCTTCTCTCCACTTTCCTGATCATCTATCCATCCATCCATCCATCCATCCATCCATCCATCCATCCATCCTCCTCTCTGTCCCTCCATCACTCCATCCATCCCTCTCTTCCTTATAAGGATTGATCAGAAGCCCCTGGTCTGGAGCCCTGAACTAGGCACAATGAGGGAGACAGAGTAAAACCCAACTTATGATCCTTGTGTGCATAAACCAAAGTTAATGAGTGCTTGCCACCTGCCAGGCACTCCTGCATTCATGGTGCAGCTCAGTCCTTATCCAGAGTTTTTGGTACTTCTATAGTTCCATTTTATACTGGAGAAGCTCAAGGCTCAGAAAGGTGAGGTCTCACAGCTCCTGAGTCAGAGTTGGGATCAGAGCTCAGATGTGTGTGACGTAAGGCATAACTCCCCACCTCAGAGGGCTATCCCTGTGTCCCAGAGCTGCCGAGAGTTCTGGGTGGGTCAGGTATAATCTGATGGCATGGGTTGGTCAGTGCTTGATCCTTCAGAGTTTCAATGTACTCCTAGCCTTGTGAGTGACTTAGTGATGAGAAGAACACTGATTTGAAAGGTCTGAGTTCTGGCTCCAGCTCTGTCCCAAACTCTGTGTAATCTTTGCCTTTCTGACCCTCAGTTTCTTACATCTGCAAACCAGGGCCCCGGGCACCTATTTTTCCCAGCTCGCAGAGTTATTATGAGCAGAGATGGGATGTAGGAATGTTGTATAAACCGTTGAGTATTATATTTAGGTGAAGGGCTGCCACCCTTACTGTTATTCGTCCTTCCAGCAACCCTATGGAATGGACGTGTCAGGAGCTGTGAGCATTAGTGCCCAGAGAGGTTGCCTGGCTTTTCCAAAGTCACACGGCTGATGAGACAGACCCAAGGGAACAGAAAGAGAAGCATGGATTTTAACTCGGGCTCTGCCTTTCACTTCTTGGGAGATTTAGGTCAAGCCCCTTCCCTCTCTGAGCCTCAGTCTCCTCATCTGTACAATGTAAGAGAGGTGGGAAAGGGGGTGCATCTGAGGATCTTGCTGATTGTGACATCCACCCAGGCAGCCCCCATCACCTGCAACCCCTTCCTCACCTCCAGCCTGGGTGCTCTGCTGGGGGGCGGGGGGCGGAGGGGAAGGGGTCGTGAGAGGAGGGAGGAGGCTCCTGGGAACCTGGGCCGAGCTCTACCTAGCCCTGCCCCCTCCGTGGGTCAACCTTGGCTGTCAGAATGTGTGGTGCTAGGGCGGTCCTGGCTGGTTTGTGGTCATTTACCTAGCAGTTTACAGTCAACTCTCCTCTGTGAAATGCCCTGAGCAGAGGTCACAGAGAGAGGAGGGCCTTCAAGCGAGCCACTCACTTCATTATCCTCCTCTTCCCAGTGAAGGAGGCTGGACCCTGGGGAAGGCAAGGGAACAGTGGGGGGCACGGAGGGGAGTGCCCTTCCTGCTCTCTTTCCTACCAAGAGCTGGTTCTGGGGCGGTGGGCAGAGTGACTGGGAGGCAGTGGGGGTGAGGGAGAGAGAGGGGAAGAGGGAATATTGCTGTGCATTAATGAGTAACTGTTGATAGATCCACGTGCTCCTGTGCTCTGAAGGCAGCATGGGAGGGTGCAAGCAAGTTCTGGTGTCCAACAAGCCCAGATGCAAATCCCCCCTTGCTCCTGCCCCATTTCTGTGTCCTTGGCAGAAGGAGGCGTCCCATGTCCCCAGCCTTGCTGCCACGTGAGAGGAACCAGTAGGGTCTTGTTTGGGGGGACCCAGCATCATGCCTGGCACAGAGGTGTTTTGAAGGCATTATTCTCAGGACTAGTGTTTGAGGCACTGGGCAGCTTCGCTGTGTGTGTGTGTGTGTGCAGGTGTGTGTGCAGGTGAGGGCCTGTGTGGGTGTTACAGCCAGCACACTAAGGGAGGGAGGGAAGTGCGTTCTAAACCAGGGAGCTGTGCTAGCAGGGGAGGACCCATCTCCCATACTGTTTCTCTGGTGCCTGGGCCATCCATGGGAGCCCTCAGCAAATGCTGTGCCCACCCCACTCCTCAGGATCCTCCCCTGCCTCTCAGTGCCTGGCAAATGGAAATTTTCTGGTTTGAAAGAAATGTAAATATAAGGGACTGGAATCAATTAATGAAGATATAGGGGGTAAGAGTCGGTCAACACCAACATGAATTAAACAATCCCCATCTTTGAGGGGCTGGGGATCTTGCAGGGAAGACAATTTTCTGCTAATGAGGAGGGAGTAGACTTTACAGAGAAGATGGGCTGAGTTTTGTGGGCTACATAGAAGTTCACCAGACAGAGAAGTTGGGAAAGACATTCCAGGCAGAAGGAACAGCAAGATCAAAGACACGAGGTAAAAGAGCAAGGCAGCAGAGTCAGCATGGCTAATGGAGGTCAGAGGTGGGGAAGGAAGGTGAGGTAGAAAGAGGGAAGGGCTCAGCATCTTGGGGCCTGAGATGCCATGCTAGGGTATTTGCATCTTGTCCTTTAGTTGATGGGACAAGAGAGGACATGATCAGATTTGCAGTTCAAAGAAGTTATCAGGCTGACATCTGGGGGTGGCGGGGAGGGAAGGTTCAGAGTCAACCAGACCTGTAGGGGAGGCTCTCCCTTTGGTCCAGGTGAGAGATGATGGTCTCCCAGACTAAGGTGGAATTTAAACCCAAGACTGCAGGAACTGAGAAGACATTTCCAGTTCATCAAACATACAGTACCCATTGTGGCTGGACATGGCATTGTCACTTCCATCTACTTATGTCGCTGAATATCTGAAGCAGACTTGGTCAGATTTGGTGGGCACCTGGGTGGAACTGGGGCAAGTCTAGTAGGTGGGGCAGTCAGGGATGCTGCGCTCATTAGCAGAGATGGGGGAGGACGGCTGGGAGAAAGGGAAAGATTGGCAGGGAAAGCAGGGTCTCTCCCTGTCCAGCTTCCGCCTCAGCCCACAGGTCCCCCATTCCCCTCTCCCACCTGCTCAGCTGGGGCCCAGGATCGGGACCCTGATCGGTGGCTAATGGATTGTCCTCTCCACGGCCCTTTCTTGTTCCCTCTGCTCTTTCTTTTTGGAGGGATTTGTCTAAATGCAAACCTGCCTGTGCACTCTCACACCGGGAACTCCTTTAGGGCTCCTGCTGCTTCTAGATAAAAGCTGGACTCCTTGCTGATGTTCTAGGCTTTTCATGTTCTGGTCTCCCCTCCCCAGCTTCGACTCTGCCTGTCCCACTCTCTGAAAAAGACTTGTATTCCAAGGTGCTTCTCTGTCTTTCCTTCTCCTCCAGGCTTTCCACAGTAGCAGTGATGATAATGATGATGATGGTGGTGATGGTGATGGTGATGGTGATGATGTTGATGGAGGTGATGATGGTGGTGGCGATAGTGACAATGGTGATGATGGTGAGGAGGAGGTGACCAGGCCATGAGGTGATGAAGCAGAGAAAGGGGCAAATTCTAGGAAGTACAAAACCAGCTGGCAAATACAGGGCATCCTTAGTGGGTATGGGAGATACCCAGGCCCCTGCATTATGTCTCAACATTTGGGGAAGCTTACCTTCCTAGGCTTAGTATTCCTTTCTCCCCAGCAGAATGAAGCTTTTCTGGTGCAGACAAGTGTCTTTTACTTATCGTGTTCTCTGAAAAGGAGAAAAGGGATTTCTCTCTGTGAACCTGGTATAATGTAGCAGGGTCTCATCAGATATTGATCAAACAAATTTCACTGGAGAAGACCAGGACTCAGAGAAGGTAGCTTCATCCTCAGTAGCATCAAACCATAATTTACTGAGCAGCTACTATGTGTCAGGCACTGTGCTGGGGGATTCCTTACATAGTATCTCATGGAATCCTCACAGCAACGCCAGGAGATAGGCGTTGCTAGCAGTATTTTTTAAACTGCGGTAAATTACACACAACATAAATTTTACCATCTTAATCATTTTTGAGGGTGCTGTTCAGTAGTGTTAATTACATTCACATTGTTGTGCAACAGATCTCCAGAACTCTTTTCATCTTGCAAAATGAAGCTCTGTACCCAGGAAGCAACAGCTCCTCATCCTGCTCCTTCCAGGATGTGGCAACCACCATTCTACTTTCCATCCCTACGAATTGGACTGTTCTAGATGCCTCATGCCAGTGGGATCATACAGGATTGGTCTTTTTGCGACTGGATCATTTCTTCACATTTTATCCGTGTTGTAGCCTGTGCCAGAACTTCATTCCATTTGAAGGCTGGGTAACATTCCCTGGCATGCATATGCTACATCTTGTTTAGCCGTTCATCTGTGTATGGGCATTTAGTTGCATCCACCTCTTGTTTACTGTGAACGGTGCTGCAAATATCTCTTTGAGGCAAACCCATGTTGCACAGGAGCGCAGAGAGGCTCTGGGAGGGGGGATGACCTGCCCGAGGAAGCTTTCTCTCCCAGTCTCCCAGACCGCAGAGGCAGAGCTCCTTCTGCCTCATCCCCCTGCTTTCCTTTGTGACCCACATCTCCTTCCCTTCCTTTATGTGCCCACCCCATGGGGCTGCACTTGCAGAGACTTCTTGGCCCCTGAAATTTCAGAGACAGGGACTCATGGACACAATCCTGGCTATATACTTCTGGGTCCCCTCCACAGCCTCTGTGCCAAGAAAAGCATGACAATGACCTACTTTCCACTCATTCACCAGATGTGGATGAAGTGCTTACTGTGTGCCAGGCACATTCTGGGTACTGCCCGAGAACACAGGGGAATGACAAGATGTGAGTTCCTCCAGGGTAGGGGTGTTTGTCTCACTGACTGCTGCCTCCTAGGGCCTAGAAGAGTGCTTGGCACACAGCAGGTGCTTGATAAATGTTTGTCAGGTGAATGTAGAGCCGGGTGGGAGCAGGAGCCTGGAGATCCATGTACCCACTGGTGCTGGGCCCTGAGCAGGCCCCTCCCCTGATCAGGCTCTCTCTGATCGGCCTCTTTCGCAGAGGTTCTGGAGAGCTTAGGCCTGTGCTCTGGGGCAGCGGCAGCCAAGCCTGTGTGCAGGCAGCCACGGAGCAGCTTTTGCCCCTGTGCCCTGCAGATCACCTTTATCCCCGCTGACTCTGACTTCCAAGGCATCCTGTCCCCAAGGAAGTCGCTGGGCTTGCTGGAGAGTGGGCTGACTGCTGAGAAGAGGTAGGTGCCTGGCTCTCCTGGGCTGGGAGGGGCTGGAGGGGCCGGGCGGTGAGCCTCTCCGTGGGACAGTGAGCCAGTCTTCCCTTACAGAGGAGGAGAGGGAGTGTGGTGGGAGGGGTGGACTTGGCTTCCCCACTTACTGAGAACATACTACGAGAAATCATGGATTGTTTTGAACTCTCAGTTCTGTGAGGTAGGCATTGTTACACCCATTTCACAGATGAGGAAATTGAGACTCAGGGACTTTGTTCTGTCTTACAGTGAACTAATGGCAGACACGAAATCAAAACTAGGTTTGACCCTAAATCCCAAATGGCTGTGACCACTACTACTACTATAGCAAACAATAAGAGGCATGGTGATGGCCGTGGCACAGACCGGGGCTCTGCCACTTAGGGCTGTGTGACTTTGGGAAAGTGATGTCCCTCTCTTTGCCCCCTCTGTAAAATGGGGATCTTAATGGAACCCTCCTTCTGGGGCTTCAGGGAGGCTTCAGTGAGATCATGTATGCCGAGCGCTAAGACTGAGCGCTTAGTAGGCCTTCTGTAAGTGTTTGTCATCATTAGTAAGAAGAATTTCCTGTGTATCAGAGACCAAATTAGGCATTTTGCATCCGTTGCCTCCTACGGTCCTCATCGAAACCTTGCAAAGGGATGGAGTATCCAGCCCTTTACATGGTTGTGGAAACTGAAGCTTAAGAAGAATAATCACGACCCCCAAATCTCACAGGGAGTCAATGACAGACCAGACCCAACCAGACCTGCCTTTGTCCCTGAAGGGGACAAGCCCTGGAGGCTTGCCGGGACATGGCAAGGCAGGTCCAGGGTCTGTGGCGAGGGCTGTGGAACTCTCTCTGCCTCGCTGAGGGAAGGAGGTGGTGATGGTATTTTCTGTTCTTGGCACGCAGAGTGACCAAACGTCCCAGGGGAATGAGGCGATAGGACGTGGTGGGAGCGGAGACCAGACTCAGGACTGGTCACGTGGGGAGAGCTGCTGACAGAGCCGGGTTCTCAGACAGAGCCTGAGTCCGGGCTCCTCCTGGTTAGTCCCCAGCCCTGGGCAAGGGAACCTCACTTTCCAGAGGGACCATAGAGAGCAGGAGAAAATGTGACGTCCGGAGTCTCGTTTCTACCACCTTGTGTCAGAGTTACCTGGGCAAGTCAGCTAAAGCCTCTGTGCCTCAGTTTCCCCCAGCATTTCCCAGAGTTACGGTGAGGATTAGATGAGCTACCTGACGGAACCTGGTAGGTGAGGAACACTCAATAGCTACATGATTCCGCCGACATTTCTTCATCTGAAAACAGGGAATGATCGTTCTGCTCAAGGTGTTGTTCAGAATAAATGGGACAAGAAGCACAAAGCCTTTAGGCCGCCGTCTGGAACCAGCAAACGCTTAGTCAATGTGACTGTTCTTCATTTTGCAGTCACATTCTTAGGGTTAACTTTGGAGACACAGGGTGAAAGGAACACTGGGCTTAGCTCTGCCACTTATCTTACCTTGCTGGGCCTCAGACTCCTCATTCGTGAATTAGGCACAGTAACGACCCCCAAAGGCCTCTTTGAGATCAGGGTAGACCACGTGGCCAGAGCAGGTGGGCCAGCGAACAACACTGATGTCTGTTGAATGATTCTTTGCCCACCTGCCCGTTCTCTCCTTTGCTGTCTGCCATGCCTGCACCTAGCCCCCAGCCCCCCTATGTCAGGCTGCGGGAGGAAGCCGCCTATGACCAGAGCCTGCCTGACTTCAGCCACATCCAGATGAAGGTCATGGGCTATGGTGAGGACCCCCACCCCCTGCTGGCCCCTGAGCTGCGACAGCAGCAGCCGGAAGCCAGTGACAGAGGAGAAAGTGGCCCTCATGACGCTCAGGCCTGGATGGAGGCTGCCGTGGTTGTCCACAGGGGCTCGGATGAGGATGAAGGAGAAAGAATCGCACTTCAGAGCAGGCCTGGGTGAGTGCGCAGAGCACAGAACTGGGGATGCTGCCCATTCTGTGGTGAAGGAGGAGGGAGGCCACTGAGGGGTGGTTCGGTTCATTTGGGAGTAGAGAGGTCAGCAGGGGTGGGGACACCCTGAGAGGAAGCAGGTGTAGCAGACACATGAGTCTGGTCTTAGTCAGATGGGCCTGGGTTCAAATCCCAGCAGCTCTGGCAAGTTTCTCACCCTCCTGAGCCTCAGTTTCTCCACATGGGATAATCACTATTACTTCAAAGGATTGTTGTGAAGAAAGCAATAGTGCATTAAATGTCAGGCATATATCATAGGCCTCCGTGCTGTCTGAATGCTTGTCATGAGTAGCCAGGAGCAGGGAGCCAAATCCATTCGGACTGCCACGGATATGCTCTATGACCTCAAGCAGGTCACTCACCACCCCACCCCACTCCATCCTGGCTGTTTATGGACTGGGTTCTTCATTCATCTATTTATTCGGTCATTCTACCACCATTACTGGGCACCTACTCCCTGCCAGGCCTCGAGGACCCACACCTTGCAAGAGCTCCCAGTCCAATGGGGAGGCAGACGAAGGAACAGAAAGTGACACCTAGCGTGATGGGGGCTGATGGCCAGAGACCCCTGAGTGATTGGAGAAGCAGAGCAGTGACCTGGTTTGGATAATGACATGATAATAGCCCATTTCTTGAGCTGCTAGTATGTGCCGGGCATCGTGCAAAGTGCTTTGCACACATGATCTGCTGTAAACCTCAGAGACACCAGAGGAGTGAATACTGTTATTTCCCCCACCTTACAGGGGTGAAAAGCTCACCTCCCCTGGCCTTGCAGCTAGTGGCTGAGCCAGTCTGACTCAGAGTTACCCTTGCCCTCTCTGGCTTTGCCCCTACAGACCCCCAGCCTGTCCCCAGGGTCCTGCGCCCTTGGCTTCCTTCCAAGATGACCTGGACGTGGATTCCAGTGAGGGTGGCAGCCCCAGCCTGTCTCCACGTGAGGCGAAAGAGCCTGGTCCTCAGCCACGGGAGCCCTGGGCCTGCACGTGCTGGCTGGACCGCTTCCATGACTTTGCTCTGATCGATGACCCCACATTGGAGGACACGCCTCCAGAGGGGCAGTTGCGGGACACAGCCCTGCCCGGCTCTTGGCAGCCGTCCCCGAGGACAAAAGAGGAGGAGGCAGCTTCGGACACAGGTGCCAAGGGGCCAAAGCAGGAGGAGGAAGACTTGTACTACGGACTGCTGCCAGACAGCCCCGGGGACCCCCTCCCAGACAAGGAACTGGGCTTTGAGCCCCACACCCAGGGCTGACGTGAAACTTTCCCAGGCACTAGCCTGGCCTGGCCACCAGCCCTGTGTGACCTCACCAGGCCTCAGTCTCCCTAGCTGCAAAATGGGGTTGTGTGGCAGTTCAAAGAAACAGTGTATCCTGGAGCCCTTGGAGAACTGTAAAGAAACACACAGGGAGTGGATGATTACTTTCGAAAGGACCATCGCTCATCCCAATTGTTAATTTTTTGGGGATAAAGTTTTGAAGGTAAAATGTGATTTGTGGAGATTTGCAGCAGCTGGGGCTCTCACGGGCCTTTATTTCCTCCCCCCAAAGTTGGCATCTGCGCAGGAACGCTCCTTGGTGCTATGCCTGGGTCCCTGATCCTCTGTGGAGGCCTCTCAGGGTTCCTGTTCCTGTTGAGTCTTGTAGTCCACCTGGTAGCTGGCATGACCATCCTCACCCAGAGCTAACACATTCTCCCGCCAACATCCCTCCTGTGGCTCCCATCACTCCAGAACCCAAAGCCTTCCATGACCGACCTCGCAGATCCTTTGCCCTGGTTAGCCCCACGTCACACCCTCTGCTCCTCAGTCCCCAGGCCATGCCCACCCCCGCACACTCACCCTGCTGCCCTGTGCCCTTCCCATAGTCTCCTGGGCCAGGAAGCTCCCTTGTCTGCCTGGCAAACTTACGCTCACCCTTCGAACTCTTAAACAGATATCCCTTCTCTAAAAGGCTTCCCTGATGCACTGCCTCCTGGAACAAGTTGGTCCTGGCTCCTGTGGGTTTGTATACTTACACTGGGGCATGAATGCCTGCTCAAGGCTGGAACTCTTGCTTTACTCACCTTGGTCTATCTCCTGTGCCCAGAGTCAGAGGTTATTGACGGTGTGTGGACTGACCAGAACCCAGGAAAGTTTTGGAGATAACGTTCCCCTCTCCACTTCCCTAAACCTTAGACTCTTAGTCGCTTTGCTCTCTGGCATTCAAAACTCCAAATGGCCTGCATAAGAGTCACAAAGCCAAGAGAAGAGCCCTCAGAGTAACCCCCATTCCTGCAGAATACATCTGCATTGGGTTAAGATTGTGGGTGAAATGAAGCTTCCTGGCTTAACGCAATTTGAACGAAGTGGCATTTACTGAACATCTACTATGTGCCAGACACTGAGCCAGGATCTTTAGGAGGAAAGAGACATAAACTGATAACAACTCTTGCCTTCAAGGGGCTTGAACGCAAGCTTAGTGAGCTTGGTTTCTTTTAAGTTAGGGACAGAGTGAAGAGCAGGAGCCGAGGTGGGAGCAGAGAAGGAAAAAAATGGGCACACCAGAGGCAGCAGAGTGACCACCACACAATCATCTGGGGCCAGCAGTGCAGGGGCAAATTGCTTGGCCTGCTTCAGCAGCCCCCGAAGATACTGCTGTATAGTGCCTGTAATCTGCTGCTCTCTGCCAAGCCCCTCTGTGTCCCAGCACAGGCGCGGTGGCAGTTTCAGAGGAAGGGGCAGTGGCACACACCTCAGTCAGGTCCACACACTCTGGGCCATCTGGGAGAGGGCGACTGTCACCTAGGCTGGGCTTCCGGGCCAGGGCTGGGGGACTCAGAAGTGGGAAAGGGATGTTCCCTGTGCTGGGTCAGAGGGAACACCCCCAGAATACATTCCACCTCCGGTGTGAGAGGCCTCAGTAGTGAAAGGCATCATTGGGCACGTCCCTGTGCCATAACATGTCCACTCGTAGCCCCAAGTTTATTAGACCGGGTGAGGTGTAGTGTGTCTCTGCATTCTGTTTACAAAGGCAAGGAAGAAGGGGGACCTGCATCAGAAACAGCACCAGGAGGGACAGCTGAAATAAAAAAGGTTTCAATGTTTCAAGAGGCCACCTTTATTCACCTACAAATTCTTTATGTAAAACCACCTGCCCCCTCTCTGGGCTGGAAAAATGAGGCATCGTGCCTGGCGGCACCACGGGCACCCTCTAGAAAGTGAACACCAAACATCGTGGTGTGACCATGTGGGAGGACAGCCGTGTGGTGTGGCCCTGAATCACAATGGTAGGGCATTTCCTGGATCTTACCAGAGAACCAAGAGCCTGGCTGCCAGGCCCACCAGTGGAGAGAGGCCGACCCAGGAAGCTGCACCAAGGGCTCAGGGCCAGCGAGCGATGGTGAGACGCGGGCTGTGGCTGCAGTTCTGGCTCCTCTACCATCTTCTATGTGACGGGGAGACCACACGCCTACTCTGCTCGGGACAGTCCTGCTTTATGCACACTGAGTTGTGCATCCTTTCATTCTCAGCGGGATCCCATTTAAATGGTAAGTTATATATATCGCCCTACTCTGTGACCTTGAGTCCGGGTGCCTTTGTGGACCTCAGTTTCCTCATGTGCAAAGGAAGATAATGGACGCCGGTCTTTGACCTTTTTCAGGGGTTTAGGTGGTGGGGTAATTTGATACGTTCATCGGCCAATGCCCGTAGGAGAGCACCAGGAGCTCACCTGTAGCTAATAGTTGGGTTTATTACTCATTGCAATGAGGGCAACAGACCCCGTGGGTACAGTGCGGTGCTCTCTGTAGTAGGGTGTGAGGAAAGAACTTACTACGGGATTTGAGCTTGTGTGAGGTGATTTGGGGGACGACCTGAGGAAGTGGGGCTCTGCTCTGTCGGGAAGCAGGGTTAATTCTATAATAGGTCACCTCACCATCTGATTTAGAAGGAGGGAAAGGCCAGACCCAAGCGGAAGCTGTAATTGACAGAGAAGCAGCTGACATCCTCCAGCCGGGAGAAAGGCATGTTTGCTATTGTTGTGGCCGTGACAATGGTCATATTTTGCTTTTTCTCGGCCAGGGCTACCAAGCAGTTTTGATTTGTCTTGAGCCATCATGGACACAGAGTGGCCTTGTTGGGTGCCGATGCTCCGTGAACTTGATCATGTTCACAGGACAAAAGGCTAGCTGTGAGGGTCACCTGCCCTCTGGTTTCACTCTGGTCTCACCATTCAGTGGGTCTTCCTCGGGGCCTGACAGTGACTATGGGGAAGGGGTGGGGAGTAAATGCTGTGGATTTCATTTGAAAAGAAGAGCCTGTAGCTTTCTAAAAGTTTGAACAGTGGGGCAAGGGCTCTTATTCCATTCAGCTCTGAACATCCCCAGCTCTGTGATCTGCCTCGCGAGGTTATTGCATATGAAACCCCACCAGCCCGTTTCCTTGGCCTTGCCCCCTTTCAGTCTCCTCTGAGAACACAGGCCTTTGGGATGGCCCCTCTCGTTGGGTCATTAACTGGGAAGTGAGGTCTTCTTGCAGGTCTCCAGGGTGGGCGGGAGGCTGCAGGGCCTGGAGGAGCAGCCTTGGCAAACCCCAGGATTCCAGCTGTCGGCCCCAGGCTCCGGGTTTGTGCACCATGGAAAAAATTCCTGCTCTTTTCACCCTCCTGTCGGGTCAGAGGGAGTTTGGAAGTTTCCACTCTCTGGGAGAAAAAGGCCCTTGGAGGGATGGAGAGATGGGTCCCGCCCTTAACTGGGACAGAGAGTGTCCGGGGGCAGGGAGCTCTGGCCCCGCTGGCTGCTTGCCATGACCTTGCGCATGCTGCAGCCCTCCTGGGCACCATCTCTGTACTCTATACAACTAAGTGGAGCTGGACAAGATTGCGCCTCTACTCCCAGTCCATAAGCACTGTGCCAGGTGCCCTCATGCCCATTACCCCATCTGGTCCTCGCAACAGCCCTGGGACAGATCCGTCGACCCTACGTTGCAAACATTTGTTCCGAATCCCAGAGTCTGGAGTCAGGAAGACCTGGGTTTGTTCTCAGCCTCAACCAGTACCTTGCTGCGTGACCTTGGACAAGTCGCTGCCCCATCCACATCCACATTTATACAGTGGGGAAGAGAATACCTAGCTTTCAGGCTGTCATGAGGGAGAACTAAGGGGTATACTGCCTCCTGCACATTGTAGGTGGTCAAACAGAGTCAGTCTCCTTCCTTTCCTCTCCAGGTCTCAGTTTCCTCATCTGCACAGTGGGGATCAATTCTGTCCTGCTTATGAATTGATAGTAAGTGAGTGGATTCATCAGAGAGAAGATGTGTGTGAGCTTTTGCAAAGGGTACAGAGAGTCCACAGTGCGCCAGGTACCAAGGAGCACGTCAGCTGATAGCCAGTGACTAGGAGCTGAGGCAGAGATAAAGTACCTCCTGCAGGACAGGGAGGAGAGAGCAGAGTGCCGAGTAAGAGAGGCAGCATCCCAGGAGCACGGAGGAGGAGCAGGATCCTTTGTGCCCGGTGATGCAGACAGCAAACGGAGTTACTGAGCATCTGCTGGGTAGCGGGTATTCCACATGCATTAGCTTGCTGAATTGGATCCTCCCATCACCCCTGAAAGAGGGCTATTCCAGGGGCAGAGCTGGGATTCAAACATAGTTCCTCCGAGCCTGAGCTCTTTCCCCTCTGCCACCTGTTGCGCACATGGAACAAGACACAGTGATGCACTATGTTATGCTCACCTGATCTCATTTCATCCTCAAAACCTGCATGATTGTTGTGTTGTTCCCATTTTACAGATGAAGAAACTGAGGCTCAGAGAGGTTGAATAATTTGCCCATTATCCCAGCGAGGAGCTAAATGGAGGAAAGGAGGTATAGCTATGGGCTTTCTACTCCTGCCAGGAACCAGCCAGGAGTCCCAGGTCATCCCAACCCTAGTGAGGACAGGAGAAAGACACATATCAGGCAGCAGAAGTTTCCACTGAGCACCTGCCTGTGCCTTTTCCTGTACTAATGCTGAGGGCAGACACACCCTTGCTCCTATACCTTCTATGATACCTATTGCCGGAGGGTGAGGCTAGATTCCTGAGCGTGGCATTTGAGGCCTTCGTGATCTGGCCCCAATTGTCCTTTCCAGCCCATTTGTCCACCACTTCCTCCCGTGCAGCAGCCACTGGAAACCTGACCCTTCACGCCATTCTACCTGTTCCTTTTGCCTCATGCCATTCTACCTGTTCATGCCATTCTACCTGTTCCTCTTTTGCCTCATGCCCTTTCCCCTTCTCCATCATCCTTCAAGGCTTGGTTCAAGTTCTACCTGTTCCCTGGAGCCTGAACTGGCCTTGCTCCCCACTCCTGGGGCAGAACCCATCCCCGCTCACCTCTCCTCCAGGTTCTGCCTAAATGGTGTGCACCACGCTGGTCCCAGCGCTTCTCATGTGACTGGCTGTGCATGTGCCAGTCTCCCCACCTGAACTGGGAAGTCCTTCAAGGGCAGGGGCCTCTTCCTACCCATATTTTTACCCCAGGACTTAGCAAAGGGACATAGCAGTAGTGCTGGTGGACAGGATGAAATGGACCTGACCTGATCTGGACCAAGTGCCCGCTTGGAAGGCTCGCTGGCTCAGGCACACAGACTGTGCAGCAGGGATGAGGAACGTTGGTTCTGACATAATTGGCCTGAGTCTGGGTTTCCCCTCCATCCCCCGAGCTCTGTGACTTTGGTTAAGAGACTTACCCTCTCTGTTCCTCACTTTCCTTATCAATAAAATGAAGTTAATATTATCTACCTAATAGCGTGTTGTGAAGATCAGATGAAATTATGCATGCCGAGTACTCGACGTGTGCCTGGTGCCTGATGAGCCCTCAGTAAATGGCAGTGATCATCATTATTATCATTTGCAGGGATGAGGGGAATGTGTACAATGTGCAGACATCAGGAGCCAATGTAGACTGGGGTTGGCGTCCAGCTCTGTCTCATCAGTGCTTCTCAAATGCAGGCCAATGTGGGCCCGGCTGGGCTGGGAGCATCAGACTCTCCTGGGAAGCTTTAAAAGTCCAGTGTCCTAAAACCGCCCCAGAGAGGTCTGGGTTGGTCTGACTTTTGAATCAGCAAGCCAGGTGATTCTAAAACACAAAGTCTTAGCCTTTTGTTTTTAAATGGGTTACTAAGGACTGGGATGTTTTGGAAGGTCATCCAGAGAAGGTGGGTGTTGCAAGCCAGGATTTAAACAGGCAATGAAGGGGCAAGGGTATCTCGGGCAGAGGGCACGGGCAAAGCCCCAGAGGAGAGAAGGAGGAGCGGTCCTGAGGACCTGGAGGAGAGGGGCTTGGCTGGAGCAATGGTGGTTAAACTCAGAGAGAGGCTGGAGCTTGTCATGGGCTCTTTGAATTAAGCCGTGCGCTCAGGTTTGATCTGATGGGCAAGTCAGACCAGCTGAGGGTTCTTGAGCAGAGGAGTGACATGAAGAAAGAAATCTTTAGGGCATATTCTAGTTAATAAGTGCAAAAGGGAACGGAGGGGAACATATGGTGGTGAGAAGCTTGGCTCATGGCCTGAGGCAGGAATTTAATTCCCAACCTAGCTTGAGAAAGGTTTTTCCTACCTGTGAGAGTGGCCCTGGATGGTCAGGCAGAACTGACGCTTGGCAGACCCAGTGTCCCCAAGTCCTTGTTGCTGACCACAAGGGCTGCTGAGTGGAGTGAGGAACCCCATGGACCTTGTCCAAGACACCAGAGCCCGGCTAAGGCAGTGCTTGGTTCAAAGGCAGCCTGAAGAGTGGGGGGGGGGGGAGTGGCAAGTGAGGGCCCGAGTGACCCAGGAAGTACCCAGGTAGGGAACAGGCCCCTCAGGTAATTCTTTGGATGGTGAGAGTTCCCAAGCCACCTGCACATCCTCCACGTTGAACCCAGACAAGAGTGGACATAAGGTGGCGGGGAGGTGGGCAACAGCAGGCTTTGGTGCTGATCAGCCCTGCTGGGGGTGGAGAGTGGTAGAATTCCCTCCTTCCCTCCATCTCTCCCGCATCCCTCCCTCCCTCATCCCTTCCTTCTTCATCCCTCCCTTCCTTCCTTCCCCCTCCACTACAAACACTGTCTAAACACCTGCTTGGTGTCCCCAACCTTGCCCCATGCCAGGCACTGGGGACAGAGAGATGTGTCTGACACACGCCTGTCTGGGGGCGGGCACTCCCAGGGGAGACTGCGAAATGAACGGTGACAGGTCAGCGTGGTCAGTGCTGAGAAGAGAGAAGCACGGTGGAGACCTGACCCTGCCTGGGGACTTGGCGATTGCTTCTCAGAGTGGTGGCTGCACCGAGCTGTGTCTTGGAGGTTTCACCATGGAAGAAAGAGGAGCGAGAATAGTTTGAACAAAGGCCGGGAGCCCCGACTGAGGGCTGCGGCTGGAGAGTGGCTGGAGAGGATGCAGGCTGGGGACCTGATCAGGATGGCCTGTGGCTGCCACTGTGGAGCACATGGGAAAGCCTTAGGCAGTGGGACCGACAAGGACCGAATTCTAGGTTTCCATGAAAGGAAGACTTTGTAACACTCAGAGCTGCCCAAAGAAAATCCGACAGACAGAGATCACAATTCTTAACAGGGGGAAAAAAATAATTTCAGCCTCAGGAAAGGTCTGTGAACTCATAAAAGACACAAAACAAAACCATGGTCAATCTCGGGTATCATCAAAGGAATGAAAAACAAGAAACCATGTTTCACCCGTAACATTGGCCACGTTTTGTAAAGATGATGATAACAGGTGGCAGCTTGTGGAGGAACAGGGTTCTGTTTCACACTGCTGGTGGGAATTGAAATGATGTGAGTGTGTTTTTGGGGGGGCAATATGGCAGTGTGTGGTTAGTGCCTCAGCATGTAGGCTACCCCTGGATTCTGCAACCCCCCAGGTAGGAACTTATCCTAAGGAAACAAATCAGACAGGTGTGCCAAGATCACTCATAGAAGGGCATGCATTGTGGCGTTGTTTATGATAGTTCAAATGTGGGAAGAATGGAAACATCCAGTGATAGGAGGTTGAATGAATCTATTGCTATACTCATGCCAGGGAATATATAAGACCATTAAACTTATAACCCTCCCCATCAAACCCCCTTTTGCCTGCTCTCACAGTGCCTGTGCCTCTCCTTGGTAGCATGTGTCAAAGTCGTAATTTCACATTTCCTGGTGAATTTCTTCGATGACTTCCTGCATGCCTCATTCAACTAAAGCCCCAGGAAAGCAAGACCTGTGTCTGTTGCGTTTATTATTGTGTCCTCAGTGTTTAGGGCAGTTCCCGAAACAGTAGGCCCTCAACAAACAGTTGTTAATAAATGACCGAGTCCATATTCCTTTTTTTAAAAAAATTGTGGTACGGTATACATAACGTAAAGCTTACTGCTTTAACCATGTTTAAGTGTATAGTTCAGGCACATGAGTACATCCTGTTGTTGTTCAACCATCACCACCTTCCATTCCCATTTTCATCTTCCCAGACTGAAACTCGGCGCCCATTAAATACTAACTCCCTCACCCCTCCTCCCAGCCTCTGCCAACCACCACTCTGCTTTCTTTTTTTAAATCTCTCCTTTCTCCCCATGCTCCCGAGTCTGTATTTCTTGATGTGAAAAGAGGTTCATGATAGAGAGTTAATAAAAAGAGAGGTTATAAAGTAGAATGCAGCAAACACTGTTAATTCCCTCCTTCTCTTTCGTTTGGAGGGATGCCATGCTTACTGCCAGGTGATAAATTACAGTTGATCCAAAGCCAGGCATGACCATCCTGTTTCCCACTGCCAGTCTGGCCAGTGAGACCTGAAAAGAAATGTGTCGAGGTCACTTTTGAAAAAGTCTCCTGATAAAAAAGCAAACGTAATTAGGTTTGCTGGCCTTGGATACAGATTCCGTGGCTGGAGCAGCTTCAGCTGCCTTGCAACCATCAGGGAATTGCCGAGAGAATCACAGAGATTTTGGACCTATGACATGGTGAACCAAAGCCAACAACCACTGGTCTTCTAGTTACGGGAGAAAATTTAGCCCCTATTTGATTAAGCTATTCTATTTGCAGCTGAACTCACTCCCAATAGTCATAGACTATGACCCCATATATACCTACATGCAAATAGAAATAGGAAAAAAAATAAAGAGATCTCTCTGGGTGATGAGATTCTTCTTTATGAAATTTTTATAATGAGTATGTCAATAATGATCAGAAAATAACTTTTTTACATTCAAAAAATAAATGATGATGCTGGTTTCATTAAAAAAATAGAAAAACAAAATATTCCCCCCCCCCCCCCCAAATAGCTCACTCCCATCTGATCAGAGAGTCTTAGGAAAACTCTGATGAACAAATTCAAGCAGTGAATGCGGGGTTGGACTTGACCAAAACAGTGTGTGATTCTAACCTTACGAAGGAGGCAGGGTCAGCATCCAGTGAAACATAAGACTTTGAGGCTCTGTGAGGAGAGGTCAACCAAGCAAGGTCCTCGGAGCAGCTGGGAGGGCTGGGACTTGCCCTCAATGGCCCTCCTATCCTCTTACTCCTGCCCCCTCCTGCAGCCCTGAAGGTCCCACTGCTCCCTGTGGGCTTTGAGGCCAGACCCCTTGTTCCTGACCTAGGCATGTCCCTCAGCTCCCACAGGACACTTGAGCCCTTGCTCAGAGATTAGGCCCCAGGCCTTCCCTGCTGGCTGCCTTGCCAAGCGTGTTAGGGCATGGATGGATGACTGAATGACCGGATGACTGGGAGGAAGGGGTGCTGGAATCTGGGCCGGAGGCCTCAGGGAGATCAAGGCAGCTGCGGGATCAGCAGGTGGGGCTGATGGTTAGGAACACCTGTATTGGCTGAAAACAGGTTTACAGCAAGCAAGTTGCCTTCTCTTCCCACAACAAACCTGGGATTATCTCAGTGAAAGTGACCCTGGGGAAAAGTGGAGGAAAGAATGAAAAACGCCAGCAGAGAACAAAAGGGAAAATAACTAAGGAAGGGTGTTGATTCTGTACTAGGCAAATGGCCCCAGAAGGCCAATGCATTGCATGGGGACGCAGGCTGCCATAACAACAGCTAGCATGCTTCTGCGTGCCCAGCATGCCGCTCTTAGCCATGCACGTGTGTTAGCTAGTTTGATCTTCACAGGAGGCAGTGCCACCAGAGATGGACCAGAGGGAAGTGTCTTGGAGGGGGAGCAGGGGCAGAGATGGGCACCGGGGACAAGGGTCACTTAAGGGCCGGGGGTGGGGCCCTGGGGGTAGACTAGGTCATCAGGATGGTTCGTGTCCATGCTCATTCCCATGAGGAATCTGGGTATCAGTTATGTGCCCCGCTTCCTGTTCCTTTAGAACGAGGTGGACCAGCCTGGGTCAGTTTGCTGCCCCCACTGTTTCCGATCTCTTCCCTTCTGCCTCCCGCTCTTCCGAATTATGATGCTCAAGCCCTCTCCTTGAGCCTTAGTTTTCCCATCGAAATAAGGGGTGCCACCTCTTCCCATGGAGCACTTTTGATCTTTTTTCTGGGGGGTGTCTAGACACTGCCCCTTATTCTCTGTGGGATCTTCCCTGGCCTTAGTTTCCTCACCCCTGTAATGGGAGCGCAGCCCTGCCTGCCTGCCTCACAGGTGATGTGAGGCCTGGGAGTGGGGTTCAGGTGGTTATGGCTGTGTTGGAATTCAAGGTTTCTAGCCCTTATACTAGGCTCAGCTGGCTGCCTCCTCCTCTGCACCATTAACACTCCGACCAAGAGGAGATGGACCGAGTGAGGGCTAGTGGCCCCAGAAGAGACCAATGGCATGTTCCTCCTGGTCCCCACCCCAACTTGCCCTGGGGCTGCCGAAGATTTTTTCCTTTTACTCTAGACCTCAGGGCACTTGAGGCAAACTCAGTGCATGCCCTCGGGGACTTTGGATCCAAATGTCCAGTCCAGTGATACAGTTGGGTGTTTGTGTGGAGGGGTGGGGTGCCATCTGATCCTTTCCAGCCTCTGTCCTTCCTCTCCCCCATGCACACCTAAAATGGTGAGTTCCTCCCTTTTGCTTGTGCTGTCAGGACATAAAGCATTTTCACTGTCATCTCATTTGGCCTCACATCTCCGTGGAAAGGCTGGAATTATTGTTACCATTTTACTGATGGGTGAACTGAGGCTTAGAGAGGGGCAGTGACTTGCCCAGGGTCACATCACAGGTTTAGTGGCAGAGCTGGGATTAGTATTGGGTTCTGGTTCCCATCCCCGGGTCTTGTCCCATTTGCTGCCCAGCCTTGTCTGTGCTGCCTGGAGGAGGTGACTCTGAGGTGGGTCTGAAATGGTATGCAGGTGTCAGGTGAAGAATGCTGGGAGGGGCACTCCAGCTGGGAATAGCATGTGAAGAGGCTTGGACCCAGCTGGTGGCTGCAGGGTGGAGTGGGCGATCTGGACCACTCCAAGCAGTGCTACATTTTCGGGGAGTAAATCTGTGGTTCCCACACTATGGGCTGCCTCACAATCTCCTGGGGAGCTTATGAAAGGCAGATTGATTCCTGGATTCCAAGCCAGTCACAGGCATCTGTGCTTCCCACACACTGGTTCTCCACTCCCACCCCCTTCAGCTCTGACGCAGGTTGTCCCTGGGCCGCTCTTGGAGAAATGCAGCAGGACTGAGACAGACCAAGGGCAGAGCGGTGCGCAGGAGGTGGGGGGAGGGGGAGCTGTGGCGTGAGCCGCAGCAGTGACTGTAGGAGCGGGGCCCCTATTTAAAAGGGCCGTGTTCCCATCCACCTCACTGCTGACTCGTTTCCCCCCTTCCCTTTCCAGTTCTCTCCACAGCTCTTGTCACCGGCTCCCATACCGCACATCTGACTTCTTTATTGTGTTTTACTCCACAGGTGTGAGGGCTACGTGAGGGCAGGAGTTTGTCTGTCCTGACGTAACCCACTCACGTAATCCAGCACCTAGGAGAGTGCTTGGCACATGAAAGGCGGCAGTGGGGGCCGTTGTTGTGTTTTGTTTATTCTCATTTGTATTTTAGGTGGAAGACACCTGAGTGTGTTCGGAGGCTGGCAGGAAGAGGGGACAGCAAGCTTTGGTGTGTACAAGATGGAGACAGGATGTCGGAGAACTGTCCCTGGAAGAAGCTGGGGGAAGGCTGGGGCCCCGCAGCCTGCTGGCCCTCTGCTCCCGCTAAGCCTGCGGGGGAGATGCTGTGTGGGGGAGAGGCAGTGCCTGAGGTGGGCGCTGCTAGCCCGCATGTTCTCCATGAAGCAGCAGGCAGGGGGACCCCTGGGAAGAGAGGGGCGGGTGTGGAGGCCTGTGCAGTGTGGTGGGTCAGGTGTAGCTCCTGGGGGGCCTTTTGGGAGCTGGTAAAAACATTACTGAGGCTGGCACTCTGGTTGTGCCTTCCTTTTGTTCAGAAGCTCCCAGGATACCCCCCCCAGGAAGGGGCCTCAAGAGACATTAAAAACCAGCTTCCTGTCCTAACATCCCCAGCGGCCCATGCACTGCTCCCTGGGCTTGTCACCTCATTACAGCTGGACCACAAATCCTGAGTTGTCTCCTCCAGGAAGCCTGACTGGATGCAGTGCCCATCTTCTGGGCTCCCGTAGCACCTAGTCTGTCCATTCTTCATGTGACTCTCTCCTCCCACTTCTCATCACAGAGGCCTGTGCTCTTTCTTACCTGCCTCCCTGTCTGCTCTGCAGGGTATGATTTGTCCCAGGGGCTAGTGCAGACCACCAGGCTCTGCTTGGCTGTGAGGTTAGGCCCTGGTTTCTCCCGTCATGCATTGGACGCCCTCTGCTGGCCCAGCATGGGCACTGCTCCTGAGTGGCTGGAGGTCGTGTTCTCTAGGCCTATCTTCTCCCTTCCTAGTCTCTTCCTTCCTCTGTTCCTGAAACCCGTCACTGTGCCTTGAAATCCCAGTTCATCACCCGCAATACCCTTGTCCTCAAACGGCTCTCAGAACATTCCTTCCTCGTCTTCTCTGTGTAAAGTCCTCCTAGTCCCAAAGCACAGTGCTTACTCACTTTCTTCCTATAGCCTTTTAGCTGGGGCCGGAGGTGTGATAGGGGTCCTCCTTGCTCCTCACTGCCTCTTCCAGATCATGTCCTTCTATCCTCCATAAATGCTCGACGTTGAAGCTCCTGTCATCAGATTACACCCTTTCTGTACTGGAGACTTAGCTCACTGTCTCCTGCTGGGGTGGTCCCAACATCCTCTGGACTCTCAGTTCCCGCTCCTCCAAAGACCTCACCATTATACTCTTCACCTTGTTGCCACCTGTAGCTATATTTCCTCCAGAACCTCAATTTCAAACACCCACTGTCTGATCACCACTTTCCCTTTCTCCAGCCCGCTCCCAACTCCCACATTCTTCATCAACACCTGCGACACCTACTGTCCATCGATGCTGCTGACTTTGCACCTCTGGCTCTCCCTCACCTCCTCACACATCTCACCTCTGCCCCGCTGAGACCCTCGTCCAGCTTGTCTCCACTCTTTGCTCACAGGCGACCCCCTTGCCCCACTATTATCATACTTAGTGGGGAAAAGTCCAGCCCTGCTTAAACTCAAGTGTCCACCCACTCGGCTCCAGAGAGGCATACGTGCTTTCTGGTTTCACTCAGCTATCAACCACAAACCTCCGGTGGGCCCTTGAGGCTGTCCTACAGACCCACGCATTTCCTGAGCCCATCGCTCTTCTTGACTTATTTTACTTTTTATTTTAAAGAGGAGGAAATAGAAGCACAGAGGGGACTGCGTGACCTGCCCCCAGAGACTATGCCCCTACACCCCAAAGATGACTACATATTATACCTTTTCCTTTCTCCTCAAACCTCCAAAACCTTCTCCCCCATCCTTCCTTCTAGCTGATGCCTTGCTTCTTTTTTTTTAATGAGAAAATAAATGCAATAGAGAGCCTCTAGCAGTTTCTGCTCCATTACCCCCTCCCCCACCACCTGTATCTCTGTCCTTCACCTTCCTATCTGTTATTAGGATAGTGTTTGTTTTGCTGTTTCAAGGACAAACCCTCCACTTCTGCACCAGAAATCATCCCTTTTCATCTAAGAAAGATCCCACCATTTGCACTGCCAACTTTTCTCTCTCTACTGTATTGTACAGGTGGTTTAACTTCTGCAAGAATAGCTTAGTGTGCCTCTGTGTGTGTACATGTGCATATGTGTGTGCGTGTGTGTGTGTACACCAGGAAAGGAGTTCCTGGTTGGGAAGGAGGGCCAGGCCACCAGCATTTCCCACTGTCCTCTCCACCACCAGGCATTGTGGCCGTGATGCTGACTGCCAGGCTGGAGCTCACCCTGGCCAAGCTGAGGCAGAGACTGATCCAATTCTCTGCCAAAGACGTCTTCAATGAGGTCTGGTTCCCTGAGGACCAGTGGCTGCTGATCCCCAATCTCGTGGCCACACTGTCCCCCAGCACTCAGTCCTGGGAGCCATAGAACCTCACTCCCTATGAAGGACGTCCCAAAAAGTCCCATTTCACAGCTAAGGGAACTGCACCCTGGACACGCCAAATGACTTTCCCAAGGCCGCCAGCTAGGATGGGGGTGATTCTAGCAACTGAGATCCTGACATGGAGAGCATTTGTATGCCAGGCACTGTGCTCTGCTTCACACTCAGTCCTCATTTCTTCACAGCCTCCTCGTGAGGAGGGCCTGTGACACTTTCTATTTTACATGGAGGGAAACTGAGGCTTGGTACAGCTGAGCACCACTCTCTGAGGGCTCAGAGCCAGGGGCTGTGTCTGACTTCCAAGAGCAAGGAGGGGGGCCCCAAATGCCCCAGAGAGATAACAGATTCACCCTGACCTTCCACCTGGGAGGCTGAGCAGTGAGGTCTGGGGGGTTCAACCTCCTGATCTTCTCAGGCCTTGGAGCCTGGGTAGAGAGGAGACAGTGTTTTCCCTGAGAAACTAAGGCTCAGAGAGGCTGAGTGACTTTCCCAAAGTCACACAGCAGCTAGTGGCAGTTTTGAGAACCAGGAGTCCAGTCGCTCTGGCTAGTCTGTTTCTTACCTTGATTGTTTCTGGGTTTCCCAACTCTTGCCTCAGACCCTAAAGAGATGGAGTGAGCTGGCCTTCCTCTGCCCAAGCCGCAATTCTCACTGGACACTTGGCAGCCCTAGGAGGCCTGTGCTGAGGCCAGAGTGCAGCCCAGCCAGTGAGTGGGCCACAAGGCCAGTGTCTGTACTTCCTGCTGCCACGCGCCGGGTCCGAAGTGCACACTCAGGGAGTACGAAGTCCTGGGCCTGCAGAGAAGGTGACGAGGCACATGAGGGCAAGATAAGCGCCATGTGTCTGTCCCGTGCAGCTTTTCTATGTCAGCATGTGTCACCGCCGCACCCTCATGTGTCTGGAGGGCGGTTGCTATCAGCAGCTTTTACAACTATGCAAACAGAGTGTGTGTGTGTGTGTGTGTGTGGGGGGGGGTGGGTGGAGGCGGGGCTGGGCCAGTTTTTGCTTTTTGTCCAGAGTAGTGAGGTTTCTCTGGGCACCCTGCTTTTTTTGGGGAGAATAGGCATAAATATTGCCTGAAGTAACGCAGCACACATGCATTCCTTGACTGATCTTGATTCCTTGATTAACAAATCTGCTGGGGGCTGAGGGCCGGCCCTCAAAACTGCCAACGCAGACCTCCCTCAGCAGCTGCTCTGTAAGTCTCCTCTGAACAGCCACAGGGAGATTCTTAAAAGGCAGCCCTGGGACCTCTGTTCTTAAGCAAATTCAGAAGTTTTTACTGTCCCAGTTCTTGAGGACACAAACTGGACAAGCTCTTCTGTCCTGGGGCATCCACTCTGGTGGAGGAGAAGGACAATGAACAAAGAACTAATATCACAGAGTGCTTAAAAGATGCTGTGGAAAAAAACAACAGGGAAGGGAATGGTGGGGGCATTCAGGAGAGGTCTGAGAAGGTGGGAGCTCGCCTGGGGGATACCAGGAACAGCCGGGAGTCTGGGTGGGAACTGAGTGAGTGGGAGACAGGCCGGGCCAGCTGGGGTCCGAAGGCCACAATAAGGTCACTGGTTTTTGCTTGAGTGAGCTGGGAGGCACTTGAAGTCCTGAGCCCAGGGTAGAGGTAGGGTAGGGATGAAGGTGGGGGTGGGGTGGGAGAAGGGGGTATCTGCCCCGGGTCGGAGCGTATTCATTTTGCCTGCTTCGCTAGGAAGATGGCAGGGGACACAAGCAGAAGCAGGGAGAGCTGCTGTAGACAAGGAACATCTACTGTGAGTATCCAGGCCTAGGTGGCTGGGGCTCAGGCCAGGGTGGGAGTGTGGAGGCTGCTGGAACTTGAGAGAACAGCCTCAGATCTGGTGGGCTGGGCGTGGGTGGGAGCAGTGAGGGGTGGGCCCAAGGTTTTCGCTTCGCTCCTGGACACATGGTGTTACTGACCGGGTTGGGAACGCTGTGGAAGGTGTGGGTGCTGGGGAAGATGGGGAGTTCAGATTAGCGTGGTCATGTGCTGTGTACTACGTGGGCTTTCTTCAGTCCCTGGGCTCTGGCAGGGCACTGAGGCCTGTAAGGAGGGATGGACACTGACCCGCTGTGGGGCTCTCCCCGGGTCCTCCCACGTTCTGGGGCCCGCACAGTGGACAACACGTGTGTGGTAAGAAGCAGGAGCTGGGAGGTGCAGGAGGCAGGATCAGTGAGGGGCCATGGCCGCCACAGCCCTCTGCTGCGGAAGTCGGCTTTCAGGGAAGCAGGACACCCGGGAGCTCCAGTGACAGCGCCAAGGGCGGATGAAGGACTGGGACCTGGATGCTTCGCAATGGTTCCCCTTACCCGTTCCTCAGCCCGCCTCAGCCTGGGCTCCAGGAGGCACAAGATACGTCTTTCTGCAGCTGTGGTGCTGGCACTCTGGCAAAGGGCGGGCTCCCTGCCTGAGAGAACCTGATCTCAGCCTGGATCATTCCCTCCCAGACCTGAGCCGAACGGGAAGGCTGAGTGCGAAAGGCACTGGACCCATTCACTGTGACTCTTGTGGGGGAGGCCCTCAGAGGAATGGAAGGGCAGCTCCTTCCTTGAGCTCTCCCCACCTCCACCCGGCACACAAACATGCATGTATCTTTTTGGTCTGTTTATAAACAGCTCCCTCTTGCTTTTTTATAGCAAGAAGCTTTCCTAGACCTCTGCTTTGCTTTTGGAACTTGAAGATATTTATTCATGGTTCTGTAGCATTTATTATACATGACTTTTTAAAATAAAAACTTTGCCATGACTCTTGCTTGAATCTGTCTAGAATGCCTTGCTTATGCTAGGAACTTGATAAAAGTGTGTGAAACGTTGAGTAAATCAAGTATTTGAGGAGTACAACTAGTATTTTCAGGGCAAGTACTTGATGAATACTAGACTTGTCCTAGGATAAGATCAGTAGCTTCCAGTAGCTTCCCTGAGTCTCCCAAGCCGTAGGGTTCCCACTCCTTAGTAACACGTGCCTGATGGCATTCTAGATGCTCTGTCATCCGTGTCCAGCATTGAGCCCTGGGTTCCTGTGTCCTTTTCATTTTCTTCCCAGAATCTGGTGCAGGGCCTGGCAGTGTTTATGGATAAGTTAGTTGTACGAGTGCCCGATGCTTCTATAATGAATTGTACTATGCCCATGACCACTTTTAATGATTTGACATTAAGAAGTCTCAGTTTGCAAAGTATAATTATCTCATTCAACGTGGGACCTCTCAGGCCCCCACTCTGATGGTGGTGAGTGTAGCTTTCTCAAGCAAGGCCTTTCTCTACACAGTTTATATCATAAATAGGAGAACTGGCCTGCAAAGGCAAAAATCCTCTATTTTCTGACTATTTAGTGCCACAGAAAGCATTTAAGAGCTGCCAAATGCTGATGGCCCAATGCTAGAAAAAAAGAACTATGTGTTTATGGGACTGACACCTCTGCCTGCTGTGCAATGTGCCTCCCCCAGTGTCAGTTCGTTGGCTAGCCACACCTGGTCGGTTCTTATGATGGTCACAAGGAGTGGGGGAGGGCTGGGTGTGGGCCAAAGAGGAAGATCTGTAGCAGCAAACATCCCACGAAAGGGAAACCATGTGTGTAAACAAGGAAAGTAGGAGTGAGACTGAGACTTGAGGGGTGCAGCAAGAAACCCAGCTTGACCAGGGACATGATTTCTGCTGGGGACCACTTAGGAGACCTGACCTGACAGCTATGAGGGAGATGTCTGTCAGCCATCAGTCTGAGTTTGGCCTCTTTGCCCAAGCTTTGCGAAGGCATCGTGAAATGGTCGGGCAATCCAGAAGGAAGAACAGCAAAAGGCTTAGTAGACTCACTGCCCCCTAAAGGTGGACCTTGGTCACGCCACCAGTATAAAGTACTAAAGGAATCACAGTCCCATTTCAAACCAGGCCATAGTCCCTTGATGCCCCTGTGCCCTACCCCCACCCCCACCTTTTTCTGTTACATGCAGAAAAATGTGAGACTCCAACTCTCTATTTTGGAAAAATTTATTTTATACCCTTAGAAGCTAAGAACTCTGCCACTCATGAACTAATTTAGAATTAAGATTCTTCCCTAGTTTATCTACTTTCTTTTGAAATTTTATAAACAAGATTTTGTACACAAGAGGTAGCAGAGGAAAATTCCAGCCTGCTTGTTCCAAGCTCAGAAGGGAACTGCACACACGTCGATGTTAGCTGGGAGGGCGGGGCAAGACAGGGTAAGTCTGATGACACGGTGCTCTAGGTCCTACGATTCTTCCTAGTTGTCAGTGACCGTGTGAGAACTCCGGAAGTCGGGAGCACGATGCCTGCTGAGAACTCCGGAAGTCATGGGCAGGATGCCCGCTGGGATGCTCATCTGTTTTCTTTCCCAGAATGCCTCTAACGCGCAGACTTGGCATCTACGGTAGGCCTCGCAAAGGGAGCTTCTTGAAAACACACAGCATTGAGTTGGTTGTGCAATTCCTACTCGATTTGTAGACCATTTTGAAAGATTTATAAAAACATCTTCATCCAAAAAACTGGCAGTAAAAACGACAACTCTTCCCAGGTAAGCCTGTCACAATTGTCACTTTGTTGTACTATATTAAAAAAAGGTCATCAGCAGGTTCATAGACTGCAGCCATTGGAAATCAAGTGGTTACTGGCAAAGTGAGAGGGATGTCACTGCAGCAACAATGTAAGCAAAATTAACCAGAGCGTGTAACACACAATAGTGACAGTGATCCGGATGGAGCTGTACAGTGAGGACAGCAGGTGCTGGGGTGTGGAAGGCGTTGTTTCCATAGGAAATAAGGGGCTAGAAGTGGCAATTTCACTCCTGAATTTGGGCTCCTGAGTGCAGTTGCCAGCGATGATATCCCAACACATCTCATCACCGGCATTTCAATGTCATGTCCCACACAATCTTTTTGTGAGGATGGTGGTGGAGAGAAGGGCGAGGGTGGGGTAGAGATAAACAGTAGGAGTATTCACGTACTCAAAATCAATTTGAAAACATCACATTCAAAATTGCAAGAACATCAGAACCATATAAAATTTGCCAACCGCCTCTGATCATTTCTGAGGGCACAGTCCTGCTCTTAAATGCTGCCCCCCAGCTCCTCAGTGTCTGACCAAAGCCAGCACAGCCTGCAGGAGTCAGCATGGTGACACCATAAAGCCCAGCCGCACAGTAACTTCCACCTGCAACAGTGAGATGACTGGGTTGTTGAAAGTGCACCACCATGAAGAGCTGACTGTGCTGTCATGTGTCCACATGATGCAGAAGCCACCAAAAAGGCACTTGGGGCTGGCCGCACCTCTTTGACTTGGCGAATCCGACATTGGCAACCTGGCGCTTCCTAAGGCTCCCCTAGTTCTGTGCATGGTAAGTTGAAAATAAAGTACAAATGTAACTAAAGGCAAAACAGGGTTGAAAACTGTGTAGCAACTCAAAATACAAAATGTACAAAATACATAAAACATGTTGGCATATCCCTTACTCTTCCTGAAAAAAAGGGGAGCTGGCATCTAACCTGAAATGAGTGAATGGTGTTATACTGATTTGAGACTTAGGACGAAGTGGATGGTTGTTCACTTGCTTTCTAGTTATTTCTGTGAAAACAAATCCTGTCCTTATCTTTTCAGTGTTAATTACTCATGTTGAGAAAAAACAAAGTCTCACATTCCTTGTCTGTAATACTAGAAACTCACAAAGCAGTGTCTCCCAACTCAAATATTTAACTTCATATACAACCAGTACCAAAGGTTTTAGTAATTACGTTTTAAGCAAAAGCAAATGATTGCAGATCACATGATTTAAGACTACAGTTTATTCAATATGTCTCCAAGCATTAAAAAGATGATTTTATGAAGTCAAACTCAATAAAATTACATCTTAAAGTGCTTTTTATTTTGTCATTTTTAAAATTTGTTTTGGGAACAACTCTTAATTTCTTTAGTGAATGATGTTAAAGAATGCACCCTGTACTTCTGGAGAACATGATATATATATATATTTTTTATTGCTCTTTTCAATCTCAGTTATATCAGAAAAAAATATCTTAAAGAGCTTAATAATTCCCCTATTTTTGATCTTGGTAACATTTCATCAAGATCCAAGTTTATGCCCAGGGCTCTCATCCAGACCCATATGGAATTCTGTACAAATGAGGAGACATATTAAATACAAAGGTCTGTGTAAACTGAATTCTTTACTATTTTACAATGGAAACGAATGTTATCACATATCTTTACATCATTTTAAATTGGATATCCCTAATCAATGTTACTGCAAGATTAAAAATTTGCCCCCACATATCTAAAGGTAGCTTCCTTTTTTTTTTTTTTTAAATATAAAAACCAAAGGAGTTTCTTTTGTAGCATCATAGAGAAAGCAATAGCTTTACCCTCACTCACTCTTGTATGTTCAGGTAACAAAAAAGTCTGCCACTGGCTTGATTTCATAAAATCTCCAGAGAAATGTGAATCCACATATGGACCAGGCCCTGGGACTCTGATCCACAGGCCAGAGTTCTCCCACTGCCAACAGCTTCCAAACCTTCTGGCCAAACAGTGCTTCCTTTGAAAATGCACACGTCTCCAGAGCCAAGGCAGGCTCTCCCAGTCCAACCTCCAGGCTCTCGTAAGGGTTCAAGGATGAAATTCTGATTTCAGAGAGGTGCTGAGCATCCAGTAACTGTGACTTGACTCCTCATCCTGTGCTGGGCACGTTCCTCTAGGGATCAACGTCGTCAAGGTCACTTCTTAACTCGCCAATCATCATGGGCGATTCTGAACCCTTTGGGAAAGGAAAGGAAGTAATTTATATATAATAAAGTTAGAGAAAAAGGTTTTTCTATGCCAACTGACTTATTTGTATTCTGTAGTTTAAATATGTCTTCATTTAACAACTTGATGTTTACTGAAGGGCAATAAAATAAAACACCTTGTATTTGACAATTCCTAATTATGCAAAACTCTGATTTCTGTGTTCTCACAAAGTCACAGCGTTACCGTGCAACGAGGCAGCTCTTAGAACTCTGGGGAGCACGGTGATACAGTGGAGAGAGGCGCTGGCTGACCCGACATCCGCTCTGTGCAGGAAGCTGCACCGCGCTGCCCAAGACGGCTCTGGGTCATTCCTGAGTCTGAATTCTGTCTCTGTCACCGACTGTGTGTGTGGCCTTTGTTTTATACCAAAGTTTCGAATGCCTACCATGTGTCTTGGGGTTGATCTAGCTGGAGTGGCAGTGGGGAGGGAAAATCTCTGCCCAGTGACACTGAGTGGGAGTGAGAGAGGGCTGAGTGGGATGGGCCTGAGGTGGAAGGAACGAAGTATATTTGATAAACTAAAGGTCACTGTATCCAGAACTCAGAAAATGAGGGGGAAAAGGTATGTGGGGTCAAATCAGGCAGGACTGCATTGAGGATCTGGCCTTTACTCTTAACAACAATGGAAAACCATTGCAAGATTTAAGCCAACAGAGGGAGATTCTTATAGAAACTCAGAGATGAAGGTGCTTATGATGATGGAAAAGATGGATGAGAGATGCTTAAAAGGTCAGTCTGAAAGGATGTGTGAAATATATGAGGAAGCTCTCCAGGATGACAGCCTGTACACAACGGTGTTATTTGTGAGAAAAGGAACACTGAGGGAAGACTAGCCTGGGGTGGGGTGGGGCTGGGCATGCTAGGTGTGAGGTGTCTTTGAGACATATCAGGTGGAGACATCAGGAAGATGGCTGTATGTTCGTGTATGGCACTCTGAAGAATCAAGGCCAGGCTGTGGGCAAGAGGACACGATAGAGACTGAGGAACATTTACTAGTGGCCCAGTTAAGAGGCTTAACTGCTGGACAGGAGACTGAGAAAGCACAGGGAGTGGGGTGGAAGAACTATGAGACCATGGTGTCATGAAAGCCCTAGGAACAGAGTGTTTCAAAAAGGAAGGAGTGGCCAACAGTGTCAGAAGCTGCTGAGTGGTCAACTCAGACGAGGACTGAAGATGTAGGCTGCTTGTCACTCCAGCTGCTGAGATGGAGAGGAGAGAAGGAGGGAGTCAGCCTGGATGAAGACGAAGAACGAGCGAGAGAGAAGAAACTGAAGACAGTTAAGCTCTGACAATTCTTTGGAGAAGTTAGGCTATGAAGAAGAGGAACAGGGCAGAGATAAGAGGGAAGAAAAGAGTGTTTTTAAAAGATGGAAGAGAAGTGAGTATTTTGAAATACTCCTCAGAGGGATCTGTAGAGAGGGAGAGGTTCAGGATCCAAAGAGAGGGAGAGATAAAAAGACAGAATGTAGGGTTTCTGGCAAGAAGGTGAGAGGTGTGTGTGTGGGCGCTTCCTGTAACAGGAGAAATGAGGATGGGGGGCCCGCAGGGGCTGTAAGCCTGGGAGCCAGCAGGTGCAGGAGCTCTTGTCTGATAGCTTTTATTTTCTCTGCAAATAATGTAGGTGAGCCTCAGTTCCCCTTCTGTAAAATCAGGGTAAGAGTGATTCCACAAGGTTATCAGGATTTAAAAGGTTTAAAAAAAAGGCACATGAATATCAACCGGATTCATTTAATGAGGCCTCTACCATGCACTGCGACAGAGCTACAGAGAAGGCCACCCTTACAGAGGTTACAGACTAGAGAGAAGACACACATACACCATTACATTCGCATCTATTTCATTATTTTGCACATAGTAGCTGTTCAATAATTATTTCATTCCCTTTTCTACTATAGTGATTAGTATTGAAAATGTTCCTTTTTACAGGAAAGCGTAAAACTATTCTTTGACTCCCCTGACGAGTAGGTAGGTTTCAATGGCATGAGGCCCTCCTTCCTTTCACGGGTCCAGGTTTCCAGGAAGGATGGTGAAAACAAAAGCTGGAGGGAGGGATTTTTCATAACCCGGCAGAATGAAGTGCATGAGCTGGAATGAACACAGCTATAGCCTGGCTTTGTCAGGACTGGTTTGAACAGCCAGCCACAGGCTGAGGTCAAAGCCTTGCACGAATTTTACACTGCAGCCCTGTTCCACTTTGTAAGCATATTGTTAGTGAGACCTGAACAGAGATCACACTGGAGGGTGGAGCTGGTGACTTCTTTTTCTCTCGATTACGAAAATTCTTTTTGGAACACTTCAGAGCAAGTGCTGTCCTTTCAAACAGGGATATGCCCTACAGTTATACCTGTTGTAAATGCCTCTCGCCATTCTCATTTGCAGGACTGCTCTCCGATCCATTACTGCTTCCTGATTGCTCTTTTTCATTCAGCAAAGCTGTGGCATATGCTAAAGTATCCTGTGGGAGATTTAAACACGAGAAGAAAAAGTTAGGGAGTGGCAGTGGCGGCAGCACTGCCAAGAAAGACTGCCCTTTACTCGACCCTCGGAGGCACCAGGAGCCTCCCCGAACCTCTGTGGCATGTGGCGGCCAGACTGACCAACCCACACTGCTTTTCTTCTAGGCCAATAAATACTTCGCAAACTGTATCCCAACTTGTTGTCTTTTCATAGAAATTCAACGGCTTCTTCTGTTCTTTCTCATTTTCAACCTATACCTCTCTTCTTAGAGGCTGCAGTTTCCACAAAGTATGCGGAAAATCCTGCCCGAGGGGTTTTAAGCCACACGAAGCCAAAAGGCAACGCTCACCTGCGCTGAGATCGTTCGCTGGAAGGTTTTCCCAGTTGACGTCTCATTAGAGACGTTACTCTGCGGTGTCCAATAATGTTCTGACATCTAAGACGGAAGGTCAGAAACGGCATCAGGGATGACAAATGAGCCCACGAGTCCACTATTTCTACCATTAGGTAGTAGAGTATAAAAGCATTTAACCAGCATATAAATCTACCCAGACCTTCTATCACATCGAGAGATTCTGTCCTGGAATACTTCACTTCCACTCTTAGGAGCTCAGTAAAACGCTACTTCTTATACATCATCATCCCTAACTTTTTCACCTATAAAGTTAAGACACATGTATTATGGAATAAACTTAATGCATAAAGTATCAACTGCACCAAAAAAAAAAAGCCTGAGGTCTGAAAATACTTTGAGGCTGGTCTCAAATTAAGTTTAAGAGATCTCTCCTAATAAGACATGCTGCGATTGATTTCTATGTTACAGCCAGAAAAGTTCAATATGCAATCACCTTCTTCTGAAGCCACTGTACAGCCCAACTCCAGTGGTGGGAATTCTCCTTGAAGTACTCTTTAGCAGCAGGACACCTGGTGATTGGAGATTTAAATTAACCAAATGCTTTCTTTGAAAATATACTTGTTTAATCTATAGCACCTATTTATTTTGAAACACAAAAGCTGTTTTCATTAAATTTCATATTTGAAGATGGTGATATTGCCACTAGTGTGTGTATAAAACGGATGCGTGAAGGATATGGAAGGACACATAAAAACACTGATATCTGAACTGTGTGTGTGCTGGCATCAGACATACAACGTGGACCCAATACTACTTGGAAATGCCACTCTTACGCAGTACTTATGATAACATGTGCCAATATCAAGTCTAATTAATGAACCACAATTGCAGCAGGATGATCTCCATCTGTGTCCACAATGCTATGTCATCTGGAAAACTTATGTTCATGTATTATTTCAGTGGGGTTCTCATTTATATCTGTTTGGATACTCAAATACAGATTAAGCCCAACAGATTTCTCATTCTTATTTTGGTACAAGTCCAAGGATGGCAATACTCATGCCTAATAATCAGCAAATATCTGGAGAAGAATAAAGTAAGCTATAAAGAAGGCTTGGTGCAAGACTCAGAGATGGCAGTACAGTTTGCTTAGTACCCTGGGTTATCATGTGGGCACTCTGATCTTTTGTTTGTCCATGTACTAAGTAGGGGCATTACTGTAGCAAACCACTAAGGTTCCTTCTAACGTTGAGAACCTTTGTTTTCCAAGTAACTATCAACAGAAGAATAGATAAGCAAAACATGGTATATCCATACAGGATAATCCTCTACTTGAAGTCAATCAGCTTATGCTGTCACTTAAAACAATGATCCCCAATGTTTCTGGCACCAAGGGACCAGTGCTCCTATGAGAAGCTGATGCCTGATGATCTGAGGTGGAGCTGAGGTGGTGATGCTAGTGCTGGGAAGTGGCTGCAAATATAGATAAAGCTTTGCTCGCTGGCCCACCACTCACCTCTTGCTGTGTAGCTCAGTTCCTAACAGGCTGTGGACCAGTACCGGGGATTGGGGACCCCTGATTAGACCTGTGATACAAGGCTAATAACAGTTCCTAACCTCGTATAGCTGTTGCTCAGATTAATGAGAATACAGGCAAAGTACTGAACATAGTGCTTAGGTTCATAAAGTAGCTGTAGCATGATTTTATCTCTTGAGCGACTGTTCTGAAAGCGGGGACCTAGAACCTGACAGAGTTGGCAGTTAGTTAAGTTACATTAATGAAAGGTATCTCGAGTGAAGGTTCATGAACTCTTGCTGTTAAGGTCCCCAAATCTGCCTTGATTCCTGTCCTTCCTGCAAAAGCCTGGTGGGTTAGCCTTTTTTCTTGGATTCCCTAAGATCTGCTACTCTTTGAATACTTCCACTTCACATCTCTTTGTGATCATTTGAATAGGCTTCTAAATCATCCAAGCAAGCATGCCCTGACTAAGTCAGACTCTTTAGATACTAAAACAAGGCAGTTTTTTCCCTGGTCATATCTGACTTGTAACTAAAAAACCCCCATTTCCTCCCTGCATTTTGAGTCAATACTTACTTTTGAGCAAGAGTTACAAGAAATTTGACACACTGGTAGCAGCGACTGCTGTCCACATGATTACTGTGGTGCATCAGGGCTGAAGGGAGAAAAGAAGGAAATTTAATAATAAAGCATTCAACTGAAAGTGGGTCTAAGTAATAAGAGCTCTCTTGTTCTGAAAATTTACAACAAACTACTTTGATAAGCTGACAAGGAACTTAATTGAAGCATGGTGTGCTGACTGATAGGATCCCCCAAATCCTAAACAGGTAGAAACACTAAATTAGTATTCAAGAAACATATGTGGTGAAGTGGACTTTCAGGAGAAGTGAAAAGAACTACAATTTATACTGGCTGATAATTCATCAGAGACCTCCAATTTTTCCATCCATCATCCTAAGAAGAAGAACATAAAACTTTTATTTTTAGTTTGGTAATGAAATTATGCTATTAGTTCAGTTCAACACAATTATTCCTGCGGCGGGCTTGAGGATTTAAAGGTAAATAAAGCCTGGCCCTTGCTCTTGAGAAATAAATGTATAATCTATAAGTTCCAGAGAGACTGGGTGCTGCTCTGAGGATAGTACACTTCCAAGGGGCAGCCCAGAATGTTATAGCTACAGAACTTTTTAGCTTAAACATCTTTTCTGCAATAAAAGGAGGTCCTAAATCTTCTCTTAATATAGCGCAAAATCGAAAATGATTCAGATTAAGTGGAAATACAGCTAGAAAGTGTGAGCTGGATGAGAGTATTTTTAACCAAACTTTTTCTACGAAATTGCTCACTGAAACCGCTTTAGCCTTCTGAAAAAGAAAGCTCTGCCAAAAACCTATTACGTGTAGACAACAGAAATTTGGGTGTGCTTACACCACCGGCAAAACGAACAAACAAACAAATAAAAAACCATAAATATAAAATAATAAAATAAAATTAAAAATCACATTTCATGAGCTTGACAGTATCATGAGTCTGAGGTTTTAGTTTTTTTCCTCCCCAGTGGCTACATGAGTGAGAATGAGAGATTTCCCACGCTTGTTGCAAAAAATCACAGCACCTCGAATCTTATCGGACCCAGTAAAGGGACCCCGGGTTGTACTGTACTGACTAAAATTAGGAGAGTGCCCAGGGTAATTAGGTCCTCATGTATTAATTCTCATGACTAGAATGAGGGAGCCCGAGGGCCAGGCTTCTGCTGGACTGCTCACTAACCTCTGCCAGGGCAGGGGGGCAGACCTGTCGGGGAGGACCGCGTAAAACGACAGCTATCTGCATATTCGCTACAGTCCTTTCCTAACAAGGCCGGGCATACTAGTAATCCATTTTCTGTCTCAAACACAAATTTGACTCTCTCTACTTGTATGGGATCTTCGATGACCTGTGAGAGGAAAGAAACAAAGGTTAGTAAATGAAAGAAGGAACTTGTGTTATAGCCGCTAGTGCTTTTTTTAAAAAAAGTAATTCAAGAGATTAATTTAGTTTATAATTTAACAAAACCCAATACAAATAAATATAATGCTACTGCCATATAGCTCAACAATATCTTAAACTTTAAAGTAAAGATGAAAAACTACTAAGTAAAATCTGAAGAGCCATTCATTTCCTTTTGATGTGTTCTTACTCACAACACCTACAATTCTCTGTGGATTATAAAGACATACATTTCATGATCCCAAGGATAAGAGGTCTAACTTGTTTACCAAAAACGTGTCAAAGTTTTGCTATAACACCTTGATGGGGAGGTTTATGCCATGACACATAAAGCTGGATCCGTGCCTTACTTTCGATATAGTTCTAGTGCCTGGCACCCAACTGTGCCCAGTGCAGTAAATCAGAAGGTCTGTTGAGCAGGTGAACAATACGCGGCCCTACTCCTGAGGAACAACAACCTTCCAAAGTCTGTAAAATCACTAGGACCAAAGGAGGTAAGGGAGTAGGGAAAGCTAGGATTTTAATAAATGGCATCAATGGTATATTTCCTTATTCATAAGTATTCATTAAAAGCCTACCCTTTTTCCAGGGGCCTGAGTGACTTCAAAAAAAAAATGCCCATCCTTTGCCAAGGTGGGGATCTGAAGGGAACCTAGACCCTCCCTCCCTCTCTTTAAGGAGCCCCTGGGCTAGTCTCTCTCATCAGCTCATAAGTAGTCACCAAATTCTATTGATTCTCTTTCCAAAACACATCTTGATCTGTCCCTTGTCCTCTGCTACCCTCTCTCTCCTCAGTATAGGTCTTGTTATTTAACACTCAGACTACTGCCATAGACTCCTATATGGCCTTCCAATTCCAACCTTGTTTCCTTCTTTAGGGCATCCTCTAAGACCACAGCCTGGAAAATCTTTCTAAGACATAAATCGGGTCACATAACTCTCCTGCTTAAAACCTTTCCATGGTTCCCCAGCACTGATAGCAGAGTTTACAAAACAATTTGGGCCAAATAAAACAGGCCTGTAGACAGAACTCTGGCACCAGGCACCAGTGTGCAGCAACTGGCTCACAGGAAAAAGTACTCATACACTGGCACCAGAAATCTTTCAGGATCTGGATGGGCTTCTTTCCCCAAGCCCTACCCAGTTCCCACTCCTTCTAGTCATACCACTTACTTATCGTTCACTGAGAAACCAGGTGGAAAGCATGGATTAGGGGCCAAGTTGCTTGGCTCAGATACTGGCTTTGGGCAAATCACTCCATTCCTCTAAGTTCCAGTTTCTAATGTGATACTGTATTTCACTGATTATAAGTGAAATTTCCCCCCTGCTTTTCATATTTCCAAAACTGAGATGCATCCTACCACAAATTACATTTTAGTTTCACGGCTCATAAATATTTTTAGTGCACAGTGACAATCAACCAATCAACAGTATCTTAGATTTAAACTATCTGCGGAGCTGGAAAGTTACCTGACAGTTACCGTGAGATTTAAAAGGATATCTGTACTTAGCATAGTTTCCTATCCACAGCAGGGCCATCCATTGCTCCTTTGCTCTCTGCACTACAATTGCCTGTGCACTTGTGTACTCCCTCCCTCCCTCACTTCACTGTGAGCCCCCAAGAGGTGTTTATTATTGCTCACTTCTAATCAGTAATGCATAAAAAATGAATGATATGAAGAAGACTCAGTAAGTGCAGACCAAATGAATGGAAAAACACTATAAGGACACACAACTTTTTATTTATAAACAATGCTGACTAATACATACCTAAATACAAGTGAATCAGAACACTTATGACTTACCAATATCTCATGAAGTAGTTGAAATGTATTCTTTAACTCATGGGGTGGAGCTGTTTCCAGTTGATTCTGAAATATTTTTTAAAAGCATAAAAATTCCAGTTAAATCTTCAGTGGAAACCACGTTGGAGTGTCAACGTGGAATCCAACAATGTTGGATTCAAGTCCTACTTCTACCACTATCTGGCTGACCTTGGACAAGTCAATTCCTCTTTTTGGGCCTCAGTTTCCCCAACGCTAAATCTAGGAACTGAAACACACAACCTCTGTAGTTCTCTCAGTTGTAAACACTTTGTGCTACTTTACTATGAAATTAGGAAAGAGAGAGGAGCAAAGGCAGAAAGAAAAGAATTTTAAGTTACTAAGTAGTAACATATTTATGTTTCATTTGTACATATTCTATTTTGTCTTCCAAAATATGCTGGTTATAGCTACGAGAATGCAAATGAGAATGCTCTGAGATAAGTATGCTATGAGTAAAGTATATAAGAAAAGTTAGCTTATGAAATAGAGAAATCTACCAAGACATACTAAGTGAAGAAAGCAAGGTTCAGAAAACTCACATTGCTTTGTGCATTTTAATAATCTTATACATTTATGGGTAGGGAACTAAAACGGACACTGCATTACAATACCATACTTCCCAGGTGTCAGGTCTGGTACTAAGGAAGCCCTTCACATACCACACACACCTCACTGAATCTTCACAATCTGTGAAGTCATATTTCTGCCCATTTTGCAGAGGAAGAAACTGAATGAGGTCATACATTTACTAAAGAGTAAGGAGAGAAACTCAGCCCCCTCTGATATAGGTCTGTACAGAAAAGGCTGAGAGCAAAACACATTTTAATGAGAGCCTGAAGACATAATCCACTGACCACACGCTACTTGTTAGCACTACATGTATTACGATTAGAAATCCTAGTGCAGGTAAGAGGGTGTGGCAGAAATTCTGTGGTCAGAAGCTAATACATATGGTACAAACTTACGGAAAGAGGCCTGGGAGGCAACACAACACAATGTGACAGTTTTGGTTCCTGAGGTAGGGTCGAGAGGAGATGAGACTGGTTGGTGTTGGTCAAAGAAGATTTTGGTCTTATTTGTATGTCTTAATTTTTCACACAGAGAATGCAGTCATGTATTATCCATGTAATTAAAAGATTAAAACAGAATAAAGATGGTATGTGTAGGCTTAAAGGATTTTCTGGTAACCCCGGAGTGGCAGTGAACAATATGATTAAGAGCACAGCCCTGAACCCAGACTGCCAACATTCAAATTCCCACTCTGCCACTTACTAGTTGTGTGACCCTGGGCAAGTTAATTAGTCCGTGCCTCAGTTTCTTCAACTGTAAAATGGTGATAATAATAGTATCTACCTCATAGGACTACTTGAGAATTAAGTGGCCTAAATATGTAATATGCCTGGACTAGTGCTTGGCAACCAGTAAGTGCAATATAAGTAGGAGTAATTACTGTATTGATCAGAGCTTTATAATGAACTATATTACTATTTCAGAAGGGGAGAAAAACCTAATTTTGACTTTAAGATGTTGCCTGGGAGAGAGGGATATTCTACAATTGGAAAACATTTTACACAATAATGGTGACCAGAGCATTATTAGCTATAAAATATTATTCTTAATAGTAAAAATTAAACCAAATATAAATGTGCATCATCATGAAAAGAAGGGTTAGGTAAACATAGTACATGAGATGATGAAATGTTACCCTCGCAGATAACTTTTAATGAAATGGAAAAATACTTATAATGTCAAGTAAAAAAAGGACAAAATCATAAAGATAATAAAATCCTTATTATGTTAAAATACATGCATAGAAAGTAAAAAGGAAACAGATGTTCATGGTGATTATCAATGAATGATGGGAGTTTGAGCTCTTTACTCATTTTTTTTAAAAATAAGCCTATATTACTTTTATGATTAGGAAAAACATTAAGGTTATTAAAAGAAGCCTATTAATGGGAGCAAAGGATTGCTTTCCTAGAGTCTCAAAGCTATCAGGCTCTCAGAGTTAACTGAAGTCCTCCTACCTTAATGAAATGCAGCATAGTGAAGGAAAAACGTTCATTACAGAAGCAGCAGTACACCACCATCTCGATGAGTGCCAGGAGTGAGCCAGTCAGCTCCCGCAAAGCAAACATTACCTAGTGGGAGGGTATAAAGGAGTAAGCGTTTTTCAAGTCAGTTAATTGTTGACAGATAATTTCTGGCTTCAACTGAAATTTACTTAGATTTAATATCATCAACATTGCATCAAAATAGGGTTTCTTAACTGCTAGATGTCCAAGGATAAACTTCAGAGCATCTAGGTCTGTTGGAAATTTAACACGATTTTGTTCAAATGTGCACCTTTTTCTTGGGAGTCACTTTCATCAGATTTTCAAAGGTAAATGTTCCCCCACTAAAATAATTACTGATAGATCCAAAAAACACAAAATAGAAAGCTTAAAAAAGGATATGTATAGCACAGCACTGTTGATGCAGTTAAAAAACCAGAATGATATATACTGTTCATAGACTCACATATGTGTAGGTCAAGTTATGAAAGGGTTGGAAGATTAAATTCTCAAAAAGGAGTGGCTCTGGGTGGGCGGGGAGCAACCTGGACTGCAGATAGGCCAGACAGCATGTGCCACAACAGAGGCTGTGAGATGCCCACTTCTGTGCTTCTGAGGTATAAAACATGTGTGCTTCAGAAGTGCAGTGTATATTCCAGGACCAGGGACACCAAAAGAGATTGAGAACAAAACCCTCTGATAATAAACTGAGTAACTGTGACTGGTGAGGTGCCATTTTCCTACTGGACCTAGAGGGGTACTAGCTAGGTTGGACCTGGAGGTCCAATTCTTGGTTGCAGGGAGGACTAATATTCTCTTCAACTGATTCTTTGATATATACATAGGGAGAAAAATTAATTTGAAAGAATCATCTCTTTTCTAAACAATACTCTTCTTCATCAGAATAACATGCAAAATATAACTAATAACAAAAGGTGTTTTTCTTCAAATGGGAGAAATGAAAAGAAAATGGAACAAGTACATACCTCTAATAGGTACGGTTTCCCTTCAGACAAGAACAACAAAGCTTCTACTTCCTCATGGAGAGGCAGCAAAGGGCTTGAGGGAGCAATGCTAATAGGTGGCCGTTGTTTAAATATACCGGGACCTTTAGGAGACCAAAGCAACAAAACCTGTCTCACTTGATGTTATATCATGAAACAGACATCTACAGGTAAAGTGATTCTCTCAAGATTCACACACACAACTGCTGAGTACTTACAACCTGTTCTGCCACAGTCTAGTAGGGAAGCCAGACATGTACAGGAGTAAATGTTCACCTATTTCTTTCAATTTCTGCCTAAGTTGTAGGTTCGACTATTTAAATTTCTAGATTCCTAGTGACATCCCCCAGCCCCCCAAGACAATATTTCAAAGAAGTAAAAGTATAAATTGTATATGACAAAAAATTCCCAACATGACTCTGAAGAGACACGGGACAAGATACTTTTGTTCCTCAAACAACTATTCTCAAATAATGGCCAACACCACCTATGCTAAGCAGAACCAACTCATTAGATAGGGTTATCTCATTTACTAGAAAACAAGGACTCATATTGTAATTTTCTTTTACAAACCTGTCTGAACCCATGAATCAGGCAGCTTTGTCTTTTTTGATTAATGACCCAGATTTAGGAAGCAAATTCTCATCCCATAACCATCCGAGCGCTACCCCAATGTTTTTTAGAGAATCAATGAAGATTTCAACATTAGAGTGATGCACTGTGATTTTTATCTAGTTTCTTGAGTTCAGATCTCACAGGTCAGACAACATTAAAAACCCTACTACAGCGTCTGGGTCAGAGGCTTGCATTCACATACTGGTTGCTATGCCATTTACTAGCTGTAAGACTTGTGGACATTACTAAACATCTCTGTATCTTAGTTTCCTCATTTGTAGAAGAGAATAATGTCGCTCTCATAGGTTTGCTGAGGGATTATAAGCACAATGAATAAACTTAACGTACCATGGAAAGGCAAAAAACACAGAAAATAATACTGTTTTTTGTATTATTACTGCAATTGTTATTGGTGCTGTCATGACAAAGCCTAAGAACAGTATAAAAACATGGTACACGCACAAGTTAGAACGGTGAAAAACCATACAGGGCAATTTGTGTCTGTTATGTTAAATGAAGACTGAAATTGGTTCTGGATGATAAAATAGAAAATGTTACCAACTATACCTTATCTTCAAATACATTTCAATGATTTTATTTACATCTGAATTTATATCCCCTTTGTTTTTACAAAGTACTTTAACATTTTATCTCATTAATCCTCAGTATACCTGGGTTTTAAAAAATATTTCCATTTTATACTAAGGATCCGAAGGGCCAGGTGGCTTGGTCAAGGTCACATAGCTAGGAGACTCCAAGCCAGACACTGGCTATTTTACCACTAGATCAGGTGTGTCAATTATGGTAATGAAGGAAGTCCAAATTAGCCTTTAATCCTACAGGTCTTTTAATACTTACACACCCCTCCCAAGTAAATGAATGACTTTCATTGAAACAAACCAGTAATACGAGTTTAACATGAACTAAAAAGAAAAATTTTGCGTGTTCCTCAAATATCAAATAGCCAAATGAGAAATAAGTGATATCCTTTTAATTGCTAACATTACTTTCCATGCATTATTGACAAATTCAGTATCTCTTCAGTTTTCTGACTATTAAAGATACGTGAAAGCTCACCAACATTCCTTTGGGAAGAGACATCTGAATGCAAAACGAGTAATGCCACTGTGTTGTGAAGATTCCCAAATTCTCGTGCTTGTGCGGAACTCCATCGACGGATCTGCTGTCAAAGAACACAAAGCGGATGTTGGTGTTTAGTCAGAAATAACACAACGAGGGAGGGAAAGGATGTGCTGATTATGATATCTCTGGGACACAATTATTTTTCTCAATGTCTGATAGTAAAAGAGGTCAAAGTATAAAAAGTCACAGGTTTTAAGCTAGCATGAGTGTTTTTCCCCTTAGAATATTAACTCATATTCTAAAACAATCCATTCATATATTTCAGTTCCGGTACTGAGAGCTCACCATGTGCCAGATGCTTTCCTGCACCTCAGTGTGATGGGGAGCACCCAGGAGGCTGGTGATCTGGAGGCCTGGCCCTGCTCTGTCTGCCACTCGCTGTGCTGTGTGGACATGAGTTCTTACCGTAACATGTGCCCGGCCTCTTTGCATAATGGCAGAGATAATAACCTAACTGTTCTGCTCACTTTGTGGTTGTGAGGACCAAATGAAACCTTAAAAGTGAACATGTTTTCACAGCTACATGCTTCGTAAATGTAAAACAATACTGATTGTAAGTGAAGCTGAATTACAGTGAATTTAAATCAATCACCATTGTCAACGAGGTCCCTGATGTGGAAGAGCCTGAATTGAAAAATAGATATTATAAATCTCTACATAATATCCTTACACAGGGCCGGCTATGGTGTCAGCACTTGTTTTTTAATACCAAAAAGCCCAAGTGGCACAGTGGTAGACAGGAAGCTGAGAGGAGGCCTAAGCACCAAATCTGTCTCCCCTAATAATGGAAAGAAAACTTTCCTATGCAATGCATTACTTGCAGGGGAAACCAGAGCTGGGTCTGAATCCCAGCTCCACAACGTTTTAGCTTTGTGTCCTTGAATAAGTGACTTAACTTCTCTGTGTTGTAAATCCTGTCTGAGATGGGGATAAAACTGCCTATTTTACTGAATTATGAGGATTAGAGGTATACCATATAAAGTGCCCAGTCATGTCTGGCACATAATAGGCGCCCCATATAGTATTTATCATTACTGTATATTCATATTTTGTGTATTTTAAATGTATCAAATGAAAGAAATATAATAGATGGGAGAAATATACCAACATAGAAACTTCAGACAGGAGAATCATTTTCACATATGTCTAATCCTATTATTATTACAAAACAACTTTTCTTTCATTTCCTGAATATTAGTGGTAGTATATCTGCAGCAACACCTTTCAGCATGTAACAGTACAATTCCCTATTTGGAATCTGGCCTTGTTATCCGCATCCCAGAAGCAATAGCCTTGCTCACAGTCTTAGAGAGCAAGTGGGACACCCAATGCCACTATTCCTTGTAGGTTTTCGAATCCATCTTCCTGCCAGAACTCATAACTCCTCCTATGACACTTCACATTTTGACTGATACTCTAGTTAGTCATTTCTGTGGGTTATTACTAGGAAAGTCTACGAGAAAGCTGTAAAAATAATTAAACTATAAAGAAATTTCAAGTCTATATAGTTCTAGTACCTGGACTTAGATCAGACTCTTATGAAATTAAAGATATTTATTACCTACAGAGAAACAAAGTGGTTACAAAAACCATGGCAATTCACTGGGCTATAAAAGTAGGCATTACCTGATTGTTTTGCCGATTGGCTCCTAGGAGAAAGCTGATCATGTGTCGCAGAGCTGAATGCCTCAGAAGAAGATCTCCTGCCCTAATACCTTGCTGTCACAAGATATTGAGAATGACAAATTATCTTCCTATCCAGACAAAAATTAGTTTTAAAAACAGTTAAATGAGAAGTTTTAAGGAGTTGGTATGTTTTTAAATGCTGTAATTTACATATAGAAAGTACTTGTTAAAATTTTAATTTAAAAAACTCGAGTTCCAACAGCCTCGCATTACATCACAATGGCTATGAAACATGTAATTAGACACTATTTTTAATGCAGACTTCTGCTATCAATGAGTAACTACATCTACTGAATCCAAATTCTTGCAAGTAATATAGTCCATGAATTAAGGGTTTTTAAGAAGAAACAGTCATCAAACCGTATCACACAGATCCTCTACTGACTGGTCTAAACTTGTTCTATGCTCAAAATTCCTTTAAACTACAATCTACTGTATTAGTGAAAAGACATTAAAAAAAATCATTTACCTTTTGCACAAACGTGTTGAACAGGAAAAAGTACTGAGCACAGTTTTTACAATTTTCTGGGACATCTTTATCCAACAGAGCAAGTAGTACCTCCAGTAACTGGTGAAGGCTTTTTAACTGGTTAGAGGAAAGATGAAATTACATAAAGAAAAATGTAAGACAGACATTTGTAACAGGATTAATTTGAAGTAAATCACCTTAAGAACAAAAGGAAAGTCTGGTTGATACAATCCAGTCTCAGATTCAGATGGATTTATGCTTTGGAGAGCAAAAACAGAATGATCAAATTTACCTCTCTGGGGAAGAATAGTACTGTAGGAAGAATTAAAAGAAAACCCTAGATTTGCTTCCTAGACTTCAGAGTCAAGGGCATGATTCCACCACCTAATGCACACATTTCCTGTAGAGCCAGTTTCTCTCTGTCTCTCCAAAAAGGGCGGCGGGGTGGGGGTTAGAGGAAATATATTTTGAATCCCTCCCTCCACTATGCTAATTCTTCACATAATCACAGATGCAAAGAATAAAAAACACAGACACAGGCATAGGGGCTAGAAATCAAGCCAATGGAGCAAATGGAGAGCAACAGCCTGACAGAATGACAACGGCAATATTGACTCAACTGTGAACTTACTTGAAAGCCCGCTGACGCCTCATGGAAAGCTTTGAAAAACATTTTATTTGTTTAGAAACCATTTTGGTTATTGCATTGCTTCTTCTTTCCCTCCCACCCCAACTGTTTTGGACAACTCCCTAGAAATTCATCTGTGATCTGAGAATTAAGACCAGGCTTACTACTCTTTTTCCTTTATTTCCTCCAAAGATGTTGTTCATAGACTTTTAAAATACTCTCATTCATCTTGTTGCACCCATTATACATACAGTAAAAGCTAGTATTTATATAGCACTTCATTTTCAAAGTACTTTACAATACAAAGTGGGTGGCAAGAGGTGCCATTTCCATTATGGGGGAAAAATAACATAAAATACATCAGCTGGATATCACATAGAATTTAATTTACTGAGGCAAATGGCTTCCATGCTTATGTCCTCCATCACTCCCTTCCCTTGCTACCACCTGCAGTCCTGCCTTTAGAGGTTGGTGGGGTGATACAGTACAGCCTGACCCCATCTGTAGGGAGACTGCACTAATTCTGCCTTTATCTTTCGCCTTGGTTGGTACATGGGAGAAAAGAGAATGAGAAGGTCCTTATGTTAAACATCTTAGAGAACTTCCATAGGCGTATTCCAGAGCAATGGTATCCAAACTATCCTAAGCAGCTCCCAATGATCTATTCTATATTTTCTGCATCCAAGTAAGGCTTTGTTTGGAAAATGGTTCTGCTGTTTAAGCTGACTGAAAACCACTGCCTTAGAGTAAACCTCAATTTCCTTAAGATTCCTGGAACAAGAGGCAGTTTTCTTCTAGGTCCTTCCTTAGGGGCATATTCTTCCTGGTTCATTCTGGACTGAGCAGTGCACCATGAGGTTGTCTGGTCTAACAGAGCACCCTGTGTCCGGCAGTGAAGAGGGAATGAAGTACTCAGTTGCCAGGCACTATATCTGGATTAAACATCTCCTTTAAAGGACTTGTCAAGGTTGCATAGCAAAGTCAACAACTGAATTTGAAGTAGCAATTCCTAGAATTTGCATTTAGTTCATTGAGACACACTGCCTCCAGCCAATATTTATATGGAGCCAATTAGTTCTGAAAATAACATTTTTCAAAGTTTTCCATGTAGTGTCAGCTGTTTAAAACAGCAAACTTGGGAAATAACGGCTGTATTTTTAGCATTTAATAACAGGTTAAATAATCAGTCTTATAAGGTATGTCATTTATTTCCCTAAATCTTAAAACCTTTGGAGATGGAGGATGGTAATAAATACCATGGTTTGTTTTGGCATGTGTGGAACTGTGACCCAGAAAATATGTTACAGAAAATAGGGTTAGGAAGAAGAAATTCAGAGAAACAGAAACAGGTTACTAAATAATGGAGATAATGAAGGAACTATTTTGGCCAATACGCCTGGATGAAAGACACTGTTGGGTATGGCTGTCAATTGCAGGTTGCCAATTTCAGGTCATAAAAACAGCTTATGAGGAGAGACAAAGAATGGCTCAAAATGTCTCTAGGTCTAGACTAGAGTCTTTAGACTCAGGTGAGTCTCAGTTCAGAGAGATCTATTACAAACTCTTGAGAGAAGACTCTGAAAAGGGAAAGTTCTAGAGAGAGAACCCTGAAGTAGACCAAAGCAGACCTCAATTCCTGGCCTACCCTGGTTTCTGGAATATGAGGAGGAAAAGTCAGAATGCCTTCTACCCTGCCATTCATCAGAAAGTCGGTTCACAGAGGATGCATTTTATGTGGCAAAACTACTAATTTCAATCCTAGGCTCTTTTTCCTATTGTGTACAATTTAAAATGTTAGTAAAAAGAGAAAGTATAAATAAAATTTAAAAGTGAGACTGACCTTATCCTGATAAAACAAGGCACTGTCTAGGGTTTTCTCCAGAATGGTGGCCACGGCAACTCGTACTTCTCTCACACTGCACTCCAACAAGAATATCCTGAAATAAAGAGAAGCGTGGTGTAAGAAAGTGAGACAGATCTAAGCCAACCTTATCAACGCGGGTCCCACCTTCTATCCAAGAAACAAGATTACTCCAAGATGTTTGTTCAAGCCTTCTGAGAGCTTTGGCCCACCTCGTGGGCCACCATGAATAAGGAAGGCCAAACAGGAAAACAAGACCCTGGGACACTGAAAAGTGAAGTTCCCCCTTCTTTTTCCTCTCTTCTCCTAAAATGAGTATCCGTATAAATAGAAATTTGAACTTAAAAAGACATGAAAGCAAAGAACACAAAGTTTTATGAATCCTGTTCACTCAAGGGCAGTTCTCCCTGGCAACCCTTCAATGTCTCAGAACAAGATACAGTTCCGAGTCAAGACAGCACACCTCCTAAGCCCCCTGTGCCTCTGTATTTCTATCCATTTGCTTTTCTCTCCCTTCCTCCACCTTACTTATTACTTAGTTCTCCTAGAAGTGTCTGAGGCTGAAAAGGTCCTGCTCTCTTCCTTTCTTCTATGAGGATGATGGCGACGGAAGTTAAGATTTATTAGGCATTTCCAGAGTATCTGTCATTTCTAATGTTACAGTCCGATACTACACTATGTACTGAAAATGCATTATCTAATTTAATCTTCTACACAACCAGTGTGCAGATGAGGCAGCCCCAATGTGGTGCAGGGTTGGTGAGGCAGAAACATGTGCTCTCTGGGGCCGGGTGGTGGTGATAATTACTTGAGAGCAACTAGGTAACCGCATGCCTTGCCACAGTCAGCTTTTCTTTCTCTGCTTCATATGCTCACTTTGATGTGAAAACCCGTAGTATAATGAACCAAGTGAAAATCTATCTATCTTTTCTAATAAAGATGGTCTCTGACTTACGATGGTTGGATTTATGATGGTACGATAACAATACTCATTAAATAGAAACTGTACTTCAAATTTCCATTTCCTTCCTTTGCTCCCAGAGTATGCAATAACCCTGCCCTCTCTCCCATTAGGAAAATGAAAGTTGAGCTATCTGAGGTCGCTTCACTTCTGCTCATTCCATGTCACTGTGAATGCTATGTATTAGCTACCTGATCTGAACCAGACAGATAGGGCTCTGTTCAAATCCACTAAGATTCCAAAAAAGGAGGTGGCAGAGAAAAGGAACAATTACAGATTAAAGAATCTTAAGAGATAAACCAAAACAACGTATAGAGCTTGTTTAAAATTCTGATTTACACAGACTCAATGGTAAAATAAACTTTCGAGACATTTGGGGAAATCTGAACATGGACTGAGTATAGGATGCTATAAAGGAATTCTTAATATTTTGTTTAGTGTGATTATGGTACTTAATGTTATTTTTTAAAAAAATTTTACATGTTAAAAGATACGTAAAAATTTTATAGTGAAATACAATGTCTGAAATTTAGTTTTAATTTCTTTAGACAAAGTTACAAGCAACATTTACTAATTTAAATTTTCATAATTATAATCCCATTTATAAATTGCCAAAAAAAAAAAAAAAGGATGACATCAAGGGCCTAATTTAAGAGAAAACACCCTCTTCACATTTACAGTTACTAAAATATTACAACTGTATGTATTTATTATTTAGTTGTAACAATGATGACTTAAGTTATTTTTAAAGTTCTAAAGAAATAAGTAGAGAAAGGAGAATTCTTCAAAAATATAAAATCATAGCAATTGATAGTGATGCGTAATTGGGCTTTATAAAGAAAGAGAAAAAATATATTAAACTCTAGTAGGAAAAATTCAGATTAGGTAATTCACTGGAATTCCTTACCCTAAGGAATTCTAATTCCAAAACATAATACGAAAGGAGTTACTCACTTTCTCTGAAGATATTTAAAAGCAAGCCTGTTTGGATATTTGGATATAAAGAATGAATTAAATATTTGCCACGTTTCTTCCAAATGGATGATGTTCTGTGACATTCTACTGTCTAACACAGTACTCAGGAGTCCTTCTAATGGGAAGATATTTTGGAAATAAGCTGGGTAAAAGGTTATCTCTAAAGGGACATGTATGTTTATACCACTTCAAAGCAATGTTTTCTTTTTATGAACTACATGCATGTATGCATGCATAAATATTTAAGTACTTTCTATTTGCCAGGCTTTTTGTGTACAGTAGGGAATAAAACATAGCTTCTACCTTCAAGAAGCTTAAGTTTAGTGGGGGAGATGGGCAAAACAACAAAGCAGACTAACAAGGCAGACTTATTACAGACTGGGTGATTAGGGCTGACCACCCTTTCTGACATCTGAAGAATAAGAAGGCGCTTATAATGCAAAGAGTGGAAGGGAGAATGTTCCAGACAGAGGGAATATCAGGCTCAAGGATTTTGAGGCAGGAAAAATGCTTAGTGTGTTCAAGAAATTGACAAGCCAGTGAATGATAAGCATGTAGGAACGTGAAACAAGGTAAAGTGGAAGGATAGACAAAGATTGTATCAGGTAAGCTCTTGAGGTTATGGTAAGGGTTTTGGATTTTATGAGTACAATGGGTATCCACTGAAGAATTTTTAAGCAGAAAAGTAACATAATTTAATTTTTTTTTTTAAAAAAAGAACACTTCTGTTGTTCTATGAGGTAGACTAGAGGAAGGAGCGGTGGAGATATCAAGCAGTCTAAATGTCTAAAGCTCAGACCTAGATGAAGGGAATGTGGGGTCAAGAACTTTGATTAGATTTCTAAGTTGCCACTAGACTATGATCTCCCTGTGCAAAGGAACTTACATTTCTGAATTCCCTACAGTCTGTTTTAAGTTGAGAGATACCAGAGCATATCTGTTTGCTGACAGAAGTGACCCAGTAGAAAATTCTGGAAGGTAAACATGCGGGAATAAGAGTTGATAATTAAAGGGCCAACTTCCTTGAGAAGGTTTGCTCATGCAGACAGATTCATTTTTGAGAGGAGAAAGGACACTTCCTCCAGGAAAAAAAAAAAAAAAAAGAATGGAGAAGATAAGATGGAACACACTCGGGTAGTGTGGAACTTGTGGCAGGGGGTGGGGGACTACTCATCTGTTAATCCTACTTTCTCAGTGATGTCTGAGGCAAAGTCATTAGCTAGAACTGGGGTGAGCTGGCCTGCCAGGTGTGAAAAATAAGAAGGTACAACTGAGGCAGAGAGAAGGAAGAGCCCATTGGGGATAAAAGATCTGGCCACTGAGAGATTAATGTGCTCACTGGGTCCCCCAAATGAGTGCTGAATTCCCTGAGGATAACAGAATGATTAGGAATAGGATGCAAACGTTCACAGTGATTGGAATAGCTTGAATTTTAACCCTAAAAAGCAAATTATTTTTTAATTTAGGTACAAAGGAAATATACTGTTGTAGATAAAATACTATCAGATTTCTGAAAATACTTCAGCCAGAATCCAAACACAGTGAGAGAATATTGTGGTATTGTATGTTGTAACCTAGGATTGCTGACCTCTTACATTGCCACCAGACTATGAAGGAAGGGACTTATATTTTGGAAGCCCCTGAGCCACAGGGTTTCAGAACACGCTTGACTGTGAGCACTTGGTTATCTGCACACATGCTCTCTTTGCATTCACTAAACACCTACTTCTCTGAGTCTAGTACAACAAAGATGGTTTTGGAAAGAATGATTTTGGAGTGATCTGAATAATTTCCTCATAGCTTCATCAATGAAGAAAGTTTAAAATTGATTCCAACAAGAAAAATAATTTCAAGTTGAGATAAACAGAGCTATAAGAAATTTCAGCTCTAAATTACTGGAAGAGACCCAAATTTCTTTTAATTAAAAGATCTGGACACTTACTTTATCAATTCTCGTCCTTCAGAACTAATAAAATATTCAACTAGCCACTGACAAGCATCAAAACTTTTTGAAAGTAATGCTTCAATAGTGGCAATCCATTCTTCAGTGTCGACCCTTTAAAAAAAGCAAAGAAAATGATTAGGAGTATGGCCCCAGTAAATAACCCCATGGAGTGTCGCTCCATCTTAAAAATTAAAAAAAATTTTTTGGGGGTGGAAGAAAAGTTAAATACTTAGTGACTGCTAACTAACATGGCTCATGAACCCCAGAAGCCAGTGCTTTGCATTCTTTGGTATCTGTGGTACCTGTATAACTCATCTCCCTGTCCCCTAAAAGAAAAAAATGTGTGAACAAACTTAAGTCTTAGACTTTACCTTTTATTTTTTGCATCTCCTTCAAAAAACTTCAACTGCAAAAACATCTGAACATTTCATTTTGCTTAATTTACATTAAGAATGCCTACTTTCAACACTTTTATACTTTGTTATAATCATTAATATTCTATTTTATGGAATAAAAATACTTGGACAGAAAAAAAGATGTAAATGACAATAATATCCATGACTTTATGCCACTCCTCTCCAGTCCCTCATGCCTCAAAATGATAAATATAGACAAAATTAAAATAGGGTGCAATGTGTAGACAGCTTGAACAAATTTCACAAATAAGAGTAACCAAATAAATGTTTCTTAGTCACTCTTATGCCAGATATTACAAGGAACACATTATTTCTTCTTTTTCAATTAATTAATAAAGAATGAAATCATTTAATATATATTTGATTATTAAAAAGAAAAATGAAATGTCATTATATTTGTTTTCATCTCAAGAGTTCTGTAATTGCAAAATCTTTCCAAACCCCCCCCCCACCACACACTTGGAGAAGCTCCCCATGCTAGCAGGAGAGAAAAGACAAAGAACTTCCATGGTCTCCTAACTGTAACTGGTCTCCTCACCCTGAGCCTCGCTCCAGGTATATCCCACAAAACAATGCACTATTATCTTCATCCTTCACTCACTTATTCACAGAATGACTATCTACTGAGAGCCTATAATGCGTCAAGCATCTTACCATGTGCTGAGGATAAAAACCAATGATAACATGCAATCAAAGTAGAGAGTTTCTATGGTACCACACTGAACATATTGCCTCTTGTTCAAAAACCTTCCACGATCTCCCACTGAACAAAGCACAAACTCCCTTCTCTGGCACTCAGGGCACTCAATGAGCTCATCAAACCTGACATTTGGTCTCACCGCCAATAAATTCCTTAAATATATGAGGAAAACACTAGTCATTTATGATTTCTTAGACAACCCTTGTCCATTATTCAGGTTTTCCCCTTCTACCTAGAATAATACCTGTTTCTCTACTTTTGCCTTTTAAAATCCTCTGAAAACATCAATGTCTTTAATGCCTACTGAATCCCCATATCTGGATATGATTTTGCCTAACTTCCAAAGATATAGAGCATTTATGCCTTGCATCACAGTTACTGCTTTACTACTGCACTAGAAATTCCTTAAGGATAGGAGCCAATCTTAATCATTTTGAGTATACAAGGTAGTTGCCTCCAATTACCTAAAACAATGTTTTGAAAAGCTGCATTTTAAAGTCAACTTTAACTGAATTAATCAATGCTTTTTGCCACAACACTCAAAACATATCACTTCTTACCTGAGTTTTTTCTTTGTCCGTAAATAAGTTTGAAAAAGAAACTGAATGGCCAGCTGTAAGCTCACTTTTGCCATGCAAGGATAGTATGGATGCTTTAATTTAGTCTGAGAGAGAGGGAGAAAAAAGAGAGGTTATATGGATATTTTTCACAGAAGTTTTATAGATTATTACACATTGATATGGACTAAAACAATGACATATATGATAAACTTAAATATTAATAAGGAAAATCTAGCCAGTTCTTTATAGAAAACATTTTGGTTAAACTTTAAAAAAGTTTAAGATATTTTCATTTCTTTAATGAAGAACTCTCAAAATTGAGTGTTTAGACCGCAGGATGTTAAGTGATCTATCAATAGGCTAAGAAAGTTTTTCCTTTATTGGCAAATTATAACCATGGTACTCAAGAAAGAGAAGTACTTGGAAGTTAATCGTGAGTCTGGTAAAGTGTGATCACAAATTAGGAAAAATTAATCTCCACAAAGCCTAATATCCATTGAAATCACTAATAGGTACCGTTAGAGTCATTGTAAAATTTAAAAAAAACACTTACAAAAGCCAGGAGGTAGAAACCCACATGCATTCACAATCAGCACTATACATTCTGAACACTGCCTGTATTTTAATATCATCCAATAAAGTGACACATTGTGGAAAATTTTTTTTTTGGCATCTAATCTTAAATGTTAACAACTGAACGTCAGTCAGCATGAGTCACTAAATGCTTTAGTTGAAAGCTATTTAACTATAATTCTTTATTTCTTTAGTAACAATCCAGCTGGTACTTACAGCATTCAATGATGCTAAAGACAGAACGAAACTGAAATAATCACTACTATATACATCTCTATTCTTCATAAACTTGAGGTTTTCATCTCTCACCATCTATAAAAAAATTAATAATTATTTAAAAAGAACAAGGTAAAATATTCAAATATGTGAATGATGTTTTAGTGATGCCTTAGGTAAAAAGGGTTCATAAAAACCGTTTTCTAAAGCTTTTTTTAAAAAAGAGGAAAATCTTCCTTTCAAATATAAGAAGTTGTAAAAAGGTGAATAAATATTCATTAAAGAAAACCCTTTTGGGAAATTTAGGAAAACCAAGTGAATTTTAACTCATTATTTTGGTTAGGAATGGACAAACAGACTTTTCCTAAGTACAGGCAATGCCATGCCTTCCTGCATCAGATGGTTTAATTCTCTCGGTGAAGGATTCCATACTTTTCTTAAATTCTCTGATTCTGGCTACTTAGCAATTGATTATTTAGTGTATAAAGTCTGGATTGGGCAGTTAGACAGTTCTGAATTTAAATTCTGGCCTTTGACAGTGGCAGGTATTTCTCCTTTTCTGAGTCTTACTTTTTTCTGTCTAAAAATGGAAATAAAACCTGCTGTTCCACAAGAGTATTTTAAGAATCAGGGATTTGTTTAAAACATGTAGCACAGAGTAGGTACTCAATAATTTACTGTCATCATTATATTAGTTTAACTAAGTTATAAAACTTAACTAATTTTTCTCTCCAGATATAATAATTTAATTTCAGCAATGTGTTTCTTTTCTGCCCACTCCCTTTGCTTTTTTATCTAGGGCTCTCACAGTCACACAGCAGGTCAATGATGGTGCTACACAGTGTTGAGTCTGTAGCCATCTTTGTGACCCGGTATGTGAAAGACTCATGAAATAAGGTGAGTAAGTGTGGCACTAGAGGTACAACAGTCTACAGGAAGACCGGCAGGAGTACTTCTGGACCTACAAGATAGATTCTGACATTTACCTGGGTTTCTCCCTTAGAATTTTTATACAGTCCTTACCTGGTATATTCGAACAGGCATTTTCTCCACAAACAGTCCTTTCTTCTCACCTTTTTTAACCAGCTTGGTTAAAATAGAAAGTCGGTCATTGTTAGGCCTATGGGGCCGAGGAGATGACTGAGGTGAAATTTCTGGTGAAGATGGTGCTGACCTAAGAGACAGAACCAGAAAACTGTCTCATATAAAGTGGTTATTGTTTTAGTTGTTGCTATAACATGGCAGACCTACATAAACAGGGTACTCAACTTAAAAAGAGACTGCCTACTTTCCTGATTCAATATATAGTAAGTGTAAATTCACAGACAACCTCGTTAAAAAATTTTCTGACATTGCTGGCATAGTACTTTCTACGCTTTGTACATAAGGTACGTTCAATAAACGTACCTTTTTCTTTTTAAAAAATCTCAGTTCTAGAATGAACGAATTTACATGCATTTTTCAAAATACAAAACAACTTCTTGTCAGGAAAATAATGACCAGGTAGCAATAAAAATTAAGAAAATAAAAAGAAAGAGAGTGATTTATTTATTTTCTTTTAAGAATTTCTCTCTAGCTTAGCCAATTACCTTTAAATCCCAAATAGTATACTCCAAAGATCACAACACATTACTGAAATCTCACAGCAAATTACACAGAAAAGAAACTCACAAAGAGAGATCCTCAGCTTCCTGCCGTACAACACTGACGCGGCTTTTCTTTGGTAGCACTGGGGAGTTCTGATCAGATACTCTTTGGTAGAAGAGCATATAGGCATTCCAGTATCTTCGGCGAACATCAGTGTATGGGTTTGCTTTATAACAAGACATTCAGAAAAAAGTCTTTATAAATAAAAAGTTTTTCTTATCTTGACAATCTACAAAGGACCCATAAATCTAGCAAGTAACTACTTACTAAATTTGTTAAATGGAGATTATAGGTAAAATGCGTGTCTTTTTAGAGTACTGCTTAGAATTACTTGGAAGGTGATACAGAGGGACAGGGAATAAGGGAGTTGTATGGTAACAGAGTTAAGAACAAGAAGATAAATTTTCCTAGGCAAGTCTGAATTTAATTAAAAGACAAGTAACATTTAAAAATAAATTCTGTGGCACAGGATGGGATTGGCCCACTTAACCACTGCTGGATAGAACAGCCAAATCTAGGTAAATTTTGGCAATGATACTATTTCAACCATTAACAGTTACTACCATTAGATGTGTGACTCCCATGTATGGTGTCAAATGTAATACACTCAATCTAATACAGGTGGAAATTTTAAAATGTCCCCAGAATATTTCAAAATCAGGTTTCAGAAATGCTAAGGTCCTGCAAAATGTTTTTTCTTCAAATAGTGAATTCTAATTGATTTTGTGATCTATTTTTTTCTCATATTTCTTTATCCTGGAGGTAGGAGTTGTGGAAAGATTCCTTTGCTACACTGCATAATAAATGTGGTTTAAAAAACACAGGAGCTAGAGATGTCTTTTCTCTTAATCATACCTCTATATATATAAAAGGAAATTTGAAAAATTTGGGATGACTACTTCTTCTGAAACTATTTTTAAGGTTGAAATTCTGCTTTCATTAGTTTCTTTTTGATATTCATTTCTTCGATTTGACTTACCCATGGTCCCTTGCCTCCCCCAAAGGCTGTTGTAAGGAATTATTTTTAAAAATTTCTATAAGCAGCTTGAATATTTTCACTCTGGATGACAAGAGTTCATGGGTCTATATAACTAGAGCAGTGGTATGTAAAAAGGATAAGATCTATTTTTATGTAAAGAATACTGCTTCCAATTTGATAGAAAATTATAAATTAAAAAATGAAACTCATGAAAAATTTCTTACTTTGATCATAAACTTTTGGTCTATATTCTCCTCCAAAGCATTCATACTCCAGGGTCTCATCATTTAGGTCAAATTCTTCTATCACTGTGTCATTAAATTTATACCACTTTCCTTTTCCACATCCCCTAGAGCATGGAGATAAAAAAAATTACGAGGTTAAAAAATAAATCCCCAGCATTTATATTTTAATATTATCTAAAAGTGAAGCAGATGATTACCATTTGAAAATACATAAGAAAAATACAGTAAGTTATTTAATTTATTGATTTCTAAAATATTTACTAATTTCTAAAACAACTTTCAAATTGAAGGGATAAAAAGTTATAATAAGTTTTAAAAAAACACTAAGAAATATATCAAAGAGCAATGCGATGCAAAAACTTCTTTGTACCATAATGGTAAGTGAGGGTGACAAAGTAGGGCAGGGAATGCAGAGGAGGGATTCAGGAACACAGAGGGGAACAGGGAGCGACTACGGTAAGGGCAGAGTGAGGGACTCATGGGAGAACTTACCGTCTGTCCTTAATGAAGGAGTAGTAGTGGCCTGCATGTGCCTGCCCACTGTGTACAATGACACCAACAAGTTCATAGTTTTCTGTGAGGGCAACTTTTTTTCGTGGGGATCCTCCACCTCCCTGATCCATACTTCGCCCGTTTTCACCAACTTCAGAAGATGAATCCTGGCGGGCCATTCCTGAAACTGTGTAAGGCTCCATGTTTAACATCCAGGGAAACTATTTAAAAGTAAAAGAGTACATTAATGTTGATTAGTAACATATACTGCCAAACCCAGTTAAGTCAGACACAAATAAGAGGGATATGTTTCCTAAGTTAAGTTAGGACTATCTCTCCAATTTTAGTACAAAATTTCAGAATGGCTCGCAAGTCTTGGAAAGTAAGAGTAATCTCTTATTTGTGCATTAAGGAAAGCATTTTACTTCATGGCTAACACTGAGATGCTTTCTAGAATGAGGGTTATTGTTTATAGGTAATCTATACAGTTCCACTAGTAGCAGCTGCTTAAGACAAGGGGCTGCATATTCCTCAGACTGCTGACACCATAGCCTTTCACATTTTAAATGAAATTTGAAAATATTGAAAGGAAACAGCAAAAGTGAGTGAGGTAGTAATGGTTATAAAAACTTTTAGGGAAAATGGTTATAAAAACTTTTAGGGGAAAAAATAAGTTACCCTTATTTGTTCATCATATTTAATGGAGCGTCCACTCTCCCAGTCAAATCCAAATCTCATCAGGTGAATAACCAAGACACTAGGTAATGACTTAATACATGTCCTTTTCACTGTTATTCTCTAAAGAAAAGCAAAACCTTATTATTTTCTTGGAAAAATAAAACAGCCAAGTAATAAATAAAAAGTCGTATATTTCTACAGGCCTTTCCCACCCATATGAATAAGTAACGAATGACACAACCGAATGGAAGTAAAAACAGAAGCTTAATCTTGATGTTAAATAAAACATAAAGACAAAGTACATGAAAAACAAATTAATCTTGTTTTTTTAAAAGGGCAAATGTAATACCTTTTCTTTACATTTTTCACAGTAATATGCATTACTTCCCTCTAGAACTTCTCCTCTAACGAACTGGTCCAAAGAAATTTCCAAACTCTGACAAGAAGTAACTCCTAGATTGAGAGCCATGAAAGCTTCCTCTCGTTCGTACCTGATTAGAAAATAACGGAAAAACCATGATTGCCAATGGAATTTAAAAATCTTGAAATTATCACAATACTTGAGATTATATAGACTTATATTCACAAAGAGGAAAATCTTTCATCTTTTAAAAAGTACCACCAAATAAAAATACCAATTTTTGACAATTCAGAATTGCTTAAAATTATGAATTTCAACAAAGAAATTTTAGAAATCAAAAGCAAAGAAATTTAATTCAATAAACATTTATAGATGTAACTGCAAGTCTATGAGCAAATGCAAATTCACAGCCTACTAGAAGAAATCATTTAAAAAAATATAATTTTTTTTGTCAATGATATCTTTACTAACCTGTGAGGACAGTCTTTACAGATCTTCTGATCAGAATAGATGCCCTGAAAAGTATTCTTAAAAATTTGGTCTCTCCCCATCTTCTGTTGGAATAAAAAGTTTAAATTTATAATTTGTAAATTGTTCAATACAGAATTTTATTTAGACCTAAGCTAAAGCACAGATGTCAATTTAACCACAAGAATAAAATGAGTCATATGGTAGTTTAATCTAGGAACTAATGAAAGGATTATAGCCCATTAGACTTGTGTCAAGGGTAATTAAAAAAATCAGAAAAAAAAGAGAATGGGTCAGTCACAGCTGATGAAGGATAGCAATCTCAGTGATGATTCTGAATCCTTCTCCCATGCTATAATTACCAAGTTATCAGCGACTCTCCACAATCTTTTCTTTTTTCAGGTGGAAAGAGTATTATAAATTTGTAAGTTATTTAAAAACAGAAATGGATAAATTGTGCCAAGTGATTAGAGGATAGGCACATGTTGGTAGTGGCGGGAGGCCATACCCGTTGCCTTCTGTGACTCAGAAGGCAATGCCATTTAGGAAGTTTGTCACATGTTTTACTGGATAGAGGTAGAAAGCTTTGGATTAGGTCACCAAAAACACCTTTTTAATTTGGTACTTATGTCCCTTTAGACAAGTAAGACTGCTCTGCATGGGGCCAGTACTTCTTTGGGCCAGGTCACTTTGATGCATACAAGTAAGAGTAAGTAGATATAAATGGTTATTATCATGGAGTAGAGACTAAGAATTATATATTTTAAGAAGTGTTAAATTAAGAAGAAATCTTGGATTTTAGAGATCTGTGTATGTTTTGATGTTCAAACCCAAAAGAAATGATAACTATGGTATTGAAAGTGATCAATTTTTTGATTTGTCAGTTTCATAATAATCTCAAATCCTTAACCATTGTTTTCATACTAGAGTTTGAAGGGGTTAAAGTTAAAACTTTATATACCTTAAGATATTCATCCATCTGATCAATGAGACTCGTGAAGAACTCATATGCATCCTGTTGTTCTCTCACATAAAGTTCTTTGTTCCACATCTTGAAAATCTACGTAACAAAAATTAAATATGTCATTAAAGGGAAAGTAGCAATTTCTGAATGAGCACTTAATGCTTCTAAAATCCAAGTTCGCTACTGAGGTGTAGAAGTTTTCTCTGACGTGAGATGAGCTTGTGTTCAGCCATCTATGCTTTTCCATGGTCTCTTTGTAATTACAAGTCTATGAAACTATACAGGGTGAGAATCTAAGGCCATAAAGAGAGAGTTTCTCTCTTAGAAACTAACCAATCTCAGGGGAAAATACAAGGTACTCTTTCTGTGAAAGGTAGTAATGCAATGGTTAAAAAGATGTTATTTATTTAGAGGCATTAGTGAAATTGGCTTAGGTTCAGAGGAATGATCTGAACAAATATTTCAAACAGCTAAAATAAGAATTATGAGAAATACTCAAAATAATTAGGTTTAACAATTCCCTAAAAATTATAAATTACTATTCTCAACATTGTAATCATTTGAAATTAAGAACCAATTTCAAGAAGAATGGTACAGACAATACTTTTATAGGTTCTTAGCAATAGGATTAGTCTAGAGTTAATAAAGACAAGAGAAAATTATCACTAGAGAAAGAATGTAGACAAATTCTAAAGCCCTAACATCTTTAAATCCAAAGAGTTCCTGGGTGAAATACCTTCCAAAAGTTCTCAGGTACGTAATACTGTAGTTTGCTTTCCATCAAATGACCAAAGAGAGACTGCACTTGGTAGAATACACTATCATCTGGATTCTCCATATCATCATCCACTGAAAGTAACGCCTAAAAAGAAAAAAAAAAAGCACTAAGTTAGAATATTTAACTGCTTTACAGAAAACCTCAATTTATGTATGTGCAAGTACGCATGCTGTTCTTCAAGAATGCTACTTATGTTTGAATGTGGCTGTAACTCTCACATTTTAGTTTCAATACTTTCTAGCTGGTGTAATAATGAAGAAATTATCTATTTGAGCCTCTGCTAGATTACGAAAACCTGGAACTATTAATACTGCTCTATCACAAGCCATTGCTATATTATTATAAAGTTCTGATGACAGTCTAAATATTTTTAAAATACTAAATATGTTAGTCATTTCATGAAACAGAATTTGAAACTAACTCATGAGTTCAAAAATCTATTAGGTCAAATCCATCTGCCCAACAGGCAGCATATTACCTTAGATTTATAAAAATGTGTGATTATAAACAAATGTCTATATATACTCCAGAAGCTGCTAAAGAAACCCTAAGTATGTCTAGTTTTAGAAAATCCCAAAATGCACTATATGAACGTAGAACAATTTTCAGGCAATGCACACGTCATTTATCACACAAAGTACGAGAGAGGAAGGAAGTCACCTCAGGGAGACCAGGCTGCATATACAGCTGCTGGAAGACTGCATTCATGTAGCATGTGGCGCCGCCATTCCTCAGACCCACAAACCCTGCACTGGCCCTGCTATCCACTGGGGGGAGGTACTAGGAAAGGGGAGGGGGGAAACGAGAGAGAATTAGTATCTTTGTCACCAGCACACTTCCTTACAGCTATATGAGATGTCTGAGGGAGAAAAATATATACTCACAGATTATAAATCCAGAGTTTTATGAGTCATATGAGCAAAACCTATGTTCATGAAGTACCTCTGCAGATACTAATAAAATTATAGATTACTATTATCTCAATGTTTCTTTTTAGTTCATAAAGTACCTAGCATACAGTGTGTATTTGTTTATCCATTATGTAGTCATGCATTCAGTCACTTGATTATCATTTGACAAATATTTATTAAGAGTCTACTATGTGCCAGAAACTGTGTCAGGGATACAAGAGGGAGCAGAAATATACTTCATCCTTGATCTCAAGGAACTTATAATCTAGTAGGGTAGCTAAGCATTTATCAAGTAAATATACTAATATATATTTAAAACTGAGGTAGTATTCTGAAAAGAAATATTAAAAAAACAATAGGGTTCTGTGAAGAATCCTGACCAGTCTGGATGGTCAAGGACAGCTCATATCCCTTGCCTTCCTTTTCAAGAAGTTAACATTCTTCTATTGAACTTCCTCTAATAAACACACAATTAAATAAACAGATAAATGCCCTAACATTTCACTTAAAAATGTTTTATAATAATACAGATTCCAGTACAGTACTTTTCTAGAAATAATCAAGACAAGGCATCTTAGATAAAGTTCAACATGGCATTTCTCCAAGTGGAAAAGGATATTGTAATGAGACATTCTGAAATTCTATTATAGTAGAATCTTGGCTCTAATGCCATGACCACAATCACGTTATCTGCATTTATCAAGTATCTGTACCCATGTAATAACTGACAAAACCCTGTAGGTCTTTTTGGACAGAAAGAAACTGCTAAATATTATATACTTTTCATTAACTTTCAACATATACTTAGAGCAATTTCTAAGATCTAATTAACACTGTAATTTATTTGTAGTCCAAAGCATAGATTAAAAGTTACAAAATAAAAAAACTGGTTTATAACAGTGCTAAAAATACAAGTATTTATATAATAAAAAGATTTTTTTCATTATGTTGATGTAATCAGACATATTAAAAAATAAAATTTTAATTTTAATCCAATTATTAAATAAATGCATGTAAAACTAAAACTTACATAAAGTAAACATTATAAACTACAGATTTTGATACCAAAACAGTTCTCAATTTATGTGCTCACATTTTACTTTGCAACCGCTATTTCCTCTATGTAGAACACCTGTTCCCACTTCCTTTCCTGCCTAACTTGTATGTTCCATAGTACTCAGCTCAGTCATCCAAAGGGGCAAGACTTTAAAACTGACTCTGTGGCATTAGTGGAGAATGTAAAGGCAGTTTTAAAAGCATCCTCCCACTCCCGGTCTGGTACTCCAGTGCACTTGCAACTAGCTTCCCTCTACAGATCATATATAAAGCTGTTTTATGGCTTCCAGAGCTTTGCTCACATTCTTCTCATTGCTTGAACAACCTTCCCACTTTGCTTCAATTGACTCACCAGTCTTTAAGGGTCTATTTCAAATTTTATCATTTCTAAGAAGCCTTGTAAGATACCACCATCTGGTGGTGAAGTGCCCCTCTGTTAGTAGAGTATTTAGGACATATTTATAATTTATCACATTATACTGAAATTATCTGCTTATGGGTCTGTCTCTTCCATTATACACTGACCTTGAGGACTTCATTTTTGAGCTCCAAAAGCCTAATACACCTGTTAGTCCATAGTAAACTCAATAAATCTTAAGTTGAATTTAATTGAACATAGAACATACTATGACAGAGCCAATGTTTATTTGGGTTTCCACTGTGCCAAGTACAGACTTACTAAAAAAATCGGTTCAAGTGCCACTTTTAACTGAGACTAATTATCAACCAACTTGAAAATGTCTCTCCTTTAATTAATTACAAAGGTATCTACCATTTAGTAATACACTACAGTGTGTTACTATAATACACCATAGGTTATAGTTGATATAAACATAAGCAAAGGAATAATATTCATTTTCTTTGTGATGAGGATAATGCAAACAGTTTTAAAATTGTATATTTAAGAGGTCGTTTTAAAAAAATTAAGTGCATCAGAATCTAGAAACTTACATCAAACTCCTTGGTAAGAGCAGGGTCAGGTTGATGATGCATAGAAAGTAGTTCTTTTGTAATAATTTGAAGATTTGAAGGTGAGCTATCGGCCAGCATTACAAGGACTTCATAGGCTGCTAATCTGCTATTCACTGTACTACACCTAAAAAAGAGATGCAAGTCAATTCAACAGTGAATAATCTACTTATCTTGCTCATTAATCTAAACCAACATTTGAAGTGAAAATATTAGAGCTGCAATTCCTCAAACAGGGTTAAGTCAGGTCTGACGGCAGAACTCTAGTACATCTAGTGGGCAGTGCTTACTCAACAAAGAAAGAGACCATGAATAGTGGAGAGATGAATATGGTTGAGCACTAAATATCTTCTTGGACTGAGGTAGGGTAGCAAAACATTTTACTTATGATTCCACAGTATGCTTATCTAAAGGATATATCCACAAGAACAGAAGATAGAGTCTGAAATTTTACCAAAACCACAATACTGGAATAACTATCTTTTAATTAAAGTAGGTAGAAAGAGTTTTGCAGATATCACCCTGAGATTCAAATATCTAAATAGCAAAAATGAAAGCTATACAAATCAGAATAGATGCTTATGAACATTTTATATGTGTCTGCAGATAAAAAATTCTTCAAGGACTAATCAACTTTCCATTTTGCTGGAAAAAAATGGAGACAGAAACACATACTTTGACCAATCAATCTGTTTAAAATGACAATAAAAAATAGCAAGCATTCTGCGGGAAACTAAAGGCTTCATATACTGCTCACCTTTCAAAGAAATCGTTTTGGGGATAAACAGTAATTTCTCACTGTCACCTATGCCAACCTTGCAATACAGAGGAGATATCATAGGTTAGGAAGGATACACAGAAAAGAGGACATCCAACCTCTGAGAGAAACACTTATGGAGTGGAGTGCAGAAGGTGTGTTCAAGTGGGGTTGTGGGGCTCTTAGAACACTGTGCCAGGCACTGATGACAATGGCTATGGAGTGGGCACTGTCCTTTGCATCTTATCTGAACTTCTGGGTTGCAAAGGACAGGTGAAGAATGAATAGTAGGTGCCAAATACACAGGCTAAACATTAAGAAGCTCTTTTGTTGTTAGTGTGATATAAGAATAGCATTACTTGTGAAAAGAGTTTCTGTGTATTTTAAACCTCTTTTTTGGCTTTAGGGTTTAGGTGGGCAAAAGCTGAGAGTCACTGTGAATGGACACCATTCAGTATACTCGGGAGGGATGAAACAAATGTTTCATTTTCTATCTAAGGCACTGTATCTGATTAAAATAACAACTCCTTGTGGATGGAAGGATTACTTTTAATAAACGTAAAGGGAAAGATTCATGAATAAAAATGTCAATAAAACTGAAGATTTATTTTCTCTGTTCACTGAAAATTGATACTCATGTATTTCTACTGTTTTAATCAAAGACTCCCATGAAGCTAGCACCAAATCTTCCAGAACAAGACTGGGGCAGTGGTGAGGATGGGAGTCACAGCCTTAGGGACACCCCAAGAGTACTAATGAAGGTTTATTACCTACAGTAGATTTTGCTAATAAGGAATCTCTAAATAGAGATATTCATACATGATAAGACACCTCTTAAGATTCCATAAAAATACTGATTATGCCTCACTCATTTCATTAACCACTAAAATTAGGCGAAAATTTTTTTCAATGGTTAAATACCAAATCCTCAGTTTCTTTGGGATTACTCAATTAACTCTACTTTTCATGAAAAAAGAACAAAGTTAAGTCAGATTTGGAGCAAATATTATGGCGGTGTTAGCTGTTTCCTCCTATTTCTGAGTATAAACATCACCTAAGTAGGGTCAGCATTATAAAAGGGTCTTCTAAATTTCGACTCATAGAAACTAATATAAAATTTGATGCTAAAATCACCACTATAATCAATCCCTAACAGTTTTAACTATCAGGACACAGTTAATATTCAGCAAATCACAAGGTTCATGCACTAAAGCATCGATATTTTTCTTAGAAAAAACCCTCAAAACTTAGAGCCTGTTTACTTTTACTGTAGCGTAATTCTTACAACCTCAGTTTCTCTTGGAACGTTATTACTTATCCTTCCATTTTGATAATAATGATACCAGCATACTTGCTCAGCACTTACTGTATGATAGGCAGGCTTTATCCTAAGCTTCTTTACATGCATTTCTTTATATAGTGGATAATATCTTATAAGCTATGCACACTCACAAGATGGAAGACAAACTCCAACTTAAGAAAATCTTTTTGGACTAAAGTTTCGAATTAGAATTTTTACCAAGACTGAACACAACGTGCATTTTCCATACTTTGGATGAAAGTCCTGTTGACTGATGGCGGCACTGCCAGCTGGAGAATGACTATTTAAAATAATTCTAGAAGCTCGGAAAAGGAAGTCATCTAACAATGGTTTAATGAGTGATGAACCTGGAATAGAGCATAATATTCATGTTGAGGATGAACACATATTTTAAATCAAAGATCCTGTCTTGCACTTTCATTATCAGAGCGGCAAAGGCACCCAAGGCCACTCGATGGCAAGGCATTCAATTTAATGCATTATTTTTGAGCACTTATAATACAGGGTAAATTAAAGCTCTTGGGACAGAGGGGTGGGGATGAGTGGTAGAGACAAGGGACAGGATAAAAGTATAGACAATTGAGGGGGTACCATCCTGTATGAGTTTATAATAGAGTGAAAGGAGTCAAACTTTCACTTTAGAAACACAAATGCCAAGAACACAACAAAACGGAATGGTTTGAGTGGATAATTAATTCTAACTTTGGGCATAGAGGATTCCACATAAGAGTTCCTGAAAACTTTTAAATCTTGCCTTTTTAGGTAAAAATGATTTGCCCTTCTCAACCTGGTTTAGAATCACTCTTTTCTATGTATCTCCAATAGCCAAGAAGATTTTTATAGAGCTTAGTTTGTGTGATAAAAGTGATAATTAATGTTTTCTGAATGTAATTATAATATTGAATATGCTTTTAAAAATTACATGTGTACCCCAGGAGACTCATATGTACCCTACAATCTAGGGGTCACTGGTGATTGGAGGCTACCTCTCCAGGTGAAAATTACTCTTAAAAAGAGTAAGATATACAACAGATTATATTTTATAAAGTACATAACAGTAAAAAAAGAAAAACCTACTTTGGATTATAATTTTTACTTGGTACTAAGCACTTATGTAATCCAACTGTTTTGAACACTGTAAGATTCTCTATATAGTTTATAATGACACAGGTAAAATATACCTTAAACTTGTTAGCCACTAAAATTCCAGACCATCTCCTATTGCCTGAAGGGTCAATTTTCTATGGAACATTTTGCACCAATCTTATTTTCCCAATAACATACAATACCATGGCAATAACTGAGAATGAGGTATTCTGTCACACAATATGATGAAGCAATAATTACCAAGCATTTCCTTTTCTGCCCCGCAGAGTGAAAGAAGGGTCTTAATAAGCCTTAAGTGTCCTGCCAATAAAATGTTGTCTGCTTCACTGGTCTCACATTCAGCTGTGCGATTAGGTTCAAAGTTATCCAGCCAAGTAATCTCATCTTCGAGCATGGTAGCTGGGCTGATTCTTAACTGCTCCATTTCTGAAGCTAAGAAGAAAACAAAATCCATTTCTAAGAGAGATTTATCTTCATGTTGTCAAAATCCTGAGTTAAAGTGACTGAAGTCAAGTCTCAATCTCTCACTTCATAGATCTCAAAAACAAACTAACAACAAAATCAACCTTAATAATGTTGTCAATAAATAACAACATTCCTTCCCTCATTCACTCTATCAGTCATAAACTAAACATATGTTGAGTGCCTCCTCTGTGCAGGTCACTGTGTATTATGCTGGGGATATGAGATGAAGGAGAATTCTTGTCCTAAAGTCCCTGGTTTGGTGGTGTTAGCAGATGTCTCAGGGAACAAACCTTCTAGAGAAGGATGGAATTAGAGGGGTATGAGGAGAACCAATGCTCCCGCCACGTTACTCAAGCCAAGAAAAGGTGGAGTTCTGCAAAGAAGAGAGGTCAACAGCATAGCAGCAGGTTTCTAATCAAAGAGCCAAACTCCAGAGAACGACTCTGATCTTTTGTATTAAGAGTTTCGCTTCCCTCCAAACAGGGATTTAAAACAAGAATCTATACTGGAAGTTGGGACTGGGGAGGAGAGGAGTGATCATGCTCTACTTCCACTGCACTACAGACACAAACAAGCAGTGTCTCAGATGGTGAGGTGAAAATGGGATACTTCAGGGTCAGCAAGAGCTGGACTGGCACTGGATATGAAGCCTATCTCTACCACTTACTATTTGTCCTTGTCACCTTATAAATGAGGCTGCTGTGTGTAAAGTGCCGAGTACAGGCAATGGCATATAGAAAACACTCCAAAATGGCAAATATAGCTTATTTCAAGACATGTGCCCATCCTGTCCTCAACATCCTAATAAGGGATGCTGGATCCCTTATTTGTTACTCAATGATACTAGGGAGGCCTACATTACTAACTTCTTCATGCACTGTGAAGTTGTACGTATATAGCCAACTCAAGTCCAGTCCTCAAGAAGCAAAGTAAATGCTCTCTCCAAGTCTAAGCTAGAGAGCAAATCTTGCTGGCTGCTGCCCAACTTTCACTGGAAACCTGGTTGAAAAATGCACTATTAAGCTACATTGTTAATTGGACATGTAGTCTGTCTACTTTTCTAGATATAATAGGTTTTATCCTTGTGTCAAGACATTCACTCAGACTATATTATCCCAGTCTCCAAGTTCACTCAGTGCTCAGAGCACTGTGTCCTCAGCTATTGAGAGCTACTTAGGAAACCAATGAAGGCATTTGCCTTAGAAGTGGTGTTGAGGCATATTATCAGTCACTATGGCTTTATGTGTTCATTACATCTAGACTTTTTTGTATGAAGTTTGTTTTAGGTTTAAGTGCCGGGCAAAAGATTTTTTTTTTTTTTTTTTTTTGAGAAACCATTCTGTTTCTTCTTCTAGGGTACTGAGAACAACCAACAATATACCATTTCCTTTATAAGTTTGTCCTCTAAGAACCTCACACCCAAATTCTGGCTCTGTGGGGCTTTACAGCCTGCATATATGCAAGGCATTTTTTTCTTCCTGGCCTTGACATTCTTTTCCAATTAATATTTTTGTTGATCCTGACTTTTATTTTATTTATTTTCTCTTAAGTGAAATAAATCTTTTGGGTAAAGCGTAGGAAATAAACAACACTCTGATTTGACAACTAAAATTTACACAGAGAATTCCAATATATATTTGCATTATACAAAAGTAAGCAAAGATGACTAAAATTTGAACACTCTAAGAACAGAATTTCTAACACTATTTCAATCACCTAACATTAAATAATTGTAATTGACTTCTATCACTCACTTGTATTACTACCAACATACTTCGAGATTCCTTCTTTCCTTCAGTAATTGACCTTTAAAATTGTCAAACTATACTAGAGAGAACGACTCTTCCTAATAGTTCTGTATCAATGTAATTAAAATATGACAATTTTTAAAATCAACAAACCTCAACACATTAATAGTTGGGTATATAATGAGAGAAGATAATTGGTAAGTGGGTTTATATGCTATTTTCAGAAAAAATAAAATTCAACTTCAAATAATAATTATAATCTCATTTATATCTGAGATACCGTAAGTCAGCTTTAGAAATGTCCATTTGACATTCTTTTCTACTCCTTCCTACACCCTCCCCCATAAATCAAAGTTAGACATTTACTTACTTGTCAGATCATCTAATAGTTGGCACCTCAAATCAAAATATTCCATACACTGAGATAAAAGCCTAAAACACAGACAGATTTCAATTATTAAAAAGAGGTTGATTTGAAAAAAGCATTTTCTTATAATAAGTTAATAAAACAACAATGAATGAGAATTTTCCTAAGCATAAAATAACTACTTTTACATTAATTCAACTTCAATATTTTAGCAAGAAGCACACTAATAATTTTACTAATAATACACAGTATAGGAATAATAGTGTAAAGAGAGGAAACTTATTAAATCTATCACATTTTGTACTGATGTATACACTGATTGCATACAAAATACACCGATTACATTCATTCATTCAAAAAATCAACCAATACTTACTGAGCACTATGCTTGGAACTGTTTTAGGGAAACAGTGAACAAAGGAGACAGACAACAAATAAAAAAATACACGTATGTGTCAACTGGTGATAATGTGAAGAAGAAAAATAAAGCAGAGTAAAATATGACAGAGAAAAGTAATTTTTTTTTTTTAAATTTAGGATAACCAATGAAGCTTTCTCTGCAAATATAATAGTGAAAAGCACAGGTTTCAAAGTCAAGCAGATCTTAGTTTTAATTCTGGCTCCACTACTTATAATTGGGTGTCTAGGGACAATTTCAGTTCTTTCAGCTTTCTAATTTCTAAAATGCTTATTAGAGTATTAGAAATAAACATGCACATATGTAAACAAATATACATAAAAGGCTCAAGAATACACTAATGATGACCACAGATATTGAACCAAGATTTATGATTAAAAAAGTGAGGATAATAAAACCACCAAACTCATTTGGCCACTGTGAAGATTAAATGATAAATATATGCAAAGAATTCAGCATGCTGTATGGCACACAGCCAGTCCATGGTAACTGCTATTATCATCATTACTATCATTATTAGGGAAAACATGTATCAAACTTGGGCATTAAAAACCTAATTTAAAAAAGGAGAAAAAAACTTGAACAGACATTTCTCCAAAGATATACAAATGGCCAATAAGTACATGATGAAATACTTGACATCACTAATCATTAGGAAATGCAAATCAAAACCACAATGAGATCTCGCTTCACATTCATTAGGACAGTTACTATCAAAAACATACAAATAAAAAGGAAACCGAAACCCACAAGTGTTGGCAAGGATGTAGAGAATATGAAACCCTTATCCATTGCTGGTGGGAATATAAAATAGTCCAGCCACTGTGAAAAACAGTATGGTGGTTTTTCAAGAAATCAAACATAAAATTACCACATTATAATTTGAAGCAATTCCACTTCTGAACATTTACCCAAAAGAACTGAAAGCAGGGACTCAAACTGATATTTGTATACCCATGTTCATAGCTGCATTATTCATTATAGCCAAAAGGTAAAAACAACCCAAATATCCATCTACAGAAGAATGGCTAAACAAAATATGGTATATAAGTACAAGAAAATATTATTCAGTCTTAAGTAGAAATGAAACCCTGACACATACTACAACATGGATGAATCTTGAAAACATATACCATGTGAAATAAGTGAGACACAAAAGGACAAATTACTGTATGATTCCACTGATATGAGGTACCTAGAATAGTTAAAACCATAGAGACAGAAAGTAGAATGGTGGTTCCCAGGGGCTGTGGTGAAGGGAGAATGGGGAGTTTCAGTTGGGATGATGAAAAAATTCTGGAAATAGATAGTTGTGATGGCCGCACAATAATGTGTATGCAGTTAATGTCAATGAATTACATACTTAAAAATGATTAAAATAATAAATTTTATGTGATGTATATTTTGCCACAGTAAAGAAAAAAGAAATTCTAGCAAATCTAAAAAAAACCCTACTGTTTAATGATTTATAACTTTTTATATGTTATTAAAATTACCTAGTTGTCCATTATATGTTACAAATCTATTTAGCTAGTGTGTTAACTGAGTTTTGAATTTTTTTTCCACATAGAAAATTTTAATTTTTATGGGGTCAAATTTTATCAGTCTCTCATATTTGATGACCTCTTAATGGGGAGAGTTCCAGTTTAAGATAACGAAAAAATTCTGAAGATAAATGGTGAGGACAGTTGCGCAACAATGTGAGTATACTTAATGTCAACGAACTGTATACTTAGAAATGGTTACAATGTTAAGTTTTGTTATGCATATTTTGCCATATTAAAAAAATAACCAAATTTGAATGTTTGGGTTTGGACTAGTTCTAACATTTCTTCCCTTCAAGGGCTCCAATTTATAAAGCACATGCACATGGAAAGTAGGTACCGATTTCACCTATCTTTATGGCACCTTATAAGTCCCATAGCAAGGGCTCTCAGGGAGCAAGATGTTGGAGAAACTGGCTTACCTTGAGGTCAGTGTGTGATCTCCCATCTCCCAACCTGAGCCTGGACTGGGGTACCCTTGCATGAAGGCTAGCACACCAAGACGAGGTGGGGCAGGCAGAATGGATTTACTTAAGTCATCCTATGAGTGGATCACAAGCCTTCTTACAGGCCCAGGCACATGCAAAACCAAGAACGAAAGCTAGGATACCCCAGCTTTGTCCAGGTGTGAACTTACGAAGTATGCTAAGCTGAGAAAGGGATGTACAGGTGAGCTCAAGCAGTCTGACCTTTACACAGGGAACTGGAATAATTTCAGGCTCTCACCAACCAGGTAGGTGAGCAACTCTTTCTCTCTGGAGTAAGTGTACCAGAGGGCTGGAAGTGGGAGCTGGGGTGACTGAGAGGTAGAAAGTTGTTATTGTTCTAACTCTCCTGTCCTGAGTGGGGAGAAACACTGAAATGACCTCTTTCAGGACACAGATGTTAGAATAGGAAAGGAGAAATCCTTCTGTCATCTCAATAATGCACAGTGGACATTAGGGGAGCGTATATAAATCATTATTCTCTTTCTGTACCATGTGAGCTTTTTCGTCTTTATTTCATACCTCTGATTGACTCCTCTCATAATACTAGTCGGGGACCAGAGAGGCAGCTGAGCTGTGAGAATCACACCTAGGAGAAACTGATTTGGCTTCTGTACATCCGGATGAGATGAAGTATCTGTCTGACTAAGAGTATAGAGTTGATCACAGGCAACACGGCGAATCTGAAATTACATTATTAGTGGCAGAGGATGTAAATCAACCAATACTTAGAGATTACTTAAAAATTGATTTTCCTTTAAAGTCTATACTTTAAAGGATACTATAAGGGTATGAGTGTTTCAATCATTAATGGTAAAGGTTACACAGAATAAACTAGGGGTTAATTAAAAATAAGTGTGGTCTGGGAACTGATTTCCCAAATCTATTCTAATCAAAAGATTTATAATATAAATGAAAATTTAAAAACTCTTCAAAGTTATTTTTAAGGTCATGTAAGAAGATCAGAATTATAAAAGTTCATGGCTTAAAGCTGGTCTTTCTTGATTTTGACCAAAATATTGATACTTAATGCCAGTTGCCTTGCCAGCTATAGATGCTCTGACATTCTGTTTGTTATAAACAAACAAAATTAATCATAGCACTAGTCTCTTAACTTTTGGTATAATATGGAATAGAAAAGAGGGCAGACAGTCCAAATGGTCACTTTGCTTCAGAGTGGTCTGCGACCCCTTTGTATGACTCTCTGAGAAGCCTAAATGTCATTCCTTCTGTACTCCTAACAATGTCACAGGTATCCAAAGAGTTTATGAAAGAACAGGACAAAAGGTTTTTTTTTTTTTATTTTTTAAATAAATAATTCTTACCTCAGCACTTGGTGATCCAAGAAGAATATCAATGATAAAATCAGCAACACAGGGCAAGTTATAGAAAGATGCTAATGATAAGAATAAAAAGATTTGGGGGGAGGGGGAAAATGAAGTTAGGAAATGCATTTTCAAAATTCCAAAAATTTTGAATAATTTCTTAAGCTTAACTATAGCAGAGATTCATTTTTTCTTCTACATGGAATTGAATTCAGAACCTTCAACAATGGCCTCCTGTGTCTGTGAGCCTTTAAGGTGCTGAAGAGCAGGACAATATGGTCATCTTTGTACCATCACGTTTTAGCACAATGTCTCAAATATACCAGTTACAGAACAAATATGTCTCACCTTGATAAACCATCAATACTTGTGAACTATAAAATATACCCTACCATAAACTTACTAATGATAAAAAAGCTTGAAGGGAAGTTATTATTTTTTTACCTTTATTTGAAAATATCTCTAAAATTAAAGAATTGTAGGAAAATTTAAGAGTATGGCATATGTTCAAAAGCATTTCATGACATATTTCTCAAACATAAACCTTCAAAAGCATTCTTGTTTAAAATAATTTTGGATACTATTTTGATGTGCCATAAATGTCTAACATTTTCTATATGTTTATCTTGATAGTCTTACATGATGAATTTAGATGTTATACCTAATACTTAATGATCACCGATTCTTCATTAACAGGCAGCCTGAATCAGTAATAACAATGAAGAATACAGCTCCTATGTGTTAGCACAAGTTTTAAAAGTGGAGCTGTTAAGACTTCATTCCTGAATAAATATTTATTGAGGGCCTACTACTCATTGGGCAGTGTTTGGGTGCTAGAGATTTAGTAGCGAACAAAATGACAAAAGATTCTGTCCCTATGGAGCTTACAGTCTAGTTGTGGAGGCAATGATGACAATAAACGTGACAAATAAATTATGTTGTATGCTCTAAGTGATAACTGATATAGCAAAAGATAAGGTGAGGAGTTTAGGTAGTGCTGGGGTGACAGAGTGTTGTGATTTCTTTAAAAAGGTGGTCAGAGAATGTCTCACTAAGAAGGTGACATTAAGCAAAGACTTGTAGGAAATGAAGAAGAGAGAGCCATGTAGGTAGATGTGGGAAAAACATACCAGGAAGAGGGAGCAGCCAGTGCAAGGGCCCTGAGGCAGGAATGTGGCCAGAGTACTAGGAATAGCAAGGGGGCCAGGGTGGTTGAAGCACAGTGGGTAAGGGGAGAGCAGAATGTGAGGGCACAGAGGTGTCAAGGGGGGAGATTGTGTCGGGCCTTGAAGGCCTTCGTAAAGATTTGGCTTTTACTCAGTATGAACTGAGAAGCCACTGCAAGCTTTTAAACAGAGGAGTAATGTGATCTGACTTACATTTAAGAAGGTCCACTCTGGTTACTGTGTGGAGAATAAACTACAAGGTAGAAGCAGGGAGATTAGTTAGGGCACTACTGCTATAAACCAAGTAAGAGATGATGGTAGATCAGAGGGTGGTACTAAGGGACAGAATCTAGATATAGTTTAAAGGAGGATGTACTGAGAGATTAGAATTGGGGTGTGGAAAAAAAAAAAGAAGTGAAGATGACTCAAGGTTTTTGGCCAGAATAAAGCTGCTTATAATTAAGTTATAACTCTTGGGTGACATGGGCCAGATCAGTAGTTCAGTTCTGGACACACTAAGTTTGGGAAGTGTATCTGATATCCAAGTGAAGATGTCAGGAGAGTGGTCCAAGCTATAGATCCAAATTTCGAGTTACCAGCAAATAGAGGGAATTTAAGGCTATGAGAGTGAATGAGATCACTAAGAGAACGAGAGTAGGCAGAGACAAGATAGTGAGGAAGGGACTGAGCCTTGGGGTGTTCTAAGGTTAAAAGTATGAATAATAATAACCCTAGTTTGTTAAAGCCAATAATAAAGATAAAAGAGCAAATCTTAAGTATCACCATTTTTAATAGTGGAGTCATTATTATGTTATATATCAGTTTAGGAATTGATATATAATTCTAATTCTACAGTTGATGAACTCTAAATCTGGGTTATTTTCATTTCTAAACTCCTGGGGGGCGGGGGGCAGGCATACTGCCTTTATATCATCTACTATGGAACCTTATATATAGAAGGTGCTCAATAAATATTCAAAGTTTAACTACTCTAGCACCATTCTTACCCACTTCACATGCCAACTTTCCTTCTTGTTCATTTCTATCAATACGACCTTATCTATGAAGGAAAGTAAACAATTCCCAAAGGAAACCTGCCCTTTCCCTAAGTGAGATGAATTCAAGCAAGCCTCCTGCATACCCAGTTGCTGGCTCCGAAGCTGTAGACAGGTGACAAGAAGAGACAAGGCCTCTCCAGCAATCAGTGAGTCTTTGGTGGACACGGACTGCTGTCGCACACAGATGCCTGCATGCAGGGCCACTGGGTCTCCTTCACTTCCAGAGCTGCAATTGCTCCCTGGAAACAGGCAAGTAGAAGATTACTGCGGATCCTATAGGATCAGCAGGATAGTCTAATATCCTTTTAATGTGTTCTAGAATCCTCAAGTGAAATTAAGCAGTTCGAGATGACACCTTGGTCTCAAGAAACACAAGAGAATGACTTTATTTGACCCCACCTGCTTTATACTTAAAACACATTTGGAGGCACTCAAAATGTGTTTTATGAGGCAAAACTAACTTCAGGTGAAAGAAGAACAGTACTATTTTGGAGGCATGCTGGAATTTTCCTGGGATATTAAACATGCTCCTAATCTTGACCAGATGCCCTTACATGTATATAAAAATCCTAAAAACTCTGTACATTTACCATTTCTGCACTTTAAGTATGTCATACATTTTAAAACTTTTTATTTTTTTATTTTTGAGGTATACACTCACACAGAGATTGAGCAAGGGATGCCAAATGAAGCTGAAAAGTGAAGCTATTTATAAAGGCCTAACAAAATAAATGATCATACCAAGAAAATGCCTTTCCAGGTAGGTATTCTAGATAAATTTTTATTACAGCCACAATGATTGGCCTCACGACATTTTATATTCAGCAAACTAAAACTCTCATTTGGTTTCCCTCTTATTGCTTATAAATGGCTTTTTTCTTCTTATGGTAAGTATGATATACATACAGTAATGTTTGCAAATCTTTAGTGCATAGCTTGATGAATTTTTACTCATGCTCAAGAGCAAGAGAAAAGCCTTCTTTTATGTGACTCAACAACCTATACATAAATGATTCTTACAGATATTTCTTGCCCAATGTCCTAATTACTGTATCCTTTCAATCAGTACCTGAACTGCTGAGCCTGTTTCGAATTCCAGCAGGGAACAGAGAATGACTCTCTTTGATTGGCTGGCCACTCCCAACGAGGTCGAGCGTCCTGCAGCTGCAGCCCATGAAAGTCTCATGAAACAAGCCACTGTGGAAGTGAAATCACTTACTTCCATTGTCTACAGACGGAAAGAGTGTTATGAGAAAAGGTAGTACTGGGACACATTCCTTTGGCTTCTAGAGCCTTTTTACTGGTCTCGGTTTTTATGCTTGCATACTGTTCAAAGACGTTTAATATCTCTCTGCGAACTGTAAAACAAAGACTCCGCCTTCCATGCTCTGGCTTTAAATTACCTGCTACCAATTTGGGTTTTACCATTTCCCCTCTTTTCCACATTGCATTTCCGCCTGCATGAACTACCATGTCACCTCCCACAAGGCTTTGGTTTTTTTCTTTCCAAATTTGCTCACATCCTCTCTTTTGCTAACCTCAAATGCCACCTCCTACATAATCATCTATGACAGCCACAGGTGAGGGTACCTTCCACTTCCCTGAAGGCCCGCACACCATTCTGCCTTTGTAGTTCTCTTTAACACCTGATATTTTCTTTGAATTGCAGTTATTTCGCACAAGGGGTCTCTTTCTCACTTAAGTTCCTTGAAGGTGATATTTATGTGCATCATTTTTATATCTGCACGACCCCTCCCCACAACCAGTGCTTTCTAAATAGGAATAACTTACTGATTCTTGAATACACAAATCACTTACTTGTATTGCAACTCGTGCAGCAGGGATGATTTCCTCAACTCTAATAGAAGACCTATCGGACACCGACAACTGTCGGTAGGATGACTTTTCTGGGGTACCACATAAGGACATCTGCCTGCTGGTCTGCCGGCTGACATTTCGGAATGGGCGAGAAGAAAGTGCTTCTATGCCATCTTTGGTGAGGTCTTCATCTAATAACGTGGGCATTGTTTGTCCGACAAGTAAAAATCTTAAAGGAAGTAAAAAGGTAGACTTATTCTAGCTCATATCATGCTATTTAAAATAACAGGATCGTTAAGAAAAGTCAAGTCCAGTATTGCCCTGAGAGACTGACACAATATATTAACATACCTTGCCAGCTGTAGACAGATGGAATAAACTCCCTGCCTTGTTTCGTAGTCCACTTCTGATGGGATGGAATCCCTCTGCATGACATTCACAACCAAACTTCAAAACAGAGAAAAGAAAAAAAGCAGATATTAAAAACGTCAATTTCCTTTATAGGAAAAAATTTTAAAGTAAATTGCTAATAAATGTTATCAATATTAAAATTTATACAAATCTTTACATATAAATGCACCATACATATCTTTATCTCATAGGTATCTTTATCTCAAGGACTTCCTATGATACCTATAACCTTCCTGACTGACTCCTTGGTTAGCCAAAAAAAACTGAACTCAATCCAGTGGATAGTTCCCCTTCTAACTGGTGTGAGTTCAATGATCTTGGTACTAGTAGAATGATCAATTCAAATATATATCCAGAATTGGCGTATTCAATAAAGCTTGTTTTTCACAGCCACTATAATCTATATTACTACAAAAGTTTCCCAACTGTTCTTCCTACTTCCACTCTTGATGTTCCAAAATCTAGTATCAAGAGATCAACCAGAGTGATCCTTTTAAAACGTAAGTCAGATTATGGCATTCCACCTCTGCACAGAATTCTCCAATGGCTTACTATTCCCTACAGAGAAAAAAGGCAGTCTTCACAGGAGCCTGTAAGATCCTGCACACCCCGAATCTCTAGAATGTCTGTAACCTCATGTTTCCCTCCACTGCCTCCCTCGCTCTGTCCCAATCTCATGGCCTGCTGACGCAGACACCACGTTGGTCCCACAGGAGCAGTGGCTGCTCCCAGGAACAGCTTTCCCTAGGCATCTCAAGGTTTCACGCCCCCCACCTCCTTCAGGTCTCTATAAAATGTCATCCTGTCAGTGAAGATTTCCCTGGCCATCCTACTGAAAATCACGACCCTTCTCCATCCCCTCATCTTCTTTTTCTTACAGCTCTTATCACTACCTGACATACATTTTTACTTTTACTTCTTTCTTTATTGTCTGCCTCCCCACTGTCTAAGACAATAAACCTCACAAAGATACAGGTTTTTGTCTAATCTATTCGCTGCTCTGTTCCCAGCTCTTAGAACAATGCCTGACATGTAAATTAACTGACACATAAAAAGAAGCCAGAAGTAAAATGCCTTTATTACCGCAGCTCTATAATTGGCTAAGCTGAAATGAGTTGTACAAAAGAACATCTCTACAAATGTTGAACAGAGAATAAATCTATATGTGCATTAGGCCTTCCTTCCACATGCTTGGGAATTCCTTTAACTCCATCTTTCTATTTCTCATGCCCTTTATCTTTTCATGGTCTCACCCAACTTCTCTTCCCCTCAAGGCCTCCAAACAGGAATTCCTTAAAATATCCTCTGCTCAAACTTCAAGTTTGTTTTCCCTCCTAGAGGAAATGGCATGACTTCTTCTTTCTAGAGCAAATCTCCTTTCAATAGCAGTAGAACTCAGCCCCATTGGTTGATCATCCCTTTTATTTTTATTCTTTTCTTCTCCACTGGCCCCTTTTAGTGAGCCTACAAAGAGAATCAAGTCTTCTACAGGTTAAAATCAAAACAGAAAAGCAAACTTTTCCCTTAGTTTTTCTTTCCATCAAAGTACTGTCACCCTCCCCGCTTTTTTTTCACTCATTGTAAAGCAGAGACTTGTACTTACTGATTCTACTTCCCATTCTTATACTTGCCACTCAACTCTGCCAGCTGATTAGGCCCTAACGGCTGTACTTACACAGTGATGCTTCTTCCCCAAATTTCTAATGCCATTCTCCATTTCTCTTAAGAGCATAATATCTAAACAATCCACTTCACATGACTCACAGGGACTTCGTATGCAATCAAATTCATTTCTCTTGACTTCTGTTCCCTCCATCTCCTTTCATGCTTATTCTCCATGAGGGTGAGGAGTCATCATTTACCCACTCTCCCAAGCCATAAATCGTAGGGCCATTTTATAACTATTCCTATCCTATACCCAGTCACAAAGACTTGCCTATTTTACCTCATAAATGTCATTCTACCACTGCCCTAAATTTAAAACCTGTCATCTCTTCTCTAGACCACTGTTATAGCTCTTAACAGTTCTCTCCCACTTCTATTCTTCTCCATTGCAGTCAAGGTAATTCCTAGCTTAGAAACCTCCTGTTTTTCCATCATCTACAAGATAATGCTGAAATTCCTCAGTGTGACCTTTCCTTACAGATTTCTCTCCTTGGCAACTGTAGTTCCCAAGAGAAGCCATGCATCTTTGTGCTTCATTCAACCGCATCCCCACCCCAATCTCTGGCTTAGAGTGCCCTTTCCCTCCTAATTTACCTAGAGAATGACTATCATTCCTCAATTTCCAGCTCAAATGTCACTTTCTGTGAAGCACTTCCTAATCTTATGACCCCACCAAATTTAACTACTTTAACCACTACTTTCTCTCCTAACCTCCACTTCCCCAAAGCACTATTTATACGTCTCTGTTTTCATACTTACAATAACTTCATTATTCTTTGTTAAATTGTAAGCCTCTCAATGGCAAGGATAACACTTAATTTATCTTTGCGTCCTCAGAATGAATGCCTTGCACAATATGGACTACTGGGGATCAAATTCACTGTATTGTCAAATGATGTGGGAGTCAAGAGAAATAGATACAGCTTCCCCTCCTCTACTCTTCCTGAGAACTACTCTCACTACCAGAAAGGCAAGGAGACAAGTTTTCTAAATAATCAAAAGTCATAAAATGAATTAAAAATATTCCAAAGACTTAAAGAGATTCCTTCTTATTATAAGTCTCATAATGCTTCATGCAATACCTTGTATGAATAAGCAAGGCTTGGCAGAGAAGTTAATTAAAATATACTCATTTTCTTCAATTCATGCAACATCATATTGAAACTCTCACCTCAAACCTCCTGCTTTGAGGAAATTCTCACAGAAGGACTTTGCACAATTTCTTGCCATGTCATCATCAGCTGTTGGCATGAGTTTGGAGCTCAGAACCTTGGAACAGATAAGCACAATTCATCACTCCAACACTTCCATCAGAAATTACTCCTTTACTAAGTAAAACAATCAGACAACTAGAGTCAGAATCTCTTTAAATGCTGCATCCTGGTTTTCTCCCCCAGAAGTATGAGGCTGATGTTTCACAATTAAAATAATTAAACTTCTCAGTTCTAGCTACTTAGCAAGAAAAATTTTCTTTTTGAAGAAAGCTTATGTTCTTCTTTTCATGAAACCAGCAAACATGAATGTCTCAGGCTTAGATAAGAACAGATACATTATGTGATATGCTAGATATGTTTTTGAAAAAATATATAAACTAACATTTATAAAACAGTCTATTTACTAAAAATGAGCTCTCTAGTAATGATTCTAATTCTATTTGTTGAGCATCTACAATGTAGGCATAAGATGAGGTACTGAACATGTATTCTCTCTTTATCTCACTATGCCTGGCATATATATTGTACTTTACAAGTAAAGACTGTGACTCGAGAGGTTTAGTGACCTTCCCTTCCAAGGTCACGTGATTAGAATTCAAATCCAGATGTGTCTCACTCTAATATTCATGCCCCCTTCACAACACTGTGATGCCTAACTAAAGGAAAGCTTAACTGAATATTTTGGTAAGGCAGAAAATTACTTCACATAAATAATTAAACTATAGTAGGAGAACCTCTAAATCTAGTTCATGTTCTGGTTTTACATCTGAAGAGCTTACATCAGGCATGGAAGTTTCCCTTTTGCTTGAGCCTTCTTATCAGCTAAATCAGGATAATAATTAACTTTACCAGAAAACTGTTTGGATTAAATGAGATAATAAAAGGTGCTTAGTATTAGCACTGGCACAAAACAAGTACTTGGGAAACAATTGCTTATTTAGTTTTTATGATTTAAAATAATAATAAAAAAGACTCATTGCCTCAATTTCCCTAAGGTTTTAAACTACATGTAATTGATGATTCTTTTCTATTCTAAAAAATCTGTGAACCTATGGGGTTTTATAAGCTTAGATTTTTATTTATTAATTTAATTTTAAAGATGCATTCTTCTTGAGTTGCTTTTTGGGAAACAGTTTCTCAGCTTCAGATTATGAGCATTACATGGGGAAATGGGAACCCTTGGTAATTCTAATCCTCCCTGAGTGTTGCCAGCTACATGCACACACTCCCAATGCTTAACGGATAACAATTTAGTTAAGATGGGACATTTCTGCCAAGGAATGGGTATTTGGAATATACGTTTTGAAGTTTCCTAGTAGGCAAACATAAGTCAAAGATCAAAACGCAGTAACAGTAAAAATAAGTTTATTTTGGTGTTAGGTTTTCCAAAAGTTTTGTGTTGTCTAAAGCAAAAGACAACCTACCAAAGTTAACAGAAGTCCTAAAATTGTACCGGAAGTATTTTACTAAGTCCTAAGATAATGCAATCTGAGTAGCTGATGACAAGGTAGACCCATTGTTGGATCACTCTGGTTTTCTAGGTATTTTCAAGTGTAGGTGTTAAGATTTACATCTTAACTTTTTTTGAGACAATCATTCAAAAGCAAATGAGAAATCTGGCAGCAATGGAAGGTTCAAAATGTAGAGCTTATACTGGCCAAAAATTTCTAGGTAATTTTGTTTTGGGATACTGAACATATTTTAAATGTCCACATTAAACAAGGACATACTTTATTTTTAAAAATTTGCTACTTTTGAATCCAACGCTTCTTTTGATAAGAACAATTATTTTAAGGCAAATGTGAAATGTTATCACAGCTTGATTATATAAGCAAGAAGTAGTGCATAAAAACGAATGAATTACATTCTCCAAATTAGATTGTCAGGAAATAAAATTTGGAAAAAATGCCCAAGCAGGTACCTTTTAGCAATTATGACCTTTATTATGACTCCAAATCTAGTCAAGATAAATATAATTTGATAATTAAGGCTGCATGGGCATTGATCTAGATTCTTTAATAATAACTACCTAGAGATAACTTCTTAGGTCAAAGCAAAATCATCCAGTGTTTTATTTTCTCCAGACCTAATGTAGTGCAAGAATCTGACCCCTGATCCTCTAAGGCCAAGACTGTTTCTCCCTGGTCAATCTCCAACATTGCTTTGTTAATACTTTGCTTTCAAGACTTAGTATATCCACCTTCCCCTATGTCTTACTCATAAAATAGTGGAGCAAATTATCTTGTCTTTTCAACTTTGACCCTTGAACTACCACAGTAACTTATAGACAGTAAACAATTAGTAAATGTTTACTAACTAAATCTTCTAGTTTAAAGCTACTTTGGGGGAGAATAAAAATTTTTTTTGCTTATATTCTTCCAATGGCTTTAACCTTGAAATTCTGTTAACATATTTCCTGACAAATCTTCATAAAACTTAATGTCAATAAATCATAATAGCTTAAAAAAAATTAAAATGCATTTAATTAACAAGGCAGCTCAGGATTAATAAATGATATTATATGTACTTGTAAAACTTCCAGAGGGAGACAATGACACATTTTAATAGTCTTCCTAATTATCTATTTAGATGATATTTTGCAAGTATAACAATGTACATAGGTATTAAGGGGAAAAACTGAGTATTTACAAAGGTAAAAACAAAATGTTTCAGTTTATATTCTATTTTATACCTTTTTTAAAACTAAGTTTTAACAAATCAAACCTGTTTATTTCTGTTATCTGAAAGCATGATTCTGCAAAACAAAACAAAATGAAATTAGGTTTCTTACTTCTAAATTATAGAGCACTCTGAAGGTAGACATTCCTGGAGCAAAAGATCGAAACAGACTTTCTAAAATTGAACTGGCACTTGGCTGATGCTGTTGTTTTGAAGAGAGTGATGGAGATTTTGAAGACTGAGAACTTGATTCAGACAGCAGTGTTTTCTAAGTTTAAAAGAATGGAAAAAAAAAATATCTCAAAGCACAAATTAAAAAGAAACACATAGCTGTAGACAGTCTAATATTCTTTCCCCTTTAATGTAAGCCACACCGATGTAATTTTCTAAAAATTAATCTCATAAAACCACATCACTCTGTAATTAACAAGACATCCAACTCTATCACACAAACTGTAAATGCTCAATAGCATTATAATCCTACATGAACGACTCTGAGAATGTATTCTAAGCAACACTAGCAGGAAGGTCATCTTAATTTGTTTCTATATTTTCAAAATCTATAGTTCTAAATACTGATAATGAAATTATAGTGGTAGTTTTGAGAATGTTTTGAACTAGTAGTGATATATTTTATAATTACATTAGTTCTTGTCTCCCTCAAATTAATATATAAGCCATATATGACAAGACTGAGCTGATCAAAACTTCGACCACTGAAATATAAAATTCTTAACTTAATTCTAACAACTTTGTTCTAAGTTAATTTATTCTGAGAACATAAATACTGTTATTGATAAAACACAATTTCAATACATACATGAATATCCTAAACAATACCCTAAAATTAAATTAAATGAATTTTAAATATAAACAGTAAAAAAAATTAAAAGATAATTCATTTATGTAAGCAACTTTAAAACATGCAACAATCACAAAAGAGGGGCATCATGACAGAAGAATTGGAACTAGAGTCTGATCTTGGACCAGGCACTTTCTCTCTCTGGGCTTTGGATTCCTAATACATATCACGAAGGAGGCAGAAGTAGAAGATATTAATGCTCTTCTAGCTTTAAAATTTGATAACATTTTTGACTCTAGATACTTTAAAAGCCAACGTGAAGTTCTGATTTCCATTTACAGAGAAGGTATTTTTCAAAAGAAGAAAAATGATCATGGGAAAGATGGTATCAAAGACCTGAATGTGATTTTATATTGATAAAAAATTCCATGCCAGTTAAATAATTATATAAGATACTCATACCTTTCTTCCTAAAGAATCAAGTTGATCAAGGGCTTCTTGGATGGCTGGATCAGTGGGTATCAAGAGCAGAAGCTTTCGTACTCGTAGAGTTCCTGAAATTATTCAAGTTTAATTTTTTTTTTTCATAGAAGCCATAGTTTTAATAACAGTCATTTAGTATAAGACGTAAAGTAAAATACAGTTCAGGTGAAAAGTTACTTGGTTCCTAACCTTAATAACTTTCTTTTTCAAACTTTATAAATATTTATATTTACCTTGGCTCCTCTAGATTGGCAAGCTGGTAAAGCATGTCAAATACATTACATACAAGCGCCATCACAACACCAGGAAGGGATTTTTCCTTCAGGATATAAAAAGCAAAATATAAATACAAATTTATATTTACAAAAAAATTGTCTTTTTAAAATCAAACATACCTATGATAAAAATTCTAGTTTCAAAATAGTGGTCACTATAAAACTTGAGAGCGAGCGCTCATCTGCTCTGAACACATAGGAAAAAGAGTGAGGGATCTTGCACCTTCTAGTGTGCTTATTACTTGGGCTCTCTTCTCCTATCCAACTGATGGTGAGGGGGCTAAGGCGCCAAAAGGCAGGCAGAAGTAGAGAGGTAAAACAAAGGGCAGGTGTAGGTGTAATTACTAGAATGTCGAGAGCGCACCATGGAAAGCTGACCAGAGCTCATTAGGAGCAAACAAGGCAATGAGTGACTTAAAAGCAAAATTAGAGTAGTATATATATGTATGTACACTCATACTCAATACGTAGGTGTATATATGTAACTGAAGTTGAGAATAAGAAGTTACCGTTTTTTCTAAAGGTGAGAAAAGAAAACATGGAGACGACTACACAGAAGAGATTCAGATGTAATCAAAGTGCTATTTTATGGTTATTAAAGTGCTATGTTATGGTTATAAGGAATAAGACATCACTACAGAATATTTATACAAGGAGTTTTAATAAATTCAGGATAAACATGAAATAGGGTAAAAATGTTAAAGATGCCATATACCTTGGTTCTATTGCCAATTAACTGTCATAATACCACTCTGAATGGGATTTCTTTCTTAAATTCTTGCTACATATAAGTACTATATAGTTATTAAAGAAACCCACAATACTAATACTAACCCTGAAGAATTCTTTGATACTATAGCAAGGTTACTCTAAGTGAAAAAGAAAGACATAGTCACACAAAGATCTGAAAGCCAAGTGAAGAAAATATTTCAAGGGAAGTGATCACACGTATCAACTGTGCTAAAATGTCAAGATGAGGACTGAGAGCTGGAAGTGACAGGTAACCTTGAAAGGGGTCTGAAAAGAGAGTTTTGACAATTCTTTCAAGGAGCTTTGCTGATTTGGGAAGGAGAGAAGGGGGCAGGAACTGAAGGTGGAATTGGGGTGAAGAGAGGGCTTATTTTTAAGATGGCAGAAATAACACAGCACGTGTAAACTCTAATGGAAATGACTATGTAAGGGAAGAATCAATGAAACAATCTAGAGAGATGTGTGAGAGGAGCAGCAAGCAGTGGCCAGGTAGAGTGATTTGGGGATTCAAGATTCTGTGGCTCAGAAGATTGATAAACTCTGTATCTTTCCCAACTGAAGCCCATTGTTTCTCAGTGACAGTTCTGAAGTCAGGATTTGTCTGAGAGAAAAGGACACAATCATCCAAATCTATATGGCCAAAGGCACAAAGATATTTAATTCTAGTTTTAAAACTGAAATTTATCACTCAATACCTGTTCCATGGCATATGATGAACTAAAAACCCCACTGCTGCTGCTGCTGGAGCTGGTAGAAGAATCGGCTGAGCTCCCAGATGGGGTCCCACTGCCAGAAGTCTTCACTGTGAGGATTTGTTCATCAGAAAAGCCCAGCTGGTGCAGTAGTTTTTGATCTTTATTAACCGTCAGCTGCAAAAAGTGGTTTCTTAATTATTGAGAAGGAAAGGAAGAAGTAGTATACTCTCAGACTAATGTGCCATAAACTTTTATTTAAACCTACCAAACTATCATTTGTAAATATTTGTATATTATCCACAGGACAGCACAACTGCTTGGCTATCTTCCACCGGACACTCCCTATGGTTTCATTACTGTGAGCCTGTAAAATAAATTAAATAATGAGTAATTTGTTTACTCATCCATTTAAAGAACTGTTAAAAAAATAAATAATTGTTAGTGAGCATCTGCTGTATACTGAGCATTGCTCTAGAAGCTGCAAATGCAGCCAAACCAAAGACAAGAATCCCTGCCTTTGTGAGGTTTCCCTTCTGCTCTAAGTAAATGTTCTATTCCCTATTTCAATTCCTCTTCATCATGCAAGGAATAAAATCTCAAGTCCTTCCATTGCAGGTCTTCCATTCTTTCCTTATCTCACTGTCACACCAGCTGCATTGCTCGTCATGAACAAGCCAACAAAACTCCTACTTCAAGGCCTTTGTACCTGCTGCTTCCTTTGCTTGAAATATCCTTCCCCAGAAATGGCTTACTTTGTCACTTCATTCAAGTCTTTGTTCAAATGTCACCAACGCAGAGATCTTAATCCCTGTCCGTCTTCATCAAAAATGGCATTTTATATATATATTCGTTACTTACTTATCCTATTTTATTCTTATTTATTCTTTATAATACTCCTCACTGTCTGATATCATATTATATATTTACTTATGTGTCTTTACTTTGGTTTTGCTTTATACCCCATTAGTTTCTTTTCACTTTAGATCTTTATGCTAAATTTGTTTACTAAACAGCTTTTGGAATAGTTACCCATGCAGATATCTTAATTGACGTGTTTTTATAAAAATAAGACAACATGAATATGGCTACAGAGCTTAATGTAAACTTACCTCTACAGTAAATGTATCTTTGGTAGACTCATAGGTAACATTAAGAGTTAAAAGATGTCCATGAAATGAGGCACCATGAGGTAGAATAGTTCGTGGAACGGAGTAAAAGTCCTTGAAAAAGATAATAAGTCAAAGAAATCAGGTATAGAGTGTCACTGTTAAACATCTCAAAAATATATACCTAACACATTGAGTCTATAAAAAGATGATTCGGTTGCTTTAAAGAGCTTACCTCTATAGTGATGACATAGCGTTCTGCCAGAAGTAGCAATCTCTCAATTATTACAAGTTTAGTGGATCTGTGGATTAAAAATTAAAAAAAAAAAAAAATTTGAAATGAATTGCTGATTTGAACTCAATTTCAGTCTGTTTCAACAAAATAACAATCACAGCACTCACTGGTCAAATACTGAAATTTGCAGACTAAACTTCCCTTTCACACAAGGGGGAGGTAATTCAACCAGGTCACAGCTGTAGTGCACAGATGGAATAAGGGAGGAGAAGCCTACCCCTCTCCACATTTCCTTTCCTGCTCTTTTCTTTCTTTTCCTCTTTAAAATAGTTGTTGCATAAATAGAGGACCTGGGTCTCCTGGTCTATTTGTCCATCAATCCACCAAGAATGAATCAGTGAGTCTGGTTTTCATAATCTTACGACAAAGATATGCCATATAATTCTGTAAACACGTGGAATCTGTCAAAATTCTAAATTGCCTGGACATTAGACAACCAATGTAAACTAGGAAGTATTCCAGAAATAAGAGTTGCTATTTGCTTTAATTAGGTTAAGAAAGGGGAAGACGAGAAGAACAAATAATTGTTTATCGGGTTTAAGTGAAACTTCTGTATACTGAAAACTTACAATGTAAGAATGTTACCCTAAAGGTTTTCAAAGTACTTAAGAAATCAACACACATCAGGAGATGTGACCATCTCTGGAACAGGAAACACACAGCAAAAGAGTGTGGAACTCTAAGACTCTAAAAATGAGACCTGAGGTCTCTGTGGGTCAGACTTATGAAATCTTACTTATCATTTGAAATACAGCTGGGTTTTGTATCTACGGATTCAATCAACTGTGGATCAAAAATATTTGGGGGAAAAAAAAAAGTCCCCAAAAGTTCCAAAAAGCAAAATTTTTGGATTTGCCATGTGCCAAGCACTATACTGAATCCATTCAAATGAGGTGATGTGTAGGCATGCCCTGCTGTGGCCTGTGTGCAAATATAGGTTTATGCAAACACCATGTCATTTTACATAAAGGACTTGAGCATCCTTGCATTTTGGTATCCACAGGTATGTATTTGTGGGTGTCTTGGAACCATTCCCCCTGGGATACCAAGGGATGACGGTAATAGGACTCTGACATTCAACAGCTTATGTAGTCACAGTTCTATACTTTATTAATGAGGATACTACATGTGTTAACATCGAGATGAAAATCCAAAAGCCTTTAAACATTTGGTATTCCAGAAAGTCTAGGTGTTGCATTTCAAATAAGTATATTTCTAAAACTGAAAAGAGGTACTACCATTTTCTAACAATTGCTCTGGTATGCTGATTAGCAGTATTGGAAATTGCACTTTAAAAAGAGCTTGTTAAACATGTTTTAACAGTTTTATTAAATACATTTAACGGAGTTCTGAATTATTTCAGTCTATGGGCAGGAACCAAAATTGAAAATTCAGATGGAAAATCTTTAGGAAATAATCTAAGTGGCATAAGTGAATTATTGAGTGTAATGTTTTAATTATGCCTCGATAATAAATTAAACCACAGACAGCATTGCAAAATACTGTAGAGAGAATAATTCCTCCTTCAGAAGTTGGAACAATTAATGTCACTAAAAAGTTCTTTCAAAGCTAGTAAAATAAGATAAAAAAATCTCCTGGTTTAAATACAACTTTGACATTATACATTCTTATTAACCCTGTTTAGAGTTTATAATAAGAATATTTAAAAAATATGTGGTTTTGCTCTGCATTCAAGTATGAAATGATTCATATAAAAAGCACTTAGTAAAAAGAAAAAAAACAAAAAGCACATTTATTTAAAGTAGCAGTTTGGAAATCTCAATCCAATAGTTCATTTATGCATTTCTATTCTTGTTTGTCAGATAAATGAATCATTAAGAACCTAGGTCATAGAGATGGACTATGTCTTATAAATGTGTAATTAGGAATTCTTTATATACATTCTTAATAAAAGTCTATTTAAAATATACTTTCAAGAACGTGGGAATGCAAAAGTCATGCTAGTGTTCTTACCATTAGTTCAATCTATAATCTATTTTCTGCTATTTTAAGAAATTCTAAAGGGTTGCGTTTTACTGGCTTCTTTCATATTAATAACGCATCACTAAACAGTACTTAACTCATTTTTTAAAAGAAGATAAATAAGAATGTGAACAAGGATATTGCTCTGATTCATTGTCTAAAGGGGCGCTTTAGGAAGAAAAGGAATCTCCCCAACTATAAATAAAATACATACACACACACACATATATACAGTCACAGTTGAAAAAGACTATGACCACCCACCGCTAGAGGGAGGCAGAGTGGGGTGCAGAGAGTGAGCCCTTCTCTGAGCACCTGCCAAAATTTCCTCCTGGGCATCATTGATTTGAGGTTGTTTACCGGTAATGAAAGGCTCATAAAACAGTACAAAGTTTTAGTTACTTCAATCTGATGTTTCTAACTACTGATCTATTCTCTTTACTTATCAACAAGCTACAGCAAATACTGAAGTCAGATTTCACTGATAATCAAAAACACTAAACACAGCAATGCTGATTAAGAGACAATGTCAGTTCAAAGTTTTAAACAAACATTTGGCAATAAAATTCTTATTAAAAATTATTTTGAAAAACAATTTTAAGTAAATAATATTTTAACTATGATTATAATGTATAATTTTAAATATCATCTTCTACTTTATTTTGCTTATGTTGTTAATGCCCTGGATTTGACTATTCAAGGAGAAAAATTATAAGATGTCTAAGCAAGCAAATATTTCAAATGAAAAAAAAATTACTCTTCATACAATAAATATATCTTTGTTTCACCAAAATAGAGAAGGTTACTCATTACACAATGTAAAAGTAAAATAAATCAGAAAAACAACAAAACTAATTTACTAGGTAGAGGGGTATGAGCAGAGTAGTACTTGGTTATGAAGATGACCTACAAATCTTTCAAAAGTTATGAAATAAAATGAGGAAATAAACAATTCGGAGATCTCCATAGAAAAAAAGATGCCATTTTTTTTAACTGATATTTATTCACACATTGTGTATTTGTTATAACTTCTGCAATCGCTTACCTATATGGAGACTGAACTGATGTTGCTACAGTTGGCATGGCAGTTGCTGTAAGCATTTTTGTTGCTCTGGTCACAGCATGTGTTAGAGTAGGGCCACCAAGTGCTGAACTGGCTGCCTGTGAAAGAAGAAATAATCATTGTATAGCAGGGCTTCTCAACCTCAGCTCATTTTGGACTGGAAACTTTTTGTTGTGAAGAAATGTCCTGGGCATTGTTGGATGTTTAACAGCATCCCTGACCTCTCTACTCACTACCTACCTACCACTAGGTGCCAGTAGGACCCCTCCAACTGTGATAACCTAAAAGGTCTCCAGTCATTGCTAAATAATCTGTGGGAGGATAAATAACCTCCAGCTGAGTACTACTGTTATATATATGTTAACATTTACATGGTACCTCATTTAGGTGTACCTGAATATTTTAAATGATTTTTTTTTTATGATGACTTATTTGGATAGATGTCATGACTTGAGAAATCCTATACAGATTCTAGCATATATTCATCACCAAAATGTTTTTGACTTATTGACAATTGGGGCAGTAGCATTTTGTTTTTAGAATACTCTTTATTAGGTATAAAACAAAAAGCACAAATTAAGAAAGAAAATGAATGTTTAATGGTTTAACCATCATGCTAGAAATAAGGCACTGTAAATATATATGAGATAGTATTACACAGAAGGCTTCTAATGGCAACCAATACCACCTACTACTGACTGTCTTGTAATAGTATTTAATAGCATTTACAATATAAAGGTAAAACACACAAGTATAGGAAAAGCAGCAAGTGCCTCTTTAAAATTCCTGGACCAAAAAATAAAAAGAAGAAAAAGAATCTATTGGAAATGAAGAATGTAGAGTAGCCTGTTTTTCAATACAGTATCTAAACCCCTGAGGCGGAGGGCGGGGGGGGGGGTGGCGGGGTGGAGGGGGTGGAGGGCGGGGGGGGGGGGTGCATAAACCAGGAAAGAAGGGTGGTGGAGGGAGAAGGAACAATTTTTTATAAAGTATACTTCCATACTGGGAGCATCAAGGCAAATATCTGTTCCTTATGTTACAATGTGGTACTGTTCACAAATTCTTCAATGGGATCCAGCCACAAATTTCAACATTATATACGATCTCAAAATGTAAAATTATAAAAGGAAAAAAACAAGGCATTTATTTCAAAAACAGGTTAAATAAAATTTGCTACTCACTTCTAATCTTGTGTAGCAATCAGCAATGAATTTCTTATGTAATGATACAGAATCCTAAAAGTAAGAGGTACATGGAAATTAAAATTAGTTTGGCATTTAGCTGTAATCGTTAAGGACAAAAACATCAAAATAAAGAAGCTTATTTTCAGGAATGCCAACTTATAATAAAAATATATATAATTTTCTGCTCTTCTGTATATAATTTTCTTCCCTTGGATACCCACCTTTTTTAACCTAGGATTTAGATTAATGTAACTATAGTTTATGATCAACTGAATAGCTTCATTTGCAATTTCTTCATCAGGTGATTCCATGGCTATTTTCCAAATGAAATCCATTCCTATCAATTCCAGCTTTTCTACATACTGTTCAAAAGAAAAAAAATTATATAGTACACCAATTATTTTGTTACAATTTAAGTTCACACCTTTTTAGTTCAAAATTAAGGCTGCAAAAACCAAGTTATATGAGAAGATATACTGTATCAATATGGAACTTTAAAACAACAACAACAACAACAAAAAACCCGTAGAAACATTGGATAGCGTCCAAGGGAACCAGGATGGATAAGGAGATTTTTCTCCAGACACCTTTATACTAAACTCGACATCTCCCCAGATGAGTACTGATGCAGAAATAGCACAGGAGTGAGATGCGCACCATCTCAGGAGTCCTTCTTCAAAAGGAAATGAGTCAAGCTAGAAGTAGTAATCGTTGGGGTTCAACTGGTCTTCCCAAGGGCTTAAAAGATCTTGTAAAAATTCTTACCACCAGGAAGTCAGGTCATAAATGAAACACCCTTGGGAAAAAATAAGTTATTTTTTGTCTTTCTTTTTTAAGGTACATATGTAAATATAAACATCAGCTGTATACATTCTATAGCTCATTTTCCTGCTTCTCTGTTCTTAAAAGTTTCTCCCCAAAACCCTGACACTATGATTCTGAAACTGAAGATTTTGTTACTTTTTAAGGAATGTGTGGATTGACAGATCTGAGGAGTTGGCAGCTTGGATGGAACTACCCTACTCCACATTCACTTAGCCACAGGAGGCTGCTAGCTGTTCCAGATCAGCAAGAAACAAAGAGGGATTTGAGAAGTTAGATGTGTTGAAAAGGGAAGCTATTTTAGAAAACAACAGGCAAGAGGGTACTCATGCTTAAAAAAAAAAATCATGTTTAATCCCAATTATAGCATTTTTTTTTTTTTTTGCTGAATATCAGGTTTTACTGTATTATCTAAATTATCTAGCTTTGAAAATGATGTACTTACCAACTGAGCTCCTTGTCTTTTCAATCGATGATCACAGAGATTCACATTTTCAAAAAACGTCTTAAATAAGTTAAAACCTAAAATTATAGAATATCAGATAAATTCATGCACTTTAGATCAACGAAAAGATTCAAAGCGTATCAAAAAGTAAAAGTATAAAACGTTTAGGACAAAACATAAGCACAAATCTTTAAGACCTTGGATTAGGGAATGGTTTCTTAGATATGGTGCCAAAAGTACCATATCTAAAAGAAAGCAAAAGAAAAAATAGATAACCTGGACTTTATCAAATTAAAAACTGTTTTGCTTCAAAGGATTATTAAGAAAGGGAAAAGACAACCCATAGGATGAGACAAAATATCTGCAAATCATATATCTGATAAGGAGCTAATACGCATAATATATAAAGAATTCAACAGCGCAACGATAAAAAGACAAAATAACCTAATTAAAAATGGGCAAAAGATTTTAATAGGTATTTCCCCAAAGAAGATATACAAATGGCTGATAAGCACAATATCATTAGTCTTCAGGGAAAAGCAGATCAATAACATGATACTACTTCATACCTACTAGGATGGCTAAAACAAAAATGACAGACAAAAGCAAGTAGTGGTGAGGATGTGGAGAAACTGGAACCCTCATACATTGCTGATGGCATTTTAAAATAGTGCAGCCACGTTGCACTATTTGGCAGTTCCTCAAATGTCAATTATGATGTAGCAATTCCATTCCTAGGTATATGCTCCAGAGGAATGAAAACCTGTGTTCACACAAAAACTTGTACAAGAACGTTTAAGTGGTAACAATCCAAATGTCCATCAACTGATGAATGGATAAACAAAATGTGGTATATCCTTACGATGGAATATTATTCAGCCTAAATAAAATGAAGCATATGATATAGGCTACAACCTAGGTGAACCTTGAAAACATTATGCCTCAGGATAATGAAAAAAGCCAGGTAAAAAAGGTAAGAAATCATGTAATTTCATTTATATGAAATGCCTGGATTAGGCTAATCTGTAAAGACAGAATAAAGATTAGAGACTGGGGGTAGGGGTGGATGAGAGTGACTGCTAATGGGTACAGGATTTCCTTTTGAAATGATGAAATGTTTTATGATTAGAAAGTGATGAAGGTTACACAACTTTGTAAATATACTAAAGGCCAACGATTGTACACTTTAAAAAGTGAATTTTATGGTATCTGAATATTTCAATAAAAAATTTCAATGAAAAGAAACACCTAAAAAGATTTCTATACTTTGACCAATTTTTACCTTAAATGAACCCTTTTTGAACTAAGTAACTTCATGAAAAGATAGTTTGGCAATTTGAGTTATCAGGCCACAAAATTAAAAAATTAATTAAGATACCATTTATATAGAAAGGAATTTATCTGTGTATATAAACACACATATATTTATGTCTTTACATGCACAAGGAAAAGTCTAGAAGGTATTCCAAACTATCTGGTTGTTTCTGAGAAGTTGGCTTAGAAGGGAAGAATAAAATTTTTCAAAGAACTAAAAACAATGATTTTACATTTTTTTCCTACCATTCATAGTGATTTCATATGACTCCAATTTAAGAATTTTCTCCTTGAAAAGTTGCTGTTGAACATCACTCTCAAGATCATGTTGCCCTTTTGTAAACCATTCAAAACACATCTGTGGATCAAGACAAATAGCATCTTTAACTAAAATCCATTTCAGGAAAATACTTCCAAATTCGGACAGTAAAGACAAATTATTTTTTAATTCTTCAAAAGTTTATATTGCTAAAATACCACTCAAAACTGAAATGCTTGGAACTCTAGACTAAATAAAACAGTAGTTACTACCATTTTCCTACAGATAATGAAAATATATATTTATATTTTTCTTTGAATTTCATACTTGAATATTTTCACAAACATTTATTAATAAGCCTTACTTATGTGTGAGGTACTGTTACATATTTAGTCCTTTCAACAATCTATGAAATAGTTAATATTATACTGTAAAATGAGAGGAGGAAACCGTGTTTCACCATTAGAAAACGTCCAAACAGGTGTTGTGTCCCTGGTTTAATCCATTTTTGGCTGTTTAATTATAGCTCTAAAAATCTGTCTAGGCATTCATTCTTCTTTGGTGTTTTTGGGGTATAACATCATACAGGAACCAGTTTTTGCTTGGTAACTTAAAATTGTTTCATGTAATGGGGAAAAAACTAAAAGATATACTGAGAATTCATTGGCTATACTTACGTGGCTTAATTTGGTTTTATCCAGAATGGTATCAAAATTACCAAAGCGCTCACACATTTATTTATATCACAGACATATATCATATAAAATATTTTTCTAGCATTTATAGTAAATTGAAAGTGTTTAGATATGAAGATGTGAGACACATAAAAAGTGAAATATTAAGTCCCGCTTCTGCCTTTCTTTATCCACAATACCATCTTCTTACTTCTCTATCTAATTCACAAACGTCCTGGCCGGTCACAAGACACTCCCAGATTTCCTTGGCTCGATTCCAACCCAGATACAGAGTAGCTTCTTGCAAGAAAAATGCCAGAAATTTTAGATGCGCCTCTAAATACTGAAGAAAGGGGGGGGGGAGAAACAAAAACAATAATTATTTAACTGTAGGCATTCATACCTACAAGCAAAGATTTAAAAAAACTTTAAAAAATTATTTCATCGAATGCTTTTTCATATTATTAAGGGTAAAGTAAATGTGAGAAATTTGTTTACAAGTTGACAGTGCAATATAGAAGTTACTTCTGCAAGTCTATTATAAATTCAGTTGACTTCAGATGCCCATAAAATATAATTTCAGCAATCTCAAAGTAAAACACCCCAAACTCACAATTGGTGAGGTTAAGATTTTTTTTAACTTTAAAAAATACTACTACTAATCAACTGATTTGAAAACAAAAACAATTATCCACAAAACTGACAACTAGTATTTCATATCAAAGACAAAGAGGTTTATTTTTATTGCTTTATCTAAATATGCAGTTCTTAGGTGATACCAAATTTCTAAACTTTTATTTTGAAATGATTATAGTCAAGATGTAAAACTGTTCCATCTCTATAAAGATATCTTATGTCACTTTTTAGAATTACACTCGACAAATATTTTTACAGTTCAAGTGCAAAAAGTCCAAATGAACATTGTAAATCGTGAAACAAAAGCAGTGTCAATACCTCCCGGTAAGTGTATCGACCGTCCACTAGTGTCGAACCAGTTAAGCCTCCAGGTCCCGCCATGGCTGCTGCAAGTCGATGACAAGCTATCAAACTTCCTGTTACCAATTTCACAATTTCAAAATTTTTCTTCAAGTCTTGAATGATGCTCTTGGCAAAAACAACAACGAAAAATGATATGAGAATTTACAGGTATTTTGTCAGTTTAATACAAACTTCTATGTTAGCATGTAGTCCTGGGTGAGTGATAGTAAACATAATTTCTTCACTCATATTTCGACACAGAAGTAAATAAAGTCAAACTGGTATGTTCTTTTACTAGGGAACTAATAACTTTTCTGCTAAATTTCGCTTCTAAAAGAGTTTTTAAAAATAACTCTTTTGAGTCTTTTCAAACAAATTTCTAAAATACCATTCAAACTTTTAAAATGGCTTATTTCAATAAATTAAGGAAATGAATTAGGGATATATCAAAAGAAAAGCTCCACTGAAATGAAAGCAGAATGTTTAAACTTAAGATTATTAAACAATTCAAGTGAATTACATTAATAGCCATAAAATATAACATAGTGACTCAGAAATTATATTCATGTTTTGTTATTATAAAAAGTTATGTAAGTAATTATATAATAATCAAATATAGCTATTCTCTTACCTTGTCTTGCTTTTGATAGGTTTGTTTTATGAATGAGCGGGTGATTTCATGAAGCTGACGCAAAGCTGGTACCACCCATACAAATTGCGGATTACTGAGCTGAGATGACTGGAGTTAAAAAGAAATTACATTAATTAAATTTAAAAATAAATGGCAGATGAAATTTATTAGCTATAAAAAATTTCCAAGTCAATTAGGCTTCATTGTTACACATTCTATTATTTTTCTCCTCACATTGCTCATTTATAGCTTATCTCCATGCATTTATAACTTGATCTTCAACTTCTTATTCTGCATGCAATTATTCCTAAGGTCAAGAACTGCAAACAGGAATGGATGTGAAGTGATAGCAAATGAACAAGGGTTCATCAGCAAAAAACAGACGACAAGGAATTAGCAACTTCAGAGGACAGATTAAGTAGCACAGGCTGCTAGGACATGTTGACATACTAAAATAAATTGATGGCAAAAGTTTAACTTGGATAAGACTGAACTGGCTGATAAATAAAAAGGTTTAAAAAATGGTTGTCTATGATGAAGTTACAATGATATGATCAAGATACTGAAAATATTCATGATTGGCTTGTATTTCTTAGTTAAAACAATTTTATGAGATAATTCTATTTTTATTAATTATTATAGCCATTTTACACTTATACTTTATGTTTTTCAAAACTTTCAATTGTATTATTTCTAAAATTGGCATAAAACAATTCAGATTTTCATTGTACATATCTAAAAAGTCTGATGTTCACCTTTAAAAAGAGAATTTGCTTTTTAACAACATCTTTGAACTATGAGATTTCATTATAAAATGTGTTAACAATATCAGGTTAAACACTATTAATCAATTGATCATATAAGTCTAAAAAACTGAGTAATCATTTAAGTCCTCAACATTTGCTTTAAAGGATCATTTTTTAAAAAACCTTATTGCTTCTTAACGTCTTTCTGTAAGACTAAGACCCCTAGGGGGTGGAAACTACTTTTCATGTCTTTTGTAGAAAAATATTATACTAATGAATATGTAAATGTGAGAGCTATTGCCAAAATAATACTGGCTTTCCCAGAGATCAGCCAATCAATCAGCAAATACCATATTTCCTGGATTCTAAGATACAGGTTTTATAAATTTCAACTGTTCTGAAATGGACACTTCTTAAAATTATGTTTAAAAAAAAAACAAAAAAACCTTACTAGCCACTAGGCATAGAAGTTTTGATACAGCTGTCCTTACCTGAGTATGTGCAAACTTAGCTGTATACAAAATGTACTTGGTTCATTTACCTGTCATTTTATTTATTACTGGTATAGTAACACCAAACAAAGAAAGGATTTTCAACTTATATTTAGATCACTGATTTGTTACTTAAATGCTATCAAAAAGATTATGCTATAGAGTAAAACTGACTAGACTGCCATGTCCATCAACTTAATAAAAGCAAAGAAAACTGCCAGTGGTCATAGGACCAAAGATTTTTTTCAGCTAAGGGAATTTGGTGTGACAGACTCATCCCCTGTGAAGGTCTGTATCACTCAGCACTAAACATCTCTCTGTCCAAAGTTGCACCTAGTTCCAGAGAAGCTGTTTAACTTGTAGTATACACAATTTAATGAAGGAAAAAAACAGCTTGAGTTTTATAAAGACAAAGACACAAACCTCCTTATTCTTCAACATGTGTCAAAATTATACAGTCAATCTTAAAGATTTCAAAGAGGTCAAAAACACTACTACAGATAATGAAATGCAGTGTGCCGCAGGGAAGCTGTACATAGTGGTCCAAAGGAAGCTGAGACTCAAGCTCTAATTGTGAATCTAAACAAATAGATGGTAAATGTAGTAATTTCTTTTACACTTCTTTATAAGATTATTAAATTTGTGATGCAAGTTGCAATCACTAGCATCTTAGAATCAGAGAAATAGGTATATATTAAAGACCAACTATTTATGAGGCTAGCTAGAATATTTCTGTTAAAATACAAAAGTTGCAAAATGACAGGGATTAAAACTCTAAACCTTAAATCTAAACTGATACCTTCTAAAACGATTACGAACATTAGGGTATAAATATAAACCCTTTAGCAAATACTAAGATACATTAAAAAGTATCATTATGACCAATTAAGTCCATTTTGGTTAGAATATTTTTATTTAACACTGAAAATTATCCTTTGAAGGTAGCTCACTAGCAAATAAAATTAAAAGAAAAAACCCATAAAATTGGGATTTAAAAAGCATTTCTGATATGGCTTTTCTAAAGTTTAGCAAATAGGACAGATATCATTGATTCCACCATATCTATGACATGTTGCCACATTACAAGAAAAATTTTAATTACCCTTCTCCATTCATAAAAGGGGCAAAAGACTAAGGTGAACAATTATAATGAACATATCTGGTAATGTCTAATAGTGGAGCTGAGGTTTCATAAGTAGGAGTTAATGGTATGTCCAAATTAGACTTTTAACATCAGATGAAGCCTTAGAATCAAATTGGCTTAGCCTGCAAATCTATGCCTAAATTCCTCTTATTCTTTTTTTTAATAAATGACTAGTTAGTCCTAGTATGTCCAGTGATGAGGAACTCAGGAGGCAGTGCATCTATTTCAGTTCATTGATCTATCATAATGAAATTAGCCTTCCCATAACTTCTTAGGAGACATAAAAATTGAGTTGAATAAAAATTCTCGGTAATATCCTCTCGGTATCTGAAGGCTTTCATATTCTTTCTTGAGCTCTCTCTTCTCAAAGCTGAGCATCCCCACTTGCTCATCTGTCTTGTTTTTCCAGACCTAGCCATTTATTTAGAATCAAAGTAAACATTTTTACATAGGAGAACATTTTTAAAGTATTTTCTCCTGTACTAACCACATCACTGTGAGACTGTACTGAGGATATCTTGCTACTTTAACTTTCAGTTACATGTTCTGGCACATAGAGGCCACTCTACTGGTAACTATGGGTAAGTAACAATTTTAGGGTTTTTGTAGGGTGAAGGGGAGGAAGGAAGAGGAAGGGAACAACATTAATTGAAGGGCTGCCAGGCACTGAGCCAAGAGGCCTTAAGATAATGACTTAAGGAATACGCAACCACTACTAACTGAGTAAAAATAAGTTTTTTTGGTTTAGTAATTGTTTTTGGATGAGTACATTTAAACTTTTTAATTGAAGGAAAAAGGAAGTGAAATAAGACGAAGAGGGTTGGGGTAGACAGTGAAAGATATAAAAGAAGCAAAGGAAAGAGGACCATGGAAGCCAAGGGTATCCTGGCAGAATCTACAGAAATAAAGTTAAAAAATAAAGGTGAGAATTTCTGAACACAAAAGTGGAACTCGGGCATTTTAAGAGTGTCAAAAGCAGAGGGAAAGGGAATCAGTTGTGGAATAGAGGTAGCTGAGGGTGGGAGGGGAATCAGAGGTGGGTGATCTTGTCTTACCCTTTGCTTAGTTTCTGTGTAGCCTGGCAGGGAGACATAATCCCCAGTCAGCCCACCTTGCTGCCTGGCAGGAAAGGGCATAGCATAGAAAAACACCTTTAGTGGCAGTATATAATTCACCCCCCTGCCTGGAGTCATATCTAGGGGGCTTCGATCTTCCCACTGCCCCCCTTCAGTCACGTGTACTTTAAAGGAATATCTGTGAAAGCACTTAGTCAACTGAAAAGTGCTATATAAATGTAAGATATTATTTGGCATGAAATAATGGTACATCAGAATTTCTTTACCGGGAGCAGTGGGAAATAAAAAAAGGAAGAATATTCCTTTCGAGACTCACAAAATGACTCCAAAATTCTCCCTGTTACTTTCTCAGTTTTCTTATAAAACAACAGATATGAATGAAGTGACTGTAAAGAGAAGCAATAAAGATGTAGCGATGCTACTGGCTACAAGGACCTGAGCAATGCTTAGCTGTAACAAGGAAGGAACAGAGGTCAGGAAGGATTTTCTGGTTTCAAAAGCCATTTTCAAAGAGGGAAGGAAAGGTCCCTTCAGCTTGGATTTTCATATCTATAAAGAAATATATATGTCACTAAGAAGAAAAGATCATTTCTCTATAGATACCCTTTTCCTCTTACTACTACTGAAGAAGCTAAACTTCTTAAGTAACTCTGGATGAGTTTCAATCATAAAGACAGAGACTGCTAAATTATCTGAATCACTGAGCTGAAAAAACTGGAAAAATTCAATTGTATCTGAGTATAAAGAGAGCAATGTCATTGATTTAAAGGAGTAATTCTAATTCTTTACAACCTGAGCATTACCAGCTCCAGTTCATGAATGACTTTTAAAATTCACTTGATCAAATTCAATGTCAGAAATATAAAACACAAAGTTCTTAAATGCCTCCAACTAAACTTTACGAGTAAAAATAACATAAGAAAATGAAAGCCCACTGAATTACCAAAAACCCCTAAATAAGAGCTGACAGTCTCTGAATATACCAATGACAATTAGCATAGTCAAGATCTTTAGAGAAATATTTCTTACTGAAAGCCAAGAAAAATTTACCAATGAAAGCACTAAACCACTAGCTATTTACCAAAACCTTTTATGTCAACAGTAAATCCCTCCGGTGGCTAGGCTTTACGTTTGGTCCCACGGTGGGAAGAGGACACCACTGCTCTGATCGGGGCTGCTGCAAGGACGGACGTGCATTCCGGTGGACAGCCCTGTGATCAGCCCTCTCATAGGAGGGACTTGACATTTACGGAGTGGAGTGACAGGAGAGCAACAATCATTACTGCTTAGTCTAATAACCGCCCTTTTAAAGGACAGTCCAGAAGTCCACTGCACCCTGGAGGCCAGAGACCTGTAGGGTGGGGCTTACAGTCGTTATCCAAGCCTACTTTCTAAAACTGAGCCCCAGCAGCGGGCACTTACTCAATAACTGTCTAAGGAATTACTTTAGGAACACATCTGAATCAAACACCTGAAAAACGACTACATGCCAGCACTGAATGGAGCACCTTCTTCCCTCCTTTCTTTCTTACTCTATGAATATTCTTCCATTTCTCCCTTATGGGTGAAAGATGGGCCTGATATTTATTTAGTCTCCACTGTAACTTATTAAAGTTGTATGTATTTTGGAATTAATTAAAAAAAAAAAAGACTAACTTTAAGGCCTTATAATTTTGTGAAAATAATATAATAAAAGTACTCTCTACTCTTTGAATGTGACTCTGGATTCTTTTTCCCCTTTCAGAGTCAATAACTCCCCAAGCTTTAAATAATAAAGCACAGGTCATAAACATTTGAATGACAGTTTGTATCTGTACATTACTCTAAGAAACACTAAAAATAACATCATCTTAAAATTATGATGCAATTTATTAAAAGGAATTATTAAGTTAGTGTACCTTTTAGTTTGTTCCATTTGCAAATTCTTACCTTGAATCCATCCTTCTTATTTTTTTCCAAACCCGACCATTCTCCAGGCTGAGAATGAATTTTAAGAGAAATGTAAGTGACTTGGTAAAAGCAGTACTTACAATTTCCCAATCTTAAACTCTAAAGTAAGAGCTTCCAGATAAGATACTTAGTTTACATTACATAATAGAGGAGGAAAATTATTTGACCTAATTATTCTGTACTATTGCTCTGACAACAAAACCAGACCAAAGATAAAACCAACCCTTTTAATATCTTCTATGCATTTTATGATGTAGCTCCTCTTGATTGCTTCTTTCACTGCATATGCATCACTAAGGATTGTCAGGTGTTCATCCAAGGCTTGCTGAATAAGGCTACTGGGCAGCGTTGGGAGATGAGCCAGTTCCCAGAGTACATCTAACACCTACGATAATACCACATATGATGAACCAGCTAATACACAAATAAAACTTTTAAGTATTTGTAGCTAGAAAAATTCATTTGATTCTCCTGCCTTTCCAGAAGTGGTCTCAAAGCGAGCTTCCCGGCCTATTCGTCCAATTAGGCTCAGTAGCTTCTGTCTTACTCTATCGCTCTCAGTTTCCCAGCTCTGTAGAACAGAAAAGACAAGACACAAGAGCTGCTGCACTATCCAATTTTACCAAACTGACAAAATATACAAAAGCTTTCAACTTGAGCGAAAAAATTTAATAATGTAAGAAGAGTGCATTTAAATACAACTATTTAGAGGGAGAAAGCTTCAAAATAAGCTTATTTTAGAAAAACTTAAAAGAATGTTTGACTGAATACATACCTTCTGAATGAGAACAAACAAATGATTAAGCTGATCTGAATTAAATTTGACAGCAGCTGCAGCAATAATAGTATGAATGTTCTCGATTACGGTAGATGATTGTCCTGACTAGAAAAGGAGACATTAAGAAAAAGTTAAGTCTTAGAGCTTGGAAAAACCTTAGCCTGGCAATTTACAGAAGCAAAAGCAAAACAGTAACAAAGATATATTGATTCTAGTCTAATTAGCATTCACTTGCATGAAAATATTGGCAAAACCACATGAAGCAACCATTAATGGTTATCAGTGTTCTTTTTAAATTCCCAGGGGCATTAAATCTTTAAAAATACAACGTAAAAAAAAAGATGATAACCAAATTCTTTATCTGACATATTCATTTCAAGAGAACAAAATATTTTCAACTAGCTAAAAAAAAAAAATCAAACTAATTACAAGACAAACATACTTTTGGCATTTCATAAACAATCTTGATGGTCTCAACTGAGAGTAATATCTGTCTCACTTTTAATTTTGCTTATAGACATTTTATGACTTCAATGAATATTTAGTTACCCCATGGGCAGTAAGTCTCTGCTTCAGATCCCATGTTTGAAATTCACTTTATAACCTCAATCATGACTCATCATGCTTTACCATTCACCATATGAGAGACTTGAAAGGCAGGGGGACCTTTAAAAATTAAGTCCTACAAGAACTTGCTCAGTATCTACTATACACTTATAGTCATTGACTGTAGTAGAGATATATAATATATACGTCATGGTCTCTAATCGTCAATCTATGTGGATTCAAAACTTACATGCACAAAACAAAATTAAATGAGAGTATTCAGCTAAAGTCAAGACATGGGAAGTAACATTCACAGGACCCAGGAATGTTTTCTTTCAGTCCTGCAGCTAACTTTCTATAGTCTGCTCCATAATGCTAGGCTGGGAAATTCCATTTCCTCTGCCAGCTCTGCTCCCATTATATTTGACCAATGAGAGGCATTGCTGGGAGATGAGCAATGGAGGAAGAAGTGTTTCTGGTTTATACTTGGAGACTGGATGCAGGTATTGGCATTTGTGGCAGCAAGGAATTCCAGAAGCCCTGGTGGCAGTGTCACCTCTTTGACAATCGAGCACTTGTAGTGAAAGAACCTCCCCAAACCTCCTCTCCTTAGACTTAATATCTATTTTTCCATTTTGCTCCTACAGCACTCATATGTCTCTCTTTTGCTTTTCCACCCTAGCAATACCTTTGTAAACAATATCCTGTATTCAATTCCCTCTGAAATACATAGCATAGTTTGTTTCCTGACTAGATTATGAATGATACAGTGATTAAGAAGCTATAGTCAAGGTGAGCTCCAGGCTTCTTCCTGGCTTAGCAACTAAATGAAGGATAATACCATTACTGAAATTGATTGGAAAATGACTAGGTTTAGACATACTAAATTTGAGATACCTATGAGATAACACATGTGAAGGTATAATAGTTATGCATTTAGATAAACTGCACTGGAGCTTCCAAGAAGAGGTGTGCTTTAGAGATACAATTCTGAGAGTCAGCAGCATCCAAATGTAGTCAAAGGCACAGGAGTGGATGAAACTGACTAGTGAAAGATTATATAATAAAAAAAGGGCTAAAGACTAAGGCTTGAAAAAAACTCGTATTTACAAAGTAGTAGAGAGTAAGTTAGTAAAGGAGAATTAAGAAGGAATGCCAGAAAAATGGGAGGAGAACAAGTAGAATGGACTATTAACAAAGTGGAGGAAAAAGAAAAATGAAGGGTACGATCAATTCTGTCATAGCTGTTGAGAGTCTGGTAAGATGAGATCTGTAAACTCAGTAAGAATTACTATCATTCTCATTTAAGAGAATTAAATGGGAAAAACTTATTAATGAAAACTGATAAGCAATGTAGTGAAAAGAACACTGGATTGATACCTATTTGTAGCTCTGCCAATAACTGCTATATAGCTCCACAGTAAGGTTTTTCATTTTTTAACCTGAGAAATGAGAAGACTAGACTTTATCAGTAATTTTATACTTTTTTAGTGGAATACTTTTCACATATACAATCTTAATAGAAACTCTAAATTGTAAAACAGATTTGAGTAGAGCTGCTCGGGTTAAAGCAAGATAAGAATTCCATTTCCCTGCTCATTTGCCACCCTCCTCCCTCTCCTTATGATGAAAATGTCAGAAAAAGGCAAAAAAAAAAAGTAATTCTGATCAACTTACCTGTATCTTCCAAATTTTAGTGAGCTCATCTAAAGACAATTTACTGCCCAAGAGTTCAATAATTCCCTTTATACGATCACAGTATTGTGCCTGGTCTATGTTGCCTAAGAGAAGAAACACCAGAGGGACAGAAAGATACAGTGAATGCTGACTTTCTAAATATGATTCCAGTACTTCAAAGCAATATTAACTTTCTGATTATTTAAAAGCTAACACAGTCAAAACAACAATTTCATATATTTTTAGTATAAAAATATTACTTATAATTATGTTAGGTAATATTTATTTTTTTAAAGCAACTTACCTTCCAATGCAATTGACAGAACTGAATTTTCAACTAGCCAATCTAACAATCTGTCTGTATCTATAGCATTCTTCACAGATTTGGATAAAGTGCTATCTTCTATTAGTTTGGTTACCTAAAACGACAAGATTTTGTGACTGAATTTAATACGAATATGCATAATCAACATCTTTATATATAGATATGTTTTATTTCCCCGTGGCTTTCATAGTATTACAATATGGTCTGACAAATTGCCAAAATGTATCAAAGGCCAGTTATTAGAAGTTAACAGACTACTATTTGTGATGTTTCTTTTAAAAAACATGAAGCATTCTTATACCTCACACTCCCTGGGCCTCTGTTGATGGGCTTAGGGATGAGCATCTGACCTTAACTTTAATCAAGGCAAGTCCTCCAAATTCTATATTTGGGACCAGAGTGAAAGTGTTAGTCCTTTCCTGGTAAAGGGGGCTATCCATGGCCATGATGTCCTACCACATGAAAGATGTCACTCTGCTGGTAGAGGGAAAACAAAGCCAACATGCTCCAAAAAGCAGAGATAAGACTTGAATGAGTCCTGGCAGTGGTTGGGTCCTGAATTCTAATTGTTCCTATTGCCCACATGTGTCCCTGCCCTTACATGGTTTGGCTTGTCAACCTGTCATCATGTGAAACAGCCCAGCCTTCTTCCATTAAAGTTCTCTCTTGGTATAACATGATTTAAGACAAGTTTATTTTCCTTGCAGCTAAGAATTCTAATTAATATAACACTGAAGGAAAAAAAAAACTGGAATTATGACTGAACTGTACTAGTTCCACCTGTCACTCACCAAGTTAACTATGCTCATATAAAGTTTAGGAAACTATATAAATTAATTTCCATCATTTTGTTTATATCGTCACAGTTGTAGTCATTTTGGTTTTATTCTAACCCCAGTTAGAAGATTTGGTTTAAGTAAACACATATCTGAAATATAATAAAAGGAATCATATCCTTAGGGTAAAAAATAAATCTCAAACTGTATGCCAAGGAATTATGTTCAAGAAAATTTAACAAAAGCTCTAAATATTGCAAATATTTCAGAGAATGAATTTTGAATGCAATGCGTATATAAAAGATGACTTTATTAACAATTATATTTACACCATTTTAATGTAATCATTATTTCTTTTTCTATGAATACAAAAAATTATTCATTTCCCAACATTTTTATATTAATAACCACAAATTGACAGAACTTAAATGTCTGTGCTTTAAGTCTTCCAGAAACAAATGCAAACTTACTTCTTTGAGGGAATTCATTTTAGCACTAAAATGTGGTGATTTCAGCATGCGTAGTAGGATGTCTAGTCGAAGGTCATCCACGACGGTCACCAGATCTGGTTGGAAGCGCATGCAGAGTAACTTAATGGCAGACAAGAGCTCGGGGATGCTAACCAATCTCTATTAAAAATACACACACACACAAAGAAAGGAATCATGAAAACATTTTGATCCTAATTCTTACACACACAGGAAATACAGGACATTTTTCATTAACAGTCTAAAGGTATCTGATACATCACATGGTCAATTAACAAACTTTTGTTTCTAAACAAGTTAGCATGTAGGTGAGCAAAGGAAAGTGAAGGGTCCGTGAGAAATTCAAGGCAGACGAAAACAAATTATGTTAAATTTAAATGTTAAAATTGCTCTACACAACTCTGGATAAACTTTTAATATTGAATTATTTTAAAGCTTCTTCAATGCTATACAAATGAAAATATTATCAAAATCAACATATGAGTAAATTCTGAAGAGAATTTACCACTGAGAATCCTACATTTATTCTACTGACTAAGGTGAAACCAACCACCAGTGCTTCAGAAGAAGCCATTTTTCGGTTAGGAAATGTAAAATTAATTTGATGTGAGTTTTAATGTGACCAGAATCCCAAGAGCAATGGTGTGTGAACCCAGACCCAGGTACTGGCTCTACTTCCATGGACCAACAGGCACTGAGACCTACCAGCCTCGAGACAGCACTTACCTTGTCTTTGAGGTCCTTTTCCTCCACGCTCCGCACATCCTGGATCGTAGTAAGAATGACCGGGTCTAGCATGGGCTTCAGAGAAAAAGCACTATGGTTAACAAAACTCCTGAATCTGTCCCAAAGCTAGAAAGGAGATACTTCATTTACGTTTCACAAAGGAGAGAGTGAATACTAAGATCTGCATTCGAGTATCAGAGCCACCACTAACTAGCTGATACTATCCCAAGTAAAAACCCTTACCTGTGCCTCAGCTTCTTTAATATCAGATAGGTGTAATCCTTGTCATTACTGTCTTCCATGGATAATTTTAAAAAGCAACCAAAGGCACATGGACTCACTTTTAAACATTAAGCATGAGTATATATTATTTTTATAATAAAGTCAATATTTTGTATTAGATTAAAAAAAATGAATACAAGCAGACCATGAAAAATATGCTGTTATATGTACTACTTTTTCATGCTGATATAAATGATGTGTATAGATGAGACTCATATAACACCTGCTGCTCCAGGATGGCAGCATAATCAGATAACTAACTCTAAATAGTATGTGAGAAGTAGTCGAATATAAGCTAGATCTAAATAATCACTTCCATTCAAGTAAAACAATTTTAAAAATTTACTTGGCGATGAGAGAAGATGAACAATATTTGGCTGTCAAAGCCAAGAAAACATTAGCAATGAATTAAACTGACACCAGGCAATTAACCAAATAGAATGTCTTCATTTAGACTTACACCAGTTGTACAGTGAGGACTGAAGGCTGTCAGGGTAAAAGGCAAGTCACACTGTTTTTGTCAGCATGTGCCAGCCCTGCTTAATTCTCACTGCAACTCTGTGAGACAAGCATGATTATCATCATCATTTTGCAGATGTGGAAGCTGAGACACAATTTATATAAGCCTTCCAAAGTCACACAAGTAGCAAGTGGTAGAGACAATTATTAATTTATGGCAAGTAACGTAGTATAACTATGATATGAATAAATTCATAGTATGAATTTATTGCTGAATTTAAGGTTGGATAATTGGTAGAATTAAAATAAAAATGAAGTTAAATATGCTTTGCTTGGAAATTCACATACCTTTTTACTCTTTTTTTAAAGCACACTGTGTTTTATATATAAAACCTGAATTTCTGAAGAACTTAAAATTAATTAGCAGCTGGACTATTTATGTTAGATCTCTTTCCATGGAGCAATGCATAAGTAAAAAGGATGAATTAAAAAAATCCAAGCCTGGCCCTGTTATTAAATGCCAATTATTAAATTATTAATATTTATTAAATTATTTTGTTTTGCTGCTTTATGTCTTAGTGTTTCAGCTATATAACAAATGATATTTATATACTTAATAAGTTGAAATAACACTACATGTTTCTAAAGAGATTAATATCCAGAATGAAGAAATGGTCATTCTATTTCATTTGAAAATCTTGCAGTATTACTTTGACATCTAAAAAAGATATTTTACACTTGGAAATAGCAGAAATTTCTAGAACCTACTACAAAAAATTTTATCTCCCTATTAAAATAGCCCTAAGTAAATAAATTAGGTATTTGAAAGAAGGAATAGTACATACAAAACATTGCCCCCTAAAACACTGTGCTTTTAAAACCATTTATAGAGATTTAAAAAAATCTCTGGAAGTTATAGGTTTTATATTTATTTATAAAAAAAAGTAATAAATTGAGGTATTTCAATATGACATTTTATTCAGTAAAACTTATTAATTGAAATAGAAGGGAAATAAGAGAGTATTATAGGCCTCGTGTCTTACAAAACTGAACATTCATAGCTCTGGGTATTCTATGACCTGTTGACTTACAACATGCAGAGGCAGGAAATCAGACAAGATCTGCTGTTATTCAGTGGCAAGAGATTTAGCTAGTAAGTGAGCCTAGTGGATTTTCAACATTGATCTTATTTAATACATAATGGCACTGAATTCTTAAACAATCCATAAAGGGGAGTGAAATATACACAGCCTATTTTATAGATAAGAAAATGAATAAAAATATATGCTGTCATATACAAATTATACTTGATAAAATGATAAATTGAAAAGGTAAATAAACTTAAATGTTAGCAGTTTCCTATACCTTAAATTATTAATCATTTTTCATTTTTCTTCTAGTAATATTTTCACTACTAATTAATCTGGATTAGGCACAATTCTGAATAATCTGACAAAAAGAAAAATACTGTTTGACTGTCTTAGATAACCTTCTAAAAGTATATATAAAATGGCCTCATCTTACCTGTACGACTGAGGAATTGAGGTACTCTGCACACACGCCTAAGGGCTGCACCAATGCTGAGACTGCCTGCAAAAAGACAGTGAAGGTTAGAAATAAAAGTGAGCAGGTTATCTTCTTGAAACATCAAACGAATCTTTTTAAATGTCAGGGAAAATTTAAAATAGTAGTTTGATCAAGTCATGAATGAGTAACTAGACAAACTATACTCTTAGATAGAAATAACTGATATAAGGATATCAATCCATTTAAATTATTATAAAAATTTAACATAATATAAATCATAATATGCCAATAAAACTTCTTTGGAGGGCTGGATGAAATTATTCTAAAGTTCATATTACAGAATATTAAGAATTTTTATTTGAAAAAAGAGGAAAATGTTGGGGAAGGAGTGAAAATGTGCCTTTAAAAAAAACACTGAAGACTTCCAAAAGAAAAAAGGCCCAAATAAACTATAAAATTTGACTAAAGTAAACATGATCTCAGTGGGATTTTCTGTAAGAGAACCTTACATGTCGACTATATTCAAAAGAGTACAGATATGAGAATGATCAAGAAAATTTGAGCGAAGAATGATGCTGGGCAGAACTGACACTACCAATTAAAACAGTGGAGCAATAGAAAGATGGCCAAAGAATGAACAAGCAAATGAATGACTGGAACTGAAGTCCAAGAACAAATTCTTGTACACATTAGACAGTAACATGTTATAAAGCCAACAAATCAAAATAGTAAAGAAGAGATGAATTACTCATTCGAAGATCTTACAATAATTAGTTACCCATTTGGAAAAAAATAAAATTAGGTCTCTATTTTACACAATATATAAAAATAAATGTAAAATAATTCAAGAACTAAGTTTAAAAAATAAAACTGTGAAATATAAAACAAAATGAGTCTTTTTATAACGTTAAGATGAGAAAACATTCCTCAAGCGAGGAATCTTTTAAACCATTAAGAAAAGTAATGACTACATAAAATTTTGAAGCTTCTGTGTAGCAAAAGACACTTCATAAAAATAAAAAAAAAGAGAAGCAAAAGACTTGGAGAAAAAAACTTATAAACATATAAAATAGACATGGTTTTGATACGCTTACTAAAAAGAATTACTAAACATTACTATGACAACCCAAAGAGACCTAAATAACTAGGTCAATTTACAGAAGAAATGTAAGCAGCCAAGAATCATATGCTCAAATTCACAGGAAATCAGAGTATTACAAATAAAATAATTACATACCAGTTTTTTGTCTATTTTATTGGAAAATTAAATACTGAAAATATTTAGCACTAATGAGAGTATTAGGAAACGCCTTTGTGGGAGTATAGACTTGCAACAACTTTTCAGAAAGAGATTTAGCACTATCGATTATAATGTTAAAATAGACATAGTCTTTAACTCAGAAATCCCATTTTCTAGGAATCTATCCTTCAGAAACGGTTGCATATACATATAAGGACGAATTTACATGAACACTCTCTACAACAGCAGAACTTAGAAATAATCCAATGCTCATTAATAAGTGACTGTACCATTGTACAACATTTGCAGGAATGCATTGGAGCCATTAAAAACACGATAGTACTAACCTGAAAAGATGTCCAGGCTACAATGTTAAATGAAAATATGTTTCTAGGTATAGCTTGATTACAATTTAGTCTTAAAGAGAGAAAGATCATGCACAATATGTTTTATACAAATTTAGGAAAAAGTCAGAAAGGTTATGTATTAAATGTGTACCATTTCCTAGGAGTGTAGGTGTATTTTGTGGGGTAGGGTGCAGGAAAGGTGACTTTGATTTCTTACTCTGTATAGGTATTTTTAATAGATCGTGAATGGTTTATTTCCTCCCAGTAGTTTTCATATACAAAAATATTTAATGTGACTATAACTGTTAATATAAAATGAATATATTTAGTTGTCTCATGGCCTAACTTTATTCTGGGACATAGTCACCTTTTTAAGTAGTCAGAAATCAGGCATTTCTGATATTTTAATCATTTTGTTTGCTAAATTAGGGTCTTAACTTTGAATCTCTTTTTCCTATGCCTGAATTTTATCATTTTCTCAATACAACCTAAATGATATAATTCTGTATCAACCACAACAAACAACAGTTGCTCTGGAAAATGGTCTGACCTAAGGAAAAAATCTTGAAGGAATCTTTAAACTCAAGACATCTGATAATAATGAGGGTAAGTCTAGATTCTTATATATGTATCTTGCCTTAGCCAGTTTTTATCCCAGTTGAGTAGGAACTTTAGGCTGCTCTGTATTTTTTTTTTTCCTAAATTAACTCTATAGGAAAATAGTGCTTTAATCTTTTTTAAAAAATGAAGTTCATTTCTGATACTATCCAATGATGTATACAGCCAGTTCTTGAGAAATAAGTATGCTGGATAAAACCTTTTACCTGAACAGGTTTTTGTTTTGCTTTTTAAATCACTGCTTATTATCTTCCAGGTCAATAAGGTCGTTTCTAACATACTTTGAATGGGGATCAAAATGACAGCCTAACAACCTAGTTAATGTTCAGGGAAGGTGGAAGAGGCTCCCTGGTTAAGTGTTAGTGGAAGTACTTACGATCTGGCAAACATGTAATCTTTTAAGGATAAATAGAGAGTGGCAAGAAAGGGTCAGTCTATCACCAACCATACTCTCAGCCTCTCTCCTGGACTGTTATTTCCTTCATGCAAAGAGGGACCAAGGAGTTAGCTGATTAATCGTGGTCTCACAGAAATAAATGCCACTCTAAGCAGTTTGTATCACTTAAGTAAATTATTTTACCACATCATTTTCTGCTCTAATCAATTTATAGTAGCTAACACAGTATCTTATACACGGAGTACACAGAAAGCAGTTTTTCATCGAATGGTTTATTAACTATAGAGAACAGAAGAAAGTGCTCTCAGTTATAAAAACAGGTCAACAGTCTATGAAAAATTAACAATTAAGTTATTCCCCTAACTGCAAGGTTAAATTTTTTTGAGAAAATGAAGGTGACATGAAAAGATAATGGTATTGCACCTGAGGGATGATTCTCAACTCCTGTTACAGCTCTCTGTCAGTCTATGAATCTCTGTAACACCAAAAAGCCTACTAAATAAATTCTTAATTAACTGAGGCATAAAATTATTATGTACACATACTTGTCACATTCAGCAACTGTCCTTAAACAGCAAGATAATTTCATATAACCATTACAGATTAAGAGAAAAATACCTTATGATAAGGGAAATTAGTGAGGGAAAAAAACTTTAAAACACTTTATATTGAAATTTGGTTATTACGATTAAGGGTAAACATTTCTATGGTTATCAGAACCATGAAAGCTGCTTCTGTAAAGATTAAATTATACTTTAACATTTAATTTAATGTAGCCAGATTATGTACTTTGGGTTACATACCAACTCCCTAAAAAGTGAAGTACATCAGGCACATGTAGTGGTTTAACTTACCCCAAGTTCTATATCTTCTGAATGGAGCTTGGCTTGAATTGCTGCAAATCCACCTAATTCTCCAAACTGAAAAGAGAAAGATACAAATTCATTTTAAAATGCTATACATTACTAAGTAAGGAACTAAGGCTAACATTCTACCCCATCAATGTGCTCTGTAATACTGATCTTGAGTCATCACAAAGATAATTCTAATGCTCCTGTGATACACTGCAGGAGATTGGCTAAGACTTGAGATTGCTGTTCATCTGTATAAACAACATGTATAAAAAAGAAGAACTATAAAATCTGTCTCCCTAGGGAAAAATTCTGACTATTCTCTGCAGTTGTCATTTACTTAAAATACCAAACTCTAGGAAATCATTAGAAAATGAAAAAACATGACTGTATTAATAAAAATTGCATACCTTATTTACCAAATCCACGACCCATCCATGAGGTTCCTGAGAAAATAGAAATTGAAATGGCAATAAAAACTTGCTCATTAACCCTAATATTTCTTTTATTCTAAACAAAAAGTTGGAGAAAAAAGTATTAACATTTGAAAAGTATTTTGAAAGGTTTTTCCAAATGTTTCTTAATGAGAATCTTTGACATAACTATATACAATTTTAGGAGTCTGTAAGTCTGTATTGTAACTACACTTATTATTATACTATAATATTTTGTTTTCATATTTCCTCCACTATGCTATAAGTTAGAAACCATGTCTTATTACTCTTTATTTTAAGAACAGGACTTTTAAATTTATATCTCCAAAATCTAGAATAATGGCAGATACAAAGTAAAATGTTCAATAAATGACTTTTGAACTACCTCGGCTTGTGCTAAAGCAATGGGCAAATTTTCTGTCTACTAAACTGACTTCTTTCAACGGTTTCTCAAAAACCAAACAGTATTTGATCAATGGATTGTTTAAATTGTGTACTCCCTGTGGGTATAATGCTTCTGGCACATCGTAGGGCTTTAAATATAAGAAAAGATATTGGTTCTGTGCCTGGAAAAACGAAACTGTTAATGCTTACATAGTCTAAAAGAAAATTATACATGAGACTATTAGTTTTTTTTCCTAGGTATAATTAGTCATTTTAAATGATTTCAAATGCTCTAGTCTCTCAAATATCTCTAAGTAACTGGGACATCCATTAAACTGGAGTTCTCAGAATTCAACAGGGCACTGATGTTAGCCAGTCATTTATCATTTCACTAAACATTTCAAATCTAAAATTGTTCATGATGTTAGTTAACAGCTATGGAAAAATAGCTAAAAAAAGTTAAGCAGTTTTATGAGCCTCATGGAATATCTGTCATTTTTCATAGACTTTTAATCCTTCCATGTAATTTGCCATTTATAGCACAGAAAATCTTTTTCAATATATTTCTCTATAAAAAGATGAAACAAAACTATATTTACCTTTTGAAAAGTAGATATAGGTGAAATAGCAAACATATTTCCTTCTCCAAACACTTCTGCCCAATTCCTTTGAGACACTTTCATTCTGTTTTTAAAATGGTATTCATTATCAGGATTGAAAGCCTAGATTCAAAGAGAGCAGAGAAATATTATTATTAACTATTTCTATAACAACACATATTAATATTAGACAAGAAGATAAAAATGTAGCCTTGAACCCCTTCATTAATGGAATGTGTCAAGTATCCCAAAAATGCATATTCTTAGGTGGTGCAGAGGGGCAAACCACTACACTGGTGCTCGTCTGTCCTGTTCAACATTGCTGTGAATTAAGAGAAGTAGGTAATAGGATGAAAGGTCTGATTCAAGGCATGATGACACTGTTCCAGACATCCAAGGACTGCCACAGGTAGAGCCGGGCAGCAAGGCAACAAAGACGGAAGTTAGGAGGGAAAACATGAACTGTCTTTTTTCATGTGCTACTGTACTAGTCAGGGAAAAAGGCCAGAAAGCAAAACACATGCATACCCTATGTGAAAATATTTATGACATAAATAATTAGGAAGACATAAGGGAAAAATATTTAATTAGTCTAAGAGCTGAAAAGGCTATTAAAATTATAGAGGTATTTCTTTAAAATTGAAAACAGAGGGGTAGCTCTGCTTATAAAATGAAAAGCAAGGACCCTAACAGCTAAGTTAACGTCTTTAATGATAATATAATTATCACTCACTACTAAGTACAAGTCAGTGAACAGTAAATATTTTAAACAAAATCATAACACAAAGTACTTCATATTTTAGAGATACTATACCATTGTAAGCACACCCAGGAGACCAATGGGAATTGGATCTTGTTTTATTCTCTCTGCAACCAGTTCTATTAATAGCATCAACATATTGTAGATTCCTTCGTGAATTTCAGTACCCCACTTGTGAACAGCACTTGATGTGAGGAGCTACAAAAACATAAAGGGTAGTTTAGAGTCTATAGTTTATCAGTTCAATCTCAAACAATCAAGGAAAAAAAGTCTATGGTTTATCAGTTCAATCTCAAACAATCAAGAGATTATTACCATAATACTTACTTTTATGCAGATGACTTGCTTTAAAAGACCTATAGCTGTAGTCCATCTATTCATTCATGCATTTCACAGTCAGCATTGAGTTTTGTTTTTGAACTTTAATTCCCTTACATTAAAGAAATTGATTTAAAAGAAAATTATTTGCTTCTCTACTTTTCATCATTACTAATGAAGGTTAAGTGGTGTAGAGAAAGTAAGAACCTGAGATCAACTCCTGGTCCTTCTGTTTTCTAGCTGTGTGGCCTTGGACAAATTTATAGGAGTTCTCAGAGGCTCAGTCCTCTCATCTCTAAAGAGGCAAACTCCTACTAACTCATATCAAGTTATGAGTACCAAAAGATATAACAAGTATTTTATAATTAGTAAGGTATTATTATTAATATATCTTGCTGTCACTATTAACCAATATTCCTGGAATCTAAGAAACAAATACTATATTTCATGGATTCTAACATACACATTCTTTTTTTTTTTTTTTGTATCTAAGAAACAAGACTGCATCTTTCCACCTGTTGACCAGATGACAGCAGGGCTCTGAATATGAATAAAATTTAGAAATGTCCTAATAATCTATTTTGCTTATTATTTGCCTTTTTGTTATGTATAAAACTAGTATTCAATTTTTTTAAATGTTTCAGTAAATCTATAATAGTACTAAGTGATAAGGCAAAGTTTACTGTTTACTTTGTAGCTATTTTTCTTAAATATAAATGAGAAATATTAAACAATGGTACCTCTTATACTCAGCATCTTAGATCCATTAAAAAGGAGAGAAAAAGCACACAGATGAATCTAAAATCATCATCACTGGATTTACCCTGTCCTCAGTCTTTTACTCCTAGAGAAGTCTAATTCAGGAACTATTGCCAAAACACGGAATGAAACGATCAAAAGGATTTAATAAAATAATGGCAAATTAATATGGTGGTTTCAAGTTTTTCTAAGACTTCCCTTCAGAGGGAAAATACTGTGCAATAAAAATTTCATCTTGGCTACATCAAGCAGCTCTTAATAAGAGTAGCATGAAGGGCTCAAACTTGTTTAGCTGGAGAGGAAAACCTCAGTTTCAGATTTTAAAATAACAATTAGCTACACTATTTGCTCAACTGAGCACTAAACATAAGACTAATTTTATGTAAGCCAATGAGTTACTATTTTTTGCAGGAGTATTTTGGCCTTCATATTTAGTCTTACTATACTTAAAAAAAAATGTAGGTGGATTAAGCACCACTACCTCTGTTGCCATCTCATATTTCCAGTTTTTACTTAAAAAATGGAGTTCTCTCTTCCTTCTAGAAAAGGGAAGGACAGGCAGTGCCTGGTGGGGAAGATGGGCACATGGTTTAACCATAACACTGCACTATGGCCAGGCCTAAATTTTTTTCTCTGCCTGAACATACTAATAAAGAATCCAGGTTGGTCTGAAGGTGAAAAGGTGAAAAAAGTAGAAACCTCAAAAAAGCTCCTTTGGTGCACCTTATTCTTACAAGTGCTTATTATTTATACCCTTACTTCTAAAAAAAAATTGAGGAGGCTTTTAAGAAAAGGAGAGTTACTTTAAAAAAAAATTGCTAAGGAAATCAAGACCAATTAAATAAAATACTATTGAGTTTTCTGACAGCCAAGTCTAAAGGCACACAGAATTCTGCAGTTCTGACTTAAAAGAAAGCATGCCTTTTTGATGGAGAAAACCTTTTTAACGGCTCTAAACGCTTAGGTAATTTAACATAGACATTTATACATAAACAACACTGAATAACGTAATGCAGTATAACTTTGTGTTCATAGTTTTACAGGAAAAAATACTCTCACAACCCCTTGACCGATTATTATACCATTACCAACAGCTGAGGGCATAATATAAAACAGTTATCTGAAGCATCTCTGTATAGAGTTAAAGCATTATATTCCAAATATGCAACCTGATTAGACACAGGACTCTCTGGATCTGGAAATCATCAACCTAAAGGTCTTTTCCTTATGCTAATAAATTCTCTTCCATGACATGAATAAATCTGTATTTTCTTTCTCTGTAAATGTATGCATACATCATAATGCCAGAGTATGCAATGCTATAAAAATCCTGTTATTTTTAAAAAGCTACTATAGTTCTTGACAAAATTCTTAAAAGTTTACAAACATTTTAAACTAAAAATTAGTTGAGTTCATCCAAAATGAAGATAAATCTCAATTCCAAATAATCTCTGCCCAAATGACAATTTAAAAAATTTCTCCTTTTTTTCAAAGATGAAGCTATGTCTATTCCTATAGTTAATTTTTAAGCTTTGAATTAAAGAAAATTTTCTATCAAGATGGAGGTGGGAATGACAGTTTGCAAATAAACAGTTTATTTTACCGGGTTTTAAGATAAATACAAATTTCACCCATGTTAATGCTAGTGCCTTACATATATATGAAACGAAAGTGGATGTCAAAACCAAAAAGGACAAGATAGCAGGAGACACATTTATTGATTCAGCAAAGATTTACTGAGCTCTTTCCCTGAGTTAGGCTGGCTATATGTTAGGGAACACAACAGTGTCTATGACATTGTCCCTGCTCTTCTGGGATGTCCTGAAAAGGGATTCTTGCTTGAGTGAGAAACACAAGTCCTATAGTGAGAAACGCAGGTCTTATGATCTCCTATTCTCACTGTTTAGAAAAACTGATTTATAAGACATGTGACCAGAACAGGAGCAAGAGTATCACTCTAGTTCTGATAAAGATGCTACCATCCATATGCCAATAATAATTAATCTAGTCAAACTTTCTGTAGTTTCAAATGTCTGCTTCTGTCTCAGTAATCAGTATTAATGGCTTACATTTTGATAAATAAATATTATTTATATAAGTGCCACAATCCTTAGTTTAGTAAGATGAATAATCTCCTAGAATAAACTCTTAACCTTAACAATTAAATTGAAGAAGTAAAAGTGACAGTCAACGAAGACATGTGTAAACATTTAAATACAAAAGAAGTAAATCATTTATAAGCCCCAAATTTAAAGCTACTTTTTGCATTTTCTTGTATTCCTCAGTTGAACTACATTCATAAACTGGTCTCACACATAAACTAAAACAAAAAACCTGTTCACCTTCACTCCTACCAAAAAAAAAATCAAGCACATTTTTCTTACCTTTTTAAATGCTTCAGGCATACACCTATCCATAAATCTTTTACAATTTTCATCAGACTCGGAAAGACCTTAGTAAAATAAATGAAAGGATATGCCTTATTTAGATTTTAGGTAGTCTGTAGAGACCATATGTATCACTCCAAATTCATGCATCTGGAACTATTTATTATAGAAACCTGATTCCTAAGAGATTATTAAAAGCAGAATATATATACTCTGATTAAGAAATAGTCTAAGAAACATAGTATTAAATTATTTATTAATGGCATTATTTGTTAATATTTAATTATTAATATACATTTGTTAATAGAATAAGTACTAATTAGAACAGAAATGGTTTCCATGTCAGAGTAACTTCAAATGATCTAATAAATAAAATGCCAACAGCAACTACTTACTCACCATAATTAGTTTTTTAAACAGCTTTATAAAAACACAAATATTCTCAATAAATGCAAAAATCACTCTTTTCCCCTCAAACTGATTAACTCTGTGTAATAAAATGCACAGCATTGTGCCTGGCACATAGTCAGTGATTAAAAACTTACCAAGTGAATGAATGAATCCACTGTAAAATTATCCTTTGCAATACATTAAAACAACAACAACCACAACAACTCTATAACAGATTTGCATATCATTGGGAACACTGAATACGTTTTTGTTTTGGACCCACTGCCTAGCATAGTACCTACACCCTAATGGACACTCAACAAACACTGCTGCTGAGAAACCAGTAATAAAATACCATAAAATCCCTATTACGATTAAATCTAATCCTAGCCAAAACATTTCCTCCTGATTTGTCTCGTATTTAACCATGGTAGTAAACTATGCACACTTTTAATGAAAAAAAAAATCATAGAACAGTGGCCCAATTCTCATTTCATAATTGAATTCAATATGAAAAATAAATGATTTTCTCTTTATAGTACAGAAGCTTCCTTATATTGAGACCCATTCTTCCAACCTGTGATATTAGTTTAATATTTGTACAGCACTAAGACAGTGCTAAGCACCTTAAAAAGCACAGAATATGTTAAATATTACTTTTTCTTAAAAAAAAAAGGCACTGAATTAAGACTTAATTCAAAATGCTCCAAACTTCTGTAGAAATAATTAATTTAAATTTCATAAAGCTTTTCAATTATATTTTAAAGAATCTTGTATTGTATTGGAGCTAGATGAAAAGAGAGGATTTAATTCAAAGCTTTTATTCTATACGGAATAAACAAAGACTAAGAGAGTAAATGATCTAAGATTATACAGATAGGCAATGATAAGAGCTAAGATTAAAATCAGGCCCCTTATCAAAAAAAAAAAAAATCTCATGTGTCCTGGAGTCTGAAAACTTACCAAGTCTTGCTAGGTAGGTAGATGCCAATAGGCATTTGCCTAGTGATTCCTCTCGCTTGTAAGGGATGGACCAATGATCAGTCAAAACACGGCTTTCCAGTTCATATAAATTTGTTGTAGGGAATTCAATTCCTTCCCCTGAGCAGTTTCCATTTTCATCATTCTTCTGACAAAAAGGGATTATGGTAAAACAACAATAACAACAACAGTTAGTACTTTAAAAATTTTAAATTTAACACATCAGATGCTTAATCGATGGTAGCTATTTAATACCAATAATGTAGATACCACATTTCTTTCTCATAATCACATCTTTCACCCATATGACCTCAAGTATTCTCAACTTTCATCACTGTGGCATCCCTACTCCCTCTGAAGGTGAGATCAACTCATTCTTCAAAAATGAATTCTCCCAATCTTTCATTATAAAATGTCAAACCTACCTTCACCTACAGCCATCCTATCCTCTCTCCTCTTTTTTACTGAGAGGACAAATTTCTCCCAAGAGTTATCTGTATTTGTTGTCTTTATCTCCTCACTCCTGACACTCCATTAATACAAATTCCAAAGTCCCTACTCTGCCACAGTGCTACTCTTAAAGTCACCACTGAAAACTGTATCATTAAATCCGATGAACATGTTTCAGTCCTCATCTTACTTTTCAGGAGTGTCTGACCTCTTGCCAGCTCCCTCATCTTGATATGCTAGTTTTGCTTCCCTTACTTCCAGGACAGCACACTTCCCTGTTCACACTGTGGGTCTGGCTGATTCTATTCTATTTCCCTTTCTGGTATATCCTCCCCTCCTACCCATCAAATATTGGAATTTCTCAAACCTCGGTGCTACTCTCTCTTCTCCTCATTGTTCTTCAACCCAGTGGATGACACCACATTCATTAGCAACACAGTCAGAAATCAGGGACTCGTTCTTCAAAACCTCATTCTCCCATCTCTACTCCCAACACCAGGTGACTAGACAGTATAAATTTCTCTCAAATCCATTTACTTCTGTCCATCTCCACAGAGATGCCACTATTCCTGAACTCGCTTTTCTGCCCCGTTTAAGTTACTTAACTCCATACATCTATAACTTTTTGAGCTTTTCTAGATCTTCTAAATTACATCAAACTTCTTTAATTATTTTATACTCTTACCATTCTGAACTTTTCCTTCACAGGACTACAGGTATAATTTTATATTTAATTGTGACTTAGTTTATGTTTGTCTCTACTAGAGCAAGCTCCATGAGGACAGGAACTCTGTTTTTGACCACCTCTTTATCTCCAGAACCTAGTACCTAACACAAGTGGATATTTAGTACATACTGTTAAATGGAAAAATAATTCATATAAACAAGCTTTTAATTAATGGGGCAACTGCCAAAGTCTTCATCGGTTCTCACTATGCTAATCTGTAATAAAGCAGATGAATGAACCCCCAAACTGTCTAATACCTACTCTAGTTTTTTCAGAAATCTAAATATTTTCACAATTCTCCCTAAATTTAATCATTACAAGATAAAATCACCCCATTTAATAAGTCATCTTTAGCCTCAATGAAGAAAAAGACCATAAATATAGAGCAGAGATGATAAAAGCACATAGAAGACCATTTTCAATCCCACATTATTTCTTTTCAGGTTCCTGTCTAAACTGGGATGAAAATAAGACAAAAAATAGGAAGGTGAAAAATAAAAATGGAGAAGACTATGTAAATTGGGCGTGAAGAGTGGGTAGAGGTGGATCAAGTAAGTTTAGAAAACATATAGGGCATACGCAGTTTGCAAAGTACAACATTTTTCAGAAATGTAATTAATAAGTTCTGTAAATAAATCAATTTTACTTAGAGGAACTGGGGACACCAAAGGGTAAAGATTTAGGACAGTCTCAAAACTGTACACTTTATTAATTTATTAATGCAGGAAAAAGAAGAATGTAGGCATATAAAAACAAATTCAGACGGATGATGGCTATACGTCATTACTACAGAGTATCTACTGTTAATTCCTATAGGGGTTCATAAACCAAATCATATATAAATTCAACAAATGTACCCAGCACCTACTAAAACTAAGAGCTTCTGAATGAGATTACTGCTCTAGTAAGAGCCACGAGAGTTTGCGTCCTCTCTCAGCTTTCTGTCACGTGAGGACGCAAGAAGCAGTAGTCAGCCTGCAACCCAGAAGAGGGCCCTCACTAGAACTCGACCGCACTGGCATCCTGATCTTGGACTTCCAGCCTTCAGAATTGTGAGAAATAAAATTCTGTTGTTTAGACAACTAAAAACAAATAAAACCCACCAAAAGCTAAGAGCTGCCTTGGGGCGGGCGGAGTCGGCAGGGGGTGGGGGGGGGAGCTTTAACAAAATTTGTAACGAGACAAACATCATGTGCCTTCTGAAGTGGTGCACTGCTAAGGGCACAACATCACTTCTGTAGTAGTCCTGCCAAAAATGCATAACCTGAATCTAGGCATAAGGAAATCCCAAATGAAGAACAACCTAAAAAATAACAAGACGATATTCTTCAAAAATGTCAAAGCCACGAAAGACTGAGGGAGACCAGACAGACACATTAAAAAGCAACATGGGATTCTGAATTAGCTCTTGAAACAGGAATTTTTACTTGCTTCAAAGGACTTTAGCACTGGATCAATATTACTGTCCTGATTTTGATAATGTACTAAGCTTACACAAAATAATATTTTTAGGAAATGCACACTGAAGTATTTAAGAGTAAAGGGCATCATGTCTATATTTGCAGACAGTTCAGGAACAACAATAACTACGCATATACACTTTTACATACACATGCACAATACATATGTATGCATATTTAATACATATAAACAAATAGAGAATATAACTGATAACTGAAGAACCTGAATAAATGTTACATTAAAATTCTAGATTTATATAAAAGTTATATAAATAATTCCAGATTTACACAAAACTATTTTTGTAACTTTTCTGTAAATCTGGAATCATTTCAAAATTAAAATAAAAACACTTTAGTTGGGTATATATATATAAGCATAAAATTTTATAGCCAGATAGAACCTACGAGAAAATTTAATATTTTACATAGAAGAATTTAATGAATTAAGAGAGGCAGGGACTCACCTAGAGTGGTATGGGTAACCTCACAGGGCGATCTGATCATAACTTCCTAACTGGGCGGTCATGATGGGTAGTGACGCCCCACACACATAACTTCTTTACTAAACCAGCTTATCTTCGCCATAAGCAAGACTTTTTCACTGTTTCTGTGTAACTAGGTTAACACACCTTTGAAATGCCCTCTTTCAGTTCTCTCCTACTAATTTGTGCTGTAATCTAATCCCTGCCTTGCTTTCTTCCACCTTCATGTAATCTTCCCTACTTTCTTTCCTTAATTCCAAATGCATAATAGAAACGGCAAATTGTTATTTTCAGGAGCTTCTAAGATCTTGTTCCTAGTTTGGCTCAAATAAACTCTTATTAAAAAAACTCTCTTCAGGCTTGCAGGTTTCTTACATTGACAGTGGTTAAAAAAAAAAGAGGTTAAATTATACTTAGTATGCTCTTCTTAAGAAGCCCTTCTACTTGGTAACAAATAATTTGGTTTCTAAACACTTTCAGGTCTTTGTCTTAAATTACCAAAAAAGTAATATACATATGTTCTTTGTAGAAAATATGAACAGCAAAAGTAAAACCCATCATTAACCCAAAATTAATCAGGCATTTTAATAACTATTTTCCCAGTAAAAGCTTTTCTTTACAAATTTTATTTTCTTAAAAATTCACAAATGTAGAATTAAACTCACTCACCACTTCCATGGCACCTCACCATTCTCTCTCATATAAAAACAGTATTAATGTACTATTTCATCTATCTGATTTAAAATACAGATGCAATAATTATAAAACTGTTAATGGGGTTATAATATATATAAGATATGATTGTGCACAGATGTAGATGTGAACAAAACCAATTCCATCTCTGTTCCAGATTTCATTTCAAGTTGCATGCTGTGACCTTTGACCAACCTCACTGTCCTTACCAAGCGCATCAAAACCTTCTAGTTGATGATTATCTATGTTCTGTAAATATTTTTGTGGCCCCTGGAGCTACTGCATTCTTTGTTCCTTTGTCTTGTCAATCATTAGATACCTGAGTTACACTATTAATAAAGTACAGTAAAGGGAATCTGTAGAGGAGAATAATCTGTGCAGAATCGCTGGGTCTCTATTTGGCTCCAACCTAATCTTCCTGTAGGTAGGTAAATTATCTTATAATAAATTCTGTTATATTCTATAGAGTTGCCTGCTTCATTTATCAGTCTGAAGATATCTTTTCGTTATGGTGGCCATTACACCTTTGCCTACCATCATACAGTATAATAATAATAACACGAAGGAGGGGGGAGGAAACAAAGTTATATTGAAGCAATGTTTTTGTACAGTACTGAAATTAAGTTGTATTAATCTGAATTACACTGTTATAAATTAAGATGTTAATTGTAATCCACAGGGCAACCACAAAGAAAATAACATATATAGTGGGAAAAAAAGCAAAGGAATTAAAATGATACACTTGAAAATATTGACTTAATACAAAAGACGGAAGTAATGAATGATTAGAAGAAAAAGGTGTAAGACATAGAAAACAAATAGAAAATGGCAGATGTAAATCTTGACTTATTAAATCATAATTATTAGTAATATGTTAAATTTAAGTGGATTAACCACTCCAATAGAAAAGCAGAGATCTGCAAAATGGGTTTTAAAAATGATTTAACTATATGCTGTCTATAGCACACACTAGATTTAAAGAGACAAAGAGGTTGAAATAAATGAATGTTAAAAGATATATTGTACACACATAAAGGAGCTAGAATGGCTATATAAGCATCAGAATAGATGTTAAGACAAGAAATATATTACTAGAGATAAACAGGGACATTTCATAATGACAAAAAATGTCAATACAGCAGGAAGATAAAACAAAAGGATGTCAAAAGATATGCCATGAAAACAATAGCCAAGAGAGTTGAGTGGCTACTCTAATAATAACAGAAAAAAAACCAGACATGTAAAAGTTTAGAGACAAGGAAGAATTTTTAATGATAAAGGGTATCGGCATCAGGAAGACATAACAATTATAAACATATATGCATCTAACAACAGAAAGCTAAAGTACAGGAGGCAAAAACTAACAGAATTGGAGAGAAATTAACAATTCAACTAAGAATAGTTGGAGACCTCAATACCTCACTTTCAATAACAGAACTTGGTAACTTGGTAAAGGTCAACAAAGAAATAGAAGAGATAAACAACATTACAACCAACTGCAATTAAAATATATTTAAAGAACACTCCACCCAGTAATAGCAGAACATATTCTTAAGTGCACATGGAACATTCTCCAGGATAGAGCATATGTTAGATCTTTAAAAAAAAGCATCAATAAATTTGAAAGGATTAAAATTATACAGAGTATGTTTTCTCTGACAATAATGGAATGAAATTATAAATCAATAGCAGAGGGAAATTTTGGAAACCCCAAAATATGTGAAAATTAAACAACATGCTCCTAAATAACCAATGGATTGAAAAAAATCAGAAGGGAAATTAGAAAACGCTTTGAGATGAATGAAAATTAAAATACGACATGAATTATGAGATAAAGTGATTAGAAGGAAATTGTTTTTAAAAAGAAATACCTCAAGTCAATAATCTAGCCATGTAACTTAAGGAACTAGGAAAAAAAAAATAAGAGCAAACTAAATTCAAAGCAAGCAGAGGAAATAAAGATTAGAGTGAAAATGAGAGAATAAAAAAACACAATAAATGAAACCAAAGGTTAGTTCTTTGAATAGATCAACTAAATGGACAAATCTTTAGCCAAAATGTCTAAGAAAAAAGACTCAAATTACTAAAATCAGGAATGAAAGAGGATATCAATACAGATCTTACAGAAATAAAGATGATTATAAGAAATACTATTGACAACTCTAGCCAACAAATTAGAAAATCTAGATGAAATGGACAAATTCCTAGAAAGATATAAATCACCAAAACTGACTCAAGAAGAAACAGAAAATCTGAACAGACCTACTATACCCAGTAAACAGAATGCTTTGTAATCAAACATTCCCACAAAGGAAAGCCCAGGACTAAATGTCATTACTGGGGAATTCTACCACATGTTTAAAGAAGAATTAATATCAGTCTTTATATTTTCCAAAATAAATAAATAATTAATAATAATAAATAAGAGAAGAAAAAGAACCATTATCTGCCTTTTTTTTAAATGAAGTCAGTATTACCTTTATATTAAAACCAGACAGACACTTCATATACATTATGATGGCTACTATCAAAAACAGAAAATAAGAAGAGTTGATAAGAATGTAGGGAAATTGGAGGCTTTGTGCACTGCTGGTGGGAATGTAAAATGAAGCCACAATGAAAAATAATATGGTAGTTCTCAAAAATTACACAGAATTATCATATGACCCAAGAGTTCTACTTCTGGATACATACCCAAAAGAATTAAAAGCAGGAACTTAAACAGATATTTGTGCACCTGTGGTTATAGTGGCATTACTCACAATAGCCAAAAGGTTTCAAAAGAAACTCAAGTGCCCATCAATGAATGAATGGATAAATAAAATGTGATATGTACATATAATGGAATGTTGTTTAACCTTTAAAAGGAAGGAAATTCTGATACACGCTATAGTATGTATGACCTTTAAGATGTTATGCTAAGTAAAATAAGCCTGTCACGAAAGGACAAATATTGTATGACTCCACTTACATAAGATACCTAGAGTAGTCTGAGAGTAGTTACAGAGACAGAATGGTGGTTGCTAAGGGCTAGGAGCTGCAAGGGAGAATGAAGAGTTATTTTTTAATGAGTATAGTTTCAATTTGAGAAGATGAAAAAGTTCTGGACATGGATGGTAATGATGGTTATAGGACAATGTGAATATACTTAATGACAGAACTGTAAACTTAAAAATGGTTAAAATGGTGAATTTTATCTTAAGTACATTTTGCCACAATTTAAAAAAAGTCAAAGATATCATAAGGAAAAAAGATAAAGCAATAGACCACTATCCTCACAAATACAAACAGAAAATCTTTAACAATAAACCTGCAAACAGAATCCAACAATAGTTTTAGCTGCCTCATGACATTTCAGGCAACGATGAACTAACTGCATTTCAATGGTGGTACCACATAGTCTAGGGTAGTAGGCTATACCATCTAGGTTTGTGTAAGTATACTCCATGATGTTTGTATAACAATGAAATCGTCAATAACACATTTCTCAAAAGGTTTTATCATTAAACAAAACATGACTACATATGAAAAGGATTAGGCACTATAATCGAGTGTGATTTACCAGGTATGCAAGGTTGGTTTACTGCACACACACACACACACACACACACACACACACACACACAAATCACTATACTACAGTAAAAGAATAAAAGACAAAAAACACACAATTATCTCAATAGATGCATTAAAAAAACCTCAACAAAGAAATAAAAAAATTTCATCTACAAAAAACCTACAATTAACATTATACTTGTAAAAACTGAATGTTTTCCTCTAAAACCAGGAACAAGACAAACATGTTTGTTCTCGTAGCTTCCATTCAATACTGTACTGGAGTGTCTAGCCAAGGCAATTAGGCAAAATAAGAAATAAAAAGTATTCATTCATGTCAAAAAGGATGAAGTAAAACTATTTCTATTCACTGATGACATGATCTTGTTATATAGAAAATTCTAAGGAATCCAGGCCACCCTCCTCCCTAAAAAAATCCTACTAAAATAAATGAGTTCAGCAAGTTTGCAGAATACAATATCAATATATAAAATTCAATTGTATTTTTATATACTAACAATGAACAATTTCAAAATAAAATGAAGACAATTCCATTTACAATAACATCAAAAAGAATAAAATACTTAAGTATAAGTTGAAAACTATAAAACAGTATGGAAAGAAATTAAAGAACACTTAAATAAATGGAAAGACATCCTATGTTCATGGACTGTTGAGTAATTCCAATTACTTAACAATATTAAGTAATATTGGAAGTAATAGTGCACTTACTTCCTAAATTGGTCTACAGATTCAATGCAATCAGCATCAAAATTCTAGCTGGCTTCTTTGTAAAACATGGCAAGCTGACTCTAAAAAACTCACATAGAAATGGAAGGAATCTTGAACAGCCAAAATAATCTTTAAAAAGAACAACTAACTTTAAGGATCTACACTTTCCACTTACAAAACTTACTAAAAAGCTATAGTAATCAAGACAACGTGGTACTGGTATAAAGAAAAACATACAGGTCAATGGAAGTTAATTGAGACCCATCAATAAACCTTTGTATTTATGGTCAATTGATTTTAAGCAAGGATAACAATCCAATTTAGTCAATCTTTGACAAGGCATAAAAGCAACTGAAGGGAGGAAGGTTAGCCTTTTCAACAAATGGTGCTGAGACGACTGAATATACACAAGCAAAAGAATAAACCTGGACCTGTACCTAACACCATTTACAAAAATTAACTCAAAATGTAAACACAAGAGTACACCTACATGATCTTGAAATAGGCAATTATTTCTTAGGATTCCAAAAACACAAAAAGAAAACAAAATAAAAGATACATTTAAAATTTTGAACATCAAAATTAAAAACTTTAGCATCAAAGAACATCATTAGGTGAAAAGACAATCATAGGAGAAAATACCTCCAAATTTTATATGTTAATGAACTTTTATCTAGACTATAAAAAAACTCCTACAACTAAACAATAAAAAGGCAAGTAACCCAATAAAAATAGGCAAAGGAGTTGAAATGGACATTTCTCCAAAGAAGACACACAAGTGGCTAACAGCACATGAAAAAATACTCAGTATAATTGGTCATTGGGGAAATGCAAATCAAAAGCATAAGATACTTATCAGTATTTATCAGTAATAAATATTGCTGAGAATGTGGAGAAATTGGAACACTGATACATTGCTGGTTGAATTATAAAACGGTACAGTCTATTTCCAAGACAGTTTGGCAGTTCCTCAAAAATTAATCAGTTACCATAGGATGCAGCTACTCTATTTGTAGATGTACCTATGAGATACACCTAAGAGAAATGAAATATATGTCCACACAAAAACTTATACATGAATGTTCCAAGTAGCATTGTTGATACTAAATCAAAAAGTGGTGAAAGCCAAATGTCAATCAAAGATGATGAATGAATATAATGTGGTATATCAGTACAATGGAATATTTTTAACCCTAAAAATGAACAAAGTACTGACATGTTATAACATAAATGAACTTCAAAAAATATTATGCTAACTAAAAGCAGCCAGACATAAAAGGCCACATATCATATAATTCTATTTATATGAAATATCTAGAATAGGCAAATCCATTGACAAAAAGTAGATTAGTAGTTGCCAGAGGATGGGAAGAGGGAGAAAAAGAAGGTGACTGTTAATGAATACAAGGATTCTTTTTGGGGTGATGAAAATATTCTAAAATTAAAGAGTGGTGATGGTTGTGCAACTGTGAATGCACATTTTAAAAGGGTGAGCTCTGGCATGTTACTTACAGCTCAATAAAGATGTTATTTTAAAAAGTGGCTTAGCAAAAATAAGTTCAATGATTATAGTCACTAAACATAACTGGGTATATAAACATCACATCTAAGAATTTCAAAACACAGAGTTGTACCTAATTATCTATAATAAAAATAATACATAGACAATGTTAAAGCAGCAATTTAAAAAGTATTTTTAAGAAGCAATTTAAAAATCTCCTGCTGCCTCCTAAACAGTTAACATTCTTAGTTTTGAAAAAGGAGAGAATGGTAAACACCAGGGTTAACGAATAATACTTATATTTTGTGGAGGGTGCTGTCAATATAAAGAAATAGGGAATCACAAGAGAGGAAATAGTGACATGAACCCATATTTAGGTTGGCTTCATATTGTGAGTCACCACTTTGAGTAGAGCCTGTCCTTGGCAAAAATTACATATTGAGCAAGAGAACACATGCAAAGCAGCTCAAAAACGGTTCTATTACAAAACAGTTCCCAATAGAAATAAGGCTTTTAAAATGAACTTTTAAAATATACTATTTTCTCATTAGATGCCAAATCCAAATGATATCCAAGTAACCATTAATGATCTCTGATTCTAAATTGATAGAAACACATTTATCAAAAGCTCACTATGTTCCAGACAAGGTGCTTAGTGTTGGGAACAGAGATAAGGACATGATTCTTGTCTTTAAAGAGCAGGGCAACATGAGCGTATAGAAGGGGAGGATCTAAGCCGCTGTGGCTGTCGGCTGTCGTGCAAGCATGCGCAGTGGAGATGGTATGCACACAACTGAAGAAGTTTAAGGGAAACAATATTCAAGGCCGAGGGTGACAGAGTGTATTATTTCGAAACCAGTATTACTTTATTTTTCAAGTATATTAAATAATAAGACCTCAATGTTGTCAGACTTTTTGACTACACAAGGCAAAGCCTTTACTTTTTATTATGATATTCCATCAATTTCATTTAAAATTTTAAAATAATTTTAAAAAATGTTTTACAATGTTAATGTAAATTCAGCATTTGTTAGAGATGCACAATGCTATCACTCAAGCGGAAGAGAAACTGACCTTGCAAACAACTCTTGAATGCCGCTTTAACCTGAAAAATTTCTAATAACACTAAATCTTGTGCATTTGGTCATCCAAGAAAAATAACAGATGAGTCAATGTGTTAAACTGTGATTTCTGAATTAGCTGGTTTAGGATTCAAATCAAAAATAATTAACACTGTTGGATACACAACTTAGACTATTTACTATGTATGTAATCTTGCTTATGCCTATGGATACAAACAAAAATATAAACAAAGTCTAAGTAACTCCCATAATACTTGACAGTGTCATAAATATGCTAGGAATTCAAATAGTTCTAATTATAATTTCATCTACTGGCAAACTGTTCAGAAGGCGTATTATTTACTTAAAAAGGTCACTTAGTACTTTTATTGTTGGAAATGAAGTTTTTCATGGAATTGATAAATGCTTTCACTGTAAAGTATGACTCTACCCCCACAGAGGTTAGCACAGATATTTGGATTTAACATGAAGATTGTTTTGGCAAATATTTTTCTGCATGATCCCTTTTATATTTATAATGAGATATGTTCATATGTCACTACCTGTATCTTTGAAATTTGCCTGTTTGAAAAATGCTTAAGAACCAATGTAAATACAGGCAATACCTTAATTGGAAGTTGAATATACAAAACAATGTAATTTACTTAACCCTTCAAAATGTGTTTTAAAATATCACAAAAGCTTTTAAGTTAATAATAAAGTTTAATATTTATTTAGAAAACTATCTTCATTGAGTTTTTTAAAAATGAAAACAAACCCTTTGCTCTTGAACTCAACAAGGATATAGTATTAAAATGTAAGCCTTCTTTGTTTAAAGAAGCAAGACCTACTCAAGTGGGTACTGCCTGTTAGTTTAGAGATAAGCTCCTGTCTGCACAGTGACTCAACAAATACAGATAAAGAAAATTATTCGGTTTAATACAAAAGAAACTGACAATGTTATTTAAAATTTAACACTAAATTCAATTATTTAACTATTTTATTAGCTAACAATGTATTCAAAAGAGCTTCTAAATTTCTGATTAATTACAGAAAAATGAAGATGCCAAATTGATTTCTTCATGATTTTAAATGTATTTGTCTATTACCTAAAATAAATAATTAGTAACATATATGTCAAGTGCTTAAGGAAAAACAAAAATGTGAACATTTAATCCCAAGTAATTAACTGATAATAATGTTTATTAAATCTTAAAATTGTCCATCTTATTTATGAAACATTTTTCAAAACAATTCAAAGAGTTAAATGCAGATCTGATATTCCTTCTGTTATTTCAGACTAGAGAAAATGATTCCTAAAATACTGCTTCTTGGAAAAATAAGACATGAGGGACAAGTGCAGGCTGTCCCAAGTTATTAACATACATTGTGTCTCAAGCCTGTTTGCAAATTTTCTTGGAATTCATATTCATTCCATGTTATAAGTAGTAGATGATTTCCTAACTGTCTTCTACGAAAGCTGACATTTCTTATGCTCCCTTTTGTTCATAACCCTTGGTGGTCATTCATGTATTTATACTCTACAGAATCAAGGTTATCATGAGAAGTTGTCTTATAATTCGAAGGTGATATCTTACATGGACAATTTATCCTTTCATTTAGATTTAAGGTTTGAGACTTACAGATCATTAATGCCAGGAACGAAACGTAGGTAGCTGAAAGACATTTCAGTTTCAACAGCAGGAAGGAGAGATATGGTAAAAGGGATTTCGATACATTCAGATGAGAGAAAAATCAATGAGTAGCAAGAGGAGAACTAATATACTGAGTATTAAGCTACCATGTGTCAGCAACTGTGCCAAACTTCATGAGGCAAGAATTATCCTCTTCATTTTTTAGACAGGCAAATGAGGTTCAAATGAATCACCACTCAAAGTCATATTTCTTATGGTCTTTTGACTAACAACAATCATTCATGTGTTCAATCAGAATGGAATGAGAATTCAAGTCAACGTTTCTCCAAAGCTCCGGTTCTAAGAGTAAGCACACTTGAAGGTATCCCAATTCCTCCTAAAACTGGTGGAATGGCACAGTCCCAGAAAGAACCACTCATGAATGGAGATAAAATGTTTTTATAAAAACCAACCAACCAAACAAAAAACTTACATAATGTACCTTAAACCAAGATTTGGGAAGGTAAGAGAGGACTGACTACCAATTAAAACTTCTTTTTCTTCCAAAGCACTATTATTTCTTAATTCATTAATATTCCTAAAATTCCAGATAAGGGGTTATCTAGCATAAGCAATTACCTTTTATTCATAATTTTGTTGAAATTTCCTTTACCATATATTCCTATATGACCTTTAATAAGCTTCTTAACCTATGTACCTTAGTTTTCTCAACAAAAAATAGAGAATATTGTTTTGTCTTTGGGATTAACATGCAGATGAGAGATAATCCATGCAGAGGGCGAACTATAGCAAACAGGCACATCATAAACAGAAGCCCAGATCTCTCTTCAAGCTTCAGATGAGTGTTTCTATCTCTCGTCAAACTGTTCAACCTCAGAGCCCCAAAAGCACTTCAAATTTACCCTATCCACTAAGAACTGTGTTCTGCTTAGAATTTTTTTCTTCTCTAATAGTCCTAATCTCTGAAACTTTGTGTCATTTTCCCAACCAGTTGGTTACACTACCAGAATTTTTCCTGAAAAGTCTCTCCTAGCCAACCACTGTCTTAGCTGAGGTCCTAGCTATATGTTGCTTATACTGCTGATATACTCTTAAGTACTGTCCCTGCCATCATATATCCTCATTCCCATGCCCCTTTCAAAATGCCACCAGAGTAATCTTTCTTTAAAACACAAAAACTAAACCAAACCAAAAAAAGGAATCTGATCTCGTTACTCACTTGCTCAGAAAACTTCATTAGCTCCCAGCTGCCCATAGGTGCCTAGAAAATAAAAGTAAGTTTCTTGCACAGGCATGCATAGCTCTTCACCGATCTGACCACAACCTACAAACAACCTCAATAAACTTCTCAGGCACTCCTGAGCACACAGGCCTTATCATGAAGCTAGGCATAGCTCTATGCTGTTTCTCTGCTCAGAATGCCCTTTCTCAATCTAATAAACTAATACTTGTTCTTTGCTATTGACTGAATGTTTGTGTCTCTCCAAAGTTCATATGTTGAAACCTAATTCCCAATGTGATGGTATTTGGAGATGCGGGCCTTTGGGATGTGATCAAGTCATGAGAGCTCTGCTTTTATAAAAAAGATCACAGAGGGCTCCTTTGCACCTACCATCATGTGACGTTACAGTGAGAAGACCACTGTCTATGAACCAGGAAGTGAGTCCCCACTAGAGGTCGAATCTGCTGGGCCCTGACCTTGTATTTCCCAGCCTCCAGAACTGTGAGAAATAAAACTGTGTCGTTTATAAGCCACCCAGTCTATGGTATTTTGGTATAGCAGCCCAAACAGACTCAAAACCAGTTCAAATTATATCTCTTCAACAAAATTTTCAAGATTCCTCCTTGCAAAGTAAGATATTCTGTCTTTTATTTTTATAGAGAATTTTCATTCAGTATTTTTTAGCAGCTGGAAATACATTAATGAATAAGACAAACACATTCTGCCACTGAAGCTTGGAAATACACTATTCACAGAAGACAAATAAGAGATTACAATTTCTTGTAAGGAGTATGTTATAACGGTGTTATAAAGTACATAGGAAGGGGAACCCATGGAATATTATTCAACCCTAAAAAAGAAGGAAATCTTGTCACTTGCTACAACATGGATGAAACTTGAGGTCATTATGCTAAGTGAAATAAGCCAGTCACAAAATGACAAATACTGTATGATTCCACTTACATGAGGTATCTAAAGTAGTCAAATTCACGGAAACAAAGTAGAATGAATGGTGGTTAGCAGGGGAAGGGGAAAATAAGTTGTTTAATGGTACAGAGTTTCAGTTTTGAAAGATGGAAATCTGTTTCACAACAATGTAAATACACTTAACACTACTGAACTGTACACAGTCAATAATAATGGTTAAGGCAGTAAAATTTATGTTATGTGCTGAACACGATTTTTTAAAGATAAGAAGGGGACCCAGCCTAGTCATGGTCAAAGGTAGCCTATAAATGAAATAACATGAAAGCTAAAACCTAAGTAAGCATCTAACTTCTTCACCATAACTTCAAATACATGGTTAAGTTTTTCTCTCAGTCCTCTTCTTACCTAGCCCATCAGTAACATCATAGCTGACCACTCCCTCCTGCTTGAAACACCTGCTTCACTTGGTTTCCAGGACCGAGCCCTTGCCTGGTCCTCTCACCTTCACCAGCCACTCCTCAATCTTCCTTGCTGGTTCCAACTGATTACTTGGAGCCTAGTCCTTAGACTTCTTTATACAACTTCCTTGCAGTCTCACTGGGTTGAATCTAATGAAGTGTTTCTCAACCTTGTTTTCATTATTACTCCTTCAAGGAGCCTTTTAAACATTTATTTTTTTTCTCTCAATCATCTCATCTCCATTAACTGAATACTAAGGAATAAGCCTGTGTTGGGTAGGGTTGAGTTTTGGAGCAAACCACTGTAACCCACTGTAACATCTAAAACCTTTCTTCACCCCAAGAACCAATTTTTGCCCCATCTGGAGTGATATTGGCTCTGCTGCGAGATGGTATTTAACGGTTTTAAATACCACCTCTAAGCTTAAGGCCCTCACATTTCAGCCTTTATCTCTTCCCTAGACTCCACACATCTGTCCAACTCCACTAAGATATTTAATAGGCGTCTTAAATTAAGACGTGGCAAAACGAACTCCAGACTTTTCAACCAGATCATGCTACCTCCCCGTTCAGAGCCCTCAATGTTTGCCTTCCTCCTTCAGACCAAAAGGCATCATTACAGTTGCCTACAGGCCCTAGTGAGGAACCACCCTCTCCTTCAGCTCTCATCTCATCTCCCACTCTTCCGTTCCTACATTAAGTCCCAGCCATACTGGCCACCCTGTGCTCCTCAAAAATGCCAGCCATGCTTCTACCAGGGCCTTTGCATTAGGTGTCCATACAACACAGGATTCAGTCAAGTACAGCCCATGGCTTCTCTTTGTAAATAAAGTTTTATTGGATCACAGACCGATGTACTAGTTTAAGTAATCTAAAGCTGTTTTTGTACTACAAAAGCAGAATTGAGTGGCTGCAATGAGACTATATGGCTTGCAAAGCTTGACATATTTACTATCTGACTCTTTACAGAAAAAGTTTGCTCATCTCTGACTTAGACAGCTTTTCCATCAGATAACCCTGCACTTTGCTCCCTCACCTCCTTCAGATTTTTGCTCAAATATGACTTTCTCAGTGAAGCTATCCCCTAGTCCATCATGATCTCCCCACCCCATTTCCTGTTTTATTTTTTTTTTCTATAGCACTTATTTGATATTCTATATTTTACTAGTTTACCTTGTTTGCTGTCTGTCTCCCTAGCCTAGAATACAAGCTCAACCAGGGAAGAACTTGTGTTTGTCTGTTGCATTATTTCCAATAGTTCCTAGTACAGAGTAGGTTCTCAATAAATATTTGATGGATGAATGAATGTTAAGCAACCTAATATTAATACTTAGAATGAAAGAGAAGGGAAAGGATTCTAGGCAGGATGTGTGAGGGTCTGCCACCAAAGAGAGAGGTGTGCACATCCATAACATCAAGATACCGGAATGTATTAAATTTTATCTATTTTACAGGTTTAGTGCCCCATTTAGACTGACCTATACTTTAAATGAGAGGCGCTGTGATCTAATTCTCCGATCATTTCCAGTATTTAAACTTTTATCAGATACCAAATCTCATTCTCTAAACATCCTCAGAAATATCCCAGAGCCCCTGCCCTAAATATGTCTAATGATCAAGAGCTGCTATGACATTTTGAGTTTGCTGCCTACCTTTTTTTTCACAAGTGAATCTATTAGCTGTACGATTTTAGACCAAGGTATCTTAACCTCGGCACTATGACATTTTCGGCTGGACTAACTCTGTGTGTTAAGGGGGCTTGTTCTGTGCATTGTGAGGACGATTTAGCAGCATTCCTAGCCTCTACCCACTAGGTGCCAGGAGGACCCCTAGTGTGATGATCAGAAAAGTCTCTAGATATGCCAAATGTCTCCTGAGGGCAAAATCCACCCCTGGATGGGAACCACTGTCTTGATATCTCCATACTTCAGTTTCATCTATAGATGAAAGATCTATGATTAAAGCATGACTGAAAAGAACAGTCTTATAAGAGGGAACAAAATTATGTCATGAAAGAAGTTAATATTTTATGTTTTTCCTTATTACCTTAATAGATATAAACTTTCCTTGTGTAATTTAAATGGTTCAATTACATAATTATTTGAAAATACATTAAGAAGACTGGGTTGTTTACAAAAATGTATCAAAAGACTAAAAAGATGTAAAGACTATTCTAGAACCTATATTAAAGCAGCATGATGATCAAAGGCAGTGCATAATCTTTAATTCAATCCTGGTTGTTTTTTTTAAATGTCTATAAAGGATATTTTTGGTATAAGTGGGAAACTCTGAAATGGACTAAATAATAGAGAATATTAATGTATCACTGTTAAATTCCTTTGGTGAGATAACGGTATTGTGGTTCTGTAGAAAAATGTCTTTGTCTTTAGGAGATTCAGATTGAAGTATTTAGGAGTCAAGCTCCATGATATTTACAAGTTATTTTCAAAAAGTTAAAAAAAAGTGTGTGTGGGGAGATAAAATATGACAAAATGTTTGTGAATGTTGAATCAAATTAAAGGGTATGCAGGTATTCTTTGAACTATTCTTTCAACTTTTCCATAGGTCGGTAATTGTTCAAGATAAAAACCCAGGAAAAATACATCTAATATACAAATCAAATTACATTCACGTTGGATTTGCAATTGACCATATAGCGCACACACAACCCTTTTCTAGCACTTTATTTAAAGTATTTACCTAATACTTCCACTCTATCAGAATTTTGGGGGATAGCTGGAGGCCCCGCTGGGAGCAAGCTATTTTGAAAAAGCAACCTGAGTGATTTTGATCTGGTGCTGGTCATTCTCTACTCTCTCTTCAGAACCACTGCAATAGGCTATGAACTCCTTAAAAGCAGAGACTGTGTCTTAGCAATCAGACACCTGACCAGAGCCAAAGGCATTCAATAAATATTTGCTCAGTGTTGAACTAATGGCTCCCATATACTGTTTCCTCCCTCCTCTTACTTCCCCTCTGTACACCTTTTTTTGAACACTGGAGTGAGAAGGGAGGGATAAAAAATTAAGTGTCTCAATGGCTTTACTTCAAAATAATCTCACTTGGATTAATTGTAACATCATTAATAATTATTACAGTGATAATTAAAACAAACAAATAGGACAATCCAAAACAAAAAAAACAACAAAAAGTCAGTTTTCTCTTTTAATTACACTGTAGCATTTTCACTTCCTTCTCCAGAAATGACAAACTCCACAAATAATCTCCTTACTGTAGTATAATGCAACTATGCCATGTAACTAAGCTACATTTAAAACAGTCCAGCAAGCAAACAGTGTTATCAAAGGCTAAATAAAGTTTTGTTTCTTTTAGCATCTATTATATCCTTTCCTGTGTACAACATTGTTCTGTGTGAGCCGCAGGAAAAAAAACTGTGAAGCAAAGGGCGTGGTACTGAATACCAAAGTTCAGACTTATGTCCAAAATGGTGCCCATTATAAAGACACTGGCAACAGTTCTTAAAAAGTTCCTTCCCACAAACTGTAAAATAAGGTCTATACCAGTAGAGAAATTTGCTATAAGACTACCAAAACATCTGTTACCTTCAAGCTATGGTGTAGGTTATTTTAGGCAAAATTAGCTTTAAGAGACTATTTTGATATACATGATTGTAGGAAATGTGTTCCAAAAACAGTAATGCAAACTAAATATTTTCCAGATCAGACTCTTTTATTTAATTTAGCACCTCCTATGGCAAGTGTTAACATGGACTTTATGGAAACACAAAAGAGCAGACTCTGTCCTCAGAAGACTTAAAAGTCCATCTGGTGACAAAGAAATAATCCCTATAAAGTGGGATAAATGCTAAGACAGAGGTAACGGTTTCTATTCAAAACTTTTAACTAGGAGGAGGAAGACTGAATGGGAAGAAGTGTAATGGAAGGTATTAAACTCTAACAGAAAGCCATTAGCAAACCTAATAGTGCACGTGAGTCAGCACTGAGAGTCCGTGAGACTTGCTAGACTGAAATGAGGAGGATGTTCATTACCTATCTCTGCCAACCGCAAGCCTGTGTTAAATCTACTTTGTGGAGAAAGACTCAAGTGCAAAGGATCAAGATGATGTCACACAGACAGTGCTATGGACCAACTCATGATCCAATATGGTGAGAGAACGGGAAAGAGGGATAAGGAGGATGTGCTGGGTAGGAGAAAAAAGTATGTACATATAGGCAAGGAGACATAAAAGGACCTGGCACATTTTAAGGCTGATTTTTTTAAAGGTATCCTCTAATAGTTAATCGATATATACTGCTTTATTTCTGTGCTCATTAAAATATATAAGACAATGTTAAGTTTTTAGCATATTAACACCTTTCCAAGGTATAATTCAAAATATTTAATTTCAAAACTACAAGTGTATAATACCTTCCAGTTGATATTTATAATAATTACTGTATTTGATAGAGAACAAAAAGGTAGTTCTAAGAAAGTAAAAGATATACACCTGAAACAGACAATTAGGTGGTATACTGTTTCAAAAAATTTATATAGTGACTGTTAGGCTTATTTTTAAGTACTCAATGCCCTTGTGCAGCTGTGGATAGACTCAGGCAGGAGTTCGCTAATATTTGTGAGATTTACAAGGATGATAAGTAGACAGACAGACATAGCACTTTCACAAGTGATAGCACTTGCTCAGCCTTCCCCTCCTCAAACCCCACCACCTTTTATAAACTTATTAATAACCGCTGACATTTAAAAAATGCTGAATGGAAAAGCAAGATAAATACCTTTGGAGGGGAAAAAACGAATCAAATGTCAACATTGCCCCCCTAACCAAAACTAATATCTAACACAGGAAATGGTGGTGATTAAAATACAGTAAATGATGAGGAAGAATATATTAAAGATGATCTACAGTAAAAGACTTTCTTATGTCAAAGATAGTGTGGTAAAGTATACAAAATACATCTTGTAAGGCAAGACTGCATTCCCTTCCTAACTTTGCTAATGATCTAATACTAATAGTCAAGGTCCTCATCCCTAAATTGACAAGATTTAATACCATAAGGTCCCCATGGTCCCTTCCATCTCTGAAATAAATCTTCAATTTTAATCTTCAAATTTATGACTTTTAGTTTTGTTTAATGGAATGGGGAGAGGGAAAGTCAGGAAAGTACTCTTAGTTCTACAGAGAATATTTAATAGAGCGTATCTTGCTAAGTATTCTTGATATTTCTCTCCAATATTATAACCACTATGAATCCAAGGTAACCCTATATTGATTTTGATCTTCCATCCTCCTTAAAAAATGCTTGGAATTCCTTTACCACAGATAAATTTTATATGCCAACCATAAAACCCTCAAAGTGATGAAAAGCAAACATGACTTGCTTGTTATTCTCTACAGATGTCAGTATATCTGTAACATATCATAAACCAGTTGTTATTATGATACAATTTTTGTGTATATATATAAATTTTCATTTTATATATTACGTGTAATACATATTATATGTATAGATATACATACCTTTGCCTGGAATAATTTCAACAGAGTACAGATTGCTCAATAGATACCTGACATTTTCTCAATAATAAAAGTGATATATAAACTAGTGAATGTAGTCTATGACTATGCTACCCTGAACAAGCCCGATCCTATCTGATCTCAGAAGCTAAGCAGGGTTGGGCCGGTTAGTACTTGGATGGGAGACCACCTAGGAAGACCAGGTGCTGCTGGCATAAAAAATAAAGAAAAATAAGGGATTGTAAACTGACAAGGTCCTTCAAATCTGTGAGGTCAATCAAGGGTTGCCTCACCTAGAAAAACAAACAAACAAATAAAAACCACTAGTGAATGTAGTATGATCTGTTTCTACCATAACTCACTAAAACATTTTAAATGAAGCAGACATCGTGAGAAATCTTACAAAATGAAAATTGTTAAAGTTATTAATATTTTAAAAGTATTATTTTAGCAAATACAGTCCATTCCAACATAAAACTGACCACAAAAGCCAAAATACTAATAAAATAAGGATTCCTAATGTTACTAAACCCAGACAGGTTTCCATTTAGAGTCACTACCATTTCTACCAACATAAGTCTTTCTAATGAACAACATTCCTTGAGCTTTAAAATAGCTTTTTTGTATTATCAACAATCTTAAGAGATTTTTAGTCTAAAATAAGACTAGTTCCTAGAGCAATTTTTCTTTTCTAGGAAAAATGTAAACATTCATGATTTTAGAATTAAAAATTATGAAATTTGATTGAAATAATTACCACTATTCTTAAAGGAGATACCAGTTGAGAAAGTCATCAACCTACTAAATATCCAACAAGTAAATAAATACAATTCTGTTCATTCCAAAGCACAAAAGAAATATCTTGAAAAAAGAAAATCACTTGATTTCCTGGCAATGGATACCACTATAGATCAAATTACATCACAAAAAATTCCTGAGGCACTATTTAAATGCTTTTGATAGACAGATCTAAGCTCTTCCATATTTACCCCGCAACTTTTTAAGGCCTCTATTTTCTAGATTAGTACATAACAATTTATTAGACTTAGAGCATAAGAAATCAACCAGCCTTGAACTGTAATAGAGAATGTACTATGTGCGATTGGTCACCACTGTACTCCCAACACCTAGCTCAGTGCTTAGCACACAGTAAGTGCTCAATAAAAACCTATTAAATAAATGGCTATTTTGCTAAATGGGCTATTAAATGTTTTGTTGCTTTTTACTTTAATGTCTGTTTTAATCACTGGAACTTGATTTTTATTATTAATATAAATCTAGAATTAAAAAAAATTATTTTCCATTTAATACAAATACTAGAAATAGCTGTCTCACTCTCTCAAAAATGAGCAAATAGATGTGAGAGAGTACATAAAAGTATATAAAAGACAGAAAGAGTCAAGTGAGTGGAATGCTTCTTGAAAACAACATATAGGATTGGGTCTGGAGCCTACCAACAGCGCAACCATCACGACACTGTTATGGGTCACAGGAAACAGGGAAGTCTGCACTGGCCAGGTGCGTACTTCTATTCCATCTCTTTGACAAAGAAAAGCAAAACAAAATTATGCTCTAAAGACACCTGTTTTTAAAATAGTCACAGATCTTTGAGTATTGAAAAGCTGGCAGGTAATCTAAAGGCCAATAAAAACCACACTGGAATCATACATAATGATATTCTAAAAACAATTAACAAGACAAAATGCCATGAGGTGTTAGGTGAGGGCTGACGGTAGCATCCGGAAGGGAAGGGCGGAAAAAGCAAATAAATACAAGTTCCATTAAAGCTTAAATTGTGACTCAAATTTAAAAACTCCCATTGAATCACATCTTCTCAGCTAATTTTCTTACAATGAGAAATAATTAGAAGCTATCTATTCTAAATAAAATATTTTCAATATAAACATTTTAAACTCAAGTGAAAGGATATCAAATAGTGTCAACCGAATTTCACAATACAATAGCTGGCTAAGTTACCACAACAAGCAACCTCTGTGCCAGAACGATGAAGTTTTTCTTTAGAAGTGAGAAGGCTTTGGTGGGCACATGTTATTTAACTCTAAGAAAACAACCCATCAAATCTTCAAGCCAGCCCAAGAAAAAGATTCCACAGACCTTTGCATTTCAATTTCTAGAAAGATTATTAGAATAAAATTCTAATTTACTCTAAATTATTAGAATAAAATTTTGATTTGTGTTAGCTCTTTTCTTCAGAACACATAAAAATAAACCAAATCTACAGTTATTTGTTTCATTAACTATCTTAAAGTTAATCTCTAAAACAAGTAGATTTCACTTCCCTCACACTACACACACAAAATGTAAGAGATCAATGGTGGAAGCCAGGATTCTCTGTTAGAGAAGTGAACTCAAACACATCATAAAAAACACAATGGTTATAAAATACTACCCAAAAACTCACAACAGACATTATCAACAATAAATAGTGTCACCTACTACTAATATGAGCTTAATAAAAAATTTCATAAATTAACTGTGATTGAAAAATGTTTTAATATTGAATAAAAATTCCTATGATAATAATGAGAAATGCAAACTACAATACAAACTAAAACTCCCTACAAGGAGGTGAGAAAAAACATTTACTTTTGAAAATGAAGTACAACTTTCTTAGTAGTGCCTCTGCATTCTAGTATCCTCAGAATGAAATGTCCCTCATATCTGAATTTTCCAAACCTGAAGTTTACTTCTTTTGTACCCAACTTCCTTCTTCTCTCTCTTTTTCTTTTTTTTTTTTACTACAATCTTGCTAAAATTTATTACACATTCCTGACCTTTCTTAGAGGATACTGGAAGCTTTTCTTGAGTGTGGTATCATTAAAAAGTCATCCTCTCAGGGTCATGAAGCACAGAAAGCTGTTTCACATCGCTCTACACACACTGGCCAGCCTGCTTTCGTTGTCTGCTTTTAAAGTTTTCTTGATCCCCTCATTTACCACTGAGCTGCTTGATTCCAATCACTTTTCACCAACTGTCAAATGTGCTTGCCTCTAACAGCTCATCACCTCATGTTTGGACTACTACAAACCCTTCTAATCTGCTACTTCTAATTCAATAGGAAACCTAATATTAAATTTAGTTGAACTATGGTTTTTTTAAATAAGTAAAAAGGTATGTGCTTTAGTGCAGTAAATGTATGGGGGGGGTGGTGTTTTGAAATGGTTTAATCTTCTGTATCTACCTTCTATTTCTCTCTGGTGTTCCAAATAGAAAAATTTCCAGGAAAACCACGAAAAGTATTATTTAACTGAATTTTTCTAAATATAATAGTTCTTACTAAAAGTGAAAAATTTTCATCTTCACACTCAGATTCAAATAAAATGTTATATTTGAGCAGTAAGCACAAAAAAAGTAGTACATTGATGTCTGCCATTTACGTTGTATTAGAGTTGAAATCCTTTCTTCAATGTTAAAACATAACATTTACTTTCCTAATATAAATGGTTTCATACCCTAAGCTAATTGCATTATTATGCTCTATAAAGTTGCCACTACCTACTATGATTTCAATAGAACCACACACTCACTGACACATAAAATGTACTTCCATCATGCCAAATTACATTCATTCTAATAGCATATGGCCAGCTAATTAGAAGGTAAGAATCTGTTAGATGAACTCATAGGCCTAATTCCTAAAGAGATACATATATACTAAATTGTAAAGAAATTTTTATTTTAAAAATTAGGCTACCCTAATCTTTCAGACTCCGTATTTTTATTTTATCTACTTTCAACTGATTTTTGGAATTATTTTTTTACTGTAAAATCTTTAAAGGGACTTATTTTTAATGTACCAAATCACGGTAAATCACAAACTACAGGTCATATATTAAAATCACTAATAATTAACTAAAATTTACTTGACATGTGTTTTAGGGGAAAAGGGATATGAATTTTAACATAAACCTTAATATAAATATTGAAAGTATTATAATTTTTATTCATTTGTAACTACCACTTATTACCAAAGAAGGAAAAAAAAAGAGGCAGAAATGAGGTAAATTAAAGAACTACAAATTAATATGATTTTTATTTTTATGTGATTTAGATCTATTATAACAGGACTAACTTTGGGGTTCTTTAAAACAAAGCAATAAAATCTTGCAACCACTTCTGACAAAATAACTCCAGAAGGAACGTCCACATTAAAAGAGAGAAAAAAAAAACAAGGAGCCTACAATATTTGTTAGATCACAGTATTAAAGGGCACTTCTAAGAATATTAATTATCACAGAAAGGTATTTCTAGCTCTGAATTAAAATCTTGCACAAAAAATCTATTTTAGTATTTTCTAAAAACAAATGAGATTTAATAATAAATAAGATACATTTCACAATTTTTAAATTTTATAAGATGTAAACAACAGTACCTAGTTCTAATTCCTACTGACCCCCTGGACAGGATCACAGTTCTTAAAAGACCAACTCTCCCAGCTCTGTGGAGGGCAGAACCATGGGACATACCCTTAGGCTGGAGGGGTTTACATTAGCCATATAAGAAATAGTGAAGAATTCTGACAGTGGGAATGTTAAAACATCTGGATAAGTTATTTAGAGCAGCTGTGAGATCTCACTCTCTTTAATATTAGACCAGACTGTGGAAAGGTTCTGAAGGAATGTTATTCAAAATCAAAACTGAATAGCTTCTCGATGTTCCTTCCAGACCCAGAGACTAAGAATTATATATACATCTACATTTAACAATACTAGGAACAACCAAACACAATTTTCTGCAAAGCAATGCTTTTACTTAATTGGAAGATATTAAAGAGGTGGAGCTGTGCAGTTTTATGTGTTCTGCTAGATATCTGGGTCTTTTTTTTATCTACGTTCTCCCTGCTTTTACTGAACCAGAACTGCTTTTACTTTCCAAATTTTAATTTTTAAACCAAATCCTAATTGTAGTATGGGTCCATGTTACTAAACTGATTTACCTAACTAGCTACATGACCTTGGGAAGACACTTCTCGTAAAATGAGAGGCCTTGTACTAAGATCCACTAGAATGTAACCTCCATGTTCTGTGTACCACTGAACTCCCAGGCCCGGTATATGGAAGGCATTAAATGTTTACTGAAAAAGAGGATCATTTCTGTCTCCAAACTACAAATATAAAATAAATGTAATCATTTTTTTTAATAATTAAATTCTAATCTGTATATTCCCAAACGTGTTTAAAAGAACACTGAAATTTCCTATGCATCAAATAAACCTTTACATATTTTTAAATAAACTACTCGCTTTTTAGGGGGGAAAAACCAAACAGGCTAATCATACAAGAACTGACAAACTTCACCCAGTTTGTTACACTTCCCTTCTCTTCACCCCCTTTAACCCATTACTCTGTCTTGCCCCTTTTTCCTTTGGAAGGAAGGTAGCAGTAGGGAGAAAGTGCACTGACTTGGAGTGAGAAGGCCTGAGTTCTAGTGTCATCTCTTTATTAACTGGCTCTATGGGCATACCCCACTTCTCCTTTGGGGCCCTACAAAGACTGCATCTGTAAAACAAGGCAAGCTGAACTAATTATTAATTTCTGAAGTCTTCTGCTTTCAAATTCTATGATACTCCTTTTATTCTACCCATTATTCAATTCCTAATGCCTTGATTCAGTGCTTGCCACATCATTCCTAGACATGTACAGTAGCCTCAAAATTTGTCTCTTTATTTTTCCTTCTTATTCTAAAAGTGATTCAATCCTAAAATTACTAGTCAAGCAGAGTGAAAAACACATTGTCTTTGAAGTGTGAATGGATCAGGTTTAAATTCAGACTCTGCCACTAACTAACCGTATGTATAAAATGGCGATGTTATTAACTATCTCACTGAGGATTAAACTGTATAAATTACCTAATACAGTGCCTGACATGCTGTAGGTGCTCAACAACGATGAGCTTTTTTCTCTATTTTCCGAGATGAAAACCCTCAGTTTTCCACTGTCTATAGCAAGGTTAACCAACTTGCTGCACAGGTGGCATGCAAGATTTATAAAACCAAAGAGGCAAAATTGGGTTAAACATTCTCATCATTCTCTTGTGTACCAGCAAAGTGTCTACCTGTATTCGTGAAAATATGCTTCTGGGTAAAGCAGCCTCAGTCACCAGCCCTTTGTGAACTCTCTCAAAATTAAATGTGCAGCCTCCCCATGCCAAATTGACAAGTCGAGAGGGAATGAAAACTTGACACAATTCCTTAAAAAGATACAGATTCTCTGGATTTTACCTGAAAGCACACTCCTCAGTCTATTATGTGAAAAGAAGCCAATCCCAATTCTTTATACTTAAATGTACAGGCAATAATACAGCTTATGTTAGAGTACTAACAAACATTATAATTTAATTTGATTTTTCAACCACAGGAAATTGAAAAGTGTGAAAAAATAAATAAATAAAAATAAAATTTCTCCTCAAATGAGGATACACTGAGCTTTGTAGAGCTATACAAAAGCTTCAGAAAAAGCAATGGCTTTCTTCTTGATTTCAAAACTGGGTTAAAAGTGGAAGGAACAAGGAGAGGAGCGATGGGGGCTTGCAAAGAGAAGCTCATTTCTTAAAGTGACCTAAGTACAATTACATGGAACTTTCAAAAATTCCCAAACTAGAAATAACAATCTTTACTTTGAAAACATTACTCAATGTAACAGTTGAGTTACTGGGTAACAGAGGGCAATCAATCAAGTGTATAGAGGTCTGGAAACCAAAGAAATCTTGTGAAGAAACCAAATTTTATGAAATGCAACCTTCTTTCCCAAGCTACTTCAGCCTGAGCAACTGTGCAAAAAGCATATAATTGAAAGACTATAGCATTATTTAGGAAGATTCTTTCAGAAGTTTTAGCTTCTTTAAGAATTACCCAAATTCCTCTTTCTACTTAAGAACAAAACCACTAATTGAAGATCTGTGTTCTTCTGTGATCAGGCCAACCTGCTCTACTGAACCCTTTGAAATACAAAATTCCTGCCATGAGCTGCCAAGCTGCTTCTGATTCATTTTTTACACTGCAGTTAAAGTCCATTTTCCCCATGTTCTTTCCTCACATCCCAAACTAAACAATCCTAATTTTCTCCACCCAGAGTCAAGTTTTATCATCAAAGCCATTCACCTAGATGGCTCTTTCTCCTTAGCAGCCTTCCCCACTCCCATTTATCTCCCATCCTGTCCTCTGCATACAATTCCTTCCCCAGGCTGGTTTTCCCTCATGTTTGACCTTATCTATGACCAGTACTCCCCTTACCCAGATTTGGTGCCAGCTTCATCCTCCAATTCCATTCCTCATCACTGCCTAGTCCCTCTTCAGCTCCAAGTCCTGCCTTGGCCTTTTACCTCTAAACTCTCTGTCCAAACCCCACTACTTTAATAATACCTGACCTTATTAACGCCTGCTCCCAACCCAGACCTTACTGGAGCTAAGTCCCCTCTCCTACTTTATTTCAATTCCTGTCATTCCTGGCCCCTGCCCAGTCCCTCTTCCCAATCTCCTCTCTTTCTGGTCCTTGGCTAAAACTCAAACCCCATTCCTAACCCCAGCAGACTTCCTCTGACCCTAGCAAAGGCCACTCTTCTGGCTGGCCCATTCCATTTTTTCTGACTCTGAACTTAGTACACCCTCACTCACCGGAACTCGGTGCCACAAAATCTCAAACCCTAGCCTTATCTACTAGTACCCCATTTCTGAACCCCAATACACGCGTCCCCGCATCACACTCCCAGATATTGTCTGTCTTCCTCCATCTCCAACGCTAGCCTTGGACGCTCCTGCCCACCCCAGACCCGGTTTGCTCCGTTTGGTTTGCTTAACCCAAAGCCTAGGAGACCCCTCCCCACCCTAACGCGCAGCCCTGCCCGGCATCCCTAACTCCCAGTTAGCTCTTCCCTTATAGGTCCCTCTCCCCACTTGACCCCAGTGCTGTGACCTCTAACCGTAACAAGCTTGGTGCTCTGTTCTCTTTTTCCGTGCCTTCCCCGGCCCCATACTCCCTCCACACTCCAAGCTCAGTGGGGTGTGTCCCCTCCAGCCCACTGGCCTCTCCCGCCATAGTCAGGTTGCCCCTTCTCACCTCGGGGTCCACTACCTCGTGGTAGGCGGGCGGGGGGTCGAAACCGCCCCCGCCACCAGTGCTCCCGACGCGGGAGGGGCCGCCGCCACCGTCACCCCCGCCGTCGCCCCGCGGGCCCCCGCCGGGTCCGGGGCTGGGGCCGCCGCCGCTGTCCATGGGCTCGTAGCCGCCGTAGTCGAGGCCCGGCCGCTCGTTGGTGAGCAGCGCCACAGCCTCGTTGATGTCGTTCTTGGCCAGGCGCAGGGCCTTGCGGATGGTGGCGGGGTCCGAGAAGCCCATGCAGAGCAGCGTGGTCATGTGCTGCTCCTCCTCCGATTCCATGGCGTGGGTCTCCGGGCCGCGCCGGCCGGCCGGCAGCGAAGCCGCGGGTCCGGGGCCTGGCGGGTCGCGCGCCGCTGCCCCCGCGCCGCCCCCCCGCTCCGGCGGGCCACTGCGCTCCTGGCCTGCGCGCTCCGCAGCCGCCGGGCCAGGTTGGGTGCGGGCGTGGGCGCCGCGAGCCGATCAGGGCCGGTGGGGCGCTCAGGCGCGGCGGCGGCCCGGCCCAGCCCTGCGCGCCGCCATGTTGGCCTCCTCCTCCTCCTCGCCGCCGCCGCCGCCGCCGCTGCCTTCCCGCGGGGCCGCGCCTCCCCTCCCGGAAGCGGCACGAGCCGCCACCACGCTCGCCGTTCACCGGCGAGGATGGGGGGTTGAATCTTTATTTATTTATTTTTTTAATTAAAGGAGCGAAAGGAGGAGCCGCGCTGAAGGGCGTCTCTAGGGTGAAAGGGCCGCCGTGAGGCCCGGGCGGAGGCAAGGGAGGGTCCTCCGTCGTCGTCGCCGCCGCCCGCCCATTTCTCCAGCAACAGGTTCCCCCGGGAGCGGGAGGGGCAGGACTGCTACACAGCTCGCCACACGGAACGTCCCCGAAGCGCCCTAGCCGTGGATCCTGCGCAACCCTGACGGCCGTTCCCTCCGCTTCTCAGCCCGACCCTCTTCAGAATCCCCGTTGGACGCCCGGTCCTGGACTCGCTCGCCCCAGCGCGGCCCGAAACGCACCGGTCCTGATGGGAAGTCAGTCACTCGCTGCGGCTGTAATGCACCTCCGACCCCGCCTGAAATGCACCGCGGTCTTGAAGGACATTCCCCCGCCGCGCTGCCTGGACTGCACCCCAGGGCGTGAACGCATGCATGCCCAAACCAGGCATAACGACCTACCTGTGCTGTAATTTACCCCTACGTACGCTTGACCTAAGTCTCTCCGTCTCACTGAAATCCCCCTACACCGGTTGAAATCCGTTGTTAGCCCTCTGAATTTTCCATCCAACACCGACTGACCACCTGCCCTAACCAACCCTGACTGAACTCTACCAAACTCTTAAGCTGAAAATACCCTCAGTCTGAAATATATTTTTACAACCCAAACTCTAAATCCCAGTGCGCTCTATGAAAACCGCAAAAAACCCAGACTGCATCAACCTTCCAAAGCTGAAGACTCGTTGGAAGTCACTGGGCTCTGCTCTCCATCAGGTGTTGACCCATCCACCACACTCTACTGCAACCTTTGGTTCAGGGTTCCTTCTTTGTTTTGGGGAGAGGACCCCCACCCCTGTTCGTTTCTACAAACAGGCCTGCTTTATTTATTTGCTTTCTCTTTACCTTCAGCGTTAAGAGTCTTTAGTCCCCTTGACTCCACCATCTTTGCCTTGGCCCTTGCTATTATTTCCCCTCTTCAATTTCCTTTCAGCCATGCTAACCCTGGGTTCTTTCCCCACCTTCTTCCAAGGTCCAAATGCCTTTTCCTTATCTCGCTCCGTACTCGCTAACGTACTTCATTTCCAGAACTCCGAAGTCCGCCAACTAACCTCTCTTATTCCATCAAACCCCTCCTGTTGCCAACCAGCAGTCACGAAAATCTCCACTACCCAAGACTTAAATTAGTGGTATGGAGAAATTTTCTCTGCACTCTGTTGGCAACTTTTCCCCTGGACCATGCTTGGTAGTTGCTACCTATATTTATAAACACCAGCGATTTGATGATGTACAGGGTGACTTTATCAGTATCGTTTACAAAAAGTGAAGTAGTTGTATTTGTTGTACTGATTAAAGGCTAGGTTATAGACTGAAGACTAGGTCTTATATCCAAAGGAAGTGAAGTCTCTTAGTTTGTGAATAAAAATAACAAATCCTGCTTATACAATAACAAAAAAGAACCTACTAAGGAAGAACGCCTATAACTGGATCGGGTCACAATGTATATATTGAAATAAAATTTTATTAAGCGTTATTAACTTTTAGGTACTCAGTGGCATTTTAAATATCTGTGGCATATGATGACCAAAAGTAATCTAAATCCAAATAGCCTGTCATAGAGTACACAGCAAGGTATTTAATTTATTCAACCAATTGGTATTGAATATTGATCAGGTGCCAAGTACTGTTCTTGGCTCTGGTGATGCAACAAAGCAGACAAAATTTGATGACAGCAAAGTGATGGCATTCAATTTTGTCCTGTGTTTGAAGAGTTAATTCACTGACCAAATTAATAAATGAGTTACAAGGGGAAGGAAAGTAACAGGGAAAGAAAAAATTGTTTGCCACTAAAATTCAAAACAGAACCCAAGAGGTAATGAGACAGAGCCGACCAATTCAGATGGCACATAAAAAAGACTCATCAACAGTGGCAGGTTTGTAGAACATGACAGGGGAAGCTGTGCTAAGCTGAGAAGAGGAAGCAGAGAAGAAAGCAGAGAAAAACAAACTCTGTGATAAAAACTGGAAAGGAGCCACTAGGGCTACAAAAAACAAGGAAGGCCATTTTTGAACCGGATCCTGGAGTGACTGAAAAGCCAGAGTGTCATTTGAGGATGCAAGTAGTATACTCACACTTTTTTGCGTGTAAGAAAGCTAATGAGCACTTTGAACTCTTGAATTGAGATAGCAGGAGAGGGACCTGTAGTATGAATATTCATAATTTCACTTACATTTGCATTTTTTTTTTTTTGCTTTGTGTTTTTACATTAAAATCTTGAAAATGTTAAAAGGACCAAAAAAATTTAAGTAACATTCACTTTGCTTTTATCTTTCTCTGGAAGCTTCTAGAAGAAAAAAAATAGCTGATTCTAGAAGAAGTATAATGAACTGTCTTGAAGATAAGATACGAGGATTTTCTAATATTAAATAATAAGTAATTTTAAAATATTTATTGAGAGTCTATTCTGAACCAGGCTGAGGACTAAGGATACAATTGTGAGCAAGACGTGCATGGTTTCTGCCATTTTAGAATTGACCGTATTTACAGGGAGATAGACAAATAAGTAGTAATCATAAAGTGTGATAGGTGCTTTGATAGAGAAATTGCAGGATGTAAGGGGCAAATTTCTTGCTCTCTGTGGGGTAAATTTCCTCATCTAGGAATTCTAGAACATTTCTGAGAGGATTATATATAAACTATAATCTGATAGAAAGCAGGAAAGCCAAGAAAAGGAATATGAGATGAAGGAAAAGAGTTCCAAAAGTAGGACCAGTATGTGGAAAGACTGTTTAGAGAAATTTAGGAAAGCAATTTAGAGAAATGAAAAGGCAGAGAAGTGTGGTTGGAATGTAGAGTTCTAGAGAGGTAGTAGTGAGAAAAGAATTCATAAAGGTAGACAGCAGATCTGGAAGGGCCACTTAAACTGTGATAAGAAATTTGAACTTTATTCTAAGGGAATGGGAAGTCATTGAAGCATTAATGCAGAGGAGAGAGGTGATCTTATTTAAATTTTAGATTAACCTAACTGCAGCGTGGAGAATGGTCTAGAAGAGAGGAAGAATAAAGATGGAGAATTCAATTGAGAGACAAGACCAATCGAACTTCCTAGGTAACCACTTTGAAATGAAGAATTGAGTGTTGAGTATTTTCTAAGTAAAATAAGTCAGAGAAAGATATATACTGAATGAGTTCACTTTTATCTGGAATCTAAAAACCATAACAAATGAACAAAACAAAATAGAAACAGATCCACAGATACGGAGAACAAGCTGATGGTTGCCAAAGAGGAGGTAAGTGGGGGAATGGCGAAACAAAAGAAATAAAATTTTTAATTAAAAGTATTTTATTTGGAGTGATTCGGATAAATAGAAAAATATTATTAATAATATGTCCCCCACCCCCAAAAAAGTTGGGTTTTGTTTTCTTATCCAATCTACAATCTTTGTCTTTTTTTCGCTTGGTTTTCAGCAGTTTTATTATAATGTATTCAGGGGTGGTTTTCTTTGTATTTTTCTTCAATGGAGTTTGTAAAGATTCTTGAATATGTGCCTCAAACTCTTTAATTAGCTTGGAAAATTCTTGGCCGTTATTTCTTTACATATTAATATTATTTCATTCTCTCTCTCCTCTCCTTTTGGGACATCAGTCATGTGAATGTGAGGCTCTTTTCACTGAGTCACATCTGACTCTTGCTTATTTCTGCATTTTTTATTCTTTTGCCTCTTTGCTTCAGTCTGGATATTCTTTTCTGTCCTCTTTTCTAGTTCACAGGTTTTCTCTTCAGCTACATCTTATCTGCTGTTAAGTCTGTTGAGTTCTTAATTTCAGTTATTGTATATTTAAGTTCCACAATTTCTCTCTAATTCTCAAGACTTTCACATGTATACTGAATTGCTTTAGCTTGTCATTTAATTTACTGAACATAAAATCAGTTATTTCATAATCTGTGTCTAATAACTTCCATATCTGGATCTCTTATGGGTGGGTCACTTTCTATAGCCAGATTTTTCTCTTGACTACCAATCAATTCTTGTATTTTCATAAGCATAATTAAAATTTTTTTCTAGGCATTGTGTTTTGTATACTACATATTGTTTAAAAACTATATATATGACCTGAGGTTTTAAATGATGTTATCTTCCTTATGAAAGGATTTGTTTTAGGTTCTAGGAGGCAATTGGGAGTAGGGATGATGAGAAAATTAATACAATAAAAAATTAAGTTTTTTTCGAAGCCAGACCTAAATCTTTGTAAGGATTGATTTTTTTTGGTTCACTCTTACTCTTAGCATTCTTTAGGGTCAAAATTCTTTTAGTTTTTTGTTTTGTTTTTGTTTCTGTTTTTGCTATATCTCAAACTAGCCCAGTACTTGTGACTTGAAACAACAATAATTTAGTATTTCTTATCATTCTCTAGGTTGACTGGGCAGTTATGCTCCATTTGGTGTTGAGGACCGTTCAAAGCTGCGTTTATCCAGGAGCTTGGCTGAGGGTATGTTGCTGCTTTTCCTTGTATCTCCTCTCTCCACATAAAAGCCCATTCTCCAGGGCTTTTCCTTATGACCTATCTCTCCATTGAGATAATCCGAACTTCCTTAAGATGGAGATTGGGGTTCTAAAAGGGAACATTTCAAAAGTTCAAACCTTAGTGAGCCAGTGCTTATCAAATCTCTCTTTGTGCCACTTTTATTGATGTACTATTGATAAGAACAAATCACATGGCCAAGCCCAAACCAGTGTGAAGAGGGCCACCAAAAGCCATAAATACTGAAAGATGTGGTTCACTGGGGGGCCACCAATGTAACAAATTACCATGCCAGATGAAAGCCTGGGGTGTTTACCAATGCACCTTCTCTTTAGTGGCTCTTGATCTCCAGTTTTTGTCATCTCAGCCCCATAAGACTCCAAAATTCTCAGCTTCTTGCCCTTTAAACTGCTGATTAGGAATCAGTAAATGAATCAAAGGGAAAAGCAGTGCCAAATGCTAGGCTCACCTTTCTGTACTTAGATTTTCTTTAGGATTTGGCCCTTCAAGTTCTTAGTCGAAGCATTGAAGTTCTCACTTTACAACTTTCCAATGCCTTTAAACAGATATTTCTTCCATTCTGCCCAGCTTGTCTAGTTGTTCTCAGTAAGAAGGATGGTCTTAAACAAGCAGATATGTCATTGCTGGAAGCAGAAATACAATAGACAGAGGAGATTTTGCAAGACTAGGAAGAGGTTAGTCTTTCGGAGACTCCATGTGGAAGGAGAGCCTTGCCCTGCTACCTCACAGTGCCTTAGGAAGTAGAATGAGCTTAGAGAGAAATGACTTCCTGGGCCCCAGGATTTCCAGCTTTCACAAAATTCCCTAATCCCTAACAGGACAGGGAAGCAGCAGAAACACCTTCAGTCAAAGGACATTAGCCTGTGCAGGCTTAGACTGTGATTTTTTCAATGTTAAGTAGTATAGACCAAGGACTAGAGGGCCCTTCCTGATGCTCTAGACTACAGAAGACTCCTACAACTTCTGTAAACCCTGCCCCTGCCACCACTGCAGGGGCGGGAACCCTAACTATGATTGTAATTTAATATCTCAAATATCTCAATAGTTTGGCAAATGGGGGTTGAGTTGAGCTTTAATTGATTTCAAAAGTAATAAAGTAAAATGATATTTAATGTGCCACGTTTTGATGGATTCATACCCATTATATACATTAAAAAATAAAAAAGACCGTCAAAAAATTGGCATCACTTGTCATACCTTAAATACTCCACTTCGGCTCTTTTTTTTTTTTTTTTGGATAACAGCTTTACTGAGATGTAATTCACATACCATATGGTTCACCCATTTAAGGTGCAGAGAGAGTGGTTTTTAGTATAGCCATAGATATGTGCAACTATCACCACAGTCAATTTTAGAACATTTTTTGTCACCTGAAAAAGAATGCCCATACCTTTTAGCTATCCCTCTTTTTTTTCTTCATTACCCCCAACGCTGAACAAATTATCGCTAAGCTACTTTCTGTCTCTGTAGATTTGCCTATTCTAGAAACTTCTTGTAAGTGGACTTTTATAACATGTGGCCTTTTTTTTTGTCTGGCTTCTTTTACTTAATATCTGTTTTCAAGCTTTATCCATGTTGTGTAGCATGTACCAGTACTTCATTCCATCTTATAGATGAATAATATTTCCTTATGTAGGTAAACATTTTGTTTACCTATTGATCATGGACATTTGAGTTGTTTCTACCATTTGAGTGTTGTGAATAATGCTACTATAACCATTTATGTAAAAGTTTTTGTGTGGACACATGTTTTCATTTCTCTTAGGTATATACCTAAGAGTAGAATTGCTGGGTCAAATGTCAACTCTATGTTTAACTTTTTGAAGAACTACTGAATTGTTTCCAAAGTGGCGTAACCATTTCATATTCCCATCAGTAGTGTGTGAGGGTTCTGATTTCTCCACATATTCTCTAATACTTATTATAAGCTGACATTTTGATTGTAGCCATCCTAGTGGGTGTGAAGTGGTATCTTACGGTTTTGGTTTACATCTCCCTGCTAATGATGTTGAGCATCTCTTTATGTGCTTATTGGCCATTTGTATGTTTTCATTGGAGAAATGTTTATTCAAGTTCTTTATTCTTTTTAAATGGAGTCATGTGTCTTTTTGTTATTGAGTTCTTTTATATTCTAGTACCAAGTCCTTTACCAGAATATGATTTACAAATATCTTCCCCCATTCTGTGGATTATATTTTCACTTTTTGATAGTGTCCTTTGAAGCACAAAAGTTTTGAATTTTGATGAAGTCCAATTTGTCTTTTTGTTGTGTTGTTGCTTGTGTGTTTGGTGTCATATTGAGGAAATCATTTCCAAATCCAGTATCATGAAGTTTTTTGCCTATGTTTTCTTCTAAGAGTTTAATAATTCTACCTCTTACGTTTAAGTCTTTGATTTTGAGTTAATTTTTGTATATGGTGTGAGGCGAAGGTCTAATTTCATTCTTTTGCATTTGGCTGTCTAGTTGTCCAAATACTATTTTTTGAAAAGATTATTCTTTCCTCCATTGAATGGTCTTGCACCCTTGTCAAACATCAATTACACATAACCACATGCATTTACTTCTGGAATCTTGATTCTATTCTGATGACCTATGTATCTATCTTTATGCTTATATCACACTGTCTTGATTTCTATCTGTGAATATGGGGTGTCTTTCCATATTTAGATCTTCTTTAACTTCTGTCATCAGTATTTTGTACTTTTCAGAGTACAAGTCTGTACTTATTTTGCTAAAATTTATTCCTAAATGTTTTACTCTTTTTGATGCTACTATAAATGGAGTTGTTTTCTTAATTTCATATCTGGACTGTTTGTTTGCAAATGAATTTTATTTCAATACAATTGAATTTTATATATCGATTTTATAATCTACAAACTTGTTGACTTTATTAAGCCTAATAGTTTTTTAGGGGATTTCTTAGGATTTTCTAAATACATTATCTGTGAACAGAGATAGTTTTGCTTTTTTTTTCTCCAAAATCTGGTGCCTTTTGATTATTTTTCTTGTTTAATTGCTCTGGTTGGACCCTCCAGTACAGTACTGAATAGAAGTAGCAATATCAATCATCTTTGTTTTGTTATTAAGAAAGCATCTAGTCTTTCACCATTACATATCATGTTTTTTGTGGAGTTTTCATAAGTGGCTTTTATCATGTTAAGATAGTTATATTTTATTCTCAGTTTGTTGAGTGTTTTATCATGAATGTTGAATTTTGTCAAATGCTTTTTCTTTGTATATTAAGATGTTCATGTGGTTTTTGTTTTTCATTCCATTGATATGGTGTATTGCTTCATTGAATTTTCAGTTGTTAAACCAATTAGCATTCTGGGTTAAATCTCACCTGCTCATGGTGTATAATACTTTATATATGTCACTGGATTCAGTTTACTAATATTTTGTTTAAAAATACAGTGATAATATTGGAGGAAAAAAGCAATTATTTTGAGAGGAATCTAGATTCTGAATTATTTATTGCAAAAAATCAGTATGAAAAAATGGAGAAAGCTAGAAGAAAGAAGGTAAAAAGAAAAATTTTAAGTCCAGGGTTCCTACCCACCCCCGCCTTAGTAAAGAAAGTATATTGCCAAATGGGGAGTCATTTAAAAGTTAATGTAGTATCATCCTTCACTTAAGAAGATAATGCAACCGACTTGATGACGATCCAACATTAGCTTTTGGGAATTTTTCCAGCAGCAGCAATGGGTTTTCCTGAGCCCCAATAACACATGGACATGCAAATTCATTCTACTGCCTTCACTTTGGAAGGCCTTGCACTTGTAGTAGGCAAGCTATGAATCCAGCATAAAGCATAAAGAAAGGCATGCTATTAGACTGTTGAGTGGAGAAGGTCATGGGAGGGAAGGCCAAGGTTTTGACTGCCAAACTGAGGAGTTTTCCTTCATTTGTTAGGCAGTGGACAGCCATTAAATGTTTTGTAAGGGAGTGATATGATTGAAAATATGCTTTAAGAGAATTAAACTGGCCTTAGTGTATTAAACATAAGAGATCAAATAAGCAGCTGTGGAGTGAGAGTGAAATGAAGTATGCAGAAATAAGGTAGACCCTTTAGGTTTTGGCAATTGAATTGGATGAACAAGGAAAAGGAAAGGCTCCTATTTTTTAGGGGTGGATGATCTGAAGTCAAGGTGTGACTGGAAGGGAAGATGACGACTTTGGCCTTGGATGAGTTGACTTTTAACTTAGAAAGTTTGTCTACAGACTTCCCTAACCATGGCACACGAATACAATGGGAAATAAAACAGTTAAAGCCGATAAGCATTTACAAGGAAAGGACACTATTTAATTTGCAAAGGGGCTATTTAATTTGCAAAGTGAAACCCTTTTATAAACAGAAATAGGTGAAAGGACCCATTTATTTCTCTGATGACCTGGCCTTTAACTGGCCTTTAACTCAACATACTTGTCTACATATGACACTACATGCCAGTTGAAGAAAACAAAGTTCGTTCTGGGAGAAGTGCCCTGAAGCACATATTCCCATTTTTACTCCACTGCTCCTCATTTTCAGCTACCTGTCCCTGGGCCGACGGTTCCATATTTAAGCTTTCTATAGTGTTTTTACTCTGCTTGTGGCCTCTTGACTATGTGATTCCCTTTCCTGCATGTTGAATACTTTTTTCCATGGCATTTCAGATTTCAGCAATCTCAGTTTCTAATAAAAGGCTTCCTCTGCCACCCCAGAGCCCCAGAACCCTCCTGCTCAGGCTAACACCAGAATCTTTGCCAGGAGATAGAGATTTGGGCAGTTTATCTTAATTATATTAACAGGCTTAGTTTCTCTAAAGCCACATTTTGTAAGGAATGTATAGTCATAATGTAACAGCTTGCAATTCTCTGATTGATTGAAAATTCTAATAAGGAATGTGTTTATCTTGATAGCAGGGTTGAAACTTGGCTGTTGAAAATAGAAATATAGAATCCCTTATCTTTAGCTGAAAAATCAGAATTCGAGGCTTTTAGGTCCCTCTGAAACTAGGAGGACGCAGCTATTCGGCGTCTGCTTAATTCCAACATTATTTAGAAGTCTGTTTCATTTCTCCGATGTTGACTCACCAGGCTGGATTAATTTTCCAGGGTGCTGTGCTAATTATAGGCTAGTGGAGCTAATGGATTCAATCCAAATGGCAACAAGTGAAGAAGGAGCAGAACACTCTGGATTCTGCTTCGATGCAGAGCTATTTATAACTTCACGATCGTATGTGACTATTAATTAGTAAGTATTGCAGTGACCCTCAATTTTCAAAGGCATCCACCATCATTTTCTAGTTAATCTTTCCCATCTACTACTGTATTCATTTTATATGAAGGGAGGAGCTGATGAATTACTTGCCTGAAGTTATGTTTTTAGTAAAGCCAAAATTATACTTTAAACATTATGAATAATAATAAAAGTAACATATTTGTGGAGTGCTTTGCAGTTTTCAAAAGATCTTCTCCTTTGTCATTTTGTTTACTTACTAAGCAGCCCTACGAAGGTTTCCTGTTGGTTAGTTGAGGATAGAATTAGAGAAGAAGGTTCAATTCCCAGCTGTCTTGGTTAAATTTGAACTAAGTAAGAATGTAAAAAACCCAGAGTTGTTCAGGAATCAGAGTCAGAATTGTATGATTTTACTATCCATTACTTTCTCTTAGGTTTTCTTGGCCTTTGAGGTTCCATGGGGGAAGACGTTTAGTCACATTAACCTTTTGTTTTATGAGGCTTTATTTTGTTCCAGCTCAACTTAAAATGTACAAACTCATAGAATCTAGTGGCATTAGAAACCTCAATTTAAAAAGCTGAGATAATCCAGAAATTGCATATACTAGAATGCTGGAATAAAGATCTCCAAAAAAGTGGAGCTAGTGCTAGTGACTGCTGTGAACCTTTTTGAAGTATACCATGTTCCCTCACTTTTCCTCACTCAACAGCCTGGTCCTTCCCTGGTCTTCATAGGCCCAGAGCATTTGTGCACTCTACATTCAATCTTCCTAGAGCCTTTTATAACCCCACAAGCACAGAACTGTACAGCTAGAAGAGTTCTTATAGGTCATGGAGTCTGGTAACATCGTCAATTTACAGATGAAGAAGCCAAGACTTGGGATAAAAGTGACTTTTCCAAGTCCCATGGCTAGTAATTGTCAGAAGTAGGGGTTGCTGGATTTTTGCTCAAGAAGAAAAGGAACTGGATGATGACAGCCAAACTCACTGAAACAGTGTTTGACACAGCACAATTACTAAATTAGGCATATAGAGAGCAGTCCTTATAATGTGTTCAGAGATGCTCCTTGACATAGGGTTTTGTGGTCATATTACTTTGCCCCATCGGGAATTCAAGAGGCAAATTAGAAGGTTAGAGACTGGAAAGTCTATTGGGAAAGAATTTTGTTTAATCAAGCATTTTTCAAATTATTTCATTATTTTTTCAACTTGAAGAAAACTTAGAAATAGCTTGTGTAATTGGAACACATTGAAGAACAAATAAAAGGTAGCTGTTGAAACGGGGCAGTCACAAGCAGAGTGAAAGCTTACTGTATGTGTTATCTTCACAAGACCTTAGGAGTAGGTATTACTAATCTTACTTATAGATGAGCTCAGGACTCTGTTTGCATATGATGGATTGAATTCAAACTCACTTAAGTGCAAAGAGATGTTTATCAGTCCAGGTAACCGAGAAGCTTGGAACACTGAAACCAGCAAGGTTCTTTCTCCTCAACTGCTTCCCTCTGTTCACCAAGTCTAGTCATTCTCTTCAGGGACAGTTGTCCTCACAAGAATGGAGACATGGCTATGCACTGCTTAGGTTCATGCTCCAACCTCTCTGCATCCAGAAAGGAAAGAGTTTTTCCTCTTTGCCAAACCACAGAGAAAGATCCTGGAGAAGGAGTCAGTTCATCAGCCAGTGGGAGTCATGTGCCCAGATGTTGTCCATCTCTCTGGCTAGTTAAATGGATATTGTGATTGATTTAAACTGAAGTCTCATTCCCTCTCCTATGGACAAGGGTAATATGTTTTCAGAAGAAGACCAGAAAGGGACTCAGACAAAACAAGTAAGCCTGAAAATTAAATAACCTGTCTCAGGATCACATTACCAGAAAATAGCAGAACTGGGACTTGAACCCAGGTATGTTTGACCCCAAAATACATATATTTCTTCTATAGCTTTTAGTTTTAATAAGGTATGATCTTCACTCTTAAGGAAGAAATATTCTAGTAAGAAAGATGTACATCCCTATAGTAAGAGTGGTGAAAGCTACAAGTGCCGTGGGCATTCAGAGGATGGAGAGATCATATTATGATCATATTATAATCTCCACACAGTTTTGAAGATCTGATGAACCCTGTGAACTCCTTATCCCCAAAACACACACACACACACACACACACACACACACACACACACACTAAAATTTTGCATGCATTTTTTTGTCTTTTAAAGGTGTTCATGGTTCTCCAAAGTACTTAAGAATTTGAGTTGAGTTACTGCTTTGAAAACGTACTTCTCTAGAAGAACCAGTTCAAAAGGTCCAGCTTTGCCAATAGCAAACTGATCAATCTCAGATGTGGGTCTTTAAATATTAGTAAAGATGGCTCAGAAAGCCCAAGTCAGAACCATGTAGAATGAAAAAAAAAGGCTCAGGAGATAGTATGTTCCTTGAAACAAACTTTGGGATGCACCAATAAACAAATAAATGGTACTCGATAAAATGGGGCAATCATAAGCAGGGTGGAAGCTATTCTTAGAAATTACCACTACTATTTTTAGTATAAATAATAGAATCATAATCATCCAGTTTGACAAAGTAAAAAGAAACGTGGAAAGGGTAAAGAGATTTACCTGAGGACATACAACTAAATAATATCTGTAACTCAATTAATCAGGACTCACTGGATGTTCTTATCCAGTGCTCGCTCTTTATTCCATGTCACCACTTAGTAACACCACAGAGAGGAGGATAAATATAAATAATAGCATTTCTGTATTGTAAAACTCATCTCACTTTATTATAATGTATTTTAACTGTTTTTTTCCTACTATACTGTAAACTCCACAAAAGCAGGACCTATGTCTGCTTAATAATTCACTGGTACATCTCAGGACCTAACTCATTGTAGGCAATAACGCCTCCTGCCTCTGAATGACTGAAAAATGACTGAACAGCAGGAATTTCACCACTCAAGATAGAACACACCCTTTGCTGTTTATATAATTTCTGATGTGGTTTCTGATACCCTGCCCTTGCTTTTTCTCCTTTGGCACTTTCTGTAGCTTACCAGAGTCATCCTGACTCATGCCAGAGAGGCCTCCATCCTCCATACATAATGAAGTCTCGGGGACTTCTAACTCCTGTTTGACTGGCTGATTGGGTCCTGGACATACAGTTCTCTCTTCCATTTCCCTCTGGACTCTCACTGGGAGAGTTCTAGCTCTCTGGGAAACACGGGCTTTCTAGCCTGCCTTAGAAAGGACCAGCCCACACCAGAGAAAGCACCACTTCCCCCTCCTCCTCAGTGAATGCCACCACCCAGACCCAAGGGAGATAAACTTTTTTAAAAACTTCTTTGAAACTTAGGCCAACTTGGTATTTGTTAGTCAAATCAAATGTCCTTAAGCCCTTGGCAGGAGGTAGGTATGGATGCCATACTATATATAGTAGGTATAGTTGGTAGGCAGTTTCTGTCTCATTTATCTAAAGGAAATGTCTAAGTGATGTACTTTTAATTTACTGAAGCAGGAAAAGTTTTCAACCTTTGCAAATTTACACTGAAATTAATTTTTCAAGGTCCACAAAGCTGCAGCTCTGTCAAATCTTCCTTTAGAACATAAAGTGTGACTAGCCATGATAAATTACACATCTTTATAAATGTCGTCTCTCATAGCATTGGTATGAAGCTTAAAGAGAATGTGTAAAGACTACCCGGCACCATGCTTGGCATATCAGTTGCTTCTCCTCTTATTCCCTTTCCAGCTCTTGGGTAATGGAAGCCAGAACAGATAACATTCCTATGTGTATGGGTTAGGAATGGTTTCGGCTGTAAATAACAGAATTAAACATAAGAGCTTAAGGAAATAAGAGCCTTTTTCCTCACATAACATTAAGTGTAATGGAATCTGCTGGTTTGGTTTTAGTCTGGAGCCTGCTAAACCCACAGCTAATAGCTTTTCAATTCTCTCGGCCTTTTCTTCTTGCATTTTGCCTCCAAAATGGCTGCTGTAGCTCCAGCCATCATAGTCACATCTGAGACAGGAAAGAAGGGCAAGAGACCCACCTAGTCCTTTTACTAGGAGAGCAAAGAGTTCTTCCAGACTATTATCTACCCCCAGTAGTTCTCATATCTCATCGGCCACTCGCCGTCATGGGAAGTTGAGAGAATGAGTGTTTAACTTTTCCAGCCTTTGCAGTAGAGGCAGACGCCCTTGTAGAATGAGGTAGTCAGGAATGAGCCTTTGATCAGCTAACTTGAAGTATTGCCACATTGAAGTTTTAGCTGTTTTAGAGCTTGGGGAGGGAGTTAGGCATAAGCAAGATTCAACTTTGCCTTTTTTCCTTTGTCTAACTAAAGACCCAATTTAACATGGTTGGATCCCAACTGGAACATATATGAGTCTATTAAACTGCACAGTCCATGGGATGCTGGCTGACTTATACCACCTCATGGGAACCAACCATCAAATTTTTAAGAATGTTGTGAGCCAGTCGATAAATATAGTCATTAAAAATTGAATTATGTAAATTTATATTGAAATAAATTACATTGAAAAATGTAATAAATACTTAAAACTCATTACTTCCTAATATTTTACTTCATTTTATTACTATGCTCTTGAGTTTATTTATGACTACTGTATCTGTATGGTATTTTGAAAATGTGCTACTGTACATTTTTTCTCATCTCTGTATTTTATGACAGCATGTTGATAGCTTTAAATTGGCCATGGTGGGAGTATTGGCAAATGCTGCCATTTTTTTTTTTTAAGAGTGAGTCAGTTGTTAAATATTTACTAGCACACCACTACGCATAGCCCTAGGAAACAATAATTTGGAGAGAGCATGGAAATGCATATACATTTGAGTCAAGTAGGTAGACATTTCAAAACTTTCAGAGCTCTTCCAGAGGTAAAAGACATATAGAGATGGTTTTCTGTGTTTAAACCAACATAATAAAGATGCATTCCATAGCTTGCTTTCTTCTTCAAGAATGCAAAGAGAAGTGTAATTTCCTCTGCATCTGGTACTTAAGAGTCAAACTCACATAATACTGTTCTTTTTCATTGCCACTATCATCATTAATAAACACCCATTGCATATCTACTACTGGTTAGGTTCTGCATTTAACCAAGCAACATCAAATATAGTCTCTAGTCTCAAGGAACTTGTGATTAAACTGGAATATTCACACAAAAAGGTAAATGAAAGAGCAGGCTATTCTGAATGCGCTATACTTTTTCTTTATAACACTTATCCTGATTTCTCTCTCTCTCTGTCTCTCTCCCTCTGTCTCTCTCTCTCTTTCTCTCTCCTCTCACTCTCTACTACACACACAAATATATATATATATATATATATATATATATATATATATATATATATATATTCTGGTGAGAACTTTGTTTAAAGCTGTATCATCTGCTAGGCTCACTGGGCTGTAAATTCCATCAGGAAAGACAACTTTATTTCTTTTGGTCACAGCTGGGTCCCCATATCTACATAGTGCCTGAAAGACAGCAGGCACTCAGCTAATGTTTGTTGAATGCATAAAGGAGTGAATGAAATGAATTGAGTAACATGGACAATAAGAGATATATGAAATGAAATGAAGGAATACTTTTTGATGACTGAAAATGGTTGGAAAAGCTTTAAGGAGGTGCAAGGACTTGAGTAGAATCTTGAAGAAAGGGTGGGGCATAAATAAGGTATGGCTCTCTAATACACTGCCGGTGTGACTGTAAGATAGCCATTATAGAAAACAGCAGTTTCTTTTAAAACTAAAAAAGTACTTACCGTACAATGTAAGCAGTTGTACTCCTGGGCGTTTATTCCAGAGAAATGAAAACTTGTGATCATGTTAAAACCTGCAAACTCATGTCCCTATTATTCATAATAGCCAAAACTGGAAACAAGCCAGATGTTTTTCAGTTGGTGGTAAACAAACTAGTACTTCCATACTATGGGATACTACTCCGTAATAAAAAGGACTAAACTATTGACACAAACAAGTTGGATGGATCTCAAAGGAATTATACTGAGTGTAAAAAGCCAGTTTTGAATGATTTCATATAATATGATGCCATTTATGTAATATTCTTGAAATGTCGTAACTGTAGCAATGGAAAACAGATTAGTGGTTGCCAGGGACTAGGGCTTGGGGGAGGGAAGAAGAGTGGCTGTAAAGAGGTAACATGATAGAACAATTCTGCATCTTCATTGTGGTGGTAGTCATGCAAAGCCACATATATTATAAAATTGCCTTGACCTATAGACACATACATGCATACTCAAGTGAGTACATGTATAACTGGTGAACTCTAGATAAGACCTGGGGATTGTAGCGATGTCAATGTCATGTTGTTGACATGGTACTATTGTTACATAAGATGCTAACATTGGGTAAAGAGGGATGAAAAGTTCATGACACCTATCTGTATATTTTTGCACAACTTCCTGTGAATCTATAATTATTTCAAAATGAAAAAAATTTAAAAATACATAAATTAGATCTCTTATTTAAAATCATCAGACGACTTCTTATCGGAATTAGAAGATTCAAGTTCCTTATCTTATGTCATCTGCTCCCTGCCTCTCTCTCTCTGACCTTATTTCACTCTTCATTTTATTAAATAAGCTGAAGCCATGCAAATCTTTCCTTGTACATGTTGTGCTCGCTCTTTCTCACCTCCAAAATGTGTCACTTGCTGTTTCCTTCCTGAAAAGCTCCTCACATATCTCATCTGCATGTTTTCTGGTCATTTAACCTCACCTCAACATCACCTCCTCAGAAAAGCTTTCCTTTGTTCCTGTATAAATCATTCCCCTCTGCTCTGTTACTCTATGTCATCAAACGGTTTAGTTTCTTCCTAGCACCAGCCAACATCTGAACTTACCTTCTATCTTTATTCATCAGCTGTCTTCCTCCATGAGAGTGTAAACTCTGTTAGCACCGGGGCCATCCTGTCTTATTCATAACATCATCTCCAGTGGTTTAGACAGTGCCTAGTGCCCGACTCCAAGGGAAATCCCCCTCTTCACACACTTGCAATAAGCAGCATCCCTCTTTCCCCTTTAGGTTCTGAACAATTCCAAGAAATATAATGAAAGGGTAAAAACAGAAGTGAAAACACCACCTTTATTATCAATAAGGGCTAATTTGGAAGCATGACTTAGGCATTGCTAACTGGTTACGGAATTAGTCAGCCTTACCCATTGGGTCCAGTCAGCTCAGGACTGCATTAGCCCTTCCTTCTCCAACACCTTAGAACATAGGTACACGCTAAATGTCTTGTGAATTAAAGAGGGAAGAAATGAAGGCTGGGATGAATTCCCAAGTCCTCTCTCATTTGGGGTTTGGAAAGAAGGCACAGAGAGGTAGGCCCGCTGCTCTATGGATGCAGGGCTCGGATGGAGAATATGGTGAAGAAGTTTAGAAATACAGGGAGGAGGCGGCCTGTAGAAAATCTCAAATGCCAGGCTGAGGCACTGGGAAACTGTTCAGGGTGAAGGTGGGGGCGGTCGTATACCTTTCTATCCATCTCTATCTGCTTGTTTACTTGGGTACTATTTTCATTATTTGGGAGAGGTGTGAGTGATTGTTTTTTCTATGACTAAGCTCACCATGGACTTAACACAGGTATAGTATTAAGCAATCAGTCAGCTTTAATAGAGTTTATGTCTTTACCACAGCTCTCTTGTTTCGAAAATAATAAAAACACACCTAACGTGTTTACCTGTCAACTACTGTAAGGTGCCATATTAATCAGAAGTAGAATTGGAAAACAAAAAACAAAAACAACCCACTAGTTACAAACCACCACAGCACTTCCTTTAATGGAACATAAAAAATTGGGGGAGCCAAATAGACATATTGCCTGGAGCAGTCTGGCTATAGCTATGAATAAAAGACAAAAAAGGTAATTGCAGAATCAGAGGAAAGGAATATGGGTTAAATGGAATATGAGATATGCAAAAATATGAGGGATAAACAGTACTCCTAATTCTGGAGCCTTGAGAAACAAAACCTTTAACATGAAATGACGTCTCTCTTCTGAACCACCTCACAACCAACAACCAAATGACCATATTGATCAAATATTGTTGAATACACACATCCAGTTTTTTCTTGATGGTTCTCCCATTATTTTTCTCTCTTCCTTTGTGTGTGTGTGTGTGCACGTGTGTGTGTGTGTGTGTAAAAGTGAGAGAAAGAAAGAAAAAGAGAAGAAGGAGGAGGAGGGGAAGGAGGAGGGGAAAGACAGATACTGGAGAACAGAGGAATGAGAGGTTGCTATAAGAAAAAAGCAGATACTTTATTTTGGCATTATTTGGGAATTCTGAAGAGCTGGCACAAGTCATAAAAACTTGGTGCACTAGTATTTATCTTTCCTGTGAAGAAGAGTTCTAAAGCCCTAGAATAACAGAAAAGGAGGGAAACACAGATTTTTACTTACTTCAGAAATTTACTAAATGCCTATTTATAGAAACCAATTTGTTGAAAATTCACATACCACTTCATGTTAATGGAAGTTGCTTAGTGTTGCAAGAAAAGAATCAATTGATATTTGAAAATGTCTTTTAGTCAGAAATTTACTCTCATTGGTAAAAAACAAGAGTGGCAACATATAACCCACAAGAAAATATTTTTGAGAGATTTTGGGAATCCATTTCTGTAGGAAGTTAGGAAGAAGGAACACCTGATTGACAGGTGTTTAGTCTTTTCTCCTGTATTTTTTATTATTGGATTCATATTGCCATTTAACTTTCCAACATTTAGCCCTTTTCCCCCTTTTCATTAGGGGAACAATGTCTGTCAGGGTCCTGGCAAAAAGCAGAAGCATATTCAAATGGAATTGGAAAGAGAATTTGAAAGAGATGATTTACAGGGTTAAGGGTAGGTTAAGGAAATCGCAAGGGCTGTTTAGGGCCCCCAGGAATAGCCACATTGAGATGTCTCTGCCACCCCTCAGGCACCATGGAAGGTGGTAGAGAAGGAGGGCTCTCAACGAGGGCTGAGGTCGAGGAGGGACACAACCATTGCCACAACCATGTGTGGGACATGGAGGGATGGTGGAAAGTGTGTTGACCTCACACTCCTCTAGCTTCAATCTCTCTCCAGTGCCTCCCATTCGCCAAACCCAAGTGGAACCCAGAGGACAAGGGAACCTTAGATATATGGCCCACAGCAGCTAGCTTCTTGGGACACAAAACACCCAGGAGAGTGGCAAGTCTACTTGGGGCAGGTGGCAAAATGAGTGAAGTTTGCCAATTAATATCAGTGTCCTTGGTATTCCAAGTGAAAGAGAAATCTGACTCAGCAGATTCCATATGGATAGGACTAGTCAAGAGATTTTTTTTTTTAATAAGATTTTGGAATTTATTAAAAATATATTTTTTGCTTCAAATGCATTTTAGATTAGAAGTTAACATGTAAAGCTATTTTTATGGGATAATACATTGTATTTTCTGTATTACATGAAGTAATTTTTATTGAAAATCAAGTGACATTTCACAAGAAGTTCTATAATGATTATGTTTCCGGCTTAAAGTAAAAATTCCCAGAATTTAGAGAATGTAATATTTTAAATTTCAGACCGGTACTCCCTGTATTTTCATAATCTTATGTTTTGATAAAATACCGATCACCACTTTATAGCCACAAAGGCAGATAACTAATATGTGAGAACAGAGTAATTGCACAGTAAAACTTCTTAAGAGAAGTGTATTCTTCTTCACCTCAGTTCCTTTTCGTCTCCCAGGACACTTCCTGGCTTCCCTTCCCCGCATGAAATCAAGATGATCCACATACAGGTTAATGACGGCCTCCGCGTTGCTCGAGTCAATTGGTAACATTTCAGTCCTTGGCTCACTGGACCTCTCAGCAACATTTGATGTTATGGATACCAGCTCCCCTACTGACTTAGAGTTTGTGGAACATTCTCTTCATTTTCCTCCTCCTTATATGGTTACTCCTTTTTAGAACTGTTTGCCGTATTACCATCCTCTATATGATCTTTAAATGTTGCAATTCCTAAGGGTTTTCTCATAAGCCTCTTTCTCTTGTCTCTCTCTACTCTCTCCCCAAGTAAACTCATCTGAACTCATTGCTTCAATGATTATCTATACAATAACACTCAAATTAATATCTTTAGCTCAATCCTTTCCTGAGACTCAGATCCATGTATTTTAACATTTCCATTGGAATCTCTAAAAGGCACCTTCAACTCACTTCATTTAAAACTAAACTCATGGTGTCTCATTTGAAATTCGGTCTTTCTACAGTGTCTCTTCTGGTGAGTACCTTCACTATATATCTAGAAATGTAGCACTGTTCATAACATTTTATCTCCAGTCTCCCAAACACTATGTCCCCTTGATTTTACTGGAGTGTCTCTCCAGTCTGATCATCTCTCCCCTTCTCCATTGCATTTTCCTAACTCTTAAGCTGCCATCACTTCTCCCTTGAACTGTGGCAATGTCCTGCTTATTTGTTGGCGCGTGTTCACTACTGCCTCTTCTCTAGTTCATTCTCCATAGGGCAGGCACAGCTGTCTTTTCACAATACAGCGTGACCATGTCACACCTGTGCTTAAAATTATTCAGTGTCTGTCTGCTGCCCTGGGCAAAATCCTTAGCAAGGTCGATGGGCCCTCAATGACCTAGCTTTGTCTGCCCTTTAGCCCAGAGCTTTTCGTTCTTCCTCTTGCTCAGGCACATTGGCTTTCTTTCAGTTGTCTCTACTTCTGTGCTTCTGCTTCAAGACCTAGAATCCCCCTCCCCTCTTCTCATCAAATTAGCTGAATTGACTTTTAAATTTTAGCTCAAATGTTACTTCCTCTGGGAGTTGTTCTTGAAATCTAGACTAGCGAAGGCCTTCAGTTACATGATGTCATAACAGCCTATACTTTTCTTTCTTAGCAATTATTAGTTGTAATTATATGCTTGCACAATTATTTGATTCAATCTGTCTTCTCCTCTATGTTGTAATTCATGATGTACAAGTTTATTTCTATTTTCCTCACTAGGGCCTGGTATAATGTAAGGCACACAATAGGTATTCGATATTTTTTTTTTGAAAGAAAGAAGCCTAAAGAAACTTTGTAACCTGGAAGGGTCCCAGATGGAAAGTGACAAGGTAGGCAGGTTATGGTATTTGGAATGGCTTGGGAAAGATATAGTCAATTGGTAGGTGGGCTACAACAGTGGTGACCCTTGTGTAGGAGAGAATGGAAAGGATATGTCAGGGACAGAGGGCATGTTCATAGATATCCTCTGTGCTTCTGCAACGTGCCGCCATGTTGGGGAAAGCCACTAAACTGTATCAGGGCACCTGCTTTTGAGGCCTAGATTTGATGCTAATTAGCGGTGTCTTTTCCTTTCATTCTTAATTTCATCTGTAAAATAACAGTGTTGGATTATTATAGCAGTAGGATTCTTAGTTGCAGAGAACAAATATTGCCTCTGGGCCATTTAAACAGAAAATGAACTGGATGAAAGAGTGTTGGCTGGCTCACAGGATTACCAGGAAGCCCGAAGAAGCAGACTTAGAGAACTGGCAAGAACACACAGGCAAAACCCAGGCCAGAATCTCAGTGTGGGGCCAGACTCCCATGAGGCTATGACAGCCACTGTGCCATTGAATGCTGAGCGTCACAGCTTGTGGCCCTGCCAGGAATGGGCACTGACACCCCTGTTGGCACATTGGCCGTGCTGCCCTGGGAACTGGATGTTGCTGCCTTTGCTGCTACCCTTGGAAAGAATTCTCCACTCTCCTTGCTTCTTCGCGTCATTAACTTCTGACTCAAAAACCTGAGCAGGTGCATCTGACATGCCAAGCTTGGTCATATGTTAGAGCTCTACTTGTTGGGGGAAACTAGGAAAACAGAGCTTTCTAGAGAGGGAGGCAGGCTCTGTTAACCACAAACACTCCTGAAATGGAGAATTCCCTATCGTAGGATTCAGAGGGTTCAGATCCTGGGCAGCTGATCAACATCAAATGTCCAGTTCTAGACATCTCTAAGGTCCCTCCAATGCCGACAATCCACGTGTCCACCAGCAAAATGAGACTGGGTACAGTCATCAACTCAACCCCCTTATCATGAACCTTAGCAACTTACAAAAGCGACAACATTGTCGCTTTGCCCAGAAACTCTGTTCGGTATCACAAGTCCTTCTTTCTAGGTACTTTTGAGACGTACTCTGCATGTCCTTGAATTACATGTTTATTTGAGCCACTGAAGCCAGCCTGTTTTTCCCTGGCTCCACAGCCCTAAAAATAGGGCATTATTGAATAGCCTAATAACCTGGTCAGAGCCCTCGGAGTGCAGCAAGGCCCCTGCGTTGATATTTTTTAGCGGGCAGATGCTCTTTCTATTGGAATATCTATTTTTAAACTTGCCAAATGTCAATTCTCTCTCAACTGCCGATTTCTGTTCTCAAAAACATGCTTGTGTGTTTGTTTTGTTTTTTTTCCTGCAACCCAAGAGCACACTTGGGTCATTAGTGGGCCTTTTTAGGCAGTAGTAACATTGATTTTCTTCTTTTTATTTGACTGAGAGCTAGGGGAATCAATGAAAAAGGAATTCGGGAAGTAAAAGATCCAGGATCTTGGAATGATTTGTGCACCTTTTAATGTAGTTTCCACCATATCTGCTTCCTTAGGCAAATAGCTTGCATTTAAAGTAGCCCAGCTGTGGGAGCAAAGCCAGCTTTATAAAATCATTCAGTGTGAATAGCTGATTCCGCTTAAGTTGTTACTACTCCAAGGTAACACAGAGGTGTGAAATATAAAGTAATGTGACTGATGCTTTAAAAACCACCAGAGATCTTACACATCCAAATGAATGTGGAACTCCTCAAAGAGCCTCCTTTAGAAGGCATCGTACTTTGCCTGACAATATCTTTTTGTTTGAAGCAGTTTTTGGAATACTTTTTTCAAAACTACCTTTCCAGGCACAGATCAGGCTCTAGAATGTCCTCAGTGATAGCAGCCCCAGGTGCTTGAGGAACTGGGGTGTTAGCTCAGGAGCAGATGCTGTCTACTCATGAAGCTTTCCAGATCCCTCACTTAGAAACACCCTCTTCTACCTTCGAATCCCATACACTCCATTTACAAGACACTTCTAATGACATGTTATTTTTCTACATAATATCATCATTTGGTTAGCAGTCTTAGTACTCTTCTTAGTATCTTGCACAATTTCTGTAGGTGCTCAAGAATATTTGTTCAGTGAATTATTTGAAAATGTAAATCTGATCATGACTTTCCTCTGCTTAAAATGTTCCATTTACTTTAGGGTATAAATAAAATCCTCGTCACAGCCAAAAGTTCCTACATGGTGAGTCCCGCACTCCACTAGCCTCACGTGGTACCACTCTCACCTGAGCTCTCTGCTGTCAATCTAATAGAGGATTTCTGTCTACTCTTTTTTGCATCTTACTCCTTTGGGGCCTTTTTACTTGCAATCCCTCTACCTGGAAGGCTGGGCTCTCCGTCCCCACCTTGACCTTGGCTCTAATCATCTATTCTGATGACCTATCCTTGTTATATTGCCTCTCAGTATGCAGGGGAAGCACACCTTTGTCCTGCTTGGGATAGGAGTATAAGATGCTAGCTGGGCCAGCCCAGCCCTGCGAGAGGGGACCCACTTGGTGGCTCTGCTGTGCCTTCACTCTCTCCCAATGGGAAAACCAGGCTTGTTGGCACTGCGGATTTGGGCCTGACCTCTGCAGGGGCTTCTGGGGCAACAAAGGCCACTTGTTCAGTCTCAGAGGAGGCAAGCTCTGACTCTATGCCAGAGATTGATCCTGGCAGTGGCATTTCCTGAAGGGAATTGTACCCTTCATCTCCCCTTGGTTCATACATTCTGACTGCCAGCAGGCCTGGCTCAGAGCCATCTTGGCAAAGAGGAATTTTTGTAGCCTGATTGGTTTAATTATGCTTTCTTCCCAAATTCCTATCCTTGGGCAAAAATAGTCTCTAAACAGCTTTTGTACCATGGGGGATAGGATAGGGAAAACATGCAGGGGAGGAAAGAAATCAGGGCAAGGACACCTAAACTGGAAATAGGTTAATTCCTCATTCAAGAATAATGTTATTTTTATAATAATAGGTAACAGTCATTAAACATCTACTAAGACTGAGGTACTTTATTAGAAATTTGTACATATATTAGCTCATTTATTTTTCTTAATTATAGCCATTTGAGTCAGAGGGTTTTTTGTTGTTGTTGTTATTCCCACTTTATAGATTAGAAAGTTAAGGCTTGAGGAGGTTAAGAACCTTGCTCGAGGTCAATAAATAGCAGAGATGGGGTTATAGCTTATAGGGAAGCCCATACTCACATTTTTTGCCTTGGTATGAGAATATCAAATCATAGTATGGTTTCTAGTGCAGAGATCGAGTAAGGAGTAATAATCAAAACAGTAGATTTTAAAGAGATCCAAACATGACTGGGATAATCCCCAGGTGTCCACATGTCAATGACTTTTTAGATTTTTTTTCCAGTTCACTGGGATGTAGCCTGGTGTAAAAGAGAGAACATGGGCTTTGGAATCCTATAGACCCGGGTTTGAAACTGAACTCAGCCTCTTCTATCTGTACAGCCCAGTACAGTTTATATAACCTCACTGTGATTCAGTTCAGTTTTCTCATCCTTACAATGGTGGTTGTGACTCACAACTCATAGAGCAGTGAAAATTAAGTCAGGACAAAACAAAACAAAACAAAACAAAAACCCCAAAACTTCTCATGCCTGGAGTGTCAATAGCAACAAATAAATGGTAGCTATTAATGGTACTGATGTGAAGGGAAACCCCAAATGTTATTATTAGCCTCCCTCCCATAATTTATTATTAGCTGCTAAATTCCACTATTAACATTGGAGCTAAGGTGTGCTGTCTCTGGAAGGCCTGATTAAAAGGAAAATACCTTAAAGGGAAAACATTTTAAACTATGATCAAGCTAAATTATTGTCTTAATTAATAATTAAGCTACATGTTGGTCAGGCTGGAAAGTAAGTGGTAATGTGCAAAAAAAGCCTTAAATTAGTAACATTAACAACAGCTGCCTCCATTTAGTTCCGATCTATTATGTGTTTGACATCTTTTATTGTTAACCCTGATGACTACCCTGTGGGGATGGTATTGTCATCACTTGATTTATGAGCCTTAGGAAGAGATTAAGCAACACTTGTGAGGCCACCTGAGAGGAGGTGGTGGGGGAAAGGGCTGAAGTATAGCCTAACTCCAATAGCCATGCTTTCCCCACTAGGCCTTTTTATTCTCGGGCCTGGCAGTCCCACTTTTGGGGGAAAGAAGTAAAGAAAGAAGAGGTCAATTGTGAAAATGAAAACCAAAAACTATCTTCAGCTTATATTCACCACATAGCCACATGACCCCAAAATGGAAGGTGGAGAGCAGAGTTGCCACACATTAACATAATGTAGCAGACTTCAAAAGACCCATGTGTGAATCATGTCAACAGAGAACATCTGAAACTATAGCAAAAAAGGTGGAATGCAAAATAGTATCACAAAGAGTATAGAGATACTTCTCAAAGTTAAGAGAAATTTGCTGTCCGTCTACCAATAAGGATCAGAAGTATTTAGAGTTATGCAAATGGTTGTTGTATGATGCTTCTTTGCTATAAAAAAAAAGAAAGAAACCATATTGAACCATATTTTTAAGAAAAGATATATATATATATAATATATATATATATATATATATATATACACTTAAGCTATCTAAATTTAAGTGGTAAAACCCTTATAGGACATTTGGTCCTCTCCAAAATGTCCACTCCAAAAGATTCTGTCCCAGACATCTTAGACAGGACCAAATGTCTGCTAATCAGTAAAACTAGCTTCTGAAAAACACTGAAACAAAAAGTAATCACTATCTTGAGAATGATTTATTTATTACAGTGTTTCCTCACCTGGAATTTGAGACTCTTAGGGATAATGATAGAGGGGCTCCAAGTCTGTGTTATAACCCTCAAAACATGATGGAAATTGTATATAGTAACTGTGTGTTAATTGACTTGGCAATACTTAAGGATATTAGAGTTTGGGCCCTGTCATCAGACCACCTGAGTTTGAATCCCAGCTTTGTGACCACTTGCTAAGTGATGCTGGTCAAGCTAATCTCTTCTGTCTCCTATCTGTAAGATGGGGTTAATAATGATGTCTACCTCAGTGGGTCACTGATTGCTGCATGGTAAGATTTCTGTTAACATTAGATATTATTAAAATATTAAGGTGCTTTGCTTTGATCTAAAGTTGTATCAGTTCAGCACTAATTTTGTTACCTCAAGTAAATGTGAAGTCTCGGTTGATAATTGTACAAGCTTCTAATTGCCAAAATACGGGGAAAGGATGAACTGAGAGTAAATGCAGTTTGGTCAATAAAATCTTTCAAAATTAGGAGAGGAGGGGGAGAAGGGAGGTAATGTGCAAGAACCCTTTGTGATGAAATTTGAGGATAAATACACAAGACAGATACGTTTTGACAAGGATGAGGGGAATGGGAGGCCTGAGAGAGCACAGAGGTGGAAACTGTAGCCACTACAGACTTTCGCCAGAATCAGAGAGAGAGAGAGGGTTAAGTTTTGCTGAGGCCTGACCCTTCCCGAAGATAGATCGTTGTCCTCTACTTTCTGTGCTGTGGTTGGATTGTGGATTGCGACACATGAACCCAAACAAGGACCTGCAGAGATGAAAACGTGTTTCAGAAGGTGTTTGTGCAACCTAGATACCAGCTGTGGCATCACAAGGCCTCCATATGGTTTCTCTCTAGCTCAGACCTCTTCCTCTACTTACTGCTTTGTGCTAGTCCAAGTCAATGCAGAGGCAAAGCCCAGCTCTTCCATCAAATTTCAGAACCAATCCACAAACACTGATTCTTTCATGAATTTAGTCATGCTACTGAAGATGGGCAGGGGTAGGTACTGCAGGTGGGGTCACATCCCAGACACATAGCCTTCTGTCTTCTCCTAGCTCCATTTTCCTCATTTCATATACATTCCTCCTCTGTTCACGTGAGCGAGACAAACCAATCCAACCCAAACGCTTATGGTATTTTGCCAACAGAGATAGTTTACCTATCTTAAGAGGAATTCTGATCAAAATGTTTTCTCTGTCACATTACAGTTTATGAGTATCAGGCCAATACAATACTTGTGACTAACATTTTAACGCAAAAGGAGTTCTTATAAATAGTATGTAATTATAAAAAATATAAAAATGCTTATAAATAGTTGTTATCAGTAGAGTTTTGACAAACTAGAACCCCTTTGATGGCAAAGAGTTTGGACCAATGGTAAGACAATGGGAGCTACTGAAAAATCTTAGTAGGAGATTTATGCCATTAGATGTATGTCTTTTAAGAAGTTCACTCTACTAACCCTAGGGGAAGTGACAGGAGGGAGGCAAAAGTGGATGCAAGGAAACCACAGGCAGGAGACAAGAAGCTCTAGGATAAGGCAATGGAGTAGAAGTATGGATTTAGGAGATTGAGCTTATAGAAGTTAGTGGCCAATGGATGTGGGAATTGGGAGAGAGGGTTAAGAATTAGGGTGAGCAGCTTGGCCTGGTTTGCCTGAAGCTTAATCAGTTTTAAAACTGAAAGTCCTATGTTCTGAGAACCTCTTCAGTCTGAAGGAACTTGGGATAGTTGGGTGTCTTCTGGTCTTGTTACTTGGGAGAGCAGGAGTGTGGCACTGGCAGTCATTGAGTAGAAGGACACAGAAAGAAGTGATTAGTGGGTCCTGAAGTGGAAGGGGAAGTGGCATTTGGTGATAATAGATCTTGACTATCATGTATTTGAGATGCCTGTGGCATATTCAAGCCAAGAAAACAACCTTGTGGTCAGATAAAATGTCAAGGCAGGCGAGGAAGGCTTGATAATAATGAATCAACAATCACAACCACCACCTAACAAAAAAAAACATTCTAAGTGCTTTCCATTTGATCCTGACAGCAACCTTTGAGGTGAGAATTATTATTCCCATTTTACAGATGAGGAAACTGAAGCCCAGAGAGGATAAGGAACCTATTCAAGGTCAAAAGTCAAAAAGCTAGTTAGAGGAAGTGCTGGGGCAAACATCTCTAACTAAAGATGTGCTTTGAAATATATTTAATAATAGCAAAACATCACAAACACTTGAAGTAGGAGGCAAATAAGTAGGTCAATTAAGACACACTTATAAAACTGAATAAGTGCCCTCAACTTGTCCCCTGCCTACCTCAAATCCTAGAAAATGAATGCCTTCTTCTCTTTGTCTTCCTCCTTTGGCAGTCTTCTTTTAGGCCACTGTAGTGTCATAAGGATAAGGAAGTGAGAGCAAAGATGAGGGGGGTGTGGTGAAGACACTAGAGAAGCAGCTGTGACGTATCAGGGAAATGGAAGAGAGAAAAAGGGAAATTATTTTAAAGACATGTTCTTATTGCACGAATCTCCTTCATGGTGTGAGTTCTTTAGAAGTCACTTTCTGGTGGCTGAGCTCAGTGTCAGGGACAGTGGCAGCACTTGGTTGCAGGATCAAGGTAATGCCACTTGTATTGTCACAGCATTGTCACAGCATCAGGGGGTGATAGGAGCAAGGAGAGTGTCCTAGGAACCACTTGAACAGGGAAGGCCAAGAGAATAACCAGGCACCTAGGGTTCCATGTGCTAGAACCCTAGTCAAACAGAGATGAATCACAGCCCCGGCCTGCCTGGAGCTTCTGCTTAGTAGAAGAGACAAACACAGAAATATACAGTTTTGTTAAAATGCATAAGTGGATTGGTGCTGGTCTACACACCAGGATGTGCAGGCAGGGAGGAACTCCACTTAGCTTGGCAATGGAGGGACTTAGGCTGTCAAACAAGACTTCCTGGAGGAAAAAGCAGCTGAACCAAGAGAGAAGGTGGAAGGGGAAAGATGTTCCAGAAAGAGGGGCCTCTGTGGCCAAAGAAGGTAAGGCAAGAAACAGCATAGTGTGTACAGGCAACTACATACAAGTCGATGGGACCAGAAGAGCAATCTGAAGTGGGGAGTGGGGGCTGATGGGGCTGGGGAGGAGAGGGGGACTAGGTTAGAACCTCTGTGACCTGATTAAGCCTCTGGGCCACTGACACTTGAGTGAAGGGTTTATAAATAAGGGCACATTTCATTGGTTTGTTTTTAGAATGGGAGGAACATGCGCAAGTTACAGGCTTATTTAAAGTAGAGATGAGACAGCAAGACTGAATGCTGGATAGAAGATGAGATATTCCAAGGGTATGAGTCTCTAGAAAGCAGGAGGTGATAGGAAATGATGAAAGATGAAGTATTAGGTGCAGATGTAAATTCTTTGCAGCAGGAGAGAAAGCTCAGGGTGCGTATATCATCACCTCTGTTTTCTCAAATAAATTGTTCGGAGCACGTGTGTTAGTGGGTGGGCAGTGATGGGAATGAGAGGGAGAGCCGATTACAAATTAGCAAAAGGCTGTCAAAGTCCAGGTCAGCTGAGGGGGGACGCTATGAACCAGTCTGCTGGCGTCATTTCTCCAGCAGTGCTTGGGGAGCTGGGTGCAGGAACCAAGAAGACCAGTTGAGGCTGGTGGGGCAGGAGTGCAAGCTTGGTAAACAGGTAGAGGAATCGCTTTCAGGCCCACCAACCATGAGTTGGGCTCAGGCAGCAAGGAAGGAACAGAAAGGGGTCTGACTACTAGATTAGGAGATCATAGGGGAATCAAAGGCAAAGAAGTTACGATGAAGCCTATATCTTTCACCTCTGCAGTGGCGTTACTGCCATGTTGCTTGGCCTTGTATAAGTAATTTTCTGGGCCTCAATTTTCCCATCTGTATGTTTACATAATCACTATAGTATTTCTCCAGCTCTAACTGAGTGTGATTGTGCAAACCAGCATGGCTCAGCCTCTTGGGCCTCTGGGTGAGGCACTTTCTGTACCTTCTGTATTGGAACTGTTGAACTGGCATGAATCATTTTCTGCTTAGAAGGAGCTGTGCCTGTGGTTGGGAATGAGATGTGAGATTTTAGCATATCAAGCCCAGGCGTCAAGCAATAGTTCTAGCTGACATTGGCTAAAAAGTCACATTCAGGTTATTTTATCTCAGGGGTCTCAGTAAGTATTAATCAACATACTAGATGCCTTGGGCAAGCAACTGAAACCATTTACTACTTGGTTTATTCAACCATCAAGAAAAAGCAAATAGTTACATACCCAGAGTGACCATGAAGTGTGACGCAGAATGGTTGGGGAAACAGAGATATAAACAGAAATGTTTATTTCTGGGGAAGCTGATGACTTAGGTTGGGTTCTCTGGAAGCAGAACCTGAGACAGGAATTCTTGTTCAAGAGATTCACTGGGACGATGCTCTCAGGAGAAGGAGAGAGAGAGGAGTGGCGTAGGGCAGGGGAGAAAAACTAAGCGAGAGAATGGGCTTCATTGTGCTCCTGGTGGGAAGCTCTGGAGCATGAATTGTGCCACAGGGTTAGTCTCATCTTAGAGTAAGGGAGTGGGTCTTTTGTACCAAAATGCCAATCAGTTATTGGCTGAGGCCTGTGAACAGATAGAGTGGAGGAGAGAGCAATGTAGTCTCTCTGATCAGGGAGTTCTTGTTTGGTCCAGGGCAATTCTGTCTAGAGGAGGGCAGCAGACTTTTGTCAGCACTACTCACATTCGCTGGGTAGGAAAAGGGGCACCAGCAGGATCCATTCTAGCTATGCTCGAAATAATTAACAGAATTTGTATATTCAGGTCTATGAAGGATGGAAAATGATATATAGATAGTTAAAAAAGAGAGGTGATAGTTCTACCATCTAAAAAGAATTAAAAGACTTGAAGGTCACGTGCATCAACTCACAAACATTACTCACCATTCTAGTGATAAAGCAATAGAACTGCTCTCACCCCTTTCAAACATATTTATTCAATTTCATACTGCTAACAATGAATTAATATCCTTAACATATAAAGAACTGCTACAAATCAATAAAAACTAAGACCTTGATAGTTACAGAGGTAGAGAATATTAACAATCTACTGGGAGGGAAATACAAATAGCTAAAGACGTTAAAAAAATTATTCAACTTTGATGATAACCAAAGAAATGCAAAGGAAAGGAATACATGGATTTTTATCTATCAAATTACAGACTTTAAAATAAGAGCACACAAAACTAACAAGGATAAGAAGAGATGGGTGCTCTCTACATGGTGGGACTGTAGAGTAGCCTAGTTATTCTTAGAAAATGATTTTACAGTATGTCTTATGAGATTTAAAAATGTTTGCACTCTGATTTGCATTTCTCCTATGAGTTATCCTAAGAAAATAACCCAAATGTTTTACTATTATCATAAAAAGGATAGAGAACTTGCTATGTGCTTTGTGCATAATTTAATTTAAACTATACAATTGCCTTATGAGGTGGGTACTTTCATGAAGTCTCTTTTTACAGGAGAGGAAACTGAGGCTTAAGGAAGTTAAGTAAAAGTTACTTTACTGTGAAGAAGGGGAAATTGGCATTATCTTAAAGTAGTGTGTGGGCCCTTAATAATTTTACTTATTCTATGGGCTCACTAAAACATGGGTCCAAGAAGAGAGTGAAAAGCTAGCTTTTTACAAAATAATTAAATTGGGCACACTGTTTCTTGCTCCACTGGTCAGAGAACCTCAGCAGCATTTGGATTTCTAATTAAATCAGGCAGATTTAATTAGGGTTCCTGGGGCTACCGCCTAGTCCTTTGGAAAGTTTTGTGATGAGTTTTACATAAAAATACAAAACAGTTCCAGGCTTCTCTGTGCAAAATGGTGACATCAGCTACTGAGTTTGGCACCATTTTGTGTTGAGGTAACAGTGAACTGACAGGGGTTTGTAACAACAACCCGTTACTGAAGCAATCAATTGTTTATACTTGTTTACTTGGCTCTCTCTCTCCTAAATCATGAACTCTATAATAGCAGGGATCATGTCTGTCTCATTTATTAAAATAACCTTAGAAGGTGAGAATGGATTGTGGGCAGGCATCCAGCAGTGCCTGCCAAGCTCTCACGTGCCTGAAGGAAGACATGTCACAAGAATGGTCATTACAGTGGCATTGTTGGTTTTTGTAAAAGATTTGGAATGACATCTGGGGTGCTTCTAGTTTTTTACTATTACAGGTAAAGCTGCTAAACACATTTGTGTATAGATTTTTACATGAATATAAATGTTCGTTTTTCTGGAATAAATGCCCAGGAATGCTATTGCTGTTATGGTAGTTTCATGTTTAATTTTAAGCCAAACTGTTTTCCAGAGTAGATGTACTGTTTTACATTCAGACCAACAATGTGTGAGTGATTCAGTTTCTCCAAGTCCCTCCAGCATTCAGTGTCGCTCTTTTTGTTTTCGTCATTCCAATAGATTTGTAGGGATAGCTCAGTGTGCTCTTAATTTGCATCTCCCTAATGGCTAACAACGTTAAGCACCTTTTCATAGGCTTATTTCCATCTATATATCCTCTTTAGTGAAAAAACTCTACATTTCTTTCTGCCACTTTCTAATTTAACTGCTTTTTTAAAAAAAATTTGACCATTGAATTTTGAGCAATTTTTATATATTCTAGCCCTTTGTCAGGTGTGTGACTTGCAAACATTTTCTCCCAGTCTGTCGTTTCTGTTTTTGTTTTTTATCTTTTTTACAGGGTCTTTCACAGAGCAAAAGTTTTTAATATTGATAAAGTACATTTTATCTGTTTTCCTGTTTTTGGACCTTGAAGATTTTCTCCTATGTTTTGCCCTGAAGTTTTATAGCTTAACATTTTACATTAAAGTCTGTAATCCATTGTGAGTTAGTTTTTCTATAAGTCATGTCTTGGGTCGAGATTCATCTTTTCCTTTTCTTTGGATATTCAATTATTCCAGTACCATTGATAAAAAGGCTATTTCTTCTCCTTTGTATGACTTTTGCATCTGAGTGTATTACTGTGGTTCTTTTTCCGGGTTCTCTATTCTGTTCCATTGATTTGTGTCTATCTCTCTGCCCACACCACATAGTCTTGATTTCTGTAGCTATAGAATAAGACTCAGAAGCAGGTAGTCTGATTCCTCCCATATTATCCTTTTTAAATTGTCTTAGCTTTTCTAGTTTCTCTGCCTTTCCATATAAGTTTTAGAATAAGCTTCTCTATATTTACAGAAAGTCATAGATAAGAATCAGATTAAATCTATAAATCAATTCACAAAGAACTGACATTTTTGTGATGAGTCTTTCAGCCCATGTACGCTGTAACTTCTCATTTGTCTTCTTTAAATTCTTTCATCATTCTGTAGTTTCCAGCATATAAGTTTTATACATGTTTTGTTTGATGTACACCTAAATATTTTATTTTTTTGAGTGACTGTAAATGGAATTTGATTTTAAATTTGTTTGCTAATATAAATATAATTGATTTTTGTTTGTTTATGTTATATATTATGACCTTTCCAAACTTACTTTTTAGTTCTAGAAGTTTATAAAAAGTTTTTTGTTGCCCCTTTGGGATTTTCTACATAGACAATTATGTCATCTGTGAATAGGGACAGTTTTACTTGTAACTTCTTGTATCTATATGCCCTTCCTTCCTTCCTTCCTTCCTTCCTTCCTTCCTTCCTTCCTTCCTTCCTTCGTCTTTCTTTCTTTCTTTCTTTCTTTCTTTCTTTCTTTCTTTCTTTCTTTCTTTCTTTCTTTCTTTCTTTCTTTCTTTCCTTTTTATATTGTCTTTGGTTTCAGTATCAGGGTGATATTAGCTTCATAAAATGAACTGAGAAGCATTCCCTCCCCTTCCATTTTCCAGAAGAGATTGTGTAGAACTAGTGTTAATTAGTTTTTAAACAATTGGGTAGAATTGTCCAGTGAAAACATCTGGGGCTGGATATTTGCTTTTGGGGAGTTTAAACAAATTCAATTTCATTAATGGACAACATTGTGGAGACAGTGAAAGGCGGGTGATTGTCAGAGGTTCATGAGGAGGAAGGGAGGGATGAATTGGTAGAGCACAGAGCGATTTTAGGACAGAAAAAGAATTCTATCTGATACTATAATGGTGGAGACATGTCATTATACATTTGTCAAAACCTACAGAATGTACAATACTAAAAGTGAAACCTAATGCAAACTATGGACTTTGGGTGATGTTGATGGGTCAGTGTAGGTTCAACAATTGTAACACATATACCACTCTGGTGGGGATGTTGATGAGGAGGGGATGGGTAGGCTGTGGGTGTGGGGGGCAGGGGTACATGGGAACTCTGTGCTTTCTGCTCAATTTTGCTATGAACCTAAAACTTCTTAAAAAAAAAAAGTCTATTAATTAAAATAAACAAGCCTGAGTCTGTGTGGTTGCAAAGTGGGTGCTCTTACACCATTATCCATGTCATTAGTGTGCAGCTCACAACTTGCACTGTCCCTGTATTCAGCTGCCCCCATGTACACTCCTCGGGTCCTCATTCTGTGAGTGGTTGGCCATTGTGCCTAAGCCTGAGGCATCCTGGGACTCTCAAGTTTTGCTATCCCTGGTACCCGTCTCCTCCCCATGGCTTAGTAGGTTTTGAATCTAGAAATCAGATGGACTTGAGTGACAACCTCGCTAAGCCTCATTTACCTCATCTGTATAAAAAGGGGAATATCGGAAGATTATGATGTCAGGTCCCCAGGGTACGGCCTGGATCAAGGTAGGATTTCTTCACTTTCTTTCCTCTTCTCCTGATCCTGTTGCTTAAGGTGGCCAAGTGGAAAGGTGGCCCTTTCAGAGTAGAAAGTAAGGAGATGGGGAGATGACCCCAGGGGACTTGCACATAGCAGCTAGGCCAGCCAATGCCCTTTCCCACAACTGATGCTCATCTCAATATATTTGTTTGTTTGTTTCTGGGTGGGATGGGAGCAGGGAGCACATGGGGTTGTGGGGGAGGGATTTTTTTTTTTTCAACCAACACTAGCAACTTCATTTCCGATTCTCACAGGCGACCTGAATGCCCATCACATCAGGTAGGGAGAGCTGCCCAGATCTGACACTAACCCCTTGTAGAAGTGGCTGGCAGGCCCACAGGGCCAGAGGGGATGCCTGCAGGCCAGTGGAGGCTGGATGAATTGCCTGTGAATGAGGTGGGATTAGCGGCCCTTGAGACAAACCCCCTCTTTGTCCTTGAGCTGTACCTCCCAGACAAGGGCAGTACCAGCTTTCTTCACTCCATCCCGTCCACAGTCTCTGGCCCAACTCAGCTGCGAGGAGAGGCACAGAGGCTCCCATGTTTTAAGCTCTAAAAAGAATGAGTTAATTTTTTGTGTCTTGAAGACCTACAAGCAGCCCGCAGCCTGCATGGCTGGAGTCATAGAGTGGAGAGTTTCCAAGACAGCAGTTTTCAAACATTTTGACTATAGTCTGTAGTGAGAAATAAATTTTGCATCATGAACCAGTGACACACACACATTCATGTATGATTTAACACATAATTCAAACATTTGAAAAGGCAATAAAATAGACTAGACAGTATTTGAATGCAGTAAAGATAAATATTGTTTTGTGAAACTTGATTCTTTCACTCTCGCTCTTTCTGTGTGTGTGTGTGTGGTCATGATATAAATTGTACTTCTGACTGTAGATTGTGGTAGAGAAGACTGAGAAACACTTGTTTAGATTGCTGTTTCCCCAACTATATATTAAATCTCCAGCTTGGAGAGTGACAAAATGTTAGCATATTGAAGGCCCCCGGAATTTATTGAAAAATTCTGCAGTAAAGAAATCTGTTGAACTTTGCTGATCAAGAGCGTGGCCTTGGATTTGGGGAAAAGAGGTTCCCCTAAATGCTTATACTACAATCTCACGGAACTAATATTTCACAGAACACAGAGTTGTAAGGACTTAGAAAAGTCCTCTAGAATTTCCTCAGGGGTTTCAGTGACAGGATAAGGGGACGGGGGTTGCTTCAAAAAGAACAGAGCTACGAAGTCTATTATATTGTTGATTGCCATGGTAAATTTATTTCTAAAAAGTTTTCCCGCTAAAAGTGTTTGAAAACTACAAGTCTAGCCCAACTCTTTCATTTTATGATCAGGGAAACTATGGCCCAGAAAAGGGAAGTGACTGACTCAAAGTCACCCTTCGAGATCATGTTAGAGCTGGGACTCAGGTTTGCTGAGTTCCTAACTGTAACCCCCTGACCTCAACTCCAGGGTCAGATAAATACCTCAATGCAGGGGTCTAGCGATACTGGGGTGCGGCATCACAGGACCTGGCCTTGTTCCGTGTTTCTTGCTCTGTTGCTGACCTTTTGAGAATTGTTTGACTTCTCCGTATTTGAGCTTTCTCATCTGTAAGATGGTAAATAAAAATACTACCTTAAAAATGACATAATATATGACATTGCTTTGAAAAGATATTGTATAATAAATATAAGAAACTTATTTCTTTTTTTCTAAGTCTCAGAAAGGAGATCCTATGGTTCCAGCCAGGAAGTGACCAATGCTATTTATTGTAATTTAATGAAAACTTTTTCCTGTTGTCCAGTTCTAAGAAAAGTTGCTAATTTTATGTTTAAAATAAAGAGAGAGAGAGAGAGAGAGAGAGAGAGAGAGAGAGAGAGAGAGAGAGAGAGAGAGAGAAGTAAGCCTGTTTGGCTGTTTAGGAATTCCTCTTTTCTTTCTAACAGAAACCCTATTATCGTTTTCCTAGAAGTGACACTACCTAGATTGTATTCAAAGTCAAGGTTTTTTTTTTTATCCAACAGTGTCTATACATAGTACTGCTTGTTCAGCTTCTGTTGAACAGATGCTTGAATGGAGTATGATTGCTTGGACCTCCAGAGCCACTCTCCATCCTAGAAGCTGACTTCTAAGAGTCTCTTGATGGCTTCCTTGCCTTTTGGTTTCTGGTTGAATTTGGCCCAAAGAGAAACACTAGCAGGAGCTCAGGGCAGGAAGGAGTGGGTTTGGGGTGTTTACTTCCTTGGCTGCCTCCCTCTGAGAGCTGCAGTTCCAGTCACGTGGTCCTTCCCCCCACTGCCCTGCACTGTCTCTAGGTTCTGATAACCACTCTGTCCTCTGGCTTTGGCCTTCACAGGTACTACACTGTCCTTGTGGTGGTTTCTCCATACCCTGATTATACTTTTGTAATTCCTTCATTAACTCTCCCCAAGTTATCCAGTTTGAGTGGGACCTTGACTTCTATGCTGTTTCATACATATATTTTCTCATAATATTGCATATTTTCTTGCTTTTTTCCCCACTTAGGGTCATGACACCTGTTAAACTATCAAAGACTGACATTTCTCTTACTTTTACATCCCTGTGTTGGAAGGCAGCAACCTAGGGTGCTTTAAAAACCACTGATGCCTGAGCCCCACCTGGAGAATCTGATCACTGGGTTTGGATGGGACCCAGTGTTGCATTATCAGAAACTTTAACAGGAATCACTGGTGCAGGGAAGGAAGTCTTGCTCTGCAATTTGTTTCTGAGACACTGTAGTTGAGTCCTTCTTCTTGGGCTCAGATCCCCATCTGTAACTTGTGTGAGCGTATGTAATATATGTGCGTGTATGTGTACACGTATACATGTGTATGTGTGTATATGAGTACCTGTTCATGCATGTGAATCTGTGTATATGTGGATGTGTACATGTGTATGTGTGTGCATGTGTGTGTATTTGTGTGTATTTGTGTGTATGTGTATATGTGTTGATCCCTGGCTCCCTAACTGGATCTTACACAGCAGTCCCTGATTTCAGTCTGAGGACTTTGGTTCTGGCCGTGCACTACTGCCCTCTTGTGGACATGAACACAGCTTCATCTGTGGCTGAAGTGTCACAACTGAATGGGGCTTCAAGAGGTGGTTTAATCCAATGTAGGAAAAACTGAACTTAACCATTCTCAGAAGATGGCCATCTCCTTTTCTCTAACAGCCTTCAGTAGAGAGCTCTTCCTAGCTCCTGTGCATTCTTATTTTGAGTTCATTAATTTGTTTAGAATTAGCTCTCCATGAGGGGGAGGGAATGGATTAATTGTTTTGCAGAGTAATCATGATTAAAAATAAAGCAGAGCATTTAGAAAAAATTAAAAGACCACATGATATCACTTATATGGGCGATATAAACCTAAAAGCAACAAGCGAACAGGACAACCAAACGGGGACTCATGGACACGGACAATAGACCAGTGGTTACCAGAGGGCAGGGGGAAGTGGGGAGGGGACAGGGAGATGGGGTAAAAGAGGTCAAATATGTGGTGACAGAAGGAAATCTAACTATGGGAGGGGAACTCAAAAAGCAATATATATGCCTTACTGTTGAATTGTACCCCGGAAACACTGGATTTCATTAAGCAATGTCACCAAAAAAATAAATAAATAAGAAAAATAAGCAACATAAGTAAGTAAATAAATAAAAATACCACAAATTAGATCCTAGGAAGAAGACCAGTAGAGTAGAGTGGCTGGGTCTTGGGGATAAGGGAGCTAAGTTTCTGTGTTCAGCTGGGCTGCTGAGAATGCCCCACCCTGCCCTCCCCTTAGACACTCCTCCTAAACGTTTTCTAACCTGCCACCTGCTGGAAATTCCCTCCTCTGGCTTCAGCCTCCTCTTGCCTCCATCTGGAGCCTTCTCTGAATTCTTTCCTCTGCGAGCCCTCCTGGTCTGTTTTCTACCACATGCCTGCTCCTCTGCCCCCTTTCATTTAGCAGACTTTCACTGGCCCTTTCACAAAAATGTTAGCACCCTGTTAGTTCTTTTTCATCAAACAATTTATGTGATATATTATGCATTAATTAAACATATATTTATATTATTTTATTACTGATAGAGATGATGTAAGAGTATTGTGCATTATCAATATATTTTATATTAAACAATTTTAGTAATTTTTGTTAGGGAAGATATCAAAAAAGAATAAATGTATTTCTAAAAAGTGGATGTAATTTCGACCATTTAAATTTACATCAAACAAAGTTTCGTGCCATATTTGTACAGATTTTAACAGTGATTTTGGGTTACCCATGATTTCGATCTCCATTCTCGGGTGGTCATAATTTGGGTTATTATGAGTCCATTCACTCCCTCAACAGTGGTTTTTCTTGAGCATCTACCCTGTGCCAGGTCTGAGGAAGCAGTAAGGATCAAAACCATCCCGTTTCTCATCAAGCCCAGATTCTGATGAGAGGCGAATGTATATATTTCTAGACATAATGGGATGGGTCTTACTTTCTTTTTTTCAATATTTCCTTCTTGAGTTGTGGAACTGAGAGAACAAGCCCCTAAGCGTTCCTTTATCCTTCATCCCCAACTTGTGCTTTCTTTTAGATTAATTTTTGGGAGTACTTTGCTACTTTTTGGCAACTTCTGATGACTGAGTTTGGTTAACCATTCATGCATGGCCTGGCAGCTTTTCTAGTAGTTGAGGTCATAGTAACAAGAGGACGGAAGGAACCCACTCTTCAGGCTTGCACTGGTTCTCAGAAGACCACTGGCTCTTGAACAAAGGTGTGAGTGTAAGTCATGCTGCATTGAGGCAGTCCATAGCTTGGGCTCTGCAAACTCCAGACCTGGTTCAAATTCTGGTTTTGCCACATACACATCTGCACGGCTTTGGGCAGGGCACTTACCTTCTCCGAGGCTCATTCTCTGCCAGTTCCCATACCTACCATAGAATGAAGTGATGATAATCACTTAAGAGGCTTGGGGTAACCATTAAATGAGATTATATATAATGTATATATGCCTACCTATTTAGTGCTTAGTATAGCGAGTGCCTGGCACAAAGCTCAATAAATAGTAGCTGTTTTTACTAAGTAAAATTTAGTGTTTTTTCCCTTGTCCTCCAACTTTGAGCTATCATTGATAAATAAAAATGACATATTTAATGTGTACAATATGATGTTTTGATATACATATACATTGTGAAATGATACTACAATTAAGCTAATTAGCATATCTGTCACCTCACATAGCTACTCTGTGTGTGTGTGCGTGTGTGTGTGTGTGTGTGTGTGTACATTTGGTGAGAACACTTTATAATTACTTTCTTGGCTAATTTCAAGTATTCAATGCACTATTAATAACTATAGTCATCATACTGGACATTAGAAATCCAGAATGTACTCATCTTTTAACTGAAAGTTTTACCCTTTGACTAGTATCTCTCCATTTTCCCTGCTACCCAGACCCCATCCTACTATCTATTACTATGATTTTGACTATTTTAGATTCCACATGTGAGATCATGCAGTATTTTTTAGTCTTTCTTTATTTTCACATGTTATGAAGACTTATTATAATAACTAGGTTAATTGCAGTGTAATCAGAGAATATAGTCCATATAATTTGACAATTGTTGGGACAAGGGAAATTCTGGTCAATAGTGGTACATATAGCAGGGACACTGATAGTCTAGGCAGGTTTCCTGGAGGAGTGACTTATAAGCATAAAAGTGAAGAATGAGTAGGATACAGGTAGAGAAGGTGTGTATGCCATGTATGTTGTGTACCAAGGAGTAATGGCTAAAGGACCTCACTCGTATGGGGGAGACCCTTAAGTGGACAGGACAGGTTCAATGTAATGTAGTAAATGTTATCAAGGAGGGGAAACTTTGGAATTTTAGGAGTATGACAAATTTTAACGGATCTGCTTCTCAAAGTTATGGACATACAAAGCTAAAAAAGTAGGCTACAATGGTTAAGCTCTTTGGTATCAGCCCTGAGTTTGAATCCTCTTCTGCCTCTTAATAATTTTACCTTGGGCTAGACAGTAAACTTCCTTAAGCCTCAGTTTCCTCATGTATACAATGAGGATAAAAAATCTTTGTCTAGAAGTAGTAGCATGAAGTTATTTGAGATATATCAGACACAATCAAGCAGTTAGCAAAAGACAGGTGACAGGGTTCTGTTTTGGGGAGTGGTGTTGATCCCTGGATGTGAGTACTCACAATGTCAGCATTGGGTGTCTGGCCCGTAAAGGGACTCTGAGCCCATGCTACCACCCACGAGATGGGAGGTGGAGAGGACAAGAATAGCCAGGAGCCCTGACCAGAAGGAGCCTGTAAGCATAGCATGCCATGGCTGAGGCAAAGCTCAGCAGGCTGGTGAGTGCTGAAAAGCCACATTTGCAGAGCACCTGGCCTGAAAAATTTGGACCCTCCTCTCAGCTCTGCATAGGCTCATCCAATGAGCTTGGCTTTCCTGGGTCTGTTTTTTTTTTTCAGTGAAAAATGCAGAGGAAGTTTGTATAGCAGATTGGAACCCCTAATCCCCACTCTCAGTGGAGAACTAGATTGAGAAGAATTCAGAAGCTTCGTCCAGATTCAGTAGGAAAGAGTGTTCAGATCAATTGATGGCGTCTACCCTGAGTGACAGGGGAATGGCAGCATGTGGGACATGTATTTTCTATCCCTGGTACTTGCTAGGCACCCCTACCACTTGTGTGCTTATGTTGTAGCAGATACCATACTACATACTTTATGTGAATTATATCATTTAACACTCTTGACAACCCTATAAGGCAGAGACACTTATTACCTGTTTTTCAGGTGGGAAATCTGGCACAGAGAAGTGAAGTAATTTGCCTTACATTACACAGTTAGTTGTGGTCCATGTCCCTTCCAGCTCTTGTAGTCCTATCTAGATTGGAAGCTGTTTGAGAGGAGAAGCTTTATCATATTTATTTTTTGAAAACCCAGGGCCTGGTAGGCTTTCAGACCATATTTATTGCTATGCTGAACTCAGGGGTTCATACAATCACTTGGGGCATTTTGCTTCTCGTGCCTGGGACCAGCCTGGGATCATTCGCATCTGAATCTCTGAGGCTGGGGCCTGAATATCTGTGCCCTTTAATTCTCAGGCATAGCAAAGCAGAATTCATTGGGCTAAGTATTCTGCTTCTTTGGCAAACTGCTAGCACCTTACTCTTTCTGTTTTTTGGCACTGGGGGGTGCTATTGGACAGTTTAAAAAGTAGTATGTCCCTCAACCCAGGAATGACATTTCTTTTTGTCTTCACGTTTGTTTGTATATCTCCCTCAAGATCTTAGTAGAAGACTTGCTGAGATGGACAATGGCCTGAACTAGCCTTTCTGTGCAGTTTTGCATGTTAACCATTGACATTTAAGTAGGCAGATAAATAATGTGTCTTATGAGTCTGCAGTTTCACTTTTTTTTAAGCCTTCCTCCAGGAGCAGGAAGTCTGTGTTCAGGAAGTTTTCAGGGACTCATGCGGGATGTGTAGGCTGAATAACAGGCCCTCAAATGTGTTCACGTCCTGATCCCCAGAACCTGCGACTGTGTTACTTTATATGGTAAAAGGGACTTTGCAGATGTGATCAAATAGGGATATTATCTTGGATTGTCCTGGTAGACCCAGTATAGTCACAAGGGTCCTTAAAGACTGGAAGACAGAGCAGAAGGTTAGATTAGAGAAGAAGATGGGAGGATGGAAGCAGGAGCCAGAGTCAGAGATTTGAAGATGCCGTGCTGCTGGCTTTGAAGATGGAGGGAGGGGCCACAAGTAACGGCTGAAGGCCGCTCGCAGGAGCTGGAAGTGGGTTTTCCCCTAGAGCTTTCAAAAGGAAAATAGCCCTGCTGACACCTTGATTCTGCCCATTTTGGACTTCTAACCTTCAGATCTGTAAGACAATCAAATGTGTTATTTTAACCACTAAGTCTGTGGTAATTTGTTACAGCAGCAATATGAAACTAATACGTGAAGGATGCCTGAGATACTCTCTATGGCAGACGTTACTGCTTGGCTACCTAATAATGGCCATTCCTACCCCCCACCCCACCCCTCCGCCGTCTTCTTCCCGGTGCTCATATTCCCAGCTTCCTTTGTACTCAGGGAGGACCATGCGACTCAGAGTCCTGAGGAAAAGTCAGCTGGGGAGAGATTCTCTCTCCCTGATCAAAGTGGATAAGTTCTCAATGAGCTCTCTCTCACTACCTTGGCCACCTCCTTGATTTCTTAATTTGGGAACACACTGTGAGAATGTGATGTTTGAGCTGCAGCAGCTATTTTAGCATCATGAGGTGAAAGTTCACACATCACACCCTGGACCGTCCTTAGGATTTGAAACCACTCTTAGGTCAGTCCAGTGCATCTTAACAGTTGTTTCACCTTCCAAAATATGTCCTAATTACCCTTTCAGAAGTCACATAATTTCCTCCAGAGAAGTGTATAAAATCAATAAATATTTAGTGAAGGCTCCAGACTGAGCATTGGGATGATGTGAACGAAGCAGTCATGTACTAGAGAGAGGTTCAGTGTGTATTAATAAGATCTTTGGCTGCAAGGCCAGAAACCTAACTTTACAGTGGTGCTGTGAGAATTAAATGAGTTAAGAAATAAATCTAAGGTAACTAGCATGGTGCTTTATAAAGCTCTGCACCTTTGGGAGAGGAGCCTGGGGGAAGAATACGGGGTCCATGGAAATTCTGCTTATCAGTGACAGTGAACTGGAGTGGCCTGGGTAATTGAATCATTACACTAGATTTTCTAAGAGAAACGTAGCAGACTGTAAATGCAGAACCGGGTCTTAAAAAAGTAAATTTTTATGGTTTAGTATTACTATTGCCCTGAAGGTTAATAGTTTGTTTTTTTTTTTTAATACTCCATGGCATTTCAGAGTTTACAGTCTTTTCACATATATCATCCCGTTGATTTTCCACAACAAGTGGACGGGGACGTTCTCCCTAATTTAAGAAGAGGAAACAGAAGTCCAGAGTGGCCCAATGACTTGTGCAAAGTTAGGCAGCGAATCCCTGGAGAGTCTGGGACTTGAGTTAGGGTCAGCGGTATTTCTACCTGTGGCAGCAGCCTTTGCAAGGTGAGTGGGGTTCCCCAGGGTCCTAAGGGAGGAGTGGAGGTCAAGGCTTGGGGAGAGACACGTGAGGTCGAAGCAGCTGGAGATGTTGAACTCAGGGTGGGCTTATGTAGGTGGAGATTCTGGGGCCGAAGGACACGGCATAGCCAGGAGATTGGTCTGGTATTAGCCGTTATTTCTCCAGTTTTTACTCTGGGTCAGGTAATGTGTGAAGGGCTTTAGTGCATAATGACCTTTAATTTGTGGCAAACGCTGTTGCTTTTAGGATGTGAAGCCTGAGTCAGGGAGACTGAACCCTTTGCCCAAAGTCACACAGTTTAGAAAGGGACAGAGTCTAGATTAGAAATATGGTGTGTCAGCTCTGAAGCCTGTGCATCTGACCACCACATGACGCCAGAATTGTGAGTCCACGAGGTATAGTATTAGGAAACAAACTTGTAAAAGTAGGTTGGGCCCGCTAGGGAGGCCCGGAGACGCCAGATTAAGGAGCTCTGGGCATTGTCTTGTGGGCAGTGGGGAGCCACTAGATGGGAAAGAGGGGCAGAAGTCTGCCCTCCTTCCTGGGTTAAATGGAAATTTTACTCGTGAGCGAAGGGGCACGCGCGTGGTAATTGCTTTGGTGCCATTCCCATGGCTCTCACGCTGCTTCATCCCCTCAGAAAAGGTATCCCCGTTCCCACGACACCCTTCCAATTTCTTTTAAAAATAAAATAAAAATCATTTAAGAGCCGCTTTTGGTCTCATAAATTCCAGAGCCATTCTTGCTGAGAGCTTGGCGAGGGTCCTGTGAGGATGTGGTGGGACAGCCTTGGGCTGAGCCAACTCTTGCATCTCTCTCTGGCCAGCGGCCCCCCTGTAAGGCTGATCTCTGGGGAATCTGCTTGTTGGCATCCCTGACTTACACCATATGTCCCTGAATAAACCTTGTGGATTTAAATGCTCCCAAGAGGCAGCTCTGGAGAAAAGAGCGTTCCTGAAACAAAAACTCGGATGACGTTCATGCAGCTCCAACTAACTCATCAGTCATGCTGACGAAGGACGGACTTCCTGACTACCCATACAGGCGGCAAGGAGGTGGGTCAATGGGCACCGATGCTGCAGGGGCCTGGCCTGGACTCCTCGCTGGCTTCGCACATCAGCTATGAGGAAATCTGGGAGCTTGCCTGGAGTTTCTGTGGGGGAGTGGTGTGATATGACGTGCTGTGGTGGAGCCGGAGTGGCCTGGTAGAGATATGCCTGGTGTGTCCTTCACTGTGTAGGTGTGGCTTCCTATCTGTGGCTCTTCTACTCCCATAAGAGATAATAAATCATATCTACAGATTGCTTTTTACTTTATAAGGAGTGTACACATACATGAGCTCTTTGAATTTTCACACAGCAACCCTGGGAAATAAAAGTTATTACCTGAAATTTATAGGACAGAGCATTGAGCCTTAGAGGATGTGTCTTGGACAAATCTCAGTGTACTGTCCTCTTTCTTCCCCCTACAAATGTATAATCGGGTGAAACTGGAATTTAGAGATTACCAAGTCAGGAGTGACGGGGAGCAATCTTCAGGGAACACCCCATGGTGTGCTGTTTAGCAGAGGGCCGTATGCTGTTTATTTGTCATTTGTCCTTCTAGCTCCATTTTCTTCTTTACTTTGCCCTGGTAGGTTGACCCAAATAGACTGCTTCAATGGGTTCCATTGCTCTATAACTTCTGGTTGGGTTCAGCCAATGGTTGGCACTGACAGGAGATTAGGGTGGGAGGAAAGTGACATTGTAGGGTGTTCTTCAAGCCAGGAGACCAAGGGTTGGCTAAGTTCTAGGCAGCTTATCTGCTGTTAACCCCAGAGCACTGCACTACCCCTTGCTGGTTTCCTTAAATTCTGTTCACATCTTTAAGAAGAACATCTTTATTCATTCCTCACCCTCATTACACATTTAGTGTACTGTCTGCATCTGCCGGGGACTCACACAGTTTACTACACAGGTAGTGAACTGCCTTGAAAGGGTTGTTTTGTCACATGCTAAAGAGAGTACTGAATGTAAATGTCTGTTACTGATCTCCGGGTTGGGTAAGGACGGCTCTAAATTGTGGATTTGAATAATCTGCCTGTTGGCTTCTTTCTACTCTAGTTCCTGCCCCGTCAGGAATTTTCCACATAGTAACATTTCCAGATAATGAAACACGCACTTTAATCTGGAGAGAGTGACTCAGGGCCAAGTGAGAGTTTATTCTTGGGCCAGCGGTGCCTGCTTTGTACCTCATGTCTAGTGGGGGCCATGGCAGTGCCAGTGATGGTTTCTAGAGTCTGGAAGTGGTAGCAAATATGCCCTCATCAGATTGTTCCTGCCACAGGGAAGTTCCTGGTTGGCTAGAGGGTTTAATTTAGAGCCTGTTCAATTCGGTACAAGTGATAATATTTGTGGATACCTTTGTAAAGTGGATGTGATGACTATCATGGCAAACCTTGGCCAAAGCAGAGAAATGAGAAATGAGAAAAACCCATGTAAAGTCCTGGGTCTGACACAGCTCTGCTCTGATTGCTAGGTAAGAACTGAAATTATATCCATTTCTTTGAGGGAGTGGACAGTTAATCCCACAGCTCTATGCTCTGATCAGGATCTGTCATTGGTATCTGGCAGATGGCTGAAAAAGGCCCCACAAGTGGATTATTTCTCTCATGTCGACGTTCCTTTGCAATGGGGTCTTGCCTGCTCCTCCCAATGAGGGATGGGGTCCCTTTCTTTACACTCTAGAATGTGGGTTTGGATCCTGACCCCGTGGGAGATCTTTCTGAATGTGAATTTCCAAACTGGTGAAACAAATGTGGAGTATCATGAGTATTATAGGAGATAATAATTGTAAAGCATGTAGGGCATAGTGAGCACCCAACAAATGGTGGCTTTTAGTTTACTTTACTGCAAATAATGTAGGGTCCTTGCTTTCAATATGATTACAAATTAGTGAAGAAGTATAATTTTGAGGATGAAAATGACAAATTCTGAAGTAACCATGTAACAGAGTGCAGGCAAGGAAAAGAGGGATTCCTTCCAGGGAGTGGCTTTCTAAAGTAGGTGGCACTTGAGCAAGAACCAGCAAAAGAAGAAAGATCATAGCCAGCCAGTATCCTAGACGACAGGCAGTCTCCTTAATGACAGCAATTCTTGTCACTTAGGGTTTTATGTATTGTTAAGTTGTATTCCTAGTTTGTCTTTGCAGTATTTTCCTCTTAAAGAACAACACACCCATGGATTGGCGCTAGGGCAGTACAAGTGCTTCCATATGGCCTCCCCAGAGGCTGGGCCTGGGACGAGCAGAGGGGCCAGGATCCATCCTGCCTTTTCCCCAAAGTCTCTAGTTCCTTAATACCATTGTTCCGAGTGTTAACGAGGATGCACCATCCCGGAGTCAATAGCTGCTGAGGAGGGTTGGGCTTTAGCCAGACACACTCTGAACTTTGCCTTCATGTATCCCTTTGGGTTAGTAGCCAGTATTTTGGATTTTCGACAGTTCAGCAGAGAGCCGCAGCATATATGGCCTGGGCAGGGGAATCATCAGTGCATCTCGAGTTAGGTAGACAGCATTTCGATCTTGACTCTGTTATAGTTTGCAGCTTTGGCTAAGTTATTTCACTTCTCTGTGCCCAGTTTCCTCCCTGTACAGTGGAAGTAACTGTTCCTCTTTTAGAGTTGTGAGGATTAGATGAGACGATATGCGAAGGAGTGTTAAGCTCGTGCCTGGTACACCGCTGGCCCTCAACAAATGCTCTTTCCTTTTGCTTTCCCCTCCTGTCGTCTTCACAGATTAGTTTTCCTTTAAGCAATGCCCTAACCCCCTTTTCTCAGTAGTGATTTTCTCGGTAATGCTTACCCCTCGGTTGGGGTTCACTCTTAGCTGCCTCTGTTGGTGGGAGGAAGCCAGCATCATCGTATGTGTGAAGATGGCAGGTTTGAAGAAGCAGGATCTGGTTCAAATCTTGAAGCAACTGATCCTTGGCTGGGGTGACCTCCAGAAGTCTCTGTTTTCTTACTTGCAAAATGGGCAACCAGATATCTACTTTATACAGTCCTTATGAGATTAAATGACTTAGTGAATGAAACAGCTAATCCAGGGCTTACTAAATATCTCTTCCCTTTGTCCAGGGGTATATAATCCCTCATCATGTTCCAACTTGTATTTTGGACAATAACTGGTTTCTATATATCCTTAGTAAGCAGTAACCCAACGGACTGAGTGTAGTGACCCTCTAAAGTTGTGACTCATCTGGAAAATGGAACCAGGTTGTGTGAGTGCTCTATTGGCCTTTCCTTGAGGCCTGGTTATCCTGATGACTGAAGCCAGTTTTCCCAGAGCATATTCTGTGGTGATATGGTCCAGGGAGGAGCTGGATTTGCAACCACTCCATGCCAGATTCTGTCCCAGGCCCTGGGGCTACATGACAAAAATAGAGATTCTGCCTCTGAATAGATCAGAGTTTAGCAGAAAAGACCAATTAATATAAATAAAAGGATTGACTTTACAGTTTGGGCTGCAGATATGGTTTCACTCCCCAACACCACCACCAAGTGGTGTCTGGGAGCATAAGCTTCTCTCTAAATCTCCCCTACTCTTCTCAAAAGAAGCCCATTTCTTCTCTTTCAGTAACCCCATTAGACTCCCTGGATACTCACTACTGTGTGTATGGGGTAGCCTGTCTCCTGGGTTGTCACAAGAAACCAGGCTTCAAACCCTACTCTCTGAGGCAAGAGGTACGTACCCTCCTTCCATAGGAGACGGTTTGCTTTGAGAGGGTCTGGTGGCTGCCAGGTGTCTGGAGAGGGGAGCTGGTGTAGCAGCTTAAGTGAAGGAATCCAAAGGGTCCTTTCCCTTTATTATTCTTGCTACTACTGATCAGGTGTTTCAAGGGTGGATAAGTCTCTGTCCCAAGATTTAACTTGGTTACTAATCAAATGGACAAAATCTTGCTTGGTAAACATTGCCAGGTATGGCAGAAAATGCTAGAACTTACCAATATTCATGATCTTTTCTTCTTCCTGGGCATAGAGTTCAACTACACTTCCAGACTTCCTTGCAGCTTGGTGTGGTCGTATGACTGGGAATGACTTTGGTCAGGGGAACATGAGTGGAAGTGATTGCACTGCTTCTGGAACTGGTGCATGTGTGATCCTTGCTCTCTTTCTTCACCCACCTGCTGTGTGGAAAGAACTCTGAGGATTTACATGGAAGGAATCTAGGTTCCTGAATAACACATAGAGCACCCTACCTCCAATCTGCAGTGGTCTATGACATTAAGGAGAAATAAACTTTTAATGTGTTAAACCATTGATTTAGGCACTTAAGTGATTTCCTCTAAAGTAACCTGCTGCCTCCATCTCTAGATATAAGAGAAACTGATTGCATTTTAAGTGGCTCTTCCCAAAGAGCCAACTATACAATTGGCCAGGAAACTTTGATACAGTGAAATGAATCTGGTGATAGGGACATGCAGGGGGCTATGAAAACATAGAGAAGGCTCCTAACCCAGGCTTGGAGGCTCGTTGAAGAAGAGGCTCTGCAGAGCAACTCAGAGTACAAGGGGGAGGGCGGGGTGAGGATGATGAGTAAGAGGCAAGCAGGTGCCTGAGGGATCTGGGGCAGAGTAAGTGGGAGGGGTTGGATTCACAGTCAAGGCCAAGTTAGGAGTCCCAGGACTTACATGGAAGGAGAAACAAGGAGCCCAAAGGCAAAAAGTTAAGATCTTGAATCCTGTAAGAGCTGGCTTGGTTGGCTTAGTTCTAGGATTCAAGGCCAGAGAAGGGCACTAGCAATTCAACAAGAGGTGAAGTATACAGATCATCCACATTTTCTGAGTTACTGTTGGCTCGACCTACCACAGGATGAACAAAGAAGCACCTACATGCATCAGAGGCAGTCTAGATAGATAGGAGTGGTGAGGGACAATGGGTTTGAGACCCCTTTGAGAGATAGAACTGGATTTGGTGACTAATGGGAAGAGAGTTGTTGAGGCCAACGCTCAGCTTTTTGTCTCAGGTATCTGAGTAGATGATATTGCCATTCACTCACAGAGGGGACTTGGATGAGTAGTGTTTGGTAAGAAAATGAGTCTGGTTTGGAAATCTTGAGTTTGAAGGGCCTCTGAGACACCCAGGAAGGAAAGCCTAGCAGGCAAATTGCAATATGAGTCTGGGTCCCATGAGTGAGGTTGGAGCTAGAGAGGAGTAACCGAGGGAGAAGTGGGCCAAACTGAATGCTGGGGAGCACCGACATTTACAAGATGGACAGGCGAAGGAGGGCCATGAAGGTCCTTCAGGTGTTCCTTGGCTCCCAATAACATAACAAGATTTCTTTCCTCCTTAGGACACAAACATGCAATGCCTGGATGATTTCGTAAGCCTCTGTTTCCCCTTGACAAGCTATTGGCCAAGACCCAGATGTGCCCCTATTCTGAGCCCACCCAAGCTAGGATGATCCACCAAGACAAGTCCTGCTCTGCATTAGAATTCTGCTGTCCTAAGAGTTTGTGTGTGAGCTTTGGCTTCCTGCTCCCCTGTCTCTTCTCCAGTCTTAGAAGTGGAATTGGGCTGAAGCCTCTGGCTGCAGGATTTATTATGGGCCCAATCTCCTCCTGAGCCAGCCTACTGACGGTCTGACTCAGGCGTGAGTTCACACTTTGGGAATTTTAATAAATGCTGAACATCCCAGCCAGCCCAAGTTCTCTGTTTTCGTGCCAATGGCTTCTCTAAGGTGATCCCTTCCCATTGTCATTTTTCACGCAGACCTCCTCTGGACTTTTAATTAAAGTCCCCACCAAAAGGAGAAGCATTTGGGAGGTGTGGTGACTGCTCCTTGACTAAGCTAATTGACTAACGTGTCTGAACGTTCATGTAGTTTTGTTGTCAGCGTCTGACTTGTGTCAGAAACCTTTGCTTCAATGGGGCTCATTTATTTTTTCTTCATGAAACTTTTGGGGAACATTTTTTTTTTTTTTCAGATTGATCTGAGCCCAAATGTTCCCCTAAGTTGCCTATGTTGCTGCAGATGATTTTCTGGCAACAGAGTACTGTAGACCTTTCCGATTTGGTGTTATAAGCTATAGAATAATCAGATTCCGTAAAACCCACCTCAGGACTTCTCCCAGCCCTCACACAAGCATTGCTTGGGCATCGATCTTCATGTCTTCAGTTTGGAGAAGCCACAGTGATCACAGCTCGGGTCCTTTAACCATAGTGATTCACTTCTCATCTTAAGTCAGCTGTTCCTGAAGTGGCCAAGGGGACAGTGGTTCCACTCACTGGGAGAGGAATTCTTCAGCTACCCTGGACTCCTCCTTCTTTCTCAAGCTCCAAATTCAACCAGCCTTAGGCCTGGCTGATTTGTACAACACACATTTACTGAGAGTCTACCGTGCAATAGGTACTATGTTTTAGCATTGGAGGTACAGTGGTGAGCAAGGTGGAAGTAGTTCCTTTACTCCCAGAGATCCCACTTCAGAAGAAAGACAATGAAACGAGCAATTACAATAGAGAAGGGTAAGTCTTATGTTAGGATGACACTGCTATAGGCTTCCATTAATCTCAGGATAAACAAAGCAATCGATGTGAAGTTAGCTTTAAGTTGCAAAGGGCTAATGCAAATTTTTGTCATTTATTTATATTATCAACCATTTCTTAGAACCTACTCTCAAAGGCCGTGAAAGGAAATGAAGGAAAGGTCACAGTGTAGGTTAATGAGAGAATCACAAGGAGGTGAAAGCAAATGGTGAGAAAGCACAGACAGAATAAACCTCTGCCAGAATCTAAGGTTCTTTTTCCCACACTGTAGAGTTAACTGTCTCTGGTGAAAGGGAATTTCCGAATCACATGATGGGAAGGAGGCCACTAAAACTGCTTAACTCAATTGTCTTTTCTCTCCCCCTTCAGCTGCTTCCCACCCAGGAGTCTACAGTTGAGAGAACCGAGGTCCAGAGAGGAGAAGGGACCAGCCAAGATCCCACAGTGAGCCAGCGATAGACCTGGACTGGAGCCTGAGCCTCCTGACTCCTGCTTCAGGCATTTTTCTCACTATACATTGTTTCTTTTTCTTGGTCAGGGGCACTTTTAATTCAATAAAAACAAAATCCACAATTTCCTTTCTAACCAAAGACGTCCTGTTCTATCTTTGGGCATAGCACCACAACTACAAACTGACTGGCAGCCTGGCGATGTGCTCTCCCAGGCAGAGGTATGGCCTGGTGCCTGCCTTTCTGGGGCTGCTGGTGCTTATGAAAGATCATTACAACAATCAGAGGTTGTCATGGTGGGGGAGGGGAGGGGCCTCCCCGTAGGCTCTGCAATGGCAGCCAGATCTGAGGTAGGCACGAATCCCAAGAGAGGTGGTCAGTGTTGAGGCTTCCCCTACAGGTTCTGCCCCAGAGTCCCCATGCTGGCTGGGGTTTAAGTCCAGCTCCCTGGCCTCAGCCGCCTCACCTCTGTGGGTATGGAAGAATTCTTGCAGCCTGGAATGAGCCTTGGGCTGCCCATGTGCCTTAGGATGAGAGTGAGGCCTAACATTTACTGAGAGTTTACAACCTGCCAGGCACAGTTGTAAGTGCTTCACATGTGATTGCCTATTTAATCCTCCTGACAACTCTAGTAAGAAGGTACTGTTTTGAATACCTGTGTCATACAGATGAGGACACTGAAGCAGAGAGGGTGCCTCCCACAGACAAGAAATAGTCTAGCCAGGGTTCAAACCCAGACGGCCTGATTTCAGAGGCCATGTACTTAACTATTAGGAGTGCTGGAAATTCCAGCCCTCTTTTAGTTGTCCTACACACCTGGGCTTTTGCTTCAGTTTCCCTGATCCGTACCTCAAATCTTTGATGGAGTTTAAGACCTTCACATTAGTCATGACTCTCAGTTGCATGTGTAAGAAACTCAAATTGGTTTAAGCTCAAAAGGAGCCGAATTGGCCTTCTTCACTGTAAAATCCAGGGGTTGTGCTGAATTAAAGCATGACTGAACCTAGGTGATCAAGTAAGAATTTTCCTTCTTTTATCTTTTCAACTCTGTGCTCCTTTGTATTTGCTGCGTTCTCAGGCAGGTGCTTCCCAAGTAAGGAAGAGATGGCCACCAGCAGCTCCGGGCTCATGTCCTGCTAGCTGGGGATTCCTGCGCTCGTTTTAAGAGAAGCCCTCAGGCCGATTCTCATTTTGTACTAACTCCAGTCATGGGCCCATCCTGACCCAATCACCAGGAAAGGACCATTCCTTCCTAAGGATTCCATTGGCAGAGTGCCTGAGTCAGGGTGGAGCCCCGCTTGAACCACTTGGACTGGGAGTGGGTAGAAGTCGAGGTTCCTCAAAGGAAAATAAGGATGCTGCCTTGTCAAACAGGTGAAACCGCCAGGTGTTCCTGATACCTGCTCTGGGCCACCACTTCAATGCCTGGGCCCTGAAACCCTATGGAACTCTTGCCAGCCCCTTCTAAGAGCTGTATGTCATTTTGCTCCAAACCAGCAGGGGCAACTTACCCCTCTTGCAGATTGCCCTCATTCATGCTGGTCTGTCCAGACTTTGAGGTTCACCACTTTTCAAATCATCCTGCTGTGGCCCACCCTTCCAGCCCATGTGTGTGAGAGAGGAGTAGGCTGGAGGAGAAAGAGCCTCACCAACCAGAGTTCTGATCTCCATCTCTTTGGATCCCAGTTTCTCATGCGAAAAAATGGGGTTAATGTCACAAACCTTGCAGAGTGGCTGTTAGGATTAGAGAACACATGTGCACCAACCAGTTTTGGTGCCTGAGAAGTCACTCAGGCCATGTTTGTGTGAAATGTTGACCAAGGCTATTGGCTCTGGAGACTAAGCTTTAGACTTTAGAATCACCCTTAATGATGGTGCAGAAGTTAGCTGGTGGATTCTGAAGTTAGCTAGTTAGAATGATGATTCCTGGTTAGCTTTGTAGGAGGGGTGCCACCAGCTGCTCCTTTTCCATCTCAGCTCATCTGGGTTATGGCAGAGTACACAGTCCAGAAGTTCAAGGACTAGACTGTGAATTAGTCATAAAACAGACAATGCTTTCAAATTAGGGCACGTCAAGAAGTTAATAAAGGAACCGGTCATTCATGGCGCTATGGCAGGGTGCAGTGAAATCACCAGGGATATTGTAGAACCTTGGAGCAAATAACAGAGAGCCTTTCTTACCTTCCCTAGGCCTGAAGGGGCAAGAGGAAGGGGTGATAAGTGTAGCTGAGGAGGAGGGCTGTGTGGAAGGGGCCCCCCTACATCATCTGAATCTGCAGCCAGCCTGCAGAGACCAGAAATGCCTAATCTCTCTTTTCTCTTCTTCTCATCTCTTGATCATATTTCCCATTGTTCCCATTGGCCAGAGGGCAGACATGCCCAGTGATGCAGTCCATACAAGTTAGCCGGTGGGGACAGAGAGCCAAATACAAGAAGGTGGCTAGTGGTAGAAGGGGCTCGCTGACATACTGGCATATAACCTTTTTGTTTTCGCCTTGTGGTTATTGGAGATGGGAGGGTTAATTCAGCATAGAGAAAAAAAGTGCTAGTATGCTGCCCTGGTATATTGTTGGTACAGACCACTGGCTGTTCCAGATCAAGGGCGGTCCCTGGATGGAGGAAGAGAGGTGAACCCACTTAGGTCCAAAACAAACCATATTTTAAAAAGTGGGGACCCCATTAGTGAATAGATTCTGCCTTTTGAAGGAGGTGGGGTTGGAACTGAGGGGTTGGACATCTGTCTGCAGTTCTGAGTGGTCTTTAAAAATACCGGCTGCCTAAGTTCAACTTCTAGCTCTACTAGTTGTGCAAAATTGGGAGCATTACTTAAGCTTTTTTTAGCTGTCTCTTCATCTGTAAAATGGGAATCATACTATCACCAGTCCTGATGGGGTATTGGCGAAGACTGAATAAGTTAAAACATTCAAAGCACTTAGAGTCTAGTACTTAGAGTCAGTGCTCAATAGTTAATAATACTGCTATTATTGTTATTATTATTAGCAAGAGCACTGAACAGAGAGTCTTCAGACTTACATACTACTACTCACTTTGCCAGTACTTGCTTTGTGACTTTGGGCAAGTCATTTTCTCTCTTTGGCTTCGGTTTTCTCTTCTCTAAAGTGAAAGGATTGGATTCAAATCTTCTGAAGACCATTTTGGCTGGAACGTTTTAAATTCTGCAAGTCCCAAGTCCATTACAGATTTTGCAAAGGGCCCCAAAGGGGAAATATGTTTCCAGAGCCTCTGGCTCCAGCAAAAGAGAGCTCAGGTTACCTCTCTTAGCATCAGCTGGAGGAGTTCCCAGGAAGGAGACCAGTAAGGCTCCTCCTTGCAGGTGTCTCAGTACCTTGTGCTAATCTCTTTTTGATGGCCTCCACCTGCAGTAGATCTCCTGGAAGCTGACAGGAGAGGGACAAGCCCTTTGCTGCTGGTCCTTAGGGCAAATCTCTCACCTCTGAAGGCATGCCCCTGGCCTGATGCCTGCCTTGGGAGGCTGTTTACACCATCCTTGGCTGCCTAGGATGGCTCAAGGTCATTTAATGCTCTGAAATCCCATTCTGGGGGTTTCAGCTGCCAATATGATCTCGAATGGCCAACTCAGGAAATTTGCCTTCCAATTCTCTTTTCTTGCTTCCTCTTGTGTTTCTTTTATTCCTTTTCTCCGATAAAATATAAACCCCTTAGCACAGCCACGGGTGTTGACTCCGAGTCGTCTTCCAGCTCTCCTTGTTGCTATCGCAGTCCTTGCTCTCTGAGCTCCAGTTACTCTGGGGGCCTGAGTTCCTTGATTATGCCAAGCTTTTTGCACTTCAGGGACTTGGCACATGCTGTTCCCCTGCCTGGAATACCTCTCCATCCTTTTTCTTATTAGCTAACTCCTATTCACCCTTTGGATCTCAGCCTAAAGCCATTTCTTCCTTGGACCCTGCCTGACTCCGAGGTTACCCGTGTTTACAGGTTTTGAGCATGTTGTCAACATCTCTTGACAGGACTGTGAGGGCAGGGCAGTTTCTGCCCAATTCACACTGGACTCCCTGTGTCTAGGACAGAATCCGGCCTTCAGTCACTATTTGTAATTAATCAATCCTTCTCCATTCATTGCTGCTTCTCCTCTTTTTTCTCTTTCTTGTCTTTTTTCTTCCCATTTTCTCTTTTTTAAGTGTAAACCGATGATGTTAGTCAACTACCAAAGATTCTCTGATTTTCCACTTCTTAGATAGAAGTCCAATTTACAAGGTTCCCTAGGACTGCTTCTTGCCTTCTTTCCAGCCCTGTTCCCGTAAGCACTTTCTTCTCCACCCGTGCCCATCCATGTAGTTTCCCAAAGGTATCCTGCTCTTTCCCATCTCCAGGCTTTTGCACAGGCTGTTCACTCTGCCAGGAATCCCTCCCTGACTGGTACTTGGTGACTCTAGTTCTTTTAGTTCACAGCTCAAGGGGTTCCTCTCTTGAAAATCTGCCCTTAACCTTCTGAACTGGCCACTTTCCTCTTCCCTTTCCCACAGTCCCCTGAGCCTCCTTTCCTCATGGCTCTGGCCCTGCTGGTATGACTTGTGTCTTTACGTGTCTTTTTTTCCTCATTGTAGTGGGGAGGGACTTAAAGGATCATGCCTTTAAGTACCATGCCTAGTACCTTGTGGACATTACAGTTGCATACAACAGGTACTCAGCAAAGGTTTACCGAATAATGAATTCTGTGAATGATCTTAGTCATGACCAACTTTGTGTTGAGATAACATATCATTTGTGACCTGGACAGACAGTGGGTGTGTACATAACAGTTATTCCTATTCCCCCTTGCCAGTGACACTCCAGTATTGGGGGATCATGTTCATAGGGGAGATCGCTCTCTCCTCAGGCCCAAGAGGCTGAATTGTGGCTGGCTTAAGCCATCCATGGAGGTTTCAAACTCTGTCAGTGACCGGTTTGGGTAAGGGCGTATAAACTGATCGCACAATTAATAACACCCCAAGAGGAAACACAATGTGGGGCTTCTGGGGGAAAAGTTATTGCTGTAGGAGAGATTCATAGGAAAAAACTTCCTTTTTTAAGGATAATGGGTTCTTAGTGACTGACTCCTGCTGCACCCACCTTGTGACCACGAGGAGAGACATCAGCAAATGTAGACGTTCCCCTTATTTCCGCACTTCAGTGTACATTAATATACCCTTTATTGTTTAAGATACTATATTTTAAATCAAGTCTTCTATTATTTTTAACCGAAACCATTTTAACTGATTTACTGCCTGTGTGCTCTTGGACAAGTCACTTATTCTTGCTAAGCTTAAATTTCTTTACCTGCAAAAAGAGATACCTCGCTGGTTTTTCTGCACATCTAGGCACCAGTGATCTTTTAAAAGAAGTCAATTTACTTGGAACAGGGCCAGAGCTGTACAAATGGAAGAAGGCATTGGCATTAGCTTCTGCTAGGGGACTGGTTGGTATAAAATGTTGGAGAGGACTTGTTCTTTCTCTCCTCTTCCTCCTTTATTTTTTGACCAGGTAATAAGTTTAAACATCAGAAAGTGTAGAATGAGGTTTCATGAGGCAGGAGGCTAAGTTTTACCCACCTGGGGAGAAGATACCTTCTCACCAAGCTGCAAAATTCTGAAACAAAACAGGAGAGTTAAGCTCTGCCCGGTGTAATAATGTCTTTCCTAGATTGATATGGTCACATAAATTAATTTTTATTTATCAGAAATTAGCTTTTAAAGGAATTTAAAAAAAGATAGAATGACAGAAGGTAAAAATTCCTCATCCACCTTTCTCCAATCTGCTAAGTCATACTGCTCACCAGCACTCCCAACAAGCGACCACTAATGCTCGTTTCCTGTTTTTCTGCCTAGAAATGTTTTACATACATACAATCACGGAGTATGCAAACACAGAGTACTATTCCCTCTCTCCCTCCTTTTTTTTTTTTTTTAAAAAGAGTGTGATTCACTGTTTTGTACTTTAACTCTCCACTCAACCATATGTCTTGAGATTTTTCCATAACAGCACGTAGTAAACTTAATTATTCTTTTTCTTTTAGAGTATCACAATATTTCATTGTAGGGATGTATCAAATTTTTTACTCAGTTCTTTGCTGATTGTCCCTTGGATTGTTTCTAATATTTTAGTATTACAAACACTATTGTAATGAATAACCTCATGATAAGTCTGATTTAAGTATAGGAAAATTTTTAAGCATGCAATTGTTGAGATAAAGGATATATGCATTTACAGCATTCTAAAAGGTAGCCCACTTGAATCTTAATTACTTAACCAGGCCTAAAAGAAAAAGACCTCAAATTCCCACTTTTCTCCATTCCAATGCCATACCTGTTCTAAATATCATTCTGGGCCAATCTGACTGCCTTTCTTTTGCTCTACGAACATTTACTGTAGACATAGAAGGGATATTCGTGTGGAGTGGCTCTTTCTGGAATGAAAGAGGGAGATGGGAGCACAAAAGCCCTATTAGGCAGGTGATGGGTGGGGAACTAGCAGGCTGGGTTGCTCAGGAGGCCGACTCCGAGGCAGAGATGGGCGTGCGAGCTGCTTATGAGGGAATGGTCTAGGGGCCAGCACCTGTGGAAGGAGGGGAGGAGGCTGGTGGGGTTGAGAGAGAAGTTGAGCTGCGACTGGCCTCAGCCAAGACCTCAGCTGCCCCATCGAGGCATTTGGGAATGTAGATAGTCCTTCAGTTGGTACACATTGGGAAGAGGGGACTGGGCTTTGTTGTTGTGTTGGTTGTCGAACCTTCGATGTGAGCATGTGGGAGACACAGTTATCTTCAGCTAAGATTATTCCCAAAGAGGACTGACAGCTGTGCGCTAACTGGAGGGAGCACTCCTAGCCACTGGGGTCACTAAGTTCATCACCTGGGGATATATCATAGCATCTGCCATGGGAATCCAGGCACAGAGAGGTCAAGTAACTGCCCTAAAGTCATACAGCTGTAAAGGGGATTGGAACTCATGCTATACTGCCTCCTAGGGAATCCTTATAAGTATTTCGAATAGTACCTGACATTAACTAATAAGTGCTCAAGTAATGTTAGCTGCTCTTATTATTATTTTACAGGTGAGAAAGCTAGATATTGGTGAAGTTTCATCATGTTAGCAAAGTCACACATCTTTAGGAAATAGAGGTGGGGTTTTAACCTCATTTCATTAACTAAAGAATTAATTAATATAAGCTTCATTAGAGCAGGGACTTGTTCTTAACAGGGTCTAGAATGCCTGGCATATAGTAGATGCTCAGTACAGATTTGTGGTGTTAATTACCTAGTTAAAATATTTATGGTGCTTGAGTGTAACTTACCAAGCCTCTGTCCCTTCCAATGGCTGACATCCTCTCAGAGTATCTTGTCTAAGGACCTCATTTTACGGATGAGGAAACTGAGGCCTAGCGAGGAGAAGGGACTTGCCCGAGGCCACAGAGCCTCTCAGAGGCTGGTCAGAACTCTTACCTAGGTGTCTGGACTTGTGGGCCAGTGCTCCTTCTACTGTGTCAACCAGCACACCAACCACCTGCAGACGTTTGGATGCAGATTCTGATTCAGAGGATCCAGTGTGGCCTGCGGTTTTCATTTCTAATAAGCTCCCAGGTGGTGTCAAGGCTGCTGGTCTATAGACTGCCTCTAGGGAACAAGGGTGTTGGGGACCACAAACTTTTGAGAGCAGGGATCCCTGAGCGCCGAAGCAGTTGGTGCCACGATTCCACGTCGAAAGGCCAGGGCCTGTTCCTCTTCCTGCCACACGTAATCCAGGTGCTGTCAACGGGCAGCAGCAACACCTGGTTGTGGGGTCACAAATTCACCCAGGCGCCCGGCTGTTCCTGACGAGCCTGCGCACTAAATCAGTCATCTGACAGAACTGGCCAGACCGCCCAGCGTGGGGGTGTGGAGCTGCTGGGCCTGGCGCTCCCAGCCAGGGTGTCTGCAGCGTGGGCTGCTCAGGTGGGCTAGAATCAGGCCTGGGTTTGAAACTGGGATCTGCCACTTTTTCCGCAGGAGGGCTTTGGCGAGCTGCTTTCCTCCTCAGAGGCTCAGTTTCTTCACTAATAAAATGGGATACTTACCTCCTCACAGGAGGTTGGGAGGCTCCAGTGACATACATGCATATGATGTCCTCAGCTGGTATATAGCAAATGCTTGAAAATGTTTGTTTCTCTTTTTTTATTTCTATGGGAGCCATTTGGACAATGGACATTTATTTTCTCTCAGTCTCCAACCCTTGGGCCGTGGACTGGTACTGTTCTGTGGCCACACAGTAGGAGGTGAGCGGCAGGAGAGCAGTGAAGTTTCATCTGTATTTGCAGCTGCTCCCCAGCACCAGCATCACCGCCTCAACTCCACCTCAGAGCATCAGGCATTAGATTTTCATAGGCGCACGGTCCCTGGTGCCAAAATGGTTGCAGACGGCTGTTCTAGGAAATATCTGGTGACGAGGGTGGGAGGAGTGGAGTATTGTTCAGCTTCCTGCACATGGGGCCAGAGAGCTGGAGTACCTGTGGGAGGGATCCTGCATCCTAAATGTGATATCATCCTGGCCTCTGCCCTTTCTCTTACCTTGCATGTCCAGTCAATCACCAATTCCTCTTCTTCTGAGCATCTTCCAGGTCTGTCCACATCTCTCATCTCCAATGCCTAAGTAAATAGACTGTCCTTGGTGATTTACCAGTAGTTTACTTAACCTTTGCAAGCCCCCTGTAAGACTTGTGAGAGAGGTCTTTACAGATGGAAAAATCTAGGCTCACAGAGGTCAAGTGGCTTCTCCAGTGGTAAAGTCAAGATGAAACCCATGTCTGTTGGACTGTGCATTAGCCATTACACATTAGCCTAGTATACTCAGCTGTAAAATGAGGGATCTTTACAGTTTTACATTATTTTACATCTAATACTTGATCTTGCCTGTGCAGAGACCTGCCTTTGTCCAGTCATTGGGCTACTTCCCTTCTCTCCCAGCTCCATGTTCCAAACTTCCAGTGTCACTGGTCATAGTCAAGGCCTGGCTGCCCACCCAGGTCCCCTTAGTCAAGCACATCTTTGAATTAACGTGACACAGATTCATCTTGATGTCTTGAATTTCCTTTGGAAAAATTACACGCTTGATCTTAGCCAAAAGGCTGAGAAGTGATTCCCCTGGAGAAATTATAGATGATAAATCTTTCACTATAGATGACTGCTGAGCTCCTTAAAAATTTTTTCATACTCCCCTGTCCCATATCCAATGTCCCTAGTTCAAGCAACCACCAGCTCTTAGCTTTCTTTATAAGCTCCTAGAATTGGCATCTTCACTTCTCCAATCTCTGCTCCATACTATGACTAGACTGTGTTTTATAAATGCAAATCAGATTGCTATTCCCCTGCATAAAACCCAGAAAAGTCTCCCTTATCCTGGAATAAAGTTCTGACTTCTCACTTTGACCAGTGAGGGACTTTGTGATCTGGTTCTTTCTGCCCCCACTTCCCTAGCCTGTCACACCCCCACTTTTGTCACTGCAGCCACATTCCCTAACATCTAGAACAGTGTCTGCCCTTGAGTGGGTAATGGTATTAGTTTGGTAGGGCTGCTGTAACCAAGTACCATGGGTACTGGGGTGGCCTAAACAATGGACATTTATTTTCTCTCCGTTTTGGAGGCCAGAAGTCCAAGATGAAGATGTTAGCAGGATCGATTACTTCCGAGGCCTCTCTCCTTGGCTCGTAGATGGCTGTCTTCCCCCTGTGTCTTCACATGGTCTTCTCTCTGTGTGTGTCTATGTCCAATCTCCTCTTTGTAGAAGAACACCAGTTACATTAGGGCCTACCCTAATGACCTCGTTTGAACTTAATTGCCTCTGTAAAGACCCTGTCTCCAAATACTATCACATTCTGAGGTACAAGGGTTAGGAATTTGGGGGAGACTCGATTCAGCCCACAACAGTAATGAGCTGTTACTGAGTAATGAGAGAGTTACTGAATAACTGAATGATGGAGCATGGGCAGGCGAGGTAATTAAATGTGCAGGCTCTGGAGTTAGTTTGGGTTGGAGTCCTGGTTCTATCTCTTACAATAGTGGGAGCGTTTCCAAAGCACTTAGATCAGGATTGATACATTTATTTTCTTTTAGGAGCCAGATAGTAAATATTTGAGGTATTTTGGGTCATACATTCTTGGTTGCAACCATTTATCTCTTCTGTTGGATTGCAAAAATAGCCATAGGTAATATGTAGATGATTAATCATGTCTGTGTTCCAATAAAACTTTATTTAAAAAAATGTGCTGTGGGCCAGTTTGTTGACCCTTGACACTTTGAGCCTGTTTTCTCATCCACAAATGGAGATAATAATACTTTCATCCTGGGCTGATGCAGAGTACGTATGATAGTTAATAGTCTTTAGCTAAATTTAATGAGCTCTTAATTAATGCCACTTCTGTGATATTGTTGTTGTTATTATTATCATTATTATTTTGTTGTAGCATTATAAGGAAAACATCCTGGTACGAGAGCCCTGGATTAGGAATCAGGAAATTTGAGTCTGACTGTGTTTTTTTCACTATTTATGTGATTGGCGGCAAGTGATTTCCCTTCTCTGAACTTAGCGCCTCCTTCTGTAAGACAGGGAGTATAATGCCTGGCTCAAAGGCCAGAGAAGAGATTGTAACCTGCAAAGTCCACTCTCAGTTGCCTTATAACCACGAGGACGGGAAAGGAAGTCCTCCAGTCTGCTGATGGTAGGTGAGCACAGGAAGGCTTTTATTAGGCTGCTGATCAAGTGACCTCCTGTTGTCCCCTTTTATCTGACACCTTGAACCCGCTTCCTGACCTCCTTCCCTACTCAGACCCTTACCACTGCACCATTGCTGTGGGACCAGCTTCTCCCACGGATTAGAAAGGACCCTTTCATAGGAAGTGCTTTAACTGGCCAAACTGAAAACATTTCTCACAGTCACCCAAACTGGGCAGTGTCCAGAGCCATGAGACAGTTTTTTGGGGGGAGGGGCTGGGGTGGGAGATTGGATGGAGCAGGAGGAGACAATGTGACAGTTCTGTGTAGCAATGCTTCTCACAGTGCTGGCTGTGAGACAGAAGGTAGAGCTGATCTGCAAATGCTCTTTTTAGAGGCATAATTTCTCTACCAACTTACAGCACTTAGACATCTCTTGAGGTTGTTTCAGACCTGATCCTTTTTTCTGCGTGGATACATGTGCACAGGGTGTGGAGGCTGCTGGAGGCCTTCATCCCTCACCTTTGGGTGAGGAGGTTGGAGCTTGCCATGAGAGAGTGAAGTGGGCAGCTAATATACCTGCTGCCTCTTGAGCATGTCTGTGTGCCAGGCGCTGCCCTGGGTGGTTTATATGCATCCTTTCTTTTAGCGAGATAGGCATTACTCTTCACAGTTTTCAGATGAGGAAAACTGAGTCTCAGCAGTTCTAAGTTCCTTACCTTGCACATCAAAACTCACTCCGCATTTCATAAAGGGACAAAAGCCTCATCTGGGGCCCCTGGACCGTGAAATCAAAATGCTTCCTTAGCCCTTAGGGAGATGGCCTAGTTTGAATTTCTTAAGATTCCAATTCAAGAAGTGTGCCCCTCACACTCCACACCTCCCATAGCCTAAGGACAATTTTCTATGCTCTCAGCCTGGCCTGAGGTTTTCTTGCTCCTGTACTGCACCCGCTCATTCCCATCCTGATTTCAGGGCACAGGATGGGAACTGAGGAGATTTTCTCAGCTGGAAACCTCAGGATGGATAGGAGAGGTAAGCTGGGAAGAGCATGGGTTTGGATGGGAGTGGGGCAGCAACAGGGTTTGACTCTCATCTTCACTTTCTGACCTCCTGGCCTTAGAGTCATCACCAGACCTCTCTGTGCCTGCTTCTTTGTATGTCATTGGGTACAATGTTACCTAACTGGCAGATAGGGGTTAAATGACAGTATTTTGTAACTTACCCAGCTCAGTGATTGGCACTTACTAATGACAGCTATTATCAACACCAATTGTCATAATGGATTTAGCAGAGGCCAGTGGAGCCTAGAGCACCCAGGCCAGCTGAGCTAGTGGCCACTGCTGCCCAGGAAGTGCTTGTGGCAAGTGGGAGCTGCTGAAGGGGAAGTTTTGTTCACAGAGATGAGGGCAGGGTGAAAGAGTGTGGGAGGGAGGTGATAAAACGATACTGCTCTTTCTATTTCCTAGTCCAAGACCAAGGTTTAGGTCCCAGTCTTCTGAAGAGAGGTGTCCAAGGCAGAGGCTAAAGATGTGATTTTTATAAAGCCCTTTGTGAGGTTTGGGTTCCAAGCAGGGCTGCTTTGGGGCACTGGAGGCAAAGCGAGACTCAAGTGTAGGGAGGAAGGCCCCTTCCCCAGTGATGCATGGAATATGGAGCAACTCAAGGCTGCTGCGGGGACGGAAGGAGGGAATGGTGTCGTAGAGGAGCCCTACCCTAGCAGCCTTAGATACCATTGAGGGGAGCACAGAGCTCAGTGTTTTTGAGATGTCTCAAAGAATCCCAGGAGTACTTTGAAGAGGGCTGAACTCCAGTAGCAGGTGAGTGCTCGGGCCAATAACATCTGAATTGTTAATGTCACCTTCTTTATCCTGACAGCCTGCTGAGGTTCCTAGGGGATGTGATGCTATTGGTCTTGATTCTAGAACTTATTGAGCTGAGGGAGGCATCCCAATCAGCGGCGATGGGCTAAGCTGCTGGGGCAACTAGCAGGTGGCAGTGGGCTGAGCTGCTGGGAAGAGCTTTGATTGGACTGGCAGCAGGCCAGGATGGAGTGGGAAGAGGAGGGAGCAGGGCCATGAAGACCACCTCCAGGCCCCTGGGAGAGCCCTGGGCTCAGGCTGATGGGCTTGGATTCAGGGAAGGTGTTGGTCTAAAAGCAAAGGCTAGGCAGGGTTACAAGGGCTTGTCAGACTGTGCCGCGGTGACTAATATTTGGTGAGACAGTACTGTGGACTAGTGCTTAAGTGCAGGAACTGAAGCCAGACTACCAGGGTTCAGATTTCAGCTCTATGGCTTCCCAACTCTATATCCCTAGGCAAATTACTTAGCCTGGCCAGGCACTTAGAACATGTTAAGTAAGCATAGCATAAGTGTCAGCTTTTATTGCATGTCTATTACCTTATGTGCCAATGGTTATACATTCAAGGTGGGTGAAGTCTAATCCTACAGCTGGGCCTTCAGCGGATCTGCCTGTGAGAAGATGGAGGTGAGAGGCTAAAGAAACAGGCTACAGATAACAAAATTTGGTCTTCCAAAAGCCCCCTAGTAAACAAATAACAGTAATAAACATTAAGAATATTTCTAACTGGGAAAGGAACATATGCATATTGTTATAAACATTCAAACAATATAAAAGGTATGAAAACCACATTTTCATCTGACTCCAGAACCTTCTTCTAGTCCTTGAGAGGATAATTTTCTGAAACAGCTCTTGCACATACAAATGTGTATGAATGTGTGTGTATGTGGGCAATATTCATACTATTATACACCTCAAAATTATTCTATTTAGCTAATATTTATTGAGTTCTTATGATTTACCAAGCACAATGCTATTATGGTCGCATGCATTTTCTCTTTTAGTCCTGTAATGATCTTTTGTGGTAGTCATTGGTATCGGTTACTTTGACTGTTATACAGATGAGGAAAAGGAGGTTCGGAAAGGAAAGTTCACAGTCACCCACTGCCAAAGAACTGAAGACCGGAGGAGCTGGGAGTCAAGGCAGGTACATTCCCTGCCACCTCATGTTGCTTGTCAATGCTTGCTGGGAAAATGCTTTCTGTGAATTTCCTAATTCCACTTCAGAAGGTCTAAAATGGGCTCTCAATGCTTAGGGCTGTAATTAGAAACTCAATAGAAAATCCGGGGCAGAGTTCATGCCTTGGGGCTCATGGCTCATTCACGTGTCCATTTGTTAATTGTTACCTGTAGAAGTTGTGTTGGTTCCCATGGAATGTGGCTGGGCCTTGATGTTAGGTCCAACTGACCTAAGTTGAATTTGTGTGTGTGCATGTGTATGCACGTGTATGACACATGAGTCAGAGAGACCCGAGAAACATGAACATTGCAGATTCCCTCTTGGCAAAGACTGAAGGGGATAGTGGGATAAACCTTTACCTAACCCCTCATCCCTTTATTTTCATCATTTTTATAAAAAAAATCAAAGGCCTGTCCCAGAGAAAGGAGTGATGCTTGATTTTGGTAAAGCTCTAAAACAGGATCATAACATTTACTTTGCTCTGTTTTTGTGGAGACTGGAGATAATACTACATATTTGTACTCCTCTAACTGGGTCGTCACAACTCTGATTACACAGTCATACCTGTCAGGGCCTCAAGAAGGCATAGGCTGGCTATGAGGTTCTAAACTGCAGATGCTCAGTAAATTAGAATATACAATTGCTTTTTAATTTAAAGAGAGCCTGAACATACTAGGGGGAAATAAATCATAGTGGTCGAGGACACGATCTCTGGAGTCAGACAGTCTGGGTCCAAATTCTGGCTCCAATACTTGTTGGCTGTGTAAACTCAGGTGAGTTGCTTAACCTCTTTATACCTCAGTTTTCTCACCTGCAGAATGGAGGTAATAACAGCATCGGCTTCACAGGGACACCATAAACGCTAAAATTAGTGCATGTAAAAAGCTGAAAGCAGCATCTCTTTTAAGTGCTCAATAAATGTTAGTACTATTGTGTGGAACAGAAGGTAAAAATCACATTCATTTAAAAGATAAAACAGGATACTTCAACAAGTTTCAAACTCGCTCCAGCTGTCCTTAGCCTGTATTTTTACAAGCAGCTGAGTTCTCATATTCATTCTGTGCATTAGAGATGTGTTCAGGAGAAGCTTGAGAGGTGCCATGTCTGTATGCTGCCTGGTACATGGTTGGTAAAAAGTACATTATAGCTGTCATCATCAATATTGATAGTATCGTCCAAAGGGGTGTCATATCTGTCAGTTTTGAGAGGTCAGTGTGAATACTTGCATCTTCTGGTTGAGCATGGCTCTCAGAGGTGTTTGTTAGTCCTAGGAAGAAATCAGAGCTAATTTTTTAATTTTATTTTTTTAAGATTTGGGGGTTCAAAAGAGGTCTGACTTCTCCCTGTTGATTCACCGGGTAGCTATGTAGGGCTTTGATAATTTCTAAAGATCCTATCTATTATTGGAGGACAAAGATTAGCCATCTTGAAAGAGCTTCTAAAAAATTGCTGGCTAATAAATATATGAAAAGAATGTAACCTCTTTAAAACCACCCAAGTGTAAATTAAAACAACTGAAATGTACTCTTCTTTTTTGAAATTAGTCAATACTGGGAAACTGATAAACTCAGTGCTGACAATGGGATGGTGAGATGGGCTTTGCCATAGGGTTGAGTTATATGTGATCCTGTAAAGTGAAAATTACATATAATCCACATCACCTTTGAACAACTCACCTTTCGTATAGTACATGTGACTTGAGCTTTATAATTCGTCATACTAATAGATTTAAAACCTTTCTGTTTTGAAAATGTCTCTCACTCTCAGAAACACATTGTATGTGGGGAAATCTCTGTAGCTATCACTCTGTTTCTTGCCATATTTGGTTCATCTCTCAAACTCTCCTCCCTACCTTTATTTTGCTGCAATATTGTGAAGCGAATCATAGATATCATGTCATTGTGCACTAAATATTGTCTACATTAAAAAAAGTGAAGCTTTTTGTTTACTTAACCATGATGTCATTATCACACCCAACAAAATTAATAAGTTTATTGATATCATCAAAAATAGGTTTTCTTTATTTTCTAAAAAGTGTCTTTTTACAGTTGGTTTATTTAATTCAGAATTTCTATAAGGCCCACATGTTCACTCTAATTCTTTTGCATAATATAGAGTTGAGAAGCTCTAGGCCAAATTAGAGAGAGGGGGAAAAAAAAGGAAAGGATAACTATAATTATAGCTAATTGAAATGGTTTAATGGAAGTAATGTTTTGAAAACTATCAATGTGCTTTTCTATTTTGCTTTCTTCCCTGCTTCACCTTTGCTCTAGCTGTCTTGAGGCAACCCTGATTCTGGGGGAAGGTCATGATTTATAAAGGGAAGAATGCAAAAAGAAAGAACAAGTTAATATTCCTCCTTTGACATGTAAAATAGAAATATTCAGAAAGAAAAGAACTTTGCAAGCCAGGTGTTATCTTGAAAAAGGATTTATTTCTACATTCTTTTAATCTTCCCTTTTAACTTTTCAACTGTGCAGCCTGATTGATTCAACTTATGAAATTCCCCCAGTGTGTATAAAAAATACCCCTATACTCCATTAAGGCATCTCCAAGAGGCTGAGCAGAAGATGAGGGCATGATGTAGTGGTGGGAGGAATATCTGACCTTTTGCGGCCCCATGAGATTGTGAGAAGGAGATAGAAAGAGAAAGGATAAATGAGGAGGTGAGAGATCAATTTAGATTGGGTGTTCTCCTAACTTTGGCTCAGAAAGTAGGGAGGCACATTGGATAAGTGGGGCTGTCATCAAGGACAGAGGTGGCTCTGGTCCTTCTCACCACTTAAGGCTCTGCTGAATAGACTGTCATCTTGCGGTGTGACCACATCCACATGGCTACGCAATGGGATCTCAAAGTTTAGCTTTCTTGGAACCATCCTTATTTCCAGTGAAAATGATGGGAATTTGACTGAGGAGTATGCCATTGGGGGTTGCCATAGTTGGACGGGGCAAGGTGCTCTGGAACAAGGGCTGCATGGTAGACGACCCCGACCAGGCCAAATTGGAATCATAACAAAAGGGAAGGAATCCAGAGTCAACAAAGGAGTCTGAAATACCAGGGAGTGTTGGTATGAGGCAGAGCCATCCAGGCAGTCCCCTGGCCCTGACCAGCTGAGGAAAACCTAGACTGTAAGTTACTCTAGCATAGACACAGAATTTGGCTGTAAATCCCAGGGACCCCCACACAATCTGGCCAGATGAGCCAGAGCAGCCAGAGGAATGATTTTTCAACTTCCATGAGATTATGTAAGCCCCACCTCCCCCTACTTATGCTCAGATGTCATCTTGGAGAGGAGCCAGGAAGGGAGCCAAAATGATAGGTCTGAGAGACTAAGCCTCTATTTTCCCTTAGAGAGTAACATTCTTCGAAGGGATCATTTATATTATCATGTTATGCTAAGGTTCAAACCTGATTAGACATGAAAGTAATCAGGTTGTCCTTTTGAATGGCTTTTGACATCAAACGCATCAAACGCACTCAGAGGACAAAGTTAGTCATTATCGAAGGTTTTCTAAAAATATTCTAACTGATAAATATATATATATATATAAAGTTAACCTCATTAAAAGTCAACTAAAACAACTACCCCATACTTTCTTCTCTGAAATCAGTAAACATTGGAAAAATTAAAAACTTTACTAGTTAGGAGGGAAAATTCTAGATAATACAAAGGAGCCACATGTTTTTGGTCGATCTTAGTTTTGATAGGAGTTAAATGTTGCCCCTTAGTGCAACACTAACATTATCGCCCTTGCTATGTGCCTGGTGCGGTTTTAAGAAATTTAGATGTGTTATTTCACTAACCCTTCATAATAACTCTACGAAATATATACTCTCATTGTTCTATTTCCTAAGTGGGAAAACTGAGCCACAAATAGGCTAAATACCTAGCTAAGTTAGCATAGTTAAAAAATGGTACACCCAGGATTTGAATCCAGAAAGTCAGATGTGAGGGCCATTAACCGTACTCTCTGCCTGCTCAGATTTGGGCACTCAAATCCTTCTGCCTATGTGACAACTATGAGATCCTTAGCTCTGGCAGTGGGTGGGAGGAAACTTTAAAGCATTTATTTTTGTTTCTGGTCTATTTTAGCATTGAACCTCTATAAGCTTAATGTGTATAGATAGATTTGTTTGTTGTGAGGATTGATATATGTCTGAAAACGCCTAGCATATGCTGAGCCAGAGCAGGTGCTCCATCAGTATTGCTCATTGAATCTAAATCTTGCTTCGTCAGTTCATTTGTACACATTATTCTTTGAAAAATGTCTAGAGAAGAACTTGGCCACTTGCTTCCTATCTTTCTAAGTTGGCATTTCCTGTTGTGGCTTCACTGAAAAGTATTTCTCTCATGTCTTGGATTTTCTATCTCATCTTGTGAAGGGCTGTGCTCCTGGTAGCTCCTGCCCTTTCAGCCTGGGCTCCAGAATAAATGCCCACGGAGTAGACCTGACCCAACCACAATCTGGCCAAACTCAGCTGTCCAGCAGACTGAAGCAGAGTTTCCCAGCCAAGTCTAGTCTGGATCAGCTGAACCAGATTTGACCTGCAGACTTGTAATTATGAGAATAAATACTTCTTGTTGAAAGCTATTGAGTTTTGGAGTGTTTGTTATGCAGCATTTTAGAAACAAGACCTGACAAATACAAGGTATGTTGTAAACTCCACGTGGAGGTCAAATATGTGAGTGATGCGACCTGCTGCTTGTGCAAACATAAATGAGTATAACTTTAGGAAAGTAATAAGGACTTATATACCAGAACTTTATTTTCTACACTAGAAAATAATAGGGTTATGGACAAAAGTTAATTACAGTATTGTTTCTAATAGTGAAAATTAGAAATAATCTTTAAAAAAACAACATTAGAATCATGATCAAATAAACTACGGTTTAGCCATATGAGGGAGTATTACACAGTCCTTAGGATTAGGTTCAGTTAAACACTGAAAATTGTGATGTAAGCCAGGTTGAAAATGATTTCTCTCAATAAATGAAGAAGTCTGGGTCAAGGCAATCCAAAACTGGTTTAATGACTCAACAGTCACTTTCCAGCTTTTTGCTCCATCATCCTCAGAACGAGGCTTCTGACTTCACGGTTCTAGATGAATGCTGGCGCACAAGCCATCACATCTGTTATTCCAAGCAACATGGTGGAAAAAGGAGCAAAGTGGACATGCTCACTTTAAGGAGACAGCTTAGACTTCCTTGAATAATATAAATTTTATTTATATCTCAGTGGTTAAAATTTAATCACAACAATGTGCCCAGCTAAAAATTTGGGTACTGTAACTATGGAAGAAAAGGAGTCTAAATATTGGGAGACTCACTTAGTTGTTAAAATTATAAATATGAATACCTCCAAGGTGTCCTGTTTACAATTTACTTTAGTATCTGATATCTATAGACTTTACGCCTCAGATGAAAGATATCTTCATCCTTTGTTGGAACAAAGAGTTTGTTGGAACAAAGGATGTAAGAGTATTTCCTGTGGACTAAGTGTGGACCAAGGGGCAAAGGAAGCTAGTGTGTGTAATGCCTAGAGCTGGGAATAGACTCAATAGAAAGAGGCAAGAGTTAAATTTCTGGATTCCTAGGGGCTGCAGAAACAGTTTGCAATAAGCTGCAGAGGAATACATTATTGTTATTATCCAGGGAACTGCAGGTGTGGGGTCTCTGAGAAGCAATTAAATTATATTTAAAGAGTGAGCTTTAAACACTGGTGAGCTGAGAGTGTGGTAAAGCTATCTTATAGCAGTGTCAGTCTGTTAAGAATGTCCCTGACTTTCTTATCTTGCCTTTCTTTCCTCTCTCTTCAACCCTGGTGGGTCAGGAAGCACAGTTAGCAAGAAGAATGAAAAAACATGGAAGTATAAAGTGAAGAAGGGAAGACGAACCATAACTTTTCTCTACCTTTCCCTACCCAGCTCAGGCAAACTCCCCTAGTGATGGGGAGCGGGGAGTAACGGACTTTTTGAATGAAGTTTGGAGTTTTGATTATTTACTGGGACTTTTAAATGATCAAATTGAGACTAAATTTGTGATGTAAAAAAACCCATGGGACATTTAAAATAAAAATCACATAAGTGCGAACAGAAGATTCATGAGAACTGCCATAGTTTTTATCCAGAGGATGGGAAGAAATTTTCCCCATTGAATTAATTTTAAGCGCTATAGGAAACAAAAATAAAGGTACTACATCCTCTAGGTCCTGTACAAGTTACATATAGGACAATTTTTATGTAATAATATTAACTGAAAAGGCAATGTACAGATTTATATGTAATATAACATTACTCAACTATGTGGTGGGGGGGGAGTAGAGAGAGAGGAGGAACATGAGGAGACGCTTGTGCAAGAGTTTGTATGTGTCAGAAGATGGAAGTGATTAGATGTGTTAGGCAATGAGTGTGAGAACGTGTGTATGAGGGAGTCAGTGTGTGTCTGTGTCCGAGTGAACGAACAGCTGTGCAGTAAATGTGTCACCGACAGTGCATGCTGAGGTCTGTGTGTGCACAGGGATGACTGTGTAGGATTTCTTGTGAGCAGGGATGACTGTGTAGGATTTATTTCATCTCCCCTCTGCGGATCTGGCTGAGGAGGACACTGTCCCAGCTGCTGGGATGTAAAGTGATGTTGGGGGAGGGGGAAGTCCTCTTTATATCTGGCCAGGAAGTGCCTTTAAGGGGGGCTTGGAGAGCAACAGATGCCAGGGGATGGGTGATGTGGTCTGACCTCATGTCCCCTGTCTCACTGTGAGAACAAGGAAGAGATAATAGATGCACTGTTTGCACAAGAGATACTGGGAACTGATTATGGGATTATGAAACTAAGTGGCTATGGAATTTCTAAGTTGGGAAGGCCCTGAGGGTGATCTAAAGAAGACCTATTTCCTCAATGTAGAATGGGGCCTGAAGTCCAGAGGAGGAAAGTCATTTACCTTTGATCACATAGACTTGACCTTGACCCCTAAAGAGGTCTCAGGGACTTGGACTAGAGAAAGGGCAGCGAGGGCGGGCGGTTAAACCAAGGCTCCAGGAACCATGATGAGCACAAGAGAAGTAAGACTCATAATAATGACTGTTGAACTCTTACTCTGCACAGGACACTTTGGGCTGAGCACTTTGTATGTATAATAATCCTTCCCATCCTTAAGCAGCCTGTGAGGTAGGTGCTACCATTGTCCCTTCAGGAAGCTGAGGCACAGAGAGGTTAACTAACTTGCCCGAGGATACACAATTGACAAATGTTGGCACTGGATTCAGACTTTTTGGCTTCCCAAACCCAGGCTCTTCACCACTACAAAGGGATCATGTTTTTCAAGAGATGAACATTTAACAGTTAGCTGTGGAAAGTACTCTTTAGAATCATTTGGATCCAGATTCAATTCCGGATCCAACATTTACTAGTTGTATAAATTAATGAAATTTAAAAAACTTTCAACTGTTGAGCACTGTAACTAATGCTCTTCTAAGTGTTGTACATGACAGCAGATGTAACTTTTTAAAATAATTTGATGAGAGGCATTATTATTATTTCCATTTTACTGAAGAAAGAATTGAAGCTCAGAGAGGTTAAGTAACTTTCTTTAAGCAGACCAGGCAGGGTCTAGTTAGAAGATAGAAACCATATGATAATTTGAATAGAGAACATATAGTATAAAGAATTGTATACTAGTTATAGAGAATATTAACTAAGTGGTAAAGATAACACTAAAGAATGCATGGATAGGGGATTAAGTCACAGCCTCTACCTCTAGGGTTGAAGCAAGGTACCTGTGAAATAATAAACAATACACATACTGCCCTAGAATCCTAACACAGAGCTCCTAAAGACCTCTAATTTCCTGAGTGATGGAGGGGATAGGAGTGTCTTACATAGAGTCCCCAAATCTCTTGGAATTTTCCGGTGATAGGAGCATCTTTTGTTTTAATGACGTGACTCCTGAGTAGGCTCCTGAATGGGGCTTGGTCACCAGAAAGACCAAGCATGATTAGAATTTGGAACTTTCAGCCCCATTCCCCAACCTCTAGGGAGGGGTGAGGAGTTGGAGCTTGAGTTAATAATTGATCATGCTTGTGTGATGAGGTCTTTGTAAAAATTTCCTAAACATTGGAGTTCAGAGAACTTCCAAGTTGATGAATCCATCCACATGCCAAGAGTGTGGAACATCCCAGCTCCATGGGGACAGATACTTTTGTGCTCAGAACTCTTCCAGATCTCACCCTATATACCTTTTCATGGAGCTATTCATCTGTAGCCTTTTTTGTATCCCTTATTTTAATTTATTTTATTTTTTAAATGTATTTTTTGATTACAGTTGACCTACAACATTATATTAGTTTCAGGTGTATGACACTGTGATTATGTCTTTTTTATAATAATAAGCCGGCAAACATATTTCCCTGAGTTCTGAGAGCCACTAGAGCACATTCTTGGACGTGAGGAGGGGGTTGTGGGAACCTCTGATTGACTGGTTGGCCAGAAATCTAGCTGACAACCTGGGACTTGTGACTGAATCCAAAGTCATAAGGCACTCTTGTGGGACTGAGCCCTTAACCTGTGGATCTGCACTAGCTCCAGGTAGTTCCTGTCATGATTGAATTGTAGGACATCCAGTTGGTGTCTGAGAGGTGAAGCATTAGCCGGTGTGGTAACCCCTCACATGTGGTGTCAGACATATTGTGAGAAGAGGAAACGAGGGGTTTTCTTTTAAAATGCCAGAAAGGAACAAATTGGAAAGACGACTTGCACTCCATAGGCTGAGATTCAGACCTCATTGGAGAGGGTGAGACTGTGGTCCACTGGATGGTGGAGAGGTTTGCTGAGGTGCCACAAGTGGGAAACCAGCTCCTGGGGTGCCAGCAAAACTCTCTAAGGATCTGCCTTCTTGAGTGTGATGAAGACCCCCCTGGGGGAGCTGTTCATGAGAGTGCTGCTGACCTTTGTTGGGGGGCTGCCTTCTGGGGTCCACAGGAGCAAGAGGAAAGAAAACATACGGAACCAGGAAGAAAAGAGTCTTTCTCCTGTAGTATCCTCTAGCGACCTCTACTGACAAAGCTTAACATTACGCCAGCAAAGGAGAAAGTTCACAGGGTCCAGCTCCCACATCACAAAGCCGGCAATGAAGGATGAGTATAGGGCTGAGAAGTGATACATTAATAATAGGCACAGCAAGTATTATAACCTATTAAAACCCAAGTTTATCTGACACCAAAGCCCAAATACTTTTTACTTTCATATTGACCTTTTTTTGACCTTCAGCCTTCCCATTTCTAAACTGGCAGCAACAATGCTGGTCTCACAGGGATGCTGTATGTATTAAATAAGACAAGGTATATATGGGTTGGGGACATTATGGAAGTTCAGTAGGAAGTTAGTTGCCTACTAGCCTGTCTGTTTATAGAATTGCGGGATTGTAACACCATACGAGACTGAAGTCATTATCAAGCCATTTTTCTAATTTTACAGAAGGCAAAACTGAGAGACAGAGGGAAATGATTTATCTCAAGTCAACACCTACCAGTGGCAGAGCAATAATTAGGTTCTGGGCCTCCTGACACCTCTTTTGTTTGTCTTCTTACTCAACTCTGCCACCTCACATTTGATATTTTAATTTAGAGCAAAAGCGAGGTGGTTCCATATGAAATTATTTAACATTGGCTGGCTTTGTACTTAGTTGCATAATCAGAGAACTTTCTTTTGTCTACAGGAACGAAGGTTATTTTGGTCAATTCAAGTTTTCCTTAAAGATTGAATTAGTGATTTTATTTCATTACTGAATTGACAACAAGTAATAAGCCAAGCTCGTTAATAACATTAACCTTCTGACATGGAGAGGGCATAGAACTAATATTCCACTGCCACAGTTTCCTTCCCTTACTGCTCAGGGATCTGGGAATCACAGTCCAGCCAGAGTCATCTGGGCAGCCTGCAGTCCTTTCTCCGTTCTCTCAGGACTTTCTGTTCATGGGTTTCTCTTCCCATCTGCATCCATAAGCATGGTTTTAGCTGTGTCCTCCAAACTAATAATTCCTGAGCCCTTGTCTTCAGGCCATACCTCTCTGACCTGACCACCTTGAGACCTTTCCATCTAAAGCCTTCTGGACATGTCCACATGGAAGTCCCTAAGCACTTCAAACTGTCCCTCCCACAACAAACATCTCCTTCCAGATCTGTTGCTCCTGCCTCCCTATCTCCTGAAGTGGTGCTTCTGTTCACCAGATGCTCAGGGAAGACTATCTGCTTGAAACCCTTTTGTTACTTCCTAGTTTAACTTCCTAACATAAACCTGCCTGAGCAGGTCAGTGTTGACCCCTCTCACTCACACTGTCCCATTCTTCCTTTTATTCATTTCCTCGTATCTTCTAGTGCATCAAAGACTTTCCTGTCCAAGGCCGTCATCCAAGCTGTTTTCTCTGTCTGTGGCACTAACCTCCAAATCCAGATCCCACAGCCAGTGTAGGGCTGGCTGTTGTCTGTCTAACCATATAAAAGAGGTCCTAATGTTTGAAATTAGTCACTTAAAATGAGCAAACTTAAAATAAGGAGTATGGTTTCATCACAAAGAGTAAAAGAGGGCAAAGGTTTGCTGGGAAACCTTTGAAAAACCTTTGGTAATTTTGAAGAATTATCATCATGCTTATCCTGTCTTATATTTAACAAAATTTAGATTGCATTGCAATTACATGCAAGTGGCTTACAGAGAACCAAGAATGAGTCAAATGTTGGTTTCTTTGGTAGTTTTCTTGATAGCATTGTATGCTAGCACAAAATGCGTTGTTTACTTGTGACTTCTGCAGCATGATCGAAAGCAGGGCAATTGGTGTAAATACAATAGAAGTCATTAATTTTTTCATGAACTTTATTTATATTAGAAATGCTCTCTTTCAAAGCACTATCTTATCGTTATCCTTTTTGATTAGCTTGTCTTTAATGGCTAACTGGTCTATCTGCCAGGTTATCATTTATTACTGACTGCTGTGACTCTTGCAGTTCCTTAGCATCATTTTCATTGACTTCATTGCAGTATTACTTTGTAGGCCATTACTTGTATATTCCTTGCATTATTATAGTGGCACATTTGGCTATGAAGGGGAGGCCTTCTGCTCATCTTGTCCACTTCTTTGTGGGTCATAAACTTTAGTGTCAAACAGTGTGTGTGTGTGTGGGGGGGGGTTGTTCTTTGAACGAGGTTACTTTTACAGGTAGTGAGTATATTAGTGAATGTTTCGTGTTCAATCTTTCCTTCCCTACCTAACCTCATAACAGTGGGAATTCTGATAATGCATGATCAGGCACCAAAGATGTCCTACAGAAGTCATTCTCAGAGCTTGTGCCCCCCCCATATATATTGCCTGACATTCTTCACAGCAGAACCCAGGGGCTTTCATGGACCCTCACTGTCTCCTGAATTTAATAAATTTTCACACGCTCGAAGTTGGCTAAGAGCCTTTTGATTTCTTATAAGGGAGCCCTGGCCTCCTAGTGGGGCCCAAGCAACCTTATCTGGGGCATGGTCTTGTGAGACACAGAACATGTCTTCTCTTTTGTTTCTTTGCATTCTCCAAGCACATTCTATACATAACTGTAGAACATTGGGACTGGGATAGACAATATATTATGTTCAAATCAGCATTTATCAAGGGTTACCCTATGCCAGAATTTTTTTCATATGATCGACATTATCTTCAGACCTTTTCCATAAGGTTGCTGGTTTTTCAATCCCCATTTTAGAGGTGGGGCTCAGAGACAGTGACTTGTTTCTTGAGTTTCAAGTCTCATAGCTAAGGACTGGAGCTTGGAAAAGGACTGTGGTGTCCTACTTTAGCTCCAGGACCTTTCACTTAATCTACAAATGAGGAAGAGGAGGCCCAGAGATGAGAAAGGATCTGCCCAGAGGCACAATCAACAGGTTAGCAGTTAAGACCCAAAACAAGACACCAAACCCCTGTCCACTGCCTACTCCCTTTTCCTGCTCATACTCGTTATTGTCCAACTATTGTTTTAGGAAAGGAAATCAAATTTCATATGAAATTATTTAAAAACCTCCAGGCTCTTTCTTAGTTGCACAACCAAAAGTTCCAATTTATTTGCAAGCATGTTTTTAAGCCTTTTTAGACTTCCAGCAATGCATTTATTTCTTTATTCAATTGGTAACGTGTGATAACTCAAAACTTGTCTGATTCATCAGTCTTTCAACACACTTTGACACGGGGACTATAGAGATTTATTTCATTGTCCTAAAAAAGCCACAAACATTGATATGGGATCAAAGAGAAGTATCTGTCCAGAAGCCAGGTTTTCTGATTCCAAATCCAGTCTCCCGACCAGATTCATATTCTTTATTAAAAAAAGTTATGTTTTACTGATTAACATGATAGCTATAATTAGATAGTGTTTGCTATGTTCCTGGCACTTTTAACTTTACTCAGCATGTATTAACTCATCTGATCCTTACAACAATCCCGTGAGGTTGATATTATCATTCCTGTTTTACAAACAGAGGAATTCACATTGGGATATATTTATAATATTAAACATTCACTTACATATTTTCCAGTTTTTGTAAAGGTTTATTTTCTACTTTTAACCCCTGAACCATCTACTCCCCACATGGTCCCTCAATGTCCCAAGATGTTATTATACTATGGGTCAATAATGCATGAGGCTTCAGTTAAGATACTTTGAGTGCAGTAATAAAACACCTAACTAAGAATGGCTTAAAAAGTAGGTAGTTTCTGGCTGGTTCAGTGGCTCAAAAAAACTACCCCCCAAAAAACAAAAACAAAAACAAAACAACAAACCACCCTCTTTTACCCTTCTGGTCCTCTTTCTTCAGAACAATGGCTTTTGTCTCCAGGTTTATTGCCTCATGATTTAAATGGACTACCACAGCATTAGTCCCCAAGGGCTATTTCCAAAGACTGGAAGCCAAGGGATAGTCCAAGATGCCAGAGTGGCATCTCACTCTTTATCAGGGGAGATATCTTTCCCTAGAAGCCCTCCAGTATACCTACGTATACATAATTGAGTTGAACTGTGTCACATGGCCAGGAAGGCTAGAAAAACACAAACCTCTGTGTGTGTGGTGTGTGGGGAGGTGATGGAAGGGGGGCGAGATTGAGAGAGAGAGAGAGAGAGAGAGAAAGAGAAGAGAGGTATGTCACTATAAAAAAAAAAGTGGGAAGGAAATGTCTATGGTCTAGTCAAACAATAGTTTCTATCACACATGATAAATTGTATCTTTCAATGTGGTCTCCAGTGGGTAATCTGAGACATTTCATCTATTTAATTCTCACAAAGACTTTTGGGAACTTGTTGAGTTACATGGTAGAAGTTCAAGCTAAATACAGTTACTTTGAACTTTGAGATGTCATGATTCTATGATTTAGTAACACAAGGGGTACTGGGATGCTTTCCACTCCATGTAACTGCCACTGTTCCTGTGAAGATTTTGTATGAGTATGAGAACCACTTTTTGCCATTTCCCTTGTCTTTATGGTTTATTTTTGCTGAAGAATGTAGGTAGAATAAAGGGGTCACTGTGATGTGCTCTCAAATTGAGACTGAAATGAATAAAATGATATTAATTTTATAAAATGAAATTAGTGATGAGATGAGCTGCCTTAGAGATAAGGTTTGTCCAGGCCCACAGGAGGAAGAGCAGGTGGGCAAAGAGGGTCTTAATATTATCCTTGAGGATGGAGTGGCTGTGGGACATCTCTGGGAAGTTGGCCCTTCCTTCATGGGAAAATGCCCACACACTGTTGGCCTCTCCTGGAAGGCCCCATGGCCAGAGAGCTCTCTTTGTGGACTCATCCTCAGAAACAAAGCAGATGTTTTCCTTTCTGCCTTATTTTCAAAAATCAACAGAAAGGATGTAAGATCTCGCAGCTTGATTTAGAGGGCAGTTTGCTGGCAGGCCCCAGGGCTAGCATGACCATTGCTACCCTGTCTACTTCTCTGATGGACAAAGGTGTTTATTTTGGGGACATCTTTTGAAGTAAGTGCAGAGTTTCTTCTGCCCTTCCAGAGCTTGGCTCTCATTCTCCATGGCAGAAAGAGAGCAAAATGTAACACAGTGTCTGGAACAATCACCTTCTGATGCCTGGAACTGAACCTAGGTGTGGCAATGAGAGCAGAAGGAAGCCTGACTGGGAGTCAGGGTTCTAGCCCCACCCATTGGCATGCGTGCATGCATGCATGCATAGAGCACCCACTCTGTGTCAAGTACTGCGCTCATGGTCAGCCTGGCAGAAGAGTCAGCCTTCCCACCTCCATGTCTAGTGTCCTTAGCTCTATTCATGTGAAAAGATGAAAAGAAATTAATAAGGAATACATTCTGCACGCAAAGCATTGGGGTGCTGTTGCATTTTATTGGTGAAGAAATGAAGGATCAAAAGTATAAGCATTCAGGAAATCTGAAGGCAACAGTGTGTCTAGAGCAGAGGTGATAAGGGGGCGATAGAGTCATAGAACAGAGGATAAAGAATCAATAGGATTGGAAGCGGTGGTTGTGCATGGAAGAAAGGCACTAGGAACGTCTCAACAGAATGATTAGTGTTTTGAATAATAGCCCTTGTAATCAGCATGGCTCTTCAATCATATTAATTATACTTCCTACAAATTGCATCGGCTTTTGCTATAGACCAAATGTTTATGTCCCAGCCATTCATATGTTAAAGCCTAATCCTGGTGTGGTGGTATTTGAAGATGAGGCCTTTGGGAAGTAATTAGGTGATGAAAGCCCTCAGTGCCCTTATAAAGGAGACCCCAGAGAGACTCAGAGGAAAGCTGTCTATGACCAAAAAGTGGGCTTTTGCTAGACACCAAATTTACCTGACATCTTGATCCTGAACTTCCTAGCCCCTGAAACTGTGTGAAATACGTATCTGTGATTTATAAGCCACTCAGAGTATGGCATTTTGTTACAGCAGCTCAAACTGACTAAGCACGTGAGCCCAGTATGGCCATCCTGATCAGATATCCCTTTATTGTGTGGGTCTTGTTGAGGTGGGTCTTCTTTTGCTTTGCACTGTCATTACCTTCGGGTCCTGGATGGCCACTTTTGTCACTTGCTCCCAACTTAACTGTATTAGTTACGATAATACTCTCTCCTGTGACGACAACAAAAATAACAAAAATTACACACCCACCCAACTTTAGTGGCTTAAGGCAATCAATTTCTTTCTCCCTCACCTAGTAGTTCAATGTAGGCATTCTTAGTTGGCAGGTGGCTTTTTACTAGGTAGTGAACCAGGGCTAAGACCTTTTCCATCCTGTGGATCTTCTAGCCTCTGGGACTATGGAGTCCTCCTTATTTAGCCAGAAGATGGGCAAAGGAGAGGCCAGAGAAGACACACCGGCTTCTTAACTGCCTTTGCTTGGTAGTGACATGTAGCACTAGTACATCCCATAGTGAAAACTAGACCCCACAGCCACCTGGATGTAAGAGGATTGGGTAACATAATCCATAGTCTCTGGTTAGGCAGCTGCTTCCCATGACAACTCCATACCCTGAAAGGACAACCATGAATTTTGGCCCCCTCCCCTTCACGCTGTTTCAAGTCCTAGCGGCAAACACATAAAAGGTTACACACATCAAGTCTGCTTTAGGGAGTTCAGGGCTTATTAGCCACACCACATTATGAAATATGCTAAAGGAGGCATGAAACATATAACAAAATCTCTATTATACATATTAGATTCAACCACATGGAATTGCTGTTTTGTAGCTACAAAACGAGTTGAATGTTAGCAATTTCAAATGATTCAAACTACTGTACTGGAGAAGCACTTTAAACTAGTTTTTCTTAGAACTTTAACTCATAAGTGTGGGAAAAATATTGCATACTTTATACTCTGTTGGGGAAGTCAAATACACTTTCGTCAATTAAAAGCTTTAAAAATTCCTGCATTATTTAATTTCTTTAATCAGTGTTTTTCTAAGTAACTGTTGTTTAATCAGTGATTTCCAGGCTAATTTGTGCATAGAACTCATTTTTCCCAAATGCCTATTCATCTCTCATAGACTTAGTCTTTCACCTTATGCACTTTGGGAAATGTTGCATGAAAAACACGAGGGAATCCATTAGTGGAATCTTTTTATATAGCAGAAAAAAAGGATTTTCTCTACTAAAATCCATACTGAGCACATTGTGGAAATGATACACGTTTGTTGAGTGAATGAATGACTTTGAACTATTCACATTTCTCTGAGCTTTAGGTTATTCATCTGCAAAATTAAGATGATAAATTAATGAGATCAATTTAAAGACATGGTAAGGGATGCACATGTGCTTCCTTCTTCCTTCTATTAGCATCCCTGAGATTGGAGGAGGTAGTCGCTTGCCACGTAGAGGACACACCGTTTCCACAGCCACATGTGGGATTGCTTTGGTCCTGACATGCAAACATGTTTTAGCCCAGCTTCTTGAGAATGCACATGAATATTTGAGTCTGGCAGTGTTATTTTTATGTGTTCAAGAGAGAAGAAAACAAAGAGCAGCATCCTCGTGTTGACACGAATTGCTTGCCCTGCAATTTGGGGGGGGGGAGCGAGAGTGGGGGTGGGATGGGGGTTGAGGAAGCAACCAAGCTAAAAAGTCCACATGGAATCACTTTTCCATGGTCTAATCTGGGAAGCAGAATGCTCTGAGCTTGGAATGGAGTTATGGCTCTGGTTAGAGAATTGACTCACGAGGGCCTGCATGGCCTCTGGCGGGGCCTTGGACACATCTGTCCTCCCCCTGTCCTGACCTTCCTCTGGCAACCTCATCTCCAGGCCTGGCAGAATCCCCAGAACGGATATTTCTCCTGGCCCCCAGCAAGGCTCTTCACTGACTTCCAAACATGTGCGAATGGTTTGGCAATTCAAGCCTGTGGCTCCTCTGTGGGGGACCTTCCTGGGATGGATCTTTCTCCACCCTGCACACTTGTCACGGCTTCCAGCTGAGTCCACATACCCGGTCCTCCTGCAGGACCCCCACCCCCAGGGCCCCTTCCAGCACTAAGAGGAAGCAGGTCAGGGCCCTTGTTTAAGACAGGATGCTGCGCCTGCTTTTCAGGTTGCTGTGAGGCTGGTGCCTGTAGAGATTCTCCTGCCAGCAGCCGAGTGTGGTGTCAAGAGCCAGAAAGACCAGGTTTGAGTCTTGACCTTGCCACCTGTAAGCTGTGTAACCTTGGACAGATATTCTACTTGCTTTGAACTTCAGTTTCCTCATTTGTCTGATGGGGATAATTATTATTGTTTCATCTGTCCTTCACCATCACATAGTCATTGAGGGCATTATTCAGCATGCCAGGGACTGGAGTTACAGAGATAAACCACAACTTCCCTGCCTCCAACAGTTGGTATTTTCTACATAAAACAGAATGAAAAAGTAAGTGCCAAGCCCCAAGCTAGGCATCCAGAAAACAGAACAAAATGGAAGTAACTGGGGCTTTACAGTCAGCCACATGTATGCTTGAATTCCAGCTCTGATATTAAGTTACTGTGTGATCTCGGGCAAAATGTGCTTTCTGGTCTTTAGCTTCCTCATCGGTACGATGAGGGGGTTTGACTAGATGATCTTTTTCTCTCTAACATTCTATGATTGTGTAAAGTTGCCAACCTAGAAATCAAAATGAGAAATAAATTAATAGAATTGGTCACTTGATGTGATGTAATTAAACCCAATGGGTGCAGTGGCCCTCCATCCTGGACCTTCCATACTTAAGATATTTCAGAGTCCTGTGTATTTTGAAGAAAAAGCCTGAGCTTTGGCACCTGACAGACCTGGAATCTAATCTGCCCTCTGCTGCTACTGGCTCAGTGATTTTGAACAAATTACTCAATGTCTCTGGGCCTGCATTGCCCATCATAAAATTGGCGGAAAAACATATATTTTGCCGTGTTATTGTAAGAATTAGAGATCGCTTAGGTGAAGTGCCTGGAATGGTAGACCCTCACTACATGGTCTTGTGGTCCAGCAGTCTGAGTCTCTGAGTGCAGGTTCTGCATCTGGCCCATTGGTCTCTGTAGGGCCTAGCATAGGACCAGGAAGGAGCAGACCTTCTGGGAGTGTTTATCAAATGAATGAATAGGTTTCAGCGCTATGCTTTGCAACCTGGGCCCCAAGCAAGCATATTTTCTCCTCTGTTGCAGGTGGTGTACAACAGGAAAATGGAAAGAACTTTAGATCCAGATAGAGGTCTGAGATACAGGTTATACAGACCCTGCTCATTAATAACTGTAAGTCTTTGGGCAAGTTGGCACCTCCTAGAACCTCAGCACTTCAGTTCTGTTGTACTCAAATTTCCCTGCCCACCTTGCTGGTTCCAGGGTGGCTCAAAGGACTGGCGGCTTTGAAACTACTTTGTAAACCCTAAGATGCCACCCACACATAAAAGGTTGTTGTTGCCAACGACATGCTTGCAGAAGGCCATGAGGCTGTTGGATTCTGCCGTTTTACATCGGCTCGGAGGAAGGTCAGATGGTCCAGCACTCAGGCTTGTGGACTTCTGGATTTCAGATGCTGAAAACATCATCAGGAGATACCAGTTGACCTCTCTTTGTTCCCAGGGGAGCAAATGTACTTGGCTCACTGTACCTATAGACATACTTAGTGAAGCATTTATACAACATAAACAAAACAAAACAAAACAAAAAACAAGAATTCTAGAACACCCTAAAGAAACGTTAACTTCTTTCTGTCTAGTGTGTCATAATTTGCACATCATCTTTATACCTCATCTCTTTGTTTAATCTTCTTAGTGACTCTGGGAAATAGGTGCTGCTCCTGTTTTATTGATGAGGAAAATGAAGCCCAGAGAGATTTAGAAATGTGCAAAAGGATGTAGAGGGGATTAGGGCAGAGCAACCCGTACTTTCTGATTCTCGGTCTGATACCATTTCCCTTCCTTTTCTTTCCATGAGAAAAAAAGATATTGATATTACCTAGCAAACAGAAAGTATTTGTCTGACTTATCTTACTATTCTTCATAGAACTTAGCCCTAGCTGGGAACATAATAGGCATTTAATATTAGCATTGTGGAACCAAGACTGTGACTGGAATCAGGCAGATCTGTGTTCAAATCTTACTCAGCTACTTATTAGCTGTGTGATCTTGGGCAAGGTACTTCAGTTCTCTGACCTTATACTTGTAAGCTGATGAGAGTAAACATCATGTCTGGGGCAGTTGTGAGCATCAGCAGAGAGAACACATACAATGTATTGAGTACTGGACCTGGCACACATTAGGAACCTAATAAACAGGGTTCTCTGGTTAACACAAGCTTTAAAAACTGGCCTTTAAGTCCTTTTGTTTGAGTGTAAAGAATAGAAGGTGATCTTGAGAACTCACTTCTTTTTTATTGTTCCTACTCTTCTCTCAGGCACATATTTATTTTTAAAATTCATGTGTGCAAAAAAGGTGCTGGGACCCACGTGCCTCTGGTTTGTTCACACCCGTGTCAGCAGGCGTTGTGTGGTGAGAGGCCTTAGACAGGCTTCCTCCTCCATGGCCTTGGCTTCCTTGGCCTGTGGAGACAGAGGACTCCTTTGCCTCTGATCCAGATAAGCTCCCACATTGAGTCCAAAATAGGAGACTTGTCTAAACTTACCTGGACAGAGAAGGTTAAACTCTACTCGTCATCTGTGCAAAATACACTGTATCTCAGGTTGCCAGCAGCTAGGTACTGATTATATAGTTCTCAGCATCATTTGGGTTCACAAAGGAATGATTAATATACCTATTTTACAAATGGGGAAATTTAAGCCCAGGGAGCCTTTTATTGAGCTTTTATCATGTGCCAAATGCTATACTAGGTGTTCTGTTTGCCTTCTTTTTAATTTTTTACCAAGAATTTGGATATGTATAAACAGGCTTAGGGATGTCAACTAATTTGTTCAAGGTCACATTGTGTATTAGTTATGGTAAAGTTAAGATGCTTTCAAAGTTGGCAAAGCGGCCAAATACTGATTTTCCTAGTTCAGGAAAACTGGAATCTGAGAAAGGATTTTCCATCCCTGCTGGCCTCTGAATACCTTGTAGCCTGTAACCCTTTCTGGCCTTTGGAGATGCCAGAACGTAGACAATGGGATTAGAAGACCTCTCAAGGTCGTGAGTTCAAGCCCCTAGCTTGATGGACAGAGTAAGGGAAGGCCAAAAGGAGCCTAAGTTTACACAGTAAATTAGTGTCAGTGGTTGGCCTAGAGCTCAGTTCTGAGACCCAGCTCAGGTTTTTCTTTAAACCTCCTAGGATGCTGTCCTATTAAACCTATGGCTTTAACCAATACAGAGCTATTTGCTTTATAGGAGATTTTACTAATTTATTCACTCTGTGGACAGATATTGAGCATCTGCTGCATATCAAGTCAGTGCAGGAGGCCGGAGGGGATACGAAGATGCGTTAGATCTCATCCCTTCTCTGAGGGACGATCAATGAGATGGAAGTAGGGAGTGGAGAGGGAAATGAGTCCCCCTTGAGAGAGGGAGAAACAAAGTCTTGGCAGTTCAGAGGAAGAAGAATTCGCATGAGGCCAGGAGAATCTGAGGGTGCTATACGATCATCCATTGTCATTCATTCCCTCACTCATTTATTCATTCATTCCAGACATTTTCTGGAGGAAAGAAGGATATAAATGTGTATTGACTTCTCTCTGTCTACCAGATATAATGCTTCAATTTTCACATATATTATCGGATATAAGATAATAAAGAGACAACATAATAGAAGGATTATAAACTTGATTGTTAGACAGACCAAGTCTAAATGCTAATACTACCACCTTTTCACAGTGGCACGTGGGAAAAAATCAGTGAAGTTTCCTACTTGCTTCCTTATCTGTCAAATGGGTTAATAATCAAAGAATCATCATAAGTATTGAAAGAGATGATGTTTATAAACCATTTCACATATGGCTTGGCACAGAGGAGACTCTAAATAAAAATGCTGGCTCTCTTCCCTTCCCATATGTTAAAGAATTTTTTTTTTTTTTAAAGAGAAAAATGATTGCCTATTACGGCTTCTAGAATTGGGCTGCATTTGCTGAAAATGGAGCACTAATTTAGTATAACACTCTTGACACTTCGATTACCTAATCTTTCGGGATGAAAGAGTGGGATGGCCCGTTCCCCTCCATTTCATCAAAGCCATTTCAATGCTACCTGGACTTTACTCATAGGGCTGCATCAAAGAAAATTCTGCACTGGGAAATGTGACTGCTCTCTGTTAGGATTTGGGTATCTATATTCTCCGGAGCTGGAAGGCCAAAGCTCCAGTGCTGCCATGGAAGACTGTGCCAGGTTGGCTTTGGGCACTGAAGGTCTGTGCTACTCAAGGTTCTCACCTGAGGTATTGTTATGGATTAAATTGTGCCTCTAGAAATATGTTGAAGTCTTAACCCCCATGTGACATTATTTGGAAATAGGGTCCTTGCAGGCGTTATTAGTTAAGATGGGGCTGTACTAATACAGGGTAGGCCCTTAACATGATGTGACTGGTGTCCTTATGAGAAGACTGTGCGAAGGAACACCATGTGACAACAGAGACAGTGACTGGAGTGCTGCAGCTGCAAGCCAGGGAATGCCGAGGGCTGACGGCAGCCACCGGAAGCTAAAAAGAGGCAAGGAAAGATTCTCCTCAACAGGTTTCAGAGGGAGAAGGGTGCTGAAGACACCTTGATTTTGGACTTCTAATGGCTAGAACTGTCAGACAATAATTTTCTGTTGTTTTAAGCCACCTAGTTTGTGGTCCTTTGTTATGGCAGCACTATGACACTATAAGGTGTTCAATGAGTAAATATTTCATCTCCATTGTAAACATTCAGAAACTGGAGCCTGCAAACTTCTCCATTTCTCCAGCATCAGCTCTTTAGCATAGGATTTGGCAGAGGTTGTGAATTTAACAAAGAAATGAATGAATGAATGAATGAATGGCTATGGTTCAGAGAAGAGATGTGAATTGCAGAGTCTCAAGATTGTTGGAGGCAGAGTCTGCTCTTGAACTTGCCTCTGAGTGCCTAGTCAACTGTTTGCTCCACTAGGACAATAACAATGGCCACCATTAGCTCCCTGGTTAAGAGCTGAGCTTTGGAGTGTCTAAGCCTCAATTTTCTCATTTTCCAATAAATAAACTTCCAATAAATTTTAGCTGCTATTATTGTTAGAATAACATTCTTATATCATAAGTTAAGTGGTTCACATGTATTATTTAATTCTGAAGGTAGGTTTTGAGGTACACATTATTTCAGTTTTGCAGATGAGGAGGCTGAGGTGCTTAAAAGTTAAATACGTTGCTCAAACACTCAGATTGGCAAATGGTGATGCTGGCCTGCAAATCAGCCAGGCAGGCTCCTGTTGCCCTTCAGGGCTCATCTCCATCCATCTTCACTCAGACTCAGCTTTCTGGGCCTCAGAATCAGCTACTCACTGCAGATGGCCTCAGGCCCTCAAACTCTTGACTCAGGTACACTGTCCGTCCGATGACAAGCTCTGTCCGAAAGTGCTTGATTTTTTTTTATTCTTTGAATATATCTTCCTTGCTAAAATATAACATTCAACATGGTAAAATCACTATTCTCATGTGAACAGAGTATAAATGGGTGTAAAAGATTTTAGTTTAACTTATTAATTAATGAGAGGACTAATAAAAGATTAAATGAGAATTTGATTTATTTAATTTATTTATATTCTCTTTCAGACAAAATCCATTTTGATTAGCACGAGCAGAAATTATTTGCATTGTCTTGAACAGGAAACATTTGATTACCATTAGTCTCTTGCAAGTTAAGTTTTACCCCCTACAGAGTAAAATAGTTTAGTCAATTAGAAACAATCAAAGGTATATAGACTCTGATAACCCTTGGACTCTAGGTGATATTCAGAATTCACCTGAAAGAACACCCTGTAATGTCTTTTGCCCAGTTCTAGTCTTTGATGAAATTTCCTGATACACTTTTTAGTATGTGCAATGCAAAAGGATTTTTTATCCATGAGATATATAAAACGCCTTACTGAGAAAGGGACAACTGCTCCAAAAGGAAGATGGGCAAAGGATGTTAAACACGCAGTTCACGAAATATCCAGTGAAAATGAAAAGATGTCCAACCTCATTAGTAATCGAAGAAATGAAAATGAAAACAAGATACCATTTCACGCCCACCAGATAAAATTGGTAAAAATTTAGAAGTTGAGTATTAGCAAGAATATGGAGTCCCAGGAATTCTCATATGCTGGTAGTAGGAATTTAAACTGAAGATATCACCTTGGAGAGAAATTTGGCAATAGATAGTAAAGTTGAAGATGTGGACACCCCATGACCGGAAAACCTACTCTTGTACATGTGCATAGGGTGACATGTGAAATATGGCCATGACCACTTTACTCGTAATATCAAATCATCGAAAATAACCTTAATTTCTATGATCAGGAGAATGGATAAAATAAATTGTGGTGTATTTCTGCATTCACACAATGGACTACTATATAGCATTAAAACGAATGAAGTTGTTACACGTTATCAATATGGATAAATGTCAAAATCTATGTTGAGTGAAGAAGGCAGTTGTAGAAGAATCAGTGCAACTCCTTAAAGCTTTAAAACATGGAAAAACAGTGTTACTGTTTTATAAGTATTATGTGATATAAGTGTGAAAATATGAAAAAGAATGACATACAAACTTCAGGACAATGGTTTCTTTTGGGATTCAGGGAAGGGACTCAGATTGGGGAGGGTGATGTTAACTGTATCTGTAATGTCTTGATTTTAATGAAAGTGAGGGCTATGCGGATAGTTGTCATACTGTTTTGATACTTTTTATATGCCTGAAATAATAGTACTAACAATACCAGTGATGATGATGTACTTGTACATCATTTCCTGATGCTTTAAAATAGGGAAAAAACCACCACCCCACCCCCACACCCAGTTAGCAAATGTTACACTTCTCTAAAGAACCTCTAAAGCATCTGATTAAAAACACAAATGCAAGCAGGTAGCCCTTTTGGAGAGTCAGTCCAGTGTATGCATTCTTCATTGGAATCTGGATCTCAAGCTGGGCTCAGGGAAAGCCACTGAAAGGTTGTAAACTGAGGAGCGATCTCATTCTTGGCTTGCAAGGACTTTTGGAACTTGCCTCGTTCTCCCTTTCCCATCCTCATCTGCTGTTCCAGCTCTGATTTTTTTTTTTCTAGTAATTTCACACTTCTGGTAGATTCCTAGCTACACTATGCAACCGCACACCTCAGTGCTCATGTTTCCCGTGCTTGGGAACTCTTTCTCTCTTAGGAAGTTTTTCTTTTTTCTTTTTTTGCCTCAGGATGAGTTAGATTCACTTCTGAACTTCCAGAGCTCCCATTGATATTTGTGTCATAACCTTATTTAATCTCTGTCTGTCTAGCCTGCAGCAAAGTACCTGAGTCAGAATAAGTGTTTGAGAAAGGGAAGTGCGATTTGGGCAAGAAGGTGTAAACTGGGTGTTTGTTCGAATCTTTCCCAGAGCTACTGGTCTCTAATAAAGGTTTCCATGGTCATAAAGTAACATTTCAGTGTAATTAGCTCTGTGAGCCTTTAAGACTTGGTTACAACCTTGGAAAAGACACTCTTGGAGATGGGTAGGGGTGAGGTAGGTGGAGAGAAAGAGTGAGGTTTAGAAAAAAGATTACAATGTTGAGTCCAAACTGAAGAAACTCCAACCGCCACTCAGCAAGCTGGGGACTGGGTGGATGAGAACCCAGCCTCTTCATTCCTGGCCAGTTCTCTTCCTTTTGTTTCACTGTCTGTGGCTTGAAAAAACAGCTGCTCTGTATCATCTTATTAAAATCTTTTCCAATACTTGAAACAGGAAATGACTCTTCAGTTCTGGGGTAGTGAAACTGGGTCAGCTGCAGCAGGTGGCTTGGAAGAACCTAAGATAAGAGGCACAGGAGAACGGACAAGCCAAGCCTCAGGAAAGCAATATTAAACCTGAGTAGGATCTAAGACAGTTTTCTGTAGTTGAATCAAGTTAAACTAAGTTTGGTTCCAAAGGTCTGGTGACCCTTCGAACCATATTTACACATCTGGATATTGGAGTGAATTCCAGCAGACCTTTCCTTGAGGATCATCGAGGGAAAGACTTTTGTGCAAAAAGGAAAAGAATGATGATTATCACATAGATGATGCTGGCCGGTGTTTATCATTAGAAGACGGAATACGGCAGAGGCCATAAACAAGATAAGTGAGAATCTGGAGTTCCAGGAATTCTCATATACTGGTAGTAGGAGTTCCACAGCATAAGGAAAAATGTGGATGGTTTGTACTCAATTATCTTTGAATCTCAGGGCCAACTGAAGGCCTGGAATATGGCAGGTTTTCACTGAGGTTTGCTAAATGAATGGATGAACTCCGGATAAATCTCATGACTGGAAAAACCCTCACTAATCACGTCTCACATATCTGGGTTGGAAGAATGTTAGTGGCAAAATAAAAAACAAGACTTCCTGTAAGAGCTGTCTGACCAGAAACATGTCAGATCCATAACACTAGCTGGATTAAAACCAAGGAAAGGCTCAGCAGCATTTTTAATGGGTAAGAATTAGGGGTTTTTAGGTTATGATGGTGGCTTTCCAGCAGTGTCTGATTTAACCATCCCCTTTTCCATAGAAATACTCCAAACACACAATAAGACTTAGCGTTGCAACAATGTGGAAGAAATGACTTCCGTGACTAATTCTCAAGTCTCTAGGAGAAATTTGCTCTGACCACAGCATTGATGGGATGAGGATGAGAAACAGCTTGCTTTGACCTCAAATATAGTACACAGCGCAAGGCCGGAACATCCACCTGTGTACCAGAATGTCTGCCTCCCAGTGCTTCTGAAGTAGGTAGGCTTACATCACACTGTTCTCACAGTCTATTCTGGCTCTCTTTCTCCGTCCATTTGGTGACTATTCCTCCCAATGTGTGCCATGCTGAAAAGCTAAGTTGGCACTGGGAAGGGCACAAGAGAAAAAGATTTAAGAACACAGCATTCTGGGGAAAAATGTTTAATTGGGGTTAGACATTTAAACTTCTATGAATTTTTTCTTTGTATTATTTTCATTTAACCACTGCAAGAGCTAATGTTTTAATGTTTATATCAAAATACAGAGCAAAGAAAGATAGGTATCTGAGTATAATTCTCAGTCTTCAAAGAAAAGACAACCAGGTGGCTTCTTGGCAAATAGTAGGTGCTATGGACCGAATTGTGTTTCCCCCAGTTCACATGCTGAAGCCCCAACCCCCAATGTGATGGCCACTTGGAGATGGAGTCTTAGGGAGGTAATTAGGGCTTGGATGAGGTATGAGGTGAGGCCCTCACGATGGGATTAGTATCCTTATAAGAAGAGACATCAGAGAGCTTCCTTTCTCTCTCTCTACCATGAGAAGACAAGAAGGCCACCATCTGCAAGCCAGTAAGAGAGTTTTCATCAGGGAAATAGCCAGCAACCTTGATCTTGGACCTCCTAGCTTCCAGAACTGTGAGAAATAAATTCCTGTTGTTTTAGCCACACAGTCTATGGTATGTTGTTATGCAACTCGAGCAGAGTGAGACAGTAGAAATCAAGCTGCTTAACTGTCTGGCCTGTTTGGTTCAAGGGAACTATTTCTTTAGGGGGAAGACTGATGATAGGGAATATCTGAATCACACAACTGCTGTTCTCTGTTGTTCTGATCCTCTGTTTGTCAGGTATCATTCTTAAAGTGGATGAGTAGGCATGAACAGGGCTCTGTAACTCCTCAGCTGTTCCATTTCCACTATGAATCAGGCTAAGGATATGAGGGTTTATACATCAACTCATGGGCTTGGTCAACCTAGGTCTCTTCTCTTATATATTGGCACATTCACCAAGGGAATGGAAACCCTCGTGTGAGGCCTTCTGTGCTGGTCAGTCTTCCTTCCCTGTTAGGGTCCTAACCACTTTTAAAAAGTAAGAGAACTATACCGTGCTCCCTCCTTCAGTTGCCCTTCCAGTTCTCTAAACTTTGCTCTAGCTGTGCCTGAAGGCAGACTACACTCCAGGCAGTGATAACAGTGCTGGCAATGATAACAAAAGGCAAGTTTTATTGCGTCTTCTGTGCTTTCCAATTCACTTTAACCTGTTACACATTTAGAAAAAACAATGCAGCTAGTTACCAGTGTTAATTTAATTGTACATAAACATGCTCTTTGAGGCTGAAGCAACTCTGACTAGTTTCCAGTGTGAAAATGAAATATTACAACTGGTCTTGGAGTCATTATAAACAGAACTTGTCTCTAATCCTAATATAACAGAAATGGATGCATAAATCATATTCATCGAACAACGTTCAAGAACTGCCTTCAGGCATAGCTAGAGACAAAGGCCCTCATGATGATGTTAGGGCTCTTCTTGCTCCATTGCCTGGCTTCGTCTGACTTCGGCGGGCTTCAGTTTCCCCATGGGCTCTTTTTATTGGATGAGCAGTGACCGCTGGCAGTCCCAACACTCATATGCTTCCATCTTAGCCACTTCCGGGGAAAGAGACAATCTTTCCAGTTAGCTTTGGTAGACAGATCCTGGCTAGGTTTAGGTATTTTGTCCATATCTAAACCAATCAGTATGGCCAGGAGAGAGGGTATTTTGACTGGCTAGTCCTGGGTCACATGCCCTCAGTCTTGTGGCAAAGGGAAGGAATACTGTGATTAACAGCACCGCCTAGACCTGATAGGATAGGGAGGTGCATTTTTTTTTTTCTTTCAAAAGAATACCAAGGGGCTCTTCTCAGCAAAAGGGTTGGGAAAGCTGTTTGGGCAGAATGAACCCTGTAGTTAGGTACCAACACCTGCTATGTGGACGAGAGGCAGACTGGTATATACAAGCCACACATTCTCTGCCACAGGGTTCGATACGGCTCCCACAACCCTTAGATTCTATTATGAGTAAACAGCTCAGAATAATTGGCACCACAGTGAAATTCAAGAGGTTATGCATTGTACTTTCAGCATGAATAGAACTGATCAAATGAATGGCAAGAGTGCCAATGGTCTTCTCCATTCTTGGCCTGAGTTTACTCTTTTTTTAAGCGAAGGGATTAATTTTCACCAGATGTGCTCTCCAAGTGCCCTCCCCGCTGATATCCTCATTCCTTCCAGCAAGAGCCCCTTGTAATTTCACCCACCCAGCCCTGAACCAAGCCTGGGCAGGCCCAGCAGGACTCGGCACCTGTGTCTATTCAGAGGCGGCCACCTCTGAGTCTATCAGCTTTAGGCCAGCAGGTGTCTGGGGTGAGCTCTCTGAATCCCCGCCACTCTTAGCCTTGCCATGTTGGTTCCATCTGTTAGTTGGATACCAACTTTGTTTTTCTCTGTCTTCACTGAGAGAACAATTTGTCCCATGGATTTGAACTGATAGTACGCTTTAATAACTTACTGGGCCTGAAGTTGATGAAGCCCTGGCCTCCTCCCCATGAAACTTTAAGGTGAATCACTCTGAAAGTCCACCCCAAAGAAGCACGTTTGCAAATAGCACAGGGAAAAGGAATCTTCTGGGTTCCAGCTCAGTTCATGCTGATTTTTTTTTTTTCTGTTTCAAGCCTTGCTCTTTCCTTCATCCCATTGTTTGATCAGATTTTTTCACCCATTGCAATCATTCCCCAGTTGCTGCTGGATGATTTACTGAGTGACATCTGCGTCTTGGCTCCTCATTCTTCTGAAGAATGTGGTTTTGATGAGTAAACAAAAATTGTAGCTTGTTTTCCAGTGGGATTTGGAGTTATTGGAGTTTAGAGGTGCACAAAGACTATACAAACATTCTAGATTTATAGCCATGATTGGCAGTGCTTGCTTTGTTAGCTCATAGCACGTGCCGGGTGTAATGGCCTGATTTGGGATTGGGCAGAGGAGCCTGGGCTGCCTCACCCCAGACACCTGTATAAGACACAGTTCAACTGGAGAGGGAGGCAGTTACTCATCCTCCTGGCTCAGCACACAGTGACTTCACTGCTGGGAAATCAGCCCCAAGGCCCTGGCCAAAGCACAGAGCAGGAGAGCAATCAACATTTCAGTCACTGCTGAAGCTGCCAGCAGAAACAGAAAGGGAAGCGGACATTTTCTGGGGACCTAACTCTTAATATTATTTCAATTTCACGATATCATAGGAAAGCCACAAATATCCTGATTCTATTGAAGAGAAGAAAACTGAGGCCAGAGGAGTGAAGCCCTGTTGTGTAAATACACAGTCAGTAGATTTCAGGTCTCTGTCTGTCTCTGGTCATCTTTCAGGGCTGCCCCTAAAACTCAGAGGGCAGATGATGAGCCCTGGGCTGAAAGGAGGAGACTACACAATCTGAACCACCAGGGGCTCTGAAGGCCATCACTCCAATTCTTGGATTTTCTTAATAATCATCTGTAAGATGGAATAATAAGGCATCCTGAGACTCTGTCCAGGTGGAGGGTGGGTGTAGAAATGAGGCTTGCTAGGTTGCTTTGTGCCCCTGGCCCACTGCAGGAAGAAGGGCTGGTTGCTTCCACCAACCTGGAGAGGCTTACTCTTTCTTCTTTACACCAACAGGAAGCAGCAGAGAGCAGCAAACTAGAAGGCTACCTAGTTTTCATTCCCCAGAAGAGCCCACTTTATTGTTCTACTTCTTGGTTTTGTGACGTGGGCAAATTCATTCACTTTCCTGGGCCTCAGTTTCTTCTTCTAATTGGGGATGATAAACCCCACCCCACGAAAATTTCTCGCATGTTTTTGAGATGATAAGGAGATTGTGTATTTAAATTGTTTTGCCAATCAAATCTGGACCCTTGAGTTTTAATGGCTCCTCAAGTCTATTGTCTTTTACGTTTTAATGGCTCCTTATTGTCTTTTATGCAAATTTCCTTTAAATCTTTTGTAGAAGTAGGTGGGCTATGAAAAAGCAAATACAAGTAAAAGAGATGGTTGTTATAAAATTTTACCTGACAGTTCTGAGAAACACATTTTTTCATCTTGGAATCGTGAAAACATTTAAAACCATAATTGATTGTGAGTGATATTCATGCATTTGAGAAATACCTAATAATTATCTTTATGGGCAAAGACACTTGGGACAAATTCCTGCCCTCATGGTGCTTACGTTCAAATGGAAGGATGTAGGCTTTGACTGCTTGAGTTTAAACACATGTGCATGAGTGAACCATTAAATTATTTAATTTTAATTATGATAAGTACGAACAAGAAAGACTAATTGCCCCACGACATGGGATAGGGAGACCTAACCCAGATTTGGTGGACTGGAGAAATGTGATGTTTGAAATGAAAAATCTGAAAAATGTTTTGGGGGTTAGGTAGGAATAGTGGAAGAGGAAACACAATTCCAGGCATTGGGAGTAGCAGGTGCAAAGACCCTGAGGTACAAGGGTAACAAGGAAAGTCAGTGTACTTAAACATGGAATATTCATGGTTTTCTCTCTGTGAGGAAAAACAATCACTGAAATATTGGGTAGATTGAAAGTACTGAATTTCACTTTTTAGTATTCATTGTAGATCAAAATCAACTTGATCAGCATCAGGATCATAAAAATATACTTAGCATAATTTTCTATGCTCATATAATGATAATTGGCATAAGAATAATGAGACAGCGGGAACATTTTATTTTTAGGAATAATTATTTAAAGACTATACCCTCAAAATTTAGTTTTCTTCTTTAATTTTCCATTCTATCCTTGATATCTGACCTCGACATCATCAATGGTGCTGCATTGCTGCACGATCTGGTCTTAGAGTATTTTTCTAGACTTGTTTCCATTGCTCTCTCTTTTTCACTGTTCTCTGTTCTACAGAGTCCAGCTCCTCTCTGTTCATTGCGAGCCCTGCCCCTCCTTGCTCCCACACCTTGGCTCTGACTACTCCCCTAGCTCACTTGTCTGTCTTTCTCTTCTTTCCTGAGTAAAATCCCAGTCACCTTCAGACCCATGTGAAATACTGCCTCTTCCTTGAAGCCAAGAAGGAATGCTGCTCAATAAGATTTCTTGACTTTACCTGAAATAGAAAATGTGGGCCACAATCTAGACATCTATGGTAGGGGTTTGTTTATATAAATTATGCTAAATGTATATAATGGAATGCCAAGCAACCATTAAACATGATGTAAAAACACACTTATTGATAAAGAAAGATTTCCACAAGTTAAAAAAAGTTATATTGACAAGTTAAAAAAAGTTATAAGATTATATATATGTATGTTATATCCCTCTTAACGTGCAAAGCAGCATTGAGGTAGTCTGGTGGCAGGTGAATGTGGGTGACTCCATCCTTTCTTCCCCCTTAGGTGACTTGATGCTTACAGTGTGTCTGGAGAAGTCAGCCAGGGGTGGAGCTGGGAGTGGGAGGAATATGAGGTTACAGAAAAGGCTGTAAGGTCCCTGGGACATGAGGAAGGGACCTGAGGGTCATTTTCAGAATATTTTCAGGGGCGGAGTCAAAGTTCTGGATATAGGAAAGGTCTCTTACTTGTGCCCGATCCAGGTACCAGTGGAGTCCTTCCCTCAAGGATGCCCATTAGAAGAATGGAGATGGAGAAGGCCTTCTCTCTGTGAGGAGGCAGGAACATCTGTGTGGCTCAGGGAAGTGGCAGTGGTTGAGAGTCGGGAGTGACAAAGTGGAGTTGCCCCAGGGGAGCTACAGTGGTCCAAGGCAGATGAGCTTAAAGGTGGTCTGAGCTGGGGAGCTGGCTGTATGGGCTGACATGGGGCTGTGGCCTGGGAGGAACCACAGGGCAGCCACAGGGTAACTTGCAGGCAAATAGTGACAGAGGCACAGGTAAAGGCTTGACTTGTCTTGGGAGTGTGTGTGGAGGACCTTTCCCCTAAAATGTCCAGGGATATTGTGGGGAGGAACCTTGAAAAGGGGCTGGCTTGAGGCCCTGGTGACAGGCAGGTATAAGCCATCAAATCAGTCAGCAGGGCAGCCATTCATTATACCTCAGTTGAGTCCACCACCTGGTGAGATCTGGAGGGTAGTTTTTAATAAATTATATATGCAAATAGAAAAACCTGGAAAAATAGCCATCGAGGTATTCACAACGGCTCTCTGAGTGGATTGATGAATATTTTTTATTTTCTTCTTTTTGGTATCTTTGCATTTTCTGATTTTCCTAAAAGGAACACGAGTTGCTCTTTCAATAAAGTAGAAAAAAAAAGCTGTTTTTTAAAAAATTGAATTACAGAACACATGTTGCCTGGGGACATGCCTGGGAGCACAGCCGTTTTAAACGAAGTCATCGCCAAAGTACAAATTGTTACAACCGATCCACAATGGCAGTTCCCTCCTCTCACTCCCAGGGCCAGGAAACCCCCTGAGTGTGGTTAAACCCCTGCACTGTGCTCTCACGGCTAGCTATGCCACGTACACAGCAGTCGTTAGCCAAGAACACTCGCTCACTTTCCACACAGTCCGGCCAGTGTCCACCTCACTAACTCCTTCCTGAAGGAGTCACTGTTACTCTCCTCTCTCTGGTATGGCCTTGCCCAGTCCCTCAACCTTGTCCTACCAGGAGAGGGAGGACAAGGGTGCTTGGTGGCCAGTATAAGTCATGTGGCCATGGTGCCAATTTTTGATGTGCGGTGGTGAGGCCTAGGGGAATACTCCAGAAGTCACTGTTTTTACCATCACCCTAAGCACATCATCACTCATTCTTGGTTGGTCATATTTATCCCTTCATTTCCTGTTGGAGCTCAAGGCCTTCTTTGAGTCCCAGCTTGTTTGGCAAGGGTGCTGACAGCCTGCCAAGTTCTTACAGCCCTGTTCAGCCTGGATCATCTCCCCGGTCCTTTCTGACCACAGTGTGACCACATGGCCTGGGAGTTGTGCTACCTTGTGTCCAACTCAAGAGTCCTTTTACTTGGATTCTTATTACTGTGCATGGATGTAGATCAGACTCTGCCCATCCCAACACCTACTGGATTCTTCTTTGATTTTGCCACACCATAGGCAAGGTTGAATGGACAGAATCCTCCTAGCTTTGGCCTAGAGAGCTGTGTGTGATCTGTTCCCTGCTTGCCTCCCTGAGCTCACCCAGTACCATTTTCCCTCATGTTTCCTGCACGTGAGAAACATTGACCTTCTTTTTGTTTCTTGACTCCACAGGGTTGTTTACACCCCAGGGCTTTTTCATTCACTTGCTGTTCTCTCTGCCTGGGTCTCTTCGCTTGGTGGTTCTTTTTCCTCGTTGGGTCTCAGTTCAAAGTCGCCGCCACAGAGAGTCCTTCTCTGACCACTTACTATGAAGGATGTCCCCTCAGGCGCTCTCTCAACCAGGGTGGGAAAACTTTGTCTGCACTGGGCTGGGTAATAAATATTTCAGGCTTTGTGGAACACAAGCCGTCTCTGTTGTATATTCTCCTTTGTTTTCTTCATAACCCTTTATAAATGTATAAACTGTTCTTAACTTTCAGTTACATGCCAAGACAGACCGCGGGCGAGATTAGTCCTTGGGTTGTATTTTAGTAACTTCTGCACTAGATCATTACCCTGTTTTATTTGCTTCACAATTTATCACCATCTGGAATTATCTTGTGCATTTATGAACTTGACCTTCTTGGTTTCTCCCACTAGAAGGTGGGAAATGTGTCTGACTTGTAGCTCTGGTATCTGGTACAGCGCTTGGCACACAGTAGGCCCTCCACACATCTTCATTGGGTGCATAGATAGATAGATAGATAGATAGATAGATAGATAGATAGATAGATGAGTGAGTGAATGTTTAAGTTTCAGGGCCAACAAATTTGGGTCTGAATCCACGTCTGCCTTTTAGTAGTGTGTAAATTTAGACAAATCATTAAACATTATAATTCTCAATTTTATCCTTGGTAAAAAGATAACAAAAGCTCCCTGTTGTGTCATTGGGGTGATGAGTCGAGAGGACACTGACAGAGCACCCAGCCAGGAGAAAGCTTTAATTAAACATTGGCTCCCTTGTGCTTTACTCGTTTGGAGGCCTTCCCCAGTAGGACTATCATCCCTGGCCCGTTTTATTGACCAGGCCCCAACCTGTGTAGTTCCCCCTCCCTCATCTTACCCTTGGTCCATCCTAATCAAGGTCCCAGTGCGCTTCATGGCAGAGCCTGTCCAAGTATGACAAACCTCTTGGAGCAGCAGAGCGTCTATGGCAGAGACAGCTGCATGAAGCTGGGATGAAGGCCACGGGGGTGATTGATGGAAGCTGAGAGAACAGAGCTGTCCCCGTGGGTATGCAGATCCCCTTGGATTTCGAGGATGGCCCCCACCCCTCTGCATCCTTGGCCAGGCCTGGCTCCAACTCTGTAATTCCCTTGACTCTTAGGAGAAAAATGAGAGGAGACAGCGCAACCAATGCAGAGCTTCCATCCTCCCCCTGAACAGGGCTTCTTGCCTTTTGAACTGCTAATAACTGGAACAAGATCCCTGAAGCGTATGTTCTGCCCAGCTTTGGCCACGTGGAGGGTTTGGGAGGAATCCCATAACCCTGGGATGTCAGAGCAGAAGGGAGCTAGGAGAACCCTCGTGAAGCCCTCTGGTGCCCTCTCAGCTTCTCCTCCCCATTGTCTCTACCACTGACCCATCTGGCCTTGTTTGCTATCTCCTGGTGGGTCTGGCCTCTCTGCAGCTCAGATGGTTCCTCTAGCCTACTCTCTCCCTGCCAGAGTCTCACCCACATCTGATCAGGCCAGTCCGTGCTTTTAAGTCCCTATCCCTTGACGGATCCTGTTGCTTCTTGATGAAGTCTGTATTCTTCATCTGCTCTGTGATGCTGTCTACACTCCGGGACCCATCTACTCTACTACCCACCTGCCACTCACCTCCCTCCGCTGTCTTATTGCTCTTCCCTGGGCTCCTCTTTGTTGCAGCTTTCATGCCAGGCTGGGTCAAATGCTACCTCTCCTGTAAGATTGTCCTGACCTTCCCCTTTCCCTCCTCCAGAACTGTGCGACACTCTCCCCAGGCCTTGAGAGGAGCTCTGTTGAGGCGTAGCTCTACCTCACGTTGTGAATAGGTAATACGGGTCGGCTGTTTACTGTGCGCCCATCCTCACACTGCCCTGAGTGCTTTAAAGAGTAACTTGGCAGCTCACAGCCATGTCCCAAGGGGCTGATTATTAAACTACTTTATAGATAAAATGAAGTGAGGGACTATGATGTAACTTGCCGAAAGTTGCGCAGCTGGTGAATTGGAGAGCTTAGACTTGGACCCAGAATCTAACTACAGAGGCCATGCTTAATGTGAGCATGGCTCCTGCCTATGAGAGACCTCAGTCTGTGACAGAAATAGTGAGGGACTTGTATAGCCAGCACTCAGCCTGGCCCTAAACAGGGGCTCGGCACCTGCTTACTCATGTAATAAACAAATGAGTGGTTACGACTTCTGTTTAGACCACTTGGTTCATCCAGAAGTGAAGCAAGTCCCAGAGGGGAAACGAGGCATTCCAAATCACATGGCATGCTCATTCTAGGGCCCAAAGACCTTTTCCCTTTATTTTGGAGAAATATGTTGCAGCGCTAGAATATACCCTGCTTCTGAGATGGGCACGTCATTGGCACTACCCCAAATTCATGTGTGCTTGGCCTTTTCTTCCTCCATCAGTGGCAACCGAGGGCTGAATGCTGCCTCTTCACAGTCCTCACAGAGGTGATGGAGTATCTGCTGATCAGGTTGGTCTCTACGGACCTCTCTATAAGCTAGCACACATGAGGTATTCAGAGTTGAAAATGATTTTATGTGCTTTACATTCCATGTGAATATCTTTTATAATGGATCATACCTGGATCTCCAAAGTGCAAACCTGATAAGTTCCCTCCCTCTCAAGAACCTTCAGTGGCTCCCCAGTGCCTTCTGGATTAGGCTCAAGCTCCTCATCTGGGCTTGCAAGACCTTTCCTAATTGGGGTGCCTCTTATCTTTCCACTGCACCTATCAATGCCCCTGACATTACAGTTAATTGGGACTACCTGCTAGAGGGATTAGTAGGATAAGGTATCAGGGACACAGATCCTGCAGCCCCTACCTGCATCTCTTGTCAGTCTTACCGGCTTACCTGTGTGACCTTGGATTTATTACTCCCACACCTAAGCTGTTTCCAGGACAACATGCTGCCTCTTTCATTTCCTATAGCCTCCCCTCTCCCAAATGGTAGAAAGGTATGAAGAGGGTCATAGTCTGCCAGGAGGAGGGTGAGAGAAAGAAAGCCTTGCACAGTGCTGGGACGTACTAGGGTCTTTGAAATTCAGTCCTCTTATGTTTTTTCCCTCCGACCATGTTTTGGATTCTGTTAAATGAATTCTGTTTAGTTGATTTATAAGTGTCAGTTAAGAGATCCAGAGGCAGTTAATTTAGGTGAAATAAAAATTCTGTTCATGAGAGTCATGAGTCCCATTTCAGTGGTTCCTAGGGACACTCTGTCAGAGGACACTCTCTGTCCTTTTGGTTAGCTCAGGGTGCTGAAAGCCTTTGGGGGTCCACAGTAATCCCATCAGAGCACAACTGTAGCCTCTGATACAGGAAGCCTTGAAAGGGAGGGCTGTGGGGCTTCTGGCAGGTATGCCATGGCCTCTTAGTGAATATAATTTTCTCAGGACAGATGTTTTCTGCTGGTGGAAAAAGAAATAATAACTGTGCTGGGAACCTCCACTTCCATGGCTGGAGGGTCGCCAGCACTAAATCAAAAGCTTTCTTTCGAGTATGTACACACATTCTTCCAGCCTGGTCAGTGGCTGAGGGCCACCCTGGGTCCATGTAGAAGAGTGTGGGGAGAGAGAGAGAGAGAGAGAGAGAGAGAGAGAGAGAGAGAGAGAGAGAGAGAGAGAGGTTGTATATGTGTGTGTATGTAAAATGGAATAAAATGACCAAACCTGGACTGGCCTCAGTTCCAGTTTAAAAAATACTTCCTCCTCCAGGAAGCTTTCCCAGAGCCCCACAGCTACAAGTAAATATACTCTTTTGGTATGCGTCTGGCTTTCCATCCAGTATTCTAAGAGGCCTTGCAAAGTGTGAAACAAAGACTGTAAACCGAATTTGAATCCTGACATTTTTATTTTAGGGGGCCTCAGTTTGCTTACTTTAAAGTAGGAATACAATACCCACCAGTTAGGGGCGTCCTGGGGATTTAATGAAATCATGCGTTGCCTGGCAGAGAGAAAGCCCTCAATAAAAGTGGGTTCCCCTTCCTTCTTAATGTTGCCAGCTTTGTGGGGACAGCACCCAGATCTTTCTCCCATCACCTCAAGCTGTGTTGGCTTTGGCACTTCCTTGGGGAAGGGAAGGAGAACATATAAACCCTGGGGGAGAATGGTGTGTTCTTGACATGTTGGGATCAAGAAAGATTTGGTGTCATAATGTAAAATCAGGTGATAGACTTGATAAACTTGGTTGTCATATTCATTCATTTTTCATTTATATAGTAAATAGATTATTAGTTAAAGTGACCTTATTGATGAGTGGAAAAAAATCACAGAATGATAGGACTAGTAAGAATTCACAGACCACATGATTGCTACCACATGGGTAGTAATGGGTAGTGATGGGTAGTGACTTATTTAAAGACACAGCTATGTAATGGCTAAGCTAAGTTTTGAGTTGAGACCTCCTGACTTTTAGATAATTGCTAGGGACCAAGCTCTATTGAAATTGTATTTTTGACCAGGCCCGGCACTGGGTGAGAGAGTCCCATCGTTTTTGGTAGCTTTCTGCCTTGGGAATGACGCCTTTCGGCTCCCTCCTACGCAGTGCCCCATGACTGATGTATGGGTAGAAGGCGCTGTGTTTACTTTCTTTCCTCAATTTCCCCTGTGATGGAAGAATAAAGAATTCTTTGGTGTCTGGTAGCCCACACCCACCCGACTGCCCGTGAACATGAAAGAGTGCAGGCAGCCGCTTTCACTTCTAATTTGTCTCCGATGGAATAATCCAGAAGGTGGTTTCAAGGGTTTCCTGGAGACAGAAATGCTACCTGCCCTGTGGCCTGGGCCTGAAGGGGAACTTTCATGAAATATGGCCCAGATATTTGATGTCGCCTGGACAGAATAATGAAACACTTCTTACAGGCAATTTATGAGTCTGAAAAACAGGCAGCTGACTTTCAAAGGCAGCCGCCAAAGTGTCAGCAGCCTTCTTTCAAGGTCAAGGAAGAGATGAAAACTCGCCTGAAGCTAAATGAGGGGAGGTTTGAATTTGGGCCTACATGTGATGGATTTCATTTCAAGCCATTGGCACCTTTTGCCACACCCTTCTCCTGCATTATTAAAAAAAAAAAAAAGATTATTGGACTTCAAACTGTAGGCCTGGGTATGAATTCTGATTCAAATGTTTACCTCACTTACCTGCTGTGTGACCTCGAGAAGTCACTTGACCTCTCTGGGCATCAGTGTTCTCAGAATTAAAATTGAAATAACACCCTCACCTCCAATAACTAATTTGCAGATTAAATGTGAGAATGCCAGGCATATAATAGGAAGTCAAAGGCTTTTTTCCTTTTGTCTTTTTTTAACCAAATGCTATAAGTCAAGGAACCTGAGGCTTAGCACTGGTCCTATCAAAAAACTTTCTGGCCCTTGATCAAAGTTTTTTTTTTTCTTTCTTTCTAGGCTTTATTTCTCATATCTAGTAATAAAAATTTACTGGAGGCTTACATGCTAAGAACTATGCAAAATGTTTTATCCTCCTACCCTCCTTCCTCCCTCTCTTCTTCCTCCCTTCTTCCCTTTTTTCCTCCTTTTCTTTCTAACAAATATATATCCAGCATCTAATTGTGCTAGGCACTGTTCTAGACACCAGGATGTGGCAATAAACAGAACAGACAGAATTCTATGCCTTTACACTTAAATTCTATCAGAGGAGTTAGGAAATAAAATAAGTAATGTATACAGTATGTTAGATATTAAGTGTTATAGAGGAAAATAAAGCATGGAAGAGGATAGGGCCAATATCTCTTTTGAGATTTCCTATTTGTTCGCTCTTTAAGAGTGATTTTAAACAGGGATTCCAAGTAAGGCTTCATGAGAGGGTGACATTCTGCACAGGTGTGAGGGAGGTGAGGGAGTGAGCATCTACATCTGAAGAGAGGCAGGGAGAAGCGCAAGAGCAAAGGCCCGGAAGTGGGAGTGTGCCTGTTGGGTGCTGGGACCAGGGGAAGCCCCCATGTCCGCAGCAGGGGAAGAGAGGGGAGAGGAGCTGCAGCGGGAGCACAGGCTCGGAGACCGTGCGGCGCCTGGTCAGGGACTGTTTTTTCTCTGAGATGGGAAACCAGTCAACGGGTGGGTTAGTTAGTTTGTTTGGTTTTTACTCCAACCAGGTTTTTATTTTACAAAACTTTTATCCTTATATTTCTCAGAAAGCATTCCTGTCCCTCTCCCAGGAAGCTCCGACTGTAAACCTTGCCCTCGATTCTACCCCTTGTTCAGACACTCTCCTCCCCTCTCATCCGTCCACGTCCATCTTTCCATTTGTGCGTTCTGAGCAGAGAAGTAATGAGATTGCTTCTTACATTTTAAAAGAATCACCCTGTTATGCTACTCAACCCTCCCAACCATTCTATGATGTGGGTGTTAAAATCGCTGATAAGTGTTCCCCCCCCCTTTCTACATAAGAAAAGGTTAAGAGAGGTCAAAATAAAGCTGGCAATTTCTCCCAAGCCAGAGGGCCCAATATCTGCAACGGTGCTCACTCATTGGAATAGCTCTGTTCTTAGGGCCACACAACACATCGTTCACTATTATCTGTGACATTTCTTCAGAAACGTGGCAGTGAATCTCCAGGTTTCCCAATTGTGCTCTTTCTTTAAGATCCAGTGTTAAAGTTCCCTCCTGTAAGAAGCCTTTCCTGATCCCTCTAGTAGCTTGAACTCCCATGTTATTTAATATAAATATCCATTGTGCAATTTGCTACCAGTAAGCAGAAAGTGCTGTATATTAGGGGAAAGTGTCCTGGTATCAGATCAAAACATTATTTCATGGCCTGTGAAGATCTAATATCTTTCTTAAGGTTCTAAAAATCTTCAAGGGGGCTGAGGTTTTCATAATCATCTGTGCTTTAGGTTTCTATGTTGGTGTATGCTCTCTCTATTCTGCAATGTCTAGACCTAGGTGTAAAACTCAAGCTCTTTTTTTCTTTTACAAGTCTTATTATTTATTATTTTATTTCCTAACAGACTTCTTAGTTGTAAATTATTGAATATCATTTTGAAAATAACTTTACCAGCTGATTTCATAAAATGTGCTTTTTTGGGGATCAGTTCAATGGAGATACCTAATATGAAACTACAGAGTGAGAAATGCACTACATTCATTTTTTAGCTGGAAAATCATACTGCCTCTTGCCGAGAGCATTTAGGACCTCAGTGTATATTGCATTGCCAAGCTTGCTCTTCCTTTTAAAAAAAATTTTTTTTTTTAAGCGAGGCAACCTTTGGTTGATCTCACAGATTGCAAGGACCTTGTCAGTTTACAATCCCTTATTTTTTATTTTTACGCCTACAGCACCTGGTCTTTCTAGGTGGTCTCCCATCCAAGGACTAACCAGGCCCGACCCTGCATAGCTTCCAAGATCAGACAGGATCGGGCTTGTTCAGGGTGGCATGGCTGTAGACAAGCTCTTTCTTGATGTCCTTAAAAGAAACTCATTTGCACAAAGCTTGCATAAATATAGATTTCACTAAAGACTTGGCTATCACTCAACGTGATGACACAGCACAAACAGCAAACAACTTTATATCAAGATAATCACGCCCACCACCTTTCTTATTTTATTCTTTGTTTAGTGTATTAGTCTGCTTGGGCTGCCTTAACAAAATACCACAGACTGTGGGTGCTTGCTTATACAACGGAAATTTATTTTCTCACTGGTCTGGAACCTAGAAGTGCAAGATTAAGGTGCCATCAGGTCGGTTTCTGATGAGGCCTCTCTTCTTAGCTTGTAGACAGCTGTCTTTTGCTGTGTCTTCACAGCTGCCACTTTGTGCAGATGTGGAGAAAGAAAGAGAGAAAGAGAGAAATTTCTGGTGTCTCTTCCTCTTATAAGGACGTGGGTCCTAACGAATTAGGGTGCTACCCTACAGGTTTCATTTAGCCTTAATTACCTCCCTTAAGGCATTATCTACAAATACAGTCACATTAGGCATTAAGGCTTCAACATATGTTATTTGGTGATGGAAACACAATTTCAGTCCATAACACATAATATGTCTTTTTCTATCTATCCTTAAACTTTCAGCATATTTATGTTTTGAAATTTCAAGTGCATTTCTTGTAGATAGAATTGTCTTGAATCTTGCTTTTTTATCTAGTTTGTCATTCTGTTTTTTTAGTTGGGGAGTTTTAGTCCCTTTACGTTTAGTAAGATTACCAATATGTTTGGGTTTAAGTCTACTGTCTTGCTACTTGTTTTTATTTGTTCTTTGTTGTTGTTGTTCCTCTAATGATCCTTTTGTTTCCTAATTATATATATTATTGGAATTCCATTTTATTTCTTCTATTTTGGCTTCTCATCAGTACTTTTTATTACTTTTTAGTGTTGCTCTAGAGCTAACATGCATCTTTAACTTATCAAAATAAATCTATACTCGATGTTATACTACCTCTCCCTGTACACCTGATCCTTCACACTATTTTTGTTTCTTTCTCACTTCACACATGACAGTTATTTCCCATTTCACAAATGGAATAACATTATATTTCTGTTTACCCACATTTTATACTTTGTCCTTTGTTGTCATGTATTTTATTTCTAAATAAGTTATGATGTTATTATTTTTGTTCTAACAGGTTCGTTGTCTTTTAAGAGAATTATGAGAAAAAATAATCTTTTATGTTTAAATTCTCTTTTAAAAACATGTTTAGGGATGCTGTTTGTTTCTGCCTATAAATCCGAGTTTCCATTTGATATCAACGGCCTTCAGCCTAAAGAGCATTTCTCTTAGTGTAGGTCTACTGACATCGAATTCTCTTAACTTGCACTTATCAAAAATGTCTTTAGTTCATCCTAGCTTTTGAAGAATATTGTTGATGAATATAGAATTTTGAGTGGACAGTTTTTTTTTTTTTTCCTTTCATGACTTTTAAATGTTCCATTGTCTTCTTGCCTCTTCTTTCTGATGAGAGGTTAGCAATAATTGTTTCCCTATATAGTGTCTTTTTTTTTGATTGCTATTGAGATCCTTTTTACTTTTGTTTTCATAGTTTGACCCTAATATACCAGGGTGTGATTTTCTTTGTGTTTATCCTACTTGGTGTTAACAGAGTTTTTTAAAGTATAAATTTATGCTTTAATAAATATGGAAAAGTTTCAGCCATTTTTATTTTCAAATATTTTTCTCCCCATTTTCACTCTATTCTTCTGGGACTCCTATTACTTGTATTTTTACCATTTGATATTGTTCTGAAGATCCTTGAGCTTTTGTTCATTTTTCTTCAATCATTTCCTTTTCTTTCCTTAGATAAAATAATTTCTATTAATTTGTCTTCAAGTTTGTTATGCTTCTGCCTCACAACGTTTTGTTAAGTCTACCAATCTAGTCAATTTTTAAATTTTAGTTGTTATGTATTTTAGTTCTAGCTTTTATATGATTTTAATACCCTTTCAAATGTTCTATTTGTTCACTCATTAAGAGCATCTACCTTTAATTCTTTGAAAATATTTAAAATTATTACTTTAAAGTAATTGCTAAATCCAACCACTGAGTTATCTTGGAATTTTTTCTTGACTATGGGTTACATTTTTCTATTCTTTGCATGCTAATAATTTTTGATAATATACTGGACATTGTTGACAATATATTGCTGAGACCTTGAATTCTGTTACCTTCCCCTGAAAAAGTGTGATTTTGTTCTAGTACACAATAAGGAGTTCTATTACTGGCTCATGCTTTGAATTTTTGTATTCTAATTTTTTCTGCTTTAATATGGAGGCCAACACCTGAATCTGTGTCCCTTGTGGATATTGTGGGGCTTGGCTTTAGGCTTTTTTTTTTTTTTTTATGGCAGAACTAAAGTTGTGCTGTAAAATATGGTAGTCACATGTAGCTATTTAAATTTAAATTTATATAAAATAAAATAAATTAAAAAATCACTTCCTTAGTTTCGCTAGCCATATCTTGAGTGTTTGATAGCTACATGTAGCACAAATAACATTAATATCATTGCAGAAAACTCTAGTGGTCAGTAGTTACTAAGAACTAGGCCTTACATTAGGATGTGGTCCTCATTCTTATGTTATTGTCCTTTTGGTGTCTCAGCTGGAGGCCTGGGCATGAACAATTTCTACTTTATGGCTGAACTGAATCTTTCCTGTTCTCTAGCACTGCTTAACTTGTAGTATCTCTGTTCTGCTCTCTGCCTTGTTATAGCTGCTCTCTGGCAAGCCTGTGCACTTTCGCCATGAGCATATATATAGCCTAGCTTTCAGCCAAGGACTCTATGAGACACCCCTACACAAACTTCTAGGGACCCCTGTGTGCGCAGTTTACTCCTCCTTCTGCTTTCCCTCACAATTCCAGCCATTTCAGCTACTCTGATCTCTGAGTTCTCCTTCCTCAGCTCATCAGAATCATATGTTGTGCATGGATTCAAGCTCAGTGCTCTGCAGTGGGGGAAATTATTCCCAGAAGGAGAGCTGGGGCAATTGTGGGGTTCCTGTTGTGAATGACCCTTCTGTCAGGGATCCCAGTCTTGCGCTGCCTGTTATCCAATGCCAGAAAATTTTGCCTTTCATATTTTGTCCAGTTTTGTTTTTGTTTGTTTAATGGTGGCAGAATAATTCACACAAGTGATTGCATCGTATTCTGAAGTATAACCCCATTAATTAGCAAGCAACATAAAAAAAAAAAATTACCTACCCTGTTTTTTAAAAGTTCCTTTGCTACTGGATTTTTCTCATTTATAATTCACTCTGTTCAACACCTGGCATCACATTGTCTTGATGGTTACTCTTCCTTTGTTCCTATTATTTTTTTTCCACTTAAATTCTACGGGAAACTCCGAATTCTTTCCTTGTATCATGCAGAGAATTCAGCTCTCCACAGCTCCTGTCTTCAAAAGTATATAACCAAAGTCATAGAAATTCTTAGCAGAAAAAGTCCTCTTCCCATTTAATAGGATCTGCCCTCTTTAGAAGATGATTGTAGTTATAGAAAGCAAAACAATTTTTTTCTGTTCTAATTTTTACTCTTATTGTATTATGAGCAAACTCATCCCCATGCTTTTCTTCCTGACCTCCCTCAAATCCTTTCTCTACCCATTGATCAGAATAATATTTCTAAAGCACAAATATGACCACGTCACTCTTCCGTTGCTTTCCTTAGCATGTAAGATAAGATCCCATATCCTCAATTGACATAAAAGACCTCTACCAACTGTTCCTTTCTATGTCTCCAGCTTTATCTCTTGTTATTTTGCACACACCCCTAACACACACATACACACATACTCACACACATGCCACATGTATAGCTCCTGCAAAACTGTAGTCTTTGTGGGTCTCAAAACACACCCAGCTATTTCTTTCCTCTATTTCTTTTCTCGGACTATTTCCTCCCCTCGCCTCAAACTTTTCCATCTTTATCGGCTATCCCAACTCATTCTTTAAGACTGAGCTTAGAAAGGTTTTCCTTCCGAAAGGATTCTCTGGTTCTGACTTTCCCATAGATGGATGAGATACCTCCTCAGGGCTCTTACTGAGCCCCCTGCTGCCTACCTCCCCACACAGACAAAGAGAGTAGGACACTGCCTGTTCTGTTTGGTTTCACCTGTGCTTAGTTGAGTACTTGGCACATAGTATGTGTTAATTTATGCATTCATTTTTCCACCCAATAAATATTTATTGAGTATATAGTATGTGTAGGGCACATTGTGTCAAAACCTCTGCCCTATGGGAGTTTGTATTCTGGTGAGAAAGGCAGAAAACAAACAAATAGATATAATATAATTTAGGAAGTGATAAGTCTATGGAGAAAAATAAAGCAAAGTAAGGACAAAGCAAGCAACAGGGTGCTGTTTTGGATAGAGTGTCTCTCTAATCAGGTGACATTTAAACAGAAACCTGAATAAAGCAAGGGAAGGAGCTGTGCAGATATGTAGGAGTACACCGTTCTAGAAGAGAGAAGAAGGAATTTGAAATGGAAGCTTTCTAGGTATGCTCAAGGAATAGCAAGCAGATCGCTGTGGCTGTAGCCCAGTGAGTGAGAAGGGAAGTGAAGGAAGAGGTCCCAGATTACGGGACTGTCTTTGGATTTCTACACCACTTCACGTTTAGGGAAGTTGTTGGGAGGTTTTGAACAGAAGAGTGACATGATCAGACTGGTGTTTTAAAAGGCTCATGCTGGCTGTTCTGTTGAGAATAGACAGTAGAGGAGCAAGGGAGCGAACCAGAGACCAACTGGGAGGTAACTGCAGTGGTAAAGGCAAGAGAACATGTGGCCAGGACCAGGGTGTTAACATTGGAATTGGGTTAACTTAGTGTGTATTTGTGGCATAATGATTGAATTCAGTTGCTTTATATCTAGCTCCCCTATGAGCCTATAAACTTTTGGAAGGCAAGGACTGTGTTTGATTTATCTTTATGTCCTGAGTCCTTAAAGTAAGGCCTGCTAAAGAAGGCATACAATATTATTTTTAAACCACTTTCTTTTTTTCTTTTTTTTTTCTTTTTAAGTGCGTATCTGCTTATAAACAAATGATTGAAGGATGACATATGATATCGCGTTGTTACCCCCATCTCCAGACATTAAATCTCGATCAAGTTCTGCAAGCCACAAAGGGATGAAGCCAGTCTTTCATTTCAAGTCTATCTGACCCCACAGCCTTTACCTTTTCAATTTCGTCAGCTGAGCTGGTACAGAGAGTGCTGGGGAGTCACAGGAGAAAAGGTTGGATGGAATTCCCTGCCATGAGCAGCAACCCCCACCCGCGATGACAGACAGAGCTTCCTTCAAGAACAAAGTCCTGAGATACTTCCTGAGTAGAAATGATGTGGTTTTGGTAAAGCCTCCTTTCTAGGCAGAATCAACATGCACCTGTGTGGCTAGTCTTTCTGATTCACACATGGGGGTTATATTTTATTTTTCTATTTTTTGAAAATAAAAAGAAAATGTAAAGAAAAAAACGAAGTCCCAGTTGCCAAGTCTGTTAACGACACACATAATGGTGTGTTAACACGGGTGATTATCGAGCTGGACAGCACCCAGATTTCTGCCAAAACAAACCTTTCTGCTCAGCTGACCTGGGAATGCTTCAGTCAGAGTGAGACAGAACAAGGAGGGTGAACTACAGTCTTTCATGGTCTGGAAACAATTAATGCCACAGCTATTGGCATTGCTGCCTGTGCTATGGGCTTTTGGTGGGAAGGACTGGACCTCAGGTCTCTTACAACCCCTCCACGAGACTGCAGGCAAATCTCCACTTGTCTCTGGGTCTCAGTTTTTCCACAAGTGGGTGGATTAATGATCTAAGATTCATCGGCTTTAACTTTCTGTGCTTCTGGGCAGCATTCAAGGAGCCAGGGGACTAACTGAGCTCTGGGCCCCTTGTGCAGCAAGCAAGTAGAAGGGTCTTATCTGCACAGTAGAGCCAAGCTGGCACCACCAGTTCGGTGGCCTGTGCGACACCTCCAGATTGCTCTACCAGCTGTGACACCCTGGGTGTCACCTACGGCTCTATTTTCTCACCTGTAAAATGGTAAATGGGCTTCCGTTAACGAGCTGTTATGAGCATTAAACAAAATACAAGATGTAAGGTACTTAGCACAGTGCCTGGCACATAGGAAATCACAATACATCTTAGTTTCTTACCCTTATTCTTACACTGCCCTTATTCTTTCTTCATTTCTTTCTTCTTTTCCTTCCTTTATCCCCTCCTTTTTCCCTCTTCTTCTCTTCCAGGAGAAAAATCTGTCTTGAATTATGATACTGTGAGCCAGTTTATCTGCTTCATTCAATTGCAAATTACTACAGCAGAGACCATATGTGGGTCACATTTTTATCCTGTTTATCTGCATGCACAAAGTAAGTGCTCAATAAATCCTTGATGACTCAATGATGGAGTCGAAGGCAAGCTTACTATCACTGGTTTCTTGGCTTTCTCATCTCTCTTTCTTCTGATGGAAACATAAAAAGCATACACACTCACACTCTCACTGACTTGCTTGCATGCCCCTCCCTTCCCCAGGCAATAAAAAACATTAAATTCTAAAATGAAACAAAGGTAATGGAAACCAGAAAGCCATGTTTTGTGTGAGATCGAAAACATATGTTAAGAATGAGGATTCAAAATGATGAATCTGCACAAGGCTGTTGGCAATGTCCCCTCTCTGCTTTGCTACTCTGGCCAGAAGCAGGAGTGTGCAGATCTGCTACAGCCCCCAAACCAAGAAACTGCAGTGGTCAGCGCAGCAGGCCTGGCCTAGCCATGGGCACGTTCTTCCTTCAAGCATCTCCTGGAGAGTACTAGATAGTTAGGGGGTGAGGATCATACAATATTTTTCTGACCTTTAAAAACACGGGAAAAGGATCTCTGTGAGTTCAGAAACAGAGGCTTTACTTCTGTTTTGCCCTTAAGATAATAGACACTATCACTTGTTGATTCTCTCCTGTTAAAAGATAAAGTAAAGCATATTACACATTTTTCGAGTTTAAGCAAAGATCAATTCGAATCAGGAAGCATCTAATCTAGCAAATAAAAGAGCTCTAAGAGATGTACAAAATGAAAAACTTTTACAGGCAGACAAGAGCAGGAACAAATAAGTTATACTGGGCAAAAAGCAAGCTGGTATCACAAGGATACTTTCCTTTAGGGGATGGCAGGAGTCTGTCAGGCAGGTTGCCTAACTAGTGCTGATCAAGTAATTCTTGATTTCCTGATTTAAGATCCCATTTCTGGGAGAGCTGAAACTATAATTAAGTTAAGTCTTGGTTTGGTGATGTGGGGCTCAGTGCAAGTGACTCATTTTTGGTATGAACACTCTTCTGAGGTAAGTATTTTATCTATATTAGGTCAATAGCTATTTTACAGGGTTATTTTGAGTATTCATTCTTCCCATTTTACAGATGAGGCAATAAAGTTACAAAGTCTCAGTGGTAGACTGAGAACATAATATTAGTAATACCCATCATTGCTGAGTTACCATTTATTTGTTTACTTATGCATTTATTCAGTAGGTGTTTATTGTGCACCTGCTGTAGGCCAGACACTATTGGTTAGACAGGTTAGATGGCATTGAACAAGAGAGATAAGATCTGTTGCTATAGTTGCCCGGCAAAGATATCATGACCTGTTCAGTGTTCAAGTTCACTGATTATGATATAAGAGAAATTCTAGGTGCTGTGAGCCTTTGTGATACAAGGAACCTGGGTGTGAAATTTCTGGGGAAGCTCTCCTGAGGAGGTACTCAGGGGAAGGCCTAGAAGATGAGTGGGAGCTATCCAGGCAAATTGGGTTAGTATCTTCCTACCAAGGGAAGACATGAGACAAGGCAAGAAAGAGCATGGGTGTGATAAACAGAAAGAGGCTTGAAAGATAAGGTTTTTATCCTTTATCTCCTTTTATCTCCTCTACAATGTAATAATAATAATACCAATAATCATATTTATTATTAATTAATATTTATTCATTATTAATATTATTAATCAATATTAATTATATTTATTGATTATTATTATCATTATTATTCTCCTTTAACAGAGCAGGAAACTGAGGCTAAGTTAAATGGCTTGACCAAGATCACACACCAGATATTAATTGAAAACCAGTGAATTGACTTCCCTGCCTATGCTAATTCTACAACTCATGGTATATTTGATAAGGCCTCTGATGGTCTGGCCTTTTGAAAAGGCTAAAAGTGAGACATGTGACAGAGAACTAGAAGTCTTTGAATCCCAAGGCTCTGAGCCATGGGACTTGGGCTGCATCAGAAGCAGAGACAGCAGAAACCAAGGCAACTATTAAAAGATTTTATGCCATGGGCCTCTCCTGCCCATTAGAAATGACAGGTTCTGGGTGGCTGTGGATGACAATATCTCATCCCTGTTCCTGACATTTCCTGGAGGACTCCCCAGGCACCTCAGGGTCCTGGATCTAAAATTGTTTAAGGTCCTGTGATTATATATGCTTAAAACTGCAGATTAGGTATTGCCTCTGCCAGGAAGCCTCCTTGGACACTCTGAGCTTGGTTTGATGTCCTTTCTTTGGTTCTCCCACATGTACCCACCCTCCCTTGCTCTCTTCCCTGGGAGTTCTTTTTTCTCCCCTGACTCACACTGTATTATGCATGTTCATTCACTGGTCTGCCAGACCCACTTGAAGGTGAGCTCGGGTCCAATTTACCTCCATGTTCCAGTCTGGCCCAGGGCTTTCTGATGCTAGCTGATGGTGAGTGAGTACTCAATTTTCCATCTCTGCTGGAGGGAAGGCAGCCTCTGGGAATTTGTGAGTTAAATGGCTTTCATTAGCCCAAAGGGGGTCAGTGTTGAAAATCAGATCAGTGGTGGGAAAGGAGAGCTCAGAGAGCATGTTTTGGTTTCTAGGGGAGAAGCCACCACACCTGCTTTAAGGTGGACGTTATTGCCTGTGTATGGGGAGGTGGAGCCCAGGCTGGAGAGAGTCAGGGCTGGAGAAGAAAGTTGCGTTTTCACTTGCTCTGACAGCATCTATACCCTTGGAAATCACATTTAACTGCTTTTTGTCTACACATCCATGTCATAAACATGTACTGAGCTCCTACTACATATCAGTTATTCTGTGCTTGGGAAGTAGAAATAAAGCAATGAGTCTATTTGGGAGAGATGGGAAAAAACATATGTGATGAAAAGTGCTTTACATAAGAAACAAGACCTTCAGAAACCCAAAGCCAGGGGTGAGTCACTCTGGGAGAACTGGGAGAGATTTGTAGAAAAGATAACATTTAAGCTGAGTCTTAAAAGATAAGTGGGAGCTTGAAGGTGAAGCTAGGCATTCCTGGCAGAAGAAACAGCATGAACAAAGGCCCAAAGGATTGCAAAGATGTGTCCACCTAGGGAGCAGGGCCAAATTGGTTCATTGTGGTAATAACATGCCACACGCTTGAGGGTAAAAGTAGAAGGAAAAGAGGCCACAGTAACAGGTGACTTGGCACTGGACTTACCCTCTACAGTGTCACAACCACAGTATCTCTTGTGAAACAGCATGAGGAGATACTGACCCCTGAGGAAGAGAGAGTATTTTTCATTTCTTCCTGTCAGTGGTCCCATCAACCAAGCACAAAGAGCCTAGTGGCCAGTGGAAGAAGCTGGATAAGTGTTAAGTATGGAAATTGTGGCCCGTGCACTGCAGGAGCCCATAGGGCTGCAGTATTGTGGGTTAGAGGGGTGTCACCATAGGAGGGCCTGGCATATGCTCCAAATAGAGTAACAGCCAAGAGCCATGGCAGAGATGTCTCTTCTTGGTGCTGTCCTGCTTCCTCCAAGAGAGGACTGAGCAAAAGTTCTCTAAGGAGAGTAGACTGGGAAAAGGAGAAGGGAGGCGAGGCAAGGAGGAGGGCACTAAAAGGGAAGGTGGGCTCCATGTACCTGCAGTCCATTGCCCTGGCTCCGAGAAAAGATGGGGGCACCATCTGCAGAGCCCATGGCAGCCTTGGCTCTCTGAGAAAGCCTTGTTGGTACCAGGCTTCAGGAACCGCATTACCTCTTGCATCCAGGGGGCTGTCCCATTCCAGAACTCCCCCTCACCTCAGCAAATCCTCTCCCCTGAGTTGTGTGCTGAGAGGAGGGGTCCCATTGGACTTTGAACTCAGCCTGTATGTTTTTTTCATTCTCCACCTGTATCTGGCCCTGAGTCGGGAAGCCTGAGGTCTCTGGTTCCCACTCTGCCCTCACAGCCTCCCAAACTCGATCTCATTTCCTTGCAGCCTATGCTGTGTGACTGAGGGCTACTCAGTAATGTGAGTTCATTGAGGATGCACACTGTGTGATATACATCTGTGTGCCTGGCTTCCAGCATGGGACCAGTGCTGGAGATGAAATACAGACAAATATGATCTAACTGTTTCTGATGACACACCTTAGTATGTGTGGGGAGGAGTAACAGAGATCATCAACCTATTCTTTTCCTGATGGATTTTAATCCCTTCATTTTTTTATCAGATACTTTTTCCTTCAACATTATCACTCTCTACCCTAGCCCGGCTATGGAGAGGTGGGTGGGAGTAGAAATGTTCCTTTTTCTACCTACCTATCTGTCTGTCTGTCTATCTATCTGTCTATCTACCCATCCATCCATCCATCCATCCATCATCTATCCTCTATCTATCATCTATCATCTATCGACTGGCCAGAGCAGCGATTTATTTTGATTGACATGTATAAACCATGACTTTGAATAGAATTTAAACTAGAAGCCCACCTGATTCAGTACTCTTTTTTTCCAAGTGAAGAATCTGAGGTACATTTTTGAATGAGACACTATTATTGGGTCTGTAGAGGAATGGTCTTGAGAAGTAGGGTCCTGGCATTGGAGAACAGACCAAACATGGGAGTTGTAAGCATTCAAAAGTGAGCTCCAATGCAAGAATGCATGCAGTCCAGGTCCACAGGGAAGGATGGTCTCTAGAGAACATGGTGATGAGCAATTGATGATGTAGAAAATTTGGCCTCAGGGTGAGATGATCTGGCCATGGTGCATGGGCGATATGCCAGGTCTTGTGCTGAGTGCTGGAGGGCGAGATGAGTTAGACAGGTGCCTAAGGTGATGTTGTTTAGTCATCAAGAGTGTACATTATGGGGTCAGATCTCGGGAGCTTGAATTTCAATTCTGTCACTTCACAGCTGTATGATCACAGACAAGTAGCGAATTCTCCAAGCCTCATTTTCTCTATCTGTGGACTAAGGATGGTGATAGTACTCCCCTCATAAGGTTGTTGTGGGTATTAAATAAGACAATGCATATAGAGCACTTAGCATAGCCCTAGGGTATAAAAACGCAACATTACATCTTAGTGACCATTATTATAGGGAGGAGTGTCATAGTACTGGGGTGGGATTAGAAGGCAGACTGGTTTAAAGTGGAGTGTCCTGAGTTAAAGCCCCTGAGTGAGGACAGGATCAGTTCCAGAGTCTGGGATGGAGCTGAACCTTTAGAGGTGAGTCATGTGGCTTTGGCAGGGGTGTGCAAACAACAGGAGGCAGGCAAGTCATCTCAGTCAGAGAGGAAAAGTGGCTTGTCCCAAATCACACAATGAATCAGTGACAGACTTAAGAAAAGGACTCCCTCCTCCAAGCCTTTGTCCTTGCAGCTCCTTTTCCTTGAAATGAGTTACTTCCTGGTACTTTGTGATCTGCCTGGTAAATGGCTACCCACCATTCAAGATGCAATTCAGGAGAGTAACACGCTGGCTAAGAACAGGGCTCTGGAATCTGACTTCTGTTCAAACCTTGCTTTTCGCCTTACTGGCTGTGTGACCTTTGGTAAACCATTTACCTTTTAAAATTTCTGTTTCCTCATCTGTAATATAGGGCTAATGATAACATCTGCCTTACAGGATTGTTGTAAGAATTAAATCATATATGTATGTAGCAGCTGAAACATGGTATACTGTTTGGTTTCCCAAAAGGATATGTTCAACTTCTGACCTCCTTGTACTGTGAATTTAAACATTTTTGGAAATAAGATATTGAGATGAATTCAAACTGGATTTAGGGTATGTCCTAAATCCAATGACTGGTGTCTTTATAAGAAGAAGAGACACACAGAGAAAGTGAAGAAGGTCACTTGCTGAAGGAAGCAGAGGTCGGAGTGATGTGGCTATAAACCAAGGAACACCAAGGATTGCTGAGAGCCAGCAGAAGCTAGGAGAGAGGCATGGAACAGATTCTCCCATCCAAGCCTTCATACGAAACCGACTCTACTGATACCTTGATTTCTGGCATCCTGAACTGTGAGAGAATTAATATCTGTTATTTTAAGCTACATAGTTTGTGACAATTTGTTCAGGCAACCCTAGGTAACTAATGCACATGACAAATACTCAATGGGTGGTGATCATTGGCACATTATTATCTATGAAGCCCTTCTTTACACTCTGGGAAGAACTGACTCCTTCTTGGAGTCCTAGCATACCCTGTACATTCTTGGCACGCCTTTGGGGAGTTATTTGCTGATATAGTCATCCCTGACATTGCACTTTGAATCCTTCAAGGGTAAGGGGTCTGTCTGGCTCATCTTTGTATCTCCAGTGCCCAGTATAGGGCCTGGAGCAGAAAAGGCATTTCGTAAAGATTGGACAAGAACCCAGGTTTTCTGTCTCTCTGTTGGCACCCAGGTCCCTGTCAGCCTCCTGTCTTGACAGAATACTTCATGATCAAATTCAGAGCATCTGGTACCCTTCCCTGCCCTTCCCCCACATCTGGCTGAATTAGGTGTGAATGAATCAAAAACATAAGGATCCCATTTGCTTTCTCCTGCTTCTTTTTAAGCATGCATTTAGAATTAATCAGCCAAGCATGACTGAGAGTTTTGACAAACCCAAAATATTAAGGAGAGAGTTCAAGATGTTTTGATGATCCCCAGGGCAAAGGTGGTTAAGCTGTTGGCCCAACCATTTATTCTACTTTAGGCCAGTGGAATTTTGACTAACAGCAGCCTGCACCAGGCTTGTAGGTCAAGGTGGGAGATGCACACAGAGACTCTGACATCCCACTTCTCCCAGGGGTACTTGGCCCTAGGATTCACACTCTCCAGTGGACAGCCAGTGCCGAGATGTGCCGGGAAGACAGAGTGCTGAGTGTTTGCCTAGTGTCAGAGCTGCCGCCCTTGGCTGAGGAATAAGGGCCTCAATGTTGCAGTCCTGAGCAAGTCTGATGCCACTTACTGATCTTTAGATTTCAGTTCTGAAGTTCATGATAACAGGTGTGATGCAGAGATGGGTACTGCTAGGCCCTGCTGCAGGGGACAGTCAAGAGGTCAGATGGCTTAAAAATCGATGCACAGTCTTCTCTCTCTTTGAAAAAACAAATGAGTCACTGTTTTTTCCTTATATGAAAACAGTAGCTGCTTTTTTTTTGTATATGTGGAAAATAATCATATAGAGAAATATTTATAGGGGGAAAAACCTACTTATATCTCAAACTTGTAGAGATACCACCATTGACACTTTGTTATATGTCTTTCTAGACATTTTTCTATGAGTGCATATGTACCTATTACATATAAATGATCACATTGTATTCTCAATTCCCAGTTCCCAGAATATAAATGACGTGCCTCAAAATGAGTAGAGAGATACTTCATATATATAATTAAACACATATGTAATTATATAATAATTAAATATATAATTTACGTATATAATTAAATATATATAATTTTAAAAATAAAATTGGGACACAATTGGGAGTATACTGTTATGTTTTTTGCACTTTGATTGTTCAGCTATTTACCTTTTAGATTTTAGCTTAAATGTCATTTTTCTTGGGAGTTTTTTGCCTGGACCAGAGCCGCTTACCCAACTACATACTCTCACAGTATTCTAGATTTATATTGTGATATATTGTAATGCAGCAGTAAACATTTCCATATATAATTTTTGTGTCTCCTGCTGGACTGTAAATTTGACAAGCAGGGAACAGAGACTGAGTTGAACCATAATCCTACCCACCACTTCTCTACTCCGGCACCTGACTCAGCTCTCTGAGCTCTGGGTTAGAGAAGAAGTGGCTAAAGGAATTCTATTTGATACTGACTCCAAGTTAAAGCTAAGGAGTCAGAACTGTACTATGGTTTACCACCTAACCTGGGGGGTGAAGAAAGACTTTGGTAGGTCACGAAATAAATAGAGATCTCACCTGAGTTCTCTTCATAGAAGGACAAGAGGGCACTGAATCTCCTTGTCGTTATTACCCCAGTGTGGGTAGTAGCTGACAGAACTATTAGCTGACAGAATTCCCACACAGCTTCCTGACCCATGATAAGGCCTACCATGGAGAAAAGATTACACAGACGCCATTAACATTCACCAGTTACGCACACACACACAAATCAAAAGCAGTAACACATTTCTGAGGAGAGTTGAAAACATTATTACATTTATCAAAGACTTGGAAGATACAGTCAAGGTGCTTCCTTGCTCATCCCCGCTTAATTTTTCATTTGTCAGGTTAAAAGAATTCTTGAGATGATAATAGTTTATCATAACAGTAATTAGGCGGAGGCTCCAATCGCAGCTGCTAATTCAGATGCATTCTTCCACAGCTAAGTACTATAGCCCCTGACATTGGATATGTAGCTATTGAGCTAGCAAATGCATTTTCTTCATTCTGAATCACAGCAAACATTAGGGACAATTTGCTTTCGTCTGGTAGGTTGATTAGTAATATACTACTCTCCCAATTCAGGGATTTGTCAGTTCTCCAGATCTGTGCTAGTTTATTCTGTAGAATCTTGACGGCCTCACCATCTTACAGGACATCACTTGAGCATTTCCACAAGCTTGATGACATTATGTAATAGCTTGATGACACTTTGTAATATGGTCTTCAGGACATGCTACCCTAAAATATGATACGTTGACATATTGAATATTCTAGGCTGAAGGAGTCTGAGAAAATGGCTGAAGCAGGAAAGTCACTGTCACCATCCCCCCTTGCCCTTCTTCCCTGAAACATGTCATAAAACTCCCATGTGAGAAGTACCCTCCCTGTACTTGAGAAAGAAAGATGTTCTTACCACCACAGATGGGGACTTAAGGGTCAAGAAACCTGTACAAATGAACCTTGTTAAACTAATCTTTATCTTCCATGTTATCTCTTCACCATTTACTACTCAAGCCCACACTCCTTTGTCTTGTCAAATTTGTTTGTTTGTTTGTTTGTTTGTTTGTTTTTCTAAAAGATATAAAAGCTTCCTCCTCTGGTTATTTCTTCAGGTCTTCATTCTCTTGGGAAGGTTCCCATGTACATTTAAAAATTAAAAAAATTATATGCTTTCTTTTCTTAATCTGTCTTTGTCAGTTCAATTTTCAGATCCAGCCAGATACCCTAAGATGGTTGAGGGAAACTCATTCTTTCCCAACACTAGGTAAGACCTAGAAATAGCAGATAGCCTAGATGTTTGGCAAGATACAGTGTGCAGATGGTGAGCTATACATCCTGTGAAATCAAGCTCTATATAGCTGCAGCAACTTAGAGCAGAGTTCTCTGTAAAGGGCCAGATAGAAAATAATTTTAGCTTTGGGTACACAGTCTGTCTTGCAACTTGCTTAACTCTGTTGTTATAGGGAGGAAGCAGCCATAGGCAATAAGCAAACCAATGTGCATGACTCTGTTCCAACAAACTTTTATTTATAATAACAGGCTGAGGGCTTCGTTTGGTCTTTTGTTCTTAGTTTGCAGACCTCTGATCTAGAGCATGGTCAAATGTCTCCTCCAGACACAAAATGGTCTCCTTATTCTCTTTTCCACTGTGAAGAAGGCATGATGCTAAGTGGGCTTCTTAAAAATTTGGAGCCAGTTGATGCCATATTTGGGTGCATTGCTCTTACCTATTTGCCAGGGGACCTGAAAAACTGGCACCTTCAAGAAAGGTCCAGATTAAAAGGAGGAACTCTAGCTCTTCCAAAATGCAGAACTCTTTTGACCTACAGACACAAAATGAGGACTTAAGGTGTCTACAGTAAAGTGAGATGCTGAATGGTCTCACATGAGAACAGTATCCTAACGTTCTTACTTTCCTTAACCTTCTGATCCTTTCCTCAGTACTCTGCCTAGGCAGTTTTTTTAACCTCTTCCTCATTTTCTATAGGCCAAATTTGTGGCTAAGTTTCAAAGAGCCATCCCAACTGTCATGGAGGCTTCCTGACTTTTACAGCAAATTTGGATAGATAGTTGGCTAACTGAGCTATCATTTTCCTTATGTAAAGACTTCTAAAACTGCTAATCACAGCTAACCAAATCTACAGTCTTTATAATTACCATTGCCCTCATATCGTTCAATGTCTCCATGCTTCACTTCCTTCCAATTCACTTCTGTCTTAGCACTTTGTCCTTCTAGGGGTTATCACCACCCCATTCACTACCAGCAATGGGTTCCTTATTGCCATCTGACCTGTGAGTATTATAGTTTTAGAATCCCGCCTGAAAGGTCTGCTTTCCAGGAACACTTCTTATGGCAACTCTCTTAGATTAGGCTATCCCAAAAAGTAGATCCAACTTCCTTTGCCCAAGTGTGCCACTGACTTTCACACTCTGTGCTTTTCTTTTAGGCAGAATGGGCAACCTTCAGGATCCAGCTTTGTGCCTTCTTCTCCAAAGCTTTGTCTCATACCACCCCTTACTCAAAGTCAAGGTACTGGTAAGTAAATCATTTTCTCAAATACCTCATTTATAAGACTTAACAACAGATCTGCCCTTGTTTCTAGATGGTGGCTAGTGACTGTTGGTCTGTATATTATTGTTTACAAGATTGTTTCCCCTGAGGCTGTTAGTGATGAAAATGAATGTAAGCCCATGGCTATTTCCCTAACATCAAGCATTTTGTTTGGCAAAAAAAAAAAAAAAACCCTTAAGCATATCTTAAGATATTTTTGTGAATAATTGAATGAATGGATATGCACCATGGGGACCCTTGACTGTGCTGAAGACACCAAGCCTGCAAAACTGCACTCTCTGCTGACTGGTACTGGTGGGGGGGTTTCTAGTCCCATAAACAGCTGCCCCGTTTAAATTATTTGCTCTGTATTTTTTTTTCTAAGCCCCTAAAACCTTGAGGCACAATAACCTCTTTGCTTGCATGAGATTTGCAAGTCATCAATTCCCGACCATGGGCCATTTCCTTTGTCAAGGGGAGAAAGTGATTCCCTGCAGTCTTCTGAATTTACAGAGAAAAGCCATCCAGATGTGGCTGGCCTACCTCTCTCTGCTTCCTCTCTCTCACAGCCCCCCTAATTTTGCCTCCAAATGAAATTCATTCCTGGCTGAGGGGAGAGAGGAAGGATTAGGGAGTCCACATGCAGCTTCTTTCAAGCTACAGGGGAGGGCAGATGGTTCTACTCAATGTTTTCTTTACATACAGATTTTGTTCCTTAAGGCAAAATGCAAGCTATGACTACCCATACTGGCTTTATGTCAGCCTTGGGGGGTTGAGTGGCCTTCCCAGGCTGGGTCAGTGCATGCAGGAAGAGACTTGGCTTTTGTAGGCTTCTGAGTCAAGAAGTGCTCTAGGATCCAGGATGGAAGGGGTGTGACCAGCCTCAAGTCTGGGCGGAGCTCTTGTTTCTTATATTGAATCATAGTCTGAAATAACTCTAGGAGCTCAGTGAGTTCTGGAACAGCCAGATAGAGAATTTTAGGAGTGTTAGGCCTTAAGTTTTGCTTTGAAAAGTGGGATTGGTTTGTTTGGAAGGAAGCGGGCATTCTAAGAAAACCAAATAATGTGAATATGGTAGCAACAGTTTGGACTGAAATTAATTTCAATCCAATCAATCCAATACACTTTTGTTGCGCATCCAGTGTTAAAAAGTGATTTAAAAAGACAGTTTAGGTGTTACAAATGAACTTATTTAATACTTCATGGAGGGGAGGATCCATTTGGAGAACTGCAAAATGGGGCAGTATCTTTTATAGGATAAATAATAAAAAAAAAGGAAGAGAAAAATAGAAAATACCTGATTGTCTGGGGCTATGTAGTTGTAGCCACACACAGACTTCATTTCTTTAAGACAGTTTTTTTCTGATTCGAGCAGACTTTGCCAAGTTAATGGCATTGTGGTTCATTTGTTTTTTCCATCCTTATTCTTCCACCTTCGTAGGCCAACTCCATTAATTATTAAGCTGTAGAACATAAGGACACAAGTTTCCTGGCCTGTGTCAAATCTTTTATTGATCACTAGCTTCCGTTAAACTAAGGATAACACCTGGGCTTCAGATGTGTTTCAGCCCCACCCACCACAGGACCAGATGGGATGATACTGTGCCTCATTCCAGAACTGGACTCAAGGATCAATTATCCCATCCAATCAGTAACATCCACAACACCCATGGCCCAGACTCCCTTAGTTTCCATGACTAAGGATTTTTCCTCTACATAATCTATTCCCCTTTAGACACAGAAGGCCAGGTCTTTAAGAGGTAGCTCAAAGTAAAGAAACCTTTACTTTTTTTGCTGCGAAACCCGTGAGTGTCTCTCTGGACTTAGATTGTTATGGCGTGTTCAAATCTAAGACCCACGGAGCCAATTGATATTAATTACGAACACTTATTACCTGGCAGACGACTGACTCTCCCCACTAGAGAATCAGCCCCGAGCTTCCAGAGGAGGCAGTTTATAAAGCCTAAAACTACATCAAACAAGCAAGCATGTTTACAGAAGCTGAAGTTAGCCATTAGCATATCTTTGCACAGGATAACTACACCCTTAGCATTAGCATATCTTTGCACAAGATATCTCCTAGAACTATACCCTGGTTAAACATTAAACAAGCAAGCAGAAGTTGGCCATTTGAAAAATTTCCCCCTTAACAAGATACAGGCAGGCAGATGGGCCCCTTTGCTCTGGTGATGTAGTTAACTTTGAGTGAGAAGGAACAAGGAAATAAGTAGAGATCTTAGAGTTGGCTTGACATCTAGGGGTCAGCTAACTGCATTTCTGGCTAGGCAGGGCATTTAAAGGGAGATGAAAATTATCTAAGTTTTGGTTTGCTGAGATTGCACCTTGGGCAGGAACAGCTCTATCTTGGGCTTAGAAATTCATTTCACAGTGGCATGTGTCAGACATGTGTGTTTATGGATATGTCCCCCATCAGGCAGTAAGTCACTTGTGGACAGGGACATTTAAGCTAAAGATTCAAAGAGGTTGGCCGTTTAATCTGTTCCTCAGCACCAGCCCTGGTACTAGATGGCAGGAATCAGTGCTAAATATGGTTTCTGAAGTCAAGCTCATAGCCTAGCAGTTTCAGTGATGTAGAGACTTGTGTACAGGTTTAGAACAGCACAGGGAAGAGAGTGATCAATTCTGTCTAGTGAGGTCCAGGATGTCCTATAAGAATATGAGTCTAAACAGCTTTTTGAAGGAAATACAGGATTTCCTGGGCTGGATGGAGAAAGGGGTTTAGGTTGAGGAATAGCATATAGAAAGGCTCAGATGTGTACTTGGTGGGGGGGGGACTATAAATAGTTTGTATTTTCAGAGCGTTCATTCAGTAATTATGAAGTACCTATACTTGACAGGTGCTGGGGCTATAAGAATAACCAAGGCAGACACTTTCTTTCTTGCTGTATTTGTCTGCTTGGTCTACCTTAACAAAGTATCACAGATTGGGTGGCTTGAACAACAAAAAATTATTTTTCTCAGTTTTGGAGAGTAGGAGTCTGAGACGAAGGTGTTGGCAGCGTTGGTTTTTTCTGAGGCTTCTCTCCTTAGCTTGGAAAAGGCCATTTTCTCCTTGTATTTTCACAGTATGGTCTACCCTCTGCACATGTCTGTGTCCTAATTTACAGTTCTTATGAGGACACCAGTCAGTATGGAATTAGGTCCCACCTTAATGACCTCATTTTACCTTAATTCCCTCTTTAGAATTTCATCTCCAAATACAATCACTTTCAGAAGTACTGGGGGTCAAGGCTTTAATATATGAATTTTAGGGGAGATGATTCAGCTCAATACTTGTGGCGGGTTTACATTCTAATGTATGTCAGGGTGAGGGGACAATAAGTGACTATACCAATAAACATACTTGACCATTTTAGATAATAATAAGCATTATGAAGAAAGGAAAACAAGATAATGGCCTAGAAATTGACTACTTGTTATTATATATATCATATTATGTATTGCATATTATAGCACATATATACAATATTGACAAATACTGTTGGATCACTTTTTATGATTTGGGTTTGTTTTGGGGGATCGAAAGTCCTGTCATACATAATCCTTGCCCTTAAAAAGTTCACAGTGCAGAAACCTATGTGCACATAGGAAAATATATGAGGAGACATATGTAGTGGGATTTAAATGGTTAATCGAGAACACTGGAGCCGAGTCAGCTGGGTGAGGGGAGGTGGTGGTGGTGGGCTAGTCAATGTCTCAGAGTGTTTGGGCTCTACCCAATGGGGAAAATCCAGTTCCATCTTGGGTTCCAGAGATGAAATTCATTTGCCACCAAAGGTTGTGGAAATAAAACATTGAAGAGGGAAGCCCAAGCACAGAGCCCTGTGTCCTGACTTATCTCTGGACCTGAGATCAGGTAGGTACAGAGGCTCAGATCAGAGAAGAGTAGGTAGATGCTGGCGGGATTAATTCGTTATTAGCAATAGGCATTTACTCTGGGCACCATGGTAGATAAAGGCTTGTACTTATAGGGACCCTTGAATAAGTTCTGAAGCAGAGACTGAAAACACAAGCCCTCTAGGACATGATTGTGTCAGTCCCAACCAGTAGGACAGGAGCAGAAGGGGCCTGCAAAAACCAGGTGGAAAAAGGAGAAATTCACCTGTGTCAAACCGTGTCTCCTCAAGGAGAAGGGGCAAAGCCTCTGTCAGCAGTTTAGGATAGATATTCTCAAAGCTTAATGAGCCCAAGGATCTTTTGGAGTGCCTGTATACCTGTAGAGGATCAGGCCTCACCCGGCATTCAGTAGGGGGTTTGTGGTCGAACCCTGGAACCAGCATTTTGAACAAGCCACACCCTTTCCTCCCAACATGTTTTGGATGTTCATGTACATGCAGATATGGATCTGTGCCCATAGATGTAGGTAGTGGGATTGCTGATCACACTCCAAGGACTTCTGTGTTATTAAATACAAACAGGGCTTGAATTAACTGTATGATAAATTATATACAGTGTTCTAGTCTATGAGTAGTTCAGTCATTCTCAACTAATCCTTTTGGATCACAAAAGTCCCTAGTTAATGCAGCTGTGCAAATATTGTTTTATATATATGTATATGTATATGTGTATATATATATATATACATATGTGTGTGTGTGTGTGTGTGTGTGTGTGTGTGTGTGTGTGTGTGTGTGTGTGTGTGTGTATTCCTGGATCAGGTAGACCCTGCCTATCTCAGTTACCATTTGGACTACCCACTTCTGGGTGTCTGAGGAACAGCCTGAGGGTTTACTACTTTGCTCAAGTTCAGAAAGCAACTGCAAGGAAGAGGGAGAGGACCTTGTTACCCTGTTTTACGATGATTACTCATAACATCTATTGAGAGCATACCATGTGCCAGGCACTTGGATTTCAGGCAAAGACTGAAAGGAAAATAATTTTAACTGGGCAGTGATCTCAGGAAACACCCATCAGGAAGTGAGGCAGGAAAGGGAAGGAAACCACTAAAAAATGTGTTATCAAGTATATCATTCTTTGATGCAGGACAGGGCGGATTCTCCCAAGTAGAGGGAGACCAAGCCCTGTACTGAGAGAAGAAGAGGGTCCTTTGACAAAGAGTGTAGAAAGAATTTAACGCACATGCCAAAGTTAGAGTCAAAAGGAAAGTTAATTGGAAAGGAGTAACACCCTGTAGATAGAGCGTGATCTCCTCTCAGAGGCAGAGAGTGAGAGAGCCTAAGAGAGGTTTAGAGGGACAGAGACAATTGAGAGAGGAGGACAGTGAGAGATACTGAGTAAAAGCACTGAGAGGGACCCCAAGTGTTCTGGGAATTCAGTTTTCATATTATTTTTTAGTTCTTGTGAGTTACAGTTTAAGGACTTTGTTTACCCATTTCCTTTGATATGGGCATACAGTGAGGAAGCGGAAGGAGAAGAGTACGTAGCATGAAAAGGTAAGAATATGTAGAGTGAAAGGCCTGCTGGCAGTTCCCAACCTTTAATACCTAGGTACTCTATGGTTTTAGCCATAGGAAATGAATGATTTTATTTTGTGTAGGGCAGACACTTAAAGATTCTGTTTTTCCTGCTTCCTCTTTCACAGGTGTGGGAAATAAGTTAGCAATCCCAGCAGAAATCTTACTTTGTTCTGCAGGTGTCCTTGTGGCCTGGCTGCAGAGCTGATCAGCATATTGCAGTCTGAATGTAGCTTGATTTAACATTTGAATTCTCTTGCCTGCTGCCTACATTACTGTGAACAACTGGAGCTGAGTCACACTGGGGTCCTCCATGGTGGGGTGGCCAACTGACGGTGTTTACCTGGGAACAAGGGGTTTGATGAGATGAGGAACTTTCTGTGCAAAATCCAGGAAAGTTGCAGGCAAATCAAGATGCACTGGCCACCCAATCTGGGAGTCAGTGTAGTGCAAGTGCCTAAAGTTATCCCAACTGGGGTGAGGAAATTGGATTCTTTATCCAGCAACTCAGCATCTGTGTGGTCAGTGTTGATGCAGGGTCTGGATCCTGAATCAAGAGATGCAGTTTCTCCTTGCAGCTCTGACAGTCCTGAGTTCTAAGTCAACCAGGCTGCTGATTGTCACCCGTCTCTGCGAAATGGGAGAAAGAGCAAGAGTGCTTGTTGCTGCATCCATGGCTTCCCACCTTTCTTTGTCTCACTTCCTTTTTCTTCACTCTCACAACCTGTGCCTGCACCTAAAAGTATCAGCATCATAATCCCTGCCTCAGGCTCGGCTTTCTAGAGGAGCCAGCCTAATTCAGTGAGGATTTAGTAGACCCAAGTTCAAGGCTTAGTGTTTTGGCTGACCTTCTGTGTCACCTTGAGTCTTAATTTTTCTCCTCAAGGCCTCGGTTTTCCCACCTCCAAATGAAGAGATCAGAAGTACAGTGACCCTTGAACAACATAGGTTTGAATTGTACATGTCCACTTATACATGGATTTTTTTCAATAAATATAAAGTGGGACCCCTGTATGCTTGGTTTTCACATCTACAGAGTGAATGATTATAGATTGAAAACAATATTTTTGATCCACAGTTGGGAATCCACAGATGCAGAGGCCCAACTGTATGCATTGTTCTATACCATTTTATATAAGGAAACTTGAGCATCCTCAGATTTTGGTGTCTGCAGGGGGTCCTGGAACCAATCCCTTGTGGATACAGGGGACAATTGGGGAGTCAACAGTTATATGTGGAATTTTGACTGCGGGGGTGTTGGTGCCCCTAACCCCTGCATTGTTTAAGGGTCGACTATACATGATCTCTTAGTTCCTTCCCAGTCCTCATATTCTCTGAACCTATAAGATTCTTCAAAAAGACACTTCCTGATAAACAGTAAGCCACAAACTCCTTTCAACTCAGCCATATTTCTCTCCTCCCCCTGCCCCCCACCACTCTTAATGAATCTTGGTTTCCCAAGCAATTTTTATTTAGAAGAAAAAAGGATAAGAGAAAGCAAATTTGGAAACTCACAGCCTCTATGCCCCAAGGAGATTTTCCTAAAAATAATCTTTTTTCTTTCTCTTTCTCTTTCTTTTCTTTTCTTTTCTTTTCTTTCTTTTCTTTTCTTTTCTTTTCTTTTCTTTTCTTTTCTTTTCTTTTTGGTGGGGGCAGGCAGAGGCTTACTTTGTAAGGAAATTCAGTCATTCTAAAATGGCCTTTGAAACCAAAGACTATGGAAAATTTTAAGGAAAAGCACAAAGTGATTGGGGATAAATAGTTCCATATGAATTACTGGATATAATATTCCTCCTTGTACTACTCAATGCTGGGTGAAAGCAGACATTGCATGGTTGGTGTGTGCTAACAGATGTGTATTTAGGTTTAATGGGATTTTAGAAGGGTCAAGAATTCCCTCAAAGAGTACTTACTCCACATTGCTCTCTGAGGGTCATAAGAAGCCGCTCAAAATCCCACCTTCTTTTTGTTGCCAGGCCTTAAAGGTTTTGTTCTCTTCTCTCTATGGTAAATAGTTTAGAAAATTTAGAGGATGAATAATAATGGTAATAATAATAACAATATAACCAGTACTGTTTAGCAAATGTGTAGTACATTAACTTATTTAGGTTTCACAAAAAAGAGAAGTTCAGTAACTTGTCCAAAGTCACATGGTGGTAGAGGCAAAAGAGAACCTGGATCTGTTATACACCAAAGTCTTGCTTTGGTCATTTTGTAAAATAGGAAGGTTTTGTGAAATAAGAAGGGGGTCTGTGAACTGGGCAATGGTTGGACCAGAAGCCTTTTAGGTAGCTTCTAGTTTGACTACCCAATAAATGTTTTCTTCTTTGGGTGGTAGAGAATTAAACAACTATTATGGGCCAGGCCTTGTTGTTGCAAAGAGGAATCAAATATGGCTCTTGACTTCTGGGAGCTGACACTAATAAGGACTATAAGGTATGTCACAGTTGGGTGACTGTATACTTTAGACACAGATAATTACCATCCATCAGACAGACATGAATAAGAGGCCAGAGAAAATTACAAGGAATATTGAGGGCATAATGATGCATTAGCAAGAGCCTTGGTTCTGGTCTTTAGATTGCAGTCAAAAGTCTGGCTCTAGTATTTCCTAGCGGTATGACCTTGGGCAAGTTACTTGACGTCTTTGAGACCCAAGTTCAAGGAAGGTAAAACATTTGAACAGGGTTATAAAAGATTTGAGAATATGGAACTATAAATGAAAGAAACAAATTAAGATGAATAGAAATGTAGGATTATGAATAATTTCTTTAAACATCTTTTTTTTTTTTTCTGTGTAAGAAGACAAAAACATTCATAAGGACCATGGTAAGTAATTATGAATTCTAGGGCTGGCAGCAGATTGATTTTTTTGAGAGATATTTTTATCGTTGAAGAAAAACATTAAAATAGGATTTTGGTTATGGGGAGGAATGGAAGCTAGTCTAGAAGGAGAGGCTGAAGCAAGGGGAGTGCGTGCTAAATTGTTCTGCATAATGAACTAGAAGATGCTGTCTCCCTGGGCACAGAGAGCATTATGATGGTGCCTGTAGCAGAGAGTGACTAGTTCTTTGGCGAATCTGCTTCCTTTTACCCTTGGGTTTATTCTATATTGTCTGCCTTTCTTGCTATAAGGCATGGCCACATGTCCTAGCTGATGGAATATGAGTAGAAATTTCACCTGCCACTTTTAGGCTTGGCCCTCAGAAAAACTTTTATATATGATTTCTTCTCTTTCCCTGTCTGTAGTCTGGATGTTGATGCCCAGGGTGAACTGGTAGCCAGGTGTAGAAGATGGCAGATCCTCTGTGAGCCTCGGTCCCCAACGGACACTGTGGAGCAGAATTCTATGGAACCCCTACCCTCTCACCACCTAGACTTTGTAATCTAAAGCATTTTTTTTAAACTGCTAAAATTTTAGGGTTTTACTCTTATGGCAGCTAGTCTTAACTAATATAATACCAAAGTTTGGGTTTCCTCAGCAGGAACCGGAGAGATAGGAGTAGGTTCCTGACCTGGAGAAGAGGGGGTGAAAAGAAAGGGAGTTCTCTGTTATGACGTTAGCCCAAACTGAGAGAAATGATGCACTGCTTTGCTACAGATGGAGGTCTCCTGTACAAAGACTGTTGGTCTTTGGAATCAGTGTCATCTGGGATCCATTTTCTCATTCTGCTTTTCTGAGTTGTAGTGCCTTGCAGTCCTCTCAGGATTTGAGTAGACTTGGTTTAGCACTCAGGCCTGGTGTCTCCTGTGCTTGGGGGATTAAGGGAAGACCAGAGAAGATGTGATAGCAGTTTGGGAAAGCTTGGATGGGCAGACATAAATGATAGAGTAGCTTGGAGCAGAGGTTTGAAGGAAGAAGTGGCTACCAAGAGAATATAAGCCATCCTGGGATCCTCAGAAATACCTGGAAGTGATGTGGGAGGAGTTTGCTTTTGCTCATACAATTATACGAATGAGGTTTCCATTGTGTTAGGCCCCTTAGATTCTAAAGAGGCTCTTTGGAATACTCTTTAGACTGGGGAGCTTGGTGATATTTGAGTTGCTTGTATTTTTAAAGCTTTATTCAAAGATGATTACTTTTTGTAAAGGGAAATAACACACTAAAAGAGTAGCAAAGAAAGAAATAAAAATGAAAATTTCTACCTTCTACCATTGGGTCTAGCAGATAATAGGCGCTCAATCAGTGGTGGCCTCCTCTATTCTAATGTTTGTCATCAATCTGATTATAGCTTTTTGGAGGGTGGGAACCCCTGGCACTATTTTAATTGATTATTATTGCCCATTAATTATCAGATGCATTCTGATTTTAGAAACATTTACATGTGATAAATGTGCCTCTGCGACCTAAGGAAGTCCCCAGGATTGGTGATCTGCTCCTGGGTTTACAGCCACCAGTCCTACTGGGATGGAGAAAGATTTCCTGATGACCGCTCTGAAACAGCTAATGTAATGAAAATCCAAGTGCTGAGATCAGATCATTGTCTTTCCTCTTTTACTCAGAGTATTTATCACCAGTTTATTTATCACCAGTTCTTGAGTTGTGATTTATCAGCACAGCTTGCCTGGGACCCTGAAGTAATGTGCTCCTGGTCCTGTTCACACGCTCTATTCCTTACTTTCTTCTAAGAGGCAGGATCTGGGCAGGCAGGGCCGATACAAGATTCCCTGGAAAACAAAGGCACCCGGCTAATGTTCAGTTCTGAATGTTACATGATATGAATCAGGACACTAGCATGAGTTCAGCTGAAAGAAGTAGAGGGAGAAATTCAAAACCATCACCTTTTAGGACTTACTGTATGCCATGTCACGAGGTGCTACATTTGTTATCTTAATTAATCTTTAAAACAACTCTGTGATGGTATTGTGAGTATCCCCATGTCACACAGATAGGAACACTGACATTCAGAGAGGTTAAGTCACTTGTACACAAGGTGACAAAGTTGAAGACAAATCCTGGTGATTCTAATTCCAGAGCCTATGCTCTTGACCACTGTACCGTGAGAGACATTGAACATAACTGGAAATGTTTAGCCTGGAGAGGAGAAAGAAAGGACTCAGAGGGAATGCAGAGTGAATAACTGAAAAGACTACTAGGTCAGTGACTGGAAGCATCCCCTAAGGCACACGATTGATAAATGGTAGAGCCAGAGTTGTAATAAGAGGCAATTTCAGATTTATTTCTGCATCCATAAAAGGGAAAATAATAACTACTTTACAGAGTTGTTAAGAGGATTAAATGAAACAATATTTGGAAACCATAGAAGCCTGACACTTAGTAAATGCTCAATAAATGTTTAACTCCCACCCCATCTCTTTCCTTATCCCTCAAAGACTTGATGTGTGGAAGAAAAATATTGTTATATGGTTCCCATAGATAACAATGTAGAGTTTCAGAGGGGCAAGTTTTGGTTCATTATCAGGGTGTTTTCAATTCTATCCCACAAAGATTCGTTAGACATCTACCAAGTGTCAGGCTTAGCATTGGACACTTGAGATGCAGAAATAAATAAGACACTGGCCCTTTCCTCAAGGAGTTCTCAACCATATTGGAGGCTGATAAATGAGAAGGGCCATCATGTGCTTGGTAGAGTATTTCCCACTCTGTTAGCAGACCACAGTACAGCAGGCGACTTGGGGTCATCGTCTCCTTGGTCCCGAAGGTGGTTAACCATGGCTGGATAACCAATTGGCTGTCAGAGATTCTAATAGGGCAGGGGCCACAAACTTTTGTAGCCTTGGCCGTTAAACGCTCCAGCCTACATACCTCATAGGATTGATCACTGTGTGTTCTGCTGCTATGCCTAGTGGGTCCCCAGAAGCCTTTTAAAGCAGTGAGGCAGAGAGAACAGGTCTGAGAGGAAACCTGAGTGCCAGTCCTGCTCTAAAATAAATACCTAATGGAGGCTGGTTTACCAAGGCCCTGTGAGCACACTAATAGGTGGAGTGGATGGAAAATAAACAGCAAGTGCCCTGGACATTGACAGCTCTCCACAGAGACTCAAATGGTTTGCTCCCTCAGTTCATTTGGATTTCTGCTCAAACATCACCTCCTCAGAGAAGCCTTCCCTACCTACCCCTCCCTGCTACTCCCTGTTCCTGTGTCTCCTGCATACTTCTCCTTTCCCACACTTACTCCTACCTAATTCATGGTTGCCTGATGGATTTGGTTGTTTTCCTCTATAACTAGAATCCATGGGGAAGGGAGTTTTTCTGTTTAGTTCATTGTGGAATCTCTGGGACATTTGTGAAAACCAAGAAATCAAATCTCACTTTCCAGCTTTGTCGGGGGGATTAAATGAGGGGACATTTGGAAAACACATGGTTCCTGACATGTAGTAGATGGTCAAAAAATTCTAATTTGTTAGACATCCTTTCCTCTTTTCCTCAGAAGGCTATTCTGTGCCTTGAACAGGTTTTCTTTTAATAAATGAATGGATGTGCCTCAGTTTCCTTATCTGTACAATGAGCTAACAATAATATCTACCTCACGGTTTTGGTAAAGATGAACTAAGATAAACACTGGAAGGCTGTTAGGATAGGATACCATGTACATGGCAAGTTCTCCGTCAAGGTGAGCAAGGGGAAATGTGGGGCTTGTGGGACCAAGGTCAGGAAGGCGTTAAACTCCACTTCCAGGAAAGAAGGGAGTTGGGGAAAGCTTGAGAACAATGATTGTGCTCCACACTTGCCTGTTCTCATGGTCAACATGGGGCTTAAAGCACTATAGGTGAATACGTAAATGGATGACTTAATCCTATGAAGGAACAAACTATAATTCTCATGGCTCACAGGTAGATGCTGAATTCTAAATTTTACTAGTTGCCTTCCATAGGTTAGTAAGCACTGACCAGTCCCTGGGATCAGCTACTCTGCCCTTTCCCATATTTCCCAGGCAGAGTGTCCGTCTACTCAGCTGCAGATGCAGAAATATAAACCCAGAGGCTTCGTGCCCTGAGGTGTAACTGCAGAACTAAGGGAATACCAAAGTCCTCAGCTGACATGGAGGTTGTGGCCACGGCTGCAGGGCCATACACACCCACTTCCCTGGTATTGTCTGAAATTAGAAGGGATGTTGAGTGAAGAGCAGCGACCAGAGGACAAGAAAACAGGATTACAATACAGTCAGATCAGGGCTGAGATGATGTGGGAAGCACGGCACAGGGAGTGACTAATCCTGCTTGCCAACCATTAGCACCATGACTGACTGTGTGGCTTAGAAAGAACTTGCTTGTCCTTTCTGGAAGGCGGCCCTCAGCCTCAACCTCTAGGCTGATTATGTGGCTCCCTGTATTTCTCCTTTGAGTCCATGAGCTCTTTGGGGAGGACCTGCATTCTCTCTTTGTTGTCCCTACATCTTCCATGGGATTGTGTAGGCCAGGGGTCCCTAACCCCGGGACACAGACCGGTACCAGTCCATGGCCTGTTAGGAACTGGGTTGCACAGCAAAAGGTGAGCGGAGGGTGAACGAGTGAAGCTTCACCTGTATTTGCAGCAGCTCCCCAGCACTAGCATCACTGCCTCAGCTCCACCTCAGATCATCAGGCATTGGATTCTCATAGGAACATTGGTCTCTGGGGCCAAAAAGTTGGGAACTGCTGGTGTAGGCCAAGAATAGGCCTCCATCTCTCTTCGTAGGCGTATCTCTCGGTCCCCATTCAGTGCTTCACATGTCAACCAAACAGACTACTCTGCATGTCCCAGGCAGCAGTCTCTCCACCCACTTCATTGTCTTCTGCTACCTAATGGAAAGAGCATGGGCTTTGGAGCCAGAGACCTGTACTAAGCCTGTCTAGGCCTCGTGCATAAAACTGGAAGGCAAACTGGCAGGGCTGTTGTAAACATTAACAATGCTGCATCTAGGTCAACTGAAAATAGTAGTCAATAAATCTTAGCAATTTTTATTGTTTAAAGTAAAATATACATTTTTGTTTTAAACTAAATTCTTCAGTATAATAAGCGCAGCATTCAACTTCAAAAAGCACACTGCAATGTCAGCATGCAAATGATTCTAGAAAATGATTTGTTTTTTAAAAGTCTGAAATGTTCCGTATCCCACTGCTAGGTGGTTGGGCACAATATTTGGTGCTGGGAGCCCATCCTGTAGAGGTTCTGACATCTGAGTCGACACAACAATGTGCCAGAAGTTAATAATGCTGCAGTTTTCCCTTCTTCTTGGAGTTCTTTTAAAATGCCTTGGCTGTTATGCAGGGGGTCCAGGGATGTCCCGGAGCACCAGTCTCAAAGCACCCAAAGAGGACGGTGTAGATCAGTTCAGCTCTCTCACCACAGGCCTTGTGGAGGCAAGTAGAGATGTGATCAACGAGAAGCAATGCTATTTCTAGCCTTGCTCTTTTTAATGACTGTTTATCTGGGAGCCTGGAGGGGATGTTAGGAGTTTTTTCCTTCTATTAGACATGAGTTTGTCTGATCCATTTATCTCATTATCAGAGTAAATTTTTTTATAATTATATTTATTGGGTGACGTTGTTTAATAACATTGTATAAGTTTCAGGTGTACGATTCTATAATACATCAGCTGTATATTGCATTGTGTGCTCACCACCTAAAGTCTAGTCTCCTTCCATTACTATACGTTGACCTCTGTTACCCTCTTCTTTATTCCCTTCCTCTTTTCCCTCTGGTAACCAAACCTCTGTGTCTATGAGTTTTTTGTTTTGTTTGTTTGTTGTTTTCTGTTTTATATCCTACATATGAGCGAAAGCATATAGTTCTTGTCCTTTTCCATCTGACTTATTTCACTTTTATTATACTCTCAAGATCCATCCTATTGTTGCAAGTGGCAGGATTTCAAGCTTTCTTCCGGCTGAGTAGTATTCCCTAGTATATATATGTACCACGTCTTCATTATCCAATCATCCATTGAAGGACATTTAGGTCATTTAGGACATTTAGACCATCCATATCTTACACATTTCTTTAAAACAAAGGTCTAGTACTGTGCCTGGCACATAGAGATTCCCTCATCTTCAGTATTCTCCTTCCTTGCACCCAATCCCCTTTCACCTGATTAGTTTTTGGGTCTCAGCTGAACCATAACTTAATCCAGGAGGGCTTTCTTGACCTCATAGATTGGATAAGACCACTCTCCTCCATACTCCTATAGCCCTTTGTACCTGTACCCCCATCATGGCACTGCTCATCATTTTCCATAATTGCATGTTTGTCTCTTTTTCCCTCTAGAAAGTCAGCTCTGGGAAGACAGAAAATGTGCTTGTTTTTTTTGTCTATTGAGAATTCATTCTCAGTACTCTAATCTGTACTCAGGCCCATAGTATGTGCTCTATAAATATTGAATGAATAAATGGATGAATGAGGAAACCTGGGTTCAGGTCCCACTGTTCCTATATGTGATCTTGGAAAAAATCAGTCTTCTACTTTGAGCCACAATTTTGTCATTGCTAAAGGGATAATCTTCTCTCAATCCTTTCCACCTCTGACACTCTGCTATCTTGTGATCTATTTTACTTACCATCTATAGCTCACGTTCTGGTCCATCCGGCATGAGTTATGACTCAAGAACTTTAGGTGCTTGCTCACTAAAAGGATTGTACATTCTTTGGAGAATCTCTCACTCTTCAAATATTATCTTTCTGATGTGGTTCTTGGCAGTGCCAAAGACCCCAGCTCATGTAGGTTGGGTCATTTGGGGAGCAGATGCCTTACCTAGTCTCTCAGTTCCTGGCAGTCTTGGCCTTGTGCATTCCCATCAGGGGCCCCGGAGTGGGGTGGGGTCTGCCAAGCTCGGGAGGGAGCGTGCTGTGATTCTCATGCAGCCCAAGAGAAGGGGAAGCTATGACTCACTATCTGTGAAATGATAGCTTGCGGAGTGAGTAAGACCAGACTGAGCTGTGTGTGTTGGGAAGTGGTGAGTCCTAGTTAATTGGAATTAGAGCCAGAAGGCCAAGGTTAATTCCCACCATTGCCGCTCCCATTTCCTAGTTGTGTCTTTATTAATTTATAATCTATTCTTTCTGAACCCCAGCTTCTTAATCTATAAAATGGCTACATTAATACCAGCCTACTCACCCCCTAGCGTGGTTTAGAAGTGTGTAGTGAACACATTTTTATTTTCATTGAATATTTTCTATGTTATATCTGTTATTTAATCTAATCCTTGAATAGTTCCATGTGGTTAGGAGGTGAGATAACGTTCTGTTCTCAATTCTGGATTTCTATACAGTAGCGTCCCCCTAACTGTTGTTGGAACACTCCTTTTTGCTTAGAACACTCTGCCCAAAGTTAGTAGATAAGGGTTCGGTGGTCAAACACATATGTTTAAGCCCCATTCCCCTAAATTGAGCAAGACTTCCCAGAGCATTTTCTATTGCAACGTATACCTTTTAGGACTCAGTGGCATAAAGTCACCAGGATTTAAAGGGAAATGCTCCAGCCATCCCAGAACTCTAAATTTTATACTCAGCAGCCTGAAATCAGGCTTCCTGATGTTCGAGTTGTTAGGGAAGCCTTCTCCCAGACAGGACCTACCAAGGCAGCCATGCCTAATGACACTACTTTCCATCTCTGTGACTCTGGGTTCTGCTCATGAGGCAGTTGCCATACTCAAGTAAGGCACTTTATCTCTAGGGTTCTTTGGAGTAGAAAGTTGAACTGCCATCTGGCTATTTTCAGACTTCTTCATGCCCTTGAGAAACAGGCAATAAAAGGAGGTTACTGTAAGTATCTCCATTTTTTTTTTTTTGGCACGTTGCCTTGCACACAGCAGGTACTCAACAGAATTTTGATAAGTAGCAGTATGAATGAATGAACATAGTACACAGCACACTGTCTGGAGAAGCGCAGGCACTTGACAAACCCTAGCCATGCCACCCCATTACTGTGTCTGGCCCTTCCTTTGTGCATCTGTATTACAAAGGGTTTACACTAGGTGGTCTCAAGGGTCCCTTCCAGCCCTGACATCTGTTCCTGAATCTAAATGCTCCTGAAGTGAGCTGGAGCTCAGGGAGGAAAGACTATCTTTCCAGCACATGCACAGTATTATTTGATGTGTTCTCCATGTGAGACAAAGAGCCTGTGTGCCCTCCAAGGGCTCACTCTGCCCCCTCCAGTCTCCATCTGGGCCTCTTTAGCGTGGCCGTTCTCAACATCTGTTAGAAGCACTTGGTGCCAGGATGACTCTTGCCTCAAATATGTCCTCGGAAAGCCCTGGAGATAAGGGGACTGCCCTAGTTTATGTAACTCAGTGAGTGGCCAAGAGAATGTTGCAAAGGGCTCTGATTCTACAGTGGGTCAGCCTTCTGTGACCACTCAGGGACTCAGCTGATAGCCATATGCAGTAATTTGCAAACCCTATGAGACAGAGCACCTTGGTGAAGGGGGCAAAAAATTCTGCCTCTACTTTAGATATTTTTGATGGTTATTCCTCTTTTAATTATAAGAAGGAAAAGTTTGAGATGGCTGAACCAAACACAAAGGATTATATATATAAATGAAATAATAAAAAATAAAAAGGAAGTTTGGATGAAGGGAAAATAGGGTTGCTGGGGTCTTCTGCTTGCCCCTGAAGACTAGTCTCCACCCTTCTCCATCCTGCTTTGCCCAGTGACCATGTGGCCACACATCTAGATCCCTATGGGTAATCCTCATGAGGATCACCAGCAGGATCAGAATGAGAGGGCGTTGAAGTCGTGAGGTTGCTTTGGGTAGGCTGTGTCCTTCCATAGAGGACACGAATCCTCTCAAGGTGACCTTCTCAATGAGACTCTCTTCTAGATAGCTAACTGCTTCATCCCCTGGGACTCAGGGTGATAAACTCCATAGTCAGTGGCCCCTGGTCACTGTGTATTCCTTTACCTCCAGACTGCTCTCTGTAAGTGGTCCCATTATGAATAAACTCTTTTGAATTATCCTAGTTTGAGTGCATCATGTTTCCTTTTAGGACTCTGACTGATACATAAGGATAGAAAAAAAAAGAGAGGAAGACAGAAATAATGCTCACAAATGAAATACAAATTGTAGTGCCTTGTACATCCCTTCCTCCAAAAAAAATGCGTGTGTGCACGTGTTACACATTTGACCCTAAGCTTCCTAGTGGCCAAAGCAACAGAACCATAGGAAGAAATCTTTCCTTTTTTCCACCAGAGTTTGAAGGATCTTCCTAATTAAACTCTTACCATTACCTTGTTGTGGGTTGAATTGTGTCCCTAAATAATAGTCAAGTCCTAACCTTAGTCCTGTAAATGTGATATTATTTGAAAAAGGTCTCTGCAGAGGTACTCACATAAAATGCGGTCATACAGGGTTAGGATGAGTTCTAATCAGGACCGGCATCCTGTAAGAAGAGAGAAATTTGGATGCAGACACACACGGAGAACACCATGTGCAGATGGAAGAAGAAACAGAAGGGATTGAGAGAGGAAGGACCAACTTTCCCTCAGATCTCCAGAAAGAATCAACCCTGCTGACATCTGATTTTAGATATCAGCTCCAGAGCTGTGGGAAATAATTTCTGTTGTCTTAAGCCACTGAATTTGTGTTAATTCGTTACAACAGCCTAAGAAACTATTACACCTTGTCACGGCACAAGGCTGTTCATGATCTGGCCTCACCTACTGTTAGCTCATCTCAACCTCTCACCAGCCTAGCCTTCAGCTCTGTACTCTTGCATATGCTGTGCTATTTCAGATTCCAAGCCTTTGGCTATATTCTACTGCACCTGAAATGTCTTTTCTACTTTCCTGGACTTGGCTAAATTTTGGACTCTCATGTCACACAATAGCTGAAGCATTTGTTTTCCTTCCTGGATGGTAACTTCCTCAAGGGCTAGGTCCAGCTCATCTCTGCATCTCCAGGATCTAGAACAGCGCCTGGCACAGAGTAGATGCCCTATTGATATTTTAGAACTGTATGGTTCCCTAGCATGGCATTTATCTGGTATTTGTCATGAGTTAGGTACTTTTCTAGGGACTTTGCATGCTTTTCATCTGTGAATGAGGAAATTGAGCCTTGGAGAGTGAGATGGTTAATTTTATGTGTCCACTTGGCTAGGTTAGGTACCTAGTTGTTTGGTCAAACAGCAGTCTAGATGCAATAAAAATATTTTTTAGATATGATTAACATTTAAATTGGTCAGCTTTGAGTAAAGCAGATTATTCTTCATAATGCAGCTGGGTCTCATGCAGTCAGGTAAAGGCTTTAACTGAAAAGAACGAGGCCCCAGTGGAAGAAAGAATTCTGCTTCCAAACTGCTTTTTGACTTGACTGCAAAATCACCTCTTAACTGAATTTCCTGCATTCTAGATTTTTGGGCTTGCCAGGCTCCACAATCATGGGGCTGATTCAAAGAGATATCTCTCTTCCTTTCTCTACCTGTGTCCTACCGCTCTGTTTCTCTGGAGATCAGTGACTAATACAGACAGGAAGTTTTCTGAGGTTGTGTGCTTACATGTGGTTGAACTGGGATTGACATTAGATCTGACACTACAGTCTAGGCTCTTCCATTTCCATCTGCTGCCTCTTTACACTGTGCAGATAGAGGGTCCCAGCTTGGAAGGATCTGAACACTGTAATTTGTCCATAAAAAATCTATCTTGAGCAATCAGCTTGAAGCCTTGCATAAGTTATGTGGGCCAAATGAGTTGTGTTTTTACTAAATCTCTTTTTGCTTTTGCTCGGCAAGCAGAAATGTTTATTTCTTTCAAAAACACAAGTGAGACAGTATGGATGGGACACTTAATTCTTTGAAGAGGCTGAGATCTGTTGGTAGAACATTAAAAATTAGCAGTGTTAAAAAAATGAGCAGTGTTGGTTTTAGCTCTCAACAGCAATGCCATTTTTCATCTCTGTGTCATATTGTTTCTATATTGCTCAGAAAATGATGGCACCACCCAAGCATCCATTCTCATCTGTATTCCAGCCTGCCTTTCACAGAATGTGTATTCCAGGAGTGGACCTGTGCAATAAGGAGGCACTAGGGAACTACCCTGACTTGAGAAGTTAACATTTCTTTTCACCTTAAGCCTCATTACCCTTTAAACTAGTTCTTATTATGCCATTTTACAAATGATTTAGCTGGGGCTCAGATTGCGATACTTATTTAAGAGATATCTGTGACCACTTACTATGTGCCAGGCATGAGCTGAATGCTGAGAATTTAGTGGTGAGTAAGAATGATGGGCCCCTGCCCTTGTGAGGTCAACACCTGCATGAGACAGGAATTAAACAGATGAAAATCACACTTGTCCAAAGAGTGTGACTTGGTGTTACTAATAGCAGAGCTGGGATTCAAACTTGGTGTGCAATATTTCAAATCTCTGACTCATCTCATGTCTCTTTTCTTTGGTAACGTCCCTGCTTTGTAATTCTCATTCTGGTGCCTCTTTAGGCTATTGTCATTGAAAAATTAATGTTCAATTCAGCAGGTCTTAGTTGATCTGTTTTTCTTAATCATAGGAATTTTCAGGATGGTGTCCTGAATTTTCAGGGTTGGAGTCCCAGCCCCAGTTCTTGCTAACTGTGTGATCTTGGACAATTCACAAGACCCAGATAATTTTCATTTCCTCATTGGTAACAGGAATTGATGCGAGGCTCAGCTGAGAGCATGAATGGGAAATGGCTTTGTAAACACTGAGAAGCTCTCCAAATGCTGGAGGTTATTAAAAACAAACAATCATCTCCTTAACCTTTTCAACGAATAGCTGGGAATTATTTTAAATAGTGTGAGAGTGGTAGCCAGGGTGAAGATTTTCTTTGTATAATATATGTAACGGAAGCTTTAAGCAAATGAATAGTGAAATAACATTGGAAAGAATAAAAATAAGAATTTGCAGTCCATATAAAATTTAAGTTAGTTTTCTAGTATTTCAAATCTCTTTTAGTTATAGTATTTCTGTACAGTGTGTTAATTGGAAAAGTATTTCTTTTACCAGGTAAAGAGGGGAAAGCATGCATTAGGTATCTCACATGCTAGACTGAGAGCAGGGAGCTCTGTATTTTAAATTCTCCAATCCAAACTTCTATCTCCTTTTCTTTTACATGAGGGAGCTGCTGCTTATAAACCTCTGCCTCCTGACCACAGCCCCATCCTGAAAAATCTATCCTGTGCACTTAGTGACCAGTACAAACACCTAGGACATAGCAAGGCCTTTATTTTCTAGAGAGGTTACACTTTGTTTAACTATTTCCTAACTTGTTTGGAGGTCATTATCGGACAGCTTACAGTTTAGTCTCTAGCTTTAAAAAATTCAGCTAAACTATGTCTTTTTCTCTTTTGCCTGGGGCTAGTGCTTGGCACAGAGTAACAATTCAACAAAGGAAAGCTATTGTTACAATTGTATTTATTAGTATTAATTAGTACTATTATTGTATCATCACAAATATTTTTGAAAAGAATATGAGGAAATTAGGAATTAGGCCAAAAAAGGTCTGTGAATGGGAAACAAATTTTAAAAAATTGTATGTCCTTTTAGGCTTTCATCTATAGCCTGTTTTTTCTTTTGTTACATAGAGTTCTAATATGCTGAGCATTCAGGTTATACACAGCAGATTAGAAGTAGCAGAATCTTCATGTAATGAAAGGGAAAAATGTGCTTATTTCTATCTGCCAGATATTGCTGCTGAGGGTAAAATCGGATCTGCGTTTTGCATTTGACTCTTGACTCTGCCATTTACTAGGAGAGTGTGATTTAGGGCAGCACGTCACTACCTCTTTTTTTTTTTTAAATAAAAGATAAAATAAAAAATAATTTATATGAAAAATAATGTCACTAATTTTATGGTGACAATAATATCTATTTCTCCTAGTTATTAATAAGGAAAATAGCTAGTGCTTGCACAGCTATTTGTATTGCACACAGTCCCATCATCTACCTAGTTACTGTAAATCCCCTAAGAACCCTACACAATCAGTGTTTGGATGCTCACTTGACTGGTGAGCGAAAGCGTGGGAGGTGAAGCAATGATTCTCTGGCTACACCACTAGTTAGAGGCACAGCTGGGATTAGAGCCCAGCTCTCCTTCTTTCTGTCTATTCTGTTGCTCTTAAGTGTAATTATTAAGACCATCAAATATTAACATCCTTCATGAAGTAAGATGTAAAATATTAGCAAAAAATTAGCTAGAAGGGGATTTATGTCCTCCATAGTTCAAGACTCTTCAACTTGCATGATGATTTCGAGTCAACAAGCATGGCTTCAGTGCCCACATCAGGCTCCACGAGGAGGCGGGGTGATGAGTGTGGAAGAGGAACAGAAGTGCCAGACTCATGCCCGTCTGCAAGGTCCCTATATCTAGTGATGCATTAGGATGTTGACAGGGGAAATAAAATTAAAAAAATTTTCAGAAGACTTTAATAATGTCGAATTATGACAAAGTAAGCACAGATAAAACTTATATTTCCCAAGGTTCAGTCATACAAAATTAAGTTATTTTCTTCTTTTGTTTTTGAAACTAAAGAGGCAAGATCATATATTCTGCTGGGCAGGGTAGGTTTTCTTTTGAAGAGAATAATTGATTCCATAGTGGGTCATTCTCAGAATTGTTCATTCTAGGACAGAACATAAGTGAAATTTTGAACTGAGTCAAGAACATTTCAGCTCCAGACTTTTAGCTGGTGAAAGAAAATTAAAGCAATTTTTATGGTGATGTGAAAAGCCTCAGTGACCCTGAGATATTAACCTTAGGAGATGCTGGGTAAAGGATATACGGAAATTTTCTGTACTATTTTTTTACAATTGTTCAGTAAATCTAAAATTATCTCAAAATAATAGTTAAAAATAAATGTCCCCACAGAACAACAATAACAACAAAACATTTGAATGACCATATGGCTTTGCGGGTGAATTCTAACAAATATTAAGAAAAAAATAATATCAATCTTACACAAACTCTTTTTAGAGGAAGACAAAATACTCTCCAATCTACATTATGAGCCTAACATTACCCTAATACTAACATTAGAAATAGATATTACAAGAAATAGGTATTACAAGATTAATAGCCTTCATTAATTATGATGCAAAATATTAACAAAAAATTAGCAAATCATGTTCAGCAGTATCCTGTGTTTATCCCAGGAATACAAGTTTGGCTTAACATCTGCAATTCAGTTAATGTAACACTTGATGTTAATAGAATAAAGAAGAAAACAATGTGATCATTTCAGTAGACATGGAAAAAGCATTTGACAATATTCAATACCTTAGTAAAATTTCTCAGCAAACGAGGAATAGAAAGGGACTTTTCTAACTCGATAAAGGTCATTTTCAATGAAACTTACAACTGACCTCATACCTGAGGTTGAAAATGAATACTTTTCCCCTACAATCAAGGATGTCCATTTTTACCACTTCTATACAATATTATACTAGAGATTCTGGACAGTCAAATTAATGAAAATGAAGTCACATAAATCAGACAGGAAGAAGTAAAACTGTCTTTATTTGCAGAAGACATGATCACATATATAGAGTATCCCAAGGAAACTACAAAAAAACCCTTCTAAGCTTAAGTGAAGTTAGCATGATCATTGGATGTTAAATTCAATATATGAAAATCAATTGTAATTCTATATAGTGCAAGGAACAATTGAGAATGAAATTTTAAAATGCAAAGTAATTTAAAGTTGTGTCAAAAAACATGAAAGAGGGTAAGTTTATTATGATATGTGAAAACTGCAAAACACTGGTGAGAGAAATTAAGACTTAAATTCGTGTGATATACTACGCTGAAGAATCAGTGACTCAGTATTTTAATGATGTAACTCTCTCCTAAATTAATCTATAGATGCAATGAAATTCCAATAAAAATTCCAGAAGGCTTTTTGTAAAAACTGATGATTCTAAATTTACATGGAAATACAAAGGACCTCAAATAGACAAAACACTTTTGAAAAAGAACAAAGTGGTAGGAGTTATAAAACCTGATATCAAGATTTACTGTAAAACCACAAAAATGAAGACAGAGTGTGGTATTTGGGTAAAGACAGACATATAGACTAATGAAACATAGTAGAGTCCAGGAAGAGACCCACAAATATAGGGTCAATTGCTTCTTGACCCAGGTGCCAAGATAATCCAATGAGGATAGTGTTCACAACAAGTGGAGCTGGAACTGGATATTCATTTGAAAAAATATGCACTTTGACTCTTACCTCACTCTGCATTAACTAGAAACTGATCAGAGATCTAAATGTAAAGCTAAAAGTGGGGGGAGGTAGATGGGGTCAAATATGTGGTGACAGAAAGAAATCTAACTGTGGGAGGTGAACACACAATGTAAATAAATATATATATATTTTTACATGCCTTACTGTTAAAACGTACAGCTGAAACATCGGATTTAATTAACTGATGTCACTGTAAAAAAAATAAATTAAAAAAATTGTGATCTTGAAAATAGGACAAAATTTCTTAGCTAAAGTCATAAAATCACAAATCATTAAAGAAAATAATACATTTTGCTTCATTAAAAGTAAAAAATTCTGCTCTTTAAAGTAAAATATTAATAAAATAAAAACTTAAGCCATAGGCTGGAAGAAAGTATTTATAACAGATAGATATATGTTATAAAGACTAGTATCAAGAATACATAGAGAATTTCTATAATCAATAATAAGAAGACAAACAATCCAACAAAACCAGGCAGAAGATACTACATGAATAAAGATAAATGAATGGCCAATAACCACATGCAAATATGTTTAACATCATCAGTCAGTAGAAAATTAGACATTAAAATTAAAATTACAATGTGATTCCACTATATATCTGTCAGAATGGCTAAAATTAAAAAAGGCTGACCATACTAACAGTTTGGGAGGTGTGGAGTAACTGGAAATCTCATAGACTACTGGCGGGAATGCAACGTGGAATAAACATTTTGGCAACTTCTTATTAAGTTCATTATACACTAACCATACAACCCAGCTATTCTACTCTGAGGCATTTATCCATGAGGAATGAACACATATATACACATGAACAAATATTCACAGGACTTTTATTCATAATAGTTCCAAGCTGGAAATGACCCAAATGTTGATCAGCAAGCTGGTGAATGAATAAGCAAATTGTGGTATATCCGTACCATGGAATAAAAAAAAAATTACCAAAACATGCAGGAAAATGTATAAATTTGAAAAACCGAGTAAAAGAGAAATGCAAAGTAAAAGAAAGCAGATATCAAAGAATACAGACTGTACGATTCTACTTATATGGAATTCTACAGCAGATAAACTAGTCTATGGTGACATAAAGCAGATCAGTAGTTGCCTAGGGCCAGCCAGGCTAGGGGACGGGAGGTAGGAGTGACAGCATAGGCACGTGAGAGAACTTTCTGGGGTGATGGAAATGTTTGGCATCTTGATTGTGGTGTGTCGGGAGCCATTATGAGACACTGAAGGAGTCAGTAGCCATGAAGCAGCTGCTGAGACTGCTTAAACAATGGTTCTAGGAAGCAGGGTGTGGAGTTAAACATTACTGACCACGGAGGAGAGGTTTCCCTCCTAAAGTAAACCTGTTAAGATAGTGGAATGTTCTACAGCTCAGAAAGCAAGGATGTTTGTACCCTGAGGGAAGGCTGTATAGGAACTTATGCAAATGCCAGCATTCCTATGGTATGTACTCTGTGTTTTGCTATTGTATTCAAAAAGAAATATAAGGGCTATGCTAAATAAACTCGAGGCTGCAGCATTGACTGTATGCCCTCCCTAAAGTTCTTTCCTGTCTTCTTTTTTTTAGCTTCACCCCCCTCTTTCAGGTGCTGTTCGACTTTAGCTGGCTGGCTCCAGCAGTGGTGGGTTATGTTGGTAGGTGTATTTGTCACAATTCATTTGAATACTTAAAACAGGTACATTTTAGGGTAAGTTATATCTTGATAAAATCGATTTTAAATCTAATTGCTTGAATGCATTTAGTCAGCATTCTTGTCTTGTGACAGAGAGAGTTGGCAGGCCAAAGATGATATGTATTACATCAGATCTCACAATTTTTGAGCAGGTTTTGAAAATACTGAATATAATCTTTGAATCACTCCAAAGAATGACATCAGTGATGGCACAGTTGAGGCTGAATCTTCTAGCAACAAACTAGATTGTGTAACATGCAAAGCATAAGAATACTTCTGGATTCTGGCTATATACCTTTTCCTTTACCCACCATGTTAGCATCTCTATAATAAGCTTACCCTCAACAATCTTTTAAACCAGTGTCTAAAACTGAAGTTGTTTTCTCAGTTCTTCAATAAAGCCAAAATCTACACAGTTTGAAAGAGCTGTGACACAAATCTAACACTAATTAATTTCAATATTTTCCAGTTGTACTGTATGACTTTTATACTTGTCACAAACTAATTGAACTAAGAAATATTATTTAATGTTCTAATATTCTTTTAAATTAAAAATTTTCTCCCTGCTATATTCCTTATTGAATCAAATTTTTATTTTGAATACTTCATACTGCAGAGTAATCATTTCTCATTATTTAAAAAATAAAATTTGCAAGTTCTGTTATTGTAGCATTAAATGTCAAATCATTCTAATTAAACCTAAAATTTTCTATGTAGTCTATAACTATTGTGTGTTAGTCCCATGTAAAATATCTTTCATTATATTTGGCTAAATATTAGTTAAATAACATGATTCTTTGAAACATCATGCCAATATTTGGTATCACTTGCCTTTTTAGATGTTACAGAAAACTTGCCATTTTAAATCCTTATTTTTAGTCTTAGAAATTGCAAAGTTTTGTTTGTTTGTTTGTTTGTTTTTTGACTATTTCCAATTTAAAAAAACTTTGGTAGATCTTTTCTTCTATTTTTGTTCTTTTTAGCCCCTTTTTCCCCTAAAACTTACCTTTATATTTTCTATTTCTATCACAATCACAATTTGTGCTCATTCTCAACAATCTATTCCAAAGGACGGAAGATAAAATATAATTGTACTCAAGTATATATAATTTGAATATTTTCATCAATAAATGAAAAATAAAAATTAATGTTCACATATTTTAAAATTTTTGTAAGATATTCAAATCAAAGGTAAAAAGGTATTCAATGAATATCAACATCATAAAATATTTAAATGTAAAATTTTACTTATTTAAAAAATTTAATTAAGAATATTTAAATATTTTTATAAAAGTAACACTACTAAAAATCTAAAACTTAATGGCCATATAATTAGGCTTTATAGTTATCATACGTCACTTATGACTCATCTAGACCTAAGTATATATACATTTCTAAGAGACTGAATTGTTTAATATTACAAAGTGTTTCTTAGGTATTGTGAATATTACATTTATTGGTAAATACCTTTGGAATTATGAATTGTAATGTTCAAAAGGTAGTAAGAAAATGGTCCCTTAGCACTGCTGAAAAGCAATATTTTGCTATAGAGGAATGGGGTGCATTCCTGGTATCTGAGTAGAAGAATTTGACCAGTTAACTTGTTTTTTTTCTTATCTGGGCACTTCCATCCCTCAGTTCTCTCCACTCTCAGAAGCAGGATCATCTCCAATACCGGCAGAATAAACTCTCACAGTACTTGGACCCAGTTTCTCTTTGATTCAAGGACAGAGGGAAAGAGAGGAAGCCTTTTGCTGGAGCCTGACAGGTTTAGTCTGGAGAATGCTGTGCCAGGGCTGAGCCGCAGTCCTCAGCGACGGGGTGCCCATGTGTTCTTTAATGAGGGTGTGTGTGTGTGTCTGAGACAAAGAAAGAAAGAGAAAGAGAAAGAGAAAGAGAGAGAGAGAGAGAGAGAGAGAGAGAGAGAGAGACAGAGAGAGAGAGAAAGGGAGATATATGGACCCTCTAACACCAGATGTCTCCAACCTTTTTGGCACCAGGGACCAGTGCTCATATGAGAACTTAATGCCTGATGGTCTGAGGTAGAGCTAAATCAGTGATGGTAGCGCTGGGGAGCGGCTACAAATATAGATGAAGCTTCTCTTTCTCACTCACCACTTACCTCCTGCTGTGCAGCCCAGTTCCTAACAGGCCATGGACCAGTACTGTAGGGAACACTGCTTTAACCCATAGGTCCTCGGCTGGGGCCCCTCACACCCAGGACTAATGATGGTTGTGGGTGAGCCAGCCACCGAGGGCTCTTGAGTAGTAGATAGGTGGGCTCCGCATAACAGAATCCTAAAGAAACAGAGAATGGTAGGGCTCCTTTCAAAACCTCTGGATTAGATGATTTCTGAGTTCCTTGGTACCTTGGTGCACAGCAGAACTGTCCTTGCTCTGTGGAACTTTCACCTAACTTGAACCAGGGAAATCTCATTTTTAATTTTTAATCAATTTCATTCATTGGACTTTCGCCCATGATTTTGTTGGGGGTGGGGAGAATGATTTTACCAAAAAAAAAAAAAAAAAAAACCAAAACATGGAGAAAGTGATCTGGTTCATTTACCACCCCATATCCCTGTTACAATTGGGAAGATTGAGGCCCAAAGCAGGCCAGTGACCTGTCCAAGTTGATTCTTCAGTTGGCTACAAGGCCCAGACCTGAAGCCAGGTGCCCAGACTTCCTGCACAGTGTGCTTTTTCCTCCCTCATGGGTGGTGGATGGAATCAAGGATGGAATAAACAACTTATTACTGTGTTGATCTCAGAGAAGAATTTTATGATCTGTTCAGCCTCTTCCCAGAGTTGCCTGGCCCTTAGTGGGCTAGAAGACATTGTGTCCCTGATGAGCCCTTAAGGTTTTGGAGACTATTGCTGAAACCAGAGATCTCACGCTCATATGTGCTCTTGGCTGATTTGTAATTTTTCCACTGCTTATAGGGTATGAGGTAAGAAAACAGCAGACGTCTAGTTTGAACTGTATCCTATTCTCTCTTTGTACATCTGTGTATCTCTTCCCCTCTATTTTTATTCCACATCATTCAAAAACATTTATTAGTACCTGCTGTAGAACAGTTGTCATAGCCCAGCAGCTCAGAGACGTGGTAAGCCTTTGTCTATCTTTCTTTAATCTGTTTCTCTGTGTCTCATCTACATATATGTGTGCATGTGTTTGTATCTTTTTTATTTTTCTTGGTCAACATCTTTCTTCTCTTTCTTTTCCTTCTCCGTTCTCCTCCTCTGCCTCCTCCCCCTCCTCCTCCTCTTCTTCTTCCTCCTTCTCCTTCATCTCTGCACTGTTATGTTTTTTTGTCTTCCCTTATTTTTCATTGTACTTGCTTTCTGTCATTTTTTTTTTTTTTTAGCTTTTCTCATTTTCTTATTGTCTTTCGTTTTCCTCTCTGTTTCTACTTCTGTCTCTCCCTGAATCTCGGTGTAGACATGTCTCTCTCTCTCTCTGTCTATTCTCAAACTCTCTTTTATGTTCGTGTATTTGTGCACAAAGTGGAGGGCTACAAAGGCCTCTTGAATTTCTGCTTTTCACCCAAGTCTGTGGGAAAACACTGAGGCCACCCCAGCCAGTTGTTAGCAAATATCGCAAGATTTCCCCTTTTGATTATTTGATTATAAAAACACATTTTAGTTCCACTGAAAAAATCTGAATCTCACTGGGCTTGTGCATTGGACAAGCTGGGGCCAGATTTTTTTTTCCAGGTTGTAAGGAGACCTACCCTGCTTTTAAACACAAGTGAAATGGTTTCTTTGAGGTGGAGATTCTAAAGGAATTTTGATGAAGATTAGCATTCATAAAATCCAAATTTTCTTTTATATTCCTCCGGGTGGAAGTCAGATTGATAAAATAGTCATTGGGCTCTTCCTATATACCAGGCTCTCTAGGGGGCCAAAGAAATAGATATGATCCAGTCTTTTAGTAATATACAGTCTAGTTGGGAGAGTTTTCTGAGTAATAGAGAGGGTTTTTTACTTGTCTAAGTGTTTCAACAAAAGGAAGTACATATTGGGCCTCAAAGCATAAATAGGAGTTTTTTAGGAAAAAAAGCAGAAGGGCGTTCTTTGCAGAGCAACTGGCACAGAAGGATAAAGCAGTTTGGGATATTGAGAAGACAGTGCATAAGAGGATCAGTCTGAAAACCATCTTGGAGTGTAAATCTGGGGGTTTGAGTGCTATGATTAGGGATTTGGCCTTTTCCCTGATTGCCATGTGGGATCATGGAAGAGTTTTAAGCAAGATTGTGGCAGAGTTAGTATGAGGGGTGAAAGGGGGCTATTCAGACCAGGAGGCTGGAGACCAGGGAAGAGATTGAGGCAGCACTCTAAGTAAGAGAGGATGGAACCACGGTGATACTATTCCTCCTCATTAATGAGCCTCTAGTATATATTAAGCACTTTGTAAGGTATTAAGGATGTGGGGACTAATAAGACGTGATTGAGTTGGAATCTCAAGAAACAAAGTGGAGAGGGGATATAGACACATTGACAGGTAATTTTTTCATGACTCTTTGTGTACTAGGACAGAGAAAATAACAAGGGGTATGTGGACCCAAAGGAGGAACCTAACACAGTATGGAAGGAGGTCAATCAGAGTAGACTTCCTGGAAGAGGAGAAGCTTTAGTTAAATGTTAAAGGCAGGCCAGAGTTATCTAGAGCCATAGTTCTCAAAGTGTGGTTCCTAGCTTAGAAGCACTAGCATTGACTGGGAAATTGTGAGAAATGCAAATTCTTGTGGCCCATCCCAGACCTACTGGATCAGAAACTCTGGATTTGGTGACCCAGCAGTCTGTGTTCTAAACAGTCTATTGATGTATGGTTAAGTTCGAGAATCACTGATCTGGGCAAGGGAGAAAGGAAGTTGCCCCAGGCCAAGGGAGCAGGTATGTGAAGTCATGGAGCTAGTGGATGGTCAGGTGGGAACATCATTCAGAGGTTGAAGGGCAGGGTCACTGTGGATGTGCGACAAGAAGGGTCTGACAGTCTGTCTGGGACAGATGTCGGAAGACCCTAAATATCAGGCAAAAGAATGTGGATGCCACAGAAGTATGTTACAGAAGAGATCAGGATGGTAAGATTTCTCTTTAGAATCAGGTGTGAGGTGGGCTTATGTGAAACAAATACTCAATCAACATTCATTGAACTGATTGGGGAAGACCTGGAATAGGCCTCTTTATCTGATGACTGTGTTCCAGATCTAGTCCAGACTGTAGATTTGTGCCAAGTCTGGTCCATTTGTAGCAGCTACCTGAGGGCTGTGTTGAGAAGGATCCTGAAGTTAAATCTGGGATGTAGAGAAACGAGTTTTGTAACTAAGCCGAATTTGCCATGGACATGAGCAGTAAGGGAGGGGAAGATGTGGTGGCTCATGTGTTACATGATAAATTTGAGTTCTCTTGCTGAATAATTAACAAAATGAAAACAAAAACATATGTTATCCAGAACTCATTTGTACTCAGGAAACCCAGCCTTGCTCTTACTCAATACCAGCTAGAACCAATTCTAAATATGTGGAGCAGTCACTGAGGGACATGAAGTTCACGTCTCTTCATACCCCTCACAGTGTAAACTCCTATTTCTTAACACAATGACAGAATTTCTACCATTTTGCTTTTCTCTAGGGTCAGGCAGCTAAAGTCTCTATAGAATTGAAAATATTACAAGAGAAATCAGCTCATCATGAACATATTATTCAGCCAACGTTATCAGTCAGTTACTGCCAAGTGCAAGGCTGAACTCTTAGGAGAAGAACATACACTATTCAGCAAGAAAATGCAATATTACGGGAAACTTTCCCATCCAAGTAGTCCTCATGGCACAGGAGTCTGACTGGGGACCTGCTGGGAGAGGCCTGAAGCAATGTCCAAAGACCCTTCCTCTGCTGCAAAATGGATTTGAAGACTTACATTTCATCTTGAAAATTTATGCAATCTTAAAATTCCACTCCATAGTATGCAACATCTGGGTTTGTTTTAACGTAGATATTCTTGACATCAAATAGTATTTAAATTACTTACCAGTAAGTGAAAAGAATGCCCTAGGTGGATGTGCAGTGTTTATCCTGTAACTTGCACAGGCACCCCCTGTACCCCACAGTGCCCCAGAGGTGGGAGAAATGACTGAGGGAATGAGCAGGGAAGCCTGTTTCACTAGCCATATGACATTGAGTAAATTACTTCCACCTCTCTGAAGTCTGTTTTTCTCATCTGCCCTCCGGTAAAATAGAGGGCAGGAAGAAAGAAAATAAATGGAAGTATAGCACAGACCTTGGCACATATTAGGCCCTCAATAAATTTTAGTTACACCTCCACATCAAAGAGCCTGAGTCATATTTAGGACGGTACAATTAATCAGTTTTAACACACAAGTAGGTCTGGGAGAACGAGACTGTGAAAAGGTCAGTTTGGATTTTGGGGTTACCACTGCCATTCCCCCTCTCTGTAAATTGCTGGGATATTGCTGTAAGAACACAACAGAAGGAGGGGTTCATTCCTACTGGGGAATCTGGATGGTTCCAAAGAGATGGTATTGCAGCAAAAACTTATAGGGTGGGTAGATGTTCAACAGGCTCATGACTGGATCATAGGTGGTAAATAAAACTGAAGACCGGACAAGAAAATTTGGGTCTGAGCCTGTTGGGCCCACTTGTCATTAAGGAGTCTAATTTGTATTTGACTGGCCATTGGGAGCTGTTGAGAACTTTTTAGTGTGTAGGAATGACGTGAGAACTATACATGAGAAGGATTGTTGCATATAAGCCTCCTGAGGACAGTGCCCCTCTCCCCCCATGTGGTACTTGTGTATCCCTTGTGCACAATTAAGTGTCCAATAACTGATATCAGAATGAATGAATGAATGAATGAATCACTTTGGCAGCAGGCATTTGGGATAGATTGGAGAAGGCACTCTTGGAGGCAGAAGAACCAGTTTAGGGGCCATGAATGCCAGTCTTCAAGGGTTGGCAGTGGGCTGACATGCAGGAACAGCTGTGGGGAGAACAATGCCCTTTCCCTGCTCTCTGCACCTCCTGTGGAGCATTGACCACATTTTGAATTCAGGGAAAGTTTCAGCGCAGCATAATTTATCCCGACAGCCCTGGCCAAATGTTCTTCCAGAGCCTCTGTTCCCCTCTGCTCCCCGTTCAGATGGGAACACTGTCCGTGCATGCTCTAGAGAGGAAATAGTTATTTGCATCTGAACATGAAACAGCATTTTCTGAAGCTCCGAGCAGGACCCAGCTGGTGTGAGCTGGGCTCGCTCACAATTATAAACAGCTTGTTTCAATTTGGGACAGAAGGGTTAAGGGTGGAACTTCATATGCTGGCTTCCCAGTGGGAAGACACTCACATCCACACAAACACACACGCAAATGTGACAAGCCTGCAGTCCTGGCCATCTTGGCTGAAGAGAAGACTTCCCGGAGGTAGGGAGAGGAAGGAAGGGAAAGGATTGTACAAATGCCTTCTCTCAAACTCCAAGGCAGCAGCTACTTTTGGAAGTTCGATAACTCCGCTGAGAACTGTGGGGAGTGACTTGCTGGTCCTGGAGCCATCTTACAATGTTGAACACCAACTATGTATGAAGCATTTTGCCAGATGCTTTACTTTATGGTTTTCTGTAGAAGGCAGGTGGGAGGGGATGCTGGAGAAAGAAGTAGGCTGTCTGCCAAGGCTTTTATATTGTTTTGAAATATGATCAATGAAAGTTGAAAAAGTCACTGAGGCGAGATTTCAAGGAGACTCATTAGAAACTTGCTGCCCCAAGTGAGACTCAATTTTATCCTGCTGTATAATCCCTTAAAATCAAGGCTAGATACAGATATATAAACAAACATAAATAAATGCAAATAGAGCTGGTTTCCCCCTTCTGTCACCCTTTCTCATGTTAACCTCCTTTTAAAATCGCCTCTCTTGATTATAATAGGACAGCTGCTGCCTGAAAAGGTTTGCTTGTCCTTGGGCCCTCTCCCTGTAGTCTCTATGGCTGGTCACCTGTATTTATCCACCAGTACAGAGGCAGGGGACTATGGGTCCTAATAGACCAGGGCCAATAGTGGAACTTCTGAGGCTATAAATGGACACAGTGATGAGACAGCCCTCTCACAGGGGAAGTGGGCAGCATGATAGTCTGGAAATAACTCAGGCTTTGAGATCATACAGTATGCATTTTAGTCCTTCTCCAACAGTGTACTAACTACATAAGCTTAGACTCTTAACTTTCCTGTTCCTCAATTTCACCACCTGTGAGTTGGGTGTAATAATCCCTAGCCCAGTTGTTGCAAGAATAAAGTGAGATGATGTATATAACAGTGGGCTCACCTTGCATATGATGACAATAGCTAATACTTATCTAACACTTACTAGGTTTAGTTTTCTTATCACTTTGATTAATTAACTCATTTGACAATCACAATAACCTCAAGAAGGAAAATAATTACCCTCATTTTGTAGGTTCCCAGGACTTATACCACTTGTCCTAGTAAGTAGTGAAAGTAGGATTTGATCCCAGGCATTCTGACTCCAAAGTCAATACTCATAACCACTACTCCATGCTACCACCTTCAGCCACCATTGTGCGCATAATAATAGGTGCTCAGTGCTCTTTGGGTCCCCTCACCCTTAACTACTTTCTTTGAGAGGCCAGAAGTCTTGCAGAAAGTTCTCTGGCAACAGTAGAACAGTCCTCTCTGTTAATTAGGTGTTTCATTTTACTGCCAGCCTTTTGTTTCCCCCCTGGAGATCTGGTAGTATTTCCAATAAATTGTGTTTCAAGGAGAGCAATAGAAAAAGACAGTGAGTGGCTCCCAGGTTGGGGACTGCAAAGTTTCGTTGGCAGGGAACAATTGAGCCATTGTCCGTGTTAATAGGACTTCCTGCGGAGGCAGCTGTGGGCCTTGCTCTCCAGCTTTTCTTTTAGCATTGACCAAATTAGACTGCCTTTTCTTCCCCTTCCCTTTGGTCAGTAGTATATTTTATTCTCACATGGATCACTCCTTATTTTCACAAAGGAAATTTAAGTTTTACTTTTTGACTTAGAACATGGATGTGGCAAGAGTTTGCTTGCATCTGAAGAGCGAGACTGAATATTTTGCAAAATCTGCCTTTGTAGAACCAAGAGTTTCCTTCTGGCGAGCACTCTGGGATCTTCTTGGACCCCATACAGGCAGCTCAGAGAAAAGCCTTAGCATTCAACTCTGCATTGATCAGTAGGTTAATGATGATCCAGGCCCAGTATGTTCAGTCCTTTGCCCTCTGGCTGTGTATTTAACTCCTCACCAGAGTTGGGGGTGGAAACCTGCGGTGGGGGAACTGGAGATGGCCTCAGAAGGACCTGTACTTGAGTTACATCAAGCTGTGTGAGGTTGGCCAAGTAGTGTAACTTCTCCACTGTGGACAGTGATTTTCTTCCCCACTCACTCTACATCACAATTCCATGATGTATTGGCACACTCAAGACAGCTCTGAACCATTGTATAGTAGTTCTCTATGGAATGTCATTTCCCTTCTAGCTGCTTCCTCATACCTACCTAATCTTCAAATCTCAGTTCAAATGTTGCCTGATTCATGGCAGGTGTTTAATATATTTCTTTGTAGGAGACATTTGTCATTTTTCTTGGCTGCCCCAAGTTTAACCCTCTTCTTCCTTCTCTATCTTATCAATCTCATTAGAGGTAGAATTGTCTCCTGCTAGAGAAGCTGAAAAGCAAGATAATCTCTTTCCCAGTGTTCCTTGAATACAGTTTTTGCCAGCCAGATAAAATCACCCAGACTTCATTCAGATGTGAGGGAGAAATTACAGATAGTGAAGATGACTGGTTGCATAGTTGCAACCTTCTTCATTTCTGCAGCAGACTGCAAGGGCATGGTTATACTAAGAGCATCCTCATTCTACAGTTGACATGATGTACCCTTGGCCTCATTTAGCACCTTGATAGGTCATTGTTCCTTACCTGATTATATGACCCTAACCTTCATTCTTAGAGGGTCTAAACCTGAAGTAGATTTGAATGTATCAGGTTGCTGTGGTCTTCCATTAACTTTTACCACTAGTCATGTTAGTTCGTGTTGTAGAAGCACAAACTAGCCAGTTGGTAGTCTTAACTTCCAGTTAAATGAACCATCGTGTTCCCTCGTAGCAATATTCCTTCCTTGGGAAATAAGTCCTCTAAACTATCAGAGCCTAAATTCATAGCAAAGGGAGTAAAATTTCTGTGAATGGGTCTATAGAGTTAATGGTGAAAAAAGATCTGCCTGCTTCTTTGTTCTCACACCCAAGTATTACAGCCATGGAATAATGACATCAAATGTGAACTTGTAGTTCAGAACATATACTTCTTTTGTGGCACATTACCCCAGCCTGGGAAGTACTGCCACTTAACGAGCATCATAACTGAATCTTTAATAGGTCATTCTGCCATTCTATCTGTTAGACTTTTTGTTTCTGAGTGATGGAGTTCATGATATGACTCATGGTCATGAGCACATTGTTCTACTTTTTTTTTTTTTTTTTTTTGTAAAATGAGTTCCTTGGTCAGAAGCAATATTGTGTGGCATTCCATAATAGAGAATAAAGCGTCCTTGTGTCTATAGATAGAGATGTTGTCAGAAACATGGTGAACAGGGAAGTCACATCCAGGTACATATTGGTACCTGTTCCAGCGAGGATAAATTACTGTCCCCTGCATGATCAGACCAGGTAGCTGAATGTTTTCCTTGGAAATGATGCCATACCCAAGGCTCAGCAAGATCTCTGCTGTTAATGGGTTGGACACTCATGCATGGGTTCAATAACATAGACTTTGACCAAAATCAGTCTGGCTAGAGCACTGCTAACCTCCATCCCTGAGACTATGAGCACTTTGTTCTTAAACCCATTGAGCAAGCATCAGGGTGACTGGGGATAGAAGCTAACCACATAATAGGACATCTTGACCATCTGATTATTAAGTGTTCATTTGCCATGGATAACATATTTTTCCGTGGACATCTACACAGGCACAAATAACCTCATGCTCTGTGCCCATTCTGAGAGGTCCAATCCCAGGCCTCCTTGCAATTATTCTTTAATCTTGTTCTTTCCGAGACCTTGCCCACCTAGCCTTGTTGATCACCCTTGGCCTCCTCAGTAAGCTCCAAATAACTTGATGTAAGCTCTAAATTTGGTGGGAGGGTATCTATTTTGGCTATTCAAATGCCACTCAGTTTAAGACCTACTTAAATTGGAAAACCAGGAGGTAAAGAACAAAAAGGATTGATTTTTTTCCCCTTCTCTTTACCAGCTGAGTTTCCCATCTTAGCACTTGGGTTTTCAGAAAGGGCTGAAGGCCAAGCACATGGAAAGCTCCAGGAGGCCCAGCAGGAGGAGAGTGAGTCTCTTACTTCTTGAGGAATTAGGTTCAGTAATGTCCCATTAATCTGGTTTCATCAGGAAATGAGCTGTGTCACCTAAGTAAATTTTCCAATAACTGAAGCTTGCCCTTTCATCTGCCAAAACTTGATTTAATTTTTTTGATGTAAGTCTTTCTCAAATCAATTACATGCATCCTTGCTTATTTCAGTGGAGGATCCTGCCCATATTCTAACCTTTTTTTGAGGACATGGAAACCATTCATTTACCAGGTTTTAATTTAAGAAAAATAAAAGGCTATTTGCCCCAGTAATGAATTTTCCTATCTTCACTGTGAATTTTGAGTTATTCTGCCTACTGTAATAATTTTGTTTTCAGTCTCACTTGCTCATGGTCTTTGGTGGCTGTGTGAACAGCCAGATATGAATAGGTTCTGGAGTCAGACCCAAATTTGAATTCTAACTCTCTCACTTATGGTTTCTAGGCTCCAGTGTCCCCATGTACAATACAGGTATAAGTTACTTTTCTCTGATCACTTTTCTAAAAATTCCTATTCCTCAGTATCATTGTGAGAGTCAAGTACACCATGAAATGGAAGATGCTGTGAAAGCACCTAAATTATTGTAGCTGCTTAATAATAAACAATACTTCCCAGTAAGTTGTTTTACTTCTTGCTCTGCAATTCCAACTTGCTATGTCTCATCTGCAGAAGATTACCACTGCCTTATTAACCCCAGCCCCAGCCACCTATCACTGAGCACAAAGCTGGGCACAGGATAGGGGTTGGGACATGTCTTTCTCACATCACCACAAAGAAGCATGCCACCTCCTCAGAACAAGTGAAGCTTCTGGGAGAGGAAGTTTTACAATCCGTTTTGCATGTGGAGGTCCTGGATATGTAGCAATTCTGTAGACTTTGGATCATTAAGTCTTTGGAATGCAATAGTCAAGCTCTACCTCTAATGCCCACCCCCCACCCCCAAGCTTTTCTGTTTAAGAGAGCTACAAATGCGTTATTGCTCAATTCTTAGAGAAAGAGGAGGAGGTATTTTCTTACTAAACTATTCACAGGCTCTCAGAGCTATAAACGGAAACCATGAGATCTTCCCATATACCCTCTGTGCATGCATACACACACACATGCACATACATACACACACATGCACACTTTTTCTTTCCCTCAGAAGCACTCTGTCCTACATGTAATTGATAAGGCATGAGTGGCACGTAGGAAATTAGAAATGAGGGGCATGCCAGTTATATTTTTTTTAAATTTTGAGTTCCTGGAACCAAGACCAAAACCACATATTGACAGGGTAGGGCAGCCTCTGACAGCAACCTCCCTCTAGGCTCCTAGAACGCTGATTCATCTTCTTGGGCAATGAAGACCTCTCCAGAGAGAATGGAAGGAAAGGGAAACTGTTGCTATTTACTGAGCACTTAGTATATATTAAGCTGTATATGTGTTGTTTCATTTAATGCTGATTGTAATCCTGTGGGTTAGATATTATTATCCACCTCTTGCAGACTAGGCGAACAGTTTGAGAGGTTGAATAATTTTTCCAGGTTAGTACACTTAGTATTGAAGAATTTTATTTGGCAGGCAAAAGAATATAGGGTAGGTGTGTACCTTGAGACCACCTCTCCCAAGATCCCTATCCCATCCCATCCCACAGAAGGCTAGAAAAAAAAAAGATATGGCAACTCTGATATAAGCTATTTAAAATTTTTTTTTGATAGAACCTCAAGGTATCCCAGAGTATAAGAATGGCAATTGTCACCATCTTTTCATACATATAGCACTTTACGATTCACAAATGTTTTTCTAGCCCCGCCCCCCACCTCACTTTCTCGGTCTCGTTTCCTTCCTTCTATGATAACTCCATTGTTGTAACTATCACATGAGTTCTCTGGCTTCAGTTTCACCTTGAAAATTGGCATAACGATTTGTGCACTATTCATGAGAATGTTTCTAGGAGATCGAATGACATTAGCTTAGATCCCTCTGCTATCTGCTCATTTAGCACCCGGCACTTAGTAAAATTGTGATTAAATATGATTTGGGCAATTATGTGTTTCCTATCTGTCTCATAGGTCTTGTTTGCCATGTTATAGGAATTTTTAGCTTAGATCTGAGTTTAAGGATTAATGCTAGAGGTAGGTGGAAAGTGGAAACAACACGTTTAAAAGAATAAAAAAAATGAGAGAAATAAATTGTTTGAATTGATCTAAATAATGTCAGTGATGGTCCATGAACCCAAGATGCAAAGTTGACACCAAATTTCACTAGAATGCTTTCTATCTTCATCCATGTGACTAGCAACATTGATAAATATTGTTCTGAAGGAAATCAGTGATGGTCAGAGGGCTTTGTCCTTGGCTCTTCCCATCCAAGAATAGCACAGGTAAGGTAAATCAGACACGATGGTCACAGCTCTCTATGGACAAGCAGAGAAAATGCCCACTGGAAGACTTTGAGGAGGCTAGATTGATGGTTCATCTAGATGGTGCCAAGGAATCTGGCAAATTTCCTTAGATGTCTTTGTACAGCATCTATGGAATACTCTTGATCTGGTAATTTAGCTTCTTAACTCCAGTTCAAAATCAGGCTAATTTTGTGTGAGCCCCTTTGATTAATCCCTCTATCCCCTTTTCATGACACAGATACTGGCTTGATAATCTCTTCTTTAATTATTCTGAGGATTGTTTTCAGATAATTTAATTCACTAACATACATTAAGCATCTGATCAGAGTCAGGCACTAGGTTGCTTCTATTAACTAATTCAATTCTCCTAGTGATCCTCCCTGGTGGCCACTGGTCTTGCTCCTATTTTAAAGATGAGAAAATAGAAGCTTAGAAAGGTTTTGAGATGTGTCAAGGTCCCATGTGCACCATCTAAAATTTGATATTTATGTGGGAGAATCAGACATGAAACCCGTCATCTTGGAAGAGTGAGGGAAAGGAAACTGATATTCATTAGCAACTATGTGCTGGGCACCCGCCAAGTGCTTGACAAGCTTTGTCTTGTTTAAGGTTCACAACATAGGGAGGAGCTGGGCACTGCTAGTGACTCCATTTAGAGAGGGGTAACTGAAGCACACAGAGGTGAAGGAACTCTCTCATTGTCATGGATCCTGTAAAAGGGAGCAAGTTTAATGCTCTGGTCGCATGCCAAAAGCTTCTCTGTCCCTCTAGTCACCATGTAGAGCTGCCTCACAACAAGTGTGCAGCCCATGCTGGGGCATCCAACTGAGGACTAGGGAAACTGGAGAACCTGGGAGGCTGTAGGGAGCAGGAGGGTGTGGCAGTCCCTAGAGCCCTGGTGTCAAGACCACTCAGTGTCTACAAGCTTCCTCCTATTGTCCCCCTACTGTTTCAGAGCTTTCAATTTTGTGTTCCTTCCCAGCTAAAAATAAGGTTTTGTTTGCACTCAGGGCAAAGGCCCTGGGACCCTCCTGAGAAAATCCGCAGAGGAAACAGGACGCAGAGTGGACTGCAGAGGCAGGAACATCGACTCCTCAGCTCCGAGAGGCTGGAAGCGCGGGTGGGAAATGGCACTTCCCCTGTGTTTTTATGTTTAGCTGGGGTTTAATTAATAACCGGCAAACAAGTCTATAATTAACTCGATTTCCCTTTTGGCCAGCCGAGGGAATAATAATAAAGCTCCTTTTTAAGTCTGTGGTGTTCCTGGAAGGGATGGGAGGGAAGTCAAGCTTCCAGGGCTGCTTGCACAAATAACGAGGGCTCTGCACAGCTTCTTGCTCCCTCCCTTCGCAAATTGTATTATCTATACCAGATGTTGCATTAAAAGAAGAATTACTATACTTCAGGGCTCAAATTATATGTGCCTGATTTATTACCCTGCCTCAGTTTTAAATGCTACCTTGCAGAACGCTGATAAATGATGGCTTATTATTTTGCTGAGTGCTTAGGGTGATGAAGATAAGATATCGAGGGCAGGAAGGGGTTAACTCTTTCACTGACCATTTAGATGGTCGTATTTGCTCTCCTGAACATTTCACATCTCCCCTCTTAACCCAACAAACACCTACCCTTTTGGGTTGGTTTTATTTTTAATCTCAAAGTAACATGCCAAGACCCTGACTGTGGCCTCCAAAACATCTTGTATGTCAAAGATGAAGTACCAACTTTTAAACGTGGCATTTAAAACCTGCTTCTGACTTGACCTCCTTGGTACTCAGTTTCTTCCCACATTCTCTGAACTAAAGTCCTGAATGGTTTGGCTTGTGCCTCCCTCATCAGCCTCATTTCTTGTCCCTCTGCCACATAGCCCTTCTTCTAGCTCCTTGAACATCCCAATTCCTTCCTGACTCAGGAACTTTGCACATGCTGCTCCCTCTACTTGGAACTTTCTCTCCCTTCCATCCTTCATTTGGTTTATCCATCTTTACCATCTGTCTCATCATGAATGTAATTCCCTGAGCCCCAACATTTATTAGATACTTCTTTGAATTCAGTTTCATGGTGCTATGCATATTTCCCTTATAGCACTTTCCATAATGTGTATGCATTAATTATTTGTCTGATATATATTTGCCTACTTCTTCTACTGCACTATGACCACCAAAGGTCAGGGACTGAATCTGTTTATTCACTGCTATAATTCTGGAGCCTAACATAGAACCAGGCACAGATACACAACAATTTGTATTGAATGAATAATAGGTGAATAGTCAAGCTGCCTGCCCACCCCATTTCTGCTCATTTTCCTCCTCTTCTTGATTCTTTCTACTTCTGAAAGGATATCTTATGCACCTATTTCTGGGCCCACCTTGCCCTTCACAAAAGCTCTATAACTTCTTAGCTTTGTGATCATGGGACAGTTACTTGACCTCCTCATGTCTCAGTTTCTTCCCATATGTAAAATGGGGTGAACAATATACTAGCCTCGCCTACTGTTTGTGAAGGCACTCAGAAGTATGCCTGGTTCATGATAGGCACTGCATAAGATGTTTTAAAGAGAACATCTTGTGTGCAGCCTACTACTTATGGTTATGCATCTCTCTCTAATTGACTTTTATTTGGGCTTTTGCTCTGGCTTTGCTTCCTTTGGCTTGACTCAGGCTTTTTCAGCACATGTGGCCTCAAAGTGGGCACAGGTCAATCAAAAAGAGGGTTCAGCTAGACAGGTATGACTCAGCGAGCATGACAGCAACAATCTATAGACGTGAGTCAGGCAAACATGTCTATACCAGCAGTGGGGGAAGCCTGAAAGGGCAACTCCTTGGAGTCTAGTGGTCCGGTTCGGTTCAATAACCTTCATTGAGTACCCATCGAGGGCAGGAGTGTTGGGTAAGGCCTGGTTTCTGCTCTTGTTAAGTGCAGGTTCAAAGGCAGTAGTAAAAAGATAATCACGAAATGGCCATGTGGTGCTGTGGTGGGGGCTGTGGAAACTGTGAGGAAGGGTAACTGACCCAGATGAGGGGAAGCTGCTCCAAGGAATTGATGCTTGAGCCAATTCTTAGAAAATGGAGATGACTTTGCCAGGCACTGAACTGGGGACAGAGTGTTTTAGGCAGAGGAAAGAGCATGAAGAAGGCCCAGGGGTGCTGGAGAACAGGGTGTTCAGGGACCATGTTTTATACAAGGACTTAGTGTAGTTGAAGCAGAGAGAGCAGATGGGTGCAGAGAGAGAGGAGGGCCAAGCCTCAGAGAACTTTGCATGTTATGCTGAAGAGAATGCCAGTCATTTCCAGATGCTCTAAAAAAACAAAAAACCAAAAACCCGATATGGGCCAACACTGGGGTTCATAATCCTGTAGATAAAGAAGGGGAGCAGTGGATGCCTCAGCTACACACAGATCCAACTGTGTGCCACAGAGATGGGGTCATGTTTCAGAAGCTCTTGCCTGGATACCACATGGACTCCCTGAGGGTCACCAACCTTTTAAAACCAAGGATTTTAGAGATGTGCTAGCTTTCTAGGCATGGATGAAGCTGCCTTCTCTTATTCAATTCAGCTTTCATAGGTTCCTGAGAGAGTTGCAGGTTCATGAGTGAGTGAGGCAGGTGGAGGGAGAGAGGTAGCTTTTGTCGAAGGCCTACTCTGTAGGAACCTAACACATGCCTGGAATGAACATCTTTTCTTTTAATCCTCCCAACATCCCAGAGATGTAGGTATTATGACCCTTGCTTTAAAGATGAGGGAACAGTCCTAGAGAGGCTAGAAAATTTGCCCAGCTAGTACTGGCAGAACTTTAGTTGGTTTACTTCCAAACTCTTATTATTGCTACTTTTCCTGGCTATTTGCTTTACGTAGCACCTTGAGTAGGGTTATTCTTTCATGCATGTGTTATTGTTCTGTTAGACTGTGAGCCTGTTCAGTGCCCAGTGCTGGGTGTTTCACACATCACGTTTGCTAATTGGCCTATTATCCTCTAAACCGACAATGAACCGATCAGTCACTAGAGGGCATTATGGATATACAATATGGAGTGAAATTAAGAGTCACATGTGATTTCATTGACCAAGCTACCTACCCTTTCTCCTTTCTCCCTTCCTTCCTTCCTTCCTTCCTTCCTTCCTTCCTTCTTCCTTCCTTCCTTCCTTCCTCCTTCCTTCCTTCCTTCCTTCCTTCCTTCCTTCTTTAAATCATTCACTCATTCACACAAAAAATTAAAAGACTCACATGGACAAGGTACTAGGCTAGGGACACTGAGGTTAAAACCTTAAGTTGCTCATTGTTTTTGGCACACCATGGGGGAAGGGTCACAGCGGGTTAAATCATAAGAACACATAGGCAGCCCTTCACTCAATCTGAGAGTCAAGAAAGCCTTCTTTGAAAAGGTGGTATTTGAGCTAGGTTTAACAAATGAGTTGAAGTTTTTTAGTGTAGAAAGAGAGAGGAATGTATTCTAGGCAGAGGGGCCAGCATAAGCAAAGGCCCAGAAAAGAGAAGTGAAGGGCTAAAGGTGGAGTTAGAGAGGCAAGGAGGGCCTCGAATGGCAGGCTGAGGACTGTGGACTTGCTTTGAGGTCTTCAGAAGAGACCATGTCTGTTTTTAAGTGAGTTGGTGAGAAAGAGAAGAGATTCTTTTCATTGTCTGTTTCGTTCTTTAGAAAGATCATTTAGTTGTGAAGAAAATGAAAAACTGAAGATAAGACCAGGTTAAAGGCTATATTAATCTAAGGAAGAGGAGATAGTGGCCTGAATTACGGCAGCAGATATGGCAATGGAGATAAGTAGATGCAATTTAAAATTTTAAAATTTTAAGGAAGTAGAATTGACAGATCTTGGTAACTAGTGAAGATGAAATTGTCGATGGTGATTCCCAGGTTTCTGGGTTGAGTGCCTAACTGAATAGAGGTAACGTTCACTGAGATCGTGAATGTGGAAGGGAGGAGCAGAGTTTGGAGGAAGATGATAAGTTCAATTTTAAAATGTGCTGAGTTTAGACTGCCTTGGGGCCACCACCAGCAAGGCAGCTTCTTGCATAGGTTTGGTGCTTAGGAGAAGGCTCTGGATTGGACAGACAGATTTTTGGAGGTGCAAGCATATGAATGGTCTTTAAAGATATGGATTTGAATGAGTTCAGCAAGGATTCGCGGTTAAAGATTCTTTTCTTCAATGGAAAGAGCTTGGGTGTTGGAGGGAGAACCTTTAGGAATCTCAGCAGTTGAGGATCAAGATCTGAAAAACTGAGTCCAAAGGGGTGTGGAAAACTTCTATGAAAATAACATTACTGAATCCCAGGGTGGAAGAACTTTAAGAAAGTTTGGTCAACAGTGACAAAAGCTGAAGAGGTCGGGAAAAATAGGGACTGAGATTTGTCTATTGGTTTTAGCAATTAACAGGGGTAAGTGTGGTTTCTATGAAATGGTGGGTGTAGAAACTAAGATTTAGTGGCTTAAGGAGTGATTAACAGGTGAAGAAGTGAAGACGGTGAGTGAATTTGCTATTTCAGGAATCTTGGGTATGAAGCAAAAGAGAGGCTAGGAAGTAACTTCTTAGGGATGTAGAGGAGCTAAGGGGGATTTAAACTTAAGAATAGAGAATCTTGACCACATTTATGAAAACACAGTGATTAAAGAAGAAGAAGCTGAAGATACAAGATGGGGACTAGATATAGATAAATTTCTGTTTGGGTGGCAAGTAGATTGCAGGAAACAGGTGACATCACCTGATGGAGGCAGTTTTATCCCAAGAAAATGAAAAAAAAAAAAAAAAAGAAAGAAAGAAAAAAAAAAGAGAGAGAATCTAAACTAGGACAGGTTGAGCTCATTCTTCAGCCACACCTGTCTGAGGCTGAAAATTAGCCTTGGAATTCTGTTGCAAGTTTTTAGTGTGTTTTGTCTGCTTGTCTGCCCACCTAGTTCTCAAGCACCCACTCGCTGGAATCTACCCATTTACTGCTCTGTCTGTGACCCATCTAACTTGGCAGAGCCAGTACTCATCTCCATGTGTGAAATCAGTCATTCTTTATTATTTTGTTCTTCTTCATACAGTCCCCAGATAAATTTATTTTCCAGGTATTATTAGAGATTGAATAAATGAACAAATAAATGAATACACAAAAGAAGGCTCATTCCAGATCTCTTTTGTTTAACTACTTGACAAATATTTATTAAGCAACTACTGCATGCAAGGCACAGTGCAGGTGCTAGGGACACAATGATGATTAAATGGGGCTCATAGGGCTTGCTGCCCAGTCAGGGCTACCAATATGAAAATAGGTGATTGAAATACAAGATGCTAAGTGCTGTGATTAGATCACAGGGGAGAGGATATAATCTATAAACAGGGGGCTGGAGATGGCTTCCTGAGGTGGGCGAGGAACCAGAAACCTGAGCATTCTAGGTTAATCCAAATTGACTATTACAGTCTGGACTGTTGTTTTATGAATAAATAAAAAATCAATATATTTCTATCAGAATCTGCTATAATATGAATTTATGAGTGAATATATGAATGGATGAATTAATAAATGATTTTCCCCTTTCAAGTAACAATATTTATAGTCAATTATTTTGAACTCTTGCTTCCCAGAAAGTGTCAACCTTTAGTAACCAGCAGCAGCTGCCCAGTGTCAGGAGATCTCATAAACAGTGAAATGTTCTAATTTCAGCCTGTTCTTTTTAAGTATTGGTACTTTTCTGGGGAAAAACTGTTATGTCTTCTCATCTGACTGCAATAAGTATTTGAGGCAAGGCACTTGAACTTTGGAGGCGGGGGACCTATTTTCAGTTGAAGAAACTAGCTTTTTCTTCATACTCAATGTCATTTAATTGACCTAAAAGCTTATGTGAACACTATTAAAATGATCGTCTGTGGAGGATGGCTTTACTCAGAAATTGTGAAAATGATTGGGAGGGAGCACCAGTTCTAGCTGTCCTGCCCCAGTCTTTTGTCCAGGCCACCCAGAAACAAATTCCCCGCAGAGAATATTCCTTGACTTTTGAAAACCTCTGGAGAAAAAAGTATCTATAGTTTTACACACCTTCGTTATGGTGATTAGAAATGATGAAAGTCAGAAAGTGCTCTATTATAGAAACGAGATTGATTGATATCTAAGGACCTACAAGTGAAGCTGTTGCTAATGAGAATAATACTGGCTACTGTACATACTGCCTAATATGTGTCAGCCTGTTGAGGTGACAGGCCATTGGTGTCCCTGTCTAAGGAAGTGAAAAAAGATGGGCAGTGCTGAATGAGGGACAGAGATGGAACCAGCCAGGCCCATGTCCCAAGCTTGGCCACAGGGCCCTGGAGCTTCAGGGGCCACTTTGAAATGCTCTGGGAAGACTCTATCGTTCACCATGGGCTGATAGGGGAAACATTTTTACCTACCACAGAGAAAGACTCTGAATGAGGCAGAATTATCAACTGATCAACAACAGTCTCCTAAAGATTTATTGGGTCCTGTTTGTTGGGGTAATACAAGAGAATTAGAGAGCTAAAGAAAAAAATTATCGCACAAAATGATCTTGAGAATAAATACTACCTTAAATTAAGTATTATTGAGTTATACGGTTCGACATCAGGGGTGTATCAGGATTCAGAGGAGGTGGAGGTTTCCGTGGGGTAAGGTGTTTATGAAAGACTTTTGAAGGAGAGGGCGCTTGAATTGGGTTATGAAAATGAGTTGTATTTGTTGAAAGGCCCTTGCCTGTTTCTGTAGCCCTGCCATGTGCTACTTCTACTTTCTCTTCCCAGACACCATGTACCCCAATCACACTGAAATATAGACTGCTTCGCCAACATCCAAGTTGTTTTATGCCTCCATGCCTTTGCTCATGCTTCCTGTTGCCTGGATGCAGCTCCCTCTCTCTGCTTGGAGAACTTCAAGATTTGGTGCAAACACCCCCTCTTCTGGGCTCCGCATGAGCTCCTCAGGCTGCACTATTCATTACTTCTTTCTATTAGAATTTCTACTAGGTTGTAATCATAATAACTGCTAATAAACGAAATCATATAATAATGATGATAATTCTATAATCGTGATAATCATAATAAGTTTTAAAGTACTTATTGCTAAGGTCTTTACACGCATTACCTCAGTTAATGCTCACAACATTGCATAACAGGACACAGCCTTGGTATAGATTTAGAAAAGGAGACTTGGAGAGAGTACACAACTGCCCAAGTTTGCTCTACTAGCAGACTTTGCACGTGCCTTACTTTCGCTGCCGGAGTTCACCTTTAAAGCTTTTTCTCTTGGTCACTGTTATGAGTCCAGAGCTCTATATTGCAAACAATTGTGGTAAATAGGCTTGAAATATGGCTGTCATCAATCTTTTCCTTTCCTGTAAGCTGCCCTTCACGTCAAGAAGTAGAATCTAGTCCTCTACCCTTTAAGTCTGGACTGGCCTACATGACTTACTTTACCAACAGGATGCATCCTAAAGGACAATCCAGGACTTCTGAGACTAGCTTATAAGAAGGCTTGCTGTTTTTACCTGGGTACCTTATAATGTTCATTCTTAGGTTACTTCCTCTCAGAACCTAGCCAGCATAGAATAAGAATCATTATACAGAGTCCTTGTGTATGTGCTCCAGTTGACAGCCCCATCTGAGGGGACAATCAGTACTAATTGTCAGCCATGTGAGTGTACCACCTTGAACATCCAGGCAGTTGAGCCATCAGATGACTCTAACCCAAACTTCTATTTGACCCTGAGTGAGAACTGTCCTGCTGAGCCCAGTTAGCATAACAGAACCATGAAAAAAAAAAAATTGCTTTTTAAAACTTTAAAAATTTTGAGATAGTTTGTTACACAGTAATAGATAATTTGCACAAGTAAACCTCTTCTCTCTTAGCTCAGATATGTTCTGAACCTCTATGGACCAAGTGACAGGCACCCTGCCTTCCTTAGAATAGCCTCACCCTGCCTGTGTATAAGGCTTTGTATCTAAGTTAAGCTTGTCTGCCTGGTCTCCTCCCTTTTGATGATGACTTCTTTCCCAGGATAATTCTGCTGGATTCATCTTATTATTCTACTTGCCATTTTCAGACAGCCTCAGTTTAAAGAGTAATTGCTTAAGCTCTAGCTAGGACTTTTGTATACACAAAACAAGGAGTTTGCTAGATATACAATTATATGTATTAAATTCTTTTTTTGCTTAGTGTTATCTTGCTGTAATTTTCTCATGTCATCACAATTTTACACAATATTTCATCATTTATTACTTCTTATTCTCCTGTTTTTTGGCAAGTTGCCTCCTGCCACTGTTTTTTGTGGTTGTTGTTCAACTTGTAAAAAGGTTGAAATGAATATCTTTCTCTCTAAATCTTTACCCAGGTTCTTATCTTAAGGAAATAACTAAGTAATCAGTAAAGGTTATGAATTTTTAAAAAGAAACTAATGTGTAATGTCAAATCACTTTTCAGAAAGATTTTATCAAGTTATTCACCACCAGTTAGTGTTGTGGTGCGATCAAATCTAAGACCCATGGAGCCAATTGAGATGAATTGTGAGCTTTTATTAGCCGACCTGGGACTGACTCTCCATCATGCAGGGTTAGAGGACATCAGCCCTGAGCTCTCAGAAGAGGAAGTTTATAAAGCCTAGAACCACACCCCAGTTAACATCAAACAAGATAAACAAGCAAGCAGATTACAGAATCAGAAATTGGCCATTAGCATATCTTTGAGCAGATTACCACACCCTGGTCAACATCAAACAAGTAAACAGATTACAGAAGCAGAGTAAATCCTTAATGCTGGCTTACTGAAAAATTTTCCACCTTTAACATTAGATAGGCAGAAATGAGAACAATAATGATTAATAATAGCAATAATGAAGATAATAAGCTCATTATGATTTAAATGTGCAATTCTCTGACTCTTGATGATATCGATTAAAAGGTGTTTTTCACATGTCTGCTGCAATTGTCCTCCTTCTTTAGCCATTATTAATTATCTACTATGTGCCAAGAAGCCAACTTGACACTGGGAAGAGATAAATTTGGCTAACCCCGAGAGTGGTCCACATGGCTTGAGGAAAATAGTTGGCAGCATGGAGAAGGAGAGCACCTGAGCTGGGGCCTGTTTGGACGTGTCCTGGTTACCCTGGTGGGTCCTCAGTACACTTGAGAGGGTTCTACATAGCTTTGTAGAAAGACAATGGCTTTGGCATCAGACAGGCCTACCTTCAAATGCTGGCTCTGCCCTTACCAGTTGTGTGACCTTGGTCATGTAATTGTAATCCCTATAGCCTTTAATTTCTCAACTGTAAATGAGAAAAATACAACATATTTTGTAAGCCAGTTGTCCGAATGAAGAGATAGCAAAAAGTAATAACATAAGCACTTACATGTAATAGCCACATCGAAATCATTGAATCTATTTTAGTGGATTATCTCTGGAGTTTCTCCCTGCCTCTACTGTTTGCAGCCCTCCTTCGATCAGCTCACATTCTTTTTTAGCTCTTTTACTGTTATGCCCTGTAACTGGTCTCCCTGTCAGTGTCTCATCCCTTCAATCATTTTCCATCCACCTCTGACTATCTTCTAAAATTAAACCTAATCATGTCACTATCTCTTAAAATCCTTGAAGAGCTTCTTAATGTTTGACCTGGCTCCGTCAGCCTTCCAGCTTCACCTTCACCTCTTCACCTTTACACTCGTACTCTGGCCTGCACACTCCTCCTAGAGTTTCCTGACACAACCCCTAGCTTCTCAAAGCTGGGGATTTGATAATGTGTTTTTATTTGCCCCCTTTCTTCCTCTCCCATCCATGTGGTTATTTTCTACTCATCCCTCAGACATTAGCTGATGTGGAGACTCTTCCCTTTAAATAGGTCAGGCACTGCTCCTGGGCTCCTCATCACAGCATACAGACAAGGAAAGCACACAGTCCCCTCTCCCACTGGATTATGACTCTTTGTGGGCAGAAAGACATCTTCATTTCCATATCCCTATTGCAGAGCCTAAAACAGGGTGTCTCAACATCTACAAATTGACCATGACTGGTTACATAATTTGCATGGCTAGTGCAAAATGAAATACAGAGTTTCTTTGTTCAAAGTTACTAAGAATTCAACATGGCAACAGAAATTAAACCAATATGGGGCCCTTCTTGAGAGCAGGGCCCTGTGAGTACACAGGTTGCTTGCTCATAAAGCCAGATATGGTATTGACATTTTGTGGCAGATAATTTTTGTTGTGAGGTCGTCCTGTGCACGGCAGAATGTTTAGTGGCACCCTTGGCCTACTCACTAGATGCAAGTAGCATTCCTCCAGTGCATGGAGGAATGGTGTGTGCTGCAGCTGGACAGATAAGCAGGGGTCTGTCCTGAGGGTCCGAATGAAAATCTGTGTGTCCTGGACTTCGTTTAGTGGGCAATGGAAGGTAATGGAGAGGAAATGGGGAGTTAAACTACCGCTCTCAATGGGGACAATATCTCCCCTATATTCCTGCTCCCGCTTGATTTGGCAATAGCTGGGGCATTTTGGTTGTCACAATGGTGAGAGGAAGTCTACTGACATCTTGTAGGTAGAAGCAAAGTATGCTGCTAAATGTTCTGCAATGATCAGGACAGGCTCACGCAACAAGAATTACCCAAAGGATGTCAATAATGCCTAGGTTTAGAACTCTTTTAAATGAGAAAACGATATGTTGATTTTTTTTCTGTTTTAGAAACACAGATTGGAAATTGCTGTAAAGAGCTGGGGAATTGCTATGTACCTAGCTACTTTATTGGAATGTTCTTTTTGTTAAATAGACTAAATATATGGTATCTTCCTTTTCCGTGTTATTTTTAGTTTCCCCTGTCCCATGATCATCTACTAGGGTGCCTGATGTGATCACAGTCATGTGAATGGCACTGTACAGCGCACAGACTGCCTTAACAGAATAGAATTTCAGATGATCGCCCAAGCAGACTTCTCTTTAGGGCCCAGCACAAGTCTGGCATGAGAGCTCAGAATTCCATGAGTGAATAAATAAATGAATGGATGATTGAGCAGTCCAAAGAATGGGAAAACTAATTGCATATCAGGTGATGCAGAAGGAGAAAATTGTCATTAAAAATCCAGCAAGGTATCATACTGCATTTCTGGAAAGAGACGAAGTGGAAACAAACAGCTCTCTGCCAGGGTGCTCTTGGCCGACACTTCAGAGATCTAGCTGGTGAGGCCCTCAGAGTGGAGGCTGAGTTTAGACTCTGGAAAGTTACTAGGTTTTCTGGTCTTGTGGGTCCTCTGCTGCCTTATCAGTGCAGCTTTGTCAGGGTTTTCACCATAAATCCTGGATGTGGGGCTAAGTGGCCTATAAAATCTGACTCTGGGCTAAAGCTGGCAGCACAGAGCCTAAGATGCAATTAGTTTGATTCAAGGAGCCTTTGGTTAGCTTCATTGCTTAATTGGGAAAAGCAACCAAGAAATAGAGAAGTTTGGTGCTCCTTCTGTCTCTAAGGATTGTCACAGAAAGGCTTCTGTTACAGGAAGAAAAACAGGTCTGTCACCAACACAGAGCTCTAGAAGAAGAGTTTGGAAAGTTTGCCCAGCAAAATTTGGGAAATACTGTTGGCAGGTGCCGAAGGCAGCTCTGTGACCTGGGCTGCTGCCCCTTGCCCACCTGGGGTTAGGGACTTCATTTCCCTATGGTTAAATTACGTGATGCTTAAGGCTTACTTTTGTCCTGAGAGGAGGTTCTGTGATGGCTGCAGCAAAATAAAATGCTGTTTAAAGCCACACTTTACAATTAAGTCTTTTTCATTCAATGGTCACATTCATTCATTATTTCACTTGTTCTATTCTTACTTCTTTGTTCAGGATGAGTAGTCTGGAAGTGTAACACAACCAGATCATGCTCAAATACAGGCACTTTCCCCTGCCCAAGGTTACACTAGGAAGATTCCCTGATCTTATAAGGGCTTAGTTTCCTCATTTTTAAAGTTGTGAAAATAATGCCTAATCATGGCATGGGAATGGAATTTAAATGATATAACCTGTGAAAAGACTGTAATATTACATCTGGCCAAAAAATAAGGGTTCCTTAATAGCAGATTTGACTGCTAGTTCTACTACAATAAAAACACGTGACAAATACTGTCCTTGGGTTTATAATGTAAAAACTCAGAGGTGAGTGCCTGTGTTCTGAGGGTAGGATGTGAGAAGGAGTCAGGGAAGACTTCATGAGGAGGTGAAATGGCCTGGGAATGAAATTATGACCTTTCGAGGCAGAGAATAGGGAAAGAACATTCCTGTTAGCACAAATAGCACATACAAACAATTGTCTGCATGAAGTCAGTCTGAGATGCGAGGAAATGTGTTTGTATCCTGATCATTGGGCCCAGGGTGAAGGGAGGGTGTGATGGCCCACTATGTACCTGAGCTGTCTGATCCTTTCCTCCTTCTTTCTCTCCCAGTTCTCTGTCTCGTTTTCATTTTTAGAGCTTTTTCTTATTGTTTTGTCTTGTTTTGTTTTGTTTTATGTAAAGATAAGTTTCATGAGGGAAGGAACTGGCTGTGGGTCCCACAGTGAATTTAAGTCAGAGCCCGGTCTTCAAGCCCCAGCCTGGTTCTGGGCTCAGTGATCTCCCATGGAGGACATGGTTATTTCTGAACACCCCTTCCTCCTTTAGAGCTGATTTCCCACCTCTCGGGGCTGCTAGCCTCTCAATCCTACCTCTACCCCACTGCTTGCCCTGCCGGAGGGCTCACTCCCATAAAGTTCTCTTAAAAATCTTTTATGACTCCTTAGTCCAGGCTCCCAGTCTACCCTGCACCATATGTGAGCTTGTTAATTCCTTAAAGGGTCCACTTATAGCACAACTTAGGATGCAGGCACAGATACACAGGGAGCAGCTGCTTCCACTCTGGGAAAAGCCAATAGATGTCCGCCCTTTAGAAGGAGGGACAGAGGTCAAGTGGAGAGCTAGAAGCAAGCAAACAAACACATTTTGAACACCTGCTGTTGCTGAAGATCATGCTGGCTATTTTATGTTTGAAACTGAGGTTCACACCTGACTGGGTTACTAATATCTTGGGCAATTCACTCAAATTTTCCAAGTCTCAGTTTTCTCATATTGAAAATGGGAGCAATGCTGACTTAATCCAGAGAGGGCAGAACAATCCCTTAGCGGCTTTGCGAGTCTCAGATTTGGATATGCCCTCTTATCTGCTCAGGTGTGTAAGAGACTCTCGGATGGAATACATGATCCATTGTTCATTGGTTGAATCATCTCCCTGAAGTGGGCTGTGGAGAATGAGCATCGGCCCTTGAAGAGGACTAGAAGCCAGAGGCTCTGTGTGCAAACCTGGGAAAGTTTTTGGGTTAGAAGAGAAAACATTTCAAGGAAAGCAGCCCCTACTTCCTCCCTTTTGTACCTGGGAAGAGTGGTTGGAGCACAAAGAGGAGCCTGCTCGGGTCAAAGAAAGTCTGAAAAAGCTGGAGAGACATGGAATTATCCCTCAGAGCTAGGTCCACTAGGATGTGCCATTGGTTTCTGGGAGGCATGCGCTGTCAGGGAAAGAACACTGGCTTTGCAGTCAGCCAGGTTCTGTCCCCTAATAGCTGGGTGTCCATGGGCAAGTCACTTAACCCTCAGCTTTCCTCACCATCAAACAACATTCATGTTGCTTTCTTGAGGTAAATGACCTGGTATAGAGGGAATACTCCATAAACGTTAGTTCCCTGCTCTATCCGGCCAGAAAATACTTTTTCCCCCCTAAGGACTGCCACCTAGCCCAGGGCACAACTCAATAAAGTCCCCATAAAATTCAGCCTCTCTGAGCCCAGCTTTAGAAATTACAGCAAGTCGATTCATCACATTGTTTGAATTATGGCAATATGAAAACACAGAAAACCACCGGGAATCAGCCTTTTCCCATATAAAACAGGGTTATGATCCCATATAAACTTTTAAAAGAGAATACTTTAGTTTATATCTTTATGCATATGACTGGGGAAAAAAGAAGGAACAAGAAAAGAAATACGAACACATTGGCAAACAACATAATTCAAGCCAGTACCCGCTTATTAGTCCCACAGGTCCCTTTTCTTTATCTTCATGCCTCATCTGCATAACATCCCGGATCCGGCGCCCACACTGCAATGTACTGGGGCTTTCGAGGGCCTCGAAGTCTGGCTGCCTCATCAGGATCCCTCAGTTCATCCTCCCTTCTCCATCTCCACTGCCAAGGCCTGCATCCCAGTCACCAGCAGCTCTGTCCTGGACCACACCACTTTGCAATGTTTTGCCCTATGCCCAATTCAGGCTGCACTCTGGAGGCTGCATGGGCAGGGGGAGGGCCGATGGGAAGGCAGCAGGCAGAGGACACAAATCTGTCCATGTCTTTCCCTGTGTAAGACCTCCAAAAGTCCTCAGTGCCCTCAGGTGAGAGTCTGAGATCCTAAACAGCTCTACTAGCTCCCCAACATCGGGCTTCCTCTCCTGGTTTGTCTTCTGTTTTTCTCTCCTTTGCCTTAAACATGACCCTCTCTGCTTCATTTTCCCGGAAGGCTCTCTCCTCTAAACTTCCCTTGCCTCTTTGCTTATTCTCACTCATCCTTTAAGACTCAGTTTATAAATAACTTCCCCTGGGAAAATTTACTATGACCATTCTACCTCCCTTCATCCCAAACCAGGTTAAACCCTAGCTCTATGTTAACATAGAAACATCTGTTTCCCCTGCATCAGTAAGAAGTGATCGTGAGTCTGGTGACTCTGTTTTCACTTGCAAGTTGTGAGGTCCCCAAGGGCAATGATGAAACCTATTTTGTTCATCATTATATCCCCCAATGCATAGTAAAGTGTTTACTTACTTGGAGACATTCAAAAATACTTGCAGAGTTTTGATGACGGACTTCAGTTCCAATCTGGGTTCTGCCACCATTGAGGCCCAAGGTCACTTCCATGGTAACTTTACCACTATTCTCATCTGTGAAATGGGCACAAAAATCTCTACTTTGTGGTTTTGTTGTGAGAATCAGAGAAAAATTTGTAAACTGTGCAGCACATAATTATGGATTTCATTGTTGAGTGCCTATTTTTTATTATGAGGTTTTGGGACTGAAGAATTTTCTTTTTGACACTGTGATCATCAGTCAGGATGAATTATTTTATACTGGCTAATGCCACAGAGGGGCACAAGAGTAAATTCCTGGATTAGTGTTCTGTTTACACTTGGATAGGAAAAAATATCAGTTGTTAGTTTTAAATAAGATCTCCTCTTGGATGGCAGCATGTAAAAGAATGTCTGGGCATGGGTCCAGGGTTCTGTATGCAACATACATGGATATTCAAATACAATTTCACTTACTCATGACCCTACCTGTCAAGAGCCCACATCCAATTAAACACACACACACACACACACACACACACACAGATTAGCCTTTATGGCAAAGGTATAAAGAGAATAATTATGCCAGTTACTAATTCTTCTATTATTCTTCTACCTGTTGTCTTTACATGTTCATCCTTTTATGGGGAACAGCAAAGGTGACTAAGGGTTACATTCTCCTGGATGATCACGAGAGATTTCCCTAGTTGCCAATCTTCTTACCAAAGCCTCCTGGAGTTTTGGATTTGGACAAAGCATTTGAGATGGTATCTGAAGGAAGTCTTTGCAAAGTGGGCTGACAGAGGACCAGAGGCTTGGAGATTGAAAACAGGCTACACGATGATGAAAAATCCCTTCCTAATGGAACAAAATGTTGTAGTTCAAGCTGTGTGTGCACATAGGTTACCTCATGTGATCTATACAAGCTGAAATTTTCCAACTCACTTTACAGGTGTGGAAAGAGACTCAGACATTTGTCCAAGGTTGACTAGCGAGTTAATGGCACTGCCAAGACTTATCCTTGGTTTTCTGTTCCAAAACCCTCTTGGTTGTCCTATAATTACTTCCTCCAGGCAGGTGGAGTCCTGAGTCCCTCTTTTTATCCTTGTCTCTTCTCTCAGTCTGGAGCACTGAGGGGGAAGGCATGCTTTATACATCTCTGCTTCTGTCCCTGTCAGTCTAACCTCCTGAAGCCTGCCATGTCCACCTCCCCAAGCAGAGCTCGTCACACCCCCTTCACACTTGTTTTCACGAACTTGTTCATCCGTGTGCTTCTGTGTCACAGTGGTGCAGTGCAATGTGGTTTAAGCCTCAGGGAAATATGATCTGAATTGTGGGTGTCTACTTAACTACATGGTATCAAGAGAGAGGATGAATGAGGATGCATCTAGCAATACCTTAGTAGCTTCTAGATATTTTACTTCTCATCACTGCAGACATTATGCATTTTCCCTGTTTTATGGGTATTGCATTGCATTGAGGTAAAAAGCAGATCTTGTCTGCACAGGGAAAGGGAAAGGTACCAGAGCATTTACTGAGTACCTAATATGTGCTAGTACCCCACACATTGACAACTGGTTGAATCCTTACAGCATCCTACAGAGGGTGGAGAAGGTAATCCCATTTTACAGGCGAGAAAACCAAGGTTGAGCAAAGTGAGGTAATATGTCCACCCAGGAAATGAGTGGTAGAGTCTAAAGCCTGTGGTTTTGTCCATGCTGCAATTACAGGAAATTGCCCCAAACCAGCCTTGTTGTCCACAGGGCCTGTCTGATGAGAGGATGTCAATCCAGGTCAGAACTTTCTGACAAGCAGGGCTGAAGTGGGAACAGCCTGCAACTATTAGGTGAGGAAGATGGAAGGAACTTATGAGGTGTCAAACAAATAGGAAACATTTGGAAAGCAATTATAAGGAAATAATAGGAAAAATTCCAGGAAGCCAAACTCTTACAGAGCTGTTTGCAATGGTAGTGGTGAGAAAGTCACCCTCTGGCCTAAAAATGACACATTCTAGAGAAAAATATTATATCTAATCAGCATCTTCTATTAATTTAATCAGTTAGTTAATGCTCATCAAACCTCTGCTATGAGCCAGTCCTAACCTGGGCACAGCATGTTCAAAGTTGAATAAAACTCAGTTCCTGCCCTCGGGCGTCTCATTATTTAAAGGTAAAGGAGAGAAAAATGTGTGCAGAGCTGTGCCATATTGATAAATGTTACGACTTTGGAAAGTATAAAATCTGAGGGATCATAAAGGGTAGAGCAACTCTGCCTGAGGAAATCAGAGAGAGCTTCATAGAGGAGGTGATGTGAGCAGGGCCTCAAAAGAGGAGAAGGTAGTCTCCAAAATGAGATGTGAACAGAGCATGTGAGCAGAAGGAAGTGCACAGCAAAGTCTCAAATGCAGAAGTGTGCATGGAAGATTTAGGGAAGAGTAGGCAGCCATACATTAAGTGTGTGAAAAAAATATATAACCTGGCTGTTCTGGTGCTTTAATGCCTGTGTCCCCAAGCCATGTGCTTGGAACAGAGAACAGAGAACAGAGACTGTACCAATTGAGACTGGTAAATGAATGCAGAAAGCCAAATATATAATGCAGAATTAAACACTTTGCCACTAATAGATTTCCATCCAGCATTTCATTTCACCCAACATTTCAATCAATGTCACCACAGGAACGCTGTCAATTTGGATACAGTGAGGTGGTTAAGCATGGTAGAATGCCCAGGTCTAAACCGGGCTCTGCCGCTTACTAGCAATGTCACCTAGCAGCCTCTGTGTGCCTCATTTTCTCCTCATCTGTAAAATGGGGATAACAATGGGACCAATCTCCTAGGATTGTTGTAAAGATTAAACTTGACCATTTTGTTGTTATATCAAGCAATGTAATCTCCCTATCTAGGTCTTTTTGAACTTGATGGAATCAAAACATGACTGACTTTATATATGTTTACAGTTTATTCTCAAGCTTCTGAGGCACATAATTATTTGAAGGGGACCTCAGAGATCTTCTAGCCCAACTTCCTGGGTTTGGAGAGTTGGTCAGATTACTGTGTGATTTTGAGCAAGGCACTTAACTATAACACCTGTGCCCTGATGCCTAGGAGCTAACGTGTGACATTTAACATCGAGTAACACTGGTCACACTGAGTTCTCCCAAGGCACCAGGCCCTGTCTGTCATGCTGTCTGAATGTCAACTTGTGCATCATTCCTAACAATTTCATGAGGCAGTAACTAAGATCATTTCTATTTTACCAATATATACAGAGAATCATAGAGAGGTTGAATGCCCTCCTGAAGTCACAGTCAGTACATGGTAGAGGATTCAGATCTTGGCTGTCTGACTCTAGAGCAGTATCTCCTCCACCATGCTCCATTGCCTTTCTCAAACAATAGCAAGAATGGCTAGCACTGTTACTGATATTCCAGAGCTCTCAGGAACATTTGACAAGCTCTGGGAAACAAAAATCTCCTATGTAACCTATGCAATTAAAAGCTATAAAGTGCTATTATGTCACATTGCTAGAAAGCATAAAGCTGAATGAAGTATACAACTAACAGCACATTATTATGGAACATAAAGATGCATAGCAAATATAAAATATATAATAATAAGCAACCCAGAAAACTTAACATAAAATATTCTCTCAGCTACTTTGATTCGTTTCTTCGTCATTTTATGCTCTTGACTTGAGCTGATCCCTGTGTTCCTGACTTACTGAGAAGGACTGGCCACAGAGCAGGGGTTTTCTGGTCAGTGTTCTCAACCAACGAGCAGCGATTACTCCTCAGGCCGCAGTGAGGGGTTTGTGAAGCAGCTGGGCACACATTTCTGTCTCCTGGCCGGCTTCACACTTGGCCATGTCCTGGAAGGAGGGCAGCGCATCTCAGGGCCAGGAGAGACTCAGGGTCTTGGCAGTTCCTGAGAATGTCCCAAATTCAATTTGTTTAGATTTTCTCTGAAATCACCCTTTCTAGGGTTCATTTTCTTCTTAGGATATCTCAGCATGATTTTGGGAAAAGCCCCATTATAAATAGCCCTGTGTGGAATACTGGGAAAATTCTGCCCAGGAGTTAGGAAATCAAGCTTCTGGGTAGAACTGGGCCATGGGATTATCCCAGGAAAGTCACTGCCTCTCTGTGGGCCTCAGTTTTCCCTCCTATGAAATAAAGAACTTGGATCAATGATCTGGAAGTTTCCTTCTGGTTGAATACTTACAATGTAGCATTCACCTACTTGTAGTCATAAGCTAAGTATACTCTGGAATGTTGAACACATGAAATCTAGAATGTTGGCTATTAAGTCTAGGACACAGAAGCTTGAATTGAGGTAGAACATTTTACCGGACATAACATGCTCCCCTTCCCCAAGACTCCCTACTCTGCTTTACAGGCATTTCTGGTGGTAGCTTTGGTGGTTTTAAAATAGATTTACAGATTCTTTGACACCTTGCCCTCCCACAGGTGCAGCCTGATTCCCCTACGCTGTGTGACTTCCAAAATTAACTCATATGAGGCAACACAGATTCTCCCCTCCTCTTGCGTTTGGCTTGCTTGCTCTGCGGGAAGCTGGCAGCTGTGTTGTGCAGATACTCAAGTGACCCTATGAAGAGGTCTATTTGGTGAGGAACTGAGGCCCCTGTCAACAGCTATGTGAATCAGCTACCTTGGAAGCAGTTTCTCCAGGGCGTTCACATGCTAGTGGGAAAGGCAAATGGGAAATTTGATAGTGTAGGAGAGAAGAGACAATTACTCCATCAACGGGCCAGGGAAGTGAGATAGGGTGGGTCCAGGCCACTCACGGAAAGCCTGGCCTCAGTAGCACAGGACAGACCATCTGCAGTGACAGGAAGGATGGAAGAACACATAGGCTGGATGTAGGTAGACATGGGGGTGTGAGTGTATTGAAATTAATTTTAGAATACATCTGTTTTCTCCGTGACAAGCAAATTCAAAGTCATTAGCTGAGAGGGAGGAAAAGGGAGGAGGTGCTGGATGTTTGAGGACAAAGATAAAGGTGTGGAATAATCTCTGGTATTATCCCCATAGGAGTTGGCACAAGAAAAATATTAACAAGACTCAAGAAGTAGAACTGAATAGGATTTCTGTAATGTTGGCCTCCCTGTGCACTGGCTTTGGGATCTGATGTGGTTTGAATATTGGCTGTATCCCTCGTTGGGTGAGTGGCCTCAAGGATGGCATTGTTCCTTCTTCACTGCAAGTTTTTCATCTGGAAAGAGGGAGTTAAATGAAGTAACCTATGTTACGTGCCAGCTAGTGCCTGACACATGGTGGATGCTAAAGGCCATGGCCGTTTCCCCAGGCATTATTGCCTCAGTCCAATGGACTGCACAATGACCTTGGAGTCAGAAGAATGTGGACTGGGCAGCTTTTTCATATTTGCTCCTCAATAAACTAGAAATAATATAATAGATTTAAACTAACCATTCAAGGCCAACTCCTGATTTTTTTCTCTTATAAATAGAAGGAAAAATTATATAAATTCAGTTTTACCAGCTTACAAGCAAATTGCCAAGTTTTTCTATTTCCAAATCAATAAATGGTAGAGTGGACAATTACAAAAGAGACAAGCTGGCAGCCAGACCCTGGCTGGCAGCTTTTCTGTAAATTGCTCTGCTCCTTTGCATCTCAGATTCTTCATCTGCCAAGTGGGAAGGTGCAACCCCTCCTATAGGGGCAGGTGTGGGGCCTGAAGGAAACCAGCAGCAGATACGACAGCATTTTGCAAACTTTTGAGCACTCACGAGCACCCAGGATGGTGGTAGTGGCCTGTGCCTCCATGAGAACCGGGGCTCCTATGCAGCAGAGCTCACAAAGCCTTTGAGTGTGGCTGTAGCCCACTGGGGCCCAGAGCTGCTGCTGGAGGAGAGTTCCAGAAGGGCCTGGGCAGCTTCATGTGCTCCTTTTAATTTTGACCTTTGCAGTATTTCCCAATGAAACTATGACATGCTGCTCATACTTTAGACTAGAGATGAAGCACAAAAAGGTCAGGTTGCCCAGACCTTAATGAAAAACAAATGAATAAGAATTGCATCACTCCCTCCCGTCTCTCCCAATCCTTTGAGAGATACCTGGCAGGCAGCATCCAGAACCACTGGTGCTCAGGCCCCCCTGATTTTCCCAGGCTGACACAAGGAAGCAGACTCAGTGGCAGGTTGTGGAGGGGCACAGACACTGGAGTGCATGGTCCTGGGTTTGGACCCCAGGCTGATTGTATGTCTTAGTTTGCCTGGGACAGTCCCAGTGCAGGCCTACTGGCCTTGTATAATGACTGTTAGTACTTCTTTTCCCTTTCAAAGGTGTCCCTGTTTGAGTGAGAAATTGCAAGGTTATCCTGTGCATAGTGATCTTTGCTTTAACTTTTTTGAACTTCAGTTTCCACATCTGAAAAATGGGAATTGTTTTTTTATACACTATAAGATTGTTGATAATTATACATGATTAGCAACAGTGCTTTGGCTTATGCCCCCACCTTCTTTAAACTGTTTAAATAAAATTCTAGCTGATCATGTGACCTCTGATCCAGCCAGTCTTAAACCTTAGGGGACATCAGGATCCCTTGCAGGGTTTATTAATATAGATCGCTGGGTCCATCCCAAGAGTTTCTGATTCAGTAGGTCTGGGGTAGGGGTGAAGGCTTGAGACTGTGTTCCTAACAATCTCCCAGTTGAAGCCAATGCTGCCTGTCTGAGGACCACACTCTGAGCACCCCTAATTTAGTTTTTCCTCTTCCATTCACTTCTCTGCTCCTGCCAGGATGATCTTCCTAAAACGATAATCAGTCCATGTTACTCTTACTGCTTAAAACCTTTCAATGGCTCCCTAGTGCCCTCAAGAAAAAGCCCACTCCCTTGCTGGGCACTGAAGCTAAGTGCCCCCTTGACCTCCAGTGGAAGTGCTCAGCCTGCTGACCTAGACAGCCTTGGTCAGAGAGGCAGGCTTCCCTGGGGAAGAGCCCAGGCATCAGACAGGCCTGGGCTTGAATCCTAGCTCTGGCATGTGTCCTCTGTTGTGACTTTGGGGACATAACTTACATGCCTATGGAAACTGAACTTAGCAAGATTAAGATTTCTTTCCTTCACCTGGAGCTGTGAAGGCTAAATGAACTGTGTTGAGAGCACATAGCTCCGTATCTGCTCATGACAAGTCCTTGCAAGACCTGGTATATAGGTTCCAGGGCCTCAGCTTGCCAGCCTGACCTGCCTCCCTGGTCCCTGAATTCTGAAAACAGTTGCTGACAGATTTGTTGAGAATCACTGGAAGGGCATATGCAAGGCCAGATCTCTGTGAGTGGGGTGGTCAGGGAGTACTTCCTGGAGGAAGTGGTACTTGAGTGAAATGTCCTTTTCAATATGGCCACCAACATGCTGTTCTCTATACCTCGTTTTGATTTTTCATTGAATTTTTCTTTTACTCATTTTTTCGTTGTTACAACAAATACAAATTGAGCAACTCCTCTTGTGACACAGAGGAGGAAGAAGGCTGGAAGCCTCAAAGTCTGTGCTGTGAGGCAGCAGGGCAGAAGAAGAGGTGCATGGGCTTTGGAGTTGGCAAATCTGGAATTAAAGTCCCGCTTGACCTTGCCATAGCTGTGTGAGCTTGCACAAGTTACCACCAGAGCTTTGTCTGTGGGATGGTGCTAAACATTTCCAGATCAGAGGTATGTTGAAAAGAGGGAATTTGATATTATACCCAAAGTGCTGGGCAGAGGGAATGAGCTTGAGATGTGAGCCCCTTCCCTTCCTGCCCTTGGAGAAAGGGGCTCTGAGCCTTCTCACTCTGTAAACGGCCTGAAGTCACTAACGGCTCCTAAAGGTAAAGCTTCCTCTGCCAGCCACCTACTTCTCATCCCCAAAGCCCAGTTCCAGAATGATTCTGTGTCCTCCACTGGGATGAACTGAGACCCACACAGTGCTGGGACCCTGAGGACATGGAATCACACCATCCTCACAGCTCCAGAGAAGAAGGAGGAGGAAACTGTACTCAGAGCTGCGCGGGCAGTTGGCACTGTTACTAGTTAATAATTATTTCTGTTAATCAATCCCTGGTCAAATTGGGTTTCTTTCTCCTTCCTGAACACTGACTGACAGAGATGGCAATACAGTATCATGACCAAGAGCATGAATTCTGGAGCCAGCAAGCCTCAGTTTACTCTTTTGTAAATAGAACTATTAATAACCAGAGCTTTGTAAATTACACAGGCCTATGAGCTTGTGAGGCTGGCTGGCCCTTGGGCTCACAGTGAGTGCTAGTTTTTGAGTAAACTGTAGAGAAATTCTGATGCACTCACCTGTCTCAAGTGTCTCTGAGCTGTCAATACCTCCAGAGTAACCTAACATTTAGGGAGGAAGGGTCCAACCTAATCCTGTTCCTCTGACAAGACCCTCCTCTAGGATGGCCCCTGTGGGCATTTCCAGGGAGGTCCTAAGCCAGGCGTCAGCATTAGGACTGAGGGAGGGCATGCAGAGCCAAGGCTCAGACAGATGGGGGCATTGCCCACTACACACCTGTACTCCACCTTTCTCTGGCAGCCCCTCAAGGAAGTCACCTCTGTCCCACAGGATCTGAGTCAATTGAAATGCAAGAATCACAGCCGCATTGTTGTCCAGGTGCCGCCCTGGGCAGCCTGGTGGCCTCTTATTTCCATTCCCACCTCCACCTCCTGTGGCCTGGATTCCATTTTCAGCTTCACCTTTAAATTACAGGTATTAACTATAATAGACTTCCTCTCTGAGCTGGATGGGGAACGGAAGACTGGCTGATTACCCCTGAATTGGTACCATATATTTGAACGGCCGGAAGGCCCTGGGTAAGAGACCTGAATACTTATATGAACTCTGAGCCTTTCAAGTCCTAAGAAGGTCACTAGAAACCCTAGAATGTGAGAGCCAGCTGGGACCAGAGCTCCGTAAGAGGCCGTGCTCTCTGTACATTGTAAGGGCTTGCCCTAGTGGTTGGTTTCTGAGTAAATTGTAGGAAAATCCTGTTGTGGGAAACAGAAGGCTGAATAGAAGAGTAACTTATCACAGTCTCACACGTGTGAGTCAGTGCCTGAGGTGGGACTTCACCCCAGGGCTCCGATGCCTGGTCAGGGCTTTTTGCCGGTGGCCATGGCACATTCCTTTTTTTTCTCTGCATTGTATCATCCTTCTGACCCGTAAAATGGGTTTAGTCTTGAGGTTGTCACTCAGGACACGTGTGAGAGTCATTGTGGCTGTCCGACATGCTGCCAAGCCCCTCTCACTGAACCGTCCAGAGGACTGGCCCAGGGACAGAAACTAGGATCATTCTCTTCTTCTGCCTTGCACATGACCAGAGGCCTGTCCCTAACCACCTAGTTCTGAGTTTACAGATGTAATAAGAAATGAGATTGCTGGTCTCGTGGAATTTATAGAGGGATGAAGAGACTGTGGCTGGGATAATGCAGGGAAATGTGCCAGGTTGGTGGGACAGAAGATCTGGTAAACAAGTTAGCTTCTTTGTCATGGGGCCGTGTGACCTTAAATAAAGTACTCAGAGGCCAGCTACTTACATCTCAGTTTATTGCTCTGTATAATGGAGAGATGGAGGCTCTTCTTGACTGGATTGAAAAGGTTAAACAAAATAATACATTTGTAAATGTTGCATAAAATATAACTAATTCTGTGAGATTATTTTTGAATAAAGTTATTATTGGCAAATAGTAGATATATATTTTTAAGAAGCATAACTTATTTTGTATATATCAGGCTCTAGGTGTTTTAGCAGACATTCTGTATTTATTTCTCACTAAACCTTAGACTAATCTGTGACCCAAATTGGCTAAGAGCTTTCAGTACATTAGCTCTTTAATCTTTAAAACATTATTATCCTTATTATACCGCTGAGAAAACGAAAGCTTAGAGAGACTAGGCGGTTTTCCCAAGGCCAAGAGGAAGCGGCTGAGATGGGATTGAACTCTAACTCTTTATGGCTCCAAGCCGACACTCTTTCCATCAGCCTGTGTCCCCTACTGAAGAACTTGGTCAGTGGTTAGAGTCCCCCCCTCCTGAGGGTGAATAAGTTTCCTGATAGCAGCTCAAGAGCAGATATTTCAGTTCTGACTATTGCATACTCCAGAGCCCATGAAATGATGACTCCAGTTCATTTCAGTTCAGCCAGCGATACTATCCTGCCTGAAGTATAGTCTAGTTGAGCTATAGGATAAGGACTAGACTTGTGTAGTGTAGCCCTTCAGGGCTACATTCCAACGAAGGGTTGTGTCCCGGGCCCTGGCCTTATGGGGGGGAGGGGGCCGGGGGTTGGATTCACAATGTTAACGCTGTGAGGCTCTCAGCTGTCCAGGCAGGTTTGGTAGCTGGAAGAGAGAACTGAAGCGTAGGTACAAGGCCAGGGTTTGAGGGGGAGCCAAATGTGGAAGGCTGGAGCCAGTCAGGCACTAGGGTGTTCAGAAGTTCAAAGTGCAGACAGGCACAGTGTAGGTGTCGTGTTCAGAAATATGAAACTGGGAGGAAGTTGCTCTTGAGCTCTGCATTCACAGCTCTTCAGCGTACACTGCCAGCTGCATAATTACTGGGTATCTGTCTGCTAGCATGGTCGACCCTTGACACAAGTTGTGGAGATTAGAAGCTGCCTCTGTTATTTAGTCTGGACATACTACCTCCTCAGAGCCCTCATCACACTAGCCTGGAACTCTCTTAGAGGGCAGAGGCTGAGTCACCTGTTGTTTATCTGTAGCCCCCAGCATGGTTCCTGAAACAGAACATGAAGGGCCCTCCGTGAAGTTTTGTCAATAACCAAGTGAATACAGTGAGACAAGGGAAGCTGAGAGAGGTCATGCAGTTGACTCTGGAGGGTGGCAGAGTTCAAGTCCCTCTCAGGACTACCTGGCTGAGTCCACTCACTATCCACTGCATGATTCTGATGAAGTCACGGGGATGTATGTCAGGGGCTTTCCGTAATAACACACCAACGTGCATTGGTTAGACTCCAACACTGAACAAAGGTGTGCTGCCCGGAGGCCAGCTCTTCTTCCTCTCCCATGGAGCAGATGGTTGTGGGATTGGACAGCATCATCGTCCTGGGATATTTGTCATCCTTTGTCCCCAGAGACCCAGGTCCTGCCCATCCATCCCATGGAAATTTGCCTCCTCTTCATAGCTTTCCTCTATGGTTATAAGAGTGTGGTCCTCTGAATGTATGCCTATATGAACTCACTCTCTGCCCCAAGGCTTACTGGCTGTGTGTGCTTGGACAATTTTCTCTCTGGACCACACTTTTCCAGTCAGTGATAAACAGGTAGAATAATACAGTGGCGGCCATGGAGGTGTGAAGCCTCCCAATTTCAACCCCTTTAGGATCTCCCTCAACCTTTGACCCAAGGACACATTCTTCCTGGGCAACCTCAAGCAATGTAAGAACTTGGAGCTATTAGGGCCTGGCCATTTCTGCCCAACATGGGACTCTCCTAAGTCTTTGCTGAGAGCTCCCCATTGGGTCGGCAGAGTCACTTGTCAGTTCTGCATTGCTGTTGGAGTCACTTTCAGCAAATCCTGCTTTCTCTCTGCTTTTATTCCCAGGTGTTAGATCTCATTCTGGCTTGAAGGCTTTCCCTGCCCAATTCTGCCTTCTTCTTAAGTTTTACAGACATTACCCCTAATATACCACTTGTTTACTAATTTGTCTCAGTGTCTGCTTCCCAGAGGACCTAACTGACACAGATATCTATGTAGTAGGGGCACAATAAATGGTAGACATAATTTGTAACAACAATCATAATTATTGTTATTATTATTGTCATTTCTCTCAATTAAGAAAAACCAGTAGCCCCTTTGGTAAGGGAAACCTGAAGTGACAAGTATGGGGATGCCAGTTCTCAATCTGAGCAGCAATTATTAAAGAAACAAATATTCTGCAGAGCTGGCTGTGTAATGCAGATCATGGCCCTGGGGGCTAAATCCTGAAGGTCTTTGTTTTGTAAATGTTCAAGTCAGTTGCAATTGTTCTCATAGAGGGCACAGGCATTCACTCACAGTGTGTAACGCAGCTCAGATTTCACGAGGAAACAAATGAATTTTCAAAAAAGGAACATTTCATACTAGACGTGCTCAACACTTCCTCCCTGCTGCCAGAGTGGAGAGAGTATTGGACAATTCATTATACTTGTCAGGACTCGAAGACAATCAAACACCAGCCTTGCCGCTCTGAGATTTAAGACCCTTCAGGATATTTTGCATACTTGTTATATTGCCACCTTTGGTGTGTTAACATTTATTGTCCCCCAGGGCCATAAAAATGTCCTGCCTTTTATAGAATGCACAGATTCGCAGACTCCCCCCTCAACTTCCTGGCCAACCTACCCGAGGTGGAAGGGACCTTAGTGAGGCTTAGAGTTTTTGTTTTCTAACTGAAATGTTACCCTGCTATTAAGTTCTTTGGCCAGGGCATTGGCATGTTATAGCAAGAGGGATCCCTGCTGCCTGCCCACAATTCATTAAATTTACTGAGAGACACTGACAGTGGGAAGCCTCCTACCTCCTAAGACAACCCCACACTGTTTCTGTTATTCCTAGTTGACCATATGACCTGATTTGCTTCACAGTCTGTTTATGACTATCACCCCAGCATAAATATTAATAGCACCTCCTTCCCTCTTAGATATGGAGTAGAGTCTTTAACAAGACACAGGCATGCATAAACCCACCATCTATGCACAAAATGGTGAAAGTTTGGGGTCATGAACGAGATACAAATTTACAGGAGTGAGACTGCTTTCATTTATTCATAATTTTTTATAGCATGGTTCTGTGACACTGCTGTAGAGATCCCTCTAGGGACTCTCATGAAAAGCCAAATAAGCCACCATCCTGAATTTGAGGGAATACAGTCTTGTTTGGAGTCAAGGATATGGCATAAATAGCTATATAGGGCTCTTTCTAAGTTCTGTGAATGTTTAAAATAGATCATTGGCTGTTGACAAGTGGCCGAAGAAGTCATTGGCATTTGTAGTTAAATAAAGATGGTGAACATGATAATATGACAAAGACATATATACTAGGAATGAGGCATTTATCTAAGTATTTTATATTTACATATATTAACTGATTTAATCTTTACAATAATCTTATGAGGTAGATACTATGATTATCCCCATTTTACAGATAAAGAAATCAAGTCATGAAAGTTAAATAGCTTGTCAAAGCCATTATAGTTTTATACTGGAGCAGGAAGCCTTATCTTTATACTGGAGCAGGTAGCCTATTTTTTTTTTGCAAGAAGGTGCTGCAGGGGTGAAGGATCTGTAGCCCTCCAGCTTTCCCTTTACTTGCTAAACTGGCTATCTGAGCTCCCCTTAATTAGAGCATTCATATAATTTATCATTCAAAGCAGGACACTTTGGAGAACAAAAACCGAGTGTTGTAATTAGCTGTGCTGGGGTAATAGGCATAAATAGAATGACAATGTGAAGCAAACTAGGTATTATGGTCACAATATAATTGAAATCAATTCCTAAAAGCTTGAACTCTACTCTAGCTTAGATTTACTCTAACAACAACCAAAACAACAAAAATTAAAAGAAGGAACTTTATACATCATCTAAGAGTAACAGAAACACATGTGAAACCGTAGAATGGATTGTCTTGAAAAATAGTTGTGAAGAACTGTGAAGAGTCTGAGACTTCACTTTCAAGCTAACAGTTCAGCCTGTCATAGTCTCACGGATGCTGGTAGAAGACAGGTGACTCCTGGTTTGGAGGCAAAGAACTTCAGTAGTCGAGGCACAGATGCAATGTAAGCTTCCTGTTTGTGCCAATTTCCTCTTGGCCCTCGAGTCCCATGGGGGTGATGCAAAGTGGCCCAGATGGGTGCTGTACATAAACCCAGATGGGTTTACTTCGCAGCTGAGGAAGCTTGAGTTTAGGGAGGTTTTCATAATGGACTACATGCAAACCTGTTTGATCTTTGCCCTAGAAAGAGACATTGTCTTTATTATAGTGCGTTGCAAATAAACCAACCTCTGTGGGGCGGGGGTGGAAGCAGGTAGGGGTGGGGTGAAAAGACACTGTCTCTATATAACAAGGCTATTTGTTCTACAAACATCTATGAAAATATAATTGGTGCCTCTGCTTGCAAGGTGTGCAGAAATATGAGAGACCCATGGAAAAGCTGCTCCTAGCGACAGTGAGTGTCACAACCCTAGGAGTGCTCAGTAAGAGCCTTGGCTGGGTTTTCTGTTCCCCATGCAAATGAACCAGACAACTTCTAGGCTTCCTCCCAAACTGAAGATTCCATGATATCTCATTCTCTTCCTCTGGTTTTGGTAGAGCATGAGGCCAAGATAGGAAAAAACGATGAGAATGAATGACAGGTAAGTGCACAATGTTCTTTTCCCATTTATTGCTTTTCCTTCTTTAAAAACTGAGCATTTTTCAGCAAAGGGTTGGAAAATTTATACTTTGCATTGCTCTTGGGTGCTCATGGATGGATGTTTTCTGTCAGAAAATTTCACAGGTGATTAATATGAGGAAGGTAGACACATTAGAATTATTATTAATAAATATGATGAATATACTTTTCCTAATATCAACATATTTATCATGATGATGCTAAAATGTTTGAAAAATTGGGACACAAATAAAATAATCACCCTAATCTTATTGTCTCATGGAAACAACTGGTAATATTTTGGTGTGTATTCTCTTCCTCTCTCTCTCTCTCTCTCTCCTCTCTCTCTTTACATACATATAACAATAGTTGCCATCATAAACATACAAATTTCAAACTCCTTTTTATCTTTCATTTTCTGTGGGTACTATAGGTAGTTTTATAAACATAATTTCCAAAAATTAGATAATATTACATTCAACACCTTTATTTAGCTGTTCTGCTATTTGGCCCTGGGATGAGTCTTATACCCCCAACACTTACTAACTTTACAACCTTGAACTAATTATCCTCTCCGAGCCTCAGTCTCTTAACTAAAAAAAGGAGTCAACAACACCTTCCTATATGGTTGTTAATGAAGACTAATGAGATAGAGATGCATTGATAGGTACTTTAGCACAGTGCTTGACATGTCACCTAAATAATAAGCATTTAACAAAAGTTTACTATTATCTTTTCTACATCCAGCATTTCTCTACTACAAATCACAATTCAATGACTATCTTGTGTGCTTTTACAAAATCTAGGATTATTTCTTTAGAACTGATTCCCAGAAGTGCAACAACTGGATCAGGGGCAGGGACATTTATGACATTTGTCTCTAGACTTGTGTTTAGAAGGTGACCATTCAATAATTGATTCCAGGTGCAGTGAGAGCTCTGTGGCCAGTGTCAATGCAGATACATCTCATAAAGTTTTAACACTATGTAGACCCTCAGGCCTCTAAGATGCATCTACAGCGTAATGCCCTTGACTCTGAATTACCCTGAGCAGTGTGGAATGATGGACATGTATATTTGTCTTGTCTCTTTAGACAGACCAGGGCCCCACAGTTGATGCCGCAATGTCCACTGGCCCAATTTTACTTCTCTATGTATGTGTTTTGTCAACACAGAGTATAAAAATGGATTCTGAATATCTTTGTTGGGGCATGGACTCTCCCATTCTCCACAGGCTCTACTTCTCCCTATGTTCTTCTATGATGTGGCTTCACACATAGGGTTGTCTGCTGAGCCTCTGTGACCCCTGGACTATGGTGTGAACTCTTTAGGGCAATGACTGCCTTGTTGCCTGTGATATCCCAGGGCTCATCCAGGAGCCTGGCACATCAAAGCATTTCTAAATAAGTGCTGGCCAAAGAACTGGGGAAGAATGACCATACTCCACACACATACACACAGTTCTCCTAACTCATTCTGTGGACCTTGGCCAGGCATTTTTTTTTTCTCTCTAAGTATCAGTTTCTTATGTCTAAAATTAAGGAATTTAACCAGATGGCCTCAAATATCTCTTCTGGTTGTAGAAATCTATGCACCTCTTACATAATTATAAATTCCTACTTTGTGCCTGGAGATAAGAAACGCGATCTCTCCTTCAAGGAGTTTACTAATTATTTTATGTACATACAAGCCAAAAAGTGACACTGGACTATATGTTAATAAATCTCCAAAGTACACAAAGGATGTGTAGTAAGAGTGATTCATTTATGCACTGAGCTCCACAGAGCACTGACTATCTGTGAGTCAGGTCTGTCCCAGGCATTATGTGGACACGAGGTCAAGGGATGAAGCTACAAGGCATTAGCTAAGATGCAAAACTATTAGTATGACCTTGGAAAAGTGATTTAACCTCCTTGAGTTTCATTTTCCATAAATTGGGGGTATCACTTCAATATAAATGTCTACTCACTATGCTGTACACCTGAAATTAATATAATATTGAGTGTTAAATGTAATTGGGAGAAAATATATATTAAGAAAAGAGTTATGGAGAGGATTTGGTGGTTAAATAAATTAGAAAAATACTGGGTAAAATGAAGGTGAAAGAGCAGTATTAGTTGCCATAATTACTTACAAAATTTGTTTATCTATTGATTTTTCATGCTTAGCATTAAGGGATCATGCTATTTATTGTCTTTGGTCTGGATCATTGGGCACATTTCTAATCTGGTCTCTGTTCAGCCTTGGTTTCTCCAATCCATACAGTAGTCAGAGTGAGCGCCTACAAAATTTCGTCTGACCATGTCACTTTCCTGCTAAAATCTGACAGGACACGTCATTGGAAAATTAGGAGAAGAGCCAGGGAGGTTTGGGTGATCTGGAATGTTTTACATTTTCAGCTAGGAAGTGGGTCCATAAATATTGCTTATACCAGTTATACTCTTTGTCTGCCTGAAATATTTTTTAATTAAAAAGCGCACGAGGAGGGAGTACCAAGGACACTGTGCTTATTGACCATCTCCCGACATCCTGCAAACTATAGGGAAGGAGACAGCATCCTCCGGGGTGGCAGGAACAGGAGGGCTCTGAATCAATCCTCTAGGTCATTCGAGACTTCAAGAAGGTACTATTCTTCCAGAAAGAAATCAAAAACTGTGTTCATGAATTGGGGTCTTTATTTTCTTCTATAAGGTGTTTGATGGTTTTCCCAGGGAGAAAGAAAACAAGTGGAAAAAGAGGGAAAATTCCCCAAACGCATGCAGTCACAGCAAGGGAGAAAACGTTCTCATTGCCTCGCTTCTGACTGAATTGCAGAGGAAGGTCCTAATTGTCTCTCGGGCCCCAGGCCCCATGCTAATTTATTAAGGGAAGGGCCCAGGAGATAAATCTAGATGTCATTCTCTAAGCCACCTAAAATGAGCCCATTAAACTACTGCCCATGAATGGAGGTGTTTTTCCCAGGGTCGAGTGCCCCCACCCTCATCCCACACCCAGCACACCCTGGGCACCACCGCCCTGAGAGGCTGAGTGGCACATCTGACAATGGAGCATTCAGGAAGGCCTTCCTGGATGGGGTCGGAAGCCTGTTTTATGCCCTGTTAATTACTGCAACAATTTATAAAATTCATGACAAACATAAAGCCCTTACAGAGATTGTATTTCAAATGGTATTTACCTGTAACAGAATCCCCTTTGTTTGTAATTCTTGGATTTATGAGCTGTTGCACAACAAAATGGAACCACCCCTTGTCCCCATGGGGGCACTAGCTGAGGGACCTCAAATATGCTATGGAGACAGAAACCTCCTCAGGCTTGGACTCAGTCCCAGACCCACCTCAGTCCATGGCACTTCTCAGTCTCATAGCCTGAGAACATGGGGGAGTAGAGATTGGACTGGGGAAGGTAAGTTCTCTCCCTGTGAATCTTGGTGACTCAGAGATGGGAAGGACCTCAGGAATGAGTTAGTCTAACTGTGGACCTATCATAGCCTCCCTATGGCTTCTCAATCTCTGCTTGCATGCCCCAGTGACAGGGAGCTCATTACCTGACAAAGCAGCCCAGATGATTACCGTTTTTCTCTAGTCTTGCCCTTTCCTTCTCCTCCCCAACCTCCACAAGCTCCTTTGGCCATAGAGTGATTTTTCTAAAACCCAGATCTGGTCTTGTGTTGCTCCTCACTTAAAATCACTCAATGGCTTCTGTTTGCTATTGAGATAAGTCCAAACTCCTTAACAAGGTCTTCGAGTTCCTGCATGGCGCGGTCTGTGCCCTTGTCATCTGCAGGAGCCCCTTCCACTCTTCTCTCAGTAGTGCTGGACTATTTTCACTTATCTCCTTGCATTAAATTCCTGCAATAGAATTCATACAACAAAAGGGTAAAGGACTTAACTTAAGGGACAGCAAGTAAGAGTGTGTTGTGAAGTTGGAAGATGGTGCCTTCCTCAGCATCCAGCATGGGGAATGGAGGTGATTGGAGTCCTCTGGAGGGGGAAGAGAGGATGCTGGCGCTCCAAAGAAGAGAGGGGAACAGAACCTCAGCAAGAAAGAATAGAATTTGAGGAGAATCATCTTCCTGAGAGTAGGAGAAAGGCCCTCTCTGGCCATCTGAGCTGGTGAAATGAGTAGCATGGAAAGGGGCTGGTCCCCACCCTCAAGCAGGGGAAGAAGGACCTCAAGCTCAGCTCGGTTCTTTTCTCTGCACAACAGGTCTGGCTTTCAGTCAGTTTCCAGCTTCAAGGAAAACTGTACATCAATGCAAGGTGCTAACTTTATGAGTGTTGGACACAGAGTTGCTTTCATTTTCTCCCTGGCGTCATAATATGTGTCCTCTGTGAGATCTGTGGGAGATGTTCAGATTCGCGTCCTCTGAAGCAGAGGACTGTTTATAAAACAGTTAAAACCTGGAGTGACTGAGTGCTCTGACTTTCCAAAGTGTCTATTTTAATGCTCACGTGTTAAATTTCTTTTAAAGTATAAATTGGTTTGTGCAGAGACCCAAAGAGAAAAGAGCATGGTTCAGTCTATCAGATTTCAACTGTTCTTCTTTCTGGATGTGTGACCACAGGCAAAGTGCTTCCTCTGTCTGGATTTTGGATCTCGTTTCTGAAAAACTAGGTTGTTGCTTGGAAGAGCTCTTTGAGATATTCAGGTCCTCAGGGCAGAGATTGGATTCTATAGTTTTCTTGTCTATAAGATGGAGATAACACTAAGATGGACCTCTCAGAGTTGCTCTGCTTGAGAGTTAAAACCATCTGTTATTTTATTAGTATTATGTATAAATCTGTACATATTATATGGACGAGGCTTCTGCATTTTCCATCAGCCCACATTGTAAGAGAATCCGGGAAGAAAATTCCAATCTGTTTAGCCGAGGTGTGGGAAAAGGGGAGTTGGGATGTTTTGGGCTGTGAGTAACAGAAGACTTCGAATGGTTTAAATGACAAGAAGATTTGTCATTTCATATTTTTTGGACATTAGAACAACGGGAGGTTCTGGGGTTAGTCAGTTCAACTGTCTGATGACATTATCACACCCCGAGATAAGTCTCAGCAACCCCAGCAGCATACTTTTGCATTACACTGCCTTCTCTTCTAAGCAAGAAGCCATCAGACACCTGATGAGAAAGTGTATGAGAGCAAGAAAAGAGTGGGGTTTGGTTGCTGGGTGGACAACCAGCAGCGTCTGCCACAGGACGGCATTAATACATAGCACACACCCAGCGGGAGGGTACAGTTGGTTCTGGGTCAATGACTAGTTCAGAAATAGTTCAGTCTTTGGATATAGACACTGCTTGGTGCAGAAAGAAGCAACATGATGGACAGGGAGAAACACAGTATCTTTAGAATCAACTTACCCTGGGTTCAAATTTGGCTCTATCATGACCAGACATGTGAGCTTAGGCAGAATTTTGATGGCTATGTGTTTAGTCAGTCAAGGGAATGCAAATCAAAACCATAATGAAATACCACTAAATACCCACCCACAAGAATGGCTAAAATTAAAGAGACTTTAATGTTAGGAGCTGGAACAACTGAAACTTTTATAACATTGCTGGTAGGAGTATAATTTGATATAAACTCTGTGACTGATCTAGCCTTCCTGTTCTTGGTTATATGTCTAATAGAAACAAGTTGTTGTGTTTATTGAAAGACAGCTATAAGAATGTTCACAGCAACATTATTCATAATAATGCAAACTGAAGTCTACCAAATGTCCATCAATAGGAGAATAAAGAAATACATTGAAGTGTGGTATATATGGCTATGTGCTGCCCAGATCCCCCTTCAAAGTGAGGCTTGTGGCCCCAGCTATTGGGATTGCTGCTGGCAGACAACCTTTAGGCTGTCAGCTTCTTCCAGAATTTCCTAGGCCACAGAGACCTGACTTGCTCAAGGCTGCCATTCCTGGGGCAGCCCACATCCTCGCAGCATGACTAAGACAGGGCATTTTAGCTTCAGTGCTCTCTATAGGGTTGGCTGCAGCAGTCCTTGGGTCTGCACCAAGCTCTGGACTTCTCTCTGTTCCCTATCCTGCTTCCTGTCCCTCCCTCTACAGCTTTCATGCCAGGGGCTCTTTCTAGTAATTGCACTGCTTGCTAATCTCTGTCTCAGAAATGGTTTCCTAGAGGACAAACCTGCAGTTCATGGTGTATTCAGATGATAGAATATGGCACAGCAATAAAAAGAATAAACTATGACAACATAGATGAATGTCAGGTGAGGAAAGCCAAGTATAAAAGAGTATGCACTATAGATTTCCATTTAAATGAAGTGAAAAACAACAAAACCAATTCATGGTGAAAGAGGTCAGAAAACCCATGGCTGTTGGTATTAGGGGCCTTGTGTGTGCTAGAAATAGTCTGTATCTTGGACTCAGAAGGTAGTTATACATACATGCATATTTATAGATATATATGCATATATATGTTTACATTTAAAGTTTATTGAACTGTACACTTTGAATTGTGCACTTTACTGCATTAAGTTACACCTCAATAAAAATAATAAACTGAAAAAACAAAGTAAAATTAAAAAGTCAGATCATTTTGTAATTGCCTGTATCCCCTAAAGTCTATAGTTCTCTGAGGGCAGAGACTGCCTGGTTCATAGTGGATGTTTAATGAACACTTTTTTGAATGAAACAATGAGTATCACCCTAGATGATGAGTCTACCATTGATTTGTTGAGTGGACTTGGGTAAGTCCACTCTGTGAACTTTATTTGACAAGGAAGGAAACACAAATAGCAAACTCTAGTTTACAGGCATGTTGTGCAAATTAATCGGTAGAAGCATACTTTGTAAACTGTAAACTTCCATGTAAAAGTTAGTACACAGGTTCTGAAGTTGGACTGATGAAGGCCAAAAAAAAAAAAGGCTCACAGCTATCATCTGTGAGACCTTGGGAAAGTTACTTAACACCTCTGAGCCTCAGTTTCTTTATCTGTAAAATGGGATAAAAAATACCTGCCTTGTTGGGTAACTGTGATAATTGAGATAATCTGAGTTACAATAGTGGCTGACACTAAGTTCTCAAATGCTAGCTGTAAAGAATTTTCCCTGGGGTAGCATCTTTTGGGTAAAGCATCCCTCTCCTTCCTCTTTCCCCTACTTGATTTTCTTCCCCTATCTCTTCTCTGGAACTCACTAGCATCCTGAGATGATCCAGTCATTTATAATCTTAAAGAAATGAATATTTCCAAAGGGCAAGTGGCCTCCTACAGAGGATATTACCCACTACAGCCCTACACTCCTAATCGGGAAGTCTGAGCATCATTTTTCCACCAGCACAGGAGAAGAGGTGTTAATTGACTGCTTGTAAAATTTCTGGGCTTCTTGGAGCACGGCAGTCTATGAAGGGGCGGCCTGCAAATAGAATGGGGCTCACCTGTGGAAAACTCTGGAGCTGTTGAGGCCCTGAGGGCAGAACAAGATCTCAGAGTAGGTTTTTTTCTCCTTCACACACTAGGCGGGGAAAAGTGCCCAAAGATGGCCTCGGTTCCAGCTAAAAGCCAGACCCAGCAGGGATGATGTGGTGTGGCAGAAGGAGCACTAGACAGACGCTGGAGCTTCCGCTCTCTCAATCAGTAGCTAGCTGAACAACCTTACTTTGTCACTTCATCTCTGGATTTTAGTAAAACGAGGGATGGGACTAGCTAATCTGTAAGGGCTCATTCGACTCTGAATTTGGGCATCGTAAGAAGGGCGGCTTGGTACAGTAGGCTCGAGTGAAATGAAATTTAAATCCAGCTGTGTCATTTGGCAGCCCTGTGTTCTGTGGCAGTGATATCACTCTCTGTCCCTTTGGGTTCTATTTGAAACAGTGGTCTGCTGTAAACAAGAGCATGGTAAGTAGCTGTTCCTGCTATGGTTCATTTTGTGTGTCAACTTAATTGGGCCGCAGGATGCCCAGATATTCAGTTAATATTGTCCTGTCAGGATGTTTTGGATGAGATGAACATTTGCGCCGGTGGACTTAGTACAGTAGATCGCCCTCCCTAATGAGGGGGATCATTCAATCAGTTGAAGGCCTGCAAAGAACAAAAAGGCTGAGTAAGAGGGAGCTTCTCCTGCCTGACTGCCCTTGAGGTGGGACTGTTTTTTGTTTTTTGTTTTTTGTTTTTTTTTATCTGCCTTTGAATTTGAATGGAAACATCAGCTCTTCCTGGGTCTCAAGCCTGCGCTTCTGCACTGCAACTGCACCATCAGCTCGCCTGTGTCTCCAGCTTGCTGACTGCACATCGTGGGACTTGTCAGCCTCCAGAATTGTGTGAGCCAACTGAAAAATCACACACACACACACACACACACACAGAGTTGTTTCTGTTTCTTTGGAGAACCTAATACAGGCCCTTCCCATCTGCCTTGCCAGTTTTTCCAGAAAAATAGTCACACTTTCTTTCATGTAGCTTTCAGCAATTACTACCCACCCCCAAATAACACAGTGCCTGTTGACAGGGAGCAAAATGCCATCAGCAGTAGCATACGTTCCATTTGTTGTATGTTGTGCCATTTTTATTTATTCGAGTATTTTTTTATAATTTTTTTAATCATAGGGACACAACCACCCAGGTAGATAAAGCAAAAATTATTCCTGTTTCATTTTAGCAGCATTCTTAAGTATAATTAACATGTAATAATTTATTCTTATTACAATTTGATGAATTTTGAGGTATGTACATATCTGTGAAACCATCAACACAACCATGTAAAGAACACTCCCATCACCCCCTAAAGTTTCTTCATGTTTCACTGTAATCCCTACTTATCCTTCACCCCACCCCATCTTCTGATGACCATTGCTGATCTGTTTTTTTTTTTTTTAAGGTCACTGAGAAAACTGAGGACCAGAAGGAGACATGTCCTGCCTCTGTCAGTGCTTTAATCCAGTGTTGTGACACTTGGCCCAGTATTCATTCTAGGAGACCATCTTCAACACCCAGAAGGAAAAAAGGAGGGCCCGTTTGCTGGACACTTATTATGTTAAGTCCCAGACTAGGCGCTTGATCTATACAGAAATAGAGTAGTCTGAGTACTCTTGGCTTTAGTTGCCTTCTCTCTGATGAATGTCCTCCTCCATTAGTGTGTTCTCACTGAGCTCACAGATCTAAGTGTGAGCTTGAATATGCCTCTCCCTTGGATGTCTAATAAGTATCTCAAACGGAATGCACTTAAGCATTGCTTTGTTTACAACCTACCTGTCCTGTAGCCCCCAATCTTCTATTGTCCCCTGAGTCTTCTACTCAAGTACTCAAGTCAAAAGTTTTGAGTCAACTTTGATGCTTTTCTTTCCCTCACCTGAGACATCTAATCCGTTAGCAAGTTCCATTAGCTACATCTTAGAAAGAATCATAATCTTCCCTCTACTTTCTATGCCCAGTGCTACCACCTAAGCCAAGCCACCATCACGTCCCACTTGGTGTCCCTTTTTCCACTCTTGCCATGCCCTCTGAAATCCTTTCTCCATAGATCAGCCAGCAATCTTCTTAAAACAAATCAGATCATGACACTCTCCTTCCCCAAATTCCTCAATGGCTTCCCAATATATTTGGAATAATTTTACATTCTTTCTCAGCCTTGTGAAGTTCTATGTGATCTATCACATTTGTGAACTAGTATTGTGACCTCCAACCCCACCCTGAACACACACAGAAGCTCCAGCCATTCTGAACTTCCTTTTATTGTTTGAACATACCAACTTATTACTGTTGTAAGTCTCAGCCTAGAATGACACACTCTTCTCAGCTTAACAGGGATAATTTCTATTCTTTCCTAAGGTTTCAGCTGAGGAAAATAAATGGTGGTTATCACCATCTGAAATCATCTTGTTACTTGTTTGATGATATATTTATTGCCTATCTTCCCTCTTGAGACTGAGAGTAAGAACCTGTCTGTTTTATTTACTGATGCGTTTACTGATATATCCCAAACACCTAGAAAAATATCTAGTGTGTACTAGATGCTCAATAACTATTTGTTGACTAAATGATCAAATAACAGACATCTTAATTGTAGTAATGGTTGGCCATCTTGATGTCAAATACTTCTGTATTGCTATGTAGAAATTTAATAATGCTCCGTAATTCTTTTTCCCCTCAATGTTTTGCTTGGCTGTGTGCTCACCACAGTGATGAAACCTTTAAATGTTTTTACTTCTTCATTTCCTTACTCCCTTGTGGAATCTCTACCCCACACCTCCCATCTCTTGGGTTTTGCTGAGTAAATTCAGAACTTCCATTCTATTATCCCATTTTTGTTTTATAATATGCCTCTTCTGTTTCAATAATCCTTAGTTAACTCATATTACAATTCCCAGTCAAGCATTCATCATTTGAAATTTAACTATAAAATACTATAGATTTGACCATAGTGTTTTAGACTTAATTGTAAAATACTATAAAATGTATTGCCTACCACTTTTTCTTTTAAACTTGTCATCTTCCCTATCTTGAGAATTTTGTCTTAATATAATTTTCATTTGGTTAAAATTCTTCTCAAGTGATTTTCTCAGCTAGGAGCATGGGCACAGACTCTTCAACTTCTTTACTGTTTGAAATTTTCTTTCAATAACAACAGCAGCAGCAGCAACAACAACAACAACAATATGTTTGGTAGGAGTTCATGCTGTTCCTTGGCAAAGGGGCTGTGACAGAGAATAGTCAGAGCCTTGCTCTCATGGAACTTACATTTTTCTCTGGCCTTTGCCTAGTGTATGCTACAGGTATCACCCCACCACACCCCAGTCTCAAGGGTTTTAAAAAAAATGTCTTTTTTTTTTTTTTTTTTTTGCTCATACAAAGTTTGCTGCTTGTCCCAGGGAACTTACTAGAGAGGTTGTCTACCATGTAAAAGGGAAGTGCTGCAGCTCTGTATCAAGACTAGCTTCCCAGATCACAGCAGCAAGAGGACAGAGTGCTAGAAATCTTCACACTACTAGTAAATGCTTCTCCTAAGAAGTGACCCACCCATTTTCATTGGCCAAAGAATGACATCATGCCAAACTGCAAAAGGGGCAGAGTAATGCCAAGCCCCTTGAGTGCTGGAAGGAAGAGAACTGAAAATATTTGTGAGCACCACTAGTGTCTAACTCAGCCTCCACTTAAAATTGATGTCTTGGCAGAATATAGGACACTTGAAATGCATTTTTCTCTCAATGATCTAAACATTATGATTCACTGTCTTCTGTTACCAGTGTTACATATAGAGTCAGATTTTTAGTTCTATCTATCTATCTATCTATCTATCTATCTATCTATCTACCTACCTACCTACCTACTTACCTATCTGCATATTTGTCTTCGTTGAGGTCTGTCAAGATGACACAAATATAGGGTAGATATGTAAGAGATTTATTGAGACAAGAGCAGGTAATGCTAGGAACCCTTCAGACCACAATGGAGGTCTGAAATGTGTGAAAGTAAAATGGAAAAGGAGAATTAAGGTTAGGGTTATCTATGGCAGGAGTCCTATGTCTCTCAGGAACTGGCTGTCTTGTGTGCTTAGTCATTGGCTGGGAGCAGTCTGAAGGAAGCATGGCCTTAGCATGAACTTAGCAGTTGGTTCAGAGGGACTGCAGATGGGACCATCAGTTAATTAGGTTCACTGCGGTAGGATATCTGAGAGGCACATCTTTATGGCTGCCACAAGAAGCTTATAAACATTTTCCCTCTTAAAATTTTTTTTTTTTAGATTTTGGTAATTTTGCCAGAGTATATGTCCAGGTGTGTGTCACTTAAAAGTTACTCTATTCAAGACAACTTCCATATGAAGTTTCGTGTCTTTCCTCACTTCAGTGAAATTTTAATTCTATTTCCCATTATTAATTCTTCTTCCATCTGTTTCTTGTTTCACTTTTGGAACTCTGTTTCTTACATAATATATCTCCTGCATATGTCTTTCATGTCTCTTACCTTTTCACATAATGATTTTCATTTATGTAGTTTTTGCTCTGTATTGTGAGTTATATATTTTTATACTTAATTTCCCAAAATGTCATAGTTTTTAGAAATTAAAACTTAGTTTAAAAATTTTTCTATTGAATTTTAAAATTCAGAAATCATGTGTAAAGTACCAAAATTATTTTTTTTGGTGTTGCTTTCAAAATCTCTTGTTAAATATTATAACTATATCTTGCCTCCTTAAAACCCCTTCTAGTTGTTGGGACTGGTCTCCTTTCTTCACTGGCTTTTGAGCCCTTTAATAATATCTGCTCTTAAATGCTTGTTTTGAAGGGCATGTACACCAGGCATTGGTGTCTTTTGGGTTAGGGAGATTAATAGGTAGTGATGGTTAGGGAAAAGTGTCTTTTCTAGTAGGTTGCTGATGACAGGTTTGTTAAATTGGAGGAGGAAAGGAGACCTCTTTGTTCTGACATCCCCATGGAAATGAGGTGTTCTAGCCCCACATGACCACTCCCCTCTGACTCAGTCACCTATGAGAATAGCTGACCTTCCCTAGAGCTACACATAGCTAGCTTGAGGGGTGGTTCCCCTCCCTATCCTGAGGGTTCCCCTCCCTATCCTGAGGATTCACCAGGCTTTCTTCTTAGGATCTGATAATTAAGTCTTCACTACAGATTCTTCTAGAAAGGCAATCCTCTTTTCAGGTGGGGTTTTGGGTCCTTCCCTTGGCATTACCATAAATGGATTCCTCATTTTATGTCTTGTTTCCTAGTATTTGAGGTGTTAGCCATATGAGGCTTCTCTAGGCTTCTACAATCAGCTCAAGTTTATTTCATTCATCCCAGCAAAACTGAGCACATATTCAAGTCATTATTTTATAGAATCTCTTAAGATTTTCCTCCTAAATCTTGATAGTTAAAATGCCTCTCCCATCTTATCTTCTCGAGTCCCCCTTTCCTTTGTTCATATTGGCATATTAGCTTGTTCCCACCAAGGAATCTTACAAAAGGGGGAACAATAATTTATTTGTTGTTGTCACTGTAATTTTACTTTCTTACAGGTCAGATACCCTATCTGGTGTGTGACAATTTTGTTGTAACTCTAGGGTTAGCAGTTGGGTTAGCTCTGGGAGTTGGCATCAAGATTGTCATCATTGGAATGGTCTTCAGACAAAGATGGGCAAGTAGACTTAAATGGGAGAACACTTCTCTGGCCAGGGAGAGCGGGTTGGAGCATATAACAGTCATTTGTGATCGTGGTGGTCCTGTCACAAGAGGATACCTTTGAAATGCCTTTGTTGTTTAAGTTTTTTCTTGATGGCTGGCAATATTGCCAGTGTTTCCAACCAAGAGGTATAAAGGACAAAGACTGTGTCCAAGCTCTGTGCAAGATATTTTATATATGCTAACTCATTTACTCCTTACCATACCTCTGTTGCTATTTTCATTATACAAATGGGCAACTGGGATTCAAAGAAAAGAGGTAAATTAGATGGCAGACATGGTTCGTGAATATGGTCTGGGTGATTCCAGTGTCTATATATGCCTGCTCTATGTCACCAATCCATGTTGTGTTTAATTCAGGGTTGACTTTTGAAAGGTGAGCCAAGATTTCACTAGCAAAGAGAGAAAAAAAGGGTGGTCAGTTTGAGATACTAGCACATGAATAGGCAGGGAGTCAGGTGTAAATGAGATTTGGAAGTGGCCCCATATGATTAAAGTATAAACTACACAAAGAGGTTGTTAAAGGGAGAGATGAGATGTGAAAGCTAGGTTAATGCCAGGTGGTGAAAGATTCCATAACTTCCAAATTGTGAGATCTTAGTCAATAACTTCACCTCTCTGAGACTGTCTTCTGATCTGGAAAAGGAATGAAATGCCCTTCATGATTGCATGCATGCATGTGTGTGTGTGTGTGTGTGTGTGTGTGTGTGTATACATTCACATGCAGGAGTACGTGTATAAAGCATGTAAGTGCTTGATGAAAGTTAATCCGCCTCCCTGTTTTTCAGGAGCTGGCGGCTGGTTGGAAGTGGGTGGTGAGGAGGGGCTTAGGGAAGGGAGTAACAGAGGTCTGGCAATGTTTTAGCAGCTCCAGAGGCCCCAGGCTTCTTCCAGTCCCAACAACCTCTTCATCATTTGAGAGATCAGCCTCAGGCCCATTTGGTGTTAATTACAACAACCCAGGCTTCTCTGTGTGAAGGAAACTAGCCCTCATTTCTCTCATTAAAGTAAAATATGACCCATTTTTATGCCTGCGTATTTTGTTGCTGAGATTACAAGAATCATCCTCCCTGTTTATACGGAATGAAGAAACGTTACACCAGGAGAGCGGCCTGGGCCCCGGAGTCTGGGGAATAGAAAGCAGATGTTGTCCTCACTGTTATTTTCTCGTGTACCCCCAGCTTCCACTCTCTTCCTCTCTGCTTCTCCCTCTCAGAAGCACAATCCTCATTTCAGATCAACACAGTGTAAGTGGATTGTAAGAGAATAAGCTCGTATTTATTGAGCTCTTTACCAGGTGCCAAGACCTATAAACAAGTTTCCCCTTTAATTCTCCCCAGAAGCTTCAGGAGGGGTTGGTTATTAATCCTTTTTTCATCCCCAGTTCCCTCAAACCGAGAATGCTCAAAGTCTTCCTGTTGCCCTGAAATGTGAGAGAATCAAAACCTGCTGATCACAGATGTAATTACAGACCTTTGTGCATGGCCTGGCAGGGTCCACGGAGCTTTTATATGCATTGTCCTAGCAGCGCCTAGGTCAAGATGACTGGGGGATTGAAGGTTTCAGCAATTCAAACCAGGTCAATGTAACTAGCAAGTGTTAGGCCCTTGGAAAGATTTAGCCAGGGAGTTTATAATGTAGGGTATATGGGTTTTGAAGGATTGCTCTGCCAACAGTTTAGAGAATGGATGGAAGGATATTGAGAGTGGAAGAGACATAAAACAAATCACTTCCAACATGGATATAAGACAGAGAAATCTGCATGCCCTCTCGCTAGTATGCCAGAGCAGTGTCTAAGAGGCCCAGGTTATTTAATTCTCGATGGCAAGATTGACAACTTTTTCTGTAAAGAGCCTGATAGTAATTATTTTCATCTTTGTGGTCCATGTGGTCTCCATTGTAGTTACTTAATAATACCATTGAAGCCCAGAAGCAGCCAAAGACAGTATATAAACAAATAAGCAAGAATGGTGTAAATAAAACTTTATTTACAAAAACAGGTGTCTGCTGACTTTTGCTCTCTGGGAATGTACTCTTGTTGGAGATATTATTTACTATTGATTAGAGACCAAGCTCTGTAAAATTATACATTAATTTGTAAATTTTTGTCTAAGAGATGCAAATCATTCTGTCTGATAGAAAAACATAATTTCAACTGTTCTGTTTTTATTGTCCTGAAGGACATTAACTCATTTTGTATCTAATAAGTAATCTATTCCAACGTTCTTTTCAGCATTTATGTAATATCAATACTCAGCTCTTCAAATACTTTCTGAATCAGCTTTACCATCAGATTGGTTCTCTCATTAATGAGTTAAATAACTCTTGAACCCATATTAACTTTATATTAGTGTAACAGTCATTTAATTTTAACTGTGTGAAAATGACACTGTTCTTTAACAGAGGGGAGATTCAGGATAAGGCTGTTGCAGTAATCCAGAAAAGATTCAGAAGCTGCAGAGATGAAGCAACTAAGAGATGAGATTTTTTTTTTTTTTTTGAGGTATAATTGATAGGACTGATGACTGGTGATATGAAGGAGTGAAAAAGAGAGAGAGAATGAAAGGTCATCAAATCTAGCTTGATGTGGTGGTGACTAATAAGTGACACTGCTCTTAGAGCTAGCAATGCCATCACAGAATATTCCCTAAGCCTTGGAAAGTTGTATAGTTGAAAATGGGTGGGCAAGTGGTGAAGAACCAGGCCAAACTCTAAGGCCCTTTATTCTCACTGGCTTGTTGGAAATCCAATTTCTTGTATCTTGATAGGCTAGTATTTGGCAACCTGACATGAACATTGAAATAAATCAATTCCTGGAGTTTTGAAGTGCCTCTGGGTATTGCAGGACTAGTTTTTAGGGGAGTACATTCAAATGGTCCACTGAGTATCACTTATGGGGAGAGATTAAAAAGAGGAAAGCATTGATTAGGGTGATTTTTATAAGTGGGGCTGTGTGGCTGGAGAGTGCAGAGCCCTTGCTGGGGGCTCAGCCCATTGCCCTGTGCTTGGTGAAGACAGATGTCCTAGTGCTCACGGGGCTTATGTGTGCATCAGGGAAGACGTTACACTGTATTATAACGGCCTTTTTCTCACTTTTGGGAATTAACCCTATAGGTATAACTGCATACCTATAACATACCAGCTACACGATCTGCATTTTCATCACAGGGGACTGGTTACATAAATTTCATGCAATAGAATGGTAAGCTACCACAGGAAAGAATAAGAAAGTGCTTTATATGTTAATAAAGAATAACCTTCAAGGTAGGGTGTGAAGGGGTCAGAGCAAGGTAAGAAGTGAGAGTGTAGTGTGCTACTTTTCATGTCAGAAAGGGGAAAATAAGAATATTTTCTTATTTGTCTGAAGTAATTCTAGAAGGATCACAAAAACTAATAAAAGTGGTGACTTGTAGGGGTGAGAAAAATAAGTTGGAAGAAGCAGGTTAGAAACCAGTTTTCTCCAGGATACCATTTTATGTTCTTTCAATTTTTTAACCATGTAGAAAAATTACCCGATTACCTGAAATAATAGGGACAGCATAGGCTATCCATAGGAGGAACGCATAACCCAGCCTGAGGCAACAGGGAAGGCCCCCTGGAGGAGGCCTAGTCTGAGGCCTAAGAACAGTTGGAGTTGGCCAGCAGTGGGGAGCAGAGGGAAAAGCACTGCAGAAAAGCTTGAGGTGAGAGAGTGTGGGGAATTTAAGGAACCTAACTTTGTCGTGACTGAGCAGAAGCTGTAAAGCTCATGGTTAATGAAGGAGCAGAGGAACTGACATTATCAAGGGCTAACTTTAGGTTTTACCAATGACAGCTTCAGTCTGCATGGGCCATAGGCTTCCCAGACACTAGGCCTCTTACCGAATCAACTACCTGCATGCTCTCATGCTCTCATCTGTTCCTCACATAGGCTAAGCACCGTTATCATCTTCACTTTTCAGGTGAGAAATAGACACTCTGAGAGTTTAAGCAACTTTTCCAGGGTCATGCAGCCAAGCCACTGAGTGGCAGATGGCAATCGAGGCCTCCTGCTCCTCTGTTTTGTCACCTATGAAGTAGGATGCCAACCACAGAGATGACACATGGCAAGGGAAGCTCAGTGACTGACACATTACAAGGACATGCCTACTCTCAGCTGCTACTGACTGGTTGTTCCCCAAGTCTAGGCAGCTCACTCGAACCACTCGGTTCAGCCTGTGGAGAAGGGCTGAGTGTGAAAGAAAATAGAGCTAAGGAGCCAAAATTCTTTACTGAGAGAATAAAAACAATTATTCTAAAGAATGGGACAGGGGAATGGTACTCAACACACATCCCCTAAATGCAAATTCTCAAATACTTCTTTTGTGGCCTGGGGCAGATCATTGAAGGGAAGTGACACTGAGCAGAGTTGCCCTGAGCACAGGCGCCCTGCCAAGCACTCTGCAGGCTGTCACCCCTAAATGGTTTCAGTTACTCCTTGCTGCAGCTGGCTGAGGGGTGTATCGTTATCCCCATTTTGTAGATAAGAAAACAGAGGCCAAAGGAGGTTAACTAACTTACTCAAGGTCACACAGGTAGTAAGCATTGAACCAGGACTTGAACCCTGGTCTCAAATGACCTTTTTGCATCCTAACATATACCCAGGTGATTAGAACATAGTATGAAGAGAGCTATGATTCAACCTAAGTCTATGACTCGGTGAGCCTGTAGAGGAGGGGCCCAGAACGTTCTAGGATGATGATGAAGTGACCTTTGACTGGAGTCCCAAAGAACAAAAAGTTGGCCGGATGGAGAGGATAGGGGAGAGCACTCCAGGTAGAAGGGTCAGCATGGACAGAGGTTTGGAAAGACCAAGGTCTGCAGCTCATTTAGGAAGTAAGTGGTCTAGGCTGGCAGCAGGACAATGGGAGGGAGGTGGGGGCAGGCTATTAGCAAATGGACATGATTTAATGCATGAAGCAAATTTTATCTTTTTCCTTAGCAAGTCCATTGTCTCCCTCTAATCTGAAAATGAGAAGAGCGAGGCCACTGAAAAGTGTTTTCCCATTTGAACCAGGTTTGCAGTGAGAGGACCCAGCTGGCTGGTGGCTCAGGGAGGATCATGTATCAGGTCTGGACGGTGTCCAGAGAGGGTCTTCTGAGGAGGATGCTGAGCATGGTCAGCACTACTCCATTCCTCTGTTAATCACTCTGCCCCATTTGCTCTCTCATTTGTTCCTCCTCCAGTCGCTGCCCCCACACCTCATCAATCACCCTGGGCTCACAGAGCAAGACCCACCACACTGCTGTGGAGACCCCCAGTGCCTGGTGCTGACAACGGAGAGCTGGACTCCATCTGTCCTGATGATCGGGGAGCAGATAAGGGCCATTAACACCTTTCTTAATTGTGGAACCCCAGAGCAGGCCTGCTAGTCCCTGACAGGCAGAGCTGGGACAAAATGTGGAGATCCGGGCTTCATTCTATTTTATTTATTTTATTTAAATGAGTTAATCTATGAAAGCCCTTGGAACACTGCCCAGCACATAGCAAGTGCTATAGAAGCCTTTGCTATTGTTGTTATTAGTGCTGTCATATTTATAGGTGAACAGGGGACTTGCCCAGTTACATAGCGAGTGACAGGCTAAAATGGGACAGGTCCCAGACCTGAGCTGTTTCCAAGGCATCTTGCTGCCCTGGGGAGGGCTCCACAACCTTTCTTTACATCCAATGACTGAAAAGGCACCCTAGGAAGTTTATTATCTGAGGGTATGAGTGACAAAGGCCGTCCTTTTGTCATACAAATGTCTATTTGATCTCATCTCTAAATAACACTGTACAGTAGGTATCTCCATTTTATGGATGAGAAAATCGAGTATATACATACCACACCTGAGATCTGCTCTCAGAAGATGCTCAATAAATTTTGACTTCCTCAGTCTTCAGGGTGGCTGCACGTCTCTGACTAATGAAGATGTCTGCCTTGAAATTTATCTCCCACCCAACGCTGACCTTTCTCCCCTTCCAGAGTGAGAAATGAGAAATGATGACCAGGAGAGTGAGAGAATCACCGGCTTGCTGGGGTCAGAGTGGGATGGGTGGCTAGTGGGTGGCCAGCTGCTGGGTGGAATGAGAGTGCCTTGAAGAGCACCGATTTGTCTAGTCCTTTGACATTTGGGATAAACTTGTACCTGCTTCTCACTCTGTGAAGCGTCTGCACTATCTGCTGTGGAGAATTTCTAAATAAAACTCTGGCAGGCCAAATTGAGAGGGTTTCTGTACCAGTCTCAGAAAGGTGGGTCATAGGCCAGAGGCACCAGGATGTCCCCAGCCCAGAGAGTTGAGGCTAAAGGGGAGAATCAAGAAGACATTTGCTTAGGAACTGACCACCAAAGCCTATGGTGTTAAGTCCAGAATCCTTTATGAAATTTGCTAAAGTTGGTTTTAGGGGAAGTGAAAGGCAGTTAGTTTAATTTTACCAGGGGGATACAGCTGACCAAAGGGGATAATACAGCACATTGGTTTAGGGTTTTCTCTCTGAAGCTAGGGTTCAAATCCTAGCCATCCCACTCCCTGCTATGTGATCTTCAGGAGGTTTCTTAAGTATTTTGTGCCTCAGTTTCCTCATCTGTCAAATGGGATAATATTGCTATTACTTGCCTCATAGAATTGATGGGAGGGATAAGAGTTAATATACATAAAGTGCTCAGAACAGTGCCTGGCACAGAGCAAGAGCTATGTTGCTATTATTATTGCTATTATTTAATATCTACTGTGTGTCAGATGTTTTCACTTGATTCTCATAACTGATTCTTCCCTCAGAGTAAGTGGTCTGAAGTACGGACCCTGATTACCTAACTCCACGGATTGTGTGTCGCCCCCCACCCCCAGGTCAGGCTGACTCTAAAATTCTTTTAGTCTCCATCTGAAATCTCTTTCTTCCTTGAGCTGTTCCCCACATTTCCCTGTTAGATGAGAACGTGGAGAGATTAATGAGAAGGTTAGTTTATGGGCATCTGCTGTGCTAAGACAAAACCAGACTCAACCTGCCTCACCTCCTGTGTTATTTGCAAGATAAAATGGCTCTGTGCGCATGGCCTGCTGTCAGACTTCCTGGTTTGCCTCCTGTTTTGTTCTTGGCAGCCGTGTGGCTATAGGCAACTCACATCAGTTCTCTGAGCCTCGTTTCCTTCTGCCCTTCCGACCTTCATGGCACTGTGGCTGGGTGGGCAGCTCGCGGGGAACTCTGCCCACATGGAGAGTTGCTGACACATGCAGTTTTGCAGAGATTAGAAGAGACCTAAGCAATTGCATTCTTGGAGATGGTTCTCTATGTAAAAAAATTAATTTAAAAAGGCAAACAACATTATAAAGCAGGATGTGTTTGAAGACATACCATAACCATGCCCTTTCTCTAATGCAGCTGTTGCATATCTGGGGCTACACACAGCACCTTCTTTGGGACCGATGTGAAATGTCTAATGAGGCCCTCTGGGGCTGCAGGCTGGGGCAAAGAACCCCTCTGACCCTTCTGAGACAGGTCATGGGTTCCAGCCCTGCCATGCCCCTGGCCGGGCCTAGACTGAGCTCTTTGGGTATGGCTATGTGTCTATCCTTCAGAATACCTGGCATAGCAGTGTTGGAGAAGCTGTCTGACAGAAAGTAATTGACCTTCCCTCCCTTCTTCTAGGATGCCTAGAGTCTCTTACCTCCCCTGCTTTTTCTCATCAACTGCTGGTAGGAACTTTTATATCTCCCCACCTTTTTCTGTGACTACTTCAGGCTCAGAATAAAGGCCATCATATCTGGAGCAATCACTCCCACCTCTGTGCACTCTCAGCTTTTGGTATTGACTCTACTTACAGAGGTATGAGCTCTAAAGGCCCGGAGATAGAGAGACCTAGAGCTAGAGAGGCTAAAGTTAGAGAGGTATAGAGTTAGAGAGTACTGGGAAGTATTAGTGCTGTAGAAGTATAGAGCTGTAGAGCTATAGAAGTATAGAGCTATACTTGTGCCATAGTGCTGTGTCCTGCACATGGATGGATAGAAGAGCCCACTGACCTGAACTGAGAGCAGCTCAAACCTTTAGACCAGCTCTGGTGGTAACCCAGATGTCCAGTGCCTAGCCCAGAGCCCTCACACATATTTATGATTGATGGAATCTTTGAGTAAAACAGAACTACATCCTGACTCCTAGGTCCCCCTTGGTACCCTCAGGCATCCTTTCTTCCTTTGATCACAACATTGACCCCATTTCATGATTGGTCACAGCATTGACCCCATTCCTTTGATTATGAGCACTAGGGTCAGCTTTGTGTCTTGTCTCAGTATCTTCAGCATCCAGCACGGTGTCTGACACATAGCAGGTGCTCAAAACATATTGAAGGGATGAGTGAATGACCAGGTCCTACATTTTATTCACCCATAACTGCAAACTGGAGGAGACAAACTAGGTACTGGAGCCCACTATTGCGATCTCCATCAGTCACATTTCTCCTGCCGTACATGGTCTATTTTATAACTCCAGGAAGTAAGAGGAAAGTGTAATGGGAAGAGCAAGTTGGGATCATGTGCAGACCTTTCAGGAAGCATCACTGCAGATACAGCCACCAGTAGATGGGCCAACTCTTTGGAAGATAGAACAAAACATACTGGCCTAGAACAATCATTGTTTTCTTGCTTAACTCTTTGCTCAGAATTGGTTCATCTCCTGAGTGGCAATTGGGATCCCTTCTCACTGCAGAAAAATGTATTTATAGGGGCCCATTCAAGGTTAATTGAAGCAAAAATGTTTCCTAAAGAGTCTGTCCTAAGGTTCCTCATTTTCCAGAAGAGGAGATGGGGTCTAAGAGTTAAATAACTTTCTCAAAGCCATATGATTAATCAGTAATTACATTTCTAGCTGTGATGTATTGAGTGCTTACGATATATTAGCCATTGAAATAAATGCTTTGCATATATTGTCATATTTGATCCTGGTTAAAACAACCTTATTGATTGGGTATGGTCATCCCCATTTGACAGAAGTAGAAACCGAGGCTCGGAGGAATTCAGTAACTTGCCCAATGCTACCTTGTTAGATATTGGCAGGGTTGGGACTCCTGTCCAAATCTGGCAGACTCAGAGCCTGTGCTGTAGTGGTTCTTAGCACAACATATATATTGGCATCACCTCTGATACTTTGAAAAAATACTCATGCCAGAGCCCCAGCTTGGACCCACTGACTCAGAGTCTCTGTATTTTGAATAAACTCCTGAAGATATTCCATTGTGCTCGCATGCTTGAGAACCTTGACATAAACTCAACTTCTCTAAGCCCCAGGTTTTCTTATCTGAAAAATGGGGCCCACAGGGACTCAGGGCTCTTTGCAAAGATCCAAAAGAGCTTATGCATGTGGAAGGGTCCAACATAGTGCAGGGTGCTCAGTAATTATTGACTTCCTTATCCCAGCAACCAAGAAGTGCCTGGAGGGCTTCGGGTCTCATGTGTGTGTACATGACCCTACTTTACCAGAGACCCAGAACACTGTTTTCTAGGCTTTGGGGTTCAGTTTCCTGATTGTTTGTTATTATTCTTAATAGAATTCAGGAGAAAGCCATGAGTGGGCCAGACATCTGTGATAAATCTGCTGGGGTTTTTACAGGAAAGATTTCCCAAGTTCGCTATATTCTATATTTCTTGCTTTTCTTTCCAGCTACAGCACAGCCAGGAAAATATGTTGCTTGAACTGAAAGAAAACAGCCCATTAGCCTCTGCTGAAAGTTGACTTAGGGAATATGAATGTCATATTATATGGTAAATGAGTGCAAGGATATTTGAAGCCTTCTTTCTGAAACACCCATCTAAAAGGGAAAGAGACTATTTATTGCAAACCTTTGTTTTAGTCCTTGTACCAAGTGCTTCACATCTGTTTTCTCATCTCATGGAGGACCTCTCTCATGGGGATGTGAGGAGTATTATCATCCTTATTTTACAGATGAGGAAACTGAGGCTCAGAGAGTGTACATGACATGACCAAGGTCCAGCAGATAGTGTGTGGATTCCAAGCTCCTGTGCCTGGCTTTGAAGCATAGAGTCTTCTCTGTACAACTGTCTGCTCCGGTCTTCTGTCTTCTTCTAATATTAACAATAACCTTAAATTAATTTCATTACATAAACAAACAAATTTTAAAAGCTTGTTTTTTAAAAATGTAGGTCTTTCCAAAATGTAGAATTCTTGCTATGTTTGGTATTCCTAGTGCCGGGTTCTCAAAGGTGTGCAATAAATGATTGGTGATCCAATGGACTAATGAGAGAATTTTTTATCTACTTGTCAGGGTACCCTTTTCTACCCATGGACCTTCCTGTGCCCATTTTCGCATCTACTTTCTCCCACTTTGTCTAGGGTCTGCTCCCTGGAAACTCTTTGCTTTGCGGAAAGTCTGGATTTCAGGGCTTTCCCTGCCATTATGTTTGGCCTGTTGAGGAATAAACAAGCTTCTCACTTCTCTTATACTTAGGGGCAAGTCCTTTTTCCTCTCTAGGGCTACATTCTAAGATGTTAGTTATTATCAAATAATATCCAGTTTTACTTTAATAATTAATTAAATATATAAGTAATTAATATAATGATATAGTAATAATTAAATTTTATGGGGTTTTCCTGTGTCCCAGATGCTTTGTTGAACATTTCATATACAATGTTCTCAACTACTCACAGCAATATTCCATTGTAGTAGATCTGAATAGTGTTCCCCCCAAAAGAAATGTGCAGTTTCTAACCCTGATAACTGATTGCTACACATTTGGAAATGGGGTCTTTGCAGACATAATAAGTTAAAGATCTTGAGATGAGATTATCATGGATTTAGAGTTGGCCCAAAAGCAATGACTGGGGTGTCCTTAGAAAAGAAAGGAAAGGGAGATTTAATAAGGAGACACAGAAAAAACCACATGAGGATGAAGGCAGAGATTGGAGATTCTACTGGATGACCCAGTAGGCAGAAGTCATCACAACGGTCCTTCTAAGAGGGATACATGAGGAGTTAAAGTCTAAGGGGAAGGCAGTATGATGACCAAAAGGAGATGGGAGTGAGGTGCTTTGAAGATGGAATAAGGCAATGCTAACCAAGAACTGCAAGTGGCAATTCTAGAAGAAGCTGAAGAAGGCAAGGAGATGGAGCCTCTCCTAGAGCCTCTGGAAGGAGCCAGTCCTGCAAACACCTTCAGTTTAGAGTTTAGCCCAGTGAAGCGATTTGGAGTTCTGACCTTCAGAATCATAGAATAAATTCGTATTTTACGCCACTGACTTGGTGGTAACTTGTTAGAGCAGCAACAGGAAATGAGTACACCCTGTTTCCAGGACTCCCTTCTACTTTCACCTTTAAATCTTTGGAAGAAAAATAAATCATTCTGGTGGCATTGGGGAAGATAAATAGAATTCTAGCTCAATGTAAAAACATTCAAAATATTTACATCACATTTACATATAATTGTAGAAATCACAGGTTTTTAAAGGCAAAATTCTGGTTTTTTTTGAGATTCATTTAGTGTGCAGAAAAAAACGTTACAATATTTATAGTTAAATCATCAAAAATAACAATGTAATACAATAAATACTAGTCTAGAAAACTAAAGAATATGAAAGAAAACATGATTTTAATGTTTGTGCTTTTTAATAGTTAGATTTATCCCTCATACATAAAAAAGTTAAACATTAAAAGATTGTTTTAAACATGAATTTAATCTAATCGTTCTAGGAAAAAAAAAGAATAAATCAATCATCAGAATTCTTTAACACCAAGTCAATAAGTGTGTGTGTGTGTGTATTGTGTGTATATGCATGTGTGTGTACGAGAGAGAGAGAGAGAGAGAGAGAGAGAGAGAGAGAGAGAGAGAGAGAGAGAGAACCAATTCCTTTGTTTTTTTTAGCTTGACTTGACTTTCAAGGTTGCTCATCACAGCCTTTGCCTAATAGTCCTTGCACATCTGCCACTGGCCCCCCACTCCATGCAAAGGCATGCAGCTGAAAAAAAAAAAGCATGAATTTGAGAACAATTTTTTTTCATAATTTCCTACCTGTGTGAGTTTGGTTAAGTCATTTCATTGGCCTGGGTTGCATTATATTCATTTCATAAATGAGCAAATTAGCCCTCAGGGCTAGGTTATCAAGGGAAGGAACTGTGCCTAGCATGATACTCTGCACTGTAGGTTTTGGAGATGATACATATATGTTCTATCATTGCTTGTGGGGCAGAAACACAGATTTTAAAAAGGCAGCGTTAGTATTTCTAAGTAGGCGTTTGAAATTCTTAGCAGCAGTCTGTACAAAAGACAAACCCTGGACCAACTCAGGGCATGAAGTTTGTTTATGCCTTAAACAATTGATGGTCCAGGAATGATGCTTGTTGTCTTGCTTAAGAAAAGCTCAACTCTTTCAGAGTTGGTTGAAAGATGGAAGAGTTGAGGAGGAGGGCAATAGAAAGAGTTTCTGGTGCAAGTGTCACCCTGTCCCTCTTGGAGATATGAGGCAGAGAGTGAAGGACTCCCCAGACAGACTTGATGAGTCCCAAAGAAGAGGGGTTGAATAGTCTCTGGCCAGTGTCTGGGATACCAGGAGGCCCTTGTTCAGGGATTTTGTGAGCCTCATAAGGATCTTACCCTACCCTGTCCTGAATGAATGGGGTGAAAGTAGCCACATGTGAAAAGTAGTAGGATGTTTGCTTAGTTTCTTTAACTGAGCTCAAAGTAACAGTGACTTTAAATGAGAAAGAAGGTTATTTCTGTCACATAAAAGTTTAGGCCGGTAAGTGGTCCGGGGAGTAAAGGTGCTCTGTTCCACGTGTCCTCTGTGTCCTCTGGGGCTGTGTTTCCTTCTTTCTTGTTACTCCACTATCCCTAGTTGGTCTGGTTTCCCAGCTGCAGCTAGCTCTCACCTACCACATCTGCATTTCAGTGAGCTGAAAGGGGGGAAAAGGACATAAGCTGCTTCCTTTCCAGGGCATGACCAGAAGTTTCACATGTCATTTCTTCTCACATCCTATTGGCTGGAACTTTGTCACATAGTCATCCCCAGCTGCAAAAAAGGCTTGGAAATGGAATCTCTAGCTGCATGGTCATGAGACCAACTGAAACTTATAGGTGTGGGACTTTATGATTAATAGGAGTCAGGATACAATTGATGCTTGGGGATAATTAGTAACCCTGCTACTTAAAACCAGCATAGAACAGCAAATATTTCTCCACTGGATCAGGCAGAGTTCAATCAAGGAAGTAGAACCATTGTGGCTATTAGGGAATAAAGGATTTATTATAAAAATAAAGCTACACAATTGTGAGAGAAGCTGGGGAAATAATGGTCTGAACAGAATAGTTGGGGCATCAGAGAAAGTCTCTAACTAACATTTCTGAGAATAGTGTAGGTAGACAAGGGAGAGGAAAGGAGAACGTGACAGACCTTTGGCACCTTTGCATCTGTCACTCACTCATCCTTCAGAAAAACCTTCAGAACAACCTTCAGAAAAACATGGCTGCTTCTTTACTTCTGCTTCTAAATCTTGCATACATTTCTCTTTTAACCAACTCAAGTTGCAATTGTATAGGAAAGGAAATCTGGGAAATGTAGTTCTAGCTCAGCCCAGTTGACAAAGTTATAAACCACCACATTCATGTCGTTGAGAGCAGTGGAGATTGATATAACACTGGGATGGAGCAGATCTGGGAATTGCAAGGCTGGGTGAGGGGGTAAGAGCAGCAGGCTCTGCATGGTCTCCTTGGGCAACACTGTGCCTGATGGTTGATGCTGCTGAGTATGAGAAATCCCTGCCTCCCCAACCCTCTCTCCAGTGCTTTCACACAGTGCACAAACCCTTTCACTCCCATTAGGATTAAGGTGTAATCTTGGGAGCCGATGTGCAATCTTGGGGTTGGTCCAGGAGGAGAAAACTCTGATAAGAGAACCCTGATTTGTTTAAGAAAACTTCAAATTGATTACATTAGGATTTCTGCCTTTTGGCAGAGTATGGACCTAGAAGATAGGGTGCTTTATAGAAAAATAAGTTGAATTTCTCATACACTGGAATATATACAGTGAGAAATTCACTTATTCTAAATCAACAAATCTACCTGCTTCCTTCCTTTTTGTGAGGTTTCAAAGGACAGTGAAAGGGGGGTGGGCCTGGGGCTAACACGATTTGTTCCTTTACACCTCTAAATAGCTGTCCATTGATGCCAGGATGGAGGCAATGTGTCAGCTGGTCATGGACTACCTGTCCTCAAGGAACTGATTGACAGTCTTCTTAATCCTCATCGCAATGCCGGGGATTTATTTTTATTAACACAATGTTTATCAAACAGGACACAGAGAGACTTGCATGGGGAAAGCCACCAAGTTGGCAAGTGAGAAGGCTGAGACCAAACTGAGGTCTGCAAGAAGTGAAGACAGGTGTCCTGGGAGTGGCTTTTCCATGGTGCTTTAATGTCCGGCCTCCTGCAGCTGCCAATGCGTGTCACTTGCCTGTCACTTGTGACTGCAGCCACCTTCTCTCCATGGTGGCAACATTTCTAGGACCTGGAGAGAGAAGGGCTGTGGACTGAAGCCAGGCCAATTACAAGAGCTCTTTTTCTCCTCTAAAGTGACCTATCTTGCAATGTGTGATGTTTTCTCCACATGGCCATGATTGCAGAGTCCCTCCCTTTTAATAATCCTTTTAAAGAAAAACCAGAGCAACGCCCAGATGATTTGTGATTACAAGGGTGAGATCCACTTTTTCCATCACCCTGACAGCCTGGAGATGAGCAAAGTGGAGGAACAGAGGGTTACGTGTGTGTGTGCCTCTCCACCGCCTTCTCCCCAGCAGGCGTTCCCTTGATGCAGCAGGCCATGGGGCTTGGGAGCCTGTCCCTATGGCTGCTTTGCCAGGAAAGGTCTCCATTGATTGCTTCAGTTCCACTGACATGCTCAACAAACACATGGAGCATCTCCTCAGGGACAGGCCTGTGCTGGGTGTTAAGGGGCCAGGGGTGAGGAGCTGCTGCCCTTGTCCTCAGAGAGGTCCCCATCTGCTGCTTTGTCAGGAAAGGCGGACATGCCCTTGGAGTTTGAGGAGTTGGGGAGTGGGGAGATTTCCACCAGGTGAAGAAAGGAAAAATGCATCTGGGAGAGGCCAAGGCATGGGCAAAGGTGTGGCGGTTTGGGAAGGTGGGAGCAATGTGTGGTTAGGGGAGTGATTTTTCCAGAGGGACTGTGGCTAGATAGAAAAGGAGCCAGGGGCTACTTAGGGAGGGCTTGAATAGGATAAAGAGATGGATTTATCCTTAGGGGATGGGGAGACCCTGAAATATTAAGATTCGTTATTCCTGCCTTAGCTAGGGCTCATACAGGAAAATGTGGGGAAGCTTCAAAGTCATGGGTACAGCTAGGCATCATATTAGGGTGGACAGTAAAATGTTTTTTTCTTCCTTCCTTCCTTCCTTCCTTCCTTCCTTCCTTCCTTCCTTCCTTCCTTCCTTCCTTCCTTCCTTCCTTCTGTTTATTTATTTATTTATTTAACAATAAATATTGAGTCTACTTATTCTCAAAGTTAAGAGATGTGTCTCATTGATCCCATGCTCAGGTACCTGGGATGCAGAGGAAAGATGAATTATTAAGGAACTAGAAACTCACAATCCTAGCTTTACCTTTCAAAATGAACACCTTAAGTGTTCTACACACTGTGTTCAACATATTTAAAAACATTATCTCTTATCCTCACAGGCTTACAGTGTAAAGTAACAACAACAGAGACACATAAATAGATGTTATTATCTCACTGACCAATTGTTATGTTCTTAGTACTATGAAATAATTTTCCTTTTTGAAGTTGGTACTAATATCATCCTCATTATACAGATGAGGATACTGAAGCTGAGAGAGCCTAAGAAACTCACTCAGGACGGCATATAGAGACCAGATCAAAGCCCAGGCTTTTCTAATTCTGAACCCACACCTGTCCGCACTGCCATTCTCCCTCTCAGCTTACTAGTTCCCTCCTCTGCAAAGGGGCAATGACCTTGCCCTGCTGTTGGACACAGGTGATGTGAAGTCTGAGCTTGTTGTTTGGCAAACTGCAAATGCATACAAATATATACTTGAGAGGTGCGATTATCACCAAAAAACCCCCAATGACTGTAGATAGAAAAACATTATCAATAAGTGAATTCTATTTTATTTTTATTTTAAAAAATTCTTAGGTTTATTCGTCCTGTTTTGTTTACTTAGATGACTAAGCCACAGATTTCTTTGCATTTCTGCATTAAAAAACCAAAACAAATTGGAAACAAGGCAATAACTTAGCAGTTGACTTTTTAAAAACTCGTGTTAATGTGTTTGTTAATGAAAATTTCTGACGTTAATTTTTAGAAAATACAAGCACTGATATGTCTAGTTAGTCTTGGGGACATCGTTTTCACTTAAAAAGGAAGATAGTCAGAAGGCTGCCACCATTCAAGTATTTCCAGGAGTACATGAAAGGCACTAGGATACCTAAGTCTCCTCTTCTTCAGAGCCACTTTACCAAAGCACACTGATCATCTCCGGATGGGAGTGCGTGGAGCCAGGCTGGGCCTGCTGACAGGGAGGAGGCCACGGGCGGGGAGGCCTGCTCTGTTCTTTCTTAGGGAGCCTTTCCTGGACGTCAGTGGGGTGGAAAAATGGCCCTTTCTGGTAAACACAGATGGCCTGGGTACAACCCTGAGTTTTTACTTTAAAAGGATAAAACGTGAGCCAGATCTTCAATTAGAGACAGGTGGGAGTCTCCTATGCTCAGGGAGCCGGCTGCCTAGGGGAAGGAGAGGCCTCCTGCGGGAGCTGTCTGGACTGCTCTCACCTTCCTCATGCCCCTCACCCCCTGCTCCTCCGCACCACTCCTGAAGGCCCTTCTACCATGTTCTCTGCCCTGAACAAGGATGGAGTACTTCAGTTTCTCCCCTCTCCCTTCTCAGCTCTGCTTCTGCCTCAAATTACTTAACAAACTCTGCCAGCCTTAAGTTCTTTCTGGGAAAAACTGCGTAATGTAACGATCCTGTACAGAAGATTCTGGGGGTTCAGTGAGACACTCTGCATAAAATACTAGCCAGTGCCAGGGTTAAAACTTAGAGCTTCTACTCTTTACCTCCTAGGTCATAAGAAGGTGGCAGCTCATCTCACCTTTGGTCATCTGGGCCTGGGCTGTCAGTGGGCAAGCTCAAACTCACTCACAGGGCTATTTGCAGGAGGGTTTAGTTCCTGCCATATGGGTATCGTTATAGGGCAGGTCGTGACAAAAGTACTAGCCTCCCCTAGAGATATCAGTACTTTGCCCAGTACTTGAGAGAATGTACAGGATAGATGTATGAGTGAATTTTTCCTAGAGATAGTCATAGTAGTTTCTTGGTCTGCAGTTTTCACTACACCTTAACAAAATGACAGATAATAAAAGGATAAGTGGAGTTTGAATGCTTAAGAGTCCTGTTCTCTTGAATCTTGCAATTTTGTCAAGTACTATCTTTATTCTCTGATTGTTCTGGAGAGGAAAAACATAAAAGCCTTATTTATGGTTTTATTTCAATTTCAGAACAGTGGATTCTTTTTCCAGTTGTCCCATCTTTAATTGGGGAGAAGCCCAGGGACATATTTCACAGCAAAGTCAAGAGCTTTTCTCCAAATTTAGACTTAAGCCTTCTGCAGAATGAATCACTGACTATCTTGCTCAGTTAAGAGCATCATCTACTTTCCCAATAAAACTTCACTTCAAAGAACTTGATTATCCATCAGCTCTTTCCTTATCGCCTACTACACACCAGATGCTGCTTTGGCAGTTTGGAGAGAGAAATTAGGGCAGAGAGAGCTGGCTAGACTAAGCTGTATGGTGTGGGGGTAGGAGCTCGCATTCTGGTGCTAAGAAACCTCGGTTCACCTCCTGGTATTTGAATTTATTTTCTGTGCAAACCTGGGCAAGTCACTTAACCTCTTTGAATCTGGGCTATCAATCCCTTTTTCCCAGGATTATTTGGAGGCATGGGTTATGCTGGCTAGACATCCTAGGTTCAGACAGACCTGGGAAAAAATTCCAACTGTGCTGCGTACTAACATGTAGCCTTGGGTAAGTCATTTCACTTCTTTGAGCCTCAATTTTCTCATCTGCAAAATAGAAATAATAAGGCATCCCTTGAAAGACATCTGAGATAATTCAGAGCTAAGAGAAACATATGGAAACACTTTACAAAGTTCAAGACAGGAATATTTTTCCAGGCCCAATTAGATTCCATTCTGAATTTCCTAGCTCTTCTTGAGGTTAATTCTTTTACTTCTTACTTGATTAGAATTGCCTGAATCAGTTTGCAGAAGGACTTGAATCTTTGAGCTTGTGCTTTTCCATTTTCTATAAAACACTTCCTTGGTTGCTAAAACCCAAGTGAAATTGAAGTTAATGTATTAAGTTAACTTCTCCTTGCTTTCCCTTGTCATGGGTCTACCCTTATCTGGGTGGTGGCCTGGGCTGGCTATCTCTGCCTGCATGTGTATAACTGTGCTTTGTATCATACAAGAGACTACCATCTCCCCTACTCCAACTCTTGCCCTTCCAAACTTTTGTTGTCAAATTATTTCAGGGAAAGCACAACTCTTGTGGGCATTCTCTCTGTATGGGGCCAGAGTTTCCATTCGTTGGCTGATGCTGCACATGAAAACACATTCATTAAATCCTGGTATTCTGGACTGTGGCAGTCTAGGGTGCAATGGCCTTTCTGGGCAGGGCACTGTGAGTCAAGAGTGGAAAATTATAGCATAGCTGGTGTCCTGGATCTACGTGTCCCCCATCCCTCCACCCTTAGAGGGTGGAGGCCACTCTAAGGCCCTGCTAAGATTTTCCTTAGAGCCCCATATAACAAGGGTGCTTCAACGGAGTCCAAGCCTGTGCTGGAGTAGCACGGTGATCTGCCTATGCATCTCTTTGCTGGGGCCGATATACATAAATTTTTCAAGGGGGAATGGAAGGAGGAAGGAGTCAGTGTTTGTCCAGTGGTGGAAGGATGGTGTGGTACTTATACCCCCGATGTCTGAAAAACTGGGGCATGGTAGGTAAACAGTGGATATTTGTAAACCTTGAAAGTGAGATTTGGTTCATTAACATAACGGGCAGGGGCGTTTCCTGTCATCAGCTCCCAGTTATCATGACCCTTACTGTCAAATTATATGCCTGAAAATTACTAGATTTTGTTAACCAATGTCACCATAATAAAAAAATAATTTTTTAAGTGAAATTCTTCAAAAACTCAAATGTCCTGGGGCAATTGTTAGAAATCGAAAAGCAACAAAATTAGCTTATGAAAAACCTAAGAGGAAGAGGGTCATGGGACAGCTATATCTTGTTGGCTCAGGATTATGAATGGGGAAACTTGACTTTAAAAGCCTCTCTTTATTCAAAACAGAACATTCCTCTTTATTAGTTGATTCTGAAGTGGTCCCTACCATGACTTTCCTCTGTAGTTCTCGTCAGTGGAGGTCCTAGTGAGGAGCTACCCACCAGGACGGCAGATTTTGAGCCTAGCAGTGGCAGCCAAGTCGTCACAAACCTAGAGTCTCTTCCTTCCTATGGAGAGTGATTTCAGAATCGGGCCAAGTTTGGCAAACCAGAACTTGGAAATTAGGTCCCAAGTGTCTAGAAGTAGTTGGGGAAGAGGAAGAAAAAAGTCTGTCTCCTCTGAACATTTGATAACCTCTAGGTGACGCTCCTGCTCCTTTTGAAAACAGGAGTTTGTTTGGAGTTCATAGAATCATATAATATCAGACCCGGGTGGTGGTGGGAGGACTCAGTTCATTGAATTCAACCCTTTCATGGTATAGTAGAGAAAGCCTGAGTCCAGACTGGGAAAGGGGCTTGCCTGAGGTTGTACAGCCAAGTCATGCTGGGAGATAGATAGATAAGGCTTGCTCTTAGTGAAGATTCTATGACATTCAAGAAGTAGATCCAAAACCTCCTTTCACTCTTTAAATAACCCCTCCAGGCAAGTGTGGTTTTTTGGGACCTTTAAGTTTCTTAGGAAGCATGAACAAGTGAGCTCTCTGTGGCCGTGAGAGTGAGTGCCCCTTAAATTTTGTACTCTAGGCATTTACTTGCCTCACCATAATGCTAACCTTGACCTCTTGGCTGTCACATGTGCCACACCCCCTCTCACCTCAGGGCCTTTTGCTATTACTTCTGCTCTGGAGAACTGTGTGGCTGCCTTACTGCCCTCTCTCTGTCGGGGCTCTCATTTCACTTCAGAGAGAACCTTCCTGAGATAAGGCAACTCCATGCTTCATTGTTATCCTCTCACCCAGCTTTATCTTCACCACAGCACTGGATGACTCCCAGCCTGTTTGTTTTGTCTCTCTCCTCCATTCGTGTGAACTGACAGCAGATGCAGACACCTGAGTATCTGAAAGAAGGGTCCTAGTGCATGGATACTTACTAGGATGGCAGATTTCAGGCCTGTTAGTGGCAGCTGGCTCTTCGTATGGAGAGAGAATGATCCTAGAATCTTGCCAAGTTTGGGCAGACTGGAGTTTGGAAACTAGCTCCCAAGTATGTTAAAAATACTTTGGGAGGAGGAGGAAAAAAGTCTATTTTCTTTGAGCATTTGATAACCTCTAGGTGACAACACTCTTTTGAAAACAGAATGCATATTTGCTGACTGAAGAACCAAAAAGATAAATGAGAGATGCCTTTTTCCCCTCCTCCCTCAAGATGTTGCTTTTCATTTCATGGGATCCAAGATCTTTAGTTCTACTATCTCCACAAGAATTTCCTTAAAATATTCAGTCTTAAAGTGCTTTGATTTATCTAGCACATAACACACACTCAGACTTCTTTTAAAACAGTTATTTCATCCAATTTTTTATATTAAAATTGTTAGTAATCCCATAACCCACCACCACAGAGGCTGAATATTTAGTGAAGTTGTTCTCTGTTAAAATCTCAGTGAAATGGTTGTACCTGGTGGTTGATTGTCTTCAAGAGGAAGTACACCCTTCTGTGTCTACCCAGAGACCCTCTAGTAGAACAGGTAGGTTCTTCATCACCCCCTCCCCATTCAGAAACAGTTTATGGTCACTCACTGCCAGGAGAGTAAGATTTCGGCTCCTTGGCAAGGCAACTCAGCTTGTCCTTCCAGTCCTTTTCCCCCTTGCACCTCAAGAAACCTTTGCTCCAGCTAGACTTGCCTCCTCATTACCCTTCCAGTACCTATGTTTTCAGCTTTCTCTCTTGGAAATCTCATCCAGTCCCACAGCTTCGACTCCCCTCCACCTCATGGGAGTCTTTGTCTCTAGGACTCAGCTTTGGCTTGAATTTCAAATTGCCTTTTGGCATTTCTTTTCTGTCAGCAATTTGAATTCAACTTGGCTAACGCCTGCCTTTATCTCCCTTCCCCAAATCATCTTCCTTACCCACCCGCCATTTATATCAATCCCACCATTCTTTCAGACGCTCAGGTGTGACATCTGAGTCTGATGTGCTTTTCCTTTTCCTCTGCCACCCACATTCTGCAAGTCACCTTATTCTAGCAACTTAACCAAATAACAGCTATTAGTATTGACTAATCACAGATCTACTATGTGTCAAAAGTAGCTCGAATATATTATCTACAGTCTCCAAAACAAGGCTGTGGATGACTCAGGGTTCAGACAAAGCTGGTGCAGCAAAGGGACCCAGGTATTCAGTGGCATAAATAAAGCATATGTTTATTCCTCTCTTACATAATAGTGCACAGGTAAGTGGTCCAGGGTGGGCAGAACTCCTCTGTTCCCCTAAGTCATCAGGAACCCAATTGTCTGCATGGTGTGGGTTTGTGACTGCTCTTGGTGTTTTTATTTCCCAATCTGCAAATGGAATGAAAGAGGTCCCACAGCAAACAGCTGAGCCTCTCTATCAGAAGTGACTTGAAAGTTGCACGTTTCCTTCTGCTAGGGCTCCATTGTCTTGAACTGAGTGGCACGACTGCATCTAGCTGCAAAACAGGCTGGGAAATGTAGCCTCTGGCTTGTGGCCATGTGTGCCCAGCTAAAATGGGATGGGGTTCCATTGTAAAAGGGAAAAAAAGGAGAAAGGGATTATTACCTTTGGTTTAAAGATGAGGAAACTGAGGTCCCAAAACTTGTCAGGACTGGCTCCCAGATCTTCCTGACTTGAAGGATTTCTATCACCTTACAGGTCCTCTCAATAAAAATCATAGATATGACCAGTAATAAGAGGTACAACTCAGAGGAAGTTCACAATGAGTCTGAGCCGTCTGGCAGATTTCGCAGAACAAGAGGGCTTGAAGGAGGACTGGTTAGGGGAAGATGAGGAGGAAGGCAAATGTCATTATTTCTTCTTAGCAAGCGGGTCCATAAACCATCTTTAGGTTTAGTCATTTCAATTCAAATAAATAAACACTCCTTGAGTACCTCTTATGTGAAAGGTCAAGTTGGGAGGAAGACACAATTATAAATATGAGCAGAATTTTACTTGAAACCTTCCGTGTCTAAATTAACTCAGCTATAAGCAAGTATCTCACTCGGCCTCCAGGCCCTCCAGGACCTGGCCCCTTCCTAGGCCTTGAGTCTTTTCTCTCCCGCTGCTTCATTTTCACTGCCTCCCTGCGGCGGGGCCACTCACGCCCAGTCTGTGCACAGGCCTGGAAGGCACTGGCCCCACCCTCTCCTGGATAACACGTGTTTGTACCTCCTGACAGTTGGGGAGTTTCTTCTCCAGGAGGGTCTCTTCACCCTGTCACTCTCCTAGCTAGGCTAGAGGATTCGCTATGCCCTTGGACATTGGATTCCCCATTGCAACACTTAAATTACTACACATACGCTGTTTGCAAGCTTGGCTCCCTCACTCAAATATGTACTCCATGGAGAAGGCCCACAGCTTTTCATTCCAGTGCCCCAGCACCAAGTACAGGGCATGGAAGAAAAAAAATATTAGTCTCCTCTTAAGATGAAAAACTTTTTGAGGGTTAGTCCACTTTTAAAATTGATTATTTCTTTACTTCAGCTATACAAAAATAACTCATAATCTGCAGATTATAGCCAATGCTTTAGCTGGCTGTATTAATGTGCTACCACTGCCATAACAAAGCACCACAGACTGGGTGTCTTAAACCATAGACATTGATTTTCTCACAATTTTGGAGGCTAGCAGTCTGAAATCAAAGTATGGCAAGGTTATTTCTCCTGAGGCTGCTCTCCTTGGCTTATGGCTGGCTTTCCCCCTGTGACTTTTCATGGATTTCCTTCTGTGTGTGTCTGTGTCTCTTCTTATAAGGACACTAGTTCTATGGGACTAGGCCCACCCATATGACCTCATTTTACTTAAATTATCTTTTTAAAGAACAAGAACAGTCACATTTGGAGGCACAGGAGGAGTATGTGAATTTTGAGGGGCAGCTATGATTCAGCCCCTAACACTCGCATGAATTGTTGTGGAGCAGAAAAGAGGGAAGAGTAAACGTGAGCAGGCAGGGCAGGGGAACATTCACGGGAGATGCGAATGGAAATCCATAGGGCTCTGGGCTCCTGGAAGGAAAGACTGTGGCTGTTTCTGTATTCTGCATGCCTAAAGCGGGGTATGGTTGCAAAAGATGCTCATAAGACAGCTTTGAACAAATGAACGAACAAAAATGAATGAACTAGCATTTGATCTAATAATGCTACTAGTTGGAAAGCATAACTGCTCGCAGGATAACTGCTCTTTGTGGCTTGTGGGGCCTTTCTCTCCTCTGCAGGGTCAGTAGAACAAGGCTCCGTGTTTCTCATTTGTTTGCAACAATGGTCATCAGGATCAAAACTTTCCAACCCAATTAAGCATTTGGGTGGTTGGGACTCACCCAAGGAAAACAAGAGCATGGCTCAATCAAACCTTTTATTTGGAAAATGTTTTTCAGCTGAGATTCCCGGGCGCCTTGTCATTGCCTGGCTCTAGGATCCTGTTGCTAAAAGCCAGAGTGGAAATTTAGGGAAATACAACAACTTACACTTAAAAATGATAATCCTTCAAATTTGTCAAATTCCTTTCAGTTTTTACTCAGGCCTTTCACTTCCATTAGTTGATTTAATCCTCGAAACAACCTTATGAAGTGAGTTACGGAGTATGGACTTTCAAGTCCAGACTTAGGTCTCAGCTCTACAAATTCCTGGTCCGTGAGAACTAGGGGAAGTTGACAAATTTCTTAAGATCCGAGTTTCTCATTTGTGAGATGGAGATCATGATACTTACTTCTTAGAATTGCTTTGAGAATTACTTGATATTGGGTGTTAGAAAGAGCCTAGCACATTTTAACCACTCAAAAAATAGAACAAATGCTTGAACCAGAATTTAAATCCTTTCCTTCCCTCTTCTACCTTTTCTTTCTTTCCTTTCTTCTTTCTCTTTCTTTCTTTCTTTCTTTCTTTCTTTCTTCTTTCTTTCTTTCTTTCTCTTTTTTCTTTCTTTCTTTCTTTCTTTCCTTCTCTCTCTCTCTTCTCTCTCTCTCTCTCTCTCTCTCTCTCTCTCTCTCTCTCTCTCTCTCTCTCCTTCCAGTGAACATTTCATAGAATTGTTGTGGTGACTAAACTATACAATGCATAGTTGCTCAGTAAAGGTATTTATTTATTTATTTTAGACCGAAGCCTTTTTTAAAAAATGAGATCAGTTGTTAGCTTCCTTTTGAATATTTTAAACTGAATTACTTTCGACTTTGAAAAAAACTTGCAACCTTCAGTTTCAAGGAAAACTGGCAGATGTGTGGAAACAACACCAGATCGGAATTAAGAACCTGGTTTGGGTTTGGTTCTGATGCTTCCTTGCTGTGAGGCCTCAGGAAAGTCACTTCCATTCTCCGGGCATCTGTTCCTCCTCTCTGTAATGAACACTTCGGACCCGGCGAATGCTCTTTCAGCCCTCCAAATCTATGTTTTGTTCATAAATCTTTTGCCCAAGTCCAGTAAAAATCCTTAGCACTTAAAAGGGAAAATTTAATCACAATTTTTTTCTGATTCATGTGCACTTAGCCAAACAGAACCTTACTTTCTAAGAGCTCTTTGATGTTTAAGCTGCCTTGAGGAGACTTTTTTTTTTTAAGGGGTATTTTTAAAGTATTTTTTTAGAAACAGGAAATCAGGTTTTGGCAAGAGGGAAAGAAATTTGAACACACCAAGACTTGGGGGTGGGGGCAGTTGGTTTGTTTTCAGTGGGCAGGATTTGAGAGGGTTCCTGAGATTGGCAAGAGTTGGCCTAGGCCACCCTCGTGCAACCTCAGGAGGGTCTGCCGCCTTGAAGGCCGTGCGAACGTCTGAGGCGGTGGTGGGGAGACATGCCTGAAGCATTTCCCAAGGCTTTAGGACTGGTCGAATATTTTTTTTCACCGTTGGTCTCACATCTTACTTCTTTCTATTTTGCGATATTTGGCAATCCAAATTGCCAAAAACCTTAAATGATCTCTAAGGAAAATATTTTTCACTACGTGATCAATTTTTCCTTCCAGAAAAAAAGAGAAAGAAGAAAGAAAGAAAGAAAAAAGAAAGAAAGAAAGAAAAACAGAGGAACAAAAAATGAGCATGTGTGGCAGAGAGTTAGTTCTTCCGAAGAGCTCCTAAATCTCTATAAGCTAAGTCAGTAGGTTGGAGTGGTGGGCAAGAGGGCAGGCCAGCTTCCTATCAGCATGCGGGATTGTGAAACAGGTCTTGTTACCCCTCTGAGCTTCATTTATTGTTCCCATCAAATTTTGCAAGATGGAGAAATGAGGACTGTTTGCTGCATTGCTGGTAAGAGCGCACGAGATAAGGTACATTTGGCTCCCCAGATAGATGCTAAATGAATGTTTTTTTCTGACTTATGGTTCAGTGCATGGACAGTGCTTTTATTGAATGTCAGTCTGTTGTTATTCTTCAAAGCATTGGTGTGCATGCTGCAGCGTGAGTGGTGGTGTGGCTGTGGAAAAAAAAAGTAAAGTATGGCCAGGCACTGCTCTACTTAGCTCTAGCTTCTTTTTCTTCTTCTTTTTTTTTGTAATTGTGGTTAAAAAAATTGTTTAACCATGAAATTTATTCTCTCAGTTTTTAGGTGCAGTATGCTACCTGTATTTCATTATTGTGTAGCAGATCTGTAGACTTTTTCAACCTTGAAAACTGAAACTCTATTACAATTGAACACCTGCCCCATTACCAGTCCCTGGCAACCTTCTAATTTCTGTTTTCTATGATTTTTTCCTATGCTAGATAGCATCATAGTGGAATTATAAAAATATTTGTCTTTTTATGGCTTATTTCACTCAACATAATGTCCTCAAGTTTCATCCATGTTGTAGCATGTGACAGGATTTCCTCCTCTTTTTTTAAGGCTAGAAACAATAATATTCCATTGTATGTATATTCCAATTTATTTTTATCATATCATCTGTGGATGGGCACTTGGGCTACCTGCATCTATTGGCTATTGTGAATAATGCTGCAGTTTCCTAGGTGTGTAAATATCTCTTCAAGATTCTGCTTTCAATTCTTCTGGATATATACCCAGAAGTGGGATTGCTATATCATATGGCAATTCTATTTTTAGTTTTTTGAGGAACTTTCCCATCTTTGCCAAAACCTTCTATTTATTTATTTTTGTTTGTTTGTTTATGATAGTAGTCATCCAATGGGTGTGAGGTGATATAGCCATACCTCAGAGATGGTACAGGTTTGGTTTCAGACCATTGCATTAAAGCGAGTCTTATTCTTTTTTGTTCATGGAGGATCTTGCCTTCAATTTTCAAAGAATGCAACATCTGTGAAGAACAATAAAGTGAAGCACAATAAAGTGAGGTATGCCTGTATTTTATTGTGTTTATATTTAATCTGCAGATGACATAGCTTCTAATGTTCTGTTATTATCCCTTTTACTTGATGGCTCTGTGACGCTGGTGTAATGTCTAGTCTTCTTGTTTCGAGGGGGCCTATGATAGGTCTATCTAGAGTGATGACCTGGATTCAGGTTATGAATAGGCAAGTTTCCTAGGTATATTAGTTTTCTAGGGTTGCCATAACAAAGTACCCAGACTGGTGGCTTAAACAACAGAAAAGTATTGACTCATGGTTCTGGAGGCTAGATGTCCAAGATCAAGGTATCAGTGGGGTCTGCGTGAGGAAGAATCTATTCCATGACTCTCCTTTAACTTCTGATGGTTTGTTGTCAATCTTTGGTGTTCCTTAGGTTATAGATACTTCACCCCAATCTCTGCTTTCATGTTCACATGGCATTTTCCTTGTATGAGTGACTGTGTCCAAATTTCCTCTTTTCATAAAGACAGGCATATTAGATTAGGCATACACTAATGACCTCATTTTAACTTAATTGCCTCTATAAATACCCTATTTCCATATAAGTTCACATTCTAGGTACTGGAGGTTACAACTTCAACATATCATTTTTTGGAGACACAATTCAACTTGTAACACCAACCATCTGTGAGCTTTCATCTAGAGATACCTGAATGAAACATCCAGGGTCTGAAGAGTTGGAGAGTGATGGAAAGCTGGAAGTACAGAGGATGAGGATCCCAGCCAGGGAAGTCACATTCTTTCAACTCTTTTTAGAGGCCAGGAGGAGAAAAGAAATCCCTTAGCCAGGCATTGCTTGGAAATGGGGATGAGAGCGAGGTCCTAAGCAAAGTAAAAGGGGCTGGTATACCTGCTGTCTTCCACGTGGGTGAGTTGGTTTGATTTAAAGACATAAGATGGTCTACAGCAGTGGGCTCTTTCTTAACCAATATTAGCCATTCAGGAATGGAACCACAAGTAAGCAGTGGAAGGAGACACATCTATTCCCAGCTTCTGCTTGCAGGCCGGTACAGCCTGGGAATTTTCCATGGACTGTATTCTGTGGAGTTTAGGGAAGGATCAGATAACCCAAGAGCTTGATTGGAGGTCTGGTTTTATTGAGGTACAGAGCGCCTATGATTCCCTGTTTGACTGTTCTGTTCTGCTCTCCTCTGTTCGACTGCAGACTTTGGAGGCTGATCTAGGTCTAGTGCTCATGTGGCCCAGTTGGCCACACTATGACAGCATGCTGCCTAACTGGAAGTGTGGTTGTGGGTATAAAATATGTAATGGGTGCTGTAATGTGCCATCCAGTCCCCTTCAGCAGTGAATGACTTTTCTCCCTAGTGGCTGGAAATACTTTTGGTCTTCTCTAGAAATTGCTCTGGCTGAAGAGATATGACTCACCTAAATATGGGCCTATTCTCTGGGGTAGCTTGCATTCAATGAGTTCTCAGTACAAAAACTCACTGCTTTTGCTGCAAAGTAATTCTGAAGGACCTCTTCAGCTTCTGATCTCCCTGTGGGGTCAGCCGAAGCCTTTATTGCATCCTGGCTTTTCCTTCTGCCCCATCCTGCATCCTTTCCTTTCCTTCCACAGCAGTAGATCACAAGGGTGCCCTAATAAACTTCCAGCATGCTAATTTCCATCTCAGAGCTTACTTCCCAGGCACCCGAACTGCACATAATATCTTTAAAATAGAAGAGGCCTGAACTTGGAGGCAAACAGTCCAACTCTGCAGAGAAAGAACCTGGAAAAAGAAATGACTATATCTGGCATGTGATTGTACTCAGAACATAAATTAAATGAGAAATGGATAGATCTAAGCTCCAACTTTCAAAGACACATTACTATAGAACATCTTTTTGGCTTCAATTCAAGATTATGATATGTGAAGGGAATGACATTATTGTAGGAAAAAAAAGTCTGACTGTATATTTATTTAAAAATATTTTCTTAATTAGGGAAGTCTCTTTTACCAGAAAGCAGGCACACACAGAGTTGTCACATATGACAGGTGTGAAAAGCAGAACATTCTGATGATGTTTTCTGTCCAGTCTGTGACCATGTACAAGAAAATGGGTGTTCTTTGGCCCTGGTTCTGTGTAAATGTATCCCATCTGGTGTGAACTTAGCATTTGGCCAGAGCCACTTTCTAAGAAAAAAAGGAATTTAAGAGAGGTTTTTTGCAAAGTCAGCAAGTAGAAATTTCAGCTGTTTGGAAAGATGTTTTGGCATGGCTGGTGGTTTGGGTCAGTAAAAACTGACTAGAGGTGGGGACGTGATATTAAAAACCTCCTACCTGCAATGTTGGACAAATACACATGTACTCACCCTTATTTATATCAAGATGAGATGGATCTTAAGTGTTCTTTAGTTTAAATCCAAATGCTTTGGTGTATAGGTCTGTGTGTTCACCCATAAACACCATTAACATATGTAGGTGTTTGTAGGTAGAAATCAGGCCTCATGGGATAACAGATCCCTGTTTTGCACCTTAATAGAGCCTTAATTCTTGATAATGCTACTCAATGCTTAAGATCTTCCATGGCTGTACACTGGCTAACTGTGTACATCTACTGTCCTCAGTTGAAGCTCAAGGTCTTCCATGATTGAAGCCTGAGGAAGACCTTTAAGCTACTCACTAGAATTTCTGGTATCCTCTTTCCAGGCACTTGGGGTACCTTTCCAGGCCCTTGACATTAGCCAAGGTCATGAGATTTGATTTGACCAATAAAATATGAGTAGAATTGACATGGGTGATTTCTAGGTGGAAATATTTAAAAGATGGAGAGCTATATCTCATGATTCTTCTTCTTCCCTTGTTCCAATGATCATGGGAATATGTATCGCAATGGAAATGCCACAGAATCGAAGAAATCTCAAATGCTGAACCAACATGGAGTAAAGCTGCCCTAGATAGGTACTTGAACTGACTTTGTGTCAGCTAGAAATAAACTTTATTCTGTGCTTGGTCATAGAGATTTTGGGTTGTTATTACACATAATTTAGCTTATCAACTGATAACAAAGTTCTTTCTCTTATTCTAGCCTTACTGTAGCTACTTCCCTTACTGGAAAGAAAATGGATTTTGACATCAGAAGACTTACTCATTTTTTACCTTTAGAGAAAGGAGATAAATAATATTTGCCATACCCAGTGATGTTGCTTGGCTTATAGTAGGTCAACGTAAAATATTATTTCATTTCTTCTCTCTACTCCAACACTTCAACAACACCAGAACACTTGCTTTTGCCTCTTTATGCCCTGCATTTTTAGGCAAGGAATCTGTCATGAATTCTTTATTTTAAATTTGAGTTTTTGATAAATTACAATATCAGAGAGGCATTATTGGGACCCAGTTAAAAAGCAGCCTGGATTTTATATGTGTCTAAGAAGCTGGTCTTGGCTTATAAACAGAGAAAAGTAAGCATTCTTGAAGTCAGAAAGATGAATGGACTAAGAGTATGAATTAGGAAGGTAAGTGCTTTTAAAACCAAGTTCTCTTACATGTGCAGAATGTTAATATTTAATGAAAATGAACACTTCAATGGCTTTTACTTTCAAGACTTCTACAGTGTACTACATTTAACCCTTCATTCAAAAACATTTACTAAGTTTCTACCATGTGCCAGAGGGTGACCTAGGTGCTAAGGATAAAGCAGTGAACAAGATGGAGGTCTTTACCCTTAAAGTATTTGATTTGAGAAAGGAGAGAAAGGTAATAAATAAGTAGGTAATAAAATTTTAAAAAAACTACTTTCAGGTGGTAATAAATGTTATGAGGGAAGTAAACCCTATATGGCAGAGAGGAACAGTGTGCAGTGGTACCTCTTTGGTCCAGGCTATCCAGATGACCTGTCTCAGGAGTGATAGGTATGCTGAGCACTTAAGCTGAGAGCCAGCCAAGAGAAAAAAGCAAATGAAAAGCTTTGGTGTGTGAAAGGGCTTGGAGGAAGGAGAGGGGAGGCCATTGAGACTACAGCAGTAGAGGGGAGGAGAGAGGAAAGAATGTGTGGGATAAGGTGAGAGAGGTAGGCAGGGGCCAGAAGAAACAGAGCCCGTGGGCCACAGTAAAAGTTTAGAATAAAGTTCAAATGATAATGTGATGATTTTGGAGGATTTTTCTTTCTTTTCCTTTCCTTTTTTTTCCACCCTCTTTAAATTTTGGTATAACCGACAGAATAAACTGCATGCATTTAAAGAGTATAATTTTATAAGTTTTGACATAAACATGCACCCATAGAACAATTTTCACATCAAGATAGTGGGTGTATCCATCACCACCAGAAGTTTTCTTATACTCTTTTATAATTCCTTCCTCCTGGCCCTCCTTATTTTAATTCCCCAGCATTGCAGACTACCACTGACCTGCTTTCTGTCACTATATATTTGTTTACTTTTAAAAGAGCTTTAAATAAAACACAATGGCCCTTTAAAAAATCTAGCTTGTTTTACCCAGCATAAATATTTTGGGATTCACCCATGTTGTATATTCCTTTATATCACTGAGCAGCATTCTACTTTCTGGATATACCACAATTTTTATATCCATTGAGTTGTTTGTCAATGGACATTTTTTTTTCTTCCAGATTTTGGCCATTGCAAATAAAACCACTAGGAATATTCATGTACAAGTCTTTGTATGGATTTATGTTTTATTTTCTCTTTAGGAATTACCTAGGAGTGGAATGGTTGGATCATCCAATAGCTGTATGTTTGCATTTTAAGAAACCACCAAACTGTTTTCCAAAGTGGTTATAGCATTTTACATTCCTACCATAACTGTATGAGAGCTCTAGTTTTTTAAACCTTTGTTAACACTTGATATAGTTAGTGTTTAATTTTTTGCCATTCTAAAGAATGTATCTTACTAGGTTTTAATTTGCATTCCCCTATGACTATGGCATTGAGCATCTTTTCAAGTGCTTATTCAACATATATATATTTTTTTCTTTTTTGCAGTGTATGTCAAATCGTAATTTCTGCAAAAAACCCTGCGTGGAATTTGTTGGGATGTGTTTGAATTAGTAAGACAAATGAAGAGAATTGACATTTCAATAATATTGGGACTTTTGAACCCTGAACAGGATCTATCTTTCCATTTATTTAGGTCTTTAATCTTTGTATTATTTTGCAGTTTTAAGTGTATAGGTTCTTCACAGATTTTGTCAGATTTATCTGTATTTCATATTTCTGATACTATTATAAATTGCATTTTAAAAAACTTTCTATTTCTGGTTGTTCATTGCTAGTATATAGAAATACAATTGATTTTTGAATATTAATAATGTATTCTTCCACCTTGCTAAAATCACTTAGTAGTTCTAAGTAGCATTTATGTAAGGTATATAGATTTTCTTCATAGATGGTTATGTTTTCTGTGAACAAAGACATTTTTCTCTTTTCCAATATGAATGTCTTCTACTTCATTTACATGCTTGATTTTACTTTCAAGAACCTCCAGTACAATGTCAAACGGAAGTGGTAAGTGTAGACATCATTGTCTTATTCCTGATCTTAGGAGGGAAAGCATTCAGTCTTTTATCATTAAATATAATGCAGGTTTTTCGTAGATGCCCTTTACCAGATTGAAGAAGTTCTATTCTTTTCCTAGTTTGCTAAGAGTTTTTAACAGAAATGGATATTGGATTTTGTCAAATGCTTGTTTTTCTTTGCATCTATGTTCATATAGTGAATTTCATCAATTGATTTTTTGAACAACCTTGCTAAAACAAACTTGCATTCCTGGGATTAATCCTACTTGGTCATGATTTCTTGACCATTTTTTAAAATAGTGTTTAATTCAAATTGCTATAATTTCATTTATAATTTGGCATCTATGTTTATGTGGCCATTTATATTTAGTGTGATTCTTAATATGTGTAGATTTAAGTCGATCACCTTGTTATTTGTTTTTATTTGTCCCATCTATTCTTCATTTCTTTTTCCCTTATTTTCTGCCTTCTTTTGGATTGAGTAATTTTTTTTATGATTCCATTGTATTTTCTTTGTGACTTATTAGCTATATCTCTTTATCTTATTATTTTAACGGTTGCCTTAGGTTTTATAGTATACAGAAGGGCTTGGAAAAGAGTGGAGAAGAGCAGTCTTGATCTCCTCCCTGGGCTCTATGATCTTTTCTAGAGGGCCCAATACTTAGAGATACTTCGGGCTCCAATACTTGGGGTTGGTGTGGTATACTCAGTGTAAATTTTATACTCAGTGGGGCAGTTTACCCTGTTTGTAAAACTCTAATCAGTTTCCCTCTGACCACATGTAAAGAGAGGTTATGAGAGAAACCACACGTCAGGAAACGGCTCCTGGAAATCTACCAGGAAGGTTGATGGAGCAGCCTGCAAATACAAGGCTAAGAGCAAGCAAGGACGACAGGAGCCTGGTTCAGACCTGCTCCTATGCTCCTTCCATGTGGAGTGTTATAGCTATCTCATGGCTCAAAAGGGGACTTTCTTCTCTGGTGAGACCTCCTGCCCACCTGCCCAACCACACACGAGGCATGTGTTGGCATAGTTCGACAAACCTTAATAAATTTTAAAGTGCCAATAAAATAAAACATTAAGAACCGTCCAGACTGAGTTTCTTCCAGTTTCTCAGGAGTTCCAAACTCTTTGTCTATGGACTTTTGCCCATGTGGGCTTCTCAGCTTGGAGCACTCTCCCTATTCTCGTGCATTCCTTTTACCTAGATCCTGGAGATCTCAACTTAAGATAAAACTTCCTTCAGAGAGTTTTTCTCAAGCTCTCTCCATCCCCCTTCTAGACCCCAACACACTTTGAAGTGTTAGGTTGTCGTCCCATGTGCTTTCACTGTACTTCCCCTCCCATCTCAGATGATGACCCTTTCCTTACAGTGCTTTATGGCATAGTGAGACGAAAGAAGAGGAAATGAGCTATTAAAACACAGCACAACATCTCTTCTTTACATCTGTTATTTACTCTAGGGTCAGAGTGCCAGACATTGTTTGAAGTACAGCAGAGAGTCAAATAATATTGTAAGATGAGCGATATTGCAAGTAGGTCAGGCTATTGTTTGCACAGAGAGAACTGTGACCCTGGGAAGGGCTAACCTATAGGCTTTGGAGTATTCAAAGGTTTGAGGAACTTAGGTTTGAGAGTGAACTTCCTCAATAGCATAGGGAGAGTTAAGGCCTTCCTCCCACCACATCTCCCTGCAGTTTCTCCTCCAGCTGCATCTCTAAGGCCTCCAAAGACAATCTGTGATGTGGACTGTCTCTCATCCCCCAGCCAGGGTAATCATTATCTTGACTTCTAACAGCATATGTTAATTTTGCCTGTTTTTGTTGGAATTATATAGTATGTTTATGTCTTTTCTATTTGATGAGCTCTTCCTTTTTTATATGACTCAGAAATTACATTTCTCCTATATCACCATAAGAACACATTTAAAAGGTAAAGAAAAAATTTAAAAGGAGAGATAGATAGTGGATTCAAAATCTAGTAAAATGAACATTTAAGAGGAAAGTATTTTTAAATAAAATAAAAATTTAAAAATACAAAAGAGAGGGGAGAAAGAGGATAAAAGCAAAACATATAAATCTTAAAAAGTATCACTGGAGAGTCTGGGTATCTTCTGGTCAGCTGTTAAAACAGCAGAAACTCTGATGGGTAGAAGTTCAAATTGTGATCTTAATCCTGCCAGCCTTCTACCAGCCCAGAGGCATCACTTCTGTTAAATAATTGGTGGTACAGGAGCTTTGGGCACACGGTTCAAGCTGTGGTCTTTGTGGTCTTTGCATTCTTTCCAGGCACATATCCCAGTGGCATATAGTGGATATTTGCTAAATGTTCTAAAGGATTAGCATAGATGGAGAGAAGCAAAAGGAGATACGGAACAGTGACAACATCAAACTCCACTTCCCAAGAAATTGCAGGGACTCAGATGATTTATTTTTTATGCTAGCCATGATAATGATAACCATAAATATATATTTGTCCCTAGCACTGCACTAGGTAGGCATTTTCCTACAGATGGTCTCATTTTTAGACCTTGCAAGTGCCATACTTCCTAGATTTTAAGATGTCATGTTTCTGCACGTTAAATCTCTAAAATCAAGTTGCACATTACAATCTATGTGATAAGAGAGGCTTATGTCGTGATTTAATTGTCAACGTTTTTTTTACGTGTACATAAAACAATGGTGAATCTTACAATTTATGGTGTGTTAGATTTGATGAAATGCAGTAGATGCTACTCTCCATGTTTTCCAGATGAGCAAACAGATTCCAAGAAGCCAAATAAGCTGCCTAACTTCATATGCTAGTGAATGTAGAGCCTGGTATGACATAAAGTCTCAAGACTCCAAAATTTGTTTCTTTTTTTCTCCCTGGAACTCAAGGACTGGAAATCATCTGACCCACACTGGGGAGGTTAAACCCCAGAAGGCGAGAGCTAAAAAGCTCCCAGTAGGTAAGCTGGTCCTATGCACCAGGACAGATATCTTGCCCTAACTCTCCACTGCTCCCAATTTACCACACCACACTGCTTCTTCTCATAACCTGGGTTCTGCTTTTAACACTTTCCCTGTTTCCCTATTTTGACTCGTTTTGGGATTGTGTGTGTGTGTGTGTGTATGTGTGTGTGTGTGTGTGTGTGTTACTTTTGTCTTCCCAGCTGCTGGTTTCATCAAAGAGTCAAGGAGAAACCCAGCAGGAGGTAAGTATCGGGCTCCCATATTATTTTTCCTTTCTACTCCTATCCAGTTACCTGACAGCTGGCTGGCTACCTCTGGAAATATATTATTGCCTCTGAGATCGATGAACTGGAGAACAATCAACAGAAGCACCGTATCCATGGTGTTGCCAGGCCAGGACAAACAATATTATCTCCTTGTAGGAACAGTTTATTCCCATAGTGCTTTGATTTAAGCTTACAAGGAGAAATGGCCAGTTACAGAGTAATTTCCTTGACGTTCTGTTTTAGCTGCCTGGCGGTCCTTAGTGCTAAATGGTAATGGCCCACATCTGGAGAAGCCTGGTGGGGTCTCCCTGGACACCTTGGCTCTCTGGTTTCAATCAAAGTGCCTTATCAGTCTCTTACAAGTGCTTGCAAATGTAGAAATGATTTTGCGAAAAGCAGATGGAAATGCAGAGTTGAAATACCCTTTGATCCAAGTCCCTCATTATAGATAAGGAAAGGGAGGCTCAGAGAGGTGAAGTGGCTTGCCAAAGTCACGCAGTGGATTATGGCCAGGACTGCAATCTGCATCACGGGCTCAAGGTCATCTAGGGGTTCCCTTAGGATGAGTTATAGAAAATGTACAGTATTTGCTAGGACTCTTTCTCATGTAATGTCCTTGAGCTTGAGCAGGCTACTTGCCTGCACTATGCATCAGCCTCTAACTGGTCTCCTTGCCTCTTGCTCTACCCTCATGAATTAACATGCGCATGCTGCAAGAGTCATCTTCTTGGTTGAGCTTCTGATCACATCTCTCCCTGTTGAAAATCCTTTGTGTCTCCTAAGGAGGAAAGCCAGCTTCAGTGTTGCAGCTGTACAGTCTGGGTGCACACTCCCTCCAGCCTTACTCTTCCCCATTTCCTCAGTGTTTTTGCACAGCCCGAACTGCTTACTGTTCTCTTTTAAGCCTGGAAGCCTTTGCTTGTACTCATGTCTGCTGAAATGCACACTTTTCCAGAGATCTGCCTCTTCTTTAAGGCCTGGCTTGGTGTCTGGGAGGTCTGTTGAGCCGGGTCCAAGAAGAAGCAGGTATGATGGAACCTGTATATTTGTTATTGTCAGACTTTCCTGCACAATGAATTATGTAGGTAAGTGGGCACTGCCATGTGGTCCAGTGTGGGCATTTAATGGAATGTGTGGGAAGGCATTTAGGTCTGGCGAGTCTGGTAGGAGATAGTAGGTAGGCAGTGAGCATCCAGGCAAGCAATTTGGTGGCAGCAATCAGAACTCCAGCTTCGGAGGTGGGGTATTTTGGTGCCAGGATTTACGGACACAAAAGCAAACCACACAGATGTGGCCTGCAGGAAGCTTGCAGTTTGGTGGTTGACACAAATATTAAACATAGACAATTTCTTCAAACACTCATTAGAATCCTATGACTATCACTCCAAGAATAAGAAAACTTAGTCTCAGTGAACTTGAAAAATTTTCCAAGGTCACTTAGTGCATCAATTTTAGAGGCAAGTCTAAAGCCCATACTCTCTTTAGAGACAATTTCATTCTTGGAGTAACCAGAGTGAGGGCTGATAAGTCAGACATGACTTGGACCTAAAGTAAATATTACTAATAATAACAGGGCATATTCGTGGGAGAACATGGTTTCTTCACCCTTTACATGATCATTACCTATGGTGTAATAGAGCCCTAAGTTCTCTACATATGTGATTAAATCTAAATCTCACAAAAACTCTGTGCAGTAGCAATTAGCCTTCCTATTTTACAGCTGCAGAAGGCAAGGGTTAGACAGGACAAATAATTTGTCTAAAATCACTCAGCTATGGCAGAGAAAGGTGTTCAACCTAGAACTGTCTGACTATAGAATCTACGTTTTTTCTGGGAGCAAGGCTACCTGTCCACCACTATTTGTCTCAAAACCACTGAGGGCCTCTCCTTTCCTTCTTCAAGAGAAGGAGTAAGAATGAGAATATATAGTGAAAACAGATACTAAAAATAGCTTTAATCCTGAGTCACCTTTGATATCTCTCCATTACTTATTCCCCATATTCAGCTACCAAAACTTATCCTAAATCACCCACTTCCCTCCATCTCCCCTGTTATCATTTGAGGTTTAAGCCATCATTCCTAGGATTTTGGCCAATCTCATGTGTGGATGATGGTGCCAATTACTGAAATGGGGAGGGCTGAGGGGTGAAAGCATTGTAAGTCAGAAGTTTTGTTTTGCCATGGTAAGTTGAATGTTTATTAGACAGCCAAGGGGAGATGTCAAGTACATAATTAGTTATTGTAATCAAGAACATGACTCTGTTTCTTATGTTTGATGGTTGATAGCTTTTAGTCCCCACATCTAGCAAGCTGAGAAAGCCAGGGCACTATCTAGAAAGACCTGAAGGCCAATTTCCTGTTCTCCTCTGTTCCTTACAAGTCGGGCTTCTTTAAAGCTGAAGGGCCCTTGCTTTCTTGTGTCACAGTCAAGCCCAGTCACCCAAAAAGCTCTGAGATGAGTTTTTTCTATTCTTTGGTTGGCCCAAGTTGTAAGTCTGGGCTCTGTCTTGGTCTCTCTTCCTGGGCCAAGATCTGTAGCTCTGCCCGGCTTCCCATCCTGAACTAGGGCAGTCAGTGTCTGGCCTACATTCCCAGCCCAATGTTGGGGCCATGGTGACTAGAGCTTTCTTACTTTAGATGTCTTCTCCCCATGGGCAGATCTTGTCCCTGAATCCCCAGTTCGTATTCCTGTCACATAAGAACATCAACTTCCTGTCCAATTCCCATGTCCTGACCTCCTACCTCTTCTTGGACTCAAAAAGCAAAAAGTAAAACCTCATCTTAGCTACAGCGTTTAACACTGTGGGTCCCTAGTTTTACATGTGTCTGTCTCTCCAAACAGGGTGTTCTCTTAGCCATCTTTGTAGTCCCAAAGAGAGCACACACATATGCCCCAGATCAGGCTGTCAGAAACAGTTTATTGAATAGATACAGAAAGTCCTGGGAATGAGCACTCACTGATAGGCTTGGGGAGGATTGGTGGAATAGCCATAGAAAGATTAACTTTAGTTTGACAAAGGAAGGGGAGGTTTGCAATGAAGGGGAGACTAGGTCATTCCTTTCTTGTTTGAAATATGGTTTGAAAACTAGGAATGATACAAATTCCCTCACAGAGTTAATTTCATCATTTAAAATGTTTGGTTTCTTTCATTCTTAAAATGAAAAATAAATACATAAACAGAAGACCATTATATCTTCCTGGGCTACTGAAATAATCACTTGATTGATCTTTCTGCTTATATTCTTGATCTTCTATAATGAAGAAACCATACAGTCAATCAAAGTGATCTGACATAAACCAAACAATGTCATTCTCACATTCAAAACACTCCCTCCTCAACCTTCCCTCTCAGTGGTTCCTCGTCACACTCAGAATAAATTCAGTTCCATACTGTGGCCTGCACGGGTCTCTAGGATCTACCCCTGTCTACTGCTGTGAGGTCATTTGCTACCACTGTTTCTTACTTTGCTTTAGCCCCACTGGCTTTCTTTCAGTGTTTCTGTGTGTATGAAGCTTATTCCTGCCTCAGGGCCTTTGCACTTGCTCTTTTCTCTATAGTCAATACCCTATATCTTATTATTTATGATGACTTCTTCCTTTAATTCTGGTCTCATCTCAAATGTCATTCCCTCAGAGAGTTCTTTATTCTCTGACTACACTATGCAAGGTATCAACTCTCCTCTACTGATTCCCATGCTCCATTTTTCTCAGTTATAATTACCTAAACATATTTTTACTTATATTCTTATTTGATGGTTGTTTACCTACTTGTTTATCATCTGCCCTCTCCTGGTGTCCTCTTCCTCTCCCCACTAAAATGTAAGCTTCATCAGAACCTGAACTCATTCTCGTTTATTCTTCTGTTCTATGTCTAGCATATGAAATAGTACCTGGCACATAGTAGAGAATCAATAAATGTTTTGAAAAATTTAAAAATCTTTAAAAACTTTTGTCTCTGTGTTCTGGAACATAGCCTTTATTCCGGATTTCTCATTACCACATCTCCCTGGAGCATGATGGGAGGTAATTGACTAATGTAGATCAACTGGGTATAATCACGGGGTTCACTCACTTATAAAAAGGCCAGAACATTTATCTACCAGCATAAAGAGTTTTCCTGCCTACTATTAAGTCCCAGTGGCTTAACATGTAAGAGATCTTTGTAGATAAATGCTAGGTCAAGAAAGGAGTGGGCCAGCACAGCTAATTTTCTCCTAAAATCCAATTTAAAAAGAATATTTATGACTGCCAAGAAGATATGATTTTACCCCAAGTTAATGACCCATAAGCTTTAGGGACCCTCACTTGTCCAGGTGTCTTCCAAGGATCTGAGAAGGCCTCTAACAATGTGCTTCTATCGTCACATAAATCTGGACAATGTTCAAAAGTAGAGCATTTCACTTAAATTAGTCCAGACCACTGCCTCGTTGCTCCAGCTTCCAAGATGTCACACTTCCCCTTTTCTTGGCTTGTGTTAGAGGGTTGCAGGCTTGCTGGGATTTGATCGAGGGGAAGTTGGGTCGAGGATACATTTGGGTTGAATTTGGTGAGAAATCCTCTCCCTGCATAGTTAAGTTGTGATAGCTATCCTGGTGTAGGAATGCTTTCTACCAGACTATTTCTACCAGGGCCAAAGACAGGATCCTCGTATGAACGTATGTGCTAGTCTGAGGCAGCAGAAATATATAGACAGTGGAGGAGTAGCAATATTTGAGATGTATGGGGCCAGAAGCTAGTCTGTAGCAAATATTTACAATTATTGGATATTTAAAATCATAAGGGATAGATTTGGTTCTTCTTGGCACCTGGTCAAAATGGAAGTTCTCTCCTATTAGAAATATACTGAACAAGACTGCATGCATAACTATAAGTGCCCCTTACATTAACTGCATGGAATGGAATGTATGAGCATTCCTGCATTCACAGGCACAGACCTAGATCAGCACTACCAACAGGGAATACATCAGGGTGAATGAAGTCTTACGTCTTTTGCATCCCAAAGTGTCGGATCCTTTCTTAATGTATCTCACATCTAGTTCTCGCATTCTGGTTCCAGAAGAAATGGTACTTAAAATTGTCAGTAATGCCACAAAATTGACTGTATATAAACACTCATGGTGCTTTTACTATACACTAGTTGCTGTAAAGGCCATGATGGAGGACAGAGAGAGGTTAGACACAGCCTTGACCTCATGGTGCTTACAAGCAGGCAGAGAGATAAAGCATGGATGAATATGTGGCTGAAAAGCCAGAGAAGGATCCAGTCTACATTTCCCAGTGGGCTTCCTATAGTGGCTCTTAAAATGGGGTTAAAGGGCTGTGAATGGTGTGAGACTGAGCCCACAGCAAACTGGGAAAGGGTTTGGGTGCAGAGAGAGTGGAGGAAAGGGAGGGAAAAAGAGATGGACTTTCAGTGTTTTTCATGAGGATGAAACTTTGAGGAGAGGAGTAAATATCTAAAGTTTATTTTCCAGGTTTTATGGGTGGGATGCTGTGCAAATTGTCCAGTGTTTTGCTTTGACAAAATCAACACATAACTCTGTCATTATTCAAAGCTTTCAGAGTGAGACCAATGTTTCTTTGATGTGGTTTTGTATAGATACAAGGTTATGAGAACTTCTGGCTTTATATGACTTACTTATTGACACAATATTTGTAATAGAAGAGGTAGAATGTGAGCTGGACAGGAGAGGAGCTGCAACAAAGCATCAGGTGAGACTAGAGAAGTTTGAAGACACATTCTATTTGGGAGATACTCTTTGTCATCCTAGGGCTCCCCACATCCTAGGGTTCCCCACAATGTAAGCTTCTCTCAAAAAGGCAACTTGTAGAGATGTCAGTCATCTCTCTGGGTTGATTGTGACTATTGGTGCTAACCTTGGTCCTTTCTCCTTCCCATTTCACCACCCATAAGCAAGAAACTGCCAAAACCCATTGGCTTCAGAACATGCTCTCAAACTTCTTTAAGCCTTCAAAGCATCATAGAAACCCTAAGTTTCTTTCTCCATTTAGATGTAAACTCTGAAAGCCCCCTGCAAACTCTTTCTTCTCATTAACACTCCTTTGTACCCTGAGAGTACATTTGTCATAGGATCTAAACACATCCTTGGTTGCTAAAGTGGTATGTTATTTCTAAGACTTGTATTTTATAAAGTACATTGTAAAATTTAATCCCAGGGCCCAGGTGGTTTAGAGAATGTTTCAAATGTTCTATTTATTTGAAAGCAAAAGGAGTTAGTCTTTAAAAAATCCTTTTACATCTTGGCCAAATCCCTGATGTACAGTTGGACCACTTCATAAAAGACTCTCAAATGGTTATAGCCAATGTCATTGGATTGAATCATCTTCCTACCAAGATGATGAATCTGTGGGATTGGGGCTATTCCCAAACCCAGAGAACTTTAGACTGAACATGGGCACCTGGGGAGTTGGCTGCAACCACCTGCTTTCTTGGAAACTAAAGAAGAAAAGTCATATGTCGATTGTGTTCCCTTGGTACTAGCCCCCACTGACTCTAAACACAACATTCAGTTGAAAGTAAGCTTCCAAATGATGTCAGAGTTGGGAAGAAATTGCATCCTGAGCATCGCTCATGGCCAGCAGTCAAGTACTTTTGCCTCTTGTCTTTCCCAGAATGGATATTGTCTTCTAGCTGTGGCTCATAATCTGCAGAACCTGCTTCTTCACCTCAGTGTGAACTTGGTAAACTCTAGAGCTTTCTGTAGGGTAGGGGATTCAGAGGTCCTATGTGTGGGGTAGACCTGGCTCTGCTTCTTAATGGCTAAGTGAGACTGGATGGGTTACTGCTCTCTGTCTTCATTTTTTTCCACATGTAGAGTGAAGGCTGAAAGCCCCCATCATGGATTCTCCACCTTCTGATGAGAAAGAAATTGTTTTCTCCCAGATAACCAGCAATTCTGATCATCTACAATGTGCTACCTCTTACTTTAGATGTCACTGGCAATTTTAGCAGGGTAGCATGCCCCAGAGTTGTGCAGACTGGCAAGTACTGAGGATGTGGTGGGAATCACTGTTTCTGTATCTTCCATTTCTTTAATGAAGACTCTAATCATAGTGATTCCCATGACAGTGCTTTCTATCTACTGTTTTGTAGGGAGGGAATGTGCAGGGACTTCCCCTTGACCTTTCCTACTTGGCCCCTTCTTCATGGCTTTGGAAGCCAGTGTGTAAATTCTGAGTTCCTGGAAATACATTTCCAAAACTATATTCAGAAATTCCAGCATGAATTTGGAGTTTCAACTGAGCTGACCATGAAACAAAGTTGAGTCAAAATTCCATTTATAAGTCCTCACTTATAAAAATTAATTATTACCCATTTATTATTAAAATTTCTAGTACCTGAACTTTAAAAGTTTGATAATAAATGGTAGAAACAAGAATTTCTCAGTACTTATAATTGTCTTATTTTTACTTAAGCTTCTAGAAAAATTTGAAGTTCAAAAACTATAACATGTTTTCCTAAGGCTCTCTAGCAAAAGGACCCTTTCTTAATATTCATATAAAACATCAACCTATTTCCCTGCATAACTACTTAAAAGTTTGAAAAAAATATTAATGGCTTTTATAGCAAACATTGAATACTGCAGTATTTACTTTTGCAATGGTAATTACACTGACATATTGACCAACGATCACATAAAGCACAATAGACTTTATTTACTTTCAAGTAACATTTAGGATGATTACCTATGGTCTTTTCTCACTAGAAAAAAAAAGGTGAAGCATGCTGTAAATAAAATGATGTCATTTGTTTCCAAAGACTATTGATATACTAGAACTATGTAAAAATAATAATAAAAGCAAAATATTTCATGGCAAACTATAGGGGTAAGTTTAGGGTGGCAACCCAAGGGTTATCTTGGGGTACATGCTGCAGCAGCAAGCGCTGTGGGCAAGTATTCTCAAGGCAAAAGGAAAATGGGTTAATCCAGATGTTAAAAATTAATTTAAACACTTGCATTGTCGGAATTATTAATGTTATCAGATACGATGTTGAGCTATGTGGTCACGAAATCACTGGCCACGAACGAGTTACAAAATACCAGAAATTATATCAAAAGAGTCAAAACCTAAGGTCAAGCTGAATCTGGAAGAAATACATGAGCCAAACTCTTAAGACAGGAGTTAAACTCTGGAGCATTTCTAAATAATACCTTGCATTTTTATTTATTTAAAAGTTCTTTTTTTTTTTCCTTTCAAACTTGTCTTCTCAACAACACTTTGGGGGAGAGTGCAGACAGGGACATCCAGCCCATTTCGCGAAGGAGGAGACTGAGGTTCGGAGACTTAAAGTGAGCTGACGACATGACAGCAGCTGCCAGAGCTGGGTTTCCGACAGTCGTTTCCAATTCTTTACTTAGTGTCCTGTATTGTGGGGTCCTTTACTATCCTAACTAGGGTTTGCTGAAAAGCAGAACAAGATAAAAGCGCATGTGCAGGAAGTTTATTTGGGAGGTAATCTTAGAGAATACGTAGGAACGAAGGACTGAGTTGTGAAATTGGGATGGACGGAAGCCAGTGCAGGGTGTAGCACTGAGTTTACCACTGCTTTGGACCACGAGCCCTTGACCCCATGATACTTCTGAGAGGCTTTATGATTGCATCTCTGAACTTTCAAGGGGGTGGAGGGAGCATTTAAAACCTGGATCAAGGGTGGTCCCATAGGCTTCAGCCCTCTGCCCTTGCTTTCTGCATTGCACTATGAGAGCGCCCATGGCTTCCCATGGACCCCCAATGACAAGGTGGTAAAGAAGCTCCTGAAACAGAAAACAAGAAAAATGGCCATACTATTTAACAGCTCGAGTTCTTGGGTCAGAATCCTGGCACTGTCATCTGTTGTGAACTGGGGCAAGTTATTTAACCTCTCTGTGCTTCCATGTCTCTGTCTGGAAAGTGGGATGAGAGTAATAGTCACTTCCTGTACGCTATTGTTGACTGTGTATCCAGCACTATAATAAGAGTTCCACACACCAGTAAATCAGGTATTATGTATCCTTGTTTTACAGATGAGGAAACTGAGGCACAGAGATTGAGTACTTGCTCAAGGTTATATAATTACTAAGTTGCAGAGCATGAATTTGAAGAGGTCTGTTTCACTCCAAGCTCATTTTATTAACAACAACATTTCTTCTTTGCTTCTCGTTAACATTTATTTTTTATTTCCAGGGTATGTGTTTTTAAACCCTGTTCAGGTTCTGGAGATATCAGACTGTTATTTTTTTGGATTATGTGTTTAATCATCATGTTTTTAAAACATCCCTCAACAAGTATTCTTTTTCAGTTCTACCCTCCGGGGCCGTGCCGACCTTTTGCCGAGCCTTGACTTTAATATGACAGTGGTCTCGTGTTTTGCAACACAGGGCAAGTTCCTTCGGCCAAGAATTACCTTAGTGGGTCACAGGACGCCCAGATTATGCAGGATTTCAAGGCATTCATACATCAGCATAAATCATCCTTAAATCTCTGGGTAAAACAAGGTCAGCTCAGTCTTAATTCTTTCTCTAATTTTTGGGTTCAGTTGTAAAGCTTTGATATTCATTGCCGGGAAATTGGTAGGTTTCATAGAAAAAATAAATTCTTTAATAGTTTGTGTTGTCTCTTAAGGGTTGGAGGAGCATTCAGGAGGGGCTAACAGTGATTCAGTTCAGCCATGTGTTAAGTAACATGCTTTTGCTCTTTTATTTAATTATCACCAAAAGTAATGAGGCAAATACTGTTATTTTAGTTTTTACAGATGAGCAATCTGAGACTCAGGCTTGTCCAAGGTCACCCTTGAATTAGTAGGTGGTAATTTTGGAATTCAAGCTAAAGCCGGTCAGATTCCATAGTTTGGCATCTTTTCACCATGTGATGCTTGAGTCATTAGAATAAATTGGTCCATTTAAAATAATTTTTTAGCCTATTGTTTTCTAAACTCTGGAGCCATGAAATCAATTTTGTAAATTGCTATTGACATTAAAAATGCCAGAACTGAGTAAAAACTATTAGAGTACATTTCACAAAATAAGAACAATTACTGTTTTGTGAAACTTCTGTTTTAGTTCTATATATGTACATGTACTCAGTTATGTCTAAGAATGTGTGACCTGCCTTGCCTTGTGAGAGCACTTTATCGCAGGTTGCAATCAAGGACCCCTATCCCATCCCTCTCTCTCGTGCTCTGGTCCAGACCCTAGTCCTATAGACTTCTCGTGTTCTCAGATTTAAAATTGACCCTTTCCCCTTCCTTTGCAGCCCTGCTCCTCCTCCTGTGTGTGTTTTGTGTCCCAGGTAAGGGAGTCATGATCATCACATCATGATCATCCTTAACCATGGCTACTTTCTTAACTATCACATCTAATCTTCTTGCCAGTTATATCAAATTTACTAATGAACTAAATCTTGAAACTCTCCCTTCTACTCCATCCTCCCCTGCTGTTGATTTTGGAGGCAAGGATGCAGTTTAATTCAAACCCGTATTCTGAACAACCAGACAGCTGCAACCCCTTTGTCTTTCCCTTTCCAGCCTGGCTTTGACGATGCTGCCAGAGTACAGCCTTGGGGTTGCTCACTTATTATTGAAGAATTAACTCATTTGTGTTCTTATTTAATATGGATTGAAAGACAGCACATCTGAGCACATTACGCCCCAGTCTAAAATCCTCCCATAGACCCTCTTGTTGAGAGCAGAGGCTCTGCAGAGGGGTGAGCATTTCTTAGGCAGCTTTCAGGCAACGCTTTGGAATGTAGAAAAAAAAATTACTTCTCATATTTAGTCTATTGGCAGAGAAAAAAATATACAATTTATAAATATTAAATACACACATGTTAGGGGTGTAAACTCATTTTTCTTTTCTTTACAGAGAAGGAGGTACAATAAAAACGTTTGGCTGCTGTAGCATGAGCCAGAGGTCTGTATACTCTTCAGCTTTCCATACAAAACCTTTGCAATCTGGTGCCAGTTTCGTTTTCCAGACTGATACCTGGTTGTTTCCCACTTCTTTCTCCCTCTATTTGCACTCTCTGTTTCAGCTATAGTAATCTATCATATTTTCTACATTGGAAGATGTATTTTTTCATATTCTAACATTTCTGAGATGCATTTTGTAGTTATTGTTAAAATTTTCAGCAGCCAGCTTGGGAGGTAAGTTGTGATAAAGGGGTCTCTGACCGTCTGTATGTATATATGCGTGTGTGTGTACATAGCCTCCAAATCCATTATATTAATCTCTTCTGTCTTTGAAATTGCTATTGTGCAAGGATGAATCCTATCTGTCAAAGTCTTCAAGACAATATTTTGTTGTGTGTTTTAAAGAACTTTTTTTAATGCAGTGGGACAGAGTAAAAGAATATAAAAAAACACACTAATAATATTTATAGATAATAGAATTGGAGGCAATTATTTTTTCTTTATACATTCCATTATTCAGATTTTGTGTGGTGATCAGATAGTAACTTTTATCATGACACATTTCATTTATACAGAAGAACATATCACGTACATACCAGCTATAGAAAATAATAAAACAAACACTCAAGTACCCACCCCTGAGTTTAAGAAATAAACTGATGCTTCTGAAGCACCCCCAGTGTGCTCCTCCTGAGTTATAACTTCTTTTTTGCCAAGGGTAACCATATTTAGTTACCCAGGATTTGTGTTTATCATTATATTCTTTTGATTATAGTTTATTATACTCATATGTACCCCCAAATGATATATTGTGGACATTAACATATTTGGGGCTTTATAATAAAGGTGTCCTATGGTATGTGTGTTATCCTGAAACTTCCTTTTTTTTTTACTTGGTATTATGTTTTTGAGACTTATCCACATAGATGCATAAAGCTGTAGTTCATTTTCACCACTGCATGATTTTCTATCGTATAAATTCCTACTCAAATTTATTTATTTTATGTTGACAAATATGTGAGCGATTTCTAGTTATTTTTCTATTACAAACAATGCTGTCATAAACCTCCGTGAGAACATCTCCTGTTACACATGTGCAAGAGTTCTCCTAGGTTGTACCCCAGGAGGGAAATTCCAGGGTCATTGGGTATGTGTGTCTTCCCTATGCAAAGATAATGCCAAATAGTTTTTCCAGTGCAATCACACCAATTTACAGCGCCATCACCAGCATGTGGGAATTTCCATTGCTTCACATCTAGACAACTTTTACTACTGTCTTACTTTTAAATTTTGCCAATCTGTGAGTAGAAAAAAAATCGTATCTTATTGTGGTTTCTGTTAGCATTTTTCTGTTCTAATGAAGTTGAGCATTATGTTTATAGATCATTTGTGTTTCTCTGTTTACTTCTATGTGAAATGTCTGCTTATGTCTTTTGCTCATTTTTTATTGGGTTACTTATTTCTTTTGGTTAAGAGGGATAATATTGCTTTATTATTTATGTGACAAATTTCTTCACTGGTTTATGTCTTATTTTTTACTTTTTTACAAATTCTTTTGATTAACAGAAGCTTTTATGTTTAATGTAGTCACATTTATCAATTGTGTGTGTGTGTATGTGAGAGAGAGAGAGAGAGAAAGGAAGAGAGAGAGAGAGAGAGATTGAGATTAGTGCTTCTGGCTTGTTATTGAATCTTTCCTTATACTAAGATTATAAAGACTTTTCTTGTACATTCTCCACTAAATTTTTAAAGTTTTACTTTTTATATTGAAGTACTTAATCCACTAGAATCGATTGCTATGCATGTTATGAGGTAGTATATATTTCATATTTTCCCCCATAGTGGATACCCAATTTTTTTAGCACCACTTATTAGATAACCCATCTTTCCCCCATATCTGCAATGCTGCATCTGCCATGAACCAACTTGCTATATATTTAGGAAGATATCTTGGCTCTCAATTCTGTCATAATGTCCTGTTTGTCTATCCTTGTGCCACTGCATTAATGTCTTAATACTATAACTTTATAAGCCAGCTGGTAGGGCAAGAATTCATTCAAGATAGGTGCAAATCTTTCCAAGTTTCATAAAAAGTTCTTGTTGATATTTTGGTTGGAATAACAACTCTATAGAGAACTATGAGGAGAATGGCATCATTATGTCAAGTCTTCTCATCCATGAACACAGTGAAATTTTTATTTATTTGGATCTCTTTTAAAAAGTTACTTATTCTGTTTCTTTAACCTAAATATTCAATTGGTGCTTGCATGTCAATGTTTTATCTAATCATCTCGCTCTCTTATCAGTAACATTAATTTGCATTTTTTTTTCAGATTTGATATAGACAATGATATATATGAATACTTCCTATTTTTATCCTTTTTCTTGACTTATGATGTTGGCTAGGACCAATACTGAATACATAACACTCTTATTCCTTCCTCAAAGAAAATGCTTCCAATATCTTACCTTTAACTATGGCTTACTATAGATTTTTGAAGGTACAAATGAGGTCAAGATGTGAAACATGTGTTATAAAAAGTTGTGAATCACTCATACTATATATAACTTCTAATGTCTATAAATGATTGAGAAGAATTTTGGATGCTGAATTAATTTGCAGGAGACATAGAGAAACTGATTGTAATACACAATAAGAAAGTAGTCTAAAGTGTGGGGACACATATAGGCTATTATGGGTAGCTGATTTTATATATATTTATTTAATGTAAGATGTATTTCTTTTTTATCACCCCTTATGAAGGAATAATTAGTGGTAAGCCTGAACACTAATGAACTCTTAGAACCAAGAAAATACAGTCCTTTTTATTCATGACAATGCCTTATTTTTCCTTGCATCTGTTCTTCTGAGTAAATAGTTTTCTCTCTTCATTGACGGGTGAACTAATTTTTTTTAAGACTCAGTTCAAACCATCGTCTTCTGTTACAACTTTCTGAATATCCTCCATGTATGTACAAAACCTGCACTATCAATAAGAAAAAGAAATACTAACAGATATTTCTGTTCTGAGGGTTTGAGTCATTCTTTGCCACTAGGCTGTGAGCTCCTTGCAAAGGAGCCATGGTGTAATCACTTCCATGTATCCTGTAGATAGTGCAATGCCTTACACATTACAGGTAATTATTTTTCAATAATGTTTATCAGAAGAATAAGCTGTGCTTATGGTCATCTACCACATCCTTGATTTTTTCATAATGTATCTGTATGTAATCAGAGATCCACGCCAGAAATGAAACTGAGTGTAAAATCTTAGCAGATCATTTACCTTCCTCCTTCTAAATCCTTCATTATCTGGCTATTCAAATTGGTAGTTGAGGATTGGGGAGGTGTTGGTGGCAGGCTTTTATATCTTTCCTGTTTTCATTCTGAGCAATATTTCACTTATTTTTGTCTGGTCTGATGCTGTTGGGTTTGATTCCTGTGGGCTTCCCAGTAACCAGACCTGTGGTGTAATCTTACACTTAATTAGACAATCATGCAGCAAACCCTGGCCCTTGCCATTTGAGAGATGATTTATTTTTCTTTGTTGTGCTCAGGAAAGTAGAGACTGCAAAGTTATTTGAGAGGTCAAGCAACTCCTTCCCCTGCCCCCAATCATGTTCCCCCAGCCCCGTGCCTCCTTTGGCACTTCTTTCCAGGGGGTGGTTTTCCACTGTGGCATTCAGAGGGAGGCAGGACTATGCTTCTGTCCTCAGGTGAGTGCCCTCAACATAGGTCTGATTATAGCACTCTTCTACTTAAAATCAACAGATAGCTCCTCAAAGCTTACCTTGTATAGTCATCCCTAGGGTCTTGCTCTGGCTTTGCTCTCCCATCTCACCTCTCAGACTACAGATTCATGGAGAAAAATGCCATGAAACTGGAAAATTGTATTATTTTTTAAGCACAGCACTCTATTTCCAGCCCTTTCTTTGAGCGTAGTGTTCTTGTCTGCAATGCTCTTTCCCTGCATCCCCACCCTCCTCATTCTTCTTGGGGTAATCAGCTCAGTATGACTTTTCAAAGTTCTGTTTGTGTCTCTTCCTCCTGGAAGACTTCCATGACTCCCCGAGCCTGGGATGAGTTCCAATCTTCCTTATTCTCACTGAGTCCTCTTGCCCCATTATCTAAGCACTTGTGTCATATTTTATTGTAATTGTTGATTTATAGGTCTTATCTTCCCTGCAGAGTATAAACTCTTGGGAACTAAAGTAAAAATGCTGTCAATGTGCCTAACAGAATGCCTGGCACAGAGTAGGTCTTAGGTAAATATTCTTATTAAATAAATTAATTAGTCAAAGAGGAGATGAAGGGAGCCTAGACGTGTAAGATGCAGGAAAGGGTCTGGGCTCTTTTTTATATGCGAGGTGGGAAATGTTGAACAAATAGGGAGGTACACTGACCAGGGGCAGCCAGGGTGCTATTCATAAGAGGTCCTAGTGTGCTTTTAAAGAGAGACAGTGATTGGAGCCATTTGGTCTGATGGTTGATCCTAGGACCTGAGACCATTTTAATGAGAAATGATGAAATAACAACTTTATATCCTGCAGGGAAGTGTAAATACTGGATAGAAAAAGGAATCACTTCAAGATTGCTGGTATATAAAACTACTCTTCAACACAGGTTGGTGGGTAGTAGAGAGCAATGGACTGAGCAAGTTCAGTGTAGAATCTTTCAAATTATCTTCTGGTGTGAGTCTAGGGAATTGTGTGAAGCCCAAAGGGAGACAGAGATTGTGGGGAATTGAAAGATGAAATTGGGTAAAAGAGTCATATCACTAGAGATTCCATTGTGTACCAGTAAAATCTGGAGTTTAACACCCATGGAGGGGGGGGGTACTTTTCCCATACTAGGATGAGAGCCGTAGCCTTGTATGTAGTGACCGTCGGAATGAAATGGATAACTTGCTTCTAACAGTCACCTTAAAATAGAACATCACTCTGGCAAAATGATCCAAATTCCTCCTAAGATTCAGCCACATGTGCCATTCCCTGCTCAGTTCTGAACCAGTTCCTTGACTTGTAGTCATACCTGGTCCAAGCACTTCTGGTCTGGCCTTGATGAGCTTCATCTATTTGCCCCGCCTGCCTCACTTAGCTATTTGACACTAGACCTCACTTCCTTGGCTCTGCTCCCAAGGCCTCCAGACAGTAATACTGGTTATCCTCCTCATTATCCTGCCTCTTTTTGTCTCCAGCACACATCCCTGCCAGTGTACCCCAACCCCGGCACACTCTTTCCTAGTGCTTTTTTTCCGCTCTTCCTAACAGATTTGCCCAGTCCTATAAATGAAAAACAGATAGAGTAACGGCTTCACATCAACAGGAATGCATAATGGTCCATAACCTGTTATCTGAGTACTAACCCATTTCTAAAGCTCCTAAGGAAGGAGAGGGCATGGCTGGCCATGTTGATGCCACATATCCCACTTTCCTAGCCACCACCAATTTCAGTATAGGTGAGCACCTGAATCAAGAGCAATTTATATGTAGGAGGAGAGCTGAAAGAGATTTGAATCCCTAGAAACAGATTCAAAGAATGTAGTCAAACAGTGGTGAGTGGTTGCATTTTAAGCTAGTTACATGTGGTGACTAAGCAGAGAAATCTGGAGGTCAGAGATGGTTGGGAGATTCTAACAGGATCACATAGAACTAGAGATCCCACAGCTGTATTGGTTTCTGTTGATGTTCTGCGAGGTCCAACTGTATTTTGTTTCCATGCAATGCCCATGTATCCCCTTTATTACCACTCTGTTTTTGTTTTATTTTGCTTGAGAACCTATTGTTATTTTGCTTGAGAACCTATTGTTCTCACAACCAAAGAACCCTGACTGGAATGAGGTTGTGGGGTGGGATGGAAGGTTATCAGTCAGTGGGGTTGGAGCATCGGAACTGGAGTTTGATGGACACTTGACATGCACAGGGTGAGTTTTGGGAGGAGAAGTTTGACAGAGAGCAGATGCCAAGAGTAGATGAAGAGGAAGACTGTTGCTGTCTTTTGGGACCAGAAGAGCCACCAGCAAGAGTACCCTGATTACAGAGGCAAGGCTGGGATGGACTTCCACTCTGGGGCTTGAATCATTTTTGGGATTCCTTTTCTTGACGACCCCCTTTGGCTGGCATGGTCTGGGTGAGTTCTCAATTATTGTTAGCATTAATGTGCCAGACACTGAGATAAGTGTTTTATATGCATTAATCTGTTAATTCTCACAATATTTTGAAGTATGTCTTACTACCATTTGCATTCTACGGATGATGAAACTGAAATTTAGGAATAAGCTACATGCTCCAAATCACATAGTGAAAGTGGTAGAGCCAGAATCAGAAAGCAGACCTACGTGTGCCAAAGCCCATACTTCTCAGCATTACTTTATACCGCCTTTGACCATGAGCGTCACAACAGACTTCATTTTACGCCTGTCTGATGACTTTCCTGCTTTCAAACGGCCGCTTTGAAAAGGCACATAGTTTCCCATGCCCTGCTTCTCTCCCTACAGCCAGGTCATGCTGGATCTTGGAGGTGTTTGTTGACTGCTCCCAACAAGTGCTGCCAAAAGGCATTACCAAAATGTAAAATGATTTTCTTTTGGAGGAAAAAAAAAACATGAGTAATAAGAACTGGATTCCAAAAGCAACAAGCATTGAACTATTTTTTATTCTTCAAGAAATGTTCAACTGGAAAGGACAAGGCTCTGAAGCTGCTGTTTGAAGTTCAGACTATTTTTTTCAGACATTTCAAACTTTAAATGATGAGATCAGAATTCAGATTTATAGAATGAATGCAGTCCCTGTCATCTTAGGAAGATGGGATGACACATATTGCAATGTAAGGGGGAGCTGAGATGCATTTTCTTGGTTGCTCTGATGTCTTAGTTTCCCCAGTTGCTAGGGTAGCTTTAAGTTTCTCAAGGAAAGCAGAGAATTTTAATACAATTTATTTATTTCACTGTAATTTCAAAAGCTGCAGTTTTCCACTAAGGTGGTCTGGGCCCATTGCAGCTGCTTGCTGGGAGAAGGAACTTGACCAACCTTCTAATTTTTGCTGGGCCTCATTGCTCCTTCTGCTAAAGGGTACAATTGTACCCACATGACAGGTGATTTAGGATTGGAAACAAGGATAAGAGATGTAAAAGCTCTTTAAATTGTAAAGGGCCCTTTAATATAGAGGATTATTATCACACATTCTTCTAGGCCATGTTTCCTATTAAGGATGTGGTTTTGGCATGCAGACCCAGCAACAATGGGCATTCATTCATTCAAGAAACATCCATTGTCATCTACTATCCATTGCTCACATTATATCTGAAAAGCCAACTACAGTGACTAAGACCAATGTAAAAGCTTTCCTTACCGGGCTGGTCTGGCTGGAGGCACAATTTATTTTGCTCACACAATTGAGGCACAATTTTATTTTATTTAGTTTTGGTTACAACATAAAGAAAACCCTGGCATAATTGGAGATATATAATAAATCTTAGAAGAGGTGTCTTCCCATCCAGATTTGGGAATAAGAAATGCCTTGCATTCTGGTACTGTTGTGGACTGAGTTGCGTTCCCTCCTCCAAGTTATTTGTTGAAGTCCTAATCCTCGGTAGCTCATTTGACTATATTTAGAAATAGGGTATTTTAAAGGTACTTAAGGTAAAATTAGGTCACATGGTAGGCTCTAATCTAATATAAATCCTATCCTTGTAAGAAGAGGATATTAGAACACAGAGATGCACAAGAACAGATAAAAGACCATGTGAAGTCAGGGGGTGAAGACAGCTATCTGCAAGCCAAGGAGAGAGACCTAAGAAAAAACAGCCCTGTCAACACCTTGATCTTGGAGTTCTAGCCTCCAGAACTGTGAGAAAATAAATTTCTGTTAAGCCACCCAGTCTGTGGTACTTTGTTATGGCAGCGCTAGCCAACTAATATAGTAGTTTTCCCTTATTCATGGGAAAATGTTCTAAGATCCCCCATGGATGCTTGAAACCACAGATAGGACCAAACTCTATATACTAAGGTTTTCAGATACATATATACCTGTGATAAAGTTCCATTTATAAATTAGGCACAGTAAGAGATTAACAACAATAACAAAAATAAAATAGAACAATTATAATAGTTTGCTGTAATAAATTTATGTGAATGTGGTTTCTCTCAAAAGCAAAATCATGGACAAGGGGCAACTACTTCACAGGCACTAAATAGACATTCAAAAATATTTGTTGAATAAATAAGTGAATGAAAACGATACTTAGCTAAGTCCTGTTCCATGGGTAGCAGTTTGCCAGGCTAAGGGTGTGTGTGAGCGAAGAAGGATGGCTAGAGTATTCCAGGCAAAGGGAACAGTATGTGGAAGGCATGGAGACTTGTGAGAACAAAATGTGTTCAGCACAACTACAGCATAGAGAACATGGTTGGGTGGCAGGAGATGAAGGTGGAAGGGTAGTCAGGGACCAGGTCTAGTTGGGCCATGTAAACCAGGCCAGGGAGTGGTTAGAATACCTCCTGGGGTTCCTACTGTCCTAAGATAAGACACAGTTGCACATTTTGTACGTATGTCGTTATGTAGCATACAATTCAATGAAGACTGCTACCCTGACTACAATGGGCTGGACACATTCAAGCTTCACAAAAATCTATGGGTTCTATTATCACCCATTTTAGAGATGAGGAAATGAAGGCTCAAAGAGGTTGAATAATTTTCCTAAGGACAAATGACTAGGAGGTAACAGAGCAGTATTCAGACTTACTTAATGTAGAGTTTGTTCTCTCTGCACAGCTGTTAAACCTTTCCAGATGTACCCAGCTCTGGCCAAGGCATCTCTCACTTGACGGTTTAGGTCTTTAGAATTGGGTTAGAAAGTTGTCAAGAGTGAAGGCCTTCTGTTTGCTACATGGGATGTATCTGTTTGTGTGTGTGTGTGTGTGTGTGTGTGTGTGTGTGTGTGTGTGTGTGTATGTGTGTGAGTGTGTGCACGTGGAACCTGTGGCTGGATTACATAAGTCTTCGTGGACAGCAAGATTGAAAGTGAATCTTCCTTCTAGGGCGCATGGTTGCTGTCAGAGAGATGGGAAGATTCCACTGTTTCAGGCAAGAGCAACTGCAAATATCATTGAAAAGACCATTGCAACTGGGGCAAGAAAATATTGCCAGGATTTCCGCAGGAACATTTTCTTCGTCCCTCATCTTTCCATGTGGAAGCTGTATAGCAAGACCACCTCCCTGGCCTTTCTCCTCACTCTTTCCTTCTTTGCTTCATCAAGAGGAGCCCCACTTTGGTGGTGGATATGGGAGGCAGTATGCTTGCCTCCGGGAGTGTGTGCCCTGCCTCCCTCAGCAATGCCTATGCAGCCTGTTCTCCTGAGAGCCAGCAGTTTCCAGCATCCCTTGTGCCATATGGGTGAGTTTCATTTCAGGCCAAAGTGTCATTGACTAGCTTTTCTGATTATATCTTAAGTCATATCCTCCAATCTAGCCTTTATCAATATATCTACCTAGCTCCCATCTTTATTTTAGTTGGCTCTGAGTTACAAAAAGAAAGGCACATTGTTTGCTAATCCCCCCAAATCCTAATGCATTAGATTAGTAACAAAGACATGCTGAATGTGGGTGCAGGGTGCTCAGGCGACGGAGGGCAGAGATGCTCTAGTTAACTCTTCACCGTGCATTTCCTGCCACTTCTACACATTTTCCAGTGGGTTTTTGGAGAGTGGAAATTTCGAGAGTGGGGATTTTAAGAGATTTTCAGCTTGTAAGCCACCTGCAGATTTATTATTAGGTATTTCCCCCATTATATATTTTGATACCTTCGTATTAAGAATGCTGGTAGGAGAGGTGGATACGTGGTGTGCTTAGTGCTGTGAAAAACAGGGGTTGGCAGAGCAGGTGTATCTGTTATCTATTGCATAATTATGGTGTGTAACAAACACCATAAAACATCAATGCATATGATAAAAAGTATTTATCTGTCAAGAGCTAGCTGGGGATCTCTGCTGATCTTGTTTGGGCTTCTTTACATGTCTGGGGTTGGTTAGCTGTTAGTCGATGATGGCCTCAGCTGAGGTCACTGGGGTAGCTCTGCCCTGCTCCGAGTGTCTCTCATTCTTCAGCAGACCAGCCCAGGCACGGCCTTATGACAATGGCAGAGGTGTAAGTGAATAAGAAAAAATGTAGGGCTGCTGTGGCCTAGCGTCAGAATGGCATACCATCCCTCTTATGTGGTCATATTGGCTAAAGTGAATCACATGGGGGTAAAGAATGGACTCTGTCTTTATGAGAGAAACTCTGAAGTCCATAAAGACAGGAAAGAGTAAAATGAGGGGGCATCAATGCAATCAATCTAGCACAGCAGGGGAGAGAAGAAATCCTGGTGAAAAGGACACACCCCACACTGCTCCCATACCAGCAGGGTGACCTGAAATAAAGAGTGTTGATAAACCCCTGCCCAGGGCTGCTATCAGCCAGGATGCACAGTCTGGCTCTGCCTGTTGTGTTTGGCTGGTGTCCATTTTCATTGGTCAGTGCTTGTGTGGTTCTGGTTGTTAAAACTTTTGAATGTCAACCTTGCCTGTATCTATTCATTAACCAAATATTTCAAGTTTTTAATTCTTGAAGAGTTGTTATCCATGTCATTCTGTCCATTGGTTCAGGGGGCTCTTTCCTAGCAAGGTTTCCTGCTCACCCTCTCTCCAGTCTTTCCTCTATTGACCTCATAGTACAACCAGAGTTGTCTTTGTAAAACAGCCCTGCCCCTGCTTAAAATTCTCCATGGATTTCTGTACTTTGTCTATTATTTGTCCCATCTACAGCCCCTACTCCAGTCACTTAGATGATTATAGCTGTTTGTTTCAAATCACTGGATCTTTAGTCATACTAGACATTGTGCTCAGAAGTCCTGCCCAACCTCCCTTCGCCATCTCACTCCCACACATCCTTCAAGAGGTGGCTTAGGAAACGCTTCTTCCAGGAAGTCCACCTTCCCTTATCCCTAGGTAGGTGGAGTGAGGCTTGCTTCACTGTGTTACTGTAGCCACCCAGATTTCCCTTTAGCATGGCATTCACCATGCTGTATTTAATTCTCTTTTTCCATGTCCACCTCCTGCTCCAGAGTTGAGCTTTTGGTGGGTAGAGATTCAGTCTTATTTGGTTGGTATCCGCAGCACCTCTGACAGAGCCTGGCATGCTATGGGTCTTCACTAATTTTTTTTTGTTTTAATGAAAATAGGTACCCACATTTTATACACACACACGCACACACACACACACAATATTCTGGCATTATCCTATGTGCCCATGTGCATGCGCGCGCGCGCACACACACACACACACACACACACACACACACACACCCTCCTTCCTCCTCCCCAACTCCAATTCTCCCTCTCTTTCTCTAGTGCATCTCAAACACATAGGTACCCAAAGGGTTCATGGAGGGTGCTAAGTAAAGCAATTGAAAGCTTCTGCTTTGATGTCTTTTTATTTCAGGAAGCTACTTGAACGGAGGGTAATTATTGCTGTTAATAGCAATCATTTCCCCATAATCTGGTTATACGTCCTATTTCATTTTAACGATCAGAGCAGCTGTCTTTAAACAAGTCTGGATGGGCCTCTGGGGAAAGAGCTTCCTGAGATATATCCTCTTTGGTGTAATTACTTCACTGCTGGAACATGTTTGAGAAGAAAGTTGAGAGTGAGGAGCAGGGTGGGATGCTACCCACCTCAACACCCTGGAATCTTCTAGAACACAGAACTTTCTGGTGCTTTTCCACAGTAACCACACTGTGCCTCATGAGAGGAAAGGTTTCTGATCTCACCAGCTCATTGTTCTTATGAGCAATGAGATGCTATCTGGAGGAAGGGCCACAACTCCAAGAGCAGGCATCCCTTTTTTAAAAAAAAAAACAAAAACAAAACAAAAAAAACCATATTTCTTCTTGAAATGAAATACTTTTCCACCATCAAAATACTATAACCTGTGCAGGCCCATATCTGAATTTATGTTGATAGCTTATTTAATTTTACCTTTTGTGGGGGGAGGGGTGGGGGCTGGATGAAAAAGGGGAAGGGGTTAAGCAGTACAGATTGGTAGTTATGAAATAGTCACAGCGATGTGAAGCACAGCATGGGGAATACAGTCAATGATTGTAATAACTATGTATAGTGCCAGGTGGGTACTAGACTAATTAGGGGGATCACTTCATAGATAACATAAGTGTCTAACCACTACGTACACCTGAAACTAATATAAAATAACACTGAATGTCAACTGTAATTGAAAAATAAAAATTTTAAAAAGGCTTCGTTTTTTTTAATTGACAGCGATAACATGGAAACCACCAACTATATCAATATCTATCAATGCCTCTCAAATATTTTTTCCTTCCCCAAAACTTGTTGTACCGAAGGAAATTAGGCTGCTACAGATGGTTTTACCCGGCCTCCCCCAAAAAAATCCCACAGGATTCTAGACTTTGTACGTTTGCTAAACATTTGCTAAATCTATGGCTGCCAGGTCACTAGTTGGGCATACTCTCTTTGGCTTCCAATGGTTTGGAGTTTCCTCTGGAACCATGCAGCAATGCTTGGTAACATTAGCTCTGGAGTCAGTCAGATCTAGATTTCAGTCCCTTCTCAGCCGCCACTAGGTTCTGTGACCCCAGAAAGGCCCTGTATCACTGAATTGCTGTTCCTTATTTGTAAAAGATAAATAAAAATACCTATCTTATGTGGCTGACCTGATTGAGGCAAGGTGACAGGCCAAATAGATAGTAAGTAACTGCTTCTGGTCCTTATTTTTCTAGTGGTCTTGGTGAGAGAGACTTAATGATCTGAATAAACATACCTGGGCAGAAAATGAAAATTTCAGAAATCTAATGAGGCAGGAATAATGGCCTCTTATGAAACAATAGATTTCAACTGAATTTCATCTTTTATAAGTCACAAAGAGGCAGAGATGACCTGCTGGTCAATGGTAGACTCATGTGAGAGAGAAAAGGATGCCCTTGGCATTTTCCCTCTAGCTCGTTGTACGGTATAAAAAGGCTAATTATGAATATCAACAGGTACTCTTATCAGGAAATTCCAAGGGATCTTAAAGCTCTGTGCCAGGAACTGGGGCAAAGACCAAATATATATATATATATTTTCATATCACAGTACCTGATTGAGGACTTAGCTAGCTCTAGACTCTTGAAATTTAACTGGGTTAAGGTATATAGTAAATACTTAGGAACATTAATTACCTTTCCCTAACCAATTGGTTAAATTAAAGTGCTAGATACATTCAGGGGTTCTCTAACTTTTCATCAATAAAGACCTCATTTATTTAATACCAGAATGGAGGTTATGTTTTGAAAGATTTTGCTTCTCAAAATGATAAATTAAAAATGAGGGGAAACTTAACACATTATTTATAGCTTAAAAAATAATGGAAAGAGACACAGAACAGATTATCTCATGTTTAATACTATGACCCCATCAAATTGTTAGACTTCCAACCAAAAGGCTAATCTGTGTGGTTTTGCCTCTGGAAAATGAATGTCTTTGTATTATGCATCAAAAATGTCTGAATAGAAAGAAAGAACATGGATAATATTAGAAGTCTCTAGGTGACAGAATTCAGAGCAATTTTAAACTCAGAAAATACAAGTAAAAGTAGAAAAGAATGAATATATGTTAGACGAGACAGGTGCGTTCAGGATGATATGGCTGTAGACTGAATGCATGTCTATTTGGCAAACCTGAAAATCAGAAAAGTGACTTTTAAGTATACGAAAATAAATAACTTAAAATGGCTAATATCTGGGTAGAACTCTAAGGATCTGATCAAGAGCAGATCATTTTAAACATTCTTTCTAACATTTATTATTTACTTATTTGTTTAACAAATAGAGAACCTTGTCTGGGCGACGATGTCCTGGGCCACGGAGACAGGGCAGTAAAAAGACACTGGGGTACTTGCCTTCATGGGGCATATGCTCTGTAGCTCAAATTGATTATCATATTCATATCATCTCATATCCTACATCAATTATCATATTAAGAATACTTTTCATAAGTATGCAATAAATGCTATGCTAGGACTATGCTAAACGTTTAACATAGACAATTTTAGTTATTCTACTGAGTACCTCATAAAATTGGTGTTGTTATAATCAAAATCTGAGATCCAGAGGGGTTCAGTTTAACTGACCAAGATCATATAGCTACCAAGTGGCAGTAATGGGATTGGTCCCCAGGTCAGGCTGATCCATGCTTTTAACCCATACTTCTAAAACAAGATTTTCTGCTTGCATTTCTATTCCCTCATTGTAAAGAGGTCTTTGAAGCATAGAAATGTGTGTGTGTGTGCGTGTATATAAAATCAATTTTAAAAATAGCAAATAAAATAATGATTGCTGAATTTGGCCAGCTCTTTGGAAAATCCAGGTGCTTCTGGCACTCTTTATTGGCAAGGCATCAAAGTTTCTGTCTTAATTGAAGTTATCCCTGAGACACTGGGCTAAGTAAGCTGTTAAAGAAGGAAACGGTGGTAAATTTCGAGTGTAAAATTGTTGGAAGATATGCTAAAGGAGGAACTTGGAATATCCAGGTTTGGGCAAAAGAAACCCTGAAATACTTGTTTGAAGAGAGCAAAACCCGGTGTTGGGACAGGCAGCAAAATACAACCCAGCTGCCTGATTTTACATAGCAGACCCACCAGCCATACTCAACTGTAGCACTCCGTGATCCTGAAAGACGGCCTCTGAGTTTGGGGCAGCCACCTCCCTTCGATGCACTGAACTTAAAAAACACCACCCAAAGTTTCTCTTTTCACATAGATTCATAGTTGGTTTGAGCGGTAAGACAAGATGAGAAATGGTTGAGTAGGATTGGGGAGAGGAAGGAGTGAGGAAGGTGGGTGGGTATGTTTTCATTCTGCCGGTATTTTTGAACTATGTGCCACATGCTTCACGAATTCCTTTCCTCAGGGCAATGGAAATAAAATTACCTGCCTGAGGAATTTCAGAGTGAAAAATGAACTCACAGCCAGACGCTAGGGTTGCTCCTGGCATAAAGATTTAATGGGGGAAAGAGAGGAGACTCAGGGCAGGGAGCCTTAAAGGAGCAGGAGAAAGAGAACTTGTATTTGAGATTTAAGAGACCTGGGTCCCACATCCTGAGTAGGTCACTCCACATTGTGGGGGCCTCAATTTCTCCATATTTAATATGAGAGTATTAGAGATCAGGATCTGAAATTTTCTTAATTTCTCTAGTAAAAAAATTTGATGATTCCATATTCTGGTAGGGGTAGAAAGGACTTCCTAGTTCTGGATTGGGGGAAACATGAGCTTAGGAATAGCATTTGGCAGAGGAGCAAATGGAGCACCTCTGTCACACTAGCCTGGGTGGAGGGCTGGGCTGTGGCAGAACTGCAGATTACAGGACATGATATCATAGGCAGCTGTGTACCCTCCTGGGCACTAGGAGAAATTGGGTCATGCCCCTTGATTAGTAGCACTCTCCAAAAGGAAGTTGGGTCTTCATCTTTTTTTGTAGTGTGTGATTTTCTCTGAAGTTAGGGGAAATAATTGCCTTCCTTTGACTTTTCCAGTCTCTTTCACAAAATAATGAAGATAATAAAAAGGGAGTCAAGTATATAATCTTGATTATATTTCTCCTCCATCTCTTCTCTTTATTTTCCTTTCCTTCCCTCTTCCCCTTTCTTCTTTCCTCCAACACCACTACTCCCCCATACCACCAAATGGTGACTTGACTTTTAATGTGGACCCTTCTCTGATGGTCCAGCCATTTAGAGCAAGTTATAACTGGTCTGGGGAGGCTCACTATCCTGCTAAGTTCCAGGGGTAGGGGATGAAGGGTGTCACTGGTCGTGCTGACAGAAACTAGGGCCTAGGTCTCTGAATTTCAAATCTAGGGCCCTTCCTCCATAGCTGTGCTTTTCACCACCTCAAAACTAGTTTGTAAAAATTTTGATCTGTCATGGACCAATTATTTAATAAAAGTGAGTTAACAGAGAAATAAAGTGGGGGGAAAAACATACAAACCCCAGTTTTTTATTATTAAGTTCAACAGACATATCAAAAGTACTCTGTCAAATTGCTCTCTCTATATAGTTTCCTCACTAAGTTAATTCCTACAACTCTTCTTAATTTCCAGTGTTTCTTTTGAACAAGACAGTGAGGGAGAGGGAAAAAGGATAGGATTGTCTTTGGTAGGTTTTTTTACAGCAAGTAGAGGCCATTTTACATGGTCTGTTTTCCGAGACCATTTACCAATGTGCTCTTTAAAAAAAAAAAAAATTCCTTTACGTTTCAAGGCTTTGTTAGATGTAAATTTTCAATTTCCATTTATCTTACAAGGAGCAGTTTGGACTAGGCACGAATACGAAGTAAGAGAAAGAATGCTGGGCTGGAGCCCCTGGGTTCCAGGATTGTGTTTTTCACTATTTTGCCATGTGATTTTGGGTGAATGACTTATCTTGACTATATATCTGGTTCATTCCAGTTTGTCTGTGTAGCCCAGGCTCTACTCAGTTGCTCTGGATGACTGTGATAATCTTCTGTCTCCTGGTCTCTCTACTTTCACTTCACCCCTTTCAGCCCACCCTCCAGCTTCTAAAGGGCTTCAATGATGTTCCTTTTCCTTAAAAGTTATCCTCTCACCTTCATTTTGCATGTTTTAACCCCTCTGAGACTCAGTTTCTCATAGAGAGAGGGTCAACAATAGCCTACAGCTGAATTATTGTGAAGGTTTGATGAGATCTGTAATACATCGTTCTAAATGCAAGAGAGAACCACCACCACCACCACCACAGCACCACCACCCACCAACATCATAGTGGAATAGACCCCAAGAACCCTGCTCTGCCTCTGAAACGTGGGCCAGAAATCCCACTCTTTGGGAAACTCAAATGCTGGAAGCACTTTTAAAAATCTTTTTTCTCCATCCAAACTTCTGCCTACTGGCCTGGCATGGTGCAAATGCTTTCACAGGCAGCTGGGATTTTAATCCGTGCCAAGAAGCTGCTTGTCCAAGGTTGCTTGGCAATACCTAATCCTCTGAGTCCCCCACCTCCCACACATCCACTCTTTCAACATTCAGTCTTTCAAAGGACATCTGCAAATAGACTCCTGTTTTATCTTCAAATAAACTTTAGAAATCACCATGGTATATATTATTTCTCTATGAGTGATAAGGTAACTGAGGCCCAGAGAGGTGAAATGAACTATTCAAGGTCACACAGCCATTTTGCAACTCAGGCGGGAGTAAAACTCAGATTTTGCAACTCAGATCTTTTAACTTTTGGTCCTATACTCTTTCCTCTTCCATATTAAATATTTTTAAATGACTTTTTGTCTTAAAATTTCCCACACCTGGTCCTAACTCCAAGTAAAATTTCTGTGTATAAAGTTAGAATTATGGAGCTGAGAGGGAAATTGGTGGGGAAAAATAATCTCATGCTAATGGGTTTTGATTCTAGACAGGAACCTTTAAACTGAGAGAAAAAAATCAAGCTACAGATTAAATCTCTGAAGAGCAAAAGAAAACAACATTTTATATATATGTGTGTGTGTATACATGTATATATATGTGTATGTGTATATATATATATCTGTGTGTGTGTATGTGTATATATATATATCAGAAGGACACTGGGCTATGCTACCACGATATTCAATTCTAACATATTAATTTCAAGGAACACAAAGACTGTTGACATGAGAACTTCTGCATGGATATGAGAAAAAATATACTTTACTAAGATTTGAGACCCTTGAAATAACTTCTTTTCTTATTCTTTTTTCAATTTATTCCTGGCTCTCTTGTTCTTCTTCCATAAAATAAGAGAGTGGGTGTATCACTTAGATTAGGCTAAGCTTGGCTGCTGTAACAACAAACCCTTAAATATTAACAGATTGCAGTAACAAAGCTTTATTTCTTGTTCTCTTAGATCGGCCCTTGACTCTGCTCCAGGCTTCTTTTATCCCGGATCTTTTCATGCTTCATTCCTGGATCATGTGTCTCTGGGACATGCCAGTCTCATGGCAGAGAGAAAAGAACCAAAGCAGGACCATTACTTGGAAATGACACATATTATTTCTTTCACATTTTGCTGGCCAAAGAGAGTCACATGGATAAGTCCATTGTTAATGGGGTGAAAGTTATGATTTTCCTGAAGGACAGACCCAACAGGCAAAGACCCTGTAGGAAGAAACAGCATATATTTTGACAATAATGCAATCTATTAAAATGGTGTTAAACTTAGTATATCCAATTATTTCCTAAATATTTATTTTTGATGTTTCACCTCAAATTCAACATATATAAAACTTAACTCATCACCTTTGCTCCTCAAATATACACCTCTTCCTATGTGTCTTCTCTACAGAAAGGGCACCACCATCTATCTACCCCGATCACCTAAACCAGAAGTGAGGAGTAATGCTAGACTATTTCTCCTTGGTCTCATGTCCCACATCCAATTGTTAACTGAATCCTGTGGATGCTGCTTCTGATTTACATCTGCTGTTCATCTTCTCTATATTTCCTTCACCATGTCATAATCCAAGCCAGGGTTATTGTAGGTCTACTACAATAATTTCCTCATGACTCTCCCCACCTCCACCCAACCTCTGGCATCCAGTGTGGGGTATGAATTTGAGGAGGGAGAATGTTGTGAAACACAGAAATTATTGCAAAATCAATAAATTACTCCTGAATAAATGGTCAGTAAATTTTTTACTCTTGAGTCTATCATGTTAAGTGAAATAAGTCTGATGGAAAAAGTCAAGAACCATATAACTTAACTCATATATGGAATATAGAAAACTGAAAGCAACAAATAAATAAGACAAACAAAACTCAACAGTATAGTGATTATCAAAAGGAAAGGGTTTAAAGGGGGTCAAATATATGTTTACATAAGGAGATTTGACTGTGGATGGTGAACACAATGCAATATACAGATAATGTATTATAAAATTGTACACTTGAAATCTATAAAATTTTATTAATTAATGTCATCCCAATTAATTTAATAAAAAAGTATTTATCTTTCTCTTTTGCTTTTTTTTCCAAAGGGGAAGGAATAGGAGATAAACACATTTAAGAAGAGTTGACATTTCTCCCCATTAAATATTAACAAATTCTGCAGTCCTGAATTTTAAGATGTTAGGAAATGAAAACTATTGAAAAAACAAGAACTCCCATTGTCTGAAGCAACACATTTGACTGGTCTGTTCACCTGGAAACAGACCCACCTGATGTGAGAAATGTGGGGCATTCTTGTTCACTGCTGCTTCTCTCTACACCTTCCTGGCCTCCCAGTTTCTAGGATCTCCAATGGGAAAGACAGAGCAGAAGAATGGGTGGTGGATAGGGGCTTGGTCAGGAATGGTGAACCTGGGCACAATTAACGCCTGCCACTTCTCCAGATGTTAGTGACATAAAATCAGAGAGACACACTATAGGATGGGATCCCAATGATCAAGGAGTCCAGCTTCCACATTGAAAGTTGAAGAACTGAAGAATCAGAACAGGGAAGTGGCTTGCTCAAGGTCACCTAGCAAGTTCGAAGCAGGACTGGGGCCAGAACCCAGGACGCTTTTGTACTGCAACAGTCTGTGATATGGAGCTAGAGCATGCTGAGAAGAGACATAAGCCTTGTGTATCTAACTCTTTTTGTGCACTTCCTTTTTCATCTATTTCATCTTCTTTTATCATTATTAATCTTAACATCATTTGGCCTATTTTCAGACACAAGAGATACTTCTGGAATTCTCCACTGGTATGTTTGCATTTGACTTGACAGCTGTGTGAGACACATTGTTGGGAAGTGGGCCGGTCTCTGTTCAAACCCTGGCTCTACTCACTGTGTGATCTTTAGCTACTACTTTGTCTCTCGGAGCCTTGGTTTCCTCACTTAGAAGACAGGAATAATAATAACAGATGCTTCCCAAACTACTTTTTATAAAACGAAATAAGAAATATGTGTAATTACTTAGCATTGAATTTGATAATTCAGTTTGTCACACTTCTCCTGAAGTACTTGCTCAATGTGAGGCACCAGGAAAATAAAGATTTCCAGTGTCATCCAGCAAGCACAGGCTACAAGGAACTCACTGATTACATGCTGGCCTTCTCCGCCCATCACTAATCAATAAATACAGAGTGACAGAAAGGCAGTGAAGCAAGCATGCAAAAGGCAAAGAGGTATGACAGGAAGGGAGGGATTGATTGTTTCTGGACAGTTGTAGGAAGCCCTCCAGAGTTGGTGATTCTGGAGAATAAGTTTTGAAAGATGAAATAGTATTCTCTTGATGAGGAATTGGGTAATTTTAGGGAAATATGATACTGCGAGTACATGTATTGAGGTGTAAACAGGTATGCCTTTTGAAAAACTATAGTAAGTCATTTAATACAACTAGAGTACAGAACAGAAGTGGGGGTGTGGGTGTCATGGTGAGAAATGAGACTAGAGAGCTTGGTCTGGGCCAGTTCATGAGGGAGCTGCAATGAGAGGCTCAGGAGTAGGAATTCAACGTGAGCCAGAGCTTGCAGGCTGGTGTTTCATTTGATTGACAACAGGCCTTAATTTAAATGGGGGTGAACTCTCCAGTTCTACTTGCTATTGTCTTCCTAGCTCTGATCATACGCTGCTGCTTCATTTATTTGTATTCATTGCCTGGACTTCGAAGACGTTTGAGCTTGAGAGGTTTAAAGTAGAACACTGATGAAATCGGATTTGAGTTTTGGATTGATGTCTATGGCTGGATCCCAGGTGGAATATAGAGGGTAACACTGCCAGCCAAGCATCCCGTTTAGAGACAGTTATGGTAATTCATTTGGGAGATGACAGGATTCTGTTCTAATGCAGGGATAGTGGGTACAGACAGGGGACAATGAACCTGAAAATTATTGAGAAGCAGAATCTACAGGACCTGGTAATAAATTAAGATGAAGATGAGAGAAAGGAACAAGACTGAAGGGTTTTTAAAGGCAGACTGTTATATGGCTAGTATCCTTGGTATCTGGTCCAGAGTTTGATACAACATAAAGCCTTAATAAATAATTCATGAATATATTAATAAATGGGCAAGGGATTTCCGATGGTTCTCAGGTTTCTAACTTAAAAGGAAGCACATAGTAGGTTTTCAATGCCTCCTCAGTTAAATGTTACCTCTCAGTTAATTTAGCTCTTATTTAAATATGAGCAGCACATTTCTAATAATAATGAACTGAATAATTCCTCAAGCTCCAGAAAGCCCATGGAAACCCACTGAAGAAACTTGGCTGGCTTCTGAGAAGCATAAATTAGTGGCACTTGTTAAGAGGGATGTTGTCGGACATTTCCCTTAGGAGACCTGGTCAAACGAGTTCAAACACTGAGTTCCTTCTCTTTCAGAGATAAAAGTTAGGGGATGTCCAAATCTGGGGTTGCCAGGAGGCTAGGCGCCTTCTCTTTGCTTAGCCCTCTTACCACTGAAGCAAAAACAAAGATATAACCAACAACATAAATAAGTGCTCTGTGGATTGAAGAGATAATAACTTTCACTGGCCAAATATTAAAATATCAAAGGTCCAGGAAAGGACACAGTTATTGGCCTTTGATGTACCATAAAGGCCCATTTCATGTAGCAGTCAGGAGTATTTCAGGGCAAAGATGGAGTGATATTTTATGTCACCTCTGAGGCATAAAGGGTACTTTATGAGTCAAAGGAAGCCAAGTTCTCAAATGGCTGGAGACAGGCAGGTTACTAGTTTGAAATCTAAACCCCAACCCAATTCCAAAACAAAATTACTCCCAGCACCCTTGTCTGACAGAGGTTCCCCAGGTTGCTGGAGGCAGTGGGGTGGGAGGTATGCCTCAGGGCCAGGCAGATGGAATGTCAGTTGCTCCACTCACCCTGGGAACCAGGGCCCAAAGAGCCAGTATTAGCCAGTGGGCCCGTGCTTACTAAACCTGAGGCCAGGGAAGGACCCTGGGCCTGGAAGTTGGGAAAAAAATAAATGGACTACTAGATTCTCAGGAAGTGCTTGCTGGGTGAAACCTCAATGATGAGTTTTGCCTCGTTTATACTTCTGCTCTAATGTTTCTTCTTCAGGAACCCATTACGCTCTGTTCCCTCACCTTCTTTTAATTTTCTTCATTTATTATAATATATATCAAGAAGTAAAGCATGCTGTTTGCATTTTTATTGTCTCTTTCACTTTTAGATGATCATTTCCATGTGACATGGGCTGTATATTTTTCTCTGCAATAGAACATTGCCTGACACAAAGAAGGAACTTGTGAACAACTGTCCAATGAATGGATGAATGAATGAAGGCCCCTTATTGTGCTGAGGGCTATGCAAGATGATTCAGACCTTGTCCCTCCTTTCTAAGAACTCAGACTCCAGTGGGAGAGATAGCCACCAAGTACCATGTTATACCAAAATTATTAGCATCAATCTAGAGCAAATATGCAGGATGCTGTGATATACCAAGAAAACACCAAAGGAAGCTCACTGGAGGACACAAAAATCACCCTGGAGAAGGTAATGTTGCAACTGAGATCTGAAGGATGTGTAGGAGTTAGCCGGCAAAGGACGGAAAGAGAGATTTTACAGCAGGAGAGATGGCTTGTGCCAAGTCACTGCACACCCCATAATGTGGCTAAGTAAAGATATGTTGAGCCAATAAATACATCAATGAATGCTTTAAAATTTGCAATAACTTATTTTTCTAATCGTTAATTTGATGATTTTCTAACCATTAATTCAAATAACACATTAATCCCACTACTATGTCCTTTTACTGAATTGAGCTTTAACCTATTTGTTTTGCTCAAAGAAAATATAAACATTCCCAGGAGCATGAGTTGGTTAACATAGGAACTTGAAAAAAAAACAAACAAAAACCCAAAAAATACAAGACAAAAAAGTAGTGAATATATAATTGCTTCCTCTTGCAAACACTCACAGCCTTTTAGAAAAGAAAAAGACTTCAAGTATCATCTAGGGAGATGTGCTGAAAGGGACCCAGATTTTGAAATTGGAAGGATAGAAGTCAAGCTTTACATCAATATTTATTTACCAGACAAGTCAGTTTGTGTCTGTCAGTTGTGATTTCTGAGCTGTGAGAATCAAATGAAAGTACTTAGTGAACCAAAAAGTGATAGACAAATAAGCAAAAATTATTTTTTTCATGTATTTATTATTATTATTATTATTATTATTATTAATGATAGAGTAAAAAGCCCCCTTTTTTGGTATACAGTTCTAAGACTGTTTACACATGTATAGATTTATGTAACTATCACCAAAATCAAGATACAAAAGTGTTCTATCACCCCACCCCTCCAAAAAACCCCTGCCTTATTCTACCTTTTTATGGTCACATCTTCCATGTACCCCTCACCCTTAGCAACTGCTGGTATATTCTCTGTCACTATAGATTTCCGTCTTTTGGTAAATGAAGAATGACAAGTAAATGGATTCACAGAGTACGTAACCTTTTGAAACTGACTTTCACTCAGCGTAATGCCTTTGAAATTCACGCAAGTTGTTGTGTCAACAGGTCATTCTTTTTATTGCAGAGTCGTATTGCATGTTATGGATATACCTCTGTTTATCTATTGATCCATTGAAGGACATGTGGGTTGTTTCCACTTTTTTGGTGATTATGTAGAGACCTACTATACACATTTGTGTACAGGTGTATGCGTGGACGTAACTTTCATTTCTGTAGACTAAATACCCAGCAGTGGGATAGGTGAGTCACAAGTTAAGTATATAATTAACTTTATTAAAAACGCTGAAGTGTTTTCCAGTGTAGCTGTACCATTTTTGCATTCCTTGAGGTGCAATTTAGTTTTCAATAGAGGGAATGTGAGGTCCAGAGGAGTGAAGTGACTGCCTTTCAGTCACAAAGCAAATAAGGACATGTGAGTCAGAGTGCTAGAGTATCACTAAGTCCTAGTCCTGCACCACTTTTATTAAACTCAGATTAACATTGTTCATTTCATAGAGTCGTCAAGACAACCCTTTGAGGGAGGTCTGCTTAGTGATTTCTTTGCTTATCTATTTACTCCATTTTCCAGGCAAAGGGAGAGATGGGAGTTTAAGTGAAGAAGATAAATGACCTGCCCAAGGTCACACAACTCATATATGCTACACAGAGTTTGACTCTAAGTTCATGCTCCTCCCCAAGCACATTTCCCCTCAGTTACTGAAAGTGAGAGCCAGAGGTTTGTTTTAAATGAATCAACATCTCCACCTTTGTGGGTCTGGTACATTGCAGAAGAAAAATGTCTGTGCTTTTATAGATTGAATTGTATGTTTATTAACAACTGCTCCTCAGTTGCTTCAATCTTCACATTATTAAAAAGTTCAAGCTTGGCTCACTGTCATTTTCTTCTCTCTGCTTGGAATGGATTTTTTAAAACTGGGGTTAGGACTGAGAAATGAGAAGGATTTAGGTCTAGGGCCCACTGTGCCTATCAGGTGATTTCATGCCCTTTGGCCTTGTCCTGTTAGCATTTCAACAAGGAGCGGTCCCCATCCTCAGTCTGGGTCAGATAATCTGAGTGGGCAAGAGACCCACTCCAGTTTCAGTGTCCCGTTAGCATCCCATATCTGATTTCATGGCTAAAGGCGTTGAGGTGGTTTTAGTTCAAGGCTGTTTGTGTCAGAAGGGGAAAGCTGACAGATCCCTTTCAGAACTTGGTTTTCATGAGAGGCCTTAAGCATCTCCTTGGCTAAAGTTCCTGGCTTGAGCCTTGAAAGCAACTATCAAAAAGGAATATGGCAAGGTAGGGAGGAAATAATTAAAATAATAATAATAATAAAAGGATAAAGAGTAGGAAACAAAAGGAGAAATGAAGAAAAATGGGAAAAACTAGAGAAAAGAGAAAAGATGAAAAAACCCTATGGGAGGGGGCGGGGGGAGACTTGAAACCAGGTAGTATATTTTGCTCCCTTGTGTTTGTCATAGATTACCCTAGCCTAGCTGGAAGGGAACAGAGTAATTGGACCAAGCTAATTAGATCTTTGTTTGATTTTGTATTTGTTTGTATGACTACTTAGTTTATAACTTGGCAGGGTGTTTTATCATACATGCTCTGCTAACTGGTTTATCTAAACTGAGATTGAGCATGAACAAAGTTGACATTGGATTTGCTGCTTCAGACCACACAGAAGAGGGAAGAAAAGCTTTTCAAGTAAACTCTGATGTCTAAGCACAGTGGCAGACCTGACAGGGAGACCTCGGGGTCTCTTGGAGTCCGAGCACCGCAGAGTGGAGAAGCAGTGCCTGGGCTCAGCAAGCACGGAGTGAGACTGAGGAGCAGCGTGGTTCTCCTCTAAGGATTTGGAAGTTGCACTCAGACAGATCTGACTTTAATTCCTGGCTTAGTTACTTCATACCATTTTGTCCTCTCTGAGCTGCAGTCCTTCCACTTGTGAAATGGGATAATAACACAGACCTTATAAGGCAGAGGCAAGAATTAAATGAAATATCAGGAAAGGTACTTAACAGCCAGTATGGCTTTTAGGAATGGCTCGGTTCTCCCATTGCTTCTTGTCTGGGGAACTATATTTGAGAAAGTCAGCCAGAACACTTATGTGGCTAAGGAGGACTGATACCCAGGTTGTAGTCCATGCTCCAACCATTTATTCACCCTAGTTTCCATCAGAATCAAGTTCTGGGACGTCAGGAAGGCACCTTTTAGTTTCTCTATTGGTAAATTATCCCGGGTTTCAGTTGGGAAATTACATTCTGAGCAATGACTTTCAGTGCTGAGCATTTGCAGTCCCTGTAGCGAGCAGTCTCACATTTTTGAGTTCTGCATTGGCGTGTCCTACTCTGTTGCTCTCACTGATCACTGGGTCTCTAGCTTCAGTTCGATGTTGTCTTCTTTGGGTCTTTTCTCCTCCAGACTCTGGGCTTAGTGCCTCTCCTTGGAAATCATTTGGCGTTCCTCTGATTACACTGGGGACTGTGTTATGCTGTGCTGTATATGTTGGTTTGTTTGCTTATTGGAACTCAAGGTCCTTGAGTTCAAGAACTTGCTTCCATCTCTGAGTCTCTAGTTCCTAACAGAATATCTAGTTGTGTGACTATGCAAGCTACTTAACCTCTTATAGCCTCAATTTCCTCATCTGTAATATGAGTAGTAACAGTTCCTAAAGTTAATGATTTAATACATGCAAATGCTGTCCATACTGTTCCTGGTACATAGTAAGTGCTCAATGTGTATTAGCTAGTATAAATGTCATTTTGAATGATCAAATGAATGAATAAATATGAGTAAGACATGTTCCCTGCTATTAAGGAATTTAATCTAGTGGGGAAATGGGTATAAACAGTTTACAAGGAACAATGTTATATTAAGGTAAAAGTCCATTAAAGATATAATAACAATGGGAAAGATTCATTTAAAATGTGATCATTAAAGTAAAGATGAAAAGTCAAGCAGCATGAAATTGGTGTGTGTGTGAGTAGTGAGGAAAAGAGGGAGAATAGAAAGTATCATAATACAAAGCTTAGGCTATAAGGAGCTGTGAATGAGAATTCTCCAATTTGCTGAGTTTCCTAGCTACCAAAGCAGAAAATTAGGCCTATTTTATATTAAATGTCTTTCATCTTAGCACTAAAAGATTATCCAGGGATTTTTAACAAGGACACCATTGGCATTATGGGAAGGGCAATTTTGGGGGGTGAGACTACCCCATATATTGCAGGACATGGAGCTCCCCTAGTCTCTACATGCTACATGTCAATAGTGTCTTCTAGTCTTTGTGACGATCAAAAAATGCCTCCATACTTCTAAAAATTCCCTTAGTGGGCAGAGCCAGCCCCAGCTGAGAACCACTGAACTTAAACTATTTGGTTTTGAGGGAGGAGGATGTCAAGATTCAAAGAGAAGACCTGGCTGTCAGATCTCACAGGTCAACAGTGTCAAAGCCAGGCCCCGAACTCGTATTTCCCAACTCTAGTTGGTTTCTGTCAATGTTTTTTTCCACAGTGTTTCCTTTTTTAAATTCTGTTGATTTTATTATTTCAACCATATACTGAAGCATAGCCACTCTTTGCATTGAAGATTATGCTTTGATTTCTCAATCTGTGAATGATTATCTTATATGGGGAGACATTGTGGGCGGTGGGTGAGGGGGATGACCAATCATCTCATGGGCAGAAACCAAGGGGCCTCACTGCATTTGGATGCTTTCGGTTCGAGTGAGACGTCAGAATACCTGATATCCTCCTCCACTGAGCCTGCGTCAACATAATTTCCTGAGATTTGCCAGACCAGATAATTGACTCAATTATTCTGAGAATTCAGATGGAAAAGCCCAATTTTTCCTCCTTCAGCTGCATGTATCTGGCAATTCTGATGGAAGCAAATGGAGAAGTGGAGAAGTGTCTCAACCTGTGTGATTATTCTCATAGTTGGGTGTTGAGAAACACGTGAAGATGCTCTGCTAGGTAAGGACAGGCCAGATGTGATCTGGTTCCCTTTGTCAGCCTGAAGGTCTGCTGGAACCCACAGATGGTTTGGAGGGAAGATGTTTGGACTGACAGCTGGAATCTGACCTAAGGTTTCTTGCCTCTGCAGCTTAAGGCTGTGTGACTTTGATCAAATGCAATTATCCTTCAGAGCTTTACCCTGAGAGCACTGAACTCAAATGGTTTTGGGCGGTAATCTCATCAGACAAGAAGAGGGGCATTTGCCTTTTTGAGGCAACATGCCATGGCAGAGAACATTAGTGCTCACCAGCAACCCTGTTTCTTTTCTTCTTCCTGGATAAATAGCTAAACTCATTCCAGCCTCTTGTACCTAAGGTGAGACCAATGGAAGAAGGTAGAAGTGGTATATTCTCCTTTACAATGACACTCACCCTCTTTTTTCTCTTGCATGGCATGGCAGCCTTGGAGGTCACCTGTTGGAGATGCCAGTGTCACAGGATGGGAAGGGTCTGGGCCCTGAACCACCATGAAGAAGATTGTCCACTGAACACTTGATTAGACACGGGAGGGGGCAAAAAGTAAGTCTCAAATTTCAGTGGTTTAAAAATAAAGCTGTGCTTATTATAGATATAGGTGATAGCCTACCCTGAGTAATACAAAAGCTAATACAACTCGGCAGGCTATGAGAAGAAATTAATGAGCACTTCTCTTTTCCTCTCCCAGCCTCGCATCCCTTTCCATCTGTTCTCAGAACTTACTGAGAATTTTCATTTTTGTGCTCCTTCATTCAGTATAATTTGATTCCAAATGTATTTTTCCTCATTGGAGCACCAGTGTTATTTGAGAGGCAAACAAACCTATGGTTGAAGCCTATTTCTGGAACTTACTCTGTGACCCTGGGAAAATCATCTTATGGCTGAGGAAACTAAAGCTCAGAGAAGAAAGTGGGACAAAGATCCCATGTAATTGGATTGTTGTGAAGATTCAATGAAATCATGCATGTGAAGCACCTAGCACAGTGCCTGCTACATTGAAAGTACTTGATCAATGTCAGTTCCAACATTCTTCATTTTCCCTGAAGAGTGAAGAGCTTTGTTTCATGTCAAAAGAATCACTGAGCATGGGGAATGGTAGTTAAGGGATTCAGCCAGAGGTATGCAGGCATTTCCGTTTCCCTCACCCCAATTGTAGCCTAAAAAAACTCTTCTTTTCATGGCATCCTAGATTTGAGGAAGGGTTGTTTCTTCAAGTCTTCATTCTTTGGATACATAGTTGCTCTTCTACTCTGGGTTTCAATTTCTCTTTAGAATGGCAGGTTTTGACTAAATGACCTCCAAGAGCCCTCCAGCTCTGCCAGTATGGAATTCCAACTTGACGTGAGAAGACTAAAAGACTAGAGAGAGAGGCATCAAGGATGGAGAATGGGCTGGAATGGAGGCTCAACTGTATCATATAATGTGTCCCAGAGGACGTAATCTATGTTCTAAGGTCATACAGGAAAGATTTACAGTATTGGAGTTCATAAATAATCACTGGATGGTGTATTCCTTTAAATATCCAATGACACTGGATGCCCCAGTAGTGGAGAAAGCCCATTCTCTGAAACTCTAACGTTACTGTGAACTTCTATAGGATTGAATTCAGGCTTGCTTTCTTTTCCTTTTCTTGTCTTTTCTTCTTCTCCTTCCTCATCTTTCTCTTCTTCCTCCTCTTCTCCCACTCCTTCTTCTCCTCTCCCCTTCCCTCTTTCTCTTCAAGCCTCTTTTCCCTCCCTTCTCCTCCTCCAGTCCTGGTTTGCTACTGCCACTTTCCCATTTCTTCAAAAATTTTGCTTCTTTTACTTTTTTTTTTTGACACATATATTTTATTATCAAGTTTCCAAACCAACTTATTTAACTTGTGTATATTTTTTGCCACCTCTTATTTAACCTTAGCCATCTCTCCAGAAACTACAGGGAGAGAAGGTCATTTTTTGATTACACAGTTCTTAGTGACTTAATAATAACACTGATAACAGAGAGACAGCTTTACAAATTCAAGAGAGATTGTCAGGCGCCATAATTTTAACTACTATTGCAGATAGTTGAGGTTATTGCAGAAAGTGGTTATGAGGATGGGCAGTTCTGAGAAATTCTGGCAAAAACCAAGTTAAAGACAAAGAAGCTCTTTCCAACGCTGTTTATAATCTTTAGGATAATTATGCATTCCAAGTTTTGGGGGACAAAATCATTAACTCTAACATTCTAACCAACCTTGAAATTAACTTCAACCTGAAACTTCAGCCACTGAGCAGACATTTTTTGATGTGCAATTGTGTGTGTGTGTGTTTTCTTTGCAGTAGAAAATTAAGAGCATAATTTAGAATCATATGGAGAGTGTTACCATAGCATTTGATTCCCAAGGTGGTCTTAATTATAATTACGGGGACACAATTACAGGGAAATAGAGAGATTTCACCTATATTAGGCCTACTTCCTTTTCTGCTTCTTAATGTATACAGGAATATTTTGACTAGAAACCACAACACTTCAAATTCTTAGCACAGTGCCCAGAACAGGTTTTATACTCAAAAAATCAAATTATTTCATTTTCTCAGCCACCCTGTAGCATAAGTATTACTATCACCATTTAGAGATGAGATTGGAGTAGTTTTGAACTTCAAAGTGATTCCTGATCTATCTGATTCCAAAATATCTCCTTCCACTCTTGCACACAAATTCTTTCTACTCACTATTGCTTTGGTTATCTAAAATCAACACTGGTAGCTTCCTTTTCTTGTTGAATACAAAATTTTAAAGAAAATAAACTTTGAATAAAGGAAATATAGTAATGTCAGTTTCCATTTTCTATTAAGAAAGCATATTATGGTTTCACTTACTCATTCCCAATAAATTTTCATCCTCATTCTTGCATTATTACAACTTCTGGTTTTTTTTTTAATTTTATTTTTACTTTCTGAATTTTCTACTCTATGACTGTAAGCTCCTAGAGGAAAGAAACCATCTCTGTTTCATTTGCTATTCTCTATCCAGTGGGGAACCCAATGTCTGACATCTGGTGGGTGCTCACATATCTACTATGTAATTACCCTTTAACTGATATTTAACTGGTGCTGTCTATGCATCATTATGCAAGACCTTATACCTCAACCATCGAGAGCAGTCGGGGAGAGAGATTAAAACTGGAAACAGTTAATGACAGAAGACACTGAAGAACAAGGGGCCAGTAGGTATTTGGGCTCATCTGTCATGGCCTCAGAATCTTCTTCATTATGATGGAAAATGGATGACATGGACTGTGCTGGCTATTCCCTGTTCATTCCTCTGGATCTACACTCTATGATTTCTCTGTGCCCTGGAGTCTGACTGGTATGGAATATATTACTCAGGCTCTTTGTCTTTTGTTATCCAGTTGAGTTTGGCCAGAAAGTGTGAGCAGGAAACTGGAGGGCAAACAAGAGATAGGGGTGAGTACTTATTCTCCCTCTACAGCAGCAGCGCCTGCTGGGCAGCCACTGTCCCCACCTCCCAGCTTCATGAGCTCTGGTAAAGCTTATCCTTTCCTTGCCCTGTTGGCCACTGGGGCGGCAACAGTTTTTTGTGATGTTAGTCTCTTGGTACATTACCATTCTTCATTGGTTCCCCTAACGTTGTCCACATCTCTATAAACAATCTCTTCATTAAGTTTTCTTCAGTTACTACTGAATGATCCATTCCTTGCCAGGACACTGATTGATACAGAAACCTTGAACTGTATGTTTGCATTAACCTGGGCTGGTCATGCATAGTCTCTCTCTCAAAGCCAGGGACATACCTGCTTAAGTGAGGGGAAGTATGTAGCAGAGGTTAATGATCTGGCATTATAGCTCTGAAGCCCTTACTCCATTATTAATTAATTAATTCATTCAATGTTTATTCAGTTACTCAAGGAATATATTTCCTGGGTGGTCACTATATGTCAGGCAGTCTTCCAAGCTCTCAAAGTTATGTTGCAAATAAAACTGGCAAAATAGTTGGGTGATTGAAGTTTACATTCTAGCTGGAGAAGACAGTAATTTTTAAAATTACTGGGGCTATAAGCTATGAAATAGAAGAGAACAGAGAGGGGGACTGAATGGCCCTATGCTGCTTACAAAATCAACCCCCAGAACGAATACTTCTTTTTAGTGTTTGGGACATTTAAGTCACAACCCTCCAGAGAGTGAAGTCTTGTGGTTCCCCTTTTTGCTACCAGAAAGGGTGCTGGTGTCTATTTTACACTGCCAATATTAATCCCAACAAATTTAATATGGGTTGAAGCCTAATGATGTATGCTTCTTTTCACAAGCAAAATCAAGTTTCATACATCATGGACTGAAATTCACATGGGCTATTGCTCAGCTGAAGAGAGGAACTCACATTTTATATGAAGAATGTCAGATTCAGAAAACAAACATAATGAATGGTAATACCTGATTCAACATCTATAGCACATAATACATATTGAATAGGTATATTATTTAATCTTCACATCAACCTACAAGCCAGGTGAGAATTATTATACCTTTCTTATGGATGACAAAAATAAGGCTTGAGAAGATTCAGAAGAAAGGACATAAACAAAGAAAAAGCTTTGAAATAAGATACATAGTTGTTAATTTTAAAAAGAATTCTATGTTTTAACTAATGTTAATTAGTTAAAGAAGAGTTATAAACAGGCAGAATGGACTTATTATCATGTTAGTACTTTAATATCGCTTGCAAAAATATCAGTATTTGTGGCAAACACAGAAAGGTTGAGAAAGCCCTCATCAATAGTCTGAACAGTTACTGCATATTTTCATGGTCATGCCTGAGGCTAACCACTCTTTCGAACTGTTTTCTCCTCTTTTTTTCCTATGTCCATGGGCATGAGGTGAGTTCTCTTCAACTGGCTGAGTCATGTTATATCTTACCTTTACACAGCAATATTCGTTATGTTCTAATATACTTATTGAATAGGAAAATGATCAGGACATGTTGTTTAGAGGAAAATTATTTATAGACTACAAAATGGAATTTACAATATGCAGCCATTTTTGTAATTAAAAAAGTGTGAACACTGAGATGTCTCATGATGCATTTCTATACTTTCTAAAATGTCTACGATAAACTTGAGGAATTTGAGGTCTTTAAAATTTCTCTTTTTATTACTAAGGTATAACGTACATAAAAAAAAACAAACCCACAAATGTTAAACTTAGAGTTTAGTGATTTTTTTCCAAATCTAAATATACCCAAGTAACCATCACCTAGCTCAAGATATAAATCTCTCCCAGCACCTTGGGAGGTTCCCTCACCTCCCCATTTCAGTCAATACATCCTACATGTGTCATAACTATTCTGGCTTCTATTATCATTGATTCATTTTGTTTTTCATAAAACGAAATAATACTATTTTACCCAGTTGCAATCATCTTCCTTCACTTGTTATTATGCCAGTGAGATTGATGCATGTTGTATGTAACTGTAGTGTGCTGTTTTACATTGCTTTACAATATTCCATTGTGTGTATATTGGCATTTGGGTCATTTGACTATTGGCGATTATGGCTAAAATCACTGTGGACTCCTTGAACATGCCTTGTGGTGCATAAATTAACAAAACTTTTCTTAAATGTATGTCTAGGTGTTGAGTTACTCCATCATGGACTGTGTATTATTTTAGTCTTTATAGATCCTTTCAGTTTTCAAAGTTATTGAGCCAGTTTACATCACTACCAACAGTGCCTAAAAGTTTCAGTTGCTCCACACTCTTGGAAATATTTGGTATTGTCAAGATAAAAATTTTTTTTTCTAAATTTTAGTGATTCTTGTAGATATATAGTGATAGCTCATTGTGATTTTGATTTACATTTCCCTGATGTTCCCTTCTGTGAAATGCCTCTTCAGGTCTTTCGATTATTTAAAAAAGTATCTAATTCTTATTGATTTAAAAAAGTTCTTTATATTTTTCAGTAGTAAATTCTTTGTTGGATATGTGTTGTGTAAATATGTTCTCCTACTCTGTTGCCTTTTCACTGTCTCAATGATATCTTCTGTTAAATAGAAGTTTGTAACATTAATAAAATCAAATACATGAATATTTTCTTTTATGTTTAGTGAATTTTGTGCCTTTCGCAGGATCATAATCATATGTTGTTATGTTATCTTCTAGAGACTTTATTCTTTTTGCCTGTCAAATTTAGGTCTATAATCTACCTGGAATTGAATTTTGTATATGTTGTAGTTCAATATTCAGTTTTCTCCATATTAATATCCAATTAATTTAGCACTAATTATTGAAAACACCATCCTTTCTTTACTGCACTACAGACATCTTTGATATAAATCAGGTGACTGTGTATGTGTGATTCATTCCTGAAATTTTATTTTGTTCCATTGGTTGTTTACCTATTCCTGCATCAATACTATACTTGTTTTAATTAAAGTAGGTTTATAGTAAATCTTAAAATCTGGTAGTGTAAGCACACCAATTTTATTCCCCTTTTTTCCACATTATCTTTTCTTGGGCTTGGCTTTTTGTATTTTCATATAAATTTTAGAATAAGCTTATTGATTTCCATGCAGTAAGTGTTGTCTGTGTTCTACCCCAATTCCCTTAGAGTCCTTTTACCTTTGTGTCTGCTCTCCTCTCTTGGCTTCTGCATGTTTTACTTCTACAGTCTATACCTGTGATTCTCTTTGAAGGATTCTCTAAACGCTACTGGATCCACTTTGTCCAAACGTATGGAGATCTGGAAGTGCCTGAGAGTTTGTGTCCTCTTGGGGCGGGTCTAGCAAAGACTAACTAGTGTGTGGTATGAAAGCCCAGCTTATCTGCCTCGAAGTGGGAAAGCTTTGATGTGTAAATTATATTCTTGAGCTTCCTTTTAGAATCAGCCTGAAATCAGACCTTTACTTGCTTTCCTCCCATTCCATGTTCTACTTATCCATTTCCTGATCAGTTTCTTCTGAGGACATTTCTTTAATAAGTCACTTGCACACAAATCCTCATCTCAGGGCCTACTTCTGGTTAATCCAAACTAAGACATTTCAGAAAAAAATTGCTAAGATTTTGATTGGGATTGCACTGAATGTATAGATTAGGCTGGGGAGAACTGACAATATTGAGTCTTCTAGTTCATGAACATGGCATGCCCTTTAATTTAGGTGGGTTTTCTTTGATTTCTCTCAGTAACATTTTGTAGTTTTTTATATGCAAGTTTTGCAAATCTGTGATTAATTTTTATGTTTTTATGTATCTTGAATCTATTACAAATATCTTTAAAATTGATTTTTAATTGTATAACTATGAATTTAGTGGTCTTACTAAATTCACATGTTAATTCTAATAACTTGTCCATAGCTTCTTTTAGATTTTCTACATATACATATTATTAATGTCATCTCTGTTAAACAACAGTCTTATTTATTCCTTTCCCATTCTTGTGCTTTTTTTCTCTTGATTTTTTGCATTGGCTAAGACCTCCAATACAATACTGAATAGAAATGATGATAGTGCAGAGTAAATTTCAGTACACTGAACGCCTTGGTCACATGATTTTCTCAGCTCAACCTTTCAGCTAAGAAATATTTCAAGAATAATATATAATCTCAGGTATAATAAACATTTCAGGAATAATATATAATCTCAGTTATAATAAACATAAATTTTATGCATTGGTAAAAATTTGACATCAAACATGTGAAAGGTATACAACATATCTATTTCACTTGAAGAGCCACTGTCTTAGTGTATTTACCAATTAGTGTATTTACCAACACATCTACTGATCAGTATAACTTTCAAAGGTTGAGGTAAGCCTTTTCAGTTTTTCAATTTTGATAATATTAAATTCAACATTCAACATTCTTGTCTGGCCAGTCTATCTTACCTTCTCTACAATGTTCTTAAGAGAAGTACACAGATGATAATAGGATAAGGAGCAAAGAATTTTACATTCTAAGTATTCAAGTCTCTGACGTAGAACCTCTTCTATAAGGAGTCTTTTATCAACCTGCTCAGATGAACTCAGCTAAGTGACCTATAAATTCACTCTTGTACTATTTGTTACACCTGTGTTTTGTTATTATGTGTTCAATGACTTCCCTGGGAGCCATTAGATCATAGATTATGCATGTCTTAATTTGTTCAATGCTTGATCCTAAGATCCAACAAATACTTGGTGTAGATCTACCAGTTACTGACTCACAACTAGTTTTAAGAGTTAGATGTCTAAAATGTTACTCCATTTATGTGACACAAAGCCCCAGTTCACTCATTTATTGTTCAGTCATTCAATAACTATTTATTTGAAGATATTCTATTGCCAGGACCTGTGTTTTTCCATCCAACATTTCATTTAGTTATCTTGACATCCCTATAAAGTAGATATTATTGTCTCCATAGATGAGTAAACTGGGGCTAGGGTGTGGCAGAGCTCATATCCAGTTCAAATCTGTTTGAATGCAAAGTGAAATTTTATAAAATAAAACAAAAATGAACAAACCAAAAAAAAACCCCAAAACTAATTCCAGCTAAAAGAAGAAATATGATGGAGAGAAGGCTTAGTGGGGCATGGTCACTGCTTTGGAAGATCTGAATGGCTGGGATGTATCACCAGGAGGGACTCGCTTACGGCTTTGGAAAACAAAACTGGTACCTGTCAGTTAGAAACTCCAGATTTCAGGGAAAAATAGGAAGAAATTTCCAGTGAGAGTAACTGTTCAACAGGAGAATGGTCAGCTTTCGTGTTACAAGCTACTCGTTGTTATCCCAGGACAGACCCAGTGCTGAAGTATAAATGCCATGAGTCACTATGATGCCACATTGCTCTTTAGGAGCTTGTTGTCTTGAGGTGGAGACAGCACATTGTGCCCTAATTGGTCATTTACTTGTTTACTGCTTAACAGTACAGTTCAAGGTACTATGGAGGCATAGAAGTGGGAGTGCCTGACAACTCCTCTGCAGAGCCTTCCTTGAGAAATCTAGATGTATTTATAGAAGGGTTTTATAGAAAACGTAGGAGAGTTCTACATGGAGAAGAGAGTAGAATGGCATGTGAAGAAGCCCAGATGCCTAAAGAGCCTGCAGGGTATATCTGGACCAACACTAGTAGCTCAGTTGGGCGAAGGGTTAGCGTGAAATGCTGGGGCAACTACCTGGACAAGCAGATGTCAGATCACGAGGGGCCTTGGAAAACCTCCGAAGGAGCTGGGACTTTATCTTGTGACCCACAGAGTAGAGTTCTAAGCTGAGGTTTGCCCATAGCTGCCATCCATCAACTCTATGCCTTATCTCTCTTACCTAGTCCTACTTCTGGCTCCAGTGTGGAAAATGTGTTAGTTAACTAATGTTGAAAACCACTGTGCTCCCCAGGCCTGTGAAGGCTTCCTGGGGGCTCTTTGCAAAAATAGGACGGCTGTGGCTGTCAACAGTCCCTGTGGCTCCCTTAGTAACATAATTCCTGGTCCCCAGGCAGTTTCCCCATCTCCTGGATGAGCCTGCCTCAGCCACACTCAGAGTATCACGTCAATGTGGCCTGGAGCTCCAATGTGTACAGATCCATCCAGGCCTGGGACCCATCAGAAACACAGGGAATTAGATGTGTCAGGCAGAGAAGGGGTTGGCCTGGAGGGCTGAGACATTTTCCACGTAGCTCTTTGCTCCCAGCCATGTTTGTGGAATAAAAGATTCATTTATTTTAATTTTTTTTGCAGAAGAGTGAGGCACTCCCTGGCCCCTCCCACCTTTTTAATTTAATTGTTTTTTTTTTGCATGGGTTATTTTGTATTTTTTGTGTGTGTGTGTTTATCTCTGGTTTTGAAATTGTTATAAGCTAGTTTGTTTTTTAGCTGTAGTACCAATAAAATATACTACAAATCCTCTTCTGGCTCGCTTTTCCAAGTACTCAGCAATAGGCCACATCTGTGTGAGAAAAGGAAAAGAGAAAAAGGTTTAGATGTTTAGGGCAAGTATTGAGGGGCACATGTGAACTCAAATGTGATTTATTTAGATAGGCATTTCAATCCTCCAGTTCACGGATATTTAATTGGGTAAATCTCCTTAGCAAGGAACTTCAGGAGTTAGAAAAAAATTTCTCTCCCTTCACACTCCCAACCACTCTTACTCCCATCTAATTGGTGACTATGATAGTTATTCTTCATGAATGCATTCCATCCCCAGACCCATATTTTACCCTTCTCTGACCTGCTGTTGACCCAGGAAAGTTGACAGCTACAGATCACATGACCCAAGTCCTCCTGCTCTGGCTTCCAGTGGGTTTGGACAGTGAGAGGCACTGGCATGAGATTAGAATGGAAGAGGAGAGAAAGGTATGTTATTCCCTACACCTCTGGCCATGGTCTGTAGAAGCTGCATTCTCAATTTTGGCTATAGCTCCTGTTGAGTCAGGCATCTTTCTTGGCTCCCAATTTCTTTGAGTTCCCTTCAGGTCTGTGGGTGGCAATGCCTTCCTTCTCTTAAGTGTTCTGGTTCCCTTAATTCTACCTATACCTCTCAAAAAGGCTATTTTTAAAGTTCTGTTGGGCTAAATCTTCTTGGGTATGCCTCTTGTGTTTTGCCAGGCCTTGACAAAGGGCTAAGCCTGTTAATTTTATTTCCCAAGGATCTTTTCTCCCCCCGCCACCCCCCGCCACCCCCCCCCCACACACTGATAACTCTCCTCATTTCTGGGTTGGATTTATGTGATAGCCTCCTTCCTCCCTGCCTGCCATCTGGCCATCTCCCTCCCATCCTCGTGTTACAGTCAGACAGTTTCCTAAAGTGCATATTTGAGAGAGTGACCTTCCAACTTATAATCTTTTCATAGCTCTTCCCTTCTCTTCAGGTCAAAGCCAAACTCTCTGTTTACAGAGGCCTTGTCAGCCTCTCCCTCCATGTGCCACGCCCTCGTATAGGCTGTATGCTCCAGCAATGAGGAACCACTGCCTTCATTCCCTGCACTGAGTAAGGTTCTTTATATGTTTGACTTACAAAAATGCTATGAGAATTAAATAAGAGATGTTTTTTCTTTTCCTACTGGAAAAGAAGACAATGAGACCCAGAGAGGTTGAATAGTTTTCCTAAGGTCATGCAGCTGGCAAGTGGAACCACGATTCAGACTTCCGTCTGTCTACCCATCTATCTGCCTGTGTTCCTTCCTCTCTGTCCTGTAACTTCTGCTAATGTGAACACTGGTCTCTGGGTCTACTATTTTCTTTACCATCACGTGGAAGCATCAGAGCAGGACTGCTAACATTTATGTGATAAAACAATTAGTTTGCTTAATTCTCTCAACAATGCCATGAGAGGTACATTGATATCGTTATCTCTATGAGTGTTCTTATGTTATAAATCTGGATACTGAAGCTTAGAGAGGTGAGGGGCCATGACTCACAGAGGCAGCATTGGAAGCTGGTTTTGTTTGACTCCAGAGCCTGTGTTTTCTCCTCTGTGCCAGTGTTGTCCAATAGACAGTTCTACAGTGATAGAAATTTTGAAAGTACAATTGTCACTAGCCACCTCTGGCTACCGGGCATTTGAAATGTAACCAGTGCAACAGAGAAACTGAATTTTTAAATTTATATCAATTTAATGAACTTAAATTTAAATAATCTCATGTAGCTAAGAGTTAACATAGCAAATAGCTTAACTTACACCATTCGAATTACCTAAGGCAAGAATTCAATTATATACTTCCTCATCTCTCTTTGTCTCTCTCTCATCTCTCTCCTTTTCCTGACTTTCATTATGGACTGAGGACCCAAACGTTGAAGGCGGTGAGTGGATTCAGAGTGGGTGGAGCAAGGATGATCTGACCCTGTGGCTGCTCTGGCTTCTGTTCAAGGTAGGGAGATTAGACATGTGCATAAATAACAAATACAAAGTTGAAAGCTTAATGTTTAAGTGCCCTAAGAGAGGAGCAGATAAGAGGTGAGGGGATAAGAAGGCTCACCTAATATCTCTGTACGGTTGATGGGAGAGTATAAAACAACAGATGTGAATATGCGTTAATAGTAACAGGCTTTGTAAATTGTTGAGCACTCTGTAGATACAAGCCATCAAAACCAACATTATTGTAACCTTGTGAGTTGTTGATATTCCAAGGCCCTGCCTCTATGATCTCATTTGATCTTCACAAGGACACCAAGAAGTGCAGGATCCCATCTCCTTTCTGAGTTGTAGAAAGGGGTGCTCAGAAAGAGTAAGCACCTGCTTAAGGATAGCAACAGCTGGTTGGGATAGAGCCTGGAGTGCAGCCCCATGTTTCATGACTTTGAAGTCAGGGGTCTTTGCAACCCCTTCACTGTCCTTCGCAGATCTGGGGAGTCATTATTATCCATCCACCCTGATTACTGGCAAAGGCAGGGACCTAGGGAAATAATTCCTGGGTTTGGGCCATTCTGGCTGAAGCTAGCTCTGATGTGCTACACCCCTGACCCAGGGCAGGCCATTTGGACACATCACGGCCTTTGTCATAACAGAGGATGTGCCAGAGAATGAAGTCAGTGGTGAGGCCATCCTGATGTGGCCACAAACAGACCCAGATTCCACAGCCCTGCAGGTTGTCCAAATGGTCAGGCTTCTGAGGGACCCATCAGCATTCCTGGCATTTGTTTCTGAAAAATCTCAGCCCAGGACAATGATAAAAAGTTGATGATTTGAAAGGCTTGGAGGTGCTTTCTAATCTTTTAACCGGCTCCCCCTTTATGCAGGTAGGAAGATCAAGGCCCAGACACAGGGAGAAAATCTGTGCAGCCAAGAGCCAGTTAACTCCCACCTCTGCTAACTCTTTATTCTTGATTCCCAAGCCCTATCTCCAATCGAACCACTTTAGGCCTTTCTCCAGGGTTTGTTTTGAAAGTTTTATATGAAAGAACACCTCGTGAAAATAATTTAATAATTTTGTACCTGCATTTGTTGATGTCTTTATGAGATGGTTGCCTGATGTATGTCTACAGACTCAAGAGTGTCAGAGAACAAGTAGGGCCTTTGGGGCTCATCCATCGAACCCATTATTGTACAGATAGGGACACAGAAATCCAGATAGTTTAGTAACTTGCTGAGGTCTCATAGTAAGCTGGTGTCTTAGCTGAGAGGTCTATGTCAGTTTCTGGTCCAGAATGCACAACTTAAAAACCTTTGAGGAGAGGGCACATCCTGCTGGCACAGGGTCTCTGCCCTGATGGTTCTGTTCTGATGGGGATCCTGGCCCGTAACCAAAGTCCGTACCTCATTATAAACTTGGAGTACATCGTGAAGGTTCAGGTGCAAACACAGCTCGGCTCCCTACTTCAAGGCTCAGTTTTAGTTCTGTTTCTCCAGGAAGAAATCACTAACTTTTCTAACATACACCAATTCCTCTCTTTATTCACTTCTTTACATTTTTATTGTTTATCCCACTCGAGCTTGACCTTCTACTGGATACACAACTCCTAGGAAAAGAAATTAGCACGTTTGAACACCTGCGTCAGGCCAGGATTTGCATGATTATCTCATTTGAGCCTATCAACCACCCATGAAAAGGATGTTATTATTCCTTTCTCCGAAGGCAAGGTGCTAAGTCTCAGAGAGGAGAGGAAGCTTGCCCAAGACCACACAGTGCATACCTCATTAATTTAGTCAGTAAAATTTTATGCACACCTGCCATGTACCAGGCCTTGCTCTAGGTGGAGTGAAGATTTTTATCTCATGGGAAGCTTATGCACTAATGGGAAAGGTAAAAAATAAATGAGTAGGCAAATTTACATAAGGCTCTATCAAACAGGATTGCTCATTGTTTCTGAAAACACTTCAATTTTTCTAATGTCCTCCTCCACCTTTTACCAGGAAGTTTTTCTAACTTGAAGCTCAAAGACCACACTCCATCTGGGCTCATCTCCACCAGGAAGTCTCCTCTGGGGCTTCAAACCGGATCATAAGAACTAATATTTATTGAGCACTTATATTGTGTCAGATAGTGTTCTAAGCTCGTCACATGGTTTATCTCTTCTTATCCTCACAACAACCCAATGAGGTCAGTACAATTATTATCAGATTTTACAGATAAGGAGGCTGAGGGTCAGAAGGACTAAACTCATCTCTTATTGCACTCTTATTAGCTGTGTCTAATAAGAGGTAGAAGTAGGATTAGAACCTGGGCAGCCTATCTCCAGAGCCCTATGCACTTAAATATTACTCTACCCTGAGTCAAACAGAACTTCCTCATCTGGCCACATTGAAAGATGCTGTGTGAGGCATCTTTCAACATGGTGTGGTTAGAGATCATAAGAATGGTAGATGGTGGTCCAGTTATGAACTCAAACTCAAGTAATTACCTCATCTCTCTGGACTTATGTTCAAGGCATAGTGGGAGATTCAAATATTCATCATACCATATCATCTATAGATAAATATCCTCTGGCATAGCCCCTGAGACTCAGAGTAGATATTCAATAAATGGTTGCTAAACTGAATCTGGATAGAGTAACTATGATAGTCCTTTTCTCCCTTGGCCAAACTTTGACTCTCCAACAAATTAGGTTCCCTTGGTAAACTCTATCATTGCAATATACTACCTTAGGAAAAAATATATTTTTTTCTTGTCCATCATCTGAGTATTCTACATGTAAACTTCATGTTAGTTGGACCATGTCTTATTCACTACTGTAAAACAGTAGCTTATGCAACATATTGTACAAAATGTGATAATTGTGTAATACATGAAAGAATCTCAAGTGGAAAAGCCTTTTAAATTTGAAGGACTGCCTTCTTAGCCACGTGGTCACAGCTGATTGGCCTAATGTGAGTCAGGTATTCATACCTGGTTCAGTCGATATCTCTCTCCAGGAAATTTGAAATTGGGATTTAGCGATGGAGTCAGTTGGCCATGGGAGACATGTTCAGCTGTGAACTTTGGGGCTGTTTCAATTACTATGGTTGTGGAACAAATTATGTAAGTGGTATACAATGACTATTCATTATGCTTATGGATTCTGAGGGTCCAAAATTTAGACAGGGCATAGCGGGAACAACTTGTATGTGTTCCACCATGTCTGTGGTCTCAGAAGATTCAAAGGTGTGTGTTGGGAGGAGGCTGGAATTATCTCAAGCTTCATTAATTCACATGTCTGGCCATTGATGCTAGTGTCAGCTAGGGGCCTCAGTTCCTTTATATGTCATCTCACCACATGGGCTAGTTTGGGCTCCCTCACAGCCTGGTGATTAGGTTATAAGAGTGAGCATCCCCAGAGAAAGAGGGAGGGAGGTAGAATCCACATTACCTTTTATGACTTAGCCCCAGATGTCATGCAATGTCATTCATCCTATTCATTAAAGTAGTCAGAAAGTCCAGCCCAACTTCAATGGGAAGAGAAATAGATTCTGCTTCTTAATGGAGAGTGAACAGTTTCTGGAAGAACATAGGATTTAAAATGCTGCAGTAGTCAATTTGGAAAATATAGTCTACCACATGCGCTGAGGCACCATTTGGGAGGCATGTTCAAGAGGAAAAGTCACAGATGGATTATAGGAAAGGGGCTGTCGAATGAAGCAGGTAAAACAAGGAATACAGAGAGAAAATACCCTTAGGCCTGAGAGAGTCAGGTTGAGTTCTCCAAAAGAGATACTTAGAGTCTGTCATGCAAAGTGTTTATTAGGGTTCAACACCCATGAAAGAAAATGGTAAGAAGCAACACTTGCCAGAGGGAGGCTCAAGTGTCATAGAGGTCCAACAAATCTTCAGGCAACCCAGCGCATGTTTTGGAGCAAATTTTGCCCATCGAAGTTGTCCCTTTTCGGTTGAAATGACTGGGCCTTTGTATGCTGCCTGCTTAATCATGAAATGGGGCTACTCAAGTAAGGACATGACCTTGGAAGAAGCTGGTCTCTATAGCTGAGGCAGACCTTGAAGGCACTGAAGGAGCTGATAGCTGGAAGCTGTCTGCTGACGCTCTCCTCAGCAGGGCAGTAAGTTCTTCCTTAAAGGGGATCCGTGTGCTGCATCTCTGTGCCTACCACAAGGGGGCGGAGTTTCCAGTTCTCACATGTTCTGGTTGTCTGTCCATACAAATGGGTTCTATAAAATACTCTTCCATATTTACAATACAACACTCTCCATTAAGTTGAATGGATTTCCATGTCTTGCAACCTAATTACCAGACCAATGCTCTGGGTCACAGTTTACCTATAAAGCAAGGGGGTTCAACGGGCCTTCCCGTTTTGAAATCCTGTGATTCTATCCACACAGCCAGCTCTCCAGAAAGTGTAACACAGCTCACTTGTTGTTGAGAGCTTCTTATCAGATACAGACCCAGACAGACACAGTCTGGCTTAGCTGTTCATGTGATTTATTGACCGCATTCAAAAGAAACACCAGGTGATATCTGAGCTGTGGCAGTAGCCAGCTGGCTCCCAACACATTCCAGGTATAAAAATAGTTCATTAGGAGCACCAAGCTTTAATAATTCTGACTTTAGACTCTAGAAAACCCTGAGGTGGCCTGGAAAATGTTGGCAAACTCAGTTCTTACTCTGAGCCCCTAAAGTTCCTCACTTTGCAAGGTACAGCAGCGAGATGGAAGCAGACTACTTAGGGCACTAAGGATGTGGTTGCTGGGGTCCAGAGACCAGATTCTTGGCTTTAATGTTCTTCTTCCAAAAAGCAGAAAATAATAAATTTGGGCAATGCACAATACTGGAGTTGCACAAGCTGAGATAAATTTCTGGGTCCATCGTGGACTAGTCAGACAACATTGGTCTCTTTCAGTATGTTTCCTCACCTTAAAAGTGTATCTGAAAACTATCTCATAGGCTAATTTTGAACACTGAAAAAATAAAGTATTTAACACAGTTCTAGGCACATTCCTAATGAATTATTAGTGTCCAAGACAAACATCAACTTCCAATTATTGAGCCTCTACTGTGTTTCAGACACCATGATAAGCACTAGGAAAAGCTCTCAAAACATGCCTTTATCACAACCCATGAAGTGACCTTGAACAAGTCATTTCACTTTTGTGGGTCTCAGTTTCCTATACAGTAAAGATAATTCTACTTCATTTATAGCATCATATTGGATGACTATGAAATAGTGTGTGATAAGATGTCCAGCACATGGTTACCATTTGTTGAGTATCTCTTATTACACTGTGAGCTCTGATCTGGCCTATTGGCTTTCAGTTTTCCAGGAGCTACTCAGCAGAGGAGACTCCTCGACAGCCTGAAACTTCGGGGAATTTTACCCAGTTTCTTTGGCCCTTTCTACTGCTTCTTGCTTTATCGGACACGTTAAAGCAGAAGCTTGAAGTAATAGTGAACCAGGAGCCAGGAAACACCAGACTCAAGCCCGTGCTTTGCTACTTTGAGGTTCAAAAAATTAAAGTGCCCCACAGTTATAGTGACCTCATTTATTCAAGGTGTAATGAGATTTGGAGTCAGGCAGCTGAGGCATATAGTGCTGACTCTGCTCTTATTGTGCGAAATCTGACAGATGAGCCTTAGTTGGAGGCCTTGGTTTCCTCATTCATGCAGTGACTCTGGGTTATTCCTCCTTGACAGGGGTGCTCTAGTATTCAAAGGGGTAGTGTTTGTGACATATTTAGTACAGTGCTTATCTCAGAGTAAGGATTAATCAATGTTCCCTGATATTATTGAATATTTTTATAACTCAAAACAAACTTAGGAGATATACAATAAAAATGGAGCTATGAGATGAAGAAATTAGTGCTTGGAAAGTTAATTAATTTATTGCGAAGCTTTGAATTTGTGATCTCAGTGCCTGGCACATAGTTAGTGCTCAATGTATATTTTTCCTATCCCCATCTGGGCAAATGTCTTTAATTTTGAATTTCAATTGAAATCCCACTTTTGAAGATCATTTCTTTTTTCACATGGATAGTGACTGCTTTTCTCCTAAGGACCTTGAATCCTGTCTGTGGATGAAGATTGTTTTTCCTGATTAGGGAACTTTAGGAAAGGTTTCCCCTGGAGAAAGTCGCAAGGGAAGTGAGACTTGTGCTTGTTTGAAGAGATGGTCAGTGGTCTAAGTCAGGACTGGGGTCTCAGGGCTCACTTTAACTTGACCCCATCACTCCAGGCTGCTTGTGGCTTTGTGATTGCCTTTGATGATTGTCGGAAAAGAAATGAATGAGTCCCTCATACTGACACATACATGCACACATGCATATGTGCACACACAGAAGTTCCTCATGACTCACATCCTCTCCTAATGACAGCTGATTACCATAGAACGTTGCACAGCTCCAGGGAGGGGCTTCCAGTCAAGTGCATCTCTCAGCTCCCAAACTGGATGCAGTGACTCACTGCTCAAAATGCGAGAGAAAACACCACAGTCAACTACAGACAAAAGACAATCTTGAAAGCTATGGAGCCTGAAGACAAATCACATTTATGGGCTTTTGAGAGAACTATGAAACCCTCTAAATTTAGATTGGGCTCTCTTCTGGGATCAGCCATCTCGGTGAGATGTCATTTCATTATGAAAACCTGAATTAGAATTATAATAACCCATCTTGCTGAGCATTCATACGCTCCTGGCCCACAGAGATCATCTGGCAGAAGCCTCGAGTTCAGTTGCAGAATTATTTCCCTGCAGTGGCTCCTTCCAGTCCACAAAAAAGGGTTTAATCATCCCAACCTGCTTAAAAAGGCACTAATTACTTTCAAGTGCCTCACAGGTCCCCTGTGGGCGTTCTCTGCATTTTCCATTAACCCCCTCCACTCCTTCATGGGGGACACACGATCGTCCTCACTTCTCAGAGTTTACAAGGATTCTTGTTTAAATGATTCACCTAAGACCTCATGATGGCAGAACTAGGACCTGAACTCTGGTTTGTGATTCCAGCTTGTCCGGCTATAGCACAAAGGCCAGAGCTGTGGTCCTTCTTCCATCCCACGGTTTCTGCACTCCTGTGTGTCAGACGTGGTCAGGCCTGCTACTAACCTTGGTGTCTTGTAACACAGCCCAGGTCCTCACACACCACAGACACCCAAACACGACTTCCTGAAATGAAAGGAAAATGTAGTGAAGGGTGTGTGTGGTTGGGCAGAACTCAGGTTTTTTTTTACTCATAAAATGAGGAGTTTGGTTAGATAATCTCTTGGCTTTGCTCCTATTTCAGTGGTTTAGAGCAGTGGTTCTCAAGGCAGGCTACACATTTGAATCCCCTGGGAGCTTTTTGAAAACACAAGCACCCAGGCTTCTTCTAGAGCTTTTGGTTTAATTGATCTGGAGTGGGGCCCAGACATAAGTATTTTCTGAAAGGTTCCTAGTGACTCTAATGGGCAGGCAGGATTGAGAATTACCAGCCTGGTTACTTAGCCCTTCCACTCTTATACTTTATTGGTGAAAATCATTGATTCATTGCAAAAGCCAGAACCTTGAGGGTCAACTTTGTTCTCTCTACTTTACCACTGTCCCATCTAATCTAACAAGTCCTCGTACCGCCAATATTTCCTCCAGTCTTGTTCTTTCTCTTTTGATCTCGCCTAAGTAGGAAGTCACCATTATCTTTTCCCTGTGCTATTGTATTAGCCACTGTCGTGGGACCTAGTGGCTGTCCAGTCATCATCTGTGTCCCTTTCCTTGTTCTTCCTTGAAACTTGATTTTGTGCAAGTATTCTCTCTCCCACATGGTTCAGAGGATGCTGCCACCCTCCCCAGTTTAGGGGTGGGTCCTAACAGAGCCAGTCTGGGCATGGCATACCCCTGGCAAATGGTGTTAGTTCGGATTAGGCTTCTGATCTAAGTGGCCTAATTAGACTAAAGGGAAGGAAAAGGACTTATAATTCTTGCTCTGGGGAGTGGAGTTTTCCTCTTCTCTACTGGATATAAACAAAAAAGCATATAGATCAAATGGCCCCTGGCAGCCATTCTGTGACTATAAAGGGAAATAGTCTAGGGTAATTTCCAATCCATATATATACATATATATGGATTTCCACTTTATCCTAAGGCTACTTCCCTTCATCATGTAGATTGCTATATTACACAGTATATATTACTATATTATATATATAGTATCTGGATCATATGAGACATGTAATACATATGGGATAAATTATGAATGAATGACCTCATTATCAGACTGGAATCAGGTCAATCTGAGTTCCAGTGTACTCTAGAACAGAGTTGACAAACTTTTTTTGTAAAAGAATCATTTGTTTATATTTTCTGCTTTGTGTACCATGTTGTCCCTGTTGCAATTGCTCAGTTCTGTGGTCATAGAGCAAAAGTAACTATAGAAAATAAACAAATAAATGAGCAGAGCTGTGTTCCAATAAAACTTTATTTATAAAAATAAGCAGTGGGTCTAATTTGACCCACAGGCTGTATTTTGCTGACCTGTGATAGGATTAAAAAAAAAAAAAAATAGGTTGGACCAGATAAGGAATGACAAAAATTTGACCTGCCTGCAGAACCTCTGGCTCTTATGACAAATGTCACTAATCAATCAAACCCATCTTTCAGGCTGAACTTGCATTTGCTCCCACATACCTCAACTCGGCACTATCAATCAATTTGAGTTGGTGTGCTAAATGCAATCTATTTGGCATCCCTACTCAGATCATCCTTAGTTTCCTTACAAAGCCCTGTTGTTGGAGCTTACAGGCCTGGGTTTTAGACTGGGATTTACCACTTGTGTTGCGTGTGTCATTATCCCAGACACTTTCCCTCTCTGGGTCTTGGATATCTCTCATGTTGGAGTTTTGCTGACAGAAAGTTGAGAGATTACCTAGGCAAAGATTCCATTAAAAAAGTCCTGCCAGGTTTTACTCACTCTGTGTTTGCTATGTGGTCAATTAAGCAAGGAAAAATAATTTAAGCCAGTTGTGATAATAGAGCATTAGAACCTGGGCTCATATTTTTTCTTTTCCACCTTGCTGAGTTATTAAGGGCAGATCGCGGCTTTAGTGGCAGAGAATGGCTGACATCTCGTTCCAGAATGCTACCTTTCCTCCCATTGTGCCACTTGTCAAGCTTTCCAAATATGCCCCTTTCACCTTCCATTTCAACGTTATTTTCATTCTGAGACTCCTGACATGTTTAATTCCTTGAGTAAGCCCTCTCCCCGTCCAAATGTCGCCACCCTTGTCATACAATTTATTTTCCACACACATATAAAATCAAGCTTGGACATTTTTCTCTACTATGAACTCTTGAGAAATAGCCTTTGGAGCAGCCATCCATCACAGTGGCAATAATACTCTGAGAGTAAATTCTTTTTTATTTGTTTAGCACTTCCCATTCTAGATCAGATTTCATCGAAGGAAGCTTGTGTCAGCAGAAAAATGCCCTGCATTGGGTATATATCTATCCTATCAATCAATCAAGGAACAGGAAAAATAAATGATCTGAAGCACCTACTATGTGCCAGTCATGGCATTAAAGGAGGGTGATTAGTCTCCATTATGCTGATGAGACAATGGGCTCAGAGAAGTGAAATGATAGTGAGAAGAGATTAGAGTGGGTTTTCTGAATCCTACTTGTATCATTCAGGGTTCTCCTGAGATATAGAACCAATTGAGTTAGCGAGTGTGTGGGGTGTGTATGTGTGTATTCTTTTCTATCTATCTATCTATCTATCTATCTATCTATCTATCTATCTATCTGTTATCTATTGAGAAATTAATTTTAAAGAATTGGCTCATGAGATTATAGGGGCTGGCAAGTCAGAAATTCTCAGAGCAGGCTGGCAGTCTATAAATGCAGGTTAGAATTGACATTGCAGTCCTGAGTTTCAGATCCTTAGGGCAGGTCAGATTGGAAGCCCAGGCAAGGTTTCCATGTTATAGTCTTGAGGCAGAATTACTCTTTCTCTGTGGTGAGCCCTAGCAGCTCAATTTGCACTTAAGGCCTTTTGTTGATTGGATGAAGCTCATTCACATTATGGAGGATATTCTGCATTAAAGTCAACCGATTATAAATGTTAATCATATCTACAAAAGATCTTCATGGCAAAATCTAGATTACTATTTAACCAAAAACTGGGCACCATAGTCTAGTCAATTGACACAAATTAACCACATTCCACTATTCTTTCTACTTTTCATACTTCCTTAGTCTTAGGGGAGCTCTTAAAGAAAGATTTCTTAAGTTCTCTTGATGATTGAGTTGATAAGCTATTGTGCACACAGAGCCAGCAGAGGATCTGGAACTTGGGACACTCCAATTGAATGAATGTGGCAGATGTGTTACTTCCACAGAGAATTTTGGTTAGGATTTGTGGTTAGGATCTTACTTAAAGGAATTTACTGGCTCTTTTATGCTCTTAGGAAAAACCATGTCCCAATGTGGCTTCTAATCCCTCTTTGTAGGGTCTCTGCCTACTTCTGCAGCCTCCTTATGACCACTTCTCTGTACTCAGTGGTCCAGCCACAGGGACTTAATTTGTCATTTTTAATGACCAATGCTCTTTATTTTTATCTCTGTGCTTTCTCACTCACCATTTCATCTGACAGGAACACACTTTTTTTTCTCCTCTATCTACTGCCATTCTCACATGAGTAACTTTGAGGTGATCCTTTAGGTCTCAGCTTAATTACCCTTTTCTTGGGAGCCTTCCCAAGTCTTCAGTGGGGCTCTGATCTGCATGTGTACTTAGCTGGCCATAGTGCTTATCACACTGCTTGACTGGTTCTCTGTGTATTTCATGTGGGCAAAGTTGATATCTCATTTCCTTGGGCCTCCAGTGTACAGCGTAATGTCTGGCACATGGTGGACATTTAGTAAATATTTGTTCAATATCAAGTGAAAGAGCAGAATGCGACCATAGACATTGTCTTCTTTTTAGTGTTTATGTGGTCCAGTTTTTCTCCCAAGTGAATTACTATCTGAACATGAGTTCCCCCAAATATCCATCATTATTTCATAAATATTCCTTGTAAGGAACAATTAAAGAAGCCAAGAGGTGACCATCTCTTCTTAGTGGATTCATTTTCCAGTCACATAATTTCCTCTCTTCTTAGAAGCAGGCTCTGGTGAGTTGATCTGGCCTCAGGTCACAAAGGATGAGTTAAGTGGTTGGATGGAAACATGGAGTCATTGTCCCAGTGGACCTGCCCCAAGGCTGCTCCAGGAAGAGTGACAGAAAGATGACAGGTATACACATTCAAAATTACTTCGAGGTGGTCTCAGTCTAGTTTCCTGTCCCCAGGAGCCCTCTCCAGAGTTTGATGTGGACGCGTTAGAAACGCCCATGGAGACAATGATGTATATGTGTTTAGTCTGAATTTGTCCACCATGGCTGCATTGCTGTGGAGCACAGCTGCCTCAAAAGGAGAAGAAAGATGGATGTGTTATTCATTATGGTAGGCCAGTTCTCCCTCCCTCAGTCTATCTGCCAAGGCTTCAGGGTTGGTCATCATCTTGTGAGATTTCATTTTAGTCTTCTCTAAAAGTGACCGATGCCCTCTGCACTGGAAAACCTTAAGGAATTCAACTCAAGTCCATTTATTTCAACATTTCCAGAATGTCTATTTTTAATTTATTTAAAAACACTTATTGAGGTACTGAGCTTTGCGTTAGGAATGTAATCACAAGCACTGAGAGATAGACCCTGCCCTGGGGGAACTTACAGTCTGGTGGGGAAGCTACCTACATGATGCCCAGTCTGTGCTTGGAGAAGAGAACACAGAAATGGACACTGCTCTCATGTCCCCAACAGTGATTGTAGTTGCCAGGTATTTTACATCTGTCACCTCATTTCATCTTTACAACAGTCTTTTGAAGGAGGTATTATTCTGACCATACAGGTAAGGAAGCAGCCTCAGGTTCCTTCGAAGATATTGCCAAACTGCTTAACATCAGGAAACAGTAGAATAGATGCAAACTGAGGCTACTAGCTATAAAGCCAAGCCAGTTCCTTGTCACAGTGCCATTGCTGGTATCAGAAGCATCACTTTGAATCTGATTGGCTATTTATTTATCTGAGTATTATAACAGAAGTGCATACGAGACACAGAGAATGGGGATATTTGGGCTGGGCTTCAAAGAATGTGTAGGAATTCATCATGAGGGAAATGTGGAAAGATAATTCCAGGCATAGACATTGTGCTGCCCCTGGAATGTAGGATGGCTGCTAGTGTCAGGTGGTGGAGGGTTGGAAAGAGGGGAGGGGAATGCAGCTTCCAAGGGAGAGCGAGGCTTGTTGTGAAGAAAGTCTTGACTGTTTCCTTAAGGAGCGGACACTCTTGGTTATGTTTAATGAACAGAATGATATAATCAGAAGTGAGAATAAGAAAGTGCTATAGAACAATATACAGAATTGGCCAGTAGGGGATGACAGAGAGTGCAAGTCTGGAAGATTATAAAGAGGTAGTCCTAAGAGGTCTTATAAATCGTGACTGTCCTGGACCCATTGGATTGGTCAGTCTGACATTCACCATGAGTTTCCATTTGAGAGGCTGCTGATCGGTGTGTACTTACTGGTTGGTTAGATAGAAATACATTTTCCACATTTCTCTTATAATTATAGACTCAAGTCAATGTTAGAATTTTCAGCCACATAAAGAAGTAAAATAAATCACTATTTATATATAATAATAATGATGATGTAGGGGACACTGGGATTCATGGCCCAGATTTTGCCTCTAGCTTCTGGGAGGGCTGCCAGCAGACAGCCCTCAATTCTTAGTCCCCTTTGAGGATTACATCAGCTGAAGAGAGCTACCTCTCCTGTAATCCCACTGCCTTCCTGGGGCAGCCCACATCCGATGACTGAACTCTGTGTGGGTATAAATGCCTGACCTCCTAACCCCAATTTGGGGTAGCTCTGAAAGGCCCTCCCCACTTTGAAGCTCCCCTGTAATGTTGGCTGAGACTTCTGCTGAGGCTGCACTGCAGCCCACTTCTTCCTCTGCTTGACCCTGGCACTATTCCTTCCCTTTCATACGTGGGGAGCCTGAGAGCAGTCCGACCTGGTTTCTGCACGCACATTTCCTTCTCAGCCTCCTGCTGCTCCGGGGACCTATCCAGTGGCAAATGATAATTGCAGCTGATATTTATTTGTACCTGACAGCAAATGAGAGTATACACAGTCTCATTTTATTCTTACAATAACCATGAGTAGTAGGTAGCCCATGATAATATTACTATACCATTTTGTGACCACCAAAGACTTTTCCTACATAAATTTTAATCCTTCCTGGGAGAAGAAAGGACAGGGATTCTTGACTGCTTCAGACATATTAGAAACAGGCCCACAGAGAAATAATTTTCCCAAGATCACAAATCTAGGAATATCATAGAGTTATCCTAATTTTTTTTGTCAATTCCACAGCATATAGAGATTCCCATTTCTACTCATGCTTCCCCCTGCCCCCTTCCCCGTGTTTTAATGAGTTTTACATATGCAATAAAAGTGTCGACATTGTGATGAAGAAAACAGCACAGCTCCAGTCCTTGTTTCACCCTGTCACAGCCATGCGGGCATCCCACTGGGGACCGTGGCCACCCAGTCCCTCTGCGTGGGGGTGGCAAGCATGCGCACTCTGGCTCACTCCTTGAACTTCCACTCCTGGTGGCACATGGGGCAGTGCTGCTGCACCTGCTGCCTGTTGAGCCCCATGAGGATGCAGTGCATGTGGAGGCAGTGTGAGCACTGGCCCCACACCAGCCGGCAGTCTTTACCAGGCACCTTGCAGTCCGAGCAGCAGCCACTGAAAGCCATCTGGCAGATGCTGCAGTTCTCGTCGCTGGCCACCCAGAGCCAAGTGGCCACGCCATTCCAGCACTTGATCTTCACCTTCATGGCTGTGAGACCAAGCTAATTTATTTGCACGCATCCCCGCCTGCATTTGGCAGCGCTGGCACCCCGCCAGAAGGTACAAAAACAACCAAGGACGCAGCCAAGGATTCAGCTGCGACACCAGCCGAGCCATGCACCAGTGTGCCACGGATCATTCATGCTTTTTAATATGTTAATATCCCAGGCAGGCTGGGCCCATCCCCTGATCTGAAAGCGGGTATTTATCAGTTTCGCCCACCTTGCCATCTCTCTCTCAAAATGTGTGGCCTAGGACACAAAGGAAAGGAATGGCTTTCATACAACATTAGTGCAAAGGAGGCCCTTAATGTCTTACTCAGCAATTGCAAACTCTTTCTACAGAGCTTCCTAAAGGGTTCAAGAGAGGAAAGAACAGGGAAAGACAGCGAGAAGAAAGAAAAACAGGTGGTTGGAGAATAGGGTCTGAGCAGGAAAGCAAAGGAAAGACGAAGAGGCTAGGGGGAGAGAGAGGGCAAGAGAAAGAGAGAAGGAGGGGGAAGAGAGAGCAGGAGGCTGGCCGGCTGTTCCATGAAATAAACAATGGCAACTTTCCTGCCCATGAGGCAGCCGTGCTATTAGAGGCTTTGAACTCCTCGGGACAGTATGCTTTATCATCTGGAATAATAAACGCAGACCTGGTGGCCCTAAGAGCAGGCAGGCCACAGGCTGGGGGTGCAGCTCTGCGCTCTGCCAAGAATGGGCAGCCTGCTGTCTGTGTCTGTACAAAGGAGCCCGGGAAGGCGTCCTCTGGGAGGCACTGGGGCCAAGAGGGCTCTCAGCTGGTGCTGAGTGAGCTCTTCAAAGTAAACAGGGGCTCTAGGGCCGATGGGACCCTCTTGTTGGTGGTAACTCTGACACGATATGAGCCCTGGAAGGAGTTTGATATTTTTAGCTCTCTAGTTGCTGTGAGAGAAAGAAAGAGGGATAGAAACAGAGCAACAGTGTGCAATTTATTATTTTTCAGGACATAATAGCTAACAGCTCCAAAAACATTCTGGATGTGCTCCACAGCTCATCAACAAGCACATCACCGCAGAATGAGGAAAGGATAAACACCACATGTATCAGAGTGCTGGCTTGTGCGGCATGGTGCTAGGGAACCCGTTCTGTGCTTGCCTTGCATGGCACCAGGGACAGTTGTTCCTGGCTCCTCTGTGCCTCAATACCCTCCTTGTTCTTGTAATGGAAAGCATTATTATGCAACATAGGCTGAAGTCCTAATTTCCTAGGCCACAAATGAGGTCATGAGAATTCCTCATGGTTGAAAGTCAGCACAGGGACCTGACAGGCCAACTTGCTGGCTGTTGGCTTTGGATGAGTTCACATGGTTACTTTGAGCCTACATGAACTCAAAAGTCACCCTAACCAAGCCTTAACATTAACTAAGGCTTTAAAAATACAAGTGAGGAGAAAAGCCCAGTGATCAGCACAAAAATATTCGTTGAGTGAATGAGTGAATAGGAGGCACCTTAGTAGGAGGTGGTGGTCCACCTTTACCCACAGGTGTAACTTGCAGTTTTATAAACTTTAAGTCTCCCTGATGAGTAAATAGACTAATGTCATGGTGGTAAACAGAGACAGGCAGCCCTGGGGCCAGGAACTGATGGATGAGTGGAGGGTAGATGGCTGGGAAATGCAGGACATCTGCATGGAGCCTGCCAGGATGCAGACAGTATGAAGCAACCCAGGCCCTATGTGAGAGAAGAATGCTGATCTAGGATACAGAAGACCAAGGTGTGCCTCTGCTTTCTGTGGAGACCCTGGATAGAATCTGCCATCCCAGAAGCACAACCAGCTGGTGTTGACTCTGCCCAAGTCTTTCTGTGCTTGCTGCCCTCTGCTGCAATGCCACAGGCCGGATGATCTCCCTGCAGCCCGTCTATATCTCTCACCAGGATGATGCTCCTAGCCTCCAAACCGTTCTCCCTACCCTTCAGCCTTTCCTGCCTCTGCTCCAGCTTCACACTGTCGTCTCTAAATTGATCTCCTAACAGGAAGATCAGATAGGACCATTCTCTGGTGTATAACCATTACTAGTCCCTCTGCCTCAAGCTGAAGTCCAAGATTTCAAGGCCTCCTAGAGGTCTGGTCCCTGCTCACAGTGCCAGTACCTGTGTGTGCTCTTCTGCATGTACTTTAGATTCTAGCCACATTTTTCCCAGAAGGTACCACACTTCTCAGGCATGCATGCCTTTATGTGTGCTATTCCAAATCTCATCTCAAGCACCTGCTCTGTCTGGAGGACAGACCTGAGGATGGTCTCACACAGCAAATTCCTTCCTCTTATATAAAGGCCCACTATGAGTCCCCTACCGCCTGCGATACTCTATGAGAAGAGGCAGGTGAAAAAAGAAACCCATGAGAACCAGCTGTGGTCACCACTGCACCCCATGGCTGTCACAGTACCTAGTGCTTAGTAGTTCTGCAGAGATGGTCGGTTTATAAACAAAGTTGTAAAATAGTGGTAAAATCCCTTTTCTTTTTACTTTACGGGGCTATTGAGAGAATACAAAGGATGAGAAAACACTTCATACAGGGTAGAGGCTGTGCACATTTGAGAGTTTATCATGATGATCTGATTTTAGAACAGAAAATAGATGTGCTGAAGCAGAAGCAGGACCCGTCTCTCCCCTCCCCTTCTCTCTCCTCCCTTCTCCTCTTCCTCCCTCCCTTTCTTCCTTATTGGGTGTTTGGCATTATCCAAAGCATAAAGAAATATCAAAGAACAAGATAGACATGGTTCCCTGCCCCATGAAACTTAGTTTCCATTAAAGAAACAGATATAGCAACCAACTAAATAAACATGATGACTTGTATTAATGAGTGACTGGGATAAACAAGAAGCAGGTGCAGAGGGGAGAGAAGGTCTTCAGACACTAGGAAGCTCTGCCTCCTTTTAGGGCAGGGCAACTTCACACTGCATGACGTAGCGCCTTGGAGCTGCCGGGCACCTTCAGTTTCCTTCTCCACAGTGCTGAGATGATGATGCCCATCTGTATAAGTAGTTGTGAGGGCTAAATATATAGGCCTGGCTAATGGTTTCCTACTAACTAATCTCCTGGACCAAGAATTTAAGTGAGGGCTCAAGCACCAAGGCTACGTGGTAAAGGAGCAGAGTCTTCTCTCTAACAAAGGACCCATCATACCAAGGAAACCATTTTCTTTGAAACTCTCTGCTGGGTTTCTAGAACTTTCACAGGCCCCACATCATGGCTTACTATGGTCAACTGTGTTCTAACCAGAAGCTGGCTGCATGGTTGACCTGAAGTGAGTTTTCCCCTTTCTATGCTTGCTTTTCCATCTGTAAAGAAGGGTGTTGAACTAAATCACCCTCCAATATCTTTAGCACAGGCATTCTCTGAATTTGGTTTGGGAATATTTTTACTATGAGAATGCTTTCCTCTCAAACTAATGAGCTCCAATTAGTTTTACTGATCTCTACTAATGAAAGTTTTGAGACAAAACATCATGGCCTTGCATGTGTTATTTCCTCATGTAGAAGACAGTGCACTTGGCATCCTTAAGATTATGGAAACAAGGTGTTCCCGCCATAAGGAATTGGTGCAAGTCAGCTGGAGAAAGAGAACTGGTTCAGACATACTCAGAGATTGGAATAGGCTGTGTTCTATTTTGCAACAATGAGACTGATTGGAGATCATGTCCAAGTGTGTCTGTGCACATGTGAGTGTGTGCATGTTTATCTCAGAATCCAGATGGAAGTTCAAAGCCTTTAACAGTCTCTTCACTGCAAAAGGCATATGCCATCATTCCATTTTATGCCCTCCTTCAAAGTTGGAGTTTTCCTTATTTTTTTGCTCATTTTCTTCTGCAGTACATTCACTTATTCCCTCTATGCATAACAAAGCTGCATATAAATTGTTGGTAATCCTCGCAACTACCTTAAGTAGTATGTAACATTCTTCCAGTTTTACATATTGAAGAAACTGCTGTTCAAAGAGGTTAAGTACCCAGCTTAAGGTTGCGTAGCTGGGAAATGACTGAATTGTGACCCTAATTCTGATGGGTTTAATTCTGAGGGCCATAAGCCTTTTCTAGCAACCTTTTCATACAGAATTGGATTCTCACTCGTGAGTGAAGGAGTAAGCTCATGATCTCAGAGCAGGCTTGGTCAACCTACAAAGCCCATATGTCAAATTCACAGGAGATTTATTCAACGGATTGCTAGGACATGGTTTTCAAATTTTAAAGTATAGAGATATCACCTGGGGGTGCTCCTTGCATTTCTATTCTCCCATCTTACACTCAGGGATTTTGAATTTTTTCATACAGATGGTCTAGAACTATATGTCAAGAAGCAAAACACTCAGGAATTTGGGCAGAGTTCGGTATTCAAATCCCCAGAGCTATCCCTTCCTACCTCCAGGGGTACCCTACATACAAATGCGTATCAAAACAGAAAATAAAATACCAATGTTATTAATGTCTGGAAAAGCACAGAATACCTCACTGCAAAGCATTGCTGAAAACTGTTGGAAAAAGTGGCCTAGACATAAGCATGCCCTAGTCACGGCCTTGATCTAGATTTGAGTTTATAACCTCAGGTCTGCCAAACAAGATGTCTTGGTTGATGAAGCCAATGTCAAGTTCACTTGTCCAAGCAACCACACAAATGAGGTTGGCTTGCCTGACTCTCTCATTCCAAGTCACCCAGAAGAACAGTTGGTGGATGTCTATCCAGAAGGTGCTTATTTCAGGCAGACAGAAGTAGGCACACAGTTTATCATACTTGAGCCAAGAGGCCAAAAGAGGGATCAGGTGAATACTGGCCTTCCACATGCCTCAGGAAGAAAAATAGGGTGTATCTATAGATATGAGGTGCCTTTCCTGAAGTGTCATTGCCCGTTCACAATTCAGGGACTAGGACGTCATGGTCTCTACAACCACATGGACAATCCCTTCTCTTTGGGGATAGACTGGTGAGAGGTGGAGATCTCAGCACAAAGAAAGTAGATGTTGTCTGTTTCATTGGTCAAGGCTGTAGTGTGAGGTGAGGAGTGGAAACATGTTCCTTTTGTCCACACAATCTTTAACTGAGCATCGACTCTGTACTAGACCTTGGACTAAAAGAGGGGCCTGTCACCCAGGAGGCCTTATCCACTCCATAAATAGTTGAGAATTGATTTCACTGAAGCAAAGAGCTGGTGGACAAAACAGACCTGGCTCCTGTCCTCAGGAGGGTGGTACTACAGTTGGGGAAACAGCCAGAAATGCTACTAAGCAGAAAAAAAGAAAATAATCACAAATTGTAGTAAGTGTTATGAAGGTAATCAACAAGGAGCAGAGACAGAATATGATGGGAGAAGCTACCCTACATAGAAAGGACAGGGGGAGGATCTCTGAGGAGGTGACTGTAGACAAAATACATATATTATAAAATTGAAATTATAATATGGTGTAGAAGATATTCTGGGAGCAGAAGGGAGAAAAAAATGATGAGTTCTCTGCCTGGGAAACTTAAGACAGTTGAAACAACTTGCCCAAGATCATGAGACGGAACACAGGCAAGCCCACACTAGTATAAGGAGCCAGAAATATTTCTTTTTCTTAGAGCCTTTATCTTGCTCCTTTTATTCTTCTGTCTTGGATCACTTCCTCTAGATTAGATTGTCTGGTGGGAGGAGAGTTGTCTTCAAAGGGTCAGTCTTTACGTCTTAGAAGAAGAATCAAAGATCATTGAAAAGAAAACATGTGTCATGCTAATAGTCTCTTAAAAAGAGCCAACGAGAAATTTAAATTATACTGTGAGTTTAAATTTCAAGCACTTCTCACTCTTCAGTGGGTTCGCCTACCCATAAGCTTGTTATGAGACTGGGAGAATAGAGGAAATCACTTCACAGATTGTAAAGCAACGTACATGTACTAGGAATTATCAAATAGATACCTGACACACACACAGTGAGTAAAGATTTTTACTCTTCGACCTTTAGAAAATCGCTACTCCTATCCCCTTTTTCCTTTGAGAATCAGAAACAAAGTGACTTGGTTCTGAAGTGGAGAGAGCTCCTACAAAACACTCTTCTTTTCCTTCCTTTTATCTTTTCAGGGACAGTCAGCTGCTCGAAATGTGTCACTTCAAGCAGTCCTCCACATCTTATTTGGATAAAACTTAAATTATTATCATAGCAGTCTGTGCACTCTCCCCCCCCCCCTTTTCTAAGAATGGCCATAACAAAGCTTGACAAACTACGGATTTCTACCAAAGTGCTTTCAACACCTTTTATACCTCAGAGTCCAAAGGGATGAGAAAAACTGAATGCAGAGAGAAAACTCAGACAGAAATTTCTCATGATTCCAGACCCACAGCTTCCACCAGGCAGTCTTTCTAGGTTTTCTAGCAGCAAATGAGGAAATGAGGATTTACTCAATACCTGCCACCTGAGCCCCAGAATCATATAGACCCCCCACACACACACATTTGCAAGGCTATGTTCTGGGTATTGGCATTACAATGATGAGCTCCATGATCCATCAGTCTTTCAAGACATAAAAGATATAAACAAGTAAACAAATAATAATGGCATAAGGTAAAAAGTGGTATAAAATAAAATGTAGGGGTACAGAGAAAGTAAGGGGAAATGACTTCTTACCAGAGGGATGAGGAAAGAGCAGACATTAATTCTGGATCCTGGAAGGGATTATATTTGATCTGGTCCTTTAAAGATGGCAGGTGTCTTATAGGTAGAGCTAGGATAGCCTGCTGATGTAGGTGGGGTAAGAAATCTTACATCATCAAAAAAGTGGTTGCTGGTACATTCTAGACAGAGGGAAAACAGGAAATCAAGAATAAAGAAGAATCTTTAGGGGAGAAAAATAACCCAGTTGACAGCTGCATACAATGCACGACAAGGGAATTGATTAGTTATTTTTAACAAAGAGCATTTGGACTTCGTGAGAACATTAATTCAAATTTCAGTCCATGTTACCCCATTTACTAACTGTATAGTCTCTAACACTTCTGAGTTTAGTACTCCTCACTCATTCTGAGGATAATAATTGTTGCCAGAGTGGCAACAATTTTATTCACTATTTTATATGAAGGTACGTAGAAGGATGCTTGGACTAAAATAGCTGCTTGGTATATTTGGGAGACTTGTTTGGCTCTCTCAGAAAGGATTAGAAGCTATTAAGGATAGAAACCCAAATAAGACTATCTTAGCTGGCTTCATTATCACAATTTGGGCAGCCTCCCAATCTTTTTTACGATGTGTTCTTGGCCATGTATCTTAATCCCTGAGCCTCCATGTCCTTGTCTGGATTTAAGGATTGTTGAGCAAGAAGGGACCTCCTTCTCTATTCTTCCCACATTGCCACTTTGACCCATAGAGGGGAGAATGTGCATTCCATTCCCCTCTCAGTTGGTGCTGAGTAGAACATCAATAGATTCTCTTTCCTCTCTCTTATGTATTTTTTCTGAAAAAGAGTGTCTAATGTGTTTGGTACCAATGGAGATCAAACTCTAACCACTTGCCGCAATGCAAGTTGGTGGGATCAGTGCCTTAGACAACAATCCCTGTCTTCTGCTCTGTGTTCCAGCGACTTCACCAATAACTAGACATAGCACAGGAGAGTGTAGATTAGACTTCTTCCAGATGGAATCCTGAACAATGTTCTCAAATTCACCCCAACTCTGTAATTTGATTACAGGTATGGTAGAGTAAAAATATGGCCACAATTTTTTTTAACTTCTATTTTTGAGAAGCGGAATCAATTTTTCTATCCCTGTAGTCTAGATTGGCCTTTAGGCTTGCTTTGGACAAAGCAAAGCAACAGAAGCAATGTATGAGTCCTCAGCCTAGGCCTTAAGAGGTTTTACCTATTCTCTTTTCTCTCTTGAAATCCTGTCACTTCCAGCACAGTCCAGGCTAACTTTCTGAATGAAAGGAGACCAATGGAGAGAAGTCCCAGTCATCTGAGGCAGCCTAGCCAAGGCCATTGGGGATGAGCCATCTGGTAGTTGACCCATCAATTGATGCTCATATATCAATGAGTCTAATTAAGATCAGCCAAGCTCAGCCCAGATCAGCAGAATTGCCCAGCTGACCTGTAGATTTGTAAGCAATAATAAATGGTTATCATTTTAAGCCTCTAAATTTGGGGTGATTTGTTATATAGCAAAAGCTACTGCATACATATGGTGACAAATTTTAAAAAGTGATATTTAGTTTCTCATTTGGATGATAATCTTTGTGTGATAGGCTATTCACACTAGAGAAGGAAAGGGTTATGCCTGATCCTGAATCACTACAGGGGATGATGCTTCCTCCGAAGTTTGTCATCAGTCTTAAGAGGGACACCAGGTATGGCCACTCAAGTTATGAATAACAGTATTCTAGGAGACCCGTGAACATCCTGACAATGTAATGTGTACTCTGTGAAACTAATGGTGGCCTCAGATTTGTGCAATGCTGTGAGCTTAGAGTTAATCAAGATAATGTGTGCAAAGTCTCTGGCATATAATTGATGTAAAATAAACTAAAACATTTTCCATTTTATAATGACTTTTTGGTATTGAAATATTTTACTGTATTGAATTTTATGATAATTAATGCTTAATTATCAAATAAGCCTCCGTTTTCCCATTATAAAAGTGTTGGGGAGTGGTGATAGGGAAGGTGGTAGACTAGATGATCTTTAAGGTTCTCTCCAGCATGGTTACTCTGTGATTCATGGGCTAACACAAATCTCATAAAAGAAGTCAATACACACGCCCAGAGTGATTCCTTGGTAAAATTGGGAACATGGCCTCAGCAGCACAGTATGGCAGGCCATCTGTCAGGGGGCTGTGTCAGCAGCCCGTGAGCAGCCCATAAAGCTGCCAAAATTGCCCTTTGCTTTGCCCCAATCAAAGAGGAGGCAAAGCCAAGGCCTCTGTGCCAGGAAGGCCCTGCTTGCCAGGAAAGAGGCTGTACTTTGTTTCAGCAGGACATACCTAAAGAACCTAAACAGTTAATGCACCATTGAAGCCACATATAAATCCTGTGGTTTGAGATCAAAAACAAGCAGCATAGGAAAATGAAAAACTAATGAGATGCCTTTCCCCCTATCCATTGCCTCCCCTGCATCCCATCTAGCTCCTGACCACTTACGCCAGACGTAAAGCTTCCAGGGACAGTTCTAGAGCAGAATTTTCTTATTGCTGATGAAGATTTGGAAAGGACACTGAGCCTGGGGGAGCTGAATTTCAGTCCTGGATTTTCTAATCACCAGCCATGTCACCCTGGACTCTGATGCCTGAGTCTCACCCTAGAAACTGATTGGAGCAGCCTGGTCTGGGACTGGCGGTGAGAGTCACTTAACAGCTCCCCTAGTGATTCTCTGCTGTAGCCAGCATGGAGAACTACTGATTTAACCATTTTATTCTTTGGTCCCTCATCTGTCAAATGGGGGTGGTGAACCTACTTTGCAGTATTGCTGTGGGATTCAGTAAAGATAAATAATAGATGCATAAAGGCAACGATTACCATCTGTCATTTTTTTGTCTGGAAGGATTCTATGCCTAGGGCCTTGAGCCAGATACACGAAGGTCTTGAGTACACTGTGTCCCTTCTTTAATCAGCCACATTCAATATTAGGATCTGTCTGGCTCTGCACATTATGGCTCTCTGTGGGCAGAACTGAAGAGAACCTGAGGAATGGTGTGGGACACATTTATGGTGTCCTGGTCACAGGAAATAGTACATCCCACAAGTAACCAGCAAACTGGTTACTTTTACTCCCACATTTCCTGTTTGAGTGGTAACCAGTGACACTTAAAAGTAAACAATATTTACTACCAATGAATGAAGAAACAACATTGCACTACTTATCCAGCCAGTGTTAGGACCTAGGGTAGTGGGGTAAGGGAAGGAGACTAGGTGGGTGGGACATACAAATACATACTATTCCCATTCATTGATTTATTCAAATATGCCAGTCTGCATTCATTCAACAAACATTCCCATGGGGCTGACTTGCCTGGGTGACCAGGATACAAAGGTTGTTCAGCCGTTCCTTTCTTTTGAGCTGTGTTCACTACACAGGGAGGCAAATCTACAGTCAGTAGTGCTGTTAAAGGTCCAATGACTGGGACTCACATCATTGCTGAGGTGTTTAGAGAAGGGCAATGCTGGTGCAGGTGGGAAAGCTTGGGGAAATGTTCTTGATAGAACTGGGTCTAGGTCACTAATAACCCTGTGTACATCCTTTCAGTTTCTTACTGGGTACAATGTCTTCACCACTCTATTTCCAGTCTCTCATTTTCCAATCATTTTCCCAAACACATGGCTCTAATGGTGTCTTTGCTCAGACACTTTTAGCGCCCCTCCCCCAACCCCCTCCTCATTACTACTTGCAGAGTAAAAATCAAATTCCTTTGACAGGTGCCTGCACTCTCTTGGCTTGAGCCATCCCCCTTACCAGCCTCATCTCATCTCCCTCTACTTTCCTCTGTACTTAGGCTTACCCCACATGGAACTATTTGACACTGAGCTACTCACTCCAGGTTCTCTCACATCCGAATGACCTTACACAAGCCTGAAATGCTTTTCTTTCTTCATGCCCTCAATCTCCTTATTCTCGTGCAACACTGAGCTGTTTGCTGTCTACCCAATAGTCTCTTTTATGTCTGCACAGATTATTTCCTTGTTGTACAAATTATTTCCTCTGTTAGAATAACCTTCATATTGTCTTTTGTGTGTCTGGAGAAGCATCTTCCACTCTTTCAAAAGCAATCAAATGTTGTCTCCTGGTGAGCCTTCTGGTCCCACAATAACAATGGCTTCCTTCTCTGGGCTCCATTTACAGCTTTGAGTCTCTCTCTCTCTCTCTCTCACTGAGTGTAACAAAACAAATAGGAAATGGGTCTTCACCACCTTGGGAGATCCAGGTATTAGAAATTGTTTTTTATTCCTCTGTTTATCTCCTGTTAAGGGAAAGGGAATGTGTCAGCCAAAGACTGGTAACTTGATTGGGTTTATTGACATACTGATCTTGCCTTTACTAGGATTTAGTGTCTAGCTCTTTCCTGGAATCAGATCCCATTTCCAGGCTAAGTCAGTAAAACAGAAAATCTCTTGGAGTATTTGCCCAGCTTTGCAATGTTTTATGTAATTATGGGTTAAAAGTCTTGCAGACCAAGGGATCAAATACATATTAGGCCAACCTGTGGAAGCTGGGGAAATGAGCCAAGGGCAACTAATGGTCAAGTCCTTGGACTCTGCAAATTTAGGTCAGAAAATTGGCTTTGAGTTTTATTTTTCTGTCCACTATCAGGACACAGTTTGATGATTTTTTTCCCTGTATTTTTTATAATAAAAAAAATATCAAAATTTGGAGAACTCTATTGTTTTTCTATTAATCTTGCAATCTCAAAGTTCAATGTTGGAAAGCATACTGGTTTCCAGTTCCCCACAGATTACCATGAGTTTCTACTCTCTAGACTTGTCTCCCCAACTATAAACCAAGGAAATTACAGTCTCCAAGATCTCTTCTAGCTTGAATAGTTTCATTCATTTATTTGCTGTGTGTGTCATCCTATAGCAGCAGTCAATGTATAATCCATTTTTTTTTTCTACTAAGCACCAACTATGGGCCTTGTATCTTCTCCCCTATTATCCATCAGTTAGCATCACTGGCTCATTTACTCTTTTTAGATTCTTTAGTTTGACATTCAAAGTCTTAGTTGGTAACTTGCCCCCAACTAACATTTTCTGAGTATTACCTCCTCAATTCCAGGCTCAGTAAGCATTTGCCATTACCCTCAGATGCCACGTGCATTCAGCATTTATATTTTGGCACATGTCTCTGGTGTCCTTTCTGATGTCAGCATTAGTAAAAGTCTACACATGTTGCTCCCAGACACAGGACCATAGGAGTCTTTGTTTGGTATATGTCATAGGATTCTGCAAAGTTACCTGTTCTGCTTGTCTTCTCCTGCATTGTCCCCTGGTTTGGATATATTGACTCTGCTCATGTTCCTATAATTAGCCTCAGATCTTACTGCTGATACCATATTTTGGTAACGTTTTTGGGGTTTTTTTTTTTGTTTTTTGTTTTTTTTGTTGTTTTGTTTTTTTGAAATCCAGTGAAATCTAAGCCTGGAAGTCCTTGCTTGCTACTTCCTCCAATCTTAGAATAGTAACCTAACCCCTCCCCACTCCCAATCATTTAATTGATCCTCTCCAACTAACTGAGAGAATTAACTAAAGCCAACTAGCAATCTACCTGGGCTCCCTTTTCCTCCTTCTGGGCCTTCAGAGGTGATTCCCTTTTACTCATTCTCCTGTTGCCATTTACTGCTTCCTCCCTCTGTCATTTGTCCTTTTCTTTGAGGAAATGGCTGGATCCTAGAAAGTACACACTGACTGGTGCCACAATACCTGAGGCCAGTGACCACCTCACCTAATGGCATGCAATAATTAAGGGAAGTCTGCATTTTTTAGACTTTAGGTAGCCATGTCCTGTAAGAGCAGTCTTATATGAAGGACCAATCTTCACATGTAAACATATAGTGTTTTTTGAGCCATCTCCTTTTAAAAGTTTTGTAAGAACATATCCTTGGTTAGAAGCATAGCTCCTTTGTAGAATGTACATTCTTTAAAAAAAAGCTTTGTGATCAGATGTGCATGACTCCAAATACTAGTGCTGCTCATATTTATGTATTACCTTTGGTAAGGTACTTAATCACTCTGAGCACCAGTGTCCTTGTCTGTAAAACTGTGATGGTCTTACCTCCATCACCAGACATTATGGGGAATATATGGGGTGAGTTATATATGAAAGTCTAGCCCATGGGCTATACATAGTCAGTGCTCTACACACATTGGCTCCTTTACTTTCTTTTGACAACAGAGTCTTTTCTTGAAACTAAAAAACAAATTCCATTTTGGAAAAGGGCTTCTCAAGCTTGAGGACTGCCTAGTGGTTGGTAGAAGCCAGACCAAAGTGGGTCCTTGGATGTCAATCAGAGGAGTTCAGATCTTTAAACCTCTACCTTCTCATTGTCTATGGCTCTTATAATTATAGATTCTAATTTGTATTCATAGTCTTCCAATTTCAACATGTTTTCACTGAAACTTTTAACCACAGGATCTTGGGAGACTTCTGCCTGAACCTCTGTGGGTAGGAAAGGGAGGCGGAGCTCAAGGAGAGGTCATTTGGGAAGGTCTCATAATGGACTAGTGGGTGCTAAGAAGGTTTCAACATGATTCTATATGCTTTATCTCATTTCATTTCTAAAGGTTGTGTGTGTATTTCTAAGGTGCATGTGTGTGTTTACTGTGATTACAGCTGCTACTGCTACTATTACTGCTACTATTATTATTATTACTACTATTACTATTACCTACTACTAAAGATAATTGAGAAGTATAACAGAGTGGTCATTGAAGCCAGACTGACTGCTTTAAAGCTAAGCTCAGTTTTCTCATCTTCTAATGGGAATGAGGATATTACAGTACTCATTTCATGGTGTGGTTCTGTGACTTAAATGTATGGCATACATAAAGCACTTAGAGCATATTTGGTCAGAGTAAGCATATGCAAGTTATAGCTACTAGTCTGTGTTGTTATTATTAATGTGCAGTCTTGACTTATCTTCAATTCTAAGGAATACTGAAATCACTAACCCTCCAAATTCCCAGTACTGTTTGCTATTTATAATTTATGAGGATGTACATATCATCATAGCATAGTGTAAAATTTTTTTCACTAGACTCTGAATCTCGCAGGCTCAGGTCAGGCCCAACATGTAGCAGAAGTATGAAAAAAGTGCTGGAGGATCCATGCTTCTCAATTTGGGAATACTTACATGGCATGGGAAAGAGTGGCATGTCAGCACATTATATAAAGAGCTACGGATAAAGATAATACCTTTCCATGGAATATCAAATTTACTAGAGAACTGTCAGTAACCTAAGTTTTAAGTAATATTTCAATATCCAGAAACATTATAAACTAGAAGGTCAAGTTGACAAAACCCTTAGGTAAGCCATTAGCCTTTGGAGGACTCTGGCACAGGTCTGCATTGGGCTCTGCTTCTAGGACACTCAGGGACAACTGGTCACTTTTCTCTCTCCTTTAGGTGTCTTTGGAGTTAAAGTTTGAGAAGTGCTGTCTAGCTGCACACTCTGGGAAAGCGATTAGAGAAGACAGTAAGGTGTGAGCATGGCATTAAAAAGTAAGCTGTTCATCAGGCAACAGTTGAGGGTCACCGTTTCTAAGGAGAAAAACAATGTGATCAAAGTGGCTTTTTTTTTTTTTTTAAAGATTGTGGTGGCAGCATGTAGCAATTAATAGGAGGTAAAAAAGACTACAGGCAGTGGGACTAGTTCAGAGGCTTCTGTAGTCATCTAGGAAGGAGGTGAAGTTGCCACCGATGGTAGGATACTCTTTATGGAACACAGGAGCAGGCTGGGAAAAGAAGTTAATGCGGCAGGAATGGGGACCATGGGTATTTGGGCCACTTCTTCATGTAACTTACTTGTGCATTCAGGCCTGTTCAAGCTCAATCTTGCATATATCACCCATTTGATGATGGAGTACAGTTGTGCCTGTTCAACTTAATGGCTTGGCAGGTTAACAACATCCAGTTCATTATGGGCAGCTCAGGTCATATTGTAACTTGGAGGCCCATGGCTAAGTATTCAGGCTCTACTAAGGGCCTAGTAGGTACTGATATAGAGATGGACAGAAGGAAACAATGTGAGAACAATGTGAAGGGAGGTAGGAATGATATCCTGAGGCAGAAGTAAGCCAATATGCCATTTGTCTGAGACAGACAATATCAAAATAGATGGGTGAAATCCAGGCGTACAACCTTTGGGAGGTTACAAGGCAAAATTTGTATTTTCCTTTTTTCGTATTTAATCAAAATATTCTGGGTGTGAAATGAGTATTACAGATAGTATGTTAAGAGTTCAAAGAAGGGGACAATAGCTATGGGCTGGATGTGGTAAAGGTGGGGATCAGAGAAGCTTGTAAAGGAGATGGCATTTGGCCTGAACCTCAAAGACTTGGTAGGACTTTGAGGGAATGGAAGAACATTCCAGACAGGAAAAAGGCATTGAGCCTGAAGTCCTTAAAATAATATAACTTGGCTCTTGACTTTGATTCACAGAGCAGGAATTCACCCAAGGCCATCAGCCAAGTGGAAGAGCTCAAAGGTCAAGGACTGTACATTTTTTGTAGCATTTCTCATTTGTTTGAGCTTAAATGAAGCCGAACCCTGCAGGGAAATGAACACATGTTACACATCTCCAAAGCTAGAAGGCTTCATGGCCAGGAAATTATGCTGGTTGGATAGCAATGCAAATGACTAATGCACCCTCTTAGGTCTCATGTGGTTTGTGACCCCAAGAATATGGGACAGGCAGGAGACAAACAGGCAGTGGCTCCAAGTGAGGGAGATTAAGCAAGTGGCAGCCCAGAGTGGTGAAGAGTGTTGTTCTGGGAATTATAAGAGGGGTTCTTACTCCAGTTGCCCTACATAAATCAGGCACATTCTCTCGGCTTTAGTTTCTTCATTAATGTGTTAATCTGATATTCTAGAAGGCCATGAATTACCAGAAAGTATATACCTCATTAGTTGGGTCTGTGTCTTAATGACAGTTTCTAAAATCCGATCCCATACAGATCCAGACCTAGGGACAAGTTATTTCCCACATATTCCTGTTCATCCTTTAAGATCCAGTTATCTGTCTTCTTCACTAGGAAAATCTAACTTCCACAGGCAGAGCTGGTCACTGCTGTCTTGTGTTCTTACTGCACTTAGGAATATGTCACAATTGGGATCTTGTGAGAAAATGTTAAAAGAGTCATCTTTTTTCTTTGCCCTATGGACATTTCAAATATAGGAAAGTCTTTGATTTAGACTTTTCAGATCAGAATTCTTAGTCTTAAACACTAAGCCTGCCTGGCAAAAGGGTGAGTAAAGAAGACACTAAATTCTCAGATATGAAATTGCTGCTAATAAAGTTGGAGAGACTTTTCTGTTACTTGGTCCGTGCATTATGGCTATAGGAGCTCATTTATATTTGCTTGAAATTCAGCATATGTTTACCATGAGGCTTGGGCTTCTAGTTATTCCAGAAAACAAACTCCTGATTTACTTTTCTCCCCCAGCCCTTTATATTACAAGTGCAACAATATTAGTAAGAGAAAAGGACTCAGAATTGGACAGTCATGGGTTCAAACTCAAGGTCTACCACTTGTGTGCTGTTTTCTTAGAAAATCCACTTAACCTGCCTGAGCCTTTATTTCTTCATCTAAAAAATCCAATAATATTACTGATTCAAAAGTGTTATTGTGAGGATTAAGTCAAGCAGTATTCATAAAACCAGCACAAAGTTTTAGAAAGTATAAGCCAAACACCTGCTATGTGCCAGTTTGACACCAATACTCAAGGGGCTTCCCTGAAAGTTATTTGGAAAGTCAGAGAAAGTGGAGTTTTTTCCCAAGTAGAGGGTCCAGAGGTGAATTTACTTCCTTCTTAATGAGTCTATAGCAGAAGAGGATTGCAGATGGGTGGGTAAAACCAGGCCTACTCTATGCCTGGTGGGCTTCACTATGTACCCATTTGGGTACCCCAAAGCTCATCCACAGAGCAGGACATGCTGGCCCAAACTGTGCTCACCAAATGTGACTTAGTTTTGCTAGTACAAGTACTGCATATGACTACTACCTACCATGTTCCCTTCTTCTGATGCTTACCAAGAATCTTCTCAGAGTACCCTTCTCCATACAATGTGATTCAGATGACAATCACTGAGCTAGCTGCTCAACACTAAGCTATTTGATCTGTGTTTGCTCACTGGATTTTCATAAGAAGTAACATTGTCCCTATTTAACACATGAGGAAACTGGAGCTAGCAAATTTGTGATTCTAGAATTATTTTATTTCTCTGAGCTTTATTTATGATATCCAGAATGTAGAGAAATCTATACCTCATGTTCAGAGTAAGACATTGATAATCACAACACAATAATAAAAAACACAGTAATAGTTATAATCTCTATCAAGCTTTTGCTAGACATTGCATAAAGCAGTGGTTCTCAACAGGGAGCAATTATGACCCTCGGAGGATATTTGATAACACCTGGAGATGTTTTTAGAGTGCTATGGCATCTAGTGATATAGGCCAGGGATGCTGCTAAACATCTTCTGGTACACAGGACAGCCTGCCCCCTCAAACACACACAACAAAGAATTATCTGGTTCAAAAATACCAGTAGTGTAGGGGTTGAGAAATCATAATATAACTTTTTAAAATGGAGTATGTCTTTTAGTCCTCAACTAGATAGGAATAATGATTGTCCCTTTAAGACACAGGAATCTGAAGCACAGATTGGTTAAGTCACTTCTCCCAAGATGACACTAGGGAATGGTGATGGTAGGAACTTGAATCCAGGGACTGATTTCAGTATTCCTGACCAGAGTAGGGTGCTCAGTTCACTAGGGTTCTTATTGTCTTAGTCTGTTCATGCTGCTATAATGGAATACCACAGACTGGGTAGCTTATAAAATACAGATTCATTTCTCATGGTTCTGGAGGCTGGGAGTCCAATGTCAAGATACCAGCATATTTGGTGTCTGGTGAGATCCAACTCCTGGCTCCTGGACAGCTGTCTTTTCACTGTGTCCTCACATAGCAGAAAGGATGAGGGTGCTCTTTGGGGTTCCTTTTATAATGGCATAAATTTCATTGATGAGGGCTCCACCATTATGATGTATGACTTCCCAAAGGACCCCATCTCCAAATACCATCACATTGGGGGTTAAGATTTAACATATGATTTTTGTGTGTGTGGGGGGGACACAGAAATTCAGTCTATAGCACTGAGAGCCCTTAATAGAGTGCCAATACTTACAGAAATGAAGGTCTGTCCTGTGAAGAGATGGTCTCTGAGCTGCACAGTCTACAGATGAGCAGGTGTAAACTAAGGAATGGTTTCAGATTTATCCCCTCTTCACTGAAGGCTGGGAAGTTTCTAGAAGCAGGAGACAGTTCTGAAGGTAGAGCAAGTCCTAAAAGTCATAGAGAAGTTCTGAAAGAAATCCTGAGCTAAAGTCAGCCATGTTCAAGGTCCCACATGGTGAGTAGATGACAGGGTCTGGCCCCAACCCGCCTTCCACTCCTTAGCCAGGACCCTTCACATGGTCATGTTATGTTCACATAAGAATATTTGAGTGACAGTGCTCAGGAAGAGGACCAGGGATGTAGGAATATGAGGAATAAATATGCCGCATGGGCTTTTTGAGAAAGGAGAATGACTTACAGCCTTGTAAATGCACACATATCCAGAATGTACATAATGCTAAGTGTTAATGGATAAAGGCCGCAGGGAGGTGTTTTCAGGCACCACCCCTTTGAGCCCCATGCAAGTAACCATCTGTGGCTGTATGTTTATGGTTGACATGCATAGATGCAATCTTATTTAGGTGGCCCCAAACCAAGTGCTAATTGGTTTTCTAGAGCAGGTTTTTAATTGTTTTATTCTTTGAGTTTTAAGGTTCTTAAGTTGACAATTAGTGTTTGATTTGACAACTCCTTCTCAGTTTTTTATTGACACTGTGATTGCTCAGCCAAAGAAGTTCTCCCTGGTGTCCCTTATACTCCAGTTCCTTACTTTATGTATTTAAAATTCTCATAATTCTTTGCTAATAGAGCTTAGAGGGCCATAGAAACTATTTAGTATAACCCAAACATTTATGAATGTGGTAATTGGGGCTCAGAAGAAAAGAAAATGACTGCTATTATAATAATCACAAGCATAATGAGTAAGCATTATGATTATGACTAATACTTCTGTATATGTGTATAAAGCTTTAAAGTTTATAAATTATTTTTATTTGACTGATCTTGTTTGAACACTAGAGCCACATGTTATCAAGCAAACAGAACAGAGAATATTCTCATGTTTCAGGTAAGGAATAGACTCAGATAAAGTGAATTGCTCAATTTCCTAACTTTGTTTATTGTTCTGAAAGGCATAATGAGGCCAAGTTCAAGAAGTCAGACAGATTTGGATTCAAGGTCTGTTTCTACCCCTAGTAGAAGTGTAAACTTGGATAAATTATTTAACTTGTTTGGACCTCAGTATTTCTATCTGAAAAACAGGTTTTTTTATAATTATTGATCATTATTAATATTTATTATAATAAAGTGGTGATTATAAAATGGATTACTATGATTTTTAATATTAACTTCCCACCGGTGAAGCTTCTAAATGGTTGCCACTGCTCTTGGAGACATAAGGTATCATTCTAGTTTAGATTTCATTTCTTTGTCAAATAAAGACCCCATCCCTCTCCCTTAATGGATGACCTCCTTGTCATGGGCAAAGAAAAGTAAAACGTAAGTTATGAAGAGCTACAACAGCCGGAGGCATCCTTCATGATTAGAGGATAAACAAACAAATCTTTTGAGCAAAGTAGAATGTTTCTTTATAACAATAAAAACAATCTTGTACAGTCATGTACAATAGCTGTTTTGAAGCTGTTTTCCCACTCCAAGGTCAGACAGGGGCTGAGACTTCGTTACTCTTTCATCTATAGAATTTACTCCATTTCTAGGTCAATAAGAATCCCCTCTGCCCTGTGGCCACCAAAAAAGCTGATTCTATACCAAGTAGCATTACTGATGTGCAACTTCCAGTGGAATATCTCCCATAGTTTCTCACCTCTGCAGATTCCTTCAATCTCACTGAAAACTGCGCTTACTACTTTTATGTTCCCCAAGCTCCCATAGCCTGCTCCCTCTGAGTCTCATCTCTGCCATTTAAAGATAACTGCCGGATTTCTGTTTTGACTGACAAAAGAAATCCTGGTAATTCACTGAGAATAAGAGACAATCATGTTCTGAGTTTACTTTGAGATGCCTTACAATAAAGGCCCTGTTTTTAAATTCGAATCCCACTGTTCTCATTATGGCCACTTCCATTTCCCACCTTGACTCATAAAAGACTTTCCCAGCCTGCCTCAATATACCAAAGGTCAATATCATTGGATAGTAATGGTGAGACATTCCATAGGTCTTACCATTAACATCTTCGAATACTATCCTAAGGAGTTAAGAATTTATTTGGTAAGTAATGGGGAACTAAGTGATGATATCAAATGTGCATTTTAGAAAAATTCTGGCTGCAATTATGGATGGAGAATTAAATGGTATAAGCATAGAAGGCAGAAAGAGGCTAAAGAGGTGATTGTTAAATCTAGTCAAAAGGTGACCAGAATCTTAAATAAAGTGGTGGCAGTAAAAATGGAGCTGAGGTAATGGTTTGAGAAATGGTAATGTGGTAGAACTAAAAGGATTGGTACTTAATAGAGTCTAGGGGATAAGGGAGAACAGAATCTAGGATAATGACAAGATTTTTTGTGTTAGAATGGATGAAAACATTTACAGTGGAAAAGAAAAAACTCAATGAAATGAGAAATCTTATTTCAAATACATCAAGCTGTCATAGAAAAAAAAATGTTGATTGATTCAAGTTCTGAATATCTTCTGAAAGTGAAACAAAACAACTGAAGTTAAGAGAAGCAGACTTAGGGATAGTATAAATAGAGCTTTCTTAGAGGTTGTCCCAGATTGGGAGTTCATTGGTCACAGGTCCAACTTCTAGTTGCATAATAAAAGGTGAATTGTTGATGAACATGCAGATTGCTTCAAACATGATGATTCTGGAATTCTCTGAGTCCCAGAGGATCAACCTTATGAAGAGGCACAAAGATGTCAGCAGTACAGTGCTGGTCTGGCAACTTGGCGACAAATATTCTGGACCCAGTTCTGTGCCTGCCTAACTTACAGGGTGATATTAAGTTGCTCTGTGCTGGGCTCTAATACCCATTTACATAAAAGATGAGGAGTTGGAGTAAATAATAATGATAAAAACTAAAATAGTAAGCACCCAGTGAAGAGTAGCTGCTCTTATTGTGGCCAGGCATCAGGCCCTGTGTTTAAAAAACATCATAAATATAAATCCTCACAACTGGCACGGTATTATTTTCTTTATTTTATAAATGATAAGCCTCAGGTTCACAGAGATGATCTTTTATCATTCTTACATTTTGCGATCCTATAGTTTTAATGCCAATGAGAGTTGAAGCTGAGTTTTTTTATTATAGCATTCTAGAGAAAAGGTCCACAGACTGCTGCCGAAGTCCCATTTTTCTGTGGTTTGACTATTCTACCTTCTCTGGGTTCTGTAAGAGGCCCCAGGATCCCACTTCTTGCTCAAACTAGTCTACATAATGGGCACAAAGGATGTGTCTGTCTCTCCCTTGAGGTCCAGTACCATGTCTGATTCACTTTTGTTTACTCAGTCCCTGGCCCAGGGTCAGGCACCTCTTAGGTGCTCTGCCAGTATTTGTTGAATAAATGTGTATGAAATACTTCATAATGACTATGGAAAATGTATTCATAATATTTAGTACAATATAAGTACAGTTCCATGAGTACAGAACTGAATTTATAAAATAGGAAAAGAATAGACTTGAGGAAAAAAAAAATTTAAATTTAGGACATTGTATTTGAAGTACTCACTAGCATCCAACTGTAGCTCTCCAGGCATCTGGATATACCAAATACAGAGCATATTAGAGGAGGAGTGGGGCTGAATTTAGAAATTTCAGAGTGAGAGTATCTAGATGGGTGGCATTTAATTCTATAGGACCAGAGGAGATCATCTAAGAAGTAAATGGAAAATAGAAAACAACCAAGAAAGGAATCCTGTTATCACTCCAATATAGCAAAAATGGTAAAATGGGCAGGAACCAACAAAGGAGAGTAAAAAATTGTAGCAAATGATATAGGAGAAAAACCAGAAGCCAAGGGGAGTGTCCTCGAAGCCAACGAGAAAATACTTTAAGAAGAAAGCGATCAGCTGGTTCAAATGCTGTTGAGAGTTTAAGAAATAAGAATATTTTCTGGTATTTGGCAATGTGAAGGTCATTGGTAATATTGATGAGAGCAGTTAAAATATATGGTAGTGAGCAATCATTTGCCTGTTTAACCTTCTACCTAACCCATCCCTTTTTTCTCACTCTGTTCTACATTTCAGGGAAATACAGTTTCCAATATTCCTCACCAACTGGCTTTAGACCAGACTGAGTTTACAGGAGATCCTGGCAGGAGACTAGAGGGCAGAAGAGAAGACAAGCCAGAGAATTGCACCCCCATTCTCCCTGCATCTCTTCTAATGGATCTGGCTACCACTGAATAATTTTCTCTGTGTGGTCCAAGTTCCCACTGAGCAGGCCTACCAAGGTTCCAGCTTCCATGGAGATCTGGAAACAGTACCTCCTCCCCCTATCTCTCTAGTACTGTAGGTGGTAGTAGCTTTCTGCCATGGCTAATATCAAAGTTGCCTCACCTAGCCCTGGTCCATCTTTCATCTTTTCTCTATGCAGAGCCCACTTCCAGACAAGTCTGATTGTAGTCATCCTTTTTTGGTCAGCAGAATTCTGGGCCTTACGTTCCACAAATTCTGAGCCATTATCCAGGCATCCTTGTGGTTTCCAGGCATATTTTTGAAAAGGACTTGGGGACTCAAATTCCAAGAACAATAGTTCTTTGGGTGTTTCTGGAATGGCTCATGGGGTGGTTGATAGCCGCTTTCCATTTAGCTGGGGTATAGAACCCCTTCTTCCAAGGTAAAAACTCTTCCTTGTGGGTGGCTAGGCTAGTTTACAGCAAAGGTTTAAACAACCCTGCTGCCACAGTTTCTAAGTGTATCATCTGAGGAGAGCTTAAAAGAAGGGAACACATATAAATTAACTCAGCATGCTTTGCATAAATGAGTGGGAGGCAAATTCAGTGGGCCACAGAAATGGGAAGGGGAGCTTCAATATCACCCCAATGTAATTTTTTCCGTGAATTTCTGAATCATAAAATTTTAAGATTTGGAGCTTCTTAGATTTTGAGTTTTGGGGGGTATAACATTTGTATCTCTAGGCCTTTCTAGTCTATGTACATAGGTTGTGACCTCTTAATAATAATTATTTTCCCCATATGCTTCTGTAGGCTCTTTAGTCCATCCCAAATGTCTTACTGTTGGGCTGGCTCTGCTGTTTCTCCAAAACCCCTATAAGATGAGGCCTCTTTCATGGCTCTGGTTGCCACCATTTTCCAATAACACAGCTTTTTCTTCCACTCCCTTTAGACCTCGAGGTTGAAAAAGCTTCATGTAGTTCTTGGCATTTAGGTGCCTCCTTATCCTTTGTTTATTCCTTAACCTTCTGTGTGTCTGTCAAAAGCCCCTTTATAAATTCTTGTTCAGTCAAATCCTGCTGAGTTTGTTATCTCTCTCTCCCAAGGCCTAAATGATATACTCAGGTACTTCTTGGCTTCCCAGGGGAACTTGAGTACATTTAAGCTAACATTTCACATTGATCATGTGTCTGCTGTGCCTCACACAAGCTTCCTCCCTTCTTCTAACTGCTCTCACTGAGGCCTGTGACTGGGAAGCCACTGGAGGACCTCTTATTAAGCCTGGGTCCCACTTGGCCATGTCATGGTGCTGTTTGTCTCCTGATGTCTCCAAGGCTGCAGGCTCTTGCAGTGCTGATATGGAGTCACATTTTCTTAGAGTCTTCACTGTGCTGCTTTCTCATTCTGCTTAGGATTGAGAACATCCTCTCTCCCACTGTGACCATCTCACTAAGCTGTCCCCGTGTGTTACAGAATATCCTCATTCCCCAAGAAAATAGCACCCATTAGTTTGCACCTCTTCCATGGTCTCTGACACAGTTTATGTAACTGAGCCAGGAGCTGTAAGAGTATTAGGATGAAAAGGAATCTGTGACTAAGGAAGTATGGGCAGCACTGGATTAAAAAAAGATAAAAAGGTAGTTTTTGCAACTACGCAGAGCATTTCAGCGGACTGTGAATCTCCAAAAGGGGCCTACTGGGTATAGCATCTTCCCATATTATTTGGTTATGGAATACTTCCGTCAAGGAGAATTGCATGGACTGCACTTTTAGGAAATGCTGACCTATGCTGTTACTGTTTTTTGGTAACAATAGCGCATTAATTAATATTTCCACTAATTTATGGTAATGAAACTTTTCATGTTTTTAAGTTTTTACCTTAGGCAGACAGAATGAACTTGGCAATGAGAGGCCATGTAGAGAGGAGATAACACAGTGTCATGGAAAATAACTGGGGCTTTGGGCTCAGCCAGACTTGAATCTGAACTCTGACATGATCTTTAAATGGAATTTGGTAAATTACTTAAACTTTCTGGGCCTCAGTTTCCACCTTAGTATAGTAGAACCAATAGATTTTATTAAATATGACAGTAAAGTTTCTACCCCTGTTTCTGGGACATAGAAGGTACTTAACAATCTTCTTTATAAGCTAGTGTTCTATCACATGGCCCAGACATTGCTCACCTCTAATCAGAAGCCTCATTGACTATTTCCATATTCTTTCTCATTCTGAACTTTTCCAGCATTTAAAGGATAGATAGAATCTAGAGGGGCAGAGAACAGATCTAACTTTCTCAGTGAATCAGAAAAAGTTAAATCAACAGAGATATAAACTGTCTTTGTAATCACACCTCATTAACAATGCCATCAGCTATAATAGCTTTGAATTCTTGGAACTGAATCTTAACAATACCTTTTGAGGCAAAATCCACAAGGATTTCTTTATTTCTCCATCTAGATCTAGAAAGAAGTATTTTCTCTTCTAGTTTCTATTTTTTAAAAACTATTTTCATAGTAAGGGTTGTGTAACAATTCACACAAAATCCCACCACCCGAACACATCAGATATTTTCATTTTTACTGGTTACATTTTTTCCCCAATAATATGAAATATTTTTGTATACAGAGATTACTAAACATAATATTAAATATTATGCCAGGTTGATGACTTGTATTCAAAATTATTTCTAATGATTACATGATAGTCGATCAAAGATTTTTATGGGTATTAAATTTTATGGGGAAAATGTATACCTGATGACTGGTTTCACGATCGAATTCCCATTGTTGAGTATTTTTTGTTTGTTTCCAAGTTCTTCACCTTTTTTTTTTTGTTTCATAGCAAACTTTGCACACATTGTTAAGATGATATTTCAAGATATTTTTTTCTCTGTGCCCATGATTCCCCATCCAAATACAAGTGGACTGTTCTTACTCCAATCTAGAGAGAACTAGGGTTGGGCTAAAAGCACAGCCTTCTATAAAATTCTTCTCTTCTTGACTTTTGTTTTCAAAGACTTGAGTAGAAGTATGAGTGTTGGTGGGATGAAAGGAGAGGGCAGCCAGGGGACCTGGGGAGAGGAGAGTCTTGGAAAATAGAGTAAGAACATAATTGCTTCTCCTCTCTTTTTGTTGTTGTTTTGTTTTGTTTTGTTTATTTTGGTGGGGAGGACATTATCTCTCAACCCCCTTGTGCTGAAGGGAAGTGGGAAAAGAGAAACTATGTAATCAAGAACAGCAATAAAGCAAAAATCCAAGGTTTTCATCTTGGCAGAACAATTGGGAAGGTAGCAAGACCGTATTGAGAGGGGCTATAAATGGTGTGTAACTGTGGGAAAAGATTTAGCTTTAGCAATGTTCCCTTTGTCTCACATATAATGCAGAGGCAACAGAAGACTGAGCTCCAATCACCTTCAGGGTGGGGTGATGGATAACTGAACTCCACCCTCTTCCAATCCTGAGAAGCTTCAGCATTACATATAATCCTGGAATATTGATATGACCCCTACAACTAAGATTAAACTTTCCAGGACCACCACCACCACCACCACAAAAAAAAAAAGGGGGGGGGGTTTAGAATAAGAAATTGAGTTGTTATAATTAGGATACTTCTTTCACCCTGAGTGTGAACTAAAATTTATACCTATCTTTAGGTTACTTTTAAAGACATATTTCCTGAAGAATTTATGGGTCAAGATATATGAACACTTTTATATCTCTTGTTTCATGGTTCTAGATCATTTACTAATAGAATTACTGTCATTTACCTGATACTAAGAATAATTGAAGGTGTACTTTCACCATATACTCACTAGCTTTAGTGATTAGTGTTTTGAAAAAAATTGCTGATTAAATAATGAAACTGTTATTTTAATTTAATGAGCATTTCTTACATTACTAGAGAGTTTGAACATATCTCATGTATTTATTTGTGAATTGAATTTCTTCTCATGTATAGAATTTTAGTTAGTGTATAATAATTAACTTTGAAAAAATAAATCATTTTTATCTTTAATAGCTTGCTTTTCCTTATGGATTTTGCCCCTCAAAGAATATTCTGTATCTGAAGTCTCTTTCCTAACTCCCAGCCTCTCACCACTGAAAAATATGTCTTTCATCAGTGAATTCAGAATCCACCACCTAAAGGGCAAAGTTCTCCTTTTCAGCTGAGATAGACAGGTTCTAATTAGGCAGCATCATGATTATAATTATTCATTTTATGAAATACAGAGGAAATGTGATCAGGAGTAAGGTAATCCATTGCATTATATAAATAGTTGCAGGCACTTGGGAGTTAAGACTCACTACCATTGGCTGACATTTTCCAAAGGAAATAACCCAGATGAGAAATATACCTTGGGTGGAGACACACAATATAATCCTTGTGTAAGCAAATCCACATTTTATTTATAAAAACGAGTTTAAAAATTACAGCTCCACACAATGTTACTCAAGAGCACTTTCTTCTACTCAATCCAGGCAAGTCTGAGAAGCCCTGGTGGTGAAATGAAAAAGAGCACTGAGTGAGGAATGTCCTATTTTTCTTTATTGACTTTTCTTGCTTGCATTTATTCTCTCATTCTTTAAGTAATTTGACTCCAGTATCATCTCTTCCTTGGAAGCTTCTCTTAACGATCATATGGGATATGTGACCCTGATCTATGTTTTCGTAAACATGTTCTTCTGTCTTTTTAGAAATCTTATGCCTCTTAACCCTCTTCTTTAACTTCTTCCTCTACACTGGAACCCTTCTATCAATCGAGCATGCCTCAGTCTCTTCCAATTTATAAAAGTACTCTCAGGAGCCCTCTCAGGTAGTTATCTTCTCTTGAAAAAAAATTATTATGCTTTGTCCCTACTTCATTTTTTATTCTCTCTACAACCTATTCCAATATGATTCTGCCCTGTAATTGCATCAAATGGGTCTCACTAGAGTTACCTTTATGTTGCTAAATCCATTGTACCACTTTCAATAGTAATGATTGTACTAAACTTAGCATTTATTGCTGCTAACCCCTGGCCCTCTGTCTTGACTTACTCTTACATCACATTCATTTCATTTTCTTACCACCTTTATGGCTACCCCTCTGAGCCTTCTTTGTTGAGTACTCATCTTTGTCCTGACTTTTAAATGTTTGCACTTTCCCCCTTCATTTGTCACCTCTACTCCCAGAGTTACAATTCATCTACATGGCAATATCTGCCATATTTGTATCTCAGCTCTTCTCACCACTTTGGCATTTTGATTTTGCATACCCAACTCCAACATGGCCTTTCTAAAAGGCACTTTGGAAGCAATGTTCTGAAGAAATTTCATGAAACTGTCCCCAAACCTGCTCCTTCTCCAGTGTCCTTAACTTAGGAATGTTCTCCTTAAAGTTTTGGGATATTTCATTTTTTCTTTCTAGTTTGCTCATGGAGATTTATTGATTGATTGATTGACCGGATCTAAGTTGTATTTTTTCCAACAGTCAAGGAGAAAGCTTTACACTTCATTATCAGCCTAGAAAAATTTCCTTTTTAACCAAAATTGGCTTTTCCTTTTTAGATTTCTCCTTTTGAATGTGATATATCAGTATTGTCAGTGATATATGAATTCTTTATAAATCCTGAAACTTCTTTTTCTTAAATGTTGCGATGCATATCTTTTAATTTAAGCTATTAAGTTTGGAACCATAGATTTACAGTGCTCCTTCTTTGGCACTGATGGAACCAGATTAATGCAAATAAAATCGAGTTTACTTTTAAAAAATCCAAAGCTTTGAAAGGCTTCCAGCTATGTAAAAAACAATCACAAAAGGCCTATTCTTTGTGGCTATTGGGTGAAGCTGCAGTGGAAGAAGCTACTCAGTGGGGACATATCTTAATCATGTTTCTAGCCAAACTCTTACAAAAACAAATCAGCTAGGAAGTTCCTGAATACTAATGATAATCCCTTATATTTGCATAAGTATAGGGATTGCTTCACAATTTGCAAAGCATTTTACAATCACTGAGTCATGTAGCCGCCCTGCCAGGTAAGCAAGGCTCACTTTATATATTACAGATGAGGAAACTGAGGTCCAGAGAGCTAAGGTCTTTAAGTTTGTAAAATCATGTAGTTTGTAACCATCATTCCAGGAGATTACATTTTTAAATCCAAATGGAGCACTCAATAATTGTTACTTGGGCAAGTCCCTTTATTACTCTTTTTGCTGATCTTCACCCTCCAAGCAGGGAAAGCCAGAAGTTTCATCAATTAATGCTTAGGAAACAGCCCTAAGCAATAAGGAACTAGGATTTGGTAAATACCCAGGGTTTTTATCCATTGGTAGAGGACAACTATCGGTATTCTTTCTGCTGTTTCCAGGAGTTCCTCAACAGGATTAAGCTCCACAGTAGCAACAGATTTGATAATATATCATTTATCTGCTCCCTTATTTTTCCTCTTTCCCCTACTTTCTTACATTTATTTACTGACATTATATCCCAAGTAAACTGCTTGCACAAAATTCTTATCTTAGGGTCTGCTTCTAGGGAAACCCAAAGACAAATGACTTTCAAGATGCAGAGTTGGGCTGACACTTGCATAAATGAAATTCTCATCCTGATATAAGAAAATGTTAAAATGGATTCAGTTCTCCCAGTTTTGTTTGGAGATTCTAGCAGAGGAGCATAGCTACTCATCCACCCTTGACCAAAGAACAGTCCTCTTTTCTATTGGGGAAGGTCATCGTCTTGGACTGAGCGTGCAGCTTTGGGATGGACGGACGTGGAGCAGTGAAGGAGGAAGGGGACACCCGCCTAGCCAGCCACTTCAGCCAAATCAACCCTGGTGATCAGCGGTGACAGATGTTGCAGCCAGATTGCCCTCACATCCAAGTCCTCCCAGTTTTGGATAAAGCTTTCAACAGCTGGGTACAACTACGCGTAGCCAAAACTTTATGCAGGGCTTGCAAAGGGGGTGATCTAAGGAGGTTTTTTGACTCCTGGCCCATCCAATATTAACTGTTTCTATATCCTTGAGATGTGTATTGAAATGAGAAGAACATTTTTATAATGCTGTAGCATTTCCTTTACTTTACCTCATCTGCAGATAGTTGTCCATTTCAAGACTAGTGAGAAGGGCTACAAAGAGTCCTTTAAGAAGCGTGTATGTACTCCTGGACATTGTGTCTGGGAAGTCCTAAGAACAAGAGGTTTTACTATGTCCCAGTGGGGGCACAGAAAGAAGTGGTTGTTTTGGGAACGAGCTGCACTTCCCTAGTGTCAGAAACCAGGTCAGCCTTTTGGAGTGATTCGATTGAGGGTTGTTTTAAAAAGGACCTTACCTAAGAGGACATCATGATGGGATTGGAGGAAGGAGTTGTAGGAGACCACTTGCTGTGTCATGAGAACACAGGAGCAGCTTTAAGGGGAGATTCTCATACCTAGGCACAGAGGTCTCAAGCCAACAGCCAGTTGAATTAAGCTATTGGGAAATATCTTTCAGCCGTAGTTAAGCCTGCAAATGATCTATTCCCTGGCCATTAACTAGTCTTATGAGAGCTCCTGAACCAAAACCACCCAGCTAGGCTGTTTCTGTATCCTGAGCACAGGAACCATGTGAGACAACAAATGTTTATTCTTTTAAGCTGCTACATTTTAGGGTATTTTATACATATATATATGTGGTAATAGATAACTAATACTTCTTAATAGAGCTGTAGTCAAGTGTTTCCCAAGGGAGATCACTGAAGGGTCTATAAAAGTAGGCCATTTGAAGAAAGTCAGCTTTGGACATTTCTCAGTCCCACAGGACACCAATGGAAGATTGTAGCATTCCCAATCTAGGAAGACCTTTTTTTCTCACTTCTCCCTCTTGTGACTGCACACACCTCCCTTTACCTTGGACTAGCAAGCTGGGGAGAAAAAGGGAAGAGACCAGACAGAAAAGATGCTAACTCCTCAAATCTGTGAAAGAAAAGATGTTTTAACTTTCAGCAAAATTTGGAATTTGGGGCTATTAAATTTTTTTTTCATTACTGAGGTGAAAAAGATGGAGCAGGAGGGTCAAAGGGTACTGTCCTAGATTTCATCCAATGGGCAAGGAAGTAGTCACCAAAGAGAGTGGATTTGACCAATCTGCGGGAGAAAAGATTGAACTTGTGTGTCCTGTGGAGTTGTCTCCTTTCAACCTCTTCCACTTCGGCATTCAAAGTCCTCCATAGCTTAGCTACTGTCTTTTCAGCATCAGCTTTTCTTTTGTTGGTGGGAGTTCTAGTCTTTGCAGTATTTTGTAAGTAGCACCTGTTCTGAGCAAAGTCTCTTAGATCCCCATGTGAGAATTAGCTTCCTATCCCATAACATTCTGGCTCTTTGTATCTTGGCTGTCCCTTCTACTTTCCCTTTGTATACAATCCCTTTGTGGTATTTTTTATGTAGCTCCTTAAGACAAGTTTATTTGTCTTACTCTCATAGAAGGTTGTGAGCACACTGAAGTTGGATCCTATATCATAAGTGCAATAATAGAGGTCTGGTGACTGATAATGCAGAAATTAACCAAACAATCCATTATGTATTTGAATTAATGCTGATAAAATATGGCTGAAAGATTTACCTTCCAGAGGCTACTAATTGAGTGGGGATAAAAGATTCATAAGCAAAGATTCCCTAAGTTGCCAGAGCCTGCTTAAAGATGGAACAGGGTTTTCACTTGAGGTTAGATGCTAGGTCGCAGGCAGGTCACCAGTCAGCATGCACAGAACACACTGAGTGGACAAACTGAGGTCAGGAGTGAAGTTGATAGCAGACAGGACGTCCAAGAAGAGATACAATAAAAAGTCAGTGTCTGAGAGGCAAATCCAAAACCAGGATTGACAGGGGCTCAAATTTATTCAGTGGGTCTTCGTGAAATGTCATGCAAACATCCTGTGATAGTTACACAGGCCTCAAGCCACACAGTGGTCCTTAGTTTGACTTAAAGGCATGGTACCCTGATTATGGTACAACGGTGGTATTTACAAACAGGCAGAATTTGGGACTGCGGTCTGGATCAAAGGGACACTTTGATTATGTTTGGAGAACTTTTTAAAAAATAAATGATTAAGATGATTCAAATCTTTGAAATTAAAAAGTGAGCGTTGAGTGGGCTCTTGCAGTTCATGAACAGCCAAGGACTTGTTATCATAGGGATTGCCTATGGTGCTGTCCCCAAAAGCTTCGTGAAGGTGGGGATGGGGGTAAGAGAGAGAGAGAGCACCTGATACAAGCTGAATAAACTCAATTTAGTCAACAAGCAATCTTTAAGCAACCTCATAGTTTATCTTGACTGTAATATGAAGTGGGTCATCTATCCCTCTTTCATTTAATATACCCTAAGGAAAAGCCCAGAACCTCAGCAAGACCCTCAGAGGGGCCTCTCTCAGGTTATCTAAATACAAAATCAATCACTGCATAAGGCTGCTTTCCTCTGAATGGAGTCCTTTCAAAATGATGAACACCATGCAAATGGCAACAGTAGATGAGGCAAGACCATCCATATTATGCTGACTTCTTTTTGGTTGATAAGCGCTCCCACCTTTCACAATGAGGCTGTGGTACCTTGGCTTTCACTGGGTTTCTCAGCTGTCTTTTCCCCAGCCTTTCACCCTCACCCTTCCCAAAATGGAGTGTGGCTACTTGCCTTGAAAGCTTCAAAACCTGCCATCTGCAACCCATCAAACCTGCTGATTAGAGGTTTGAAAGGGTGGAGCATTTTTTTAACACGATGATTGACAATGGCTTCCATCTCACACACCTGCTGCTTTAAAATCCCCATAAAATGTCAGCAGAGAGTGTAAGTGATAAACAGCAGTAGTGCTGCCCAGGGTAGGAATGTTAAGTACTAGGAGAAGGCAGTGTCTGAACCACAGCTACTGGTAAGAAAACAAAACAAGCACCCAATCCAGTCCATGTCTAAAAAGAGGGCCATCAGGGCATATCCCAGCTTGGCTAGCCCAGTATAGGGTGTTGGCAATTACTATTAAGTCCTGACTTGCAGTTACTGTGTGACTTCTGTATGACTCTTACTGCCCAAGGTGGGGCCTGCTCCTGGGGACCAGATCAGGCAGCCCCAGAGTCATTTCTGGCCACCAGGCAGTTTCTATATTGGTCAGAATCTGGCCATGTAGAATTGATTCAGGTTTGAGGAACTCTGAGTGTTTTTTCAGTGCCCTACTGTACGACCTGTGATAGGTTTTTGTATGGTCAGGATGCCAAATGCAGGTGGCTCAATACTAGAATCAACCCGAGCACAAACCTACCCTTGAACCAAATTAATCTGCTTGGGTGGCCAAAGACAAGAGGAGGATGGAAAAGATTCTTGGTGGACCTGACTACAAGGGCTGAGTAGTTAGGTACAGAACTGGGTCACCAAAATCGAAGTGTAACCTGAGTATAACCAGTTTGCAAAGGTTGTCCTCAGTGGGCATTCAGTGAGAGGGAACAGGGGAAGAGCAGCCCTGGAATATTGCTCTAGAAGGCAAGTGGTGAGGGAAGACAAGTGGTAAGGGAACTGTTTAGTCTCTGGTGTGGTGGGAATGGGCTAATCCTGGGTAGTTACCAATAGCAAAGAATGAATAGTGGGACCTTTATGCTGTGGGATTATTAATGAATTCTTTTGGTTGATAAGTGTCAGATGCTGTGCTGTCACCTGGGAATGTCATAGCCCATAGATATTCTTTTTGTTCTCAGAGCCAAGTAGATACTAACTGGATGGTTCTAGTCCAGTCCGATGAATGCTGGGTGGAATAGGAAAGTACAGGGAGCTTTGGGAGCCCTGGGTCTGAGGGAAAACACCGAAAATTCTGGGAACTCTAAAAATCTATTATTTCAATTCAATAAGCATTTATTGAGCACTTGATACAGAGCAGGTACTCAAAAAGCATGGGAAACTCTGCCCACTACTATGAACAACTTAGAGACTTAGAGACTGAGTTTCAGTTTCTTCTCCTGTCCACAGGAGCAAAATGCAACAAGAGAAGGCGTCCAGGTACAGGGGAGCAAAGAAAGAGTGATTATTATAGACTCAGGAGGTTTTCCTTTGAATTATGAGATATTCCAAATGTACAACAATGAGAAAATAGATGCCAGGTATATCCACTCATTCAGATGTTAGTAGTTTTCACGTTGCAAAATTTGCTGCAGCTCTCTCAATGATGACATCTACACAGTTAATGCCTCGTTGCTCCAGCCAGCCCCTCTCAGAGATCAGAGCTCTCCTGAAGTTGGTATCATTCCAAACACTTTAAAAGTTACTTCATTTGCATGACAAATGTCCTCTCCCTGTCTATAGTTTGCCTTGCCACCTCAAGTATGTGGTTTTCATTGAACATGTTTTAATTTTTAATGTATTTAATTTTATTAATCTCTTCTTTTAGATGTCCTTTTTGTTTTTTGATTAGGAAAATATTTTCTTACCCTGAAGTCAGAATATTTCTCTGCTGCCTTCTGATAGTTTCAGAGTTTTACTTTTACCTTTATGGCTTCAAAGCCTCTGAAATTTTTTTTTTCATGAATTTGGAATACAAGATCTAATTCAATCTTCTTTCCCTCCACCTAGATAGCCAATTACCCCAGCATCATTTAGTGATTAGTCCTATTTCTAACTAATGCCCTTTCTCATATTCATGGTTCTCTTATATGTACAGATCCATTTCTAAACACTACATTTTTGATAATTCGTCTATTTCTATGTCAATAGCATACTGTTTCAGTTATATCTTTTTGATAAATATTCATATCTGAAAAAGCAAATCTCTTCCCAACCCCTCCATTATACTAGTTATTCCTGACCCTTCACTTTTCCTTGTAAAATTTTCATATATTTATATATTAATAATATTTATTTGCATAAAAATCCATTGTTGAAACTTGAAATTTGGATTATATAAATTTTAAATTAGTTTATGGAAAATGTCATAAATATGATGTCTTCCCAAATATGAATGTGACTTAAATCTTCACTTAGATTTTTAAAATGTCCTTCAATAAAGTTATATAATTTCCTCTATAAAGATGTTAACAGATGCCTACATGTTTTAAATGATTTATGTCTAAGTGCCTTGCATTTTTGTTATTGTAAATGGTGTTTATAGTATTTAAATTGTTATAGATTTACAGGCTTATAGTGAAAACTGAATTTTGTTTATTGATATAGCAACCTGAAACTGATGAACTCTTAGTTTTTCTATAGCTTCTTTTTAATTTTTAAGTAGATTAATTTATCTCTTCATATAGTGCAGTTTTATTTATTATTTTCCCCAATCTTGATATTTTTATTTGTTTTTATTAACTTATCACTGTGGCTAGGACCTCTAGTACAATCTCTGTGCTGCATGTGAAGTAATTTGTCAGACTAATTTTTAGTTTACTAATTTTTAATTTGCATTTTATCTTTTCTATTTTGTTATTGTATTTATAATCTCATATTTCTTCTTCTATTCTCTTGATTCTCTTTCACATTGGCCTTTCCTTGCATAGTATTTTAGATTAGATTATGCTAGGTTATGTTGCAGTAACAATCCCAAACTCTTGATGGCTTAAAACAACCCAATCTTATTGTTTTTGCTATATGTCCTGAAAAAATTGGTGGGATGCTCTGCTCCACACAGCTCCTTGTAAGTCCAGGCTCACCAAAGCACCAATACTTTGTTTTTGCATCGTCTGAAACATATGTTATAGACTGAATTTTGTCTCCCCCAAATTCACATGTCAAAGCTCTAACCGCCAATGTGATGGTATTTAGAGATGGGGAGGTAATTAGGGTTAGATGAGGTCATAGGGTGGGGCCCTTATGATGATATTGGTGTCCTTATAAGAAGAGACATCAGAGAGCTTGCTCTCTCTCTCTTTGCCACAAACGCAACAAGAAGGCAGCGATCTGAAAGCCAGGAAATGGGCCCATACCAGGGAAATGAATTGGCTGGTGCCTTTGATCTTGGACTTTTCATTTTCTAAAACTGTGAGAAAATAAATTTGTTTAAACCACCAGTCTATGGTATTTCCTTAAGGCAGCCCAAGGTGACTAGCGCTGTATGGAAAGTTGTGTATCAGCTTTTAAGTACTTCGACCCAGAAATGACACACGTTGCTTCTCATAACAGACGATTGGCCAGAACAAGTCACATTTTCCCAGTCATTTATAACGTGGCTAGGATATATATTTTTGCAAGATTAGTCTACTTTTTCTTGTAATGTCTGTGTTTTTATATACTTTAAAAATATTTTTTACTCTTTCAAATTTTAAAAATATCTCATATGTCTAATTCAGGAGGAGTTATCTGATCTCTCTCTCTCTCTTTTTTTTTTCACCTAACTCTTGTTCCACAATCATTTATTTCTTCATGGTTTTAAACTTTTTACTGTAAGCTCATCTTCAGTTGTTTTTCCTTACTTGAGAGACTCCTGCTTGGTTTTTTGTTTTTGTACTATATCCCCAGAATATTTCTTTTTGTTTTCCTTCTACATCCTTCTGCAGTATACTTCAAGAATATTACTGGCCAAGGATCATTTATGTTACTTGATTGGTATAGGGATTTTTGAACCCCCATGGCTATTAAAATACAGGAAATAGACAAGCTTGGTATTTTAGAATTTTCAGGAAGAATTTTTTCCTATTTAGAGTTCAGTTAGAGGAAGCAAGCTTCCATGCCATCTCTCTATTCTAGTAGGCATACTACTTTTTTTTTTTTAACAGCAACGTTTTACTGATTTTGCATCATTTTAAGTCTCAGTTGTATGCAGATGTCTCTAACTCTTTATCTTTCTGCCTATGACAATTGTACCCAAACCCTTGGTGTTGAATGGCCTAAGTCATAAAATCAGTGCTGATTTTATAATTTATCTTCATCTCTGACATGATTTTTCCCTTTATTTCTTATAAAACCATAAAACTAATTGTTATTTTAATCAAGAGTTTCTGAGAATTTTAATGAGAGTTTGTATGTGTATATGTTATTATAGTTCATAACATTGCCAGAATCATTATAGAGCTTAAAAGAAGTAATAGGTTAATCATTTAAACAGTCATAAATTGTTAAGCACTTCATTATCAAGTTATGCAAAAGGTTCTATAAATTCATATACACATGGAATGATCTCTACTCTTTAATTGCTCCTAGTCAAGTAGAAAAAAAGACAAAAATTATTATAATACAGGGTAAATGCCACAAGAGAGAAAGAAGGTAAAATGAGAGAAAGAAACTGTTCTCAAGAAGGTAGAGCCTAGATCCTAGGTCCTAGAATGTAATAGGTTTTTTCCCCCTTTCAACTTGTGATATTTGGAGGAGGCTGGTTTTACACAAATCATTTTGTGTGAATTTTTTTTCTCTGAGAGATTGAAATTCTGAAGGAATGGAACTAGCATATGTGTTATGCCCCCAAATGAATGTGAAGTTCATAGAAACAGGCTGTGTTTTTAATGTTTTTATATTTGAACTTCTCCTGCAATTCAAGGAAGCTACCAATAGCTTTGGCCCTATTAAAGCTGACCAAACTGGTTGGCAAAAACAAGGAATTTTTTTTCTATTTAATTACATTCTAACTTTTAAAAATGTGAATAACAACTTTATCAGAGTTGATAATAAAGGTTGCTATGAAACATAAACCTTTCAATGCTGCACAAATTCATTGCTTTTATACCTTTCAATGAATTTTTCTAATCTGTACCTATCAATTTTATGGAGTTATTCAAAATCTAATACTTTAAAAATTTTACCTAACTATATATCATGGACATTTTCATTAAAAATATAAAATTCAGAAAATTTATTTGGTAATTTCATTTTGTTCTATTTTGTTCCATTTCCATTTCTGTAATGTCTGTTTAGCTAGTAAACAAGTTGAAATTATCTCAAAAATAATTTTTAAAATATAAAAATAGCTGTAGCTATTAAATTATTAATTTATCATTATTAAATTATCTATGGTCAAGTTTTTCTAAGATTTCAAAAGAACACTTCTTCTACATTCATTTTTTAAATTTTTTCATAGCCATGTATCCAATCTCTCACATACTGAACAAAGATTCCTCTACTCAATGTTTAGTAAAGTTTGGTATTGGAAATCTTCATAGGCAACTTCTCTTTAGTCTTCCTTCTTTAGTAGAAACTATCGCTAACTTGTCAGGAAGAAGACATACAACATTCCCTTTTAGACATGAGTATTATGCCTTTATCTTCAGTGTAGTAAGAGTAATCATGAAATACTGCATAACTGGCATAGGTGGTCTCATTTCATATTCAGAAACCTGAGATAGGACTTTTAATAATGATGGTTGAAAAAGTTGATGATTCTCTACTATAAAAAAAAAAGTATAAAATTGGATAAAATTGTCAAAAGCAACTATTTTAGGGTAAAATAATTGACTAACAGCAGACAAAAAAATTGAGAAATGTTTAATTTTGAAAATAATATTTCTAAAGATAAAGCTGCTAGAGTTTTGGGTAAGAATGACAAGACTCTGGTCCTCTTTCCTGGATCTGTGCCTTACCTCCCTCCACCAGATTAAGAAAAACAGTAACTTTGTCAGGCTGGGATTGGCTGCAAAAAAAACAGCAGCTTTACTGCCAGAAGCAATTAATTCAAGAGGTACAGGAAACAAAAACTTTAAGCTTTGCCGGATAAAATGGCAGATTTAATTGGAAATGGATGAGGGAAACCCACAGCTGTGCAAGACCAAGGTACCATTCCAATTCAGGATGAGTGACAGACCAAAGAAGGTTTATGGAGATATTATGGAAAAGAGACAGTTATAGAAAGCCTGAGATAAGCTTTTCCACACTTTCCTGTCATCTGGGAAACTACATATGCATAGGAGAGACCCAAGAGCCTGGCAAAAATTGAAAGCCAAAACACATTTAAGAATTGCCTGAAGCTTTAAATGCATTCCCCAACACATGCAGAACAACTGAGAGTGGGTGAAAAAATCCAAATGCTAGATTTCTCATATAAAAATTTAAAGCAGCCATTAAATATGTTTAAAGATTTAAAGTAAGCTATGTTCTATGGATTAAAGGAAAACATCCTAACAATAAATGAGAAATCTAAGAAATAGAAAATATATTTTAAAGAGAATCAAATGGAAACTAATTAGAAAATTTTAAAAATTGAAATGAAAAAATTCACTAGATATGTTCAACAGAATAGTTGAGCAAGGCAGATGAAACAATCAATGAACATAAATATGAATAGAAATTTTCAAATGGAATAACGGGACAAATATTGAAAAAATTAGTGTAGTATCAGACACTTGTAATATACGTATAATGGAGACTCAGAGGAGGGTAGAGATAGAAAGAGACAGAAAAAGTATTTAGAGATGTAATGATCCAACTTCTCAAACTTGATGAAAACCATTAATTTACAGATCCTGGAAGTTTGATAAACACCAAGTTAAACAAAAAACAAATGCAAAGATAATCATACATAGTTACAACATAGTTGAATTGCTGAAAGCCAAGGCAAAGAGAAAAATTTCATTACATACAGGGACACAGCAATACAATTTATGGTAGCAAAGAGTCCAGATGGCAAGTAGAATGGCATATTCAAAATGCTGAAAGAAAAAAATTGTCAATCAAGAATTCTGTATCCAGCAAAATTATCTTTCAAAATTCAAAGTGAAATGAAGACATTTCGAAAACAAGGACTGGGAAATTATTGCCAGATATTTTCTCTACAAGAAATAATAAAGACAATCCTTCAGGCTGAAAGGCAATGACACTGTGTGAGAACTTGAATCCACAGGAAGAAATGAAGAGCACCATAATACATATAAGTTTACCTTTTTCATTTCTTAATTTTTAAAGAAAACATAAGTGATAACTATAATTCAGTATTATTGGATTCATAACCTATATAATTGTAATATATATGACAACATTAAGCAGAGAGAAGGGGGTAGGAATTGGAACCATACTGGTATAAAATAGCTATCTTTTGTGGAAATAAAGTCAGAATTAACTTGAAGTAGGTTGTGATAAGTTACATATATATGTAATCTCTAGAGCAAGCCCTAAAAATACCTCAAAAATAGTTAAACTATTAGAGTAATTTAAATCATACACCGAAATATTTGTGTAACAAAACAGAAGGCTATAAAGATGACAAAGAGGAACAAAAAGTCACAAGACACATGTAAAACAAATAGCAAAGTGGAGGACATAAAGCTATCCATATCAATAAGTACAAAAAGGGAAAAAATTACTTAAATCAAAAGGCGTATCTTGTCAAACAGAAGAAAGCGAGATCATTTTTAAACCTTGGATTTAAAGACAGAAATAAGTTGATTTTTTTTTTTAAAGAAAAAGACAAACTATGCATCCATAGTTGGACTAGCTTTGTTAATATCAGAAAAAAAGACTTTAAGACAAAAGATATTACTAGAAACAAAGAGGGTAATTTCATAATGATGAAAGCATTAGTATATCAGGAAGATGTAATAGTTATAAATATATACACACCTAAAAATAGAACCCCAAATTATATTTTAAAACTGACTGAATTGAAAGGAGAAATAGGCAATTGAACAATTATAGTTGGAGATTATATTAAGGTTCTCTAGAGGACAAGAAAGTTATGTTTGTGTGTGTGTTCTTATAAGAAAGAGACTTATTATAAGAAATTAGCTCACATGATCATAGAGGCTGAGAAGTCCCAAGATATACAGTTGGCAATTGGAGACTCAAGAGAGCTGGTGGTGTAGTTCAATCCAAGTCTAAAGGCCTGAGAATCAGGAGAGCTGATGGTGTGAGTCCAAGGGCAAGACTGAGGTCCCAATTCTTATTCGGTCTTTTTGTTTTATTTAGGTCCTCGATTGATGAGATGAGCCCCACTCAAATTAGAAAGAACCTACTTTACTCAGGCTACTAAGTCAAATGTTAATCTCGTCCAGAATACTGTCACAGACACACCTATAATATTTTGTCAAATGGCTGGGCACTCCATGGCTTAGTCAAGTTGACACAAAAAAGTAACCATGACAGAGATTTTAATAGTCTTCTCTTGATAACTGATATAACAAAATAAAAAATAGACTGAACATGATCAATAACATTTCATTTATTAGTTGCCACATGTGTTATATATGAGAGGGTCAGTCTGGCCTAAATGCACATAGTAGAGATAAATACGGCTACCAGGTATGTTATCCTGCCAGTAACTTAGAGTGCAACCAGATAGTGGTGAAAACACTAGGAATAAGAACTGGGAATAAGGCTGAGAAAAGTGGCTTATTTTAGTGGTCATGATCACATCGTGTGGATAGCTCTGAGTGGCATTAGCAGCTAGGCTGACTTGATACTGAAGACCTTAATCACTTATGGTAGATAGTATCATTGTACCCAGTTATTCACTCCCATGCTTGTAAAGGATTATGCATATCTATCAAGGTATTATATAGGTCTACCTATTGTCATAGACTTGCAGCGCTTCCCTAAGAAAGGAGTATAATGATGTGACATTATGCTTGGCTATGTGATTTGATTTAGCCAATGGAATGTGAGAGAAAGTGGCATTCTCATGTTCTTGCAGGAATTTTAAGAGCCATTCTGTGGTTCAATCTTTCAAGAATGCCATGTCTCAGATAAGGCCTGTTTCTTCAGCCTGGATCCCAGATAAGACATGGAGCAAAGCTGCCACTGACCCATAACATAGAATGGAGCCACAGCCTATCTGAAGCCAGCACAAAATGTGGGTGGAAAACAAGTTTTGTTACAACTGCAACGTTGCTTGTTGTTACAGAATACCCTAGTAAAAGATGACTGATAAATCTAGACACTGAACACTCCAATTAAACCACTACTCCTGCGTAGTAGACATTTATTGGAATGTCTGTCCGGCCACTTTCCCTGCTGCAGAAGAGGCTCCTGATCATAGATTAGGGCCATGGAAGCCATATTGATATCATATTTCCTTATCAACCTTTGGTCATATCTGGTCAGAATGAGCCAAATTCTCTTCTTTGAGAATTTTACCAAAGACTTGGAGCCTAGAAATTGGGAGCCAATTCCCATCTATTGAAAAGCCTCCAGAAAAAATATACAAACTTGTTGCTCCCTGGAGAAATCTTTCTTATCCAATTCTGCTGCTCTATTAATTTTTTTAGATTCCATATAATATTCTAGTATTCTTCAAAAAAAAAAATGTCTTTCAATCTAAGCCAGTACTAGTTGGTTTGCAATCAAAGAAATCTTAAGTAATACATCAAACAACTAAAACTATCCTGATATTAGTCAAATTAATTGTTTAAATGCTGGCTCAGCCAAAGCTAGCCCCTTCCAGGGACTGCTTCTACAGTGGCATAGGATGTGGAAAGAGTCTTGGACTAAGGGAATTGGCACTTCTTTAAGTCTGTCCAGGAACAAAGCAGAGCCCGGAGTTTTTAAATTCCATTCCTGCATTCCAGTCTCCACATGATGTATTTCTTTTTCTTCTTCACCTTCCTAAATAGGGTCTAGGTCTCTAGCAGGCCTAGTGAGTCCTCTACCTTAATCACTGGGACAATGGTTGGGGCTAAACATGCATGATACAGAGCTCTCTTGCTATGTGAATGGGTGGTCCCCAGCAGGATTGTTTTTGGCCAAGAGGGTGCTGGGTATTTTCAGTTACAGTTGCACATCATTGCCTGTAAACTTCTTGGCAGTATTCCAACCTAATGCATTAAAATATAATCGCCTTTATTAAGAGAAAGAACAGACATGCACTAACATAGTGTTTTGTAAAGTTAGGGACAGCTAACTAATGAAACAAAATTTTGTTAGCAGAAGGCATGGAAATTCTTTTATTCGCATTTTCACATTTTCTTTTGCACATCTGAAGAAAATGTCCATTCAGTTACCAACTTTTCTCTAAGATATCTGCCAGGTTTCTTGACAAAAACCTTTAAAGTTTTAACAGTTTATAGAACAGAAGAGGTATTTCTTCTTCCCACATGGCTCTAGCCAGTGTCCTGATTACTCCTATGAGCTTTAGATCCATGTATTTAAACATCTGCTGGGTATTTCTAATGTAAAGGTCAGTCCACCAGGTTTAAACTCTGTTCAGTGCAAACAAAATTCAATATCTCTCCCTCCCCAGAGCCCATATCACTTTTTCTTCTGTATTATCAACTTACGTTCTTATCACTATCCACTCATACAGCCAATTAGAAGTCTCTACGTTATCTGTAACTCTACATTTTATTCAACATTCCATATTCAGTTAGTCACTATCTTCTGACTTTCAAAATTGTCTGAGTTAGTTATTGCACTACCTCAATAGAGAAGAATAATGCTAAATTATTACGATGGCTTTTTAATTTTCTCATTTAATACTTATTGTATGTAATGCCTCCTCTCCAATCAGTTATTCACATTGCTACCCAAGTGGTCCTCCTAAAAGATAAATAGAATAATGTTATTCATGATAATCTCTGAATTCAATGCTATAGACAATATGGAAAAATCAAACTCATTAGAAGGGTACTTAAGATCTTCCAGTTATGAGCCTTATGTATTTTTCAAAATATTAGTGTGTTAAAGGATATAGAAACCTTTGAACATGTTAACAATGTTTAATTATTTTGTTAAAAAAGAATGTTGCAATGCAAAAGCCAAAGTTGAGAACTATGCTCTTTTCATGTCGCACATTTATTTTATGTTCAAGTAAAAAGTAGGCAAAAAGAAAGTTATGTCTCTCTTTTGAACCTGAAACTTTCTTTAGCTGTCCATATTCTTTCTCCCAGGAGGAGCCACTTATTGGGATAGTTGGCCACTGTGTACTAATAAGTGTCCCGTTGAGGCCAGAAGGTATGTAAGATCAAACTCTTTGGAGGTGAGATGATAGAGAAAAAAAGTACAGGAGTGTTTTTCTTGAAGGGAATACAATTTTTCTACTTCCAAATACCACTATTTCTGTGCTGTCTTAAGCCAGCCTGTAGGATATCTGCAGTACAGTGTCAGTTAAACTTTATTAATTCTCATAGATCTTTCTTATGGATTTTCCAGCAGCATGAAGCAAAGATCACATGTGCACGTCTTTTCTCTGGATCTCCCTTTTAATATCCTGGGAGCAATTGCTCACACAAAACCACGCCTACCAATTATTGTTGGTTCTTGTGTGCTGTTCAGACCTGTTCTTAGAATCATTTCTCCACCCAACACTTGCCTTTGTGGACACCGGCTGTGACTTCTTTGCCTTTTCTCCCACCAGGTTCTAAGCACCCTGTCTCCACCATGGAAGACTCACAATCTACAATTCAATGTAACCACAATTTATTCTATTCCCCCAACCAGAATAAATTATTGCTTTCTATTACTTACACTGCATTTGACATAATGCTCTAGTTAGCATTATTTCATTCCATGTAGTATTATAAACAAACCCCACACCCCAGGTATAGCTGATTTGTCATTTTGTTTGGGTTGTGAGTCTCTTCTGAAGCAATGTTTAAGCGTGGATGTCCTGGCTCACTGTCTGAGTGGTATTAAGTGGGAAGATGGCATTTCTGGCCTCTCAGAATTTGCACATTTGTTCTCATCATCAGAAACACCTTTTGAGAGGTTCATTCTTGCATTGTTAACATATGTTAACATTTTTTTTTTTTAACATTTAGGGGCAACAGAATTTTGGGAAGCTGCATTGTTTACAGAATGGGCCAGATAATCTCGTCTTATCTTCATAGGTAGGGTGACACATAAATTATTTTCTGAACTGGGATACTTTTGAGTGCACCGAAATAATTAAATTTATATACCTTCCTGAACTATTTATTTATTGACTAACACATTTATCAACCTATAAATAATTCTATTCACACATTATTTTAAAAATAAATTTCTAAGAAACAACTCCAGTAATTGTAAATATCTTCATATTGCTTTATATAAACATCAAAAAGTAACACAAAATAACTATACATACCCATATTCTTTAAACAATTTCTCCACATTATGCCTCTGTGGTACTATATCATTGGCATTTTTCTGCAGAATTATTTTTTTTCAGTATAGTCTTTTTTTAATTTTCCCCCATACAATTGCCTGATATATTATTTAAGTTGTACTTTTTTATTGACACATGATAAGACCATGATATTTTTGTGAAAACTTTGCAGGTATTAAAGTATGTGGTAAGCTCAGAGAAAATTGTGTTAAAAGATGTTTACAACTTTTATTTTTGTGTATTAAAATATATGTAGCCTAAATATTTTCATGTATATTATCATTTGCCCTTATTTAGAAAATTTTTATTTGATATTTTTAGAAGATAAAACTTACCAAATAGTTGTCTTGATTTTCACCAGAAATACATTTCAAAAGTATAGGTTTTCTCATGTCATTTGGTTCCTGTACAGAATACACATTTATCCAATTAGAAGTAGGAGTCTCATCAAAAGATTCTCTCCAGTCAAGACATCCCAAAGTACAATATATAGAATTTCAAAGTTAAATGTTGCACACAGTTTGAGCTCTCATTGTTTAATTTGTTCAATTTCTCCCTTGCTTGTTGTAAGAATAAATTTCAATCTCTTCCCATTTGCCAGCTTTAGTTTTTATCATTACGATTTACCAAATTTCAAAAGTTGAATTTTTATTACTCTTTCTTTGAATGATTATATTAAATATTCTTATTCGATTTTGAACAAATGTAATCAAAATTTATAATATTCATTTATAAGCGACACTTAGGTTGATTTACACAGTTTTTCATAGGCTTAAACATTTCTAAAATCCAATTGATGGGCAGAAAAGAAAATGTCCACAGTCATGTTAAATTTTTTCTGATGTTCAATGTTAACCTTGCCACAAAATTTTCCTACATATGTTCAAACAATACAGTTTGATAACTACAAATTTTATTCTAGTAGTAGAATATAACAGTGAATTATGATATAAATGTAAAATATGTATCACTATCAATTCCAAGTATATTTGCATACCACTATAGGTTTCTTAGCTTAGTAAGAATATTGTTTTCACCACAATGCTGTGTGACCTACAAAATGTCTTTTCATATTTCTACCACAAAAAAACCTTTTATCTTTAATATTCAATTTTTTAGTGTAAAATGGCAATATTAATAATTTCATTTTTGTCAGAATGAACTTCCAAAATTCTTACTTTGATTCTAGGAATTTGGTGAAAAAATTGCTCATCTTTAAAATTAATACATTTCTATTTGCAATATCTTATCACACTGATATAAAACTGGCATTAACATTACAAATTTTTCTTCTGCTAATGAGGCCAATTAATGAACATTTATCATTTCATTTTTTATACAAGCACAAGAAAATCTTGAATTGAAAATGAGCAAAATTAATTTTTAAGAAGGTATAGTTGATCTAAATGAAAAGTCATGCTTCACAGAATGATATATAAAAGTACTTTCTATAGATGCCCATGTCAACTTCAGGAAGAGGTTCTTAAATATTGTCTTAAGATAAGTAAATTTTGAAATAAGTTATTAATATCCTTTGCAGATTTGTGTATTCTGGTCTTCATGTAGTTGGTAATATTGCTATGGCACCTATGGTAGATGAGAAATGTTGCAAAACATTTTTTTTTTGAAAGTTACATATTCATCAATTTTTTTGGTAACTAGAAATTGAATACTTAATTTTTCAAAAGTGTCTATTTTTACTTTTTATTGCTTCTTATGTGTTTATTGAAAAATATAATTTGTTACAAGACCATTATAACAAGGGTGTTTAGACTGCTATCTAAATACTCTATCTCAAGAACTGCTCAGCCTCTTTTCCCCCTACACATATTTCACTTATAGTTTCACATACTTCCTGTTGACCCCTGGCAGCTTCATGCACTTCGAAGGCCAAGGCAAGAGATACAGCACAACAGACTATACACCAAATGGCTAACAGGGGAAGCAGAATGAATTTCTTCTGCCACCACTACCTAAAACTAAAATGAGTTAGATGTTCCTACCCAATTATATCTGAGTGTACTGTTTTATTGGTGAGCACCCAGCAAACTGTTCTTAGAGAACTTTTAATTTACCTTCCATCTGAAAATTGTCCAGGAAAAAAGCTATCATATGGGTCACTGTAATTGTCTTTTATATTTCACCATGTGTTAAAGTGAGAACTTATACATACTTGACGAGACCATGGCAGAAACTTGAACAAAGTGGTTTTCTACCAGATCTATCCCAGTGCATTTTAATGCAACTATTAATATTTTTAAAAATAAAAAATCCAGAAAAAAAAATCCTAAACTAAGTGGGTTCCTGAAGTGATAGGAATATACCAGAACTTTCTCAGGCAAAGTAAGATAGTTACATTTTTTTTTATATAGACACCTAATGACTTTAGATATCTCATCATCAAATAAAGGGGTTGTTTTACAGATAACATTTGCTTTATTAAAATTCTACTGATCATTTCCCAAATATCAGCCATGTAACTTCATTTACCTTTCCTTTTCCTTTTATTCACAGTAGAAATCAAGTTCTAAAAAGCCATCAGTTTCTTCAAACTATGAATAGAAGGGAAACTCTTTGATCTGATAAAATCTATAAGAAATTTAGAGCTAATATTACACTTAACAAGATATTGAACAGTTTCCCTATAAGATCAGTAGGTAAAGATGTCACTCTACCAGTTTTATTCAGTGTTATTTTTATTTTATTGGAGGTCCTAGCCATTGAGATAAGGTAAGAAAAAGACAAAATAATAAATGTTAGCAAAGGAAAAGGAAATAGTATTTGTGGTTGTAATGATTTTTTTTGTAGAAAAGTATAATTCATGTTACCAAAAAGATCTGTATTTGTCAGGCATGTGATACTTTGTTTCTAACTTGGTTATTGACTAATACAGGTCAGTGGACTCTACTAGGACTTTACTAGGAAATGCCAGAGGTAGGAATGAGAGTTAAGATTTGGATGCTCAGACTCCATCCTAAAACCTTAAGAAATAATTTCTCAGTTTCTTATAATTTCAAAAGCACATTTATATTCATGATTTCATAAGAACTTCACAACCCCCTCTGTGAAATCAGCAGTGCAACTATTCCTACATTATATATGTGGGGATTCATTATTCCCACATTATAGGTGAGGCAACCAAGATTCAACAAAGTGAAATGATACACTTATTTTGGCACAGCTAATAAGTTTGTCAGAGTAATTACTTTGGACTAGAAGGAAGTCATCACCTAGTGATGGTCAAGAGACTGGAGATAAACCTTCGGATTTGTATTTGGACATTCTTTTTAAACCAAATTATTCAATAGGTACTTAAGACTATGATTTGGCCATGGACCTCATTCTTTTTACTTAATATTTATCTAGTTGGGGCATCTAGAGTAGAAAACAATTTATACTAATATTCTTGGACTTGTGAGGGGAAAATCCCAACTTGAAATTATTAAGTCAAAACCCTAAGCCTGGAAAATAAAACAGCTCACTGTATTCTGACCTGTTAGGTCATATTTGCATTTAAACAATAACCAAAATATATTACTTCTCTTGGGAACTTAAATTCAGAGTCTACAGACTGATTTTTATCTGAGACACAAGTCATTCTAGCTAAGCAGGCATAGTATTGGGGAAAAAGAGCTGGGAATGAGTCCAGGAATTCTGGGTTTAAATTCTGAATCTGCTGCACCATGTAGCATGAATTTATATGCAGGTCCCTTCTATTCTCTGCACCTCTAATTCCTCACTCACTAGAGAGGTGAGTCAGATGGGCGTAGGTTCTTCTGGTTGTCATAGTCTAAACTTTTAATATGGGTGTCCCATTAGGTAATCTGTTTTTGTTTTTCTCCAGAGGCTAACACAAATCAACCCATTCTAACACAGACTTTTTTTTTGTTGTTGCAATATTCAGAAGAAGAGAATTTATTATTATATAATCTAACTTACTTTTTAAAAACCAAGTTAGCATATTATAGTGGAAGAATAGTAGCATCAGAGCCAGACTTGGGTTCAAATTCTTGATAGCATTATGGGACTTTGTACAAGTTACTCCTCTTTGGGCTTTTTTTTTTTTTTTTGTAAAATAACAAGTTAATATTTCCCTTATAGATTGTTCAAAAAATTAGAACCGATATAAATAAAAATTCTGAATATAGTAGATTCTTACAAGGTAGGTTTTACTGACTGAGTGTTTATATGCCCTATCCCCAATTCATATCTTGAAGGCTTAACCCCCAATGTACTGATAGTATTTGGAAGTAGGGTCTTTGGGAGGTAATTATATTTAGATGAGGTCATGAGGGTTGGGATTAGTGGCCTTTTAAGAAGAAGAAGAGATGAGAGACATCTCTTTCTTACTCCTTTTCCCCCTACGACCCCTTACTCTGTAAGAACACAGCGAGAATGTGGCCACCTGCAGGCCTGGAACCAGGTCCTCACCAGGAACCAGATCTGCCAGCACCTGACTCAGACTTCTGAGCCTTCAGAATTGTGAGAAACAAATGTCTGCTGTTTAAGCCACCATTCTCTGGCATTTGTTGTATTAGCCTGAGCAGACTAAGACAGTGGCTATTACAAAGCAGATGAGAAAACTGAGGGACGGAGCTCACCCAGCCAATGGAGTCAGAGCCAAGACAAGAACTTGGGCTGTTGGACCTCCAAACCACAGATTCAACACACCAAGCTCCACCACCTTTTGCTCAGCAGTGTGTCTGAAAGGCAATTCTGTTTTATCACTGAATTGTCTGAGAAAAGACTAACCGTCTTTACGCATAGACATTTTCTCCTTCCACAATATGGAAAATTTAAACCCTTTCGGCAGACAGCCTGCCTGCACGCTCTCAGGAGACACAAAGATCCTGGCAAGCTGTGCTCCAAAATCACCCTTCTCCAATTACACTCCCCCAGGTTCCTCAGTTAGCAGGCCCCAGCAGCTCTTCTCTACCGAGCCAGTTCTGGGGTTGGAGCCTAATGCATCACAGGTGGGTCCTGGCTCCAAACTCATTCCAGATGGCCTCACAGTCTAAGCCTCCCAGCAACCCATTATATTTTGGCTATCCTGAGATTGTTAATGATGCTGAAGAGCCATGAGTCCTGAGGATGGAAGTGAAATGCTCTGAAATCAAGACCTTTGAGAAACTTTGTATATTGGAGCACCCACAATAATATATGCATTCACAGGGAGCAAGCACATGCTGACCTTGGTGCTCAAAGGTCACTGTGAGGGGCCCATGAATTTGACATTGTGAATGGTCTGTCTGCTTGGGTCATAGTACAAGCATAAAGGAATCATCTGTGCTCTTACAGAAAATAGCTCCATTGCCGCAGGGCTCTAGAGAGAGTAAGGATATATCCTTGAACCCTAGTAATTGCTGCACCAGTTATTCCTTGGGGGAGGGAGACATGCTGGGGCAATTGTTTAGGGGCAAAGGGTAAAGCTCATAGTTTTTAACTCTTTAACAGTCAGATCTCTTCAGCATGAGTATAACATTTTGTTATTGCATCTTTATATTACTAAATAACCTTATTCTACAAAGAATTTCAGTTCCCTTTCTAGTTGGAAAGCTTCCCAAGGCAGATATTGGATGTTGATCAAATATCAGGCTACTCAAAGGGCTTTTAAATTTATGACATGCTTTGCAAAAAAGAAGAGCACATTTGGAATTATCCATGTTTTCAGGTCTTAAGAGCTCAGCCAAAAAATCTTAAGAGTCAAAGGCATGGCGTTTAAAGCCAGTCATGCTTGGATTTCAATCTCAAACCCATCACTTACAAGCTTGGCAAATTTGTTGGAGAAATTTTTCATTATGTATGAAATTGGGATACTCTCAACATAAAAGGGTGTTTATTGGTTTTGTTTACTTCTCCACTCTTGTATTTTTTTTAATTCTCATTCATTCATGCATTTATTCATTAACTTGTTTGTTTCAAGTATCTGCTTTGTGCCAGGTACCATGCTAGATGATACAATAAACCTAGTTTAAGAGAAAAAGTTGACATTTAACTCAATTCAACAAATATTTGTCGAGCACTCACTCACTATATGCCAGTTGCTATGTTAGGCAAAGGGCAGAGAGTGGCATACAACACAATGTCCGTCTTTATAAGGATTATGGCTTAGTAGGTATTGAACCAAAGTACACCACAGTGTGATTATTGCCACATCTGCATGTTCTCGTACACTAGAATATGACTGGGCATAGTAGACTTTACTTGACTGGCTCACTAAGACCCTATAAGGACAAGACAGTCAATCTGGGTTCTGAGGAGGCAAGAAAGAGCTGGGCAGGAGGAATTTGATGCAGTGGTCATTCTAGATGAAGAAATCTGCAGTACATATAAATGCACATGTTCATTCCATAGACAAATTTCCAAAGTTCTCTCTCTCTTTATAATTATACATATAATTATAAATAGCAATTTTTAACACTTTGTGTTTTATTCCTGAAAAATTATAATGACAAAATAAGCATTGATGAAGTGGAAATTCTTTTCAATCACCACGTAGGAAACTACTAGTTGTTTATCCTAATCTATTTTTTCTCTGCCTTATAAGTGGAACACTGATTTATTCTAGCTTAAAGACTGAGTTTGTTGGCTTCCCTTTGGTTAAGGGAGATGGCTGACAATAAAATGGTTTTTGTTTTTTAAGTTGAAAGTTTAACATGGGTTAAGAATTAGGTTGTTTTTTTTTTTTGTTTTGTTTTGTTTTGTTTTAAGATTTATGCAGCAGGAGAGTTAAAAGGCTATTACTCTACAACACTGGACATAGACCTCAGTAAATACAATGTGATTCTGCCATAAGCCTGGATCTGCAATCAATGAATATATACATGTGTTATATTTTACTTCTAAGCAAGCTGATTTGTTTCTACCACTTGCTCACCTGGGGCCACACTGTGCATTAATAAAAGAACTAAGATTCAAAATTCATTTTGTTCCACTACAAATTGGGACTTGCAAGGGTAGTAGTGGGACTTGAGACAATATTAGCAAAGTACCTAGGTTTGGACTTAGATTGTGATTGATACTGAATCCATGACAAGTTTTTTTTTTACCTTCCTACCTTCTTAATTTCTGGTATACTGGACTTTAGTAAGATGAAAAAAAAATTGTTTGACAATCAATCCAATTCTTTTTAAAATGTGAGTGTGTACTGTAGTATATACTCATGAATACATAGGTGAGGGAGAGCCATTGTTTAGAGAACACTGAACAAGAATCAAGATGCAGTGTAGCCTCACGTGTTTATTTGGATTGCAACAGAGCTTGTGTCAGCGTCTTATCACCTGGCTTGAAGACTGAACCTCTTGTTTGGGACCTGGTTTCAACACCCATTAGGAAATCCATTTCGACCCAAGAGCCAAAATCCATTTTCTTCCATGTTCATCTTTGCAGTTTCTATAGCATACCTCCTGGACGTCTGAGCTACTGTATAATGTAAAAATGAGTGTCAGCTACTTAGACAAACTCAAACGAGCCACATGTGTGTATGGGTCACATATATGTATGCATATATTCCATATAAAATTGTTCCTAAGAGCAGCTAAAGGAAAAGCAACTAGTAGCTGAAGAAACAGGGAGTCAGTGTTGTGAGAACAAGTTATTTGGCAGCTGCTGAGTGCAGTGCCTGCCTGACCACACTTCTGTGCATGTCTACATCTGTAGATCCTGCCACTGCCTACCTCCAAGGTTCACTCTAGCTCTCCCATTGTCATTTTTCGCCTTCCAGCTTTTACTCCTGCTCTCCCCTCCTGGATGTCATCCAGCTGACTCCTATACCTTCCAAGATTTGGTTAAGCCTAGATGATCTCTCAGAGATCTCTTACCTCTGCCAAATCATGGACTCCTGAAGAGATTTTGTGCTTTAGTAATTGCAATTCCAAATATATATGTATTATATGTGTATCTATGTATCTTTAAGGATTTTATTTTAATGTAATGAAATGCTAGTATTAATATTTTGTAAGAATTTTCACAAAATTTAACAAACTGAAACCTTAATACCTTATAAATACAAATATGTATAAGCATAGTAAAAATCAAGTTAAATTATAAAAGTATGAATATTAAACATATACATTTTAAAAAATTGGATTAAAACAATGAACACCACAAAAATTTATTCTTAAGAGTTTGAAATGAAATCTGAATTATAAAAAGTACAATCTTAAAAAGAGCTTCAATTTCATAATTGGTTTGAAATGCATTGTTTGATGAGTGATTGTCTTTGGTTTAACTATTGTTACAGATTCTGATGCAGAAAAACTATTAAGGCAAAGGGCTGGATGATTTGAAGATGCAGGAGCTAGCTTGTAACCAAAAGAACTGAATATACTTCCTCTAAAAAATAAAAGTTTCAATACTTGAAAGAATTTGTTCAAATAATTCCTCAATTTTTCAATTTTACTGCTGTTAACAACTTTGTATTCCACATGTTTGGGTAATATTTCACCTAGAGTAAGAATCATGAACACACAAGAAACATCCTTTACTAATTGTCATTTTTTTTCTTTCTCACAGTCTCTTGCTGATCAAGGGACCATAGTACATGTTCTAAATGATGTTGTTTGATTTGAAATTGAAATGTCAAATATAACCATCTGGGTATACTCAAGATATAGATGATTGGGATTTCATAGTTTTATAAATTCTGAAATAATGGTATCACATATAAAAAATCAATGTTATGTGGATAAAAATAGCTTGGTGTTATAGATATCCAAAAACCAGTATTATGAGCTCTAGGATCTCATAAATCTCTGCACAGGACTTGGTGGATTCATCTCTTCGAGTATTTACTGCACACCTTTTAAGAACCAGGGTATCCTGGACCAGGCTTGCAGTGAAACCAGCTGCATGTCCTCATGCATCTGCTACTTTGGTGGGGGAACAGACATTGAATAAACACAAATGTACATCACAGATTGTGACAACCACTTGAAGGAGAGGAACAGTAGCCATGGAAGAGTGAAAGATGAGTGGCAATTAGCAGATGGAAATTTGGGAGGTGGGAGGAAATTAAAGTTAGATGCAGAAGAAATAGCATTTGCTGAGATATTAAGGCAGAAAAAACTTAAGGTTATTTAGCTCATCTGGGGAACTGAAGTAAGGTATTTCCTCGTCTATGCAAAGATGTGCTGGTAGAGTAGTGTGAAAGGAGGAAAGGAGGCAGAGGTAGGTTTGAAGGCAGTTCCCTCCCATTAGAGTGCAGCTAGTCTCTATGTAGCCTCTGTGCAAACTAGAAAAGGCTCCCACTTTGGGCAGTCTTTGGTAAGTGGAGCACAGGATGGATTTTCACCCTAGTACCCAAATGGTCTTTGTGCAATGCACAAAGATAGGTGATGGACTTAAGTGATATTATTCACTTTGATTCAAAAAATGAGACTATTAGTTTCCTATTTCTGCATGACAAATTACCCAATACTTAGTTGTGCAAAACCAGAATAATCACCATCTCTCAATTTCCTAGAGTCAGAAATGCCAAAGTGGCTTGGCTAGGCAGTGTGGCTCAAGGATTCTTAGGAGGTTTAGTCAGATGTTAGTGGAGTCTACGGGATCCACTTCCAAGGTAACTCACTCAGAGGGTGGGCAACTGCTTTGCTTTGCATGAGATGAAGAGTTTCAAGGCTGTAGAACTTCTAGTGCTAAATCCAGGACGTATCAGGCAAACTGGAATGAATGGTAACCTTAGTCACTCAACTCACAGCTCACTAATTCGCTTTGGCTGTCTTTCAGTGGGAGGCCTTGATTCTTTTGCACACGAGAATCTCTACCATTCTTCTTCAGTAACCATGTAGAATGGCGGATGCTTTGTGTTAAATGCACATGATTAAAGAGATCAATGTAGTTGCTGCATTGTCGTTATCACCTAGCATAGAAGTCACACAGTCACTTCTATCATAATCTATTGGTGGCACAAACCAGCACTGATTTAATGTGGATGGGGACTATACAAGGCATCAATACCAAGACAAGAATCTTTAGGGGTCATTTTTTGGAAACTTGTTCAGAGGAAGGTAGAAGTAGAAAAATGAGACTGTGTAGGAGATTCTTAAAAACTCATTACTTGAGAAACATTAGTGGTTTGGACTATAGCACTGGAAGAATAGTAAACAGATGTGATATAATAGCTGGTTGTGTAATTAATAGGGCCTTTTATATGCCTAACAATACATATCCATCATTTTGTATTCTTAGATCCAGGTGTTAAAATGGCTGATCTCTGGGATCTTGGAATGAGCTACCCAATTCAGTTTACTTGTAGTAAACACCCACTAGTGCCAAACACATAGTATGGACTGGGAGCTTTAATGCATTTTAAATGTCATTTGAGCTTCCTATTTTGCAGATTTTTTAGCAGTTATATAACTTAGCAATTATGTAAATTTCATATGTGTTTTCTTGTTTTGTCCGGGAATACTGTTGGAAATAGGAAAAAACATAAGTTAGTTACATCTTACAAATTGGTCTCGACCCAGAGAGGAATAAATAAGTCTGGAAGGTGATTCAGAGGTAGGTGAGAAGGTAGAGGTGGGGAGTGAAGACAGCCAAAGAAAGATGTCAGGGTTTTAGAAAAAAATTTTGGAAAAGTTTAGAGAATAGGGCGCAGCTGCTGGTTGGGTGTGTGTGTGTATGAGTGTTGGGTTGTGAAATAGTATATAGATGAGCTGACTAACTGGAGAACAAATTTTATTTATGATGATTTGTTGTGTGCTGGGATCCTTAGTTGGCATTATTTAAGAGACTGCAATAAAGATATAAATTACTCTTTAAATTATTTTTGGATGTTAATCTTATTTCTTCTAATAATGACAACTATACTGAAGGGGATTACAGATTAGCTCAGCTTTGTACAAGCTGTATAAATAAAAATTACTTGAGACACATATCAAAAACTAATTGCTATACACTAGCCTATTTCTCCACAGTTAAGACTCCCAGGTGTATTCTAGGTCTAATGTTCCAAGTATCAGTATTCTTTGAAATCCAGTAAGAATGTCTACTTTCTACGCCAAGTGGAATATGGAATGATACAAGTAAATTACCAGCAATTTGTGAATAGTGAATAGAAATTATAGTACATGCTGAATGATATAGGTAAAAATCCTATCATAAGTCCTTATTAAGTGGTAACTTCCTTTTCTATTAAAAATAAGTATTTGCACTTAAACATCTTCATATGTGACAGAATTAGCTCTACTTTTATTTTATTTCTAGTTTATCTAATTATTGCCATGTAATTGTTAATAGTAGTTTCTTATGATTCTTAGTATTTCTGTATTAGTTGAAATATCTCTTTCTGATTTTGAGTCTTCTTTTCTTAGTCTAGCTAAGAAATATTTGTCAATTTTGTTTATCTTTTAATAAATGTTTCTTAGTTTCATTTATCTTTTCTATTGCCTCTTTAGTCTCTTATTTATTTCTATTTTAATATTTGCTATTTCCTCCCTTCTATTGACTTTGCGCTTAGTTTGTTCTTTTCCTTGTACTTTGAAATATAAAGTTAGCTTTCTTAAGGTCTTTTTTTCTTAATGTAGGCATTTATCACTATAAACATCCCTCTTAGAACTGCTTTTGCTTTATCCCATAAGTTTTGGTATGTTTGTCCATTTTCATTTGCCTAAAGACATTTTTTGATTTCCATTTTGATTTCTTCTTTGACCCTGTTCAAAAGCACATTGTTTAATCTCTGCTTATTTGTGAATTTTCTAGTTTTCTCCTTGAAATTGATTTATAGTTTTATACCATTGTTGTCGGAAAAGATGCTTAATATAATTTTAATCTTTTTATTAAGACTTGTTTTGTGGCCTAACACGTGATCTATATTGGAGAATGTTCCATGTGAACCTGAAAAAAAAATGTACTCTGCTACTATTGAACAGAATACTCTGTAAATATTTGGTAAGTCCATCTGGTCTAATGTGTAGTTTAGGTCCAGTGTGTTCTTATTGATTTTCTGTCTGGATAATCTATCCATTGTTGAAGGTTGGGTATTGAAGTCCTGTACTCATATTGTATAGCTGTCTATGTCTCCCTTCGGCTCTGTTAACATTTGCTTTATATTTTTTAGGTGCTTCTATGTTGGGTTTATAAACATTTACAAATGTTATATTCTCCTGTTGGATTGACCCCCCTGTCATTATATAATTATCTTTTTTACTTAATAAAGTCTTTGGCTAAAAGTCAAGTTTGTCTTATCTGGGTTAGCTTTCCTCGCTTTCTCTTTTCCATTTGCATGGAATATCTTTTTCCAATCCATCATTTTCAGGCTATGTATCTTCAAAGCTGAAGTGAGACGTTTATAAACAGCACACAGTTTTTTTTTTTTTTCCAGACCATTTAGCCACTCTTATAATTGAACAATTCAGTTCATTTATATTTATAGTAATTATTGATAGGTATGGCCTTCATGGCCATTTTGGTTGTTTTCTGGCTGTTTTGTAGTTTTTTTACTCTTTTTTAAATCTCTTGCTTTCTTGTTTTGTGCTTTGATGGTTTTCTGTAGTGGTATACTTAGATACCTTCTTTTCCTTTTATCTACTATCATTTTTGCTTTGTGGTACCATGAGGTTTACATAAAAGTCTATTTTAAGCTAATAACTGAATGCATATAAAAACTGCATATTTTAACTACTATATTTTGTGTTTTTGATGTCATAATTTACATATTTTTATATTGTGTGTCCATTAACAGATTATTGTTATTATAGTTATTTTGAATAATTCTGTCTTTTAATCTTTATACTAGAGTTATATGATATATATCCACCATCATTATTAGAGTATTTTGCATTTAACTATATATTTACCTTTCCCAATCAGTTTTATATCTTCATATGTTTTCACGTGGCTAATTAGCATCTTTTTGTTTCAACTGGAAGAATTCCCCGTAACATTTTTTTTGTAAGGTCAGTCTAGTGGTGATAAACTTTCAGCTTTTCTTTGTCTGGAAAACTCTTAATCTTGCCTTTAGTTCTGGAAAAAACTATGCTGGGTAGAATGTTCTTGATTAGCAGTTTCTTTTTTTCCTTTCTTTCAGCATTTTGATTACATTATTCCATTCTCTTTGCCCTGCAAAGTTTCTGCTGACAGATTTGCTAATAGTCTTATAGGGGGTTCAATTTTATGGAACAAGGTGCCAGATCCTGGAGGGTGGGAGGAATGGGGATTTAATAGGTACAGAGTTCCAGTTTTGTGAAATAAGAGGTTTTTGTGCCTGGATGGTGGTAATGGTAGCACAACAATGTGAGTGTACTTAATGCCACTGAACTGTACACTCAAAAATGTTTAAGATGGTAAATTTTATGTTATGTATATTTCACCAAAATTAATTTTTTTTAAAGTTACATTAAGGTAGATTCAGGACAACTCATTTTATGAAAAAGTTTACAAATATATTCATTTGTCTTATCATAACCTAACCTATACAAAGTGGTAATTAAGGAGAGTTTAATGAAGAAACTCTTTTCAGAGGAATCTGCAGGATTAAGAGAACTGCTGGATAGCATCTATTTACTCTTCAAATCCACTTTCCACCCAGCATCTCTCTGCTCTATGTCCCAAGAGGTCGACCAATATGGACCACATTCATGATCTCCTTTGTCCTCTGGCTCTGGTTAGGTTCGGCCAATGAGAAATATCTGTTCATGATCTTTGCACATTTTCTATTACGTTATCGGCCTTTGTTATATTGATATGTATGAGTTCTTTGTAAAAATAAATAACCCAACAAATAAATTTCTAAGTTCAAAACTTCAGCTATGATAAGTCAAAGTTGCTGTGGGAGAGAAGTATATAGATTTCCTACAAGAACAGTTCAATTACTACACAGCACACTGGGACCCCATCAATGAGCTGCTCTACTCTATACTTTTCAGTACAATTCGGCTGATTTATTTGGTACAATCTGCACAGATCTTGTGGACACTTCAGTGACACTTCATAGTATGAGACAACATGGAAAAGTGGAAAAAGTACTTTTTTGTCTTTTTAGTTAGGAGATCCTGGTTTGATTTGTCATCTTCAAACTGGGTAGCCTGAGGAAAGTGATTGCATTCTCTAGTAAAGTTGCCGACAATGTCTATTTCATAGGTTGTTGTAAAGCTTTTATAATACATGTGAAAGAATCGGCAAGATTGTCTAGTACACTGAAAGTGCACAATAGATGCTAGCTAATGGTGGAAGAGGGAAGATGAAAGATTCCATGCAATATACAGATAATGTATTATTGTGGACTGTGCACTTGAAACCTATATAATTTTAGTAACCAATGTCACTCCAGTAAATTTTATTTAAAAATGTATCTAAATACTCATCCCTCAAAAATCAAATATATCTGACTTTCTCTAAAAGACTTCCCAGAATCTCTCCTTGACTTAGATGTGAGGGAAATAGTTCAAAGCTGGCTCTAAATTTGTTTGGACATAATCTTATCAAATGCGCTCTAATGCAATACTAATTTTATTATTCTATGAATAATATTTTTCAATTTTTGTAAACATTTCCATGCCTAATATCTTATTTGAACCTTGTATTGATCCTCTCTGCTCCATCTCGATAGTCATTGTACTTATTCAGGGCCTCCTCTTCCTCAATTTAACTATAGCAATAGCCCTCTCACACTGACTTCTTGTCCCTAACCCGGCTCAAATGGATTCACAATTCCTCCACAGCCTTCAGGAGGAATTGTGACCTCCTGGCATGGGAACCCAAAGTCTGCTACAAAAATCCACATCTGCCAAAATCCTGTATCCACTATCACTGCTGGAGAATATGACTTTTGTCTCATTTCTTCCTTATAAATTTCACATGAATGCATTTATTGATTCAGAATCTGGAGGCAAGGCAGTTTGAGAAATGTAGTTCCCATACTTCCAGCCCCAGTGATAAAGGAGAAAGTGAAGAAGCAGGTAAAAAGAATGCTAAAACACAAACCAAAGCCACATAACACTTAGACTATCTCTTTTTTTACTTAGGCCCCAACATCCTCTTCAGCCCCTCCAATGTAACTCTCTATGACACAGTCTCACAAAACATCTGTCTCTGTCCTGTGCTGTGTCCCAGCTCATGTTCTTCTCTCTTCTTCGAGGGCTTTTTCTTCCTGCAATTGGCCTCGCTTTGGTTTTGCTCTTCTTCGGGATTAGCTGACACATCACCCTGCGGAAATTGCCCTGACCATCCTGTCTGGTTGAGTGCGCTTTGCCCATACTTCCTCATCGCCATACACTCATGTCATATTTTATATTCATCTATTTACTCATCTGTGCTCCCCAATGACTGAGACTTCTAGAAGTTAAGAATTATATTTTAACATGTGTCTGAAGCATAGTGCCTATATATAGTGCTGAATTATCCATAGGAAAAGAGAAAGATATTCAGCATATGTTTATTTACTTGGCATGAGCCAGGCACTGAGATGGTCTTATTCAAAGAGCGAATGGAGAAGATGAGAACAAGCATGCAATAAAGTTCTCATACATTAAGAAGTCATCGTAATTTTTGCTATGCATTCTTTCCTTTTCCAATTAAAGAAGAGAAGAACTATCTCTGGAAAAGGTTTCTATCTCACCTTGCTTCAGCACAAGCCTCCCCTTCTACCACCAACACAAGATGGTTACCAGAGACCACAAGCTTCTCTTCTGTTTTCTTACAAAGAGAAATGGATCCACAAACTGCTTCCTCCCCCTGTCATGAGCAAAGACAGTAAAGCACAGGATACAACTCTCCTAGGATGGCCAACCCCTCAGGACACCCGTGCCTCCCTGAGCCTGAGGGCCTTGGGGTTTCCAGCCCTGTCAAGGGTAATCAAAGCCACCAGAACAAATGAAATCTGCAGTCCATCAAATGTGCAGACAGATGTGGTTGGCGGCGAGCGGGGCCATGGCTTAGAAACTACTAGAGTCTCATTATGGAGACACATGATCCTTGTGAGTTTTGCTTAGGAGAAAGCCAGACCCTCTTTTTTCCCTTTCTTATGCTTAAAATTGGTCTGTAGCCCTGGGATTGCTCATTAGGAGAGAAATGTGAAAGTGCATAAAATTTGATCTTTTTAGATACAGAATATTGTATTTTACTTGATGTTTAAAACCCCATGGCTTTGGTCTCAGTGCCCTAGGCTAGGACCAGGAAATGTTTATTTAGGTCTTCTTTACACAATCCTGTTTCAACTAATTTTCCTACTCTGTAAAGTAAAAAAGGTGAATTCTTAACTTTTTCTCTTGTCACAGATCCATTTGGAAATCTGACAAAGCTATGCATCCTCAAAAGTGAATAAGGGCCAAGGTGGCCAGGACATGAAAGCAACCGAAGTGTCCTACAATAGATGGTTGGCTAAAGAAGTTGTGGTACATACATATATACCATGGAATATTATTCGCCATAAGAAAAGATGAAATACTGCCATTTGTGACAACATGGATGGACCTTGAGATCATACTAAGTGAAATAAGCCAGACAGAAAAAGTTGAAAATCACATGATATCACTTATATGTGAGATATAAACCTATACGCAACAAATGAGCAAGACAGAGACTCAGAGACATGAACAAAGGACTAGTGGTTGCCAGAGGGTAGGGTGTGGGAGAGGAGGCGAGAGGTAGACAGGGTAAAGAGAGTCAAGTATAGAGGGTAGGGGGAGGATGAAGTGGGTAAAGGGGATCAAATATATGGTAGCTGAAGGAAACTGGAACTTGGGTGGTAATCACACAATAGAATATATAGATGTCAAATTATAATGTACACCTGAAAATTATGTAATTGTATTAACCAATGTTACCCCAATAAACTCAATTAAAATAATAAATAAATAGATAGATAGATAGATAGATAGATAGATAGATAGATATAAAATTGAATAAGGGCAAGTCATGTCCTAGCCATATTAGAACTTTAGTTTTTGTCTCTGTCTCTTTACAATGAAATCACTTAGATACAAACTTCAACAGTCCCATGGCTTTTCTATCCACTATTACGTAATATTCTTCCTATGGTCAATTTAGGTCAAAACACAGGTTTAACTCAGAAGTCAGAATAGTCAAAGCAAGATATTGGCCCAAGCTCCAAACTTGATTGAGATCAAAGTTTTCCCTTTCTTTAGTTTTTAGATACCTGGGTGGCAGTTCCTGACTAGAGAGTGAGAGTTCAGAGAGAAGATAGTGAGGGGATAGCAAAAGTCTTAGTAAAGTTGGTCTCATTCTCTGATTGTGACAGATATTTGGAATGGACTCCTTTTCCTTAGGCAAAAGCCTTGGAGCTACCTGCTGTGTACCATCTGAGACTATAATTTCTTTAGCTGGCTGCCACTGAGGCTTTTCCACTGTTTCAGATTCTTGGGTTTGTGTTCTTTAGACCTTTAGTAGCAGCTATCTTGGATTAGATAGGTTTCAAAAGACTTTCAGGCAGCTGTTTCTCTCCCACTTCTGGCCCCAGGAAACACTCTCATACATCTAGTCCCAACAAATCTGGGATGAAGACTGATCTTGGTGCAGCCCCTCTATGCTGCTGCCACAGACGACTTCAGCTTTCTCAGTTTGGTGTGAATCCTGCATCATTCTTATGTCTCCCAAACTCAGAGAAGGCTTATCAAACCTTTTCAGTGGTCCCATGGAACCCTCCTTGACATTAGACTGGAAGTCAAAAAATAAGCATTCCTATCTCTTGGATAGAGGTAAATGTTCCAAGATAATTCTTTTTTAAAAATCTTCCATTTTTCTTATATTCTTAGCCCTTCTTATGCCCTTGATCTGCCTGAGGGTCTTAGAACCCTAGAGTATCTGTTATTTGAGAATATGGAATTATAAAGAGTGTGAGAGATGCCATCATACTGATTCAATTAAAATGGAGGCAGGAAAATTCCAACATCCTAAGCAATATATACAAACTTATTTGTTTGGGTTAGAGCTCATGACCCAGTTTTTATTAAGTTCCAGTTATAGGCTGGGCATAAACTAAAGTAATAGGGATACAGGGGTAAATATATACCCTACTTTTAAAATATGTAAGTCATTTATTAGAGGGCTCTGTGATAAATGCTATCAGGGAGCAGGGAGGGGTGGAGAAAAAGCATCTGGTTCCATTAAGGGGTGCAAGAAAGGTCTCAGAAGAAGTAACACTAAAAAGGAGATCCGAGGCAGACAGAATGGAGTAGATGTAGTTGAATGCATCCTAGACAGACATAACATGTGAAAAGACAAAGAAGCATGACAGCATGTCACTTTACAGAAAATAAGAAGTTAGGCAGGTACACGGGGCCTTGACTGCCTTGCTCAGGAAGTTCAACATTTTTCCAATTCTGCACTTTGCAATTTGGGTAAATTCCAGATCTGTGACATAACTATGAAGTCATTTTGGAGCATCTTGAGTAGTTTAGGCATGAGATTATGACAGCCTGGATGAAAGTACTAGCAGAAGCAATAAGGGAAAATGTAAAAGTGGTGAAACTTGGATGTATCTGGGGATAAGGGAGAGAGAAAATCTATTATGAGTCTAAGGTTTTTGGCTTAGGAAACAGTGGTGATTTTTAGAGAAAAATAGGAAAAGGAGCCAATTAAGAGAGGAATAATAAACACTAAAGATAAAGACTCAGTTGGGGAGTATGATGAATTTGGAGATGTCTAGGGCTGGCACATGAGGCTATAGAAGAGGGCACATGGATTTGCAGGGCTCCAGTTACAGCCCAGCTCCAGCCTTCTGCTTTTAGCTAATTTTTCCATAGGGCTCAGTATCAGAGAGACAGGTATACCTGCTATGTATTTTAAGGCCAGGGTGAGACATTTGTAAATCAGGGGTAAGACAAGCCCTATTCTATTTTGCCTTTGTTCTCAGAAAACTAAGGGCTGAAATTCACAATTCAAAAAATGACTCAAAGTTCAATTCTTTCTGATGGTAGGTTAAAATGCCTAGATTCAATCTAGGTTGGAAGAGGTAGCTCCACTTATTGTTCAATGAGGCATTGGGCTAAATGATCAGATCTGGGTCTGATTCAGGGGTGAGGTAAATGCAGCTGACAGGCCAGTCACAGGAAATCCCAGGACCTATGGTGAACCAGGAAATGATATATCCATGTGCCAACCACTTATTGAAGGAGATTGCATACTGTAGATAAGAAGCTAGAACTGTTGGTTAGAGGAGCCATATCAAGCTATACCTTCAAAAGAATAGGAATTGATTTAAGAGGTTAGAAGCAGGAAAAGGCATGATTTTTTGATCTTCCACAAAAAGCAGGTCTCATTATTTACCCTGCCAATTTTGTCTCAGCTCCTTGTTTGTGACACATATCATAAAGGTTTTTGTTTCCACATCTGTTTACTTGTGACTTCCCCACTAAACTTGAGGCCAGCAACTTTCTATCTTTTCTACTCTTTTACTTCCAGTTCCTAGAACAGTGATTGGCACTCACGTGTTGAGTAAATGAATGGAATACAAGATGGGTTCAGGCAAATAGTTCTGGAGTAAGATCAGAACAAGGTAAAGCAGACTACCACCTCTTCTTATTAAAGTCTCATTATACTGAGCTAGGCTGACATGTCAGCATGAGGACCAGGCCAGATCACTTTATGGTTCCTATGCCAGTCAAGTCCCTTCAAGACTGGCATTTATATTCTAGAACCAAAGACTTTAATTTATTTTCTATCTGCCACCTCTACTGACCAAATATAATGCTTGCATTATCTCCAAAATACCCCTGCCTCAATCTACCCTTTTTGTGCAACTGCTTCCAAGATTAGGAACACACTGCCTTTGGAGTACACCTTTTGTTCCATAGATAGTTCTGACTGCTAATTTTGTTATAATATTAGGACTATTTGATGTTTATCTATTTCACAACTCATAGCTTAATATTTTATTGAAGAAGCTCTGTGTATGCTTGTTTTTATGTTAACAGAAATGAAGAAAAGGTAAACATCTGTAGCTGTCTTTAAACAAAGTTTCAAGAGATATTATTTGATTGCTGTTTGTTTATTGGAGCTGTGGGAGGTGATAAAATGCTTGGCTTTTAAAAATCTTTCAAAGAGGCTATGCCCCAGTCATTCCATGATGAAAACCAAGCAGCGCAATAACTTCAGGGTATAGAGGTCAAGCTATGGATTGGGCCATGAAAGAGGGGAATGAACGTTAGATATTATCTGGGAGGAAAATGGAGTAACTAAGGGGGTGAATCCAAGGCCAGTTGCCAAGGGTCAATGGTTGCAGGTCATAGCCTAATCAGGAGGCATTAGGTCATAGTTGGAGAATGGAACTCAAGGCACTTAGTGAGGTCTTGATTGATATTTGCCACATTGGCACTTGGTGACCCCAAGAGTTGTAACAGGGACAGAAGTCAACTTAGGAAGGTTAATTGTGGGGCACTTTAGAATAGTGGTCAACAGCAAGACTTGGATATCTGATGAACTTCCCCTCAAGTTCCAGAATCATATGTACAATGACTGGATGACTATTTTCACTTGTCTCCAACATGACTTGGCCAAGGCCATGGTCGTAAGCATAGGCTGAGGGAAGGAGACTGGTACATTAGTGGTGGGTTGCGGGTGTAAGCAATCTGGTCATTAGCTTGCTTGAAACTTCTGGTTCTGTCTGTGTTTGACCTCTAATTTACTATTTCCATCCTTTGATGGAATGTTGTTGCTGGGCTCAGTTGATCTTATGATCTGGTTGGTCAGAAAGGATTTAGCTCAGAGTAGGCATCTATGGGTGCAAGGTCACTTGGTGTTAGCATTCCATGTCTGCTAGGGCTCAGGAGCGCAAGAGTTGTTTTTAAAAATAATGACAAGGAAGCAAAATTTCAGAATGAACTTATTTTCCAGGAATTGCTCATTGGAAGTGACTCTGATTAACAGTAGATAAATAAGGAATATTGTAGCATAGTCACCATTTGGGAGGAGGGGAGGAATTTGAAATATTGTAATGATAGATAAAAGCAGAAATACCCAACATTAATTTTGCTCTTACTTTCTCTATGAAAGACAACAATTTTCAAAATATTTATAACAAAATTAAGTAAAAAGACAATAAGATAGATTACATCATAAACTATAAATTGAATTATTATTTTCTAGACTCAAAGAGCACTTCTTAAGGTAATTAGAAAATAACACTTATAGATTTGATAAGGAAATACTTTTAGTAATCAGAGAAATGGAAAGTAATAAGATGTATGAGTGGAAAATATGCCTTAACTATCAAGAAAGGAGAAGGTAGAGTTTTGGAAATTATAGATGAGCTTAATGTCAACCCCCAAGAAATTCTAGAAGGGATTATTAACAGATTATTAAGAAGTAATAAAGAAGAAATCAATAACTATGAGGGACTATTATGTTTAGTACCTTACCATGTAAATTCCTTTTAAAGTAGAAGTTTTAAATTGGTAAAATAAATAAAAAGATGTATAATTATCCATGGAAGGTGGCATAGCCTTCCTTGCTGAAAAACCCCAGAGATCTGTGTTGTGGTTGCTCCCCTGGGACTTGTCACTAATTCCAGATGCATCTTTTTCCAGCACTGACACGTCCAACATCATAAGGTCTGGCAGATCGGATGGCCCAAGCATTCGGGCTTTTTTTAGTACACACAAATCTGGTCCTTAAAAACACACAGAGCTCATTGGGTAAGCTTGTTCGGAATCGAGAAAGTTAGCAGAGGTGACTTGAATACATGTGGGAGACAAAGATGAGGAAAAGCAAATCCTGTTCTTGTCTTTCTTGTCCAGAGCCTGTACAGGAAACACTAGGCAAAGTATGGACCCACCTTCTCTCCCAGAAAATCAAAACCGACTGATTTCTTCCTAATGGGGGTAGATTCATGGGATCAAGTGCATTTTGCAGTGGGTTATGTGGTTGCTTCCCTAGATTGTTTGAGGCTGAGCCACATGAAATCACCAACATCCTATTCTCCTCTCTAACAATTTTCACTTTGATTCACCTTACTAAGTTTCCTCTTATGTTACAGGTTACCGGCCACACTAGCAGAGTCAATACAGTGAGACTATGAGATAGCCAATGGCAAAATGAAAGGGATTGCTTTTCACTGGCTATTGTTTATGTCAGGAAATACTCAGGGCACTTTTTACATTAAACAAACACTCAGCCCTTATTATGTACAACCATCTTATTCAGTCTTTAAGCTCTGTTAAGTTCATTTTACATAAAAGGTAACTCAGAAGTTTAAGTGATTTGCTTGAAGTCACACACAGAGTCTAAAAGATATATGGGTAGAGTTTTGACCCAGTTCCCCTAGAAAAGAAACCTGAGTCTCAGGTTTTTGCATTAACTCTTTCTTGGGGGGGGGAAAATTTCAGGGAAACAGGAATGAGGGAAAAGGAGGAGTGAGGCATGGAAGAAAGAAAGAAAATATAACTGTTTTCTGAGCTGCCACAGCTTGGCAACAAACTGATTCCCTGGTCTTCTGTCATCTTCAGAGAGACTGTATGAAGCTTCTGTGTCCCCTGTCTGTCTGGAAGAAAATATGTCCATCAGCTTCCCTCCACTCCACCACCAGTCAGGGATGGCCCCATGGAGGAGTGTTAACTCTGGCACTTCTAGGTTGTTCAACTGAAGATGTTTAGAAATTGATGCTGTTGTGGCTCAGCTGGTACACAAAAGCCCTAGGGCAGAAGGCAATAATAGGCTACTGGTATAGGCTTAAGGCAGGTCTATACTTACACAAGGGACCTGAAGGTTAGGAGAAATTGCTTTTGTTCCTCATGGTCTCTGCAGACGCCTCTGTTTGTAGATGCCGCAGAAGCTGTGGAGACCTGAGTCCAAGGTCATGACAACCAAGCAAGTCTTCTCTAAGCCTGTGCTGGTCAGAAAACAAGGTGAGGGGCAGATCCTGGCTGGTGCATAATCTGCATCCCCTACAGTTTGGAACATGGAAACGTTTTTTCTTTTTACCTTTGAATAATTCCTAAAATGTTTCAACTGAAGTTAGCATTGAAAGCATGTTTTTATTAGAACACTATAAACATCTTTTGGATTCTGAAGGTCAGGTGCCATTTCTTAAGACTTAATGTTTTCCTATAATCTCAATATTATAAAAGTTGATTATTACTCACATTGTAGAAACACTGGAGAAAGTTTCTAAAATATCTAAAAGGGTTAATAAGAAAATAAAACCTCCTCATATCAAAAATATCTAGAAGTAACCATTTGGTAGTATTGTGTGTGTGGGAGCACATAAAAGATAGAGGCAACATAATATAAATGTTAAGTAAAAAAAGAACCATAACTATATATAAGATGTTTGTTGGGTATATTCATATGTGTTGGTATGTGTGTGTATATATGTAAATACACACATACATACATACATATATGCATATGTATATGTGTATATACACACACACATACATATATGTGTATGTGTATGTTTCTATATATATTTGATTGTAGGTAAAGTGTAGGTAACAAAATATGGCATTTTAGCCATTTTTAAAGAGTATAATTCAGTGGCATTCATACTCTTTTTACTCTTTCCTACCCCCACTGTTGTGGGACACAACTGGGCATGTCTCTTGGAGACTCCATGCCTGTGACAACTGCAAAAGATCAGTTCAGCAAATACAGTCTGATAAGAGCAATGTGAAGAAGGCTTAGAAATGCAGAATGGGAATCTGCCGAGATGTACTGAAAGATTCAAGGGGATGTGGGAGGGACACCAAGAACATCTGCTGTGCTTCTGTGGGGTCCCCAAAGAATAAGGAAATGATCTCTTGTTTGAAACCACAGTCCAGAGGTCTGTAAGTCTCCATTACCTGTGAGGGTAGGTTTTCTGTGTCGAAGTTACCCGCCCCAGTCCTGAAACCCACATGATCCAAAAGAGATACCGATTCCCTTCTAAGAAAGGCCTGGGTCTGTTGGTTATAAGGGTCTGGATCTCTCTACTAGAAAACACTCTGGGTTGGCTGAAGTGCAGGCTGAGCATACGAGAAACTCAGAATGGGCAATGGAGGAGGGAGATGTTGATTATCAATTACAACTTGGGGATTATCTGCGATAGTGGGTACTAGAGCTTGTTTTGCTAACACACCTGCATTAAGTCTTGAGGAGATTGCAGTGAGCAAGTCTCTTAGGACATTGCATTGAGCAATCTTAAGATGGAGCAGAAATAATGATGGACGTGACTGGTATAAAGGATGCCTGCCTCCTGTCCTTTGGCTCTCCACTTCACCCATTGCTGCAATACCAGCTTCACTCGGGTGTAAGTTTTAATCAGCTCCTGTTTCTTGCTGTCTGCCCCAAGCCCTCTCTGACACCTCAGAGTGAGAGGTCCATGGCAACTCTCAATATTCACGCTTAAGCTGCTCAAAACATATAGAAGGAGGCAACATCCATGGATAACCCTTGGCCAATGGGGACGGAGTCAGTGGACATATGCTCCCCTCTCCCATTCATTCAGGGGGTAGTTCTGAGGAGCATTCTATGCAGCTCTTCAGAAGATCCAGTGGGACTGAACCCCCCTTGCTCACAGTAGTGACAAGTTCAAAAATGCATTCTTACATTGACTTTCCTGCTTTCTCTGTCTCATTCTTTCCATCCCTTTATTTCTCTTTTCTGAAATAACTTTCCAAAATAAATTACATGCTAGCAAGCTCTTATCTTAGACTGTGCTTTCTAGGAGAATCCAGGATAAGATTAGTAGTATATATCCAACTCTACATAAATATCATAAGCCTGTCTCCCTATCATTATGAAGTATATAAACATTTTTAATGGTTGTAACATAAGGCAGACTCTAGAGCCACACTGCCTGTCAAATAACTGCCTTTTAAGTAAACTTGGACAAGTTATTTAACTTTTTGGTGTCAGTTTTCTTATACACAAAATGGTGATAATAGTAATAATCCCCACATAGGGTTTTTGAGAGAATTACTATTAAGTGTGCTTTGAATTTTCCCTGGCACAGAATAGCTAACACATTGTGCTTTCTATTATTTTTATTATAACAAGAAATTGGCTAATTACAACTTTCCCACTGTTTCTACAATTTTTCTAGTTAATGCATCCTATGAACCATAGTGGCATGAACAGTGTCTGCTATTGCAATGTTCACTGTGTGAAAAATCTCTACACAAGTCATTTCTGCTTTCAGATTATTCCCTAAGGATAAATTTCTAGAAGTAGAATTTCTGGGTCCAAATAACTCATTTCCTTTGCTGTGATAGCACTTAGCACACTCCATTGTAATAGCCCAGATGCGTCCCCAGGAACTAAGTCCTCCGAGGTAAGAGCCAGGGCTTTTTGATCCTCATTTTTGTCTTCAGTACTTGACAAATTATTTAAACCACACCTATGTCCCGCCCCACTGTTAAATAAACACAAACTATGGTTTTGATATATATCCCTGAAGTGTTTTTCAGAATACATGGCACAATCTTAATGTATTTTGTAGTGAGCTTATAGAGTATAAAGATCTAAAATTTATTAAGACATGCACAAGACAGACAACTTGCTTAAGACAGATGTATTATCAGTTTACAAGAGCTGGTATGCAGAATATATTACTGTAATATAAACTTACCAATCCACCACATTTTAAAAAGTAAACATGTTTCATATTCCAACTGTGTCAATAACCAGGAGGCAGAAATGGATCCCATAAGAAAACAAACATTTCATAATTAAAAGTCAATATTAGGTGAGGACTCCAAATAGGCCAGGCAATTACCTGCCTCCTCTTAGCTCAGGCCTTGATGATTCCTCCCTACATACCATGGGAGGAACAGTTGCTTTGCCAAGGCTCACCTGGTTAGAATTTTTCATGGAGCGTGACTTCAAGAAAAAAATCCAGTTAAGCTCAATTGGGCAAATTAATTTGGGTTTATGTTACCATGTGTGTATCCCAAATGGGTGTCTGCAAAGAGGTCTAAAGGAAAACTGAAACATAAAATGCCATATAAACAAAGATAATTGATCACTTTGGAATAAAATTAGTAACTTCTGGTAAATTAGACTTAGTTACCAAAGGGTGCTAAGTATAAACAGAATTGATCAAAATAGACACTATACACAACTATTTGGAGATGGTGGGAGTTTACAATATCTGAAACTATTATTGTGCATCTTTCTGCCTGATGTTGCAATACGGACTGGGGTGTGGGAATGAAGATGTACTCTCATCCACCAGGATTGTATAGTCTCAATACAACACATTATACAAAAGTGCAACGGGACCACAGACCCTGCAGCAATTAGTTTTGCTTGTCATCAGAGGATGGTTATAGATTACTTTTATTATAATTCTATATTTCTAAGTAGAATGAAGACACAAGATGAGTCCCCTGTTCTTTGAGTTGCAGAAGTATTTTGCTTGAACTCCTGTCTGACAAGATGAGAAACTCCTTGCCCTTCTAATCTCCATGAGATTCTTGGGTTAGAGTGTTATGGGGAGGTTTCTTTCTCCTGGTTATAATGGCTATGGCTATGGGCTCCTGATTCTAATGAATTAGACCATTTCATCAGTCACCTGGCTGTCCACACATGAGGTCCCTTTCCCACATGACATCCCACACTGAAAACCTCTCCATCCTTTTCTCCCCCAACACCAGCTGAGCAGACCAGATTTTACTTAGTTGGACAATAGAGGAGTCTCACATTATAGCATTAAACACTTGAGTATTTAAATATTCTTATTCTAAAATTCTTTATCCACTTGGCCTTAAGGAGCTTCTGACTAATTTCTTATCTCTTTCTCTTTACTCTTCTCACCAAACTCCCAATCCAATGATTCTGTGTTAAAATTTTTGTGTTACTTTATATATTTCTTTTACAGGTTTATCATGTTAGTTTTTTTTAAGGGGGGGGTGTATTACTAGGTATTTCAAGGGGTAATAGTATAACAGGAAAAAGAACAGGGACATTAGAACTGGAAAGAACTCTTCAAACCCTAGATAGATTCTATTGAAGTTGTTTAATCATGGACAAATCAGCAAGATCTGAGCCTCTATGCCCTCAAATTGAAATTGGGGACAATACCAGCTATATCAAGTTTGTTAGAGGAGTTAATGGAACGATATACGGGAGGACATCCATGAACAGACAGGGCTAAAATATGGAGAGCTTAGGAAAAGACTGAAGTGACCTGGCAGACAGTGGCCCAATAAGCCCATAAGCAAATGAGTTTGTGTATTTTTTGTTTGTTTCTTGGCATACTCAAGCTTTTTCAAGTCAAGTTAGTAGTAAATATTTTTTTAACAAGAAATTTCACATAAAAATCTGGTGTTCAGCATTTTAAAAGGTCAGAAGATCTAAAAAATTAGGCCTGCCCTCTCCTCAGCAACAACTGGCTGGGGCTTTAGTCATAACTGCCCCATTATATAGCAGGTTGGCGTCACTCATTTCTGCTAGGGTCTGGCTTCCATCAGCATTTAGGTCTGCAACTCCCATCTGACGTGATTCCAGGGACCACGCTGCTGAAGGCAAAAATAGAACATCTGGTGTGACAAGAAGGTGGGCAGTTTTGAAGATACCAGGACAAAACAATTGAATTTGGGATTCTCCTGGAATGTCTGAAATACATAGTTTCTAAAACAATGTCATGGTGTGGGATAAAGGGTGGTAAAAGTTAGCCACGGGGTGGAGACTAAATATTTAGATGAGGGCCAAGCTCAGCAATCCTGCATAGTCACTCAGGCCTGGTTGACCTACTCAGTGCAGTTTTTATAGCAAAAAGAGCTTTTATTTTCAGTTTCTAGAAGTCTATAAGTTCCTTCTTGACCTGTTTCCTCTTATCTTATCAAAACATGATTTCAACAGCTAAGGAAAGCAGGTAGGTAAGGGCCCTTCTGTCTACTGATTCCTTCCATATGTGGGTTATTTCATTTTCCAAGGGGCCCTAAGGCTTGGGAAAACTACTTGTCCAGTGTAATCACCTATGAGCTAGTATAAACTCAAGCTTTACTGCAATTTATTAGTCACTGGCATGCCAAAATGAAAAAAGGGTTTAAGAAAATAGCCATTTGAGATTTTAATCTGAGGTTTATTTGAGCATGTTTGGGGTTTAAAAAAAAGAAAAAAATAGATCCATTTCTATCAGAGTCCTTGCAACATCCTGCACAGATATTTTAAAGCTGGCGTGGCTTATGTTAGACCACATTTCCAAAACAGCCCAAGAATGGGTTTCAGCAGCATTTCCCTGATCCCAAGGAATACTGGTATTTGATGCCCCCACATGAGAAATCAAAGCCTTGGATCTATATTAGTCTTGCTCTGTAGATTCCAGATTGCCCAAAACATTTTTTAAGGGGGAAGTTGGTAACTCTAGGACAGATGAATGTCTTTCCTATAATCCAAAGAGCTATTACATTAGTGCTGAATAGTTCCTTAAAAATCTCTACACCTGCCTTCTCAATGGTAGGAAAATTTAGACCCCAAGAAATTCATTCAACAAACCACCAAGCTTCACTCACTGCGGCACTGTGACATAGTGGGGAAGAGAACCCTTGCCCTCACAGAGCTTAAAGACTAACAGATGACACAGGTATGTAATAAATATGAAACCACAACTAGGATAAGTATAGAGAAGTGTATACATAGACATATATTAATCTGGGCTGGTGGGGGGGGTATCTCTGAGAAAGTGAGGACTAAGTAGAGATCTTAAAGATGAGTAAACATTAAGGAGACAGGCAAACTGAAGTCATGGGATAGGAGATATCCTGCCAAGAGCATAAATAATTAGGAGTTTTGGGTTATGGGCAGTGGGAGAGGGAATGCTCTATATAATGTTCTTTATTCATGCCCCCCAACATATCTCTTCAAACTCATTTTATTATGTTGCTACACCTGCTTCTGATTATCTTCTAACATTTCTGTGCAATACACTATCCTAGGCATTGCAAATTCTTGATTATTTTTATTCCAAAGTCCAGGGCTTGTTACACAACCTATGAATGCTGAGACTTCTGCTTTGTCTCCCTCGTTTGCTTACTTTTTGGAGGAAGTACTAATTGACAGAAAATCTTCCAAAAGATTTTCCAAATCTTCTAAACTTGTAGAAAGGAAAAAAGAGGAACTCCCTGACTAATTAGACTTTAAGTTAAAAATGTTTCCCCTCTAAACTGGTTGTCAGGGGAAGTCAGTGACCAATGAAATGATGTGCAGATTGCTCCCACATTTAAGCTTCTCTGCTCATGTTGCTATATGGGATTAGAGTAACTGGAAAATATTAACAACCAGACCTGTGATGAGAGACACCTGGACATTTGGCTCTGTTTTGTGGTAATGATCATTGGATGGTTCATTAGTGAGAACGTTAACAAGATTAAGAAAATGTTTCTGCTGAATCAGCTCCAGTCAAAATTATATTGCTTTTGGCCAAAGACATCACGAGACACAGAGCAAAGGGTAGTTATAATGTATTTTAGTAATCATATTGAAACAGTCACATTCACAAAGTCATACTAACCTTGTTTAAAGAATTAGGTCCACAAAAAAAAAAAAAAAAAAAAAACAAACAGACCTACACATATTTTCATTTTAAATATAATACTAAAAATGGCCTTAGCGCTGATGTTAGATATTGATATATATATGTAAACATCTACTTATTAACATCTGATAATAGGTTATTTTTCCTGAGATAGGAGGTACTAGTTAAAATCATCTCAAAACCATGGTCATAGTTCCAAATTCCCTGGGTAGGATTAAGTTGAATGTATAATCCAAATAAAATTGAGATGCCTGATGGTCCAGCTTTAAATAATGTCACATTAAAAAAAAATCAATGAATAATTGTTTTTCATGTTATTTCTAAAAGTACAAATGGGAGACATGACACTGTTATATTTTTTAAGTTTTTCTTTTCCTATTTCTCTTTCACATTCAAAGCAGTTGTCCAGCACTCTCTTTTCCGAACTTTCCAGATTCTCTCTAAACCTAGACTTCAGTGGGTCACATTTTTGTAAATTATTCTCTGGATATATTAATTTCTCTTCTGCCACAAAATGCCTGCTCTCTCCAATGTAAGTTACTATGCAGGTCATGTATCATCTTGCAATTCTCTCCCTTATTAATTACCTTAATTCTGTAAGATAAACATTCAGGAACCAAGCTAGTAGAGAGAATTTTCCTGGAAAGTATGTGAGGAAGGAAGAGGATGTGACTGTTATGGGGAAAAAAAGTTAGTGTACAAATAATCACATCTCATTTACTTTAGTCTTAAAGGTCCATCTCTTTTGGTATATTGTAAATTCCTTTAGGGAAAAGAATGAGTTTGACTGTGCATATAATGGCCTCTTAGTGATTTAGGTAGCATTATGCTAGAAGTTGGGTATACAAATAAGCCTATTGGAAACTTTTAAAATGTATTTGGTCAGTGGAATCTTTTTGTAGTCATTAATTCAAGAAATAATCACTGAGCATCTAACATGTGGGTCTTGGAAATTCTAAGATCAGATAACCCCTGCCCTTGTGTACCTTTCATTTCATTATGGCCCATTAAGACATCACCTTTCTTTGGGTCAGTGAATGTTAAGCACCCCTGTTTAATCTCATGCAGCAAAGACAGCACTGCAAAGTAAGAACAGGGTTGACTGGGAAGCACTATTCTGTCACTTTACGTAGGCAGCATTAACCTTTATGTAACCATACACAATGCTTCCCTAAGGACCTTGCTTGGCTGGTGCCCTGAGCCCCCTGATCATTCCCACCTCAAAATCTGTTTGAACCTCTTGGCACATGAACCAGTTCTACTTACATAAAACTATTTCATCTCCCTTGTATGGCTAACTAGGTTCCCAGGAGCTAACTAGAAGACTAACTTTGGTTATATTCCTTTCATGTTTATCCCTCACTCATTCTATAAATATTTTTTGAGCCCTTGAGTATGAAAATCATCATGGTTAGTGCTGAAAAAAAAACCCAGAAAATTATCAAGTTTCTTGTGACCAGGGATGGCCTGATTGAGTGGGGTTAGTTAGAAGGTGGGAGAATTCATACCTTATTAGATACCAAAACCAATAAATAGGAGATATAAACACATAAGGTTCTAAACATAGTGGGGTGTTTGACTCAGTAGGCTGGGAAGGTGGTCATTGTCAGAGACTTCCTCATTAAAGAAACTCCAAAAATGAGTTAAGGATCAGTGGGAAATTCATTAAATTGCCTAGGATATACCTGGGAGTAAGTAAAACAGTGTCCTTTAAAAAGCAGAGCCTGAGGCAAGGATTAAGATGTTGACAATTTATTTAAGGGGTACAAAGCCAAAGTAGCAACGATGAGGAAAAAGGGAAGTAAGGCAAAGAAGAATTGAAGCGATGTGAAGTGATATGTTGTTATGCCGGCTACTACTTTGTGAATAACTGAAGAGACATAGCATATTACATGGCAGGTGTGTTTTTATGCCATGTGGGACTTCTCTAGGAAAACCATGAGGAAAAAATTGCACCTGAGAATAGTTTATGGTGAAAACTATCTCCCCAGCTACCTCCCATGTTCTGTTTCCTTTTGGTCAAAATTTGCCTTGCAAATGTTTTATCACTTGGCCCTCTTGGGTTGCCAGATTCCATGCTCTGAAGCATGATACTTTACCTTGGGCTAGATGTGACAGGATAGGCCAAAAATTCCTAACATGTAGCTGGTCAGCCTGGCTGTGGGATGGCAGCTCTGACATTTCCAGAGCAAGTGACTGGTTAGCCTCGGGTCCTAGGGTAGTCAAGGCTAAGAGAACAAGCTGTTGTGAGTCCAGTAAGTGGGAAGTATCAAGAATATCTGAGGAAGTTCACACAATTTCTGTCTGATACAACAAATCTGCTGTGACTGGACCACAGAGAATGTCCACTAAGTTTTTCCAGTTATTTATTCATGTTCATTGCCAAATTCATCATTTAAATACCTTCTCTTGCCTCAAACTATTATTTAAATAGGTCTTCCAAGGCTAGTCCCTTTGGCTTTGAGACCTATCATATGGCCTAAAAACTGGTCTGGCAATTTGATATGTGGTAGAATGCAGTAGGCATCAACATATATGCTTGCTAAATGATTGTTCATGCCTCTCTATAGGGTCATGACCTTTTTTATCAGAGCTTGCTCCATCGCCATATTCTCCATCCATTGAATATTTGCCCTCTCTCAAAGTCTATTTCAGAAGACTAAAACAGAGTGAATCCATGTAAGCATGGTACCTCGAGAGATATAAATAGCTCGCTTCGACTAGTTTTAAAGTCATGGCTACAAAGGGGACTTTGATGATGAGAAAGGCCCAAATCAACTTTCTGAATGAATGGCCAATATATTGATAAAACATCTTTCATAATATCTTTGGAACTGAGAGACAAATAGAAATATCTGAGCACCAGCCTAATATGCCTAGCTATAAGAAAAGCTAGGTCATAGCTGTGGACAGCCTAGGGCTGAAGGGATACATCCAGAGTGATTTCCTAGCTTATTCTGACCCACCCAAGACACCACTGATGTTTTTTCTCCCTGGCCAGCCAGCCAGAACAAGAGGGTGGTGAGATCCTGCAGGAAAGTGCTTTGAATCCCAGGGCATTAACTGCTGGTCGGAACAACTAGCAGGAATGTTGCAATAGAAAGTAGAGGCCTCTAGAGTCTGATTCAGGTTCAATATCAGCTTTGCTTCTAACTAAACTGATCATTGGTAATTTACTTACCCTCTTAGGACCTCAGTTTCATTACCTGGCAAATGAAGTGTCAGATTCTTCTTGTATATCTGTAAAAGTAGGGCAGAGAATGAGATGATCTCTGTATTGTTTGGACTGAGGTGCCTTAACTTTAGGCTGGGTTCCCTAGAATCAGAGCCAAAGAGAATTCTTGTGAAAGTAACTTAGTGAGGGAATGCACAAAGGAGAAAGCTGTGTGGGAAGGGGGAAAAAAACAGAATAGAGTAGTTCAGCAAAGATGGGATTTCAACAAAAGTCAATTTAGCCTTCATTTTACAGACAACACTGGAGTATGAATGGCATCACAGTTGTCCCACCTTGAGGGGCATTCCTACTTCCACCTCTTGGTTCCCAGACCCATGTATTTTACTACTGGGGACCCAGCATCATATAGTGGCTATTGGTTCAAGGTAAAGACTATGTCAGGAATGATAGTGCCCCCTGCTTGTAGGTATCATCTCAAGCTAGCACGTCAGCTACACCTTTAAGAGGTTGTTTCACTAGTCTTTAAGACCAGCAGCTTCTGGGTGGTAAGTTATGTGGTCAGTGGGTCCAACAGACACACACACATGTAGATTTGACCTTTGCTCCTGGTGCCCAGTGCCTTAGGTAAGGTTCCCTAAGCACAGGGATTCTTATGCAAGTGATTTGTTGATGGAGTACTTTCAGGGGGTGAGGGGACAGGTTAGGGCAGGGGGAGGAAGAAAGCAGAGATTTGGTTTCAGCTAAAGATACTATAGCAGGATCTCTAAGGGGGCTCTGGAACATGAAAGGCACCACAGAATTGTCCTACCCAGAGGCAAAGGATCTGTACTTTTGTGTCCCAATATCAGTTAGTCTGGGGTACCTTCTGGGGCCAGCATTTCCAGAAGAAGGTGGTTCTCATCAGCTGAGGGCAATTTTCTAGAGAAATGTACATCTGTGAGCTCTTAGCTTCCCACACTCACATTAGCTGTGTAATGGATGTGCTGACTCAGGAAAGAAGATCTGGGAGAGGCCCCGACAGTTGACACCACCATATTTTACACCCTCCCATGAAAGTTTTGGATTACCTTGAGAAGATGGTCATAGTCACTAAGCTTGAAAGTGCCCCATCCTCACTTCCACATCTGAGAAGTCTAGCCAGCCATCAGATTAGAATATCTCTATTTCTTCACTGCAATTTTAATCCATCTAGTCAATATATTTGTTAAATCCTGATAGTGGCAGACATCGTTTTAATGCTTTGGGGATATGGAAATAAATTTAACAATGTTGCTCTGATAAACATTCTCTCCCCAGCATTGACTAAGATTGTATACAGCAACTCAAGCCTCACAGTCTACTGTAGTCACAGGATAGGGCACTGAATCTCTTACAGCCACTACATGTTTTCATCTTTGCTTATAACGTCTGCCTATATAAGCTTCCTGATCTGCTTATTCTGGATGATCTGACATTTCTACTAGGGCTGATTCTGCCAACGAAGTCACCAAGAGTAGTCATAACTTATATTTGGGGGCACTTAAAGCATGTTAAGTACTTAAAATGATAAACCATTTTCATCAATTCTAGAAACTATCCAATAATGAAGTGTTTCAGACTATGGTCCATTTCACCTACCTGGGAGCACTTTTTATAACAGATTTTGGGGGCCTTGCTCCAGAATTATTTGATCAGAATTTATAGGGCTGAAGAATCTGCACTTTTAAGCACTCCCTGAAATGGCACACTAGAGTGTCGGACTCATTAGAAAGTAAGTTTATACCTCTCCTTATTGTGACGGATGAGGAAATAGACTTGGGCTGTCTAAATAACACTGCTAATAGGTAGAAAGGCCAGGACTCATACCCTTAATCTTTAGGGCAGACTTTCTCAATTTCACACTAATAATATTTTGGGCCAGATAATTCTTTGCTGTAGTGACTATTCAATGTATTTAATATCACTGGCCTCTACTTACCAGGTAGCTGCCAGTAACATACCTCTAAGTTGTGATAACCAAAAATATCTCTAGCCATTGCCAAATGTCTCCTGGGGACCACAATTTCTACCCCTATTGTGGTTGAGAACCACTGCTCTAGGGTATAGTTTTATAAGCAATAATTGTGTCATGGCTTTTCTTATCGAATAGACTCATGTTTGAATTCTGACTTCACCTCTTATCCGTTGTATGACCTTAAGGAAGGAGTTTAACTCAAAGAATCTTCACAATTCTTCACAACAGCCATATGAAATAGGTAGCAAGAACACAAAGTCATAGCTTTAAGGGGGTAGGCTGTACCTCCAACCGTATTCTCACCAGATTTCTTCTTTCCTAAAAAAATATAGGTTGTTTATCATGCCAAGACAGCTTCGAGACAAGTCCTCTTGGTCCCACCCTGCTTTAAATTGGATTTTATTGTTCATATGACTCTCATAAATATAATATTGAGTCAGTATGGGTAGAATTAATAATTCCTCTAAAATAAAATGGAAAGAGTGTGAAGCAGACATTTGTCAGTGCTGCCTTTATCCCTCAGAATTTACTGTTTTATTGTGCTCCAGGCAGCTTCCAGCTTCTAGTATCTGAATCTCTGCTATTTACAGAAGGCTGTTCTGCTGCCACATGCATGGCAGGCTAGATGTGCTGGAGAACGACAACCACCCAGAAGCAGTCCTTAACCAAGGATGGCTGAGAGTGGGGGTATAAAAAACCCAGCTCCCTTGCCTCAGTTGGGATAATCCTGAGAGGTATATGCCACACCATTTCTAAGATTAAGCTCTAGCCACCCACAGTGGTAGCTAGCTTAATACATTCATTACTGACTGTATATCCCATGTTATTTTTTCATTCCCTGCCAGTGTTTCCAGTACCTCCCAAATGAACTGCCTGCATCAAACTGCTTTGTCTCGGGGCTTACATCTAGGAAAACCCAAATTAAGATACCAAGTCTCAAAAAAATTCACATTTTAAAGCATCTAAGTCATTGCCTTTCTGCTCACCTCAGTGGTAAAGTTGACCTCTCATGGGAGAAAGGCTTTTCAACTTTGAGTCACTCTTTATTAATACTATACCAAATTTAGCTATAAGAGAAGAATGACATCAGAGGGAAGAGAATATGTCCTTTGAACACTTTGCATTTTAAGTGCACAGTACTACACCTTAGTATCAGTCCTTAGCGAGACGTTGGTACATTAGGGGAGGCAGTTAAGGCTTGCCAGTGTTGCTGTCTCTCCATCCCACAGAATTGGTCAGAGCCCAGCAAGCCTCTGGAAGCTTTTCACCATTAATGGCTATTGCACAGCCTAGAAGGGACATGACACTCTCCCCAAATCAAGATCCATAGATTTTGTTGTCTTCACCAACTGTTTTATATTTTATCAGCCTACACACACACACACACACACACACACACACACACACAGCCTTTTCAACAGATGGATTGCATCAGATTCTGTAAACATTGTAATTGTTTGGCAAGATTACTGCTTATGCTGAAAAATGTAATATGCAAGGATACACACACACAGACGGCACATATTCCAATACACACAGTGACATAGTTTATGCCGCAAGTGAGGCCCCATCATATGCCTTCTGTACAGTGCTCATTAACTCATCAAATCCAGAATTAAACAGCAATTATCTCCAACATCTCAAACTGCTGTTTCTGCTGTTTTGCTGTTTCATGGGAGCTTGAGAAATGAAATAAAGCACACTCACCCATCTCTTTCTCCCCAACATAGTCACATAGAGACCCTGGAGGGCAGCCAAGTGACACAGTGTTATAATGAAATCAGCCCTTTTAAATTAGGTGTGGGCAGGGTCATATTCTGCTATACTAAAAGATAAGCATCCTGTAGTTTAGGTGGTTTCAGTCATTGCCCAAGGAAATTTACAAAGATGCTGGTCTGCTTACAAGGAACTCTCAGATGATTGTTCTGGGAATGATTGAGAAGGCTTGGGAAAAGAATCCTCTTAATTTACATAATTTCATCAGCCTCCCATTTTAATAGAGTATTTCATTGCTAAAAATCAAGGAGGGAAGAAATTGCAAGTAAACCAATCTCAGGCATGCTGCCAGGAGGAGGAAGACAGACAAACCAAGGTCCATAGAAAGTTCAAGGCTGAAGAGGTTTCCACTAGAGACTTCATTAGAGCTATTGTGGATTTATCATGTTGATAACTGAAGGCTTCTTCTTTGCCAGGCACTGGACTAAGCATATCACTCCTTAGGTTGAGGCTTAAGTGATTTTAAAATGAGAGAATTAAAGCTCAGGGGCTTTAATAACTTGCTCAAGTTGATTGGCAAAACTAAGTTTGAATCCAGGTCTAAAGGCAAAGTTCCAAGTTCCAAACCTGTGCTGAGGAAGGTCATTTATACTTCTAAACCTACTTTTGACAAATCGTTCAAGAGATCCTTGATGTTTCTAATACTTAGGCAGCCCACTAAGGAGAAATTGGTTTCTTTTCCTTGAATACTCAAAATTGAGGAATGAAGAAGAGGCAAGCTCCTAAATGATGGAGGTTGAGAAAAAAACAAAAGAACAAGTTGATTAAAAATAAAGGCATCTTAGAATTTTCTTTAAAAAGTTCTCTTACTTCTGATAGAGTTCACAGCCCAACTTTGTGACAGAATATATTCTTTTGTTTGAAGATAAAGTTGCAATCATTACACATAATATTGCTTTAGTTTTCTAATAACAAAAAAATATCCAATTAAAGTTCAAAGTCAAAAAGTTAAGATAGAAAAGCCCCTCTAAATTCAAAGCAATTACAAATAAGACATTGTACTGAATTATTACATATGTAGGAAAGTACACAAATTATAAGTCACAGCTCAGTGAATTAAAGCAACATGAAAATCTTTGTGTAACTACATTCCCCACATAGTCTGAGAAATTATCAACACTCATAAGATTCCCCTCTATATATCATTATAGTACCTACTATATACCACTACCTTCTTTTCCCCCCACCTTGTAACCACTGTGATTTCCAAACTATTATTGGGCTTTGTCTGAGTTTGTTTTGTGTGAAGACTCCATATTGCTTGATGATTTATGTTTCATGTCACTATTTTTCATTCATTTTCACTGTTGTAGAGTATTCCATTATCAGTTAGGTTAGCAGACTTAGCAAATAATGCAAGATATCTAATTATGGTTGAATTTCAGAGAAACAAATGTTTCTTAGTATAAGTACGTCCCATGCAGTATTTGTGATGTTTATAATTTTTTGAAATGTTGTTTACCTAAAATTTAAATTTAAATGGATTTAAATGGGCTTTGTGTATTTTATCTGGCAATGCTAATTTAATGACACAAGATTTATGTAATACTCTACTTTTGGAATGTTTCAGCTTTTGGCTCTTACATATATGTTACTAAGCATTCTTATACATGACTTCATTGTTGAGATTTTAAAGTAAATTCCTTAATATGAGAATATGTGCTTTTAACAAAGATGTGATCAAATTATAGTTTCAAAATTTTGCATTTTCTGAACATAACTTTTTAAGGCGTGTAGAATTCTTTTGGGTGACTGGAAATAGTTAAATTATAGTAATATAATACATTTTATTGGTAATGTAATACTCAATTCATAGTTCTAGAGAACTACTCTGTAGAGTTTAAAGAGCACTAGAGAACAAAAATGAAGAGGTAGTTGTAGAACAAGCAAAAAGGAGCTCATGAGATTTGCCTCAGACTCTTTCTAGAAAATATAAGCTAATACATCACTGGTGGTATGAGCCCAAAGAAGTAAGAATGCAGAGAAAGAAGTGAGAAAGAAAGGAAGGAAAGCAGTTAAAGGTAGGCATTGCAGATCTGGCTATAGCTTGAAGAAAACTTTACAGTGAGTTGCTTGATCACAGGAGAGGTCCCTAGAGAGGCAAATGGTTCTACAGAATCTGACTGAAGAGTCAACTGATTAAAGAGTCAGGAGAAGAATACAAGCAATTTATCTTTTAAGTAGGCCTCTGGGGCTGGTAACACTCACACTTCCAGGTTTGAATAATGCAGCCTTGCTGTTAGGACATTTGGGAAGCCAGATTCTTTTGTGGTTACAATCTAGTCAGACCTGGGCAGTGGAGCTGCTTTTTATCCTACACAGGAAGGTAATGAAGATATTGCAAAATCCCATTCCTTGCCTGAGGGGAAGGAGAAGACAAGCAACTAATGGTAGAAGGCGAGACAATGGCTGTGCAGACCTGGACTTTGCAGTCATAGATGGCAAAGCTGTCACTGGAGCTGCTTCAGCCTGGAGACACAAACTTGCAAGGCTCAGGGAGGCAGGTGGGGACTGAGCCCATCTGGAGTAGCACTTACATCCTACCAAATCCTTGAAGAGAGTAATAGCTGGGGAGAGAAACTGTTGTTTCAAGGGGAATACAGAGAATGGATAGAAAACTCATAAGCCAAAAACCAACTGTGATTGTATGAACAGTTACAGAAATAAGAAACCTAGCCTCTATTTGTATTTCTTTGCATTCATATAGTTTTACCAACATTTTATTGAGATTGATAAACTTATAGAAATGGTGAAAGAATGATACAGTGAACATTCTTGTCCACAGTATGAATCCTACAATATTTTCTTCATTTATCTACTATTAATTCAATATTTCTAATGTATTTCAAATTAACTTTCAGAATCAGATGTATTTAACCCTTAACACTTCAATTAAATTGTCAAAAGGAAATTTATAGTTTTAAAATTTACATTCATTAAAATACACAAAACTTGAAGTCCTGCATAACTCAGATTCAATTATTTGGATTTTCTCATGACTAATGATTTCAAGCATTTTTTCATCCCCTCATTGGCCATTCCTATAATTCCTTGTAAAGTTTCTATTAGGATGTTTTGCTAATTTTTTTATTGATTGAGTTGTCTTGTTAAATTTGAGAATTCTTCATATATTCTGGACATTAATCTTGTTAGGCATGTGTTTTCCAAATAATTTCTCCTGGTTCATTCCATACTTATTCATTTTGTTAATTATGGTACCTTTTGATGAGAATGTATTTAATTCAATATGGTGTAGTTCACTATTACTTTTGTGGTATTACATTCTATAGTGCTGTTTTAAAAAAACTACTCCAAGTGCTTATTTCTAAAAAGGCCTAAGTGCAAATATAGTAGCCGAAGTTTTCTTTTAGAAGATTTATAGTTTTAGTCTTTAGATTTAGTGGTACAATCCATCTGAATTTTTTTTCTATATTGTATGAGACAGGAGCTGAGGTTTGTTTTGTTTTAAATGAATGTCTGGTATTTCCAGCACCATTTGTTAAAAAGACTCTCCTTTTCACTGTCGCCTCATCAAAAATCAAGTTACAATTTAGTGTGGGCCTGCTTCTGAAATTTCTATTTCCATTATCTATTTGTTGATCCAGTGCCACACTATTTGGATTATAGCAGCTTTGTGCTAAGTTTTGAACTCAATTTGAGTCCTTCAAATTTGTCCTTTTTTCAAAGATTGTTTTGGATATTTATAAATTTTAGAATAAGCTTATTGATATCTACCAAAAAGAGCCTGATAGGATTATGATTATGATTTCATGAAATTTATAGATCATTTGGGGAAAATTGAAAGCTTAATAACAATTAGTCCTTCAATTAACAAACATGGTATACATTTAGGTTTTTTCAAATTTCTGAGAACACTTCCAGATGGGAAAATAAAGACTGCTGAAAATCCACATCTTCTTATAAGTAACAAGACCACTAACAAAAACTTATCTAAGTCACCTTTAAACTCCAGAAATTAGCCAAAGGCTTACAACAAATTGAGAACGAGCTTATTCAAGAAAAACTGAATCTTGATAACAGCAAAATGTGTGGTACTTTAACTTACCTTATTCCCATGTCTCTTCCCTCCCCACATCCACGATAGTTTTTAAGGCTAACAGCTTCACAATTATGGTAGCCTTGAACTATAGTAGCCTATACTGGAAGGGCAACATGGAATTGGAACCCCTCTAAAATCTTGATTTCCAAATAATAGTCTTTATTTGGCCCATCTGGTAACTCCCTGGAAATTTTCAGAGACTCTGTCTTTATTTGACCTGACTCAGAGCTTAACTTTTGAAAACTGCCTTCCCCCTAGGCATTTGTCAAGAACAAGCAGCAGCAATCTTTTAACATCACATGGTTTGAAGTGGCTGATAACAGTTGGTGTAAACAAGAAGCTGACCAACAAACTTAAAAGGAAAAGCTGGGGAATGACATGTCCATAAGGGCCTTGGAAAAGCTCCAATATATTCCTGGAAACTTAGAAGGCCACACACACATGTAGAGTTGTGCACATTCCAGAGTTCGTGTGCATGCTCAGCAAAGACCTGAAAAGGTCTGAGAATTTCTTGTCTTTGGCTGACCTTGAGGCTCTGTATAAGCAGGAATGAAAGCTAAGGTAAAGTTGTAAAATGCCCGCCAGAGCACTGAAGGCACACACCTCAAAGCACACACCAAGTCCCTAGCAGAAGTTGAGAGACCTTCAAACTGTGGGGCAGAAAAGGGGTTCTACGGAAAGTAACTTCACAGGGTGATCTGATTCAAATTCCTAACTGGGCGGTCTTGGTGGGTAGTCACACCATTGGCATATAACTTCTTTAGTAAAGGTTTATCTTTGCCTTAGGCCTTGTTCATTGTTCTTGTGCATCTAGGTTTTTCCAAGGTAATCCTCTTTTGCAGACCCCAAGGAAGCCACTGCCTTCAAGAAAGCACATTTTCTTAACTATCATGTAATCCGATACCCACTTTGCTTTCCTCACCTTCTTGTAATCTTCCTTACAGTCCTCCTTAATTACAATGCATGAAAGAAACTGCAAAACTTATTCTTCGAAGCATGTGAGACTTTGTATTGGCTCAAATAAACTCATAAAAATCCTCTCCATGTTTGGATGTTTATTACACCAATGAAAGCATTTAAGGAAGACTTTATTCAATCATTAGTTGACTACTAAACTAACCAAGCAGAGACTTTAGTAGCCACACATTTAAAGTCATGGTTTTTCATTTAGCATGCTAGAAAAAAAGGAACTAAAACTGCAGAACCCCAGATTCAACCCTCAGAGTTTCTCAATCAGTATGTCTGGGATAGAGTCCAGAAATCTGTATCATCTTGACTGATTAGAAGTTTTACTACCTCCTCTCCAATGGGTCAAATACTGTACATTTGATATACAGATGGCTCATGGAACGTTTTTTTTTTTTTTTAATGGAGCCGTAAGTCTCCATTACCATTTCTTAATTTATAGAATATGGGCAAAAGAGTTGAGTTATAACAGGGGGCTGATGGGAATGAAGAGGATTCAGCTTACTTCTGCTCACAATATGCTGAGATGCTTATAGGATCTGTATGGAGATTGGTGGCAGGCAGGTAGAGGATAAAGCTATGTCTTGAGCCTCAGACCTGCATAATAATCTGGTAGGGAGTGATATTTGAAACTATGTGAGAAATTGCCAAGAGAGGATAAACAAGTTCCTTGGCTAGACCAGATTATGCTTTTGCTCCTTAAAAGGCAATTAAGGCTCCACAAATAAAAATGTATTAGTATTAATCATTTCATGTTAATCCCATTTCTGAGACAGTTGAGAAAGTTGGATATTATACTTTTCTTTTAACCTTTATTGGAAATGGTCATTTAGGTGTTCTCCCCTAACAATGTGCATAGCAGAGTCATTGCTATGTTAAGGGTGGAAAATTTTCCAGCAAACCAGCATTAAGGATTTACTCTGATTCTGTTAACCAGGGTATGGTACTCTGCTCAAAGATATGCTAATGGCCAAGTTCTGATTCTGTAATCTGTTTACTTGTTTTGATGTTAACCAGAGTGTGGTAATCTGTTTACTTGTTAACCAGGGTGTGGTTCTAGGTTTTATAAACTGCCTCTTTTGGGAGATTGGGACTGATCTGTTCTACCTTTGCATGGTGGAGAGTCAGTCACAGGCCAGCTAATAAAGGCTCACAAATCATCTCAGCTGGCTCCATGGGTCTTATTGGGTCTTAGATTTGAGCGAACCACAGCAGCTATTCAGCCATGAATTTTATTTTTGATGTAGGTAACTTTTATGCAGACACTACTTTTTTGAGTTTAAGGCTATTCCTCAAATATTTTTATTCGAGAATAGGTTCACACAAAGAGTTGTTGCAGGTCAGTTTTTCAAGAAAGTGGGCTGAGATGGTGATTTGTAGGTAGAAAGTTTATTGGAGAATGCTCTTAGAAGCGATGCTTTTGGGGATGGAAAGAAGCAGTACTGGGCAGAGAAACAAGTTGATCTGTGCTGAAGTCACAACAAAGTCCTTAGCCAATCCTACAGAAAACTCTGGAGCTGGGATGGCCTTTCAGGGTCATCCTAAGGTGGAGCAAAAGTCCTGGTATTCTTGTCCTCATGCCAAACAGTCACTGAATACAGGCTGGCTCTAGAAATATAATTTGGGCCTGCAGTTCTCTTCAGCCAAGGACAAGATGAAATAAGATTTAGCTGAGAGCTGTTAGCTGCCAGTGTTTCCAGAAGCTGAGGGAATGTGTGCTCATAATGTGGGGGTGGGGATTAGGGATCCAGCTGGCATAACAGCATCTACTACAGTTTAATCCATATACTACTCAGATGAACTTGCTTAAATTCTGGACAAAGTTTCTTTTGGGCTCTTTTTCCTAGGGGCGACAGAAGAGTTAGAATGAACTTCCTTGCAACTGGTCTCAAGGCCATAAATATTTATCAATCCCCTCCCATTCTAGATTTCCCTCACCCTCGACTAGCTCCTCTGCTGACCTTGTTACTTAACCTACAATAGTGATAATACTGGCAGAGATGCTGCTAGCAGAAAAGACATGAGGGCCTTCTGCCTCTGGTTGCTATGCCCTTCTCAGACTAGGGTTGCTATATCTGCCTTTTTACCATCAAAGTTTGTCAAGGGAATATCAAGAGGTACTCAAGGGGTCAACTAGATTCCATATTCTGTCTCCATTTTATAATAGCAGCCCTATCTTCTGATAATTAGTTCCAGGATAATAATTCTTGCCTGCTGGTCTCTCAGCAAATGGCACCGAAGTGACTAGGTGCTGGCCACAGATTGAGATATAATGGGATTTTTGCTATGTCCGCTAATGGAAGCATACCATCTGGGAAAACTAGAAATACAAATTACTAGTTATCAGAAGTAATAGAAATGGGGCTACTTATGATCTTATCCATTGGTTTCTAGGCCCAGGTATTTTGCCTATTGGTGATATAGCAGCTTACAATGATTCAGTTTGTACACTCTCTGCGATGATGGGGTACTATCCTCCAAGATGATCATTTTAAAAGTGGGATCTCAGAGACACTTTTTAACAGTGTGTTCCTTCACTTTATCAAGCTTGGAGCTCTGGATGTTGCAGTACAGTATAGGGTCAGCAAACCCATGGTCATGTGTTCACTACTATCCTACTTTGCTATAGAGTGGCTTTTTGCTTCAGGTAATATGCAAGATTCTCTGCCATTGGATCCAACACCCTCTGTTGTAGCTGCCAGCCCCAGATAGGCACATGGACCACCAGAAACTAGTGAGTTATAGGAAACACTCTTTATTCAGCCAGCTCAGTCTGCCAGGGGTATGAAGACCCCAAATTAAGCAGTCCCAAAATGTAGAGGTACAAGGTTTTTAAGCCCTAAACCCAATTCTTCATTCTGTCTGAACACAAAAATCTATTTTTCTTCTATTTACTAACTGTCAACCCACAGGTCGGTTGTGCAAGCAGGGGTACAGAAGCAGAAAGCTTATTGTTAGAATGTTATGTTCCTATGGGTGATGGCCTATGTTTCTATGGGCAATAGCCAAGCAGTAATTTTCCAGCCAGCACACCTCTAGGCCTTAGGATAGTAGTACTGGTCAAGGCCTTGCTGGCAGGAAAGGCATACCTTTACCTGAAGTATGTGATCTGCCAAATAGCCAGTTTGTCTCCAGAGACGGTATCATATTCTGAAGCTCAAAATTTTTGTTGCTGGTATTTTGTATGTTTGGCAGCAGCAGTAGTTAGATCAGCTATGGTGAATGGGAGTCAATGGGCTTGGGTGCATGCATAGCTTCCATCAATGTCACCATGACTATTCTACCTGCATAATTATTGAGAAAAGATTGAGGTCAATGGTGAGAGAGACTGGTTGATGTCAACTGAAGAACCATTCTGTCTATGTTACTTTAGAATATTTATTGTGTGGCAGACATCTTCTGATGGGTGATAAGTAATACAAAGATCCTCTTATTTTATGCCCACTCCCATATATTCATTCACATGCCTCTTCCCAGACCTCTTGCTCATCATCTTCCAATATTTTGCTGCCAGATCCCCCACTAGCTACCCACTTTTTCCAAAGTGTACATCTAGGCATACCACTCAAAACTCTGCCCACTTAGAGAGTTTTTCTCTCTTTATCTGAGCTGAGCTGTACATTGAAGCAATCCTTTGTAGTAGCCACATACAGGGTGAGCTTAAACTTAATCTTTTTACTTTTGACAGCTCATTATAAGAAATTCCCTCCACGGCTATAGATGTGAGTTGAGGGAGAGGTATCGGTAAAACATTTGTGCATGACATGGTGGTCTCAGCTAACTTCTGATACATCCTAAATGTACAACTTCCATTTAAGGAGGGATTACTGCTGATCTACCTGAATTTATGACTTGATAATCTGACAGGACCTCAATCAAGATGAGTATTTCTGGCCACATGGTCCTTTGGTGTTCTGGGATAAGTTGTTCTACTGGGTTCAATAGCATACTAAGTGCTATTTTTTCCCACAGGAATGTAGTTCTCTGCTACAGAAGGCAGGGCCTAGTTATGACACACCAGAGTTGTATCTTGTGATTTTGTTAGAATGTGCCATTAATTGTACATAATTTTCCCTTGATCATAGACACCTCTAATACTATAGGAGATACCAGGTCATATGGCCCAAGTACAAAGGCTCTTTTGAACACTGGGCATCATTCAAAGCTGGCAACCTTTTTTGACATCTGGTATATAGATCAGAATGTTATCTCAAGGATGGCATAATGCCGCCTACAGAAGCTGAAGAGGTATATCAGTTACTGATTGTGCTTTCTACATGCTGAAGAGTGTCTTTTACTTTGAAGCCATGTCCTAGTACACCTCCACAGGCTGCTGGACTCCTAAAAGCTTCACTGAAATGACAGGCCCTTGAAGCTTCATAGGTTATTAACTCTCATCCTCTGGTATGCCTCTAATATATTTGCTACTTCTTATTCATCTGGTCAATTATCAGATGTCATCAATATAGCAAAGAAATGCAATATTATGCAAAATGTCCAGATGTACCATTGCTCTCAGACTATTAACAAAAGGTAGAATGGACAGAGCCTCAGAAGACAATTACATACATATAGAACCTGGCCCCAGGGTTATATACTTCAGGTTGTATTAGCCAGAGTAAGCTACCCGATGTGAACAAAAAGGGGCTCTGCAATTAATCTGATGAAACTCAGTGAATAAAAGTAACTGGGCAGGTCATGGTGATAGTCAGGCCTCATCAGGCCTCTAACTTCTTTGAAAAAGTTTATTTTTGCCTTAAACAAGCCCTGTCTGTTGTTCTTGGTATCTAGGTTAACACCTTTGAAATGCCTGAGCAATTCTCTTTTTCAGACCTCTCGGAGACATAACCACCCTCAAGGGAGTACTCATTTTGTTAAATGTCTTATAATCCAATCATAAATATTTCTCCAACTTGCTTTTCCCAACTTCGTGTAATCTTCCTTACATTCCCTCCTTAATTCCAACTGTATAGAAGGAAACTGAAAAACTCATTCTCAGGAACATTTTATCAATCTGTTTAGATCTTGCTTCCAGGCATGTTCTCTGTTTGGCTCAAATAAACTCTAATAAAATTTTTCTACAGGTTTGGACATTCTTGCATTGAAACTCATCCACTACTGACTTGAATTTACAGTAATCCATTCTTTCTCCAGGAGCTTTCTTCAGTAACCTGGTTTTTGTAGGGGCCAATTGATGGTTTAAGGGAAAGAGGATGAAATAATGAAGTTTTTAATGGTGGTATTTATGTTTCTGTTTATTTCAAAGATGTCATATTTGATTTCTATCTTGGCCATTTGAGGTCGAGTTTTAGAAAATTCCCTTCGATCATCTCCATATGATAATTCTTACTCCATAAGCTAAGAAAATAGTATTAGGGTTCTGCCAATGACCAAGCATTTCTATTATGCTTATGCAGTCAGGTACCAGGGAAACTGATCATTGAGTAGGTTTGTGGACACCAAGCCTATGTTAGGACTTGATCATCTGGCCTAACATGTAACCTAATAAGAGAACAACAATTATGTTTTGGATCTCCAGATAGCAATGTTCTTTTGGTTTAAATATGGAAAACATATTGGCCATAAAAAGTTACTTAACTATATATAAAAAAGATACGTATTATGTATTGAACTTGAAATTTTTTTAGTGTAATTTAGAATATATGTTGTGTGTGAATCTGCCATTAAGATAAGGAATATCAAATTTGGTTGTCAGTACATAACTCATAGCACATAACAAATTTTTACATTCTCTGCATTTTCTACCACTGTGCTATGTAGTTGTCTTTTAAATGAACTGTGCTACAATATGGAATTTGTATAGCCAGTTCTAAGATACAGCAGAAAAAATCAACAAGTTTATCAGAGAATAGCTAATACCATCGTTTGGACAAAGGTTGAGAAGTACTAGAGACTTGAAAATTAATTTCATTAATTTGAGGGAAATATTGAGATAGAAGTCTCAGAACAGTAAATAATTGCTTTTCATAGCACTAATGCCACATCCTTCCCTGAAGGACAGTATTGATAATTAAACCCAGTACTCTTTCCTGAGGCTTAGAAAAGTATTGGAGTTTCTCAACGTATTATTATGAAACCTATGTCATTTTCCTGGTTTAAAACTGTAAATCATTCAGTACTCATTTTAACACAGATTGTGGCATACTGGCAGTATACATATGGCTGACAACCTCCAGCTGCTGCATTTCCAGGACCTACTGCCACGTTCATGGCAAGGCCACAATCTCTCATGTTGTTCTCAGTCTAAGGCTTAATTCTGCCCAAGGCAAGACTCTGAGCAGTCTAGCTCTAGGGCTCCCAATTGGTCAAAGCCTACTTAGAGTTGGCACTTAGTCAAGGTTCTTTCTGTTCAATCCTTTTTCCTTCCCTCTTTCACAAGAGGCAGACCTGCGTTCTTTTCTAAAAGCTCTCCCACATTTTTCTATTTCTTTTCCCCTTAGAGGCCTTTTCCTTATCTAATTCTATTAGGCACAATTTTTTGAAAGACCCTGACTCACATCGGTAGACCAAAATGGTAGAGCTAAACAGGCAAGAGTTTTTGATGCCAATTCTGATGATCCCAGGACAAGAATGTCGAGGCTGATAGTAGCAATCAAGAAAAGATGACTTCCAGGTTTCTGCCAGATACTAGGATAGAAGGGCAAAGCACATTTTGGAGCTTGTATTTCTTTCTAGAAGATACTGCAAGAAGTGATTCTGAGATCACGTAGTTGATCTCCTGCCTTACTTGGCTATGACTAAATACATGCTTAATTCATTTACCAACAGTCTTGACTCATTGGTCACCTCTGATGCAGTTAACATTGGTGTCTGTTTAGCAATTGTTCCATATGTCTGGGTACTGCAAGCATTAATATATACAATGCTCAGATTTTCTACTAAAACCTGAATAGCACACTAGCTAAAAACAACTTGCCATTTCTGGTCTACCTTAATAATGAAAAGTCAAGGCAGATATACTCATTCCAGGTTTTATGACCAAAAGGAACTCTGGCATATTGGTGATTTCTATAGCACCTCAAGAACACATAAAGATGTCATTCATTATTGGAAGCTTCATTAGAAACTCTCCAAGATTTCATGGGATTAATTCATGTACATCTTCAGGTTCTTAGCCCTCCCTGCCTTCTGAGACATGTGGTCCTACCAAAATGATGCTGGCTTTGGCATGATACATGTCATATCCTCCCAGGCAGGAGCTCTGACTCTGAAGCAGCTACAACTCAGGCCTGACCCTAGAAGACTCAGAAACATTGGCTATTCTCACTATTTTGAGGTGCAATGTAGCACCGTGATACTAGCTGTGAAGTCTGGCCACCCATCATTATCCTGTTTCAAATAGAAAGACATTTCAAAGTTTGTTTTATGTTACGAGGTGATCATGTGAAAGAAGACAAATGAATCCAACCTTACATCATACAGAGCACTAAAATCAATGGTTAAAAATTATAGGCAAATAGTAATATGGAATCTTGAGTTTGGAAGCTTTTCTCCCCTAAGGAAATATCTTAACTTACAAAGGGGAAACACACACACACTTTCAAAATGTGCTAAACCCTAGGATAAACTGATGTATTCTTCTTAGATTAATCCTTGAAGGGAGTACAGAGCTCACTAAGTCAGAACAGGTTTAGGCTCCTCCAATATTTTCTTCTGTGCAGAGTATTGGAATATCTTCTAATTTAGAGATATGAAAAAAGCCCATAATTTAGTTTCTATGCTTTGGCCATCATGGTAAATTACTCTAACCAGTTAATGCAAAACTCAGAGCCTGGCTGAGCTGATAAAAAAGACAACGAATAAACTCAAGGAAAAGGAGTAGATTAGAAGCTTCCAAAGAATCACCACAAGGAGAAGAAACACTTTATAATTCAAGGAACTGTATGTTTGCATGTTTTCCCATGTACTTATAATTTAATAAGTTGAAGAAGTAGAAAAGCATTTGTCTGATAGCCACCCTCAGAAGCAGAATCTTAAAGACTATCTGAGGAGAAAATGGCCAATGGAACCAATAAGTAGCTCATTCCCTCAGGACAGCAGTCTCAAGGTTGCCGATTCCTTAAATGGAAAAATAACAAACATTCATTTCATCTAGTAAAGCAGACAGATAGCTTGGGTCAGAAAGCAAATAATTCCAAACCCCTGAAATTTCAACTTTATTGCATTGAAAGTTTAGCACTGATGGTTTCAGCTCTCAATCAATGTGGAATGAGAACTAATGGATAATGCTTCCTGCCTCCCATCTCCTGGAAGTCTCGAGGAGTTGTTCCGTTTCCCCATCAGTAAGAGGCCAGAAGAATCAGTTCACATTTGCCTCCTCCAGATAGCTACCAGCTTACTCCCTAACCTCTTAGTCTTGACTTAGTCCTTTTGGTGAATTCAATCCTCATCACTCAATTTAAAATTTAGATCTTTGCATGCAGGCATGCTTTAATCCCTCTTTATCCCACTGCATTTATAGTATGAACACTTTAATAGACTATTTACTCATGTTCAGTCTATATTAAAAGTCCACATTAAGTTATGTTTCTTGAAAGGATATTTCTCTTGCATTTACTGAATATCAATAAGACTTATAATGGCATCTAACACATGGTAAGGACCAACCAATTGACTGTCACTATCTCGTACAAAAGAACTTGAACATTAGGTCTAACTGATATGGGCCATTATTCATGAAACATTCTTACAGAACTTTTAATCACTGTTTTCAAAGTATTTTTTTACACTACTAAGTTTTGTTGAGGTTTTTGTCCCCCCCCCCCTTCTCTGGAAAAGAGCCCCTCTCCCTCTAATTCAGATAATTACCCTGAAACTTGTGACTCGGTCCTTTGGTTATTGACTCAGGTCCTGTGACTGAGTAAGAATCACTGAAGCTTAGCATTCTCCATCCAATGTAAGCAGAAATTGCCTTAGGCCAGGAAGGGCCATTGTCATGGGGAGGAAGAGACACTTAACTGGAGCTTTCTTTTTTTAAGTCATTTATTAACCAAGTTTATCCTCCCTTACTAAGCTTATTCTTTTCACTTAAAATCAATAGTAAGAAAATTGATATGATTTAAATAACAAGTTTACATCTTCCTTTCTTCCTTGTCTAGGGACAAGGGAAGCATTTTGGCAGGATATATCCTCTGAAGGACAACCCAAAACCCGGTTCTGACTGAGAGGGAAAGAGCTTCACAAAACCCAATAGGTAGGGACTATGACCCTCCTCAGCAGGGAGCAGATGCAGAAAAAGACCGCCAGTTCTTCAACATCTATACTAATAAAGGATTCATAGCTCTTAGAAAAAAGGGGTTTTGGGTCCACCTGCAAAATCTGAAGTCATCTTGTTCTAAAAGGGTCCCACCCCAGTCCACCCACAATTAAGCCAAAAGGTATTTTTTGGGCTAAAAAGTAACTTCCACAAAGAAACAGACAGGCAGAGAATTAGATATCAGTTTAAGCTGGTTGCTCGCACCTGCACAATGAAGACCATAATGACCTCAACACACCTTAGCTTCATTATACCATCATGATAATATAATACACATGCCCAGTAGTTCATTAATGTCATTTTAACGGACTGAATTCTGGAATGAATATGCATAGAAAGTAGACGATGAGTCACTGAGTCCCATCCATCTTAGTTATCCATTAAGAAAGCCCACTCCTCTAAGAAAAGTAACCACCCACAATAAGGAGGGCCACACTTTCTGTTCACAGACAGCAAAAAGCTTGACTGGTAACCAAATCTATGTCTTCCCTGCTCAATGTAAGAGTCTTCTTTGGGTAGTTGTAGCTCTTGTAAACCACAATTGGGGACTTTCACAGAGCTGTCTTGTAATTTGATTCTACCCAATCCTCTTCTCTTCTCAGAAATCATACCAGCATTGCATGCAGAATTGTACCCCAATGTACTGCTCATTTTTTCTTTTTATCCTTCATGGGATTTCCCTCAATATCTCTTCAGTGTTTACTTCTATCTTGATGCTTACTTTACAGAAAGTCTGGATGAACATAATGGGAGTGATCCAAGGAATAGCAGTATGGAGTTTGAAGACCTGAAATGGAATGTAGGTCATGCAAAAGGTCCCAGGTACACAGCAGTTGCACAAGGGCTGAAGATTTCACTGCAGGTGACCTGAGAAATGTCCCTCTAGAAGAAGCTATTGGCAATATGCTTCTAGCATTGAAAGGGATGGGGATAACATGCCTAGTTGTTCATAAGTGGGATCAGTGTTCTATAAGAGGATATGGGGGTAAATGAGGGTTGTTAACAAGTGAAAACAGTGAAAGATGGGCATCTCTGGAAGCTTACCAATAGGACCTTTTCTCCTTCATAAAGACAGCAGGGCTGAGGAACAAGTTGAGACCAAGTCTGACAGATACTACATGTTCAACTGAAGCAGGTTTGTTATGCTAAGGTCAGAACCTGGAAAAAACTTGGGCCTTAAACACTGTAGGCACATCAGGTAGGTCCTCAAGGATTTTAGTTCTAATACATCTCTGAACCCATGAGAACAAAAGAGGAATTGCTTTTCAAAAATGTACTTTATGGGTCTGTTTCTCCAATCAAGATGTAACCCCTGGTACCATAGAGATGTTCTACAGAGGTAGCTGGTGGGAACATCCTCCAGCTGCCACCCTTTCAAATCTGCAGCAGCACCTACCAAGGTCACACTTCTTGGGACACTCCAACCAATGAGAATGTGCAGCAAAGTTACCAGAGCCTGGCCTCTCCTGTCTGATGACTTCTTTATAGAAGTCTTTGTGCTAGGACTATCCAGTGATTGGCCAAAACCTTCTCAGACCTATGCTATTATCTAAGTCTCCTCTCACTAGTCATCCCTGTACTGTTTCAGTGTCAGACCTGCATCGCACTCCGAAGTTTCTCCCTATGTACTCCTGTTTCCTTCTTCCCATTATCTTTACAGATATTTTCAAATTAATTCCATCTGGGTGCCTACTTCTTGGAAGACCTGAAGTGACACAATTACTCTAATTATGATGTTGATCACATTACCCACAACATTAACAAGTCATCTGGAATAGCTGTAATCTTGCTTTTTGGTCAAATTTACACTGGCTGACCTGCAGGCATTGTGGTTCATTAGCACTTTAACCACATTTTATTCCTCAGGGAATCTGTGTCATGCATCTAAGCCTCACAGAAACTTGAAAACTATTTAAGGGCCATGCCAACATGCCCAAAGACTTTTACTCTTAAATTTCCTCAAATACATTTTTGGGGACTATTTATTTTGTTTACAAATGCTTTCACTCAGTAATAAGAGCCATATAGGAAACAGAAGGTAGATAGATAAGTGATTCTGGTGTATTGCTTGTTCAAGGGCAAGTGATTGGTAACTTGAAGTCTATGAGATTGAACCAACTTTTTTCCATGGCTTTGATGATCAGGACTTTGTATACACATGAATATTTGTTTTGTGTTTTCTTTAATCTTTATAACAAATTGTGGGAGCCACAGTCATGGAATACCAAGACCTACTGTAGAGTCAAAATGGACTGAGGTTCTAGCTATGCTTTTTGAAATTCATTTCTTTATTTTCACCAAGGCCATACCTACCCAGGGCTGCTGCCCAATGACATGGCTCTGTTACTAAGGAAGACCTTTTTCTGGGAGGTGGGTGATCCTTTCTTTTGTTCAAGCACTTCCCAATAGCTTTGTCAAAACTTCCTTGAACTGTGCAGCTGTATTGGATGCTTCCATCCAAACTTCTTGTTCTTTCTCCTCACTGCAGTCACCCTTGCATCACAGATAGATGGCTTTTCCAGCCTTCCCAGGCTCTTTCCTTTAATGCAATCTTTTTACTCAATATGCTCTTTACACATTTAATCTCAACTTCGAATCTGATGTTATGGATCCTAGTCTAAATAAACTGATGGGAACACTAAGATTAGAAAATATATTTTCTGGTTTCCTCTATTAATATAATCATTTTGTTGTGGAGACATGTTTTACCATGTCTAGTTCTTATGCAGATAATTAGTTTAAGCAAATGCCAGGTGTTTTTGCCCCAAATTGTGTTGTCTTACATGCCTTTCTACATACCCGCAGGCTAATTTGGTTTTCAAAGGGTAGACTGAAATGCAGATAAAAATATATAGAAATCAAGATGTTTTATGATATGAGATGGAGCTTTGAACTGCAGGCCCTCACATACAGTGGTCTGTACATTCTTTTATGGAAATCGAGAATGTATTTAATTGTTTTACAATCCTACCTTAAGTACAGAAGTGTGTTCTCTTCGTTTTGGATAGAAATTGATAATGGCACTTGGGGTCAGAGTATAAACCCCTAGAAACAACCTGTGATTTCTTTGCAAAGGATCCTGAAAAAGTGATATTCTTAGCACAATATCTGGTTCTATTCTGATTCAAATGTACATCTGCTATTAATCTAGAGTTAGAGTTACAAGTATTAAATCTTCCAAGCATTTTATATTTCAGCCTTCAAAGCTACAAGCATTTTAAAGAGAAATGCAAAGTTACTTCAAGGCAAGGGCACACTTATTGACCCTATTCTTGGATGTAACAAAGTTTACCACCTTCTAAATTCTCAAAATACTACCTATAGTTTGAAGTTTGTTGGGTTTTCTAATTTTGTATAGGCAAAAGTAATGATTGGGACCTGGGAATTTGAATTCACTAGAGGCTAATGGGCATCTTTAGACAAATCAGAAAATATGAAGGCTTGGGTTACAAACACTGATTTAAAAGTGACTGAGAAGGCCAAATACAGTGACATTTGAAATGAGAGGATGCTGTTTGTAACCGTTTTTACTAGGCAACATTTCCTAGTATGGCTTTATAGTTTTAAAAGTTTGGAGTCTCTCAAACAAGGTTCCATGTAGGCTTCAGTGAGTTTCAGGAAATAGACTCAAACTCAGGCAAGGAGAGAACACAGGTAAAAGTGCATTATGATGGGACATCAACATGTACCTTTATATGGAGTTCTTTCCCTTCAAACTACCCATTCCTTTATTTTAAACCGACAGCAACTAAATCCTTGTCTCAGGTTCTATTCCTGTGGGAGAACTCAATCACAATTTTTAATAAATATGGTCTTTGAGGATTGGAATTAAAGATAGGCTAGTAGTAATCTATTCTGTTTACCTTCTACGTGGATTTTCTTGCTAAAGGGGCAAAAATCATCCAGGTCTGCTCTGAAATGCGCAAACCACTGACAACAACCTAGACCGAGGCCGGAAGATAGCTCTCAGGCGTAGGACTCATCTAGGATGAGCTGCGGGATAGAAAGCTATGCCTTTAAAAGATTATCAGTTGGTGCAACTGGCACACCAGAAACACTACAAAACCAAAATGCATATGTTGTATGTGTTTGTATTATGTCAATCCAAGTTAGAATGATCTGCCAATTTTTCTAAGTTGTCAACTACTTTGTAAAAGCTCCCCAACTCAGAAGTGTGATATTTACACTTTTGTCTGCTTTTGTCTACTTCATTTGTCTACTTTCCCTGTACCAAACTTTTTACTGTGTCTTGGATGTGATGCAATGAGGCCTTTAGTAAAAGAAATAACACCCATTGCGTGGTGGACATGTATACAGTGCATAGGATCTCTTCAATGAAGTGTTTGTTTCTCCAGGCCATGGTAGAGACAGATGACCTTTATCAGCCCCTTCTGTACTGCTTTAGCTGTAGAGGGCCATCTCATGCCTAAAGTCATCTCTTTTTCAAGGTTAACCACATTTGGTGATCGTCCCACATAGGAAGATAAAGGTCTGGCCATGTAAATCCATTCAGAACAAACACGAAGGGCCATTTTAGTTCTAGAGCTTCCCTTGAAGATAGCTGAAGCTGTTTTGGGGTTTTATTACACCACACATTCTCCTCTGTTCTCTCCTACATCCTTCTACAGGCATAGATCACAAAGGTATGCCTCCTTTACTAATATCTTTACATCAAACTTCATGTCAGATCTTAATCTGATGGGGAACCCATGGTACATTACTTCTAGGAAATGTAGACAAAGCAGTCAAGAAGGCAGGATTTTGGAATTGGATCACTTGCTGACTGGCTGAAAATGAGGTCCTTATTACTGATGATAGGTGGAGAACAGGGTCCCTGGCACAAAATGGTGGTCCAATTGTTAATACTTTCACCAGTATGTAGGGAAAAGGAGTACATTAACTGGTGTTACAGTATCAGCTAAGCAATCTTGCGTGCAATCGTGTTTAAGATCTCCCAGTTACAACCCCAAATTCTGACAGCTCCTTTGCAGTTCCTGTATTCCCAGCACGATGCTGGGCTAGTCTCATTTAGGTTTGATGATCTCCCCTGGGATTCTGCACTTTCGGTTCATCTAGGATGTATGGTAGTCTGCCAAAACTTCAGCCCTCCAACAGCCTGGATATGAATGGAGCCAATGTTCCTTCAGCCAGATAACTTTTCCAGTAACATTTAGGATAAAACAATGGGCTGTGGAATTTGAGGCCAGAACTGGCCTACTCTTAGTCAGGGACTTCCTTTTCCTTAAAGTCACCCTTGATACTTCTGTTATCTCAGAAACTTGGAGCCTAAGGCTTTAAATAAAGGTGATTAGGTCACCAAATAGGATTCTCTGTCTTTTATTTAGACAAGTATCTCTTGGTATTTAAATTATGCTTTCAATTTTTAGAATTAAGATATATAGCATAATATACTTTGTGCGATCTCTACCATATATAGATTTTGTTTTGGTAGCATAGAGCATGGGCAATATTTAAAGCTTAAAGTTCATGGTATTACACAGCTTTTAAAGTCATATTTAAAAATACTAATAATTCCAATTTTTACTGAAATATTCCAAATTAACCTCAAGCCTAAAAATATTGCACCTTGGGGATAAACCAGAAACGAAGAGATCCATCCAGAGATGTTTTGTCTTGTGATCACAAAGTATCCCAGACCTACAGGGTTCCTAATACATAGTAGGTACCCACTGATTGAATCCTCATTTTGTACAATAGGATCTGGCACTTAGGAAAAAATGCATTTAAAGAATCCCACAATGGGCTGAAAGTAGTTAAAGTATATAGGGCTTAGCTGAATCTATTGGTTCATTCCCTCTAAGATGAAAAAGATTCAGTGGACTTAATGACCAATGTGTTCCCTTCTGTTGTCGCCACTTGTATTCTAAACTAATAAATGCTTCAAAGATCAGAATTATGGTTCAATATCAATCTCAAATTTTATAAGACATCAAGACTGCTGACTGCAAAGCAACACCATTAAGGGGCTTATACCCAAGAGTAATTTTAGTTCTTGGTTAACTGAGTGATGTTCTATATGAAAAGAAAATTAAGGTTGAATATAGTAGTTCAAGAATTAGAAGGAAGATAGCAGCAGAGAAAAATCTGGAACACTCAGAATCTGTCAGAAAAATGTTAGTCATGTTTAATTTTGCTGCTTACATCATGTGAATCAACAGGCTATTTATTAACGCTACTTCAATGCAAGGGACAGCTAAAGCATTCACTTCTGAGGATGCTGAGCCTCATCTATCCTTTCAGTAGCTAAACCTCTGAGAGCACTTTCATTGTCTGTAGTTAAACATATCCTGATATTGTCATCCATGTTATGTTTTCATATATGTAAATTTATATGTATATCAAAACTCCCTGTATCTAAACAGGGGCTGATACTGTATTTGAAATATCCCTAATATCTACTCTTTGAGCCAGAATATGTTTCTTCTTGCTTTTTGTGGCTGATGTTACTTGGACTCACACAGTAACCAGTGTTCAGAAGGAGATTAACTATTCTTTAATTGTTTAATACAGAATAAACCTGTTTTGGGGTTTATAGATTCAGAATGGTATTCTGAACACAGGCTGCTGTTATTCTCACCCACAAACACCAAAAGCTGGAAATATCTAAAACGAATCAAAGAAGGGCCTTCCTTAGAAACAGGAAAGCTATTTTTGAGACACAACCATTGCATGCAACTGCCAAGAGATTAAAGTATTGATTCCAGTGGAGCACAGAAAGCCAGGTATTTCTGTGGAAGCCACCGCCACCACAGGTTGGAGAACACTAGGGTTCCAGGCCCAGCAAGGGTAGAAGTTAGCAGGAAATAATTTCAGGAATAACCAACAAAGATGTTGAAGAATTCCACATTAACAAGCACCAGCAAGGGAAAGTTTGAGTGAGGAAATGGGAAGTTCCATAGACTATAAACCCAGAGGACTTCTGGTGGCTAGGCTCCCTAGGGCTCTCCTGGCAAAGCGGATGGTGCAAGGAGTTACAGAAGATACGGATGTTGATGTTAATAGCTATTAAGAGAACTCTGAAAGTTCCATGACGGTAGTTAACATAGGGCCTGTTATTTCCTCAGAGAACTCCCAGGATAAACAGTCTAGAGAAACTATTCTTAAGATCTGTAAATAACCCTATGATTGGAGCCTTCTGTAGGCAGCTTTGCCAAGTTGTCCTTGGGCTCAAAAAAAAAAAAAAACAAAACAAAAAAACTTCTGATATTTGTTCCTCTAGAATATCTTGGAATTTCTGGGATTTTGGACTAAAGTAAAGATGTCTCCAGACTAATTTCCAAATAAACCACATTGGACTACTCAGTGCATTAAGAGAGCCTAGGAGAAAGTTCAGAATCCTGACGTCTAGCCTTAGCATCTATTTTACTCATGGCCCACATGGATATATTTCCTGTTAGCTGAGTATGCTAAGTTTTCACATACCATCAAGTCTTCACAAGCCAAGTGATAAGCAAACCACTGCAAGGAAACACTGAAGGAAGAGATTTCACTTACATTATAGTAACTACTGTTTATATATCTTGATGTGATACAATGCAGTCTACCACAACTGATAAAATTGATCAGTTTATTGACAAGACTATCAATAATCCTCAGACTGCATGGCCAATATTCCAGAGGTATGAGCAATATGCTGAGTAATTCTGCCCCCAAGTAAAAGATGTTCTCAGAGATTACCAAGAACTAGCATTTCAGACAATTCAATAAGAATGGTCAAAGAGGAGCCATGTTTTAGCTCAAGCAGAATTCTTGTGACTCTTGCTAGGGGTACTTCAGTCTGCTGTGGTAGTATTATTCTGGTAATGAATTGACTATCAGAGGATCATGATGGCAGTTTCAGTAGAGTCTTAGAACACAAAAGGAAATGCAATAAAGTCACAAGTTTACTCTAACAACATTACATTCCCGAGTTTATGACCTACTGTGGTGATATCTTAATGTTAAAGACTTAGCTAAGTCAATAACTAATCATTTCCATTCATTCAAAGAATATAACTATACATGGCCATTTATAAAATTAGCTTATTGTAGAGCCATACTGTGACAGATTCTGCCAACATTTTGCTTAGACTTTTTGAAGTATTTCTCTCTGTTCAGACCTAGCTTTAAACATAGGATTAAAAAGTTCATCTTTCTTTTATGTATAGTTTGGAGTGTTTTCTCTTACATAACCAGTTCCCTGACACCAATGGGTATCCAACAACTTAATTGACACCGTCTGCCTGGAGTTATGGTCAGATACAAGTTAAACTCAAGAATAAAATGTGCTATTTTGACAACATGGATGGACCTAGAGGGTATTATGCTAAGTGAAATAAGTCAGGTAAAGAAAGACAATACAGTATGATTTCATTTATATGTGGAATCTAAAAAAAAAAAACCCAAAAACAGATCCAAACAGACCAAAGATTGTTACCAGAAGGGAGGGGATGGGGACAGGTGAAAAAGGAGATGGGAATATAGATGATAATATTGTGATAAGTTTACAGTAACATATAATTACTAGAATTAGAGTGATCACATTGTAATAAATAAAATATCAAAATACTATATTGTGCATCTGAAGCTAATATAACTGATGTAAGATTGTATACCTACTTAAAAAAAAATAAAAAGAACTCAGTACCACAAATCTACTCCTACTTCAAGTATCAGTCACAAGTTGAGGGTCAAGCTATACTTCTATCTAACTTAGCTATACATTTTGGGTTCCTGCACCCCGATTCTCAGGGTTAGTAGGTTACTACAACACTCACACAACTCAGGAAGATAATTATGTTTACCAGTTTATTATAAAGGACACAACTCAGGAACAGTCAAATTGAAGAGACAAAAGAACAGTGTTTGGGGTGCAGGGAGTTGTGCAGAGCTTCCCTGCCCTTTCTGGGCATGCCCCCCTTCTGGGACCTCCAGAAGTTCATCGGAACTTTTCATTCATGAGTTATACTTCTTAATCTCTAACCCCTACTTCTTTTTTCTGGAAGTCACTGGGTAGGGCTAAAAGTTCCAACCTAATCACTTGGTGTTTCTAGAGACCATCTCCATCCTGTAGTTATTTAGAGCAGCAGTCCCCAACATTGGCACCAGGGACAGGTGCTCCTGTGAGAATCTAATGCCTGATGATTTGAAGCAGAGCTGAGGCAGTGATGCTAGTGCTGGGGGTGGCTGCAAATACAAAGGAAGCTTCTTTCACTGACTCACCACTCACCTCCTGCTGTGCGACCCAGTTCCTAACAGGCCATGTACTGATTTAGGGGAATCACTTTAAGTCACCTCATCAGCATAAAGTCAGATATGATTAAAAGATTCTGCTTATAAAACAGAAGACACTAATTACTCAAGAAATCCCAAAGTCGAGGAACTTTAAGTCAGAAACCAGGGACAAATATTGATTGAGAAATTTAGAATACCATAGTCAAAGTGTCCCTTTAAAAGTTTTATTTAAATACTATGCCAGTAGATAAAGCCAAATATTTTTGTATGTTTTTCTTACTAAAGTCCAGTATGTTTGTATAATCTTTTCATTTTACTCAAAACCTAATACTGGCTGTTAGGTAGAATTTAGATATTACATTTTATCCATAAATTGCAGAGAAAAACCTAAACAAACTCACTATGTACTAATACACACCTACCATAATGGAGAAAGTTTTAAAGAGCTTTAATGCTAAGATAGGCGAAAGTGTCTTTTTAAGAGGAAGTAAAGAAGGGGAGATTGGATGCTGCATTGTCACTAAGTTATAGCACATTCTACCACCCAGAATATCTTTGTTAAAGCCTGAAGAATTAGAAAACCCTACCTTAATATTTAGATGACATGGCTCTGAGAACAAGATCCTGAAAAACCAGACATTAGAGAAAAGGTCTACGTGCATCCCTGTGGGAGAAGACAGGCTTCAAATGGCTTCTCTGGGGTCAGAGACACATGGACCGGCTTCAGGGTCAGTGAAGTAGAGATGCTAGTCTTTTGAGTCATGAATTAGAAGCAGTTCTCTTCAATGACAAGGGAATTTACTTAAGAAAACCTTATCTGAAATGCTAAAATGCAAGTGATAGAAGAAACAAAGTCAGCCTGAGGAAAACAAGCATTTTTATGAACACACAAAAGGAAAAAAGTAGAACCATCTGCATATGCCTTTGCAAGCAAGGAACAGGAAGCAGGATGGGATTTGGGCCTATAGGTCTTATCAGTCAAGGGCTTAAATTCAAACCAGTGCTTAGTTTGCAATGCGGAGGCCAATATACTGAATCTATTTCTATAGTCACATATGATTAGGTACCTGGATAAAAAGTTGCCATCTCCATCCCCTACAGGTTCTCAGAGGTGCTCATAGCCAATACATGTTGTTGGTAGGTATACCTGCTCCTTTCCCACTACCCCAGTCCAGGCATATCTAAAGTGACTGGAGTACAAATGCCAAAACTCATGGTTTTCAGGCAATTAGAAATTAATCATATGGAATATTATCCATACCCAGGGCCTCCTTGCATCAGGAGCTATTCAGGTACCCCAGACAACCACACAAAGTGCCCCCAGGAAAAAGCCATATCCTCCTAGATGTGAGCCTGCAATCTAGTCAAACAGGAGCTGGACATCCCTGTATTGTGAGATTTACCCAGCAGTCAATTTCTTTGCAAATTCTTAGGATCCTATTGACTCCAATTAGAACGATCCATTTTCTTACATGAATTGTGATCTCAAATCCATGTTGGACTGTTAAATATTCTTTAAACATTGCCATCAGCCCCAGGTTGCTACTATTTGTGAGGACTGGGGGAGGAAGTCATTAGAAAGAATCTTATAAATAAATGTCTCAATCAGCCTGGAAATGTGATGAAAAATCAGACATCTGCATTTTGACACTTCCACTGCTGTCTAGAGCCTCAATGAGATTAACTCAATGAGATAAATAAGGTAAGGACTATTGGCAAGAGATTTCCTAGTAATAACTGAAGAGCAGTGTCGAAAACAGCACTCTTTAGGACAATGGGAGGAGGAAAAAATGACACTGAGCCTGCAAGTAATTCCAGGAAAAGTCAAAGTCTCCTGGAGACAAGAAGGACAAGAGCAAGGACTGGGGAACAGAAATGAAGCCTAAATATGACCCAAACAGCTCATCATATGTGAGCAAAACCCAATAGCAGGACAAGAGTATAGGTAAAACTCGATGGCCTTTGAAAGAAAGGTTACAATTCCTGGTACAAGAATATCTAGATAAATGAGAATTCACTCATTTGAATGTAGATCCTAGGGATTTTGAGCCACTGTGGGTAGATGGATATTAGAAACTTGTCTGACAGATATAAGAAGGAAATGAACTGAAAGATGCAGGGTCTTGAGGAGAGATTTGGGAAGTTAGTATGCAGATAGGCATTCCTGAAGGGAAAAGGTCGGAGTGAAACTAACAAAAGAAAATTTCCCTGAGCTGAAGATTTGTTAGTATTGTAACAAATTTTATAAGTATTTTTGTAAGGTCAATCAAGGCAGGATTGATGACAAAAGAAATACCCTTCACATACCATGGAAAATTTGCTGAAGTCTAACAGAGGGACTTTTTCTTTTATAAGCCCTTAAAGAAAATATTTACAATAAATTGACTTTGGCATCTGACATCCAATGGTAAGAGCTGGAAGACAACAGACTATCACTTGTCCTCCTGCAAATAGTTCAACTGGTAGTTTTAAATTACCCAGTGTGCTAAGAACAGGGGCACAACAAGAGAAGCTCTGCAGCTCATCTAGGTGGTTGATCCCCCTTTTCTTTTCCTTATGTTGTATAGATCCTCTGACAATTTAGGTGTCTGTTGCAGAGAAGATGCTGAATGGAGCCTTTTGGAAAGCACCAAGACACATGTCTTCTACCCACAGTTATACTCCACTTAAAGTGCCACGCCAAGATTGTTGCCAGGCCCTTAAAGCTACAGGCCCAGTCTAGGTTTTATAGCTTTCTGTCCAGATAGTAACTGACTTTGAACTGTGAAGTTGGTTCGCTAAGTCTGGGCTTATTTCTCACTCCCAGAATAGTGCGGAAGGCAGTTGGCACACGTTTCTGAATGCATGAATTCATTCTGAACTTTGACCTAGCTGATCCTCAAAGATACCTATGAAATTATTTTTCTAAACCAAAGTCACCCACATTTGACATGTTGATATTGACTTTTTAAAATGAACTTTTAGAGAAACATGCCATTTCATTCCTTTTACTCTGTTCCCCAGAGAAAAAACACTGTCCTGAAGTTAGTCTTCCCCACTCACGTGCTGACACTTTTCATGTGTTTACATCTATGACAGTTTACAAGTATTGCTGTTAAATGTAAATGGTGTATTGTGATAGTTTTATAGTTTTTTTTTTCTCCAAATTTTAGTCATATCAAGTTGGAGAGATTTCATTGTGATTTACATATTATGTTGTATCTAGTCTTTTAATAAGCCTCAAGTTTTTTTCCCCATGAAAATAAGTAGTTTTGCCTTATTCTTCTCTAGGTACTTAACAGAAGCAAATGCAGATATGATTTGGAACATACCTTGAATGTAGGCCTTAAAATCTTCCCATAAAGCTCTATAGAAAAGATGCTGAGAAAAACAGCCAGCAGGAGGGGGATAAAAGGCAGATTTTTAGAAAGTCTACAGGCAATGAAATGAAAGAAAGTAAACTTGCAGAGAGTGCCAAAAATATAACTAAGGAAAGAGACTATCAAGAAGATTTGGCATATTTGAGAAGAACCAAGTTGACTTCTTAAAGTAGGTTAAAGTTGTACCCAGGTATCGACTTACAGTTTGTTATTCTAGTATGTAATGCCTTAGAAGGTTGGTTCTCTGTGGGATAGGTAGAGACATTAGAAATTTTGGAAATATATAGGTATTGTCAGAATAATTGGGGACTATTATAGGTACATAATAACAAACATGAAATCAATCCCACACAGTTGCCCCACATCTCACTTCTAAATGTCCCATAGACCTTCAAGTAGATAAACAGTTATCTAAGTCTAAAATCTAACTCCACCTTGCATAAAGTATTTCTGTCATAGTTTTAACATATGCAGAGTATTCCAGGAATAAAACTGTATCTTGAAGTTTTCACATTGTTTTGTGAAAAGCTTTGTCAGAATTCAATTATTCTTGAAAGTCACATCACCAATAGCAAGAGCACCATGGCATTTGAGTCACTGACTACAGTATGCTTGTGTTATTCCACCATCACATTCACACAGCCATTTAAAGCCATACTCAGTGACTTCATCTTCATTGTATTTTTAAGAAGTGAACATTTAAGGCACAGTGTGATAGCATTTCACACTCACAAGATTGGCATCAAACTGAACCTAATGATCATTAGGATGTGGGATATGGGGAATACTTGTTTACACCTTCGGTGTTCATGTGTAAATTGATATTGTCACTAGAATTAAGTGAAAAGTGATCAAACATGTTTCTGCCACAGGAGAGTCATAAGATCACAAATAGGTTTCTGTGATGGGTGCAGATTGACCTTGGAGGGATATTGAGCACTTCGAGGGGTTCCTTAAGACTTGTGATTTGTAGTGCACAGGAGGTTCTTTTAGATGAGGCAATTCCACTATACCCCCAACCTGAGATCTTAGGTTATACATTGTAAAATATACTCACCTGAATGCCCCAGTAAAGCACAAAAAAAACCTTAGACTTAAATAAATCATGTTCATTGTTTATTATGAGAAGTTACTGAAGGCAAAGTTTTAAGTTCTCCTACCTTCAGTGATCTTCATTGAAACAGTCTTTGCCAAAGCAGTTTTGAACCTATGCTTATGAGAAGGCTGGGTCTGTCCACAAGTCATGCCAAAGGAATTCTAATGTAGTGCATTGAGTGAAAGCAGTACCTTGAGAAATACTATAGAACTATATGTTGTCATGCCAAGAACAATCCATTATCTGCCCAAATTATGTTCAAAGATATAATTCCCCATATGGCCAAGCTCAGAAATAGAACTCAAGTATGAGATAGCAAGACTGGACACTAATAAAATTTGCAATGATTTTTTTTTTTTTTAAGAAACTTGCTCCATCATGAACCTATTTCTCTGTTACAGCATTATCCAAGTCTGCCTGATAAGAATTATATAAGATGCTTGTTAAACAGTCTCCAGGCAACTGACCTGGGGCTCTATATCAAAGAGCCTTCAGATCAAATATATTGAATGAACAGCACTTCATCTTGATGCATGTTAGAAGCACAGAAGAATGAGTCTCTGTGCCATTGCCATAAGAGGTGGTGTTGGAGAAAGTATTCATTAAACATTAGTGATCTTGAAAAACAGTCATTCAGTTTCATCCTACAGATAGACATCATGGAAGGTACTGGGATAAGTAAGCCTGATGGCCCTGACCAAAATATATATACTATCTGTGTGGTTTAACAGGTCAAATCAGTTCTAGGACATTTAGAGTTCTAGAAAAGTTTTGTTTTTGTTTTAGCCAGGCATCATAGGCAAGTGAAACAAAATTGAAAAAAAAAATGCAACTTTGGGCTAGAATCAAACCAGAGGACAACTTGAGAGTTAACAGTGTCTTGAATTGAATTAACTGCTAACAGTGATTACTGCTTACAAAAGAAAATGTCTAGGTTGTAGATTAAGTTGATAAGGCTACATCCCAGAACTTTTTATGAGTAAGTTAGTCACCAACACTCAAGCCTGGATCAGTCTGACCAAGATGATCACAACTAGAAGAGGCCATCTTTTATAGTTCCAGATGAGAACCAAGAGAAATTAGTGATGCTTTTTGAAATAATTTTGTAACTAAGACCTTTGTCAGGAAACAAAATCTTCCTGCTCAGTGCAATAACTATGCCTGATGAAATTACTTGATTTAGGAAGTTGTCATATTTAAAAATATAGACAAGACCACTGAGAATACACTTCTACTTGCTAGACTAACACAGTGTTAAGAGGCAGTCTTAAGAAGACTACGTATGTGGACTTGTTCATTCTAGAAAAGTCTTAAGCACCTGAGGGGGAAACCCAAGGGAATGCTCCAGTGGAAGAGATGAAGTGCTTCATTATACAACACCACTAGAATGAACCCAGCATATCTTGACAAATTACCAAGAAGCTTCATTTTTACAGAATTAAGACTTTCCATATTAGTTTGATTTAGAGATTCTTGTTAATTCAGACTCAGTTCCTCTACATGGAGTAAGAAAGGAATTTCATTATAGAGACATAGTATCCAGAAAACTTGAAACTAGCACCCACCTGAGCACAAACACCAACACTGTCATGAGCTCATCACAGCAGAAGGTTGGGATTCATGGACCACTAGAAGAATTGCCTTCTCTTACCATGAGCAATGGTGGTCTAGGACAGTATAACTATGTGAAGTAATACCCTTTCTTCCAAAGGCATGGGTTCATTGTACTTAGTTCCCATCTGCCTCTGGACAACCAGTTGCGGTCAACTGCCCAAGCAAGCCTGGATGGATGAGAGATGATTAGCATGTCCTGGCAAGCATCAAAGCAAAGGTGTAGGATACACAACAACACGGATCTGGTTAATGTGCTGGGCAACTGAGCTTTTGATGGGTGATAGCTTCACTGTATTCTCACCCTGATTGTACTCGCTCCGATACCCCCATAAGTCAACATTTCCTCTTATTGGTGGGGGAACTGAAGAGGTGAAGCGACTTTGTGGAGCCACATGAATGCAAGTGTGAGCCAGGTTTCAAGTTCTGAGTTGAAAGTTATTTATGTGAAAATCACTCATCTAGTGGGGGTAAAATCCTATTTGCTTTTAAAAAAGATTGTCTGCTCATTTTAGTTTAAATTGGAACGTATTTCAATGCACCTTTAAGAAATGCTTTTACTGTATCTTCAGATTCCTCACTTTTGAGACTACTAGAGTTTACATTGTTGACCTACAAATATTTTTACTAGAACCATGAGCTGCACACAAGTCATCTTAGTTATCTTCTGAGAGGGCCATGCATTATGCCCACATTTAAATACACTGTTTTGTGACTATCTTTCCCACTTTTCCTGAGCATTTAACTCCTTGTGGGTCTGAGTTCTCTGCTGGCAGTGTTCAAAGATCTTAATTCTGTATAAACATACACTTAATGAAACTATTAGTGGATACACTGGTTTATAGAGGTTTAAACTATATTGTAATAAAAATCCTTGGTGAATTGTTATGTTTGTAGATATTTCAATTATATTTGAAGAAATTAGTTGAGGTTTTAGACAGGCTAGGAAGGCTTTGTTTTTCCACTTAAAATGTTTTGATTCCTGCTATCCAAGTGTTTTCTTCAATGTATTTTAGGAGAAGGTTAATATTTCATAGAAGACTAAAGTACACATTATTTCTCAGGCACAACGAACTAGAAGACATAATGAGGTAGTCAGATGCTTGCACCTGTATGTGAAACTTCAGGAAGTGACAACTACAATTGCAGACCAATACAAATGCACTGCCGAGACCACAAATACCATTAGGGGGTATTGTTTGTAAGAGTTTTTTGAGATGTACTTTGTTTTCAGAAATTTATCAGAAGCAAACCTTGCCCTGAGATGTTGCATTCTTAGAAAACTCGGTAACTAATAACCAGTACAATAGTCAAGTACAAACTCAAATTTTTAAGGTTGTTTTCACCTGCTTGTTAGTTAAGCACTGTGTCAGGGCTGTTAACAATTCCTGAGATCCTGACACCTAGCATTTTGGAGCTTCCAGAGTTCTGGGCACTAATTGCCAGCACTGACAGCTCTCAATAATTGTGACAGCTAAAATTACCCCCATAAGTTGTTAATATGCTCTGAGGGGAATGTGGCACTCTTCGAAGGTACATTATACTATCTACCACCATTGAGATCTTAGTTCTACAGTCCACAATTTGAGGAAAGACCAATATGCCAGAGTCTCAGTTGATAGACAGCACTATGCAGGTTCTTCACTATCATCCTGGGATCAAAATGCCCAATAACTACATAACTCATTATGTCTCAAAAGCTTCCGGAGGCCAGAATGCCTCTGAAATGAGCATAGAGCACACATATGAGTATATAGAGTATTAAAGAGAAATAAATGGCTTGAGTCAGACTACATATGTTTAAGTCTCAGCAATATGAGAATAAGCCATTTCCTTACTGTTTAACTTACTCATCTGTTAAGTGGGTATGTTAACAGCATCTATCACCTGGGCTTGTGAGGATACTATACAGTTATTGGCATAAAGAATGTTGTCTGCTATTAAAATTGCTTTTTCTTAGGCTGGTGGTACCAGGTTAGGTAACATTCAGAAAGATATTGTTATCCAATAACTCATACAGGGAACTAAAGAAGTTCCCTGAAAAGAGGATTTGTTTAAGAACTAGGTTTATAGACTCCCTTCCAAAGCCCAGAATTGCATTTATGGAAAGTGAGATATGTAGGTATATGCTCATTACTCTAAGCATATTTTCTTGGTTGTCAGTTTTCTTGCTTGTATTCCTAAGGCTCCATATTTCTAAACATTTACTTTATTATAGCTAGACAAAACTTCAGTTTTTTTTAATTCTTGGTGGTCATGAAGAAAAACCTGAACATTTGCATGTCTCTTTCATTACATTTAAGATAAGCTCATCATTGATCAAAACCAAGTTAAATTTCCAAGAGGTAAGGGCATTTGTTTTACTTTCCTTTTATAATTTGAAATATTTGACTGGTATTTCTATTGTGGCATGAATGAGAAAGGTTCGTAATCTTCTGCTTCCCAAACCTATAAGAACATCACATAACTTACCTCTCCTGGCCCCCAGGGGGGAAAAAAATTGAACCATTGAAGAAAATAAGGCTTTGGCCTTTAAGGTCTTCCAGCGTTTCAACATTCAATGGACTATTTTTCACAGCATCATTTATCATGCATCTTCATAAGTTACTTCTTTCTAATTTTGGCTGGTTAGTAGTATTCATTCACAACAGTCAAATGGCACTCTTAAAGAGGACTTCTCACCAAACAAGAAATTTAGATTTAATCTTCACTGCTGTGCAGTTACCTCTTGTAAACCTTAAGTCACTCTATCTTGTGTAATAGAAATGACAGGCATGGCTTTTCCTGACTAACCATTTTAAGTTATCTTTTATGGAGCTTTGAGTATACAAAGTATTTTAAAAGAGAAATTTAGACTTATTTCCTATAGGAACTAAACAAGTAGTAGTCACCATGATTAGATGAATGCAAAACACAAATTAGAAGTTTAACTATATAGTTTGTCTCCTGTTTGTTGAAATAACATTGGTTATATTCATAAGGTGAGAAAAACACCCATCAGAAATATCTTTAGTTATTTGACTTTCTTTGGCCAGAAGAGCTTCCAGTGATCTCAAAGTTTTCTAGGAGAATTCCACTGTAGTAAAGACAAGCAACAGGAATCAACATAATTTCTATGTTTAGTTATCTAACATCCCTAGTTAATTCTGTGACGATAGAGATGTGCCACTGATATGTCTGTTAAGAGAACCTGCAGCAGACAATAGACTTTGACAGTCTTCAATGACCTACACAACATTCATGATGAGGCTGTGCATCACCTGCTGCCCTAAGCCAGAGACCAAGCACTGTCAGCTGCTACAGCTGTTTTCTGATAAAGCTCCTCAGAAGCACCCACTGCTCTAGGACTCCACTGATTAGAAGTCAGAGCTATAGTAGTCAGATTCTTCATACGCAATCCTGCTTCCATTTTTTTTTTTTTTTTACAGGAGTTAGAAGTATACAGTGTGTGGAGTCTTTCTCTGCTTATTCCTGTTACCTCCCTATTTGTTTCATAGGCATCTTCCTTAATAAGTTCTAACCCTATCTTGGCTTCTGCTTCTGAAGATCTGAACTGATGAGGTTCTGGGATTGGTTTGAAAAGGCAAGCAATAGAATGAATGGCTTGAGGACTCAGTCACTCACTGCTTGACCAGCAAAGATAACTCCATGTAGAATGAGGTTGAGGACAAAGATAGTCCATGTCATAAGGTGGTGGCACAATTGAATAGTTGACCAGCTGGTCACCTGAGAAAATACCCCAATAAAGGGAAAGCCCCTAGCCAGTGACATGTTTCAGGCATCTAAATATGGAGAGGAGAGAACCCACAAAATGAGAGAAATACCTGACAATCACAAAGAAGGAATTAGTATGCAGAATACGTAAGAACTACAACCAAAGAAATTCTTGAAAAATGGACAATTTGAATAGATATTTATCCAAATATATACAGATGGCCAATAAGCACATGAAGATGCTTCATATCAGTCATCATTAGGGTAATGAAAATTCAAACCACAATAAGATGTTATTTTAATGAGTATGAAGTGGTACTTAAAAAAATTTTTTTTGGCAAATGTGGAGAAATGGAAACTTTTATTGTTGGTTGGAGAATAAAATAGTGCAGTCACTATGAAAGTTTGAATTACTTTCACTAAAATCATTCAAAACACTAAGAATTACTGTGTAATTCATAAATTCTACTTTGAATCCTGCTTTCAATTCCTTTGGATGTTTCTAAATGACACTTATAAGCCAATGTTCATTGCATTATTCATAATATCCAAAAAGTAGAAACCACCTGTATCCCTCTACATATGATTGAACAAAATGGAGCATATACATGAAATAGATTATTCAGCTATAACAAGGAACGAAGTTCTGATACATGCTACAACATGGATGAACCTCAAGGATATTATGCTAAATGAAATAAGCTAGACACAAAAGGACAAATTTTGTGTTATTCTACTTAAGTTATCTAGAATAGGCAAATTTTTAAAGACAAAGATTAGAGGTTACCAGAGCAAGGAAGAAGGGGAATGAAGTTATTTCTTAATGGTTAGAGTTTCTACTTAGAGTAATGCAAAAGTTTTCAGAATAGTGGTGATGGTTGAATAATGTTCTGAATATAAAATAATTGAATTAATTGTACGATAGTTGAAGTGATACATTTTGTTATATATATGGGATGGAGAGAGAAAAGGCCATAAAAATGTTTGCCTTCACAAATACTTGAAGACTTGTACACAGATGTTTACAGAAGCATTTATTCATAGTTGTCAAAAAGTAGAAACAAATGTCCGTCAGCTGATGAATGAAAAAGATATTGGATTATTCAGCAATAAAGGAATGAACTACTGATAAATATTACAAAATGGATGAGCTTCTAAAACATGAAAAGCCAGAAGCAAAATACTGTGTATTGTACAATCTCATTTTTATAAAGTGTCCAGAAAAGACAAATCTAGAGAGAACTTAGATTTAATAGTTGCCTGGGGCAAGAGATGTAAATGAGGATTGACTACAAATGGGCATGAGGGATATCTTTGGGGTGATAATCTAAAACTGAATTGTGGTGACAGATGATTCTGTTTATTGAGTTGTACCATTAAAAGGGTGAGTTTTAGGGTATAAGCTATAGCATAATAGAACTTTAAAAGGCAATGTGGGGTAAGGAGAAGTCCCAAAGGAGAACCACAATGCAGGTCTCAGAGGGGCATTGGGGCAAGGCCCATGCTATCTACAGTGAAGAACTGTATGCCTTTCAAGAAGCAGTTGCTAGAGTGCTGCTGAGATTCAAAGGTTGAACAAAATGATTGAAAAAATGGGGTATATACGAATCTTGAACTGTCCACTCCGAGCTTGGTCCATTAGGCTTGCCAAGTTTATTCATATATTCAGACAGGACTAACAACAGTCTATTGCAAGACAGAAATGGAATTGCCAGGAACAAAACTAAGTAGACTCAGAGATCACAACACATATTAGTAGGTAGTTCAAACACCCAGGTTACCTACGAGAGTTGCCTCTCCTATACTGTACAGATGGATGTTGTGTGGGGAAGTGTTTTATACAGATCAGCTGAAGCAGGAAAATTTTGAGTGTGGTTTACAGAGGGGTTGGCTCAATGTAAGTGCATAGGTCAAAATTAGAGAGTTGTTACATTTTAGCTGGTATCAGGGTTAACCTAGGTGAACAGAAATAGCAATAAATATTTTCTGAATGGGCAAAAATATGAGGAAAGCATGCAGCCATCCACATGTGTAAAGAAGTGGCTCAAGGCGAGAATATGTGGAGATTCCTCAGTTACGGCCAGTGGCTTGGCTGTCTGTTTTGAAGCCTGAAGAGAATTGAGAGATCAGAGACAAAGTGACCTGGAGCAGAGGTGTGTGATGCACCTACAGTCCTGTGAAGATTTTTGTATTGTGTTAATACCCACCAGAAAGCATCTACCATGAAAGAGGCACTGAGTAATCAAGGAGCAAAAATGACCCAGCCAGCTGACATTAGATAGCCTTTGTCATCATCCACCTGAAATGGCACAATGGGAAATAGAAAAATATGGCCATGATAGAGATGTGCATGCACGGGTACAACATGGCCCCACCTTATCAAGGCCATCTAGTTACTGCTGCCTCTGAATATTCAACTTGACAGCACCAAAACCTATACTGAGCCCAAATAAGCCTTACTCCTTAAGGACAACAGCTTCCAATTTGGTGGTAAGTTAACTCAATTGGGTCCAGCCTGGAAGAGCAGTGGTTCATCTTATAAAAGGTAGGATGGATACATGTGAAACCAAATGATCCACTTGAATAACCTTTCGGTAACTATATGGAGTTGCTGTAGCTATATGGAAACACAGCTACCCCTACCTAGATATGCTTACCAAGAGATTAAACTTCTCAGTAATGAAAGTCTGGGTCACACCATCAGGTAAACCAAGATATGCTGACCTGGTACTGAGGCAAAGGGAATTAGAATGGACAGTGAAGAAAGCAGGAAGGATTACTTGTTCCTCTGATGTCAATTGCTGTGAAGGGAGCTATAGTGCATCCTGCTACCCTTTGCTGTGTTCCTCCTTAGGAAGAGGCACCCATGGGAATTACGGAGGAACCACTCCCGGAGCCTGGACAAATAGATTTACACAGCACAAAGAATGGGCTGCGGTGGCCATGGAGGCACTTCCTTGATATCCTTCAAGGAAGCCTAATAATATCAGCCTCCAGCTAATGCCCCTTTGAATACAAGATATTCATGCTGAGACTTTACTCTTCTGGGCAGTTCCGAGCCAATGAGAGCAGAGCTGAAATACTAGTGCCCAGCCATTTCTGCTCGATGTGGACTCCTCTGTAGGCAGACTTTGCACCTGAGCTCTCCTTTTGGCCTGCAGAGACTCATGGAACTGCACTGCAGTCTGGGACTCTTCTCAATCTTCCTGTCCCCTCTCTTTTCATGAGGTCGTACCTGTGTAGTTGCGCACAGGCTCCCTTCTACTCCTGCTCCCACCCCTTCTATCTTTCACAGAAGTTTTCCCCAGTAAGTCACATTTAATCCATCTTGGCGTCTGCTTCCTAGAGGATCCAAACTAACAGTATTCTAAATCAAAATTTAAGAACACACTTTAAGTCTAACATTGGCAAACAACTTCATTCATTCCCATAGAAGTTAATAGGTGTTTCTTATTAAGCAAAAATAAGTTATTTTTAAAGGTTAAATGGGAGGTTAGATTGATTATATAGACCTTTTATAATATATACATACAGTGCTATTTTTCCTCTAAGCACTGCTTCTCCTAAATACCACAAATTTTGAAGTTATATTTTCATTTTAATTGAGTTCAAAGTTTTTTTTAAAAAATGAAATCTCTTTAACCCATGTGTTTAGAAGTATGCTGTTTAATCCCCAAGTATATGTATGTTTTTTAGCTATTCTTCCAGCTATTTTTGTTATTGATTCCATTGTGCTCTGAGAGCACACTGTATCATTTCTTCTTTCAAATTTGTTAAGGTATTTTACAACCCAGGATGTGCTCTTAAATGTTCTGTGTGAGATTTAAGAATGTATTCTGTTGTATTATTTTATAGCTACCAATTAGATTCAGTTGATTGATGTGCTGTTCAGTTATATTGATTCTGTTTGCTGGATCTGTCAATTACCTATAGAGGAATGCTGAACTCTCCAAATATAGCAGACTTATCCATTTCTCCTTGCAGTCCTATTGGCTTTTGCTTCATTTATGTTGATGCTTTTTTAGCCATGTGCAGATTAAGGATTATTATGTCATGGAAAATTGACCCCTTTATTATGCGATGCACCCCCACTTTCTTGCTATAAAGTTGGATTTGTGTGAAGTGAATACAGCTACTCTAGTTCTCTTTTGATTAGTGTTAGCACAATATATCTTTCTTCATCCATTTATTTTTGAAATATGTGTCTAAGTTGAGTTTCTTGTAAAAAAATATAGCTGAGTCTTGGTTTTTGATTCACTCCAACAGTCTGTTCTTTATTTAGTATATTTAGACCTTTGACATTAAGGTGATTGATATAGTTGGATTAATATTTGCTACTGTTTTCTATTAGTTGCCTAAACTTTCCTCTAGTATTCTTGTTTTATCTCCCTTGTTGTCTTTGGGGTTCCCTAGAGACTTCAGTAAGGTCTGAGACATGTGTTTCTCAGTTGTAGTCCCCTACTCTTACATCAGGAAACCTAAAGATGTGCTAAGGTGTGAGGAGGAAACACATTCTGGTCTCTAGTCCAATGGTTAGGTCTCAGGCTTTTAGTGAGCCTTGGCTGTGATTTTCATAAGTGCTTCTCTTTTTCTTCCTCTTCCTTATGAGGGACAGGAAGTCTAAGAGGGACTGGAGTTGGCTATTTCCATTTCTTCTACATGGAAGGCTAAAGGGAGCTACATTTGGATATTTCTTTTCTTGTTAATTAGGTGACTCTGGTAAAAGTTTCACTTGAGGGCAAACCTTGTTAAGAACACAATGTTCTGGAGTATTTCAAAAATGGTTACTCTTCCTCTTCTGCTAAAAGCAAGAAGGGATTTTTCTGACTGAACTGAAAGAACTTGCTAGGGGGATCTTAGGGGTAAAACTCACAAAAGTGTGAGGCCCTCTAAAACCGGCCCCCCTAGAGTTTTTAAACTCTCGAACGGGCCCACACTGGGCCTCCAGCAACTATCAGTTCAGTTTTCCTACTTAAATACTGGGTCCTGTGAATGTTTGTTATTGAGACTCTGCTTTGATAAATTGTTATTCTGTCTGCTTTCTCTTTGATTTTAGAAGTTTGCCCTATAGCCTTAATTTTCTGATGGACCTAAGAGTTGACTTTGTTTAGCTTTATTCCTAGTTGTGTGCTACTTTTAAATTCCTACTTCACAGACCCTCAAATCAGAAGTCCCTGCTATCTAAACAGAAATCTCCAACCAGCAGGAGGTGCAACTTATCCACAAGAGTCAGGATTTGTTATAAGTATTTTACAAATTTTATTAAAATGGTGAGTTACAAAGTCCCCAGTACAATAGCTAGTTTTAATGCTTGGAACCAGGTACACTTGAAGTTCAGCAATAAATTTTAGGAACCTGGAATTCTGACTTTTACTTTTGTGCAGACACATTTCTACTTAGGCTAGGATACCCTTTCTTGGTTAGAAAAATATTTATCTCCATACCTCAAGAGTCTGAGTTCTAACAATGATAAAAATCACAGCCCAGTAGCACTAGCCATATTCATGCCCTTTCAAGGTAAACAAGACAATTACAAGTCATTTGACAAGAAGTTGCCAAATGCATTTCTTGTGCATGACTATTGGCAAGCTCTTCTTGATTTAGCACTGGTAAATTGTGTTTAATCACTTGTAGATAAATGGTTCTCCTGAGATTCTCTGAAGCATAGCAGTATGATCAGACAGCTGTTGGTTCAGTGGGAGGAGGGAGAAAGGGCGAGAAAGCAGGCACTTATTCGGCCTGGGTCTCAAGTTTAGGCACATTTGAATGGTCTCACCATATTTGGTATCAGGTGAATAGCATTAAAACTTCCTTTAGAATGTTTTAAACAAAGATCCCAAACCATGTGAGAAATGTTAGGGTATATCCTCATGTTATCTGTCATTGCTATAAGCAGGGAAAACAGCTAAAGCTTGAACAGATCTTGTTCTTAGCACTTCAGTGGGCCTGCCACCCAACTATTAGTAAACAGGGAGGGTTTCCTTGAATTGGCTTCCCAGGTTCAGCTCAGTAGGGAAGCTTGGCAGTTACCAGGCTCCTTATACCTATTGATATAAGAAGTTATTGCATTGTCTTATAGATCTGTTCTGCCCATTTGGGCCATATATGCCCTGTTCAGGCATCAGTATTACAAGTTCTAAGGGTGACCCTTAAATATTTGGGTGTATTCCTCTGCTATACCCAGTTTTTAGTGGTAGAAGTTTGAAGTCACTAAACTAAATAGAAACACCGATTTTGAGTGTCTACTGATTGAGTAGCAAGGTGAGTTCCTTCCCCGCAGAGTTCAACTTGTTTACTAGATACTATCAGATGTAATAAATGTACCAGACACGAACAGTTGTTCTACCTACATTCAAGATAACTTGCAAAGTGGTCATTTTCTCATTTTACAGATGAAACCGGGTTTGTGATTAACCCAGTAGACTTATAACACTTGGAGCTGCACTGAGACCTAACTTCACAGCCCAGACTTATCGTACTCCTAGTCTTCAGTGACCACAGGAAGATTGAGGAAGTATACACATTGGAACTAGACACAAATGCCAGCGAACAGGGGCAGAAAGAGCTTTACACAAGCAGAGGCAACAAGTTGACCTGAGGCACAGGATTTAGTTTACGGCATATTTGGGGCAAAATGGCTAGCTTCTAGGCTGGAGTTAACTCCAATGAAAATAGAGTGGACCCAAGGTTCTAAAAAGAGATGAAAGCATTTTACTACCAGAAGGTGAAGACAGCTTTTAAAATGGATGCCAATACTCTGGTTTTCAGGTTGTGTAAATCTTTAGATGTCAAATTGCTTCCCATGCTCGAGCCTCACTCCTAAAAACCATATTCAGTCTCACTTCCCACCTGATCTGTGCCCAGGTAAATTCTATCCAACCTTCAAAACCAATTGACAGCTCACTGTTTCCCTAAGTTGCTTTAACCAGGACTTTTCTTCTCAAATCCTTTCATACCGTCAAGAGCTGACGTTTTTACATCAAATTCAATCAGACTTATTTTTCCTTGACATGCCTGTGGGAAGTACTGTGACTATTCTCAGTACTGTGTATTTGAAGTATATAGTCATTCTGGATGACAACAAACTTCTCCAGGCAACTTTCTAGAGTTTATAATGAAGTAGCAATATTTGAGAACTTTGAATATTTAGTTAATGTGACTGTTAAGAGATGAATTAACCCAAAACACTTTCTCCAAAATTCTTGCAAGTTGGTCTACCCTCCATTCCACCAGCTAAAGTGGTTTACTTGCTGTGACTACAGCCCAGATGTCCCTTATTTGCCAAATAATCACCTCCATACAATCATCTGTTCACCTTAAAACCTTTATATGGGCGATAAGAAAAATGACTCAGATTTCCACGGAGGTCTATAAACTTGTTATAAGTCTTACAACACCTCATGTCATGAGAATCAATTCAGCCCTTCTTAAATGGTTTTACCAGCTGGTCACCCTAACTCTGCTTGGCAGAAATAAGTCACTGGAGTGGAAGAGCTCTTGGCCATGGGCTATGGAAACTGGAGTCTGTGAAAGAGGGGAGGCAGAGTTAAATAGAGAAAGTCAATCTCTTCCTAAGAGCTTTCTGACACTAGATATCAAGACTACTGGAAGCCTTGATCCTTTTAACTTACACTCATTTGTCTTGATTTTAATTCCTGAACTATCATTTCTCACGCAGATTAGAGAAACATTCTCCACACGATTACAGACTGGACTGCTTGACTCAATGTTTTAGACTTCTGCATTTGCCTAGAGTCACAGCTAAAGATGAATTCACTTAATTCCCTCACTGAAAGAGTGAGTAGGTGGCTACAGCATCTAACTAGTGGCAAAGTCCTTTTTAGTAATTTCAGTTGAGCTACTGGCTGCTAGAAAGCCATGACTTCAGAGTACCAACTTCAGGTACTTTATTATAAAACAGAATTGAGGTGCTTAATATTTTAAGGTGTGAGATAAAGGAGTGGCTTAATGATAGAAAAGTTGAAAACTTGCTCTTAAAATCTGCTTAACAGAATGGAAGCAGCCTTATAGATAGCTATCAGCTGGACAAAGATAGCACCAGATGCTTGTTTCCACGTTTGTTGAATGACTTGTTAAGCGGTCTCCACTGAGGCATTAAGGTTTGCACTGAACTTACACTACCCCAAATTAACACACCTTTCACCATTTTACTACTCCACATGACATCTATTATTATTTCACATTCCGGTCTTAGTATCTTCACTAGTAAAGTATAATGAAATTAAATAACTACCTGCCATAAAGGTGCTCATCTCTTTTCCCTCTGAAATAGTCATCAAGTGTAGCTTATTCCGCTTTTTCTCTATTCAGCTGGTACTTGACTGTTAAATAACTAATGAGTACACATGGATTCTAGTAGTTTAGTAGCATCAAACCTTTTATCTAGCCAAGATTTCAGCATAGTTAAAACCCAGAAGAGTTTGGTTAGTCACAATCCAACCTTTCTTGGCTTACTTCTTGTCTGGGAAACCCTCTCCCAGAGTAACAGAATGTTCCAGAAGGATGTGCTTGGCTCCATACCAACAGCCTTTAGTCTTGCTTTGAGAAACACCAGTATAGGACAGCAGAGTTTTATGAAGAGATACAAACTGTAGTTAGAAACAATCTTCTAAGAGGAAGGAGCAGCCTGCCCCCGCCCCGCAGTCTCTAAGCTGGGAGCAGGCACAGCTGAGTTTCTGTGCTTGACTTTTAGAAGAGGGAGCCTGACCCTCTTTGACATTGCAGAAGTATCAGTAGTTGCCATGATAGTTAGGGTGCATCCCATCCCCTCTGGGGTTTTAAGAAACGGGGTCCCCCTTCAGAAGATTGGGAGAGAGCTTCCTCAGGTGAGCTTCCACTTCTTAAAGGTTAGGCAGAGTCTGAACAGAAAGGAAGAATTTCAGAGTTGTGCAGGCTCCCATCACTTAGAGAACTGACTTGTTCAGAATTATGGTAGAGGGATAAGAAGAGCCCACTCTCTTGAAGAGGTGAAAACACAGCACTTTGTAAGAGAAGCTCAAGTGAAAAGAAGTCTTTTAAGTAAAAGTCTTCCAGTCCTGGAGGCAGGACTGAGAAGGAAAGTTCTTGCAAAAAGAAAGAGAAGAAAACATACCATTTCTTCTCTTCTCCCAGCTCCCCCTTTCCACCCATCACCATCTGATTACAAGTATGCTAACCCCCACCGCCCAAAAAGAATAAACCACCTTCCCCAGAGTAAAGGCCCCTTTACAATGCTGCTGGTGGCCCAGCCTCAACTTTTAAAGGCAAGCATCATTGGCGCATGCTCAGCAAGAAATGAAGCTGCATCAGGAAGGGGAAAAACACCTGCCTTCACATCCCTCTTCTCACTCTCCACTTCATAGGCACTCACCTCATTTAGGAAATAAGGGAAAGCTGAGAGTAACTGCGGTAGCAGCTCTATCTGGTGGGTTAATCCTATACAACTGTGCCTCCTCCTTCCTTTATTTTTCACCTTTTCTCGAGTTTTGCTTCAGTGTTTACGCATGTGTCCAGGGAGGGGTGGTTTTCAAAGAATAGCTCTGAGAACCTTCAAATTATTTTACCAAATGAATGCAAGACTTCTCCTATGGGTGTCTCCACTCATGGATAAGGTTGCCAGATTTAACAACTAAACGGAAGGATGCGCAGTGATATTTGAATTTCAGATAGTCAACAAATAATTTTGTGGTATAAGTAGGCTGCGTTTAAGCTCTACTGTCCTATTTGGGATATGTGCATATTGAGAAATTACTTCTTGCTTATCTGAAACCCTCTTGGGGCCCCAGACCACCCAGAAGATTCCCCCACCCAGCCAAATGCTGATCGAGTTCTTTGAGATGATAATGAGGGAAATGCAAGACCTCTGCAGCTACTCTATGGCACCTGAAACTTCGAACCACCAAACAGATCTGCCCTGCAGAGAGCTGCCCTCATATTCCACAGACACTAGACCTCAGTCCAAAGCCTAAAGCTGCCGCTTGAAGGAAGAACTGTCTTAAACTTCTTGTGACTTGGCATGGATTTAATCTTCTCTGTGGTTATTAATTCCCCAATTGTGATATGACTCCAACTCAATAAGAATGGTGACTCTCACTGAGCCAGGCACATCAATCAGGCTCCTCATTTTTGATTCAACAATGCTGCTAGTTAGGTATCATTATCTTTATTTTACCAATTTACATTTTACAGAACTTAGAGAAACAAAGCACCCATAGGTAAGAGGTAGGATTTAAACTCAGACCCATCTCATTATAAATCCTGGGATCTTTTCTGTTCTTCATACCACTTCTCTAAGTTTTCTGGGTTGTTAATTCACACTTGTTTGATTGCTTATTTGTTGAATGGTTGGTTGTCAATAATTAGGTAATACAGACACATGATACAAAAATAAACAGGTACAAAAGGGTAAAACACAAACTTCCCTCCCTTGGTTGTCTTCTGTCCACTCAATTCTCCCCAGAGAAAATCAGCCAATTAATAGTTTTCAAACAGAGCCTGTTTTCTTTTCTACACAGGTGGCCTTCTATACAAAATTTTCTGCACTTACCTTTTTTTAAACACTTAATATATGCCGGATAGCTTTCCATTTTAGTAAATATAAAAGTGTCTTTTTAAAAGGCTGTGTATTATTTCATTGTATGGATGTACTATAATTTATTTTACCTGTGCTTTATGGAAGTACACTTAGGCTTCTTTTCTATTTTTGCCCTTTTTACAAACAATGCTGTAATAAACATCTTTCTACAAGCTTCTATTTGTACAAATGCTATCCCTGGGATATGTATTTAAGTATTTAAATATTTAGGAATAAAATCACTTACTCAAAGGATATGTAGATTATAAGCTTTGAGAGATACTGCTAGATTGGAGTGGAGGTTGAGGCGATAACAGACATTTCTTTCAACAATACGTAAGATTACCTGTTGGCCTGCAAAGCTCATTACAATTTGTGATCTCTGCCAATCTGATAGATGAAAATATAGTGTCTCATTATGGTTTTAATTTGTATTTACCTTATTATAAATGTGACTGGAGATCTTTTCCTGTGTTTGAACTGTTTTCATGTCTCTCTTGGGTATGTCCATCTGGATTATCTGGGGCCCCAGGAATGAAGGCAACACATGGGTAAATTCTTGTGTTTAGTTGATAAAATAATTTTTGTTAGACTTTTTCCTATTTTGTAGTAGAAGCATATCATATTCTCAAAAAAAAAAAGTCCCTTTGCCTACGATTTTCAAATATTTGTAAGTTGTCTTTTAACTTGTGTATTGCCATTTTTCTAATTTATAGTGTTTAATTTTTATGTAGTCAAATTTATGGCTTCAGAATTTAATGCCAAACTTAGACTTTTCTTACTTTAAGGTTATAAAACAAATTTCCCATTCTTTTGGTCCACACTTCTATTTTTAAGTATTTAAATATTTTGACCTATCAGAAATTTTTCTGTCATCAGCATCTCAAAGTTTTCTTCCAGGTCTACAATTTTGTTATGACTCTTTGTAGTAGATTATTTTGTTGTCCCAGATTACTTGGCCCCTACACCTTCATAAGAATATTTTGTATCTTTTCTTGTTGATCTGCAGTGCCTTCTACTCAAGGAAGGGAATCTATATCCCTCATCACTGATGTGTGCTTGGGAAATGGTCACCAGGAATGTAAAAACTATTAGTGTTAACTATCATTCTTCTATATTATTTTATTGGTTAACTATGTACATGTATTAGATTTTTTTTTAAAAAAGATATTCTTTACAAAAAAAAGATGCAGTATTTTTTAAACTCTTACTGAAGTACTTCTGGAATGGAGAATGAAAACACCTCCATAGAAATGGAGACATGTCCTAAAATTGTGATGACAAACTAAAACATGCTTCTGGGTTAGATATTTTATCATAAAAAAAAATACAAGAGTTTTATATTCTTATCCAAAATATATTTGTGTTAGTTAAATGTGAAACAATCTTTTATTTAAAGTACTTACATGTTTACTCAAGTTCTCTAGCAAATTTCATGCCCAGGAAGATCCAGTAGGTTTATTCTTTGGCTTCAAGTAGCCCTAGGACACCCCTGTGAACCCTCTGAGGCTATAAGTAACCCAGTTTGAGAAGGATATTTCTGACTTGTTAATGCTGCCATAATGGCTACATATTACGGCTTCCAGATGTAACTACTTCAGATGTTAGATAGGGAGCACAGGACAGTATAATGTAAGCAATATTCATTTTGCAATCAGAAGATCTGTTTGAGTTCAGACTGCGATCTTACTCTGGGCAATTACTTGAGGTGCCAAGACTTTAACCTCCTCAACTATAAAACAAGCCTAATAAATACTGATTTTTGCCTATTACCCCACAAAGTTGTTCTGCAGCTTATGTAATAAATTATTTTGTAAACCATTTTAACATTTGTCTTCCAGATACTGGCAGAAAATTTGTACGTCAAATTGTAACATCAGTATTTTCAACATAAGTTGGCATATGATATGTTTGAGCATCTTTATAGCCAGCTTCTCTGTGTCTCCTACTCCAAGTTTGCATTGACCAGCTAGTGAGTTCCATTTGACAAACACTTACAGCTCCCACTCCATATCAGTTCATGCACTCTGAACTATCAATATACCAAGAGGAATCCTGGTCCTCAAGTGATATGCAATGTAAAAATCTGCACTATAGATTTTGTAGAATCGCCTTTCACATGAGCATGCATGTTGCATATTTTCCTGGTTGTGTTACCTTGTGAAGTCATTTTCCTTTATTGGGCTATAGTTTTCTTATCTATAAAATGAGGATGTTGGAATTTTACATATACTTAAGATTCATCGATTTTCAGTATTTTATATTTACCAAGACACTTTAATGACTTTAAAAAAATCTGCAGCAATGTTTTTTGTGTGTACCTTCTGCATACTCAGTATATGAGTCAGGGTTCAACCAGGAAGCACTCAGTTTGAGCCTAGAGGAAACTCATTACACTGGTGACAGAAGAGCTGAGAACTCAAATATAAGACAATAAGATTTGCCCCACCCCTGCCCCCTACCCCTGAGGTTGGCAGCTGCAGAAAACTGCTATTGCTCTCTAGGCTGGAGGGACAAAGGGAGAAGCTGATGTTTCCAGACCCCAGTGATCAGGTCACCTGGATGGAGATGGAGGGCAGGGTTGCCTAGTCACCATAGAGGAGACACAGTTAGGGCCAGAATCACTGAGTCAAAGAAGGGAGTGAGGATAATCTGGATTTTTTTTCTCTTCTGCCATTATCTGCCTATTATCTTCGATTTGTGCCTCCCAGGGTCCAACTCAGCTGGAGCTTTCTAACCAGGAGCCTGGGAAATGCAGCCTTCTTGGGTCATCCCCAGTGATACAGAGCAAAGCAGGAGGAGGGTGAGAAATGGGTCTTAGTGCAAGAAGTACACAGACTGGCAACCTCACTGTGGTGATTTGTACTCCTTCAAGGTGCTTATCTTGCTTCAGAGAAAACCAAGCTCATATTAAGGAAGCAACACAAATTAAAATAATGATAGCCATTCTACTTCATTCACATGTTATCTGAAACGGAAATTATTATCTTTACTTTCAGATGAGGAAACAGACTCAGAGAGATCACTTGCCCAAATTCACAGAACAGGTAAAAACAAAGCAAAATTGGAACCTATAACCACCTACCTCCAAAGGATGTATTCTTCCTTCTGTACATATTAAGTGTTGCAAGTTCTCAGTAAAAGGATTGTTCAGAGAACAGTAAAGTCTCTATTTCCTTATCTGAGAAATGGGATTTGAAACAGCTCCAATAGGAATCCTTTATCAGCTTAGGCTGGAATCATCTAGGAAGACTTTATAGAAAAGGTAGGGCTCTTTAGGGGTCTTGAAGGGATATGTAGGACTCACAGAGAAAGGGTCTGGTCCCAATAATGTTCCTTCTGTTTTTCGCCCTCTGAAAAATCCCTTCTCTGCAGATTTGATTTGAGTTTTGAGCATTGAAACATAATATTGCTTCCAGGAACCCTAACGGGTTCTCCTGGGTCTTTGCTTAGGGTATGCAAAGCAGTGGTCTCATCTCTCAGCTCTGGGCCTAGGAGGCATTCCAGAGAGTGTTTTGAGTCCATTCTCCTTCCCTGGGGCCTTGTGCCCTTACTTAGGAGTACCTGCATGTTTGACATTAGTTCTCCTGGGCAACTGAATCTCTACTGGCCATACATCTGAGAATTCTCATGAACACTGTTTATTCCTTGAGAAATCTGGAATGAATTAGGCTGAATAAATTGGCTCTCAACTTGGCTGTTTCAGATGGCAGCAAAGAAATAACATATGCTGCTTTTCCCCTTTTTCTTTTTCTTTTTTTCCCTTTATGGAAGGGGAAATGAAAACACATTCATATCCACACAAAAATTAGATTTGGTCAAATTATGCTCCACTTCTCCAGCAAGTGGAAACCTTTGATCAGAATATTTAGGTGTCTCAGAAGAGTGTTAGGATAGCAAGAAGCCTGGGGAATTCATTCTAATGCATGTCTGCAACCTGTGCAGCATAAATCTTAGTTGAACTGCTGTGTCCACAGAGCCAACCTGTAGCTGAGTTGCTAGGGCTACTGATGCAGTAAGCAAACACAACAAAGAATGTTCCCTTCTTAATCCTCCACCGATCTTACCTTTCTAACCTCAGTGCCAAACATTCATTAAAAGAAAGCCACTGGAGACTTTGAAACATTATTCAGAAAAAAAATTAGAAGAAGAAAAAAAAAGAGAAATAATTTGGGCATAATTAATCATGATTAAACCTGACACATGCATTATTTTAACTTCTTAATCTTAGTTTACAAATAATGATAATAAGGATAGGTGGCACTTTTGAGCACTGTGCTAAATTCTTAGCACATATTACCTTATTTATATGTAACGGTAACCTTATAATGAAAGTACTATTATTATCCTTACCTTGAGATGATAAAATTGAGTTTTAGAGAGTTTATTTCCTGAGCTAATGCATTCAGAAAGGAAAGGAACCAGATTTCAGCATTAAGTCTATCAACTGCATTACCCAGCTCTAAACCATTATACCACACTCTGTGTCATAGACATAAAGATGTGCTGCCCAGATTTACTTCAAGAAAGTATTTGTTGCTTCAGGGTGCTCTAAACCTAGAGGCAGTCTTCAGCTGTCAGCCCCTTTGGGGGTTATCTCAGCTGCAGAGCACCACCTCACCCAAGGTCAAATTTTTCCCAAGGCTGCTCATATTCAATGACTAATGAACAGTCCTTGACACATAGTCACTTGGTACCCCATGGTCAAGCTGGCAGCCTTTTCTGTCATCTTATATATGGCCACAGTATTATTCCTAGGTGTAGAATGTGATTCTTTAAAACCTAAAAAATTCTGCAAGTGTTTTCTTTCCTACTTTATAGTAGCAAATGCAAGATCTAGGAATTTATCTTTTTACTTTGGAGGGCATATCCCAGCATGCCCTTGACCACTGGACTGCTAAGAACTTTCCTGAAGTGGCAGGTCTCTGAATCTTTGTAGGTTTTATTTCGCACCTTCTGGTGCACCTTTGTCTTCCCAAGGCCTCTAGTGCGTTGGATATTTGTTGTTCATTCTGCTTAATCTGCATGATGTCATCAACGTAATGCATTGACATGATGTTCCCTAGGATGTCCTAGAGGTTCAAAGTCTCTTTGGACTGTATTATATTAGGCAATGTACAAATTAACATGAACTTGGGGAAAATTGTACATGAATATTTTGTCTTTTCCATGTGAATGCTCACTTTTAAAATCTTCTAATCAGAATAGGAAAGAACACATTCATCCAGCAAAGCTTCCTGAGGCTCTATCAGTACTCTCTATCAAAGATACTAAATCCAGTCCAGCAGCTGCATTGGGATTACTGCTTGATTGAGTGTACAGTAGTCTATAGTCATTCCCCAGGATCTGTTTTGTTTCAGCAGGGGTCAGACTTATTCAACATGGTAGTCCTCTACCCCTACATCCTTGAGATCTTTAAGGTGAAGCTAATTCCCATCCCATGGGGGTGTGACATAGTTTTTTATTTACTGTCTTGGTCAGGGTAGATGGAGCATTATTAAAGACTTGTCCTTGGTTTCTCCATGTGATCGTTCTTACCCTGAAGACCCAATGTAGGGGTTACTCCAGCTGCCAAGTACATCAATCCCATTTATACATTTGAGGACTGGGGAAATGACTACCAGGTGGGCCTGTGGACCCAGTGGACTGATTATTAGCCAATCATTGCCAGGATTTCATTTACAGGCCTCTGATAAGCCCCTACTTTAAAGGAGATCTGTGATGATTCTCCATGTCTCTCAGAGTTCCCTTTTCCCCAACCAAGTAAATAGCTGAAGTTCCCTTTGGGGAAGATACGTGGGATTAACACAGTATATACTTGTCATGATGTGGCGGGATCCTTCCTCATGGGGAATGAGCCACATCTTCAGTCAAAAAGTTCTCAGTCTGAAAACTAATGCAGATATGGAAAGTAGGCAAACAATTGAGATATTTTGGGCAGGGGAGAATCTCCTTCAGTCTTTTGCTCCTTCATTCTTGCTATTTTGGATCCTATGTATTAAGCAGTATCCTTATTGGCTGCCCATCTATTTTATCCTTAGAAATGTGATGTCCTATTAACTATCTTCACAACTCTATAGCACAAGCCTTCCAGCTGCTTTTTCTACTTTACCAGTCATTACGATAACTAAAAACTCCTGGCTTCTCGTGGTTAAGCACCATGACCTGACCTGCACTGCTCCATTGTGAGAGGGAGGGTAGCATTATCCATGTTGCTATCAACAAATCAACCTCTATGACAAGTCCCTAGTCCTCAACAGAACAGAGGCTTTCCTACCTGGTCAGAGAAGAAAGAGCCCTGTGTTCTATGGGGCCCAGAGTAGAAAAACAGCATCATAGACTGAATGTGTTTCTATTTGCTTCCACTTTCCCTAAGAGATGGGTATTAGGTCTGTCCTTTTATGGGCAGAGTTAGAAATGAACCTCACTTTTGTCTGATTAGCAAAGAGCCAAGAGCCAAGTAGAATACTGCATCAAATCAGAGAATGTTGCCATTTGGGGGAAGATTTGAATATTCTCAACAAAAAATAGTGCACTCACACACACACACAAAATTAAAATCAATATTACTGATGAACATAGGTGCAAAAATTTTCAACAAAATATTAGCAAACCAAATTCAAAAGTATATTAAAAGGATCATACACCATGATCAGGTGTGATTTGATCCAGAGATGCAAGAATGGTTTAACATCCACAAACTAATCAATGTGTTATATCACAAAACAAAAGCTAAAAATTACACAATTATCTGTCTATGAAGAAAATACATTTGACAAAATTTAACATTCATTCATTATAAAAAAAACTTTCAGCAAATTGGATAAGGAGGAAACATACCTCGGTGTAGTAAATGCTGTTTATGACAAGTTCACAGAGAACATTATACTCAATGGTGAAAAGCTGCAAGCTTTTTCTTTAGGATTGGGAATAAGAAAAAAATTCCCACTCTCACTACTTTTACTAAACATAGAATTGATCATCCTAACCAAAGAAATTTGGCAAGAAAAAGAAATAAAATCATCCAAATTAGAAAAAAAAAGAAGCAAAATTATCTCTATTTGCAGATGACATAATATATCGAGAAAACTTTACAAACTTCACTAAAAAATGTTAAAACTAATAAATAAATTGTTTCAGAATATCAAATCTCTATTTAAAATTGATTGTTTTTATATACACTAAAAATATATCAGGATTGTTTTCTTAATTTCTCTTCTATTTACAAAAGCACTAAAAAGAATAAAATACTTAGGAATAAGTTTAACCAAGATGGTTAAAAATCTGTATGCTGGAAACTATAAAACATTGATGAACAAAATCAAAGACATACAATTGAAAAGATATTCCATGTTCATAGATTGGAAGAATTAATATTGTTAAGATGCCTATACTACCCAAAGCATTCTACAGATTCAGTGCAATCCCTATTAAATTTTCAATGGCATTTTTCTCAGAAAGAGAAGAGCAATTCTAAAATTTGTATGGAACCATAAAACCAGAAAAGGTAAAGCAGAACAAGCTGGAAGCATCACATTTCTTTATTTCTAACTATATTACAGAACTATGGTAATCAAAACATACGGTATTAGAATAAAAACACATGTAAATCGATGGAACAGAAAAAGCCCATGCATATATGGTCAATTAATGTATGACAAGGAAGCCAATGATACATAATGGGGAAAAAATATTCTCTTCAATAAATGGTATTGGGAAAACTGGAGAGTTACATGCAAAAGAACAAAATTGGAACCCTATCTTATGCAATACAAAAACAATCACTTCAATATGGATTAAAGATTTAAATTTGTGACCTGAAACTGTTAAACTTTGAAGAAAATACAGACAATGGGACTATATTAAACTAAATAACTGCTTCACAGCAAAGGAAATTATTAATGAAATTAAAAAGCATCCTATGGAATGGGAGAAATGTCTTCAAATTTTATATTTGATAAGGGATTAATTTCCAAAATACATAAAAAATTTATGCAACTCAACGGCAAAAGAACCTAAACAATATGACTTAAAAATGGGCTGAGGAACTGAATAGACATTTTTTTCCAAAGAATACATGTAATTGGCCAACAGGTACATGAAAGGTGCCTAACATCACTAATGAAAAAAAAACAAATCAAAACTGTGATGAGATTCTCACACCTCTTAGAATAGCTATCATCAAAAAGATAAGAGATAACAAGTGTTGGTGAATGTGTGGAAAAAATGGAATATTTGTGTACTGTTGATGGGCATGTAATATGGTGCCGTCTCTGTGAAAAACAGTATGGAGTTTCCTCAAAAATTTAAAAATAGAGCTACTGTATGATCCAGCAATCTCACATCTGGGTATATAGACAAAGGGAATAAAAACAGATTTCAAAGAGATATCTCCACTCCCACATTCATTGGCATTGTTTACAAAGCTAAGATATGGAAACAACCTAAGTTTCCGTCAATGGATGAATGGATAAAGAAGAAGTAGTACAAATGTATACAATACACTATTATTCAGTCTTGAGAAAGAATGAAATCTTGCTGTCTGTAAGAACATGGCAAGGCCCTGAGAACATTATACTAAGTCAGAAAGAGAAAAACAAATACTGCCTGTTATAGCTTGCATGTGGGAAAACAAAAGCAAAAACCAAAACCCTCAAACTCATAGCACCAGAATATAGAAGTGGTTACCAGGGGTTTTCAACTATAAAATAAATAAGATCTGATGATCTGACGCATAGCGTGGTGACTATAGTTGTTAACACTATTGTATAAAGGAAATTTGCTAAGAGACTAGAACCTAAATGTTCTCACCGAAAAGAGATGGGCGGGGGAGGGAGAGAGAAAGAGAGAGAGAGAGATGTGAGGTGATGGATAATATTGATTAACCAAATGGGAGGAACCCTTTCACACTGTATACGTGCATCAAAACATCACATGTATTCATTAAATAGCTTACAATTTTATTTGTCAATTATACCTTTAAAAAACTGAAGTCTTCGACAAAGACAAATATTTGTGAAAAATAACGCACAAATGTTTTAAAAATACGTAAAAACTAAGTACATTTCAAATTGAAGTGTTCCAAAATTCCAACGTTTGTATTAAAATCAGATTGTTTAATATCTATATTTCTACTTTAATAAAAAGATGATAAGAAAAAAAACACCTTTCGAGTCATCTTTCAGTGGGTGGCCCTGAGTCTTATTGAGGTATAGCAATATCTCAGAGTCACCTCAACAGGATGGGAATTTATCATATTTGCATTTGTTTAATATGTGTTCTCTGCTTACCTTCAAGCTCTCTAAGATAAAACCAATGTCTATCTTGTTCACCTCTTTATCACCATGCCTAGAATAGTACCTTGTACCTAGCCTAGAATAGTGTAATACTTATTGTTTCATTAATAAATTCATTTTTATGTAGCAAATACTGGATGAGTGAGCAATAGATACATAAATTACCATACTTTTCAAATCAAATTTAGATGCCTAGCATCCATTGCCTAGTGGATGTCTTCTCTCTTTCTCAGTCACAAATAGACTTTATCTCTTCAACCCGTTAAGTAGAAGAAATCTAGGAGGATCTAACTTTTCACTCAAAAAGCCAAAAGAAGAAGGAATACATTAGATGTGAGCAATTGGGAATACCACCTACCTCAGGGCTTAGGTATTGTTATAATGAGACTGCCCCATATCTATTTCCTTTATCCCATCCACCTCCCTCATATATCATATATTCCTGTTGAGCTCTGTTCTTAGTAGCACCTGAGGCTAGCCTTAACATATCAGCAGAAACGAAGAGTGATCTTTTCCATGCTTCTTAGGTTGACACTGCCCAAATAGTGTCTTTTTGAATTGGTCTCATCCCCTAGAGGCTCTGAGTCACTGTTTCCTTTTTGGGCAACTTCTAAGTTTTATCTTCTCATTAAACTTACAACTCTTCATCTTATCATTTCATTTGATCCTTCCAATGACCCTATGACATAAGAGACCGGATGTCATACTTGAAAAGATCAGTGAACCAGGAAATCAAAAGACAAAGATTTTCATTTCCACTATTTATTAGTTGTGTGAGCTTAGGCAATTCTCATGACAATCATGAAAAGAAATGAGTTTCATTACATCGAACACTCAACAAATATTTGAGTATCCTTTATGTGCATGGTTCTAGATGCTGGAAGTACAGTGGGGTACAGGCCAGGTATGTTCCCTTTTCTCACAGAGCTTTCACTCCAGTGAGGTACAGACAAATGAAAAGGCAACAAATAGATTTTTTAAATGTTGGATATTAATAAGTGCTAACTACTAAATTAATAAATGTTTTCGAGAAAACAAAATAATGTAATGTGTTAAACAGTGACCAGTGGGAGCAGTTTTGATTAGGAGGTCAGAGAAAGTCCCCCCTAAAAAGTGCAATTTTTCCATATCTGAAAGACAAAAAGGAGTCAGCTTACAAAGATGCATGTGAAGGGCTTGCCAGGCAGAGGGAACAGATGTTTAGAGCAGATGTCTTAGAACAGATGTTCTAAGACAGTTCTTATCATTAGTGTTTACCATGTTACAGATGATGCGCCTAAGGCCTAGAGCAGCAGAACAACTTGCTCAAGAGTAAAACAGTTCTTGTAAGAGGGCCGATTCAGACTCATAACTTCTGACTCATAACTTCTGACTCTTAAAGGGAATGTTCTTCAACATTTAAATTCTTAAGTACCTTAGTTAGACCCTCATGCTCCCACCTCTGGATGATTTCAGTTGACTCTTAATTGGTCACTCAGCATCTACATCCACCTCCTCCCCCATCCCCCATCCCCAACCCAAACCCACTTCATCTTTAATATTGAAGATGGCCAGAGTTATGTTTCTAATACAGACGTCTATTAATGCCCTCCCCTACCTCCACTTAAAAAAAAAAAAAAAGCCTCCTATGGCCTCCAGCAGCCACAGGATAAAGGCCAAGATCTCCAACTAGTTATTCAATTGATTCCCAATGTTTTCAGCCTTATCTCTTACCACCATCTTTCCCCACATCCTCCCTTTAGCCTCAGTAATTGAAATGCCATGTCATTTTATGCCACTCTGTCTTTAAAGGTACTGTTCTCTTTTGTTGGTAAATTCGAATCATCTTGTATTACGCAAATGGCATTTACTGTGTAAAGTACGTCACTCCCTTATCTATGCCAGCATAACACTTTTGCTCTATTATAGTCGTTTTCATATCTTTTCCAATGGTTTGTTTACTTGCCTTGTTAGATTGTGAGATCCTAAAGGGTAGAAATGCATTTTTCTTGTATGCCCAATGCTCATTTTTCTTTCAGTTGATTTATTTTTGATTCATGGGTTATTTTAGAAGTGTATTATTTAATTTCCAAATATTTGGGGGGTTTGTAAGGCTATCTTATGTTATTAGACTTAGGTCTAAGTCAATTCCTTAAAGCCAGAGAAAAAATTGTATGATTTTAATCCTTAAAAAAAATTTTTTAAGAATACTTCTATAGTCTTGCTTATGGTCTACCTTACTGAATTCCTATGTTCATTTCAAAAATAATACATTATGTTGTTGTTAGTTGAAGTGTTTTATAAATGTAAATTAGGTCAAATAAGTTGAAGGTATTTCAAATCTTCTATATTCTTACCAATTTTCTCTTTACTTTTGTCAGTTACTGAGAGAGAAATTCAAAGTTCTATCAGTTTTTGCTTATATATTTTGAAGTTTTTTTTTTATAAGGTTCATAAACATTTAGGAGTTATATTTTCTTAACAGTTAATCCCTATATCATCATGAAAAGACTCCTTTTGGTACAATTTTTTTCTTTTCTTTTTTTATTTTTTTTTAAATTTTCAATTACAATTGACATACAATATTAGTTTTAGGTGTACAACATAATGATTAGACATTCATTTACCTTGAAAATAATCACCTCAATAATTGTAGTACCCATCTGGCACCATACGTAGTTATTAAAATATTATTGACTATATTCTCTATGCTGTACTTTATATCCCTGTGATTATTTTTATAACTGGCAATTTGTACTTCTTAATCCCTTTCACACTTTTCACTTAACCTCCCAAACCCCCTCCCACATGGCAACCATCAATTTGTTCTCTATATCTAAGAATTTGTTTCTGTTTTGCTTGTTCAGTTATTTTTTTTAGGTTTCACATATAAGTAAAATTATATGGTATTTGTCTTTCTCTGTCTGACTGATTTCACTTAGCATAATACCATCTAGGTCCATCTATGTTTTCACAAATGTTAAGCTTTCATTTTTCTTTATATATGTACCACATCTTCTTTATCCATTTGCCTATCCATGGATGCTTAGGTTGTTGCTTCTGTATCTTGGCTGTTTTAAGTAATGCTGTTATGAACATAGGGGTGCGTATATTTTTTTGAGTTAGTGTTTTGGATTTCTTCAAGTGAATACCAGAAGTGAAATTCTGGGTCAGGTGGTAGCTTTATTTTTAATTTTTTGAAGAACCTCTATACTGTTTTCCATAGTGGCTGCACTAATTTACAATCCCACCAACAGTGCACTAGGGTTCCCTTTTCCCCACATCCTCACTAACACTTGTTTGTTGATATCATTAATGAATGAAATATTCCTTTTTTTCCCCCTGGTTGTATTTCTTGTTCTGAAGTCTTTATCTTTCATTAATATGTCACTTCAGCTTTTTTACACTTAGTATTTACATGGTATATCCTTTTACTTTCAATCTATCTCTATGTTTATATTTAAAGCGGATTTCTTGTTAGAAATATAGTTGGGTATAAACAAATGATATTTCCTGCATTTTTGTTGAGCTGTGTTGGCCAGTTCATTACACTTAATTAATTATTGGCATATTGGGCTTAAATGGACCATTACCTGTTTATTTTTTATTGATTCTATTTGTTATTTGTTCTATTTCCCTCCTTTCCTCACATCCTTTGAATTAAGTTATTTTTAGTGTTTTATTTTGTAAGGGTTCATTTTATGTGTACACTTGAGTGGACCAGAAGTGCCCAGATATTGGGTCAAACATTATTCTGGGTGTTTGCCCCAGAGTATTTTGGGGTGAAATTAACATTTAAATCACTGGACTTCAAGTAGATTGCCCTTTCCAACGTGGGCGGGCCTCATTCAGGTAATCAAAGCCCTAAAAAGAACAAAGTGGCTGTCTTTCCTCAAGCAAGGGAGGGTTCTCCAGCAGACTGCCTTTGGACTTCATCTACAATATCAGTTCTTGCTCTTTTATTATTGCAGCCGCTGTCCTTCAGACTCAGACTGAAACACTAGGTCTCCTGAATCTTCACCCTGCTGATGCAGTTTAACACTGTGTTGTGCATTCACTTTAAGGATTATTTTGTCTTCTTGGAAAATTAACCTCTTTATTGTTATGTAATGACCCTCTTTATTGCTGATAACTTTCCTTGATTTGAAGTCTGCTCTGCCTGAAATTAATATAGCTTCTCCTGCTTTCTTTTGATTAGGGTCAGCATGGTGTATTTTTCTTCATGCATTTACTTTTAATGTCTAGCTGTATTTATATATTTAAGTGGGCTTCTTGTAGACAGCGTATAGTTAGTTCTCATTTTTTGATCAACTTTTACAATCTCTAGATTTTTATTGGTACATTTAGACCATTGACTTCAAAGTGATTACTGATATATTTGGATTAATACCTGTTATATTCATGATTGTTTTCTGTTTGTTGCCCTTGCTCTTTGTTCCTGTTTTTGTCTTCCCCTCTTTTTCTGCCTTTTGTAATTTTAATTAAACATTCTATATGATTCCATTTTCTCTCCCTTTTTAGTGTATTAATTATACTTTTAAAAACTAGTTTAATCATTGCTCTATTGTTTACAATATACATTTACAGCTGGTCCAAGTTCATTTTCAAATAATACTCTATCACTTCACAAGTAGTGTGAGTAGCTTATGATAACAAAATTCCTCTCTCCTGTCTTATATATAATTGCTGTCATTCATGTCATTTATATATTAGCCTACATAACTATACACACACACACACACACACACACACACACACACACATTAGATATGTACATAAACACATACAGTTAAATACATCACTGCTATTATTATTATTTTGAACAAACTATAATCTGTTGTGTCAGTTGTAAACAAGAAAAATAAAAGTTTTTATTTTACCTTCACCTATGCTTTCTTTACGTTTTATAGATCTGAATTTATGACATTATTTTCCTTCTTTCTAAAGACTTCTTTTAACATTTCTTTCAGGGCAAGTGTACTGACAACAAATTTTCTTAAATTTTGTTTGTTTGGAAAGTATTTTGCCTTCATTTTTGAAAAATAATCTCAGTGTTTTGAATTCTAGATTAGTAGTTTTTTTCTCTCAATACTTTAAATATTTTACTTTACTCTCTTCTTTCTTGTATGGTTTCTGAGAAGTCAGATGTAATTATTATTTTCATTCCTCTACAGGTAAAATAGCTTTTTTGTTGTTGTTCAATCTGGCTTCTTTCAGGGCATTTTCTCTGTCTTAAATTTAGGGCAATTTAAAAATGATATGCCTAGGTATAATTTTTTTGTCTTTTATTCTGCTTGTTGTTTGTTGAGCTTCCTGGATCTGTGGTTTGGTGTCTCACACTAATTTGGAGAAATTCTGTTATTATTATTTCAAATAGTTCTGTTTCTTTCTCTTTTTACTTCTCCTGGTATTACCATTATATATATGTGAGACCTTTTGTAGTTGTCCTACAGTCCTGGGACATTTTGGGGTTTTTTCCTCCATTTGTTCTTTTAACTTTTTGGTTTTCAAGGATCCTATTGATAGATCCTCTAACTCAGATTCTTTCTTTAGCTATATCCAATCTGCCAATAAACCATCGAAGTCATTTTTCATTCCTGTTTTAGTGTTGTTGTTTTTTAATTTCTAGCATTTCTTTTTGGTTCTTTCTTAGGATTTCCATCTCTCTGCTTACATTGTCCATCTGCTCTTATATGTTGTCTACTTTATCCTTTAGATCTCTTAGCACATTAATCATGGGTCTTTTAACTTCCTTGTCTGATCATTCTAACATTGCTGCCATGTCTGGTTTTGATGTTTACTCTGTCTCTTCAAATTGTGTTTTCTGCCTTTTAGAATGCCTTGTAATTTTTTCTTGATAGCCAGACATGATGTACTATATAAAAGGGGCTGCAGTAAATAGGCTTTTAGTAATGTGGTGAAGTGAGAAAGAAGGGGGAGCGGTCTCTAGTTCAATGATTAGGTCTAGTGTTTTAGTAAGTCTTCCCTGTAGATTGTAAACTCTACAGTGTTCCTCAGTCCCCCACCCCCTGCCTTAGGTGGGACAGGATGGCTAACATGGGCTGGAGATGGGTATTTCCTTTCTCCAATTTCAGTTAGGCTTGCTGTTAGCTAGTTTCCCCTGAGGGCAGGCCTTGTTAAGAATAGAGTTCTCTGATGTACTTATTTAAAAATGGTTCTTTCCCCCTCCTCTCCCTGCCAGAACCCTGGGAGAGATTTTTATCCAGTATTTACTGTGGGAATGTGGTCAAGGTCCTGGAGATAAATCTAACAGTATTATGGGGGACCTCCTAAAATTCCCCTAGAGTTAAAACTCTCAGACTTGTCCACACTGAGCCTCCAGCAATTCATCAATTACAATTCAGGTTTTCCTACCCTGGCTCTGGTTCCTGAGGTAATTGCCACTTGTCAGCCTCTGCTCTGTAAGCTGTGACTCCTTTTATTCACTTTTCTGTCTCTTCAATCTTAAGGGCAGCGGTTTGCCCTAAGTCCTCCTCTCTTTTATGGATCCAAGAAGGGTTGTTGATTTTTCAGTCTGTTCAGATTTTTACTTGTTGTTTGGAAGGAATGGATACTTCCAAGCTTCTTTCATGTAGAAATGGCAACTGGAAGTCTGTGTACTAATTTGTGATTGGCCGATGTATGTTGTAACTGTCACACTGTTAAGTGTCTGGATTTGTTGCCTTCCTTTAAAGAATATTGGGATTAATTCTGCAAGTGGTTAATGCTACTTTCAGAGTAGCTTTATTATTATTGTTATTATTGTTATTATTATTATTTTTAACTTCGTTAGGATAGATCTAAGGTATTTTTTCTTTAAGGTATAATTTTATTCTCCAAGTAAGTCTTGCCTCTTCTTGAGTCTCGAGCAAATGACCCAGGTGTTCCATTATGTCTCTTCATTCTGGCTATATGCTACTCGAGAAGAGCTATAGGTAAGCTTTGAGAATTTCTCAGTTTACACATTTCCAGTTGTTCTTTACCCATAGAATTTATCCTACACTTCAGTGACTCTGTACTGAGGATAACAAAGGTAACCCAGAGCAGTTTTCTCTGTATCTCCTGGGCTTCTCCTCTGGGGAGCTTCTTCTCTCTGAGACTCTTCTATATTCTTTCAGCCCTCTATATATAACAGTTGTATCATAATTGCTAAGTATAAAACATTTTTAAAAATTATTTTGTTTATTTTTCTATTGTTCCTGTGAACAATTAAGTCCATTTTCTGTTACTCCATCATAGCCAGAAAGACATTCAGAAATGCCAAGCTTTAAAAGGTCAGGCAATCTGGCTATAAAATACTATCTCAGTGTAGCTTTATTTTGCATCTCTCTGATTATTAATCAAATTAAACATCTTTTTCTAAGTTTATTGGCCATTTGTGCTGCTGTTTCTACTCATATCTTTGACTTTTTTTTAAAATTTAGTTGTCTCTTTCTTCTTGATTGAATACATTCTTCGAATATTCTAATACTAATTCCTTGCCAATATATATTGGCTCCAAATATCTTGTTAGTATTCTTACTTTACAAAGAATTTTGTTTAATAGAAATTTTTATTTTGCTTTAAATGTGGATAACTATCAATTTTTATGTTTTTAATTATTTAATAATTCTTTGGTTTTTCAAAATTTTTAGAGTTTTACTTCTCATATATGTGATTTTAATCTGTTTATAATAATTGATTTTCATATGTGATGGTAGTAGGAAATTAAATTTTTTTCCTGTAAGTATATACAACATATTCCATTCTGTTTATTGCGTAGATCCTTTTTAATCTATTTATCTACAGTGCTATATTTGTTATATATCAAGTTTCCATATGTACATGTTTCTGAGCTCTGTAGTCTTTTCATTGGTCTGATTGTCAGTGTGGGCTTATCTTAATTCCATATAGTTTAATTTCTAGAGCTTCATAATAAAGCTTGATATCTGGTAGAATAAGAATAAGCACTTCGTTTTATTCTTTTAAATTTTTCTTAGCTTTTTTGGCTAAATTCAGTGACAAATACTATTAAGATTTGGTTTTAAATTTATAAATTAATTAGGGAAAGTTGACATCTGTATTGAGTCTCTCCAACCATGTAATACATATATATATATATGTTAATATACTCTTCATTACTCAGGTTTTCTTTATATCATTCAATAATTCTTTTAAATTTTCCTAATAAAGGGCATGAATATTTTATTACACTTATTTATATATGTATATATGTATTTTACTGTATTTTATTACATTTTCTGATTATTAATTCATATAGAAGTATATTTTGTTTGTATATCTTTTATCTGCCAACTTGCTGAATTATTAATTAGATTTAATATAGCGTCTATGGATCTCTTGGGATTTTTTTAATAAGATAATTATATTGTCTACAAATAAGCATAGTTATCCCTATAATTTCTATTCCTATTTTTAAAAAATTTCCCTTTAATTGCATTATCTAGGACTCTTACTATGATATTGATTAGAAGCAGAAATAGCTCTATAAGTTACTATCAAACATGATGCTTTGTAGTTTTGATATACTTGCGTTAGATTGAGGACATCACTTTCTAACTAGAGTTGATTAGGATTTATTTTTATTTTGAATGTGCTGAACATTTTAAATGTTTATTCTACATTATTAAATTGGTTGTTTATTTTTCTCTTGTAATATACCAGTTAAGTAATATATAATAGGTTTTCTGATGGTGATGTCTCTGCTTCCGAGTAAACATTACTTATTCATAATGTCTTAAAAAAAAAAAAACCTCAGCTTTAATCTACTAGTAAATATAGTATAGTATTTCAGTATTTTTGCATCTGAACCTGTTTTCACTTTATATAAAGATCATTTTGATTGCTATCTAACTTTCTTTAATGGCTATTGGTTTACTTTAGATTTCTTGAGTCAATTTTGGCAATTATATTTTTCCTTGAATGTAATCATTTCAACCAAGTTTGTAAATGTACTCACATAAAATTACTCTTTGTAATCACTTTCTTTATGCAAATTATATTTGTAAGAGATATTTTATGTAATATTGGATATTTTTACAGTGGATTGAGGGTCTATACATTTGTTTCATAAATGTGCTGTTGGAATGAATTCACCACCACCCTTCCTTTAGAACATAGCTGCCAAATCCAGTGACATCTTTACATAGGCTGTCACTAAAATTTCTGTTCCACGATCATAGCTTGATGATCTAGTGGTATGGAGATATGTATTTCTATATTCTTAATGAATAAAGAATTTGAGCTCAAGAAGTTTAAGAAAACTGCCCAAGTTTAAAAGCTATTTATTATAGAGTTAGGTAATTTTTGAATTCACAACTCAAGCTCTTTTCATCATTGTGGCCTTTCTCAGTGTGTGGTCTGACAACCGCCTAGAGCAGAATCACCTTGGAGATTTGATTAAAAATTCTCATTTCTGAACCCCTTCCCAGATACACTGAATCAAACTCTCTGGTCGCTTTGGGCCTAGAAATCTGTACTGTAAACAAATTCCACAGATGATTTTTACCCACTGAATTTTGAGAACGTCTGTATCTATAGCGGCTCTCTTATTAAGTCACTTGACAAAGTAGAATACTTAACAAGCAAGTCATTTACTACTGAATTTCCATCCCTGGTGGCTGGCTTTCCTGGTTCAGGAAATTATAACGAAAGTTCTCATGTACTTACCCCATTTAAAAGAGAAAAAAAAAGGTACTGCTCGCTTCAGTGTAAATATTCAAAACAGGGCATTTCTGCAACTGGCTAAGAGCCCCAAATGCACACATGGCACCAGGAAAGGAGTTGCATAAAATCGGGGTCATGGAAATATTAGCAAAGGAAATGAAGTAAGAAAACGGATGTAAGAATGGGACTATTGCAGAGCTCCACATTACAATAAGAAATATGATACCAAAGTTCCAAAAATGAAGTCTTCAAAAGTCCTTTTAGGTTCTTTATCAGCTAAGAGATTTTTCACTTTTATCTGTGATTTGGTTTTGGTCTTTCTTCTTTCATTTGTTTTCTTTCTGGATTCTTAGAAGTTCCTGTATGTTGATTTTCTGGAAAAGGGTTGAAAAAAAACAATCTCTCTTTTTTATTCTTTACCTTTATTGGCAATTGCCACCCTCTGTGCTCCTTCATTTAGTACTGACTCAAGTCTCATTCATACATTCATTTGGCATATATGTATTGAACATCGGACACTGTATTAGGTGCTGCAGGCCTTGCCTTGGAAAATGGCATAGTTTACTGTGGAAAAATTATAAATAATTACAATCAAAAGTTGACTGCTAAAATCAAAACAAAAACCTGTCTCTGCCTGAGAAAACTGACATTTTAAAAGGATTGGTGAGAAGAATAAAGGTGAATGATTTAGAGAACTAAACTGCCTGATAAGAATCTCATCTCTACCACTTACTGGCTGTGTGCCTTTAATCTTTTTGTGCCTCAATCTCTTCATCTATAAAATAAAAACAATAATAGTATCTACCTCATAGAGTTGTTATGAGATTAAATGAGCTGATATATGTAAAGTGCTTAGAATAGTTCAAGGTATGTAGTTATTTATAAATGTTAGTTGTTATTGTTGTTATTAACATGAAGGTGTTTGAGGGAGACCTATTACATTTCTTACCCAAAGAATCAAATGAATAGTAGCCCAGAAGCATGCAAAGGAGTGCAATATTTAAGCAGTGACAAGGAGGTCTGTGACTGGAGTGAAGTTTAAGTGTTCATGTGTGTACATGAGTGTTGTGTGCGCATGATTGCACTCACAGGTGTTCATGAATGTGGTCTGGTAGTGGGTGGCAGAGGTTTGCACTGGTGGGCCATGATGTTGGAAAGCTTGGTTGGGGCCTGAGGGGGAAGGGCTGGAAACAATATCTAGAGAGGCAGTATCTCACAGTGGATCTGCATGAGTCTAGACCCAGATGGCCTTGGTATAAATCTCAACTCTCCAACTCACTACTGAGTGGTTCATCTTAGTCATATCTGTAAAATGAAGATATTCTTAGAGCATCTCCCATAACAGGCAGTGAGGAATAAGTATATTAATATGTGTAAAGCTCTAAGAACTCTCTACTCACACACAGTAGGCTGGGTTTATGCAGTCATAATTATTAAGTGTTTTCCCTTTATAAGATAGGCACAAAAAAGAAATCTACAGTGATATTTACAATGGGATATGATCAGACTTTTTATGTCCCAGAAATTAATGGAACCATAATAAATAAATAGACATTGTAAACAAATAAAATGGTTATTTTCCTAAAGTGAGCGAAAAACGTATCTTTAAAGACTGGGTCATCTTAGATGCCAAGATAAAATATGTATTCACCATCTCACAGAGTTTACTCAGCCTAGGATTTTGGGTCCACAAAGTAGGCCATTGAGGTTGCACAAATAGAGGCGTCAGACCAGAACAAGGCATGTGGCAGTCCCACGCTCCCCTCTGCTGACTCTAGCACACTTAGATTGGAGTCAGTTCTGGAAAGTATGTGGAGAGAAGCAGAGACTCTCCAGCTGTGCTCAGAGGAGAATACCCCAGACGGTGAGAATGTTAGAAACCATTTCACAAGAGGAGAAGGAGGGAACACAGATGTTTAACTGAGAGGGGGAATGGGAGTGCAGGTTGGTGACAGGAATATCACACCACCCTAAATGCAGGAAGGGTTGTCCTGTGAAAGAGGGAATAGATTAGTTTTGTATGGTTCCAGGGATGGGGAATGAACCAATAGATGAAAACTACGCAGATACGGATTTTAACTCAAGTTTTAAAAGGTCAGTTTTTAACAAGCACATTCAGTATCTCAGAAACGATCCTAAATGCTTTAAAAAAGTATTCTATTTAATATCATAACCACCTTGTGGTTATATACTGTTATTGTTCACAGATAAGGAAACCGAGACAGAAATATTAGGTAACTCACTTGAGTCACATAGAAAATAAATGGACGACCAGAGATTAAAACGTCACTTTTAAGAGTTGTGCAATGCCGCCTCTGTACAAGCCACACAAAGGTGTAATGAGATGACTCAATAGAAACTAAAACTTTCTCCTAGCCATCACTGAGTTCTTTTGTAGGTCACTTGATATATTGTGTCTAAAATAAGGCCTTCCTTGACCTAGGTTAGTTGTCCCTGTTAGATTTAAGATATCCCTGTTAGGGTTTCCCATAATACACTGTTAATTCCATTTTATAACATTTATCAAACTTTACATTCATTGTTAATTTTTGACTTTCTCACTAGATTCTAAGCCATCTTGTTCATCAACATATCCTAGTGTCTAGACGAGTGCCTGACTCAGAACCTGTGTTTAATATTAGTCAGGGTTATCAAGAGAAACAGGACTAATAGAGAGAGAGAGAGTGTGTGTGTGTGTGTGTGTGTGTGTGTGTGTGTGTGTGTGTGTGTGTGATAGAGAAAGATAGAGAGAGAGATAGAGATAGAGAGAGAACGAGACAGAGAGCAGGCAGGGTGGCGTGGAGATTTAAGGAGTTAGTTGACACAATTGTGAGGACTGGCAAGTTCAAAATCTGCAGGGCAGGTGGCAGGTTGGACACCTAGGGAAGATTTGATGGTGTAGTCTAGAATCTGAATAGTCTGGAAGCAGAATGCCTTCTTCCTTAGAAGACCTCCTAAGGCCTTCAACTGATTGAATGAGGCCCACTCATATAATGGAAGGTAATTTGTTTTACCCAAAGTCTACTAATTTAAATTTTAATCACATCTTAAGAAGACCTTGCAGCAGCAATGAGGCTGATGTTTGATCATATATCTGGCACCACAGCCTAGCCAAGTTTACACATAAAATTAACTCTTATAGTAGCTGTTTCTGAATGAATGAATGAATAGTAAGCTATACAATTATGAAGACGCTCAAGTTAAGATGGGGCAACATTTCATAAATACTTTTCAAATATCTAATGAATTAGATTAATTATGAGGTTTTTTTTATTTCCTGTACTTCACGAGAATTTTTAGAAGAGGAGAAAATAATTTTAGCATTTCAATGGTAGCCAAGCTATTCTTGTAATTTTTATACAATGTATTTATGATGGCACATAAATTCTTAACAATTTAGATTTTTTTACTAAATAAATTATTTTGTAAACAAATTTTTATTGAGTGGCTGTCTATACATAGGTGCTATTGTAAACAAAGCAGACAACAATCCCTGCCTTTGGACAGTTTATATTATAGTAGGAAGGTGAGGAGAATGACAATAAACAATAGCTAAGTAAACTGTATAGAATGTCACATGATGATATAGTATAATAGAGACAAATGAAGTAGGGAAGGAAATAGAAAGTATGGGGATTGAGGTGGAAGCAGGAAGGTGCCATTTTTAATAGGAAGGTCAAGGAAGACCTCACTAGGCAATAAAATTTGAATAAAAATCTAGAAGCAAGTCACTAACTTATTTGGGAACAGAAGAAACATTTCAGGCAGAAAAAAAAATAGCAAGTGCAAAGGCTCTGAGGTAAGTTTATCAAGCTTGATCAAGAATAACAAGAAGGCCAATGTGTCTGAACTATAGTAATCCCTTCTTATCTACAGGAGATACCTTTCAAGACTCAGAGTGAATACGTAAAACCACAGATCATACCAAACCCCATATATACTGTTTTTTCCTATACTTACATTCCTATAATAAGGTTTAATTTATAAATTAGCACAGTGAGCTATTAACAACAACTAATAATAAAATAGAACAATTATAATAATAGCCTATTAAAAAAGTTAGTGTGAGTGTAGTCTCTCTCTCTCAAAATATTTTATTGTACTATACTCACCTTTTCACTTAAAGAAAACATTTTATGGCTTTTCTTTGGCATATCGAAATGCCAGCACCACCATTCTTGCAATTTGGGGCCATTATTAAGTAAAATAAGGGTTGCTTGAACACAAGCACTGTGATATTGTGATAGCCAATCTGATGATGGTGACAGTGATTAATGGGTAGGTAGCATATCCAGTGTTGAAATGCTGGACAAAGAGATGATTCATCCAGCTGGGCAGGATGGGATGGGGTGTGCATTATGAGATTTTAGCACGCTACTCAGAACAGTGTCCAATTTAAATTTTATAAGTGTTTTATTTGGAATTTTCCATTTAATATCTTCAGACCACAGTTGACTGTGGTGAAATGAATCCTTAGAAAGTAAAACAGACAAGGCAGGACTACTGTAGATACCAGAACCAGAGGGATCACAGGGTCTTGAAAGTATAGGGCCTTATGTGGTTATAGGAGGTTATGAGGGTTTCGACTTTGAGTCATGAATAAATGGGAGCCACTGAAGGGTCTTGATCAGTGGACAATATGATCTGACCTACATACTTACGGGACCACTCTAGTAGTAATGTGGAGAATATATCAGGAAGCCATATATATTTTGCATTTATCCAACAGTTAAATAAGTTCCCAGCTCTTGGTTCCCTACCAGGACCACCGTTCAAGTTTATATGGTGTCATTTTGTTTGGTTTTGTTTTAAATAAGTTTACTGAGCATAATTGACATAAAATAAACTGCAAGTATTTAAAGTTTACAAATTGATAAGATTTGATATGTATATAAACCACCACCATCTTCGACATAGTGAAATATCCTAGTTACTCTTACGATGTGTTTTATTTTACTAATTGCATCACCCAATTGCTATTTTAAAAGTGGAGTGGAGTGGGTGGTGTGTGGAGTAAAGGCAGTGGGTATTTGTTCTATATCCTTGCCAAGAACCCAGAGATCATTCCACATAACTGTTGTGATGGGTTTCCTTCCTCCTTTGCTTACTTTAGGAATACCTAGAAGGGTATTTATAGAGCCAATTTCAACTATTTCAAAAACTTTCATTGCATTTTGAAAGGTGTGGCCTACAGTTCTGAGCAGAAAGAGAGAGCAACCTGTGTTTTATGTGGCAAATATTTCTTGCCAAGATTGTTTAATGGAAGCACATCCAGCCTTTTGCAGCTATTTTGGTCCTGTTATAGGGTAAGTAAGCTATTTGGTTTGGAATTGCCTAGGTTTCTGACAGACAATTATAAGCCAATTAAAACGATGAAAGATGTGACAGAAGAAGGAATTTTTTTTCCCCTCTGAGGAATAAAGGCATTCCAAATTCTGCACCATTACACTTGGCAAAAATTCTCCCCTTAAAGCTAATTAAGAAATGTGGGTGGGTTGTTTTTAACTTCCTTAATTCTACCTTTGATTCTCCTCCCACCTCACCTCTCATCCCTGAGTAGTAATATATTTTCTTACTAGGTAAGGGGAAATTCCCAAATAACTTAATAACATACCTTGCCAATATTATCCACAGCACTTTGGAATTTCCTTCTGCCAAATGTGCTGCCTCGCCAAGTTCTTCCTCAGGCCCAGCCAGATAGTGGCTTCTTCTTCTCTTATTCTGCTATGACTCTTTATATATTTCATGACATTTATTATTACCCAAATAGTTAAACAAAAATTATTTTCTCAAGCTCAGATCCATCCATCCATCCATCTATATATTCACCTATAAAATTTTTGTTGAATAATTATGTACTGAACATCAGTCAGGGTCCCAGTGGGAAACCTATGGCATATACAAATGAGGTGATTTGAAAAAAAATTAATATAGGGATGATATAGAAAACCTAAGAAGAATTAGTGGAGAATTCTGGATATAGTAACAATAGTATTCATTACCACTCCTAATACTAAAGGAGCAAGAAGAGAGAGATACTAGAACCAGAGACAGATAGGAAAGAGGGAGAAACTGACTAGTCAGGAACCTTGGCCTCTGGTCAATGGATGAAGCCAACCTATAACATCCTGCCTATAAGACGCCTAGGGAATAAGTACCCCAAACTTACTCTCTTCCTTTTCTCCTTCCAATCTCTTGCCATACTCTCCCTTGACAAAATTCATGGAGAAACAGGGCAAAAGAAAGCCTATTACTGTCAATCATACAAGTCAGCCTTCCAGGGGACAGAGGCTGGTAAAGAGTGGATCTGGAGGGCAAACACCTGCACAGCTGCTTTGTGACAAAGTATATTGAACTACTTCCCAAGCAAATATAGTTAGGTATCCTATAGGAATGTAAATTCAACTGGTAAAAAAAAATAATTCTTTTATTCTCACAAAGTTCTTCATCTATTACCAATCTTGGTGCCACCATTTTCCAAGTCACCTAAATCAGAAACATTGCACCTGGGCTTCATTCTATACTTTTTCTGTATCTTAGCTCCTGCCCATCCCCCCTCGGTTATATCACTAAGAACTACTAATTTACCCCTAGAATGATCTATATCTGTATTCTCCTGTACATCCTACTATCATTGCCCTAACATAGCCTTTACGTCTATAATTTATCTGATTTATTGCGCAAGCAATCTACCATTCTCTGATTCATCCTTCATGTTGCCACCATAGTATCTTTTCTAAAACATAATTCTTCTTACTTATCTATTGTGTTTCTCCTGGCTGATTATAAGCTCCATCTTTTGTTTACTACTCTATTCTCAAATGTATGGCATCACGTGGGTGCTCAAATGTTTGCTGAATTTGAATATGCCATGTCACTCCTCCGCCTAAATACTAAATGACTCCCATTGTGTATGGAGTTATTTAATCATCATCAATATTAACAACTAATATTTATCAAGTACAGGGACATGATTAATGCTCACAACTATGAAGTAGGGACTATTACTAAATTCAATTTATATATGAAGAAACTGAAAGTCAGAGATTGATATGGTGAATGAGAAAAAACTCAGAGGACCTATGGGAGAGCAGAGTCATGGGATGAAAGAAGCCTGGACCTGTGAATCACTATATGGTGAGCTGCCATCCAAACTCTTATTATTAAATGGTCATAAGGGAAAGAAATACATTGTTATCATATTGAGCCTCTAATATTTAAATATTGATTTTATGACAGTTAATCTGTCATGACTAATGTAATCACTACTCAGGATAAACTTGTATGTGAAAAATCTATGTATGTGAAAATGACACTAAGAAAGACAGCTAACAAAATTATCATATGGGAGTTAATTTCTTTGGTTTAAATAAAATAACTCCAAAATGGTTAATTAGATCCCCAAAAAAGTAAAAGAAGAAATTTTTCCATGTGAATGATAAATTATTGAAAAGAAACCTAGAAAGAAAAATCAAGATGGAGATATTAAAAAAGAAAAATTAATTAACATTGCAAATCCAACATGGAAATACAGCTATTGATCCATTAATTGATCTAATATTGAAGGACATCTTGGTTGCTTCCAAGTTCGGGCAATTATGCGTAAAACATCTGTGTGCAGGTTTTTGTGTGGACGTAAATTTTCAGTTCCTTTTGAGTAATGACCAAGGAGTGCAATTGTTGACTATATACAGTCACAAGTATGCTTAGTTTTGGAACACATTGCCAAACCATCTCTCAAGGCATCTGTGTCTTTTGCATTCCCACCAGCAATGAATGAGCATTCCTTTTGGTCCACATTCTCGTCAGCATTTGGTGGTGCTCATGTTCCAAATTTTGGCCATTCTAGTAAATATTAGTGGTATCTCATTGTTGTTTTGATTTGCATTTCCCTAATGATATATAATGTGGAGAAACTTGTCATCTGTATATCTTCAGTGAGATGTCTGTTAAGATGTTGGTCTATTTTTAAATTAGGTTATTTGATTTTTTATTGTTAAATCTTGTGAATTCTTTATGTATTTTAAGTAACAATCCTTTATCAGTTATGTCTATTGCAAATATTTTCTCTGTGGCTTATCTTCTTATTCTCTTAACATCAATTTTTCAGGCAGAAGTTTTAATTTTAATGAAATCTTATGTTATTTTTGCTAGAAAACAGAATTCAACTGTACATTTTTAATATTAATTTTAAGTTCAAATTAGTAAATTTAAAAATCTCACTGGCTTTATTCAATAATTCATGATTCAGCAGCATCCAATCTACTAGATAGAAAAGAGCTCCGAGGAACTGTACAAAATGAGAGACTTTCATAGGCAGATGGGAGCAAAACAAGGAAGTAAACTAGGCAAAAAAAGCAAGATTACTTTTCTTTATAGGATGGCAGGGGTCTATCAGATTACCTAACTAGTGCTAATCAGGTGATTCTGAGTTGATTGGTTCAAGATTCCTTTTCTGGGTGAGCCGAAATTGTAATTAAGTCTTGGTTTGCTGATGTGAGTTTAGCCTAAGCAGCTCCATTTTGGACTTGTAGTCTGGTTTTAGCAATTCTTTCACGGATCATGCTTTTGGTGTTGTATGTCAATATAGCTGCTGAAATGCCTTTTAAAATCCTTACTAGATGAGTGAACCTCTTTGGACAACATTGAATATAGCAACAATGAATTAAGTAAGAATACAGTTCAAATATATATATGCATGTCGTAAAACTGATATATTAGAAAGTCTTCAATATCTCCTATATATATCATATACAAGTATTTATGTCCTATGAGAATCCCAAAAGACAGAACTAACACAAATGCTGCAGAAAAGATATTAAGAAATATTGGATAAGATTTTTAAGATATATTGGCTAAGAAATGTCCACCAAGGTATGAGTCTCATATTTAAAGTGATCTCCAATGTGAATAGCATAAATAAAAATAAGTCCATGCCCAGATACATCAAAGATAAATTAAAAAAATTTAAAGCCAATAGAGTAAAAAAAAAAAAATAGAAAGATTAACTACAAAAGTGACAATCATTCTGATTACAGACTTTTCCTCAACAACAATAAAAACCAAAGACAATAGAGTAACATTGTCAACATGCTGAGGAAAAACAACAGTCTTAAAAATAAGATATACATAAAATACAAATTATTATTCAAAGTAAGGAGGAAAAACAATTTCAGGCATACAGAGACTAAGATCCTTACTTTAAAAAGTAGTAAAAAATATTATTCTGCAAGAGGAAGGATTTATCTGGGGAATATGAGAATAGTCTAACAAAAGATTGGCAAGACATTTTTGGAAAAAAATATGGACACAAAAGAATTTCTAAATTACTGGAGAAATACTATAAAGTTGGTGATTCTCTCAAAATTCATCTGTAAATATATTATGATACTGAATAAAAATTTCATAGCTATTTTAAAAATGAAACTTCGCAAAATCACTATAACACCAAATGGAAGAATAAGAACAGAGGATAGCCAAGATAATTTGAAGAAGAAGAATGTGATTGCATTTGTCCTACTAGCTATTAAGACAAATTTTTAAGCTGTAGCTATTAAAACAGAGTGGAATATGCCCAGGAATAGACAAGCAAAGCGATGGAACAAATTAGAAAGCTCAGAAGCAAATACATATGTAACACAGATGGTGTCTCATATCAGTGGAGAAAGAATAGTAGTAACATGACTATTTTTAAAATCTTAGTAGCATGCATTTATCTCATATTATTCTTTGTACATACATTTTAACTTAGAGGAACATAATAGGAAGTTGAGTTCTGTCATAGACCAAGCTATTCTTTCTTATCAATATTTAATAATAATCTAATGTATTGATTTTTGCTTTTCTCATTCCTTGGTTTATCTCTCAATTGATTGGGAACTCAGGGATGAGGAGGAAGGAAACTGTGACTAAATATCAACTAAAATCTTTTCTGTAAAATGAGGATAATATTACTACTTCAATGAGTGCTATGAGATTTAAATGTGTTAAGATATGTCAAATGCCAAGAGCAGTCCTAGCTTAATAAATGTTAGCTATTAAAGTTATCACATCGCACTCTCTTGTTTGAGCCACTATTTTATTGTTGCAGTGTCCTGACCATTTCTTATGAACTCCAAGCATTTCACCACTTATGTAAATTCTAGAGTAACCTATGTCCTTCCCAATCACCAGCTTTACATATTTTAAGAAAGAAAGTTGGGACCACTTTATCATAATTTATCTAGACAATGTAACTACTTTTACAATTGGGCAATATGCCCCTTATAGTCAACAAGTTTTTTTCTAATTCTGTGCTCCAAGTTACATATGCACATTAAACTATATATTTTCCATCCATACATGGTGTTTAGACCATCAAATAAAAATTTTCTTTTAATATTTGTCACTTCTTTGAGTTACACATATTTTCCCCTGGATTTGTTTGATGCTGTTGAAAATAATTTTCATTATTCTATTTGTTGCATTATTTCATTTTATGTCATTAGAAATAATGAAGTAACAGGCCTTTGGAGAATCTATGGGAATAAATTAATTTGTCACCTCCTTTCTCACTGAAAGTCAGGATGTTAAAATATATCTATTAACTATCAACTTGATGCCTGGGAGCAAGTATGGGCTTGAGAGCATTATTTGTATTATGTTTTATTTCAGTGTACTAGATTTTATGTATTAAACTGTGCTTTGTTTCCTTAGCAAAAATAATGCTTTGTGTTTTTCAAAAGCAACATATTTGATATTCCTGAAAGGATTGCCTTCTTGGGTACAATGTCTCAACAAGTAAATTGATTAGAAATTGATCATGTCAGAGAAATCTAGAGAGAGATATAAAACTTAGAAATATGTTTAAGGTATACATTCAGTACAAAGCAGGAAGTGATTCAGTTTTCAACAGACATCAGACACAACTTGACAGAGAATCCAGAGATAAGAGAGTTTTAAAAAGTAAATAGAAGTTCATTAAGTAGACTGAGTCATTAAAAACATGTCCAAAAGAATTGAATTGTGAAATAATATACTGTTTCTGAAAATTAAGACTTCACACATACACTATACTAACTAACTATAATTGTATGTATGTGTATTTAAAATATATTTCCCATATAGGTACTGGTTAACTTACTGCATAAAAAATTACCCCAAAACTCAGTGGCTAAAAACAATAGTCATTTATTATTGCTCGTGTGTCTGCAAGTCCATAAGAAGTCTGGTGACAATTGTCTAGGCTGGGTTCAGGTAGGGCAATTTTACTCTATGTTTCTCATTCTCCTCCTTTGACCAGTGGGCTGACTGGGCATGTCCTATATCATGGTGATGGCAGACATGTGAGGGAGCTAGTGGAAACACTGAAGCTTTTAAAACCTAGGCCCTATTCTGGTATACTCATTGCCATCACTCGTCATTGTGCTGGGCAAAGTTACATGGCCAAATCTCAAGTCAAGGGACAGAAAAGTACACTCTACCTTTGGTGAGGCACTGCAAGAATGTCCAAAGTGGGATGGGTAAAGAATCAAGGCTATTAACAGACTCCTTCTTCATATCCCCAGGTATTTGCTGTAGATGAGAACAAAAGACGTGGAGAGAAATCTATTACTTAAAGACCCAACTATAGAAGACCATTTATAATAGAAGCCACAGGCCAAGGGAAACTGTTATAATCAGGCATGGGCTTAAGTTTGAACTTCCTGACAATCAAATGGAAAAAGAAAAAGGAAAAAAAAATGTTTCTGTGCAAAAGGCAAAGAAAAGAAAATGTCTGAGAAAAGGAAAAACACCAACTTGTAAAAACTAAATATATACACAGATGTCTAACTCACCAACATATTTACTCTCTGTACATGCATTCCCATACATTCTGTGTGGTTAGAAGATGGACTGTTACCTATAACAAGATAAATTTTTAATTTAAGTAATCTTATTTATAACTATCATTCATTTTCATTCATTCTCTCCCTCTGTCCCTGTCTGTCTGTGTGTATGTCTCTCTGCCTGTCTGTCTGTCTCTTTCTTTCTCAAAAACTCAGTAACCTTTGCATGAAGGGTCGTTAAAAGGAATGGACCATTCCTTTTACCTCCAAAGAGTACCCTACTTTTCAACCAAGAGGGACCAGACAAAGATAACCAGGCAGATTTTTTCTTATTTCTAGTGTCTGATGGGAAGACAAAGACGTCTGGTACTTTAGCCAAGTTGTCTGCCAACATTTCACTTTCTTACTTGCTGTTAGTTGCCTGGTGGCAAGGAAAAAGCCAAACAAAACACCCACAAAATCTGGACCTTCCCCCTCACCCCCCACTTAATAAATATTTTAGTCTCTGTTGCCTCACATCCTGTGTGAGTTGGTATGAGAACCAGCTTGGTTATTTTATATGGAAACAAACACTTAGATATGTGCCTTTGGGCAAATATCTGAAACAATGGTGATGCTTTATATGTGTACACTGTTTTTAACTTTCTCAAACAAGTGGCAACATGATGAAATTGAAAGTTTTGAATCTGTGATGGCCTCTGTTAGTAGCCTAATTGCTAACTCTTTGTGAAGCTGAAACATCAGTTAATACACTTGAATCTCAATTTCTTTATTTGCAAAAGTGACAACAATATCTACCTCAAAGCATGGTTATAAGGATTAACGTTGATATTTGTATGTGTGGTGCATGTGTGTGAGTGTGTGTGTGTGTGTGTGTGTGTGTGTGTGTGTGTGCGCGCGCACGTGCACATGTCTATCTGCAGGGATCAGGGCGGTTGCACATATTAGGTATTCAACAGATGTTTGAATCCTTTTGCATTTGAAGTTTGACCCTTTCCCCATATACCTTCCTTATTCATTGACCGAACACATGCATATTAAACAAATTAAGTTAAACCAATAAGAAAACTGAACTATAAAATAATTGGGTTTCCAGTGGTCATACAGGAGAAAGACTCAAGGCAAGAAGCCAGATTGCTTGGTTCTCAATTCACTGTTTATTCTATTGTTATACTTTCCATTCATTTAGTTGTTCATTCATTATTCATTTGCACCCTCTCTATACCAAACACTGTGCTAGACACTGTACATTTAAATTGGTAAAAGAGATGTACCTGCTGTACATTTAAATAAAGTCTAGAGGAATATAAAAAAGGGGAAAACAATTATGTTACTTTGCATATTTGTAACACATTAATTTAATAATTGTATTTAATGTATTAAATTGCCTCATATATTTATAATAACTATAATAAAGCTTATAATAGAGAATTTGGTAAAAGATCAAGAAGAAAAAAACTAATGTGATTTTGAGAGAATAACTGTTTTCATGGTTCTCTTTCTAAAAACTTCTTATGACCATCTAGCTTAGTTGGGACCTGGGTCTTAATAAACGTCACACCTTTCAAAAAGTACAAATTGACAATCATCTGAAAGGGAATTTTGTATGTTAAGTCTATAGAAATAAGTTTAAGCCATCATTGGTTTTTAGAAGTTGTTTAGAATGATGAAACATTAAAAATATTTCCCATTAACTGAAATCTTAGTAAGAAAATAATATTATCATAAAAAAAGTCTGTAAATACTTTGTTCCCTCTGCCTTACTTGTTCTCTCTTCTACCTTCCCCATATCTACCCTCTTTTCAGCTGACTTCTGCTCACTCATTTTTGATGTCTAAATTTAGGTGTTATCTCTTATAGTTAACCTCTTCTAGTTCTTGTGGGCTTTGAATTATTTATTTGGCTACCTTAGAGTTATATTGCATGTAAAATGATTGTAATCAAGGCTATCACATACAATTGTTTAGCCAAGTTGTCTGCCAACATTTATTTAAATTAGTTTTAAGTATACTACACCTTGTAATCTACGTGAATGGCACCCCTAGTATTGTGAAATGTATAACCTGCACTGCTATTGAGATGTGCTTGAATTAAAACAAGCAGGAGAATTTCTTCTTTCCTCAGCTGCCACTTTAATTTTATTAAACTCTTTTTAAGAGGTAATTATAACAGTTATTTTTAAAATTACTGAAAATGTAATATTCACACAATATAAACGGGTGTACATCGCTCTTATCCTCTGCTCTCCTGGGCTCTTCCTCAAAAGTAATCACTATTAACTATTTCTTGTTTCTCTTTCTCCACTGTATAATGTTAAACAGCCTTTTAAGTTTTGGTAATAATTAACTTTAAAAATAAACACCTAGAATGTTTCCACTTTGACATCATTTACAAATTTCTTTAGTCTTGCTGGAATGCCCTTTCTTTTTCTTTTATTTATTATTATTATTTTTTATTTTTTAAATTTATTTATTTAAATTAGTTTTAAGTATACACTACACTGGTTAGACATCTATATAGTTCATAAAATGATCCCCCCAATTGCTCCCTCCCTCTCCTGGCCCTCCACTTAGCCATCATATTAATGCTAACTGCATTCTCTCTGCCATGCTCCCCAAACCCATGACCAACTATCAATTGCTAATTTGTACTTCTTTAACCTGTTACCCCATTATTCCAAGTCCCTTCCCCTCTGTCCATCACCAAACTGTCCACTATATTTGTGAGTCTGTTTAGAATGCCTTTTCTTTCCTTGACTTTCTGGTAAACTCCATTCTATCATTCAATCTCAATCGAGGCATCTATACCTATACAAGTAACTGATGACATCCCCACTCAGACCACTCCCAGACACACATATCCACCTTCCACATTTCTTATGTCTCAAAAGCAAATCACTGATCTTCTCTGCAACTGTATCCTCTCTGATGCTCCCTTGCTTAGTGAGAACTACCTTCCATCCAACCAAGCAAGTCAGAAACCTGGAGTCATCTCAGATACTTCCCTCTCCCTTATGGTCACATCCTCCCCATCCTCCAAGTTCTGTCAATTTTACCTTTTCACTTTCACTTCAATGACCTTCTCTTTCTACTTACACAACTACCAACAATCTGAACTACCATCATTTCTTATCTCAACTATTATTATTACTTTGTCACAAATACACTGATATCCAGTATCTTACCCTGATCCTTCTCACACTGCAGTCTGAAAGATCTTCTGGAAATTCAAATTCAGTATGTCGCCTCTCTTCTTAATCACTTTTCCTATTATAGTATCCTATTAACTCATTCCTTAACATAGCGCTATGAGGCCCTGTGTGATCTGGTGCCTTCCAAATTTCCTGACTGCTCTCTTTCCAGTGCTTACTTGTATTATTCTCCATGTTAGCTACTCTGTTCATCTTTTAGTTTGCTGCTGATTATTACAATTATGAACATAGTATTACTCTTGGAACAAGTTTCAATGAGGAGTGACAAGCGAGACTTCATGTCTCCCTTCTCATCCAGGTATGCTCATGTGCCTCCTCAGAAGTTCATTCCAGTGAGGTCACTCATTGTGTCAGTGTTGGCGCTTGGGCATGGCCCAACCAAGAAGACGGTATGGAACATGCACCTTATGCTACAATTGGCTAAGGCACAATTTAACAGGAGCAAATGTTATGCAGGAGGTTCATGATAATAACATTTAGTTCCCTCTCACTGAGGAGAAATGCCTTAACCAGGTAAGCCTAATAGATCTATTTCTGTTTGGTCTGGTTTCAACTCCTCTTTACTGTATCAACCAAATTCTTCTGATCTCTTTCTGAGTTTTCTCTTATTATGGACCTAAGACTATTCATTTTGAAGTGCTGATTATTTGTAACATAGCTCTCCATATTATTTTACAGAAAACACTTAACCTTTGCTCGTGTTGTTTTTTAGTATTTACTTCAAACATTAAGGCTTCTATAACAAATTGATAAAGAGACTTCATTTGCTTCTAAGATGCTAATGGGTGATAGGTAGAAAATTACTAATTTATGAGTCTTGATCCTGCATATCGGATCTAACAGCTTTTTGGTAGTCTGTGTCTACCAAAGGCCAGCTGTCTTGTTATTTTTCCTTTAGGGTTTAGTATGTGATTTTCTGTCCCAATATCTTTTTAAAAAATTATTTCTCTCTCTCTCTCTCTCTCTCTCTCTCTCTCTCTCTCTCTCTCTCTCTCTGTGTGTGTGTGTGTGTGTGTGTGTGTGTGTGGTGTGTGTGGCAGGAGAAAGTATTTTAGACTCCTTGAGTTAGGAAGGGTAAGTTCCTGACTGAGGTCCAATATTAAAACAGACCCTTCCCATTGGGAAGTTACCTGGACAACATTAAATTTCTCATGCAGCATCATTAAACATCATCCTTGTTGCCTAGTTCATGCTTTTATTAACTAGTCCGTGCTAACAGTCTTGTGGGTTATAGTTCTGTGTGACTGCCAAGTGAATGTTATTTCCATTATAGTACATTTCGTTATGTTCTCTAAGAGGAAATGTTTTAAATGATGCCAAGTGAGAACTTAACAATTATGTTTTTCCTTGAATTTGCTATTTTTTAAGGATAGTTTTTTTTCTTCTAGTTAGTAAATTGTCATTAATTGTCACCTTCACTTTGGTATCTCACATTTTCTACTTTTCCAAATTATAGAATTTTCAAGACCTAGTTTTTGGAGAGTTTTTTGTTCATTTTTATGTACTTCGTTCATAAGAGTAGCTAGTGTCACTTAATAACAACTGTATACTTTTCTAGCTTTGGATGGTTCTTTGTTTAAGAGGTGTCAGTAGTTTCCTTTTATTTAAATTTTTAATAACCTCACAGATTAATATGATTTCCTTGAGAGAACAAGAATGGACTTTTTCTATTTGATCCTTGGGATCCAAAAACCTAGGCACAGTTTGTTTTCTATAAATATTTGTTACTTATTCTCACTTCAAGTGAAAAAATACCATCAAATCAGTCCTAAAATATGCAAAGTGATGAAAGCTGAAGGAGGGAGAGTGGTTTGTGGTAAGCAGTGTAGTATATGCAATGTACAAAGGGATTAAGAACATGGACTTTAGAGCCTTATAGTCCCAAGAGCAAATCCTGGCTATGCTACCAGGTAATTATGTGGCCTGGGTAAGTTAATGGCATCTCTAAGCCTTTGTCTTCTCATCTGGAAAATGCAGATAATGATATATATCTTATAGAGTTGTTATGAAACTGAATGAGATAATGCATAGAAGTCTAAGCATAAAACCTAGTTCATAGTAAACACTTAACATATGATATATATTGTGTCAATATTAGTACTTTTAGTAGTAATAATGTTAATATTGATGGAGTAATGCCTTTGCAGCAGCCTCTAATTCTGATAGCTATTAGTTTTGTGTCCTGTGTCAGGTAAGGTCCTTTGAGAAGCAGTTGGTAACATAGGATGTGAATGAGACTTATTCAGGAGGAACAATCATAAAGGATAAAGATGGAGGGAACAGGAGAGGGTAGCTGATACCTTTGCAAGGGGAGTGGGAATGAAGGAGCATCAGATAGGGAGATCTCTGACTACAGTTTGAGTACAGTTCTAAGAAAGCTCTGGCCAGGCCAATGCAGAGTCTAGGGCAAAAGTTGAAGGAATCCCATACTGTGCAGGCGTGGACTGGTTCTAGTGCCACTGCTGTGCTCAGTCACTGCCTTGGAGCATCCTGGGTGAAGTGTGGCCTAAGTATGAACACCAACATAGACCTGAAGATCCAGCAGCATTATCATCTACACTGTACGTAGCAGTTTTTCTTGAATGAAGATCTGAGCAATGCACCTCCATGCCAACCACTTGGTCTTAGATTCATTATTCCACCTACTAGAGACTCAGTCTGTCATCTGTGTCATGAGGAACAAAATAAATACTCCATGGAGTTAGTGCAAGATTTTACTTAAGATGATTTATATGGAGTATCTGGAACATAGCAAGTATTCAGAAAATGTTCATTCCTTTACTCTGCCCCACCTCATCTCCTGGTTTTACCTTCTTTCATTAACTTCCATCCATTAAGGAGAGACTTCCAATCTTTTCTGAATATTCTAGTGGCTCCTGAGAATAACTCAACATTTTAAAATCCTCACTTTTGTCTCGGTCATCCAATCTTGGCCAAAAGTACTAGAATTGAATTATCTGCATAATGACTCTGGCCACCTTCTTCCTTTATCTAGATAGAAAAAGTCTCAGAAAGAAAAAAAAAAAAAGAACAGAGAAATGAAAAGCAATTCATATTTGGCATTAGTTTCTTTTTCCTTTAGGGAATAAAGCTAGCTTTTCTTTGAGATTAAATACTTTATGGGAACACTATGTCTTGATGCTTTATCCTATTCAAGTCATTGGGGGCACATTCAAGAAATAAAACTCTTTAAATTGGAGAATATGAGCCCATTGGGGAAGATCACTATCTTGAGCCTATTGGAATTCTCAGAAAGAAACCCTTCAGAGTTGTAGCCCACCAATAGACCACACAAAGGGGCAGCGGCTGAAATAATTACATATTACATAAAAAAATTGAAAAACATAAAACATAAATAATACAATTGGAATTCTACAGAAGAATTTTTTATAAGCTGTGGCAAGCAAAGATATAAATACACATAGTTTTGAAATGATTCTTTCTATATACAATCTTCTAAAAATTATATTTGGGAGAAACTCACATTTCTTTTGCTTCTGCTTGATTATAACATATCCCAAAGGTGTTGTGTAGCCTCAAAGTCCTTCCATAGAGAACCTTTCACTCTCCCAGCTCCAAATATCACCAATTTAAATTGATTATTTTCCAAAGGTTTCACAATGTTGTGTGGTTTTTTTGAGAACCTTGACATATAAACTAAATGAAAAGTTTAATATTATTCTCTTCGGAAAGTTTCTCAATAAAGCGTCTTTGTTCTATGGCTGGCTTAGCAAAGCCAGTCTTGTCTGTATTTGTTCATTCTGGATATTTATTTGAATCAAGTGGTGTTGAGATTCATTCTATGAGATGAGAAGGGAGAGCATTCAGGTATGTGTGACGGCTTGTTGAAACTCTACATGGTCAGATTTCCTGTGAAAAACCTTCAAAATTTTCTAATGACTTACAGAAGAAAGCCAGATTATTTGGCCTAAGCTTCTTTTGTAAAAAGTGACATATTTCAAAACACTAAATAATACAATGAATAATATAAGTACCCATGTATCTATAACTCAGCCTTGCCAGATGTTAACATTTTGCTACAATTGCATCAAGTCTTTTTAAAAATGACATTTAAAATAAGAGATAGGTTGGCAGGCCACTGTGATACCCTCCTTCATCTGACACCATTACCGCCTTTCCCAGAGGTAAACAGTTCTCTGATTTTGATGTGTGTCATGACTGCACCTGTTTTTGTATTTCTACTATAAATGAAATATATCCAAAAACAATTCATGGCATCCTACAGGTTTTAACATGTATAAAAATGTTATGTTCTATATATCCAACTGAAATTTGTGGTATGAGAGAGAGATACATTTTAATTTTTCTTTCTAAATGAGTAACTTTCCCAACCTTTCTGTGTGCATAGGTTATAACTCATTCTATTGCCTTTTAAAGATTTGTTCAGGTTTTTTGTTTTTTTGTTTTTAAATTTCCTCTTGGGTTTGTTATGTAAGTTATGTTCATCTAGGAAATGGTTTATTTTTTCTCAGATTTTCAAATTTATTAATATAAAGTTGTCCATAGAATTGCTTTAATACTTTTCACTCTTTATTATTTTTATAGTTTTATCCACTTTTTCACCTATTATTAACTTTGTTTACTCCCTTTGTTTCCTGATAACTTTTCTAGAGGATTTTACTTTAAATTCATGTTTTAAAATGAATAACAGTTCTAATTTTAATGATCTTGAATATGGCTTTGTTTTCTATTTATTTAATTTTTTATACTTTATATTTTTTCTTTTGGGTTTGTACTTTTTAAAATGTTTTAATTTTTTGAGTTTGAGTTTAGCATTCTAATTTTCAGAGTTATTTTATAATACAGCAATCTAAAATTATAAATTTTTTAATAACAACTGTATTAGCCAATTTTCACTAGTTTTGACATTATCATTCACAAAGCTTATATTCTCTGGTAGGGTGGTAGAAGGTGGTAGACATAAATAAATGAATAAATAAGTAAAAATATTTTATAAATGATAGTGCTGTGGGAAAAAAATGAGTAGAGAAAGGGATAAGGAGTGCTGAGTAGAGAGGGGGCTCTGTGATTTTAAATTGAATTATTAATCAAGGCCTCACACACAAGGTGATATTTGTGCAAAGACCTGGAGGAGGTGAGGAAGAACCTATGCAGATATCTGTGGGAAGAGCTTTCAACCAGAGGAAACTGCAAGATCAAAAATTCTGAGATGAAAACATGATGAAAATGTTTGAGAAATAGCAAGGAAGTGGTATGGATGGCTGGAGCAGAGTGCACTAGACAGAGAGTTAGCAGGGCACACCTCAAAGGGCTGTACTGGCCATTGTGAGTACTTCTATCATTATGGATAGGAAGACATCGAAAGGGTTTCAGCAGAGGATTGGCATGCTATAAAATGACTTGCTTTTTAAGGTTCAGATGTTGAGAGCACTCTCTAGGGGCAAGGGCAGAAGCAGGAAGGTTAGGTAGGAGGCTATTGAAATAATCCTGGTGAAAGATGATGGTGAATTGAATTATAGTCATTGTGGTAAGTGAAGTTAATAAAAAAATGGAAAAATTTTAGTTATCATCTTTCAAGTATTACTTCCCCTGCCATTTCTGTTTGTGCTATTATTTTGAATTCTATCTTCTATATATCTTAAAAATTTTTAATGCTTATCTCCCTATACTGTAATCTTGGTAATTTCCTCAGGTCTATTTTCCAGTTCATTAATGTTTCTTCAGCTTATTCTAGGCTACTATTTTTACTATATATTGATTTTAATATCAATGACTATCTTTCATTTATATATTCTTTCTCTGATGTGTCTTTTTAATGTCTTACTCTCCTCATATATGTGTGTGTTTTTTTAAATGTCTGTAATCATTTTAAATATGCTTATTTCATCGTTTCTGTTATCTGAAGATTTTGGAGGTCTACTTTCATTGTTTATTGGTCTTCTACCTCTCCCTAATGATCGTTCCTTCATGAATTATGTCATTTTCCTTTGCAAGCTAATCTTCAGTGGGTTTTAACTGAAAGCAATTTTGTAACCTTATTTGAAAATATGGCCTGCCAGAATGATTATGTGCTTTCTTCTTCCTGGAGCTACCAACATAATAACTGTTTGGACTTACTTTTCTGTGAATTTATCAGTTTGCAGTTTTCCAGACCACACATGTAATATTAATTCTAATTTCAAGTTCAAGTGTAACAAGTCTTTGGTAACAAATCATCAGAGATGGTAATTCCATTTTTTTATCCAGGTTGACAAACAGATTTTATTTATAAATTCTTATAATACTACATAGATTTCTTTAAGTTCTATACTTTGTTTTTGAAGCCCTTAGAAGGCAACCATCTATCCTCTACACTCCAGGCATAATGTCTCATTTGTTGTTTACTTGGGCACATAAAAGTCAAAACCTTTGTTAGTAACAGGTCAGCTTATGAGTTTACTGGCTATTCTGCAGAGTTTTAGGGTTCTTATAGATTTTCTTTTCTAGTTGACAGCTGTGCATTTAAAGAATTTTGTGTTTTATGGAACTGTTTAATGTGGCATATTGACAAACATGAGTGAACAGTCTAGCCTTTTGTAATCTGTTATTAATTTAACTTTCAGGTTTCATATTCTATTTATCACCCACAGTAGTTCATTACTTGGGCAAAATGACAAATTACTACTTTGCTTCTTTTGTTTTCTTCTGGGTTTCTTTTTTTGCTACACTCTTATGTCCATATCTGAGCCATATATTAGAGCCCTGATTAAATGTCACTTTTCTTCTGGAAGTTTTTCTTCATTTACCAAAGGGAAGTAGCATTCTTTCCCATGGTGTCTTATCTGTATCTTTTATTTAGTGCTTATTGACTTCCACATCTATTGTGATTATTGTTATGCTCTTACTTTCTCAAACTTCACCCCACTCCTAGCCTTACACTGGACACTTTTGATCCAGGACAAAATCTGTGGTTAATTCATTTTGTATGTATCCCAGATGTAGCACTATGTCTTTCAGAGTCTGAGAGCTTATCAAACACAATTGAACTTCAGCAGAGTCTCAAACAGAAACTGTAATATAAACATAGAATGAAATTAGTATATATTCAGCAAATGCTTAGATTAGATGTCTGTAAATCTATTCCAATCTTAAGACTTATGAAAATTAATAGTCTAAATGATTGAAGCTATTGTGTTTCAGGCACTTTGATAGTGCTTTGGTTATCTGATCTCTAATTCTGATGGCAATCCTGAAAAAATGCATGAGGTTAAGGTACTTGCTCAAGATCATAGAGGTAGTAAGAGGCATAGCTGAGATTTGGATCTAGATCTATCTAGCTTCCAAAGACAACAAAAGGCAAACATATATAAATACCAAAGTAGAAAAGCTATGTACTTTATTGGAGGTAAATATTGTTTATACCATGTAAATGATCAGAAATGGTAGACCAAGGTAAAGAGGTTGGAATGATATCACTCATTTGTGAAGGCTCAATGCCAGGGCCACCTCCTCCAGGAAGCACTGGCTCTTCCTACTTAGTTTTCTCTTACTTGTCCTCCACAGTCCTCTGTCTTTACCTTAATCATTGCACCTTAATCACTTGATTCTAATGGTCTGTTTGTGAGATTGTTTCCTCATTAGGCAATGACTAACATGAAAACAGGAATTTTATTTATTTATTTATTTATTGCTGTTTTCCCATTTTATTCCCAGAAGATAAGAACAGTGTTCTTATCAAAACTTGTACATACCATATCTTAGTCTTGGGAATTCACAATGCACATTAACAGATAAAAATTCTAAGAAGTTCTGCAGAAAAGGGATTTGTTTAGCCTTAACTTAAGTAGCATTTCCCAATCTTACTTCACCACAAAATCCTTTTTCTCAGAACACTTATTAATGACTTGTGCATCTAGTGTTCCAGAAAATAAACTTGAGAGCCTGTGTTCTTATATGACTTTCTTGGATGTTCTTTTTCTCATTTTGGGGGTGGTGACAGGTGGAGAGTGACAGAGATAGGTGGATAGGGAACTCACTAATTTTATAATATAAATGGAATTGTCCTCATCGCAGTTGCTAAAAGAAAGTATGAAATGTAGCAAGAGGTCAACTCAGAGTTGTTAAGGAAAATTGCTCTCTTGGAAAAAGAATGGACTTGGTATTTCTATCTTGGAGGTAACCATACCTGTTCTAGGGTACTGGAAGGGAGAATCCTTGAATTCAAATTTGCTTTTCACTTCGATTTCGCCTTTACAATGTGATTCTGTTCCTCCCAAAGCATGAACATCTTTGTTCACTCTGTCTGTTGAAGCACAAATCCAAGCAGCAGCTGTAGTATTCAGAAATACAAAATACAGGGAAACAAGTTCAATAGTTTTCTCAGTGCTAATGGCAGCCAAGGGCTGAGCCTTGTGTGTTGTAAATGATAGATAGGGCTGTCCAGAGGAAAAAATCCTTTGTAGGGAGTTTTTATGCCCTTTTAAATTCTTTGGTTTTAAAGAGCGGAATCTTTCAGTAGCAGAAGCAGTCGCAATCAAACCTCACCTGTTTTTTATATCTCTCCATTCCTTAGGGATAAAGAAAATGAAGATGACCTGAGGAAGAAGAGGGGCAGTGATGCCAAGTTCTTAGCAGCACTGCTTAACAAGAAAAGTACTATGGGGAGGTGCCTTTCTTTTTATAACCATTTGGTGTCTCCTGTCCCATAAAATGACTCTTGAAAAGTCTCTTTTTCTACAGCCATAAATGCCTCTACTATGATCCTCAGGAAAACACTTATAAAACACAGTCATGTGAGGAATTTGACATTATTTGTCTCATGGGTCCCCAGTATACTACATACACAGGCACAGACCTGTATTTAATATTAAGACATTTGAAGGAGTACACCCCAAGAATCTCAGTGCTGAGAATAATTATGAAACACTTGCTGAAGCAGAGTCATACAGATGTTTTATTCCTCAAAACTGTTGTTTTTGTTTTATTTACTATGCTTGGTAAATAGGTATACTCGTAAATCAAAAACAAATGTCAGTTTAAAATTATTGTTGATAACATTTTGGTAAAAAACGTTATCATGACTGAGGATTTATCAAGGATCAACATTATCTATTTTATTCCACTATATTCTCACAATATTGCTATAAAGTAATTATTATTCCTATTTTACATATGAGGTAAGAGCTCACAAAACTACAAAATATGGAGCTAACCTTTGAAACAAGGTTTGTAATGTCTCCAAAGGTGTAAAAAGAGGTGTTGGAGAGGTGAGGCAATTTTAGGTCGAGTTACCTATGAGGTAACATCTGCCTAAAGATGTAAAGAACATGAGCTCAGAGTTTGTGTGGGAAGCCATTAGTAAAGGACAGGGCAACAGGGAGTCACAAAAAGGTGAGGCCATTAATGCAATTTATCTACCATGCTGGGCACAATAAGCAAGCAGTGGGGAGGTAGAGCAGCACCAAAGGAGGGTGAGAATGAAGTGGGGTCTAGACAACACAGGGACTGTGTGGCATGCTCCTGGGGTCTGTTTTCATTTTAAGGCCAAGAAGGAAACCCCAGTGGTGGCTTGGATAGACTAGCTGGTACCAGTGGAAGCAGAGACTGTTGGACAGAGTTGAAATATATTGTGTCTGTTGAGCGGATAAAATTTGGTGACATTTTAGAGGTGGGGGCTGAAGAGGAAGCCAGGTTCAAGGATAATGGCCAGGTCTCTGACGTGAGTTAGTGGTGGATGATGGCATCATTCCCTGAGATAGAGAAGAATGACCAACAGGAGCTTTAGAGGCAGGAATCAAGAGTTCTGTTTGGGGTATTGACTCAGCCAGTGTCAGATAAGAAAAGCAGAAACTATTAGATATTTCACCCAAAGAGGAATTTGTTGCTGGGAAACAGTCACAAAGGTCAGGGTTGCGTTACAACTTTCATGGCATTAGGCACTTTTGTTTTCATGGGCCACTTCCTCCATTCATTTTTTCCCCTTCTGATTAAAACAAAAATTAAAACATTTCTAAGGCCCTAAAACTATTGTGGGCCCGAGGCACTGTGCCTGCCGTGACTAATGGATAAGTCAGCTCTGATTAGGTATTGAAAGAATTGGAAAGCAAAGGGAAATGGGAGATTACATAGTGTTCAGGAAGCTTCTGCCACCATTGGGCTGGAACTCATGGGCCACTTAACCACTGATGGTGCTGAAATACCAACTCCCGCTGCTAAGCAGGAGTCTTCGTTGCTCTCTCTAATGCTGCAGCAACCTCTGTTACTGAAGCTGCTCAAACTGCCACCACAGAAATTAGAATCAGGGCAGCTGCCACTGAGCAGAAAACATCAGAGTTACCTTTGGCAGAGGAGTTGCCAGAAGCTCACTGGCTTTTAGTTTCTTCCCCTTTCTCATTTCCATGTAATATCTTTTATTGGCAGAACTTGGCACAAAGTTAGCAAGTTTGGGATTCTGGGAATTGTCATTTGCAGGCTTCCAGCCCCAGCAATACCAGGAGAACATGAGAGCAAATTCAGGGTTTATAATCAACCGATATCTGGTATATGCATGTTAAGTTTGAGATGTCTATAGAACATACTAATGGAAATGCAGAGTGAGGTCACTTTGATGGGGGTATAGAGAAAGAAGAGTTGGTCAACTTATACCAAGAACTAAGATCCCAACACTTTCATCAAATAAAGGAAGAGAAACTGGCAAAAGAGACTGAGAAGACATAGAAGAGAGGCAGCCAACAGTAGAAGATTAGAAGGGAGAGTGTTCTAGAAAAGGTGAATGATCAGCCATGTTAGATACTGCTGAACAGTTGAATAAGATGAAAACATAAAGATGCTTGAACTTCACATCATGAACATTACTGGTAACCTTGACAAAGTTAATGTCAATCAAACACTATGCATAAAAGCCAAATTAGTTTCATATTTTTAAATTTATTTTATGAAAAACCCTGTGATATATGGATTATTACCCCACATACCCTACCAAGTGGTATAATAAAATTCCAAACTCAGGTTTCTGACAAGTCCAGTTATTCCTATCTCAAACATTTATAACTACTGTCCTTCCTTTACAAGCAATGACATTGCAAAATTGAATGATCTAGTCCTTCCTTGCAGAAATTCTGGCCACATGCAACTTGGTCTGAAGGGAATCTCAAATTAAAAAACAAACAAACATATACTTGAATTTGAAATTTTTAATGCAGAATTCTATGTCTTCTAGGGTTTCTCATCCAGAGACACTTTGAGTGTGTACAGATGGAAACCAGGAGTAGGTATGGTCTTCCCATTACCACCTCTCCCAACACTTATTTTATCATTATTCCCTTAAAGAGTAGGGGAGATTTTGTGTTCTGATCTTTTTTTTATTTTAAGGCAACGGCAGGGAACTTTAGATCACATCTGTCAGCTAAAAATTCCAAGGAAGCTGTCTGCATGCTAGTCAGGCTCAGAAGATGAAAGGTCAAGTAATAACTGGTGAGGTGAGAGGAGCAGCAAAAAAGGAAAATGAAAATCTATGAAAAATGGGGAGTTACTGTGGAAGACTAACTAGCTAAGAAGGGCCCCTGGAGAATATTCCCAGCTGATTCTAAAGACTCACGAAATCACTGCCTAGAGTGAGTGGCACCAGCAAGAGTATTACGACAGAGAGGGGAAGATTCCGAGGAAGAATTATGTTTTGACCTCTTGAGACCTTAAATTATCTGGGGAAAACTAGGTACATTCTTTTTGCCAGTTCCTAGGTTCATCTCTTTTCTGGATTGTTGCAACAGCCTCCTAATTTGTCTCCTAGCCTTTGGTATAACCCCCTAGTATAACTCTCTACATAACAGATCTAATGTGATCTTCCAGATCTAACCACCACTTTAAACTTGGCAATGCTTCCCTTTGCAAGATATAGTGAAAAGTTCCTTAACGTAGCTTACTTCTCTTACTTTCTCTACCCCTTTCCCAACACACACATGCATATGCACACGTACACACATGCACACCTTAATATTTCTCTCTCTATATAACTAACTATACATTACTTTATTTATGTGTGTATACACACACATATAGTTACCTGTGTTGTGTTTCTCTAAAGATCAGGGCCCTATTAAATTATAATTCTAAGATCCTGTGGAATTAAGAAGAGTTTAGAGGGACTGATTCTAGCTTACCTAAATGTGTACAAGAAAGCAAAAGATAGCTACAGCACTAAACAGATTCAGTGTTCCATTGCCAAGTCGCCAAATATATGGAAGTCAAGAGCAGTTGGAATGACGGTACTGGGAGCTTCCTAATCTGATTTTCTGAATTTTGGATTGTAGCTATTGAGGTATGTTCTTGAACTCAATAGTTTCAGCAGCTATCCCTTTAATTCTCTACTTTTTGAGTGTAACAACACAGCAGCTCTGGGGAAAGGGGTGGGGGGGGGATTCTCCTGATGTTCCAGGACATTCCTGGATTTTCAGCTGCTGTCCACACTTCCAACCTGTTTAACACTTTAGAAAGCCTTAAATTCCCTCTTAAAGATTTAAATTTTTTTTTGAGTGATATATATTTCTACATATAAGTCTGAGTCATATCACACATATGTTAATAACTTATGAGAGAAAAGCTACTACATTTGTTTTAAAAAACAGAAAACATAAAAAAGAATTCTAGCTCTCATGGTCTGGTGCTTAGAAAGCTCAGGATGAAATTCATGAACACCTCAAAAAGACATGGCATTACATTCTATGGAAAGTTTAGTGGCTATAAAAGAATGAGTAACTTTTCATTTATGCTATTCGAATTCATTAAACGTCTTAGATACCTGATTGCACATCATAAGCTTTATTTTTTGGGAAATACATAGACACACACACACACACACCCAGATGATAAACTAAATAACTGAAACTCATCTTATTTTACCAAGAACACAGAGAAAATAGGAGGCTCTATTTTAATACAAATAAAATAGATTAAGTCAAACTTGGCTGAGTATCAAAAGAGCAAATTTATCATGATAATCCTAAATTTGGAGAACTCTCCAAGCTTCTATTTAATTCTGAATTTGGAAAGTTATGTTTCTTAAAGGACTAGTCCCAAGAAAAAATGATTGGGTTGTGCCTTGGTAACTGATCTTATCAAAGAATGGGGCAGCCTCTGTATAATATCTAGTCTTAATGCCAGTCAAACCCAAATTTGACTTGCGAAACAGAGAAAGGCAAAGGTGTTTTTTTGCCCTGGGGTCAGTGGTATCAGTCAGGGCCTTGGCAGGAAAATGGAAGACATACTTAAAATTTAAGGGAACCGGTATGGGATGGTAAAAGACTCAGGGTCTAGCAATAGTCATTTGCTACAGCTTCTGCCAGGCCCTCTCGTACTCATTCAGAACTCAAGGCGGTAAGTTACCAAAACTACCTTTAAGTTCTGAACTGGCAAACAAGAGGGCCATTACTGGAACGTGGCAGGAGCTTTAGTCATGGGAGAGGGTATGCTTGAAAGGAGCTGTAGCCATAGGTAGAGATAAACCAGCAAAGCAGCAGAGCTGGCAAAGGTAAATAAGAACAAATGTCTCCAAAGCCCATGTATGGGGAAAGTTTCAGGTGTTGCAGTTAAAAGCCTGGATTCACTATGCCATACTGTTCAAATGTTCTTTGGCGTGTTACTTAACTGGTCTGAAATTGTCCTCTCAGCTTTAAAATCGAAATAATCCTGCCAAGGATGTGGTAGGGATCAAAGGGAAGAATGTATCTAAGAGTGATTTGGAAACTGCAAAACACAATAAAATGCCCCTTATTTTATCATTATTTTTATTACGTAAGCATAATTATCTTCATTGTTATCATTGTTTTCTTCGGAGACATTCACCAATTTCAAAGGAATACTTGAACAAGCCTCTTATGACCAAAATATGATTTTTTACATGCCAGAATATTTATAGTTTGGTCACTGCTGGCTACTAATATTTAAATGTCAGGGATACATGGAACTAAGCATAATAAAGAAGTTTTCACAGAGTAATAGAATACTCTAGCCTTAAAAGAACTTAAGAAAACACAAGTGACTAAACGCCTTAGCTTTTGTTCTATGTGAAAACTCAGAACGATATTCATTCAGTGGATCCTTAAATCTAAGGTAGCAAACGTGGCAAAACTACTGCCAATCCCCCTCGTGTACTCACGGCTAACTTTGCAGAGTGGCAGTAGAAAGCCAGTTAACATTAAAACTTGACATTTGAACCCAGATGACATTTGAACCCATATAACATTAGAACTAGAGATAACATTAGAATCTTTCTGAACATAGTTTTCCAGGCAGCCACAAGCAAGTTACTGATCGGAGGTGGCAGATGGTGTGAATCATATTCACCATCACTGGACGTTCAACTGATGGGCAATGTGTTGAAACGGACTAAAATCATGAATATTGGTTTGTGCCTCACAATTTATAAAGGATTCCAATAAATTAGAGAAAGTCCAGAAAAGAGTAATCAATTTAACTGAGGACCTGGAATATTTTCCTAAAAATAAGAAGACTTAGGAAGGTTAAGAGTAAACTCTCCAAATATCTGCAAGGTTGTGTGCTAAAGAGGAGACTGGGTTTATTGTGGTCTCAGAGGAAAAAAAATGAGAGCCAGTGGGTAGAAGTGTCTGAGAGGTATCTATCAGCCATTTAGCATTTAGAGCTAACCAATAATGGTGTAAGTTTTAAATATACTAAGTTCAGTTGAACCTGGGTGAACCTCTATCAGGGGTGTTTTGAAATAAAAGAATTTCTGATTTAGGAGAGTGGGTAAGCTAGATGACTTGCTAATATTCATTCCAGGTGTAGATTTCCACAGTTCTAGGTCATTCTGGGGGTTCAATGGTACAGGCCTCAGAAGGCAGCTGTAAAGGGAAGCCATACTCATTCACTTGGGAATCTTCAGATGGGCATAGAATTGGCAAAGTCCCATACAACCCATTTGCCAGCTTTATTTTATAATGTGTCAGCCAGAACTCCCTTAGCCAACATTTTGTCCCCCAGAAAGGAAAGCCTATGACATGGTAAATTATTGATGATGCTGCCAAAAAGGAATTTCACTCTTGGATCAAATTTGGATTAAATGTAGTAAATCTAAGACATTAGTTTTTAATAATCAAAAAGTTCTGTTGATGTGCTTTAAGAGAATAAAAATCCCCCTTTTAAGGGTCTGTTTGATGTAACACTTGAAAGCTGAGATGCAATCAATCATTAACAATATTTAATATTCTCCACCTTCCAGAAATACAATACGGTCAAGGTGCTGAGGTGTGAAAACTGGCTAAAGCTCAATTCTCATATTAGATGAAACCACTTTTGAAGTATCATTTTCTTACCCACATTCAGTTTAGCATTTCTTCAGTATATTACCTTTATCCATCACTACTTATTCAAATTAAAAGACTTCACGTGATACTTGGGTCTCTGGGCACATGTAGAGGAAAAGACATGTTATGATAAGCATAAGCAAAGATGAGAGTTCCCAATTTCTGTATAAAATGACCTAGCAGCAAATTGAGATTTAATTTTTTTTATATGGAATGACTAGATATTTGTTTAAATATGAACAAATTTCTGCAATGCTACCACCTTTTTGGGATAATCTTGAGCACATGGATTCTGTCTTATCTGTTTCCCCAACTCTCAGCACAGTTCTTAGACATGGTGGAGTATGTAGTGAATTAGGCATGAATTGAATTGAATAAAATAAAAACTGCTTAGTCCTCTCTTCTCTGTGTTGAGAGTATTCAACGTGTGAAATTATTTTCCTTCCTTCCTTCCTTCCTTCCTTCCTTCCTTCCTTCCTTCCTTCCTTCCTTCCTTCCTTCCTTCCTTCTTTCTTCTTTTTTTCTTCTTTTCTTTTTTTTCTTTCCCTCTTGTCTGTCTCCCAAACTAGCCTGTGACCTTCTTAATACCATACCTTATGTCACTGATTCCCAGTGTCCAAATCAGTGCCTAGTGGACACTCATTTAATGTTTGCTGAATAAATGCTTTCCTCTGTGATATCACACTCATACCCTCAAATGGGCTTCACTGAAGAACAGCACTTATTAGTAAAGAACAATAGCTTTTGGAGTTGCCGAAGTCCTAAACTGACCATTTACTAACCACGTAATCTATGGAAATATGTTTATCCTCTGTGATCCTCAGCATCCTCATTAATAAAATAGAAAGAATAGTAACTTAAATATATCATGCTTATTGTTTATAAAACACTTTCATATGTGTATTAATTCTATTAAGTGTTCACCTTTCCAGTTATATGTGATGTACTCTAGGCAAGACAGTCGCATAACAATTAAGAGCAAAGGCTTTGGAGTCAGGTTTCCTTGTTTGAAATACAAATTTGATTCACTAGACATATGACCTTGGGAAACTTATTCCCAACGCATACCTCAAGTGTTTCTTCTATAAAATAGAGATACTAATAGTACCTACTTCATAGATGTTGGATGTAGAACATGTAAAATAATTTCTGATATACAGTGCACAGAAAATTTAGCTATTATTATTACTATTATTTTTTTTCATCTCTCCTTCCTTTACATAGCACCTGGAAGTTTTTATGTATTATCTCATCCAACTTTTAGTAGCTCAAACCACAGATTATCTTTTTCTATTCTAATGACATTTCCTTGATTAAATGAGATTGGCTCATCTTTTCTCTATTAATTTGCCAAGTTCCACAGCTAAATTCCAACTCCTCTAGTACTAGAACAGATTTCAAAATCACTAAGGACCAATGTTAGCTCTGAAATCTAACCCTTCTAGAGCAAGATCTATCTCAGTTAATTTCTCTTCTAGTTTTTCAGTCTCTCTGCTTAAATATTTCAAAATCATCTTCACCTCTTCCCTCTAACTCCCTAGCCAGTTTTTTATCTCAGCATATTAGTCTCTCTCGATAGTGTTTCCCAAATCCAACCCTGCTGCTTTATCCCATAACTGGCACCCCAGTTCAGATCACATCATCTTTCACCTGAGCTATTATTGCATCATTCTCCTAACTGATCCTTCAGCTTGCACTTCCTCGATTTCATCCTCTACCTCATGGCCAGGCCAGTCTTTCCAAAGCACTGCTCAAATACTATGAGCCCCTCCTCAATACTGTGCCATAAGGATCCAGATTGCTGATAGTTTAGAGGTGAAACTCTTCAAGTTAACAACCATAGCTCATTTAATCCAGATCCCTTTATTTCACTAGGTTTTAATATTTCATAAAGGATGGGAGGGGAGAAGTAAGAATACTTATTTTAGAGCTTATTTAAGCTAGAATGATGACTCTTACATTGAAAATATTGTTTAATCCTTTCTGCTTCATCAGATTCCCATATATTCCCCAGCCTACCTCTTCCTGCACATGTGGGAACTGCTGCAGGCCACTTTCTTTTCAGAACAGAAATGATGCCAGACTTTACCCCCATCACCCTTCATGAATCTCCTCTTTCACTATTTGTCATTTTTGTCTGTCATGTATGCCTTCACGCCTCCTCCATTTCCTTGCCATGACCCATTAGATCAGTGATGAAATTTCAGACTACTCAAATGGGCAACGATCTATGCCTCCCTTAAAGTAATTTTTTTTCATGAACTGTTTATGGACTCCAAACATAGAAATACCAGCAAGAGTTGCCTCTTTGAGCTTCTGGGACATTGCTAAAGCTAGATGCATAATGAGGTTTCTAAAGAAACACTGTGAAATGGGCATTATTACTTCATTCTTCCAATGAGAAAACTGAGGCTTAGGACAGTAAACTACCTTGTTCAAGATACATAACAAGTGGCAGATCCAGAATTGGAGCCCAAGTGTTTTGAGACCAAATCCAGTGCTATTTCCCAAGTACATGTTTTTTGCCCATATAGTAAACCGGATTACTTTGTTCTATGCACTCATGTACTTCAGTAGTGAAAACAAATATCATATTAAGTGTGGGGCTGAAAGCTCATTTCTGTACTACCGTTTTCATATCTAAACTCTTCAGAATGAAGCGAGCTTTCTACATCTCAAAGAGAACATGGCAGAAATCGTGTCCTTACACTACGGAGGCAGTTTGATATATAGAAAGAAAAAGGGCTTAAAAACCAGACCAGACAAATCACAATATACTAGCTTGATGACCTCGAGCAAGTTGTTACCTCCCTAGAGGCATTTTCTCTTGTAAAAAAATGAGAATAATATGTCTTGCTTCAGTGGGCGGTAAGGAATGAAAACCATACTTAAACACCTAGTCAAATCAACAAATGTTAACTCACCATCTCTTCTATTCCCTAAATGACTATCTCCTTCTGCTGCCAAGAAAGAATATTTTTAAAGAAATAACTTGTTCTGCCTGTAAAATTCTAAACCTTTCAATTATAGTCTTTCAAAGGAGACTGAATTATGCTTTGTTTGGGGGTTAACACCTTTATGTAAAATGGCATCGACTGGGAAGAGTTGTGATCAAACCAAGGACCAATCCAGTCCCTTTTTGTGGATTCATTATTCAAGGAAGAGTAGAACTCGCCAACTGCCAAAGCCTTGAGTAGAAGCATAATTTCAAAAACTAAATCGTCTTACCACATAAAGAGCAATACAATTCAAACCTCAGATTATTCAACCTCAGATGGAGAGAAATGAAATAGAAATATGAGTTATATAAGTGAAAAGCCCCAAGCCAGTTTGCAATATTTTCCAAGAATTTCTTTATGACAACCATGGAAAAAAAATATTGAACAGCTATTTTGGCCTTGACAGTGTGTGTGGCAGAACACCTCTCAAAGTTTTCTGATTAGTTTTTATTGCTATTTTATTGTAAAATCTGTGTTTTACCAGTTTTTCATTGTCAATTAGATTCAGAAGGGCCCTTAGACATAATCTCGGGCAATATCCCACTAAGCAAAGGCATCCAATTCTCAGTCTCCTAGGGCTGAATATTTGCTTCCTGCTGGAGGGAAGAGAAAGAAGGAGAGAAAAGAATAACAATAAATGGTTATGAAACAGTTTACCTCCCAGGGTTTTATTTGTTTGTTTGTTTCTTTGTTTGTTTTTGAGAAAACTGGCATTGAATTTAGTTCTAACAATACTTTTCTGGGTTATACTCCTTGTAAGTCTTTTTCCTCTGCCTTTCTGTTCATCGATGTCTTTGGATAGAATGCACCCTCTTCTCTGATTCTCCTTAACAAGCATTCATATTTACTGCTTCAACCTCCGACTCTTGTTGATAATTCCTAAATCTCTATCTGCAGTTCAGAACTTCTTGACCGCCAGATGTCATAAATCCAACTGATTTCTAAATATCTCCACCTGACATTAAACAGAAAATTTCAAAAATTAATCCAAAACTCATCAGACTTATCCTTAAATTTATTTTCCTATTGACAATTAGTCGAATAAAAATATAATAAGACACTAAGTATTACTTACAGTTTTTTATTTAACACGCCTAAGTTCTGGAGTCAAAGTGGAAATCTAAACCACAATTAAAGGGGAAAAAAATTCTCAAGAAGTATCTGCCACTAGCAAATACCCAAATCTGATTAACTTACAGAAATGTTATTTTTCTTTTAAAATAAACACTTTTGGAGTATAACTTATGTGCAAATGGTCTCCTTTCCCAGGACATAATGGAAAAACAAACAACATATTTACTTTATACAACTTGAAACCTAGGAAAAAAATAAATGTAAAAAAAAAATTGTTTTCAGACATTGGACCATAGACAGCACTGACCTAGAGCAGGGAAACAAGCCAAGTCCTCAGATTGTCCAGTTTACTGCCTAGAGTTACCATTCAGGTAGTGAAAGCTCAAGTAGATCAGAGATTAGCTGGCAAAGGCAGCTAAAATTTGAAGGATATTGTTCTGGATTGAAGGGGTACACACACAGAGAGCTCCAGAGATCTGCAAGAGGGATCTTTCAAATTCTTGGCTGAATACTATTCTATTCATTTATGAAAGAAAATTACCCAAAGCCTGGAAAGAACTGTACAAAGGGCTGAAATAGTGTGTGTGGCAACCAACCAGAGTGGAAAGATTGAAATAGTTAGGACATCAGGTCAAGTTGTAAGAGGAGTATCACAAATTACCATAATAGTGAAGCTAAACTAACTCTAGACATAAAAATACTCTGGGTATACCTTAACAAAGCTTAAAAGCAAACATTGAAAGGATCCCATTGATTTCAAATAATTTAACTGCATGCCAGAACAAAATCCAACACTATGAATAGGAATATTACAAAACTCAACAATCAATGTAAAATAACAATGTCTGTCATTCAAGATAAAATTTACAGGTATTCATAGGAGCTCTATAATATAAACCATAATCAAGGGAAAAAATGATCAATAGAAACAGAACCTTAAATGAGAGTGATGATAAAGCTAGCATCAACAACATATGTTAAAACATATGTTGCATATATTCAAGAAGATAGCAAAAAACAAACAAGATGGGAATAAAGATGCAAGATATAAAAATAAGACTCAAATGTAACTTAACTGGAACATCTAACATCTAAAATTGCCCAAAATGAAATACATAGAGAAAACAAAATGGAACATCAGGACAGAACAAAGACAATACCCTTCAACATTAAGGATAGTGTACAAAAAATTCAAACCAACCAAATAGTATGAAATTCATTTCCAGCAGATCTGCATTTAGAGTTATGGTTAAAAAAAATAATAATTCTTTAGGCAAAAGGAAAATGTTACCAGATAGAGATTCAGATCTAAACAAAGGAATGAGCCCCACAAATGGTAAATATGACATTTTTTCCATTGTAAATCTCTTTTAAAAAATTAACTTCCTAAAACAAAAATAATAACATTAAATTGTGGAGTTTAGAGTTTAGGTAGAAGTATAACGTTTGACAATACTACCATATAGCATAGGAGCGGGAAATTGAGGTATACTATTGTATAGTTCTTATACAGTACATTATGTGGCATAATATAATTTGCAATAAGTTAGAGAAGTATGTTGTAAATGCTAAAACAACCACTAAAAAATAAAAAACAAAGAGACTAAGCCAATAGTGGAGAAAAAATAAAACTATTCAATCTAAAAGGCAGAAAAGAGGATATAAAGGAATGAAGAACAGAAAGGACAAATAGAAAACAAATAGCAAGATGATCACTTAAGCTCACTTGATTGGTAATTATGTTAAATTTAAGTGGTCTAATATCCCAATTAAAAGCAGGTGATTATTACACAATAAAAAAGCAAGACCCAAGTCTTTGCTGTCTATAAGAAACTCACTTTTTAACACAAATACATAGATATTCTAAAAGTAAGAGGTTGGAAAAGATCTGCAATGCTCACCCCAATCAAAGAATACTGGAATGATTATATTAATATCTGGCCAAGTAGATTTCAGAAAAAAGAATACTAATTTATTAAGAAGAAATACCAATCAAAAAAAAGAAAAAGAAAAAGGCATGCATATAACAACAGAGCTTCAAAATATATGAAACAAAAGCAGACAATTGAAAGTAGAACCATAAAAATCTACAGTTGCAGTTGAGAATTTCAAAACTTTACTCTCAGCAACTGATAGAACAAATAGATACAAAATCACAGATATGAAAAACTTGAACAACACTTCCAACCCACTTGACCTGAGTGAAATTTATTGGACACTCCACCCCAACAGCAGAACACAAATTCTGCAACAAGATAAATCATATTCTGAGCTATATATCAAGTGTCAATAAATTTAATCATACATGTGTTATTTGACCACAAGGAATTTAAGCTAGAAATGAATTTAAACAAGAAATGAATGTCAAGAAGATATTTGAAAAATTTCCAAATATTTGGAAATTTAAAAATACATTTTTAAATGACACATAAATGCAAGATGAAATCAGAAGTGAAATTAGAAACTACTTTGAACTGAATGAAAATAAAACACGACACATCGAAATTTGTGAAATACAGATTAAAAAGTTTTTAGTGGGAAATTTATAGCACTGATGGCTTACATTATAAAATAAGGGTCTCAAATGATCTAAGCTTCTATTTATGAAGCCAAGAAAAAGAGAACAAATTAATTTTCATATAATTAAGTGTACTCATTTTAAATGTAGAGTTTAGTGAGTTATAATAAATGTATGCAATCCATGTATATATCACCATTATCACTCAAAAAAATATCCTTGTGCCCTATCACTACTACTACTTTCACTAATACTATCCTGCTTCCCCCATTCCTTTACTGGTGTCTTCAGGGATACTTTATTAATGACTTACACCAAAATCTTTGGCTCAAGATCAGCTTCTGGAAGAACCCAACCTAAGATATCACCGGAGACAAATGCCTCTCAATATGATGCTTGTCCTTAAGATCCACCTTGCCACCCCTTGTTGCCTCCAGACTGATAACCAAAGTCAGTTCTCAGCATAACTCCAGTGGAAAATTACAGCTCCTGATCCAGGAAAGAGCTTTGTGTGACTAACGTTCATGGGAACCAGGGAGCATGTATAGGAGAGGGTCTTGAGGTGTAGGGCCTAAGGAGGTAGACTATAAGAATGGATAGGTGAGAATTTATTGACTTCATATACAACATTCTTGCAAGAATATCTGTAGCTGGTCCTAATTCTCTAGCTTAAAATGACAAAGGACTTAGTGAATGAGACGAAGATGCAAGAATTCCTTTGGCATAGTATAGAGAAATTGGTCAGAATATAAGAGAAGAGAGAATATTAAAATGGATTTATTAGGTGAGAACAGAAATTCCACCACCTAACTGTTCCCAAGGAGGGCCCAGAGGGTACTCTCCTTACTAAGTCAATATGTACTAGTGCAAAGGTAATTGGCATCTTTGAGAAATTCAGTGGTGACTAGTATAGGCCAGGGTGGACGTGGAGATGCTGCTGAAACAGTAAGGGCCTGGAAACAATATTTGACCATTAGAGACAAACTGGACATAATTACCAAGATGATAATTAAGCCTGGGGTAGTAAATTAGGATGCTTTGGCTTGCAGGGATCTTTAGCAATTGCTAGCACATCATGGAATTCTTAGTGGTGAAATAGACGGACAACAGAGCAGAGTGATGCTCAAGTTGTATGATAAGAAAACAAGAGACTAGAAAGCAAAATATGATTTTATTTGCTGTCATGAAAATCATGGTTCTTCATCTAGTCTCCAGATCTAAGACTGTTCACAGGACCAGCACCCACTGATAGAAGAAAAGACTGGGCCCTTTTGATGAAGGTTCCTACAATATCACAGCAAGAATATAAGGCAAACATTCTGCTGATTTGTTCATATTCATGTGTCATTTGCTTGAAAACAGGGTATTGGGAAATAAATATCTAGAATTTTTGAGGACTATTGGATAATAGGTCAGAGATGACATACATGGATACCGGGTAACTTAGGTTTTCACAAAAAGTAGAAACTGAGACAGGGGTTGCTTGTAGATAGTTTATCTGGAGAAGAATTAGAGGGGTGGAGAGCAATGGGAATAATAGAGCAGAAGCCGAGAAAACTAATGGTTTATTATCAAGGTGGGCCCTAGTGTAGGCAACTGTGACTTGATCCTGCAAGAGACCCTCTGAAGAACAATTTATAAGGGGCCTCAATATTGTCCACCAAGAATGGAAGTGTTTATCAGCCAGTTCTCCTCCCCCATTTGTCAAGGGTTACCCCATCAGTGTCAGTTTCATCACACTTCCTTGTTTGTTCTTTACAAGAGACTGCTGAGAAAGTATCACAAAGGGCAGGTCAGAGAATCCCCTGGATAGCATCTTCAATGTGGCTGGAGCAACAGGGACTAGACCTTGTTTTATTAACCCTGTTATGAAGCCTTGCACAGATTACAGCTGGCTACCCCTTTGAAAATGACTCTATGAAGAATTGGGCTTCCATTTCTCCTCTCTCAGAGATAAGGTGAGAGTAGTATTTGGGAGCCAAATTGTAGTAAGGGAGCCAAATATGGACAACACTAGAGGATCTTAGGTACAAGGGATGGACTATATCAGCCATCTCTATATACACCACTTCAGATCCCCTGGGCCTCATTTACCTCTTATTCAAGTAAGCACTGTTCTGTGTAGTCTTAGATTGACTATTGCTGGTGTAATTTGACAGAGCCTCACTAAAGACCTGCACCATGTACCTGTCCTTTCCTGAATCTTCTCTCTGTATCCTAAGGCATGAAATGTGCTGGACTACACTCATTGCCTACACATGCAAAACCTAGAAGTGAGGTAACGTTAACACCCTGTGAGGTGAAACTTTAACAAAAGGTAGATAGGAATGGATAAATTCTTCTTGTTTCTCATTATCATGGATAATGATCCTCACTCAATCAGTCTTGTAGGATCAAACAACTAATAACCTCCAGCCATGACCCACTCAATCCTTTGATATCTTTCTCTGCTTTGCTCCCTAACATAAAAGAGCTGTTACATGGGATTATACTTCTTAAACTCTTTACCAAATCACTTATATATAAGGTGCCATCTCAAGCTCTGAATTTTGGGAAATTCAAGGGGATAACAAAATTACCATTATTTCAAGATGATAATTGTCTATCTAGAAAACCAAACAGACACAGCAATAACAACATAACACTAAGAATAGGACTCATAACATTGGCTTACAATAAAAATATACAAAAATGAATAGCTGTTTTATATGCAAGAAATAACTTAATAAAAAAATTGAGTTAATAAGAAATGTACTAAACCTACAGAGGACAAAATGACTACATCTGGGCCATAAAAGACATGAATTATTGGAAGACTTTCCATGTTCCAAGAAGGAAAGACTTAATGTTATAAATATGTCAATTCTCCACAAATTAATCTGTAAAGTTAATGAAATTCCAATTAAAATTCTAATTCTTTAACCTAACAAGTTAATTCCAAAAGATATCTGAGAGAACAAACTCATGAAAATAGCCAGGGACATTTTGAAAAAGAGTAATAAGAGATGACTAACCCTAATAAATAGGCGAGTGTGCTATAAAGCTATAATTTAAAAATTGTGTGTTACAGCTATAGATAGTCCAGGAACCTGGCCCAAATAGAGACAGATGTAATATATGTTGAAAATGGCATAAAATATCAGTGGGAAATTAGTGTATAGTTTTTAATAATATAGCACAATTGGTTAGTCACTTGGGGAAAAAATGTATCCACCCCCCCATCCCAACGCTTTACAGAAAAATAAGTTCCAGATGGAATAACAGCATCTTAGTTTGCTACGTGTTCTTCTGTAACTTTTCACATTTACTTTTTTTCTTTTTACATTAAGGATTACTTATATATAATGCTCTGCAATCTGCTTTCTTCTTTTACTGTTAGTACCTCTGAGGAGTGGGGAAGGGACTGAGTTTGAGAGTGAAAATAAAGGAGGGTTTACTATAAATTAATTATTTACTCAACAGACAATTACTGAGTACCTGCCATGTGCCAGGCACTATTCTTGATGCTGCGGATACAGTAGTCAACAACGACATTAAAAGCCTTCATGAAGCTTACATTGTAGTTGGGGGACAGAAACCATAAACAAAATAAACAAGTAAAATATATCATATGTTAAATGGTAAAATATGCCGCAGAGGAAAATAAAGCAGAAAAAAAGGATAAGGAAGGCAATCTTCACTGAGAAAGTGACATTTGAATAAAGACATGAAAGAGGTGAGGGAGAGAGCCATGTGGATAGGGGGCTTTATTTCTAGGCAGAAGGGACCAGTGAGCACAGAGGTCTGAGGAGGGAGTGGGCCTAGTATGTTCAATATGCTAGCTTAGATGCTGTTCCTTGGAGCTCTCTAGAGAGATCAGGAAGATAAGGCATAACTTGCCCAGCCTTCTAGGACTTTCGAGGCCTGTGGTGCTTCCTCTGAATGAGGGAGTAAGCTATTGGAAGGTTTTACGCCAAGGACAGACATTATCTTAGTTTACCTTAACCGGATTACTATGGGGTTACTACGTGGAGAATTAACACGAAAGGCAACCACATAGGAGGCTACTGCCAACACAGAAAAGAAAGGTGATAGTGGTTGGGACCAGGGTGGTGGCAGGGCAGGTAGTGCAAGGTAGTTAGTTTCTGGATATATTTTGAAAATGAAGCTGACAGGACTTATGGACTAGTTGGATGAGGAGTAATGAGGTCTGCAAGAGAAAGAGAGTCGGCACGTTTCTGAGGACTTTATCATGAGCAATCAGAAAGGTGGATTTACTGTTAACTGAGATGAAGGAGATGGTGAGAGGGGCAGGTTGTGACGGGGAAATCAGGGCTTAGTTTTGTGTCTGTTAAATTTGAGATACTTATTAGATATCTAGGTAAAGATATCAAATAGGTGGATATGCGACACTGGAATTTAGGGAACAGGTCAGAAATGGACATATAAATTTGGGAGTCTTCAAATTACATTTAAGTCATGAGACCGAATGAGATAACCAAGGGAATGAGTGCACATTTCAGTGATTGTTATCATAAATATTTAAATTTTTACAATAAAATTATATTTGTGCATTATTTGTAAAATTTTTAAAAACTGGTAAAGCACTGGAATAAAATATATGCAAATATTTATGTAATTATCTGTTGAGTGAAATATTCTCGGCTTGATACCAAAGATACAGTCATAAAAGAAATCACTAACAGATATGACTGCATAACAATTTTTAAACATTCTGTATTATCACATATGACGTACATAAAATAGGAAACTCATAAATTACTGGAAAAATTAGTGTCAATATGCATGACATACAAATTACTAACCTTTATATGTAAACACTTCTTGTAAATTAGTAAGTATAAGATAAATGACCCAATGGGAAAAAAATAGGTATAGATATAAACACAAAATTCATAAAAGAAAAAATAGAAACCATCAATAGATATGCAGGAAATGTACAAACTAAAATAATAACATTTTCACCTAAATTGGTAAAAAGTATCTTTTATGTGATACCACTTAATTTGGCCAGGGAGGCTAAGAAATGTGTGCTTTTTATGTTTGCTGTAAATTAATATTAAATTTCCCAAGACTAAAGTAGCAAAGTCTAACAGAGCCTTAAAATGCACATATTCTTTGACTAGAAAGTTTACCTCTTATAATTTACGTGAAAGAAATGCTTTTGTTTATGGGTCATGATTTGTTTAAAAGGAAGTGAGTCATAATAACTTAAAATAGTAAAATAGTAGATATTAACTCAAGGGGGAGAAACAACTAATACTAGAAAATTGACTAAGTAAATTTTACCATATCCATGTGATATGGTATCACAGACACGACAATCAAGTATAATAATAATAAATTATAAAATATTTACATGTCTGCAGGTGTAATTTATTAAATAAAGTTGATAAAACAAAGCATAGCTTTTCATCTTAAAGGTGTATACCTATAATCTGCATAGAAATATCTGAAAGAAAATATTTGAAAATATCAAATTTGGTTTTGTCTGGGTAGTGGAATCACAAGTGATTTTATTTTTTTCCTTTCTGCTTAATTGTATTTCCTCAAAAAAAAATGTTTTTTTAACTTAGTGTGGTTGAAAAATGAAATCAATATAATAAGGAATAAAAGAAGGTCCAACAGTCCTGGTTACCATCCAATATTATATAATCCTGGAATGTTTCAAAACCACCCAGTTATGTGCTGACAGCTTGTCCAGATGTCTGGGATGAGAGTCACAGAACATCTTTGTCCCAGCAAATTAGATGGCTGGGCACACAAACAACCTGCCCTTTATTTTATTTATCTGCACTCTGACAAGGCAATTTTCCCTGTCTTCATCATTTTTCTTTTCTGTTATGAATTCAGTGCAATTTACTATGTACTTAGCTTTCTTTATGGCACCCATGCATGTAAATATCCTCCAATCTGAACGTTACTATTTCATTTGACCAATAAGGAAACCGAGGTACAAAGACTTTGAGTAACTTGCTCAATGTATTGGCAAATAAGGAGTAGAGCTAAATTTCAAAAGCTGGTCTTTCTACCTCCAAAACTTTGCTCTTTCCACAGTAACTTTTCTTCCAAAAAGTAAGTGGGATGAAAGATGATTTAAATGAGGGACATCAATTAAACGATGATAAATCTTATTGTGGGACAGTTTGTCCTTTTTGAATTATATTTCAAACATGGTTTCATCAAGAAAAAATTCACAGTTTTATAAGCCCTCTTAAACATTTGCTGATGCTCCCTTTTAATAATAAGAGAGGAGATCTAATGCTCAAAATCTACTTAGAATTTAATAATACTGCTTTTTCTTACTATATTTAGTTTCACATTTTTATTTAGAGATAAGTTACTGCCTTTTTGATTTATGATAGTAATACAAATTTTGTTTTTAAATAAATTTAAATTTTCCATAAACAGATTTTTAAAAATACACAATCATTAATATTACAAGTTGAACATTAATATTTTAAAAATTGCAAAAATTAAATACAAATGCCTAGACCTTGGTAAGCAACTGAACTACTATGTGTTGCCTCTTCTCAGCATTTTAGGAATTTGAAAAAGGACACAGTTAACTTTTATTTAGCCTCTGTTGTATCTTGGTACTCTTTCTGTATTATCCCACTTAATTCACACAGATGTTTTATGAGATTCGTAAAATATACCAGTTTACAAATGTGAAAATTTAGGTACTGTGTGCTGATATACCCTAAGGGCACCTAGCTACTAGATGGCAGACTTGGAATTTGAACTTAAAAGACCTTGGTCTCCAAACACCTAGTTGTAGACTATGCCATCTAAAGAAAGATAATTGGCTAAGCAATGAACATACAGTAAATCCAAGAGAAGTTCAATGTAGTGGTGACCACTGTGGCCCACGGTTGACAGTGAAAGATTTGCAAAGTGGTTGTAGATGATTTGGGCTCTTTTGAAGAACAAGTTAGTCTTGGAAGAAGATTCAGTTGCATTTCACTTGGAACAATTAAGGTGACTTCTATAGCATTAAGGCCAGTTTCTGAAACTCAGCACCTTACAGTCCTACTGCTTTATCTCTGCAAATGGCCAGGAAGGGCAACATTTTAAGCTTCTATCAATACTTTATACCTTACTGTGAGTTAATTATTAGTAATTTGCTGAAAGCAGGTTGGAATAATGGAAAGCATTCCAAGATCCAGGAGGTTATCACAGCACAAGCAGGCAGTGCGGAAGCAATAAAGCCAATTCTTAAGGTTGTTCCAATTTTGATAGTTGCCAACTCTATACCCATGTGGATGCATATAAAGGGCTTTTTACCATAGTTGCCCAAATCCAATGGTACTCTCTGCAAAAGATCAAGATAGTCATTTGGCTCATATAAATTTTCTAATAATATTTCTCACTGGGATAATATAAAAAAGTCTAAAGTCTTGTAGGATCTTATAAAACACACGGTTAAAACTTCTAACCAAGTTTTCCAGCCTGTATGTGTATGAAACTCTAGTCTGAGAAAGAACAATCATTGTGGGCCTCTGCTGGCCATGGCTCTATGTTTATCATTGGGAAGATCACTGACAGCCTGAGGGAGGTCACAGAGTTGACTTGACATGCTTCCCATCCTTTCTGCTTTTTAGCTGGTCATTTAAGACATTTAAACCTGACACCTCAGATCCTTTGGTCCTGAAAAACAGATGTGCTCAGCTGGAGGGGGAAAGGTCTCCTTTGCACTCAACAGAATCCAAACTCTCCGCAGAAAAGAGCCAAACTGACAAGTAAGCCAAGGGTTTGTCTTTTCTGCCCCTTCTCTGACCTCTGACTCCTTCCCGTTCCACATTGGTTCAGTCTTCTACCTAAAAAGGGGACCACGTTTTATTAAATCGCCAGGTCTTAGTGGCCCACAAGACTCATCATTTTGATCTCTAAGGTGTTCATTTAACACTTTTTCACCTCTGCACCACCTGGCCCCGATCTCATCCACACTGTCATCATTGCTGCCTGAAATTATGAAATAATCTTCCAATTGACCTCTTCCCCTCAAAGACAATTCTCTGCATTTGAAATTTATAAAAATAGTAACTATAACGAAGATAGTGGCTACATTGCTTGAAAGGCTGCTGCCAATGTGCTTCATGTGAGCATTTTACATTCGTTACTACAGTCTTTTTTCCCCACTTCCACACTGTGCACTTCATCATATCTACCATGAACTTCTTCCAGTGCCTCTAGATATCTTATATAGACTGCCTCTGCGACTTACAGCAACTAACTGTCCCTACTTGGGACTTCAATGTCTCAACTATGAAACGAGGAGATTCTATAATGTCTAATGTTTATGAAGTCCCGTGGGTTTAAAATTCCTGAAAGGGTTTTCTTCTCTCCCTTGTAGGGCTCTGTATGTTCCCAAGATGGGAGCAGGGAACAGTAAATTAAATATTTCCCTTGTTAACTGCTTTAGCTGGCTACTGTCACATCCTTTTTCCAGTTTGACTTCTCAGATCCCTACCTTTCATTCTGAAGTCTCCAGCTCTGACTGCACTTAGACCAAAAGTTGAGATATACCATTGGAGCCCACATGGTTTTATATTTGTTCCAGTGGCCTCATGCGGCCCTATGTCTTTCAAGGTTAGTGATATGCCTTAAGCTTTTTTATATCTACTCATAGCATCACAGAACTAGGGAAAGGCAAATGGGAAGTAACATTTATAACATCACAGTTAAATGAATGAATTCTGTAGCCTGATAGCTTGGGTTCTGTTCAAACCCTGCCCCTGCCATTTACTGGCTATGTGAACTTGAGCAAGTTACTTAATCCCTCTGGTTTAAATTTTCTTATCTGTATAATAGAAAAAAAATAGTTACTTATAAGTTATTATGAGGATCAATTTACTTAATATAAGTAAGTTCTTATAATAATGCCTAGAATATAGTTAAGTGTTATAGAGGTCCTTGCTATCATTATTTATTAAGAATTCATTTCACTCCAAAAGTTATGCTGGAAGCACTAGTAATAATGGTAATTAAAGTAATAATTGATATTAATTATTGATTGATCATTTGTAAAAAGATATCATTTTTTAATATGATTCCCAGTACATGACAGCAATGTGTCTCATTTTACAGATGTTAAAACTGAGGCTAAGAGTGTTTCAGTACTTTGTTTGAATATCAGAATTAATGCTTTTTGAAGCCAAGACTGAGATGAGACCTGGGTCACTTTGAATCCAAAGCTCATCTTTTTTCTATCATATCTATGATACTATGACTGCTCCTCATTTGTTTTCATTTTTTTGTTTGTTTGTTTGTTTTTCTGTTGAGATATGCATAGAGAACAAAGCTCACCATCTGGTATTCTCCCCTGTGCTAAGCAGCCATACATGTAATAGCATCTGTGTGTTATGCCCAATTTGCCATCCCCCTACCTCACATACCGATAGCTATGAAGACATCTCCTTTCCTCCCATGCACGAAAGCATTTTGTAGGGAAGTAGAGTGGTATTTTTACAGGGTTAACCTTGACTCTACCTCAGTACATTGTTATGTAAGTGATAGTCTTCCAATCTTCTCCCACCTAGAAGATTACCTTCTTTGGAGATCCTTGAAAAAGAGTGATTTGCCCCCAGTACACTCAGGGTTGTCTCGCACTTGTCCGCACCACTGAGAGCTACTGCTCATGTGAAGTGGTCTCCACTTGAAACTCCTGGGTTGTGCTCCCTTGCAAAGGTGCTGTCCCCTCTTCGTGGGCAGCACTGGCTGAAGGTGAGCAATCCACGCTTCCCTGTGCAGCCCTTTACCTCTATTCTCCATCATACCGTTTCAGAAAACCTCACTAAAGGTGGAGTGTAACCAAATTAATTGTAATGTCAAAGGGAAAAAATGCTTTATATAATTGTTCATTATAATTCAAGACAAAATTACACACAAAAAAGATTTCACAGGAAGATCTCTAGGAGGAACAGTCAGTTTCTCAGTTTGTATTGTCATCTACAAGTCTCCACTCCTCTCAATGATTACCTCTTCACAGATTTCTATGTCATACATATTTACTCTTTAGGAAAACATTGTGATCTTAATCATTAATCAATAGCTCAAGATCCATTTCCACCATTTCCACAGGTTCTCTCTGGATGCAGTCATCTCTCAGCTACACAATACCAAGTTATTCACCACAGAAGTTCAGTGTGGAATTTGGCCCTCAAAATTTAGAGTTAGTGCTGATGCTTCAAGCCGTCTCCACATAGATCTCACCAACCGTTACTCAATATAGGTGAAGATCCTGAGAATACACACACATTCATCCCTCCATAAGATTTGCTAATTCTCAGAAACCCGACGGTAAATCCATACTGAGGAAGAGAAACAATTTCTTAATTGCAGGAAAATCTACATTACCACTGCCCTTTACAATAACAAATAGCATATCATATTGTTAAGCAGAGCATTGCTAGTTCTGCTATTTTTACTTACTGTTGTTTTTAGTTAAAATAAGAGAAAACCCCAATCCGCTTCTTAAACAATGAAGGCAATTACTATGACCCAAATCTCTAAAGGTATGGAGACTTCATGTGGAGTTTGATACAATGTTTTAGTAATAACGAAAGAGCAGAGAATCTGTTTCTATACATCTCTCTTTTCTGCTGTGTTGTTTCCTATTGCTGTTGAAACAAACGTAATGGCTTTAAACAAGAATCAAGGTCTCAGCAGGGCTGTATTCTTTCTGGAGGTTCTAGAGGAGAACCTGCTTCCTTATTTTTTAGCTCCTCAAGACTGTCTCGTAAGCAAGCAACATAGCATCTTTCAATATCTCTCTGTGTCTCTCTGTCTGTCTCTCTTCCATTGTCACTTCACCTTTTTTTTCTCTTTGATACTCTTCCTTTCCTCTTTATAATGGCCCTTGAGAGTGCTTTGAACCCACCTCAATAATTTAAGATAATCTACCTGTCTCAAGATCCTTAACTTAATCACATCTTTAATGTCCCTTTTGCCATGTAAGGTAATATTCAAAGGTTCCGAGGATTAGGGTATAAACATTTTTTTTGGTGGGGGAGGGGGCATTATTCTGTCTATAGCATCTTTCCACTGTGTCAACACCATCTGAAAACAGAACTTCTTATGTTTATGAAGGATTGTCAGAAGCTTCAGGGACTACATGCTTCTCAGTTTCTTCAGCAGGAAGTATAGAGAGTCCCCAGGACACTAAAAATGCTTTTTTCCCAGGAAGCTCCAGCAAACCTCTCTTCTTATCTTTGTCACCAGAATTTGGTCACACACTCTTCCCTGAACCAATCATAATGGCCTTAGAGTTAGACTTTGCAGATCAGTGTGAATCGGGAAATGAAGCTGAGTGTGGAGTCAACTGCCATGGATAGAAATATGGGCAATACAGTTTTCTGAAGGAAATTCAGAGTATAATAGCAGGAAGCAAGAAGGATGGACACTGGGCAACAACAGCTATAATAGCAAAAACATAACGTCTCAACGCTATGGTCAGAAAATGCTTGATAGATCCCTGAGAAAGGGAACAAATGCACAGTTCATTGGTAATTTAATAGACCCTGTTTACTCTTACAAAGACCTGGCAGGAACTTTTTTTTTACTTTTAGGTCTAATTCTAAGTGTCACCCCGGACTGCAAGGGAAATATGGTAAAGACATACAATCCTAATGTTCCAGTAATACCCCCGGGGTGGAAGATTGTTGGTTGTTCTTCCAGTATCGTTACTTTTAAAAACAAGTTATTCATACTCTTTTGTACTTAGGCATCAGTAACAAATCCCATGTGGTGAACCTCTGAAGTGACTGATTACATCAGGGCATTATGCCTTAGTTGCCGAGATCTGATTTCTCATGCCAGCCAGAATTCATACACTGCTTTCTTCTTTAGCACTTGTCTATATTTGTATAGATGTGTCCTTCTGAAATAATAAAAATGTTTTCTTTTTCCTTGTCTTTCTCACTTAAGTTTTATTTTAGAGCACTTTTTTTAAAAATTGGCTTTTTTTTTTTAATTGTTTTATAGTTTCACATTCTCTCCATGAGAACAATTATAAGGGTAGAACGGAATTTTACCTTAGTAAGTTTCCCTGAATCCAGCCTTTCTAATTTAAGAAGTAGAGACCTTTCATTCTTTTGTTTGTCTTTGTAACTCTAAGGAAGGAATATAGTCAATTTCATGTTGTTTTCTTGGATCTATATTTTGAAGACCTGCTAACTGAAACAATGTCTCACTCAGACTTGCCTTGAAAAATTTTAAAACAAAATATTTCCTTCAGGGCTGTCTTATGTAACAAGCCTTAGAGCTGTATGAACCTTTTTCTTTCGGGGTTTCATGTGTAGATTTGTGGGTTCTTTTGCCCTTGTTGTTGCTCTCTATATTTAGAGTATCCCTGAATTTGCAAAGGCATAAGAACTATCTAGTCTAGTCTTTATCTGATACATCAGCAACATCTTCTATTGTTGAAGAACTAAGTACTTTGCTGTCAGTATATTCTATTGTTGGATTGTACTTAAGACTTTAATAGCTCTTAGATTATAATGATAAGAAGACTGCTTTCTTAGAACTTCCATTCCTGGATCTTATTTCTGGCTTTGAGATGACATCATAAACCATAGTAGTTTATTTCCAAAAATGTAAGAGATTACTTTTATTTGTTTCATTGGAAGGACATAGTTATATGAAACCATCATATACATGAATTTATCTAATTTTAAAAGTTTTATAAGGTAAATAGGGAGGTTCCAATTTTACAGGTGAGTAAACAAGTTCATTTATGTTTAGTTATTCTACAATATGTGTTTAATGTGAAGACATTGTGGTAGACAGTGGGTATAGAATATTATATGGTACAAACATGGTTTCTTACCTGCAGGAAGCTTGTAACCTAGTAAAAACTCAAAGAAACACATGTCTACATATACAGACAAATGCTAGGTGAAAGAAAGAAAGAATGAAAGCAAGCAAACAAGCAAGAAAAAGAGCAAGGTGCTCTAAAAGAATTTCTAAGGTTTAGAGGCAATAACTATAGACCAAGTGTTTAGGGAAAGGCCACTCTGAAATTAAATTTAAATATGACATGGAAGACATGGGAAGAATGAGTCAAAGACTGACCTGGAGAGATGGCCCAGCAAGTAAGACTGAAGGTGCTATAGAGTTTGACATAGTGCAGAAACTTCAGAAAAGCCAAAGTGATGAAGCCCGGGGGCCAAAGGAGAGAGCTGGACAAGAAGGGATTCGAGATACAGGCATGTAGGATATCATAGAATTTTGAAAAGAAGTTGTTTATTTTAAGGCCAGTGGGAAGCATGGTTTTAAGCAGGGGAGTGACAAAATCTGATTCACATTTTAAAAGGGTCACCCTTATTACACAATGGAGAATGGAGAGTGGACAGAATGATTAGAGGGAGAAGAGTTAGGAAGCTAGTGCATCATTGCAGAAAAAAGATAATGGTGAATTGAACTACAGTGGCAATGAGATGGAGAAAATTCTTTAATTAAAGAGTTATTTGCAATGCAAACTTTATTGATTTCAATAATATTGAAGAAGAGTAAATGAAGAATCAAGGATGAATTTTACGTTTCTGGCCTAACTAGCTTCTTCAGCAGTTGAGCCCTTACTGCCATGGAAAAAGACTGAAAGAGAAAGTGTTAGGGATGAAGGAGAGTATGAGTTTAGTTTTTCGGAATGAATAGCTCTTAACTGAAATTCATTCTTCCTGGAGTTAAACCTAACTATTTGTAGTCCATTGATTTGTTCATTTTAACAAATGTTTTGAGTATCTACTTTGTTCCAAAAACTGTACTAGCTAATGGAAACACAGATTACATAAGACACAATCCCTGTATGTAAGAAGCTTATCATCCAGTTTGGAGAAAAGATGGTAAATCAATGATTAGAACAGTTAAATGTCATCATAAAGATGTATAGAAGATGCTATGGACACTAACATATAGGTCATGAAAATATGTATTTGGTATCTTTGTAACAACTCAGTTCCAGATGATCATGATTGGTTTCATAGGAGACACATTAAAACATAAATAGGAGCTTGCTAAAAGACAAAGGGTGTAGGAGAGTTCCAGAAAAAAACATATACATACATGCAATAAGGCACAAAGGGCTCATTCAGGAAACTATAATTGTTCGGTATGTTGGAATGTAGGCTGCAATGGGGAAAATGGAAGATCTTGAGGGACTTTGGTATATTATGAGGTTTGGACTTTACCTTTCAGGTAACAGGGAACCATGAAAAAATTTTAAGAAGGCAAGTGACATCATCAGGTTTTAAAAAAAATGATCACCCTCAGTGTATATAGATGATGAATAAGTATAGGGAGACATAGGAGGTCATTGCAGAGAAGAAAATCATGAAACATAAACTAGAAATCAGTGGAAGTAAAAATGAGAGAATGAAATTATGAAGTTTCAATTCTAAAACATTTGTCAGTCACTGAGATATAAAGATTCAAAGGATAATGAAAAAGGGTGTGCACTACCCTGGCAGTCACAGAGGGGGCTTATAACCTGTGTTCTCATGATCACAGATTCAAAGTAGTGAGTTCTCACTGCTTTGACCTCTTTCTCCTTATTTCTGTTCTAGTCTACTGTGCTTACTACTTAATAGACTACCAGTAGCCCCTACTTCAGGTGGGCCCAATAGCTCAGCAGCAATCTTTTCACAAAAGGATTCCTGGGTTATATAGGTTCTTGCCTGTCTAAAGATATGTATGGCTCTGTGAGCAGCTCGAGGACCAATGCCATGTCATCTTAATTTCTTTGTTCCTTTTCTTTGTGCTTATTGGATAAAAGAATTAATAAACTAAGGTATGTTCGGTAGACACCTTACTGTAGATTTGTAGATTACTTACAAATTTGTTGGAATTCATGATAGCAAAATCAACAGAATTCTGAACTTCCAATTTGAAGAAGACCAAGTCCCCAAAATAATAATTTCATCTTTAAAAGTGATTATTCCAGTATTGCAGATGAACATCAATAAAACACATTTGATGGTAATCATTCAGGCCACTGTTTTTGGCCATACATAGCCAAATGTTACTCTGGAAAATACCATATGAGATACGAAGTAGGTGACTAGAACTACCACTTGCTAGTTATATCTTCTGGAGCAAGACATGTAATTGTCTGAATCTTATTTTTGTCATTGATAGAGTAGGTAGGACCTTTATGCTGCTGCCCATAGAGTTTTGCAATGTCCCCAAAATGGAAGTCAAAATCATCATCATTCCCTCCCCATACAGTTGTTTTGTGACTCCATAATATTTTAAATGTAATATTCGTAGCAAATGGGCTCTTTACATGGAGAAGTAGTTAGAGAAGACTTGAGGGTTTGGTTGAAAGCGAAGGCTTTAGATTCAGACAGATTTTAAGTCACGATTTTGACATCTTTCAGCAGTGTGTCTTGAGAGAAATTACCTAACTTCTCTATTTCTATGCATGTATAAAAACACTTATTTTACTGGATTAAGTCTTTAAAAAGACCAACCATATATTTTTACGTAATGTATAATATTTTAAAACCTGGTTTCCTTCTAACCCTCTTTCTTGATCAACCATTCTTTCTGATCAATATCTCTTTTCCAATCTAATAAAGAGATCTAGGGAGTGTGTTTTCAGCAATATTTATGAAAGACATTTATTAGGCCATAAAAAAACAATGTTAACATTTTTACCTACTTGTTGGGACACGGAGTTCTACAATTTCTTTTTATGGGTAAGCTTGTTTTTCTTCAATTTTTTTCCTTCTGCTCTCAAAGTAAGCCCAAATATGGTAACAGTAAATCATTCAGACTGGATTAATACATGCCTTTATACGTTTAGATACTTCTGGGCCTCCTTGCTTATCTCTGAGACAAAGAGGGAATTAGCCAGACCTTCATTAGAATCTTTGCTTTGCGCATTAAGCACTTGAATACTTGTAATGTGATCTTTATTTTCCTTACCTTAAATCTCAGCCTCCAAAGAAACCATAGCCTGCTGGTTTTGGGGGGGCAAACCACAATGATGTTTTTTAACTTTGCTTAATTTTCCTTCCATCTGTTCTTTCCTCAACAAAAAGGCACTTGCTTCTCCTTCCCCCTTCACTGAGTGCCAAGTATGGGAGGTTTTTGCTTCTTCATTCCTTCAATCAGGATGAAGTGCCTCTTCTGCTTAGAGTCTCGACCTGTTTTTGTGGACTCCTCTTCCTGGACTCAAGGTCATGATTCTCTCAGGATTTCTAAAGTTTTAAAATTTCTTCTATGGTCATTTGGTGAAATGTTACTTTTAAAAACTAGCTTTGAAAATGTTCTACCTTTAGATAAATTTTATAATCCCTCTTGTTAATAGAGAGATAACAGGCATCAGACTCAGAACCTCAACAGAAAACAACAGCATTTAGCTAGAATTTAGTAATGTTCCTTTGTTTAATTGTAATTTTTTATGTTTTCTATTTGCCTTTTATGATTGTCTTTATTGCTGCACTGATTTTTCATTTGTGGTAGTAATATAAAGTGTCCTTATAAAATATGTTCATGTGAGTTTAAAAACGATAAGCCAAATGAAAAAAATATTAAGAAAACATCAATATAAGTGGTATATAAATGTAGCAAAAGTCACAAAAGTGAGACACAAATGATTAAATTAGAAAAGCATCAGTATAGTTGAATGAGTGCCAATCTTGACAGGTAACCAGACCTCTGAATTTAAATCCTCCTTTCCTACTTATAACTTGTATTTGTAATACAATAGTACTTGTAGTATTTATAAATAATTTACTATTTTATTCTGAGCTGTTGTTTCCTTGTCTGTAAAACAGGGAGAAATATCTACTCTCTAGGATCATTTAAAAATAAAATAAGAGTCTACAGCAATGCCACCCTGAATAAGCCCAATCCTGTCTGATCTCAGAAGCTAAGCAGGATCAAGCCTGGTTAGTACTCGGATGGGAGACCACACAGGAAGACCGGGTGCTGTAGGAGTAAAAATAAAACATAAGGTCCTTGCAATCTGTGAGGTCAACCAAGGGTTGCCTCACCTAAAAAAATAATAATAATTAAATTAAATTAAATTAAATTAAAAAGATAATATATGTAATATGTGGTTAGTATAGTACCTGATACAGAGTAGAAACTCAAGAATTAGTATTTTTCTTGTTCCTTTTATTATTATTTTATACTTGTAACTTAAAAAAAATTATAAAGAATTGGCTGAGGATAATGGAACTATGTATGCTTTCCTAGACAATTAATATATGTTTTAATGAGTTACAATGACTTTTTGTTGACTACTAATTACAACTCCAAAGAGCATAGAAAAAATGTCATTGAAGAAAAGGCTGTGTCAGGGTTCCCATTTGACTCAAAGTGACCTACTTCCACGATTAATGATTTCTCCTGCAACACTATCCAAAGGATACCTCTGGAGCACTTTCCCTCTCAGTATGGCACTGTCACTCCCCCAGATCTGCAAACCAGAAAGCTGAGAGACAAGTATTTCTCTCTCTCTTTGTCTCTCTTTCTACCTCTCACCCTCCCTCCTTCTTCTACAATACTAGATGCAACCATTATCAAGTTCTGTCTCATTAATCTAAAATCTTCTGCACTGTCTCTGTATCCTCCAAAAGCCCTACATGATTTGTTTCATGCCTTCTCCTCAATCCTGTCATGAATCGCTTTCTCCTCTTTTTTTAACCTTCCATCCTTTACACACTTCCTGGGCAACCCTAAGTCCCTCCCATTCCTCCACCCCCAGTTCCCTTCTAGTTTCTATTTACCTTGTACGACTCTGATCAATGGTTCCTTCCTTTGGATAATCTTCCCTAACCCTTGTCCAGACCTTCAATTAGGCAAAGTATTTTAGTTGAACATTTTCTTTCCTTCATAAGATTTATCTTTGGTTAAACTTTTAAAAAAATTTTCTGTTATTTTCTATCTTTCTACTAGACAAAGCCCATGAGAGAATAATAATGCCTGGTTTGCTCAGAATTTTGTCCCCTAATCAGTGATTGACACACAGTAAGCATTCAGTAAATATTTTTTAAATTAATGAATGATTCAGTTCTCACTACATTGGGATTTTCATTTCTTGTTTTAATATTTTTAAAGATTTTTATTATAGCAAAATACACATAACATAAAATCTGCCATTAGCAGCATTTAGTACATTACAATGTTGTGCAACCATCACCGCTATCTAGTTCCAGAAAATTTTTATCACCCCAAAGGAAACCCCACATCCATTAAGCAGTCTCTCCCTAGTCCCTCTGTCTCCAACTGCTGGCAACCACTTTCTGTCTCCATGGATTTGCTGACTCTGCATATTGCATATAAATGAAATCATTATCACATTGTTTTGCAGCTGCCAATGGGAGTGTCTGTCTTTATCATTTCTTAACCCACCATTTAGCACAGCAACTTGCATGTAGAAGGCTTGAAACAAATGCTTTTTGAAAATAAAATAGGAATGCTTTGAAAACAAATCATATCAAATATATACCAACATATATTTTTAGCTATGAGAGTAAAGATTTCCTATACTTCCCTAGTAGGAAATTGAACTGAAGAAGTATAGTCCATCTAGTATATTGATTTTTATTATTATATTGTATACCCAATTTATTACCTAAACTAGTTTAACACTAAAAGACACTGATTAAAAATATAGTAAGATGTTAAAAATAAAAATGACACATCAAAAACTATAAAAGCAAAGGGAAAACTTATGCTAATGGAAAATTACCCCAATTAAGAACATTTATGAACTTTCTGCAAACCAAGATAAGAAAAGTATATGACCTTGAAAAGAATCATATCTAGTTTAAATAAATTCTTTTAATGATTTGAAAATAATTTGTAATTTATTTATTTATTCTAAATTTTTATAAGTCATGGACTTGTGTTGGAAAGTGCGTTGCAGAATGGATATAAAGATAGAAAGTTTTAACCCTACTTTCCAGGGGTTATGTTAGTATGTCTTGTATAAGGACACTCATGATGATGTATCTACTAGTGCTAAAAAAAAAAAAAAAAAAAAAAAAAAAAGCCAAGCTAAGAGTCCATGCATGAACCTAATGGAACTATTTATTTACTCAGATATCAAATCCCTGTTCTAAAAGTTTGTCAGTCAAGCCACAATTCAAACTAATTCCAGAGCAGCAAGTTTGCTGAGCCAAGCAATTTTGAAAATACTCACCTTCAATCACAGCAGTGGGCGTAGTTTTGAAATGGGTTTCTGCAAAGGCTGGTTTGAACCACAGGTCAGGCAGAGTGACCTGTGATCATTTCTATGTAGGCACTATGATCATTTGTCATTATTTCGTACCACCTGGCAAAGATTGAGTCCAAAATAGCCCACCTGTTAGACATTATATTTTGATAAAAAATCAGATCACATAGCCTGATGCTTGATTGGAAAATTTACCCATGAGTCTGCAGAAATGGAGTATAGTTAAAGCCGTTTTCTGTATTTGTAAAACACAAACTTTCCCTTTCTGCAGCTTGGCAGAAAGCAAACTTAATGGAAGGTTCTCGTGGGAAACTTTCAGATTTGTTAAAGCATTTGATGTTAGCTAGAAGCAGTCTGAGTCAATTGAGAGGAGACCAAACTGCTCAAATTAGGGTTTCTGGTATACTTAGGAACAATTGCAAGGTTATTTTAGGGAAGCTGGTCTGTAAGGTTTCCTGATTTTTTGTCAGCACATCACTCCTGCCTTAGGGTTGGATTAATTAAGGCCCTCCATGTACACTCACCCTCCCATCCTGAGAATGATGGTAAAGGTCATAGCCACTAAAACCGCAGGGACCTCACTGCCATCCTATTTTAGTGTTAGAATTCCAAGAAGGCTTTTGTGAAAATAAACACCAAGAGATTTTAAATAAACTAAACTGATTATTAGCTGACATGTTTTTTCCCCCTTGCAAGTGATCTATTGAAATCCAATGCACATGCATGCATTCATTCAATAGACATTTACTGAGCACCTACTAAGTGCCAGGCACTATATTTGGGACTAGGGATTCCATGATTAAGTCAGACAAATTCAGGGTTACTGAAAGGATCTTATATCCTAAACCAGTCATGCATTTACTTTGTCACCCAAAAGTTGAGTATCTACTATGTAACATCAGGCACTGTTCAGACAATTAGAATATATCGTTGAACAAAATAGAACAAGTCTGTGTAAAGCTTGCATTATAGTAGGGAGAATCAAACAATAAATAATAAATAAAATTAATAATTAACTATATTAACCACTTAAACTAAAAATAATTAAATTATATTAGAAGATAATAAGTTATGGAATCAAGAAAAAAAATGGCAGTTGGGAAAAGAATATTAAATAAGGTAGTCAGGTGAAGCACATGGAAAGGGTGCCATTGAACAAAGATTTGATGAGGTTGGGGGAAATGGGTCATACTGATAAGGAGCAAAGAGCATTCCAGGCAGTGGAAATTAATAGTGAAAAGACTCTATGACAGAAGCAAGCCAGGTATATTTGAGGAATAGCAAGGAGGTTAGAGTGGTTGGAGTGGAGTGAGCAAAGTTGACAGTAGTAGGAAATGAGATTAGAAAGTAAGAGGGGTAGGTAAGAGACTGAAAGGGAAGGTAATAATTTGAATAAAGCTTTGTAAACCATTGAAAGGATAGAGCTTTCATTCTGCATGAAATGGAAGCCAGAAGAGGATTTTGATCTGATTTCTATTTTTAAAGGCTAAGTCAAACTTGCATGTTGAGAATAGACTTTAGGGACCACCAAGGATCAAAGCACAGAGCAATATTAGGAAGCTAGTAGAGAAAACTTGGCTAGGGGCCAGGATGGCTTAGACCAAATTGGTAGCAGTGAAAGTGGTGAGAAATAATCAAGTTCTGGAAGTATTTTAAAGGCAAAGCCAACAAATCTCCTGATGGATTGAATGTGAGATGGGAAGTAAAGACACATGACTTCATCCATCTAACCAGTCTTTCATTCCTTGATTTATTCCTTCAGTCGTCTATTACTTTGCTCAATAAAAAGCAGCTGAACTCCTTTGTGTCAGGCACTGATGATATAGAGGTGATGTAGACTCAGTCTCAGCTCTCAAGATGCTCACAGTCTAATGGAGAAGACAGGCTTATAAACGAAATGCACTATTATAGGCATATGGAACCAAAGAGAGAATGATCATTTCTGTTTAGGAGAATCAGGAATTTAAGCACAGAAGAAGAGGCATTTGGGTTAGGTCTTAAAGTGGAGGTAGGCATTTGTCAGGTGGTTAAACCTGGAGAAGGCATTCCAGGCAGAGGGGAATACAGACAAAAGGCAGAAGAAAGTTTTACAAACTTGAGAAAGCAAAGCAAAGGTAGTTTGGAGTGGCTTGTACACAGGGTGCAAGGATAGGATATTAAGCACAAAGCCTGGAGAGAGATGAGGCCTTCGACCTCATGCTAAGCATGGTGACCATTTTCTTTTTAGTAATGAGAAGTTATTGTAGAGGTTTAAGTAGTGGAGCGATATGACAAGATTTGCATGTTAGGAAAATCACTAATTCAGTAGGATAAATGCATTGAAAATGTTTGGAGAGAGAAGGAGTTGTGACAGCGTAGAAGGGGATAATAATTTTGCGATACCCAGTTTGAAAAAAATATAGGACTATAAAACTTTTTAACTCTGTGCATGAGGGTTTCCCAGAGAAGCAGAACCAATAGGATACACAGACACATAACACACACACACACACACACACACACACACACACACACACACACACAAAAGATTTATTATAAGCAATCGTTCATACTGTTATGGAAGCTGAGAAATCCCTGACATATTATCTGCAAACTGGAGATGCAAGAGAGCCAGTGGTGAGAACCAGAAGCATGGATGATGTAAGTCCCAGTCTGAGAACAGGAAAAGACATATGTACCAGCTCAACAGTTATGCAGGGAGAGAATTTTCCCTTTCTCTGTCTCTTTTTTCTATTCAGGCCTTCAAAGGACTGGATGCCCACATAGGTGAGGGCAATTTGCTCTACTTAGTCTTCTAATTCAAGTGCTAATCTAACCTCATCTGGAAACATCTTCACAGACACAGCCAGAATAGTGTTTCGCTCGCTCAATATCTGGGCACCCTGCGGCCCACTCAAGTTGACACATACAATTAATCATAACACTCTGTTATTAACATAAGTATAAATTAGCAATAAATAAATAAAACCTGCCTTCTTTCAAAAAGCTGGAAACCTCCACTTTAATCCCAGTAATGGATCAAAAAAAATTTTTTTTACATCTATGACATGCAAATCTCTGTTATAAGCTGATTTTGTAAGACACAACAGTAAGTAATATGTTACTCCCCTTCAAGGGCAGGCGAGTGTAGAAACAAGTTCTGGATGCTCAAAGGTCTGGTGTAAATCACAGATCTTTCCCTTCTGAGTTGGGTATTCCTCCAAGTGTGGTTCCCTCGCCACCTTGGTGATTTGATGAAGTGTACCATAGGAGTCCCTGCTGAAACTTAGCAAATCAAACCTCTGCATGCAAAACCCTGGAAACCAACAATTTAACAAGCACTCCGGTTTATGGATACTCACAGTAGAATAGCTGTACAACCTCAGGTAGTTTGTTTTCTGAGACTCAGTTTCCTTGTTTGCCTAATGGGTATGACAAAGGCATGCATCACATGAGGTTGTAGAGAGAACTAATGAGACAGCTTTTGAAATGATTTAGAACAGTGTCTGTAACTTAGTAAGCATGTGATGAATAATAATTATAATCAAGTAACTAAGATATAAGGCTGAATATGGTTAGTATTGTAATGGTGCAATAGCAATAACTAAAAAATATAATTATAGAACTGAGTAGAAAGAGTTCAGTTTTAAAATGAGAGGGGAGTCGAAGAGGTATCATAGAAAGTTCTAATCTTTGTTCTTGTTTCTCTTGCCTACAATAACATCCTTCCCTACTTTCTGCACTACAAACAACTTCTAACATGACGCCAAATCCAGATACCTTCTTCTAGCAGCAGCTTCATTTAGACTGAGTAAGTCATGCCTCTTCTGAGCCACCACAGCACTGTGCCATTGTATCACCCTGTGTGGGAGGGAGGGGCAGGGGGTCAGATGGTACGTTTTTGCCATGTGAACATGCTTTGCCCATGTCTCTCTATCTACTGAGCTTCTCAAAAGAAGGAAGTGAGCTTATCTTTTCATATTTACCCCTCCAGGACCTATCATACTGTTTGACACAAGCCTAGGCATCCTTAAATATCTATTGACCTGAAATGAGATCAAACTTCATCATAGGCTTGATGATTACTTAAGAATCTATAATGGCATGACAGGGTGGGTGACAGGACATTCCATACAGGCTAATGCAATGAACAAAGGCATGGAAGAAGAATGGGGTGTGTATGTGGAGGAAGTAGTATAGAAAGATGATATCGAGTAGTATGTGGTCAAGGTAGAACATGTGTAACTGAGTGGACTATGAGATAAGAGTGGGTGGAGGTGATGATTAAGAAGTTATACTCTATAAACAAGGATCTCCTGCTGATGGGTTGGACAAAGAGTGGCATGATCAAAACTGTTTTGAGAAGAGTCTAGAGGACTGTAGTGAAAATGAAATTAGGGAAATGAGTTACTGAAAAACAGCTCAAGCACAAATAGGAGACACCTGTTAAAACTTGTCAATAGACATCAGATCTGGTACAAATTAACTGTCCCTTACTCAAAAGCTGTTGCAAGAGCAATAAAGGAAGACAGAGAGTGTTTGGTGGAGACTCATCATTTTGTTCCATTAAGTTTTGCAATTGTCAATGTTTATTTCCCTCTTATAAAAACATCCGGTGCAGGATAGATGAGACCATTGAATTTTTCTCATTCTGTTAAATAATTGTGTGCCATGTAATCTTGATGCTAAATCTGAGAAGCTGGAAATTACTCAGGTATTTTTTCTTATTCTTTTATAAAACAACAAAGATGATACTTTTTATTCATTTGAAAAAGCCCTGCTGCTATAAGCCTTTGTGCAAAATTTATTGAAGCTTAAAATTCAGCACTAAGGGAATTGTTTAAATTATCTCGAAACATCACATCCTCCACTGAGTCTTGCCAAAAGAAAAAATTCAAGAAATATTTTTTGAAAAAATAAGTTAATTCATTGCAACATTCCTTGTGGTACTTTCTGCCTGGATTTTGACTTCAGATTCCTTTTTCCTACAGCTTTTATCCAACATGTTGGGGTATATCGTCTGGACCAGCACTGACCTTGAACCTGTCTTTTTTAGCTTTCTGTGCCATGGAGGAAAGGCTACTCTAGATCTATCCTTAAAACTCAAACAATAAAAAAGCAAAAGCAAAACAAAACAAAACAAGAAACAAAAAAGCTTTAAAATAAACTTCAAAATAATCAAGCTTTTTAAGAAGTAATATAACTCTGTCAAAGTAAGTCTAATATTCTTTAGAAAAATACAGCAAAATCCTGTATTCAACCATGGGAAATTTAAAATATCTAGCATCCAATCAGAGTAACTATATAGGCAATAAGGCAGAAAAAATGACCCAGAGAAAAATCTGTCAATAGCGATAGACCAAGAAATAACATAGATGATTGAAATAGCCAACATGACTATTAAAAAAGCTCTTATAAATTCAATATACACAAAGCTTTAAAGAGAAAAATGAACACAGTGAGAAAAAGATATTTTAAAAATAACAAATGTTACTTCTAAAGATAAAAATTATAGTATCAGAAATGTAATTTTCACTGAATGGGCTTAGCAGAAAATTAATTATTATCTTCAGTAGAAGAAAACATTAATTCTTAAGATTATTAGTCATCATGAGATAACATTACAATAGCTAAAATTTTTTAAAAAATTAACGATACTAAATGTTGGTAAAAATGTGGAGTAACTATAACTCTCATAAATTATAAGAGTAAATACTATATGATTTCATTTATACAACACTGTAGAAAAAAACAAATCTCTTTTATAGTGATGGGAAGCAGATCAGTGATTGCCTAGGGTCAGGTGAAGGTGGGAGATTGAACAGGAAAGAATACAGGGAGGTGAAGGAAATATTTTCTATTCAGTTGTTCTGTCAGTTACATGAGTGTATACATTTGTCAAAGGTCACCAAGTTTTATATTTTAAATAGGTGCATATTTTGTATGTAAATTATTATTCAATAAAGTTAGTTAAAACCACAAAAAAGTTATGTTGTTATATATCCAACTTTGTTCAGGACAGTCCCAGTAATTGTCAATAGTGTATCTTTTTACTGTCAAGATTATAATCAAACATGTAACTGACAAAGGGCTCATAGGAATAATAAGATGTATAACCAATAAAAAATAAGAAGAAAACTTGAAGCAGTAATTCACAGAAAAGGATACCTAAATGGTCCTAATCCTACAAAAAGTGATCAGGGAAACACTAATTAGTCCCTTGATGATATTCCATCATATACCCATCAATATGACTAAAACTTAAAAAAAACCTGATAATATCAAAAGTTGCCAAAGTTATGAAGTAACAGGAACCTTTATATACTGCCTGTGGGTCTATAAATTAATGCAACTATTTTGAAAACCTGGCGTTACCTATTCAGATCGAAGATAAAGATACAATATGATGCACCAATTCCATTCCTAATCAATCTGAAATGAATGGGTGCTTTAAACAAGAATGTTTATAGAAACATTATTTACAATTGCCCCCAATAAAGAGTAAAATGGATAAATAAATTGGGTTTATTTGCTTAGTGGAGTATTTTGCTCAGTAATGGCATAGGGAGCCAGTATAGTAATTACCTTTAGAAAGGAGGGAAGAGTAGTAATTGGGAGAGGGCATGTGGGGACTTTTGGGATAGGGACAACATTCTATTTCATAACTTGTGTTGTAGTTACCTGTGCTTATATGTTCTGATTATGATAATTCATTGAGCATTAAACTTAAATTTGTATACCTTCAGTCATATTTTCTGCTCAGATAAAGATATTAAGATTAAAGGACTGCAGATCAGCACCAATACTTTTTATTTCTATCTAGTTGAGTTTTGTTTAGTGCCAGTTTCTGTTCTTCTAGGTCATATCAAAAGCGCAAAAAGAATCTCTTTAAAAAATCTCATCTAAATCAGTTTCTAACATTCTATTAGTCTGGTTACCTAGAACAACTTTTCTGATAAAAACAACTCACGATGTTAAATTAAATATGAATAAAAATACTTTTACATCTGTGTAGAATTGAATTACTTAAGAAGATAACTGCTTTCACTAAGAACAATTATAAAAGCTAAATAAATATAAAAATTATTATTTAAAAAGGCGTCAGAAAACCACTGAAGAAATAAGGAATTCAGGGGTCAAAATTATAAAAAAGGAAAACTACGGAGAGGTGGGATGATATTCTGCATTTGCTTTTTCTCTGGGCACATTTCCCAATTCTGGTTTGAGAGTAAGAGACTGAGAATATGCATAAAAGATCATTGATAAGGGTCAGGGAAACCAACAGAACTTTTGTGGAAAAACACCTAGTCAGTTTTCCTTTTAAAATTTTCCAAATTCTGAGACAAAGCAGAAAGCCCCTGAAAAGCAGTTTGGAATTTTTGGTAGTTGTTCCATGCTGAAAAGAATAAGATTTAGAAATTAGGATCCACCAGTAGATGGGACGTTGGTGAACACATCAGGATTTTAACCGATTTAACCAAAAGTCTTTGGGAGCTATGCCCTGGGAACATACACCAAACAGAGGTAGGTGTGCACTTTCCAAAACAGCAACACAGCCTTGAATAAGATAAATCCCTGGTTGGATTTAGGTGACTGTTTTCCACTTTGTTTGCCCAGTTCACAAAAGGGTGAACTATGTCTGAAAAGAAACATTATTTGGAGTTTCTAAGTTTATTATACACACACGTCTGGCATTCATGAAAACATACTGGACATGCTGTCAAATAGGACACTATATCTGAAAACCAAAAAAATACAGAAAAAATAGAATTAAAAGATAATGTGATAGATAATTTCATCAAGATTCAAGCTCTTTAAAAACAGAAACAAACTCATAGTTAAGAGAACATTTTAAGGATTGCCAGATGGGAGGGAGTTGGAGGGTTGAGTAAAAAAAGGAGAAGAGATTAAGAAGTGTGCAGATTGGTAGATACAAAATAGTCATGGGATGAATATAGTCAATAATATTGTAATAACTATGTGTGGTGTCAGATAGGGACTAGATTTATTGAGGTGATCACTTCATGAGTTATATAAATGTCTAATCACTATGTTGTAAACCTGAAACCAATATAATATTATATGTGAATTTTAACTGAAAAAAAAACACTTATTAAAAAAGACTTATATAGTATATATAGTATTCCCTCAATAGCAGCAAAACTCAACAGTGTCAGAGAAATAATAAATCAAAACATTTTTGTAGGTTAATATAAATTTCAAATTACTAAAATGCATGTAACATAATACTATTTTTTGAGTGCAATGAATTCTGCAATCCAGACACCACAAACAATTATTAGTTACTTTAGACAATATTAAGACAATGTCAGTTTGTGATAAACCTAAAATTCTAGTGAGTACTTTCAAACCAATTGATAATTTCTCGACCTTTATAGAGCAATAGCTATCATTTTTTAACAGTCCTTTTTTCTCAAAATAAATACAGTCCTTATCTTCTAAGAATTTAAAATCTTAGGGAGGAAACTGACTGATAGGCAAATATAGTCCAGTATGATAAATAATGGAATCTTTCTAGAGGTAGATTAGCAAAAAAAAAAAAAATAAAAAAATAATAATAATAATAAATAAATAAATAAAATAATTCAAGCTCTCTAAATGGATCTCTGAGTTGCCAAAAATGAAGACATTTGAAGGGGCCAAACATGAAGGGAAAGCAGAAACTGTGAGGCATATTTTGCTCTGAATACAGTTTGCATCATAAATAAAAAGTTTCTGCAACATTCTGGTGATTTTAAGTTTCCATTTTGAGAACTGTGCAATTTATAGGAATCAAGAGATTAAAGTTTAGCATGAACTATGGACTGTACTGTATCTCCAGAAAATTCTTATATTGAATCCTTACCCCCAATGTGACTATATTTGGAGATAGGGCTTTTAGGAAATAATTAAGGTTAAATGAGGTCATAATCCTAATTTGATAGGATTGGTAGCCTTAGAAGAAGAGGAAGAAAGGGAAGGATCTGTTTGCCTCCACGATGTGAGGATGCACTGAGAAGGTGGCCATCTGCAATCCAGGAAGAGAGTTCTCACCATAAACAAACAGTGCTGACAGACTTCTAGCCTCCAGCACTGTGACAATATAAATTTCTGTTGTTTATGCAGTCTATGGTATTTTGTCATGGCAGTTTAAGAAGACTGATAACAGGGTGTAGGCAAGTTTATAAATTTAATAGGAGGTCCACACATAAACCTAGGCCATCAAAGAACTATACCCTTAGTGGAAGGATAAATGAAAAATAGATAAACTTCCTAGTAGAGAATAACAAAGAAACTTGCCTGTGTTGATTTGGTTCATAAAGCAAAGGAAAAAAAGATAATCTTTCCAGAGAATACTAATAAAACCAATCCTCACATGGATTTTTCTGTTCAAATTTTTGCCACTTTGCAGTACAAAACATCTTATGAAGATAATTCAGCTTGAAGTGGTTCCGAGTTGTAGAGAACTAAAACAATTAGCAGAACCATATGAAATCCTTTCGGAAAACATAAAACCTCAATCTATGCCACTAAGTACTCCCACAGATAAAGTTCCAAGGGAAAACTCTTTAAGGAAAAGATAACAAAAACAAAAAGAAAAGAAAGTACTATGGATGAAAGTCAACATAAAAAGTAAATAGAAAAATCAGAGCTATAACAGTTTCATATATTGGAACTCTTCAATATTTATATAAAATAAGAATGTTTGGTATTTTTCAAAAAATTAAAAGAGGCTTAAATATGAGCAAGGGAGAAGGAACTTGGGGGGAAAATGACCAAGCATATTTGGAAAAGCACCAAAAATAACATAGAAATGGAAAATGTAATTACTAAAACTAAACCTTCAAGGAATGGTTAAAAGTCAGATTACATGCAAAAGAGGAAATAATTAATGGATGAGATGATAGAGCCAAGAACATTACCCAAAGTGTGACCCATAGTGTCAAAAAATAATAATAATAATAAAGAGGAAAATATGAAAAAGAGATTAAAATACATAGAAGATGTATTAGAAAGGTCTAACATGGATAATCAGAGTTCCAGAGAAAAACAGTAGAAAGGAAAGAAACAATATTCAATTGCATAATGGCTGAACATTTTCAGAACTGTGGAAGGACAAAAAATATACTTCTGGCAGAAATATGAATTTTGGCATACATTTTGGGGTAACCTAATCAAGTTTAATATGATTATTCCTTACAACTCATCAATTTTACTTCAATGGCATATATCTTTAGAAAAATTCTTGCACATACTTATTAGGAGATGTGTACATGGAGTGCTGTTTGTAATAATGTGTGTAGTACAGCCATACAATGGAATACCATACAACGTAAATAATGATCAACTTTGATTAACCTTGAAAACATACGAAATCAACTAAAAGAATACATATCACATTTTTCCATTCATGAAATGGAAAATTATCTTTATAGAGATCTATTTAGAAGATGACTCACACACAGAAAACACCAAAATGAATTATTAGTGCATGTCCACCCATCTTTGTTCCATAGTTCTATAAACATATATACATACCTGCTACTCACCACATACTAATATCCATATCCACACATTTGTATTTCTATAACCTGCTATTTGTTAGAATAAATAATAAACAGTTTCTCATATAAAAAAATCTCTAAATGATTTTATTGGCCACTAGATTCTAGCATATGGATGTACCATGCTTAATCCTCTACTAGTCAACTTTTAATTGATTCAAACATTCTTTCATAAAAATAGCATTGCAATTAAGACTATTCTTGCACACATATCTTTATATTATATCAATATTTGTTTCAGTAGAATAAATTACTCTCAGCAGAATGGTTTATAGAATGTTATTGCACTATTCACTGCACCAGTGATGTGAGAGTTATCACATCCTTGTTAGCTTTTGAGAAATTAATCTATTTAATTTTTAAAAATCAATTTGATAGGTAAGAATGGCATTCAGTGTTTCAATATACTCATTTTGTTTGAAACTTTTCATACATGTATGGATTTTTATTTATTCTTTTAAATAGTTGTACATTCATTTAGCCTATTTGTGTATGTAACTGTACATTTATCTGTCTATTTTTCTTCTGTGACAGATTGCTTTCAAAATAATTTGTGAAATTGTATGTGTGTGTGCAATTTGCTGAAACTATTGCAAAATAGACTATTTTTCAAGCATTGCATTTGGCTAGGCCATGCCAAAAAACCTTGGAATTGTCACTGATTTTTGTTCTCAGTGTGCTGCCTGCTTGCCCTTCAGTTTTGCTGAGCTATTGCATATACCACTAAGCAAACTTTTTTTCTCATGTAGATCAGGGTGAAAACTACAAAAAGTGGACCAAATCTTGCCTGTCACCTATATTTTGTATGACCTGCAAGCTAAGAAAAATTTTAAAGAGTTAGGGAAAAATCAAAAAGAGGAATCATATGTCATGGCATGAAAATGATATGAAATTCAAATCTTAGTATCCATAACTAAAATTGTATTGGAACACAGCTATACTCATTCATCTACGATCATCTATGGTAGCTTTATGCTACAATTGCAGAAGTGAGTAATTGCTACAGAGACCACAGGGTCAACAGAGGCTAAATAATTTACTATTTGGCCCTTTACGGAGAAGTTTGCAGGTCCTTGGTGCAGTTGCATAGCTTCAAATGGGATAACAAATAGTACATTCTATTTCCAATATGTCTCTTCCTTGCTGTTAGCTTCACCTATGTTAGGGCTGTTAATGGAATTTTGCCAAAAATCTTTTACTTACTGCTAAAATGCTGGACATCTTTATTAGAAGGATAGATGTGAGCCATACTTTCTTTAATCCAACTCCAGAAATTCTTTGAGGTATCTAGAATATGAATAGCATTCTATTTTGGTTTACTGTCAATTTTTACCCATTTTAAATTCCTTTGACTATTTTAATGGTGGTTTGGGAGTAAAGAGAAATAGATCTTTGTTCAAATTACCTTGTAGTACAACTCATGTTTTTATATTGTAATTTAAATGGGAGTTTTTAACCAGAATTCACACCCTCCATGATTGGCATGGATCCCAACCATGATAATCACTGTTGTTTGAGAATGTTTGAACAGAAAATAATTTAGGAAGCAATGATTAAAGTTTCAGTGAAAGAGAAACATAGTTGATATCTGATTCTTTCCCCAAGTTTATTTACTAATATTTTGTAAGGGAAAAAGAAAAACATTTTTAATCACTGGTTGACAATTATTTTTCATGTATTTTTAAATATAATAATTAGCCAGAGTATGAAACACTATGCCTTGGTCCATGCACTGCCTTACCCACTGTTAGTAAAGTGCGTTCCCATAGATGTAGAAACTGGTACAGGCAGAACCATGTCAGAGATCATGCCAGACTAGTTACCTGGCTCCCAATCTAAAAGGAACACTGAAAGATGTAAGAAAGGAATAAGATTGAGAAATGTAAAAGTAAGCACTAATGCTGAAAAAGAATACTTTGATAAGCCCTGGGTCATTTTGAGTAAGAAAATACAATTTACTAAACTTCTTTTAAGGATTGTGTCCAATTTTCAACATAGCTAGTGCTTTGTTAAAGGTTTGTGAAATAATAGTTGTGTCTTCTTTACACCTTTCACCCTTGAGCTTTAAAGAGATGTCTTTAAAATGATTATTTATAACAGTTAAATGCCAACCAACTTTTCAGCCCCAAGTATCTAATATCATTCTAGTTAGGGGGGAAAAAACCACACAGGGTCTACTGAAATACCCATTCTGGGTCTTATTAGGGGAAATGGCTTATGTGATGCTGTACCCCATGGAATCATAGCACAAAATATTTTAAAAAGTTACATTGTCCCAAGGGATACTATGGTGTTACATGAGAAGAATCATGGCAGTGCCCAATGGGAAGTATATTTTTCATTTTTATCTCTTTTTTTCAAATCGAATTTTAATAGCAGAGAGCTCATTAGCAGGAAGAAAGGGTAAGCCAGACAGACACACATTTAGAGAGACAGACAAAAAATGAATTGTTGGAGTTAATGTGTGAATTGTGCAGCTCAAATTTTATGAAGCATGTTGAAGTAAAATTAAAATGATACTTAAAGTCAATCAAGTGCTACAATGTGTGTGTGTGTGTGCGTGTGTGTGTGTGTATATATAATATCACAGACACATATACAGATAGAGATATAGAGATACAAATACAGATATAGACATAAAATCATAATAACTAAAACCCAGCAAGACCTTATGGGATACAGAAAAGAGTATAAGGACCACGAAAAGTAGAACCACAAAAAAGAGGATCCATATTGAAGAAGGGTAGCTGTATTTTAATCATACTGGTTAATCATAGTTAATTAAGCATGAGGAAAACCAGAAATTGATTTCAGAATTTCACTGAAAAGAGACAGATCTAGAGAAGATTTAAAGAGAGATATATTGTTAATATTGAGTTAATTAATGTATACATTTTAAAGGTTTTTTTAAGTTTGCTCAGTTATTTCTAAGAAATATTCATCATCCTCATATGTCCCAGGTTAAAAGATTTTTTGAAAGCAACTTAAATGCCAATTAAAGGGTATTGGTTAAACTATTTTGTAAATCTAGAGTCTAGATTTTAGACATTGAGTATGACAGCCTTTTAAGGATCTTGTCTTAATGTGATTTCTGACTGGGTATGCTACATATTTTACTAGGATACTACGAGAGCGCCATATGTTCAAGGTGATCACTATATACTGAGGAAAAAAAATTTAATTTTTTTCTCCTATGACTATACTTTGGCTGGACTGATTTTCTGTATCATCTTTCACCAACTCCACCTTTTGCTCCAAGATCAAATTCCAGCACTTCTGTAGGTTCTCATGAGCTAGCACCTTTGTGAGCTTCAGCATTTCCACAGAAACCAACTGGACTGAGTAATCTGGGTTATCCTGCTGCATTAGTGTCTGGATGTTATTTTACACCCGTAAAACTTTCTGCCTTGCTGATATTGGATAGATTATCATAATAGATCATGAAGACCAAACTCCATGAAGACACCAGACTCTGATATTTCTAAGTTGTGGAACCTTGGAAATTTGTTTGATATTTAAACCTTCATTTCACCATTTGCAACATACCTAGCTCAAAGGATGGTTATGTGAATTAAATAAGACCTTCTATGTATAATACCTACCAAGTGCCCACCTAATTGCTGAAACCTTGCTAATTCACTCTCTAAAAAAGACTGCTTTCTCAAAACCCTGAAACAGTCCTGACATGAAAGAATGAATTGCCTAACAAGGTCAAGTTTCTTTGACTTTTAGTACTTACTACTATTTCCTGAAATCCCATGTGGATTCTTGAGAATTTGCTCAAATGAAAAAGTACTATTTACCATGGAGGAGTAGCAGGATAAAGCTGATTATCCTCCTTTCTCTGTCTTCTAGACTGTGGTCTCCGAATAGAGGCTGTATCTATCTTTTTCTATATCCTAGCAAGTTGCCACTGTACTTAAGTAAATATTTACTGAATGTGTAGATGTCATTTTTTACCTCATTCATGAAATTCCATGGCTGCTAATGTCTAAACATTCATTCTCTATGCCCCTTTAAATATTGACCATTACATCGCTGGTTTCCCTGTCAACAATTAGCTCTAGAGCCAGATCACTTTCTCAAAATTACCTAACCCTTTCTGTAGCCAATTCTACCTTCTTTCCTCTTCTCACTGACCCCATGTTGCTTAAGATCCTAATATATTTTTAAACTGAGTTTACTTTAATGATATCTCCATATCTCTTATGATCTTCCCCATCCTCTACCATGTAATACAAGTATTCTATATGTACCTCACTGCAATATTAAGTAGGAAGTTCTTTGAGATTGTGCCTGGGCTCTCATTTAAAGAAGTTTTTCAATAAATAATTATTGGATTTTGATATTCTCAGCTTGGGGCTTTCCCAAAGATATATATTCTCCCAGAAGTCATTGATAGATTAGTTCTAAAGTTAAAATTGATTTAAGAGGATTTAGGCCATACATAGATAGATGGAAAAGAGAGTTTTAAGGAAAAATTCACAAGCAAAAAAAGAGTATTTGTACAAGATATTAAAAAGAGAAAAGAAAAGGCTTCTGAGGTCAAATAAAATGCTGTTAAACAAAATTAAATACAATTTTACAAGACATCTCAAATTCTATCAAATCTCAAATTCTATGCTACTGTGGATTTGAAATACACAAGTTTCCTAACCAATTTGGCATGAAAGTTTTTATTCTCTTGGAATATCTAAAGGGATTAGTGGACAATGCTGTTTTGTTACCTATCCTGCTCATGGTGGCTTCCTGCTGTGGCTGTGTTAAAGTCTTGAAAAATGTTAATTTCTTCTGAAGAAAATCTTGTAAGATCTCCCTTGACCCTGTGTCCTCTCAATTTACAAGTGATCTTTGCAGCTTATTAAACTTTATCCAAAGTCACTTTCTCATTATCTTTCCCTTGTGTTATCTGGGCCAAATCCCTGTCCCAGACTCAAGGTCTAATAAATGAGAACAAACAATATGTTAAAAATGACAAGGTCGTCATTATTCTCCTATTTCTTAAATATGCATCTTAACTTTTGCTTAATCTAGTCTTACAATTTAACAACAGAATAATAAACTTCTAGCATTTTATCTGAAGGACCCTGAGATGTTTGCTTTTTCTCTATTCATCCATTCAAGAAGTATTTATTGAAGGCTACTATGTGCCAGGCACTATTTTAGGTTTTTGAGATACATCCATGAATGATGAGTAACCACTTTTGAAGCATATTTTTAGGCAGAATTACTTTAAATATGGCACTTCTCACTCAGTAGTGTGAGGAAATCCTCCTCATAACTTCAATTTTTCCCATCTGATTACCAGAATCAAGAAAAACTAAGTACAGAATCTCTTATTTTTTGAAAGTTACATTATGCACTTCACTTTTATGAAAGACCTACATTGTTAGTACCTATTTCGGCAAACTGAAAAAATCTAAAGAGAATTTTTTTTTAGAAAAAGTGAAAATAGCATTCAGCATTTGTTTTGAAGCAGCTGTTAATAGAAGCAGCATGCACCAGGAACAGCCAGTGTCACTCCTAAGCTCTTTTCCCAGAAATGACACTGGGCATCTCAGCATCAACCCACCATAGATTTGAAACTATGTCTGCGAGCACCTGTGCTGTATTCCATTCATTTTGTGCATCCATTAACAAGAATGTGTCCTAAGGTATCAGAAAAGCCTAAGAGCCTCATAAGGGTGTTATGCTTATTGTAAAACTGTACATAATAAAGTATATTTGGTATGATTTGTTTTTTTTGTTTGTTTTTGTTGGGTACACTCAAAAATTTTTCCATATAAATTAAAGATGTTTGCTTCTTTATGCATTTTGGCTTACCTAAGGTTTCATGGAAATGCTCTGCTTTCAGATAGCAGGAGAAACCTGTATTTGAAAGTGTTAAAAACAAATTAAAAAAACACAATGTATAGAACAATTATAGAAAAATTACAGAAGCTAGTTCTTGTGGGTTGGTTCTTAAGTTGATCAACAAGCAACATTTTAATTAGTGGACCCAATGTTCTGCATGCTGCCTTTCCCAGGGAACTGCAATTGAGAAAAAGCTGCATGGTTAAAAGAAAGGCAGGAGGACCAGAAGAGGATTTCAGCAGGTATCTGCTGAAACAGAATGATGGAGGGAGCAGGTCTCCAATTTTCCACGTAGGTGGTCAGCTTGTGACCGGTCATGAGTCTGAAGCTAAATGCTTTGTCAGTGTCTGCCCCTCATGAGAGAAATGCCATGGTAACCACAGTGCCCACAGGCTTTGCTGGAAGGTTTTTGGGTTTCAGCGGAAGGAAAGGGCTCTGTCAAACAAAGTGTAGCCCAACAGAGGCTGATCGCCCTCCTCCAAGTGCGGCATTTGTCCAAACCTGGGAGCTCCGTTTTGCAGTCTGGAGGCAGCTCTTGTCCTGAAAGCCTAACCTCCAATTTGAAAATGTTCTCAAAGCTTTCCTCAAAATGAAAATATTTGTTCAAATCCTCAGAATGCAATAAGAAAATATCCTTCTAGCAAAAGCAATGACTTAGCATTTTGGGGTTGGCACAAATGTAGGAAAACATCGAACAGGGAATCACAGCCCGTCTGGTTATTGGCTGAGTCTTGCTTCTAAGGATTAAATCGCTTTATGAACTTGGCTTACTTTCTCTCTTGATGATTCTTGGATAGTATTCCCAAGACCTCATATTTTTAATGTGTCCTAATTTACTTGGAGAATCTTATAGAAAACACAGTATTATACCGCAGAGACTAACTTCCACAACTCCTTATTTTTGAGACGGGGAAACTGAGGTTCAAAAAGTTGTTATGATTTATCTCCAAGGCCGCATAATTAGTGTCAGAGCTGGGAATAAAACCTTGACTCTTTCAACTACTCCATATTACCTCCTCTTCTCAGAAATTAATTGTCTCTTATTATCCTTTTTATTCCTAGGTCACGTAATAACGTTTTCAACAATGTTAATAATGTGCTTGGAGCAAACGCCAGGAACAGTGTTCTCAAGTATGTATTCTTTAGGGAAACATAATACATGAATGAGAAACTAGGTGGTCCAAAAGAAAAACTGGAAATGATGACACTTGTTCCAAGTTCTCAAGCTTACAGAGCGATAGGGGCCAGCTTGCTTAACTTCTCTGTTTCCATATTCACAAAATAAGGGTGATCTGTTTCCAGTTAGTGGTTTCTCTATGAAATATTTGAAATCAGTGATAGGGAAAAAGAAGAGTGTCTGCCACTTCAGTTTTGCTTTTAGTACTATAATTGTACAGATCCTTCTCTACATTAAAATTTTACTTCTCTCTATTCCTTGCAGTTAGACCCCCCTCCTCCCATACCACATGAAAAATCCATCTTATTATATTTCCTAATAGGCATTGTGCAATATTTTGTATATTAATTCGGTCATTCAACAAATGTTTGTATACTGAAACATTGTGTTAAGTGCTGAGGTCACAAATGGTTTCTTAATTAACATTTATTCAACAAAGACTGCATTTAGTCGGAGTCTACTACATATCAATTCCTGCACTGGGTGCTGAGATTACAAAATTAACTAAGATTGAAGCTTGATCTTGAGAGCCATAACTTTAGTTAGAGATATCAGGATGAATAAATAATACTTCAACTGAATTTATTTAATCATTACATTATCATGTTTTTTTTCTAATAAAAATATGTAAATGCTAATGTCTCCACTGAACATATGACATAAGATGCCACATTTCCAAAATAAAGGAAGCTATAATATTAGCCCTGATGGTGTTGTCCTCATTTCTCTTTCTGTAATTACTGCAGTGTTGTAGAATTTTTATGGGCCTTGTTTCTACTATTTTTTAGAGGCAGATGAGAAACCATTTCTTTTATCAAGCTGCTGCTAGGAGTCAAGTCCATTGTTTAGCCCTACAGTCCTCCTAGCATCTGAGATTCTGCGACATCATCTGCTACTTTACCCATTTTATAGATATAACTGCTAGTTTATCCACTTTAGCAACCTCTCGAACATCCCATTAGCTTAGATGGACATAGTATCTGTCACATGGCCTATGGCTACCATGTTTCACCTTCCAGGATACCTTTTAACTTCCTCCATGCTTTTTGAAGTTAATGAGACTATGCAGAACTTGATTCTAGGGTATTATGCAACCTCCAAAAAGATGTGGCCATGGGGGACACTATCATGAGTGTATCTATCTCAGGAACTTCAATTGATAGTTCCCTTTAAGATTCAAAAGTTTTTCTTCCCCATGGAAACATTAATCTGAGCAATAATAGGAAAAGAAGAATATGAAAGAAGTAGTATAGGTGATTACTTGGTGTTGTGTATTTCATAATTGTGTATTAAGAAACTTCTAATCATGTAGACTTGCTTTTAATAGAAACCAGATATTTTTGAGGTTTTATCTCTTATGACATCTCCCAACATCATAAGAAAATCTTCTGCATAACAACAGAAAGTGAGGCATTAATGTCTGAGCAATGGACTGGTGTCAGCAAAAGCAAAATGGCTTTAAGGCTTACAAGTCTGGGTTTTTCAAAACCAAGGGAGGGTATTTACGAAGGAATTAGAGGAATAAAAGCAGGAGAGAGAGCAAGAACATTCAGAATGAATGCATGGCAATGTCTCCAGAGTCAGATTGTGCAATAATGTAGAGTCAGAGACCACATGGCCAAAAGAACTTAGTCCTCTCTGTTTTGTTAAGGAAGTGAAATTCCCTGGGCAGAGACACCACAGGGCAGCTCTGTTGTTTATTGTTGACTATTGTTCTTATCCACACTATGTGAATGTGCCCTTAGAACCAAAGCAATTGTTCTTCAATGAGTGAAGTTTAGGCACACCCTCATAGAACAAAAGTCAAAACCATAACCGATACTCTCTTAATTTTGGCTCTCTCAGAAGAAGACCCTGAGACAGGGATTAGAGTGCCAAAGTTTTGTTTGGTTCATACAGACAACAAGGGTAGGTAAGTGAGGTGGAAAATAGGAGGGAAGATGGTTGAGAAAAGGTGTATTAGTAAGTCAGCTACCATGACAGGGAAGAGAAGCTTAATTCTTTGATACTTCCAGCCTGGTGTGCCAGACAGGGTGGTCTTTCTGTGCTTCCAGAAATGAAGAAGTGTGAAACCAGCATGCGGCATCTGAGAATCTGCTGGGTACACCAAACGATACAAGGCATGTATGTGTGTTTGAGGGTGGGAAGGCATTGACAAGCATCTGCTATACTGCAGGCTAGTTTACTATCTGCAGTAGAAGGGAAGGTCTTCTGTATCATAATCCAGCATCCTGAAGAGACTCTGATTCCCAGCTGAGACAGATTTATTTCCTTAAGTGAATGAACTCTTTCTCTTCAGATTCAAACAGCAACAACTATAAACATGTACAGGTATACATCAGAGATGTTGTGGGTTTGGTTCTGCACCACCACAGATAAAGCAAGTGTTGCAACACAGCAAGTATCACAATATAGCAAGACATAATTTTTTTTGTTGTTGCTGGTGGAAGCTCTTGCTTTCAATTTGTTGAAAAACACATCTGTGAAGCACAATCGAGTGAAGTATGCCTGTATTAGGGAAGCCGATAGATTAAGACTATTAGGTTTTCTCTTGAAAGCTTAGGGAATCTACTCTAGAGGCTGGGCTGATCTGAAAACCCACAGCGTAGTGAAGTGTGGTATAGAGAATAAACTTGCAATTCAGATAAACCTGAGTTGGAATTCCAGCCCTGATACTAATCACATGAGAGATTCTGGCTCTCTGAGCCTTGGTTTTCTCATCTGGTCTGGTCATTTATATTGCAGCATTCTTGGGAGAATTATGGAAGTCTGCATCTGTGGAGTATCCACTATGGCTTGTGACACCTTAGAGGAATGCCACAAATGTAAATCAAAGAACAAAAGCACCTTCAGAGCCCTTTGGATCTCTCCTAAGTAGAGCCCATCCCTGTTTGGTTCTCTTTATGCAAACCTTCCTTATACAAACCACCTTATACAAACCTTATTGGTCAGGCTGATCTGAACAGAGACATAGCTTAGAATGGTCTGCTATCATGCAGGGAGCTTCTCTCATGGCCTCTGACAGAGCTCAAAAGAAATTTCTTTAAATGCAACATCCTGCAATGGAAAAAGAAAAATAGCTTAGGATCTAGATAGGCCCGGTTTTGCTATTTCCTATTCTGCTATTCAATAAATGTTTATTTAGTACCTGTTTTATCCAAGTCACTACATTAAGTGCTTCATGACTTCAAGAAAATCTGGGAAATTCTGACAGAGACAAGATGTTTAGGAATACAAAAGGAACAAACCAGGGCCTGTCTCTTTGGGAATATAAGAAAGGCTCTCTTTCCCCAATCTCTAGGCCAAGCCTAGCTACCCAAGGGATTGGCAAAAGGGGGTGCAGGAAGCATAATTTCCCACAAAAGGGTTTGCAGAGTTAGAAAAATATGTATGTCCAGGGTCACCCTTGAATCACAGCTGTCTGAGATTCTAGACAGAGACACTAATTCTAAACTGGGGTGAAGGTAACTGATATAGCAACATATTTTCCTTTCATTGATTCCTGGAGAAGGTCTCCAGGCTTTCCAAAGACAATACATCTGACACCTGCAGTTAAATGAATGATAACTACCAAGAATTAGGGTGTAGGCAGAATGGCATCTGGGAATGACAGTTTTCTACTGGCCTCAATCTAGGCAGCATGGATGGCCAATTGGAAAAGTTGAGGGACATGCTGGCAATTTTCCATGTGCCCTTTTAAACCCATACTCTTTTCTTTCCTACCCTGCCCTGGAAAGCTGACAGCAATGGCAAGTTCCCTACGGGTTGCCATGAGATGGTTACATCCTTCACCGAAGGCCATCCTTTTGTCAGGGAACACTTTCCAAGCAGCCAGGCCCTTGTTACCTCTCTGGTCCTTTGGGCCTCATAGTGGTCACAGCTCCCAGTTGGTGATACTGCTTTACTCCTTCTTGGTTTTCATAAGTTCTTCATACACCTTAGTAAATAATTCCTTTATTAAACTCTCCTCTGGGATGTCATTTGCTAGAGACCTATGTACTGAGCATCAGGGATCACGTGATGCCTCTTCCATTTGTTAAGGTATTGTCGGTGTAACTACTTAAGTGAGATGTTTCCATGAGACGAAGGACAAATATGAAACAGGTGTTTTTTTTTTTTTTTATTCGAACATTTATCAACTATAGTCTGTTAAATCTCCCTTTTAGGGCAGGACACAAGTTCCTTAGTTCATACCTCAATAAAACTTCATAGCTTTTAACTACTCTCATTTACTAAAAATATCATTCCATTTTTTTACAGATAGTGCCATTCATTTTAAAACTTCAGTCTCGTGTTTGTTTCAATCTTTCCTTCTCACTTCATGCAGATTTAGCTAGTGGTTCTAGTTTTTGAGGGCAGAGACCATGGTCAATTCTCATATAGGTGTCTGCCCCTTCGGTTTCCTCTATGCTTTCTACATGATATTGGGGGTGAAGTGTAGAAAGCAGGAAAGGGCACACTTTCCCCTCTAAAGTGACTGCCCTAGAGGAGGTTGCTGGATATTTTAGACTGGATTATGGTGCTTCTCTGTGCTGACTGGCCATTGTTCCCTGTTGGTAGGTGGGGAGCACTCCCATAAGCACCCTGACTTGAAATTACTGGTTTACTCTTGACCTCATCATCCGGTACTCCAGCAAGGGCATCTGAGACACACTCTCTTGCTTTGGGGGTTTTCCACTTACTAAGGATCTTGCTTCAGAGTTGCCAGGAAAATAGTTCAAGTCCAGCCGCTGCCTGATGAAGAAAATTTCACGTTCCTTGCTGATTGCCTATTGGCCTCAGCTTCATTACCTCCTTACCTCTTTCTTACACCCTCCACAGCATTGGGCTTTCTGCTGATTCTGAGATGAGCAGTCCCCAGCTGAGGAGGGGGCACTTTTGAGCATTCTCAATCTTTATAAACACTTTTCTTGGGTTCCTTATCCCTGTTCTTTGGGAAGGGGAAACACTGAAAGAGGCGAAGGGAGAGGCAAGCCCTTCCCTCTACTGCGATGCCTTTCTCGCTACGAGTCTTCCTCTACTGCGAAGTTGGGAAGGACATGATAGTGTTCTCAGTCAGCTCTCTTGAGAGTGCACTGTTTCCAAATTTAGCACTTTTTAACCTTAAAATATTAATGTGGGATTCTTCAAAGCACTTTGCTCATCTTCAGGTTATAGTGATTCTGTGGAAATAAGAAAAGTGTTTCTTAGCACCAAACACTCATTACATCACATTTTGATGTGCTCCCACACTTATTACTTCATTTGGTTCTCAAAATAATTCTGTAAATTTGGGGGGCTAAATTTTGGGGGCTAAACTCCATTTTATAGAGGGCCTAGAGAAGATAAGTGAGTTGCACAAAAAAGCAATGCTAAAATATATATTGAAAATAGAAACTAGGTCTTTTGACTGTCTGTGACTAGTGATTTTTCTGATAGCAGATTAGACTGATCTTCCTTAGGGTCAAAGCTATACTTTTTTTATTTCTATATCCTTATAATCCTGACAAATAGTACGTGTTCTAAAAATATTTCCTAAATGGAAAAGCAAACAAAGCAACTTATTTCTAGACTTTCTATTGAGTCTCAGAATCTCAGACACAAAAGCCATCTAAGCCAACTCTCTATCTGGTCATTGAACCCCATCTACTTTTCTCCTCAATTCAGCTCTTTAGTTTTTTAAAACCTATGATTATAATCTCTGAGCATTCTTCTCTTTCATCTAAGCACCTTTAATCAAGGGACATGGTCTTAAACTTTTTATGGACCACAGCTCAGTCATCATCAATAGCAGCATTGCCAGGCACCGTGCTAATTCCTTCTCTTGCACTCTCTTATCTTCAGAAGAAACCTATGAAGAAGGTGTTGCAATTACTATTCCTTTTTAAGATGAGAAACTGAAGCTTTGACTAAATTATATTTTTAGAGTTACACAGCTAGAAAATAATAGTGTCATACTTTGAACTCAGGACTGTCTGATTCCAGAGTCTGAGGTTTTACACATAACAGCTCTCAAACATGATCCCCAGTTTGTGGTCTGACCAGGACACCATACATTGGAGACATCAATCCCATCATTCTAGAATACTACACTTAAGGTTGCTGACACCATCTAGGAAAACATTCTCATTTATAATGAAAAACAGATTCTTGCTTTGCTGTACTGTCCTGAAAGTACAACTTTGTGGCATTCTCTGTTTTCATGTGTGTTTCTCTTCCATGCAATCCCGTTCCATGAAATTGTTGGCTTTAACAAACCAATATATATACCGCTCACTATTGAAACCTGACAAGAAGAATGAAGTGTTAGCACATCAAGACAACTGGCATGTCACTGCTGTCAGTAAAGAAAGGCTGCTTGCTGAAAAGAGGATGCATGTTGTTTTGAATGAAACAGAAATAGGCAATTTCTCTGTTACTTGCCCATCCCCCACAACCCTATGTCCACGAGATATTTCTCTAGAGGGTGCTATGATATTGGGAGATGCTCTGAGATCTGTAGGCATTCTCATTGCAATATGGATACTTTATTAAATGGGGAGAAGCTTTAGAAATCATCCAGACTGTCTCCATCACCAAATGGAGGAAGATATTGAGACAGAGAGAGAAAAGTCACTCACCCAGTGTCACATAGCAATTTACTAATAAGCATGGCTCTAGTATTCTGATCCCCAAACTTGAATTTTTGTCACTCAAGATTACTCCTTCAACCAATGAATTGACAGATAAGAGGAGCAATTGACAGATAAGACTAGCCAGAGGATAGGTGAAAAATCTCACTTGTCGAACACCTACTCTATGATAGTTGTTGTGCATTCCATCTTCATTGAACATCATAACAACATTGAAAGCTGGTCTTATTTTCATTTTATAGGTGGGAGAATTATGGCTGAAAGGTGTATAGTAATTTGTCCACATGCACAGAGCCGGGGAGTGGCAGAACCTACATATAAAACAAGGCCCTTCCAATCCCAGAGCTTATGTCTCTTCCAGTAATGTCATTTCCATAGCTGAACCCTGCTCTTTCTCCTCTCCTCTGTACAATTCCTTCTCTTCTCTCACTCATCGCTATCTCTCCCTCTACTCTCTGTCTCCTCTGTCTCTCCTTCTGCTCTCTCTCTCTTCTCTCTCTCTCTATAGGGTTCTGTTCCCAGTAAACAATGTCTCAAACCTCTTTCAAACCTCACATCTAATAAGTGCCAAGTTCTATACATGCTGCCTCTAAAAATCTATCTGCTTTTCCTCCCCACTTTCTGTTCCCTCAATCATAACATCACCAGCTACCACCTGGATTACTGTAGAAGACTTCTAATTCACCTTCTTATCTCTACTCTCCACTGAAGCTAGAAGAACCTTTTTGTTTGACAGTATCTCTTCTCTACCTAAAACTCATTTGTGGCTTCTCATTGCCTTTAGGACAAAGCCCTATCCATAACAGAGTTCATGAGACCCTCTGAGAGCTGAAGTCTCTGTGCCCCTTTCAGGCCCACTTTCCCCCTTCTTTCCAGGTTGCCTCCCTGGCCTTCCATGTACTTAGGGACATCTTTGCTTGGCTAACACAAAAACCTCAAATCTTAGCCTGAACTTCACTTGTGTAAGTTCATCTTCCAGAACCTTTTAGATCAGTTGAGCTCTCCCTTTTATACACCCCTTATACACCCTTTAGAGTAACTCAAACTTGTAACACTTGTTCCATATCTATCTTTCCCTATGGACCATGTGCTCTGTGAGGGATAGAGCTGTAACTTTCTTGAGTTCTCTGTTATCCCCAGCTCTAAACCCAATGCCTGGCAAATGGGGAAGTTTTAATTAATACATAATGAATGAATGGATGAATGAATGAATGAATGAATTTACTCTCCAACTAAGAATGAGCATTTCTATTAGACAAACTCTAATCCATCTTCTTATAGGCTTCTACACATGAGAAACAGAATCCAGTTATCAAACGTGATTTGTCTTATGTTATTTAACTCTTTGTATTCCCAAAATGAATGGTATCATCGTAAATAATAGATGATTCAGAATTACATTTTTAGATTCACTAGCAATGATGAATTCAATAATTATAAGAATATATTGAGCACATTTCCCCCCCCCCATCTTTTGCTAAACATTAGCTGCTTAACCTCCTATTAATAGTCTTCCTTCAATGATAAATAACCACTGGGCAAACACATGTTTCTGAGTGTTAGCAGCAATACTTATATATAAACACAATGTGCCTAGATATAGCAACTTAGAATAGCAGAGTGCTTGAAGGGACTCAGAATTACTAAACACAACCCTCTTACTTCACAGATGTGAACATCAGAATTCCAGGTCAAGAGGGTAGATTAAGTACATGCTAAAATTATCCCTTCCGCAGTTCAAATTCATAGAAATTCTGCATAAAATACTTTTGAAATATATAAACAAGCTACAAAGCAAGGAAGGGAAGTCTATGCCAGATATTTAGAGAGAACCGCAGTGGTGATTAAAAGCTGAAGCTGAATTGTTTCTAAGGGTTTTAGGTCTAACACAAGGTTCAGGAACTGAAGTTTCAATGCCCATGTTACAAAGAGATTGGGTCCTAAGACACAGATCACTATAGGAATCTGAAGCTAGGACTCTTGCATGGACCTTTGAGTCAGAAAAGGCTTTCAGTCATGAAAGAGTATCATGAAAATATCCAACAAGTAATACTAAACCATAACCAGAAGTAAGCTTACGTGCCTTGGATAGGGTAAAATCACAGCATGAAAGGAATTTTAAAATTATGCCTTATCAAAAGCAGACATGACTTATCACTATTAGAAAACCAAAACACTAGAAACTAACATGACTCTGATTGAGAGAAAATTAACTCTATAATGTATAGTCAAGGACAGCCATTAAAATATCTCATAGGCTTTGAATAGGAAACCAGAAGCTACTCTAGGGAATTAAGAACATTACAGCCTTTGGAAGGACTTGAGGAACAAGATCAGAATGGCCACTGCTGGCTTTCAGGATCCAGAAGTACAGGAATAATAGGCAAAATGCCACTAGTGAGCTCAGTTGACTGAAGTGGGAGAATCTTCAGAGGAGGAGTCAGAAAACTATAAATAGTGGGCCAAACCTGGATCATGGACTGTTAGTATACTGCTGGCTACCTAAGAATTTTTTGTTTAATATTTATAAAGGGAGGTAAGAAAAAAGAAGGAATATGTAATAGAAGACTTAATATGACCTACAAAGGTTAAAATACTTATATCTGGTCTTGATGGAAAAGGTTTGCTTGGTCCCTGCCCAGGAAGTTATTTGGAAAGCACTGACAAAATCCCACCTTTGCTGTCTGTTGATCTTCTTGCATTTTCCTGCAGTAGCTGTGGCTGGATAGCAACTTTTCAACTTTTCAAATCTTCTTTGAATGCTTCTCATTGTTGAAAACTACCCAAAGTATTCTTGGAAATGTAATTCTCACATTTTACTCTTATATAGAGCAAAAAATGTAGAAAAGGGAGAGATTTTACTGAGTTGAAAATACAGATGGGAAACTCACAGCTCAATGCAAATGTGGGAGAAAAACCCTACATAAGTTAACTCATACAGAAGATGAGTTTGTAGAGCAATATAAAGACATGTAAGAAGGGTCACAAACTCTCCAAAATAGGAAAATATAAATATAAGGACAAGAGGTAATATTGTGATCTGAAAAGAAAGTTAACAAATGTGCTTAAAACATTCAAAGAATTAAAGAATGGCAACAATATGAAAGTAGATATAAAAGAGAACACAGTAAATACTATTTCATACACACTTTACTGTCTATGCAGCTTTGCTGAAAAAAAAAAAGTCTATTAGATAGGGATAGATGTAAGTATGAGAAAAATTAAAATTGGCAAATTAATTGGAAATTTTTAAAAAGTATTTAATATAGTATGAATTAAAGCAATAAGAATGACTGTTCATACAAGTGTTAAAGTAAGCTGGAACTATAAAATTAAACAACAATATCATGGTGGTTGGGGTAGGGTATTGGCAGAGAGATGTTAAAACATGCCCAGGTCCACATGCCTTTTGAGAACAGCATAAAGATAGTGATTAACTTTAGACTATTAGGAAATTTGCAATGTAGCACATGTGTTAAAATCTTAAAGATAACGAATAAATAATAGTTTTGTACAATTTCTAAATTGAGCAGCAGAAAAATAAGTGTTAAAGAAAATTATTTCAACAGAAGATAAGAAAGGATAAGTAAAAGTGGACCCAGGGGCTCCACAGACAGTCCTGAGAAGCCAGTGTCATGCAGCCAGTTCACAACTGAGCCAAGCCTACAAGGCATGACCCCCAGCTTTGCACCACCTTGCTTGTACCAAGATGTCTCTTTTCATACCCCACTGTTGATTTTTGCAGAGGAAACATATAAATCCCACTGCTAAATGTTTGTGATCCAATAAAAAGTTACAGTGTGATTTGATAATATAGTGAGAAAAAAAATGTGCTTTGTATTTAAATACACATGGTTTAAAATTCTAGCTATGCCATCCACTGGTTGTATCTTTGGATAAAGTACTTAACTTCTCAGCCTCAAGTTCAACATTTGTTAAATTAAACTAGTAATAGCGATCACATAGAGTTAATATAAACATCAAGTGAGTCAATATAGATTAAATGAACATAAAGCACCTGGTTTAATTCTGGAATCTTAGAACAAGTTAAATAAATGTAGTTGGAGTTAATGGTAATTTCCAAAATAGGAAGACGAATGTCAATACTAGAGGGGTAGTATTGAACATCAGCTCCAAGGAATATGACAAAATCACTAATAAAAATAATAATGAGAAGGAGGAGGAGGAGAAAAGAAGAAATGATATTGATTGAGGTGAAAAGTAAAGATCAGGAGATCAAGAACAGGTTGGGAATCATTGTGCAAAATGCATGAAGGCAAGGCCTCATGAGGATGATGTAAGACTGTCAAAGGCTCACCTACATACACTAGTTATGAGGCATGGAAACAAGTCTGATGGCTTCACAGAAGTTGGCCCATAGGCCTATACCAGTTTTTATAGATATCATTTTGATGATACCCAGACACACCAATTTGCTTATTTATTGTCTATGGCTACTTTTGCAATGGCAGGGTTGGGTAGTTGTATCAGAGACCATGTTTCCAGCGAAGCCTACAATATTTACTGTCTGGTCTTTTTAGAAAAAGTTGGCAAACTCCTGGCTTAAAGGAACATGCATGCTCAAAAACCTCTACCCCCTGTAAATGGTGAAGCCAATTCTTTGTCTTTAAAACAGACCAACTCACCATGTAGCTGGGTCAATTAAGATGAGCTCAAAGTACTTCCAGCCTACTTATTACAAGTGCCTTCAACTCTGTTGCTTTGGTCCCATCTAATGATGACCTACCTTCTTACCTCTAGCTTAATCTCTAACTTCTGATCTGTGCTTACCTCTGGAAACTGATAGTTAAAACTTACTTTTCTAGTTTAATCTTTGAAATACTTTTAAGGCCCGAGCCATGCTCCCTCTGTCCCTTCTTGTTCTGTCTGCTTTGTGTAAATGTCCTATATTACCCAGATTTAGTCCTCCATGAGGGAAGAAGACAAACACGAGGATCACTCCGAGAGTAAGGATCATGCCTTACCTCTATTTTTCTCACAAATCTTAACACATGAGAGAACAGGAAAAAATGTCTATTGAATAAATAAATATTGTATAATGAGAAGAAAATCCAGACATTTACAAAGAATATGCTGGTTGAAGGAAAGGAGTTAAGAAGAAAGAAAATGTACTTTGGTTTCATAAGAGACAGTATTAGGGAACTGGTGAAAGATGAGATGGAAACAGTAGAAGAATCTAGATCAGGGAGAGATGTGTGCATGGTAAGACATTGGAATTTGATTTTGCAGGCAGCTAAATGATTCATAGTCGAAGCTGGGACAAACTTTTTTACCTTATCATGCAATTTTGGCGTCTCGTGATTTGAAGGTAGAAGGACGGAAGGGATGGAGAAAAGAGAAGGGAAAAGTTCAAGGATCATGCTAGCTACCACCTACTCTGCTGGACCGTGTAGGGCAGGGAAGTGACCTTGGCAAAACTCTACTTCCTAGGCTGTCATGCCAACCGGCTTGAGTTCAGTCTGGCAATGGGAGGCACTAGAGGAAGGTTGGAGGGCAAGAAGAGAGGAGACACCACTGCATTTCTACCCCTCCCTTTTCATTCCTGAGGTGTCTCCACCGGAGTCTGCCTCTACTGTCATGGATCCTGTGGTGGCCCTTCATTCTATATTCCCACTTCCTATTCAGTGTCCCTCTCTCTTAGATTCTGGTAACACTATCATTTTGCTTGGCCCTTGTAGCCCCAGGGGTGAAGGCAGCTGTCTCTTGGGCTCCTAATTTCTAGGTTGTTTCACTCTTGCCAGTTAACCCTTCAGCTCTTCTAACAAGTGTGTCACCAGTTCACTATGTTAAACCCTCCCCTTTAAACTTCCTAGGTGGATTCTGTTTTTCTGACTGGACTCTGATTGAGATTGGGATGAAAGAAGACAAAAGAACTTGCATTTGTTTATCTTTGTATACCCAATCCTTGGCCTGATACAAAGAAAACACTCAGTAAATACACATTTAATGAAACTATTAAACAAAATGACAATGCTTTCTTCCTTTTTCCAACTCCTATTAACAATGGATTGAAGAAGGAAGGGTGACAGTGAAAGCAAAGAGAAGGGAGTATTTTGAGGATTCCTGTAAGTGAAATGATCACAGCAAGGCAGGCTCACGTGGTAGGGGCTGCCATGCATGCTGGAACCATGGTAAGCAACCCTCCCATAAGACTTGGGTCAAGACAAGGTGGATGAAATATAAAAGCCACTCCAATTTGCCTGGAAAGATCAAATTTAGATAAAATGCTGGAACTCTAAAAGCTTTGTGGTTCAAGTCAGAGAACAGGATAGCATCTAATAGCTGTGTAGGGCTCAGCAGGAGGTCAGAAAGATCTAAGAACAGCAGATATGGGCTCATGCTTTCCAGTGTGGTATCCAGTTCTTAACTTCTAACCAACCCCTAGAATAGTTTTTTCAGCCTTTCCAGAACTCTGTATTTTGATTAATCTTTCCCTAAGAGGCAGCAGGACATGCCAGAATGAGAACAGAACTTGGAATCTGAAAATAAGAGACTGATTTTCACATTGCTGTTCAATAACCTTGTGAGCTTAGTCAAGATATTAAACTCTTTAAGCTGTTTTTTTTTCATCTATAAGATAAAAATAATAGTACCTATATCCTAAGGGAATTGTGACACTTATGCAAATCTATATAATGTAGTAATAAAAAAAATAAAATAGGGTGGTTAAAGAGATGTGCTACAAAGTGAATTTTTGGTTGGAGCCTCTGCTCTGCTGTTATTAATCTCTGTAAACCACAGTTTCTTCATCTATAAAATTAAGGAAATAATAATAACTTGCTCAGCAAAACACCTGGTAACTTGTAAACATTCAACACGATCAAAATCAATATGACCTGCTTTGCAGTTTTGAGGCACATGTGTACTCTTTAATCTTCACAAGACTCTATAAGGCGAGTATTGCTATTCATCCCATTTTAAAGATGTTTATACTGAGGTTTACTTGCCTAGAATAACATAGTTCTTCTTTGTCTAGGACTACATAGTTAATTACATAGTCAGAATATGCATATTACCTCTGAAATATTAATGATCAATATTGTTATTATTATTTGAAACCTATATAAGGTACCTGACACAGATTGGCTATTTTTATCTATTAGTCTCCTACCTTTTATGTGTAAAGAAACATTTACTATCACCAATGATGTAGTCCACTGTGTGTTAGGTTCAAGAATTATTTTCTCAAGTGAATTCAGGTAATTTCTTAATGCTGATATACAAACAGATTTTTTTTTTCCTTTTTTGCCTTACAGGCAGGAAATACTATTTATTTTTTAAAATTTGAGTGCAGCATCAGAATTAAAGATGGTGTATATTTTGGAGAGATTTCTAGTAAAGGTAAGACAATGTCATATTATGCTTTTTACACTAAGCCAAAGAAGAGAGCAATAAACTTGGACCAGGAACCAGGAGGTCAGGTCCAGCTATGTGACCTGAGGACACATCCAGATCTTGCTGGGCCTCAGTTTTCTCATCCATAAACTGAGAATATTGAGTGATGTGACTTCTGGTGCCCCTTCCAATCTTAAAATATGAATGTTATTTTGCTCACAATGTCAATATCTTTTATGATGATGATGGCCCTAGAAGAAATTTGCTTAACTGGGCACCTAAAAGCTTTCACCTGATAGCATTAATGTGGGCTCATATCCTCTCATACTTGGCTTGCAGCAAAGTGTTGGTCTAATATTACAGCTCCCTCAAATCACATTATTTCTATGTATTAAGCTGAACTCTAACACTTGAAGTCTGATTTTTTTTTTTTTTTTTTATGATTTTGGCCAGAGTAGACATCCTGTTTTCCATGGAGAAAGGGCTTTAAAATTCACTTCTCTGCAAATCTACTCTCCCTCTCAAAATCATATTTTGATGAGTTAAGTGCAAATGAATAAAAAAACATATGGTTTTCATTTTTCTTAAAATTCACATGGGCTCACAGTGAAGAAAGAAAAGATGAGGAGGAGAAAAAGAGAGGGCGTAGTACATAATAGAAGAGAGGGGGTTCCATTGAATGAAAAATGTTGAGATCATTTTCAGAAACAACTACCATGAAAGGGTTATACCAGATTCACTACTATTTTGTAATAACTAAGGGACTCTTGTGCCCCTAAAGATTGGACTACAAATGCCACACGATGAGGGGAAAGGGACAATGGCTTTGGAACTAGATCACAGTTTGGACAATTTTGCTAGTAGTGTGATTATGCAAGTCAGTTATCTTAGGAGACCCATTTCTGTAAATGGGAATGATAATACCTATGACATCTGGTTATTATGAAGCTTATTAACAGCTTTATAAAGTTCCTAAGAACATATTTGAAACACACCAGTACTTCTGCATTATTTGGCACCCAATCTAACTATCAGTGGAGAATGGACTTCTGGTGGAACTATCTCAGTTTGGTCATCTGTGAATGTAATTTATCAGTTCTTCCCTTCTTGCATCCTTCATCTCTAAGTCCTGTGAAAAGTCAGCAACCTGCAAAATAATTGTATGTCTGTTTTAGAATGACAGTGACTACAAAAGAATATGTACACAAGTATGTTACATCTGGTGGCAGGCATGCTCTTTTCAGTTCTGGTTAGGGCAAATCCTATGCTGGGTTCCTTCTGGGCTGTTCTTGGCCACCTCACCCTTAGATTTGCTCCCTGTTTCTTATCAGTTCCCAAGGCTGGGTGTCCCTCTAGCTGTTTCCAGGGTTACCTTCTTTCTTATTTCTCTCCCAGGCCTCTGGAACTGGTTGGAAGGAAGGAATTAACTAAGGCCAAGTCTTCTCCTTTTCTCTAAGGCCTTGGGCCTGTTCTGTCCTTTCCATGTTCACACTGAATCTTACGCCCTCCACCTCTCTCATTCAGCTCCCTAACTTGAATGCAGAGGAAGGAGCACACTCTCAGTGTTCCTGCTGCTGTTGTTGGTCCTGATAGGTTAAGTGGATTGAAGTTTAAACTTAATCTTTAAAACATTCTAAGCCCTAGGCCAATGTGCCTTTTAAGGACCAGTCTTGATCAAGTCCTAGGTCCTACCCACATGCATGTATTCTATGGCTTGTTTTTCTTGTCTTTAAAATGCATGCAATAAATCAAGCTTGCCTAAGTGCTAGATCTCACACATCTGACACCATGCCTTAAGGAGGTGGGGTGTATAGACCCTGATCTCTATGGAGGTCTTAATGATCTAGTGAAACTAATAAATGAGCCAACGAAAGACCAAAGAACATACATAGATTACCATTTTCACTTTACAACTCCAAAAGAACAAACCCATATTCATTTTTTCCCGCATTAGTCAGGAGAGGAGTTATCATCAGAGAAATACATAACAAAAACAATGAAAAATAATATTACTCACTCAAATCCTGACATTCTGCTATGTACAAATACTGTATAAAATGCTTTACATGCATCATCTCTCCGAACCTCAACAATTCTTGAAATGCAATTATACACACATTATAATTGAAGAATGGAAGCTTGGAGGTATGAAACAATTTGCCCAGGGTCACACTGTTTGTTCACAGCCAAGACTGGATACTAATTTTTTTCAGAATTCAAAATGTGTGCACTTTCCAAAGGAGGAAGGTAGACTCCTTATTAGCTATCTATGGATAGGTGGTAGATTAGAAAGACAGTGAGAGAGCAAAGAGTGGAATGGAAGTTCTTTCAAGAGACTCCCAGGACCTGAACACCAGAAGCCTGGGAGGAGGGATCAACACTGAGGAGGGCTTACAGCAGACAGGAGGCAGAGGGTGGGCTTGAATGCAGGGCAGCACCAAGATTTATGCCAAAAGGCATTTTTACCGAGAGCTACCAAATCGAGCCACTTCCATGTAAAGATGACTTTGTAAGCTCAGCTCCAAAACTAAAAAAACTCAAAGGCCAGAATAAATCAACAGCTCAATAACTCATGGCCAAGGCCAATTCCACAACTGTAAATGAGCCTCCCCTACTCACCTGTGCAGTGACAGACAATAGAATATTATAATTTTAAAAATGTTATTATTAAATTATTAATAATACAACATTATTGTGATATTATGTATTGAGTTTCTACTATATGATAGGCACTAGGTTAGACATTCATAAATTATTTAACTCATAATAAAGAAGGTCTATATTATGAACCCTTCAGGGGTTTAGAAGTTGAATCACTTTTTTCAGTTACTTAGTAAGTAGAAAAACAAGACTTTGAACAGAAAATTCTAAGGAATATATTAAACTCTAAGTATGAAGAACTAGATATCTTAAATAACTGAAAGCAAATAACAATAACAACACCAAAAAAAAGCTATTAAAATATTTGCTTTACTTCTTCCTTTCAATAATGATAAAGAACAATAAGTTTATCTCTAGTAAAGTGTCTTTAGCATAGCAGTTATAATTCTATGTTTCTCTGATGTTCTGAATCTAAAGCAATTAGCTCTTGTTCTTGGTATATAATAATCCAAAATCTTTTAAGTCCATTACACCCACAACTGGAGCAAGCATGAGAGATGCGGGAAGAGAAATAATATAATCTTAGTGGTCTCATCATTATAAAGTGGATTTCAAAGCTCATTGACATAATTTAAACATTAACACCACTGCCCACCTTTGCCTCCCTGTATGCACTGGTCAACTTCTGCTCATCCTTAAAACTCACCTTAATTGTCAATTTCTCAGGGAAGTACTTCCTCAGGGACATCACCCATTTCATTCTACCTCTTCATTCTCCAACCATTGTCAATGTAACCACAGCCCCTGGGGCTCACCAGCCATATTATTTACCATATTGTTTTCATTGTGTGTTTTCTTTTGTAGACTCTGTCCTCCTTGATAAACAGACTGCCTTTTTATTTCTGGGCCTTAGTACCTAGTACAGGGCTCACTAATCAATGAGTAAAGGAATTAATAAATTCCTTATTAGGACTTAAACTTCATTTCCCTGCAAATCCAGAACTCTGTCCAAACAAACCCACCTCATGCTTTTAAACATTCCTTAGGTCAATACTACAACCCAGAGGCCTCCATAAGCATTCTGGTCAAGTATACGTGCTACAAAGGTAAGCAGTTGGCATTACATCAGAAAGGTTGTAGTCCAAAAGCAGCTCTCACAGCAACAGCTAGAATAACTTTCAAGATTTTGTTATTTAGCAAAATGAATGCTATAAATGTTTTCAACTGGTGAAATTGGTAGTTGGCTAATTGGGAAGACAGCTTTTAGAAATGGGCTCCCATTGGGAAATGCATAAGAATTGGCTAAAATATTTTAGAAATTCTCCCACACTCTTCCCACTCCTGTATAAGTGGGATGGAAAAATCCAGCAGGGACTATAAGCTGAATTCTTTAAAATGATGCCTCCAGCTTTCACCGTGGATGGCTGGTGTTGACTTTAAGGGTCATAGAACCCTGCCTCTGGAAAGTTGCTATGTTCACCTTGGGAGCTACATTTTATTTGAAATTCTGTTTACAGCACCTAAAAGACAAAGAGCTGGAACCTCATCAACTTAAAGAAAAATGCATGTATAAATGCTTTGGTGTCAGCTTTCTAATGATATATTCATTTTTAAAGAAATGTTTATATGTACAGAACAATTTGGTCTGAGATTTGCTTTGAGATACTCTGGTAGCAAGATTATGAGGGAGCAGCTAAAGCTTTCTTATACTAAACTTTTTGAACCTATTATTTTCTATCAAAAAGAATCCAAGATGTGTGTTTAACGCAGTTGGCTTAGGTCAGTTCCTAACATATGATCTCAGCATCTTATTCTAACTAACTAAGACAATGTGCACATATGAAGTAAGGTTTCTGAAAGGAGAAATAAATGTTTATGCAAAATGCATGGAAACAAATTAGTGCCTCCACTAAAAATTTCCAGATTTTTTAAAACACAACCCAGTTCTGTCAGTTGAGGATTTTCACACTTGCTAATACAAAGCTCTTCTTGCCTTTACGAACAACAGATTCAAGAGAATAAAAATGAACTTCCATATAAAATCTGGTCCCATATTACATAAGTGGCCTTTTACTCCCTGATGTTTTACAAAAGTGTCACATGAGAACCCCACAACCCTCCAGAAAAGACTTCTGCTGTAATATGGTCAAACTTTTTGTTGCAGGTAATAGAATCCACATTAGCTAATTTGAACAGAAAGAGTTTTACAGAAATGGTGTTATATAACTGAATCTTAAATACTAAAATACAGCCAGTGAAGGTGTCTAGCTGCACCACAACTATGGTCCATAGGACTCTAGTGGGTGTTTCTCAAACATTCATTTACTCACAAATCTTCTGGGGTTCGGCTAACACAGATTCTGATTCTACAGTCTAGGGTGTGGCCTGAGCTTCAGCTTTTTTAACAAGCTCTCTGGTGATGCTAGTGTTGGTCTGTGAATCGTGCCCTGAGTAGTGAGACACTGGCAGAGTCCCCACTGCCACTGTTGCCACCTGCCAAAGGGCACTCATGATGCTAAGACGGAACACTAGAGCTTCTGCTTCAACTCACCCCAAAACCAAACTCCTATCCATTTTTCCTTTCCAGAAAATTTATTTACCTTATTGTACTGCCTCCTTTCATTGCCTCTTTTATCTTCCAAAACTTGTTTAAGCTTGTTTGCTGCATAAACTAGGTCAAATACTGCACCTTACCAAAAGATGACTATCAAATGCAATGTTTTGATTTCCAGCCAATGTAGGAAGACACCCTAGAAAGGGAATGACATGGGTATTAAGTGAGCCAATCTGCAGTGTTTTTTAAAAATACTGATAATGTTAAGAAAAATTATAATTTCTAACATCTCTTGCAAGTTAACTATTTACCAGACACTATGATAAATGTTTTACTTGTACCATTTTTCTTAATCTCCACAAAACTGCATGAAGTAGCAATTATTATTATCTATTTGCAGATTAGGAAACTGAGAGATACAGCTGTTAGCAGACTTGTCCAAGGACACAAAATAGTCAATGATGAAGGATTTTATTCAAGTGGTCAAACACTGAAGCTCATACTCATTACTATGCCTCACATAAGACTGGAAAATTATATTTCTTTTTTAGGGACACATGATATAGTACTCTTTAAAGTCTCAGATTAACTCTACAGTAAAGAAATCTGTTCAACCTTGGTTAACCCAGTGTTTCTCAAATATATTTGGACATAAAATTTTTTATTTTGTCAAGTGATATTTATTAACATCAGGCAGAAAATGTACCACAGAACAAACTTTAGAAAATGTAATCTTAAATAATTCTTTGGCTGTAGACAGACCACAGTTTAGAATTTTAAACCAGACAGACTTTGCACCGCTACTCACATCCCTGAATGGGTAGGTCTCAAACTTTGATGTGTGTCAGAACCACCTGGATTTTTGATTCTGTAGGTCTGAAGAATTTTCCTTCAAGTTCCCAGGGGATGCTGATGTGTGTTTCAGAGGCCACACTTTGAGACTACTGGCCTGGACATTGGTCAAGTATCTGTCCATCTTCGAGCTTTGGTTTCCCTATTCGTATAATGAAAACAATAGTGCTTACTTTGCAGAGTCACTCATTCCTTCATTAACAAATCTTTAAGAGTGTCTACTATGTGAAAGATAAGGTGTTCAGTGTGAGAATGGTGATGAGTCTCTGTCCTCATGAGTTTATATCCTGGCTATAGGAAAGACAGGAAATAATTTTGTGTGATGTGTGTACTATCATGCATGGCTCGTAAGAAGTGGTAATTAAGCATTAGGTCCCTCTGGCTTTCTCTTTATACACCTCCAAATAAGTTTGATCTGTTCTTACAGCCTGCTTATCCTATAAATATCACCAATTCTATGCCTTTTCTACAACCAAATCATATTAATCCTGTAATCCACAACTCGGAACCAACTTCCTTACTGGAGCCTTGCTTAACTGCCCATTCCATAATTGCTTTTCATTACATTACATTTATATAACATTTATAACCTACTTTCTATATAAGACTTCAAAAGTAGTTATTATTTTCCATTGGTATACAAATATATAGATATATAGATATAGATATATAGATATTCCATCTATATTCATATAGATATTTAGGCAGATCAAAAAAATCCAGGAGGCTTCATGTCTTATTTATGTTTTCCCATACTTATATTGTACCTATTATGTGCAAGACGTCATAGCAAATTTTTTGCTTCCCCCATAATGCATTGTTCATCATAAACACTGAGAAAGTTAGCATTGTATACTTGACTCATTTAAAAAAATTTATTGAGCACCTACTTTGGTGCAAGTGATAGAGATTTAGAGAAATACTATATAGGCCTTTTTTCTTTTTCTTTTTCTTTTTTTAGATCATGATCTCCTGGAGATTGGGGCAATATTAAAATCACATCTGAGTCCTTAACATTAACACAACATCTGGCTCACTGAAGAAATTTAATACATTTTTTAAAAATAAATAAATAAAAGAATTCTCTAGAATACCTTATAGACAAGTGGCTATAATACATAATGGCAAGAATGATAATAGAAGTCCACCCAGAATTTCATTAGATCTTAGAAAAGAGAGTCTCTATGGAGTAGGAGTGTTCACAGGAAACAGATAAGGCATGTGAACCTTATGTTGCAATATGAGAGAATTTCTTCTATTGAAGAATGAAAGAAAAGCCTATAAAAGGAAAAGTAGATGCAATAGTTTACAGAATACAAGAATAAATGGTTATCAAAGAAAGATAGGAACTGACAGTGATTGCCAAGAGTGGGTAAAAATAAAGTTGAGATTATAGGCGGACAGGTACCAGTTTGGAAAGATATGGATTTTATGCGAAGGAATGTATAGTTTATCTTTGGGCAAAAGGTAACACACCTGGAGGCCTATGTCATATTTGCCAGACCAGATTTTAAATAATTTTAGATGGCTTGCCAATGTTAAAAATTGTGATTTTTTGCATTCTTAAAAATCAGATTTTCTTTTTTCTTTTGCTTTTCTTGAAAAATTGGAAAATCTAGCAATACTAGGCCCACATTCTTCATCATACCCATGGCTAGTGCTAAGTAGAGGCTAACATCTTAATTTGGGTAATGAAGTAGTCATGCTTCAATTTTTCATACATGGTCTTCATTTTGGATTCATTTATCTATTCTTCATTTAACAAACATTCCTGAGTAACTACCAGGTGTTGAACAATTTTCTAGGTGTTAGGGAAGCAGACACATATGTGTGTAAATGGTTCACAGTTTAGTGAGAAACATGAGTGTATAAATAAATATGTTTGTCAGAGTTACCAACCCTTCACTAGGACTCTCCACTGGTATGGACTAGAGGAAGTCAGGTAGACCTGGCAAAGTCCTTGAAAGGCTTTACAGAATTGGTGATATATGAGCAGATTCTTTAAAATTGAACAAATTCGCCTCTCCTAAAAGGACTAATGGGAGAACGGGTTTTCCAAAGAGAGAGCAAAGGTGAGGAGGCCTGACATGAAAAGAGGCAACTGAAGAAATTCTGCATGTTTTGTCACAGAGTAGGGGGTGGGATGAGGAGAGGTGAGTCTGAATTGATAGGCAAGAGTTAGATTATACAAGATCTTAGCTCCTGTGCTAAGAAATGTAGACTTTCTTGCCAAGAATACCATGGTGGTATAAGCATAGACATTCAGCAAACATTAGTAGTGGGTATTAATTTCTAAAAATTTTAAAAACTCTAAAAACTAAAATTTTTAGTCTCAGCAGGATTTTCTGAGAAATAAATTAGGTATGAAAATATATTTCAAAATATAAAATAAATTGGTGGATACAGATAAAGCTTACAATTAGATTTTATCTTTCTATTGTCCCAGAGTGCTAAGGCTGAGTTACCTTATAAAGTATCCAACTTCTCATTTCCCAATTAAGAAATGCAAGCTCAGAGGGGAGAGAACTTGCCCAAGACCACACAGGGAGTACATGTAGAGCTGGGTCTACCCCCTGGAATTTCTTCTCTCTCTAGTCCAGGGCTTAGATGCAGTCACTCCTCTCAAAGACTTCCCCTAGCATGGCCAAGCTGCATTGCTGGGTCCTGTTTTCCATAACTAACCAACTGCCTTTCTCAAAGTGCTTTTACAAAAATTTCTGTTTCCAATGATTTTCATTAAAAATTTGGGATCTTGTTGCCCAGGGGGGAAAAAAATTCTGGTTTAAAGACAACATGATACTGCTCTTTCATTAAAATCACCCAGTTGGAGGCATTATGCTTTTTTGGGAAAAGTCACAGATCAGAAAAGAAACTTTTAAAATGTTTTTGGATGGTGTTCATGGGGAAGGGGAGTTGGGAGTTGGAGATGAGGTGAGAGGAGGGATTAATTACACTGAAAAGGAGTTGCAAATTCTCCCTGCACAGTGGCTAGGACTGGGCTCCAGAATTTAAAGGTCTACAGGAAACACAAACAGCTGTCTGCCTGAACAAAATTCCTGGATGGAAAAGTTTCACGGCTTCTGTGTCTGGCTTTTCTCACTCTTTTCCACTCAATAGCAGTTGAGTGAATTTAGAAAAGTCTTATACCACAGCAGGTTGGGGACGAAGTTTAGGATAAGCACAGAATTTAAACCATTAGAGAGCACTGAGCAGTCACTAGGAAACCTGTGGGTATCAATCAGTCTTCTAGAAATCCTCTTCTACTTTCCAGCAAGCCAACTACAGTCCTACAGTCAGTCCCCATTATTTGTGGATGCCTTATTTGTGAATTTGCTTACTTGTTAAAATTTATTTGTAACCCCAGAAATTAATACTTGAGGTGATTTTACGGTCTTTCACGGGCATGTATAGGGTATCAAAAAATTTGAGGTACCCATCTCTCATATTCCCAGTTGAGTTTGAACAAGTAATACTATACATTCTTTTCAGTTATTGTACTGTAAATGAGTGTCCTTTTTATAACCTAATAGTGCCATATTTTTCACATTTTTGTGTTTTCTTTGGTAATTTTATTGGACCTCACCTTGTATTTCCCCTGCGAGCAATGGTTCAGTCCTCGCTTATTTGTTATTTGTGGTAATTTTATTGGCCATACTCTACAAATAACAAGAACTGACTAATTGACTGACAGCGCAAAAATTTCCATCCTGGAGAGACTTTCTTTGACTATTATATTTAAACTGTCATGATTCTTTCTCAAAGGCAATTCCCATCCCCTTTCTTGCCATTGTTTTTCTCCATGGCACGAATCATCTTCCGTTATTGTATGGTTTTTACTGTTTATTTGTTTATTGTCTGCCTCTCTCCAGAATTTAAGCTCTATGAAGGCAGGGATTTTTCTAAATATATTTGAACTAAATATAGTTCAATGCTCTCAGCTAGCACGGTGAGTGCAGAGTAGGCATATAAGGAATAGTTGAATGAGTGAGTGAGTGAGTGAGTGAATGAATGAGAATATACTTGCCAAGAGTTCTGGGAGGGAAAAACATGAAGCCTCGTTCTCTTCCTGGCTTTATAAGTATATCCTAGTGACTACATTACTTTTGCCAAAATATATACCTTCTTTGGGCTTCATTTGTAAAATAAAATGGTCAGTTTTTAGCATTTAGTGAATCATGTTCTGCTTTGAAAATATGAGAAAAGCTATGGATACTCATCCTAGAAAAAAAATGAACTTTCATTTATGCACAACATTTTATGTGTATTTTCAAGTGGTTTACAAAACCCCATCTAAAGATCGTGGCTCTCAGTTTAAGAAATGACAGCCTTAGAATAGAAAGAGTATCTAAACTCTTTTCTAACTCTTAATAACAATTTTCTTATCCATTCCCTAAGGAAAAATATTCTGGGAACTTACCACATACATGTTTGGGTTAGGTGAAGAAGAGCATAAGAAACATACTAAAAAATAAGAATCGACTTTCAGCCTCAGCCATATAGCAAAAGAGACAAGACAGTCAAATATATAAGAAAAATTTTGGTGAAGTGGCATGTGCAAAGATGGCAGATATGGAAAATTCAGGAGGTAGATGGGGTAGAAATAAAATAGTTCTATCTTTATCTGAGAACCGCTGGCTGGCAAACATATACGCAGGTTGGGGGATAAACAAATCTCTTACAGTCTGTTAAAAAGCGGACACAAGAACTGTCTCCATCTGCTCCTGAAGTTATAGTGAACACTTACTTGTCCCACTTCTACCAGACCTTCGGCTGGTATTCAGCTCCCTGGTAACCAAGAATTGCTTGGATTTATTTCTTTCCTCTCCTACAATTCATTATGCATGCACGAAGTACTTGGACTGTATCAAATACTTTCACAGATATTGTCTTATTTCTTCAGCCTTTGTTTCAGATGAGGAAGTTGAGGCTAAAAAAGTAATGTGTCCAGGGCCACTTATTCAGTAATTAGGAAAGCCTGCATTGAGAATCCATGGCTTCTGACTCCAAATCCATCATTTTTTCCCCTGCACCATGCCACTTTTACCTGGCCAGGCCTATCTTTAATTGCAGTTTGAAAGGATGCAGAGATAGGCATATAGACTGAAGGAATTTAGAAAGAAGTGATGGTACATGTTCCAGGATGTTACACCAACCAGAGACACCAAGTTAAGATTATATACCAAAGAGAATGGACAAAGAGTTTACACCATGCTGCAGGCAATACTATACAGCATTATTACATCCATATCTCATTTAAACATCTCCTCATTAAATGTTTAATTACAATATCATTAAAGAATGTAAATATTATCTTTATTTTATGCATGTGGAGACAGGAGCTGAGAGACAGATGACTTGAGTTCTTATAGCTCATCAGGAAAAGACCCAGACTTTCGAGCCCAGGGTGAATGTCTCCACAGCCAGCCCTTTTCCTGTCATATAACATTGCCTTTCTGGTTTGAACACAGTCTTTGTTGCGAAGAGACAACTCTCCAGATGAGCATTTAATTCTGGCTGAGCCAATTGATTTCAAATGGTTCTCTTGAGTCAATACCTCCACAACCCTTAATTTTCAACGTGGGACACCTTTTAATTCCACATATCTTCCCCCTTTTATATGAGGACATCTGGCTTTCCAACTGGAATTCCTTCTCTACAAGTCAGTGAACCTTGATTGGATAGGAAATTAAGTGTCTTCTCTCTAGTTCGCATGCTTGCCAGCTGTCCCCTCCATTCCCCATTGACAGCCCAGAGAATATGCAAACACAGAGCTTCTCTGGCCTAGTCAGTAAGAAATGACACTGTCATCTGTTGGTTGAATCTGAGGAATGGTCCAATAGAAGACTCTATAGCCACTTGTCTCCCACACATCCTACTCTTTAGTTCTAGTCAGCTAAGTAGTATTCAGGGCACCAATATGCCTCATCTTGGTGATTCTGCTCATGCTATCCCAGTGCATCTGTGACTCCATAATCTCAAGAATTCTTGCCCAAAGTTTTCTCACCTATTAAAAAAGCAGCGTAAATACCACTTTCTTCAGGAAGTCCTCAATGAACTCCTCCAATGGATATTAATAGCTCCTTCTTATATCACTTTCACCTGTATACCTCTTATTGGTACCTTATATTATCACAATTTATAAATATGTCTTGTCTTCTGTACTTAACTTCTTGATCTTCTAATTTCTTATGGTAGAAACTATATGGAATGAATTTTTGATTCCCCACAACATAATGCCTTGAATGTCTTAGTTAAATTCTTCTCCAAAATTGTCATTGTCATCATAATGTCTATAATTTAATGAGCATTTATTTTGAGCCAAGCATTTTTTATGTATTTCTATTCCTCATAATAACCCTGCAGGGTATTTTTCATCATTCTCATTATTCAGTCAGTCAATAAGTGGAACGGTAAGAATTCTAACTTGAGTCTATGCTTCCAATGTCCTTTGATCTTGTCACCACAGTTTGACACTATTAAAAAATAAACTGAATAAGTGGGGCATGGAGTGCATTCATTGAAGACTTTAAATAAAGTAGTAACCCCTCACACCCATACTATCTGCAACAAAATCTATCAGAAGAAAGGTCTCTGAGTACTTCAAATAGTAGGCCAGGAGTCCAACAAAAGCCATTCATTTTGAAAAACAGTATAGTATCATGTTTCTGAATACAAGTTCTGGAGCCAGATTGCCTTGAATTGAATGCTGACTTTGCCATTTGCTAGCTGAGAGTTCTTGGGAAATTACTTAACTTCTCTGTATATCATTCTTCTTCTTCTTCTTCATCATCATCATCATCATCATCATCATTATCATCATTCATCATCCTCATCCTCCTTCCACAGTTTGTCCTGAGAATTAAATGAGTCATATGAATAAGGCTCTTAGGAATGTGCTCAATAAGTTTAGTTTAGTTTTATTATTATTGGGCCAGCAGTTGCAAACTGTTGGCTTGTAGGATCTAATATGCAGGTTATTTTTAATTGTGATTGCTCCACATGGTATATTTTGAAGCAATGATTTATTGCCAATAATTAATTTTTTTAGATTACATACACAAAATGCAAATTCCTAGCATCTATTAGAAAATCAGGCGATCTTGTAACTCTGAGCAGCTATTCCTACGTAGCAATAATTCATTAGTGCTGAATAACAGTTTGCCTCATTTATAAAAGGCATGCACTTCCCAGTGCATCATCGGGACTCAGATGCCCTGTTGCCTTATGCTCAGACACTTCTCTCATTTGTGTTTTGTGCTCTTGAACTAGTGATCCCTGTGTCACATTCTCACTAATAATATTTTGAACTGTTATCTAATCTGCCAAATGCTTCAGCGAGTTATCAAATTTTCCAGTCCAAACACAATTTTAAGCAGTAAACTAAAAAACGTTCATTAGCTGGCTGATGAAAAAGTGGGTGTTGGAATAGATAGAGCTAATAATCAGGAGAAAGAAAACCCAATAGCAGATATGGCACTCCATGACAATAAAACATCACATTCAAAATCACACCGAAAATGTAGCATTGCAATGTAATATCTTGTCACATGAATGTTTGCTTATAAGGATGATCCTATTTTCCTGCCTCCTACTTTAAAACCTTACTCAAATACTGTATCTCCTTATTAATGAGATATTTTCAAATCTTTTATCATACTCTTTATACCAAACCAGAAGGAATTTCTTATACCTCTATCTTGCAGACAAGAATGTGAGAAATTCTGTTCTCATCCTAGTCACAGCCTTCTCTACAAGACTGTGAGTCCTTGAAGCACATTGGCACTGTAGTAGTTGTTTGTTTGCCCCTTAGGGCAAAGCAAAGTGCCTTAGAGTTATTTGATAAGTGTGTATTTGAGTGAATTTTATTAAGAAAATTCTTAAAAACATCCATTTCTAGTCTTTAAGCAGAAGGTATGAAATTTAATTTTTCACAAATATTTCAATCAAAAAATTTTTAATGTGAGATGTTGCATGCATAAGTGGTTCAATTTCCATTTAAATATTCGTTTATGTTACTTTGCCCTTAAAACCAGGTATGAGCTGCTTCTACTTTGGTTTTGTGTATGTGTGGGCGTGTGCTTCTGTAATATGAGCTGATTAGACGTTCCTGTTATGTGTGTGTGTGTGTGTGTGTGTGTGGCATGGCAGGTTACTTCAACTTCCTAAATTGGTGCTCTTTTTTTTTTTTTCATTTTTTCCAGCTTTATTGAAATATAATAGACAATAGGCAATTAGTTGCTCACATTTACATTGTACGATTCAATGAGGTTTTTTTCAATTATAGTTGGCATACAATAACATACCAGTTTCAGTTGTACAGTAGTTATCAGAAATCCCCATAACTCACAAAGTGATCACCCCACTAAATCTAGTACCCCTCTCCCTCCTTACATATTTATTACATTATTAACCATCTTCCCCATGCTGCACTTTACATCTCCACGTCTATTCTGCAACATTTGTACTTCTTAATCCCTTCACCCTTTTTTTTTGCCATTTCTCCCAAAGCCCCTCCCATCTAGTAGCCCTCAAAATAGTCTCTGTATCTATGAGTTTATTTCTGCTTTTGTTGTTATTTTGTTCTTTAGATTCCATATGTATGCGAAACCACGCACTATTTGTCTTTATCCAACCCATTTCATTCGGCGCAATATCATCTAGATCCATCAAGGCAATATCTTTTCCCATCCCCTTCCTTTTAGTCTGTGTGTGTCTTTTAATCTGAATTGAGTCTCTCATAGACAGCATATGTAGGGGTCTTGTTTTCTTACGCATTCAGCCACTCTATATTTTGGTTGGAGCACTTAATTCTTTTCCATTTGAGATACTTATTGATAGGAATGTAGTTATTACCATTCTTTATTCCTGTTTTTGATATATGTTTTTTCTTCTTAAAGAAGCCCCTCCAACATTTCCTGTAATATGGGCTTGGTGGTGATAAATTCCCTTAGCTTATTTTTGTCTGGGAAGTTCTTTGTCTGTCCTTCAGCTCTAAATGATAGCTTTGCTAGATAAAGTATTCTTGATTGTAGATCCAGGGTTTTCAACACATTGAATATTTTGTGCCAAGCCCTCTTGTCCTGCATAGTTTCCTTTGAGAAATCAGCTGCCAGTCTTATGGGTGTTCCCTTTCTGCTTCTAAAATTCTCTCTTTGTATTTAACCTTTGGTATTTTAATTATGATGCGTCTTGGTGTGGGCCTTTTTAGGTTTCTCTTTCTTGGGACTCTCTGAGCTTCCTAGGATTGTATGTCTATTTCCTTCATCAGGTGAGGTAAATTTTCCATCATTTCTTCAAATAGCCCTTCGACGTCTCATTTTCCTTCCAGCACTCCTACGACAGAGATATTTTTATAGATAATAGTGTCCCATAGGCTTCTTAAATCATTATTATAGTCTTGGCTTCTTTTTTCTTGCCATTCTGATTGAGTGTCCTTGGCTTCCCCATCCTCTATATTGGTGGTTCAATCCTCTTCTTTATTCACTCTGCACTGTTTATTCCATTTAATATACTCTTCATCTCAGATAATGTGCTCTTCATTTGTGACTGGTTCCCTTTTTTATAATTTTCATTTCCATTTTTAAAATCTTTTTGTTAAAGTTATCACTGAATTCATCTACACTTCCCCTAAGTTCATTGAGAATCTTTATAACCCGTGTTTTGAACTTACATCTGTTAGTTTCCTTAACTCCATTATTTCTGAATCTCTGTTCTCTCATATGGTTTCTGCTTCTTTGTAATCCCATTTTGGCTGCCTTTCTGTGTCTGTTTCTATGTACTAAACAAAGTTCCTAAGTCTCCCAGTGTTATTAGCATGGCTTTGTGCAGTAGGTGTCCAGTGGCACAGAGCTGAGAGGGGGTTCAGCTACAGGCCAGATTTAGCCCAAGCCTCTACCACTCTGGGGCCACCTGTTAAGATTCAGCAAGCAATCACAAAGCTGTGCTTATAGTTGCCTCAAGAGGCCACACCAGAAACTGTGGACAGCTCTCACCAGTGTGAGTCTTGGTGCTACTCAGCAAGGAGCACCTGGCTTGCAGAAGATACACCTGGGAGCGGCTTAGGTGGGGCTGTGAGTTGGGAGAGGTGAAGTTTCAGGGACTCTTCTGGGCAGGGCGACCCCTGTTATCCAGTTTGATAATGTCTCCCTTATGCCAGCACTGTGTCTGCGCACTAGGATGGGGAGGACTCAACAAAGGAACTTTTGTACAGAAGGGTCTTACCTCAGCCCTCACTCTGACAACTCAGTGTTCCCCTATAAGTCCCTGGTGCCCATGGAGCAGCCAACCGGCTCTAATGTTCAGAGCAAGCAGGTCTGTCACTGCAAAAATCCGCTCATGGACATAGCCCCTTTATTTTTACTTTTATTTTTTTTTAATTTTTATTTATTCTTTTAGGCGAGGCAACCCCTGGTTGACCTCACAGATTGTAAGGACCTTGTCAGCTTACAATCCCTTTTTTAATTTTTTGCAACACCTGGTCTTCCTAAGTGGTCTCCCATCCAAGTACTAACCAGGTCCGACTCTGCTTAACTTCTGAGATCAGATGAGGTCAGGCTTATTCAGGGTAGCGTGGTGACATGGCACCTTTAAGAGGCATCTACAACTGCTGGCTGCAGCTGCCACAGTCACTGTCCCACTCAGCTTCTGGGGACTGGACAGCTTCTCATCTTCACCCCCTCCTACTTTCTACAATTGCAGTTTGATTAATTATTTCTCTCTCTAGTTGTAGTGCATCTGTTCATCTAGGTCCCAGATGACTTTTCTTGCTGTTTGTCTTATGTTTCTGTCACAACTTTGTTTTGGTCGCAAGTAGGATGAACAAAACCTCTGTCATCTATGCTATTTTTTTCTTCAGTTTTCTCACTTTTTAAGCAAGCATTTCTACTTATCCATCAGATCTTATCTTGGACCTCACCTCCTATGAGAAGGCTTCTAAGAGAAGATTCAAGTGCCCTCTTGTGAGTGCCCATGACTTCCATGCACAATCACAACCTTGAAATTCTTTAGACTATCACTTTCAAAAAGCCAGAGATTATGCCCCATTTATCACTGGATCTCTTGAACAGAGTAAACACTCAGAAAATATTGACTGAAAAAAATGGATGAGTAAATCAACAGCTGAGTGAGTATACTTCCCAGGTAGTTGCAAAAACCCAAATCTAAGTTATCATCAGCAACATTAAACATGGGAATGCTGAGAATTAGGCTTCAGCTGAAACTGCTGTCCCCATCTGTCATTGTCCTGGGCCCCAGCCCTTCTCCCATTACACTCCCATTGAGCTTTCTTGAAGCTGACCCCATGCAGGCATGGCTAGTGGGTGTTTTCCAGCCTCACCAACATAATTGTTCCTCATTTCCTGCCCATAAATGGTACAAGGTGTGGAGTTGCACCTCCAAATGTCCCAATTTCAATCATTTGTCTACATTAATCGACACTAATGGCTTTTACAAATGTAAGTCTTTAAGCTCCAGTAAGTTATATGTGTTCGAGGAGGCCACCGAAAGAAAGCAAATTCCCTGCCCCTTTAGCTTCCAGGGAAATGTTCTCCAAATATCCTGAAAGCAGGGGCAGAGACCAGCATTCCGAAGCCTTGTGCTGTGGCTCAGCAATCCCTCAAGAGATTGGGTTGTTGTTATTAATAAAGTGTGACTTTCTCCAAATGAAGGAACAAAGCCCTGTGTGTTACCAACAGGGCGGAAAAGACAAGCACAATGAGATTCGAATCACATCAGTTTATTCGACACCCAAAGTTGCGTGTGTTTAACTTTCATTTATTTTAAAAATTATTCTTTAAGGACTATAACAGCATTCGGTAAAATTTTTAAAATACTTTTTTCCTTGAGCCCAAGACTAAATACTGTAGTTGTTACCATCTCTGATGAGTCACTGTCAGTCTTTGTTAATAATTATTATATTCAGTATAATAAGTTTTACAACCTCCTTCATTTAATGTTATATGATAAATATATTTTTCTGCTGATAATTATAATTTTAAGAACTAGTATTATTTATTTTAATACATATAATTTAATCTTCTAAACCAGTGCCTATTATCAAACATTGAACTATAAGAAAAAAATTTTTTAATAAAACTTAGAAAGTAAACAGGCTAGGAAAAAAATATACAGCACTTATGAAAGATCATGAAAGATTTCTCACCCATCTTGCCATCAGCTTTCATTTTGAGAATTCTCAAACATTATCATTCTGAAAACCAGTCATAGGGAGGCAAAAGTCTGACACTAAGAATAGACTGCAGGAAAGAATTTAAAATATTGTTTGAAAACTCAAGTGCAATAATAAATGAATAATTCAAAGTTCCATAGTTAAGATAGTCTCCAATTCACCAAAACAAATAAATAAAAATCAAATAATATGTTATCTAAATAAAACTATATTGCTAATATTAATTAACCAATGCAACTAGAAGACAATTCCAAAAATACATTGTCTTAACCTGACTTCCTCAAAAAAGCAGATACTAAGACAAAGGCTAGTGTGCAGGTAGTTCATTTGGAAAGTGATTTCTGAAAGAAGTGAGGAGCAGGACAAAGGAAAAATAGAGAAAGAGAGAAGACCAATATGAGGATGCATGATTATTGATCTGGTCTCTAGGAGGGGGGTGATGCTTAATCCTACCAGGACTACTAAGGAGCCTTCTAGAATGCATCTCAAAGCCACTCTCCCAAGGGACAAGTGAAGGAAGAATTTATTCATTGGCTCTCAATCCCATTGGTCAAGCATAACCAACCCCGTGGGAATTAGCCTGTTTAAACATAGACTTTTCTGGGCTTTGTTAGTTAAAATAATACTTCTTATTGATTTAACTAGCCTCCCACTTGAGAATTAGAACCTTTAATCCAGCAGATACTAGTGATCAATTCCTCCAAATCTCATCCTGAGGGTCTGCATTCTAGGCCCTCTCCCGTAACCAACTCTCTTAGTGCAGGTTCCCCCAAAGGCAGAACCTGGGACAAAGGTAGTTTATTTAGGAAGTAATTCTAGGGAGGGGGGATGAGAAGGAGGAAGGAGAGAAAGCCAATACAAGGATGCATTGTTGATTTGGCCACTGATATGGTAGACAGTGTTTAATAAATGCATCTTGAAACTATCCACCAAGGAGTCAAAGAGAAAAGAATTCCTATCAATATGTGGTATTTTTTTCTTTGAATAAAACTAAGTCACTAATCATTGCCAAAATTCCCTTCCTTTATAACCCTGCTTTCCCAACATGCAGTGCAGGCTAATTTTATTTTATTGTCCAGGTCAGGGACATTTTTCTGTATCAGATATCATTTCCTATTTTTCTTGCCCTGAACTTCTAAATTATTCTGCCTTGAAGCTCCAGTATTGGATCTCTCTCAAGTTCTAGGACTTCAACAGTCTTCCTCTCTATTTAATGGAGCTTCCAGTGTTTCTTGTGGTGCCCCTGTTTCCAAAGGGGCTTTGCTGGCTCCTCTTTTCACTCCCCGCTCCCTGCCCCACCATGCATTATGGATGTCATGCTTCACCATTCCTTTCACCATTAGTAGACCAGAACATATTGTGATGATAAAAATCTTTGCCAAAAATTCCTGGCTATAATCACATTGAGCCTTAAAAATACACGTATTATTTTTCAGATAAATTCAAACAAGCAATAACTCTAACAAATGAGTTTTAACTTTTTCTCAGAGGAAAAGCATTTCTGGTTGAAGAGAACACTGGAGGCAGTCAGAAGATATGGGTTTGACTATGGCCCAGGCACTTAACCGATAAGAGACTTTCAGGACACTACTTCTCTAAAAGGGGAAGATCTTTTTCTTAATGAGTGCTATAGTCATAGTATTATCTCCTGAGTTACTGTGACGATCAAATGCAAAAACATTTTCATAGCTTATTATCACATATAGTATTAATGTGGCTGTTATAATATTATTGTTAGCTTAGTATAAACTGGTAAAAATGCCTCCCTATTGGTCTTTTTCAACACACATTTATTGAGAACTACTATTTACCAGGTCTGGGTGTAAATTTCAATGCCTATAAATAAAGGTATTTAGCAAATCCTAATTAAACTCCATTCTTTCTGTATTAGCCTGCTTGGGCTGCCATAACAAAATACCATAGACTTGAAACTTAAACAGCAGAATTTGTTTCTCATAGTACTAGAAGCTAGAAGTCCCTGATCAAGGTGCTGCAGATTCAGTTTCTGATGAGAGCTTTCTTCCTGGCTTGCAGAGAGAAAAACGTGGGCAGGAGGTAGGAGGGAGATGCAGAGAGAGAGAGAGAGAGAGAGAGAGAGAGAGAGAGAGAGAGAGAGAGAGAGAGAGAGAGAGAGAGAGAGAGAGAGAGAGAGAGATTTCTAGTGTCTTCTTATGAGGACACCCAGCTTTACTGGATTAGGACCCTACCCTTATGACCTTGTTTAACCTTAATTACCTCCCTAAGAGTCCTATCTCCAAATATAGTCACATTGGGGTTTAGGGCTTCAATATGTGAATTTTAGGGATCACAACTCAGTATATAACATCTCCTAAGCTGGAAGTATAAATAATCAAGTTAGAAAAAGAGAGTCCTCTCGCCCTTTCTTCAGATTCATGGATTGGAAAGATCCCCTCCAATTATTTCTTTAGAAAAGAAATATTTCCCAGTTTTAACTCCAGCATCTCTCAAGACTCCTCACCCAGGGAAGCCATTTGGCCATTTCTATTTCAGTATTTCCCATCTCAGGCCTCCTGTGTTCTCTACTTCTGAGGACAAGTTGCAGAGCTCCATTGTATGTGCCTCCGTCCTAGCAAATCAACAGGCTATTTCTGCTTTCTTCGTTATAAAAAAAATTTCTTAAAAAAAAAAGTCAACTTTTTTTGTCTAAGTTTCTGAATCTGCCTCTCTATTCCTTGTTTCTAACTCTTGGTTTTCCTCTGCCCGTCTCCCCAACCCTCCACTCTTCCTCCTCTCTCTCTCTTCAAGGTGCCAATATACTACAAAAAGCCTGAAAATACAAGGAAAATAATGTTTATTTGAAATTTTTAGATTAGCAATTGGATCCAACACTTTAAATACAGAAGTACTTCATCTGAAATAGTATCTAAATGTTTAAGAAAAATATATTAAACATATTTTTTGAAAAAATAACTAATATACTATTTTTAAATAAGCTGGTCTATGTCTTCTGACTTTTGGATATCCCATATGTGTTTCTGCCTTCACCTTTCCTTCTCTCTTCCTTCCTCCATTTTCTTTCTTATTTTGTCTCTGTGTATCTTCCCTATGTCAATGTCTCTCTCTGCTCCTTTCTCTAATCTCTCGCTGGCTTTTCATCATCTCTGCCTTCTCATTTTTCCAATATGATGCCTTTCCTCCCCTCTCCCTTTTTTCCTGTTGCCACAGCAGGTCCTATGACAAGCTTGCTACCTCTCAACTGAATGACTTTTCCTGCCTCGCTAGGGTTATATGGAAAATCTGGGTCACCTGCTCATTTCACACATAAAAGACAGGTGGCTTGGAAAAGTCAAGTTCTAGGCCTCTTTCTCCCTCTCTACTCTGTACTGATGAGTTTCCTTTATATCTCTTTTCAGAATCCTAAATATAAAGCCAAAAGGAGTGTCTCTTTCCCCCATAGCACTTACCTAACACCTACTCACCCGCTTCATTCTGGGCTGAAATGCAGAGAGGAATCAGGGCACAATCTTCCTGGCTCTTCTATTTCTGTCTTGTATCTTATTTCCAGAATCTCTCCAGCTGGGAGGCTTAGGCATCAGCATTCTCATTTCCTACACATGTGCTCTTCTAACTAAGGCAGCAAGCCTCAGGGCCTGGTTGCCACAGGTGGAAGGTATAATTTTGCTACAATTCTAGAAGAAACTTTATAATCTAAGATGCTCAGTTTGGTTCTTCATATGATAAAGAAATTTATAAAATCCTCTCTGTATTTACCAAACTAATACCTTCTCCTGTTCTTCCTTACTATAGATCCTCTGTTTTATTCAGGGCCACCATGTGCCTGCTTAAAACTGTTCTCCTCCCCAGACCCAGAGGTTGCTAGGGCTGCCCACATGATCAAGTACTCCCCCAATGAGCTATGAGTGAAAAGGACTGGGCAGCGTTTTTGTTTGTTTTGCTTTGTATTTTCTAAAAGAACATCCTTGACTGGTGTTTGTTCTTGGTTTCTGTCCTTTTACTTTTTCCATTCTTCATGCCAGGAATGCAGACATGACGCCTAGCAGTGCAGTTGCCAGCTTGCAAGGAAGACAGTGACAGAGAAAGATAGAAGGAGTTTGGGTGTGTGTCACGCATGGTTGTACTAGAGAAGTGGAACCAGTGGGAGAGAAAGGGGTGAGGTGGAGGGGGGAGAGATGGATTGCAAACGACTGGCTTACTGTGATTGCAGGGGCTGTCTAGGTAAATCTGAAACCTATAGAATAGGCCATCAAGAAGGATAGGCTGGAACTCGGGGGCACAGGATATGCTGCAGTCTTTAGGTGGAATTTCTTCTTCAGGGAAGCCTCCATTCTGTTCTTACGGTCTTTCAATAGATTTAATCAGGCCTACTCAGATTATCTAGGATAATCTTTCTTACTTAAAGTAAACTGATTATAAACCTTAATCTCATCTACAAAATAGCTTCACAGCACCAGATTGGTGTTTGAATGTGTAACTGAGGATTATAGCCTAGCCAAATTGACACATAAAACCTACCATCACAGGGTCCCAAACAGCATTGTATTGCCACACACTTGCTCTGGACTACCTGCCTCTGGATTTCTTGTTATGTGAAAAAAATTAACCCTATCAGTTAAGTCTTAGTGGCCAGGTTTCTGTTACATACAACCAAATGCTAATTCTAATGTTTTTCCTCCACAAAACTCAGTTTTAAGCGATTTACTTATTATGGACTCAAACAAATACCTAATTTTTAAGTCAAAATTGGGCAATAGCTCTGTTGTTTTAGGAAGATATTATGCTTCTCCCTGAAGCTCTGAAATTCATGTTTCAAAGACTGAAAAAGCCCACAGGCAACAAGATTGATAAGATATGAAAGTACAACTGAAAAGTTTTAACAAGAAAATATCCCCACAATAATACACATGTAGAAAATATGTAATTTGATCAAGATTGGAACACAGAACTGCCTAAAGCTAAACCTATCCTCTTTCTACTAAACCAAAATATGAGCAAATGTTCTGCTTGCTGTCTGGAAAAGAGGACCATCAATGAAGCTATTAGGTAATTTTTTTTAGAACTGTATATACATAGGAATGAGCATCATAAAATTACTGCCAATAATATTTACCTAAATCAGATTCATTTAATATTAATTTCTCTTACCATTGCCATTGAAATTGAAATTTCAGCCTGTATACCTTATTCTGAATGACAAATGTAGGCTAATCTATGAAAAAAAAAAAAAGAAAGAAAATTAAAGCTGATCTCTTCTCAGTGTAAGCTGTCTAAAACTACAAAGATGCACTTTGAGTAAAGGGATGAGCAGCGGGTGAGTGGGTCACCCAACGCTTAGTGTCTATACTTGTTTTTATCCAGTGAGCATGTCAGTATGGGACTATTAATTTGTATGTGTCAACTTGATTTTGAAAATTTTTGTGCTGATCTGCAGAGACATTACTTTCCCCTCCCTCCAAAGACCCCTGATAATAAAGAATCCTTGTATTTTCACCGAGGCTTATAGGATCTTCTCTTTCTTTGCTCATTTATTTCCACAAGCAACTTTTAGAGGTAGGCAGAGTAAATATTTTGATCATTTTCTACATAAGGAAATAGTTTTGGAGGCAAAAAATGACTCACTCATGCTCACATGGCAAGTAAACCACACCACTCTCCATGATCCGTGGGAAAAAAAAAAAAGAGAGGAAAAAACAGCATCTTAAAGTATTTAGAAAAATCTTTTGAAAATTGAATAAAACTTGGGCTAGAATATCTTGCCTATGACAAGAGACCAAAGAATGTAGAAGAGCATGGTCTTCTGCTGCCTTTTGAACTGGAGGGCTGAAATTTACAAAGTATGCTCAGACTGATGAACTTCCCATTATTCCAGGTACTAAACTCTTGTGAGGTCATTGAGAGACAGTCTCAAGGAGGCTGGGCATGCCTGCCCAGTTGTTATGCTCGAAATGCTATTAAATGTACGTCTGAATTGTTCTAGGGCCTTGTGTATTCTCAGGCCCTAATCATTTCTTGGACCAAGTTGGAGGTGTGGCAAGTACAAACTTATTCACTAATGAGGTCCCCTGTGGTTGGCCATGAATGGTGGGTGGGAAAAATAAAAATAAAAATTCATCCTCTTGCATAAGCTAAAATGAAATTACACCTAACTCAAAGAGACCTAACCCAAAGATATGCAAAAACATCTTACCATTTTATTCCCTTCTGATCAAGTCCCAGAAGTAGATAATAATTATTAGCATTTATGTGGCTCTTGACAGATTATACAGTGGTTTCAGAGCCATAGTTTCAATACATTTCTCATGTAATAGAGAACCTGACCTTGTGTGTGGGGTCAAGGAAGACTTGCCTGAAATAGTCACTTTTGAATTTGACCCTGAAGATAAAACCCATCTTCTTTCTACTATACCAAGATATTAGCAAAAGTCTCCACTGGTTGCCTATGGGAGAAAAAATCATCAACAGCACTCTCAAGTGAATTTGTTTAGAATGCAAATTTATAAGAATGATTATTATAAAAATTGCCAGTAATTATATAATTATATGTTACTTTAATATATATTGAATTGAATTAATATATAGCACTCTCATTTATTTTACTATTCTTTGTTTTACTCTCATGCCCCTTTGTTCCCAATGCCAACCACAATGCTTCATGTCATCATAGTTCATAAGTATTTGTTAAAATAAATTAGATGCATCTCCCCCATTTTTTGCTTCATATGATCTACTTCTATCACCACCTCCATACTGAACACAGATGTCAGCACATAGTAAGTAGTTCGATAAGAACTTGATCAGCTGAACTGAATTGACCCTTTCAAACTTTGTTTCCTGAGTTCAAAGGGCTTCACTGTCAACACCAGTTAGACAACCCAGGAGTTCACCTTTCCATTGCCAAAAAGGAGAAGGTAACACGATGCAGAAAAGTCCCCATTCTGACAAGTCTGTGGGAGGGTCTGGTTTCATGGTTGGAGACCTAGCAATCAATTAGAGAAAGGGAAACAGTTGCCACTGGAAACCTAGAGGCCCTGTAGCTGTCAGAGGGAGTGAAAGGCTGGAAGCTAATCAAGCATAATGAGCTTACAGTACCATAGATCATGTCAGCTAGTATTCTTATTAATTTCCTGCCCAACGGCCATTCACAGATGACTGATTCATCCATCAGTCCTTCCCCAGCCTGGGAAGCTAAATCGCTTGTCAAATGAGGAATGCAGTGATGAAAATTCAGGAGTGACATAGTGGCAGGAATATTATCCATCATTCTCCTATACTCCACCTTTGGAGAGCATCTTACCCACACTTTCTTCTGAATGGGAGCAACCAGGCTCAGAATATGAAATAGTCAAGGACTAGAAAGAATGTCTAGCCCAAGGATGGCAATAGATTCATTGGTAATAGAAAAGGTTGTATTAGATAAGAAAGAGGACAAATATGGCACAGGTGCTCCACTTCTCCTTCTCTGTGTCCTTGACAGACATTGAAAATCAAGTATTCTTTTCCATCAGGGCACAGTTGCAAAATTTTTCTCATTGTAGCACATCATATGCCTACTACCAATGAATCTCCAAAGGTGCAGTGTGGGGGGATGAATATTTTCTTATTGATAATGGGCGATCAAAGGAAAGTTTGAATGTGCCCTTCTGGCCCCTTTTCCAAATTCCTGATTAAAATATTTGCTGCCCTTTATTTTGATACACATTTTCTGGCCTTTGCAATCAATCTTGTCATCTACAACAGTTTTTTTCTTCTGAAATCTAGGAGAAATCCATTGCATTAGGATTAGCCAGGCATGAGTGTCTCACATAGGGACTAAGCCCAAGTATGAGGATTTGGGGTACAGCTTAGACTAAGAGGGGGAACCTGAGGGAGCCAAAGGATACTTTCTCAGTGAAAGAGATGAAAGTTTGATCAGGGATCATTATTATGCAAAAATAAATGTCAGGACCATGAAGAGAAACAGGAAAAGCATCCAAATGTAATTCATGGAGTGTGTGTGTATGGGGGGCAATCCATCAGTGTGTAGCTTGTGAACAAGAAGTATATATCCCAGTGTACCTTTTTGTTGTTGTTGTATCCAGACAAAACAGAGATCTGAGGAGTGCAATATGTCACTCAAGGGGACCACATGCAAGGAGGTGATACATAAGCAGAGTCCTGAGAGATAGGGAGAGACTTACCAATAAAGAGGCACAGAGACAGATGGTATCTCAGATGAATGGGATGCAAAGGTTCAGAAGCTTCAGAGGGATGTAAAGTGATTTCACTTAGGTTACCTCATTTGGAACCCAAGATATCTTTGATCCCTCTTTCAGAGTAAAGGAAATTAAGGCCCAATAAGGTTAAGTAACTCACGCAGAGTCACACATCTAGCTGCACAGATAGGTAACTAACTTAAGTCCCTTGATCAAGAGCCCAATTCCTTTCCACTAGATTTAATGCCTCCAATGAAAGGGCTGATAACATCCCTTTATTTCACCTTTGGGCAGAGAGGTTCTTAATGAATGAAAAACCAGTAGAGAAAACAACATCACATCAAGCTAATGGTAAAGAAATAGTAAGGATATGAGATCAGAGTTGGCAGACAGCCTCTGGGGAGGTGGTAGCATTTTAGTTTAAACATGTCAACAATTTAATTTGTGTTGATTTGGCCTTGCTATTGTAAGATGCACAGAAGCCTGCAATGAATGTTAATACATAATTTTCTTTTGCTAGTTGAAGCTAGTGCCCCCCAAAAAGGTTGAAGCAGATTAGTAGAAACTTAAGCACTATTTTGCTTTCTTCCATTCATTCATGCATTTAATGAAGAACTAATTTTTCCCCTTGTGCCAGTCATTGAGGATATAGAGATGAGTCAAACACTTACATTATACTTAAGAGCTCTCAATCTAAAGTGAAAATAGAAACCAACAAGTAGAGCTCTAGAATAAACATGTATCAAGTATAAGGAGAGGAAAGTACATAATCTATAGGCACACAAAGGAGCAAGCTCTCAACAACCTGAGTGAACTACACCAGGCTTTTGAAAGACAGAGTTTTTGAAGTGAACTTGGAAAATGACTAGAGGTTCCCAGTGGTGCAATATAAGCATCAAAATAAATACATATTATAAATGATCCATTGAATAAAAAGAGAATATATACATCAGTTCATATGGATCAAAGCACATGGTAGAGAAGGGAAAGTTCTTACCACAGAAAGCCCAACATTTGGTAATGAAAACAATAATAATTGATTAAGGTAAAAATTATCAATAGATGCTAAAACTAGTAGGTGAAAGTTTGAAGAGTAACAGAATATTTGTATAATTTCAAAGTATCTCTCTAAAATCACTTAAATACAAAGAGGAAAACAAAAACTTTGCCATAGAGAAAACTGGCAGACACCACCTTAAACCAAGAGATCAAATTTAACATTATCGGTAATGGGACAATTCGATACCAAGTACCTCCTGACATGAAGCACTGAGAAGAGCACATCATTCTGTGATGTTTCCCAAAAATGCATAATCTTAATATAATCATGAGGAAATATTAGATAAAACTAAATTGGGAAACATTCCACAAAATAACTGACCTGTACATTCAAAAATGTCAATGCTGTGAGAGAGACTGAACAAAATTCCTCCAGATAAATAAGTCTGAAGAGACATGATTACTGAATGTAACACATAGCCATGGTTTTCTTTTGTTGTAAAAACACATTATTGGGATGGTTTTTGAATAAGGTCTATAGATTTAGATAATAGTATCATATCAATGCTAATTTCCTGACTTTGCTAATTGTACTGTGGTTATGGAAGAGAATGTCCTTGTTTTTAGTAAAAATACACTGAAGCACTTAAGGTAAAGGATCATCATAATTGCAACTTATGCTCAAATGTTTCAGAAAACATTGGAGAAAGAAAAAGAACAAAACAAATGTATTAAAATATTAACATTTGGAGAATATGGGGAAAATGTATAAAGGATGCTATGAAATGAATGTTTGTGTTACCCTCAAAAATTCATATGATGGCTTTAGGAGGTAGGATCTTTGGAAGGCAATTAAGGATTAATGCTCTTATGAGAGTCATGAGATAGATACCTTGCTTGTTATCTCTCTTTTTGCCTTGTGAGGACATAAGATATCAGCAGTCTGCAGCTCGGAAAAGGGCCCTCACCAGAATGTGGTCACACTGGACTCATGATCTCTAATTTGTCAGCCTCCAGAAATTCAAGAAACTAATTTCTATTGTTTATAAGCCTCTCAACTATGGTACTTTGTAATAGCAGCCTAAACTAAGAGTGGGAATTCTTTGTACTATTCCTGCAACTTTCCTTTAAACCTTAAATAAAGTTAAAATAAAAAATTAAAAGAAAGAAAAAATATTAACATAGTATGATTATAGCCAGGTAAAGTTTGTGAGTGTGAATTATCAAAAACTGCATGAGAACTTGGAGAAAAGGGAGCAGACAATTTGATGGAGTAATAGGGTTGTAAATGAGTTTTCCTTCTTTGTATTACTATATAATACTGTTTGTATCATAATAAAAAGGTATCAAGGTACAGTGAAACAATGACCAGAGTTTTACCAGGTAGAGAAAGCAGAGAAAGTATTAGGGAAAAATAAACAGCACATATAATAATAATTTTTAAATCTGGCATTAAACAGCATTTACTATGTACTAGACATTGTTCTAAGTACTTTTTCATATTAGTTCATCGACCATCACAACAAACCTATGTGGTAAGTATTTATTATAACAACCTCCATTTCATAGATGAGAAAACTGGGGAACAGAGAAATTAAAGAACTTACTCATTGCATGGTTAATAAATGCCAAGTGAGGCTTTGAACCCAGGCAGTCCGGATGTAGGAGTCTGTGCCCATGATCATTATATTATTTAGTAACCTTTAGGTTTACACAGTGCATTATGGGAAGGAATGATCAAGATTCTTTTCAGCCACTTCCTGCCACACTTATTTCAGTAAAATAAAAACAAATTATTAAGAATTTACAAAGAGATCCGTCAGGCTGGACAATATACTCCTTGAATTCAAAACCTATTAAAGCATTTGTGTACCACAGTTTTTAACAACATACCAGCGTCCATGGCTGGAACCATGGGGTGGATTGCTCATGACAGCAGAAGGGAGGCAATGTTTCCCACAAATTCACTGTGTCCTATGCATGCTCTTAACACTCCACAGGCTTTAACTCACTGAACTCTCTCAACAACTACAGGAGTTAAATGTTATTACTGACACAATACAGGTAAGAATTACCTACCATTTAGCAGAGCTGGGCCTTGAACCCTGTAACCTCATCCCAGGACTCAGACACTCAATTACTAGCCTAGCATACAAGGAATGTGACATGGGGAGACATAAGAGTTGACTTTCTGCTAATTATTGTGTGACATAAGACAAACCACTTCCCTCCCATTGCCTATTTCCCCAGGGAAAATTGAGGTGTCAGATTGTATGATCTTTGGGTTCTTTAAGCCTATTGCTTTTATGCCTCTGACAGAGAGGTGGTGGTTCACTATCACATTAATGGGAAAACTTTAGAGGAAAGCAGATCTGTCTTGAACACCCTGCAAGAGAGAATAGTTACCAAATAACCAGAGGAACCTCCACAGAAAATAGAATTGTGTGGACAACTGATGCTTATTATCATCGAGACCATTAGAACTACAGATAGACACTTGGAACTATAGTGATCATGCAGTCACTTGATCTCAAAACAGGAGTATTTGCAAGTGAAAGGGAACATTACTATAATTATGTAAAAACAAGTAGCAGAAAGTGGGACCATTCACAGAAAACTGAAATATGTGGTCACCACACTTAAAGCTGAAAGGTGCCCAACTCGCTCAGGGAGTCAACTATACAGGAGCCATACACTGCTTGAAGTAGAGCAGTTATGTTACATCTGTTCTTCAGAACAACTCTGAAGTAGTATTTTTCATTCCGGTTTTACAAGTATAGAAACTGAGGTTCAGAGAAGTCAAACACTTAATATCTGCTTGCAAAGAACAAGTTCTTTACAGTATGCTAGACATGTATGTCTAGGATACATGGCCAGGGATATGTGAACTTGGCACACTGAATAAAAAGAAGAGCTGAAGCAGTAACAAACATCTAAGTTAGACACAAGAGTTTTAAAAGCCTAACCAGAATTATAATCTTAAGTGGAATGAAGTTATCCTACTGTGACTATTGCTACTCAAATGATCACATGGCTTTGGATTGGGCAGGAATGTTAGCGGTTTAATGTAATCATACCACTTTGTTTATTGTTAGAGGCTCTCAATGGAAGAGGTACATTTCTGTGTTTATTAAAAATGGGAAAGCCAATTGATTATGATTTAATTTATTGAATCAGTAGAGACAGGCTAGGATATGTTGTGATAACAAACAACTCCATAATTTCAGTACTTTAAAACAACCAAGGTAAGCTGCTTGAGCTTAGGCTGCATGTCTGCTGAGTCAGCATAGGGTTCTGCTCTGCATCATTGTCCTTACTTCTAGGATGCAGGCCGACCACACAGCCCTTATCTAAAACGTTACCTTTTTTCCTGTTGAGGGAACTGAAGACGCTTGAGGATCTTGCACTGTGATGAAATCTTTAGCCTTCCTTTCACAGCTCACTGACCAGATCAAGTCCAGTGGCCCAGACTAGCCAAGAGGGGACTTGGCAGTACTATCCTGCCATGTGCCTTGCGGGGAGAGAGTATGAAATATTTGGTGAAGAGCACAAATGACTGTCAAGCCTATAAAGTTTTATAGATTTTAATCCCTTCAGTGAATACCTAGTAAGCACCAGATTTGTGTCATTATATTATATACAGAAGATAAGACATGGTCCTCAAGTTTCATAAAACCCTGAGGTGCTTGAGATCAATGATTATATCAGTGGGTTTGTTTTGTAATGGAAAGTTTTAAAAACCCAGCTCTAGACCAGCTTCTTCTTTCACGGAGGGGACACTAAAGCCCAGGGTTATGCCCGGGATGACCCAGTTGGAAGAAGCCTGGTTTCCAAACCCCAGCACTCTATAAGCTAAGTAGGAGAAAGAAGATTTACGGACTTGTCTCTGTTTAAAAAGCTCTCTGAAAGTTGCACAAGTGGGCTAGAGTGTCCTGTTTATACAGAAAAAAAAACAAAACAAAACAAGAAATGTAGACAAGGCAGCCACTTTAAGGGGTATGACAGAGGCCAGGAAGGCCATGAACCCTAAAAAGGGCCAAGAAAGCTGTGGGCAGCTGCTATGACCTGGCACCAGGCCACACACGAGGCTTTTTACAGAATCATCCATGTTAGTACTTAGCCATGTGCGACGGATGACTTTCTAGTCTGTAGGAGTAGAGACATTTCATGAAACAGTCTCAAGCGTATGTGGTTTTTAAAAACCTGTTTCTTTAAAGTGTCTGAAACAGATTGACACATATCAACTTATATTAGGCTTTCTTTGCTGTCATTAAAGTTATGTGGAATAGAGCAATTGACTGGAGATTTCCCCATGAGTAGCATGAGGTAGGCAAATGAGTTTTGGATTTCATTAGGTTTTCTTTTGAATCTTAGCTCTCTAACTTACTTGCTCTGCAATTCCCATCACCTTTCTCTGTTTCAGATCCCTCACCTTTTAAACAAGGATCATAATACATAGATAGCATCATGGGCTTCCAAGACAAATTATATGGGAAGAATTAAGCAGCACAACTGATACCTGCCAAGTACTAGTTCTGGTACTTAGTGAGCACAAAGGAATGCTAGAGTCCATTACCCCTCACTGTGGCAGCTCAGCTGAACTAGTGTTGTATTTTTCGGAATTCAATTTGTTTACATGCCCAACATCGTGTTAGGTTAGGCTGTGGTAACAAATAGACACAATTTCAGTGACTTAAAGCAATTAAATGTATTTCTTGCTCACCCCACAGTCCTGGGTACATATTGGCAAGCCCATTCTCCTTTACACTGATGAAGGTTTGACATATTTACCTTGTGGCTTTCAACATTTTCCTAGGCATCGACATCTCCGTGGGCTAGAAGAGAGAATAAGCAAAGAGAAGCAAATGTGGGTGGTTGACGTGGGCCAGACCTGGAGGTGGAGCCATCACTTATGCTCACACTCCCTTGGAGAGAACTCAGTTACATGGTCACACCTAATGTAAAGGAGACTGGGAAATCTCATCTTGCTGTATGCTAAAGAAGAGAACGGAGCCAACTGTGCCTCCCTAATAGCTTTTATCGCCATTCAGGTACAAAGAGAAAAGTGAAATAGAGTTGTCCTGGGAGATCTAGGAAGGCTTCTAGTAAGGCAAAGGTATATCTGAGCCTTGAATTTTAAAATAAAGTACTACACTATGAATCTGTTTATCCTTTTAACCAACATTTATTTAATTTTCAGTAGTATCCCATGCCAGGGATATCAAGATGGAAAGAGAAATAAGTAATGTGAGCTGGAAGGATCAGAAAATAACTGAGTTAGCTTAAAAAAATAATGAAGTGCAATTTTTTTATTAAATCATAGTTAACAACAAATAAAACCAGGGTGTCTAAGAAATTTTCCATCAACAAATATTGTTATAAGCAAAAATATTGCCTATATGGGTTTTTCACACCTCTGAATTTACTAAAACTGCCTAAAGAATTGTATATATGATTTTAAATCTAAGTTAATTTTTTTCTTACTCTTGAAAGGAGTACATCTTTGTGAAAGCAGTTCTTATATTTTTGTTTTCAACCAGCTAAAAATGTTTTATATTATTACCACTGTCTTCCACGTTCTAATGTCCTAATAATACTGTCTTCTGATTTGTATTTATGGCTTGAGACAGTAATTTTGGGGAAAAAAAATCAAAAACCCTACAGTTGAAAGGGAGGAAGGAAGAGAAGGAGGGAGAAAGGGAAAGTTAGCTATCTGATCTGGGCTGAGAGCATGAATAAAGAAAAAGAACTACTTTACCTTAAAATAACTATGAACTAGGATTATCATCACCCATTTTACAGGTAAAAAATTAATGATTATTTTAATAATAGCAGACTCTTTCTTAGTATTAACTATGTACTGAACACTATTCTACGTGCAATATGTGTATATATATATATATAATAAGTAATAAATGTAAACATGTATGCATGTATATTTGTATTTATATGAGTAGATATACATGTGTATGTGTATATATATGTTTATACTAATCGTCTACTTAATGTATATGTGTATATGTATATACATTTATTTATCGCTTATTTAATCCTTATAACGAGTAATTGGAGAGGTGCTATTCTTATTTGCATTTCACATATGAGGAAATTGAGATAGAGCAAGGTCAGTGACATGCGTAAGGTCAGAGTTAATAAGTAGTAGAGTTGGAGTTTGAAGCCAAACACTATACTCCCATCAGCCATGCTCTAACCATCATGTGTACTCCCTCAAAGAAGTCAAAATATTTAAATTCATACCCAAGGTCACACTGTGAGACAGTAGCAGAAATGGGATCTAATCCAAGTGTGTCTAATTCTGAAGCACAGCTTTCTCTTCTGCTCCAAACTGTCTCTCAGTAGAACTGAGGTATAGAGTGAAGAAGGGAGAGGACATTTTCAGGGATGAGTCGGCATAAGCAAGCACCAAAAGAAAACACAAAAAGCCCCCAAAACACACACTCTTGCATTTTCTGACCCCCAGTGCCCAAATGTCAGTGACTAACTTCGTGACTCAGTGGAAATTCTTCCTTGGTTACACAGGCCAAAATTCTTGGTCCAAGATACATACATACTGTCCACTTACTTATTCACATGGAGAAAGGCTTCCCTCAAGTCAGTATTTGGGTTGTCATAGCAACAAGAAAATACAAGGAAAGCCTTGAGAGACATCCAGAGGCTAATAAAAGGGTAGCTGGCTGCAAAAGCAGATCGCCTAGAGCAACCCTGGTACCATGGTGGATCCCAAAGACATCCAAGCCATAAAGGGTCCCATAGCTTACCTGCAGATGAAGGAACTGAGCTTCAGGAAGTGTCAAGCACTGTGCTATATGTTTTAACTAGGTTATATCATTAATTTCTAACAAGAGCTCAATTTCTAGATAAGGAAACTGAGGCTCAGAGATAGGATGTGACTTGTCTGAGGTAGAACTAAGATTTAAGCTTAGAACTAATTCCAGGGCTTATCTTCGTAGCTGCAAAGCCATATTCCCAAGGACTATGACCTGCTCAACAATCACACAGCTATCTTAGTGACAGCCTGAACCAGGGTCCTGTCCCTTCTGTCCTCTAAGGACCTCAGATTTCCTTGGCTCTCAAATAGCGAGACTAACACTCATATAGAGATTAGCCATGTATTTCATCAGGACCTCTTAACATTCTGCCCTTCATTGCTCTGGAATGGGTCTTGTTCAAACTTCCTTCCACAGCTCAACAAATAAGCAAACAAAAATAGTTTAGCTTTCCATGAAAAGGCAGTGTAAACATCTGGCAGTCTTCCTGGATCTCAGCTTGCTCTGGCTGGGTCTAAGTGCACAACATGAGTGTATATGGGTTTCAACAGAGGCGGTCTTGCTAGATATTACTCACCCCCCTGCAAAGCAGACCAGCCCAAAAACTTAGTGATGGAAATACAAAAGCTCTTGTTTGTTGACCAAAAACTAAACAAATCATTTGAGGTTTGGGGTTCAAAAAACTTTTAAAAATGCATTCCCACATACTTAGTTAGGATATATGTGAGTATATGTGTGTTTTTGCTTAAATCTTGTTTGGAATAAGATTAAATATAAATATAAATATGTGAAATAGCTTAAGATAAATCAATTCAAGGAGAAAAGAGTTCTTTGTTTCAATTTTATGAAATGAAATGGGCCAAACTGGATCACAAATATAAACCAGCCTTCAACAAAACCATTGAGTGGGTCAAGTTTTCTCTACCATTTGGGTAACTTTGGGAGTCACTTAAGCTCTCTGGACTTTAATTGCTCTTCTATAAAATGGAAATAGTATTAGGAAAGTGTAAAATTGACTGTGGTGAGGATGAAAATCATGTGAAAACCTTATAAACTGTAGAGTCCTGCACATGATGGGTTGCAGGGGGTGCATTCACTGCTATTTTTTCTGGCAAGCCCCATTGTGGCACTTTCCCTTCCATGACCCACCAACACAGCTAGCGAAATGGTATGAGACGAGGACACTGTACAGAAAGAACAACGGAAACTCCCCAGTGCCGAGGTTGCCAAAAGACATTTAAGAACCATGAAGCCTTGCATCAGTCAAATATTGCTGCATAACAAATGACTATGATACTCGAAACAACAAGCAACTATTTCAACTATTTCAGCTACCTCTGTGAGTTAGCTGAAAGTCCAGACTGAATGTGGCTCCAGTCCAGGTATTTGTGCTAGGTCTATGATGCATGGCTTTCATTCTTCTGAAACCAGCATGACACCTGGTGTGTATTTTTTTTTTCTTGGCAATAGCAGAATTACAAGAGCTAGATCTTTCTTCACAAGCACATTTCAAGCCTTTGCTTATGCTACCTCTGCTAACATTCTGTTGGTTGAAGCAAGTCATGTGACCAAGCCAAATATCAAGCAGGTGGGGAGGTACATTCCTCTGAGGAAGAGAGAGTGGCAGTAGGAGGTAGTTAGTTGCTAAACCATGATCTAATCTACCAAAAGCTTCATACTAAATTTGAAATTGTTTGCACTGCTGCAATGTAAACTTCTTGGACACCTCTGTACCATAAATATAAGTTGTTTGAGTTGATTTTGTAAAGAAATCAAGGCAGAGGAACAACACGATGCAGAGCAGAGAAAGTAAATGGAAATAGTGAAATGATTCATAAGAGAGAAAGCAGAGTTGAAGGTTACCACAAGCACCTAACCCTTTTGAAAGTCACAGGCATCTTGGGAAATGCAGGGAATTGACATTGGAACCGAGCTTTAGATCTTATGGAGAGCTTGACTGTCAACTGTGTTACCTAAGACATTAATAATGACCATTGGTGAATGAGGCTGGACTGTCATTTCATTGTCCAGTGGGAAGCTATGGCTGGACAGGGCAAACTGGAGAATCCTTGGAGCTCACTCTGAAGGTACCAACTAGGTCAAGACAGGAAAAAGAGAAGGACCCAAGGGTTCTTAAATTTGAGTACAAGTGAGATTATTTTTTCTTAAATAAGATAAAATGACCAAGTCTTTAGAAATAAAATATACAGTTATTGCAGAATTATCAGTCAGGTTAACTTGAAACTTAGTTATCAAATACAATTAACTAGGGCACTTCATCCCTGAAGTGGACAGCATTGAACTTCAGGCTTAGGGAGTTAAAGCAGGCAAGAATTAATTTAATCCTCACTAGTTCTGTTCTCCCCAAGGATAGGAATGATTACTCCTGCTCTATGGACAAGGAAATAGTATTTGTGTAGCTGGCCTTTTTCTAATGTAAAAGGTCAGGTTCCACATCTTAGGTGATAGTGAAGCCACTCAGCTATAGCAAGGAGAGGAAATTGGATCAAAAGAATCAGCAGATTGTCACATACAACCCTCTTGTTGGATGAATTAATGAGGATTCTTGTTATGCTGTTAGAGCTTGAAAGAGGGGGGAAAAATTCCTAGATGAGCTTTTATGACTGAGTCATGTGATGTTCTAAGACCTCAAAACCTTTACGGTTGCAAAGCAGGTAAATTCTGATCCTTCTGGCCTGAATGAAGAAAACATACCTAAAGTTGTACATTAATCTTACCTTCCATTTGTCTTTACAGATTCCTCATCTGTTCTGTCTCCATAGCCATAAAAAGAAAAAGGAGCCGGGGCAGGGGAGATTGCTAACATTTAATAAATGCTATTCTGTGCCACCTATGTGTAAGTCAATAGATTTTAAAATGCCTAATGATAAAGATTATATAAGTACCTCTGTAATATGACACTACAACAGGTTGGTAAATTTAAGAAGAAAGTTAAAGTCATAAGAAAATTATATTGTTGTTTTAACACACCTATCTGTGCTTAGGGTCCCTAAATTACCATCTTCTGTAAATTAAATGAGCATTGTTGACACCAAAACCAAACCAAACCAAAACTAAACAATACAAAATGCAACTGCTTGTAATGTGATTACTTGGTTACTGAGTCTTTGCCTTCAATATGGCTTATAATTAATGACATAGCGATATCAAAAAAGCAACTTTCTTAATATTGTAAAAAGCATCTTTCTGTGCATAGGGCTGGGTCTCAAGCCATATAACTTTTCTCATAAGTTTATTTTAAAAGTGCCCAGAGAAAGCCAGTAACTGAACATTTTTAAAGAAGGTGGGGGTGCAATTACTTTCATGTTCACTACACACTAACTATTTGCTTTCTGGAAACCTTCAAATATGCAGTCAAGTTTCTGTGGCAAAACTTTCTGGTCTCAATTTTTAGAGCAGCTTGAAATAAATTCAGTACTCAGTAAAACTGAGATTTTATAGATGCCAAAGACTGGTGCAGTTAAATAAACAAACAAAAACAACTAATGGAATTATGAACAGAAGAGAAAAATGAATCTCTCCCAAAAAGCAGAACATACAATTTTCCTTTCCTATGATTTCCCTTCACTTGCTGTCCCCCAGATCCTCATTACTTCTTGGAGAACTCATTTGATATTAAGTTTATCAGGATAACAGGAAAGTCTTGGAAAGGGGACCACGTTCAAATTTGTTGAAGATGAAATGCATTTCTACAACAAGGCTTCCATCCTTTTGTCCTGAATTCTCCTGCTTGTTCAAACGCCAGTACAGCTGGTAGCCGGCTACTTGTGTGTATCAGAGTCTATCAGAAACTGGTTTTACAGCAGTATTTTGACATTATCCTGATTTGTTATTTGCCAAGAGCTATTCACCCAGACTTATCAAGCTTAACTTCAAGAAAAATTGTGGATATTATCAAGGCAAAGCTGTAGGAATTCTTATTCTACTTTATCATGCACTCCTTAATATTCATATTAAATGTAAAAGATATTATAGATATTATAATATTATAGATATTATAGATATTCAATGTTTTCCTTCCTTGGACAAATACTTTGACGCTTTGTAAATCTTAAATACCTCAATGGATAAACATTGTGCCTTCTTTCAAATATATTTCTGGCTTCCCTTTTAGAGGCTTCTTGGAGTTTGCTAACTCAGGAATATAAGATCTTCCTTCCTCTCCTCTAAAATGTCTGAGTTCCCCTCTTCTCTTCCTGCATGCCTCTAGACCCCCTATTCCCACACAGAGCACAAGGAGATCTTAGGCTGTATGTCGACATAACCAAAAGCCTGTAGTTTCGCTATGTGAAGAGACTGAAGTGAGAGTGGCTGAGTTATTGACTGGCTGATGAATAGTCCTTTCCTTCCTTTCTGTATATTGTTTTCGAAATAGGGGAATCATGTTAAATTGTGAATCTGTGTCAGAATTCTGGTGTAGTAGAATTCTGACAGGCATAAAGTAGGTGTTCCTGGCTCCCTTCCTTCACCCCTCCCATTCGCTTTGCATTCATTCGTTATTGATTTGACAAACCTAACACAGAATCACCAAGTGAGATAAACATGTGAAAGCAAAGTGCACATAAGAAAGTTTCAACCAAACCATGTTTTATTGAGTCATCTCCAATCACCTGCAGCAGACCACAGTATGAGAAGTTTGATTTGTTTATGTTTATTTGTTTGTGTCTTTGCTTTTCTATCAAAGAGCCTATATGATTGCTCAAATTTTCCTTGGAAAGTCTATTCCTTTATTCTGAATTCTTGGTGCCCTAATTGTCCTCACTTTATCTTTCAAATTTATTTTTAAAAAGAAACACTCCTGCAACTCCACAGGGCTTTGACAGTTTGAAATGGATTTGAGGACTGAGGACCCCATGGGTTGAGACCATGTTTTCAAAGCAGGATGGAGGATAGTGATGGGATTGGGTAATGGAAGCTATTTATTTACCACCAGCTGCCTCCAGCTGTGACACCCTGCTAGGTTATGGAATAAAACACAGTAAATAAACACTGCAGGGAGACACGCTGAAGCATAGCATAGATGAAAATCCATCTCCTCACAAATTCTGGAAAAATATGTACTCAGTGATGAGCATGTCCAAAATAAACCTTCCCAAGCCGATGATTTGGAATCATTTCCACATTGCTGCCCCAAGAGCAATGTAGAGGAATAAACCAGGATTGCTAGAATCATTGCTATGAGCAGGTACACCTTCACCAACCCTCATGAGGCTGACTTCAAGTCTCAAAAGAGGTGTCAGCTTCTTAGGGACATCTTCCCCAACATTTGCCATCATGGCCCATGGGTTTGCCCATCACAGCACTCCTCACATATTGAAGTTATGTACCTAGTCTCTCTCTCCCACTAGACTGTTGAAGTCACTGGAATCATGGATCACCTTCTAGTCATCCTCATTCTCAGCACTTGTAGCTACTTGTAGCTACTTGGTAAATGTTTGCTTAGTTGAGTACATTCTTTTTGGAAGCTACATTATTTGTTGGTCCTAAATAAACAAACAAACAAATAAATAAATAAATAAATGGGAAAAAATAATGAAAATGCTAGAAAGGATGATAAGCATTCATTACCTGGAGTCCATAAATCAAAGACACCAAATATTACTAAATTTATCCTGTCCTTTCCTGCTCCTTAATGAAGTAATTATATTCAATTTCTCACTTCTCTATTCTTCCTTTTATCTTCCCTCTCCTTAGATCCCATGAAGAAAATGTAAATAATTTGGCAGTACGCAGTTAAGAAACACTAATCTTTTTCCACCTGTTTATTTCACAAATGAGAAAATTGAGTCTCAGGATATCCTTACCCTTATTTCCACCTTTATTTCTCATCCTCTCTGTCCATTTAATCCTTATCTCTATGAGAGCTCATTTTTAATCTTCACTCCACCACAACCACAATGAATGTGGATCTAAATGTTGACATTCTAAGATACTATGTTGGTCCACCTTCATAATTAACAAAGCTTTCAGAAAAGTCAAAATTTAAAGTGAATGTGATTTGGATACTTTCTGGATTATATTTCTTATCCTTTATGGCTTGTAAATCAGGTCTAAAGAGAACTGCCCCATCCACCCTGGTCTGAAGTGATCCAAGTTAATTTATAGGAAATATATACTTTCCAATAATAATAAAAGATTGGTAATAGAATCACCTTTATCGAACACCTACTAAGCACTCTGCATGCTGCTGGATGTTTTGCATCCTTATTCCCATTTCATTACTCCAAAAATTCTGCAAGGCAGATATTGTCCCCATTTAATAACGAGAAAACAGAGGCTCAAAGAGGTTACGTAGCATACCCAAAATCATATAGCCAGAAGGTAGATGAGCCAAGATTCAAAACTAGCTTTCCTGTTCCAAAGCACACATTTTTCTCATCACTCAACAGGGAAGACTTTAAATAAAGGGAGAGTTCTGTTTAGATCCAGCATCTAATTTCCATAAACCTTTCTGGAAGCTATTTTCTTCCTTCCTCTACCCCTCTAAAATGTCTCTATGCAAAGCTGATTGCTGAATAGGTAAGAATCCCTAAACCACAGGAGACATAGAATCAAAGCCAAGGATCAGAAACCAGAATCTTATTAAAAAATAGAATTCAGTAATATGGGAAGGAGTAGTAAGGACAGTCAGTGCAGCTAATTCTATGAAGCCAGAGAAGGTGTCTCCTTCCTAGTTAAAAAAAAAGCTTTTAAAGGGCTTCCATCCAGCCCTTCAACTCTTGCCCAGCAGCATCTTAAGAGCACCACTAAACACCTGTCACAGGGCTCTCATCTGGCCTTGAAAGATTGCCCCTTGGGTTCTCCAATTATTATTAAAACTGTGGAAACTCAGTAATTTCCTGGAAATTGCAGATTCAGCCATAATGAAGAGACCATTTTAGCCAAACCAATTTAACTTCCCAAAAGTATTCCCACTAACCCCAAACAATACTCTTGCTAACCCGAAACTCTGTAGACTTTAAAACAGAGAATAAAGACACTACAAGGCCACTTTATTCCCTCTCAAATATTTCGTTTCCTGACATCTAAATTTGTGGTCAATTTTTATTCTTTGATTTTGCTTTTTCAAAGCAATAACTTAGAATCAAACTGGTGGTTGATCTTGAGACCAGAGGTCAAAGTTCAGCGATGATTCAGCAAATAGGGTTATTCTAAGAACTTGGTGCAAAAAGTATTATGCCAGTGACTTCTCATTCATTCCCTCATTTATTCTTATAACAGCCCTGTTGGCTATAATTTTACCCTCACACTATAGATGAGAGATTAAGTACATTGACCAATGTCACACTACTGAGAAGAGGCGGAGCAGATTTCAACCCCAGGGTTTGTTTTCTGTTTGTTTTGTTTTTATTCCAATCTCTCAACCTAAAGAAGCAAAACTACATTACAGTGAGTTGTTTGGGGAAATGTTAAGATGCCCAAAATGAGAGTTGAGACATGAAACAGCGGAGGACGTGTGATTCAGTGCACTTTAAATAAGAAATTTGTGGTGAGTAACAGGAGAGCAGACTGGACAGGAAGTCAGGGCCAGATCATTGAAAGCCATATTAAAGTATTTGGATGCTAGGCAATGTGGAATGTTTAAATAGATTTAAGTAATTAATTCATCATTTTTTCAACAAACATTTTCTGTAGTACCAACTATGTGTTAAGCCCTGGGGACAAACTGTAAACAGAACAGATGTTTCCTGTCCTCATTGGGCTCACAGTTTAACAAAGATGATGGCTTATTTCCATATAGAGTGGAAAGTAATCTGATAGAGAATGAATAGGGTACTAGAGAAGTATTAGGAGAACCAAGGAAGGGAGGGCTTCCCAGGGGAAATGGTGTCTAAGTCAAGACCTCACAGAGGGGGAGTTTGGGGAAGGAGGTAGTCAAGGAGTCAGTGGAAAGAGCATGAGCAGGACTAGACATGAAAGACTGGCACATTGGAATAACTGAAAGATGGCAGAGTGGTTGATAAGCATGGCTAAGGATGAGGCTGGAAATGTAGGTGAGGCTGGGAGGGACAAGATTAAGAAGCCAGGGAGTATTATGTTTAATTTTGGTCTTAGAAAACTACTCTAAATGTGGTAACAACTAGAGACATAGATTCCAGATTTTCTGTCTTTAAAAACAGAATGAGAATGTGGTTTAAAAAGTCATGGAACCTCAAAAGCAAATGTCATTTTTCCCAATCAAGATTCTTTCATCTGTAAGCAATAGAAATTCAAATTGATTTAAATAATAATAAAATGCCATGTTTATCTAAAAGAAATTCAGGGATAGGGAAAGTGTAGCACAATCAGAGGCTCAGTGATATAATCAAGCACTTTGGTTTTTTGTTGTTGTTGTTGTTGTTGTTTTCATCTCTCCATTCAGCCATCCTCAACATGGACTTAAACCTGGTCACACTTGAGATTGCAAAATGGATACAAATGGCAATTGAGGCTATATGCCTTTTTGTTATTATCCATTAAGAGAGAGAAGGAAAACCCTTCTCAAGCATGGAACCTAAGTCCCTTCTAATTATAGTCACAAGTCTCTCCTAGATCACTGGTCATGGGAGAAATTCCATATGTTTATTAACTTAGATGAATCGAGGTCAACCTTTGAAACTGGGAATGGTGTCAGATTTGCCTGTGTCTCATGGTAGTGGAGGGTATTGATACCTGGAAAAAAAGTACAGTTGTGTTAGGAAGGAAGAAGTTGAGATATGAGGGTAGAGTCTACTACACTTCGCTATTACAAATTCGACACCTTTGCTTTTGAACAAGTGACCATAGCTCTGATGTCTGGAGCAAACAAGCCTCAGGTCAATCCCTCACCAATTACCCATTCAACAACAATAACAACCACAAAATGGTAACTTTTATCTCCTAACCTGGTAAGTGTAATTATACAGAAATAATGCTGTGCCTAAACAACTCTCACATTGAATATTAGCAACTCTGGATAAAATACAAATGTATTAAACTAGTCTTCATATTCACATAAATTTTAAGAAATGATACTATCTAGGCCAAGACCTTTTTTCTTTTTTCCTTCACAGAATAATGTTGAGGATCAATTTCTCCAGCTTAACATCACCAACCTTGGCAGCAGCTCATATTTGGAATATAAATGATGTCATCTGGTTGGCCTTTTCCCATCACAAACAGTAAATCTCTGAATCTGGAGAGCTCTTTTATTTGGTTACACATATTGTACAGCATCAAGGGGTTAGAACACATGTGCTGGAGATTATTAAAATCATCTGGAGGAGAATGGCTTATTATTGGAAAGCCCAGAACTTACGACCCTTTCATGCCTGGTATCTCCATCAACTCTTCTTTTGCCCCTGCCTTTTCAAAGAAACAATTGTGGCCTATTGGCTCATGATTCTTTGCAGACTAAAATTTTGCTGATGTGCCATACTTCATCTCCAGAAAAAGATATACCCAACATAATATTGAGCAAGAAGGACAGGATTAGGAATCAGAAAGCCAGCCTCAGCTCAATGATATGCCAAATATATGGCTTTGAACAAGTCATTTAAACTCCTTAGCTTAAGTTCCTCATCTGTAAAATGGAAATGGATGGTTATCAGTCTCACAGGATAGTTTGAGAAAAATAGTAAACAATTATTGAATATTTGCTTATCACTTTAAAATCTGCTAATATCTTTCCAATGCATTAGCATTCAATTTATCTCACACAGAGAAGACACTTGCTCACTAGGTGTTTGTTGAATGACGTGTTACTAGGTGGTGATTTGGTGTGATGAATTCTGAGCCATCGAGTTATCTTACATCTTAAACTTAGTTTTCTTCATTTATAATAAGCATTCAATTTTATCTTTCTTTTAGATTTGTTGTGAAGAATAAACAAAATGACACACATGAAGCATTAGCACTATATCTTGCACATTGCTGTGCTCAAGAAACAGAGAATTTCTTTTTTTCCAACCCCTTCCTTTTTAAGTGTCTCATGTTTCTCATCCTACAGAACCAGTGACAATACTGACATTCTAGCTATTAAAGGACACAGCTGTGGAGCAGAGAGAACAGCAAGCTCTGGCTGTAGTCCTAGCTTCCAACTTCCCAGTTGTGTGGACTTTGACAATTGGCAATTTTCTCAAGGTCTCTGTTCCCCCATGTAAAGTGAAGGAACTGATCTAGCTCTGAAGTTCTCAAACTTTTGAAATTCATAGATGAAACAAGCAAGCAAAACAACCACAAACCAGAAGGACAACAGAATGATCAACTTTTTGACTTGATAAATAGATATTTTTCAGATGATTGTCGTTTATCATTATAGTCTTTTCAAATAAAAGAAAAAGAACACCTGATGAAAAGGAAGAGCAAAATTTCAGAATACAAGCCATCTTTTTATGTAGAATACATTAACTTAAAAACTGACTATGGAAAACTTGCTGAATTTTCTTATTGTCTTCATTTTTCCTCTCATTTTTCCACAGACTGTTGAAAAATTTCCAGGACCAACATGGGTCTTTAGAGTAGCATTTGGGAAACACCATGTTATATGACCTGGAAGGTTTCTTCTAGCACTAACATCCTCTGATTCTATCATGATTCTACCACGGTGAGAAACTATGGTGCTAAAACAACAGTTATTTGGGTAAAAATAATAAAACAGTAAGTCAATACAGGGAAGAAATCTATTCAATAACTAATTTTGCTGAACTGAATGATTCTGGATTGAAATTAAGATGTTTAATTTAGTCAAAACGGTCTAAAATATTATGCATGGATCATCACATAGGAATACCTCCACAGGTCCTCATGACACTTCCTTGTTCCTAATGTTAACTTCTTACTCAGGCTTTGTGCAATGCTGACTGTAAAATGATGATGATCATGTTTACACAAACCTACATTAAAATGTGAGAGATGTGAGCAGACCAAGTATATTCTAAGTATTCCTAACTCAGGAACCACATGTCCATCCTAAAGTCAACTTTTCTAAAATCTTCTATTCTCTAATCTCAGGCCAAAAAAAGATCTTTGAGCTCTACCATGGTACTCTCAAAACCCTGCATGAACTTCACATATTTTATTACTGAGACTCTAAATAAAGACTCTTTGATTCATGGTTATCACTCATTTCAAACAAGGTAGTTTATCTGGTTTTGGCCTAATTAGAAACAGAAAAGCAGTATAGAAGTAAGAGAAGCTATTAAGACAAATCAGTGGTTGAGGCTATGCTTGACCTCCCAGAAAGAAAATAAAAAATAAACACACCAACAGAAGTAATACCATTGCTACTTAGAACAATAGTAGTGTTTATAACTTTGATTCTAAGTCATCATGAAAAGTTTAAACAATACCTTTTAAAGCAAGTGAATGGTTATGGATTTTAGCCAAACTGGTTGAAAGAGGTGCTCAGAGGGACACACCTCAGCTATCAGGAAATTCGCCTAAGATAGGTGGTTGCTAATTCTCCTATAATCCTAGCTAAATGGAATAGCAACAGTAATGAGAACAGCAACCTCAATGACTGCCTATTGTATGCTGACTCTTATGAGTACTCTTTACATCCATTTTTTCATTAATATTCATATCAACTTTATGAGGGGGAAATTATTATGATTATTATTATTCATTCATTCCTCCAAATGGGGAAACCAAAGCTCAGCATGAGTAGGTAGCTTTGTCCAAGACAGCCAAGTTAGTAAGTGGCAGGATATGCAAACCCAAGGCTCCTGACTCTAAGCTCAATGCTTTTACCACCCTTTGCTCCTCTCTCATTCTTATAAATAGTTAGAAGACTAAGAGGTTCAAAGGAACTTCCTTCTGGTTCTCAGGCCCATTATAAATGCCACTTGCCCTAGGGAGGGAAATAAAGTCTATGCTCTTTGCTAGCCTATGTGCTAAGTCATTGGCGCCCAGAAATAACCTCCTGGAGACTATAGGCCTTGTATTTACCACAAAGCAGTGGGTAAATAACTAGTTGGTGTTTTAGTGTTTTGTGGTCACTTAATCTGTTGTGTTCCTTCTCAAGACTCTGAAGGTTTCCTTTTTCAGTTAATTTTTATTTACGTTTCTGAGGTCTATGTTGTTTGGGGTTTGGTTCATTGGATGTTTTTCTTGGAATGTGTTGCCATTGGCTTCAGGATGTTCCTGCTCTGCTATTTCATGGAATTTTCCCTGAGTGTGGATTGCGATGTATTTTTTCAGGGCAGTGAGCCAAGGCAGTGCTGGTATGTAATCTGTTCCTCTGGCAGAAGACTTCTTGTCACCCATCCACATGGTGCTTGATTCTATTTCTCCACTGATAATTCCTCTCCCGTCTGTTAATGTGCAGTGACCTTGGAGTTTAGCCATCTTGTGTGTTGTGCGTTATTGGCTCTGGATAAGACAAGCCCAATTGCTTCTGATAGAGATTGTGTCAACTGATTCTACCAGTTTGTTATATCAGCCCGGGGTTGGGGAAGAAAACACATGACAAATGTTATAGAAAGAGTAGAGAAGGCTCATAGGGTTAATGCGACAAACTAAGTGTGTAACTGAAAACGTCCAGCCCTCCACACAGCTCTGTGCCCCAGTAGAAGATAAATCCAAGGATGCCAGGTGTATTACAAGTACCACACACTCCTATGACCCTTAGGAAGATTTCTTCCTTTGTCTTTGACAAGCCCATAAATGATATGCCAGAGAAAAATAAGAATCAGTTCCATATCAGAAATTTTGTCCTTTGGATATTTTCCTTGTGCATAGAAAAGAAAATTAGAAAGGTCAAGAAGTGTTTGGTCATGAAAACGGCATGTTTCTCTGAAGACTTTCAGCCTAATGAAGATGCAAAACACACACTGAGGCAGAAAGTTGCCCTGGATAAATTCTTTCTTTGGCTGTTTTATTTATTGTACTTCATTTCATTGTTTTGTTTATGTATTCTATATCCTTACTCTTTCCACAAAGAATTTAGGATAGCTTACAAAAACATGTCAATACAAAATAAATAAAATACCCCTAAATCATTGGAAGACACAGGATGAATGGATAATATCAAAGACGTGCATATGGTTAGTGTTTAGAATTTTATAACAAATACCCTTGTAAAATTGTTAAGAGTGATTCACAAAATTGACTCCAAAAGCCTACTGTTTATCATTTAAAGTGTGCTGCAGTTCTCTAATCTATAGTCTGAATTGGGTGCTCTAAGAATCTACACTCAATTTAATTTTGATTATGAGGTAGGAGAAGCCAATTTCAATCTCCATGCAGACATTAGGTGCTCTGGCACACCTCTGAAGGCTAATACTTTTCTTCTTTGCAAGAAGATAAAAGGAGAAATAATATTCACTAGATACGTAATACATGCTAGGCATTGCATCAGTAACTTGACATTTAATAATCCACTGAGTTCTCCCAGCCAATGAGATAAGAATTACCTCCACTGGATAGATTACATAACCAAAGCTGAGAAACTTACCCAAGTTCACTGACTAGCAGGGTTACGTAAAACCAAAATCAATAAAAGATATTTGACCTCAAAGCTGATGTTCTTCTCATTTCATTAAACTGTCTGCCTAAGACACAAGTAAGAATTATTGACTGTGCTTGTCCTAGTTGGTGTGTATTAAAATTCTCAGATTAAGGTGATTTAGTCAAAGTTTGCCCTCAAGTTGTAGGTCGACCAGGCAATAAGCAGAAATTAAAAAGAAGTTTACAGCTATGCCACCTTGAGCAAGCCCGACCCCATCAGATCTTAGAAGCTAAACAGGGTTGGGCCTGGTTAGTATTTGGATGGGAGACCACCTAGAAAGACCAGGTGCTGTAGGTGTAAAAAATAAAAAATAAAATAAATAAGGAATTGTAAACTGACAAGGTCCTTGCAATCTGTGAGGTCAACCGAGGATTGCCTTGCCTAAAAAAAATAAAAAAATAAAAAAATAAATAAAAGAAGATCACAGTGTCTAGTGGTTAAGGTGAACAAAAAGGAATATCTGTGGTTATCTGTGGATACTGGGCACTGCCAAACAAATATCTTCTGAAGAGCTAGAGAGGACATATCCTAAATTCCTACAAATTAAAGGCTATAACAAAACAGAAAGTAAAAAGTTATAGTCCTGATACAGAGCAAACCATTTCACTCATCAGAGAGAATGATCATTGGTGTTTGTTGGGTTGGCAAAGTCAATTTCAAGAGCTGCAAAAGAGACAAGAAAAATAATACTGTCCTTTGTAATAATAGCTGCCACTTATTAGATGCCTATTAGATGCAAGGTACCTTCTTTGTTTAATTGCTAATCTTAATACTAAGTATCTCTACACACTATTGATTCTTGTCCCTCTTTTTTTTTTTTCAAATGAAAAGACAGAGATGTAGAGAAATTTTATAGATGGCTATGGCAAGACCACTAATAAGGTGGAGAGCAAAGTCTCAAATGTAAGCCTGTCTAACTCTAAATCCCACATACTTGCTATTGTGCTTTGCTGCTGCTCTTGTACCAGGCAGGTCAACCTAAGGCAAATCAGACTAAAGCAAATTAAATAACACTTATGCCAAAGATAAAATTCTGAAAGAACAGCAGTATCTACTGCTGGAGTTCTCTAGTCAGCAGAGAGATATCTACAATAGCAGTAAACATTGATGGTCTCTGGGGATGACATGACCTTCAGCTCACTGCCAGAGAAAGGGAAGGGAGAAGCTGGTACCTTTGAGACTCTCATGAAGGGAGGGGTAAGTGTTTCTCGCTTCTTTAATTTAGTAGCTCTTTGACTGGTGAGGCTTGGGGATGCAAATAATTTTGCCAAGTTATCTATAACGTAAAGAAAAAAATTACAATTAAAAGTAAGTCTCTCTTTCTATTAGTTTGCTCAGGCTGACATAGCAAAATAACTACAGATCATGTAGCTGAAACAACAGATATTTATTTTCTCACAGTTCTGAAGGCTGGAAGTCCAAGATCAAGGTGTCAGCAAATTCAGTTTCTGTGAGAGCGCTCTTCCTGACTTACAGATAACCACCTTCTCACTATGTTCTCACATGTTATGGCCTTGGTGCTTGCATGGAGAGTGACTCTCTGGTGTCTCTTGCTATAAGACTACTAATCCAATTGGATCAGAACCCTACCTTATGACCTTCATTAACCTTAATTACCTCCTTTTAGGCCCCAATCGCCCAATACAGCTGCATTGGGGATTAGGGCTTCAGCATAGGAACTTTGGGGGCACACAGGCATTCATTCCATAACCCTTCCACTCCAGACTATCAGTCAGTCTGTTCCTCTCTCCAAAGGCAATCACTTACCATTTTCTGAGTATTGTGCCCAAAATATTCCATGCATTACATGTGTCTATACAAATGAAAAGAAACTGCTGTGTTCTGCGTCTTCCTTTCTTTCTCTCATAAGTAGGTGAAGACTCTAACATGGGTGCATGCACCTTTCTGTATCATTTTCTCACAACTGCATAGCATTTTATTAAACTACCATAATTTAATGTAATCAAACCCATACTTATGCATATCAAATTTATGTTTAGTCTTTAGCTTTTACAAAGAATGCTTTCTTTCAGTAACATCTTTATTCAAACATGTTTATAAAAGTGTGAATATAGCTACATATCTAGGAAAAAATTGTTGGGTCAAAGCATATGTGTTTTTCAAAAAGGACAAATATTGCCAATTCTCCCTCCAAAAAGATTGCTGCAATATACATTTTAACATGAAAATATAATTAACAGTGTGAACAAGAGTCCAAAATCACTTTCTGGATATTAATTCAATAAGGTTGAGAATGTCTTTCTCAGCCTCCTGGTTTCCCACCTTTAATTAATTTCTTCAAAGATGCCAGAACATGAATCTGATTGTGTTACTCTCTGCTCCTTAGCACCACTATGAAATCCCAGCTGGCAAACAGAATCCAGCAGGAGTGGTGGTTGGATTCTGCCCACTTCTTCATGTCATCTCTGACCACCCACTACTTCCCATGGATTGTAGCTTTCAGTCAGAGCAAGTCCATGGCTTTAGAAATCCTCATGGTCTTCAGACCTCTCACACCTCTGAGCCTTCTGAAGTGCCACCCTCTCGGTCTTTCCATAGTTGCCTTCCCTGGCAAAATTTTACTTTTTCTGCAATCTCGCAAGTGTCACCTCTTCTGCAAAGAGTTTACTCTTTCTACCACATGTCATTCATGAAATTGCTAAAGTTATATATACATTCACATCACAAAACCTTATTACTATGATTTGTCTATGCTTCTCTGATTTCCCATATGGATAGTGGCAAATACATGGTAAAACATATTTTTCATCTTTTTATTTCTAATGAACTAATTAAAATTCAGAACAACCCTTTGAAGTAGATACTTTTACTATTATTATTTTACAGATGAAGAAAATGAGAAATAAAGGAGTAAAGCAGCAGTCTTCTACCTTTTTTGGCACTAAGGACCTGTGCTCCTATGAGAATCTAATGCCTGATGATCTGGGGTGGAGCTGAGGCAGCATGCTAGCACTGGGGAGCGGCTGCAAATACAGATGAAGCTTTGCTTGCTTGACCTCTGCTCACCTTCTGCTGTGTGGCCTGGTTCCTAACAGGCCACAGACTGGTACCAGTCCACAGCCTGGAGGTTGGGGACCCCTGGTGTAAAGTAATTTGCTTAGTTATAGAGCAAATAAGTGGCATGGCTAGGGCTTGTACCTAAGCATAGTGGTTCCAGAATCTTTACTATATAAAAATCCTTATCAGATGTGTCTCCTCTTATCTTCTTCCAAAGTAGGTTCTTCCTATCTCTTCTTCACCAGCCTCTTCTCTCATTACAACTTGATTTCTTCCTCTTCACAAATTAAACTGATACCTTCCTAATTATGGGGATTAGTTAAGCCCCCACCTGACTCCAGGAGAGGATTTAACTAACCTTGATATTCAGAATAGAAAGCCCCGCATCCCAAGCCACTAGGACCCACCCATCATAAGAAGGAGTGGAGGGATATAGATAATAATTATATTAATAATGCATCTGCTTCAGGTTGAATCCACCAAAAACTAGACTCTTAATCAAAGGTTAGCATTCAGGACTTTATTCAACAGTACTTTGGGGATGACATTCATGGAAGGGGAGGAAAAAGATACACGGTTCGGCAGAGTGAGAAACTGAGTTGTGATACACTTCCAATAAGACTTCTCCTGATACCATGAGGAGTTCTGAAGTTGAGATTGCCTTTCAGAGCCATACCAGGTCGCTTTGAGATGGCCAGGCCATTGATTAGTCATTGGAAGCAGGCCACCCCAGAGAGAAGGTGTGATATAAAAACTGTCAAAGCAGTTTACTTCTTTCTCTGAGGAGGGTTAACACTGAGGGCTGTCTTCGTAGCATTCCCTGCAGCTGCGGAAGTAAGTCCATTCCTGAAGGTGGGTCTATAAGGCCCATCAGACCATCCACACAATGTCTCATTGTTTAAATGCTTAGCATCATAATATTCTAAGCACTATAGCTGCGTTTTCCAGATGGGACAATTAAGGCTTAGCAAGGTAAAGTAACTTAAAAGAGATCATGCAGACGGTGGCAACTGAGCTGGTATTGGAACCTAAGCCTGGCTGAGTGCAAAGCTCATGCTCCCTCTCTACATTAACTCCCTCAAGCACATAATAAATTGTATGACAGCATGTATGTGGTAATCTTTTGAAGACCAGAAATCCACAGTCATAGAACTGAATTCCTTCCAGAACTATACTCTCCCATCATCCCCCAAACAAGCAACTCCCTCTGAGCCCACACACCCATTTGCTCTCATTTTCCATATGTTTACTTGGATGTAGTCATCAATTACATACTAGGCAGATGTCATCTGGAAAAGAAGCTATGGTCATTGTCAAAGAAAAGTGAGAATGCTTTCAAATTACACTTGATGTCTAGTCCACAATTGAGGCTAGCTCACTTTCTAAAACAGCAAGAACCACAAAATATCAGCAATGTTTTCCAAGATGTGGTCCATGAACCCTGGGAATACTCAAGATTCTTTTAAGAAATCTGTGAGGTAAAAAACTATTTTCAATAATAATAGAAAGAAGTAATTGCTTTTCCACTGTGTTGACATTACTGCTGACACTGTTGACTGATGATGCAAAAGCCATGGGGAATAAAAGTGGATGCTTTAGCATGAGTCAAGGCAGTACCACCAAGTTGCATTAGCAGTTGTTGTATTTCTTCAACAACATGCACTCACAGTTAAAAACCAAAAATAAAAGCCCGTTTTACTTTTAAATATTCTTGAAGAAGCAGTAAAAATTATTTTTATTGCTTGTAAGAATGACTGACAGCCACACTTACAGTTATTCAGACTTGGGAGATGTCATACATTTCTCAGAAATGAATGGAAAGGGCCCATCACTTCAAAGAGAAAAACTCATGACATTTGTTGCCAATAATTAAATTCAAGCTTTCAAGCAATTCAAATTTTGAAAAATTTGTATTTGCCATCACAAATTTGACAACATTCTAGTACAGATTTTCTGATTAAATTGGTGGTGATAATAAGGAATGTGGTTTTTTGACATTGTATAATGAAATGAGTCAACATTTTGAAGATTGCATAACTCAGTGAACTGATTTTTTCCATATGACCAGTGTATAATATTACAAAATTAAACATGGATGAAAAATCCATTCAAGAGGAAAGAGCAGTGGATTTCATGTAGTAGAATGTGAAAAGCCCATTGATATGATTTCAGATTTCACCATTGCTAGTGAGCTTTAAAAAATTACCACTTGTCAAGCTTTGGCATAGTATCAAAGAAGAATATCCATTATTATCTGAAAAGTCTATTAAAATTAATCCTGCACCCAACTATCTATCTGGATTTTCTTCATAGATGTTTAAGAAAAAAAATATTGCCAAGATTATGACTGCAGAACAGATAAGACAATCTAGTAATCTTCTACTAACAAGGTATTATAGAGATTTAAAAACATATAAAACAATGCCATGCCTTTGACTATTTTTATTTTAGAAAATATAGCTATTTCTAATAAAAATGTCATTTCCGGAAACATGTAATAGATTTGCTATTTTAAAAAATAAATTAATAAATATTCTTATAAAAATTTCTGTTTTAATATCTAATATTAGTTAATATATCCCACATAAACAAAAGTATGTTGAGTTCCTCAATGATTTTCAAGAGTGTAATGGGTTCTTGAAACTAAAAATTTTGAGGACCTTGACTCTAAGATCTCTTACCCCATACTGAGGGAGCAGAGGTAAAATTTTTTTTAATGAATTATTTAACTTAAAATACCGAATTAATATACAGAATAAACATTTTTTAAATGAATGGATAAAAAGCGAAGTGATGAATATTTAAATAATTATATGTGGAGAGTCAAAGAGCATATTGATTGAGACTATGTGGAGATGCAAATCTAGAATATAAAAATAGGAGAACTGGCAGATTTTATAAAGTAATGAGGCAGAATATGATTTTTCAGTATCTAAGAGATGGCAGGCACTTTTTACATTTGCCTACGTATTTCGCAATGGCTGGAAGAGCCAGGTATCATCATTCCCTTTCACACAGAAAGCGTTGAGACTCAGGGAAGTTGCATGACAAAGAGAATATGTGGCATAGCTGAGATCTCATCCTAGATATGTCTGATTCCACACTGTTCCTGTCTGTTCCCTCCACTATGCTACTTCTCACATGGTCTTTAGCCCCTTCTTATCCATTATTTTACAGGAGAGGTTAGACTCAGAGAAGATAAAAAAAAAAAAAAGAGTTAGTGGCAGAGCCAGATCTCTTTACTACATAAAAATCCTCTTCTGACGTATCTGAGGCCCCTCTTTGGACTCCCTGGCTGGTGCTCTTTCCATTGTCCCATGTAATGTCAGGCCAAGTCCCCTTGAGTGGAAGAGATTTTTCAGGGTGAATTATGTGGTTCTCCAGTTTTGAGAATTCAGTGTTCCAAGACAAAAATCAAGGAGAAATCTGTTCTGAGAAAGGAAGTTTGAGCATCCATTGAATGAGGTGGCTGATTTGTCCATAGCAGCTGCAAGAAAAAGAATAGAAGAAAAAAAAAATAGAAATCAAGTTTTTAGTCATATGAAGCATTCTTGCTCTTTCTCTGGCTTTAACTTCATTAAACAAATGTTTATAAAGCACCTCCTGTGAGCTGAGCATTATATTAGGTGGGGCACCCTGCTGGTTGCTAGGGCTTCGGAGATGAATCACAGATAGTTCCAGTGCTGGAGGGTCTTACAGTCTTGTGGGGAACACCAGTGGAAACAGAGTTCCAATACAGTGTGAGCAATCAAGGTTTTGATAGAAAAAGCAAAAGGTGATGTGGGAATTTAGAGGAGCAACTGAACCTAGACTGAGCCTGATAACATGACACCTGCAGTAAGTCTTAAAGGACTTATTATAATTAACCTGTAGAGGAAGCAGAGAAGGCACAAGGAATAAAATGTGTGTCACACACCCAGAGTGTGACTTCTTGGAGAAATGAAAATATTTCAGTATTAACAGAGAAGAAATGGCCCCTCGCAAGTTTGGTAATAACCATTCTCACCCTTTATTCCATACTCTATTATACTGAAATGCCTTCATTTCAAGTTTAAATATTTAAAATAACCCATGGACCCATCATTACTACCTTCTTGGACCTTTAAGGTCTAGAGATCCCAGGCAGGGTATCAGTGGGCCAGATATTGGGTGATTTGTTTTGAATTTGAACAAAGATGATATCACCCCTGACATTGTTACAGATCTTTTTACCCAATGCCCAGCCCACAGTAGGTGTCCTATACATATTTACCCAATGCCCAGCCCACAGTAGGTGATATATATCTATATTTATTGAAGAAGTTAATAGTACCCTTTACTTTTTCTTTTTTTCTTTCTTCTTTTTCTTTCATCCACTGTAGAAGAATCAGTACCTCACTTTATTCATACTCAAACTTCCTTCCTCAAAACAGATTTCTTTTTTACTTTGTTTTGAGATCCCATTTGCAACTTTGTTTCCACTCCAGGGGATCTTGGATCATGATTTTTCTCCATATTTTTTACACCTCCATCTGACTATACCAACAATTTCTTGAGGACAGGGAATTTGACTTTTCCATCTCTGAATTTCTACCTTAGAAGCAAAAAAAAAGTTTACTTGATGAGAAGAGAAAAAGAAAAAAGAAGTAAACTTTTTGGTCCTAATGAAGGCCTCTTGTCCTTTCTCTGCTGTAGCTGCTACCCAGATGCTCCACTAAAACTTCAGGGACAACTTTTCTTTCCCACTTGAACAAGTTTGTCATGATTTATGTGTTTATATTTGCCAACCCACCCTGATTCAGAGGAAAAATAAAGAGGACTCCATTGGAAAATGCAAAACTTGAGCACAAGAAGTCATCTGTGAGGAAGATGCTGAGTGTATGAGTAAGCTTCCAGATGCAAGCAGGTGTTGGATCCATCTCACCAAACTCTTCCTCAATCTTCTTTCTTCTGCACTCTAACCTGGATACATACCATCTACTGCAGCTGACAGAAACTGGGTACAAAAACCATAGAAAAATCTGAAAAGACAGGATGAATCTTGAGTCAGGTCTCTCCAAAATCTAAAATGAAGGTGACTGTGAGGAGGCTTCCAGCTGCCGCTAACATTGTAAAGTTACAACCACATCCTCCAGTGTCTAGTCAAGTCTTCTCTGAACTCTTACTCATCACTCAGCTCCTTTTTGAGATAATACCTTTCCTTTCCTCTTTCAACATATAACTCTTATCAAATCTCTTTTATCGAAAAGATGACATCTTCTTTAAAAGACTAAGACCAAGAATAAATGCAATAAAAAATTAAAACTTGCTCCTGAATATTACTTTACCTTTTCTCTTATTTATTTCCTTTATTTCCTCATCTAATTTTTCTTAAAAGGGTTCTCCTCATTCCCTATTCACTTTTAAACCTACTGAAATCTGGCTCTTCCTCTCCGAGCTAATCACCATTCCACTGTGCATATTCCTGCTTTTATCTTACTTGACATCTTCCCATTCTTTGACCCTCCTGACCATTCCTTTTTTTCCACTACCCTACCCTGACTTTGACTTTTATAGCACTGTTCCCTTTTTATTTATTTATTTATTTATTTTTATCTCTCTGGCTACTTTTTCTCAGAGCTTTCCACTGCTTCATTTGCTCTGCCCTTAAATACTTGTCTTTCTTATATTTCATTTTTGTCTTTCTTATATTTCATTTATTCCTGTCCTACTCCTCATCTAAGAAATATTTTTGAGTACTTTCTATGTACCAAGTATTGTTCAAGGTAAGCAGGGATTTGCAGATAAATCCATTGTCTCAGGGAGCTTAAAGTACAGAGGAAGACACAAGAATTTTTTACTCTGCACGCTGTTACTAAAAGACTTAATCTTCATCCATCATGTTCCTGCCACCAATATGCTCCTAACATAATCTATAGTTTCAATTCAGAACTTTATTCTGTGTTCCAGATTCATGCCGCTACCTCAAAGTTCTTTAAAAAATACTAACCCAAATTGTATAATACATTATTTCTATGACATATAGGGACCAAATGAATTTTGTTTATTTGAATTAAATTAAGTTTATTTCCCTTACAAAGTCTATTTCTTTTTTACTCCAATGGTTTCTGATTCTGGGCAAAGGCAAACTACTTACCAGCTTGCAAGTTTTTCCGTGACTAGACCATCCACTATAATCTTCCTAGTTCTAGTCATTATTTCCCAACTCCTTCCTGCATGACCCTATAATCCAATGCCATAACCCAACTGAAATTTTTAGAATTATTAAAATTGAAGATATCTCATGTTTATGCCTCAAAAGCTCTTCCCTCTTCCTGAAATTCCTACTTTTCTTTACCTTCTTCTAGACTGTTATTCTTTAATATTCAGATTCTTAGCTAGTCTTCCTTGACTCCACCAGATAATCAATTTATTTCTTATAACACTTTTCACATGCCTTGTTTATAGCAATTGTAACATTTTTAGAGACTTATTCCTTTGATATTTTAGTTCCTTGAAGTTAGAAATTGTACAATTTTCATTTTTGTATCCCTCCTCTGCAAATAGCACGTAGCATATAGTTGATGCTAAGAACATGTGTTGGAATAATAAGCTAGGAAAACTGTTTTTAAGATACATTCATTGAATTCACTATGATTTCAATTCCATAGTTTCATTTTTATTAGTTTTACCTTGATAGCAATATTTTTAGAGCATGTGTTATCTCTGGACACAAATTGTTTTGACAAAAATCTAATCTGTCACCAGTGAGTACCCAACCTGATAACAGCAGAGGCTATTGCTGAGGTACTGATATGGCACTATTTCTAGTGAATCATTTGGTCATCTGGTAGCAGATTGATTATTTTGGACACATCTCATCAAGGAGGGAGTAGTATTTGTTCTAACAAGGATAAACAATTCTAAATAAAGATTTTTCTTTTCTGCCTGAACATTTAAGATATTTCCAACCTTTGTGACCTTACAGAATGTCTACCCATTGCTATAATTTTCTACATAACTTTGCTTTCAATTAGCGAAAACATTTTATAGTTAAGGAAGTATGACAGTGGGTTCCCACCCACAGAATTCACTAGTCTTACTATGTTCCCCATTACTAATATACAGTTGGCTTGATAGAATGATAGAATGGCCAAATAAAGGCTTACTTTTGGCATTAGGTGGGAGAATATCCTGTGGATAAATTTTTGTTTGCCAAACCTTTACCTCGGGTTCAGTAGGTTTGGAGTTACTGCTGCATCAAAGAGAACTACTTTCACCAGAGAATTAGTTCTATTACTATTGAATGAGATACTGAGACTACTACCCCATATTTTCTGGGCTTTTCATGCCACTGAACCAATAAGCAGAGAAGGGTGTCATTGTCTCAGCAAGGGTATATGATTTCAACTATCAGAAGAAAATTGAGATGCTATACATAATGGCGATAAATAACCTGGGAGATTCACTGGGACAGTTCTTTTTCTCCAACAGTCCTTTCCATGACAAAGCAGGGTAACCCCAAACAGAATCTTCAGGAACTTACATCTCATAAGGATAAGGATTTATAGTACTTCAATAGATAAAGAACATCATCAAGCTGAGAGACTTGCAGAGAATAATGGAAATACAAATGTATAGTAGAAGAAAGCAGCTATAGTTATCTACATAGTCCTTATGGTCAGTTACATGGAAACTGAAGTTATATCTACATGTTTTATTTAATGATATTTTTCTTATCAATCCCTCACTTCTGACCATAATGTTTCATTAAGAACCTGGTGATGGCTCAGAATCTTTGAGGTTTCAGGTGAGAATATGACCGAACTGAGATCCACCTGTGATGTTCTGGTATCTAATAAGATTTTTGTGTCATCTATGTTGAGCACACCAATCTTTCACCTCAACAAAGACAAGAGGGGCTACTTAAAGGCAAGGGTGGTGGACATGCCAAATATCTTCTGGTCGAACCTTCAAATCCACTCTCCACCATTCTTCAACTTGCTCTGTGCTCCTGGATACTGACCTTTATAAACCATATAAACAGTTCCCATGATCAATGGCTTCCTTGGGTTCAGCCAAAAGGAGACAGGAGACCGAAGATAGAAAGAAAGTGAGATTGGGTATTTACTCTCTAGGTTTTGTTCCTGGCAGATCACCTCAGGTTGGCTGTGTTCATAATTTGAAGACAACGTTTCCTGGTAAGTGCCTTATCCTAAGATGATCCTCTCAGAGTTCTGGTAAATACCTCTTCTCCTTAATCTTTCTAGCATAAGTCTATAATCACTTCTTATTTTACTAGTCCCCAGGCTACTTCAGTATCCCTTGTTTACCTAAAGCATGATTACCCTATTGTGAATAATCTTTTTTGTAAAACTATTTTCAAGTTATCCAGTTTGAAAGTGTCATCTGTTTCTAGCTGGGGTATTGACTGATACAGCTGGTATCCCTTGCATCATAAAAAGATGGTTTTGATCATCTGAGGGTCTTAAAAAGACTGCTGTGACAGATTTACACTCCTGTAGAGGTCCCAGATTTCTGGATAAAATTGTTCTTGGGAGGCTTTTTAAAAAGTGGGGTTTTTTGTTTGTTTGTTTCATTTTGTATTGTATTGTTTTGTATTTTTTGTTTGTTTTGCTGGAACTGTTACTCGGGCTTTCTCCTACCACCTCCCCCTGCCCAAACCAAGAGATATGTCAGGGCATACTAAATGGAGGTTTGGATTCATTTAAATTTGTTCTTAAAGTACATTCCATAGCTGTGGACCTTGGACTAGGATGGCTGTCATGTAGCTGAGGACTGATGGTTAGCGGCTGTTCTTGGCTGGCTCAAAAGGGCATATGAGAACAGCTGGCCAGAGGGTTGGGCTACAAAGTAGCAATAAAAGGAGAGTGTGCTCTTCTCTCAAGCTGATAAGTGCATTTCCAATAAAATATATTTTTTTCACATATAAACAAAAATAATTAAATAATCTGTGAACTAGACCATGAAAGAGAAATGGGTCTTAACTTGAAAGAAAAAACGTGCCCCAAATCAAACTCATTGACTTTACCCTCTCCACAAATCTTTTATGACCTTTCTCAACCTGTTGACAATGTCCTGGTGCATTTATTGTTTAAAATAAAAAAATCAGGGGGCATTCTTTGCCTCTTCTACTCACCACAGTTTCTAAATGAGCCTGGTATAATGGAACTATCCAGATAGACTGGGTTAAAATTGCAGTTCCAATACTTTAGAGAGCCGTAACTTTGAACAGCATATATTCCATCCCTTAGTTTCAATTTCTTCATCTCTAAAATGGAAATGGTGATATTTAATAATTCTTCATTAGAAACAATGTGAGAACAATCATATGTTGAATGCACATAATTTGTGTAATACTAAAAATACAACTTTGCGTTTCATTATCCCTTTAAAGCATTCCAAGTGGAAGTAATCTTATCATTCTTTTGGATGAAAAAAACATGTGCAGTTTCCACATTTTTCTTTTTCTCTTAGTGTTAGGTAATAGACAGTCCCACAGTTCTCTAAGAAGAACATGGCTCCTTAGAGATATAAGATAAGGAAAAGAGACAAAAATAATTAGGCCTATGGGAGAAAGAAGTAAAAGAACTGTCATATTTGAAAATTATGTAACTATACAAAGCTTAAAATAATCTATAGATGAATTATCAGAAATAATAAGATAATTTTTAAATGTTACTGCCTATAAGATCAAGATATAAAAATTAATTTCATTCCTATAAACCTCCAGAATATATAAAAACTCTTATAAAGCAATAAGAAAAGATTAAATATTTAGAAAATATAATTTAATGAAGAGATATACCATATTCCTGAAAAGAGACTACTGTAAATATGTTAATTCTCTCCAAATTGATCTATGGTTTATTATAATTGCAATTAAAATTTCATTAAGATGTTCTGAGGAAACTGAGTCCCTGATTCTAAAATGTATATGGAAGAGCAAAGGCCAAATAATAGCCAAAACACGTCCAAAATGGGAGTATAACCTCTATTGGATATGACTTATTATAAAGCTTGTTAATTAAGATAATATTGTATTGGTGTAGGAACAGAAATCAACCATATAGGTTTAGAATAGAGATTCCTGAAATAGCCCTTCATATATTGGAAAAACTAATATCTGAGAGAGGGAATCACAGACTATTTGGAAAAAAAAAGGATTTATTCATTAAATGTGCTAGGACAATTGGATATCAAAATGGACAAAAATGAAATTGGATCTTTACTACATACCATACCCAAAAATCAATCCCAAATAAATTAAAGCTATATATGTTAGGTAATACAATACATATGTTAAAATTTATAGATATATGTGTTAAAATTTATAGCAGATTGTACAGAAGACTTTCTTTATGACAATGGGATAAAAAAATGATTTGTTTAGTAGGACACAAAAAAATGCTAACATAAAAAAAAGTGATACATTAACTATGATGAAATTAAAGACGTCCATTTACCAAGGTACCATAAAGTGAAAAACCAAGCCACAAACTGGGAAAACATATTTGTAATACTTTTAAGTGACAAAAGATTACTGTATGGAATATGAAAATAACTGCTATAAATTAATGAGCAAGGTCAAATAACCTAAAAGAAAAGTGGACAAAATATATGAATTGGTATTTTACAAAAAGATATGCACATATGACAAACATATGAAAAATGTGCAACTTTTTAGAAGTTTGAGATATACAAATGGTGTATGATTTTCACTCATCACACTAACACAACAAAAGAAATCACCAAGTCTGACATTTGTTGACAAGGATATGAAAAAGAGAATGTAAATTGGTTTAACAATTAGTTGGCATTGTTTTTATAAAAGTAAGCATTCACATACTCTATGGTCCAGAAGAATTTGCATTTCCAGATTTTTTTCCAAAAGAAATTATGCAAATTGATACCATAAAACAAGCAAAAGAATTATCATAGCAGCATTGCTCGTAACAGCTTAACTAACTAATTAATTAATTAAAATTAACCTACAGAAAAATGAAATTTAAATTGTGGCATAGTTACTCACTTAAATATTATAGGACAATGAAAAAATTAACTATAGCTATAGATTACTAAATCAATGTATATGTATTTCTTAATCATTATGTTGTAAAGAAGGGGTCTCTAACCCCTTGGCAGCCGACCAGTACTGGTCCACTGCCCGTTGGGTACCAGGCGCACAGCAGGTGAGTGGCAGGTGAGCAAGCAAAGCTTCATCTGTATTTGCAGCTGCTTCCCAGTGCTAGCTTCACAGCCTCAGCTCTATCTCAGATAATCAGATATTAGATCCTCCTAGGAGCACTTGCCTCTGGTACCAAAAAGATTAGGGACTGCTGATGTAAATCAAGTTTCAAATTATTAAATTCAGTGTTAAAACAAAAAATACTTTTGAAGTAAATTATTTGTGGAATACATACGTTTTAAAATTATGAGAAAGAAAGGAGTGACAAGTACAAAAATCAGGAGAATTTACATCTGAGAAGTAGGCATAGAAATGGGAGAGGAGTAACTAATGTGTTGGTATTGTCTTACTTCTTAAATTTGGTTATGGTTCCTAGGGTTTCATTTTATTATTTTGCTTCATAGCTATATTACATATACTCTTTGTGTACCACAGTTTCCTGAAGCTCTTAATTTTTTTCAATCCTTTTTTTCTCTTTCCTCCGTTCCTTTCTTTATATTGAGACTATACAGTGAATCATTTATTTCAGTTGTTGACTATTTCAGTTCTAATATTTCAAACTGATTCTTTATTATTTCTATTTGCCTAATAAAATCTTCTATTTTCCATTTATTTCAAGAATATTCACTTTTACCTCATGGAAAATAGTTCAAATAGCTGTCTTAATGTCTATGTCCAATAATTGTAACACATGGCTTATCTCAGAGTTGACATCTAGTCATTGCCTTTTCCCTTAAGAATGGGCTGGAGTGTCTTGGTCCTTTGTTTGTAAAGTAATTTTTTATTATATTTTAGGCATTTTGAATATTTTGTTGTGAGGCCCTAGGTCTCATTAAAATCCTCCAATTATTGGTGTTTTAGTGGCTAATTAATCCAGTTAGGTTCAGACCGTAAGTTCTAGCTCTATCATTTATGGTTGATGGTTCCAACATCAGTTCTGTTTTCAAACCCTTTGCTGTTTCATTAAGTTCGTTCCATACATTTCAGGGGTGAAATGTGCAGTTCAGCAGTGAGTTAGGGACTTGTGTCAGTTAATACACAGACTGCACGGACTGAGGGATCCCCTTTCCTAGAACTTCCCCCCAAGATTTCCTTCATACTCTGTGGTTTCCATGAGAACCAGAGGAATCTTTTCATTAGTTCTCTTACTAGAAAATCAGGGTTCCTCTCAAAGTTTTACCCCTTATGCTATTGACAAATTCTCTGGAAATGAACCCACCCTGGTAACAAGATACTTTGAGAAAAGAGAGGGGAAAAAACACGGGTTCCCCTACATTCTTTGGAGGGGCCTTTTCCCCAATTAATTTGGCCAGTAAGACAGGTTGTTTCTAGGGGACTTAGACAGTCACACCAGAACCACTTACCATTGCTATGCAGTTTCTCAAATGGTGCTAGCCTTAGGAGGGGTCCAGAGGAAAAAACACATTCACACAAGAATTTTCCCCTATACTCTCCAACTCATGATATGTGTGTGGGGAACGAGGGTAGGAGGTGGCAGCTATTCCCACTCCTCTGGTTATAAAACAGATAAATTTCTATCAGAACTTTGTTACATGTACCCTCTTTGCAGTCTGGGACTCTCTCTACCTTCAGGTGAAAACTGGAAGAGACAAGAGGAAAAAAATGAAACTCACCCCCATTATTGGTCATTGTTCAAGAATGGACTTCCTTCACAATCCACCTGCTGTTATTAACTTTCAGAGTCTGTAAGTCATTTTTTGTGCTTTGTCAAAAGTCTTTAGTTGTAAACAGTGGGAAAGATAGGCTAGTGTAAAGTCACTCCATCTTGGCTGGTGCCAAAGTTCCTATGTTCTTTCTTATGTATCAAATATTGTATAATACAATTAAAGATAACAAAAAATTTCTATTCCCAGAAGGTCTCACAGTCTATGGAATGTCTGTAAACACACTCTCTTAGGGAATTTGGCTTTGATTAGGAGAAAAGAAAAAGAGGTAAAAGGAGATGGAAAGATTGAATGAGAGTTGTTTTTTTGTTAGTAATGGCTAACTGAGTGGGGCTCATAGTTTCTCCCGTCCAACACTTACTACATTTAATTGCTTTATATATATTTAGGAATGCCCTACTTATTGGATAATAAGCCATATGAAAGTAGCCCTGCACCTGTGTGGTTCAACTTTGTGCTATGCCACACAGTAGGTGGTCAAGATACGTTTGTTGATAGACTACATAGTATTTGGCACTCAGATGCTACAGCAGGTGCTGTTTTGTCCGTATTGTTTTGCCCTTTACTTCAGTGAACACCAACCCAACCCCCAATTACCAGCTTCTGAATTTCTGTGCCCAAGGTATTTCTTATGCTTCTGGAGCAAGTTTCACCCACCTTTACGGCAGGTAGTTAGTGCCAGGAAATTAACATCTGCTAGAAAGAAGACCTCAACCAATTACTGACAGAGCTGGTTTATACGTAATCCATTCCCTTCCCCCTCCAGTGGGTTAACTCTGTGACCTATGTCTTACACTGGCTCTCAGAATTTCCCCAGCAGGATTTAGCTCCAGTTGCCCACTATGGTAGCTGGGTTAACAATGCACAATTTAATGGTTACCTTCCCTTCTCTGACTCACGTTACCATCGTCTTTCGGTGTTTCCTTATTCTCTTAAAATAAACTGCTTTCACCTAAATTCTTGTTTCAGGGTCTGCTTCTGGGGAGACTAAAATAGTTACATATTCTACATACACAAGCATGAGTCTTTTATTAAGAAGGTTTTTTTGTAGCTAGTAGAGTGAGCAGAGCACTAGACTTCAAGTCAGAAGGTCCTCATTCATCCTCTTACCAGCTAAGTAGTCTTGAGCAAGTCACTTGATTACTCTGAGGTTCAGATTTCTTCATTTGGAATGTGAAGTTAATAAAATTTACCTTGTAATGTTCTTGTGGGTATCAAATAAAATAAAGTAACTTATGTAAAAGAACTCGTCATGGAGACCAGCACACAGTGAGTACTTAGTGAGTTAGTGTGTGCTGGTTGAGTGTCAATATAAACAATTATTTCTTGTACTGTGAACCATCATGCTTGCTTTATTTTCTTGATAGAGAATGGGCCTTGTATTAACATGTCCACTCAACATCAGGAATGGCTAATGGTTGGTAAATGTTGGAGAGGTTGTATTGTTTCCTCTTAAGGAATACGCTTCTAATTAGCAAGTGTCTGTTTTATTTCAAGATAAATGGGCAATGGCTCAGCAGATGGTCCTGCTATTCCAGGGTCCCAATGTGCTCCAGAGGAAATATACAGCAAACACTTTGGAGAGAATGCATTATCTTTTAATTTTTATGGATTTCTCTTTTATTTGAGAATTTTCACAATAAGTTTTCATAGCTTCATAGACTTTTAGGACATAAGGAGACTTTAGTGATCAAGAGTAGTCAGAACCTTCTTTTTTACAGTTGGGGAATCAAAGGCTACAGTAACTTCACCTCCCCAATAGTAATTATTGAACAAGGCAATTGTTTTTAAATATTTAAAGGATTAATAAATGAGAGGACAAGAAATTTGTGAAATGACTTCAAAAATTAAAAGTGGTAGGAGCATTTTGAATTCAATTTAGGGAAGGTTCTATCAACTAAAGCTATCCAATAACTAAAGGGTTGACTGAAGCGATAAGCTTGCCATCATTAGGAGTATGTAAGAGGATACTAAACCTATATGGAGTGTTCTACAAAAGATTTCTGTTCATAGGAAAGAGATGTAACTGGGCACTCAAGTCTCTCCCAATTTTATGATTCTATAGATGGGAGGTTCTTACAGCAAATACCTTGCACAGGATAGATCATACGGTATACGCTCAGTGAAAACATGATTGATTACTGACGGACCTCCCCACTTCCCCTGGTTCCTCTACGGCTACCTTGGAAATAATTAGTTCTATCCTGCTTCTATGCATTCATTCTTTATACTGACATTCTATTATTACTAAGATCCCTGTTCCCGAGCAAGGTGGAAACTCAGGTATTTGAAACAGGTGGGTGATCCAGGAGGCCAGGCACACTATAGAAATGATAATGTCTAAAAGCAGCCATGGGTGCATAACTTGGACCTCCTTTCAAAAAAGAATCTGCCATTCAACTGTAAGGAGCTGAGAGCTGACAGCCTCCAGCCATTAGCACTTTTAGGATCCCTCTCAGCTTTTAAGCCCAGGCTCCATGATTTCCAGGGAGCCCTCACTGATGCCTGAGCATGACAAAAATACTAGGGTGTGCCCATTTCAGCCTTAATTGGGACTCCTTTTTGCTCTGTTGTTGGACATGCACTGTGATCTGAGGCTATCTTGACCCAGTCTTGCTTTTTCTCTCTTTTCCTTACCCAAGTGTCAGATCTACTTCACAGTCTGAGGCTTTCCCTGACCAGTCCTGCTTCTCTTACTATTACCTTTCTTAGACATTACCCTCAAGAAAACTCTTACACTCCTACCTCCAGCTCAACCTCTTCTTCAAGAAAAATCAATTGACTCAGTGGCCAACCTTGCAACTACGCAGCCCCCCAGTAAAGGAAATAAAAGTCCACATCTAAGGAAAGGATAATCTAAATCATCAACATGTCCAAGGAGATTGAGAAAGCAAGAAAGAGACCCGAAGAATAGTGTGGACAACAAAGACCAGAGGGCAGCAGCAAGGCTTTGAGAGGCAGAGCCCGGAGAGTTCCTTTGAGGAAAGTGCACTGGAGGGAGAGAGGATTTCCACAGGGACTCTCAACCGCACCGTCAGTGCTCTTCAGGCAGAAGCCACCTTATCACATTTTTGTCTTTATGGGGGTCATCTAGAAAGAGGAAATGCCCATGTTTGATTCATTGAGACTGACTATTTCATAGCACAAGATGGCAATAAGGGCAGTAGGCTTTACAGATGTACAAGTGCCAGGTTTTGGGGAGCAGGTGATAAAAGCAGCTAACATTTTATTGCATGTTTAGTATGCATAAGACGCTGTTCATTATTTTAAGTTTATAGATTGACAGTTTCTGAGGATCAAGAATCTGGAAGCAGCTTGCTAGATCATTTTTGGTTTAGGAAATCTTTTGAGGTTGCAGACAGGCTGACAGGGTTGCAGTCATTTTAAAACTTATCTGGGGCTAGAAGATCCACATCCAAGATCATTCTCATGGTTTTTGGCAGGCCTCTGTTTCTCACCATGCAGGCCTTTGTGGAGCTGCTTGGCATAGCAGCTGGCTTCTACCAAAGTGGGTGATCCCAGACAGGGAGATCATCCTAGGTGGAAGCCATAGTCCTTCATAATCTAACCTCAGATATGAAAGGCAATAATTTGTGCCGTATTCTATTGTCACACAGATTAGCCCTCAGACAGTATAAGGGAACACTAAGTTAGCATGTGAATACCACAAAACAGCGACCTTTGGGACTACCTTAGTGTTTGGCTACCATGGTCTCTGGGAGATGATATGAAGTAGATGTTTTACCAGTGAGGAGATTGAGGCACAGAAAACTACAGAACAAGTGGCAGAGTAAAAATTTGAACTGGGAGCCTATGTCCTTAACTATTATGCAATACTCTCTCTCTAATGCAGAGAATAGAAGGCAGAGAAAAAAGAAGATGGATGTGTTTAAACTTGATTACTGTGGGTAGTAAAGAAAAGAATGACATCGAAGGTGATAATTCGTATAGAACTATAGAGCTTAAGAGAGCTATTCCTTATCAAAGGTAATCTTTATACCAAATGTATAAGTAAGAAATTATTTTCTCATTTTCCAGATGACAAAAGAAAATTCAAAAAGATTAAATGCTTTGCCCATAGTTGCACAGCTATACACAGAAGAGTTAAACTCAGTTCTTCATTTCTAATTACAGGGTTTTAGTGTATACCTCAGCTGCTTTTTCCACTAAACCATAGAACAAATTGGTGTTTCAAATTCTTTGGAATAGTAAATAAAGTAACTAGAGTAGAGAAAAGTAGAACCTGTTAATTGTTTAGATGTGAAGTAGAGAAGGTCTGTTCTAATGAAAGAGAATTAGTTGGGATTTTTTCAGTGTTTCTTAAAGTGTAATAGACACATAGAGAAGTGCACATATTTTAAGGTATAGCTTATTGAATTTTATAAACTAAACAAACTAAATGAAAAAACAGACATATTCATTCCAAAATCCCCTTTGCTCTGCCTTTCTTGTCACTACCTCCCATGCAGTAACCATTATGTTGACTCATAGAAGCATAGATTCGTTTTGCCTGCTTTTGTAGTTTACATAAATGTAATCTTATACTTTTAAAATAATTTATTTATCTACTATACCAGGAGTTGGCAAACTACCTCCAAATTTGGCCTACCTCCTATTTCTGTATAGCCTGCAAGCTAAGAATGATTTGTACATTTTTAAAGGCTTTAAAAAATCAAAAGAAACATTTCATGGCACATGAAAATTATATGAAATTTAAATTTGTGTTCATAAATGACATTTTATTGGAAAACACCATGCTCATTCTTTTTCATATTATCTATGGCTGCTTTCACGTTCCAATGGTTATAAGTAGTTGCAACAGAGAACTTATGTCTCTCTCTATTGATTTGCACTCTTGCCTGTTGGTACAAATACAAGTGATGCAATTATAACTTGATTTTTGCCTCTTGGCGTGCGGAGTCTAAATGGTTCATCATCTGGCCTGTTACAGAAAATTTTTGCTGAGCTCTGGAGTACACAACTGATAATCATTTGAGTAGTTCCCAGTTGGATGCTATTATGATAGTGCTAATCTGAACATTCTAGTTCATGCTTTTGGTGAACATATGTAAGCATTTATTTTGGGTACATACCTAGGAGGGGAATTGCTGAGTACCTGATTGTGTTCAGCATAGTAGATAGTGCTGAAATAGGTTGTACTAGTTTTACATGCTAACCAGCAGTGCATGAGAACTCCAGTTGCTCCATATTCTCACTGATAATCAGTATTTTCTGTCTACTTTATTTAACCATCTGGTGAATGTGTAGTGGTAACAGGAGAATGTTTGTTGAAATGATAATTACAGAAACCTTTTTTTTAGGGTATGCCAAATGTGCCAATAATTGTACCTACATTATCACTTTATAAATAAGTTTCATTTTACTGATGTGGAAATAATGTTCAGTAGGGCTAAGAAATTTTAAGGTCACACAGATATTAAGCAGGAAAACTAATAATCACACTCACATCTGATTGACTTCATAGCCTATACCCCTTTTACTGCACCAAGTCTTCTCTCCGTGTGACTTTTAATAAGGTATTCTACCCTTGGAGAGTATCAGCAACGGGAGTCTTTAACCACCATTCAAACATTCCTTGGGCTAAGGGATGTAGTGAAGCTATGAGAAGTAGATATGAGGGAAGTTTGGGCAAATGCACCCTCATTTCTTCTGCCTCGATCTAGTGGTTAACTGCATGCTTTCTGCCTTCCTCCAATCCCCGGCTGGTTATGTTTATTACATGTTCTGACAGTTGAGACCTGTGGTGAAAAATGATAACAGATTTGCATTCTCAAGATCATCTCCAGATGCTGGTCAGAAGCACCTCTGGATTCATGAAATATTTGTCTTTAGTATTTCTTGAAGATGGATGATTGGGGGAAAAAAAATGTTCCAGGAACATTTCATTATAAATCATGGGGAATTTTTTTCTTTGGCAATCTGGAATGCATTTCTCTATTTCTTTAAGAAGAATAATGTGTATATTAATAACTTGGTTGGAATGGGGTCTGGGCCAAGAAGAGATGACCACGGAAATCATTATTGATGGTTTCTTGTAGCCAAACAATCTGTTCCCCCAAACCTGGAGTTTGTCATCAGTAGGTGAATGACTGCTGAAAGGCCACATCTGAGTCACTTGCATGAATCTCCTTCTTTTCATCCCAACTGCCATCCCTCTACCCAACATTTTTTGGTTTGTTTTTTTAATCTAAATTGCAAAATGCTCATATCAAGTTTATTAACTTTCTCTCCCCTGCTTCTACACAAACAAGCATTCTAATGACACTAGAGTTGCCCTGAGAATATGCATTATGCCATTGCTTTGATCAAATACTCCTGAGAACTCATTATTGCCTATAACTGTGCTCTCCAATTTTTTTTTTGAGGTATAATTGACTCTCCAACCTTTTTTGATTTTGTACTACTATACATTAAAATTGTATTTATTTATGAATATGTATTTTATATATGTATGAGATGTCATTTATGAATTTATGTATTTCCTATGTAAATTTTAAAAATAGATATTTTAAAGGATGAGATAATACATATCGGGGCTCAGCAAACTTTTTTGAAAAGGGTCAGATAGTAACTATTTTAGGCTTTACAGACTGTAAGGTCTCTGTTGTGACAACTACTCAACTCTGCCACTATAACACCAAAATAGTCATATGTAAACTGATAGGTGTGGTTGTGTTCCATCGAAACTTTATTTACAAAAGCAGTCAGCAGGCCAAACTTGTCCTGTGGTCCATAGTTTGAGGATACCTTATTACACCTTTGGCTACTAGAGATGCAACCAAGGTAGAACTGGATCCAGGGACGCAAATACTTCTGACTCTTCTATTCCTGCTGTGCCGCTATTTTGTTCTCCCTAGAACTGCGGTGTATTGTTCCACACACTACTACTAACAGTAATAATACTATGGGAACACTAGCAAGCAACCAGGCCCCCGTTTGGCATGTTAGTGTTTAGGCACTCACATAGAGAGCCCTATTCATCCCTCTCATTCCAGAAGGAATTGCCCTGAAAGAATTCACTGGCCCAAAATTTGTGTGCCCCTCTTATTTCAGCAATGTTGTATTACATGGCAACTTCTACTACAATCACTCAAATGGAGAGAAAAGGGGAAGTTTCTTCAAAAGGCATGATAGGCAAACAAACCTCACAGGTGTCTTCTACCATAAAGAGTAGCACAAAGAAGAAAGTGATTATCACAATAGTCATGATTATTTTCAGACCTTTTTTGTGCCTTTGTCAGAATGAATGAGTTATGTTATGCTATGGTAACAAACAACTCTAAAATCTCAGTGATTTAAGGAAACAAAGATTAACTTTTACTCACATTGCATGTCTGTTATGAGTTGATCAAGAGTTCTGTTCTACCCTTTCCATCAGTAATACAGGTATCCTGATCATCCCCTAACTTTCTCTCACAGCAGGGAGAAAGGAAATGGTCTTTAGAAGTTTCATCCTGAAAGTAACACACATGACATTTACTCATACTTAATTTGCCTAAGTAGTTGACTTACAGTGGGGTAAAGATGTGCAATTAAGCTATGTGCTTAATTCGTATTGTTGGTACCAATTCCACGTTGCCCTGCTATAAGAGGAGTACATGTATATCCCCGCCCATTGTCAGCTGACTCAAGTATAATTCCTTACTTCATTGATATCAGGCTTAGCCGATTAAATACAAGCAGAAGTGATATATGTCAAAGTTGAACACAGAGAACTTAGAGCCATCTAGAGTTTTTGTTTTTGTTGTTATTATTGCTATTGTGTTCCCTTTATCACAAGAATTATTTGTCCCAAATAGAAGCAGTTTCTTCAAGCTGAGTTCTAGAATGAAGAAGATATGTGGAGTAGAGCCATGTTATACTTTTAGTCAATGTTTAACAGGCATGAGAAATAAACTTTTCTTGTAAACCACTGAGAGTTTGGAGTTAATATTTGTTACAGCAGCATAACCTAGAAAAGGTGACTGATACAGAGAGAAAAGAAATATCAATAAAAAGCCCTAAAGACTAACAAGACCAGACCTTCTAATGAAAATCTTTTCTTTACTCTCTTTTTTTCCCACATCATACACACACAACCCTCTCGAGGGAGTCACCCCCAAACTCTGTCAAACACTGCAGTGCTATATATCTAGATGTGTAAGTTTGTTAGAGTTATTATAACAAATACCAAGACTAATAGTTGTTGGTTTAAACAACAAAAATTATTTTTGTACAGTCCTGGAGGCTAACAGTCCAAGATCAAAGTGTCAGCAAGGTTGGTTTCTTCCAAGGCCTCTCTCTTCAGTTTGTAGATGGTTATCTTCTCTATTGTCTTCACATGGTCGTCTTCTTTTCTGTCTGTGTCCCAATCTCTTATAAGCCATACTAGATTAGGGCTCACCTGTATGATCTCATTTTACCTTAATTATCTCTTTAAAGACCTTATCTCCAAATATAGTCACATTCTAAGGTAGTAGGCTTTAGGATTTTAACATATATAAATTTTAAAGGGACACAGTTAAGCTCATAACACTGGATAATATGCAACAATCTCTTCACCAGAGCACTCTATAAGATGGTCTCTTTATTAGGTGTAGATATGGCTTCTCTTGAACTGGAAGTCTCTAAAAAGACAAATTATCTCTCTTCCACATGCCCAATATACAATAGAATAAGGAAAAAACAACAACAACAACAAAATAATAATAATAAAATCTCATTTGGAAAGGGCAATTATGACAGACAACAAAACAGACACTGTTCCATAGTAAATCTGAAATCCTACTGGGCAGAAATCTTGAAGGTTCCTACTTAAGAGTGGGAATGTGCCTAAATTATGCCCTGATTCCACATTTGATTAGTTCCTTTGTGTTTTATTCTCTAGTGTTCTTGGCTCTGACCTCTGGAGATTACTACTTTCCATTATTCTTTTTGGTCATACTAGAAGTGGGTATGAGGCAATATGTACTGAGGTTTAGGGGACTAAACTATTTTGTCAGCCTACTGTCTGCCCATAGAATTTAGTGGTCTCAGGGTTCATTTTAGAGCTCAAATAATCAATCTCTTTTATTAAGGCAAATTTTGCACTGGTCATCAAGGCTTTTTTTGAGATTAAATAATTTCTAGTGATCTATCTTCAACTCACCATCAACTTCTTATATTGTCTCCAGTCTGCCAATAAGTTCATACAGTAAATTTTTAATTTCAGATACTATTGTTTTTTACTTTAGAAATTTCCACTTGGTTATTTATTTATTTATTTTTTACATTGTATATTTCTCTGCTAAGAGTTCCTATTTTTATTTTCATTAAAGCATATTAACTTTATCTCACTCAGCTATTACACTTTCTTTAAGGTCCTTATCTTATAATTCAAATATCTTGGTTATCTCAGGATTTGGCATCTGTTGATCATCTTTTGCCTTCAAGATAGGTTCAAATTTGTCTGACTCTTAAAATGTTGAATAATTCTGGATTATATTCTGAGCATTTTAAATGTTCTGTTTTAGAGATTCTGAATTCTGAATTTTGTTATGCTGCTCCAAAGAATGGGTGTTTGTTTTTTGTTTTGTTTTGTTTTAGCAGGCATTTAACTTGGCTATACTGAAATTATACACTGTCATACCTTTGATTGGTGAAGGTTTTATTTCAGGCCAGGTAGTTTAAGCCTTTGTTATGAGCTGCTTTCAACTCCCTCACACATCCCTTGTTTTAGGGTCATTAGAAACTTGGGCTGAATTAGGAGTTCCCTATTCTTTGACTCTTTTTTTTTTTTCAGGGTTTTACCCTAACTCTCTGGTGGCTCTAGTTGCCACAGTGCTCCTTCACCTGGTTCATTTGTCCAAAACAATGACAGGAATTTCTATTAGAATTTTTGTCACTTGGTGCCACCTATCCCATGATCGTGGTTGCCTTCAAAGCAAAGCCAGCAAAAACAAGGATCTCACTTCATTTTATTCCATCTCAAGTTTTAATTCTAAAATCACCTGCTTTTGTTCAGTCTATAAAGCGTCATCTTCATTACATACACACACATATTTAGAGTTGTTCTATGTGCAGCAGTTCACTACTCCATATTAGAAGTAAATTTTTTATTTTTTTAAGTTTATAACAATTTCATATATTTTGTGTTTGAGTTTATAACTTTAAACTTTTACAAAATAGTTAGCTAAGAAGAATAAGGATATTTTGTTGAACTCACAGTCTGTAATTACATTTTATAATTTCTAAGTTTCTATCTTATTTCATCCTCACATCTAATTTAATTTCCTATTTTATTTTAGTTGCACAGAATTTAAAAATCCTGATTTATATGGGTATGTATTTGCCAAAAAAAAAAAAAAGTTTTTTTTTTTAAATTTATCTTAGGATATCAATCAAATGGAAGTTTTATTTTGAGGTCTGCATCAAGAGGAGTTAAATTGTCGACATGATCCTCTAATCTAAGATTTTATAAACACAGACATCTGCCATCAAATGTATTTGGGAAAATTTGGCTGATATATTCTACTCGAAAAGTATAACGTATTCAAAGTTCTGAGGAAAAATCTTTTAAATTTAACTTAACCTCAATGTTTTCCGAAGTTATTTACCACAGAATTCTTATTTTAAACGTACCCATTAACAAATTTTAGAATCAGTGTTTCAAATTTTGGAAAACAAAACTATATGCAATCTCAAAGGAAAGCAGAAAAGGAACTAGCATTTACAGGTACCTACTATATGGTAGGCACTGTACTGGATGCACTTAATTTTATTTAATCCTTAAAACATTCAAATGTGGAAGATTCTATTTTCACATACAGATGAGGAAACTGAAGCACAAAAAGGGGTTTTCCCCTAGTTTTATTGAGATATAATTGACATATAACATTGTATTCATTTAAAGTTTACAACATAATTATTTGATATCTGTATATATTATGAAATGATCGCCTACGGAAAGTTTGGTTAACACCTATCACCTCACATAGTTAACATTTTTTCCTTGTTATAAGAACTTTTAAGATCTACTCTCTTGATAACTTTCAAATATACAATGCAGTATTGTTAATATTGTTTTAAATATACAATACATTCACCATGCTGCATGTTAAATCCCAAGACTTATTTTTTTATATCTAGAATTGACACCTTTTGACCACCTTTCCTCATTCCTCAAACTCCCTGCCTCTGGCAACCCAATCTGTTCTCTATTTCTATGAATTAGTTTTGTTTTTGTTTTTGTTTGTTTTTAGATTCTACATAAAAATGATATCATATAAAGTATTTGTCTTTCTCTTCTGGCTTATTTCGCTAAATATAATGCCAAGATCCATCATGCTGTCATTAATGGCAGGAATTCTTTCTTTTCATGGTTGAATAATAGTCCATTACATATGTGTACCACATTTTCTTTATCCTGCCATCCACTGATGGGCACTTAGGTTGTTTCCATGTCATGGCTATTGAAAATAATGCTGCAATAAACATGTGAGTGAAGATATCTTTTTGATATCCTGTGTGGGTTTTTTTTTTTTTTTTCAAAATACAAAACAGAGTCTCCTATCCCACAGGGCATGCAGTATCCCTGCTTAGCCAAGGCTTATTGCTTGAGTCCCACCCAAGTGCCAAAGTGGACACAGTGGGAATGGAGCTAAACAGGGGTCAGGAGTCTAAGCATTCTCAGAGGAGTAGCCAGGGAAGTCGACCACTACCGTTATGGAGAACAGGCAAAGTAGTGGCCAGGAAAATGGTGCTGAACAACAGAAATAAAAGAGTGGATTTTTTAAAAAAGAGGGAAATTCAGCAGCAATATGAATAGGGGGGAGGTCAGGAATAAGATAGACTTAGAAAGGACAAAAGTGAGAGGGAAAGCATCCAAAATTAAGGTCATTTTACAAAAGGATTAGAATCTTGTGTAGCAGTGAGCATAAAATTTTTTAAAAATTGCTCAAGAAAATATACAGCTTAATAAAAGAGAAATTTTCAAATGAGTGCTAGGGAAAGAAATGCTAAAAGATGTTACAGGAGGGAGTGAAGGTTATAAGTTAGAGAGTAGTCATGGAAGGTTTCTTAAAGAGGCAAAATATGAATCAAGTCTTGAGGTTAGAGTGGACAAAAAAAGGAGGAAAACTACTTACATGATAATAGTCATATAACTGTCAATTTTACCCTATCTGTCAGGTAGCACGTTTGTATCCTTCCCAGTATAAAATTTCCAAGACAATAATTTGTGTATTTCAAATTTTGTCGAAGATCTATTATGCGAAAATTCTCAAAAAACATAATTGATATTCTTTATTTCAAAGCATAATAATTAATTTACTTGCACAACTCAAGTGATTTCTAGCAAATTTTTTTTATTGCTCGGTTTCCTTAAGGCCTTTGTATATCAAGTAGACTTTAAAGGGTGGAGAAAAAATTAGACACTTGTTGTAATTCAGTGTACAAGTTTTTGGCTTTAGAATCACTTTCCACTCAAAAATTATCTTTGCAAGACAAGTGACAATTTATCCCACTATAATTTTTTAAAGTGGAAACTTGATTTTTCCAAAGTATTTTGACTTCTAGTGAAATGTTTTTCCAGTCTGGATTTCTGTATGACCACAATCTACTTTCAATCCTCAATGTTGTGCTAGGAATATTTGCAAGTTTCACAAGGGCAAGGACAATGTCCCATGTATATTTATTTCCCTTTAAAGTAAAGATAATTTCCTTTATGAAAGTGATTAAATTCAGAAAAATAGAGAAAATGTCACGTAGTCTTAACATCCAGGGATAACCTCTGCTAAAAGTTTACTGTATTTCTTTCCAGTCTGTTTCTGTAGCATATATATTTTTTACATAACTGTGATCAAATATTACATACAAAATATAATATGTAGACTTTAAATATCATGTCTACATTTTCTGATATAATATTATTATAGACTAGGGAATTTAGAATTTTTGGAGAGTATAAAAATAGAACATAGATGATGTGAAATTCATTTACCCAGAGACTAGATATGTATGCATATTTTGACCCTCACTCTCCCAATGGTTTGAGCATGGTGCTGGAATTGTGTATTTCGAATTAGTGCTACTTAATCAATTACTTAATTAAGGGACAGAGATTTCTGAAAGGGAAAGCCTTCATTTGTCCCAATCCCTTTTTGCAACCTTCTTTAACCTCCACATTCATGAATTCTAAGTAAAAGTAAAACAGGATAACAAACAAACAACAAACCAGAAAGTTTATCTAGAGAGCTTTCATCACTGAAACAGAGTATCCACTTTATGGCTTCAGTATGGGGTAATGCGGGAAGCACAGTGTGTGTTGACAGATATAAACTGAAATGAGAGAGCTAAGGCAGAGTGGTTGAGAGGGTTGACCCCAGAGACCACCCCAATAGTTCAGTCCTATCCAGTTACTAGCCCTGTGACCTTGGACAGGTCATTTGAGCTCTGTATCTTGGCTTTCTTATCAATACTATGAGAGTAATAATAATAATATCACCTACTTTGATGGATTTAGGATTAAATTGAGCTAATATACATAAAGAAGTTGGCTCCCAACACACCCAAATTTAGCTACACATGTTTGTTTCAAGTGTAATTTCTAATGGTATCATTCAGCCTCACCTGTGGTGACATTTATGCCTCTAACTCTTGAATGTAAGCTGTAGGTTAAAAATAAGCAATAATAGCACGGTCATTGTAAAAACAAAAATACAAAATTGGAATTAATCCAATTCTAGCAACCTTTGTGATTACTTGGAGTTTTTACTTGCATTTAAAATTTAAAACTGAAACAGGTTGTAGATTGAAAGTGTGATATTTTTGTTTTACAGTATGATATCCATTATTAGTTTTTACTAGCAAAATAAGGTATATCAATTTTTTTCAAGTTTTAATTGTCAATTTCTTTTTCCATCATTTTATGTGTTTTGATTCATATCTATAACTAAAAATAATTTTGACATTTTGGGGTGAGGGGGGTATTAAATGATCTGCTTTAGGTGTAATATGTGGGGTTCTCCACTCTCAGTAATTTCTAAAATGCTTTTATTACGATGTTATCATTCACCAACCCATAGCCCTTTATGGTTCCCTTTGAATCTTGACTTTCTACAAAGTCAGCAGTGTGGCCAGGAGCAAGAAGCCCTCTCCTTCCAGTCACAGTTTCTCACCTGGAAAATACGGGCAGCAACAACTATCTCACAGAACTCTATCTAGGATTAAATGAAATAACAGCACAGTGGCTACTCATGGTAGGTGCTTCTTACAAGCATTTCTCTTGCCCTCTCCCATCTTTATAAGAATGGACCTGCTAATCTCTAAAGCTCCTCCTAGCTGCGACTGTCTATGATCCTAAGATTATAATATGCAGACATTCAGGGCTGGGTCTCACATCCTACATAACCACGTCCTCCACCTTGGAAAACCCTCAGTCCTGAAGGTTCAGGTGTGTTCAGCTGGTTCTTCACTCTTGTTCTTGGGTCCACAGTGATAAATATCTTACGTGTATTCAAGGTTAAATACCATATCCACTCAACCAAATATATTGCTGTTACATATTAATTATGTGACTCATGTAAAAGAGGTTAGAGTTGCATGGTAATTAAAAATATGGCAGTTGCAAAGTATGATTTAAAAAAAAACAAGGAATGGGGTGGGTGCATGAAATGAGATGTCTGTTATATTGCCAAGTCAATAATTCTATATTCCCTACTTCTCATATTAAATTCCCTGTTTTCAAAGACCCCCCTGCCCTCCCACACACACACACACAACTCCAGATCTCCCTTTCTGTCTAAATTTAGGGAACTTTGTCTTTCAAAATTAGAGCAAAAAAAATCCTTTTTCTATATATTTGTTTTGTGAAAGCTGAGTAAAATTCTCTTTATTTTCTTTGACTTTTCATTAAAAACCATTGCTTCCTTTTCTCCAACTAAGCTGACTGTGGTTTCATGAAAAGAAGGGTAAATCTATTTACTGTCACTAGTATTGTGATTATAACTTCTCATGATTCCCTCCTTATTAGTGACAAAATATTTTACTTATATTTCATCTTTATCCACACTGACACATAGAGAGCATACTGTTATTAAGATGCTTATATTATTTCCATTACATATGAGACCACGGAGCCTCCAAGAGCTGAAGCAACAGGACCAGGTAACACAGACTCTCATATCTGTACACATATCCCACAATCTCTTGTGTTTCTCTCCTCAGACTGTGGGTCAGAGCTATAAGCAAGGCAAGGATGTAGTCAGTATCCTCTTCTCCTTTATCCCCAGAGTTAGTAACCACAATAACCTCTCAAAAGATATCTGTCAAAGAATGGGAAAAAGGTCTGCTTTTACTAATAATTTTTATAAATAACATTTCTTTTGGTCAACACATCAGTTATTTTTTCAATACCAATATATAATCTTCTTGGTAGAGATGAAGAAACAGAAGTGCAGGGAGCTAAGCAATTACTTCGAAGTCCCACAGGTAGTAGGAGGTTATAAAAGACTTAAACACAGGTCTTCTAGAACTTATTTCTGATTTCTTTCCAATAAGCCATATTGAATTTTTTGAGCATAGCCAAACCTTTGTGATTAACAATACCCTGGCTATACTGCAGATAGGAGTCCAGAAGTTTTCCTTACTCAGCTGAAGAGACACAGGGGTCCTAAGAGGGCTGAGAGAGCTGCAGGTTCCCAGAAAAAGGACAAGGAGGTCACAGAAGCTTGGTCTTAGAAACCAAGTAGTGTCTGGATGCTGCTCCAAAGTAACCGCTGTGGTGGTACCTTAATGACCATCATTCCAGAAGCAAGGTCAGATTAGCCACCACAGAAACCAACAAAGGGTCCTTTCCTGGCCGGAGTGAATAACAGAACCACCTTTTTACCTAGAGTGCCATATCAGAGAGAAGGAGGGCAGAGGGAGTTCTAGTAGATTAAACATTTATGCAAAAGAGACCAAGCCGCTCAAAGAGCTGCAACCAAGATAACTTTCACTTAGTTCCTCTCTCCACTCCTTATCGCTAAGCAGAAGGGTGAGGCTCGTAAACAAGTTTAGAGTCGTTGTAGAAAATAAAGAAGCTGCATTTTCTTCTCGCAGCTGTGTTGCAATATAGACTTCAGTCCTCCTGCACACTCTAAGCTTATTTGGAATTTATTGGTTAATCCCTACACACTGAGAGGGGAAAAAGAGCAAATAATTGTTGTAGAAGATCTGTAGATTTGTCTATTACAAATCATTGCATATTCATTTTGACTGCTGGGCATTGGAGATAGAATATTGACCAGAACAGAAAACATAGTCGATTTATCAAATAAAGTAAAGCTGAGGAGTTTGGTAACTATCTAAGGTTAAATAATTAGTGAACCATAGAGCCAGGATTTAAACTTGGGTGTATCTGATTCCAAAGCCCATACTCTTTCTGTCTCACCATACTAGTTAAATATGAACTAGAAAAACAGAATTTCATGCTTTTAACTTGAGTGTGCTTTTTCTAAAGTCCAGATGTACACTTGTACTATTTAATGAATCTCTAACCTCCCTTAAAAAAAGTTTGGGGCCCTATATCTGTGCATTTATATCAACTAGCTGATGATGAGGCTTGCATTGTTTCAAGAAAACCAAGCCAAGCCATAAGGGAATAAATACTAAAACAGTGGCTCTCAAGTGTGGTTCCTGGACCAACAGCATCAACTCCACCTGGGGACTTGCTAGAAATGCAAATTCGTGGATCATGCCTAGGCCTACTGAATCAGAAACTCTGGGTGTGGGTCCCAGCACTCTGTATTTTAACAAGCGCCTATATGAAAGATGCACACTACAGTTTGAGAACCATCTTACCCGCAAGGGGGATTGCTAGTTCTCCTGAACTTCTGCACATCTCAAAATCCTTCTCAACACGGACCTAAGAAGCCACTACCTGTGGTTCGAAGTTGGTACTTATAAAGAGACCTATTTGCTATTGTAGATAGTTAAACCAACACGTCCATAGAGGAAAAATGAGATCTAGAGAGAAAAAGTAACATATATGAGGTCACAAAGCAAAATAGTGGCAGAAATAATAGAGAATCCAAATTGGTCCTTCCAAACTCCACAGTGGTTTGGCTGAAGCAGTATTTCCTGATGAACAGAACTTGAAAAGCTGGGGTAGAGTGAGGATTGGGGGGTAGTTAATAACTTTTATAGGCCAAGATGTGGGATCGGGTTGAGGAACCAGCACACAATCAGGGGCTGAGATGGAATTTGACACCCAGTTTGGGACTGGAATAGGCTAGCATGAAGGAAAGGAGGCAAAGCAGAAATCTGAACTGAAAATAGAAGGGATCTCTCCCCCTTACCCTGTTTGGGTGGCTTCCAGCTCCCCCAGATCCCACCTCTGTTTTGCCATTTGGATGAATTATCCTGCTTGGCGCCTGCTTCCTGGACCCTCCTCCGCCCATAATCTGATCTCCATCCATCTTCACCCAGGCCAAGAACCCCAGGGAGATCTGAGGAAGCTCCAGTCCATGGTAGGAATGAGAAGCGAGATTTCTGGGAGCACTGCTGTAGATGACTAGAATCAGGGAATGTGATCACCTAATCCTTGTGAAATTACCAGGTGTGACTGAGCAGGTAAACAATGTTCTGTTTAGGAACACTTTTTTTTTTACATGACTCTGAGTCCACCAATTTTTCCAGAGAAGTTGTTACTGTGTTACTTTTCTGTCAAACTGATCTCATCTAGAATATTCATTCAGTGTATGTGTATCACTGAAGTGTCTGAACTGGTAAAAATAAGTGGATTTTTTTTTCACCTCTTATCCAGATGCTAGTGATTTTATCCCTGTTGGAATTTCAATCATTTAACCAGTCTGATAAGGTACTTCCTATCTTCAAGCCTCAATTTTTTTCATGAGCAAGATAATAATTGAGGATGAGGTCAAGTGAGATAATGGTTGTGAAAGTGCTTTGTAATCTGTAAATTATCACACAGACATGAACTATATGTTATTATCATCACTTCAAATTTTCTTGACAAAATTCTATAACCCCAATTTACTAATGTATTTTATGGCTACATCCTGGAGTTTATCATTGAAAAGGAACAATCCACTCTGATATATTAAACACTAATATATAAATCTCTGACTCTAACTTCTCATCAATCCAGTTTTTTTTTCGTATGCCTACCACACATATATTTTTTGACCTCACCATGACCCTTTGACCTTTTCATTTTTTCTCACCGTCAGCCTCCTCCTTCCTTCACTTCCCTCCTTATCCACTAGAACTACATCTTCCATCACTATAATCATTTCGTTGCAAATGCCCTCATCCTCTTAATTTCTTGTCCTTACACCGTACTCCCACTCAAGTCCCTGAGCTGCTGAGCACTGGGGGAAGAAATGACACATTTGGGCGAATCAGTGCCACTCCAAGTTTATGCTCTCCAATTTCATTGGTTCTTACTGCCAGAGCAAATAATCCACATTTTGCTCTGTTCAAGCTATCTTCCTAATTGTTCTTCCCCTTCTCTTAGCAGATAAACTGGTTGACTTTTCAGAGAGAAAATTGAGGCTTTCAGATAAGCACTTGAAAATTCTTCCAAACCACAAACTTAAACATCTACATCTAAATCCCACCTTACCTCCTCGGATCCTGTGCCAGACCAGCAGACATCCTTCTCCTATTCAAGGCAAATTCCTCCATCTCCTCTCCCAGTTTATTCTCACCTAATTCCTCTCAGAGTTTTCCTCTTTCCTAGATTTTTAATCTCTAAAGGTTAAAGGAAAGCAACCCTTATGTTTTCTAGCACCTGTGCTCATGTCCCTTTCTCCTTATAATCAAATCCTCCCTAAAAATAATTCACACTCACTGCCTTTACCTCCCCAATTCTCAGTAGTCTTCAATCCATGACAATCCAGTGTCTCCACTGCTCTACTGAATCTATCTTGGATGAAGTTACAAACTACTTTCTAACTGTAAAACTGCCTAATTGCCAGTGACTCTCAGTCATCAAGACTACATTGCAGTATCTCACGGATACTCTGGCTTCTTCTTCTAACCCTCTCTTCTATTGCCTTCTTAGATGTGACTCCTCACTGAGTCTCCTGACATATTCCAACCTTTCCTACTTGGTAAACAAATATATAAATATACACATATATATCATACATATATATATGTTTTCTCGCTATGTAAGAGGCTGATAAACTTTAACTTTTTGTGTGAAGGTCCAGAGAGTACATGAGTATATATATCTGCCTCCTCCTGAAATGCTGTTTCCCAAAGCTAATCTGCCTTTTTTTTTTTTTTCTTAGCTTTTAATACTTCCTTGGTGGTTTAATCTGCTCCAGGGTTCATGCTGATGATTCGACCACTGATGATGATTTCCAATTGTAAAACTCCAACCTGAAGTGTACAGTCCACTGACTACTGGAAATTTGCACTTAATCATTGTGATCAAAGTGGAATTTAATACCTTCAATCCAGATCTGGCTTTCTTTCTATGCTCCTTAACTTGGTAAATGATATGACTAGATGCCTAAAATTCTGGAGGTAATTTGACCCCTCTCTTTCCCTCACTGTGACATTAAATTAGCCCTCAAGTGTTGTTCACATCTCTTTTCTCCATTTTCTTTGCTTCTGCATGAATTCAGGTATTCACTATCTCACCCATGGATTGCTGCCGTCCTTGCTTAACTGGTTTCTCTGCCTCCATTATTAGATCCTTCTAATATATGTATCATGTCAGAGTAATCTTGCTAAAACAAAAATCTATCACTGTATCCTTACCATTTTTTTCAGCATGCACTGTGTGTCAGGTATCATGCTAAATTATTTACATTCATTGTCTTATTTGAGCCTCACAACAACCTTATGAAGGAAATATTGATACTTATTTTCAGGAGAAAAACATACCACAAAACTACTAAATGAGTAAATCATTAATTAAGGTAAAGCCTGTGTGTTTTATGTCTATACACTAATATAGCTCTCTGTGGCCCAAAGAATAAATCCAAACTCCTTAGCATGTACTTCCCCAGAAACCCACAACCTATCCTAGTTTCTCATTGCCTCTACATGAAACCTTTATCCCTCCCACTCCTACCTCTTTCTCTCTTCATACCTAAAGAATTGTCTGTTCTTTCTTCTGCATCCCCACTAAATTCTATAGACAATTCTATGAAGACCTGCCCAATTTCATTATATTTGTAATTTCCTTCCCAGAAGACTATATGTGAGTTTATTTTGAAATCATCTTTATAGCTCTAGTACCTAACACCATCTTTGCCATATAGTGTATGGGTTGGCAAACTATAGCCCATAGGCCAAATCTGACTTGTTAACTGTCTTTGTAAATGAAATTGTCTTGGAACAATGCCACTTCTAGTCATTTGCATATTATCTATGGCTATGTTCATATCACAATGTCAAAGCTAAGCAGTTGCAACCAAGACTGTATGACCCATAATCCTAAAATATTTACTCTCTGGTCCTTCACACAGAAACTTTATCAGCCTCTTACATGGTAGATGCTTAATTAATATTGGAGAAATGAAAAAAATGCAATGCATGTAAGACTGGCTGAATAAATCTATGAATGATTTAATCATTACTTAGTAAATACCTTTTGGCAATGGGAATTAAGAAATTTTAAAAAAATGGATTTAAGCAAATATTTCCTAGCAATTAGCAATAATCTTGTTTTAGCCACAGGTCCCTGAGATAAACAGAGTGAGTGGTTCCCCACCCCTTTTCTTTTTAGAATGAAGTAGAAGCTCACGGAAGTAAAGCAATGAGCCTAAGATCAAATGACTAACTCAGGTAGGAGCCAGGATTTAAACTCTATCATTTATGGGAAGCCAGAACACATGGGAGCTCCTTAAGCCCTTAGAGATCAATCTTCTGATTCACAGAGCAGGGCAGAAAAGGGTAGGAGTCCCCAGGAGGAACAAGGGAAAATATCCAATATTAATAATAATGACTCTGCCTGCCCTCTCAGGGTTGTCACAAATGTCATTTATAAAATACTTAAAGAACATAAAACATTAAGTGTTTCAAAGATGACAGAGGACTTTTCCTAGCTTGCTCATTTCATCATTCCATAACATAAATAAGAATTCTTCAACAAAGAAATATATAATTAAACTCAGCAAGGTTAAGTTTGATTGGCATACAAACTTTGTTCTCTCCTCCAGCTCTAAAATCTACGCCTGCAGATCTCCCAGGACAAATGCCGAAATTTATTTTTTCAAGTACTCCCAGTGGCTAGGGCTAGCTAGTCTATTTGGATAGAGGGTGTGGAGGCTTCCCTAGCCACATCACACCCACCTAGATAAGGAGTCCGGATGCTACATGACCTTCCACATTTGCCAAAGAACAGACTAGCCAGGGTCAGGAGAAGGTGGGTGTGTCTAGTTAATCCAGCAGAGTAGACTAAACAAGCTACACATTCTGACGGTTTCCTTCCTCTGGGTTCTTAATGAAAGTTCTTTCTACCCAAGAGCAAAACCAGTCATTTGTTCATTCATTTAAATCCACTGGGCTTCTACCCCAGGACAAGTTTTGTGCTGGACAAAAGAGATGAAAAGATAAATGAAACATAATTCTTCCCTGCAAGGAGCCTGCAGTCTGGTAGATGAGACAAATACGTAAATAAATAATAAAAATACAAGGTTGCCCTTTAAGAATTTGGAACACAGCTCTAAGAAAAAGCAATCTCCTCTCTCTGGGACTCAGAGAAGGCTCATGAAGAAGGTAACACTGGATCTGAGTTATAAAGGATAAATAACTCATCAAAAAGAGGATAATAATTATAATAATAATTCTAGCATTGTATTGACTACCCCTTATGAACCAAAAACTAGGCTAGAAACTTCATATTCTGCATCAACAACTTTAACTTCAATCAGATTTAGAAACAATAAAACCAGAGCTCAGAGAAAGCATATGGCATGCCCAAATTCACAAAGGCGTTGAATGGCAGAGCTAGGTTTGGACTCAGGTTTTCCTGGTTCTAAAAACTACTTTGTATGACTTTGGTACTTCTATTTCAAGTGAGGGTATGAGGGGCAGAATAGTATACTCAGGGAAAGGTGAGGTGCTTAGACTATCTGAAATATACAGCCATGGAGGGATGATATGGAAGCTAAGGCTGAAAGATGATAATGCGCTCAGATTTTTAAAGGCCTTATATGTGTGGCCCATTTAGATAGTTTTCCTTGTGATTACTGGGAAGCCATAATCAGATTTCTAATTTAGAAATGTCATCTTGGCAGAAGTGCAGAGAAAAATTGGAGGCAGATGAAGGCAGGGAGACCAATCAAAAAGCTGTTGCCTTCATCCAAGCCAGAGACATTTGAGACCTGAATGAAGAATGTATTTAATGAGGATCAAATTTATAAAATCAGTGTGAACTGGAGCAACATTCTGGAATGGGTTCTCCAATAAAATGTGACTGTGTTTCATAGAAGAGCCCTTTGAGATGATTTACATTTTGCAGATAGAAAGTTGAGATCCAGAGAGGGGATGAGGAAGGACACAAAGGGTGACAGCTCCAGAGTTTGAGTCCATCACCTGACCTTTGCTGTCCAATTCCTTTTCCTCTCTTCCTGACAACCCCTCATGGGTGCTACAACTAAGCCCTTGCCACATCACTGGACGTTCCCTCCTGTAGGACGCAACCATTTCTCTTTCCCCCATGTCACCCTGGAGTATCTCCCAGCGCATGGACACGATCCAGTCATCTTGGAAGGCTGGAGAGAGGAAGCACCTAACAATGAACAAACGTTTAGGGAAAACCCCCAGTGATTTCCCAAATGAGCTGAAACAAAGCAAATCTTCCCGGAGCTCATGCTTCACTGCACAGGCAGATTGCCTGAGAAGGATCAGGTGATGAGGAAAAGCAGTATGGTAGAGCCTGTAACTCCCACAGCAAGTTTTGGCAAAAGCCCCAGTGCAGTCATTATTAGGAATACCACTTACCTTCCTCTGCATGCCACAGTGGGTGAGGGGAAAGAAGGAACACTATGCAGATGCTCTTTTACTGGAAAATGTGGCTTGTTCAAAATCCTGCTCTGTGTTAAACAGTGACCACACCAATTCCAACACCCTACACAGACTCTATTGTTCTCTCTGGGCCACCTGTAGAGCATCCCAGCAGGCTCTGTTGGCTACTTTGCATTTCCTTCTAGCCAATACATGAACTCTCCAACCCTAGGCAGACAGAGGGCTGATATTATCCTTACCTCCTATTTAGCCCTCCTTCTTTGAAGGGGGAAGCCAGCGGCAGGGAGAGCATAGCCTACAGGCCAATAGTGGGGTGACCCTCTCCCAACTACTAAGGAGCTTTATTTTTCTCGCAGGAGGGAGAGTCCACACTGAGTGGCCAAGTGAGTGGACCTGGTGAAGAAGAGAGGGAAAAGTATGAAGCTATAATAAAAAGGGGCTAAGCAACTTTGAGGACAGACAACAGAGAGTTCTGGAGGACTTTCAGACACAGAGTATAAGCACCTATAGTGGTTTTATATGTATTCTCAGTGTCTACTTATTTTGGTGAGGTACATTCTTCTCAAAAGGCCAAGAAAGTGGCCTTTCTTATGATCTCCATCACAGCTTACCACCAAGAACCTTCCATGAATGCCAGCAGAAAACGTTCTAGCCAGTTCCACCTTCCTGATTTCAGTCATTTCCTTAACTTGCCTGGCATCCTCTCTGAGCATTCCCTTAACTCCCACCCATGATCAACGTTCAGTTCATTTCATACCTTCTCCCCAATAACGCTTTCTGCCATAGTTTGGCTTCCCCAGAAAATAAGAGTCTGAGATAGGGACCTGGATGCTGGTAGTTTATTTAAGATTGATCCCAGAAAGTAAGTGAAGAGTGAAACAAGAAGGAAACACCGACATAAAGTGCATTATCAAGGCCGTCATTGCCAGGACCTCCTGAGCTGTATACAACATGCCTCCCTGAATTATCCATCTATTGGATGAAAGACAAGTGCTTATCCTCTGGCTTCTCCCCTCCTTTCTCTCCTCTCTGCCCCCATTTTCCATGTTTGGATGGGGGTTACCCCCAGAAGATTATTTTAGTTTAAGTTCCCCTAGAATCAGACACTGAGACAAGGATTCAAATAAAGTTATGTAAGAGCTGATGCAAGGAGGTGTCTGTAGGAGAGCAGGAAATTGGTAGTGGGAGAGAAAGAAGCCAATGAAGGTGTGTTAGCAAGCAAGTTATCATTGCGGGCAATTGGCGCTTAGTCCTGCTGAGGAATTCTGGGGGCCAGAGTTAACCCTGCAGAGAGGAGAGGCCTTCCTCCACCTCTTCCATTAGTCCCTTACTGAAGTTTGAAGCTCGTTGCCTCAGTTGGGTGTGACACTTTAAGGCCCTGGAACTTTCAGCATTTGGAGCATTCAGAGTGGAGTCTGCTGGGAGAGAGCCCGTAGGCCAAGAATTATAGCTGTTGGAATTCAGGTCAGTGTAATCTAGCGGACATGGGTGTGGCATTGACCCTAGGCTGTGCTTGCCAGCTGGCAGGAAAATCTTCTAAAGTCTGGAAGGCCCTGAGGTAAGAAGCTGCAAGACAGAAACTGCCAGAGGGAGGTGAGTCTAAGCTGTCCACCACCGCGGCTGAGGCTAGAGGTGGGCCAAAAGCTAAGGGAGCACCAGTGTCATGTCTAACAGTGTCGCTTTTTATGCCCAGCCACCCGGACTTCTTTCCTTCTTTTGGACATCTGTTAAATAATCATTAGATATGCATAGGCTGCCCTATAAGTATGTGTGAGTTGAATACTTGAAAGTGGATTACAAACTTTTGGGGGCCAGGGTCTGCAACTGTCTTTTTATCTCCTTTAGTACTTAGCACAAAACTTTGTACTTAATTATGACTTTGTCTACTTTTGCAAAAAAAGAAAAAGAAAAACAATTAAAGGGTTAGTGCATAAGCTCCTACCTTTCCCTACCTATAGAGTTATCTTCTTTACACACCAGGCTTTACATCTGTTATTTCTGTCTTGGAGATAACAAGGATGAGATTCTTCCTTTCTCTGATTAAGGCAAACTCACCTGCCCATGCTTTTGGTGGTGTTCACTTTGCTTCTCTTCAGGAATCTTCACTCCTCCAGTCATTCCTTCTCTCAGATTGCCTGTGTAGCGTATATTTGAGCTAGGTGGGGTTTCTACTTCGCTTAATCTTTGCTTGAAGCCCCAGGGGAGGTCTCCTAGGAAGCCCTTGGGATAAAGTGCAGGATCTGGAATGAGCCATCAGTTCTGGCTCACACAAGACAGCCCAAAGGCTGGCATTTCATCTGGCCTGGAAAGGGACTCCATTCTGCATGATCAATTGTGTAATATGAGCCTGGGAAATGGAGCACCTGCGTTCTCTTTCCCTTCGGTCCTGCCAGGGTGATGACAAACAAGAGAATGTTGCAGGACTGGAATGAGGCATGGAAATGCTAGAGTCATGCCCAACACACGTACTGTCCTCAGCTTCTCCCTCAAATTCCAAGGTCTGTCATTTCCTAAGACTCAGTTTAGCCTGCAGAAAATGATTACTCCTTGTCAAAATCATTTAGAGTCCTTTATGATATAGAATGTTCCTGTTGGCTCCTTGGAATCTAGAAAAGCCAGTGGTTTAAAAAGTGGAATATAGATCTGAGAAGTACAACTGTCTTTCTGCCTCCTCAAATCCTTTTGGGAATAAGTTGGAAGTGAATGAATAACCCTACATAACTTTACAAAATTAATTCATACACGGTACTTTTCTTGCCACTTTGTCTTTATCCCCAATCTAATTCTTATCCCCCTTTTTGCCATGGTTCCCCACATGAATATGTTTGTAATGTGTTCTTAAATATTCGTGTAGACTTGTAAACTATGTAGTGTTCATTTGGATGCAATTATGTCTTTAATCCATATAAATCATATGATATTAAAAATCTCATTCTGTTTTTTATTTTTGTCATGCAACAACAAAATTTTGGGAAGAGTGGGAGGACAGTGTTTGTTTTGTTTTAACGTTTTTGTTTTTTATTCTTTCAAAGCATATCAAGCACACGAAAGAGTGCATAGATTTTGAAAGCCTGTGAGGTGGCCCTCCCTGATATCACCTCCCTCTCTCCACTAAAAGAATCCTTGAAACTAAACTTCATGTTATTCACTTTATGTTATTTCGGCTCTGCACAATATTCTATTTATTTGCCCAGTTTTGCCTTTTCTGTAAATGAATCCTACAGAATGTATTCCTCTGTGACTTGCTTTTGTTTTTTTGTTTATTTTCATTGTTGTAGAATATATTTGTCTGACTATATCATAATTTGTTTATCTATCTACCATAGGCGGTCATTTGAATTTGTTGTTGTTGTTGTTGTTGTTGCTATTCTGAATAATGTAGTTGTGAACATTTTAACCATGTTTCCACATGCAGTTGGGAAGGAGTTTATCTATGGAATATATTGAGGATCAAAATCACTGAATCATAGAGTATAGTCACACTCATTTTCTAAGTAAGGCCAAACTGCTCTTCAAGGTTATCATACTAACTCCTAGTCTCTCCACAGGTATGACAGTTCCCTTTCTCTAGGTCATGGGCAATACTTATGTTGTCAAACTTCTTATTGTTGTCAGTCTGGTGGGCATGAAAATATATTCATTTGGGTTTTAATGTACATTCTTTAATGAGATTGAGCATTTTTTGGAACTTTATGAAACACTCATATTTTCTCTTCTGCAGTTTCTATTTGTATTTTTGCCCATGTAGCCCTTAAATTGTTTGTCTTTTTTTTAAAATGAATATATATATATATATATATATATATAGTTCTGGACACCTGTCCTTCTCATATATCTCATATATACTCCAAATATCTTCTCCAAGTTTTGGGCTTCAATTTAGCTCTTTTTATGCTTATTTTTGTAAATAGAAGTCTATAATTTTAATGAGGTAGAATTGATCAATTGTGTGTGTGCTGTGTCTTATATAAAAAAAATCTTTTTTTTCCTTGTGGTCATTAAGGTATTCTTCTATGTTAATAAAATTTTAAAATGGTGTATACCATCATGGCCTTACTCATGTAATTTACATTCTTTGAAACTTGATTTGAAAAAATACATGTGTCCTGGGGACTTTGAGGTTTACATGTGATAAATGTGTATGAAAGAGCTAAGCAAAGCACTTCACACATAATTACATAAGTATACCCGTTTGAGTGTATATTTAAATATAGTCCTAGTTCTATATTTTACAGATGTTAGATGTTTGCAAGTAATTTCATTTTTAAACAGAGAATATTTAGTGTGCATTAGTTACATGCTTGAAATTTTGTTAAATGTTTTATTGTTCACAAAAACCCTGTAAAATAAACAATATTATCATCACCATTGTACAGATGAGGTAATCGAGACTCAGCGAGTAAGTCATTTGCCTTGCCACCAAATGACAGAGCCATTCTTATATTTCCCACCTGCCTTTCTAGCTAGACTGTGAAATGTTGTATGGGAGAATTTGTGTTGAGAGAATGGCAAGGGCACTGTAGTGTCAGAAAATAAATTACATCTCTTACAAGTGTGTTTGGGATGCAACAAAGGAAAGGACAGAAACCTGGTCTCATACCTTATTGCTTTTCATTTCACAGAACACATAATATGATTTGCCTCATCTACATCTACATTTCCCTTTCTCCCAGACCTGACTCAGAGTCTCTCGAAACCACCCATTCCCTTAAGCGAGTCCCTTGAGCCTACAGCCCTCGTGATTTGCATCGTCAAGACTGTGCCTGTAATTTAACTAACCACATTGCTTCTCTTCGAGGAATTCACATCATATGGGACATCACTCCAGTCACACTGTAACTGGACTCCAGTGATTATGTTCCTGTCGGAATCTTGAGTCACCCAGGACACATGTGTCAACAGGGTTTAAAGCTCTATTTGTTTGCCTCCTCAGACATATGTTGAAACAGGATCTCCTACTGCCAGTCAAACTGCCCAGACAACCAAGCAACTCACTAACCACTTGCTAAAGCTAACGCTCTTTCAGCATTCAGTTTCCCACCAGTTAAATTAAGGCATAGTGTGCACTGGGTTCATTTGAGTCATTGAATGTTAGATCTAGAAGGACCTTAGCAGTCATCTTGAGACTTCCCATATCATAGTAAGAAGGGAACAAAATTTAAAGTCTGAATGCATGGGAGTAAATCCTTTTCCATTAAATGTACGTCCTTAGTTTAAGGACATCATATGACTAACTCTCATCTATAAAATAAAGATTAAAAAATAATGCCCACCCTACCTACCTCATAGTGTTGCTAAGAGAATCAAATCAAGTAATACACATGCTTCTGTCATGATACCCTTTAATTCAAATATATATTTTGTTTGTAAGAGAGGAAAAGCAAATAAAAATATTAGTTGGGTTAGTTAAGGATTTTTAAAAATTCAACTTTAAGTAAATTATCCTATAAAATGCATAACTAAATATAAGAGATTTGGATTTTTTTCTTTGTGCCAAGATGAACACTATAAAGCAAGTACACAAAACATACAGCAGATTCCACAAAGAAAAGGTCAATTACCCTCATTTTTAAGTTGTGGATATACAGAGCATAGATGCCGTTTTTTTTTTTTTGCCTTATCCATGCTTATGAAAGATGCTACTAATTATTAATGGTTCTCTTTCAAATGAGCATCTTCATGGATTTAGAATCTTCTTCAACACAGTGTTCCAGAGTCACCATTATTTCTTGAAATTAAGTCTTTGATATCATTGAGAAACAATGAGTTAAAAGTACACTGTATAATAAATTCCGGTAATAGATTTGTTACAGCTTTCTTTTGTTTCTTAACTTACAACCCCAAAACAATGCCAACTAATTTTGTAGGCTGACTTGAAGTTTCCTCAGATGAATCTGCCTACGCTTGCTCACTCAGCTGCATTCAGCTAGAGATATGGCTAGAGAAGTCCAAGATGGTCTCTCTCACAAGGTGGGCAGCTGGTGTTGGCTATGAATTGGGGTGCTTTGGTTCTCCTCCCTGTGGTCTCTCATCCTGTAGGAAAATAGACTGACTTTCCCTAGATGGCATCTTGGGGCAGCGTTTTGAAGGGGCAAAGTCAGAAGCAGCAAGATCTTGTAAGGCTTCATTTTGGTAACTATATAACTTCGCTCCTGTCATATTCTATTAATAAAAGCAAGTCACTAGGACACTCAGATTAAAACAATAAATTATATATATGTAATTTATAAATTATATATATATTATAATTATATATATTCCACCCCTAGATGGGAGGAGCAACAAAGCCACATTACAAAAGGAGCATATATAATGGGAAGGGAGAAACTTATGACCATTACACGATCTATTAGACTCTTCCCCCTTGCCATAAATTATTCCTGTTCCTCCTACATGTAAAATGTAGCTACCTCAAAAAGTGTCATTTTAATTGTTTTAGTTATCTTTTGCTTCATAACAAATAACCTCAAGATATAACTGTCTAAAACAACAATAAGCATTTACTATCTCACACAATTTTGTTGGTCAAAATTTGGGAAGTTATTTGGATTCTTTTGTCTTTGTGTCTCTCATATGGTTTCAGTCAAAATGTCAGCGAAAGTTGTAGTCAATTGAAGGCTTAAATGGGACTGGAGGATCCACTTTCCAAATGACTCACTCACGTGCCTGCAGATAAGAGGCTTCAGCTCCTCACTACACAGACCTTTGCATAAGGCCACTTAAGTGTTTTCACAATATAGAAGTTGGCTTTCTCAAAAATAAATGACATAAAAGAAAGTAAGGAAAAAACTGAAGTGTTATTTGTGACCTTGTCTTGGAAGATATACATAGTTATTTCTGTAATATCTCATTCATTACCCAAGTCATCCCCATTCAGAGTGGAAGGGGACTGAATACTCAGAGCCATCAGATACCATTTTTGAGGCTGGCTACCATGCCAGTTAAGGTATCAAGCTTAAAGTCCAGAATTTCATGACCGGTCACAATCTGGATGTAAATAATTCTCCTTAAGTGTGGTTGTCAAGTGCATAAACTCTTGAACAGCAGCAGCTCCAGAGACTTGTGAACTAAAAAAACAATATAACTCCCCCAGACACACTCAACATACAATCCTAAGATAGAAAAAAAATGATCTACAATGAGCAATTTCATTCATAATGGGATAGTGAGATAATGGTAGACACATAGAAATCATTGATCAATTATAATTCTTAAATCCTGATGTCACATGTTGTTAAGTTTCCTACCCTGGAAGTGAAAAATGTTCTTTGATTAAAGATAGTTCTCCAAGGGAGTTATCTCATTGCTCTTAACTCTTCACTCTACCATCTGAACTCATGGTTTAACTTTCCAAAGGCTCTTCTTTTATATATATAAAAACGGTTTATCTTTCTCCAGGAGCTCATGCTTCCTGCTTCCCACAAGCCTCTTTTCATTTCAACCATCTCCATCTCTCTCAGTTTGAGTTAACAACATTAATGTTATCAATGCTATTGGTAATATAATTCCATTAAAATCTTTGTGGGTTTCCTATAAATCATCTCAGCATTTATGCTATGTCCCAAAAGCCAAATCCATCATTTTTTTTTCAGATGGGCTTCTTTATACTTTAGAAAAGTTAGGCTTATTTGAGACAATGCTATTTAGATAATTAGAAGCCCCTTTTCTCAGCTAAGAGAACTAAATGGGCACCTTAAATCTTATGAAATCTTTTAAAAGGCTTTACAGCCATATTCTTGATTTGACCTTTTCCCTGAAGCCATTTGTTTACTTGGGTAATCTTTTGCCAGCTGCAGAAAACAGAAAATATAGAGTGGTTTTATTTTCCAACACAGCAAGTCCTCATTTTTTTATGTTTTCTCCAAATTCTGCTTATAAATGCTACAGTTCTCTCATTAGCTCATCTCTCTTCCTATACTTTATTATATGCAGTCAAAGACACCACTTGGTACTTGTACCTTTCTGCCTTAACATCTCCTTAACCAGATCCAACAAGTTCATTAACTACATTTCCATCCTCCAAGTTACTACAGTTCTGCCAGCATATGGCAGAGTGCCCTTTCTCTCTTTGTCTTTGATAGCAATTTTCTTTCTGCTCCTCTAGCCTCTCTTTTCTTTTTCCAGCCTCTACCCACCTCCTAGTGCCAAAGCCAATGTTACATAATTGAAGTTAGCATCACACTTCTAGTTACCAATTCATTTCAGTTTTCTATTGCTGCATACCAAATCATCCAACATTTAGTGGCTTAAAATGACAGTGATTTATAATTTCTTACAATTTTGTTTTGGTCGGGTGTTTTCCTCTGGTGGTTTTTGGAGCTCATTTTTATTTGTTTTGATTTTCACATTTTTGATTGTCACAACTGGGTGGGCATTATTTGCATCTAGTGGTTAGACATCAGAGATATTGGTAAACATGCTAAGTGCACAGGACAGTGCCATTCCCCCCAGCAACAACGATAAATTATCTAGCTTAAAATGTTTCTAGTATTGAGGTTGAAAATGCTGTGATAAATATTGTTATATCCATTATCTTCCTTAATCTTAAAAATAGCTCTATTAAGTACATACGACCCTCATCATTTACAGAGAGAAGAGTGATACTCGGAGTTATTAAGTAACTTGAACAAGATCACATAGTTAATAAAGAGCTATGTTAGAGCTTAAACACATGTACTTTTGAGCTCTTAACCACTATGCTATATGATGAGCATTCTGCCTGGATTGTTGTCATCATAAAAGATCAATTTTCTACTAGTAAAATCAACACCAGACAATAACCTAAAATCTATAGCAATTATTCTTCTTGACTTTTTCCTTTCTATTCTAGCTACTTTTCTCAGAAACAGAGCTCAAAGGCAAGATTAAGTGCTAGTAGTGCTTATTTATTAAGGTACAATACTATGGCTGCAAAAGAGCAAAAAGGAACTGAGACAAAGAGCTTGGAAATAATGCAAATTATGATGGTTCCAGCAAAACATCTTTATGAAGTGACTAATGACATGTCTGCAAAATGGGCTATTCAAGGGGAAACAGGCATCTTGGTTCAGTCTGTCGAAGAACAAGGAGAAAAGTTATTTGCCAATCCTTCACATTTCCTGAGTCCACTTGCCTCGAAATTTGCCTTACAGGGATTTAACTTCATCCTACTCCCAGGTTCTGTGTTACCCAGCTTCTGCAGCAGCTGCTCAGGAAGCTAGATCTCATGACTTCAGCCTGGTCTTCATCTGAGACCAGAAGTGCTGTGAGACACAAATGCTTTCCAGGGTGTTGTTGGTTGGCCTCAGATAGTTTTACTCTGGATCAGCATAGAGTCAGACAGCTACAGCAGCCGGGGCGGAGCTAGTAATCAGATGTTCAAGAGATGAGTGAAGCCAAGAGAATCTGAGATTGGACATAGATGTGTCTGATGTCTTCTTCAATGTGCTCCCCCACCACTGATAGGAAATCTTTCTGGCTTGGATGAACTAATGTATCAGTTGTGGTTCACTAAGCTTAAGAAGCAGACAACCCAAATCAAAAAAAGAAAGAAGGAAATTTATTGGCTCACATACCTAAAAGTACAGAAGATCAACAGGTTTCTGTGGTTCCAGGTCCATGGCCCCATAGTTCTCCTGATTCAGCCTTCCTCCTTGAGCCAAGGTTATATTCAGGCTAGTAGCAAAATGATTACCTGTACTCTAGGTCTCTCATGCACATATGACCAAAACACAATATTCAGAGGAAGAAATAAAATGTCTTTGTATTTAGTTCCCACCTATAAATGAAAAACATTTTCTAAAGAACCCTTCAGCAAATACCTTCATGCAGTTCTCAATGCCTAAGTTGGGCGATGTGTTCATCTTTCAACAATCTCCATCATGGAGGCATTGTGCATGCACATTGGTTGGTTGAGGTCTGGGTTCCTAGAATAGTCACTATCAAGAGGATAGGATCACCACAACTGCTTAAACCAACCTGGGCCCACCTTCAACCTTGAGATATCCTTCCACTGCATAACTACTACAAAATAGAGGTGCAGTAAAGGGGCAAACTGGATGTTAAAGTGAAAACAACAATGTCTATAAGAGACAGCCTGCAAAAGTTCCTCCAGAAACAAAGACCAAGCTGCCATCTGCATTTCTTACTAGACAATTGTCATGAGGTCCTCACTCACTTCAGACAAAGTATGTTTCAGATACGCAGTACAGTTGTCCATTGTCCTTGCTATTCCTTCCACAGTGCCTTCTGCCCCATCCTTGCCTGTGATGGTGCATCTTAACCTCGAGCTAATCTCAAAAGCTTTCCCTGACTTTTCAAAACCAGAAGATAAGCTTTTGGGGATGAAGGCTTTAGAATTAGCAGGGATCTTAGAAATTTAGATCAGTGATTTTCACACTGCATGCTGTGGAGTCCAGAAACTCTGTAGGGAACTCTCAGCTGTGGTCTTAGAAAGCTGAGGGGATAGCTAAACAGCTGGGGCTCAGGACACTCTGAACTCATCCAACCAGAACATTGATCTGACTGAGTTTATTTGGTTTGACTAATTAAATCAAATTTGAATTGATTTATTTTACGTAGGTATATAGTTTGTGTTTAGATTAATTTTGCTTTGCAAAAAAATATTTCTTGAGGGTGGGCAGGATAAAATCTGCTTTGCATAAAAGCAAGAAAACAAGCGCAGAGAGGGGTCGGAGGGTCAGAGTGCTGTTCTGACCTCCTCAGGACAACTATGCCATTATTGAAGCAATCCATCCTGTGCTTCTGAGTGAATAGCCTAAGCTCTTGCAAATTGAATGAATAGCCTAAGCTCTTGCAAATCTCACTCACAGAAAGACATTCCAAGTCACCTCACCAATCCTTTGCTCAACTCCTTGTAAAAATCACACTTAATGTGTAGTGCCAAGAAATGAATATGATGATTCAGATACATCTGAGTACCAGAGAGAAGAGCAAGACCACCTTGTCCCCCTTCAGAGTGCTCCACTCCCAATAATGCGGCCAGGGATCACATTAGTTAGTTGGCAGGGACAACACACCATTGCCTCATACTATCCATTAAAACTCTTAAGACTTTTCTCATAAGCTGCTGCAAAGACTTTTCTCCCCCATCCTGTTCTCATCTACTTGTTTACTTAGACCCAATTGCAGGACTAACATTTATTTCATTTATTCTAAGAATCCACAATTTTAAGTGACCAGCCATGTGCATTTCTGGACATCCCATGAGCGGACAGAGAATTCTAGGGCAGGAGTAGCAGCAAACTCAACTACTTAAAGGGACCAGGCAGGTAGGGAGGGAGGTAATATAAATAAATGAAGGTGGCCAGGTATAATTTCAACCTGTGAGGTGAGAACTCTGGCAAACTGAAGAACTCAGCCCATCTAAAGGGACAGATTCTGCTCAGCTTCGGCTCACCATTACTACATCAAAATCAAACCCAGTGTTGCTCAGTCTTCTGATTTTTCAAGAGAAGCCAAAAATGTGGATGTTTACTGGAAATAGTCAGTCTTTTAAATGTTGGCCACTAATTTGCAAATTCTAATATGCTCTATAGGCCAAACAAAACACATCTGCAGGCTGGACTGCAAATTTGCGATCTTTGCTCTGTGTGGATAAGGAAGTTGGGCAGCACTGGTTATTAAAACAGAAATATGAAATGATTTCTATTATCTTGGATTTACTAGCATAACATTATTTCAGTGTTCCCCTGTTAATCATAGACTCGAGAATTTTAAAGTTGGAAAGAATCTCAGAGCTTATATGGTTTAATTCTATTGTTTTACAAAAAGAAGAATCTGTGATCCAGAGAAAAGTGACTTGGATTTTAATTAAATAGTTTCTAGTGAAATGAATAAAAAATCAGATTCTCAGAAATGAACGTTGCTGTACTGGTCCCACAATCTAGAGTTTATCACTCTTGGCACTACTGACATTTTGGATCAGATAATTGGGGTGGGGTGAGGGTCAGTCCTGTGCATTGTAAGATGTTTAGCAGCATCTCCAGACTCTACCCACTAGAAGCCAGTAGCAACCACACACACACAGTCATGTGGTGGAAAACGGAAGCAAAAATGCATCCAGATATTGCCAAATGTCACAAAATCACAATGCCCTTGAATACCACTGCTCTTCTCCAATCCCTTTGTCTTACAAATAAAAAAATGATGACAAATTTTAAGGATTTTTCCAAGGTTATATGGGGAGTTATTGGCACAGCTGGTACCAAGACTCAGACATTATAATTCCCTGTGGAGTGCTCTCTCCACCAAAGTTTGCAGACTTGAACCATAACTTTGTCAGTAAAAGAGCTGTCTAAAACTGTATGTTTTAAATTAAGAGACAACATGGCATAATGGCGAGTAGCATATCTTCTTAGACTAACAGATCTGGGTTTTATTCTTAAGCTCTTCTATTTACCAACTTTGTGACATTGACCAAATAAACTTCTCTGAGCATTTGCTTCCTTATTTGAAAAATGACTAGTCAAAAACAAAGTCGATTATTATGCAACATAATGGTGATTCAGTAAATGGAAGTTTATTATTATTACTATTATTACTACTATATTACTAGTATTATTATTATTATTAAATGGACATGGGGTCAACAAACTACAGCCCCCAAACCAAATCTAGCCTGCCTGTTTTCATACAGCCTGTGAGATAAAAATAATTTTCACAAAAACAAAATAAATTAACAGACAAAACAAACAAACTCACAGATTGATGGTGGCCAGATAGAAGGGGGTTGAGGGGATGGGTGAAAAAGGTGACAGGATTAAGAAGTACAAATTGCCAATTATAAAAAGTCATGAGGATGCAAAGCACAGCTTAGGGAATATAGTCAATAATATTGTAATAACTATGTATGGTGTCAGATAGATACTAGATTTATCAAGGTGATCACTTCATAAGTTATATAAATGGCTAACTACTGTGTTTACACATGAAACAATATAATATTGTATGTCAACTGTAACTGAAAAATTTTAAACTTTTTAAAAGAATGATTTTTATATTTAAATGTTTTAAAAAGTAAAAATACTGTTTTTCAATTCATGAAAATTATGTGAAATCAAGTGTCAGTGTCCATAAATAAAGTTTTATTGATACAGAACATGCTTATTCATTTCCATCCAGTCTATGGCTGCTTTCACACTATGACAGCAGAGTTTAATAGTTGCAACATAGATCATATGACTGGCAAAACTTAAAATATTTACTGGCCCTTTATAGAAAAAGATTGCAAATCTTCATCTAGACCTTGATCTCTAGGCAGCCATAATTTTCATATAGCCCTCTGGTGTGCAGTTCTAGCACCTCTAACTATGACATTTAACTCTGCTCACTTGGACATTTCTCAGCATCTGTGTGCACCTACTGTTTTTAGAAATAGTCATCCAGGGGACATGAAAAAGCTTTACTTTTAATAGATGTCCTCTCTTGAATAAATCTTATTGTAGACTTGGTACTTGAAAGTGTTTTCAAAATCTGGAATATTTATAAAAAGAAAGGATATAGTATTAAGCCAACCACATATTTTACGTGTTGCATGATTTGGACAGGACAATGAAGAGGGATATCCGGTAATCCAGTAAAAAGGAAAAAATAGATAAGAACTATCTGCCAAAACTAAAATTTAAGAGATGTTGTCATTTTGGTGGGAGAGGGGGGCGGGGTAATACTTTGAGAATCTTGGTTATGATTTAATTTGACTATAAGTCCAAGAGTTTAAAAGTCAGGATATCTGTTTACATCTCTAGCCTTGCCACCAACTATATTTGAGGTCTCCAGAATTCTTTTTAATGTAATACAATACATATATTGATTATTTAATATGTGCCAGATGCTGTGCTGGACATCAGAAGCACAAAGATGAATCAGACATGGTCTTTGCCCTAAAAGCTATTATTGAAGGTCTGGTTAAGTCACTGAACTTCTTTGAGGGTCAGTTAACTCATCTGTAAGAATAGGGCACTTAACTAAATATCTTGTTCACTCAAGAATCTTTTATTAAGCTCCTGTGTTTTGCCATGTCCTATCATAGATAAGGAATGAAAATAAGACTATATCACTATAATCATTTAATTATAAAGTATGCCTACTTGCTGACCTTTGAAGTAGTTCATAGGTAATTAATATATATATATATATAATATATACATATAAAATGAATGTATGAAGCATGTGTGAAAGGAACCCATTAATTTTTCCTGAATGAAGAAAGACAGCCTTCTCAGGACAAGTAACATCACAGTAAGTCTTACATGATGAGTTCATTAATGACATGATATGATGGGAGCTCCTGTTACTAAAAAGAGATAAAGCCAAACCAAAAAAAATTTAGGAGCTGGGGAAGAGTACTGTGGCCAATAGAGTCAGCCTTTCCCCCCGTTAAAGCTGGCAATTCAAAACAAATCCAAGGGAGATGGACAAGGTTAAGTCAAATCTAGTCCAAGATCTGGGAGAATCTGATACAAATAAACAGGGCAAGGTATGTCATTCAGGCTTCAGGGCATTTACTGTTCTTGGTGCCACGTGTAAACTAAAGAGATACATTCTAAAGAAGATGATGGAAATCAGGCACAAGGTTCCACAGGGAAAGGGAGTGATGAGTACTGAGATGGAGTCAGGCCAACAACCAACTGCTCAGTTTCTAAGATTTCAATCTGGACCAGTAAAACAGAAATAAATATCCAGGCTCAGAATCAAGAGACAGCAACATCATGCTCATGGTTGTCTGGAATAAGGGATGTACACGTAAAGCTACATATTATTCCCAGACTTTATGTACATATTACAGGGAGCTTTATATGGCTTGTCAGTCCTAAGGCATCATGACCTTGCTAGTGTGAACACTGAAGCAAGAAGCTCAGGCATTGAAGAGGCAAACAGGATTGGTCACAAAGTTAGGGAAGGGTGAGAGGGCTTTGTATATGGAAGCACAACATGTAGAAAAACACAAAGGTGTACTTCTAACTCTTAAACAATTCAACCTCTCTCCTTCTTCCCTTCCAAGTTACCATCTGCAAATGTATCTTCAAGGCCAATGAGAGAGTCCCCACCATGACTCTCTCCATCTAGTGAGTTCTGAGTAATTTGGCAAGTGATATAGGATTCATACTTATTGTTTAATGTTGTTCTGATTGAACTTAATTAAATTCCAAACTTTCAGCCATTCACAAGGCACAGGATAGAGCCAGACCTGACTTCCTTAGGAAAGATCACTCGACGTTAAGAACCTTCAGGACCCTCCAACAATTTTGGGTATCTCTGCTTGACTTGACCATATTTTCCTCCACTTCTCATTATAACATCACTCTACTTACTCCTCCATTTCCAAAAGTCCCCTGTAAAGGCTTGTCCCACTATGGTCAATTCAGAGCACACCTGGCCACAGCTAGTTATTGACTCCCTTCCTCCTCCTATCATTTCTCATGGGACCCAAGTTTCACTAAGTTCCCTGATGTGCTGTGCCAAAGCTTTCCTCTCTACCTACTCCCAAACCCAGGCTCCAATCCACTCCTAGGCCACAGTGTACTTGGGGGAAATTCAATCCATATGTTTCCTTTTCTTTCTACAGAACGCATCCAGCCATTGTTCAAAGAGGGAGGCAACAGCCAAGAAGAGCCATGTGAGGCCTCTCCCGGCCTTCCAATCCTTCATTAGAGAGCAGAGAAGAAAGGGCTCTGCCAAGAGCAGACTTGAAATGAAACATTGCTTTGGGTTTCATTCAAAGGCTGCAAGTCACGTTTCCACACAAACATGTTCCTAGGACCGATGGTGCAAGGCACTGTTCAATATGGGGACAGTGCCACCACCACTGACCTGGCTCTGAGATATGTGTAAAGGAAACCAGTTTGCAGGAGGTTGCTTTACATTATTACCTCCCAAAGCTGACATGCACCTTTCCCGAGAGTATAAACTATCCCTAATTACAAGCATATTCTACCACAGAATCAGGATTTTAGAGTTCAAAGGGACCTGAGGTATCTATCAGGTTTCTCAATCATCTCATTTTAAAATGAGAGAAAATTTAGGCTCAAAGAGAGCAAGGGACTCAACCAAAGTCAAACAGCTAATCAGTGTTTCATGAAGAAACCAGGAATTTCAATTCCAAGTTCAGAGCTTTGGATCCAGTCTCATACCCTGACTCACACAGGTAATAAGTGTCCAATATAGATAAGAAACATTTCCAAACTTTAACCTTTTAAATTTCCTGACTTATTCTGGACAAATACTTTTTTAAAGTTTTCTTTATTCACCTTATCTTTTTTTTTTTTTTTTTTTTTTCCGGATTAGTGGAAATCCTTTGAAACGATAAGCTTGTGACTTCAAGGTTGCAGCAGAAACTCCTGCTCTATACTTCCTATCAGATCTCTATGAAAGCTCTCAAATAATCTTGAAGACTGGGAACTCACTGCTCTCTATGTCAGCCCATTCCATCTTTGGGCAGCTCTAGTTGCTCAAAAGCTCTTTCTCAAATTAAGCAGAAGTTAGCTTCTCTATTGTTTCCCCCACAAACCAGTTCACTTACTGAGATATCCCAGAGTTGCTTTCATTAGAAGCCAAACAGGGATGTTCCATGGTTTCTAGGGAGCAAGCACTGCCCTCTGCTAGTACAAGAGCACTTTTACTGCAGTCACCTCTGGGGCTTCCGCCTTGCCCATAATCCCATCAGGGAGGATTTTTTTTTTAATTGAGATATAATTGACATATAACATATTAGTTTCAGGTGTACAATATAATGATTAATATTTGTATATATTGTGAAATGATTACCACAGTCAGACTAGTGAAATCCACCATGACAAGGGGTTACAATTTTTTTTTCTTGTGATAAGAACTTTTAAGATCTACTCTCTTAGCAACTTTCAAACACACAGTACAGCATGGCAACTATGCTCAGCACTTTGTGCCTTGCATCCCCAGGGCTGATTTATGTTACAACTGGAAGTTTGTACATTTTGACCACCTTCACCAATTTCGCCCACCTCCCTCCTTGACCTCTGGTAATGTCAATCCATTCTCTGTATCTATGAGCTGAGTACTTTTGTTTCCTTGCCTGTTTGTTGGGGCTTTTTATAGATTCCACATATAAATGAGATCATATGATATTTTTCTTTCTCTGACTTTTTATTCAGCATTAACGCCCTCAAGGTCCATCCATGTAGTAGTAAATGGCAGGATTTCCTTTATTTTTTATTGCTGAATAATATTTTATTATATGTGTGTGTGTGTGTGTGTGTGTGTGTGTGTGTGTGTGTGTGTGTATGCTGAGTGAGGCAGATAGCAAATATATATATATATATCTTTTCTTTATTCATTCATCTATCAATGTACACTTAGGTTATTTCCATCTCTTGGCTATTGTGAATAATGCTGTAATGAACATGGGGGAGGGTACAAATATCTTTTCAAATTAGTGTTTTCATTTCCTTGAAATAAAAACCCAGAGGTAGAATTGCTGGATCATATGGTAGATTCATTTTTAATATTTTTGATTGGATTTTTAAATAAACACAGTGATAGTCAAAGACCCAATGCTCTCCTAACTAAAATTCAACTGGGAAATCTGAAGTATAATATATCACGCTGGAATCTCAGAAAACAGCAATAAGAATTATAGTAAAATTTTAATTTATGACATCAATACAATAATTCATTAAATAAAAATTTAAAAATCAAAGTCCATGTGAGTGTTTTTTAAAATGTATTAATTTAAGACATAGATATTTAGCTCCTTCTTATGTTTCGAATGCTCTTCTCGAGTGAGTGCCAGGGATCTTGCAAAAACCCACCAAGATTCATTTATTCCACCCTTTCTGGAGGTACTTTCTGGTGACCCCTTTTAGCTTTAAACCTCCCCTGCTCTAAGAATCTCAGGCAACAAAGGAGGCCACTGCTGAGAGCAGTAGATAGAAAAGATAAGAAAATGGAGCAGTTGAGAGCAGGAGAGTGGAGGGGGCTTTGGAAGTTTAGAAAGTAGCTAGGAGATGAAAGTGAGGGGAAAGATAGATGCTGTATTCCAAGAAGCTATGCAGATAATACTGGTAATGTACCGTGATGTCATAGAAAGAACATGAACTTCAGAGTCAAACAACGAAGGTTCCAATCCCAAACTCCATGCCACTAGCTAGGGAAGTTGTTTAACCTTCAGTCATTGGCCATTCCGAAGCCAATCTCTCATCTATAGAATGAGGATAACACACATACTCCCAAGGCTAAAATGAGATCACAACAAACTTAAAGCGTCTGACACACATTGACCAACAAACATAAAATTCCCATTCTCTGCAAATAGGATGAAGCCTAGAAAGCAGAACATTGCTCTGAAATTCACTAGTCTGTTCTGACACCTGATGGCCCTTTTCCTCTAGACAAGGTAGTTCTAGAGATTGGACCCACAAAATAATTAAATCTCATGTTCCAGTTCCACTCTTAAGAAGGGATATATCCCTTCCTCTCTCAAGCAGTGAGCCTGGTTTCATTGTTTCCACATACACCTTGCCTTGGGCAAAAGTAAAACAAGCCCAGATATCAAGATGTTCTTGGGGTGGGACTGGGGGACAGCAGACTCCTAGTGTGCTAGTGTGTTTGCACAGCTGCAGTTAATTAGGTGAACTGTAATTGTTTTATACTTTAGCTCAAACCTTAATCCTGGAGAAAGAAGAATGGATTTTTGGTTTTCCTTTTTCATCTTTCAGTATTTTTGTTTTGTTTTTATTTCTCATCATAATATTTAGATAGTATCTGTGTAAAAGAGGGCAATTATAATGAAATGGATAATCAAACAAAGTGCTCTAAGGCACATTTACAAAAGACTTCACTTGAGAAATGCTTCATTTATCCAGAGAGCTGGCAGTGAAGGGCATGAGAAAGCCTGTTTCTACGGACAGGGAAGTGATTCATGCCAATCAGCTAGGGAGTGCCTTTTTTAAAAACTCTCCATGTGTAAGATGTGGCATAATACATCACAATAACAAGCAAGCAAGAGATACCAAATGCCTTCCAGGTGCGAACCTGTGGAAGGACTGGAGGTGCCAAAATGAGTAAGAGATGAGCCTCAGGGCCAGGATTAGAGTGAGGCAAGTGAGACACTTGCCTGGGGTACAGAATTTAAGGGGATGCCAAAATATTCAGTTATTAAGATAAAAAATATTGCAAGGCCATATTTGAAAAAATCAAAATAATGCAGCAAAACTTATGGTGCACAAAATATCAAAACTTTGATATAATCTTACTTTTGATTTATTAGTTAAATATTCACTTACACTTGAAAAAAACCACTGTCAGACTCAAAAAACAAAAAAATGTTTACCTTTTAATTACAAACCATAAAAGCAAGCTTAGCACTGAATCTAGAAAACAAAAGATGGAGAAAATAGCAATAAAAATACATAGAAAGCAAAAACAGAACAATTATGAAAAAACCATAAATGTTTCATATCTCCCTTTAATGAATGAGGCTGACATTAACTTCTAAAATAAAAACCCTTGATTTGAAATTTGAAAATAAGATTGAGTCAAAAATTTCATTTTCTTTGACCCAAAAATTATACTTCAGGGAATCTGTCATAAATACAACTGAAATATGGAAAAACCATCATTTATAACAAAAATTAAAAGAACTCTCAACAGAATATTATCCAGTTATTAAAAATAATGGTAATGAAGAGCAATCAATGTTTAAAAAAATGATTGACAGCTTAATGAAAAAAGGTGAAAGCATAAACACATGTATACCACAGCAACGACTACATAAAAATTGCATAGAAAACAAAAACTGAAGGTAAACACAGTACAATTATAATAATGATTTTATTTTGGTGGTATAAATCTAAGTTTATGTCTCTCCCTTCCTTCCTTCCTTCCTTCCTTCCTTCCTTCCTCCTTCCTTCCTTCCTTCCTTCCTTCCTTCCTTTCTTCCTTCCTTCCTTTCTTCCTTTCTTCCTTTCTTCCTTCCATCTTTCCTTCTTTCCTTCCTTCCTTCCCATTTCTAAAAATTGTATATTGTACTCTGTATTGTATATTATTTCACTATTGTGTATTAATTGCATCATTCAGGGTCAGTGCAGGAAACAGGTGGCTCACTCAAAGAGACAATGGGAAAGTATTTAATTGCGACTCTCCTCTCAGAGGTGTGAGCAGGGTTAAGAGAAGCATAAGAGATGATAAACACCCAATGTCTAGCAATAGCTGGGAGCTGTTACCGTTTCCTGAATCAAAAGAAAATAGAGAAAATAGAGGAGAGAGCAGTTTCTAGAACCAGAAGAGAACTGTGCTGTAGGAGAAAGCTGTCCTATAGGATGAACAGCACTACAATACTATAGTATGGGATGGGAGTAAATATTCCAATCTTTTTTTCTTCTTCCTTCTCTTGCTAGTGTCTTCCACTGGCTGAGCTCAGCTAAATGCCAGAGGATAAGGGAACCTAGATGATGAAGTCTGTTGACGTGAGCTTCCTCTTGGGCACAGAGCAGGTACGGAGAAAGGTGAAAAGTGGCTATGGAGGAATAAAAAAAATAAGCCCCACGAAATCATTGCATCACTTTATTTCTAAAATGGAAAAATGTATAATTAAGAAATCGATTGCATTTGAAATTCACTCTTCTCATCTGTCAGATGCAGATAAAAATAATTCCTACTTCATAAAGTTATTGGGTAATCTTGCAAATCAGCAGTCTGTTGACTTGCTTTGTCAATACTGTTATATCATTATTATATAAATGTATGTTCATGGTGAGAATGGTGGTGTAGCTAGTGGTGATAGCAGTGGCCATGATGCGGGTGGGGAGGGCACATCTTTAAATCTGATGCTGTTTTTGCCACAAGCCTAACCAACACAGCAGTACCCAAGGCAAGAAGCTGGAATGAGCTCATTGACAGTTCTGTCCTATATATGGAAGACGGTATTCAGTGTGAGCAAAAGGGGGATGCAACAGGGAACAAGATGGAAGCAACATCACAAGCCCAGTAAGGCATCAGGTAGGAAGACAGACTATGACTAGGTTTCACAGGAGAGCATTGGCTAGGCTCCGGCATAGGGCAACTTAAGAAAATTTCTCTCCAGTTTCCTGTTTCCCAGCTGTATTTTATTGGCTCAGCCCACCTGCTCCAACTCCGCCTTCTCCTCCAGCACCTAAAGGCACAGCAGCACCTCTGATTGTTTCTGCTACATTAACTGGATGGCAAATGTGAAAATTCACTCTACCTCAGGACAGGAAGATGAATGAGTTACAGGAAAATATTTTTAAATTCTCCTCAAAATAAAAACTATAATGTCAGTGTGGTCAAAAAAACAAAAGGAAAAAATATATATACATACATATACAGGAAGGGAAATGCAAGACAAGAAAACACTGTGTGTGTGTGTTTTCATTTGGCCAGGTTTCATTCAAATAAAAATGTTGATTGGGAAATATTCTGAGTGAGAATTTCTTTTCTGGCACCAAGTTGGCTGTGCTTCAGCTCCCTTCTCAGAACACCAGGGCACTTCAAACCAAGGACAGGATGTTAAGTGTGGTTACCTGCAGTAAACCTTGCTGCCAGCCTAGACCAGGCATGTAGTTTGAATTCCTCTCCACTTTACCTAGTTGTTTCATCCATCTTTGACAGGTGGCCTGGGGACTTTGCTCTAGTTCAGCTGAGTCACTTTATTTTTTGCTTGCCTCAGTTTTCTCATTATGAAATCAGGCTAAAAGGGTTTGCTGAACATCCTTCATCAAAACGAAGAGACCCGTCCTCACATGGGGGTTTGGGAGAAGGGGAGTGCAGGGATGGACCACTTACAGGTGCAAGGCAGGAGGTGGGACATTTTGAGATGGGTGCTCCTCATAAATGGGGCAATTATCACCTTCCAAATGCTGTTTGATGAGGGGAAGGCAGGAATCAAAGGAAATTTACAACCAATGAAAATTTGAAAAACATATTTGGTTACTTTTATGAGGGAGAAACACATTAAACAAAAAGTAAGGGGCCTATTCCATAGTACTGGTGTGATAGTCACATTTGAAGAATTTTGTTTTTATCATTCATTCATTTATTTAAGTTTTTATAAATATTTACTATATTCTCACTGTACTCTCAGGCACTATCTTACTACTGGATATGTATAATAGTGAAAAGACAAATGGGTACATCTCATCCCAACAAGTCTTAAATTCCAGTGGAGGAGACAGACATCAGGCAAGTATATACATACACATACATACATACACACATACATACCTGCATACATACATATAAGTTCTGGTCAATGCTATGAAGACAAAGAATAGAAACCTCTGATAAAGATCCCAGGGGTTCAGTAAAGCTCACTTTGTGAAAGTGACATTTAAGCTAAGATCTGAAGATTGAGCAGGAGCTAGCTTGGTGAAGAGTGACAGGAAGAGCATTCTAGGCGGAGGGAACATCATGAGATAGAAAACTGCTTGGCAAAGAGTCCAAGCTATTTGGAGAGCTATGAGCAAGGGTACAAGGTGGGGTGAAGAGATGGGCGGAGCCAGATTGTACAGATTGCTGCATGTGACATGAAGTTCTCTGGGTTTTATTTTAGCTGCAATGGAAATTTACTTGACAGTTTTTAGCAGGGAACAACACAATCCATGAGACTGGAAGAGAGGATACTAGTTAGGATACGGTCACCACAGCCTAAAGAGACATGAGGTTGAAAAGAGAATGAAAATGATGACAATGCAGCTGAGAGCAGTTCCAAGGTCCCAAGTAATTTAAGGGTAAAATGCGAAGGTTGGTGATTCATTGGATGTGGCATAGAAAGGTAGAGAAGGTATCCAGAAAAGCATCTAGAGCTCCAGATTGAGCAACTGAATGGGTAGAAGTGCAATTTATGGGTGGCTACTTGTAAGAGCTCACAGTCTAACAGAGCGGGCCCCAACCTTTTTGGCACCAGGGACCAGTACTCCTATGAGAATCTAATGCCTGACGATCTGAGGCGGAGCTGAGGCGGTGATGCTAGCACTTCAGAGTAGCTGCAAATGCAGATGAAGCTTCACTCATTTGCCCACCACTCACCTCATGCTATGCAGCCTGTTTCCGAACAGGCCACAAACATGACCAGTTCTGGTCTATGGCCCAGAGGCTGGTGATCCCTGGTCTAACATACAAAAGAACTTTATTGTCAAGGTAATTGCTTAAATGCTATTCTTAAGGAATACACACAGTCTTAAAGATGCAGAAAGAAAGAGCCTATAAATCTATTTGGAATTAGAGAAAAGGAATCATAGAATGGGATGTCATTGGAGTTGGCTCCTGAAAGATTAGGAGCACTTAACAGATTAAAATGGAAGAAAGATCTTCTAGGAAGAAGAACATCATTTAAAAAAAAAATAAGTAGAATGTCAATCATACAGAACATTTGGGAGGATTAAATAAAATAATTTACATGGAAATACCTAAAACCATGTATTGGAATTTCTCAATGATGTTTAGACCACTGTCACTAGCCCACTCAGCAGACAGTATTATATGTGTACATCTCATTCTTTATTAGCAAAAAGAAGACTAAACTCATTTTGCTTTCCCTGCCTCTTCCTAATACACCTGAGACATGTATATGAAGTGATCGACACTTGTGGACTTGCAAGGTTAGTTATTGAAGGTTGAAAAAAAGAAATTAATTTGTAAGGCTAGCTGTTTTTATGTTTTACCTTTTAAATTATATTATTTTAAGTTTCAAAGTAAAGTTTATTTTGAAAATTCTCACTCTCTCCATTTGTCTCTACCTCTGTCAGTAGCTAGCACAAGTCCTAGCAAAAGGAGGTACTCAACAAAAGTTAACTAAACAACGTGAATCAGTAGAGCATTTATGGGTGCCTCGTATTTTCCTGAGACTATGTTAGGTCTAGGACACAGAAATAGTTAAAGCAATGGTCTTCAAGAAAGTCAGAGACTTTCTTGAAGGAATAAAAATATATGCATATATACATATACTATGATAAATGTGTCCAAATAAAAATATATATAGTCTCTCTTCTGCCCCCAAAATTCAGATGTTAACAGAATGCAGCCAAATCAAAATATTTTTCAATTCATAAGCATTTGCAGGCTTGAAATCTCCAAAGCAGAAACTTGTGGGTACAAAAGCAGACTAAAGTACAGTCAGTGGAATTCCTTGAAGTTACCCATAAATATTCGCCAAGTCTTTCCCCAGTCCTACATCTAGTCATAAATCGCCCTGCTTCTTTTCAAGAACTTTTACATTTGATCAACGATGCAGGGTGATGTTTAAACCAGGCCATTTGGAATATTCGATTTTCATACACAGTTTTAAGATTTTAATTTCCACTCTGCAAGCCGGCTTGGATTTTCCCTGTCCTAAAATAAATCAGGATTTTCAAGACATGAAAGCAGGCTCCAAGCACAGAAGGGCTTTCTGAATGTTCAGCCTGGTTGCATAGCTCAGTCAAGTCATACTTACAAACAACTTACCTCTCACCTCATCTCAGTCCTGGGGGGATAGCCTGGAAAACTGGCAGCTAATGTGGTGAGAGAAAAATACCCAGCACTCAAGATCAATCTGTCAAAAAGAGGCAAGAGCCATTCATCAAAGGAGAGAGGGACAAACTCAAAGATGTTTTGAAACATTTACTCAACCAATCTGAAACTAATTGGCCCTCTACTTAATCTCCTTCTCCCTTCCATGTCAAGCCAATTGCCACAGAGCTATAAAGGGATGGCTAGCTCGTAGCAGTAGAATGCGTGATGTATACAGGATATTGCTAATATATCACAGAATCAGAGCACGTTAGAACTGAAAGAGTCTTTGGAATTCATTTAGCCTGGTTTGCAGAGGTAGCACCTAGGGGAGAAGAAAGAACCTTGGATTTGGGTCCAACTGGAACATGGTTCTAGTCTTCACTCTTGTTATGTGATCCTAGGAAAGTTACTTCAACTGTGTGAAAATTATATTCCTCATTTGTCAAAAGGGGGAAATGTCACACTCATAGGAATGCCATGAGAGTATGATAATATAAGTCAATGTCCCTTGAAATACCACAGAACATAAAAATATACGACAAATAATTGTTATTGCAGAGAACCTAATAAATGCTACCTAAATCCAATCAACGTGGAGTATACTTAACTGAACCTTCACCCAACTAACCTGAAAGAATCAATAGTTTCCATTCATTTTGTAAGAGATGAAGTCATGCCCATGGCACAGAGGATGTCCAGTGCTATTGGACTGGTCTTGAGCAGGCCAGGAACTTATCTCCTACCAGGTCAGTGATATGCTGACCAAAAGTCAGTTATATTTGTTCTCATACCCCTTGTTCTAGTTATATTTCTGAAAGTAAGTATAAGATTTAAATAAATATCACATAAACTAATAAAAAATGATTTTAATAGAGTTGTTTATATGAAAATATGAATGATTTTTAAGAACTACTTAAAAATGCTTGGTTAAGAGTGCTATTGTCAAATTAGTAGTGAGCAAGACTACTGTAAAAGACTAGAAGAAAATTATAAAAACAGAAGAGGCCTATACATTTAAATTTCTTCCAAGTGACTTTTATATCTTACTTCACTTTAAAGAAATTAAAAACTGTAGAGCTTATGAGTACAACCATTCAAAAGAGTCAGCTGGGCACTCTAATCGTGGATCCATAGGTAAAGCATAGGCCTTAGGCCTACTTTGAAAGGTTGTTATAGGAATCTTGCCTCAATATGACCTCCTCCTAACTAAATCTAATAATGAACCAACTTCCAGTCCTAATACACCTGTAGCTAATTACTTGTTGTCATTTATACATCTGACTATCTGCGATGTATAGGCGAACTACAATTGTGTTTAATGTGAGTTCCTTGCCACTGAGAAACCTTCAATGTTAGACACTAGTAAAATGTAAAATACTTTTAGTTTAATTATTGACATATGATTTAACTTAAAATTATCCTCAAAGTATAATTGCACCAAAGAGAAAAAAACTAGATTTTTCACAATAGTTGGAGCATTATTGTTTCTATACGCCACTACTATGAATTACCTGACTTTGTCTGTTATCTCATCGGTGATAATGTTTCAGGGATAATGCTTCCTTATTATCAATTCACCTTCAGTGCTTAGAACAGAACTGGTTCTCAGAACTGAAAACTCAGAGTTGGTTCTCTACTAATTACTCATTTAGAGTGAGTACTTGGCATAAACAGAATAAAAGGAGAGAAACATACTCAGGACTTTAAAGATGAGATTAAATAAGAGGGGAAAATCTAGGATTCAGGAAGAGGTTGGGCAAAAGCCTAGAGGAGAAATGAGTCCTGGATCCATTTGTTCTAGTAAACATTTCTTGAGCACCTTCTTAGACATCATAACTTCTATACCTGTGTGACAAATCTGACCAGCAGGCATCTCTAACCCAAACACTGGGGATTTTTACATTTCAACTAGTTTCATTATTTATATCAGTAGATATCATGTACAGATTATTAAGTTCTCCTAAAATATCAGAAGATCCAGCAACACCAGTATTCCCACATGGAAGCAGCGAGCAGCTTCTCTCCTATACAGTGAACACTTTCTTCTTGATAAGACGTGACATTCTCAAATATGTCATGATTACCATCACTTCCTCGGGGGCTCCACTCGTTTACATTTCTCTGTACCCCCTTGGCAGTTAATGTTCTGACCCCTTACTGACTATGTGCCTCACACTGTGTTGATGCTGTATCACTACCCCAGAGGACATGCAGGACAATAGAAAGTGACGCAGATGGCAGGTGATGGGAACCTCGATTTAAAAAAAAAAAAGAAAGTGGCAATGGGAGAAGAAACAAAAATATATGCATCCTGGACATTTTTCAAAGATCAAAATCATGGAAATCAGTGAAAGATCGTTTCTAGGGAAAGGAGAGGTAGAGTTTAGAGTAATTTCAGTGACTGTAGTCCAAAACACCAAAGAAAGGTGACTAAAATAGAATAATTAGGGAATAAGGCAGAAAAGGAAGAAAAAGAAAGGAAAGAGGTAGGGGGCAGGAAGGAAGGTAGAGAGGAAAGAAGAAAGTGTTTAAGTGGTTGCTCTACCAAGCATTTTCACACTTTTACATAAGCTAATTTTAAGAGAAATGTCATGATAAATTTTGGACATACTAAATTTTGGAGCCAGTGTAACTTCCAGGGATCGTATCTGATGGGCAACAGATAAGAAAACAGGAAATTCATCTCTTCAAAAATCTTTAATAATAGAATAATGATTAAAAAATCTAATTTGTATTAAACATGTATTCTATGCCACTTATATGCTGAATACTTCCTACGTATGAGCAATTTTTGTAATCTTCCCGACAATTGTGAGAGCAATAACAATAAAAATAAATAATAATAGTTAATAGAGATTGCAGATTCCCTGAGCCAGGCACTGTTCTAAAAGCTTTACCTATATGAACTCATTTGATTTTTACGACAGCCCATGAGACAAGTATTTTGTTACTGTCTGCATTTTACAGATGAAAAGATAAAATCAAGAGGAATTAGGTAACTTCCACAAGATTACACAACTAGTAAGTAATGACTTTGGACTTCCCACTCAGGTCTATCTGAATCTATCGTTTAAGCACTGAGCCATTACAGTCTGCTAACACTCTGCGCCGTGAAATATATTTGGCACTGATGACTCAAACAATAAAATAATACAGGCAGTCTCTTCCCTCAAGAAACTCACGGTCTAAAGGGAGACATAGACATGTACACAAACACTGTAGGCTAATACCCAAGTACACGCAGAGATGCCTGAGTACCAGGAGCTATGAAAACACAGAGGCAGGAGAGTTGAACCCGCGAGGATGGGGGTAGGAACTAGGGCAGACGAAAATGTCTTCACAAAATCACAGCACAAGGAAGCCAGTTCTGAAAAGACAGAAATTTGCCAGGCAGAGACGAAAGGAAAAAAATGAAAAAAGGCATGGAATTATAGAAGTTTAAACCTTCTTTGGGGAAGGGGAAAAAATGGAAAAAGGCATGGAATTATGGAAGTTTAAACCTTCTTTGGGGAACATCAAGATGTCTTAGATGGCTGGGAATTTGAAAAGTTGGAAGAAGGTGGAGGAAAATGAAAACAGAGCTAGACTGAAGGCCTTAAGTGCAATGCTAAACAACGAAGGCTCTAGAAAGCTAATATTTCTTATAAGCACTGTCATGCAAAATAAAAAAAAGTGTGTTTTTGTCCTGTAGAAATGGAAAGAATTGAAAGAGTAACATGCTCTTTCAGATCTGTGTCTGAAAAATGTCCCTCTGGCAACAAGGAGGACATTGGATTATAACAGGGACATTTAGGAGACTGTGGCAATAGCCCAGTTAAAAAAAGAATGAGGACCTGAACCCAGATGGTAGAGAAGAAGGATAAATTAAATAGAAATTTCAGAATTCTGAGATTAACAGCTTATGCAGACATGTCTTTGCAGGGGAAAATACCCTCCAGCTTTATAATAATCATTTAAAAGATAATGTAGTGGGAAAACATCCACAAATTCAGTTCATTTTGGCTATACTGAATAACTCGTTGTACTCAATCGAAAGGAAAGTTGCTATTTTTGTCTCTTTATATTTATATCCATGATCCACCTCTTTCCATACAGGATTTGAGGTGCCTGGAAAATCACTAAATGAAACACAGCATCTGACAAGTGGGCTCTTACTAAAAGAACTGATCTGGCAGCATAATTCAGCCTCTCCTGTCAAATGAGACAAGTTTGAAGATATCAAGAAACATCCTCTACGTCAGCTCGGGACTCCAAGTTACTGCCCCTTCCTTTAATGGTGAGAAAATGACAGCAGTTTGCTCTATTGCTAAATTGAGCATTTGTCTTGGAAAAGGAAGAAATAGTGACGGCAATGAATTTCATACAGAGCTTCACACCCTTTCCTGGAGACACTCAAATTGTATAAGAAGACCTGTAAATAAATCAAAACTTTAAACAAGACAACACCTTAATCTTAAAACAGATGAACTCTAAGGAAGGTGAAGCTCTCAAATATATACATATGTGTGTATATACACACATACCTATATGCACACACACAAACACACACACACATACATATATATCTCACATTTGTGCTCTGAACATTTTTGCCTTCTTAATCTCACTTAATTCTTTTTAACAAACAACCTGCAAAACAGTCTGGGAAAGAATTATTGTCACCTTTTCACAGATGGAAAAACTGAAGGTCAGAGCTTTAAATGACTTCCTGAAATTCACACAACTTTAGTTGCTAGTGAAAAATGAGGTCAAAACATCAGTTTTACAAAGTCTCATTTTTAAGGAAAATGAGGTATTATAAAAATAGTAGGAGGTAATTATGAGTGGTTATTATGTATATAGACACCATGCTATGTACATTATATGCATTATTTCATTTAATTCTCAAACCACCCTATGTTAAGAGACAGTATCACTGTTCCCATTCTACAAATGAGGAAATTGAGGCAAGAGATGGTGATTACATCAAGATCACATGTAATTATTGCTGGATTTGGGATTCAAACCCAGGCATTCTTTGTCAAATCTAGCTCTTAACCAAACAAACATTTATTTAAGTTTTGCCTGTGCTAGCTATTAATTGTCCAGCCCTGGCCAAATTTTGCATTTTTTGGAGCTTCTGTTAAATAAAATTGTGTGTGTGCACCTCTGTGTGTGTTCTGTGTGTATATGTCTTAGTTCAGCATCTTCTTCTTTGTAGGCCATGAATAAACATTAGTTCTCTCTTTCAATCATAATACATCATCATTAGTTATTTTTCTGACACAAATCTAACATCAAAAAATGGCGGTACTTGTATTGACAGTGGGAAAAAAAACCCCGGGGGCTAGATCTTAAGCTCATCTTAGAGTCATATTTCACTGCTGTTCTCAAAGTTTTCTCCCTGGATTCTTAGAGTAGAATTAAAATTTCCTTTTGAGAAGGAAACAAAAACTACACTTGTTCAAAAAATTAATTATCTTGCCAACAAAAGCCCATTTGTCATGGAATTCCCAAATGACCTAAGCATATTAAATCTGAGTTACTGAGTAATACTATAGTTTAAATAAGTAAAATCTTGTTAATCAAAGACGGGTCCCAGAAAATTATCCTCTAAACACTGCAGGCTTTAGAACTTTGAAATCGAGGCACTTGAATTTGAAACTATGCCATGTTTGAAAGTCAGAGCTCTAGTCTTCTAGCTTCCAACCCTTTCAGGTAAAAGTCCCCCTTTTAAACATAAAAGAATTTATGGGTCTACCTCCTGTCATAATAATTGTGGTTAATGCTACTGTCTTGTTATTACTTTTCTATTTTTTCCACCTATTTTTTTGTTGTCTTTTATTCTCTTTACCTGATTTCTTTTGGATTAATTGCATAATTTCTATGGTGCACTTTACCTTTTCTATTAGTATTAACAAAAGCATTTCGTTTTATTGATTGAGTAGTTACATTAGAATTTAAAGTATGCATCTTTGACTTAACACAGTCCACCTTCAAATCATATTAAACTATATCATATATAAAATAAGATTATTACAATATCTTTTCATTTCTCCTTCTCCTTTACTGTACATTTTACCTCTGCATATATTATAAACTTCACAATACACTACTACTATTTTTAATTTTAAAGAATTGGTGTTTTCTTAAAGATGATTTTTTTAATGAGAAAAATGTACCTTCTACTCACACACGTATTTACCATTTCCAAAGCTGCTGTTCCTGGAAATCCCATTTCCATCTGGTGTCATTTGCCGTCAGATGGAAGAACTTCCTCTAGCATTTCTCATCATGAATCTCTGCAGGTGACACATTCTGTAATCTCTTGCTTGTGTGAAAATGTCTTTATTTTGCATGTGGTCTATATTCTCCATTACAGTCCTTAACATTTCATCATAGCAATTTTTAAATTCCCAGTCTGATTGTTTCAAAATCTCTGCCATATCTTTCTTAGGACTCTGTGTTTTTTCCTTCTTCATGTGTCTTCTAATTTTTTATTGATAGCCAGACATGATGTATCAAGTAAAAGAAAATGAAGTAAATAGGTCGTTAGTGTGAGATTTAATGTTTATCTGGCTAGGAGTTAGGCTGTGTTTCCTGCTTTCTGTAGCTGTGTCAGAGGGTAAGATTGCCTCTTATGTCTTTATTTTTCTCTCACCTATTGTTTTGGATTTTCTTAGATACTCTTTCTTAAATGGGCTCTGAGGTTAGCAATTCTTTTAGCTATAACTGTCTGTTATGCAGTAGCCTAGTTGACATGGTGGTGAAGTGGTAGGGGCTCCAGCAGCAGGCTTCTGCTCTTTGCTGTATCTCCTAGTAGTTGGATTCTTTGTATTTACCTGTGTCACCCAATTTTCAGGGTGATGGCTTGCCCTATTACCTCAATTCTCTCATAAATCTAAGAAGAGTTGTTGATTTTCAGTTTGTTCATCTTTTTTCTTGTTGCAAAATGGGAGCGAGGACTTCCAAGATCTTTACATGTCAGACCAAATACTAGAAGTTTCATTGCCTTCCATTTGTAAAGGATAGCTTTTTCTGGATATAGAATTTTCATTTGAATTTTTTAAAGTTCAGTTTGGTTCTCTGTTCATTTTGTGACAACTTACTTAACCTCTCTGAGTTGTGTTTCCTTGCTGTTCAACCAGGATAATAATATGCTTACTTTGTAGTATTATTAGTAGAGCTAAATGTATTGTATGTAAAACAACTAGCCAATTCCTGGTACATGGCCTCAGCCTGATTGATTGCAATTATTATTTTTATCAAATGTGCTTTGGAAAAAAATTGAAAAGATAATAAATCAGCAGATTGAGTGAAAAAAAATACCTCCATTGGAAACTAGTAATAACCCTATGCCTGGAAGTAAGGCACAGACTGGGAGACATCCAAGGGAAAGAAAGAACAATGAAAACTGAGAGCTTAAAGAAATAAACGTTCTCTCTCTGGTTGAGTAAGGGAGTCTCACAGTATGCAACCTGAGAATTTCAGATTAAGTAACACAGGCACATTCAGATACTGAAAGGCAGACCAGCAGCTACTGATGAAGTAGCTGGATCCCTTAAAGACAGAAGATGGAACACCAGGAGTAATGGGATCTCTGTATCAAGATAGTTACTGCAGTATAGACGAAGACTGATGGAAGCCTGTCTCTCAGTGTCAATCTCTGGGTGGAGAGCTATAGTTAAATATGAGATTTCATAACATCTAGAAAGAAGATTTTGCCACCTTTATGAGACAAACTTAAAAATAATAGTGTTTCCAGTTCAGTAACTAAACTCTTTGAATTGAGTATGAGTTCTATTTTTCAGAAATACTTAGGAGAGCTGTAGGAAAAGACTGAGGGTGAAGGAAGAGGGGTAAATGCTAAGTCATAAATAATCCAAGCTACTAATTAACTGGAGATTGAGATGAAAGAATGAATGATGTAGGTGTTAAGCTTTACATTAGACCACTTCCCAACTCACACCAAAATTTACTTTTTGTGCTTTCCACTCTCCAACACCATTTTTCAAAGTAACCTTAACAGAAAAGTGTTTAAGCAAATTGACATTGTGTTAATTTTCTTATGTTCAGATTTATCTCATCTAATAGAATGTGAGCTCCTTGAATTTAATCTATAATGACATTTTTCTTTATATCATATTAATATTAAACACTAATATGTGGCTCATAGTAGGTGCTCAATTAGTATTTTAAGCATGAAAGTTTGAATGAATTAATGAATGGTAAGTAAATAAAAATTTCTGACATAATTAGCAAAAAATAATTCATGAAACGGTAACTTTTTCAAATGGAGCTGACTACTGACCAATCAGAACTCTAATGCTTATTAAAGTCAGGGCACATTTTTGCATAAAGCTTTTAGACAAATTATTTCCCTCTCCCTCACCTCACTCAATTTGCCATAGACATACAGTCATGGTTACTTTGAGAAGAACTCCCAGAGGCACTAACACCAGGAAATAAAACAGGGCAGTTTGTGAGATGAGAACTTGATGAACTTTGGAAAATTTTATATAATACCCTCACTTTGGTTGGTTTCAACTTTATTAAGTTAAAATTCTTTAAAACATAAGGCAATACCAATGAATAAATTCAGGCATAAAGAGGACTTGTTAAATTACATTATAGAAGGAAAGCTGTTTATGTAATTCTGTCCTTCATCTTTATTAGAATAATCTGATTGGGTTTATCTATCAGTAACATTCCTGGAATTATTCCTTGGATTGGATTCTTTGAGAGTAACCAAACCACATTATTGAATAAAGCTATATGTTGCTTTCTATGTGGTGAATTTAAGAACAATTACGTGTGACATACTACAAACAATAGTAATAACTGAATCGGCTTAAAAAAAAAAAAAAACTACTGACAGAGCCAAAAAGAGTCCACCATCCAGCCTATTCTGAATTTCTTCATATGCATTATTTAAGTTCTGTGCCATTTTATTTCACTTTTTATCAAGGCCTTTATTACTGTTTAAGCAGACTTCTAATTTCCATGGCCATCTATAGCTGCTCAAAGTTTAAGTACCAAATTTGTATCAATTATACTTGAAGAGATTAGGTGCCATACAGAGACACCTTCTTAAAGGTCTGACACTGGTTACTTATTAGCCTGGGGACGGTATCCTTCTTTATTTCCTTGGTGCTACAATATCATTACTTTCTGGTCTATGTGCCCTACTCTCTCTAGGTCAACATTTTTTTATCTCAAGCCAGTAGCCTCTGTGATGCTTATGCTCTAATATGTAAGAAATGCTTTAAAATCCTTTTCGTGTGAGAAGTAACCTCTTGACCAGGTTCTAAGCCTTAAAATTTTGTATTTTCCCAATTAGACCCCCCAAAATGAGGTTTCTTTTTTAGGTTAGATTTATAGTGAGTAAAATATACAACACTAAGTGCATAATAGGATGAGTTGGTTTTTTTTTTTTTTTTTGAGGGCAAATGAGTGGAATATGCATGAGCACTGATGGTATCTGTAAACTTTCCTTCAGCCAAAATACAAGAAATGACAAAACACATTGGCTCTACATCCATTAGCAAAATAACTCTGGAAGCTGGGGATGCTCTAACATGTGAGAACTACTGTTTTCATTATATGTATTCTGTATCCTCATTTAGTACTAAACTATCACTAGATCTAAGGTTGATTCTTGTATCTTAAGTAATGGACTGTGTCATTTTAGGAAAACTGTGTCACTTGAGTTTCAACAGAATTTTATTTTCTCTACCTACAAAACTGGTTCCCAGAATTTTTTATTTTAGGTGTGTGTGTGTGTGTGTGTGTGCGCGCGCGCGCGCGCGCGCGCGTGCGAAAACTAGTATCATCATCAAGCTTTTATCATCATTGAGCTATCAATTTATGAAAGAACAGAACAAAGGACAATTCTTTAAAATGAATCATTTTAGCTCATGAGATGGCTGTAATTGCCATCATGACCAAGCCAGAACTGAGGACTGGCCTTAAGGAATCACAGTCCTGGGTGACAGCTGAGGTCCTTTTAATTTCTGAAATTCAGCCTTTTTGAAGGCAACATGAAAACATTTGTAAAAAATCATGGTTCCTTTGTGGTAGGTAGCAGTTCATAATGTTTTTGATTTTCTGGGAGATTTTAGTTAAGTGGCTTACCACTGGGAGCTTGACACCAGAAGAGAGGCCCAAATAAATCTGTTGATTAAAGACAATGTTTGATTGCCAGTTTATGTTGCTGAGAGCCATCCACATCTAGCGGGGTGACTGATGTTTCAAGAGCCCCACAAACAACACACTACAACACAGTAGTGCAAGCCCAGCAAGGCCAACTTGATCTGTAGTAGGTAAAGGACCTTGCACTTGACGGTTGATGTAGGAAGTAGGCCTTTTGTTCACAACGATCAGCTTTCATGGCAGAAAACTTGAAAAGGCCCCTTTAACAGAAGAAGAGTGACAACTAGCAGTTTTCAAACCCCATTTGATAACAAAACTATTCAAATTTACCCTTTACATTTGCTCTTTTTCCAATATACTTTAAAAAAAATATAGGGTGTAAATTGTTACAGTAAAAGTAGGCTTAAGCTATCCTTCATAGTTTGTATGTAATACTTTTGTATAATTCTTTATTTAATCCTCATTGCGATCTATGGAATTATATACTCTTTTCTCATGGAGACACTGAGGCACAGACCAGGAAAATGATCTTCATAAAACTTTATAGCCAGAGACCAGGCAAAGCAAATTATTTCCTGGATTATAATCATACTAGATTAAAATTTCAGTGGGTACATGCCAAATTTGATTCTACAGCACCAGTCCTAGTGCCTGGTATTTAAAAGCAATCAATAACCATTTTTTGAGTAAGTGAGTGAGTGAGTGAGTGAAGGAATAAATAATTATCCTAAGGAACTAGAGTTCCTGCTTTTCAGCCATCTATGTCTATATGTCATGAACTCCCTGAGAACTTCTGGAATCGCAAACATGGAGATGCCTATGGACATGATCAGCTTCCTATTGTTATTTATTCAATACATATGCAATGAACAACAACCACATGAAAGGCAAGGTGTTAAATACTATGAAAAATTTATAAGAATATGTATGGATCTTACTCATCTATGTCTGAAAAGAGGTGTTAGTAAGTAGAAAAATCATATTTTTCCTATACTCTTAGCATCTCTTCTGCTACCTCATATTATGCTTGCTTCCCATATCAGAAAGGCTGTAAAAGGTAAGTATTAGCTTTTAAAGACAAAGTTAATGCTAAGATTTCCTGTTACGCATCCCAGATTTTCATGACAATCATATAAACAGGAAAATAATAGAGAAGTATACCAAATTTTCCATTGTGACCATGTTTCTGGTAAACTAAATATATCTTATAAGTCAAATGTTTTGTTCTACTGATTTTCAGTAAAATTGGAGAATTTCATTTTCGTTTATGGTCATCTTCAGGTAGTAATAATTCCTAACACAGAAACACAGTTCTCGATCGTGAACACATTCACCAAGGGAGTCTTAAAAACATATAATGCAATTTCCTGACTTCACCCAAGATCCACTAAAACTGAATATCTTGGTTTCATTTTCAAATTGCTTTTCTGAAAAAATGAAACTTAAGACCAAGTATATAGTTTCGCTATATAGGGGGCAGAGAAATGAAGAGGTAGCTGCAGAGCAACGCAGGGTAAAAGGAGTATTATTTTTGAAGATAAAAAATCTAACACCATGTTATATCCTAATGGCAAAGATCCAGTAGAGAGAAAAGGACAGATACATTAATGATGCAGGGACAGTGGAATTACTAGAGGTAAGTCATTGAATAGGTAAAAGAGGATGATGAATTCACTGCATAAGGAGAGGGCTGGATTTTGATAAAATTACGAATGTTCATCTATATTGAAGGAAGAAAACAGTATGGTCATTTGGTAGATGCTGTGATGAGAGTATGTAGAAAAGTATGTAGTACTTTATCAATAATATTGGGAGCAAAATCATGATGAGTAGGGAAAGAGGGGAGAAGTATAGTGAAAGTTTGGGAAGCAAAGCAAAGATCCGAAATAGTTACCTAGAAAAGTAACATAGTGATTGAGTCAGGAAATCATGGGACATGCAAACTCTACATCAACAAAACAGACAAAGACCTACCCTTATGACATTTACATTCTTGTAACTAAGAAAATAAATAATCAACTTAATGTCACATAAATGCTATGAAGAAAATTAAATTAGGGTAAGGTCATAATGGGTACAGGATACCCTCAAAAGGGTGGTCAAAGAAGACCCCTTAATTAGATGACACTTAGAAAAGATCTGAATGACCTGAGAGAGTAAGATTGGGTGAAGGGGGAGTGGTCTTAAGTTTCTTTTTTGAAAAAAGAGAACCCCAAGAGCCAACTCCATAAGGAAACATGCTTAGTGTATTCAAGGAACAACAAGTAGATGACCGTGGCTGGAATGGAGCAAGAAAGGAGAAGAGTGAGGTAACGTAAAGGCAAAGAAGAAGCCAAGGGACAGACTGAGATGGGCCTTATAAAGCATGGTAATGATTTTGAGATTACTCTACACAGTTAGAAAAGCCACTGGAGAGGTTTAATCAAGGAATTAATCATCTGATTTCTCTTTTAAAAGAATCTCTCAGTTGCTTTACTGAAAATAGTATGAAAACAGGAAGTCCAATTATGAGATGGTTTCAATAGGTCAGGGGAGAGATGATGGTAGCTTGAGAGTGACAGCAATGCAGTGATGGGAAGCGGTCAGGTTTGGAATAATTTTTGAAGATAGAACATAATACAGTTTTATTGATGAATGGATGCAAAGTGTGAAAGAGAGTTAAAGAGGAGGGTCAAAAATGACTTCAAGTATTTTGGCCCACACAATGGAGCAAATGGTGATGATGAAATTTATGGACATGGAGACCTTCAGGGGAAGAGGGAATGAAGAATTCAGTTTCAGCATTTTTCACACAATATTGTCATTATTAATATATGTGACTATCATTCCATTAGATAATCAGCCATCAAGGTAAGAATTACAAATTCCCCAAAGCCCCAGCACCTAGCCCAATTTTTAACATATGGTGTATGATATTGTGATATAATGAGAAATTCATGTTTGATCTTTGTTCTGTTTCCTGGCACTAAGGCTTCCGGGACCCTTGGAATTTCCTAAGTTATAGGGGTGAGAGAAGCATCTTTTGTTATGCATAATAAGCACCTTTCAGCCAATCTTGGGTTTATGCTAATGAGATGACTTTTTGCTGGGTCGCCTTGATGGCTTCAGGATGTGGATTGGTTGCCAGAAAGACCAAGGCAGATTGGAGGGTTGACTTTGGGCTCCATTTCCCAGCCTTGGGGGTGGGGTGGGGAGTGGCTAGAGACTGAGTTAATCACCAATGACCAATCACACTTATTATAATGACACCTCTATAAAAACTCCTAAATGGCAGGGCTCAGAGAGCTTCCAAGGTGATGAACACATTGAGTTATTGAGAAGGTGGAATGCCTAGAAAGAGCAAGGAAGCTTCATGCACCACCATCCAGTGCCCCCATTCCTTGCTCTATACACTTCTTCCATTTGGATGTTCCTGACTTGTATTATTTATTATAATTAGTAATAGTAAGTAAAGCACTTTCCTGAATTCAGAGAGCCGTTCTAGCAAATTATCAAACCTGAGAAGTAGACATCTGTGAGAACTCCCTACAACTTTGTAGTCAAGTTGAACCCAATACTGAGGACCTGATAACTAGTATCTAAAGTGGATATTGACAGTAACTTTGGGTAGGTAAGGTCAGAATTGAATTGAAGTATAGGATACCCAGTTGATGTCTGAAGAGTTGGAGAATTGGTTACTGTGAAAAAACCCACACATATTTGATGTCGGGATTGTCATGAGTAAAAACACACAAGAGGTAGATAGTCTTTAAAATTCATTGAACGAATCTTTATGATATAGTCTATTGAAATACTAACTACTTGCCAAGAATTTGTTATTGATACATGCTATCTCTAAATCATGAGATGAAATATAACTTTATATTCCATATTAAAAGTGTTTAAAAGCACAACCAAAAGCCTCTTTTTAAAGAACTTACAAAGTGGAAAACTATCTGGAAGTTTCATTTAAAAAGAGAGAGAAAATGCATAAAAATCAATATTAGGAATAAGAGTAAAAGTATAGATACAGATTCTGAAAATCCTAACAAAGTACTACCAATAATTATGTCAAGAAATTTTAAAACTTAGATTACACAATATCTTAGAAAAATGTAATGAACAAAAAAAAAAAAAGAATGACATTTCTTTAAAGTGATTGAATATGATAAATTGAAAAACTATAATAAGATAAACAAATGAGTTGGATCTATTTTATAAGTAACTTTGATAAAAGTTTCAAGAAACAGATGAATTTCTCTCATAAACTAGTACAGAGAATAATGAAAAACCAAAAGGGCCCCTGTCATTTTTAAAGATATAAACTTTGATACAAAATCTAAAGACTTATAAAAAAGCAAATTATAAGTCATTCTTAATTATAAATGGAAACATAAATACACAAAATATTAGAACATGTGTTTCAGTGAGGCATAAAAATTATAGCATAGCCAATAAGTTTTGCTTAAAGTATATTAAATGTATATAGAAAATAATATATTAATTCCCATTCACAACTTTAAAAAGTTAGAGGATATTTTTAAGAATAACTATAAAACCAACAAAAACTAAAACAAACCTCATTTTTAATGGTGAATCACTAGAAATAATCTTTTTGAAAACAAAAACTAGAAAAAAAAATACTCTGATCGCATTCTTTCAATGTTGTGCTGGAGGTCTTAGGCAATGAGATAAAACAAGGGAAAAATGTATAAATATACTCAGGATAAAATAAACCACTTTGTATTTAAAAATGACGTATTCTTCTACATAGAAAATCAAAAAGAATCCTCAGATGAACTCCCTGATACTCTCTACAAATGTTCTGAATACTAAATCTTGCTATAAAAAGTAACATATTTTTAAATTTCAGCTAAAAACAATTAGAGAATATATATGTATTGTTAAAATACTATTCCAATGGCAATAAAAAATATTTAGACATAGAAATAAACTATAAAATGTATGTAATACGTTTTAGAGAAAATTTATCAAACTTTATTAGACATATGAGAATACTCAGATGAATTAAGAAATTCTATGTCTATGTGTTGAAAAAAACTCCATATAAATGCTAATTTTTACTCTAAGTAACCTATACATTCAGTCATAAACCTCATTATTATCAAAACTCAAACAAGAATTTTCATAGAACTTAAGCTGATCATACAGTTCATACAGAAGAAAAAAATGGCCCAAAATGCTAAAACAAAATAGAAGAAAAATAATGAAGTGGGATTCAGTTTGCTGCATATAAAGTCTGGATAATATCTTGATGAACTGTAGTAGAAAAAGATTTCTTAAGACAAAAAAGCAAAAACTAGTAATGAGAAGGTTAAGAAATTTCACTCTATTTAAATTAAATTCTTTTGTGTGGTAAAAATATTACATAATGAAAAATCAAGCTACAGACTCAAAAAGTATAATCACAAGGCATATGACTAACCAATGAGTATTATTCAGAATTTATAACAATGTGGTACAAATTTATAGATATTCCAACAGAACAATAGACAAAGGTTATGAACTATTGATTCATAGGGAGCAGGGAAGCTGAATGAGAAGCTTATGATGGGATACTTAAATATTATTTACTAGAATTCAGAATGGCAAAATTAATAAATTAATTAAAAATCAAAAATACAAATTTAAGCAATGAGATATTAATTTAGAGCATTAAAACTTGCAAAAATTCATAAACCTGGTAACACCTGATATTGGCAAGGATATGGAGAAGAGAAATACCAAACTCTTATTGGCAGAATTATTAATTAATACCACCACTTTGGAGAATTATTTGACAATACATGGTAAAATTAAAGACTTGTATACTCTGTAACCCAGCAATTACACACTTCTAGATTTATATTCTTAAAACCAACAAAAGCTGTCTTCCATGTGCCCAAAGAGACTTGCATGAAGGTGTTTATTACAGAACTTTTTGGAATAATCAAAAAATGGAAACCCAACATTTTCTCAGTAGTGACACTAGGGAAATGGATAAACTAAAGAACATTCATATAACATAAAACCATAATAATAACAGTTATACCTATTTCTCATGAGTGGAATTGTGTCCCCCCCAAAAACATTTAAATGTTAAAACCCTAGCCCCTAGAACCTCAGAATTTACTGTATTTGGGCATAGAGCTTTTAAAGAGGTAGTTAAGATAAAATGAGGCCATTAGGTTGGATCTTAATCTAATCTGACTGAAGTCATTATAAGAGGAAATTTAGACACATAAAGAGACAACATGGGTACATGTGCACAGAGAAAAGACCATGTGAGAACACAGCAAGACGACAGCCTCTGCCTCAGAAGAAACCAAACCTTCAGCCACCTGATCTTGGACTTCCAGTCTCCATAATTGTGGAAAAAATAAATTTCTACTTTTTAAGCCACCCAGTCTGTGGTATTTTGTTATGGCAGCTCTAGGAAACTAATACATCATTCTTTATACTCTAACTGTGTTACCTCCTTAATCTTTACAGCACCTCGATGATGTTGATATTATTATTCCCATATTACATATAGAAAAATCAAGACTCACAAAGAGATTATGTAAATTCCTCTGAGTTCATGTGCTTAGTTAATAGTAGGCTCAGATTTTAAACCCAAAAAAATCTGATGACAGAGTTCAGTTCCTAACATGATTTTAAATCACTTAAAATGAATAAGCCAGATGAAAATATATCATCAGAAATCATGCCTAAAATGTAATGTTGAATGTAAAAAGCATCCAGCAAAAGGATACTTCCAATATGATACCATTTATGATAATTTTAAAAACATACAAAATAGAAGTTACATCTTTAAAAAGGGGGAGAGTTGAGGTTAACTATATTTCTTTTCTTTTTTCTTTTTCTTTTTTGAAAGAACTTAAGCAGTTTGGGCAAAATGTCAATATCTGTTTAATCTTTGTCATAGATAACAGGTGTTCTGCTAGATGATTTTCTATGAATGAAGCATTTGATCATTTTTAAAATATTTTCTTTTTAAAAAGGATAATGTATTGCTTTAAACAACTTTCTTTATGATTAAGTTGGACAGTAAATGCTTTGTCATAAAAGGGTAGTTCATTCTTAGTGTCTTGAGGATAAACAGTGAAGCAAACTTGTCTTATGTTTGTTTGTTTGTTTGTTTTGCAAGCGGACTATTAAACAGGCAATTTTCTTTAACATATGTTGGTTTTTCTTACAAAATAGTCTGGATCCCTTTACAAGTTAGGTTGCTAAGTTGATCATACAGCAAAAGACTAAAAGCAATGATTAGAAACAGATGTGACATTTAAAAAACTTCCACTGTGAAAAGCAGAAAGATGAAGAGGGAGCGGGTACATTGAAGTTATAGTGTACTTCCACAGGCATCCCTCTCCCCTCATTAAAAAGAACGCTCATCACCATCCTCCACCCCAAATACAGAGATCGTTTTCTCTGTATAGACAAGAAAGAACACTGATTCAGGAGCTGCTTGCTCTGAGACATATTTAAGAATTAGACCAGAATCAATCACTGGAATCTCTTGTTGCCTCATTAGGGAGAAAAAAGCATGTAGGATTTTTATAGTGAAAATCTTGACAGAAGTTGAAATAAAGTGGCAAAAGAAATAAACAAATAGTTATGGAATTAACTAAGTAGACTAATTTCTGTCAATTTCTGAAATCGTGGTAAAAATCCCTTTTGGTCAATTTCATCTTTTTCAAGGGAAGCATAAATCTCCCTTCAGTGTTTTGAGGAGATAGTTCTCCATGGGCCTCTCCCACTTCTGCACATCTTCTGAGCAAAAGCACTGATATCTTTTGTTCTGGACTAACTCATCAAGAATAGTTACATAATAAACCAGGGAAAATAGATAGTGTCTCCCTCAGAAGCAGGGAGTAGGTTCTTTTCTTGTCCAGTATAAAAGATAAACGTTTCCTAAGCTCAGCATTCTTCAGCTGTGAAGCAAACTCACTCTGTGTACAGCATCCACTGGGTCATGCCACATCACCACATCATGCCACATCACCATGGCACATCACCTCTGAAGTAGCCAACGGGAATGAAAAGGTCATGCTGCTTGCTGTATTGTGAGTAATAAAGTCTTTTGTCTCGGATCCAGGAGTCTTGTGATTTCTGTCAGCATCCAAAGGCAGAATAACCTGCATTAACTTGCAAGTAGAGTAAAATCTCAGATCCTGTACAGATCTTAACAAGTGTTACTTCTGAGGTTAATAGTTAAGTATATGAAGTTCAGATTCAACAAATATGTATTGATTACTTCCTATGTGCCAGGCACTGAGCTAAGTAAGCATTTGACATTTATTGTCTTGTTTAATCTTCAAATCGGCTCTTAGAGGAACTGAGGCATAGCCAGATACATAACCTACCAAAAGTCACACAGTTCATGAGTGACAGCTTCTGGCTTCTAGCCCAGCCTGTCTGACTGGAGCACTTACCTACTTTTAACCACTTTCTACCCATATGGCAACACTTTCAAATTGCAACTATTGTCCCTATTAACAATAAAGAAACATTCCAAATTCTCAGTGCTTGCTCAAAGTCACAAAATTCACTCCTGTGAAGTTAGGATATCAACTCCATTATAAAATCAAAAGGCAATACTGATTATTAAGTAAAGAAGTAGCTTTCAAACGTTCTACATGAAAATCTTGATTCTTGCTATAACCTTCCAGTATTTTATATTTATTTTGTAATTGTTTTACTGAAAGCGAAAAAAGCACATTGTTGCATGTAAGATCCACTAAAAAGATGATAAAAGTAGTGGATGAAACTTTGAGAAGAAAGGATTTGCATGATTTCAAATTATTTTCCCCAAGAAACTTATCCACTGCAAAGGAAAAAAGTAGTAACATTACTACTGGGTTAAGTAACCAGCTTAACCCAGAGATGAAGGTGCATTACCAGCAATAAGACAATCAACATCATAAATTCCTTGATAAGATACACTGAGGACACATCATTTTTTGTATTCTTGCCACATAATGCATTTCTCATTCGATTTTGAGAAAGCCTCATATATCCTGAAATTGAGGGACATTCTAGAAAATAGCTAAGTAGTATTCCTTGAAAGTGTCGGGGTGATGAAAGCCAAGGAAAGGCTACAGAACTGTCACAGACCAGAAGAGACGAAGGGGAAATAACAGTGAGACACAATGTGAGATCATGGATAAGATCTTGAACAAACAGGTAAAAACATTTGTGTTAAAATTGGTAAAATCAGCAAAAGTTATGTAATTTAGTTAATAACGTTAGTTTCCTACACTTGATAATTGCACTATGATTATTTAAAATGTTGACATTAAGGGGAACAGAGTAAGGAATATAAGAAAATTCTTTTTTTTTCCAGCTTTTCTAGAAGTCTACCATTAACTCAAAATAAAAAGTTTTAAAAAACTAAATTGTTATGTCACTTATGTAAAACAATGCTTTATGAAATGTAGAATTGTGGTTAAGATCATGTTCCCTGTATTCAAACTCCAATTCATCTACTTATTAACTGTATCATAGGGGGCACGTTGTACTAATTTCTCCGTGCTCCAATTTCCTCATCTCAAAAATGGGTAGAATATAATTCCTACAATGTAAGATTGTTATGAAGATTAAATAAGGGAATTATTGCTCAATGCTAAAAACAAAGATTAACATAGAATAAGCACCAATAAATACTGTCTTTTGTTGTTGTTTGTTAATATGCAGTGGTTCACCTATGCCAGGTGCCCTTGGGTTTCACCTGTCAAAGATGATCTAATCAAAATCAGCAATCAGCTCTCAGAAGTGAAAAGCAGGCGGGTCTAAGGAGCAAAGTTGTGGCCTCATTAAGGGCTGTTCTGAAAGGGAGATCACTAGCTTGAATGACAACAGGGACCAAGTCTGTGACACCGGTATATAAAGTCAACCCGGATAAAAATGCAATGAACTAAAGAGCCGGTGCCAAGGGAAGAGCTGCCGTCCTGCAGTCACTGTGGCAAACTGTAGCCAAATACTGCCAGGTCTTCCAATTTCTTAAGAAAAGCAAGGAGTCTTGGCTTTTTAGGAGAAAATACCCTACTTCTAAATGTTGGCAAATAATTAGAAAATGTAAAACCCTCTGAGGCCAACACTGCAAAGTTCAAACCAAACTCTGTCTATGAGCCAGATATCGCTTCATTTTGGATGGCTGACTTTTTGGCAGGTATAAATAGTAGAACGGTGAGAATAGGTCTTTGAGGTCAAAATACTTTGGTACTGATTTACCTTTGCCGTTAATTAGTGTTACCTAGATACACATGCTTCCACACACGTCACCTGGTCATATAAACTTGAGAAATCAATTAAAATTAAAGATAATTTTTTTAAGTTGCAAGTCTCAGAATCTTTCATATGTACAGGTACATTGTGAATCCAAATTAGAAGCTACACTATGCCTTCTTTTTTATCAATTTTATCTGCCACTGGGCTTTTTTCAGAGGAGCTACTCATGGGACAAGTGTGTGACAAACACTTGAGGACATTGGACTCCCTGGTCTCTGATTCTCCTCCATGCCTTCCATTGACTTTCCATCATCTTGAACTCAGAATCAAGACCATCTTTCCCTCCTTTCCCCCATAGGGCTTAATACATGGTGGGCTCTTGGTCAGTGCTTACAGAATTAATTACCAGTTGCAAAAGAATTTGGGGCTCATAGTGCAGCCTTTACTTCAGCTTAGGAGAAAAAAAGAGAGAGAGAGAGAGAGAGAGAGACAGACAGACAGACAGAAAGAAATAAAGCCAGATGCCACATTGAATTTAACAAACTTGCCAGTTGGCTTTGATTGCTTACAAAGGAAAAGCCAAATAAAAAAGGGAGTGGAATTTACTTCAGTAAACAGCATTTTGTAAAGAGAAAGAACTCAATCTCCTCCGGGAGGGGCGGTCTCACTGCTGCTACAATCAGAAAACATTTACAAACAACCACTTGGTTAAAGAAAACAACATGTTCCAACAACAGAACTGTGGATTTGCTTTGGGCATTTGGTATGTGTGAGTGTGTGTATGTGGGTGTGTTTTGGAAGGAGGGCAGGAGGAGATAGACTTGCATACATTTCATCTTTATGCTAAGAACATTTGCTATTAGCATTGGAAAGTGAAAGGTTGATATATGCAGTACATTTAAGCACTAAGGAATTTTACACCCTATATTGCCAAATAATCCTCAACTGGCAGATGAGGAAAAGAAGTCCCAGAAAGGTTGAGTGGCTTTGGTAAGAAATAGATTCTAACCCTGTTTTCTTCCTCCCCTTCTCCCTTTTGCCTAAGGTTCTTTCTCCAATATGCTACCTCTTAAAGCACAGGAACATTTTAAGAAATGGTTTACAAAGCCAGACTAAATAGATAATACCAGCTATAGTAAAACCAACAAACACAAGAAATGGCAGAAGTCAAACAGAAGAGTTGAGTGTTTGTCCAGGTAAGGAGTTAAACTCTAAAGCAGAATCGCATACACAAGTCCAAAGAAAATCTAATCATATTGCTGGGAGATATTATAAACCACTACAGTAATAATAGCTCTGCCTAACAACTGACATTTACGGAGTCTCTGTATGCCAAGCACTGTCGTGAACACCTCCATCCTCCATCTTATTCAATCATCACAGATTCTCTCTCTGCAGGAAAGGCAGCACCATCACCATTTTAACAATGGGCAAATGGAAGGTTAGGAAGCCTAAATAAGTAATGAGCAAGGTTAGAGCTGAGAAGTAAACATGTTAGGCTGTGAAGAGGGATCCATCTGGTTCTAAAGCCCTGAATTGTTCTAGCAGCCAAAAGGAATGACAGGAAGCCACTTATGCATTATGATACATGTCAATTTTTACATATCTAAAGAAAATACTCATTCCTTACCTATCATTCCTTATCTATAGTGCCCAGCATTTGTCAGTCACTACGGTCAGTGCTAAGGATGAAACAATAAATTAGACTCTGCCTGGGCACTAGAGGTAGGATCCAGGAAGGGTAGGGAAGACAAGATAAGCATTATTATGTGGGCCATAGGAGAGCACTATGTGGGCCTATTATACTCAGTTGGGAGTTCCTGGACGGGTACTTGGAATTGATGGCATTTGAGGTGTCCTTGAAAGAGGAAAGGGGTTTTCAAAGGAGAAGCAGAGAGAAAATGCTATTCCAGACACAACTGAAGGATTACAGAGCAATGGGAGTGTGTCACGGGAAAGCATTCACTGGAACGTGGCTGGAGCAAGAATAGTCTAGAGGTAGAGGGCAATGAATTTGGAAAACCTGAGGATCTTGAACTTCAGCTGAGCAATTTGAATTTCACATTGTAGGTAATGAGGATGGGATGTAATAGATTCCATTGAAGACATGTGACCCTAGAAATGACCCAGTTGAAACAGGAATTAACCCATAAAAAACATGAGTTAAAAGAAGACAATCTTTTCTAGACAGATCTATGTTAGAATTCTAGCTCTGCTATCTACTAGGTGTATGACCTTTGATAAGTTACTCACTCTCTGAGCCTCAACTTCTTCATTGGTACAATGGAAATGATAAGAAAGTCTAGCTCACAAGACTGTTGTGAGGGTTAAAGAAAAATCAACACAAAGCTCTTTTGAAAGTGCCTTACACATGTGAACTATTATTCACATGGTGGGTCCTGATTTACATAATGTTTGGTTTCTCAGTGGTTTGTGGTAATCAATGTCAAGGTCTTTTTTCCTCCAAAACATGCCCCCGGCTATTGTACACAGAATTCATGTAGGAGAAAGGAGCACTGGTTTCAGAGAGATGCAGGCTCAGTTTCTGATTGTGACTCTCCCAGTTGTTGGAGCCTAAATTAAATGACTTTAAGCCAATTATGACCCCTCTCTTTCAACACAGTAGGTAGTGTGGAGCTGATAATCAGCAATTATTGGTGCCCTTCTCTTCCTTTCTAGGCCTGGTGTTGCCTGAGATTCTATCAAGTCACTAAACTTCTCTGGCCTCAGTTTTCTATTTAGGAAAATGGGAGTAATGAGCTGTACTGCGTTCTTCCTGGGATTATACTGAAGGTCAAATAGAAGATGGGATAACATGGACTAATTCTTTGTAAACAGAATCTCTTTACAAATATATAGGATCATTACTATAAATCCAGACAATGTTCAAATGGTTCCACTGAAATTTTGAATTGCTGAGGCAAAAAGGAGTTAATATTTGGAGTGGCTACATGAGCTTCAAGGAAGAATAACAATGAAACTTTCAACTCCTGGCCCAATAATAGTGAAAAACGGTTTACCTTTATGAGCCTATTCATTGCTACCTTGTGAAAACAGGGCTAAATGCTATAAAATGAGGCCAATTAAATCTACACAATTCTGTTTCCTGCCTCCCATCAATTTCACCTCTTTCTCCCTCTCTCCCAAATAATAGCCTCTCCTCCAACACTTCTCATCATGATGAAGTCTTACATCTGTGAAGATCATAAAACACCCAATACACATTGGAAAAAAAATCCCCCTCATACACACTGAGACGCACATACAACATGCACACACACAGGCACATCAGCACACCCCTTCCCAACAGTGTCTTTAAGAAAGGAAATAGCCAGTTGGAAAGAGCTGATTTAATGGAGTCACCGAGCAACCCTGGTGACATGGCCATGCCCGTTTCTTGAATCTTTTCCACATGTTCTATACACCAAGACACATAAGCTCAGTCTAGAATCAGCCCTGAATGGACATTTATAACTTAAACATCCTTTGACAAAAGAAAATATTTATTTCAAGAGACTGCAAAAGTTACTGACCAAAGGGAACTTCCCTTGTTTTTTGTTTTTTGTTTTTGTTTTGTTTTTTCCTATCATGGGGACATGCCTGGATTGAGAAATATTACATTTCTTTTTTTTATTTTACTTTTTCTCCTTTGAGAACAGTGTGAAAAAGAAATACCTGGGCTATGTGGCAGAAAAAACACTGGACTTAAAGTGAAGCCACTAGAATTCAAATACTGATTGTATTCTATATAAGCTATGTCACATGGTGTGAGTCACTTCTCACCTGTAATACAGGGTAACAATGCCTACCTCCCAGGATTGTTTGGCGGCTCAGTGAAAGTAGTCTGGAAATAAAAGAGCCTTTTATATTTTTAGTATTGAATAAATATGAGTCGTCATCACTCCAAAGGGCAATGAATTAGAGTCAGGAGACATAGGGCTCTGCTATTAAGTAGCTGGGTGACCTTCACAAATAATTTACCTCTTAGAGTTTCATTTTCCTCTTACCACTTAAGAAATATTCACAAAACCTCTCTCATGTGGCAGGTACTGTGAATTACTTTATAAAGTGTTAGTCAAACATAAGGGATAAGCATTATATTATTGACTAATTACTACTGGTTAATTATGTGAATTATACAATTTCATCATTTCAATGTGGTCAATTACTTTATGATCTACATCTCAAGGTTACATTATTCTTTGTGATCTTAATTTCTATTTTAATTTCTATTTTTCCAGGTTCTGAATATTAAATATTTTAAATTTCTACTTTCTTATTCTAGCATTGCCATACTGAGCAAGCTGCTGTAAATACTTTGAAAGATAAAATATGATGATGACATATAATGAAATAAATAATAGCAGAGGGAAATGTTCCAGGATTAAAATTCACTGACCTTGCCTAGGTAAATCTGATGTCGTTCTCTGATTACCCAACTTCAAACCCATCCTAATATGAAGATTAAAATAGAGATATAGAGATGCTTGCTTTTATAAGATTAGAAAATGTAAAGAAAAAAACTAAAGAAAGATGTCACTCTGGGAAGGTTGCTATAATTCGTACACATTGTAAATAACAATATCAGCAGTTTTCCTAATAATTAGTTTTAAAAATGAAAGGAAAGTATTAAAATCAGATTGCTCTTCTGAACACTAATGATCGGGTGGTAACTCCCACCAGGAAAGAAGGGCTTGACTGGCCAAAGGCACCTCGTTTTGTAAACATCTACAATGCAACAGACACTGTAATAAGTGTCTTACAGAAACTAACACATTTAAATCCTCACATGCTTACAGAGGAGTTGGCACCATTCCTCTTCACAACTCGCCCAAGTCCATATGGCTATAAAATTTAGACCCCAAATTTTCCAGCCAAATTTGCACTATCTTCTCTTTCAACCATGCTGATTCCATTTGTATTCCTTTCTAACATGGCTGACTGTTAACACTGGCAACAGCCTCTGCCACCGTGTTATGATGTCCCTGAAATATGTGTGAGTCCAAAGGGGGCACAGTACACTCACTTCACATTCTCATCCCTTTGCATCAGATCCTGATTCATAGCTGTTCCACAGAAGCCACATGATGGACAGAGTAGGTTTCATAAAAGAATCAGCCTGAGCCTCAGTGTATGCTCTATCCTGAGCGAAGAGGAGAACGTTTTTAGTAGAACGTTTTTAGTTGTGCTTAGGAAGAACTGTCTTCTGTTTTAGAAGCTTGTATTATGAGACAACTCAGGTTGATACAATGTAAGGAGCACAGAGCTTCGTTATAAAGGTATTAGTTGAAACCCAGGCTCCATAGCAGCCCTATTCAATATTACTTTACTTAATATTACAATATTACTTTCTGCAATGATTTAAATGTTCTATGGCTGTGCTCCAATATGACAGTCACTAGCCACGTGTGGGAATATATCACTTGAAATGTGGCTAGAGCACCTGAGAGACTCAGTGTTTAATTTTATTTAGAATTAACATTTAAGTTTCAATGGCCACATGTAACTAGTGGCCCTGGGTCAGACAGCACTGTGCCGTTGCTGCCTAGCTGTGTGGCCTTAAACAAGTCATTTTATTTCTTTGAGCCTGATGAGATCACTCACTTGTTCATGATCCTGCCACCTCACAACTTTTGGATTGACAAAGTGAGAAAAAAATGAGTACCTAACACAGAACCTCGCACTTAATAAGTACTCAAGAGACTTCAGTTGAATCTGAAAATATAAATCTCATAACAGTCCAAGAGAAATGCATGTTAAAAGTCTAAGCCTGGATTTTTCTCCAGAATTGATTCCTTATGATTGCTTTGTTCATCCAAACCTCATTTGCCTGCCAAGAATGACCTCTGAGAAAACGAGGGCTGAAGACAGCCATGCTAGTTATAGGACTGTGAGCAAAATCTCTAACCCTGTCTGCCCTTCCTCCTCTTGGAGCTCAAGCTTTTTTTTTTCTTTCTCCAGGTGGTAATTTGGGGGATATCTGAAAGTGAGACATCTGATGTAGCCACAGATCTTTGAGAGCTCTGTTGAAAATTTCTCTTCTCCTCAACTTTTAAACACATTGTTTTTAGGAAAATTCGCCCATCTGGTTCTGATTCATTTGCACTTAACTCATCAGAGGGCAGTGTTGTAATACCAGATTGACTTGTAAAAAGTTCCAATTCATATATCTCCCAACGTCTTTCCTTAGAAACAGGGGAATGGGTTTAGTCAGCAGACGGACAAGGCACACTCAAGATGAAACACAGGGCCCGACATGGCAGTTCCAGCTCTGCTACAAACTCTGTTTGCCCTGAGATGTCCCTAATTTCTGGGGTATGGGCCTCCCTTCCTGGGAAATGAGGGTTTCAACTGAGTGGCAACTCAGTTCCATATGAACTGATTAAAAATAATTCTGTGATATGGTGAAGCCCACTATTTTTACAAAGGACACTGTTGTCACCAAGAAATTACACAAAATTGGACAGGTTAATAAAAGAAATTTAGAAGATGTTTTGTGTTGACAAAAAAAAAAAAAGGAAATGTAGTCACTGGAAATTCACATGAGTTCAGGAAAAATCAAGTAATCCTAGATTAGCCTTGTTCTTTACTTGATAAAATCATGAAATTACTAGACCAGGCCTACTATTTGAATAGCTCTACATTAAACAAGGTCTTCTAGCATGGTCTGATAGATAAAACACAATGAAACTGGATGGTAGTATAGTTTAAATGGCAAATCTAGGGCTTAAATGTACTGTAGTCTGACCAGAAACCTGCTCCTTTTGCACTAAACTATGTTGTCCAACAATGATTACAAGGCTTCCTATGATTGGTATTCAGTCTAAGACAGAGATGCTATGGGGTGGATTATTGCATCAAGTAGGAGTTGAGTTGGTGACCAAATGGTCCCTTTCGAGTCAAGAGCCAATGCCAATAATTGCATAAATGAACTGCAGGATTCCTTAAGTATTCATTTTAGCCAGCATTCTTATGATTCCATTCTTAAGTCCTGAGGAGTTATTTGCAAAACTCATTGACTACCCATGTAATCACTGTTGAGATAATTTCATCCTTGGTTCAATAATCTCTTCCACGATAACAACTCCCAAATTATATCTGCAGACCACATTTTCTTCTTATTTTCTGTCTCATGTACAACTGCCTCCTTAATATCTTTACCTGGATGTCTTTCAGGCATCTCCAACTAAATATGTCCAAAATTAAACTTAACACTCTCCTCCAACATCCCTTCCTCTTCCAACATTCTTATCCTCAGTAACGAGCCATGCCACCTACACAGCAGATCCAAAGACACTAGATCAAGAGACATCAAGTTCAGCCACTGCAAGTCTCTCAGCTTTTTCTTGGACTCTTATTGTGAATCCTGAATCCTGAGGTTTAGAACATTTTGAGCTAAGTGGAATCTAGATCTGTCTTATTATATCTCCTACTCATTGGACCTGCCAACAGTAAAAATATTATCTTCTATGGGCTTTGAGTTGTTGATTCAAGTTCCTTCTCGAGTAGACATTTTTCCATTAGACCATGAGGCCTGGAGAAGGGACGAAGCACATTCTGACATTCTGTATTTCTAGCACAAAGTGGTACAACAAAGGAAAATATTCTGTTCTCTACATCCTCCTGAAATTTCTTAATACCTTCATTCTAGCATTGTCACACAAGCTATAATTATCTATACTATTATTCTTCATTAGTCTGTAAGTTTCATCTTATTTTTCATCTTTGCTATCTTAGCACTAAGCTCATAGCCTGACACTTAGGAAGTGTTGAAAAATATGTAAAAAAATGAAAAAAATCATTAAATCAATTCATAAATAAAAAATAAAGAAATAAATGAACTAATGAGGCATTTAGTCCTCCAGCCAGCTCTAGCAAGCCCTGAATCTGCTTCATCCGCAGATGTCTAATCACATCTACTTACTTTCCTCCACCTGATAGCCCAGGCAGGACTCAGAAAGAAAGCTTCGTGAAGAGCTTAATGTTCTGTGGAAATTTTACACTAACAATCAACACCCAGTCTGACTTCCAGGACTATCTTTTTCTCCTCTCTCTCCCTGTCAAAAGTCATTTGTACCATCTTTTTCTTCTCTCAGCTAATCCATTGTTATGATAATGACTTCAAACACTAAGCATTGCTATTAAGGGCACTGAGAAAATGTGTTTTTCTCATCAGTCTTGATGAAATAGTTTCCACTGTCTGTTTCCCTTTCAGATAGCAATCAAAATCCGGGCGCAACAATAAAAAATAAAGTTCAAATTCTTGTCCAATATAGAATCTAAAACTTGTCCTTGGAAAGCAGCACCAAGGGAATTTAGTCACAAATGCTCTTCACTTGGCCCAACCCATTACTGTTGAATAGAGTGCTTTGAAGGATCCGTTTCTGAGAGCCGATTTCCCTATTCTTCTCCTTTAGTCTTCCCAGAAGGCCAAAATAAAAGACCTTTGAAGAACGTGATTCCTTGGAGACCTCTACTTGGGTTGTTAAGGCCTAACACTAGCCTGTAAATCTCACTGTCATCTTTTTCTACATCCTCTGACTATAGCTCCCTAAGCTCTGACTGCATCATTCCCTGAGCTCTTCACTCCCTCTGATTGATTGACTTTGTATCACCAAGTCAATACCTATCATTTACTATCCACACCATGCCCCATTATTTACTAGTTACATGACCTTGGACAACTCTTTCACCTCCCAGCCTCAGTGTTCCCATTGATAAAACTATACTCACCTGCATCTCACAGGATACTTGTGAGGTTAAAATATGTAATATGGCAGATACTACACGGGAATTTGTCCTGAACTGTTTGAAGAACAATAGATTCTCCTCCTACCTTTTGATCTATTCATCCTCTGACCTTTTATAACACTAGTACAATGCAAACATATAATTCATAGTAAGGATGGCCTTTTGAGAGTCATCTGAAAATTCCCATTTCAGATGCTCTGTACATACACACACAGACATATGCACACAACACAACATACACACAATACAGACACATATACACCATACTACACATACACATCACACTGCACAATACACACCCACTCATGTGCGCACGCACACACACACACATCATAAAATGGTCATTTGGACCTATGACATTTCAAATTCCAAGGATGGCTTGTCTACCCTGCCCTTTTCTTCTCTTGTGATTTGGCCTTTATAACTAGGAAAACAGCCCTGGTGTTCAAAGGAAACACTGTGGAAAACATCCTAAAGAAAAGGGATTTGTTGTTTTTCTAAAGCCTTTTGTTCTTTAGTGAGCCTAGCCCCTATTCTCATGCCCAGTGGTGAAAGTCATTAATAGGTAACTAATAAGTAACATATATACAGAACATTCACCCTCTATGAGGCACCACACAGGTGAATTACTTGCAGAATACATTTAACCCTTACAACATACCTATATACCTGCAGCTATTAAGCAATCAATTTGTAGGGGAATTGCCATTCTCAGACACTCTCCACCATCAGGGATCCACCCAATAGCCAGGCTTTCCACTCCAGCCTCTCTCACTAGCAATTAGAAGAGCAATTGTACCTTAAGCTGAAAGTGACCAATGATAAACCAGACGAAGGTCACTGTAAGTGTCAATCTTACTGTGTTTCATTCATAAATGATCCCAAAAGAAACAGGTGGGCATTCAGGGATCAGAGGCCTTGGATGTCTATGCCATCTCATCATACTGCAAAAATGCTAATGTCTGTGTTGCTAATGCTCCACATCTCTCAGCAGCTTACAATCATTCTAGAGCCCATGAAATGTCTGATGCTATTGGCTCCAAACTTGAATTGGTGAACATAGTTTTGTTTCTCAAAGCATAAAGCAATTTCTGTAGAGCACAAACCAGCTGTTCTCTGCCAGCCTATCGTTGACCATTAGGTTGACGGAAAGTTGTGAACTTATGCTGGCAAAGGTGCAGCACTAACAATCCACCCATGTTATTAGACATTATCAGGGTAGGATAGTCCCAGAGATTTATGGAGGCATTGGGTTCCATTAAGTAAAGCAACTGGAATTTCAGTGATATCATTTAGGGAGAGGGCTGTCTCCTTTGGGACAACTTAGCCATGTAGATAAAATCAAAAACTGCTCTTTCCCCCATAAATAATATATAGAGAGCACATGTATCCATAGCATATATATAACTCCTGAAGTTCCTAGAAAGTATGAGACTTTGAAGGGGCTGGCTCCTGATAGGTTCAGCATTTTCTATTCCTTGTTCCATCTCAATGCTTAGTCAGATACTCTAATCCACTTTCTCCCTTTCATTCACATGGTTGGCAGTTTTCAAAGTGCTTTCAGGTTCATTATTTCATTAGTCATTCACAATGACCCTGAAGGGTTATCATTTGTGTTTTCCAGATGTGGAAACTGTGGGTCAGATAGGATAAGTAACTTACCAAATATCTCACAGCCCACAGTGGCAGAGATAGAACTATATATATTTGTTCAATGTTCAACCACTGCCTCCAGTCAGACCAGATTTTTATCTGTAACTTGGTACCAATAAACATTCTGGAGGATGAACCAGAAGAATCAAGAGGGTACTTTTGAGACATTGCTAGATTTCATTTCTTTCCACATGCTGAAGCTTTGACTCCAATTCATCTTTAAGTCTCAGTTCAATGTTTTTCCTGACACCCTTACCTAAGTTAGAGGTTTCACTTTTTTATGTTTCCATAGCATATTGTTCTTCTTATTTACTTGCCATGCTTACAATTTTTTAATTGCTATTTTCTTTGCTAAGATATAAGTACCATGAAGGCAGGGATACTATTTAGCTAGCTAGCACAGTCTCTAATACTTTAGACACTTAATAGTATAGAGTGAAAGAACAAATCATTCCCTCTCATGGAGAAGTCTGGAAAGGGCCAGAGAGTGTCAGCCCAACAATGAAAAGAAGACTTATCAGAGGTAACCAGAAAATAGGTACAAAAACATATCCAAGAGATCAGTAGCTTGTCAATCAATGTAAGCCACTTGTAGTTATGTCTAAATTGGGGGCTAGATCCAGGAACAGAACCAAAGGCAAGGGAAGAGAACCCAGAGCCTGTTTCCAGCTGGATGGGTCACAAGATGCTCCCTTTAGGGGCTGGAGACTGGTATCCCAACATCAGGACCAGGAAAACAAATTTCACAGCTTTTTTCAGGATTATTTAGTTAAAATAGACATCTCTGTACTTTGATAAATACCTTCCTTCTTTTTGTTTTCCCAACCATTTCACATTGTAGGTGACAAGGAGCTGTAGAGATAAATGTACTGGTGGAATATCATGACAGAAGTGTGCTTAAAGTGTATTAGTCTGTTAGAACAGGCGGAGATAAGCCACATAAGAATTAGGGGACCAGCTAAATGCTAACAGATAAGAGAGAACTAAGAGAACAAGCATTACAGTAGTGAAAATTAGAACAGAATGAACAGAATTGAAATATATGACAAAGGTATACTCAACTGAGCTTGGTAATTGGTATGATATTTAATAGCATCTCCTTTTGACCTGATTTCTGTTTACTAAGTACTTTTATATCCTTTACCTCATTTGAGCTTCATACGAAATTGTGTGTTAAATAAGGAAACAGGCTTGAGAGGTGACCTGCCCAATCACATATGCTGGGAGTAGTTGGACTAGGGCTGGAGTCCATGCTTCCTGACCACCATCTCTGAGCCCTCCAAACAGCATCAGACCATTGTGTAACCTGGAGTTAGGGTTACAGGAATGGCTCACCTCACTCTTCCAGGATCAAGCCGTCTTTGACCTTATTTATGTATTATATTTATGTAAATGAACATGTATAGCATGCATTTCCCAGAAGAGAGTTCAGGTGGTTCCCATCAGCTCTGGGAGTCTGATAACAGCTTGAGCAACTGCTGCAGCAGAGACCCCAGTGCCTCACAACAGGCTTCTTTCCCTGTGAATCACACCTGATTTTCATCTTTATCATTTTTTCCTGATTACTGTAAAAATTCTGGGGTCATTGTAAAATATCCAAATAAAAAATTTTTTAAAGATAAAATGCTATTTACTCTATTCCAACCTACTTTTTCATTTGATAATATGAAACAAAAACACTCACTAACATTGATGGAGGCTCTAATAATTGTCAGGCACTAGGGGAGGCACTTTTATATACAGCATCTCATTTAATCCTGACAATAGTCTCAGACAAGGCTGCTATTTCCTCTATTCTACAGATAAGGAAACTAAGATTCCCAGAGAGAAACTCGACCCAGTTTACAGGGCTGTTGAGTAGCAGAGACAGAATTCTGGGCAGGTCCTAAGATTCCAGAGCCTACACACCTAACCATAACCATATTCCAGGAATATCTTTCTAAGCCAGACAAAGTCAATCATGTCTGTTTCTTAAAAAAAAAAAAAAAAAAAAAAAAAAAAAAGGTTGTTATCTTCTTAGTCCCCTAAATGTTTCTTGGGTTTAGTTAACAAGAGTTGAGAGGCCAATCTACAATTTATTCTTTTTAAAAGTCACATCTTTCAAGTAGGTTTAAATAGGTTCTTTCCTATCTACTTGCTGAGCCAGAAATCCTCATAGTTATGCCCTCTTATCTATGATAGACAAAGCACTTGACCAAAACAGGAAGCTTCGACTTTGGGTTAGGTCCTGGCTACGCTATCAACTTACTGAGTGGTCTTGGGCTAGTACCCTCTCTCTGCATCTCAGTATCCTCATACTTATGATGAGAAGTTTGAGTGGTCTCTGAGGACCCTTCCAGTTCTGACCTACTATAACATGTCTCTCATTACTTCCTAAAATGTGGATAAGCTTATTTTATAAGATCATTTATTTACAATAAAATTTAAACATTCACAGTAGTATTCAGAATAGTAGAATGGCTGAGGAAAGGAGATGGAGGGTGTATTAATATCCTCTGGCTGCTGAAACGATTGATCACAAACTCAGTGGTTTAAAACAACAGAAATGTATTCTCTCAGTTCTGGAGGCCAGACTTTGAAATCAAGGCGCTGGCAGAGTTCTGCTCCCGCCAGACTCACTAGGGAAGAATCCATTCCTTGACTCTTCCAGTTTCTGATGGCTGCTGGCATTCTGGGCTTGCGACTACATCGCTCCAACATATTTCCAGTCTCGGTAGTCATATTGCCTTCTCCTCTAGTTCTATGTTGAATCTACCTCTGCCTTTCTCTTATAAGGACATTTGTGATTGTACTTAGGACTCACCTAGATAACCCAGGCTATCTCTAGATCCTTAACTTAATCACATTTGTAACAACCCTTTTTCAAATAAGGTTACATTGTAGATTGCAAGGATTAGAATCTGGTATCTTTGGGGGCCATTGTTCAGTCTACTACAGAGGGGCACTGAAACCCCATTTCAGTTGCTTTATGATGACACTCAAGTTAATCTCTCAAGAATATCACCATGAGCAACAGAGGTAAATATAAACACACTGTTGTTATTTGATAGAGGGGTGAGGGGGAAGCAGAAAAAAAAGTCAAGAGAGGCTAACTGTAGTGGGATTGTTGTGTAATGGAGATAATGTTCACTACCTGAAATGATATAATTGTGTCATGCTGAGTAGCTTAAAGGTTGCACACAAGCAAGCCAGGATGGGACAATCAAAGGGCACTAGAGTAATTTTAGATTAACCGTTTGTTGTAAAATCAAACAACTTCTTGGTGCCAGAGCACTCCTTTTCTGACCCATCCAATTCCCTGCAATACAGGGAATTATTTTAAGGAAAAAATAAGCCACATTTTCCATCCCCACCAGTACTACACATCTGCTCCTTAAAATACCATATGAGATTTCTCAGCTCACTTTTTCTCTTGCAAATTCAGTACTTCAGGAAATTTTCTTCAAAGTCAAGGTCCAAAGGATAGTTTAGTAAATCTAAACATGTCTACCTTCTCGGAAATTTTCTAGGGAATTTGGATTCAACACTGGATTCTACCAGTATTAACTGAGTGCCTTTGGTTAAGTCATGGCTTACTCATCCACTGAGAGACTGGCCCTTCTCAGCTACTTAATCTTTCCCCTCATTTAGAATAATCTTGAAAATGTCTTATGTCGACTTCTAAATTGTGAACTCTAGATGGCAGGGAAAATGTCTTGAATAAAATAATGGCTAATTCATTGAAACACGTGTTCCCTCTAGCACTCAATAAAGACCCTATAAATCATGAAAATTATTCCTGTTTTAGAGATGAAAAAGCTGAATACTTAGAAAGGTTAGTTGACTATCTTAAAACTGTACAATCAACCAGAGAAAGAGAATTCAGGATTTACACCTTATCTGAGTCCAGGCTTTATACTCTTCCCCCAAAATGATGCTTCCTCCCTTATCTCGAGCACCCAGTACAGTATCTAGAACATGGGGAATATGGGAGGAAATAGTTTATGGATAAGAATAAATTAAGGAATGGAAAATGAAAGAAAAATTGTATTTACACTAAGCATGAGCTATGCCACCTCTGGAGTGTTGGAAATCTCGAGGTTCGTGTGTGAGAGAGGGCAAGCAGAGGAATATTGAGAGGGGCAGTGAGATACAAAATAAAACCTTGCAAAGTACAACTTTTTACACTTCTCTCAAAGCAATTTTCATAGGTATTGTTTCATTAGATTGTTACATCTGGGATGTATAAAGTGTCGGAAGTGGATTCCCACTTTTAGTAATAGAAATACAACCTGAGATATTATGTAACTACAATTCCTAGATAGTAGAGCCAGGATTAAATTCAGTGCTTTTCCCACTGGGCAGCATGCTCTCTCTCGCCATAGACTCTCCTAGTAGGACACAAATTCCTTACCTATAGTCTACTTAAAGGTTCTGAGGCCAGCAGCCTTCCACTAGCCCCCTACAAGAATCATGAGTACACACACACACACACACACACACACACACACACACACACTTCCTTTTCTATACCTGCAGTGTCCTAGGGGTGAAGAAATAAAGATGAGAAGCCTGAGGAAGGAACAGAGAATCTGTAAAGGGCACAAGGAACCAGACTAATGACATCGTCATCACAGCTTTCCCAGAAGGTCTCGAGAACTTTTTCCAATGGGTTCTATAAGCAAACTCTACATGTGTATATATTTCTGGGTGTGACTAATGACCATGACATAAGAAAAGTCATAGATCATCCTCTATAGGCATGGTATCTCTCTGTAAAGCTTAAAACGGACGTAGATGAACACCTAGCTCCCCGATCCTCTTGTTGTGGACCATGAGCCAATTTCTCTCACTTCATTTATGAAGGAGAACCACAGAATGATTTTCAGAATGAAGGCGATCATCAGTACAAAGTGTCTAACACAGATCCAAGCAAATAATTATTCTTTAAACTATTCAAAGAGGCTGCTTCTTATATAAAATGGATACATTTACATATTTATTTTTTGCAAATGTAACAACTTCATTGCATTAGTTCGAACCTCTAGTAAGTCACAAGTTATGAGTTAATTAGTTATAAGCTTTTTCAGGTTATAATCTTCATGAGGACAAAAATATTTTTCTTTTTTTAACACTTTAATCTCAATGTAAGATACAATGTTTGCCACATAATAGGCTGTCAATGAATATAGTAGAGAAAGTTGAAAATAAACAATGCATTGGACTAAGTAAAAATATCAGTATAGCTGACTACAACTTTTACTCATATGTTGTAAAGGCGGCTTCAAAAGAAGCTCTTTGAATGTTTATTCTAATTTGAAATTCATCTTTTGCTCCAATTGTAGAATAATTAAAAATGATATGGCTTTTGCCTAACACCAAGAAATTACTTATAATTTTGTGTAATAAATTTATAATTGCTAAATGATCATACAATCATGTACACCAGATATGTGGTGGACATTTGTTGTTTTGCCTATTCAGTTTCCTTTCCTTTAGCATCTGGGTGGGTCAGACCAGTTTTCCTTTGAGAACTTCCTTGCTCTAGTCTCAGTCCAGTTCATCCAAGGAGGACTGATCCCTGCTCCTGGCTCCAGGGGTGGCTATGTGACCCTCCAATGAATGAAAGTACAACAGCACCCTGGCCACTAAATTGGCCCAGAGGTGAGCAGTCCCAGGATTTGAGTTAGACCAGCAGTCCCCAACCTTTTGGCACCAGGGACCGGTGTTCCTATGAGAATCTAATGCCTGATAATCTGAGGTGAAGCTGAGGCAGTGATACTAGCGCTGGGAAGCGGCGGCAAATACAGATGAAGCTTCACTTGTTGGCCCTCCATTTACCTCTGCTGTAAGGACTAGTTCCTAACAAGCCATGGACTGGTACCAGTCCATGGCCTGGCACCAGTCCATGGCCTGGCAGTTAGGACCCCTGTGTTAAACTATGAGAACAACGTCTCTGTCCTCCATTTGAAATTACCATGTATATTGGCCATGTAAAATATGCCTGATTTGAAGATGTCAATGGCCATTTTGCTGCCACATGAATTTGCTTGAGAATGAAGCCGGTCAGAGAAAAGAGGGTCAAGACAAGGAGTGAGGCAGGTTGCTTAAGATAATCTGGGTCCAGCCAATGCAGATAAGTAAGCTAATAAAGTCCCCCTTTGTTTTCTTAAGTCAGTTTCAAGGGTTTCTTTCTCAAAACATCAAGAGGCATGTCTAATACAAATGATCACATCAAAATCACGACAGTTCAAGAACAATTAATAGGAGAAAAATATAAAATTAAGATAATTCTATCTATTAATTATTTTAATATGTAGGATAAGATTATTATCACTCACTTTTCAAGAAAAACTAATGTTCATTGAGCACGGTCAATATTTATGAGGACCTACTATGTGTTAGATACTGGGCCAGGTCCTAACATGGGCATGCTCTGGGCTAGCAATTGATTTTGAGGATTGACACACTGAAAAAATGCCAGTGCATAAGGGCGGATGGATTTTTCTTCAAAGAACCATTAAGTCAGCTCTCCCTTGTGTCTGGTATAAAGCATGCAAATGACTCTAAATGCTTTTATTAAAAAGTGAATTAAAGGTCAGAGGTGAATTTCCCTTAGTCCTTAATTTCCTGTCTGTGGCCAATGGCAGGCAGGAGAGGAGGGAGGGGCCAGGGGCCATGATTTGTTAAACACCAGATGAAGATTCATTGTAGCTGGGAGAGGCTGTACCACAGGACTTGGCCAAGCTGAGCCTAGAGGCTGAAGCTGTGGAGAAATGGTTCCATATTTCTGTGGTCAGATGTTTAACATTGTCAAGGACAGTTGGAAGGAGTTATTAAAAGGGGGGGGGCGGTGATCAGGGCTTATCATTTAAGCAGATGAGGTGCAAGAGTGAGAAACAGATGCTCAAATTTAATTAAACAGACTTCTTGGGATCTAGAATAAATATTTGAATACAATTTTCATTTCTGGGTTTTATTCATTATTATATGTCTTTCGAAACAATACCCTGCCACTGGGTTCTCCACTAAGTGCTAGATTATCAAAAGTCAAGCTGACTTGGGACTGAACAAAAGCTCTGTGACTGGCTATCTCTATGCTTCACTGTACATTACAAAGTCTCTGCTCCTCACTTTCCTCATCTTAAATCAGAATATCAACATCTGCCGTAGAATGGTGTGAGAACTGTGTGATGATGCATGCAGAAGTACCTTTAAAAAACCTTGTACGTAGTAAGAACACAGCGAGTGTTGGCTTTCTTTTCTTCCATTCCTAGTTTCATATAATTCAGCAAACATTGAGGCATTTATTCTGTGGAGCAAGATGTTGGAATGGGACAGACACATGATGGCAGTTATACAGCTGGCGTTTGTATCTTACATCTGTTATTTACCATCCATGAGACTCTGACAGTTTTTCTCCTTCAAGTTCATAGTTTTATTTAATCTTACAGATGGATATAATCACCATTACTTTGTGTACCTCACAGCATTGTTAAAAGGATCAAGTGAATCAGTAAATTTAAAACTGCTTTGAAATAAATATGTACCAAATTGTACATGAAATAAAAAAAACATATTAAAAAATTCAGCCATTAAGTCAGCTGACAAACATTAAAAGTTGATCGATCTTGGCAATGGATTCTCAGATATGACATCAAAAGTACAAGCAACAACAACAACAACAACAACAACAACAAAATAGATAAATAGAACTTTATCAAAATTAAAACCTCTGTGTATCGAAGGACATTATCAAGAAAATAAACAACCTATAGAATATGTAAAAATATTTGCAAATTATATATCTGATGAGTCTAGTAGCCAGAATAGATTTTTTAAGAACTAAAAGAGAGGGAGAGGCAAAGGACTTAAAGAGACACTTCACCAAAGATGTATAAATGGCCAACAAGCACATGAAAAGATATGCAACATCATTAGTCATTAGGAAAATGCAAATTAAAACCACAGTGAGTACCACTTCACACCTACTAGGATGGCTATAAAAAATAATAACAACAGTGAAAAATAACAAATGTTGGCAAAGATGTAGAAGAATTGGAAGCTTTATACATTGCTACTGGAAATATAAAGTGGTTCAGGAGCTGGAACAGGGAAAAATTGCTTTAAGGGGGAAGAAGTTTTATTTTGTAGTGATGGAAATATTTTGGTAATAGAAGTGGTTGTTGCTCAATATTGTGAATGTACTAAATGCCACTGAATTGTTCATTTTACAGTGGTTAATTTTGTTATGTGAACTTCACCCGAATAAACTTTTTTAAAAAAGATTGATAATTCAATAATGTTCAAAAAAGGTTCATCAAAAAATTATTTGCTATCTAAATATTTTTGTTTTTTAAAGCAAATATAGTTGTTATCTCATACTTTTTAAAACAAAACAATAAGTACATCAATAAATCAACTAATAATATTATCTTGGAAAAATAGTTTGTTGTAAGGAACACAGAGAAGACTCCAAATAAATTTTCAAGCAATGTAACAGATTAATTGCCAATGATATCACTGTTTTGTGTCAAACCATTACCAAGTAAAATCAAAAAAATTAAAACTATCCAAATTTGCCAAAAGAGCATGTAATATTATGACATAATGGCAAGAGTTTCCAAAGTATGTTACTTGTTTGTTTATTTTATATTTTGGTAATTCCTGTCGCTGTCTCTACCGAAGAATGTTCTTTCTTTAAATTAAAATTAGCTAAAAACTATTTAAAGAATACTAAGTGACAACATTTATCTCAGCTCTAAAGCTCGGTCAGCTGAAAAAATAAAGTTGAAAAAATTTACAATTAATTTTGTTACTGCTAAATCACGATGAAGACCATTCTAAGTTCATTTATAGTTTTGAAATGTGTTTATATTGATAGGATATTTTCTTTTACATAATGTGTTTTAAAGTTTCAAAGCTTATTTATGTAAAAATATTGCATGTTGAAAGAATGCTATTTGATCATTAATAAAATTTGGCCTATGTGTGTGTATATATATCACTCAGGATCTAACCTATTAAATGAAACTACTCTAAGTGTCTAAAACGGGAGGAATTTAATATAAGAAGCTGGTTGCACAGGTAATGGATGAGTGAGAACCTGCAGGAGACCATGAGGCTCTCAGAGGTTCGCAATGGCTGAAAGTTGCTACTGCTCTTGGACTGGAAGGACAAAGCAAAATGCCCAAGAGTTAGGGTCACCTGGTTGAAACTGGAATTATCATGAACCAGGGGCCGTGGAAAAGATAAAGTGTCAGTTTGAGATAAAAGACAAACAGGGAGATGAAACATCTTGCCTTTTGCCTTTTTCCCACCCTCCAATCTCTCACCAGTCCAGCCCTTGGGGAAACACAGTCAGAAGTTGGCTGGTTGGTACCAGAGCCTAGGAAACAAAGACTTCAGGCACCAGGAGCTTCTGTAACATAAAGGCAATCTGGGAAGAATGAGGAATGGGCCTGAAGATTAGATGGTCAGAGACCAATATAGAGAGCAAAACTAATTAGCCTGTGATGAGTAAGACATTACATGAATTAGAGATATCCAGTCATGTACATTTAGTCTCTGTCCTCAAGGATCTTATCATCTACTTTGGAAAATGGTCTGTCTGATGCTAAACTTACTGGTATATAGTTCACTCTTGGATATAATAAAAATAGCACAGAAAAAATTAATAAAGCACTTTATTCCACAGGTAACAAAAATATTACATATCACTTTACACAGCACTTTCATACACATTATTTTCATTATTTAAATGAAAAAAATTTAACCTTGAAGATTTGCCACGAATCTGAACTTTCCCTGATCCTTGATTCCTCTCTCACCATCAAAGCGTCATGCAGTCTTATCTATTTTCACATCATTATCTCTGAGTTCACTAGGGAGATGGATATAATCTCCTAATATTTATTGGAAGAGGGAAGGAGGAAAATAAGGAAGACTAGCTTACAACTATTAAAGCAATATGAAGTGCTTTGGTTACATTATTTCTTTTAATCTTCACATAATCTGAAGAAATGTCATTTTTATTCCCATTTTACTGGTGAAAAAATTCAGAAATTTAGTCTCGATATTCAGATCTAAAATTTGAATCCAAATCACTTTGAATTCAAAGTTCATTCTCTCAGTTATTATATGTTACAACCTTCCAATGAAGAAGAAATGATATCTATTCATTTTCTACTCCAGTAGATTCTTATGATAAAATGAGATAATACATGTGAACACTCACTGCAAACTCTAAATACCCATGCAACATTACCGTTATTATTCTGTACTTATTATTGTTCAGAACTCCAAATCTCAAGCCATACTTCCAGAGCTAAAATACAGGTTAGTTATACTTGTTACAAATTACCCAACATCTCAATGCCTGATCTTAAATTAGAAGAGAAGGGAAAATAAAACAACTTATATTGAAACTTTTTGTGCCAAGCACTAAAGTAAGCACTTTGTATGCATCTTTTCATTTAATTTTTGCTAAAATCTGCAAGGTAGATATTAGTATCCCCATTTTACAGATAAAGAAATTGAGGTTCAGAAAGCAAAGTTAACTAATATAAGATGTTACGGTTATTAAATATTAAGATAAAATTCAAACTTAGGTTTTTTCTTGCCTGAAAACTCTTTCTAACACATCCTTAAGTGGTTGCCAGGGATATTATCACAAAGAATCCTCATCATATACTGTAATATAGGTATTAACATCCCATTTTACAAATGAGGAAACTGTGGTTCAGAAAAAGCCAATGATTTGCCAGTAGAACAAAATGGAGAGAACCCAAGCTCTGGAGAGAAAGTCCTAGATTCAAATCCTAGTTTTGTTATGTATCAAGTAAGTGACTTGGGTTATTTAATTTCCTTCTGTAGTGTAGGAATAATAATACATGCTTTATGAGGCCACTGTGAGGATCTAAAGAGACAAGACGTGTAAAGTGCCTGCATGGAATGAGTTCTCAAAAATGGTAGCTGCTATACTTTTGTCATCATTATCCAACTTACATTCCTCTTATGAAATTAAATGAAAAAACTGGAAATGGCATAGCATACTACCTGCTACATAGTAAGTATTCAATAAATGATAGCTATTATCTTATTAGCTATCAAACATAGTCTTTGCACTCCCATCTTCTGACTCAAAACCCATAAGAGGCACCCTTGTCCTGTCTCCCCAGCAGGATTTCCTCCATAATAAAACCCTTCAAGTTCATTCAGGTGCAGTCTGATCTCTCCTTCCCTGTAATCTGGTAACCACTGCTATTCCATCTCTCAAGACTTCCACCTCCCCCAGGCTCAGGGCAGAATAACATCCCTGTCCTTCCTCTGAGGGATGTAAGGAGACTTAAATACTTAACGGTTGTAGGGTGCTTTGAAAAGGGAGCACAAAATACCATAAATCCCAAGAATTAATTCATAAAATCAGTGGTGGGCTTGACAATTATATATGTCCTATTTGTTCAGCTGTGAGAATACTGTAGAACGTCAAAGTCTGGAGTGTGGTCCAAATCTCTCAGGACCAAGGATTTCCTGCAACTCTATATTGTCTGTGTTCTCTAAGGCTAGGATTGCAAAGTTCCAATCTTTTAAACACAGCATTAGGAATAGTTGCATTTTATTAATTTTTTTTACAAAATCTCTGCACTCCTCAGATCTAACCTGCATCACAATTGGATTTTGGAAGGCAAATAGAGTGAAAAGCACACACAACTTATAGTTACAAAGCTTTGTTGGAGTTCTGGTTCCATCATTCCCTAACTGGAAGCACTTTGGTTTCTTACATAACCTATCTTTAGTTTTCATTTCCCCCTTAGAAAAGAAAAAGCTAATAGTAATCTAGAAATTCAGGCTGTTATAATAAACTAATGAGATAATGCTTACATATTAATTCACCAGAAGTTTACTCAGTATCTTATTTTGTGCCAGAATTATTTGGCAATAGCCATTAGAAAACAAATTTAAAAATAATTTTCCCTTCATAGAAAATTAAAAACAGAAGAATAGTTGCCATGATTAGTATCACCTTAAGAATCTATTACGCCTTCTCAGAGATTTTGATTCACCCTTATCTGATTACTGGGAATGCAAATGTATTATCTGTACCTAAGTTCTTGACTCATGCTCTGTTTTTTAGGGAACCCAAACTATAACATTAAAAATTTGCAAAACACCTTTATGCGGGATTATCTCATTTCTACCTCAAACTACCCAGAAACGCAACTGCTCATTATTAATTTACATTCAACCCTAGCACTGATCATTATTAAATAGCTGATGGTGAATATTCATTCATTCAACAAATATTCCCCAAGCAGCTACTCGTCCTCGGGCATTGTTCAGGAAGTTAATTTCCTACTCTAGCATTTCTGACACTTTTTAATACCTGGAATTTCATCTTTGCCTTTTATATTTTCAAGCTCTGAGATTTAGTTGACCTTTGAAGCCATCTCATTCAGGCTTTGACCCAACACAAAGTCCACCTAGAGCACTCCTGACCATGGTCAGCCTTCACTTGAACACTTCTAATAAAGGAGCAATCACTTCCTCACAGAGATATTCTTTAGAATATCCTGTATCATATTCAGCTAATATCTTCCTGCTGTGTCTACCACCCACAAGGTCTGGTTCTGATCTCTGTTGCTTCACAGAATGTCATCTTTCACTTCCATATTATTTTTACAGAATCATAGCATTTGAGTATTAAGTGAAACTCAATAATCTTCTATAATACCCTCGTTTCAGAAGAGAGTATTGAAGCAAACTGAACATTAGTGAAATGCCTGGAGTTAAAACCTCAGTTCTAGGCCAATGTTCTTGCCACAACAGCATGTGGGCTCTCATCCATCTTGATTAATTTACTCAATACGCTAGCCACTTGTGCACACTCCACATGTGTGTTCTTCCTGTTGTTTCCACTGACAACTCTTAGCTTTGACAAGTTTTATTAAATAAACAAAGATTTATGGCTTTAATGTGCCTTATTAAATACTCAGTTGCTTCTAATCAAAGTCACAAAGTTATTAAATCATTTTGTTAGTTTCTATCAAAACCATGTTTTTTTTTTAATGGAAGACCAACTTATCACTCATTCAACAAATGTATATTTAATATATACCATGTGTCAGGCATTACTAGGTGCTGAAAGTCACAAAATTGAAGAAGATATGGTGTCTGCTGTAGAAAAGCTCACAGCAACTGAGTTGGGAAGATACATACACTAACCTAGAAGTCAAGAGTGTAGACTCCAATGTCAGAAGGCCTTGAGAGAAACTCCTAGCTCTCCTACTTACTAATTACATAATACTGAAAAAGTTACTCAACAACAGTAGGTCTCTATTTCATCATTAGTAAAATGAGGTTATGTAATATAGTATTGACCTCAGTATATTCTAATGATGATTAATGGTTCAATTATAGCCAACTTTAAATAGTACATAATAACTGTTTAATAAGTTATGGCAATTACTATAGTTATTATAATTAATAAAAATTCTGTTAATTTAGCCAATGTTTATGATGTTTCCTCTGACAGGCCATCTGTTATATATGATCATCATGGATATGAGCCATCCAGATTGCCTTCAAGGAGGAACTTTCTGACTTATCCATGGAGAATGTGATAAATAGACAGCCTCCAGCTGTCAGCAGCATCAAGGTCTCTATTAAGTGGAAGGAGCTGCTTTGCTAGGGTCACATCTTTCTCAGAGAAGCCCATATCTGGAGACAAGGTGAAGTGAGGATATAAAGGTCCAGTTATTTCAGCACAGGTCAGATCAACTCTAATGAGCAATATCCACTCCAGCACTTGTCACCAGTTCTGCCCAGTTTGATTTCTTCCTCTTCTCCATCCTGCTTCCTCTCAAGTGTTGATCTCTAGTAGACATTTCACATTCCAACCTTTAACTCCATGTGTTCCTCCAGAGAACCCCACATAAGATAGTACTGGGCAGTAACTAAGAACATGGGCTTTGGAGCCGCACTGCCTAGGTTTGAATTCTGACCTCTGGGTTCTTTCAGATGAGTCACTTAATGGTATGTAGTCTTGGTTTATGCATCTGTAAAATGGAAATTACATTAATACCTACCTCAGAGAGGTGGTGTGAAGATCAAATGAGTTAATCCATGTTGAATGCTTAGGAGAGTACCAGGCTTTTTCAACCATTCAGCAAATGCTAGTTATTATTTCCACCATTACCATATTCAAGGCCTTGCACCATACCCTGGGGACATGGAAAAAGATCAGGCATGGTGGCCCTTGCCCATGAGGAATTCTATTAAGTGTTACAATAGATGTGTCTGTACAAGAAAAACCTTCTGTGGCTGTGGAGAAGAATATGCTGTGAGAAGATTCATAACTGGGACAAAAATCCTCCAGAAGATGTAAAAAATATGGAGAAAGCAAGTTAAGTACTATTTCATAAAGGAGATGACAGCCATGTGCCGCACAAAGAATGAGGGGAAATTTGAAATGAGATTCAAGTCAGGCCGTGATATCCAGGATACCACAGTTCTGCCGTAAACAACAGTAGACACTAGTCTACAGCCATGCCACCCTGAACGTGGTCAATCTTATCTGATCATGAAAGCTAAGCAGGGCCGGGCCTGGTTAGTATTTGGATGGGAGACCACCTAGGAATACCAGATGCTGTAGGCATAGAAAAATAAATAAATAAATTTTTAAAAATAAATTAAATGAATAAATAAATAAATAAATATGATGGACACTAATAATGTATATTGCTGTCCCCACAGTACATAAAGGGTTTTCACTCCTTTTCTCTTTCTGTCAGCTTTTTCACTTCTACTACCAGGCAATGTCCCTTAAAACCCCAACAATTACATTAACTGCAAGGTCAGATGAAGCCCTGCCACCAAGTTTGCCCCACTGAAAGCAACATAAGAAAGTGTTAAGTCAAGTGGATTTCTGAGAATTTTACTCAGGAAATACAAGTGATTCCACCATGCATCCTGAACACTACACTGAGAAATTTCTTCCATTCACAAACTCTACCAGTAGGGACAGCTAAAATTTAATGTATATGGTATTAGTCCCTCTGAGCTATTTTTTTCTCATAAATTTTATTTATAACACAAATAAAAGGACAAAGTTTGTTACTTGTGCTTATAATCCATTCAAAAACTGCAAGGTGCTTTTTATACTTGATTACCACCTACTTGACTTATGTATTTTAATAAAACCAGCAATGCGTGCATATTCTCCCAATGTTCATGAAAAGTCATGGGAACTGTAAATTACACTAACCATAAACTGCTTAGGATTGACACTGTTACATAAAAACAAATGACATATTCAACATTTTTTTTTAGCAAACCTCCATTTAAAGAACTGAATGGTTGTGGGGGGTGAGAGGGAAGAGAAAGTACGAGGAAGGAAAAAATGTATTTTATCCCCACCACGACTTCCATGAAATAGAGGAAGCATTATTGCTATTTTACATACGAGAAACAATGAGGCCCATAGATAATAGAGTAGGACAGATAAGCATTGACTAACAAAATTGTGACCCCCCCCCCCAAAAAAAAAGTACTCTGCTATGACAGCCATGCCGTGTAAGAGAATCCAAGCTCTGGAGCCCAAAATATCCAAGTTCAAATTGTAGATCTGCCATCCATGTGACTCTGGGCATGTTTTGAACCTTTGTGTGCCTCAGGCACCTCATCTATAAAATGGTAAGCAAAGTGTCACCCTTCTCCTAGACTTGTGAGAATTAGAAGAGGTAAAGGATGCAGTGGCAGTTTAGTAATTTAGTCCTTCTTTTCCACTTTCTCACCATATTCCATAGTCTCCTCTATCTGTAAGTGAAGGGTTTCTTGGGTCATGATGTCAAATTCTGACCCCTGGTCCCCCATTAATTGACTCACTACAGAGAGAATGTCTAGCTGAGAATTAGATCCCAGTTCAACTATCTCAGAATCCTAATTCTGCCTCCTTGACCATTCTGAGATCACCCAGAAACCTTAACTTCCTTCACTACTAATAGCTTCCTTTGGAAAGAGATTCTAACCCAGTCTGAATCAAAACTCGATTTCCTAGAATCTTGGCAGTGGAGGGAGCTTCATAGTCATCCAGCTGGGAACATTCCCAAGATGAGTTCTACAGCTCACTCGTTCCACGGGGTATTAACTAGTGCAATACCAGGAATCGTATGTCTCTCTTGGGACATCTAAGAGAGGTGTATATTAAATCAACTAAGAAGACCTACAATAGAATCACACTATTTCCACACTATTTCCAAGTACTGACTATAATTCTCTTTTTGCAAAGGACCTAACAACATTTTGTGGGACCAGTGCAAATGACACGCAGTTTCAGAAATGTAGCCTCAATAGTAATAACTTGGGTATGGAGATGGCTTCTAATCCATGGAGACCCTTGCTAAAATCTTAAGCTCTAGAACCCAGGAGGCAAGAGGGTATTGATCATTCTCTAGTCCAACCCTTCCATATTACCCATGGAGAGTATGTAGCTCAGAGAGGGCAAGTGACTTTCCCAAAGTCAGTTTGTAAACTGGTGGCAGAGATTAGACCTGAACTCAGTTTCCTGAGCCCCCAGGCCAATGTTCTCTTCATAACCACAGAACCCTGTTTTCAGTTTAGGCCATGAATTAAATTAAGCCGGTTTGCCTAGTGCATCCATCCATCCATTGAATCATTCATTTACAAATCCTCCTGTGTGAAAGAAAATACATTAAGTGCTAAAGACATAAAAGCTTGAGTTCACACTATAGTGTGAATTAAGATATGTAAATGAACAAATAGAGAACAATGTCATTCTGATCTCAGAGAAGTATGTACAATAAAGTGAAAAAATAGAGAAGTAAGAGAAATTCCCCCAGAAGAGGTAGATTGTGGAAGGAAAAACAGGGAGTTACCGTGTGATTAAGATCTGGGAGGAGGACTGAAGAGGACATCCTAGACAGATGACAGGCTGTGCATAGGCCTTTGGACAGCATTGGGAAGCTTGAAAGTTGCTAATACGTCTCACTTGGTAATGAGCACAGAGGGGGAAGCTTATGGTGTTTCTAAACCTTGAATCTGTCACTTCCTTTCCTACCCTTCTTTATTTATTAATTAATTCACTTGCTAATTCGTTCAATGAATACTGATTAGCATTTACTATGGGTTCTAGATATGTGGAATACATTAACAGGTGCTTTCAGCTACCCTTTCCCTAAACCTCAACTCATCCCCTCTTTACACAGGCACACATACATGTACACACACACACATGTGCCCTCAGTATTTTCCTGTTCCTGGCTCAATGAGCATAATAGAGACAGTGACTGTCGTCAGCGTAAAAGAGACTCTGATTAAAACTCCCCATGGCCTGTTAAAACTTTCCACTGGCTTTTAAAATTACCTTCCCTCCTAGCTCTAGGCAGTTCTCATGGTTCAAAACTCCCTACAGCTGTCTACTCTTCCCCAGGACCTTCCCAGAGTAATAACTGCCTTGCAGATGATTGCTGGTTTCCTGCTCCATGAATGTGAGAGAGTTCAGTCTCCATCCAGTGTGCCCACTGGATACTGCAGTATTCTAGTTCCTTTTCAGAAATGCAAAAATTCATCTTAGACCTCAGGCCTAACTCCTTAACAGATTGCCTACCTTTGAGATTTAAAGAAATGCCACCGACCTTGAGATGACAGATCTAAATTTTTCTCATGAGAATTTCTTTTGAGGAGACACAGCTGTTAAGTGCCAATGAAGCCCTGAGTTTGGAAATCAGAAAGAATTGAGTTTGATTTTTATACAAATTATATTACTTTTCTGAGATTCTATTAACTGTATCAGTAAAATGGAGATGGTAGGCTCTATTCCCTAGGGTTATTAGTACCATTAATAAGATGGCCTGGGCAAAGCAGCTAATGTATACAGTAATCGGTGTTCAGTGATTGTAATAGATCTCCCTTAGTTTTAATCATGATGTGTGCACTTCTTGGCAAATTGTGAAATTTCAAGTCTCTGAAGTTAGCCAAGGACAAAATTCTCTAAAAGAGAGTTTAATAATTATCTAATAATTATCTTCTTTGACTATTTCCTTAAACTTGTAACTTATTAATGTACCTGAAAGCTAGATATTACATTTCTTTGTGGATCAAATTATAAATGCTATTTACCTATGGGGAATTCCACATTTAATGAATAATTTACTAATGAAGTTAGAATTTTTTTATGGTCATCCATTTAAAAGTTTCACTTCTTACAAACAGCCATGTGTCCCTGCATTGGTAACTTAAGTACTTTGACTTTCAGTTTTCCCAACATCATGATTACAGATGTGATAAAAATATCATGAAGAGTAAATGAGATAAATGTACATACAGCACAATTTTTCTCAATGTCATTTCCCCAGTAATTAAAAAATAAATAAAAGACCATTAAAACTCTCTCTGCCTACCATCAGTTAGATAGTGTACAGGGAAAAAAATGAAAACAAACAAAAGGAAAGAAAAAAGAAAGAAAAGAAACAAACTCAAAAAGTTAGCTGTAAAATAAAGAAACATTCATTATGAATTTTATTACTCCAACTACTGTAAACTGTGTAGGAATCTGAGCTGCAAAGCTACCCATTAAACTGTCTTCTCTTTCCTGTTTAAATAAGGCCCCTCTTGGGTCATGGCTGCATGAGCCTTCATGGGTCTGCATCCAGGAAGGAAGACGTTTCTACGGTAACCATTGAGGCCTTCTTTGGAGGTTCTCTGGGAGAGGCCAGGGTCTGGTGCAAGTGACAAACCCCAGTTCCCTTGATAATGTACAGAAAGGTAGCAGCCATGATGTCCAGGCATGAGCAGAATGAGAGCATTCAGGCGTGAAATTCCTTTCAATTGGTCGTTTGTTTCCCCTGATGGAGAATTCACTTTGTGTGGCTCTTTTGAGAACTGGCTGATCTAGGCTCAGTGATGTATAAATAATAAATGTTCCAGAAGGAAAGATATTTTTGTGATTTGGGAAGGGAGGTTGTTGGCATCCCATAGTAATTTGGGTTCAGTTTTTAGAAGGTTTGAAACTGTAAGAGACCATAGAGAATAGCCCAACAGCCTCATTTATAAATTGGTAAACAGATCACAAGAAGGGGGGAAAAATGATTGGTCAAAGTCACAGAGTGAGGTGGTTGTTATGAAAACATATCCTAAGCTCTTGATGAATAAGGCTTGCATTGTATAACTGTGACTGTCCTGGTAGAATATGAGAAGTATTCAGATAGAGAGTTGGACAAGAAGCAAAGGGAATATGAAACACAGAGATCAAACTGAGAATCTGAGAATGAATAAAAGTTGCTCTCATTTATTTAGCATTACAATATGCTAAACAGTTTATGCGTATTGTCTCACATAATCTTCACAGCAACCCTTTTAGGTGGGTACCATTACTAGCTACCCTTTTAAAGAAGAACAATGGGCTTTGAGAGGTTGGACACTTTCCCACATAGCTAATAGATTGGCAGAGTTAGGATTTGAACCCAGGTCAGTCTAATTCCAAAACCTGTGCTCTTTATTGACTATTGGTATGGTACCTTCTATAGATAAGCACAAGAGTCTGACACATGGGTAAATTAGAGTCACTGCTCTGGGCAGAAAAAAAAATAGCACAAGCACAAGCAAAGGCACAGAGGTACATTGCATGCTGTCTCCATCTGGTACCCAACAATTTTAGTAACACTGCCAGTCTCCCATAGCCTTGTCTAAGGATAAGAAAACTTCAGCATTGCTTCTGAAACCCCAGAAACTGGTCCTGGCCAGAGTGAGACAATTTGCGACCGACCCAATAATAGAAACCTTCATACAACTGGTGGCCTGGATGCAGCCCCTATATCCTTCATGGAAGTTGTAGTGGTGAAATCTATTATGAACGATTCTCTTTTACAACTCACTTTTATAGCCATTGGGTTTCTGGCAGCCCTAATCATTTGGATCTCCTTTCATTCTGGACACTTGAAGTACTTATATCTCAGCTTCTTTCCATGGGGACATGTTGATCCTTAGTGCCTACAGCCAAAGTTGTTCCAGTTCAGTAAAAAGTCTTTCCTGGAAAATCCAGGGTTGATTTTGATGGAAAAATTCCCTGCCCATTAGGAGGCTACAACTAGTCTATGCCAAACAGAGTGAAAAATAAAGAAATTATTCAGATGGCAAGGCCAAAGTGGCCACATTGGATAGGAACTATCCAGGTCATAATAATCAAAATTGAGGGCTTGCTCCACAGGAAGCACTTCATATATGGAGCATGTCTTATCCTCTTCACAATCGCTTTTTGCCGTTATACAGATGAAGAAATAGTCTCAGAAAGGTTCAGTTGCTTGCCTAAGATCATATAGAGAGCAAGTGGCCAAGCCAGGAACTCTACCCAAAATTCTATGATTCCCAAACCTCTACTCTTTCCACATCATCCCCAAATCAACATTCCACGGTTGGTTGGAATTATAATTTTTGTCACAGTTTTGTTCTGAGTTCCAAAGAAGTCCATCAGCTATATTGCTTTAGAACTCCAGATTGGCAGAATTTGACTAACGAAACAAAAATAGAGTTAATTTATCCTGGATCAAATGTTGGGCTCCTCTTAATTTTTTTAGAACAGACATAAACATTGTTCCTCTGAATTGATTCTGTGCTGACATCACCTGGTTTCTGCTTATTTTATCATTTCACCCAGCTCAGTGACATTAAATTATAATTTGTTTCTGCTGAACATTTTCATGCTATAAAGTACTGATTAACAAAAAAAAAAATGAAATTTTTCTTTCATTTGGTCAACAAGTCTGCACTGTTGTTGCAGTGTCTCAGATGGCAGTTCTTCAAGGAATTGAGACTCTATGGAATAAGCTCCAATCGTTAGGAAATAATTGCGTGATTCTAATGGAAGACTTTGTCAGCCATTATTCTGTTAATGGCCCATCAGCTACAAATTTGTCCAAACTAAAAAGTGCGGAATAATTCTCCAGTAATTGTAATTCTCCATAATTCCTAAACCCAAGCATGCAATCGGGCAGTAGGCAACGTGATGAACTTCCCCAAAATGTCTCCTAATCCATGTCCTTTTCCACTGTGTCACAGACTTAGCCCAGGTCTTCATATTTTCACTTTCATATTTCCAGGACCATATAAACAGCCTCCTAACCAGTCATTTGTCTCTGCACTGCTGCCAGGATGATTTTTAAAAATATCTGACCATGTCAGCCCTGCTAATCACCTTTCTGTGGCTCCCTATTCACTAGATAATAAAGTTGAACTTACGCAGTGGCATTCATAATTGGACTTCTGCATCTCCTCCTAACATCATCACATCACCACTCTCACCCACCACACCATCACTATCCATTCTGCTCTCTACCATCATGGCAATGACACTTACTAACATAATTACCTTTCACTGAGGGCCCATTGTGTATCTGACTCTGCATAATACTTTTTCACAAATTCTCAGAAACCTGTAATGAGATAAATTATATGTTATTATACTGATAGTCAGAAAAATCAAGGAAACTTCCCAGGATCACACAGCTGATCACTCAGGTAACAAAGCTGAGACCTGAATCCACCTGACTCCCAAAAGCTTTCCATTCTGCCACGTGACCATTCTGAAATACTGTAGCAGTTCTCTGAATGGGCCTTGCTCTTTATACCTTACTACCATCTTTGCAATTGCTCTTCCCTTTGCCTCTAATACATCTTCCTTTTCTTTGACAGCTGGCTGATTACAATTCATCCCTAAGATTTGGTTCTAATAACATCTTGAGGTGAAATTCTGAATAACTGCCGATGGAAAGATAGAGAAAGAAATAGAACCAGACTGGGAGTCAGACAACTGGCTAAGTTCCTGCACTTCTCTCACTTAAGCCTCCTTGTCTATAAAATGGGGATAATAATCCACACCCCACCTACCACCTGGAGTTTCGGGGAGGATCAAATGGGATTTTATATTTGAAATCACTTTGCAAAATATCAAGCCCCATGTAAATATAAGTTGTTATTAATTGTTATATTAATTAAATAATTAAATCTCAGTGATAATAATGAATCTTAGAAATTACTGTTAATGACTATTAATCAAAATGTATGTTGATGGTAATTACGTTAATTAAAAATCTCAATAATAATAATAATTAGCACTGATACCGAGAAGTGGCCCATCAGGTGTGGAGTAGCATGAAACTAGGGAGTAAACATCACAAGTGAGAGTTGGCAAAAGTCCAGAGAACCAGGCTAATGAGCAAGACAAACAGATTAGCCTTGCTCTTCCTGGATGAAAGTTCTGCTGTGCTCAGGCGAAAGGGTCGGATAAACACCAAAAGTACCTATTATAACATAAGCATCTGAGTTGCAACATTCATAGCTGCATATGTATGTATATCCCTGTGTCACATATTAAGCTTTATCGTATTGAACTTCTCATAGTTCCATGACCATGCCATTCCCTAATGCCACTGACTGATCCCATTGCCCATGACTCCTGACAAACCCCAGATCCTTCATGCCCTGGTTCATGTAAATTGTCTTCAATAAAATCTTCCTGGATTTTTCCTGGAGGACTAGGAGTCTCTTTCCTTAGTGTTTCCTTACCTCTCCAGGCTCCACTCTGAAACTTACTGTCCCAGTTCCACTACTCACAAACTGTGTTTCTTTAAGAAGTTATTTAAAACATCTTTACGCTTCAGTTCCTCATCTATAAAATAAGGATGCTAGCAGCATGGACCTTAGAGGATTGTTTTGAAAATTAAATAATATGTAATTCTTTTAAAATAGGATGAGATACGTAGCACAAATACTGATAATAACAAAGATAATGTTATCTTTGTTATTATCAGTATTTGTTTCTTTATCTATTGCTCTGACAGATTGTGAACTTCTTTTTGTGTCCTTGTCACATAATAAATGCTCCTTTCATTGTTGTTATTAAAATGGAAGTGGAGGATGTTCTTAAGGAAACCATGGACAAGAGTAAAGGCAGTAGGGGTGGAAAAACCATCAACCACAAACTCAGATTTGCGTTCAATCTTAGCTCTGCTGCTTGCTTAGACCTTGGCTTCATTCAGGTCACTTCCCCTTCCTAGGACTCAGTTTCCAAATCTTGGAAATGGAATTAATAACCCTTCACCTACTTCCCCATAAGCTCCACAGGGGGTTGGAGGACACAGATGGGAACTTGCTTTCTAAACTGAAAGGCACTAATCAAATATAAGATACTTTTACCATTATCAGAACCATCTGGAAGTTGTTTGGACTTACAAATTGTTAGAATCAGTCAAAACCTACTTGAATGACACAAAAAGCAGTTGTTATACTTGGGTCTTTTTAAAAGCCCTTATAAACCCTATGCACATTGCAAGTCTTTTTTTCACATTCACCCTAATTTGTGAATTTTCAAGTTTCTTTATCCAAAGACTGAGTAACAATACAGCTAAGAGCAAAACTTCACTATTTCCCTCAAGGGAGTTTCTAGAGCCCTAGCTAATAGCCAAGTTATTAAATGCAGCTCAATTCACAGAGGTGTCAGGAAGCTCAACCTCAGAGGTTACTTTAGGATAATAGGAACTTTAGATTAAGATGGCCAGTAAATTTGGAAAACAGGAAGAACTACAGAGATGGCAAGAACACTGGACTATAAGTCAGAAATCCTAAATTCTAATCTAGTTCTACAGCCTTCTTGTTTAGACATCTTCCCTCTCCGGGTTTTAGTATTCTTGGTAAAATATGGATAACTCCTCCATTTCCTTAGCCTTTGCCATATAATAAATCTCCCCAAACTTTAGTAAAATAAAATATCAAGAGTTTGTTTCTCACAATTCTGTGGGTTGGTTAGACAGTTCTGTTCATCTTGCCTGGGTCTACTCATGGAGCAGCATTCAGCTGGTGAGTCAGTTGAAACCTGGGCCCAACTGGCACAGCTAGGGTTCTGAGCTTCTTTTTTTGTATAAAGTCTTTCATATTTAAGGAGCTAGACTGTGTCTCTTCACATGGCATGATGTTCTAAGAGAAAGTGGAAAATATACGGTCTCTTAAGGCATAACCTCACATAGTGTCACTTCTTCCATCTTCTACTGGTCAAATACTGGTCAAAGCAAGTTACATGATCAGCCCAGAATCAAGGGTTGGAGAAACATACTCCACCCTTTTATGGGAGGAAGGCTAAGTCAAATTACAAAAAGGGACATGGTCACAGGAAGGCATGATTCATTGAGGAGCCTTTTTTGTGACAATCTGATGCACATTTGTCCTGCCTCCGGGGTTATATACATGCAGATAAGTTCATATCATTAGTGACACTTTGTAAAGAATAAAGGGTTATGTCATACAGATGGAAGAGCATTCATTTTTGTTCTAATATTTGTATTATTCAACTAGTCTTAAGAGAGTTTGGGTTAAGTTTTCAGATTTTTGATTCTTCATTGGTTAAATGTATGAGAATATAAAAGAAAGAGTCTCAGACGGGTGATAAAATTAGAATATTATCATTTCATAACCCATAATGAATTAGTAGATACAGGATTTAATCATCAGTGGCTGCTCATGTCACAAAAACCAAGACAGCTAGATATTGTATGCCTATTGAGAAGGAGCACAATATCACCCACAAAGTTGTCTTACCAAAATAAACAAATGAACATGAATCTGATCAAGCTTCAGGCTATAACTACCAATTTTTAGGAAATACAGAAAAAAAGAGAAATATGTTAAGTCATACCACAGAAATGCAATCAGCAAAGTTCAGACTGAGAAATACTACAGAAAAATAATCTGCTTATTTCAAAAAATATATTGTAAGGGAGGAAAAGATGTTAAGTAGCATAGACATTGAGAGAGACCAATAACAATGTGTCCAACTTATTTGTACTCAAATAAACTATTTTTTAAATTATGACATTATAAGATTAGCTGGAAATTTGTAAACTGACTGCATAATTGAAAAAAAATTAAGTGATTAAAGCTAATTTTCCATGTGAAGTTGTATTTTGGTTATACATTTTTGAAAGATTCCTTAGTTTTTATAGTATATATTGAGATATTTACACGGTGAATAATATTATAGCTGAAATTTATTAATACAAAGTGGAAGTCAGTGGATGAGGGTACAGATGAAGCAAGAATATTCTTGAGCTGATAACCGTTGAAGCCAGGCAATGAGTACCTGAGAATTCATTATACAATTCTGGCTACTTTAATATATGTTTTAAATTCTCCATAACAAATATGTTATATTTATTTATTTTTTTAAAGAGTTGGACGAGAAGTCAAACACACCTGGGTTTAAGTAGCAGCTCCTGTGTCGCTTCTCCTTAACCGTATGTTCTTGAGAAATTTGTTTCATTTCTCTGAGCTTCCATTTCCTTACCAATAAAATAGGGATAACCCCCTCCCCCATTATTTTCCAGTGATGCTGAAAAGGCCAAATGAGTTCACAAATGCAAAAAGCATTTTATAAACCATAAAAGGCTACATCCATGTGAGGAACTGTTTTTGTTACTGTCGCTATGACCTTGAAAATAATTTAGTTCTGTTGGTCCCTGTTGGCCCCTGTTGTTCCCTTAGTAATAGCATCTCTTCATACTTGGTCTGCTCCCATGAGAAATTAAGTATAATGGGCTCAAAAAGCTCTTTTGCCCATGGCCATAATCTTGACAAAGTAGCTGAAAATTATTTTTTAAATCTCAATTTTTTTCTTTATCTTAAATCCAAGTGGAGAGAACTGCCGCTTCCAATCAAGATAGAATAATGGGGACTGGATTCACCCTCATTCTGTATACGACCAGAAAAAAAGATATATATATTTATATATCTATATTTTATATCTATCTTATGTATATATCTTATATATCTTTTATATTTATATCATATGTGTGTGTATATATGTGTGTATATATATATACATATATATGTATATATATATATATAGTCTGATATATATGTATGAAACAATGGTTTTCAAGGAACTGAGCATCAGACAAAAAAAGAATAATGGTCACTAAAATGTGGGAAACAAACAAGTTGAGCCCCAAGGTTGCCCCAGTTTACTGTTTTTAAAGTGTTTCTAGATGGAAAAAAAAAAAAGAGGGGGATAAAAAAATATCAAGATTGGAAAGAAAGAAATGGAATTGACTTTATTAACAGATGACACCATTATCTATGTAAAAAAATTCAACAGAACCTACAAAAAAATTCTACTAGAACAGAGTGAGTATAGTGAAGCTGTAGGGTACAAGCTTAATGCAAAGACCAATTATATTTCTATATATTAACAATGAAATATCATAAATTAAAAATTTTTAAATATATCACTTCTAATAGCATTAAAATATGAAATATTTAGGGAAATAAAAACATGAAATAGCATTAAAATATGAAAAAGCTGTGAATATTTAGGCACTGAAAACTGCAAAATATTGATGAGAAATATTAAAGAAGACTTTAATAAATGGAGAGACTACTATTAGCCAATTCAATATTGAGAAATTATTTCTTGAAATAGATGGATAAATTCACAGCTATTCCAATCACAATCCCAGCTGAATTTTTTAAATAAATTGAGTGACTCATTCTAAAATTTATATGAAAGGGCAAAAAATCTAGATTAATCAAAACAACTTTTAAAAAGAACAAAGTTGGATGACTTCCCTATCTGATTTCGACATATTATAAATTTGCATTAATTGAAACACTGGTATTGGCACAAAGATAAATAAATAGATAAATGGTACAAAATAAAGTCCAAAGGTATAAAGACATAGACACACACACACACACATGCACACACACACACACAATTTTCAACAAATGTGCAAAGACTATTCAGTCAAGAAAGCTAGTATCTTTTCAACAAATGGTGCTGGAATCGGATATGCAGTGCAAAAACAAAACAATCAAAACCTTGAATCTATACTTTGTACCATAAAGAAGAATGAACTCTAAATGGACCATAGACATAAATGATGTAAAATCTTAAACTATATAAAATTTCTAGAAGAAACCATAGGAGATGACGTTTGTGACCTTAGGTCAGGGAAAGATTCCTTGGACCCAACACTAGCATAATCTATAGAAGAACAAAGTAGACTGCTGACTGTAGGAGTCGCTCTGCTGGTGAAGTAATTACCAGGTGGTAGGTCACTAGGGTCCTGGAGAAAAAACAGAGACTTTAATGAAAATTACTATGTAAAATTATTACAGCTCTCTGAAGAAAACTAGATTCGTATGGGTTCTCTGTTATTCCTCAGAGGCAGAAAGGTCGTATCTGAAAAAAAAAGTTCCCTTTTAATTACCCTTTTTAGATTGAAATCTAAAATGTGGGGTTTTTTGTTGTTTGGTTTGGAGCTTTTTTTTTTTTTTTTTTTTTTAAGCATTTACCACCACCAATCTTCCGTCTCGCCCTTAGAGTTCTTAAGAAAGCTCTGCCTTTTGAGAATTGAGGAACTACTTTCAGGCTTTAAAAACTTCCTCTTACCTCCAATATCCCTGTCCTCTATTTTTACATAAACAATTGTGCAACCACAGACAAACTATTGAGTTTTTTCAGGTCTCAGTTTATAACAAAGCATTGGGGGACCTGATCTCTAAACATTTCAGCTCTGATCTTCCTTATTCTCTGATTTCCAGGAAGACTGATTCTGCAGTATAGGAGCATGAACAAGAACTAATCAACAAAGTACCTCCACAGTTCTGTTACACACACACACACACACACACACACACACACACACACACACACACACATACGAGAAATTTCCCCCTTTATTCCCAGATTGTATTCAAGAATAAATATGACCACTGTTTTTGCACAGATCAATGTTTCGATTAAATATACAACACACTGGAATGAAGCCACATTGGACTTTGATTCTGGTGTGTCTGTTAAACAACCAATCACATTTGCATTTGGCTCCTAGACCTATAAGGTGGTAAGGATTTTGGTAGGTGAAGGATGAAGAAAATGGGCAAGCAAATGTCTATTCTTTAGTTCTCGATCTCTTATTTGAGAAATAGTATCCCAAATGGTTGCAAAATTTCTGGTCTCTCCAATTTTTTAGGCTAAAAGTTATGCTGCAAAGTCAGATATATCACATCATTTAATGTATCCAAAATGCATTGAGCTCCCTACTGAAGAATAACTAAATTCTCCAGCATGGAACTGCCTTACCCCCACCCCCTGTCATGATCTTACTTTCAGCCATCTGTCAATATTCGTGTCACATTAAGTCTGCTCATTTACTTTATGATGCAGTCACGATGGTCTCTTCTCCACTAACCAGACACATCCTTCTCTTTTCTGCTTCCACGCTGTATCCTTTCCTCCCTTCTCCCTCTGTTGAAGTTCTTATTTGATTTAAATGTAGCTCAGAAGACATCTTCTCTGTGGAAGCATCTATGGTAAGGCACCCTTCCTCCTCAGAAAGAACCTCTCCTTCCTTTCTGCTTCCACTCTACATGCTTACATTTCCTTTCTGTGAGTGTAAGACATTCTGCTCAATATCACATTGTCCACATTATCTTCCAGCAGCTTGCATGCTCCTACAGGTCAGAAGCAGCTCTGAAACTGCCCCTGACATAAGTGCTCAGTAAAGCATGGCTGGACTAAATGTCCTCCTACATCCACACAGGAGGTCTATTTCTATTGCCTCTCCCATCCCGTGGTGGCCCACTAGGAAAGCATTAAGATAATTGTCCTCTTGAAAACTTGACTTCAGTCTCTTCTTCAATTCTGATCACTTACTTATCCATCAAATATTTATTGCACACCTATCATATTTAAGACACTTTTCTAGGCACTGGGGACACAGAAAAAGTCTCTGCCCTTATGGAGCTTATATTAAAGTAAGCAGGAGATAAAAAATAAATAAGTTATTTATTTATATAAAGTACATGAAGTTGTAAAAAATACCATGAAGAAACATAAAGCACAAAGGGGAAAGAGAATATAGTGTATGCTAGAGGGTAAGGTGATATTTTAAGGAGTATTCCTACAAGGTCTGTATTAGAAGTTCTTCGCAGCGCAAAGACTCAAAGGAAATGAGTGAGTAGGAAGATATCAGGGTGTTAAGCACCCAAGGCAGAGGTTACAGGGAAGAGCAAAAAAGTGGGGTGAGATGCTCTCACTTGCTCTGACTCCATTTTTACCTACAGCTCAGTTCTGTTGAGAAATTATGTCTGTTTCTCAAAGAAGCCATGCTCTCTCACCTGCAGAGTTTAGCCCATGTTATTTTCTCCTCCTGGATTACCCTTCATCTCTCATCTTAAATGAGCGAATTTCTACTCATTTCTTAGATCTCAGCTACATGATAAATGCCTCTCAAGTTTCCCCTGATATCTAGCCCCCATCTTCACCACCGCCACCAAGTTCGGGTTGGGACCATTTATGCAACATCCCATAGTTCTCTGTACTTTGTTCACCACAGTCTTTTTCGCACTATATTGTAATTGTCACTTACATGACTATCTTCCCAACTAGACTGCCAGGACCATATCTATCCATTTAAAGGATCAACAAGCATTGAATAAATACTAATATGAATTCAATCTAAAGGTTTGGTAGAAATACCTAAAACAAGCACTAAAAATTTGCAGGTGCTAAATTCTTCTTGGAAATATAACAGCCCTGAGGATGTTACACCTAACCTCAGCCTGGTTTTGTCCTACCACCATTAATGGACATGTGTCTCACATTGGCCCTGGTGCCTGTGACTTATGATTCATGCTGAAAGCACATCTGAAACCCTCATCTTTACAGTTCTTTTCTGAGAAAATTACCCAATCTGGCAGTCCTTCTGGCCCCAAGCTTCACAGTGAGCCAGGCCAGATGGGAGGGGGGAATGAACTCCACCGTAAACTGTCCAATGCCTGAAAAATGCTGGCTTTGGAATGATACAGGTCCTCTCTTGTGCATTGCCTAGAATTGGAAGAAGGTGTTCTCCAGGCCAAGTCAGTGAGGTCTCTGTGTTCCTGGCTGAGGCCCCCAACCCAGCTCTGCCTCCACAACAGAGCTCCTTGCCAGGTGGGGTGTCACAGCTGTGGAATCAGAGAAGTTGTGCAAGAGTAAGTTTTCCAACTCAGCAAAAGAACAAGTGTTGGAGAGAGACCTCGGGAAGAGTCCAAAGCAAAGCCAAAAACCATGAAATAAAGTCTACGTGGCAAGAACTAAGGATCTTAGCAATTGAAAGATCTAGAGGGAAGTAGATGAGCAGAAAGTTAAGGGGAAGAATGAGTGGGATCAGGAACACATGAGGAGTTCCAATGCTTGTCATTTAGTGTCAAGTTGTATATTAATTTATTAACCAAGCATTTATGGAGACTTTGTACCTAATATAGCTCTCTTGATCTGAACAACTATCTTAGTTTCTATTATTATTGCTATTTTAGAAATGAAGAAATTGAATTTCAAGCATGTTCACAAGTGATCAAGGCCAGCTTTATGCCCAGGACCTGTCTGATCCATAGCCCTCTTCTGGATTGGAGCTTACCCCAAACCACATCCAGGTTAAGCAACCCTGAGCAAAGACACTCTCTCTTTTCTCATCTATAAAGTAAGGATGCTATAACCAATGAGATAATCTATATGAAATGATTTCTTCAACCATAAAACATTATGCAAATTTGAGTTACACGCGTTTGCTTTTTTGCTTGTTATTTGTTTATATGCCATTTCATTCCACAATGAGGCCTACATGAGGCCACACACAGTAAAATAACACTGTACAATTATCTGAACACCAGTGCAGATGTACAGATAAATTTCTCTACTTGATAAGTCTTCATGCAGGAAGACTCTGCAAGTACAAACAAAACCTAAAGGCTCCAATCTCACATTTAGAAAATCATTCACTTAACTTACTAAACTCTACATTGAGCCAAACCTGAGTGTAGTACATAAGTAATGAATAAACACAGTCTTTACCCTCAGGAAACTCAGAGTCTAGAAGAGTCTAGAATAATAAACAGGCTACTTAAAAGTGTGCTCAGTTTTGTAGGGAAGAAAACACAGCAAGTTGCAAGTTTAGGGACTGTGGAAGAGGGGACCTAACTCAAGAAAGCACTCCTGGAGGCAGAAACTTCTGAGCAGCTTTTTGAAAAACAGCTAGAGTCAACCAGGCAAAGCCTGGGGGTGAAAGAGGAGCAGGGCATTCACACCCAGGCGGAGAGGATGTGTGAGTTGGCAGTGGTGTGGAAATACAAACGACTGGGACTGGCCTGGCCGAAGCCTAAAGTTGCAGCGGAGAGTAGGACATGGATAGTGAAGCTCTCAGAGCTAAAATAACTTCCCTGGCTCTGTTCCTGAATGTCCTCATTCTAGACAGTGAAACGCCAAGGAATCTTCTAGAGTCTTTAAGAGCCTTCAGCCTCATTCAGATCCACTAGCTTTTCTAGTTGCTCTAGGGGTAAACCAGGCTTTAACAACCCCTTACCTACACCACAACTCACTCCCATTTAGGCAAAGACAAGCTGCCCAAATCTTGAATAGATAACGCCTATTCTCCTTAGCCAAACGCCTAATGGTTCAGGCCTTGGGTCAGACTGTCCACCTTCAGAGCTTGGCATGGCCATTTAATTGATATATTATTTGGGCAAATAATTTATCTTCTTGAGCCTGTTTTTTTATCTTTAAAAAGGAGACAATAATAGTACCTACCACATGAGGTTTGTGTGAGAATTAAATGAGATAATACATGGAAAGACTTAGAACAATGCCTGCATATAGCAATTATTTAACAAGTGTTATTTATAATCAGCATTATGATAATTACCTGAAGCATCAACTTCTACAATTCTAGCCACTTTATTTTTAATTTCAATTATTTCTATTGACTGGCAAAATACACATAAAGAATTAAAATGAGAAGAAATATACATAAGAATCATTGATTAATATGGGAGAAAGAACACAAAAATCCAGACCAGAAAGCCTCACATGGCTGCTTGGTATAGTTCAAGTTTGACATTCAGTTTTCTGGCAGCCAAAGCAAAAAGGAGAACCAATCCATAATTACTTTCCCAGGACAGAATTTCTAAAAGAATTTCTTTCACAGGCTTCACATAAGAGGTACTACGTAACATAGTGAACAATATTTGCAGTGGTGCCTAGATTATTTTGCTCAGGCTTCATAACAAACTTGACTACATGGCTTAAAAAGTAGAAATTTATTTCCTAATAGTTCTGGAGGCGAGAAATCTGAGATCAAGGAACCTGCAGGGTTGTTTGTCTGAGGCCTCTCTCCTTGGTCTGTAAATGGCTGCTTCCCTGTGTCCTCACATGGTCTTGCCTCTGTGTGTCTGTGCCTGAATCTCGTTGTATAAGGACACCAATCACGTCTGATTAGAGCCCACCCTAATGACCTCATTTTACCTTAAATACCTCATTAGAGGTCCTATCTCCAAACACAGTCACATTCTGAGGTACTGAGGCCTAGGACTTCAACATGTGAATTTGTGGGGGCACGATTCATCCATAACAGAGTCCCTGTAGCAAAGGCAGTAAGAACATAACTCAACTTGATTCTGCAAAGCATCCTGACAGTACAGCCCACTGACTACCTGATGGCTCAGCTTGATTCCAACAGAGAAGCCAGAGCATCCAGAGAGGGGAATGGTCTGTCTCCATGCTAAAGATCCTTTGGGAAGACCACATCCTTCAGCCAGTGTTGGGAGTAAAGGTGTGTGGGTGGGACAGATGGAGACACTACTTCCCACTGTGGTCCTGGACTGCATTCAATCCTGGATGTTATTAAGGCTTTAAAGGCAAATTTTTTTAAGCATGTCGCTGTAGTGGTGATGTATGGTGAAGACAAAACAGAGAAAACAGTTAAGAAAGGATTGCAACTACCTAGGTCAAGGATGTAGCTCTAAACAGGATCATGTCAGTGGAGACAGATGCCAGGAGATGGGTCTGCCTCAGCCAATCTGTTTCAGGTTTAGGTCTCCACTGTGTTAACAGTTGGAAAGAGGTGGTGAGAATGATAAATGGGACAGGCTCAGAGAAGAGGATGGAGTTTTCAGTCAGTAATAATCTGGGTTAAAGCCTTGGGAAGAAGAGAGCAACTGCACTGCTACTGTCTTCCTATGTGGCCCTGCCTTCCTATAAAAGAAGAATGACACTGATTGAGTATCTCTGTGTCAGGCAGTGTTAATTATTGTTTTATATTTTGTCATGTGATTCTCAAATAGCCCTACTAGTTAGATGTTATTATCTGTATTTAGGATAAGGAAACTGAGGATCAGAGGGATTAACTGAGTTATCTAAGGTCACATGGTAAGTGACGAAGCCAGAATTCAAAGCAGAGTCTGATGACTTCTTACCTGTGACCTTAACAAATATGCAGTGTCCCACTCACCTCACTGCAGTTCTTTATGATCAACAGATTTCAGGGGTATTACTGCTTTTGCAACAAGTAATACCAGTGTCAATTATCATTACAGAAATGTTTATGACAATATGCCATTCTATTGCCAGAAGAAAACCCCCCAATATATTTTTAGATCAATCCACAGCTATTGACACAAAGCTGTCCTTTCCCTCTTTGATGACTAAAATCTTCTGAAACCATTTTCTTGAACGGAAGCGCCAGAGTTCTTAGCCTAACTGAATTTTCAGGGACAGAATTAACGTGGAAAAAATAACTGCATCATGGGTAACACATGCCTTCACTGCCTCCCAAACTCCTTTTCTTGGCCCTGTAATTGGCCTTTAAAAAGTAAAATACAACCAGTGAGGAATAATGTTGTGTCCTACAAGCACCCATGATGGGCAACTCCATAAGGTCTCAGAGTAAAATCCTAAAAATGAAAAGAGAGGCCCAGACTGCTGATTGCATGGCCCCTTCAGAATTCTTATTCCCAGAGAAAAATGTCCATCATTTTCAGTCCTTAAGAAACTAGCTTCCCTCCCAATTTACGAGGTCCGCTAAAGCAATAGCATCCATTGGCTGCCCTTCATGTGAAACAAGAAGACAGAGGTGGGCCTAGAATAAGCACCTTCACCCCTTCAACATACATTTACTGAGCCTCAGCTTTGGTGGCACAGTGGTGGGAGGATTAAGGACCTCAGAAATAGGCTAGACCTGGTTAGAATCCCATCTCTGCCATTTAGCATCTCTATGACCTTGAGTGAGTCATTTAACCTCTCTGAACCTCAGTTCTCATCGAAAAAACAAAAATGACAAGGCCTACTGGCTCATGTTAGGACTAATCAGGTTTGTTGAAGTGAAGCAAACCTGTAGGCCAGCATGCAGGGGCAAAAATAATTACAATTAAATCGATTTAGGTTCCAGTCTCTACTTTACTACTTGCAAGCTCTGGGACCTTGAGACCTAACTTAACTCCTCTGACCCTTTGTTGCTTCACTATAAAATGGGTTAATAATACCTGCCTTGTAAGGGAATTGAGAACACTTCTGCAAAGCATCTGAAACATCGTAAGTGCTGAAAAAGTAATGAGTCTTATTATTTACCAGTTGCCATACTAGTCATGGGGGATGCAAAGAGGAAAACTCAGCAATTCTCCCTACCATTGGTGCTCCTTAGTTATTTAATATCTCTGTGTATTCATTTCCTTATCCATAAGATATGGAGCTTTCCCTTCCCTGGCTTACTCATAGAACTAATGAAAAAATTAATAACACAACAACATTAATTATGGTACCTTACACTTATTGAGTGATGGCAATATGACCAGGCATGTTATCAAGTGTATTATTTGCATTATTTCATATAATCTTTGGGGTAGGGAGAATAGTAGCCTCTAAAGTTGTCCATTCCCTGATTCCTAGAACCTGTAACTATTATCCTATATGGCAAAAGGGGCTTTGCAGATGTGACTAAGTTAAGGATTTTGAGATAGGGAGATTATTCTGGGTTATCTGGGTAGGCTCAGTCTAATCACATACAACCTTAAAAGCAGAGGACTTTCTCTAGCTGGAGGCAGGAGAAATGAGCCAAAAAGTGAAGTTTTGAAGTGTGAGAAAAACTCATGTTGTTGATTTTGAAATTGGAGGAAGTGGGGAGGGGCATGACCAAAGAATGCAAGTGGCTTCTAGAAGCTGAGAGCAACTCCTGATCAATGGTCAGAAAGGAGACAGCAACCTCAGTCCTACAACCACAAGGAACTGAATTCTGTCAGCGATTTAGAAGGACTTAAAAGTAGATTTAATTTCCTGGACCTCCATAAAGGAACACAGCATTACTAACACATTGATGTCAGCCTTGTGAAGCCAGGAACAGAGTACCAGCTGAGTCATGCTCTGCCCAGACCTCTGACCTGTAGAACTGTGAAATAATAAATGGTGCTATTTTTTAAGGTGTTAAGTCTGTGTTATTATAGCAGCAATAGAAAATAGAAAACCCTCACCACAGCCCTGTGAAAAAAGAGTCATTGTAATTTCCATTTCACTAATGAGAAGCTGAAGCAAAGAATGGTTAAGCTCACCCAAGACGTACAACCAAATAGCAGAGCTACTTGATTCAGTCCAATTCAAGAGCGTGTCTTCTAGAAAACAGTCTCTGGTGTAGTAGATACTCAATAAATATTTACGGACTAAAGATAGCAGGATAGATGGGTGAATGAAGGAAAATACTGAATATGAAAATGCTAAAGACATAGAATTGTCACTTATGTTACATTAAGCAGATCCAAATCTGCTATTTAAGTGGATCTAAATCTGAATAAGAGGCATGTGAGGAAAGAGCACTGGGCTGGAGTCAAGCCTGTGTTCTGTTCCTGGTTTTGCGATTTATTTTCCGTGTGAGGCTTAGACTAATCTCTGCATGCTCTGAGCATCAGTTTTCTTATCTGTAAAATGGACGTGATAAACACAATACAGTCTCCCCCCTCATGGGCACCATGAGGCTTATAGGGATGGGGAGAGGTAAAGTAGCTTATAAATAGTGTTCTACAATCCAGTTTTCCTTTCTTTCATTTGGTCATTAAGCATTGACTGAGTGCTTATCCTTTAGCAAACCGTGTGAAAGGCACTGGGGGTACAGCAACGAGTGAGACAGGGAGCCTGTTCTAAAGTACACGAGCCTTGCCGTGGCAACAATGCAAAATCATATCATTGAAGAACTAGATGAGATGTGCTCAAGGTCAAATAGGCCCAAAGAATAGTGTGATCAGCCCTACACAACTACACAACACACGTGTGTTGGGAGAGTAGGTGAGGGTCCAGAAAGGCTTCCCAGTAAAGAGTACATTAGAGCCACTACTCAAATGAAAGAAAAAGTAAGAGCTGGCCAGATGTATGTGGGAAGGGAAGACCTTTCAGTCAAAAGGAACAGCCTATCAAACTCATCTGTACCCAGTTCAGAAAACCACTAATAGCTGTATGTAGTCATTGAGCATGGCCACATGTATCCTCTCCTCCTCTCCATTCAAGCACATGTTAGGACAGCATTATCCTGCCTCTTTAAAGGTTGGCAGGGCCTGTGACTGGCTTTGGCCAGTGAAATGTGAGTAGAAGTAACTGCTATCATTTCTATGAGCCACATATGTAATTTTAAATTTTCTAGTAGCCACATTTTGTTTTAAAAAAGTAAATTTACAGATGAAATTTCAGATGAGAGAAAGAAAGAAAATTAATTTTAGCAATATATTAAATATTTCAACTTGATATATTAAAAATATTGTTATTTTACCATATAATCGATACAAAAATGTTAATGTGTTATTTTATATCCTTTTTTGGAGTAAGTCTTTGACAGCACATCTCAGTTTGGACTACGCCCTTTTCAATTGCTCAGTAGACACAGTGGCTGTAGATACTGTGTTGGAAGTAGCTTGTAGCTACATAGTAGAGACTTCATGACCCTTGGCCAGTGAGTGAGAAACAAAGCAGAGGCCCAGCCAGCACTCAGTGAACACATAGCTAATCAAGACATAAGCCATTGTTTCTGTAAGTCATAGAGTTCGGTTTGCTACTGACATATAACTTCTCCTAATTGTTACGATCTTCTTGTTGCTAGGATATGAAATGGAAGGAGATTGGAAAGAAGCAGGAGTCAGTTATTGAAAGGCTTATGAGATACTCAGGCACTTGGATTTTATCCTGAAGGAAAGTTAATGACTCTTATGACACCATACTGGAAGCAGGGAAAGTAAACAGGGGCTGGTGCGACTTCCAGTGAAAGCCTGGTACAGGGGCCAAGGAAAGCTCAAATAGAAAGACAGACATGCAGTTCCCCATGGACCAGCATATGAAACGGTTTGTTTGACTCCATATAAAAGAGGAGTTTTGTGGCCCGGCCATTGAGGGAACTACTAGCCTGGCCTCCTGTAATCTATTGTGGCTTCAGTTTCGTCTTGTAGCTGTTGGCTGTGAGGAATTATCCCACAGACCAATCATGGTCGAAGGCTTTGCCCTGATGAAGAATTTTGGATTTGTATCAAGGTCATATTCCTCTTGTGTTTTCTTCCAGCCCAGGCCAGACTTCAAAACCTCCAGCTTTTCAAAGTACTCCAGCTGGATCGGGGATTTTTCCCTCCTGTATTTTTTTCCCCACAAATGATAAGTCATAAAGAAGAGAGAAAGAGGGGGAAAAAAAGCCAGGAATTGTTTGAATAATTCTGCACCATCCACAGAGAGGGGATCCAGGACTGGAGTGGATAAGGAAGTCTATGCAAATAGATTGGTGTTGGTTTGGAGTCACCACATCAAAATCCATTCTGTGGATATGAACGATTGTATTTTGAGAATTCCAGTTATTTATCTTTTTAAGCCTGGGACTGAGGAAAATACTTTGAACCTGTTTTACTGTAAAGAACTCTATAGGAAACATTTTGGTAAAATGAGGGTGATAGCTATGACAGAGATTTGTTTAAAAATTACTTTGAGCCTTTTCTCTGAGATTTTTGTAGAGAATAGTGATTTTTGTAGTACTTAATCAGTCTTGGACATCACAGTGATGTGGTACGTAGGCATCAGGAATTATTAGTTCACGTCTATGAAATGAAGCAGACCTCAGATTGAGCTTGAGTTCTACCACTTACTTGCTGGGTGATCTTGGGCAAATCCAATAACTTTCTGAGCTTTGGTTTCCTCATCTGTAAACTGAGCTCGTAATCCCTACCACCCAGAGGGATTATGAGGATTGGGCAGGAGAACCGGCATGTTAACTGATGTTGAAAAAGTCTCAGTTCTTTTTCTGAGTAAAGAAGTACATGGACTCGCAGGCAACAGAGTTAGGATAAAAGTCCAGCTCTGGCATTTTCTGATCATGTGGCCTTGGACAACTCACAAATATCATTTGTCTATATTCTATAAAATGAGATTAAAGTACCTTCTCCTATTAAACACATAATGTCTTTGACATTTAATTTTGTCTTTATCCTCTAGAAAGCATCTGAGGCAAGGATTAAAGTGCTGGTACTTTCTTTTAGAGGTGAGCCACATGAGGCCAATGTGAGGGAAAAAAGTAGAAGGAAGGAAGAGAAATATGTCAACTAATATGATGTGTACTTTGCTCGGAGGCCACTCTTCAGGATGAGCTGCCAAGAGATGTTCATCCTGCAAAGGCATGCTAATTCCTTCAGCCAATACGACTTTCCAGAAGGAAAGCAAACCCTGCAATTCGGAACCCCACAGAAGAGAAAAAAGAGACATATATCTGCTTTGCTTATCCTGATCTATACCAATGGTCAAGTTTTACCCCATAGTAAGCTAACTCCCCACACCTCTGAGCTGTATCACTTGAACCCTTAATAACTGATCAGGAAGCATTTCCTCTGTCTCACTGGAGAGGTGCCTCCATGTGGTCCAGCTTGGCCTGTGTTCCACGTGGGCCAGGCTGGCCTTGGCATTGTGATCCCAGACAGCTCAGGGAGCTGTCACCACAGTGACACCAGAACATCCCAGCTCCTTCATGCTGTGCTCTGCCCAAGCGCAGGGGAGACAATGGAATCAATAGCACAACCCAGAAGTGAGATTCTAATATTTGAAAGATACCTTGAAACCGTAAATGTAACATGTTCATTTTAGAAATGAGGAATTGGAGGCCCAGAGAAGGAAATACACTTCCCTAAGTTACATAGCTGCCATTGGCAAAGTCTCTTAGACCTATGCAATTCAAACGCTGTTCCTAGTCTCCTGCTAATCCTGTTTAAAAGGAGATTATGATCCAGTACGTGAACTGAGAGAGATGAGAGTCTGTGGACCATGTTTTGTATAGCAAGGCTTTAAACCATCACAATCACCTTGGAAATACACACTAAGTACCACATAAATGAGGCTTTAGCACACTTTTTTTTTCTTCTATCACCTTATATCAGAATAGTTCCCTTTGTCCATCACTTACAACCGATTCTATCCCACTACTGAACTTCTACTGAGTTTGCCTATTTTTTTCTCATTGCTCTCTTTTCTGTCTTTGCCTTAACAAAATGGATTAAAGCTTCACTCTTCTTTACTGGCTACGTTTTTGCCCATCCTGCACAGCCCTGCTATCACTTCAGCTTGGCTGCCTAAAATTGTTGGTAGTAAATATTCTCCCTCTACCACTGTGGCCCAGGATCCTCCAGCCCCAATGCACCCTTTGTGATTAGTGCCTCCAATGCTCCATCAGCTTCTTCTGTGTGAAAGGCAAACTGTGGCAAGCCCAAGTCTTTTAAGCACTTCCTACTATACCACCCAGCATTAATTCTAACATCTAATAAGTTTGAAAAGGATTGAGAGGGAATAAAAATATTTTTGTGCTAAAATATGGGCTAAAAGTCCAACAGGAAAACTCTGGTTTCCAAAAAATCACAACCAAACATACTGTCCTTCTTACATATGAATTAAATTGTGCTTCAGAGTTACCGGTTTGCTGAATGAATGACTATAAGCAGACCTGAAAGTATTTATTAAATGCCTATTCCCTTCAATAGTGTAGCATAAAGAACAAAATAGGATAGAGTTAGTCAGTGAAGGAGAAACTTGAGTCATTGAAGGAGACATAAGTGGTGCACTGGAATACCTTGGATATTAGATTTCCCAAACTCTTTTTTTAGTATGACTTAAAGCACATGGCTTCATAGAAGTGGGGTTTCTTCATGGTTAAGAGCAGGGCCTCTGCAGCCAACTGCATCCATTCAAAGTCCAGCTCTACCATCTACTATTTGTGTGATCTTGAGCAAGTTATTAAGTTTCTTGATTGCTTGATTTACTCAATTATAATATAGGAATAATAATAGCACTCGATCTCATAGGGTTGGTATAAAGATTTAATGAGTTAATTGTTTAAACGTAAGCCATCTAAATTTTTCCCACCATATAATAAGCACCCAACAAATGTTAGCCAGCATTATATCAGCTGAAATGCCACCCCTTTGACTTCCACTCAAAAAACCTTATTGGAATGCAAATGAGAGTAAAAAGAAAAAACAAGTCTTAATAAACTCAAAAAAGATTGATCATATCAAGCATCTTTCCAACCACAAAGGAATATATTATTGCAAATAAGTACTTATGCTAATTTTATCAGGAACCATATTGATGTATGAAAAAAGATATACAGGTATAAATTCAATAGTTAAATTAAACTTTATTTACTATATGGATTGTAAATAATTAGCTTGAACCTATTGCTCATAAGACCATAGGAAAAGAAATCAATAACCTCACATTCTCAGTGTTCACCATTAGTGGTAACTAGATACCAACTACTAACTGAAAAAAGGCAATTAAAGGGAAAGAGCATTTATCCTGCTTTTCTTCAATGAAATATATTTCAGAGTAATCAGATATACACAGTGTGAGAGCATAATGGTCCTTACAGAAGAATTCTAGCCAATAAACATGACAGGATAACAGCATTAAGAAATTGGCACTTTTCAACTCCTAATGAAATAATTGATTAAAGCAAAGATTATCCAATGACAAAACCGTTAGATGAACATATAAAGGGAAACTTAAGAATGGAGCTATCAGACTGTCACCATCTGAAACCCTAGATCAAATGAGCATTATTAAAATGTACAACCAGACTTTATGTGCCTTCTAATGTGATGCAACATGAAGTACATAGCATAACAATGAAATGTTCTTGAAAAAAAAACACCTGGTACTTGGATCTTATTGAGACTTGAGAACCCATTCTAGTTTACTGTAAATAGAAAGGGTAGAGAAATCAGTTCAGAGACACCACAAGGAACAAACTTATAATGTGGGAACCTTTTTAAATTTAAGTAATAGTTGGTATACAATAATTATTGATATTAGTTTCAGGTGTACAATATAGCAATTCAACATTTTTACACCTTGCAATGTGATCACATCTGTTACCATGTAAACTTATCACAAGTGTTATGGCTGTATTCCCCTTCATCTTTTTCTCCCCAACCTCATTACCCACCTTCTGCAACATTCTTGATCTCGGTTTCTATGGGTCTGTTTTCGTTTTGTTTGTTCATTGTTTTGTTTTGTTTTTAGATTTCACATGTAAATGAACCCACACAGTATTTGTCTTTGTCTGACTTGTTTCACTTAGCATAATACCCTTTCAGTCCATCCATGTTGTTGCAAATGGCAAGATTTCCATTCTTTTTTATTGCTACATAATATTCCATTGTGTATGTGTATATGTGTGTATCACATCTCTCTTATTTATTCATCGTTTGATGGACTCCTCAGTTGCTTTCATATCTTGGCTATCACAAATAATGGGCTTTCTCTAAGACCTGGTTTGCTCAATGAGACAACATAAAAGGGAGAGGTCAGGGAAAGGGGGCAGTGAGGAGAGGCTGTTCTAAATTACAAGAGACTTAAGAAGCAACTAAATGCAGTATATATGGATCTTATTTAGATCCTGATTTAAACAAATAAACAATAATATGACATTCTTGAGATAACTGAACAAATCTGATATACCAAAGCATTACAGTGAAATTTTTTAGGTGTGATGATAACGTGAATGGTTAGCCAGGGTAATGTTTATATTCCTAAAAGATATACCCTGAACTAATGTGTGAGTGAATTACTCAAGATCTAGGATTTGAAAAAATAATAGTAATTGAGCAGAGTTGCAGGGGAAGGAGTGGAAGTAAAGCAAGAACCCTGAATATATATACTTCGTACATGAAGTTTGTTAGTAATTAGACTATATAATGCTATACAATACTATTAACATTAGCATTATATCCCCATCACTTTAGTGTTATATTTAAAAGTTTTGTATAAAAATATTTTAAACAACATAGGAAAGCATTGAATAAGACTTAATACACATTTTGTTAAAAAGTATTTGCAAACTTTGATATTTTTATTAATAGCAAAAAATTCCTGTTTCATCACCCACTACCACGCCAAAGCATTGACTGTGTTAACCACTAATGCTGTGTGTACTCCATCTCTACTCAAATTGCTTCGAGTGAAATGAGTGTGCTCATTTGTCACCCACCAGACTGTGGTTTAGGAGCAGGAACTGTGTCTTATTTCATTGAATCCCCAGCACTGGTATATAGTCCAGTGCTCGGAGTAGATACATATAATAGGTGAATATTTATAGGAATCAACTAGAGATTGTTGAAAATGCTGACACTTGGTCATTAACTCCAGAAATCTGATGCAGAAAGTCTGTGTGGGGTCTGGAAATTTTTCATTTTTAGCAAATTTTCCAGTGAGTCTCATGCCCATGGTTTGGAACCCACACCTTGAGAAACACTTAATTTTCTGGACTCGATTAAACAGTCACGTGAACTGTACTTGGGAATAAGTACAGTCAATAAACAAATGGATGGCATGTATGCAGTTATACTCATCAGTTTCAGAGGCTCTGATTTCTGAGGTTAAATAATGAGAAGGGCTGATTAGTAAATGGCAAAGGGAGCAGAGCAACTTCAAATGCAGCATTTGATTTCAATTTTATTTTTATTTAAATGGAAACTTCTGTGGGAGTCAAAAGAAAAGCTTCTTGATTACAGACAGCACAGCCATGGATAAGTATAAATCCTAGCTTTCCAGACGGCTGTTTAAGAGGGATAAGGAGCACACTGCACTAACTAGCATGATTATACAAGGCATGTGCTTATAATAAGACAAACGAATATGGGCTTCCTTGGAGTCCAATTTATAAGATTTCTCATTCTCTCCCATGAGCCCCACAGGAATCCATTTGAATCTGCCAGCTTATTGGTTGGAGTAATATTGTTTCCACGCAATTCCCTATACCATACCAACATATTGCTAGTGGTGGGTAGTCATTGTATCATGAACCTAGATTTACCCACCATTAGAGTTCAAGTAGAGGACAGATATATGATCACTGAATGAGTATACTGCCTAAGAGATCCTACACTGGGTCTCAGAGAGTAAGGGCCAAGATTCCTGCCAATTCTGTTCCTCAGTTCTCCCCGTGTTCCTCCCTGTCTGTATGCTTAGCAAATGCTCTACCTCTGTCTAAAATGTCCTTTCCCCACATCTCTGCCTAACTAAGTCCCGCTTATCCATTGAGCCACAGTTCAAAAATCAACTCTTCGGGAAAGGTTTTTCTAATGCCATCCTCTTGTAGAAAGTCCCTTCTCTGTTCCCTTATACGTAGACTGACCTTACCTCCATCATGATATAATCAACCATTAAATTTTGTCATCCCTGCCTCATCTGAGAACGGTATCTCACTCATTGTCATATCCCAGGTATCTTACACAAATGTGACATATTGTAGATACTCAACAAAGGCAGAAAAACAGAATAAATGAATGAATGAGTGCTTAACCAGCAGATATAAGCTTTTGATCTATTCTGGTGAAGTATGTCCCTTAGTTGAAATATTGAAACACTTTAAAGAATTTCTAAAATATTGGAGGATTACAGAAAGGCCACAAGACAGGAGATATATAACAGTGTTAGTTTTTCAAAAGGCAACTAAAAGTAGATTTAAGAAAACATGGACAGATTAACTTGTAACTGACTATTAAAAAAAATTAGGAGCATTTTAAAAACAAGGAAGTGATCATTGAGATTACATAGTCTTTCAAATCATAAATCCTGAAAAACTCCCTCTCCCATTCAAGCATTTGACAAATCTTGTATAATATTTATGTAAAAGGAGAGAAACATTAGCAGGAAGATAATGCTATTTAGACAAATTTGAGGTATTAAGATTAGTCTAGAGGGAGAATACTGTCATCACTTCTTTGCCTTTCCTGTTTAACAGTTGTACAAATTACTTGGTAAATTTTCATAAGATAAGCTTATCAAATACATTCGTCCATTTAACAGACAACTGTTAAGCACTTATTTTGTGCTTTCTCTTGAAAAGATCATTGTATAGTAAATAGCTAATTATACTACAATGTGTTGAATAATATCACAGATTCTGGAGCAGAAGCTCAAGATGCTAAACTAGAAATCATTGTTGTTATAAGAGCCCCAGGTAATCTTTATTGTCATTAGACAATATTTAGGAAACCATGGTATATGACACAATCATGTCTCTATTAAAAACTAACTAACTAAATAAATAAATAAATACAATATTAAAAAAGAGTAAAATTTTAAAATACCTCCACTGGCAAGAACAATGGGTTGAAAGCTAAAAAAATAAATAAATAAAGATCAGTGATGTTAAAATATTGCAAAAATTAGACTTAAGCCAATTATACAACAAAATAATGTAAATGAACTGGTTTGGTAGGTCTGTTAAAAGTAGATATCTCCACATGCTCCCCAACTTACTATCTTTACCATATTAATAGATAAAAAATAGAGTGTGACAACAGCAGTACATTTATTTTTGGATCCTCAGTGTCCTCCTCATCTATCTAATGGGCATAATAATAGGACCTACCATGAAGGGTTGTATAGGATCTCCATGTAGAGTTGTACTGGAGAAAATTAAATGAAATTATTTGCTCTTCAAATACTTGTTGAGTGACTACCATATTCCCATGATAGGCTCTGGGTATGTGTAAAGCACTTTGCACCATGCTTAGCACATAGTATATGTACCAAAAAATGGTAGTTATTACAATTATTAATCCCAGTTGCAATGATCCTGGTTATTCATCCTGACTCTAGAGACAGACACTGCACCTGCTTTTTGAGGCTCCACAATTGGAGGGTCTGTGCACGGGATATTGTAGTTAGCACATCGTAAACCTCTTCAGAGCTCTTTCCTTATCGAGTGTCATTGAGAGTTCCAGCCAGAGACATGCTCTCAGAATGGTGTCTGCTGCTAGACTTCTTAGGAAAATCAAGTGTTTTAAAAATCAAGTCATGATTAGTCTCTGAATAGACCAGCTTTCATTGAAATTCCTCACCTCTGGACTTCCAAGCATTGTTAGTCTGTAACATACAATCTAGCACTTAATTTTACCATCTTGGAGTAGAAAGAAATCTGAAGGTTATTTTAAATGATATTAGTTAAAAGCACGTGCTTTTTGGGGTCAGACAGTTCCATGGTCAAACCACTAACTGTTCATCCTTTGGATAGTTATTTCGTTTTCTCATAAATTCAATGCAGTATTGTAAGGATTAAATGAGATTACATACCTGGCAGGAACTCGCTGAATGGTAGTGGTCAACAGTATCGTCAAAAATAGGCTGTTCACTGGTTCACAGCTGGTCGTTAGAAAGTTCTCCACGTATTGAGCCCCAATTTTTTGTCCTCTAACTTTGTTCTTCCCAGTGGTCTAAAATCTACCCTCTAAAGGTGGATAGAGTGGTTTACTTCCTATCTTCCCCTAGAAAAGCTCTTCAGATAGTTGAAGATAACAATGATATCTCCCTAGGGTGACCAACCATCCCAGTTGGCCCAGGACTTGGGGGTTTCCTGGGATACAGGAATTCCAGTGTTAAAGTTGGGAAAGTTCCAGGAAAACCAAAATGGTCATCTATCCCCCTCTCTGTTCTTCTCCAGGATAAATATCCCCATGGCCTTCATACACTACTGTTGTGACGCATTGTGTGGCCCTCTCATTACCCTATTGTACCTCTCCATGGGCATTAATATTTTGTCAATGTCCCTCTTCGGGTATGACACAGAAAAAAAATTATACTGCATTATAGATATGGGGGAAGAAGCACTTAAAAGTATTTTCTTTTGTGATATATGATATTGATTTTTCTTTTTTTCCCATCTTGGGTGCAAAGATTTTGTAAAACATTATCCTAATTTCAGGGGTCACTACATTTATTTATTCTTTGTTTATTCTTCTTTGTCTGTATTCCCTACTTTTATCTCTCTCCTCCAATAAGGCACTCATTCTAATGTAGGCTAGATTAAATGAGGTTTTTCAATCATGTAGTTGTTCTTATATATTTATTTTTTTATTTGCATAAGTGGCATTGCGGTATATACTTCATTCTCTCTCCTTTTTAAACACACAAAAAAATGTTATTAAACTCTGACCATATCATACAGACATCTATTTCCTACCTTCTAACTGATGCACAGTATTCCTGAGTGTACATCCACTTCATTCTATAAATCCACCCCCTTAATGATCTCTTACTCCCAGCTGCTACATATAACATTGTAATAAACATCCTCATTTACATACCCTTTATGAGAAATTCTCTTGGATCAGTTTTAGTTGTCAGAAGCTTCTGGAGCCAGGTGAGCCAAAAATGTATGTAATAGAACTTATTTTTAAATGGTTGGAAGCAAGTAGGATCTAGGCTGAGCTTCCAAGAATGACTCCTAGAACTACATAGCATAATTGCCCCACCTGGAAGCAATGGCCTCTGCCACCATCAGAGGCGAGAAGATCTGGAAATCAGCACTACTTTTCTGAGGTCAGGGCTTAAGAAGAGGATGTCCATTGCCTAGGTTCTTAATACTCACCATGTTAGGACCAAATGTTAAGACCTATACTACACCTTCTACAAAGTAAATTACAACAATTTAAAAGTCTCTGACCATGTATACCAGCAAAAATAACAGACACAGCATAAACAAGACCTCTGTTTTGTGATAATCACTCCCACCTTCCAAATATCATATGCATGCACTTTCTTGGAGGACACTAAGTCATTAATTGGACATGAGCAATAATGCATCTGGAAAATATAGATTTTTTACCTTCCTATCACCTAGTGTGCAGAAAACCATGTTCTACGGTGAGACAAAAAAAAAATTTGAGTGAACAAGTCTGTAGAATTCGCCATAAAACGATAGTAGAATTGATGGGTCATGAGCATACACAAACTTAAGTTTTTTAAGTAGTACCACATTGTTCTCTAGAATGACTACACAAATCTATACTCCAGTCAGCAGTGCATGAGGTTCCTGAGCTTCTCTTCCCTTGGTATTAGGTAGCTAAAGAAATTTTACTAACCTAGTTATGATGCCAAAGTAAAAAGTATATTTTTAGTGTCCCACTACCCTTGGAATTGATTTAACTTGATTTCTAACAATTTTTTTTAGTGTTTCTGATGTGAGCCGCTGCCAGACTAATTCCCCTGAAATAGTGTTTCCATTATATATGTGAACTTAAATTCTGGACTTATTTATTTTTTAAAAATACCATCTAAATTGTATTAGCCCAGTGCCCTGGTCTATCAAGATTATTTTAAAAATTTTTATTCTGTTCTCTACAATTCAGTTGCCCCTTTCAATTTGGGAGAGTAAAAGGAAAAGAGAGGGGTGTTAATTTTTGACTTTACACATGAGAAATAGAAGCTCAGAGTTGCTAAATAACTTGCTGAAGGCCACTCAATGATAAGTGGAAGATGTATGCTTTTAATCAGGTGTGTCTGAACTCAAAGCCTTTCACACAGAGGATCATAGCATGCTGTGCAAAATCATGCAGTGTATGGAGCATCTGAGGTCTCCTTTCAGTTTAACACTTTAAAACAATATTTTTAGAATTACAAGAGTCCTTTTTCTGACCTTCGTAAATAAAGCCTAATGAAAAGACACCAAATGTGGCCTATCGGAAAAATTTTCAAGACCTCAAAAGATTGCATTGCAAAATAACTGTCTCATCAAAAATTATTTGAGATGAGAAAAGTGTGTTTTCTTATAACCTCCACACTTGTGCACCTGCTCTTTACGGGAAATATCCTTTCTCCATCTAGTCAACTCTTGTTCATCCTCCAACACCCCATTCAATGTGATTTCTTCTGTTCTGTCTTCTCTGAACACCCCTTGAAGAGAGAGATTCAAACCTAAGCACTTTGGTTCCAGAACCCACCTTCTGGACCCTTTTACACAAAACCTAGTGTGGGAAGAAACATAAAAATAAGCACATAATATGATGTGATTCATCTTATGATGGACATAACACAAAGGCACAAATGGAACATAGAGGAAGAAGCACCAGATTAGGCTAGGAGAGTCAAGGAAGGTTTTCAGAGGAAGTGATTATTGGCTTGACTCTTGAAGAAAGATCATGGTTTGCCAGGTAGACAAGGTCGGGGGAGAGACTTTCATGCAGAGTGAACAGTGACAGCAAAATCAGGGAGGAAGGAAAGAGCATCATTTTCCTAAAGAATAATGATATATTCTTCCTCCAAATATCACTTAATTAAGGGTAGTTTTTTCTATTTTTAAGTCTAGATGTTAGAGATCATCTTTGTAATAAATTTTTATTTTACCCTTAAAGAGAGAGAGAGAGAAAAAAAGCTTGTTGTCACTAATCAACCAGGGATACAATTAAAATTAATGGTGTTTCCCCAAGTTCTCTGATGATGAGAATGGTCTTGGGCTCTTATTAAAAACACAGCTTCCCAGCTTCCCTGGAGTTTCTTATTCAATAGGTCTGAGATAAAGCCAGGAACTCATAATATTTAACAAATACCCCCAGGAGATTCTCACCATCAGAGAAGCTTGGTGAACACTGGGCTAGTTTGGGCCTGAAGTTCAGCGCTCCTCTCACAAATCTCTGCAGAGGAGGTAGACTCCAGCACAACGGTCAGTTAACAATCAAATTGTGTGAATCACCACCCTGGAGAACTCAAGGATGGATTTCATTAAAGAATGTGACTTGTGAAGTGAGCAATCTTTACCACGTTTCTCTTGATAGACCCACTGCCTGGCATTTTCCCCACAGTGTCCTCATCTAATCCCCTCAACAATCCTGCAAGATAGATATTTTTTGCATTTGTACAGATTTGGACACCAAAACTCAAGCGATTTGGGTAACATGTAAGTCATGAAGCTTGCAGTAAATAGCCAACTTGGAATTTGAAACCAAATCTATTTGAATCCAGAGCCCCTGCTCTTCCCATTATTATGACTTCTGGAAGAGTCTATAGTAAATTCTGTCCTCACAGAGTCCATCTATATCTATATGAATGACTAGTCATAGTTGAAGTTTACAAACCTTGACTCAGGATCTTTCCATTTTAGGTTGACCCTTCATTGACCTCCACCCCCACCCCACCTGCTTCACCCCAAGAGGCCATCCTGTTTGCTCTTCGCCACTCTATTGCAATTTTCCACCCAAATTATTTGTGGCTATAACAAGCAAGGCCACGCCGATGTCTGGCACTAAAGAAGCATGAGCCTTCATTCCTGAGGTAATGAGACCTTTTTTTCCAAGTTCCTTCCTCCAAAGTTCATGAACTTAATAAAAAATAAAATAAGAACAGCTCTATTACAGCCCAGACCTCTGCTACAGGAAGCCAGGGCTGATTAGGTAAATGCAGTGCCTGAATGAAAAAGAAAATGTATTTGTAGATCAGCTCAGTCTTTAACTCCTATTGACCAATTCCATAGAAAGCCACAGTGGGAGGCACCACAGCCCACATCTGAGCTTCCTGGTTACACACTGCAGGTGGCATTCGTGTTACAAGGGCAAAGTGGACCTTGCTATAGAGATGTTTACATTTCTTCCCCTGTGGAAGCAGAGCTTTGGAGAAATCTGACGCTAGACTTTTCAAAGTATTGGAGACTTGCATTCATCCAATCCCTATGCAACACAACCACCCAGAAGAGAGTGAAATACCTAGTAGATGAGTGGTCTCATGTCTCTTGCTCCTCAATGCCAGTGGTTATTGCCACACGCTTCTGTAACCTCTGTGGCCTTTGGCATCACTTCAATGGCTCCTCCACTGAGACTGTTAAAATCTGCTATGTCTCTCTAGGACCCCCAACTTCTAGCAGCTCATTTGCACAACTACTGCTCTAAGGTCTCACTGGGCCCTCCAGGAACTTGACTTGCCTGTCCGTGAGTCCTCTGCTAGCATTCACACATCTATTCAGAAGCCACGTTCTGAGTGCCAATCATATTCCAGGCATGAGATATTTGCCTTTAATAAGATCCATCCCTGCTTTCACAAACCAGCCTCACCCACTCCCTGTCCAAACTAGAATATCATCTCACCAACCTCCAGACCTTTGTTCTGCTCCAGTCAGTCACTCATCTTTTCTGCTTAGGCTGCCAAACTGCTGGAAAAGTTTGCATAACAATGCTGAATTGCACCAGAAAAGAATTAGCAAACTCTGCCTTAGCTTCAGTTTCTACATCGCAAGGCTACAGTGAGAAATGTAGAAGGAAAACAAGCTAAAACCCTGAATACACTGTGTAATGCAAGTAGGTATCCAACAGATACTGCGACCGCCACCCAGCATCATGATGTTTGAAGTAAGGCAGGCCTACATTTGAATTCCTACAGTCTATTTAGTTGCTGTGTGCCCTGAGCCACAGTCCCCTTGTCTGTAAAATGGAGACAGTAAAATAGCAAACTGTTAAGGTGGTAGAGAGGATTTGAAAGCAAACATGTCAACAACCCGTTAGTTCCATTGTGCCTTTCCCAAATGAAAGTGATTTGTCTGGGCTTCGAGCCTACACTATTGCCTCAGTTCTAGCTGGTTTTCTGATCAGGGGCTTCTTGTTGCATAAGAAGAGCTCTGCTGATGACAGTTTTAAGACCTGCTAGGCTCCTGGAACCTGTGCCATTGCCTCCTAATTCTCAGCTAAGACCACTGAAAAGATCGTGGGGAGATTCTGAAAACAACGATCTCGAGCCCCTGAAGCCTAAGAGGTTTTGTTCAAGGGAAATGTGACATTGCAGTGCCTGGAGCTCAGTGCTCCCAGGCCCTGGGACCCCCATCGCAGATGTGGTGGGCAGTGATGATGAGGAGTGTGTTGCATTTCCTATGAATTAAGCCTCGGGGCCAGGAGAACAATGTCGTCATTGATGGAGAAAGGTCACTGAAATTCCAAAGACACTTGAGGCCTTTCACTGGGCTGAGACAGAGATGCCTAATATTAATCCTACGTAATATGAGTCTCTGACCACTCGCTTTCTAAGGGGCCTGCTGGCAGCTCAATTGGCCATTCATTGTGATTCAGTGTGCATCCTCAGGGAAGTAGTTTGGAGGGGAGAGAAAAGCTCTCTTTTTTCTAAATCTATGATCCAAAGAACCCCCAAAATGTATTAGCCTAGGTCATTCTGATTCTTGGGGGAAAGGTGCTTTGCCCTACTGAATGCTTAATTTTGGGGAGGGTCCAACCTCCAGAAACAGTAAAATCAGTGTTCTTTCACTTATTCAACATACATTAATGAGGCATGGAATATAACTAATGCACAGGCCATTTCTGCTCATTTCTAGCCCGTGACCTTGGATCTGATGCCCCTCTCTCTGCACACCCACTTTACACTGGTGTTTTAGAGTCCATTTATTTATTCAATCAATGCTTAATGAGCACTTCCCCTATTCTGAGCACAACAGTGAGGGATAAAACAAGACAGAGCGATTCTCTCCCCTTATGTAGTTTACAGCTAATTGAAAAGTCAAAATTAAATGTAATGGATATTATGATAGGGGAGTTCAGGACCCAATAAGTACATGTAGTAGGATGTCTAATCTATAAGGGGAATTCAAAGAAGATCTTTGGAAAAATCAGCAGTTCAGCCAGAACTGGAAAGAAAGCTGAGTTAGCCTATAGAGGGGGGAGCAGGAAACTAAGGACACAGGAGGAGTATACTGTACCTGAGCTGTAGGGAATAGAGTGCAAGAGATGAGCCATGGCTGACACAGGTTCAACTTTTGGATGGGAAGGCTGCCCATTATACTCCTTTTCAGTTTTTTGGGCTGCACATAGTTTTCAGACCTTCTTTGGCTCCAAGCCTTACAACCTACAGTCCTCAGTGAGACCCCGGTCCTGATCCAGCCCCTGGGGTCCCAGGTTAGGCACAATGTCCCAACAGCCCACTTGTCAGGGAGAGGAATTCAGACCACACCCATTCATGTCTCCAGAGTTTGATTATTGTGAACAGAAGAATCACTGTGAATTGGGGAAAGGAAGTGGTCTACTCAGTGGGACCAATGGTGTGGCATTTAGGAAATGGCGAAGGGATGCTGAATTGCTCCACCCCTTTTCTTTGTATTCACCAGCAAGGGAAATGACTTTCAGGAGAATGAGACAAATGAGTGAACTCTTTGTCCCCCTAAATGAATTCTCATCTCCTGGCTTGGATTAAACTCCATCCCAGAAATGAGAATTGCTGCAGATAAAGCTTTGAGGAAACATGAAGTGTGAGACTGAAGTTGAAGGATAAGGGTTTAGCCAATGTTATTTTTATTTTCAACAATGAGACAAAAATTCTTTCTCTGGAGTTCAAGAAAACATGCGCCAAACTCTTTTTTGGCAATCACTTAGTATAAAGTCAACAGACGTATGCTACACGTGTTGTGTCTGCAGAGTTGAAGCCAGAGTGTTATGAGAGCACAGGAGAAGATTGCCTATCCCGGTGACAAATCTGTAAGCATTCCTGAGAGAAAGACACCTAAGCAGATATACACATCCAACAGGTGATAGGAGTATAGAATAGAAACATGTAGCACAGTATGGTGCCAACTTGGGTACCAGACAGCCTGGGGTCGAAGTGGGCTCTGTCAATAACTAGCTGTGTCAACCTGGGCAACTTTTCCTCACTGTGCCTTGGTTTTCTCATCTCTGAAATAAGAATATCACTTAGCTCATAAGCGTGATGCGAGAATTTTTTAAAAAAAGAATTAATCTACACAAAGTGCTTAGAATAGTACCTAACACGTGGTAGGTACTATATAAATGTCAGTTATAATTAAGGAGATGTGTGGTTTGGTGTTTTTTGTTGTTGTTGTTTTGTTTTGGTGGTTTTTAAAAAGTAATTTATAGACTTGTTTTTTGAGCAGCTTTGGATTTATAGAAAAATTGAGAAGAAAATATAACAATTCCTATATACTCTTTTCCTCCACACACAATTTTCCTATTATTAGCATCTTGTGTTAGTATGGTGCTGTTGTTATAGCTGATGTTGCAATATTGACACATTATTAACTAAAGTCCATGGTTTACATTAGGGCTTACTCTTTGTGTTTTGCATTCTATGGGCCCTGACAAACACATAATGCCATGTACTGGCATTACAGTACCATACAGAATAGTTTTATTGCCCTAAAAATCCTCTATACTCTATCTATTTGTTCCTCCCCTTAACTCTCTATCCCTTGGCAACCACTCATCTTTTTACTGTCTCCATAGTTTTACCTTTTCCAGAATGTCATATAATTGAAATCATATGTAGCCTTTTCAAATTAATGTCTTTCATTTAGCAATATGCATTTATGTTTTCTCCATGTTTTCTTTGGTTAATAAAGAGTAGGTATATCCATACCAAGTTGCATGATGATATTCAAAGAAAGCTAAATGAAGGGTCTTTATGTTGTCACTCTATAGAATGTTCTGTAAACTTTTGTCTTTGGAACCCTATTTCATGCCCCAGTGAAGTTTACCACTAAGCCTTCTTGGTTCCAGTTAAGTGACCCCATTAAAATACAAATGTTCCTGGAAAGTCACATTTTAAATACTTTACACCTAGAATAATAGGATTTTTCAGCAAGAAGGAACCTCAGCAATAGCTAACATAGGAATCAGAAGGAGAGATGACTTGCTAAAGAATACGAAGACAGAAACAAGTGCTATGTCACTCATCTGTCATGTCACTTGTCACTTGAATGCAGGTTTGGATAGGTGCAGTAACCACACCACCCTGAGCCAAAAAATGCAAACCCAATGTTTCAACAAAAGACCTTATGAATTTTGTCCATGAACATACACAGGGGCAATCATATTTAATGATTTAATGTAAAACCGTTATCAATAATAACAATATTAAAGTAAGTCAGTACTATTCGTTTACCAACATAATTTATCAGGCACATACAAAATGTAACACAATATGCTAGGTATGAAGATATTCAGGTAGAGAATCATACAAGCTTATAGAAAGTAGGCATAACTGATTATGTGAGTCAATCAAAAAGGCTTTCCAAAAGGAGATGACATTTGATCAGGCCCCAGAAGATGAGCAGATATAGGTGAGAAAGAAAGAACATTAGCATGAACCTGGGATGGGAAAAGTATGTGAATAGTGAATAATTCCTTCTGATCAAGAGGAGAGCACATCGGGGTGTAGCAGAAGTGAGGCTGCACACTCCCAGTGATAGTGTCAGAGTGACCACAGGCAAAGAGACTGGGCTGGGGAGAGTCATCATAAGGCTGACTCCACTGTACCACAATTCCCAGGGCCTGGGCTGCTCCACCAGGTTCAAGTGTTCATTGCTCCCTGAACACTTGCCAAAAGGCAGTCTACAGCAGGTTCTTAGAGAACTCAAGGACTCCTTGTTTCCTCCTTGTGTCCTTGGCTGCCGTGTCCTCATTGTGCCCCTGAAGGAACAAGTTTCCTCTTGGTCCTGAAGGGCCGACAATAGAATTCTTCTGAGAGCCTTCTCAGGAATGAGAAATCCTAAGGCAGCTTTAATTCAGCCTGTGGGGTGGAGAGTGGGCTTTCCTTCCTGGAAATCTAGCTTGCTAACAAATGCCTCCCCACCCTCCTCCTACCCCTATTGGCTGCCCTGCACTTCTAGCTCCCACTTCCTCTGCTATGCAGCAGTCTCCCAAACAGCCTCAGAGTCAGGACAAGCCTTAAGTGACTTTCTACATGGAATTCCAGATTCCTGGTGATGCAGCTATTCTTCAACTGGCCTCCTCAAGCTTGTCAGAGCAAGGAAGGCTCTGGGTCTGCAGACACTCCATTCAAATATACACCCGCCTGCAAGCAAGCACCTTGTCAAAGAGGGATCGGTAGTGTGGGTGACAATGAGAGGGTCTTAGGAAAGGGACAGCTGTTTGAGCTGATCTCTCACAAATTCTTTCAGCAGTGATTTCCCTCCTGAATGCCTCCTTATCTCTGTGGATGAGAGTGTGTGCACACGCACACGCGCACACACACACACACACACACACACTCACACACACACACCCCTAGCTCTCTGGTCCCTTTGGCCATACCCATTACTTCCTTACTGTCAATCTTTCCTGACCCTCTATGTCCATATTAATCCTTACACCATCATGCATCTCAATACCTCAGGACACAGTCAGGATAGGTAGAGACAACAGGGACTTTCAAATCAGACAGACAGGCTGTAAACCTCTCTCAACCTAATTCTCCTCACTGCAACCTGGAGATAAAAAAGGGGGGGGGGGATTAAAGGATATGATGTATGTAAATAACCTAGAACAGTAGCTGGCACAAAGTGTAATCTCAGGTTATTTCCCTCTCTCTCCTTTAACAAATTAAATTCGATTGTATTTAAATAAGGACAACACTGCAATGTTGACTTCTTAAAGGTCCTAGTGAGGTAGTATGATGGGAAGAGCAAAGGCTCAGAGACAGATCTTGTCTCATTTAAGTCACATTTTTATTGCAAAGAACAGAAACTCTATCTTGAATTGGCTTGAAGGGAGAAAAATATATTGTGTTGGCAAAACTGATTAATACTCCTAATTTTATTCTCCAATTCCTCCCTTTAGTAATAAAACTCCCTGTCTTCAAGTGACCCAAAGGTTGTGCCCATCTCTTCCACATACAGTCCAGAGACTTCATTTCCCAGCCTTCCTTGCATCTATAAGTGGTCATGCAGTGGAATGTAAATGAAGGAGATCAGTACAATCTTAGATCACTGCCCTAAAAAGAAGCCAGTTGCTCTTCATATCTTCTTTTGCTCTTCCTCTTGGTTGAGAAATGGGTCAACTGGAGCAATCACTTTGGACCTAGAGATGGAAGCCATATGTTGAGAATGGCAGAGGTACTCTGGCAGCCCTGGACCACTTTCCTCTGGATTTGACTTTTAAAGTCCTTTTGCTGGGGAATCTTTGTTATAGCAGCATAGCCTCTAACACAATTCATTTCAGGTGAGAATTAATCCAGCAGTCTCCAGCAATGTCACCAGTTTCTTTCACTCTGTCTGTTCTGCTCCCAATGGTGTCTGTCTTATTCTCAGACTCTACATGTCCCCCACCCACAAATGGTCCCTACTCACCCAACACACCCTAACTTCAGCCAAAATTTTTGTCAACATCAGGGTCTCCCTGATATTAACAAAAATTGCTGCAGCCAGTACAGACCTCGAATCCTCACACAACACACTCTAGAGAAGAGCAAATTTTCTTCTATTAACATTGAAAAAGTACAATGTGGACACCAAAGGCAGAAAGATAAGCTAGCAAACTTAAATGGCCTATAGTTACTCATTTTCTTCTTTGAACATGACTTGCTTAAATGTTTAGCAAACTTTGTTAGATCAGGATTTACATCAAGTACAATGGACTTTAGATTTAAGCTCTTATATTCAGAGTGTGTTCTTCCAGGGCCCTCTTGGGTTTCTATTGTGGGAGGCAAACACCTATTTCCCACAATATTTAACCAAGATGTTTGTTTCCAGTGAAGGAAACAAATTCCCTAGAAGAAATTAAGTGCTATTAGGAAGTATAAATCAATGCTGGGAATCTAAACAATGGCAAATGTCCAATTCATCACCTACATGCTGACATCATCCAAACTTGTAACTCCAGCCCAAATCTCTCTCCTGTGACTCAGTCAGAGACAGGACTAGAGTGAGGCAAGCAAGGTGACTAAGGTGCAAAATTTAAGGAGATACTCATTTTTAAGTACTGACTGTACACTTGTACGACCCTGAGAGTGAATGCCTCCTTGAGGTTTTCTCCCTGTGTTCTGTGCCTGCTTCACCCTAGTCTTGACCCTTGACCCTCAGGTCTGTGTACTGGCCAGGGATCCACAAAGATATTCCATCAGCTTCTCAAGGTCTGCATGATTAAGACAGATCCTACTACCTTCCACTCCCCAACCTTGTCCTTCTATGCTTCCTATCTCAGGGTATGACACTATCACCTATTACTTATCTGGCTGCTCAAGCTAGAATTCTGGGAATCATTTTGATGTAAGCCTTTCTTCACCTCCCATCAGTCGATTGTCAAGTTCATACATATCTCCAAAATGCTCCACTTCTTCGGTTTCACCATCCCCATGACACTAAATTAAGCTGCTATCATACTCAAAATTAGCAACAGCCTCCTACCTGGTCGTCTCATTTCCAATCTTGCTTTCCTCCAATCCCTTTTTCTTTTTATAACCAGAATGGTTTTTCTAACGAGGTTTACAATGTAATCTTCCATAATCTGGCCCCATCAACTTCTCCAGCCTTGATTATTACACTTGGCCCACCTCCACCCCCACCAAACCACAGCTCTTCAACCCCTCCATGCTTCCAGACCTCTGCACGTGCTTTTCCTCCTCCTGCTCACCTCCCCATAACTTATTTATTCTTTGAATATTAGCTTAAACTTTATTTCCTCAAAAAAGCCTTTCTGACCTATAAACAAAGTGAGTCTCTTCTCTATACTCTCATAACAGATAGTTTTACTTTTAACACACTCATCAGATTTGTGTTTATATTCTTGTTTACTCTCTGCCTTCTCTGATTGGTTATAAGCTCCTTGAGTTGCTTACCATAAGTTGGATGAAGGTTTGAGGTAAAGATCAACATTATAAATCCCAAAATTAAAACTCTGGTAATGCATTTATTTATTCATCAATCATCTACTAAGTCCCCAGAAAGTGTCAGATCTTTGCTAGGCATTAATGATGCAGAGACTAAAGAGCCATGGACCATATTCTCAGGGAACTCAAGAGTTTAGCATACTAGTGAACAGCCCAAGCTTCAGGGTCAGAGTCTTGGTTCCCTCACCTGTTAAACGGGGCTGTTTTCTACAAAGGTGTTTCTGGTACCTTTATCATATTCTGTTTACCTACCTCTGATTTTATCTACAACTTTGACGAGTATTCCATGCAAGCTCAGAATCATCTTGAACTGTCAGCTTCTCACCTTAAGCAAGCTTCTCTTATCTTTCTACATTCTGCCCCAGAGTTTTCTACAATGTTGTCATAATCTATTCAACCTGTGTAGGTAAACTCTGCCCAGAAGTACAGGAGAGTTAGAACCCAGATAACTTCTACTCAACGAGACTTGGTAGGTAGGTAAATGCTGCAGCCTCACACTTCTCCAGAAAACAACTGCACCCTGATTTCTTATATCATTGACCTCAAAACAAACTTATTTTGCCTTTTTTTCTTCCCTGTCTCCTTCTTCTTATTCCCTCACTCCTTCTTAGGATTCCCTTTACAGGTACCCAAGTCCTTGTATTAGACTTTGCTTTGAGTGAAACCCAAGTTAGGGCACCAAATTCACAAGGTTATTCCAAAGATTAAAATGGCAACATGAGGAATATCTCCTAGCACACTGTAAGTACTTAGTAAATTGTAGTTATTAATGTTAGTTATTATATTCTTGGTGGGGGAGATGGATAAGTGTAATCCAATAAAAGAAATGCTATAATGAAAGTATAAAGCATTGAATGTACAGATTAAGAACAGATGGAGCCCTTATTATTGGAGGAATCAAAGATGCTTCTCAGAGAAAGTTTCTCTTAAACTGAGCTTTCTCAAAGGCCCACAAGTCAGGAGAAAGTTCAGGAACATAGCCAGAATGAAAATATGGCATAAGACTGAACATGGTATGTCATGGGACACATAAGTAGTTCTGTATTATAGGAGAATTAAGAGAGGGTTAATGAGAGCTAGACATTTAGGGCACAGAACGCAGCAGAGTCTCAAGGAATCCCCACTAAGGAGAGAAGCTACCTACAAAGATGAACTACCAGGCTCTCCTGCAGATAGCCGCACAGAGAGGAATATATAATGTTCGCTATCCATCTACACATGTGCTTTCTTGGCTCCTGTTTATTTACACTCTGCTTGGCTGGATGGAATCAAGGCATAATTCCTGACCCGCCCCCTTCAGCACCCTGCAGAGAGGGGGAAGCAGGGAACATCCCTGTCAAGTGCCAGATGTTTGGCAGGGACCTAAGGGCTGCTGATGACTTTGGAGGTGAAACAGGAAACTCTTCTGGGGCAGGAAGCCTGGAAGTGCAGAAGTTTGCCAAATGAAAGACAAGTGGTTTCAAAAGAGTAGAGAATGATGAGATGAAGTACAGTGGACACATCTGGGTTCCAGTCCCAGCTTTGCTCCTTCCTGGCTGTGTAGCTCCCAACAAGTCGCTTCCTCAACCTGAGCCTCAATTTCTTTGGCTAATGTCCCTTCTAACTCTGAGGTTCAAGTATTCCGTGAGGCAGTGTATGAACTTCACTTTGAAGGTCATAAAGGATTTTGTTATTCCAAAGCTCTTCTTCACTATGAATGAGTAGACAGAATGAGTGAGATATCTTTGAACCAATTAAAATTAATTAAATGAATAAGTAATTAAAAGCTCAGAGGTCTGCCTGGCTGGCTCTAGAGTAAACAATGATTTAACTATAATATATGCAAAACAATAGAGTTATTGGGGGTGAAGGTGGGAGGGAGAAGATTCAAACTGGCTGTTCAGAAATGCTGGTTGGCTAACTTTCACTTTCATCTGGTTACTTTGGCTAACAACTAATAAATTTTTGCTCAACTTTTTTCCAGTCTCATGTCCCACTCTGCATCCTATTCCAGCCATGTTAAATGAACTACTCTTCACTCTCTGAAAATGCCCTTATCTCCTGCTTCTTTGTCTTTGTTCATGTTGTTTGTTTAAAAAATATTTCCTGAGCTCCCTCTGTTGCCTGAATTCTGGGTAATAAAAGAAAGAAAGAAAGAAAGAAAGAAAGAAAGAAAGAAAGAAAGAAAGAAAGAAAGAAGAAAGAAGAAAGAAAGAAAGAGGGAGGGAGGGAGGGAGGGAGGGAGGAGGAGGGAGGGAGGGAAGGAAAGGAAGGAAGGACACAGTTCCTGCTCTTACAGGAATGTAGTCTAACTCTAACTAGACTAACTAGACAGATATTAACTAAAAGAAATGGAAATCTCAGAGGTTGTACATCCTATGCTAGGGGGAATGTTGTTTATGACAGTAATAGTAGAAGAAATTGATTTAGTGATGAGGATCAGTGAAGTCTTCTTAGAGTAAGTAATGCTGTTATGTCCTTCGTTTTAAAGACAAAATTCTATTAAGCTGTATGGGGTAGTTCAAATATCATCTCTGTGAAGTAGTCGGCATCTCCCCAAGCAAGACAGTCATTTTTTCCTTTGGGGTCTGTAGGTTTTATTTTATAAACACGAACATAGCTTTGGGGGCACTGTGTCATTATCTTTAGCCGTGTTCTAGCTTGTCTCCCCACAAACTGTGAGCTCCCTGATAGTGCAAGTCCATTACCCATCTCTGCAGCTCTAACCCTGTGCCACATACAAATGAGATCAAACGACAGTGAACTGAAATGTAGATCTGCTGCAAATTTAAGATATTTTTTTAAGTGAGTAACTTATTTCACAATTAGCAATCTAAATAGTGTTCTGGTTCATGCTCTTTTTTCTTAATAAAACACTTTTCTAAGAATTTGCCTGGATATATTATACAATTAGTAAAAATAAAGCTATGTATGAAAAGTCTAGAGCTGCCATTCAAGTAACGGATCATAAAAGTTCTTCACTGGATTTTAAAGACATTCATCTGTAATTTCTCCATAAGCCCAAAGTCTGGCTGTCAAAGTGACTGAAGAAGTGAGGTTTCTTATTTCAAATATGAATTTTTATGATGTGGTCTACCTATGTGGGCAGGAACACTTAGGAAAAGGCAGGTGGGTTTCTGGGCATAGAAACAAAAGTAATAAGAACTTGGTGAAAGTCTATCTCTCAGAAGTAAACACGTCTGTCACCTTTTCTGCTCAGAGGGCAGAGTTGTTATGAAACAGGGGCCAGAATTATTTGGTTTCCTGTCACTGGATAGGAAAGTCCCTTGTACTTTGCCCATTCGATAGCCTCTACCTGGAATGTCTTTGCTCCGCCTAGCAAAATCCTATGCATCCTTTAATCCCCATCTCAAATATATCTTTGTTTATTTTACCAATGGTTGAATGGCTGGAATTTGTCAAAGGTCATAAAACACATCGGTGGGCGAACGAAGGGAACAGGACTCTGGCTACCCTGTCCTATATTCTTTCCTCCACACCAGCGTTGTCCAAAGGACATGGTGTCCTGGGATTTGGAAAATGTTATCCATCTTCCACCCACCCTTTCTAGAGAAGTCTTAATCCCTAGCAACACCCAAAACCTCTAGCCACAATTTAGAAACCATTATGTTTTTGTCTTTTGTTTTGTGTTTTTTAATTTAATGTATTTCCAACTTTTTGAGCCCTTTCCCCATAACATGCATTAATTTCTCCTTGAATTATTTTTCCAGAAAACACAATTTGGGAAACACTGCTCTGTCATGATTGCTCTCTCTCACTTCCTCCCGCATCATTTTAGAGGGCAAGCCAAAGAAAGATAGTTATTATATAGGCAAAACACTAAGATGTTTGGGCAATCCCCTCTTTTCATGGCTGCAGGAGACTCCTATTTTACATTTAAATAAGAATCAAATTCAAAACTGTGGGTGAAGGAGTTAAAGGCAATTTATGAGAGAAAAGACAAATTGTCAGTTAACACATGGAAAGATGCTGAGTCTTACCGAGTATACAAAGCAATGCAAAGTAAAACAACAAAAGATGGTTTTTATGAACCGAATCATCAAAGATATAGTTTTAGTGATAATGACATGCTAAAATTCCTAGAGATTGTGTCTCTTTTACTCTTTTTGGTATATGGTACCTTTCTATTTTTGGTATTCATTTCTAATTCTAAAAATGCTTTAAGGTTGTGAGAGTTCTTTTGCAATACTGAACAGATAGTATTTAAAATATTTTAAATTTACATGTTTAAAGCTGGGAAAATGTGACTTTTACATTTTTAAGACCAAGAAACCTTTACTTTAAAATCTTTATGAGATTCCAGGTAGCAACCCACTGTTTCCTTAAATTAACCATTGGCTCATGCTGTAGTAGTGATCTAGATTCACTTGTCCTACTGCAAACTAAAGGATAAGTCCACCCTGGGTGTCGACTTACTTGAAGGGTCCGGCCCATGAACTAAGACTGGGCCATCGCAGTACTTAAAGATTCAGAATCTCTACCATTAAATCTATGGGAGTGTCTCAGAGAGGCTCAACAGAGAAGAAAATCCAAGACAGGTGAGGCAGTGAGGAGCCCACAGGCCTTGAAATCAGACCAGCCTGGCTTTGAGCCCTACCTCTTACTGTCACAGACACGAGGATGTTCCATATTTTTTCTGAACATTGTTTCTTTCTTTTGAAAAAAAAAAATGGTCAGAGCAAGAGATTATAGGATTATCAGGAGGTTTAAAGCTAATAAAATAGGTGACTATGGTTTTGGCTGGAGCATCTATTCCTAGAAAGATCTAGAAAGGATTGGCTAGCGTCTCAAATTCCAGACCAAACGAATGTCTGAAATCTCCCCTGAATTTCTTCGAATTCCAGAGGCATTCCTTGTTCATACATATATGATTGTAGGGCCTACTTAAACTTGCTGATTCCGTTTCACACAGCATTGAGTCAGATGTAAAATTCAGGCGCTTCTTTGATTTCTACCCGTAATAATAATGGCAATAATGACATGATCATACAGAGCCTGTGAGCATAATAGTATTTACAGACATTTTGGAGGGAGAGATTTAAAACACAAATAACTTCAACATTAAGGAGAGACCTGTTCTTAAATGTCCCTTGGCCTCCCTGAATTCCATCACTTTTTAGTCCATGCTCCACTTTGCTGATTTCTTCATTCTTGCTGTACTCTCTGCACCTTCCCCTCCCTTCTTTTCTTTGAGAGCAGAAAACAAATTTTTCTCAGTTTCTTAGACAGAAAAGCTTGACTACCCTTTTGCTGCAGAAACTCCTGGTAACACATTTATTCCCAAATAGTTTATCAAGGTATTTTTATAAGAAAGACAATTATATCCTGTGAGGGATTCTGGAGCTGGCTATTAACAGAAAAAAAAAAATTGTTTTCATTTTATTACACACAGGCATGGAGGCAGTGTTGCATAGTGGGCTATATAGCTTGTCTTTGCTGCTGTGTATCTTGTCTAATGAGGGACTTTGGCAAGTTATTTAAACTCAGTGTCCTCATATGTAACATGAAGATTATAATAGTACTAAACTCATAGGGTGTTTACAAGAATTAAATGAGTTAATATATGTAAAACCATAGAACATCGCTTGATACATGATAAGATTTCAATAAATATTAGTTATTCACTTTTATTGAACAAGTTTTTATTGCATTTACTCTGATCTATTGTCCTCCTCTCATAGGACTTTCTCCCACATGGACCATCTAATTTAAATGCAGTCAACATTTATATTACCAAGAAGATGACCATTTTGAACATTATAGTTCATTATCATGAAAAACTTACAGCAAATGATATATAATTAGGGACAATGATATGACTATGCAAATGTAATAGACTGGCAGGATAGAATAACAGTTTGGAGTCAGATAGCTTGAGTTCAAATCCCAACACTGAAACTTACTTGTAACGTGATTGGCAAGCTGCTTGATCACTCTGAATTGGTCTCCTCATCTGATAAATATGATTAAAAATAAAACCTGCCTTACATAATTGAGAGGATTATAAGACATAATGTACAGAGTAAAAAAGTAGTAGATGCCTAGTACATGGTACATGATCATTAAAGTAGGCAGTGGTGGTAATGGAGGTGGTGGTGGTGGTGGAGGTGATGGTGGTATGACTGAGATAAATACACAACTCCCTTTGGATGATCTTTGGAATATCCTGAATTTTTCAGTCACCCACAAACTTATCAACAGCAATTAACTATAGATAAAATTTTGGCAACCTTATTTTGTTCCCAATTTTTATGTCCCTGAGGTCATTCTGTATACACCTTTTATGTCCTATTTTTCCACTTAATGGGATATTAAAAGTATGTTTCCATGCCTTTAAATTTTCTATACAATTTGTTTAAATAGTGACATAATATTCTATTGTAAAGACTTGCTATAATTTATTTAACATCCCTCTTTTCCCTGGGTACCTATGTTGTTTCCAATTCTTGTTTATACAGCAATGAATGTTTTTTGTCCAGGAAGTTTTATCTGCATTTTGAATGATTTCCTTCAGCTAAATTCCTAGACAAAGATATATATTGTCATACTGTTATTCAGATCCTTCACATATTTGAAGACAGTAATCATGCTCTCAACTCTTTCCTCAAAACTAAACATTCCCAGATCCTTCTATCACTCTTCATTTAAGTCAATTCCCACTGTTGCCATCATTCTTGTCACTTTTTCCTAGGATCAAAGCACAAATTCCTAAGCTGGCATTCAAGGTTCTTCCATTCTGACCTACGTTATCTTTGCTTCTTCATCTCCTGCTGCATCTCACCTCACTTTCCTGGCCATCCCCATCCAGTCAACCACAGCTTTGTATGTACATCTTATTTTTCATTCCGTTGTTCATCTGTCTATTCTAATTCCTTCAGTTCAGAATTGCCTGAGAAACCCAATCTCATCATTCAATATAGAGATCAAGTGCCACCTCTTCTCTAGAGCTTTCTTGGTTCCTTTTTCTCTGGCCCAGAAAGAACTAATTGCACTGTCCACTCTATTCCTGTGCTACCTAGTACAGTAGTGGTCAGAGTCCTCACAGAAAAACAATGACCTACTCATTTGGGTAATTCAAGGAGGATTTAATAACAGAATTATTTAGGAAGGTGTGGGCAGGAAGTGGAAAAACTATAAGGAGTAGCACAGTATCCAAGGGCCACCAAGGCTTTTAATATCCCTTTACCTGAAGGAATGAGGACAGGGAGCGGTTACCAGAACTCAGCAGAAAAAGGGTCATATGGAGAGGAGCTGTGACTTCCATCAAGGGGCAAAATCAGTCCAGGGTAACCTCACAGAAAGGGACCCAAGAGAATAGACAACTTACTTGACTTCACTCTCCGTTCTCCTTTTCATTTCCTGCCCTGGCTTCCCATTAGCAGAAACAAACTAGATTCTGAGGGCAAGGAAGCCACCAATGCAGTCCATAGAGGTCAACCCCCTATAGCACAGATGATGGTAAGAAGGGCAGAGAGTAGATCTGCAGGATAAAGGAAGGAGCCCCATCTCACCATATTAAAGCTTAATTATAGTTCATTGTCAATAGATATGCTTCCCTCCCTGAACTGAATGTGTATTGTCTCACTCACCTCCAAACTATCTTCTACACTGTGGTGTGACTATTTTGCTCTCCACTCAGTTTTCTTTAGTGCCCCACCACCCTCCCCACTCCCGTTGCCTACAGAACCAACTCTAAATGCATCGGCATGACTAATGTCCCTGGCGACATAGCTCTTACCTTCCTCACTTCCTCACAGCCACCTCTCCCTTTCCTCCTACTTCACAATCCAGCCACATGAACACGTGTCACTCCCCAAACACAGCGTTCTCTCTAAAGTGTCTATCCTTTTGCCTTAACTACACTTCCCTCACTGGAAACCTCCTACTCATTCTTTAAGAATCAACTCAAGGGCTACTTCCACTGTGAAACTCCCTGCCTCCCCCAGACAGACTCTTGGCCTCCTACTCCAAAGCTCCTTTTACAGCTTATATTTTATAGCACTTTATATTATAGATGTTTATAACTCTGTCTCTCCAAATAAACTATCAACTCCTTTAAGGCAGGAACTGTGTCTTACTTCATCTATTTTCCTGTACCTAGCAGAGTCTTTAATACATTGTAGACACTCAATATTAAATTAATGAATGAATCATTGAATTGAATAAAGATATTTGTAATTAATGTATATTTCTCATATGGTGACTAGTTTTTTTTTTTTTTTTAATGTGTGCTTGTTCTTTAGTCACTTCTAAGGTGTGAAGTGTGTGACAGAGGGCAGAAGCACACGTCCCTGGGCATCTTATGGCATCAACTGGCACTGGCTTCTATCTGCTCTCAGAAACCTCTGCATAAAGTCAGGCATCCTTGGGAAGGCAAGTAGGAGACAATCCATATAGAACCTCCCCATTATACACATCCATTTGACAGATGGACCCTGTTAACAGGTAACTTGCCAACAAGCCCTTAGGAGCTCTTGTGTCTGCTTCCTAAATCCATTTTGGAGCAGAAATCCATTTTATTAGCTGAAGACAGAATAGACCTATTCCAAATATTTGGAAAAGCTTAATCTTGCAAATTAGCTAGCTGTCCTCTGGCCACATGGTGGCCACTTGTGTGGGAGGAAAGCAGGACCATCTCAGGACAGACCTTTCTCTGTTTCTTGAGAAAACACAATAAAACACCCTTCTCCTTTCATCCACATCTGGCGGCTGGAAAAACAGTGACCTGTGAATTCACATTTTCATACTTGACTATGGTAGGCCAGCATCCAGAGGTTATTCTTGCTGTGTTTTTGAAAGAGAGAAGCCTGTCAGGATAAGAAGGCTTCTGATGAAGTGCTTATTGAGAAAATATGCAGGGATTTCTGTTTCCCCAAATTAGAGAAGAAGCTTATGATAAGAATCTTTTTCATTGATTTCTCCTCTTCAACTGCTTTCACGCTGTCCTGTGGTATAATTACAAGCCCTGAGGTTCAGCCTTGTGAAGCAAGTTCTAGAGAAAATTCCCCAAAGTGAAGCAGCCCCAGGAGTCCTAACTCTCAAAATTGAACAAAGCTTCAAGGAAATCATATTGTTCTCACAATAGGGCCACCAGGCTAAGTGAGCTGAAAAGGGATTTTTGTCGTCTCCATTTTTGTCTGGCTTTTTATCAGTTCAACATGTTCATGTTACAAATGGCATGCTGATTGATCACATTCCTTGGACAAGTGGAAATGGTCTCAGGAGAAGAGAAAGAAAGGTACCTTCTAAGAGTGTCATTTTGGAAGTAGGTAGATCTCGTGATCAGATGTGGGTATCAATACAAATGGGGTGCGACAAAGAAGTTATGAAGACAGGACAAATAAGACAGACCAGGGGGCAGTGGTAAGAAAGAAGGTTCAATATTCAAGTGGTCATTGAGGAGGGATGCTTGGGGCAATTCCTGAGCACACTAGCAGGCAGCTGTAATCACTTATCTGCTGCCCTGTTTATAGGCATAAACCTGCTGAGAACATTGAAGGGGCAATGAAAGTGGACATTGATGAGAAGCTGTATTAAGCAATAATTTTTGTCCTGGTTAATGTGAAATTGGGGAAAACTCATCTTCTGAGTCATTAATTAGTTAATTCAATAAACATTTTTATCAGACTCTTACTCCATAACAGGCACTGCCGTGGGCCTTGAATTTGGAAAGGTATATAAAACATTCTCTCTGCTTCTGAAAGGCTCATGGACTAGAGGAACTACTGGCCTCTCTGATCTCTAGATTGGCACCCTGTCATCTACTCCTCACTAGAGCTGGAAGTTTATAAACTACAAAGCAGGCCAGGTCATTCCCAGATCAAACCTTGCAATGGCTCTTTCTTGTGAAGAAGAAATAAATCTCAGCTCCTTAGCATAGCACAGAGCCCCTTTCTACCTCTCCAGCCTCACGGCAGTTCACCCATCTCCACCCTCTTCAAGATCTTTGCACCCAAGCCTTTGCTCAGGGTTTTTCCTGAGCCCACAATGGCATTTCTCCTCTGCGCCTGGCCAAACTCCTTCTTGACCTTCCGTTCTTCATTTAGATGCTGATGTCTCTAAGAAGCCATTCTCTCTCCCAACATCAAATTAGCCGTGCCCTTCATAGTCGGTCATTATACTTCACATTTACCTCTATGGCTGTAAGCATCCTACTACTGCACTATTGTAACTGCCTGCTAGATTCATCTGACTCTCTCACTAGATTATGAACTTCTTAAAGACATACTTTTATCCTCTACCTTTGTTTCCCCAAATGCAGTATAAAGAATAGCATTATATAGTCAGTGCTCAAATAAATATTTATTGGCTGCCTACTATATTTCACATCCTGATATTTTATAAATATCTTATATAATCTTTACAAAAATCATAAGAACTTCATATTATGACCTTACCTTAAAGATGTGAATCAGAGAAGGTGAGAAATTTGCCCAAGATCTCACAGCTAGGAAGTGGTGGGTGTGGCATTAGGATAAAAGAGTACTCTCTTTCTCTTTCTTTACCTAATACTATGCCTACATGCATCTTCACAGTCCGCTATTTGCACCTTTATCCAGAGTGCTTCTATCCAATCTAGGGGAAGAAGAAGGATAGTAACACAGCATGAAGAAATAAAAGCATTTTTTTCTCTCTTCAAAGAGATCGGCAAAGATATTGTGTTTTTATTTCTAATGGCCTGGCTTCTCTTACCTAAATGCAGAGTTGCTAAGGGTTTGGGTTTTATTCAAAAGGATCGTTAATCTCTTTCTAGCTGGGCAATGAACATAATAATGGGAGAAAATATGCAGAAGAAAGGCTTTTGTGTAAAGTTTCCTGAGACTGTGGGAACAAATCCCCAGGAAGGGGTCTGGGAGGGAACCCTGAATGAAGCTCTGGATCCTGTCTTCTGGATCCCACTCTTGAGGGTACTAGACAGTAAGTAGAGTGGGTGCTAGCCCAGAGAACAGAATCCAGTACCCAAGCCAGGAACGCTTTGCCATTCAGGCTCAATAGAGCAGTGATCTGCTTTATTGTACCCTTAAAACAATTTTGTAATATTATTTTACAAAACACACACTTTAAGCTGACACCTGAAATTTTTCATCAAACTTTAAACATGTTGTAAATATTGACATTTTAAAATAAAATAGTTATAGCACACTTCTGCATGTACCTAATTTAGTCTAAATACTGTAGTTACTTAAAACAATACAATCCATTTGAAAAATGTATAAACAAGCTCTTCTTTAACAGTTAGTAATTTTACATTATTTTTTCTTCTTAAAAAACTCCTGAGCTTGTTTTTATTTTATTTTTCCACAGAATTTTATCCTAATATATTAGATTTTTAATGTAGAAACTAGTCTTTTATTGACCATCCGATATTTCTGTAAAGTATGTGTGCAGATTTGTGAATTGATTTAGTTTCCTGAAACCATAAAGCAATAGATGTTTAAAGGGACAGGGGAGGAAGCTTATGCAAGGAGAGGTTAGGAAAGGAAGGGAGAATCTTTTGCTAGCTGTTGAGGAGATCAGTGATAGGAAAGAACATATATGAAAGTTGAGATGCTGGAAATTGATTCTCTTAAAACTATCTATGCCTGCATATTTTTCAAAAAGTCTTTAGATACCTCCATGGGTAATATACCTCAGATTGAAGAGCATCAGCTTGAGGCCTAAATTAAGTTCTTGCCTTCCTGGATCTAGACGTCTCAACATCAGCTTTCAACTATTTGACAGTCACAGAGTGAATGTGATCTATGCCCACTGGGGACTCAATTTAAGCCCGCAAATTACTCAGTGACCATAAGAAGCTATTCGGATAGCAATGCAACATCTCACAATACCTATTAGCCCTAAGGGAATCATTGGATGTACAACTCGGGGAGCACCCATGCCTGAATCTCATGGCTAGACTGGGATACAGGAGCTCAGCTTGGTGTGGGAAGAAGTGACAATGGTCACCACCATAATTCCCAAGAGCCCTATTCTCAGTCTACCAACTCCCCAGGTACCTGAAATACTTTCCTCACGACACTGTCCATGCTGTTCATACTTTGGCTTTGATTATTTTGCTTAATATTGCTCCCTTCTGATCCCTTACCTAACAAAGTTGATTTCCACCTCCTCTGTGTATTAAATAGATTCTATTATTAAACTTAGCGCATTGTGCTCTATGTGTATAAAAGACTGTTTCCTGCCTTCTTAGAAGGCATGAGCCATATCTAAGTCATTAGAGAATGACTAAAGTCACAAAAAGACATTCAGAGGATGTGTTTTCCAGAAGGACGTTTTATAGGCCAATTTTACATATACGAGATTTAGGTACTCATTAGCACCTGTTGAAGTTACCTATTTTGGCCCCTAAAGTATGTACAGTGCCCATGAAGAAGGGCTTGGCCAGCACAATTTGGGGTACTCTGTAGAAACTAGAGCACAGAGCAAAGCCTGTGTTTATTTTGTGTTTGCACTCCATTCATTTGTTGTTAATAGCACTGAGAAAGACCTTGACATTTCGTGTGCAGGGAGGGGGTAGAATCCCATGTAGCAAAGGATAAGCTAATTAATGCTGCATAACCAACTTATTAGGATGTAAAATGACGCATCCAGCCAGGATTGTCTTAACTTCTAGAGAAATGTGTCATCAAACATTTTATACAAACCATTGTGCTGGACTAAGGGCAAGTCACGTTGACCTTTGGATGTTAACTTGGTCCCTTTGATTCACCAGATATTCTGACCCCACCTACCCAAAGATGTGCATTGCTTATTTATTATTGTATACAGGTAAATTGTGCTTAATTTTTCTATTGTCATTTTCATTGTATGTTCTTCAAAATGAAATCATAATTTCAATCATATATAGATTTGATTCCCTGAGTCAGTTTATTTTCTCTACCCCATTTTATTAATTATAGCTTCAGTCACTGTGAATTTTATTTTATGGTTTTTACTTCTTCCAAATCCAATTTCTCACATAAAATAATGCAGATCTATTTTAATGGGAAACTTTGATTAATCTATCACATTTTTCTGGTTCATTAACAAAGATTAGCATATGAAGTTTGAGCCATTGTCAGTTTTGTTTTGTGGTGATCTCTTCATTTAAGTTCATTGTACCCGGGGATAGATTTTGCAGTTTCAGATAATACTAATACTTGTGATGCTTTTGTCAGGCTTAATCCAAATTAACATTGAAATGGAAAATTTCAATCAGGTTTTTGTAACAAAAGAAAGAATTAAAATATGGTGGATTGGTGTCCAGCCACCGTATTTTTTGCTGGAGCAGAATGGTATAGAGAAGGCTCAGGATACAGAATATCCAAATGAGGCTTATATATAAATAGCACAGTGATGAAGATGAAAAGTGAGTGTGGGAAGAGTTTGTGAATGGCCTTGAACACAACCAAGATGCAGTTAATTAACTGCTGTTAAAGAAAGACCGACTGCCCCCATTCTTCCACTCCTCTGCCCACCAGTTTCCTGGCTCCTGGGCAGAACTTTCAGTCTGATAGTCAGGCCAGGTTATCATGGAATGTGCTGCTCTTTGCTTGGGGGCTGTGCCTTAAAGGCAGCTTATGTGCCCTCTGCTTCCTTTCTTGCCCACCTGCCTCAGATTTGGGGCAAAAATTGACTGAAGTTAGAAGGGGCAAAGCAGCAGAGCACAGCTCAGGCATTTCTGTGTCCCAGGTTGAACTGCAATCAGAATATCCTAAAACTCTCACCCCTTCCTAGCATATACTTATCGTAGGACCCTGAGCAAATTGTTTAAACTTTCTGAGGGTTTATTTTCACATGTGTAAAACGAGAGTTAGAGTTGGTAAGAACTCATAAAAATAACTTATATCTTTGAATGTTCACTATGGGCCTAGCACTCTTCTAAGTGCTTAACAGAAATGTACTCACTTAACACTCATAACAACCCTATCAGTTAGGTGTGAATATTACTCTTTTTAATGGAGAAAGAGAAAGAGAGAACCTGTTGTTTACCAAGCAATAAACAACATGTGCTTTTAATAGATATTTTCACATGTCTCACTTATGGTGATTATTATTGTGCTCATTATTATCCTCACAACTAAGTCTTAGAAAAAAATATATACATCTCAAGTAGCTGTCTGAGCTGTAGGTCCTAATCTTACCCCCTGCATAAACTGCATTCAAAAAAATATCAGGGTGATATTGGAATAATCTTTCTTCTTGGTTCAGTAGGCTTGATGCATAGAGTTTCGAGGGATTTCAGGTTTTTCCTATTCATCCATTTGTTTTACAGTTATCAGACAGTTACTATGTGCTAGATACTGTGCTAGGGTTCAGAAATATGTACAACACTGCCCTATCCCTTGAGGGAACCATGCAAAGATAAATAATAGAAGCTGAGAGAATGAAACTGCATTCATTATGAATCCCAAAGCTGAGTTGGGTGGAGTGGTGTCATACTCACTCATTAAGACACAGGAGAAAAGATTATTTGGGGAATGACATAATAGTCACTCAATAAGGGCTCATTAAAGGAATGAAAAAGGGTGAGATGAAATCTGGACAACAGAACAGAAAGGTCAACATCTGCTCTACTGGTCTCTGCTCTACTAACCTGCCCATGAAATTTTTCTCTGAGTAGCTCAGTCCAAAACATGTATCGAGGACCAACTCTGTGCTTGGCACTAGGTTTGCAGCCATAAATCTGATGCACATCAAGAACTCCCATCTAGCAAGAAATCAAATAAGCTAAAAGGAAAAATATAATCTAATAATCAAATATACAGAAATAACCAGTGTGCATATGGAATGCATGGACTGCAACCAAATAAGCCACTTTATGTGTCCCTGACTGTCCTTTTAATCTGCTCAGTGGGAGTAGCCTTTCCTATATTCCTGGATGAAAGCTAAGGTAGCCTCCCCCTCAATTTCCTTGTTTACACTTAGATAATCAAAAGTTTGGAAATCTTTAAAATTCTTAAGTACAATGTCAATTCAGTAGAGTCAATATAATAACCAAAGCTTCCAACTTCATTTAAGATAGATACTTCCTCCTTTATCTCTGGCCCACTGCAGTCCAGGGGAGAGTTATAGACAGTGTCTCATTTCTTTTATATCCCAGCTCTTCCTCCCACAACTTACTAACTTTGGTCTACAAACACATCCTGGAGTTGGACCGGTAGAGGAGCAAAGAAGAGCAAATATTAAAAAGCAGGGCAGGAAGATTTTTATTTCATGCATATTGTCATGTGCTAGCATTGGTTCTCTGGCCCTGGTGCCTGATTAAAGATAATTAAAGATGGAAGACAGGATTTGTGGCTTTCGTAAATGTCCCCACTGGGGCATTCCATGACATTTCCAGAGAGTGAGTGATGGGTTTTCCCTAAACTGAATGTCTTCTCTCCAAGCCCAGTCCACTTTTTCTAGTAGTCTGGTTCATATAGGCTCTCTATTTAATTATTCCTCCTCAGTAGATTGCTTAGGTAGAACTTTAAGTGGCTCCATGCTGCTCTCTTTCCCACATAGTCCATATCTCTTCTTCAGGAAATAAACACAAATCTTTGACCTGACAGACTCTGGGAGGCAGGTGACTCCGTGCCACTGCCTCTCCTTCTTCCCAGCCATCAGCAGCTAGCCAAGCTGCCTTTGCTGCTGGCTCTCCCAGAAGGATGCAGAGCCAGTTCATCATGTCAGATGACCTTTACCAACTTCTCTGAGAGGCCCCAGGAAAGCCTTTACTCTTGTTTTGAAGGAAGGAGGAGGCGCCCTTACCCCACCCCTTCCCTGAGAGAGTGGAATTCAAAGCACTTCTCACATCAAAGACATTCTCTTACAAACTCTTGTTTAACCTTCAATCTCTTGATTGATCTTCAATTTTTACATCTTCATGAATGTAGGATCCAAGAGCCATCGAATCAATTTTGGGCTTTTTAAAAATAAATTCTACACATGATGAATGCAGCTTCTAAGGTATCTTGACGCCATGGCTAACTTTCACCTGAACATCCTATCATACAAACAAATTAAATGTGGTCCCACTTTTCATGTTAGCCAGTGTAAAATGTAGAAATCATTTCCAAATTAGCTCTTTAAGCAGAACCTTTCCTCTGAAAAAGATTCTTTCTAGATCTAGTCCCACTCCTCCAGTCTGTCTTTCCCAAGAGGCTCAGCATACGGTGATGTCGCTCTGCCTTGCCTGCCTGCATCCCCCACTCTCTGAGCTACAAGGTGACTCAAAGTTGACTTGCATGTAATAACCCTCTCTGACTGATTTTTGATTGATTTTTGATTGATTTTTGATTTGATTTTTGAAGAGATTACATCTGAAGTTATGTTACATTAGTTATTGCCACTGTATCATTGACGATCTTCCTAGAACAACTTTCAGCATCCATCATGCATAGCCTATGGATGCAACATACCCTGCACCATAGCTATTGCCCTTAAGGCATTCCTCTGCTGTAAATATAAGAGGGAATTAATCCTCATTTCACTTATTTTCCAAAATAACCCTAAGGAATATGTATTACTTTACCACTTTTCCAGATAAGAAAACTGAGTTTCAAGAATAGTAAGTAACTTGCCTGGAGATACATAGTATCTAAATGGTAGAGTTAGGTTTAAGTACATTTGACCCCAAAATCCATGGGCCATATGGAAGAAGTCAATTTATAAGACAGAAGACCTTGGGTTTGTCCCAGCTCTGCCATTAATTTGACTGTGGCCTTGACCATTTCCTATTCCTGTCTGAGTCAGAGTTTCCTCATCCGTAATGAAGGAATAGGATACAGTGACCACTCACATCTTTTTACCTGCAGAGGTCCAAGTTCCTGAAAGGTGCTTATTGAATTGTTTATATGAGTCACATAGCCTGCCCAGATATTTTAACTCAGAATTTCCTGTGTGGTAATCAGTCTCCTCTTATTTCCTGCTTGCTCTTCTAACCTCCCTCATTTGAGATCATTTGTATCCTTTTATGTGTGTGTGCTGTTCACGTTTATCAAGGGCCTGATTTAGAATCATCTGAAAATTTCATCAAACGGCATTTATTCACTACCTACCCAGGGAAACTTCATGGGCCAAATGAAATACCAATGCAGAGCTTGTGTTCTGATCACCTTCTTCCTTCTTACATGTTTCTGTAAATAACTGTCCTCAGAGTGGGTTAGCACTATCCTGACAACCTGTGGTTCTGAGCCAGCCAGACCTGGATAGGAACCTAGGGCAAGTTATGTAACCTCTACTTAACCTTTCTGAACTTCAGTTTCCTCAAGTAGGCTATTTGGAGTATTAGAAGTTCGTGTGGCATATGGATCAGTCTAACACAGGACCTGAAAGATGTTGGTCTCATTTTCTCTTCCTCATTTCTAAAAGCTTTGGCTGCCAAGCAAATAGAGCTTTCTAAAGAAGTTCTCTCTTTCTCTAATAGCAATATGGAGAATTTTCCTAGTAATGACATCTAATATTGCTCATATACTTTTCTACACACCCTTAGACATATAATGTGTATCCTTGGCTAGCAAATAGAGAAGGGAAATAAAATCTCAGGTCTCACTGATGAGTATGATCTTGGAGGGGTTATTTAACCTTGCTAAGTCTCTTTTTATTAAGGCTCTCTAGGTCTTTGTACTTTTATGTTGCTGTGAGGGCTAAATGGAGTAAAGCAGGTATACAGTCAGGCCATGATAGGTATTCAATATGTTAAATGGGTCTGTATTGAATTCCTCTCCCATTTATTAACTTACAGATTCCTTTGAGGCCTGATCTCCACATCCATCACATGGGAATAATAATAATTTTTGTGTTAATATGATTGTAAGGGTCTATCAGTATTAGTGGGCATGCCTGACACAGAGAAGGCACTCAGTATAGCGTGAGACCTATTTCCTTCCTTTTCCTGAACGTTTTTTAGTTGAGTTGTCATGATTAAGAACAGTAAGAAGCATGATTAAAAAATATTAAAAAAGTAGCAATGCACAAATGCATTCCCTTTCTTGAACGGTTCCTAAGAGTTAAACTTGGGTTGTGGTTAAGATATCAAGATAGTTCTTCAAAACTAAAAACTTGAAAAAAAAACTTTACTAGGCGATCACATTTGGTTCATATCACAATCACTCAAACCCAAAGATGCATTCCAAGCAGTTGACATCCATTTCGTTGGGTGCGAATCCAATTTAAAAAAATTAATCCAAATTTGACAAGAAGCTGATCTCACAGATCTTACCAGAACATCCCTCTCCCCGTTGATTTCCTGGGAAGGAAATGGGTAGCCTGGCTGTCAGAATCAAAACCGAAGACACACCTTTTCCTCATTCAGCTGGAATCTGCAGTTTCAGGAAAGGGTTTAAACAGTCCAGTGGAATCTCATAAATTACTCCTGTCACAGCCTTTTTGCCTTTCACTTGAGATTTACCAAAAAATAAAATGGCTCGTGTCTTTTCCAGAGATCACTGGATCCTAGAACCCCAGGCTAAAAGGGCCCTCTGAAAGCTTACCTATTCCCTCTCCATCAACCCCTTACATCACAGTCATCAATTCCTACCGGTTCTGTCCTCCTGCCATTTCCCAAACCTGTCTCTCTTCACTTTATTCCAGCATTTTATTCCCCTAGTCAAGCCCTTGTCACTTCTCTCACCAAGGTGGTTGCAATCATGTCCCAAATCTTGAGGACTCTGCCAGTCCATCCTCCATATGGCAGTCGAAATCTTTATAATATGTCAATATGCTCCTACTACTTCTTGTTAAAATCCTCCAGTGGCTCCCCTCAGAATAAAGTACAAAATACTTACCTGGGCATCTGATACTCAGCATGTTCTGGCTCCTGCCTATTGCTTCAGCTTCCTCCTCCTCTGTCACTACCCCCACCCTTGTGTTTTGTACCTCAGTCATAATTAACTTTGAAGTTCTTTTTTGTTTCTGGAATGTTTTAACACACCTGGCACTACCCAAGAGCCTCATGTCCCTTTCAAAAGAAACATATATATAGTCTGCTTTTAAAGGTTTTTCTTGACCTCTGCCTGCCCCAAGCACCATTACCTGTTCCTGCATCTGTGGTCCCGTGCACTTTGCACACATTCTATTTACACTGTCTTAGAATTATCAGTGCGCTATTTTCCCCACTATATTTTGAATTCCTCAAAAGCTAAAGTTATATTGTATCACCTTGGATTCCTATATTCATAGAGTAGGTGTTCATGCACTCACAGTCTGGAAATACTCACTAAATATCTACTTGGTGAGCAGCACTAGAAAAATAGAGATGAATATATACCCTACACTCTAAGACCCAACAGCATGAAGGCACAGCTAATACCAAGAGAGAAAAATAATAATACAATGTGACTGATAAAAAAAAAAAAAAGCACAAGATACTCTTACTGAGGTCCCAAAGAGAGGCCCTGAACAATGTGTTTGGAGAGAGAAAGGAAAAAATGCTTCTAAGAAGAGATGATACAAGTGATATACTTTAAATCTGAATTGAACCTTAGACTTTAAAGTTTTAGATTTTATGGTTCAAGATGGAAAACTGGACATCCTCTTAGATAAGACTCCATTGAACAGATGAATAAGATATACATAATAGATAAATAAATTCCTGGTGGTTCAGATTTTTGAAAAAGGGGGGGGTGCTATCCACACACAAATTTCTGAAGGTGGAAAGCAAATGGGGTCATAGAGGCATAATCTAGAGTAGAAGAAGTCAGTGAGAGACACAAGCAGAAGGCTGCGATGAGCATGTGAACTTTGTAACCTGATGGATCTCTGGAAAGGCCTCCAGATGGGAGTGAGCAGGGTTGGGGAGCCAAAGAGAGCTCTGGAATGGCCATAGGCAAGGAATTGAGATGCCTGTGGAGGGCCTATCGTCTGAGTGGGGACTGAGGGCGGAAGCACAGAAGAGCTCAAGGTCAATTGGCAAGCCCCCCTCGATATTGAAGAAAAAGAAGAGAGACACTTTCAGCCAGAAGGGAAGTGCTGCAGTGCTTCACCCCCAGAGCGAATTCTTTTTCACTGTAGAAATTGTGGAGGCTCAAGCAAATTTTTCTGCTCCTTACCATGCACAACAAAGGCAAGGCTGCCATTCAACTGAATCCAATTATCTATACAGAGTTCTCCATCAGTTCTCGCATCTGGAGAAAAAGACTTTTGAATAAACAGACCTGCTGAATTATTAAGGGAGCGATGCTGGCTATGTATGCTGTCAGACCAGAGATTCAGAAATAAATATAAGCCAATTAAGTCAACATGGAGGAAAACTAATGAGAAAGAGAAAGCCCAAGTTTAAAAAATGCAAACAGAAAACCATAGAAGGGATAGAGAAAAAGCAAGAAATAAAGGAAATTTTCAAAATAAATTTAATCAGAAACCTCAGAAATTCAGAAGTGATTGTTGTTATGAGAAACAGGCAGTCAAGTGTTCTTGGAAATGTGAGCTGTTTGTTGACATTTTAAAAATTCAGAAGAATAACTAAATAATAGATTGGTCATGATTAGATACCAAATAAGTAATCTGAAAGATGAAGTCGAGGAAATCTCATGGAATGTGTAGCAAAAGATAAGAAGGAAAACGTGAGAAAATAAATAAATAGAGAATAGATCCAGAAAGCAGCAGCATTCTTCTAAGTTTCATACACAGGGAGAATAAGTATAGATATTATTGAAGTCACAGGGGTGGAGATATGGAGGAAAACAGGGGGAAATACTGCTTGTCCTTAAATAGAGTTTCAAGTATTCAGGTCAAAGGATCATTTCAGTGTGAAACATGGTGGTTGTAAAAAAAAAAAAAAAAAAAAAAAAAAAAGTCAAACATAACAAAAACCCATTCCCAGCCAAAATCTGGCGAAATTTCAAGGAGACAATTCTAAAAGATGCCAGGGGCTCTCACAGTAAAAGCACTTAAAAAGAACAAAGAATCACACTGTACTCAGATCTTGTGTCAACAATTATTGACCCCAGATGACATGGAGGAGTGTCTCCAAAGTTACAGGGGAACATATTTTTGAACCTAGAACTCTATACACAGTGTGAAGCTAATTTTTATAACTTCAGATTTTGTGGGAATTCCAAAAGGTTATATAATAAGCAAAAGAATGACCTTTCCCCAAAACTGTCTACCTCCTACTTCTAGAAACCTATGAATATGTTACCTTACATGGCAAAAGAGATTTGCAGATGGATCAAATTAAAGACATTGATACATGCCATTAAAGACACAGAAACCCTTTCATTTGTGGTCAGAGAGAGCTGTGACTAGAGGAGAATGATTAGAGAGATGTCACATTACTGGCTTCGAAGACAAAGAAATGGGGCCATAAGCCAAAGAATGTGAGTGTCCTCAAGAAGCTGGAAAAGGTGACAAAACAGATTTTGCCCGAGTGTCTCAAGAGAGGAATCCAGCCCTGCTATATTTATTTTAGCCTAGTGATAGCCACATTGGACATCTAACCTAAAGAACTGTTAAAATAATAAATTTGTGTTGTTTGGAGTTTGTTACAGCATCAATGGGAAACTGTGTAGTTATCTCTCACACTACTATTCTGAAAACAATTACTTGAGGATGTACGCTAACAAAATGAAAAAAGAAGCTAAAAAAGAAAATATATATGATGTAAGAAACAATGGAACTAATCCAGAAGTAAAAGGTAGAAGTTCAGATTTACAGTTCTGCAAAAAATCCAGCAAGCATTCTATCAAAATTGGAATTGAAAGCCAGAAAATGTGGGGGGGGGGGGGACTTAAAGGAGAAAGTGAATTCCATTGCGAAATTATAAGACTAAGTAAGAAGTACAATTTTTTTTACATATGATAAAGACATTTGTACATTCTATGAATTTAAAAAAGAGATAAATTAAGAACTTTGGGAAATAAAAGTTGTGTACAAAAGTCATGATCCAAATATATATAATTTTAAGCAAGTGATTGAGTTAGAAAAGATAATCCACATACCCCTGATAATAGGAACATTTCCCTTCAGGCATTACAATTTAGAATTACCATTTCTTCTTCAAGGGTTTAATAATACTCCTGGATTCTGTAGTAAATATTGTCTACCCAATTACAATATTTGAAATGGCTTTTTGAGGGGGATTGACCATTTTTCAATCAACCTAAGGCAAAACAAGTAAGATTTAGTTATAATTACAATACAGAACATAATAGGTATCAACACTGACAATATGAAAATAATGTTGGGCATCAAGGGTCTGGAGAGGAGGAAGGAGAAAGCATAGGTCCAACAGTGTCTTCATTTTACTTGGTAGGAAGTCAGTAGATACTGTCTAAATGTGAGACAAAAATTTAAGTATATATATATTTAACTTATAATAATTCATTTAACAAATATTCATTGAGTGACTATGCTAAGCATCTTTCTAGGTATTATGAATATAACAGTGAAAAAAATAGACAAAGCCCTTTTCATCACAGAGTTTACATTTTAACGGGGAAAGACAGATTATAAAACAAATAAATGAGTGACATCTAGTAAGTTAAATGATGATCAATGCTACAAAACAGTATATTTTCTGAAAGGAGCCAGATAGGTAGTAAATAATTTAGATCTTTGCAGGCCTTAAGGTGTCTGTAAAAACTATAGTTGCTACTCAAATTAAATGATGGGTTAATTTCTATTAAACCCATTCATCATAAATTGAAAATATTGTAAGTCTAAATTTCATTTAATATACTTAACCATCATAACTTAGCCTCATCTACCTTAAACATGCTCAGAACAATTACATTAGCCTACAGTTGGGGAAAATCATCTAACATGAAGCCTTTTATAATAAAGTATTAACTATCTCATGGAATTTACTATGTATTTAGCTTTTAATCATTGTAAAGTCAAAAAATTTAAGTCAAACCATCCTTAAGTCAGGGACCACTTATACTTAACTTTGCCATTGTAGCAGGAAAGCAGCCATTAGAAATAAACAAATAAACATAAACATATGCCTGTGGCTTTATTCCAGTAAAACTTTGTTCCCAAAATCAAGCAGTGGGATAGATTTGACTCACAGCCTATAGGCCATAGTTTGTATAACTTTGGTATAAAGAAAATTAAGCAGGGATAGGGCTAGGGAGAGCATTAAAAGAAGAGGTACTATTTTAAATAAGAAGTTGAGAGAAAGCCTCAGAAGAAACTTAGGAAATGACGTGAAGAAGAGAAAATGAGCCTTACAAATATCTGGGGAAAGAGGGTTCTGGGCAGAGTGAACAAGTACCAAGACCAAGGAGGTGGGCTGGAGCAAGAAGAGGGAGGAGGAAGGTAACACCAGACAGGTCTGAGAGGCCGGGAGGCTGGGTATGAGGGCTGTAGAGGAGATTATGTAGTTTTGCAATAAAAGTGTGGTCTTGAACCGGCAGCATCAGATCACCAAGGATCAGAATCAGTGCTTTAACAAGACCCGCAGGTGAACAATGTGCACATTCAAGTTTGAAAAGCACTGGTATGATGCCTCTTGGCCTACCATAAAGAATGAGAAGGAAGGCCATTGGCTGATTCTGAGAGGAGATGTGGCATGATCTGATATTCATTTTAAAGAAAACTTCTTTAGCTTACTATTTTATCATTAGTCTATTGGAGGGCAAAGGGAGGACGCAGGGAAACAAGTTAGAATATTTCGATGATTCGAAGAGGTGGTCAGGGTCTGGATATATTTTGTGGTAAATTCAACAGAATTTTTTACCAATTTGAATATGAAGCTGAGGGGGACCAAAAGGAGTGGTGATGATTATAAGATTTTGTGTTCGAACGACTGCAGAGATGAAGCTGGCATTTACTGAGTGGGGAGATGGCAAGAGAGCAGGTTAGAGAGGGCAGGGTGAACTACAGCCAAAGGCTAGAAATTTAGTTTGGGATATTTTAACTTTGAGATGTTTGTTACATACCCAAGTGGAGATATCGAGCAGGCAGTTGGATATAAGAGTCCAGAGTTCCAGCAAAGACAACCACCTATTTAAAGAATTAAAAATAACCTGAAGAGATAACAATAACAGCATGAGAGTTGAAGGGTGTAAAGGGATTTTGGAAGTGGAGCAATGACGATAGATCTTTCACTGCAAGGAATCAATAAATACTGTTTGAGCGATTAATTAATACTATTTAAGCATATAAATTAGAGTTATGATAGTACTATACCTAAAATAAAAAGTAGTCCAAAAGAAATTACATTCACTGAAATAAGCCAGTCAGAAAAGGAAAAATATGGTATGATTCCACTTAAATAAGGTATCTAGAGCAGGCAAATCGATAGAAGCAGAAAGTAGAAGAGTAACTGCCAGAGGCTGGTGGGGGTGGGGGTGGGGGCTTGGCAAGATAGTGTTGAATGGGTGCGGAGTCTCATTTTGGGAAGATGAAAAAGTTCTGGAAACGGATGATGGTGATAGTTGCACAACAATGTAAACATTCTTAATGCCACCACGCTATACTCTTAAAACCAGTGAAAGCCGTGAAATTTGTTATGTGCATGTTACTGCAAGAAATTTTTTTTTTAACTTTTATTAACTCACATAGTAATCACAAACAAGAAAGAAAGAAATTGTGACCTCATGGGACATTGAGGAAAGAAGGGAGACTTTTGCTTTGTATTTTGTACTTTTCTGTACTGTTTGGATTCTTTAAACATAAGGACACATTATTTTCATATTTAAAAATAAAATATTTTAAAAGAATGAGTATGCAAAGGGAGAAGTTCAATCCATGTTTCTGCTTGACTTGCAACCAGTTTCTCAAACACTATTTTATAGATGCTGATTTCCGAGAAGGCTTCAAAGCCTCCTTTTTTTTATTTTTTATTATTATTATTACTAGAAGCTATTCCCTTGGACTCAGACACTTGTTTTTCCGATAGAGCTTACATTCAAAGCCTCAGAGGGTAAGTGTATGTGGAAACCTCAGCCCAGCCCTCTGCCTTTGAACTGTTAAATTTTCCAGGGTTCTGCATGTGTTCCTCATCCAGTTGGCTTCCCATCCAACACAACCACCAGGCAGCCAGTATTTCCTGAGCTGCCCATGGGAGTGGCCAGAGCTTGCTGGAGCATGCCCATTAAAGAAAGTCTCCCACCAGCAAAGCAAACCTTAGGAAAATCCTAGGCTGCAGCCGCTCATTGCTTGGGCTCCAACCAACAGAGCCTATAATGCCAACATGAAGATCTCAAATAAGGCCATCTCCTGTTACAGAATTTACCAGAAATTCTAGATTCCAGGCAGAGAATTCTAGCACATCACAGCTGGAAGAGACCTCAGAAGTCATTTTGTCAAACCACTCCATTTTATAAAGGGGGAAACGAGGGCTAAAGATGCACAGTCACAGACAATGAGTTAGAAGCAGAGCCCAGACCCAAAGGCAGTTGTGGATTTCAGGAGACATGCCATACTCTAGAGAAGTCTGAAAGGACCTCTCAGGATGATGAGTCCTGTCCTGCTGGGACTAGAGTGAGAAATGGGTGGTCATTAGAAGAATGGGAAGGAGGAGGAAGCAGAAAATAAATACTGTAGTTGCAGCTAACTTGGTAGAGAGGGTAATGATGAGTAAGGCAGAATTCTTAGATGAACTATGAAGTCATTCAATTAATGCATTATTTCTCTGTTGACTTTTTTTTTTTTTTTATGTAACAGGCCTTGCTCTAAATGCTAGGGATGTGCACTTGAATGAGACATGGCCCTGGCCCGAGACTGTCCAGCAGGCCAGGTGGTTATCATGCTGCTAATAGAGACAGCTGCAACACTTCAGTGTGACGAGTATGGGATAGAGTAGTATTTTCTTAACTTTTCTGATCATAAGAATTATTCACCCCAGATTCACTGAGTTGGATTATTCAGGGAAGGGCCTGAATTTTTTTCTGAGTTCCAAGTGATTCTTGTTATCAGTCACACTACTTTAGAAACATTCAGAGCTGGATTCCAGTTCTGGTTCGGGTCAATGATGTTATATGCCTGACCAAATTATCTATCTGGACATTCAACTCACTTGCTCCCAGATCCCTCAAGATTGTGCCTTTCTCTCATGTCAAGATACAGGCTGCTTTGTATCGCCCGACTTGTGTATTACACAGACACCAGCCAAGACCGAATGCTTCTGAGATTCCACCCTGAACGAATTCCTCCACCCAGAGTGAGGGGCCCAATTTTTTGTATTCAAATACTACAATTTTGCAGCCTATCACCCTGTGTCTTCCTAGAAGGAGAGACTTTTGTGATTCATTGGCCCAGAGGGAGCACTTTTTTTTTTTTTAATTTGTGCAAAGGCACCCTATAGATTAGCAGGATCCTGAAAATGGTACTAGTACCTGTCACCACTCCCAGATTTCCCTGTCACAGATGACTTTCTCTCTCCAGTGCCTGCAACAGTCTAACGTATGAGCCAATTGCTTGTCTGAGTTCTTGCCAGTCCACTGAGCCCTGCAATAAAGGATGGAATATCCCAAATACTGCCTGCCTCATACCTGGAACAAGAGGCAGTATAGCCTGCAATTAACAGTAAGAGCTTTGGAGTCAGACCTGAGTTCAAGTTTTGACCCCACTATTTACCATGTAACCTGAACAAATTAAGTAATGTCTATAAAATGCAGATTTAAAAAGTTTCTTACATATAACTTTGTTGGAAAAATTGAACCAGATAATGCACGTTTCCTATGTGCTATCTTATTTGATTTAAGCATCACCATAACACCTTTGGACAGCTGCTATTATATTATTATTATTATTATTATTATTATTATTATTATTAACCTCATATCACAGATAAAGAAAATAAGAGCTGGAGGTGAGATGGAGGGTAGTGGTAGAGGGCTATTTTCTAAATCTAACTCTAATTGTCTAATCCATGTTCCTTCTACCTTTTTTCTTTAAAAAAATTTTTTTAATTGCCACTGACTTACAATATTACATTAGTTTCAGGTGTACATACAGTAATTAGACGTTTATATAACTTACAGAGTGATCACTCTGATAAATCCAGTCATGTTCCTTCTACTTTTGCCTCTAGATCCAGACATCAGCTTTTCTCAAGGTTCAAGAGTAAGGAGAGTAAAGGATAAGATTCCATCCTCAATTAACAAATGCACTTACATTAGGTCTGGCAACACAGGTACAATGAAAAATTGACTTTTACTTTTGAGTGCCAATCTGAATGGATCAGTAATTACTGCCCAGAGGACCATTTTACAAAGGATTGAAAGAGCCAGTCAAGGTTCATAGAATATCATGATTGATTAATGACATTGGCCATGGGAATGAGATCCAGGAATGATGGCAGGCCCTACAGAGAGCACCCCATCCCTTTCAAATTTCTTCTTTGGGGGGGGGGTATTTATTTAGTTATTTTTAAATTAAATTTATTGGGGTGACATTGGTTAATAAAATTATATGGGTTTCAAGTGTACAATTCTATAGTACATCATCTGTATATATTGCATTGTTTTTTCACCACCAAAAGTCAAATTTCTTTTGGTCACCATATATTTGACCCCCTTTACCTTGTTCTACCTCCCCCTCCCCACTTTACCTCTGGTAACCACTATACTGTTGTTTCTGTCTATGAGTTTTTATTTGTTTGTTTGTCTTGTTTATTGCTTTCAGTTTTGTAAAACTGAAAACTCTTTCAGATTTCAAAGTCCACCAACAAGTAAGCACACTTGATAAAAAAGGAGGTCCAAGGGTACTAAATCAAGCCGTTAAAGACCATTAGCACCTTAATAAGACCTTTTCCTAGATGCAGCCAGAAACAGCCAAAGAATACAAAAAGCAAGGGCATTTTGGAGAGAAAGCATGGAGTTGTCTGAAGCATTTTGCAAACAATCGGTTCTGTCTATTCCCAAAGACTTCTAGGATCCCTCCTCCTGAACATCCAGGTGGGTGAAGGTCACTATGGAATTCATGCAGCCCAGTAAGAGCTTATGTGTGACCTTGAGCAACTAATTTGGTTCTCCCAGCCTCTGGCATTTCAAATGTACAATAGTCTCTAACTCATTGTGGTTTTGCAAGTATTAAGTAAGGTTAATTATCTCAAGCAGCTTCAGAGAACTCCACCCAAATTAGGTATTTGAAAGCATTCATTCCCACTCTTCCCCCTCTCCCTTAAAAGGAACATCATAACCTGTTGTAATTTAGGTTCCTTAAGTTATAATTTACATACAGTAGTGCCCCCTTATCCATGGTTTTACTTTCTGCGGTTCAGTTACCTACAGTCAACCTCGGTTCGAAAATATTAAGTGAAAAAGTCCAGAAATAAACAATTTGTAAATTTTAAATTGTGCACTGTCCTGAATAGCATTATGAAATCATAAGCCATCCTACCCGGTATGTTAATCATCCCTTTGTCCCGCATGTCCATGATGAATACATGACCCACCCAGTTGTTGCTTAGTAGCCATCTTGGATATCTGATCAACTGCTGCACTATCACAGTGCTTGTGTTCAACCCTTATTTTACTTAATAATGGTCACAAAGCACAAGAGTAGTGATGCTAGAGACTATGCCAAAGAGAAGCTGTAAAGTGTTTCCTTTAAGTGGAAAAGTGAAAGTTCTCAACTTAATAAGGAAAGAAAAATAAATTGTATGTTGAAGTTGCTGAGATTTATGATAATAACAAATCTATCCATGAAATTGTGAAGAAAAGAAAGGAATTTAGGGTAGTTATCTTGTCACAACCCCAAACTTCTAAGTTATGGTCACGGTGGGTGATAAGTGCTTAGTTAAAATGAAAAAGGCATTAAATTTGTGGGTGGAAGACATGAACAGAGAGACAGATTCACTAACTTTTATTACAGTCTATTGTTATCGTTTCTTATTTTATTATTAGTGTTGTTAATCTCTTACTGTGCTTAATTTCTAAATTAAACTTTATTATAGGCATTACGTATATGAAAAAACATGGTATATATAGGGTTTGTACTATCCATGGTTTCAGGCATCCATTGGGGTCTTGGAACATACCCCTATGGATAAGGATGGACTACTGAACAGTAAAATTCACTCATTTTAGGTGATCGGTGTTAAGAGTTTTGACAAATATATAGCCATGTGATTATTACCATAATATGATATAGAATACTGCCCTCACCACAAAAAGTTCCTTTATGCTCCTTTCCGGTCAGTGTCTGCTCTCACCTCCATCCCCTGGCAAACAGTGACCTTACTTCTGTCCCTGTACTGTTGCTTTTTAGTGTGACCTATTTTAAAAGCATAAATCAAAATAGCAACTAATTCTCTTGAGTTTTTCTTTCGCATTCTACTCAAAAATAGCTCAACTCTGACAGCTCACTCTCTTTTCCAGGAAAATTCTTCATTAAATAAATGAATACCATGTGCATATTAAAAAGACATTCTGCTTAGTATTATTTGTATTTATAGCCAGAGTTCAACCAGCAGAGACCCAGGAACCTGTCAGAGTCTCCCTGTCCTCTTCAGCTCACACTCTCTTCTCCTTGATCCCGCCCACCTGCAGAGCTAGCTCCAGGCCCAGGTGGCACGGGCAAGTCAAAGTTTCAAAAGGGACATTGGAAGAGTCTCCTGATAAGATGTGCTCTGCAAACTTTTGGTGAAAATTTTAAGATTCCCTGGAATTCCCATGGGGAACATATGGGCTTATAATAACAACAGCATTTAGAAGAAAGGGAATTGGACTAGAAACAGGGGAAGAGGAGGGATGGGTAGATGTAGGTGGTCTCTGAAGTCTTTTCCTACAGAGAAGTCTCGTGACCCAGATAGATTGTTCAATAGGTCCTGAGGCCACCCCACATCCCTCGCCACCATGTGCCAGATACTGTGCTAAGCACAAGAATTAAAGATAGGCAAGTAGAGAAAAAATAATTAAACCTGGTTTCTGCCCACAAAGTACTTACTATCCAAAAGAGAGAAGACAAGCAGGGAAGGATATGGTTGAGTGGAGGAGAAATAGCATAGGCTATGGAGCTAACGGGGTTGAGGTTTGAACCTGATTTTGTCACTTGCTAGTTGTGTTACCTTGGTAATTTGTTTGACTTCTCTGAGCCTTAGTGTTCTCATCTTTAAACTGAAAATTATATCCACCACAGAGGGATGCTGTGTGAAATGAAAGAGGTAATGGATGTAAAGCATCTCACCCAGTTCTTATTATACATGGGCTCAGGAAAGGAGAGTTTACTTCTTAGTTTCTGCATTAGTCAAGCTTCCACAGAAAAACAGAACTGGGAGAGACAGAGAGAAACAGAGAGACAGATAGGCAGACAGACAGACAGACAGAGAGAAAGAGAGAAAGAGAGATTGACTGATTATAAGGAATTGCTCTATGCAATTATGGAGACTGAGATGTCCTAAAATCACCAGTCAGCAGGCTAGAGACCTGGGAGAGCCAACAGTGTAGTTCCCATCCAAGTCGGAAGGCCTGAGAACCAAAAGAGGTGATGGCTATAGTTCCAATGCAAAAGCCAAAAGGTTTGAGACTCAAGAAGAGCTAATTTTTCAGTTTGTGTCTGAAAGCAGGCAAAGCTGAGGTCCTAGTTCAGCAGTTAGCCAAGAAATGTTTCCTCCTATCCAACATTTTTGTTCAGTTGACTGGATGAGACCCACCCACGTTAGGGAGAACAATCTACTTTACTCAGTCTACCAATTCAAAAATATTAATCTCATTCAGAAATACCCTCAGAGACACATCCAAGAATAATGTTTGACCAAATGTCAGGGCATCCTGTGGCCCCATTGAAACATAAAGTTAACTATCATATTCTCTAAAAAAGGAATTCTAAAAGGCATTCAGACAGAGGGCCAGAGCCTTTTTGAGTGAGAAAAAAAGTTGCTTCTGGCTGAAAGGTACAGAGGAAGTTATTCAAATCTTCTCCTCACGGCTGCTGCAGCCATCCCCTGAGAACCTGGCCCTTTCTACAGGACAGGTCTGGGTTTAAGTCTCATTCACTTCTCATCAGTCTCAGCTACAAGATGTGAGCTCATACTTTCTACCTTGCACTATAGTCCCCATTTCAATTTTACTAGCCCATAGGCTTCTTGAGGACATTGTCCATGACATGCACACTCAGTGCCTGGCACATGGTAGAGGTACAGGAAATATTGGTTGAGTGACTATGATATCTAAATCAAACCATTTCATGCAATAGATAAAGCAACTAAGGTTCAAGACTTGTTTGTTCATTCAACCAGCACATGCTGAGCCACTACTATGTTCTGTGACAATAAATAAAGGTAAATAGAAATAAATAAGACATCAATATACCCCTCCCTAAAAGCTCAGGTTAATACAATGGAGAGAAATGAAAAATAGAGCTCCTACTATGTGCAAGATTCTTTACATACATCACTTCATCTTATATCCCCAAAGTTCATTCATTCATGTATTTATTCAAATATTTATTGAGCACTAATAGTTCCATACATTGTCCTAGATTTCAGGGAGACAATAATAAACAAATGATGTGTAGTTTTGCTGACGTAAGTTCATAGTCTAGTTGGAGACACAGACAAATAGATAAAATAAAGCAAGGCTATTATGAAAATGTCAGTATTTGCAAAATGCAGATGACTCAAAAGAGAAAGACTATATAATCTCTTTAGGAAAGTCAGAAAAGTTTTAGTAGTATTTGAGCTGAGAACTGAAGGAAGAATACCACCACGTTCTATAATTTGACATGTAAGGGATATTGAATATACAAGACACTGCATCATAGACCATGAGAACAGCCTATACAAAGGTTTGACAACATGGGGGAACACACACAAATAAAAACTTTAATTTCACAATGGAACTCTTAAACCTTAATTTTGTCCGTAACATTATATTAAAACATATGATCACAAACAATTGCACACCACAGCCTAGCTCTGATTCTTTATTCTTGGTTAAATGGAACCCTCTGAGTGGCTGGGATCCAAAAGTCATTGCTCAAAAACTCATGTAGGGTTGGGCTGTAACTTCTGAGTCAGAGAGTGCCCAAGATCAGGGGGTATTCCTCTACTGCCATGTCAATCTTTGTGGCCCTTTTGGTATTTTCCCACTATTATTATCTCTTTTGGATTAAACTCTGATGTCAAGGATTATAGACATGGAAAGCTATCAGAAAGCTGAGTTGGAGGCTTAGTACTGTCCCTTACTTTGTTGCCACAATCAAAACAGCCTCATTGTGCTTCCATTTTCTCAATTAATAATTGCTCATCTTTATTGAGGGCATATTGTATATCAGGCTCTGTACTGGGCACTTATAGTCTCTTGTCAAATATATGTTATCTCATCTAATCCTCAAATATTGACATACATTAACTTATCTAATCCTACTACAATCAGTGGATGTGGTACAGGTGTTAAGATTCTCATTTTACAGTTGTGGAAACTGAGCCCCAAAGGGATGAACTGATTTGTTCAAAGTCACACAGATACACAGATAAGATCAGAATGTCCTCTAGAGCTCAGCAAGCTCAACTCCTCGCCTGTACCAATTACCTTCTAGGATTAGAGGTGAATACAATTTGACTGTGTTAAAAAGAAAAAAAGGATGTTAAATTTTAACCAGCTATTAACACCCATCATGCTATTCCTAGATTTAAAATGATTGCTCAATTCCTCCTCCACTAACCCCAGGACAGTCTCTTGTCCTTGCACGACATTCAGATCCTTTACAATCTAGTTGCTGTCTACCTCGTCAGCCTTAACATCATTCATCTCCCCAACCCAACACCAAACACTGCACATTATATGCCTTAAACCCCAAACTAACTACTGTAGATAATATATATTCAGTTCCTCATTTCCTAATCTGTAATAATGAGAGGTTTGACAATGAACTCTAAGGTTCTTTATGCCTAAAGAAACTATGAAGATTTCTACTTCTGGCCAAGATGAAGTAACAAGACAAATTTGCCCCCCCCTGAAACAACTAAAATTATTAATAATAATAATGATAATAATAATAATAATAATAAATTATTCTCAAGACATTGGACATTAAGGCAATGAAGAACCATGATCCCTGAGAGATAGGACACAAGCAAGCTAAGTCTTATAATTGCCCTTACAAGTCATATAAAAATCATAAATCTTGTACTTGTTTATAGCCATAAGTGTGGTTCTAGGTCACGGTATAAGACAAGGAACCCAGGTGGAGTCCAGTAGACTACCTGACTTTTGGACACAAAGCTAAAAGTCTGGGAGACCAAGGTGAGTGGGGTCCACAGGGCCGTGTACTGGCAAGAGAGAGAGAACTCCCGAGATCTGTGAATGGTTCCCCTTAACTATTCAGCTGAGTGCTGAGCAGGCAGGCATGTAAGAAAACTACTCATTCAGCAGAAGGAACCAACCTGTTATCGATACTATCCCAGATGATAAAATTAGTAAACAAGGACATTAAAGCAGTAATCATAATGGTATTCTGTATGTTCAAGAAGCTAGAAGAAAAGGTTGAATATGTTAAGTAAAGACACAAAAAAGGTAAAAAAGACTCAAACTCAATTACAGTATCTGAGATGAGAAATGAATTGGGTGGCATTAATGGCAGATTTAACATTGCAGATGACAGTGAACATGAAGACCATCCAAAATAAAACACAGAGAAGAAAAAAAAAAGACTGGAAAAACAATAAGAAGACAATCAGTAAGATTTGGAAGAATACTATTTAGAGAATGAAAGGACAATGTACTCACTGGGAAAAATTATTTCCAAATCATGTATTGATAAAGGACTTAAATCCAGACATATAAAGAATTATCAAAACTCAATAATGAGAAAATAAATAACTCAATTTAAAAATAGTCATAAGAAATGACCAGACACTTTACCCAGAAAGATATAGAGATGGCAAATAAGTACATGAAAAAATGCTTAATATTATTAATCATTAGAGAAATGCAAGTTAAAACCACAATAAGATACACTACTCACCTATTAGAATATCGAGAATCTAAAAGACTGACATGCCAAGTGGTGAGGATATGGAGCAAGTAAACTCTCATACATTGCTGGTACAAATGTAAAAGGTTGCAACCACTTTGAGAACAGTCTGGCAGCTTTTTAAAGTTAAACACCTATCTATCATGTGACCCATTTTACATGTAGGAATTTAACAAGACCGATGTTTTAGAGGCTTTATTTCTAATAGTCAAAAAACTAGTAACAAAGTAAACGTTCATCAACAGTGAATAGATAAATTGTGATATACGTTTATAATGAACTAGTACTTGGCAATAAGAAGGAATGATCATGCATACATGAAATAACATGATAAACCTCAAAATACTTATGCTGAGTAAAAGAAGCAAAATTTTAAAAAGAAGTCTTACTATATGGTTCTGTTCATGTAAACTGCTAGAAATGCAAACTAATCTATGGTAACAGAAAGCAGATCAGTGATTGCCTGGAGATGGGGATGGGAAAAGTGGCAGATAAGGGCAGGAAGAAAGCATTCTGAAGGGGCACGAGGAAATGCGTGGGGGTCACAGATATGCTCACTATCTCGATTAAGTTGATGGCTTCATAGGTATATGCATATACTTCTCAAATTGTACACTTGAAGTATGGGCAGTTTATTGTATGTGAAGATGCTGCGGGGAAGAAGAAGAAATAGTTCCTATGGTGCTAAAAGTAACTCAGAGACTACTTTTGCCCAGAGGTAAGGGATACCTTTTGCTTTCCTTAGGGCACTCAGCCCCAGGCTAAAATAGAAACTACATAACATGAGCATCATGGAGATTATTCATTTAGCAAACACTTTTTGAGTGCTTGCTGCTGATCAGGCTCTGTATGAAGTGCTTTGCATTGCTTATCTTATTTAATCCTCATGTCAACCCTCTGAGGTAAGTACTATTATTATTCCAATTTTACAGATGAGAAAACAGAAGCCCAGAGGGTTAAATAACTCACCTAGGTTACATAATAAAACTAAAATTAAATCATTAATTTTAAGTTATATAAAAGCATCTGGGAAGGCCTAGCACAGAGCAGGTATTCTATAAACATGAGTTGAGACAGGTCTGTGTGGTGTTCTGGCAGTGGAGGCACCTTGCTCAGTAAATGAGAGCAAACTCTGAAGTCAGAGAAACCTGAATTCAAACCCACTTGCCAGTTATGGGGCCTTGGGCTTGAGATTTCATCTTTCTGCGCTCACTTTTCTCATCTGCAAAGCAGAAACATCAATACCTGATTTGAAGGCTCATTTGAGTAATGTGCATAAGGAATGTGGAATAGTGGCTGGTATGTAATAAACAACTATAAGCATAGGCATGACTATCTTATTCATCACTCTATCTCAAGTTCCTAACAGCTACTAAAGGAATAAAAGAATCAATAAAGGACGTTATGATCACATTTGTCCTACACAACAATTATGTAAGGTGAAAAAGTATTGCCATCCCCAATTTATAGTGGGGAAATGGAAACAAAAAAGTTAAGCAACTTGCCCAAAGTTATATAGTGAGTGAATCATTGAGTACATGGGATTCTGACCCTTAGTTCAGTGCATTTCCTGCTGTTGCACATTGCCTTTTAATGCTCCATCTCTATGTCTTCTAGATCCAAGAGAAATCTCTCTGAACATAGAAAGCCCTATTTACTTCCTATTTTAGTGGAGAGTCTTTGGAAAGGAAGCTTACTTCAAATAGATACAAGAAATAAACATTTCACCAGGTCAAATGGAGCCTATTCCAGTAGTTATTTGGATTGAAACCCCAGGGCAGTGTCAGTCCGACCTCATCTCTCTGTGGGAGGCAGAGTACCATTGGGTTCAGGACACACTCAGGAGCCTCAGCCCAGGAGAAGCACACAAGGAAATAGTTCAGAATCCCAGTGCTCCAAGGCAGCTTTGATGACTGAAACCTGAGAGGCCTCTTGAACTTGGAGGAGAGGTCAGGAGACCAAATGCTCTATTATCCACTGAAAGTTACACCCAACACAATATTATTCTCTTACAGCAGAGAGCTTTATATTTTTTAAAGTGCTTCCATAAGCAGCTTTCTCTTCCTTTTATCCTACCAACAACTAAACAAAGGTGTGCAGACAGGCAATGCAGCAAAAATGGTTAAGATCATGGGATTTGAAGCCAGACTAGTTTGGATCTCATTTCTGATACTTTTGATCTATGGAAACTTGAATAAGTCCCTGAGCCCTTATGAGCTTCAGTTTCCTCATCTATAAAATGAAGGTAGTAATATTACACACAGGGACATCGAGTAGGTGATATATGTAAAATGCCTGGCTCATATGTTCAATATTCATTCAATACCCATAGTCGTTCAGTCTGAATTTCTGGATTTAATTTCATTGAGTGGGATTTCTTTATAAAGAGGCACACCAGCACTCATCCCCCTCAGTTCATCTCATAGTTAAACAGCAAGCTGGGTAAATATTTGTGGGATGACTCAATAAACCTGCAAATATCTATCCCATGATGGCACCAAGAAGTCTTTCCCACTCTCCTGGTTCAGAGTGTAAATGCTTCTGGAATAACAGGCTGTCAGGTATTGATGGATCACAAACCAGTGGATTTACCATTGCCTCAGAGCAATCAAGTGAAAAGAAAAATCTTTTAGGGCACATTGATGGGGGTGAAGGAGAGACAGGCTGGGTCCTGATGAATCCCACCCGCAGCCTGACAGGGTGAATGGCAGCCTCATCAAATCGGTTCTTGGCGGAGGCACTGGGGGAGTTCTCACTTACCAGCCTCTCAAGACCTGTATATCTGTCCATTGCAGACCCTGCCTCTGATTGGGGAGGCCTGAGTCAGGCAACCAGGGGGCCTGCTGATTGGAGTCGGCTCTCTGGGCTGTCAGCCGGGGAGAGGGGGATATTGAATTCATCAGTCATGCTGACAGGGGACGTGGGGTGGGGGAAGGAGTTCCCAGAGTGCAGGGGAAAACCCAATGCAGGACAAAGCTGTGAAGAGCAACTAGTTTGGCCTTGAGCAGGGTGACCTCTTGAGCCAGATTAATGCCCCACAGATTCCCATTTGTGTTTCAAATTGCACTAAATGATGGATAATAAACATTAGCCCTTGGTCCTCACTCAAATAGTCAGTTTGAGAAAAGAAGTAGATAATTTCCTCAATTTTTTTCTTAGTATTTTTATGTATTCTTGATGTCATACAACATTTTTCTTTTCAATAATTGGACATTCTGTTACTATCTGGGAAGAGGGGAAGAAATTGGAATTTATTGAACACGTATGGTGTACCTTGTGTGTACATGTATACCTGTCATTCATTCTTCTGAGAGGCGGGCATGACTATTTCCCAAGTTATAGGTAAGGACACAGGGAAAGACAGATGACTAACTTGCCAAGTCACCTCAAGACTTGGTGACAAAACCAGAATTTCAACTCAAAGTATTCAACTCTAGTCTGTTCATTCATCGCCCACTTTACCTATGCTCCAGCAATCAATAACTAGAGTTAGTTCATTTGTTGATAATATGTAGATGTTTTTCATTGGTTAAATTTGAAGAGAATTATTTCTCTTGAAGCATTGTAGCTGGAGTCCCGTTAAGGTACCAGGCTAAATATTTAAGTCAATTGTCTTTAGTCCTAAGTGTCATTAGGATGTCTAGTACAACTGGAATCTGGGAGAGTCCTCCCTAGGACCTACTCCAGGCCTGGACCCATCAGGATGCACCTTTTCCTAGATTATCAGAACAGAACAGACCTTGAGGTTTTTTCCAAATTTCTGGGACTGTTCTAATTAGGTGGTAGAAGGGGAAGGAGAGTTGTACAGTAGGTACAGGGAGGTAGGCCAAGATCTGGTTATAATGCTGTGGGATTCTGTGAATTGAAAGGTCTGGTTCAGAGTTCACACCCCATACTTCTGCTCTCCCAGCCTGGCTTCTATGTCCACAGATTATATTGCTAGCTAGGGCTTTCAGGTTAATAATACTGAATCTCAGATTTGGAAGGGGCTTTTGGGCTGTCAAGTCCAATCTACCATTCAATACTTGGATCTTATGTACAACATTCCCTGCTTGCCCTTCTCCAGCAATTAGGAGTCCATTACCTCATTCCTTCTTTAGAAAATATAACTATTACAAAGTTCTTTCTTCCCTTTACATTCTTTCAGGCAGAGGAGACAATATGAGCAAAGACATGGAAGAGAGGAACAGCTTTGTGCATTCAAAGAGGATTTGGAATCAGAAGACATGATTTTAAGTTCCATGCCTCCTACTTCTTAACTAATAACCTTGGACTGATCATTTAACTTTTGTGGACTTGAATATTTCTTTCCTTGGCATAAAATAGGTTAGTAACACCTGCCTTGTCTACCTTCAAAACATTTCTGTGAGAATCAAATGAGATCATGAGTAGTAACTTTCACAGAGAAAAAAGGCTATGTGCATTCAAAATACAAGAGTTGTTATTTTCTTATCCAACTGTCTCCACTTTAAATAAGAAAGTAACCAAAGCTATTGTTTTTGTTTTGTTTTGTTTTTGTCACTTTTTGCAAGTGAGAGGTTTAGCACATATCATAAAATCCAGAAATAGCCCTTGCCCATGTTTTGCCATTTAGTGCACCCAAAATTTTACCAGCTGACACCATGAAATTGTTTTGCCTTCATTCCCGAATCTCCTTCTTGATTCAGGCATCTTCTCTGGGCTTTCCTGGGGAGAAGGCTAACACTTGTGTTGGTTTGCACCCAAGCTATCTGGGTCTTGCTTTGACAGACAGATGTCAACAGGATGAAACCAACAAATTAATTTTACCTGATAACCTAAGCCAGATGTGAATAAAAGTCTCAGAAGAAAGGGGGGGGGAATATTGCCTCTCCCTGCTGTACCCCAACTGTTCTATTTTTTTCATGATTATCTATACCTTACAAAACTTTTCTGAATAGTCTCCAGATTATCCAGATTTGAACACCTTTGGATAAGTGTGGGTATCACCCTTTGGGAAAGCCTTGCTTTATAATTTCAAATGTAACAAAGTTATTGATCTGCAGACCTGTCCCTGGCCTGTTAGGAACTGGGTTGCACAGCAGGAGGTGAGCAGTGGATCAGAGAGAGAAGGTTCATTTGCATTTGCAGCTGCTCCCCAGCCCTAGCATCACCACCTCAGCTCCACCTCAGGTCATCAGGCATTAGATTCTCATAGCACCAGTCCTTGGTGCCAAAAAGGTTGGGAACTGCTGATCTATATATTTAGCATTTAATTCTAAAAATATTTCTGTGTGGTAAATTTTATCACTCCCATTATTTAGATTCAAAAAGTGAGGCCAAGGGAGGTGAAAGTTATTACCAAAGCTCACAAGGTTAACAGAACCAAAACTAGAGCTAAGGTCTTTGACTTTAAAATAATAAAGAAGTATTAAAGGCAACCTCTCTTAAATGCACATTTTAACAAAGATGTTAACACTGATTAAACCCCTTCTCTGTCCAAGCCTCTGCAGCAATCCTTGGAGGTGGGGTGAGGGTGTAAAGAACTATCTCATTCTATTGAGAAAGAGTTTGGGGAGAAGTTTCCTTCCATAAGGTATGAATTATGTTATTCTCAGGTCCACTCAATCAGTAAATATTTACTAAGACCCTCTAGGTTCTAACCAATGTTCTGAGTATAAAAACAACACAGAGATGAAAAATCCATATCCTCAAGATGAAAACAAAAGATTAGAAGAAAATTCTCCCTATCGTGAAATAGATACAATGACCAAGGTCTGCATGGGATGCAGGGGAGCTTAGAAAAACCTTAGGTAACACAGTCCCAGAGGGGTAGGGGCAGGCATACAAGGAGGGGAAAGTCAAAAGTCTTCCAGGAGTTCTCATATGACTTAAGTCTCACAAATATGGCTTAGCCAGGTTAATATATGAAGAAAGAATATTCTGGGGAAGAGAAGCAGTGGAAACTAGGCATAGGGCTGATAAGGGCTCCAGGCTTGGAAGACTACATCTTAAAATCTGTTAAGAGAAATGGTGAGGGATAAAACTGAACAGAATGACAAGTGTTGGATCATGAAGGTCTAAGCAGCCAGGCCAGGAGTTTGGAATTTATCTCAAAGGTCACAGAAAAACATGGAAGTGTTTTAAGCTGTGGGGTAAAGTTATTTGACCAGAAACGGATATTTTATTATTCCAGTATATGATTATGTAAACAAAGACTCGAATACACAGTGTTAATTTGTTACATTTATATATTGCAATATGGTTACCGTTGTAGCGATTATTAGCTACCTCAATCACATTGCATAATTATACTTTTTAGTGGTTGAAATAATTCAGTTCTAGTTTTAGTAAGTTTGTGATTATAATATAATATCGTTGTATACATTCACTATACTGTGCATTAGATCTCTAGGGCTTATTTACTACTTATTGTAAGTTTGTATCTTTAACCATCTGTCCTATCCTCCTACCTCCCACTTTTTGGTAACCACCATTTTACTCTCTGTTTTTATGAGTTTGGCTTTTTCAGATTCACATGTAAGAGATATCATGCAGTACTTGTCTTTCTTTGTCTGACGTATCTCACTTAGCATGGTGTGCTCAAGTTTCATCCATATGTCGCAAATGGCAAGATGTTCTCCTTTCGAATGGCTGAATAATATTTCATATGTATGACATTTCATTATCCATTCATCTATTGATGGGCACTTAGGTTGTTTCTGTATCTTCTTTATTGTGAATAATACTGCAATAAACATGAGAGTACATAAATCTCTTCAAAATCCTATTTTCCTTTCTTTTGGGCATATACCCAGAAGTGGAATTGCTGGATGAGATAGATGGTATTTCTATTTTTAATTTTTTGAGGAATCTATTCTCTCTATTCTGTTCCATTGTTCTTTGTGTCTATTTTTGTTTTTACATACAGATTATTACTTTAAAATTAAGTATTAATAAGTATTGAGTAAACAAAAAATGGAAAATAGGTGTAGGTTAAAAAGAAAATAAGCACAACTTGCACTCATTTCTACCACCTTTTCTTTTCTGTTTATTTATTTATTTTTATGATGACATTGGTTAACGAAATCCAATAAGTTTCAGCTGTACACTTTAACAGTAAGGTATATCTATATTCACACTGTGTGGTTACCTCCCATAGTGAAGAGTTCTTTCTGTCACCACATATTTGACCCTCTTTACCCAGTCTACCTCCTCCCTCCACCCCTTACCCTCTGGTAAACCACTAGTCTATAGTCCTGTCCATGAGTCTCTGTTTGTTTGTCCTGTTCATTTGGTGCTTTTAAGTTTATGTCCCACACATAAGTGATATCATGTGATTTTCAACGTTTTCTGTCTGGTTTATTTTGTTTAGCATGATTATCTCGAGGTCTATCCATGTTGTCACAAATGGCAGTATTTCATCTCTTCTAATGGCTGAGTAATAGTCCATTGTATATATGTACCACAGCTTCTTTAGCCAATCATCTATTGTAGGGCACTTCAGTTGCTTCCATATCCTGGCCACTGTGAATAAAGCTGCTATGGACATCGGAGTGCAAATATCTCTTAAGATATGGGTTTTCAAGTCTTTGAGGTAAATACCCAGTAGAGGGATTGCTGGATCATATGGTAGATCCATTCTTAGTTTTTTGAGGAACCTCCATACTGTTTTCCATAGTTGCTGTACCAATGTGCAGTGCACCAGCAGTGTATGAGGGTTCCTTTTTCTCTGCATCCTCTCCAACATTTGTTATTACTTATCCTGTTGATGATAGCTATTTTAACAGGTGTGAGATGGTATCTCATTGTCTACCATTTTTGAAGAAATAGAATGTGATAATCATCTTTGACCCAGTGCATTTTTGAGATCCTATACCTTACGTTTCCCTACAGAGACAATGATTTTTGTTTTTATCATTTCCTTGCTTATTTTTTAAGTTTTATCACAATTATCTAGTATTGCAATCATTTGAATAGCATATAAAAAGAATTATACTAGATATTCTCCTACTTAACATTACGCTCTTGAGGTTCATTCATGTTGTTTCTAGGCTCAGTTTTATTATTTTTTATTGCTGCATCATTCTATCGTATGAATACTCCACAATTTATTCGGCCTTTCTACTGTCGATGGATATTTGAGTTGTTTCCCATTTTTTGCTAGTACAGTAATGCTACTATGAACTTCTTTTTCATATATTCTCTGAAATTATCTAAGATATATAACCAGAGCCAGTGTTGCTGGGTGAGAGGGTTTGCACATCTTTATTTGATAATTAAGTACTATTTTCAAAATGACTTGTATCAATTTGCACTTCTATCATCGTTGAATAAATATTTCAATTGTAACACTTGATATTGTCACACTTTTCTGAATTATTTTTCTCTATCCACTCTTCCTTAACTTCAGCAACCACTCTGAGCTGATGACCACCAAACATTTATCTACAGCTTAAATCTTACTCCTAGGCTCCAGATCTATATATTAAACTCTGTATTTAATATCTCCCCTCATGGTTGTCTTAAGTCAGAGCAAATGCAACACATCTAAAATTGAGCATATCTTTTTCAGTAAATTGCATTATCTTTACTCTAACATTCAGACCAGAAATCAAGGCATCACCCTGGAATTCTTACTTCCCTTTTATCCTACGACAAAATCTTATTAATTTTACTTCTCAAATACCATTTGAATCTACACCCTGGTTTATGTGGTTTGTTGATATTTTGGGGTGCTCCTCCTTCAGGGGTCATAGTAAGATTGTACTTCCTCATTTCATGAAATTGGTAAGGCCATATGATATGCTTGACCAAAGAAATGTGTGCAGATATGACATGTGTCACTACCAAGCAACCATTATGACACCTTGCATAAATCACCACCTACTATAGTGACTAAAAACACTATAACTGGTAGAGGCTCTATTAGCTTCAATTCTGGAGTAAGAACAACAGAATGTTGCTTACACATAATCAACATGTAATATTAATTTAAAAAAAAAAATCTTTGCTGTTTTAAGTCCCTGAAATTCTGAAGTTATTTGTAATGACAGCATTATCAAGACTATCAGGACAAAAACACCTTTTTCTCGTCATCTTCCTAACTGTTGAACATGTATTAACAGCAGAGTTAGAAAATTTTCCAGTTCCCTTGGAGTTTACTACTATAAGATTTGATTTTTTTTCTTGCAACTTCCCGAATAAATTCTTATGTTGGCATAAAAATGATAGCCTTTCAATGCCCAACTTCAGAGCATGCTGAGTTTATTCCAAGTGGTGTAAGTTGAGGTTTTGGCACTTTCTTCTAGAGCACAGCCATCCTCTATCTGCATAAAAGTCAGCTGCTATCTTCTTTCCAAAGCCATCGAATCCCAAAATAGTAGAAGTTGGGTGTAGGCTAATATCTTCCTGGCAAGGTCCCGTGTCAGGTTTCAAGGGCACCATTTGACATCCAGCTAATGGAGAGACATGGCCTAGACTGTTTATTATGCTCAACAACCTACAGAATATTACTTTTAAGGAACTAACCAAATTGAAGACATGTTATGACATTAACCAAATGAAAGGAAATTGACACTGGTTGAGCACCTTCGAGTGCCAAGATTTTATGCATGTCGTGTTGTTCAGTCTTCAAAACCACCCAGTGTGTTAGATATTATTAGTGTAGCCAACAAGTCATTCCCAAAACATAGATTCAAGTTGAGTAAGTGACTGGCCAAGGTCATGGTAAAGACTCTGGGTCTAAAGCCCAGAACACAGGGCTTCTGGTAAGGTGTTGTTTTGACTCTACCATAGATTCTCTAGTATTACCTCACTTGGCTTAGAAAATAACCCAAATGCAGGCAAATGAGTTTTCTGAGTCTTGATTCATTCATCTAACAAAAATTGCCTGCTACTTACTCAATGTGAGTAGCAGTAATAGAGAGAAAAAAATGAAAAAAGTCAAAATTGAATAGATGAGAGGAATAAATTCTTGCCCTTAAGGGGTTCATGATATACAGTGGTACACAATGATATGCAGGCAGATAAATTGCAATGTGATGTAATAAATGCATCTGTTCATTAGTTTGCTGAACATTTACTAAAACTGTGAATTTGAAAATAGAATCACAGCTTTTATCTTCAAGGAACTCATTCCAATGTCACAGGTGGAACAACAGAAGTTTGTTGAGCAAGGATGGTATAGCCAGTTCTCTCAGATGAGTCAGCAAAAACTTCATGCCTGGAGTGGGTCTGGAGATAGATTTTGAAAGATAATTTGATGAAATAAAACAAAAAGACAACCTATTAAATGGGAGAAGATATTTGCCAATGATACATCTGATAAAGGGTTAATACCAAAATATATAAGGAACTCATACAACTTAATACCAAAGAAACAAACAATCTGATTAAAAAATCAGCAGAAAACCTGGACAGACATTTCTTCAAAGAAGACATACAGATGACCAATAAACATATTAAAAGATGTTCAATATTACTAGTCAGGGAATGTAAATCAAACACAATGAAAGTCACCTCACACCTATTAGAATGGCTATCATCAATAAATCAACAAACAACAACTCGAAGGATGTTGAGAAAAGGGAACCTTGTGCACTGTTGGTGAGATTGCAAATCGGTACAGCCACTATAGAAAACAGTATGGAGTTAACTCAAAAAATTAATAATAGAACTGCTTTCTGACCTAACAGTCCCACTTCTAGGTATTTATCTGAAGAAATCTAAAATACTAATTTGAAAAGATACATGCACTCTATGTTCATTGAACCACAATTTTTAATAACCAAGATATAAAAGCAATGCAAATGTTCATCAATAGATGAATGGATAAGAAAGAGGTGGTATATATATATACAATGGAATACTATTCAGCCGTGAAAAAGAATGAAATCTTGTCATTCACAACAACATGGATGGATCTAGATGGGTATGATACTAAATTAAAATAAGTCAGACAGAAAAAAGACAAATACATATGATTTCACTAATATGTGGAATCTAAAAAAACAAAAACAAAAACAAAATAAACAAATGAAACAGAAACAAACTCATAGATACAAAAAAAAAAAACAAATTAGTTGTCAGTGAGGAGGGGAGTTGGAAGGGTGGGTGAAAAAGGTAAAGGGATTAAGGAGTACAAATTTCCAGTTATAAAATAGTCATGGCGATGTAAAATAAGCATAGGGAACATAGTCAATAATATTGTAATAACTATGTATTGTGTCAGGTGCGTGCTAGAATTATTCAGGTAAGCTCTTCCTAAGGTATATAAATGTCTAATCACTGTGTCTAATCATTTGAAACTAATATAATATTGTTTGTCAACGTAATTGAGAAATAAATTTAATAATAAATAAATAAATAGGAATATAATACTAGGTATTAAAAGAAAAAAAAAAAGATAAGTTGAGGACCAGTAGAAGAAGAGCAGTCCAGGCTGCTAGAGTAGCATAAGCAAGGCCCACACCACTGGGCAGTGCTGTGAGTTCTGCCCTGGAGAACTAGGGAAATCTTTCCTGGAGAACTGTGCAGAAAACAAAGCCTTGAAGAATAACTAGAACAGACTATTATTATTTTTCATTAGTGTCTTAGCTTGGGCTGCTACAACAAACCCCACAGACTGAGTGGCTTAAACGGTGGATTAAACAGAAATTTATTTCTCACAGTTGGAAGGCTGAAAGTCTAGGATCATGAAGCCAGAATGATCAGGTTCTGGTGAGAGCTCTCACCTGACTTACAGATAGATGCCTTCCTATTATATCCTCAAATGGCAGAAGAAAAGAGAGGAGGAGGGGAGATAGCCGGAGAAGGAAGAGGAGAGGGAAAGAAGGAAAAAGGGGGAGGAATGGGAGAGGGACAAAGCTCTCTAGCCTCTTTTGATAAGGGCACTAATCCCATCACGGGAGCTCCACATCCATGACCTCATCCAAACCCAATTACTTCCTAAGGGTCCCACCTCCAAATCTCACACTAATCACACTGGGGATTAGAACTTCAACATATGAATTTTAGAGGACCCAAACATTCAGTTCATAGACATTATCATTATAAATGGTGTATGAGAAGTTATAATATGGTCACGTTTGCAATTTAAAAAGATCACCCTGGCAGATACGTGAAATATCATAAGTGAGAATTCCCTCCACCATTGGCAGTGACTATTTGTGTTGGCAGGTAGATCAGCCTCCTCTGTGCTCCTCTCTCACCACACTTAGTATAAATACCTACTGATACGCTGGTAACTCACGTTGGATGATGAGTTTCTTGAGAAAGAGAGAGAGAGAGATTGTATTGATCTCTGTGTCTTCAGCATTGTCTGGCAGAGAATATGCACTAAAAATTTTTAATGAATGTGAATCCACACTACCTCGTGCCACTGCCGCTGGCTCCATTCCCTTGGTGTCACCTCTCTTTCATGTTGCACTTTCAAGAACCTTAGATTGCAGCCTGACTTATGATGTCATGTTTTAAAGTTCCTGCTCAGACTGTGGGGTGTCTACTTATCACTTATCACTTTCCCATACATCGAATTACAGTTTCTTTGCATCTGCCTTACAATTGATGACATTTTGCAAGCCCTTCTAGGAAATTACCTCAGCACCAAGTCACTTCTTGGGGTTGTTTATGTTCTTCAAGGTATGGTGACGGTTGAGGTGTTTCTTCTATTTTAATTCTTCTGACCACTGGTTAAACCCTTATCACCCATGTAAATGAATGGGAGATAATGTCACAGCATAGTAAAAGCTATTATCGCTGTAGCCCTCCCTTTGTGGTTAATGGCTGACTCACATCTCTCTGACTTTGGCTCCCTTTCCAAGGCTGACGTGTCAAATCACTGGGACTTGTCTCAGACCTGCTGCCACTTGAGACAATGGACAGTCAGAGAGCTCATGGAAGAAGACATTGATTTTTTCAACATCAGAGCATTAGGCTGCACAACCTACTGACGAATCCCAGATGGATCACTTAGCCATTTATTAATTCAAGCAATAAATACAGTGTGCAAGCCTTGCTGGATTTGGAGGTCACAGAGGTGAGTAAGACATATCCTCTGCCCTGAAGGAAACAGAGCATTATGTTGGCCCAACATGAAGTACCAAGACTAGGACCTGCTCACTCATATCAATGATAAGGAATATGTAAAACTATGTGACTATGATACAATTAACACAATATTGAGTATAGCAAGAACTTTAAGGAAAAATATATTTAAAATATATATATTTACTATGTGTATTATATATTATATATCTACTATTATATACACATATATCCTATATATACCTATGTGGATATATATACCTATGTATAGCTATTCTACAAATTCTATGTATCTTTCCTGTGTGTATTATATTACAAATTTGTATTTCGTGTGTATAATTTACTATAATGCTTACTATGAGCCAGGCATTTTTCTAAATGTTCTCACAAATTAAGTCATTTAATTCTCACACTATCTCCATGAAATATGAACTATTATCATCATCCACATTTTACAGATGAGGAAACTGAAGACACTTTAAGTAATGTGGTCATGAAAGTGTTGAGTAAGGCTTTGAATCAGGCAGGATATCTCCAAAGGCTCTGTTATTCATCTCTATGCTCTAAACTGTGAAAAAAGTAAATAATAGACTCCTTCCCAGCTGGGGTGGAGGGGGCTGCCTTTGCATGTGGACTTTGAGGCATGGGAGGAATAGCTTAAATAAACCCTTTGGGGCCAGGAGGTACACTTTGCAGATCACTCTCAAAAAATAGTATGTAATTTAGTTTAGTTGGGACATGTGAAGATGATGCCTGTCTTTCGCTTTAAGAGGTCTTATGGAAGAGGGTTCAGATTCTGGAGGGCGACGTGAAAGTCAGTGGGTGGAGGGCACAGGCACACAGATGCTGCCTGGCTTTCTACCAGCCAGGAAATGCAGGAGTGGAGCATCTGCCTCTTTTCCCCCTGGCTTGGCTTTCTGCGTGATCCAGCCTGCCCACTCATCTAGGTAGGAAAGCGCTTGAGCCTTGGGATCTCACTAGATGGGAGTTTATAGTACAATGGTCTTAGAAAGCTAAAGGCTATCCTCTCTTGCCTGAAGAGACCACCAGTGTCCACAACTAATAATAAGGCACTAAAGATTTGTTCAGTTGTCTACTGCTGTGAAATGAACAACACCAAACTTGACAGTGAAAAGCAGCAATCATTTCATTGTGCTCGAAGATTTTGTGGGTCAGGAATTGGGAAAAGGTATAGAAAGTACACCAACTCTCTTCTCTAGTGTCTGAAGCCTCAGCTGGAAGACACTAAGTTAGGGTGACTTAATCAGGTGATTAGCAGGGATCATCTGAAGATTCCTTCACTCATCTGTCTAGGGTTGATGTTGACTGTTGGTGAGAGCCTCCACTGAGGCTGTCAATTATAACACCTACAGAAAGTCACTCCAATGTGGCTTGCAGCTGGGTTCTAAGAGTTACCATCCCAACAGAACCAAATGGAAGCTGGCCTCTGAAGTCAAACAGAATCATTTCTAATACAGTCACAAACCCATCCAGATCCAAGGGGAGGAAACTACACTTTTACAATTAAAATTGTGAATGTTAAGGTCATATTGTAGGAAGAATAAGCGGGATGAGAGAGTGTTGTGACTGTCTTTAGAAATATAATCTCCCACAGATTCGCATATGCAGAGTTCAGAGAACCCCAACCATTGAGGCCAGCCACCTTGCTATGACACTTATTAAGAAATGCCAGCTCAGCATGAAGACGTCATCATTAGCCCCGCCCAATTTCAAACATCATTTGACCACCGAACCCTTTTCCTATGGGACACTGAAAAGACAAGCGTACCTCAAGCCTACTTTTACACAAAGTGATCCAAAGGCTATGTATGCAAGATGTGACCTCAGAATGAATTCTTTCCCAGCTCCCCTCTCAGGACTTTTGCATCAGTTCTTCTTCCTGCTTTCAACACTCTGCTCCTCCCTCAAATCTTTACAAAGCTGCATTTCTCTTTATTTAGGGCTCAATTTGTACATCACCTCTTTGCAGAAGCCCTCCCAGATTACCCAGGCTAAAGTGCCCACTCTTTTCCAGCACATTAGCTGGTTTTGGTCTAGTCCTAATATTCTCACTATCTGGAATTCTCTTTTATTCTCTGTCTTCTCCTCATCTCCCTCTCTCTGCCTAGAAGTTCCATTAGAACATAGACCTTGCTCTTGCTGCTCTCTGGCACCTAGCCCAGTGCCTGGCACACAGTAGAAATTCATTAAACAGTCATTGAATGAATAAGTGGAAATAGTGCCATATGCAGAATTTTTTTTTTGTTTCTTGTTTTTGGGATTTGGGCTAAGGAGAATAAAGGACTTTCACATGTATCTCAATGAAATGTAAACTTTCTCTCTTCCTTCTCTCCATTTCCTGAATCCTCTCTCAAATTTTCTCCTTTAAAAAAATATGATATACAAAAGAGCACTGTGCATAATTTTGTAAAAACCTAGAAAAGAAAAAATAATGACTACTTCTTGAATTACCTCTCCATAGAACTTCAGGTGGTTCAATAAATTCCCTCATATGGAATTTTTTCCTTTATAATAATAAATGTAGCTAAAAATATATAATAAGAATCTATATAATAAAGTATAATATATAATTCATTTATACATAAAATATATATTTGTATATTTATGTGAAATATAAATATTGATATTTATAATGTATTTTATATTCATATAGTATAAAATTTATATTTATATAAATATCATAACATTTATATGAAATACATAAATATATTATGAAAATATAATAAGAGTAGCTTAAAAACTTTTTCTGATTTTTCTTTTAAGTATTTGGTCTTTCTTAAAGATTTTATTTTTTAATGAAAAAACTAATTTATGTCACACCAATACACAAGTGTCTATCAAAAGAAATATAAATACCAAAAGCACTAGAATGGTTCGCTTAAGTTCAACAAAGCCTATGGTTTGAAAACCTGAAACATGAATAAAATGGAAAGTCAAAGAAATACAGCAAAATTTTATCTTTATGTATTGTCATCGCATATTCTTTATTTTCTGATGAGATGATTCAACGGATATGGATGGCAAAACTCCCTGAGGTAGATTTCCATATACATGTACTTTTTCATCCAAGACTCTTATAAAGGATGACATTGAAGAAAAGGGAGCTCTTCACTTTTCTATGAAAAAACCTCTCGAATCTTGTCTTCCCCGCCTTGCCCTCCCTGATGCACTGTCCATTAATGACTCAGCAGCACTCATTAGCCACCTGCAGCTGCACTGACTTAGGCACATCAGAGTTTACCCAGAATTTTTCACAGGAGTAGAATTATACTACCCCACACACCAAAAAGGGGGTCTGCTAGAAACCTTTTAAAAACCGGGCGCTTAATTTATATGAGACGGTGTCTAGACATTTATTTTCTGGAAATATTTAACTTGGATAGGACATGTGGCCCGAAGATGAATGCAGGATTGAAATATGTCACTTGAAAATTTGTGCAAGGAAACGTCTGGTTGAGTGCAATGAGGTTAAACATCGAAATATTTTCCTAGAATGGAAAGGTCATCCTGTTTGCTGTGTGCTAGTATCTGAATACTCCAGGTATTATGCTAGAAATATACATTTAAGCAATAATTGCTTTGGTGATGTCTACTTTTCTGTATTTGTATGTGTATTTACATGAATCTATATGTAAATAGTACAACGTAGATAGTTATTGGGAGAGAAATACTAAAGATAGAAATTCCAGAGATTATATACAATGAAAGCTTTATTTAACTTTGAATTAGAACTTTTTGCCTCAATATCCTAGACCACAGGGGCCAGCAAATTCTTCTGTGAAGGGCCAAGTAGTAAATACTTTAGGCTTTGCAGGCCATATGGTGTATCACAACTACTCAACTCTGCCACTGTAGTGTGAGAGTAGCTCAATACAATACACACACAAGTGGGTATGCCTGGGTTCCAATACATTTTGTCACAGAACAGGTTGACCCCTGTCTTAAACCAGTAGCTTTGGAATTGTTTTGACGATGACTCATAATAAGAAATAAAATTTACACCATTATCCAAAACAAACACATATGTACGTCTGCATGTCTCTGTGTGTACAAAGACAAAATAATACCTGCCTTTAAAATGGGCATACACTGATATTTTCTATTCTGTCCCATTTGATTCTAAATTACTTTTTAAAATGCTGACAGCCATCATCTAAATTAATTTCAAGACTCACTAATGGGTCATGACCCTCAGTTTGCAGGACACTGCACCAGGCTAACTCTATGCTTGTGTTTAAAGTGAATAGCGTGCAAATAGCTTGAAGCAGACAAAGAATCACTGTCCCCCTGTTAATTAATGAATGGGAATGCTTGCCCTTAGTATGAAGCCTCTGTTGCCTGCTTGGGTTTTCACATCTCTGGAATCTGATAAAATTGTGACCCAATAACCAGGAAGAACATGCATTACTGAGAATGAGTTTAAAAGGTCTGGGTAAGAGCCAAGGACAGGAAGCTGGATGCCTTATCTTTTTCAAAGCAGAATGGAAGAACAGAATCTTTTGTCTTCAGAATGAGCCCAATAGAGCTGGCAGAAATCTTTCTCTAAATAGAGCTCCAGTGGGCAAGAAAACAAGGAGGAAGAACCTTTCTGATGCAAGAGACCAACCTCCAGAGTAAGAATCATACATCTCAGTCCCAATTCTGCAGGGGCCACTGTATAGCTGACGGCCTGGGCAGGCCGCTCCTCTCTCCGAGTCTGTTTCCTGTCCTGCTAACTGGATGACCTTAGGCAAGATTCTGCACCTCTCTGAGCCTCAGATTCCTCAATTATAGGGTAATGTTAGTTACCTCAAAAAATTACAATGAAGATTAAATAAATGAATAATGTATGTAAAACAAGCCTAATGACAGTCAGTGCTTAATATATAATACTTGCTACTAAAACTTAATACTTGATGTGTAATGCTCTTGCTACTAGACATATAATAGTTGATATATAATACTTGCTACCATTTACCCATCTTTTTTATTTTGAAATGTTTCAAACCAAAAAATTTCAATAGAAAAGTTAATAATCCAAATAAAACTACTACTAATTTAGGTTTACCAACTATTAATGTTTGCCATCTCTCTCTCTCTCTCTCTCTCTCTCTCTCTCTCTCTCTCTCTCTCTCTCACACACACACACACACACACACACACACACACATCACTTTTTCTCTATCAATATATCTCTCTGTATATATTAATACATACATATTTTGAGGACTATCTAACATAACTTGCCAACATCAAAACTCTGCATCTCTAAATAAGTCAACACACATCTCCTATCTCTTCCAATTATTTTATTTCATGCATCATTATCATTTCACCAAAAATTAATGTTTCTAAAATATTATCTAATAGATGTTCCATATTCCAAGTTTCCCAATAATGTCCTTTATGGCTGTTATTTTTTTTCTTTTTTTTTTTTCAGTCCAGAATCCAGACACATATCACACACTGCATTTAGTTATCATGTTTCTTTAGTTTTATCTAATATACAACATTCCTTCTTCCTTTTTTTTAAAATGGCATTGATATTTTTGAAGAATTCAGATAGTTGACTTGTTAGTGTGAGTATATTAACTTTTTTGGAAGCCAGGATTCTCACAATAAAGGATAGAAGATATAAATATGAATGAATAAGGTAAGCCTGATGGTATTAGTTTTGAACTAGAGATGTCAGACTCTCTATTAGTCAGGGTTCTCCAGAGAAACAGAACTAATAGTTTGCGTATACACAGACAGAGGAAGATTTATTTAAGGAATTTGCTCACACAGTAATGGAGGCTATCAAATCCAAAATGTGCAGGTGGGCTGGCAGCCTAGAGACCCAGAGAAGAGTTGATGTGGTGGTGCAAGTCAAAAGGCCATCTGCTGCAGACTTGCCTCTTGCTCAGAGGAAATCAAGTTTTCTAAGTCAGGCTTCTAACTGATTTGGTGAGTCTCACCCGATCTGCTTTATTCAAAGTCCAAAACACCCTCACAGAAACATCCAGAATAATGCTTACACAGCCCAGTTGACATATAAAATTAACCATCAGAGTCCAACACAGATAAACACACACACGCACACACACACACACACACACACACACATACTCACAATTCTTTATTTATGTTAGCTCTGTACCGAAAGGGCCCAAAAGCCATGATTGGGACCTGAGACTGCACGCATGGGAGCAGGGCTCCAGAGAAATGGAAGTGATCTTTTTGCCTATCTCTGGGTTTGGCAGACTTAATTGGAATGCTGAGACCAATTCTTGGACACAGATAAACCAGATGCTTGCCCACAGGAAACTGGCCAGATTTTAGTTGAGGGGAGGGAGGAGGTGTGAGAAAAGAGTAATAAAACAAGTTATTAAAGAATGATTGAAACAAATTGGAATGATGATGCTGATAGGAATAGTAACTGTTGTTTATGCAGTGAATGAATACCAAGAGTTAGACATGGTTTTCAAATGTGCATAAATGATACCAAGTTATCTGTGTCATTCTGCAACTTGCTCTTTTACATTTAACAGTACGTGTGAGCAGTTTTTCCACATTGCTAAGTGGAGCTTTAATTTACTCCTTCAGCTTTAATTTATTTTATGTATATTTCATCTACAAATGACCTGTCTGTTTATCCATTTCCATATTAATTAGATCATTTCCAATATTTTACTACTATGTAAAATGTTGAAACTGAACATTTTGTACATCTTATTCTGCACATGTGCAAAAGTTTCTCTGAGGAAAAGCTTTTACTCCCTAGAGGAAACCGTGGTTTCAAGGGATGTTCACATTCACTTCTATTAGATATTGCCAGTATCTTCCCAAACTGATGTTATCAATTTACAGCACCACTAATATGGTATAATAGTTCTTGTGTCTTCTTTTCCTCATCGGTCCTTAGTATACTCTATTATTTTTGCCAGTCCGATAGACATGAAATGGCATGCCATTGTTCTCATTTGAATTTCCCCATGACTAGTAATGCCAAACATCTTTTCATGTGATTATTGGCCATTTAAATTGTCTGTTCATAATCTGTCAATTTTTCCATTGAGTTGTTTGTCTTTTTCTTATTGACTTGTATGAATTATTTATATATCCTGGATAATAATCTTTTAAAACTTGAATGTGTTGTAAATATTGGAACAAGCTTTGTAAACTTCAAAGCAGCATTAAAATGATGTTGGTTTTCATTAGTGTTCATTTTACTCTTACATATGTCTTATCACCTAAACCAGAGCCCCTAGAGAACAGAGAATGTGGCTCCCTTATGTTTATTTATCCAGAGTGAGTGTTAATAGGAAGCAGCCTGGAATTATGGGGGGAATTATGGTTTTAAAAATAGAAATGCATTGATACTGCCTCTGCCACTGAGTAGCTATGTAAGTCTGTTCAAGCCACTTAATCTCACCACATCTCTGTTTCTTTTGTTCTGAAATAAGAACATTCTCGCAGGGCTTTTGTGAGGAATCAGGTAGGTAATGTATCTCAAGTGCTTTGTATGGGGTTTGACATATGCTGGATCTCAATAGATATTAGCCAAATAGAAATATTGGCAAACCTATGGTGGTTGATTTAATTCCTCAATGACTGAATAATAACTTCAATTTGTGGAACATTTCTTACGTGCCTGACACTGCTCTACATAAACAGATAACCTCTATTGTATTATTATACCACTTTTGCAAATGAAGAATCCCATATTAAGAATGATTAAGTAATTAAGACAGATATACAGCTTATAAATGGTGGCATTAAGCTATGAACACTCATCTTATTCTTGTCCCCAAATATATTCATTTATCCAACAATATTTATTGAGTGTGCCAGGTACCCCACCAGGCACGAGGCTACACTGATCAATAAGATGAACAGAGCTTCTAACTTCAAGGAACTTACATTCTACTAAAGGACCAAAACAGACAGCAAACTGGCAAATAAATTGTGATAGGCTATGAAACAAATGCTCAGCTGACACAGAATATGGCAAAGAGTTTGGAGGTTCTTTTTCAGGGGTGTGATCAGTGAAGGCTTCTACAAGGAGATTACATCAAAGCCAAAATAACAAGATGGCTATCTGAAGAATAAAAGCATTTCATGCAGAGGCCACATTAGTCAAGTCCAGCTCCAGTTTACACAATCAACTAAATTGAAGCTATTTTCCTATTCCATTTCCCCCACTTGTGGTTCCTGCTCATTCCTTTTAGCCTAACCCATGGTGAGGAAAAAAAGAGTGTGAGCCCCAAGCAGCTGGGAAAGCCATCTTTCTGTCCCGGGCTCAGATCACCCCCAGCTGGGCAGCAGCCATCTGGACATCTTCCAGATGCAGGCCTCCCTCCTCCTACCAACTTCCCTTCCACATCTCTGTTCCATCTCCCAGGCCCCAAGCCTGTGAACTTGGCCAGATGGGTTTGGCTTTGTTTTCCAGGTAAAAACTTTTCACCCTAGCATTCCCCACACCATCAACAGGGTGGACATTTGCAGATTGGCTTATATGTGCATGAGCTGAGAACCCCAGAGGATTGATTTAAGCCTGGAAGGCTGCCAGGTTTTCATTAAACCCTTGTAAACGCACACTGCAGTTCTACAGAGCCACATCTGCCGAGGAAGCCATCTGCGATTTGTATCGTCGTGCTCCAACAAAACGCCAGCAGTGTGAAAAACTCTCCCCTCTGCTCGGCAGTGAACTGGAAAAGTAACATTAGTAATCACTTCTGCAGGTTCCATAATGACATAATGGGCATTGGCTGAAGTCTTAAACCGCGGCAGACAGTCCCTGCCAACAATCTTGGTGGATCCAAGTTGTCCTAAAAATTATAGGTCATCTCTCATGCCTACCTCTCTCCCTGAAAGAATGCTGATAAAGAATTTGCACTTTGCAACACAAGGAGGAAAAAGTAGCTAATGTTTAATGAGTGTCTGCTAAATATGAAGCGTGTTACAACCACGACGACCTTAAAGAGACGGCATTAATATACTCATCTTACGGATGAGGAAATTGAGGTCACAGATGTTGGATGGATTACCTAAAGTCACGCAGATAAGCGACATGGCTGAAAGTCAAGCCTCTGGATCATGAATGCAAAAACCTGTGAGCTTACCACCACCCCAGAGGGAGAACTCTGAGGATGGAATGCAAATCAAGTGTTTGGCAGCTTGATCTGATTTTTCTCAAACAAGTCAAGAATTCATTAAAAGGTAAATGAAGCTGGACACATAGGACATCTTCCACCTGTAGTAGCCCAGTAAAACCACTAAATGATGGGATCTGCCCACGGTAACTTAAATCCAAGATACTCTCTTTGAATTGGATGACCTGAAAAGAGCTCCCCTTCCCTACTTCTTCCTTCCTCTTCCCTTCACCAGCCCAATCCATTCTGACCCTTAAAAAAAGAAAAAGAAAGAAAGAAAGAAAGAAAGAAAGAAAGAAAGAAAGAAAGAAAAAAGAAAGAAAGAAAAGAAAAGAAAAAAAAAGAAAAGAAAAGAAGAAAAGAAAAGAAAAGAAAAGAAAAGAAAAGAAAAGAAAGAAGAGAGAAAGAAAAAAGAAACGTCTAGCTTGTGTCCATTTCACAATGAGCATCTTCCAAAAGTTGTGGTCACCTGTGTTTGCTGCCACAGGCTTTTGGAGGTCTCTTACAGTCTCAAAGCTGAAGCCCTTTTTCTGAAACTGCAGGTATGCATTTTCCTCTGGACTTCCCTGGGGCCATACAGGATCAAGAGCCAGACTCCTTAAAGATAGAATTTAGAGGAAGCAACAACAACTCACTCATCAGTAGATTTGCAGACTCAGAAGCAGAGAGCAGTAGAAAAAGGAGCCTTTGCTTTAGGACCAAACAGGCTAAGGTTTGAATCTTGGCTCTGACACTTAATCCTTGTATGATCTCAGACAAATGTTTACCTTTCTGAGCATCTTTATGTGGTAAATGGTTCTAATGATACCTACTGTACAGGGTGACTCGTCAAGACACAGGAGCGTGGTAGATTCAATAAAAGTTAATTGGCTTTCTTGATCACCCATTTATCTCCTATTTGGCTAAAGCTTCAAAGAAAGACTTCAAAAAATGTCAAAAGAATTGATAGGTGTTTTTTTTGGAGGGATAGTTTCTGATATTTCAGATGTTGTCAGGTCATCCAAGAGTTTAACTTTCAGCAGCTTTCCCTCATATAAACTCCTAGAAATAATTTCCTGATCTATGTCCCATTGAAGCCAAAGAGAACCTGGACAAAGAGAATCAGATTATGTTTAAACCACTTAGTGGAACTCACCCTTCTTCTATAGACTGCCAGCTTAGTCAAAGGTTTCACTTTTTCCAAAAAAGGGAGATGGGGGAGAAAAGTGCTGACAGTAAAGAAAAACTGCTGCTGTGGGAGCATTTTAAGCTTGACTAAAATTCACAAATATAATCATCATGTAATGTTCATCGTGTAATCTTTTCACAGTGAATCCGGTTGGATCCAGGCACTATCACTTGAGCAAATTACTCAATGCCTCTGAACGTCAGTTTCCTCTGTTCCAAGTGGAGACTGGAGATGATAATATAACAACTACCTTGCAGGATGATTAAGGGGATTACAGACTGAATCCATGCAGCTACTAAGCTCAGTGCCTAGGAGAAAGCAGGTGCTTAATCAATGGCTGTTTTGTTGCTTTCAAAACACTTTTTTGATATGCACAACAACCCTGGAAGGTAAGAATCACTGATTGCCTTTTTCAGGATGAGGAAATGGAGACTCAGAAAAATAAAATACACTCAAGATCGCACAGACCTGGCTTGGCTTGCATTGGGAGGATCTGCTCGCAGATTTATTTGGCTGCAAAGCCTTTTTTCCTTCCAACAGACACACATGCATGCACGCACGCACACGCACGCGCGCGCACACACACACACACACACACACACACACACACACACACACACTGCTGCCACATGGTTCCACAGAGGCAGAAAGAGGAAGGAGATTTTCAGCACGTTTTGTCTCCATCTGAGTTGCTTCCTCTCCTCTGGCTCATTTGTTCCATCTCTGTAGTCCTGGCCAAGACCTTCACTATGCTGCCAACCTCCCCCTGCCCCACCTCTGCTGTCAAATGAGGCTCCCACAGCCAAAAAGGTCTTTGAGAAACCGCATCCTCCTCTCTTCCTACTTCGTGCCTTTGAAGTGAGCCTGTCATCTGACCTGAACCTACTCAGGCTACAAATCCCAGACTCCTTTTCTACCTGGAGTTCTGGTTTTCTCCCGTGGTTCAGTGCAGACACTAGGTATGTCTGCCTTGTTTTTCACAGTGCTTAACTTCTATCCAGTCTGAATTTAGTAAGCACCTACTCTGCCAGATACGAGCCTTGGCTCCGGAAAGACAGAAATGAGTAAAACATAGGCTCTCTTCAACATGAATATGACAAGCATTTGGTTTAGTTTAATAAATAATCACTGAGCACCTACCATATGCCAGACCCTCTGCTGGGAACGAGGGAATACAAAGATAAATAAGATGTCAGTCCTGGGGAAGAGCTTACAGTCAATAGAGCCTCCTAATTAGCATACTGATACCTACCAGATATACACTGCCTACTATGGCTCCTGTGTTGTGCTTTCCACAGTCTCTCCAGTTCTCAACATAAAATAACCTTTTGAAATAGATGTTTGAAACGGCAGACAAGTTCTTCTGCCCAAAACCAATCACGATGATGAGGATTCTACAACTCAAGTCTGCTTTTACTTTCCAAAGTTGCTGGATTTTTTTTGGCAGGATTTTGTCAGACCTGTCGTTCCTATTATTACTTCACATTTGAATGGTGTGTGTGGATTTTCCAAAGCATATTTCCCCTATTATCTCATCTGAGCATCAGTATCCCTGTGGGAGTAGTACAAGGCTTTTGGCGAAGCCTGGGATGGTCCCATGTCAGGAAAAAGAGGGCCGGCCAGCCCCAAACCCTGCAGTGCCACTTAATCCTCACAATACCCTGGAAAGTAGCTGACCTACTTCCCTCTCTTCATTTTCTGTCTGAGGAAACTGAGGCTTAGAGCATTTTTCCCAAGTACACAGAACTAATCAAGAGAAATCCTGGGCTTGAACCCAAGTCCTACAGCAGCCAGTATCTCTGACAGCCAGATCTATCCTCCTAACCAACCAGTGCTCTCATCATGAAGCTGAGACGGCCTGGCCTGCCTTGCTGAGAGGTGGAAGTGGCTGAATAGACGCTCAGCACAAGCTGTCCCTTTGGCCATGTGACTCTGGGACACTCACCAAAGCTCTCTGTGCCTCATTTCCTCATTGGTCAAGGGGCTATGCTAACCTCTACTTCATAGGCTTTCTGTGAACGCCTGCCGAGATATGAAATGGATGCAAAGAAGGCTTTGGATAAATCACAAGTGTGTAGGACTGTCCTTCATAAAGGTCCTGCTGACGTGTTACTATGGAATCAGAAGCCCAGGAGACAAAAAGCAGACTGGCCACGACTCCCTCCAGGAGCCCTGCTCTGGAACCAGGACCTGCCCCTCCAAGGGGGTCTAAGAGAGGCCCATCATCCACAGAGCCAGACCCCTGCCCTGGTGATTTATCTGCCTTTGCCTCTTCAGCTGGGCTCAACTTGCAGACATGGAGGGGAGGGGCTATTACAGAAACAGACAGGTCTGGTCAAAGAGTGATGGTGTCCATGCCAAGAGCCCACTTTGTTTTAATGAATGACACCAAACACTTAGGCCATAAACTCTTCAGATTGCTGTGTCTGGCAGTAATTACATGCCTCCCATTAATAAATCCTATTCCTGAATGGTTTACTGCACTTCTTTCTTCAAACATTGCAGGCTGAAACCTGTCAGATAAGGCCACAGGAGGACTTGTGAAGACAAGGCAAATAAAACGGGCGGCTTTCTGGGCATGAAAGGGCAACAATCACAGGAAGGAAAAGTGCCACAGGCTATGCTTTGCACCCAGGTCCTGGATAGGAGGGAGGTTTGTGATTCTCACCCCTACATTCAATTAATCAGTTTCAGACTCCCACAGACTTTGATCCTCAAATTTATCATAAAGCCATCTCCTCTGCCTTGGTTCAGAATACATCAGTCTCACCTGGAACATAGAGACAAACTGTCATTTTCTCATTTTCCAGCCCATCTTCCACAAGCTGCCAGAGCGATCATCCCAACATAAAGTCTGACCACTCACTCTCCTGTATAAAAACTCCACAGTGGTCCACGACAGTCCCAGATAAAGTCAACTCCTCCCCATCAGGTCCCTTTGGGATATGAATCCAGCTACCTTCTCACTATACTCCACCCTAATGGTCCTCAAAGTGTGGTCCTTGGACCAGCAGCATCGGCATCACCCAGGAACTGAGAAATGCAAATTCTCAGGCCCCACTCAGAGCCACTGATTCGGAAACTCTAAGGTGGGGCCCAGTGATCGTTTTGTTTTGTTTTGTTTAACAAACCTTCCAGATAATTTTGATGCATGCTACAATTCAGAAAACACATCTTTTCATTGTTTGTTAAACTTTAATGTGGCCAGGAACCACCTGGGGATCTTGTGAAAATGTAGAATCTGGTTTAGTTGATCTAAGGTGGAGCTCCAAATTCTACTATTCCAGCAAGTTCCCAGGTGATGCCAACACTATTGATCAACACACCAAACTGAGCAGCAAAGCTCTGGACTTCAGTGAAGTCCTCGTAATTTCCTAAGCATACCTACAACTCCTTGCTTCATGTTTTTGTGAGTGCTGTTCCCTCTACCTTCCCTTGTTTTTTTTCCTCCTTTCCTCACCTCCTTTATCCATCAAACAATTCTGTTCACCTATCAAAAGTCGACATAAAGAGCTCCTGCACTCAGAAAACTTCCTTAATCCCCACCCCCAAGTAGATGAAAGCTCTTCTTTCCCCTGCTTTCACATGACTCTGCAAACACACAGTGCATCAGGCCACTGATCAATACAGTCTATCAATCTGTGCTTCCCCATCTATGGAAAATACTTTAGGAATAGGACCCCTTGCATTTCTGTGACCACAGCACCAATACAGTGCCTGGTATGTAGCAGGAGAACGATGGATAGAGACTGAAGGAATGAGTGAATGAATCCTTAACAACCAGTCCTTCCGGTGGGTGGAACAGCAAACAAAGTATTGGGGAGTGTTGGCTCCTTACTACTCAACCTCCCATAGCACTAGGGGTAACTGCTCGGTCCTCTCAAAGCAAGCAATAGCACACTCTGCTTTCTAAATCAAAGTGACTACTTCATTCAAGAAGACAAAGATCAAAGAGATGGCCTCTCTGAACCAAGAACCCCAGAGAAACTTTCCAAGAAGGAGTTTTCAAACAGGAGGTATGTACATAGAAATTTTTCAGAGAGGAAGACTCTATTCAGGGAAATTTCACAAAGGTAATTCTTTTATTTATTAATGTATGCATTTCCTCCACAGTTATCAACCTCTTACTATGTGACAAACACTTTTAAAAAGTGGGGATACAAGATGAATTAGATATCTTCCTTGCTCCCAATAAGTCTGTCTAGTATGGAAAATAGATATAAAACAGATCAGGACATGGAGAATGACAAAGGCTAAGATTCAGTTGTGCACAAACCAGGGAACAGATGCTGTTAGGATAACAGCATCTGAAAGATAAGTTAATTTTTCAAGAGTAAAATAGGAAAGAAATGTATTTCAGGCAGAAGGAACAGCGCAGGGACAGGAGCAGAGAAAAAAAGAATGCTGCCCATTAGCGAAACTACAAGTGTATCGTAGGGGTGAGTGCAGTGGGATGAGGATTGATGTTAGGAAGTTGAGCAGAACCAGGTCGGTTATTTAGCAAACATTTATTGAGCCCCTACCATGTGCTTGGTACTGAGGGAGGCACCGAGAGACAGACAATCGTAAATAACGTAGGTTTCTGCTCTCCTGGGAGTTTACAGTTTATAGTTTAGTAGGAGTGGTGGGGGAAACACAAAGAAGCACATGAATAACATATTTTGCATTGTAAGGTACAATTAGCAGAGCTAGAAAAAGAGCGAGTGCTTTAATTTCAGATAAAATGGTCAGGGTAGGACTCTCTAAGGAGGTGAACTTAATCAGAGGAGGAGAAAAGGGAGGGCAGACGGAAAAGAACCCTGAGCATATTGAAACGATTGGACAAAACTCCTGAGGTGGGAAGAAAAGTGGCACATTCAGGAAATCAAGAGTAGATGAAATTAGTGATTGACGGACTCACTTGGACAAGAAAGGGTTGGAAAGGTCAATGGGCCACATCGTTTGGGGCTTGCAGGCCATGGTGAGTATCGGTATTGATTCTAAGTGGATTGGAACCTAGGGAGGGCTCCTGAGCAGGAGGATGCCAGGACGTTTAGAGTATTTCCTTTTCCCTTTTATATGTATGTATTTTTTTCCAAAAGGATAACTCTAGTTCCTTAGGACAAAAAGGACTGGAAGGAGACTGAAGACAGATCCTCACCCGAGTCTATGTAATTGTCCCATGGAGAAGAAACCGGGGCCAGAACTAATGTGACCACAACAAGGATAGAGAAAGCAGCCTCAAGGGCGTGTCTCCCTTAGGAAAATTCAACACTGGAAGCTCCCGAACAGGAACTTCCTGTGCTTAAAACTAATGTACAGCAAGTTCTCTTTTAGGATATGTCATTGAAAATAGTATCTTTCCTTTCTGCAACATGCCTTCCATTTGCCTGAATTCTGGGTTGGGGAGCCAGGCATTTGGCTCAAGGCACAAGAAGGCTCTACAATGGCCATATTCCTGGCCAACATAGGTACTGATACTGGCAGGCACTAAAAAAGGCAAAGCTAACTCATATATTTTCCACCTTGCCACTTTTGTGCTGCTCTATGCAACCTATCCAGCCAAGTCTCCAGCCAGGCTGAACTCCTGAAAAATTGGGATCTAGGGAATGCCGGAGAAAGGGATGGCTCCACAAAAAGAATGGCAGGTTTGCGCCTAGTGGGCATGCAGCTACTCTCTTTTCTAAACTCTCTAGAATGCTTACCCTATGAAGCACACATCGTGGCGTTTAGCAGCATTTTAGGAAAGGGACTTTCGACTGGGGCTTTTTAGAATTTCAACAAATTCTAGTCTTAGATCTAAGAGAGCTGCAAGGATAATTTAATCCAACCCCATTTTTAACAGATGGGCAAACTAAGATGCAGAGAAGAGTAATTTATCTGAAGTCATGAAGCTACTTTTTTTTTTCTTTTTAGCAAAGCTGTAGCTGCACTGTTGGTCCTAATTCTCAATTCTGGGCCTTTCTCTTGACTTCACACATGCTTCAGTGAATAACTTATTGAGCATTTACTACATGCTGGGCTCTAATTCTCCATACCATTATAGAAACAAATTTTTAAAACACATGCAGTATTATGAAATGGAATGTTTGCCTGTTCTAAAACTGGAATATAGTTATGGCCTCTGTGATATTCTAAACTCCTGAGAGCAAGGGACTGAGTCTTATTTATCTCTCCATATCCAGTCAAGGAAGACAGATGGTACTGTTTATCAGTGAATGAAGGAGCACATATCCTTCATTCAGAGGATGGTTGAGGATTGTTCACAACTATAAAATGGGACCAGGTGATGTCTGGTCCCATTGTTCCAAGCAGCACTGCTTTCATGGTGGGTCTTCGAATGGAGACATAGCAGGTAGTGGGTGGGTGGCAATGATTTTTTTCCCTTGCTGGTCAATTGCCTTTTCAGGTGGTCTTTATTAAGCCATCAATTTTTCAACCCTGACAGTCACTGTGACCCACTGCAGCTCAGGAAAGGAATCTTTCTTAATTACTAGACCTTTCTTGCTCCCTTGAGATCCCTGAGTACTACACCAGGTGGAGCTGATGGATGTGTCATCTGCTTCTACCAGCAAGTGAAGTGTCTTGTTTGCTCAAACCTGAAGGCCTAGCTTGCTACCTCAGTATAGTGGGAGGTTAAGCCCTGGGAAGCCACCCATGTTTTATGACTCCAGGAAAAGACCTCTTTGCTCCAGCGTTTGGAGTGGTGCTAAGGGATAAATAACAAAGACTTCAGAGTCAAACCCATGAAGCTTGGATTCCCATCTCTGCCACTCACTGTGAAGCAAATTGCTTAGCTCCCCAAGCTTTGACTTCCTCCCTCTGCATTGGATCCCCTCACTTGTGCCACTCTTAAAGTGCTGGAAGACTTAGTTCTCAGTCCTCTTCTCTTTCTCCATGCGCTCATTTCTTTGGTGATGTTACCCATAGCTTTAAATACTATGTTTATGCCAAAGATTTTTAAATATTTATCTACACCAGAACCAAAAATCCCAGACCCAAAAATTTAACTGTGATAGACATCTCGAAGTTAGTATGCCCCAAACCAACCTCTGATTCCTGCACTGCCCTGACTTCCCTATTTGAGTAAATGGCAATTCCATTTTACTGCTCACTTAGGTACAAGAACTTCAAGTCACATTGTACTTTCATACCCCATTTCACACCCATCAGCAAAGCCTGACTGCTCTGTAATCCCACGTCTTCCTACCAGTCATCCCATTACCACAGAGATCCAACTTCCAATCACCCCTTGCTTGGATTATTGCTGTAGTCACCTCCCAGCTGTTTTTCCGGCTTCCACCTTTGCCTCTTACAGACTTTTCTCACTCAGCAGCTATAGTGATACTTTATAAAATCAGATCACATGTCCCTCAAGTTCTTCAATGATTTTCTCTTTCACTCAGTAGAAGCTAAAGTCCTTACGATGTTCTACAGGATTCTACAACGGTCAGCACTTCTTCTCCCACCACACTCCCTCTTATTCAAGCCTGCTCAACCTATCCCACATGCTCATTTGCACTGTGCCTCCAACAAGCATATTCCCACCTCAGAGCTCATGCAGGTGCTCTTCCCTCTGCTTGGAATGTGCTTCCCCTGGTTATCCACATGACTCACTTTCTCACTTTTTTCATAACAGAATGGGGCTCCTCTTTCATAAAGGGGGCCTATGAAGAAATTTTCTTGAAATTTTAATTTTTTAATAATCACAGAAGTAATGATGTCAGCCTGTGGACCTTTTCATCACTTTTTGGAGAAACCCTACTAAAGTTGCGCCAAAGTGATTACGTGCATAATACACACAAAAGATTTACATTTCTACTATTTCCAAATCTAGCCAAGCTGTCCTCTGTCAGCTGCAAAGGCATGGCAATAAATAGAGTTAGGTAAAACACAAACACACACACACACACACACACACACACACACAGAAATAACTGTAGCCAACTGTGTCACTTGATTTAAAGTCACAGATATGAGATTATACCTAAGACCATGAAGGTGTAACCCAGGTCTCAGGTCTCTTCATCAATTCTGAATAAAAGAATGTAAATATCTAATAGGTCAAAGACATTTCAAAGATGAGAGAGAGCGAAAGAGGAAGGATAGGTAGGAAGATCTAGAAACACATTGTTGGGAGGGGAAAAAAGCTGAAAATAGAAGCCATTACACAGAGAAGTGTGTGTGGTGTGTGTGTGTGTGTGTGTGTGGTGCGCACATGCACGCATGCACGTGTGAGTGTACATGTTAAATGATGTTTTGTGTATAAAAAGAGAGATTCTATGAGCATATATAATAAAATGATAAAGAACTTACCTCTAAATGGAGGGAATAGAGATGATTTTTCTCTTTAATCTTTATCCTCTGTTTTTCTACAATGAATATATTTTATTTGTGTAATATGAGGAGAAAGCAGATATTATTAGCCTAAAGACCGCAAGCCTCACCTTTTCCTGGACAGCATTGAAACTGGTTGCAAGTAGTCCATTGGTAATTCTGGCCTCCCCTGTGTTTGCAAGGCCAGGGCATGGCCTTTCTCCCAGTGAGTTAGGCTTAATATCTCCTGGTTTCCCTCTCTTTGCCTTATTTATTTCACATATACTAACATGCAAATTTTTGCTTTGAATAAAATTACCTTTACACACAAAAAAATTATTAAAGAGTAACCACAACTATCAATCCTATGTGAGAAAAAATGATCAATCCCAATAATAATAAAAGATGTCAGATTTAAATAAAGTGGTCAATCATATTTCCCCCATAAATCTACCAATGATTATAATAACACCCAATGCTGGCAAGCAAGCAGTGAAATTATTAGCCTCCTACATTGTCAAAGATGTTGTGAATATGTTCAATCCTATAGGAAAAGCAAATTTGGCAATATAGTTAAGATCCATGAAACTGGTCACTTTATTTCATCCAGTAATTCAAGGTCAGGAAATATAGCTTTAAAACATAACAAGAGGTGCTGTCAAAGATTTATGTTCCATGATGTTCATATTAGCAGAAAAAATAGCTCTGGTATATCCACTCAATAAAATATTACACCACCATTTAAAACTATCATTATGAAGACAAGGGGCAATACACTCATAACATCTATAAATGCACACCATTATTACAATTACATGTAAGTCATGCACAAAATAATCTAAAACATTCTAAAAGGAAACATAGCAACATGCTCACATTGGAAAGGAAAGAGAGGTAGAAAATGAATATCTTTGTTGAATTTTCTGTAAAGTGGATACGCTTCTTGAAGAATTTTTAAAATCCATTCCAGAAGTAAATTGGGGTGGAGACATCCCTTCTTTGCACCTTAACCTCTCAGTGCCTCAGTTACCCTATCTCCAAATAGTGTTGAAAACAGTTTTCACCTCAGATGCGTTGTGAATATTGAACAAGTTATTACACTTGATACATTAAATGAGCTAAGTCTTTAAAGTGTGTAGAACAGTACCTGGTACATAGCAAGTATTTCTGTTGTTGTTCTTTTATAATTTGTTCCCACCTTTCTTCTCCATTCTTCTTCTACTGCATTATTCCAAGGAATTTCTTTTCTCACCTTGGTCCTTTAAGCAACTCCCTCCCTGATCTGCCTCTAAACTATTAATACATATCCTGACAACAATTTTCTAAAAACCAACGAATGGACAAAAGCAAACAAAAAGATTATTTATTCACATCACTTCTCACAAACCTCCAATATCTTCTGACTTAAAGATGCTATTAAAACTCTTTACCCATGCTGCATTTCATGGAAAAGCCACAGACTGAACTGCCAAGACTCCTATACAGTGTTCCTGCAGCCTGAGTCAACCCTTATATTCCAACCAGTGGACTGAGACCTGCCCCACCCAATTGAAGCTGCACAGTTATATCCTTCTTTGCATCTTTACTAACCAATCAGAGTGGCAGCATAATGACCAATCAGGATGCAATTCTGACCAATCAGGATAGTGTTATGTGAACCACTCAAACTGCACAAATTTGGTTCCTCATTTGCATAAAAATAGATCAGTTGGGGACCAGGGTAGGTACTTTATTTAAATAAGCAGACTTCCCATTTATCTTGGGGGAGCACATCATGAGTTTTGACCAGAGGCTGTGTTTCCCTGGTTTGTAAATTGTTCACCTGAATAAAGTCTCTCCATTTACCTCATGACAGATTAGGGACTTCTGTCGACATTGGATTGAAATATACCTTTTGTTGACAGTTGAATGGCTATATGAACTCTGGTATTCTAAGATGCACTTAAGATAAGGTCCAGATATGTCAAAGGAAGAAGAGAGTTCTTCCAAAGAATAAAAGAGCAGTTTTAGTCTGTCAAGAAACGCTTCCTGATAGAGGGGTTAATGATCATCCTTCTCCTCTTTCTCACAAGATCCAGGCCAGCTTTTCCCTGAGACCCTGACCATTCTCAGGCTGAGAGTGTTTAATTATTTCTCTGTGAGTCTGTACCCCAGCTGGATAGAGTTAATAAACCAGCCGGGTCTTTATCTTAACAAGGAGTCTTAGGATCAAATTCTCCCCTCATTAAAGGCCCAGAAATCTCCCTGACAGCAGTGGGAGTTCTGTAGTCAGCCTGAAAGTGGAATTTAGTTTCCTAGTGAATTTCTTTATGGGCACAAGCCTTTAGGGGTGGGACCATTTGAGTGAGAGGAAAAGGAAGGAGAGAAGGAAGAAAGGAGAGAAGGAGGAAGGAAGGAAGGAAGGAAGGAAGGAAGGAAGGAAGGAAGGAAGGAAGGAAGGAAGGAAGGAAGGAAGGAAGGAAGGAAGGAAGGAAAAAGAAACCTTTGTTAGAACCCAGGTCATGAAGATGAGTCAGGAACGATGTTCCTGAGATGGATGTGCTATGAGGTGGGGATAAGGAAGAGCCAGAGCTGGACCCTCACACATGCCAGCTTTTGGACCCTCTAGACCACCCTATGAAGTAAATATTGTCATCTGAAAGATGACTGATAGAAACCTGAGCTGCCCAGCTAGTTAATGTTGAAGCTCATGTCTGTACTATACATTACCCACACAGATTTTCCGAAATAAATTTCCAAAATGTGGCAGTAATCAGGGACAAGTTTATATTCCTTATTTCTAAGTCTCACAACACCATATAAAATGGATTTGGAGCCAAACAGTTCTTTCCTCTTCAAATGATGCCATTATAGTTATATATTTATTTATTAATAAGTGAATATTTATGAGTAGAGAGAGATTTCAATGTGTACTAAGTGTATGTTTGTCTATTTTTCTGCACAATTTTTCAGTATACCTATAGACACTAACTCAAAAATGAGTTTGGATCCTGGCTGTATCACAGACTGTGTGACATTAAATCTCAATGTTCTTGAGGTTTATTTCCTCTTCCACCATATACAAATAATAATAAAGCGTATCTCGCAGGGTGCTGTGCAAGGTTAAATAAGAGAATACATAAGCCAGTCAAAAAAGGCAAATACTACATGATTTCACTTATATGAGGTATCTAGAATAGTCAGATTTATAGAAACAGAAACTAGAATGGTGGATGCCAGGGATTGAGAAGAGGTGGAATTGGGAGATATTTAATAGGTATATAGAGTTTCAGTTTTGCAAGGTGAAAAAGTTCTAGAGATGGGTTGCACAATGTGAATATACTTAATACTACTGAACTTGCACTTAGAAATGATTAAGATGGTAAACTAGGTTTTGCACAATTTAAAAATAAATGCAAATAGAATATACATGAAAGTGCTCTGCATAGTGTCTCACACACACACACACAAGCACACACACCCACGGTTACATGAAGTGCTCTTCTATAGTAGCACTTACAAAGCAGCACATTGGAACCCTATT